>CM042074.1:34399787-44399787 GCA_023509865.1 Trypoxylus dichotomus | reverse complement strand
TGATTTCAATTAGTTCAAAGTAAAGTACCTCAATATATTAACTCTGTTAATTGAACCAGGTAAATTTTACTCAAAAAAGTTTTTACATGCGTGCAATCAGCACTTCAACAACTCAAAAATAATACATTTTAGTTAACAATTTATACTTTCTCTCAATATCAACACTAATACTTTAGCGTTTAAAACAAAACCTCTAATTCGTCTATACTTGTAATTAGGGCACTACTTCCGGAGAATTTACAAGCTTTACAAAGGTCAACATATAAATTATGAAATTTATGCTATCGATACAATCAAACGAGAAGATAAAAACATATATTTTTAGAAGATAAGAAACAAAATCCATAATTTATAGTTCCTCGCAATGTTTGCGGCTAACAGGTGCTTTGGCATTAGGCCAAATTCCATTAGTATAATCATACGCGCTTCAACCCACTTAGGTAACGTATGTTTGTTTCGTTCACCACAAAATAAAAGGTATAATTAGAGCTTTTCTACTACATTTAATTAAATTGAAAGTTTGACATGTATTGCAGAAATAAAGGTTTGTATTTCCTATTTGTATTAAATAAAAAGCGCACTTAATACTGATAGTTCCTTAGTTTTCTGTTCGATAGAAAAAATAAATATCGGTAGGTACTAGAAATATACATAATTGTGTATTTATGGTTTTGTATTATGACAAAGTTTTGTTATATTAATTATCTTGCCTTGTTTATTTATGAATTGCGTTTATTATAAGAATGATTTTATTAAGCATTGTTTATTACTATAAGAATTACACCACACGCTGATGTCAAGAATCTCCTAGACCTCCTACTCACTCTGAGTACGTTTATTTAAAGTAAAAATTAGTTAGATATAATAGGGTTACATGCAAAAATATTTTATGTCGCATAGAGGGAAATCTCCTTCCTTTAAATATTGTTCTCATTAATTTATTAAGATATTACTATGAAAGTAACATCTTTTTGACAATAATTCTTCATTGTTAAGTGATAATGCCAAAATGACATTTGTCTCCGTCTTAGGATAGCCTGCATATAAAAAGTAAAATTATTTCGCATTCGCGCTTTCCTAAAAATAAAACTAAAAGTAAGGAAGAGAGATGAGATTTCAATGTTTACTTCATTCTCATTTATTTATTGTGCTAGTACATAAAACATTTCAGACAATATATACATGTGATGATCTACTACATTGCAACGGTGACAAGCTATCTTTTTAGAAGTACACTAGGGTGACAGAATAAAATAGACACCTACTAATTAAAAAAAAGATTCTATTCTCGTTATATATACAAAATTTTTAAATTAGACTAATATTTTGTCGATCCACCTTTACTTGCGTGAAGTGCTGCGAGTCGTCGCGGCATAGAATCTATTAAATGATTAGTGGTGTCTTGTGGAATATTTAACCAGTCTTCTGTAACAGCTGCCACGAGCTCTTCCTTATTACTGGGTTTTCGGGGTCGTTTCGCCATATTTGTCTGGATTATGTGCCAAACATTCTCTATCGGATTCATGTCTGGTGATTGGCCTGGCCATGGTAAAATCCGAATGCCTAGTTTCTCTTTCCATGCGGTTGTTGTTCTTGCTTTGTGGCAGGGTGCTCCATCCTCCATAAAAGTGGCGTCTTCTTTAGATAAAATGGCGTTGTCGAATATCGGTAGTAGTCGTTCTGTTAATATTTGGATATATTTTGCCGCATTTATATTTCCGTCGCAGATTACTAATTGCGATCTTCCACCATACCATATCGCGCCCCACACCATGATGTTCACACCGCCGTATTTCACCGTCCGATGCAAAAATGTGTCGTCTAGTTGCTGTGACGAACGTCACCATACCCACGTACGACCACTATCACTGAATTGGCAGTATCCGCTTTCGTCTGAAAAAATGACAGACCGGGCTTCGTTCGCATTTCGATTGCCCAAGCCATTCGGTGCCGTTTTTGAAACGCCGTAAGGAGACGTTTTTTCTTTGCCACCCTTTTATGCATCCCCACACTGTGGAGGTATCGCAGAACGGTGCGCTGACTTTTCTGTGAAGTTGCCGCAAGCTCAGCTGTACTTTTTCGCGGTTCTCTTAACACTTCGCACACAAGCACTCTTTTACTTCTTTCAGAAGGTCCGGCACGACCTGGTCTCGGCTCCGCTGTTGTTTTTTCCTTGCGTTTAAATTGTGTAATCACACGGTTAACTGTGGGGACAACGGAATATTTAAAAATTTTCTTATTTCACGTTGCGAAGCGCCGCGTTTACTCTGGTCAACGATGCGACCCCGGCTGAAGTCGTTAATATCACTCGAACCTTGTAAGCGAGGCATAGTTGTAACGATACTAAACTATTACGAATTCCTTTCCATACATCTACCCCTACCCTAATGACAAGAGAACGTTCTTAATTGGTTCTTAGAATTTAGCTGTTTACATATTTATACCGCTTTACCTGGTGTCTATTTTATTCTGTCACCCTAGTGCAGCTGGAAAGAGTCGAATGATAGTCAATGAAACACCACGATCGCCATTTCACTGAAATAACATTAGACCGTATTGTAAATCAGCATGAATCACACAAGTTGTGTTCTTTCAACAAATAAAATTGCAGAAAACTGTCCATTAGAATAAAATGCGTGCATTTGGAGGTAATAGTGTCGCTAGACTTGTCCTAGGATATCCTAATGAGGTAATGATCAACAAAGATACGTGCCGGAGCTGCTGCTCCAATAGATGCCGAAAATAGGGAGGTAATTCACAATAATTTAAGACTGACCTATATCGTTTAAGTATTTCAGAGTGTGTTATGTAATGAAGTTATAAAATTGCAATTAACCTTTATTACAGCACATTGTTACCACGCTTTTACCAAATTTTCAAAATAGATTATGAAGGCTGTATGTTACATTTTCAGTTAGTTTACTATTGATATTATTGCTGCAATATTTGCACGTTACATAGTATTGTACTTGCATGTTATTATAACGATTAAAACGTGCTATGGTATATAGTATAGTATGATAGTATATAAAGCGAAAAATGCAAACTTACTTATTTAACGAAATAAATATATTTTTTTTTACCTTTTACTTTTTAATATCTGGGAAAAGTTTTAGGTTATCCTATTACCTACATTTTTCTCATTTACATACAAGTTCTAGAGTTCCCTAAACAATTTACAAAATTCGTTATATGTTTTTACCTGCTGACTAACTCACTATATAATTGGAAATAAATCATAGTCAAGGTAAATAGTCTGAGTGTTTCAAAATTTCCTTCAGAGAGCTATATTGTCCTACGTTCTCTGAATAAAATATCCCAGAACAAAATTTGCTTCCTAAGGATAGTTATCTTATATGAACCTCTTAAAGGCAAAAGTCTTTAACACCTCACATTCAAATAATGACCATAAATATTTTCAAAAACATCTGGTTTTTCACTAGATAATGCCATTATAACCTAAAACCACTACCAAATCGCAGTTAAAGCTTTAATATTTTTTTAGAAAGACTAGCAGAAACGAGAAGCACGCGAAAAATTACGACTGAAACAATGATAATTTAAGCAATGTTTGAAGCAGGCGTCGTAATTGCGAAGAAATATTTATTTGATATCTTCAAATGTTGTTTTTATAATTAGAAATTAAATGACTTATTGATTTTGCTAGAGTATATAACTCTTGGCATGATATTGTTGACTATGGATTATAATTAGAGTTGTTGTTTAGGCCATCGTTTGTGGGACTTACATAGTCCGACGTTTCGGCAGTATGTCCACTGTTGTCTTTAGAGTAGCTCTAATAAGGGTTGCTGCTTGCGAGATTTACCATTCGTTCAATACACTTGACCACTAAGCTTGTCCTCCCGATTACCTTAGTGGATAAGTGCATTGGAGTATGAAATTCGAGCGAAACAAATCCAGTATAATCCCCACAGGAGGCATTTTCACTAAAAAAAGTGGGAAAATAATTAGTCAAACCAAATCTCTGAACGAATAAGGAATCTGGGAAGCAACAGTTCTTGTCAGGGCCACCCGGAAGATAACAGTAGACACATTGGCACTGCTGAAACGTTGGACTGTGCAAGTTCCACAAATGATGGAAATAACCCAAACAATAATTCTCACTAAAGCCGTTTCGCACAGTTGTTTTTAATTTTATTTTATCTTTGTAGTATGTTTTGCGTTCAGATTGCTTAACTTGCTTTACTTTGCTATATATCTTGTGAACCAAGTGAATATGCAGACATAGTTCTGGTCTTTGATAAAGATATTTCAAGGAAGCCAAATTGGTCATTCCAACACAGGTCAACTGTAGAAAGTTGGGAAGCCTAATCCCGAAGAAATCCTCTTACATATAGGTGAGTATCCGAGTAGCAGTCTTTGTTCCATTACCAAAAATATTTGGAACACGTTGCTAGTAAACCATTATGAAAAATGAGAACTACATGCGTTTCATAAAATACGAATTATTGGAAGCCAATCAGGAGTCTAGAAAGAATTTTTGTGAACTGTTTTCTGAAACCACTAAAACAAGTCCGAGATTCCTAGATAAGCTGTCGTGGGCGAATGGAGTAACACTGAAGAATTTGTGTTTTTAATATCCGCAACGATGTATGTAGACATTCGATTTTCAATGTAAGAAATAACTACTCAATAGAAACGGAATCGCTGAAAAGACATTTTTCATAAAAGTAACCTGAAATTAGATAACGGCAACAAATGTATATATGTACATTGCAAAACTGTACGTGATAAGCAACGTTTCGTACAACCTTGAAAAATAAGATATTTTAGATATTTATAAATATCCTAAACCGTTTAAAGTCAGCATGAAACGTTAAAACCCTTTTGTTGTTTGATAACATTAAATAAACATATCAATATCGCCTAATAGGTTTAGCACCATTCTTGATGTTTATGTATCAACTTGTGTTGCTGATATTAAAAGGTTTCTGGGCATCATTAATTATTTTCGTCAGTACATTGAAAATTTAGCGAAAAAATAAATAATTTAGAATCCTGCATAGAAAAAACACTTTTCCCCGGATCAAATAGCACATCAAGTATTTTTTATTTACCAAAGCACCTACGCATAAGTAGTTTGACAGAAAGTCATCATTAACATTATCAGTTGATAGCTAAAAACATGCTGTATGAGTATTGATCCAAATCATTTATAGAATGGAAGACAAAATATACATATATCAAAAGTTAACTCTGTGCAATACAATTTTGTTGCAGTCGTTTTTATCAAAATATTTTTAGTCATATAGTAGACAGACAAACCACAAGTCGTTGGTTATACTATTCACTAAACCGAAATAAGCTTAGGATACTCTAAGCTTTGGTATTCTGAAACATTATGCGGTAACGTTTTCTTGCGGGTTTTAGCACTTGTTAAAAACAACTACCACCTAGACTACTTCCGCAATGTAGTTATTTGGTGATAGCCGATTTATACGAACTAATCTTTTGGATTGACGTACTGATAATAATCAAAGAACACTTCAACACCTTTGCACGTGTTTATAGATACCAGCTTCTGAATTAAATTTTTTCACGATACAACGTTAAGTTTTGATAAAAATGCCTCATTTACTATTCATATTTTGCATCCATTTTCAATAAGCTGCGTAGGAAAAATCATTTGTGGAAGAGCACTTTAAACGGAATGCGTTTGGTTCTAAGCAAAAACACGTAGCAAGGGACCGTCATCTGCCACAAAACTCCCTCTTCGCGCAAATTCAATCTCATTTATTTCATCCGTCAGTCTTCTCATTATGCAGCCGAACGTAACGTATTGACAATGAACGAGGATTTTCATAATGGACAAGTGGTTGATTTACATATCAATATTGGTAAATTTACCTAGGACCGTTTGCAAAATATAAACACAAATTTTAACCGGCAATCGAGGATAATTTAGGTGTAAATTTATATGCTTGTTACAGTGATTAAAACAAGTGGTATAATATAACTGTCTTACAAGGTGCGAGAAAAGTCCTTTTCAAAATAAAAAGAATATAATAAAATAATGACCAGGTAAAATCAATAAATTATATTTTCTAAATGTGTTCCGTTATTTTGCTGGCACTCTTTTAAACACATGGCAAAAATTTTCGAGAACTACTCGGTACATATTATTCGCGATACCCGCCATTTCTCTTCGAATATTCTCTTTTAATTCATTCAGAGGGATGGGTGCTGCTGCATATTTTTGATTTAAGGCAGCTCCATAGAAAAAAATTTATTGGTGCCAAGTCGGAACTAGCCGGCTCATGTCACCGCTACTAGAATTTTCCGGGAGAAATTTCACGAACTGGAGAGGATACGTTAGACATGTGCAGTGTAACTCCAACTTGTTGGAACCAATTGTTCCGAATAAATTCATTAAGACCTTGCAACGCTCTTGCAAAAGAGTTGTTATTCATCTTCACATCTTCTGCGCCGACATTGCAACCCAAACAGTAACCTTTGGTGACTAAAGTGGCCTCTCATGGTTCTGTTTTGGATTTGTTAAACTCTAATAAAGACCTGAGTGGTTATATGATCATTAAGATCCAAATGCGCCCCGTCTGGGAAGTTTTTGTAAAACAGTCACGCTCCGCTCCCACAAAATACTGCATAGCGACCAAATTTCGAAGGATGGAGCTACTAGTTGGCATACCTCCCTCCTCCCACTCCCCGCACAACGATTGTGTTCGTGCAGTGAACAAAACAAATTGAAAAGAAAGTTTTGCGATATCAAGTGCAATAATAAGTTGATTTTTTTTACAGAATTTTATTAAGACAGTGATTTAACGTAGAATATTCACACTACAGTATATTAACACAGAATATAATGAATGATAATTATTCGTTACACACAATGAACTTCCAAGAAGAGGATCTTCATTGCTAAACGAAAAAATAAGATGATATTACCCATGCTTCAGATGATTTTTTTTTCGGAAAATTAGGTCCACATGATCTGAAGTACACTAATTCAAACAAAATCTTTCATTCGGTGTTGTTACTGTAGAAAAAGGTTATTCGCATTACACGGAATTTAAAAACACCTCTTTCTTCTACTTCTTTTTTGAAGAAAAGCTGACCTGATCAATGTTTTTAGCTTGTAAACAACACGTAAGTATTTTTTACGTAAATTTACGAAACGTAACACATGATATCAAGTGACTTGATTGCTTGACTTGCAAAACTAACAACTATTAATCGCTGCATAAAAGAACCTCTGTTGGTTCTATTTAAAGGATTGTTCTAATCTTATTATATTACACAGTGTGTCATCTTTTAAGAAACTTGTGATTGTATGTTACGATCTTTTATTAAATCTTTTATTAAAGTACGTTAACCTGGGATTCTCAAAATAAAGCCTCAGTTGGAAATTATACTTGAATATTTACTTCACATACCCTTTCTATTTGAAAATTGTGGTTCAATTGTTAATTTCGTATTGCAATATTATTATTTAGGAACTATACACAAATATCACTGACATGTGCTTTCTGTTAGGTACTCCCACGGGAATCGCAAAGTATAAAAACGATTTCATATGATAGTTAATAGAGATTGATGTAATAAAAGCATTGATGAAAGCAGAATAAAGTTTGTTTATGTCTAGTCTCGGCAAAGAGGGGCAAATTTCAGTACGGCGCGGAGAACAACGTAGAGGGATGAAGCGCGCCGCACGGAGAATCGAGTACCCGTGTCAAAGCATGCTTGTTCAGTATTATTCAACTGGTCGTTGTGAATGCTTGTTAGTATAAACATACGTAGAAAATGTCGCATTTAGGTATGTTTCGGAAACGACGTATTTCAAAAACTAGAAAACGTATTAGTGAGTATGCTGGAATACGAAGGCGATAGAATTAAATGTATAAAGTGCGACAACTATTTGACGTGCACCAGTAGGTAGAAGTGTAAACGCCACCTAAAAAGCATAAAACGTTGTTCTGCAATCCAAGGTAAACGATACCGCGAACAATTAATATGTGATATAGGTGTTCGTTTTATTCTATGTAATGTAGCGTTCACTTTACTAGACCAACAAGCATTTGTCTCCTTCTGGAGAAAGTATTCAGATTATACATTACCAAGTCGGACATCGCTAAAAAACTTTATGTCATCTGTTCATAACTATGTTGAAAGGACAATTAAAGCGGAATTGAAAGATAAGAGATTGTTGTTATGTGTGGACAAAACAACCGATCGACAAAAAACATTTTGTAGTGAATGTGATGGTACGTACAATGGAGGAGTTTGAATTGTCATGCCCTATCTTACTTGCTTCCAAAAGAGTTGCAAAATGTACTAGCGATGAAACTTTAAAAGTGATATTGAGGGCATTGAACAAATTTCAAGTTTCAACAACCCAACTTTTAATGTTTGTGAGTGACGGTGCCGCTAACATGCTTTCCTTAGGCCGACCTCTTAAAGAAGAGAATGACAATCTGTTACATGTAACATGTAAAATCGATGTTTTAAACCTTGTGGCGCAATTGATCCCTAAATGTTATCCACGAGTAAATGCTACAATAACAGCTCGTACGAAGGCAGTGTTTCTAAAGTCCCCAAAATGTGCAAAAAGAGTTCACGAACTGTGTTCCAAAGTGCATGAACCACCACAGCCGATTACTACGCATTGGAGAACATGGTTAAAGGCCACATTTTACTACTGCGAACATTCTGATGATGTAAAGGAGGTAGTTTTACAATACGATCCTAGACACGCTAAAGCTATCGAGCAAAGCCAGAAAATGTTTCTAGATAGTCAAATAAAATGTGATTTAGAAAATATTCGCAAGAACTACTATGGACAAGCGAAGATATTAGATAAGATTAAATTACAACATGATTCGATGTTGTTTGTGGATTCTGTTAAAATCGTGGATGACGTTCACTCACACTTATGTACGGTGGAAACCGAAAAACATGAAAGTGTAATACGAAAATCTCGAAGTGTTATTGACAAGCGTCGAAGCATCCATTAAGTTGTCACAAGGATTACTTTAAAATTGCAAATATAACACCACTCGATGTGGAACGGTCGTTTTTATCATTAAAAAATATATATTCCGCACGCTGTACTCATTTGACTGAAACAAGAGTGAAAACATATTTAAAGATTCTAATATTGAAGAGATGCCACCCACTTTGTGATTTTGTGGAAACTTTTTAAAACAGGAAGTCTTTCAGCAGGTTATGTAATATATTTTTATCATTATTTTATGTGTAAACATTCCTACGTCCGCGTCGCCTATGCTCACCCATGAAGGTCATGATCATAGATCATAAATGATGCGAGTACGAAAACGTTACTGAACACTCGGCTTGATATGGCCGCTCAGCTCCTCCACGTTGTTTTGGGCACTGCACTGTAAATTGACCCACTTTGCCGAGATTATTTATGACAAATAAATACGGAAAAGTCGAAGTAATAAAATGTTACCAGCTACAACCAATAAAGTCGAACTCTCGAATAATTTTATTCTTTATAACTATCTAATTTCATTTAACACGGTAATATCGTAGTTTCATGTTTGTTCTAGTGAGAGTGTTAAATAAAACGTAATAGAGACACAGAAAATATAACGAACCAAATTTAACAGAAATAATTCATTCATTTTTATTCCTTTATTCTTTCGCATATATGTACATATGTATGTACGTATATGTAAATGTAAACGTGTAATAACACTTCGCTTTTGCAAAAGGCAAGAGTGCATGAAAATAGTTCTAACCGTATATGTACGTACGTCAAGCAGTTGAAATTAGCATTAATTAAAATGTATCTCGAACAAAAAAAATGTATATTACATGCAAAACAATACAGTCACACAAACGCTGTTGAATACTATGGAAAGTCGTACACGCGACCGACCAAGGGCTAGCCTCTTAAATCAGGTTAAAATGACTCGGGGAATGTTGTTAGATATCATAATATTATACCCAGTAAGACCCACAGCAATTTAAAAGGTTGAAATTTCTACCCTTGGCGCTAGGGTGAATCTAAATCTAATTAAACAACCCAACGAAATTATTTTCGACGGAATTTGCAAAACAGTTTAACAATTTTGCACGCACCGGGCACACATGGCGTATTTGTAGAGGACACTAAACTAGAGAAATGAGTACGAAAGTTTTGTTACTTTAAAGGATTTGCGCCATAAACTAGTACGCAAATACAGATATAGGCAAACATAGGTAGGAACTAAAAGCCCTATTTAGTTAATCCGCGCCTTGGGTTATGAAGTTATGATTATAATGAGAGCGGTTTAGCCTAGTCATTCGTATGCATTAATTTTCGTTAGTTTATAACTACAGAAGTAAATAAAACGAAATAAATGCGCACAAGATTCAGTCAAAAATATCGGATAATATATAATAAATTTTAGATCAAGATAAAGGTTATTATTGAAATAAAACAAAGGTTGATATTGAAGTAAATCATTCATACCTGTCCGCCTTGTGTACATACCAGGTAACAAAAACGGCTGTCTGTCCTTCCTTGCTTAAATATTCTCTAACATGGATCGATTTTCAAGCTTTGTAGGAGTAATAAAAATGAAATATATTACAAATAAGTAAGAATTATTGGTAATATCAACAATGATCAAAGTTGACAATTAAAGTAACCGCAGGTTTTTTTAGTTCTAGATACAGCCGTGAGATAAAGATGGTGTTGTGTCTTGTAAGTTTTACGTTTCAGTTTATAGATTTATCCAGTTTAGTTATTAAACGTATATATATGTAGTAAACTACGTTTAATTAATGGTTACTAGTTCGATGTGGGCATGCCCTCGTGATGATGGACAATACTGAATATCACCGTAAAGGCGACCTGAAATGTTTCCCAAATCGGCAAGAGATGGCGCATGAAGGGTTGAAGTGGATTCATTCGTCAACAAGGGCAACCTTTTTTTAGGCAACTGTCAAAATTTCAGACGTTTAAGGCCAATAGTTGTTGTTTAAGAGTCTGCTTTCTGTAGTCAGGCAGTTTCGCAAAAGTGGATAAAATCGAATTTCGTACAGTACAAAAAACACTTCTGGATGACTGGGAAAACGGCCACAGAAATTCGAAACATTTTGCTAGAGATTCATGGTAGATGTACTCCATCATTTTCGACCATCAGCTTCTGGGTGAGCGAGTTCAAACGTGGCGGCACAATCACAAGTGACGAACCACGGAGTGGATACCCAAAAACTGCTACCAACAATGAAATGGTGGACAAGATTCATGATGTTGTGTTAGCCGATCGCCGATTGAAACTGAAAGAGATAGCAGAGACAACAGGCATCTCAGAAGAATGCGTTATCTATATTCTAGAGGAAATTTTGGGTATAAAAAAGCTTTCGGCGCGATGGATACTACGTTTGTTCACAACAGAGCAAAAACGAAATCGGGTGACCATTTGATCCTCAAGGAGGATCGAAAAATAAAAATGAAAAACACACCAATACCTTGTTGTTCTTGTCGATTCCGGAAACGTTTCAGGTTGCCCTCATAATGTACACATACTTAATTTATAAACGATGTTTTTAAAATGCTGTAAAATAGACCGATGGTGTATTTAGATTTTAAGTATAAATCACCGATTGTGATGACATTTTTTCGTTTATAAACCTAATTGGACCTTGTTAAACGACACCTTCTGTTGCGGCAGTGATGATCCACATCTAAAAGGATAATGTGACGTAGAAAGCTACCCGGAATCTCTTTATTCCAAAATAACTTCTAAGCGGCTAGAGATAGAAAAAAAAAGATTTAATATCGAATTTATACCATTTAAGGAGCTCCTTTTGGTTGGTGTAAGTCCTTATATGCAGGCTGTTAAAATAAGGTGGGAACAACGTGTGTTACGTTTATTTATCCATACTACAAAGAACTGTTGTGATTGCTGTATTTGTTACCAAATCGTGTATGTAATGATGAACTTTAGCATACTTTTTCCTTGCACGAGATATCCTGAATATTGTTGCTCAGTTGCTTTGTACAATTTATCTGATTTCATATGATGCACTGAACATCTAATTGTAATAGTTTTCAAGAAATTTCAACACATTTAAATGTTCGAACACAATTGCTTACGCTTAATAAATCGGTAAAAAAATTGCCCAGTTAAAATATTGTTATAATTAGCACTACTCCAGAATAGTACAGTAAAGTTAGCATTAGAATTAACAATTATACTGCATGCAACTAGCCGGAAAAAGTCTTTAAATGGTACAGGCCTACCGCCGAAACTACTTTTTCTATCGTTAGCAGTTTAAAAAAGAAATTATTTTCGAATTTTAAGGCCTGGTTGTACTCCCTCAATATGCATCGACGCGATCTGTCTGTTTTATCACCACGGGTGAGTTAGATTTCTGACGTCATCGTTATCAATGTGTAAACTACATATTACACTAAAAATATAGTACATACTTTGTAGTATTTACAACTTCATAATATTAAAAAATAGTATAATTTAATAAAGTTGAAATTAATTTTTTTTTTAATTGGCAGCTTTAGACAATTTAGGAGATACAGGACGTTAGAATTTTGAATTCAAACAGGAAGAAAATTTAGGAATGTGAAATGAACACACCAAAAATAGAGGAGCATAAAGCAAACAAGTTTGACCAGTCAAACCGTAAAATTTGCAATAAGAAAATACAAGTAAGATTAGAAAAGCAAAGTTAGTATGGTCAGGCAGGATTTATTTAAAAAAATATTTCATACTAATTGATAAATTTTTATCATTTGAACTCTGTCTTAGACTCTAATTAACAATAACTGATAGGAATTTAAACAAAAGAAGACATCATATGTCTAATGGATCTTTTTCTTTACAAATTCACGCGGCTATGAACGTGAAAGATATTTTACATATCCATCTTACTTTTATATACATACTCTACTCACATATTCATAGCAAAGAAACTCTTATTTTGTGAAATACTTTTAGTGTTGATGAATGGTAATGCAGTTACTATCTTCAGCCGCATTCTAACGACTTTAGTGCTTAAATTAATTTGGATAATGGCTTGTGTCAGAAAATAAAAGAAAAAATACCCTGAAACTTAATTCACGTTGGGTGGACTCATAAAGGACTGGAAGTTATCAAAAAGATGATAAAAGTTCAAAATCTGTAATGTGTCCAGAATAATGAATATGACGAGAAAATATTTCTAAATCATGTTAACATTCACAACAACGTTTCGCTTACGCACATTCATTGCGCTCTAAAGTCAAAATTACATCGCATTCGGTTCACCCATGTACATACATCAAGTTGAAGCCAATGCAAATTTCAAATTCTTAGATGCTTTAAGAAGGAGTAAGTAGTATGATTAACTACTTATCAATTAGTGAAGTGCTTCTGTTTCCTAACAGTCTATTAATTCTTTACTAGCAGTTGGTAGCCTTAAGATTATTTTAGTAAAATTTCAACGTTCGTACAAACATTCATGCAGAATGAAAACATCTATCTATTGCAATAGCTTTTGCCTACACGCTATTTCAAGAGATTTTGAATAATAATTTAATATAAGTGGTATTATAAACTGTAAGAATCAGTCTTTTCACTGATAAAGAATTCCAAAGCTGCTGGGGAATAAAATAGACTACCTACTGATCTTTTGTGAAGAAAATTTTACATAAGAATAATTTAATTCAAAAAATATGAGGGACAATGTTACAATAGTTTGATTTGGAAGTATACGTTATTTATATTCAAACCTTCCTACTACGAGGTGTGTAAATAAAATAAGTGCTTTTTTTTGTAATTTCTTTGTTCAATTGAAGTTATAATTCCTCATTTCCTCACTCAAAATAATTACCTTCGAAAACCATAAGGCGGTGGAAATTATTTGTTTACTCTTCATGGTAACGCTGAAACTCAGATACTGCTATTGCTTTCGACTGATCGGCTACGGCCTTCTCAATGTTGTCCAATGTCCCAAAATGTTTCATGAGGTGGATTTCCAATGAAAGGTGACAAGGACACAAGTCTAGTAAATAAGAAGGCTACAGAAGTTCTCTGTGAAAATGTTACCTTACACTTTGGTCTTGACGCATGAACCCCTTGTGGAGGATCACTTGGTTATCAAAAAAAGCAAATTAGCATGTTTGTGGTCTTTGATTTGTCAATTATGACTTTTTTTGGACGCAATGAGGTTGAAATGTGCTATTCTTGAAATGTGCAAAAATTTCCGTCGTACTGTGCCCAGATGTAAAATAAAACCTGATGCTTAAAATTGCTATCACTCGTTTTCAGGATGTACTAAAAAGATCGGTTAACAAAAAGAATTGTTACAAAGTAGCACGTGACTCTAAGGTATTCAAACTCATACTGAAGGAGAGGTCAACAGTCTCGAAAGATTGAGCGCTACACTATCAGTTTCGTCACTTTAAACTTTAAAATTCTAAACATTTATAAAGATTTAGTTGAAGAATTACTCTAAATGCATATAAGGAGAAATAAACACAATTTGCTATTATCACTATTATAAATAATTCAATAATAACGACGTAGAAATTATTTAAAATTCGCTTTACCCATATATACATACACATATAACGCAGATCGTAAAGAAACCTAGTAAATGCTAAAAGGTTAGAGCATTGAGCCGTGCTCTAAGATCTCAAATCTAAAATGCGAACAGCCAACGACCAATATACTCGTAGTTATAATCAGCGTATCAACTTGGGACGAAAATAATCTTCCGATAGTCGTGTGTAAAAATTAATAATGTAATTAAATACCAGGGTAGGCAAGCTTCTGGTCTTTATTAAAACCTTTCAACACCCACCTGCTCTGTAAAAATAATTAAATCCGTGGAAGAATAAGTTTAATGGCGAACTGATAATATAAGTTATGTAACAAATTGGTTTTAAAACTCCAACATCAAAGTATAATAGAGATTATGCAACAAGGGTTAATTACGAAGATTCCGGTCACATTTTTGTACTATTTTAACTATAATTAAAATCAACTGAGTAAAGACAACATTAAAAAAATAAGGAGAGGTCGAACTGAAGTAATTAAGATTTTTAGCTAAATCTCAAGCTTAAAATTTTATATCAATTTCCAAATCTTTCAGGAAAAATTGTGAGCTGTATATATAATTAAATTTCAAAATGTGCTCAATATGTATATAAACAAGCTCTCAAGTATTACTTGATACATATATATATCTCGATAGCTTCATTTTTATTTAGCAACCGATATCCCGGGAGGCATATACTAGGAGTACATTGTAAATAACACGTAGATGCTTACGATAAAATGCAACTAAAACGTGGAATCAAATTGAAACGTGTACTTCAATGCAACAAGACGGTTGTTTCGAATTTTAAGCAGTGGTCTACATCCGTAACAAAGGTAAACACAACCCCTCTTATTCAAGGCAAAATTTA
The DNA here is from genome assembly GCA_023509865.1 of Trypoxylus dichotomus. Classification (NCBI taxonomy): domain Eukaryota; kingdom Metazoa; phylum Arthropoda; class Insecta; order Coleoptera; family Scarabaeidae; genus Trypoxylus; species Trypoxylus dichotomus. The sequence continues at coordinate 44,384,387 of CM042074.1, read as the reverse complement.
GTTTCTAGTGAGTGCCACATCTGTATGTAGACACTCGCTACGTACGGTCATAAGTTCAAAATTTACACCGACAGAATAGATGTATAGGACTGTTACTTCGACGTTTCAATAGCATAGGGGTTATTTCTTTTTCTAGAAATGGGCGATTGAATACTACAGTATTCAAACTGACGAGAAGTTCTAGAACAAAATAAGTGCGATGTTATCAATGTGTTGAATTAACGGTCCTTATCAGGATGAAGAGTCAGCGCGGCGGTACCAAAAAGCCTGTGATTCATAAATGGCCGCGAAAACAATAAACGCATCATTCATATATATATATTTAATCCTACTTCCTTTATACCTTGCGATGTCGGACTACCATTCTCTTATTTTTGTCTTCCACAGTTTCCTGTTCTGAGCCAGTTTTTTTGCTTCAAAAAACTGTTATCTTCTCTTTGTTATCCCAGTTGTCTATCTATAATTATTTCTATTGGCTTGATATTTAGACTATTGGTGATTGTCGTGTTTCTGATTTTGTCTCTCCTTGTTACTCCTTCTATTCCTCTTAGGAAGCTCATTTCCATGGCCGTAACTTTGCTTTCAATTCTCTTCGTGGTTGTTCATGACTCACTACCATATGTTAGTGTTGGTCTGACCACCATTTTATACACCTCCGTCTTTATTTGTTTTGGTATTTCTTTTTTATCTAGAAATGTATTTCTTAATGTATTATATACTTTTGCAGATTTCCCTATTCTTTCACTTATTTCTTTCTCTATTCTCCAATTGTCTTCAATAATTGTCCCTAAGTAATTATATCTTTTAACTTATTCCAACTGATGTTATGTTTGTTCTACCACTATTATCATTGTGTTTGTTTTCACCGTGTTTATCTCCATGTAGTCTTTGTTAGTTCTTCTTAGTATATCTTCAAGTTTTGCTGTAATGTCTTTCCTGAGTCTGCTATCAATACCATATCATCTGCAAACATTAGTTTCTGTACGTTAATTGCATTCATTTTCCAGTTTCCTACTTTCATATTTTTTCCTTTCTGCTTGGATTTTTTAATAGCATGATCTATTAATATGGAGAATAACAATGGGCCTAATACGCATCCCAATCCAATTGGTGATTCGAATGCAGCTGATTCTGCAATGGATGTTCTGACTTCCTTCCTGCTGCTTTTATACAGTTCCTTAATCATTCCTACCATTCCTATCTCTAGCCTTCTCCTATCCAAACTCTGCCATACATCTTTTCTTCTTACCCTATCAAAAGCTAGTTCGTTTTTCTCTTAATTGTCTGATTACATATATATATATACATATTACATATATATATATACATATTACATATATATATATACATATTACATATATATATATATATGTATATATATATATACAAAGGCGAGTCAAAAACCTCTACTTCTTTCTCCTTTTAATTGTCAAGAAATTAAAAACCAATTACATAAGTTGAAAGCTGCAATATTGATGACTAAAAGAGCATGTATCCTAATGTAGTAAAAAGCACAACCTCCTCATCTTCAAAGTGAATCCCATAATGAGGTCTTTTAGGAGCCCAAAGGGATGGAAATGGTGCCAGGTCTGGGCTGTATGGGGGATGAGACAAGACCTCTGATCACTGCAATCAACGGCCTGCCGCTCCGCTTTTCGTCAGTCAGCGGTGTTTGTCCTTCAACTTCGTTACAGCAACAAACTCATCATCTAACACTGCTGACCCCTACTGTTGCATCAAGGTACATATTTTACAGTCTTCCATGAATGCGAATGGCGCTTCACCTTCTGCATTCAAAATTCAATCAAAGAACGCTGTCTAATACGAACATCGATGTGCTGCGACTTGCTAGCGCAGAAACTTATTACTGCAGTAAATTGTAGAAAAAGGTTTGGGGAAATTATTCACTCAACTAACTTTATTTGAGTAGAGCAAAATAGGAAACATTAGATATTGACTGATCCTCGTAATACCTGCACCGCCTTCATTTTTTTGATTTTGTTGCTCTCATAATATCCTCCCCTAGCAATATCTCGATTATTTCGAGGCTTGTGAAGTTTCTGCACTTTGTGTGTCTTCATTTTTGTATTTTTTCTAACAGACCTAGTTTTAATTGTTGATTTTTGGTTATGACACGCATTTTCTGTAACCTTATTTCTATTATTTATTTTGTTTGCTGCTTTTTGAAAATTTAGTAGTAGTAGTATTTAGTTTCACTTCCATCGGGCTTAATCTGCATCAATAAAGAGTAAAATTAGCTATTTCCAGAAATAACTATTGTGACTATATTACGCAAGGAGAAACGTTTACAAACAAAAATTAAAAATTTTGCCTTATGCTAATAGGCTAAACAACATACGAAGGAAAAAAATTCCCCATGTAATTTCAATGTATAGGTAAAATATGTAGTGTAAAACAGTACACAATTTCTGGATGTTAAACATAATGTGAGTAAACTCCCAATTTGTGAATTATTTTTTGTGTTGACAAATGATAATAGAGTTACTGTTTTCAATCGCAATGTAACGAGTTTAGTGCTTCATTCAATTTGGATAATGGCTCGTGAAGGGAACCAAAAAAAGCTTTCTGAAACCTAATTCATATTGGATGTAGACTCAACAGTTATAGAAGATAAAAAAATAATAAAGGTTCAAAATTTCCAATGCGTCAGAATAATAATTGGGTTGAGAAAACATTTCTAAATTACATTAACATTGAAAACAACGCGCATTCATTACCCTTTTAAGTGAAATTGTATTATGCAGGGAAAAACGTTTAAGTTAGAATAAATATTTAAGATGTTGCCTGATATTTAACTTAATGTAATATCGGTATTCTTACATTACATATATATGTAAAAAATGAACTAAACATTAAATAATCTTTATTTGAGATTATTATACAGTTTTGTACTTGATCGACTTGCAAAATACAAGAAATCCTGAACATGATAACCTATTTCAAACGTTAGGGTACAATCAAGAAGTATCGGGTAAATAGTGTCACCTGTTTTACTCTGTTCCATTTATGCGATAAAGTACTTTGCGATACTATTAATACAAAAATGGAAAGGAATTTTTAATACCTTATGTTTGGTAAGTAATTCTTCAAAGATTTAGTCAACATTTAGTCAACAAACGAAACTATAATTCTAAAGTAAATAGCAAGAATTAATTTTTATTTTGAAGCAAAAGTTATCGCAAACCAACTGTAACTTCCTTTCTTCTACATTTCGATTGTATCGATATTAAAGCAGTAAATTGAACTTTATCAACACCGCATTTAATCTTGTTTTCAAGGTCAATGGGATCTAATTTCTAATATTTGATTTCAATCCTAGACATAGTCTTCATTACTAAAATTAATCTCAGGAATTACGCATATACTTATTAGATGTAACAATGTGAATTCCTTCTACATTTAGCGACTTTATCGTCGAAGTTGATTTTTAAGTCCTTTAAAACGGATGGAATAAAAATACCGTCGAAAAAGAAGTTTCAAAAATGAATGTTTACTTAAGGTGGTTGAATTTTTTATATCCCTCGTTAAGAATCACTTTAGTAGTCATTTAATAAACGACTTTTTCCGTCTAAATTAAGCCATGAATTTGTTACACATAAGTTGATAAAGTATAAACTTTAAAGCAAACAACAGCTTTCTGACAATTTACATTATTTAATATAATCTAATATAAATCTATCTATTGCATACATTTTGAAGATTCATTCAATCTCTTAATAACACGTCAGCAACTATTTATAGTAAACTATATATAATCAGTTACTTACGGAATCTACGTACTTACGAAGTAAAGAACAAACGATATTGTACGAACTTTGCCGCAAAGGAAACAAATTGCGATATTTGAAATAAATCAACTGGTCCTTTTAACAAATAGGTTCTGATGTGCATCGGTTGGCACAATAATATACACATCATATTTTCTTTGATCTTTTCAACCAGAGAATGCATATTTAAGAATTTTTATAATTCGCTTTCGCTTCTTTCTCCAACACTAAAGTAAAGAGGCCATATATTATCGCCACCATACTGTGAACTATAAAACATACGCATACGTTTGTTGCTAGAATAAGGTAATAATTAAGTCATCGCAACATATTGTATTTTATTTTGAAGTATAGGAACAATAAAGTAACAAAGAAAAATAAAAGTATAAGTAAATAAATGTTGAGTCGGATGTAATTGCAGTCGCCGTATGTGAAACGATATTTCCGGCTTTGCGACCACGTGTTCTGTTGGTCCCGAAAGGGATTGCTAGCCGAACGAGATCGTCCTGAAGAAGATGAGTAAGATCCCGTCAAAACGTCGACCTAATCGAAACGCGGTCATAAACCGAAATATTATTTATTATATATATATATATATAAATTATAACAATAAGACCTACTCTCCAGTCATTTTCACTCAATATATTTTTATCCGCATATTTGTATATAGATTAAAAGTTATATGACAACTGTGAAGTTAATTTAAAAGATAAAATTAAATGATGAAGATTTCTTCACGATTTAAAAAGTCTCTCAGGAAAATATAGTTGTGTTTTGTGTAGCTGAGTTTTGTAAGAAATATAACTGACAAAGTGTGATCGATTTATACATTGAATAGACTACAAGTCGTTCTTGAAAATATCCTGGAATCCTTGTAAATTAGTTTCGCGTAACTTTAACGTAAATCTGCACCGTTAGAAGTTCAACGTATGAAAGTTTGTAATATAATAAATTTAGAGATACGTAATTATTCATACAGGAATAACATGAACTAGATCAAAGGCTGTTTGATATTAAGAATCTGTATGAAACTGATTCAAAGAGCTATACTATTTTCATTTATGTAAGCGTTTATATGTTATATCATAATATTAAAATACTTGCGTATAACATATTTATAAAATCAAATGTAGGGAAAGAACTATTTATCTTTACACGGATGAATGATCGCAGTATTTAAAGCTTGCTATCGTAAGTCATAAATGTTAAGCATTTTAATGATGGCTAGGTTTAGGATGTGATCGGCATTCCAACAATTTTAAAAATACACACAGAATAATGACAACCTCATTAAATAAATACATTTTTGCTGTACTGAAAAAAAAAGTAATTGAGAATGTAATCAGCTCAATAGTTTAAAGTGGCTAAGTGAGAAACGAAATATGTATCAGATATTATGGAAGTTCTATGCATTTTGGTAGATACTAGAAAAAAATATTTCGTCAATAAAGAAGTTTGAGTATCTGTTAAGTGGCCTCGTACGGAGGTATTCTCAGGCGAAAAATCTCAGGTGAACTTTATTCTATCTTAGCTTTCAAATTTTCGAATATATTATATAAAATAAAATTTAAGAAGAATAAAGTAATACTTAAATGGCAGCATATACGTATATAGTTCGTCAAATGGATCTTTAGACGCACGTCATTGTTTGATGGCATAAACAAAGATCACTGGTTAATCTAACTATCCTTATTTAATATCGATGTTGAATATTCACGTGCGGAAGATGTGTATGTCTGACAGAAATTACTGTAGTAAACTACTGCCTTAGTCAATTATTAGATTGGATTGTCTTCATTGTTCTGCCAAGTTTTGTGCCTACTACTTTGAGTGTTATGTCTTTTTTCCGTTCCATTTTAACTTAACTTTTATTCTTTCTTCGATTTTGCAAAGTTATTGTTTTGGTCAGAACACAGCCACACGGATTTAAGTGTGATTATGGAAGTTATAAAAATTCCGACAATTTATCAAATACAAGTTATATAACTTTATTTCAGATAATGCTTGGGAAACGTCTGAATTCTAAAGTACAGGAAGTTGTAGTAAGAAAAAAACAAAACGGAGAGCCTATGTTATAATACTGCCTGATAATGTTTACGTGGTGAGTAATGTTGCAGAGAGTATATGATGTTTTATATATTTCCCGTCAAACTATTTATGCTATTTATTAAGCAGCGAAAGATGCAAAATCCAGTTCTCTTTCCCCCTACTAAGAAAAGACCTCGTGTTAAGCCAAAAACAAAAGATCTACGTGAGTCATCGAAAATAGAAGTGCGAAATACTGTTTACAACATGTATAACGAAAGCAATAATTCATAATTGTAATAATACTGTTGTATTTGTTACAAAACTATTGTTTTAGGAAAGCATGTTAAATTGCAAAACTTGGGAGATGAGTTTCAGACCAAGGAAGTTGTTACGTTATCCAGGCAATCCTTAGCCACTTTGTTAAAGGATATTGGGTTTAAATTTGACAAAGAAGATAACAAACGTGCTGTAGTTGTCTTCGACGAATATGCTTTTAAAATAACACGTCCCGGTCAAAGAAATGCATATTAGAAAATAAAGAAAACGAGATGGGTGCCATTCGTATTGTGAATAGCTGCGTTTTAGATAAATTCAAGCAGAAACTTAGCTCAAATTTGCACTTAATCTTGTGGATTAAACAGAAGAACCAAAAAGGGATGTTTCCCAATATTGATACTCTTTATTCCATGGCACGCACATAATGAAAAGTAAAGAAATACTAATACACTAGCTGAAGCTAGATTTTAAAGCTTTTTTAATTCCATAGGTATATACATATGTATATTGAACTGAAGATTGTGCACATACAAATACATATGCTTTTAAATAACGAATTTAGATAACTCGAGTAAAAATAATAAGGAAAATAGACTGGATTAAATGGAAAATATAACAATGTATTATTTGGATAAAGTTATTACACTTAACATCAGACAATGATGTCGACAAATACCTAACGCAATCCCTAGCTAGCTATTTTTTTTTATTTGAATATCCACGCTAACCGTCGATTGTCGATCACGTTATTTGTCATGTGTATAAGCGTGTGGTAAATGTTATTGTATAAAATTTCAGCAATTATCTTGAATTTTGTGATACAAACTTTTGATGGATTAATTTCATTCTCCCCTTTTCCTATGGTTTAAGAGACTCGTTTTAAAAAGAAAGGGAATTTTGAATTTAAATGTGAAATATGTATATGACGAGAAAACTGTAATCGACTATTACATAAAGATATCTATTAATTTAGTCTGATATTAAGGTGCTAGCCGATCTTAGAGAGAGTCCAAGAGACTGCAAATAAGGAAAATAAACTCAGTGAGAGGTAAGTTTATAAATATGGTAAAAGCTAGACATGTACTTGAGAACAGGGGTCTATAAAATCCCATTAAAATATATTGGGGGCTACCAGCTCAGTGCATTGTACGTTTGGCTATGGCTCAGGATTGTGGTTTTCTGCGGTTTTCCTCACGCTATAATGAATGCGGAGAACGAATATTTTAAGACGCATCACAGGTGCAGGCGTAATAATATCTCATGGCTGACTAATGCCTTCTGTAATTGGCGAATACTGTTGAGGGATGCGAAAGCAATAGTTTTATTATATCAATATACATGCAAAAGGAAAATGAATTAATTACCTTTCGTATAGAACTGCTTTATGTAATGAAGGTAAAGCTTTATCCTAAAATTTTGTAGTTTGTAAATTTTGAGTATCGTATCTAAACTTTAATTTAAGGACAGAAATAAAATTAGGAAAGTTAGCTCATTATACAAAGTTGGTTGTTATTTTCCGTATTCAACCATTTTGGAGTTGTTAGTAGGTGTGGTTTACATATGAGGGTTATCTAGAAAGCAAAAAATATTTCTCAGGCATTAGTTTAGAGGCTGAAACAAAATTTATTCTACATTTACTATAATTTCTACGGGACTTCTTTACGTAGTCTGCGTTCAAGTTTAAACACATATAAAGTTTTTTCATAACTGTGTCATATTCAGTTACCGCTAGTTTATTGAACTAACCACTAACGACTCCCTTTGAAGTTACTACTGTTTAAAAAAATCTTTTAGTCTGGGGAAGGCGTAATAATCACTAGAACTCTAATTCGTGCTTATACGTCCGCATTCGGTTGCGTCCCCACAGGACTTGTTTCAAGATGTGAAATTTTTCAACATCCTCCATATAGTGGTTGCCATCTTTATTGCAAACCAAAATATTTTCAGAGCGGCATCGTTACTATACAAAATATAGTCATATATATTGAAATATAAGTTATTAAAAGTGGAAAAATATAATAAAACTAGCAGTATCGTAAATAAAAGACAACGGTGATCTACCAAAGATAGAAGCAGAAACTAACGATCGCGCTTTACAACAGTTGTGTTAGAAAGATCAAGTCTTAATTTCTACAGAATTAACCACAGATCTGAGTGGAGCAACAGAAGTAATTCCAAGCGTTTCAACTGTACGAAGTCGCTTAAGGTTAATGGGATTGCACGCACAATGGCCACGTAAAAGACCCATGTTAACTAAAAGAATAAGACGCGCTCATCCTCAATGGTCTCGTAAGCATCAAAACTGCATCATTGGACGGTGGAAAATATAATTTTCTCTAACGAATAAAAAAATTCAGTTTGTGCAGGCTGGACGGTATCCATTTTGTTCGTCATCGTAGAGACGTACAGTTGCCTTAGAAATCTGACAAATTTCCAATAGTATAATACTTTGAAATTACTTCTTCAGCAAAGGGATGAGAAATCTTGCCATTTTAGATAAATCCGTGGAAGACCATAGTTACATATAAATTTTAAACATTTAGCGCCGATGATTGAAAAACAGTTTGGAATCCCGGTCAATTCTAGAATGATTCTGCACCACCGAATCAAAGTAATAAGTACAATTGTTATTCTATAATCACTAATTTGTATCCACTCAATAACAGTATTTTATATTGCTGACACTCAATGTATCATTGTGGGTATAAGGTTATATAAAAGAAAGAGACATTACATCCTTTTTCTGGCATGGAAGCATCCAATTTAAATCCTGTCGCAAACCCCTGGTAGATTGTTTCAACGCAGTTGCCAGAAATAAACCAAAAACAAAGCAACAACTATTAGAAATCGTCCAAGAAGCATGGACTGAAGATATTTTAGTAGAATATTCACAAAATTTGACAAATTCCACGCTGAATGTATATCTAATATGGACTGTTATTAAAACAATAGAAGCCAAACTAAATATTAAACAGGATCATTATGTTAAGAAGGAATAAGTTCTAATTCTATTGTATTTAAAAATTTTAACTAAAATTTTGGAGTGTTCATTCTATCAATACTGTATATTGGGGATTACAGTAGATGAATATCCAAAAGTAACACCAACGGAGGCAATATATGTATATACATATTTGAACTTTTTTGGATATAATTGTGTTTTCCTTACTTGACTTAATTAAGTTAAAACTAAGAAGAATTTTCGCATTTATAGTTTATCAAGAAACTTAATTTTCTTACGATGTAATTTATTATAATATAAAATTTGAAAGCTACGCCTGGCTACTTACCGAAAGCGCGATTCAGTGCTATCTGTTGCATATATGTATACACATATATGCATAATAAATTGCGATGCAAATTGACAGGATGTGTACATAAGCTTGTTGCACAATTTACAACGTTAAGTATGAAATGCATTTCTGTCTGAAATTAATAGCGAAACATGTAGAGCAAAAAATTCCAATGTTGGCTCAGATTTAGTTGCGATGACAAACTAATATGTTGGTAAGGCATTAGGCGCGAAGTAAGCACATTTGTAAAAGAAACATTCGGCGTGATTTTCTAGATGATATAAGATTCATATATCTGTTGTAATTAAAAATAAATATTTCATTAATAATTTTGTTAAACGTACATATATAGAGTACAGTGAATTACCAAATATTTTCATTTTTAACTCTAGTTTAATATGAGTGAGTATATACGATCACGACGGTCACGGCGACTGTCTGTTAGACATATGTATCTTTAAAGGCAATTAAGGTATCGTTTTGAAATCCTTATATTTTTTTTATTGAATACATTGCCACTTCTTTGATACTTTTTAACATTATAATCCACGGCTCTACGATCTGATTTCAGTAATTTAGCAATTTCTCAGTTCCTTTTACGAATGTTGTGATATGCTATTATTTGAGCACTCGTTCCCGTTGATAATTCCTTTCTTGCCGACATTACTTTAACGTTAATCGCTGTTCTAAAACACTTTGCACCAATTCTTCACTATGCACTGCTTGCAATACGAAAGCTGAATGCAAACTAAATTTTTCATTATATTAAAATGCCCGTGTCATCTATTTTCATATTTTTTGACGACTGTGATAAACATTTCCGAAAAACTGCTCTTTTATTTAATCCTTCTACTAAATGTTCCAGACCGGAAAAAAGGCCGTTTTCGATATTTTAATGCCAATCGGTACATGGCGTGCCGAAGTATTATGAATAGAGTTGGCTATATTCATAATACTATCACTCGCAAACTCTGTACAAACCGCTTATAGATGAGATTCTTAATTGTGTTATTATTGAATGTTTTAAGAATATCGGTCAAATACATTTATTTTTTATACAATTTTGTCGTTTTTTGTAATAGATTTATTAATAACGTCACTCTTTTACAAGAGAAAACTTTTACCATTTTGTACTGTTTTTACTATATTGTCTACTTTCTCGTATGACAAAAAGTCGACATCTTGCATAGAAAACCTTTTTAGAAAATACATGTACCTCAAAACTTGAAACAAATATCAATCTTTAATAAAACTTAAAAAACACATGTAATTTTTATAATACGCCTGAATAAAACCCAGTAATACTTACAAAAAATTTATATTTATTTTCATATCATTAAGTCACGAGAAATAAAATTACATACAAATATTTAGGTATCAAGCTTTGTATGTCATTATATAAGTACTCAGAAAATCTATCAAAAAGATTGAACGATGACATTATGAATTGCTTTACTGGAAAAGACAAAATTTAGAGAAAAATAAATTGACTTGTTCGAATGAGTGTGAATTTTATTCAATAGTTGGTTTCTACACTGTGCAACATCACTCTTATGCTTCCATCAAAGACTTCCGCTTTTGGTGACCACAAAGATAATTTATGCATCAAAGTTTTTTTTTTCTCAATTAGAGAAATGGTAAATACTCAACATATCTGCATGCGCCGGTAAATTATAGTGCAATGTAACTAATATTTCATACCAGCTGAGTGTAACCCCTTTCAGGTAATTTTTCTCTCAACCTACTAATCTAATCAACGCTAACTTTATTGTACCAATCTATGGTTTCACTATTTTTCTACTGTTTTTCAACTCATTTATGGTTTCATCTTTTTTCCCGGAAATAGTTCAGGTAGAATGATTGCGTTTGATCATCTTTCCTTCCAGCTAGATTTTGGTCTAAATCGGCCATTTCCTAAGCTTATTAGTCTTGAATTACTACAATCTATCCATTTATATTAACAAGCAGTTACAAAATTTCTTGGCACTTACTGGAACTCTATATTTCACTTACAATGGATACGCGGCGGGTCCAGCAGTTGTACGTTGCGGCTTATTATTTTAATGTGTTCTTTTGAAAGATGCAAATATGATTACGTTACATGTTGTATTTATGAGTTGTTATATTGGTGCTGCTACTACAACTGTCCTGTTTTGCTACAATAAATACACTAATAAATATTAATTACGTGAACCATACTTCATCGCAACCTTTCTATTGTACCAAAAATTAGATAAAAACAAACTTGTATAAGAACAGAAATGTTACATATACTTAGTTCAATTAAAATCGAATGCAAACAGAATCTTCGCTTACGAGGGTGACCTCAAATGTTTCCGGAATCGGTAAGAGATCGCGCACGAAGATTGAAGTGAATTCATTAGTTAGCAAGAGCAACCTTTTTTATGGCAACTGTCAAAATTTCAGACGTGTACAGTCAGTAGTTGTTGTTTAAGAGTGTCTTTTGTGTAGCAAATCAGGCGGTTTCGCCAAAATGGATAAAATCGAATTTCGTGCAGTGATAAAACACTTCTGGATGACTGGGAAAACGGATGCGGAAATTCGAAATATTTTGCTAAAGGTTTATGGCGGATGTACTCCATCATTCTTGACCATCAGCTTCTGGGTGAGCGAGGTCAAACGTGGCCGCACGAGCACAACTGACGAACCACGCAGTGCACGCCTAAAAACCGCTACCAACGATGAAATGGTCGACAAGATTCGTGATGTGTTAGGCCATCGGCGATTGAAGCTGAAAGAAATAGCAGAGACAAGAGGCATCTCAGAAAAACGCGTTGGCCATATCCTACACGAAATTTTTGGTATGAAAAAGCTTTCGGCGCGATGGATACCGCGTTTGTTCACATCGGAACAGAAACGAAATCGGGTAACCGTTTCGGAGGAGTGTCTGGCCCGGATACAACGCAATCCAAGTGATTTCTTTACGCATTTCGTAACCGTGGATGAGACTTGGATCCACCACTATATACCGGCAGCCAAGGAATAGGCTTTTCCGGACGAATCGGCTCCACAGAAAGCAAAGACCGTTCCATCGGCCGGAAAGGTCATAGCTACAATTTTTTAGATTCCCAAAGTGTGATCCTCATCGACTATCTGCAGAAAGGAAGGACGATCACGGAACAATACTACAGCGATTTATTGACCCGATTCGATGCAGTATTGAAGGAGAAACGGCCCCGTTTGTAGCGGTACTTTCCCACCACAACGATGCACCGGCTCATTCATTTCGCATCGTCGTGTTCAAATTGAATGAGTTGCGCTACGAATTAGTCTCTGATACTTCATACTCATCGAACCTAGCCCCCAGCGACTTTGTACTATTCCCAAACCTGAAAAGAATTACTGGGAGGAAAGAAATTTGCCTCAAATGAGGAGGTTATCGCCGCTACAGATGGCTATTTTGCAGACCTCGAAATGTCCTACTTTTCCGACGGCTTGAAGAAACTGGAGCATCGTTTGAAAATATGTATTGATTTTCGAGAAGACTACATCGAAAAATAAAAATAAAAAACCTCACCGATACCGTGTTTTTCTGGTCGATTCCGGAAACATTTCAGGTCACCCTCGTGTATTAACCTTAAACGAATGCAACAACTATTCAAAAAGAGTTCGTAATAACACCTGTTTGTCAAAAAATACATTTATATATAACGGGAAACTCTTCGACCTTTGGTTGTATTTATCTATTAGTTTTCTGTGTAATCATTACAAGTGTTCCTATCAGCATCTTACAATAAGTGGTAGGAGATAAAACCCAAGTTAGCTTTTGGATGCGAATGTTGTGACTCATTAAAATAATTTTAACTTTAAATTAATTCGTTCACAACAATAGCAAAAGTAATGAACTTAAGAGTGGTGTCACTACTTTATCGTGTAATAATCGCAATACATATTAAACGTTAATGATATTTAATTTTTTAATTTCAAATGAAGTAGTGTTACACATACAATATAATTGGGAGTTGCACACGCAAAACATATAATGCAATGACCGCAGGCGTTACTTCTTTCCATGATTTCTTTTACATTTGTAAATTGTACATGTTCAACGTAACGTGACTAAGAACTGTAATTTTTGTCCTAATTAGTTAATGGTAGAATTCATTTAATGTAAAATACATACGTATGTCGTATATTCCATATATAGCATAATGCAAGAAGTTGTATTTATCATTTCATATTTGTAGTTCAACGATATCGTATATTCTATAAAGTGTATTTTTCTACTTTGAGAGTGGCTTATATAGTATACATATCCTGAGAAACTACACAGAATACATAATTAGCTACGTATTAATACATGCGTAAAGCTTTTTTGCAGGTAGTTCAATAATTAATCCTTAGGAGAGTATGCTCGGAAGTATGTAGTTTCAATTTTTATCCTTAAAAGTCTTCCGATCCACTCGAGCATTACTGAGTCTAAGTATCTCCACTATGTTCTGATATGCTCTATTCCGTAATACAGAACTTTGTATATAATTGACTAAAAATTTATCTTTTTATTATTGCATGTGTAGGAATTCATTACTCAATCTTACGATATATTAGAACTAAAATATTATAACAATAGTCAGCCAGCATGAACAATATGTCCTGGTACTATCCTTTTATTTTGGAAGTGTCCGGATGGAAACGTTTATTGGGGTTATCAGGAAAAAATTCCGATGGGAGTTCTGAAAGCAAAACATTAAGGACACTTTGTAACTGAAGTCATGAAACAAAACCGACATATATTCTATAATATCCTTGTTTCCCAACTGGCCTGCCGACATTTGACAGAACGCATGCCAAACCTGTAGTTCTTTACGTCGAAGAAGCTTCTCAAACGTAGAGTCTCTGAGCAGCTATTTACTCTAAAGCTCCACAGAAATACGCTGTTTAAAAGGACGAAATGAAAAGAAATTACTCGAACTATGATCTGTCGTGTCTACAAGTAAATTATTTCTTGACAGTCTCAACAGAAACTTAGAAGATATGAACCTTTCATCACGGAGTCCATTCTTGATTTTCGGGAAGCTAAAGAAATCGTTAGGACTTAGGTCCGGGCTGTACGGAGGATGCTCTAACAATTCGACGTTTTGTTACGTTGAAAATTCAATTGTCTTGCATGCTGTGTGCAAACCTGCATTCTTTAGGTAGAGGATGATTCGTCATCCGGGATTGTTTTTCGAAGCTGAGCGATGACTTGCGGGTGGACATATATCAATCGCCAGTCACAGTTCTTTGATCTTGCGGAAGAATTGTTGCTACATGACCTGCTTTCGCGACAAATGTCGCGACGATCTTCTTGGAGACATTTCGAGAATGAATATCTTTGTGTCAATTTTTCTTCACCTTGGCATACCCAAACAGACGACTGGCTTTTGTTTTCTGGCTCGTGTGAGTAGAATCAAGATTCATCACCACTGTTGTGCCTGTTCTTAGAGTTTCCGGTGTTGAAGCGGTTTATAGTTTTTTGACACAAATGCTTTCTGTTCTTAGGTCAAAAGATACGATATTAAACGGGAAATTTATTCATTGTTTACACTTAATTCTTCATATAGAATTTGGTTTTCATTGCAATATATTTATGCTAAAATACGTTTTCTAAGAATATTTCATCATTTCCTGAATACCTGCAATACGCTCTAAACTTGTTGAATAGACATAACAAACACGTTCAAACTAAGAATAATATAAGCCCACACAAATAGTATTGGTCATGTAACTTTCATTTATACATTACATACACGGAATAAAATGCATAATTCACTTAGTTAAACGGCTAAAACGTCACACTATTCTAACAAGTGTTTCAGTTTTTCAGAATAATTTTAAGTAATTTGACAAAAATATATGTATTTCAATGTCTTTCTATGAATTTTATTGTAAATATTGAGAAAAAATGTCATAATAAATTAACCAATAGCGAGTGCATTACTTCTTTGTGATTACAGTGGTATACTAAATATATACATATCTATTTTCATAAGTGGTAGATAAAAAGGAAATACGAAGGAAGTTGTATATCTTGTCAAGAAAAAAATAGAAATCCGGTGGTTAGATAAGATGCTTCAAATAAATTTGCAAAATAAAGATGGCAATATGTGGTAAAGCGCATGGTTAAATTTAAATTTAATATTGAAATACATTCATAATGCATTTAGCTAGATTTAAAGCAATATAGTTAAATAATATGAAAGGCATTTAATATAAGCACTCATCACTTGTCAGGGCTACTCAATAACGTTAAAAGTATAAATTAAATAACATTTTCTCTTTATATTTTCTACTAAGCAACTATAGTTTAGATTGACTTACTGAATTTAAAAATCATTACAATTTCGACAAAGTCGATTATTGAGAAATATACGTGTATAACTATTATAATACCGTAAACTGGAATCTGTTTGTAAATAACGAATAACTTTATGACAGGATCATTTTTTCAAGTGTACCTCCCTTTGTTACGGAATACACAATAGTGCCATGAATTTTTGTTAGTCACAAGTAATTACGACAATTATATTATCCCACAGCTTATTCAAAAAAAAAACTGTAATGATTTCAAAAAATGCATGTATTAAAATATGAAATTTTAGCAATTTTCATTCAAAATATTAGTAAATCCACTTTTTCAATAAGGTGGCTTAAGATCCGCGGTTAATACACTATTAATTATAGTAATTATATTACTCAAGCATAGTATAAAACTATGAACTTTATTAAGCCAGAACATCATTCTAGATACGCTAACTGAAGGCGCTTTATTTCTTCATTTATTGCTGAACTCGTAATAAATTCTGCGTAATAACACGATGGTAAGTCAACGATATCATTATCATTATAGTAGTTTAGGTAGGAGAGAAAATATTAAATAAAAAAATATAAACTAGCCCCCGTTTAAATACCAAGTGTTGAAGTGTCGAAGATGGTATTGAAATAGAAAATATATGTCTACACTTAAGCCAGATATTGTGATAGCGATTTTGAAAATCATTTTGACAGTGGTATTGACTGTCATCAACTAATGTGTTAGAACTGCTGAAAGTAAGTTTGAATATCGAGTTTGAATAAACTATGATATGATTATGACTAGATATGATTTATAATTAATTATTAATACAGCGTAAAAAACGTAGGTGATTGCTATTTTCCAACTGGAGTGCGAATTGATGGAGATTGGGTGTATAGCCAGCGTGTATATTTGGATGATTTTAGAGAGCACTTCCCAGAGTTAGCTATCATTCCCAAAAATTTTTATAATTGCCTTTTCCATTGCATTGATGTATTTTGTGAGACAGGTTATGTGGGCCGTAAATCACGTACTATTAGACTAACTGTTCCTTCTGCCGACTATCCTAGACGTCTTGCTTACTGCCAAGAGCTTACTGCAAATAATTTAATGCAAGATCATGGCCTGCTAAATTTGACATTTTTCTCTGATGAAGTGTGGTTTCATCTTTTAGGGTACGTCAATCCCCAAAATACGCGGTTGTGGAGTAGTGAAAATCCTCATATTTTTGTTGAATCGTTTCTGCATACTGCAAAATTTGGTATTTGGCTAGCAGTTTCTCGCCGCAGAATTGTTGAACCTATTTTTCTTTAATATTATGATTAATGCCGAGTGGGATAGAAACATTTTCAATAAGTTTATTGAACAGCTGCACGAAATAATTGTACAATACGGTTACTTCCAGCAAGATGGTGCAACGGCACAATACAAGACAATATTAGCTTCCTTCTCGAGTTTTTTTGATGATCGAATTATAAGCTAATATTTGAAATTCCTGGTGTTAATTTTCAAGATCGGCAGTAATTATTGAAGAATCTACGTTAATAACGACCGCAATGCTGCAAAATGCCTTTAACAGCGTGAAGGCGTATAAACTTAGGAATTGAAAATAATGCACAACAATTTCAATACTTGCTTTTATTTCGCCTTTTTACTACCAAAATCTTGAATATCAGCCGAGCTTGTTGTTCTATTCTACCTTTAAATCAAATGACATATTTATTGATGTCACGATGACACTATCTAAATAATTTTCAAAAGTTAGGGTTGTGTTACGCCTTTGGTTCACACGAATATTTTCTATTTCAATTCCATGTTCGACCTAGAAACTTTATATCACAATATAATGCTGCAGTTTTAAAAAGGCACAGATGGACATCCTAAGAAGCGAATAGTGACTGGAATACTTCATCAAACAGAAGACAAAAGTATAGCTTGCAATTTAAAGTAAAATGCCGATCGCGTCAGAAATTCAAGACATATTGTCACCTTTACTAAAATATGCCCATTGTAGGAAATTACTCTACATATTCGAGGATTTTTCGAAAAAAATGTTCTTATGATTTTTATTTCGTATTTTACGAATGGATACAATTACAACACTTTGTTTTGAAAATATACTACTGTAACAGTCAAACAGTCAAAAATAAAAAAAATATTTCATTCTTAAAGAATTAAGTTCCAATTATTAAATTTAAAAAAGAAGACGTAGCTTAATGAAAATCATATCACTTTCACTAAATAACTAAATATTCGTAGTAAGAAAGCAGTGATTACCATAAAGCTGATACTTTTTTTTAATACAACGTACAAAACAACATTGCTTTAACCCAAGCAAATTTCTAAAAGTAGTTACCATTAGTTATTTAGTTTATGTATCATATTTTATTTAAAGTGTTGTACTGCAATGTCTCTTTGATTTTTGCCACATTATTGCAATTAAAATGTATTTATTGTTCAGCGTTAATTTACGAATATACTGTATTATAGTTGTTTTTTAATAGATGCATAGAACGTCGTAATCGAAATTTAAGACGGTATTCTGAGTTAACAAGCAGTATATTCCCTTAAAAAGATAGATATCCATTCCAGTAGTTTTGGAAGAAAGCGTATTTAGTTTATTTCGTTGTTTATTTCGATGGAAGAATGTATATAGAGAGAATACGATAAATATAATGCCATAAAGTTATGATAATATAAGAACTTATATAAAGGTCTATTTGAATTGCTAAGTGCACTAAGCATGTGAAAAAATATCGAGTTTTGAAAATAATAAGTAAAAACTTTCACCAAGAAAGTATAAAAACAATTAAAGCAACTGGTCCATAATACAGAATTGCATTATCTAATAATAATATGGAATACAACATAATCCACAAAGATCTGAAATTATTTATAAAGCTCATTTCTTTATTTTTTATTCATTTACTAAAGAAGAAACCAAAACTTTCAGATAACGACTAAAAACATGGCATTTTTCATAATTCAAATTTGAAAACCACTGCATATAGACATAAGAAACCTGACATAAACTTATCGTGAAATTCAATGTAAAATTCAGAAATAATAATATACAACATACCCCAATTACAATAAACAAATATCAACCTCTAAAATGACAGATATGTCAACAATTTTTAGAGTTGGTCCCCTTGATGAGTAATAGTTTGTTCAGGCATTTCCGACTGATACTTTTCTAGATATTGATAAGGGGAGTTCCCGGTGGGCATCCTTTATATTATCAATACGCAAAAGGTACACTTTCATCTATTTTCGAGTTTTCCGATAGCCCCTAATGCCAAGATTCAAAGAATTACAACTTATTGAAGAAACAATATAGAAAAAAATAATTTCACTTATTTACATAGTCGACACCGATGCTTAATAATATTAACCATTCACATTTAACAGAATATCATACCTTGAATCATTGCAACGGGCCCAAGAGAAAGAAAACAAAGTTGAAGATGAAGCTGTGAAGTTACGTATATTAACGCGTTCCGATGTCCAAACAGCGGTGGAAGGAGCTGAAACAACGCCGTGTAAATTCAAAGACGTTCGATCAGCAACTGGTGCGAAAGCTTCGGCGTGCGCTGCCGGTAACCGACTACAGAAGCGTTTAGCTACTGCCGCTAGCACCGCTATCACCACTGACGATTCAATGACGAGGACAACTACTGCAGTCGCAACTCCTCCCTTTCCCGCTTGTAAAATCGAGGAAGACACATTTAACATCGCAGAAACTGATAACGCAGCAAGGTCAACGTCGTCGATAGTAGAAATAACACTAACCAATCTGGAGTAGAGTGTCCAAACGGGAAGAATCACGTACATCTGCAGCACGTAAAATGTGGCGGAAATAAACTTTATTCGTATGAGCACTTCGCACCGTGATACACTCGTAATAGTACGCGCTTCGAGGGATACAATATCTGAAAGCCTTTGGAATTAAATAAAGCCTCGTCAAATAAAGGATTGTAGAAAGTGGAACGGCAATAAAAAAAACTGTAATAAATTGTATTATCCTTTTCTGTTTGCGCAGTTCACTTTCATTTTGGTAAATATCACTAATATGGTTTATACGGCAATATTTTCTATATCATCCCATTTTCTTTTTTTAGAAATGGAAAATCGTCTACTTCGTGGAAAATGTCATTTGTTTACACGTTATTGACCAACGCAGAAAAATCATAATTGTAACTGTTCCAAACAATTTTAATCACACGAAAATCTTGCTATCGTAAACTTATATAATACTCGATTACTGTATAATAAATAATAGAACATGTTAATATAAACATTGCCGATAGCCAAAACACAAAATATTAATGTACATAGACGGATGTTTTCGCGTATGTGAAATAATTTTCCCGGATTTCTGGCCACCTATGTTGTTGGTCCCGAAAGTAACCACTTCCACTAGGTCGACGTTTCGACGAGATCTCAATCATCCTTTTCTAGATGGCCCCGTTTGGCTAGCAATTAGCACCATCACCTTTTTCGATAGAGAATCGTAAAACAGAACCATTATTTCATCCCCCGTGACAATGAAGTCCAAAATTGATTTCTGGACGCTCCTGTTTGGCTAACGATTACATCTCCTATCGCTAACCGAATGAGAGCGTCTAGAAGAAGATGAGTGAGATCTCATCGAAACGACCCCTTTCGGGACCAACGACATAAGCGATGAGAAACATACATATATATATATATATATATATACATATATGTGTGTGATGTAGCGTATGTTTTCGCTGGTAAAGGATGTTTTGTTATCCTCTCGGGTTTTGTCCTGCGTTCGGGGTTGGTTCTTAGAAGAGCCATGTGTGTCCTGACGTTTCGATGTAATCGCATACATCTTCTTCTTGAGGTCGACCTTAAGAAGAAGATATGTGCGATTACGTGGTAAACGTCAGGACGTACATGGTTCTTCTAAGAACTAACGGCGAACGCAGGACAAAACCCGAGAGGGAACAAGACATATATATAACACATGGGCTGAAAAGTCCCGGGCCTAACAAAAAAAACACGGTTTTTTTTGGTTCAAAATTAGCTTTATTCATCAACGTAATCTCCATCAAGAGCAACGCAATCATTCCAGCGCCGCTCTAACATTTCAATACCACTTTTATAGAACGATTTATCTTTTGCCTCAAAATAGGCCTCAGTTTCAGCGATAACCTCTTCATTCGTGCGAAATTTCTTACCGGCGAGCATTTTTTTGACGTCTGCGAACAGCCAGTAGTCGCTGGGAGCCAAATGTGGCGAATACGGCGGTTGTGGGAGCAACTCGAAGTTCAATTCATGTAGTGTTGCCATTGTTTTGATTCACTTGTGATGTGCGTTGTCTTGATGAATCTATCTTGATCTGTCTATCGCTAAAAATTATGAATACTACTTTAAAATGCAGTACTTTTAAATGCGGCCCGTGAACGTATTTGCGCACTAAAGTTTGACTCACGACATGTCAAAGGTTGCCCATACTTACTTTAAAGTTTGGCCTCTACTTTGCATCATACCATCACACGTAATACGTAGCACCGTTTACTTTTCACAGTTCGCTCACATTTGTTCTACTTTCTTCCTAGCAATCATTTACACGCTTCATAAGATTTTCATTGGAAAGTAAATCTGTATCGTAATTGTAAGAGAAGGATGAAATAAGGTTTCTACAAGTTAACAAAGTCGAGAGATACTAGGTAGGCGCCATAAATTCTCGCCTTGATATAGAAAAGAGAAACTTGGAACAATATAAGAAATGTTATTGTAATTTCCCCTAAGTTCTATACATTTATTACAACGATTAATTAATGATTCGGTACCCTTATAAAAATAATCTGAAGTTTTTCCATCAAAATGTTCTATAGCAGCTGCTAGCAACTCACTGCCGTCCTTAAAACGACGTCCCCTAAGGTCTTTTTTTAAATTAAAAAACAAATAAAAATCACAAGCAGCTATATCCGGACTATACGGTAGATGTTCCAATTCTTCAAAGCCACATTCGCGAATGGCAGCTTGTGAAACGGCGGCAGTATGGAAGGGAGCATTGCCGTGCAATAATCTCACCTTTTGTTAAGTTTCCACGACGCTTTGCACGAATACTGTCCCTTAATTTATCCAATAAAGACGCACAATATATGTCGTCCACAGTTGTATTGCGCTCTTTAAAGTCAATTAGCAAAATGCCCTCACAATCCCAGAATATTGTGGCTATCACCTTTTTCGACATTTTGAACCATTGTTTCATCCCCCGTGACAATGAACTCCAAAATTGGTTTTGGGTCGTGTCCGTGCATGATTAAAAGCGACCGCGCACATTCGACTCGACGTTCACGTTGGAGAGCAGAAAGAAGTCGCGGTAGCCATCTTGCACTAATTCTATTCATATCCGAGTGGTCATGCAAAATTCGACGCATACTTGTTTCGAATATGTTTATTACTGCTAATTCCTTCACTTTCAAACGGCGATAATTGAAATTTGTTGAGGCTTTATCACTTCAATTGGTCGACCAGCATCTTCCAGGGATTCTTGACCCAAACCGAAACATTTTGCCTGTTTTTTGGAATACGAAAAAAAAGTATCAGCGTAAACGCCGTTTAAAGGTTATTTTATGTGATCAGACGTATGCCCTCTTTTTGTTAAAAAATTGATGACCGCGTGGTACTCAATTTTCATTACTTCAGACATTTTCATGAGCTAGTCACGTTGGGTAGGCTGGCTATTAAAAACTACTACTCTTCGAACCGTCATATTTATAACGTAGACCCTGCGTATGTGCATGCATGCTGTGACGGAATTTGAATACGCTTGAACCTGTATAAGTATGTCAGGCTAAGAATTTATGGCGCCTATCTCGTACGAATGCTATCCTGCAGGGTGATGGTGGGTCAATATGCTAGTCTATCGGTATTCCCTACGTTTGTTTAGCCGCTGCTACAAAATCCCATCCTCACATCGATTTTTTCAATTTGAATCGATTGAATGAAGTCCCGGTTCCGTATTACTGCGGGATGAGGTGAGGAGGGGTATATCGCTAGTCATGCGTTATTCACCCAATATAACTTTCTTCTGATTCTCGTGTTCTACATTCCTAAAAAAACTGCTCTCTTTGATAGGTAAAAAGATATTTACCACAACAAAATTGATGAATGTAATTTAGTCTTTAAAAGTTTCAGCACGATAGCGATCCTTAACGCAGCGTGAAGAATTGGAGTAAAAAGACAGGCATACACAGTACATCTTACGCGACACAATTGCCGAACATGAGTTCAAACAAAATCTCTTAAAAGCATACAAAATATTCTTTAACAGAGAAAATTTTTTAAATAAAATAAAACTGTGTGGAATATTTCAGGCAAAACGGAAAAGCAAAGGCGCCAATTTAAAACGGCAATGTGATTTCGGAACGTAAGCTTAAAAAGTAAAACGCGCTCGAAATGTTGTGTACACAAACTACTACAGCAAAGTGGTTTTTACTTGTTAAATCTTCCACCTTTGCAAAGAATATAAACAAAAAACGACATAATTGCAGTTACCTTTTACAAATAATGGAAATATTTTGTTTGATTTTCTGCCAGATCGAAATTTGGCAACATTTAACTCACATTCTTTCTCTTATAACCAACGAGATTGTCTTAGTAAAATATGGCCTGTATTAAAATTTAAGATATCGTATGCCCTCTTGATTCTATTTTCAAAAATAAGGTGTAAACATTTGAATAAAGCGTCTTGTAAGACAACATTGGCTGATGCTTCCATAAGCATTGAAAAAACGCACACTGAACTTCAACGAGATATTTTCCTACTTTAGCCTTCTTTCGTAGTAATTTCAACGTTGCCCTTTCTATTAACTTATTATTTACAAAAAGTAAATTAATTCTTGGTGTCTACATTACTTTTGCAAATTTGATATCGTGTGGCATGTTTCACGAGTTTAATTGCAATTTTCAGCACATCGTGTTTTTGCATTTAAATGCCTCATACGCTATTTGGTACGTAAGTTTTCGACAATAAATTGATATTATTATACTATTTCATATACGAGAGCTATCCACAGAGTAAATTTCCCTAGTTTGTCGACAAAAAAAGTACAATTTTATGGAAGAACTTTACAAGGTAAAAGTTTTCAGCCTAACACAGAAACAAGCATTTTGTTTTATATTCAGTTTTATTTGTCAACATAGTCTCCTTCTAAGTCTATACACTTTTCCCAACGATGCTTTCACCTATTTAATCCTTTCAAATAGTATTTGACATCTTGTTATGCAAAATAGGCATTTACGAATGTATGTACTATACATAGTTGCTATGCTGATACCATCTTATTTAATTTAATTTGTGGATCAAAACATTTTATCAAACAGAACCTCGCGATCGGTAGGGAATGGAATTAAAGTTGTTATCCTTGCCAATTGTCACGCCATTACACTGTCATGTACGCGCACTAACTTCTTGCAGTGCATGGGCTACTATCTCTCAGTCACGAGGGAGGCTTACCTTCAGGACAACCCTCATATAATTATTATAATAATCATGATAGTAACAGTAATAATAATAATAATTATCACCATAATCATGGTAGTATTAATTATACTATCGTATAGCGCGCTCGGAAACTATGCGGTCATTTGCAATGGAAGTAAACGCCTTTTTAATACTAACACAATCTCATTGATGATCCATCTAAATACTCACCTATTTACATGCCTCTCAACGATGTGCAAACTACTAACGTGGGTGATATCACAAAAGCTATGTGCTCAGCTTGAAGTTAATAACCTATGCGATGAGGAGCAGAAAAATCCACGAAGGGGGATGTAAGGAACAACTGATAATAAATTCAATTATCGTGGACGTGGCTAAAAGGACGAAAGACTGTATTTATACGACGTATATAGACTATTAAGAAATCTTAGCAAGAAGTATAGCGTCGGTAACACAGACACGCAGATCAGTCATTTGTTTTATATGGATGACTTAAGGGTATACGCAAGAAATTTAAATCACCTAAAAGATCTGTTAAAATGCATAGGACGATTTAGTGCTGATATAGGCATGAAGTTTTGGCTAGATTAATACAAACTGAATTACATGGAGAAAGAAAGATAAACTCAGCAATCCAGATATAATCTGCGTGATCAAGGACTAGCGGGCATATATGAGAAAGCAAAATATATATACATTGGACACAAGCAAGATTGAGATACAGAGCATAAAATTGCGATTTTATGTTCTACATCCCTAGTAGTTTGTTAGTTCTGAAAGTAGTTTGTTTACGAACAAACTAAGAACATCCTAAAAACAAAGCTACCGGCAAGGAACATAACAAAAGCAATTAATGCGTATGCGACAGTGAGCTTGCAAATTTTGATGTCAAGAGCAGAGTCGATTTACAAGGAATCGAGCATACTTTCCTCACAGCTCCATTGACAGATTTCACCTACCCCTGAAATAGGAAGGAATAGGTAGCACAGATAACGTGAAAAGCCAGTGAAGAAGTAAGCTGAGAAAAGGTGACGATATTAAGACAAATGACTCACAATCGTGATTTTCCTGGCAGAAAAATTCCTGGCAACGATAGGGCAGGTAATACCTACGAGGGTATATAGGAGAAGAATGAAAGCTGTTGCTTCTCAGAATTGGTTGGCTTTCTGTGATTTTTCTCACTCCATGGTGTCTGTTGCGAGCGAATTTCTTAAGACGCACCACGAACGCAGGCGTAATACTTACTCATGGCCGCTCAATGCCCTCTGGGATAGGCGAAAGAGGTTGGGAAATGAGAAGGCTAGTACATCGTATTATATTACTATTATTACTTACATAATAGCCATAAAAATTAAATATGTACGTAGTTTCATCTAGTAGTAGGAGGCAATCTCTTAAAGCTATAAATATCACCTTTATAATGTAGTTCAGCCCTTAAAAATACATTTTGTATACTAGCTAATCCTATTTTGGTTTACTCCGCAGCTTAAGTTTGAAAAATATATCTTTAAATCTACTCATAACTGTATTAATGTTTGTTTTTCTCTAGAGCTTACATTAGCTATAGAACAAATAAACATTTCTCATCTAATCTCGTACTACGTAATGAGTATAGTGTAATCGAACAGATTGAAGAAGTATGAAATACAACGACTGCAAGGACTGTCTGGTTGTATAATTCACAAACTCTGCACCACACAAATTAATGATTTGTTACCGACTATCGATAACTCAGTTGACAAGTGAAGTTTCATGTGCTCTTGAACCGCTGAGTTCTAAATAAATTATTAATTTGTGTATTGAAATATATATGTATATAAGTATTGAAATTATAATTGTTTTATAGAAAATTGGACTATCAACACTTCACAGAACTTTTTGAAAAGGTAATTTTAACGTTTTCAAAATGTCTTAATAAATTTTTCTTTAAAGACAAAGAGTGAGTTGTTGAAGGAAAGATATTAGAAAGTATAAGATTTAAAAGAAAAAGGAAAAGAACAACTAAGGGAGCTTTTACTTCATTCAACGTTCTACAATTAGCACTACGGTTAAATAAAAATTATCGAAGCATAAAAGCATCATAATATGCTTAACTTACGAAAACACATCTCCGACAGTTTACTTTTGCGAAACAAAGATAATTCCATAAAGATTATGTGGTGAATAGAAGTACGTAAAAGAATGTTAAAAGAACAGTATGAATTTACTGTAGGTATTATCTACAGTTAATCGTAAAATGTTCGCTTAGATAGAACTAAATAATTTTGTTAAATTTCTATTCATGGTAGTCCCGAAGCTTTAGGTTTTATAACAGTAAAATAATCCCCTACAATAATAGAGCACTTCGTTTAAATGGTCACCCAACTTATTCATTCCGGTAAATACAATAATGACAAGAGCAAAAGACAAGGAGTAATTAGTTATCCCAAATTACGTTTAACAATATTATTATTATATTATATAATATTATAAAAAAAAATAATTGTAGTAAATAATATAATATCGAAGAAATGCGAAAGGAATGTACAGTGCATTTGGGAAAAATCCAAATGTTGATATATTGAAAGGCTTCTACGCTTACTATTAGTTGAGTATGACTAATTTAAAATTGAAGTAGTGGCGAACCCAAGTAATTTAATTTCAAACCCTAAGTGATGTTGCTTTTGCAGTTAACCTTGCCGAATACCGGTCATACTAAAGAAAACCTTAAGTAATTGCAATCTTTACTAAAATAATAGATAATATTCTAAGAAGAAAGGAAATAGTTATAATCTGTTGGAATATATAAACTCCATGGAGTAAAAGGAAATTAAATTAAAGATTTATGAATTTCAAAAGGTAGCTAGCACTATTAATCAATTTTTATTGTATCAAATATTAAGCGCAATAAAAATAATCATTAACGCAGTTGAAAAGTGAAATGATAATAGTAATAATGTCTTGAAATCATAGCCTAACAAGACCAATGAACACAATAAAAATTATAGTGATCGATTATTTATATATACATCATAAGCAACAAAACCGGTAACTGTGTTATTAACAAGTAATCGTGCCCGCGATTGCCTCTTAATATCCAATGTTACTTTTCAAACTCAAGTACATTCGTTCCTAACTAGAGCGAAAATGATGGTTTAATATATATGCGGTGGAGTTTAGAAAAAGAAGACCGCAAAATGGTAGGTAGCGAATGAATGTGCTACTACGTCTATTATATTCACATACATTTAATCCTCTTAGGAAGTCATAATTTTAATTAATGTTCCAAAAACAAAAACCTATAAGGGAAACTAGTATAGTGGAACAAATAGAAAACAAAATAAGTGCACTCCTAAACAGTCAAAATAAAGTACCTTAAATCCAATAAATTAGGTTTAAACGAATCAAAGTAAAGAAGAACAATTTTAGAAACACGGTACTATAATTCGCTAAATAACCCCCATGTTACTCAAGAATAACGATCCTGAAATATCATATCAGTGCTATTTGAAATATAATCCTCACAGGGGTGAAAAGATATACCACTAATTAAATAATCAGAAGCCCGCAGACTTGCTCTATTGAGGTTACGATGAAAAAAAGAACAGATTTCAAGCAAGAAATTATCGAAATATGTGATTTTCAAGAACAATGATACAACATCAAGTTTTGCGTGAAACTGAGGAAACCTTTCAACTTTTTAAACAAGCTTACAGAAATCATGCTATGAGTTGTAGGCGATATTACGAATAGTTTATAGGATTCAGACGTAGTGCTCAATCAATTGAAGATTATCTGCAGGAAGGCTCTCGACATCAACTGATGAGGCGCACGTTCAGAAAATCAAGGATGTGGTGCTTTTAATCCATCCTTTGATCACCAAAGAACTTGCAAGGAAAGGTTAGTATCTCAATAAGGTTATGCCATAACATTGTATGTATTTAACGTGCATCCAGTTGCAGGAATGTTTGTCTCTCGATTGATAGTCGAACAGCAACAAGAAAATCGAATGAATGTTTACCGATAACTTCTTGAATAAGCTTCCGACGGCGAATCATTCATACAAAAGATCATAGCGAAAGATAAAAGCTGAGTATAACACTCAAAAGTTATTAATTATTAATTATCACAGAGGACTCGTGAAGGATCTCCACTTCTAAAAAGAGCATTGACTCCATGTTGCTGTTGTCGTTGTTCGAAGCGCAGTCTTTTTCGCGGTTATAATAGAATTACGGATTTTATCTTAAGGACAATCAATTAACTGTCAGTACTCTAAAGACATTTTACAATGGCTACTTGAAAGAAATTGTAAAAAGAGACCAAAGCTGTGACAAGACAACTCCTAGTTTCTTCACCATGACAATACGCCCGTTCACTGTTCTTTGTTAATTCGCCAATTTTGTACAAAAAATAACATAACTGTCCTCGATCAGCCTCTCTACTCGCCAAATCTTGCCCCCTGAAAAAGATTTGAGATTTTTTATTCCAGAAATTAGAATCAGAACGAGAGAAAAAAGAAAAAGAGAACAAAACAGAAAGGTGGGACCTCGACGTTACGGTGACTCGGCGTGTTAACCGCGCTGGGGGCGAAAACCTTCTTTTGTTTATTAATAATGTATATAAATAAGGATGGAGATTTATTACGTCAAGTGATCTTTCAGGCAATAATTGGCTAATAATATGATTTTCTGTTTTCATTTGATGCCTGTATTATTTAAATAGTCATATGAATTGTTTCTTCGAGTATATTAGGATATATTTAAAAGTTCCTTTAGTAATAAAATCATTCTTGTGCTACAAAAATTATGCGATGTCTTTTGTGCGGAGTGTATAAAAGAATCCAAATTGCTGCTTTTCAAATATTCTTAATTTCGCAATGTGAAATGGTGTGAACTTTTAATAAACAAATTAAAAATTTATTTTTAACATGTTTATTACCGCTACTTTCGATGTATGTATGTATATGGATTATTCTCATTCTAGGTTTTAGTAGAAGGAAGAAGCAATAGATGGCAACACATGCTGCGAATTTCAACTCCTTTGAATCTGCAACTAAGTATACGTTATTCTTAGCCACGAATCTTGCTCAACACACAAATTTGCAATATAAAAATCTATTTATGCGCAAGAAAGAACCGGTACACAACCCAAGTAAAAGAGAGCAAATATGTATAATAAGCACGAAGGAACAACTTACAAATTACCTAAAATCAAAAGGAATAAGAATCGTTAAGTGTATAAGGTACTAAATCCCTGTATGTAACCCGCGTTAATATTTTTTTAGAACGTCTCGAAAGGAAGAAACGAGAAACATGAATACACGAAAATGTCAGCTTGAAAGAAACTGTGTTTACTGCTTGCACTGTGTTACGTGTTTTAAATATACAAAGTGTAAAACAAAAATTTTATAACTTAGGTGTATGTTTAAATCAATACGATCCATAAATTATTTGTATAACAGAAACTTGATACAAGCAACAGATACATTAAAAACACCTAATATAAAGTATTACACATTTTTCATAGGTTTCGGTAGATACTCTTCCCGCGGCGGAGGGGTTACCATCTGGGCACAATCTAATTTGGATATTATGCCAATCGATGTTTTGAACTATTACATATAGAGATAATTTGAAATATCTGCCGATAAAAGGAATTACAAAGACCTTAATATGCGGAACACGAGGTTTGTACTAAATTGCCTGAGATATTCGATTCTGCATTGGCCGAACACAAGATAGAAACCGACCACCACATTTCTTCTGTGAACCCTACTATTATTCCAGAAAAATCCGAGGAGCTATCGAAATCTACGAACATTCCAATAATCTAACAGAGACGACCATTACCGGTTACATTTTCAGTAGTCCATTGGTTCTTCGAAAAAAAACCATTTTGTCACCGGTTTTACACACTTTGTTTATTAACAATATAGTAACTTCCCTGAATGTTTATCATCTCATCATCTACGCCAAAGACAGCACCATTATTGTCAGTAGTGGTAAGCAAAATATCGAAAGTAAAACCAATTCAATGTTAGAGAATTTGGATGCATTGTTTACAATGAATAAATTGGCTTTAAACAAGGCTAAAATAAAGTATGTAAAATTTATATCAAATGTTTCGCATGCTCTGCCGAGTTTTTAGCTTACAATTGACAAGGGTACAATAGACCAGGCACCATTGATCAAGAGTCTAGGGATAATCTTTCTGTAATACTTGAAATCGAATAAATATATCGATATTAAGACATGTAAGACAATTGAGCTACGAAGTCGTGAAATAATACATTTACGCTATTGAATCGCGTTTAAGTTATGAAGGAATTATATGGCGCCGGGGCAGTTCGTTATAAAAACATTTTTGTGCCAAGAACAGAACTATACCAATTACACGTATAGTTGAATATTAGAGTATATAATAATACTCCTTTTCAAATAAAAGAACAATCATATCACTTTTTTAAAACTCATTGAAAGAATGTATTTTATACAGACCATTTTATAATTTATATGAATTTCTAAATAATACGAATGTGTAGATTAGTTTAGCTTTTGTTACTTATGTATTGGATATGCGATTTCTCTTTCTATAGAATGATATTTGGTTATATTTTTTGCTTCATGTGACTTTTTCTGTTTATTGTTTCGTTACTTTCTTTGGGAAATAAATACTATTGCTATACTATTATTATTGTTTTAATTATTGATATTAATATTAAACATTCCAACGAGCTTATGGTATTTCATTTCGCATTAACATTTATACAAACACCATGACTCCGGATGGGTATCAGTAAGGCTGAATCCAAAAATGAATTTATAAGTCTCACTAGATATGAAATGACCCTTTGAACTAATAGTAAGCGTGCGAAGGTTGTATTTTAAATTTTGCATATAGAACTAGTAGATAGCTTTTAAAGACTTTTTCGAAGTAATCTCCACAAAGATTAATACACTTTTGCATGCGGCCAAGCCCTCTCAGGAAGCGGTTATTCCACTCGTTTGTTAATACAGGCAAAAATTGCGTTTCTAAAGGCATCGACTGTTCCTTCTGACGACTGGAGCCTTTGATCACGCAGTGCGTTCTGGACTTTTGGAGAGGTAAAGAAATTGTTGGGACTTAGGTCCAGACTACATGGAGAATGGTCTGACAATCCGACGTTTTGTTGCGATAAAAACTCAATTGTCTTGTATGCTGTAAGCGAACTTGAATTGTCTTGGTGGAGGACGATTCGTCGATTGGGATTGATTTTTCGAAGTCCAGCGATGATTTACGTAAACAAATGGTTGATACTAATCACTTCATTATATTGATTTACCCAACAATGCAGTTTCGTTTTTTTAAAAACTTCTTGTCTGATGGAAAGTATAAAGTTAGAGTGGGTGGTGATATATTTGAAGCCAAACCTACGAACGCTGGAGTCTCACAGGGTTCAATTCTCAATCCTATTGTCTATTCTATTTATACTTTATTTTTCTCAACCATACTAGAAGCTTGTGAATATCATATGTATGATATATATATATGATACTCGCCTTTACCACACTTGCTCTATAAGTGATGCGGTTGATACTGTCGTCTTAATCAATGAGGACCTGAGCAGCACTATTTAAGGATCAATCCATTCAAATGCTCAGTAATTGTTTTTGGTAGATAATATGCTTTGTAGACGCTTGATGACGTCAAGATTACTATCAGGGGCCTAGCTTTGCCAATAGCTGGTACGATTAAAATATTGGGATTAATTAATGATTCCAACTTACGCTTCACATACCATATGAAATAGTTACTAAGATTTTTAAATTAGAAAATGAAGTTACTATTATGCAATTCTCTAGTGTTATCGATATTTAATCATTGTCGCTTTTTCTATTTATGGTCTTTGTTTGACGAAAGTTGATTCTTGGATGATTCGCATGGAAGGACTGCAAAAGTCATGTTTGCGGTTTGTGTATGGGATAAAAAGAAGAGGATCTCTTAGACTTTGCAGTGGGATGAATGGTGGCGGAACTTAGAGGATTGCATGCTCCCTGTCTTTATTTCAAAGTAATGATCACACTGACTCCTCCCTATCTATATACGACCAATATACATAACATTAATATTCGCGGTAAAAAGTTACTCGAAAGTTCGACATTAGTCTGTCAGAAGATGCTTCACTTATGAAGTTGGCCATATTAAGAATTCTGCTCCTTTTACTCACTCCTGTTTTACTCTGTTGTCATTCAAGGCTAAATATAAACAATTATTAAGCTCTAAACAGACTTTTGATGCTTCATATTGTAGTGCTTAAATTATGTTTAGTTTGAATTCTAGTTTTTATTGCTACGGCTTCTTTGCATTAACTAATATTCTTCTCTAGCTTATATTAATTTAAAATCAGACCTTATCTGAAGAGTTTCCTTTGATGTTGGTATTATAGTATGTAATAGTTTGCAGTAATCTGAAAAAAATTCTTGTTTGTGTGTATAGTTTGCTCTAATCCCCATATCAATAAATTGATTTATTATTATTAAATGAATTAATGTTTGAATGTGGTACTAGCAGGTTTTTCAATTTTCAAATGATTTTTCCTTGCAAATATGCACATATTAAAAATTTTAGATCGTATACCATTACAGCTGCCACATGTTATAATTTTTTTATCTTAAAGAAATCTGTATGAACGGCACATATTTTATTACTAATAGCTTAAGAATATTTTATGTTTCTAAATTTTAACATTAACTGTCCCGTACATACATACATATGAACATCCTCCTGTAAATTTATAAAAGATAGCATGGTAAATAACCACGTTATTTGGTTTAATTTCACAAAAGTAATAAAATATGTGTGTTTTATTTATTCAAACTTCGAAGTGTACCTGAACGACTAGTTGATCTAACGCATCAATGATTTTGCACAGTAGCCGTAACAGAACACGAACTTTAGCAAGGACGGAAAGCAGGTATTTAGAATAAGGAGGATCCAAAAGACGGATGCGTACTGAGCAAGATACAATTAAGCTTAATAAGAAGAGCCAATAACAAAGGAATGTCATGGTCAAAACAGAATAATTTTTTAAACAACGTGTATAAGTTGTGCATTACGAAAATTGAGTTAGTACAATAAAAGATCATGAAACAGGCGTTCACATAAGGATGGGAGAACATCAGGATCAATGAACAAGACACAACAAGGCTGAAAGTATCACTATTGTGCAATAACTTTAGTCTTACGTGTCTTATTGATTATAACAATGACTGCTTACATCATTTAAAAATGAAATTGAAACTAGTAAAATGTTTATTATAAATGTATTAAAACGAAACTAAATTAATGCTAATGATTATTATTTAAACTTTATGCAAGGAACACAATTAACTACCAAAGGGTTCGCAATTTAATTGCAAAAAGTATCTACTTAGCCTTAGTTAAGTCTAAACTAACAATAAATGTATTAAAGTCGTCTTTTTATTTTTTGTATATCTTATCCAATAATATGGATAAAATTTTCTGTTGCACTAACAGAAAAAAAGTGGTCATATTGATGCCCCTCACTACATAAATATGTGCGCCTCATTCCGTTGCAATAAAGCAAGCGTTTGTGAATTTAGGACAAAGCCTGCCTGGAAAAACGACCTTTTTATTCAAATGGAGCGTATAACACTGAAACCCACTTTTACGATGAAAAAAAAACATATAAACTATGTACATTTACCAAACCTTGCGATAAACAGAATAAACTGTGACGATTGTGGCAACTCAAACATCATTAAATCTTTTCACACAGACTTGTTCAAGTGACCACATGGAACTGTCCTTTTGCATAAATAACAGCGGATTTACCGTTCCGGTTTTCATGTTTTCTCATACAACGTCATATTTTCCATCATCCGTATACATGGTGAAAAAGCATAATACAAACCCACCGGTAAAATAATAACTAGTTGTAAGAACAATCTCGATAATTTTAAGCGTAATTTCATGTGGCAAGAACGTTCACGCAATATTCAGTTCCCATCTCCTTAGCATTGATGTCAATGAGACAAAAAGTCGTACAGAATTTAGACGATCCAAATCTGTTCTACCCAATTGATGCAACTAAAATAAAAGGAAATCACTTTGCTTGTTCTTGTGATTTGTGACGCTGCATACTTTGCTATATAGATTTATATATTAGATTAATATTTAATAAATAAACAAAATTATAAAAAGAGATTTCAAAATCTGTAAATTTGACGTAAGCTGATCTTTTTCGATTGTGTACAATATAATTTCTGATAATATTAAACTCCGAATAATAAGGAAGTGCACGTTTGAAATGTATAATTATGTTACAAGACTCAGTGATCGCTTACGACTCACGAAACTAATGCGTAATATCTAATACAACAGAAGCGAATTGTCCTGTATTAACAAAAAGTATTGGTAACTAGGAAACCGTATATAAAAATAAATGTATACCGGTATTTACATTTTGTACGTTTTTTTAATTTACTGCAAAACGGTTTTCCCATTCAAAACAAGTTGCCCCTTTTGTAAATCATATTCCAAAAAAATAGCAGGGATTATTAGTATGGAAGAGATGGATTTTTTCCATACTAATGATAACTTAGAAAAAGCCTTTAGTTCGGAAGAATTTAATTAGTCTTTCAAAAACGCCAGCAATACATCGTCTGGTTCCGATTTCAGGAGAACCTTACCAAAAGTTGTTAGATTAGAACCATTCGAAATTTTTTATGATTGGTGAATTAAGTCAATTCATATAAATTCTATGGATGATGTGGTAGCTCTTCGTATTTTGAAATCAGGTAGAGGTAGGTTCCACAGTTCGTACAACAGACCGATCTCTCTAATGTCATGTATTTCCAAAACCTTAGAACGCATAATCAAGATAAGGCTAGAATAATTTTTGTCCTATCATAAAATATTCCCAGAAAATTAGTTGGCTACAAGAAGGGTTTCCAAATGACAGATACTGCAGCCCCCATTATGTGTAATATTCAAGTATCCTTTAATACAAATAACTATGTACAAGCATACTTTGCAGATCTTAAGAATGTTTACGATAACGTGAATTTAATAGCTCTTAAAAAAAAGAGACTAATTAAGATTGGAATGTCGACAACTATAGCTACTAGCTATGTATATAAGCTGTATATGTTAAAGATAGTGGGTCACCACATTACGATTCCATTCCCATTGCCAGCATGAATAGAAGGGCTTATCGTTGTCTTCGACCATCTAGTGGTGTTAGACGTGCATTCAAAATCTTTAATGAGAGTTTGTCGGTATGTATTTACAACGCTACTAATCCATGATTTAGATACAGAAAAATAAAACTGATTCAGTCAAAAATAAATGCATAGGAAGAGAAAAGCGCGCTGAAATAAACACAAAGGAAATAATACGATAAAGTTTAACCGAATTTGACGAGTAACAGAAACGATAAATAAACCGAATGTATTATCCTAGATACAAGGTACGCCAAATGACTTGACAACGCTCGTAATTCTAAAAAAAAGATAGTTACTTGCGAATCCATATAAGCTTACAAAAGAAAGCTATACTTCATATGACCTAATACTTCAAACTCTGGGCAACACAGTCTCTACTAATTTCCTTCATTCCCTCACTCTTAAGCACCCGCATATCATTCGTCCCGTTATCGATCGGTGCCAGTTGCTGTTTTAGTGCGTAACTAAGCATTTCGAACAAAATTCAACTGGGTGTAAATTGTAAATTTGTCGTTTATTACTAACTCTGGTCGTGGAAACCTACGTATTCATTACACAGAGATAACTTAATATAAACACAACGTAAGACATAAGCACTAGAGTGCAACCACATCAACATGTACTATATAAGCATCACAAATTGAAATCTGGAAAATATATACAAATTTGCTGCAACCCGTTAGTTAGAAATTAATCCCGCCAAATCGCAGTTAATTTTGTTTGAACCGAGAAAGATATGTAATTATGTTGAAGCTATCTTACGTGTTACGGTTCGTAAGCCTCCGTCATCTGTAAAGCATGCCAAAAACCTGGGAAGTTAACTGATAACTTTTTATGTTTCCTTGACAATGACCCACACCTGATTGGGAAAGCATTATCTACTATAAAGTCAGCGAATATTAATCGACATCTAGTAGATAATCCGACTAGATGATTATTGTACGAATCTCTGGTACTGTCCTACTTCAATTATGGGTGCGTTAACTACACAAGTTGCATTACTAAAGAAGACACAAAAAATATATGGTATAAAGGGTTGACGAAAGATAAGTCATGTGATATCCATCAATACATTAAATGTGCAAAATGGTCGAATATTGCACGGTATCAAAATATTTTAAAAGCGACAAGCTTCAGTTTCGTGTTCAAGATCATAACCTAAAATGTTAGGAATAGACATCAATTAGCCATTTCAAGACACAAAACAAAGATATTCAAACGACGTTATTCTTATAATGCGCCATATTTGAGTACTTATTGTCTACAGATGAAGAGATTTGGATGTTTACATCACATACAAAGAGTGGAATCCAACAAGATTTATTTACTAAATATAAATTTTAAAATTCCGATTGTGACGTGCAACAATAAATAAATTAAATTTCCTGATTGTAACTGGATTATTTACTCTGTTGCGACTAGTACCTGAAACGAACTTTTTTTAGGCCTATTCTAGCAAAAGATTTTTTTTCCATTAAAAGAAAAAACTAACTATCAAAAAGATGGACGTTTTATAAATTTCAAGATTCATACTAAAAATAGTAGTTACCATACCGAAGAATTTTTACACATTAACGGTAAATTTTTACATAAAAACGAATAAATTCAACTCGCTAACAAAGAATTTCTGCAATGCATCACTGAAATTCAAACATTTTGAAGGAGACTAAAAGAAAAGAACGGAAAGATCCTAACACTATATAATTTTGTTCTTTTTTAACGTCTTGCCAACTATGTCAGAATTTTAACTACACCATAATATTTCAACTTCTTCAATTTTAACTATGCTGTTTAATATGGACGCCAAGAAAGTACGAGTAGATTTTGTGTGTATTGATTTCCAGAAGGATA
This sequence comes from Trypoxylus dichotomus, assembly GCA_023509865.1. Classification (NCBI taxonomy): domain Eukaryota; kingdom Metazoa; phylum Arthropoda; class Insecta; order Coleoptera; family Scarabaeidae; genus Trypoxylus; species Trypoxylus dichotomus. The sequence goes on along the minus strand of CM042074.1, from coordinate 44,347,167 downwards.
TTATAAGTACTATTAAAATCTAAGTAGGTTGCGATTTTGCCCCGCATTTGCAATAGCATGGTTGTGTAGTACTTAAGCTAATACACATTAATGAATTAGAGAAAATAAACTTCTTAAACACAATGCATGGAGTAAAAGCGCACATTTCTGATTTATTCGATACTTCACTACTTCCCATACGAAATAATACTGTTTATGAATCGCCATAAATTTTGATACATAAACTCGTTCCTTATATTACGTATGCTATGGTAGTGTGATACATCAAACATTGTTGTGAGTATACAATGGAAAATGTAAGAATTAAACTAATTAAGTAGTAACAACAAAAATTACATTTAACGATTGTGTTATACAACGATATTTCACGAACATAATTTCATTGCTGAGACACAAAAAAGAATTGTTACTGAGTTATGAAGCTATACAATAATTTCGTTAGGTCACCGTCTGGGATGAGTGTATATAATTTCTTCTTACGCCAGATTGCCCTTTAGAATCTCTCAGCGGCGACGTTACGTAAATTATTTCTGCCAAACCAAACCACCTCCGCTTCGTTCACGTTCACCCATTTATGTACAGATTATCTTCTCAGAGCAGTAAATTTATTTCGTACATGTGTATTTGCTGACCTCACTTATTACACCTAGTAAAAAAAGAATGTAATTAACGCTAGATTGCCTTATAAAGGTTGAAATTCTAGTTTAGAACATCTTCATACATGAATGCGCATATATGAGAGAGCATTGCCAATATTATTCGCAGTCCTAATTGGTGATTGCTTTGGAATGCATCGATTGATTGTTAATCAACTTTATGCTAGTTATTTTTAATTAATTATTATTGAGTTAGAATTGTGTTAATGCGCATCTCGGTAACAATTTTGTATATTATTATCAAATTTATATCATTTCTACATTTAGCTATATTTAACTTATACATTTCTCTAACATTAAAGAATTTATGTATTTAAAGTTGATTGTAAATTAATATTTATAAAAAATTTATAAACCAAACATACATTTAACCTCTTAACAAACCAATAAGAAGGTAAATCAAAATGAGTTATTTACTTAATTCAGTTTTAATAATAACCAAGCAAAACAAATAAGTAGTATATGTCAAATTTGATTCAAAGAGATAAGCAACGTTTATGAAGCAATACTATACATATTAAGTATAAACACTCTAGAATAGTACAAATTATAATATGATGAATCTATATTTCAATTACAAAATTGCACTCTAACTAGTTTTGAATTATTTTTGTAATATTGTTATGTTACGACGCATATTAACATATACATATATGTATTACAAACTCTATAAAAAATCTATATTTTAAAAGCAGGTTTGTGTATATAAGTTTTTAATGTAGTACGTATTTGCCCATATATGCAGTAATTAGTATAGTAGTATAGAATTAATCACATGTATTTTCAGGGATGTCTCAATATTCACACTATGCAGTGCCTAACCCAACAAAAAGTCCAAAACAGTTCAAAGATTGGGTGTCACTTTTTTGTTGAAAGTGCAACCAAGTAAAGTAGCAAATCGTAGGATGTGTTCTGCTCACGTAATATACAAAACTGTACTGCATAATATAGAGATATATGTTAATTCTAAGTTAACAATTTTTATTAGAAACTATAGTGCATGTAATGAAATACCTCATTCATAAAATGATTAATATTTAATGATATTAAGTAATTCAACAGTAATGTCAGGTGGACATGGGAGATTTTAGATAAATTTATAATTATATTTCATTTATACTTGTTTTTTGTACAATACTTGTGGACTTGTAATAACATTTATAATACACTAGTTGAAAATAGTTCTGTCTTTCTTCTTCCACTATAATAAATTAAAAATATATAAAAATACAAAATTTTTTTTTTATTTCACCTGTTAGATGTTAGAGATCGCTACTTTTATGTATACGTTTTTCATCATTATATGAGGCTTCTTTCTAGGGTATTCTATGCGTACACGCAGACTGCATATACTGCAATAACGCAGGTATCGATGTTACCATATAAAAATACTCCTGTATACCGACAGCATGCTAAGAGTTCAATACATACTTACGTACGAATATTTTGGCTGTGAATAAATAATACAGAAATTTTTATTTTAAATACTTTTAACACTTTTTTTCGCGTCTGCGAAGAACATCTCGCAAAACATTTTGGATTAAAATCTAATAAAATTTGATCTTTCCACGGGTGCTTTCGGACACGCGTGCGGCTCACTTACTTTTGCCCAACATATTCAATTACAGAAAATTGGCAGTGGTTATAGTTTTAATATTTCAGTGATTTCATAAATTTTTCCAGGTTATGTCGTTTCTCTAGACAAAGCAACTGTTACGTTTGTAATCACTCTTCCATTTCTTTTGAAAAGGTAGTGAATGCTTTATTTATTAAAGTGATATGATATGGTGAGTTACACATAACAATTTCGGGAAGCTGTTTTTACGTTAGTAATTAACCTATCTACCATTCATTGTTTAAATAAATCTTAATTATCTTGATAACCACTTACTGCAGGTTTTTAAGCAAAAGAAAAATTTGCTGCTTCAACTTCTCGTTTCTACCAATCTCTACTAGAATTACAATTTTTACCATAATAACGTCAAGGTTTGGGCATGCCTTTTAACTTGCAAGCTTGCTATTCACTTTCAAAACAAGTTAATAAATTACAAATTTGGTGTATTATTTCACAAAAACACACTTCTTCAGTTAAATCCACAATACAAAAAATTGTTGATACACAAGGTGCTGGTAAAAACTGCTTTTACTAGCACCAGAAGAATATTAGTCCCACAGATTTGGAAAAATTAGCAAAAAGTTTAGTTGCAAAGGAAACGAAGGAGCTACAAGAAAGAGTTCATCAACTTGAAGAAGAGGTACGCTGTTTCAAGGAAATTAATTCAAACATGAATACAACATCTGTAGAACAGAAACTAATGACACAAGAAGAAATTAACTCTTCTTTAAATCAAGAATTAAATATAATTGTAACGCTTGTCGGGCTCCGCCGTGTCACTAGGTTTTTGTCCCTGACGTTTCGCGAACAACTGCGGTTCGCATTTTAAAGGTACTGAAGTTCAGGGATAAAAACCTAGTGACACTGCAGAACCCGACAACCGTTACAACTATGTCAAACGGCCGTGAAAGTCTGAGATACTATTTAAGAATTAAATAGTTCGCATTCATCTGTAGAAACAGTTATTAATATAAAATCGTACGCACACACAGTCGGAAAACATTCGAGCAAAAGATATTCGAAGATACGTACTGGAAAAACGAATAGAAAGAAAACGGCAGAGAACCGAATATTTGGAACGTCAGAAAATAATGTCGAGGATTTCGCAGCCAATCGTCGGCTGTGGTTTATTTTGGCTGATGTCGCATACGAAATAAGTAAAGATCACAGAAGCACTAATTATGAATACGGTTGCAACCATTTATGATTTAATTAAAAAGATTAATAATTTGAAACCTTCTTAGTACCCGACGTACCAAAAAACGTGCAAACAAGGAATGAAATGTAGACGTCATTTTAAACTAATTTAGAATTTGGAAGGTTTTAGAATAACCCAAAAAAGTTTGATGGAGTAACGTTATTCTTTTTTAATTATTACACGCGAATGTAAATTTTACTGGTAATCTCAAGCATTTCTGCACACTTGTTGCTATTCTCAAGGCATTGTGCTGTCGTTCTTAAGATCAACTTTAATAATTGAGTATTTATAATAAAAATAGTAACCTAAGCATTAATTGATGATTAACCGCTGCATATTATCCTAAGGCACTAATTAACATTTATTACTCATTCAATCATTTTCTGTCGCAATTAAAGAAATCGTATGAGAAAATATGTTAGATAATTAATTGCAATAATTAATTTCAATAAAGTTCATGTTAAAAAACAAAATAAAAAGTGCACAGTTACGCAAGCATGGAATATGTATTCCCAATTAATGATACCAGAAATCCTCTACAACTAATACAAATATATATTTTAATCATCTCATCATAACTTCCCGGTGTTTCAAAATCGCTAACTCTTCTCAATGCAAAGGAATTCGTAAATTATATGATTAATTATATTGTTATTTATTTGCATCCAGTTTTTTCCTTTTTTTCTCGTTGGTTTCCTTTTATTTTTATTGTATTTTCCGCTCTTATAGGTTATCATAATATGGCCCAATTTCGGAAACAGTTCCCTTATTACGGTTAGACTAAGTGACAAGCAAAAAGCCAAATTTATTGCTTACTACTGTTTATCAGTAATAAGTACAGAGCGAAAATAATCATAAAATATTGAGTAATGTAGTTTGACCTATATTTATTGCAGTTCATCTTGTAATGTTATGGGGTTGTAGGGTTAATTTTTTTAGGGAAACAACTAAATGGGGCAGACAAATTGCTGTTACATCCTATTATTTACTGTTGTGACCAGTAGTCCAAAAAATGTTATATTTATTTTGAAGTTCTGTTTAATTTGCGTTTTGAATGGACGCGCCTTTTTATTTGTTTGATGTAAGATGATATAAACGAAAATAACTTGTTCTCCTGTATAATTACTGACTTTCTGATACCTTTGAAGTAAAAGACATCAATAATAGAATTTCAATTAGTTTCACCTTGCTCTTGCGCTAGCTCCTCTAAGTTACAACAATTAAAAATCAAACACAAATTTAACAACGAAAGAGAAAAAGCTGGCTACGAGTTGCTTAGCTTGTTATTAAACCAATATCCGAAGATTAGTATTCATAAATCGGAAGGTGTCTCCATAACTAGAGCAAAAGCAATGAACAGAAAAGAAGTAGGAGACTATTTTACTTTATTGAAAACAACGATGAAAATAAACTCTCTATTTGACAAATCGCTAAACATTTTCAATATTGATGACACTGGTCTCCAATTAAACAGTAAACCAGGCGAGGTACTTACAAAAAAAGACTCCAAAGCTGTTTCTATTGTAGCGTCTACAGCAAGAGGAGAAACTATAACATTAGTTGTTTGTTGCAATACCGAAGGCAACTTTTACCAGCTGCTGTGATAATGAAAGGAAGAAATAAGAAAAATAGTAGGAAGAGATTCTTACTTATGGCACAAAAATCCGTCTATATCAATCGATGTGTGGACATTTTCTCCCTAGAAAACCAATAACAAAATTCTTATTACTACTTCACGGACATGCCTTCCATGCCATTCTCTCAATCTTGGAATTTGCAGAGTCAAATGGAATTATCATGTTATGTTTGCCTACCCGTCTGTGGCTTCGAAATCATGCTGGACGCATCATCAGTTTGTTGAGTTACTGTTCACCTCAAAAACAAACAGAGATTGTAAAAGAACCAACTAATTGCGACAAGCATCAACGTCTAAACAAACGTCTAACACAAAAAATTACTCCGTCAAAAATGCTGCCTTATTTGTTACTCCAGAAAAAATAACTGCTGTTAAAAACGGGCCAAACAGGTTGCAGCTGTTTTAACATCAGCTACTTACCCTACAAGTTATCAGAATTGAGAATAAATTAGTATTAATAGATCTAATCTACTTTATTCTATTAACATGATATTTTTATTTTAGTAGTAAATGGTGTAATTTGAATAACGGATCGTACCTGAAAGGAACCAAACTAGGTCGCTCTAGTAATTAACACAATACTCTTGAAATAATTACCCTATCCTTAATTTCAAATACAATGAAATTTGAGATGAATATCACTGTAGAAAACGTATATGCATAATTCAATTGATAAGTTTGTGTCACGTTTTTAATATTTACAAATAATAACTTTATTCGATAAATAAGTTCTGATGTCACGAGAATAGGACTAAAAATATAATATGTAATTATTATCTTCTATTATATGAACTTCACGATTCAAAAAATTGCGCAGATTAACATTTATCTCGATAGTATTACCGTTGATATGAATCGACATAACCGAGAAAATGAAATAACTTCATGGCAAACGGCAAATGTTACACCAACGAGGAAGGTGGAATCTGCGAATATGTTCGGGTATTAAGGATAGTAGGGATTGCGCAATTCCGTCTCTTTGCGGAGCATAAATGTTGCATAACGCACGACTCATCCGCAAAGAATTGAAGGCACTCTTTGAACCGTAAAACGTTGCTTCATTAAATTAATTTATCGCTTAAAAATTTACGGGTAAGCATCTATGGAAATCTAACGTATGCTTTGTTAAAAATAACGAAGTAGATCCATTACCCTCTGAATTTCATTTCAATAGCACAATCAATGCTCGATAATAATATAAATACGTAATAATAATAATAATATGTCCTTCCGTATATACTAATTTGCGTTAGACAATCGCTCTGTTTACGTGTTTATGTTTAATTACATTTAATTCTATTGTTGCATTTAAATAATAAGTACGTACGATATACCCGCTTATTGTGCGAGTTAGAAAATACATTTATTACGTGTGTTTCTCACAAAATGTGAGAGAGTTCATTATTTTACGTACATTGTGTAATAAGATAATACTCTTTTCACTTCAAACTACAACTCATTTACTGGTGAATTTGTATGCCAATAATTACACATAACATTATTAGGTATGGGGAGTAGGTCAACTATAATGATTCGTTCTAACACATCCGGAAAGTTACATTTTACAAATTAACCAATTTTATGAAGTACCAGACACATGTAATTTTATTAGCTTCCTTGTACGATCAACATATACATATATACGTTAATAAGTTAATAATGAAATTCCAAAGTGCTTTTACACCCCGATTTATTTTGTCGTTCCATCGGGTTTGTTAATAACGTCACTGGCTACAATATTAGTAACCAAAGTTGAAATAGATCAATAAAATTTCAAACAAATGCCCTATTTATCTTTTCAAAATCAAATGCATTGATGTCTCTCACTCTATTCATTAATTATCAAATCGAAAAATCATCTGTATTTATACCTGCTTCGTAGTGATAATACTGATAGTAAATTGATTATGCATACAATTATTTTATTTTTTTTTGCGCCTGACTTCAAATTTCACCGTTTATTTAGGGGGAAATATTATAGACAGTTACATAACAGATAAGTTGTCACATACATGCCAGATACGGATAATTTTTGAGCAGCTGTGATGAACCTTACGTCGATCATGCTTCTGATGATGTAGTTAACATATTTATTTTTACAATTAAAAACTGATAAATTTAATTGCCATGCACAAAAATAACCTATAATCTATCGTCATCGTAACTTACAAGTTACGATTTTTTTCACCAAGTCATATGTCTAGAACCACCAGAAGAAAGTATTTTCAAAGCAATGATATTAAATTCCTCTTCTTCTTCACTCGAATTAGACCTACATATTTCATACTATTCTGTATAGAGTTACATACTATTTTATACTTTCTTTATCTGAGAGTTGCTCTTGTGAATTGATAACAATTGAAAATTGATATTCAGTACGTGAACCTGATTGATCATAGATGATAACTCAAATAGTTTGTATTCTCCTATAAACATTTGAATTGCCTTGAGACATAACGTTAATCAGTCTGAAAATTTTCAATAGAAATGAAGGAAATACGTAATCGAAAATAATCAATGCGCTCTACCGCAGGATTTATAACATTTAAAATGTAAACGAAGTTAATACTGCTATTTCTGAAAGGAATGTTACATGATTCTGAAATACTACCAATGTAGTACTAAATTTTATACACAAAATAGGAACAATAAGTAAGCACATATAACATAGAAGAATGGAAAACTATCCTTTTCGTTGTTACTATATGATTTCCTCTTCGTCATTAGATTTATAAAGCTAAGTACGCGACATCTTATTTTGAAACTATTTCTTGTAATTAATAACACAAAAAATATATCAAATATAGTTACTAGAAGAGAATAATAACAGGTATTCGTAACACATAAAAGTTTTCAACAGCAAAGAAAATTTTAAATCACTTAGGAAGCGCTGGAAATTCATTTGTTAACAATAAATTCTTCGTAGTGATATATGCTTGGTTCATATTATTAATTTCGTTTAAAATTAGAAATTCGCTCCAATTCAATTCAGCTAATACTACGAGATTATTTGTTAGTATTGGAATTTTGATCTTCTATGAGAACTTAGATGAAAATACGCAAGCTTTTCATCGCTTGGTAGTGCTTACTGCCTAGACTATAATTAACTGATGTTAAAATCTTGGTTTCACCATTGCTATTAACATCATCAATATTACTTTATAATGTTAATGATTATATCTGTATGCAATATACTCTACCGTCCATAAGTATTTGGCCATCTATGTGCTTTCTTAATTTTTCTTTCTGAATTATCTACTACAAATAACGAGAGCACATGGTAGATACAAACAACCCTCATATGTGTACACATTGTCCGTAAGTTCCATTAATGACTTCTTAGGAATAAAAATTCATTTTACCTATACCTGAGCTATAAGGGTAACGACTCTATTGTTCTATTGCATTTTATGATCCTAGGCCCCTTTGTACCATATCATTGTAGTTTGTATTAGTTCGAAATTTACTGTTGTTAAGAACACACAAAGCGAATTATTACCTCCGAGTTTTGATATTTCCCTTATTTTCGTTTTTGTATTGTAATGGCGAAAGTCAAAGAGTTGCTCGTACAGATGTGTACTTAATATTGATAAAAGCAATCGACAAATTGCATGCAAATTGAAAATTAGTACGCAAACAGTGGACAGCAACGTGAACAAAGTAGGCCACTGAAAAAAACCTTGCCAGCAGAAGATAGCGTAATTCTAAGGATTAACAAAGGAAACATGAAAAACTACGCCAGAAATTGTAACTGGAGTGAACGGGGGACACAGGAAACCGACTAGTGCGACTACAGTGAAACGCTGCTTAGGCAAAGCTAGACCGCCACGAGTAGCGATAAGGAAACCATTATTAAGGAAACAAAACTAGCGAAAGCGGTATGAGTGGGTACAAGCGCAAAAGAATTGGATCATCGAAGACTAGAAAAAGGTGTTGTAGAATGAGGAGTTCGAAGTTCACGGCTCACGCAGTCGTACATTTGTTCGAAGGATGGCAGGAGAACGAGTGCCGAACTAATGCATTGTATCGAAAGTCAAACACGGTGATGGTATTGGGGTATTTTGCGGGTACTTCTGTTGAGGATTTAGTGAAAATTAATGGCATACTGCGAAAAGAAGGATACAGAAATATCTGAGAAAATAATGTAGTGTCATCGGGGACTGCTTGGTGAAAATTTCACATTTCAGCATGACAACAGCCCCAAACATAGAGCTAAAATGTATTGCGATTACTTATTATGGGATGAATTGGATCGAAATGTAAAACAAGCCACTCCAACACCTACTACCATTAAGTGCGCCACCCTCCAGGAAAAATAGAACATGATATCAAAAAGAACTCTGACAAAGTTAATTGCTAGAGTGCCTCGATTATGCGCAGTAGTTCTAAGAAATACAATTAACTAAGTACTATTAAATAATAATATGCGGGACTCAAATACGATTTTATTTCGAAATTTAAAAAAAACATATGCGGCCAAATACTTATGGACGGTAGTGTAAATATAATGCTATTGGATTAGCGTTGTCGTACTTTAACATTAATATATCAACGTGTTTAATTTAGTAGGTTTTCCAAAGATAAGACTATCATGTCATTTAGCATTCTTGCGTACTTACCTAAACATAAGGAAGCAATACGTTAACAAGATTTTTCCACATTTTAATAAAATACTGAAAGAATTAAAATTCATGCCGAAGAATAACTCTAACAAATACTTGTTACAAAGTAAAGCGCAAGAGAGATTACACTTTCAGCAGATTTAATGCTTGGAAATATTTATTGGAAAAAAAATCGTGTTCACAAACACTTATTGCGAACATTATAAACTTAATACTTTCAAGCCTATTTAAACTTGAAGGTATTCCATTTAGATAGAATTCCTATTTACTATAACCTAAAACTATGTTCAAAGTATAAGCGGATAGTAACCATTGTAAGTTAAATATTTAGTGAGAAACGCAGGTTGATATTGTAGAATCGATTAGTAGCTCAGATTGGCAACTAACTCAACTGCATGCCACCAGTTTTTTTATCAACATCTACTAGCAATGTATAAGAATTTCATACATTGATATTCTGAACTGCTGAATGTCCTAAAAAATAATTTTTATCAAAATGTTTACCATTTGATGTTGTAGTTTTAATCTTAGAGTATTCTTATTTATACTTAAGTCAATGATACTCATTAAAATAATAAATAATCGAAAATATAACTTAGAAAATAAGAAAACTGTATAAATCACCATTATTAAAAAAATCAATTTATTTAAAAACTATAATACAAAATATATATACAGCAATATATGTATTGACTTATCCATTTTGTTTTCACTAGACTAGTATCTGTATCCACCGGTTGCCGCTGCGTTTCCACCACTTCCAATACCACCAATTCCACCAGCGCCTCCAGCACTACCTGGTCCACCAAATCCGCCAGATCCTCCAAATCCTCCAGCTCCGGCTCCACCACCTCCGCCAATTTTACCAGGACCACCAAATGCTCCAGCACCTCCGGGCCCACCAAATGCACCAGCACCTCCGGATCCACCAAATGCACCAGCGCCTCCTGGTCCACCAAATGCACCAGCACCTCCAGGTCCACCAAATTTACCAGCTCCAGCAAACGCGCCAGCTCCCGCACCACCAGGTCCTCCAAAACCAGCAGCTCCACCTGCACCTCCAGCTCCACTATATCCACCACCACCAAAACCTCCAGCTCCACCAGGTGCTCCATATTGACGTTGAGGTTCATCTCTATATTGACCATCATCGACAACGCCTCTAGCTTCATCCGCTAAATTTTGTTCGACTGATCGGAGAATTTCTTCTGGAATTGGAGGTGGTGTTGGCAGATGCGCCCCTTGGGGTTGGAATCCGTTCTCATCAGCAGTATAACTAATAGCATACTGAGCTCCATCTGTACCGGTATATGAGAATCCTCCTTCAGCATATTGAGTATCTTGGGCTTTTTGATACCCCCGTTCTTGAGCAGCGATACCATTTCCAGTTTCATAAGCATAACTGTAACTTCCGTCTCCTTGATTTGGATTATTATCGTATCTGAGGATAGGGATTTGAGGTCCACCGACGAAACCTAAAATGTCGAAATTTATGAACCATTTTAAGGCTTATTAAAAGTCGTACGTTTGTTTTACTTTCAGCGAAATATATATATATATATATATATATATATATATATATATATATATATACATCAATCCTTTTCTAAAATATTAATCCGTTTAACGAAGAATTACATTATTTTATGTAGTAATGTTACCGAAGAATTTGTTTCGTCAAACTATCTGCACACACAATAATCTCAACATGGAATATATTTCGCGGTTACTGCGCATACCAATATTTAATCGCTTAATTTTTTAAATACGATTATTAGTATTAACGCGTTTGATTCAAATATAAGGTGAAATTAATTAAGACAATTATATAGTAATTGTTTTGCCAATGCAATAAACAAGAGGAAATAATAGGCAGATTGTATAAAAATACTGAATTAATTAAAACAGTTACCACAACAAATAAAAAATACGATATTAGTTATTCACACAAGAGGTAAAATTTGCATACTTTTTAAATCAAAACAACAACATAAAGAGGTAACAATAAACCAATTAATTTAGGTATTTTGAAATACTGGAACATTAAAGAGTATGTAAGGTAATGTATATGAGATGAATTAGGCCCTTATACCAAACCATAACAGACTTTTGGCAATAGTGCATCCAAAATATGACTAAAGACCTACTAACTTCAGGAGAAAACTAGTAAAATTAGTTAATGTTAATGATGACCAATATAGAACTGAATGTTACTAGAAACAGTGGTTAATGAAACTATAAGATTAAAAATAATAATCGCAAAAATATTAATTTATGTCGTATTCACTTGCATGCATGTGTGTTTACATAATAAGGGCAACGATAAACAAGAAGAGTCAATTTACTTTTTTCTATTCTTTCACCAATATTTCGCACCTAATTAGATGCTTCGTCAGAATTAAGAAGCAAAAGTAACTTATTGAAAAGAACTATAACTGAATTGTCTATACATGAGCACTACAATAAATTGTTTAATTGTAAAGAAACAGTACATTTTAAACTATGACTATTATGTTTATCGTTATTTTCATTTGATTATCAATTTTTAAATTATTAAAATCATCTGGTTTCATTCACTACTACGTGAAGTGTTTTATGCATCTTCGTGAGCTTACTTTTAATATAATTCAGTTTGAAAACGTAATATTTCCAAACGTAATATTTCGAGTAAAAAAAAACGTCATTGCCCTAAACTGTCTTATTGAACTACACTAAACGCAAACGCAAGTATTCACTTATCCATTAGATATGCGAATAATGTGGTAGTTAGATAGTAACTTACGTGATTTCAAAATAAATACGTATAATTCAAATTTGCTAAAGTATTTGAGTAGTTTGCTCTCATGAAATACGAAATAATCATTACCTCCCGCTCCGCCTGCACCAGAATATCTTCCAGCACCTCCAGCTCCACCAACTCCGCCAGCTCCATCGGCACTACCGGCTCCCCCAATTCCACCAGCTCCACCAGCGCTACTTGGACCACCACCGCCAAATCCACCAGGTCCACCTACACCTCCAAATCCGCCAAGTCCACCTGGGCCTCCAAATCCACCAGCTCCGCCTAGACCTCCAAACCCACCAGGTCTTCCAGCACCCGGTCTACCTAATCCTCCAGGCCCGCCACCGCCTGGGAACTTCGGCGCACCTCCAGCCCCGGGGAACGGCCCTCCACCACCTCCTATAGGTGGAAGATACTTGTTATCCAAACGTCCACATGTAGCAGCGCTTATGAGCGCGACAGCTAATACTAACTGTAAAAGCAGATCATTCGAGATTAGAATTAGTGGTATCCTAAATCTATATGTAAATAACGAAAACTCACATGTTTCATTTCAAGCTCTGGAGGTAGGTAGATCTAATTGATCAAAGAGAGTAAAAGTGATGATGTTACTAGTGATGAGAGACGATGTATATATATTTGTATCTCCCTACCCTAATACTATGCTCATCTTGGTTTGGAATGTGTTACCTATAGACGCAAATTATCCTACAGGGCAAGGTCGTGAACATTAAATTCAAACCATTATAAAAGTCGATACATGTCAGCGGCCGAATTTGTTATATATTTATTATATCGTGTAATATCGAAAGGTCATGTAACACTACAAACAATGAGTAAATATTGAACGTACATGGATGTATAAAAATAATTGCAACGTTTGTGCTACTTATGCGTACAGCTTAATATATCCGTTTTCCCACAGATTAAATTTAATAGTCTTGAACTGTTATACATTTTGTATTCAGTTATTTAATCTTTTCCTTAGTTTTTCCCTCATCTTCAATAATTATCCAAAAACAAAATGTATATTAAAAACTAAGAAACAACGAATCTAGATCTTATGCAATAAAAAGCATTTACACATTATTTAAAGCTTAATTGCATCATTATACTAATTACGTCTGAAAAGCTGTATTATTAGTAGTAAATGTATCGACTTCAATTGTCCTAACATTCCTAAGTGCGACTATATCTTTAAGTTCTATTTTCTTTAATGCGCGTAAAACGGACTAGCGTATTTAAATCAAACGAGGAAACTACGGTGCTAATAAATCAGTGGTATTAAAACAGTTTAACAGCTGTACGATAATTTGACATTCTGAAATTGCAATTGTACTCATTGTCAGTGCAAAGTAATTAAATCACAGTGTCTGTCTTAGTGTTGCGTGTAATATATATTCTGTAGCAGCGATTTAAATTAAACAATGCTATTGTTACATGTAATTACATTTTACGAAGTCAATCATTTGCATTTACACAGGTGATTTTTATTAGTTTTAGTTTTATATCTACTTTACGTCAGCTAAAACAAAGATATGATAAATGTGCAGGCTAGGGCATTACGTAATACAATACAATGTCCTTTGTAAAGAGTAATGAAGATACACCTACTTCCATTTGCTCCTACAGCTAACACATGGGCTGAAAAGTCCCGGGACTAACAAAGAAAACACGGTTTTTTTGGTTCAAAATTAGCTTTATTCATCAACGTAATCTCCATCAAGAGCAACGCAATCATTCCAGCGCCGCCCTAACATTTCAATACCACTTTTGTAGAACGATTTATCTTTTGTCTCAAAACAGGCCTCAGTTTCAGCGATAACCTCTTCATTCGTGCGAAATTTCTTACCGGCGAGCATTTTTTTGAGGTCTGCGAACAGCCAGTAGTCGCTGGGAGCCAAATCTGGCGAATACGGTGGATGTAGGAGCAATTCGAAGTTCAATTCATGTAGTTCTGCCATTGTTTTGATTGACTTGTGACACGGTGCGTTGTCTTGATGAAAGAATTTTTTTCTTTGCCATATGCGGTCGTTTCTTTGCAATTTCGGCCTTCAAACGCTCCAAAAACGCTATATAATATTCACTGTTGATGGTATTTCCTTTCTCAAGATAGTCGATGAATATTACACCACGCACATCCCAAAATACCGAGGCCATAACCTTTCCAGCCGATTGTTGTGCTTTCGGCCGCTTTGGACGAGGTTCACCAGTTGCTGTCCACTCAGATGACGATCGCTTTGATTCCGGAGTGAAGTGATGGATCCATGTTTCATCCACTGTCAGATATCGACGCAAAAATTCCGGTTTGTTACGTTTAAACATGGCCAAACACTGCTCAGAATCATCAACACGTTCTTGTTTTTGGTCAACAGTGAGCAAACGCGCAACCCACTTTGAACAGAGCTTTCTCATAGTCAAATGCTCATGCAATATAAAGCCAATACGTTCTTTTGATATCTTTACGATGTCGGCTAACTCACGCAACTTCACTTTTCGATCATTCAAAACGATTATGTGGATTTTTTTGATGTTTTCTGGTGTTACCGCCTCATTTGGACATCCACTGCGTTCTGTATTATCAGTGTCTCTTCGACGACGTTTGAAGTCAACAAACCAACGTTTTATTGTTGTTTCTGATGGAGCGGAGTCCCCATAACACTTTTCAAGCCATTGCTTCGCTTGAACGGTATTTTTTCCTATCAAGAAGCAGTGTAAAATTAAAACACGAAATTGTTTTTGATCCATTGTTTTGAAAATAACAAAAGTAGTGTGACTCTTAGCACAATAACTCACAAACTAATGAATAGAATATCATGAAATTTTAACAGCTGTCTTTTGAAGGTTAGTACTAACTAAGAGAAAGGTGACTGCAATAAAGCTAGCGTCATCTATGTGTTAGGCCCGGGACTTTGCGGCCCATGTGTTAGATCACGACCAATCGTCAGTGGAAGCCGCTTGTCCCCAATATAAATAATATATAGCTTTCTTGTAAGATATCATATTTGATATATTTGTGCTCCTACATTACTAGTACAAATATTGTATGTATGTACAATATTTAAATTAAATTTATTTATTAAAATATCATAATCCGTTATTAATAGCACCTAACCATTTGAAGAATCTTTTCTAAATACATAAAATTTTCGAGCAAATTAGTTTGCAATAGTGAGGAGTTAGAAAATAGAGAACGATAGTATTTAAAAATGAGTAATTTGATAGTTTCGCACGAATGTTCTTGTTATGTTACCATAAAACTGTGTGTATTAACTTGTCTTGTTCTAAATTACCGCAGCTTAAAGGATGACACCGTTATAGTAATCAGTGTAAGTTGAAGAACTGCGATAGCAAGTATACAGATAAACAGTAACAGCCAGAAGCACATGTAACTAGAAGTAGAATAAAGCAAAATGGGCGTGTTATATTGTTCGAAGTATCCATCGAGTACTGAAACGTCAGTATATATTTAGTATTATTCAATTTTGTGAGAGCAGAAAGGGCTAAAATATGCTACATAAAAAACACACACGAAACTATCGAAAAGTAACAAATCAAACTTTTTGGTAACAAGCAGGTCGCTATAAGTTCACTAAAGGATGAATATTTTAGAAGTCTATAAAAAGATTAGATTTCAATTATTAAAAAAGAAACAGTAATTTCAGAATTATTTAAGGCTATATAATATTAAATTATTGAAAGATTATAATTACGTTTTTTATAATTACATTTTTTAGAAGTTACGTTTTATTTGTTACTTTTCGGTAAAGGTCATTATTTAATAAAAATACATATACTTTAATCGTGGAACTATGAAGAACTTTGCACTATTTTTTTATAGAAAATGTATGTAAGTACGTACCAATATCATTCAACGGTGATTTCCACAAAATTGGCTTAGAATAGAAAACAGAAAGAAAATCGGAGCGATAACTAACAAGACACAGTAAACTATCCACGAACATGTCTAAAAACAACGTAAGAATATAGGAAAAATTGCAGCAGATAGAAATAATGCCATTACCAATCATATATGCTAACAAGGTGAGATATTCTTCTACAAAGGCACTTTTCTCATCAATAAAATGCAACTTGTTTTATTCGATGAAATTGTTGGGGTAATTGTACCCTTATGAAATGTATATGAGAAAATACGCTAATGATTCCTATTTTCGTATTTCCATAAAATGACATTCATTTTGCTTCTGCGTTTGTTTTGCACATTGTTTCCCATTACATTATTATTATTATATATTATAGTATACTACCAATAAATTTATTACCCTATATATACAGCTCTAACAATTTGATTTCGGAATTTGCTAGAAAATAATGAAAAAGTATATTCTAAAATCTCTTGCTAGATACAGCGAACCTTTCAAGAATTTCCAGAAAGTTGCATTTTTAAAAAGTTACACTTTACAAAGTACTGCAACCGACTATATTATTTTATTAAAAAATGTCCAACTTATAAACTCAAATTTAATGAAGCTCACGCTTTGTAGAGTTTATGAAACTATGTAAAGTGCCGGTTTCACTTTCTGTTAAAAACTGTTATGCCCTTCAAAATTAATTGCATCAAGTTTAGTCTACATCAATAATTAATATTAATATTTAGAATTAGTTATATCTATCTATATCTTATTATAAGTATATATAGTTATACATGTATATATATTTATATATGTATATATAGTTATATATGTATATATAGGTATTATATACATAGTTATGTTAGTTATTTAATGTTAATGTTTGTCTTCGGTCATTTGTTTGTGTCACTGTAAATAAATATTTTGAAAATATGTATAGAACAGGTGGATTATTCTTTAGAAATACCCTACCGCCTCTGCTACTTTATTAAATGGCACATGATGTACATACATATATCATACGTACTTCTACTATTAAATTATAGTAACTGCACATTAGTTTTACTTTACGTGCATGTTGATATCGAGTTTAATCCCAAGCAATACTGAAAAAACTTTGTTCAATAACGACGCTAGCCGCTATTACTATTCAGCAACTCAATGAAAAAAATTTACAACCACCATACTGTACCTATTGCTTAATGAAAAAAAAAATTGATCTAGACAGTAAATTACCATAATGAATTCCTCTTTCTAGATTCACCTAGATTGCTTTAATATTTCGACCAGTAAATCCAAAGATGCGCTTAGCACTGTTAAGTTATTAGGAACAACCAATATAAGTTTGCTTATATACAAATATATTACTATTATTGCGCTTCTCTTTAAAAAAATATATACTTCCTAGTTGAAACCGCGTCGTAGTTCCATGACTCTACCAACGCTTCGCTCTTAGTTGCATGGAGCTTCTTCTGGACTGCTGCATCTCGTAACGCTACGCTCTTTAAGCAAAATCCATATAATTACTACTGCATGGCTCACTGTCGTTTAGGAATTGGATTTCCCGATAAACTTGTAAAATAATACACAAATAACACATGTGCGCAGCATCTGCGATGCCATTTATGAAAAACAAGAGCAGAACTGGACCAAGATTAGACCCCTGCTCTAAATTTCAGAAAGAACTAAACGAATTGGACCTTACATAACAATAGTCAATGAAATTTAAACTGTAGCTAACTTAATCATAAATCTATGTCGATTTGGTAACACACAGACCTCAACAAAATGGAAAATATAATCGCATAAAATTGTTTTAAATATTTTACTGAAATTGCGCAGGATGGAAGGAAATTGATCTGAAAGTTCATGTATCATCCCAATTATCGGATTTCAAAACAGTATACATTTCTGCGGTTTTCCATATTATTGACATTTCAAACAACTCCACGCTAAGATAGAATAAATAAAACAATGGTTTTAACGACTCGGTGGTATAAGGATACGAGGGCTTGCTTCTGACTATGGTAACGTCAGATAACGTGAGTTCAAACCTAGTCGACGAGACAGTGGCAATATTGACTAGCGAAACCAGTACTCTCTCGAAACATCATTCGCTGTTAGGAAATGATTAACAGCGCTTCACTTTTTTACAGCGCGGAGTGGTTGGAGTAACAAGGTTGCTCATCACATGTGTAAAAACTACAGCACAATTACAAGCAATGAAACTAGAAATTCCTTCTAAATCTTTTACGAAACCATCTTCTTCTACTATTTGATTACATCAATATGCTGTTAATTCAGTAGACAAATTTATTTGAGGGATATTAATTGGAATGCTATTATAACTCTAGAAATTGTGCTGCGTGGCAGTTATTTCATATACAACCGAACAGCTCTTTAAAATCCCTTATAATACAATTTTCAATAGCTACAATGTAAACCCTATATAACTCATCCGCATGTGTCTTACACAGTGATCGGAGTTGTTGGTAACGTCGTTAGTGGAATAGAGTGAAATAGTGTTCAACAGTTTTTATATGATTTCTGCATTATTTTTCTGTCGAATTAATATATCGTATGGTCGTTTAAACCTTGTATATAATTATTTAGGACCAGTCTTATCAAATACACTATTCTATAAAGACTGTAGTACCATACTTGTACAGAATCAACGGGAAAAGAAATAAATAATACACAATCGAAAACATATAAGATATTGAAATAGAATAAACTCTTTTAAAAACATGCGTTTTAATTTATTCATTATATTGAAACTGGTCATGGGAAGCTCCTGAGCAATTACAATAGATAAGTATAGAGAAATGAAATTGTAACGCAGTAAATCATAGATAACAGTAAATCAAGCAGAAAATGGTAGATCGAACTTAAGATAAGCCAAAGATGAGAAAAACATCAATGTACGCCCAAAGAGAAAAAAGTTAATAAAACCTTAGTATTTGGTTAGCGATGATGATATTGTTTCAGTTCCAATGAAAAGATCCCCGAATGTATGACAAAATATGGCAAATGTGATACATGGGTGCACAAATTTTGTTTAGAAGTAGGTCGAGGAAAAAGGAGTACTTTTATAGTTAAATCATACATTTTATTTATGTAATTGTTTCGTTTTTTCGATGTAGGAAACACTTTACGAAACTGGGCGCCTAGCTTTTGTCCGCGCTTTTTAATAAATCAGTTGTTTACATATACACTATATCTAGGTAAATGTGCAAAAAAATCTCTGATAAAAAACTACCTAGCCATTTAATTTACAAGATACTGCTACTCGATAAAACATGGGCAACTCTCTATTACAATAAAAGTGAATAAAAAATCATATCTGTAACAATTCATCTGCACTGGAAAATAGCTACATCGCTGAAAAAATCTGGTTATAGTTTAACACCATACAAACTTAGACATATGTATATAGATAACCTGCTGTTAGTTCGCACATTAATTATCATTTTGTACTAATGAATATAGACATATTCATAAAATATGTAGCAATAAAAAGTTAAGTAAAACTTTAGATTTGAACACATATATCGTCTACTAAAAGTGGTGATTCCAAAACAGTTAATTACATTACAAAGCTAATAGTAATGTGTCTTATCAACTATTTATGTATAAAGCCAAAGTTCCTATGTTCTTTCAGTAAGTTTCAATTCTTTGTTTATGCGAAGATGTAGAATGTTATAGCATTTTCATAAGATGCATTGTCTGCTGTTAGTAATACTTCTGTATAAAACAATAATAGATGATTAATCCAAACGTAAAAACTTATATTTCAAGAGACATTTTTAGCGAAAAAAATAAAACATTTTGAGTACACTTAAATTTAGGTCTGATTGAACGCAAGAAGAAATTACAAAGAAACTATTGATTGATTTTATAATATCGAGTGTAAAGTGTTTAATTATAATCCAGAACATCCTTTCTCAAAATAGTCAATAGTAAATTGATATCCTGTTCCCATGAATTAATTACAATAATGAGTAATTGGACACGTTAATAAGCAAAGGGTACAGATCCGCAATCATTATTAGTTAAAAATTATTTACATGAACTACACTAATTAAATTATTTGATTGATCATAACCACAAAATAATGTTGTACATATAGTTAATAATAGATGCGGTATGCTTTACTGCTAAACAAAACAAAAGTAAAAGGATACAATTATTTTATCTCTTTCATATTAGTACTACATGTGTGACATGAACATTTGTCTTAATAATCCTATATCATTATACCTAATTTTATATTTATATAAATTGCACTTTGAGTTTGCGTTTGAAATGTCAACATAGAAACTCTCTGAAGTAAATTCAATGAGATGTAACTAAGAAACTAATAAAGCACATTTTTGCAATAATCACTACTACTAATGTATATATACGAGGTACGATTCCAAATGAAGGCACGGTTACGTACGAAATCGATTGGCACTACCGATAGGTTCATCTGTTGGGCATGTAACCCCCATATTACTGTCAGTTCATTGTTGTTTACCTTCACAAAACAATGTGCTAAATGAGTGTGGTAATAACAAATGCAGCCACTTTAAAACTCGCTCAATGATTAGATTCTTAGACGCAAGAGCTGCCGAAATTTACCATTAATTATATCTAACATGTGGGCCTGCCGCAACGAGTGATGGAAATCTAAGGCAATGGTGTCGCGACTCTAAGCAAAAGCTATTCAAATTCGTTGAGCATATGCATGCAAAAATGAGAAAACATTGTCATTTTACGATTAATAAACTTCTTCTAAAATTTCCAGAAGTTTCTAACTGAAACTTCCAGCTATCGGGAACAGTGCACACGCTAAAAATGGTCACAAATGCTCACAAAGATCACAGAATGGTACGTGCTTTCGTCGGCCGCTTTACCTACAAGGAAGACAAGTATCTTTCCCATGTCATCACTAATGACGAGACATGAATTTCGTAAGTCGATGCTGAAACCAAATAATAATATATACAGTCCTACCATTCCAGTTCATCTAAATCGACAAAATTCAAACAAATCAGCGTAACAGGAAAATCATAACTGTATTCTAGCACTAAAAGTATGCTTTTGATTGATTTTGTGCAAATTGAAACAACCATTACATTAGACGTGTATTGTGAAACACTTCCTGAATTGCGCCATAGCATTCAGAAACCGACGACGAGGGATACTAAGAATAAAAATTGTTCTCCTTTATTATTAAAACAGTTAAAAAATCAGATGAGAGATCGTTGCCAGTGACTACCATCTCTTTCAAAAGCTTAAAAACTGGCCTGCGTGTTAACGGCTGAGTGAGGAATTGAAAATCCCAGTGTAAAAAGAGCAAACTACATAAAAGATAAAACGATTATGAGAATTTTTGAAATCATTAACAACTTATTTTTTCAGTTGTTTTTATTTTAATACTGGTCTGTTCTTAACTTTGAAACACGATTCGTGCATTCGTGGATAGGGCATCGAAAACAATCTAACCGAGTTTTTCTGTCATTCAACAAATTTTCAAAAAAATTGCTTTAACCCGTTATCTTTTGTCTAAAGAGGACACTTCGTTTAACCGTTTTTTTGTCTAAAAATGTGCTTTACGGGAGTATTTAGATTTTCTAGAAAACACTATTAATATACCATAAATATCTTAAAGATCAATTGTTACACAAGACTTTTCATTTTTTAGTACTTGTCCGAAAGTGTTTAAATGAAATGATCCCTAGTCAGTGGATTCGAAGGAAAGGTTCTATCAAATGGCAACCTAGATCAATCACCAAGAATAACACTTTTTAATTTTTTGTGATGTTATTTCAAAAATTAAATGTATGCTACCCAGCCAAATTCTTTACAAGATTTAAAGGAATGATAAACAAATGCATGATATTAAATATATGTTTATGAAATAGATATTTATCTATAATATCGCCCACCACTTTTAGGGGCATCTCTAATAGATAGTCTTCATGAACGTGAATGGCGATGTATCCAACGGTACACGAGAATCATAAATGATGTTAATTTTAAACAAACAGAATATTTCGTTAAAATTATACACTTACTTGGATAATGAATAACATATGCCGCATAAACTATTATAGTAATAAGTTTTATGAATACTTTCAGACATATATTTCCTCTAATTGGAAAATTACAGTGCATTTATTGAATTCTCACAAATTTTCACCTGTTAACATCTTCATATGAACGCGGACGTGCTTTCTAAAAATACATCTTCGTGTTCTAAATTAGAATATTGAGAAATATGACTTGCAACATGAATAGTTTATTTATTTAAAAATAATTACTCCACACGGATCAAACAATTAGTTAAACTCTACATAAATATTATATTTAGCAATAGCGAAAGTGTAGTAACTATATTATGCAGAAACAATCAATTTGTTAAGAAAAATTGTAGATATGAATACAATCCTGGAATTATTTTCCGTAAGCTTTTGACACTATAAATTAACAGATTGTTTAACAATTAGTTTCAGCATAACTGAGATATTTAAAACAAGAACTTTATTTTTCAACTTAATTTCCTAAAAGATCTACATATATACTTGAGGTATCGATATATTTGGAAAATATGTTCATGCTTTATTTCGCTAATCAAGACCTTATGGTAGCGATTACATCTTCTCTCAAAAGAATGAGTTTTCTATAAAATTTCCTTCACTGACGCAATTAATAACAATCTCCTGCTAAGGATCTGGTGAACAGAAAGGTTATTTATGATTTACGAAACCAACGCTATAAATGACAGGCATTTAAACTGACCTCTTGTGAATTATGTATTATTTTGTTTCCTTATTCATTTCCAATAAAAGGTACGCTAAAAAATATCATCACATTCTTGTCAAGAATTAATCCAGAATTTTCATAGTAAAAAAATTTCATTCCACCATTCCATACTTTGTGACAAAGTAATGAACGTAGATATCTCTGCTATAAATTTTATTATAATTCTTGTATTAATTATTCAGTAATAGTTAAAGCAAATCAACATTTCATGTGAAGCAAATATTTTAGAACGGTGTGCCTGCATCTGTTACATGTTTGCAACATCTTTCAGATTCATAATTCCAAAATCAGTTTCTAACACATGCTACGAAAGCCACTTCTTAGCTCTCATTTAAATAAACGCAAGTACTACCACCGATCAAAAGCAATAAATATTAAATTAGACAAGATGGACACTTACAACGTAGAACGTTAGAGTAAAGTACAGTCATTGACCACTATATTAGACAAGATGATTCCTGACTTTTTTTCGTATGTTATATTTTTCTTCTAATTAGTATTAACTAATTACACACTTAACACCGACTAAGTTAATGGTTTACAATTTGATCTAACGATAAACCTTTCTAATTTCTGTTATTATATATAAGGATTTTTATTTACTAAATTGGTAATAACAACAATCGATATTACTCAAAATAAGACCATAAATACGCATATCCTTCCAAACAATAATAGCAAATATAAATAAACGTTGAAAATAAATATTTATTACAACAAGAGGAATATCGCACATAGACAGGTTAGTAATGTTGTAATTAATTACAGATCCCCTTTTTTATAATCGCAGCTTTAAATTACACAACGCACGCAATTGTAACCTTGACAACTACAGGAAGTGCTACTTCATTTACATAACAAATTGTTGCGACGCTTTTTCCTTGTAAATTACAAACAAAATGGCACTTGTTACTGCTTCATGAAACCATGTTAAGGAAAAGTAAGGAAAAGTAGTGTCTAATGTCGGAGTTATACATGCCTTGAGCAAATGTCAAAATTATAAATAATATTTGTTATAATTAAAGTTAAACTGGTTCTAAATACTATGCTATGCTATTAAGTACGGCATTGACGTGCATTTTTATGTTGATGTCCGTTTGATGGATCGACCGCAAATAACGTTTTGCGGACCTACTTCGAAGAGAACGAATTCCAGAATGCGTGTTGTATGCGGCATTGATGGTTTTCGCAGAGGTCAAAATCTATATATGCTTTTACATACATTCATCTCATCAGAAAACCTTTTTACTTAAAATCGATGCTATAGAACCTATATATATAAAGGAAACAATCTAATATGAAAGTGTGTCTTTCTACATACGAAAATGTTTTTTAAAATCTTCCTCCTAAATAAAGATAGCCAAATCCTCGGTGCACCAGATCCAAACTCGTCCGCACATACGACCAATACGAAAATTAACCGAGTTCTTAGAAACAATCTGTCTCCGTTTCCCTGCTGTTTATGCACGTATGGTACATGCACGTATGGTACGCGTTATACTGTATTTATACTTATTTATATAGATATATTAATTATATAGGCAAATCCTCGACGCACCAGATCCTCACCCAGGCCGATATGGAAACCTACCGCGTTCCCCGAGTGTCACGTCCGTCTCACAGTCTCCGTTTGACAACGATAGATGTCGTACGTCGTATTACGCGTAATAATAATTAATTATGTATTATAATTATATAGGATTAGTGCATGTAATTGAAAAGTTGCAAAATACAGGATTGTTATTA
The DNA here is from genome assembly GCA_023509865.1 of Trypoxylus dichotomus. NCBI lineage: Eukaryota > Metazoa > Arthropoda > Insecta > Coleoptera > Scarabaeidae > Trypoxylus > Trypoxylus dichotomus. The sequence continues at coordinate 44,322,230 of CM042074.1, read as the reverse complement.
GTGGAATCAATGCAAATAGTGGACGAAGTGAGTACATTACTGCGTTAGTATAAAAGACGACAAAAAAAAGTTCGAAAGTATTTTGAATGAAAATTCCAATTTTATAGCATTAAGATAAATTTGTAGTGGTGCATCTGTAGATCCGTTGACTAATTTCAAAGATTATTTTAACCATGCCTGTGTTACATTCAGTCGATGTTGAACCATTTTTCTCAATGTACAAAAGCATCTTGCCCAACTATGCACCAACTTGACCGAAATAAATGTCGAAACATATCTGATGCTGCAAAGTTTCCATAACCCTTTCTAATTCGGTTTACTGAACTCACCAACAACTATAAAGAAGCTAAGTCTATGTTTTCGATATGCATACTAAGACACACAAAGCATGTACTAATATTCCGTTAAAATGAATAGACAAATTAATTTGCAACAACATAAGGAACACATTTTTGTTTTATGTATAACATCTGCAGTTAAGTTTTAACAAAGAGAAAAAAACTTGAACATTTTTACATATAAGGTTCTCGCATTCTCCAGCTTAATTAGATTTTGTCGGGACGAAATATTTGGCTAGCCCTATTTTACAATTGCGTATTACTATTCTTCATAAAACATATATAGACAAACTGTTAAAATGTTCTTCCATATAATGAAGTATAAATACATTATAACGTGTAATACGATGTACCATACGTGCATACACAGCAGAGAAATGGAGACAGATTGATTCAACTCAGCCAATTTTCGTATCGGTCGTGTGTGTGGGCGAGTCCGGAACTGGCGCACCAAAGATTTGGCTAACCCTATTTATAAATAATACGACATATTTTTTTTATTATATTAGATTTCTGTACAAACACTCGTGATATACCATCAATGTTGGTCAATCTCGGATACGAAACATAAGGCGTGAAAAATCACCTGTAATAAATTAGGGAAAGTAGATTTAAGCAAGCGGCCAGCACGAAGCATAGCTGATCTGTTATCAGTCACAAACATTAACACTTAGGTTGCCGAAATTTTGAATATTTGTAAAGTGGCTAATACATTTTTGTGATTCGAGCCCTTTACTAGATATTAAATATGGAGGTCATGATCCACTTGGTTTTAATATGTGAACTATAATATGTATTACTAAGTTTCCTTTTGAATCCACATTTTTTGCCCTGCATTTCACATCAAATTATATTCTTTCACGCATACATGGTAAATAATTTCGCAATGATGATTCACTTGACAATTTCCAGTCTGGGTTATATTTGTCCCACAATTGGAATGTTATACATCATAAACATTAAATCCACGATTTTTATATTTGTAGTTTTTGCTATTGAGGTATTATCGTTTCCAAAACAGAAAATTGATATTGTACACTAAATACCTCATACGATATCCGTCGTACTTAAAGTGTGGGCATTTTGAAATAAATTTTCCAACGTTGATCACCATAGAATAATCTTTCCGAATTATTTATTCATTCATATTTGCTAGGAAGCTCGGTAACGTCGGAAGAACCGACACGATATCTACAGACTGATATAATTTTCGCGATTGTCAATTCTTTTTCGTTCTTAAGCGCGTCTTTCCACAAATTAATCTATACAGCAGTAAGTGCCCTTGTGCAATAACTGCAGTAAAATTCTTTTGCTTCATTTCCCTGATAATCTATTTTAAAATTTGACACCGTAACAGTTTGTCGTATTTTTAAACGTACAAACGTGATAGTAAGGTACTATTAGGTCTTACTTATTCCTGGTGAAGTGAAAATGGGTTGGATGGTGAATTTTTGACGTGAACTATAGTGCCCAATAAGTAGTTTAGAATGAATGCGGAAGAAACTATAAGTATTTGATCATGAAGGAAGAAACGTCTTTACTCTGTTTATTCTTGAGTATTTTCAGATATGGCACTTAATAATATAATTTCAAAACTTTAAATCGTGTTTTTGTGCGTCGTTTAGAACAACTACCACAAAATACTGGTTTTCGTATAACCGATCCGATGTTTATGTCACAAGTAAAAGCAACACAGAAAACTCGTTGAAATCTGGAATACTACAAAAGGTTCCAAATTTATAATCTTCTTGTACTTACAGACTCAGTATGTTTATCGATTACAGAGGCAATGCGTGCAAGAAATAAAATAATTTTTACTGAAAAATTTCGAGATGGCCACGTAACAAACCGTGCTTTAATAGTGGTCACCTTAAGATGTGCACTAATATTTCAATACCAAATTTATCAGTTGCTGGCTACCTCATTACTGGCTTTTATTATGCAGCAAAATCAAACTAATACATCTAATTATAAATATAATCCACACTTCGCTTACAATGTAATGGTATTATAGAAAATGTAGAGCTTTCTGCGCTTTCTGAGATTGACCCACAATAAAATATTGCTATCCTATATCGCTCATGTCCTCATGAAAAAACTAGAGAGAAGAAGCAAGCACGAAGCACCTTCCTTTGAAGTCCTGGGAGTATCAAAGGAAACAAGCTAGATGACAGGCATGATGTTTCTAAAAATGATAAGGAATACCAAAATTCCTGCGAAAAGTAAATTCTTTTGTTTTACCGATGCACATGTCATTCATAAAAATATAAGAAGATTGACTAGAAGTAGTGGGATTACGCTTTCTACCACATTCTACCTGTCATCTATAGTTGGCTAATCTGTATTTGTTTCATTCACGATCAAGAAGTTTCGATATGATTAAATGTCACCCTAACACAACTGTTAATCGATATCAAGCTGGAAAATTATGAATGCCACGACGTATAAGAATGAATTACTATGAACGGTTTTTTAAACACAGAGATTTAGCCTTTTGACATTAACATGTTTCTATATTATTTAGCTCACCTTGCAAGAGTGACCAGATATGTAGAGATTAACCTCAGCAGACAAACCAAAGTTCTTGAACGAAGATTCATTTCATTAAGTATCAGTTATAAATAATTTCACCATTACTTATCATCATAAAATTTGATTTCCTATTTCTTTATCTTCACATGTTCAATCAGGTGGAAGGAATAAAGGTTTTTATCAATGCTCTCATTCTAAAAGGATGCAGTGAGGTATCCGATTGCAGTAATACAAGATTATGCTATATAAAACCCAACTGTTCTTTCTAATAATGACGAGAATAGCTACCATGATAATGCAACAGTTAGTACACTCAGTTACAAAAATCTTCAATTAACTGTCACATTGTTAACTGTAGTAATTTAATATAATAATTTATTGTAGTAATTTACTTTCTCTCTGATTTTACTCACATCGTGTTGTGTTTGTGATTGTTTTGTTACTGTTATTTACACAGTCACAATCTTTGTTGGAAAATTAAAGAGAACTTTATGAAGAAAAAGAAGGTAATGTGTCATTTTAAATTAAAATTCTCTAGATATCGATATTTTGCTGATGTTTAGTATACATATGTATAATAGGGACCGGATTTTATGCAAAGTGCATATATTTTATTTTATTTATTTATTATATTTTACATCTATATGTAGATGTATTACACTAATTACCTTTATTAACCACTATTAACTTTAATCAGTGCAAGACATCTACAAATAGACGTAAAATATAATAAATAAATAAAATAAAATATATGCACTTTGCATATAATCCGGTCTCTACATATAACTAATGCTGTACGTGCAACACCGTAACAACCAGACAGAAAAGGTGTTGCAACTAGAAATCGCCAGTAAAATAGAATTATAAATTGTGAATAAATTGCTAACATTGTAATTTTCTTTTCTCTCTTGAAATTTCAAACAAAATTTTATACGAAGTATATTAATCCTTACCCTTGCGAAGGTATGCGGGTTACTATTCTTTTTTAAAAAAGAAACTCATTTTTCCAGGTTAAGTATTCTCTTCGTGTATTTTTTTATTAAAATCCAAAGGTTTCCTTTTTCGTTAGTTCACTTCGCATTTTCCTCTGTTCCAAACATGAAAAAAATAAGACGTTTGGACGCCAGAAACTATTTTTCTCCTTTGTCAGAGCCACAAGTTACAACATATACATGTATGTACCCACGTAAATATCTAACTAATAATTCTTTTTTCTAAACAATCTAGGTTACAATTTCTATATTCATTTTTAGGCCTTACTCTTGATGTTCCACTTGAAACATAAATATTGCTGCAATCGTATCAATTGTTTTTCATCCTATTAGTTCCTTCATCAAATATCGGAAATTTCTAGCTGTCCTTAGAATTTTGGTTCTATGCACTTAAAATATTATTAGTTTCAACGGAACTATTACTACCAATTGATATGCAGCAGCTTTATCTGCTAGAAAATGAAACTTTATAAACAAAACATTTAGATTTTAAGTTTTAAGAAGTTAGGACTAATTTACATTTTTTTTTTACTTTTGAAACTTAATTTGCAAATAAAATCGTTTAGAAGAAAGATTTCGTGTGCGAAATAATATTTTCTAAATGTCGAGCCGTGTGAAATCCTATCACGTTTCATATGTTACTCGATTCATGAATAATTAGAGTAATATGCTAAAGTCATGACTTTGCCAATACATTTTTTCCGACAAAGAAAATAATCTAGATTTACGCGATGAAGAGCACGAAGGTAACCAAACAGGCAAGTCGAGGCGATTTGTACGGCAGATGTTATTGCAATAATCTGAGATCGGTTGCGTCGATTAATCTCAGTTATGTTTTACAAGATTTCTACTTTTAATTTCAAACTAAAATTATTATTATAATATATATATATCTATATCTATATTTTAAATCTAATACTCTAATACGCTAATTTAAATAACTTTCCAATTATTAGAATAGAATGCAAATAATGTCCAAATCGTACCTCAAGCTGTACTTATAGTTCTGTACATGTCGCAAGATTTAAGAATTTTTCAAGTACTTTAACTTCTCGAAAGAAAAACAAAATTGTTTTGATCAAGACTACAACACTAAGTAAAAATCAAATGTCGCCTTACGAAAAATCCTTAGATTTGAATGAGAGAAAAGAACGCTTTTGTTTTTATAAAATCCCTAGCAACCCTGATGTAAAACTTTTATCGTTGTCTAGCACATTAAGCATCAGTCACAGTCAGCAAAAATGGGTAATCTGATTATAATTATCTCTGCTCGTGCGGTTCACCAATGGCATGCACCTAATCAAGACAATTCTTCTATGTACAATGTTCTTCTCCATATATTCATCGATCAGCTCATCTTTTTCTTTTCTATGATGTTGAAGTCTAATGTTTCTCTAACAATGTTTCTATATGGTGTGCATTGTTACTGCTCGTTTGGAATTTATAGTAGTTAAAATTTGGTCTTGACGTGATATTGTTGACGATTGATTCTCAAAATAACTAGAGTTGTTGTTGGCTATTTCCATCGTTCGTCGAACTTTTATAGTCCGACGTTTCGGCAGTTTGTCTACTGCCGTCTTCAGGGGCACCCTGAGAAGAGCACTGAAGCATGATTGCTCTGGCAAGCAACAGCCCTTCTTAGGGCGCCCCCGAAGACGGCAGTAGGCAAACTGCCGAAACGTCGGACTATAAAAGTTCAACGAACGATGGAAATAGCCCAAACAACAACTCTAGTTATTATTAAAATTTGGTGCAAATAATTCCAAATGCCTAGATATTTTACATTTTCATGTTCTGAAACCATGAAATAAACCACTTTTAATAGAGAATTCGAATATTTTAGTTCAGCTTCTCTGTTAATCTGCTCAGCCACACAAACTTTCTGTAATATACACAGCTTGTTTAACGAACTCTTTTGTTTGTATCCTCCGTTGATTTCCCTGCGCAGCTTACCATACTTGCGAAATAAAATTTGTTTACACCCTCGATTTCTTCTTCGTTATTTGTTCTTTGTAAAAGTTTAAAAGCGTGTCACCGACATCATTTTCAAATTTTCTAACACCAGATAAACACTACTAGATACAGAAAATGTTACTACTAATGAAAATAGGAGCAGAATACATGCTCTCCCATCCTTCTCCTAGCACAATTGGCAATCTTTCTTCGTAAATAACCATCTATAAGTGCCAACAATGACAGATTAGTTGCGAGCAGTAAGTATTTTTGTAGAATACGTATGATTACAATGTAAAATAACATGAACATCACCTTGATATTTATAAAGTAGAACTGTTATAGAAGATATAATAAATTCCAGTAAGAACAATAATATAATAACTATTAAATATCGCAAATTATATTTGGTACGGCAGTAACGTATTAATTGTAATTAATAGTAATTACCTATTAAAAATTACGAAAAAAATTATAAATGTATGATGATGCAAACATAAAACAAAGCAACATTAAAATAATAAACTCAATATAAAAAACTAAGTCGAAGTCAGGATTTAAACGACCTGAAACAATGCATAAGAGTAAAGGTCAGTATTTTATATCGATATTCTTAACTTCAGACTGTAAATGGAATTTTTAATCTATGAATAGACCTGTTACGTATTGTAATGTTATTTAATAGTAATAATAAACTTTGACAATTTATACGTTACATGGTTACAGCATATGCAAACAGAAAATTGTAGCAGAAACTATGAAATTCAGTAATATGAAAAAAACAGGTTAATATCTAAGCACATTACACAAGTTATCGACGTGAAGGATGCTTACTTATTCTCTCAGAATCGACTTATATCAAAATGGAAGACGTTCTAAACAGTTTTAATGTTGATGAACTTACTTAATACAACATTCAGAGACAAATTTCTGTTCTTTATGTTTATTTTTTTTTATTTCTGTCGGTATATTCCAATAATCATGTAATAGTACAGGTGTCTAGTACTAAAACGGTATTAAATATAAATAGTTTGCAGGAAAAAATATTGTGGTCCATGTTCACTGCTCTGATGTTGAGAATCTCGCGGACCTTTCACTTTTTCTCATCTTAAGAAGTTAGATTGAGTAAGAAGTATGTGAAATTGCTGTCAACAGTTCGTTTTAGGCATCTATACATACATTATTGTTAGTAGTAGTAAGGAAAACATCGAAGATAAAACCAACTCACTGTTAGAAGATTTGAATGTTTACAATGAATAAATTGCTCTTAAAGAAGATTAAAACAAGGTATCTAACATTTACATCAAGTGTATCACATGCTTTGCCTTACAATTGAAAATTGCGCAATACACCAGGCAATGTCGATCAAAAATCTAGGGATAACCTTTTCGCAAGATCTGGAATGGAATAAACACATTAGCACAATTAATTCACTGATATCTAAATCAATCTTCAAACTAAAACATTTGAGAGCTATAGTCACTTACGAGGTCATTGGACTGATATACATTTCAGACATTGAATCACCTTCAAACTATGGGATAATTGTATGGTCTCCAGTAGCTCCGTACAATAAAACACTTTTGTGCCAAAAAAGAGCTATTCGTGTAATGGCGGGGATTTCGCAGCAAACGTCGTGTCGTGCATACATTTGAGCTATTAACAGTTATAGCAATCTACATATTAGAGGCCCCACTATATGTTCATAAAAATAAACTTAATAATCACTATAACATACGAAACCTAAATATCCATTTCCCTAATCGCAGGCTTACGTTAACTACAAATACAATATACAATAGAACTTAGTACTACATTCCAATTTGCGTAGTAGTCACATATCCTACTAGAGAATTAGTTCCTACTTATGATTCTATTTATAATGATGATATATTTCTTTCCATGTGTCTTTACATCTACATTATTAGTTAACCATACAAACAAAAACGATGAGGATCTGGATATTTTTTTCTAACACTAATATCAAAAAGAAAACAACATATTTCGTTTGTCTCGCAGATAAAGGCTTGCAGAAAAACTATTAGTATGACATAAGGACGAAACAATAATAGAATTATACCACTTCATTGTCCAATTTCAAGCCAATTACTTTTTTCATTTGTGTAGAATTAAATTTTATTTTTTATTTAAATTTAGCAGATGAGATCTAACATCAAAATTTTGACTTTCTGTTATACAACATTTTAGGTAATTAATTTTTGTCAGTTTTTATAGTAAAATATTCAAGTGTTTTGTTGAAAAATCAACTAAAATAACCTATTTACCTAAAATGTAAAATAAAATTTTATAATTTAATCGAATTTAATTCAAACTGTTTATACGCAATCGCCTTAATGTTTACATCTTTTTTCCAAGGAAAAACTGCAATACCTGCAGTATTGAAACTCATTCAAATAATCGACTGTACCCATAACATTCAAGCAGAAAAAGTATTAATGCACATAAAATATTGTAAAGTGCATCCTTAAGGAATATTAGCTCATAGCGCATTTGATGTATCTAAAGGTTTAATGATGTGTTGCAATACGCATCTTCCACACTTATCATTTAGCCTAACGCCAACGATATCTAGTATAAGATCAGCATAAACTATTATTATTATTTCCTTATTTTGTTGCCTTTAATAACATCAAATTGGTGTAACTGCAGCGAAACGCTTGCTTTTAATGTTCCCTTCAAATGAGTTTGTGTTCGTCCCCGAAAATAAATACCAAATTATAAATTAAATTCACATGTAATTTCAATTATTGGAATACATCGTGCAATTAATGTTTTAAATATTAAATTAAACTTTCATCTGACATTTCAGTACATCTTCAGAGATGCAAATTTTTACATGTATTCATTTACAAAATAACGAAAATATATTAGGTTTAAAGGTTAACAACTATATCTATAGTATTACGCACACTCCACGGCAATATTTTACTTAACTAGGACTTTTAGAAAACCTGGAAGATATTATTTCAATAAACAGCAGCCTCAAAAGCTTAATTCTATCCAATCTACTTAATACGTTATACAATGCAAGGTATCACACCTATGAATCGAGTTATGTAACAATCCAAATAGTTTTTTTTTTTCTGAAGACAGAAATTAGAATAATTTTCATTTTCTAACACCGTTTATAACGTATTATGGAGAAAATTTCAGGCGATATTTTCTAATATGAAGTTTCTCTTATTTAAATAATGTTTAAATATTACAGTTCTTTTTCATTACCAATAATATGTGACTTTTTAGAATTATATATTTAAATAGGAAAACAAAAATTCGTTCGGAAGTAGCTATTAATACATGTTTTACTGATCCTCGCTGTGTCACTGAATTTAGAAATAGAAAGTTTCAAAACTGCAGAATATAGCTTCGCCTTCCGGTGTTACAATTTGAGTAAAAGCTCAATTTCTTCGAGAAATGATTTTATTCAAATTCTAAATTGAATGAAAACTTTTGCCTCCCAATTTCAACAATATTATTTAGCAAGGGCGAGTCATTTCCAAATCATTACCACATCCAACGTGCACTATATTTATTTACCTACTTGTCATACTGCATACAGGCTTAATATCTTGATTCTGTCGTAGCATCAATCCTGTAGATACGAGAATTTAGGATATAATTCGTCTTTCTACGAAAATAATAGACAGTAAAGGAAATAAGTTGATATAATGACTTTAGCATGGTTAATATTAAAAAAAGCGTGACATATAATAATCTAAGCAAAACAATATATTCCAATATCGATGGTAAAGTATACACTTGTAACTAATGGGACTTTTTTTGATAAACTATTCTATTTAATATTAAACATATACATACATATGTAGTGGCTGTCCGAAAAGTGTTTGTCAATTTGTTTTGTTCACTGTACGAAAACAATCGTTGAGTGGGGGGTATGCCAATCGCTAACGCCGTCCTTGAGAATTTAGTCGCTGTGGAAAGTTTTACGAGAGCGGAGCGTGCATGATATCTGCGCGATTTTTACAAAACTTTTCGGATGAGACGCATTTTTTCATTACCACCCATATAAACAGACGGAACTGCCGTTATTACAGTACAACAAATTCAAAACATTAACATGAAAGACCACTTCACTCGCCAAAAGTTAGTGTTTGGAATGCAATTTGCAAGGAATTATAGGCCCCTACTTTTTGTAGATGACATAGGCCGTACGGTGACCGTTTCTTCAAAAAAGGAGAGCGACATTTCACACGTCTAACGTGACCATAGTTGGTGAAATTTTTCCTAGAAAATTGATATCCAGACGCGGTGGCATAGTCTGGGCGGCATGTAGCCCAAGTTGACACCAATGGGTTTCTTTCAATGGAATATACTACGGGAAACAGCAACTGTCACGTAAAATATGTACCTAGCAGTTCTTGAAAATTTTGTCTCGCGTTTAGAATAGTGTCAGAAAAATAAGTACAGAAGAAATAACTTCTCAAAGCCTGAATTTTAATAAAAAACAAACATTTATTCATTAAACCTGGCCATTATTTTATTACATTCTTTTTATTGAAAGGACTTTTCGGACGCCTTGCGGATACATGTAATTAAATACAGAAAACCGAAACATTAGTATTAGAGTAAAGAATTCTAGAAAATTAAAGAAAAATGTATTATATAAAATATTAGAAGGAGCGCTAAAAGTCCCTTACATAAAATAATTTTCAAAAAACTGGGAATATTACTACAGTTCGCAACATTCAGAACGTGTTAGTTTTAATCTACAGCGTTCAGTAACATATGCCTGTCTGCAGTAACATTAAGAAACATCCTCCATGTTTTGTCCATTCATTTCATAAAAATACATTTTTAGCAACTTTTTCTGTTAAAAACTTGCATGGGGTGTGCTTTTATATTCTGTTTCTGAAACTAGTTTCAAAATGTTTCCATCACATCAGGATTTCGAGATATTTGCTTACATAGTTTTCCTAAAAATATAAAAAAGGTATTTATACTTCAACCCTGTTTGCCACGTAGTCCACATGAAGAAATACTATAAGAACATCTTACGCCTTCTTAATTAATAAACTACAGAGTACATGTGCACAATGGTACATCCACAACGATTTAACAGTTGTAACAATTCTAATTGGCTTATAATTTGAATGTTGCTAGTTTCTTTGTGAATAGAGGAATAAATCCAAAAGTTCTCAGAAAATACTTCATAATTCATTGGAGTAACATGAAAATATTATACTTTTACCTTTATTACCTATTAAATTAGATCTAATCAAGAACATTGTAAATGCAATGAATAAGGAAGGACTTGCATTTTAATAACGTAAACAAAAATGTTCTAATTTAAGCAGTGCAACGAAATATTTTCATAGGATTCCAATCTCAGCATCTAGGATTTTAAGTGACTTGAAATGTGTTGCTCAATAAGCGAAACAATTTTTACAAACCATGGAGCTATTAATCGAAGTGTTATTAGGGTGTTAAAAACCCACACTGGTTACGACAAGTTGAGCATCAGCGTCTTTGATCTATCAACGTGTGCTGCGGAATAATTGCTTGATTGTTTGCTTTGATATCCACATCTTTGAAGGCAATTTTAACGGTGAAATGAACCAATACTTCCTGGACAATAAACTACCACAGTTGCACGAGAGATGGGTGGGAAACTGTACCCTCTTCTTTTCGCTGTGTCTGACTTTGCAGACAAATGTTTCTTTCTTTTGGCACTAGTTAGCACCAGGAATGCACTTGTATCGTAGGGTTAAATATGGCTACAGAAGCAGCGAGGGAATTAGATGGGTTCAGCATAAAACCGCTCGAAACCACGCTGATGACGCCGGGTAGGCAGAAAAATGTCCGTGTGTTAGCGTTTTATGTCTCTCCACATTTCTTTCTCGTGAATTGATTTCACTAATACCATGAGGAAGCTCTATTTACAGGGTTTTCTTATCGAACTACTACAGTTTCTCGAGAAATTAACATGCCAGATTATCAGATCTGACTTCGCCGTATTTTTTTTGTGGAGATACCTGAAAGACAAAGTGTACCAAGAAGTACCAACAGCCCGTGAGAATATGATTGAACGAATCCGGAATGTATAGCCCATATTACTACAGACGTACTTTTCAATTATGCAGAGTCATTTGAAGCGCAGACCGACGAATGTATTGCCGTTCAAGGTCACCATTTCGAGCATTTACTTGAACAGTTGATCAAGCACCCCGAAAGGTAAGGTGTAAGGTAGGTATTTTTCGAGATATAAATTCCTCGTTAAGTGAATCACCCAGTATACTATAGGCAATAATTCATAAACATCCATACATTCAAATTTATCAAATTGAAAATATAAAATGAAGAAACATGAATTGTTTTACAATGTTCTCCATGAAATGCTATTTTACACATGTTATATTTGATTACCGCTATTTTGCAGCATTTCAATATACTTTAGCTTCTAATTATGAGGTATTTATTGCATGGTTCTCTAAGCGTGCTTTTACTTTGACATTATGTCGTATAGAATGCTGCATTTAAAATCTAAATTCTCCATTTTATCGTACAACATCCCAAATTATACGAAATAATAACTGCTCTATGTAGAATTCAATAACATAGTTGCATGAATTGCGGTTTTAGAACACCATTCTCCATACATTATGCGTCATGAGTAAAAAACGGACGCTGTAATTGAAATTAAATATGCATACGTGATCGGTGACCCTATACATGAAATAGTTCTTTAAAGTTCAATGATTACCTTATATCGGTGATCTTCTGTTTGATATTCTATGCCCGACTTTCATCGAATAAATCACATGTTAGCAATAATCGGCTCCGAGAGGAGTTAATCTCTTTCGTTTTCCCCTTTTGTATTGTCGTAGAGGGCGTTTAATAGTGATGCAGGATGCAAATATTCATGCAAAACATGAGATTATAACGTAAGTATTTGAGCCATAAAGATAGAAGTGCGAGCAGTACGATTCAAAGTATTATCGTAACAAAGCAAGGATGACAAACTTGAAAAACTGAAAACTTTGTTAATTGCTAAATCTCAAGCATAAATTTTGTTACAGAAGAAGAAATTTTAAGATATATAGAGTTTACAATCTATCTCTCCCGTAATGAAGGCTAAATCTTACTTCGTCGTAGTTTATTTAGTTCAATAGTTTGTATAAGCATCTTAATAATTTTGCAAAAGCAAAGAATGAACAGCGAGAATTTCTTAAGTTTAAATTTATTTACTGGTATCAACAGTAAATCTAACTATTGACAACTAAGAAGACAGGTTTCTAATTTCTGTGTTTTTACTTAACGTTTTACACGCAAGTCTTTATAGAATAAGTTAGTATTTCATAGTATAAAGAAAAACACAAAACATTAAACTGGAATTCAAATTTTGACATCTTAACTACTCAATCCTGTGTTATTATGTATGAAATCCATTTTTGTTGTATCCAAGGCTAATCAGACCTGAACCAAAGTGTTAGCAAAAGTTTGGCCTATTGCGATACCCCAATCAATGTCAAACTGGAAAATTTGGCCGCTTACGTCAAGAAGTTTTAGTGGGTGAATCAATTCGCTGCATAAATAGGATAAGTTATTAGATGGTAGTACTTCTAGTATACTTGCCTCATTTGTACATTAAAAGTATGAGGTAATATTTTGTGATAGAAATAAGCAACTGTAAACTATTATCGTTTAACATCCATTTATGTATAAATCAGAGCATGAATTTTAAGATTTTGCAGTACATCATATTGTTTAATAGATGATTTTTAGCAATTATCTTTTTTATTTTATTCACCTATATAACCTAGAAACACGATCAATAACACGACCTGTAAGTTTGCATACCTTAGTACACAAGAAAATGTATACCTTGGAGACATGTTAAGGTACACACAAAAATATTATGAAGATGAAATCACGCCTTCTAGGTATTGTAGCCGTAGGAGATCAATTGAAGGAGCATTGTTAAAATAATGCTCTCTCATCTATTTATTCTGCCTCTAATACTGTACACTAAACGTTCAAGGAAACAATCCGTATAGAGAAAAGATTTCTGTGCTACTATAATTAGTAGAATAGACAATATAAAGCGCCCATGCAGTTGTAAACTAAACAAGATGCCCAGAACCGACGTTTTAGAAAAAGCACAAGCTGTAAGCATCGCCAAATCCACACCAATTAATAATTTTAACATGAATATTTTCTTCGTCAAGTTGGGATATGTTATGCAATAATTGTTATTTTAACTATGTCTGTACAAGATGCAACAGAATGCGTGAGTAAAGCTTATTCTAAAGCTATTACTCTACAAAATATTTAATCACATTTCTAACTAAAAAGCATTTGATCTGATGAACTAACACACTTTAACGGAGCATGAGGTTTTAGTTCTTATGTAGCGCATAGAGAACTTACAGAACCTTCATAGCAGAATAAGGCATTTCCCAAAAGCAAACACTAGAAAAGAAAACAACGGTCATAAATCAAAATGCAGAATATAATGCAAAAAAGATACATAAAGAGAAATAAGTGTACATTGGCTTCTAAATGTTGTACGTCACATCGACTCGGGATGTGTGGGCAGATGGTCCGTCCCGATTTAATGGTAACAATAACTAATATTGCATAAGAAACTGAAGAATATAAAAGCAAAAAGTATCTCAAGAAGGTAGGAAAAAATACACATTATCATTATGAAGTTTCCATGTCCAATGGCAATTGTAGGGAACAGCTCGCTATTACTGCTGAAGATAGTAGCTTGGCTATCGAAGCGTATGCCCAGAATTAATGAAGTGTAGTGGTTAAGCTGACAATGAGGTATGTCAGTTTGCTTTGGATATTTCAATTCCAAATATCATGTTGCTCAAATTTGTGGTATTTAGTTTATGCTAATGTCGCTGCACTAATACTTTAATCATTTTGCGAATGATTGAAAACCACGCTAGTTTTTCAAGAAATATATTTTTATTTAATATTTTTTCCAAAAAATTAAATTAAGATTTTGAGGTATCAAGAGTTAGTAATGTAATTAACATTGTGTGAATCTCTCTGCTTAATTAATCATCAAACTTTATTTAATTAATTACATGTAAAATTTTCCTGGTAGTATTGATTAACGTTTTCTTATTATTACAATTTCGTTGTTGTGCCAAGAGTTCAACTAGGTGCTAATTATCATCAATTTATTTGTTACGAATCCAATTCAATCAGTCATTATATTTTCTAACAATGTATATTGATATCACCCCACCGTGATAAAATGTGAAACAAGGCTTGGGAACAGTAGGGAACGTTGATAAAAGGGTAGTGGATCTCAAATCAAAACAACTACTTGTGAAAACCTTTTTCACAAGTAGTTGTGTCGCTTAAGCTGGTTACCCCAAAACAGTGATTTTTGGACACTATTGTTTATGTTTGGCATGGCATCGATAACAGCTAGTAACCCTTTGAAGAGTTAACTGCTGAATTTTTTGGAGGTATATCCCCTGGTGAACATCGAAAACAATGTTTAAACCAGTGCAAGAAAAGATGCTAATGGAATATCGGGAGGCGTTAATAACGAACGGAGGTTCTGTTTAGAAATAGATTACGACCATCAAAATACTAGACAGAAACGTGAAGAAAGCGCCACTTTCAATTTTTTGTTGAAGCATGTGTTCACCGCTGGAGTGCTACTGCCCATGGAGCAAAACTCCTCGAACGAAATACTGTTACCACAAGAAAATGTTGATCTTCTATTGCTCCATACTACAACTTATCAATGACTGTGTAAGTAGAATTGCATTTTTTATGCTTTTAATGCGTGTTAAACTTTACTCACACCTTATTTCAATATATTCTAGCAGCTCACCAGTAATATGTCACTTGTTACTTGAGTGCATGTTTATATACACATCTTATATATCTGTCTTAAAAAATAATTATTAAAATATAATACCAGCCGTGAAATGTTGCAATTTCTATGTTAAAATACCACAGAAAGCTATATGCGAAACGTTTTTTTTTTTTTTCTAAAGGAACCATTACGCCATACGTCAAATACATCACACAGCAGTACCCTTTTGTCCAATTTGTAACTCTCCGTAATTGCTTTGCTGCAAATTTGTTTTCACTTAACTTCATTCTCTTCATACTCTAGCGCTATTTTTTTTGTCAGTAACATCGTTCCCATAACGATGAAACCTCCATATTTACAGACTCCATTAGTAGTACGTACAATTAAAGCTATTGTATAATATTTTATGTATATTTGAGGACATAAAAGAATATTTGCACGTTATCCGCTACTTATAAATATTGCTTACTGCCTGGCAGTTCACCTTTAGAGAAAAGAAATTTTACGCTAGTCACTTAAACGATTACAAATTGTGCAAACTGTGTAATATATCATTCGGACATTCGTAAAAAGAATTTATAGCTTTTAAAAGTAATAAAATAGCCAATAAACCTTTAAATAATGTCATACCTGAAGACAGAATAACAATAAACGTTACTTTTACGTAGCTAACGTTACATGATTCATTCTTCTTTAAGTTCAGCAAAATCTAAAAAGCAACTGCTACTATATTCAAAATAACGACATTATGCAATCTAAAAATAAATGTACCTCTAAACGATGTTACAAGTGACAATATGACCAAATAATTACATGAACAATTGCAAACCAAAATTTTTCATAAAAATTAAATGCAATTGCAAACTGAATACAAAGTAAATTACATAAGAATGTACAACCGTTCAAAATTTTAATATAAATACAATGTGTAGCATAAGAACGTCTGGACATTTTCCTTCAAAAAGTATATAATAAAAATAAATAACAATCTGTAATGAACAAGCAACAGTATTCCATAGATTATCTTGTCGTGATCACAACAAAATAATCGAAATTCCAAGTACCACAAACTTTCTGCATGACCCGACAGAACCCGAAAACCCGAGTAACAGCTTGCAACAATGGCCGTGAAAACTTGCACACTACGATAATAGTGTTCCCTTTTATGCATCATGAAGAACTTACCACTAGACTGGTAACACTTGCCAGTAAGTACGTACGGTTATCCACAATACAGAAAATGGGATGGGTGGAGGGAATATTTGCGGTGGCCGAAGTGGAAGCTATCTTTTCGGACAACGTTACATAACTATCTACCATCTGTACATGAAGAAATCGGAAAGAGTAGATAACAAAGCTGTAGTAAAAGATAAACCGGTGTTGTTTTGTGTTGACGAAAAAAAAATCCGTTATTCATGTTAACAAAAACAGAAAATTTTATGTGTGCTAAACGTTAGGCAACATCTCTTGTTTGTATATGCAAAAACAAACTATTTCAGAACATCACAATTTAGAAAAACGACGTTTCAAATATTCCACCTAACTAACGATAGAATACAAAGTAGGTTATACCCTATCACAAATAAAAGTCCATGTGAGCATGCATATGTTTGTATGTATCTAGGTATACACATGTACGCATATCTTGTGTCTAAATGCTTTCGATTGCAGTCTCTGAAATACCACCTTCTTGTAGACGTGTGCAAGAGTTTATTATACCAAATAAGGTAACAGCTATATCCGATTGTTCGCATACACACTTCGTATTTTATCTATCCCGTATGTCTGCAAATTACTTAGGAATCATTAATATTAGATATTTCTATGTAAATTTTACAAACTGAAGGAAACATCATACCATGTCTTCAATTAAATTTTAGAATAACATATGATTTTCATTTGGGAATGCTGTGGAACAGCAATGTTTTTCGAAAGTCAAGCTTTGAGAACTGTCATAGTAAGGTCAATTTATTGAAAACTTGTCTTATCAATTACATTATTTACTATCATGTTAAAAAAATAACACGAAGTCTTTTATTTAAAACTAAGTTATAATCAGTCAGATGATAGATATCCAAGTTTGATTTTTGAAAAACATTACTGTTCCATAGTGTTCCCAAATTTAAATAAAAATCGTAAGCTACTCTAAATAAAAATATAGTTCAAGATATGTTATTTGTTATTAAGCATTGGATTTATATTCCTTTATTAATAAAAAGTATTCATTTTCTACCACTAAATGAAAAATAAGCGTTACCAACCGCTGAATACAAAAATCGGTTAACTATGAACTAAATAATAGAGTATTGGACGTCCGGCACATTAGACATGAGCAGGTTATAATTATATACGTGATATATAAATATTTACGGCATTCATTCGATATTATTGCAATGATTGCGCCAGATGGATGATTTATCAGCAAGATTTGTTGTGCTCGGTGACATAATATTAAAGGTCCTTAAGTATATTAAACCTTCTAGTAAACTCCAGCAGCACACTCAACGAAAGTTTACTCAGTTCGTCTGATGTATAAAAGTATTGCCTAATAGAGAAAATCTACTTCTGCATACAACAGTCACCCAAAAATCTGGTCATCTGTCTCTTCCTCTTTCAAACATGGGGCGCCCTTCTGTTCCTGAGTGAGACTCCGTGCGGATATTTTTTTAATCATGATCTGTCAGTCTCTCAGACTCCTGACAAAATTCATACTAACCTCCTGGCTATACCTCCATTGCGCAACATAAATGCCCCAGCCTATCCCAGGATTAGACCTACCCCATGGTCTACAGGTTCACGCCAAGTGATTTCTGTTCTGGACAACGACGACATTATAGTTTGATTGCATTCCGAATGTACTATGCGGGAAAATAAAAATGACCGGTGTGACCACGTTCTGCCATTAGGATATTTCTTTCATATTTTGTGTTATCCAGGTCCGAAAAAATACAATAAATATGTTAATATATTCATCTAAAATTCGACTTGAAAAATCTATAGTATCAAATTGTATCACTTTAACCTAGATTCATAGGTTAATAATCAGAAACAGAATTGAATGAGTACCACTATCTGCAATAGACTAGAGTATAAAACCGAGAATCATAATAACTAGAGTTGGGATGTCTTCCCGCAAGCTAGATTCGCATTGAATACGCAACGTCCCACTGCAATCTAATTAAATAGTTGAAGCATAAAATTATAAGTTAGTAACGAGTTGATCTTTATATAAGGCAGACGTATTAAATATAACGGACGTATGGAAGGGAAAGAGGAAAGCTTTGGATGTCGCAGTGCGAAAGTTTATTATAGTGGTGTTAAGATATACTTGCACTTTGAGATAAACGGTTAATGTACTGAGATAAACGCGACTGTAAAATTCATATCATACAACACCAAAATAAGAAAAAATATGGTACCACCTAAAACGCAATTTATGTTTGATTTAATGTTCATAATAATTGCCTGCGATTTGAGACTTCATCTACGCGATAAGCAACCGTTTTATTGCTTCTGGAATAAATGCAATCCATTCTGGAAACTACCATCCCAGAGAACGTTACTATATGCCAACTCTGCGAACAACATCGACAACATGATCAAAGCTGTAATAAAAGATAAATTGCCATGGTTATGCGTCGACGAAACGACTGATGGAGGAAAATATTCTATTTGGATATTATAGTGTGTGTTGTAGATCCTACTAATAATAAAGCGATATTTCCATTGTATTACTTAGCTAAAGGTTAGCAAAGTGCACTAGAGTAACAATTATAAAGGTAGTGTTGGTTACGCTAAAAACATTTCAAGTTTCTACTGACCAACTGTTGATGTTTGTGAGAGATAGTGTAACGACAATATGTAGTGTAAGTCGTAGTGTAAGAAGACTGTGAGACTTTTACATGTAACATGTAAAGTTCATGTTGTATACCCTGTAACATAAAGTATTTGACAATATTATCCAGAGGTAGATGTATTATTTGGCATGGCGAAGATATGTTTCTGAAATCTTCCAAATGAATTCGAGACGGTGTCCTGCTATTCCTGAACCACCAGAGCCAATCCTTACACGTTAAGGAACATAGTTGAAAAGGGCTTTCTATTATTGTCAGAATTTCCAACAAATAAGATCTATGTTTCTACTATTCAACCCTAACAAAGCTGCAGCAAGTAAAGAAAACCAGAAAATAGTTAATAATACTTCTGTTAAAGCTGATTAAAAGAAAATACAACAATTATCAAGACCTTCACTCAGTAGAAAAATTTCCAAGCACTGGGTTGTCGTTGGCAGAGTCAATGCAAGTTATGAACGTTGTATAGCCACCGCTATATTCTACAAATGACGTAAAAGGTATGAGTGGTGTAAAGTGTGAGTGTTATAAGCAAAAATTCAGATTTTACCAAATTAAGACGAATTTGTGATGGTGAATGTATAGATGCTATTTTTAAATATTATTTTAATTATAATTATTACATCATGCTGCAGACTTTTTGTCGGTATTATTCACTTTGCGAAACGCAACAACAGCTGTGAAAATAAGTGTGTTGTTTAAAAAACGTAACACACGTATGATACAAAAACACATGCATCGCAAGGTCGCCCGTTTGTTTGTACACTCGCCTTGTTACGATCCTGGAACGAGAGAAAATGTCCCAACTCTAATAATAACTCAAAATTGGAAAATTAAAAAAGAAATCTCAAATTCACAGAATGTAGGAGTATGTATACAGACTATACTAATTATATATATACACTAATTATAATATACGCATCGCCACTTCAGATCTTGCAAGCAGTAAGAAATAAAGTTGGTTAAATCAAACAAAACGTATGTGACGTCATACCCCACTTTTCTAAATAAAAAAAAATAATGAAACCTTCCCAGATGTGGATTGATGCACGTCTAACAAATCCTAGCGATATAATGGCATATAACATTTGTGTTGTAGAATCAAAAGTCTTCGCATTATAACATTCTAGGACGTTACATATAAAATAGAACTATTCACATTTATAATTCATGCCTCACAACTGTATAGCAAATTTATGTCCAGGTTTTGGTGTGAGTGTGAAGCTTCTTTTGAAAAAAGTGTTAAGAGAAAATTTCACTGGTTAGAATACCCGTGTCTCTAGGTACATAACCGCAAATTCATCCAATCTCTACACACAATAAATACATATATTGCCCAATTTGTTATGTTTCAAACTTCATTATTTCTCATTCATCAATAATGCACGTAATACATCGCGAAGCATTCAATTTTAAACGTGTTCATTATGGTAATTGTTGAATATGTACGTAGTTCAATTGCTGAGTGTTCGAAATAATACAAATTAAATTTGACATATGCAATAAATTTGAAAAATATTCATGTAACAGGATTATTTTTTGAACTCTAGGTTAATTGATAAACAAGTAGGGAATTAATTATACAAATTCGTAGGATGAACGAAAAACATACACCTGCAATTATTACTATTACTAGGACACGTACTATTTACAATAGAAGCATTAGTTGTCACCACTACCGTTCCGAAGCAAAACACAAATTACGCTACATGCCGCTACTCACGTTTTGCTTGAATTAACAGCATTGAGATAATTATTGTAATCTTGTACTGACTGTATCAATGTAAGACTAAGAAACTAAACACGGGCAAAGCAAATTATAGAATTACAATTATGAAAACATCGTGCTAGTCACGACAACAAACTTAACTTGTATTAAACTGTATCCATCTCTCTGGTCCGGAGATCCTATAATGAAGATAAAACAAGCTGCCTCCGCCTTTGTGGCTAATTACAGATTACTTATAAAATTAATAATTTGGGTAATCCAGGATCAACAAATACTAAATTGAAAAAGCAACAGCAGGCATTTCTAATAAAGCAACTATTTATGCATTATTCTTTTCAAAGTATAAAGGTACCTTCCAAGTTTACAAATAGTTTTATCGAGCCTTCTATTATACACGAGGACAACCTGAAATGTTTCCGGAATCGACAAGAAAAACACGGTAATGGTGTGGTTTTCTATTTTTATTTTTCAGTATAGTCTCCTCGAAGATCAATACACTTTTTTAAACAATGCTCCAGTCTCTTCAAGCCGTCGGAAAAGTAGGATGTTTCGAGGTCTACAAAATAGCCATCTGCAGCGGCGATGACCTCCTCATTTGAAGCAAATATTTTTCCTCCCGGTGATTTTTTCAGGTTTGGGAATAGAAAAAAGCCGTTGGAAGCTAGATCCGGTGAATATGTAGGATGAGAGACTAATTCCTAGCGCAATTGATCCAATTTGGACACGACGATGCAGGATGAATGAGCCGGTACATTGTCGTGGTGGAAGAGCACCTTCTTCCGCTGCAAACGAGGCCATTTCTCCTTCAATACTGCATCGAATCGGATCAATAAATCTCTATAGTATTGCCCCGTGATCGTCCTTCCCTTCTGTAGATAGTCGATGAGGATCATACCTTGGGAATACCAAAAATGGTCGCCATGAACTTGCCGGCCGATGGAACGGTCTTTGCTTTTTTAGGAGCCGATTCGCCCTGAAAAGTCCACTGCTGCGACTATTCCTTGGTCTATGGTACGCAGTATTGGATCCAAGTCTCATCCACGGTTACGAAACGCATAATGAAATCCCTTGGATTGCGTTAGATCCTGGCCAAACACTCCTCACCCGATTTCGTTTTTCCTCCGGTGTGAGCAAACCTGTAGCCATTCCGTCGAAAGCTTTTCCATACCCAGAATTTCGTGTAGGATATAGCCAAAGCGTTCTTCTGAGACGCCTGTTGTCTCTGATATCTCTTTGAGCTTCAATCGCCGATCGGCTAACACGACATCATGTCAACCATTTCATCGTTGGTAGCGGTTTTTGGACGTACACTGCGTGGTTCATCACTTGTGCTTGTGCGGCTACGTTTGAGCTGGCTCACCCAGAAACTGATAGTCGAAAATGATGGAGTACATCCGCCATGATCCTCTAGCAAAATATTTCGAATTTCCGTGGCCGTTTTCCCTGCCATGCGCAAGTATTTTATCACTGCACGAAATTCGATTTTATCCATGTTTGTGAAACCGCCTGACTTGCTACACAAAACACACTCGTAGACAACAACTATTGACAATAGACGTCTGAAATTTTACCAGTTGCTATAAGAAAGGTTGCCCTCACCGATCAATGAATCCACTGCACCCTTCGTGCACCATCTCTTGCCGATTCCGGAAACATTTCAGGTCGCCCTCATAGATAAACTGAATCTAATATACATACAAAAGCAATAAATTTAGCTTATTATTTAAATATGGCTTTAATTGATAACTTTATAATAATTAAATTCACGTATAAAGTTTTGTTCATGTTTAAACATGAATTTAATTGGAATATAAACAATGTTTCCAATTAAATTCGAGCATAGAAAATACTTTCAAGTTAATGAGTGCAAGACATAAGTAATAAGTATATACGATGATAATTTGACTTTTGAGTGACTTTTCGATGAAATATTTATTTTGGAGTAAAAGGTATACTTCATTTTTCCACACAAACACAACAAGTAGTTTACTTTAAACGATTGTAAAACTTATCTGCCACATATGGACGAAATTTTTATAGGGTGTTAAAACATGGTTGAAGTCAGTAATGTACTCATCATGATAAAATTCTTGCCAACTTTTTACAAGTCAGTCTATCGTCTAATCAGAATACATAAAATTTATTTCATTTTTATGTTAAACATGTGAGCATAAAGAGCGTTGACGATGAATGTGATTTTTCTAATCATGGTGATGTTCAAGGGCGGAAAAGAAAACCTTTGGAACAATACACAACATTACAATTAACTACTACCTCGAAAAGAAAAAGGTGACAAGGAAAATGGAGAAATGTTAAAAACGATATTGATGACAATCCTACTGCAATTATATGAACATGTAATTCCATTTGAATGTTTACATAAAAGAATTAATGTTGGTAATTTCAACATCCAACGTTCTCAAGCAAGCTTGTAGAGGATAATAGAAAAAGCTGCCTTTAAATTCGCAACAAATCGCATAATTATGAAAATCACTAAATTACAGAAACTATAACATTTAACTATTTAAAGGCAGTTGAAAGATATCAAGAAGAGGTACGATTAGTATGCTACCTGCATGACACACGGTACAATAGTCACGGTACTATTTCTAATAGTTGAGTTGACAGCCCAATCATCTCAATAGGACATACCTCTTGTTTCACGAGGAAAGAGGATAATTATGCTTCATGCTAGATTACAGTATGAATGGATCGGATAACCCATCTGGAAGGAACATAAATTATTTGAACTACTGTAAAGACATGACTAAATTATTATTTGAAGAGTAGTGTTGCAGTACCTTGCTATAAGTGAGTAAAGCTTCGTATTATTTTCAACAACTTAGTAGATTTACGATAAGAATAATAACAAGAAGGGTATTAAAGAATTTTTAGATGCAAATTATTTGTGTTCTGAAAACTATTACATGACACAAGAGTTGTTAGAAGTAAATAAACTTAAGAATTGTGTTAAGCAATATTTGGATTCAAGAGCCAGAACATTTACCGCTGTGTTACTGCATCGTCAAACCAATAGCACTGATGTGGATCCATAATATAATCATAGGTCTCACTATTGTCACACACAACAACCATATCGCCTTGAGAAATAATTCTCAAGTCCGCCTACTCAGTAGACAGCAAGTCCTTAAGGACAGTCTGGCCTTCAAAGCCAACCTGTGCAGATGTAAACCCCAGGAAAGGGACTTGCCAAGTGAGATCTCTAAATATAGTCTTTAAAATTTCACAGTTATTGTTGCTGGCTGCTCTAAGATTCCCTGGTTCTCTGCTGTGCAGAAACATTCTAATACTACAAAATGTTTACACGGAAGAGGACCCAAGAATCGAAGATCAACCAAGATCACTAGATATTTAACTTCCATTGAAAAGTTAAGTTTTTCACAAAGAAGACTTGGAGGGGTCAGCCCTTCCAGCTTTTTTCTTGTTATAAATAAGACAACACATACCTAAATTTAAACTAATACTTGTGTTACAAATAGCCATTCGTATAATACACATAACTTAGAAAGTAATAAATCATGTGGAAAATACTTTTAAAGTTGGACATCCAATAGCATCTATCAGTATATACATATGACGCTATGTTATGTTCACAAATTTTGGACCAAATCAAAAATACATGCCAAGTTCCAAATCAGATAAATGTCATGCTTTCGACATTTATCGTAGTGTTGAAATACGGCGTGATTTTCTGAAAATGACCCGCCTCGAATATTTCAGAAACTAAAAAGAATTTAAAAATTTTCAAAAGCAAGTACTTTTAATTCAACAGGGGAATAGTTTGACATACGAATTACATTTTTGACGTTTACAACTGAGCTCCCACATGTATCCCTTCACAAGTTTAAATGAAACGATCCAACGTATGGTACCTCAAATAAAAGCTTATTTTATTAGTATTACGGTGATAATGATATGGATCATTTATAGACTTTTATTTTAATTTATCATCGAAAAATGTTTTTTAGTAAGTCAGTGTGACAATAACAATTAACAAAAGAAAAATAATAACATTAAAAAAATAACAAACAAACGAATAATATTCACAGTAACTGCTCAAAATGAGCACCATTGCTCTCCATACAGTAGTAAAGCCGGTTTTCAAATTCTTGTCTTCTACAGGCGGAAGACACTCAGTCGTTCCACGTCTACCAATCCAGTGATTTGCATATCCTTGGTTAAGCTAGTTACGAACATTTGCAGCATAATGCGAAGAAGCACGGCCCTTCTGAGAAAACAATTGGTGTTCATCGAGGATTTGGTAGTTAAGTTAGTTTTCCACTTCCTCACTTATTAGAAGATCGATGATGTTCTCCACCATATTCAAATAAACATAATCAGTATTTCTGAAATGAAAATTGTCATGTTTCGAGCATAAATTAAAAAAGTGAACAAGTGATGTATCACCATAATCCTAATAAAATGAGCTTTCATTTGAGGTGCCACACGATGAGTTGTTTCATTTAAAATTTGTTGGGAGGTACTCGTGGGAGCGCACTTGTAAATCTCTAGAATGTAATTCATATATCAAACTGTTTTCACGTTGAATTAAAAGCAGATATGTTTTTGAAAATTTTTGAATTTCGTCTAGTTTCTGAAGTATTAGAGGTGGGCCGTTTTCAAAAAAATCACCCCGTATAAAACGTTTTACCTGCATATTACAATTTGGCCGAGCACATTGGTTCAATTCTTATTCTAAAAACTTTTTGTTACAAAAACCTTTATTCAATAGATAAGTTTTATAATAATGACATAGGCAATAGTAATTATATTTGTTCTTAATTAATGTTATACTTTAACCCTACGTCCAGTGAATCCAAAACAAATTTCAAGAGTTGTCTCTTTAGAGAACTAATGTTCTCATATTTACAGGCTTTTCAAGTAGGAAGTATAGCTTTATAATTTAAATACTTTCGTGATACGCCAATTTCCTGGTAGACTGAGTTAATTTTTGTAATGTTAGTAACTTAAAAGTTTTAGTTTTTTAGAGAAAACATATTTAACGATTACAATTATGTAGAGGTAACAAATGAAAAAGAGGACTTTCTCTTGAGTTAATTGACTTTTCTACATTTGTTGAAGTGAATTCATTATATGATACTATCAGCAAACCCTGTATAATAGAAAAAACTTTTAATTTGCATATTAATACATTGAATAGATATGGGAAATCGTATAACACAGAATTTCATGTTAAAATACAAAAGTGCAGTGGTATATATAGGATATCCTATTTAAAATAAGCGAATTCCCTGCATGACGAGAAGTTATGAACATGTAAGACTTGGCCCCGTTATTTGCCAAATGTTCAAATTCCTCCAATTTATACTTCACGAGGTAGCAGCAGTTGCAGTTCTTAACAGCACATACTGCGTAAGGAGTCAATGTCCATATGAATGTATCTATCCTCTTTGTCGTTTATATTTTGCTTGCCAAGATTTTAGTCTCTGCCTTCTAATATTAATATCATCTAACATTTAGATCTTATTACTACGTATATTCAAATATAATAAAGGAAGTACAAATTACGATATATTTTTCTTGTCTTATAAGTAATTGATAATTTTATGTAGTACTTTTAAGCGATAATTGTTGTAACCATTGTTAGTGTGTAATATTAATCTTCAAAAAACAACAATAGTTTAAATTCCTACATAATCTTATGTATGTATCTTACGAGTCGCCGTTGGCATCGTGGCTTCAGTGAGAGTGGCAGCATCATTATAATCATCATTATGACCACCTGACCCAGATATTCGCTTAATCTCCTGCACTAAGAACTTGCAAATCTAGAATTAGACTGGAGTAATCACTGTTTGCTAGGTCGCTGTTACATAACAGAGTACGATACTGCGCATTTGAGTACCAATCCGTACCTAATGAGAAAAGGATGAGAAAGAACATACCTGCTTGTACCGACGCTACCGTTAATTTAAAAGAATATTGTGTAATTATTATTTTCTGTTGAAATTTGTGACGATGTTAGCTCTTCATTGAGTTCAAAAGTTAAATATCTTTTCGAACGTTGGTAATTAATATTTTTCCCGCTTGATTTGTTTTCTGGTTTTGCGCAGTATTAGGCCTGTTAACATCCCACAAATCTATTAATAGTTTATAAAGTTCTACCAAAGCGGAATACGTGAACTCCCTCTAACCGCATTAGTTTCGAACTTTGTATGTGGATAATGAACTTTGTTCCGAATAACAGTAATTGAAATTTCAAGAAAATTAGCATATTAAACTCATTAATTGCTTTGAAAACGAACTTTCGAATCTATTTAACTACTATCCACAAAATCCTGGTTTGGAAACTGACTTATGAAGACTTAACAAGTGTAAGGAATAATTAACCGAAACAAGTGTAACAATTTATACGCCTTTTCATGATACCAATTCAAACTCTGAAAATGAAACGAGGATCTATTGTCTTTAAATAAATGTAAATCATCACTGTTAATATTAAAGTAAAATTTGAAGGACGAAAAACTACAAAGAAACAAAATTTATTATCGAAGAAATAACCCAAAAAAATAATAACTAAGTTGGAGACCCTACTCTAGATCTAGATTCATTTTGACACTACCACCAGTTCCGTCCATGGAAAGTCCACTACATACTTTGTCAGCTTTTGGGTCTTTGGATATCATCCACAAGTTAAAGATCTAAGCAACTACATATTTAGAAGAGGCTTTGAAACTATCCACAAGCTAACATGTGAAAGGGATTAATGTAGCAAGAGTATGTTCTAAGTCATAGTGTAAGCCATCGTATTCCCGAAATTAGCACTTCTTAACTCGTGTTAGACTTGATCTCTGAAAGCAGTCTAGAAAATGGTTTCTCAAATTTATGTTCTTATTATTATTACTATTACGCTTATTACAATTGCCATCATCCTTATTATTATTTTATGTCTAGTCGCAAGTTGAAAAAAAAACTGTCGTGTTACTGGCGTTACTGCAATAATAAATAATGACTTTTGTTTAGTTTCTGTTATAACTGTTTGAAATTCAGATTAAATGCTTATTGTACTGCAATATAATTGAAAGTGAAATTATTAAACCTTGTTAACATTTGTATTTGCGTCTGTCAGACGATGACAGCACTACTGGAATGCTAGAAATGTATTCTTTGCATATCATTTACTAAAGCTTAATACGTCGTAAGCAATTGAATGAACAATTAATTGATTTGCTACTGTATAATAATATTATTCATATTGGTATGATTATTTGCTTATAAGAAACTTGTTTTAGAGCCTGATACGACCTCTCTAACTGATTTACAAGTATGAGTGTCATTAATGATTTATACCTACAATTTAGGCGGCTAATTTAATGTAAGACAATATATATATATATATCTATTTCAGTAAGTGCAATAATTATTAAAATGAAAAACGTTGAAAGTATTACAAACCAAAATATACACCAAAACAAAGTGTAACGAAATAAATTACGTATCAAGCAGTATACTGACTATCAGATGTGATCTGTTAAAAAGCCTTTTTTTACTAATTAAAGGAACGTTATTGACTTGGTGTTAGTTCTTGTTGAGTTGTTCTCTTGACATTTTAATAGTTTTATTGTCTTGTTTCGCCCACTTTACAATTTTAACGTGTTGCTTTTTAATCTAATTTTGCTGCCGTGATGTTAATTATGGGTATTGTGTGTATCTGTTTAATTGTACGGTCTGAGAATATGCAGAGTAACTTTATTTGGATAAATAAAGATGAGATACTACGAGATTGATTTCTTTCTTATTTTATTAGGAAAGTCGTTAATAATCTTAAAATCCATTGTATTATTTTTTTAAACCTAAACTTATTACAATGAACATGAAACTATGTATAAGCTGAATATGCCACGTATTCCTTTTTTCAAAATATCAGATTCCAGTAACGATTTTTTGTGTTCACTGACACATAATACACAAATAAGTTTTTGTGATCTGCCAATCTAAAACACCAAAAAATAGTACCGGAAAAGTACTTATTATAATTCGTAAGGTAGATTATCACCTCCATCGTTCTAGTATACAACCTGTTAGAGGAGATACAGAGAATTATTCCTTTTTTGGACCATTTGTGTACTTTCCCGTTAATATTTGTTTTTATTTGGAAAAACTTGCATTCACTTACCATAGTCAACATTTAGTGATTAGTGTACAATTTTGCTGGTTATGTTCATACTCTAACATTGAAGTCGACATACATTTTATGTGGGAATGGCGAAGAAGCGCTACGTGTTTATGTTGGCACTAATTCAAACCACCAGATCCCTTCAATTCATGTTTTTGTAAGACCACTAAAGATTACGTGATACCAATTCATTTGGGAGAGTCCTATGATTCCGGAAGACCAATGTCACTGTCCACCCCTGAAGCAGAAAAGGCAATTTTAGTAGGAATAATAATAATAACAATCTATATTTGTCCAGCGACAATTAGTCACTAACAAGACAATATAAAACAATTGGTGAAGTTACGTTAGTTGCATACCTTATACGCATACCAATATCAAATCAACTTAACACCATTGTTTATATTCAGAATAAATATTACTACATTCTATTAATATTGGTGGTCATATGGAGCACAGGAGATTTGCCCAAAATATTTGTATTGTGTTTATACATTTTGAGGAAATCAACCGATAGTATAGAGCCCTTATCACAGAGGTGTCACAGAAAGCACAAGTTCTTATTTGGAAGCGCAATGACTTAGAATCAGAGAGACATATAGCAGATGTATGATGAAATAAGCTTAGTTTTAGGTCGGAAAGTGCTCCCAAATCCTTTTCTTTTTTCTGTTCTTGTCATAAATATAGATTGAACAGTGTATTTGAAAATGAATGGATTAGACCGTTTGGTACAAGTGATTACTAAACATTTGCGAATATTTAAAGAGATGCCACTCAAAGTACATCAATCATTAATAAGGGCAAGGTAAGTCTGCGACTTAACACAATCGACTAGCGATTGACGATATTGTAGATTTCGAGGTTGTCCACATATGCCAAGAACTCACATCACAATTTATTAAGCAAATCACTTAGAAAAATATGAAATAATGGTCCAGGATTGGAACCCTGCAGACTCCCAGAAAATATCCTTAATTGAACGGACGAATACCCATTACAAAAGACGTAACTACGCCTTTCAAAGAAATAAGAAGAAATCAACTTCACCAATGAACGACAGAAGCTAATACCCTCCAGTTTATCACAAAGTAAATTGTGGTTAATGCGATCAAAAGCCTCAGTACAGTCAGTATAAACCGCATCAATCCGCTCTCGCTGGTCCAGATAGCTCGGTGATATTTGCGAAGTTAATTACAGTGGATTTGCCCTATATAGAAAAATAGTTTGACTTTAAAGTAAATATATTCATATAGGATGTGTTGAAATATCTTTGCAAAGTTCGCTAAAATGTTTATATGGCTGTAATTCACAATATTGATCGTTGTATTAATTCTGCCATGTAGATACCGTCGAAACTGCAGTTTGGTAAAAAGTTATGCTTCATATGCAACTTATGATCCAGCAGGCAAAAACATCACAAAGTGTAATTCTGTATGTGTCTGTTGCGCCTGCAAAGAAGGCGATCCGTATATACAATTACAGTGTATTATATCGCAAGGAGTTCTCTATTTTCATTTACAAATAACAATGGCATTATAGCAATGATAATAAAAAATAGTATTGAGTAATACTTCGTTCTAGGTAAGAATTACGAAATCTGTTTCTAGAACAGATATGTTCACAAAATCGGTTTGTAGTAATGCGTGACAACGGTATTTGTGAGAATTTTAGATGCACTAATGAGATAAGCGAAATGCATGACTTTTTACCAACAAAAAAGTGAATTACCAAATGTATTTAACCTTTCAGAAAAAGAAGCGCTAAAATGTAATGCACACATATATAGCTACCTAATATCAAAGTTGCAAAATAATATAGATTTAGAATCTTGTGATTGACAGTATAATTATGGCTCTGTAACTGAACGTGAAGGTTAATAACAGAAGCTGACAACGCCTGTGTAACGGTTTAGTTATTACAACTTTGTACATTAAATGCAATGCAGTCTCGAATATTAAAAAGAAAACGAATGTTTTACATGATTTTATTTTCTCGCGCTAATTCGGCAGAAATTCGAGACATTCTCTTAATTAAATTGTCCAAGTAATCGACGTCAATTTATTATGGGCATTTTGTAGCACTATTCAGAATTTCTACAATCAGTTGCAGACGAGACTTTGTGGTGGCCATTCGACTAATGTAAGAACTCTGCCTGGGTTTGCTCTTTTACAAGTTTTACAGTATGTTTCGAACTGATTGTACCTTGCTGATACACAAATCCGCCACCAATTAACTAACTTCCTGTAGGAACACAATGATCTTTTAAAATCAAGTACAGATTTCAGCATTCTTTTACTAGCACGATAACGCACAGGTATCTATCATTTAGTTCCGAGTAATTCAAATTTATATTCGTCGGACTATAACACTTTGGTGCATTGCGCGGAAGTCCAATGTTTGCGATTCTTTGCTAATTAACATTTGTTTATGAATGAATAACAAGTGGGGTTTCTTAGCCTTTTTAGCTCTCATTCTGCTAACCGCCATTTTATGGTAAAATCACTAACTATAATTTAGTCTTTAGGTCTTCCACCGCGCTTCCAGTCTTTTAGATGTTCCGTCTCTTCATTCCTTTTAATAGTTTAGCATACACGCTATTTGGACATACCAAGTTGTTGTACTACTGCCCGAGTCAATATTCATACCGTGCAATTCAACACGTACACAATAATATTGTTATCTCCGGTACTGTTATTTCGAAACTGAATTTCAAATATGATTACAATCTGTACCCTTTCTTAAGCAGGCATAAATAACCCCCACTACTAAAAAATTTACAAACTCCTTTAGAACATCGGTTAGTGCAATTAAACTTTTACCGTACACTATATATGTATTTATGAATATAATATGAATTTATACCTTTTATATGAATACAATATTAATTAATAATAATAGTATATAATCACAAATATATAAAATATTACAAATACGAGAAGATTAAGAGGTAAACATTATTTCGACGAATTGATACTGTATAGAAAAGCGCACTTAATTTGTAATAGAAACACCATCATACGGCAACTCTCTCTCAACACGCAACCAACGAACTGCATACGCATGCAAATTATTCTTCCGACGCCGTTTGAGAACATCGAAGCAATTCTTTCCAGAAATACCTCTGGTGAAAAGAAATACCTAGTTCGAACCATATATGCATATAAGCATTGTTCTGACACTGTTTTCTTCGATAGAGATAGTCCACACCTAGTCTTAAACGATATAAGAATCATCTTCACTTTTTCATGGGACAGTAACAAGGAACATGACATAGAACAGCGCGTAATTTTAAAATATAAGGAGAACATCTAGGTAATCGTAAATTGCATTTTATGTATTTGCAGTGGTGATTTATGATACTGTCCAGCGACAGGCGCTAAAGTATGGCTTGGTGGTTCTCTAAAATGAAAATACGACTATAAACTTCGCCGGAAGGACGCATAAATTCACAACTTGGGAAGAAGACGAAAAGACTATATA
Organism: Trypoxylus dichotomus; assembly: GCA_023509865.1. Lineage (NCBI taxonomy): Eukaryota > Metazoa > Arthropoda > Insecta > Coleoptera > Scarabaeidae > Trypoxylus > Trypoxylus dichotomus. The sequence continues at coordinate 44,289,368 of CM042074.1, read as the reverse complement.
CTACTATTTATAGGGTAGACCTTGTGTATATGGATGTATGCCGTGACAGAGTTTGAACACGCTTGAACCTGTATAAACCTGTCAGGCCGAGAATTTATGGCGCCTACCTCGTAGGTATAAAAAGCATCTATTTATCTATAAAGATGTTATTTCAAAAAAACTGTTTTTGTTTTAAATATTATCTATATCATATATACTAAGTTTTATTTAACAAAGGCCGTAGTAAGCGGGCAACGTCTACTTACATTTCTTCAAAGATAGGTCTTTCGACGTATATATATATACTAAGGACGTAGAAATAAAACGTGTTTCGACCTCTCTTATTTCCTTCAACGGATTTTGGCAAAAGCATTGGTCTTTTGAAGGTATTTGTTGAGAAGTTGTAATCCAGCACAGCAATTTTTCAAACCAAGTGACATCAACTATACAAACCAGTTACTTTAACTGTACATACATATACATATGTATTTTTTACAGATATTGCACTGTATGAAATGTGTGAGAATTGGTGCAGTTAGAAGTCGACTGTGTTTTATAGTAATTATTCACAAAGCAATTTCAAAACTAATCTGCAATTATAGGAATAAAAATGTTATGACTAACTAGCAACATGCTTACTCTTAGCAACCACATACCAACTTTTTACTCCCATTCTCCATTTAACTGGTATGTATAGAGACAAACAATAACACGTATACCTCGAGTGGAGGTAAAGAAAGTGCTCGTGCTGTTAAGCTACTTTGTATACTACTGAGAAAAGAATTTCTCAAAATGACTCGAGTCGATGATCCTTTAATCGATCCTTTAGAACTAAAAATACTTTACAATAAATTTTATACAAGTTTGTCCTTACATTTTCAACCCCTTTGAATAGTCGATCCTAAGGTGAGAAATGAAGTACGCAAGTAAACTTATTTCCAATTCTTTTCAAATGATTGAATAACGCTATAATTTATTTATAAAACTCGCTGATTAACGTACTTTAAATAGAGAAACATATGAGAACATACATTCAGCGCTGTTTGTCAGATGTATCCGTGAGGAGATATGCGAAAACAGTACATATGCACAGTCCTTACCACTATTTAGCAAGCATTTGCTTTTTTGTAAGTTTTTAAATTAAAACCTCAAAATTAACAATAAGCACCCGAAAGTGTGATCTATAACTTTTTGAAGTAATCTTATAAAGAGAATTATAAAGTTAAAAACTACGTGCGCCAAAAAAATATATATATTTATGAACTTTATTGAATAAAAACGTAAACTCAAAAAAAAATAGTTCTTACTTTAAAATTCTTGTAATAAAAACTACCGTAACTGAAATAAGTAAATGTAAAAAGAAAGAGCTTTCTTTGACGAAACAACATCTTAAACTGAGAAAAGTTAAATCAAAGACCTATTCATCGCATTAAAAGCTCAAATAAAACATTAGTGTAAGACGTTTCTTTAAAGATCAATTTTTTTTAGTTATGTAACTGTTTCCTGAATCAATAACATTTGTTCACAATTCTTCCATACTACTAGTACATTAAGATTGCTCACTTTTTTACACACTGTTTCGTAAATTAAATCAGACAGAAATCAACATTAATCTAAGCTTTTAAATTAAAATATACTTATATTTTACGACACAGTCTCATTACAAATATATCTTCATATAAATAATAGAAAGCGAAACATATTGCAATCGCAAAAAGTAAATAGCATCAACAATCTATAAACAATTCTAAAAAATTAAGTCAAATTGCTAAGTATTTATTTATTTCTTTGTTTGTTTATTGTGTTGGAGTAGATCTATTACGCTGCAAAACAATTAATGTAATGACATAAACGATTATAATTTACCAATTAAGTTAATAATCATCTAAGATTGATGGATGATTTAAGAAAATTACCTATGATTATGTTAAAATCGCGCAATATACAAATATTTCAATTCTCATTTGGCTTTTATTTATATTAATTATAAGAGTAAGTTTAAGTCGTTTAGTTTAACAGAAAACAAATAGCGATCATTATATTTAATTATACTTACAAGAAAAGGTACCCAACCCGAAAATTCAGAATTTAATTAAACTTCTCTCAAAGTGTATTATACGCAAAGTTACTTTCTTGTAGGTTTTCATATTTATTGTTAGAAATTACTTTTTCGATTCTTACACCAATAACTGTATCGCATATAAATTCAATGATATTTGTGATTGAAACAATAGTCACAGTCTGCCACAAACGACCTGAATAGTATGCAAATATCTTGAACGAAAACATCTTGCTTATTGTTACAATTAAGAGAATATGAAATTTATAAAGGTCATAGACTGCCAAAACAGCATAACACTAAATTTTGACAAGATAACAGATAAAACACGTGTTTCTGTTAAAATTGAAGTGATTTTTAAAAAAATGAGATACAAAACAACCACTACGACGATAACTAAATGAAAGTCTAAGACTCTGTTTAAATATATGAAATGTTGCATTTAAAATAACGACGAAAAAATATTATTATTTGGTACATTGTAAAAATAAAGTTATGATTAAGAATTTCCTTTTTTGTAAGTGAAAATGGTCCCAGCTCCATGGCTTAAATAATATGTAAGACGGAAAACGAAGTATCAAATAGTACGTAATCTATAATTATTTCAGCAGTGCTCGGATATTAAGTGAATATTTAGTAAATTCAATAAATATTAGAAGCCTGAGAGAGTTGACATCTGTCACAAGTCAATAGCCAATATTGTATTTTTTCGAGTCTACAACTTATAGTTTGTGTAGGTTATTATATTTTATGAGGTTTTTAATATAATGTATTAAAACTATCTAATGTATTAGTCGGTGCTACGATAAAACGTGTAAGTCGTTGGATCTAGAAATTTCTTCAAACAAATCGTCGCCGACCAAGTTAACAACTATACCTTTACGGCATTACAACCCGTGAGTGGCGAAACGCCGAACTTGTGCATGGGTTTGATGTAACAATTCATCAGTAAATCAAATAGTGTCTTGTTCTTTACAAACAAGCTGGATAGTGCAAAAATTATTTTTCGCAAATATTTTAAAATCAGTTGAATTTGGATAATATAACCTTATACAAAGTAACCACAGATTTTCCTGTAGGTGTTAATATTTAAGTTTTAAGTTTTCGTATGTTACCTAGAATAACGACGCTATCGAAGAATTTCGCGCAATTCCTTCAGCCTATCTGTAGACATAGTGTTCCTGAGGCAATAGGAAAATTAAGAGGCATAACAAAATTTCTCAAAAGAAAAGCGAATCCAAAAGCGTTAGAAAAGTCCAAAATAACTTTATTAGAAAAGATACAATATTACTAGAAAGCAAGCAACCGTTTGATCATATATACATCAAATAATCTTTGTACAAAAAACTTTACAAGGTATTAGCACGGCAATGTGGCTCCTTAATATGGATATAGATTTTACAGATGTACTTAACCTTTTAAATGTGAACGTATTAAAGAAAAAGTATGCAGTATTGGTAATTATCTCATTGTAGGATGTTCCAGGTCAAGATTGGGAAAAGTGGGTATAAACCAAACGTATGTCTAAAGTTCAATATTGTCTAAAGGCTATACGCACGCTAGGAACCCAATAGTTATCATTCCGAATGTTATATGAATGGTTTATATGATCGTTTACCACGTGCTATACGTATTCCACTATAACAGTACTGAAGTGGATACATAAACTTTATTTGAAAACTTGTTATAATAAAATGTATGCAGATAGTATGTTTTCGATTTACTAGTTAATTCGCGTCTTCTTGCGCAGGCTTTATATGCCAATCTTCCTTTATATAGAACTGTCTATACAACTGCTTGCGTTAGTAATACTCTTTATAGACGCATGTAATGTGCTGTTGCTGTCAAGCGAATTTCTGCACGTGTTCATTACTTCAAATTCCCGGAGTCTGTCACAGTTAATTGCAGAACTAGTTCCTCGCGAATGACAAGATAAAAGCCACGTTACTTAATGCACCAATTGAATACTTTTCCAAATCTCCGTGAAAACCTGCAATAAAACAATGCAAACTTGAACCACTAGAAGTGATCATTATAAGCGCCTAGGAAGGAAAGAAAGGCTATATTTTCTACTATACTTTAACGAAAACGTAAAGTTTCTCATCATTTATTGTTAAAATTACAATAAAATAATACCTTATATGCAAAAAATGCCGAATGTCGAATGTCGAAGTTTTATTTACGATATTCGTTGTTTTTAACGTATTGATAGGGTTACCAATCCAATGGCATTTATATTTTAAATGATATTTATTTTAATAGTATCAAGTCGCTTTAGAATTCTACATCTTATAAGACTGCTGATACGTATTGTATATGATGTACAATTTTAACAATATAATGTAAATAAAATTATCCCTTCATATCTTCCAGTTGCCACCATATTACACCTATTATATATTTTTTTTTGTATTAATCTAAATCATTCATTATGCCAATATACATGATGAATGTGTGTTTCTAAAATTTGCAACGAAATTAATTAAACGCAATTATAAATAACAGAATGATATTGTTTATAGCAATATATTATTTTTTAAATTGCTCTGGTATGTGCTTCCTGTTTTTTCGTCTTCATCTTAAATATCTTATCAAATATACTTATAAGAAACAGGGTATGTTGCGTTTTCACTTTAAATGAAAAAGAATATCTTAGATCTGTAATCCATTCAGCTTGAAGTTACGTTAGTTGTGCCTGTCGACAATATTTTAAAGTGTACTATATAATTTAGTATTGTAGCTCTAACAATATTTACTGATTTTCATTATTGCCATTATGTACCGGTTTAAATGTTTGCCCATTGTTTTTTATTTTGTAGTTAATTTTCTATATATTGCCTTTTGTATGCTATATATAGTAAGACCCGGTTGCAAAATCAACTGTAGTCCTTTTTCCTGCCAATATAAGAACACGCAATGCCAAAGGTCAAATTTTTCATTATATTCCACTATATTTATTATACAGGCGACATACAGCCACATTCTTCCTTTATTTTTGAATCGAAAATCTCAACAAGAAAATATTGTACCATGCTTCATACGTCTTTTGGTCCACAAATAAGCATTATTAATCGGTATCTGTCGATAGAAATAGCTAAAATTTGGAGTGTTTAATATTATCTGATCGTAAACGTTTCTCTTTGTCTTCAAGTTTATTCTCAACATTTCTTCATTAACATACTTTCACGTTTTCACGAAAAGCACATTTGGCAACGTTGTAGCATAAATTTATGTTCTAACGTGATTTCAATCATTAATTTTATTTTAAAACGTAGAGTTCATCTATGTGCTATTACTATTACGAGTAAAATGTTTTAGAAGATTAATAATCGTAAGACACTGTGGTACCTACTACTGCAGTAGTATGCGATTTTAATATTGCCAAATGCATGTCTTTCTTAAATGGTTTCTGAAGACATACGATGCCCAATACAATATTTTAACATTAAGATTTTTGATTCAAAATCAGATGAAGAATGTCGTTGCGTGTAGCTTTTGCCCCAATTTATAGATACCTTGTATATTATGTATTTCTACCGATAAACAGATAAACTGCAAGAAATTTTACATATTTGAATGACTGAATGACTGTGAACGGATGAATCTTGATGGTAATCCGACTCCTTTCTCGATTCTGCTTTCTATCTTGCTTCTTGGTAGTAATGAGGACCAAATACTCCAAATCCCGTATGGTGTGCTTTGTAGAGGCTTTCATCGATTCATCCATTACATTGATTATAATTCCTTTAACTTTTGGTGCGGGGGGCTAAAAGGTTAGGCCTGTTCGACCTTTAAAATTTTACATGATCCGAATTTCAATCGACGTGAGCCAGGTTGGTTTCTATCTTTAAAAAAGGTAAATACTTTAGCACGAAGCGATTAAGTATTTATAATAATTTTTATATTTTGAACATTATTATTACTTTGGCAGATTAGTTTAAATTGTCCTGCTTTTAAGCTTGCCTCCTATACTCACCATCTCTAGCTAAAAACAATATTTCCGTAAAAAAATCACTAATATACTCTAATAGTTTTTTTATTAAAAAAGAGGAATAAAATCAAACAAAAATAGGAAGATAATATTAGCTTCATATAACAGCTCGAACACTAAAAAAATGTGTATACGCTAACAATTATCCTTCAGGTGAAAGGACACTGAAATAAAAAGACACTTGAAAACAATAACTTTAACTTTACTGTAGTTGACTCATGCAACCGAGACGAGAGTAAAAAAGAAGTATAAAAGGTGGATAAATAATCCCGAATAGTTGAATTATTAGTTTTTTGTAATCTACCACTGGTCCAAAACATATGCTATAATAATTTGGGCTAAATTATAGTAATGGAAAATTATTGTAATTGTTTCGCTCTACATTTTAAATTACTCCTCTAATTTTGCGTAATGAAAAACAACGTATATTTTTATGAATTATCATTTTTCTCCTCATCCGTTGTTTGAGCTGTTGTCAGCATACCCATTGTTTTACCTTATTATTCTAAAATAATAAAGAACGTTATCTATAATAAGATAGTGTACAAGGTACGGTTCAAAGAACAACTGAAACAAATTTGCAAATGACTTCAATAGCTTACAGATTTATTTTCCTACATAATAACCATCCCGTTTAAAACACTTTTGATACACCAAAACTAGTTTCTTGAAACCTTCTCTATAGATGTCGAAAGAGATGGTGGTAACTGGACGCAAGATCAAAACATCCAACCAAATTTTTGAATTGCTTTCACAGTGCAAGTAGCCGTGTGCGTACATGCATTATCATAAAGAAGAGCAATTCCCGATCTCAACATATCCAGTTGTCAATTTTGGATGACGCAGCATAGTGTTCTCATGTAATAATTGTTTTGGATTCCATAAAATTACTTTTGCTCCTGGAATACAGCTGGCACAATATTTCTTTGAGACTGGATTTGCTTGTGTTTTCTTCTTGTAGGTGCGTGAGGATGGTGCACCACATGGATTGTTGTTTCATCTCAACGTTGACGTACGAAACTCACGTTTCTAGAAAATATGTATGGAAAAGAGATGCATCCCATCGTAGATAAAACGATCACGAAAAGCACGTTCAGATGCCATTATATGATCTTTGAACGCAACTGTGAGGATTTTTTGGCATCCATCATGAACACAGTTTAGATTTTTAGCGACGATTCCTATAAACATTGTCCCTGGAAATTCTAGAGAAAGTACGTTTATCGTAAAACGTGCAACATGATCGTAAGTCCGGATTAAGCCTGCAGAAACGAGTGCGCACTCATTGGGGCTGATGATATATTTCGAAACCGGCCAGGATTCATACGCGTATGGTTAGTATGTCTACGAATGCAGGATTTTTTGCGTCTCTCTACACCTACAACACGATCAAACTAAAGTAAGTAATTAAAACTAAAATAGTAAATAATTTAATTCATTAATATTTTAATATTGAGAGTAACCGAGCCGTACGTTATTACGAAAGAACTCATTTCTCCCGCCTTAGTACGGACAGTAGGTCCGTCACTTCTCTGATCATTATGAACATGTGAAGAGCTTTCGTTAAATTCACGACACAATTGCCTTATGTATCTTCGACATATTGCGGGAGGCCTATACGCTTCACACAATTGACGTTTGCAAATCTAATCACTGATCAAATTTCACAACTAACGAAATTTGTTATCGCCTCACTCATTTTAATGTAGTACCTTGCGAAGGCAAACAACACTGAGCTGACGATAATACGCAGGCTATTTAAATTTTCCCAACAGACCAGTTAACGCTACTGCATATGAGCGAACCAATCAGTATTGCTAATCGCTTGTCATACGTGATCAGGACTTCATTATGAACCACGCCTCGTACAAATTTCCGATATTTGGATACACCTGATTTTATAGAAACTCTTCAATACAACCTCTGCATGCGTTTAAATGATACATTAAAAAACGCCTCCTGAACGATTTAAATTGTAATTTCATTGATGGAACGATCACAAGTGACCTCACTAGGTTTGAAATTTCCTTGACAGAACGTAGGATCATCAAGTAGGTTTGTTAAATTACTTCCTTCGGATGAAAACTCAAAGAATAAATATGAAAAAATGAAAAATATGTAAGTAACACTATTAAGAATACACTGAACTTTACATATTTTAGATATTATTATTTATTTCTGGTATTATAGTAGATTACTATATCTAATTCATATCGTGATGAATATAAATACACACATAATGTACATTTAATTATGAATTTTCAAACACGTACATACATTACAATGTTATGACATAACAAACAGAAACCGACAGAAACTTTTTAATCTACTTGTATAAAAATATTCATTATAACAGAGTCATCTATATCATAATTGCTAGACTGCTATCCATTTGTTCGCTTATTAATTATCTTAAAGTTTCCAAGATAGCGCTAATACCCATTTCATTTTATAAGATTGTATACATGGTAAATAACAAAGAGGGTGAAAGCTGTCTATTTTTGTAGTAATTTTTTTCAATTTTTGTTACTTGCAAATTAGGAAACATACGGCTGCCTAATCGCGAATAGTACTTATTAATATCTATGAAAGTCTAATTCGGAGAAACATGAAAACATTGTAAATTACGAACATTAATGAGGACAACTTATCTCATTTTCAGATATTTCCCACTTGCAAATGTATCGACCAAATTTTACTATCTGCTCAAGGTTACAATCACACAATTTTAGATAAATCTTCTGCTTACTACGGATCCTAAAAGATGTAGTAAACAACATCAAAAACCCGATCAAATTTTCTTTCACATTGAAAAATGTAATTTTACAAATTGTTGATAACATTTATCATTACAAAAATATAAGTATAAACGATACTCAAATTCCCAATTCAGTTATTTCGTTTCGAAAAATTATAGAAATTGAGAAGAGATTATTTTTGAAAAATATTCGTGAATCTATTATGTTAGTAAAAGAAACTGCCTAAAGTTTTACATACGTTTCCAGTATAGTAGTAGATTTTGCATATTTCTTTTCTTAAAACCATCTATTGCAAATAAACAATATCTCGTCAGCGATGTAACAGTTTTTAACTTATTTAAAATTCCAAAAGAAAAATCACATCTGCGGCCATGAAGAAGAACGCCTGCTTATCAAAAGTGCTAATATGTTTTCTAATGCACCTTTCGATTTCGTTGCACAAGTTTCGAAATATTTGTTATCTATACTTATGCCAGGCATGCCAATATCTTATCGCAAACAAAGCTCCCCATTTTCTTTATTTTGTACTAAAAATATAGAGCCGTTCTGCTCAATTCCATATATGCATAAAGTTTTTTATGCATATTTTCTATTTCGATAAGATTTGTTTCTTTTTACCAATTTAAACATTGTGAGCTGCGAATTTGATCGTTATTTATAAATATTCTTTCAAAAAAGCAAAAAATGTCAGTAAATTATCATAAATTAGAAAAGTCACTAAGACAAGATCTTGAAGAAACAAGTCTATGATTAGTTTTGTGAAATAGTAAAATTCAATTCAGTAATAGAATATTCAAGTCTTGTTCATTTTTATAACTTCCCACACTAAATTATGTTTTTATACAATGTACAAGTTGTTCCATAATGTTACTAATATTTGAACTACGTGCAGGGTAAACACTTACTATTTTATAGACAGTGAAAAATAGAAATCTTCGTTGAATTTGTTCCAGCTTTTGCGAATTTGTTGAATAAATCGGAAACCAAGTTAAATTGGAATATTCAAGTTTACTGACAATGAATGTCATGTACAGCAATTTAATTTTAGCAGCGCCCGTAAATTCCCTATAACTTCTAATTAAAAAAAAAGTTGCGCATCGAAGAGAACTCCAAGATCGCAGAAAGTGTTGGCTGTAGCTAACAACGTGTCACGAAGTTGGTATGAATATACAAAAGGTGATGATTTTTTAGTATATCTTAACTCACAATATTTTTTAAGATTCAACTTCAGTTCCTTATGCTCGCACCAGCCAGCCACCACATCCAAATCGCGCTGCAAAAGAATAGAACTGTCCACACCAATGACAGCGAAATAAATTTTTAAGTCATCAGTATAAGCCAATGTCGGACAAGATAACACTATGAGTAAGTCATCCATATATAGTATGAACAGTAATAGCCCAAGGTTAGATACTTGAGGTACCAGATAACATCTCATGCTGTAATGATGCAAACCCGTTATAATAGACATAACCCATTCTATTTTTTAAATGAAAAAAAAACCATTACTTGTAATAGAGATGGTGAAAAGCCAGAGTTATCGAGTTTAAGAATTAGAATGGTATGGTTTATAGTGTCAAATGCATGGGAAATATCCTTGTAAAACACATCCACCGATGACTGATCACGGACATCGAGATATTCACTGATGTATTGGGATAAGGAAAGACCAATCTACACCGCAAAGTAAGTTATTAAATTCATCGAAATTAACATTTAAGTAATGTAGGACTGTTGTTCATTTAATTGTTAATTTTTGTATAGTTCTGTTCTTTTTTGATACTATTGAATAATAGCATACAGTTTTTGATAGCAGTTTTTCCATATGTGGTTGTACTATTGACATACTTTTTCGCATTATGATCGTTAATCAATAAATTCCTATTGTACACCCAACACCCCATACGTTATTCGATGTATTTGAAATCTGGATATTTTGAAATAAACTTTTGAACATCAGTCACCATGTACGAAACTGAACTGGAATAACATCTGCAGATTGATATCACTGATATTCTTTACACTATTGTTAAGTTTCTCCCCTATTAAGGATTTGTGTAATAAAAGTTTTTATTCGTACGGCACATGGTATTGCGAATAATGTCACCCGCATCTCTACGCGTTTATGGACTGATATTAACTTTGAAAACCTTAGTTATGATACATTGAAGCTGACACTACAAAATCTTGGAAGCGCGCAATTTTCGGTGGAACTTCCTGTATATATCAGCCGAAGCAGTCGTATTATACGTTAATTTAAGTAAGATATATCCATTATAACGTTGAGCCGAAATACTTGCAGTTAATTTTAAAATGTATAACTTTTCTTTAAATGCAAATCAAATTAAATACTCATCATGCTACATTCATAGTCTTAATATAAAACGTGTTTCAGTTACCAAAGGTTAAAAAAACTGTTCAAATTAGGTACTGCAATTACTAACCTTACAAAGTAGTGAAATGTGATAAATGAACGCAACCTACTCAAGATTATCGTATAACAAGTTACGGTAATTTACCCATATACTTAAAAGATCTTATATATCGCTGAGAAAGTCTCTACTAACCGCTGAAAAATTAAAATCGTTTACATTTAAGGTTCTAGCGTGAGGACAAGAAGTAATTAGAAATTAGTTCATTGAAATGTCATAATTTTTTGGATACAGCGCAGAATATGCTATAATTTTAAAGTGCTAACGTAAAAGTAAAAGCTTTTCATATGCATGCACTTCCAAGAATGTTGATACCATATTTGTATGTAAAATACCAACTTATGTAACATATAAAGTAATGGTAAACTTTCAACTTGCTTTACCATGAAATTTCACAGCTATCCATTGTTATCATTTGTTTACTTTATCCTCGTCCAATTTAGTACGTCTAACGCATTTTGATATAATTGGATAGCATGCACAAGTTGTTATATATACATATTAGGTAACTATTCCGCCATACAAATAGTCATAATAATAATAGCAATTAATTTTAATATATTCCAAAAACCAAATATATAGAAAAGGACTTAACAAGCACATATAGTAAATGTAACAAATTTAATATCGTTACTAATTTTATTGTAGACCCTAATGCCTTTTAAAGTTTTTATAATTTCGGAACACCATATTCTCCCGTTCAAATTAGCATTGTGTTCCAAGTGATACTAAAAATACATTCTTCGATTAGAAAGTTTATAATTAAATTGTCTTAATTTCGTAGGACTTCTTCTTTTGTAAATTTCATAATATTTTGAGGTCAGCATGTTGATATATAATATATACGAAAGTATTTGTAGTTCGGTGATGTAAATCAAATATTGAAGGCAATCATCGCAACGTAGAATTATTACTTAAAAAAAATACACAACTTATACTGAAAGTTCATAATTTCACAGTTCCTCCAATCGTTTTAGTATTGCATCCCAAAACATCAAGAAATACTAACATTTTGGAAGTAAAGTTAAGCTATTTGGCAAAAGATAAGAATACAAGAACGTTGTTGACTCGGCGTGGGCTCATTATAACATGTGAGTGAAATAAATATGGAACTATATCTCACAATATCTAAATTTATTCAATATTACAGCGACTAGTTTTGCCCAGCTATTGTGCACATATTCAGGCCCAGATAATCCAGAAAATATAGAACAAAACAAACATCCATAGCAATTGTAAGGAGTATCACGGCCGTAGAAACAGTAAAATTAAATTAAGAACAACACGTTAAAGAATTTGTAAAAGTGGACAAACAAAACAATTGCTAATCGTCTTGTCTGTCCACCTTTCCAAATGTATTAAGATGATAAATAAATAAATGGATAAATATACAATTTTTAACCCTTCTGGTAGTGTGCTATTGCTTGTCATTATGAACGGGCATTTTGTCTTACATATCACACATTATAGCACTGTCATGTCGTTTATTTTATTATTTGGCCCTAGTCGAGCCCATAAAATGCATCTCCCTACTATTAACGAAATCCCACCATCATATTAGACAGTCTTTTTGTAACCTGGAAGACACTTCGCTTTTACAGGTCGTTGAGCGTACTGTTTCTCGATTTCATTATAAACTAACCTCTTCTTCATTTCATCAGATTATAAAAAATTGCCCCATTTAAGTAATGATCCATCTTAATACTATTAATATTATGTGTTTTCGTCAATCCTCCCCTAACAACTGACACGCTCATATTTGCAAGAAAAGGCGCCCAATCCGGAAATAGAAAATTTGATAAAACTTGAATAGTTTGCAGACCTTACAAAATGACGTAAAACACGGGTTTCCGTTTCTGCTAAAAAACAGATTTGAGGAGAGATATCAGTATTTGAGAGTCGGAGTTTTCTCGGCACTTCGTTAATCATCTTATGTACTTGTGGGTCGAGTTTTCCTCCAACTTCCTTTAAAACTATAAATAGCAGAGATATTAATCGACCCTATACTGATAACAGTGGAAACATGGTACTAATGTGTATTGTAACAGAAACTCACTGCACAATCCATTCAACATTTTTACACTTACTCCCGCTAATATATGGCCTAAATATAATTCTAAATTGCAGAAGCTTTCATTGCTGTTAAGTGTATTTTGCACTCCGTAGTCCTTCAATCCATGTTTAGCGTGTACGAAAGCAGATGTTGTTGTTTTCAATCATCAATATAGACAACTTACAAATTTGGTTAGTTTCCTTGAAATTATTCCACGAGTCTTTTTGAAATGAAGTATCTGTTTATGAGAAGCTTTAAAATACCTTAAATATCTCTCTTCGTTTGCCTATAGACCCCCCATCGTAAATTCAAGCTGTGAAAAAATAAATTCATATTTAAGCTAGCTGCAAACTTATTAAATGCAGCAGTTTGGCCAGAACTTATTTCCTATTGCAGTTTTTGTAATGACTTCTCATCTATATAACTGTTGTAGGGTTTTCACTTTCCGATTGTATTGTACCTTAATAAAACCGTCTAGAGCACCGTAGGAACAGAATTCTTCCAACTCCTCTTGTATCATTTCTTCCCGATTTCGATGAACACAAATATTCCAGTCTAGTCCATACGTTGTTTCAAATTCAAAACAAGTGTTCTTTATACATTGATCTATTATGTTCTTTATGACATCGTGTAGTACTTGCTTACTTGCGTCCCGCATACCTTCGCGATAATCATATGTTACAATTTGCAATCATACAATATTCAAGGGATTTATCTGTATCATATTGTATTTTTTGGCTGGTATGGTAAGCAAGCAATTATTGCTTATCTACATGAAATAATCTAAACGTGTAGCATTAACTAATATCGACACCGATTATTTTAACCACGTATAATTTTGTTATTTTACTTATCACTGGCTAAAATCACTCATCACATCAGTCGCATGATATAGATTGTACAATTAAAAACATTTAATTGGCCAAAAATAAATGAGTTTTAAGAATATTCTTGGTAATTGTCTTACTTACATTAGAAGTATAGGTTGATGTTGTACACTGCGTGTTTAAATTTATGGCTACTTTGTGGTATCAATGAAGACGTTAAGCCAAAAAGTCAGTTTTGAAGTAGTACATCGAAGTGAACCACAAAAACAGATATAAAACCAATTATACGTAGGTGTAGGAATTATGCCCTTTAAACTTTTATTTCACAAAATTTTGTTCGACGGTCTTGTAAAGATGGTAAATGCCTAGAATGTATTGATAATTTTTAACATTCAATAGGAAATAATTAACGAAAAGCTGAGAAAACTCTCATTTTCAGTTACCGATTTCAGCCCTCAAAACGAGAAAGGCAAACCGGTATTTTACATAGTCCTATAAGACCTAAATTATGAATTTCCTGGTTGTAACGAATATCACGTACAATATTGTTCGTTCTAGGCACAGTCTAGAGCACTAGTTCTCATATTACTCTTTACTACTACCTCTCACATATTTCATAAAAATTAACGTCAATCCTTATAAAATTCGTAGAAATTTTGCTTTATAATTTTCTAAACATTTAGAACAATATGATCATGAAAAATAAATGAAATAATAATGTTTTTAAATTATTTTTGGCAATTAAATCTTGCATAATATTAAGATTGAAGTCTCAAATTACATTTTATATACTTAACAGTAACGATGCAAATAAGTTTCTGTTTAAAGCCGAAATAACTAATGTGGTAATCCAGGTCAATAATAACAATCCCTTAATATTTATAGGATACATCAATAAATATCAAATATAATTTGAATTGTTAATCGTAGTTGTAGCCAACATAAAACAACATGTTTGAAAAAAGACATGCTCTCTCGATTAAATGATCGTATTGTATTACCTTCGTAACATAAATTCTTGCTCTCACTTCCCCTTTTTCTTCATAATATATAATTACATACGTAGTCTTTGCTAACTACCAATGAATAATGGCGTTGGCAGAAGATTGTATTTATTTTTGATTTGCGTATAACATTGCATAAAAAAAGGTGCTTTTTGAGACATGAACCGGGTTTTTCTTGTCACGATAACATAATTTATCAATCGTAAATTGCAACAGTACTCCTAAATTGCAATCAATTTTAATGCACCATTATCGTAACAGCCGATAACATAATTGAATCCAAATTTCAATAATGTATTAATCCTATGGAGGAACGTATAACTAATAACACAATTTCACGTAGGATACTTTATCAAAGCAAAGCACGTAAAGTGCATAATAGCTGTGCATTATTGGCAAGTAATATAATTTTAGTTTGCATGCAATATTGTATAATTTACTTAATCATACTTCTTAAATCACAGGTATCGCAGTAAACTTCACACCACACAGATGAATAATTTATTCAAACGCAGCGTTTCATTCAAGAGCACATGGATTCTCATTGTCAAGCGAGTTACCGCATGAATTGTAAAAATATATCGGAAAGCAACATTACATGTACTCTTGAAATGCTGCGTTCTGAATAAATTATTAATTTGTGTGGTGTGGAGTTTACTGTAATACCTGTGAATTATACAACCATACACTTCTTATAATTGTTGTGATACTTCTTAATGCGTATAAGAAATTTATTACGTGAATCTACGATGTGATTTTGCAAAGCTATATATGTAAATATATTTTTGCACATCTTTTCATACAACCATTTCTTTATACAGCTACTTTCTCTTTCCGAAAGGAACAATCTAGAATTTTGTTTGAAGATTCCATATAGTGACGTCTTTTTAGGAATTTCAGGTGAATATCATAAAGAAATATTTTGAAATGATGACGTATATCATCACATCAGGATTTTTTACAATACTCCCTTGTGTGGTTTGATTATTCGCTCTTTCGTTTTCATCTAAATATACAGGCAACTCATCTATCTATATCTAAAATCCGGAAAGTCGGGAACTTTGCTATCCCACCAGCGTCGGCCAAATATCTCAGTTAATACAATTTGATGCTCCTGATCACACAGGTCTTTATGTATTCCTTTTTATACAGGATATTACAGTGAATTGATTTCAAAAACTGAATAAACATAAGAAATACAGATTTTTCACAAAAAGAGAGTTACTTACAAAGTGCTTGTGGTTAAATTTTGGGAATACAACAACAAATTATCTTATTTAATTTAAAATTTTTGATTTTTATACACTTTTTAATTTTATAAATATCAAAGCGGCATTAAAACAAGACCTTTTAGAAATCACATATTTTGTTTGTATAAAGGAACGATGAAAATTTCAGCAAGATACATTCGACTATTGTCTTTCTGTTGACATTATTTACTTAAGTGTGACTGCAAGGCATACTTGTAGCTCTATTTGATTCTAGTACAGTGTAAGAAGGTGCACCGTATTTGAAAACATGCGAATTTTCATTAATGATCTGACCTACGAGAATCTGGATTACCTATTCGTGATGTTGCGAATTGTGTAGGACGCAGAGACGCTACAATAGCTCTGCAGTGGTGAAGATTGGCAAAAAGAATTACGACACTAAAGCCCAAACGTCAGACACGCACCACTAATTGTGAAGATTATGCTCTTCGGGTTCTGGCTCTTAAGGAGCGTTTCTTCGCGATCGATTGAAAAGTTTAATTAATAAACAGATGTCCATACATCGAAGAATTCAGTCTTTTGACTGTCGATCCTATCTTTATTTTTTCACCTCTACCTCTACGCTATAAAATTGCATGGCTATAGGGGTATTACGAAAGCGTGCACTGGAATGAAGAATCGAGTCGTCTCCAGTAAATCTCAATTATAGACTCATAATTATCGTAAAATGGTCACAAGCCGTTCTTTGCAGTTTTCTGTACAGCGGTAATGGGATGCGGACTATGTACCATGGAAGTAGATATCCCCTAATACTAATTCGAGGAACAATAAATGCAATCCGTTACGTCGGTAATATTCTTCAATCAGTGTTAGTGCCATTCTTTCAACAACTGATAAATTCAAAGGCAAAACAATTACAATGGAACTTTTATATAATGCTGTGCATCGCTTACCATGTCCCTATCGTTCACCGAACTTAGCACTAGTCTCGGCAACCTGGGGCAAGTTACAGTGCAGTGCGGAGATTAACAGTAACGTTTACATCCTCGCATCATTTATGATCGTGCCTTTCATGAGTGAGCATAGGCGATGCGGACGCAGGAATGTTTACACATAAAATAATGATAAAAAATATATTGTATAACGTGCTGAAATAATACTACTTTAAAAAGTTTCTACGAAAAAATCACGAACTGGGTGGCATCTATTAAATATTAGAATCATTAAACATGTTTCCACACTTGTTTCAGTCAAATGAGTACGGCATGCGAAATAAATATATTTTAATAATGAAAACGGTCGTTCCACATCGAATGATGTTATATTTGTAAATTTAAAATAATCCTTGTGGCAACTTAATGAATCTTTCGACGCACTTTCACAAATTTGTCTTAGTATGAGAAAATCTGAATCCTTGTCGATAACGCTTTAAAATTTTCGTATGACACTTTCATTCTTTTTTCGCCTTCCGCCGTACATAGGTGTAAGTGAACATCATCCACAATTTGAACAGAATCCACACGGCCATCCGAATAATATTCAACAAGCGTGCTTTGATACGGGTATTCGGTTTTGCGTGGCGTGCGCTTCAGCCCTCCACGTTGTTCTCTGCACAGCATTGAAATTTGTCCCTCCTTGCCGAGACTACTTGTCACCCATAAGACACATGTGGGATGGAATAATACGCGGGATCAGTAATTTACAGCCCACACCCCAAACAATGTAGATGATCAACAACAAAGGGTTTTTTGAGCTTAGGATAGCATGTCACAGGTTACCATTGATTTACTAATTTCAAGTATGCCTAATAAACAAACTGAATGTGTAAGAAACAGAGGGGGATCGACGCCTAATTAAAATTCCAATTAATTGTTACAATAACAATAAAATAAACTAACATTTAATGGGTGTTCATTTGTTCATGGCAACTGCTCTATATCTTCATAGAAAATTCGTAATTCAGGAGTTAGCTGACTGTCCTTTGTCGCTCTAACTGGTAGTGATATAAACAAAATTCGTTGACAAATGGCTAAAACAAATGACACTGAAAATCTTAAATTGCCCCACCTGCCATCAATGATGAGTCGCAATTGTTATTATTCAGAAGTACAAATTATTAAATTGTGGCATTCATATTGTAAAAAAGATCAAGTTAGAGAAAATAACAAACGCCTACAGCTCTTTGTTCTCTATTTGGATTGGGATATGCTCGGGTACTAGAATATATAATAGAATTTAATATTAATATTATGTAAACGTTTAATAGGTTTTAATTTACAACACAAACGCAAGAAATTATATTATATTATATAATTTACAGAAGTCTTAAACTATACATTGTTTTACAAATAGTGATTTTTTCTTCACTGATGTCCGGAATGTAACTAGTCGTTTCCCTGAAATGATACATAGCTTCTACTTCGGACATCCCTATTCAAGCATTCCATTTTATTTAGTACCTAGAAAATGTATCTATTGAGTTATTATATTATGTATATATATATATATATATATCTACATATATATATATTGTATGTTCTCATTTATTTTTTAATTTCAAATATCTTTGAAGTAATTAAATGTTCTTGTCCTTGTTGTAAACTTTTGGTGCAATTTTCTTTTTGAATATTAGATAGATTAGGGTGAGCATTTTATATCCCTAGAGCTAAACCCTACCTTATACTCCTCAGAAGGTTTATTATTTTCTATACTTTTTCATTAACTACTGCTTAACATTTTATGTAGATGATATTGCTAGTTCTTTTTTACATTTGCAATATACTTCTCCTGTACAATAGAGGCATTTATTATTAAATGATGTTATGGACATGCATTGGTATTATATATATATATATACCAAAAAAGCGTCAACTATATATTACAATTAATTACGAAAACTGTTAATTAAAAACGAAAATGAGTTTCTGATTCGGGAACGATGAAAGTGTATCATCATAAAAAATAGTATCTGTAATTGGGCGAAATAATAATCTTAAAGAAACCGTTGCGAGAGTCATAAAATCAATAAGTAAATCAAAATTGCAAATCTTACTTTTGCAGGTAACTGCATTTCTTGGTAATACTTTTATAAACTCGGTATGAAAACGCTTTGCACCAAGATGTTCACACACTTATTGTTTGCTTATAGCTCAAAATCAATAGATATTTATTTTCTTATGTAACTATTTTCAAAAAGACGGTTTTCTAAAAATTGTTATCTGTACATTTACTTCTTAATTACTATATTACTATCTATACACAACAGCATATGCAACGACAACTTCCTCATTACCTTCGAAGCACAAATTTTATTTATATCAAATTAAAAGTATATACGAATCGTACAATAATGTGTGAGTAATTATTAACAATACGTAAATTATTTGTAATTAACAACTTAATATTTACTTGCAGCTACTCCTTCTTAATAAACAGATCGTGAGACTATCAATCGATTACATTACTATTTCTCATGACCAACACCCTACAGTGTAGTAAGGATGATCTGAATGCAACCGGAGGTATTTTGCCGATTGAAATGGGTTGGTCCTCTAGCGGTCCACGTGGGACAGGTGAATCTTTAGGCCATCCGCATAACGTTTAGTAATCCTTGAATCCCACGAACGTAACGAACTAGCGCTGTTATTACACTTTGATCCACCTTTCTCTGAGCCTCACCCGCACCTGACATAATAATAAAATCAAATTGCAGATCTCGCGTAGCCTTGTACGTTGTAAAATGATGATCTGGATTACTGGCAAATTCTTTTCCTCTTCAAATGCCGAGGATGGTCTTTGTTTACATGGAGGGGTAACATTCATAACAGTTTAAGCTATATAAATTAAACCGATATCGGTAAATTTACACTCAGAGTGTCCACAGCAATACCACAAAATGTTCCCTGTAAGTATACATCGCTTAACTGTTTGCACAAAACAAAATTTAAACCAATTGTGTGTTGTGCTTATTTTTTGCAGTGAAAAAAAAATAAAAAAGGAGAATTATACAAACAGAATCTAATACGAATATTTATAGATTAATAATAAAATTTTCTATATATATATATATATATATATATATATCTAAAGAAAGTATTACATTTACAAATATTTCAGCTTATATTCATATCTTTATTCGGAGTTTCATTTGCTGCTCGCTTGGATGGTACGTACTTACCGCCCGTAGGTGCAGCCGGTGCTGGAGGATTTGGCGCTGGTGGTGGATTTGGAGGAGGACCCGGATTTGGAGGACCTGGTTTCGGCGGTGGACCAGGGTTCGGTGGCGGAGCTGGTTTTGGAAGTGGCGGTGGATTTTCAGGTTACAATTTTTATAATTAATTTCACCAAGTTAAAACAATTAAAATCTCGTACGGAAACACATAAATAGAGATTGAAAGTACAATATTAAATTAAATATCAACAATATTTTGTATTAGTAACTATTACATAACGTTGAAACAAATCGAAATTAAATATTTAAAGTGGTATTATGTGAAAAATATTGAATTGTAAGATAGTATTTACGTATTTGAAATAAAATATCAATAACGAGGCAAAAACTTTAAAATAGACACAGCATTCTATTTAAAATAATGACGAAAATATCACTCATAAAGTAACATTTTTGATACATGACTCCTGAAAAGTGATCCATTGTTAAGAAGTTCGTTTTCGTGATTGGGTGTATTCTTAGCTTTATATCTTATGTTTTAACTGTGCATTTTACTTTCTTTTTTATATGTATAACTACAGTGGATTCCAAGTATCAAATATTAAGTAACTATTTCCATATAATACGTACAACACGAAAATATTTTTAAAAACACGGTGTTCCATATAAACAAAAACTTAACTTGGACCTATGATATTTATGTAAATAGTCTTTTTAGCACAAATTATAAATTCGACGATAAATCTCGTAAAATTACGGTCTATATAATCTACAGCATTTGTATGCAAAAATATTTAAACTTGAGTGATAGTGCGTAGGTTTCACCTGCAAACACTACACTTTGTTCCGATCATCGACGGTGTCAATATCTGCCAATCATGCGCAAGACAAATTTTGGGAGTTCAATACAGATAATACCCAAAAAATTCCGCCAGTACAAGTATTAAATTCCCTATTACATCAAATTACATGATAAATATAAATGCTACCAATTCTATATCCATATCTAAATACTGCAAAACTGCGAGATATTTCCTTACATGTTATATAGTATCTACAGTAAGAAACTTTAAATTACCAGTATTAGCATTTTCTTTCTGAGAATATATGTAATATATTTATTTAATTGAGCGGAAACGGAATAGAATATTGTATTAGTTCATTGAAGGATCGTCCAAACATTATGATCATTATAGTTAATAATTCTGGAGATATACACCGCTGAATCTGCAAACTCTTCAGCTGCATTAAGTATAAATTTATAAAATACGTAGAATTCGACCAAAACCTTACAAAACCAGCACAATTCTTACTAAAAAAAAACGGTGAGATAGAGATAACAATGTAATTAATCAAATCTAAGAACCCTGGCATATATGCTCTATTCAGTTCCTCGGCAAATTAAAAGCGAATTACTTCATGTTTACCTTATTTATTCTAAACAGTATGGTCCCGCGAGATTCTTACCCGAACTGTACGAGATATACACTGATAGGAAAGAGGTTTTGTCCCAACGAATTGTATTTTAGGGATATACATTTAACCGACAGCAACACTTTGTACGATGAAAAAAATACAGATTTCCAGTGCAATAAACTACTCTTTTCAGTTATTTACTTGAATTAAAAATCAATACCTTATTCCACAGAAGCACTTTTTTTCATTTGAAGCATAACTCAATTTATTTCCTTTGTGTTCACATCACGTTTGTAGGGTTAGTATTAGCAATTACATTATACATGTAAATGAAGATAATAGATCATATAATAGCGACACTGCAAGCGAGTTGTCGTAAGCTTTTGAATCGTGTTTTCAGCTATTTCATATTGTGCATATTGTATATTCTATATGACATCTTGGACAGTGGTTGCTATCTCCTTTTTTAATATTTTGAAACATTGTTGCAAAATATTGCTGATTTTGAGTTCCTCAGAAATGCATCCTTGCATTGATGAAGTTGCTAGTTTAATAATTATTATGAGCTTCTTTAATAGCGAGCAGGTAAAGATTAGTTTTCTGATTATTTTATTGCTAATATTAACCATGTGTATTGAATTTGTAATAAGAGGTTTATTTAAAAAATTTAATCCTCGGTTATTGTGATTTATTTCATATTGTAGCTGTTGATGGAAATATAATTAGTTACAGTAACTTCTAGCAATGTAATTTTCGTTCGATGACAATAACCGATTTGGTTTAAATGACGATACTGGTATGTGAGACGTGATTTACTAATTCACCAACTAGTGTCTTTATATTTCGATTAGCAGATTGGTATCTTTTCGCGCTAAACAATGAGTCGCGCCTACATACATTCTATTTGTTTTGGAAAACCACTATTGCCTCGTTTAGCATTATATCGGACGCGCATTCTTGTGGCCTAATATAGGTTTCCAACGTGAACAAATTCACAGATATAATTCGCCTAGCCAAGGAATAGTTCTACATACTTTGCAAAGAATTCAAATATGTTTACTTAAAGGAAAGAGTATTTTAAGGAAAGTAATATTTTTAACCAGAAAATCGCTTTGTTAACGAATTTAGTAGCATTAGTCCATTAATGCAAATAAACATTAGTTTTGAGTAGAAGAAATATCTTCATGAAATAAAGTTTTTCTTTTAGTTAAATAAATCTTCTAACGAAGAAAGTGCTTTTTGTGTAGAAAGAAATATCTATTTAACTCTATTGAGAAGGAAAAAATCATTATTAAGAGTGTTCTTTTTTGAATTTAAAAAGATACATCATACGGGAACTGTATTAAAAAATCCACTTTTACTATAACATTTTTATTGTTTTGCGTCCCTTTATCTTTAATTGCTTTTCTTCCAGCACTCTTTGGAGATTTCTTTCCACTCGGTTTTCCTTCATTTTTTAGCTTTTTAAGTTAAATATTTTGATTCAATATTTTTTATATAGCAATAGATACGCTGAATGTATTTTACTTTTCTCGTCTTTATAACGATAATTGATCCCAGGTTAGCCCTAAACAGGAAATAAACAATTCAACATCAAAAAAAATATATTGAATAGATAAACCAAATCTTCTTATTTTAGTTAACTACCAGTAATTATTGACGGCGCTGTTTTTATTATAATTTGTTTTCATTACAAAGTAATTAATTCATTACCAAAAATATTATCGCAGCTTTTCTGTAATATATTCCTATGTCCTATAAGTGCCAGGTGTCATTCCGCCGGAATGCTTAGTCTAATTTTTTCAAAGACTGTAGGTAATTAGTATTTTTGCTTTAAAAATTGTGTCAAAGATGTTTGAACTAACCCTGATTATGGCCAGCCGTATAATATTTAATCTAAAATAGTCTGAATGCTGCCGTAACAGTCGTGCAGTGTAAGAAGTAGATATTGTAATTGGACTTTAATATTGCATTTGCATTCAATCAATTTTTCTCTCAATTCTTTCAAACAACCTCTCTCTTCTTACACCTTTCTTTAATTATGCCCGTGCTTCGTTACAGTTTTATTTTATATGATCGAACTACCTTGGATTGTCTTTTCCTAAAATTTAGGTAATGATTATTTGCCCTGTAGATTACGATTTCCTTTCGATGAGTTTAATATTTAAATATGATATTAAATTACCTTTTCATAAAAAAGTTCTTTAATTAACGTGGGAAGTGAAGCCAGAAGCTTCTTTAATTCAAAAGATTGTATTCCAAAGAAGCTTATAACTAATGAAAAAAATATTGTAAACATGTATGATAAGCACACGCACACACTCTGTAATTTGAAAATGCTAAATTCAAAATCAACATCTTCGGCATAAAAATTGTAGAACAAAAATTCTCGTTATCGTGATAATGATGGAACGAATGGAATTATCAGCCAATGTCATGTTAACTAGAATATACATGGTAAATTGTTTAACAACTAGGCAAAAATATAGAGTTCCCTTTAATTGTTTCACGATAAACAAATATTTCAAAATCGACATATTAGAAAATAGAATTAATTAATTAAAATTCTAAATTTAAATATGAAAACCTAAATATTAATATGCAAAATTCTGTTTCTCTTGCTTGTAATCGGCATAAGATCTTCACATTGGTGATGAGTACCAATCTTATCTTTAAAGGAGCACTTATAACCTGGAGCATTGAATCAGCATAACATCTAAATCATCTAGCGCAGTAGCAAACTTAAGAAACTAAAAAGCAGGACTGTTGGCTCAGCCCCTTTGGTATCTATCTCGGAGTACCGGGTTCGATCCCAGGGGCTATTGTTTCTTGAAGCTGAGACTTTCTGTGGTTTTCCACGTTTCATGGCGAATGTTAAGAACGAATATCATAAGACGCACTGTAGATACATGCAAAATGAAGCACTTCTTGTCATGCTTTACCTCATACCATAATGACGACATCTAGGTCATAATAATGGTGTTTATAACGTAATCTACTTTATTATTGGTCGTGTACAGTTTAATACTTATATCTGCTCAATTGTTTATTTATTTTCCAAAGCTAATCTAGAAACAGTCATTTGATATATTTTTTAAATAAGCCCTGTAGAGGTTATATCGCTATAAAAAAGAGAAAAAAAAGTCGTTCAATTATCTCAAAGCATACTTGGCGGTCCATAAGAAAAATGATGATAATATTTCTGAAATTATTAGTTTTTATCAATTGCGAATGAAAGCTTCTTGTTGTTTTTAAAGGTCCCTTTGGAAGTGGTCCCCAGATTCCTATATTGCGATACGAAAACAACCCAAATCAAGGAGACGGAAGCTATAGTTACGCTTACGAAACTGGAAATGGAATTCAAGCACAAGAACAAGGTTATCTAAAAGGGGCTGGCAGCGGTGTCGGCGAGGCCCAAACTGCGCAAGGCTCATTCTCATATACGGGACCAGACGGAGCTCGTTATGCTATAAGCTACACTGCTGATGAAAACGGTTTCAGACCTGTTGGGGCTCATCTCCCTACTCCGCCACCAATTCCAGATGCTATATTGAGATCTATTGAGCAAAACCGTGCAGAAGCAGGTTTTGGTAGCGGATTTAGCGATGGTAGCGGTGACGACGGCCAGTATAGACCACAAGGTGGAGGATTCGGGGGAGGGTTTATTCCTTCCCGTCCTTCATTTAGTCCTCAAACGGGTTACAATTATTGATGCTTTGAAAAGTAGTTTATAAATATATTGTACATGTTATATTAATGCATAAATTGCTTATTATGGATATCATTAATCTTAACTACTATTTATGTGTACCTACAAATATTATTTTACTATGTAATTATATGAGCAATTAAATAAAGAGTATTTTGTATATTAGCGTTTTTCAAATTGTAACATACCTTTAACCGGTAAGTAATTTTTCGCCCACACCCAGATTTTTAAGGAGTTGAAAGTATCCGTTCCCCAAACTAAACAGAATTAACAAGGATCTACATGCAAATATGTTCAAGTCTGAGCTAAATTTTAGCATTTTTTTTTAATTTCGTTTCTGCGGAGTCAAGAAGAAACAGAAAATATTTTTGCTATAGAACTTGGAATATGAATATGATGAATTATCTCCGAGGCCAAGAAGAGTAATGGAGTTTTGCATGTTTTCTGTTGACTAGAAGATTTGATAGTGGGACACATATAAAGTATTTCACAAGTTTGTGTGTAAAAGTAAACAGTCAGACGGAGTCATATCTACGGAAAATTTTTGGTGTTTTATCACGTTATAAGGAAAATCACTAGACATTGTGCTTTACACATTAAAAATAAATTAAACACAACACGTAACTATATTATAACAACCATGAAAGTGAAGTAATTATTGGATAGAACCTGAGTACCAGTAACTGTAATAATTGTGACGTTATTGTTATAACATGAAGCTGGAATAGTCCTATGCTCTTAATAAACCTTAGCACTTGGCTATACTCTAAAAAATAATAGTAAGAGAGAAAAAATAAAGTGGATGCAGAGGTAAAAGGAAGAAGGAATAATAAAGAAAGAAAGGGGAAAACGTGGAGGAAGTTGAAAAAGAAAAGTAGAGCGAAGGAAAAGAAAATGAAGAGGAGCGGGGGAGGGGGAGATATAGAAAAACAAAAGAGTAAAACAAGAAAAGATGACTGGTGAAGATTATAGAGGAAAGTGAAACGGAGGAACAATAGCTACTAGGTAGTAATTCTATATGCGATTAGTAGCAATTAAACATGTTCATACACCACACGTATTCATAATTGGATTGGTTAGTTACTACAAGCGTTACTTGCGTTACAAGGAATTATATTTTCGAGTGTTGTAGCTGATAAATATTGAGGAATGTATTTATAACAAATGTGATAATATATCGGTACATATATGTATGTATGTAAACGGGGTACTTAAGCTTAGCTACTTAGCTAAAGAAGTAGATATTGCTTACACTTCAGAAGTGTTCTTTTTTTTGTACACTGTTTGCTTAGTCCAACATATTACAGTTAACAGAGTGCTTACAGTGGACATGTATACTTAATTGGAGCTAGGGCTAATAATTTATAACAATGCCATAGTCTGATTGTCTGAAATATTTAATCAGACTAATTTGCTAATGAGTATACATTTCAATGATTTGTTGAGTCGTAAACCACATTTACACTAGATTAATAAAGAAAATAACTCATTTTATCACTTCAGGTCGGCTCTCTGTGAAGCACTGTGAGATGGTTGAAACATACTTTTATTATAAACACAGCGTAGACACTCATGTACAGAATCTAGGCAAAATAAATAAATAAAACTAAATAAAATAATGTGAGATTTAAGTAACGACATTAAATATTTTATCACATGATTGACTGGCTCGAAGTTGTCTATGACTATAAGAATATTACCTATTATTAAATTAATATATTACATATATGTATTCCATGACGGCAGTTATTTTTAAAATAAGGAGCGCATCCACAACTAAGAAAACATTTATTTGCTTGAAAGGTCTTACGCTGGAAAATCTGTTTGAAGAAGTTATACTAAGGGGTAAATATTTTAAGTTTACCAGTCTTCGTAGAGATGAAAGATAGTAAAATATATAGCAGTATTGATATGATGATAAATAAAACATCAGTATCCTTTATTAGATTTACCAGATACGAGGTAAGCGGTAAATTCTCGGCCTGACAGGTTTATATAGGTTCAAGCGTGTTCAAACTCCGTCACGGCATACATGCATATACGCAAGGTCTACCCTATAAATATGACGGTTCGAAGAGTAGTAGTTTCTAGTAGCAAGCCAACCAACGTGACTAGAGCATGAAAATGTCTGAAGTAATGAAAATTGAGTACCGCGCGGTGATCAAATTTTTAAGAAAAGACGAGCATACGCCTAATCACATAGGACAACGTTCAGACGACGTTTACGGTGATTCATCTCCTTCGTATTCCAATGTAAAAAAGTGGGCAAAATGTTTCCGTTTGGGACAAGAATCCCTGGAAGATGCTGAACGGTCGGGTAGACCAATTGAAGTGATAATGCCGCAACAAATTTTAATTATTCAAGATTTAGTACTAGAAGATCGCCGCTTGAAAGTGAAGGAATTAGCAGTGATGACAAACATATCCAAGATGAGTATTCGCCGAATTTTCCATGATCATTTGAATATGAATAAAATTAGTGTAACGTAGGTACCGCGACTTCTTTCTGCTCTCCAACGTGAACGTCGCTCAAATGTGCGCGATCATTTTTAAACATGTGTGGAGACGACCCAAAACGATTTTGGAGTCCATTGTCACAGGGGATGAAACAATAGTTCTATTTTACGATCCTCTTACCAGGGAATCCATAGAATAGCGACGAGCTGATGAACCACGTTCTAGAAAGGCGAATGTCGTTCAATCAACGAAATATATATATATATATATATATATATATATATATATATATATGCTTGATTTTTAACAAATTAAAAGATTTAACTGATTGCTCTTACTACTACAGAATAATATAATTCTTTTAATACCTTACCAATTTTTTGTCGGTTTTGTAATCACCTAAATTGCCTAGCTTTGTGCGTGCAAATTAGAGGACCGAAAAAAGAGGCATTTGTATAGTGGACACTAGAATATAATCTTCGGGATGTTTCTAGCTGCACAAATTCTACAAACCCTGTGAGTTGACAAGTGCCACCGGTCTATTAATAATAATAATAATAATAACTACATTTTATGTTAATGTATGAAGTTATTGCCAAATATCTATTAGTGCAGAACCATCTCTAATTTACTGGTTAATTCGTAGTTTACTGTTATGTGGAACTAGGAAATAAGAGAAACTAGAGTTGTATGGAGTTCTAATATGCCGACGATTCGGTAGTTATCACGGTAGCCCTGAGAAGGTTTGTTTCAAAATAATACAATCAGTGATAAAACAAATTGTACGTACAATATTGCTAAATGCGTGTTGAGGATATTTCATAAGCTTCCTTTTGTGACACTTTTTACAAAAAAAATGACAATTTTTACCATGAGAATAATACTATTGTTAAATATCCCAGCAAACATTTTTAAATTTGGCGGAGGATCTAAATTCTGGCCATATTCACAAATATTTTAAGGCAATACATACAAATATTTTACTAACAATAACATACAGTAGAATGGTAATACTATTACGAAAATATAATTTTCAACTAAATTTTTATACATCTTATTTAGCGACAGAGTTTCAAATCGCGTATATGAAAAGAACAATAAAGTGTAATAAAAAATAAAAAAGATATGAGAAGAAATTCGGTTAATAAACGACATAAAATCCCAAATAATAATAAGCAAAGAAATTAAAAAGAACTGGTCAAAAAAATAAAGAGAAGAAAGAATAAATAAATAATAAATCACGACAAAAGTTGTTCTTACAATGCTGGCGACTACAGGCCAAATTGCGTAGTAAATTATAATTTTATACAACACGATATTTACTATTAAGAAAGTAACCTATCGTAAGTAATGGGTTGTTCCACGACGCATATGAAAACAGAAGGCAAAATGAGCGCCGTACCATATGCGGTGCGCTTGATAGTAGATAAATAAAATAAATAATAACTTATAATTTACAAAACGTTGTGAAACACTTAGCCTTTTAAACATCATTTTTACGGTTATCACAAACAAGATAATGTCGATTAAATACTTGCACCATTAGATATGTTTCCACAACTGTTGTGAAGAGGACGGCTATTCAATATGATTAATTATCTTATAAATGAAACCATAAATTAAACGTAATCATTATTAAACTTAAATCGAATAGAAATTGGCTATTCAGTTGTGCGACAGATTTTTTATACTTGTCCCAACACATTAGGTCTATCGCAAATTAAAAAATATGTATTAAAAGATACTATTTCAAATTTACTATACTCCATTCCCGTTAAGAATGCAGACTTGGAATAGATAGGCCTTAAAATACGGGTTTGCCATTGGCTAATGGACGAGGTATATTCACACAGAAGAAATTGATATAATTTTAGTTGTCAAATTTGCTTACAATGTTCGTGTCATTATTTCCTGCAGTTTTTCACTGTACTTTTTATCTATAAACAAGTTGTGGCAAAAATAATTCTTTTCAGAGTTCTTTTATCTCATGATTTCATAAATCAAGGTACTATACAATCGATAAACAAAATAATTTCTACTGCAGTTGCAGGACCATCGAAGAAACCTCAAGGGAAGCATATTGGCAATAGACAGAGGCTAAATTGAAAATATGGTCGAAGAATTTATTATAACTACAGATGCAGATTCATCGACAGATACATCAGATTCTGATTTTTCCTAAAAAATTAATAAAATGTGTATACACTTAGAATACTCTGATTGCTCATTTATATCTTCATGCATTCCATACAATAAGTTAACGTGTTTTATACAATGTAGTAATTTTAAAAGAACATGTGTACAAATTAATTGTATCAAACATGTTATCGAATAAGAGAGTATGATGCATTAACTGGTTAATATTGTTGAAAATATACTTGAAGAATTTATGATAACAGCAAATACATAATCTTCGTCAGATCACCGTCAACAGAATCTGGTTCTAATATCATTTGCATAATAGATTGGAATTATTTTTTCACCTTTTTCACTTACTTTACTAGTACTTACACACTACTAAACTTTGTGACTATACTTAAAAGGTTACTGCTAACAATATGCAATTTATGGTCTAATTCCTCCAAAGTTACAACAGATATAAGTTGAAATCATCTTTACAAAATTATCGTTTTTCCTATATATGTACACAGATAACTCATAATTCTTTGAAAATAATAGAAGTCTTTTGTTTGATTGTAAAACTTCTCCGAAATAATATGCGTAGCTTATATACGCATGAATATAAATGCAACAGATGGCAATTACGCATACGAAAACTAAATATTTCGTCGGTTGTTTAACATGACACGTTATATAGCTTGGTGGCCATGAAATTGGTAGTGCGTAAATCCTAAAAGAACAGAGTATACCGTTTCTTTAGGATATCTTGTTTATATTACATTTGTCATATTTATCGAAAAAAACCCTAATCGACCATCAAAAACGGTATTGTATTGTACCACCGCTTTTTGTGGTATTTTTATGAATCATATAAACGAGATGATAAAATATTTAGTGAGATATGTATATATAGTATTTATGATATTTCAGTCGTATTACGACAGTATAGAGAAAACAATAATTTGATTCCCTTATTTTTTGTGTTCACTACCTTTTCCAATTTGGTCTTCGTCCAGAAAACAAAACAGTAAGTGCGCATAAATAGTTGTAAAATTACTACTTAAATATAATAAAAATATTAACAATTTTTTTAATAAAAAGCAGTCAAATACTGATTTCAAAAAGGACGATGAAAAATAGTAACATAATTATTCCATATATTTCAATAATATACAATATTTGTTTTTACGCAAATAACATAAATAAATAATCTCTATCTTTCTTTTTCCAATGTACCACCAATTCAATAATAGTTGGAAAGCATGAAGTTGGTGCCGCTAATTCAATATAGCGTAATGCATTTGAAATAACGGACAGCTTTTACAGCTGATAAAGTAGATTTTTACCAAATTTGTTTCACAATTTCTATAATTATTTTAACTTTTGGATATTTGTTTGGTTTAGTCTCTGCATATATATATAACAGACACATGCCCAGATTTTCTAACATATTTGTCTCTAAAAAAATCTATTAAAATAGAAAGAAATTAATTTATTCTTCACACAACATGAAAATGTCACATACTAAGGTGCAGGAACTGTCACCTTAATAGTTATAATGCTATGATGCAAACTGAATTAACACATTAAAGTTACTGAAAAGACATCGGATATATTATTTTAACTCTAAAAAGTACAAATCAGTTTTATAATAAGGTAAGCTGTCTTAAAAAAAATAAAATTAGGTTATTTTTATTGTCAAAATTTTTAGTAATTTTAATAAAGTATTGCACATTATTGCTGCCTGTTCTTTGAAAAATTCCCTTTTTCAGAATTATGTCTGTTAATCGAGGTAGAGGTAGAGGTAGAGGCAGAAATATGCACTTTAAACCAACACGATCACAAGAAAATGTCTTAGCACTTACAGAACAGAATTCTAATGATATACCACAACCAAATCCATATACCAACATGATATCAATTAACTTGGAACTTAATGGCCCTTCTGAACAGTGGTTTTCCCAGTTCAAAAGCTCTTGGAACTTACGTAAGTATGAGAAATACTGTCTGACAATATTTCTAGAATATTATATTTACAGTTAAAAGATGCCCTGCCGTGGCAAATATGTTGCATCAGCATTTAGACATGATTGAAAATCCATATGAAGAAGCACTCAAATTAATGTACAACTGTTTAGATTTTAAATATGCGAAATCTAAATCCCTGTCTTTTACAATAATGGAAGAATTTAAAATGTGGAGCTTAATGTCGAGAAATAAGATAATTCACTTGCTGACTGTAGACATTAAGATTTCTGCTTTTAACATTGTGAGACAACAAAGTCAATTTGGACTAATGAAACTTGTTGCTGATACGTATGAGATGGTAACGGACTGTGATATCTTCTTAGATATTATAAAACAAATGATACATGAAAAACAATACAAAGAGGTATGACATTACATTTAATTTCAATTTGATTAAAGAAAATCTGAATTATACAGAATATATTGTATGGCACTGCATATAAAAAAATCTGGAGACTTACCAGTAATAATATATTGAACTACAATATTTTTGATAACCTAACACTTATACCAAGGCTGCGTTCAGATTCTGTGCCCGGTGCACAAGTTTCTACACCAAGCCGTTCACATTTTCAGGGTAATGTTAATAGTATTATTAACCAGACAGACACTCAGACTGTATTTGTACAAGCAATTGATTGACAATTCACCTCAAATTTGAATCCAGCCCAAACGTAGCAGTCAAATTTATTATTTTATGAGGAACATTCTGTATAATATTGCATTTTTATTGTAACAATTATGTTATTTCTAATCATATTTCAAATATTTGAATTTTCAAAAATTTTTGACACTTTTATAACTGTGAAAGTATCTAGCTTGGACAAGTGCAAATCTTCAGAGCTGTCGATCGTGTACTATTGTATTGTAGAATAGAAACCGGACGATTTTTTCGGTAACATTGTACAGCGTGTCCGAAAATTTCGGTTAAATTTTCAAATGCAAGAAAGTATCAAAACTTATTTGTTACTGAAAATTTTTGACAAGTGCTTGGACGAGAAGAGAAAAATACGTAATAGTATTTTTATAAGTTTCCAATTACATCGTGTTCACATTATCGAGCATCTACTGTAATTTGAAACGGTCGGATTTCTAAAATTAATGTCGCTCTCTTATTTAGGGTTATCTTGCTATTATGGCAATTCAGTTTTGATTAGGCTACAATTTTTTATAACATTGAAGTACAATATCTTAATAATTATAGCTACTTATATATAACTTTATAGAAATTCATTGATAATTCCATAAATTTTTAGGCTTGCCAATGTGCCACTCTTCTTGGATTGCACAATAAATTTGGTATTAACGAGTTCCTAGTTCCATTAGTACTACAAGATAAATTATTTTTTGTTGAGGATTTTTTAACAGGAAGCCGTGCTCACCAAATCGAATTAGTAACGTTCTTAGATTCTGTTGTGGGAAAATCGTCAGGCATTCGTACATTACTTGAAGATTTTATTGCGTACGTAATCGCAATACATAATATCATTGTAAGCAAGTAATTTTAATTTTTAGAAAATACGATATACCCGAAATAAAATACGAAAAACTGTACTACAAACCGTGGCGAAAATTGATAACACGAATGATAAAAATATTTAAATTGCCGGCGGATGTATCGCCTTGCTTGAATAAGAAAAGGAACGAAGGAGCGTTGCAATTTCTACTAAATAAACGATTTGTTGACAATTCCTTTGGTAAGTATTAACATACACATTATGATAAATGTATTTGAATAAATCATGTCGTGAATCAATAATTTTTTATCATTGATGTTTATACTATGTATAAGTTTTATATGAAATTCAGCGACAGTATTCTTTGTAAAAAGGAAACGTTGATTTTAAACAACAAAAGATTACTGTTATACGTCATGCATATTATTCTTTTTGCGAAAATACCCGGCGGGGCAATCAGACATTTCAATTAAAAATGTTTTACTTTTGTAAAAATTTCGATAATGTACAGATATTTTTTTTAAATAAACGAGTTGATACCGACTGCTTGTATAACATGAACTGACACACTTGTTAGCTCCACTAATATTAAAATTCCCACAAAGTTACAGATTTCTTCGATTTATCAATGTCTAAAAAAAGTATATCGGTAATTGCAAAAGTATTGCTATTATGGATATCGTATGCAACGTTGCCAAAACGATATGGATACTTAATTTTTTGTATATTGTTGCTCGGGATATGTTAGTAAATTTCATGCTATGGTTTAATTTTTTCAGGAATGAATCCATGTCATAAGTGACGCTGGTATGATGTTTCATTACTAGTATAAAGCGAAAGTTTTTCAAAGAACACGTTTCATTTAAACGTCGTGAAATTTAAAGAAATTTTAAACGGAAATAATAGCTACTTACATATCATGTTACTTATTATTGCAAAACATAATTTTGAGAATAAGACATTAAATAGAAAATTTAAAATTGAATTAACTGTGTTTAATCAGGGATACAACTGGTGTTTATATTTTGATTTGACAACAAGGGATCATCTGACCTCATCTATTCATAACGTGCATTCATTCCTGAAATAATTAGACTATAGTAATATGTAAATGTCAATTTATCACAGAGATTTAAATCATAGGATATTTATGCTGTAAATGTAGGGATGCACATTAGACCCTCATAAATTCAGGAAAAATATAAATTACGTATATAGATAGTCTGTTGGATCCCACCTTTAGAAAGGAAGATCTACAAAAAAATATTTTAAAATTATGTTAGTCTTTTTTTTACAACAACAATACTAAATTTGAATTGACATTATTTCAACTAAGTAACTAAACTGCCCGGTAAATCTGAATTGAAGTATGCTTCGTAAATAATGTTTAATTGATTGATTTATTAAAATAAATATACTACGTAATGTTGGGCTGTGGTCTGTTTGTCCATTCATTTGTCTGTTTCTAATCATCTGGATAATTACTATCAGAAGCATAAGAGAAGCGCCCTACGTCATCAACAAATCAGTACTTCAGCATCGTATTAGATATTGTACTTCCGGCAGTATTTCAAAAATGTTATGGCGCCCACATAAAATTTTTCCACGAACAGACAATAATATTGACAGTAGTTAAAAAAAAACCGTTTTATACGTTACTTATGAAGTATTATAAATAAACACAATAAAAAATCCAGATGTCGCAAGTGGTTACAAATAACATAAAATGCAAATAATCAATTAATCAAATTATGTCTTTCAATGTGGCTGCATACGAGCTGTATATTGTTGGCATGGAAATCTCATTTTTGTTATATCTCTATCTTTGTTCTGTACATTACTGAACACACGGGGTTAGTAGAGCGTCTCCTCTCTTACCGATATGTTACAAACGAATGACGCGTTTATATTTCTATACCTTTTAAAGTATCTTGTCTAATAACTTGTGTGTCATCACTCGACGCGGCAATTTGCGACGCACGGCTCTTCTCTTATGATCCTCTCTTTACATATCTTGTTTCAGTTACGCAAAAAACATTTATTTCATAGCCGTATAATAGTTGCTTTACCAATCGTCCAATATCTTGGCGATAGCGATCTTACATGCAAACATATAGCAACATCGTGCAAATTCGGAATCATACGAAAGAGTAGTTCTAATTATGTGTGTGTGTGTGTATAAGACGGATGTCGCGGTCACTGTATGTGAAATAATATTCCCGGGTTTCTGGCCACGTATGTTGTTGCTTCCGAAAGGGACCGTTTCGACTAGGGCGACGTTTCGACGAGATCTAACCCATCTTCTCCGATCTCTTGCCGAACGAGAGCATTCAGAAGAAGGACACCTCGACCAAACGTCGACCTAGTCGAGAAGGGCCCTTTCATGGCCAGAAACCCGGGAATACTAATTTGTGACGTAGGGCCCTTCTCGTATGATTCCGATAGTGCATTATATATTTTATAAGCCTCATTTTGCTTTTGGTAGGTTATGAAAGCTGGAAAGAAATGGTTCAAGAAGCTGTAAAAGATGATCCTAGCCTGCAGCAAGAACTTGTAGCACAAATAGCCGTATTTGGAGAAACGGCAGAAGCACTAATGTGGGCCCATTTCTACAATGTACCAAAGCAATATTGGCCACATTCAGTTAGACTTCTTAATGATAATCCTGAGAATGACAGGTACTAGTGCAACCAATCAGTTAATAACACTGACCAACACATTTTAGTGCCTCGAATTTTTTAAGTGTAATTAAGCCATTTTAGGGTGCCTAATCAAAAAAAGCCGTCAAATTTGTTCTATCAGATCTAGTTTTCGAAATTTACTCTTTCTGCCCAATTTAGGAAAAATTAGATATAATGTTTTGTTATGTACATAACTTTAAATATTACTATTTGAAAACTGTTAACTGAAACATAAAAAAATGGGTAGGAGGTATTTATTTAACAGAAAAAATATGCATATACAACTTTCAATCATCAGTTAAAAATTTCCTTTTATAAGATTTCCTTGCATGAGGTTTACCAGTACAGTCTCGCTGTAGATTGCAACAGTAATCGGGCATCATATGGATATCCCATCTTCATTGGCACCTTTTCATCATAATGCTGATGTCTTTGTAAAATCTTTCCCCCTGCTCCTCACTAACATCACATAGGTTTTCTGGAAAACGATGTAAGTGGTTGCGAAGGTAATGAATCCTGATGTTCATGTTACATCCGAGTGTGTGAAAGTTAGAAAGCATCTGTTCTACTAATTCGACGTAATTTGCTGCTTTATGATTTACAAGAAAATTTTTAAACACTTTAGCAAAAGAGCACCAGGAATTAGACTCATGCTCATTCATTGATCCCGTGAACTGCGGGTTATTTAAAAGTTGCGTTATTTGAGGACCATCAAAAATTCCAGCCTTCAGTTTTTCTG
Organism: Trypoxylus dichotomus; assembly: GCA_023509865.1. Taxonomy (NCBI): domain Eukaryota; kingdom Metazoa; phylum Arthropoda; class Insecta; order Coleoptera; family Scarabaeidae; genus Trypoxylus; species Trypoxylus dichotomus. Next base: position 44,252,274 of record CM042074.1, on the reverse strand, counting down.
TGCTAAACCTTGGAAAGTTTTGTTGCAAATACTCTAGACACGGTCCATTTCGAGGTAAAGCCTTAACAAATTGCTTCATAAGTCAACCGACTGTTCGTTGAGAACGTTGTGTTCTCCTTGAACTGAAACATTTCTTAAAGGCCAGTTTCTGGTAATCCAGTACTGGGCCTTAGTACTGCTGTCCCAAAGGCATAAAAATCAAGGATATTTTATGTAACCCCCTTGTTGCCCTAGAAGAAAGTTTACCACTTTCAGATCGACACATACCCACTAATGCTCTTCATACTTGATATTTTTCAGGATCAATGATACTGTCTGATATTCCTCTTTCATAGTAATGGAATATCCAATAGGTATAGAACCATGTTTATTACCATTGTATAAAAGTACACATTTTAAACTTCGAGATGAACTGTCTATAAAAAGACGCCATTCACTTATGGTTCTTCAAAATCACTATCACCTTCACTTTTCTAGAACTACACCATGTCAGACAATGCATCTGAGTCATCCTCCATAGATAAGTTACTGTACGTTGGAATGGCTATTTCTTCAGAATGAGGAAGAGGTCTCTTTGGTGTCTCCATGTTAAGGTATACCCATTTATGCCTGTTATTGTGATTAAAGCCTTTTTCGTTGACAGAACAAAAATAGCAGTGGTCTTAATGGGTTTTAGGCTCCCTGTACACCAAATTTTAAGCTCTTTCTCTTTCTGTTTATTCACTAGGCATGTTTTGCATACAGAATGTGATGCCCAAGATTTATCCTGGTCTCCTAGTTGGACGCCAAATATGCCCTTTTTATAAAGGGAGATATGGGTTTTCTATTTTCCTTAAAAATGTATTCACCACAAATGTAACAAAAACATCTGGGTGATTCACACAATTCCGTCTGCTTGTAGAAGCCATTTTTGTCGTTCGAATTTTTAATATTCATGCAACAATTTAAAGCAGATATTTAGTACACACTGACACAGTTATCACACGAAAGCACAATACTAAACTGAACTGTGGGATGCAGACAGAGATACGGGGAACTCTATGTTAGAGGTAAATGAAGTAGTGGGAATTAGGGTTGGGTTGGGTTAGACATGTAGATGCTTGCAGTAATGGGTTTCTGGTAGAAACAGAAAATTTGGGTCTCCTAAATATTTAGTTAATTATTTTGATTTTGCTATTTATCGGTATGAGTAATAAATTTCACCGTGGTGTATCTCAAAGATTAGAACTGCTAGGAAGAAATGCCAGTTATTTTTGGAACCAGCACATCAGAAATACCCTAAATCAGTTCCTATTTTACAAGCACCACGACAAAAAAAAATTATTTTGTTCGGCGGTACAATTAAAAGACAACTTAATTGTTTCAGGCATCAACAAGAAAATTTGCAAACAGAATCTGAAGAGTCCTGGGATAATGATAACCCTACACAAGAAACAACTTATCATAAGTTAGGCTTAGTACGAAATCAAATAGTGTTGATAGATACAATTACTGAATTTGAAAACTTCCTGGACAACGTACAAGTAAGAATAATATTGCATTTATTATTCAGCAGACATTGTTGCTTAAACTTTTTAGGATGTATGTCTGGTAGGAGTGGATTGTGAATGGAAACCAACTTTTGGTGTCCAGAAGAGCGAATTGGCACTAATGCAAATCGCAACAAGAGATCATGTATATATTTTAGACGTTATTAAATTAGCTGGTAAGGCTCCACATTTGTGGCAGGAGTTGGGAGTTTTTTTATTTAATAACTGTGATATTTTAAAATTAGGTATGTGATAGAGATTTGTAATTTAGAAAGAGTTTCACTCTTTTTTTTTAGGATTCTCTTTTACTTCGGATACATCTATTATAATTCGTTCTTTACCGCACTTATCTTTTAATCAACATGCTGGATTTTTGGATCTACTATCTCTGTGGAAACAAATTGAAAAAAACCCCAATATTAAACTACCTTATGAAGGTAACTACCAACTATTCTATATAAATGATCTGTTTTAATTGTAAACCGCAATATGTTTTTGTAGTACAAAGTGGTGGACCAAGCCTTAGTACATTAGTACACTTATGCTTAGGTCGACCGTTGGATAAATCGGATCAGTTTTCAAATTGGGAGAAACGACCCTTAAGACAGAGTCAATTAGAGTACGCTGCACTGGATGCATATTGCCTCATACAAGTGTATGATATTTTAAAATCTTGCTCCGAAGCCGTTAATTTTCCATTTGACGACACTTGCTATAGTTTGATGAGTACCACGTCATTCAGAAAGAAAAAGTCGAAGACTCCAACTAAATCGGTACATTAAACTATAACAATTAATGAACAATATTTAATTGCTTGTACCAAAATAAGAGTTCCATTAAACATTATCTATACATTTTAAAGTTACCCAGAACGAAAATTCCAATCTAAATATAATTCTCATACATATGGATATTTCCAAACACTAGTATTATCCTTCTTTCAAAATTTGAAAAGCATCTTATCATTAAGTAGAAATATATAGAGCATGTCCAAAATTCGTCGATTAACTTTTAAGAACCCTAGAAAATTGTAAGGTATTTCCTTGTTTTTTTTTTCTCAGAAATATTTTATTGTAGAATTAAATGGTATTGTTCTCGCTAATATTTTGCGTTGTTATTTATTCGTTGACGTCATTCATTTTTTTACTAATCAAATTTTATCGTAATGTAAGATTTAAACTAAAAGCGAATGATTTTGAAAGACGGAATTACCTAGTCTTTTGTATGTTAAATCTAGGAATTATCATTAAGGAAAACAATTTATAATAACTATTATAATCAAAACACATTTGACTCAAATGGAATATTTTAAAATGAAATATTTTAGAAATCCAAGGAAGTGGTCAAAATTAATCCTCAACCTCCAAGTCCACATTATGAACCAGTACCTGCACACAAAATCGCTTTCGTATGTGATACAATGTTACAAGGGCTAGGAAAATCATTACGACGGTGCGGTATTGACACGTCGATATTAGAAAATCACGTTGATCATAAGGAATGTGTCCGAAATTACCAGGATGAACGGAGATATATATTAACAAGAGGTCAGACATTTAACATGGTGATTTTACTTAACGCAGCAGAAAATAATCTTAAAACTAATAAGCAATGTTTTAGTTAATGGGATATGTACCTGCGGGTCACTGTTTTAACGTTCAAACGGATGATATTGATGAGCAGTTGAAACTAGTTTTAGACTACTTTAATATAAATGTTACAAAAGATCATGTTTTTAGCCGATGTCAGGTAAATTGTTACTTTCTGCTATATAATACTATAAAAAATTATAAGATTTTGCACTTTACATATCAGCTTACTTTGATCCAGTTACTGCTGTACTCAAATACTATTATTCCATATTAGTGTAGATTCTTATATTAATAGGTAACGCAATTGGTCGATTACTTATGCTATTATTATATGTACTGAGTTTATTCTCACAATTTTTTGATTAGCAAAATCGACAATTTATTCTGAAGCTCCATGATAACACATTTGAGGTATTGAACACGACGAATATATACATACAACCGAAGTATGACAAATTCCTTCAGGCTCTGCGATGCATTATTAAAAAATATATATATATTTTTTATTATATAATATATTTCCCTTGCCGATTTTGTCTACAGCTAAGTAGATTTAGATCTTTTTAATGTACTGGGTGTCCCAAAAGTCTTTTGCAGTTTACTTCTCTTCATTGGGCGAAAACAATCATTGAGTGAGGAGAGGGGTGTATGCCGATCGCTAACCCCGTTCTTGGGAATTTAGCCGCTATGGAGTGTTTTACAACAACGACGCATAGGTGCTATATGTGTGAGTTTTACAAAAACTTTACGCATTTTTTACCATAACAGTCATGTAAATAAGCAGAACTGCCATTATTGGAATTTAAAAAATTCAAAACAGAAGTATGAGAGGCCACCACCAAAAGTTACTTCTCTGGACTGCAATACCGGCACTAGGATTTGTCGACCGGCATCTTTTTGAAAATGAGAGATCGTACAGCAACCGTAAATTCCGACCGATATATGGAGATGATTAATATCTTTTTTGCGCAATTCTGCAAAACTGTAACGGTTTTAATTGGAACACTTGGTTTCAATAAGATAGAGCCACATCTCACACGTCTAACATGAAATTTTCCTTGAAAAATTGATATCCAGACCCGGTGACATACTGACCGACACGTAGCCCTCGGCACCAATAGATTTTTTTCCTATAGGGTTACCTTCAATGAAAGGTACAGCAATACTCCTCGTCCATTATATGAATTAAATGAGAATATTCGAAGAAAAATAGCAGCTATCACGGAGAATATGTATCATCGAACAGTTTTCGTAAATGTTATCTCACGTTGAAAAGAGTGCCAGCAAAATAACGGAATACGTTTAGAAGACATAATTTTTAACAAATAAATTCACAAAGCCTGTATTTTAACAACAAATACACATGTATTCATTAAACATAGCCATTATTTTACTATATTCTTATTTTGAAAAGGACTTTTGGGACCCCTTGTATTAGACGTTCCTTTGCATCATCTTGACTCGTACCGATGCTCAAATGTGTATATCTATATATGTGCCCTTGGACTATTTCATGAAATATTCTTGATCTACTGTTAAAAATTACTTTTACAGGGATGCAACAGTAACAGCTTCGTAAAATTAACAAAATCTACAATGAATGCCTTGGCTATAGCAAGTAGAAAAAACAGGCAAATTGAAATGTGTCAAGAACTAGTAGATGAAGCTACTGGATTTTCAAGTGAGGAAGACATTGAGAATGATTACGCCAGACCTCCAGTTTCTTATAGTAGAAAATGGGAAATATGTAGGTGTATAGCTAAATCACATCGGTTTTATACTATAAATATAAAATATATGAATTTATTTTATTAAGCACAAGTTTTTATATTATTTTTTCTAATAGGTACAGAAGAAAAAGTTGATTTGGGTCTATCATCGACTAGAAACGGTGCTAAAATACAAATAGACTCTGTACCAACGGGAGTGTTAGAAAAGTATGACATCTTTTACGTATGTGAAGATTGCGGGAAAGTTTATTGGGACGGAAGTCATTTTGAAAAGGTGCTCGCAAATAGGCTACAAGGGATAGTGTTGTAACGTGTATTTATACTAATTGAAATATTTACTCTCCAAATAACACAAGTTTATTACCTTTAACTCTTGCTAATTAATATCCTACTATGTATATTACAATAAAATTTATATATGAATTTTTCATATTTAATAATATGTTATTACAGATGTGCTATATTTTCTATCTAGTATGATCCAATAGTTATGATTATAGATTCCTAATATTTTCTATCTACATGAGAAATATTTATTAAAAAGTACATAAGCATTGAGAGCGTAAAATTACCTATATGTTTGCTCTTTTCGATTCGATCCATAACTCTCGATTGTTATTTTTTGTAAAAGTCGCAATTACAAACCATTAGTAATGCAATCACAAAATTTATACCGAGTAATTTACTAAAGCGCGTTTCAGCGATATTTGCCCCTTCCGACACGTTGCAGATATCTCGTTTCCGATACCATTACACCGGCAGATATAATCAGCGAACTTCAAATGTATGCAACCAACGTCGCTCTTATTGATGGATGCGACGCTACAGGAGAGGTCCACTATCTAGGGATAATGTCAAGAATTTGATTGGTCAAAAGTTGGGACGTGGTATTTTAGTTCACCCGTGCAAATGTTCGGTGGCGCTGCTTATTTAATTTTGAAGGCAGTTGATATAAAAACTCATTTTTATGGATAATTCTAGTTTTATTATTGCGTTTTGATTTATGGTCATAATTTGCTTTGTTCACTTCTGATAGCAGTCTCATTATTAGTGGATTTAGATTTTGTTGTAAAAACTATATTTAAAAAAGTAAGTTTGTGTATAATTACGTTTTTACTTAGTTCTTATTTGCGTATATAGTTTTTAACTGATAGTTGTCCATCATTGCTAACTATGCAGTTATAGAAAACGCAAGTAAGTTATTCGTAAACATATTATAACTAGGAATTAATTATATGTATTTTCAGAGATGTGTCAATATTCACACTGAGCAGTGCGGGAATGTAAAAGTGAAGGGTATGTTGCTTTTCACAGAAATCCTGAACAACTCATATTGTACTTTATAGTTTATCAATACAATTGTAATAGTACATTTCTCATTTCCTCATGTAATGCACAACAAAAATGTGCTACATAATATCCCGGCATATATTAATTTTAATTTAACAATTGTGTTACACAATATAATGCACATGCCATTGTAATAAAAAAAACCAGCATAGGGATTCTGTAAGCTCGACGTCGAGTACCTCGACATTATCGGAATTCTGTAACGCTTACTAGACACTTAGCCGTCAACCAACTCGACGGAATATACTCGACAGTAGTTAGTGTCGTTTGGGTCTCGCATGTCACTCTATTACATTTTGCTTGGTTTCTATCACTCTTCAAGAGAGGACATTTTCTTGGCGGCTATTTAAAACCAAAATGCATTAATTGTTTGTTACCGGTGTGAAAAGAGCAGCCAGTTTCTTCGATGATACCCGAACGCCCAGAGGCGGACGTAGAAGGCAGAATAAATAATTAAATTAAAAAATTATTATCCACCGAAGTTCAGTAGCTACCACATTAAGAATCGGCACATACAATGCTTGTTATCACACACTCATTCCAGCGAAATACAATTGAGTTTCGAAGGACCCTCGGGGTGCGTTACCTACAACCCGCTCACATAAATATTCATATAAGTTCATGAACTATTATATACAGATTCGGTATGTAGAATACCTATACACATACAAAACTACCCTCCAAATATAATCGACTTGCAAAGGGTTCACGGGGTGTTCTACCTACAACCCCCTTACATAAACATTCACATTCGCGGAAGTTCATGGGCTATCACATACAGATTCGGTATGTGGAATACCAATACACATACGAACATACCACCGAAATATAATCGACTTGCAAAGGGTTCACGGGGCGTTTTACTTACAACCCCCTCACATAGATATTCATATTCGCGGAAGTTCATGAGCTATCACATGCAGATTCGGTATGTGGAATACCTATACACATACAAAACTACCCTTCAAATATAATCGACTTGCAAAGGGTTCACGGGGTGTTCTACCTACAACCCCTATTCCACATACCGAATCTGCATGTGGTAACTCATGAACGAATATGAATTTCTATGTGAGGGGGTTGTAGGTAAAACACACCGTGAACGCTTTGCAAGTCGACTATATTTGGAGGGTAGTTTCGTATGTATATACGTATTTCACATACCAAATCTGTATGTGATAGCTCATGAACATCCGCGAATATGAATTTTTATGTGAGGGGGTTGTAAGTAAAACAATACATGAACCCTTTGCAAGTTGATTATATTTGGAGGGTAGTTTCGTATGTGGATAGGTATTCCACATACCGAATCTGTATGTGATAGCTCATGAACATCCGCGAATATGAATTTTTATGTAAGGGGGTTGTAGGTAAAACACCCCGTGAACCCTTTGCAATTCGATTATATTTCGGTGGTATGTTCGTATGTGTATAGGTACTCTACATACCGAATCTGTATATAATACCTCCTGAACTTAACGTAAATTAACGCTAATTAACTTTAATCAGTGTAATACATCTACATATAGACGTAAAATATAACAAATAAATAAAATATAAGCATTTTCCATATAATCCGGTCTGTAGACTGATTACTATTTTGTTTGTACTATAACAATTTATTTTAACTTGAAATTTAACAAAATCTGTTTTAACGTAATGATGTTAAAACATCATTATTTTATACATTATCACTCCATATTTCTTTATATTAGATGGCGTTTAAAATAAGAGGTTCAGCCATTGGAGAATCTCGATTAATTTTATGGAATGAAATAAAAGACGAATTTCAACACCCAATGGAAACGATAAATACAAAACAATTATGGCCGCAACTAATTAATGGATTAAATATTAAATGCTCTGCGATACTGTAAAAAATCAGTAAATAAATTACAAAATACGCACAATTAATTTAATAATTAGCTTTAAGAAAAGGTCATGGAATTTCAGATATTTCAAAGCGCATTGAAAAAGAAATGCGCAGCCTTAAAATTTGATGAAAATGACATCAAATGGAAGTTCACGACAAAGTAAATAGTGGTTTTTAACACTATTAGAAAGATGTTTTGAGAGTTTCTTGGAGCGCATGAATTTCGAGCAACTAATTAATATTTACTCTTTAATCGTAGTAAATACATGAATTAATATTTTTAAGCAGATAATTAGCTTCCAATTATTCTTTCGTTCTGCTGATATAATAAATTATCGAACATGGGCAAAATAAATAACGTCATGTCGACGTCGAGTTAGGGTATTCTATGGGCCAGTGTCAAGTAGCCAGTGATGAAGTTATCTATGTAACCGGTGTCATCTAAGAGTTACGAAATCCCACTTCTTTGTTTGTATCGGTAATGTCGAAAGCATGAAGGCAAATTGCTGGGAAACAGTAATCTGTAATTAGTAATTACCGATTGATCGATACCCTTTACCTAACCAAATGTCAAATTTCAAAATGACAAAAATAGATTTTGGAAATAAAAACGTGGATTATAACTGATCTGGGACCTTTTAAAACTTCTCAACACAGCTAATATGTGTTCGCATACAAAATATATTTAAAATTAAATAATTTAGTAGTACAGCAGCTATATTGTGTTAAAATGGTAGTGGTATGTAGAACACAACAATTATTAAATACTAGTAAGAATCTGAACTTTCCAAGAACAATACAATTGTCAAGGAACAGTAGTGCTTTTGGACTCAGAAATTTCTTTGAGAAGACTAGCGATCGGTTTAAAAATCAACAAGTGAGTTTGAGGTTATGTGATTGTCGAAAATTTCATTCGTCGAAGGAGCCCCGCTCTTCACTTGCTAAGTTATCTCCTTTAGAGGTAAGCGTGTATATACTCTATATAGATATTTATTGTTAGTTTGATACCAAGACACACCACCTAGCTGTAACAAGTAGCCCCATATTTAATATAATGTAACAACTTGTATTCATGCTTTATTATTTTGTTTATTTTAATTAATAAAAATAAGGGGATATTGCTAAACACTTGGTGTAAGGTATTTTTCTACAATTCTACAGCAACGTAGAATAACCTAACAAATAAAATTTGTATTTAACCGTTGTTTTTATCCTAATGCTGTTTGCTTTTACAATGATTAAATATACGTCATATTAAGACAATTATTTATGTTATTAGTTCAAATTTTATTTATTGTTGATTTTATCTTTATACCTCAGATGTTATTATTAAAAAAAGGTACTTTTTATACAGAAAGTCTATTCTGGCTAGACAAGTCTATTTATATACAATATTTTTAGATACCTCATGTAAATCGCTCCAACGCGCGATTTAAGGCTAAAGTACATCCTTAACTCAGTATGCTTTTTCATTATCGAATATTGTTGATGGTAATCCTCCTTTACCTCTTACTTCCTTAATAAGATTTGAAAAATATAGAAATAAAACAAATCCTAAACTTAATAGCTGGCCATTTATTACATTAAATATAAAGTATTTATTACATTAAAAACAAAAATTGACTTTTCAAATAAATAAATAAAACGCCCCTAAGTTTAATATACAATTTATTTTTATAAATTTGAAAAAGGCGATATATGACGCTGCAATATTATGAGGGAAAGAACGTATGTATTTTGTTTTTATTGCAATAAACTCGAGGCAGGTTTTGTTTTATTACTACCTTCGTTATTCTTTGCACGTAATTTATTACTGTAAAATAGCGTGCTATTATTAATCCTTTCAATTTTGACCTATTATTCGCCAAATAGCAATATAAACAAAGTATAATAATAATAAGTATAACAACTATAATATAAAATAAGGATAGTTAGATTAACCAGTGATAATCGCTTATACCATCAAACAATGACGTGCGTCTAAAGATCCATATGATGAAGAATAGTTAGCTTCCAAATAGTTTTTTTTTACTTTAAAATGTTTCTACTGCATGTCACCATATAACGCTTTTGGTTAACTGTTATATTGCCGATATTATGTCGGCCCCGATACATATCCGGCCGTGTAATACATAGTGATAACGTACCGATTTATCAGCGTCAATGTATACATAAGTATATATACGACGGCGCCCTGAAATGTTTCCGGAATCGACAAGAAAAACACGGTATTGGTGTGGTTTTTTATTTTTATTATTCAATGTAGTCTTGTCGAAGACCAATACACTTTTTCGAACGGTGCTCCAGTCTCCAAGCAGTTGGAAAAGTAGGATGTTTCAAGGTCTGCAAAATAGTCATCTCTAGCGGTGATGACCTACTCATTTGAAGCAAATCTCTTTCCTCCCAGAGATTTTTTAGGTTTGGGAATAGGAAAAAGTCGCTGGGGGCTAGGTCCGGTGAATATGGAGGATGAGAGACTAATTCGTAGCGCAACTCATTCAATTTAGACACGACGATGCGGGATGAATGAGCCGATGCATTGTCGTGGTGGAAACGCACTTTTTTCCGCTGCAAACGAGGCCGTTTCTTCTTCAATACTGCATCGATTCAGATCAATACATCGCTGTAGTACTGCCCCATCATCGTTCTTCCGGTCTGCAGATAGTCGATGAGGATCACACCTTGGGAATCCCAAAAAATGGTCACCATGACCTTTCCTGCCGATGGAACGGTCTTTGCTTTCTTCGGAGCCGATTCGCCCAGAAAAGTCCACTTCTTCGACTGTTCCTTGGTTTCCGGTATGTAATGGTGGATCCAAGTCTCATCCACGTTTATGAAATGCGTGAAGAAATCCCTTGGATTGCGTTGGATTCTGGCTAGACACTCCTCCGAAACGGTCACCCGATTTCGTTTTTGCTCTCATCGCGCCGAAAGCTTTTTCATTCCCAAAATTTCGTGTAGGATATGGCCAACGCATTCTTCTGAGATCCCTGTTGTCTCTTTTATCATCATGAATCTTGTCGACCATTTGATCGTTGGTAGCGGTTTTTGGGCGTCCACTGCGTGTTTCGTCACTTGTGCTTGTGCGGCCATGTTTGAACTCGCTCACCCCGAAAATGATGGTTGAAAATGATGGAGTATATCCGCCATGAATCTCTAGCAAAATATTTCGAATTTCCGTGGCCGTTTTCCTAACCATCCGGGAGTGTTTTATCACTGTACGAAATTCGATTATATCCATTTTTGCGAAACCGCCTGACTTGCTACACAAAAAACTCTCTTAGGCAACAACTATTCACAGTAGACGTCTGAAATTTTGACAATTGCGATAAAAAGATTGCCCTTGACGATCAATGAATCCACTCAAACTTCATGCGCCATATCTTGCCGATTCCGGAAACATGGTTGGTGTTAGTAATGATAAAACTAGGACGTTCTTGCATTTTACCAGCATTAAATTTCTGAAAATTTCATTATTGGCGAAACTAGCTGACAAGTACACTGCGTTCAATCCCATAGTGTAGTGGTCTGCACGTTCCACAGGTGTTCTCGTCCGATCGTCGTGGTGAAAAGACATGTTTTCTAAACCCTCGCTAACGTTGAGGTAGACAGCTATAAGATAACTATTGTTTGTAGTGAGTCATAGTGAGTATGGTGCATTTACTTGCCCTGTTTCCCGGTAATTCTGCCGGACAAAGGATGATTAACATCGGTGTTTATCATTAAGCCATTAACTTGTTGACCACGTAGGCTAAGAACGCCGTCCATCCGGCACCAACGCCGTCCCCCCGGCACCAATATCGTCCATCCCGTGTCTAACTGCGTATGTTTAGTGTGAAAAGACTGAGAAAGAACGGGCGCGTTGCACCAGATAGTGATGAGGAAAGTAGTTCAGATTCCTCGATTGCTAGCACAAAATCGCTCATCGCAATGGTCACAAAGATAAACGCCCTCGAAGACACTAAGGGTAAATTTGACGCAACCAAAGCAGTACCTGGTACCAGCAAAATGACTAAAATAGCTACCTCGAGCGAGACGAGCCTTAAGTCACTTGAGCATATGTTCAACGTGAGGGTAGCTAACCGTTTCGGACTACTATATGAAGAGAACCCCGGCCTCCACCCGTCTACTTTATGACGAGGCTGGGTATTGAGCATGCAGAGTTTCGTCAGAAAATAGACTATTATATATTATCTGCAGTTTACCGCTAAGAACGCGATTCTATATTTTCGTTCCATTACAGACTACAAAAAATTTCTAGCGACGTTTAAAGACGTCCTACCCTTTTATACTTTCACGCCAAGAAGCGAGAAAACACATGTCTTTATGATCAAAGAACTTCACGCCGACGCCAGCTGCGGGGAAGTACGCGACGAGCTTCAAGAACTTCGCGTTTGTGTTAAAAAACTTACTGGGGTCGGAAAACCGGAGTTCCCGATGTTTCTGTTAATCACGGATAATAACGGGGTCAAAAGACATGACGAGCAAAGTGCACTATAATAAAAAACTAATTACCCAGTGTAAGAAATGTCAAACCTGGGGCCATGCGACGCAGAATTGCTACAGTAATGTAACAATTTGCGTTAAATGCGCTGAAATGCACGCGAGTTACAACTGCGAAAAATCCCGTGACACTCCCGCCCGTTATTGTAGCTGTGGCCTTGACCACTCTGCGTCGAGCACGCAGTGCAAGGTCTATCTCGATCTATTAGAAGATCGCCGACATCGGCGGGAGCGACAACAGCACCGACGAAGTTCGTCGCAAACCCGTGTACAAGCTAGCACCGCCGCCAACAAAGAATGCTTGGGAGATGCCCGTCCGACAGCATCAGAATAACATTCCGCCACAAGCCCCGCGAAACGCCGTCCCGCCGCGTAACCCTCTCGATAGGTTCCTACCGCTACCTGCGACGAATTTCCGCCGTCGCCCGCGTCGCGACTCAACCACGACCCGCATTACTCATCCACGAAAATCGCAAGCTCGCAAAGAGAAAACCCCGTTGCTAACAACGAAGATCTCAAAAATCTTCGAGACATTTCCGCCACGTTATCTGGAATCAATAAAATAGTGAACCTGAAATGGTTAGCAGAAAAGATGCGCGAACTACATGAACAGCTGAAACAAGGAAAATCGCTAATGGTCTACATTATGGCGATTAGCGAATTTAGCGAAGCAACAACCATCCATGGAGCTTAAAATAGCCAGTGGAATTGTAACGGGGTTCGCATAAAAATAGACGAACTCACAGACTTTATTTATGTCACAAAACGTCGATCTACTCGCGCGTAGTGAAATGAAGCTAAACGAAAATTGTGATACGATTCCACGGCTATAGCGTAGTGCGAATGAACGGTCGTAATTCCCAGGGTGGGGTGGCAATTGTGATAAGGAACACGATCCCGTTCCAACACAACTCTCCCCGAGTTGAATAACCTAGAAGCTGTAGCAATTCGGCTCACCGATAACACGGTAGTAGTGTCTTTGTAGCCCGCGAAAAGGACTTTCGGCGCAACAGTTTGATAATCTTTTCGGGCTGGCTCGTAAGGTTTTAATTGCGGGTGATTTTAACGCGCGTCACTACTGCACACTTGGAACTGCCACCCTAACAACGCCAACCGATCCGTGCTACACAACTACGCTGATAATTCTGCACCCTGACATCCCGACGTATTTCCCGGACAACGGTCAAATGCTAAGTACTCTTGACCTTGTTCTGGTAAAAAACATAGTGCGGCTTAACGACCTCGAAACCGACTCGCTCCCGTCGGATCACATTCCGCTCATTTATTCCCTCGGAAATGGGCGTGACTTGAGACGGCGTGAAAACAAATTTCGGGTACGCGATTATGCGCGCGCGAATTGGGAACGTTTCCGAGAGTCTTTAAACAACGAAAGAATCATGGACAATGATATCGATACCACCGACCAGCTGGAGCAGCTGGTCAACGCTTTAAGCAACAAAATTGCGAGTGCCGCTGATAAATGTATCCCCCACAAAACGATAGATCTCCAGAAGAATGAACAACTGTCTGATGAGATCAAAAACCTTATCTGGCAAAGAAACACTCTTCGCAAGTGGTTTCAAGCTTCGCGTAACACCACGTACGAGCAGGATGCAAACCGTATTATCACCCGCATACGTAAGGAAATATGGAAACACAAAAATAAAACCTTCGCTCAGAACTGCGAGGGATCAGCGTTCGGGACGGATCTATCTGGCGGTTAACTCGCAATCTACGAAGATCGCGTCCGATAATTCTGCCGCTAAAGAAACCGAACGGTGACGCTGTGACCTCTACGGAAATAGCCGAAGAAATAGCGAATGGCTTCGAAGCGTTTTACCTCACTCCGGAAACATCCCCTGGGCACCAAGATACGGTAAACTATACTGTATCCTCTTTCCTTACTAACAATCCCGCAAACCCTTCTGACTATCCCGTTTCTCACGAACCCATCCAAAATTAGAAAAATTATAAGCAAACACCCTGTACTAAGGCACACGGACCGGACACTATTCAGAATATCCTTATATTATTACACTGCAGCACTTCCCTACGCAGTGCAAAACCGCAACGGTCATCCTCGTACTTAAACCCAATAAGAACCCTTCCCAATCCTCTAGCTATTACCCTATTTCCCTGCTCAGCACCCTCTCTAAAATTACCAAGGGAATTATCCTCGAACATCTAAATAAACATCTGGATATTAACCACATCATCCCGCCGTATCAGTTTGGTTTCCGAAGTGAACACAACACCAATCAACAAGTAGCCAGACTGGTAAAGGACATCACCGCAGGGTTTAACAATAAAAAACACCGCACTTGATAAAGTGTGGCACCGAGGACTCGTATGTAAGCTCATTAATTTTCGCTTCCTTGCGCCAATCATACGTATTGTAAATAACTATCCTCTGCGAATCCTGCGACTGTCTCGCTTTCTCCACAGACAACTTCCTCTAAAAAATCCCACCCGCTACCTCAGCGTACGACTAGACTCGGGACTGCATTCCAAATCTCTACTAATCAAGCTGTACCCGATCTTAATTAACAATAGCACTGCGATCAAAAACAAACTCCTTCTATACAAAACAATTATCCACCCTGTGCTTATATACGGATCACCTGTATGGAATAATGCCGCCGCCACACACATGAACAAAGTGGCAGGTACACGATTAACCGCGCACTCCATCCCTACAGTAAAAGATTTCATTAAGAATTCCGCGGAAAAGTTCTACCTAAATACGGTACAACATTCAAATCCGTTAGTTAGGCAGATTACTGATGTACGCGGCGTGGTCACCAACCATACCTACCCGTATCAGAATCTGCCGCTGTACAACGCAGAGATGCCGCTATTCAGGTAGAAAATCACCGGACATGTAACTGAGAAACAGGAATCGGAGACGACCTAGGGGTTTTTCACACGCTTTTCCCCACAGAAGACAATAAGCGCTAAAAGAACAGCGGACTAGTGAAATAGTAAACCATGTACTTGTGCTCGTGTATAAGTGATACGCGATTAGTGCATTAGTGCGCAAGTGCAAGTTTTTCCAAGTATCGAATACGAACAATTTAAGCTGGCTGGATACTAACATTGTAAATATATTGTATGTATATGTAGGTAAATTTTACGAACAGATCTATTGTATACCTTTACACGTTGTTTTTGTAAATGAGCTTATGGGCCAATAATGATTTTTGAATTGAATTGACGTTCCACCGATAGAGAAGAGGTCATCGGTTCAAACCCTGTCAAGACTGATATTTCTTTCAGGAATTTGAAACGTTGGTAAAACATAAGAAATTAGTAATTTTATCGTATGTATAATATATTAATGTATTATTTACGGCATTGAAAAAAGTTATCTATTCCTATTGAATAAATTGAGTGTGACGTAGTGTAAGTAATGTAACAAAAATAATGTTTTACAATACATTAATCTATAAACAAAAAAAAAATTCTGCCAGAAGGGTAAAGATATCGTTTAAAAGATTCGCTGATAGATGAACTCAGCATGTGTCGCTCTGGCTCCGAATAGATTTGATATCATACAATATCTTGATTACGGTAATATCCTCGATTGTTTTAACATAAATTTTTCCATTATTCGTTCAAACTAGTTTCATTCTCCGTCTTCTTAAGTAGCGGCCAGTTATGGGTTTAACACCATTTTTTTTCCGCTAAGGTGTTATGTCTGTATTTGTAAATCATACATCTACTACCTGTTCCGATATTCCACAAATGTGAAAATTATTCGGCCTCGAATACTACTCATGTCGTTCAATTTTCTAATCAGCTAATTTTAATTCAAATGTTAGTTGACTCGCTTCTTCAAGTAATCCATTGATGTTTTCTTGTAAGTTAACTATTTTGCCAATTTTAAAACTGTTCTTGTTAATAACATATCTCAAATTCAATACTTGATCTACTATTTTTTGTGCAAGTGTTTCTTCATCATGTGTAATTTAATCGGCTTTGCTTCTAATGATATAATTACATATGGAGATGTATAATTTTACATAAACTAGAGAAACAGTAACGGAACAAATAACACATGTCTATGCAATAAGAAGGTACATACATATCACAGAATCCTCTGCACCCTTAAAGGTTATGATATTTTGACAACATGCACAAAAGAGTAGGTAAGGTAATTTAACAATTATATACCTTAAACGAAACTTTTGAATTAACAACTTACATTAAGTATCAAGTAAGTTCTTCCTTATTAGTAGCATAACCTAACCTATAACATTAACTTTAGCTGAAGCTTGAAATATATAATAGTTTTAAATATTTGAATTTAGGCGACCTGTTCGAATTCGAATTTTACGGTATTAAATTACGTCTATATATTGTTTTATTAAGTTTTATTATCGGATTTACAACAATTGCGGTTTACGACGAAAATTGGGAAATTGCTTTAACATACACTATTTCGGTCGTTCACTGGTTTCAGTATAGATCAACCCCTTACAACTTTTCAATAAGATGAACGCACGGTAATTTTTACTACATTGTATGAATGTTTTCTTGAGATTGGTTCGGCGACGAAGTGCATTTCGTTAATATCAGAATATGAATTTTTGTGACAGCCGGTGTCTGTCGATTACAAGTAAAGATTAGCAAACCGAGAAACGTTTATTACCAATTTTTATTAACATAATATAGTTAGCAAATAGTTAAATTACTTATCTTTAGAATCAATTTTACGAATATTCCAACAAATGGGCCCACCCATCAGTACTTAAACTTTTAATGTTTCGGTGAAAACGAGATAAGCTTTTGAAATCATTTAGCCTTATTCATTTAGACATCATGTCTACCTTACTGAAAATGTTATTTTTCTCAACGTTTAGTTTAATAGTGAGTATATTTTTAGTTGATACTATTTCTTGTGTTTTTAGGCTTTTGTTATTAACTTAATATTTTACGGTTGCTGTTTGAGTTTTCCGTTTAATGATAAAGTTCAATAAAAATTTCAAAAGCGTATGGGGTCAACACAAACTTACGATTGAAAAAATTAAATATTTTGTATCAACATTATTTGTTATATTTATGGCAATTAGTTTATACGATCTGGTGTAAAGTTTTCCATCTTTTTGAACAGTTATGGAGCATAATTAGACATACATACGAGGATTCATACAACCACAACGCTAGAGTATTTTCGGTGTCCTCTTCAAAATTGTACTGTAAGAAATTTTATAAATAAGACTATTATCATATTTTAAGTGGTCCATTTCTACCTTCATCAGAAAAGTTCTCATATACAGAGATCTTATACGACCTTTTGTCCTTCATTGCTGTCTGTCTGTTGAGATCTTTTAGGCTGTATCCATCTCATATATTGCTTGATATTAAATACATTCGGTCTTTATATTATCTTAAATTAATTTATGTTTATTTTTGTTATGTTATAATTTATCTAAAAGCAGATATACACTAAACTGCATAAGCATAGATAACAATGTTACACAAATACTTCAACAGCAGAGGAGACATCAAAATCCTTCAATTTCAATTTTGAACACTTGTACAAATATCAGGTACTCGCTAAAGAATGTATGGATATAATATCAAAATATGTAGATTATAATTTTACTGGCGTCACAACGGAGAAAGGAATGCTACTAGTACAAAAATTAAAACAAGCTTGGTCTACAAGCTAACAAAAAAGTAGCTTGGACATAAATCGCAGGAAAGAAAGAGAAACTCGAGAACTTTATCCCTCAAGCTCAGGTTCGGAACAAATTTATCAACAAATGTTCACAAGCGATGTTATGTCTACATGTTAGCTACCTGTCTACTTATACAATAAGCTCATTCAAGCATATTCCTCAAATGTGCAGTTAGGTATGCAGCTAGCTTAAGAATACGATCTAAGATGATATTAAATGTTATAATTTGTGCTGCGTTAATATTGTTCGCATGTGGTATTCTTATTCTAAAGCAAGAGCTGGGCAGCCGCTTCATTTTTGTATTCAGTATGGTAAGGTTTCAATGAGGCACTTCGTATTAATACGCAGGATCGATTTAAAAATTGCCGACACTAAGAGAGCTCTATAAAATGTGTTCGCTTTTCTTAATATTCTCCCCCCACATGTTTTACTTCAAAGTTAAATCATGTCAAAGTTCTATAGTGAAGCCTCTATACTCTTAGAAATATTTGCCGATAAGGTAGTATTAGTTTTTATTAACTTCTAGATGCTATTGACAGAAAATAGCTTTATTTAGTCTTTTAACTTCATGAAACCTTATTACATTCGTTATAAATTCAAAACATTAAGTATTTACCCGGATTACAACTATTTTCTCATTCAGCAGCTATCACAGCTTACTTATTATTATACATTGCCAATTTTTTGTATTAAAATTTTAAAAAAATTAAAAGAACTACTTTAACGCTACTTAATTCTGACGTAAGACACTCTAAGAAAACCATTGCGTTTTACAATTCTGCATCATCCTTAAAATTTTAGTGTCAGTTTTCAGATAGACCGGCATATCATTAAATATCAAGAATTTAAAGCTCCACCAGAATTAGAAAAGTATATACGTCATACATAAGATGCACGTATAAATTAGCTCAGTAGTGAAGATAATTGGCATTGAACTTCATCTGATATCAGAATTCTATTCCTAGTCCTATTTATTTTGATTCGTCCTATTTATTGTAATACGTGACAAATATTTACGATGATAACAGAATTGAACACTTGGTACAAAAATACGCCATAGAGGAGTTTTAAAAAGCTAAGAATTGTATTTGTTCGTAAAATATTTATTGCTTTCAACAAAATAAAAGAACTCACAACTTTCTATCAAAATACATTCAGTTTCAAAAAAATGAAACAGTACAGATTTGGAATAAGCAAGATGACATTCATTTTCCGTATCATTCGGAAATGTAAATTGCCATTAATAATATTAATACAAACTTTCAAATTTTGAGGAAAGGTGTACCTAACTATTTAGAAGAACAACGTACTGTGAACGACAAGTACTATTCTAGCATGATTTAACATGAAGTGAACTCCAAATGTATGATTCTATTGCGCGATAATACTACATATCAGAACTCATCGAAAATTTGAGTTGGAAGGTGTTGCCATATCTGCATACCTTATAGTCCGACCCTGCGCCGTCCAATTTTCGTCTATTTGGTCGACTCAAAGAGTTTTTACGTGGCACCAAGTTCACAAGAATTGTTTACCACATGAATTAGAAAGTTTACAAAGTGATGGGATAAGTACCTAAATGATAGCGGAGATTAGGTTGAAAAGTTTCATTGTCACTGAATAAAACGTTTTTGTCGGCAGCCTTTTGTTTCATTAATTATTGAACGCCTCTCGTACATGTAATAAAAGATGGATATATTTTTTTAGGTAATATTTGAATGAAATTAAACCGAAAAAGTAAAAGTGAAATTTAAATTAAAGTAAATTAGAGAAAAGTATTTTTTTCTGAATCCCGATAAAATTCGTGTTTCCTTCAATTTCTAATTCAATTTTTCTTTTGCATTTTAAACTTCATTACTTTCATATTTCAATTTGACAAGGTAGACGCCCTAAATATTTAAGGATGATCGTACAACTTTGTTATGCAAAATATTAAACATGTGATTATTAATTTCAGTACTTATGTTCTGGTCTTAGCGCAGAATTTTATTTTCCGGATTGCGAATACAATGGATTATCATGTTTGAATTGTGATAGCCAGAAAATGTGTGTACTAGGATGGTATTGGAGTAATACTCCCTGTGCAAATGACCTCGCTGGACATTCTAATCCTTACTGTAATCCAGAGACGAATATGTGCACGAATATTAGACCTGAAGGTTGCCCAAGAATAAATATGATTGAATGTTTAAGGGATGACATCTTTCCAGACACCAATGATTGTACAACTTATTATACATGCATAAATTCAACAGCAGAGTTACTTCCATGTCCAGAAAACTTCGTTTATAAGCATGAATTTGGAAAATGTGTATTTAAACTATCTAATGACAACTGTATAAAAATGGGCACATGTGGCATTGAAGATTTTGTCGAACAGTACCCCGGCGATCCTTCGCTGTACTATGGTTGCGAAAGCAGTACATTTTTTATCAAAGCGTGCTTTTCGTCAGAATTTTTTAACATGACTTCAAAAACATGTGATACTAGATGCAGCAATATTGGTCGGCTGCCAAATTCTCAAAACTGTATGAAATACTATGATTGTGAAAAAACAGAAGGAGGTTTCGTGGCAGTCGAATCAAATTGTCCCGAAGGTTATGGATTTAATCCGATTAGCTTATCTTGTGAAAAAGGCTATTCAGTGCTATGTAATGAATTTGCTATTTTAGAGAATATTAAATATGATTTTCTTTCAAAAATACCAGTAATTAGAAAATTTGCAAACCTATTCAGAAAAATATTTAATTTGCTTAAGCTAAATCCGGTGAGGATTTTCTTTCTGTTCCGTTTAACGGATGAGGACATATCGACAATTATACTTGTGGCAGATTATATTTATCAAAATAAAAGGCTTCCGCCCAGTACTATTACTATTTTGGCAAAATTCATAATTCAGTATTTACCACCCCAGGTACAATTTGTATTTAACTTACTTTCACAATTGGGGATTATTAAGCTTAGTGCTTCTACTCGATCTTCCAGAAGTATAGCGCTATTTCCACAATTACATTATTTGGAAGAAAATCTAAACGGATCAAGTTCTGATTTAGTTACTTTTCTTACAGAAGTAGATAATACAAATTGTAGTGAGATTAGGAAAGAAATATTTAGAAAATTTCTTACTGCATTGGACATTCCTGAAGAACAGGTGCCTTTCGTTCTAGAAGTATTGAAAAGGAATGTTCTCCATATTATCGATCAACTAAATGGTTACTTTGGATGGCCCATTTTCGTAGTTGATGAACAAAGTAACATTAGAATCGCTGCAAATGTTCTTCACGAAGCCGTCACTACATCGAAAGCATTAAAAGATGAACTGGAAAGCGATAATATCTATGTCAAGTCAACAAAGCAAGAATATTTAAATCATCATCAGGAAATAAACGAAATATTACAAGACCTATATTTGAATTTAGATGTTTAGTTGTTACATTTTTTACTTTCAAATAAAATAGATGTCTATTTCATTCTAATATATCGAGATTGCTTTTAGATTGTTGTTGTAGACATAGGTTAACTTAAGTATGATTATTAATACTTTAAAGGAGCTAGAAACTCCTTTGATTCATTACTATAATCCAATATGCACTGTTTGTAATAAAAATTGTAGCTAATACCGATTTTCTTGACAAGAAAACGACTAATATAAAATATTTAAAACGACAAAAGTGTTTTTATTCAATAATGAACACTCTTTATTTCGGAAACTTAATACTAACGACACGACATGCCCAAGCTCCGGTGCTCCGCCATAGGCACTACACCGTATGTCCTCGACTTAACTGAAGATGAATACAAATCTAACTATCTAGAAACTACTCTAACTTAGCCTAATTAAATTAGTGCGCTAGCAACCCGCTTCCCTGCATAGCTGTGTATATTTTATGTCCTAATTCTGCTGAAGTAGTCCGCTCCCTATTTTCCTTAAATATTATATTTGCATTTTTCTCAGATGTCGTCAATTGTAAATAGATTGCTTCCTCTATTCGTCTTTCTTAGAGTTAGTTCTCTCAGTTCTCCCTTCAGTTCGAAAGCACCCTAAGCGGTTCTGGCGGCTCGTCCGGGTGATCCTCTCTCCCTTCCGGAGTGGAATGTTAATCCTTCCGTCACAGACCGCCTCCTCGGTGGCTGTTGCTGGTTCTGAGATATCGCTTCGCTTCCTCTTCTCCAAGGCTGCTTCGACCAAACAGTCGTCCCTTCGGTTTCAAAGGGCCCTGGACCTTCCTGGCGTCCGAGCTGTTCTCCGTCACCTCCGGGATAGTGGGTCGCTCACCGCCGGGGTGACTCTCTGAAGTACTAGAAAAAGAAAACCGGCAGTATCCGCTTGCAAAGTTAACCGCACAACACGCGTGTCCTTCCCGTTAATAGTCTGAATTGTTTAAACAATCCAGAAATATAAATAAATTTGTTAAACGTGAGCCGTCATCCGATTGTCCACTCTGGCGTGGGGAGGCTCTCGCTGTAAAAGAGAATTCATTTCCGCGGGTTCCGCGAATCCCAGATCGGAGGACCAAACAGCGCCGCAGGGCCACCGGCTCTATCCCGGAAGACTCTCCCACACCCGCCCATTAGATGATAAAGTCTTGCGGCGCGAAACCCGACGCCATCAAGGCAAGGCCCAGCCCGAGGCGACACAGTCTCCGCGGTATCTCGTGTCAGACCCCGGCTATCAGGTCCGGAACAGTCACATTTACTGCGGTCTTAGCATTTCCACTGTTCGCAGGGGCATTCTACGGCAGCCGCTCAGGGTCCGCAGCTCCGACACGCGGATCTAGATAGCGTGTTAACACGCGGCGCCGCACGATGCCCCGCGATGTCTGATTCCTCTATATGTACACCGAGTAGCGGGACAGCAACCGACCGCCTTGAGGAGGCAAGTCTCCCTAAAGTTGCGCAGCTGGTTTTCTAGCTATCCCCCACCAGGTGCCTACTCGGCACCGCAATCCCGTTCGTGTGCCACTCTTCGCGGCCGCGTCTAACGCTGATCGTTATCTTTGAGCCTGTCTAACTTCGTAGCTGCTTCGCTAAAGAATACCCACAATTCTCCCGTTTCGTTGTCGCTTATCTTCGTGGCCAACGTAGGGCCGCGGTCACCGCCGCCGTTTTTGTATACGTCCTCCACTTTTCGAACAGCGCGAATCCGGAAGTATCGTCCGCGCCGCATCCGCAGTTTCGCCGTGCTCTGTGATCAATTGGGTCGTCTGGCACGACATGGCTACTCCTAACTTTCGAAATTCATTCGCGTTCCCTACAAAACGTTTTGTTCATCGACCGTTAACCGTACTCTCCCATCTCCCTTGCCATTCGTTTTGGCTTTCTATAGCAATCATGCTTTTAACTGATGTTTCGGACATGAACCTTTACGCCAATGGTGTATCGTCATCCGCGCTCGCTGCTGCATCTTTCGTGAGTTCGTCCGCTTTTTCGTTCCCTTAAGTTCCTACGTACGTCCGTCCCCAAACTGATTCGATATCGGCGCTTGAATCAGTTGGCACGTTTGCAGCAGCAGTTTCGTCGGTTTCCGCATCCCTTTCAGAGCTTGCAGCACGTACAAGCTGTTCGTAAACAGTGTTGCCCGCTCTACTTGCATCTCCTTCGCGTATTTTACCGCCGCGTTTATAGCTACAAACTGGGCCTGATAGTTATCCCATACCCGATCTAATTTTAACCATTTGGCGTATATTTTTTTGTCGCCCGCATAGACGACGAACACCGCACCTGTCCCGTGATCGCTCCTCGACCCGTTGGTATAAATGGTGATTCGGTTCGGCTGAACGCATTCACCCTCTGTGTCTATTAAAGTTAATTGCGCCGAATGAGTTTCCGATACTAGCTGGCACACGTTCTCTATATCGCGCGAGTAAATTTTGCGTCCCGCCATTTCTGCGATAATTCCTTTGTCGTTCTTCGCCGTGTCCCTCCGCTTCGCCTGGATATCCGCCAGTGGAATACCGGATATTCAGGCGGTGTTGTTGCGCAAGCCCCTGTTCCTCTAACTGCAGAAATTCTTTGCACACCTATTAATTTCCGCGATTCTTTAACTCTAAACGGGTCCACCCAGACCGGTGCCGCATATAACATCGCCGGTTCGATGGCGCCTTCATAAATTGTCGCCTCCGACCTTCCGCTTAAAGTCCACGTCTTTTTTGCCGCCGCACCTATTTTATTAGTTATCTTCCGCGTTTTGCCCGTCGCGTATTGAACATGCGCTTTACAGTTTAACTTTTTGTCTATTACGATGCCGAGGTATTTTACATTCGCTTTGCAATAAATCGTTTCCCCGCCCAATTTAAACGTCGGCCGCTGTTGCTCGTGCGTTTTGTCAAAAAACAACGGTTCCAATTTGCCCGCGTTAAACGTTATTTATTTGCTCTGCTCCAATCGACAATTTTCACGTTATTCGCGCGTCCATATAGTGTTTTATATTGCCGCGCCCGAACCAATTGCATCGTAATATCCGCGAACGCAATCATTTCACAACCCTCACCCAAATCTAACTCGAATATACTGTCGTACAGTATATTCTAATATCCCGGTCCCGATCGCGACGTCTGGGGATATTCCCTAGCGACTACCCTAGTAACACTAAACTCGGGCTTCTACAATGGGCGCTATAACTTTGACGTTAGCCTATTAGTATTATAATAAATATCCAGGTTACTTCACAAAAATTTTATGTAATTTGAATGCACGGTGCGCTTGCTGGAAACCCATTCTGTTGAGTTAATGAGTCGCATAATAACTAAAACATTATGTAACCTATTTTTCACCCCATTATCAATCGCTGCTAGCTGCTATTTCAATGTGTAATTGCAATTCTTACACGTTATTAATTTAATATTTGTCTTAAAATAAACACTTCAGGTATCAACTGAATTTAAATCGGATGATTATATTGTTATCATCGCGAAATAAAACGGCAAAGCCCCAAGTTAATTAACGGCATTATTATTTAATACAACAGGTGAGTTTGATGGTGGTTTCATGCATTGATAATCGTCGCGTACGTATATCAACAGTAGCTACACACGTCTTATTAACTACCCCAAAATAATGAGTATTCTACTTACTCAAGGATGTTCTCGTACGACTACTTATTCTATTATTGCTATCTTATCAGTTGATGATGCGCGAAGTAAATAAAATCTTCAAAAACACAAAAGCTGTCGGGAACCATCTTTTTAGGACTCAGGCATCCATCCATTAGATTGCCCAATTGTGGCTAACCTGGATACGCTATTTTATACCTTTACATCCCAAACCCCTCGCAGAATAAAATTCCTGAAACCGGTTGCAGAACCAAGTACTCGGAATCGGTTGAGAGAGTAATCAGGAAAACAATTTTAGAATAAAAGTGTTCGTATCTAGTTCCACAATTGGATTCGCTATATTGTAAAAATATAAATAAATAATTTTGACACTGAGTGACCTTCACATGATTGTGAGGATTCTGAGCGGACATTGTCAGCTAAGGAAGCAACTGTACAAGATGGTACTGACCAAGACCCCACACAGGGGCTACCTCTTCGAAATGGATCATTTTTTTTATCAGTCCCCAGCACTAACGTGAATAAGCAAAATGATTATGGATGCTGAACAGCTATACACCATAAATTATCATCGTATTCTTCTGATAACCTTTCTAAATTACGTATTTTCAAGTATTACTACCCTTCGACGGTTACAATATCCAAAACTACTAGTTTTATGAATTATGCATTTAATGTAAGAAACCAAATATTTTTTTGTTGCTTTGAGAATCTTACCATTTGCTTTGAACGATTACTCCTAACTCAAGAGCAAACTCCTCCTTTTTATTAATATCGGTCGACATATGTATGTCTTTCATACATAGTAAGGACAAACGATTCGACCGAAATTGTTTTATATTCATTTTATGCCAACCATAAAAGAGCAAGAAAGACAACATTAGCAATAGTACATCATGATTTCTATATTAAATAATAACTCTCTTCACTTAGATAAATTTAGCAACCTCGAATAAGTGAAATCAATATTAATTTCATTTGATTCGATCAACGAATTATCATTTCTGATAATTCTCCATCGTGATGACTGGTGTTGGTCAAATATGTTTCAACAGTCTCCTCATGTAACAGTATTCGTCGTGCGGAGGAATAAACGTTCTTATGCGGACAACGACCATTCAACGTCTAATGATATATTGTACAATTAAAATAACCTTTGCAAATACTTAACAGATCTGTAGATTCACTATCACTAATATTTCTTGAGTTCCTAAATGTTTCCTCAGCGTCCACTATTGTTGACTGCACTAGTGACAACGAAAAATGTTGTAATTTTTTGAGTACTTCAACTAATAAATTATAAGTAATTTACAAATGTGCTTCAACTTGAGCATCTTGCAATTTCTTTTGGCCTTCTTTGATGGAAAATGCTAACAATTTCTTTTAGCCTTCTTTGGTGGCAAATGCTTCGTTAGCATCAAACTACAGCCTTAATTTTTTGCGGAAGATGGCAAAATGCTGTCTGTTCCCCGGCATATAAGAAGCGACCGTGGAGGTTCCAGAATAGAGACAATGTCCCAAGTCTTTGAAATTCTCGAATATATTCTGTGGATTTCAGAAGCAGTATTTTGTATTCGCTAGTAAACTGTCTACCTCTGGACAACACCTTCGAATAGTTTCTATCGTAAGATGTAATACATGGATTTTACACGTAACATGTAACAAGTTACCACAATGTTGTTTAAGGGACCGGCCTAGGGAATACATGTTTGCGCCACCCATCAGTCATAAATATTTCAAGATGGTTTTTTTTAATTTTCCCATGTACAGCGTAAATTATGAACTATAGCCTTTAGCAACGTAAATCCACGATGCCATTCTTGTTGATTTGTTATAACAGACATGCTTACATATGCAGCCATACGTAACGTTTTGTAAATATAAGTAATTTACAATTAATTTGAAAACTGTCTTCAGGACGAATTATACCGTTGTAGACACTTGTAATTGAGTATTATTTAGTTGCTTCTATATATAGACGCGTGTATTTAGTTCGAAATTAATTAGCATTTTTTGTACATGACCTATTTTGTCTAGAAAATAAATTTCTTACTTCTAATAGTTTCTTAGCCGTTTCTAATTATGATTTGAAATCGTTGCGAACAAAGCAGTGCACTTCAGAAATAATCAAAATTACAGATTCTTCACGAGAATAATAAAAATATAAGAGACAATTTGTGATTCTTAAGTTTTAAATTATTCTGGCAACAACTTTATACAACACTGCATGAAAACATAAAAGTATATTACCCTCGCGAAAGAATAATGATAAAAGATGCTGTAGTGTTAGTTATACATTAATAAAAATTCATAACTGCTTATTTTATTTCATAAAAAAGTGTTGCCAATCCGCATGTGGGAATCACTTGATGTTTTATATTGTATATTTTAGATAGAAACACTTTAATTTCGTGCAACTAATTATAATTAAACTTTATAGGTAGACACCGTTCTGCGCGCCAATGAATACACTCAGGAATTTTCCGAAGGCTCAGTGAAATCCTATGATTCTAATCAACTACCATCGAATAATCCTATCGAAGATACACGATCTGAAGCCAAATGTTTACTTACTACAGGTTAATGTTGTTAAGAAGCATGCGCTACTATTACAGAAAGACGATCTAATTAGTTGCATTTCTAGGCTTACTATTTGGAGTGTTTGATGGTCACGGTGGCGGAGCTTGCGCGCAGGTGATAGCTAAGCGGCTTTTTCATTACATTGCTGCTTGCCTTCTTCCACCCGAAAGTCTTCAACATTATTTGTCTTCACTAACAGAAAATACTCCGCTAGAACTCATTACAAACTATAATGATAAATTCCAATTTGTTGATGATGTGAAAGAAATCTATCACAAAAGCTTTCGCAATTTCCTGGAAGATCTGAAAAAGGTAATATAATTGTTTACATTATCCAATGATTAAGCAGCATTTTAGGTAGATGATAACCAAAGTTTCGACATGAATAGAGCGTTAGTGCAAGCGTTTCTACGTTTAGATGGAGACCTTTCAGCAGAAGCTTTACCATGCGTCGATGGTAAAGTTAATATGAAAACTCTTTCTGTTGCTATGAGTGGTTCGGTCGCTTGTGTTGCCCATATCGATCGCCAACATCTTCATGTAGCCCATGTCGGCGACTGTAATGCTATTTTAGGTAAAGTAGAAAGTTTAATACTGTTAAAAAAAAAATAAAAGAATAGGTAACAGTAGTAACTGATCAGAAAATACGATATAATATTTTATGTATTATACAAGAATAATATTAATACTCGAGTTGTATGAATTAGTGAATTAGTAGTAATAATATCTCCAGCAATTGTAAAATATAAGTCAATACCTATTACAAAATATTGGCCTCTTTAACTCCAAGTTCCTACAAGATCAAACAAAAGTCGCTACCTAACATTTCTTTAAAATTGTTTAGGAGCATGCTATATAACCTCCTTCTACGTCTATATTAATTAATTGCGTCATTAATATTCCTCTGTGACCATACAAAAATAACTTCGAAGGTTGCTTTCAAAATAATTCGCCGTTGTCGCCTTTTTTCTGCTTCTTCTATTGAATAATATATCTCTTTTTTACACTATTTATAACAAAGGATTAGTACCAAAACTCGTCATAACACATCTTGTATATAAAATACTGTTCAACAGAGTTTTATGATACTAAACTTAAAAATTAAATTTTCTATTAAACAGCAACTATTGACAGTAGTCTGAAAATTTCATAAAAAAGATTGCCCTTGCCGACCAATGAATCCACTTCAATCTT
Source organism: Trypoxylus dichotomus (assembly GCA_023509865.1). Taxonomy (NCBI): domain Eukaryota; kingdom Metazoa; phylum Arthropoda; class Insecta; order Coleoptera; family Scarabaeidae; genus Trypoxylus; species Trypoxylus dichotomus. Next base: position 44,223,187 of record CM042074.1, on the reverse strand, counting down.
CGTGCGTCACGTCTTGCCGATTCTGGAAACATTTCAGGTCGCCCTCGTATGTAAAGAACATGTGTATTCACAAAAATAAATGACATAACACCGTTATTGTATATTTTTACGTGTAGGTTATATACTTCTATTTCAACAGAACTCAGCGAAATTCCGAACTGTATGTATTTTTGTATTCGAACTCGTGGTTGCCGATCATGTTCGGAACTTGCGAATCATTCCGTTAAACAGTCCGGATTCGTTAAGAAAAGTATATCGATACTTCGTTCGATCCGCCTTACCGAATACTTTTAGATTCGAATGATCACCCATCACTACACTAAAATAAAAAAATACTACATTCTGTCTATCATTCTAACTTTATTCGAGAGTGACTTTTAATTCAAATTGGTGCAATTGAGAATTAGTCTCACTTGATTACACTGATTACGATATTATTACGCTGTAAATATATCTTATTCTGAAACATGCAACATAGTGTAATGTAGTAATTAAATCACAATATATTAGAGAGTGTATGTTATTTTGAGACACATGAGAAATAAAGGAAACAAAATTAAAAAAGTAGTTACATACGTAGAAAAAATTAAAAACTAACTTAACAAATGTTGCGATTAATGGCCAAACAGTATCTTAAGCGATTATAAAATTTGTTTATCATATTTTGTATATACTCAGAGGATATTCTCTTGCAGCTACTCGTTTATTTTTTAATTCGTCAATATTGTGTAAAACGTTCTCCGTTGACGGCTTTATTTTTTAGACAGACATAATCTGACTAAGTCAACAGTTATAATACGCATATGCATCTCCCGTTATTCTTTCTAACTGCAGTATTCCCCTACAATTTTAGTCTACCACAATTCTCAATCTACACCCGTACAATTAATCTACAATCATTCGCCGAAAGCAGTACTTCGCTTGTTGCCTTACTACATCATGGTTACCTCCCCGTCGTTGACTTTGCTCAGATTATGTCTGTATATGCTCAAAGATAGATGTCGTTTTGAAACAGATCCGGTAACCTGTCCCCAACGTACTTCTTCACGTCCTACTCAGCGGCTTGGATATCTTTGGTTTACAAAGGTTCGAACTGTTTGAAAATTGTATGCTCACGCACCATCATGCTGTTATCAAGCTTAACCATCAATATTTAAAGTGTTGAGAGCCAGCAGAATTCAATGGTCAAACCATTTTAAATATCATAACGTAATGTAATAGTGCCCTCGATAACAAAAAAAAATCCTACGATATGGTCTTCAATCAACTCACCCCAAATATTGACTTTTTTCAACCGCTAGATCCTCCATACCAAATAAGGAAGTATCAAAATGCACTAAAGCAAGATACACATACCGTTGTACAAAACAATCTTGTACAAGCAAGGGAAGCAGTTTTTAATTTTCCAACTTTTTTATTGTTACAGGAGTGAAAACAGAAACTAATTCATGGTTGGCCAAAAAATTAACTCAGGAACACAATACTTATAATCAGGCTGAAGTTGAAAGAATTTTAAGAGAACATCCCAGCAATGAAGCGGACACTGTTATTAAAATGGAACGATTGCTGGGTCAGTTAGCGCCACTAAGAGCCATAGGTGATTTTCGTTATAAATGGGACAAAAACATTATGTCAACGATCGTTGCAAAATATTTTGGTGGACAAGTAATTCCACCAAATTATTATACTCCACCATATTTAACAGCTACACCTGAAGTTATCTACCATCGACTCACACCTAGAGATAAATTTTTGATATTAGCAACAGATGGTTTATGGGACATGATATCACCGTTGCAAGTAGTAAGGTTAGTAGGAGAGCACATGAGCGGAAAAGTAACGTTGAGTCCTTTGAAATTACCTAGAAAAAATATGACTCTAAACGAAATAAACGAAATGCTGTTACAGCGAAAAGAAGGTTTAAAAACGAAACCAAAAGATAGTAATGCATCTACACATCTATTAAGAAATGCATTAGGTGGTACAGAGTATGGAATAGATCACGGCAAGTTGTCGCAACTTCTCAGTTTGCCAGAGGATGTAGTTAGAGTTTTCAGAGACGATATTACCATCACGGTTATTTATTTTGACTCTGAATATCTAAGGCATTGCCCTGCGTAGTAAATTGTTTAAAATCTTCATAAACTATTACTATTGTATAATTGTTGTTCTGTGTATATATATTTAAAATTTGTATTTGTACATGGCTATTTATTTTATATAAGTAATTGAGTTTTACTTCTGTGATCAGTACTTCGTACTTTAGAATGAAGTATATGCAAAATTTTGTAATGTTCAGTTATTTAAACTAAACAAAAAGGCCTTATTATCGCAATATTTTATTATATTTTATAATACAAGATAAATGTGTAAATTGCTTATACTATGTAACAAGTGAGGTTTTTACAAATAAAAAAGTTAAATGAAAATACATATTTATTTTTAAAAATTAAGCTGCGTTTATAATAAATATATATGATCACCGTTCATTATACTCTAATTAATTCGCGTTAAAAATGGTGGGTCTATAATTAACTTAAAATAACTTGCAATATATTTTCTTTCCAAAATCTTGTACCTTATCTTAAAACAGGCCTAAATTGAAGATAAGCATTTGCTTTCTTTACGCGTTAATTTCCATAAGTTATCCCTCTTGTCCAAAATCTTCAGTGAACTTCTGCAATTTCTTCAAATCTTCTTCATTTACTGTTGGTTTGGAAGTTGCTAGTGAGCGCAACATATCTTGCTGTAACATTGGTACAAAATTTTAATTTTCGAATCGGTTATAATATTGATTAACTACTATATATACCAAGTATGGGCAATCTTTGACATGTAGCGGGCCAAACTTTAGTGTGTGAATACGTTCGCGGGCCACGTTTATGAGGTTTAAATCAGTCGATTTTCCTCATTTGGAGTGAGTATGAGTAAGTAGTGTAATATTTTTTTTAATTAGGTTTTTCAAAATGTCCCGCGGGCCGGATCAAATCTTACAGCGAGCCGGTGGTTGCCCACATATGATATACACACACGTTGTTTTCAAAATTTATCCTTTTGTTTACTGTACCATTGTAAAAAGTGAAGCGAACTACGCAAAAAGTAGATTTAATATTGTGATCGCCAAGTGATCTCAAAAGGAAAATTCTGTGTTATTAAATATATGCCGTCAACCGGGATCATCTGGAACAAGATTACTTGAAACAAAATGACATTTATGTGCGTTCATTTGAAAATTGTTACGTAGGTGGGATAAAATGGAAACGGTAACAGTTACTATGGACCAGTTCATCTTCATACACCATAGCCATTTTGTTTATTTGTTGCTACAAGGATTTATTGCTAAATTATTAAACGTTTTGCCCTCATGTCATTAGGCTTATATTACTCTTATATCCCTAAGAACAATACTTCGTTCTGAAAGTGATTCTGGTTTATAAATAATTTCTAGTCACTGTAATGTATTTGTAGTTGAAAGAAAAAAGTGCTAATTGGAGTTAAGAAAAATATATTAAAGCTTCAGGTCTAGCAAGGCACATCCCTAGTAAGCAATTAGCTAATATATATATATTTTTTTCTGTATGAGTAGTGTTTTTGTTAACTGTTCTATAACTTTCAATAAATATTTTCACCGATCTTTGTGGAAACAATATTTTTTTTACTTTCAGGGTGAACACTAGGAAGATTACACATCGTTTCGCAAAATTATGATGCAGTTGTCAATCCTATAAAATTTAAACTGTTTTTAAACGTACGGTAATACTATCAATAATTACTAGAACACATATTAAGTAATTACTTATTTTTATTGATGATCATTATTTACCGACAACGTATTCTTTTGCTCTGAACACATGTTTTCCATGCGTTGATGCATTTAATGAACATAGTATCGGGCTAAAGCAGTTACAACATAAAAAACAAAACTCTTTCGAATCTACTACATTTTACAGTTATAAAAACAGACATATTGAGCATTGCAAATTTAAAAATAATTTATTTAAAAGAAAAATGTAAGTTTTTATTAAAAAAAGCAAAATAAATGACACATGACATTAAAGTAGATACTGCTATTAGTATGACATTTGTTGCTAAATTTTTCATCCTACGTTCAATTAAAATGAAACACATTAAAGTCTTAGAAAATATGTACGTTCCTGTTTCCAACACGCCTTTTGTAACTATTTCTGGCTAAGATATAGCAGTTATTATTGGTCATATACACTAGGGTGTAGAATAAAATAGACACCTACTAATTAAAAAAAAGATTCTATTCTCGTTATATATACAAAATATTTTAAAATTTTTAAATTAGACTAATATTTTGTCGATTCACCTTTACTTGCGTAAAGTGCTGCGAGTCGTCGTAGCATAGAATCTATTAAATGATTATGGTGTCTTCTGGAATATTTAACCACTCTTCTGCAACAGCTGCCACGAGTTCTTCCTTATTGCTGTGTTTTCGGGGACGTTTCGCCATATTTGTCTAGATTATGTGACAAACATTCGCTATCGGATTCAAGTCTGGTGATTGGTCTGGCCATGGTAAAATCCGAATCCCCTGTTCCTCTTTCCATGTGGTTGTTGTTCTTGCTTTGTGGCAGGGTGCTCCATCCTCCATAAAAGTGGCGTCTTCTTTAAATAAAATGGCGTTCTCGAATATCTGTAGTAGTCCTTCTGTTAATATTTGGATATATTTTGCCGCATTTATATTTCCGTCGCAGATTACTAATTGCGATCTTCCACCATACCATATCGCGCCCCACACCATGATGTTCACACCGCCGTATTTCACCGTCTGATGCAAAAATTTGTCGTCCAGTTGCTGTGACGAACGTCACCATACCCACGTACGACCATCATCACTGAATTGGCAGTATCTGCTTTCGTCTGAAAAAAATGAGACCGCCAAAACTCTTCAGGCTTCGTTCGCATTTCGAATGCCCAAGCCATTCGGCGCCGTTTTTGAAACGCCGCAAGGAAGGTTTTTTCTTTGCCACCCTTTTATACATCTCTACACTGTGGAAGTATCACAGAACGGTGCGCTGACTTTTCTGTGAAGTTGCCGCAAGCTCGGCTGTACTTTTTCGCGGTTCTCTTAACACTTCGCGCACAAGCACCTTTTACTTCTTTCAGAAGGTCCTGCACGACCTGGTCTCGGCTCCACTGTTGTTTTTTCCTTGCGTTTAAATTGTGTAATCACACGGTTAACTGTGTAGACAACGGAATACTAAAAAATTTACCTATTTCACGTTGCGAAGCGCCGCGTTCACTCTGGCCAACGATGCGACCCCGGGTGAAGTCGCTAATATCACTCGAACCTTGTAAGTGAGGCATAATTGTAACGATACTAAACTATAAAGAATTCCTTCCGATACAACTACCCCTACCCTAACGAGAAAAGAAAGTTCTTAATTCGTTTTTAGAATTTAGCTGTTTACATATTTATACCGCTTTATCTGGTGTCTATTTTATTCTGTCACCCTAGTGTATATGTATGAAATGATGCGAATAATGCATAACAATTCGTCAATTTTAGTTATTTTTGTTTTTTCATTCTATAAAAAAATCGTTAGAAAATGCAGCAATAAAAAGATTCATTACCTTTTTTATAGGTATCTTTATCGATAATTAATTATCTAAGAACAATCGGCTGAATTTAACAATAAAGTTTGCTTTTTATTTATTGAGCAAACTTTTAACCTTTATTATATGCATATATTTTGAATATAACACGTGTTTCTGGTTTTTGCCACATTGTGCTCCTATGTTCCCAGATTTTGATAAGTGAATTGGCTGAAAAGATCAGAGCACAAAAACATTTATGTAAATATTTGAAATAGGAAGAATTTAAAAGAATTTGAACGTTACATTCTAACGTTGATTGAATTATCGCAAGTATTAATAATAAATTAGTATGTGAATTGTTTGATTTAGAACTTTTGAGAATGTAAATCACTTTCACAAATTTAGAATTAAACAAGTAACTAAAACAACTCTGATACTAGCAAACTTTCATTAAGAGGTTTGTAATTATGTGCATTTCGAATTACACAAACTCTTCTTCAAGCGCTTCAGTATTTTGTATAAAACCTTCAATTTAGAAGTTCCGTATACTAAACTATAGATTAATCGTCTTGAGCTTCGCGTTGTTCCAATATTAATAGCATTTAGATTCTCAATTGGCTTTTATAAAATACTGATTTACTTACATTTTTAAATTACAGAAATTTTCAATCAAATCAAATCTTTGATAACATTTTTTTATAATGTACCAGACGTTTTTAAGTGATATCTGATGTTAAATAACTCTAATTACATATATGAATGACTGTAGATACGTACACCAGGAGAAAAAATAACCGCGATTTTTGCGAGTAAAAAGAGATACGTGAATATACGACGTGCAGACAATGTGTGAGATATATTATAAATTCCTTCTCTCTCCAACATGAAATAGAAGGGTCTATTCTTAATCGATAAATACAAATAGAAGTAGGCGCGGAAATAAGCTGTGTAATAAAATAAGGTATTTTTAGCAAATATTTAGCTGGAATTTAATATTCATTCATTTAACTACTGTTACAGAATATTTAGGTAAACTCGAACCGTTTAAGAAATTTGATATATGAAAGTAAGCAGGCGGCATAATACATAAATATAAAGATTACTGAAAATATAACGTTTATATTTAATATATATATATATATATAGTTATATTAGTTAGTACTGAATAGGTAATTTTCAGGTGCCTATAACTTTTGATATTACTTTCTTTGTATGTGTTTCTACATACTTTAATCTGCTAGAAATAATTTCTATTATTATCGTTATATTTAGCAGTAATAGATCATTGGTTCTTTATATTTACATTATTTTCAAATTTATCCAATACAAATATGTAACCTTTAATGATTTCTCTTATAAATACATAAACTGCATTTGAAAATACTTTTTATAGTATTCACACATTGAATAGTTTCATTTCATATCAAGATCTTTGAAACTATATTTTTCTTAGCAACGGTTAGTAACTGAGATATTGATTTTATTATTTATTTGATATGGTAAATATTTAAATTAAATAAAGTATATGGATGTTAGGTATGAATCGCCAACTTGTCCTGCACCAGGGTAATATGAGCAGGTGGAGGAAATAATACCGCGTTCATTCTAGAGTGAGGAGGCGCCTGACTAAATTTGAGAAAATTGCTATGAAATGTATTTTAAAATTAGTTATTCCTAATATTGCAGTAATATATGCTGTTATTTGCTAAGGTCATAGGTTCTCAGAAATAAACATCCCACCTTCTTAAATGGCATTCGCTATAATTGTATCAGTACTCTGTAGTTGCATCATTAGATGTGGTCCTGCCAATGGTTCATTGAGCGTGTGTTCGAGTAAGAAAACCAAAAAGTCTTGCGGAAAACTATTAAATATTGAAGAGAGCGGCGGTACTAACTTCCGTATTCATAGTCGTTTGGCGACGTTGTGCCAACCCTACGCCGCTGTATGTATGTTGCCCGACGAAGCCCCGGCGCAACGCCGGCGAACGACTATGAATATGAGAGTTACTCTTCATACAAAAGATTATTCGATTCGCGCAATAGCTGATAAATTGCAAATAAAAAAATCAACAGTGCATTTGATACTGCGTCGCCACGAAGAGACTCGCAGTCTTGTAGTCATCGTCCACGACCATCGCAAGTGACTTCTAGAGGAAATTATATTAATAAGTAAACGAAATAGGCGATTAACAACACAGAAAACAGCCGTTCATTTCAATTGTGGAATTGCTAAAGCAGTATAAGTGAGTAGAGTACAGCAGCGTCTTCGAACAGCTACTATACGTGGCCGTATAGTAGCAAAGAAACCGCTGTTACGACGGGGAAATCGTCAGAAATATTTGCAGTGGGGAAAGGAATATATGAATTACACAACGGAAGAGTGAAAGATTGTAGTGCGAAGAGACGAATCTAAGTTGAAACTATTACTAGAATGTGTAATACAATGAAGCACGCAAGGGGATCGATGCTAGTCTGGAGTTGGAGAAATTATGGGATGATATATACAAATATATACAGGAGAATAAGGAAGAGCTGTCTCATTTCGAAATTAACTTTGGACAAGACTGACGAATGAGTAAGTAGTATCCCAATAGACACTGCAAGAATTAATAGGAAAAATGCCCTATTGATGAGACAAAAGATTCATTTATTTCACAGAGTTTTCCCAACAAATATAAAATAATGGTACAATTGTATAATAATGGAGTATTATACATTTGTACCAGACCAAATGTTGATTTTCCTGCAAAATTACTTAATTAATTTGATTATTCCTTTACACCTACTTTTATTCCAATAATCACTTGTCCATACTGCTGTGACTGGTAATGTATTTATGTTTATTCCCATCACTTCGAAGTAACACGAATTTCCTAATGCTCTTAATTTATTTCACTTATAAAATTATTATAAGCAAATAATTAAATAAAATTAGTATTTATTTAACAGTAATTAAATGTATACTGATTAAATACGATCATAATATTTCTAATAATCTGTATTTGTATATGTTAATATGCCGCCCGCTTACCTGCATGGCATTTCTTCAGCAAATTCTCTACTCAATAGTAAAATAAATCGATAAATGTTAAATGCAGGCGTATATTTACCAATAATCCGTGCTTTATTGCCCCAAGTATCTGCCTATTTCTATTTATTCATCAAGAATAGACCATCTTACCTTTTGTTAGAGAAAGCCGGTATTTACAGTAAATTCCAAGCACCACGGTTACTTTATTCTCCTGCTGTACTACTGTATGCTCTCTATGAATACGTAAAGGTTATGTGCAATATTGTTTCCAGGTAAATGATAGATTATTTGTAATAAATCGTTTCTAATGTGTATGAGAGTTTACATTCCTTCTAAATTTACAACATTACAATAACGGAGAAATAACACGTATATATATATGTCGCTATGCCTCTAAAGTTTCCAACATAACGGCATTCTATATTTTTTACTTCCTGCCAACTCAAACATTTCCATTAGTTTTTCCAGCTCTTAATATACATAAGTTAACGACTAATGACAAGCGCTAACACTACCGCCAACTACTTGCAAATTGAAAGTTGAATGTGAAAATAACACTAACAAGTATCGATTAATGGTCCGACAGTATTATTGTAATTTTTGTATATAGTTAATACTATTGATCATCTAAGAATCGCTCTAAAGCCAGTTTTTTTACATCCCAAGAATTAATCAAAAGTACATGTAACGGAAGTAAACTGTTTTTATGGGATGTTTAATATAATCCAGTAAAGTGAAAAATTAACAAACGTATACTTTACGCTAAACGGTGTACAAGTCAACAAATATCTCGCGACAACAGTGAGTCATTCTGCGTACGTTGTGCTCATTCCTTTTGAGCGAGCCAATATCACGTGTCCATTTAAAGGTAAAGGCTGTAACCTAACCGCACTTTCCATTGCGCCACTTTCACAAAATTTTTGTGGAACTATAAGTATGAAAATTCCTAATGCTAAGTATATGGTATTTTCCTTTCTAAAGTTAATTACCGCTACGGAATACGCGAGAAATTTGTGATATACAGTGGCGAGCAAATGAATAGGGACAGTAATCATATATTTAAGGTTTCCTGTTTTTCTACAATTTAAAATGAAGCAAAGGAATTTTTTTTTAATAAAATTCTTAGAAATGAATAAAAGTATATGCCGTAGACATCACACCTGCATTTCTCGGAAGTATTAAAATGTTATGTTTGCATTTCTCTCGATCGGTCTTATGCAAGCGAGCATTTAAATAGGGACAGTTGTCATAATCTTTTATTTAGTATTCTTTAAGTTCTTTTAGAAGTAACTTAATATTATATTATCAAAACGCAATTACACGAAATAGATTTTTGTATATTAAAACGCATAATAATTAATTTTCACGGTAGTACAGACTAAATTATTTTAAAAATGGGTCGTGGAAAACATTGTACGCCCGAGCTTCGACAAATTATAATTACACTTCAGGAAAACGGTTTGAGTTTGAGAAAAATAGCTAACCAAGTATCTATATCGAAAAATATGATTGCTAATCAAATAAAATATTTCCAAAAATACGGAACCAGCGAAAAAATTCCTAAACAGGGAAGAACTAAGAAAACGACGGTTCGCATTGTGTGAGTGGAGTTTACTGCTATACCTGTGAACGTTATGCTGCCATATGCGGAGGATCATTTGTCCGTACTTTGGAAGTACCAACAAGACAATGATCCCAAGCACACAGCTAAGATTATGTAGATCATGTAGATCTTCTTGATTGGCCTTCTTGTAGTCCCGATTTAAACCCAATCGAAAACTTGTGGCAAGATGTGAAACTTCGTATTCGGGATAAAAATATTTCAAACCTTGAACTGTTTCGACGTGTTGAGGAGGTCTGGAACAATATTCTCGTGGAACGATGTCAGCATCTCATTGATTCCATGCCTAGGAGATGTGCCGCAGTCATTAAAGCAAAGGGGTATCCCACCAAGTATAAATTGTAGTATCCAAATTCCAGTGTACCTATTTCAATGCTCGCATTTCACATATGGAATAATTTGTATTAGCATGTGTTTTTGTATCATAAAGTATATTTTGCAATTTATTTTATTTTATGTATTAATTGTCCGTAATTTGTAGTATATAGTTTCCTATTTTAAACTTTTGTTTATTCGAAAATAAAAATAAATAAATACTTTCTTTTACAATTGCATTAGTGTCCCTATTCATGTGCCCTTGAAAAACCTGACGCTTCATCGAGGATTCTTTACTCACTACTAACGATTTTTTTCTTATTTTAATATAAACACTATGTTAAAAAAATACCATTGTAACTGGTGGTTCTAATAATTTATCACCAGGTACATCCATCCAAGTCATCTCTATGGCAGAGGGATCACCAGGTGAGCAAGGAGTCAATAGATCGTCAACTGTTACGTTTGGATCGGTAGGACTAGGACCTCTAACCCGTTTAAAATGAGTTGCTGTTTGAACTTTCCTTACAGGTTGCATGAGCGCGTCTCTTACCACTATACTAATATCGGCTCCTGAATACCTAAATTTAAGTAACTTGTAAAATGTTTTATAAAGAAAACGACTATTCGAATAACATTTACATACCCATCTGTTTTTTTTGCCAGTACACGTAAGTCCTCCTCTGTTAACTGTGTTGGTGTATTACCCAAATGCAATTTAAACATAGTAAGTCTAGCAGGTTCCTCTGGAAGTGGAATATATATTCTCTTTTCAAATCTCCTACGTATGGCAGAATCAAGGACCCAAGGAATATTAGTAGCTCCAAGTACCAAGATACCATCTGTGTCATTTCCAACTCCTGTAAATATAATGTTAATATACAAACTTAGAAATAACGGTAACGTATCTCTCTTATATTCGCGTAATTGTAATTGCATATATACCTTGCATTTGCACTAAAAATTCAGTTTTGATTCTCCTTGCAGATTCGGATTCATTATCTGAACGTGATGAACATAAGGAATCTACTTCATCAATGAATATTATGCTAGGTTTGTGCGTCCGTGCTAATTCAAACAAATTCTTCACCAATTTTTCAGATTCCCCCAACCATTTTGATACTAAATCCGAAGATGATACAGAGAAGAAGGTAGAATTATTTGCCTCTGTTGCTACAGCTTTTGCTAAATATGATTTACCAGTACCTGGAGGCTATGAATAATAAAGTTGTTAATAATTTTACTACAACAGATCATAAAATATTACTCCAAACAAAAGTATTCCTTTCCAAGGGATTCTCTTGCCTGTGAATAGATGTGGAAATTTAATAGGCAATATTACGGCTTCTTTCAATGCTTCTTTAGCAGCATCTAGCCCCGCTACATCTGACCATTTTACATGAGGTTTTTCTACTACAATCGCATCTTCTAACTGACTTTGCAGTTTTTTCTTAACCGGATCATCGCTATCGCTGTCACTGTCACTCTTCTTTTCGTCCCTAAAAAAGTAGTTAAAGCATTAAATAACTAATGCCATGTACACTTTATTGCTTTGGACTGTGACAAAATGTGATTCTTATTGCATTTAAGTAAACTCACATTAAATAATTATTTTTTTATCACTCATAACTAGGGTTGGATGTAAAAAATGCAAATTCTTACCTATGCCTTACATAATCTTATTGATTTCAGCCTTACTAAGCGCAAATAAAACAATTTTTTGGTAAAAGTAATACAGTAATTGATTCTTCAATAGAGTATTGCATAATATAAGAATTTAAATTTGTAATTGAATTGAGACAGTGCTATTACTATTGATATGATCTTTCATTATTTCTTTTGTAAAAATGTTTAGTTTTTAGTTTTACGAAGATGTTAACTAACAAACTGTCGGAGAACTTTAAAATTTAAACCAGCTTCACATTATGGGACACGGATTGACGTAGAAAAATGGCAAGCAAGCCCAATTGAATAAATATCTTCTTACTGTATTAATTACAGTATTGATGTAATAATTTCATAACAATCTTAACAATTATACCTTGTATTGTTATTACCAATGTGTTTTAAGTTATATTACTTGTAACTATTAATCTCTCTGGTTTAAAATATAAGGAATCAACCACTAATACAAGATGATTTCAATAACACTGGCATATTCACTTAAATGGATGAAAGTAACAAAAAAGAAATCCCCAATATTTTTTGTGTCCATTGAAATATATCTAATCAATTGATATTAAAGTTTTTTTAATAAATTAATAAAATAGCATTACACTAAAAGGAAACTTACATTTGATAAATGACCGGCATTTAAAGTGCATTCTTATTGCTTGCAACTTATTTTCAATTCTATTATTTTAAACAAAAATAAAGAAAATTTTAGATAAACGTATGAACAAACCCTACACATATATAGAAAATAATAATTACTTAGATCCATTTTCACCATCTTTAATTGGCTTTTTCTTCCCTTTTTTCAAAAACTCCTTAATTTTCTCAGCACGTTCGAGGTATTGACAACATTTTGATCTAATACTTTCTTTTGCTTTCTCTCCTTGCGCTTCATCTGGAACACAAACGTATTTCAAATTCCGATTAAGTAACTGCAAAATAATACCATACATTTGATAGCATGCAAGAAATATTCTACACCATGTTCATACAATCGTAATGCTTCTTCAAAGTTTCTTTTACGATCTTCTTCTGTGGCTTTAGTAACAAGCTCAATAGCTTTAGTAAGGGTTGGCCCTGATGACATGATTTATCCTTTATCATATACTTCTGAATCACTAATTCTTATTAGAATTATAACTTTCTATATTTATCTACAATGATTAATATTCTAATGACATCTGTCAAAATAGCAAAATGATTGAAATTTACCTTGTGAAATTACAGAAAATCATATCTTCTTGTTACAGTAAACAAACATTTTAGTTTTGTAATATTAATAGGATAAAAATAAAGTAATACGATCTAAAAAATATAATGCAGAGATATAATATTCAGAAATAAACGAAACTGTTTCAAGAAGTAACGAAACATGTACCAGAGAATACAATAATCCTGTCACTAAAATTTGGACTCGCGCAAAAAACCCTATATTTTATACTTAGAAATTGGAAATCTTTTTTTATATAAAATCTCATATCGTTTAGTATTTAGTCTCACTCCATTAATATTTACAATTATATACTTTCAACAAAATAGCGTTAATTGTTTGAATTGAAAACAAACTATAGAACACTAAATTCTCTAAGTAGAAATGGTAGAAATGACGTAATTGAAATTATTGAACTATATATATAAACAACCACAACTTTGGTGTTTATGTCTGTTATTTTATTTTTTGTTGTAAACATATCTATATAGTAAGTACATAATGTCTCTAAAATTTTATGTAAGTTCATTTTTTAAAATGTGCGTCGTTGGAATTGGATTGGTATTAACTTTTTATACGACTATCGGTTTTACACTATTTTTGTCTGACCCAAATAAAGTTTCTGATCATCCAGTTGCAGGTATTCTTACACTATTTAATCGTATTGAAACGTATTACATTTAAACTCAAAAACTTTACAGATGATTGGGCTACATCTTCATGGTCACTTCTTGTAAATATGTTGTTAATAAGTATATTCATTTTGTTTCATTCATTAATGGCACATCGTACATTTAAAGAAGTATTGGAATCTTATAATATTACTGATCTTCAGAGAAGTATTTATGTAATAATAACAACGCTAACTTTGCAAGTAAGAAATAATGTCCACAGATTGTTCTTATTTTTAATAAAAACAGTACTATTGCAGGTGCTTATGAAGAATTGGCATATTATTACTGGTGTAACATTGTGGAAATTTAGTTTAACAAACAAAACTATGTTGTGGGCCTATTTTCTTATACATGGCATTTTTTGGCTGTTGATATACATAAGCACTATATGTGTTGATATAAATGAGTTACTTGGTATCAAGCAGGTACTTCATTAACTAACATGTTAAGCAGATGCTTATTTTATATTTTATAGGTTTACTATAAATTGAAAAAATTACCAGATCCTCTTTCACAAAAATCTTTCCAACTAAAAAGGTTATATGATCATATGAGACATCCTGGCTTCAGTTCTTTCCTTGTAATATTTTGGGTTACACCTGTTATGAGGTATATTTTGTTGTAGTTATATGTATACAATTATGTTTATGCATATATATGTTTTAGTTTGGATCGCTTACTGTTAGCAGTTGTCTTAAGCCTATATATGTATATAGCGTGGAAAACTGATGAAAATGATTATGAGTATCAATATATTCAATACAAAAGAAAATATGAATTAAACTACTTACAATGATGTATAACTGAGTTATGAAATATTGAATTAGTTTTTAATTTGAAAAAGTACAAACTAAATCTCCAAAGTATTTTTGTATATTTTTACTAACTTAATATATATAGTCTAGAAATGTTCAACATTACTTGAGTATACATATATTTACCTCCTACTACCATCAGCCTTATTCACAGACTTACTGGCTACTGTGGCTTGGTATTATGAATGAGAGCATCTGATCATATTCTTTATTTGCGTATACATATTTTAGTCCCAAGCTATAGTATCGCATCACAAAAATAATCTGTAGGAAATGATTCTCTTTCCATTAGTAGTCAGTAATTTATTAGTTTTAAAACTATATCAAATGTAATTTCATTTATAGATGGAAAATTAATACAAGTAAAATGTATACCGGAATTGAAGAAAGTATATGGTAGGAATACATAAAACTAGTGGTGTAGATAGTGTACTGAACCAACTACAGTTAAATACCTCACAAATACAGATACAATTACCTATTGTGCCATTTATTGAAAACAAAGAAATCTTTGTAGGGTGAAGAGACTAGAAACTTGGACCTTCCAGCAGTAAATGCTTTCACCTATGTTTGGGGGTATCTGATAAAAAGTGTTTGGAGAAACATTCTTGCCTACAATGCGAAAAACATGCTCTGGAGACATCCAATTACATTACTGCCTCTTCTATATTTTGCCATTTTAAAACTGGTGAAGAGGACAAGTTGTTTGGCAAGTTAAAAAGCCAAGAGGCCATTTGTTCATATTACATATATAAATTAGAAACAATTTTTTTGGAACAGTTTTCTAGTTTAGTCCTTTGCCCTAAAATAGGGCACACTTTAAAACAATATTTTGGAAATGTCATTTACGTACCACCTTGTCCAAATTTTCTTATGGATTATTTGTTCTCATTATACGTTAGATTGAGAATATTTTACGCTATTAAATTCTTAAATAGAGAGCAGGCCACTAACAGGAAAAAATTTAAAATTAAGTATAGTGACACATATATAATAAACACTAAAATATGATTTGTTGTTTCATTTCTCTATTATGTTTAATTTTTTTGATTCATTTTATAAATTAAGAGGGATCGGAACTCAGACCGAACTAAAATGTCAACACAATGATAAGTGGAATACAATATGCAACAACCTGTTTATTATTGTGGTAGAGTTACTGTATCAAATAATTAATTATATTATTCATTTGACTGCGTCCCGGTTTATACTCCTAACTTCTGACTCCCACTTTATTTTTGCTTTAGTGGATGTGATATAGTAGTAAACATACTTCAATCATCCAGTACTATAGTTCTATCACGTGAAATTCCAATTTTCGCTTAACAATTGAGGATGTATAATTAGCTTTGATGGTTTCATAAAAGGGCTTCAAGTGTTTTACAAAGATGAAGGATTTGAACACTCAATTTTTCTGTAAGACAATGGTTATTGTAAGTGATCCAAAGTGCAGACTACAAATTGAAACAAAGCTTCGATGAACAATGTTGGCTATATATTTTTTTTTTGAACACCTATAATCAACTTCTATAATTTATGATACATCTTATTTTTTCTAAATGTTATTGTTGTTACTAAAATAAAAACACAGTCGTATTATTTACCTTACAAATCAACAGAATAAATGGCTATAGTTCCGTATAAGGGGCATCGAGATAGCGATTTTAATAAATTCTAACGGAAAGTTCACGTTTTGCTGTGTTTCTTTTTTTTAGTTTAGTTCAAAGTACCTAAAAATCGATTTGAAAAGGGCTATTTCTAGGTTATGTTTGGAGAAGTTGGTACTTGTGTTTGGACTAGAAATTACCAAAACAGAAAATACTGATTAGCGGTAAAATTTGACTTGAGTATTGGAGAATAATCTGTTGTATAATATTTATTATCCCATATTTTTTTATCTTTGTATACAATATAAATAAATAGACTATTATTGATTTGAAACTGTATTACATTATTGTGAAGTTCTTATAGTCTTTTTTCTATGATTCTCGTTATAGAAAACAACAGGGAAAAAGGATAAAAATAATAGACATGTTATTATTTATTACAGCATGCGAAATACATGAAAGCTACAATACTTCCATTGTACTAAATAGTATAATTCCCTACAGCACAGCATAGCATTTTACCTCTTAGGGATTTTATGTCTATATTCAGAGCAGCCCTGATTAACCTTTCTGCTTTTACTGTTGTGAGGGTGTCGTGAGGTGTACGGAAGCCATATTGTAAAGTAGGAATGGTAATTATATATATTTTTAAAATGCGGTGATTTTACAAATTGTTAAGATATCAGTTATTCGGCCGACACTATTTTTGTCCAAGTTATTAGTAAGAAATGACCCAATTTCTGCCCCCAAATCTTCTGGCGCTATTTGCGCCACGCGATCCTATTCCTTATTTACCTCCAGCTAGCAAGCTTCCTCATGAAAAGAAAAATCGGGGATATCTAGGTGTTGGTGCGTTCCTTTCAGAATTCGAGGTATGTAATTTAAACATCATAATTTATAAACTAATGTAAATAATTAAGGATCCCAAAAATACTCCGCCACCTACAAGAGTTGAAACTCGCGAAGAACGGCTTGAGAGACGGCGAAGAGAAAGAGCAGAACAAGTAGCGTATAAGTTGGAACAAGAAATTGCAGTGTGGGATCCAAATTCCCAAACAAATATAACAGCTGATCCTTTTAAAACGTTGTTTGTTGCTAGAATCGTAAGTTGATTCCTTTATAATTTCTGCTTAACGCTTTCTGTCAGAAATATCAGATCAGATGCTTCACTTCATTTGATACTTGTTCCTTTACAAATATTAATATTAGATTGTAACTATAATCACAACATAACCAATTATATGATGACTGAAAAGATTGAATACATGAAAGACAATATGCCAGTCAGATAGCCATTACATTTCAATTCTGCTTAACTATAACAAAAATGGAACAGTAAATCATATCACTTATTTTACAGATTTGAAATTTGTGACAGAAATAATATTCATTATTTTTAACACCTGGATTTGTTCACATATATTCTTGAATCTAAGAATGTTTGTATGTAAACCCAGGAATAATAACCCCCTTATAATATTCATCTTAAATATTAGTCAATATTTAAGTTTGCAAAATAAGGTAACATTGAGACTAATTGATGTTATATTGATGTAAGACTAAGTAAAATGTTTGACTATTATTCTGTTCATTATAGAATTATGATACTTCGGAATCCAAGCTGAGAAGAGAATTTGAAGTATACGGACCTATTAAAAAGGTATGATTTCTTATGCAGTGAGAAAGTTGACTGCATCCAACATCAGAACGTGATGCCATGTCATCGAATATTGCTCGACAAAAAATTTTATTGGTGGCGTGTGCTACCTAAATTCGTACAAGAAATTTTTAATAACAATTCCTTTTTTGATATCCTAAAGCTATTTCTATTACTTACAAAACAACAATAATGGAAATAATTATATTTTAAAGCTCTTCATTGTTTGTAACCACCGCGTAAAACGAACGATACTTATGAATTTATGACGTTCTATTCAAAATAACTTCAAGAACAATGTCAGTTTTAAAAGCAAGTAAATTGTTGGTTGCATGTTTACGCCCAGTGAATTTTACCCTCTGTCGTAGGGTTACGTTCTCATGTTAGATGCACTCTGTCTATTACTTAACAACTGAGTTCTGTTCCTACAAATTGGTTTTGGAAGTAAGTGGTTGATATGCTAATAACTTGTTGCTATAACAAAATATTGTTTGTTTATTTCAATTTAAGAATTATGAAAAGAAGTTGTAAGTTCGTTGAAACAAATAGTAGTTGCGTGAGGCATACCTGTCTTTATAGAAATAGTTTTTAAAATTAATCGTTAGATATTGTTGTATTAAAAGGTTTTATTATCTGCAAATTCTGCTGAAATTATAATACAGCGAGTTTCAATAAGAGCGCAAGATTTGAATTGCCTGCCTTGTTTGACAGTCATAATGACAGGTTATTGTGACGTGACGGATGGGAGTTAATAAACACGGAGTATTACATGTGCCCTGATAAACATTATTATTAAAGTGGTGATAGTTTGATTGCCACCATTCATAAAGTGCGTTCAATATTCGGTAGACAAAATGGTCTTTTATTCATCTACTGCGAAAAGAACAATCAAAAAATTCGAAAGTGCTACTTCGGTTAGTGACGTGAAACACACGATACGAGCTCAGAAGTTCAGAGCAAAACATCACGGCAGTTCGCGGAACTATGGCCGAAAGTCCGGAAACGTCAATTCGTCATCGTACACAAGAATTGAACATTACAAGAGCCACTCCTCAGCGTATTCTAACTATAGATTTGCATATCCACGCCCACAGAGCCCAATTGACTCAACAACTTAGTAAGTTCACCAGTTGGATCCTTGTGCAAACACAAGTGAATGGCGATTATGCGGACAAAATCATTTTTAGTGAGACCCATTTTGACCTCGATGGTTTCCCTTCGTTAATAGACAAAACCACAGCCTTTGGGGTTCAGAAAATCCACGAATAATCTATCAGAAAGCAATGCATCTAAAACGTGTCATTGCCTGGTGTGCATTGTGGTCTGAAGCAGTAGTTGCGCCGTATTTCTTTGAAGATGTGGAAGGTAATGTGATAACTCTAAATGGCGAATGTTATCTTGTTATGATAACGTTTTTTGTGACTCAATTGACGACATGTGGTTTCAGCTGGTCGGCGCCACATGTCATACCGCCCGTAAAACATTGACCGTCTTAAACGAGTTTGTTCCTGGTCGTGTCATTTCCCGGTTTGGTGGCCAGAATTGGCTGCTATACTTTTGAGATTTAACACTTTTGGACTTCTGGCTACGGGTTTATCTGAAGTCACAGGTTTATGCCAAAAAGGCCGTGATCACCGAAGCATTGATGGCCGAAATTAGATGCTCTGTCAATGAAATATCGTCACAAGTATACGATAATGTTATTGCAAATTTTGTGAAAACAGTACGCGTGTGCCAGCAAAGCGAAAATGGTCATTTAGGCGATATTTTGTTTCATACATAATACCCAAATGTATACATTATAAATCAATAAATATTTTCAATACTTTGCTACAGAAAACAATGTTTTATTGAAGCTTCTAATCTTGCGCTCTTATTGAGACATCCTTTAGTAATAATTCCTATACAAGGTGTGCATTAAATAGTGAAAACCTGCACATGATAATGTTCTTCGTCAAATCCTAATTTTAAAACGTACATTCTTTTGGATTTTATAACGAGAAAGACATACAGTCCAATTTATTAGGGAACTTATAAAATAGCAATTTTATTAAAATATATAATGAAAAACGTATTGTAGAAGCATAAGATTATTCAGAACTGCTTATAGACATCGTTACAACTATATAACTACTATTTTATAATGCCTTCTTTGGCTTTTATAATTGCTCTTATTTTTTTTTTGCATACTGTCTATACAAGCGTTAACGGTATGTCTAATGTTATCGAAATTTTTCCACGCATCCTCAATATTTCTTACTAATTACTCTTTTGTAGTGTTTCTTCTCGAATACACCCGTGACTTTAGAACACTCCACACGTTCTCAATTGCATTGAGGTCGGCAGAATTTCCCGGCCAAAGTAGCACTGGTAGAGCATGCGTTTCCAAAAGACTTTGGATAGGTTTGGTCATGTGGCGTGGTGCCTTATCGTACATGAATGTGTAAGGGCCTTCACTCGAATCTAAATCATTGATATATGACATCAAGACATCCCCAATGCACGCTTATATTGGTGTTGATTCATGGTGCCTTAGCAAAAGTACCCTCTTCCGGTACTTGTAGCGGGTATCTCTTTTTTCATTAAAACTGCGATTTGCTGCACTGTTTTTCGGGATACTTTTTCTTTCTTTGTAATTGTGCGTTGAGAATACACTCCTGTACCAAACACGCACACATGCGCGTTACTGCAACACTAACACGTAAAGGCGGAAAGAACGTTGTTACATAAACAGACAAATATTTCTTCTAGAATGGTAACTGATCCAAATAATATTCTACGAAATATATTCTATACAGTACAGAATGATTCATGAGGGGGATAATAATAAGCAAGAGGTCATTAAGTGGCACTTTCTCAATTTCTTAGAAAGATATTTAGGGAATATATTTAGATAGGTATTGTAAACCCTATTCAAACCATATTTATATTTGTAAATTATCGTGTAGGAAACACATAAAAGCTTAAATTTATAAGGTGGCCGTAACAAAATGTGCAGGAACAAAAAACAAACATATACAGATATGTTTGTTTTAACATATCCTCAATAACTTACTTTCATAAAATATGTATTACACAATACTACAGCATTACTTACTTGACATGACAGTGTCATATTGTGTTATGATAAGCATTTACAGAATCAAATCAATCGATGCTGCAGTGCTTCACTATTAGAAATTGTATTGATAAAACTGGAGTGAGAATGGAAAGAATACCAAATACTACGACGATTACTATTATTTATATATTGATGGTTTTCATTTTGAACAATTGATGTCTTAGCGAATTTGTTGCGGAAATAATAAAAGGAAAATTTGCTAATTGCTTTTGCTCATGTGCGAAAGTCAAAATTGAGTTTATAACATGTTTATAATAGCAATTTATAAAATATTGTCGCAGGTATATATAGAATCTAACAGAATATTACTTTTTGTG
The DNA here is from genome assembly GCA_023509865.1 of Trypoxylus dichotomus. Taxonomy (NCBI): domain Eukaryota; kingdom Metazoa; phylum Arthropoda; class Insecta; order Coleoptera; family Scarabaeidae; genus Trypoxylus; species Trypoxylus dichotomus. The sequence continues at coordinate 44,201,580 of CM042074.1, read as the reverse complement.
CGTAAAATATATCAACAAAATAATGGACTTTCATCCAAAACGTTTAATTTTTGTGATATTTTGAACAGTGGCGTTTCTTCCATCCCTCTCCCCTCTCGATATACGAATAGCTTAAGAATTCAACTCATAAACAAAATTAAATTTATTGTATGTATTTATTATGAAAATGTTTTAATAACCGCACGCCTTTATATTTATTTCGTGTGCAATAACTTAGAATGAAATATGGTTGCTATGCGCGTATGTAAGCAGCGTGCATTTAAACTTAGCGTGTATTTTGTATACTTTTTTTTGGATAATGCTTACAATTAAGGCTACAGAAATGAGTAATTTCGGAGATGCATGCGGCTCGGTTACTATCAATATTAAAAATAATTACATTCATTATTTTTAATATTGATAGTAACTGAACCGCACGCATCTCCAAAAGCACCTGTTTCTGCAGCCTTATTGCATTAAATAGAGTATATCAATATTTTCTGGATAGTTAATAATCGCCTATTTCTCAAATGGGCTCCGTGTATAGATATAAATTGGTATATTCATACATTTCTTCATTTTTCAGATCGTTCTTATACACAATACTATAAATGGTAAACCGAGAGGATATGCCTTTATTGAGTATGAACATGAAAGAGATATGCACTGTGAGTACCCTCCAAAAATGATTAGTTTTCCCTCATCAAATTTCCGATCTGTACACTTTTAACTCTTATTATTTAGTCTCTGCAATTAGGTAAGTAGGCAGAGATTAAAGATTATATAAATAAAACGTAAATATTTTAAACATTTGCTCAAAACAATAGAGTTTTAAGTGACAGATTTCTTTATCATTTAGTTTATGTAGCCAGCAACTTCCGATAACGATTTATATTTAGACTGATGAAATTAATACAGCATTTTCTATTTTTGTACAGTCCGAAGCTGCAGGCAACTAGTGCCGTTTTCCCCAAACTTCCGCTTTTTGCTGGCTATATAGGTTTGTATGTGTGGTAAGAACCCTGCATACAAATATCATTACTTGTTTGTTGGGGTTTATAAAGATCTAAAATATTCATAGAATCAATTTTTTCAAAATTTTACGGTCAGATAATTGTTTCTTTTTTGTTTTAATTAGTTGCAATGTTCAATTTAATGAGTTATGTGCTAGAAAATTATTTTAAATGAGGTATGCGCGGATGTAAGTAATATGCGCACCAGGTAAACATAAAAATCAGGACCTTGGGCTCTCTTCAAGCTTGTTATATATTCTTTTCTTCTTTTTCATTATGATGTTAAATTACGTAAGTAACTGGGTAGGTATATTTAAATTATACCTATATAAATATATTAAAATCCTTTTAAATGTTCAGGTAAAACAGCAGCAATGGACAATATTTATGCATATTTACAAAATGCGTATTTCGTCACTGTACATCTAACATTTTTCTCGTTTAGTCTGGGCTTTATGCTGTGGTAGTAAGTCCTATTGGTTTGATATTTGCTTTCTGTGTAGGATACCTTTTTCCCGCATATAGCTTATTAGGAAAACGACCGGAACAAAATATCTGGCAACTTTTGAGATAGTAAGGTATCTGCAATGTCTTAATATTTTGCCATGGAAATCACACTTCGCTAGTTATGAAAAAAATATATATATAAGAAAGTATATTCCGAAAATTTTAAGAATCCTTAATTAAAATGTCATATTGCAGCAGCACATTGCTATAAAGTGCCTTTTCGTATTCTTATGTACAATCTGCAAAGTATCTTGTAAATACTACGTGTATTTACCTATTTATTGCATATTGTTAATTTATATTTAGCAAGTATTAAGAAAATATAATCTTAATACTTTTATGCTTAAAATGTAACTTTGTTTAATTTTCTTGTTATCAATTGCTTCCAAACTACTTAAACCTTTTGAAAATATTCTCGTTGTCCGTTTCACCTAGAAGATGGTAAACTTCGACGACTGATTTATAACAATTGCGTGTTGTAATATATTTTATGGATTGCAAATATTACCTTCATATTCTACTCAGGTCTCTTTCTGGGAGCTAAAAGGGAAAATGCTTGATCTTTTTATAATTGGATATTACCCTCCAAATGTCTGCAATATACATATAAGTTTAATTGAAATATAATCGAATAATGAGAGTATAATTTATTTATTCATCTGGTCTTTATTTTTTTGATCAAATGCATTTCCTTAACTTGATATAATTAAATTATTTGTTTAATAAGCTTTTTCATTTATTTTGTCTGTTCGTCATCTTATGCAATTGATATTAAACATATGTATCTACTGCTTTGTGTCTTTATATCTTTAGCAAATCAAATTTGAATTTAGTATGAGGCAAATGCAATAGTTTCTTACAACATTTTTCCTCATTATTGTCTTTGGTAGTAGTTTTCATTTTCCGAAAATGTTTGAAAAAATCTCTCGTAATTCCTACACTGAAAGCAACTTAATCATACAAAACAGCGATTTCGCCTCCAGTGGAAATCCTACTTCACTTAATTGTATTTCGCGTTGAAGTAGTTATTATGTGTTGGCTTTGTTTTTGATCTGCAACTATTTGAGAATGAAAAATGCGTAAACAGAAGATATTTTCAAATCTAACGTTGCTTACGAAGAGTTATAAGAAAAAACTTAGCACTTATTAATCCATCAATTTCGAATCCAAGTATTTTTTATATACATATTTATAACTTGAAATTTTATGGGTAACATTTCACCTAACAATTAATTTCTGTGACAAACAGTTATACTCAATATTCATTCACAACATATTCGCGTTTAAACAATTTCACACGTATTATCACAGCTATTATCGTAAGTATGCTGTAATTAGGTTGTATGGTAATTAATGGTAACTCTTAGATCAGATACATTATATAGATACCGGTGTGCCATTAAAAAATGCGTGCAATCTATGCAATATGTGTTTCCCTATTTAAAAACAATACGCAGTAATTCATTAGCTTGTAAGCATTCGTGTCATTTGTCATTCTACTATATGCTAATGTAATGCTCATTTTTGCGTGCAGTATAGAGGACTACATAACCTATTACACGTCCACAAGAATTTTATCCATAAAAAAGACTGCCTCTTGTGCTTGACTTGGTTTTGCTCCGACTGCAACCTGGTCATTGGAGCAAAAATTAAATTATGCCGGTGGGCATTGAGTGCATATGTCTAAAACGTTATAAATTAGAAGGGGAAAAAAAATAAAATGTCCATAATATATTTGAAGCGGACATTAGAGGGTATAAAGCTATTCGTTCGTAAGTGTATGTTATTGGATTAATAATAATGCATTTATTTTTGTTAATGATTATTAAAACAAATAATTTATTTTGCTGTAGTTTAAAGGCGTAACATAAATGAGTAGTTATGTCGTCTGTTAAATTAGAAAAAAGTACCTTTAATTCATTCCCACTCTCACAACATAGATCTAACTTCTTTATGTAAAGATAACGCAGCTGTAGAGAAAATCTGAGATCATGCTTTAGCGTGCACTGCTAAGTACGTAAATAAAAGTATAAAGCGAGTTGCAAAGTCTAAATTAAATTAGTATGTTAATGTTTGTAAATTTGATGGTTTATGAGTATACACAAAGAAGTAATGTAGATTACATAAAGGGTCAATTAAAGTATAGTTTGCTGGGTGAAATGTTAACCCCCGTACATATACAGAATGATATTAAATTTATATTCCCAAATGAGATGAAAATTCTAGGAAATATATACCAAAGCCTACACATATCACGTTGAAGATAATCTAATGTAGTTATTCTAAGAAATATGCAATATTATTTGCAGCTGCATACAAACATGCAGATGGTAAGAAAATTGATGGGCGCCGAGTTCTTGTTGATGTGGAAAGAGCCCGCACAGTTAAGGGTTGGTTGCCACGAAGATTGGGTAAGTATTTATTTGTTTAAAAATAGTTTTGTAGCTTTACAACGAAGAAGCACATAGAAAAAATACTTCTGTCATTTCAACATAAGCAAATTCTTTTTTAATGAAATGTATTGCAGCTTTATTAGCCTTGTTGAATTGTCGATTATTTTTGTTTCTAAATACGTTACTTTTCCAAATTACTATGTATTTTGTGAAACGTCAAAAATACACTAACGTAGAAAACACGGCGAGACTCCCATTTTCAATATTTCATTATTTTCGCTTTATTTCTAAAATATATTAACATTAAGTACAAGAGATTTTATATGTGAAAAGTTACCGTTACTTAGCAGATCATTTTGTAAGAATGTTTAGAAGATGGTTATGACGAGTATGTGAACTAGTCAGTCGAATATTTGTGAAGATGGAGCGAGTTGTTTGCTACCATGCTATAACGACATTTAACAAAAATTTTCGGTACCTCAAATTAGAATAGTTTATTCATTATACGGACAAAACGAATAATGTACAATTTTTCATGGTGCTAATGTGAAGTTTCAGTTTTTAAAATTGATATAGATAATCGTCACAAAGTAGTAACAAATAAACATACCTATCTTCACATTTTGCATTATGTATTTTCCAAGAATTACTTTAAATCATGAAAGTCCAGAACAGAAAGCATAATTAAAATTCATGATTACATGCGGCAGTTATTTTTTAATTAGATAACCTGAAATTGAATGATTAAGATACGTCAATGCTTGAAAGTAACTAAAAACAAAAATGAAAACTCCTATGGTCAAAGCTCCCTTGTTAAAACAAATTATTACGCTATAAGGAAACAAAATTATGATATTCAGTAGTTTTCTAAAATTGAATAGCTTGAAATAGAATGATTGAAAAAGAAATTGTGCAAGTAAAAAAATTCTCACAATAAACTAAATCTGAATTGGAATTTAGAAAATGATTGTACAAAACACAAATATCATGAGCACACTTTCGACGTGTCGATGAATTCTGAGTAAGAGGAGGATGAAATAAGATTTCTATAAGTTGAGAAAGTCGAGAGATACGCATGCTGTTCTGCGGGGCGATTGTGGGTTAGTGTGTTAGCTCTATCCAACAGTATTCTGTACACTTGTTTAACTACTACTACAAATTCCTATCCTCACATCGACCTTTTCACTTTAAATCGATTCAATGAAGCCTTCGTTCCGTATTATTCGTTTCAAGTGAGGTCGGTGTTCGATTCATTTTCCAGTCGCCCCGAATGCAATCAACTTTTCTCCCGGAATACACAATTTGATGAGGTTATTCAGATTTTTTGCTAGCAAAAGAAACTTGTTTTAAAGGTTAATTTTGTAAAAGATGTCTATTTTTTATAGCTTGAAACAATTACACTTCGCATTTAATAATAATCTTTTCAGCAAAGAATTATCTGTTTTTTCTTTATTCTTAGTAAACTTTTTACAATTTGTATACACGTAACGGTTACATTTATACAGAAATCGAACATTAGGATACAGCAATGTTTGAAAGTAAGTAAAAACAGAATATGCTAGAATTGTAGTCAAATAAATGGTTAAAACAATTTATTGCGATATAAGAAAAAGAAGGTATCTGAAAATGATAAAACGTAATAGTGGAAATTAACGCAAGCATTAATAAAAATTCGCTTGTATTAGTTTGGTTTTGAATACAATTTTTTCTCTTAATTGAAAGCAAATGAGAAATATAAGAAAATAAAACATGAATAATTGTATTTACACATGCCCACTTGCCGCAATACTCAAAACTGCATCGTAAATATACTGGGTATGTAAACGGTAATTGAATTTTCTATTTAACATTTAAATCTTTTTATGGTTTTAAACCAATTTTAAACTCAGAGTACTATTTAACTAATACCTAACTTATAACCAAACGTGGTGTAGCTGGGTTTAACTATTGCTATGTTTTTTTTTACCACAAAAGTGTCTTGCGCTTACTAGCAAGACTAAAGTAAGACGAACTTTGATAAATAAATTGCATTTTTTTCATTCAATGATTATATTAGAAAGAACGTAAAATTGTATCTAAACTCGAGTGCTATCAATTAAAAAAAAATAAAACAAGGCTGCATTCCGACCGGTACATGAAATCGTTGTATGCGTCTTATACAGTAAGAAACTGTTTCGATGTGCATTTATGCGTGCATAAAACGCTTTGTCGTTAAATCGATGTCTGGATGATTTTGGTCCTGTTGTAAGCTAGAATGGTAGAATGTATAGGAAAAAGTAAAAGTGTCTGGAACGAAAATGTTTAGATACTATATATTTTCATATTTTAGGTCATATCATTTTAAGTTATTTTCTAATAATGGGATCCTTTTTCATCATCGCTGCTGGTCTTATTACTACTTATATGATATTCTTCATAAATCACCATTGTACCGCTTCTTGCAATTATCGGAATAACTCTTTGCCGTTTATTAAGTAATTCAATGTTTTCATTGCTGTTAAATACCAAAAAGTAATGTTATAGTTTAAGTTAGGTGGTTATGAACACCAACATACGTACAACATGTACATTTTGCAGTCCGTATAGCTTTCCAAATAAAATACAATGAAAGTTAAAGTAAGCAAATTCCAATGGTCAAAGTTTCTTTCAGCATGCAGATATCATTTCTCTGATTGTCACCTGTTAACTGGCTGATAATTAGTATGGTGTTGGTATAATGGAATCGAAAATAACCCAGCTTCTTATTGATAGCTGACGTATCATATTAAGTGTTGCTAATGACAGAAAGTATTATACGAATTTTGAAACGATTTTGCACCTGTATGCATATTAAAAAAAGATACACTGGGATTTTCTGGTTGTGGGACACAACGAAACGAAGCTTACTAGACCTACTACTTTCTCTATCATCTCACTTCCCAAATATCACCATACTACGCTTACTATCTAGAACTTGAAGAAAAAGATATGAGGTTGATATTAATATAGCTTCAGTAACTGTTTCCTACAACTTCAAAATTCTACTGTAGATTAATATACATATTTTGTAAATAAAAGAAGAGAACACTATTCCATAAGATCATATAGATACCCTCTGTTAGAACGCGAACTGATTATTAGAGACTAAGTTTTTCCTTTTTAACATTTAATTACATCCTCTAAGGCGGTGGTCTTGGTGGTACAAGAAGAGGTGGTCCAGAAGTAAATATTAAGCACTCAGGTAGGGAAGATAATGAAAGGGAAAGAGAAAGATATAGACTGGAGAGGGAGCGAGAGGAAAGAGGAGGCGGAGGTCGCGAAAGAGAGCGTGATAGAGACAGAGATCGGATCGGTGGTTATGAGAGACGACGTTCTCGTTCGAGAGAAAGAAGGAAGAGAAGTAGAAGTAGATCTCCACGAAGAGAAAAGCGAAGACGTAGTCGAGATCGAGTTAGGGATCCAGATGTTGAAGAAGTTGAAAGACCACGCGAAAAGGATAGAGAGCGGTAAGTACAATTTGGTTTTTTGTAACTGCAATTATAACAAAATACATACTTTTAGTGATCGTGAGAGGGACAGAGAACGCAAGCGGCGTCGCTCTAAATCAAGAGAACGTGATCGTGAAAGAAAAAGGGAAAGAAGGGAACGACGAGAGAGAGAAAGAGGAGATAGATTGGAATACATTAAAACTGATGATGGCGGAGAAATTAAAATTAAGGAAGAACCATTGGATGGTAATATTCTTTTAGTCTGTTAGATACTTAGGATACATTTAAGAAAAATGCAATCATTCTCTAAATTATATGGACTTCTTATTTCTGTAAAAGAGTTTGGTTGCTAGAATATTAATTAATTGAAGCAACAGGGCCTTAGACCTTGAAGTTTCGACTGTTTGGTAGTATGCGCTTCTAACATTTACAGTTTGCAAGTAACTTTCTGTCTTTTTATGCAGAATTATTCTAATTTGTTTGTTGTGTGAAATTGATAAAAGCCATAAATCTGGCTACATTTTTTTCCGTTTAAACAAATGATAAGATTGCTTAGAAAAACAATGTCATTGCAAGTATTAACGCTTTTGTCATCTATGCATCTATTTCACACTCATTATACAATTACTGATATTGTTTTCCAGATTATCCAGACTATCCTCAATACCAACCACAAATGTATGACGAAAATAAAGTTAAATATGAGGAAGATGAAAAGAAATTTGAACCAGATAATACCAATGGCAATAGCCGGCATTACGATGACTATGAAGAAGGTGAAGCTTACTAATTAACGAAAATACTTAGCATAACTATATATTTTTTGTTGTAAAATAATTATAAGAATTACATCTGACACATCAATACCGTATTCAGTGTATTATGATTCATTACTAGAAGTAGTAGTGTTGTGACACAGAGTTGTAAAGAAATTTATCTAAATAATAATAGCAGTGTTGTGTTAACTTTGTCTATGTTTTATTCGTTGCTATACAAAACCAGTTGTATGTATATTATACATACGTTTATTCATAATATTGGCTTACAACTCTATTATTTACAACTACAAACATAAAATTTGCTATGCTATAAAGATGTATGTTTCTTTAGGATATTAAAATATATACAATGTATGGGCTATTTTTGTCTTATTAATTGCTATAAATTGTAAAATTAATTGTATGCACCCCCTTCCTCCCTTCCGCCAAGTGTTTGAGAGGATAAATGCTGTATTGCTTACCAAGTAAATGTGCCATTTCATGCAACCGATTGTTTTGACCTATATTTTAAAGCAAATTATTGACACGTAATTTAAATTATGTTTAAGCTAAGCACTTTAAGAACAATATCTTATTACTTATAAAAGCTCATTACTACCACAGAATACCAGTTATTAAAATACACACTTCCATTTTATTAGGTATTTTTATCCAATGACCTAGTTTGCATACCAAATCAAACAAGTTTAATGCATATGACTGCTTTAATTACGAAACCTTGAAATATGGTTACACCGAATTCCTATTCAACGCGTCAAAGTATTGGAATGTCAAGTAGAGTTCACATGCAAATAAAGGATGCAAACTAGACAATATCAATCCTTGCTCGGCGCATCGTCGTATTGGAATGTTAAGTGGGCAGCGAGTTCACACGCAGATAAGGGATGGAGGTTTTACGAAAAGATCATATGGGTAGTTGAACCAGAGCAAATCAAGGAGATAGTCGAGTCTAATATCTAAAAGCTTTATGAAAGTTATTAAGTATAATAAAGAACAGTTGGATTGTAATAGTTGTCTTATTATTTATGCTAATTATCGGCACTCTGTATAATTGACAAATAGTACCCGATTTGGCCTAATTTTCGCGTTAACCCGCGCTTTTAATAATATAAAAAAACTTGTGTCAACGGTTTTTCGCTTCGCTATGTTATAATAGCTAATTTACTTCGTAATACTGCCTGAATAAACACCTTTTGTTGATTTTAGCTTACTTTAAAGTACCTAAACTGTGAATTATTTACCTTCAAACTGGCACGAACAAATCGTTACGAGTGATAAGGTTTTGGAGTGGATTTGATGCAACCTTATTTTTAAGCGTCAAATTGTATGGGATCCAACGCTACCATACGTTCAACTGGTTATTCATGTATATATATGATCAAGAGAAACGGTAAACAGCCGTTCAATACATTCGGATTTTCAGAGTCAAGAATGGAATGGAACGGCTATATTTGGTTTTCATAAATGAATAAAATTTGTTTCTGTAGACTTTATGTGATTCATAAAGATGAAGATGTGAAAGACTTATATTTTTGCATTTATTTTATCTGTACTGTCTGGTAAACGGCTTTACTGCCCTGCTAAGTAAAATTTTGAAATTCATTACAATTATTATCATCTTTGCTCATTTGCTTAACTTTAAAACATTATCTAGGACGGATTGCAATAAATATACATAAAAAAATTGACTGTTAATTACACTAATGAAATGAAGTTTCAGTTGAATTTACATCATCAAATTTTATATTGCCAGTTGAAATATATATCACCCTCTACGAAGAATAGAACATGCTTTAACATATTTATATACAAATTGTATTATATTAGACTATATTGCTATCAAATCCGAAAAGCCTGTTATGGTAACAATTAACCCACATTTCATATAAATATAGCTAAGGGCGTGGCGTAACTCTAAACGATGCTGTAACGGATATTAACTACTTGCTACTTTGCTTCAACAACATGTACAAGAGGATATCAAGGCTGCAGAAAACATTAAAAATGCAAATAACACAGACAGAATTATATATACCTGAATGTTACTACATTAGAGTTAATCCAGATGGAATAGTTAATGATGATGCCATTGTTGAAGTAGTATCCATATAAATTTAGATAAAATTCATTACTTGACTATGTACAAACAAGAAATTATTATGTTTTACTCTTGAATGAGTTTAGTAATATTTCAGCAAATAAAAACCATGAATATTATTTGGAATTTCAAGATGTATTAACAATAACAAAGAAAAAACATTTCACCTAGTTGTATGGACACGTATTGATGTGGTCATTGCTAAGGTGGATATGGAAGATTTTTCAAAAAATATTAAATGGCTCCAAGAATTCTACAATACCCGTTTTATTAAGAACATGTTCATTAGACAAATCAAAGTTGAATTTGTTTGGTACGCCTTATCGAAATATAGTACAAAATTTTTGTAATATTAAAACTCAATTTAAACAAAAATATATACGTAAACGACTTTTTTATAATATATACAATTTTTATAACACATTTTCTTTTCGCTTGTACCTATGTTTTAATCAGTAGTAAAAGACGTTCTATTAACACATAAATTAACAAAAATGTTTAAAGGTTATTCAGTGTACAATTTTACTTTAAAATAAAACATTCTTTATTCCCGGCGATTAGAGGGAATTGCATATTAGTTAATGCATCGCAAACATAAAATAATATGCTATGGTTGTGCCATAAGGAGAGTGGAAGTGAGTCCAAATTTGACATTGAATAACAAACAGTGACAAGCTTGACGGTATATCCAAAAGTATAGCATTTAATTGAAGAGTTGGAGAAATATATTGTTGCACGTGTTTTCTAATAATTGAAATGGTTGAATTATTTATAAACCCTTAAAAAAATATATTTGTAGCGGTTGAAATCTCAAAAATTACGTGCACAACGTAGCTAATACTATTTCCTATTATACCTATTTCCAATTCAAAATTGTCAATTTCAGAATGAGAAAAATGTATTGAACTAAGTAAATAAGTGAACAAAATAAAACTACTAAAATACTCGAGGAATAACTCTAATCATAAGCATAGTTTTAAATAGTGCACTAAGATTATGTTTTCAGCTAAGCAGTTCATTAAAAATTTAATTCAAATTTCACTTAAAACGCTAAATGGAGATAAAGATAACCATTATAATTAAACACGACATTGAAATCAAACTAATCGATAGAAAAAAAGTAAAATCATGTACAAGAAAAGTATCACTAACTAGTGGTAAAGACCGTGAAATCGTGTTTAATAACTATAGAATCAATAACATTTGGTAACAGAAAACTGAACTACGAACATTTATATACATTTTTTTAAATACTTCCTTTATATTTTATACGTTTAGTCTTTGCATATATCGTTGAGAGAATTACTGATGATGAAACTGAATGAAACTGAATGAGACTTTATATTCATAAAAAAGTATCTAAAAATGCATAAGGGATTTTTTATTGGAACTAGGGAGTGTTCTGTACTCAAAATCAATAAATCAAGAATAATTTTAGTTGTGATCTAAAGTAACCTCATAAAATCGAATGTTATATTGTTGTGCATAATAGGTATTTATTTTAGTTTTTGTTCCCGGAAACTATGTATTGAAGTTTTTAAAGGTTATGTTTAGATTTTGATGAATATCGTTTTAACAATGGATACGTTACTTGAAGAAACGAGGGATTATTACAATAGTGGTGATATTGCAAATGTAAAAAGGTCTCTGGAGAAAATATTATCAGAATCTTCGGTTGTTCATTTAACCACATCTGATGTGTTGGAACTACTGTTGAAAAGTAAAAATTGTGATATATTATTGTTATCTTTGCAATGCATTGCTGAATTGTCAAAACAAGAAGAAAACCGAAAAATCCTTACAACTGAAGAAATTATTACCTGTTTAATTGACGTAAGCACAACCGAAGAAGTAAATCAAGTTTATCATTCCTTTCGAGCTTTAGGCAATATTAGTTATGAAAATGATAATGCAAGAAACATTATTGGAACAAATGGTGTTCAAACACTTGCATCTAAAATAAATGCAGTAGCTAACTCCTGGGTATATAAACATAATCCTAGGTTAATTTCTGTGCTATGTGGTTGTTTACTAAATTTATTAACAAACAATGATATGTTACAAAAAGTTGCCTTAAATAATGGCATTGTCGATACTATTCAAATTATTCTTAATAAAACTACTGAATATTTTCAAGAACAAGAAGATTGTATCACATTTGCATTGCAGCTATTAAGCTTTGCTTGTGATCATATGATAGATCAATGGTTAAATGAAGATTTATGTTCATTATTGGTTAATATTATTAAAATATCTGAAAATGCAGAAATTTCTGTACTCTGTTTAGAAATTTTAAGACAACAATCAGATAATGATGATCTTAAATTTTCCCTTGCAAAGTTAGGAACTTGCGAATTAGTTTATAATTTGGTTGAAAAATATGGAAATCAAGTTAAGGATGAAGATAGTCGCTCAGCTTTAAAATTAGCATGTGATTTGATTGTGTTAATTTTGACTGGAGGTATGCTATTACATTGTTTTACAAGTTCATTTGTTAATGTAGCCTATATAAGTTAATCATTTTATAATTTATAGATGACGCTATGAAATATTTATATGATGAAAGTAATGGTAAAGTGTACCATCAAATGATATCGTGGATTGATTCTCAGGATTTAGATTTGGTTAGCACAGGTATATTAGCAATTGGAAATTTTGCTAGAAATGATGTACACTGCATCCATATGGTTCAGTCTGGTTTATCAAAGAGACTTATAGGTAAATAACTGTTACATCGGTCCATCGGTTATATACCTTAATAAGCATGAGCTTCATTTTTAAGTTATACAGGCCACCAAATAACATTTCTAGTATAGAAATCCCATCTTTTATGAGAGATATAGGTTTGGATAAATTATTCTTTAACATTAAAAGAGTTTTTACCTGTTCTTGAATATACAAAATTTAACATAATTCTTGAGTTATATTAAGTTTAATTTATTTCATTGTAAATTCATTATCACAACTAATACATTTTTAATTATACTTGCCTTTGATGCTTTCTCATATAGGACTTGAATATCCTCCCTAATTTTTTTTTCCCTTTTTAAAATTCCATATGTGTAATGTAGTTTTTCTTGCGGAATGGCAAGTCGAACTTGAAATTGTTACATACACAATACATTTCTTAAGAGATAACAATAAAAATTGATAAACACTATTTTACAATACTGACTTAGCTAGAATTATTCAAAAAACATACACTCTTTACCGGTAGTTAATGCGTATCTCCTAAAAAATTGCAGGAGCATTTCAGAAAAGATTTCCAAATTCTATATTAAAAAGCGCCTTAAGAAAATGCTGTATTGATTACTATATAGCTATTATGAAAAACAAAAATTCCATATTTTTTAAATATAACACTTGAAACAAATAAGCTTTTGTTAATTCAAGAACAGCTAGCAATATTTCTAATTTTGAAGAACGATTATACGAAATTTATGCATTTGAAAGAAATGTGCAAATGTATTTAATTTGTGCAGATTTTCTTCTGTTATTATTACCAATTTAATAACTTCATAATTCAATTGAAATAAAGAATATACGAGGAACGTTCAATATTTGACAAGACTAATTGCAGTAGCAGGAAAAGTGAAACTTTCTAAGGATTTTAATTGACCACTTTAATGTTCAATTAGCCGTTTGAAAGAAATAAAAACCAAGATAGCCTTTTTTGAAGAATATTGAAACAGTATGGTAAAAAATGTTTAAGCCCTGAAAACGTGTGTAAATGGATTAAACAATTTAAATGACTGCATGATTAGTTAAAATCTCGACTCATGCATTGCAAAATTGTATAAATAAAAATCTCGACAATTGCTGAGTTAACGTTAGTGTTGGAACCGTGAATTCGATCACTCATATGACAAAATAAATTATCGCAAAACGAGTTGGAGACGGGTTCCAGGACAGTTGACGCCATAAAGACACCCGCGAGAGATCATAAAAAATTTGAATCATTAGAAGGTGTTTTTTACACCACTCGATTTTCATGTACTCGGCCTACTCAAAGTTTTTGCAAGCATCTAGTTCCAAGGTAACGGAACGGTCAAAGAAGCTAGACACAAGTGACTACATCAACAAGATCAATATTTTTTCCTCACAAGAATTAGAAAGTTCTTAAAACGATAGGATAAATGCCTAATCGTTAGCAAAGACAGTGGAAATTATGTTGAAAAGTAGTGTCATTGTCATTGTCATTGCGTAAAACAATATTTATATTAATATTATAAATTAAATACGATTCGATCTACAAATCCTTAAAAGAATGTGTGGAACATCTTCAAATATTTTGCGAAAAAGTAAGAAAAATTTACAGAAAGTACATTATCTAATTGTTTTTATATATAATTAAAATTAGACCAGAATGGAAACGAATGTTTACTAGCGAAAGCTTCTTAGGTATTTCAAAAACTCGCGTGTAATCAGAAGAGAATAGAGGAGAACGAACACGGAATTATCGCATTGTACTGGAATTATTTGTCATAGCTTTCACATTATATTAAATTGATGCGTGCGCAATCTTGCAACAATCAGCAATACAATAAAGAATTTTCAGTTATCACAGTGTTAATTGTAAATTCTAACTTATGTGTCGTTTCATGTATTACTAACGACAAACTGTTCTTCCCACAATAATAATGACTGATTCGTACAAATTTGTTAAATATTTACACTCGATACGTCTATCCTAGCGAAATCCATAGATTCGTAGAAGAGGAAAATACAATTTGTCTCTTTGTACTATGGATCCTCATAATTCTTCTGTATTTCAAAACCAATAAAATGATTCGTAACCGTAACACAGTTCCCAGTGAGATTAACTCTAAAGATTATTAATTTTGGAACTAGAGGTTTCGAACATTTTCGGTTCTAGAATTGCTTAAATTTCTTATAACTGTGGATTTGAACGAACCTATAAGTGAGATTCTCACACTAGAAATGTTATCTGTGACAGCTGTATAAATAAATGACTGAAGTTTTACATATTAATTACAAAACATTGAATACTTAATTTCCAGTATAGATTTAAGTTGTGCTTTGCATATCGTGCTCCTGAAATCATATTTTAATTTACATTGAATTTCCTACAGATTTATTAGCAGCGTATAATCAAAAAGATGCAGATATGAAAATCCAACATGCCATATTAAGCACTCTTCGACATTTAAGTATTCCAATACAAAATAAAAGCCAACTGATAGAAGAAAATATTATTCAAGTGTTATATAGTATGATTAATATTGGTTATTACCACGTAATATTTAAACTTATGGGAACATTTCGAATGTTAGTAGATGGACAAGGTATACGGTTGCAGTGCAAATTTTATTCAATTATTTTTGCTATTTATATTTACAGAGTCAACAGCTCGTGCCTTGATAACTAGGAAGGAATTTATTGAGAAAATAGTCTATTGGTGTTACAACTCTGATCATTTAGGTGTAAGAGCAGAAGCTCCAAGATTGCTAGTATGGTTAATAAAAAATTGTCGTTCATCTGAGTCGTATCCTATGATACTTTCAGTACCCAATAGTGTAAAATGTCTTGTTGAAATGATATCGTCATTACATGCTGTTATGCAGAATGAAGCAATTTTAGCTCTCAATTTAATATGTTCGTGTTATTTCATTGCAAATGATAATGAAAACCAATATTCAACAGTAGCTGAACAAATTAACAATATGAAATTGAATGATCATGTAGACAGTACTTACATAGCAGAATTGCTTATTGAAGCTGATATTACTAAAAATGTTGTCTTTCTCATAAACAAATATCACGAGAAAATGGCGTTTGAGACTGGTAGTAACTTAATAAAATTGTTATCTTTACTATCAAACTCAACTAGTATTATTAATCATTTTAAGAGTTGTAAAATAAATAACGCGTTGTTGTTACTAAAAAAGAATAAAAACATTAAAGAGTTGAGCAGTGATATTAATGCACTTACAAATACATTTGACGACAAAATTAATTAATTAATGGGAGTATTCCAAAATCGATTTTTATCTATTTCCTTAAAACTATTTCATCAAAAATAATTTCTATTTAATTGTTATATGTACATAACAAATGTGGATAATGTAAATCTGTGATCTTTTTGTAATTGTATTAACATTTCTTTTAGTTTAACAGTCCCATTGGATGATGAAATATGTTAACAATAACATATGGATAGAGTCCCCCACTTTGTCTAAAGGACGAGGGTATGATTAACGGCCCGATACGAACCATAGTAGCTATTGCGATTATAGTATAGTGCGATCGGATGCTCTACGTAGCCTAGTAATGCTGATCGGATAATGTCGTAGCAAGCGGCTACTAACTAACGAAGTAAACACGTGTATCTGGAAATCCCCAGACTTAGAATATAATCATGCAAAAATAATTTGCGAGACAAATATTTGATATACCAGAATCAACGGAAGTGCAGAAAATACATAAATACAACAGCACATATTAGAAATAAAAGACAAAATACGTCATCACATGTTCAATTTAAGTTAGATTTTGCGTCAGTATTGTTAGCTTGTAATTTATTATTCACCATACTCAAACAATCACCATTTCAGCACTTCTGGAATAAATATAATCCTAATTTTAAATTACAAAGTCGATCAACGTCGCTGAGAAGCGTACCAATTTCGCCCGAAGAAATTAAAAAAGAGTATAGTTATACATGGATAAAACAACAGTCTACTAACGTTATAGTACGAGCCCTGAATGCTCTTAAACCATCCTCTACATGCCAACTTATAAAAGAGTGCAATAATGTACCGATGAAACGATTACGAAAGTGGTGCTAGATACATAGAACAATTTCAGTGGAGGCAGTACAATATGTTGTGTGATCGTGCTCTCAAAAAAGTGTATGGTAATATGTTACATATGAAGTATAAAATTCATGCGTTACATCTTGTAGCGGAAACTTTCGATAATATTATCAAAAGTACACGCATTAATAACATATATTTTATCTTGTTGTTAGCAATTATAGTAATACAAGAATTAGAAACAAAATTGTAAAATGAATTACTGTAACAAAGAATCATTAATCATAGTCAATGAGTAAGATTAATAAATAAATAACCAAAAATACAATGCGTAATAATGTAATATAACTCTGGAAATTATTACACAAATAACCTTAAATCGCATAAACAAATAATTATTATTCACCTCTTGAACAGCATATGTAGAAAACAAGAATCTTCAATTCAGTTTCTCCGCTTCAAACTGATGTATTAATTTGTAATCTGTCTCGTTTAAATCAACATTCAAACTTGTTCGTTGACATAATACGGATTGCTTCAAACGAATTTCGCAGAATATTTCGTAAATCAATACACTTTGTATCAATCACCTGCAAATGGTACTGAACAAAGCGAAGGCAGAAGACTCCTCAAGAATCTACGACGCACCGGCAAACATTAATAAATGTGACTGTAAATAAGAACATTTTTTCATCGCGGTGAACATGGTTCGCCGAAACAAGTGTGGAAGCATACTTGATGCTGTAGTTTTTGTCCATTAATTCTTTGTGGGATGAAGAAACTGTTGGGGCTACTTCAGCGGGTAAGTGTTTTTAAACACCTACTTACTTTCTAGTATTTTACATACGGCAATTTAACTATAAAGTTTATTATCTACCAGCTATCCATTTGTAAGATATACGTACAATACTATATCTCGTGTCCTACTTTTGGCAGCTGCTGTTCATAGCGGGCCGCTAGTACTGCTACACTTCCCTGTGTTTCGGACAGTGTGGATGACTCTACATATAACGTGATTACATTTCCTTATACATACAATGTGTTTTATAAACCGTGTAAAGTTTAAAAGAATATGCAGATACACATTGGTATAAAAAAATCAGCAAATAAAATGCAATCAATTATCTTTATGGCGAAATAATTTGAATGCTACTATAATTATAATAACCATTCGAAGTTTTATGACAAATGAAAAGTTGTTTCTATTATATTTGTTATTTTTGCACGTTTTACTTTCTTTTTCTTTGAGTACATTGTATAATACAATGTTTGAAGAAAATTCTAAATAATCAATTTTGCAAGTTAATATAACATTTGTTCCAATGCACTTAGAAAACCGAAAACTTATTGTCTAGTATTTACCTAGTATATTACCTGGATCTTTAATTCTTTATACTGTGCACGTATTTGGTAAATTTTTGGTTTTCCGTGTATGTTGTAAGAAAATTATAATTTCATTGTTAGTAGTACGTTGTATAGTATAAAACCAATTAGTGATAGTAAATTTTGAAATAAGGGATTTACTTCTTGTAACAAATAATATGTATCTATTCTCTTTTACTTGAAATTATACTCCTGCAAGTATATGTATATGAAGATAAAGACAACTTTGATAAATAATAGCTTAAGTAATTAATTTATAACTTCGTAGACTGTTTGCCGAGAAGCAGTACATATTAGTTATGTATATAGATATTTTATTCTAGTTTGTAATTTATTTATTTCCACAGATTTTAGATAACACAAAGTTATTTTCTGATTATTGCTAACTTTATTGTACTGCAATTGCAACATGTAAAACTATATAGAATACTATTTTGAGAAATGTTGTTTTTTGCGATTAGCTTGGAAATTAAAGTCGGTTTATATTTTGCCATTTTAAAATGTTTCTCTTTTTTTCTTTTTAATTAACCCACCTTATAACTTCAATAATAATAATAATAATAAAGTTAGCAATGGTGAGAAGTTAACTTGGTGTAGGCTCCGCATATTCTTTAAAAGTAAGCAGCTAATATACACTATCTACTCCCTAGCTTTGTAAAAAATATTTCCATACACAGAACAACCAAAAATCAGTAGGATTTAATTAATGTAATTCGTAAATATCAAATTACTTTTCTTAATTTTTTTGCTGGAAAATTGGAATAAATGCTAAAAAGCAGTTTTATTTTAGCAAATTTTGAAACATCTTATTTAATTTAAAAGAAGAGAAGTATACTAAGCAGAGAAAATGTAACTTTGTTCAACATGTTACTCCTTGATGTAAACCACATGCTATTCATATTTAATTATTAAAGCATGTTGTATAAATAGTTGTATGTGCTCTATATATTTCTAATAGGTTTTGTACTCCAGGTTAGACTACAAGTTACTGATCTACTTTAATAAACTAATCTCTGATCGATTGATTTTATACTTGTACATAAAATAATTACTAAGCTAGAAACTTGAATCAAATAACGTTCTAACTTGACCATATCTAATTAAATTTAGTAAATGTTAGTTTAAATAATATTTCACGCTGCTTTACATGGGAACATATTCTGTTTGAAAAGAGCTTTATGCGATACGATATTATTTGGCCGTCAATGGTATTCAAAGAGATAGATACAAGAAAGTCTTATTTTATAAAGTCCTGACTAAATCAGATAGTACATTCTCAAAAGTCGATTTTGAGAATCAGAAAGAGCGAATAGCATAAAACGAGGGGAGCACCTATAAGCAACGATTGTATAGAATATAATGGAAAGTATCTATCCATTTGGCGATCAGTTGTTTGAACGTCTTTCTGTGACATGTTCTACTTAACCAACTAGTATTGATGTCAATAACTATTGACATCAACACTTGCAACGTGAATACTACAAATTTTAGGCCACGCCTTGTTTGTCATAGGTATCCGAAATGCATCGGACATTACGTAAGATTCCTTTTCATTAAGTAAATTTGTGGAACAAAGAGAGCCCTTCCATTGTAAAATAAAAGAGTGTTATGAATTCCACACCGAATTGCTATTTTCTGAAGTTAATTGTTCATACGATTTATCGATTACTGGCGAATAACTATGCGGTTATCACCTTTCTAGTTAGAAAATTTCGCAAGACGAATGGAAACATTTTGTCACTATGTATTCTGAGTCAGTATATATGTACATGTACTTTATTCAGCTTATCGCTGTATGTTGATTTCCGTGCGGTTGGGTGAGAATTGTGTAGATGCATTTGTAATTATTTTAAAAATCGCGGGTATCTTTTCTATAACGAGGTGGCGATCGTATGTTCAAATTGGAGAAATATAGACAAATTTTATCCTACAAAATTTGTATTGGCTAAAACATGGACAATTTTAATTTGATGCTAATGTGGATATGTTAACGACTTCTAGTTCTAGTTAAAAAATACAATACTAAGGATAATATTAACATTAAAATGTATTAAAGAAATAAAAAAACATAAAAAGATAGAAATGCACTAATAAATAAGGACACTTTAATATTTACCATTTGTCTAAATTAGAGATTGGATTATATGCAAAGTGCATTTATTTGATTTTATTTATTTATTATATTTTACATCTATATGTAGATGTATTACACTGATTAAACTTTAATAAATATAATAAATTGTAAAATATAATAAATAAATCAAATCAAATATATGGTACTTTGCATATAATCCGGTCTCTAGTCTGAATCGTGGTTGATATTCGTCTTGGTAATGAAACGTACAAATTTCTAATAAAATCTCTGGATATCTTCTACAACTTCTAACAGTTTAAAATACACATCATCATTTCTAGGAAGCTTTCCCCTTTCCCCTTTTCCCTCTCCTCAATTAATCCCTTATGTACATATATGTTCAATTATGGTCAAATCATGACTCTGAGGTGATGACTCCATAATCTTTAGTACAACTTTAGTCTGCCTTTTCACTTAAAATATTTGATGGCATGCGATAGTCTTATGAGATACATAAATAACGTTCAGGTTTTTTTCGGCCTTTTCAGCCTGTTCTGCGAACATGCTGCGGCCACCTCGAGCCAACTAATTCAAATTTGTATTCGTTGGTGTATACTTCTCAACTTCATAGTTCCAAGTCCGGCTTTTGTGTTGTTTTGCATACTCCGATCACCTAGTCGAAGCAACGGTTTTCGCGTAGCACGCGAACTCTTCAGCGTTAATTTATTAGGCATTTTCTTACGCACGAAAGTAACACTAGTTCGCAATGCGTTGGACAGTTCTGTAGCCCTTTTAAAATGATTTCGTATTTTATCCTACCTTTAAGGTTTTGAATTGTTTGTTCATTTCCTGCTTTTCTTCCAATTTTTCTCTGGCCGCAACCCTCCTGATGTAATACGACCTAACAATGCTATTTTAACAATGTTATCGTATTGTTCAGTAAAATGTAAACTTTCTACTTATACACTTCGGATATTTTCAAATAAGTTTCACCCTCAAACTTAATTTGTTCT
This sequence comes from Trypoxylus dichotomus, assembly GCA_023509865.1. Classification (NCBI taxonomy): domain Eukaryota; kingdom Metazoa; phylum Arthropoda; class Insecta; order Coleoptera; family Scarabaeidae; genus Trypoxylus; species Trypoxylus dichotomus. The sequence goes on along the minus strand of CM042074.1, from coordinate 44,180,098 downwards.
TGTAGGTACAATATAGCAAAATATAATCTTACCTCTCGAAATAATTCTACAGAAATAGTGTCGTTGGATTCGTGCTCCCATTTAATATATCAAAATCGTATAAAATTCTTACTATTTCCACGTTTATGGGCGCCATGAATTATTTGAAATATCTTTCGTTTATTGGGGATTTTCTTTGCAATCTAGTACATTAAACATGAATAATCACGAAATAAAAATGTATAATTTGACGTGGTTGTTATAACTCAATAAAAAAATACGGAAATTATTAATGTTGGTCAGGAATGTATTTACATTACCGTACATCTAGATTGATATAAATGTATTATGTAAAAGTACTATAAAATATGAAGATACATCACAAAAGTGTTTCCTGATATTTAAATCAATAGCATATTTCCTTTAGTACTGGTTCTGCAAAAAAGGTAAAAGCTTAAATTATTGCAGTCTTGGCATTTCTTTCAAAACTTTTAATCTAGTATGAAAACAATTGCAGAGCTTTGCAGATTTTAAATAAATGACATTTTTACATAAATGGAGCATATTGTATGATTTCCTAGATTCATGCAGTCTGTTCTAATTTCAAATACACGTATACATTATGGTAATTTTTTTGATAATATTTGACAAGGTTTTGAATATACAATACCCAGTTGACAATAGCAATATTCAAAGCGACCCACTTATTCATTATTGAGCAATCATAACCATACATCTCAAACATTATTGAACATAATGATTATAAATGTTGCAATATTCAGAATGCATTAATTTTGAATGTTTTTTACACCGTCAGAGATATCAAAAAGAATCTTTACATAAATTTTATACAAGGTCACAAGATCTATCTTATAAAATTATATTGAAGTATACAGGGAAAATCCGTAAACAATTGTCGCGGTGAAGTTGCACCCCCCAAATTTTCCACATTTTTAATTGAAGCAATTGAGTATATGTAATATTTTTTTTAAATATACTTAATTTTCACAAATACATTGATTATGTCACAGTATTTCGTAAAATTTTCGTCAAGATGCCCGAAACAATTTACGTCCAGAAATAATGTTTTTCTAAAAAAAAGAATTGGCAGATATGATTTACATTCTCACTACAATTGGATAAATTACTGTAAATGATTCTAAAATATATTATATTTTCATAAATATGTTGCCAAGACGTAGTTGTATCAAAAATATGTAACCAAGCTGCGTATATTTTAAATTCGCTGTATTTTCTTCTGTCAATAATACTTATTTATTGTAAAAAGCCAATTACACGTTTTATGAAGCGACGAAAACTAAAACAACACATGAAACAAACTCAATGAAAAGGGGTTAGTAAAATCCGATATATTTTATAGTAAGAGAATATACGATATTCTCGTACTTACCATTTGTGATTTGCGGCAAATTTAGTTTCTTCGTTCAATATTGTTTTGTTGTAGTTCTTTTTCTTGTGTTGAAGGTCTCTACTCATGCTGAATCTTTCTATTAGCTGTATAAAAACTTCTTTGATTATTTCTCGTTATGAATTCTTGTAGTAGGTAAATAATTTTCATTTGCATCAACCTTGGATATTACATCTATCAATCCTTAGAAAAATAATCTGGAAATATCGAGTTTTGCACCCTATTTGTATACATCCTAGTAATCAGTATAATTCCACTTGAATAAAAAAAAAACACGCAGCTTGTAGATAGACACAACACTTTAAATTTTCAGAAATTCCAAATTAATTTCCTATCAAAGGGATCGGGAAAAATGCTATCATATTTTCAAAATCATCATCGTATTTTCGAAAAACCAAATTATATTAATTTGATGTTTTATATTTGAATACGTGAAAATACATAGCTTAGAAAGCTTTTGATTTTCCATCTACTCTAGTTTTATGGAAAATTATTTAAATACAAGTTTCCGAGACACTACTTCCAATGGTCAGAGAAGTAAAACTCAAATTTTACAAAATTTCCAATATATTTATCACAATATTATTCTGACATGTTTCGCTATCACTGTAGCTTCATATTAATATTGTGATAAATATATTAGAAATTTTGTAAAATTTGAGTTTTATTCCTCCGACTATTGTTCAATATGGATTTCCAACAAGTATGAGCCGACTCAACCGATACACTATTTACACTCTATACTTTGCCTAGTATACACTATATGTATATTGTATTTATTGCCATTATTACTATAATTCAGTACTACAAATTTGAATTCATAATTAGGTATATGTCATTTAAAAACAATTCGTCATGCCATTGTTGTTGGTATTTTAAATATATTTATATATCTAAATATGTGCTTAAATGTCTTAGTACAAATATTACGTATTTTTAAAACCACTTACATGTTCAAAGTATATTTACATTTTTATAAACTACTAGATTATGGCTGTTAATAGTGTGCTCTACAGTATTTTGATATATAGCTCTTATTATTATCTTTACGCAATATTTGTGGATTTAATATTTAAAGGACCAAATACAAAAAAATATTATTCCTATTTGTTATTTTAATGTAAATTTGCCCTCATACACAAACGAGACCTTACCAAATGTGAAACTAAGTTCGGACAGAACTTTGTTAATATATTTTGAGTATCACCAGAATAGCATTGCATTTTAGCGACAGATGAGCGCACGTCCAATTAATAAAATACCACGAATCTCCATTGGAATAGAGAAAGAGATCGGATGTGAATAACATTTCTGCAGTGTACCACAAGGATTTTGGGTTCTTTATTATTATTATTCATTATATATACAGTGCCCGCCATAAAGTTTGCACTAAATACGGAAATATTTCGTCTTTTTTAATGTGATATATATTACATTATATAAATATAATATAATTATGCTATTAATTTGTGCTAGTGGTACATACGCCTAAATTAGAATAAATGAGCTACTATTTGAAATACATAGCATTTTTAGGAACACTTAAAATCAAAAGAACACTGTTGTGTATGAAACATTTGAAGCAAATTTTATTGTCATACATTAAAATTTAACGAAACCAGAATTTCGTATTAAAATAAAAGTGAGTTCATCAACATTTTCCAAACATAAACATTTTTTTGTTTTTTAAATATAGCATCAAATTTGGAATTTCAGATCCAAGTTTTTTTTAAAGGTTAAGTTACTTAGTTGTTATCATTCAAGTAGCAAAATAATTTGCCAAATTAAATTTTTGGAGTATGGAATTCAAAAAGAATGAGATGATTTTTTATAGATTATTCTTCGCAAAGTTCTATAAGATTTTATCATAACAGCAAATACATAATCTTCGTTAGAACACTGTCATCAAAATCTGATTCAAATATCCGTTAACATCATAATAAATTGAAATTATTTGTTCACCTTTTTCACTCTACCATGTATATATTGAACTGCTTACTTTCAACCATACCATTGAAATGGAGATTTTTCATGATTAATGACTTGGTATAACACTGTGTATATAATCATTCATGTCGAACTTATATTTTCGATTCAAGATTATCCATGGAAATATTGTTATTTTAAAGCTTGTCATATGGCATTTATGTTCTCTTCAATTAACCCCAAATGCAATCTCATTTACTTTCTGACATAATTAAATAAGCTCCAACCATTTCGGTAAATTAAACAACAAAAAGATACATTTATATTGCAATAATTGATGTTACTATTACTTTATTATTGCGGTATTATTTTACCAGGTCATATAACCAAAATGTATTGCATATAAAATATTAAAAACTTTGGTATTTATTATACAAGATTTTGATAACCAAACTTTCATGTATACAATGTTATTTGATAGTTTCATCGGTTAAATTTCACCAGTGTAATACAGCCGTCGATGGTAGCGCTACCTACTGCATTCTTAACGTGAATGAAGTATAGCTTAATGTATTCTTATTTTTATTCTTAATGTTGCCAGGACGTAATGGAGTAAGTTTGCCATGTATTGATGATTGTCTAGCTTGTCAAAGTACTTATCAGACCCAGCAATTTATTATGTATTGCTTAGTTTTAAGTTTGTATTGTTATCTGAAATACTGGTAAAACTAACGAAACAATATAAAATTGAAATTGTCTTAACGGGTGAAAATTATAAAACGCATAGCAGAAGCAGCTGTTACTTTTAATCCTCGGTATCCAAATAAAAATGTAAAGCATACAATAGTGAGAAGAGTTTTACATAAACTTATAAGTTAGGGTTCTGTAGAAAATGAAATTAAAAAGCCGCGCATTAATTCAATTAGTTTGGAAAATAATCAATATCGAGTAATACAGGGTGTTACTGAAATTCCGAAAAATAGCATCTTAGAAATATCACGTGCTAATGAGATTTCTCGTATATCAACTCTGAGAATATTGGGTAAATTTAAATTTCAACAATTCGAGCAAAAATTGTACACGCTCTACTAAAGATGGAAATTTTGAAAGATGCCTAAATTTCAGTTTTTGGTTTTAAGGACGGTTAAGGAATAGATTGTTTATCACATAGATACAATAAAATTTAAATCAGATCCTTCATACTTCTCGAAACTATTATTTTGATTTTGACTGCTCCTAAAAATGTCTTTTATTGCGAAATAAGTGTTCTACGCAGGCTCTAAAATTTCTAAAACATATGACTATTTACAATCTACTCGGTGGTCTAATATATATAATTCCATGAGACCTATAGTATCCGGCATTGAATCTGCAACATACAAATTGTCCAAATGGCTAGTGAATGAATCAAAGTTAATTAACGCTGGTTAACTTTAATCAGTGTAATACATCTACATATAGACGTAAAATATAATAAATGAAATAAAATATATGCACTTTGCATATAATCCGCTCTCTACTCATGACCATTAGTTAAAAAACTTATCAATTGTAGGTTTGTATATATTTTGTTTTCGATCATACTAGTTGTCAATAAATGAAATATATCATTACGCAACTGAATTCTGCTCAAACCTATTTTCGAACGCTAAGCAATGTTGATCCAAGGAATCTTAGATAAACGTAACATTTTGAGTAGAGTATTCAAAAATACCCATACAACTAGGAACGACATATACAAATGTGAAAATATGGTTAAAATATAGGGAGTATTGTAACCCTTCAGAATCTTGCATTCATCAGGTTCATATGTTGTTAAATATTCTAATATCTAGTAAGTGCATTGAAAGATGCAACTCTTGATGAGACAGCCTGCATGAATTAATTTGCATTCTCTATTATTACCCATACATTACATTTGTAAGCTCATTTTTAAATAGGATACAAATAAAATTAGTTCACAATTTATAATACTTTATTATTCCTGAGTAAATACTATTGATGTAACTATATTTCCAATTTTGCCTCCAAATTTAAATTCTGGAGTTGGTATAGAGTTTTTCAACTTAAAATAATTTTTAAATTGTTCTATTAATTCTTCTTTTGTCCAATTACAAGATGTGATAATCAATATTCCTGATGGTTTTAAAATCTTCTGCATACTTTGAATATATTTATGCCTGTTTTCTTTAGCACCAATACTTAAACTAATTGCATCATATGTGCCTTTATCTAATACAATGTCAAAATTGCTGAAATTTATATTTTCATCAAGAATATTGCATACCATAAACTCAATATTACATTCTAATTTGAAAGCAATATTTTTTGCCAAGATAATAGCATTTTCTGAATAGTCTGCACCTAACATATTTTTAAAACCTTCATTATACAATTCCATTAATAACATGCCATTTCCGCAACCCACATCTAATACTTTACTTGATTTATCAATATTTTCTTTATTCATCCATTTAATTATTCTATCAACAATATCTTCACCGAACCAAATTTCACCAACATCGCCATAGTTACTGTAATTCTTCATTTCTTCTTTGTACTGATTATCCCAATATTCTTTCGTACCTAGCTCACAATGTTCTAGTTCATCGTACATTCTGAAGTTTCTACAATACGAGCACTCATAATGGAAACCATTTCACACTTTTTGATAATTATTGCAGTCTTACCTGTAGTATTAAAATAAGTATGTACAAATTAGATATCTTAAAACCTTGGTAAGATTTCCAAATAACGGGCAGTGGCAAATTAAGGACTGAGGTGAATTTTAGCAGAAGCTTCACGTTTCGCCGAGTTCAAAATTATCCTTCCTTTTTAGGAATTTTGTGTAAGGCAAAAAAAATGATTTGTAGGTTACTTTCGTCAGTTTAACACTTTCAAGGAAATTTAAGTTGGTACCCGGCGTATGTAAACCAAAAGTCACTAGACATTACTAAAATGAGCAAAAATTTTCTTCAGTGGTAAGGTTCGTTATCTATGTACAGCGGTTTGTTTAGATCATATTAGTGTTGAGCAATATCGTGATTTTTAAATCACATCGTGAATGGTTATTGGAATTTATAAATAACGGCGATTTTAAACGGTGAACGTGATCACCTTTATGACTCATATGTATATCGTATCGTAACGAGATATAGTCGAATGCTACGATATTTTCGGTTGTTTGAATAAGCTTTGATATTCGAATGTCGCATAAGCGTGTCATTAATTCTTATTAAAGCATTTATACACTTACAAGAATATTTTTGAGAAAAGAACAATTACAATTTTTGCATTCGCAGGCCAAGTATTTCGTATATTACATGGCAAGAGGGTATGTCTATTTTGCGGAGTGTCCAGGCTGCGACACACATTTTAATTATCGTTATGCCAAACATATTTTTTCTACATTCAAACACAATCATCTTTCAAATTTAAATACTCAAGAATTTACAAACGATAACAGTAACAAAAAATATATAATTGCAAATACAATGACATAGGTGTAAAGAAAAATATTATAACCCACATGATTATTCGCTTAATAACGTATTTAGCTAGTCACGTACGAGTCTTCAATCAGTGATCACCGTTTAATCGTATCGTTACCGCTTGAATATCTACAGAAAGATATTTCACGTATTCGCTGCCAAATCACCGTTCACTGCTTTCTGATATTTATCTTCACGGACGTGATCGGTGATTTTCAAATCACAGTGAAAAATTCACCGACAATGAAATATCAACCACCACTAGACCATATGTGGGGAACAACCGGGCCGCGAGATATTTTGAAAAACTCAATTAAAAAAAAATATTACACCGATTTTTTTCATTTCATTTTCTTATTTTAATAAATTGCATCATAATAACATTGTCGTATTATTTCATGTCTGATATCTATCGCTAAAAATTATGAACGTATTTGCACACTAAAGTTTGGCCCACAACATGTCAAAGGTTGCCCATACTTGATTTAGACCCTAGAAGTGATAATAGTTGTGTTCAAGGAATTGTTAAAATGCCGTCACGCCTTGCAGCGCTTTTCGAAACGGTCGCCATTTTCTGCAGCAGAAAATTATGCGCTTTATTGTAGCGCTAATAAAGCGTAAACAAAACAAAAAGCACATAAAATTAGAACGTGGAGTTTGCGATGATGAATCTTTAAAATATTTGCTTTTCAAAAGTTACTTTATAGCAAACAACATAGAAATAATTGATGAAAGTAACAAGAAATCACTAAAATATGTGCATGCTTCAAGTTATAAGCCATTTTTAAATGAAAGGACCGCAAAACTGGGATAATTTGGAAAAGCGTACATTAATAATATATAACAGATGAAATCCAGATAATCAGAAACAGAAAAGAAACTACTGTATTACATAAAGACAATGTAAGAGAATAGGAGTGCGTTTTATATTCATATTCATTATTAGTTATACAGCCTCCGTCAAAAAATTGTAAAAAAAACATGAAACTAAAGATGTAAGTTATAAAACGATAATTCACAGGTATAGCAGTAAACTCCACTCGGACAAATTTATTAATTAAGCTACTTTACAATATTATTCCACTCCTGTTGGGCAACCAACGTCTGGGTCATTATTTTTTTATTGTGGGTTTACGCCATTGCATAAACCCTTTAGTAATTACTTTTTAAACAGGAATTCAATTTACATATGTTTTTGGTGATTCAGACCTTCCTATTTTTTAGATCTTTTGTTAACTTACATGATTTACCACCTTCACTAATTTATTTCCAATAGTCATTGGTAAAGTGCTAAAATTATTACTGCTGCAATAAACTTAAAAATAAGTTGATAAAAAGATAAAATACATTCTTATTAAAATGTCAATTATATCATATACTAGCCTTCATCTAAGAAAACTGGAAAGAAAACCGTTAAACTTAGCGCATTCAAATTTGAATCTGTTCACGGTGTTTTACAGCATTGCATTCAGGGAAACGTCACTGTGCAAAGTTGTTGCTTCCCTGAATGCAACCTTTTATTTAGAGTAATCTATAATTTTTGTTTAAATTATAACACATCATAATTAATAAACACTGTGAAATAGTAATGCTTTTCGAAAGTCAAACTGATAACTGTCATAGTACAGTAACTTTATTAAAAACTTTTCTTAATTAGATTATTATCATGTTGACTTTACCATGTTATTATTATGTTGAGTTTACTATGACAGTTGAAGTTGGATTTTCAAAAAAACATTAGTGTCCCCAAATTTAAATGAAAATCGTAGACTGCTCTAAGTGAACATTTAATTGAAGGCATGATAGTTGTCCAGCATATTATTCCCTGGTTTTGAGCTTATACTTATTAGTTCGAGATTCATATTTGGTTTTGCAGCTTTTCAATTAAAGACATTATTGTCAGATGGTATACCACTGGGAGGCATGAATATGTCTAAAATAAAGCTGCATTTTCATTAACTCCTTAGTTGACATCATAAATGAAACAAAATGTGGGCCAAACGAAAGCTATAAATGAGACATATTATTTGAAGGTATCGAAAGAGATACTGTTTAACAAAATTTAATATTCACCTACTTATCACTGTAATCCACTCCTAGATGTATGTGTACTTTATATGCAACTTAATGTTTCACCCAACAGCAATATATCTTAAATGGTATCTATGATTTGAAATATATTTCCATCTTGTAACTTAAGTGAAGTAATATACAATAAATGGTGAGTAAAAAATTTTTATTTTAATTTATGTATCAGCATCTTTACTAGTATTATCTTCAGCCATCAGTTGTTCAATTAATTTTCGTCTTTCCTCTGCTTGCCTCATCCTCATTAACACTACACTCTCATAATCTGTGTCCTTTATAGTGGAGCTTACAGGTCTACTGCACCATGCAGGTTTATTCAACCACTCCAATTGAAGTGGATTCGAAGCTAACCCTGTTTCTAATTCTACTGCCATTTCCTTAAATAAAATAAACTCTATAGGTAATACACCATGATATTTATATTACTTACTGCTCCTCTTTTACTATTAAATTCAACTAAAGCACTTCCATTCTTTTTAGGCGAAACAATCAATACATTAACGTCACCATACTGTAAATATAACATATTTTCATATTTTACAATGTATTGATGTGTTTATAATTATAACAACCTTTGACAGAAATTTATGTAATAGTTGGTAATTATAACCACCATTACATGGATCATCCTTTTGTGCTTTCCATTTAATTCTAATTCTATGTTCAGTACTGTTCCATGTATCTTTTATTTTATTCTCTTCCTTCTGAATTTGCTTGGTTATGTTTTCAATTTCCTCTTCTACTTGCTTTGAGCCTTCTTTACGTAGCCGTTCTATTTCCTCCTAATAAAAATGTCAAAACAGCTTTAACAAATTTTAATACCTGCTTGTATACCTTTAAAACTTCCTCGGCGCTTTTCTGTTTGCCAAAGTTAGCAGAATTTTTTTCTCGAATTTCAAGGTCTTCTTTAAGCCTCTGTCTTTTGCTATCTAATGCACGATGGCGGAGCACTGCTTCTTTTTTAGCTTTTAATACTTTATCATAGGCCTTTCTAGCAGATTCATCGGTTAATACTTCTAGTATTCTAGAAAGCTTGTGAAATTCAATGGCTGCATTAGGGTTACCTGGGTTTTTATCAGGATGTAGTTTCAAAGCTTTTTTACGATATGCCTTTTTGATCTATAAAAAAACATAATTTCATAAGAAATTGATAAAATAATATAACAGACGAACTATCTATACAAACATCATGCACTGAACTAGTACAATCAACTTCAAGAATTTCATATAAATCCTCATCTTCAATTTTAAGATCTGCGGACATATTTTCTTCTTCTTTTATCACTAGATTAAGTATGGTCCACGTGCCGTAAGATGTTGATAACACAACAACAAATTAACTTCTTTCTGTATTGAATTTGTTTTCTACTCTTCAATCCTGCCGAACGAAGCGTCTACATTTGGTGTCATAGAAAAGGATGTCGTTTTTCTGTGGCTTTGTTTTTGGCCCTTGTATAATTGGTTGCATTCAAATAAGCGCGGCGCTACAAAATAATGCCACAGTAACGGGCGCCCCCAACAAACTCTCACAACATCTTTCTAATAGTGTTAAAAGCCACTATTTACTTTGTTGTGGACTTCCACACTGTCATTTTAATTAAATTTTAAGACTGCGTATTTCTTTTTCAATGCACTTTAAAATATCTGCAATTCCATGACCCTTTTTTAATGCTAATTATTAAATTAATTGTGCGTATTTTGTCATTTATTTACTGATTTTTTACAATATTATTATAATTATTAGTTGCGCCCATAATTGTTTTGTATTTATCGTTTGCATTGAGTGTTGAAATGCGCCAGTCTCTTACGTCATTCCATAAAATTAATCGAGTTTTTCAAATGGTTGTACTTCTTATTTTAAACGCCATCTAATACAAAGAAATATGGTTATCACTCCATATTTCTTGTATAAAACAACATTATTTAACATCATTACGTTAAAACAGATTTTGTCAAATTTCAAGTTAAAATAAATTGTTAGTATAAACAAATTAGTAATCAGTATGCTCGCATAAGAATTGAAAAATTCTAGGAAAACATTCATAAATTGGTGTATATTATTTTACAAATGTTTTAAATTAGTGATTCTCTATCGAACCGTCTTCTATTACATAGAATAGTAAATTATCAATATCATTATATAATACAATTACAAACAATTAATACATCTTGATTTGAATAGCCGCCAAGAAAATGTCCTCTCTTGAAGAGTGATAGAAACCAGCCAAAATGTAATAGAGTGAGATGCGAGACCCAAACGACACCAATTTCGCTGTCGAGTATATTCTGACGAGTTGGTCGACGGCCAGCGCAATCCTCTTAATAGGGCAAGGTCAAACTCTGTTTTAGTACGAACGCCACTTACTGGGAGCAGCAGTATCGCATCAAACTTCACTATATTTACGTCTTCCTCTTGCCTCTCTTTCCCGTTTCCATTAATTGTCGACCATTTTTGTAATTATAACGTGAAAGCATTAGTAGCATTAGCAAGGCGGTAAATTCCAGTTTGAGTACATTTTTCTCGTGTGCTTTTGAACTGTGAAATTTATATTATATTGATTCATATAAGTATGGTGCGCGTGTGTTATGTATTATAAGAATACTTGAAAAGCAACGATGCTTCATAGATTCCCTTACAATGACGGAGAGGTAAGTAATCTATTATTTTTACATTATGAATATCATAGAAAAAAGACATCACATAATTATGATAAACTACTCATTAGTTTACACTGGAATTCTGTAGTTCAATATAATAACTGTTATTTGTTCCAAGGTAAATTATAAGGCCTTTGAATTACACTAAACCATATATCCAGTTGTAGTTAATAAGAAAGAAATTAAAAGGGCTTGGTACTACACAAAATATAATATGTTGTAGGTGTACAACATATGAATAACTTGAATTAGGAAAACCGAATTACATAGCATAGATCCAGAAGAGGTTTATAAGGAGTATAGGCTGTGTCACAACCATCCCAGTCATTACTCAAGGTTGCTTCTAGAGTATGTGGGCCAAAGAACTCTTGTCGCAGGAAGTATTCCTACCATTGATTTACCCGGTAAAATCAGTATATATATTTTTCAATAAAAAAATAGTGAGATCAAATGACTAGTAGTCAACATACTTGTTATAAAAAAACACATTGAGAAATTATTATATACCCAACAAATATCTTAACCATAAGCAAAAGAAATACTACTATTTTTTATAATAATCTTTATTGTTAAAAATTTTTGAAGGAATCATTTTTATTGACCATTATCTCTAATATAATTGCAAATAATTGAATTGCCTTCCTAGTTGAAGTAAATGCTATCTGCAAGTTTTAACAATGCATTGTACTACTTGCAGCTTTTAATGTAGAACTATGAAAAATTCAATTCTGAGCTGGTAACAATGTAGCTTGTCTGAAACCCCTAATCAAGGCGTTTTCCATGATATTGTGACAAAGATTTGTTAAAGGCTAATTTATTGTAAGGGATATATTCAAGATTGTTATACCTCTTGGAGCAAAGAAACTGTGTTACTTAAAAGGGAAATATAATTATATCTTTTTTAGTTATTTCTCGATTTGGGCCAAAATTTACTTTAATATAGAATATGTTATGACTAGAGACCGGATTATATGCAAAGTGCATATATTTTATTTTATTTATTTATTATATTTTACGTCTATATGTAGATGTATTACACTGATTAAAGTTAATTAGCGTTAATTGTATATAATCCGGTCTCTAGTTATGACCACTCATTCATTCCTGCAATTGAAAAACCAATAGAAATATTTTACTTGTTAGAAGTACAATCTATGGGATTTATCTATAAAAATGAAAATTGAATAGAGATCTATTGTATATTAATCTGCAATTATTTCAGGTGAATTGAAGCAGCAGGATACTATTGTCGATCCTTTCTCCTCAGATATGAATATAAATTTAATTAACATATTTTGAGAAAAGTAATTCTTGTAATTAATAACAGAAGAAACAACGGCAGGTACTTCAGGAATGGTAAATCCGCAGTTCCTTGTAGAATTATGTCAGCCAGGTAATAACTCTAATTACATTTATTCTAGAGAATGCACATAATTGTATATTTTATTTACTTACAGCACCCTCATTTACGTCAAATACAAGAATTATAACTGAACATGATCTACTGGAAATTATTGGATATTTTTGTTATTAGCTTTGATTTTTATTACTAATGTACATAATTTTTAATTTCTTGTTATTTCTATTTGACCTTTATTTGTATATTTCCATTTGATATACTTACAATTTTGTTTAGTTTTACTATTTTCATTTAACTTTTATTTTTGTTACTTGGTTCCTTTATATATTTCAAATTGTTGCTGTTTGGTATATGCTTTTATGTAAACCAAATTGTAAATATAGTTTGTAATAAAATTATTTTTACACATGTTTTGGTTTTTTTGATATTGTAAATGCCGCAACTTAGCTATTAGAATTGTGATATTTATTTTGTATTCTTTGAAATATGCTTGTAATCAATGGAGTGTATCAAGTTACATTTTGTAAATGTCTTGTTTGATACATATCTTTTTGATAGCAAGCTTATTTCAAAGAATACAAAACCTGGATATTTAATTAATATATTTACGATTTTGAAACTCCTGCTCATAATGTTTAGTACGAGAGCCACTTCCCAACAGCGCTGAAACGTGTCTCCAATCGGTAATATAGGAGTTTCGTTCGCGTGGTCGACGGCTGGGTATCGAGCAAGTGTTACAGAATTCCAATTGTGTCGATGCACTCGACGTCGAATTTGCAGAATGCCTATGCTGGTTTATCGCATACAATATAACAATCCCCATATGCCTTTCATCCCTTACAGCACTACCATTTACTATAACAATTATTTCTCTTATAAATAATAACATTATACAGCGTGTAATAAATAACGATAGCAAGTGTGGCAAGCTGCGTGGTTGTATAATTCACAGGTGTGACAGGCAACTCCACTCCACATGTAACTATGCAACGTAAAAAACTGTATCACACGTGCAAATTATTTTCTACGCAGGCTCTAAAAATTCTAAAACGTATGACTACAATCTATTGGGTGGTCTCATCTCTGGTATGTGTGTATTTTCAGGAAAGGATGGAACGAAAGCGAACCGTATCTTTAACAGGGCCTTATGGTAATAAATCAATTAGACTCGCGTGTGCAATTGGGGGTGGTTCTCTGTTTAATAAGTTTCTGTTCTTTTTGGTAAATATCGTTTCGTACGCGTCTAATTCTCTACATCAGTTTACGTTTTTAAGAAGTTTAAGATTTTTCAAATCAATTTTATGTCCGGATTTTACGTCGAAACGATAGCGTCTAATATGTTCTTTGATTTTCGATACTTCTTTGCGTTTGTCCAATATAAACTTTATCACAATCATTGCATGCGATGTAATGTAATATTTAGAAAGCGGTAGCAATAATTACAAAAAGGTTTTTTCTTTTCATCTTAAAGAAATATGATGGAAAATAGAATATGGTGATGAAAATATGACAAAATTTCTTCAAGCACTAGCCGCGCTACGAAACTGTTATGAATAGCATGGATGTGTCCCATCGAAAAACCGGTATGATGCAAGTCTTTCTGCTTTTACGCCCACGTGCTCAGTTATCCGGTTCACAAGATGTTGATATTACCGCCATGTATGCAAGACACCATATATGATCAACATATAACAGCAGCTTCCAGGTGGAGAATATATCCTATAACAGCCCACCCTAAAGCTGTAGACATAACTGTGAAAACGACTACGTTCTTATAATTATTTAAGAATCCTTCAAGAAAACTATAGTTATAAATAGCATAGTGGATTTGCTTAATGAACGAGGCCATGTAAGTAGTCTCCTACTCAGGGTAGCCAGAACTATTTCAAAAAAGTAACGTATTTAAGAGATCGTTTTTATGATTATTTTAATTCCAATAATTGCAAGTGCTCCTTGCCAAGATATAAATGAAGTATAATATGTTTATATAAAATATAATTGAATAAAAAAAGATACCACGTGAGATATGGATTGACACAGCATTTGTGATTTGCTAATTTTGAGTTACCATAGACCAAGAAGGGCAAGCATTCAAGTGCATAAAAGGTTTTCAGGTACATAATTTTAATTCTCAGCGTCAGCCAGAATCCAGTAGTCGTAATAATGCAGATACATTATTTGAAAAATTTTGCATCCACTGTTGCCGTGTGGAGGATGTGTACAGGATATGTAACATAGATGTTAAGTAGGGTAAAGTTTGTAATTGAATGGAAAAGAAAGTGCAGCTAAACTGGAAAAAGATAGCACCGTATACTAAACCTTGTAGTCATATTACGCACTTTGGGATTTTTTGTAGGTAAGGTTAGAAAATGAACAGAAAACTTGAGGTGCTTGTCCCGAAAGAGAGAATTTCTGAGGTATTGAAAGTACTACAGGATGGGATTTTAGGAGCAGACTTAGGAACTCGACAGACATTCAAGAAGGGGTGTGAGTTAATTATAAAGAAAGTGCCAAAACTTAGTTCCAAAAATTCGTATCGTGGATCGGTCAATGGATTCTATCAAAGAAAAAAGATTCTGATGAGATTGGAGAAAATGGGAATACATGTATTTCGTGAAAAGTTACTATGTAACCAAAAAAACACTTGAATTGCATTCCGATCAGGGAAGCAACTGTGAACCATTCGTATACAAAAACGTTTACGAAATATAGGGATATTAAACATCCTAAAGACTACTGCAATGCATTTGTACCCTGATAGCATGGTAGAACTCATCAACAGCAGGTGTAAAATACTTGTCCCAAGTTGTTGTCAACCATTTGCAAGATTATTAGTATGTAGAGTATCGGTTCAAGAAACCATAGGGAGTACAGCAAATGTGGTTTTTGACCGAGGGTACGATTATCGTGCGATCTACAGTTTGGCTTCAAACCAGACGGAAACGTGGTTGATAGACATTGTATCGAATGCGTAACAGTTAAACTAATATCAATACTAATACTAATATTAATATCAATATTAATACTAAACTATTGTTGGCATTGGTAATGATAAAATTACAATTTCTTTGCAATTACCCAACGTAATTAGATTACTGAAAAAATATCAGTCTCGAATGGACTCGAACCCACAATCTTTACCTTTCCGGTATACTGTGCTACCATTACACTGCGAGACCACTGAGTTCAAGTCTCTTTCAAACACCCTAAATGTGTATAATGGGAGCACAGTACGCCGGAAACATAAAGATCGTGGGTTCGAGTCTCTCCGAGACTGATATTTTTTCAGTGATTTAATTGTGCATAATTGCAAGGAAATTGTAATTTTATCATTATATCGAATCTTCGTAAGCGGATGGATCAGATTCACAATCGAGTGAGGATCAATTTCGAAGAAGCAAGTGACAGAGTGTAGGAACATTGTAACGTGATGAGCGGAAAAAGATGAATACAAACCGGATGATTTGGTTTAAGTATTCAAGTTTCAGCGATATATTACGTTATGGTGTCTTCTATGAAATAAACCAGGGCATTAATGACACTGTTAACTGAATCAAAAGGGAACCTACAATGGGCAGCTGCGAATAATGCATTTTAATCAACTCTGCCTTTCCGAAAAGTCGAGCAGCTGGCCTATGTATAATTTATGGTGAACCGTGGGACTAGTTGTTAAGTTACTTGACGCCAAAATATTATGCACTTACAGGGAGGATGAAATACTTAGAGCATTCTGTTAGATATATTAATGATGCTGGAAATCCTTAATGCCAAGACCCTAAAGTTCTATGTCTATTCAGTTTGGTAATCAAAATGCTTGTCATCAAAAGCCTAGGTATCGCGACAAGTTCACCTTTCTTCCTTTTCATAAGGCAAAATATTTGTAAATGCCCTATCCCTACGTTACATGGGTGTCCTTCGAAAATTGTATGTATGTTTGTATTTGGCTGAATGCTTATTTTGCATAAAATCAAGGATGAAAAGACTAGTTTTTTGTACCGTAAAATGTGTATAGATGTTCTATGAATGAAGAGAGCATCTGTTATAAATTATCTATTCAATCACTACACTTCAGTATAATAAGCATACGTTAAACATAAACTAATGAAGGATTGGAAATGTTGGAACTGATTGGAACGATTATAGTGGATATTTACAATAGTATATTTATGTAACCACAACGTGTTCACACGTAAATTGGTATCTTATAAATTGGCGTAAAGATGGCAGCATGTTCAAACTTCAAAACGCCACATCACAAATTGTATTTATATAAAAATAATTAGGATAGCTGGCGTTAAGATAGAATATTGATTTTTTGCCTAATACCTTTTAAACGAAACAACAGCATATTTATCAATTTGGTAATAGATGAAAGTGTAACGCTTTCTCTTGGTCACGTGACCGCAACTGACGAGTCGGTCTTTCACGTAAAGTGCATGGCCCATTCACGATGACGACCCAGCAAATTCAACCAAAACGTGGAATAGTCAAACAAGTAGGTTCTAAATCTTTTTTCATTAAATCAGATTGTAGATCTTCTATATTCTATCTTGTTCATATTCACATTACAATTTTAATTTACTTTAATATTACATTGACAAATCTAGGCTGCTTGGTTGGCATGATTAATACATATGGGATATTATTTTTAAAATGATTAATGAAAATTTACATATAAACTAATGTTCTAAATGTAATTCAAGAGTTATTATTTAGCTAATGTCAAAATTCACATAGCTTCTTTAATTTCTGCATGTTGTTGACACCTAACCTCTTGTATGAGTTGGCATATTTGTCAATACAACATGTTTTGCAGGTCCTCTCTGGGGACTCCATTATAATACGAGGATCGGTTGGTGCTCCGCCTCCTGAAAAACAATTGAACTTTTCAAATATTATTGCTCCTAAGCTTGCTCGTCGCGCTACAGAAACGTAAATAACAATGTTCTTGTATTATTTGGCATATTACTGAATATATTCATTTTAGTTCAGAAGTAACTAAAGATGAGCCTTATGCTTGGGAAGCAAGGGAGTTTCTACGAAAGAAATTGGTTGGTGAAGAAGTGTGGTTTACTGCAGAGAAACCGCCAAATGCTACACGTGAATATGGAGTTGTTTATTTGGGGAAAGGTATATATATGGATTAATTATTCGTAAATATTTAAATATTTCCTTCACAGATTTTAACACTGCTGAGAATATAACTAAAAGCTTAGTTTCGGAAGGATTAGTAACTGTAAGAAGGGATGGTGTTCGAATGACTCCAGAACTTGAAGAATTATGTGAACGGGAAAATGCTGCTAAATCTCAAGCAAAAGGAAGATGGGGAGGTAGTCCATCGGTAAGTATTTCCATGTTTATGCTACTCTAGCTAGATTATAATTATACTAATATATTATAAAATAATGGTATGTGGTCTCATATATTCCTTTTTAAACAAATATTAAATTGTAGTGATTATTTTAAATGTCTTTATATTGAAGTACTAAAGAAATTTGAAAAATCTAGTTGGTAAATTAGTCGTTAGTTAATTAAATATTAGATTAAAATTGCACACAATAAATTAATTTCCAGAAACACAACTGCAAAAAACACGTTTTAAATATTTAGTTATAGCTGTTGATAGTGCGCAATTTTTTTCCATTTAAAATTTTAATCTTTGTGCGTGAATAAAAACTGTTTGATAAACTGATATTGCATATATTTTTCTCTTGATATAGATACAAGAAAGTATCTTGTTTCTTTTGAACTACCTTCTTTGTCATGTAAGTAAAAATATGTGAAAAGAAATTTCTCATCATTGAAATTTTTTAGTTATTTGTTGCTAAACAGAAATAATTGTTCACAATTCTTTTTGTTATTCATTGAAGCTTTGAATGTGCTTCTATTTTGTACTCATTTATATATAATAATATATATAATATATAATAATATAATTTTTTAAATGAGGTAAATATCCAGTTAAGTTGGCTTATTTAAAATGTTTAATATTTTACCGTATGTTTTTTGCATAGATACGAAGTGGGGCATAAAGATCTCCCACATTTTGCAGAGGTTTAAAAAAAAACGAAGAAATTTAACTAGAAAAAGTAGATATGTTTTTGATAAAAACATAACATATGGTCTTTTAATGTATGTATTTTAAAAATGTCTGGCAAATGGCGGCTGTCAGTTTCAATACATTGCTGGAGACGTTCCCGGAAATTTGCCATCACTCTCCGCGTTTCCTGTCGGATCGTTTCCCTCAAATCTTCAAGAGATGAAGGCCGACGTTGAAAAATCTTTTCGTTTAGGTAAAGGTCACAGGGGCTTAAATCGGGCGATCGTGTAGGCCCCGTGACTTTTTAACGTTGACCTTTATCTCTTGAAGATTTCAAGGAAAAGATCCGACAGTAAATCAACGCTATTCCGCCTCAACCTACGCGGAGAGTGATGGTAAACTTTCAGGAATGTTTCCATGTATTGACAACGACGGCCGCCATTTGCCTGACATAATTTTTAAAACACATAAAAAACATATTTTTTGTTTTATATGTCCTACGCTGCATATGCCAGTTTTATAACTTATTTCTAATTTAATATACATATACATTTATTTATTTCTAATTTCTAATTTAATGTTGTGTTTATTGCAATCTACTAAACAGTAAAATGTATTAAATGTGTTAATTAGTTAAGCTACGTTGGTAATCATATTGTTACTTCACACATAAGAATATTTATTATTTTTTTTATAATATATGTACTGAGTTCTGTTAATTATTTTTTTGGAGTTGGTTGCAATTTCGAATGTGCACAAATTCAACATGTAACAAAAGAGTTACGCATGTAATTACGTATCTTTATTACTCGAATGTGATCAAGTACAGTAGTACTTCATCTTGATATGTAATATGTGAGTGTAATTACAAATTTTATAGGTGCTTTTCACTTTTGTTATTTTAACCCTTTGTTGTATAATAATCAAATTGTGCTATATAAGTCATTACACAAGATATAAATAGCTCATTTTATTGTAAGTTTTTGTCATTATTTTTGCAAAACGGAATAATAAATAAGATTAATTAATTAATAATAATAAAATGATCGAAATACTATAATTTATGCAATACGTTGTTTCAAAGACGTTTTTGATTTTTTTTTAAGGAAACTTTTGTTAGGACTTAATATTATTTTTCGATTATGCCTGTTATCAATATTATCAAAAATTATAATGTCTCATTGGTACAAAGGCTAAAAAGACTAGGAATAACGTCAGTTTACCTCTACAACCTCTATAGCAAACTGTCTTAAATTCTGGAGATTTTGCTCATTATAAGAGACGTATATATAGAAATATAAGCTTAAATTTGATACTGGCGGGTAATTAAATTTGAGATTTTCTAAGTAACTGAGTTATACCGGAAAAACGGAAACGAAAATCTTGTGATTACAATTCTAGGTTTTATCTTTTACAGCTTTGAAAAAAAATTGAAAACGAAAGATGCATTGCATTATGGCAATTTTTTTGTGCACAATACGTCCGATATACTTATTTTTTATAGTAATATTTCGAAAATACTAAAGCATTATCAAGTGTATTTTTAAGCCGTTATATCAAATATGATACACTTTAAGAAGCCATATTTTACATTTAGTCGTATTTGGGTCACAATAAACGACATATACATATATTGTTTGATGCAGACTTATTGCTGTGATTTAAGAATGAAATTCGTTCACAAATGAAAACAACCGTTCTACCATTTTTTCTATTTTAGTAAGCAACTGCGCAGAAAAGGAATCATGATGCGATGTATAAATACATTTGTAGAACACTTTCAACAATTTACTTTATTGTGAACACATCTAAACATCTATCACATACCTTGTAACTACACAGATAGTGAGGGTAGAGTGAATAATCTATTCATGCGTGACAATTATATATATTCGACAGTGGCTCGAAGCTATGTGGGGATATAATAGGAGCTATACACACTACTTGTTATATACAGTAATAAACACATATTAGTAATATCTAGTGACATGCAATATCCAAAAGTAACGCTTGATACTATAGTTCATTCCAGAAAGAGAGAAACAAAATTCGGAGCAGACCCCCAGCCCAAATTACAACCTATAAATTTCTGGAATGAATTTTACGCGGTAAACTTAAATTTGAGGACCTGTCTGAAATATTAAGTCTGTTGTCAAATAAAATTGTACATGGTTTCTTTAGAGATAATTCTACAATTAAAACAACAGAATGGTAAATGTAGTAATTACAACACATGAAAATAAATAAATTTGTTTAGAAAACACATATTTCATTTATTTGTTGAAAGAAGTTCAAACAGTACATGTCATTATATAGGTAACAGTGTATATATAGTAACACATAATAAGCAATGGAGTAGAAAATAACTTAAATTTTACAACCAAGGTAATAACATTTAATTTTATAATAATCATATAATTTGAAGATTTTTTAATTTAATCTGATGCTTGTGAGGAAATCGAGTCTTCACTATCATTGTCGTCTCCAACAGAAATTATAAATGGTTCAATAACTTCATCGATCTTTCCATCAAGATCCTTCATACTCGCTTGTTTTCCGATAACATAATTTATGCAGTTCTGCAAAGCTGTTGCAGTTGCTTTATTGATGGTATCGTGTAAACTTTGCTTAACTTCGTTAAATTTTAAAGTTCTGTTGCGCGCAGCAGCCTCATTTCTTATTTGTGCCCATATGAGTTCAATTGGATTGAGCTCACAGTGATATGGAGGTAAAGAACAGTTGTGTTCTTTGACTTTGCAAATTCCACAAATAACGTATTGTATTTACTTTTGACCATGTTTACCAAATTCAACAATTGTGCTCTAATCGTATCCTCTTCGTACTCTATCCCCTTACTTTTGTAACCAATTTCTGGCTATGATATGACGCATTATACATCACTATGATAGCATTCTCTTGTAAATATTGGTAATCCGATATAATACTGTCGGTTTTGAAATTCCTACAATCACATCTTGTAAGGTGTTGATATGTTGTATATATTGCATTCAATAAAGTTACCTAGTACTTGGAAAATCTGCTTTATCATGTCACCTTTTCTTGTGTTAGGTGTATCTGTTACAATTTCTTGTAAGCATTCAAAATTGACCGCTTTTCAGCGTTACTCAAGTGATTTGCGTTCTCTCGTTTCTTTGGATGAGAATACACATCTATACTTTTAGCAGCACTGGTGCTAGGTTCTGCATCTATAATTGAAAGCTACAGAATTATAATTTCAGTGCAACTCTAAAGTTCTCTGTATTTGCATATTACTTACACAATCTATTAATTTTCAAATCAAGATTCTGAGAAGAACTAATCTATACCGCAAAATAGCTAAGGTGATATAATAATTATGAGCAAAACTGTCGAAACGCAAACGTGTTATAAACAATGGTACGGATGTCAAAATCATTGACAATTTACGGCAAAAAGGAAATGTACGGTGTAATATCGTCTCGCTTTCAACCAATAAAAAATAACTGTCATTTGGGTCTGTTTAGAATTTGTTTCTCTTTTTGAAATATTATATAATATAATTCAGTTATCAAATACTGAGGACAATTTTTAAAATTAAGAAATTGAAGAGTCAGAACTCATTAAATTATATTTTACACTGGATGCAACTGAAAAGCAAAATGTTGGGTTTTGAAAATAAATAGAATTCGAAAGCGAAAATCTCTATACAACCTGCGTATATATAGACTCAGGGATTTCAAAGTAGGGCCACGTATATTGAAAGAAAAATATTCAAAAATTATGATGAAAGAAGAGAGGTCGCAATCACGACCTCAAGAATGTATGCGATTACATCGAAACGTCAAGACGTACATGGTTCTTCTAAGAACCAACGCCGAACGCGGGACAAAACCCAAGAGGATAACAAGATATATATTCATATTCGTCTATTTTATGTTTTTACTACGTCATTATTTTGTCGTATAAGTTAAGACAATCTATTGATTTGACGATTTTCCTCTAGTAGAATTGCTGAAAAAGGAAGCAAGATTTTGTGAATGAATAGATTGTCTTAACTTATACGACAAAGCAATGACGTAGCTAAAAGCAAAATACACGAAGTGTATATACTATAAGGGCGATAGGGTGCCATATAGGCAACATGTTACAGGCGTCGTCTAAAATTTTATTGAAAAACTTTTTTCTGAATACTTTATTGTTTAAAGGATAAACACTAAAAGCAGAAAGGTACAAAAAGTTGCCGATTAAAATTTATACTTTTTATGGTATTTACATTAGTACATTATTATATTACTCTATCTTTTAAGCGTTTTATTTTCATTCGATAGTGTTTAGAGCATCCAAGATATACTGTCGATGTACTTATACCATGGAAACAATGTTTCTTACAAATGAAACAGAACAAAAGTTGATAACTTTTGAGAAACGAATTGTTAAGAGAACATTAACCAAAAGCTCAGTATAAATTAGTGGAGACCTGGAGTACATAGATCCAGATTAAAACAAAAAATGTGAATGGCAACATTAGGTTATCAAGAATGTAAGGGGTTTCATAATAACAAAATCCTGAACGAACGGAAAGGAATAAAGTAAAATAGCAAAAGATACAAGGAAGCGCCATAAACTGCATAAAGTGAGTGCAATATGGATTACTTCTTACTTAGATGTTGAAAAAGTGAAAAAGCGTTGTTATCTTCGGCAATGTTTTGGAATTTCATTTGTTTCATCTTTACGCCCCAGTAATAAAAGGACTCACTTGATGGACGCAATGAAACCGGTGTAAACCTAGTACCTGTTCATATTTTATCTTTTACGGATTATCACAAGTTGATTTTCGATTACATATCTCCTGTCATACCCCACATACTATTTAACGAAGCAGGGTGGAATTCAATAAGCCATTTTTTAGAGTTAGGCGGATGTACAAAAATCTTGTCTGTACCCGTATAAACTAAAAGCGTAATTATGAAATTTCAATTTTTCTTTTACAAATCATAAGATTTTGAAAAATAATATCTCTTAGAGTAAGCGAGATTCTGATAACTGTTCTCAAAATTGTGATAGTTTGTAGAAAAAGAAATGATACTACTATTAAAGGGAAATCTTAACCAAGTTTTTCATTTCTTGGTAAGGAGGGCAATTATAACCCTTTTAGGGGTTATGCAATGTTTATGTTTATCGCGGATTACTTGATAGCTTATTGTGGTCACCAGACAAGACATAGCGACAGATAGCGGCGACATTGGAACCGTAGAATCTCATCATCAGCACCGTTTTATTGTGCTGAATGTTAATCTGAATAACTTCAAACTTAACACACTGTATAATGAATTTTGGTATTTTGTGGGAGGAAATAGAGTGGAACTTATTCTTGTAAAGAAAGCTTTTATGCGTCTTGTCTGATTAACCATTTTCATATGCAGATTTCCTTTGGTCTTCTTTTGTTATGTTCAATGTCACGGTTATCCTAAGAGGATTTGATCAAGGTTGAAACTGATTTCGAAATTATTTTTCTTGAGATTTTTATTGAAAAGACGATTCACCGTAATTCTGAGATGAGTAGTTTTTCCGTCCATAATTCTTCTGAATACCTTCTATTCCTTTATAATAAGTACACCGTTCTGGCCCTTAACGAGCTTAATGATCTTGCAGCTACTGTTTTTCGCGCTGCTTGAGCAGTTGACATTTGCTATGCATGTAGTCTGACGGAAATATGGTTTCACTTTATTCTTATTATTTGTCTTATTATCAATAAAGATTTCCCTTTATTTTAGCACGTGAAATAATTACTACAATGAAAACAAAAAGACCATGAAGAACATTAAAAAGCGCGTAAGAGCAGAACAGGACCTCTTGTAATTTCATCGGAAGTATTATCATTGATCTATCTATATATATTTGAATGTATTAGAATCTTCAATTCGATTTTTGTTAAAATTATCTGGATAGTGCGCTTTAGTGTCTCAATATGTTTAATATCTAGGACTACACAAAGTCCTGCTGCCAAGTTAAAATTCCCAGACCATGTCCTCCTCTTTTAATTGCACATTCTGAAATTGTTGTTAAACTCTGCACAAACCTAGCATTAAGGTTTATTAAAAGCTGACAACTACGTTAACAAATATAAAAGGCACTGATGTAGTGCAAGTTAACTTTGAAAGCTTCCTTCGTTCTTGAAATTCTATATTCTATTTAAGTACCTGTGTTTTTCTACTTTGCTTACGGAGTATTACTATACTTTTAAAAAAAGCATATATCTGCATCTTATTGCGAAGTACTGCAATTATTTTGAGATTGATATCTTCAATTTATAAACCAAATGTAAGGTGTTCATGTAATACATACCATAGTCATTGCCAATTTGATTGTATACAAGCGATTTATCGCTAAACACGATATACTACACGCAATAATTAATTTTCTTTTTCAGGAACATGTTCGTGATATAAAGTGGTCAATCGATAATATGAGAACTTTTGTGGATAAACAAGGAGGAAGGCCTATAAAAGCTGTAATCGAACATGTTCGAGACGGATCAACTGTGCGTGCATTTCTCTTACCTGATTTTTATCACATAACCTTAATGATATCAGGAATTAGATGCAACGGTTTTAAATTAGATGATAAAGGAAGACCTGATCCGAATGAGAAACTTCCGTTTGCTGACGAAGCTCGCTATTTCGTAGAGATACGTCTGCTACAACGCGACGTAGAAATAGTATTAGAGTCTGTGAACAATAATAACTTCGTTGGTACTATTCTTCATCCAAAGGGCAATATTGCTGAAATATTGCTGAAGGAAGGTTTAGCTCGTTGCGTTGATTGGTCCATAGCATTTATGAAATCAGGTGCTGACAGATTGAGAGCTGCTGAACGTAAAGCAAAAGAAGCAAGATTACGCTTATGGAAAGATTGGCAATCTAATGCTCCTCAAATAACGGGCAAAGAAAAGGAATTTACGGGTACTGTTATTGAAGTTATTAATGGCGATGCTTTATATGTTAAACTTCCCAGTGGACAAGTGAAAAAGATCTTTCTATCAAGTATACGCCCACCTAAGGAAACTACACGGTACGTTACTCTCGTCTCTTATTTAATATTATTTGGGAAGAATGCCCTGCCGTATGTCAGTTTTCCCAAACACAAGCTCTGTAAACTTCATTTGCGGGCAATGTAACGCACTAACAAAGTCGTCAATCATATAAAGTTGTTGAGTTTATTTTGCGTCGTACGTGGATGTAAATATAGTTTGTTGTAACAATAAGCGATGCTTTTAATCTATTTTATTTTGTAACTTTATCTCGTATGAGTTCTTCATTATTAAAAGTATTTTTCATGCAAAACTTTCTATTAGCAGTGCAGATGACGAGGGCAAACCTACACCAAGACCAAAAGGGTTCCGTCCTTTATATGACATCCCTTGGATGTTTGAAGCCCGCGAATTTTTGAGAAAGAAATTAATTGATAAGAAAGTCCACGTTGTTGTTGATTATATTCAAGAAGCCAGAGATAATTTCCCTGAAAAAACATGTGCTACAGTTACTATCGGCGGTGTCAACGTTGCTGAAGCGTTAGTTTCGAAGGGATTAGCTACGGTAGTTAGATACAGACAAGACGATGATCATAGAAGTTCTCATTATGATGATTTACTAGCTGCCGAAACGAAGGCAAGTAAATCGCAGAAAGGTGTCCATGCCAAGAAGGATATTCCCACCCACAGAGTTATTGAAATTGTAAGTTTTAGTGAACCTAATTGTTTTATGTTCAATAACAACTGATTTATTTTTGTATTATTTTTCTCTAACCTCATATAGTTTGTTCATATTCTATATTGAAAATTAATAATTTACATGTTGTGTAACTATCATTTGTAAATAATTATAATGAATGCAGAGTAGTGCTTGGTTCTAATTTTTCATTTTAGGATGCCGTTAAATCAAAGCAGTATCTGCCTTCATTCCAACGTGCTAATCGTGTTGATGCAATAGTAGAATTCGTTGCGAGTGGATCTCGATTAAGATTATTTATTCCAAAAGAACACTGCCTGTGTACATTTTTACTTGGTGGTATAACTTGTCCCCGCGGTGCTCGACCAGCAATTGGAAATATACCCGCAGCAGAGGCCGAACCTTTTGGAGAGGAAGCATTGGCTTATACAAAGGATCGTTGTATGCAAAAAGAAGTAACTGTTCAAATAGAATCTGTTGACAAAGCAGGAAATTTTATTGGATACTTGTGGGTAGATAACACTAACTTGTCGGTAAGTTACCTACCGCTTCCTGTTTTTAAATGTTAAACTCTATCTTAGACCCATTTGGCATCTAGTCTCTAACTAAATCGTATGCAAGCGGATGCACACGCCAATTTTCTGCAATTGAATAAGCAGCACACGTACACAACAATCTGAGGTTAGGTATTTTATCTAATACAAAAGTGTTAGTATAACTGGAAGCGCAAATCGAGGCCTTATTAAAATTTCATCTGAAGTGTTAATCATGTTATGTACATTGAAGGAAAATATTGGAAACATTTGGACATAGCTTGGCGTTGTTTTTCTATAATCAGCGTAGATTGCATGCGATAGATTAAAATATGTTTGAAATTATGGCATGCAATTCGCTAAGTTAGTACTGAATCAGTGCGCCAATCCGCTTGTAAGCAATTTAGTACAAAAAATTCCGGATGTTTGTTAGGTATCAAACTGCTCTAAGAAATGAACAGAATGTGTAGAGTTTTGTATAGATATCATTATTATTCCGAATAGTTAGATGAATAAAAAAGGAATTTCTAATTTATGTTATTATTATATTATTATAAATATTATAGCAATAGAATTTTTAAATAGTTTCGAGCAAAATATACACAGGAACACCTCTTCTAGGTAGCGCTTGTAGCAGAAGGATTTGCGACTGTACACCCTACAGCTGATCGGTCTGAATATTATAAACAATTGAAAAACGCAGAAGACAGTGCCAAACAACGAAAACTAAAAAGGTGGAAAGATTACATTGAGGAAAAAGAAGAAGAACAACGAATTGAAGAAGATCGCGCTGTGAGTGTTACACAACCTTATATATATATATATATATATATATTTGTAAATTGAACCTAAATAATATTTTACTCTTAGTATTTTCTAGATTAAAACATAGTCCCAATTTCGAAATTGGGATCTTTTTTAGCAATTGGAGGTCGTTGATTAATTTTTAGAGTACCTTTAAAGTAGTAAGAATATAACTAATTAATTTTAAAAACAAAAATTGCTGATATAATATATGTATTGATCTAATCAAAATCAAGACCACCAATCTGCCCGAACCAGTGACATGTGGGTATATGAACTACCTTAAAAATATTATATAAACATATATATTGTATAATATTCATTTGTTACGTTGTTTCTTCTACTGTATTTATATTGAAATCACCCAGTCCACTTTCTTTTCTTAATTATGTTGTTTTCTTGAGTATCTTGTGATCTTGGAAGTGGTCTTGAGGTAGTTTGCAGATGAGAGTGATTACTACCGAGCTCTCTTTTAGTTTTATTGTGATCCATTCGTTCACATTCATTTTCTTGATGGTTTTCTCCATTAGTACCTTGTCTTTCTTTTCTAGTGTACATAACTATTTCATGTCCTCCCCTTTCTCTAGAACGGAATTCAATGTTGCAACTTACTACTTGCTACAGTTCATCCGACGATGACAACCAGGTTTCTGTGACTTTTAATTTCAAAATAATTTTGTGTTGAGCGAAATTTCAATTTCTTCATATTTTGTTTTTGATGTTTCTTATGTTGTACGTACATAAGATACATCGAGACTATAGTCCGTCCCAACCTCCGTATTCAGTATACGTCTTATGGGAATTTGTTTCATGGTTGCCAAATCATCCGATCGGCTGTACATTACTATTTCCGGTTAATTATTTGCAATTTCACCCGATCAATTCATAACCTTTATTAACGTTTATTGACGTTGAAGGTGCAAAATTATTGACATTCATATGACATTTTACTTATTATTTTATTAAAGTAACTAACTTTTAACAGAGTGCATAGCGACTTCGCTGCACGTAAAATTATAGGAAAAAATACTACAGATAAAATAGTTATATCTCAATATTTATTAACAATACTATACACACATCTATAAACAAATATACATATGAACGATATCTATGCAATGTACAGTGAATATTTGCTTGATATTGGGTGCTATGCAATTTATTAAATTAAAAAGAAGATGATCCTTATATATATACAAATAATAGTTTCCACTTTTGTAACAAAAGAACTGGAGTCATAGAAATACGTATATGTATAATACAATAATATTTAAGAAAGGAATAGCAATTACACACATATATCTATGTCTTACGTTAATTTTCTAGTCAGTCGAAGAATCACTTTGATCTTCAGATGATGACGAATATCTTACGTGAATAATAAATTCTTCGATGTCGTCTTGCAAATTATCCACTATCCACATTTCCTTTTCAATATTGTTTACATGTTTGATGTAGTTTTGCCAATTATTAGTTGTTACAGTGCTATACGCTCGTCGAATTAATTGCTCCATATCTTTTACCTTAAATGTGGTATTATTCATTCTTACGTAGTTTTTAAGTTGTGCCCATACCATTTCAATGGGATTTAACTCATAATGGTAAGGTGGTAATCGAAGAACTTCATGACCTTTTTCTTTTGCAAATTCGTCAATCCTACTTTTATCATATTGCGGTTTAATTTGTGACACGCAATACAGTAAGTCCCTTTTTAGCATATCGGTACTGATTTGTATTTGTTTTTCATTGAGCCAATCAATGATCTCGTTTTTCCTCCATGCTGTTGTTGGAATTTTCTCCAATTTTCTGCAGTGGTAGGAAGCATTATCAAGAACAATGACTGACTTCTGTGGTATATTTGGAAGTAATTTATTTATAAACCAATCCTCATACGTTTCTGAATCCATCTCATGATGAACATCGGCAGTGTTTTTCTTGCAAAGAAATGTATATTCAGCACCAGGAACAAACCCATTATCACTGCCTGCATGAACTAATGCAAAACGAGGTCCTAGCCCGGTTGGTGATTTCAAACCAGTGCTTAGTCCTTGAATAAGAGCTTGTCGACTACTTTGAATAGCAGTATCTGTCCAAGTTTTATTTACCGTATGTCCTGTATTCACCCATGACTCATCAGTGTATATAATAGTTCGACCTGAAATATAAAATTACAGCCATGTCAAATAGCAAGAGGTAAATTTTACCTTCTTCTCTAAATTTCTTGATCTCGCAAGTATTTGTGCCTCCATCTAATAATCTCATCTCGTTCAATGAGTATACTTTTTCGTCCTACTTTTTAAATTCGAAGCCCATATCGTGTAACAATCTATGAAAAGTTGTTCGACTGAAGTTAGGAGATCATCGTCAGCATTGACAGTAGTAAGAATTGTATTTAAAGTAGGTGGCATATTCTGTATAAAAATCCATGCACTTTACGTCGAATAGCTGCTTGCGTGTTCTCACCATATGTATGCAGTCGATCATTTACTTGTATGCCCTTCCTTTTTTAGGTTTTTTGGACTTGATAATAAACCATTTTGTTGCTCCTGTTTTACATGATATATTGCACGGTCTGAGATGCCCAAAGCTTTACTTGCTTCTCGAACGGCAGCACTCACATTCATTGATTTATTGAAATAATTGAAAACATTTGCAATCATACACTTCTCCTTACAGTTAAATTTGTCTCCTCTGCGCCGTTTTCTTCCTATAGGCTCCATTAATGTAGTGAAAACTGTAATTACATTTATATTCTGTTATAACATTTATAAAAATAAATAAAAATACCCATATTACCCTGTGCACGCTTGAAAAAGATAGAAGTGTTCTGAAAAGAACAATTTGTACAACTATATAAGCAAATTAACAATTTAACGAAATATTTCAAAACAAGGACGATGACGATTGACAGTTGATGCTAATAGACAGATAGTATACAACTGTTGTCGACGCCGACAGCATATGTAAATAAGTTGCAACATAGCAACCGGTTGTAGAGATAGCGCTAATGACAGCAACCAAGGATAGTAAGAGATAAAAGTTGCTATTCTATCCCATACTGAATACGGAGGTTGGGACGATCTATAATTGTTTCGGTTTGTCGAATCTCCTTCCTCGAACGTCAATATCAAACAAACTGAAATGGGTAAGTTTAACCATTGCTTTCTCCGTTATAGCGAGTCAAAACAGATAAAGTACTCGCCAATCTTTTCCTTTTGTGTTCCTCAGTCAGAAATTTAGAAACCTCTCGAGAACAATTTATTATACTCTTAAGTTCCGATATACAATTGTATACAAAAAATAACCTTGAAATGTGCGAGTATTCCAAAGAAATTGGAATAACTTGAAAATTGTGAACCTTCTGCTTCCCTGAATTTTTGTATTATTGATCAGCCAGAGAGCCGCCGCTGGCGCAATCTGGATCATAAAACGTTAAATCATTTCTTTTTTGTAAAGATAAAATAATCTACTATTGGTCAAATGGATCTTTTGACGCACATCATCAAACATACGTATCTTACGCACATGAATATTCGATAGCGATATTACACAGGGATAGTTTGATTAGCGATCTTTGCTTATGCCATCAAACAATGACGTGCGTCTAAAGATCCATTTGGTGAAGTGTATTCTGATTACTCTATAAAATTTTATTTTATTTTGTGACGCATTTCGGAATTTCTAATGGAAATGAAATCGTGGTTTCGTGTACGTAACATACGCATATATGTGATACATAATTTTTATTATCCTAATTATTGAGTTGAATTAACAACCTTTAAATGTTATCATACGTTCTCAAACTTGTTTATCTTTAATAGAATCCTGAAAGAATAGTAAATTACGAAGAAGTTATTGTCACAGAGGTAACAAATGAAGGCACTTTCTTCGCGCAAAGCTGTCAACAAGGACCGAAGGCAGAGGAACTGATAGCAAAGCTTCGTCAAGAATTCCAAGTTAACCCGCCTCTTCCTGGTGCATATAATCCTAAACGCGGCGATATATGTGCTGCAAAATATACAGTCGATGACCAATGGTATCGAGCGAAAGTGGAAAAAGTACAAGGCTCCAATGTATTCATACGTTACGTTGACTATGGTAACAAAGAAACAGTCCATAGCACCCGCCTCGCCAGTTTACCCGCTATTTACGCAACTGAAAAACCATTTGCAACCGAGTATTCATTGGCCTGCGTATCTCTGCCCAAAGATCCTGAATTTGCCGAGTTAGCATTAAAATATCTACGTGAAGATTTATTTTCTGGCAAACTGTTGCTGAATGTAGAATACAGACCACAGGGGGCACCACCTGCTACTACGTTGCTAACTGAGCAGAAAGTTGATGTCATTAAATCTATTATTACCGATGGTTTAATGCTTGTTGAGAAGCGCAAAGAAAAACGCTTGAATAAATTGGTAGGTATTAATTAAACGTGTTTGTATTGTAATAATTTTAAATAAGCCCGAAAAGAATATTTCTACCGCCCAATCAATGGACAAAGAACGATTCGATTAATCTGTTGGAATTATTGCGTCAGCTACAATTTGCAAACGTACAAGGAGACACCATTAACTGAAATGAAATGAAGTTTTAACATCCTCAAAAAGCAATAAATTTATCGCCAAGTACCTATACACTATAGAAAAAGTTATAACCCCGCGTTGTAATACCAAAAATACACATTTACCTTGATTATTTGCAAAGGCTATTAATTAGAGGAGGACAATTTATTCTTAACAAACATTGGTATTTAAAACGAATCCACTAAGGGAGCGCTTTTTATTTCTCAAGTTCTTTAATATTGTAAAGACAATTAGCAAAACTCGTGGGTACAATTTTTCTTTTCTGGCATAACTAAGCTTTGCAGATAAATCGAAATGTTTTAATTCATTGTTTACCAATATATGTATAGTGTTCGGCAAATTTGAAACAGTCCATACATATATGATATATTGTTAATAAATGTCTGCAACTATTTTAGGTAAATGAATATTTGGCTGCCCAAGAAAAGGCTAAAAAGGAACATCTCTGTATTTGGCAGTATGGTGACATAACCGACGATGATGCAAAGGAATTCGGGGCTTAAATTTAAAGGGACCAGGCACAGAGCAATGTACACCTACATTATTATTATACTATAACTCATGTTTTCCATTACATTTAGCTATTAGTGGGTTTCAAATGTTAACGTAAAACTTCCATGTCATCATCATGATCGTAGTTTTATACAAAAGTAAATATAAATGGGTAAACGTCTATAAACAAATGTTTATATATACATTTATATGAAGTATTCATCATGTGATTTTCCCCAGCTATGTGCGAAAAGAGACAACAAAAGGCTATTATAAATGACAATTGTTTTCGTGATTTCTCTTTTTACATTTATTTATGTAAATTTTTCTCGTATAATTTTGAAAAATCGTAAGCATGAATCAGGTGTACCATCTGTGCAGTAGATTTTCAAATTAAGTACATATTTTATTAGAATTGTTTTTCCTGTGAAAAAAATGTTCAAGGTTGTGACTACCATGTTTTCAAACATTCAATTAACCTGTAATTAATTTTTAATATGCGTGATTAATGTATATTTTTACATTTGTTTTTGAAAGAATCTGTATATTTTGTTGAACTCTTGTATCATATATTGTATTTCACGGTTTTCATTCTTTTTTACGACTGCACATTATATTTGTACGTATTGCGAAATTCATTAAAGAAAACAGATGGTGTGAATGATGAAATGTAGGAAATGGCTCTGTTTAAATAAAACATGTTGGATAATTTTATTTGGTGGTTTATTAGTGATTTCAGTGGTTTATTTGCGATAAACTAATAGTCTTTCAAGATATTTTCATGAGGTTACAATGACATGTTTATATTTTGTAGATTATGTACGCTACCGATACACTACTATTTTGTTTTCTAACATCTTTATATTGGGTTCAAGTCCCCTCCGAGACCGATATTTTTTCGAAAATTAATTACGTTAGAAATTGCAAGAAAATTGTAATTTTATTACTAATGCTAACGGTGGTTTAGTATCGATATTCATATTAATATTAGTATTAATATGGATGTTACTTTAAAAATAGTACATGTTACAGAAACACATCTTAGAATTTAAAATTTACCAAGATTATACAATACATGACGACACAATGTTTAGATGTAGTCTCTAATAGTAATATAAGTATTAGCACGATTAGTTACGTATTCTTTTCTTCGTTTTCATTCAATATGATCTATGTTTCATTGTAATCAAGTTGTAGTAGTGATCAGTACTTGTTGGACTAAAGCTAAAATTGTTTGTTTTGCTGGTACCGCTAGTTTGTTCTTCTCATCTAGCGTTTATTTTCTTATTTGTCTAGCCAATATAAGAGAAGTTGCAGTTATTGCAGGGCATTTTATATACCCCTTAAACTAGCCCTTCGGATTATTCAAAACTTATCAATAGAAAACATGGTTTGAATTTGGTGTTTTCGTAATATTCTATCTATTTTATCCGTTGTACCCTTAATGTAGGAAAGATAGGCCTTACATAAGTGATGTAGTATCTATTGGCTTTTATGTATGAAAGGCTCTGCTTATGGTGCTAGCTGTGAAACCGTTTGTTCGCAGTATATGTTTGATCTCGTTGGTCTCAGTTCGCATGTGATAGGGATCGGCTAACAGTTGAGATCTTCACACCAGGGTTTTCGCCACCTTTTTTTGTATCTGTGTGGGATGGTGATGTGATTACGCGTTGAGGCAGCAGTTGGTATGAATTGATATTCGGTTCTGCTTCTTGATTACTAAAATCTCCAGGAATTGTAATTGGTTTTGATTTTCAGTTTACATGGACATTGATCTTTGCATGAATTGAGGTGTGAGGGGAAATCTTGCAGTTTATCTTCGCCGTGTATCCACATGATGAAAGTATCATCAATATATCTATGTTATAGCTTAGCTTTTTAATTGGCAGTGTCCAGAACTCTGGTACCAAAACCTTCCATCAAGATATACTAGATGATGATGCCGGTGATTCCATTCGTGCTTCTTCTGTTTGTTTGGACCTCCGACCGTTATATGTGAAATAGCTGTTTTTAAGACTAGAAGGTTTATTAGATGGTCTTCCACTTGGAACCTGTTTCTAATGATGTCGACTGTTTCATTGATTGGTACTTGCGGGAATAATGAAGTTACATCTAAGCTGAACAACGTGTCCGTGCTCTCCATGTGTTGTTGATGTAAAATGTCAATAAGGTGGACCGCATTCTTAACGTAGGTCATCTGCTCCTTGTATGGTTTTAGTTAGTTTGCCAGATATTGTTCAAGACCTTGATTCGGTGATCCTATGTCAGTCATGATGAGTGGCAGCGGTGTGTCTTATTTATGTATCTTTGGCAAATCGCACTTCTTTAGGCACTTAAAGAATTTCTACCTCAGTGCGATGAATTTCTTTGTTTTCTCATTCAATGGTGCGCTGTTGATTTTTATTCTTGTTAGATCCGTTATGTATATATATCCGGCTTGTATCTAGGATTGTCCAGTAGTTTCCGCAATTCTTTTTATTAGGGAATATTGTAGCATTGCCTTTCTCTGTTAGGAGAATTACGACGTTCTCATCCCGTTTAGTGCAGACATCTTGCTGTACAACCTTGATGTCCTCGGCACCACATGTGATCTCTACTGGTAGTTTGTCGAGTGCGGTTACGTAATTGAAACTTTTCGAAAAAACTTCTGCGGCTTTTGATAGTTTTCCGTTTGATAAGTTATAGACTACTTTCGCATTGTGCTGGGGCTGTGTAGGCGTTTCTTGGTTTTTCCTAAGTCGTACTACTTTCTTTTCGTCCTGAAGATAATATCCTTCTCGGTTCTGAAGGCAACCAGCTTAGCGATCTTACCCCATAGACAAGGGTAGATTAGTGAGCTCACGAGGAGGTGCAGTTTATCTAGTTGGGTATATAACTGTCCCAATTGTCCCCTCATGCGTCAGTTTGACTCTCGTAGTAGCCGTTGGCTTGTCTGTAGTAGAGTCTGTGAGGTTTTGGCCATTTTCACGTGATGTGATAGTTTGCAACAAGTTGATATCAGTTGCAATCCTTGACAGCGATATACAAATGCGGGACCGCAGATGAGACTCTTCGTTCGTAGCTTCTCAAAAGTTCTTGATGCTCGTTGCATCTCCTCTCCATGTAGATCCTGTATGTTGAGACGGTTGTCTTCGCTACAGCCTAATGTAACACTGCGTTGCCGGGTTTGTGGTTACGTGTGTTGTTGGTTCCAAAAGGTACCGTTTCGATGAAATCTTATTCTTCTTCTGGACGCTCTCGTTCAGCCAGCGATCGAAAATGAACTGTGACTCTCTCCTTCTTCATGTCCTTCAGAACCACTAAAAGGTAAGTAGATTTTGAAGTGATTCAAGTCGTATAAAAAATACAAGTATTCTCACCTGAGTGAAATAAGAAAAACATTATATTCTAATGGTATGAATAGTCATCATTTAAGAGACAGATTCTACTACCATTTACATTCATAATTAAATAAAAACTATTATTGTTTCATATTTTATTAGTGAAAGTCTGTTATTAAATACATCTGCAGCAGACAATTCAATGGACTTAAAATTGCTTATACACAGTTACAAAATTGACGTATGCCATAGTTCTTATATCGTTGATTATATGCAATTTTACCTACAGTAATGAGAAAAATCTTTCTTCTTCAAAACATTTTATATCGAAGTTTTTAAATTGTTGTATGGACTGTCTGGCTGAAAACGATGATATCAAGGTTGGCCTTGCTAAATTTATTGTAGGTTATATTCAAATTTTAATTTGTAATAATTTATTACTTCGAATATAAGCAACAAAATTTTCTTGTAATCTGCAAATAAAATTAAAATGCTGTATTGATAACCTCAAGATTAGTTAATTTGATTTCTCTTAACACTTTATCCTCATTTCTTCACAAATTCTAAATTGGTTTTGCTGAAAGGATTAAGAAAATTAAGACCAGGTGTAAAGTGAATGCAATAAATTTAATAATGCAAAAGTACAAAAAATATGGTATTTGCTATCCTAGAATGCTAACAACAATGAGATGTAAGTTTTTTATTAAACCCGCAGGAATACAAATTATCTTTATACCACGTCAATCCCCTTACAATTGTATTACATTCTATGTTTTCATAAATTTTCTTGATTTCTTCATCTTTGCAATTATATATTATTATATTTGGAATATTACCACATACTCCTAAAAGTTCAGAATTATTATTAAAACACACTTTGTAAATACTGCTATTAAAACAATGCATTGTACAAAGAACATCTTTAGGTTCTTTGATATTTAACAGGTATATATCCCCAGCTTCACTGCCTACAATTAAATAATCTGAATTTAACGGATTCCATGCTGCAGCTGTTAAAGATGAAAATTCATTATTATATAATACTGAAAGAAGTAAAATTGCACTTTTAGTCTTAAGAACATTGTGATATTACCAGTTGCTGGTATTTCCATGCGTATATCCCAGATACAAGCTTTTCTATCAGCTGAGGCTGATATAAATAGATTTTCATCTAATTTATTTGCATCAATTGAAAATATCGTATCTGTATGATAATTTCTGAAAATGAAATAATGACCTACTCGTAAACTACAAAGAGGTACATAATACTTTACCTAAATAATGCATTTGATTGAATACATGGTCCAATAATATCATATAGATTTATACTCGTACCAGTAGAAACTGCAAACTTATTATTACGCCATGTTGTTAATTGTGTAATTCCAACATCTTTATCAAAATCATGTTTGCATTCTATTGATTGTTGTTCATTTTCAGGTAGAGTCAATAATTTTAAATGACCACTATCTTCTGCTAGAAGTACCTAAGTAAAACTATTAATAAAATTAAGTTCTCTTCATAATGCCCTAAGCACATCAAAAAATTATAACTTACTTGGTTATTTTGAATAAATTTGGCATCACTTATAGTTGAATTACTAACGAAATGAGAATTATAAACATTCGTCACAGCTAATTCAAAATTTTTGTAGTGGAACAATACTCCTTCCCAATAAGTACCAGCGACATTTGAGCTTCCCAAAATTATATCACCTACAATAGTATATGTTGTATGACTATTATTCATAAAACATACTTTAGGAACCTCTTTCGTTTGCTTCAATAAAAAACAAAAAATCATATAAAACAGGGGATTGTAAAGGTTTCATCGTCCTTTCTAATGGTCGATTTGGTGGATAAACTATACCAGATAATTCCATTGCTTAAAATTACTGAATATTGACTATAAGGCAAACTCTAAAATTGTCAAATTATTTCGTAAAAATAAGCCGAAGATAATGCTTAAACAAGATCCGAGATGTTTATGAGAATGGCACCAGAATGGTTAAGAACAACAGCATAGACAACAGTGAATGCAATATTGTTTATTATCTCTGCACAATATACAGCCAATAGCCACTAACAACATCGCCACCATTTTCTTTTTTTTTAGGTGGCACATGTTTCTGGAATTCATATAACTGGCGGGAAATGTTAATCATTTTTCGTTTTATTTTTGTCAAATTATTGTTTCTATATTCATGCTATGGACATGTGTGTGCTGTACAATACATATGTCGTGTAATAAAAAATAAATTACTAATAAAGCAAGAAACCATAAATTTATCATAAATATGTACGTTGTGCTTAAATGTAGCACAAATAACCTACTTCATCTATGAGTTCATTTTTTTCGGTGGTAAGGATCAAATCAGATGAGAACAAATCATTAATGAAAGAATTGGTTATTTAAACTGGAAGTAATCAAAATTGCAAGAACATCAACTGAGAAACGATACCAATGTATTACTTATCTATTTTGATCAATACTATATCGCATTTGCCGCTCGCAATCGGTAATAAATTATTTTTTTCGGGTATAAACAAAAACTGTACACAAAAAAAGAAACAGTAAGTGCAAGGTTATAATCATAAAATAAAAATGCATATTTCAATTTACTCTGCAACTTCAACAAAAAGATTTCTTATTTCTCATGTCCAAACTCTTGTTTTATAACCTATGTAAAATTAGCAACGACGTCGCCAACAACCTCCAATAACATTCACAAAGCACACCATGTCTGTTGGCATGGTGCATAGGTATAGTGTTCATGGCCATTTCATAGCTTCAGGAGTTATCTATGGTGTGTCTATGAAGTTATCTGCGTCTATGGCCATTCATAGGCGTGATCACGTAACTAGTACTTAGCACCAACTTAAAGCAAAAAAATAGAAAGCGGTAAATTCATTCATCTATATACACTGTAGATTGCTCATTGAAATGTTAAAACTATTTTTGTTATGAAAAAGTATATCTTATTAAATAATTTAATACAGATATTCAGAATGCAAAATATGAACATGTTTTGACAGAATCCTTAGTAGGAATAAAAAAACCTATTTTTCAAAATAACTACCGGTCGCAGATTTTGCAAAATATGAAGAAATTTTGAGTTAGTAATTGTCAGTGGAATTGAATAATTTAATTAAAACTGTCAACTATTGATTGTTAATTTTGATATCTGTTTTTATGTATAATGTGGGATCTACATACAGAGAGCGTTCGGATTACAATTCCACATGTGTTATATTATGGATCGCTACCAACAACTTATAGTTTATCTATGCTATTAATACATTGCAGTAGCAATAAGTATATATAGTCCAAAATATAATTGATGTAGAATATATATGTATTGCATTTATTATATATTAAATTAATTAGTTGATATTAATGTGTTTAAAAAATCTGTGTATCCATCCGTTTTATGACATATGATATATACACAGTTCGTTTTTGGACTTCTTTTTACAAGTTTGCCGAATATCGACTACCAACTAAATACAAGTAATAAACCCATAATAAAACGCAGTATTTTAAGAATGGCCGTCAGTGTCAATTTGTAGGAAGGTAATTTTCATTTTTAAGTTTTTGTTTTTCAAATGCTCGGTTTTATTCAGAAATAAAAAAAGTCCTAGGATACCTATTAAACAAAGCACATGATAATTTTATTGGGTTTGAACGGTGTTTTTGTTATTTTACGGGCTTGACTACTTCAGACATTGGGAATAAAACGGTGTTTGT
This sequence comes from Trypoxylus dichotomus, assembly GCA_023509865.1. Taxonomy (NCBI): domain Eukaryota; kingdom Metazoa; phylum Arthropoda; class Insecta; order Coleoptera; family Scarabaeidae; genus Trypoxylus; species Trypoxylus dichotomus. The sequence goes on along the minus strand of CM042074.1, from coordinate 44,139,942 downwards.
TACAACCGTTTTATTCCTAAATTCGTTAGTGAGTACCTTAAATTATTTCGCTTAATTGGAAAGTTGTACATTAAACTATATTTTGCATGCAAGGTTACTAATAGTTCTTTCACATGTATCTTGTGGAAAACATTTTATTTGGAGGTTATCAAATCTCATAGGTTATATAAGTTTAAAGGTATATTATACACAAAATATTAGTTATCAGAACAAAATGAAGAAATTTTATATGAATACTAAACAATCTTAGTGAATGGTGTATAAATGGTGTATACCTATGCAACAACTTGTCAATTAAAATAGGCTACTATGTCCTTGTCAAAAACTTGGATGAAGTATGTATTCTAAACATGAATATGCTTTATGACATCTGTGATGTTAGAGATAAATTTAATAATAAGATATTCTTACTTATCCAATTAGTTTTAACCTTGGATTATAATATATATTTGCTTAAGATTATAATTAGGCAAATTTTATTTATTAGAATGGTTGTAGTTGCAGGATTTCTTAGAATGGAACAGTCATGTCCATCAAAAAATAAGAGTACTTTAAGAGAAGCATCCGTTCCTTTTATAAGAGAATCAGATTTACATAAATCAGATACAAGCCCAAGTCCAACAGAAACTGTTTGTTTAGATACTTTGCCTTCTGATACGTTGCCAGGTAATTTTGTATTTTTGATAATAGCACCTGTGACTGTTAGTATATTTCAGGACCTTCCCAAACTCAAATGCTGATACAGGATGACGTGACAAATCAAATAGATGACAAGAGTGATAAGGCAACATTTTTAAATGAATTAGGCTTGGAAGAGTGCGATGAAGACAATGACAAAGACGATAGATGGGAAGATTGCATTGATGGCGAATTTGGGGAAGCAAACCAATGTTTTGAAATTATAGAAGAGGTGATTTTTTTACCATTGTATTAAATAATTGCCGTCATAAATGCAATTTATTTTTTTCAGGATGATGATATATGCGAGAACCTTTCGGAATCATTTAGTTTATCAAATAATGTAACAACCCCTACCAGCTCATTTATAAAATATAATGGTTCATTTTCTAGTACGCGTACTTGGGTAAGACAACACTTTATTTGTATTCTTTAATTTATTACATACACCTATGTTATGGGTGTATAATTGAGTCTAATTTATTTAATTCTTATTACAATTACATCAATTATTATAGTAAATAATCCTATTAAGATTGATAACTAACTGATAATGTGCTAATAAATGTTTTGCAATTTTAAATAATTCAAGAGATCTTTGTGAGGTAGTAGTCAATACACAACCAATTCTAATTCAAATGAAAATTACTAAATATGTTGTCATTTCAAAAAAAGACGATCTTGTTAATGTTTCAGCTTCGTCTTCAAGATATGTGGCATCTCACAATTCTATATGTTTTGCACAGTTTAATTTGTAGGAGGATTATTCTATATAAAAGTACATTTAACATAATGCTTTTTTCTATTGATTATTGTAAGATAGTGACATTTATGTAATTAATGTGAAAAATCTAAACCTAATAAAAATTATTTTCTGTGTATATGTCTCCACTTAAAATTGTTTGATAAAAATGATTTGATGGTAGTATATATAGTATGCTTGTCAAGTTTATTTTACATGATGAATTTTCATAAGCTGAATGGTTTACCATATGTTGTTTGTCTAATCTTCTCTCTGAGTACTCGAAAATAATCTAGTTCTTTTAAAGCCTGTAATGATTTGAATCCTTATTTTTTTGGTTACTTTTAGAGAAAGAGAAAACTGGATGTTCAAAATGCATTACCTTGTAAAAAGCTTCTGCCTGAAAACAAGACTGTGTTGCACTCAACTCCTACAAAGACTCTTGTATATCTTGGTTCTCCGATACCTAGTGAAGGGTTGGTTAATGTATCTTCACAGATTACACCTAACGATAAATCAAAACGCGCTGTTATACCAACAAAAGACAATCCTCCACCAGAAATGTCAGAGTGGTTGGTACAATTTCAGGTAATTGTTGAATAAAATATATGTTAATAGCAACTATAAATTTTATAATTGTAGAAGTGGTCGAATGCAGAAAGAATTTTAGCTATAAATGAGCTGATTGCTAGGTGTGAACCCACACAGGTTCGATATATGATGCAAGTAATTGAACCTCAATTTCAACGCGATTTTATATCTCTGTTACCAAGAGAATTAGCTTTGTCAGTGTTGTCATTTCTTGAGCCAAAAGATTTATTACGGGCTGCTCAAACGTGTAGAAGCTGGAGATTTCTAGCAGAAGATAATTTATTGTGGAGAGAAAAATGTCGAGAAGCTGGAATAGATAGAGTTCCTATAAGAAGGGGTTCACCAGGTAGTCAGACGTCGCCTTGGAAGGTATTACCTCCATTATGTTCGTTGATATAAAGATGTCCTATTTGAAATTCTTACGCTAAACATCTTGAGAATGCAAGGTGTTAATTGATTGGCTTCATTTCACAATCAAAAATACATTCTATTACAACAAAGCTGGCATTACACCTGAAAGATTTTTTTATTAACGGAAATCATAAAGCTAGTTAGTTAATCTTTGGAGGATCTTTTGAAATATTTGAGCTTATAAAAATAACAACATTTTTCGTTTCATTCTCACGAATAAAAACAAATAAAAGAACTGACGAAAATATTCTAAATTGTGTCATTTTTCATCACGGACTGTTCTGCCATTTCATTTCCCTGAATTTTTACTTAAATATTGATTGTGCAAATTAGCTGTGTGTTAGGGATTCTTTATATTAGCTTTTTATGTACGTACATTTATAAATGAAATATTACCATTACAGAAACTTGCTACTATTTTTGTACGTATTTATTTTTAGTTAGTCCTACACGAAAATTACTGCAATCAAATATGTTAACACTATTTTGGACACGTTACATTATGAAAAAAATTGCAGCTACAGAACTCGTTTGTTTTATGTAATAAAATGTGTTTCTATTATATCAACTAATACTCTAATAACATCTTGCGTTTGCAATATATTTAGCTTAAGAGGTGCAAAATTAAATTTACGTATATTAAAGGTTAAAAATTGTAGGGTAATCATTGTTTGTTGACAATTCAGGATAGATGCTGGTTACGTAAAACTGCATAATTTAAACAGATATATAATCCGTTTATGGCAGCTTCGGCAGGTTGTACACCAAAACTAACGCGGAAGTATAAACAAACTGGGTGCCCCAAATGTTTAATCAACTTCAATATTTTTAATACCGTTAAAGATATCGAAAAAACTCAGGTCAATTTTATTCGGGTATACAGAATGTTTTGAAAGCAAGTGTCACATTAAAGCTGCATTTTTTAAAAAATGTGCAATATATACAGTAGAACCCGGTTATAATAACTTCGGCTGTAACGACACTCCTTTTTTAGCGTCAAATTTTAAGCGCTCCCGCACTTTACTATTCAAACGTACATTGAAAAACCCGGTTTTAGCATCAATAACCCCTGATATAACGACAAATATTTACCACCTGAGGTATGTATTTATACTATCATTTATGGTTCAATTCCCGGTATTTACCTACCCTGCAACTGACCGTTCGGGGATTCCAAGAATATTACTGTTTCTTGCAATGCGTCAGGCAAAGTTCGTAAGAAATTTCCTCAGTTGGCATTTGAATCGTGTGAATGAAACATTTCTTTATCGAAAATATCAGGTTGAAAGCGAAAAAGTTTAAGCGTGAACGACAAAGTCGCGATAATAAATCAGTAGAAAGTGGAAGGAAGAAAGCGGACGTGTGTCGCGAATTTGGGTTAGTTCATTCTACGATTTGTACAATTGTCAAAAATAAGAATAAAATCATTAATACCTTTTTGTGAAAGGGAAAGAAAAGTCAAAAAAAATTCGATGGTGCGAGAAGGTTGAAATTGACGAAGCGCTTATTACGTGGTTTAAGCAATGTAGAAGTGCAAATATACCTGTTAATGGACCACTGCTTATGCAAAAGGCCGAAGAATTTGGAAGTTTATTTGGAGACACAAATTTTAAGTGCAGCCATGGGTGGCTGGGGCGTTTCAAACGGAGACATTCAATAACGTTCGGAAAAGTGAGCGGTGAAGCGAAAAGTGTTAATATGACAGAAGCAGAGATGTGGCTAAATGAAGTGTGGCCTAAATTAAGACAAGATTATGAAAACAATGAAATTTACAATGGCGACGAAACGGGAATTTTTTATAAACTTCTTCCAGATAAGACTGAGGTTTAAAGGCGAAAAATGTGTAGGCGGTAAACTAGCCAAAGAACGGTTAACTGCATTTGTGTGTGCTAATATGACCGGTACGGAGAAACGTAAAATTCTTGTCATAGGAAAGTCAAAAAAGCCACGCTGCTTCAAAAACATAAAAACACTCCCAACAAATTACTGCGCAAACAAAAGAGTATCGATGACTTCAGAAATCTTTGAAAATGAAATTCGAAAATGGGATAAAGAACTTGCAATTAAAGGTAAAAAAATCTTGCTTTTAGTCGATAAACTGCCCAGCACATCCATCATTAGCCCACTTAAAAATATTAATTTGGAGTTTCTGCCCCCAAGTTGCACTAGCATCCTTCAACCAACGGACCAAGGCGTAATAAGAAGCTTAAAATGTTTTTACAGAAAATTCCTTCTGCAGAAAATTATTACGGGTATGGACAAGAACGCACGATGTGCAGTTTCACTTCTCGACGCGTTGGACTTTTTAGAGAAGGCTTGGCGTAGTATAGTCTCAGAGGTTATACTACGCCAAGCCTGCAAACTGCTTTAGTCATTCAAGATTAAGGAATAATCCAGTTTGTAACAACTTAAATGAAGATGACGTTCCGTTATGTGAACTTATTAAAAAGTGGCAGCAAAATTGTGACGAGTGAAGATTGTGAGAGTGACGAAAACCAGTTTTGTTTCGATGACTTTGCATCCGTGGACAGTTGCCTTATTACGTCGGGAATGCGTTCAGCTTCTGATATCGTAGAGGACATAAAACAACAGGATAACGAAAACGATAATGAAATCGAAGAGGAAGAAGATTCATGCAACGAAGCAGAACACGTACCGACAAACGAAGAAGCCCTAAGTGCCATAACACTTTTAAAAACTTATTATAGACAGCGAGAAACGTCACCTCAAATTATTGATAAAGTGAGAGAATTAGAAATGGATATAGAAAAACAGTTTTGGCATGCGAAAACTGCAACGGAAAATTACAGATTTCTTTCATTAGACAAACAAGTTAGTATGTACGCTGCGCACTAATAAATTTTTGGGAGCCCCTAATTTAAGCATTACATTCAAAGTGATTTTGCAGACAGTCATGTAATGAAAAAAGGATAAAAGATTGACGCTTGTTGTTTATTTCAAATAAGCAGAAAGAACATTATTAGTGTAGCATTTCTGTTTCTGTGTTTATGTTGTATGATGTAAAATCTTACTTTTATATATTACATATTTTAATTGTATTAGATTTTGCTTTTCTCCTTTGATTTCGTTTATTATTTTGCAAAATCAATCGTTCTTTTAAAAAACTGTCACGCGCTATTGTGTCGAGGCATCATGGCAGGTTATGGTAGAACGATACGTTCCCAATCCAACAGTTTGTAGTTAATCTTCTGTAATATTTTGTACAATAAAAGAGCCGTTAATATCCGTAGTGCTGTACAGCCGGTATACTATAAAGTTAAGTCAATGATTATTATTTACTTGACTGTCTATTTTTTGCGAGTGGCAGATGCATTAAAAGTTAATGTTGCAGTATTATTATTATTGAGAAATAATCGGTTAAATAGATAAAATTTAGAAAATCGATCTTTGATAATTTTAGATCATACTCCGTACTCAACCCATGCTTCTACAAAAAATGCCTGCATTATCTTACTCAAAACAACACATACTCCAATATTTAATGGATAAAAATATATCATCTAATTCACAGTTATTAGAATTAGCAAACCAGTTTAATGCATGTAAATATTATGTAGTTGATGAAGTGTTACAAACAAAAAATGATTATGAAATGCTTCATCTCCTTCTATGGGATGAGAAAAGGTCTTCGATATCGCAGTAAATGACGGGAACTCAAGTTAATATGACTTAAAGCATACATAAAGTGAATACTTAAGATTGATTTGAAGTTAACCTATACTTAAAATACTTGAATTATTGTTATACTTTACTTTTTTCACTATATTTGTGTTTTTATATCAATGATTAATTAAATAAAATACAAACGTATTTCGTAATTTTCGTAATTAATTCAATACATATGTTACTTTTTTACATACAGTAATTTTTTTGTATCATTAACTCATAGTACTAATATGAAATTTTTATGAAATTAATTCCGAAAAATATAAATTGTTGCTAAAAGTTCCTTATTAAGCAGTGGCCATACCACAGGTTACATGATCAAGGCTATTGAATTTAAAATACTCCATTTTCTAAACAGGAGTGTATAATTTTGAATGCCAATATGACTTCGGCGTATTGGTTTGATACATACGATTTATTTATCGCGTCAGACCACTAAACTTTCATGATTATGAGTTGTATAGTGAATCACATTTAACAGACAGCAGGGGTCAATATTGTACAATCTTGCAACATTATATATCTCTTTTACAACATTCATCAGATATAATTATTGCATGAATATAACATGCAACAATATAACATACTATTCCACTATTTTATAAAATTCGGGAAAAAAGTAATGTAACCGATAGGTTACATTAGGTTATACTGAAACAAAAAATATATATATATTGTTTTTTTCAGTATACTTGTATGATACTCATATCATACAAATAAAAGATTTTAGTACCGCTTAATGAAACTTTATCAATATACTTTTTATTATATTTTAATAATAAACAACTGTAATTAATCAATCGTAACAAGTGACTTTTGACATTTTTCATTCAATCAAACTGCCTCACTGCTTTAGTGTTATAAATTTTAGATCTTTCTCCCATGGGTAAAGAAACTCTTAATAGATTTCCGATCCCTATCGATGTGTCGCTTATAATATGGTTTAGTTATTGTTGAATTGTATTAAAATATAGTGGCAAAGAGGAAGACCTAGTAGCGAATGTGCAGCTTCCTTTATTCATTGGTTAGTTAATTTCTCTTCAAAGATTTGTGTTTAAAACAAAGAAAAAAACGTTTTACCAATTCCTGCTTTAGTAAAAATTAGCTGTTTTCGCAATAAATCCGTTATGGTTCAGCACATCGTCGATTATAGTGACATATATTTATGGCAAAAGATATAATAAAACGCAAAACCTGTTTAACAATTATGTTTGATTCTTTTCTTCGTGATAATCTCATTGTTTTGGAGATGTTCATTTGTTTCATTTCGTGGAGCAACTGACAAAAAATAGAAATACAAAAAATTCAAACAACGTAGTAAAATTAAAGCATTGATGACAGTTCGTTGTGATAACGCAGTACAATTTCTAATAACAAAAATTACTAACTTTTTAGCATGCGTTTAGGGATACTTTAGTGACAAACCAGATTATGTGATTTTTACGTCATTGATGACATAAGTTGTCTGTTAAATTGCACAAGGTATTACTTCAGTTTAATCGGTAATATACGGTATTGCTTTTTTTCTTAAAATTTTATTTCTTGCAAACAGAGCTTTGAAAAATTGTAGCCTCGAATTCACAATAGCTAAATGAACTTTTTTTTAATGTTTCGTTTTTTTTCTTTTTTTTTTTCAATGGAATATCGCTTACGTTAATGTACCGTTGAAGGTATATTTATACTATATTTAGATTTCCTAAGTGTTTAATATGTTCAAAGTGACTATTTTTTGAGATACGGGACATTTTCACAAGTACCTTGATCATCCCGCTGCATTTCATGAAATTTTTAACAAGCAGGCTTTGATACATGTATATATTTGCATTTGCTGCAAGTAATAACACTTTACTTACCGCAAGAATTTATAAAGTAAGGTGTCCACAAAGAAGACCTTGAAATGTACGGTAGCAATATCTTCAATTTTTCATAAGTATATAACGTGTCTTTAATGATTTTCTGATAAACCGTAATTTTTTAAGCTTTATTATGCATGTATTTCAATTTCAATCTAATTTCTTCTGTAAATAATAATAATAAAAAACAATTATACGTTTCAAAAAGGCGACCAAAATGAAAACAATAAACGAAATGAATACAATAGAAAGAAGTTCATAAAACAACGATGATAGGATGTCATCAAAATACATGTTGTGATGTGTAATAAATACTTAAAAATAGAGATTTACTATAATATTTTCTATTATTAGGAAGTCGTTGATAGTCTATGTGATTGGTAATTATACTTATTTTCTGCATTTAATACCGTTTTACCACGTTTCTATAAGCGTCAAATCTTGTCAATTTGGTCGTTTTTGCGAATATCTTTATAAATTCTTCTGGCAAGTAAAAGTAAAATTGTGAACCATTCCTGTCATTAGTTCCTTTCAATAAACTGTAGTCAATATAAATTAATAAAATGTTTTTTTAAATTTCATGAAATGCTGCGGAATGATCAATATATTTATGAAAAGGTTGTATATCAAAGAATAGTCGCTTTGGGTGTATTACATGCTGGACATTTAAAGAAATCTGAATATATCACGCACTATGACTATCAATAAAATAAAGAGCAGGGTATTGTAGATAGTACAATCGAATGTTTTTGAAAGACCGCAAAAGACAATACCAACGTACTTCCTACTCACCCTCAATAAGTTCGATCGATCAATTAATAGCATCAGTAATTGACAAAGATTCTCTAATTTCATATTGAAATGTATTACAAGGTTTATCAGAAGTAATTTTTTTAAAATTTTTTTTTAATTCTTTAAAGTTTTTTAGAAAATCATGTCTAAGATATGAACAATAGCAATAGACGTAAGATTAGCAACATTTTCAAAAGAAGTATTTTTAGGAATCGGAAGACAATAAATCTTATTAAGAAAGAGGGACTTTAAAGCACATTAATTAGTGCATTTAGATAAAATGTTATTGCCAATAGTCTTAATTGCTTGAAATCGTCCAGTATGATAGTATTGTAGTTATGATAACCATATAGTCGGGGCACATTAAGTCCCGATGTATCTCATTCATAACTGCGGCGAAAATTGTGACGTCTGACACCTAATTGCTATCAAACTTTCAATAATAACAATAGCTTATATCTGACGTGAATTTTTATCACTTGCGGGTCGTATTTTACGTTATCCTGATAAATTGTTTGATTTTGGAGTTGACTTGTCTAATTAAATTAAAAAAAGTTTCAGTTTTAAGATCATAGAATAGAATCATACTTACACATATAATGGAACATAATAACTGCGGCTGACGTATTCATGTGAAATTTCAATTTATTTTTAACTATTTCAACAAAAAGAAAAACAAACCAAGTTTGCAGTAGCAGCAACTCGTTAAAATGATATATCAATTATAATTTATAAGTTAAAAGAAATCGTTAATAAAAATTACGTCTTTAACAGCTTGAACTAATATTAAGTCCTCTAGTGTCAAAGTAATTTATCAGAGAACTGAGTATTTCTTGCATCTGTTTTAACAATGTTTTGGGCGTTTTATTTTGTAATTTTACCGGCTGTTATTTATTATAGTTCTGTTGTTGGAATTAGCTGCAGCATCGCATATTTCTCACCAATAGCAACATCGTGAAATAACTAAAACGCTAAAGAGTTTATTTAAATCAAAATATGTTTCCCTGATTTTTTGAAATAAACAACACTGAGAAATATGATATATATGCTAATTTGTTAGAGTTCGTACACTATAAGAAATGTATGTAGATCATAATGACATCATGTATATGTCAGCTGCACATTTTCAACCATGGGTACCATATAAAAAGTTAATTTTCATCCTTATTAGTGAAATGACAAATTGATTTTCAGCTATATAGAGCTTCAATAAAGAGCATTATTTTTCTTATCGCATTTTGAAGCAGTTAGAATCCCTACAATTTTTTAGAACTTGATTAATCTTTGACACAATACAACTGTTTGTATTGCCATGAATGTTAAATTCTCCTGGTCTTTCTCAATCAATTTCTTCAATATGTTTGTATTTTTCCAGATTTTAGGGACAATTATTTTTAAAACCAGTTGCCATATTAGATTTTACATTTGAAAGACAACAACCAATATATCAGTTGTAATAAATTTTTATTATACCCCAAGTATGCTTGATAGGATTGAAAATGCAATGATATGCTGGTAACCAAAGAGCTCTGGAAGCATATTACTCTGACATTTCAATAACCTTGGGTATAACTGCTGACTTTTCTATAAGCAATGCAAAACTATGTCGAATATTTAACATGACTTCAAATCATGCATTGATGCCAACTTGCAATGATTACGACATAACGTGCGATTATGTAGTTAGAGGTTAAAATATGAAGAACATTCCATAGCAATGTAATTATCGTTTCGCAATAAGACAACATTGCTTGTTACACCAACAAGTATACGACAGAATATATCCTATGTTCGTATTCGCATCTTCTACATTTAGTATCATTAAAACAATTATGTATAAATGTTATTCTGAAATATTTTGTATTTTAAGACTTATGATTATACACGAAATTATTTATAAAATTTGCAATATTTGAAGTGAATGTATTTTTGGAGAAATCTATTTTGTATTTGATTGGTAATGTTACTACGTGCATTCATTTCCTTATACAATTAAAGCACAATGTGCTGTTTTATAATTCTCCCAGAACTATATTATTGCACAGTAATTGCATTGTATATGTATGACTTACTCTCCGTATACATGTCTCAATTAACATTTTTCATGGTACATTAAGTAAACTTGTCAATCTATATTGTCAGAGTCACAAGAGCCCTCCGTCACAAATTGCCGTGTCTAGTAACATATTTGTAAAGTTATTAGTCAAGATACTTTAAAACATAAAGATAGAAATATAAACATGTCATTCGTTCGTAGCATATCGGTAAGACAGAAGTTCTAATAACCTCGTGTGTTCAATAATATACAGAACAAAGGTAGACATACAACAAAAATGAGATTTCCATGCTAACATGCAGTCTGTAAGCAGCCGCACTGCGGAGCTTAATTTGACTAACGTTGTTTTACAGGTTGTCGAATGTCATATAAATAGGTTATTTCCATTTTATATGTTATTTGTAACCACTTGCGACGTTTGGATTTTTGATTGTGTTTATTTTAATACTGCATAGAAATTAAAGTAACTTCAAAAATTAACCTTGTAATTTAACACTTCGCTATGTGCGCGCCATAACATTTTCTAAATACTGCAGGAAGTATGATATGTAATATGATGCTGAAGTACTGATTTAATTCATTGATTTATTAATTAAAACACATGTAGGCAACATTATGTTATTCAAAATACGCTATTTTTATGTAAGATATTTTTAATATGTTGGGTTTAACCAATATAAAATATACGAATATTTCTGAAAAGTAACTCTGTTGACGATAAGAACCCACGCGCTCTTGAAACACTGTCCCGAATTGATAATTACATATTGTGTAGCGTGGAGTTTACTAAAGTACTAACATATCACAAATTATATTGTCGAAAATGCATTTAAGCTTTAAAATTTGAATTGCATTAATTGAAGTATTAACTACAAATAGATATATAAAAGGATGTTTTTATTTGGTAGGCAGCATACATGCTTCAACACGCGATCGAGATGAATTGGAGAGAAAAACCTATTCGTCCTCCGAAAATGCTAAGGGGCCACGATGACCACGTAATTACTTGTTTACAATTTTGTGGCAATCGAATAGTCAGCGGCTCAGACGACAACACCCTTAAAGTTTGGTCTGCAACAACGGGAAGAGTAAGTTTATTGATTGTAGATTTACGCAGCACTGTTTATTATTTCATGTGTTAAAATAATAAATTTAAAGTGTTAATTTTAATACGTTTGCTTTACACAGTAAATGTCGGTTATAGCGACTAATAATTAGAGTTGACCAAACCTTCGGCGCGCCAGATCCGCCGCACGACCGATACGAAAATTAAGCGAGATGGTACATCGTATTCGGCGTAATGTAGTTATACTTCATTATATGGAGGGACATTTTAACAGTTCATCTATATATATTTCATGAAGAATAGTAATATGTAAAGTTAGCCAAATTTTCGGCGCGCCAGATTCCCACCCAGGTCGATGCAGAAACCAGACTACTTTTAGGATGTATACCATTTATTACATTGTTCCAGAATAAAATGTTTAAGCATCCTTCTATGGTTTTGTTGAATTCTACTATGTACAAACAACATTGTGTAATGCCTTCATAAGTCTATTGTACTATTTGTTGCTAGTAAAATTGATTCTGTTCAGCGGTAACGATTCAGATATTTATTTTAATTGCAAATTCCTTCGCGCAGATATTAGCGCTAACAAGTTATGTTAACGATTTTATGAACAAGAAAAGATATTTTTACTGTTCCAAGTTTCACTGTTTTATAGCAGTTAGTTTTTCTAATGTTTATTGTTTTCGTTATGTTTTCGATTTGGTGATCAAATGTTTATTATTATTAACACATTCTAGTAACACATATTTATTTGATGATCAAATCGAAAAGATAACGAAAAAATTGGTGAAGGTTAATTGTTCAAAATTTAGGATCTTCGTGTACGTTATCAATCAGAAAAGCACTAGTACTTTCTTTCTAATAATAGTAATAATAATACCTTGCAAGTGCGCTCATTATATATATATTCTTGTATAATTAACTAATTGATTTTTTGTAGTGCTTACGTACCTTGGTAGGTCATACGGGTGGTGTTTGGTCTTCTCAAATGTCGGGTAGTACGATAATTAGCGGAAGTACGGACCGGACATTGAAAGTATGGGACGCTGAAAGTGGGGTTTGTCGACATACGCTGTATGGACATACATCTACAGTACGGTGCATGCATCTTCATGAAAACAAGTAAGTAATCGAAGAAATTTTTTTGTATATAGGACAGTGTATAAGGTTTTAATAGAATAAAGCGGACAACCCGTTTATTGGCAATAGTTGCAATCGTTAAGGTTTGAAAAACTTGTGCCAGAGCCGCAGATAACGTCCAATGAACTGAAATGATATCTGCAAACTAAAATTCTTTAAGTGGTAATTAAGTATTTCTCCTCCTACGTACGTACATGCCTAATATGTAGTTTATCTTTTCGGCGAATATCACTCGCCTCTTTATGCGGTTATGGTTTGGCACTGGCTTTGCGAACCTTACTAATTATTTATGCGTAATGAATTTGATCGAAGAACTACTCGTTTAGTTTATAACTTAAGATATAGTTTGCTTTTTAAATTTTAGGGTGGTAAGTGGATCACGTGACGCAACACTAAGAGTGTGGGATATAGGCACCGGACGATGTTTACATGTATTAGTTGGACATCTTGCGGCAGTACGTTGTGTTCAGTATGATGGCAGACGAGTTGTATCTGGAGCATATGATTATATGGTGAAAGTTTGGGATCCTGAAAGAGAAGAATGTTTACATACTCTACAAGGACATACGAATAGGGTATATTCCTTGCAGGTAAGTCGTTTTAATTAAAATTTATTAGATTATGAATCAATATTATAAATTTATATAAAAATAGTATTGTTCAAATTTATTGTAGTATTTTGTAATGTTATCATCAGATCATGATCAACTATTTATGACATATTTAGCCGAATAAATTGCCATCGTAGGTGCAGCTCAGTGATTACTTAGTAAAAGGTTTGAGATATTTGTTGAGTCTGCCTTAAGGATTGTGATTCCAACTATCATATGATTATAATAAATTATGAGAGCTACATAAGTAGATTGCTGGAATATTTAAAAGAAATAAATTGTGTTAATAAAATCAGTTTAAGATATTGGGGTATATAAATGTTCATACATACGTAGTAAAGAAAAATGGAAACGTTCAAATCTTTATTTTTTACTAGTGTAGTACCATCAATAAAAGCTATATATTACATATAATAATTTCATGAAATTGTCAACTTCAAATCTTAAAATCTATTAGGATCGGAGTTTTTTCATTTAAATTTATCTTCAATTATATCTAGTTTTATAATTATTTTTCTTATATGAAAATGTTTAATTGTTTTAGTTTCTATTCTATTATTGTTTATTTTGAATAGTTTGACGGCGTCCACGTTGTTAGTGGATCACTCGATACTAGTATTAGAGTCTGGGATGTTGATTCGGGAATTTGCAGACACACATTGATGGGTCATCAATCTCTTACTTCTGGAATGGAACTACGGAATAATATCTTAGTGTCTGGTAATGCGGATTCTACAGTGAAAGTTTGGGATATTGTTACTGGTCAATGTTTACAAACGCTTTCAGGTAAGGCAAAATGTGCGCAGCTTGTACGCAAAGTAATACACTTTATATAGTACCTACAGTTTTCAAATTATCTTTTAAATTATGATCAGCGTATATTCACCCTTAGGACGATGTTATTAAATATTAGCCATAGATATATTTATGTTGGAAGAAATTCACATAATGGCACTATTATATAATGATTATATAATAATAATTATATATATATAATTTTTGTATTGGGGATATTAATACCAGTTAACAGATACATATAGAAAGCCCAGCCCACGTTTTGTTAAAAATTGATAATCAGATTTTGATCCAAGTAGTTGGGCAGTCTTGTTAAGAAACTCATACCGTGGTGTTAACGATTTGAGCTTTGCTACTTTAGATGTCTCTAAAAACATTATTTATTAGTATATTTTCTTGCGGTAAGTTATAACGTCTCGGGGAGTAGTTAAAATTGAGAGAAATAAATTTTTAAATAATTTGATTCCATTTCTAAACAGGTTACAAAGCTTTTATAGCGAAGTTTTACCGTAGCATTTAGCCAAAAAGGACCTGACAAAATTGGGAAAGCTCGGGGTTTATTTTGACTTTAAGACCTGAAATTTTGTGATTGCACGGTTCCTACATAACATTTGTAACGTTCTTATAAGGAACGTAGTATGCCAATAACATACAGCGTAATAGCGTAAAATCGAAATTTCTGAAATCTGAAAATTACATGATATTTCCAAATACATACACTTCATATTTCATCTGGATTTGTTTAAAACTTGAATAGCTATTACAGAATAAACAGTTTCTAAAATAATAACTAATAACATAAAAACACAACTACCCTTCAACAACACCACGTTCAACCGTCCAATTTAATATAGTACCGATAGATCGCTAATTGTCACAGAAGCGCTACGATTTTAGAATAGATCACCTATTTTTCTCTTTTCTCGTAAGCTCTCTATATGTGCACTTCTTATTAATATCAAATAACATAGATTACATCTGTTCGAAAAATTTTTGGTACACGCATATGTATATGCTGTTTCAAATTTTAAGGGTGGAATAGTTATTTGGCACGGGTGTCATTCAAAATTATCCCGAAATGCTTACTTAAGCAAATTTATTCAACTTAATTTAATGTTAAACTTGCATCTGTCAACATTTTCAGAGAAAAACTCTAATTCTTAATGTTGATAAGTTCTAAACCTGTGCTGCTTATGGAACTTGTTCTAAAAAAGCTATTCGCACAATTGAAGTACGAAAATTAGTATCCATTTCCGTTTAATCAAGAGTGCAATGAAGGTCCAGGTACTTTTTGAATATAGATTTTAGTCCATGACATCGTCTACTGTGATTCAAAAATATATAATGTACAGTGTAATTTTGTTCAGAATATCAATAATGCGTAATAGAGTTAATTTCAATGTATTTATTTTTTCCAAATTGCTTAAATCCTGTTACCAACTATTTAAACACTTTCTTTGTTTCAGGACCATCAAAACATCAATCTGCTGTAACTTGCCTTCAGTTTAATAATCGTTTTGTGATAACTTCCTCCGACGATGGTACTGTTAAATTATGGGATGTGCGTACAGGCGAATTTATTCGAAATCTAGTTGCCTTGGAAAGTGGGGGATCGGGTGGGGTAGTATGGCGTATTCGTGCTAACGATACAAAACTTGTTTGTGCGGTTGGTAGTCGTAACGGCACCGAGGAAACGAAACTTTTAGTGTTAGACTTTGATATTGACTCAAATTCGAATTTGATCGTAGCTAGGTAATTAAAGACTTAAACAATTATGTGTACATGATGAAATGCTGCGAATGATGATACGAAGACAGAAATAATACCGATGGAGTTAGTTCTTTGACAACTTACATTGAACCCGAGTATCTTTCTTTTTATTTTAGAAAAAGATGTTACAAGAAATATGTAGTATTTTTATAATAATGTTGCCAGGTTAGTATGCTGTAACATACGCACTACCAAACAAAAGCTTTGATTTTGCAAATGAATATTTTTTAAATGACAAATTCGACATAATTGGTAGTATTTTAGTTTTATATGGTAGCCAAATTTTACTTTAACATTTTATTTATATAATATTGCAAATACAATATGCTCTAATTGTTTTATTCTTCCATCTGCCGCATTCCATGCATTTTACGAAGCATTCCAAAAATCATCTCTCACTAGTTGCTGAATTTACATACTTACTGTTCAAGTGGAATGTATTTATAAAGTTTGGAAATTGAGTACAACACGAAACATGTTTATTAAGAGACTGGAAGAGTTTCTAATTAATTTTATTCCAGGTCCGATCATTTTTTAAAGGACACTTAAACAGAAAACTGTTGAGTATCAATTATCAACTCGGGAATCAATTGAAACCTGTGTAAGCTCTGATTTGTTAATAAAGATAATTTTTTAAATAATTTGTCTATAATGTTTTATATCCTTTTAGTATTTCAAAGGCAGTTGCAGTTTTAGACGGCGTACATTTTTTAATCATATTAAATGGAAAGACTAATTTTACAGATTATTATTGAAATTTATTGTAGATGATTTAGTTATACATTGACTATTGGTCTACATACTTTTAACAGTAAAAACTCTTCCGTCCAGTTGTATGTTTAAATTGTGCCTTTAATATTTAACAAATGAAAAATACAAGTTATTTGCACACCATATTAATAACAACAACATTTAATAAATATACATATTTAATTTTTATTAATGAATTCATGATAAGATGTTAGACATAAAATAAAAGACAATATGTAAAAAATGAAGAACTAAATGAAAAAAAATTGTTTATGGTCGCTAACCGTTGGCTAAATTCAAATAAAGTAAATCATTAAACATCATGCAGTGCATTTTCCCTGTTTACTGATTGGGATTATAAACATGCCTTTAAAGTATTCAGACGTTTTTAAAAGGTGAATTTCTTAAATTTTATTTTATATTCTCAAAATATCAAAATCGATAGTATCAGTACGAACTCCAATACAATTTTTAATAATAAAAAGTTAGATCTGGTAATGGTAGGGTATTTTTTGAATTTTTAAAATTGGAAAATTATGGAAGCCTTTTAAAGATATATTAACAAATTATCTCTGTGTTATATGTTTAATTTCCTTTTAAGTTATTTGGTATTTCTTCAGAATAGCACGATAGATGTGAGTGTTTGTAGTTATTTCTTTTCGCTGTTATTGGATAAATTGGAAATTCCTAAATCGTTCTATCACTGCAAAGTGTTTTGAGTTTTTATGTGATTTTGTCTCAAATAATGGAGATAAAAAATAAGTTTTACTTCTCAACAATACCAAAGTAACAGGCATGAGACTACAGCTTTAATATATACATATGATGTGCCATTTTTGTGCGTAAAAATATTATCTTTTTAGTATCATCGTCGTTGACATTATCTATTATTTACATTGTGGCTTAATACATGCTACCTCTCAAAGAATACCTTTTATTAGTCTAGGATGTCTAGTATTAAATGCTATGTGATATCAAAGAATTAACTTCATTAATAAATGATAGTGATTTGTTAAAACATACTTACAATCTCTAGTGGAATTGCGAACTTTTATATTCTGGTGCTTTTACTATGTTGGTTATATAATTTCACTCCAAAAAGAATCAAAAATGCTATACTAATTGTGTAACTACATAACTTACTATGTATTTTGTTGGATCCCGGTGATACTTTTTTATCAAGAAAATTGAACTGGTTTTCGCAAATTATGAATTTGGTAATCTGCTTTTAACTATTTCAAATTGTTAAGAACTCTACAGATTTCGATTTATCAGAGTTTATTACTAAAAAGTACCTGAAACTTGTAACATTAACGCGCATTGTTATTTTAATATATTTTTCACTGTTTTCTTTTTGATTTTTGCCTTAACAATTTGAAATGTTATATTTTAAGCTGCCTTTTACCAATTAAAATCTTTAGAAATTCACGAATCTCTGTTCCTATAAATATTTATATAGTGCAGCACCAGGGAGACTGATATCTTAATATTTACTTCTAGCAATTTATGTTCCATTACCACAAATAGTTTTAAATTTCTTTTATTTTGTACTGAATCTTAAGTAGACAATACTGATTTTGAAAAATATAATATACGGTAAATCTAAATGAAACAGAAAATTTATCAAGCGCATTATAGACACCTATAACATTATTTAAATATAAGTACTCTTATTGTCTGCTTAATATTTATGTATTCCTCATGTACTTTTAACATTAGTTAGGTATTTAAACTGTGGTTGCTGCTCAATAAGGGCCTTGTTCGGGCTCAACACTGTATATAAAAATTACTTGTATTTCCAAGTTTAAAAAACATCACTTACTGTTTTAAATAAAAGGCTTTTACCTTTTTTATTATTATTAGCATCTATTTATCTGACTCTTATTTTATCTATGTTTGTTTTTTCTATTCTTTGCAGGTGTTGTGTATTGTAAATTTTGTATTGTACCTATTTATTTTATAAAAAAATATTTATAAATACTTGCATTCATGTAGTTTAATTTATACTATAACGAATATTGATTGAAGGAACGAACAAAATCATACATTATTGGGGGAGCTCTAGAATGGTACACGGGGGAATCAAAAATGGAAGGAGTTGGAACTGACATCAGTGATCTTAATTTCAACCTGCAAATGCCTGTCGGACTCTAAACAAACATATTTCAGACAGATGCTTATGCCTTGCACTTATGTGCTACAAGTATCTTCGAGAAAGGACGTGAAGGTTATTTACAGACAGTTAGGCAACAGCGAGAGCTGTACAAGCTTATATATTTGAATCTGACCTGCAAAACATTAAGCAATTATGACGTTAAAGTCAGATCGCACTGGTCCTAAACCATCAGGAGATAGAGAAAAATGATGAGGTTCGTATTGGCCAGAGAAGCAGGCAAAATGCTTGTCACTGGACCATAGCCCTGTTGTCGTCTTCAAGAAACCCACCGAAAACACGCAATTAAGGAATAGGAGGAAGATTAAGGAAGCTTGTACCGGGTAAACATTTCTGGTCAAAATCATGCGAAGGCATTTATTTCGCCTCAGCCAAGTATAAGCAGATACATTACTATCTCTTCTCTATCAAGGAGACCTCAGACTACTGTTACACAAATTTGGGAAAGCTGAAGATCAATTCTACCGTCTATATCAGGATCTTCAAGAAACGGCAAAACATTATATATTATTGTTTTACTATCAATTGCTCTCGATACGAATTCTTTAAAAGGAATATCCAACACTTTCTGAGCTAAAAGATAAGGATTCTAGAGTAGTCCTAAGAGTTCTTCAAAGCCTCGAATTATTCCAACCTTACTGAAGTTTTATACTGGCAGTAACAAACAGATGAACTAGATCAAACAAAATGAAGAGCTAATAATATGATTTTATTGAGAATATATCAACAAAGTACACACCCTTAAGTAACAAAGTACAAACGCCTTTAACTTTGCAAGCGCCAAATACGTAGCAAGGACTACTTTATTTGAAAAATTGAACAAATTTTATGCGCAGAGTCTTAAACGATTGGCTACGTCATCTTATGATAGACTTAACACAATATAATACGCTTGATTGAGTAAACAGTTTTACTATGAAATTCGTTTTAATACAAATTCAATTATCTAATTGTGGATACTTTTTTTATAACATTTTATAAATGTTTGCGGCTCTTGATAGGCTACTAAGGTCTCGCCTGGGAAGGGCCCTTTTTAAGACAAAAATTTGGACAAAGAATACTACCATAATCAACAGTCAACATCGAAAAATCTTTATGTAACTGTGAATTCTTGAGTTATTTCCCATTTAGCATTCTAAGAAAGCACGAACTGAATTTAAAAGTCAAGTCAACTTTTCAATACATTGTTATTCCATTTAAGATTGTTGGTATAATTTTCAGAATTGGTTTCAATTATTCGTTTACCTCTCAAGCATCAAGTTCTATTTTGTTCACATTATCAGCTCATGTGAATTAATGTAACTTTAACACCTTTTGCTGTCCAAACAAGTATTGTAATTGTTTGACAGTCGAATAGTTTTATATACGTTCCTATAATATAGGGTTTTAAAATAAATACCTTTAATCATAGTGCCAAATGTAGCATAACAACAAAAGGTCACAAAAACGTGTTCTACTAAATTGACAATTTTTTGTTAAGATTGTAAATATATAGTTAATATGGTATCACTTACAACGTTAAATGAAAGGTGGTTTTGGCGTCATTTGTCTTTATTAAGCAATTGAGTTAATACAAAATTAATGGAATAAACTGTATAAGCACACTCAGTGTAGTAATATTTGAAAAAATATATACATTATTAGTTGTAAAACGACGACTGTTATAATCGATACAAGAATAAAAATGAGCGATAAATAACTAAAAAGCGGCTGTATTTGTGAATTTGTATTTCAACAAATAGGCTTAATTTATCTTCTAGTGCTTCTCAAATCATTACAACGTAATATGTGTATAAACTACATAAATTAAACGCACTATTGAAACAATAGTTCTATAAAAAACATCGTTTACAACAAACATCTCTACAGACTACGCATCTACTCTCAACAGATCTTTGTTCACATATTTTACACTAAAATGATAATATCTAGATCCATCAACAAATATGATGTGATTACCTTTTTCTGCAATTTTCTTGGCGAGTACAAAATGTCCACTACATTAAAAAAACGTTTGTTTTTGTTTAAGAATTAGTTGTTTATTAGATAAAGAAGTTATTCTTGAATCATATCTATGCTCAATTCTTCGCCCATATTGCTGGGAGATGTCTCCAGTTCAGCTAAATCATTTGATTCACTAAAATAACAAAGAACGTTAAGGTTGCAAAAAACTTAAACAGGCATTGGTAAAGCGAAATATACGATAAAATATGGTATACTTATATAATAACAAGTAATGGAGTACAATTGTTTTTACTTTCCTATTTAATAATAAAGGAGTATGCCATACTGCACCTTACCAAGCATGTTATAAACTTTCATCTCATCAACATCAGGTTAAAAAGCAAAAGAGTTTATATACCTGTCTAATGATGGTTCGTTGCTAAACATTTCTGTTGGCACAGTGGGTGGAGCCCTTTCTAATTCCATGAAACTTTGACGAGATTGCAGATGCCTTTCTACTTCTTCAGGAGTCATGTGACCATCTAATAATGTACCACTGTTGCTATTGCTAGTACTTGTTGTTAGTTGCATCTGAAAATTAAAATATGTTGTTCACATAATCTAATCTGATAGAAAAGCACTTTACGACTGATTGTGAGTTATTCAATTGCTTTCCATGACGAACAGGATTGGCTTTTTTCTTTTTTGAAGTAGAAACACTTTTCCCGCTAGCTAAATATGAACCATTTGTTTGAGAGCTACTGGAAACATCAAGTCTTCTTCTACAAATGTAATTAAAGTGTGTTGTTTTATATCTAATGTTATATTCTGTTTAGTATTAGCTTATGGCTACATTAGTCCTTAGTGCTTACTTTTTTGCAGTCTCAATTTTTATGGATTCTTCATCAGATGAGTCAGTTTCATCCGATTCTGTACTAGAATTATCAGTCTTTTCATATAGTAATAATCGGTCCAAAAGAAAGCTACGATCTCTGGTAATGCTTAGTAGCCTTTTCTGAGCAGACCTAAGTGCTTGTTGAAAACATTCATTTTCCTACAATTGGTATTCAAAATTAACATTTGCTGTTACTTTACACAGATTAATCTAATACATATAAAAGATGCTTTAGTTTTCCTTTCAGAAATTTGTATTGTGTTTTCAATTTAGATTCCTCTTGGAGGCGCTCTTCTTCTTCTGCAGCAGCAGCCTCACTGGCTATAGAACGACAATACCATCCTTCCAACATATCTAGGAAATAATAGCCTTCTTTTTAAATAATTTAATAGTGGTCATCAGAAAATATATTACCTCTGCAGAAAACTAAGCAGTAGCTAAGCAGCGCTTTAATATTTTTGACATTTGACAATTAAAAACGGGAAGTAAGTTGTTGCAGGTATGTTGCTTTGGAAGCAAGGCCTGTTCGGCTAAACGCTCAAGGTCGTTCGCGGTCGTAGTTCGTGACTCCACCACAAGAGTGATACTGTACTATTATATTTCTACCATATGTAAACAAACAAAACTCTCTTTTGGTTAGGTTGTTTCGTTGTTATCCTATTGTGCTTGCAAATTTTAATTCTATTCTTCAAGTACACGCAAATATGGTATAGTCCAGGCACTCTAGGTTCACATGCACGTCATCAATAAATCGTGACGTCCGGTTTTACGCCAATGTCGAATACACATAAACTCGCTATCAACCTAACATACTAATGTAACCTAACTTCTATTACTTTATTTATTATGGTATATCAAATAGAAAAGTTTAATAATCGGCACTACAGAATTTAGTAAGAAGCATCTAACAATACATAAAAGTGTTCAAACTACGAAAAGTAAACATATTTTGCCTGAAGGGAAAAAATGGTTTATTAGTAGTATTTAAAATTATTTACGAATTAAATAAAAAAACAGGTAGTGAATCAGAATTACTTTATTAAAATATTTGCTTCGGAGCTGTAAAAAATGAAATTACATAATATACAAAAACAAATACGTTAAAATAAGGTTAATGTATTATTTACTTACTAATTAATTAATCAGATTTTCTTCAATATCAGTCTCTGAACTTAAATCATTATTATTTAAATTAATAATTAGGGGAGAAATTTCGTCATGATCTAATCCAGCTTCTCTTTCCTACCATCGTATGATTTCTGGTTCTGTATGGTGGATGCTGTTCGACCAAGTTATTTGGGTAATTGTTGCTAATGCCTCGTCCCACATCTTTATGTAATTGTTAATACCATAGTCGGCTGAAGTTCCGTATAAAGAGCACCGAGTTAGCGATTTTAATGGATTCTAACGGAAAGCTCACGTTTTGCTGTGTTTAAAATGGCCCTTCTTATTTTTAGGAGTTTTGCATAAGGTCCCTAAAAATCGACTTAAAAAGGACTATTTGTAGGTTATGTTTGGAGGTATGAGTCGTAGTTTATGAAATTTATGTTGGTACTTATTGTCTTTGCCCTAAAAATTACCAAAATGAATAGTAAATACTGATGAGCGGTAAATAGACTATTAATGATTTGAAACTGTATTACATTATTGTGAAATTGTTAGTCTTTTTTTTATGGTTCTCGTTATAGAAAACAATAGGAAAAAAAGGACAAAAACAAATAAAGACATCGTGAATGTTATTATTTATTACAGCATGCGAAATACATGAAAGTTACAATAAATAAATGAATTAGTTTGGTTTTGAATAGAATTAACTAATTATTACTTCGAAGATTACACAAAAAGTGTACCAAACCGATAGTAAATTACATATATACAGCAGCTGATGTTCACACCCAGAAGATTGAGTGTTAGTGGAGACCCACCAAGGCTTGGTTTTATACCAAACGTTTTGCACAGCCGATCACCTTGTGGAATGGCTATGGTGTAGGGATGTACATACTGTTCAGGGAACTGCTAACCGCTGTTAGCAGTACCCTGTGTAAATTTCAGGTCTCCTTTTTTTCTTATTATTTCGTATTACGGCAGTGTGTTGGTTTTTTCAATGGGGAAAATGTTTCTTTTTCTAAAATCAGACATTAGTATGCATTAAACTTGTGTAATTATAAGATCGAAGTTTTGCACATTTTTAATTGAAAAATCGTAGATGGTTTCCTCGAGGCATTTAGACGATGTTACAGAATTACGTCTCTTTTTTTTTACTGGCATATTGTTTATTTTGCAGAATTATTTTCCAATCTATTATTTGAAAAATATTTTCTAGATTATTTATTCCCAGGATTATTTGTGAATTTATTAATCATTTATTATTTTAGAAATATGTTTTTGTTGCAATTTCCGTGTTTGTTTCTAATTTATAAATCATTTATTATTTTAGGTTTTGTAGTACTTGCTTTGCATGACTTCACAAATTAGTGCCTTGACGTTACAAACAGTGTAGACATAATATACCATATGGACAGGTTTACTTGATGCGTATAACATAACAAAGCAATATTCGCTAGAAAATTATTGTCTATTATTTTTGCCCTTCTTTCCTTGTTAATTGATTTCTATAATGAGAACCATAGAAAAATTACTATGAGAATTTCACAATAATATAGTATAGTTTGAAAGCAGTACTAGTCTATTTACTTATATTGTATAACAATATGGGATAGTAAATACAACAGATTATTCCCCAATATTCAAATGATATTTTACCTCTCGTCAGTGTTTACTGTACATTTTAGTAGCTTTTAGGAGAAACACAATAAGTACCAAATTAAATTTCGTAAACTATGACTCATATACCTCTAAACACAACCTAGAAATAGCCCTTTTTAAATCGAGTTTTAAGAACCTTAAACTAAATTCCTAAAAAAAAGGAGGGTCATTTTAAACACAGCAAAGCGCGAGCCTTCCGTTAGAATCTATTAAAATCCTTAACTCGATGCCCTTTATACAGAACTCTTACCCCATAGCCATCTCTTCCTATGTGACGATTGAAATATGTTTTTGCAGTTCCCCATATGTTTTCAATAAGGTTGAATATACAGTGGTACATACCGAGGTAATCTTAGCACTGTGTGACCATGTGCACGTGCTAGTTCGTCTATCACATATTCCTTTGGTGGTTTATGTCTAAAACATATAGACTATTACTTACTTGCTTCAACTTATTTTAAGGAATACTCACAATCCAACTAGATGTAATAACTGATGTTTTAACATGGTAGGATCATATGTAATGTTGTTATTTGCCAGCAATTCTTGAATATCGCCTTTTCTCCAACTAGCATCTGGTGCCTTGTTTTTTAATTCAGCGTTCTAGCGTTATCCATAATGATCATAGAATTAGGTTTTATATTTGGTAACATCTGCATCGTAAACCATTTTCTAAAATTTTCTATTTTTATTTCTCCGTGGTAATCATGGCCTCTTGTTTTTGAACAAAATATAAGTGAAGCACCTGGCATATACCATCACTATTGCCTGCATATAAAACAAGCTTGGTGGGAAACAGAAATTATATTTGTAATAAAACAAACCTCTTGCCTTCAGTCTTTGACTTTTTCACACTTTGGCGATTACTGTCCTACCAAGAATAATTATTGCTGCCATTTTCTAATATCCATGTTTCATCTACGTAAACAGGATCCTGTGGGCTATTGCTTACCATGTTCTTTACGTATCGTTGTAAAAACTAAACACGAAGTAATGCAATATGATGTTGTTCCATTAGTCCTCGTCAAGGATCATCTTTTGTCCACGTAAACTCAATGTTTTTTAAAACTTTTGCTAATGAAGAAACTCCTCCACTAAACAAATCTCTTTCTTTCAATTTACATAAAAGAGATGAACGTGTAATGTGTTCTCTTACAATAAATCGGTATTAACGGACCTCATTATGTAGAATGCATTTTAACATACGATTATGGTACATTTGGTAAATTACATTGCGGATAGCAGCTTCGCTTGCTTCATCAATATCCACAATTGGTTTTAATTTGTTTCTGCTCTTGCTGCAGGAAAGTAATGCTTGCAGTGATTTTGCCGAGCTTGATATTTGCAGCAGCAGCGACGCGCTAAAATGCAACAATTTTATGCCGTTATTACCGTGTATGCAGAAAAAGAATACAATCTACCTCTCTGACAGCAGTCAACGGTAACAAGGAACCATTGTTGCGTTCTTGCTCAAAATATATAATCAGTGAACTGATTATTCTTTCGCCTGTTGACACAATGCACCTGGCATTTTCGTAAATATACGTCGACTAGTTCTAAAAACAACTTTTGGATATGCAAAGCAATGAAATAATTCGACGAAAACTAAACAAACTAATGTAAACGAAGAAAGAAGGAAAGCGTTTGATGTTTACCAAAGACAACCGACAACATTGTATTTCATCAAACATACATAGCCAATAACAGCAACGTAAAAGTACTGCGATATAGAAA
Organism: Trypoxylus dichotomus; assembly: GCA_023509865.1. Classification (NCBI taxonomy): domain Eukaryota; kingdom Metazoa; phylum Arthropoda; class Insecta; order Coleoptera; family Scarabaeidae; genus Trypoxylus; species Trypoxylus dichotomus. The sequence goes on along the minus strand of CM042074.1, from coordinate 44,113,485 downwards.
ATACAATAAGTAAGTAAATAACTATTTCTTTTACGTTTTTAACTTTGACAGAATGAGCGTCTGCATTAAATAACAGTGTGTTGCATTATCCATTGAAATTTACTTTAATTATTAAGTATTGTGTTATAATTATGTACTAATATAAAATACTTTCTACTATCTGTGTGGACGCATTTCATATTTATGATGTCCTTTGATTATATGTATGACGTCGCGTTAATGACGTGCATGTGAACTTAGAGTGCCTCGACTATATGTAATTGTGTGTTGTGTCAAGTCTTGCCGAGAAAGGGGCAAAAATGTGAAGTTTCACTGCATCCCCATAGCAGATTCTTAGGTAAGCAGTAAATATTCTTTACTGAAAATTTTTAGTTAGGGTAGCGGATTTGGTTCTCATTTCAAAAATTTAAAAAGAGAACGAAAAACAATAACAGAGAAATCTCATTATTTAACCACACTATTAAAGGTACGTGAAAAAGCTAATTGCGGACAATAAATATAATAAAGTTTGTCTTCCAAAGAGAAATATGTGTCAATAAACAATTTATATATTGTTATCTCTTGTACAATACCTACAGTTAGAATATATCGTACTATCCCCGAAACTAGAAAAGATAGAACAAAGTATTAAAGGAAAAAATTGTAGGAAATTGTCCCAAGAACATGCGTGTAAAACCCCGGATCTCTATCTACACCCTTAAGCGAACCACTCCCGCAACATCTAAGCGCAGAATCGAGCCTACGATATCGAAAATTATAAGTGATAGAAAAGAAGTCATAGGAAGATGTAATTGGAAATTATCTTCACATCGCACATACAAATTTTCAGAATTTTAACTGTGTGAATACTGTGTATGAATGTTTAAGGGTTAAATAATGAGATTTCTCTGTTATTGTTTTTCATTCTCTTTTAAATTTTTGTCAGCGCCGCGCCTATAATACGCTCGTGTTTGATCGATTCTACTGCGTGTGCGCCTATTGTATTCTATTCAAATGAGAACCAAATCCGCTAACTTAACAAAATTTTGCTAACATATATACTGTCGCTAGATCTAGCGCCAGTTAGTGAATACGCTTCGGTATCTTAAACGAGACGAAGTGATACCGTGTTCATGCTTGCTCTATCATACCACCAGGCGGCATCTCTCTACCGCTAACAATATATAAAGTAATGTCCCTAACTGTGATATAGTTATTTAGTTGTGGCGATCAAAGTTGGTTATCTGTGGTGGCGATGTTGACCTGTTTTAGGTCACCACATTAGTAACATAGGTAGTAATGAAAAGTATTCAGCATGTATATTAGAGAATGTCTGTGTTGCATCCTCTTTTCAATTCCTATATATATTATCTCTGCATTTCACCCGTCGTTTGTCACTTGTCTGTGGGTCTTTACTGATTGGTGGTGGTTTCTTATTTTCATAAAACACTTTTCAAACATTCATGCACTCTCACATTTAGAATTCGGCCTTTTTCAAGACTGTAGCGGTGCATTAATTATTCACACTAATATAATACATCGTAGTTTTTAAGTGTGTTGCAGGTTTCTGTACTTTAGATCGTCATGGTATTCGCAAAATGTGCCGTTCATGGATGCGGTAACAAACGTTCAGTTGCGTGTGCGAACGAAGTAACCCAAAAAGCCCTCAGCATATGCACAAAAATCATCGAGTATGCCATGTACACTTTCATGATGAGGGTCGAGCTTCAAAAAGTTACTTGAAGAAAAATGCAGTGCCGTCGCTATTCCTGCCTGTGCCAACAGTATTTGGAAGAGAAAGTAAGTACATGAAGATATTACAGATACGTCTGTTAAGAATGAATGCAGCAGCAAAGAAAAGTGAAACCCATTTATAAAAGGAAAAAATGTTAATTCAAAATTCTAACAATATTATTGTCTATAAATATTTGCAAATGTTTCTGATCAAGAGCATTGTACAATTGTGGCTGAAAGTAACGCTCCAACACCAAAGCCTAATGGAGTCGACAGAAGCACTTGCAATATGTCAAATAAGTCAAAGCCAGGTGAAGCTGTGGTTTGGAAATCCTTTTGCGAAGCTGCAACAAGTATGGCTACATCTATTGATTGCTGTAAAACATCAGTACAAGGTAAGCGCAAAGTAAATGGGAAACCTTTGCTACTTTCCAAATGTTTTTCAATTACAGTTACCCATGGAATGGTCAGCGATAGCAGCATTATATTACTTGAAGTGTTAGTCCCAGGACCTAGAGGTAAGCATGAAATAGATGTATACATAAAACTTACAAATACCTGTATAATTCATCTTTGGAGATTTGATTCGGTCATACAAACATTCACTTGCGGCATTTCATTGTATCATTTCTCAAAATCGTATTCAATCTTAAATTAGGGACGTGTGTTAGACGAGATCAGTTAAATCATCTAAATTGCAAGGGTTTATTGAACCTCGAAACATGATGTATATACGAGTATTGAAGGGCTTAGCACGCAAGTAAGTTAGAAATTAAACCAGTGTCAATTAGCATTTGTAAGATGTATGTAAAATGTCGATTTGTAGCATGTTTCACAAAAGGTCTTACAAACACTTTTGTACGATAAATTGGAAAACGGTTTCTTTTTCCAGCAATAACGTGTAACACATTCTACAGAAACCCCTAAGACCAAGTAGATAACATGGGAAAAATCGAAAAATTACTATGTATAATGTAAACGCTGTGATCAAATATATATTGGGCAGACAAAATTGTCTTTTACAATTACATGCAAATAGCATTTCATTCATATTTGGTTTAGAAAATTACACATAATAAAACTCGCCCTACATATGCTTGAAATAAATTATTTTGTCATTGAAATTGTAATGAAGGCATGGAATACACAAATTCCAGCTACTGCTGATTATTGCAGATTTCGGCCCTCGGAATTCCAGCCTTCACTCATTATTGCACGATGTAATTTCGTGTAACTTTTGTAAAATAAAAATTTCCATAAAGATTCCGGTGTTTCCATGCATACCAACCATCCATAAAAACGAAATAAATACATTTTAAATTTGCCGCCATATGCCCCCCGCAGTTTTTGACAGCACACGTGACAAAAACTTACCTCCCGCACCAACAGATGGCATTTTTTAGAGTCACCACCTTTAATATAGAACATTCCCTGTTGGTGGAGTTATCTGCGTCAACTGGAATAGTAAATAGTTCAAATAGTTAACTATGCCGATGTCTTATTCATTCCAATCAGATTCCAATTTATTCTAAACATTTTTGGTTTAACACAACGCATCTTGTGCCTAGGTGTATTTGTTTTATTTACTATTACGTGAATTAGCTTAGAAATGGCAAGCTCAAGTAAAGAACTGATAACAAACACAGAGTTTGAAAAACTTCTATGTGGTGAAGATGACGATTTTTGCGATACAGATTTTAATTTAGAAAGTAATGTTGATTCAGATCATGAGAGTATAGATAGTCATGACAGTAATTCAATAATTGAAGCAAGCGAAAGTGATGATGGTTATGATGCTAGTGAATTTGAAGAGAAATTATATATCGGTAAGTTTCTGCTTGTTCATGAAGAAATATAGGCCAACATTCAACTTTATAGGAAAAGACAAAGTGTCTGAATGGAGTGCAATACCACCACCAACTAGCCAAATGCAAAGGCAAAATATAGTTAGCTATTTATCCGAATGCAAAGGTCTAGCAAACAAAATGGAAAAAAATGGAATTGCGGAAACCTTCGCGCTTTTCTTTGATGACTACATACTTCGAATGCTAGTTGAAAATACAAATATATATATAGAGAAAAATGTACTACCTAATATTCAAAGAAATAGAGATGCAAGGTCAGTAACAAAAGATGAAATCAAAGCCTTTATTGGTCTTCTCATAACAGCAGGTGTAATGCGTTCCTCACATTTAAACTTCAAAGAATTATTTTCTGAAGAAAATATAGCTAGCGAATTCTTTTACATTACAATGAGCTATCAAAGATTTCTGTTTATTCTTCGTTGCATCAGATTTGATGATATCAGAACTTTTCAAGAACGTCTTGCAAGTGACAAACTAGCTCCAATACGAGATTTATTAGATAATATTGTTAATAAATTTAGTTATTTTTTCTCACCTTCAAAATATATGACAATTGATGAACAACTGGTGGCGTTTCGTGGACATTGTCCTTTTCGTCAATATGTTCCATCGAATGCAAACCACTATGGAATAAAAATATTCATTCTATGTGATGTTAAACATTTTTACACATTACAAATGGAGGTTTATTTGGGTAACCAGCCAGAAGGTCCTTATAAAGTTAGTTATTCTCCTGAAGATATAGTTACACGATTGATAAAACCAATTGATGAATCTGGAAGAAATATAACCATAGACAACTGGTATGCAAGCATTCCACTTGCAACACGTTTATTATCTGAAAATAAACTAACAGTAGTTGGAACACTGTGCAAAAATAAAAGTGAAGTACCATCCGCATTTTTGCCAAACAAAAACAGAGCAATAAAAAGTACATTATTTGGATTTACTGATACAACAACATTAGTATCTTATGTCCCTAAGAAGTCCAAAGCAGTTTTGCTTTTGTCTACTATGCACCATGATGCTGCAATCGATAATGAAATTGGCGAAGAAAAGCAACCAGAGGTATTAACATTTTACAATGCATCAAAAGGGGGAGTAGCTACAATTGATAAATTATGTGCCGTGTATGATGTAGGAAGAAGAACTAGAAGATGGCCACTTGCTCTATTTTTCCATATTATAAACATTTGTGCCCTAAATGCATATATTATATATGATTGTAATAACCCCAATGCACGTATGCCTCGAAGAAATTTTCTCAAAGAATTGGGCAAAGAACTAGTGAAACCGTATCAGCTGAATCGTCTGGAATTCCCACAAATTCCGAAAAAAATGAGAAAATTGCTTAGCGAACGTTTACAAATTGAGTCACTGGATCAAGAAGAGGCACCCACCATACCTAAAAGAAAGCGGTGCTACATATGTCCCAGATCCAGAAATCGATTCTCCAAACAAATTTGTTTACAATGTAAAAAAAATATATGTTCTGAACATATCAAAACCTTCTGCAGTCGATGTTTGAATACTTAGCCAAGAGTTTTTATATGTTATAGATTTTGCGTTTTTTACCCATTTTTTTGTTAAATGATAGATGTGCAGATAAAGGTCTATGTCAATATCCATCATTGATAATTGACACAAGTACTTTTGTACATAAGATTAAATTTGATTCATTGCGTAGTACCCATAAAAGAAAGTTTAATTCAATCCTTGGAAAAATATGTGCATTTGTAGTCACGATTCTGAGCAAGCAAAAAAATGATTGCAACAATAGAATAGTGTTGTAAATTAAGATAAGAAATATAGCTGTGGTTTTGCTGTAGGCGTTACATCCATATTGTATCAAGGATGTAACAAATGTACCATACATAGACAAAATTATTTTTTATATATATATATATATAATTTTGTATATTGTTAAAAACTGTTGACAACTGCTGGCACAATTACAACAGTGGTACCACACTGTTGCCTATTGTTGAATTTTTATCATTCTAACCATTAGCATGTTATCAATCGCATTGTAAGTAGGCCATGGTCATCATGTTACTTGTATTGTACTTTTTTTACTGCTAGATTTTACTCCTTACCTACATGTACTATATGTAATTTAATGTACTACATTCATTTTTTTATCAACGCTTTAATTAAGGAATTATTCCAACCAACTTTCCATGGTTAGAAGAACTTCAGTAGTGTTTAAACATTTTCTTGAAAGAAAAAGAGATAAATATATATATAAAGTAATTGCTAAGGTATATATATTTAATGTTTCAAAAATACAAAATATCACTACAACCCTATGGGTAAAAGGATATATATAAAAAGGATTATTAAAGTAATACTAAAACTAAAATGGCCAATAAAAAGTTGACAAATGTTAGGGGGAAGAGACCAGATGAAGAAAGACTGCATTAATGATAGATTTGAATGTGTCAGCGTTGATGTCGCAAAGATCAGAGTTAATGCACATCAGGTATACAGGGAACTTCATAAAGACATTTGTTCGAGTGCGACCGCAATAGAAGGCCAATGACCTGGAGCTAATTCTAGGAATAAGAAAATTACACTTATTCAAGAGCCAGAGATAATCAGTCTTGTTATGTACTAAACAAAATAATAATTTGAACAAAGAAATCGTTGGCCTGGTAGAAAGAGGAACAAAATTAAATTTCTGCAGTAATACACTATGTTCAAAGCCTCTATGTTGATAAGACCTCCGACAGAAAATAGAGGAACTTCATGAATCTTTTCTGCACAGCCTCAATAGAGCTTATGTGTGTTTTATAAATAGGAAACCAGACCAACCGAGATCGAATGAGAGAAAGGAATAATGCATATAGAGCTTGTATATTAAAGGAGAACTATAATTTGTTATATTCTTGCACTAAACGTAACCATGGTTTATACCAACCTTAATACAAAGTCTCGAATAACACGAAGAACTTATAAAACCAACACTGATTTATTTGAACGCTTGAAAATAAAAACACCCAGATTTTTAATTTATTATAGACATTAGTATGTTGGAAATTAATGCCACATTGTAACTTACTTAAGTTACGGAAATTTAAAAGATTTTTTCGCGAGTAACAATGTTATAGACAGTTACAGAATTCTATAACATCTGCATTTTCTTGACGAATACATGGTTATACTTTAGTTCATCATACATAAGGTCATATATACGACAATAGTTATATATTTTTTAACTACTTCACGAAGGTGGTTACTCGTAGTTGCTAATTACAAATGATATATACATCATCGGTTACTTGTTGGAAAAATGTGTGATCAAATAAGTTTTAATGTAAATTACAAAGGAAAATATATACCATTTGTATTATTTCATTCATTATTTTACATATAAAGTAATACTCATGGAAGTTCAGTTGCGGAACTTATTTCTTTGCATATATGTTTGATTATTTATACTCAAATAATAAAAAAAAAACATATATATTAATATGAACACAACCTATTTGATACGTGATTTTTAAAAATATTTGAAAACATCGTTTTCGCGACGAAGTTCGTGGTTATAGAAAACTACGTCATTGTGCTGGTTATAACCTCGTAACCATAGTTACTCGCGAAAAAATCCTTTTAATATGACTTGTTGCAATCCCTGGAGTGTGTCGTGTCGGTGTTGCGAAATATGCGCTAAACAATACAAGTTGTAGATATATATTTTGCATATTTAGATTTTTATTTTTTGGAACTATGGGCACATAAACCAATAAATATTATTTTCCCCATTTAATAATAAAGTGTCGTTATTGCTAAACTTAATATTTCAGCTAAAACGACGATGTTGCATAGTATATTTATAGAACTTTTAATTCTAATATTTTGTACTTACTCTGTGATACATATTTTACTATAAGAGACAAGAAGTTTTTTTTGCTTATTCTACTTCTTACTTTGCAATGTTTACCCCTTAGGCAGCCTTACTTTTCTTAAGGATGTTTTGGACCTCATAAGAACAACGTTAATTCACTAAATGTCGCTCATGCTTAAGTTACATTTCATGCCACTCGCATCCATATTAATTGGTTAAAGATTTACGATGCCTGTTACTACAATATTTCTTTATTACTACGAATACGAGCGAAAAGTATATTTAATTTATAGGGCTGTGGAAAATCGCCTTTTTCGGGAATCTTCTGGGTCACCCGGTTATCCATCCAGTTCTAGGATCGGATACCCGCGATTATTTGAGAACTCAATTTTAAGATCGATTTCGGGTACCCGAATAATAGCATTATATATATATATATATACATAGATATATGTATATATGATAACGTTATCTCATCTACCATCTTCAGCCGTTTGCTTAAAGATGGTAGATGGGACTGTACCCAAATGTGGCACCGGTCCTTTTTAGGACAGAAACACCAACACGCGGAGAGAAACCCGAAATAAAGTTATCACACATAGTATTCGCGAAAACCTTAACACAGGCATCAAATTAATGTATATATATGCATATGTATACAACGTTTGTGTATATTAAACAATCGTTGCACTTCAGGCACCTTGCTGTCTAGATTTGGTACGGTGGCTGTAGTATAATTTAAATAGCAGTATCGTCTTTCTGACATAATATATGCCGCATATAAACGTCAGATTATCCATACGTTAGCGTGTCACCGATACGTGATCTATATGACTAAATTGACGAAAACCATATCGCATTATAGGAAAAATTGTCTATAATTTTATGTAATTAACTTCTGTAAATATTTAACCTAAATCTAGATTTGTGCTAATATACAGTGGCTAATGTATGTATGTACATGTAGGACGAAAAATGGAGCAATCCACAGGTGTAAGAGAAATGACAAAGATCGTCCAAAACCTTTTAGTGCGTTACAGTTGCCAAACATACGTCGCACACATGATGATTGTCCCGGACTTAGACGGTCATAAAGATGGCAATCGGACGTCATTTGAATGTTAGTATGACATCTTTTTAAGCTTACTATAGTGATGTCATTATGGTGATACTACCTGGGCAGTGTTCCCAGTCCTTCTGAATCCCGAATATCTCAGGAATGAGACGAGGACAAAACGATTTTCTACGGCACAAAAAGATTGCATAGTTAAATTTTCATCGAGTGTGCGGGAAAAGCATGAACTTGGCACCCACTTTTTAAATATTTCGCGGACGAAACGAGCATAAAATTCCAAATTTTTAAAAGTGGCCAGTCTTCAACGTGCACATTATATGCAGTGTTATATTTCTTTAGTGCATTCTTTTCATAAATACGGCCATATTCCAACCAGATATAGAACAACGATTTCACTTAAAAACAAACATAACGGAAATGAATTACAGTTGTTTTTCAATTCAACAATTTACGTATATTTGAACGGTTTATTCAATTTTAAAGACCTCGCTCTTTTCTCCTCTTTAGGTAATAAATAACGCCACAGTAACAAAGCACAGAGTATATAAGAAGGCCTTTAATTTGCTCCCAAATTTTTATTTCATGACTTTCGTCTGCTTCAATTTTTTTATTGTTTCTTATATTTAGCATTTTTTCCAAAACACATGAAACGTGCCAGATATATTTGCAGCTTGTCCGCAGTTATTATTTGGCAAATAAAAAATACCTATTAGTAGATACATCTTATATTTCGCGAATGATTTAAGTTGGTAGTTCCTGTAAATAGCACAGAATTTTATGAGCACTTTAGGAATTCCGGGTAAGTTAAACAAACAAGCTTATAAAAGGTAATTCTTTATTCTATATTAAAAACACCCTTTTTCGATTTTACTTCAATCGAAGAAGAATGAAAATGGTCCGCCGTCCTTTTTCGGATTTCATCAATTCCTTCATCTGTCGCAGCCCATTCCAGAACAAGTCGCCTTCCATACAAATGCGTACTTTGTGATAATGCAGTAAAAGCTTTCTATACGTAAAAATGTGCAATAAGTGAAAACGGGAGTAAAATTTATCAAAATAAAAAAATACCTTTGCGTCACTTGCTGTAACGAAATCCACAAAAGCGAAACCACGATGTGTATTAACATCTGTTGCCATCTTTTTCGGCAACCTCAGAGCTTTTATTTCACCAAATGCCCTAAAATTATTATTATTATTAGTATTGCAATGAGACTGTTATCTGATATAATATGCATTTAAGAAATAAATATTAACAAACTTGAACAACTCTTGAATTTCTTTCTTGGTTGCTTGGAATGGGACATTCCGCACTAAAATTTTGGTACCCGTTTGTTTAGTTTTCTTAGAGGTTTTCCTCGTAGTATTGGTTACATTACTAAAAATAATAATAACAGGAAAAGTAGATACTTAGACAATAAAAATATAAATATCTTACGCTAAAGTTCTTTCTGATCTTTTCAGTTCTAACGATTTACCATCTAAAGTTGATTGCTGTAATGTTTTCAGTGCTTTATCAATACCAGATTTATACATAAATTGCACAAATCCATATCCCATAGATAACTTTTTAATCGGATCGTTTCTATCTTTTTTCATTGCTACAGTAGCGTAATAAATTTTTCCACAGCTTTTAAAATGCTATTCATATAAGATAATGTTAAATAAGCTCAAAAGTAAATGTAATCGATACGCTTACTTTTTTCAGGTTTTCATCAGTTGTTTCAAAATTTAAATTCTTCACAAACAGCGTTGTATCAGGTTCCGGGGTTTCATCTTCATCTTCAGATTCTTCTGGACTTACTTTTATATCTGAATTTGTTTCTTCAGGTGTTTCCTGTGACATGGCTTTGTTACTTTCTTTATCTTTATTAAACGCATCTTCGCTCTTTTTGCTTAAACTATTTTCAGGAGCCCATTCTAGATAAAGCGGTAAATTTTTAAATTTGCTATATGCTAGACGTGTAAATGCTTTTCTTGCTTCAGATGGTTCGATAAACTCAACCAAAGCTGCAAAATAAATTGTACTTTCAAACAAACAGCTTGAGCACGAAATGAGATGCAAAATGAGAATATATGAAGAATTATAAACAATTAAAAATATGTGGTAATGATAGGTTTTACAATTTACTTACTAGTACGATCAAATATTTTATCCACTTATATAATGTTCTAAGTATTCAAGAAATTATTTTAGTAAACGACATTATTCACAAAAAAAAATCATTTCAGAGATATGATGTCTGCATGCTGAATATCATGCAAGTTGTATGTATTATTTTAAACGAATAACGTCACTCCGAAAACAGAAACCTCTTTTAAAGAAAAAAACTACATAAATCCATAGAAACCAATAATAATAATTAGAGCTGTTGTTTGGGCTATATTTCCATCATTCGTTGAACTTGTATAGGTTCGACGTTTCGGCAGTCTGTCTCTGTCGTCTTCAGGGTAGCCCTTCGATGATTTTTGTCCGACGTATTTGTCTTCCCTATTTTCTATTAGTGAAAGTTGGTCGTGACTGGGGATCGAACTCGATTTTTTTTTTGATCTCTGAATTCCACCTGACTTAACCATTAAGGTATGAAATTGTTCTGTTAAACTTATACTTAAGCTACAATTTTCTGCGCAAAAGGGGACGCGCATTGGACCTGAAAATTGTGGCTTAAATATAAGTTTAACACAGTGATTGCTGTCTCCCATATTAGTTTAGTGGTTAAGTTAGGTGGAACTCAGAAATAAAGAAAAAAATAATCGAGTTCGATCCCCAGTCACGGCACATTCGTTAATAAAAAATAGGGAAGACAAATACGTCAGATAAAAATCATCGAAGCATGATTGTTCTGGTAAGCAACAGCCTTCTCAGGGCTACCCTGAAAACGGCAGTAGACAGACTGCCGAAACAATGGAAATAGTCCAAACAACTTTTTAGTTATTATGAGAATCCATCGTCAACAGTATCACGTAAAGAGAAAGAAAAATAAGTATTGTAAAATTGTAGTGGTGCTGGTTGACTGGATTAAATAAAAACAGAGAAGGGATGAAATAATACAATGTCGTGCGCTTATCCGTATGAGTACAGAAATACCAATAGTTGAATCATCAATGTCCAGTATCGCTGAAATGATTACTCGCTCTATATCTTTCTCGCAGTAACATAAACTGAGCGACACGTAATCCTGACTTTTGACACAAATGGATTTTTTCTTATGGGGCTACCTTAAACCAAAGGTATCACAGAGAATATTACCGAGTAGTTCTCGAAAATTTTGCCTCACGTTTGAAGAGTGCCAGGAAAAATAATGGAATACATTTAGAAGTCATCATTTTTAAGAAATAAATTTCCAAACCCTTATTTCATTATATTCGTTTTATTTCGAAAAAGACACCGTGTACCTTTTAGGGAAAATACGTTGTTGCTTGGAAATTACCGAAAAGAAACCAACATTGAAGACATTTTGCATGAATGGAATTATAAATTACAATATTACAAAAATAGATTTTGATAAAGATGGAGAAAACAGTGGACAGAAAAACAGTGCAATAAATGTTATAGTGTGCACTTTTAAATTTAGTGGTCTGTCGATACCGTTTCTTTTTTCCGGCAAACGTGTTTAAAATATAAAACCAGAAAGAAATGCAGGTGATAAAAGACGCCGAGATGTGAATTATCGTTTTAAATAATCCAGATTTGAAGAAAATGCAATATATAAGTAAATGCAAATGTGAAAGCGATGAATGAAAACAAACACGGGACTTCAAAAATAGGGTATGATTACAGTTACCGGATCTCAATCCTCTAGAGAAATTGTGGGAAGAATTAAACAGAAAAGTACGTCAGCGTAGTCCAATAGCTAACATAATAATGCTACTAAATACAGGTATTGGGGAAATCATTCACGGGAAACGCAATGTGAGGAGACAAGAAATGGTGATACACGGACATGTTTCTGCCTACCCGGTGTCACCAGTGTGGCTTTCAGCGATTTGTTGCTCAACATATTGCATTTCCCTTTCCGCTACTATCACCATATCTAAACTTACAGCTCAAGTCAGTATTCTTGGCGTTATTCTTGTGGCTTACCACAAGAATAACATACTCGTCTGCCGGTACAAACACAGCAAAACAGGGTGTTAGTTTAGAGATGGTGATAGCTGAGATGGAATTGCAATGTGTTGAGCAAAAAATCGCTCGAAACCACGCTGATGACGCTGGGTAGGCAAAAACATATCCGTGTGTTAACGTTATTTGTCTCTTTATATTGTTTTTCCTGTGAATGATTCCACCAATACTCTGTGTAACTGTATTTAGCAGTATTATTATGTTAGGTATTGTTTTCTAGGCATTTTCGAAGCGTAGTCCAAGTTTAGCAAGTTAAGTAATTTCCAGTGTTTCTTTCTTATTAAAAATGTGTTGTTCCTTTTTAATAAAATCTTAATATACGTTTCTGAAGGTGCTTTTAAACTTAAAGTTATAACGTAAATTAGTAGACAGTTTTGGGGGTTAATATTCTTCAGCTATACCAGGTAATTTCTATAAAATCTGAATAGTAACAACGTAATAATAACAATTTTCTAAAAATGACTTTGTTTGGCGAGTGGCATCCTTTATTATAATTATTTCAAAATATAGGACAGCAAGCCATATAGCAAATTTATGTCTAAAACAAATAACATGTAAAATGTAACACATTTTTAGCAAATTTTGGTAAATGATTGAACATAATTTATGTTCGGAAGAGAAAACATTTTTGGCTCTCTAATAATTAGTGCTACTACTTTAGTACCACATATTAATATTAAACATCCGTATCCTTTTAAAAGATGTATTACCTGTAACACAATTAGGAGGAAAAATAATACGACCAACAGTACCATGAGCTTTAAATATGTCGTACAATTCTTTTGTTTGCGTATTTGCAGGTAAATTCTTTACGATTATGATTGTTTTTGACCTCTTAACAGTCTGCTGTAAAAGAAATACATTCATCAGGTATTGATAATTTTTTTCCCATTTAAGTCATACCTCATTGAAAGCATCGAGAATAACACCCTCCTGTTCTAAATATTTTTTCGTATTTGCTATAATTTGTGTTTCACCAAGCGCTAGCCTTACAGCGGCGTTACTATTACCGTGCGGATCAAGAACAGCCTTTTTACTTGTACCGTAAGTATCAGCAATTATTTCCGCTACAGCATCGTGGCCTAAGAACAGCGAGTTCCAATTATGAGAAGAACCTGCTTGTGCCTTTTGTTTCTTTTCTTTCTTTTTCTTATAGTTCGATGAATCTATAAATGTCAATTGCGATCAAAACATTTTTAGCACCATGTTCTTTAACATTTAATAATATTCAATAAACGATTATCTAATTAATTACCATCGTCAAATGTTTGATCGTCAGTTTCCTTTGCGATACCGGGTAGTAAATGCAACATTCTTCCGTGCAATACAGAACCGTCTAATTCTGCATACGCTTTGACAGCATGCTCAGGCATAAGAAACGTAACAAATCCAAATCCTTTCAATTTTCTTGTTACGGAATCAATCGGCAAATTTACTTCTGCAAGAGGACCTATAGCATATATTAGTTATGATACATCTCTATATAGGATTTCCTATTTTAAGGTAGACATACATCTAGTAGCAACATATATGCATAGTACTGAAACTACCATATGAACGATTAAATTTACCCTCCAGCAAGCCATGAAATTTCTCTTCTTTAAACTTAAGTTGGTAAAATAACTTTAAAAACGTGTAAGTTGACTTATTCTATGACGTTAGTAACAGCGCTTAAGTGCCAATAAACCAATACAGTACACATGACAAATGTATTTTATTTGTCACTGTCAATTCACTACTCATTACTAACAAGATATTTTGAAGAAATAATTTCATGGCTTGCTAGAGGGAAAATTTATATGATCATGTCACTGTGTCAAATTGAAGCCGGCACTATTGCTAACTTCGTTACTATTTAAACTACAAAATTGATTACATTGGCAAAGTAGTACCATTCTTCCTAATGTTAACGATGGTAGAATCAAAAAAAAATGAATTGATATCAGAGTTATTTAAATATTTAAAAATTAATAAATGCATTTTTTAACGGCACGCCCAGTATATTTTTTCGTTTTAGAAATGGAGAAAGTTCTAAATAAAAACTGTTTAACATATACCCTAACCTTTAAAAAAAAGAGTTATGAACCTTTGAATGTATTACCCCACATTGAAATGACAGTCAAGTAGTCTGTGGTTAAATTTGCCTAAAATATTGAATAAAAAAAATTAGAAAATGATCGAGCACTTCTATCTTGTTTGTAAACTGCATCATCTACTAAAAAATATATAAAATTGCTGATAAATGTTTCACTTATTTAATTTAGCCAGTTAATATGTTTAATTAACTTTCATCTCCTCTTCATGTACTTTCACCAGTGTTAGTTTTATTTTCTCACATTATTGCAGAAAAGGGAAGAGGATGAAGAATTGCTGGCGGCTTCAGGGTCTAGAAATATACATACGCACGTGAACGAAAAATGTAAATACTGAACTATGAAAAATAGATGTAAGAACTGCTAATGACGAAAAAAAAAGATGGCATTCACATGACTCAAAAATGGAAACATAAATGTAAAACAATCAATATTACTTAGTTTTCTTATACACCTTCATTAATTTATGGTTATTACTATTATGTTTAATTTATATTGCTTGTTAAATTTATATTAGATATACACAATTCAAATGTATTATTAGAACTTATTTACATTTTTATTTTTCTTTTAATGTTTTAGTGTGATTTTTTTTTTGAGTTAGATTCAGTTTATATGTAATAATTCCAGCACTGACCACTTATGTATGTTCAATTTATTTACTGTATCCAGGAGTATAGTGGTTTCTTCGTATTTTTTATAGTAATATGTATTTATATTTATACATCTATTTAGTACTTACTTGAATTCAAATTAACATTTTATTATACAAAACATTTAGGGTAATTATTGAAATTGCAATTTCAAAACAATAACATTTGGTTATTGTCCAAGAGCTTCATAATAAATTATCGACGAATCGTCCTTGAAATGATTAGTTTGAAGGATACCACGTGTCTGTTAGGTAATTATTAAAGCAAAAGCGAGTTACTTTGAAGAAATATTGTAACAGTATGTATTTTATTAGTGTATTATTTAGTGAATGAAATATTTTAAGTCAAAGAGTAAACTTTGTCGCGTCAATAAATTATCTATATATATAATATAATATATAAATTATCTGCTTAGCTTATTTTGTTATCTTATAGAGTGCGATCAAAATTTCGAACGGTAGTGAATGTAACATGTATTAGGAATTAAATTTGAAATATGCGCGTTATCTACCTTATCGCTAATCCAATTGCAGTCATAGCTAAAATTGCTGTATATTGTTATTATACAGAGTTGCCCATACATAATATATGTAATCTGTGCTTAGGAGACACTCAAAGGTACTTCCAAACAAGGTTCCCGGTCCTTTTTCCTATTTTTAATTATAAAAGTCTATGTTTGCGTATACAAATTTAGAACCTTACCAAATTTTGAAAATAAATCTTCAATATCATTCTCTGTGGTCGTATAAGAAAGATTTCTAATAAAAATTCTTCCTGATTCAGCCACATCCTCTTCATTTTTTAACCTTTCTTCTTGTGACTTCCACTTTTCCTT
This sequence comes from Trypoxylus dichotomus, assembly GCA_023509865.1. NCBI lineage: Eukaryota > Metazoa > Arthropoda > Insecta > Coleoptera > Scarabaeidae > Trypoxylus > Trypoxylus dichotomus. The sequence continues at coordinate 44,097,284 of CM042074.1, read as the reverse complement.
TTTTTGATTATCCATTTCAGCTTTTGCTTCCGTTTTATTATAAGCTTTGTATATCGTAACTTGGATGCTTTTTCCCACTAGAGGTTATATATATATATATTTCAAATATGTGTAATATATATTTTCTACTCACACATTATGCTTTTATTCTTTAATAAACCTTTGTTTAATTGCTTTTCATCTTTAAATCCAACAAATGCAATTCCCCTAATATTACGTGGTATTCGAATGGAAAATGGAACATTTGGGCGAAAGAAATGCTTTATATCCCTTTTTCTACATTTGCATGGTAGATTTTTCAACTAAAATTTGCCTTATATAATGAACAAATTAAACAAACTGGCAGATCTATTACTTTTAACGTGAATAAATCCATTTTTTCCTTAACTTTCTTTTCCATTTTTTGCCTTGGCTTACTGTGTGTATCTTTCATCAACATTTGCATGTACTACAACAATACTATTAAAGTGATAACTTTATACTTAATGTAGACTATAATACCTCTAAATCTGTCATAATTGTAGTCTCATTTTTCTTATCTTCTAATTTTTCTATATCTGAGTCTCCAGAATCATTTTCTTCTTCTTCGTCTTCCACTTCCGGCTTTTGAAGTAATAACTGTTTAAAATTTTGCTTGACACCATGAATATCCATAAATTCTTCAAACAAAGGATCATCCTTATACTAAAAACAGAAAATAGTGAATATGTTGTTATTGCATTAATTTTTACTTACTTACCTTATTTAAAAGCTCATTGGTTTTATCGTGCGCTGGGTCCTTTTGAGGTTCGAAGGTACTAACTTTGACTTCAAGAAATTCTTTCTTAGCTTGTTTTGTTTTAGATAAAGCACTATATGGCGCGTATTTACTCCATGATTTGGGTTTTGAAGAATCTCCTATTATAAGCAATAATTAAGGTTAAGAAACACATCTATGATAAAAAAAAAAACATACCTAATAATGCACAAGGGGCAACCTCTATCTTATTAGTTTGTATACATGTGTTATTGAAATATTTAATTGCCTCCTGTGCATCTGCCTCATTTTGAAATCCGATAAAAGCAAATTGTCGAAATTTTCCATTTGGTGTGTATTTTAGCTGTACATCAGTTAATTGTCCTTTTTCTCTGAAAATTTGGCGTAGTTTATCCTCTGTTATCTGCAGCAAAAGTTGATTAGAAGTTATTTTGAAAAATAATGCTACTTACTGTTTTGGGTAAATTTTTAACAATAATTCGCGACATTTTTTTCTATTTTATTAAATGTGGATATTTGCAGGTTTGGTTAGATATGATAAAAACATGAAGCACATGTTAAATGTCAAACTTTCAATTGACTAAACCACCAGGGTGATGTTCTCATTATAGGATGTTGTTCGTGTATCATTTAGTTTCTCTCAGGATTGCAGATGACAGTATAGGTTCAATTTAAAGAGTTCGCTAAAAATGTTTCATCAGAAGTTGAACAAAGTGCGCGCATTGTCAGTGCGAAAATGTGCAAATGTATAACAACTGGTTTGTTTGGTCTTTTATACCTTATTACCAGAAAAAAAAAACATTTTATACATTGTTATAGTTCTCTCTTAACTGTAGTTAAAAGTGTATTTGCTTTATTAATATCGAGAGAGGTAAACAAGAGATAAGTAAATATTGTACCAAATATATCGTAATTCATTATTATTCCCATTAATAGAAATAGGAATTTTTAAATAATAAAAAGAATGCTCTATAGACCTTTTTTACATAGGGATGAAAGTGGAGAAGTTAAATTTTGTATATAGTTTCTAAGAATATACAAATCCTTTAAGCTTTTTTTTACAAAAGTTTCGTTAAACAAATATTAATCATTTATTGATAGAAGTGTGTTATGCCGACACAGTTTTCCAAATCCCATCAAAAATATAGAATGGAGTGTGGAAGGATTATGTTATGCATGAAGAAATATACAATTGTAGAGATCGTGGAAAGCACTTTGCAGCAGAAGATATGGAAAGCAATAATGAATTATTATTACCACTAGTTTTTCCTAAACTATGTTTACTTGGTATAATCGGAAAATTCTCATTATGTTATAATCTAAGCTCATAGAAAACAGATACAGAAAATATCAAAAACCAAGAGAGGAATATATTAACTGATTTGGGCGTGACTGCTTCTACTTGTAAGTATCTTATAACTTTGATTATAAATATATACATATATATATATTTCTCTGATTAAGTAGCTTTATTTTGTTACCCTTCCTAAATATTTTGTCTTGTAAAACGATTTTGATTGCAAACACATGTGATTTTCTTCTAATACTTACAAGACTTAATATAATAATTCACTTATATTTTTCAAACGCAAACTGTATGTAACAGCAACATTTTATGTAGTATTAACATAAAAAGCATTATTCCATTTAAATTTATTATTTATGTATAAGTAGTAATCCTATTATTGTTAGTTTCTTACAAGCCGCGCAGATGGCGCTAAACGCGGAACCGTTAGTATCCGGAGATTATCCTGTCGCCTTGTATCTGCATGTAACCCTAATATAACTTTCAGTGCTGAAAAATTAATTGTCCGCGAGATTTAAGTGATTCACTGTATCTGTAATTCTGATAATACGATATATTTGTATCTGAGAATTTAACAAAATGTTCGCATATTATTGGTTGATGGTGGTGTTTATTATTATTTACATTTCAGTTCTATTTTCTCAGATATTGGTTATTTGATATGTCTGCAATGTATACCCACTAGAGCCTACTAAAATCAATTTTCCAAATGTACCATTTTGAAATTTTTCATTTAAATTAGTGTTTTTGAAGATTCTTTGGTCATGGGTCGGCCATCTCACAACGTCATGTACTTTCAAATTTCCATCACTAACAGTATCCACATTCAATGAAAAAAAACCTTTTTTATGAGTCTATTTTAAGCAATGTACAATCTATGATCCTATCATGAGTGGAAACCTTGCTATTGCATGGAGTTGTTCCGCGCTTCTATCCATTGCAGTATTATTTTCGTACGTTCTGATATACCGTCGTGGCTGTTACACAAACAGTAGAAACTGTTTTTGTTATGCGACAGGTTGATGCTTTTGATATACCAATACCACGACGAAGCATTATATTATATATATTATTATTATACTATTATATTATATATATTTATATTATTATATTTATTTACACAACAAAACTTGAATGCAGTTGGCTGACAGAATTTTAGATTAACAGAGCATTAATTCCTTAACTGGCGTTTTTAGCGGCATTAAAATTAAACGTCCGTTTAGTGTTAAATGTGGATTATAAAACCTAAATTGAAATTTTTACTGAGAACTAACTTCAATATCTCCATTAAATGTGAAACCGGCCCTTAACGAATAGAGTTGCCACTGCAAACTTTTGATTAGACTGTGCTATGCGGAAAAGTGAAACCGGTTTAGCAAATGTCATATTTGATGCTGCAAATATTTAACCGATCTTACCCACGTTATGCATCTGCATAGTGAAAACGCATTTATTTTACTCTAAACCCCCACGTATTTTCCAAGTGCGGACCAGGTCCTAGGCGCTTAAATCGGAGCCTCTGAAACACTTTTCAATGTCAAAACTTTTGGACAATGGCTGTCAAAAAATTCCTTTAATAACAACTCAGAAGGGGGCATCTGTGTAAGGAAGACATTTTGTTTTTTGTGATTTTCGATCAGTAATGATGGCAGTATTGGTAACTAGATGGTAACTATTTGCTATATACATTTGAAATTGGCTCATTGTTTTGCATTCCTCGCTCTAGATGTTTTGTCTATCGCTTCTCTGGGCCTTGCTTCCCTTTGATTGGTGGTGGTCGCTTTTGGTTTTATTTAAACAGTTCGGTGCAAAACCTCAATACAAGGTAAGCACAATGTAAATTGGAAACATCCATTTGGAAAAATTAAGACAATGCGACTGGCGAAATCCTCGTACAAAGTGATTTTGTTGCAAAAATGTCAGTAACATTCTTAATATTTGTTTCTAGAAGCTAGGAATCACCAATATTGCAGGCGCGTGTCTGGAAGTAGTATTACGGCATTGTATTCCGCCAAAGTAGACCGCAGTTCAATCTATTTCTGTAGTACACCAGACCGACGGGAACCTTTGGACTTGGGGGGCTTGGATGTAGCTTCAATAAGAATGGCTACACCTACTGTTTGCTGTCAAACACCGGTAAGAGGTATGCACTATATAAATGGGAAACTTCCACTTCTAATAGGACGATAACACATATCATTGGAGGTTGAGGTTTGCTGTCTATGAATAATAACTTGTAATACAGATGCATGTGTAACTTTTAGATCTAGTACTGGTAGAGGTTGGTACGGCAAGAGAGACACAGCCAACACCCAGAGCTACCTTGGACCCCATGGTTTGCAAATTTCTACGAAACCAAGTAATGCTAAATGTAACTCCGCCACCTGGTGGAAGATTCAGGGTAGATAGCAAAGTGATTACAATGAGGCAAGAGCATACTACATGAAAAGGAGGAAAAGGATATGTAAATAATAGTTTTATTGTGGTTCAGTGCAATGGCTTAAAAGCCTATTTTGTGAAATCATTTGTTTAATGCAACAAGTAACATTAAGTTAGTTATTAACATTGATACTAAATTCCTGAAGGATTGTAGGAATTTCAACTTTTTATAAATAACATTCAGCTCTAACATGTGAATAACTCAAGACCTGCATATAAAGTAAGTTTCTCTGCTAGAAAATAATGGATCCATTAGCGAATTAAGTAGCACTTGCTTAGGATTAGTTCATAACAATTATCATGTTACGCCTAGCTTTTGAAACCAAAAACGTCTTTTCTTATTTGAGTTTTCAGAATGGATAGGTTGTCTGGACTGTTTATTAAATATTTACATTAATACTGTTTTTGTCAAAGGATAGATTTTTGGTAAAGCACTGGGAAAAGAAATCAGTGTTAATATTACATAAACAGTGTAGGTTGTTTGTCCGTAGTAATTGTTTAAGAATGAGGCGATGGTCTTCTGGTAAGGAAAAAATTTAACTTACTCCGGAGAGCTTTAAACCAATATTAGTGGCAATTGTTGAGAGTAATTATTGCTTCACTGATACAGCTAGTAATACCTAAACTTGACAAAGAAGACACCGAAACATGCGTTAACGTGCATGGAAACATTACTTTCTTCCTGAACGACAAAGAGACGAACGTTGTTTTTCTTTTAAAGTAGAAAAATCTAGTGCAGCCATCATATAAGATAAGGATGTTTCTTTCCATTCGATTTATTACAGCCACGGGCCCAATTTCAGGTAATTGTCCGATACATTTAACATCTAAATACTAACGAAGTGCCTGATTTATATATAAATAATTCATTTTCGTTTATTGAGAAAATTTTGAATATTGTGATTATTGAGAATGTAATTGTACTTTCCCTTTAATGTAAGTCCACTGTTTGCTTGCGCCCCGCTTGGTGTAACTTATTTTTTAAAGACCTTTCACGGGATAACCAAATGGACAGCAAGTAGGTTAATTCTTTCATTTTTATGGGTTCACATTGCCTTCACCTAAATAATATCACTTTCTTCCTACACACCCAAGGAATCGCAGTACGTAACAGCCTATCTCCTTTCAAGCCTAACTTGTTTACAGGTACATTTCATACTAACTTTCGTAATATCATGCCTAACTTTACATTTCTTCTTATGCCCGACTCTAACGAAATTTTTGAGATCTTCTAGAGTTAATGCCAATAAACCGGTTTTCTTAGAACAGCTGCATTTATAATTTATATTTGTAAGATGTACCAATGAAAAGGAAACTGATGAGGGGATTCCTTTCCTATATGTGTTATTTATAAAAGTTGGGAATGAGGTACTAACAAACATGTAAATAAAACCTAGTAATAATTGTAGATTCATCTTGGGAAAATCTTATTGACCAAACAAACGTAAAGTTTCGCTACTTGACATTTTGCTTCATTGTTTCATTAAATTCCCTTTTGCAATTTATACATAAATATATGTATATATATCCATACATATATAGACATATATAAATATATAGAAATGACCCCGAAGAGAACATCACAACTGCAAATGGTAACGGATTCTCCTACGATGTGCTCTACAATATTATTGGGAAGTTAACAATGGCGTAATAATTTGTAGTATATGCACATAGAAAGGTGTATGAAATGTAACCACTTCATCCATGTTACACAAAAGGTCTCCAACAATTATTTTCTGCAATTTCAGGCAAAATTAGTTTCTTGGTTTAAAGTAACCTCGAATTTTTTTAAAAATCTGCTGATCAGATAGGTAACATGGATAAATGTGGAATAGACAGAATATCTTGTACAGACTGTGATCGAGTATACATTGGACAGACGAAAAGATCAATAACAATTTGATGCAAAGGGCTATTTGCTCATCTCTTTAGTGCAACATTTCTCAAATCTGCTGTTGTCCTGTATATGCTCGAATAAAATCATTATGTTCATAATTACGAGCCAATTGGAAATGTAAATAACTGTGTTCATTTCAAATTGTATCATATACTTGCATAGTCGTAACATGCTTTATGTTTAGCTTGTATAACTTCTTCCTTTATTACATCATGTAATACCATATTTGTAAAACGCAGGATTTGTAGCACCTACATTTTTGACAAAATAAATATTGTGAAATGTCAATTCTCTTTTCAATACCAACCCAACCAAAAAAAAACACAAACCAAAATTTTAATTTTCCCGCCGACAGCGACCAAGTGCCGTAGCCTAGTACTACTGTTTTGACATTCGATGTCAAACGAAGACTTTAATATCAACTCATCAGATGGCACTTTTAGGGTCGCAAACTTCACTATGAAACTGTCCCATTCGTGAAGTTGTTTCTGATGCGTACTACTGACCGAAGATTCGCAATAATAATTAGAGACCGGATTATATGCAAAGTGCATATATTTTATTTTATTTATTTATTATATTTTACGTCTATTTGTAGATGTCTTACACTGATTAAAGTTAATTACGATAATTAACTTTAATCAGTATAATACATCTACATATAGACGTAAAATATAAATAAATTAAATTAAATTTTTGCACTTTGCATATAATCCGGTCTTCCGCAATAAACTTAAAAAAGAATTGATACAGAGAATGTACATTCTTAAAATGTGTCATAAAATGCACCAACTTTAATCTAAGAAAATTGAAAAAAAAACATTAAACAATTTAGCATTCAAATTTGCATCGATTCGCGCTATATGTTACTCGACTTGCGTCCAAGGGGAATATGCGGCGCTTTCTTCTGTGGCGCTGTAATGCAGCGCTATTTTTGTGGCGTAATGCAGCGCTGCTTCGCGGTGCTTCCCTGAATCCAGTGCTGCCAAAGCAAAAGGAAGTAATTATTTGTTAATTCTAGTGCAAGATAATATTTGCGATGGAACATTTGATATCTCTATTGACAGCTCTCTTACACATTTCCATCTTGAACGGAAATTATTACTACCATTACCCACAAATTTAAAACAAAATATGGGCCACCTTTGGCCCAAATTTCACAAACACAACTTTTACCAATATGTGGCTGAACGTATCCAATGATAAGATAAGTAAGTGTAAGGCGAATTTTGTAGCTTAAGGAATCATTTAGTAGCGTAGTAACTCAAACTCTATTTTGTTGTGTACTCATATGCAAGACATGACAGTGATAGATAAATCAATTATTTCACTTTGTTTTATTTCAACTTTTGTGAAACGTAAGCTGTGTATAATGTGGTATATTAACAATTTATTAAATTTCGTTTTTAGTTCAGGAACAACATGATTCTAATGCGAGATCTCTCACAGTGAGTATCAATTATTTTAATTTACTTTATAAAATAGATTTAACTATATTTGTTATATAGTTCACATTCTCGATAGCGAATACATAAAATGTTGATACTTATTATTAATATACACGTATGTGAAAGTAATGTAAAAATACACATGAAAAATATTTTGCCGCATTCACTTGGTTCAAATTAACACTTGAAGAGAAAATTTCCCCAATCTCCAAGAGGTGAAATCTAATCCATAATATACCTATAATTTGGTATATGTATGAAATAAACCTTTAATATTTATTTTTGAACGACAAATGGTATTTACCAAAAAATTAAACAGAATATGCACGTTGAAGCGATTTACGGACCAACGAATAACAACGAAAATATATTTTGTGTGTATCATATTTTATTAAGTTTTACACCATGAAACCATCGGCAAGATTTATGGACCAGCCGGAATAATAAGGGAGATATATTTTTTGCATAACACGTTTAATAAAATTTCATCCCCGGGCATTTATAGCTATAATATAATTTAAAGTAAACAATATACATACACTGTCTAGAATAATATTAACTATCATTTACCGTTCAACGAAAAATTGTAGAGGTGTATTTTATGTATACTTCAAACCGGAGGGTTATTATTATGGACGTCACCTTTTTTGTAAGAAATAGCTACTATCTGAGGCATTTTCGCATAGGATGTAAAAACCATGTTCGCGAAACGTCAGGGACAAAAAGTCTATGACGGCACCCGACAACCGTACGACTATGACAAACGGCCATGAAAATTTGAGATACTATTTAGTAACAGAATATCAGTTAAATGAAACTATAATTTCTACGCATCCAACTAACTAAAACTTTTATTCCCTTATGCCTTATAGCAGAAAGTAGGTGTCTTACCAATTTCTAGTATTAGTAGTAAATTTTAATACGACACCACAGAATATTCTGTGACGACACCGACTATTTACGACCTTGAAATCTATATCCTGCAATATATTGAAAAGTACAATTCCTAAAGCTTCGAGAAAAATGTGGCCACTCCTGGAAGATATTCTCAAGTTCCACATTTTGCCGCAAGGCACTGCAATTGTTAGTTAACGAAAAAAATCAAAATTTAGCTTTCAATTTAATACTTACATTAGTAATAATTGATAATTTCCAATAAATTAATTCTAGAATGCTATCATAATGGTAAGAATTGTTTTAAATTTTCTTTAAAAAAATTAAATTGATATATCGGGATATAAAGTATACAAGTATAAAATACAGATCTCGGCAGAATTTTGATTTCAACATGAATCATTAACGCAGGATTTAAAATTATATAAAAATTCAAGCAAAATCAGTTAAGAGGTTTCAGTGACAAACAAGATCATTTTAATTAAAGATTAATTCTCGTAGATATTAATACGATAAATACAATATACGATATAATACTCTTTTATACTTATTTCGTAATAACTCGAAAACCAATAAGGATATCGACATGCAGTTATTGGCAAAGCCTGTTCTTTTTATTGCCTATTCATTTATTTTTTAAAGAAAATTTAAAACAATTGTTACCATTGTATATGTATTATATTTCAATCCATATAAAATTGCCTATCAAATAAACTCTAATTCGTTCAATTTGGGTAGATAGTAAAGAAAACTCTTATGAAGAGTGATCCAGTAATAGGTTCTCAAATTTACAGCTTGTTCGGGATTCTTGCATGAATATATTTTCCAGAAGCTACTTGTGGTCACATTTATAATGAAAACTTTTTCTCGAAGCACTAAATACTTTTCAGTAGTACCTAACACTGCCTCAACACCAATATTTTTTAGGTTGCGATTGTAGATAAGGATAAATCTGAAGTAAAATGTGGAGGGATACTAATTCGTCCATCTTATGTAGTTACAGCAGGGCATTGTGTGAAAAAGGATAATTCTAGGTAAGTACCACTTCAAATTTCAATACCATGTTATCGCTGTGGAGAAAATGATTAATTCGATTTAGTATATAAGAGGTAAATATTTTGATGTTAAAATTTTTATGTATACAAATGTAAATAACGAATAGGCGTAAGCAAAGAAAATACTTTATATAATTTAATCAGAAATTAAAACCAAATGGAGGATATATATATTTTTTAATTTTACGAAAATCAGCTGTGCTAAACATGTTATAGGTAAACATAAATTCAAGATATGATATCACGAAACTTACTCAAACATTAAAACTACAAACAACGATGATTCCGTTAGAATCTCATGTACCTGCTTGCCTAGAAAATCAGTATCTGTTTAATCCTATAAACAAATTAATTATCATTAAATTTCTTTTAATTATTGTGGTAGAGACTATATTAATTTTCATATTATCAACAATACTCTAAGTTACTGACATTTGGTGTTTTTCCTTATCAAGCCAAGGTTTACGACTTTTAAACTTTTTTTATTGTATTTTATTAATAACGATTAAAATTAAAGTATAAAAGTAAAAAAAATTAATTCTAACGAAAAATAAACAAAAATTTCTTAAACATTCCGTTCATTAAAGAAACTTCCTTTTGCGCGAAGGACGTCTTTCATAACCAGAGGCATCTGCTCCATTAGTTTTTCAAGGACTTTATTTGGTATATTAGTCCATTCCTCTTGTAAAATCTTCCACAGATTGCCTACGGTGGTAGAGAATACTTTTCGGACACTACAGTCCAATTTCTCCCACAACAGCTCGATAGGGTCTAGATCATTGCATGTCATTTCTAAAGTGCCATTATCTTGTTCTTCATTTAAGAAATTTTTACATGTCACTGCTGAGTGTTTGGGGTCGTCGTCCTGCACGAATATAAAATTTTCGTCGATTAGAAGTTGGCCCGATAGTATTGCATTTTGTTGTAGTATTTTTTCGTAAAATACCTTCGATTCGCTTCAAGCCTCCTGTACTGGTATAGGAAAAATAACCCCAAACAAACACAAAACTTCTTCCCTGTTTGGCAGTTGGCACTATACAATCCTGCAACATTCTTTGGCCTTTAACTCTTCTTACAAAAACGCGGCTTGATTGTCTGAATACCTCAAACTTTGACTCATCAGCCCACAGCACCCTTTTCCAATCATCCACTGTCCAATTTCTATGTGTTTCTGTCCACTGTAACCGTTTTTACCTGTTTCCCCGTCGATGCAGGGCTTTTTTGTTGCTATGCGACCGTGAAGATTTGCAGCTTCATTGTAGTAACAGTAATGTTTTTTGCACGGTAGCAATTCATTTCGATGGCGATTTCTGGTGATGTCAGTCTCCTATTTCACTTGCTCAGCAATTTTATACGCTCATCGTCGGCGTAAGTTATTCTCTTACGACCTGAATGTGCCCCATCTCGCTCTTAACATTAACGCACGCACAAGCAGGTTCATTTAGAAACTAAAGCATTTATCAATACACAATACACTTTCGGGTGACCTGTTATGTTAATAGTGCATTATTTATATTTACAAGAAAACAGAAAAAGATACGTGAAGTATGAGGTAAGTGTGTAAGAAACCAACCTTAGCTGTAGCTCAGTATTATCTGTATTACTAATTTAAATTAATTATTCTTTCTATTGTTCAAATTTATTTTCTTTTCATCATTTTTGTTTCTCATCAAAATAAGTATTATATTATAAATATTGAAATATCTTTCTTCTTATTATACTTAACTCTACGCTCGCTCATGTAAATACCCGGTAGTGAAAACGTCGCGGTCATATAAACAGAAAATTGTTGCTATAGGATCAAATGGAATGCCCGGGAATGTAAACAAACTTGCAGCGCGTACAATTCGATAATGTAAACAGTTTAGGGTACCGGTTATTTCCAGATTTACGCGCGTAATTGAATCGATCAAAAGAATGTCTACGTAAACGTTTTCAGCGCTGGCACCGGTTGTTTCCCGATTTGTGTGTGGGATTTCTGTAATCGTTGTCTTTCTTACCTCTCGAAATAATAATAATAGTGTGCAGATAAAATCACGCCAGAACAGACATGGCATCCACATCCAATAAAGGACATTTTTAAAATTAAGTGATAAAGTGAAAATCATCCACGAGATTAAAAAAGGTGCGGGGGTGACTCAATTGGCAAAAGAATATGGAGTATCTAAAACCACTCTGTAAAATTAAGCGATTCAAGTCACAAATTTTACAACGTGTGTCAGATACATACGGATGTCTGGGAAATCGCAGAACTTTAAAAAATGTCCAAGCACCTAGAATCGAAGAGAAGTTCGTCTGTATAAGTGGTTTTTAAAACAAAGGGATAACCATGTTCCAAATAGCGGTGAATTAATTAAAGAGAGAGTAAAATTATTGAATGAAAACCTAAAAGAGATCGAAAATTTTGTAGGCAGTGATGGCTGGCTAAAAAGATTTAAAAGAAGGTAGCTGATCGATATCTGGTGAAAAATTATCGGCACCATCACAACTAGTGCAACCGTTTAAGGAAAAGTTAATGAACAAAATCAAAGAGCAGATGAAACCAGTCTTTATTGGAAATTATTACCTACGAAAGCCTATGTTGCATCACATGAAAAATCTGCTCCGGGTAGAAAGGCGGAGAGACAATGCATAACTTTTTTAGTGTGCACTAATGCTAGTGGTATACACAAAATAAGGCGACTAATAGGAAAGACAAAAATCGAGTCCCATTGATTATAACTGTTCAAAATCCGCTTGGATGACAAAAGGCATATTTCTGGAATGGTTCCACAAGCACTTTGTCTCTCAGATATTGCAATAAAACTGTAATAATGAGTAATGTAATTTAATGATACATATTCAATTTGTAGCTGAAAGATTTCTTAAGAAAGCAAAGTCTTCTAATAAAGACGGTGTTAATTTTGGATAACGCACCAAGTCATCCTCCAGAGGAACAATTAAGAAGCAACGATGGTTCAATTTTTGTTACGCCCAACGTAACTCGCAACTAACTTATCCAACCGATGGATTAAAATGTAATAACAATTACTAAATTGTATTATCGAAAATGTCTACTTTTGTCTGCGTTATCAATACATACTAAAAACATTTCTGAATTCTTAAAGCAAGTAACTTTACGTGAGGCAATTTTAAATGTAGATATGGCGTGGAATGTTCTTAACCAACAAACAATCAGAAGCTGTTGGAAACATTTGCTTTACTCCAGTGGTGATTATGATTATGAAGACGATGTACCGCTAACAATCATTAGAAAACAGTTACTATCTGATGCTGAAGTTATTGACAGTACATCATCTGACATTCTCGAATTACTAAAAGCTTTAAATCCCGATATTGTTTGCACAATTAGTTTATGGATGTTAGTTTATGGAATGACGATAAAGAGATGGACGATGCACATGAAGAGGAAGATGGGGTGAGTGAAGATGACGAGCGTCCGATTGAAATAAAAATACAGTGAGTGACGTACAAGCTTTAGGAATTTTTAATCAAGCATTAGATTGGGCTGAAGAAAGAGACATACTACATTCCAATATTTTAGTACTTCGTAAACTACGGACAATGGCATTAGGAAATACCAAGCGTAAATTTACGCAAACAAACATAGGACATTATTTTTAAAAATAATGTAAAAAATTTATTTTTTTAATTTTATATGTATTATGTTATTCATTGTTCATAATTTATTTTTTAATAAACATACATATTTTCTTTTATGCAATTTCTTTATAAATAAAATAAGGCTCGCTAATGTAAACTTTGAGTAATGTGAACAGTGCTTGGCTGATATTTACATAATCGAGCCTGTACTGTATTATGATTAAAAATGTAATTTCTACTTTGCATTTTCTAGAAAACTCACTTCGATTTCTGAATAATATTTTTAGAAAGTGTGTCGAAAACAGTTTTATCTACACTTTACGCCTTGTATGCAATTTGTTTTAATCTATTCAGCTTCCGGAAATCAAGAAAAGAAGCAATAGCACAACTATAAATACGATAAACATATATTTTCAAATAAAGGTAACAACTACTGTAATATCATAAGACAAAGATGGTATTGAAATAGAAAATATATGTCTGAACTAGATTCTCATACTCGTAACACAATCTTCGCTTTTCAAAATTATTTTGAGTGTCATCAATGAATATGTCATTTGATTTAAAGATATAATAAAACAACAAGCTCAGCTGGTATTCAGGATGTTATCAATAAAAAAATGCGAAATTAGAGCAAATGTTGAAAATGTCCAGTATTTTCAAGACCCAAGTTTATACGCTTTCTCATGCTGCCAGACATGTAGCAATGTGACAGGGTGGGCGTTATTAATGCACATTCTTCAATAATTCTTTGCTGCAGATCTTGCAAATTAGCAACAGGAGTTTTAAATATTCTATTCTTTAGATGAGAAAACACGAAAAGGTCCACAATTGTCAAACAACGTGGTCGTGGTGGAAATTCAACTTCTGTGTATAAGCTTATAATCCGATCGTCAATAAACTCACGAAGGAAAGCAATATTTTCTTGTGTTGTGTATGCTGTTGCACCAAGATGGTTAGTACCAGTAAGATACTGGTGGTAACCATATAGTAATTCATATTCGTGCAGTTGTAAAATAAGTTCATTCAAAATGTTTCTATACTTCTCAGCATTAACTGTAAAATTTTAAAAAATAAGTCCAACAATTCTGCGGCGAGAAACTACTACCCAAAATACTAAACTTCATAGTATGCAGAAACGATTCAACAAAAATATGAGGATTTTCACTACTTCACATCCGAGTATTTTGGAAATTGAGGTACCCTGAAAGATGAAACCACGCTTCATCAGAAAAAAGGTCAAATTTAGCAGGTCATCATCTCACATAAATTATTTGCAAGTCACTGGCATTAAGCAAGACGGCCCAAAGAAAAATGAAATATAAAAGTCCCTGTACATTTTTTGCACTGTATTGTAAACTATATTCGAATTTATTCAAACTCAATGTTCAAACTTGTTCAGCAGCTATAACACATTAATTGATGACAGTCAATGTCACTGTAAAAATAATTTTCAAAACCGTTAAATTATAATACCTAGTTTAGGTTCAGACATATATTTTTTATTTCAGTGCTATCTTCGTCTTAAAAACTTTATAATATCATGGTATATAATATATGATAACATAATTGTTGAAAAAATGTAATTTATCACTGCTCTAATCATGTATGCTACTACATTGGTGATGTAAAGGAGAATTTTGTCACAAGTAGTATATTTGGAGCAAGAAACGTCACTAAGCTTTTATTAACAAAGGAAAAAATCTCTACTAAACTATTTTTCTTCAACTATTCAAAAAACTAATCAAAACAGGATTTGACGAAATATTTTGATTTAGAACACCAACTAATAAATTTACAAAATACCGACTAGTAACATCAATTGTTTAATTAACAATAATACAAAAAGTGATCTTTTATATGGCCGTAAGGCGATTATATTATTATAAATCGAACATGCATAACTTTTTCTTAATGTACTTTCATGGGGTATACTTTTGTTACAAAATGTTTCTAAAAACTACCTAAAAATTTATCAAAATGCAACATTTCCTGGAATTTAATGGTTGTAAGATTTATAATGGAACAATTGCACGACTTTTCAATTTCTATTTATCCTAACTTCGTCAGCAAATATTTCACAGAAATGCCTAACTAGACAATTCGGCGTTTATCGAATATACTGCGTGTCCCATATTGAGTAGGATTGACTGGGTAACTTTCTTATTATTGAAGATGGAGATTTTGTTAAACGGGCAATATTTTGATTTTATATGCTTTTTTAAAATATTCAAAATGTCGTATCCGTCAGAAATTATAAAAAAAAAATTAAAAACTGTAATTTTTCTTGTATATCAAATATCTTCGTAAGTATAAGAAATACGAAAAAAGGTTTTGTATGAAAGGCACTCGTTACTATGAAATCTATTTAAAATTGGTGTCGAAGAAAAATTCAAAATTGTTGCGTTTATCGTATCAACTTCCTCAAATTACATAGGCGCCATATTGAATTTTTAGGTTACTGAATAGAATTGTCGACTCTTTTCAATGATGTAAGATGACGTATGATTGAATAAAAAAAACCAATAAAATTATTTTTTTTTAGATTACATGAATCCAAATACAATTAAACGAAATTTATTTATGAAAACCTTTGTATGTAATTTCTATAATATTTAGCAACATGATAATTTAGTACTTAGCATTAAGTACTTGAATCACAAAAGAGTAGTAGAATGCTAGTATTTGTTTAAAGTAGATAAGCACTTTGAATACTTTATATATGTATATAGATGAAATCACGAAAGTTTGTATTTACTTCATTGTTTCATCGATAAAGTGAAGATAAGCGCTATATATAGTCAGAAGCACAGGTATGCAGAAGCGAGATAGAGATATATAACATAAGTCCTGGTTTTCAGTGTATATTTCCTTTTTACGTTAAAAAATGTTTATGAAATTATATATCAGAAATAACATCAAATAAAATAATGAAATCTCTATGTTAATCTAGTAATTCATGACAATTTTTTAAGTTATAATAATAGATTAATGCAATTGTCATTGCGGAACGATTTCAAAAGTGATCTAATATTACAATTACATCATTGTTTATCTAGCTTAAAAATTGGAGGATTTCCTCGAAAAAATATATCAATAAAATACGCAAGTAGTGAGTTTAAACTTCTTGGAATTTAAGTTCCTTTTTTTGTTTAAATATGCATTTACTTATTTTTTGTCAGATTCGATGCAAAGAAGTACTTTTTTGTTATTTAAAGCAAACTGTTAGAATTAGCAGTTCCAGAGATCTGTTGTTTTAATTAGACATGTAAATAAAGATAACAGTTTACATACTTGTAACACGTGATATTGCTAGTAGTGCCAACGTCACAGCTTGCGTGTAAATCTCAAAACGACATCAATCATTCTTCTTACTGAAACCAAGAGGTCTTAAAGGGCACTTGAAAATCTCCAGAAAATTTTACATTAAGTGTCCAACGTATGTTGGTGGATATATAATTCTAATAGTAAAATCAATAATATCAGATTCTCAAATCGGGTTTAGGTCTGAATATAATTATGCGACAGCTCTACTAAAACGGACAATGTAGTCTGTGACTTGGGTAGACGCATGGTATCTACATTAATTTTATTGGATTGTAGTCCTGCATTTTACACAATTGGCCATTATTTACATCTTGTAATTTTTTGCATCTTCAGTTATGAATTGTTTCGATCTTATTTAGATAGCAGAAAGCAGCGTGTTAAATTAGAAAATGGTGTCTCTGCTTTTAAGTCAATGGTTAGGGGCGCGCCACGAGGGTCTATTTTGGAAACAATTTTATATACATATCACATCATCCTTCTATAGGTTTGTTGATATTTGTAAGTTGCGGATGTGTGCTGATGAGTGATGAGAGACAAATTTATAATTCATGTTATATATCTGTTTATCAAAACGAGCTATGTAAATTTCAAAGTAATTTGAATACATTGGTAAAAATTTCAACTCAGTACGCAAAAGCATCGGAAATTTTAAGAAGGCATAATTTTCGCTCCTACAAGTTACGTATTACCCAAACTTTATAACCAGCAGTTTTACGAGTCGAGTGTTATGGACAGACGAGTGTTACTTTTCTAACTACTGAGTGTTTAATCGACACAATGAATACTTTTGGTTGCAGGAAAATCCACATGTTGCAGTTCTACGTCAAAATCAAACTCGATTCAGGTGTAATGTATTTTGTAGCATAATTGAAAGAGATTTAATTGGATCTGTAATTTTTAATGGAACTTTTAATACGCAACATTATTTAGAAATTCTTCGAATATCTTTGGAAGATTTAATAGATGACATACCCTTAGCAGATGGGATCGGGTTATGATATCAACAAAATCAATTCAAAAAACGTGGTATTTTATTTAATTCACCAATTTGACAATTACACTAATGTTCGGTGGCCAGCCAGATCACCTAGTCAAACACCTATTAACTTCTTTCGGTGTGGTACGTTAAAGAATAGAATGCATAGAAGTAATTACAGCTACCGTGTGCTAGTATTAGTCGAAATATGTTATGTAAGGTAATCTGAAGTGTCGTTAAGCGATGTCAACTATGTTTGGTTAGCAATGGCCAGCAGATTATTATAATTGAGTTTTGTCTTTTTTTTTAAATTTTACTTGTTTTTATTCAGATCCACGTAAGTCTATTTGATTAAAATTAAAAAAAAATAATGCTGGTACAAGCATATAAAACTGCAAAACATTGCCAAGTTAACCAAATCTCCATCTTCAATGATAAGAACGTTATACATGCACTCAATCTGGGACACTGTAATTTTCCCGAAACGGTATAGTAATTAAAGTAGGAAAAAATTAGCTTGTGCATGAAATTTTCAATATTTTAAAAGTTGAAAAACTTAATATTTACTAGAAAGAATTAAAAAAGAAGGTTTTGAGCCATTTTCTTGCAAATGATGTATTGAAACACTTCAGCATCTCTCTAACCACAACACTTCATTAAAAACTGGGCGCACGTTTCGACAGCAAAGCTATTATCTTCAGCAGTAATACTGAACTACTAGTAGTACTGAAGTTCAGTATTTCAGTAGAGGTTTTAGTGAAGTGTTGTGGTTAGGGAGATATTGAAGCGCTTCAGTGTACTAGTGCTACAGTGTTCGAGTTTTATGATTTAAATTGTTGTTGATTCTTATAATTCCGAAAAAGGTAATTTTCTAAATTATGTATATACTCGGTATATTTAATAGCGGATTTTTGACTTTTAATATAATTACTACCTAATTATTTACATTTTATTTACTAGCGAATTATTTATTTAATTTTACTAAAATTCGATATGTATTTTTCATTTAATGCTAACTTTTTAGAAGTTATCGTACACAATATCGCTCATAAGTTTAAGAAATTTGCATTTTTGCGATGCCATTATTGAATGAAACTTAGCGTATTTGAAATTTAATCTTCACTTTGGTTTTTACTTTCAAGACTAAGCATTCCAACGCTTTTTGCAATGTTCAACTTTCTATTGCTACTCAACGCGAACTCAACATAACTGCATGTGATAAAGGTTGAAGTACCATTGAATAAGACCACACATTAACACTTTATAAAATTGACTGAAAATGCAAATGACAGAGAAGGTAACTGAAAAACAATTATTGCAGTTTTTACATAAAATATTCAGAACAATAATTAAGATCAGTAATCACTTAAAATGAACCATGATTCATGATCGATTATGAATATTTATTTTAATGTAAGGCAATGCGTTATCGATAAAATTTGAAACTAAACAGTACTGAAAAATGGGACGATAAAATTTACAAATTAAAATGAAACAAACATGTAATTGAAGAAATTAAATCAACTTGCGTTTGAACTTTTTTAAAACTTATTTGCAAAGATATGTTTATTTAGCGATATGTTTATTTAGGTGATTTGGTATCTTTAAACCACACTGAAAGGTATAAATATGCACACATATATAAATGATTAGTTTCGGATGCATATTAAGAAAAAAAAGCATATTTAAATAAAACGTGTACTGTCGTATGGTTGATATTATGTATTGTGAAAAATAACTAAAAACTACTGACAACATGTATGTAGATACACAATATCTCACACTCTAGAATAATACTTTCTTCTGCCACTATGCGCGTCTAAGTCCGTCTGTGTATATGCAGTGTGTGTAATATCCCATACTACATGTATTGTACATACATTGCGCAACGATTTCAAAAGTAATCTAATATTACAATTACACCATTGTTTATCTAGCTTAAAAATTGGAGGATTTCCTTGAAAAAATATATCAATAAAATACACTGTGACTTGCATAGACGCATGGTATCTACATTAATTTTATTGGATTATAGTCCTGCATTTGACACAACTGGGTATTATTTATAACTTGTAATTTTATCTAATTTGCATCTCCAGTTGTGAATTGTTTTGATCTTATTTAAATAGTAGAAATCGACGTGTTAACTTAGAAAATGGTACCTCTGGTTTGAAGTCAATGGTTAAGGGCGCACCATAAGGGTCTAATTTAGGAACAATTTTATGTACATATCACGTTATCCCTTTATAGGTTTGTTTGATAATTGTAAGTTGCTGATGTATGCTGAGTGATGAAACACAAATTTATAATTCATGTTATATACGTGATTACCAAAACAAGCTATGTAAATTTCAAAGTGATTTGGATACATTGGTAATAATTTCAACTCAGTACGCCATTTAACACACGGGCTGAAAAGTCCCGGGCCTAACACATAGATGACGCTAGTTTTATTGTAGTCACCTTTTTCTCAGTTAGTACTAACCTTCAAAAGACAGCTGTTAAAATTTCATGATATTCTATTCATTAGGTTGTGAGTTATTGTGCTAAGAGTCACGCTACTTTTGTTATTTTCAAAACAATGGATCAAAAACAATTTCGTGTTTTAATTTTACACTGCTTCTTGATGGGAAAAAATACCGTTCAAGCGAAGCAATGGCTTGAAAAGTGTTATGGGGACTCCGCTCCATCAGAAACAACAATAAACGTTGGTTTGCTGACTTCAACCGTGGTTGTAGAGACACCGATGATGCAGAACGCAGTGGACGTCCAAATGAGGCGGTAACACCAGAAAACATAAAAAAAATCCACAAAATCGTTTTGAATGATCGAAAAGTGAAGTTGCGTGAGTTAGCTGACATCGTAAAGATATCAAAAGAACGTATTGGCTTTATATTGCATGAGCATTTGACTATGAGAAAGCTCTGTTCAAAGTGGGTGCCGCGTTTGCTCACTGTTGACCAAAAACAAGAACGTGTTGATGATTCTGAGCAGTGTTTGGCCTTGTTTAAACGTAACAAACCGGAATTTTTGCGTCGATATGTGACAATGGATTAAACATGGATCCATCACTTCACTCCGGAATCAAAACGATCGTCATCTAAGTGGACAGCAACTGGTAAACCTCGTCCAAAGCGCCCGAAAGCACAACAATCGGCTGGAAAGGTTATGGCCTCGGTAGTTTGGGATGTGCGTGGTGTAATATTCATCGACTATCTTGAGAAAGGAAATACCATCAACAATGAATATTACATAGCGTCATTGGAGCGTTTGAAGGCTGAAATTGCAAAGAAACGACCGCATATGGCAAAGAAAAAAAATTTGTTTCATCAAGACAACGCACCGTGTCACAACTCAATCAAAACAATGGCAAAACTACATGAATTGAACTTCGAATTGCTCCCACATCCACCGTATTCGCCAAATTTGGCTCCCAGCGATTACTGGCTGTTCGCAGACCTCAAAAAAATGCTCGCCGGTAAGAAATTTCGCACGAATGAAGAGGTTATCGCTGAAACTGAGGCCTATTTTGAGGCAAAACATAAATCGTTGTACAAAAGTGGTATTGAAATGTTAGAGCGGCGCTGGAATGATTGCGTTGCTCTTGATGGAGATTACGTTGATGAATAAAGCTAATTTTGAACCAAAAAAACCGTGTTCTCTTTGTTAGTCCCGGGACTTTTCAGCCCATGTGTTAATACCAATTAGTGCAAAGAGAAAACTAAATTTTGTGTTGAAAAACCTAGTTTTATACAAATTTAGGAAAACAAACAACATTATTTAAGAATGCGAATTTAAAATATGCATTCAAAAGATGTGTTTTCTAAAAGAAATTTTTTTATATTATAAAAAATTAATATATATTTTTACATTTCTTGCTACAAACATGAACTATATCAGACAATCATTTCTTTGAAACCTAGATTTGCCTCTAGCAAAATCATTAAGAATAATGCATTATTGAATATTACGGCCAATTTGAAGGATGTATTTTAATATTAAGTAGGCGCTTATGTAGAAAATGAAATTATCTTAGTATTTTTATGAATAGTTTTTTACAAACAAAAAACATGCAATATATAGTTGAAATATGCATACGTATATGCAATGCAGAAAAAGCTATAACGTTACATGTTTTTAAGTAGGATGTTCGTACGAAATATGCTTCGTGTCAAAACCAATACATTGTCAGGATAGCGAGTAATTGGTGCTAAGAACCAAATTGCTGGCGTTAGCTCAGAGGATAGGCCCGAGATAAGATTCAAAAAGTTGAGGAGTTTATTAGCTACGAAAACTTGTTTAAATTAAAGCTTATAGTAATCGTCAGATGTACTTGATTTATTGCAGCAAGAAACGTACGCTTGTAATTTGTATAGAAACAAAGAACCAAATAAATGTTAAAAGCCATAATGATGGTCGAAAGCTATAATGCCTTACATTTTGCTGTGAAGGTACACTCTGTTATTGTTGCTTAAAAGTACAACCTTTTAAGCAACAATGATGATATCGTAAACCACGTGTTTCTAGGGCTATTGAACCCCTGAAGGGGATTGAAGTGTTAGATAGAGAATACATTGGTTTTAGCTAAGAGCGAAACTGGATCTCAGAATTGGCCATGTTAACAATGATTACGTGTTTATTTTCTATATAAGAATTTAATTACTTTGATTTAGATTATGTTCTATGATTTTTTTTTAAATGGCGTTATACAGTAGTTATTTTCAATTTTATTTATCGCTGTTATTATTTGTGTAGTAACTGGTTACAGTTGCAACCTGTTGTCCGCATACTGCAAATATTCTGCCATTTAGGGTCTTTTAGACAGTATTGCAGTAAAAATCCTAGTGAACATGACGCAAATACAATTAAGTATTCTATCAACATATATGGATTGAATGTGATAACTAGAGACCGGATTATATGCAAAGAAAAACTGGAATATATGCGCATATATATGCACCGTTTTTTGAGAAAATATGCATAAACCCGGGGCATATATGCAAAAAATTTATGAAAATGCAAAATTTTTACATAAAATAAATAAGAGCAGAAATTTAAACATTAACTTTATTGCGCTAAATTTTTTACAGCATATTTCCAAACCAATTTATAATTAAATGTTTTTCAAAATTGTGTAAAAGAAAGTTTTGTCTTCTATCAGAATACATATGCTTCGAAATAGAAAAGCTTCTTTCAACATTCAGAGATGTAATTGGTGCATTTTTTAACTTTGCAATACATTCTAAACAAAAATTAAAGTCGAAATCCTTTACTGTTTCACCTTCCAAAATTTTCTTAACTTTCTCCAATTTCAAATACCCCTAATTTTTATTTATTATTATTTATTTTTTAAATTTATCGTATATAGAATTATCTATTGTATCCTTAACCTTCTTACATAGCATATCAAATTCGTCTACTATTTCGACTGATTCCGAGAGCAACATCCCTTGCGTTTCTAGTTTACGAATGGAACTTGAAACAAAGCTACAATTTGACTTAATATACAAAAGGTTTTGTAGCGATTCTGTTGATGTTACTATCTTTTTGCAGTTTTCTAGAGCAATGCAGTCAGCAGAGATTTCAAGAATTACATTTTTTAATTCTTCAAAATTTTCGGTGTAAAAAATTGCGGCGTCTAACCATGTACCCCATCTCGTAATAATCGGTTCATGAGGCAACTTAACATTGGGAAGTCGCTCCTTATAAAATTGGATTCGTAAAGGTGCTTTTACCAATACTTTTTTGACGTTGCTAATTCAATCATTAATCAAAGGAAATTGATTCTTAATGTCTTCGGCTACACAATTGAACCAATGAGCTAAACAAGTGGTATGAATAACGTTACTATAAAAAATTTTTAAATTTTGCGCGGCTTTTATCATGTATGGTGCAATGTCGGACAACTTTAGTAAAATTTTTTCACAAGGTATACTTCCAAGTAAACAAAAATTTGATAAACCTTCTTGAATAAATTGGGCAATTGTCACATTATTTGTTTTTTATATAATAAATTAAATATGATTTACCTATAAAACGTATTTACCACATCCCTTCTGCTAGGCGAAATTAAACACGTGCAGTTCTTGGAAAAAAGTATAAGAGAAACCGATGTAAAGGGTTTATCGTTCTGAGAATTGTCCGTTGTGGATCTACATTAGGAATTACTAGGAATTTTTACTAATAGAAAGGATAAGAAAAAGCCGAAATATGCAATATATCCAACTTGTAAAAATATGCATAGAAAAACCTAAATATGCCATCAGTAATTAGCGCTAATTAACTTCAATTAGTATAATACGTCTACATATAGACTATAATTAAAGATATGCAGTTTCCATATAGTTCGGTCTCTAGTAATAACAAAACATGCAGTTGCTGAATCTTTCAGTTTCTTTGCTTGCACATATTCGTGGTGACTGAACTCATGTATTTTATTCTAAAAGTAATCAAAATACCTACAAAGCTAATATCATTTAATTAATATAATAATTCATTTTAATTTAATATATTTTAATTGCACTTAAGTAATGGACCATTAATTTTAGTGCATATGTTGTGGTATACAATACTCCTACGTTTGCATTGACAGAAAATTATTATAATTCGATTCCAGTAAAGGCTATATCTTTTCGTGGAACGATTGGCATATCTTGCGAGGATAAAGATATTGCATTGTTGAAAGTAATTTATTATTTCTATAAATATCATTGTTGAAAATTGTAAAATATTCTCATTTTAGTTAGATGGTATGACAGCACATGATGAATTTCCTATTTTAAGTAAGGATAATATGGATCTTAAAGATGCCTTCCTCAACAAATGGAGCGACGACAAAACAGCAAACGTGAGTAAATTCCCTTTAAGGTAGATTTTTATTGCCGTTAAAGAATATCAAATATGCGATGAAACAATGAAATACAAATAAAAGGTGTATTCATTAACAATAGTAATAGCATATAAGGCAGTATCAGAGGCAAACAGCGTGATAAGCGATAACTTACAAGATGTATAAACACAGTATTGGGACCAAGTTCTACTTGATCACTTTGTTACATGTTGCGTTGTTTGCCTTGAGTCTTGTTGTGCTATAATATTCTTATTCCTAAATATAGTGTTACCGATCGATCTAAAGCACTTTTTGATCAATTCGTTATAGTAATTCATATGAAGTTTTAAACTCTGCGGAGGTATTGAATGCAATATGTTTGCACATAATAATACGTATCTATATGACGGATCTTGTCCAACGCCTTCTCCAGACGCAGACACCATGATTTAGTCTATTTTCTGTTGAAGGCTGTTGTGACACAGTCCGACGGGAAAGAAAACCGCATTTACTAATTTACATTAAAATTTCTAGAAAATTATATAATTGTAGTCATTTTATGAAGTTGTTAATAGAGGAGATTTATTCGTTTTATTGTTTCAATAACGCAACTGAATTTTGTATTGCAGTACACTATCGACTATACAACTATACTGTTATTGACTTTTGATTTAATTTCAATACGAAGATTACGTAATAAGACCTCATTGCTCTATTGTTCCAAGTAATCCAAAAATCTTGCACGTGTTCCAAACCGAAGAAGTGCAGAATTCGATCTTCAGTTACATCTTCATTTGAAGTATTGTCATCACCTTCTTCCATATTGTTACAGATGCGATTGACAATGTACTCTTTTAGAACTGTTACCGTACCCCGGTAGAAAATTCATCATAAGCACTCTTCAATATTCAATATCTTCGCTTCCATACTGGGCATGTAAAATGTTATGCAATTCGGCAAACTGTATGTTAAACTTATTATCGTCGTCGTCAGAATCAATATCTTCCAAAATTTTTATAGTGTTGTAGATTAGAAGTTTACTCCGGGCCTTTTCCAGTTCATAGATATAAAAAATGAGTTCTTCCTAAACGTTTTTATTGTTATTAGAAGTAACCCAGTACGATAATGATATTTCATTATGGCAATTACCCTTTAGTTCGTCGACTGAATCATAGCTGTTACATTCAGTGGTAAATATTTAGGCTTGATTTCGTTCGTGAAAATAAGATGCCGCATTGCCTAATAGTAGCTCAGCTTTCTTAAGTAATCCAAGACACGGGACAAACTTTTTCGAATTACTCTTTAAAATTTGCTTTTTTCAACTAGGTTGCATTGAAAACCTTTGTTCTTTTGAAAGAACGGGGTTTTCTTGCCTTATCAGTAACATAGTTTTACTTTTTGGGCAGCATTTGCATAATACATAACAGTCAAACATAGGCGCTTCACACTCCACAGAAGCAACTGTTTTATCGGTAGACATGTCCACTAAACGGCTGTTTCATCGGCCCTGTATATTTGTTGAGGAAGTACAAGAGTGTCTCCTACAAAAACCCGAGCGCTGGTTTTATCGCTGCTTAGTTTTCCTCCAGGTATATTGATTTGGTTGATGCTTCTTAAATATAGCTATATAACTACCTTGAAACGCATTTAAATTAACTTCATTTGGAGTGCATCGAAGAAGAAATTTGCCATATTTACATGGCTGATTCCTGAAACTAAGATAGCATGCCCTTGCTTAATTCTTGGTAGGTTGTTGGCTTCATTGTTGTATATAAAGAAGTTCAGATCAAACCATACCTTCCTTATTTTTCGTTTTCACCGCCCCTTCCAATTTTCTCCCCACATTCGGCCCACTTGATCCAGGCGAGAATTGCAGAATTAGGGTGGAAACGTCTTGAACATCCGGTTTACAGTCCCAACCTAGCCCCAAGCGTTTGGTCCACTCAAAAAGCATCTTCACAGCAAACATTTCGAGTGTAATAACGATGTTCAATAAGAGGTGCGCTCGTGGTTCAGACGGCAATCCAAACACTTTTATGTAGCAGGCATTGGAGTATTGATAAAGCGATGGGATAAGTGTATTAATGTAGTTGGAGACTTTGTTGAAAAATAAAACTTGTTTTTGGCTAACTATTTCTCTAATTAGTTTTATAATAGCTTTTGTGACCTACTCTTACTGACTTTCCCTCGTATAATAATTGGCTGTGGCGGCTCTGAATTCTAGGAAACCCTGAAAAAACTGCTTTCGTCTATGGTATTAGCTCATCTACATCAAGATAACATTTTAATACAAACACATAAGGTGTAAAGATCTGTCAAGAGCATTTTTACACTAAGATAAATAACATTTTCTAAAGTGAATGTGGAGGTTCACGTAATGTTGCAGGTGTTTAGTCTAGTCAATTCAGATTGCTTGTACTTGTCCCTTGGTTGAATGTTTAACAATTATAACGTAAAATATATTGTTTACCGCTAATTATTATTTAGTACGTACTTATTGTACGCCTATGACGCATGTTGCAGTTTGCACGCTTTAGTAATGATCCACACAAAATAATTAAAGGTATTACTCGTTTAGTTATTTAAAATAAAACTTAATGGGCAATGATTGTAACTTTTTACCTATTTTTTAACATTGGTTAAACAAGCGCATTTAATTACAGGACACCATATACAGATTAGAGACCATTCCAATTGAAATTTATGGTGCAGAGGTTTGTCGAAAAGCGAACGAGAAAAAAAAACATATTTACAGAAATATCTGTGGTGCACCAACTAATGGTTCCCTAATACCTGTATGTTGAAATGTTATAATTTATGCGTGTTTTTAATATAAACGCCTATTTCTTGTTTTAGGGGAATTCGGGTTCCCCATTGCTAATTCAGATGCAGGAAGGACTGGTAATGATTGGTATTCTTTATTGCAAAATAAATGGAGTAATAAATGCAACGTATCCAGCTGCGTTCGTTAGAATCTCTCAGCATTATAAGTGGATAGAGGAACAGATTGCGTCTACTGAGGAGAATGAAAACCAATTGGTTCAGTCTTCTAAAAATCAGAAAGAAGATACTATCCTCAGTACACATACTACCGCTGGCTTGTATGTTGTTTATTTCGTTTATTTACTGATGGGTTGGATTATTCTCGTTTTAACGTATTTGGTGACTACTGTATACCATGGGATAAGATCTCGGCAACAAGAACGAAATATGAATATGGATATTGAACTGGAAGATTTAAATATAGAACATAGTTAAATGTTTGAATATAAAACATCGATGCGATACTAGCAATGTAATATTTATAGAGCGAAATACTAACAAATATCAACAATGTACTTACCGTATTAGAGCTTTAATCATCTAACTTTATTTCTACATACATATACTTTAATTTTTTTGTAAATCCTACGTCATTTCTACCTTGCCGTTTTGGATTACCGTGTGTTTGTAATTGTATCTCTCCTTGTTATTTCTACTCTCCTTAGGAATCTCATTTCCATGGCGTTGTCTTCAATGGTTGTTCCTAAGTAATTGTAACTTTTAACTTGTTCCAAGGCTGTTCCTTCAATTTTGATGTTTGTTTTCTTCTGCCGCTATTTTCATTGTGTTTATCTTCGTTAGTTCTTCTTGGTATATCTTCAAGTTTTGTTTTGCTACAATGCCTTTTCTGAGTCTGCTATCAATGCCATATCATCTGCAAACATTAGTTCCTGTACGTTAATTGCATTCATTTTCCAGTTTCCTACTTTCATATTTTTTTGTTTGGCTTTTTTAATAGCATTACCTATTAATATAGAGAATAACAATGGCAATACGCATTTCTACTTGAATGCAATTTGTGTTTCGAATATTTACTTAAAAATGACATTGTGTAACGTCAGTCTGCTGACTGTGTAGTACAAGAACAGTCTTCAAAAAAATCTCATAGCATAGCATTGTACACAATTGGCAGCATACTTAACGTAAAAAGTCAAAAGTTAGAGAGGAGAAAAGCGTATTTTTTTTTAACTCGGAGGAGTAAAATGAAATGATGCGTTTACACAATAGAATTGTTCAGTCACTTTTTGACGACAGTTTTAAAACTAGCTAGACTTTTATATAAGTTGTAGTTACATAATTATTATTACAAGGCTAATTTAGGGCGAAAAATTAAATACAAACGCACTCAAGAAAATACATGATCTAAACCATTTTTAAATGACATTGCGCAGTAGATATACGTACAGGCTTTTATTATATTTATGTTATTCAATTTTAATGTTCTCTAATGTGTAGAGTACTATTAAAATCGGAAGAAACCTGCGTAGAAACAAATTTGTCTATTAAAAAGAGATAGCATTATGAAATCGAGTGAAACAGATATAGACTATCTACAAATATCGACTGTCGATCAGCTGTTC
Source organism: Trypoxylus dichotomus (assembly GCA_023509865.1). NCBI lineage: Eukaryota > Metazoa > Arthropoda > Insecta > Coleoptera > Scarabaeidae > Trypoxylus > Trypoxylus dichotomus. The sequence continues at coordinate 44,068,347 of CM042074.1, read as the reverse complement.
ATTCGTTAGTAGAAGTTGTTTTTTGTATTTTTATATTATAACAAGTTCAATGTATACTAGTTTTCAAGATGATACACATAAAATCATTGCACATTACAATTGTAGAATAGATATGAACCTAATTTATAAAATAAAAATAATGTGCAAAGTATCATTTATATATATATATATATATGACATTAAACATATGTCTCTGTATCCCGATAATTTTAGAACGTTCTTTACATTCTCATGTCACTCGGTTTTTACATTCTCATATCACGTGGTGCGCGCACATTGGTTTCTTCCGATTTCAATCGTACTCTCCCATCTGACAATATTCTATATTTAGTGTAATTTATTTATGTTTATTTATTATTAAAAACGATATGCAGTACATAGTTGTTTTTTAAAATTTGCTTTGTAATATTTTTTGTAACAATGATGAAGGTGCAAAGCATTTGTTTGTTATATGTTTTCCTATATTTATATATTGCAATAAATAATTGATGATTATTGGATATTCTTAAATTGGAAACCTTAAAATATCTAAATCCTATATCGTTGTACGGCAGGACCCAGTATGTGGGGAATTTTGGTTCCGTTACCTTCCTCAGATACCTAAAACCACGAATAGTGACAAGCGAGTATGTATATGAAATAGGAAGCAAAATCATTTCATTAAACAGATCTTGCAGATCTTGAAACCGTTTCAAGGCTTCTGTAGTAGTGCGAGGGATGTTTACGTCGCATTTCATTATTGGATTATAATCTGTTCTCTATTCTCTTATTGTTTGGACTATTCGAAATATTACAGAAAAATTTTTAAACGCTTATGATAGCGATTCGTGCATACTTTAATTCTCATCCTCACTCTTTTTGAGGAAGATTTAGCAAGATCTTCCAATTTCTTGTTAGCGGACGCCTGATGCTGTTCATCTATGTAATCATTCAATTCTTCTACGATCATATCGTTAAATTCTTCTCCACCTATTTGCTTTGTTTGGCTGCTAATGTTCAATTCACGTGCAATTTGTCGGTTGCTTTTACCAGTTCTATAGTATTTAACAATTAAAGCACACATCTGTGGGGACAACTCTTTAGCTTTCGCCATTATAATAAGAAATATCAAAACACGCAGGTAACAATTCAATTTCAGGAAAAACTCATTAACGGGGTCGGTAGTTCAAGTATAGCTAAAATGAATTTTTATTTTTAAGAATTCACTAATGAACCGCATCCTAGTGAAACTTGGTGGTAATGTATATATATATATATATGTGTGTGTACACATATGAGGGTTGATTTTTATCTAGTTACGTTATTTGTAGTAGATAATTCATAACGAGAAAATAAGAAAAAAAACAGGTGGCCAAATACTTACGGACGGCAGTTTACATAAAAATGAAGGTTCGTATATCCAATCAGTGGTTTTATTTCAAAAGGAAAAAATGTCATATAAGTGGTTTTAATGTGTGTAATGTAACAGAGTTAAAAGAAATAACGTTTCTCTTTTCGCAAATGCGTTAGTTACATGCCGACATTAACGCAACATGCGTGTAAGCTTGCCTGTTCACTTATAGTAGTATGCTACAATGTAATACACTATTGCACTATGGAGAGATTGAAATACCGTATTGAATTCTACGAAATTGACTCCGAGAATTACATGGCAACTTGATCTACTCTACTTTATTTCCTTTAGTGTTAGAACTACTAGGAATTGAAAAATTTTAACCAATTTTTTTCACATTTGTTACCTACTATGTAAATAATATATTATAAAAAAGCATGACATTTTATATTTATACAGTAAACATATGTAATCAACACAAAACATTTGTAAATAAAGTCTGACATATACGAAAGCTTAACATATTAAATACTAATAATGGATGTAATATACATTTATCAATCAATATCTGTCGTTTTTAAATAGTTTAGCTGAATTGCTGCTGCCGTCTTCTAGCTCTTTGCTTATCAAATCGCATCTCCATCTCTTCCAGTACTTTAGGCGTGTATCGGACCACAAGCTTCACAGAACCATGAGCTTGTTTTAAAAGCTCTACTGCTTTCTCATGATTTTCACCCTCGACAGACTAAGAATATAATAAATCATGACGTTAAAGATCTCATACATAGAAATCTAACATACCACTCCATTTACACTAAGTAATTGGTCTCCTCTCTTTAATCCTCCGTGCCTATCAGCAACTCCACCAGGAATAATTCTCGATATGTATATAGGGGAATTCTGTTCTTTGCCTCCCATTACATTGAAGCCTAAACCTTCTTCTGTCTTGGGTAATTCGACAACGCGTGGATGTGCATGGCCTTCACTAGCAGCAAATGCAGCCACAGTTGCTTTTGCCGTGGCAGAAGCTCGGACATCTTGTGAACCCTGTATATCTACAGTTTCATATACATGTTCATAAACTTCGCGGACCGCATTGAGAAAGTCGCTTTGGAGTACTTTCTGTAATGCTGCTAATTTTGTTGCAGGAACTTCACCATTCTTTTGCAGTTTTTCTAACAATTCTATAGAGCGTTTTATATCTAATGTAGAGTGTAGGGTATAAGTATCTTTGAATTCTATAAAATGTATTCGAACTGTAATACATACCTCTTGAAAGTGTAAGGGGTTCTCCAATTTGGGCCATTATTTCTATTTTTCACGTTATTCTGTCTATGAGTTTTATGCGACGGACAGTTAATATTAAGCTTGGTTATAAATATGCGTTGTGTAATTATGAATTTATATAATTCAAACTACGTTCATATTTTATTACAAACAGTTATAAATGACCAGTGAAGACCATAATACAAATGTGAAATCGAAATCATTAATCAATAACATGTGGGCGCCATCTATTATATAATAGTATTAGTGGTAATAGTACTGCTTGAAACAAAATTCTGCAAAGCCGTCCTAGTATTTGGACCAGATTGCGTTTTACAATATCAGCTCCCACCATGCCAGCGATCTTATATTTATGACCTTGTTCTTCTTTTTCTTTATTCATTCCTTCATAGATATTTGGTAGAGAGCGCAAGAATCGAATTATACAGACAAATACGAATGCGCACTCTTAAATATTGGAAGTTACGTGAGGTTATGTTTCTGTTGTTATACATGGTTATCAGTTATTCGTTTCGTTTTTGTGATTTAGTCGCAGTTTTAACGCTTAATATTGTTGAATGTTTTACGTTTTAGTACATAAATACATTAAAAAAAATTATTACATTTGGTGAACGTTTTTATACCACTTTTCGTACATGGTTTACTTCTATTTAATTTTTGTATATAAGTGCCAGGTATAGAAAGATTGTACTTTTTTTCATTGTGAATATTTTAATTATTTATTACCATTAAAATGCAATAAATTTCGAAAATTTGTTATTTATTTTACAATTCTGGTTTGTTGAGATACGAATATATTGCTTTCCAAGAATATTAAGCAAGCAGTTCTATTTTGGCAATATACATACTTATTTCGGCATACATGCTTTATTGTGTAACAAATATTCTTCTTGCTATATTTGTAACATATGGAGCAGATAGCAAGAAGAATATTTGTTACAATAGAACTTGCAGAATATATTTCATATACATGATTTGAAATCGGGATTTAGATTTAGCGGTTTGAAATACTTTTTACACAAACGGTAGGTGGCGCTAAGCAACCACAAAATAATATCGAATAGATTCCTATCTCCTATATACATTATCTCCGGCTCCCACTTAGTAGATCATATATATTTATATGATTACCGATGGGGTTCCAAAAATAAAAACGATTTAAAAAAATAGCATTAAATTTACTCTCAAAAGGGAGTTAATATTTATAGAGTGTTTTTTCCAGAAGTATTAAATTTGCTTCTAGCTTGGTCATTGCATTTCTCGCGTGTCTAATTAATTATTTCCAATCGTAATCATAAATTATTTTCGTTCTATTTTATATATCTCGCCTATATCTATTATCGCTACTGCAATTTTTTAGAAACCGATAAAAGAAACTTTACAACTGCAGTCAAAATTCCGCCGCATGCCCTCGAGAAGTCACTAGACAGCCGCTACAATAAAAACGTTTAGCGCCAATTACTGAAACATTTTAAAGATTGAGACAAACGTGAGGATCTTTTGAAAACAAATGCAGCTAAAAATTAATGTAAAGCCACATTTGAACGTGCATTATACATATTGGTTATAAATTCTTATTATGTAAGATTATTTTGTGAGAATATACTTAAAATTTAATATATGTGGGAACAATTGACGTAGTAAATGTACGCAGCTGGTGTATACAGCATCATCAAAAAGTATTGATTGTATTGGTATACCTAAAAGATTGGCAATGAAATCGACGAAGTTCAGGGATATTTTACAGTGGACTACTTATGCAATGAAAAGCTTAAGTTATTTAATTTATTGAGTATGTTTATTAAAATATAATGCTATTTACCCGTTAATTGTTCTATTGAGAGAAATTTAGAAAAATGAACACGATTTCAAAACAACACGAGTCTCCACGAATCTCTCAATTTCTCTATTTACTTGTGTTGTATATAAAAATAAAAGATATTTTTATTGAAAATTTAAATTTTAAATGAAACAGCTTTTATTCGGAAAAATACCGAAACAACACATATGATAAATATTTTTGACTTTGCGTTCTTTTGACGAAATTTTCAATCATGGTTTGGCATAGATGTGGCTCGACGTCCGTGATACAGCGTCTATCTCCTCCTTAAAAGCTTGGATGATCATGGGCATGTTGACATAAACTTATGACTACGAAAAACAATCAGCTCAAAATCCACACCAAACAGTGACACATTTGAGAGGAATTTCCTTTTCATGAAAAACGCGTGGGTTTTCGTAAATCCATTTTTTTTTGAAATTTAATATAGTCCAGGCACTCTAAGTTCACATGCACGTCATCAATAAATCGTGACGTTAGGTTTTACACAGTTGCCGGATACACACACAAACTCGCTATCAAACCTAACCTAACATACTAATGCAACCTAGTCTACCAACTGTAAACATTTAAAATGACCGGACCAAAGATAACCGATAACATTGTATTTGATCAAATATAGCCAATAACAGCAACATAAAACTACTGTGATATGGAAAATATAATAATTAAGTAAATAACTACTTCTTTTACATTTTTAACAATGATAGAAAGAGCGTTTGCATTAAAAAACAGTGTGTTGCGTTATCCATTGAAATTTACTTTAATTATTAAGTATTATGTTATAATTATGTACTAATATACAATACTTTTAATTTATCTGTGTGGTCGCATTGCATTTTTATGACGTCGTTTGATTATATGTATGACGTCGCGTTAATGACGTCAATGTGAACGTAGAGTGCCTTGACACATAAATTTTATTAAAATGATTCATTATTTCCAGGTTATGTTGGGTCATGTCATAACATAAACGTAATGTAATAACCAGTAACCAGAAATCGCTTACAGGAACATCACTCTCTGTTAACAGTTAATAAATATAAACTAGAAGTGGCACTTTAAATTGAAAGGTGTACTTTAAACCCAGCAAAACGGGAGCTTTTTCTTAGAATCCGTTTAAATCGCTAATTTACTGCTAATTAATCGGAACACTATAGCTCATAAAATGAAATTAATAAACGTTTTAGTGATATAAAGAATATGCATTTGTTATTGGATCCAAGGTTTAAAACAATTCATTTTCTGCAGAAGCTATAAATTTAATGAACAGAATCTTAAATGGACAGGAAATTCAAGATAGGAATGGTGTATTTGAAGCAATTATCACTGATCTAAATAATAACATTTGGAGCTTGCATGAAAAATGAGCAGAAAGGCTGGCGATTGTTTTCTAAAGCAGGTGGTATATTTATAGAAAGGAGAAACAAGGGTAGCAGGAATTATTATTCCTGTATCTAACTAGATCGATTTTTTTCTTGTCAATTTCCTTCCGAAATTAATTTCTTCCATTCTGTTCAGAATTGATTTATAGAATCAATTTTTTTCTTAATGATACCCATTACTAGCTTAGATATATAAACTTGCCCTAATTTCAGTAAATCTATTTTCCATTATAAATAGAATATTATGATCTTCAAATATTTGATTATCACGGAATTAGATAAATGGAGGAAATGTCAGAGGAGCATACCAAAAAAAATGAAAAATGTGCAAATGGAATCTTTTACTCAAAACTTTATAAAATAAGTAAACTGAAACCAATATTAAATAGATTGAGAATTACAGTGCAAACACTAATTTATGGTTAAAAAAAAAGCAATATTACTAAAAAAATCATGTTCCTTGATAATAAAGGCAAAAATGATTTTGGTATACAAATATATCATTTTCAGCTGCAAATTAGCTAGAAAATAGAAATAAACTTAAAAACATACACACATAAAAATGGAAAAAGTGTTACTAGATCTTTGACCATTTTCATCAATCAGTACCAGGACGTACTGAATAATTCTTAATCATGTCGTAAAAGACTAGCACTAATGCAGCTCCAGTTCCCCTTAGTATGTTGGAGAAAGCTCCCTTGAAAAATGCGGTTGGTCCTTCATTTTTGAATATTTTGTACCAACAGTCTAAAGTATTTTTATAAAGGATATCCCCTTTTGCCCGACCAGATTGCATCATCATACGTCTTCTTACAGTATCCAATGGATAGGAGAGAAAACCAGATACTGTTGTAACAGTCTAGAAACTTATTTGTTAGTTTGATTGCTTTTAAAATAAAAGTTACACGTACTAGTGCAAATATAAATGAAATTATAAAGGGTGTTTCTTGGGGTTTAGGTAGAAATGTCTTTCCAGTATCAAACAATCCAAAATATGAAGCTCTGTATATAATAATTCCTTGAACGGAAACTATGAAACCTCTGTATAAACCAACAGGACCATCAGACTTAAATGTTTTTACAATACAGTCAAGGAGGCCTAAATATTGACGTTCTGATGCTTTTCTGCCAACGTCAGCTCCTAATCTAGATGGAAAAAATTTAGCTGGTATTATAGGCTATCCACTACAGAAAGATTTTAAAGAAAAAAGTGTGTTGCAGATTCTCAATTACCTTGTTCGGGCATAATCAAGCGGATAAACAAAACACATTGAGGTAGCACCAGCTGCACCACCAGATGCAAGATTGCCCGCAAAATATTTCCAAAACTGTGTCTTCTTATCAATTCCATGGAGGAAAAAATGCTTGTAATGATCTTTAAAGGCAAAATTTAAAGCCTGGGTAGGAAAATACCTGATAACATTTGCCAAATTTCCTCGCCAATAGCTCAAAAATCCTTGTTCCTTTGGTATACGAATGAAACAGTCAACCATACCTTCAACGAAAGCCATTTTGAAGCAATGTATTTGTACATTTGAATGGTTTACCCTTATATCGTGTAGACTCGTCAATCTGCTTAGACGCGTGCTGAATTTGCAATAATAGTTTGACTCTTTCAATAGGAGCTACAGCAGTTTTCGCAACAGCCGCAGAAACACCACCGGCTAAAAAATCCTTTAGAAAGGATATCACATCACTTTCTTCCGATTTTTTATCTGTCATATTTTAACGAGAACTTATAAACTTTCACGATAGTTTTATCTATTTTTTGAAATCAAATTTTCAAAGTCAAATTTTGAAGTGATCAATGACGAACCAATCAAAATGTAGAATATTCTACAAATTGACACCTCTACATTGGCGGGAACTTTAATTATTAGTATTGTTAAAATAATATAATTGTATTTCGGGACTAAATTAATCTGCTTGAAAGTATATAAAGGCAATTAGGTACTGTGTTTGTTACTAATTTAGATTGGTATTAATTCCTATATAAAGATATTCTGAATACAGGCTGTATATTCGATTTATTTTCATTTGTGTAATTGTCGTTACTATGGCGGCAATGTCGAAAGCAAAAATTTATTATATTGATAAAATTATGTCGTGGAATTTGTAAATGTATGTCGTAGTTTATTTTATTTTTTTGACATAATTCTGGCATAATTTAATTAACTACGACATACATTTACAAATTCCATGGTATATTTTTATCAATATAATTTTTGCTCTCTCGGTATTTCACTTACAATTTTACAGATTATTAACTGTTTAACGAAAATGAATCAAAAGAAAAACGCCTGGGCATTAGTAGTTATGACACATGCTGTATATACATAAATGAATCTCTGTGCAGAATCATGTACTCTGTTAGCTCGTGGCCAAACTACATAGTATCTTTTTGAATTGTAATCTGGTACTTTACTGAAATCTAGTAAAATATACGGTCATTTCATTAAAAAATAATAATTCTTGATGTTTAATTGTTTTTTTTCATAATGTTATTGACATGTCTAGTAGGAAATATTACTTTGTTATAAGGCTTTGGGGCTTAGGAAATTAGTAAATGTTGTCAGATTTAGGCTGGGTTATTTCAAGTATTGAGTTGATACTCCGTGTGATTATTGTTATTTTCATCAATGGTCATTACTAGTTAATGATGAACAGATATTGAATTACGTTTGAATAAAACAGGAGAAATAAACAGAAAAAAAACAAAATATCAGTTTGTTTTTTTTTAATGGTTATTGATACATAATCTGAAACATAATTTATTCTGTTTTTTAAAAGGAAAATAAATGTATTTATAGATTATTTACAGTCTAACATTTGATAAGATGAAATGATAGACAAAACCAATGTATTATCTTGGATACAAAGCACGTCAAATAACTTCTTCAGAAGTGCTCTTAGTTTCAAAAAAAGACAGTTACATGCTAACCCATACAAAGTAATAAAAAAGAGCTGTATTGTACTAGGGCGACCTGAAATGTTTCCGGAATCGACAAGAAAAACATGATATTGGTGTGGTTTTTTAGTTTTATTTTTCAATGTAGTCTCCTCGATGATCAATACACTTTTTCAAACGGTGCTCCAGTCTCTTTAAGCCGTCGGAAAAGTAGGATGTTTCAAGGTCTGCAAAATAGCCATCTGTAGGGGCAAACCTATTTCCTCTGATCTTTTCAGGTTTGGGTATAGGAACAAGTCGCTAGGAGCTATGTCCGGTGAATATGTAGGGTGAGAAATTAATTCGTAGCGCAACTCATTCAATTTGGACATGACGACGCGGGATGAATGAGCCGGTGCATTGTCGTGGAGGAAAAGCACTTTTTTCCGCCGCAAACGAGGCCGTTTTTTCTTTAATACCGCATCGAATCGGGTCAATAAATCGCTGTAGTATTGCTCTGTGATTGTCCTTCCCTTCTGCAGATAGTCAATGAGGATCACACCTTGGGAATCCCAAAAAATGGTCGCCATGACCGTCCCGGCCGATGGTATAAGCAAATTCGGTATCCATCGCGCCGAAAGTTTTTCATACCCAAAATTTTGTGTAGAATATGAGATGCCTGTTGTCTATCTCTTTCAGCTTTAATCGGCGATCGGCTAACACGACATCATGAATCTTGTCGACCATTTCATCGTTGGTAGCGGTTTTTGGGCGTCCACTGCGTGATTCGTCACTTGTGCTTGTGTGGCCATGTTTGAACTCGCTGGTCGAAAATGATGCAGTACATCCACCATAAACCTCTAGCAAAATAATTCGAATTTCCCTGGCCGTTCCCCCAGTCATTTAGAAGTGTTTTATCACAGCACGAAATTCGATTTTATCTATTTTTGCGAAACCGCCTGACCTTCTACACAAAACACACCGTTAAACAATAACTATTGACAGTAGACATCTGAAATTTTTAGATCATTTTGTATAGTAACATATGCGTTTAAAAAAATGTCCGAGTCCATCATTTTAGTTCAGTTTATCCTTTCATAAACTATCTCACTTTTTTTGACGATTGTTTCCATTTGCTATTGCATTAATGTTAACTAATTTTTCAAATTATTTTGCGCTACTTTTTTCATATTTATTTTTAGGAGCTCTATCATTAAGCAGCTTTTCATATTTACGATAAAAATAGACGAGGTTTGTGCAGAAAATAAGTGAACTTTGTTTTCTTAATCTTAAAGCACTTCCTGCCCTATTCATACACTTTTCGCAACGGTGTTTTTGCTTCGCAAAGCAATCCTAGCAAGTTTTTGACTAATACCATCAGTTTCAAAATGGCGGCCTTTCAACACTGCTTTCAATTTCGGGAATAGACAAAATTGGAAGGAGTCAGATTTAGCGAATGAAGAGACTGAGTGAGGAAATTCATCCGATTGTTTGGCCAAACTGACAAATAGGCAAAACAGATTGAATGGGTGCATTCTAATAGTAAAAGGGCAATGAGTTGTCTCGCCACACGTGGAAGGTTCACGCGTAATTTAAAATTACATTTAAAGTGTTCGGTTATTATTTGAACAGGCTTCGTAGGTGTATTATAAGAGATATTGTAGTATAATATTAACCTTAATACGTGTTGCTCGGGATATTAAAAAAGCAAATATTTTATTCAACACTTTACGTGAAACTATAGAAATTTCACTAAGTGTATGTACTTCCTATTTTTCTAGAGATGAACAATAATATTACGTGCTATAGAAAAGAACACATTTAAATAAGCCTCAAAGCCACAGGCCTTCTTCTTTTTTAAATCGGAAATGTTCGGAACCCTTTAGCGTTGGACACGATTTGACACGTCGTGTGTTGCCGATGAAAACTGACGGAAACAACCGAAGCTTGTGACCGACGGAAGAAGAAAAATACATTTCTACTCTAATGGATAGTTTGTTAATTTAGCGATGTGTAATGAAAACAAAACAAACAAATAAAGCTTATTCGATTATTTTACTTGTATGTACAAACTAAATACTAGTAATAGATTTGCTTTTACCTTAAACTTCTATACGTATATAATTAGATTTACATTATTAATAACATGTATATCACATACACAATATCATTGTTACTGATACATTTCAGTTTAGCATAGTGTGTCTGTCATAGATATTCCGTCGTTGTTCTTTAACTTGCTTTTTCCATTTATCCTGTTCATGTCCAACACGGTTAAATACATTCCCCCTTACACTCATGTTGTGTGACATAGGTCCTCCTATACCAGCAGCTGTTTCATCCTGGAGTAAAAGATAGGTCTAAATAATAGAAAAATTTTAACTGTTTTGAACAGGAGAGTGGGCTGAAGTAGAAAATATAAGTAACATATATGAAATGAAATAAACAAAGTAAGATAAAATGGATCACTACAAACGCGGTAATAGAACGCATTCTTGTTTTTACTTTAGTGGAATTTGTACTGGACAAGATACAATCAATATCAATAACCCTACGTCTATACCACTCATCGTTAAACATGTTAAATACCAACAGGATAATAGAGACAAGCGTAAAATATGTGGATAAATGTGGGTAAATAATTTGTTTAAGTAATACCTCTGTTGATCCACGTTTAACAGGTTTAACTTCTGCGGTATGGTGTTTGTTCAAATCTTCGTTAACACTCAAAGGATTTACGTATGATAGACAAAACTGAAAACAATTATAAAAAGAACCTTTTAGATGCTTTGATATATTTGATAATTCTAGTGTCTATTTATGCTTACTTGTGGTGTACGACGCGCGATTCAAAATTAAGCGCCGATCACGTATAAAATGCAATTTGCAGTAGAAATAGTTAATTTTCTTGTATATTCTCAAGATTATCTTAAGATCTTAATTTACAGAAACTAGGAAAATATTTTCAAAGCAAGCAAATGCTTATTGTAAGTGCTAAGAACTACATAGACAAGTTAGTTATACAGTAACTAAACGCAATATGTAACATATAATTATAATATCCTCATTAGCACATGAATACACTTAATAGACAGAGCTGACCATAAGTCCTCCATTTTAACTCAATATTACTGTAATCTTATAATGTTTGTGCATGTAATATTGTTATCTTTTGAATACTAGACAAAGTAAAAATGAAGAGAAAAAAGCATGCACACATTAAAAAAAAAAATAATAATCTACAAAATTAAAATTTAACACTGAAGAATTCAAAAATCGACTAGAATAAAGTTACTTACACGATTCCAAGAAATATCATGTTTTAAAGATAGTATTATCGTTAATATCTGATAGATTATTAACTCTACATAAAGTGAATCCAAAGTTATTGAAAGAAAACTAGTCATTGTGATATTTATATGTATATATATTCCAAATCATTCTAAGAACCCAAAAACTTATTTTAATACTTACCTCTTCATTTGTATGTTCCTGATAGTTTCCCTTCACACGTTTATTAAGTAATGGATCCAATATAATCAAAAATGCCATGTATATAACTAATATAGATATCACCCATATAACAATGATGACCACTACTTTAATGATAGTTATGTTTCTATTTTCATATTTACATTCACATCGGGGACAAAATTCTTGCTCTTTGCCTTTTATAGCATCTCCCATTTTTGGAATAATAACTCCATCACAATTACTAAAACACATCATATCATTTATTAGTGTCGTGTAATTTTAGGAAACTGCAAACAATTACCATTTATTTGGCGGCACATTCACTATAAAGAGATTATTTGATGTTTGCAATGGCTGAGTGTTGTTGGTGTTGGAATGTACCGATGCAATACTTGGACAGACACATTTACATCGGTTATTTTCATAAATTTGTCCCTGCAAGTCAATAACAAGCATGAAATTTAATATATACTAAATTAGGTTTAAAACTTTTACCTTTGTGGATTTTAATAGTATGGCTAAAAATACTGCAAGAATTGTTGTCTTCGTACTTAAACTAAGCATCCTTAAAACAATTACATGAACATAAATAGCATTCCACTGCAAATAGTATTACACATACATAAGAATACGTAAAAATTTAGTAAAACGCAGAAAAATCTGATAAGCATATAACCTAAATTCCAATTGATAAAACAGAAATCTATACCATACTAAAGGTACGCACATAAGAGAATTTGTATACATGGCAAGTTTTGGATAATAATACGTGTTAGCATATTGATTTTCAAAACTTCGAGATTCTCAATTTCTATTATTAATAAAAAGTATAAAAGGATGGAATATCAAGAAGAGAAAAAAATCGCTTTCATTACTGGCATATCCGGACAGGTAAAGTATTTTGTATTGTAAGAGAACATTAAAATAACTATATTAACGCAAGTCGGTGCTGTATTAATTGCTTACGTTTTGCAATTTATTTTCTTCTAATACTAAATGATTACGATTCACACCTCACAACATATCCAGAATTTGACACAAACACCTCTCGTGATAATATAGAAATCTGTTTTGTCTTCTATGTTTTTGTAAGGTTTTAATTTTATTTTCCGGGAAATTTGAAGTTCGAAATTTATATAATCAAGAGTAGAGACCGGATTATATGCAAAGTGCATATATTTTATTCTATTTATTTATTATATTTTACGTCTATATGTAGATGTATTACATTGATTAAAGTTAATTAGCGTTAATTAACTTTAATCAGTGTAAGACATCTACAAATAATCCGGTCTCTAATCATGAATATTCTTATTATAATTTTGACATATATTACTTGAAGTTGATATACCAACTGAACAAAGCTCTTGGTTCAATTTTCATTGATTTTTTTGGTAAAAGTTGCAATGCCAATTTAACATTTCCAAATAGTAATATACCGATTTATATAATCCCTCTATAACTTATTGTAAAATGTTTGCTTAAAGTCTACATAATCATAATAATGTAATAAATTCTGTGAAACTATTTCAAAGCGAGGATGTTTGTTTAGTTTCATAGTACACTACAGGAAAAAAATGGAATTATTATTGTATCTAAATCAATTCTTAATCCTTAATACTTTGGATAATGAATATATTAATATACAATTTTACGGGTAAATTAACTCTTATTTTAATTATAGGACGGTTCCTACTTATCAGAGCTGTTATTAGGAAAAGGATATATTGTTCACGGTATTATAAGACGCGCAAGCACCTTCAATACCGCAAGAATTAACCATCTCTATGAAGACAAATACACTCATCAGGGTGGAAGAATGCATTTGCATTATGGAGATATGACGGATTCAAGTTGTCTGGTGAAATTAATTTCGACAATCAGACCTACGGAAATTTATAATTTGGCTGCTCAGAGTCATGTTAAAGTTTCATTTGACTTAAGCGAATATACTGCAGAAGTAGATGCTGTAGGAACGTTACGTCTGTTAGATGCCATAAGAACCTGTGGATTGGAAAAAAGTGTAAAATTTTATCAAGCTTCCACCTCCGAATTGTACGGAAAAGTTGCAGAAATACCACAAAGCGAAACTACGCCGTTCTATCCACGATCCCCTTATGGTGAATGTATAAAATTATTCTGTTACGTCTTCTAATGAATTTTTCTTGTGACATTAGATTCTGTAATGATTTTTATAGACTGCTAAGCATTATCCATTTTTTATATTTTTTGGGCCATTTGTTAAATTATTTGTTTTTTATGGTAAACTGATAACTGTTAGATTCCAAAAAATAAGTCCGGAAATTTGTGCTAATTGAGGAGTGGAAGAGGGGTAGTCTACATCAGAGGTTCTCAAACATTTCGCGTTCTACTCATCTGTGTGATATATAATTCAGCCGTATACCACTAAACTCTTAAAAAACTATTAGGATAGGGACAGAACGATGTTTGGGTAATGCCTTAAAAAATAAGAATCGTTTTTGAAAGTATCCATCATTTATTTATAAAAACAATGTTAGTCTGATTACAACCAAAAATTCGATGAAAAGGCTGGTGCTGCATGTTCGACACAAGCGAGAAGAGGATCGGTCACATGCGATTTTAATCGCAAATTTGGGCAACATTCACTTCGCAATTTAATTTTTATCATGAGCTTGGTCGAAAATGCGGTTTCACAGAAGTAGACGGTTGTAATAGTGCCTTTCTACATAGTTTTGGATAATGCTTTTTAGCCTTTAGCCAAAAATCATCTAACTGTAATTTGGTAAATCCTATTCTCAAACCTCCATCGCAAGTTTTATCAAGGATTCTTTTTCGTTGTCAGTTAGGATTTCAGAAATCACCAGGAATGGCTCTCTTATCCAAGATATGCTTCAGCGAGCATTTGACAGAGATGTTTTATACTATTGGTAAAATCGCAATTTATCTTAGTTTTGTGCTTTGTTACAAGCTTTTCCAAATTGTAAGAAGACTACAGGTTTTCATTTGAAATACTCACCATTTCAGATTTTTGATAAATGTCTTTATTTTGTGGTCTCCTAAAATTTTAAGTCGTTGAAGCGATTAAAAATATCAGATAAGTAGGCTAATACTGTGATTCGCAACTCATCTGTCAATTGATCACTCACTTCGAACACTTAATTAAGAACAACTGCACCTCCGAATATAGCTCGAATGACCTGCTGAACATCGTTCCTTGAGGAAGCCATCTCACCTCTGTATGTAGCAGCAATTGAATGTAATCACTACCCATTTTATAACATACTTTCGCGTATCTGCTTACACCTGGCGCACCACCAGGAGAAACTTTGTGTACCACCAGTGGTACGCGTCCGATAGTTTGAGAACCCCTGACATGAACCAACCTAATACAAGCGACAATTTGAAAACTAGAATAGGAACCGAAATAAGATTAATTCTACCTTAATGCTATTAAACGCCCCATTGAAAGTGTTTATTCGCGTCTCGGACACGAACTTTTGCGTGGATAATAATTTTAATTCTTATTAGAAAAATTTAATGTAACTTTTATGTTTTTTAAATGATTTATTAGTCGCATTTGCAAGCTTTATAAAAATAGATAATTATTAGTTTTCTATAATAATTGTTCATATTTTTTGGAATAATGGTCGTATGGTTACTACTTCTTCATGTCAGCCGAAATGAATGCTACAATTATTTTAAAATCAACTATTTTGCATTATTCCTTATTATGGTCATAAACCCCTATTTTGAATTTTGTAGATTACTTTATCATAACAATGTACGTATGTGTACTAACTCTAATTTAATGACCAACAATATTACTGTTTCAAAGACTTGAATTTCATTTATAATAAAGAATACAGGTTTCTGTAAATGCTCTCATTAATTTTTAGATTTCTGCAGCATTATTAGTTTAATGTGATAGCTACAATACAGTTTGGTCTGGGTATACAATCCAAATTCCTGAAAATCTTATCTCACAAATCTTATTATTCTTTAGTAAAATGTAAAAACAATATTATTCGTATATTTAGAAAATTTCATCCAGAAATCAAGCTATAAGTGTTGTTAAGACCGAATCTGTTTTTTTTTTTGCGTCGAATCTCATGTAATAAGTTGGGGTGCCGGTTATTTTTGTAGTAGACTATTTCAGCATATATACTTCAGTTACTCACTTTGGAGCAATCTCAGAAAGTGAATAGAAATAGTGAAATAGAGATTAGTGTACTATATATATTTGTAGTTTTAAACAGTTCATGCATGTGTTTTGAAAAGTTGTAGAATAAAATAGTGCTTTTTGTAATTTATCCAAAGCTGTTTGGTACTGCTGGTATTGTTGTGATCCAGATTTTAACATAATCAATAATATTTTTAGCTTGTGCAAAATTGTATGCCTATTGGATTGTTGTAAATTATCGGGAAGCGTACCAAATGTTTGCCTGCAATGGAATTTTATTTAATCACGAAAGTCCAAGACGCGGTGAAACTTTCGTTACTCGAAAAATTACAAGAGGTGTAGCAAAAATCTTTTTGGGTCAAGCAGAATGTATTGAATTGGGAAATTTAGATTCCAAACGCGATTGGGGACACGCGAAGGATTATGTGGAGGTAAGTTTAGCTTGCCTCCTACATGAAACATCCGTTTCAACTTATTCATGTAAAATTGTTTTTGTTAGGCCATGTGGCTTATGCTTCAGCAAGAAGTACCTGAGGATTACGTGATTGCATCCGGGCACACACATAGTGTTCGCGAATTTGTTGAAGCTGCATTTGGTTTTATTAACAAGAAAATCGTTTGGGAAGGTCAAGGCGTTAATGAAGTTGGAAAAGAAGAGGATTCCGGTGTTGTGCGTGTTAAAGTAAATCCAAAATACTTTCGACCAACTGAAGTTGTATGTTATGAATGTAAAAGCAGTTGTTTAGCTTGCAGCTACTTTCTATTAAATTTTTTAGGATCTACTTTTGGGGGATGCAACAAAAGCTATGACTAAGTTTGGCTGGATGCCCAAAGTTACGTTTCTAGAATTGGTGCAAGATATGATGACAGCAGATATAGAGTTAATGAAGAAAAATCCTCAAGCATAATTTTTTTATGTGTCTGTATACACCAAAGCACAAAATATTGCTAACACAAACTGAAGTGCTTCGATAAAGTTGGAATTGTTTTTAGAGAAACACACATATGTACTTTGTTTATTTTGTAAATAATCTTTTAAATTTTAACAATTCCTTTAATATATTTTAGCGTTTTTTCCGAACATTGATTATTAGCCACGAGATATCTCCTATATCTGTTTGCTTTATTTTTATTGTACTGGCTAATGAATTTATTTATGTTGTATGTACATTCCTACTTTATGGTATTAAAACAAAAACAAATACAAACTGTTTGTTTTACTCTATCGCCGACAAATGTGCGTTCTTATTTTTCCTTTATACTACGGTAGTATTAAAAATATGTATTACAGTCCCTGTCCAATTTATTTCAGTCACTTGCTAAAATAGCGATTTTATTAAAATATATAATGAAAACGGTATTGTATAAACATAAGTTTATTCAGAACTGTTTATAGACATCGTCACAACTATATAAATAATATTTTGCAATGCCTCCTTTGGATCTTACAATTATTCTTATCCTTTTTGGCGTACTGTCTATGTAAACGTTAATGTATGCCTAATTGTATGATTTTGCCACACATCCTCAATAATTCTTACCAATTACTTTTTTGTAGCGTTTCTTCTCGAATACACGTGTGATTTTAGAACACTCCACACTTTCTCAATTGCATTGATGTCGGCCAAGGTAGCACTAGCAGCGCGTGCGTTTTTTTTGTTCACTTTTTTCTCATTTGGTATGTTCTTTTTTATTCATACCGAAAAAATATAAAGCTCATACAAGCAATAAGTTAAACTGCAATACTAACACGTATACACGGAGAAACACGTTGTTACATAAATAGACAAATATTCTTTTTACAATAGTAACCTTCTTGTTTCTACCCATCTTCTATACAGTACAGAATGATTCATGAGGGGGATAATAATCGGCAAGAGGTCATTAAGTGTCACTTTCTCATTTCTTAGAAAGATATTTAGAGAACGTCTTCAGATAGGTATTGTAAGCCCTATTCATGAATTCTATACTTGTATTTGTAAATTATCGCATTGGAAACAGACAAAAGCTTAAATTTATAAGGTGGCTCTAATAAAATGAATATGTAAATAACTGACTAACAATGCTATTATTGGAAATCCACTAACAGCAAATTCAGCCGCTAATGATGAAAATGTAGTAGTCAATCCTGCTAACTCTTATATTTGCTTTGTATAATGTTTGGGCTACATGCTTCTAACCTCTTGCAATATCCACACCATGAGGCATAAAATATCACCAACCACTATCCGTCTTCTCTTCGTACTTCAGAAAATGTATCATTGAGGTTTAAGTAAGCCTGCAGAAACGAGTGCGCTCTCATTGGCGGTGATGGTATATTTCATTACAAACCCGAAGTTAGGATTCATACGCGTATGGTTAGTATGTGCGACATTAGAATACATTAAAATGATAAGTGTAGTACATTCATTATTTTTAATATTGATAGTAACCGAGCCGTACACTACTGCAAAAGCACTTGTTTCTGCAACCTTAGCTATAAGACACGGGAGTCACACGAACTGTTTAAGAAAGCTAATGGAAATATGTAGAATGCTGTAGTGTTAATTCTTTTATGGTGAACTATTTCTTAGCAATTGGGGAAACTATAACTTTCAAATAATCCACGTTGTAATTGTTTTATTTTTCCACAAAATTTTATGTTCTTCTAAGTTTATAGCAGCAAAATACCCATGATTTATTATTAGATTAACAAAATTTAGTTGGAACTTATCACTAGGAGTACTTCATGTAAATATACATATATAGGAGACCGACTTGCTTAACATTTATAAAAACAGTGATCCACAATTATTGCTATTATTGAATAATATCCTTTGAGAAATGGTATAATGCATGTCATCACTGTCATTACTGTTTCCAAACATCTCAAATTGAAATACGACTCTCAAAATCAAACACAATGTCTTTGAGGATAGAAATTACTATATTTGATAGCTACGGTATACTTTAATAGAAATTATCATTTTAACGAATAAAATACATTGAACTACTCTTTTTACACTTATCGTTTGTTCAATTTTTATTCAATTACCAAATTAATAATAAATGTTTTCCATTGTTTGTTGAACACACGTAATGACTCTCCTATACTGTTCTTTCTTCTATTCTGAATCGCTGCTTGTAGTCGTTCAAGATTAATAAGCCCATATCTGATGCATATGGAGCTTTTTGGTAATCGCCTTGTGGCAAGTTCCTGTAAAACGCTTTTAAAATTATATTTTTGAATAATATTAAATAAATAAAAGGAATCTACTTATTTGATTTGTTAATTTCGTCACTGACCAGTGAGGGCTTCGTTGTGAACGAACGTGAATATCATCTAGCACACATTTCATTGGTTTGGTAGATGCTTTTGGTTTGTGTTTGCACATACACTGTGTTTCTTCAAAACCTTTAATAACAATATGCTTTCGTTGTTTAAAGCTGCCATAATCGTTATGAAAGTTAGTGAAATGCTGTTAAAAGCGATCAATAGAACTTCCAGGTGAATACGTCGTGTTCCCTTTGGAATCTTGAATTCCACTTCGATAGTGAACCATTAAAATAAATGCTCCTATAAACGTCACTATAAAGTTTACAAAAGTTTAGTGTTATTTTTCTGTTTAGGATGTTTAAGTACATATACCTATCCATAGCACCTTCAATAAAATGGAGGTTTCCAACACCAGCAGGAGAAACACAGCCTTACGTCATTACATGCCCACCTCCATGTTTAACACTTGGTTTTAAATATTGGGGTTTCAATCCTTCATTATTTTTCCTCCTCGCATTACCCTTCCCGTCTGAGCAGAAAGGATTAAATTTACTCTTATAGGGGAATAAAACAGTTTTCCAGAAGTCGAAATGTTTATTTTGATCTTGTAATGCAATCTATAAGCGGCTTCTTTTATCCTTCTGGCACATAAATGGTTTTTTCCTGGGTATTCATCCGTGCAAATTGGCCCCAGAGTTCTTCAAACTGTATCTGCATTTACAGTATTTCCCAGAACATGTTTCACCTCCAGGGTTAACTTAGGACCACTTAACAGTGGATTCCGCTCGTCATGTTCGTTAAATACTTTTTGGATGTATTTTACATTTGTTCTTCACTCTGTTTTCGCGATTATATAGTTCAATAACGCGCTGTTTCGTGGATGCGCTTATATTTAATATTTTTGCAATTTCCCGTTGAGTTTTATTTTTCTCATGGTGAAAAATTACTAATTCTCGCTCTTTCAACTTTGTCTGTCGACCCATGTTCAACTAGTCTAAATTATAAGCTGTTTGTGATAAAATCGCTTTACAGTTGTAACAGATGGAAAGGTAAAATATACGTGTATCTGGGGACTTTCCCTATTCTTATAAAAATTGTGTACTGGGTTGCATCATTTTCACTGTGATATTGAATATGAAACCGCTGTAATGTTATCTGGTTAGAATTCGTAATACCTGTTCGAATTAATTTTGTTTTCCTTTTGTAATGTACTTCAAGAATAGTAGATATAATATATTCAATTTACTTTTCCTAAATAATTACTTTTCTTAATATTTTCAGCTTCTTACCAAATTATATACCACTACATCATTTTCACTGTGAGCCACTATATCTTGTTCGCAAAATTCTATATAGACAGTTTATTAAAATACAGTTATAATTTGAGACCGGATTATATGCAGAGTGTATATATTTTATTTTTGGCATATTTTTAATTATAGTTGTATGAAGACATACTACACTAATTGAAGTTAATTAGACATAATTAGTGCTTGCATATACTGCATATTTAGGCATTTCTATGCATATTTTTACAAAAGTTGCATATATTGCATATTTAGGGTTTTTCTTATCCTTTCTATTAGTAAAAATTCCTAGTAATTCCTAACGTAGATCGACAACGGACAATTCTCAGAACCATAAATCTTTTACATTGGTTTCCCTTATACTTTTTTTGAAGAACTGCACGTGTTTAATTTCGCTTAGCAGAAGGAACGTTAAAAATTTTTTATAGTAACATTATTCACACCACTTGTTTAGCTCATGGGTTCAATCGTGTGGCCGAAGACATTAGGAATCAATTTCCTTTGATTAATGATTTAATTAGCAATGTCAAAAAAGTATTTTTAAAAGCACCTTTACAAATCCAATTTTATAAGGAGCGACTTGCCAATGTTAAGTTACCTCCTGAACCGATTATTACGAGATGGTACACATAGTTAGACGCTGCTATTTTTTACGCCGATAATTTTAAAGGAATGAAAAATGTAATTCTTGAAATCACTTCTGACTGCATTGCTCTAGAAAACTGTAAAAAGATAGTAACATCAACAGAATTGCTACAAAACCTTTTGTATATTAAGTCAAATTACAGCTTTGCTTCAAGTTCCATTCGTAAACTAGAAACGCAAGGGATGTCGCTCTCGGAATCAGTCGAAATAGTAGACGAATTTGATGTGCTATGTAAGAAGGTTAAGGGTACAATAGGTAATTCTATATACGATAGATTTAAAAAAGTGATAAATAAAAAACAGTAAACGATTTCGACTTTAATTTTACTTTAGAATGTATTGCAAAGTTAAAAAATGCACCCATTACATCTGTGGATGTTGAAAGAAGCTTTTCTATTTCGAAACATTTGTACTCCGATAGAAGACAAAACTTTTTTTACACAATTATGAAAAACGTTTAATTATAAATTGGTTTAGAAATATGTTGTAAAAAAATTTGTGCAATAAAATTAATGTTTAAATTTCTGCTATTTATTTTATGTAAAAATTTTGCATATTGTCGCAATTTTTTTGCATATATGCCCCAGGTTTATGCATATTTTCTCAAAAATCGGTGCATATATATGCGCATATATTCCAGTTTTTCTTTGCATATAATCCGGTCTCTAATTATAATAATAAGCTAGTGCATTTCAGGATTGAATTTTTTTACTGATACATAGTTGGGACTTAACAAACTAAATCTAAAAATATCCTAAAATTTATTATGAATGTTTGACGAATATATTTGTTTCTTTTTAAAGATAACCTACATTCGATGTGGTTAGGTACTAGATTTATGTATACATATAATTATGAAAGAACAGTATATATAGTTGAAGTGTTCGCAATCATGTATATATGTATGTATTTTCTATAGAAAATTGGATGCTGTAGTAAAGCACCGGGAAATAAACAAAAATGTCGATCGGTGGCTTTGTGGTGGACATAAAAATCCGATTCGCATATCCGGCGGGTTTTATGAGGTGTTGAGACCACCCGCGACGGCGAAGCACCAATCGGTGTCTAGGCGTGGCCAACTTACGACCAAGACGACCAAAATAGAACACATCGAAAGCAATAAAGCCATACCGTAAATAAGTAAATAGAAACGTCCTAGAAATTCGAGTGTTTATTTATGATCCTATGTGAACATTAAATCTTACACAAACATCAAACCATACAAAGATATCTCTGTACGGTTGATGGCGATACTGATGTTATTATATAGCGACTTTGATGGTTTATACGATTCCCCTTACAGCGGCGTTTCTTTCCTGTAATTTGTGCCTCTATACCGCATACACTTACTTAATCATAAAGCTTTATAAGCAATTAATAGAAGAAGTTGCATTCACTCATAATGAAAGTTAATAGCACTGATACCGGAAAGGACTCTCAAAGTATTTTACTTTTACAGGATTATCCATAGCAGACTGAAAATAAAAATGCGAAACTATAAAAATTTTATATGAACATTTTACTTTTGAGTAGATAAAAATAACTTTAACGATATTTTATTTAACTTCACGATAGAATTTACAATAATTATTACGAATTACATTTACAATATCAATGGTGTTTATGTGCTGACTGGAAAATGTTACTTAGAAGGAACTGTCGATAGTTGGCTAATTGAAACTAGTCAAAGGATATCGGAAATATCTAATTTACTTTTACCTAGTTATGAAATACAATTCAAAACATGAGTTTGTTTAATTGTTAAATAAAAGCAATATTGCGGTGTGAATGTCTTTGCACATATCTATAGTGATTACCTTTTTTAATCGTGATTTAAATAACAGTAACCGTAAAAATACAATGCAGTTACATACAAGGGTTGCCTTTTGAGTTTTTCATATAAAGCTAGAACAAAACAGTCGATAGATTTATTGTTTTTCGAAGTATTCTCTACGAAGATTAATGTACTTTTGCATGCGTTCGAACTAACTCTCGAAGCAGTTATTCCACTCGTTTGTTGGTGTAGTTAAAATTGGGCTTTTGAAAGCATCGATTGCTCCTTCTGGCGACTGGAACCTTTGACCAGGCAGCCTGTTCTTGATTTTCGGAAAGGTAAAGAAATCGTTGCGATTTAGGTCCGGACTGGACGGAGGCTGGTCTAACAATTCGACGTTTTGTTGCGTTAAAAATTCGATTGTCTTGCATGGAGTGTGCGAATTTGCATTGTCTTGCTGGACGATGACTCGTCATCCGGGTTTTGGTTTCAAAGCTCAGCAATGACTTGCAGCAAACAAATGATTGTATACCAATCGGCAGTGACAATTCTTTGATCTTGTAGAATAATTGTTGCAACATGCTTTCGAGACCAACGTCGTGACTATCTTTTTGGAGACACTTCGAGAACAGATGACTTTTAACGGCCTTTCATTAGCTTGGAATACCTAAACAGATGACTGGCGTTTATTTTCTGTTCGTTTGAGTAAATCCAAGATTCATTGCCACTGTTCTATACGTTTTTAGAGTTTCCGGTGTTAAAGTGGTCTAGAGTTTTTTGATTCTTCGGTCAACAGACGTGGTATTCAACGGGAAACTAATTTTTTACACATAATTCTTCATGTAGTATTTTTTGAATTTAGGTCCTTGAAAACCCCAATCACGCGAATGTCACATGTCGATCTTCGTTGATGATCTTGTGCACAGCATCGACGTTTTCCTGAGTGGCTGCCGTTTTTGGTGCACTTTTGGTGGTTTGAATTGTCGCGAAGACTAATCCGTGCACATTTGAATTCTACACACCAACAAGGAATTGTTGACTGATGTCGTGCTTCATTGCTGAAAACAGAAACCAACTCCGCGGGGCACTCTTACTGTGATAATTGTCTTCAAAAATGATAAAAATTATTGCGCGAAATTGTTTTCTGTTTAATTCCATTTCTTTGACTAACTTTTCAACTGACAGTTCGTTGTAGCTACAAAATTATATTTATCGCGCTGACTTTACACTTAGGTTAACTAGAGATGGAGGTTTATTTTTAGTACTGACATGGATTAGTGGCGCCCTCTATGTCCGAGTATGCAAAACTTAAAACATATGCCTCGTATATACTTTAATTAATAACGTTTGACCAAGTGTTAAGCCCGTATGACACGATCAATTTTATATATATTTTTTATAAATTTAAATATAGACAATTTTCGGCGAAACAGCCCTGCACTTATATACCTATATGTTTGGAAATTTTGAAATATATTTTCGTCAATGATTATTAATTTTGAGTAAATTTTATTTTATAAGTTCATTTAAGTGAAGGAATTAATGCTGTTAGTGCAGCATTGGGACAGTGGATTTTGCATGGAGCAGATAAACATAACAGAAATACAATATCCGTGCCTCATGATCAGGTTCGTGAAATAATTGAGTTGTATCATGAACGATCTTGTCTCTATGTGGTAATTTCCGTAATATAAAAATAAACATGCAAGACAAAAGACACATAAACAAATTGCAACATACACCAAGAAGGGGTGCGATTTTTTTTTGACCAGACTTCGCAGGTATGTGTAACTATTCAACATCTTATGAGATGATTATTTTCTGGGCAACATATATATGGTCCACTGCGCTATTGCTACCCGTACATTCCACTACCACCACTTATACAGCTCAACTCAAATGCATGCGTTTTTTTTGCGCCACCCTGTACTTCTAAAAAGAAAAATTTGTAAATATAAATTAAAGACAGGTAACAGTGAATACAAAAATAGATCATAGAAATATCATTATTTTAACCATAGCATACGGACCAAACACAATGTAAGGAAAGAGAGAAGGACAACTTTTATGAAATAGTGCACGCTGAACTGGACAGTATAGAAGAAAATATTATAATGATGGAAGAAACTAAAAGCAGAACCAATAGAGACATCGAATGATACCTAGGTCGATATGGAGAAGTGAAGAACGACAATGAGGAGAGATTAACAGAGCTATGTATAGCAAATGATCTTGTTATAACGAATTTAAAATTTAAGCACAAAAATATTCACAAGTTTATTAGAGAAGTGCCGTCATTTTGGACATAAGATGAAAGAAAATTATTTGGAAAATCAAAAATTATTCTGTGCCGCATTGAATCAAATAAAACAAAAGAAACTGTCTAGATTTAGATTAGAAATTTCTCTCAAAAGAGTCCCATATATGCTGAACTGTTATGGGCCGCCACTTGGCATGAAGTTGTTCTACGGAACTAAATACAAAACCAATAATTAGTTATTAGTGAAAGACAATTAAGCTGGTCACGCCACATACACAAGTTGAAGGAAGGAAAGATTAACAAAAAGAATATACGACACCGTCGGAACCGCACAGGGAAAGAATAAAATAGGGCGCGCACGGCTGGAAGATCATGTGCGGCAAGAAGCTGAAAAAACAGAAATCCTCGTGAGTGACGCAAAGCTTAGCGCAGAATAGAAATTTTCGGAAGAAGAAGCTACGCAAAGCTTCCTAAAACAAAAAAAAGAACCTTTCTAATGTTGGTGTTGACTAAGCTCGTTCTGATCCATAGGCAAAAGGTACCACAAAAATAAATATCTGCGTAAGTGTTTATCAGGAAAATTGAAATCATAACTGCAGGATAAAATAATATACTTTAATTTGGCACGTTAATATGCATCTGATAATATCGTTTTATATATTTGCCAGTTGTGTTATAGACCGATATAGAAACTAGAGTATTTAATACTCCCTGCTAATTAGTGAATAACGTAAGTGAAATAAATAAGCCTAGAACCTCGTACTGATTAAAATATCTGTATATATAGCATGATCAAAAAGGTTTTGCATCTCGATAGCCACGAAACGCAAAACCATCTATAAAATCATTAACTTCTATGGCTTCTAACTAATGAGATTAGAATAATAAAAGCGGTTTTAGGTTATGATAATTATGTGCTTTATGTATTATTAGTTGTCGGATAAATGTCAAAAATAATTCAAATAACTTAATAATATTTAAAATGGAATCTTGTCAATACATTTTTGGCGATATAAAATGTATCATCTATATAATGAATTTAATTTATTTAGTATATTATTGTGTTGTTTTATCATATACTTTATATCAACTGTTTAAAGCGATAATAGAAGGTGTTTATATTTGAGATTACTTTTACGACCATTTATATGTGTTGATTGACAGATGACAAGCTGGAAATGGTTACAAAATTTAGTAGCTAATTTCAAGATCTAAAACCATCAATTCGCCGATGTTCTCAGTAATTAAACATACCAAAAAGGACGTTAATAAAATTTTGCGCAAAGATCTTGGATTACGTCGTCAATTAATAAATAATAAGTTGGTCATGCAGCAAGAATGGATCATGTTAATTCTTTTAACAAAATCATCTTTAGTGATGAACCACATTTTCCACTAGATGGATCTGTAAGTCAAGAAAAGATCTGGGATACAGAAAACTCACGCGAAATACTGGAAAAAACCATTGGGTTCACAATAATAACTGTCTGATGTGGGTTGCTGGGCTGGTGGAAATGAAAATGCCAAAGGGGTTACTGCTATTGGAGCTTGATATCGAAGTATAGCTACAGATGTCTTGTTTAACGAAGTGCAGAGTATGAGTGTTTACATATGGTTTCAGCAGGATGGTGTTACATCTCACAGAGCTGCAGAAACAATAGACGTTTTTGGTAATCAAATAATTTCTCGAAAAGTACTTATTAAATGGTCGGCTAGATCATGCGCTTAATACCTCTGGATTTTTTCTCCTCTGGTTTTCTTTAAAACAAGAAGTTTGACAATTTATAAAGAATTGATGATCTTAAGGAGAACATTATTGGTAGTATTCGTGAAATTGCATCGCAGTTATGCCAACATGTTTTTGAAAATTTTTATAAGAGAATACAGTAATGGAAAGTCACATAATACAATATGTTGTTTCTTAGTACTAAACCACAATTAATGTATGTGTTGGTATTTAGTAGATATAATTTTTGTCTAGTTGGATTTATCGCTACTAGTTCTTGGTCGTTTTCATAGTGGACACATTTATGAACTCAGCTTTTACACATATGAATCAAGTCAGTAAATCTTCTTGCACTAAACATACTTTCTTCTTCTTTCAGATCAATAATTGCTCGTTTCGTACTTTTGTGAGTACATATTGTGATCGTCTTCTTTTCATCTTTGCTACGCTGTCTGTGGTATCAAACTAATAGTCAAAGTTCTTGATATTGTTAAAGGAGCGGAGATTGGATGTTCCTATAGTTGATATTATTGTTTAGTGTGCACCTTTTTACTACTCATTCTTATATTGCTGTGGTTTACATCCCTCCCGATATTTGCCAAAATCAGTTTGATTCGTTTTGTGAGCCTTGAATTATTTCTTATTGATAAGCCAACTATATTTCTGGGAGACTTCAAGCTTTCTCACTAGATCAGTAATGTTCAGTTTTTACAGAAATCTAATACCTTCAAACTGATGTGCAGTTTCCTTTCGCTATTACAATAGTCGTAATCAATTGTAATAATCGTCTGCTGGATCTGATTCTCTCTAATGCGGCCTGCGATGTTTCTGTCAAACTTGGTTACTTTCCTTCTGTACCTATTGATCCTTACCACCCGCCGCTATCTATTTTATTTTTTTGTCCATTGTTCCACTGCCAAATTCCCATCCAGTAATAATATAACATAAGATACAGTTTTTAAAAGATAACTACATTAAATTATAAAGCGGCATCTTATATTACAAATTGGTCGTTTCCACAACGATTTAACAATGTTAATGATGCCACTGAATCATTTTGCAATAGTCTGTCTAATATAATGAATTTATCTGTGCCAAAATTTTGGTTAGAAACCAAGCTCAGTATCCCTCTTTGTTTATAGAGAATGTGATACACCACCTGAAACTAAAGGTTTATTATAGACATTAACGGAGAGTTACTAAGAATCAATTCTTTTGTAATGAATTTAAATTATTGAGGGTACTCTGTAAGCTTCTCATCTGTGATTCTTATAAAGCTAGCAGGGTTGAGTCATCGATAATAGACAACTCTAAAGGAATCCTTAGTAATGATATTCGTATTGATTCCCCATAGAACATTGTGGATATCTTTGCTAATATGTTCTCGTCAGTATATTGACTTAGTTCTTCTTTTTCCAGCGACAAATCTTCCTCAGCTCAAGTTCCATTTGCTCTGTCCGATGTTAAAGAAGAGGAATTAAAAATTATGTCCACCTTTCCTCGGAGCTTTAGTGCTGGCGATGATTCAATTTCAACTATAGTCGTAAAGAATGCAAGATTTGCTTTAGCTAAAGCGTTAGCAATTGTAATCAATTAGAACTACTGAGTTCCCTAGGCGTTTGCGACGATAAAGCTAGAATTGAGAGCTATAGATCGATATCAATTCGTTCAAATTTTGCCAAAGTTTTTGGAAATACCATTTATTCGTGCATGTTCAACAATACTAAACTCCTTATATCTCCTTATCAATATGGTTTTGTACGAGGGTGTTCAACTGTAACTAACCTAGTCACGCTAACACAGTCCATTTGTTAAGTACTGGATAGCCGGAGTTAAGTTGATGTGATTTACATCGATTTTAGTCGTGCATTTGACACCACCCTTTGACTTAGTTCGGATTTGCTACATTTTTATTTAGTAGATAGAATCAACTACGTGTTTTACAATAGCTTTAAATCAGTAGAATTTTGTCCCTAATTTGGTGTACCCCAAGGCTCAAATTTGGGGCCATTGTTATTCGTACTTTAACCTTGACAACTTGCTTTCTTCGTTAACATATTTTGGTCTTACATATGTAGATGATTTGAACATTTATTCCTGCACCAGCAACTGGAATAATGTATCGCATATGCAGCAGAATTAGAACATTATACCTAGTTCGTGTAACAAATTTAATTTTATTGTTAATATTAGAAAATGTTATCTTAAAATTAGCAATATATAATCTATTTATACCATAGGAAATGAAGTCTTGATGAAGGTTGAATTGTATTAAGGATCAAGAAGCCTGAGATTTGTCATGTGCTGCTGTAAATATTTTAATAACTTGCTACTCCTGAAGAAACTTTATTCTGTTATGTCATTAGCAAACTGGAATATGCTTCGCAAGTTTGGTCTCCACACTATGTGTATTTGCAGCTCAATATCGAAAAAGTACAGTGATGGTTTCTGAGATACCTTTCCTTTAGAAAGTGAAATCTATCTCTAGCATGGTGTGGATTATAATCTGTTACTGAATCTAATATTTGTAATCAGACAATTACGAGAAAAACTAATAGGGAAAGGAAAGGAAATACATATATGTTTTATAGACCTTAAAGAACCTTTTAATAGGGTAAGAAGAGAAGATGTATGGCAGAGCCGGGAAAGGACATCGCTAGAGAGAGGAATGGCAGAGTATTAGGTATAAGACATATGTATATAGAGTATAAGGTATTATATAAAAACAACAGGAATAAAGTCAGGACTTCCAACATAGAATCAGCTGAATTCAAATCACAAATTGGTTTGAAACAGGGATGCGTATTAAGCCCACTGTTTTCTCTGTATTAATAGGTAGATGCTAGATAACTAATGTTTGCTGATGATATGGTATTGATAGCGAACTCAGAATAGACATTACAGCAAAACTTGAAGATATACCAAGAAGAACTAACAAAAATAAACATGGAGATAAACAAGATAAAAACAAACACAATGATAATAGCCGTTGAAGGAAAAAAACATAACATTAAAATCGAAGGAATAGCCTAGGAACAAGTTAAAAATTACAATTACTTAGGAACAACCATTGAAGACAACGAATAGAATTAAAAGCACAATTACACGGTCATGGAAATGAGATTCCTAAGAAGAACAAAGAGAGACAAAATCAGAAACACGACAATCACTAATGGTCTAAAATTTAAGCCAATAGAAATAATTTTTATACCGTCGCTATTGCTATGACAAATACTTATAACAGTAGTAAGTAGTTATGTTGCGAAATAGAATAAATTATGTATATGTATAATTTGAAAAAGTACATCAAAATATTAGCGAATCTCTTAATGTCAATGATTTTCTGGAGGTACGTTTTTCTTGCAATGTATGTAAGTTCGAATATTACTTAGGATCATTGTGCCAAATTTGGGTGAATATTCAAGTAATTAGCTCATACTCTGAATTATGGCAAATACAGAAATATTAAAGAAAACTGATTACTACTTTATTCTATTCACGTAATATTGTATGCATGTACATTAATTTTTTAGGAATGATGCTTTTCTAGATAGATAGATATTTGGTCTGTGATTATTTAGAAGTCAGTTCAGAATGTTTCCTTTTCGGTCGTTTCTGATGAATCTTGCAAAGCATCCCTCTGTACTCCTACAACAGGCCTTCAATAGACGCAAGCGTAAACAACGTGTCCAACATTTTGAATCGCACATTTATCAAACTTTCCGGATTGAAGTGTCAGTCATTATGTTATTACAGGCGTGTTACATTTGATCTATGAACCGGGACCAGCAGTAGCGAAGGCAGCATCGTGCGCACACACGTCCGATTATTACGGCGATTCTTCGAAAAAGGAGAGAGGACGACGCGGCTACGTTGCGGCAAACAGGCAAGCACAAGCAGCGGCGATCGTTTTTACGGGTACCGTTTCAAATGTGCTTAGAATCAACAAACACCGTTTACTTTAAAGATAATTACTGCCGTTACCACATGTAGTTTATGCTTTTCGCTGTGTGTGATGGCGCGCTGACGCTCTTTTGACTGCGGTTGGCCGAGGCCGCGTAAATCATTCGCACGATCTTTTTATCTCGCGTAAACGATTTTGTGGCCGCCAATAAAAAAGCAAGCGCGTTTATTTCGTTTAGTTATAAGATGAAAAAATGGTTCGAATAGACATATACACAAATTCATGCGGAAGAATATTTAGTATATTCGAAAAGTAATCCGAAAGGGATGTCCTTGAATTACTGGGCAACCCACTCTAACCGATACACTCGAAGCAATTTGTTTTCTTAGGAAAAGAAAGGTATAGTCGAGGGACCCTAAGTTCACATGCACGTCATTAACTTGACGTCATACATATAATCGAACGACGTCATAAATATGCAATGCGACCACACAGATAAATTAATAGTATTTTATATTAGTATATAATTATAACATAATACTTAATAATTAAAGAAAAAGATAACGTAACGCATTTATTATTTATTTTTTAATGCAAACGCTCGTTCTATCAAAGTTAAAAATCTAAAAGAAATAGTTATTTACTGAATTATTATATTTTCCATATCGCAGTACTTTTACCTTGCTGTTATTGGCTATATGTGATGAAATACAATGTTGTTGGTTGTCTTTGGTAAACATCAAACGCTTTTCTTGTTTCTTCCTTTACGTTAGTTTGTTTAGTTTTCGTTGAATTATTTCATTGCTTTGCATATTCAAAAGCTCTTTTTAGAACTAGTCGATGTACATTTACGAAAATGCCACGTGCATTGTGTCAACAGGCGAAAGAAATAATCAGTTCGCTGATTATATATTTTGAGCAAGAACGCGGCAACAACGGACCCTTGTTACCGTTGACCTGTCAGAGACGTAGATTAGACTCTATTTCTGCATACACGATAATAACGGCATAAAATTATTAGCTCGGCAAAGTCGCTGCAAGTATTACCTTCCTACAGCAAGAACAGAGACAAATTAAAACCAATTGTGGATATTAATGAAGCAAGCGAAGCTACTATCCGCAATATAATTTACCAAATGTACCATAATCGTATGTTAAAATGCATTTTACGTAATCAGTGTGTGCTAATGCTGATTTATTTTAGGAGAACACAATAAACGTTCATCTCTTTTATGTATGTAAATTGAAAGAAAGAGATTTGTTTAGTGGAGGCGTTTCTTCATTAGGAAAAGTTTTAAAAAACATTGGGTTTACGTGGAAAAAAGATGATCCTCCACGAGGACTAATGGAACAACATCATATTGCATTACTTCATGTTTAGTTTTTACAACGATACGTAAAGAACATTGCAAGCAATAGCCCACAGGATCCGGTTTACGTAGATGAAACATGGATATTAGAAAATGGCAGCAATAATTATTCTTGGTAGGACAGTAATCGCCAAAGTGTGAAAAAGTTAAAGACTGAAGGCAAGAGGTTTGTTTTATTACAAATATAATTTCTGTTTCTCACCAAGCTGGTTTATATGTATATAGTTTTACATGCAGGCAATAGTGATGGTTTTACCAGATGCTTCACTTATATTTTGTTCAAAAACAAGAGGGCATGATTACCACAGAGAAATGAATAAAGACAATTTTAAAAAATGGTTTACGATGCAATTGTTACCAAATATAAAGCCTAATTCTATGATCATTATGGATAACGCTAGTTATTACTCTGAATTAAAAAACAATTGAATACAATTGAAAGATATCTTGGAGTTTTGAAGCGTCGTTTTTTAGTACTAGCATATGGATGTTGCTTAAAACTAGAAATTGTCCTGGCTACTATTTTAGCAAATGCTGTTCTTCATAATTTTGGCCTAGAGATGGACGCGGAAAGCGTACCACCTCTTCCCGAGGAATTAGAAGGACATGCACTGGAATATATTAACACAAAACTGGCAAATTCCAGAAATACCTCTTAGAGGAGGTGGAATTGGAGAAATGCGGCGACAATTTATAAATCCCTACTTCAGAAATCTTGGGTAATATTAGGTTTCTTTTTGTACATGAGGATATAAAATCAAACCAAAAAAATGTTCTCACAATTTTCTAATACAATTAAAACTTTTCAAACGCTTGTATTTACGATAATACGGATTCTTTCTCCTCGACTGTAAAATTCGGGCATTTGCTACGGGATTTCATGATTCTCAAATAGTGTATAACTAATACCTAATTAACAATCGCACCGTAATATTAATTATTTATTTCATGTAATATTTTTATGAACACAAAAGGGGTATTAATGGGCGAACAATCAAGAAAATGATGAAACAATCAACTGTAGAAAAATCCTCCCAATTACGTCGGTTTTAGAACTATACATTAATAGAAATCCCCATAAGTCCTTAAGAATTTTCTGGTGGCTATTTTTCTTACCAACTTATTTTTGAAGTCTAACTAACTGATACTTTTAAGGTAGCAATGCAATGTAATCTGCCCTTTAGAGTTAAGCGTGGCTTACCTAAGCCGAAAGTTTAAAGGTGCAAACGGACTTAAATAATAGTTTAACTACGAAAGCTCTAGGGAAGGCATACAATTCTTGTCACGTACACAATGTACATTTTCGTGATCAAGATCGGTCAATGATTAATTTTTTCTGCTTGTATCAACACCACACGTTCAGAAAATTTCGAATACATACTATATAACTAATTTTGTGCTGTAAACAAATGTTCAGTTCAATTTACTGTGTTATCTATGTGGTCGGAATAGAGACATACTTAACGGAAATCACCACTAAGCGAAAGTTTAAACATTTTTGAGGATGTAGACAGAAAGCATTCATTGTGTGCCGCTTTGTGCCGAAAATAAAAAAAAGATGCTCTTCCTTTTACCGAGTCATAAAGTTATCTTTCTGGTTGAGCTGAGGACATGTTTACAGGAAGTCATTGTTATATGCATGTTTAAATAATTTTGAATACGTATTTCTATACAACCCATTTTGTGATATTTTGCGCCTGTAAATAAAAAAAATGTTGTGGTACTTTAATTACCTTGTTATAGCACTCGTTTGAGGACGAGCTGGAAAGATAACTTAAAATAACCGTTACATGAATTTTTAGAAGTATTTGAGTATACATGCTTCCGTACAGTATTTATTTTGTGCTGCCCTATATTCACAGTTATACATTTTGTAGTAATAATAATTATATAATTATAATTAATAACAATCCCCAAAAATGAAACTGTAACTATTGTATTTACGCATCTTTTTCGTTCAGCGTATTAATTTTGCATAAAGTATAAGAAATTTTCTATACTTAGGCGTTTGAGTTATTAAATGTTTTGGGGTGAGGTGAAAGACAAACTTTTCATAAATTTAAAACTTTCAGTGTGCTCTTAGATACAGTAACATTCATTGACACACAGAGAAATTGCTATGGGTCCATTCACATAAAATTAATAAATAAAATAAACACAAAAAAATTATAATTCTTTCTAAACTTAGTTGTGTGTTAAATCCTTCCGTAACTTCAAACATCTGGATCTTCATACTGTCTATCAATTTGGTGAATATTAAAATAGGAATATCAATCCAATATTTCGTTATCGCAGATTTTAGTTCTTTGACGCTATCGTATGGTTTATTATTCGCACAATATCCGGCCTCGCGTCGGCAATTGTTCACCAAAGTCTATCAGAAGTAGAATATTTCTTCGTATTCGCGGAGAAATAAAATATGTAGGGATTTTATTGTTATGGCTAAAAGCGCCGCCCAAACCATTACACTACCGCCACCAAAATTTCGGCTTATCTCAACTTCAATGTTCTTGCGCAAATAGTGCCAATAATATTTCAAACCACCAGGCCAAATTACTCGCTTGAGGTTGGCGTGAAGTAAATAATTCAAAGCAGTGAAGATGAAAATTTATTAATAAGCAAGGTGTGATCTATCGGATCAAAGGCCTTTGTGAAGTCAGTATATACAACATCTATCTGCCTTCCAGCACATTACATGACGATGAACAAAAATAGGCGCACAATATTATTATTACTATTATATGCGTGTGTGACGAATTTTTTCAACAATTCTTTTGTTAGAAAATTATCGAAAAACCTTTGTTTAAAAATTCATTTGTATTTCTTCATTTGTACGTACCTTTGATGAAGTTTTACATTTGAATAAAATATTTACAAGTGTTTCTCAAATAATTTATTGCATACTCTTGTCAAACGATTATTATTTTTGATGCGGAAAGAACGTGGAAAGATTAAGCGTGTCCGTCTGCGGGTCGTAAACGCGTGTGGTCTAAATACGACGCATTTTATGAATTGCATGTAACGTTTCAGAAATTCAAAGGTGTGGAATATAAATTTGTCAAGATGCACTGTAAATTTATCATATTAGTGGGTCGTTATCGCCCATATATTATAGATAAGTGTTTTCTGTTTTCGTTATGCATTTACGTTTTCCAAGCTAAACGACCAGTAAGGTAGATTAATATAGCAACAACTGCAGCTCTGCATTATTACTCATAGTGTACGGAATATAAAATCCTGCTTATTTCAGCTATTTAGGATCGTTGTCTCATGTTCACGAGTTCCGCTGCTTTCCTGAGTTATATGCACAGCTTACATTTTTGTAATGTACCGAATAATTCCGAGCACATAAGAATTAACAAAGCGTCTTTAGACATATAGTAATAATAATAATAATGTATCAAACAAACAGTATAGAGGACTAATATCAACAAAAAGATGATAAAATATATATATATATATATATATATATATATATAGAGCATATAATACTGCTTTGAGGAAGAAAAAGAAATATTAAAAATGAGAACCAAAAAGGTCATACCCATTACATGAAGAAAAAGAAAATAGTTTTCACTTTTCTGTTGCTATCGTAGAATTTTTAAATGAACCTATTAATTAGCTTGTCTCACCTATAAACACCTGGAGATCTGAAGATATTACGTTCTGCAGTCACATCCAATATATAAAGTGTCTTACCTTCGTCTGGCAGATGTTGATCAATATCGATAAATACTTAGTGTAGTCATACTACATACTATACAGAAGTTTAATGGCAAATGTCGGTTGATAACGACTACTTTTCTCTGATGGTGCAGAGTGAAAAACAAAATTGAAATGCTATTACTTGATAAAGTGGAAATGCAACTTACTGAAATATTTCAAATGTTATAACCGCTTGGTATCCGCTGAATGTTTGTTTATCCTGCGATAAACTGAACTTAAATTTCAAATGTTTGTAATCGCTTGCGGGTGGTATTAAAGCAGTTAAGTAGGCAATTCTTCGGCATCTTCTCAAAAATGAAAAAATACTATTACGAGATCTATTTCCCGTATAATCAAAAGTGATTTGAGACTAGGAGTTTTCAAAAGATTTGCGCGACTTTTTTGTTAAATGAGAAATTAAAGAAAAGCAAGGCAGTAAAGTAAAATTCTTACTTTAGCGGAGGACTATAATAACCACAGCGAGATAATTTTCACTGAAGAGAGAATGTTGACAGTAGAAGAGTTCAATAAGCAAAAGAGCAATAGAAACAAAAGAGTTCACTGGAAGAGTTCTAAGGAGTGGGAGATAAGCCACCACCGCAGGTGGTTTGGAATTACATATTTGTGAAGAAGTAATTCAAAAATTAAATATACTGAAGTATATTAAGAATCTACTTTAGAAACAGTAGTAAAACCACAGAACACAACACTACTTCAAAATAAACACTTAACTTTAGGAATGGTTGTCAGAAAATGTTCTTGACTCTATTAGCGACAGTAATTGGCTTTCTGGATTTCAATCCGTTAAGCTATAAGATATGGTCTGTGTTAGAGAAGATGCCTTAAAAAGCACTCTAACACTAAGTCTTTAAAGACACCTTGGCTGATGACAGCAGCTAATTTTCGATTAACTACCATACTTACGGTTACTGATGACTGGGTAAGGAGATTGAAGGCATAAGGAAGTTATTTTGAGTATCGTTTAGCTTTTTAAATTGACTATATGTATTTTTGTAAGAATGTATAAATAGACGCTCATCGTCAACTAAGCTGATACGATCACGTTTAAATTGAGGTGTCCAAAATTCACTGTGGCAAATGATGGCGCCGAGTCACTGTAAACAGCGTCCCTCTCGGTTTTGACTTGAGCTGTCGTATTGCCTTTTAACTGCCTTTTAAAGATGGATAGATACTCGACTTAAACGACAGTTGAGCGTCCAACATGGCAGGAATTTTCAAGTCTTCTTCAACGCCGGCGATATTATATTAGCAGAATATTTTTGACGAGTAACGTCATCTGGTAAAACTGAAAACTTTTTAAACTACCCTCGTGTTTAAATAAATGTTGACGATTTTTGTTAATATAGATACCGGCAGATCGTATTCTGTTTCCAAACGTTTTGATTTATGTATGCTTGTTAACATAAATTATTCATTCAGTGAATAACAGGGAATCCAAATATGTAACATCATGAGAATCAAAAGTGTTCCTTACGATACCGGTCATTACATTTAGAGTATTTTTGAGTTTCATAATTTTTGTATATACAAACTAATCCAAATTAAGTATGTACCATTACTACTTTAGTTATTATTAAAGCTACAGCTTAGGTTAAATTGACAAACTGGTAGTGTATTCGGTTCTTGTGTAGAAAAAATTAACAAGAAACTAAAACAGTCTACAAAACTAAAGAAAATCAAACACGTCACAGAAAGAACTCAAATTTTAAATTTTTAAAAATTTTGGAAACTTATTTAATTTGAAATATAAAAGTTCTAATAATGTACCTCTTTACTGAGTTATTTGAACAGAGTATGACTTCATTAGAGGATATTATTTACCATATTAAAATCCCATTGTTTTATTCGGGCCACTTTTTATAGAAAGAAATTTTTTTTGGAAGTGATGGTCGATTTATTCCGTTGTTTAATGCGAGTTGGTTTGTGCTAAAGCTAGAGCTTTAGCACAAACGAGTCTTACGATTAATTCTATTGTTTCATATGATTTTTCACCATGTTTGCAGTTTTTGCCAAATTCAATTATACCGCATTTTATACGGAACGCAAACTTTCATAACGATTTATAGTTTTTTTCACGGCTTTAATGAGAAAAATTTCTATTGGAGAAATCTTTGTTAAACAAATTATTTGTGCCTTGTAAAGTATTTTGATACAAAGTTGTGGAGTTCAGTCCAACATTGTGTAATTCCTTGTGACTTAAGCATAAGGTTTTCTGATTAATCGAAGGATTCAAAAGCGTAAACATATACCATTTTATTTGAAAAAAAAAATAAATAAATAGAATTTCATAGTAAGCTGGCACATTTTAAAATATGTCTATAATTTTCGACATCTAAATGAGAGTTTCTGTGTAGTAATAACTGATTTTTTGCTTGTTGTTATTATACAGAATAATTGCATAAATACTTAATTTATTTTAAAAGTGACAGCGCTTCTAATTGTGCAGTATAACATAAAAGACAGTTTCAATTTTGTGCAGGTCATAAAATCAGGACTAGTTTCTGTTAAATTCGTGAGAAACTCCAAACCAGAGAAAAAATATCGTGAATCTATAAAAGAAAAATACGCGAGATATGTATTTAGGTTTTCACGTGAATATACATTAAGCGAAATTTCTATTGTTCCATATAACTTTGTTGCCTCCCTGTAGACATTTTGCAACGGTACGAGTTGGGAATTACCTAGAAAAACATTTCTGGAAGTAAAGAAATAACAGAGGCATTATTTTGTTATCACAAATGTTAGATATGTAGGGGAAGTACCTGCCCTATAATCGTATAAATGCGAGCGAAATTTCTAAAATTTCACTGAGTTAGACAGACATCCTATGAAATCCAGCATTACCTTCAAAAGGTTATTTATTGTTAATAAAGATGAAAAGAGGCAAAATGCTATCCGAGGAGCAATTTCTACGGCAAAAAATCGCGCTAAAAGAAGTAATCAAAAACTAACTCGAAGGCAGCGCTTATCGATATTTCGGTAACAAATAAAATATAATTTAAATTTATCAGTAACAAACAGACGTGTACAGCAAATTTTATCCAACAGTACATATTTTCGGCGGCAAAAAAGTATTTCAAAACCATTCTCAAAAGAGACAGATCAACAGGCAAGATCATATGAGATGGTATCATGAGTGGAACAAAGTCATTTAACTTGGACGGGCCTGATGGTTTCAAATATTGTTGGCACGATTTGTGCAACAACACTGAAGCTGCGATGAGCCGATATCTTGGTAACGGTAGTGTAATGGTTTGGGCAGCTTTTACCCACAGCAATAAAACCCCTATAAGTTTTATTTCTACGCGAATAAATTCTAATTCTTATATACAACTTCTGGAAATGCTTCTGATAGATTTTCGTAAACAATTGGCGACACAAGACTAGATATTTCAGCAGAATGATGAAACTATCGATAATTTCAGATAAACAAAGGAGTGGTTTCATTAAGAGGAAATCAACTTATAACAATGGCCTGCTCGCTCGTCCGATTTGAATCTGATCGAAAATCCTTAGGGTATATTGGAAAGAAAGGTGTATTCCCATAATGAATACTACGATACCGTTAAATAACTAACATCTGCGATAAGAAGGTGTTGGAATGATATTTCTATTTCAACATTGACCAAATTGATAGGCAAGGTATGAAAACTCGGATGTTTGAAGTTATTTTGAATAGAAGATCTAACACTCACTACTATGTTTAGGAAGAATTATAATTCTTTTATGTATATATTTTATGTAATCAATTCCTTTAATTACATAAAACATAAGTTAATTTTGTGTGAATGGACCTATAGAAATTTCGCTGTTTTGAGTTATAATTATTGTAAATATTCCCTACAAATATAAAAAATATATCATAAAATGTAATATATTTTTAATATTATTTTCTCTTGCATTCGTGTTTCTTTGTAGCTCAGTATTAACTTCGGTTCTACATATAATTTTCCGAAGATATTAAGGAAACCAAATACTCTGTTTAAAAGTTTATATTCAACTACAAAAATTTCGCCACTGTGTAATAATAATAACATCAATAATAATAATTTATTGAGTTCTCTAGGATTAATTGTACACTTTTCTTTATAAATTACAAAGCAAATACGTAATTACAAAATGTTAAAACAAAAACAAAAATGGAAATGATCTGCAAATACACCCGTTTGAGTATCAAGACATAGCGGATAATACATCGCCTAATATACAGAAAACAAAAATCTAATGTGATTCTTAATCTGGAGTACGCAAAGTAACAGAAAGGGAAAAGTATATTTTAAAGAAAACTCGAAAGCGCGTTACACAAAAGTTTCAATCTGTTAGATATCGCATTGCATATATGTTGTAGGTAACAGAGTGTTCAAAATTCGCTTATCCTACTAAAATTTGCCGTGCAAAATGTTATAGCTACTTATTGTATTGGGATTCATTAATTTCGTAGTTTTATCTTTCAGTGAACTAAAAGAAATGTTATTCTATTATAAAAAGCAAGTTGAAGATAATGATTTTCAAAAACATTGGTTAATTTGGGTAAAATTGGGTTAGCTTCTTCTATTAAGACAATATTTGTAGGCGTTACGCTAAGTTTAGTGCCTAAGCTAATTTTGGTGTACCTTTTTTAGACATTAAACTCATGAGAACGCCTGGAAATATTGTCTTGGTAGATTAGTTCAATTTTGTTTTATCATATTAATATTAAACTACTGATTAGCATTTTAAGGTGTTTCTTATTTGCATTATATTTGCTATTATATTATTGTTTATGTTTTCATATGGCAGAGTGAATGGGAGCAAAATTATATTATCGTTAAAATTTGTTAGTGGTCATCGTATTGGTGTAGATCTGTCCTGTTAATTATATATTCGCAATTTTTTTTCATTTACAATTGAGCTCCCAACATACTCCTATTTTCCCAATATTCTTAGAAAATTAGAGGAAAAGCTGTGGTTATATGTCGAAGAAGATTTATGTATTTATATAACGCATAACATAAAACTTGCAATAAAACTAAAATTTATTGTGTGTAAAAATAATGAAACAGAAAATTTAACAGCTATGTGGGATGTTTGGTAAAAATATTTTTTGCAAATATTTACGTACCTTTGTGCGTATTTATGTTCGTTCTATTTTATGTATTTGTTCTAGATTCTTAATTTTATAACTTTAGCTTCATAATTGTGTTATTACGAACGTAATGTTGAGTCTAATGTCTCTAACGACAGATATTGTTCGATGACTTGATGGTATTATTCCAGTAGAAATGGCTAAATGTGGTAGCCGATATTGA
Organism: Trypoxylus dichotomus; assembly: GCA_023509865.1. Taxonomy (NCBI): domain Eukaryota; kingdom Metazoa; phylum Arthropoda; class Insecta; order Coleoptera; family Scarabaeidae; genus Trypoxylus; species Trypoxylus dichotomus. The sequence continues at coordinate 44,026,723 of CM042074.1, read as the reverse complement.
TCGAAAATTTGATGATATTGAGAATATTTTGATTATTATTATTTGTGAAAATGTATTACTGATAAATATGAAAAGACAACACTAGAAGATACTCAACATGGATTTAGAAAAGGAAGAAGCACCCAGGACTTAATATTTGTAATCAGACAATTAGGAGAAAAACTAATAGGGAAAGGAAAGGAAATACATAGATGTTGTATAGATTTTAAAAACCTTTTGATAGGGTAAGAAGAGAAGATGTATGGCAGAGGCTGGAAAGGAGAGGTTTAGAGAAATGAATGATAGATATGATTAAGGCATTGTATACAAGCAGTAAGAATAAGGTGAGAACTTCCAATGCAGAAACAGCTGAATTCGAATCGCAAATTGGATTAAAACGGGGATGCGTATTGAGCCCATTGTTATTCTCCATATTAATAGACGACGCTGTTAAAAAAGCTAAACAAAAAGGAAAAAACATGAAAGTAGGAAATTGGAAAATGAATGCAATTAACGTACAGGAACTAATGTTTGCAGATGATATGGTGCTGATAGCACACTCGGAAGAGACATTACAGCAAAACTTGAAGATATACCAAGTAGAACTAACAAAGATAAACATAGAGATAAACACGAGGAAAACAAACACAATGATAATAGCAGCAGAAGAAAGAAAACATAGCATTAACATCGGGGAAAAGTATTGGAACAAGTTAAAAGTTACAACTACTTAGATATAATCATTGAAGACAATGGGAGAATAGAGAAAGAGGTAAATGAGAGGATAGGGAAATCCGCAAAAATATATAACATATTGAGAAATTCGTTTCTGGATAAAAAAGAAATACCAAAAAAATAAAGACAGAGGTGTATAAAAGAGTGGTCAGACCAGACAGAGACATTAACATATGCTAGTGAGTCATGGATAACCACGAATAGAATCAAAAGCAGAGTTACGGCCATGGAAATGAGCCAATAGAAATAATCATAGAAGAGAGACAACTGGGATGGCTTGGACATCTAGACAGAATGGAAGATGATCGAATCACACAGAGGATATTTGAAGCCAAAACAGAGGGCGAAAACAGAATAGATAGATCTCGAAATACCTGGAAGGAGCAGGTGTATAGAACATTGGAAAATAGAAGTATGGGATGGATTGAAGCCCTGGCTCAGAACAGGAACCTGTGGAAGATAAAAATAAGAAAATAAATAGTCCGACACCGCAAGGTACAAAGGACATGGGATTACAAAAAAAATGAATTTTTGCAAGAGATAGAGACATTTCTAGTTACCATCAAAAGGATGGAATTATTGTTGAATTAATTTCAAAATGGATTGAATTAGTAATTTAATTTGTCTTTGATACGCGTTTTGCCAATGAAACAAGATGATCATTAAGATGGGTTAATGGAAATTCTCATTTTGCGAAGGATACACTTCTAATATAAATATATGGTGTAAGATTTTCAATTCCAGAGTTACCTGTAATTCGGAAGAAAAATTATAATTGTCTTTGCAAGTGTGTTGGTAGTTCTGTGAGGTATAAATCACGTACCGATATACCAACTGCTCGCTTGGAAGAAGTTATAAATGATGTTCGTCAACGGATGGAAACTGAACCCATAAAACCTTTGAAATGCCTTTTTTAAGAGATTGGACTTTTACATGGAGCATGCCAGAAAATTGTAAAGGAAAACTTACACACGCATCCGTATAAGGTGAAATCACATGAGGCTATTTTGCTGGTGGATTATCCTAGACGTCTTGCTTACTACCAGCGGTTTGGCAAATAATTTAATGCAAGATGATGACCTGCTAAATTTGGCATTTTTTTTTCTGATGAAGCGTGATCTTTCGTGGGTGGTTGCGTCAATTCCTAAAATACTTGGATGTGAAGTAGTAAAAATCGTCATATTTTTGTTGAACCGTTTATACATACTACGACACTTGGTGTTTGGCTAGCAGTATCTCGCCGCAGAATTGTTGAACCTACATTTTTTTTTGATTTTAGAATTATTTTACAATTATTGCTAACAGGTATAGAGACATCTTGAATCAATTCATTTAATAAATATGGACGTTTTCATGTTTTCTCGCCTAAAAAATAGAATATTTAAAACTCCTGCTGCAAGATCTGCAGCAAAGAATTATTGAAGAATGTGCGTTAATAACTTCCTTTAATTTTGCTTTTTTATTAATCAAGTCTTGAATATTATCTGAGCTTGTTGTTTTATTATATCTTTAAATCAAATGGCATATTTATTGATGTCACGATGATACTATCAAAATAATTTTTATAAGTTAAGGTTGTGTTACGAGCATGATAATATGGCTTAAGTTCAGGCATATATTTTCTATTTCAATACCATATTCGTCCTAGAAACTTTATGATATCACGTTTATGGTGTCATAGTATTTTTCGCCCGCTGAAAATTATACTGTAGGTAACGTCTTGTTGGAAATCTCCATTTCGGATCGTATTTCCCCCAAACTTTCGAAATTCTTCATTGTCTACTAATATTTTGTAGAATGTTGCATATACTTAACATATAAATAGTTCTATTAGACATTTATAATATGGTACATCACGTTGCGTATTTAATCGGTGTTGTTTGCTATTACCGTGTCTTTTACTGACAAAAATACTGAACGATAAAATGTTGATATTGGAAACAATATTTAATAATAGTGCCAGTGTATTCTAATGTCGGAAATCGGTTAAGGAATCTATTAATACTCGTCGAACATAACAAAGAACGCCGTTGATTCGCCATCATCAATCTAATCCGGCATTCATACACATACTAACCATACGCGTATGATTCCAGACTTCGGGTATGTTTGACCGCTTTTGAAATATTTTCATTTCCGCCAATAAGTGAGCACTCATTTCTGCAGGATTACTAATATCTAATGTATAAACTATATGTCCAATAAGCATTAATTATTGCCAAGACAAACAATATGATATAATGAAAAATTTATACTTACAAAGACTCACAGTGAAAATGATGCAGTGGTATATGATTTGGTAAGAAGCTGAAACTATTAGGAAAACTAATTATTTGTTTGCTAGTAACAAGATGTGACATAATTTTTTCGTAAGGTACTTTCGTCAGGTATATTATGTTCGAGTTTTAGCTTGTTGATCAGTCAGGCATTTTCTCTCACAAGACACCTACAACAATAATTGTCATTTTATATCAAAAGTTAAAGAATTTAAAAACAATTGTAAAGATTTTAGTAAAATTAAACCTACCAGTTTACTGCAGGTTCGACAAAATATTTTGTCGCCATCCTTTACCAGTTCAGGATACGGCTTAATCCATAAAGAAACTTTGTTCGCTATACTCATTGTATGTACGCACAGTACCTAAAAACGTAACACAATTACATGCTGTTCCGCTCAAAGATATTCAATGAATGAATAGTTGATTTTGGAATTAATAATAATAAAACGTATTTACCACATACCTTCTGCTAGGCGAAATTAAACACGTGCAGTTCTTCGAAAAAAGTATAAGGGAAACCAATGTAAAAAATTTATCGTTCTGAGAATTGTCCGTTGTTGATCTACATTAGGAATTACTAGGAATTTTTACTAATAGAAAGGATAAGAAAAAACCTAAATACGCAATGTATGCAACTTTTGTAAAAATATGCAAATGCCTAAATATGCAATATATGCAGTCACTAATTAGGTCTAATTAACTTCAATTAGTGTAATACGTCTTTATATAGATTATAATTAGAAGATATGCAAAAAATAAAATATATGCACTCTCCATATAATCCGGTCTCTAATTATAATTATATTTTGATAGATTGTCTATATAGAATTTTGCGAACAACATATAGTGACTCACAGTGAAAATGATGCAGTGGTATATAATTTGGTAAGAAGCTGAAAATATTAAGAAAAGTAATTATTTAGGAAAAGTAAATTAAATATATTATATCTACTATTCTTGAAATACATTACGAACGTAAAATAAAACTAATTCGAACAAGTATTACGAATTCTAACGAGATAACATTACAATAGTTACATATTCAACATCACAGTGAACATGATGCAACCCAGTACACAATTTTAATATGATTAGGGGAAGTTCGTAGATGCACGTGTACTTTACCTCTCTATCTGTTACAATTGTGAAGTGCGGTTTTATCATAAGCAGCTAATTTAGAGTAGTTCAACATGGGTTGACACATAACGTTGGAAGAGCGAGAATTAGTAATTTTTCACCAATAGAAAAATAAAACTCACCGGGAAATTGCAAAAATATAAGTGCATCCACGAAACAGCGCGTTATTGGACGATATAATCGAGACAGAGAATAACAGAGTGAAGAACAAATGTAAAATAAGCCCAAAAAATATTTAGCGAACATGACGAGCGGTGGATTATTAGACAATCTATATATAATCTACTGTTAAGTGTTCTTAAGTTAACCCTGGATATGAAATTTGTTCTGGGAAATACCGTAAATGCAGAAACAGTTCTAAGAACTCTGGGGCGTGCCAATTTTCACTGACGAATAGCTAGGAAAAAACCGTTTGTAAGCCAGAAGTATAAAAGAAGCCGCTTACAGTTTACATTACAGAATAAAAGTAAAGGTTCCGACTTCTGGAAAACTGTTTTATTCTCCTATGAGGGTAAATTTAATCTTTTCGGCTCAGATGGGAAGGGTAATGCGTGGACGAAAAAGTATAAAGAATTAAAACTGCAACATCTAAAACCAACAGTTAAACATGGAAGTGGGCATGCAACGGGCTAGGGTTGTGCGGCTGGTATTGGAAACTTTCATTTTGTAGAAGGTACTATTGATAGATAGGTTTATGTACTTAAACATACTTAAAAAGAATTTAGTGTCTAGTGCCAGGAAACTTGACATAGGAGATGATTTTGGATTTTACCAGGACAACCACCGGAAACATTCTTCACTAGTGGTCCAGGAATGGTTGTTATATAACTTCCCCAGTACGGTAAAAACTCCAGCTCAGTCACCTCGCACAAGCATTATCGAAAATTTGTGGCTTATTATTGAAGCAAAAGTTCGTAGTCATTGAATATCTAATAGGAATGATCTAAAAAATACTTTGTTGCAAGAATGGAACAGTATTTCGCCAGATTATACGCATAAGTAAATTGAATCTGTTTCGAACAGATTATAATCAATTATAAAATCTAAAGGAAACCCAACTAAATATTAATTGATTCTTTTTTAACTTTCATAAATAATTAATTCATTATTATTGCAGGTGCATCATTTTCATTGTGATGTTGAATATGTAACCGCTGTAATGTTATCTGATTAGAATTCATAATACCTGCTCGAATTAGTTTTGTTTTATTTTTTTATTGTATTTCAAGAATAGTAGATATAATATATTTAATTTACTTTTGCTAAATAATTATTTTACCTAGATTTTAAGCTTCCTACCAAATTATATACCACTGCATCATTTTCATTGTGGGTGACTGTATATAATACTATAAATTATATGCAATGCCTTTGCTTTTTCATTTACCTACTAAAATCTTTTAGATCAAATACATAGAATTCTATATGTATTTGTCACGCTCGTAGCAATATCCATCAAGAGTTTAGACCATTTTAAATATTGTGCTGTAGTGTATACAGATTTCAAAAATATACTTATTACTGCGTAAGTTATTGCAAAATTATATCGTTTGTTACATGCCTTTTATTGTTTCTCTTTCACGATGCATTTATAGTCTATAAAATATGTACAAAGCAACCAACACCTTTTAATCATTTGTCTTTCTTCTTACAAATTAAAGGAATATTACTTTTTTATATGTTCTTGAATATTTGATAGTTTATGATGCATGTATTAATCATAGTACGTACAATGAAAATATAATTTAACAAATAATACTAATTTTGAAACTGTCGATGTAATTTCTGTTCTTTACGTACTTAATATATTATTTTTTTGTTGAATATAAAAATACATATGGCTAGCGTCTCATACTAATAAAAAGCGTGGATTATTTTTCTAACGCACTACAAACAACCGTTTAGGCACGACCACGTTGGATTCCTAGACAAAAAAATCTCACTTTACCCAAGTTAATAAATACAAAATATTTATTTAAGAGTGGTGTATTATTGCGTTCAGGGTTGAACGGAGAAATTCCTTTCACGCTCACTTCTCTTATATATACAGGGATGGTAAAAAGTTAGACGGCACTTACATATGTTGCTGTCAGCTGCTGGTCTCAACCTTTTGTATTGATGATATTAAAGTTGATCATTTACTGAATTGATTGTGCCATACTTATTTAACGAACAAATAAAATGTTTAATATGAATAGAAATAAAGTTTGAATTTGAATTTGTCCCACCTTACTAGGTGAATTTTGTTATACAGTGCCACCAGATACAATTTACATTAGTTTACGTTTTTTTATGTGTTCTTGCAAAAGGAAACGAGGTCTTTGTTAATATTTTATTGCCTTTCTAGATTTTATTTAAATCATCTAACCGTTAGATTATATTTTTGTAGAACAATGAAGTAATGTTAACTAATTGTAATAACTTGGTTCGAACATTTTAAGAAAAATCTATTCTGAAGTAAGGAAAAAATAAACTATAATATCACAATATATATAGTGTATATTTTTAACTCTTAAGCATGTTATACACAATCAACATTGGTGTTTGGGGTTAGGCTAATTTTAGAGAAACAGCGAAGTAATCATGAAATGTTGTATAGTGCAGGAACGCGTGACTGTCGTCAAAACTTATGAAGATTATGGTTCGTATACAATAAGGCGACACAAATTACTTGTAAAATTTGGACGTAATTGTATGCTAGTAATCAGCATCATTAAAAAATTAATCAAAAAATGAGGAAAGCGCTTTGGCTGTGGACAAATCAACTCCTGGTTACATCGGTTCGTCACCAGTCAAAGTAATTGGATCTTTTGTATTATAATATACAGAGAATTTTACAAAGAATTTGTATTTGTACGCTGATAATACCCAAACCACACAAGAATTGAGACCATCATCAGTGTCGTGCACTTGTCGAATGGATACGTGAATAAAAAGTAATCCCTGTGGATTCGTTGACATGAAAATGGTTGCATTTGAGTACCCTAAAATCCAAGACAGGTTCTCCAAAAAGAAATGCATTCTATAAAGCAATTGTTTAGAGTGCGCTTTTTGAACTAGAAGCATAAACACATCGGAAATTATTATAATCATATTACGAGTCAGAGCTGCCGTTTGTTTATTCAATATGGCTCTTTATTCGTAATAGTAATAACATGGACAAAGAATCTTTGTAAAAAATTAAGTGATTTTTGGAATTATTTTGTATTTTTTAAAACGATTTAATGTAGAAGTCCAAATTAAATCACCTCTGACTTTCGTTCGTTTTAATTCTACAAGAATATTAAAAGTAAGAGATTAATGTTAAATGTTAGCATCCTTTTCCTGAAACTTTTGGTTGCAATACAAAAACAATCCACGGGATATAGAAGCAGTCCAAAGTATTAGTTCTGGTTATATCTTACCAAATGAAGCGCTTATAAATATATGATTTCAAAATTTACTTATAAAACTGTTTCCTGGTGTTAAAAATATATTCTTTGTCTTTATCTTGCATTGGTGCGTTATTACCACTGTTATTGGATATACTTCCAGTGCGAAGTTGGTGATTAAGAAAAGGTGTGGACTATATATATTTGTTATTTAATATGTTTTCCGAGTCACTGATTGGCTGAATGGACAAACTCACTCTATGCCGTTTGCGGTTTCAATAGTATGGAAGGAGTTGAGGGATCATTTTCCTGATTGCCATATTTGTACAAATAAAATCGCTGCCACATTCAATTAAGTCACGAACTTAAAGTAAAATATCCAAACTTATCATCCGCTGCTCAATACTATAAGCTTTACCGTATTATCCTAACCAGACTCATGGACTTGGATTCTGAGGGGAATCAATTAAGTGACTTTGAGGGCCAAGAAAGCAGGAAAATGGTCCTGGCTTTGTTGGTATATTCGAAGAGTTGTATAAAATAAACCAAACAGATTTAAGTGACTTGTTGTTATTCTATGGTCTGTATTCGCCAAGAAACCAAGCAGAACTCTTACTTTTGAGGCTCAAAGGATTGGATTTCTTAGACAAAGTTACTAGCATTCGAACATTTCATAGTAGACGGCAATAATTGCAGCATGTATTTTCAAAACAAGATGATCCCGTATTTTACCACGATGTTAACGTTTTAGCAGAGAGAGAGAGAGAGGGAGAGAGAAGAATGGAGAGTTGTTATAGATACCTCGAAAGCTAATCTTAAAGCGATTCACCTTCATAATGGACATGAAAATCCTATTTCCATTGCTGATGCTGTTAACACGAAGGAATTTTATGAAAGCCTGAAGCTACTACTGAATAAAATAGAGTTCAAAGAATTTCAAATTTCAACAGTGTTGTAGCTTTAACACTGGATTTGTACTTGGGGCACATGAAATTTTGTTGTTTTCTGTGTGTGTGGGACAGTAGTAATAGAAAAAAATCATTTTATTAAGAAGCAACGACCAAGAAGAAGAAACCTTACTCCAGCTTTTAAGAATGTCATTTGTGGGTTTTAAGTTAATTTAGATCTCTTTTATTTAAAAAATTAATCTCCCAGAATAAGTGAAGTTAAAATAAAAGAAGAAAATTTGTGCGCCCATAGATCAGGGAACTAGTGAACTATGCCAGTTTCGACAAGATCTTCGATGCAAGAGAACAATATCTTCGATGTAAGAGTTTTTCAAAACTGTAGTAACAAACTTGCTCAGGATCAAGAAAACTGAAAGCTGCTGCAAAATTTACTACAAAAATTTGGGAGCAAATATGTTCCGGAAGCTTTATTTCCTTCACTCACTACTGGACTTTTTTCCAGATAATCTTGGTGATGTGAGCGATGAACGTGGTAAGACTAGGATACCAGCTAAATTGAATAACGCTATAAGGTAAAATGGAACAATGGAGGAACAGACTACTGTTACGGTCTTAAAAAAGACGGGCTAGGAATGATCCAGCACGAAATACAAACGAGAATCGAATTGGAATATGTTTTATAAATAAATTATGATATATTGTGTACCTATGTTATTCTTTAAAATATTAAAATTTCGTTTTACTCATGTTTACGGGCTGAGAAAGTTTGGAAGGCAGATTCGGTATTAACAGGAATAATTCTACGTGAATCAACTACTTTAGTTCCTGTAATATTTAAAGAGTGTAATTTTGTATATAAGCGTGAAAGCTTAACAAAATGAAATACAGAATGATTTTCTTGAGGGGAACAATAATATTGGTACATGAGTTTAATGTATTACTGCTGCGTTTTTGTAATACCTAATCTTATCGAATATTGTATATATATTATATTTTAACTTATTGTAGTTGATAAATAGTTTACCTTTGGTTAAAAGAGGGCCGTTTCATTTGTTAATGAAAGTTAACCTATAGAATTCTATTCATCATATTTCTAAGCAAAATTATGCAAATATTTCAAAATAAGGATATCATATACACTTTTGCGTGACAAAGTATACAATAAAGTTCTTTTGAGGAAAATGTGCAATATAGCCGTGCGCAATACAACTAGAAAGCAATAGTTGACTTCTCATTGCTTCAAATACTTTGGCACAAATCAGATGAACCCCTGACGAATTTGTCATAAAAACATTGAGCATGTGTGTGAATAAACACTACTACTATATCTTGCCTCTTATTCTTACACGATAGTTGTTTACCAACAGATCAGTAAGATCAACACCATCTATTCTAGAATGAATCCGAAATATTTTATCATTACTCCGTCACTTGAAATTTCCTTATGGAAAACATCCCACTGTCTATAATTTATGCTGAAAATATCCACAAGTGGACGTCGTAATATATACATTTTATCGGTTTTGTGGATTTTAGAATTATCAGTAAAGCGAATATTCTTTTTATTTCTAAAAATATGTTTCATTTCTCTTTCACTTTGAAATGATATTCACACCTAAGTCTTCATTTAACGACCAATACATTTTCTGTTATAGAAGTACATCATATCCATTTAGTAACAAATTTTTCATTCCATCAGCTCTAAATGAAAAAAATCATGGTTATTTCTTGTAGGGAATACAATACTGTTTTGGTCGGTAATACGCTAATAACATTTTAGTCGAATAATTTATCAAAAGTTTTCAGATCACACATTACAACTTTCTAGGTTATCTATTAGACTTTCCAAATGTGTAGTATAACGTGTAGTTACAAGAAAATTGTACACTAGTTGCATTTTCCTCCAGCATTTATTTAGTTTACACTGATATGGGCATCTTCGTTTATTAGCTAGCGATTTATTGTCGCTTCAATTCCATTCGAAATTGTTATCTTCGTCTATCTTTGCCAAATTCAAATGAATAGAATCTGGAATATCTTTTTGTATTTGATTGATGTTAATGTTATCATCTTCGCACTCCTCTTCGTCCGTAAGAGTATTTAGTTTAGTTGGTAAAATTGCTACATGTTTTTCATATCGAGCACAAATTTCAGTGTATTTTCTTTGTTGTATTCTGAAGTCTAGTAAAAGATGTTTGGTCATAAATTGATACAATTGTTATATACCCAGTGTCTCTTGAACTTATGCGAGTACTATCAAATTTAGTACCTTCTCATACTCCATTAATATAAACCAGAATATTTATAAGTATGGTTAAGACTGTTGTTGAGATTGTATGAGGCATGTATCACTATTAATGAGAATGACTAGTTTTAAAATATATAATTGAATACATCTATATTATTGTTCTCTTCAAAATATACTCCTTCGGAATGCACACAGCGTTTCCAGCTAGTTTTCCATTCCTGGTAACAATTCTGGATGTGTTTTTCCGCTAAACTGTCCTGCGTCGTGACTGTTCGGATGTTGTTTGCTGTTCCGTAATGGTAACCTTTCAATTTCCGCCTAAGCGTTGGAAAGAGGACGACTTTCAAGCACAACTATTCACCTTCTACAAATTAGCACAAAAAATATGTCCACATCTGTTAAAGGGACAGTGCTTAGTTTTCGCTAAGGACCTACTAATATGTAAATTGGCAATTCGAGACAAATCAATAGAGCAATTAATGCAAATTACACACTTAGTAAGGAGTAAATATATCCAGCTACCAGAATCTAGCGAAGGACCTTACATATCAAATCAATAAAGCAGCCGTAATCTCAGAGTATCTATGCGATGTTGTGTGGCAGAATAAACATATGAGAATAGAAAGCAAAACTTGCATTTATATAACATGTGCAAGACCAGTAATGACCTACGGCATCGGAGCCAGAGCAGATGCAAACAGAACAAGAAAGCAAGGTGCGAACATCCGAAATGAAGACCCTCAGGTTCATAGCAGGCAAAACTCTTTGGGATCGACTCAGTAACGAAGAGATTAGACAAATATGCGGAGTCTAAGACGTAGTAAGATGGGGAAGACAATGAAGAAAACACCGGTACAAGCACATAAAGAGAATGGAAAGAATAGTTCGTATCGCACTAGGGGGAAAACCGACAGGATAGCGCCCCCCCAGGAAGGTCACCAAGGACAGCTGGGACTCGCTACCGCAGGGGAACAAAGAAAGTCGGTTACAGAATAGATGCACGGATTTTCTAGAAGAACAAGAAATGTTGGAAGAAGAAAATAATCACATGGAGCCATGTCTGGACTGTAGTGCGGGTGTGGGAGTATTGGAATGTTTTTCTCTGCCATACATTCTCTAACCGACAATCGGATGTGACTGGGGGCATTGTAGTGATGCCAGATCTAAGAGCTGGCAATATCAGGTCGCACACGCAAAACTCCTTTCCGCAAACGTTCAAAGACCTTGCGGTAAAAGGCTTGATTCACTATCTGGCCTTGCAGTACAAATTCTTTGTAGACTATTCCCCGAGGATGCATATCAATAAAACCCCCTGCCACAGCGGATTGTTGGTTAGAGATTTTTTGGCAGAGATAAACATTCCAACACCCCCTCAGTCGTCCTACAATCCAGATACGGGTCCATGTGATTATTTTCTTTTTCCAACGCTTAAGTTGAAATTGAAAGGTTTTTATACCAAAGAGTCACGACGCAGGTTCTAAACAGCTTAACGGAACTAGACTTCCAGAATTAAATTGCAGATGTATTCAATTAAACTCTTTAGAACTAATCATTCTCATTAATTCTTAAACATATTTCGTAGTATTTCTAAATTTACAGTGTCCCAAAAACACAATACGAATAATAAGAATTACATTCCAACAGAGTACTTATCACCTCCAGTAACTGCCGTCAACTAAAGAAGTGAAATGTCAAACAAACTTCTAGGTCAGAAAAATGTCGTTATAAATTTGTATATTGCTGAAATAACCAAGTGAAAGTAGTTACTAATTCATTAACTGTTTCATGGGTTAATTAACAGTTTGTAACGCCACTAATATATATTTATTATATTTATTATACATAGTATAACAAATGAATGTTTCTTTTTGGAAAAGTAATCTTAATTACAATATAAATATCTTGATCTTTTGAAAAGTATCTAATCTCTGATTGTTTGTCAAGCAAGAAATTGCATAATCGTAGGAGTACATAGGCATGTAATACTATATAAACTAACTATTATATGAAAAGTTTTTAGGGGATAATTAGCTGTAACCGGACTTTTCGCTAACCTTGTAGATGTCTTCGAACGTATCCAGGCGAGGACGATCTCTCATTTAGCAAAGTAAAAAATAACAAACGCTAAGCCCTTAATGATGATATATAACTTATTTAGAATCTCCCGTAACGACAAACTAAGCCTATTTATTGCCCCCGGTTGTTTATAAATTGTCACGGTTATTATATAGGTACAAACCATGTTTTGTCAGCATGTGTAGCGGTAGACTTTAGGGCGTCTAGAGTCGCGGTAGTGGGGATGGAAATGACTTAAAGTTAAGATGATGTGTTTCAAGACTTTTAGTTTAATGAATTTCTTCTGCATCGTTACTGTACCACACGCACGATGGCGACGATCTATTTTATATTATTAAAGTCTATTAAATCGAAGTCGTTCAGTCGTATTCAAATTTAGAGAGTACGCTCTGCGAATGGTCAGTATATTTGCGATGTTTTCCTTACAAAGTTTAGAAACCTGTTATCCTCTCGAACAACTTGCCGACTATTTTCCTCATACAACTAATCCCTACATACATCCTCGTCTATTTCATCCGTATTTTCCGCATCTATGGTTTCCGTTCCATCTGAAATTGCAACATCCTCGCCCGGAGAAACCGCCTTATTCGTATATAGCCTTAATCGCCATGGCTATCAGTTCGTCGCCGAAGCAGAGATTAACATTGAGCGGCATATATAGATTCATAATGGACAATTTTCCGTACTATCGGGAGAATAAGCAAGGATGGCAGAATTCGATACGTCATAATTTGAGTTTGAACGACTGTTTTGTGAAAGTGCCCAGGGATAAGGTATCTCCCGGCGGTCCAGAACAAGCCGGCGGTAAGGGTAGTTACTGGATGCTCGATCCTAAGGCGGCGAACATGTTCGAGAAAGGTAATTATCGGAGAAGGAAGACGAGAAGGCAGCGAATTGCGGATTGTAACGGCGGTGTCTTTCAGGTAACTTGCTGGTTTATAGACTTAAGTAAAATATTAGGTTAATAAGGTTAAGACAGAAATGTTCGTATCAGGTTTTTAAAATGCTGTTATAGTGGTGATTCAATTTCAAAACATTTTAAAGTATTTTTATCCTGAATTATCCTGAAAATTATACTTTTTGAGATGAAGTGAAGAAGCTGCTTCAAATTTACGATTTATGATTTAAAACATAGAACAAATAGCAAAAAAAAATAATTTTAAAATTGTCGTTTGGTCTCCAATTAAATCGCATTATTTTGTATGAATATTTTACTGCGAATTTCGTTTACTGTTTAGAGTAAAGCTTTTATAACAACTAGTTTTGTCAAGAGCTAATATGCCGAGGATTTCTATTGATCTTTGACTTGTAAAAAATGAATCGAAATTTTTAAAGTTTTAATTAAAATTCCAGCTATTTTTTTATAAATACACAATGTTTTTCAAAATTAGAAAACGCATAACAACATACTTGAATAGATAAAACCCTTTTGGAACATACATAGCTAAGAGGTTATAATCTGACGCACCTGTTCCTAACAAAATATAATTTCTGATTATATGAAAACATCATTCAAAATTTGAATTATATATTTCTTGTAATGTACTAACCCTGTTTAATATTTAACTGAGCCTCCATTGCCTTTAATTTTCATTCTAAACATTCTTATTTTATAAATATTCTATTGAAATGTCCTAAGACTACTTTCATTCCTACATGTTACTGATTTTTATTTGCTTTTGGCAACTGCTTTCGTAATAACGTACCAGCAGCCCTTGAGTAGGGTTTAAATGGAGGCTATTTCCAGGCCAAAGCAAGGGTATAATGTTTCTTCTTTTTTAAATAATCTTTTACTTACATTGCTAAATTGAGCGTTAGCAACACACTACAAATGAGTGCATAACAAATCGTGGAATAACAATTATATTTAGAATGTTAGCATGCTGACATGCTGCATTATTCTAGAAAATGTAACTGATTTTCTATCGTCGCTATTAAATGATTCTTTAAAACTTCTATGTAGCCCTGAGTTATCACAGATTCATCCAAATTGGCAAGATTATCTGTCATTTCGCCGGAGAAACACCTCCAAAGCATTGCATTTACTAGAAGATTCTCAGTTATTTTTATGACAATTATTTGAAAGTTCCTTTCCTTTACGATAATAAACAAACTACATACCATCTGGCTTATACAGATTAAATTTTAATTCGTCAGTGGAAATTATATTCCATCATTCAACAGGCCAATTATAGTGTCTACAAGCGTATATACGTGTGCCCCTCATATCTTTAGTCAATATGGGTTGATGGATTCAACGGCTTCCTACAGTTGAAGTGCCTGCAGGTACTCTTATTGCTTTGTTTTGGTCTCTGGCTAATTGTGTCGAACTTGAGACATTATCTTTCAAAGTGAATCATTGTAAAACCTTCTGCTGTTTTCTTTCATCGACCAACTCGTCTTTGGCTTACAATTTTGTTAGTTTCATTATATCTTTTAAAGGAACTCTTTAATTGTAGAGGGACTTATATCTTCTATTAGGGCAACAATAACCGATTTTTGGTTCGCTTTTAAGAAATTGCATTTTGCCATATTTAACATCATGTGCATACAATCTCTTGTTACCTGCGATTAAATGCTTTAAACGTCTGAATTTGCTTTATATATATAATACTTAGATACCGTTACCCAGGTAAGTATTCCTTTATGGATTTCTTAGAAATGTTGCGGTTCATTTTGTCAACACTGTTTAAATCGATATTTTTATTTGGGCCCTGCACTAACAGAGAAATCTCAATAAATAAATATTTATAAACATATTAGATATCGTCGTAAAAGAACTTTGTGAAGCACTTAATAAAGAAGAGTTTTTAATGTAAGATCTTTGCTCAAAAAATTAAAAGAATAACGATGACGTTTTTAAGTCATCGAGTTGGCCAGATTACTGAAAAAAAACTGGTAATATGGAGAGTGTCTCATTTTCAATGTTTTTACAGAGTGTCTTGGAAACAATGACAAATATTAAAGATCTGGTATCGGTGTTCAGGACTGTTTTTCTACAATGTATTATCTAAATTTTGGTAATTTTAAAAGTTTCTTTCTATATCGGTTCTTACAGTAGTTATAATAAAGATAAGATCAGGATGATTGGAAGGAGTTGTATAATGCACAGAGCAGCAACCTTACACGACACAAATTAGCCGCCAACCCAGTCACCGACTGTTGGTAACCCGGTTGCCGATGGAAACCCACACGTTCTCGACACACTATGTTCCGAATAGATGATTGATTTGTGTGGTGTAGGGTTCACTGCGGCACCTGTTTAAAATCAAGTTAAAATGTAAGATTGATCACGTAGCCAGTTATTATTGATTTATCTTATTTCCCACTTCGTCCATGCAAAAGCAATACCAAAGAATAATTAGGATATACATGAAGCGAATAAACGATATTAATTAATATAGAAAAGTAGAAAACTTGGTGGGATAATTCAGATAAATGCAAAGAAAGCATTCCTTGGTCTTCTGTTACACTTTCTATCAGCTAAAGATATATCTACTCAATTAAAAATGTTTAATATTACCGAATAATTATAATAGAAAGTATTTGCAATATAGAACAAACATCTATAATAAAATAATATTAATCTGAACATCCTATATATATTTTTGAGTCATTTTTGCCATATCAACTTGCTTTTCACAGATCCGCTATACTTATCCCATATGAAATTATTATATATACAATAAAATTCAGTTATTAACTAAATAAATGTTTTTTAAGATCAACTCTTAAATAATTTCAGCAATACAATAGTAATAATCTTAATAATTTCCGTCTACATGCAGATGTATTACACTGGTTAAGGTTAATTACCATTAATTAACTTTAATCAGTGTAATACATCTACATATAGACATAAAATATAATAAATAAATAAAATAGAATATATGCACTTTGCATATAATCCGGTCTCTAGTTATGAAATATAGTTGTTAGTTATCTTATTTTAAATTTGTGTCCGTTATTATAGAATTTAATTTCATTAGAGCACAGTATTTTTATATGTACATACGTTTATGTCCATTTTGGAAAAATGACATGAGTTCTTTTTTAGAAATAGTCATTTAGTGAAGCTCTCAATACAACTCAATATGTTAACCTAACCGTAAAATGTTAGTATAAACATAAACATAAGCGAACTGTTAGGTTGGCCAATATAATAATTGGTACCAAACAGAAAGAATATGTTTGCTTTTAATACGCTGCTTGCAGCTTTGTTCGAGATGTACTGAAGGAGTTATAAGATTAACTTTTGATTAAGTAATTTATTGTTATTTTATTAGTAATTAGTTGGTAAAATAAAGAAGTATGGGATTGGTATCTTTTATTTCTTTATTTAAAAAGACAGTAGTTCTCTTAAGAATTCCATCTTCCATCTTTACCAATTAAAATCAATATGGTAACATTCATGGCCTAATAGGAAACAGAGATTGCGTTCGTTATATTACAGTTTGAATACTTATATATAAGGTTATTTAAAAGTAGGTTTCCATTTTGGCCTCTATCTTTTCTACATATTAACATTTTGGTTCGATATAGATATTACTATGGTTTGAAGAGATTGATTTTTCTTTCTACGAGGGTTATTTTAAAGTTTTACATATAAAGCTGCGTGAGTAAAACAGTAGATAGCATTTAAAGACTTAATGTATTCTCCACAAAGATTAATGCACTTACACATGCGCTCGAACTAAATCTGGAAATTGTTATACCACTCGTTTGTTGGTACAAAGAAAATGGCGCTTTGAAAGCATCGATTGTTTCTTCTGACGATTGGAACTTTTGATCACGCAGACCGTTCGTGATTTTCGGAAAGGTAAATATCGTTGGGACTTAGATTCGGACTGTACGGAGGATGATCTAACAATTCGACGTCTTGTTGCTTTAAAAATTTAATTGTCTTGCGTGCTGTATGGTTTGATGTAGGATGATTCGCGAAACTCAGCGACTATTTGCGGCTAACAAATAGTTATATACCAATCGGCACTGACAGTTCTTTGGTCTTGTGGAGGAATTGTTGCTACATGACCTCCTTTCGCGATAATTGTCGTCAGCATCTTTTTGGAGACACTTCGAGAAGGGATGATTTTTCTTGGATTTTTTCACCTTGGAACAACTCAACAGATGACTGGCATCTATTTTCTGGCTGGTATGAGTAAATCCAAGATTCATCTCCACTGACGATGTTCTACATGTTTTTAGAGTTCCCGGCGTTGAAACGGTCTAGAGCTTTTTGACACCAGATCATTCTAGCTGCTTTCTGTTTATCGGTCAATAGATGTGGTATCCAATGGAAAACTATACTACACACAATTGTTCGTGCAAATTTTTTGAATTTAGATCTTTGAAATCCCCAATGATCCCAAATCTCGCGATTGACGATCTTGCGCACGACGTTTTCCGGAGTGGCCGTCGTTTTTGGTGCACCTGCTGTTGATTTGTCGCTAAGAGTAATTCGTCTACGTTTGAATTCTCTATACCAACGAAAAATTGTTGACTGGTGTGGTGCTTCATTGCCAAGACAGAAAGCACCTCGGCGAAGCATTCTTATTGTGCTAATTGTCTTCGAAAATGATAATAAAAATATTGCGCGAAAATGTTCTTGGTTTAACTCCATCTTCCAAATGACTTCTCAACTTTGACGGTTCATTGTAGTTACAATACTACATATATCGCACTGAACCTTTGCATTTAGGTTAACTAAAGATGAAGGCTAACTTTTAGTACTGACATTTGATCAGTGGTACCCTCTACGTCGCAGTATGCCAAAGCTAAAGGACATACTTGGTATATATATTTGTTTATTTTTGGTGCAACTGTGACTTTTCTTTTAATTTCAAAATAAGTGTCACACTGCAGTTTTGAGTAGAGACAGCAACTTTCAATAGGTACTTGTTGAAATGAATTTCACGCTATGGGTTTGTATTGAGTTTATTCAGTGCTACTAAGAACCCAACAGATAACGCCAACGCATTAAGAACATATCAAACAATACATGAATTGAGAAATAAGCCTAGCTCAGTAAAATTATTTTTAAGATATTGCAAATATCTGAGGAAATTGGTACAGTTAGCGATAAAAAGCGATCTGGTAGATTAAAGTTTGTAGATAATGAAGTAATTGCAGCTCCAGTTTTACAGGAAATTCAGGATGTTCGTGAAAAATTTACGTAGGAGTGCTAATAAAGTTGCAAAACGATTGGAGATGAGTTCTTGAGTTCTTCAACAGTGCCAAAAATTCCTGAAGAGATGGCTTCGCATGTATGAAACACAATGAAAACACGTTTTGAATTTACAGATAAGCAGATTCACGGCATTTTCGCTTTGCAAATATTAGTGGAAATATAGCTAAAATGGCTAAGCAAAATATTTTGAACAAATGAGATACATTTTGAATCAGATACGGATGTTAACTCATACAACTGGAGGGTTTGGACAAAAGATAATCCAAATGTAATTGTTCAACAAAGACTACGTAATGCGAAGACCTGTTTGGTGCGGTTTTACCTGAAACTTTCTAAATGAAACATGGACAAATGAAACCAGCAGTGATAAATGAGTAGCGATATTTCCGATTGTTGCAAGACTTTGTAATACCGGCATTACAGAAGTATGATATTGACAGCATTGTTTTTATGCAGAGGTAATAATGTAAAGACGCTGGTACGCAACATGTTCGTAATTTAGAAGGACGACTATTTTTAATTGTACATCACAATAGTGGTCATATTAAAGTTTTACTTGTTGCTCCTTTTAAAAATCAAACTCAATTTCTTTACGAGCAATTTAGTGCTTCTACTGTTGATAGTTACGGCCATTTCAAACTGGAAACTTACTTTTGAACAACCGTAAACTTATGAAAGCACTCACCTGAATTTTATCAGTCATAACAGTAAAGAGAATTGAAAGCGCATATACAGGTATTCTATGTAAATATCACAGAAAATTCTAACTTTGTGCTGCAGAACAAAAAGTTGGTTTTAGTAATGAAGAAAAACTTGATATACTTAATTTTAAAAACGATTAAAATCTGAATATCACCATCTAACTTTGACATCGTGCCATGGACGTATTTTTTCGAGAAAAGCGCTATGAATACCTTTACCAGATTTTTGATATCCATTATGGTGTTCAACATAGCGTATAAAAACGTAGAGAATGAAACGCACATAAGTTCCAAAGCAGATAAAAGATGTTAAACATTTAATATAAAAGTATATTTATGTTTGATGTTTTGACAAAAGTTACAGATTTATGAGCCCTTTTGTTTAAAATTTGCTATCCCGCTCTTTTAATATAATTTTGGGATTAACAGTTACTTCGAGTTATGAGACTCTGGTGAAATTTAGGATACGTAGATATTCAACAGGTTAAAATTTTAACGTTATAGCTCTTAAATTTGTTCGCTGCTATATTTTTATTTGGTATACAAAATTATTTTCGTCGATTGATTAAAGAATTTAATTACTATTGGAAAGAAATAAGCGAATTCCTGCTAGTATTAAGCTATTCCTTAACTTCAAAGTAATAAAGATACTACCGTTTATATATTAACCTAGTTTCTTCTTTTGCAGAATCAAGCTTTACCTCTAGTCAAAAAGAACTCCTCCACCGCAACGGACCTGCAAGAGCAAACAATAGATTCTTCGACGTGCAAAAATAAAAATTCCAGTTTATTTACCATAGAAAACCTTATAAAATCGGGTAATGACAGCAATAAACTTGGCTAAACAAATATAAATGATCCTCTTCGACTTTGATGTTACCATGTTTTTGTGATTTCAATTATTTGCGTTAGGTTGTATTCATTTAACAACAAATAAATGTGTTTATTAAGAGTTGTTAGTTTAAGGCATAAAAAACAAATCATAAAATTATATTTCAAATAAAGTTTGTACATAGTAATATAAATAGTTTCTTTTATTTATGTTCCATTGGTAAAAATCAAAGGGATGGTATTTATTTTGGAAATGGCACCGACGTTTTATGTGCAATAATAAAACACGTCATCAAGTAATGCGGTTTATTTATTTACCTACATTAAAGGCGCTGCTGCGTACTCAGTTTTTATGTCCGCAACTGTTGCTTTTACCTGACTAATTGCAGACGTCGTGTCATAAAACAAAATTATCGTACGGAATAAACATCTACTAATGCTACTGGAGCGCCTATTTTACCTAATGGCCTTGCAAAATTTAGTATAGTACTCTTTTATGATTCAAAAGGAGGTTCATTACTATTTAATACAGTTTTGAGATATCATAGAATATGGAGGGACGAAGGGGTGAAGGAATACAGTGAACAAATTGTGTACATACGTATTGCGACCATATACATAAGAAAATTATAAATATTAGTATTATATTTAAAAAAATAGTCATGTATTACGGAAATTGTGTCGCCTATTTGTGCTTCGTGTTTACTATAATGGATAGGAAAGGTTAATATTCATACTTAAGGAACGTTCTTAGAAGAAAGAAAATAAGGATAAAATTGATTTAAATTGGATATATTTAAATTGCAAATTAAATTATATTTAAATAATAGATAATATAATAACAAATATATACAATGAAATTTAGAATTTCATTTTGTGATGTTTTTCGGATGTTTTGGGATGTTCTAATTCTTGCCATGTTTTAGAAACATATTTTCGAGAAATCAAAAAGTGAACTTTTTATCTGTGCCTAGTTTTATTGTTTTATTTAGAAAATTATATCTATAACAATTGCCATTACAATTTAGAACAAGGAGTATTTAAGGCTGATATCTTTAATTCATTGTCAGAAGTCATTGAGGGTTCTTTTTTCCAAGAGTAATAGCACAATATTTTGTTTGACACGTAAGGGCAATGACAATATATTTGAAAAATTCTCGCAGAATTTGCATATATACATACATTATCGACCATAAGTGTTTATCGACCCTTAAAATATTGCAAAAACTACTTATAAAATAAGTCTTTACTCTGTACTTCTACAAAGAACTGTAACAGTTACAAAACAATGTGTTTATCATCACAAAATTACGATTTTCTAGTAAATTACCAACGTTTTAATATTTCTGAAAAGATATGTCTTTGTAGGATTTGACGCCACGTCCTCTCTGTTATCGGCGGAATGTCATAACTAGAGATCGGATTATATGCAAAGTGCATATACTTTATTTTACTTATTTATTACATTTTACGTCTGTTTGCAGATGTACTACACTGATTAAAGTTAATTAGTATTAATTAACTTTAATCTACAAATAGACGTAAAATATAATAATTAAATAAAATCAAATATATGCAGTTTGCATATAATCCGGTCTCTAGTCATAACCAACTAGACCACGGAACTGCTTGTGAGTTCAAATCACTTTTAATAACATACTTAGACGTCGCAATTCAATTAAGAAGAACTTGTCTTTAATAACTTTATGTCTGCTGAGATATTATGATACATCTACAGGCATTACGACATCTAGGTATTAAAAGTGATTTGAACTCATAAGCAGTCCCGTGGTATAGTTGTTTATGACGTTCCGCCGGTAACGGAAAGGACGTGGGTTCAAATCCGGCTGAGACTGATATTGTTTCAGAAATTTAAAAACGTTAGCAATTCGTTAGAGAATCGTGATCTTACCATTACTAACACTAAGGAAAGCGTCATATTAATTCAATGTGCTTATTAATTTGCTACCAAAGATAATCATAACTTTTCTTTAAACCTTTCGCTTTTATTACTGCCACACAGAATCTTGGCATTTTCTTTAGCAGCGTTGCCAGCGTTAGACGCTCTATTTTGCTAGTATCCTGTAGTTACGCTCAAGGCACTGTTGTTGAATTTGAAGCAGATTTTTGAACCTGTGGGTCGAGTTCCTCCCACAAAACCTCGATCGGATTGTGATCTGGACTTTAGGGCGGCCACATCATAACAACAATTTCCTCTCTGTGCCCTAGTTGTTCCAAATACTCACGGCATATCTGTGCATTGGATCATTATCGTGTTGGAACACGAAGATGAGATGTTATTCCTCTCCAAAATCTCCCTGTAACTTTCTTTTCTAAGGATACCATCTATTTTGGCCGAATTGCCTGCAGAGGTACTGCCAAAACAACCCCAAATCATGACTGATCCTCATGTTTTATTTTTCGATCTACAGACAAATGTTCTTCTGTTTGAACCAAAGGTGAGATATTGTTATGTGCTCTCCCGCACATGTTAACCGTTGCCTTGTTCGCTTCGTGTAATAACGGGTTCTGCATTGTAATTTTTTCATAGAAACCAATTTGGTGCAAACGTTTTTCTACTGTGATGGCGCTAACTGGTTTCGGGAGGGAAATATTCAATTCGACAGCAATTTCTGACGCTGTTTTTCCTTTATTTCGTTTGTTCGTGATGACAGTTACCCGATCTTCTACTGCTGCTGCTATTTTTGGCTGTCCAGCTCGCTGTTTATTGGATACTTTTCAATGTTATAATTCACGGTTCTATGGTTTAATTTCAATAATTTAGCAATTTCTTGGGTATTTTTGCACAGATGTTGTGATATACCACTATTTGAGCACGCGTTTCCGTAGATAATTCTTTTCTTGGCGACATTAATTTCACGTTCCTTGTTGTGTTAACACTTTTCACTGCTTGCAATCCGAAAGCTATATGCAAACTAAATTTTTCGTTATACTAAAATGCTTTTGTCGTCTTTTTCCATATTTAATGACGGCTGCGATAAACATTTATCAAAAACTGCTTTTTATCTAATTCATCTACTTGAACGTATCTGACCTGCAACAAGGATCATTTCGGTATCTTCGAACTAGCATCACGCATTACGCACACTGAGAACATTACAGAGGAATTATAATCTATCTCGTATTTACTAACATCAACAATAAATAAATAGTTGACGTATTCACTATCGAAAATATCACCACGAAAAATATTTAGATATCTTTAACTTCTTTGGACTAAATATATAAATCTTACTGTAATGGAACACTGAATTTTAGAGCCACATTTTATTAGCTTTCTGTATTAACGATTTTATATCTAATTTATTTCTGTCTTTTATATTCGTTAATAAAAACAACTGGCTTTTGCTTTAATAATCACTATGTAAATCTTCGACATTTTTTCAATGTATGAATTTAGTAACTCGGCCTACTGGCACTTTCCGTATTTTTGGGACTCTTGGGATTCACCGCCTTCACGTTACGATCCAATTCATCCCAAATGAATTCAGTAGGCGATAGGTCTGGTAATTGAGATTCAGATTATCCTTCCCATCTCATGCTTTCCTGTTAAGCAGTTTTTACATAATCTTGAACGTGTTTCATGTGTTTATATTCCTGGAAAATAAACCAATTTCCCTAGTAGAGGCGAATACCACTCGGCACGTGCAAATATTTTTTCTAACCAGTCTTTCCGTAATTTTTGACAATTCTCTGATTTGGGTGCCATTAAAACATCTTCACATAAACACCACCTCCATATTTGATAGTTGGCTCTAATAAATCTGTTAACACATTTTTAGTCTTCCGTCGTCGCGCATAAACTCGTCGTTTTGTTCAAACGTGAACAGGTTGGACCAGTGAACACGTTTCCAATCGTTGACTGTCCTTGTGACAGTTTGCCCAATCTAAACTTTTTTTCTTATTTGTTCTTTGTAGTAGAAGTTATTTGACACCTACACGACCGATAAGTTCACCTGCTTTTAGTTGGCAATGAACAGTCATTACTGAAACTGGTGTATTTCTATTTGCATTTAAAATATTCGTAATTTAGATGCAGAAAACTGCCTTTTTTATGTTTATTAGTAACGGCTTCGTCACCTTTCGATTAATGGATGTACGAGATTGTAAAAGTCGTTTCTCTTTACGTTTGAACGTAGTGTACACTGCTTTGTCGAAATCTTCAGCATGCTACAATTTGTCACGTTGCACGCAAAATACAAACTGTTACAAGTTCAGCAATGATAACCCTTGTGTTTGCAGCATTTCGATTTCTGACGTTGCAATTTTGTAGAAAAAGAAACTAAGCTCCGGGTTTCTATAAACTTTCGCCTGGTTTACTATTTAAAATTTTGGGATACCCTATCAAATGCCCGTCGTAAATCTAATGTGTTGACGGTAGTAGAAATTCCCGGAATTTTTACTACTCATTTGAATTGAGAAATATTTTGTTTTTAATGACCCTAATTTTGTGTTATTTGTAACACCATGTAGAAATTTGGAGAAAATAGTCTAAATAGTCGAAAGCAGACGAATATGTTAAGTAATATATTATCTTGTACGTTGTAGCTTTTATCGTATATGTTTTACAAGAAACAGAATTGCCTTTTTAGTTTTATTACTTATTTCCATACTTATTAGTGCACATTTGATTAGCACTCTTACATGTAAGGGAAATTGTCAATAATGCACCAGGAACCTCCATCCGAGTTTTATCTCAAGTAACTGGCGTATCATTTGGCACTCTTCATACGGTTTTGAAAAAGAATTTCCTTATCATATGACCTGTTTTCAAGAAATTTCCCAAGTTCATCCTCGACTTATAATATTTCGTCAATGGGTCTTGAGCAATTTCGACAATAGCCTACTTGATAAAACATTCTTTTCCAATGAAGCAAGGTTATGTCATTTCACAGAATATGACGATATGGTCTACAGAAAAATCTGATAATTTTTATTTTAAAACATCCCTCCATCCACAGAAAATTGGTGTTTAGTGCGCTATAAGTCCTAGGAGAATCACTGCTCCGTCTTTTTGTATAATGGTACCTTAACAGGGAACAGGTACCAAGAAGAAATTTTATTTCTTTTTATTAATCAACTGAATGAAGAAGAAATTACTCATGGTTATTTCCAACAAGACTGGGACAGGGGACGTACAGCAATCGAAACGATTAATATGCTGCAACAAGATTTTCATAACCGCTTAATGAGCTCAAATATTGAAAATGAATTTACACCAAGATCATGTGGTATTACACTTTGCGACTTCCTCTTATGACTATTTAAAAGAAAATCTATTTATAATGTTCAAATAGCTGATATCGCACATCTTCAAAATATAATTGTACAGTGTACTAATGAAATTGATGCTATGTTGAAAAATGTGATCTCTAATGTAAAAAAAAAGATGTGATAAATGTCTTGAATATGGCGGCGTTCACATTCAACAGTTTTCGTAAAAATATTGTAAATATATTTCATTTGATGACAGTATTATCGTTGATATTTAAGTATGATAACCAGAAGATAATGAGAGAACATAATAAGTAATAATCCCAGACATTTATTTTATATTCAAGGTTCACTAAAAACCTGGAACTTATTTCATCGCTTTTTATATTTCTCTACAGCAGAATTTCAGATATTTAGTCTTAGGAACCGCTAAAAAGTGAAGTAATATCTCCAGACACAAATCTTTTTGTGTTTTTTAACTGATATTTTCGACTACTCCAAAATGGATGTTATACATTTTGGAGTAGTCATCAAGATTTACTGCAGTGGCAGCTACTTCAGCATTCCCACTAGAATATGTAGAAAATATGTAAGGAAATATAATAACAATTATTTCAAAGCAGTGCAAGTGATAACAAAACATCAATTTAAAGTAAACTTAATAGAAATGTACCTCTAGAAGTTAAATTTATGTATTGCATTGATTTTAGAAAATCTGGAAATTGATATTGTGGCGCACTCTATTTTCTGGTATATGAAGAACTTGTTACCAAAATAGATCCCCAGTTGAAGGCGGTGCCTTAATATTTGTCTCCAGTTTTCAGATGTCGCTACATATATCTGTTTCAGTTGAGTTGCAATAATTTGTGGCGAATTTACTTTACAAAGTTGTTCCCGTAAAATCTTTTATGTTAACTAAAAGGATTTGTAATTTTAGAAAAATGAATCTACCCTTCAGACTTATCCTTTATTGCAGCAATGAATTCTATCTATTTTATCGATGCAATTTACTTTCGAGAGAAACTGAAAATTGTATCTGTTTGTTGGTAAATAGATATACCCCTTTCCTCTCTGGCTTTAAATTATGCCTATGGTATCCAAAGTTCGACTACCCTTTCATTTTGGCTCTATACTTGCTCTTAAGTTTCAGATCAGTTATCAAAAAATAGTAAAATATGAAGAAAATCGACCTCATGGTAATATAACTACGTTTATAACAAATAGTCTATTAATATGTTTACGATTACAAAAACTGTAAACGCAGCACAAGCTGATATAGATCTTTCATTTTTGTTTTAACGCAAAATTCATAAATTCTTAGGAATTTTAGTGGAAGCACCGTTGTACGCGTTGTTTGTATGTAATCAGTGAATTTTATAAAATCTTTTCAGCGGAGGCGTTATGATAATGTAAGATGCACGAGCTGGCAATTTCAGGTCGCACACGGAAATCCTTTTTGTGCAAGAGAATTTTTACAAAGAATGGAAAACTCGGTGGAGACGCTGTGAGATGATTGTAGATACATTCAATTAAACACCAAAGATAAAGACTCTGTTAAATACAGCTTTTCTCACCAATACAATAAGAAAAGCTGTATTTAACAGCGTCTTATTTTATAGGTATTTCTATTTCAATTAAACATTTTAAAACTCATTCTAATTAATTCTGGGAAATTCTTCGTAATAACATGCATATCAATGATTATAATAAAATATCAAAACGAAGTAATGAAACATTATTGCAATTTTTTTAAGTATGCATATTACAAATTTATATAGTTTTTTCACCATAGTACTTGAACTAATATTAATGAAAAAAGATTTGTTTCTTTTCAGCATTTTATTGATAAAATAACTCATATATACAGCAAATAAATATACGAATTCTTATTAGCTGTCTAGCTATAAAGTTTAATAAATCTACCGGATAGTTCGAACAAGGTGGACTGATATACAAGTGTTACTAACATCAACATGTTTAAATGACTATTCGGAATAATGATGATGTATTTGCTGTTATAATAAATTCTTCAATACTATCTTAATAATATCAACGATGATACAGTTGATATAGTTTATCTTTTTTTCAATAACATCTTTGATACAATTTTCCGATGCGTTACTAATTCTAATGTTGAGTCCCGCAATAAGCAATGTTTTTACTTCGGATAATTTAAAAGTTTTGTTGATAGCAGAGGTACAATGTTTTACTTGTAGTTACATAAGCTTAATGGGGAATAAGTTAAAGTGATATGAAGGCAACTTTAAAATTGAACGACATCTTTCTAGTGCCATTTGGTCGCTAATATATGTAATGGGGTTATCTACAATATGTTTTTTGCAAATTCATGTAGCTAAACTTTTAATAAATAATTATCAGTTACAACTGCTTTTGCAAGAGATCATTCAATCAACTCTTGCTTCTCCAGCCAGTAGCAGATAATTTTTCTGTTCTGACTGAATGGTAGGGAGCGTTGTCCATGACAGTAACAGATTTTGGTTCCAGAAAACATAGGCTACTTCTCATATAGTCAGTGAATACTTCGCTGCTCATGTCTTTATGATAATTTACTATTTTCTTCGTCATAAGGAAAAGGAGACCACCTCTTTTAATCAAAGTATCTCCCCTACCACTATGCAACACAATTAAACGTCTTCTTTTTCCTGCGGGATGCCTCAGTTCCGTTTAATTTCCTGTTGTAATTTTCCGATGTAAATACTTATCTTGCAGTTAGTACCGTAGTATCTTCGCATTTTTTTGTATTGCATGACGTACGTTGACCCAAGATTCTTCTAAATAGTATATTTTCCTACTATCCACACGAAATCTTTCTAATGTTAGTTTGATATCCAAGCCTCTGTAATATCTTGCCACTTCACTAAAACATTGTTTAATACAATTAAAAAAAGTTTTTTAAGATTTTTCCATAGTGTCGTTCTTCCCAATATGGGTAAAGTATCGCCTGTATTAACAATCTACAAAAATTAAGTAAGTATTGGCTGTCATTGATGCCTATATACGAGAGCGAGCTGAAATGTTTCCGGAATCGATAAGAAAAACACGGTATTGGTATGGTTTTTATTTTTATTTTTCGATGTAGTCTCCTCAAAGATCAATACGTTTTCAAACAGTGCTCCAGTCTCTTCAAGCTGCCGGAAAAGTAGGATGTTTCGAGATCTGCAAAATAGCGATTTGTAACGGCGATGACCTCATTTGTGGCAAACCACTTTCCTCCCAGTGACTTCTTCAGGTTTGGGAATAGGAAAAAGTCACTGGGGGCTAGGTCCGGTGAATATGGAGGATGAGATACTAATTCGTAGCGAAACTAATTTAATTTGGACACGACGGTATAGGGTGAATGAGCCGGTGCATTGTCGTGGTGGAATTGCACCTTTTTCCGTTTCTCCTTCACTACTGCATCGAATTGAGTCAATAAATCGCTGAATGCTCTTGTCGATTCCGGAAACACTTCAGGTCGCCCTCGTATATGCTGCTTTTCAATGAATTCTGTTTTGTGCATGCATTATCTGTAATTAGATTTAGTTCACGCATAATATAATGAACCATACAATTTCAGTGTTTTATTTCTACAAGTAAGAACCAGTGACATTTTACAACAGTAGGATTGTATAAATTTACGGAAAACGTACATATTATTTATACTTAATATTTTCCGCATGTGGTTAATTAGTTCTTCAAGGAAAAGGAATATATCTGTCTTGCTGTTGTTGATTTTTTACACTTCGCCTAAAGAATCATATATTGCACGACGAAGATGCATTTTAGGGAGTGAACTAGCAAGACCATTGGTATCTACTTTTTTTCACTCTGTAATCTCAGCGAGCTTAAGTTACTTTGGAGTCAATTTAATAGATGTCGACTTGGAATTTCTGGAGTGCTCTGTTTGCTCTTCAGATACAAATTATAAGCCACTGCTTACTGCCAGCGTGTTTTCCTTATGGACTTTCTAATGATTTTGCTGGTGGAATAAATACCTCATTAGTCATACCAAAGTTGTTCAAACAGATACAATGCTATCAGTATCGATTTACATAATTGTTAGAGCAATACTTAATATCTTACAATAATTAATTATTATTGTAAGAAGAATTTTAAAAAGACTTAGTTTTATAACAATTTGATTATAAAGGATTACAACGAACAATACCAAAAAGCAATAAACACAAAACTGAATTCAACGAAAAACATTTGGGAACTGTCATTTCACTTTATTCAACATAATTTTATTTACGAAAAACGTAGAACATTTTAGCTGTGCATGAGTTTTCCTCGCCTATTAGTTAATCACAAAGTATGAGCTAGCAATTGAATTACTGGTTAGAAATGTTAAATTTTATGAATATGGTATTTAACAAACGTGGATATCACTTAAACCATTAGATTCTCGAAATATTAGCAACAGGTCGTGCATTTACTTGAAATTAATTTTGCCAGAAATTAGAAAATTTCCCTCTAGTATAGCTATCCTATTCGTGCTGCAATGAATTATTAAAGAAGCACGAATAGTGAAGTAGAACTGTCTAGAATGTAACGCGAAAACAAGCAAAAATATATTTTCGACTGGTAGAAGAATATAATAACATATTTTCGCTTAAATTTATTATCCCGAACGCCTACACGTGAAAACACTGTAACAATGCATAAACGAACTTATATACCCGTTCCGATGTAATCCTCGTTCGCATACTCATACATTCAACAGCTCCCAACTGCTGCTTAACTGTTGAGTCACTTCCTTCAAGCGTTGTTCTGCTTTCATATCCAACATATTGATCGCCATTATCATGCTTGTTTACAGCGAAATAGCTTTCCTTATACACATGTAACTCCATCGCCGAGAGGAACTTACGATGTTGGGATTTTAAAATTCATAATGCTCGTCGTTCTTGAAAATGCGCAAAAGTTTCAAGCCGCATCATTTACATTAATTTAAATGTATAGCGGTTATAGAATTACTGCGCTATCTATGATTCTTTCTAGAAATACCGCATTATGTTACACTAGGATTATAAAAGCGAATGGAATGATCTTAACTTATAAAAGACGTTTCGATTTGAGAATACTTTTTAAATTTCTAAGAGAATACATAAATTAATTAAAAAGCGACAATATTTGTAATTCAAATGGTAGTACAAAAGTTGGGATTAATAAAAAAAGATAATATCTTGTAAGTGATTTCCCGCTATTTTACGGCAGGCTTCCAATCTTTTACCAAAATTTTCAGTAACATTTTGGTATAATTGCGACAGAATTTCATGAATACCATCAATAATGTTCTCCATAAAGCCATCAATTGTTTCTTGATTGTTAACATAAATCTTTTGCTTTCAATAACCTCAAAAAAAAATGTAGAAAAATCCAAAAAAATGTGTTTTGTCCTTGAGAACTTATTCAAATCCCAAATGTTTATTTTTTCAGCGGTTGTATCAGATGTGGTACAATCCTACTAAATCTACATATCTTTGGCATTTGCACTTTCCACTTCGTCAAACAAAAGTTTCTAATCATGTTTCGATATCAAGCTCCAGTAAGAGCATTGCCATCTCTATTTTTTAAGAAATACGGTTCAATCACTTCGTCAGCCAAGATGCTTTTTCCATTATTTCTCGTGGATTTTTTTACTTTAGATTCGGCAGTTTCCTTTGTTCACGAATCGATCCAGTTGAAAATCTGTCTCGTTGTCAGCGGTAATTTTGTTGAAAAGATTAACATCATCCGTTTTTGTTGCATGGGCCAATTTACACGTTATTATTTACATTACACGTAGTCTAAAGTGGGTTTATTTCTTGAGTTGTCTTATTCTTGGAAGCGTTTAAATGAAGATCTTTGCGCAGAATTCTTAGAAAAGTAGCTTGTGGAATACTCAGTGCCTGTGAACGACGACAAATTGTTGTTTTTGGATTTTCAGTAACAGTTGTATGCATAAATTTCTTCCGGTTTAAATAAGAGATGGCGCCAGCAAAAAGTACGCGGCGTATTAGTTTAACACATACTTACACGTCATTTTGTTCGTCTGACATTTAAACTACAAACACACACAAGTTGAGTCTGCCAAAAACTAGTATCTTTGCTTTATCATTCAGTGATTATGTCAAGTTTTGTGTCTGAAAAAGATCATCTTAGGCACGCATTACTTGTTTTATTTAGTCAAAAGAAAAAGGCTGTTGAAAGTCATCGTTTACTGCTAGAAAGATATGGCGAACAGGCTCCATCGATTAGAACATGCGAGACATGGTTTCAGCAATGTAAAAGTAGTGATTTTAATGTGAAAGGCAGTAGGCGCTTTGGTAGAGAACAAACATGCGAAGACGAGCAATCGTAGACGTTATTGGCCTCCTCAACGGCAATTAGCAGAAGCATTACATGTGTCACAAGAAGCAATCAGCAGACGCTTACGAGCAATGGGGAAGATCAATAAACTCGGTAAATAGGTCCTACACGATTTGAAAGAACGTCAAACAGAAAATCGTAGAGTCTCCTGCCTGCTTCAACACCACGAAAGGAAATCATTTTTGTATGGAATTCTGTCGGGTGACGAAAAATGGATTTATTTTGAAAATCCAAAGCGGAAAAAATCGTTGCTTTCATCTGGCGAAACTGGTTACACCAATGCTAAATCCCTTCGACAAGAAGACCATGCTCTGTGTCTGGTGGGATCAGAGCAGAGTTAATGCAGAACGCTATCGTCAACAAATGATTAATTTAATCGACGCACTAATCGAAAGACGACCGGAATGGGCCAGAAGACATGGCAAAGTGATTTTGTTAGACGATAGTGCGCCGTCTAACACAGCAAAATCAGTGAAAGACACCTTGAAATCGCTTGATTGCTAAAATTAAAAGAATAAAAAAATAAATTTTCGTTTATTGCACTTTCTGCTGTGTATTTTGGTTTGACAGACGCTTTGAAGACTCCAACAGTAGTTGGCCATCTATGAGGATCCCATCTTACGTGGTTTTTAAATCTTGATAAAATATCTTGCGAATTTTGTAATCAGCGAACAAGAAATACCGTAGAAGAAAAACAAAAACGTGCCGTGATAGGGAAAAATAACCATTTCAGCTAGAAACAAGTGTCAGATTTTAGTCAGCAGAACAAAAATTATTTGTTGGCCAGTATTATTGTTCAGGAAATTGTAGGTAAGACAACAGAGCTTACAAAGCTCTTAGAGTTTGTGAGTATATTGTCTATGGATGCAGATGAATTTGAATATACTATACGATTTAATCAAGCCATAAAACTTTTTTGCGGTATAATAATAATGAAGCCTATTAGTTTATTTGATTTACTATGATCAAGGTAGGGGTGCAAAAGCATTTCGCTGAAAGTCAACTAGAAAATCGTGTTGTTAAATCATATATCAATTGATTAGGTACAATATTTCCAAAACATATGTAACAAGATTAGCACATTAAAACCTGTCCATATTGTACCTCCTTGTTTTGTTAAATTAACTTGGAGTTATAACTCTTTAAAACATTTTTCGCAATTCGCGTGCTTAATTTTAGAAAGCTAAGAGAAACGATGTGTAAGAAGTTCAGCATTAAAAATTTTTCCGTCCTCTTGATGATTTGGCGCTTCCGTGTAGTATAGCGCCCAAAGTGTATATTTCATTCTTTTGTGTTGGCAACTTCGTTACTTCTCCGGCAGATTATTCCACAAGTCGTAAAATAATTTTTCTCCGGGAATTTCATTAGCGGAAACGATGTCTCCGTCTACGTTCACATCCGCGGAAAGCAAAAGAACAATCGGACCGAGAGCAAAACGGGAAAAATTCCTAGTTACGGGACGCCCGATAAATCTAATCAAATGCGAAAAGATATAGGGCGCGTCAGGAAGATAGTTCGGTCGGAGGATAGCCGGCGGTCATCCTCAAACGAGCAAGTGTCAGTGGGCAGCCACAAACTAGTTATTTATCACCGTCTTCGGGGCTCGGCCATTAGCTGCAGCCGCACGGTCAACTGGCCTTAATAAAGCTATCATAGCTGAATTACTAAAGCCACGCCGAAGTTACTATAGAAACAGGACGGCCTCGGGCCGCCGACAAATTGCGTTGCTGTTCGAAATCCTCTGCTATTGTAGGTGAAAAGAAGTCGACGACAAATGATAGTTCCTTCACACCGTATTTCTGTGCTCTATGACTCTCTGGATCGGGTAGCATCATTTCAAAACGTATAATTTTTACACATTTGTGCTTAAAATAGGAAAACAAATTAAGATTTACATAACAATGTTTAAAGATTAGTAATCAGTATGTTACAATTGTTGTGTACCTACCTATAATTTTAAATGAACTATTTCTTTGTATCATTTTCGAGTAGTAACTTGTATACGTGCATTTGATATTTATATTCCTAGTAATCAGGCTTTTACGTCAAATCTGTTTGTAAACGTCTGATCATATATTTGTCTGTACTTTCATCTTAGCTATTCATTGTTCGCACTTGCATTAATTTTGTTCTAAAATTGTATACAATTGCGATTCCTTCCTAACACCCAGTTAGTTACTTTCTGATAATTAGAGTGACAATTCTCACGTGATATATTAGTTTAAGATTTTCATTGTTATGCAATTGATATAAATATTAATGTATCATTCCCTTATTAGTCAGATCAGATCAGTTCAGTAGCTGAGTTCAGTTCAGCCTGAGCCGAGTAGAGGATCTAAAACGGCCCACTCTACACCATATATTATTTATACCATATTGTAATCCACTGTTAAACTAGACTTAAGTTTTAATAAACGTACATTTCTGAAGACCCACAACACAATTAATCTTTATTTTGCAAGTTTTTTCAGTTTGAAAAAGTATGAAATTGTAGATCTATTGGTTAGTGCTGCATCGACTCTGAAGTTTGCAGAAATAGCATATTTTCCAGTTTTTCTAACTTTTACTTTTCTATTGGGACATAAAAACAAAGTCAACAAACGCTATCGCGCCGTACATTCTTGAATCATAAGCAATCTTTTGATATAGTTTGTATGAAAAATGTACGAGGGTGGATCCTCATGCTGTACCCCTGACCCTCTTACAGTGGCGTTATATTTTCTATTTTTCGACATAGTGTCCTTCTACAGTAATGCACTTGGCCTCTACAGCTTGCATCACTTCATAATTACAGGAACATTTTGTCCTATGTAAGATTCTTTTAATTTGGGGAACAGCCTGTAATCGCTAAGGGCCCGATCCGGCGAATATGGGGCATACTTCACTAATTCAAAGCTTGCTTGGCGTATAGCCGCCGTAGCAATACCAGATGTGTGGCTGGGAACATTATCCTGATGGAACAGCACACCGTGCCTTAACTTTTCTCAGCGTTTCTCTTTAATAGTGTCTCGCAATCTGGAAATCAATTCTGCATAGTAGGTCCCTGTAATGTTTTGTCCCTTATGACGGCACGACATTAAATTTGCGTGGAGGAGGAAAACCGTTATGTTTTCATTCACTACTTTGCATTTGGACATCCATGGTCACATACCGACTAAGAAAGTTCTCTTTGTTCGCTTGGTACCTCCAGAAGACGGTGAAAAAGACGCTTACAAATCAACACCCTATTTCTTCAATGGTTAACATTCGGGGTATCCATCTTACACTCATCTTTTTTATGTCTAATTCTTTAGTCAGTATATTTTGCACCACATAATATAAGCCAGTATTTTCCACAATGTCCCTGATGGGTACTAGTCTGTCTTGCAGTACGATATCGTGCACCTGTTTAATGTTTTTGTCTGTTGTTACCTTTATGGGAGAGCTACTGGCATGTTGGTTTTCACGGGATGTTCTTCCACATTTAAAATCTCGACTCCAGTGTTTGACTACGCCATAAGAAACTGCAGATTCACCAATAGTTGCTGTAATGTCTTTATGAATTTGTGCTGAGGTCATGCCCTTTTTCTGGTGGTATTTTATTGCGGCTCTTTATTCTACAGGATTCATTTTTATGAACAATCACGACAAACAATTCATGAATTAGCCAAAGCACAACACCTTGAGATACAAACTTAAGGTAATACACAATTGTTGAGACAAAACTGACTTTTCGTTTTATGTTTTATTATTCTTTATTTATTTACTATTACAGATACGTTTACTCTTAGTTACTTTAGTTTACAGACTTCCTTTGTTACTTTTGTACCCTACCTTACCGGTATTCTAACAATTAGTCGCGCGCTAAATTCAAAAAATTAGAGTTTATTAATATTTGCAATACTGATATAAAAAATCTATAATATATTCGTGGCAGTGATTATAATAAATTATAGTCATTCTTATGGCTATCATAAAATATATGATACCTCTTTCAAACCTTTTTCACACATATAAATGTTGCTAGCAGTAATAATAATACCACGAGCAAAAGAACTTGTATCTATTATAAATCATATAAAACGATGAAAACTAGTAGGAAAATGCATTATAACCGTGTTGCACATAGTTATTGCCGCGTTCTCTCATGGAGCACCCGACAGCTTTAAATAAATGTATGATAGCGGTTCTATATGCAGACAGTGCAAATTTATTACTTCGTTTTTGTACTGATACCGCGTCAGAATTATATAATATATGTATATGCGTACATGAATATGTACATGTATACGCAGATTATCCACATGCGATTTGGGCCGTACAATACTCACTGTTCTTTCAGGTTGTAGAAAAGGATTTGCAACGAGACAATATCTTCGTTTAAGCTTAAGAATGGACTATAAATTGTGAAGGGTATTTATAAAGACATGTTAATTCTGCTAAATCGTTGATCGTTTAATTATGAACGGATTTTTTTCAGAATTCATTTGCAAAATGTTAAAATGTAGTTCTAAGACGTAACAACACCCTGCACCTTTCGAATTGGTAGCAAAAGATGTGCCTCAGATGATTTCTCCTTTTTTGAAAAAGTGTCTTCTTTCACATTTTAACGCAATATAAAAAAAGACAATGAGGGCTGGGGTGTAGGAAGGAAAACTTACCTGTAACTGTCAAAATTCAAAGTACTTTTTGTAATACATCATATCAATGATTGCACAGTTCAGTACGTCTACTATATTGGCAGAGCGATAAGACGTTCGATGGTCTACAATGAATTTTTTTCCTTCTGACATATTCCCAGTTTTGGTACATTTCCAACATCTACTAGTATTTCGATATACATCGTGGTAAACTAACAATAAGGCAGTTTTTCTTGCGTTTCTTAAAAATTTTCGAGTTCAGTATGTTACTCTTTTGTTTCTATTGAGTACCGATTGAAATGTTCTACCAAACAGAAGACAAAAGAGTAGAGGTTGCTATTACAAAGAAAAAAGTCGATGATGGCATAAATTCAACAAAAATGTCCAACTAAAATATGCCCATTGTGTAAAACTACTATAGGTGGTCGAGCATTTTTATGAAACAACATTTATTTATAATTATATACACTTTACAACCTTGCTTAATAATAGACTATTCGCTTAGTGGTCAAGTCTGGTCGAATGCGAAATTAGAGAAAAACAAATTGAGTTCGATTTCTCTCCCCATACGAGACAGTTTCACTAATAAAAAAATAGCGAACACAAATACATCAGACAAAATCATCTTATTCTCAGGGCTGCCCCGAAGACCACAGTAGACACACTGCCGAAATATCGGCCTATATAAGTTCAACAAATGATGGAAATACACCAAGCAACAACTTTAATTAATAACACTTAAAATGTAATTTTGATTGTAATATTTTCTATACCTAAAATTCTTAATGCTTTTTTGTAATAATAATAATATACTGGATTCATTCACTGGTTTCATTTCATTAGCATTTGCAACACTTTAATATATTACTTCTTATTGTTAGTTTAAAATTGTGGAGAGAATATATAAGTTGAATGATTAATTTATTCTTATTAACCTTACTTGTGCTCTAATGAAAAGTAAAACAGTTGTGGCCAAAATAATCCGTATTATATTATTTACAATATCTAGAGTCAACACGTTGACTATTACTTTACATTTTCTCTATAATCGAATTAGCATTTTTATTGGCTACAATGTCTTGAAGTCTGTCGGATGTCGATTTCAATTTTTCATATTTCATCGTAAACATGTGCCATTATACTAATCTACATTGCGTTATAATCTAACATGCTTGCATTTTTATTACGTCAGCCTTTTTATTACTTTACTTCCAAAGATATTCACCAACGATAACCAGTACCAAATGCCAATAATATCTTGCGCCAGCATAAAACCGCGGTAAGTAAATCAATTTGAAAATAAAAGTCCAGCAATTTGCGTTCGCTGTTACCTATTGGTAGCGTTTTGATAGAAAATGTAAAAATATAACCCTAGAAAGCGGTTCGGATAATATGGAAAAGCTCACATCGCCCAATATATCCGTGAGAAAGAATTCCATAGAGTTTAGGAGCGCTAGGGTTGCACGGGCGCTAAAGGTTTATTGCATGTGCACAAGTCCCATGTTTCAAGTGTCAGAATATCGCATATTTTACGAAATAACCCCGATCTAAAACAGACTGGTACGGGGGATTCATGTCATTGAATCCAAAACTGTTGCTAAGAAACTCGTACCATGCTGTTCGAATGTTAAGACCGTAATTAACTCTGGGGCTAGAGGCATTAATACTTTTGTTTTTAGTGCTTGCTTTGCACACGCCTCTATCGACTTCCGATGTAACAAGTATAAAGTTGCAACTACAGCGCAAAGGATGAAGATATTTTGCCGGAGTAAAATATTGTGCGCTATAAATAGATTTTCGCGAAAATCTATAAGCAAATAGCTTCGGTTCGTTAAGTGTGTTGATGGATTTCGTTTGTAGGTTGAATCGACGATAATCTAATTATATTATATTTTCTGTGACTCAATTTTTATTCATTCTATTCAATACCGTCCGAATAGATTCACAAAATAGAAATATTGGTATAAATTTAATAATCTTGCTTTATACATCTTTCGCTTTAAATTAATACAGAGCAGGTAGAATGCTAGAGCAAAAAAATATTTGTTTATTTAGGATATATCATTCCAAATAAATTTATTCACTGAACAGAGTTTGGTTTTGTATTCATCACATTATGATAATACTTTTCGAAAAACAAACTCTATGACAATGAAAAGTTGAAAATCATGACTACGATTGGCTAAATCTTCGGCGAGTCAGGTCCGCACTCCCCCGCACGCACGACCGATACCAAAATTGATCAAGTTCATTGAACCAATCTGTCTCCGTTTCCCTGCTGTGTATGCGCGTAGGTACATCGTATTACGTGTTATAATGTATTTATATTTCATTATGTAGAAGAACATTTTAAGAGTTTATCTGAATATATTTCATGAAGAATATTAATAAGTATAATTAACCAAATCTTCGGCGCATCAGTACCCCATCAGGGCGATGCGGAAACCTACCGCGTTCCCCGCGTGATTTTCTGTTGTTACTGTTTGATAACGATAGAAGTCGTATGCCATATCACGTGTAATAATAATTAAATAAGCATGTTGAACATACGTAAGGGCAAGAAGCGACCACTGGCTGCCCAAATATATAAGTTTATAACCGAATATCCTGATTTAAAATTCGATGGTTGTAAAATATGGTGTAATGTTTGCGAAATCTCTTTGATGTGTTCGTACAAAAGTGATTGCGAGAAACATGTACGTAATGCAACTCACACAAATACAAAAAACGGCATGGAAAAATTTATGTTGGATTTACTTATTATACTTATGGTGAGAGTCCTACGGCCTTTGCCGCATCTCGCATTTCGATCCCATCCCTCTATCAAATCGCTGAACTTCCTCTTCTGGTTCAATTTTGTGATGTATAATTAGGTGCCCTCTTTGGTCACCTATGTTCACTCATTCTTTGTACATATCCGTACTATATAAGCTGTCTTTTTTCGATTCGATCCGCACTAGTAGTAACTCTTCCTGTTTTTCGTCGTATCTTTCGTTTCTTACATGTTCCAATTTTGATACTTCGCAGGTTCTTCTCAGGAAGTCCATTTCGATGGTATCTACAATCCTGTACTGTTTCCATATTTTGTCAAGATCTAGCTGATCTCAAAGAAGAATAGAATTTTTGATCTAGATGTGCTGTTTGATCTTTGGTTGAACTTTTCCTAACATATTTCTGCACTCTGGCTTCTAAATCGTTGGGCTTTGTTGTAAGATCATGGCGAGATGTTAAGATCTTGCACTCAAAGCAAGTTTGAATATTGCTCCTTGTTTTGGTATCCGTATTAGACTTATCAAGAGCTTGCGATTGAAAAAGTATTACAATGATTTCTTAGAGTTTTTGACAATTAGTTTGACCGTGGTTCTGATTGGATGCGATTACTAAAGCTGCATAATTTTAAACAACTTTTTGAAGGCATAATAATATATAGATAACGCTGAATAGAGCTAATAAGAATCCATATCGACAAAATCATTTTGAGAGCTACAGATTTGAAATTGCTGTCAGTATTCAAACTACGCTGTCACACGTAGATTGAAATTCACCAGAGAAGGTCACCAGGACAATAGAAATTAAACAACTATGTATGGAAAAGATACAATCCCACGAAATCATAATGATACCTATATGGAAACAAATTATCAATACGTATAAAAGATAAGAGCCCTTTCAAACTAGGAACTTCACCTTATCCAATTTTATCGTGTTTTTTAAAATGTGATTTCTACTTCTACATTTTGTTCTTTTCAAACAAACTTTTTGATGATGATAATGAATAAATTCTAGAACGTCTGTATATCTCAAACCGCGTTTGTTGAGAATTAGTACAAAGACTCTTCAAAGCTCATAATATTGTTCTGTAAATGATAGTAATTGTTGGACAAATTCTATTGATGATGATTTGCTCTTTAAAAATATTTTCAACTTATTTGAATTTCAAACGGATATGAGCTTCCTTGCCTCAAATGGACCGTCTTATATATTATAGGCATATTTCTTTGAAGTAGTAGACCGTATCTCCCTATCCGTATTTATTCCTTCCAAAAAATCCTTTTCTAATCATCGAGCTTTTACAACAGAGAAGCTACAGCTGTTGCTGGAAACCGGGTACCCGGATACTTGACATTTATAGCATAGGTTCTACCTCTTTTGGGGTATCCGGTTTTCCTTGGTTCCGATTACTCAAGTACTCGGGTATCCGGATCTACAACCGTGTATCTGGGTAGTACGTTGGATGGGTACCCGATTTCTAAAAAAGACAGCACTAATAGAAACAGTAAAAATTCAACAGTCACTAAATCTTACCCAAACTATCTACTTATTTAAGCACTTTTCACATTTTGTTTTCGAATGAAATATTCGTGTGTTTTCAAAATTACTTATATTTTTGTAAGTGCATTCAATACAAATTAAATAAAAAATAAATTAAGCGCTTATTTTAACGTATTCTTTTGCTATAGCTGTACAAAAATGATATCGTCAGCCTGTTTATTTTTACCACAAGAAACGAAGTCGCAAATATCAGAACAAACGAGAAGAAAACCGTCCTGCGCTTTCTGAAATTGCATATAATAAAATTGAAAGACTGGAGCAGTTTCGCTTATTAAAGTATTTGCATAATCTTTCCCCAAATCTCGGGGAAGCCGTACATCTTTTTGTATATATGCAAGCGGTATGCAAATGTGATTCAATTGCATAAATATAACTAGATTACGCGAAATGCAGATCTTGTATTGTATTTGCTAACAAACAAACATCAACTTCGATTGTCATGGAAATAAGTAAAATAAAGATCTTCGAGATATTCCTCCATCTTGTTCACGTATACTCTATTTACATGTCTATACACCGTAGAATTTATTGGCTTTTTAAGCTGCAAGACTGCGATAAATTTATCCTTTAGATTAGAGAGCATACAGCCCATCTTCGGCGGAAAATTTACTGCCACAGACGAATAGAGGTTAAATAAAATAAGCGATTATAAATGTTTGCTTCCATGTATTGGTTTTCTGTGTTGTTTAGAATTTGAATGTGAAAACTATGGTAGATTAGATCAGTGAATAAAAGATAACAGTGCTTTCTGATTCTGATTGTACATCGTTATCGAAGCACAAGTTAGCTATACTATATTCTAGATGTAACATAACAAATACAAACAAATGTTGTGCTGCGGTGCTTTCTTTGTAAATACATTGCGAAGATCGCTATTGTTATATATAAGCTTGTAGTGCAATGATATGTCAAAAGGCTCTAGTACGAGTTCTGAGAATTGATGGAAGTATCTACCATGTATTGAGGGAAATATGTAAAGGGAGTGATCTAAATATAAAGAAATTAGAGAGTAGAGAAAGTAAAGTCCTAGAACAATGATGTTGAAGATAAACCGAAACTGAAAATGCTGTTCGGAATCTGAAGAGAAACTGTTGTTGAAGAACAAAATGTTGGATATGTTCAACACTTGAACCAAATTTAATAAATTCAATGAATTCCACATATGTACTACCGAGGACTTTGAAAATATCCAGGTGTTTAAAGTACAGTCTGCGGTCTTGTTATTATTTTTATAATTTAGTCAAGAAAATGATGTTCTTACCTACATAAGGATAGCCTACTTACTGATATATTCAATGTTCTTGTTTGAAACAGCAGGTAGAGAGTATGGTGAGGCAAGAGGGTAATTAGATAATACAAAACGTATTAGATAAGGAGTGCTTGAGACTTGTTTCTTCCTACGTTTACTTAGTCTTATAAATACTGGTATTATTGCGTCTGCTAGATATTACGTCTAGTTATAGACATTTATTTTCAAAAGAGTTTTCTACTTCCATTTAGAGATTATGGTGGTATGTAAATGGCTGTAGTTAATTTTAAGAGTAGGGTGATGGTGTAGGTGGTTCATCGTCGATTTTGCGGTAGCATGTCTTTCATTTAAATTATAAAATGATTAAATGAAATGGGTTATAAGTCATAGCTATCTTAACAGATCTTTTAATTTCTAACTGATAGTAATGGATTTCAGTATGATTTTCTCTACTTCTTTATTTTTAACAAAGAAACAAAAAATTAATTAGCCTGACAATTTAATAATAATTGATACTTTGTACAATAATTATTATTTTGTATAAT
This sequence comes from Trypoxylus dichotomus, assembly GCA_023509865.1. Lineage (NCBI taxonomy): Eukaryota > Metazoa > Arthropoda > Insecta > Coleoptera > Scarabaeidae > Trypoxylus > Trypoxylus dichotomus. The sequence goes on along the minus strand of CM042074.1, from coordinate 43,983,940 downwards.
AACCATTGTTCCGTAAGCATTCATTCAATGTAGGTGTCATTGAATCAACCGCATTTGCACAAAACTGTTGTCCGCGAAAGTGTTCAGAAATTAAATTGCAATGGTGCATCAGATCAATGCTCCTTATTTGATTGACACAATTACCATCTCTGTTCCAATTTCTGACCATTGCGGCCTCCATGTCTTCCACTGGATTTAGGTCTGGAGATTTGGCACGACAGTTCACGTCATTTCTATCTTCAAACCATTGGACCACTTTTCTGCTTTTGTGTATTGGTGAGTTATCCTGGAAAGTATGAAACTTTTACGGATACTTCTAGAACTAAATCATATGTAAGAATGGATTTTGCAATTTTATACATTATATGATACAATGCAAGATTCTTGCAACAACATAATATATTGAACATGTATACAGTTTACTCAATTTATTGATTCCTAATATTTGCGCTACGCTATATACTATACATCCTACACTAACACAAAAATGCTGATATTAACCCAAACTCTTTCGAAAACAAATGTCTGTAACTATACACAATATCTATATAACTAAATCTAATGATAGCAGTATTTATAAAAATAAGTAGGCATGGGAAAAATAAGAGCGGCGAACTGTGTCTCTAGCGCTCCTTGTCTGATACGTTTCGTATTGTCTAATTACCACCTTGCCTCTCCATACTGTCTATGTACTGTTTCAAACGAGAACATTGAATATATCGGCAAGTAGGCCGTTTTTATGTAGATAGTACGAAGTTCACTTAACTAGATTATGAAAATAGTTACAGGAGAGCAGGCTATACCAGGACATTTTCAAAGTCCTCGATAGTACTTAACAATTGTTGTTTTGTACTTTTCTTTTTGAATAGTCGTAAATTTCGATTTGGTTTTCACCATTTTGTCATGTAGTTTATTTTGTTAAGAACACTTTTAAAATTACATTTCACCCACATGTTGTTAGCTATGGCTTAAATTAGTTAGTACAATATGCAGGAGACCGGATCTGTGTATTTGAACAGAAGCAACTACGAGATTAGTGATTAATCTTGTAATAGATGGCTAATGGCTGGTCGCTTCAGAGTACCAACGAAAATTTCTCAGCATTGCTTAAATCCGTTGCGATTATGTCGGACGAAAATTCGCGGCTTTAAATCCAACTTCATAAAGTACGTGTACGTGGCAGCAAAGACAACTGACCCACATGACGTTAACTTGACGTGTGCATCCGAGCGTAGAGGTCTCTCTTGTCCGTGCGCCCCGTGTGTACTTAGCATTTAATTATCGTACCCGCAATTAGACGAGGGATCTGTTGCCGCTCCTACTGCTAGTCGCCGCCTGCTGCTCGTGTTCTGTGTTCTACTTGCTTTGGATGTGAGTCCGTCGTCTGATGTATAATAATATTTCAGAAACTGTCAACGCAACGTGTACCATAGGGCGCTGCTAACACTAAAGAAAAGGACGACGAGAAAGCCTACATACATGGAGAGGGTCGCAAAAACCGGCCATTTCATTTTAATGAATTCGAAATATCTTTGTAGCCGTCGTAGGTTACGAGAGTTTTGGGCTCGTACATGGAAACGGTGTGGATGAGAAATTGCAATTAGATAAGTTTAAACGATATCATTATGTCTGCGGCAACTGATAGGGTCTCTCTCGGCTAAATTTCTGTAATTAACAATTCAAATTGGGTCTTTTTGTTATTGTTATATGTAGATTTTGAGAAGAAATGGTTTTCCTTCATCCTAGAATAGACTACCCTGCAGTAATCCTAAAGTTTTAGACTTCTTATTATCCTTTATGCTTAACATCTAAGGAACAAAAGAATTACAAACATTACATTTGAATCTCTGAAAGATCTCTTCGAGAAATATGTTTTCTATGCAAATTCACAGAACCAAATGCGAAAGAAAATACTTTTTAAAAGCCAAATTTGGTATCCAAATTTATCATATTCGAATCTTTAACTAGATAGAATAGCGTAACACTATCTTGAATAATTTTGAATAAGTATCTTAATGCGTTTGCTGTTTCGAAGAAAGAATTAAGCGAAGATGAATTATACCCAATAAAAATGATTAGCGACTCAAGAGAATCTTATAACAAAGAGCTAAACAAACATCGTTCTAGCTTATTTCTCTTTGTTATTGACATATAACAATTTTCTATACTCGAATCTTTGATATCAAATTCCTCTTTCTAAAAAAAAGGTTTTGAACAGTTAAAGGTAGAATAGGTGGCGGACTTACACCATCTGATGATCTCTTTTAGTTGGTGTGGATATACATATGCAGATAACTTCTAATAAGGTAATAACAAACAATAAGTTTCACAGGTATAGCAGTAAACTCCATGTCACAAAAATTAGTAACACTACCCACCACAATTTTTTGCTGGTTTCTGTATGAGATTTATTCTTTACTAATTTGGGCGTGCTGAATCCGAAAATTATTATATATTATTATTACTTTTTGTGTATCACGTCAAAATTTAACTCTACGCCGTACTATGCTCTTTGAACACTCACTAATGCCGCTAAGTTGTTACTTAAGAACTGGTAAGATATAAATAAAGTTAAGATTTTATAATTCATTTATTTATCTAAATAGAATATTACTCACAAGTATAGTACAAGTGCTTATTTTAATAATTATTAAAAAATTACAAAAGTATTTGTAAGAACACAAACAATAGTGAATAAATTTTCGCTTGCAGCGTATTTTGATTTGTCAGTCCCTTTGAACGCTCAAACACACCTTGTTCATCGCTTTCAGTATCTAAATTTTCGGAAAACCTACCAAGATGACTATGAAGGAAGTGTAGTTTTATGCTCATGTTACGACCAAGGCAGTGAAGCTTTTAAAGCATTGATCTCTTGATCTTTTCGTTTCTGAGAATATTGTTCGCGACCATGGTGAATGAAGTCCATTTCTTAGCATCGTTCATAGAGTTGATAAAATCTGTCATTAAAATTGTATTTTGAGATCCATCAAATACTTCAGCTCTAATTTCTTCGTAACTTACTTTTGATATATGTACTTTAAATAGTCCCTTTGCAAATATAGAGCTTTAACATATTGCTTTATAACACCCAATTTGGTATGAAGAGGTGGAAAAATTACTTTCCCTCTGTCGACTAAAAGTTCACGTACAATATTCTGTTGGTCAACATCAAATAATGTTCTGGAAGATCAATTTGTTGCGTTTAGTTAACGATTTTCAAACATTTTGGAATCGGTAAAAAGAAATGCCGTAGAAGAGAAACGTGACCTTATAGGGAAAAATGAGTTTCACATTTGGCATTAGTGTACATAAAAGTGCCAGACCTGAGTTAGCAGAAACAAACTATTTGTTGGCCAGTGATAATTTATTAGGAACGGAGAGGTGCAAGTGGTCTGTCTCATTGCCAACCGAGTTATCGAGTAACCAGTCGGTGACTCGGTTGACAATGACAGTCCATGTACTTTTAAAACGCCTCGTTCTGAATAAATTATTAATTTGTCTGGTGTGGTGTTTACGGCGATGCTCGTGAATTATACATTCATACAGCCTTTGCAATCGTTATTGTGTAGAGGTTAATACAGAGCATAATATCCAAGAAAATAAATCCACAATAACAAACGCTAATCAAGAATGAACAGGTGATTGACAGATGATATTTGCAGGTAGCGTTTTACACGAGAAAGGTGTATCTGTTTCATTAGTTTTCATAATATCATCTCCTTTCTGCGCAACTTTCTTCCGAGTTTGATCGTACTCTACTTAACTCGTGTGCATGACCCAATACGGGACTCTATCTTATTTGTATTATCATAACGTTATCTACTGCATGAAGAAAAAATAAAAAGCGATGCTTTATCTAGGATTTAAAAAAAACTTTTTAAGTATGGGGTAAAACAAGGATGTTTAATTAATAAAATCTGCCTGTTCTTTTGTTTTGTTTTGAAGTAATATATAGAAATTTTGAATATTCAAATTTTGTGTGCTTACTAAATGCTCGCTTGTAGATTAGGTAGTGTTAATGGACACTAACGATGAAACGCAGTATAAATGTAATCTAATTAGAAAATTATTTCTAAACTAGCACGGAGGAAGAGAAAATCTACCTTTACCGCACTTAATATTTTTCATTAGCCGTCGTAACGAATAAATTGTTCATTTAATTAAAATTCACTCCGTCTTCGTTATTAATAACAATGTTTAACAGCGCAATATTTTTAAAGCGTCGCTCGGCCTTAACATCTTAAATTTTCGCTCTCTTATCCTCGTACGTAGACACGCATACACATAGACGTCAGCTCACACATAGAGTGTAAAATTAAATGCTCGATTTAATGGCTTTAATAATTTCATCGCTCTTTCTGTTTGCGTATTTTAATATACCCATCATCCGACGCATGTTGAAAGATACAGTGTGTATAAACTTAATTTTCGTCGTGGTAATGAAATTTCAAGTGCTCTTCCCCGACTGCTTTTATGATTGTCGTGAAGGGTATGAGGGGAGAATAGCATATCTGATGAAACAAATGGCATTTTGTTCCAATAGAAATATTAAAAAGCATTGTTTCCCCTTGAAAAGATGACATAACAGTTAAAAAAATGTTTCACTTGGATCCGCTTGAATGGACAGCAGTAAAATATTACGTTATCACTTACTCCTTTGTTAATAAGTATCTTGTTTACTGTTGTGTCATCTGCATGCAAATATATAGATTGTCCCAGGACTATTTTCTTTTAGTTCGGAAATAAAGATAACAGTGAAATTAGAAGCACTAAAAAAATTTAGAAGAAAAGAACCAACAGTGAATCTATATTATCTTTATTAAAAAATTGTTAATACTAAAAAAATAAATATTTGGAAGATCGATGGGTAGTGGATGTGTTAACAGTACTGCCTTACGTTTCAGAGAAAAATACCAGCAGGAATATAGAAACGTTCAGAATTTTTAATTCAATTAGTTTGTGAAATTAAAAATTTCAAGGTTCCGATAGGATTTGAACCCACAGCTTGAAAATTTTGTTCTTTTTGTTTTTAAATTCAAAAATAGTGTTTTATAATTAAAATAACCAAATCTAAGGTTGTAAAAATAAATATATTAACAAAGAAAACCTGAGTCAATCCCTGTCTAGCTAGTTTTAAATATTCTAAATAAGATACGAAATAAAATAAGAGCAATTAATTTCTCGTATTTTAGGTATCCTGGTCATCCGCTTCAAAAAAATGTGTCCGGAACTTGCAAGTTTTTATCATAATATCAGCTGATACACTTTATGACTAAATATATTCGAAGATTCTCATAAATTAAGTTTTATCTGAGAAAATAATTGATTATTCTGAGGAGGGACGATTTCAATATGTTTGACTTTAACTCGATGTTTGTTTATATCCATAGTTACACATTTATTTGCCTATATGTTAGGTCACACAGTAAGCACACTCTTGATGGGAATGAAATTATTTAGAGGTAAATGCTGCCAGGCGTGCCATTCTTCCGTCGTACGAGAAATTTTGAAGATTGTGCGATATAATTTCGAGATGATACATATTTTCACAATATGATTAAAAAGTGTGAGCACAGTACATTAAACATCTTTTAAAAATGAAATTTGGAAAAAGTTATTTATATATACAAAAATATGTTTTCGAAAAGCGATATATATATATATATAATAAATAGAGACCGGATTATATGCAAAGTGCATATATTTTATTTGATTTATTTATTATAGTTTACGTCTATATCTAGATGTATTACACTGATTAAAGTTAATTAGCGATAAGTAACTTTAATCAGTGTAAGACATCTACAGATAAACGTAAAATATAACAAATAAATAAAATCAAATATATGGACTTTGCATACAACCCGGTCTCTAAAATAAACGATAGTGGAGTTTACTTCTCTTCTGCAAATGTTGTTGAAGGGACTTTTCTTTTTTAAAACAAGAAAATTGTAAATTATATGTTGATAAAAAATATCCAAAGTAGATAGTATCTCGGACTTTCACGGCCGTTTGTTATAGTCGTAACGGTTGCTGGGTTCCGCCGTGTGAGTACGGACAAAAAATTTAGTGACCCGGCGGAACCCGACAACCGTTACGGCTATCACCCAAAGTAGATATCTGTAAAATTTAGAAAGAAAACTGTACAGACAAAATATCTGAAATAAAATTGAATAAGAAGGGAGTACTAGCGGTACTTTATCTCCAACAATAACATCAACAATAATGAAAATAAGGGCGTGAACCAAACAGTGACGAGAAAATATTCAAAATAGGTAAACTAGTAAAATTTAGAAAAATCATTGATAATTAATAGACAATATTTCATATCATTACAATATATATATGTATGTATATATATATTGTAATGGGATTTTTAATAGGCTCTTCTTTTTGCTTGCTGTTTCATGTGCAGTTTCCTCTGCACACACGCCAATTAGCTAAAATCTAATTCAAAATTAGCATTTCCGTCACCTTAAGTACATAAGAAATGTTTTCCTTAGAATGAGGACATCGAAAGCAACCTAATGGGGCATCCGTGCTTGGTTGCGGCGCAGCGCTGTGAACAAAAGAGACTTTGCTTAGGTTGTTGATAGAAAGTAAAATAGAGGAAATACGTCACAATTTTTATAAAACCCATTGTGTATTTGTTACCTAATAAAATATTCTCCAATTCAGAGGAGCACACAGGGTGAATAATATGTCGGCGGGCTTTTTGCAACTTGAAGAGCTGATCTACAAATTTAGAAAAGATTGCGTGCTTGGGTAGAAAAAAGGAAGGATTTTATTAAATTTCAAAATTAGCTAGCACAAAGACTGGGTTAGGTTTTTGCGGAAGTTGCTCCGATTGTAAGGGATATAACCTGCTTTTTGTATTAATATAATAAAATCTTGTTATTTCACTAAAGATATTGTAATTTACAAGTAAAACTTTAAATCAAAGAATCTGTCAGGGGCAGAGCAAGCCGGTAAGTGACATAAGTGGTGCAGGGGGGCGCATCATGTAAAGGACGCTGCAGCAAGGTCGGGTGTTCAGAAAGTTTTGCAGTATTAACAACTAAATTAAATGCATCTCTTAAGAAACCAGACAGCACATTGAGCGAGTGAGATTGGCAGTAGAATTGTAAAAGGCATCAACGAAACGGTGAGATGTTTTAAAAAAATATATTAAAAATTTTGCATTGAGATACATACATAGATTCCATTTTTCATCAGGCCAGAGCATTATGCAACAACATTTTAATTTTGCGTGTTCTTTAGTACTTTGGTATAATTTAGTTAATCGAATAAATATTGTTAGAAAAATGCTCCAAAATATAAATATTAACATTGTAAGTGCTGTAACCGCTACTAATAATAATATAATTACGTACGTTATAAATTATCGTATCAGATGAAAGTTTTACAATATTGTTAGAAACTTCTACAGAATCAGCAAATATATTAGAAGTATAGCCCGAATTTGCGCCACTATATGATTCGACTACGCGAAAAAGGCAACAACAACCACAATTCGATTATGAACATGAAATGGAAACATCACAAAATCCAAAAGATTTATTTAAGATTTTTACACTATAGTTTTAGATACAAAATTAACGCATTACAAGAAAGATATGAACAGTTAGTAACACATAATAAGTATTTGAATTGCTGTATTAAAATTTAATAGATTTAAATGATGAAATACTCCAATAATTTAGAGATTTATTTAAAATATACAGAAGAGAAAGATTATTTAACGAATTAATTCTCCTCAACATGTATTTTTATCAGAATTAAGTAATTTTTAAAATCCTTTTAGCTTATTAAATTATATTTATGCAATCAATTTAGAAATATCACCTGTTACGTTCTCCTGGTTTGAAGAACAACGCCGCTGTAGCCTGCTCGTAATTTCCTAAATTACTTGACCAATACTTACTTGTAGAGTATGTTCGCTTATTTACTAGAGGAGAGGTTGTACAGTGAAACTCAATGCGCATGCGCAAAAAATATATTTAAAAATGAAGTGGTTACACGGTTTCGACTCTTGCCTATGTACATGTACGATGTACGTAAGATATATATATTTGCAATAATTGCAGTTATTCGAACTCTCTTATACATGTAATGTACATTAGCATTTGTATATGTATTTTCATTGGTAGCAACATAAAGTAATGCCTCAGCATGTACGTTGCAAAGCTATGTCTTAATTCTGTTTAAAAGGTTAAACTCTTATGTGCTTCCGCTGAAGCTTTGTTAGAGGCATGTACTAATGCCTCTATCTGTTTGCATGCACCACTACCTTTTTATAGGGGAGCCAACCCTATTTATTTCTTAAATTTATAAGCGCACCTCGGTGCTATGCTTATTTATATGTCCCTTTCCGGGAGCCTAATATACTTTCCCTTGTTTTAAATTTGCCTAAGGGACTTGGCCCTGTATTATTGGCATGTATTTGTACTTGACCAAATACGTTTGTTATATTCACATTTATAGGGGAACCCACCCTATCTCTTAGGGCTTGAACGCCTGGTCGAGGGCGACAGTAGCGATAATAGCCGATCTCAATACAAAAGTAATGTCACAGCTACCCAGGCGTTCTCGTTTGAAATATTACGCTATGTGCAATCTTTAGCTCTATACTACTGCGCCCCAAAGAAGGGAAAAATCCAGTAACCAGCAAATGTGCGAACTGCGCACCGACAAGTAAAACAGAGCGATGATGCCGACATTACATAAGAAAACTGGTCCGTGACACTCGTCCGCAACGACGAGCAACTAAATGAAAAATTTCTAAGTCCCGATACGACAAGGACCGAACAAACGTACAAAAGACCGTCAGCAAGAAGCGGAGTGATCGTACTTGTAGAGGAGGTCTATACATGCGCGCCGACAATCTCACCAAAATAATTTCCAACACAAACTTAACTGAAGACTAAAAATATGTATAGACGACAATGGACACAGTAGCCTCGACGTACGATGATAGAAAATCGAGAATTTATACTTATTAAAAAAATCTATACATGTGGTCCGACGACGTTACGAAATGACTCCCGCCAGAAATAAATGTATAGACAACGTCCTCGACGATTCCCGCCAAAACTAGAAAAACTTAGAAATCTCTAATAATCTTACGACGACGTTACTGTACACGTTACGACGAGGCACGAAAGGTGACCGAGAGTGCACGATCGCTAATACCTCGACTGTCGAGGGAGACGGCTGCCTATGCTTGTGTACCTTAAATTTCAAGAAAACTCCCATTACATATCCGACGACGTTGCAGTGAATGATTTCTAATTAGGCAGTTTTAGCTAGCGTAATGCGAATGGCTGGCTTGCATACATATACAATGCGTAATGTACATACATATTAAAATAAAATTGGATATAAGAGAGCAAAATGAATAAATATAAGAATGAAAATAAATAAATATAAAAATGAAAATAAAATAATATTCTAAATGAAAATAATAATGCAAAGAAGATAAAATACATAATAGTAAAAAAAAATTAGAAAATACAAAAAACAATGTTAAGTCCTTAACATTACCTGTAAATATATGTATAGTACTAAGAATTTTATTCACACAATTAGTTACAGTTGCAAGTAGAGAAAGTAAAACTTGTAAAAACATGTCTTCGATCAAAATTATCACGGTTAGATGGTCTATCAATAATTGCGATTGAAAATAATATTTGCGATCAAATAAACACTGAAAACATTATTAATAGATTTGCCAGCGCTAAAGCGAGAAGAGTAACATTTTAATAGTTGAATATAGACTTTCACGACCTGTATCCATTTCGCTGTAACATCAAGTGCAGAAGCAAATACGCTGCAAAATTCAGAAGACATCTGTACTAAGATTTTAATTTTTATATTTATTTTCATTTTTTAATAAAGGCACAAGAGTATGCTAAATTTCCTATTTTATTTTTACTTTGGACATTTTAAATAGTATAGCAGGTACATATATACATATACATATATGCGTATATTTAGAATTAAAATTACTTAACCAACATGAACATAACAAAAATTGAGTTACTTCTTAATTGTTCGTCTCGAGGATAACTTAACTAACTTAACTAACACCGCCTTTATTAGAAGACTGCTTTCTTAAAAAATCTTTCACCTATAAATTGAATATGTATCATTAAATTACATTACTTATTATTACAGTTTTATTGCCATACGTGCGGGACAAAGTACTTCTGGAACCATTCCAGAAATATGCCTTTGGTCATCCAAGTGGATTTTGAACAGTTATAATCAACGGGACTTTTAAAATTTCTAAATGGATCTTTTGCCTTTCCTAGTGGCCTTATTTTGTGTGTACCACTAGAATTAGTGGACACTAGAAAAGTTATGCGTTGTCTTTCCGCATTTCTACCCGAATCAGATTTTTCATGTGATGCAATATAGGTTTTCGTAGGTAATAATTTCCAATAAAGACTGGTTTCATCTGCATTGTATATTTACTCTTCATTTAAAGGTAGCCCTTTGATTTTATTCATTAACTTTTCCTTAAACGGTTGCACTAGTTGTGATGGTGCCGATAATTTTTCATCAGATATCGACAGCAGTCGAATTCCATACGTCCTTTTAAATCTTTTTAGCCAGTCATCACTGGCTACAAAATTTTCGGTCTCTTTTAGGTTTTCATTCAATAATTTTGCTCTCTCTTTAATTAATTCACCGCTAATTGGAACATGATTATCCCTTTGCTTTAAAAACCATTTATATTTTTCCATTCTAAGTGCTTGGGCACTTTTTAAAGTTCTGCGATTTCCCGCGCCTCCGAATATATCTGACAAACGTAAAATTTGTGACTTGAATCGCTTAATTTTACAGATTGTGGCTTTTGATACTCCATATTTTTTCGCCAATTGAGTTATCCTCGCATCTTTTTTAAATCCCGTCGATGATTTTCACTTTGTTACTTAATTTTAAAAATGTTCTTTTATTTGACGTGGATGCCATGTGTGTTCTGGCGTGATTTTAGCTGCGCACTGCTTTATTTCACGAGAGGCAAGAGAGTCAACGGTTACAGGAATCCCACAAATCGGGAAATAACCGGTGCCAGAGCTGAAAACGTTTACGTAAACATTCTTTTGATCGATTCAATTACGCGCGGAAATCGGGAAATAACCGGTACCCTAAACTGTTTACATTATCGAATTGTAGGCGCTACAAGCTTGTTTACATGACCGGGCATTCCATTTGATCCTATAGTAATAATTTTCTGTTTATATGACCGCGACGTTTTCACTACCGGGTATTTACATGAGCGAGCGTAGAGTTAAGTATAATAAGAAGAAAGATATTTCAATATTTATAATATAATATTTATTTTGATGAAAAACAAAAATGCTGAAAATATCAATAAATTTGAAAAATAGAAAGAATAATTAATTTAAATTAGTAATACAGGTAATACTTAGCTACAACTAACGTTGGTTTCTTACACAATTACCTCATACTTCACGTATCTTTTTCTGTTTTCTTGTAAATATAAATAATGCACTATTAACATTACATCCGATTTGAAATTTATACTGTAATAATGCCTTTTCGTAAATGAAAATATTATTGGTTTTCAATCAATATATATAGTCTATTTTCTTAAGTCTTTGTTACACTTAAACCGTATATTCGTTCATCGATAATTTATTTATTCCAGGTGTTACCTACATCTTGTCCGACTTATTGTTTATTTAGCTTATACCTGGGTCACGAAGTAGCCTGTAATTGTGTTACTCGATAATTAAAACGCCGCGTGTTGAAAGCGATTGGAAACCTCATTTGATTCGGTATTTAACCCGATGAAATATTAATTTTAGGCGGATAAGAAGGATAATTTTAATTATGAAGACTTGAAAACAATACCGTTCGTAGCGAAAAATTCTGTATTAATTGAATTTCGATGATAAATTTTTATTCGATACTAGGTTATTAACCACATTGTGAAGTTTGAACTGCAACCGATAAGATACTCTTATGTTTTAATTATAATTGGAAAGAAATACAATATTACGTCTTTTTTGAATGAATACTGTACTTAAAGTTTTGAATAAAAATTTCCTGATGTAAAAAATTGTTTTGATTTAATATATTTACTTATCTCTGCAAAAAAGAATGGTTTTTCTTGATTCTTTTTTACACAAAAATGATTATTTGCTCTATTCCAAACAATACAAAAATCTGAATGTCAAAAGTTGGGAGTTCTCCATTCTCTAAAACCCTTATGGTAGTGACTCCATGACGTTCTTAATGCAAGGAATGAACTATGCAAATGTATCAAATATATTTAAACTAAAAGCTAGGCTACCGAATGTGGTTAAAGTTGTTGGGCCTTTCCAAAGATGATGTATTTTGTGTATTTAGAAGTAATAACGATAATTATTTGTACATTGGTATGTCATTTTATGATTCATTAATAAAGTCATCAAAATACATAAATTTCATTTTAGCGTTTCCATGCCGATATCGCAGTACGCAAGTAGGAGCATATGAAATAAGCAGGACATCGAAAATTCGCGAAGGCGCTCGTGTACAGAGTACATCAATAATTATGCCAACAAATGTAAGGAGCTTGGCAGGCAAGTTCAATGTCCTGTTTACCAATCGGCACTCGTTTAACTTTAACGACTTCGGCAATACCAGTTAAGATGGTGTATTTTGGATGGTATTAATAACGATTTTATGGTATTATGTGAATAGACCCAAGACAACGAACAACCGTTAGTAAAATCAAAATTGATGAAATATACCTATACATAATCATTACCAACGGCTTATGCAATATCAAACTTACCGGAAAAGATGCAGTTTCAGTTTTTCTGTTCGAGTCTTGTTTTGATTGTTTGGTACCTTCCTTGGTCCATACAATATATATTATTTTCCAAAGCAGCAAATTTCCTGGAAAACCGAAATAGAATATAGTTCCAGGTAAGAATTTTTTGATAAAATAACTGATAATCCAAGAGATTTTTTTTAACTATCAGTCGTTATTAGGTTGTCAGGTTTTTTTATCTCAATGTAAAACCTTTATTTGTGATTTCAATGCCCTGATGAACCCCTGAATGAGAAGCGCGTTTATAGTAGAGGTTCTTTAAGTTCCGTTGTACGTCGTAAAAAATTCATGACGAAATTATGACGTCTCCTTGTTCAGCGCTGCAAATTCGCTTATAATTATTGACAAATACTAACTTATAATGCATATGAACTAGATTATTTTAATTTTCATGAATTGGCAACAGATTTAAATGCTCATGATGTCAGTAATGACGTATGAACTTTGGAAATCTCTACCACACCTCATCTGCGTCGTTGAAAGAAGGATGAATGTAGCATTGTTTTCCTGGATTTGATATGCGATCCCTAAAAACTAAATTCTTGGACAAACAAAAAATTATTAAAAACGTTAATTAACACAAACTAAATTATTTAATTAAGGAACTATATTAACAACATATGATCATTTATAATAAATATTGAAATGGCTTTTTTTTCTATATACGTTGAAATAAACTGTCGGCGAATAAATAAACAAAAATATTGCATAATATCGTGACAACAAAATGTTCGGATTTATCTTATATAAATAAATAACTTTTATATATGTACTTATCATAAGTTAGCAGTTTTTGACAGTTACTTGTTAGACACCGTTTTGCCAAAACTTCTGTTGAATTTAATCAAAAATGGCCAGAGGAATTGCGATAACTGTTAAAATTCGTGAAATGGTAATCGCAAAATATTCTGAGAGTAAAAAATACGTGAAATTGCGGATGAATTAGATTTGGCTATGTCAACAGTTGGGTACATACTTAGACACTATCTTGATAGTGGAAGTGTCCATGTAAAAGTAAAAGTTTGGCTAGATTGGTAATTGTGTCTTATAGGGATCGGTGATTACTAGTAAAAATTTGCAAGCTGGGTTGTCGTAACACCTTAAGAGCCATAACAACACAGTGTCATACAGAATTAGAAAATACTTTATCGAAGAAGTGCTATAGAAAGTGGATACATAAGTCCGGACTCCTGTGCTAATAGAGAAGCAGAAAATAATCGGCTCAATTGGGCAAAATCGAAGATGACATGGATCATTGAAGGCTGGTCCAAAGTCATATTTAGTGACGAGTCTTAGTTTGATATGCGCATGGGAGACTTTCGTAAACGGCTTATTAGAACTAAAAATGAAGCATTTCATAGAGATTGCCTCCAAAGTACAGTAAAAAGCATCATGAAGGTGCAATTAATGCGGCAAAATATTAAGAAATTTTGAAAAGTAGTCTTGTGCCAAGCGCGAAAGATCTTTACTAGGTCATGAATTTCATATATCAATAGGACGGTGCTGCATGCCATACGGCTAAAAGTATTGAGAAATGGTTTGCGGACAATAACATCAAGGTCCTCTCATGACCTTCGAACAGTCCGGAGCTTAATGTTATCGAGACATTGTGGCATAAAATGAAACAGAAATTGTGTGACAATTTCCAAAGGACCGTTGCCGATTTTGAAGATGAAATTGGGTAAATTATGACAAAGTTTCGATTCCGACATGTGTCAATTATTAATAAAAATAATGCTAGATAGGATTGTAGCGATCGTGAAAGTGCATGGCGATGTAACACCATATTAAAATAGTAATTTCTTAAATTTCCCGAAGATTTAGTTATCACGATATTATGCAATATTTTTGTTTATTTATTCGCCCACAGTTTATTTCAATGTGTATAGAAAAAAAGATAAATATTTTTTATAAATGATAGACTTTAATATGTTGTTAATATAGTTGTTTAATTAAATAAGTTAGTTTGTATAAATTAACGTTTTCAATATTTTTTTTTGTGCGAGCATTTAGTTGTTAGGACTCGTACAGCCATGTTCTCTAAACGATAATAACAACAATAACCACACATTTGGCAATATACAATAATACAAATAAGCTTAATATGGTGAAAAAATGAAACGACGAAAACATACCCATAGTAGACATTAATAAATTACAATTCTGCTTGAGCAGTTTTGTAAAAACACTTCAATATTAGCATCACCGTTGACATATACTTATGACATACGTATTCACTTTGTTTAGATAAATGTTTTCATTCCTACATTTACTACTGCTATGACCACATATGGTATGATTTCTTGTTCCACTTTTTTAATAAGCTGTTTATAACGTAGATTTAATGTTACAAAAGTTTAGTTCAATGTAATTCAAAAAATTAAAAATAAAAATACAATAAACGATATATAATAAGAAATTTCCTTTTTCATGACTTGTCCCAATTTTTTATTGAAATTGTTTTTATTTGCGGCAAATGCTATTTGCTTATATCAAGATGATATTCTTTAAAATGCAGCAAGATGCTATTATTTGTTTAGATAAGAAAACGGATTTCTACTTTAATTTCATCACAAGACAATTTTTGTATTAATTCAAGGCAATACACAGGTATTGTGCTTATTGAAAGATGTTCTTGGCTAAAAGGAAGTTTGTTTCGTCATTGAATATGGAAAACCCATAATAAAATAGCCCCATATTATTCACTACTACGTTGCGAACTTATAACCTTATTTTCGAACCGTTGTTTTGCTGAAGAGCTAAACTATTTCGCTAAAAGAATCCCAATTTTAGGTTCCATTCTTCCTTTATGTTCTAAGCACGACCGAAGATAGTATCCGCTACGAAAAGATATAAAATAAGATTAAATTTTTCGACAAGTACTTTATAAATGGAATTCACTTTGCTTTTTATATGCCATCGAATTTTACAGTCCGGACCTGTTTCATTCTTAAATTAGACACTTCCTTCGTAAAGTAAGTTAGGCGAAACGTCAGCGTTCACAATACATACGGATATGGACGTATACATACAGAACGTATCTACTGCATTGCGCAATGCACCTCGAGCAGAGAGCTGTGGACGCGTTTTTACTACCTTTGGCATGGTATCAGAAACGGAGATGCTGTTACAATTGTCGAACAACCATGTCTGTACCTATGCTGCCCACTCACACAGATACCTACACGTATTACACGTACATACATACATATCTCTTCCCCAGCTGAATCATAAAAGCAGTTATGCTGCGTGCTAACCGATAATTGCTTATTAAATTACCCTTAAAATCTCATAAATCTACGGTTTAGTGGACAAATATGAAAAGTTAAAGCCGGAACGACATCGTCGATGGCGTTTGTTGTCGAACAGCTTGTAAAATACTATTACAAGGATATTATAACGGGTGCTTGTTAGGTCATAAATGCTATTATAGTCATATTGATTTTATAGGTATTGTGTCTTAACTATATATATGTATGTACATACGAATATTGGCGATTGAACCGAAACTAACAGTTCAGTTGTTTCCAGGAACATAACATATGAACTTGTTTTAGTGTTATCAATGTTTCTTTTTGAATCATGTTGCAAAAAGCAAGTTAGTTATTTATATAAAATGCATTTTACGTGAAATGCAGTAATAGTAGTTTAAAATTACAAATATATTTAATTCAGTTGTATTTTTTTACCGAACAGTAATAATTTACATGTTGTTTATATAAACGTTTTGTAAATTTATATGTAATATTGATGTGTACATAATATTTGAGGGTGGATAGAATTTATAGTTTGTGCTACCCAGCATTTGTCTATGTTTTGTTACAACTAACTAGCTTTCCTTTTCGTATTTCTTTCGAAATATTAGAATATGCAGTACGTCCATATAAGTTCGGATACTAAAATATTGTAAATTCTACTAAAAGATAAAATAATTGCTTCTATATATAAATAACATTTATGTTAGAACCTTTATGAAGTTTACTGTTTATTAACTGTACAGACAAACTTCCAAGAATATCGATTAGAGAATGATTAAAAACCTATTACATTTTATGACTCAATATAGTAATCTTCAGAATAATCTTCATCATCACAAATAGAATTGTTTTTGGGAGAATAACAACTATGGCCGACTATGAGTGCATAAAAATGCAGAGCAAGTGAAATACGATATTGACAGCACCAAAAATCGCCGCTGAAATGAATCGCGACCGTGCAACAAAATTTCTACTATAAAGAAAACAAGATTAAAAGCTGCAAATCTTCACGGCCGCATTGCAACAAATATTTCGACGGGGAAACAGACAAACGGCTACAGGGAACAGAAACACAGAAATTGGACAGTGGATGATTGGAAGAGAGTGCTACGGACTAATGAATCAAAGTTTGAGGTGTTCGGACAATCCGTATTTTTGTAACAAGAGCGAAAGACCAAAAGCAGGATTGTGTAGTGCCAACTGTCAAGCAAGGAAGAAGTTCTGTGTTTGTTTGTGGGTGTTTTTCCTACGGCGGTACAGGAGACTTGAAACGAATCGAAGGTATTTTGCGAAAAGAGGGTTACTTAGAAATACTGCAAGAAAATGCAATGGTAGTGAAGCGGATGCCTCGAATTGTAAAAGCTGTTCTTCGTGCAATAAGGAGTTTCATCAACGGTTTGATGAACGGTACGTTTAAGAAGTTTATGTTTATTTTTCGTTAGACTTACGTTTTTCTACTTTTATACTTTAATTTTAATGGCTATTAATAAAATGCAATAAAAATATTAAGTTTTGGAGAAACGAATTTGAACATTTTCTGTTTCTTTTTTAAATTTATTTACGTGTACGAACTAATATGGACGGTAGTGTACGTACAGTATCATTTCCAATATTGTCTTCGATGGTGGGTTTACCAAAATGTTCAAGGGTATTTTTTTTTAAATTAAGAATAATAAAATAATCAGAGTTAATATAGAACTAAAGCCAAAAAATTGTTACTTCTTCCTGAAAATTTAAAATAACTCAAAATAGTATAAATATAGCTTCATAGAGAACAACGTAGAACATTCAAAGGTAACATTTATGGATGTTTATTTCCAATAGGTATACAATAATAGGACAATCAATTACAGTTCTGAGCAAAATTCGAGTAATCCGACACATTAAAATTGCGAAACCTATTTTATAACAACAATGAAAATTCAAAATATATTCTTCAGCTTAAATATACGTTTGCCCATCAGTGAAAATTTAACAAAAATTGCCAACTGGGAAGAGAGATAATTTTTGTGCCGAAGATATAAAATTGATAAAATATTTCTATAGTATGGCTATATGCTTACATATAGTGTGTCTTCGTGGAAATGCAACTACTAATCATTGTTGGAATTACTAGTATCAATGGGCGAACTCATCTAAAATCTTTTGACATGTCTATTACCTCCTTTCGTCTTTCACAAATTGATGTCAATTTATTTATATTAAGTAGAACATTTGAATTTAAAATTTGAGTAAGAGAACCCATTCGGCAAGAAAGGACCCACTACAATACATTAATTAAGACCTGTCCAGTATCACTTTTTTAGTTGATGTTTTCCGATTAATTATTACTTAATTCTGGAATATAATGGCGAAAAAAAAATAGTATCTCAGACTTTCACGGCCGTTTGTAATAGTCGTCCAGTACCTTTGAAAATGCGAACCGCAGTTGTTCGCGAAACGGTAAGGACAAAAAACCTAGTCACACGGCGGAACCCGACAACCGTTACGACTATGAAAAGAAAATTCTGTTTATTACACTTTTTATTAAAATTATTTCCGATAAAGTTCAAGTGCACTTTAATTTTCAACTCCTAGTTTTATTTTTCCATATTATACATCATTTCAACTCAAACTTCACTTTTGCATAATTAACCTCTTCAATCCTTTTCAAATTTTGTTCTTCAATCTTTGAAAATTTAGTTTCGAAAGTGTAAATTAAAAAAAAAGAATAACAACTAAGTTTTCATTTAATTCTAATCCTTTGGTGCCAGTATTATTCTTTGTTCCTTAATTGTATTTTACTTTGTTTCTTTGAAGCTCACTACTGAGAACGAGCAATTATAAATTGATATCTGTTTCCTGTGTTAGAATATTAATACAAATAATGTGACATTTACAACAGCCGAAATGAGACAAGGATATATCCCTTGCATACTTTAGTTGTCGTTTGTATTTTATATCCATTTATTCACGATTATTGTTTATTCTTTAGTTCTTTTAGTAACAATCTTTCAATTTGAAAAATAAAAATACACTAAAATACACAAGTGTTTTAAAAGTAATTTGCAGATTTCTATCTACAGAACTAAGCGGCTAAATTATTTCGTTTCGAAAACACTTAATTAAATGCTGTTAGTTCGCTTTCATTTCGTGCAAAATAGGAGCAAACCGAATAACGGCGGGAATAAAAACAGAGAAAGACTAAAGGAAAATTAAGTTAAAAAAAACTCGAAACGGATTTATCGGAGCGTTTAATGAAATGTATTTTGTTGGCCCGAGTCTAGGGGCTTAAGCAAAATCAAATAACGTTAAACTGCTGAATGCAGCCCTCTGGAAGAATCTGTAAGAAGCGTAGGGCGTTTTCATTATTGGGCGCCTCATTCAACAGGAGATATAGGAAGGCGAAAGAGTGTGTAGCTTATCGCTTAATCCGGACTGTCTCCATATATCACGGGGCGCAGGACCCCCTTCGTATCCTGCCTCTCTTGACGGACCGCCAGTAACCGCCCGACGTGTCCTATCTCCGGACAAACCGGAACCGTGGATAACGGAAACTGGCAAGCAGCCATCTTATGCATCTTTTTTCAGTTTTATCTCTCCTTTAGTCGGAGGAGTTGAGCTTATCCTCCCTACGTTTGCGTTTACGTACATAAGCATATATGTATGTACACTGATATTTGTAAGGGTAGTGAAACGTGGACACCAAAACGAGGTGAAAAAGTTGCTGATGAATTCTTTATCAGTTACTAGGAGTGGGGATTAAGAAAAGGTAATCTGTTTGTGAATACAGAATGTTTCGTGAAATTTTTTGGGCGGATACCTGATGTTACTTGAAAATAATTCGTATAAATATCCATATTTTTCGCTGTATTCTTTGAGATAAAATGAGTTTAAAATTGGATTAAGCATTTAAGAAAGGTATGTTGCGGTTGCATTACTATTATAAAGCAAATATGATTTGTATGTTAATTTACTGTGTAGTGTAATAGAGTTCAGTCAGTCAATAATGCATATCTATTTTCCACGTATTTACTCATAAATTACTGCAAATTAAAAGGTAAAGATAGAGTTGACACTTCTAATGTTCAGCCAGTAGCGGGTATTTCGAAAATGTGAAACTGGTTTAGTAGATGTTGGGAAAACCTGTATTCATTGGGCCGGGTATACACTTCGTTTGTACGAAAGTGTTTATTGTGTTGTAGTTTTGAATAGTTTAGTTTATTACTGTCGTAATTATGAAGATCGAAATGGCGACTATGGTTTTACGTGGTCATGCGTGGTTGAGCAGACTGATCGTCAAAATATTCTGCTCTTAATGTATTTGCAAGTACACTACCGTCCATATTAGTTCGGACACCTAGTAAAATGTAAACTCTACTAAAAGATAATATAATTGCTCCTTTATGAATAAACGAACTACAAGGCGAAAACCTTCGGAAGGTTTTCGCTAACACGGCGAGTCACCGTAACCTTCTGCCAAAGTGGTTTCGCCTCTAGCGTGGTTTACACTAGAAGTTACTGTGCCACTTTGGTTTCCCCTGTTTCTCCTGCAGAAACTTCCCACGACGGAGTTGTTCCTTTTTTCTCCCCCTTCTTACTCTTTTCATCTTTTTTTTCTTTTTCACGCCCCCCCTTTTTTAATTCTTCTTCTTTTTATCTCTTTTTCTTTTTATTTCTTTCTCCTCTTACTCTTATTTCATTTCTATATATATCTCATCATAATACGGCCCAATTTCGGAAGTAGTTCGTTTATTACCAGGGTTGGCCGTGGAAGCCTACGTATTCGATCCTTTATGAAGTTTATTGTTTATTATTATGTTTCTGCAGAGATATATATATTTATCCCCATAAGGTATGCATAAATTACATTAATAGCGAGTTTAGTTTATTATTAGATACCGTTACGTGCAGCTCGATGATGTTATTTTTTTGTGCGAGTAAATAATTTAAATCCTGTGAAAAAATGCCTCGCCGAAAACAGCGTAAAACACGATCAACAATATAACCGCTACATTAAGAAGGATATTCTGTACGCAATATTTCCGGGTGGCTTAGTGCAAAAAAGACCGACATTAAATTTAACAGTTAAATTTTGCCGCTTCGAACAAACTGGTACACTGCTAGCAAAAGTCAAGAGAAATAGACGACTAACGGCTTCTGAAATTACTAAAGATATCCGTTACCACGGTGTAACGTCGTTTAAAAGAAACAAACCTCCACGACCGTACTCCTTCATGGAAATCGTTACTACGTCGTGGGAATAAATAAAAACGTCTCTAGTGGGCTAACACTCGCAAAGACTGGTCAATAGAACAACGGGAAGACGTACTATGGACCGATGAGTCCAAACGTGAAGTATTTGGCCAAAATCGTACATTTGCCAGGCGCTCGAAAGACGAGAAAATGCTTCGTGAATGCATTGCACCAACAAACCAAAGAAAGGTGGTGGTTCCATTCTTGTATAGCGTTGTATTTTCTTAAGTGGATCAGGAGAGCTTGTGAAAACTGATGGCATAATGAAGAAGGAGAATTATCGCCAGATATTAAAAAAGAATGCTCTACCATCCGAACTGCGCTTAATAGTCAAACATTTTGAGTTTATGTATGATAATGACCCGAAGTACACGTCGTTATTATGCAAAAACTACCTTGCCAATGCAGAAAATGAAGGAATATAAAAAATAATAACTTGGCCCCTGTAGAGTCTGGATCTTAATCCGATAGAGCTTCTGTGGGACGAACTGCACATATGAATTAGAAGAGAATGTCCAACGTTCAAAACCCATCTCTGGACGGTATTGTAGAGGGAGTAGAACAATATTCCCCAGAAAATACTGAGGAAATTGGTAGAAAGGATTTCACGTAGAGTGCGAACAGTTATTAAGTCAAGAGGTGGATTATTCGGTAGGAAGAAACTATAACTTACTTTATGTTTTCTAATGTTTATTATTACTTCTTCTTTGATGTAACTATGTGCAGTAAGTCATAGATGAATAAATATTTTTCTTAGACCTTATCTACTTGGTGCATTAGAATACTGAAAATGCTGCTAGAAAGGATAAGTATTTATTTACATTTATTGCCTGCTGTCCCTTTCACATTTTTTAAGCGCGCGCTACTGACCAAATGTTCGCACTTGCAATAAAATCCAGTACAATTGAGATCTCCCCCTTTCATCATTTAATTTTTTAAATTGTATTCTCCATTTTTCCTAAGTTTTATATAGTTACTGTTCCTACAGACGCCGTCAAATGTAGCATTTTGAAAGAAAATATGATAGAAAATTTTGTATTATTGATTATTAAGTGATGTTTGAGAACATCTATTCTATCCCCAAAAATATGAAAACAAACTGCATATACCTTCTAATGATATGTTTTGTAAGTTCAAAATATTGATAGGCTTTTCAGTACAAACAACCTCCTTATTTCTACTTTAGCTTGTTAATAAATGGCGAGAAATCTATATACATCTACACCAGAATCAAACAAAGATCTAATTAATTGGTTAAATAATCATATAATCATGTAATCAAAGAAATAATTTCTAGTATAAAAAATAAAAGTACTGACGATATATAGGTATGATTTATCTGTGAACGTGGTTCAAACATCAACGAGGTAATACGTATTAGCTCTCTGATTTAATAAACATATAGAGGACGGATTTTATACTAGTAAAATATACAAAAGTAATGCCTATTTCAAAGGAAGGAGAACAACAGACCCGTAGCTTTGAAAAAAATAATTAAGATGAGGATGCTGAAATTTACTGAAATAGTCAGCAAGAAAATAAAGATCCATTCTTACAGTTATGGTGTAATTGTTCGATAAAGTAACTAACATTATCGATGCAAAAGAAGAAGTATTGTTGGTTTGCTGCTACTTAACAAATGTTTTAGTAACAAGTATGTTACAACATCTTTTTCAGAAAAACTAATGAGTAATATAAGAAGATATACTCAAATATTGCTTGCATCTTAAGCAGGCGGTGTCATTGAAAGTTATGGTGTCAGAACAAGAATTAACTGGTATTCTGTAAGGATCGGATGTCATGAATGCTTTGTCACAAAGGATTTAGTTGGTATGGAACTCTAACTAGAGAAATACGTTAACCATCATATACGTATCGCGCTACGAGGCTGTGTTCCTTTGTTCGCACTCCAAATGACCAAAACCGTTGTATGCAGTGGCTGCTAAATACATCGCAAAGTCAAAATCGTTCGCCGCTAAGCGGATTCAGCAATATAAGAAGGTCGAAAATGTTAATCACTTGGCAGAACACAGCTCGATAGGCAAAGTGACACCGAATACTGAAAAAAAATTGTGAATTTGTTTAAGCAGAACTTGAACTTGGCATTGTGACAAGGAGCAGCAAAATTAATATAAATATCACATACAACTATTCGAACCCATCTCCTGGTACGTAATCTTAAATATCGAAGTACAATGAAGAAAAAACATGTGACGAAAAAACTCGTTTGGGCAAAGAAGAATTTGACGGAGATTGGAGCAACGTGATCTTTACGGACAAAGCCTCTGTTTGGCGATATACTGCCATCCGAAATTCCTGGACAATCTTGACCAATAGATTAATATAATGGATTGTTAAACACCCTCTAAAAGTTCACTTTTGAGTCTGCTTTTAGAAACAGGTTTGAGCATTACATGTGTTTACATCCAATTTAAATGTTTCAAAAATGTCTAATTTTATGAGAAGCGTTTGTTACTCATTGCGGAACGATGCTTCATAAAAAACGAGGACTGGATTTTACACGAAGACAATGGCCCAAAACACTGGAGCAAGGTTTGCATCGAGTGCAAAGAGCAGTCTAGCATCGTCGCACTTGATTGGCCACCGGAGCTGCCATATCAAATAGAAAATGTGTGCACATATTTCAAGCATAAGCTTCGAGGAAAAAGAGTACCTACTACCTTAAAAGAGTATTACCTACTTATGACTTGGTTGGTAATATTCCCTAATGATTTCTAACGGGGTTCAGATCGAGTGGGCGAGTTGGTCATTGTAATAATTTGCTTACCTTTGTGAGGAACCAATCTTTTGTTTGTCTAGTAGAGTTGGGAGCAATGTTGTATTGTCAGATTATTCAATGTATTGTGGGTGTTTTACGTACGTATTACCTGTTTATCATGCTTATACCCATTGTGAACAAGGCTTCAGATTTATATTTGTAGAGGGATGTTCATCTGATGGAAGAAAGGTCCAAGTCCTATGGATGCCGTTTGGTGAACTGCAACGTAAAAAGCAGGGTAGCGTAGAATTTATTTTATGTGAATGCAAATTGTGTACATGCCTCAACCCAAAATGGAATGAACCTAGTATTATCTTGTTAATTCAACGTCAGATATGATCGGATTATAAGGTAGCATTCGGACTATACCACTTAATAATCTGCTAGCTTAGGACTGCGTGCACAGGTATAAATGGATATTTTTCTGACGATCTTGCATCACATAATGGCAAACTTTCATGTAAGTAAATTTTCGCCAGAAAGCAAGGCAACCTGTCCTTGTCTTCTATTTTTTCATTTACTTACTTAAATATCGTATTTAGAGGAGAATTGCTAAAATTAAAAAAGTATGTGCAAACGTAAATTTAGAAGTGCAGACTTATAGAAGCGTATAATTGCTTGAACGCATTCACCTATACAGAGTTATGTTGGTAGTTTTTCTTTTGTGCTTGTTTTATTTATGATTAAAGCCCGCCTTTTGTTTTTTCAGAAATGTGCGTGCATTTATTTTGGTAAGAGGGATCAAACTTGTGACCGATAGTGTACCTGAGTAAGTGTTATATATAACAAGCCACTACTTGCGATGTTCTAGAAAGTTTAATGCCACAAATAGAAATATTCAAAGCTGTAGGAAACGAGTTGTAACGAGGACGAAAGGCGACGAGGAGAATTTGATGGTGAAGAGATATTTTTAATGGAATTTTCAGTCGAACCGAAGCAGCAGATATACGACTTCTGTATATACTACTATGTTATGTATGCACATATATACATATATGTGAAGGTGGCTTGTAGATGATAGTGGTATTGCGATAGAGAAACTTGTTACTTCGACGGAGATACTCGACGAGACAAGGAAGCCTTCTCAGCATATCGCGTATTTCATTTCACTGGTTTACTGCCGGAATAAAAGGCTTTTGTGTTGCGAGTAGCTGAATAACTTGCGAGATTTCTGAATCAACACGTTGCCAACGTTTGGTGCTGATCGTGAATGTTTTATTAATTAGTGCCTATTCGCATCGAAATATTGTAATTAGTTTTAGTTTTAACGCGTTCAAAACTTCTGATTAATCACAAGTACTATCTGCGCGTTGAGTTTTGTGGTGAAACATGATAAGCAAGTAAATTGAAACTGTCGGTGTGTATTGATGATTAGTCGCTACCTGCGAAGTTGGGTTGCAATGGGGTTATTCAGACCTACTTACTTTAAAGATTTTTGTTCGGGGAACATAAAAGATAGGGCTACTTGAAGCTTACTGAAAAATTTTGTGATACAAAATCACATTACATTGATTGTGCTGGTTTGGTAATTTGACCTATCAGTCTCCATTGTCTAGTAGGCTTTGTTGTATCCGGTTAAGTACCATTAAAGTTCTTACAGCATACCTAGTTTACACAGTGAAAATTTGCTTAGATCGTTTGATGTCAAAAATGCACTGCCAAATATAAAGAATTTGATTCTTCTATTCTCCTCTCGAATGGGGCCCATTCTACCTATATAGGTGTTTCCTTAAAAAGTGGTGAGCCGTAAAAATAGAAGCTGGGGCTCTGACAAAATTCCTCTCCGCTTTCATTAACCTCCTGGTCCTATCTCGTCTGAGAAACATAAATATCTTTCCGTATGTTGGAAGTACAAAATATCCAAAACAGAGGATTATTCAACTCGAAAGTCTAGTGAAATTGTGCGTAATATGCCGTAATGCCACAAAATCTAGGCGTCTTGTTGACTGTATAATTAAAGTTAGGGGTGCTTATATAAACGAAGGCTGCAATATAATCTGTTGCTAAAATACTACAATAGCTCATAACAACAAGACAAGTCTAAATAACAAAATAAATTTATTACCGAAAATGATGTAAAAGAAATTCGACTCTTTTTCTGAGAAAAGGGTTACCTTTGGCAGTTTTTAAAATTTGTTCTATATCGGTTTCTAAAGTACAAGAATGTTTTAAAGTAGTCAAATACGCAGGTTATCAATAAAAGTCATCGGCGTAGTTAGTATTTTCTTCCACACTACAAGGCTATATAGAGCAACTTCGAAAAACTTGTTGTTTTTTACTTTGCTATTCTGTTTATTTTGACGTACTCAAGGTATTCCTTGCAATTCCGAAATTTCTAAACATCTTAGGTCCAGCAACTATAATGCAGTTTTACTTCTTCTACCCTAAACTAGGCGTATATGAACCTACATTTAAAATTAATGCACATCTAGTTTAGGGCAGGAAAAATAAAATTTCATTATAAATGCTGGATGAGCCAAAAATATTTTATCAACAATATCAGGTAATCAATAAGTTCGTGCGGTTTCTGTACATAGTAGAGTGCTATGAATATTTCTTAAGTTGTTGATGGATAGCACTTATTTGGTATCTGTCATCTACTTTAATATGAATCCTTCTTTTGTCGGATACATACATATTTGGTAATAATTGTTTAATTCGAAGTTGTTCGCTCTGTAGGTACAAATTTGGTACTAAAGCTGTAATGGCAGCGTGAAAAATATGTCCCGCATTTGGAGATGATGTTAGCGATCGAACAGCACACAAGCGGTTCAAGAAATTTTCTTCGGGGGATTTCAGCTTGACCGATGAAGCATGCTTTGGGAGATCGAAGATTATTAACAACGAGGATCTTAAACATGCGGTGGAGGCAAATTGCAGTACAGAGAGCCTAGAGCTAGCAGGAAATTTCAATGTGAGTGGTGAAATTATTCGTATGCACCTTGGTCAGCTAGGAAAGACCTAGAAGTTAAACAAATGAGTCCCACATGAAATGTAAAATGATAACAAATTAAATCGTCTTACCATTTGATCGGCAAACACTTCTCGTGATGACAATGAATCATTTTTTAGTTGGTTGTTAACCGGACTAGTCTATTGTGAGTTTTTGGAAAGGGGTCAAACCTTCACTGCGAACTTGTATTGTGAACAGCTTCAGCGAGTACAAGCAGCATTCATTTAAAAACAGCTTTCTTTAGTCAATCGAAAAAAAACTGGTATTCTTAGAGGATAACGCCAGATTGATCCGGGAAAAAATTTTGCATTCTGTTGAGAAACGTTACCTGTTCCCTCCATATTCACACATATCGCCAAGTGATCACTACCTTTTTCTTGTCTCTTGACAACTGCATGAGGCATAGACAGTTCAAAGCGCGAGTGTTTTGGTTTGTGTTGTTTTGTGTATGAAATTGGTGTTATGTTGGCATGTTGAGTCATGGTGCATTAGTGTTTGCTAACAAATATGTATACATTACCATAAACAACCCACAAACTGCTCTGATAATTCATACCAATTACAGAGGACATCAGTCGGACATGAGCTATTATTACGTCTGCGCCCTGACGGAAACCCCTTCAACTCTTAAAAACAATAGTCTCGGCTTTTGAAACTGGCAAATGAAGACATTAGTCTTGTCGTACTTGGTTGCGTTTTGATATTAACCCAAGCGCGCTAGGCACTGACATATTTGTTCCATTTTATGGTGCTACTAGGACTAATACCTGTTATAAGCGATCCTATAAAAATGTAGAGCTTAAGTAAAATCAAATCCAAATAAAAATTGAGTGTCTGCTTTTGAGGAAAGGGCCTGGTCAGAGAGAAAGCATCTTTACGTCAAACATAGCACCATCAAATTTTCATCTGCTCGTGAAAACTAAATGATTTGTCGCTGGTAAAACAACAATTTAGCTAAGCTTGGTAATGAATATACCCGGGAATATAATTTTGGAATTTAATTAATTTGTTAGATCGTATGAATGTTTTAACTCATTCACGAATTATTTAATTAGCTATTAATAAATTTGTGGGAATAACTACTTGGGGCTGGACTATTGGAGTTAAATCTTGCTGACGTTACCTCGGATAATGGAGATTTTTCTGCGTTAACTATTCAGTGACAATTTGATTAGAATTTGAAGACAGAATTAATAATTTTAATCAATATTTATACTTGTATTAGACGCAACTGGCGATGAATGTTTGTGTTTTATTAAGGCACACACTATAGACAACAAACGACGAGAGAATTAAATTAACATACCCCGTGTTTTCCTTTCACGCAACGGATTAATGGCGACGTTCGAAGGTAGCGAAAACGTGTGCGAAAATGCCTTGGCAATATTAATAGAGCAATTTGTCTAAC
This sequence comes from Trypoxylus dichotomus, assembly GCA_023509865.1. Taxonomy (NCBI): domain Eukaryota; kingdom Metazoa; phylum Arthropoda; class Insecta; order Coleoptera; family Scarabaeidae; genus Trypoxylus; species Trypoxylus dichotomus. Next base: position 43,955,458 of record CM042074.1, on the reverse strand, counting down.
GTCCCTAATAAAATCTATTGTTACCGTTGCGTTACGCATCTCAGTCGCCAACGCGTTAGTTTTTTTTTTGCATTTCTATTAAGCTATCTGCGAAGGTCCGATAATAAAACCAACAAGTGCAGGTTATATTTTTCCTCGATTTAATTTGCGATAGAACGGTAATAAATTGTATTAATTAAGGTGAGTGTAAGTAATTCTATGCATAGCGGAAATTAAAAAATCCCGATCAGGAAACCAGCACAAAGCGGTAATTTAATCAGAGTTGACTAATGGTGCTTTAGATAGTAGCCTTTAGGCGATTGCCATCGGGATTGTCAGCCTTTAAGATTTAAAAAGGGTCTTTTGTGTGATTTATTGCGCTCATTCCTCAACTGTCTCATTTGCAACTGTAGATGAACGCGAGCGGGCAAAAATACAATTGGAATTTTCTACTGCGGACTTTATCGGAGCCGAGGCAATAGAGAATATAATAATAAAGTCGCTGGTTTAGTATCTATAAGCACCTCGTAAACATTAACCTTTCCGTGAAGGTGATGATGTAGGAGAACGTATCTGTTTAATGTAGTATTTTATGTAATCACTACTGCTTTTGAGCATATTTACCTAGAAATACATTTTTGGTTGTAAAAGAGTTGTAAAACATCGCCGAAGCTAAATATCTCTGAAAAAGAAAACGATATTTAGATTTCGCAAAAAGGCAATTCTTTCCGGACGCGAATGACTGTTTTATTTGTTAGTATTACGTTTTTACATGATTATATTTTTGTGTCTTATGATGCATTCTATTACTGGTATAATGTTTATCTTTGGTGTATGTAAATAAATATTTGTCGTTTATAAGTAACGTAGTGAAGTATTACTGATGATTAGGGTTTATCAAATCTTCGGTGCATCAGGTCTGGGCTCAGCCCCACGCATGATTGATATGAAAACCAATTTAGCTCCGTTTTCCTGCTGTGTATGCACGTGTGGTACATCGTATTACGCGTTAAAATGTATTTCTACTTCATTATATGGAAAAGCATTTTAACAGTTTATCTGTATATATTTCATGGAGAATAGTAGTACGTAAAGTTCGACACGCCAGATCCCCATCCAGGTCGATGCGGAAACCTACCACGTTCCCCGCGTGACTCGACCACATCGCAGCCTCTGTTTAGCATCGATAGATACGTCGTATTACGCATAATAATTTTTGATTAAGCATGTCAAAAGGACCACTGGCTGCCCAAATAAACAAATGTATAACCAATAAGAATCTGATTGGGATTATAAGTCTCTTCAGAAATTAACTACTAGGATATTTGTCCTTGAGAATACAGCCTGTTTCGACTACATCTCGCGTACGAAAGATAGTCGTTGTCTTTGGAAAGAATTTTAAAGAGCCCGTACATAGCATCCAAGCTAACCTAGGGGATCGTGATGTATATAATAACCACCTTATAAGTGCTATCACACCTACCAGTTTGGTAGCTCTTGTGCTGTTCGCCTTGCCACAGTACAATTGTGGTACCGATCTATTTAACTTCTCGTTGGCAAGCGTTGTATCGATTACAGAAATAATACAAAGCATTAATACAACTGCTGCGGGTTATGACGGGATTGATATTGGTATGTTGCGTTTCTGTTCTCCGTATACTATTCCATATACTACACATATAATTAGTTCATGTATTTTGGAAAAGGTGTTCCCACGCCATTGGAAGCGGGCCTGCCCCGAAGAAGTAGGATATTTCTGAACCAAGTGACTTGAGACCAATTAGTTTACTATCTCTTCTCTCAAAGGTATTGAAGCGTGTTTTGGAAAAGCAGGTAAGACAGTATGTAGAGAAGCACTTGCTCCTTTTCGATGTTTAGTCAGGCTTCTGGTCTGGTCGTAGCCATACTATTGCATTGCTCTGTATGACGGACGACCTACTGACCGCATCGGATCAGGGTTTGGTGATGGCATTGATTCTTTTGGACTACTCGAAAGCATTCGATACTGTTAACCGTACAACGCTTATAAATTTATTACGTTTAATTAAAGGGATTTGGTACCGATTCATTGATATTGTTATCGGATTGTCTATCGCACAGCTCGCAGTGTGTTAGGATCGATTCACAGACACACACTGCAAGGTCTCGCCCAAGCTGTGATCTTAAGTTCAGTTTTATTCTCCTTATATACTTCCTCGTTTATAAACAACTTGAATTACACTAAAGTACATTTATACGGTGATGATATGCGATTATACTGTGCATTTAAAATGTGTGATTGGAAACAAAGTATTGCTGGGACAAATAGCGATCTGTCACTTGTTTACTAAACTTCTCTACAGCAAGTCACAGATATTTTTCAGAAATAGGGAAGTATGTGAGGTATTGAGTGGCATGGCTGTTTTCAGGATTAATCACGTGCAAATTCCCGTAGTAAATAATGTAAAAAGTTTGACGCTAACTCTCGACAACTCTATTCGTTTCCGAGACCATAATTAATAAATATTTACAAGTAACACACCTAAACCTGCGCTGTTTTAAACAACCACATTAAAAGGATACTGTGTGATGCATATATTCTCTCTAATTTTTGCCTATTGCTCTGAAATATTTCATCCATGTTTAGATTACTTAACAAAAAATAAAATACAGAAGGTCCAAAGTTCTTGCCAGAGGTACATTCATGGCATAAGAAAATATCAGCATATATCACACAAGCTAGTAGTAACTGATTGGTTTTATATGGATAGTCGCAGGGAATTACAAATGCTTACTCTGTACCATAAAATACAAACAACAAAAAGTCCTTCCTATTTATATAACAAAATAACACTCACAACGGACATCCATAATACTAGAGCAAGGTTCCGGGATATGGCGTCTCCGCCTGCCCAAAGAACAGTTCTTTTTGAGAGGTCATTTTCCTTTTGTATATATGCCAAATACAAGAACTAAATGAATATTAAACAATTTAAATTCAAATTACAGTCAATGCTTCCATCTAGATAATAAATTTAACATATTTTCTTCTTTCCCCACGTATAGAAATAGTGTGCAGCTGTAGAATTTATGTCATTTGTTCGTATATAGTATACATATATCGTTTTTTTCTATTTTTTTATGGACACTAGCCATACACAGAATTAATTAATTTTAGGCATTTTTGTACAAGATGAAATTGTCACATTGGCAATATAGCCTCGATGTTACTGGACTTCGTCCTGAGATTGTACTTACTATATATGTACTTTGTATTATATCGTATTTGTTTTACAAAAGTTTCAACACTTCTGACATACATACAGCCAAAAGTGGAAACTACCGTCTCGGATATCATTACGTAGTTATCTACCAACGATACGTGAAAATGTCGAAAACAGGATTAAAGCTGAGTTTTAAGATAAAGAGGTGTGGTTATGTGTAGACCAGACTACAGATCGTAAAAAAAAACTCCATTGTAAATGTTATAGCGCGTGTACGAGAACCTTTGAAAACGACGATATTATTAATTAGCAAGAAACTACAAAAGTGTACCGGTGAAGCAATTATCAGGGTAGTGTTACATATGTTAAAAAAATTTCAAGTTTCACCTAGTCAGTTGTTGATGATCAAGAGTGATGGCGCCACAACTATGCGCTTAGTAGCCGTTTTTTTCAAGAACAGTGTGTTAGATCTTTACATATTATATATGAAACGCATACTTTACATCTGGTAGCAAAAGCTATCCCACTATTTTTTTCTAGAGGTAAATGTATTGATAGCAAATACAAAAAAGTATTTCTGGAATCTCCGAGACGTATTCGAGTATTTCAAAGGCAAGTTCTGGTATTCCTGAACCGCCACAGCCGATTCATATATATTGGAGAACGGTTGAAGGCGGCTCTTTATTATTGTAAGCATATCCATCAAAATAAAATCTCCAATTCTAAAATTTAATCCCGACGAAGCTGCAGTTATTAAAGAGAGTCAGAAACTATTTTAAGATCCTTCAGTTGGACGAGATTTAAAAACTATTTACTATAATTATTTAAGTTTAGTGGATGCATTTGAGTAATTGCAAAATATAGGGTAGTTGTTAGTGGAATCAGTGTAAATAGTGTACGAAGTGAGTACATTACTGTATGCTATAACAGACGACAAAAACAAGCACGTTATAGAAGAGTTCGAAAGTCTTTTGAATAAAGAGTCTGATTCTATAACATTAAAACGAATTTGTGGTAGTGCATCTGTAGATCCATTACTGTTACATCGGTCGATGTTGAACGATCTTTCTCAAGGTCGTGTTCTAATTTTTTTCCTTGTTATTATTAATTTACATTTCTTAAATGAATATCAAATACTTTATAAACCTCCTTTAATATCCCGTAATATGCTTTTTTACCATTTCGTATCAAGCCTCCTTAGCTCAGTGGTAGAGCACTGGTCTCGTAAACCAGGGGTCGTGAGTTCAAACCTCACAGGAGGCAGGTTAACTTTATTGTTAAAATTTTTTCTTGTTTTAATTAACTTTTACGGCATAGTTATAGCTTAAAAAATTCTTGCGCGTTCCATTCCGGTTTATGGATCTTTTAGCATTGAAGTGTCTTCAAAGACCTACTCTTGTATTATTTTATTTATGATAACAGGACGAAAGCGCAGGATAATATATGGATGAAGCGTAGGGTATTGCAATACAAACATGCTCACATATCTGAGTACCATTACAGATTATTTGGATCCACCCACCGATCTGGGGTTGATATATTCGCGTTCACAGCACACTAATGGCCGCATGTTGATTGCGAGTTTTAAAGGGAACTAGATTTATGGGAGATCAGGAGTTCGGGGCAGCATAGAGCTCGTTATTTATCTGCAAATCCTTTTAATGCATTAACTTCGCTGCTCCGTGTTCAATTTCGGATAGCTATCTGGAGGGTAACCGAAATAAAACACGTTACCTCCGAGATAACGTTTAGAAAAATACTAATATCGCTAGTTTATTTTGCTTCGAAAACCATTTCATTAATTTACGACGAGTTAAGTATCTATTACAATACACATACATTCGCCGCATTTGTTCTATTTAATGCCGAAAATGGTGTTCGTTAAATGTATAAATTTTCGAGATAAGTTGTAGTTTATATTATTGAATATTAATGAATAAAAAATAGAGTATAATAACAGAAAAAAACTCTTATTGATTTCAGAAGTAACGTGTTCATTGTATATAAAAAAGAGGATTAAGATGTAATAAAAAAAGGATTAAGACGTAATAAAATATTTAGTTGCGATTAAAAGTGTTAAAGCCTCCTATGAGGATTGAACTCACGACCTTTGGTTTACAAGACCAATGCTCTGCCACTGAGCTAAAGAGGCTTATACAGTGTGTTCTAGAAAACATTGACAATTCTCGTTCTGTTTTATTGATCACCTACCCCGTTTACAATATTTTAATAAAATTATTATTATAAAGGCAATTTGGTTTAATTAGTTAAGCTAGTTTACCGTTTCATTCAGGGGCAAAACTTAATCCTATTTAAAAAGTTACTGTTTATAAGGTTTTGATGATTTTGTATAGTTTTGACTAGTTTTCAAGCCTCTTTAGCTCAGTGGAAGAGCACTGGTCTTGTAAACCAGGGGTCGTGAGTTCAATCCTCACAGGAGGCAAAGTATTTTGGGTTTAGATTGTATTTAAGTATGTTTATTTTAATTTTAATTGTTTTGTCAATCCTTGCGGAATATGTAAATTATTATATATATATATGTATATAAGTTATCATATCATTTTGGCAGTGTTTTTAATTTTGAATAGCATTCAAAATGGCAGAATAATGATGTTATTTCAGATTAAATTAAATTAAAATTATATGTGTATGCTTAAGAGTCACAACTTTTGTCTGATTTGCTTATATATAAGAATAATAACTCTAAGAGACTACCTAGCATATTACTCTACATGAAGTAAAATAAACTACGATTTAACTCAAACTAACATCCTTTAACGAGCGTCATCAAGATTTTAGTGCGTAGATTACAGTAGTCAATAAATTTAGGTTTGTTATGAGATGACATATAGTAATGTTCATACATGGACAATTTTGTTAGTGAAAGATAGATTACTCGTTTTGAAAGATTTCTCTGCTTACTGTATATTTTAATAATTATTTCGAATTTTTACAATTAAAAATGTATATGTACTACATTTAAGGCAAAAATAAATTGCCTTGTTCTGGATAAAGCATCAGAAAATCTACCTCCTGTATCTATACCATAAGAGCAGGTTCGACAGATTAACATACCAAGGAATTTAAAACCATCAGATCTTGGGTTTAACACAGCAAGCGATGTAGATATGTTAATTGGAGTAGAACTTTTTTATAAATTATTATGCACCGGTTAAACAAATCCCTTGCAAAGTGAACTCTGGTTACAAAAGACATGATTTGGCTGGCTTGTTTCCGATAGATTTATTGCACTGCGGTTGTCAAGAGATTCAGTCGTTTGCAATTCCGATACATTGCAATTATTAAATAAAAGTATAAGCAAATTTTGGGAAATAGAAACGGTATTATATAAACCAATATACTCTCAAGAAGAAAAACTCTGCGAACAACACACCGTACAGCACAAAGAGGACGTGTATTGTTGTAGTATCCTTACCGTTCAAAGAGAATGTATTTTCACCTGGAAGTTATGAACAAGCTCTCAAAAGATTTTACTCTCTGGGAAAGAAACTAAAGGAAGATTCTTCCCTAAAACAAGAGTATGTATCGTTTATGAATGAATATGTCGAGTAGGGACATATTATACAAGTCAATGCTAATAATTGTAATACCCAAGCAGAATTTCACCTACCACATCATGCAGTTTTTGAACTGCCGCTGGAATTTTCCTAAATGATGTTGTTATGGTGGGACCTAAGCTTTAACAGGACTTACTCGATATAGTGTATAGATTCAGATTTTATAAATTTGCTCTAACATATTTAACCAGAATGCATAGACAGGTTAGCATAGCTGAAAATACCATGCCACTTCAACGAATATTATAGTGAAAATCTGATAAACACGATATCCAAATATTTCAACTAACGACTGAAACGTATTGAACAGCTTTCGCTTCCTACTTGGTAATTAAAGTTCTATAACAATTAGCGATCGCAACGAAAAATATTCAGCCATTTGAATGCCAAATAGTATTAGGAAACTTCTATTGTAGATGACCTTCTCACTGGAGTGGATAATGAGCGATGCGCAAAGAATTGGTGCCCAGGTAACAGATATTTTGTCAAGAGGTAAATTTGAACTGCGATAGTGGGCATCAAATCAGCCAGAGTTACTGAAGCATATACTGAATTCCAGTAATAATAATACAGTAACGAAATATCACATTGTTTGTTAATTACGTCTAGCAGTAACCTGCTAATTATAGGATTCTATTTGTCTTGGTACCACTATTCAATTTCCAAAGCATATTGGTGGTAGCGTTTATCACTTACGTCACTCATATTATTAGGGCAAAAGATCAAGTGAGAATGGAGAATGTGCATTTTGAAGGACATATCAATAATGCTTGAATCATATTCACTGCTAATGATTTGCAACTTTTTGCTTTTTTGTTTCCTAAGGAACTCGTAAAAACTTACCATGGAAACTCACACTGTTCTTTCCTGCGCTGTTAATTTAGTTGTATCACTTATTTCTTGTCATACTTCAGGTCCGATAAAAACATCCTCTTTTATTTTTCTTTCTCTATCTTTGGGAACTTTGTGCATTGTCACTTTTGTGATCCACTGACCTAATGAGCTATGAGCCTGTGAGCTCCTATTTTACGTGTAGAGCTGATATTATGATCTTTTCCTTTTTCCTAAAGGTTGATGTCGTTTCCTGATATAAAGTCCTTTCGTAAAGACCATCTTTGCTTGATGTAATGGTTCCTCTAATCACGGCTATCCCTCAACAGTATGCTAAAAATAAGTGTAATACGCATAAATATTCGTAAAATAGTTTGTATTTTATCATCTCGAGCGAAATTTTCAAGTTTACATATTTCTTTCATAGGAACATCATAACCCATTAGAAGGTAAAGGTTTTCTTATGCAACAGAAGTATTTTCAGGCTGATCTTTGACGCCTTCACCAATACTTTACACGAAGTTTATAAACATCACTGCAATAGAGCAAATCACAATCTACGCTATAGAAATCAGCAATATTGTCATGTTTAAAATACTACTTGATATTTCTTTCATTGCTGTTGTCGCGAATGAAAAAGTTGTGACTTAGTAAGTTCAGATCTCACAACAAGTCATTTCATTTAAAGTGAGTAATTACATGTGGCAGGCAGAGTGTCGACGGAGGGATGGGTCGATGGACCACATAAAATCAGGATCTGTTGAGTCTTCCATGCTTTTAAAGCCAGTATTATTACGTATCAGTTGTAGTTTGATTCTCCTAGCTTTTTGCCAATGGCGGTTGGGAACTGGATGATATTCGTCATGTGGTGCAGGTTTTTGAGTTGACACTCTCTGCACATAACCACATTTTGTTTTCTTACAGTTCTTGAATCCTGCAGTCAACATGGCTCTTTTTTTCTCTCCAAGACATAGCTTGTTGATATCCAGATAACCAATCCCTCAAACATCTGGCGCATATAGTATATAGCACAGAACTGATGATGTGTCTTGATTTTCGACGGCTAGACTGAAGAAAAATTTATAACTTGATATATTCTAACATTCTCCACACACATGGCAAAAATTATCTGGATTATTTTTGTACAAATACAAGGATATAAATATTTTTAGCTGCTTTTCTGTTGCTCATGGCACTATGCAGCGGTACTTAAGCCAAACTCTCATCCCTTATATCGCACTTGTATCCTCATCTCCTCCCTAAAGCGTATCAACTAGTTAGATTAGAAGAAGAATGTAAGCTTTGTCCTTTGAGTGAACAAGTTATATGACGTTTGCAACAAGTCTCATCCTGCATTTTCTCCGTAACCAGGCCTAAACCAATACTACCATCTTCCGAATGATGTGCACGTTATATATGCTGCTTAATTCTATAAATTTCGAACTATAGATAAAGACATTGTTGGCCAGTGTCTTCTAATTGTTACAGTTATATAATTGAATAAATATAATTTGCAAAGTAGTGTTCAGATTTTATTCTCCTTTCTTTTGAACAAGAGACACAAATAATATATTTGTTCAGTACAGTGTTAACAGCATGTGTATTTTATCTTTTATAATTTCTACACTACATAGCTGTTTCATTTGTTCGCTTGTAAAAAAATATTTTATACTATGCGTACAGAATCTATATTTACATTTGGCTTGATTACAAACAAAATAATATTCGCATTATTAATTTATAATTGATAAATATCTAACAAACTTCTAAAGAGTAGTTGTTGATCAAGAACAAGCCTCTTTAGCTCAGTGGTAGAGCACTGGTCTCGTAAACCAGGGGTCGTGAGTTCAAACCTCACAGGAGGCAAAAGAAACTTTTAGTCACATCCATTTTACTTTTTAAATTGTTTTCTTTTTAATTATAATGAATGTATATTGACATCAATAAAAACCTTTCTACAGACATACGTTATACCATCCACGTTAACACTAAATGACATAAATTACATGTTTATTTCATTCAGCCATTTGCTTCCGTCTTTCAGGATATTGTAAATATTTATACAATAGTCTTCTGAAATTATATATTTGTTTCTATTTCAACAAATACACAGAAATACAACGTATTTATAAACATAACTTTACATAAAAGCTTTTTCTAAGGAATTTGTGTGTTTTAAAGGGAAAATTTGGTAATGGTTTTCTGCTGCATATGAATGGACTCAGTAATGTAATGATGATTTCCCGCACTTGAGAAACATCGTCTGAAATAAATCGCCATAGAAATGAGGTAATTGTTGCTACCTGCGTATAGATCTTGAAGTAATTGCATGCAGATTTTTATAAAAAAATGTTTGAAGTAGATTTATTTGAAAACAACCAATTAAAACAGTTTCCACTTAGAAAAAAATTGTAGCATTAATTCAAAGTAGTCTAAATCCTTCACTATATTTTTTATTACAGTGTTTATACTGCGTGTTCGATACATTTTCTACTATAGGCATTGTTTCGGTTATGTATATTATGTAAAGGAACAAAAATGAATTAAAAAAAATTTACGTGCAGAGGAAATGTTAACAAGACAACAATTATTATAAATATGGACTAATTTAGTGGTCATATCACAGACCAATAAAGGCCGAAAATGCAGTTGAAAGGATTCTAACAACTACATTAACATATCTTTTCATCTTTAATAAAAGTCATGTAACAGAAAGTCAGTGTTAGACAGAACGTCTATATCGATTTATTTCTATTGTGGAGGAGTGGGGGCAGAAAGGATCGAAAAGATTAGGATTATGTAGTACCAAGCCGAGAAACCACCACGACGTAATGTTATGAATTTTTAACAATAAAATGACCTATTTTTATTAAAAATCTGCAATATTTCACTTCGGTGGAGGTGCCGTTTCTACAAAATGATATCACTAAACCTAATGCTATTCTGGTAAATTCACTAACGATAAGGAAGAATTCTGAATGACGATTCCTGTAACACGAAGGCTAGTTTAATATATTTATTTTAAATCTCTTTTACCAGAAGCGAAGAAGCTATTGTTTCAACGACTACTTGCATGTAAATGAAGCACGTCTATATGTCGGTGTACATCTCTATTACGAAAACAATTTATTGGCGTACATGTACAGTGATATCGTAGTGAATAAGCTGTGTGGTCTTTTTGAAGTGCAAAAATCGTATGTAGCATGCAAGTTGCATATGCACCGTGAATTTGCACGTTCATGAAGAAATTCGAGTAGACGAGTATGCTCGCTACAACTGATGTACGATATTTTACAAATTAACGCCATAAAAAAGGGACCGCTTTGTAATAGTTAGCTAGATTATTGCGTTGCGTGCATCCATGCCTTTCCCAGAGCCGCATTATCACCGACGATCCAGTTACCGCATAGCTTTTTATAGCCGACATACGAGACGCTTTGAACAATTTGAAAAATGACTTTTTCTGTTCTTTCTAACCACCCTTGTCATGCGGCGTGAACGCTGAAAATTAATTATTTAATAATCTAACCGCGACAATGAGCGATAGGTGTGTATGTAGAAGTTATAAGGTAAGTGCCGTGTCGTACTAATTTTTTATAATTATTTTATCGTTTATCTAATTAATTGTATTTTTCTGTTCGTTGCAATGGTATATATGTTCAATTAATCTCACGCATTGTAATTTTCTCTCCACTGAAGTTTAAGTCTGTAAGTTATTGCAGTTATTTGTGTTTACATGTTTATAATCTTTTATATCTACGACCTTCTAAGCTGTATATCCAATAATACATGAACAGCTCCAACAGCATTTGTAATTTAAAATCGATAACGTAACAATAGACATAGGTACAGTCAAAATTGCTTTTTGAGGGCATCGAGTGCTTCTTCTGACGTCTGTAACCTTTAACCTAGTAGTCCGTTCTTGGTCTTCAGAAAGGCAAAGAAATCCTTACTTATGTAGGTGCGGATTGTACGGCGGATGGTTTAACAATTCGACGTTTTGTTGCGTTAAAAATTCAATGGCCTTGTGTGCTGTGTGAGAACCTGAGCTGTTTTGGTGGAGGATAATTCGTCGTTCTGGGTTGGCTCTTCGAAACTCAGCGGTGATTTGCGGCAAACAAATGATTGTATATCAATCGGCAGTAACAACTCTTTGATCTATGAGCAACCTTTGACATGTTGTGGACCAAACTTTAGTGTGAAAATACGTTTGTGGGCCGCGTTTAAAAGTAGTGCATTGTGTGCATGTTTTAAATTAGTGTTAATCATTTTTGGCGATAAATATCAGACATAGAATAATACGACAATATTATTATAATGCAATTTATTAAAATAAGAAAATGAAATGACAAAACTTGGTACAACGTCATAATTAAATCGTGAAATTTGGAATTATTACAAACTACGAAAGTTAAATAGCGACAACGAAATCACTGAGACACTTGAACTCGAATTTTGGAAACTAATCCAAATTATCGTCGGTCTGCCTAATACGATGTTTTGATTTATTAACTTTCATCATTGAAAAGAACTGTTCGCATTTATAGGTACTGCCAAACGCGCAAATCAATCTTCTTGCGAATTTTCTAAGCTCCGGAAAATGGTCTTCTTCGAGGTATTTTTTGTAAAAATCTCAGAACTCCACGTCTTCAAATTTAGATTTTAGAAGTAAGTTTTCTTGAAACTCGATCAACTTCATTTGCAAGTGTATTGGAGCATTTTGTACATTACTTTTTGTTCGAGTGGCAAATAAATTGAAACTGTCTTCCATGTTTTTAAAATCGCTGAATCTGTTCGAAAATTACTCCTTCAGCAACTTGAGTTCTTCATCATATTGAGCATAAGTAGTATTTTCATACGCAGAGAGCGTGGTGAAAGGGTAACTGTTACCAGACAGCATCTGTGCCTCCCTCAAGCGGGTTTTGTTCTGAAACGCTTTCAAATGGCTGTAAAAATCACTTACTAACTGTGCTTGTTTTTGAAGTTTCAAATTTAAACCACTCAAATAGCCTGTGTGGTCGACCAGAAATGCATAAAATCTGCTATCTCATTTCTAAGCTTGTAAAACTGTTTCAGCATTTTTCGTTAGCGTAATCATCTGACTTCAAAGTAATATGTTACGTGCTCATATTCGGGTAATATTTCATCTAAAAACGCCTTGAACTAACGATGGTTAAGCCCTCGGGATCGAATAAAATTGATGGTTTTTACTACCACACTCATAATATTCTGTAGTCGAATGGACTTAGAGCACAAGTTTTGTTGGTGGATAATGCAATGAAGGACTATCAAATCATCTTTTTGCACATTTAATTCAGTTGCATTTTCATATAAAATTCCTATGAAACGTTTACTTAAGCCGACCATAGAAGGTGCACCATCTGTGCATACATCAATTAATTTATATAATAATAAAAGTAGTATAATATTTTTATTCTAATTGGGTTTTTCAAAATGTCTCGCTGGCCAGATCAAATCTTATAGCGGGCCGGTTGTTGCCCACATATGTTTTAGAGGAACTGTTGCTACATGATCAACTTTCGAGACGAATGTCGCCATCACCTTTATGGAGACACTTGAAGAACGGATGGCTTTTGTCGGGTTTTCTTCACCTGGAAACACCCAAACATGTGGCGTTTATTTTATTGTTCATATGAGTAAATCCAATGTTCATCACTACTGACAATGTTGTACACGGTTCTAGAGTATCCGGGGTTAAACCGGTCAACAGGTTTTTGACACCAATTCATCCCAACTGCTTTCTGCTCTTCGATCAACATATGCGGTATCCAACGAGAAATATATTTTTTTTATTCTTCATGCAAAATTGTTTGATTTGAGGTCTTTGAAATCCCTAATAGTGTTTCAATCTCGCAATATATCAGATGTCGATCTTCGTTGATGATCTTGCGTACAGCATCGATGTTTTTCTGAATGATTTATTTGGATTCTGCTCTTGGATCGTCGCTATGACTAATTTGTCTACGTTTGAATTTTCCGTGCCCACGAGAAATTGTTGACTGATGAGGTAATCATTATCGAAAACAGAAACCAACTCGGCAAAGGATTCTTTTTGAAATAATTGTCTTCGAAAATTATAAAAAAAAACTGTGCGGAAATGTTCTAAGTTTAATTCCATATTTCAACTAACTTGTCAACTAGAGTTCGTTGTGGCTACAACACTAAACGTATCACATTAAAACTTTGATTTTAGGTTAACTAAAGATGGAAGTTAATTTTTAGTACTGACATTTGATTAGTGGCGCCCTCTGCGTCCCAGCATGCAACAACTTCCACAGGAGCTTTTTGAAGTCTTTTAAATTAAATTTATATGATTTTGTAGAAAAAGTATTATTACTCAGAAAGAGATTGTTCCAACAAATATGTGATAATATTAATATAGTATTATGGAATGTTAAAGTCTTCACTTAACAAGGTTTGTTTTAATATTTCTAGAGCAAAGACTTATTTCCATCGTAATTGATTTGAAGCGATTTATTAAATCCATTAAATCAGCGTAAACAATCGACCAAATTGATTGCAAACAATAAGAACGCAAGCGTCCAATTTGTCTGGCAGTTCCAGAGTAAATAATTGGCCATCATCATCATATTAGAAGAAGCGCGGCTGCATCAGCGCGCAGTAAGACTTGTGCAAATACGCCGAATTAATCGACATCAGCCAGTTGCTTTTCTGCAGGTCGGTGTAAACAAGTTAATGCGTATCCAAATAACTGTTGCCATGCTAGCTGGTACTGCGACGGTCGTATCGTCACTCGTGGCGCCGGAACGCGCGTTTCTGTCCCCGGTTTTCAGTGATTCACGACGTCCGGTATTGCGCTATATTGCGCGCCGATGTCAGAAATTTTCAAGCCCCGCTTGATACCGGATAGATGGACTTTAATATTAATGGCATCATTGCGGTCATTAGAGCGTGTCTAGATTCGTCGCGGCAATAACATTTCTATTCGTTAATCGGGGAAAGCACGGATTTAGTAAATTGGTGCTTTAAATACATTCGTTCTACTGTAAATACAGTAAATGATTCATGTTAAAAGACTAATAGAGAATGGTTATTTGATATAATGTTTTTTTATTTCGCGGAAATTTTCTCGATAAAGAAGTATAAATTTTTAATTTTTACTATGTGATTTTCTAGAAGGTATTATGCCGTGTTGTAATCTCAATTTAAGTTAACAATTTTGCTCTTTTCATCGCCTGTCGCATTTAAATAATCCAACAATTTGGCAGTAATTTACTACATAATCAAGGGGTATTATACCATAATCATTAGGAAAGTTGTGTTTTAACTCTTAACTGAAGAGGAGTAGTCTATTAGATGCTTTCATGTAAACAACGTTGCTTAATAGGTTTTACGTCTCCAGTGAAGGCTTAAAATTGTAGTAACATTTTAATTAATCAAAGAATTACAAGGGAATAACCCTCGATTCGTAAAGCAATGGGATTTATTGGGTAAATTGAATTAGTTTAAACGTTCAACGTGTTTGCCATTTTGTTCTTGAATAAGTAGCATTCTTTTTTCTATGTTAATAATAACACTTTGTCGGCGGTCTTGAAGAATAGCTCCAATTCGTTGTGGAAGAAATCATTTACTACTATAACCTAAGTTATGCAATTATAACCTGTTAACAACCGGTACCTTGATTGGATTATTAATATAGGAAGGTTCATAATTCTGGGTGATTATGTTTAAAATAACGTGAATCGGTATCTGTAACTGCTGTTCACGTTTTTTAAACTATGGTACATTAATAAACTCAATTCTTTATGGACAAAAATGTATAGGCTTATGGAATGTTTTTCTCTATTTCTAATGACAGAGAGTTTATGTATGTATGTAGATCTCTTTTCAGCTTGGGCAGAGTTGCTCGATCTTGTACTAGTGACTTTTTGACAGCTGCATTACCCATGATTCCGATGATGTTTACATTTTCGGCTAATTTAAAAATTTCGTATTTCGCCCGTGTTCCTTGTTTGAAACTTGTTTCCTTGCGTTTTATACCATCTATATCTAGTGAACCTGTCCTTTGAGAGCTAATTAGTAAGCATTGGAGGATTGGAAACATTACATTGTTGATGTGAACAAAGATATTAACAATAACTGTTTATGATGATTGCTAAAATAATGATATTCTTTACAGTGGAAGATATTATGGCAGAGTAGATGAAATTAAGGATGATGTCAAGCAATTTATTATTCGTTCGAATGAAGACTCTAGGTTTAGATTCAGTTCTGAGTCATCTGCTCTTAGTAACAATGAGCAATAATCTCTTTAAAAATCTCAATGCCTGTATAAGAACTGTTTTTTTTTTGTAATAATTATGATCTTTGTTAATATAAAACTATTATTATTAACATTTTACTACTACCAACAAATAAATTCGTATTTAGGTTTTACTTATTGGTGTCAGTTGTTTTGCTTCATTTCGAAACACCTAGTGTTTGTCCTTGCTGTCAATAGTTTTCTGTCTAATATTGTTAATGTTTGCTAGTATATATAGAAGACCACTATATATATGTTACTAGTTTTATTATATCAATTGTAGAATCAATTCTAAAAGAAAAATAAATGTCACATTCGTACTCCTAAAGTATAATTTAACAAAAGCCGTTTGGTAAAATTTGGAAAATATAGAAATAACTATGTACAATAAATACTAATACGTAATATAATATTATAATAAACATATATGATAAATATTGGTGTGCTCCATTTGTCATTTCGACCTATAGCCAACTGCAGAGTTTGAAACATCCTACGAATATAATTTTGTCACAATCTGGCAACTGCGTTCGTATTTTTCATAAGAGCCATACTGAATTTTAAGGTGCGAACGGACTATATATCAGATTTTTTTCTTCATTTGCTTTTCAAAATACCATGAGAACTTTAAAAATGTGATAAATTTCAGATTTTTGCTTCATATCTAGGTTATCTTTAGAATTGCTTAGGGGGTTTCTTAAAATGTTATCTGACACGAAAAACACATTCATATTTTGTCGGGGCAAATTTCTATTCTATCTATTGATGGTGATAGGTAGTTTCTTATTATCGGGGGCTATTGGTATCAAAGTCGTGAAATTTCTAATAAACACATTATGTGATTCTATGTTTATTGACTTGAATGAATCTTGAAAATATCATTTTATGTTTTGGCAGGATTCCGTCTTGCAACTGATATTTTTTATTTACTTCGGCAATGCCAAAAACAGCTACAGGTAATTCCATTTCCGAAAATAATAATTTGTAATACATTAAAATAATTCTGTGCACAATTCCGACTTCAAATGGGGGTATACGCATGATTCAACAAAAACAGTTTTTGTGTGTTTGCTTCGAGTTCGTCTCTACCGTAGCTAGCTTTGTTAACTGTCAGTTCGCATAAATTTTGACAATTTAAGGACAAATACCGTCCGACACTTGAAAAAAGTATAAGATTGTGAAAAGAAGAAGAATAAATACCATTTATTGCAATTCATTTAAATATACGGACTGGAAGGATTATTCATCGATAAAATTTATGTGTACAAATACCGTACATAATATACGTAACATATGCACATAGTCCGGTAAAGAGACCTTTCGTATTTCAAAAGGCAGTTATAAGTAAACAAAGAAAGATACAGAAAAAATACTTTTATTTGTCAACAACAAATACTATTCCATTTTACATTACTTGGTTTTAAAAATGATGTCTGGCAAATGGCATCCTCCATTATTGATACATTAACGAAGCCTTTGGGAAAGTGTTTTAGGATTGTGGGGCGATGTTTATTCACTTGCGCTTATAACTGTGCCCGAAGAAAAAAAAATCAAAAGGTGACTTTGTAGGCCAGACAATGTCTCCTCGTAAAGAGAAAAGACGTCCAAGAATCAACTCTCTCAAAATTGCTAGAGAACGCTGCGAAGTGTGAGCTGTGGTTCCGCTTTGTTGGAGCCAACGTTCTCTCTCTTCATGGTCCCAGAAAAGCTGGGTTGGAGGAAGGGCTTGGCAGTAGCGATTGGAAGTAACCGTTAGCACATCTTCTTCGAAAAAAATGCCCACCACGCCGCGCTATTACGACCAAGGAAATTGTCAAGTAAACCGCTATCGATCGATACCTCCTCCGCAGTCATATCTCCAACATAATTCACGCAATGTTCTCTTCAAATACGGAAGGTCTTTTACCGGAATCTGTATAGAATGTGGATTTCAAAACAGAGTGATTTATGTATAATGGTTACAACTATTCAAGGACTGTATGGTTGTATAATTCATAGGTGTGTTCATGTGCTCTTGAAACGCTGCGTTCCGAATAAATTATTAAATTGTGTGGTGTGGAGTTTACTGCGATACCTGTAAAATATAATGGTTACAAAATGTATAACATCAAAAAGTCTTTTGGTTTAATATTTCCAGCCGCCATTTAACAGAAACCATTGCTCCAACACATACTTAAATCTAAGTTTTGAAAGTGTTGTGATTTTTCTAAATTTTCCAAGCTTTGCAATTTTTACAACTTCTACAATTTTTGTATTTATCCAACTTTCACAATTTTTGCAATTTTTACAACTTCTACCATCTTTGGAATTCTTCCAACTTTTACAATTTTTCTAATATTTCCAACAAATGATTTTGATCCGTTATACTAATTTTGGAATATTGTATACTGTGTTCTGTGTAATTTTGATGTGTTTAAAGTAGATTAAATGTGTGTCTGTTGCTTCTGTTACGGAAGCAGGTATACATATTTATATTAATTTATCCGATACTTCCATTATTGCCGCTTTAACCCTTTACTGTACTCATTCCTTTTTAAATAGTAATGTAAACCATTCAGCCACTTGATTTAATTCGATTAACTAATATGTTAAGCAAATCTTTTAAGGTTTGGAAGGAAGATAACCATCCATCAATTTATTCAGCTCTGTGGTCGATAGAACACAACAATATATATAAAAGTGACATGGTTCGGGTGTTGAAATTAATAGAAACTGAAGGTTTAATCTGAAATACAAAATGTGGCAAAGTAATTCTATAATCAGGAAATTGACAAAACTTTCAAGCAGAGTACATCACAGAAATCAGATAGATATTGAGAACATATCACCAAAATATGGCAATCCGAACATCTACATATTTGTATACGGACTATCGAGCCTGAAAGGGATGCAATCTGTATATTGTTTCTCAATCTTTCAATAAATATTTTTAGGTAAACGTAATTTCTTTCAAGGCTGTCGAGTTCCTGTGCCACTTTGGTTTCCCCTGTTTCTCCTGAAGAAGCCTCCGACGACGGAGGCGAAATGTAGAGATCCTACCTTTCTCTTTTGTTCTTTTTTCTTTCTTTCTCCCCCTCCCCCCCCATTTTCTGTGTCACTTTCCTTCTCTTACTATTTTCACCTTTCTTTCTTTTTCACGCTCTGTCCCTGTTTCATTCTTCTTCTTTTTATCTCTTTTTTTTCTTTTATTTTATTTCTTTCTCCTCTTACTCTTATTTCATTTTTATATTATCTCATCATAAGACGGTCCAATTCCGGAAGTAGTTCATTATTATATGATTAAAAAAAAACAAAGCAATTCTATATACTGTTTTGAAAAAGAAATGCGATTTAGTTAGAGGGTTCAATGTTGTAATATTATCCCACTTAGATAAGAAGCTTCTAAATCGCCAATAAAACGCTTATCTTACACAAACAGCACATTAACATATATCGTATACCCCCTGGAAAGCGCCAATAAGAAGGACCTTAAAACGTCAGGAGCGAAAATAATTATCGGAATTATTTTTCGTCCCACTTCCGTAAAATACTCCCTCTTCCCTAATTACTTTGACAAAAAAATGTTGCTTCCGGAAACGAGAACGAATATGAAAACGAAAGAGTAATATTTAATCCCTAGACGCTTGACCGCGTTTTGATAAAATTTGCAGTAGAAGGATGATTTTATCTTAATGGCACCAGGAAAAGTTCCGTTGCGTCCTTCGCCTGCCGACGTAGATAGCATCGCCAGTCCGTACTATCCGACGTTCCGAAAGAAAAACAAGTTTACGCAGGACCAACCACGCCAAAACGCAGGGCGGAAAACCTAAAGAAAAGCCATTATACGCCGGGGTAATGTAGCCGTGAAATTAGTAAAATACGAGAAGATGGTTTCAACTGTCTGTCGGATTAAATTCATTATTCCGGTGAAAGTTTCCCAAATTAACATTCAATGCATGTTAAATCACTTTATTTCATAATCAAGGGTTTTTCCTTTTATTACAGGTATCATTGCGTCATTTTCAAAAGAATAATTACATATTTATATATGAATACGTTCCAGAAATGGATATTGTACCTACGAGGGTGAGTCGAAAACTAATGCCTCCTATTTTTTCTCCTTTTAATTGTCAAGAAACTAAAATGTAATTACATAGGTTCAAAGTTCAATACTGATGGTTTATTTGTCACTTTTCAATATAATCTCCGCCAATTTCCGCACTTTTGGAGCATCTTTTAACAAGGACATGTATTCCAGTGAGGTAAAAAGCGTGGTCCTGCTTCTTAAGCCATTGACGAACGTTTTTATGGCCTTCTGAGGATCCCCCGAAGTGTGAGGTGCGCAGTATTATTTGCTTTATGAAAGCGCTATAAGTGTGACCCATCGAAAATTAAAGACAGATAATTGAGATTAATGTTAATGTAGTGAACGAAGCGTCAGTTCGGAAGTGATGTATTATGTTTAAAGGCGTCTGGAAGGATGTTCACGACGAAGATCGCTCAGGCTAATCCTTAGAGGCGACTCAGCGACTCAGCGACTCAAAGCTAGTATTGAAGCAAAAATCCAAGAAGATAGTTTCATAATTATATCATATAATTAGTGAACGGCATTCATTCTTCCCAGAATTTTCAAGAACTGTGTTATACGGAATTGTTAGTGCAGATCTAGGTTATTATAAACTGGGTTTCTGCAATTATGTTACACGGACACAAAATCTAACGAATGGCATCTGCATTGATATTTCTCAGTCGCTGTGATATTGATAGTGATGAGGTTTTGAATCACATTGTTACTGGTGATGAGACTTGAATATCACATTTCACATCAGAAGCAAAGCGCCAATCAATGCAATAGATGCAATCCCCAACGAAACCGAAAAAAGCAAAACAAATTTTGAGCACCAGAAAGATTATGGATACGGTGTTTTGAGATCATAAAGGCGTCCTAGTCATCGAATGCATGCCTAGAGGTTAAACCATAAATTCAGCGGCGTACGCTTCAACGACTTCCCTGCGTTATTCAAGACAAACGGCGCCAAACGCTAAGAGGTGGAGTGATCCTCCTTCACAATACTGCATACAGCGGGAGTGACATAGGGCGTGCAACAGTTTCGGTGGGAAATTTTTCAACATCACTAAAGAAGGATTAAACGTATGTCTTTAGAGGAAATTCGGGGTCGCATTTAAGAAAACTTAGCAAAATCAAAAATATAAACACGTTGACGAAGAATATGAAAAAAAAAATGCAAAAAATCGCAAATGGAATTAAAAGAATACGAAACATCTAAAACATTACGCGGTCTTCAACAAAATATTTGTTCCTTTAGATTCTTATATTTCTGGAACTATTGTTTGTTTCACTCATGAAAATGAAATAAGAAACTAAAATATAGCAAATTGCATGTACCTAGTGCCTTTACTTATTTTGCCACTCTTATGTCATAGAGATGTACTTTACAATAGAATGGAAGATACGGGATGCTTGGAAAATTCATACGTTTAATGGCATTTTGATAGTAAAAAAATAGATACAACAATTTTTAAACTTACGTAGGACTTGTACTTATCTAGCACTAGAGCTTATCTATCATATGGAGAATCTATGAAATACTTGTAGGATAAGAGAATCAGCAGAAATGCATATAAAAAGCGTTGAAATAAATTTTACCTCTAGTAGTCCATTCCAATCAATTGTGCTATTTTTAGTTGCATTAGCTGTCAATTTGATTTTCACATTTGTCCTGTCATTCAAATAGCTTATACCAAACAATATTCATATTTAGAGTTTCAGTAACAAGGTAAGATCTAATTATAATTTGAGAGGCTATTTTGAGGTAACATTTTTTTGAACACATGCTAGTTAGAGCTATTCTGCTATAGGAAACATTATGCATATCTTAATTTGATAATCGAAATACAAGACAAGACAAAAGGCGTGTTGATAAACTTTTCTACAAACATTGAAAATGCATCTTCTTCTGTAATAATGTGCCGTTGCAATTATTTCAGAATGCATCTGTTGTAAGGTTTGTCAACCTATTTAAAGGCAGTAAAACAAACCGAGTGCAGTAACTATAGTAAACAAGTTTACAAACTTGCTGTACATATTTTTATTGAAACTGTAAACCATAAAAATATTTTATATAATATTCTAGAATTGTCTGTAAGTTCTTAAAAATAATTATTTGTCATCTTTGCATTAAATAAACAAGATCTTTGAGATATTTTGGGTTATACTGATCGAAACGGTATTACTTCCAGTCCACATCATTATACAAAGAAAATGGGAGAATAAATGCTTAATTTTTTTTTTATAATAAACTAATGACACACTTTACTGTCTGTTTCCGATACCTACTCAAGTCTTCCAATTATTGTTGTATAAACCTTAACTCGAATATATCATCGGCAGACGTATGCACAACGGATATTTTCGTTGGCAGGTTCTTTCTATTCCTTCTTTCCGTTTTTTTTCTGGAAAATGACAGCAGACAACGCGGTCCGCACTGAAGCGTTTAAGCAGCTCACAATTATGTGCCGCCGCTGCGTTCTCTTTCTCATAAATTTACGTAGATAAAATGTTACATTTATCTTCTTTTAAACCGTGGCCGGGAATTATCCCCATATATATCTCCTTTTTTGTGTGATGTTAATCCTGGGGACTGGGTGCCGCAGCAACAGCTCAGCGTTTTTGATGATTTAAAGACGAGTAGCGAGTGTTTGTGCACTCGTAGTAAATTCTAAGCTGTCAGAATGCGATATATATTCGCACTACGATTTCTACAATGATATTCACATCAGAATTGAATTTGCACTTAATAATTAACAGTAAATTGGCAGCTATTTCAGGAACTGTCCTCAAAAGTAGCTTAGGGAGTTATATTGCCGGCTTAGAATTGTACACGAACGTACCCACTCGCACATATCGCTAGTATGACGGCGACGTCTGCGTTAAATTAAAAGTCTCCTCGTCAGCTGCAAGCCGAGCGCAACGCTGTGAAATCGTATCTTTTTACACGTGAAATTTATGGAAGAGACGCTGTCGTGTATGATGGTAGCTGTGTATGATCGCGTAATGAACGGTATGCGGAATTTGTGTAGGTAAGACCAGTTCTAGGTTGCTGGTTTCACGAATGTACGGCTTTAGAAAATATCATAAAAGTGAAAGGACAAGATGTAAATATATTCAGGGTGTAGTATATTACTTGTCAATGCTAATGATAATGATACCTTATTGCTCAGCAGATAGCTAACTATAAGAAATATAGGTACATCTAAAGCTAATGCGAATAACCAAGAAAACAAGTGCCTCCTCGAATTATAAGTTACTACATATGCTTTAACATGAAATAGTAGAAAGAGAAGAAAAAAATAATCATATATTTTATTCTCGGCGTGCACGCACGTGAATGTTAGTACATCCTTTACCTGTCCAATTGACATTGGTATAAATTCTATAGAATAGGCATATATGCGCACGGCAGGGATTCTCTAAGTATGTGCCAGAAGGAGAAAACAGTATACATACTAGGAAGTGGGCCACGAACTGATAAAGTTTGAGAACTCCTGGCATAGGAGGTGCTCAGATACATTCAGAAGCGTCGTATACGCTGTTTGCAGTAATGGAATTGATGCGATCCGCTTTATACTGCTTGAGTTTCGTACTTGGTGTGTAACGTAGTAAGAGCAGCGACGTTTTTTGTATTCGCAAACGTAGAAAATCAGCACTTGGCTAGCCGCGTAAGTGTAATGTTTCGTTCGCCCGTTGTATTGATTCAAAATGATCGCTGCAAAAGATCATGCCAAGTGCGTGTTCTGTGATATAATTTTTGCTGTCAAAAAGTTTTCAGCAGCAAACATTCACCGTGAAATTTATACTGTTTACGGATCAAATGGCTGGAATAGATCATAAATGATGGCGTATGTTGAAAGAGGAAAAAACGAGTATTCATGATGAGAAAATGGGTGACTGTTCATTTGTAGTTAGTAACGAACTTCACAAGAAAAAAAACCGTGGCGTTTCACTTTAATCTCTTTTGAACTAGATAGTCTCAGGAATTTAGTATTCCAGAAGTTCTGCGCTCGGTGGATTCCAAAAGTGGTTTGTGGTCATTTTTGCGGTACGATGCTGAAGGAATTGAATTTATTAACAGAATTGTTATCGGAGATGAGACCTGAGTTTCGCACGTCAACCCTGAAACAAAACAGAAATGACGCGGGGCCATACTGATTCACTAAGTAGACTAAAGATATCCAGACGGAAATTGTGCGTGAGAAAGGTGATGACTAGCATTTTCTGGGATGCAATGGGGATATTAAACAGTTACTGATGCTGAAGCCTACTACGATACTTATACTCTAAAAGATCTAAGACGAGTAATTCAAAACAAACATCGTAGCTTTCCCATTTCCGGCGTAATGTGCATAATACGCAGCGAGCATCTGCTGCATCAACTCAAGTGGAACATTTTTAACTAGCCACCTTATAGCGCAGATCTGGTTCCAAGTGATTTTCACTTATTTATGCCTTCGAGTTTTGACAGAGTTTTGACGGCAAGAAGAAATTTAAGATGTTCTCACAGATTGGCTGCAATCGTGCGCGACAAAATGTTATTAGGAAAAGAAATGCAAACTAGTTAAATGGCTAAATTTGGGCGGTGGCAACTTACAAAAATGGCCAAATGTAGGTTAATTTATGGAATGCTTTTGTAATTAACAGATATTTCACAAAAGTGATAATGAATTTAATGAAAAACGGTGGCTTCGCACACTTTTGTAAGCGATTATTTGAACACAGCATCTGAATAGATATTTAAACTTGTTTGGACAAGTTTTCACGTGATCTTGTTGGGAGAGAATAAAAGTTTTAATGTACGAAAAGTAAGTATTCAATTATTCAGGAGTTTTAGAGTAATAATTCTCTCCAAAAATAGGGATTAGTGAGGTATATGATCCTTAAGAATAACTAAAAACATTTGGCATGAATTGGGACTGGGAAATCATATCATTTCTCGCTAACAGCAATTTGCAATTCTCCAAGTATTTTCGGTACAGTATTTCGTGTGGGTTGGACTAAGGGTGTAATTTCTACGTGTCATTTGCGATAAGTATCGATAGTTTCTAGTGTTGTTGATGCCGGCTTCTATTAGTTGAAAATTTTAAGTTTCCGAAAAGCGATTTCAAAGTCTACAAATTACTTCACTCCAAGGTCTTCAGTAATACTTAATGCTTGCTGTTGTGTTCTTTCATTTTTCAATTGATTTATGGTCCATTATGCCTATATCTTTAACAGATTATGGTTGGTATTAATGCGTTTTCATTTTGGACGACATTCAAAATTCCAAATCTGTATTCCTAATCGTAGCAACCATTTTGTAAAGTTGCTGTCCTCTTGTTATCAAGTATAAGGAAAATTTGTTAATTATATTGAGTATTGAATTTTAAATTTACCAGTTTGTTTCAGTTACCGGTTTTTCTAACTACATCTCTTTAATTCCATTCTCATTTGTAAGTTGGTTTCCCAATGTCAGTCATGCACTCATTTGGTTCATAACTTGACAATATAACTTGCTATGTATATGACAACAGCAAACTTGAAAGTGTTTTGTGGTATGTTCTCGAGATTCCAAAATTCTAATTTGTGTTCTTTGCTTTTCTGCATTTATATTAATGATCATCTATCAACGATTGATTGCATAGTTTTAACTTACACTGAAGACCTAAAAATCTATTCTAAAACAACTTCTCTTACTGACTCCCAACACCTACAACAAAATCTTGACATAGTCTGTGATTAACGCGAAAAATGAAATCGAATCAAGCATTGAAAAATGCTGCATTGTGAGTTACTTCAGTGTTTCGTTACCTTTTTGTGTAAATCGATATTTTTAGGAATGTGGAAATAAAAGCTCTTGGGGTGTTTTTGATTCGTTCATGTAAGGGTCTCATAAACCTTACTGCCCTCAAAAACTCATTTATTTGCACGTTCCAAAATTGAATACGCGTCTGTAGACTGATATCTGTGTATCCGTATTACATCAAAGTTGCATAGTAGAAGGTATTCAAAAACGGTGCCTAAAATACCTTATTTTTAAAGTTTCTAGAACATATATTGGGCATGGCACTGAGTATGGATTTCACTGCAGAGTCACAGTTTCCAGCTGTTATTTGCTAGGGGGATCTTCTACGCATAAAATATTTGTTAGAGCTAGTTCGTAATGAAATTGATTCTTCTACGCCGTTGTCCCAAGGGAGTCTTATTGTCATTAGAGGCAATAGTGCTTCTTATAACATCCTTGTAATTCAGCGGGGCATGATTAATGTTCTTTTGAAACCATCACGTATAGCTGGAAATATGAATGATCTACCTTTTTTAAATGCATTCTTCTTTAAATACTAATAAGGTGTATTAAACAAGGTTTTGTATTTTACATTACATAATTCTCTTTTTCTTGTGCTTTTGTATTAATTTTAAATTCATTTTTTTTTGTTTTAACTGTTCGTTACTTTATATTTCTACATAAATAATGCGTAATTTACGTTTATTGACTTACAGGATACACATATATTGATTAATGTTTTTTTGCTATGTTAGTTTTTTGTTCTGTAATTGGACGAAGAAAAATTATTATTATTACCTGTAATCGATATACATTTTTCGCGTTTTTGTGTAAATATTGTCAGTGTTTATAGTACAGTAAAGCCTGATATTTATTATATAGTAATAATGACTTGAAAATAACATTAACTAGATCTTTTAGACTACAAATAGTACATTTGCAACTAATATGAACGTATGACCAGTATAATAATAAAATAAATAAATATTAGAATAGACAAAATTCTTTTGTGTTTAAAACGCCGCCAAACATTTATTACAAAATTGTATATTTTTCATCGTTATAGAATGAAATATTCTCAAAGAAAACAAAATCCATCTGTTGCTTTATGTTGATAATTTAGTATATACAACTCACAATTTGTAGTGACTGTACAATTTCTGATATGCAGATATATGAATGCATCCTTTCAACATTCCTGTACATTTTTGGCTTTTATGCATGTCGGCACGTACTACATAAGGTTTCTGGATTTCTCCGTTTGTTATTGTCCTTTCGCTAGGTAGACATGACGGATCTGACGCGAGTCGTAATTAAATGCTGCACGCAGCGGTAGCGCAGCGACATATGGACGGAATTAGCCATTCATAAAGTTAATATCGGGCTGGGGTGTGTCTTATTTATTACGTTGATGTATGCGAGTGTGAAAATAATTAAGGCGAGGGATGTATTATAGAGGATGGCTGCATGCAGTTTATAATGGTCGTAAATGAAATGTAATAACGCGATAGAAAAGGATGCAAGAAAATATTTTTCTTCAAAGTGGTGGAAGACTGTCAGCAAGCGTGTTTTGCGAGAAAAATGTGAATCCGATTTGTATCTCTAAATATATTATGTGCCTGGCTTGAAGTATTGCTTCACCACTTGTTATTTATTAAATGAACTAAGCAACCAATTTCTTTCTCGTCCAAAAACTATTGAGGTCAAAATTAAAAATTAGTCTGCATTACAAAGTGCCGCAAGAATTGATTCATATCCTTAAATCTTTCCATATAAACTATAAAGCTGAGGCTTGAGGATACGTTACTCAAATAAAAATAGTCTAGTGGATCTAAATCCAAGGTCTATGTAGTTATAGAATACACTGATGGCTGATGAATTGGAAATTCTGGAGGAGAGAGGGATATGGGAAAAACTCCATCCTGTTGAAACCGAATATTGACTATATGAATGAATAGCATTAATAATTATCAATTATTTGTTCAAACTCTGTTCATAGTAAATTCAAATTGCTTCGTTGTTCATAGTAGTACAAGTATGATGATATTATTTGACCTAATATTTTATATTAAACGTTGGTACTATTTTTGAGAGTACGCGCACTAATTACCTGTAGTCAGTGTATTTCTCGAGTAATTCTACGTGCTGTACTGTAGAGGAGTTTCGTAAACCTTCTGAAAAGAATTAATTATTAATCATTTGTTCTTTGATTTTGTAATTCTTTTTGGTTATTGGGTTTGTTTATTTATTTTTTTAAGTTAGCTTAGAGTAAATTTAGTAATATACAGAGTATTCAATATCCTTTTTCACTGTTTAAGATAAAAAGAGTTAATTTCATGTCGCAGTGTAGAGGTACCCATTTCTATAATTACTGGCTATTGTTATAAGTGTTTATGACAGTAACGTGTTAAAGGGTGCTTTTTTAAGAAACAACATTACATGCCATATTAATTTCTTGTACCCGTCAAAAACCAAATTTGCTGCCACGTACAAGAAAGAAGAGAAGGTTATATAAATGGTACCTTACCTGTTCCATTTCCAATCAATAATAATACAATAATATCAAGAATGGCGATTAAGTTTGATACTAGGGATTGCATAGTAAAACAGAAGAAAAAACACAGATTACAATATACAGGGTGTCTTTGAAATAAAATAAGAAAGTACGGAATATGAAAAGGTGTAATTATATAGAACATAAATACAAAAAAATTGAGTCAAATACGACGCGAACGTTAGAATCAAAAGTAGCCTAGCAAATTGTAATATGTGCCGCTTATGGATGCAGAATATGTATACATGGTACACTCGCATACATATACACATACTTCATACACTGCAATAACACCGTTGTAGTTGTTATAAAGCCTAAAAGGTAACACTGTCTACCTTTCAAACAGCATGCTGAAAGTTGAATAAAATGCTTACATACGAATATTTCGGTTGTGAATAATGATGAAATTTTTATTTTAAACGTACGCAAATGAATAATTCAAAACTAAGATCGTAAATTGTTTAATTGCAATAAAGATAAAATTAAGATGTAAAATATAGATGTATTTGTAACAGTTCGAGTTTTAATAGTTTTCTTTCTCTTATTGAAAACTAGTTGCTTCTGAAACGAACGGGTGTGTAAGCAGGCGAAACAGGTGAAATGCTCAAAGGAAATTTTCGAGGTGCCCACCTTCAGCATGCACGACAAGCTCAAAGAGCATTTCCACCCGTTTCACCATAAATATAAATCATCCTACGCCTATCGCTAACCATACTCTTTACGCTAAAGGCTATAGTTGTAACGTACACTTCTGGAAGTGGAGTGGCGTTACGAATATTTTATAAATATCTTTATCATTTATCTTCCCGCGTCTGCGAAGGAATTTTCACAAAATATTTTTTTGGATTTACGTCTGATAAAATTAGATCTTTTCATTTTCCATACTTTTTCATTTTATTTCACGGACACCCTGTATACTCACAGAAACTATTAAGCGAGAAATTATTGAGCTGATAGAGAGGAAAATAGCTTTAGACAAGAATACAGCTGAAGTCATGAAAGTAAAAGTTTAGTACATACGTTTCTTAAAGAAAAAATTAGGTTTCCACTACCAAAATTACCAAGAATTATTATCTGGTGATCATGATGTACAGAGGACCGCACCGTGGTGGAGAACATTAACCAAGACGACACTTTGTACAAAAAAAATATTATCTATACATATATCAACTTTTTTCACCCATCTGAAAGTTAATTTCCAAAATTGTCAACACGTGAAAATTTTGTGGGACAAAATATTTGGAATTACTACAAGAAAGAATAATATCAGTTCTAAATGAAGTGAACATCAGTCTGATACCAGAAATTGAAACGTTAAAAAATTTTGCAATAGGGTGTTCGAACATGGAGTAATAGACCGAAATATAACGAAAGCGTGATCACCACAGTTTCCTGAACTAACACCTTACAACTTTCTTTAGGGCTACACAAAATCAAATATATTGAATCGTGCTCTAAGAAATAGAATAAATGGTACAATATAGGAGGACATCATCAGATTATATCACCAACCGTGTCAATGGTTACTACCATCTAGTAAGATATTAACTCATTTAGAGAGAGTGAGGGATAATTTTGAAAATTTATTGCATTAAAATTTTGACTTCTGATGTCTAATTTTGTTAGTTTTGTAATCTGTTTACGCTACAAACTAGTTTTTTTGTTAATCGTGTGGCATTGCAAGTTATCATTGATAATTAGGTATATTAATTATTGTACCTAAAAGTATGTGTTGTATGTGTGTTTTGAAATAAATGCTTTGATGCATTTGATGTCAGTTATTTCTATGGAAATGATTATTTCTATACTGCACGATAAAGTAAACTCGTCGAGAAGACATAAACATTTCGAAAGTTAAAATCTTACGAAAATAAAGATTTAAGGCAATAGCAAAAATCAAAAATTTGTCATTGCAAATTGGATCTGTGCTGCATGTCGCGGTAAAATCAAAAGTAGTCGTTTTGGTTTTATAGCTATTGTATTAGTGTTTTGTATGACAATAAATAGAGTGATTGTTGTTACTTGATAGTCTTGTTTAGCAATATAATAATAATGTTTATTAAATATCCAATAGCAGGAAGTCAAATAAAACTCTTCAACTGTGCAAACTGCTACAGTGTTCTAGTGATATAAATTATGACTGTTATTTAAATCGTTTATTTTCTTAGCTTTAGTTTACAATTTTCACTTGCTTATACGTTAACATTATTTTTTCATTGTTATTCAAGGCGAAGTATAGTTAGAACCTTTTTTAATTTTTTATTTATTATACATATTTCAATGTTTTGTAGATAAATTAATATTTACCTTTTGCAGTAGTTAATACAAATAAAATCCAATTCCTATTTTTCCTTTTGAAGAGTTTACGCGGTAAAGGAGACGCAAACTCCATCTGTTAAAACGGTTTATTATCATCCTTGCTATAAATACTTCGCTAAAACTAAACTAAAGTTCAGTTTCATTACTGAAAATGATAGCTAAGCTATTAAAGCATGCATTCACTATTAGTGAAGTGTTGTGGTAAGTAAATTTTATGCAAATGTGTATGAAACGTTAACACACGCATATAGCGAACGGTATGTAATTAACAATTTGATGTTTGTGCACGAAATCATATTTGAAATTGGCGTAAGTATTACGGTGGTATGAATGTTATTATAGAATAATATTCAGTCATTCACGTATGGAAACAGAGTTGTCTGCCACTAAGGCAATGAAAGCTAGGTAAATGTTGGTTATTATACGACCTGAAGTCATAGAGCTGGGAATTGCGTCCGCATACCAAAGACGGGGATATGTAATACTTCAAACTTCACAGGTAAGGTCCAGTCTACAAAAAATAATAATTATTCGGAACATAGAGTTTGTCACATTGTGAATCGTGTTACCGACTGAACGTAAAAAGTGTATCACACATGCATCAAATTGTTTCTTGCGCAGGCTCTAAAATTTCTTAAAACATATGACTATTTACAATATATTGAGTGATCTCGGAGGATTATGGTAATAAATCAGATTCGAGTGTGCAATTGGGGGTGGTTCTCTGTTCAGTATGTGTTCTGTTCTTTTGCATAAATATCGGTTCGTACGAGTGCAATTCTCTACACGAATTTATATTTTCAAGGAGCTTAAGATTTTTCAAATCAATATTATGTCCGGATTTTGCCATATACTCTGCCACGCACGATAGTTCTGGTTTATCGAAACGATATGTTCTTTAAACCTCGTTTCGATACTCCTCTTTGTTTGTCCAATGTAAACTTTATCACAATAATTGCATTCGATTTGATTGATTCCAGACCCTTTCATCATATCCGGTTTATCTTTGGGATTGTCTAAGAGGTTCTTTATTTTATCTTTTGATACAACAGAGACGTTGATATTTTGTTAGCGGAAAATTCTACTTAACTTTTACTGTTGGGTGGAAAGGTAGTGTTAAAAATTTCTTGTTACTGATGTTTGTTGATGTCAAGGTCGTTTTCAGTCGGTAACTCGGTTGACAATGGAAGTCCATATGCTCTCGAAACGCTGCGTGAATAATTATTTATTTATGTGTAGTGGAGTTTCCTGTAAGTGGAGTTTCATACAACTACACAGTCCTTGCAATCGCTGTGGTTACTTCAAACTAAATAAAATAATTGATGCAAATTAGTAAAATAATAATAACAATAATAAATACCTGCTTGTATGTTGTAATTTCTGAAACACTTGTCCTTCTAAAATAATATCATTGGGTGGATGAGTACTAGAAATACACTCAGCGAAATTTCTATAGTTCCATATGAACTTCTGAACAGAATATTTAGTTTTTTAATATTTTCGGCAAATTATGCATCGAAGTTAATGTTGAACTACAAATGCAGGAGAAACTAGCATTAAAAAATTACTTTCTTACTCAACTGTCTTTTCAGAAAATCAATATTATTACATAATCATTGCCTTCGTTAACAAGAATCGACTAATCCTTCTCTTTAACGTGTCTTCCAACGTACTTAACGCCATTTAAAAGTAAGGAAGATGTATGTAGAGTGTCGGTAGCTAGTTCTTTAGCGCCCGCATACTAGATTTCCGGCACCTCTATTCCAGGCCGAACAAAAAGAAGGATTTACGGCCGCGCTGCGCGAGATTGCGAATAACGCGGAAACTTGTGAAACAAAGAACCTCCGCACCTTCGCCGTATGTCACCTATTGGATTCAGATCAGATGAAATAGGGCGCGTGATACCCGCACGTGTGGCGCCCGCTGCTCGATTCACACCCGTCCTTTGAAAAAGTTTCCTTTTCTTTTCGTTGTCTGACTTGCTTACAGTAAGTTTTAAGTAATCTCTCGTGATAAATTGGTGAGAATTTGTATGTGATAGAATATAAGAGCTTAAAATAACGACTATACCTTTTCCAACATTCCTTCTCCTTTTAATGCATTTAAAGCAATATTGCACTGAAATGAAGTGTGCATATTACCGAAAACGTAAATTGATGTCTTTTAAGTTTTGTATAGTGGGCCATAGAGGGCACCACTAATCAAATGTCCGTACTAAAAATTAACCTCCACCTATAACTTAAATTTAAAGTTTCGGTCTGATATATGGAGTGTTGTAGCTACAACGAAATGTTAAAGTTGAGAAGTTAGTTAAAAATGGAATTATATCGAAAACATTTCATTCATCTAATAATTCTTGTAATTTTCAAAGACAACTATCCCAATAATGTTTCGCCAAGATGGTTTCTGTTTTCGGCAATGAAACACCACATCAGTCAACAGTTTCTTGTTGGTATGGAAAATTCAAACGTGAACGGGTTAGCCTTTGTGACGATCCAATAATAGGATCATCAATGAAGTGCGACACGTGGCATGCCACGAGATTGATGCTTTCAAACAGCTCAATTCCAAAAATGTTGCAGGAAGAATTGTGTGTAAAAAAATTAGTTTCCCGTTCGATACCGCATGTCCTGACCGAAGAATAGAAAGCAGCTATGGCGAATTGGTATCAAAAACTCTAAACCACTCCAACGCCGTAAACTCTAAAAACATACAATATTGTCACCTGTAATGAATATTGGATTAACTCACATGAGCCAGAAAATAAACGCTGGTCGTCTATTTGGGTGTTCTAAGATGAAGAAAAGCCCATAAAAGTCATCCGTTCTCGAACAAATCTGTCTCCACAAACAAGATCACTACATTTGTCTCTAAAGCAGGTCATGTAGCAACAATTCCTTTACAACATCAAAGAACTGCTACTGCCGACAGGTACAGAACTATTTGTTTGTCGCAAATCATCGCAAAGTTTCGAAAAATCAATGCCGAACGACGATTCATACTCCACCAACACCATGCAAGTTTGCATACAACACTCAAGACAATTGAATTTTTAATGCAACAAGACGTCGAATTGTTAGATCATCCTCCGTATAGTCTCGAACTAAATCCCAACGATTTCTTTATCTTTCCGGAAATCAAAAACGGACTGCGCGATCAACAAACGAGTGTTCAGAGTTGGTTCGAGGGCATGCAAAGGTATATTAATTCGCTCAGAATGCTTCGAAAAACAATAAAATCTTTTAAAGCTGTCTACTGTTTTATTCCAGCTCTATATGCAAAACTTAAAAGACAAGCCTCATAACATAAGACGACAAAAATTGATGAATGGCACCTACTTATATTGTTCATTTTAGACATAAATTTTATACAGGGGCATTAACATTGTCAAAAAGTGTGCAAATTAAGTTATAAACTATATAAATAAATAAAATTGTTTGTAAATATAACACAAAGGAGGCAAACATATGAATGTAAATGTCAAATACTACAACTCATTCCTTTTACCTATTGACCGTTTGTTTTTCATGTTCTGATGCATTTTCTTATTCAACTGAGGACCGAACTATACTAGTTATGTGAGGCTATGGTAACATAAAAACAGAAATGTTTCCAATCCGTCAAATATCAGATTTCGAAATTAGGTCTTTGGTATATAGCCCTCTTTTGTTAGTTTATATGCAGTCGTACGTAACAGCCTTTTTGGAAATTAGGCAAGCTATTTGATGCGATTTATTTCTGTCAGTTATCAAATTCTATTCAGAATTTGTCGTATTATTTGCTTTCTGTTCATTTATTCACGTTTTTCCCTTGATTGGAATCTATTTTTGAGTAAATCAGACTTTTCTTTGCAAAATTATCAGTTTCTAACATTGAAACTCCTAAAGGAAAGCGCTAAGGTAAATAAACTATGACAGAAAAGTACATGATTTACATATTTTGCGAAAAATATGTGAATGCTTCCAAAACAGTTGAAAAAAATATCAAAACACTAGCGTGTGGCAAAACAATTACATCTTCCATTCGCAAAAAAACTATAAAGAAAATCATTCATCAGAAACTGGAGGGTAAGGGAAAAATTCGGTACCTTCGATTTTCCCCGATGGGGAAATTGAGAGGTGTGTTTTAACCTCTACATTATTTCCTAGGGAAATAAATATTAAATAAAACGTTATTGACAGGCCTTTTATATAAAGTTTGCGTATAACTAGAGTAACTTAACATAATCAAGTTCGTTATATACTTACAATTTTCACAAACTCTTTAAACCTAGCAAGGCACTTTATTTGAGGTTATAAGCCCAATACAACCCTTAACAGTAACTGTAAATCTAAATATCAAAATTAGAGAGACTGGGACATCTATTATCGATAGTAGATACAGAAACTAATAATATTTACAAAAAAGAGCGTTCCAAAGTAAGATGCATTTTCCCACAAAAAATACTTTTTTAAGTAAACCCCATACTCCCATTTCCCTCACCTTTCGCTATCTCATTAGTATACTATTTTCTTATTGCACTAAAAATATTTTCTTGGCATAAATTTTACAACACATTTCGCTCCGTCTATGCGATTTTTAAGAAGTCTTGAATGACCTAACGTATGCTTTCATATTGCCATTCTTGAGAAATAACTTTATTATATTATAGTAATATCTTAAAAGTGAACATTAATCAAAGATTTTCACAGTGATGATTTCCACTGTTAACTATGCAATTGTGATGAGCTTTGATTAATGAAAGTCGGAAAATAACTGTAACATCAACCTTAACAGACCGGCGGTAGATAAAACGCCATACGGCTGATTAATGTCGAGTTACACGCAAATCATATTATTAAACTGTTCAAGAGGGAGAAACCGGTACGTTTACCACTATCTGTACGGCAATTATTCATTATTTATTGCATGCGGTGTTAGATTGTTGGCGCGACGCTATTCGGGTAAGTTGCGTGGTGAATAGGTGTACTGTATGTGTCCGATTAGTAGTTACTGGTTACTGCCGCATCGCTAATTTTCTGAATTACAACTGCAACGTGTGGGAAACGAGAATATTTTCACTTCGTCTTACTGTCTAACTTCTAAGTGAATGCAGTAGATCACGAAATACTAAAATACATATTGTGTACAGTGTGGTAACTGCTTAAATGACAACCTATACTTCTTTTCCATGTTTCTGATAGATTTTCTGGCTGCCTACAACATGTTGAACTTTACGATGATGTGGTAGCTGCAGTCTTTGTTAATTAAATTAAAAATGTCTTCCTGGTTTATACACATATTTTAAAGTGCAGTCATCAAAATCTCTATGAGAAACTAACTTTTTTAGACTTAGCTTTTATACTGGTTTCCACTTTCTGGAATATATCAAAATCATGTTGGATATATATGTACGAGGCTGGATTTCTGAGCTGTACCGCTGACCCTCTTACAGTAAAACTACATTATGTTTCTTACTTATCGACATAGTCTCCTTCTACACTAATGCACTTGGCCCATTGGTGCTCCAACATCTCAACAGACTGGAAACATTTTGTCCGACCTCTGGAAATCACCTCTCTACAGCTTGCATCACTTCATAATTACTGTAAAATTTTGCCCCACATAAGATTTCTTTTAATTTGGAGAACAGCCTGTAATCACTAGGGGCTAGATCCGGCGAATATGGCGGGTGCACTAATTCAAAGCCTGGTTGGTATATATCAGCCATAGCAATACCAGTTGTATGGCTGTGAACATTATATGATGGAATGGCATACAGTGCCTTAACTTTTCTCGGAATTTTGCTCTTTAATAGCGCCTCGCAATTTAGAAATCAACTGTGCGTAGTAGTCCCCTGTAATGCTTTGTCTTTTTTGCAAATAGTCAGTCAGGATGATTTCTTGAGCATCCCAGAACGTAGATAACAAAACCTTTCCAGCAGACGGCATGGCCTTACATTTTTATGGAGGAGAAGAACTGTGATGTTTCCACTCTCTACTTTGCACTGTGGTCTCGAGATCATAGTGGTGTACCCATGACTCATTCATGGTTACATACCCACTAAGAAAGTTCTCTTTGTTTGCTTGGTACCTTTCCAAAAGACGCTTACAAATAAACACCCGATTTCTTTTTTGAGCATTGGTTAACATTCGGGGCACCCATCTTGCACTTATCTTTTTCATATCTAATTCATTACTCAGTATGTTGTGCACCACATAATATGATAAGCCAGTATATTCCACAATATCCCTGATCGTGTACCTTTTTAATGTTTTTGTTTATTGTTACTGTTATGGGAGGACCTTTGTTATACAGGATCCATTTCTGTGAACAACCACAGCATGAATGAATTAGCCACAGCACAACAACACTTTAAGGTATAAACTTGATATTATGTAAATATAATCTACAAATATTGGTTAACCCGTCTGTGTGGAAGATTGCCAAATTGGTGCCTGTTTTTAAAAATGGTGAGAAGTGTGTTATTTCCAACTATCGTCCCATATCGTTATTAAATAATTTTGCTAAAGTTTTTGAGAAATGTTTGTACAAGTATATTTATGCTCAAGTTAGACCCTGGATTTCAAATGACCAACACGGTTTCGTTGCTCAACGATCTACGGTAACTAATCTTGTTACAGTTACACAACACCTATCTGATAGTATTGATGCCGGTGGACAGGTAGATGTTGTGTATACTGACCTGACAAAAGCTTTTGATCGAATCGACCACACCGTGCTTATTAATAAATTGGACAATATTGGATTTTCGTCTTCTCTTTTGTCTTTATTCCAATCGTATCTTCTTGATAGAAAGCAATTTGCGACATACATGGGATTTCAGTCTGATTGCTTCTCGCCGAGCTCTGGAGTTCCTCAGGGGAGTAACTTGGGTCCACTTCTGTTCCTCATATATATAAATGATTTGTGCTATCTACTGAACTGTCCAAAGTTGTTATACGCAGATGACTTGAAGTTGTACTCAACAATAAATAATTCTCAGGATTGCAATCATTTGCAAAGCCAACTCGATATATTCCACACGTGGTGTGTCAACAACAAACTAACAGTTAAAGTAAACAAATGCAAAATTGTCACCTACACTCGTAAGACGACTCCAATTATATATACCTACCACTTGGCTGGATCTTCTTTACCTAGAGAGACCTCTATGAGAGACTTGGGCGTCGTCTTTGACTCAAGACTGACCTTTATGGAGCACATATCCAGTATTTGTACATCAGCATTGAGTATGTTAGGATTCATTATACGTGTTACACGACCATTTGCTTCTATAACAGCTATTCTTCCTCTTTATTTCGCTTTTGTTCGGTCTCGACTGGAGTATGCGTCCGTGGTCTGGTCACCTATGTACATCTATCAGATACATCTTCTAGAGCAGATTCAGAGAAGGTGTTTGAAGTTCTTGTACTTTAAAAAATTTAATACTTACCCGATACAAGGATTTAGCCACAGTGCTCTGCTAGACGCATTTAATATTGATTCATCAGAACTACGTCGAAAACAGGCTGAGTGTAAATTCCTATTTACTTTACTTCATAATGGTCTTGATGTACCTGAGTTGTTGAGTAAAATCAACTTCATTGTACCACGTTCAGGATCTAGGCAAACAAATACATTTTACTGTTTCGCACCTAGAACAAACATCGCCATCGGGTCCCCAATACACAGATTGTGTAGCAATTTCAACTCTATGGAGTTTGCCGAGTTGGATATACATACCTGCACTTTACCGTCCCTTTTGACGGTATGTAGACCATGGTGCGTTACACTTAGTTGAATACTTTTTCCGTTCTCTCTTTTTTCCTAACCACTGGTAAACTACTTTTTTTTTTTAATTTAAATTAAAGCAACTAGTTACTAAGTTTTCTAATTTGACATACTTTAATTTTATGTTATTTATGTTATTTATATTTGCATGTGTACATTATTTAACATTGCCTTGTAATTGGATATTTGTATCTGTTGGGCATCAAATATTATTATTATTATTATTATTATTATTATTATTATTATTATTATTATTATTATTATTATTATTATTATTATTATTATTATTATTATTATTATTATTATTATTATTATTAACTAAATGTCAAAAACATTAATCAAACAACCAATTAGAAGTAGGTGAGGGGTGTGGTATGAGAATTCGTCCTCATATCAATGCGTATTTAGTTAAATTGTGCTACGTTGATTCTGTCTTTTTTGAGTAGATATAGTAATAATAATAATAATCCATGCCTTCACATTCCAAGCAGCTTTCGCTAATTGTAGGGGACATTGGCCCCTTCATTTATTATTACGCGTTTGTAGATCGCCTTAAAATGTTTGTTCTTGGCATCTATCATTTAGTAGCAAAACTATGGAAAACCTGAGCTTTCAGAAGCAATAATGTCGGAATTCGAAACCTGGCACTCCGGGACTCACAGCTAAGTAGGGTAAGTGTTGAACCACCAGCCCCTAATTAAAATTGAGTAGAAGCAGTAATAATTCTCTCTTTTTTGAAATTACAAGATATGTATATAGAAATAGTAGTATGTAAAAGGTTTAGACCCAAAATATTGTAGTAATACAATACAAATTAACGAAAGGTTACATTTACAATCTGACAAAAATGTTAACAGTACCATAACAGAACCCCTACCCTAGCTAAATATTTAAATTTATAAGTAAAGAATATTATTTATTCACGGACGCAAAGTTCATACTTTATAAATAGGATAAGTTTCAATAAGAGACG
Organism: Trypoxylus dichotomus; assembly: GCA_023509865.1. Classification (NCBI taxonomy): domain Eukaryota; kingdom Metazoa; phylum Arthropoda; class Insecta; order Coleoptera; family Scarabaeidae; genus Trypoxylus; species Trypoxylus dichotomus. Next base: position 43,916,146 of record CM042074.1, on the reverse strand, counting down.
CCGAGAATAAGCTCGAGACAGCGGTTGGATGTTATTGCGAAAAATTAATAGTATTCTCCTCGATTTCAGGATATTAGATTAATCAACAGCAGATTCGATGGTTCGGTAAAATTTTAGGATATAGCGTGATATAAAGCTTCTAGAGCGAAGATGCCATTGGAATAGAGAACATAAGTCTGAACTTAAGGCAGGTATTATTACTTGGTTTTAAGAATTATTTTGACAGTGACATTGACTACCAATTAATGCATTAGAAAATTGCCGAAAGCAAGTTTGGACATCGAGGGAATAGATCCAAACATGGTTTGCAATATAGTGCAAAAAAAACGTATATGATTGAAGCTTATTTTCGAACTAATACAGCCAGAGTGCACATTTGGATGATGTTAGAGAGCACTTCCGAAAGTTAGCTGTAATTCCCAAAACTGTTTATAATTGCTTTTCCAATTGTGTTGGCGTATTTCGTGAGACTGGTTCTTCACGCTGACAAACTAACTGTTCGTTCAGAAGAAGTTATAGATGATGTTCATTAACGGATGGAAAATATACACGCAAAACTTTTGAAACGTCTTTCTCAGGAAATTGAATTCTCTTATGGAACATGTCAGAAAATTGTAAAGAAGAACTTATACATGTATCCGAATAAGACGCAATCACATCGGGCTTTACAGGTAGATACCCTAGACGTTTTGCTTACTGCCAGTGGTTTGCAAATAATCTGATACAAAATGATGACCTGTTAAATTTAACATTTGTCGCTGATGAAGAGTGGTTTCACCTTTCGGGGACCGCTAGTTCCCAAAAGAGTTGGATGTGGAGTAGTGAACATCTTCATACTTTTGTTGAATCGTTTCTGCATACTACGAAACTTATTGTTTGGCTAGCAGTTTTTTGTCGCAGAATTGTTAGATCTATTTTTTAAAAAATTTACAATTAATGCTGAGAGGTATAGAAACATATTATAATAATTACAATATGGTTACTTCCAGAACGATGGCGCAACGGCACAAATAACATAAGAGAATATCGCTTTTCTTCGTGAGTTTTTTGAGTATCGCAGTATAAGCTTACATACCTAAGTTGAATTTCCATCACGATCACCTTGTGTGACAATCATGAACTTTTTCATGTTTCTTCACCTAAAGAATCGACTATTTAAAACTCCCGTAGCTAATTTGCAAGATCTGCAGCAAAGAATTATTAAAGAATGTGCATTAATATCGGCCGCAATGCTGCAAAATGGCATTAATAGTATAAGAAGGCGTATAAACTTGGGAATTGAAAATAACACGAAACAATTTCATCACTTGCCTTAATTTCGCATTTTTGTTATTAATAAAATCTTGAATACCTGCTGACCTTCTTCTTCTACTTTATCCTTAAATCAAATGACATATTTATTGATGTCACGATGGCATATATTTTCTATTTCAATACCATCTCCGTCCTAAAAATTTTATAATACCACGGTATTTTGTTTATTTATTTGGGAACCCAAAGAAATTAGGAGCTTCCAAACTGTGTATGTGGTTTCTAATCTCAAATCAACGCTGTCCCACACTTAGCTTTCTTTTCTAGCTTAGCTTCTTGCTCCATTTTCCTTTCTACAAAAATGAAAACTAAGTTGAAGGGTGGAGATTGAACATCAATAGCAAACAATGCTGTACACATAAACAAAACAAAATTCTCACATTGCACCCCTGTCGTCGCGAAGGCGGTGGGATCAGTATTCCAACTATTTTGAGGGTAATGCTCAATGAAATCCTGTTATTTTAGAATTATCGCCATATTTTGTAAACTTTTCAGTAACACTTAAATATTGAAGTTCCTTTTCTATTTATGAGGCCATTACTTTTAAGCCGAGATTTCTATGATATAATTTTCTTCACTGCGGCAAATGGTTTATTATTATTATTGCTGGTATAAATTACAAATCCACTTGCAATTTTGCAAATTCGGTATACTCTGTTAACATTTTATAAGCTTGTTCGTATTCAATACCAATATCACTATTTATTTACAATAATCAGCTTCGTGCTTATATTAATTAATAGATTTAAAGGTAATTCTGTAGCAGACAAAACCATCGATATTAATAAAATTACTCCGCATTCAAATTAGAACTTCTATTTGACTTATATTTGAACTATCAAAATCTAGACGTAGGTGAGTATGAATTTACGCGAACTCGATTAAGTAATAACTAAATCTTATCAAGTCTATTATAACGCGATGTTTTGTAAAATTAGCGAAACACAGGGCAAGTTCAAAGGAACTAGCAATCAGTTTATGAGCCGAAATTACGTTAAGTAAGTTTCCAGAAACGATTACACCCACACACAATATATAAACAAGTTTAGCGGAGGGAACTGCATTAAATTTATCACGAACTATATTTGCGCGTTCTTCACGTTCCATTTCCAGAAGGAAAATAAAGATAAAGCGCTCAACTTGTTCCATTCAGTGAGTAAATCGTTAGTACGGTCACGAAACGCGATAAGAAAATTTTCCTTCTTTATTGTTCTTTTAATTATTTTCGACTTAAAATAAAAGTGCGATAATCGAGTTATAACGGAACAACTTTGTGTTTCGCTCGCGGAAAACTACTACCTATAACAATTATTTTTCGCGGAAAAGGCCAGGCAAACACCTCAATCATTTTAAAGTGAATTATTTCGCACGGGCTTGTTCCGACAAGAAGGCGTACTTTTCTGTCGACGTAATCATTAATAATTTAATTATTAATGTGACGGTGGTTTTTTTCGTTTCCCGTGCATCGGTACGGATGGATAATTGCAAGTAGTAATAACCTTTAATTATCCTAAATTTTTTGTGGTAATAACATGGGGTGAGTGAAGAGGAAGAAATTAATTATAGGATTAAATCGACCTGCCCTCTTAATATTCGATGCTATTTGAAGTATATATGTTATACAAAAAAGCGGTGTATAGTATCTATACATCATTCACGTTAGGAATGCAGTAGGCAGCGCTACGATCGACGGCTGTATTACACTGGTGAAATTTAACCGATGAAACTGTGAAATGATAACATCGTAAACATCAAAGTTTGGTTATCAAAATCTTGTATAATAAATAGCAAAGTTTTTCATATTTTATGTGCAATACATTATGGTTATATGACCTGGTAAAATAATACCGCAATAATAAAGTAAAAGTAACATCAATTGCAATATAAATGTATCCTTTTGTTGTTTCATTTACCGAAATAGTTGGAGCTTATTTAATTATGTTAAAAAAAAGTATACTTTTCTACTGTACCCCGGCTGCAGTAAAACCAATGTACATTTTCAATGACAGTACAGTCAATAAATAATTGCATGCATATCAATGAGTACAATAAAAAAGCAAATATACTAATGAATTATAACAACTTCTTAACTGCACATATTATAAATTTATATAGTTTTCTTCTCTTCATATCTGGAATAAATTTACTAAAAAGGATATCTTTACTGCTAGTATTTTATTTATACAATAACAAATGAAATTAACATGAATTTGATTTATAAATCAAAGGGAAGGGTGAAAAAGGTGAATAAATAATTTCAATTTATTATACAAATAATATTAACACATATTTCAATCAGATTCTGATGATGGTAGTCTGCCGAAGATCATATATTTCCTGTTATTATAAATTTTTCAAATATATTTTCAACATTATCCAGTTAATACATCATACTCTCTTCTTCGATAACATGTTTGATATAATAAATTTGTACTCATGTTCTTTTAAAATTACTACATTGTATAAAATACCTTAACAAAATGTATAGAATGCATGAACATATAAATGAGCAATCAGAGTATTCTAAGTGTATACACATTTTATTAATATATTAGGAAAAATCAGAATTTGATATATCTGTCGATGAATCTGCATCTGTAGTTATAATAAATTCTTCAACCATATCTTCAATTTAGCCCCTGTCTACTGCCAATATGCTTGTCTTGAGGTTTCTTCGATGGTCCTGCAACTGCATCTACTACTACTTCTTCAGTCATACCAGCCCAAAGCTGTAATCGTAATAGTAAAGTAGAAATTATTTTGTTTATATAATGGATTGTATAGTGCCTTGTTTTATGAAATGTTGAGATAAAAGAACTCTGAAAAGAATTATTTTTGCCACAACTTGTTTATACATAAAAAGTACAATAAAAAACTGCAGGAAACAATGACACGAAAATTGTAAGCAAATTTGACAATTGACAGAAATTTCATATGAAGAAATTACATCAATTTCAACTGTGTGAATATGTCTCGTCCATTAGCTAATGGCAAACTCATATTTTAAGGCCTATCTATTCCAAGTCTGCATTCTTAACGTGAATGGAGTATAGTTGAGTATATATATATATATATATATATATATATATATATATTGTAAAGATATGAATTATTGTCTATCATTTACCAATGAATTTTTTCTAAAATTTTACTAATTTACCTATTCCAGATATTTTCTCGTCACTGTTTGGTGCACGCCGTTATTTTTATTTTGGTTGATGTTAGAAGTTGGAGGCAAAGTATCGTTAGTACTCTGTTTTTATGAATTTTTAAACACAGATATTCAATCTGTACAGGTTTCTTTTTAAAATTTTACAAATATCTACTTTGAGTTATTCTTTAATAACTTATTATTCACATTTTTTCTTGTTAAAAAAAGAGTCCCTTCAACAACACTTGCAGAGGAGACGTAAACTTTACTATCGTTTATCATATATATCGCTTTTCGTAACCGTATTTTTTTTTATATAAATACATATTTCAAAATTTCATCCTTAAAATACGTTTAATATACTGTACTCACATATTTCAATTACATTGTATAAATATGCATTATTCCGAAATTATACTTATAACCTTCCAAATTTCTCATACGACGAATATGGATGGTACGACTGGCAGCATTTTCCTTTATAATCTTACACGGATGAAAATAAGTGTGTACTGTGTGGCCTATCATATAGGCGAACAAATGCGTTGCTATGGATAGAAGACAAAACCAACAGATGAAGATCGTGTCAAAGGTCAGACATGTTGGCATCATTTCTCCTGAGAAAGAATAATTAGTTATTTTCTCATATAACTCCGTAATGTTATAAATATCTCCGTTTATATGCAATAATAGAGTGTATCAGCTGATGCTACATAAAAAATCTGAAAGTCCCGGACACATACTTTGGAAGCTGAAGACCAGTCCATTTTAAAGGCGAGATATCACGTGCGAGTGAGTACGATTTCAAAGATTAAAGACGTCGAATCTTCTTAAGTTCTTCAAAATTATTTGTATCCACTGCTCTCATTTTGTTTCGTAAATTAATTAGAATATTTAAAGTTTAGCTCGTCAGGGATTGCTTCTCTGACCCGTCATATTCCATAGGTATTCTATTACTGACAAGATCAATGAGCGAGAAGGTTGTGGCAAGCGACACTCACTGGGATTATCCAGAAACTTCATAGTAATCGTCCAGACAGCCGTGCATTATCCTGCTGAAAAATTGAATTTATCAATTGTTGAAAAAATGGTTCAAGAATATTATCGAATGTAAGGAATGGCATTTAATGTTCCTTGAATTACTATCACGGTAGATAGTTCTCCAAACCATCACACATTAAGTAAGAGCCTTATCTCGCTGTTCAGAAAACTGCTAGTTCTTTCTTCTTCGTCGCATAGTTTGATCATTTGACGACCATCATAGATAACATTGAGATTCGTCATTGAAGATAAACTCGATTCTATTCTTCATCCCAGTGTAATCTTTGTACTTACAATTAGTATAACGATGTTGAAGTGGTTACATTGCTCTTGAAAATAATACTTTATTTATTTTGCTAAAAAGTAAGTTTTCCTCATATACTCTCTCAATTTTGGAAATAAACAATTGTCACTGGGAGACAGGTCTGGAGAATAGACGGGATTTGTAACGTAATTCTTGTGGATCGCAGAGTCGTCCTGATGGAAGGGTATTCCCCGTCGTAATTTTCCTATTCGTTCTTCAATTATTGCAGTACGCACGTTAGTCAAAGTGTGCCTACGTAGTAAAAGACCTATGAAAACAAAAAATTTTCTCATGATTTTTATTTTCCGTCGGCAGCATGACATGAAATCTTCTAGGAGGTGGAAAAGCATTTTGCTTATTTGGTGTTTTGGTGTTTCGACTTCGAATCAAAGCGATAAGCCCAAATTCCATCCGCTGAGGCAATTTTTTCCAAAAATACATTGGAATCTCTGTTAATAGTGGCCAAATTGGAGTTCACGGTAATCTAGCGGATACCTCTTTTATTTCATTGTAACATGTCTCCCTTTAGATCCAATAGTTACTCTTTTATAATTCTGTGCTGTACCATGGAACAGATTTATACTTTACTTTGCCACTATTGCTTTTGATGGTCCTGTGCTTGGTGTGCGTTGGTCCTCTACCCAATTTAAGATATTGTGACCCATTTATAATCACGTGTTAGAAAGATGAGGTAATTTACACAGATATTTGTTAACAATCCGACATTTTTGATTTTAGGAAAATATTCTGTAATACATAATAATATACGAGGAATGTGTTTTAAGTTTTACATACCAGCCCATAGAGGGCGCCACTAATCAAATATCAGTACTAAAAATTAGCGTGCAATTTTTGTTAACCTGAAACCAAAGTTTCAGTGCGATACGTCTAGTACTGTAGCTGCAACGAACTAAGTTGACAAGTTAATTGAACAATGGAATTAAACTGAGAACATTTTCGCGAAATAATTTTTTATAATTTTCCAGGATGCCTCACAGATTTCGTTTCTGTTTTCGGCAATGAAACACCATATCAGTCAATAATTTTGCGTCGGTATGAAGAATTCGAACGTGGACGGATTAGTCTTAGCGATGATCCAAGAGCAGGTGCACCAAAAACCAAATTAATCACTCAGGAAAACGATAGATTAACGAAGATTGACACGTGACTTGCGAGATTGGGACATGGTTGGGAATGTCAAAGACCTCAATTCAAAAAATTTTGCATGAATAATTTTGTGTAAAAAAATTAGTTTCCCGTTGGATACTGCATCTGTTGATCGAAGAAACGAACGCAGCTAGGGTGAATTGGTGTCAAAAGACTAGATCGCTACAACGTTGGAAACTCTAAAAACGTGTGCAACGTCAGTAGTGATGAATCTTGGATTTACTCATACGAACCACAAAGTAAACTCCAGTCGTTTGTTTGGGTGTTCCAATGTAAAGAAAATTTGACAAAAGTTATCCTTTCTCGAAGTGTCTCCAAAAAGATGGCCATAGCATTTGTCTCGAAAGCAGGTTATGTAGTAATAATTTCTCTACATGATTAAACAACTATTACTGTCAACTGGTATACAACCATTTGTATATCTCAAGTTATCGCTGAACTTCAGCCTCCACTAAAAAAAATGCAAGTTCGCACATACCACACAGGACAATTGAATTTTTAACGCAACAAAACGTCGAATTGTTAGACCATCTTCCCTACAGTGCCGATTTAAGTTCCAACAATTTCTTTGATTAGAAAATTAAGAACGAACTGCGTGATCAAAGGTTCCAGTCGTTAGAGGGTCAATGTCGCAATGTTTACTGTATCAAGAAACGAGTCCAATAACTTTTTTCAAAGTTGATAGGAGCGCATGCAGAAGTGCATTGATCTTTGGAGAGAATACTTCGAAAAACAAAGTCTTTGAAAGCTATCTTCTGTTTTAACCAGTCCTATATGCTAAACTTAAGAGACAAGCCTCGTGTTGTCGAAGTTATATTTTCCATAAAAATGTTTCCAAAAGGTATGTCCCCTACATTGTTTTAGTAGATGTTACACACGTTCCTTATGATTTTCTAGTAATAACATCTGTTATATATTTCTTTTAAAATGGAAAGAATCCTTTAATCACAAGGAGAGAAAAATCCCTTAATGAAAAAAACCTCGTATTCGTGATATAATTTTTTCTCTGTGGGGAATTTTTCAATGTTCTACCATGTTTTTACTATAATAAAAGTAATACACGTTGTATTCACTCCGTAAAATACAAACAATGTCCTGGAATGATTTTTTACCTCATTAACTTGATTTACAGCTGTTGCAAGGAAGGCGTGGGCTGGGTTCACATTTATCCGGAATGCATTGTTCCTAAAATTAACTGTACGCATTCATGCGGCTACATACAGAGGGCGCTTAATGCATATGAATAACCCTGTTGTAGTTTCAAAATATTTTTCCTACGTTATTCTAGGTATTCACGACTGTTATTCAAAACGTATTATATTATACATGATTGACAATAAATACGGCAGATTCAGAAAAAGAACGGAAAAGAAAATAAATTAAAACAGATTAACGTCATTGTTTGTATATAATGCATGTCCTAAGCGGTTGACATTTCAAGTTCTTCTTATCTTAAACTCTTAAACAATCCACCAAGTTAATTAATCTATTATGTAAAACAGTGGATTTAACATGCCACTCTGAAATGTTACGCCCTTTCAATTCTCCTGATAAATGCGTAGATTGCGTGGTCGAGATTTCTGTTCGATAAAAACCGAAGATAGACGCACATACATTGTACATACACGTTGGAGGTAACCAAAACAGTTTACGGTACGTTTAAAATATTCTATACTCAGATAGACGATAATAGGCCGGTTATCTGGTTAGTTACGAATTAAACTTGTCTCTTATCTTCACCTTGAAAAACGTGAGCGAGCGCTGCTGCTAGATACGGCATATAACACCCTAGAACGCGTAATTTGGAAGCTTACACTCGTGTCGTTTCATTTATAAAAGTACTTAATCATCATCTAACGTAATGAAAGCATGAACTTGCTATATTCTTTTGACCCTAGCGAGCGTTCAAAATCTTGGAATAACTACTTGGACATAAAAAATTATGGAAATCAGATTTATTTTTTGATGAATAACCCTACAATGCATATCACTGGAGAAATTAAATTTTAAAGCATAATAATCTCTCCTGACATGTTTATGGTCTCTTAGAAAAGTCGACAGCACCCGTATATTTTACGATAACGTATTCAGGGGATCCTGCGAGAGGAAGCCCTAAAAATACACCTGTAGCCATAAATTACGTATGATAGATTACATGAGGATATTACAAAAAAGCAATTTGCTTTCATATTTTTGGTAGTAATATTCTTCTTAAAGTGTTTGCCTGCGTTTGCACTGATATTCGGATAAAAATTGAAACTGTTTGACGGAGAATGAAGAAAATTATATGCCATGGATATGTTTGTGCATTATGGGATATTATAAAATTTTATTGCTGTTATCCACTGATATCCAGTTGGAAATAAAGTTATTTAATAATAAACAAGTAAATCTACCAACTGATGATAGGCTAACATAAGAGATATATGTTTGGGGATAGGAATGTATAATCGCATATATTTATTCTTTCCTATGTCTCTATATAATAGTATAAGCAAAATAGAGACCCAGAAAGACATACATAAGGTATTCAAATTCAAAAAAAGTACGCATCGTATTTTCAGTAAACTTATACAGTATAGTATCCACACGACCTCCATGCATAAGATTATGACGTAATGTTCGAAATTTCACGAACAATAACTCATTTTAGCGTAATTCCAAAATAGAACCGTACCGTAATAACCATGAAATTCGAGTATGTAACTAGGAGTAGTTATTTCAACTTTATTTTTTGAATATGGTTTCGTATGCCTCTAATTCTCTAGAAGAGTTTATATATTTAGGAAATTTAGTTCTTTAATTCGATGGATTTAACCATGTGCGTTGCTACATTTCTTCCAAAATCTGGGATATTTAAATTTCGTTTCGACACTCCTCTTTGTTTGTTGAAAGATTAGATGGTTAGATCTTTGTTTCACATCCGGTTTACCTTTGACATTGCATAAGAAATTTTTTAAGCGAATACCAAATTCATATTTTATTGGCGGGCAATTTTCCTTAGTCCTTTTACTGTTGAGTAGAGAAGTAGTTTTACCAATATCTTTTGGAGTCAAGGTCGTGTTATTTCTTATATAATGTTTATATTGACTTTTCAGTTAGATATATGTTGCTACATCTTTGTTATGTTTTAGTTCATTTCCGCACCTTCCCTTTTTTAAAGAGGAAATCTAATTTGTCCGTTGGATAGGAAATTGATCACGGTTATTTCGTGTTGTTCGCAGTGGTAGGGATAAATTGTAATGAAATTATTGGAATTGATTTCTTTTCTATAGATGTTTATCTGCAGTTTATTGTTATTACCCTAGCTTGTTAATTCTTTCTTCTATTGTAAAGTTGATAGTAATAAATTTCGAATTAAGCTCAACTAGGAAACCTTGAATGTTCTCCCTATTCGTATCAAACACAGCGAAAATGTCATCTACGTACCTTAGCCAAATTCTTGAGTTGTATTTGATTTGTTATTTTGTGTTAGTCTCAACTTTGCTTATGTATGGGATTTGTCGCGTATTTAAAAATAATGTTGGGACACACACAAGTCGGTTAGTCCTTTATATTTTTAATCTCTGCATCTCTCTAGTTTAATAGAAAAACAACCAGATGTTCCATAGTTTTTGGAAAAACTTGATAATTTCTAAATTCCTCCTATCTTTATTGCAATTTTTGGCATCTTTCAAGTTTTCGTAGATTTAATTTTACATGAGTTTCTAATAAAATCTGTCGTAGTGTAATCGAACCTCCAATCCCACAGTCCTTGGAATTAGTCTGGGACTATCATTAATTTATTTTATTACTTCAGTTACTTTAATTACTTTAAATACCTTTAATAACTTTAAATGTTTATTAATTTATTTAGTTTATTATTTATTTATTACTAACTTTACTATTTAGATTATGTATTTTGCTTAATGAAATGAGTTTTGAAATTTAAGTATTATTGTTAGAGTTGGTATGTCTTCCTATAGGATGGGTTCGTATTGAGCACGCCGCGCCCACACCAGTGTAATGCTATAAAACAAATAAAGTATAGAATTATAAGTTAGTACCAAGTGAATTTTTATATAAGGCCTATGTATAATTATTATGTACGATGGACGAGCGGAAGGGAAAAACACCATCTTGATGAATTTCCCGATTTATATTACAATGGTGCTTTGATATACTGTAGATTTTGCAATAAACCGTTGTTTTGCTGGAACAAACGTGACTGTAAAAATCAAATTAAGAGTGTACAACAAACCTTCTAAAACGCAGTTTAAGTTTGATTTACTGTTCATGAAAAATGTTTGTGATTTGAGACTTCATCTACCCGATAAGCAACTATTTCATGACTTCTGCAATAAATACAATCTCCACCGGAAACTACCATAGCATCCCGGAATGCGTTACAGAATCATATGCCGTAATTGTGCACAAGCTGTAGTGAAAGATAAACAGCTGCTATGTGTCGATACAATAATAGATCGATGCATTCTATTTTGACTATTATAGTGCGTGTTTTAGAATAGTATGTGTTTTAGATCCTGTTAAGGTAGGGTTTCCCATTGTATTAGCTAGCAAAATATTGGAAAAGTGCACTGGTAAAGCAATTATAAAGGTATGGTATTTATTGTTGTATTGCTTCATATAAAATAACAATAAATTGATCCTTTCATCTAGGTGTACTGTTATAGTTTTATTAACGAATTTAATCCTCATATCATTACTTTGTGTGGTATGGAATTTACTACAATACTTATCCATTACTAGACCTAGCTAACGGATGCCTTCTTCCTAAGTGTTCCATTGATGGAGTTTTCTAATGGACATTGTGTTGCGGAACTTCGTTCCAGCAGAAACTGTAAACATTTTAGAGATACCAAGAGAAAGTGACGAAAATAGTACAACCTCTGTATGTGCTTGATTTTAGATGTGGAAACATTTTATTTTTACTTTTTCTGATACGGTGAATCTCAAGAACTGTTACACAGATTTGCATCAGCTTAAAGATAGTATTATTAAGCTGCGATCATTAATCCACGAGCACTTTTCTTTGGCAGCATTATTCAACGTTTTCACAAGAGTGTTTCAATAAGAGTGCAAGATTTAAAAGTTCAATAAAACATGGTTTTTTGAAGCAAAGTATTGAAATATTTATTGATTTATAATGTATACATTTTTGAGCATTATGTATGAAGTAAAATAAATAGGTAAATGGCTGCCATGGCTTTGCTGGCACATGTATACTCTTTTGACAAAATTTGCAATAACATCATTGTATATATGTAGCAGTATTTCATTGATAGAGCGTCTAATTTTGGCTTTCAATGCTTCGCTGGTCGCGGGGCTGTCGGCATAAAGCTAGGAGTTCAAATAACCCCACAATCCAAAGGTGTTAAATCGACAAAAACGTGGCGGCCAATTCTGGTCACCAAACCGGGAAGTGACACGGCCAGGACCAAATTCGGGGAAGACAGTCAATGTTTCACTGGAGGTATGACATGTGGCACATGAAACAACATGTCGTCAAGAGCAATATTTTCCAAATGAGGCATTCTCATCTTCTACAAGTCCTAAATGGGCCAGTTTTGGCCATTAACGAAGCCATCGAGGCTAAAATGGGTCTCATCAGTGAAAATGATTTTATTCGCAAAATCGATATTCACTTCTGTTTGCTCACGGATCCAATTGGTGAAAACTCTTGGCTGTGCATGGTCTGCTGGCAAAAGTTATTGAGTTAATTGGACTTTGTAGGCATGGAACTGCAAATCTTTCGTTAGAATACCCTAAATAGTGGCTGTTGTAATGTACAATTCTTGTGCAGGATGGAGAATCGATGTCTCCGGACTTTCGGCCACACCCTCGCGAACTGCCATGATGTTTTTTTCTGAACGATCTCTACGAGCTCGTGTCATGTGTTTCATAGTATTAATCGAATCAGTACTTTCAAATTTTTCGATTATTCTTTTGACAATGGTGGCATTCAAAGTTTGACCATCTTGATAGTAATATTTAACAATCAGAACTCATTGTTCTATCGTGTAATACTGCATGTTTACTAACTGCCATCTGTCAACTTGCGATCTGTCACATCATAATCACGTGTCATTATGATTGTCAAACATGGCGGACAATTCAAATCTTGCATTCGTATTGAGACCCCCTTTATAAGAGCAGATAAGTAAATGAAAGCCAAAAATCCTTTGAAAAACCTAGTAGAGTTCTGTTTTAAGCCTATTGTGTTCAGATAGAGTTACTAGCTCTAGGAAGCGCTCCCATATGAATTTAGAGGCTGTGATTTGATGTTAGTGCCACCCTTAAGGCCGACTGACTGTCCGAGAAAATACAGAACAATTAGCTCCATTGTTATTGCTGTGACCCTCACAAACACAGGTTTAATGCTAGTTTCAGGCTACCGTTGCGTTGTTCCTACAGATATTCCTAAGCAATTTTATTAATATAACATTCTATATTTAACCAAAACTCGATTTTGTACTTAGATTACTGGTCATATTATTGTAAATAATAATAATATTCTCTATTTTCACTAAATGTATACTACAATACAATACACATGAAAGTACACAATAAAAGGTGACAGGCAATATACTACCGTTCTTTCATTCCATTACCCTATGGTATCTTGTAGATAATTCAACTAATGGTTCCTAAGCTTATCTCTTTCACAAAACTATGTTCTCCTTAATTTATCCGTGATTATTTTATTTTGTGTAACTTGTATTAAAAATTCGTTTAAATTTCATTGGTCTAATTAGCAATTTCCTTGTGCGAACCTCTATGGTTAGGTGTTTTTAAAACCAATACCTTCCAGGGTAAAATTGGTGGATGAATAAATATCTAAAAAAAGCAATTTCGTTCCGGATATAATCATCAGCCCGAAACTGCTTTCATGCGAAATGACGTATGAAATGTTATAAATACGTTTGTATATACGTTACGGCGGCGCCTATACGCTAACGCGTGCCTTTCCGAAGGGAAGCGACGTTCCTCTCACGCACTTAAAAACATCTTAATGTAAGAGAAAATGCACACATGAAGTGGAACGAAAAATATACATAAGTCAGCACTTTGTCAAAAATTTTATCATGTTATGCGCACCGCTCGAGATGTACGGTACGATGGCAGAAAACGATGAAGGTATATAAGGGCAAAAGGCAAACGCCAGCTAGCATTGAAGCCGTAGTGAACGTATAATCGTAAAAGCGACTGTAAGCCTCAAACCCTCTTCTCGGGGTTTCGTTCGCGGATCGATCGGCCGATGAACATTCATCTTGATTTACCGGAGACTAGTGAAGGCACAATCCGTTGATAAAAACAGACACCGCAGAATCTTCGCCGGAAATATAGCCACTTCCGCAACATCCAATAATGGTCGAGGCGTCCGGTTCCTATTTTTCTAATATTATTTTTTGCGCGTTCTACGATGAAACTTCGTGATTACATGGCCTACCTACAATTACTTTAATTTGGGTTACTGTTGGACGAATTTTTCTTTGGTCTTGATAAATAGTTATTTAGCCCCGTGAAAATTCTAAAATACAAATGTCAAACACGAGAGTTAATACGAAAGAAATAGCACAAGGATACACACTGCGACGGGGGGCGACACGGGGCCGATCGCGCCGACTTGAACCAAAACAATACATACAGGGCCGCGGAAAGGAAGGAAATCCACAAAAGGAATGGTAAACAAAGGAAGCGAAGCTGAATTACAGAACTAAGCGAAAGAAAAACGAAAAATTGTTGGACGAAACTTTTATGCATTTTCAAAAGTACCTTTGAAAATGCGAACCACAGTTGTTCGCGAAACGTCAGGGACAAAAACCTTGCGACACGGCGGAACCCGACAACCGTTACGACTATACTGTAAAGAAATTCTCAAAAAATACAACAGTGGTGAGTTAAAATCCGTGTATAACATTTACACGGGTGACGAATCTTGGATCTGTGGATATGAGCCCGAAAGTAAACAGCAAAGGACTGTATGGGTCTCCCGAGATCTAACAAAAGTTATTCACATCAGAAGCACCTCGAAGCACCTACAGCACCACTACAGATCGTTGTTTGCCAAAAGTATTTTCACACATACACACATCGACCCAAACAACTCAATGTTTAACCGATCGAAACATCAAATTGATGGGTTATTCGCTATACAGTCCTGATTTGGCACCCAATGATTTCTTTTTATTTCCGTCTGTGAAGAATAAACTACGTGGCCAATGATTTCCGACGCCAGAAGAACCGGTTGATAGATTCAAAATGCATGTCTTGGAGATACTTCAATTGGAATCGAAAAAGTGCTTTTGAAAAACAATAAAACCATTTTCAATGGCAAATGTCTATTACCTATACCAAACCTGTTGATAAAAAAATACACGAGAAATGTACTTACATAAATAATACAATGGTAACAAGTTACACGTGTGTATACAATACATACATACATATGAAATTATTGTTGCTTACAGATAAAATATCTTAATTGGTACTAATCATTTGCAAAAAAGAAAAGACAAATAGAGAAAAGCTTCTTCTGTAATATTTAAGCATCACTAAAACATGCCCTCTGAAGGAAACATTCTGGTAATCGTAAAAGCGCTTATGAGATCCTTATATATACGTATAAATACGTCTGAACAACTGCCAATTATTCTACAACAACTAACTTTACATTGTTTTTTTAAAGGATGTAAAACGTATCGTGTGTTTTATGTTTGGGAGGAGTTGGTTACATATGCGAGCAGTTATATAAATAAAGTATTTTAGTCCTATAGCTTTGTGATATAGGCTTTAGATAATTATCCTTTTTATATTTCATTTTAGCTAAGCAAAATATTTATCTCTTATTCAAAGCTTTGCGTTGGAAATACGAAAAGTCTGATGAATACCTGCAATGTTTGCTATATAAAGTCACATAAAAATGGTGAAAGTAATGTGGAAGTTTGGGGTTGTTTTGACGACACAGCTGTAGCCAATTTGATAAAAATAGATGAGGTCCTGCGTAAAGAAGGTTACCTAAGAATTTTACATAAAAGTGTTGTGCTAAGTGGGAAAAGATTATGTGATCAAGAAGATAATGATCCCAAACGATCATCTCATTTATATATTTGGTGTCATTCAAGGAAGAAGGCAAATTGATACGGATGATTTGGCTGCCTCATTCTCAAGATCTGTCGTCAATAGAACTAGTGGATGAAGAACAAGAATTCGAAAGAAAAAGTAGTTGGCAGCGCACGAGGTCTTTGGCAGAAGCTTCAGGTAGCATATTTTGAAGAAGAATCGCTTTATGTTAAAATTTCTCATATTTATTATCTATCAATCCATCCAAGTGCTCAGTGATTGTTTTTGGTAGACGACATGTTCTGCAACACTTGATGAGCTCCAAATTACTATCAGAGACTTAGCCTTGCCAGTAGTTGATAGGACTAAAATAGTGGCGTTGACGATTTCATTCCAACTTACGCTTCACATTCTATATTAACCAGTTACCAAGAACTTCTAAATTGAGGATTTTATTCAATAACAGGCATTTTTTAATCAGAAAATGAAGTTACTTTTATGCGATTCTCTAGTGTTATCGTTATTTAATCATTGTCGTTCTTTTCATGGTCCTTGTTTGACATGGGTTGATTCTAATCGCGTGGAAAGGGTGTAGAAGTTTGCGGTTTGTGTATGAGATTGGGAGAAGGGAAAGGGTTTCCTACACTTTGCAGTGGGCTGGATGGTTGAGTATGGCGGAGCACAGAGCAAGTGTCCTGTCTTTGTGATTACTAATGCCAACGGTGGTTTAGTATTCATATTCCTATGAATATTAGTATTAATATGGATGTTAGTTTGTCCTGTCTTTATTTCAAAATACTGATCACTATGAATCCCCCTTATCTTTCTGTTAAACACTTATAGAAGTGATATATACGATATTACTATTCGTCATGGGGACTTATTGGAAATTCCTTGATATTTTACAGATATGTTCAAAAGATGCTTCTCTTATCAAATTGGCCATGTTATGAATTCTGCTCCTTTTGCTCACTCCTGCGTTAATCTCTTATCATTCAAAGTTAAATATAGACAGTTGTTAAGCTCTAAACAGGCTTTTAATGCTTCATATTGTAATGTTTAGGTTATATGTGATTGAAATCCTACTATTTATTGTGGCAGTTTTTTTACATTAACTAATATCCTGGTGTAACTTGTACTAATCCTAGTTTGATTTATTTCGGCAACATATGTATGTACTGTTTTTTTTATTTCATTGTGCATAGGGGCATTCTAAAACCAGATTTTATCTGAAGTGATTCCTTTGATGTTGGTAGTATAGCATGTAATAGTTTGCAGTAATTTGCAAAATTTCGTTTTTATTATGTATATTTTGTTGAAACCCCAATATCAATAAATTGATTTACTATTATTATTAATAATAATAATAAATATAACTACATGTCAACTCGATATTTCAATTCAAATCAAAGAAAACTTCAATTTTATAGTGGCTCCCATACGAGGGAGACCTGAAATGTTTCCGGAATCGGCAAGGAGTGGCGCACGAAGGTTGAAGTGGATTCATTGGTCGGCAAGAGCAGCCTTTTTTATGGCAATTGTCAAAATTTCAGAAGTCTACTATCAATAGTTGTTGTTTAAGAGTGTGTTTTGTGTAACACGTTAGGCGGTTTCGTAAAAATGGATAAAATCGATTTTCATGCAGGGACAAAGCACTTCTGGATGGGAAAACGGTCACGGAAATTCGAAATATTTTGCTAGAGGTTCATGGCAGATGTACTTCATAATTTTCGACCATCAGCTTCTGTGTGAGCGAGTTCAAACGTGGCCGTGTGACAAACCACGCAGTGGATGCCCAAAAAACCGCTACCAACGATGAAATGGTCGACAAGATTCATGATGTCGTGTTAGCCGATCACCGATTGAAACTGAAAGCGACAGCAGAGACAACAGACATCACAGAAGAATTTGGGAATGGAAAAGCTTTCGATGCGATGGATATTGTGTTCGCTCACGCCGGGACAAAAATGAAATCGGGTGATCGTTCCGGAGGAGTGTCTGGCAAGGATCCAACGCAATCCAAGGGATTTCTTCATGCGTTTCGTAACCATGGATGAGACTTGGCTCCACAACTGTATACCGGAGACCAAGTAACCCTCGAGGCAGTGAACTTTTTCAGGCGAATCGGCTCCGAAGAAAGCAGAGGTCGTTCCAACGGCCGGAAAGGTCATGGCGGCCATTTTTTGAGATTCCGAAGGCGTGATTCTCATCGACTATCTGCAAAAGGGAAGGACACTTACGGGGTAATACTTTTTTTTACATTAACACAACGATTTATTGACTCTATTCGATGCTTTTCCACTACGACAATGCACCGGCTCATTCATCCCGCATCGTGATGTCCAAATTGAATGAGTTGCGTTACGAATTAGTCTCTCATCTTCCATATTTACCGGGCCTAGGCCGAGTTGACTTTTTCCTATTCCCAAACCTGAAAAGATCACTGCGAGGAAAGAGATTTGCTTCAAATGAGAAAGTCATTGCCGCTACAGATGGCTATTTTGCAGACCTCGAAACATCTACGTTTCCGACGGCTTGAGGAGACTAGAGCATCGTTTAAAAATGTGTATTGATCTTCGCGGAGACTACACCGAAAAATAAAAATAAAATCGAGTTTTTCTTGTAGATCCCGGAAACATTTCAGCTGAAGTGAATTATTTAAGTTATTCTGATATAAATATAGAAATTTGTTTTGTATGCTTGTATGATAGATTGTTTCTTTATATTTCTCATTAAGAGTATAGTGACACGCCGTACGTAAATTTAATTAACTTTTTTCTATTGAAAAATATATGTTTAGTTTAATAATATATTACATTGGCATTATGTATGC
Source organism: Trypoxylus dichotomus (assembly GCA_023509865.1). Lineage (NCBI taxonomy): Eukaryota > Metazoa > Arthropoda > Insecta > Coleoptera > Scarabaeidae > Trypoxylus > Trypoxylus dichotomus. Next base: position 43,897,276 of record CM042074.1, on the reverse strand, counting down.
CAACAAAATGAAGTAATTCCATTGCCAGTAATAATAATCCCACGGCAACTCGTTGTTTTAATTAATATTGAAATATAAATTTTGTGCCAATATTTTTTTACGGGAGAACGGGAGGAGAACGAAATGAAAACAAAGGCTTTATGAATTAAGGTAATGGCATAACGAAGTTAGAAGTCCCCGACTCTACATCTATTAAGTGCTTATCCCAATAAACTGTCATCTCTCGGGGGGCTAAATCTCTCGGCAACGTCGGCTGAGCCCCTGTAATTTACTCTCTTCCCCCAGTAGCACCGGCCCGACAATGTAAATTCAGCATAGACGTGAGAGACATTTTGAAATCTTCGGTTCGTCGTAGCCGTCGTCTGCAATATCGTGTACTTCACACAGTTGGTCGATCGTAGTCCTAATAGTCATCAGAGCGAATTCGTTTCGAAAAAAAAAAGAGAACAATAATTATGCATACTGCAGCAGATTCCCGCATCAGACGGTAATGAGATGGAGAAATAGAAATGTAAGTTCGTTTTAGAGTTTCGTATACCTAACTATCTTCGTCGCAGTTTCGAGTATGTACATTCTAGTTCAAAAGTGCTTAGCATTTGAAGATTGCAAAGCTTATTTATTCTTCAATATATTTACTATTTATCAAAACAACATGTTTAAATTGCGTATTTGTATTTGTCACTTGGGATGTATGTATGTTCGTGTTGAATCATCAAAAGTGTGGAAAAAGGAAAACAATTTTGATTTGCACACTTCGTCAGTAATGATATGGCCTCTAATCAGAAGAAGTATGTCATTACTAGAAATCGGGGATCAAGGGTACATTCCAGGACCGGATTTAGACGTAATAAATTATTGTATACACATAGATGTAAAAGTAATAAACAAATTATCATTATTAGCATCATTATAAAATGTCCAAGGCATAAGATTAATTTAATCGATTTAGGTCTGCGCCAATCGATTGTACAGACCTGTTTCTACCGAAAAAAGTGCAACACTGAAACCATAATGGAGCTATCAAATGATCCTAAAGCTAACATTGGATTTAAATTTTGACTTTGATCATTCCTCGATCTATAACTTTAGAAGTAGAACTGAAAAAAGTGAAGAATATGATTGATTGGGTCTTAGGACAATCGATACCATGGATACGTTTTTACTAAGAAAGCAATCCGTGTATTAGTAGCTTATTATTTACTTTAATAGTACCTAGTTCGATACTATTTACTTTAATAATAGTTAATAATGTAGTATTCTCTTTGTTTCTCCAAAAGTATGCCAGTTTTGCTTCCTCTTTTCGTTTTTTGACTTATTACATACACACAGATGTAAAGTTAAAGAATAAAAGGAATGTTGTCGCAGTATGAGGTTATATCAAAATATAGGAAAAAAGGAAGAAAACGAGACTAAATTATTATTATCTCTAGAAAATGTTCCCGCATAAGATCAATTTAAAAAATTGAAGAAGCTAAAGGTCTTGATCTATAATTTCATAATCGAAATTGTCTGGGAGTCTCTTAGGAAGTCTGAAATATACGTAGCAAATATCTTTAGCTGAAGTAAATGCCCATTTCACAATACAATCAACTTAAACGGTGAAAGATATAATTGATTGAGTCCTATAGTAATCGATTCTATTGGGAAAAAAATGCAATCAGCGTTATCAAATAATTCCAAAGCTATTAACTGGAATTCGGTACCCCGGATCGAGAGGAGTAATGTAATATAATATATAATAATACGTAACAAGTTGGATATTATAATATACATACGACATCTATGTATGTATAAAAGCAGTAGCATCTGTAGCGGCGAATATGGGTGACGTTGAAGGCCGGGCTTTTACTCTCATAATATTTTAGTTCAACTGTAAGTGGTCTATGTAGCGGGCCGATTTATTGCTTACTCCTCGATCCGTTCTTGAAATTAACGTTATGTGTTTCTGAGCGCCGATACCTAGTGATTACCAATAGAATACATATTGTAAATTGTAAATTAAGAAATCGTTATTAAAGGAATGGACTTGACATATATCCCAGAATTAATGAAAGTAAATTTTTAAATGTTTAAAGGGTCACGCTATTTATTTTTAGGTACAAGAAAACTACAATTTTTTTTACGAAAATGATTTTATTTATGTTCAAAATAATCACTTCCAGCGTCAATGCACTTTTGTGACTGAACCTACCATAACGTAAAAGCTTGAAGCCAGTCATCTTTTGGAATGATCTCAAAAAATTGATGAAATGCTTCAACTATCTCATCCTTCGTCGTGAAACGCAGATCATGTAAATGTTTCTTTCGGTTAAAGAACAATCAAGCCACATGGTCAAATCAGTTGAATAGGGTGGATGTTCAGTTACGTTTACATTATTTTCACGTAAAAATTCAACTGTCTGCTATCCACCGTATGATGCATTGTCGCGAATGTTGACTGACTCAAAGCTGCACTACATTTTTGTGGTGTACCAGTTTGCTGTAACGGTACGTTGATTTTCCAGCTTAATTGCTTTTATTAACTAAAGCAAACTGTGTACATAACTTTCTTAACATCCTTTCGCGTTTTGGCCATTGTTGGTGTTGGTGTACCTTTGTGGATCAATGCACGGCTATTCTGGTGGATAGGAATATCGTAAAATGAGATGCAAGTTTCATCACCTGTTACTATTTTAGATGGAATACAATGCTCTCCATTATTTCACATTTCCAACGATTCCTGAGCGGTTCTTATTCGCCCTGCCTTTTAGAAATTGTTAAGCGTATGTAGCCCTCAACGAGTAATAATTATTTTCATATTTTCATCCGAAGATGATCATATAGAATTAAATTTACTGTTGCGGATTTAACACCAAGGGTCGTCTCAATTGCTTGACAGGAGCATCTTGAATCTTCATCGATCATACATCTCACCCTCTTCTAGCGTTAACTGACGAACAAGACCTACCAGCACGTGCCTCATCACCAAGCGATATCCGTCCTCTTTTACATTCACTGTACCAGCCAAACACAGTTGCGCGTGAAGGGCTTTCAGGACCAAATGCTAGTTGCAATCGTACAAGACTTTGTTGTTCACTTAAACCGACCTTAAAATCGTAGTAGATCATTGCCCGCACATGTTTCTTGACAAGTCCATGTTTCGATTACGAATCGTATGTACCACGTTTGCTCTATGACACCAATGACCTAACTGACTGGTCGTTAGGAATAATTTACTTAAATTATGAACATATAGTAACACTGAAGTTTTTCCAGACTCTCTAAGTGTGATTAAGTTTCATAAAATGAATCAAATTGTCCAACTGAATTGCAATGGAATGATTTAATGCAATACTTTCCACTTATTATGTGATAATATAGTGTAAAACATGGACTAGAATAAAGAATAGTCTTCATCGCAATAAAGTTACTTAAAAAATAAACATCTACTCTTATTCCAGTTCGAGTTATTTTTCTTTATTCTTTTAAACTTGTAATAATAATAACAAGATGACTTTTCAAAGCTGAAGCACTTCATCTACATAAAAATTTGCTTCTTTATAGTCTAATTGATGTACTAGGATAATATTGGCATTCTTTTGAAAATAAATAATCTTGCTTTCCCAGTCACACATTTTATCGTCGGGATTTATTCGGCGCCCGTCCAGTTAAAACAATGTGACATTTATTAAAATAATATTTAAAGCAAACAGAGGGCGAGGGAATATTGCCGTTCTCGCAGAGCTAATCGGCCAGAGTTGCAGAGAGAGAGAGAGAGAGAGAGAAGGGGGGGTTCCCCGACAACAATAATACATTCGGGAAAAGTTGGTACCGGCGGCAGCGGCGGCGGCGGCGGTGGCAGAAACGGAGTATTGTTTAGACATGGTTATTCAATCCTGCACTTAGCTGTCGTTTGCATAGAACCCACTCGCTCGCTAAATCAACAATTCATGATTTACTTGTTGCCTCCAGTGTTTCTGTAAAATTCAACATAGAAACGCCCCGTCCTCGCTCTATAATATAATACCCTGTTCCGACATCAAGAGCAGCCGGAGCGGATGGAGAGTAATGGTTGACCTGAATCATATAGAGACATAAAACTTAATTTTCGCGGTGCATATAAAACTTCGCGTAATATTTTATGAGAGAGTTCGTGTGTTCTTAAGTTATTAAAATATGTAAGTTCTCCGGTGATGCTCTGAGCAACGACGTTACTTTTGGTTTATTTATTATTACCAACTTGCACACTTTATTATGAACAATTTAGCTGTGTCTGGAATAGTATTGCTAGAGGTTTTTGAATTTGAAAATTTTCTTTTATTTTAAAGAGTTTGGTGATTTACTTTTATAAATAATAAGCGTATTTTTAAATAGTTGTATGTTAAGTAGTGAGGCATCGCTGAATATCTAACAAGTATTTTTCCTAATATTATTTTAGAACTTTATCTACAAACATATTTATTATTATTACTATTATTGCTATTATTACTTTCATGGGTGTCAGATGCCAGTTCCCCCATTGATATACCTGGGGTAGTTATGTGGCTCTACAGGTAACACCATTATTGTGATTGTGGTGTATATACCATCGAAAGTACCTGCCACTGACTTTCAACGCTTTTTTGATGTACTCGGTACTTAACTGTATAATGATTGTGGGAGATTTTAATGTTCCTTATTTTGGTTGTGATTGTAATGATACGTACTCTACTATACTCAATAATTTCAAGGGTTTTAGTCACTTGCAACAACTGAATATAATTGTCAATGTTAATCAACGACTGTTGGACTTGGTTTTTTCTAATTTTTCTTGTGACGTATCTAAGGATCCCTACTCCCTTGAGGATAGCTACCATCCCGGTTTTTCTTGCAACATAGCAGCACTGGCTTCTCCGAACTACCCATTTAATATGAATCGCCCTCTAGATACTTTTAATTTTAAAAAAGCTAATTTTCTATTGTTATATAATAGCTTATATTCAACCGATTGGTTTGTTTTGGAAGGTATTAGTGATGTAGGCGAGGCATGTCGCACATTTTACATTTTGTACGAAGTGTTTAGCAAATCAGTTTCTGAATTCAAATCAACTGCGACCCGTCGCCGATTTTATCCTCCTTGGTTTAACTCCGAAATTATTCTAATGTTAAAAGCTAAAACGCTATATACTAAAAAAGTATAGGACGTACAGAACAAAATATTTTCTTGATCGATTTAAATATTACAGATCCGAACTTAAAAAAGTTATATCAGCATCCCACAAAAATTATATTGCTAATATAGAGCAAGGTCTATGCAGCGATCCAAAACGTTTTTGGTCTTACAGTCAGAGCAAATGTGGAAGTACTAGAATACCTGGGCGTATGAATACAATAATATTGATAAAATTACAATTTTCTTGCAATTACCCAGCGTAACTAAATTCCGAAAACATATCGGTCTCGGAGGGGGATTTAAGGCGATTTGAACTTATGGCCATGTGGATGTTGGATTCAATTTCCCTCCGAGACCGATATTTTTTCGGAATTTAATTACGTTGGGTAATTTCAAGAAAATTGTAATTTTATCATTTCTAATACCAACGATAGTTTAGCATTGATATTCATGTTAATATTAGTATTAATCTGGATATTAGTTTACATGTCTTGTCGTACAATAATATTGAATCTACTACACCTGCTGATATAGTAAATGCTTTTGCGGAATACTTTAATAGCGTATACACTCAATCCCTAAATAATCACTTGCCTGCCTTTCAGAATATGATAAATTCCAAGATAACATTTATGTCAATTACACTAGAAGAAATTGAGGTGGCACTTAGGCGCCCGAAGGATTCTTTTACGTCGGAATTTGATAATATTCCGGGATTTATCGTTCGTGACTGTGCTTATGTATTTGCGAAGCCTTTGCACGTTATTTTCAATCTTGTTTTGAAGCAGTCTAAATTTCCAACAGTTTGGAAATTGGCACAGATATGCACAGTACTCAAGAAAGGCGATCCCTCTGAAATACACAATTATCGTCCAATTTCTTTACTTTGTAACTTCTCAAAAGCGTTTGAACATATTCTTTTTTCTCATCTTATTTTAGAGTTGCGCGGAAGGACCTCTCAAAAGCAACATGGTTTTATATTTCAGCGTTCAACCGTCACTAATCTAGCTTGTTTTACGCAATATGTGTCTGAAGCAATAGACAGCAGAAGCCAAGTTGACACTATTTACTTGGACTTCCAGAAAGCGTTTGATCAGATAGACTACTATATTCTTCTACGAAAACTGAATTCATTCGGATTTTCAAGACCACTACAGTCACTCTTGCAGTCGTACCTGATCAATAGAGAATTTCAAGTATAGTATAGGAACTACGTATCTTCCAAACACATCGCTACTTCTGATATACCGCAAGGATCTAATTTTGGACCTCTAATATTCCTGCTCTTCATTAACGGCATTGCTAGTATTGTTGAATGCGAAACGCTAAAGTACGCTGATGATATTAAACTATTTCTAAGCATCGATTCTACTGCAGATTGTGTTTTGCTTCAGAGAAGTATCGATTGTGTTTCTACTACTGGCTTAATAGATTGTCCTTAAATATATCAAAATGCACTACCATGACATTTGCTAAGCGTCGGCAAGCTATTATTTACAATTATAATGTTGAAGGAATATCACTGCAGATGTCAACATCTGTCAAAGATTTGGGGGTGCTTTTTGACACCACTCTGTCTTTTTCTGATCACATATCTCAATTGGTATCGCGATGTAATAAAATATATGGATTTATTTACCGTAATTGTAGGGACTTCCGCAGTATACAAGCTATATGTGCTTTATTCTTTTCTCTCATTCGATTTCGGTTGGAGTACGCCACGTTGGTCTGGTTTCGTATTTATGAAACACACATATACTCTATTGAGACGGAGCAGAGAAGATTTCTGAAGTTTCTCTATTTTCTGTCGGAGGGATCTTATCCACGTAGAGGTTGTGAACATGGTGTATTGAAATTTAATTTTGTTTCTCTTTCTACCAGAAGAACGATCTCTTTGCTAAAAGTTTTATTTTGTTTAGTACATATCAAGATTGATTGTTCCTCGCTCTTGAATAAGTGTAATTTTTTTATTGATGGTCTTTCTTCGTCTGGCCTCTTCCCCCTAACATTTATCAACTTTTCATCACTAATGTAATTTTAGTATTAGTTGAATAATCCTTTTTATATATAGTCTTATATCATAGGGTAATACTTAATATTTAGTAATTTTTAGTATTTTTATTTGTGACATTAAATACATGTAACTTAGCAATTATTTTTATATACGTATATATTCCTTTTTTCTTTTTGTATTTTTTTCATGCATATTAATTTTAGTGTTTCCTCTAACTGGGTAGTGTACCTGTTCGAAATAAATTGCTATTATTATTATTATTGAACTTGGCCTAAGCAGCGGCGCTGTTGATATGGTTAGAATAGATCGAGATTCTTGAGAAACTTCTTTACTAGTCTAGGATCTTTGTTCTTTAGTCCAGAAAGTGTTGGATATTTCTTCTTGAAGAATTCGTGTCGAGAGTGACTGAAACGAACGCATGCACATAATATGTGTTCTGTTGCTTTTAGATGTTCCTGTTATAGACGGCAGAGTTGAACTTTCACTCAAAACAGAATTATCACTCAATTACCAAATGAGGTATAGCCACAGCATAGTAGAGGCAATAGTTTCACTTGCAGGATTTTTGTCTTTAATTTTACCTGCGCATGTGTTGCGCTTGGTGAAACAAATTTAATAATTTCTACGCACTACGGTTTTCAGTCGTAAGAAGAGAGTGGATGTGCTTAGAAGGTGCAACTACTTTCCATTAGCGTCTATACAAACTGGCACAGGAGAGTTATTGAAGCAATTGTGCTGTGAAAGTGTAATTGATGCATCCATGTCCCAATTTCGAATGCAATTATTTAATCACTCTTTTTGTTAGAGTTCGGATTTATTTTATTTTAAGATTTTATAATAAAGGTTTGAAAGAGAAAATTAATCCACAAAAATTATCAAATAAGCAACATTTTGAATAAATTGTTTTTTCCCGTCCCTCTTCCAAAATATAACGTTATACATGCTAAAATATCATACGCCTTGTGACACTTACATTTTGTTGCTTACAAAAGGTGTTCAAACGTAACAAGTTACATCGCAAAGTACATATTACACATAAGATATATATGAAGTCCTATACTACTTCATATATCTAAAGCAACTATTGTTGTCTTTGAATTGATATACCCAGCTTTCATAGTGTTGGACATAAATATATATATACTGCTATATAATAATATTGACTTATTTATGCGTTTATGATATTCTGTTTAAAATTACTTCCGAAAAAAAGAGGTATATATTATATCTATTGTTTGCTGTTTGTAGTGTTGTAAGTTCTCTATTTCATATAGAAATTAATAAAACTATACAAGCTGTATTGTTGGGTTTAATTGTTTTATCTTATTACATAGGTAGATAATATGTGAAAAGGTATGACAACGTAAGGTAAACTTTACGGCATTTTATTAGATTTGCGTTGCATCCCTAAATACATTTTCTAGGTAAATGTTCGAAATATATAGGTTTCAAAGTTATTTTAATTATTTTTCTCCTTTTCCACATTCATTCATACCGTTGTTGTATTGTTTATTCTTTCTTTTAGTGAGTTTTAATTCTTACAATTCAAATGAAATAAATTCTGATCTTCTGATGTGTACCGCAGAGTGCAGGGTTTATATTTATATTATTATGTTGCGCCTATACAGTTGGTTTCTCTTTTTGTCTTCTTCTCTCTTGTTCTTTCCTTTACTTTTTATTTTTTTTTCTTTGTTTTTCCCTTAATTTATTTTTCTTCTCTTATACCTTATCATGACACGGACCAATTCCGTAAACAGTTCGTTTATTATTGATTCTGGCCGTGGAAGCCTACATATTTATTTCAGTAATCAACGTGACTAACACGATAGAAGTCATTTCTGAATTATGTTAGCTGTTTGTCACGTAGTTAAAACGTAACTTCGTATTTTGATCAAGCTTTCAGCTATACATAGCGTAAAGCGATTGTCTCTATCAGAATGTGAGAAAACCATTCAAATATGAGAAAGCTGCTATGATTCTTCAAGATTATGTATGCATGAGTAGATTTTACTCATCCCGACACTCAACATATAAACTAGAAGCAGACATCTCATCTGAATTTCAGACAACTCGCATTAACAATTGTAATATCCGCAGCGCTTGATTTAACACACCTACGCGAAAGGTCGTATGTCACGAGGACTACCAAAGAAGCGAGCGGCTAAAATGGAAGGCAGCGTACATATGGTGAAGAAAAAGGAAAAGAAGTAGCAGTAACAGCAGTGTCCCACTTCTAATTCAAATACTTTACGACGTTAACCTCCACTCGCTGTCAGTCAGCAGGTCGGGAATTCGCTTGGCGTCATCATTTAGGGCGCTGCCACACCGGCTAAGAGGGAGGGAGCTTGTTAGGGATTGCGCGTTTTATTTGAAAATATAAATAAAAGCAAACATTCCGCCGTCGTTCACGTTGTCGTCGCACTCGTCCTCGTCTTCGGAATGAAAAATATTTGATTTAATCTGTTGTGTAGACAAAGTAATCTGCAGCGATAAAAGTACACAAGAAGTCTCGCCTCTCGTTAAATGAGCCAATATGTCATCCCTTCATGTCTGCACAGGGGCCGAACTATACGAAAGAAAATAAAATGTTTGACAAATAGCGAGCTCGTAAGCAAACATCAAGTCGGGCTGTTTACTCTGAAAATGACAAGTGGCTCCGCGTCTTCTCTTCAGCGCCGTCAGCGTCGTCGTCGAACTCGAGGGTGTTGGCGCACAGTTAAGGCTTCGCCCCTTAACAAACAGTGATCATCTAGTTAAAATATCGGCTTATATAATAAATTAGGGAAATATTGTTGGTCTAATTATCTACACTATCTGCTTTGTTTTTGTTGTTGTAAAGAGTATGAAATTTGTCCTCATTTACGATAGTTCATTGTAAATCACATTTTTTTGGTAATTCGGATCCATGCTTTAATTATGAAGCTTGCCTTTATACCTAATGTTTTTTCTCAAAAAAATGACTCCATTCTCATTATATAACGCACATTAAGATATTTTCACAGAAAACTTTGTTAACATTTATTGAACCCATCCTGGATTAGTATGTAATTGCAACATATGAATGTGTAGTGAACAAATGCAGTACTTTTTCATTATCTGTTACCTTACAATTTAATAGAAAAAAAGATGGTTTTGTAAGATGGAAACGTTTTGCTCCTTGACTTCATTTCAATGGACATTATCATATATACCGTGTTCCTTTTTATTCAGTTTAATAATTAAATTATGTTTCCTTGGAGAGAAAAATACATTTTTTTGACAATTATTTTTGATTTTTTATTCATACATGAATCTTAAATTAATATACATTTTATTGAAAAGTAGATAACTAATTTAAATAACGAGTAAGTACAACAAAGATGAAAAGGTAGCAAGAAATAAAACCAGTTGCGTTTTAACAGAAGACATGAAATTGAATATCCTGTATTATGTAGAGGAACGGTCTGTAGGGTCACGTTTAGATGTAGCCAGGCATTTTGGAGTATCGTACAGTTTGATGTACAAAACCCTCAAAGAATTTAAATATAAGCCATACAAGATGTCGACCCATTAAGGGTTTTTCGTAGAAGACAAAGTAAAGCGAACTGATTCTTGCGAAATAATGTTTAATGTGAAAACGAAGAAATTTTAAATAAAATAGTTTTTACTGATGAAACTACATTTACAGTAAATGATGAAGTCAACTCTCAGAATTTCCGGTTACTATCCCACATTTATTCACTGAAGAATACAAAGATTCCTTTCCATTAATCCGTTAGATATTGGTCCCGTACAAATCCTCATGTTCAAAACCTGACCATAACGCAATACCCTCAAAAATTTAATGTCTGGATTGGAATAACAGGCGATATACTAATTGGTCAATTTTTTATTGATGGTAACCTTACTGCAGCAATATATCGGAATCTATTGCGAGACCATATGATTCCATCAATTGAGATACTGAATATTGATGAACCTTGGTTCTAATCGATGACGATATGCCACATCCTACGAACGCTGTCAGAAATGTCTTGAATGACACATTTCAAAAACGATGGATTGGCAGGTTTGGTCCTATATCATGTCTCCCAAGATCAGCCGATTTATCTCCAAATGATATCCTTCCAAAGATAACTCCGAAGGGTTACTTGGAAAATGTATAACCTTGAAATACGTAACTTGGACGAACTGAAAGACCGTACACGTACTGCATGTAATGGAATAAATTCAGAATTTATTCGGAATACCTTGCGTTGCTTTCAAAATCGCCTTGCTTATTACCTCAGACAATGAGGACATTGCGAAAACTTACTACAACATTACATTCCATTTTTGTTATATTGTTTTGTTTGTTTTAATCAACGTCTCCATCAAATTTGCAGAATAGTTATTTTATTTGTATTAAGAGAGATCTATGGCAGCACTAGTAACAGGTTCTGCGGAAACTTACGGTTCTTGCTTGTTTAATATGAGTGTATAACTGGCTGCCTACTACCCTGCCAACCTATTGAGAATTATCCTTTTAAAGTTACACATAGGAAAAATGTATGTGTAATGATAACACATACACATCTGGACAAGTTGGAAAGTTACTTCATATGTATAGGTAGTAAGGATTGATAACGAAAGTCGAAACAAAGATGTCCTTGATGTAAGAATTAGTATTACGTATGGCGAAACCTATGCATTTGCAAACCAAGACTTAATTCGTTTTCATTACAGAATATTCTGGCGAAGGATTAAGTAGTCAAGGTGGAATACCCTGCATAACTTATTGTTTTATTGTTAGATATGTGGAAAGAGTTTGCACAGAATCTGCTGTACAGTATCGCAGCACATAATTGTTGATCGCCGCGTTGCACCTGAACATATTAATTTTCAAGAACCTTTCCAGACTTGGAGTTTTAAGTTACAACATTTCAAAAGAAGTCAGAAAAAAGATTTCTTCATTTATCAAATCAGACATGCTTGTAGACATGATATTACGAACAGTAACAAAGTAATATCAGCTTACAATTGATTTGGTTACATCTCGAAGGATTCCAAAAATACAAAATTGCTGTTTGAACTTAATATATAGAATTAGAAAATATGATAAGGTATCTCATTAGCTGACTGATATTTAATGGTTGTGAATGTGTCATTGTTTAGGCAATGGTTTTTGTGTAATAGCACTGAAAAAACGAACACGCATATATTGTATACATAACTAAGACTGGACATCAAATCAACATTACAATTATTCAATCATATTTAGGCAGTTGTAGTATTTTAAAGATTTCACAATTCTTAATAGTAGGCATAATATACTTACTTATCCAATATATCGAACCGCACTTGAATCGATAGGATGTGAGAAGTGGAAATGTTCTGGTAAGGACTGCTTCGATTTCTAAAAATATTCTCTTCTTTGGTATGTAAAAAGTTGGTAGTTGTTCTAAAATAGCTTTAAAAGATATTAAAGATAAATAGTATGAAATTAATCTTTATAAAGTAGCTGACAATGAGTGTTTCTTTGGTCAAACTTTTCCTTGGGCTCTCATCTTTTGAAATATCACTAGTGGTATATGATGGAACCCATACTTGATACTGGGGCTCAAGTTCTGCAGTAACATTTTGAATGGGAACATCTGCGTTATCTAGTACCCGATCGTCTTTTACCATTATTGGTTCTGCAATAAGTATAATAGTTAATGTACATCCAATATTTCATATTAAAAATAGGTTGATTTTTTATATATACTCTATTAAAATACATTCCTGGTAACTTGAGTTTCAACATTACGCTCGGATGAAGTTTTGTTCCTAACAAATCAGTGTTTTCGAAACGCATGTGACATACTCGCTTTGATTTAAATACAATAAACACTTGATGTTCTATAAAGGTTTTATTTCCTGTTAAGGAAACCCATTGCTAGTCGTGATGTGGATTAGGAAAACGATGCAGAAGAGCTTCTCCTTTTGTTATAATATCGACAGATTAACTGCAGATGATAGTTATAAATAAAAAACGAACAAAACTACTGGATGAGATAGATTATGAACGAAGACGCAGATCAAGATCGATAGCCAACAGCGGAAATACACTAACAACGCTAACACTGACCTGATACTAACGTAACACTAACCTTACAAATATCACAGTAGATAAAACATAATCTGAATTGTAGATAAAACTTTTACCGAGCGCCCTCGCGCGACAACACAGTCATACCAATTCTTCTAGCTAATCAAAATGCGGTAATTTATTTCCAATTTACCATAACTAGCTGCGAGCGGAGAGCATTAGCTCATCTCCGATCAGTAGCGGATGAGAGCTTTCAGAAGGAGATGAGTGAAATCTCGTCGAAACGTCAACCCAGTCGAAATGGTCCCTTTCGGGGCCAACTCCATACGGGGTCATCCGCCTTAACATATATGTATTCGATCTCAATCATCTTGAAAAAATGTCAGTCTCGGTAGGATTTGAGCCCAGATCTTCTCCGTTACTGGCAGATTGTCATATCAATTAGACCATGGAACTGTTTTATCATATGTATATATATGAGAATATATATATATATATATATATTCATATATATATATATATTCATATATATATATATATATTCATATATATATATATATATATTCGCCTCTAGCGTGGTTTACACGTCGAGTTACCGTGCCACTTTAGTTTCCCCTATTCTCCTGAAACGTCGAGATCCCACCTGTCTCTTTTGGTCGCTTTCTTTTTACTTTTTCGTTTTTCTCTCGTCTCCCCCCTCCCACCCCTTCTGTCTCTCTTTCCGTCGCTTATTCTTTTCACCTTTCTTTCTACTTCACGTCCCCCCCTATCATTTTTTTTCTTTTTATCTCTATTTTTTTCTTCTTATTTTTCTTTCTCCTCTTACCCTACTACTATTTCTTTTTATATATATCTCATCATAACACGGTCCAATTCCGGAAGTAGTTCGTTTATTACTAACTCTTTTTAGATTGCATTTCTTTAATAATTGCGATACCATTTACATACAGTGTCTGTACTATAACCTTTATATACTTAAACGATCAGCATACTGATACGTATCTAATCTCCCCTTTGCGTTGCAGTACTAATGTTACGTGACTGAAATATAGAAACTCATTAGTTAGAGGAAAGACAACACGTGAAAGCTTAACAGATTATCTAGGCATTCAAATAATTTATTGAATCGGAACGAAAGTTGGTACGCCGTTCATGTTCAACTGTAAAGTTGCGCCGCCATTTGTTGTACCTCTTTACGTCACCCCTCTCTCGGTAGATTTTGGCGATACGATTTTGCCGAGGTACCACCTCGTGTATGCACACATTCCTTATTTATCACAGGCAGATACTGGTATTTTCCATTCTATTATCGCGTTTATATCGGGAATTATAACGAAGACTAAAAGAAAACATTCTTTAGATGTTGTATTACATAAATTTTGGTAATATTAAGCCGGAAAATTTATTCCGAAATTTTTTTAGAATCGAAATAATGCTATTTATAAGATTTCGAAAAAATATCTGATTAATCTGTACAAGCAATGCAATAAGTTTCTGTACTACTCTCGTAGATCTGCAAATATTGTGTTATGTAGATTAATCACGATGTATTAACTATATTGTGTAGCATCAATTTCACGACTTGTTTACAAATCGGTATCTAATTACTTATTGATAAGCCGGTGATTCTACCAAAAAGTCAGTAATACTGTTTGAATTTTAAACCGAACTCGATTATTATTTTTAGTTTGGTATCACGCAGTAGATCAAAGACTTTATCATTTGTCTCAAGTGGCGCTATTGTTGCGTTAGTATTTGTATATAAGGCGCATTCTGTTAATTTTCTATTTGTAAATTCTATATGCATGAAGTGTAGTGTTACAGGAGGAGAGAGTATTACAAGTGCAATTTTTAAAATATTAGCGTAAATACCAGGGATGTCTTTTAAGTTTTGCATACTGCGATATAGAGGATACCACTACTCAAATGTCAGTACTAAAATTAAACTCTATCTTTAGGTAATCTAAATCCAAAGTTCCAGTGCGACATGTGTAGTAGAAAAATGAAATTAAACTGAGAACATTTTTGCGCAATAATTTTTTATAATTTTCGAAGACAATTATTTCAACAAGAATGTCTCGCCGGGGATTCAAACGTGGATGGATTAGCCTTAATGATGATCCAAGAGCAGATGCACAAAAAATGGCAGTCACTTATGACAACGTCGATGTTGTGCGCAAGATCATCAACGAAGATCGATATGTGACATATAACAAGATTGAGGCATCATTGTGGATTTGCAATACCTCAATTTAAATCTTATTAAAAAAAATTGTATGTAAAAAATTTCCCGTTGAATACTGCATCTGTTGACCGAAGAACAGAAAGCAGTTAGGATGAACTGGTGTCAAAAACTATAGACCGTTTCAACGGCGGAAAATCCAAGAAGGTGTACAATATCGCCAGTGGTGATGAATCTTATACCTACTTAAAGGAGTCCTCCTCGGTGTTCCAAAGTGAACAAAAGCCGACAAAAGTCATCTGTCTTCGAAGTGTCTCTAGGAAGGTGGTGTCACAACATTTGCCTCGAAAGCAGATCATGTGGCAGCTATTCCTCTACAAGATCAAAGGACTGTTATTGCCAATTGGTGTACAACCACTTATTTATTGCCGAGTTTCAAAAAGCAACACCGAACAACGAATCATCCTGCACAAACACAATTCAAGTTAGCACACAGCTCGCAAGACAATTCAAATTTTAAGGCAACAAAATGTCAAACTGTTAGACTGTCCTACAATCCGGACCGATTTTTTCTTTATCTTTCCGAAAATCAACACCGGACTGTGTGGTTAAAGGTTTCAGTCGTTAAAAGGAGCAGTCGATGCCTTCAAAAATGTAACTTTGACAGTACCAACAAACGGATGGAATATATGCTTCCAGAGTTGGTTCAGCGCATGCAAAATTAATCTTCGTATAGAATACGTCGAGTAATGCTTCTTAAGAGCGATCTACTGTTTTATTCCAGCTTTATATGCAAAACTAAAAAGACAAACTATCCCTATAGGCATTACTTGTCAGTAAAGGCAGGCCTGCTAGAGCATGTAATTCAATGCCGCCGATAATTAAAAGTGGCTCCTGTCGGAACTTCCCTGCATAATGCCGTGCATATTTGTTTTCCTTACAAGTCATTTGAGCATTCGGTTCAGTGGGATTCTTTATATCTGCGCGAGGGTGTGCGCAAGTACTTAGAATTAGATATAATTATTATGTTGCTGATGTATTTCGCGATATAGGATGAAGTAGATCATAGGCATTACTTTAAAGTAGGAAAAAATTCTTTTCAATCAGGGTAGTAGTGGTAGATCAAGAGTTACATATAATCTTGAATTATTTCTTTGTGATTTTCAGTTTATTGTAAATACTGGCAAGACTATTTATTTATTTAGATATTCTTTATTTCTTTATTTTTGTACTTACTCGTTCCTGAACTGAAACAAACATATTATTATTATTATTATTACAGCTCTCGCAACGTTCTGAATAATAAAATATATATGTACGTATGTAATTGTAGAATACGTTGATTAAAATAAAACCAATTCCTCGTTGTGCAAAAGGTTTTGTCGGTGTATGTTATAAATTTAGTGCAATCGACAAGCCATCAACAAAAATCCAAATAGAAGTTGTTTGGAGGGAACTTAGTTAGTTTAGACTTGTTCTACAAACCATGTCTATAGATGCATGAAATTTCATATTCTTTCTTTCGTCGAAACGTAATTTAAACTTCTAACACGTTAGACAGGTATCTATACTTTTATGAGAGAAAATCGGAAATGACAAACACATTCGTCTTATCTACATTCGGAGTAATTTGCAACTTGTCAAAAGCAGCGGGTTAAAGTTTGACGTGCGAAAGGGTATTCTGACAAGGGAAGCAACAGTTCGCGCACCCTTGCCTCCCGTTATTTCCATGCCAACGTTTTCGGAACTGTTTTACTTGTCTATTCGTATCAAACTTTAAACCAAACATTAAATATTGAAATATATTTTAAGACCATTTCCCATTTTCGCCGCTCGTCCCTTCTCGCTAGTATATCGAAGCGAGTCACGTCGTGTAATTTTATATTCAAGGGAGACTGTTTACTTTTCATAGTTTTAAAATAAAATCCTATGTAAACTCCGAGCTTAATTCTTTATCTTTATTCATTACCTTTACTCGCGTAGTTTACAGTTAAGATTCTTCGCGGTTTTTCCTACTTATTGTTTGGCGATGAAGTTGGAACGTAAAAAAGCAAGAACTCGACGATTTTCGTAGCTCTAACGTTATATTAGGATATTTAGGTGATTACAAATTTAACGGTAGGCCTGTGTTTCATTAAAAAGGGTTCGTTTATAAAATTAATTAAACTTAACTTGGAATTAATGAACTAATTAAAATATTTCGTTCAACCTTGTCAATTAAAAGGTTAAAAGTCGAATTTTGTAGGATACTCGAAATTTAAGATGAACGTAAGAGCTCTGGAAAGTTTTGTTACAAGGGAAGAATTAACGTTTGGTATGCTGTTGGTTTAGTATATTTAAATTTATTTCGCCTTGTTAGACAGTTAGAAAAGTATGAACATTTAAGAAAAAACTAAAAAAAGCAAAACTGTTAAAGTGAAACAAGTTGTAACAGTCTTGTCGAACAGAGCTCCCGCAAAATATATGTTATTTCATTTACTACGAGAGAAAGTCAGTAGATAGGTCACAGAAAGCTATTATAGAAAATAATTAGAGAAATAGTTAATCAAAAAACGTTAATAAAGGTCTCCATCTTCATAGATGCTCGAAGGCCTCCTGCATAAAAGTATTTGAGTTGCCCCCTGAACCACGTGTGTTCTTCTTGTTGAACATCGTTATCACCTTCGAAATATTTGTCACCAAGATGATTTTTCAGTAGACTAAACAGATAATAGTCTCTTAGGTCTAGGTCGGGATTGTAAGCCGTATAATATTCACTAAGTTCCCATCTTAACTCTGCAATTCTTGCCTGGACCAAGTAGGCCGAATGTGACCTGGTATTATAGTGGTCCAGCAATATTCCTCTCGTCCGTAGGCCTGGACGTTTTTTGTCAATTTGTATCCCGAAGCAACAACATAACTCGTTTCTCATTTCTCTGCTAGAAATAGGATAGGAACACTCCTTTAGAATCCTAGAACATGGTAAGCATAACCTTACCTGAGGGCTCAACCTTGCATTTCTTCGAGCACGATCGCCATTTTAACACTGCCTGCGTACACGCACGGCAATTGTCACTTGAGTAGCATAAAGCTGGATTGTGTCGACATCTGGTGACAGATAGGGAGATAGCTCACTGCTATTTTCAGCTTTTCCACAGCAGTTTATGACTTATTTAATGGCTTTGCTCATAGATACTTCTATTTATATAGCTTTTACGTAGTTTCGTTGAATTTAATACATTGTAGCATGATTGGTAAAGACCTCATTGAAATAGGTATTACAGTTTTAGTTTCTGTTCGAGAAGAAATTATTGACACTTAGTTTCTTGATGGATACATCACTGTTCATATGCTTAGGAATAAAATATTTATGGAGAGTCATGAGAAGGATGGCAAAGACATTGTTACCTTTCAGTAAGCGAAATCTCAGACTACTGGTACAAGCACTGATATGACATGTAATCCTGAAATATCTGTTGCGCAAACTTGACCAAGGTGAAGATCAACTTTCTCGTCGATGTTAAGAACATCTAGAAACAATAGAACACGTATGTTGTTGATAAAATTACAATTTTCTTGCAACTTCCAACGTGTTAAATTTCCGAAAACATATCGGTCTCGAAGGGGACTTGAACCCAACATCTTTATATCTCCGGTATAGCCTGCTACCAATTGCACCACGAGGCCATTGAATCCAAGTCGCCTTAAATCCCCTAGATGTCGCGATGCCAGAAGATATATTGTAATATCTTACGGGCACTATACTACTAAACGGCAAGTGCGTAATAGTTAAACTAACATCCCTATTAATACTAATATTGATATGAATATCAATACTAAACCACCGTTGGCATTAGTAATGATATGCGACATCTAGGGGGATTTAAAGCGCCTTGGATGCAATGGCCTCGTTGTGCAAGAGTTTAGCACGCTATACCGGAGATATAGAGATGTTGGGTTCAAGTCCCCTCCGAGACCGATATTTTTTCGGAAATTTAATTCCGTTGGAAATTGCAAGAATATTGCAATTTTATCATTACTAATGCCAACGGTGGTTTAGTATTGATATTCATATTAATATTAGTATTACTATGGATGTTAGTTTAACGTATGTTGCTATCCATCACCACGATATAAATTTTTCATTTATTGAATAATTTGGGCTCGCTGGATGCGTATTTATTGTTTGTCGGCACATCTAGTTCTCTTCCAAATAGTAACCGTTGAAGTTTAGGATCGTTCAAAATCGGCGAAGAAATGAGGGGAAAATTCTATTCATTGAAATGGACTAGTCTGGAGGAGAAAACGGCGGTGGAAGCAACTGCGATTGCTTATAGTCTTCTACTTCTCCTAGGTTTGGCGCTACAGAGTGTTAAAGTTGGAGAAAGTGAAAATTTTTGCAACTATGAGACGTTCTGGTGGGTGAATGGTTAGAGTTAAGAAGCTGTTCTTTTTTTAGTTGTGGCGTTATCGCTGAAAAGTCTTCATTGAACTCATAGTTGATTCCTTGATACTTTCGCTTGGCAAAAAATGAGAAAGTTGCAAAGATTTTAATCAATTTGGTAGATTTTTTGGGTATCAAAAACATAAAGTTTAGCATTTCGCCAATCTAGTGGCGCTAATTTGAAGACCTATTATTCGTATATCATTCCTATTTTTGTATAACCTACTATGTCTTACCGTTTTCGAGAAATCGAAATTTCCTAAGATGAAGTGTGACGACGTCATAGCCTGGTTTTAGTACAACATTTTAGGAAAACTGCGAAGAACTGCAAATGGCAGTTTAGGTGAATTTAATTAAATATCATCAAAATGTCTTTCTAAATTAAAAAGATTAAAATTTGTCTATTTCAGGAATTGATTTAGACGATTGTTTGAAATTTAAATAACGTATGAAAGCAATATAATTTTCTATTTTTTGCTGAATAATTGTTTTCTTTTATTTGATTTATATCGAGATTTAGCAAAATTATTTAAAGATTTACATTATTTGCTTATTTCTTAGATGTTACATAATTTGATATTTGACAAATTTATAATTTTAACTTGTTTCCAACTTTTTTCTTCAATATAATAAACAAGTATCAAAAGGATGATGCGGCTATCATTAACTCAAACAGCTTTTAATTGTCAGAATCTCGTACGCTTTTATTTAGAACATAGGGGATGCGAGAGGTGTCTGCCTGCAGCAGTTGCCGTGTCGTCTCTGTCAATATTGTTTCACACTTTGAATGACTTAAGTTTACGGTCTTAACGAGTAATTAATTAATTTTACCCTCACGCTTAACGTTTTTGATCCGACGGAATTTACTGGAATTCTCCAACTCGGAGAGACAATATTCGATCATCGGGATTATTATAATCCGGTTTGCCGAACGCCGTCGATTTATCCGTTCGAATCTCTCACATGTGTGAATCTAACGCCATCCAAGACACGTCCTCATTTATATCGCGCAGGAGGCGTAATTAAGGGCGAAAGTTTTCGGAAAACCGAGGATTTACTGCGAATGAAAAGATTCTCAATGGATTTAAATACCTCTAAACGGATAAATAATTATTCGAAGGAATACTGAAAAATATCTCTTCAGGAACTAGTATTTTTGTGTATATAAAAGCAGCGTTATCTATGTTTCATAAACGATGCTTATGAACTTGCACTTTGTTTTAACGAAGATGTCCTTTCCCAGTCTTGTAATTATCGCAAACAGGTAAATATGGAGTCAAATATGGGTGATATGATGATATTTAAAGACAAAGAGCTGAATGTTCAACATACAGTTAGGTCATAAACTTCATAAACTCGAAGATAATTTTTCTTCATGAAAATTCTCAAACATGTATAATAATTTTACATAATGAGCATATTTTGATAACTACTTTGCTGAAAAATATTATTTTTGAAATACAATTTATTACGTCATCAACATTTTCTATCAAAAAGAATCCTACATTTTTTTGTGTTCCAGTCCCTATTCGATCGCTGCAAAAAGGTAATACGTTGCGTTAGAAAGTTTTTGCGAAAATAGAAAGGCTATTTTATAATTAAGTTGGTCGTGGTATGTATCAAAACGGCGAGCTCGATATATGTTTGGATAAAACAATTTGTAAAGTGTCAAATATATAATGCAATAAACGAACTGTTTCGGAATTGGACCGTGTTATGATAAGGTACAAGAGTAAATGAAATAAGAGTACAGAATGACGACACAAATTCAATAAGCATTGTTCAATAAAGCTGCATCTACTGCCCATTACGTAAAATTATTACGCACACGCTCGAGCATTTTCACGAAAAAATTTCTTCGATTTTATAAGTTTTACTCCATATTTTGTTATCTTTTGTATATAAAAAAGGATGAAAAAGTTAATAGCTTATATTTTTGATAAATATGTAGGTTTTACAGAATCTTTATAAAATAAGTTATATATTAAGCGTAATAGTGATTCGTGGAGGAAAAATACTCTAATAACCGACGAGGCCATAGATTACTCCATATTCCATATAGCCATATTCAGCAAGAAATTAAACATTAAAGAATTTTCAGGACTTCACAAATGCATACTCTCTTTCAGCTGATTCTGCATTGGAAGCTCTGACTTTACTCTTGTTATTTCAATACAATGCCTTCATCATCTCTATCATTTCTCTCTCTAGCCCTCTCCTGTCCAGGGTCTGCCATACATCTTATCTTCTTTCCGTATTAAAAGCTTTTTTGAGATCTATAAAACTTATATACATATGTATTTCCTTTCCTTTTCCTGTTAGGTTTTCTCATAGTTGTCTGATTACAAATACTGTCTTGGGTGCTTGTTCCTTTTCTAAATCCATATTGTGTATCCTCTAATGTTGTTTCTAGTTTTTCTCTGTAATTTGAACATTTTCTTGCGTCTCCTTTTTTGTATATGGGCATAATTATTTCCATATTTCATTCCTTTAGTACCTTTGTTATGATATTGTTTAAGAGGTCAAGTAGTTCTATGTTACCATTATCTCTCATATATATTACCATGTTAGTCGTGATTCCATCCTCCACGGTCGCTTTTCCTAGTTTTAGTTTGGTAACTGCTTCTCTGACTTCTTCA
Organism: Trypoxylus dichotomus; assembly: GCA_023509865.1. Lineage (NCBI taxonomy): Eukaryota > Metazoa > Arthropoda > Insecta > Coleoptera > Scarabaeidae > Trypoxylus > Trypoxylus dichotomus. The sequence continues at coordinate 43,874,838 of CM042074.1, read as the reverse complement.
TCGCTTATTGGTGTGATATGCTCCTCGTCGTTTTTTCTATTTGGTCTTTTCCCCTTATATGTCCACCTTGTTTTATTTTTGTGAGTTCTTCGAAGTACTGTTTCCATTATCTCCTTGTCCTCAGTTAGTACATTTCCTTCATTATCGTTATATGTTTCAATCTTGCTGTCTTACTCTGTCCCAGTTGTTTTATTTTCCGTAGAATAATTTTTTGAGTTCTCTACTGTTGTCTCTCAGTTTTAATCCACCTATCATATTTTTGTTTTTTGCTGCCAAAAATGAGGAAAATTTGAAATTGATCCAATGATGTATATTTAAAAAAAATAAAAATGACCTGGCAGAGTATTTCTTCCAAAAGCAAATTACTTCAAATCTAATGAATTTTTTCCATAATTTTACCGCACATAGTGTATTACTTATGCTAAGAAGACCGTATAAGAAAATTCGGAGACAGATTTTCCTCTTAGCTATTTTTACTTATAAAGCATAGGATTACTTGAAGCTTTAGTAGAAACTGTGAACCATCCTATACATAAACCATACATCTCCTTTTGCTTTATCAAACTATTATACTGACAATGCAGACATCCATTAAGATCATATTTCAAACTATAAATGATAATCGACCGAATCTCCGCAACCCGTTTTCAATTCTATACGACTTCGATTTATGCCACATCAAAAGCGTATTGTCTAAGAACATAATTAATTAGGCACTTAATTGTTTCTTCCAAGGAGGTCACCGACAAACTTCACACAACAAAGTGTGGCGTGGTAGTGAAAGCCGCCCGCCTGAAACAATTCCGAACCAGCGAATCCATGAAGCCAAATAGAGACTGATTCGGGACGAAATCAAATAACCCTGGGCCGGACAGGTGCCGAGTGCGAAATAGGAAAGGGAGAAAAGCAACAGCGTACACACGCGGAATACGAGATAAAAGGAAGTGAGAAAAATTGACGGGAGAAACGATGGAAAAGCGAGAAAGCTAGCGCGAATCGTGAAGGGAAAACGGACGAACGGAATAAAATAACGAAAACAAGGAGTATAGGGAAGGTAGGTGTAGGTATATATAGAAGTTCGTGATAATAATCATATTATTTGTGAGCACGCAGTTGTACGCGGACCTATCTGCAGGCTCTGAGTATTGATTGACGATCGTCTACTACTCGTTAGAGGCAATTCCCTTGTGTCCTCGTTCGCTATCTTCACACAGGTTGCCCCTCTTAACGCTCCTATACATGTGGGGGAAAATAAGGCTGCTAATACGGAGCATTCTTAGATCTTCTTTTTCAAGGAAATTTGTAGAAAAAATATTGTTGTTAGCATCGTAAGTATATAACTAAAACAGGACGTTTTTATTACAAATAGGTGAAAGATTATTTAACCATATTTTTAATCTATAACTATACTTTTAATTGCTATAATTAATCTGATATATTAAAATACGCAAAAACGTATACTCCACACTTTAAAATGAATTAAATAGTTAATGCACTCCGACGAAATATGTTAATCCGAACTAATAATACATCACAGTACATATATCGATTAATTACAAATATGAATCAATATAGTGTTGTATCATTTTATATTAGCAGTAGCCGTTTAATCTCTGATACGCTATAAAAATAATAAGGGTTAATGATCTGGTATGCTATTTTCTGTACTTACTTGAAGACACTTCAGAGCTCCTTTATGCTTCCTCGTCTTCTTCTTTATTACTTGTTTGGTTCATTGTTAATGATGAAAGTATCTCCTCATCCGTGACTTCATCGGCTCCCACAAACAATTATATAATTTGACTACATCGGTTTGAAAAACGTCATTGCAAATATCGGTAATTTCGCGTATTTTCCTATCATTATTGAGTTGATGACACCCTAAACAGTTAGTAATCTATCTAAACAAGCTAATGGTATACAATTCTTACTCCTATCATTTGTTTTGAGCAGTTCATCTTGGTTCGGTAACAATTTATCTCACGATTGCTGAATTAATTGCGATGTGCAGTAGACTAAGCTGTTTTAAGAGGTCGCTGACAGAAAATCAAAATTCTTCAAAAGAGACAGATATCTTCAGATATATTAGACACCGGTAGAGATTTGCCATTACGTAGTTTCATTTTTTCATTACATATTAATCCATTGATCGAATAAGGAAGGTATAACTTAGTGGTGGAACGATTGCTTGAATGCCTTTGCCCTCAGTACATAATTCTTCTGCATCGAAATGTCCAGGGGCATTGTTCAAAACAAACAGTACTAGACAAATTCAAATCTTTACACATTTTTCTGATTTACCGATTTCTATTCTCCACGTATTGTCTAAACTATTAGAGAAAGCAATTTAATTTGCAAGTTCAATATTTTCTTGATACTCATGATATTTTACCTGGCCAGCAGTTAGGATTTTGCTCAGGTTATAGTTTTGATTCTGTGTTGATTCACACTGTCGATGATTACGCAGTACTGATGACAACCAAATTATTGCTTTGATCTTATCAGATTATTCAAATGCTTTTGATATTATTAGTCATTCTCTTTTACTTAGTATTTCGAAGCATTATACACATCTAAAGGAAGGCCTAGAAAATAACACCAACGACAAAATCGCTGTAAATTCAGCTTCTCTCATGATATTGGTGAAATCATTCACGAGAAAGACATGTGAAAAGACAGAACGCTAACACACGGACATGTTTCTGCCTACCCGGCGTCATCAGCGTGGTTTCGAGCGGTTTTATGCTAAACACATGTAATTCCCTCTCTGCTTCTATCGCCATATCTAACCCTACGCTACAAGTGAATATTCTTGGTGCTAACTAGTGCCAAAAGAAAGAAACACTTGTCTGCAAAGTCAGAGAGCGAGAAGAAGCGGGTGCAGTTTCCCACCCTCCTCCCAAGCAAAACATGAATTGCTACCACGAGAGGGCAGTGCAAGGAGAACTGCACATGTGAATGATTTCTAAGGCTTGCCATGGCGTATTTAAACACATCTAAAGGATTTGCACTGCCCTTGTTGCGCACCCCGCAAGTAGTAGCAATCCATGTATTGCTCGAGAAGAGTACTGTAGCCGCTTTTTCTCGCTGTCTGACTTTGCGGACAAGTGTTTCTTTCTTTTGGCACTAGTTAGCGCCAGGAATATTCACTTGTGTTGTAGGGTTAGATATGGCGATGGAAGCAGAGAGAGAATTACATGGTTTGAGCATAAAATCGCTCGAAACCACGCTGATGACGCCGGGTAGGCAGAAACATGTCCATGTGTTAGCGTTTTATGTCTCTTCGCATGTCCTTCTTGTGAATTATTTCACCAATACCATGAGAAAAGTTGTATTTAAAGCGATTCTGTCGATGGTGCTACTCCGAATCATATCGGTTTTACTGCTAATTCCAAATTATTCTTCGCTTTATACTTGCTAAATAGAACTCAAATAGTTTCATATAATGGTTCGTTGCCTTTTCCATTTCCTATTGTATCTAGGATAGTGTTTCAGGTCTTATATTGTATACTATCTATACATTAGATATTGTAAAATGTTTGTAAATACCACTTTTATTGTGATGATACGCAAATTTATTATTATTTTAATAAGGAGAAAGTACACGAGGCTATTTCTAATATAAATAATGACCTTAAAATGTGGTCTTCATATGAATACAAGGAAAACATCTTTATTTTTTTCATACTTTTTGGTCGCTCTAAAGCTTGTAACGCTGATATGCAGCGTATTCAAATTATTTCTGTATCAAATTGTGCGACTAATTTGGGGCTTCATTTATTTACAAAACCATTAAGATGACCATCAAGATGAGGTGAGATTCGTCGTTGAAAATTATTTTCTTATGAAAGTAGGGATTATTTTCAAGCTTTCCCAAAGCCTAATCGCGGAATCTTTGACGCAACATATATTGTAACACAAAATAGTGTTCGAAATGCCAAATGGTTAAGAACAGCGAGGAATTAATACATTTGGATCTTCACGAACTGGCATGGAAACGTTATGAAGTAAATGTTTTGATTCGATTTTTTTTAACAAGGTGTTCTCAACTGTACTTCAACTTGGACTACTGGAATTAATGTATATAAAGTAACCTCGACTGAATATGAATTTGCATAAAGCATCTGAATAACTTATATACATTGCTAAAGCGTCCATCGCTTACTTGCGTCTTCCAAAAACTTAAAAATACCCCTACTAAATAATGGGACACCTTGTATTTATATTCGATTTTGGTAATAATGACGAATACGATTTACAATTCTTTTGTTTGCGTATTAGCTAGGTTATCATTTAAGATTTGGTAGTTATCAGAAATGCAAGATCCTTAGTCGAAGACGAACTCTAAATTCCCCCAATAATCAAGGAACGTCGCTGCTACCTCATGCTGGTCGTCTCATTCTATTGTCAGTCAGTGAAAATGCAACAGGGTACCATATCGCCATCTCCTTTCCTTCCTCTTCGAACAGAGTTCATGCAGTAATTACTATCATGCTGCCAGCCAACCAGCCACTGCTTCATCTCCTACTTGACTACAACAATACCCACTGTTGCATTCCGACGTCTACGCGTCCCGAAGGAGAAAATCGGCATCGTCGACGCTATGGTACGCCACCTCGGTGTTCCTGATTGCCTGGGGAATTCGGTCCTCGTCGCGAAACTGCTTTTGTTTATGCAATCTAAAGCGGTACGGGGTGAATTGATAATTGATGACGTTTCATCGTCTGACGTTGATGGACGTATCAATTTAGATGTTATCAATGTTAATGCTTGTTTTCAATGGATTTCTAGCTAAAAAATGCACGGATCCAAAAAAATAAAAAAAAAGAAATGATTTTTTTATAGTTCAGATAACTATAAATAATGTTAGATGGGAAACTTTTATTTTCGAAAGGTATAAAATACTATTTTATTTTTCATTTACATTTTTACTTTAATTTGCAGTGACAAATGTCATGATGTAGTGACGTTATTTTTTCTACCAATTAATTAAATCAAAAGTAGAATTGTAATTAGTTTGTATAGCAAGGTATCTTTTTCTATATATTAGCACAGAACTGACGGTAAACAATTTGGTTGATATAATGTAAGATGTTTCTTCACGCTTGTAGGCACGTTAATCTATTTTTCTCAGCTTGGTACTTCATAAACCTATTGAGATGCATGCGACATACACTTGAAATTTTGAATGTACTAAAGCAAATATATGTGTACTTTTTTCAATTTAGCAGTAAAACTTGGTAATCAATGATGCAAAATACTAAAGTGTTCTTAAGTATCTTCTTTGTTCTACTGATGATGTTAAATTATTTCTAAGCATTGATTTCACCGCAGACTGTCTATTGCTTTAGGGAAGTATCGATTGTGTTTCTAATTGGTGTAAAGTTAATAGATTGTCCCTAAGCGACAGCAGGCTATCTACTGTTATAACGTTGAAGGAAGACCACAAGTATCAACTTCAGTCAAGGATTTGGGGGTGCCATTTGATACCACTCAGACTTTTTCTGATGACATAACTGAGTTGGCGTCACGATGCTACAAAATGTATGGACTATCTGTCTTTATTATTTTCTTTCACTCATTCGATCCCGGTTGGAATACGTCGCGTTTGTCTGGTTTTCTGTTTTTGAAACACACATAAACTCTATTGAGGCAGTGCGGAGAAGATTCCTGAAGTTCCTCTATTTTCTGTCGGAGGGATCTTATCCATATAGAGGCTATGAACATAGTGTTCTGCTGAAGAAATTTAATTTTGCTTGTCTTTCCTTAAAATTTTTATTTTGTTTAGTACATAACAAGTGTTTATCATCGACTTTCAAATAAGTGTACTTTTCTTATTCTCAAAATCAACTCCAGGTCGTCATTTGCCTTCTATTGCAGTCATGCTCGAACAGATGTCCTTGTAAAGTCCCCAGCATACTTGATGTGCATTAACTTCAACAGAATCTATGATCTTTGTGACATCAATGCTGACCCATTTAGATCTGTCATTGATACAGTCTTTCTTCGTGTGATCTCATCCCCCTAACATTTGCTAATTTTTCATCAGACATTTTAGTATTAGTTGAATAATCTTTTCTCTCTATATCCTTGTTTTGCGTTACTTTCTCTTAGCGAGTTTACTGATGTAAACTATTCTAAATATGACGATTGCAAGGACTGTGTGGATGTACAATTCACAGGTATAGCAGTAAACTCCACTCACACAAATTAATTAATTATGCGGAACGCAGCGTTTCGAGAGCACATGGGCTCCCATTGTCAGGTCGGTAACACGGTTGACAATGGAGCCCACGTGCTCTCGAAACGCTGCGTTCCGCATAATTAATTAATTTGTGTGAGTGGAGTTTACTGCTATACCTGTGTATTCTAAATATAATGAGACGATTATACGATATGGATACAGAACGGTAATAAGACCAACACGTTGCTTTTCGATACTTTTATTCTGCTATCTTCATTACTACTGCTCCTATAGTCATGATGAGGAAACATAAGTGGGGGGTTTTCCACTAGCGGGAGTTATATACATTTGAAAATCTAATACAAATACTAAACACTCCTTTAAGCAATCTATACGGTAGTAGTCATATTTGTACTTCTAAATATACATACATACATATATATATTTTTTCTTTTTAGATTTTGCTCTCATGCAATATTAATTAACTGTCTCCTGTAACTCGGTAAATACATATATATACCTGTAAGAAACAAATCATTATTATTATGTGCGTTTAGCAAAATATTTGATATAAGAAATTGTATTTTCTTTATTGCGTTGTCAGAACAACTGTCATTTAATATTCTCATTTTGTTGTTTTGGACATTGTAGTATCATCTATTTGTATTGTGTTGAATTTCCTTAAATAACTCTAATATTTTTGTTAATTGCGCCATGAAATAAACCATATCAGCATCTGATCTCATATCTCACAAAATAAAGGGTGTCATCGCCTTGATTACATCATTTTGTAAATAAGAATGCGAGCCTTCCTATTGCTATTGCTCATTGTAAGGTAAGCAATCTTGATATATTATTACAAAATACATATATTTCTTAAAATATACCTAATTTCAGCAGGTCATAGTTACGATAACCCTAAACATGTCAACTTGCATACATCAGTTTATACTATCTGGAGAAAGTTATGCATTATTTATTTACTGTTTTTATCCAAAACAATGAGATTATTACGAGGAACTGCTAGATGGTCGAGTCACGCGAGGAACACGGTAGGTTTCAGCATCAGCCCGGGTGGGGATTTAGCACGCCGAAGATTTGGCTAACTTTACATATCACTACTTCATGAAATATATACAGACAAATTGTTAAGATGTTCTTTATTTTTCTTTTACCAGAAGCAAATTGTAAAACTCATTTCCATTCTCTCATAGCAATATGAGTGCTATTACAGGTGCTTATATACCTTAACGTTGATTTGCAACGTAACATATACATCTTCCAGTTAAGATTTATCTAATATGAAATTTAGACGGTTTTGTGTATTTAAGGAAAGTAAATATTAATTAATGCATAATGTATAAGGGAAAGCAAAATACGTACATATATCATTTCCGTCTTGTATACACAAACCGACGTAACACGCGCGTGGGTAAACTAATTACGCTGGTGTTGTTCTGCGTAATGAGAGATAAATAATTGTAATAAAATTAAAATTGCAGCTTGTCATACATTAACTTAGCCTAGGCAATTACGACTGTTTAATATGCATTCGTTCGCGTTGTACAATTTTAACTTTATATTTGTGATCATTGTTTATTCTTTTTGTTTCAATTCGGTTGAGTCTCCAGCAATAAAAAGTCGATATATTTTCGCATATATCTAATTAGCATGACAATATTATTTTAATTCGGATTTCAATTATTTAATATAGGATAAATTTTAACGGCTTTGTCAGAATTATATTATTATTCCATTGGCTACGTTAATTTCGGCTTTACTTCGCAGTGGTTTGTTCAAATGTATGCTGCAATAAAACGTAAACTAATTTTAATTATTTACTCGTACAGAAAATAGTAATCAAATTAGTTGGATTTATCCATCGAATTGAGTTATTACCAGATAATACCTGTACTAAATATTAATACATTAATATTCAGTTTTACACAAAATTGAAAAGGCTTGGTATATCTAATGGATAATATGTGACGTATTGCTTTAAAAGTATTGCGTTGGTAATTAGAATAAGGTTAACTTAGTCCATAAAATAGTAATAGAAAAAAAATAAGTCTTTGTAGCCTGAAGCTGCGGCCTATTTAGTGCAGATATTCCTTTGTGCATAGTATAATAATATGAACATAGAGTGTAAGTTTTTGATTCTTTATAGACAATTTTTAGTAATTTCGAAATGTGCGATCAACTTAGATGCATCACCTCAATATGGCGGAGTTAATAATAGTGAATACAGACAAAAATAAGAGCAAAACATTCAAGTAAGGTTTGGCTCTAAAAAAGAAAAAGAGCATTTTTCTTATATAAAATGTAGTTGCCAATGTTAATTCAACAGTTGAGGAATCTTACGATATTTTGTCAGCAATGCATGTATATGTTGTCGATTTGTAATGAATATAATTTAAATATTTATACTTAAAATATGCGAATGGAAGTGAATTAAAATATTAACGTGGGTACACAAATACATCAACATAATGTTAAATTGGAAAATAAAAGTAAGTAAACAGATTAGTTGATACAATAAAAAACTTAACAGAGGGTACAAATTACGTACATACGTAATGAAATTTTAATTATTGTTTGTAGAGCATTCAAAATTCTTTTTGGTTTTAACTGTAATCGTAATATTCTCGACGATAGTTTCTTAATTATAGTATAGAGGGATTATTTCTATACTAGGACATTTATTTCTCCTTGTTTTGATAGTGAGCGACACAGCGGGATTATAAGCTAATTTAGCTTGTAAATACCTCACGTGCCTTAAAGTGTAGAAATAGCGTGTGTAAACTGTAAGTACCGAACCGTAGCTACTAAAACTTATGTATCCTTACTGCATGCGCAGAAAGTGTGCTTAGAGCTTGATATATGCGCGGAAAACGTAATGGTCCACATCCTCCACATTCTCCTTCTTTAGCGTGCTGTGGATTTAGCTGAATAAATACACAATTTGAAGGTGCACTTAGAAACCCAAATGAAGACAAACTTAGGTTAGCAAGCAACAGCTCGTACAGAGCTACCTTGAAAGTGTCAGGAGATTACTGGCCCAAACGATGGTATCAACCGAAATAATGGACGATGAAAATAGTCCCTCTAACACTAATTCTTTTTAGTTTGATACAGAGTTGAAGCATTTGCAATTAATAGTTTAGTTGGAATAAGTTTAATGAGCGTTGATAGCGGAACAATTGCATAACCAGAATATGTAGGATTCCACAGCCAAAGTCAGTAATAAACGAACTGTTTCCGGATTTGGATCGTGTCATGATAAGGCTTTTTTGTGGCCTTGACAAATAGTCATTCATAGAAAAGGGGGAAAACGGCAAAAAGAAATGAGTGAAAAGGAAAAAAAATCAAAAAGGAAAAAAAGCGACAAAAACAAAGGAAAGAAAAGGCGGAGAAAGAAACAGGGGATCCAAAGTGGCACGGTAACTCGACGTGCAAGCCACGCTGGAGGCGAAATCACTGTGAAAGAAGGTCGCAGTAACTCGAGGTGTTAACCACGCTAGAGGCGAAAACCTTCTGAAGGTGCCACTTTGGATATCTTCTGAAAAAGCCTCCTACGATAGAGGCGAAATGTCGAGATCACAGCTTTTGTTTCTTTTCCTTTATTTCTGTCTCCCATCTCTTTTTCTCTTTTTGGTTCCTCTCCGTCTCTTTTCTATTTTCTTGTTTTCTATTACTATTATTATTTATTTTGCTTTCTATATACTTTATCATGACATGGTCCAAATCCGGAAGTAGTTCGCCTATTAATTGCATAACTAAATTGGGTGCCTTTTTTAACGTTTTTTTAAACCGTTGCATTTTCAATTTCTTTAGAAATATTTCGAAAACCATAATAAATATCGAAAATCTGATAAAGATGTTGCAATCTGTTTTTGCGGGAAAATGACAGTAGGCGTAACCAATGATGGTAGTGGCGTCAAAGTTACTGGTGATATTCAGCTTTGTCTAAATTTTGACATTTTGAAAGGGGACGATAGGAATAAAATCTCGAATAGAAACTAGAATAGATGCTTTTGAATATCGTTTAATAATACAAATATTTCCGTAGTAATTTTTGGAAATAATTAAAGATGTCCCAGACTTAATGAACCCCATATTGTATTAAAATATCGGCTGTGGACATGTATTTCTTAAAAATGATATCTGTTAAATGTGTTATTTTGCTGGCGGTCTTCCAAACGTGAGGCAACTGATCGGTACATATTCTTCGTGATAGCCGCCATTTCTTATCAAATATTTTCTTTTAATTCATTCAAATAATGAGGAGTGTTACTTTATACCTTTAAGGAAATCCCATAGGGAAAAATCCATTGGTGGCAAGTCATGAACAATTGGTAAGAATACGATGACCGTGTAAGATGTCACTCCATCTTGTTGGAACCAAGTGTTCCGACTAAAATTATTAAAATCCTAAATCTACACATATCGCTCGAAATTTACGGTTACTGCACGACCTCTGTGAGGTTCAGAAAAAACAGGGGTCCTAATTCCTTGCAGCGAAATTGCAATCCAAACTGTAGCTTTTGACGAGTGAGGTGGACTCCTATGTTACTTTCTTTATATTTGAGTACTTTTACACATTAACATAGTTATGCTTTGGTTCTTCGATTTATTGTGTTAAGTTAAGTTCAAACTTAGAGATCAAATAGCCATGCGAAATTTAAGGAAAACAAGAAAGGATAAATAAACAACGGGGTATCAATAAAACGGCAAATTTGCAGCAAAATATTTTGTTACGTGGTGTGTTTGCTTTGGTATTATTAAATAATACGTCATTATTCCTCTTTTCTTATGAACAAACGAAACTTGGCGAGTTCGTCAAAATTAAGTGGAGGAAGAAATTGTTTAATTTTGAAATAGGGGTCCTTTATAAATAACATCAAAATGTAGTCCTTGTAAAACTTGTCTAATAAAATATTCAAGCCGAGATCCTCTTTTATTTAGCGCAAGAGAATCTTATAATGCGAATTGAGACTTGATTGCGGCATGATAAACCCCACGTTTCTACATAGGTACTGCAGTGGGAGAGGACGGTATTCTGACACGATATTCCTTTAAAGAATGAATTTCTGCGGCCGCCGCGCAACGCTCTATCTCGAGAAACCTTATTTTCTTCCCTTTGTATTTCCCACTATTTTCCGTTACTTTCGCTTTTTTTTCTGGAGCCCGGTTTGCGTGTGTAGAGACGGGTGCTGTGGTGTCAACTTGGGATTTTCTAGCGCCGAGAGCGAAAACGCCATTCATTTTTATAACGTGGCACGTCTGACGCGTGTATTTCGCTCCGGCGAGACCCACCAGCACGACGACGGCCCGCGGCATTAAAATTCCTCCTGAGCACGTAATCCTCGCCTCTCTCGTAACGGTGAGTTCGTTAGGAGAAGGCTTGGATCCGTACGTGCGCAAGACCTCGCAATCAGATATCTTCTCTGCACAACACAAATGCACAGGCCGGCGAGCACAAATACACACGGGCTAAAACTAAATTAACATATCCGGTTGATCTGTCAATTGGCGCCGAATACCGAAAGGAATAACAAATAAGCGGCATCGGTTTTATGTTTGCGCATGAAGTGACATTGGCGAGGCGGAAAATTAGTCGGATATATGTTCGCCTGGTAAGGATTGAAGTCGCGTTAAAACCTTCATCCTGAACAGTAATCCAAAAATCTTCGAAAAACTATTGTCTGTTTATGTATCATACTTTAATGGTGCGATAGAAAGAAAATTAAAATCAACTTTAAGATATGCGTCGTGTGCATCACTAGGAATCGTCCACTTATCTATTTTGACTAACCATTTATTCCGAGACTTACTCAAATAAAGATCTATTTCAACAATTTACTGAATATACCTTGTAACTTTGGCTATTCGCAAATATATTTAGTTCATAGTTATTTTCATTACACCATTCTGTAAAAATGTTGTAAATTTGGAAGGAATTTCTCTTTCACTATTTCAAAATCAGACTGCAGACTGTCAGTGCTACACAAAAGCTGTTTCAAATTCATAGCCAACATAATACGAATTTCGCTTTTTGTAAGAGGTAAGCTGTAATTCTGAAAACACATCTAAAAATGCCTAGAAAGTAACAAAGATAAAAACTCTCTTAAATACAGCTTCTCACAGTATTGGTGAAATTGTTCGCGAGAAAGACAATGTGAAGAGACAAAAAACGCCCTTTGCACTGCCTTTGTACGCGCGTCCTCTTGGGACTAGAAAACCATGTATCGCTCGTGAGAAGGTTGGGAAACTGTACCTGTTTGTTTTGGCTGTGTGAAGTATTTCATTCTTTTGGTACTATTTAGCGCCAAAGAAGACTCACTTGAGCTGTAACATTAGATATGGTAATAGTAGCAGAGGGAGAATTGCAATGTGTTGAGCAAAAAACCAAAATATAGTGCTTGTGTTTTCTTTCTTATTTCTTTTCCCTTTTTCATGCTCATTTATTGTTCTGGTTATACTCTTATTTGTTTCGCTAAAATTTGTTATTAAAAATTAATACAGCGATGCTGGTTTATCAAATCTATGCTTAAAAAAAACTCGGAACTTATTGTTGTTTACCATGCTTTATACTTGTTTGTTGTATACTATATTATATGTATTTTAATTATTGCGTTTTCGTTGTTTTATCGTTATTGTGTTAATATTTCAAGAATTCCCCGCTAAAAATGGAATGCATGGCTAAAATATTTTCTCTTACTGGTGTATGTGAAATGATGATTTAAATAACTAGGTGTTCTATTAAACTTGAAGATGAGTAATTTATGGTATACGAATCAAAATATATACGAGATAAACCTTAATTTATGCAATTAATTTTTCTAGTTTGTATTTTATTTACAAGGTATTTATAATGAAACTGCTACTACTTTATGGATAATATTAAGTTTCATTACCATTTTAATGCATATAAATACGTGTATTTTAACAAATCTGTGGTATCATCACTGTCATTTAGTTACATTATACATGGATATCCAATGTACAAACGATGTGAAATATATTTGAACGACAGTGGAAATTGTTGAAGTAGTAATAATAAGTTGGACTTACGTGAGACTACAATTTCATGGTGATATTAATCTTCGCTAGTATGCATCAAGTTTCACACCAAACGCAAACATTTTTTATTTCGCTTTTTTTTAGGAAATAATAACGCCATTAGTCTGTGCTTATCTGAAACTGAATAAGCACAAATACATCCAAGCAACCAGAAACAAGTGCGCACTCATTGGCAGCAATGATATAAGTTGGGATTCATACGCGCATGGTTAGTATGTGTATGAATGCTGTATTAGATTGATGATCGCGAATCTGCGGCGTTCTTTATGTTCGGCGAGTGTCAATAAATTTCTTAACCTTTTACCAACATTAGAATACACTGGCATTATTATTAGATAAATTGCTTGCAATAACAACATTTTATGGAACAGAACTTTTGTGTATAAAAGACCTATTAACAGCAAATAACACCGGTTAAATGCGCAACGTGATATATCATATTATGAATTTCTATATGACTTTATTTATACGTTAAATGTGTACAACATTCGATAAAATATTGTAGACAATGAAGAATTTCGAAAGTTTTAGGAGAAATACGTTCCCGAATGGAGAATGCCAACAAGAGATCAATTACAGCATAATTTTCGTCTGGTAAAAAATACGATTATGGATCAAATACAGACAGAGCTAAAGGATCAAAATATATGGCTGACGGTGGATGAAACCACGGATGCAAGAAAGCATTGTATTTTATTAAAGAAGACAAACGCGGAAAGTATAGTAGAAACCATAGAAAATATCTTTGGGAAGTTTAATATATCGGCAACCCAACTTGTAATGTTGGCTACAGATTTATTAGAAACAATTATCCAAAAGTTTAGATTCTACCAATTGTTTATTAAATCTCCAAAACGCATTTGTGAGTTTAAACAGGCTTCCCCGGGTATTACCTAGCTACCACAACCGGTATTGACGAGGTGTGGCTTAAAGTTGTTTTATATTATAATAAATCCTTACACGTTATTAAATCCTGTATCTTAAATTTAAATTCGCAGGAAGTCCAAGCAATTTCAGTAAACCAGCGGCTGGTTTCGGATACCGAAATACATACTCAAACAGAGCAAATTTCCGAAAAATTATTCAATTCTTTTAGGTATTATTCCCTAATTAGAGAACACCAAGTTGTCATTACGTGGAGCGCTAAATATAGTAAATTATGTCAAAGCCTCGTTATAAAATCTAATAGATAGTACAGGAAGATTAACAACCGATAAATTGTGTGCTGTTATAAACAAAAATCCCGCTTTTTAAACCATAGTGTGTATAAGCAAGAGTTTAACTAAAAACCAAGAGTGCGGATATGATGTGAACGACCTTTATAAATTCGCGAATACCAGATCTTTAGACGTAGAACGCTTCCTTTCTCAATAGACCAACATATTTTCACCTCGCCGTAGATGTACAGCAGTCAGCACTGGAAGACATGCCAATGATACGACATTACAGCGAATTTTTGAGTCACTCTACATCAATAACACAATCAAACTAAAATAATAAGTAATTACATTCATTATTGTTATTATTGATAGTAGCCGAGCTGGTCGCTACTGCGAAAGCACTCGTTTCTGCAGCCTTAGGTCGTATTGAGTTGCTATACAAGATTCAAATAATTCAATAACTCTAAGTTTTAGTTGGTTATTCTTCGTGCTCTTCGATAAACGATATTATTTTCATTTTGTCTGTTGTTAGAGGTACCATTTATTCCATAACAAATAGAAGCACCTCAAATATGATTTGAACATATTTAATTTTGGAATAAACACAAACTAGTAGCATATTTATATTCTTAAAACGGGTGGATAAAACAAAATTCCCTGTTTGGTATGAAATTTATGGCTGCATACATGTTTTAATTAATTAACGTCCTGAGGTATTTCTAAAATTCACTTTGATTGTTGTAGCGTAAGACGAGGTTTAATGCAGAATCTGAGGAAATTATATTATAGGACTATAAAACTAGTTAAAAGCAGCATGGCGTGCTCTTATTATATCGACGTGCAACCCGTATAAGCTTCTACTTCCCATCTGAAAAGCGTGCATCTTTAGAACCTAAACTAAAAAGTGCTTGGAGGAAACAAAAGCGACACCCTTCATTATAATATGTATTGTTCTCAGCGCGTGCTGTCGTTTCATTTTTCTTGCAGAAGAAAATAAAGAGGTAGGTACGGCGAAGGCAGCTTTAATTAGTAGAAAGGTGCGATTCCAATAACGCGAATTCATTTCCTTAATTGAAATTTCTCAATCACGTAACGTTTGGATTGAGATAGCCTAACGATCTACGTTAAAGTTTTGAATTACGTTTCTTCGATTTAACATTTAACTGCTAATTATTTCACATAATTGGTTACCGTGTAATTAAACCAAATAGCAAATTCTTGATTTTTATTGTGTTGAGTTGCTTTTTTGTTTGGCTTTGTATAACAATTAAGTATTGTTAAGCTCACAACCTTTTCAATTAATTTCAGTTACACGCTACTAAAGCTGTAATTTATTAACCTAAACGTGCGCTATATAGGTAGTTTTTTTGCATGTAATACATTTACCGTTGTACTTATATAATTTTAGACCCTATTTTATAGTCGGAAATTTCGACATCAGTATTCTGAAGTAATCTATAGATGCTCATGAGGGGAATATCTAAACTATAGAAAAGGAAATAATAGACACATGGAAGCAGTATTTTTAACAATACTGACAGAAACAAACCAGAAACAGGAAAAATATTATGCGAATATGAATGCGGACGTCGAAATCAAATAACAATATAACATATCACAAACCATAAACAAACAAAAACTAGGAGAAGCCTCGGGCCAAGATGAAATTGTATCATGTATGTATATATGGGCGAAATGGTTAAAAAGGAATTCTGGGAATTATTAAACGACATATTAAAGGGAAAACAAATGCCGAAGACTGGAATACCAAGGTAATCATAGTAATGTTTGAAAAGGGCAATGTACAAAATTGCTGAAATTATAGGGAATCCCATTATCAAGTGTATCGAGTAAAATTTTACAAGAGTAATAGAAAGAAGACTAACGAAAAAAATGTGAGGCTACTTTGGAGGAATCATAACACGGGTTCAGATAACAAATAAGTACGCTGTGAAAGTCACCCAGGAAACGGAAAGAAGTATAGATTTGGAGTAAGAAGAACTGATATTTGGAGTAGTGTGAAACAAAGAAGAGTTGAAATAAGTGTGATAGAAATTAACAAGGTTCCATACCAAAGCAATAAAAGAAGATAAGGATGCATACTTGAGAATTCTGAAGATATTGCGGTCGCCAAGTGTTAGCAATACTTACTGGAATACTTAGACTATTATTCTTTGGAATATACGGAATTCATGTTTAACCCCAAGCTGTGGTAAAGTAACAGACGAAAAAGTAAAGCAAACGTTGATACTAGTAGCTTACTTTAAATATCTTGGATTTGATAATTCCTTTCGTCAAATTCACTTTTTGTATAAAACCTCATCTTGCCCAAATGAAGTAGTAAATGGACAAAATTGCAGGTAATGGAACAGAGAGAATCCTCACTGGATTACTGTAGCACACACACAACACTTTCGTAAAGTTAAGAGTTAATGTTCGACCAGGGATAGTTGACAATGGAATCATTGCCCCTTCCTTTTTTGACGAAACTCTTAAGGGGCGGGAATATTTGGGTCTTTTGAAAGATGCACTTATACCTGCTCTTGTAGAAGTGAAGATCATCCTAAGTTTGCTATTTACTGCAATAATGGCTTGCACCAAATTAATAATCTATCGTTTAACCATATTGCTTCCTAATTTCCAAAAAAATTAGTATCTTGGTCTTAGTTTCTAGACATGTTCTAAATAGCTTCTCGATAAAGCACTGTCAGGATATTTCTTTATTTATTTATTGTACACCGTTTGTTATAATAAAACATAGAACGGCAGACATACATAGATCAATATAAGAAGAATATGAACAAACAAAAGAAGTGAACAAAGTAAAATGCCTAGGATTAACAAAACAATTTGAAGTGGAAGAACCACATTAATAAACCATTGAATAAGAATGCAATAGCAGTTGTAAAAATACACAAAATACGACGAATAATACAAGAATTTGCTGGGAAGTCTGTATTCAATGCAATGTTTACTTCGCACATGAACTCCCTAATTAACGCATGGGAAGATACAACTAAGCAACATATAAACAAATTACAAAAGTATCTATATAAAATACTAAAACTAATATATAAAATGGACAAAATGACACTCGCAACAGAGGTATACAGAAAGATAGAAGAATAAACACTCAACAAACAATAAAATTCAAAGATTTATTACTGATATATGAAACGGAAAAGAAACTTCTAAATAGTACTACAACACTAAGAACTACTAGAGAAATCCATGCATATGGAACAAGAAGAACATCGCATATACAAATAAAGACATAGAAACAAAACAAGAATATGGAAAACTCCCAACAGTAGACGCAATAAAAAATTATAACAAAATATCAAAAACAATAAAGGATCTAAACTACAAGCAATCCAGAAGAAAAATAGAGGAGAAAACACTACAAGAAGAAATATAAGAAAGGAACACAATAGAATGAGGAAGAAAAATACGCAACAAAGGAGTCCTCAATACTTCGGGCAGGAATCGTAACACACTCAAGCCATCCGACAGGAAAGCGGAGGACCGAATCCGTTCCTATACCGAGCATATGTACGAAGGCAATTCGGAAAGTAAAGAAACATTTTTCCTTATAGGAATTTTTATTAGATATAGATATAATTAAACGAAACTGTTTCTTATATAAAATTAGATACCCAATGTACTTTCTACGTAGTCACCAAATATAGGCACTTGTCGTACTGTTTTATCGGCATTTCTATGCTTTCTGCATACTCAGTTGTCGCAAGCTGTTGAACCACTGATTAATTGCTTCTTTAAGTTCATCATCACTTCCGTAGCGTTGCCCAATCAAAAAATCTTTCAACTTAGAGAATAAGTAAGAAATCACTTGGGGTGACATCCGGTCACGTGTGAAAGGAAAACGTTCTTTACTTTCCGAATGACCCTCGCACATATGTATTTATATAGCAATTTGTTAAATATTCGGAAGTAATCTGTAGATGTTCGTAAAGGAAATATATAAACTATAAAAAGGAAATAATAGCCAGACGAAAAGTTTTAGATATGTAAGTGAGTCGCAAATCAAAAGATAGATGTAAAAAATTATCATTAAATAGATTTTTTCAGTAGTCATGAAATGAAGTGCCAATCGTAGCTTGTTGCAAGTTAAACATAATTTTCAAAATAGGGCTGTAAGACTATTTTCGACAATGAATATGTCACTAATTATTAACAATATCATTACTGCTATAATTTGGTTCCCATTTAAGTTTAATTTGTACTGATTCGTCTGTTTAAAAGTTAAACTGAGGACTGGGAACATACACTGTATAAATATTAGTTGCAGAGAGGAACATTTTATTATTAACATTTAGATTCTCTTTCCTAAAATTTCGAATCCATTGATCATCGGTATATTATAACGGTAATAAATTTTGTAGTGACTTTTTTCGAATAACCAAAGATAAGCTAAATATACGGACATGCATTTGGTCCTTCGTTTTCGGCGACTCGATTCAATATATAACGTTGGGAAACTGACATCAGTCATTTGTTCGAAATCATCTGGACCGTGTCGACACACGCAAAACGTCAGTTCAAGTACGATTTATATGAAGTAACAAAAGCATTTGTCATTACCAAATCTAAACCGGGGTGGAGTTCAATGATATGTAGTGCCGGCGCGTGACGGATCGCCGTGCGGTAATCACGATCACAATCTGATAACTACATTAACGGGTGGCACTCACCACTACAAACGTTCACGCACACGCATCTTGTACACCGATGAACGAATATAATCTGATAGCGCAAGGACCTTTTTCCGACATTAAATCCACTATCTTCTTGAAAAAATATATATTTTTTGTCATATGGTCTATATTTAAATAATTTGTTTAGTCATTTCTCAATATTTCACTATATAGCTTATCACAAAAACATTTCTCTCAAAAAAAAAAAACGTTAATTATTTACAACAAGTCTGCATTGCTCAAAAGTTTTACAATTGTTCTAGTATTGATGCAATCAAAAAATGCATTTCAGACTGTCAAAATTTGTCGATTAATGTGAAGAAATATGTTATACATTGGAAAATTCTGAAAGTTTGGCAGTATACTAAAGTCGTCGTATACTAACTACATACTAAATACATATTTTCAATAATTTAAAACTTCAAATTGTATTGGAAGTAGCAGTCAACTTTTTTAATTTAAATGAAACCATTTGCATTTTTTGAAAATTATTGGTAAATAGATAAGTGGATCAGAATTTTTGTAACTTACACTACTAAAATTCTGCAGAACTGTTGGCTGTATAGTATAAACCAAACAATTTTTCCGAAAACATTATACAGCATGTCCTAAAATTATGATTAAGCCTTCAAAAGGAAAAAGTATCGGTATATATATATATATATAGGGACCCTTTCGACGAGATTTCACTCATTTTCTACTGGACGCTCTTGTTCGCAAGCGACATAGAAAAGGTAATACCTACAAATGATTATCTTCACATAAGTTTTTGATTCCATAAAAGCGCCATCTAAAGAGATTTTCTCCAACTAACATGAAAAGGCCGGGTTGCTTGATGGCAATATTGTTAGGCCAAGAAAGTTGTTTTGCTTGTTTTCCTGCATTGATGTTAGTATTATATGTAATACGAACGTCAATGCAGAAAAACAAACAAAACAACTTTGTTAATTTATAAGATTGAATAATAAATTAAAAGAAATGTTATTAACTTTTATCACTTTCTAAATAAAACACATAGTACTGTGTAAATTGTATAATGAGAGTGATTATACCAAAAAAATATAACCATCCAAACAATTGATTGATTAGAATACAAATAAATCAACGGACATTTTCATCTAAAGAAGTTGTTGCATAACTAACTATTTCTTCACTCGCCATTTTTTTGAATACATGGAGTTTGCACTTGTAAAGATTTTTTCGCTTTCTCTCTGTAAAAATGTCTTTTTTCATATAAGCTGCTCGATCATATAGTTTTCGTGCTTTTGGTGCAAGCTGAACACGCCGTCGAACACCAACATATCGCAGCAGTGAAGCTGGAATCAGATTGTTCGCATCTAGTTTTCGATAAAGTTACAATTTTCTTGCGATTACCCAACGTAATTAAAATAATTTACTTACGTTGGGTAATTGCAAGAAGATTGTAATTTTATCATTACTAATGCCAACGGTGGTTTAGTATTAATATTGATATCATTTAGTTTTTGTTTGCTTTGTAGTTTGGCAAAACTTCACTTTATCTTTACATACGAAGTACAATACTGCATTAGCAATATGATGAGGCTTTATCATCATTTGGAGTAAAGAAGGGTAAGTTCAAAAGAAGTGACAACCCTATTGTATACTTACATTTAGGTGGAATTGCTACTACTGAAAACCTTCCAGGTTCACTTTCCTGAGATATTTATAAACCTGATCATAGCTGGTGGATAGTTTCTCAACTAACACACGAGAATAGATACTTGAATAATTTTCTGAATTATAATCATAATAAGCAAATCTAGTTCGGCTGATAATTCAGAAAATTTTCCCCGATTAGACATTGCCCCGATGGTATTGCATTTCCTTGCAGTAATTTTAAATAACCCTCTTTTCGCAAAATACCTTCCATTCGCTTGAAGTCTCCCGTACCGGCGTAGGGAAAACAATCCCAAGCAAGCATAGAATTTCTTCCTTGCTTGACAGTTGGCACAACAGAATCTTGCAACATTATTATTGCCTTCCGTTCTTCTTACAAACACGCGCCTTGCTTATCCGAACACTTCAAACTTTGACTCATCAGTCCATAGCACCCTTTTCCAACAACATCCATTGTATAATTTCTATATGTTTCTGCTCACTGTAGCCATTTTTGCCTGTTTCCCCGTCGAAATAGGTTTTTCTTGTTGGAATGCGCCCGTGAAGATTTGCAGCTTTTAATCTTCCTATCACTGTAGTAACAGAAATTTTTCTTGCACGGTCGCTCATTCTCGGCGTGAAGTGTTATTCTCTTACGACCTGAACATGCCCGATATCTTAAACTGTAGGTTGATGTCTCCAAATGATATCACTAACAGTCGATTTATTAACATGTATTTTTTCGGAAATTTGACGCGTTGAATAACCTTCTTGATGAAAAGCAACAATTACAGAGCGCTTTTCTAAACTTTTCGATTTCTCTCGGCATTTTAATAACTTTAATCAGGTTCACACAGAAAGATACGCTCTTAACATTAACATACGCACAAGCCGATTTATTTAGAAACTAAAGCATTTATCAATATACAATACACTTTCGGATGGCCTGCTTCCATCCCAAAGTGTATTGTAAATTTATTACGTATAATATTATCCCAAAAATAATCCTATTTGTGGCGATGAAGATAATTCTGAAAATAACTATGTTAGGTCATAAAATATAATAAGTTTTTAATCATTCTCTATTCGATATTCTTGGAAGTTTGCCTGTGCAATTAATAAACAATAAATTTCATAAAGGACCCAATATAAACGCTGTTTATATATAAAAGCAATTATATTATCTTTTAGTAGAGTTTACAACATTTTACTGGGTGTCCGAACTAATATGGACGGTAGTGTACATACTTCACAGCATGAAATGCGCTTGTTAGCAAGATTTTGACACAAAACCTTTGTAGTTTCATCTATTTTCAGTTATAGTAGCTGGATATTTAGGGAATTTTAAAGAAACCTGTGATGTTTAATTAGGGAAATGTTATATTAAGTTGGCAATACTGGACGGTAGATTAAATCGATAGATATCGGTATATGGCGATTCTGGTTTTTAAAGCAGGACTCAAGACAAATGTAACTTTTACTTTCTTCCAACACATCCGGCAAAACCTTTCGCACCAAGTGTTATTTATTGCATTTCGGTTATGAGGAAAAGCGAAAGAGAAACACAATTTTCAATCAGAAGCGAAGGCAGTATACTCAGGCGTCCTGCTGTAGACTTTACTTTAAGTTTTCTCGCAGCATAATATTACCTACTCCGATTGCGCTGATATGAAAATCTGCAGTAATTGCAATGAATGCCTTATCGCAGCCTACAGTTTGCTACATACAACAAATACGCGAGGCGATTGGTGGTTTCGGCGGGTAGAAATAATCGCGCCGATAAACTGATAGAATAAATGCCGACGATTCGATAAAAAACCTATTAGAGTAAAAGGAAATCGTATTTGCTGAACGTCGGGGCGGCGAGGAGCGGCCACCGCATCTAGAAAAATAGGAAATATAACGGATTCCGGCTTATCAGGAATGGAAGGAATGAAATAATAAAGACTGATTTATTGAATCTAAGGGTTGGGAAAGACCTCGAAATGCGCTTGTGTATTTGTGTTTTGTTCATCGTACAACGATGTACGAAAGTAATCGGATGAAATGCCAGTAGTTCCGTTTTATATCTTGTTTCACTACATACTTCCAAGTTACGGTTTATACATATAGCCATAGCCATATGTAAATATATGGAGTTGAAAATTGTAAAAGTGTTTCGACTAAATTGAAGTTAAAATATAGCAAATTACCAGTTTAGCAAGTTATGTAAAATACATTTTATGCTCCGAGTGACCCTTCATCTCCATCAGATAAAAATTCTTCGCTTCTAGATGGACGGAATAGTGGGTTAGGGTTCGTATTAATGAGTAGTAGTTGTATAAATGAAAATGGTCGAAAACAATTGTATATACATTATTGCTTTAATATACAGAGGCACACACATCATCTTGATACAACTTTTCCTTGTCCTCGACATTATTACGTACTGAATGTATTGTTTTAAAATTCTACTCCTTTCTTTTTATTCAACGAAAAAGAGTGCGTATGGTGATACACCCTCCCGTTCATAAGTTTGATTGCATTATATAAAATAACAAAGTAACTAAACAGATAATGTGTGCTCGCAATTTATTAAAGAAACTTTACTCATTTTTTGTTTCTTTTTTTCAATCCTGCGTCCTTTGTACCTTTCCTATCAATAAACTTCTTCAAACGGTGCTCCAGTCTCTTCAAGTGGTCGGAAAAGTAGGATGCTTCGAGGTTAGAAAAATAGCCATCTGTAGCGGCGATGACCTCGTCATTTTTAGGCAAATCTCTTTCTTCCGAGTGATTCCTTCAGGTTTGGGAATAGGAAAAGGTCGCCGGGGGCTAGGTCCGGTGAATATGGAGGATGCGAGACTAATTCGTAGAGTAACTTATTCAATTTGGACACGACGATGTGAGATGAACGAGACGGTGCATTGTCGTGGTGGAAAAGCACTTTTTGCCGCTCCAATCGAGGCCGTTTCTTCTTTAACACTGCATCGAATCGGGTCAATAAATCGTTTTAGTATTGCCCCGTAATCGTCCTTCCCTTCTGCATATAGTCGATGAGGATCACACCTTGGGAATCCCAAAAAGTGTCCGCCATGACCTTTCCGTATGTAGCGGTGCATCCAAATCTCATCCACGGTTACGAAACGCATGAAGAAATCTCTTGGATTGCGTTGGTTCTGACCAGATACTCTTCCGAAACGGTCACCCGAATTCGTTTTTGCTTCGGTGTGAGCAAGCGCGGTAACCATCTCTCCTGTTGTCTCTGCTATCTCTTTCTGCTTCAAATGGCGATAGGCTAACATGATATTATTAATCTTGTCGATCATTTAAACGTTTGCAGCGCTTTTTGGGTGTCCACTGTGGTTTTTTACTTGTGCTTGTGCGACCACGTTTGAAGTCGCTCACCCTGAAGCCGATGGTCGAAAATGATGGAGTACATCCGCTATGAAGCAAAATATTTAGAATTTCCGTGGCCGTTTTCCCAGCTATCTGTGTGTTTTATCACTGCATGAAATTCGATTTTATACATTTTTGCAAAGCCGCCTCACTTGGTTCATAAAACACACTCTTAAACAACAACTATTGACAGTAGACAGTATGAAATATTGACAGTTGCCATAAAAGAGGTTGCCTTTGCCGATCAATGTATCCACTTCAACCTTCGATACGAGGGCGACCTCTATATATATATATATATATATATATATATATATATATAAATTTGTTACCGATATAATTACAAGTGGAAAAGGAACTTATTTAACATATCGTGCACTTAAATAAATCTTAAACTAATTCAGAGTAAAACATTAAAGTTATCCAAGAGATATAAGTAAATATGCAAAATTTACCCGTTAATTATGCAATGATGTCTACACGGTAGTCAACATGTTACAGTTATTAGTATTTCTTGTTATGTAGATATGTGGATCGCAGTAATAATGGCGCTCCTATTTAAGCATTATTATGGACTTTCTAGAAAAGGTGTCACGTATTAATTTAAAGTTCGCATCGTCCTTCATTTGACCCGAACGAAAATCCGTATTCAAGGTATATCAAGCGGAAAACCGCCTTCCCAAATATAAGAGGCAGAATTATGACGTTCTCCTAATAGTTGAAAAAGGAAATGTGTAAAGCGGAACACCTACGTCTCATCAAAGTTCGAATCGTATCATCGTGTCGCCGGTAATATTATAATAACGAGCCCGTGATTAATAGCGAGAGTCCTCGGCCTCGATCGTTTGCGAACTTTGTCTATTTGTTATTGTTGTCAGCGGTAGTTTGCATAACGCCGACATGTCTGCCTCTTATTAGCGCCAAGTTAGCCAGCACGGCAACATTTGCGTGGCTGCTGGCACAGGAAAGTATTATTAAATGCTGTTCTTCGTATAAATTTGGATTAGTGCAAAACAAATAAGTTTAGGAGTTTGGAGAATAGCGGTGTTGGGTTAGTGGAGAACGTGATTCTAATCTATGCAGATCTTTTGAATTATATTTTATATGTGAGAGATATTATGATACATATGTTTGTATACACTGTGTTCAAATTAAGGCCGGCACTATTGCTGGCTTATTATTAGTCTTGGCAAAGCGGGGCAAGTTACTGTGCAGTGCGGAGATCAGCGCGGTGGGGCCGAGCGGCATTATCAAGGCGAGTGTTCAGTAACGTTTACGTACTTGGCATAGCAGAGTTTACACAAATTAATAATTAAAAATATATTATATAACTTGCTGAAACATTTACTGTTTTCAGAAGTTTCCACGAAATCACAAATTGTATGGTATCTATTAAATATTAGAATCATCAACTATGTTTCAGTCAAATGAGGATGACCTGCGGAGTAAATATCTTTAATGATGAAAACGGCAGTTCCACATTGAGTAATGTTATATTTGGAAATTTAAGGTACTTCTTGTCACAGCTTAATGGATCCTTCGACGCACCTTCACAAATTTATCTTAGCATGAGAATATCTGAATTCTTGTCAATAGCACTTTCAAATTTTCGTATTACGCTTTTATTTTTTCGCTTTCAGCCGTACAGAGGTGTGAGTAAACATCATCCACAATTTCAACAGAATGCACAATTTCAACAGAATCCACATATTGTAAAACTATTTTAAAGAACTTTGCATCATCAAAATGTCCACATTAGAAAAACGCAGCCTTTAACCATGCTTCCCAACGCGCAGCAATCGGCTGTGATACTTCAGGCACTTTGGGACACAGTTCTTGAAATCTTTTTGTATGTTTTGGGGACTTACTGCCTTCGTATGAACTATTCATGAATTTACTCGTGGATAATATGTAAGGATCAATTACGCCCCAAGTTTAAACCATAGATTTCAAATATTATATGTAACAGATCGCCACCCTCTTCTTTAAGAGATCGGTGTCAGGAAACCATGTTAGCGGCACTCACATGCATTAAAAGCTGAGTTGTTGAAACCTGAAACTGAAATTTGTTCACACCAGTTTCAGAATTTCGTCGCTTACATTTTGCAACTGCTTTAAAAACAAGTAAGATAGGGGAGACGGTTCAAACTCTTCCACTCTACGTAAAATCAAATTCACCATAGAATGCTTTTGTCGATCTGTTGTTTCCTCCACACATACTACCTATTATTACTAAAAGCCCGAAAATGCTTGTCTCGCCGTCCGTCCTTGATGGCGAAGTTCGAAAGTACGCGTCGAAATCTTTAAAATGAGCACCGAGTAGTGGGACTGCGACCTCGCAACCGAGATACGAATTTTCGATCGCGAAATTGCTACTGCGGTACAGTACGGTACAGTACGGTACAGTGCGATACAGGGTATATCGCGATGAGTTTTTGTTAGAAAGATAAGTTGTTTTTCGAAATTTCCAAAAATGCTTAACTCCGAAACTTTGAGGCGCTGTAGCTCCTAAACGGTTAGAGATAGTGGATTCCGGCTTACGCCGGTCGAAGGTACGCATCGAGATCTTTAAGATGATCATCGAGCGGTCGGGCTACGATCGCGCGTAACTGAGATACGAATTTTCGATTGCGAAATTTCGGTGAAAGATCGAAGTCCGAAAATGAGCGTTTTATCATTCTGTCGGGTAGATTTTCACGTGCCGAACAAGATTTTTTTTAGCACGCTTCGATATCTCTAACCATTTAGAAGATATCGGAGAGTTTCGGGACTTTCGAAAAAACGCGAAAGACTCGAGCCCGAAAACATCTTTTGACGTTTGCTTGTGTCTCGCGTTAACGACGGACGAAATAGACGGTTTCCGATGGAAAAAGGGTTTAAGAGAAAATAGTGTTTAAAATTTCAAAATTTCCAAAAATGCTTAATTCCTAAATTTTGAAGCGCCGTAGCTCCTAAACGGTTAGAGATAGAGGATTCCGGTTAGCGCCGTGCGAAAATACGCGTCGAGATCTTTAAGATGAGCACCGAGTTATGACCACGCGTAACCGAGATATGAACTTTCGATTGCGAAATTTCGTTAAAATATCGAAGTCCGAAAATGACTGTTTTTGTATCATCCTATCGGGTAGATTTTGACGTATCGGACAAGAATGTTTTTAGCACATTTAGATATCTTTAACCGTTTAGGAGATATGGGCGATTGAAGTTTCGGGACTTTTGAACATTTCTAAAAATGCTCAACTCCCAAACTTTGAAGCACAGTAGGTCCTAAACAGTTAGAGATAGAGGATTCCGGTTTGCACCGGTTAGTTGTCTCGTTTAATATGCATAACGACTTAAATTAGTTTTTCATAATTACAATATATTCAAATTATACAACTATATAATTATAATAAATTATTATATTATTTTTACATTGCACAATTAAGTAGCACAATACGACGTAGGCGCCATAAATTCTCGGCCTGATATAGAAAAAAGAAGCTTTCTTACAACGATTAGTTAATAATTCCATATCCTTGTAAAAATAATCTGAAGTTTTTCCGTCAAAAGGTTCTATAACTGCTGCTTGCAACTCACTGTCATACTTAAAACGACGTCCCCTAAGGTGCTTTTTAAGTCAGGAAACAAATAAAAATCATAAGGGCCCATATCCGGTTTATGCGGTGGCTGTTCCTATTCTAGAAAGCCACGTTCGCGCATTGCAGCTTGTGAAACGGCGGCAGTGTGGACGGGAGCATTGTCGTGCAATAATCGCACGCCCTTTGTCAATTTTTCAGGACGTTTTGCACGAATTCATCCAGTAAGGACACATAATATACGCCCTTCACAGTTGTATTGCGCTCTTTAAAGTCAATTAACAAAACGCTCTGACGATTCCAGAATATTGTGGCCACTAGCTTTTTTTGTTGACTGAACGACTTTCGCCTTTCTGGCACGAGGTTCATCAAGTTGCCGCCATTCCATGGACTCATTTTTTGATAGAAAGGACTCAAAAATCGGTTTTGGGGTTGTCTTCACACACGTTTCAAAAAGACCGCGCACATGTGACATGACGTTCACGTTGGAGAGCAGATAGAAGTCGCGGTATCCATTTTCTACTAATTTTTTCATACCCAAATGGTCATGGAGAATTCGGCGAATACTTAGTTTGGAAATGTTTGTTATCACTGCTAATTCCTTCACTTTCAAACGGCGATCTTCTAGGGCTAAATCTTCAATAATTGAAATTTTTTGAGGCGTTATCACTTCAATTGGTCTACCCGACCGTTCAGCATCTTCAAACGATTCTTGCCCCAAACGGAGACATTTTGCCCACTTTTTTACGGTGGAATACGAAGGAAATGAATCACCATAAACGCCGTCTAAAAGTTGTTTTATACGGTTAGGCGTGTGCTTTTCTTTTGTTAAAAATTTGATGACCGTGTGGTTCTTAATTTTCATTATTTCGGACATTTATCATACATGTGGTAGTCACGTTGGTTGGCTGGCTACCAAAAACTATTACTCTTGGAACTCTCATATTTATAGCGTAGACCTTGCGTATGTGCATGCATGCCGTGACGAACCTGTATAAACCTATCAGGCCGAGAATTTATGGCGCCTACCTCGTATTATCGATTTGCAAACTATAACCTAGCATAATAAGTGCAAAGATTAGGGTACCTCAATAAACTCTACACCACACAAATCAATTATTTATTAAAGTCAGTAGGTCTGACATAATAATAATCATACAATCCTTGCAATCGTTGTGTTTATTATTTTCTACTTGACATAAGTAAAATCTTCGACAATTTATATTTCTCTGTCAAATAAATGTGACCAAAAATATATTGAATGGAAATTATTCAATATATTCAATAGTTTCTAGCAAATATGTCCAAGGAAGTGCATTATATTAAACAAATTACTTCCATATATGCATAAGAGAAAACACTACGAAAGTATAAACATTATTACATCTGAAAAAGAATTATATCCTACTTATTGTAGGAGGAATCTCTTGTAAAATACTGGAAAGATAAGGATAATTTTTATCCCGACGGTAAAACTTTATCCGAGAACATCGCCACCTAATTTTAAATCTGCGATTTCGAGAGAAAGACATAAATCACAAAATTGAAAATCAAAGTAACTCCTTTCGATAACTCCTTTCTATTTCACGCTGATCGCAAAATGAGTTCCGTCCAACGCTACGGTTTCTTCAAATAAAGTGCAAGACCCCGATTCCGGACCCGGATTTCTAAACTTTATTGTACAAATACGATTCGATAAGGCGTGTTAAAGGGAGAACAGAGGAAAAAGGCGGGTGTTGGTTCTCTATCTCCTCGTCAGTGAGAAACCGGTTGAGGATAAGCTGTAAAATTTTACAGGTGCGGATCAGAGTTCTATCGATTCTATTGCTCCCGATTCTTATCTCAATGCTTAAATTGTTTAAATGCGACTTTATAAAATGACGTCGTCTGAAAATATTAAAAAATATATTTTATTAAAAATGGCAGTGATATGTATGGATACTAATATATACTAATAATAGAAAATTAATAAGACTATAACATTTGAAAAAGAGCACAACGTTAATGAACAAGTCCAAACATAATGTTGTAAGATAATAGCAATAGTATTAGTAATAATAGTTACCTGTTGACATAATTCCACTCACACCAGAGAGATATATTTTTCAATGAATAGTACGAGATATTGTACTGCGAATTGGTTTGTGAAAAGCCTGTTGATACCTGCAATGTCAACTTCTGTTCGAAACAATTAGTACAGACCGGGAAAGTTTTGAACAAGATTGGCGGTGATGGATTAAAACCAGAATTAAAAATACATATAAAACATGGAGTTGTAGTATAAGACATATCAATTTCAAGAAAATTTGGGGGTCGGTTTTCAGTTTGTAAGAACATGGATGACAACTTTTAAAGATTCTAAAAGCATAGATATACTACCTTTGGTCAGTACTATATGTATTTTATGCTTATTTTATTGGACCATAAAAGAAGACAAAAATGGAGCCATCTACAAGACTGGCTTTAAATTCTTGACTAGCTTTTTCAGTCTCCGGGCCTGATTCTCAGCTACTGCCATTCGTTTTACAAGTTGAAAGGAGGTTTGTAGGCAATTAATTTTTTATAATGAAGATACAATCACTGCCGCAGCAAACACTTTACAGGCTTGTATTGAAAAATTGCTACAAACGTTCCAGTTGTTTCCTTCTTTGTTAGGAATCACAGATTATGGATTCCCAATTCTACAATAGTTTTCTCACTTGTAATAAACTTCTGTCTAATAAAAGAAGATATTCATGCACGCGTATTTTGTATTTTTCTTTACTTTGGGAATATCTAGACCATGGCTTCTTCATGAAGTGAATTCTGCGGGCGGAATAGGTTCCCCACAATAAGGGCCTCCTCAGATTCAAGCGAATACTGCGAAATATAACCTAAGTTTTATATTTCATTGTACATTGCACTTTTACTTCTTAAAAAAAATAGATTTTGCCCGATCAAAACTAGGCATTTAGGCCATTTTTCCTATATATGACGGTTAATTTAGGTTGTTCTAGGTAATAGCCAATAATTTGTTCTCAGTGTAACCTTCTATTCACTCATAATAAATTAAAAGTTGCTCTATTCGTTCAAAATAGTTAGAATCAAATCCCAAATGTCTTTGAATACATACTTGGGTACATTCATTCAATATACGGGGGGTGTCTTTTTCAACTTCCTGTAAGCAGTCATTCCTTAAACTTTATTCCTAAACATTCGTAAACTTCATTCCTGTAAACACGCGAGTGGTGGAAGACGGGGAAGCCCATAAGGTGACTGCGCCTCTCCTCCAGTGTAATTTCTGCCACTTGCAACGTCATTACGCCATTTTCAGCTGAATTGTAGGCACGTAAACATGGCTGCTACAACTGATTCTTCCGCCAAGTGCGAGTTGTGTAGTGTAACTCGATTCCTTCAAGCATACTTTACAACGATTGCGGACACAAGAAAAAGAAGAGGCATGCTGATTTCTGGAGTTCTTCTCATTCATAACAATGACCGCCCTCACACTGCTGTTGTAAATCAACGATTTCTTGAACAATTTCGATGGGATGTTTTTGAACAGCAGATGTATAGCCTCGATTTAACGCCAAGCGACTTTGATATCTTTCGTGAATTGAAAAAGTAGCTAGGATGGTAGAGCCTCCAGAGTAGAGAGGAAATTCAAAACAACATCCCGGACCATCTCAACTCACTGGCGGCAACATTCTATGCAAAGGGAAGGCTCCATAGATATGATAAATGCGTAAATCTTCACGGTGATTATGTAGGAAAGTAACCATATTTGTGCATAACTTTCGGTAATAAATTCATTTTGTTATTTAAACTTCTCTTCTTATTATGAGATATCGGCGGTTGAGAAAAACAGCCCTCGTATATTCATCACCATCATATCTGTAAGTTTGAACTGAATTGCTTAATACTAATGCATAGTATCATTATAATGATGTTAATTTTTATATTTATAACGTTTAATAATACAACATGTTCCATTTCCCAAACAACATTAGGTAATCTTGAATCTCAAAATTGATGCGCAAAACTGGTTTGAAATATACCGTTTTCGCATATGTTCATAAAACTTACAACGCATGTAGTTCAAATATGTCGTTGAATTATTGAGAGTGAAATGTTAAAATATACTGAAAATGCTATGCAACGAGCGGTTGCAAAAATCCACAACTGTGCGACATTGCTAAATTCCCCAAACTCCTAAATCCATGCAGTGAAACGTTGTGCCGAAAGAGCAAAAAATATATTGATAAAAGCATGCCATGGAATTTTGAAATGTATGTCGCAGCTTATTTTATTTCTTTTTGATATAATTTCGACAAGTTAAATGTCACACTGACATTAATATTTGTAGAGAGAAGATACATGACAAATATTAATGCAAGTGTGATACCTAACCTGTCAGAATTATATGAAAAAAAAATAAATAAGCTATATATATGTTCAAGTTCCATGGCATACTTTGATTAATATAATTTTTGGTCTCTCGGTAGCACAAGACCAGAGAAACTTTCGTATAAGAGATTTTTGGGTAATAATTAATCCCAAAAAATAAGCACTTGCGCATAAACAAAATTTCACTCCTTAAAAATCCCCTACCGTAAGTTTTAGCCTTTCAACATATATATTTTCATTCTATCTATGCAAACTTTGCAATTTCGATAATAAAACAACTCTCCCATAGGCAAAAAGTGTACAAAACAATTAAGGAATTGAAGATTACTGCTATTAGTTATATTTACACAGGAATAATTAACGTAGGAGTGCCTGGTATATAACCTACTCGCCAAGAAATTTGGCTTAAGATAGTTTTTTTTCCATAGAGGTTTATGCTAAAACGCCTTCTTAAGGATCGACATGGTATACTTTAGCGGCACAATTTGCAAACTGCTTACGAATTTTACCAGCATCTCTTAGCGTATAAAGAAGTAATACTAGCAGCAGCAGATTACATTAAGAAAATGGCCCGTGCTCCTGTCTCAAGCTGTTCATGTGCTCATCGAAGAGAAGGTGCCGCTGGAGCAGTGGTGATGGTGATTGGTGGGAGAAAAGAGGATGGCTTAGTGAGTGGGGGGTGCTGGAGGAAACGAACGAATTTCCGAGATCGGGGCGGAAAGAGAATGGCAGCAACCGGGATTGACTCGGATCGCCGCTCCCGTAAAACCCCGGAATAAAACAAAATAAAAGATTGCATTTAAGATTGGGGATAAAGAGATTCCCGGAGCACTCCGGGTAATTTTCTTAAATTATAGTTGTCCGAAAGTTCCCCGGTTATTTCCTCTTCTTTTCCAATTTATTCTAATGACCTCCCGGCTCCTGCCTTTGCTACTGCGAGAAATTGTGCCCCGAATTTCTCGTGTGTGTATCTATTCGCGTTCATATATTTGCGTAATACAATCGGATATTTATTAGTAGTAGTCGCACAAGAATAAGCAAAATCGAACGGGTTTGTTTTTAAATGATCTTATTCTCTAATTTGATTACGGAGTTGCTATTTCCGCTGCATTTAGCCCGAGTGTTAGCGGATTTATACAAAGAGGAAAGTTATCCCATTCCGAAACTATTGTCCGTAATTTTACTTTTATTTGTGACAGTTTTAAAACGCCAAAAGACAGGGAGTTGAAATTGGATAAGTGCGATACACTTTTCTATTAATAATTGCTTTCATTTCAAAGTAAGAGAACTTGCGGTCTAACAAAGTTTTCGATAAGTTTGGTTTAAGTGTATGCTAGAA
This sequence comes from Trypoxylus dichotomus, assembly GCA_023509865.1. Classification (NCBI taxonomy): domain Eukaryota; kingdom Metazoa; phylum Arthropoda; class Insecta; order Coleoptera; family Scarabaeidae; genus Trypoxylus; species Trypoxylus dichotomus. The sequence continues at coordinate 43,841,401 of CM042074.1, read as the reverse complement.
AATTGATGGACATTTTATTTCGCTATATACGCAGAATCTTGAAGCATGTTGCACTACAATCTGTAGCACAAAAGTTTCCAAACAATAATTATATATTGCAGCAGGATAATTATCCCATCCATGCTGTCCATACTGTTAGACAGTGGTTCGAAAACTTAAAAATTATCCTATGCTCTCCAAAAAGTCCTGACCTAAATTCAAGTTCAAAGTACGGGGGAACTTATGGTTCAAAATATTTATAAAAGAAACCTTCCTCGTAACGCGAAGGAATGTGAGAAATTATACAAGAAGAATGGGAAGCAGGAAGTTATAATGAACACCTAACAAGAAATTAAGTCCGGCTTTTGACAAATAGATTACACCAAATTATAGCTGTAGACGTGGATATGATTAGATATTGAATACATATAAGGATTTATTTAATACTTCTATTATAGTGTGTCTGGCTGGCATCCTGAAGATGCCAGTCCCAGTCCTTGGAGAAACATCGACGTACACCTGCCAAGATCAAGGCCAACAATCGAAATAGATATTGCTAGTATAAACTCAGATTCCGGCCGTGAAAGCCTACTGTTACTTTTTGTATTCTGCTATTAAAGCAGTTAGTTAGTTTTATATTTTATTAAAATTACTATGCAGTCAAATTTTGACAGATCTACCACTAATGTTACACATGTCATAGCCTGTCAAAATAGTCCAAGACCAAATAGCCCCTACAAAATATCCCTTTTACTTTACTTAATGATCAATTAGATTATAAGTAATTCCCTCTACTAAATTATTATTATTATTATTATAGGTATTTCTTCCTTGGAATTGTATTTATTTAATATTTTATATTATTGAGGTAAAGAATTAAGCAAATTTTATTTAAATTAGGATTAGAGCGGATAGAGATTGCCCCTAATTATCATGTGACGAATATATAAAGCAAGTGAAATTATTTATTTTTAATTCTTTCGAATTGTACTGGCAAGTGGTGAAGCTACTCGTAGATGCTGAAAAGGAAAATGGAGAAAACCTCGCCTAAAAAGGCAAAGATCTGCTGCTGTAGGATGGTGATCGATAGCGCAAGGTAAGAGAAAACCAGGATAAAAATCCTTCGTGGGGGTACATAGTATCAATTTGTAAAGGGCGTGCTGACATTGGAGTCTTGACGAAACATAATCGTGAAGAAAATCCAGCTAAATGTCAGGTGTTGAAATGCGTTTCTGGAATCAAACATAGAACACAGAATGTTCTGGAGAAGTCTAGGCAAATATACCAGCCTACACAAATGGAATGCCATTAGAAGCCTCGATTCCGCTTCTAAATTATATTATCTCAGACAGAGCAGCAGAACGTACACCAAAAGAAACTTATTTCCATATACGATTCCTGTAAGTATTGCCGACATTACAATTCTATTTGATCTTTAAAGCATCAAAAAGAAAATATTCTGAGTGAATCGGAAGAAAATTGTCCTAGTAGAATATTGATGTTGAGCACTGAGGAAAATTTGGGAATATTAGAACAGAACTGTTTTCTCAATAATTCACGATACATGAAAAAGAAAAGTGTTGTATTCCACCGATATATGCATATATTATTTGAAGAAATAAAAATGAAGCAACATATTTCATTTTATTGAAGGAATCTTCAAATCCAACAAGTATGTTAAGTGATTGCGAAAAGCGTCATATTAGAAGTTTTTAATAACACAGAAGTTGCTGGCTGTTTGTCCCAATTAAGATAGTGCTTATGGCAAAAAGTGTAAGAACTGAATTTAGCGGAATGTTATTTAAATAGCGAAAATATGCGTGTTTGTATAAAAATATTGCTTGCGTTGAGTTTTGTAGCGATACATGATGTTATGGGAGTATTTGGCAAATTAATTGAAAACTGCTCAACCGAACTAGACCCCATTATCGTATCGATTACTCAGATAGTACTGATATATAGAACGAATGAGACGCTATCGCCAAGTACTACTACGATTTGTAATACACATACGGAATACTCATGAGCGCATCGTTACTGGTATTTCGAGGACAAATAATTCGGTGGTAGGGTGGTATAAAGCGTTCCAACAAATTCTGGATCGCCATCATTCACCCATCTACAAACTCATCGACCATTACCGAAAAGAGCAGGTTATGGTCGAAATTCACTTAACTTGCCTTGCTGCAGATACCACCAGGACCAAGTATTTGTAACTGAATCGATGCCTGGAAGCATTTGTAGAAAATTATGCAAATATGGAACTTAAACTTTCTTCGTGGCATTTCACATAACTTTCATGTCTGTATGCAATTTTCAAAATATGTTTTTCAATAAATATTTTTAGTTTTTAAAATGTATCTTTTGTCGATTAAAGATGTAATCGAAGAAAGGTAACCTTCGTCGCTGCTTTATCTAAGCTATATAGTGTTGGATCATTTTGGATCAAGGTATTTTGTCGGGACTATTTGGTATTCGGCTATTTAGCGTAGCTACAGATGTGTAACTGAGTTCGTTGCAATTTATAATGCCACCCTACCAGGAGTATGCATAAATGTTTCAGTGGAATCTTTTTTTCTTTCAAAATATCTGATAGTTGAGTATAGGTTTTCATGACCGTCGTCTATAGTAGAAATGTTTTTCGGGTTTTGTCGTGTATTTACAGTTTTGCGTGACGTTTCGCTGATCATGAGACTGTCTAAAGTCTTTAGAAACCTTCTGAAGAAGCTGACAGCATGCTCAGCGAAACGTCAAGCAAAACTGTAAATACACGACAAAACCCGAAAAATATTTCTACTATTGGCTATCTGCTTCTACACATTTCACCCATCTTTCAGGTAATTTGTGGATGCTATGCCAGAAAAACTGCTTGCCTTTTGCGGCAAACCATTCTTCCCACATTTTGCAACTTCCTCGAAATTCCTGAAGGGCTGCTCTGCGAGCGCGTGCTCCATTGGTGTGAAGAGATGATAGTCAGATGACGCCAGGTCTGGGGAGTACGGCGGGTGTGGAAAGATGTTCCATTCAAGCGATTACAAGGTGTCTTTCACTGGTTTTACAGTGTCGTGTAACAAAATCACTTTGCCATGTCTTTTGGCCCATTCTTGCCGTCTTTCGATTAATGCTTGGTTTGCATTAATCATTTGTTGGCGATAGCGTTGTGTATTAACGGTTTCGCCAACCTTCAAGAGTTCATAATACATAACACCGCTCTGGTCCCACCAGACACTCTGGTCTTCTTGCCGAAGCGATTTGGCCTTGGTGTTGAAGGACCGACTTCGCCATGTGAAAGCCACGATTTTTCCGCTTCGGGTTTTCAAAATAAATCAATTTTTTGTAACCCATCACAATTCCTTACAAAAATTTCCTTTCGCGGCGTTGAAGCAGCATTTCACAGGTAGCTGCAATTTTCTATTCGACGTTTATTCAAATCGTGTGGGACTCATTTACCGAGTTTGTTGATCGTTCGTTTAGCTTGTAAACGTTTGCTGATTGTTCCTTGTGACACATGTAATGCTTCTGCTAATTGCCGTTGAGTTTGAGTTAAGTTATCATCCAATAACTCAATTGCAACTGCAATTACTCGTCCCATTTTTGTGGTCTACCAAAGCGCTCACTGTCTTTCACATTGAAATCACCACTTTTAAATTGCCGAAACATTATCTCACATGTTCTAATCGACGGAGTGTGTTCATCATATGTTTCCAGCAGCAAACGGTGACTTTCAATAGCCTTTTTCTTTTGAGTAAATAAGTAATGCGTGCCGCAACTGTTCTTTTTCAACCTCAAAACTCGATATTATCACAGAACGATAAAACAAAGACGCTAGTTTTTGGCGGACTCAACTTGTGTGTGTGTTTGTAGTTTAAGTGTCAGACGAACAGAATGATGTATGTATCAAATTAATAAGCTGCGTACTCTTTACTAGCACCATTTCCTAGTTAAACCGAAAAAAGCTTATGCATACACCTGGTATACTACGATAGCCCACGTTTATGTAGCACCAACTCTAAATATAAGGCCAGATTTAAGATGTAACATATCCTGTTTTTCTTCCTACACAGGCTTACTAGATAATGGCAGTTGAGCATTGTATATATTCTAAGAGTATCTATAGTTTCGCTTTGCTTTCAGCTTCTTTACAACTACCTTTTCGTAGCGTTCTAGCTTTCTTAGAGAATAAGGCGATCGCTCCTTATGTATAGTTAACTACTTATTGCATTTATATCCGTAACAATACGGTATTCTTTTTTCTGCCGTATTGAACCCGAATACGGACAAGGAGGACAAAGCAAATGCCTCCATCTATGTAATTGTGTAATTAATTTCGCTCATAGTTCGAACGGTTGTAATAGTGTAGTCCGCTCTACGCTCGTTAACGTTCCATGGTTGGTGCTGATTAGAGGCCGGCGAAGCCCTCTGCGATCACTAATCGGTAACAATTGATAGCGGTTAGTCTATGGGTCGTTTTCGTCGAACGTTCGACGCCATTACGACCATTTTAATTTATACGATTGCATTTACTCTGTGACTAATTATGTTACGCGAATTGCGGATCGGCCCGTAAGTTCGAATTTGGTCCGGCGCTCCCCTAATCAAACTCGTCCGTTTCGGAGATCGATCGGACTGTTTGCATATTTAATCGTTCTTAATTTCGACGTTTCGCCGATCAAATACGTAACGTACAATGGTTTCGCGCCGCGCAACGCCACCGTAAATATACACTGTGTTCACTTTGGAATGACCTATTAGCAAAATCTGGATAATGGAAAGAAACATTTAAATTCACGCAGATCCAACAAGGTTTCTTCACAGAGATATTTTTTTTGACATATGTACGATATTAATAAGTGTCCTCGCTGAACCTACTTATCATGTCCCCTGCTTAGAATCCTTAAATGACCTCTATAACAAGCAAACTAACGTTGTTATAGGCTTCCGCGGTATTTGCTTTTTTTTTAAGAATTTAGGTTTCCGTTGTTGTGAGCGTTACGACATGCAACAGCCCAGAAGAAGGTCCATGCAACTGAGAGCGAAACATCAACAGGCTCATGCAACTACGACGCGGTTTTAAAGCAGAGACCATGTCAATTTATACTGTATTTTTGACGAATTCTAAGAAGAATCGATCTAATATAAGCTTTAAGAAGATCAAGTTTAATTTTTGACGTATTGACTTGAATGATTGTAGGTGTTCCAATTTGCGCCCACTTTCTGGGTTCATTACACATTTAGCTTCAGGAACAGATGCTTTAAAACAGTCTTCTTCATTTCCCCCTGATTCTCCATTCTTCAATACGCACTTGGAACAAATACTGTTTAACCACTTCTAACCATATAGTTCTTGGTCTATCTCTCCCACGTCTTCCCGCTGCACCTCCTCCAAGCATCTGCCTATTCACTTCACGCTGTCTATGTCTCACTCATCTCATCCTTTACTCCGTAGTGATACTTCTGATTGAAGAGTGTTTAAACAGATTCTTCAGTTCTTACCAATTTTCTTTCTCCTATATATTTTTCTCAGCAATTTTTTTCCCGCATCTCTAGAATGCTTCTTTCCATTTGATTTAGTACCCAGGTGTCGCTTTTTTTGTACTTTCGGATAGATTCTTTGCTTGCAAAGCTTATTCTAAAGCGCCAACGTGACTTGAGCCTGCGACTATTCCCAAATAGATTTCCTCTTTTTCATCTACTTTATTGTTTAACAGGATTCCCAGACACGTAAAGTTTTCGATCTTTTCGAAATTATATTCTATGCCATCTTTTGCGCTTAGTTTCAGACCCTCGGTTGCTGTTAATTCTTCGCTTCTTAGTTCCATATACGATGGTTTACGTTCATTGATTCCTAATGCTTTGGTGTGCGTCCGAATACGCATAAGTGCAATTACCAGATTACCTTTTGTTCTTGCAATATCATCAGCGTTTGCTAATCACTGTTTTGTGTGGTTGAATACAGTTCCGCTCCTTGTAAGGCTATGAATGGAGGAATTTGCGCAAAATTCTGAATAAGATGGTTTTTGGAATGTTTAGTTGCTAACAACGACAACTAAATAATGTTTTTGAATTTCCAAAAACATTAACGCTTACAGGTGCAAAATTTCCCCTTAGACGACCACCGCCTCTTTTCATTTTTTAGTGCACCAATTTCCTTAAATATCGAAAAGTCATATGGCATGAATACAGTTGGTCAAATCTTCGGCGCGCCAGGTCCGGACTCGTTCGCACACACGACTGATACGAAAAGTGATCAAGTTCGTTGAACTAATCTGTCTCCGTTTCCTTACTGTGTATGCACATGTGGTACATCGTATTACGCGTTATAATCTATTTATACTTCATTATATAGAACATTTACAGTTTCTCTGTGTATATTTCATGAAGAATAGTAATATGTAGAGATCGGATTAGTGCATATATTTTATTTTATTTATTTATTATATTGTACGTATATTTATAGATATGTTACACTGATTAAACTTAGTTAACGCTAATTAACTTTAATCAGTGTAATACATCTACATATACGTAGACGTAAAATATAATAAATAAATAAAATAAAATATATGCACTTTGCGTGTAATCCGATCTCTAGTAATATGTAATTAATTCTAAAATAGGGCTAGCCCAATATTTCGGCACTGCAAAATCTAGTTAAGCTAGACAATGCGGGATACTTTTTTTATATCTAAATATATTCAATTGTTTTTCCCTTTGTTAAAAAGATAACTGTGGAAGATGTTGTACATAAAACACAAATTTGTCCCTTTGTTTTACAAATTAATTTGTCTACTGATTTTAACGGAATATTAATGCATGTCCTTTGTGTTTTAGCACGTCTGTCGAAAACATAAAGCCTTACCTCCTTTATAGTTATTGGTAAGTTTGGCAAGCTGAATTAGAGGGGGTCATGAAAACTTTGCATCATCAGATATGTTTCGCAAACGTTACGCCATATTTTAAAACCATCGAACTTTAAATCAGAGTATTCGGTTATAAAATTGTTTATTTGCGCATAATACGACGTACGACTTCTATAGTTGTCACACCGAGTTTGCGAGACGGTCAAGCCACCCAGGGAATGCGGTAGGTTTCCTCATGGGTCGGAATCTGGCGCAGCGAAGGTTTGGCTAACTTTACACTGTTACTATTCTTCATATAATATATCCAGATAAACTGCTAAAATGTTCTTCCATAAAATGAAGTATAAATACAATATAGTATACGTGCATACACAGCAGGGAAATGGAGATAGATTGGTACAGCAAGTTCCGCATCGGTTGCGCGTGGACATGAGTCCGGATCTGGCGCACCGAAGACAGTAATCATGAACAATTTTTACATGACTTTCAAAAAACTTTGAAATATTCTATTTAATAGCAAGTACCCGTTGTGTAACCGTATAGCTTTGCAATTTCAGTAATCGCAATGTTTCTACTTGTCGTCTATTAAATGATATATGGTATTCTTATGCAAAAAATATAAATGACGGAAAATTTAAACAGCGATCTTAAATTCCTACGGTGTTTATTCTACATGAATTTGACACCAAATTTGAATTCTTAAACAGCTCTGTTTATGATCTGTTTAATTTGTGAAACTTTCATTTTTAGGACTATGAATAAGTTGTTAATATTACGCACTGACTTCTGTTGAAGCTTATAAGCAGAGAGTAGATTTTAGAATTGCACAATAAACAATGCGCAGCCCACAAAACAAATCAATCATATGCAGCGTTATGTCCTAAACCCAAGTGTACGTTGATTTGACAACTGTAACAAATTCAGTGGTGTGCGTACTGATAATTGTTGACTTTTTCACCAATTCATTAACCTTTTTAGCATTCATAGTTTCATGAAATGTAGAAGGAACTAAGCACTAATCTAAACGTTTATGCTTATTTAATATCTCGATGATAATGTATATGAGGCATCTATTCTTTGTATCGATCGCATGTGCTCTTCGTCCAAACTAATTCAATAATTTTCAGAAATTTTTAACTGCCAAATTATAAGACGAAGGAATGAGCTGTTTTTACTTTCTCTTGAAGAACAAGGGGGACTTGTTTGGTTCTGCAAACAAGGTGTTAAATACTGTTGTAAGGGATACATGTAGAAAACCATGTTCAACAAAACTTCACCAGAAGTGCTTATGCTAGCAAAAGAAATGAGCTTTTTGACATTTATTGATACATCCGAAAAACTAACATTTCAACAAGTAATACGTATTTTTTCTTTGTTGAACTTTGGTGTTTCCGCAAGAACGATACCAATTTAAGTTTCCTATCTTTTATTCCTTTTTAATTCGACCGCAATACATTCTTAATGCTAGAGTACCTACGGTACCTCTTTAACTACAAAATCGTCAGTCTTTTTTCCCCTTCTTTTTGCTCATTACACCTTATAGGACGCCACTTATGCAGATAACATATCAAACCCTACTAAATATTAAGCGGTCCCTCGGGAATTCTTGCCGCTACTTCGTGACCTGTTTTCGGTACAAGCTAGCATCGCTTAGTAATGTATTTTTTATACGGCTAGAATGCTAAGCTTTGTGTAAATTCGCTTATCGGACCTGCGATATCGTACACGGCGAACTGTTGATTAACTCGCAACGGTCGAATATAGGGAAACAACGAGAGCTGTTAATAAACATGTCACATATATCAACAAGTTAGCGAAATTACATCGTGCGTTACGCATTGTGAAAGGGGATTGATTTATTTCCAAAAACGAAGAAACGCTGTGTCGTGGAAAATCCGCTTTCATTAATCCTGAGGGTAGGTAGTTAATTTCGTTTACTCCTGATCGTCTAGGAATTGAATTTGCAGATCTATATTTCGTCTAATGTCTCCGGCAGAACGTTTGAAAATGACAATGAGAATTGGATTAAAAAGACTGCCTTTATGTAACACTTTCTCGACTAAATGAGAGCCGAATAAATTACAATCTAATACTGAAACAAGGAGTTTTTCCAAGATGTTGAAAAGTGTCTTGTGTTACTTCTGTTTTTAAGTCCGGGAATAACATTCCGGATTATCGCCCGATATCTATATGTATCTTTTCTAAAGTTTTTGAAATTATATTATATAAATATATTTATTCGCACATTGCTGCTAAACTTTATTAAAGGCAGATCAACGGTGTCCAACTTGTGGGTATTTTCTCATTATGTGGCGTTAGATCTACGCCGTCAGACAGATGTCATTTATACAGCCTTTGCTAAGGTTGAATATCAAACTTTATTACGTAAACTGGATGTATGGGGTATCTCTGACGATCTGATACTATTATTTGAATGGGCATACCAATTACGTTGAATACTGTGGTTTTTCGGTCGGGCTTATATCTGTCTCTTTCGGGTGTGCTAAACCCCATCTCTGGACGACGTTGCAGAGGGAGTGGAACGATATTCCTCCAGATACATTGAGGAAATTAGTAGAAAAGATGCCACGAATTGTGCGGGAACTTATTAAGTCAAGAGGTACATTTTTCGATGAGAGAAAAGTATAACTTACTTTATGTTTTTATGTTTATTACTACTTTTTCTTTTGTCCACACATGTGCAATAAGTCGTAGATGAATAAATATTTTTCTTATAATTGGTTTGTTTAAAGTTTTGAAGCAAGCGTCAAATTCTGCATAAAATAGGAAGTGTGCATCAAGGTATCTACATATACCTAATGATCTTAAAGATATGGTGATTTATGTAATAAGTAAGTGTAACACTGGGTATAATTGCAAAGATAACGCGGCTAATATAAATAGTATGAGCAAAAAGGAGCCCTTGCGTCTACAATATCTTATTATAACTTATGTTTGTCCATACACTGAATTTACCTTTCAAAGATTTAGAACTTAAACAAGTTAAAGTTGTGAAATATTTTTGCAATACTCGTTTGCTTAATACTTAGTTTAAACGAAAAGGAGATAAGAAACTAATATTATCTCAAGATGTTCGACGGAGTACAATTTTTGACTGTTTTACAGCATGCTGATTGTCAAAATTGTAAATAAAAATGAACACCTGTTAGATCAAGAAGAAAGTCAAATCTGAAACACTTTCCAAATATAATTCTGGTACAGGACTTTTATCACTAGTCGTTAAGTTGGAAGCCAAATTAAAGCAAGAAACACAATTGCGTGGTTTGTATAATTCAAAAGTATCGAACTAAACTCCATATCACATAAATTAATTATTTATTCAGAACGCAGCGTTTCGAGAGGATGTGGACTCTCATTGTCAACCGAGCTACCGAGTTGCTTAGTGATGTATTTATATGAGGGCTATTCGGAAAAAAAAAAAAGGTTTTTTTTTCTACAGAAATTTTTATTAGATATAATTAAACGAAACTGTATTTTACATAAAATTAGTTACCCAAGCTACTTGTCCATCTAGTCACCGTTCAAATATAGGCACTTCCGTTTTATCAGCTTGTCTATGCCTTCTGCATTCTCTGTTGCCGCCAAGTCTTTGAAACACTGATTAACGTTCCGTAGCGTTGTCCACTCGAAAAATCTTTCAATTTAGGGAATAAGCGAAAATCACTTGGGGTCCAAACAGTATCAAAATTTATTTTGCTTTTTTTGGTTTTCTTGGGGATTGAGGATGATGTAATTGCATTGATTGGCGCATTGTTTCTAGTGTGAAATGTGATACCCAAGTCTCACCACGAGTGACAGTGTGATTCAAATCTTCGTCGCCAGCCCTGTAATAGCGACTGAGAAATGTCAATGCAGCTGCTATTCGTTTGGTTTTATGTTCACACACAGTTCTTGAAATTTCTGAAAAAATGAAGCAGTTTTGTTTCAATCCTAGCTCTGAGTCCGTTAGTCACTACCGAGGGTTGGCCCGAGCGATCCTCATCGCGATCATTCTTCCGTCCGCCATTAAATATGATACACCACTTCCGAACTGACGCTTCGTTCATCTCATTACCACAAACCTCAGTTATCTGTCTATAAATTTAGATGGGCCGGACTTTCGCGCATTTGAAAGGCTGATAATATTGTGCACCTCGTACTTGACGGGATCGTCAATTTTATCGCACAGCTAAGCGGTAATCAATCATATTGGATCGTAGCTGCCGCCAAACTAAAGCGGATGAATACCAAGGTCAATGGTAAGGCGGTGGGGGTAATGACTTAACTATCCATATGTAGCGTGCATTATCGTATCTGTTAATGCATTTTGTGCTGTACTGGAATTTTTCTGTTGGACAATTAGCTACATTATTATTATAATCGTATCAATGTCAAATTTTTAGTATATTTCCTTGGTAATGACTTATTGTCTCAAAAGTGACTATTGAACAAAAAAATAATATATTTGTCTACCTTATGTTGATTATTGTCACAAAATGGAGGTAACTATAAAAACAATATAGTAATACTACGAAAAACAAATGCATTAATAAATAACACTTAAGATACCAACATACTAAACTTAAACTTTATAAAGAGGAGGTGCGATAAACCTCAAGAGTTTTAAAAATCTTTTGTCTATATCGCAACAGAGCATAACGTTATATGTTCTGTGCATAGGAGTGGATGATATGTTAATAATATGCGTTAACTTGAACCGTATCGCATGTATACATAGATATAAAGATACCAGCAAGTAGCAAGCGTAATGGTTATGGAAGCAACAATGGCTGTCCCGTGTGCATTGTACGAATCCAGATTTATCATGTGACCGAGCTTATCGGTAATTGTAATTAGAACATATCAGATGAACGGACTAGCAAATGGGTACACTAGGTGCGGTGAGGACATTCACATGGACGTCGTTGCAGTTATCGTTATGTTTTCAATGTTACACCAGTTAGACCGTTACTTTTGTTAAGAATCCCTAGAGGGAAATAGCTTCCCTACGTTAATTTTTTTTTCTGGAGAGACGCGCTTTAATACGGGCTGATATGTTCGAGAATATTTTTCGTAAACTGTACAGAGTGAGTTGGTGCGGAAAAAATGCATCATTATGTACGAGAGACTATTGTGATAAAAAAGAATTCTTATAAGCCATAATAAAAAAAGTGTGTTGTAAAATGATACGTATGTATTTTAATAATACCTTTTACTTTTGTACATTATAGAACATTGACTTTCTATAGCTCCACAACTATAGGCTATAAGTCTTGGGTTAATATATATTTCTTGCCCAAAATACGAGGGCTGTTTGTTTTCCAACTTCCATAGTTCATAAAAAAGTGTAAATAATAAAATGAATTTATTACCAAACGTTATGTATAAACATGGTTACTTTTGTACATAATCTCCATGAAGATTGATTCATTTGTCATACTCATGGATGAGCCTTCCAATGCCCTCTGCATAGAATATTGCCGCCAGAGAGTTGAGATGGTCCGTGACGTTGTCTTAAAGTTCTTCTGTACTCTGGAATCACCGCCCTCCTAGCCACTAATTCACGAAAGAAATGAAAATCGCTTGGCACTAAGTCGGGGATATACGCCTAGTGTTCAAAACCTTCCCATCGAAATTGTTCAAGAAGTCGTTATGTTACAGCAGCAGTGGGAGGACGAGCATTGTCATGAATGAGAAGAACTGCGGAAGTCAGCGTGCTTCATCTTTTGTTTTGAATGGTTCACCGCAATCTTTGTAAAGTCTGATAAGAAACAGCTGCATTGATCGTAGTTCCGGAATTATATTATGCAACTCGCACTTGGCGGGAGAGTCAATTGTAGCAGCCATGTTTATGTGCTCGCAATTCAATTGAAAATAGTGTAATGACGTTCCAAGAGGTAGATATAATAGTGGGGGAGATGTGCAGTCGCCTTCTGGGCATCCCTATCTCCCACCGCTCGCGTGACTGTTTACAGATACGAACGAAGGTTAAAAAAAGCAGCCCCCATACTAAGCCATCCACTAACTAAAAACTATGTTGCGATCTATATTTTCGAGCTATCGTTAAAATGAGATTCGTCGCTACAAACGATTAAAATCAATAAATGTTCATTGTTTATAAACCACCTACAAAATGTAAACCTTTTGTCAAAATTACCGTTTCCTAGATGTCGTGCTAATTTGATTTTATATAGCATGCCTTTTCTTTTGTTTAGAATGACTCTGCAATCGATAATGGTAATTGATTATTACAGATATATAATAATAAATAAGTTTACCCATCATACTCGCTAACTCGAGCTTTTACCGTAATATTAAAAATGGAATATAGATAAGAACCAAGAGCATTTTAAAACGTACTGCTCCCGTTTATATTCCCTACTTGAATGAACTCTAGCCACACTAATATTGATATCATTAATTTTATCGTTTGCAATGAAAGCAATATTACGTATTATAGCGTTTGCAATATTACAGGTTGTTAATGAATATTCAATATTTTGGAGGAATGTTACATTGTTTTTCATAGAAAATTTTTCTAATTTTTTTTAATCTTAAAAATATCCCCAAAACCCACGTAATTTTGCTTGAATACTTTTAATTATCCTTTAGAAAGCAAGTAAACTACAATTTACATTACTTAGCATTGCAAATTTGACATGTTAGTGCCAGTAATACTACTATGTAGACGATGATAGTAAAATTATCATCTTTTTTTAGAGTGTAGTCCCCGGTTCTATAAATTCCACAAGCAACACACCCTTTTGGTCCCAAAACACTGTAGCCATAACTTTCCTGTTGTTGAATGTTTGTTTGGCCAGTTTGAGTACATCCACTGTTATGACTGTTGTTTTGTTTCGGGGGTGCAGTATTGAATCCAGATCTTATCTTCTGTCACAATTGATTTAAAAACCCTTCACCTTCAATCTCATAATGGGTGAGAAATGTCAGCACTGATCCCATTCGGCGAACTTTGCGGCCATTAGATAACATCTTTGGAACCAATCAAGCGCACAGTTTTTTATAGCATAAGTGTTCGGTTACAATTGTGTACACAGCTGATCTTGAAACTTCAGGAAATTCCACGCTCAACTCACTGATGGTAAATCTCCGTTTTTCTCGAAGCATTTTGTCAACTCGTTGGGTAATGTCTTCTGATGCGACAGATTGCGTCTTGGTCAGTATACTCGGCTCATTTTTCGACGAGTTTCAGCTGCACTATCCCTTTCTGCATGCAAACGTGACGAGGTCTAGAACCAGATTGACATATCGGCAATTTATTGAAAAAACACAAACGTCCACAAGCTGTTCATACAGTATTTTTTTCAGTACTTTTCTCGGCGTTATAGGATAGAAATCAGAAAGCTAACATCTTATCACCACTAATAGCTGTCAGTACACCTTGATACTTCATCGGCATTTAAACTGCGGAAAAATAAAAGAGTAAAAAGATACTGCTTCGCACTTTTTCCAATATCACTGGACTAATAATTTCTATTATGGTAAGAAAGTAATTTGAACAAAATTGATAAATTTAAGATTGTTTTTGTCTTTTCTTTTGAGTTCACCCGTTACTAAGATAATACCCTTTAACCAAAAGAAGGTCATACAAGTATGTGCAAACTAAGTCACTTATCCATAAAATAAGTGGAACATCCAGATGTAGTCCATACAAAATGGTAAATTCACTATCCTCATAAAAGATAAGTTGTACATAATTCAAGCACTTCAGAACTTACTAAGTACTTCAGCTGATGTTTTACTCGTAGCCAAAATCTTGGTCCAACTGGTAAACTGCATAGAAGACAATGTCGTGTCTATTCGAGGAATTCCTCTTGTTAAATCGGTACTGTCGGCGCCGACCAAAGCGTTCATATATCGTGCTGGAAATGGGGTGACGCGTTTCAAAGAAAACTAATTCGTGCAATTTATACCGCTGTCTCTGATAGTGGGAGAGCGGCGAGCCAGTTTAACAGGCAAGAAATTTATTTAAAATGTACCATTAAAATTTTAATCTAAGGCATTCGTTCCGGCAGGAAGCAACGTTGTCCGCGACAAGTACCGACCGCATGCATAAATTATACAATACACGAAACCACATCCTGCAAATTGGAATAGCAAGAGGTAGTAACCACTACACGTAGTACACTTATCTATTTATGCACGTTACTATTACGTATAGTAAACGTATACGAAATGATTACGAATATTACCATATATTTATAGGGAAAATATAATTTTAGATGCTGTAATACGCCTGCATGGCATACAGAATCAACAGATGTGCATACATCGGTCTATTCTCTTGCTTCAATTGCACAAATTATGTTTACTTGGCAAATTTCCAGTTTACGAGGGCGATTTGATGACAGAGTGACTTTTCAAAAGTTGGCGACAATTTCGCTATGATGGGTATATTGGTAACTTCGGTCAAGTTTGAGAAGCTTACTGTCAAAATTTCGTTCAAATATGTCAGATAGGTTTTTAAAGTTATTATGGCGAAGATTTTTTAGAATTCCAAACAAATATTATCCCGATGTATTGACACGTTTCAATCCAACCTAAGACAAAAACTATCGCACTTATCCAGAAAAACAGTTTCGGTCCATCAGGATTGCACAGCCTCTCATTCTTCCGCAATTTATCGCATTAGGATACGAATTGCTGGGTCATTGACTACGTTCACCGGATCTGGCCTCGAGCGATTTTCCCTGTTTCCAAACTTGAAAAAATATCTACGTGGAAAGTGATACAGGATAAATGAAGAGCTTATTTTGACAAGCTTTCAAAAAAGTACCTCTTGTATGGTTTACAAAAAGTTGGAATTGGATGGAGATTATGTTGAGACTCGAAATTGGGCCCGCTATTGTTGAGTGTCCTTATGAATGATTTGGTTGAAATTGTTACCAGTACAGTATTGGTCCACGTTAAAATATATAGAGCGATAAATAGCGCTGCTCATGCAACGGAGATTAGTTTAGGTGGCAGACTGGTGCGAAGAAAATTATTTAAGTCTTAATCTGAGCAGATGCTGTACTATAACATTTTAGGAGCTCGTCGCCTATTCAGATGGCTAATCATGTTGGTAATTATCAACTTTCACGGGTCTTTTCAGTGTGCGATGTTGGCATCACATTTGACACGCATATGAGCTTCATCAGCCTTACGGAACAATTGTGTTTAGCAGCTCACAAGATCTTTGGTCTTCATTTACAGTTACTAACCCTTTTCCCAACGTCGATGCAATTAAGATATTATATAATGTTCCCGTTTTCAGTAAATTGAAATATGGCTGTGTTATAGGCAATCTCATTTATACGACTAGTACTTTATATCTGGATCGTGTACATCGAAGATTTCTAAAATTTATGTCGGTCAAATTGCATGGACTGTATCCGCCGAGGGGTACCTGCTATAATGCATTATTACAATAGCATGGATTATATTCTCAGGTGACGTGATGAACATAGTGCTAAATTTTTATACATCCTTCATAACAAAATAGATTGCGAATTTCTATTGTCTTTATTACCACATAATGTACCAAGCCTTGCATTTGGCTATGTTTCAACTTTTCTAATTCCTACAGCTCGCACAAATTTACTATTGCAGCCACCAGATTTTGCTATGTAGGAGTGTTAACAAATATTTCGAGGATGTTTTTATATAAATTTCCAACATACGATGTTCATGTTACCATGATCTTTGTTTTATTATTATTTTATTTTCATGCATATGTATGTATATACATGTTTGTTATTCTAATATAGTAGTAGTTGAAGATAATTTAGTTTTATTATTATTATTATATGCAGATATAGATAGCACGCACTTGAATTTTATCGTTTTTGTCATATTTCATCAACTTGAACTGAATAATTGTTATACTTGAACTGATTTTAACATGTTCAAGTATAACAATTATATATGTATATAAACAAGGTGGGGCACAAAGATCTCCCACATTTTGAAGAGGTATAAAAAAAAAGTTGAATATATTTTTGAAAGGAACACAAAATACACGGACTTATGCAACAACCTTGTATTGTAATTGATATAAACAAGCATTACGATCTTCATTTGTATAAGATTGACATGTTTATACATTAATATGATCGCTATAAAAATGTTTACATAGCGCAAGTTGGCAATGCTTGATTTTTGTTTATATTCATGTGTATAGTTTTTTTCAGAACTAGGTTCTTATTCATTTGATGGATTGTTAATAAACTATTATTGAAGCGTACATTGACGTTTTTTTAAAAGTTTCAAAAGAATGAAAGTATAATTTCATTACAGGTAGAGCTACGTTTATAAAAGATTATAGATAGGGCTAAACGCTTTCCTCATAACATTCCCTCCAATTTACCAAAAGACAATCTTCCATATGAATAATTCATTTTTCTTTTCATGTTTAAACATACATACGTTTCGCTGACAAAGGTCGATCAGGACGGTTTATGTCGAGGGTACGTACAGCGCCAGCTTCGATTTTCACATACACTACCGCTCAGAAAAGTTTGGCGACTTGAATTAGTAATTATTAAAAAGGAGTGAAATCAACGTAAAGGCAAAAAACCCTACAATACCTTACAATATCTTACAATAAAATAAAAATTAAGCCTTATTCTCGCTGAAATAATCAGCTTTAATAGCTAGTACTTGTCGTACAATACACCATGGCGCTCACGTAATTAATTTGGTAATGCTTGTGTGAGTAGTAGTTCTCTATTCTGTTTGTTGAATTCCCTGTAGGTGTGTCTTGGACGCGAACATTTCTTTTTCCATTACCCCCGTCAGAGCTTTTACTTCTACAAGGTATCGCGTGTAAATAATCATACTTTGGATTTTATTTATATTTAGTTCTAGCTCTGTTCATGTAGATTTTCATGAAAGAGGAGCAAGTCAACAACCGAATTATAAATCTCCAGGTCGTATCTCTGCCATATTTGACGCAGTATCTTTCCATCGGACCCACTGGAATCTTTTAGTAAAATTTGAGGTTAGTATATTTAATACTTTACCACCTATACCATACTGCTCCAATTTTCCAATAAGGTGGAGTAGTCCACTTTTTGTGAGTTGAATGCTTTGCTGATATTACAGCGCACAACTTCCGATTCCTCTCGTTTATCCAAGACTTCAGTTATTGCATTCATTACCAAGGTAGTCGATCATCCCTTTTTCAGCGGCAAAATATTGAATAATTCGCTTGCTTGATGCAAACTCGAATGCTTTGTAGAGTCGAACAGATTGTAATTGGTTTGTAATTATAAATGTTATTTTTATTTCCCTACTTGAAAATCTAGATGTCTTTAATTATGCTGGAAGACAACCTCAGTGAAACAATCATTGAAAACATAAATTAATGATTTCAAAATATATATCTATGTTATGTTTAGATTTTAGTGTGATTCTTCACTCTCACTAACGCGACTAAAGTACATTGATCCAAGGTAATTTTTAACACAGGTGTTGATGTTCTGCCAATAGTAAATATTAGACCAGTGTTTATTTCAATTCAGTTTCAATTTCTAACGCGTCCCTTAGCGACCATGCTCAAACATCGCCGCTTGATCCTGATATTAGTTGACAAATGACTTCGGCAAGGTCATCATGGCAACGAAAACATTTCCCATGCGCTTTTAGAGATGGAGATGTAGCCCTTGGATGCGATCTTCGCTCTTTGCCGCGTGTATATGCGTGTGTGTTAGATATTATTGTATAAAAATTTACATTAATTATTGCAACTAATAATAAAATTGAATTTGTGATATAAACTGTTGATGAATTAATGTGATTCTCCTCTTTTCCCACTGTTTAAGGGAGTCCTTTTTTTTTCAAAGGAAAGGGAATTTTGGGAATTGACTTTAAATGTAAAATATATCACGAGAAGACTGCAATCTATGATTACATAAAGAAGTCTATTAAGTTAGTCTGATATTAGCATTCTCCCTATCAATACTATTTAAATTAAAGGAAACTATAGGCATCAAAAATCCCATTACAATATACACGTATATATGCATTAGTTATAATAGCGGGACTATCTGCTGATCTGCATATGTGAACTTAGCCAATGCAGCAAGAGTCAACAATTAACGATTACAACAGCGACAACATTCGGGTTAATATTTTCAGCGTATTGGGTTTCCCTTATGCTATATATGTATAAGATTTAATGTATGTATATAGATAGGTTAGTAAATACAAGAAACGCTCGCTCATGTAAATACCCGGTAGTGGCAACGTCACGGTCATGTAAGCAGAAAATTGTTATTACAGGATCAAATGGAACGCCCGGTAATGTAAATTTATGTATGGGATTTCTGTAAGCATTGGCTCTCTTGCATCTCGTGAAATAAAGTAGTGTGCAGCTAAAATCACGCCAGAACAGACATGGCATCCACATCCAATAAAGGACATTTTTAAAATTAAGTGATAAAGTGAAAATCATCCACGAGATTAACAAAGGTGGGAGGGTGACTTAATTGCCAAAAAAAATAGCCACAATCTGTAAAATTAAGCGACTCAATTCACAAATTTTACAACGTGTGTCAGATACATACGGAGATCCGAGAAATCGCAAAACTTTAAAATATGCAAGCATCTAGAACGGAAAATCGTCTGTATAAATGGTTTTTAAAACAAAGGGATAATCGTGTTCCAGTTAGCGGTGAATTAATTAAAGAGAGAGCAAAATTATTGAATGAAAACCTAAAAAAGGCTGAAAGTTTTGTAGCCAATGATGGCTGGCTAAAAAGATATAATCTTGGATAACGGATCAAGTCATCCTCCAGACAAACAATTAAGAAGTAACTATGGCTCAATTTTTGTTATGTTCATGCCGCCCAACGTAACTCCACTCATTCAACCGATGGATCAAAATGTAATAAAAATTACTAAATTTTATTATCGAAAATTTCTACTTTAATCTGTTTTATCAAAAAATCCTAAAAACATTTCTGTATCCATCCATAGCAAGTAATTTTACGTGAAGTAATTTTAAATCTAGATATGGCGTGGAATATCCTTAACCAGCGAACAATCAGAAAGTGTTGGAAAAATTCGCTTTATTCCCGTGACGGTTATGATGATGAAGACAATGTATCGCTAACCATCAGCTAACAAACAGTTACTATCTGATGCTGAAGTTATTGACAGTGCATCATCTTACGTTCTCAAATTATTAACAGCAATAAATGACGATAAAGAGATGAATGGTGCACATGAAGAGGAAGATGAGGTGAGTGAAGATGACGACCCTCCTATTGAAATAAGGAATACAGTGAGCGACGCAGAAGCTGTAGAAATTACATACATATATATTACATTCCGATATTTTAGTGCTCCGTAAACTACGGGGGCAATGGCAGTAGAAAATACCAAGCGTAAATTTACGCAAACAAAAATAGGATATTATTTTTGAAAATAATGTAAAATTTATTTTTTATTTTGTTATTCATTGTTAATAATTTATTTTTTTTAATAAACATACATATTTTCTTTTATGCAATTTCTTTATAAATAAAATAAGGCTCGAAAATGTAAACTTTCAGTAATATGAACAGTGCTTGGCTGATATCATTTACATAATCGAGGGCCTACTGTACTTATTTTTTCTTGTTGTATATTACAATATTAAGTGGACATTCATGCATTAATACACATACATCACAACAGAAATTAGTAGACGACAAAAGTATTAAATGGATTTATGCCAAATCTGCTAAACTTTCCAGTTCATTTTCTTCACACTATCTTTACCCAACGTTAGTAATTAGTTTTGACAGAGCCCTACTATCGGTTTTAACACACAGACAAATTAATTTTAATAATGTTCTATTGATTTGTTTTGTGATGCATTTATGTAGTTTTTTTATGTCTCCCATGCTTCCCATATATTCCGTTTTCAATTCCTTGCACAGTGTCTCTGTATCACTACATTTTGTAGCGGAGGCGAATACAAATGCGTGGTTTCAGACAAAATCGAATCTTACACCATTTACCACGACAATCTGCATTCTAATACTAAGCGGCTAATAATATATACAGATTCCCTGTCATAAATAATTTTTAATCTCTCGTATTATATTGTACAGTAGGATAATTAGTTTAGTTGCACAATAGTATCATAAATGTGTCTCTTATAAAATGTTATTATGTGACCAATCTTTTATGAGCAGGAATGCACGTAGGGAAATATCTACCTTAGCAATGGCATTTGCCATAGCAATCTCATCACGCGTACATTTAGTCATCTCACGGTTAAGAGAGGTACGCCGCACAGGCGCAAGCTTATTGCACTACAAAAACTTTCTACGGCATATCTCTATTAGCCTGCATGCCGTTGGTGCCCTAAAATCAAATTACATGCGGCAGTTCAATCTTCGTACATGACTGCGAGGGTACCGTTATCTTGTAAAACTGTCTGGTGGAATGATGTCAAAAAGAAGGGGTTGCAGGAATTCACCCTAAGGGATCGTGTCTTCTTTCGGTGGAGAGATGAACATCTACCTATGCGTGCTGCGGATACGTAAAAATTTATAGTTCCAATCCGCTGTTCTACATTGAACGCCATTCTTACAAGCGAACTACATTAGCTCCACATGTATCGATTAAAACCTTAACGAAACGTAAAAGAGGACAGATGTAATGTCGTACGTTCTTCGTACATAAAATTCATTTAATGCTAAAACGTTGATCTTGATCATGAATAATACGATATTTGTATCGTACGTAAATTTTCGTCAGTTTTCAGTCTTGTTGTAATTCGGAGATACGATTAAATTCACTAAGTGCTTGGAAACTACAAGCATCATTGAAAATAATCCCAAGCAAGTTTGTGATTATTGTGTTCTCTATTTTCCTCCATACAGTAGTAAATGCTCCTGCAAAAAGGGTGAGTAGGATTTGTTAGGTGACCGACAGTTATGAACACATGACTTTGTCTAATTTTTGAAGTAACAAAATTACTTTGTCTATCAAGCTTCGACGTTAAATAGGAAGATTTTTTTCAACTTTGACGCGCTCTGGCGTCGGAACGGGTTGAGCTAGGACGTCGTACTTTCGCCGGTTTAGAACCCTGATAGGAGATAAGCGAACGTCTAACTCTTTCCGTTACTGAGCATTGACCCTACCAGAACGTGAACCTACGCCTGAGAAGTTTCAGCCCGCTAGCTCTAACCGTTTAGGAGATATGGGCGTTCGAAGGTAGAAGGGGTGCAAAACTCAGCTTGTTAAATGAGCTCTCTAAATAGGGTCAAGTAACATATCAAAAGACGCATTTTTTGGCAAAAAAGTTTGCCTCGCTATCTGCAATCGTTTAAAGTTTGAAAAACGCTTAACTTTCAAACTTTGAAGAGCCGTAGCTCCTTTGAAATGGTTAAAAATAGAGTATTCCGGTTTGGACCGTCCGAAAGTATGCCTCGATATATTTAAAATCTCGTAGGCCGGAAATGACTGATGTGGCCATGCTAGCAGGTAGATTTTGGCACGCTGAACAAGAATTCTTTTAGCAAACGCTTCGATAGAATGCGAAAAAAATAATGTCCAAAAAATGACGTTCAACGTTTGCTCGCATGTATATTTATGTTCTAAAATGTACTCATACTATAACTATTTCATCTTATCTGTTACTGGTATCATTAAGTTGTATCAGCATAGTAGGTTATGAATTGAATAAAATTACATGAAAACGGTTGCCAACTTTTGTAATATTTCTTTCACATAATCTAAATATCGGCTAGCAAAGTGGTGTAAATGTAGACTGTTTAGATGTTTTTTGGAAAACAAGAAGCACAAAAGGCCTGTTACCTTCTTTTTGTTTCAGAATGCCCAGAACTACTCCGAAGTGTATTACAAAGGGAAACTGACACGTTTGGAAAAGATGATATAGAAAAAATCACTAAAACTACTCGAGGAAAGAAGATGGGGACCTTAAGAGCAGCCAACCCATTTGTTGTTCACTATACAACACTCCAAACCTTGTAAAAGGATTAACCTTGGAACGTCTAATGCATCTAGTGTTCAACTTAGCAGAAAACCGTAATGAATGATAAAAGAAAAAGAAGTAGGTTACTTACTTTTCATGAAGCAAGCTTCTCTGGGTGTATTGGGGAAGATCTATAACGGATGGCGTAGCAGTTAGCAGTTTGAAGCAATACACAAACTCCGTTCAAGCTTGAAGGGCCTGGTGTAATCTTTTTCATCATGGGCATAAGGGATGTCTATCATTTCGTAAAACATATTGAAAGTATTTTTACAAGAGCGTTAGGATTGAACAGGGAGGACGTCAAACACTTTTGGAAAAACACTACGAGAAGTATAAATTTACACCAAAGAGGATTTATAATGTTGAAAAGAAGAGAAGCGGTAGCTCATATTTAGACCACTTCCTTTAATAACAGCATGATATCATTTAACAGCATCAACGCGAGTTAGCTCATAACGATATGGTTTTATTATAACTTTTTGTTTAAGAAAAGAAAGTTGACAAATAGTAGAAAGAAGTACCATCTAGTCTATATTTTGACGAGAAACAAACTCAGGCTCCGGGGGAGAAGAATATGAAACAAGTATATAAGCAAAATAGTTGTGTTTAAATTAATTTTCATTACTTCTTTTGTACAGTGTAAAGTTCTTAGTTTGTATATAAAATACAATAATAAATTAGTCTATTTGCTCTAATACGGTTTACCACATTTCTCTGTACAGAGTATAGCCGACAATATTCTAAATGCGTATTTTTCCTAATTGCACATTGGTTTGTATATACAGCGAAGAATCAATGCAATTTCGTTCTAGTTGCATAAACATGTATAGATTCGTGAGCATATATTCGTTTGCAGTTTCGACCTTTTAGGGTAATGAAAAATCTCTAATATGAATTTTAATGCACATCATATGGTTTGTGCGTATACACCAAAAGGACGTAGCCGGTACGATTTTTTTATTAAGCATCAAGTTCTAACGGAAATAAATGACTACTAAGACGTAATAGAGTAAAGTACTGCTAGTCGTCCTAACCCGTAAGTGCACTACGTTTTTATAATTACAGTAACGTGTATTGAAAAAAGTAATTCGTTATATGATGTTTGATAAGTGCTATTAGTCATTTTCGGTGCAAAGGTTCTCTTCTATTGCTGTAATACATATAACAGAAAATACGTAACCGAATCGAAAAAATAGGATCTAATAATATCTCTTTTGTGATAAAAACGTTAACAATAGCAGGATATACAATACTGTAATCATCATTAGGAACCAATATAAGGTAAAGAAGTAAAACCCTATTTACGGTACATAATCACTAAAAAATAAATACCAAACGATTGCCATAAGACACTATACATAGGTGCTGGTGGGGAACTAGATATTCCCTTAAGGTTTTATCCAATAGGTTTGTATACCAATTTCAACGAATGAAGGCTTGTATTTAGGTAGATATAAATACATTTATGTACATATGTTCGTATACGTTAATCCTTCAATTGCTTTCAACATGGCATATTGATTTAAAATCTTGAACTACATGTATGGTATCAAAGTAATGCTGCTGCATTGTACGACACTGCTCGGCCGCGACGAACAATACCGAACACCATCTGTTATTCTAAATGTTTCTGTTCCGAGTTATTTGCGATCACAGCATTTATATTGCTATTATAAATTTGATCATTTGTATCAGTGTCATTACTTTATTGCTCACTCCTATTATCTTGATATAACTTTTTTCTATAACTTTTCTCTTGGGATTTTATCGAAAGCATTCTCTAAATCTATAAATCCCCGAAATATTTTCTTTTTGTATTATTTGCTTCTTGCTAATAAGAGTTTTATTTTCTGGTTAACATTCACGTATACTTTACATTTTCTTTATTGCTATTCTAGTGCAATCTTTCGTTTAATTACATATATACTGATTAACTACAAAGCACACGCCATGTTCCTTCTTACTACTCCCTCTACTACTCTAAACACCCTTATTACTAGAGACCGGATTATATGCATTAAGTGCATATATTTTATTTTGTTTATTTATTATATTTTACGTCTATACGTAGATGTATTACTCTGATTAAAATTAATTAGCGTTAATTAAGTTTAATCAGAAACACTCACGATACCAATGACAGTGAGCTATCAACTAGAAAATCACGTAATATCGATGGAGACGAATATACTAGAGAGACAAAGGATGTTTGTGATATTATTTGTCAGTCCAAACATAGGTTTAACTTCATTGGGCATTTAACTGCAACTTCTCTATTTTATGCTGATAAATTTGCTTAATACAACCTCCAATTTCCTGAAAATGTATTTCAGGAAACAGTTAAGTCTACCCATATTTTGATGAGCGGAAATTTAGTACTGAATTAAGCGTAATTTATGAAACGGATGATTTTTAATCAATCTCTACTTTGTGACATCATTTCTCAAAATGGTGAACTTGGTGTGTGACTTTTAGTTAAACTTTAAAACTTTTAAAAATTCGAATTACAATTCCAATGACATCAGCTGAAGCAGAAAGGTGTTTTTCTACTTTGAAAGGAATAAACATTCTTTTAAGAAAGAGCATGGCACAAAAAATGCTTTCTGCATTGGCGATGAGTTCTCAAGAAAAGGATTTTATCGAAAGTATTCCAAATTTTAAACAGAGTTACAGATAAATTTGCTATTACCAAAGATCGTCGCGTGGATTTTCTATCTCAATAACACCAGGAATTTCAAGTCTTCATTTATTTATAATTACCCCAGCAAAAGTAGTTTTCAGTAAAGCATATATAGTCAGTCACTTATTGTAAATGGTGCTAGTATTCACAAAATTCGCAACCACCACATTTTTAAGCACAAGCCACCACTGACCAGTAGAGATTCCCTGTTACTATTAAACAATACTGGTTTTGGATTTTTCTTTAAGTTGAAAACAACGTAATTTATCTTACACCGTCGTACGTTACTAAGTTTGTAGACAATTGCAAAAGACAACCAAACTAATGCAAAGTGAAGGAACGCGGAAGTGTCGTTCGCGTACTGAATTAAATTAGTTGAACAGATGCAGTTTTGCATGTCATTGACACATACAAGGAAAATTAGTGGATCTACTATTGAACTCTGCGCCATGCCCATTTTCATGTAGTATATGAAATACACTTTCATTCATAGGCTATTGTCCCGTATGTACACTACCGTCCATATTAGATCCAACACCCAGTAAAATATTGTAACCTCTACTAAAGGATAATATAATTACTTTTATATATAAATAAGATTTATATTAGTTCCTCCATGAAGTTTATTGTTTATTAATTGTATAGGCAAACTTCCAAGACTATCAACTAGACCAAGTATGGGCAACCTTTGGCATGTTGTGGGCAAAACTTTAGTGTGCAAATACGTTCGCGGGCCGCGTTTAAAAGTAGTGCATTTTAAAGTAGTGTTTTAATTCAGTGTGTTCATAATTTTTAACGATAGATATCAGACATGAAATAATACGACAATGTTATTATAATGCAATTTATTAAAATAAGAAAATGAAATGAAAGAAATAGAGACAACATTGTAATTAAATCGTGAATTGCAATGCCGTCGGGGCAAGGTTTAATCGGGGAAAATTTTGTATACATGCAGGATAATGACCCCAAATAGTCAGTAGTAATATGTAAAGATTCTGGAACATTGTACAAGTGGAATGGACTAATATGCCAAATAGAGTCGTTGAAAAACTAGCGGAGCGGATACCTCGGACTGTAAAGCTGTTCTTCGCACAAAAGCGAGTTTCTTTGATGAACGAAATGTTTAAAAAGTTTGTTTATTTTTCGTTAGAATTACTTTTTTTACTTTTACACTTTAATTTTTATCGCTATTAATAAAATGCAAGTCTTCGAAAAATGAGTTTGAATATTTTCTCGCTTTTTTAAAATTTATTTAAGTCTCTGAACTAATATGGATGGTTGTGTATATCCTTTGACATCCTCCTCTAATATAAGGTTTTAGTAAATCGGAAGTCAACAGCGAATATTATAAGTGAACAATTTTCGATGTAAGATAATAAAACTAAAAGCTAATTAATATATATATATATATATAGTCTCATAAAATTTAACTTGTAACTTAAAATATTTTATTTATATGGCACTTTGCATAGACTTCGTTATTTGCATCTAATGGATTGTATATACGTTTAGAAAACAAAAAAGTAATAGAGTTGTTTAAAATGTATAGCGTCGATTCGCGTTCTGTCATCCTACATATACATGTACGTTTAAAATTTAATAGAGTTACGTATTTGGAAGTTGAAGTCGAGAGAAAAAAAAATATATAACCGGGGGATTTCCCGGTTTTGTGTTTCTTTTTCTTATATGTTTGCTTGCGGTTCTCGCGAAGTGTATATATGAGCTCCGATATATAATACCTCTTGACGTATTTTTTAAAAGGCTCGGAGAGGAAAACAAATAAAATACACTTTTCTTTTCAGCAAAAACTGTTTCGAACATTCCTTCCCTTTCGTATATATTCCCTGAGAAACTAAATTTATGAAATACGAAACGTAAAAGAGTATACAGATGTACTATGCACGTAATATTGGAGTAAGGGTATTTGTTTCAAAACGGTAAGGTATGTTATCTCTCGTAACTCTAGGCGGAAAAACATTAAGTTACAAATTATTGCTTGAACATTATACATATAAGCCCACTCAGGATACAAACTCAAAGGCGATATAAACAAATCTCACCATGATGTCATAAAAGGCGATGTTTTGCATGGAGGTCGCATACTTCAATCCTTTTCATTCTTTTGGTATACCAGGAAATAGCAGACGTGTCAAAATATTTTGACCGGGTTGGAGTCACTGACTTAAGGAAGCGATCAAGCTTTCGAATTTTTCGGATATTTCGAGATATTACAGTTCTCGGTGAGATACGTTGTACACCGAAAAGCATTTGGATTTTTCGGATATTTCAAGATATTACAGCTGGCGGTGGGACACGTTGTACACAGAAAATGTCTCTTTGGAAATATTGGAAGAACACGCTATAAAAAAATTGGGCATTTCAATTTCTCATAAGCATGATGTGAGACGGTCTAATGGCACAAGAGATGCAACGGAAGAAATTACTTAAGTAAGTTTCTAGGTTTAGATACGTATGGATTTTTGTTATGTTGATAACGTTTCACATTTGATATTGGTTCGTCGACTGTGTAAATAAACTTATTAGATAATTCCCAAACCGACGAAAATAAGATGCAAGATCACTGTCTCGCAAGTCTTCATTTTGCAGACGATCAAGTGGTTATAGGTTGTAATGAAGAGGATGTAGAATACATGTTTAGAAAACTGAGACAAGAATACGAACATTGGGGACTAACAATAAACATGACAAATATTAAATATATGAAAGTGGGATAGATGACCACCAGAACTTGCAAGTTAGAGAAATAAGAACAAATCAGTATAAATACCTAGAAAGCATACTTAGTGAGGAAGGTATACCGAAAATAGACATTCGAAATAAAATACAAAGAAAAAAGCAACTCAAGCCTTAAATTCCTTCCTCTGTTCTAAAGGATTAAGCCTCGAAACAAAGATAAAAATATACAAAGCTGTCGTGGAGCCCATTCTAACATACGGATCAGAGAGCTGGCAGATGACAAACAGCAATAAAAAGAATGTAGACACCATCGAAATGGACTTCCTAAGAAGAATGTGAAGAGGATATAGAAATTGGAACATGTAAGAAACGATACGACGAAGAACAGGAAGAGTTATTACTAGTGCGGATCGAATCGAAACAAGACACCTTATATAGTATGGACATGTACAAAGAATGAATGAAGATAGATGGCCAAAGAGGGCACTAAATTATACACCACAAAATAGAAGGAGAAGAGGAGGGCCAATGATATCATGGAGGGATGGGATCGAGAAAGCCATGAGAGACAGAGCAATAAAAGAAGAAATTTGGAAAAATAGAGACGAGTGGAGCTCGAAATGAGAAATGCAGCAAAGGCCGTAGGACCGGTAATAATAATAATAATAATTCCCGAACCTATGAGGTCGAATCAAATATGAACTGTTGCGGGGAGACGTAGGGTAGTAAACCGGTCCGGTTCACTGGAGCAAATGGGCTGTTAGTAGCATCAAGTCTGAGCAAGAGATGGACACGTCTGTATTATTATTTTGGCGCGGGAGGGTATAAAACCTGTCTAAATTTTGCGTGGACTAACTGCATAGTTTGCTCAAAAAACGCTTTCAAGGAACCAAGTCTACTACTCATACAAGAAATTTTCCGATGGCCGTGAGTCAGTGGAAAATCACGCAGGTCGACTACGGACGAACACCAGTGAGGCGAATATTTGATCTCAGAGGTGTAGGTTCTTCAACTTTAACGTTAACTTTAAGAGTTACTTGCAAATAACATTTGTTTTTTGAAATAAAAAGATATAAACTTTCGGGTCAAGGTGTATTAATACAAGTTAAAAGTTTATACCGTAATTGCAGCAAATCTAACAAAGAACGCAATCTTATACTAGCTAATTTTGAAATTTGTAAATAGATTTTAACAAGATCTTTTTTTTTACTCACACACACAATCTTATGCACAAATTGTGAATCAGCTACTGTTTCTCTGTCATCCTCCAAAAAGAACGCAGATGGTAGGTCCTAGGCTATGGCTCGATGTTATTCCTACGATTTGTGTTAGATAAATATCAGACATAATGTGTTTTATAAAAGTTCACTAGTTTAAAAAGGCGCTTCCTCTATTTTTACTTGAAAAAAATCAAAATTTAGTGGCTCATAATGCTTTTTTTCAAGTACTCAAGGTAATCCTCTTTTGTTCGCTGTGCTGCTGTACGACATATCACAGCTATGTGTCCAGTGTGTTGTCATGTCAACGAAAACATTTCCACATATTTCTGAAGATGGGGTATGCTGATTCAGGATTTGCTATGTACTAATTACCCTGTGAGTCAAATATTTTTATAATAAATCTTACATTAATTGTTAAATTTCATGTGATATAAACAGAGAAATTCGTTACTCTTCTTTTCTTCTTAATAAAGAAGTCCTTTATATATATATGAGGATTTCGAAATAATAAATAAAATAGCGAAAATGAATTTTGGGAAATACTATTAAATTTTAAGCTTAAAAATGAAATCTGTATTGACAAAAAAAAAAAAATCTGTCTCTCTAGCCCCTTAGTGAAGTGCCAATAATGAGAGGGAGTCCCAATAATACATGCTCACCTTTGTAATAAATTTAGTTAAAAAAAATTGGAACTGAGGCAGTAAGCGGAAATTTTAGCTGTAAGTACCAACTAAATAACAAATTCATACATATGTCTTGAGAACAGTTGTCCTATAAAAATCCTATTGTTACATATACAAGGGCAAATCAAATATAAATCGGACTTTTCCTTTCAATGCCCTCTAGATGAAGTGAGTCACATGACGTTTTGATATGTGTTGGGGAAGTAGAGAGAGAGCATGTACAGCGGAGGAGAGTAAATCGGTCCATTTCGCCAGAGAAGATGGACTGTTAGTAACATCATACGTAAGCAAGAGATACACATGTCTGTTGAGCAACGTATTATTACTAAATTCTTGGCGCGAGAGGGTGAAAAACCTGTCAAAATTTTGTATCGACTAACTGCACAGTACACAGAAAAATACGCTTTCAACGATCCAAGTCTACGACTGGCACAAAAAATGTTTTCTATTGGCCGAGAGTCAGTGGAAAACGAGAACCATGCACGCCGACCACGGGCGAGTGCCAATGAGGTTAATATTTGTGCGATATGTGAGCTGATTGAAGGTGACCGCCGCCTAATAACATGGGAAATTGCTGCACACGTCGGAACATCATATGGGAGTGCCCAATCAAGCATTTCAGATGATTTGGGTTACCGAAAAGTGTCGGCATAGTGGATGGAACTCTTGATGGAAGATCATAAACCAAGGCATCTTGGTGTGAGACTTTGGTAAGATATCGAACACAGGAGGATGATTTGTTGAGGCACATTGTCACCTGTAATGACACGTGGGTGCACTATTACATCTTGGTGTATTGGGTATAATTTTTAAAGGTGTCAACAACGTCGTAGGTTTCTGATGTTTGGTAACTAGTGGATATTACTTATACATTCAAGTTGATGAGCTTCACTAGTTGATCATGCAGCACTGCTTTCAACTAAACGTAGCGCATGTACGTTACTCTCCAAGAGAAACATAATATGATAATTCTACAAAAATATATGAACCACCAGTGAAAAGTGCTTATCGAATATGCATTGGGAAACCAGCCCAGATGCACAGTACGTTAAAACTAAATTTCCAGTTCGAAAACAATGAGACATATGGTCGCGTTTTCGGTAATCAATACGAACCTAGCGTCCCGTCGAAATACGCTTTTCGGTT
Organism: Trypoxylus dichotomus; assembly: GCA_023509865.1. Lineage (NCBI taxonomy): Eukaryota > Metazoa > Arthropoda > Insecta > Coleoptera > Scarabaeidae > Trypoxylus > Trypoxylus dichotomus. Next base: position 43,810,139 of record CM042074.1, on the reverse strand, counting down.
TCCATAAATAAATAACATTTTAATCAGTTTTTCTGCTGTCCGACGCAGCTGACGCTTTTGATAATTGTATGCGACTTTTTCGCTCGCGAAAAGGTCTACACAAAAAAATCGTTAAATTCGTCAAGTACTTGCGAACCGGGTAAAAACTATTACGCCAATGCTCGGGACGAGGCTCTATTCAAATTGACGTCGTTTAATATAAACAGAACCGGCGTTGGACTAATATTATTTATATGTAAATTGAATAGGGTTATATTGAGACACTTAGGGTAGGTAAGGCGGTTTATCTTAATTCAGTACTTCTTGGATTATATACGCAAGTATATGTGTATAATCAACGTATATCGTTCATAGCAATCTAAAGCACAAGGTTTGGTAGACCGAAAGCTCTGCAACGTAATTTTTTTAAGCACTAAATTGTACAAAAAAAATGTAAGCAAAGCATCTTGTACCAGGCGTACAAGTATGAAAAGCGTTTTTTTTTCTAAAAAAACAAATTCGGAAGAATGATAAAAAGTGTTTAATTCAAAATATGCTCCATCACTTGTTATGCATGTTTCCCATCTTTCGGGCAATTTGTGAATACGATGCCAGTAAGAATCTTCCCATTTTGCTGCGAACCTTTCATTGAGCCATTTTTTCACGTCTTCGTATGAACCAAAGCGCTGCTCAGCAAGTGCGTTACCCATAGATGCAAACAAGTTCTAGTCGAAAGGAGTCGAATCTGCTGAGGTAGCCGCATGGGCAGAACTGAGCTGAGTGGCTCCAATGTGTTACGAACCGGTTTTGTTGTATGTAATGGAGAATTGTCGTGAAGGAAAATGGCTTTGTGTCTCCTTTTTTGGTATTCTGGAGTTTTTTCAAGCAGTGAACGGTTCCAATCGGTCAATTGTTGTTGGTAGCGTTTAGTATTAACCGGTTTTCCAGGTGTTAACAGCTCATAATAGACCACGTCCCTCTGGTCCCACCAAACAGAGCATTGTCTTTCTACCAAAGCAATTCGGTCTTGCGGTTGAATCGGATGGTGCGCCTGGATCTACCCGTGATTTTTTGGCTTGGAATTTTCAAAATAAATCCACCTTTCATCCCCTGTAAGTATCCAAAAACTTCTGTCATTCTACTTATGTGGTATTCATCTATCGGTCTTCTAAATCTATTCCATTTCTCCCGTAGCCAGTTGGAAACAGCTTGTTGACTTAAGCCCAATTGTTTGGCGAGTTCTTTGCGAATCTTCGTTCAAAAATGCTTGCAATTTCACGTGTTCATATTTTTTTGGCGGTTTGTTGTCTGCAGCATCGAAAACGACCACTTTTAAAACGCCAAAACCATTGTTCACACGTATCTTGCGATGGAGCATAATCATCGCAAATGAAAACAAAGAATTAATGCTATCCGCGAATTCTCTTTGTTCGGTATAAATTTAGACTTATTGAACTCAAAAATACAACACTATGCACGCACTTTTCCAATTTATCACTCGTGCGCGTCTGACACTTGTTGATAACACAACAAAATGGCGCAGTGTTAAATCTTTATGACACAAGCTGCATTGATGCGCCATCTGCTGTCTGAAATCAGCATATCATACTTGTACACCTGGTACATGTATCAATAAGATCGGATTTTATGCAGCATCCTGACAACCTATATACAGCCTTGGTCAATAATACAATTAGATACCCTTCACTTTTATTGGGACCAAATAGTAAGAAATAGAATAAAATTATAAGAACAAAAATGTAACGATAATTTACTTACAAAATATTAGAATTCTTAATAGTTAGTGCTTCCTCCGCCTACTTTTAAGCTGCACGGACTCTCTTTGGCATATTTGCCACAGGACGATAAGATTTATCTACAGATATTTTCTTCCATTCTTCAAATATTTTTTGTTTGATTTGATGTGTAGTCTTACTTATGTATATAATATATGCATGTTCGTTTTTTCAGTGGTATTGCACAAGAAAGGATTTATTGAGGAAATGAAACTATACTACTTATAAATGTTTCATTTCATACTTGTAGTGATACAATCGATTTAATTGTGGATATCTTTGTTACATTGATATTATCGCTATATATAAGCTTAATAAATAATCTGACATTGGATAAAAAAATGATATCTCTGATAGAACACAGAAAACGCAGAAAAAGAAATTGAAAACATGATTATTTTATTGTAAATACTATATTACATGATACACTAATAATAATAATGTTTTATTGCTTCTTAGTAGACAACTACAAAGGTAAATTTCAAAGGAAAACTACACTGTATGTTATACCAAAATAAATAAATAAATAAATAATAATCCATCTAGTAGTTGGAAATGTAGAAATTCATCTATGCTATAAGGTTCAATATTTAGTAGCAATTCGTGAATTGACTTTTTAAATACATGAAAGCTACTTACTTGTTCTATTGCATTGGCCAAACTATTGAAAAATTTAGACTTACGTAACTAAGACTCCTCGCAGTCAACTGTAACCTGTGTTTGGGATAGCAGTAATTTATTTTGTGTCTAGTATGGTGGGTGTGAAGGAAAGTATTATGTTCAAACATTTTTTTATGTTTGTATAAAAACACTCAACATTCGAGAATATAAATTACAAACATGTTCAAAAGCCTGTTAGGTCTAAAACGTCTTCTACAAGTTTGATTGTAATTGAGGGGCAACATTAAACGCAGAACTTTTTTCTGACTAGCAAAAATACGATCGAGTCCTCTACTGCTTCCCCAAAAGACGATCCCAAACTTAAGTATCTTTGTAGATAAAAGTTTTATATAATTTATCATAACTGTTCAAAAACGTTTTCAATCGGATTTTATTGTAGTGTGTTACTATAACTAAAAGTAACTAAAGTAGTAATTAAGTACAAAATATAAAACCATTTAAATTTCGCAGGTACACACTTAGATATAAACTTTCGGGTCAAGGTGTATTTATACAGGTTAAAAGTTTATACCGTAATTGCAGCAAATCTGACAAAGAACCATTTAAATTTCGCAGTTACACATGTTGTCTCTAGATGGCTCTGAAACTTGTCCTACAAACCATGCATTGACATGCATATCCCTGTTGCAAACCACTGGGTGTAAGCAAGACATGTAGGGTAACCTGCCGGCGAAATAACGCGATGTGATTGCATCCTATTTCAATGCAAGTGTAAATTTTCCTTTACAATTTTCTGGCACGTTACAAACTCTTAAGAATGATGTTTCAGAGGTTTTTCATCCATTGATGATCAACATTTATAACTTCTTCCGAACGAACAGTTGGTCTATCAGTACGTGATTTATGTTTTATAGACCTAGTCGCACGAAGTACACCAACCCAAATGGAAAGGCTACTATAAAAATTTTTGGAAATTACAGCTAATCCTGGGAGGTGCTTTCTAAGATCATTCAAATATGCACTTTCACCAATTCGCAATCCAGTTCGAAAATAAGTTTTAATCATCTATGTTTTTTGCACTGTATAGTAAACCATATTTGAATTTATTCAAGCTCGATGTTCAAACTTGCTTTCAGCAATTCTAATACATTAATTGATGATAGTTAATGTTACCGCCAAAATAATTTTCAAAACCGTTAAGTTATAATACCTGGCTTAAGTTCAGACTTTCTTTCTCTAGAAACTTTATGATATCACGGTATTTATTGTGTTAATGTATCACATTGATGTAATAAAAAAGCATTACCTATAGAATAACTCAACTTGTATATAATTATGATAGACAATATGTCCTATATAACATACAATAACGTATTGGAACATATTTGTCTTATGTATTGTTTGTATAAGAAAATTCTTTCCATTTGTTAATAACTTAATAACATCGAACCAACTCGAAATAACAGCATAGGCTATTATTAAGCGTCGAAGATAACGATCAAATTTGCATAAACCAGCACGTAACATTTCGGGTTAACCCGGTCCTGTGCAAACCGAAGGGAAACGTCAGGGTAAATCTGTTGCTTGGGTCCAACGTTCTACGTCCTCTCATCCACTTCCTCCTTCGTCTCTTTCTGCTCCCCTTACTCTCTCGTTCGTACCGGTACCGCCACCTTCTTCGGCCGTATATTTATTCAGCAAATACAAAGCCCGGCTCGAGATAATTGTATTTGTAACGATCGCGCAATTAGCGAATAAAATGATTCAGCAGAAAATCAGGAGAGGAGGATACTTGTTCGACTTTAATATCTTTATACCGCTTCCGTCTTAACGAATTGGTTTCGTTCGCGTGTAGGACAAGAATATTGCGTAGTTTATCAGGCTGCAGCAGCGGGAATCGTTGAAATGTACGAGCCTGTTTTCCTTTGAATTTGTCATCGTTTATTGTAGTGTTCCTTATCCACTATTAATCGTATAAATATATTTAATGATATGCAAAATCAGCCTTTTGAACACGGAAACTGAAGCGAAGAAGATTGAGCAAATGTTCTTTAAAGCGGCGAATCAGAATTGGAAATGGAGGGCATCTAATGAGAAGGTGTTACCATAAACTGTCGTGTCATCTCTCACGAAAGAGGTTCGATGATGGTATGGGTATCTTTTTCTGTAAGTGGAATGGGAAATGTACTAAGGACTGAAGGAGTAAAAAGGACGGTATAAAGGAATTTCACAGTAGTACATGATTTCATGTGATTTCGCCGTTCGAAACGAGATAGAGGAGTCATAAAAATATAGCCTGACCAGTGCAGTCATCGGGTCCCAATCCTATAGAGAAGTAATTGTTCGAACAAGCCACAGTATTACGTCAGTGCAAGCGAAGTTGAGCAAAGCATTATGAGATTTCGCTAGATTAAAATTCATAAAGCTTTAAATATATAAGTAAAAGGAATGCCAAAGTTGTGCTAATCTATGATAAAATATAGGGGTGATTTTTTTGAAGAACGCATGTATTGCTTATTTGGTATATAACTTGATAAAATAGGCACCTAATCCACAATATATACATGCCAATTTATGTGATGTTGCCTTGTTGTCTGTCCTCGTCTCGAGATTAAAAGATATATGTATGTCTTGTCTCGAACTGTTGCCATTCAAGGAGACTTGATCCTATTTGTTGTTATTGTATTATTTGTTGAATCATGTGTTGAATTTTATTTTCATCTTGCACGAGGACTGTCTTTTTTTCAATCTCTGATAGCTTATAAAAACAAGGCAAGTGTAAATAACAAAATGAATTTATTACCATAGGTTGTGTATAAATATGGTTACTTTTCTATATAGCTTCCTCTGTGCTCTTGAATCTCTGCCCTCCTAGCCACTTTTTCAGTTCACAAAAGAAATACAAGTCGCTTGGTGCAAAGTCGGGTCTATACACCGGGAGTTCAAAAGCATCCCATCGAAATTGTTCAAGAAGTCGTTTGGTTAGAGCAGCAGCGCGAGGGCGGGCGTTATTGTGAATGAGAATAATTCCAGAAGCGTTAGCGTGCCATAAAGTTTTCGTCGTATACTCGGCTCATTTTTTGATGACTTCCAGCTGCACTATTCCCTCCGGCTCGAAGGAATTGAATTACACTACGCAACTCACACTTGGCGTGAGCATCAATTGTAGCAGTCACGCTTACGCTCCTGCAACTCAGCTGAAAATGCCGTAATGACATTGCAAGTGGCAGATATTATAGTGGGCGAGATGCGCAGTCACCTTCTGCGCATCCCTGTCTCCTACCGCTCACGTGACTGTTTACAGGCAAGAACGGAAGTTGAAGAAAACACGGTCGTCGTATATAGTTTAGATTTTTTGTTTATTTTGGCAACGAATTATACACCGGTTCCGCCTTAGACATTTTTCTGTATTTACTGCTTCTCTTCTTAGTACTGATGTAGGATTATCTTCTTGTAGTGTAATTACATGTGTCCCGTGCTTAAGACTTGAGTATTTGTTTTTGTGTTGTTATTTTTGGTGTGTTGCTCTACATATCTACTAGATAACTTAAGTGTGACGTAAATACTGTGCGGTATATTCACTTTCTCATATGTTTTGGAGTAGTATTTTTTATTTTGTTTATTGATGCTATAGTTACTGCATTTTTGGTGACTAATGTATCTATATGTTTGTTGTTAATTAGGTATCGTGTGTGTATTGTTTGTCGTATGGGTTCATTATTGAAGATTATATCGAAGTTGTGTGAGTGTTAACTCTTTTGATAGATTATATGTTCTGTTTTCTTCTCGGTAATTGTTAACAGATGTTCTTGACATCATTCTTTTATTTCTGCCATACCATTTCGAAATTTTCCAGAGTATACTAAAGAGCCTAAAAATTATAATAATAACTTGATTTCATTGTGTTTTACGAGAAAAAGTTATTGAATAAGTCATAAACTGCTGTGGGAAAGCTGAAAATAGCAGTGAGCTATTTCCCTATCTGGCACTAGGTGTCAGCACAATCCAGCTTTATGGTATTGAAGTGACAGTAACCGTCAGCGTACGTGGACAACTATGTTCGAATAGTGTACTGTGGAAGAGCTGTTGTTAGTATTTGTTTTTTTTAGGAAAAAGAACTTCCTGCAAAAGATATCCATAAGGAAATGTCTCCTGTTTACGGTGAAAAGTGTCGAAAGTTGTTGGCGATCAGCGAAATGGCCGCCCCATTCAGATTGCTATAGATATAACACTCCAACCGGTGGAAGAGTATGATTCGAACTGACAGGTGGATAATAATATATAGCATAGCAACTGTAATAGGATGTTGTTGATGGTTTGGTCTACGAAATAATGCACGATCGTTTGAATTTGCGAAAAGTTTGCTCACGATGGGTACTTAGATAACTGACCATGGAATACAGAAGGATTCGAATGGGCTTGTCCTTACAACACCTCACTCGGTACGCAGAGAAAGGGGAATACATGATTAACAGGATTGTTGCCGATAATCTACTACTATTCAGCACCAGTACCTGTTTCAATCCGAAGGAAAGTGTGCTTCAATGCAATGAAAACATCCTTCTTCACTGTCAACAAAGAAATTAGAGGTTGTGCACTCAGCTGATAAGGTTATGCTTACCGCGTTCTGGGATTCTCCAGGAGTGCTCCTAGCCCATTTCCAGAATAGAAATGAGAACTTGGCTGCTGAATGATAGTGTAGAGTTTTATTGTTGCTTCGACATGCAATTCGACGAAAACGTCCAAATGGCCTACTTGACCCAAGCGAGAATCGCTGAAAACTTCTTGAATATCCGGCTTACAGTCCCTACCTAGCTTCAAGCGACTATCTTCTGTTTGGTCCACTCAAAAAGCATCTTCGCGGCAAACACTTCGAGGGTGAAAATGATGTTCAACAAGAGGTACGTGCGGTTCAGAAGGCACTCCAAACACTTTTGTACAGCAGGCATTGGAGCATTGATAAGGCGATGGGATAATAATATAGATGGAGACTATGTTGAAAAATAAAACTTGTTTTGGCTAACTATTTCTGTTATTATTGTTATAAAAGCTTTTTGTGAACTACTTACTGACTTTCCCTTGTAGTCGTAACTTATTGTTATTATTAGATTAGTACTTTGGTATAGTCTGCAATAATATTTTATCTTTAATTTTGATTATTAATCTGATGGACAGAAATTAAATAAATAAATAAATAATTTTTATTATTTAATATTTGCTTATTTGATATCCTGGTTGTTGGCATTAGAGAGTATTTGGTAGGAACTTGCTAATAGTTGTGCAAAATGAGTATGAGCAACAATTAAATTTACATCGGCATATAAAATAATGTCAAAGCAAAAGATCTTGATACATTCAGTAAGGTCGTTTATGTATTTTAAAAATAAGAGCGGTTTTAGAAGAAATTCCCTGCGGTACGCCCATCTTCTTCCTACCTTCGATTTCCTGCCATTAATAGAAATTATCGGTTTTTATTATTAGGGGATGATTTAAACCATGCTCAAGTTATACAGCTGTATACAGTTTCTGTAGTAATATGTCACGCATATTTGGTTTTTTGCAAGAAAATATACACACAAAATGTAATTGTGTTAATCGAAATAATACATTTTTTCTGTTAACAATTTCGCAAAATAATAAATACTATTACATAATTGTATAGATATATATAATTTTGTAGATATTCTGATGTAAATTTATATTTTCATAGGTGTATTAATTAATTATTAATTAACATATTTTTCAAGTTTTCCCATTGAAATTAGTTCGCCCTGTGGAAATATGCCTTTCTCCTTTTCTCCTGTTACATAATAACAAGTCTTAGTCAATTACAATATTTTGGGTAATTACTCTCAAAAAACTACTATTTCCATTTTTTTTTTAATTTGAACTTACAAAGGCAAAAATAAGAACAAATAAATATCTACGTGTTTAATCATTTTTACAGCATTTCCTTGGTTTACATAGTTACTAAATATATGAAATTTGGTTTTATCGATCACACAATGATAAAAAGTCAAAAGAATTGCCTTCGCTTTACATTCGCCTTATCGACGTTCGACATTATTTTTATCCTTCGGAAAGCAGGTATAACTACCTTAAAGTGTGAGGATTCTTGATTTTGAGCCGTCGCAATCCTTTACGTAAACGGACCGGCTGTAATCCGACATTTTGTTTGAACGATAAATTCGCAACGTTCCTAATCCGTCGGGCTGCGCTCTCAGCGTAACATTATTTAAATTTATAGCAAAACACAAGTGGATATACGAAAGATACTTACGGACGAAAACCGAACCTTCCGGAGACGCATAAATATTAAAATGTTTTTATTTGCAATTATAAATATGGCGACATATATCGGCTCGGAGTACATCCACTTCAATCGCTTACGAAAGATACTCAACAACGCTAGACGAGGATGACGACAGAAAGTTCTTCGGTCCTTCAATTACGGAGACTGTATCGAAGGAGAAGGACGTCATTAAACTAGGAATAATCGTTTTTAATGCTATAGTATAAACCCAAACGGTAAAGTTTATAAATTAAAGTTGCTTCCTCTCTGCTGAGTTAATTGGATTAAAATTTCCCTAAGAATTATTCAAATATTTAGATGAAATTCTTAATTATTAAAACAAAACGTCGCCTTTATATTTCGCTTAATTACTACAAAACAATTTATGGAAGCGAAGAATTGCGAATTTTAATTACGCGATTCGATAAATTAAAATTTAAAATACAGCTTGTGCCTGTATGCGGCCGCCTCCCGACGTTAATTTTCGCTTTATGTTTGTTGTCCTTGTTGTTGTATGTTGTTATGCCGAGCTTCTATTCGACCGGATTAGCGTCTCAATTAATATTGTGATTACGAGAAATTAGACGCGTTATGGCTTTTCAATGAGACCGTCACCCTTTCCTAACCATCGAGGTTCTTTGCCAATCAAGCGGAGTTAATTTAGAAATTATGATGACGTTTAATGAAATGGAAATTTAACGTGGGTTTTCTTTTGTAATTTTAATGTTCAATGCATATTATTGACTTCCACAAATTGACTGAATGGTTGGAAGTAACTAAATTTTCTCGTCCTCACGAACCAATGACAAACTATCATGAGTTACATCGCAAACAAAGGTTGAAGATATAAGAATCAACTTTCAGGGAGTTATACACCCCATTATACTGCAAAGCTAGTAAATCGCAAAAGTTATTTATACAAGTAGTCTGCCTGCATGTTCAATTATCGTTATCAAAATTAGGGATATTAAAGTCTCCGAGAATAAGCAGCTTGTCAGATGTTAAATGATGATGCAGAAAATAATTTATCAATACCTTGAGTTCATCTGTGGAAGGTGTTGACGACAAATACAGAACAAAAATGTAAAGATTGCGCCTATTGAGAAGGCACTTGCATCCAACAATATCAATATCAATGGTACCGAAATCCAACATATGGTGAGAAAATCAGTTCTATGTGCCTACAATACACCCCTTCCTCTACTACAATCCGTAAACTCAAAATTTCTATCACATCCTAAGATATTGTAGCATGCAGCTGGGACACATCCGGGGTCAGCCAAGTATCGCTCAAGATTACAAAATCGTACTCACAAACACTAGCACTACATATAAGCTCATCAGTCTTGATCTTAATATTCCGAACATTTTGATAGTATAAACAAAAGTTTAATCTATTTTGTAGAATCAGTTTTTTGCCTGTGCACCACAGACAACAGAAGGAATCCCATTAATATATCTTATTTTCAAATTCTTTTCACCGCGACGTAAACGAGAATTTAAGGATTTCTTACATCTTAAAAAAAAAATCTCTGCGATACATTGTTTCGTCAACTTTTAGATAGACATTTTTGATTGCATCTATTGACCTTAACTTGCTTTTTTCCCCAAAATTAGCTCAAGCAGTAAAAGGATAATTAAAAATGATACGAATAAGACGAGGTTTGTTTGCGGACGGTTTACCTAAACCAATAATACTAGTGTAATGAATGTCAGATATATCAGACCTAATAGATTTTACAATTTTATTAACAGCTCCACTATCCACGTTATCACTGCCCTCCGGTACACTATAAGCAACTATATAATTTTGCGTTGTATACGATCCTTTCCTTGATGTACTATATTTTCAAAAATTTCTAGTCCGAGCGTTTTCGGACGAATTTCCAAACTCAAAAGTCGCTTCTCGATACTTTTTAATAACAATTTCAATTCAGAAAACTGTCTCATGCGATGCACGTGTTTATTCAGTGCGCAGTATACGGTTAAGATCGCTGTAAGTGCTCTCAACTTGGTCCTGCTCGAAAGGACTGTCCAGTCTTCCCTAATCTGGATACGTCCCGAGAGATTTACAGTGCCTCAAATCAGCTGCACCATTCCAGTAGAACCGGTGATAGGCGGTGAACTCAGATTTAACAAAAGTTAATACTGCCATAGCTACTCCTACTCGTAGGTTCAGGACCTGAGGATGGTCGTTCGCTGTCGCCTCTTGCTAGCAAGTCAGGTATTTTATTTCCTTTGATCCCCTAGTGGCGTGCATCCATCATAGTGTAACGCTGTGTTCCGTGAATTGTTGCAACTTTTATGGTACCCCAACACCACTTCGTAGGCAAACTTGACAGCATGTAGCGGCCTAAAAGCAGCTTGGCTGTCCGATACGATTTCCACCGCTTCAAGGTCATGAGAATTCTCCGCACATGTTTGGATGAGCTTTAGGCTGATGGCCTCGCCATTCGGTTCTCCCTCTTTCCAAATTCCAATACCTGTGCCTTTCGAAGTTTTCGAGGCGTCCGCAAACCAGCGAGACACGTACCGTCTCAATTTGCATATACATGCCTTTATTGCCTGGCTGTTGGGAATAATTACATTGTATGCCTCAGCAAAGATATGCACGAATCGAATTTTGCCAGTTCTCATCGACAGAGGAGCTGTCCTTTCGATTTAGTTAATGATGTTGGTATGGTCTCCCAATCTAGTAGAGAATCCCTTGTACGCACTACATTTGACCCTGTAGGCTCCTAGAATTGCTACTGACCTCAGCACTAGCTACAGTGGCGGATGTCCAAGGGCGGTCTCCATCGCAGTCGTCGGTGTCAAGGACATGGCCCCCTTATGCGTTGTTCCACACATTACCATCGGCCATATTGCTTTTATCTTATATTCAGCTTTAAGGATAAGATTTATATTGCAATTTTTTTTAATTGTTTGGAATAATTTTGTAGTAGTTTCTGATAATTCTTCTACTTATCATTGCTTTACATAGTTATTGCTTGACATGGCATTTATTTGTAATTGTTATTAACGCTTGTGCCTTTAATCTTTGATCAAACTTTGTTACTGCTTACAGGTACGCTAAAAATTCAGTGCCCAACCATGCAGAAGATATTGATCTTCAAAAATTACTATTTGTTTTAGGTAGCATATAAAATTTTAGGTAACTCTTAGGTAAGAAGCTCATTTTTTATCTCAAAAGAATATCCAGTGTGACAGACATAAAGTTACGTGATAACTTTCATTCATCTCATCTCTAACATTCTTTTAGCCACTAACTGTTGCGATAATAGAATTTTCTATAAAACAATCAATAATTTTGTTTTTTTTTTTTGATTCCGACTTCGTGGCAGTCACTGTACTAAATTATTTATAATTTTTTCTGCTAACACTGGTAACAAAAATATCGATACCTATAGGAAAAATTTGCTTCTTCCTCGTGCTATTTTAATATTCCTTACTTTCCGCAGAATTAAACGATATTCCGTATTCCGTTCCGTCGACGGAACACCGTTATATTCCGGTCAGCTGTGAAACGTCAGAACGGGTGGCGCACCAAAGCTAGATTGTAATTTGAGGATCACAACACCTAGGGGACAGACTTCGGTGGATCAGAAACTCACCGTCGACCGACCATCGGAATACCCAAACAGTGCCTGACAGTAACGAGGACATAAATTCTCCCTAGAGAGACAGCGTTCAGCGAAGGGCAGACGCTGCAACTTATCAGTTGTTCGGGAGCTGGGGCGGCGTTGAAGGGCGCAATGAAAAGGAGGGGGAAAGCAGCATCAAGCGGCTTTTACGAGAAACTGCATTTTGCGGTGGCCCATCAGAGAGCCTTTTATTTTGGCGACCGGCGCGCGATGGTGAACGCACGAAACCTGCTGACCGCAACGCTTCTAATTTGGTTTAATTAAAATACGAGGGAATAAAGTTGATCTACATTTCGCCCGTTGTCCAATTTGTAAGTGTAATTCTCTAGTTGATTTCACGTTTTGTGTAAATTACCGAACCGAATATTTACGAATAAATATACAGAACGGATAAAATATGTGGAATAATTGAGATAATAATAAATATCAATAATATGGTGCTTATTTTAACGTTGCAAATTATAAAACGCAATGTAAGATATAATACGAGGGCTATACTCTCCTTGAAGGATGATGTATACGATCAGGATCGTTGGTAATATTTCGACAAACATATCGTCGATCGAACAAGCGAAAATATGGATTAAACTGCTAAGACGGAAAGATAATAAACTAGCTCAATTATACGTAATGTGACAAAGGGACTCATCTATACGAAAGATTGCCGAATTGCTATTTGTTTTCAAAATTAGTGAGAAGTATATTGTTTCTAATTATCGACCTCTATAACGAAAATATATAATAATTTTGCAAAAGTTTTTGAGAAATGTTTACGAGGGTGACCTGAAATGTTTCCGGAATCGGCAAGAGATAGCACAGGAAGGTCGAAGTGGATTCATTGGTCAGCAAGGGCAACCTTTCTTTTATTCCCAAAGAGATTTGCCTCAAATGAGGACCTCATCGCCGCTACAGATGGCTGTTTGGCAGACCTCGAAACATCCAACTTTTTCCTGAATATCAGATAATCAGCACGGTTTCTTTGCTCTGCGATCTGCAATAACTGATCTTGTTGTATTTGCTCAATATTTATCAAATAGATACTAGAAGGCATACCTTTATATTGTTGTAGACTTCCGCGGTAGTTATTTTATATTCTTTTAAAGAATTTAGGTTTCCATGCAACTACGATGCAGTTTCAAGCCGGAAACCTAAATCTACCTTTTTTTTGTTAGTTTTGTGTTTATTCCGAGGTAACTAGCTTTACATTTATTATATTCACCTTGTAATGGAATATTTTTTTATCTGTAGGGTAGTAAAGTTTTATTATAATTATTACGTTGGCTATTCAGAAACAGGTAGTTTTAGCTTGTTAAGTTTGTAACACTTTGTGTTAACAACTTTTACTATATTGTTCTCGTTGTCGTATTGGTGTTTTATGGTATAGGTTGTGTATTATTATAATCCACTACTACAGCAGTCAGTAATGCTTTTGATATATGTCTTTCAATAACTATAGTAAATAAATTAAATAATAAAAGCAATAATGCTTATTGATCGCATTGTAATACAGAGTTATCATGGAAGAAAAGGCAAGGCAAAGTGCTAGAGTGAGATGCAGGGTGAATAAGAACGAGAATAGGTAAGTATGTAACCCTTTTCAATACTTAGTTATATATACAACAACACACACCATTTAACAACACTTTAAGGCTTTTCTGCGACACCAATTGAAGAAATTTCAGAAAAGACTTTAATATCAGTATAAGCAAGTATAGGTCAGTCTATTTTCAGAAGTAGATCATTAGCAGTAGTCCCAGATTTAATCCCTAGAAAACCCTAGAGATAATAAATTCGTGATTGATATCCGATATATGTAACATGTTTTGATCTTACAGTAAAGGTATCATCAATGATTTTTGTCGTTAGATTGTACGTGGAACTAGCAATACGTTCAAATCTTTATCTTTCGTAGTGTATTGCCAACGAGATTCGTCAATAATCTACTTCAATTATTTTCGATATTGTAAGGGTCGTCAGTTATGGTAGGTAAAATGACAGCAAATACTTTTCAATAGGAAATGACGTATCATTTAAAATAAAAAATTACGTGATTGTTTCAAAACGATTACACAGTCACATAATTAGTAAAAAATTACAATTTTCTCTATGATAAGTAGGTTCTATATAATTCAGGCATTTAAATTGATTGGCGTATTTAACTTCAATATTCTTATTTAGTCGTTTCCTATATATTCACTTCGTATTTTAATATTGCGTAGTAAAAGACATGCAAATCGATCGAATTTACATAATCAATGAAAGAAAAAAGAATAGGGCGGGGGAGCGAGGAAAATGAAAAAATCTGAAAAAGCGATAATGGTCACCATCAGTTTGAATTAGGCTTTTTGCCGCTCGCTTACGGGGCGTCGTTTCAGCTTCCTTGCTTGTTTTCTTTGTTACTGTAGCATATTTCGGGTTGGGATCCCTTCGGCCGCTCATTGTTGGAGCTCGTTTTACGATTATATTGCATTAACTTCCTACCTTTAAGTGTTTTCGCTTTATTAGCAAAAAAACGAAAACGGGTACTAGTAGCCAAAAAACGGCCATCGTGCCGAAATGAGATCGTGCCGTGATAAAATATTAAGAGGTCAGCTAACGTGAAGGAACTAAACGTATATTATTAATAAGAAAGTATATTTGTTTACAGTAATATGACGAAGCTTTTCTCCGTCAATAATAATCATTGACAAAAGTAACAATATGCTGAACTAATAAACCATCAAACTGTACAAACACCCATAACCTAATACTACCTGCTTTAGTAGAATCTATAGAATTACATGACCCGAAAAATTACCAAAATGTTGAATATTAATGCATCTTGCCAAAACATTCCTTCTACTAAGAATCAGAAAAGCATCTTGAGAATCTTCCACACAACCAATTTATCAAAGGTTCACTGAAACTATTTTAATTGCAGCAGAAACGATATTTGAACACAGTTTCACGAGGTGATTCTGAATGCAGCAGGATTGTCGATAATTTCCGAATATGTGACTTCGCCCAATCAGTTCAACTTCTATGCAGGATCTTGGAAAGTATAACAGATATCAACAATCTAATAGGCATGCTCCGGGCTCTCTTTCCGTGAAAATAACTATGAGCTTATGAATACCGCCGTGGGTGTCGAAGCTACAGGCTGCTTTGTTTGATTAATTTTGATAGTTTTAAAAATTTCTTAATATTTCTTGATTATTGTAACAGTTACAAACAAAAATAAGATATTTTATCTATCCAATTGATTGGCGTAATCCTAAATACGAAATACTGTATATGTTTAAACCATGCAAATAAACGATGTAAGCTGCATTAAATGTTCGAACATTTGCTCATTATTATTCATACGTATTAAGTACCACTTCCGTAAACCGCTTATTGAGTTCCAAATATGAGCGTTGGTTAGTTTCAACATCTGCGTCAATATTTTTTTGTGCAATATTCTGCATCTTATTCTTTGCACTTAGCTTTTTCTTCTTATAACTTCGGTAGGCTTGATTTAAAAATCTGCAAAGAAGAAATCGATCTATACACAATTAATATACATGATGAATTGCGTACAGTGTGGAAACGGCCGTTGAATGATCAATGTTCATGTATGAAATGAAACCAATGGCGTGCGAAAGGGAAGCAACAAGGATGTAACAAATGTAGGTGGTTATTTACAAATATTTTTTTCCTTCACTAAATGTGAAAAACATCTGTATGCATTTGAATTGGCCTTGAAATTACGCGTTATATAATAACATTAATATAAATAAGAAAAACAAGACGATTTCAATAGCATTGCAATTTTATCAAATTTCATTCAAATCAAGTTACAATATTTGAAAGTATTCACTTACGCGTTTAGAACTACGTTTCATTTAGTATTGACGTTACTTTTATGTACAGCATAAAATTAATGATTTATTGCGTAATAACTACAAACAGGCACCCCGCGAACATACACTTGCATATTCATCCCTGGTGTTGTAAAACAAAACTGTTTACTCGTACATGCAACCAGCGCCGCTGGAGAGTGTTTGCATAAAAATAGCATAAAATGAAATACACACACATAAAAATTTAAATGTAAATATGAAATATAAGAGCTACGCGAATGCATTACACTTTAAATTCTCCATCCCGGTCTAGAAGTTGCAATAAATTTTTATTCCATTTCAGAATTTCTTGGCGGCGTTATAAATTATGCTTTAATCGTAATGGTGGCGCAAATAGTTTTCTCTAGGTATTTAAAATATGATTGTATAACTCATAAGCTGGAAAAATGTAAGTTCTCTCCTGAGTTAAATGTGATATATGGGGTTTATCCGAATATTATACTAGAACCAAGTTGGAGTCCTTAGTCATGGGTAACATTATCAAAGTTCAATAATGCATTTGAGAAACATTAGTGGTGGAAAATATTCATCATGGCATCTATAAGTGAAGTAAGATAAGTCGTGACAGATATCGTTACATATACATATACGCATGATTACGACAGATATCGTTTAAGTTTTGCATAGTTGGACAAGGAGGGCGCCACTAAGCAAATATCAATTCTAAAAATTAACCTCCATTTGCTTTAGTTAATCTAAAGTTTCAGTACGATACATTTGATGTCGTAGCTACAACACACTGTAAAAGTTAACAAGTTAGTTGAAAAATGGAATTAAACCGTTAAATATATATATATATAAATATATATATATATATATTTATAAATATTTTTTTATAATCTCCGAAGAAAATTATTTCAACAAGAAGCGTCGCACCGGTGTACAATTTCTCATTGGTATGGAGAATTTTAACGTGGACGGATTGGTCTTAGCAACGATCCAACAGCAGGTGCACCAAAAACGGCATTCACTCAATAAACGTCAATGCTATGTGCAAGATCATCAACGAAGATCGTCTTGCGACATATAGCGAGATTGAGTCATTATTGGGGATTTCAAAGACCACAATTCAAAAAAAATTGCACGAGGAATTGTGTGTTAGAAAATAGTTTAAGATATCCCATGTGTTGACCGAAGAACAGAAAGCAGCAAGGCTGAATTGGTGTCAAAAGCTTCTAAACTGCTTAACGCCGAAAACTTTAGAAACGTGTACAACATCGTCAGTGATGTTGAATCTTGGATTTATTCATATCAACCAGAAAATAAACGGCAGTCATCTGTTTGGGTATTCCTAGGTGAAGAAAAGCCGACAAAAGTCATCTGTCCTCGAAGTGTCTCCAAAAAGATGGTCGTAACATTTATCTCGAAAGCAGCTCGTGTAGCAATAGTTTCTCTATAAGAACAACGAACTGTGACTACCGATTGGTATAAACCCATTTGTTTGCCGTAAGTCATCGCTGAGCTTCGAAAAAAAAACAGCCCTGACGGACGAATCATCCTCCACCAAGACAATGCAAATTCGCAGACAGCACGCAAAACAATTGCATTTTCAACGTAATATAACGTCGAATTGTTAGACTATCCTCCATACAGTCCAGACCTAAATCCAGACGATTTCCTTACTTTTTCTAAAGAACTGACTGCGTGGTCAAAAATGCCAATCATCAGAAGGAGCAGTCGATGCCTTCAAAAACCAAATTTTGTCTGTACCAATAAAAAAGTGGAATAATTGCTTGTGTAAGGTCAAAAAATGAGTTGAAACATTTGATTTTTTATTATTTTTCATCATATTTCCTTTCAACTTCAACGCATTTGGAGTAATGACGTTAAACTGCCGTTGTGTCATATCTACAATGATATATTCCAAGATTATTGAAATATTGTGCAGTTGCTGTAATAGGTTGGAGTTAGATATCGTAAATAAGGTAGGCGAGGAACAATCTGCAATTTAGAATGAGCAAAATTTTCCGAATAACTCGTAAAAATGCATTCTTTCTTCGATTCCAGTGGAGCAGCAAAATATGGTCCGTTAATGGTTTGGTCATTGTCAATGTAAATGTAAACAAGTTCTAAAAAAATTCAAAAAAGCCTTTTGGGAAGGCCCACCATGTCCACTGTTGAAATTGCCATTTAGATAATGGCGAAGACAGGTTTCATCAACTGTAACAATTATTAGTAAATAATAAGTTTGGTCGTTGATAAACAGCTTCAAAATTGTCGCCTGAAGAAATGGACTTGCTGCAGACTTTGTGTGAAGTCTTAGGAATTATCCCCTAAGGTTATGTACTGTTGTATATGACAATAGTGAGAACTATGATTACACATGGTGCAGTTGCTTGTGAAAGTGGTAAACATAACTCATTCAGATGATGTTCCATTTTATTTTTGAGGTTGAAAATATTCTAAAGCAGCTTCTGTAATACTTATTTTGTCGCTTTCGATTCACATGATTGCTTAACGAAATTGGAAAGCCATATGGTATAAGAACCACATCCACATTTGTGAGAAGGAATTATTAAGAAATTGATTAATAATTGTTTAGGCATCTGACTGATAGAAAATAATATTTCGTTAATTAGTGTCCCACGACCGTTTGTCATCGTCGTAACGGTTGTTTTCAAAAGTACCTTTGAAAATGCGATGGCTTATGTTTCTTTTTTCCTAAATGGACTTTAAATGTGATGTTTGTTAATTATATTTAAACACTCAACTATTTTATACTTATTTATTTCGACATTACCCTACAACTGTTGAATGAAAAGTCCTCATTCACAAATTGGGGAGCATTATCTGAGATTACTAACTTTGGTAAACCAAATCGCGCAAAAGTTGATCTCAAAAGATTGATAGTTGTATGACTTGTAATTGAATCTACAACAAAAGCTTCAACCCATTTTGTATACGCGCCCACGATTACCACGATATACTTACCTAAAAGTGGACCTAAATAATCAATATGAATACATTTCCATGGTTGAGATGGAAAAGGTCACAGATTCAGTTCAGCTTTTGGGGGGTTATTTTTATAACGATTGCAATTCAACAATTCTTACATAACTCCTCAATTTGTTCGACAAGCTTGGGCCACCAAAAATAGGAACGAGCTAAAGATTTACTTTTAACTACTCCCATGTGAGTATTTATATATATATATATATATATATATATATATATATATATTTGGAACAATTACTCGTTTATTCCAAATCAAACAATCATCCTCAATACCAATTTCATCTTTCTTTCGAAAAAATGGCTTAATCTCTTCACTTATTGTATTGGGCCACCCCTTTTGCATATAATTTTTAATTTGCAATAACAATCTATCTTTTAAAGTTTCCTTTCGAATATCTTTAAAATTTGCAGAAAGTTCATTGTTAGAAAAGTAATTGCTGTAATGAATGTTTACCTCTTGTGAATTATCATGAGTAGTGGATAACGGTATACGTGATAAAGTATCTGCGTAATTAGCTTCAGATTTGACAAACTGAGTTTCATAATCATAATTTGATAAAATTAACACCCATCTACGCTGTCTATTCGCATAATATCCAGGTATGCCTTTCTTGGGACTAAAACCACTCAAAAGAGGTTTGTGATCCGTAGCTAAAACGAACCTAACACCCATTAGATACTGATTAAACTTTGTTAGTCCAAAAATTATAGCAAGAGTCGCTTTTTCAATTTGAGAATATTTTTTCTCCGCGTTAGATAATGTTCTAGATGCATAGCCTAATGGCTTCTCTTCATTATTTGGATAAATATGGCTAAGTATTGCGCCTACTCCGTAATTACTAGCGTCAGTTGTTAATTTAAGTTTAATATTTGGATTAAAATGTGCTAATACTTTAGGGGAGATCAATAAATTTTTAATTTTATTAAAAGCATCCTTACAATTTTGAGACCAATGCCATTTAGTACTAGCTTTAAGTATAAAGGATTTAAAACAGTTGCTAAATTTTTCGCAAACTTGCCGTAATAATTGACTAATCCTAAAAATGATTTTAATTGTGATATTTTTTGGAATTGGAGCATTTTTAACGGCTAAAATTTTATCATGACTAGTGTGTAATCCATCTTTATCAATAATATAGCCTAAATCATTCTTTTGATTTTTGAAAGAAACTACATTTTTCTTTCGAAATTCTTAAATTACTCTCTTGCAAAATTGTTAAAACTTTCTCCAAACGCTGTAAATGAAGTGCTTTAGTTTCTCCAGTTACTAGAATATCATCTAAAAAAATTACAACGCCCTCTATACCATCAAATAGACCTTCCATTATTTTTATAAATTTGGCAAGCGCACATGAAACTCCAAACGGTAAACGATTATACCTAAACAATCCTTTGTGAGTTGAAATTGTGACTAACTCATACGATTTTTCATCTAACGAGATTTGTTGATAAGCGTGGCTTAAATCTAATTTTGAAAACTCTTGGCCTCCTTGTAACTTTACAAATAATTCCCCAATGCAAGGTAAAGGGTACTGATCAACTTTAAATAAAGAATTAATTGTTATTTTAAAATTACCGCAAATACGAACTGAACCGTCTCGCTTTAAAACCGGTACGATAAGAGTTGCCCAATAACTGAAATCTACCGGAGTAATGATTCGTAATTGTAATCGGTGTAATTCCTGCTCTACTTTTTCTTTCATAATAAATGGTAACGAACTAATAAACTCTTTATTAAAAGTGCCTAACCCTGGTTCAAACACCGATGAATATTTAATCAATAGTCTATTGATATTTGAATAATGAATGCCACTTTGTGAATTTACCATGTTCAAATGATTTATTTCAGTAAGACCCAGATTAAAACAATTCAAAAAATCTCTATCTGAAATAGGTGGTCCTCCTTTTATAACCACATACAACGATAATTTCTAACCTTACTATTAAACTTAACATTTATATAAATCATACTAATTGGAATAAGTTGATCACCATTATATAAACGTAATATTTTATTTGTAGTTAATAACTTAATTTCACCAAATTTATTTTTATTCGTACGAGATAACTGAAACAGCGGCTCCCATATCAATTTGAAATTTTATAAATATATTTTCTACTAAAACATCAACTAAAATCGGCTTATTTAAATTTTTACATAAAGTAAACAATGACATTTCCTCAGAGTCTAAATAATGAGTATTTTTATTTATTCTACTAGATTGTCGCTTACGAGGGCATACTGATGCTATGTGACCGCGTGTTTGCAAAAATAACAGCCTATTTTTGAACTTACAACTATCGAGTGATTTTTTTTACCACAAATCTGACATTCTCCGTCTCTCGTCGATCTTGCGCTTTTTCCCCTACTTCCTTGCAAAATATGGAGGGGCTCTTCTTTAACAGACGCACATGATCCTGCTTCGGAAATACCATAATGATCCTGCGCCGCCATTTTATTGCTAGTGATTTTCATTGCATCCGCTAATGTAATCGTAAAATTTTCCTCCAAAAGTCGATCCAGGACTGGTCCTGTTGGAAACTCCATTATGAAACGGTCTCGCAAGCAAACATCTAGTTCCTGACCAAATTCACAATGCGTTGCTAGACTCGGGACGCCCAATCGTTTATCGACTCGTTGCTAGCTTTTTTGCAGTATAAAACTTGTACCTTGCAGCAAAAACGGACCGAACTGGTACAAAGTGTGAATCAAATATCTTGATTAAGTTCTTATAAGTAATTTCTTCAGGCTTCTCCAGTGCACACAAATTAAAAATTAATTTGTAGGATTCTTCGCTCAATACGTTTTAAAGTATAGCGCGTTTTTTGTCCTCTACGGATATATTATTCGCTTGGAAATAATTATCCAATCTTTGTTTAAAAATTGACCAATGACTCCTTCTTAAATCAAATTCTCGCAAGTGCCCAATATAATTCTCTGAGGATTCCATCCTCGTCGCCAATGTGATGTTTGTTAATTATATTTAAACACTCAACTATTTTATACTTATTTACTTAACTGGACACTGTCTGCTAGCACGTGGTTAGGGACAACACTCCACTCAAAATGCCTTTAGTAAAAAGAACCACACACACATATGGCACAATAAAAAAAAAGGTGTTTTATTTCAGTATATTACATTAATATTACTTCGATCACGAATATATTGAAATATCTACTTCACCTTCGCAAATTTTATAGTAAAAAATGTGTGGGGTTGTTCTTGACTTCAATTCTGTAAACGGGCAGTTTTCTTCAATTTCGCAATTGCAGAAACTTAATTTATACAAAAGAACTAGAAACCAGAACAAATAGTGCTAAATAAAATACTTTTAAAAAGTAACAATTCAATATCAAAATCATAGATTTACTCTAAAGAATAATTTGCCACTACAAAACGTTTATATTCTTTAAACAGCACGCTATTTAAATCGGAACTAACTAAGGCTGGTATCGATTGCTATACATGAAGAGTAAAGGATTAGTACCGTCTTTGCTGGAACTCTTTTCTGATTTTACCCAGTCTAGAACGATATCATCTTCATCGAGAATGTATCGAACAAAGGGGAGTTTCCTGGTAACAATGCGTTGTATTGTTTCGCCCAAAATTTGGAAGTGGGTGCGTCTACACAGTGAACCGAAGCTTCGTGCGAAAGAACAGTGCAAAATATTAAAAACTCAGCGAGTTTACAGTTGTATATGCTTGAAAAATGAGCACATATGTTTACTGTAAATATACTACAACATAGAATATGTTGAAATTTGAATGACAATCTGCACACCGTTAAAAATTGTGATAGTTTTAGTAGTAAAGTTTGAAATATCTGATGTCTTCTCATTGCACAATCGTATTCCTTTCCTGGTTGTATCGTCAGATAGAAGTGTGATGGGTATCATCGATGATCTGTCCGCGATCAAATCTGAACAAAAAGTGATAGATGATCCCTCTGAAACACAAGAGATTTTTTTCTCACACATGATGCCACCCTATCGTCGCCTCACCTCGCCTCCTCAACTACTATTCGCTGCTTGTTCGTCTCGTCCTGTCCCTCTGCCTTTAAACGGAACGCATTTTTCTCTCGTGAAATTATTCCCGTCCTAAGCACACATTTCTTGCCGAGTTTAGTATTCTGTGGCGTGAAGTTCGCGCCGCTAAAACCCGCATTTCTATTCTTCTTGCATTACCACCAGCATTTGTTCGTGACGTGATTTGTGCGTCCCGCTGAGCGTTCCCTTTCCCCGCCGCCCCACCTCCGGCCGATGTCACTTGATATCGTCTTCGTTCGTTCTCACGATGCTTTAATGCCAAGACAAGCACTTATATAAATTGTGTCATCATGTTATACTCGAGATTATTTCTACGTCTTGTACCATTTTTATATCCCACTTTCGCCCCCGAATTTACTTCTTCGTTTTCCTTATACTACATCTATCCAACGCGACGTCGACAATAACTAGTACGTGTCGGGATTGCAATAAGTTTTTTTTTTTGCGGAGGCCGGCGTTGTTGTCCATTCTGGATTCTAGCGGTAGTTACTTTTCCTCCTGCCTTTTCTATTACCGCCGTAGGTGCTGCTATTACCCTATTTTCGCCCTCCGTCATTTTTGTTTGTTACGCAAGGCAAAAGCTTCCATTATGTGAGGACAGGGTGGATGGTAACGCGTCTGTATTCAAATGTGTTGCGCATGCTTCTCAAATATTCATTGTCACGATAAAATATTTACGCTTGAGAACTTTCATGTAGCTTCATAGGAAGGAAAGTGTATATATACAGCTACATGCATGTTGCTTTTGAAACAAGAAAATGAGTGAGATAGATCGAAATTGGAACTTATCTAAAGTTCATCCAATAATCGTTCCAGAAAATATTTGAAAATAGAAAGATAGCGTTTGGATAAAATTATATATTTTTTTAAAAAGTCAAAATTCAGCGATATTTATAAAAACAAATATTTTTCTCAAACTTACTTTCAATATTGGTAGTTTGTAAAAGTACTTTATTTTATTTTTCATATAGAAATATTGACAAAATATTGCAAAGAATTTTCAGTAAAGAAGATTAATAAAGAAAGTTCGGAAAATAGTCTTAGGAGCAAAGAATCCAAATTTGATAATTTTTTTTTAATCCCACGTCCTTTGTATCTTGCGGTATCGAACTGCCATTGTCTTATTTTTGTCTTCCACAGCTTTATTTTCTGACCCAGTTGTTTGCATTCAATCCGTCCCATACTTCTTTTTTCTAATGTTCTATACATTTGTCCTCTCCAGGTGTTCCGGGGTCTACCTATTCTATTTTTAAATATAATAATCTGAGAGGATGTCACCCTGATAAAACCGGAAAGAATTTGACCTACTTTAAAATGCTAAATGAAAAACTCACTGGCCACTATATCTCACTAAATTAAAACCGAGTGTTGAACAATTGCTATCACAGAGTTGGGTTCATTCCTTACATTAACAGCATTGTTCGCTAATTACCTATAAATATTTTAAACTTCACTTGATTTTGATCTGTTTTGTCAAAAATCTAAATACCCACTTACGTTTTCAATAAAGGTATAAACAAGAATTATGTATTATATTCTTTACAATTTTGCAGTAGGTTTAGAAAAATTCAATATTCTGCAGACGAAGCATGTGGTACGCAGAGTAAAACAGTTTGGGAATCTCTGGTCTAGACAAATCAAAATTTCTGTGTATGATAATAGACAAGAGTTAATTCGAATTCTCAGATACGTGCATACTGGTATTAACAATATACATTCATTTCCTACTCCATGTATGTATGTTACGTATACTTTAGATGCGTCATAAACAAACAGTTAACCTAGCCGTACGTGTACACATTCTGTATGTACACGCGGACTGTACATGTTCAGGAACTGTACTTGTACACATATATAAGGTAATTCTATTTTTGAGATAGTAATACATGCAGTATAGGGGTATCTAAAGATGTGCTTTCTGATAGATAACTTTATTGTGAAATATCATATATCTAGTTGCATTGTGCTCTCTGATCTGTTATTTTAAAGTTATTTGAAATATCTATATTAAAGCATATATTGAACATAGGGCGTAATAAAACAATTTTTTCTTTAAGTAAAAGTAAAAGGGGATCCTAAAAAAATTAAAAACATGCTTGGACTGCTTACTCAATAGTAGATTTATGTGGATGCTTTCAGAAAAATACGAATAATGAATATGTATTTTCCAAAAATAAAAAAAAACCTTAATCATCTGGTCAATGTGCCAACTTAGTGGTTTATATCCAATATAGCAACATATAACTTTTTCATTTAGCTCTTTGCACATTTCTTTAGTAAAGGATATTAGTGCTGAGGTACCACAAAGCAAATGAGTTTAATTTTAATATGTCTTTAATCTTTAAAGCCACCATTCTACGATTTATGTTAAAAAACACGGCTGAATTATTAACGAAAGGTTAAATATTTTAATTTGGTAGTATTGTGGATATAAATTCCATGTAATCACTCTAAAAATTCAATTTGCTAATATTTATTTGAACTGAACTAGTAAATTTCACGGTTTGCAATCTACAACAACAAATACTTTTTCCAATTTCCTTTTTTCCCCATTTGTTTTTAAACAATCATTAATGAATTGTTACTTTAATTGAATTATTATTGCCTTGAAACAAAAAGCTTGAGAAGATTTTGGTGGATAATTTATTTTACCTTTATATAATGTGCATATAATTTATATACAGGACGACTCCTTCTCGATGTTTGGTACAATGATTTCGTAAGGTAGGGAGCTAGAGAGATTACATCGGGAAAGATTTGTAGTTTTGCCTTGCCAGCTTAGAACGCTTTGTCTTTTTTTAAATTACTTCGAAAAAAGGACATTTTTTATTGAGTTAAATCCGTATATTTCCGTTGTTTTTATTATCAAGGAAAAGAGAAGAGTTGGAATATAGTCTAAACAGGATAGTCTAGTCAAATTGTTAATGCGAGCTGTTTTGTTAACGTTATGACATAAACCTCTTTTAATGGGAATCATAGTTGACTATGATACCATAAAATATGTTTACTTATACGAGGGTTGGCTTCTAAGTTTTGCATATAGAGCTGGATAAACAGTAATAGATTCTAAAGACTTTATTGTTTTTCGAAGTATTCTCTATGAAGACTAAATGCACTTCTGCATGCCTTCGAACTAACTCTGGAAGCAGTTATTCCACTCGTTTATTGGTTCAGTCAAAATTGCGTTTCTGAAGGCACCAGCTGCTTCTTCTGTTGACTGAAACCTTTGACCATGTGGTCCATTTTTAACTTTCGGAAAGGTAAAGAAATCGTTGGAACTTAAGTCCGTACTATACGGAAGATGGTCTAACAATTCCACCTTCTGTTGCGTTAAAAATGGCATGCTGCGTGCGAACTTGCATTGTCTTGGCGGAGAATGATTCGTCGTTCGGGGTAGATTTTCGAAGCTCAGCGATGACTTGCGACAAACAAAATGGTTGTGTACTAGTCGGGAGTAACAGTTATTTGATCTTGTAGAGGAATTGTTGCTGCATGATCTGCTTTCGAGATAAATGTCGTGATTATCTTTTTGGAGACACTTCGAGAACAGATTACTTTTGTCGGTTTGTGTTCACCTTGGAACATCCAAACAAACAGACGACTGGTTCGTATGAGTAAAAGCCAAGCTTCAACACTACTGACGATATTGCACACGTTTTTAGAGTTTCCGGCGTTGAAGCGGTGCGAAGTTTTTATAACACCAATCCACCTTAGCTGCTTTTTGTTTTTCGGTAAATAGATGCGTTATCCACTGGAAAACTAATTGTTTTACACGCAATTCCTCGTGCAAAATTTTTTGAATTGAAGTCTTTGAAATCCCTAATAATCAATCTCATGTCAATCTTTGTTAATGATCTTACGCAGAACATCGACGGTTTCATAAGTGACTGCTGTTTTTAGTGTACCTGCTCTTGGACCGTCGTTAAAACCAATTCATCCACGTTTAAATTCCCCACACCAACGAGAAATTGCTGCCTGATGCGGTACTTCATTGCTGAAAACAGAAAATAGGGATTCTTGTTGAGATAACTGTCATCGAAAATTATAAGAAAATATTGCGCGAAAATGTTTTCGGTTTAATTCAATTTTTGTTCCAGTATATATCACTTATACCTGGCACTAAAAGAGTTGCAGAATCAACTTCACCGCACTAAATATACAAACTAAATTTAATTTATGGTTTTCTTTGTATTACATGGTGTAGATTCTTTTGTGTCCACAGATGTCTGTTGATTACAGCACAATTTGTGAAACTCGTTTCATCTGTAAAACTGGACAGCTTCACACATAGGGATGATATTTATATTTACTCAACCTTCGTACAGTCCTTCATTACAAAGTGCTTAATTCCATTGCAATTTATCGGGTTAAAAATTACTGATTTTGGTCTGTATATGCTAAGATGTTTACGTTGATAGCGTGGTTAGACTTTCTTGTTCCAATTTTTACTCTAAAGAACGAATCATATCTGCAAATCTGCGAATATTTTCCTATTTAATCGTCTCTAAGACAGCTGGTTTTCAAAAATCTTGTTTTAAACATTGAAAACAAAACTCACCCTGTTTTTATATCAGTATATATTAAACGGATTTTTAACAATTAGAGAAAGCACTATTCAGGTACAAAACCTTTTAAAAACAACAAACATGTATTAAAATTAAATTAGTTTCTGTTATTGCCTTTTGTATTTTTATTTTTTGACTGGTTTAAACAGCAGTAAATAGTTTAAAACAATATATAAGACCCTTCCAAGAATTTCTGTTATTTACCATCTTATTTGTAGTATTCAAACTTAAAAACTGGAAAATAAATACATTTCTTTTAAAGAATTCTTTGATGTTTATTTTCAAAGTTCAAAGAAAAGATCATATTTAAGTACAAACGTAACCATTTCAAGAAGTCGTGTAAAACATCACAGCGCTAAAATTTAACAACACAGCTAATTAGTATCACCAATATTATGCCAGAAAACACAGAGTTAATTAGCGAAGGCACTGCGAGCTGATAATGTAAAGAAAGCAAAACGAATCCGAGGCTGAGGGTAGGTACAAAATGAGGTTTTTATGGAGGGATATAAAATTTTCGTTCGCGAGAAAATATATAATTATCAAAGTTGTGGTTCAGCGGCTATTCGACTGGAATTCTCTAGAACATTGATTAGTTAATAAAAAAAAAAACTTTCCAGTAACTCTCCAACTTAAAATATATCTTAAATTGGTTTGAATTCAATTTTAACTTTTTCATTGCTACCATTTTACTTTGAGTCCGATTTTTCTTCTCTCATTCCTTTTTTATTTCGCCTCACGTAATTGCAACTTTAGCGGCTGCGAAATTGAGGATTGAAAGTAAGAGAAATGTCTTAGATCACAGTTTCCATACGATAATAAGTTTGGATTAATTTTACGAACGTTTTAGGTCTAATAAAAATGCGAGATCTTTTGTGAAATATGCTAAAAATTAAAACTGTTTTACACTACTTGACAGCAATTTGTGTGATTATGTTGTAAGTTAGTTATTAAAGTGGTACTATCTTCTAAAGGCTCAATTTTAGAACAGATATCTAAGCACTATTACACTTGTTAAATTTGACAGCTTGATAAACTGAACAATTGAGAGTTTTCCTAGCATTTAAATCTAATGACATTTGACACACTTCAAAAGGGTAGTCTCCACTTATAGAATTAGAGAACAGAATTTGATTATTCCTTTATACTACACTATTTTTAAGGTACAAACAAAAATCAGAAAAAGTACATCAGGTGATTTGGCTAAATACTTTTTCAATATTCTAGTAGTGGAACACCTACAGAGCAAGTCACGTAACCAGAAGATAGAGCCTCTGTGAATGGAATTGTTCCAAATGGTTTTCTTTTTATTATATTTTATGCAAAGCATGTATTTTTTAAAGGAGGTTAACACAGGATATCTCATAAGTTTACGTCTTTGTTACACAATAATGTATAGGATAAAAATGACAAAATACTGCACACACAAAAATCAAATCATTATAAATGTATTCAAGTATAAGCGTTCAATCCTCAGATATGCATCATTTTTTTTAAGTACTATGGTCAGACAGATTTATTTTGTTTATATGCGATGTACTTATCTTGCAGAACATTTTAATATAAATCGTGCAATTATTTAATGTTTACACGGCTTGGTGATCCAGTGGTAAGAGGGTCAGCACTTGAATTTGGTAATTTAGGTGTAGTGCATTCGAAACCAACGTCCGTCAAGTACAGTGGCAGTAGTCACCATTCGCCGTTGGGAAAATAATTAATGGCGTTCAACCCTTTACGGCGAAGGAGTGTAGTAACAAGGCTATGGAGCACTTTTCACATATCGGAAGGCTGTTACGGTTATAACAAGCTAAATTAGCTTATAACTCCATTACCGTTACTTTGACATTTTATTGACACATTGTGCACTTTTTGTGGATCTAAAAAAAAAAAAATTATTGTTTCAATTTTGTGCTATTACCGGAAATTAGGCAGAACCGCTATTGATGCCGTTTATGTATTCCGAGAAATCAATAAAATCTATAGAAATAACGTCTTCAAAAAATTTAGAAAAGGTGCTGCTACGATTTTCCCATCGCTAGCATACCATGACATTTTGCATAGGACGCGGAACCAGTATGCCGTTATTTTATGTTTTGATGTTTTGACCTAAGTTTCATTTACGAGGGTAAACAGAAAAATTCGGTAACTAAAGCATAGTAAATAACAATATTTCAGTAAAATATGTTTTATTTCTCGACATAATCTCTCTCAGGATCATTTATCTAGTCGATGCTCAAGTTTTTTATGTCTTCACAGTACTCATTTTTCCGATCTCCTCAAAATAGTGGTCTACGGCAGCTATCAGCTCCTCATTCGAAGCAAATCTCATACCACGGAGTTGTTTTTTAAGCTTGAGAGAGATGATAGTCCGACGGAGCTAAATCTGGTGAATAAGGGGGATCATCAAGCGTTTCAAACTTTAATTTGGCCAATCTGGCTTCGACAATTCCGCTTTTGTGAACTGACGCATTGTCTTGATCGAAACGAAGTTTTTCTGATTTCCCCCAGGTCTTTTTTCGGCGATAGCTGCATTCAATCGATTCAAAAGTTTAGAATAATAATATCCAGTAATCGTTTGTCCCTTTGGAAGGTAATCGATAAGCAAGATTCCCTTTGCGTCGCAGAAAACAGAAGCCATCACCTTTCCTCCCGATAGAATGACTTTGGCCTTGTTTGGAGCCAGTTCACCACGTTTAGTCCACTGTCTTGATTAATGTTTATTTTCCGGTGTGTTGTGGTGGATCCATGTTTCATTGCAAGTTGCCGAAGCCGCTTCAAAATGGCCGTAGAAACATTCCATGCGTTTGAGTTTTTAGGGTGGTGTGAGCAAACACGGCACCCATCTTGTACATCGCTTAGGGATGTCTAATTTAACATTTAAAATGTACGTCACTCGTTATCTGGAGATGCCTGCAGGTATCGTCATTTACGCACGCACAACGTTTTTGTAAAACATTCACCCATTTGCAGACAGTCTTAAAAGAAGGAACATCTTTGCCTAACACATTTACTATGTGTTAGACGAATTTAAAAATGAACAATGTCGTTCATTTTTAAAAGCGCCAAAGGTGCTCTACTTTGAGCGAGTGTATACAACAAACTACTTAACAAATCGACAAAGTTTAATACAAAAATTATTGAAGCATCAATCTAAATAATACCATCAAATATTGCTTTCACACAGCGCCATCTCATAGTTAGTTACCGAATTTTTCAGCTTAGAAGAAAGAAATTTATTGTTGTGTGGGGGACACCACAATAAATTTCTCCAGAAACTCATTAGAATCTTTGTTAATAACAGGCAAATTGGTCAAAACCGCCGTAATTCGGTGAAGTTAAATTTGTTGGTACTCAACGTGCATAAACTTTTCTTAAGCACTAGTTCATGGTATAGATTTTGTTCCACGCTTTTAACTGAAATCTCACATGTGTACTAGAAATCTAACAGTAGCTCTTCTGTCAGTTTATACTATATCATAGACCAAATTATTGCTTTCCTTAGTCACTACTGTTTTTGGTGGTTCAGTGAATTGTCTATGTTAGTAAGATTCTCTACTGAATTTAAATTAGAGTGACCAATATTACACAAAATTTTTGTCATGTCATTATAAAGTTTGTGCTGTAATAAGTTCTTTTTACATATATGTTTTATCATTGCGCTTCACTTCAAATTATGGGCATCTTAAGTTTATTAAAATCCTATCTTTTGTATAAGGATAGATATAGAAAAGCTGTACATTTTACATTAACGTCAATAACAAATAGTCAGTTCTTTCCTTCGTATTCTAAGAGAATAGGTATATCTGTAAAATAATCTAGGAGTCGCTGCACTTCCAAACGAATGTTAAGTAGTACTAACGAAATACTAATATATTTTAGCAGTAGATGTTGCACAAATATTACAATTAGAAAATAAGTGAAAGCAGTGGAAAAAATCCAAGATACAAAACAATTTTGACCGACTTTTTACTACTCTGAGTAAAAAGGAAAGTCATTTCTACTCATAATTCTTGTTATTACCATGTGTTTTAAACGTATGCGAATTTCGCGTGATATTAACAAGAAACATATTTTTATTAATACGCCAGTAGTTTCAGTTTAGGGAGCAATAAGCATGCGGAGCCGCGTGTTACTGGCACGTTGCTGCACATAAAGGTTTAAAGCTGCTCATGAAATAAAATAGCGCCGCTACCGGTATTAGGTCGGTCGTCTTATACAAAGGTCCCGGTTGACTTTAGCTTTAGGCATCGTTAATTTTATGTGGGAGTGGAAATTCGGTTTGCATATAGATCAAAAATTAAATTTATAGCTTCTTTTCTATTTACCTCCCTGTGTTGTTGGACCTCTATATTAGAAAGCCGGTTACCAACTGAATTTATACATAATCAAGTTTACTGTAGTACAACAAATATTTGGAGTAAATTATTACTATTATTATTATTATTTTGGTTTTGGTAGTGACCAAAAATCCACTTCTAAAAGAAAAGCAATCTATCGCCCCCACAGTGCAATAGGGTTAAATGTGTACAACATTTGATACACATTCGGCACCCTACACTGGGGGTCGATCGTGCGACTTCTAACAAACAAAAGCAGGTACACTCAAAAGGATTAATAGTCCATTTTTAAATTTAGATGTTCATTTCAGTTATCAATCGATATAATCGTAGAAGAACTGTGTAACTTCGCTGTGCTAGTATATATGTATTTGCATTTAAGCGTGTTTCTGACTTCATATTTATAAAATATATTACCAGTACGTCAATTGTCTTTTTATAAGTCTCACAGTCTAAAATTAGATGATTAAAAGCACCTACTTCGTTGCACTTGTCGCGCATGTAGTTATGTGTTGAAAATTGACCATGATTAATAAACATTCTTTTGATGTACTTTACGTCACATTATTGTTTTACATCAACTGTAACTGAAACAAAACATAATTCGTTGGGTGTTCTCCAACAATTTACTAGCAGTTTATTGCGACACTATACGAGCCAAAGGTCGCTACAAGATAACCTCGACTCACCTCTGCTGAAGCATCCCTACATTTTTGCTGGTCAGTCTATGTCATTGTTTTTGATACTTAAACACTCTTTAATCCATTTTCTCATTATTTGTAACCGTTTGTGATTTTCCCAATGAATGGTGAAGATTGAAGTTGAAGTTCTTAGTACTGCACTTTTTAAATCACAGAAAATTGTAAAGCATCGCATTTTGGAACTGTATAATATCTAACGTCAATGAAATATGCTCCTGCAGTAAAAACGCTTGCAAACTTGAAAAATGTGACCTTTTTAACTTTCAGGGAAGGTGTGAGTATGTGCTACACATTCCGTTCGCACTGTTTATGTAGATATCTATCTAATCTCTGTACTCTTATACTTACTTCCATTAAAAATACCCCGGTTTTCATTATCTGCAAAAGAGCGAAAATCAACTAAAAGCAGATTGTAATAGAAGCTAGCAGGTCATTGACAATTTATTTTTTATAACATGATCATAAAAATTGGATATTTTTGCGAATGCAGGTACAATTAGAGCTGACGGTTAGCATTTTGCAAGTCAATTTTCTTGTTAGTAAATCATGCCGGTGGTCCTTCCATAACGGTAACAACAGACAAAAGCATTAAAAATGTGCACGATATCGTACTGTAGGACTGTAGAGTACACATCAGGAACATTGTGGACGATATCATATAATGTGGTACACAACATACTGACTTTGACTGACTGAAGAATTAGATATGAAAAAAATTAATGCAAGATGGGTGCCCCGAATGTTAACCAGTTATCAACAAAAAATCGGGTGTTTGTAAGTGTCTCTGGGAAAGGTATCAAGCAAGCAAAGAGAACTTTCCTAGTCGGTATGTGACCATGGATGACGAAAATTAAGGCACGGTGTGCTGTTCCATCAGGCTAATGCTCCCAGCCATACATCTGGTATTGCTATGGCTGCTGTAGACCAAGCAGGCTTTGAATTAGTGGGGCACCTACCATATTCCCCGGATCTGATCCCTAGTGATTACAGGCTGAAATTAAAAGAAATATTACGCGAGGCAAAATTTTCTAGTAATTGTGAAATGATGCAAGCTGTGGAGAGGTGGTTTGCAGAGGTCCGACAACATTTTTTCCAAGACGTTATTAAGATGTTGGAGCACCGATGGACCAAGTGCATTAGTGTAGAGGAAGACGATGTCGGAAAATAAAAAATATAATGCCTACTATAGTCGGGGTTAGGGCTACAGCATAAAGATCCACCCTCCTATTATTATATGCGTTCTATCTCTGTACTTATATCGAAATATTGTGTATTTATATAAATTGTATAAGCTGTACTTTTCATTGAAATTTTAACTAAAATTTTGAAGCGGTGCGGTTTATACTGTCAATACTGCATACAGAAGAAGAAACAAATCATGTGTTTGCTTTAGATGCTCATGCTGCATGGTTTACTGTAAGTATGTAACTACACCAAAATATTTTATTCAAGTAATTTAAACGCTTTACGGTATTTAACGAAGACTGCATTTAATAGCAACCATAAAACTTGTACGCTAGCTCCAATTCAAGCGCGAAGTTTTCATTCATATAAATACAATTTACGAGCTATATATTTTATGTGTACAACATATGCATTTTATTTGTACGGGGGCGGCCTGAAATGTTTCCGGAATCGGCAAGAGATGGCGTACCAAGGTTGAAGTGGATTCATTGGTCGGCAAAGGCAACCTTTCTTGCGGCAACTGTGAAAATTTCAAACGTCTACTGTCATTAGTTGTTGTTTAAGAGTATGTTTTGTGTAGCAGGTCAGAGGGTTTTGCAAAAATGGATAAAATCGATTTTTGTGCAGAGCTAAAACACTTCTGGATGGTTGGAAAAACGGCCACGGAAATGCTAAATAGTTTGCTAGAGGTTCATGACGGATGTACTCCTCATTTGCGACTATCAGGTTCTGGGTGAGCGATTTCAATCGTGGCCTCATGAGCGCAAGTGACGAACCACGCCGATCGTCGATTGAAGCTGAAAGAGATAGCAAAGGCAATAGGCTTCTCAGAAGAACGCGTTGGTCATATCCTACACGAAATTGTGGATATGAAAAAGCGTTCGGTGCGATGCGTACCGCGTTTGCTCACACCGGAGCAAACACGACATCGCGTCACGGTTTTGGAGAACTGTATGTCTGGCCAGGATCCAATGAATCCAAGTGATTTCTTCATGCGTTTTGTAACCGTCGATGAGACTGGGATCCACCACTACATACCGGAGACCACGGAACAATCGAAGCAGTGAACTTTTCCGGGCGAATCGGCTCCGGGGCAATGCTACAGCGATTTATTGCCCCGATTCGATGCAGTATTGAAGGAGAAACGGCCTCGTTTGCGGCGAAAAAAAGTGCTTTTCAACGACAATGCACCGGCTCATTCATCCCGCATCGTCGTGTCCAAATTGAATGAGTTACGAATTATTCTCTTATCCTCCATACTCGCGGGATCTAGTCCCCAGCGACTTTTCCTATTCCCAAATCTGAAAAAATCTCTGGGAGGAGAGAGATTTGCCTCAAATGAGGAGGTCATCACTGCTACAGAAGGCTATTTTGCAGACCTCGAAACATCCTACGATTTCGACTGCTTCAAGAGATTAGAGCAACGTTTGAAAAAGTCTATTGATCGTCGAGGAGACTACATACTAAAAATAGAAATAAAAAACAACACCAATACCGAGCCTTTCTTGTCGATTCCGCAAACATTTCAGGTCGCCCTCGTATATCTATATACAGCGACGCTTTCGTATAGATTTTTAATTCTTTGGCGCGTATGATAATTTATCACGTCATTTTTTGTTTTGATATATAGACGATATGCCGTGTCCTTTTGTCTTTTGCGTCGATTGATCAAACCACCGCCTCCTTTCGCGTTTTGACGTTGACGTTTGAAATTAATATCCGGCGGAATTTTCTTTTCTCCGATGTGCGTCCTTCACGCTCCTCCCTGCTGTCCCAACTTCAGTCCCAGAATATAATTAAATTAGGGATAATTGATGGATTAACAATCGGCGTAGGTACGAATTGTTCGGAATTCGTAGTGATTTAAAGTAAGTCCAACACCACCTGTCGCCTGCGGCAACGAGCGGCCATTAGCAGCTGATGAATGACTGGGAAACGAAGCCAATTTCATTGCGCTGTTGCGTTTCAATCTATTCTCCCAACGACCATTTGTCCATGTAGGTACTATATTGGTAGCGGAGTGTATACTTGTAGTAGCAACGGTAGAATGCTGCTGTTCGTCTAGTCGGCGCGCTTCGTCCATTTTTCTCTATGACTGCACGCTATTCTTTTATTTTCGATCGCGGACCATTGTTTTCGCTTCGATGATGAGACAGAAATAGGTACATTAAGAATACTTTCTAGTTCCAACGAGTATTGCTGGATTGAGATTGGTAAAGCGGTCACGAAATGGGAAGTGAACTTCGCCGTAATATTACCCGATTATTACTTTAGGAATCATTCAATTTGATGCGCCAATCGTTTGAGAAAGAACAAATGAACAGTGTTTTAAGTCATATTATGTAAGGGTACCGGGAAGATTTTATGGGGAAGAAATTAAGGTTTAGTTTTTTTGAAATGGAGCATTTATGAGGTAAAAGTCATGTTCTAAGCCTTATACAGAAAAAAAATAAGGTTTTGAACACTTTACAATTTTTCTGTTTCTATATAATTTCCTTCAATTTCACTGTACTAATGCAATTGCATCACCTTATAGTGTTCTCCATAAATTATCAACAAACTTAAGTAACCTTCGTCCCTATAATTTAAATGTGCTGGCATTCTTCATAAATTTACATATTCTAGATCCAAAGCAAAAAGAACCTGTTTCATTTACTTATAGGAGTTATCTTGATGTCATTCAAAATACTGTTCGTAATAATCCGAAACAATTCTAGAATTCAGAATATCTTTACGTGAGGTGAAACTTGGTGCAGAATATTCTGCACCTACAAATATCGTTATTCCTTTTGGAGTATGCTTCAGTAATGTTTACACATAATCCCAAAATAATAACTTACCTACGTTTAATGATACCTCAAGGTGTACCATAATGTTTAGTACTGTGACACTGGCGGAAACTGAACGAGCATTTAAGCGGTCCATGATCTTTTTACATCGAGTTTAGATGGTATCTGAAGTTTTGCTATAAGCGTGTGCGCTTATCCTCTTGCAAAACTATATATCAGATTTTCAACCTTATATTGATGTATTCTACATTTCTGTCAACATGGAAACTATTCCGTGCATGCCCCATGCTGCAGAGAGGCGATTCATCTCATAGTGGCAATTACCAGTCGATTTTCTTGTTTTGCAATTTCTCTAAAGCGTCTAATAAGGTTTGTTTATACAACTATATCACCAACTCCGTGGAAGATCTGCCAAGTAACATGGGCTTATGCGACGGCGTTCTACTAACCTACCATACTATACGTATTGTAACGATATGTATTATTAACATTTAAATCACTTAAAGTATCAATGTTTTTTTCTAACATTTTCTTATACTTCTATATTTGATATTTCCTCGTTAGTGTATGGTTCACGCCCTTATTTTGTTATTGTTGTTGGAGACAAAGTACCGTTAGGACTCACTCTTCTTTAATTTACTTATAATATTTATTTCGTACAGTTTTCTTTCTGTGTCGTAAATATTACAGATATCTATTTTAATTCTTCATTATTGACATTTTAAAGTTAAAAAAAGGTTCCTTAAATAACACATGCAGCGGAGACGTAAAGTCCGCTATCGTTAACTATATACATATACCGTTTTTTTGTAAACATACTTTAGTGATTAACTATAATGTTTTCCAAATTTATTTCTAAAAAACGTACAATGTACTGTACTCACACATTTTTATCATAGTATTAAAATAACTATCGTCCCGAAATAAAAACGCTACCTTCAAAATTTCTCGTAAGTCGGATGGATGGCACGCCTGTCAGCCTTTACTTGTAAATAATTTCATTCCGTCAAGAGTGTGTTTACTGCGGGGTCTATCATTTAGATAAACAGGTATAGTGAATATATCCCCCAAAAAAACCTAATACAAAATAACGACTGTGTCAAAGTCACAGAAATCGAAGTTATCTCTCAATAGAAAATGTGTTAATTTTATAATTAATTATAATTTGTGAAATTCTTCAAAGTCATTTGAAGTTAAAAGTGTCCCAACTGATGTTTTCACAATAATTTGGAGTTCCGTGGAAGCCGAAGACAGGCATAAGTATTTGTTAAAAAAGAAATATTGTTAAAAAGCGATATATGTATATGTACACTACCGCTCAAAAGGGTTTAGGCACTCTCACTGACAGCAAAAATGTATAAAAACTCAGCAAAAATGTATAAAAACTCAGCAAAAATGTTAATAATATTTATTTTTTATGTACAGATACACGTACATGAATAAAAATATATTAAATAAATGAGAAAATTAAAACGTTTAATTTAAATTTTGCTTTCATCTATGTGACCTCCTCTTGATTTAATAATTGCAGCACACAATCGAGGCATTCTCGCAATAAGTTTTTCCAGAGTTTCTTGTGTTATTGAGGTCCAACTCGATTGCAATTTGTTCCACACGTTAGTAGCTGATGTCGGAGCCGATTTCCGTACTTCCCGATCTAGTTCTTCCCATAGTAACTCGATTGGATTCAAGTCGGAGCTCTGGGGAGGCCATTCCATAATTTTGAGAGTTCTTCCTCTTCTAAATGGCGTAAATAGTCTGTGCATAATTTAGAGGAATGTTTTGAGCCATTATCTTGCTGGAAGATAAAATTTTGATCCAAAAGTCGAATTCCGGAAGGTATTGCGTGGTTCTCCAAAATTTCGCGGTAGCCTTCTTTTTTTAATATACCGTCAATTTTCACAATGTCCCCTACACTAGTGCCAGCAAAACAGCCCCAAATGGCGATAGAACCTCTACCATGCTTCACGGTAGCAGCAATACACTCTTCTCTGGCACGTTCATCCACAGATCTTCTTACGAATATGCGTCTTCGGCTTCCGAACAGCTCAAATTTGGACTCATCCGTTCATAGGACGTTGTTCCACTCTTCTATGGTCCAGTGTTGGTGTTCACGAGCCCAGTTAAGTCGCTTTTGCTTGTTTTGTTTGCGTAGTAATGGCTTTTTCATGGCGATACGTCCATGGAGCCCGGCTTTCTGTAGGCGACGTTTGACTGTAGAAAGACTGACTAGTTTTTGGCGACCAACATTTAATTCTGCGGTGATTTCCGGGGCTGTTTTGCGTCTATTTAACTTGCTGGTAACCACTATTCTGCGATCATCTGCAGATGTTGTCGCTTTTGGCCTTCCACTCCGTCTTTTATTAAGAAAACTGCCAGTTTCCAGATATTTTTTTACGTTATAGTCAACCGTAGCGTGGTGTATTTTAATTTTTTTGGCAATTTCTCTAATTTC
The DNA here is from genome assembly GCA_023509865.1 of Trypoxylus dichotomus. Classification (NCBI taxonomy): domain Eukaryota; kingdom Metazoa; phylum Arthropoda; class Insecta; order Coleoptera; family Scarabaeidae; genus Trypoxylus; species Trypoxylus dichotomus. The sequence goes on along the minus strand of CM042074.1, from coordinate 43,770,891 downwards.
ACTTCGCGGAGGCATTTTAAAAAATCGTCACACGATATTTCGCTCACGACGTGAATAGAGTAAATACCACACTGCAACTGACCATAGGTTACAGATTTCACTATAATCTTCTAGGAAGGTAATTTAAACATTATTACCTTCAATCTAACAGATGACTAAATTTACCCAGTAAATTCAGAGGGATTGTTATTGTAATTGCACCGCAATAAACAGTCTATGGTAAACCGACCAAGTGCAGGTAAATGATAGTAAACCTTATGCGATGTAATGGGTGTTTATCTTACCGGACTGCATTTTAAATACGTATTTCATTTTATTATAATGTTTTTTTGGTAAACATAATACTATATGAATAATCCATGAAAACAGGGGTGCCTAAACACTTTTGATCGGTAGTGTACATTTTGATTTGCCAATATATTTATAGAAACTTATATTTATTTCAATTATTTAATATTATTTATATTTGAATTTAAATTGAACAAAAATTTAAAGAAAAGTATCTACTCGGCAAATTAATACGCTGGCATTTTTCACCACTATATTTATGTCTCCGAAACTTTAGATGCTCATTTTATTTGGAAAAGGCTTTTGATCTTTGTGTTATTTGCTTCCATGTTACATTATTAAAGCGCAGTGTTAAATGTGTAACAGGAATTTTTCAAACACCTAACTACATCAGGTGCAGTCCTTTCTTTTTTCAGGAGAACAATGAAACAGTGACTGTCACATCTAGACGTTATGTAGAAATGTTAAACAACTTTTTACGTAATAAAGTGTTTCCATAGTTGGATCGTGTCATGATAAGATATAATAGGAGAAAAATAAATAGAAATAAGAGCAAAAAACAAAGAAATAAAAAGAAAAGGAAAGAAAAAGTTTAAAGAAGGAATAAGAGAAAAAAAGAATGGGAGAAAAAGGAAGAGGGAAGACAGAAACAAAGAAGAGAAAAAGAAAAGAGAATGGCGGCATTTAGACATTTCGCCTCCGTTCTAGGAGGCTTCTTAAGGAGAAAACAGAGGAACCAAAGTGGCACGGTAACTCGACGTGTAAACCACGCTAGAGGCGAAATCCGTTTGGGAGAAGGCGAAAAACAGAAAGTTTTTCACTTTTCCTTTTCTTTTTATAACTTTGTTTCTCATTTTACTTTTATTTAATTTTCTCCTTATATATTATAATGACACAGTTCAACTCCGGAAACAGTTACGTTTATTACGTTTATTACTGACTCTGGTCGTGGAAGCTTACGTATTCATTACAACTTTTTCGTGCCGATCTAAAGCGTTTAAGGCTCCAAAACCGTGAGTGGTGGTTTCAGCATGATGGTGTTACTACCCACACAGTGACTGCATGGAGGAGCATGTTTCAAGGCTGTCTGATTTCGCGCAATGCTTTCATTGCTTGGCCACTATGGTCACGGGACTTTTTCAGATAACTCCTCCGGCAACGGAGGAAAGATGGAGAGGGCAAACCCCGAGAGGGGCGATTTGTTAAGTGTTTTTTTTTGTATGAGGGAGAATAAATGCTGACAAGCATTCGCACACATGTCGTGTGAGAGCGAATGATAGTAGGTATGATTTTATTGAGCATTGAGACTAGCGGTTGTTTTAGGTAGCTCGAGACGGCAACTATAGGCGGGACGACCGTTATTCATGATCCTGGAGGAGAGGGACGACCATCTGAACGATCGTGAATGAACGCCTAGGACCTTCTCAATTCAATGGGACTACCAGTGAGACAAACAAACCCTCAAAAAGCAAAACGTATTAAAAAAGACGCGAGTTTCTTTTTATTATTAAGTGAAGCATTTATTTATTCGGATCTGCTTCTGTAGGGTTGAGAGATATAATGTAAATATCTAAGTTAAGTACAGCGCCATCTAGACCCGCATTATTTTTGTTCTTTAGATTAAGGTTAGCATAGATTTAGTTAGCTAGATTTGCGTTCAATATGTTTTGTTAAGACGAGGATATCCGGTGTAGTGGTCCTGACGAAGGACCGCAGCTGGGGTAATTATTGCCATTTATTTAAGTTTTCTAAATGAGGAGTAAGGTCACCGGACTTAACAGCATCGAAAATAATTGTGGTCACTTAAACTGTGTGTTGCTTGTATGGCCATTAAATATTATTCTTGTAAGAAGTGAGATATAGTTTGTTTCCTTTTATTCTTCCGATACGTAGTGCACTAGCTTAGATCAAAATCAGCCAAAGCCTATTACCATACAGTCTACATTCATCGATCCAGTTCCTTGTAAGATACCGCGTACATGTCCATACTCTTTTTATAATAGTGTTGGTTTTACACTGAAATAGTATTTAATTAACACTACCAATGTCCAACCTGCCCCACTCTCGTTCTGAACAAGTAATAGACTAATTTCAGTGTCTACTGGTGTGAAAAACCCTATTTGCCGTATTTAATCCAATTTTATTACTGTTCCAATTACTAAAAATACACGCAATAAGTAGTAAATGCATTTTATCCCAACGTTATCATAAAAGTTCGTTGCTGGTGCTACATAATTAAAACTATACAAAGCTTTCCCTTAGTTATTACAACCGATCACTGTTTCAAACTACGTGCGCATTCGTTCGTAATGTCAAACTAATGTCATGACATTTTTATGCGCTCGTGGAAATTTATATTTTACAAAGGAATTATTCGGCTCTTTCCCGAGCGGTGCGGTCGAATGCGCTTATTCCACTTTTTGTTGTTGGTTTATTTTTTGATATTTGGAAAATTACTTGGAGCCACTGTTGCGCGTCGTCCAAACCCGTGCTGGGATTTTCTGTTTTATATTGTCATGCTTTACCAAGAAATGAGACTCTAGACGGACGTTATAGTAATAAGCATACGACGGAAAGTAGATGGCAGCCTACGTAACCTCTGCGGAAATTAAAAAATGCTTAGTAACCGTAATATATGAGTAATTAATTAGCTGTCACTGCGATTTGAAATAGTAGTAGTACGGTCTGAATTGTCGGAAAATAATGAAAAAGTATCTTCATTTTGGCGTTTTCGCTATGCACAGCAAACGAAACAAATTCCTCACGGGACCTCCTATATACCTCGTTGGTAGAACTTCCTGAAAAATCCACTGCAACGTTATTGCAAATGAAAAGTTCGTAATTTAGTTTAATAGGATGACCAGGTGTTCCTATTTCCTAGGTTATCTCTGCGTTTAATCAGTTGAATTTCAGTTACAAAAGTTTTTCATTTATCAGTGCTTTTTCTGTTTAATTTATTCGTTCGCTGCTGTTAGTGCAATGCTGGTAGACGGAAATCCAAATTAGAAACTACTAGATAAGAGGCAAAATTCCCAAACAAAAGCATTTAGGATGTATTACTTTTAGCAACAACATTGATAAAGCGTGTTTCAATAAGACCGCAAGATTTTACGGTTTAATAAAACGTGGTTTTCTGTAGCAAAGTATTGAAATATTTACTGATTGATAATGTATGCATTTGTCATGGCTTTGCTGGCACACACATACTCTTTTGACAAAATTTGCAATAACACCGTTGTATACATGTGGCGGTGTTTCATTCATAGAGCGTGTAATTTCGGTCTTCAATGCTTCGGTGGTCGTGGGCTTCTTAGCATAAACCTGTGACTTCAGGTAATCCCACAGCCAGAAGTCCAAAGGTGTTAAATCGCAAGAACGTGGCGGCCAATTCTGGTTACTAAACCGGGAAATGACACGAGTAGGAGCAAGCTCGTGTAAGATAGTTAATGTTTCACGGGAGGTATGATATGTATGTGGCACCATCCTACTGAAACCACGTTGTTAAAAGCAATATTTTCGAATTGAGGCATAAAAATGTGCGTTATCATAGTACGATGATGTTCGCCATTCACCGTTACTGCATTACCTTCCTCATCTTCAGAGAAATACGATCCAATTACTCTTCCAGACCACAATGCACACCAGACAGTAACACGTTTTGGATGTATTGCTTTCTGATGACTCATTGGTGGATTTGCTGAGCCCCAAATATGGCAGTTTTGGCGATTAACGAAGCCATCGAGGTGAAAATGGACCTTATTACTGAAAATGATTCACTTCTGTTTGCCCACGGATCCAATTGGTGAACTTTCTTCGCTGTGCATGACTGTGCTTTTGACAGAAGTTGTTGAGTCAGTTAGACTTTCTAGGCATGTAGATGCACATCTTTAGTTAGAATACGCTAAAGAGTGGTTGTTGTAATGTCCAATTCTTGTGCACGATGACGAATCGACATCTCTGGACTTTCGGCCATACCCTCACAAACTGCCGTTATGTTTTGTTCTGAACGACCCCTACGATTTCTTGTCGTGTGTTTCACATAACTAACCGAACCAGTACTTTCGAATTTTTCGATTATTCAGTTCACAGTAGATGAATTAGGAACATTCTGTCGAGCGAATATTGGACACACTTTTACGAAGGGTGACAATTAAACATTCACGATTTGGATAATAATGTTTAACGAAGGGGACGGGCTGTTCTATCCTGTAATACTCCATGTTTACTAACTACTATCTCTCAACCCACGATCTGTCACGTCATAGTTTACGTGTTATTAAGGCAATTTATATCTTACGCTTTTATTGAAACCCCCTTTATAATAGTTAGAAATGGATATAAAATGTGAGTTTAAATAAGTAACAAAAGTTGGTTTAAATTTTCCGTTAAAAAATATTTGTCTTCATAAGTAATTATGAATTTTATAAACATGAATTGTATTAACAACAAAGCTGAAACACTTCAATATCTCCTTAATCACAGCGCTTCACTAAAAACTGGACGCTTGTTTCGACATCTAAGTTATCATCTTCAGTAGTAACACTGAAATTTAGTATAACTGCTGAAGATGATAGCTTAGCTGTCCAAACGTGCGTTTCAATTTACCAGTACCACAATGTTCGGGTTTTGTGATACAACAAAGCCTTGAAATTAGTACGGTTATTAATTATTAATGCAACACAATATAGACTGAAAAATTTGGCAAAGCGAAAATGTTCCAGGATGATGCACACACAATTTGATAAAACATGCCACTAGCCTGTGCTTAGTCGTTTTCATCGTATATGCGCACGACATTGGTAGTCCTGGTTATAGAGACGAATGGGTACTTGTCAGGCAGATAGATATAAATAACCATTAGTCAACGGTACGTCTACTTTAAGACCCGGATGTTACAGACAAATGTAAAGAAGTGCGTTTTACCACTAAACTATAATTTTACGAATATTTATTGAGCACTGGAGAGTTCAGTTGATGGTAGAGATTACTACAAGCAATGCTCTCGACATAATAAGAAAATATTGTAATTACGTTGCAACCAGTGTTGAGCTACAGGGCGCGATCATGGTCCATTAATGCTGATCGCCAACTTGAAAATTGGCTAACTCCGGCTCTCCGTGTTACGTACATACATCTCCAGATATAACTGTTAAATTTACTATTATGTTTTTTCTAGTTTTATCGGAAATCTTCAATCAAATTTGACTAGTTTATATAGTTTTTGTTTGGTTTGCGACGGGTTTCGGGGTCGTATTATTCCTTTTTGAAGGCAATAATTGATATAGGCTATATTTAAATATTGCATTTTTCACGATAGCCCTATAATTTCTTAAAAACATATCTAAAATTTTACAATTCCAATAGCAAAAAATTGCTCGAAATTACACTGATGACGGCGAGTAGGCAGAAACATGGCCGTGTGTTAGCGTTTTTTGTCTCCTCACATTGTTTTCTCGTGAATGATTTCACCAATAGCAAGAGTAGCTATTTTTAGCGGCCTTGTTACGTTAAGCATTATTTTTATAGGCATTTTAGATGTAGATTCAATATTATTAACATCTTGTCTGTTTCTCGAAGAACTTTACGTTCTTAATCACACCAATCGATATTAATAAACAAATAAAACATGTTTAACTGTTGTTTAAATATATTTCTGAAGCAGAACTTAGGTGCCTAGATATATTTTAATACTGCATAGAAATTAAACTAAGTTGAAAATTACATTAATCTTATAGTTTAACAATTCGTTATGAGCGCGCCATAACATTTTTGAAATACTTTCGGAAATTCGTTATCTAATATGACGCTGAAGTAATGATTTAATTCATACATTGATTTGTTGATGGCGTAGGGTTCAGCTCTTATGATTCTGACTGTAAGTCAAAGCAGTGACGGAACAAAGTGAATAAGTTTATTGGTGAATTTGTGCTAGAATAATATACGACTGTAAGGGACACGTTAATATCAACACAAATATATAAAAACCGACATACAACTGATTCACAAGTTTTTATTCGCTTTAAGTGCAACAACGATTACGTGTAATCTACACTTTCATCTATTAAATAATGAATCCCTTCGAATTGTCTAGCTCTTGTTACGGGAACATTTTTCCTTGCAGCAAATTTGATTTTTTGAAACAACTGCAGAAGCATAGATAATATTTTAACTATTTTACCGATTTTATCCAGTTTGTGATAGCATTGAAAGCGATGATTAACATGAAAAGGGTTTCCCAAAGTGATGTAAACTATTTCCTATAACTTATTTATTTTGTTTACCTATTATCAAGCGTACCTGTGGTGCACCGCTCATTCTGCCTTTTCTAATCATAAACCCATTTGTAAATCGAAATAGAACATTGTCGATTGTTCTGTTTTTGGATTTTTAAATTTCGGCTGCTAAAAAATAGAGAATAGTAAACTTAACAGGTAGGAATTTAACATATAATAATTTGTAATATCTTTGTGGATATTGCAAAGCCTTTGGTTTCGATTCCATATTACTCCGTTTTCGTTTAAGTAACAAGCAATCACACTATAGGTCATCTAATTGTTAAAAAAATCACGTACATCAAATCTGTTTTAATATTGAACTAATCCTTATAAATTTGCATTTGCCGATAAGAATATTAGCACATTTTCCAAAAATGGAGTAGAGTGTTAGCACTCTTTAAAGTTACATATAAGGTGCCAAACTTACAGCTTATCAGGACAAAATAACGACAACTTAAAAGCTTTGAATTTGACATACTATCTGTACCAACTTTGTAGATTAACAGAAATAGATAGCAAGATATAGAGACACACACTACTTGCAAATTGTGGAACCCTTTACCTTGTCTTTTGATTCCATCTTGCTCTGCTTTCTTCTAAACAACAAGCAATATCAATTGTAGATGACCTGGCCGTTTAAAAGTCACATGCATCAAAAATGTTTGAATATCGGTTTAATAAGAGTAGTTATATTTTTTCAAAAATAGTATGTTATCTATCCTCTAAAATGTTCTTGTCATTTAATAATCGGTCATTATTAAAATTAAAAAATATAAATCAAATATAGAAAAGATAGGTATAAGACGAGACTAATAAATCTAACAGCAAGGAAAGTTTAACATTATTTAACATTTTGATAATTAATTCCATTATATATTGAATGCCGTATTTCATTTCACACAATTAGCTAAGATTATGAGAGACGATAAAAGTATACAGTATAGATATGTATGTATTGCCTTGTACATTGTATTACATTAACGGGTGTATCTTATTTACAAAGTTTTATATATCGATAAACAATTGTGTGTCACTCACAAACAATATCCTAAAAGTAAATACTTTATGATACGTAATACTTCAGAGAACATATGTATGTGCCGTGTTATCTTGATATAATAAGAGATAATTGATACTAATACAGTTACATTCGTTGAGTAATTTTAAAAATGCCATTAATCCAGTTATTGTCGAGTGTTTGATTTGAAAATGTCAGTTGAAAAAATTGCTGTGGTGAGTATTAATTATAACACTGTTAATAACAAATTTACAATCAATTAATTGTAGGTTACTGGAGCTAATAAAGGTATAGGATATGCCATTGTCAAAGGTTTATGTGAAAAATTCCCCGGAATAGTATATTTAACATCTCGTGATGTGATTAGAGGTGAAGCAGCGATTAAAAGTCTTAAGGAGCTGGGTTATAACCCTTCGTATCATCAACTAGACGTTGATAACCAAACAAGCGTCGAAAAATTTAAAAAGCACATCGCCAAAGTGCATGGAGGTCTTGACGTACTTGTAAATAATGCAGGCATTGCGTATAGTGTAAGATATTCCGCATTAAGAACCAAGATCTTTGCGGGAAATGCGTTCCGTTCCGTTTTTAGGTTAAAACTACGGAGCCATTTGGTGTACAAGCTGAAGATAGCGTTCGAATAAACTATTTTGGTACACTGCGGGTATCGGAAGCAATCTTCCCCTTGCTAAGACATTCCGCAAAAGTTGTCAATATAACGACGTCCTTAGGTCATTTAGCAAAAATACCATCCGAAGATATACGAAAAAGATTTGCTGATCCAAATCTAACGGTTTCAAAATTAAACGATTTAATGAATGAATTTGTTAAGTAAGTAAAAAATACAATAATTTTGTTTAAGTAATTTATAATAGATATTAATTTTCTTTATAGAGCCGCAAAAGAGGATCCTAATATTGGGAAGACTTGGGGAATGTCGGCTTATGGTGCGTCGAAAACAGGCATGAGCGCCTTAAGCATCGTACATCAAAAAATGTTAGATAGCGAAACGCCTTCACGAAACATATACGTTAATCACGTTCACCCTGGATATGTGGCAACCGATATGACTAACTACAATGGTGTTCTTACGACTGAAGAAGGAGCCGTTGCGCCTTTATATTTAGCGCTAGAAAATTATAATTGGAAAGGTCAGTTCGTTTGGAGAGATTGTACCTTGGCTGATTGGTTTGGACCAAAATTGCCTTCTGTTTTCTAATAAATTAAATTGAAGACTGCAAAATAAAGTGTTTTGTAATGATGTGAGAATAAAAAATGAATATCGTTTGCTCGAATCAACATTTTCGTTTATTTTTTAATTATGTTAATAAAAGACGAAAGTCCTTTACAGAGAAGCAAGTATAATTAAAGCTCAAGAGATATATATTGATATTATACGTTCAATATAAGAAGAATACATTGTCGTTTTTGAGAACGAAACATATTATACTTCATTCACGTTAAAAATGCAGTATCTAGCGCTACAATCGGCAGCTGTATTACACTGGTGAAATTTAACAAACGGAACTGTCAAATGACAACATCGTAAACGTCAAAGTTTGGTTATCAAAATCTTGTATAGTAAGTAGCAGAGATCTTCATATTCTATGTGCAGTACATTATAGTTATATGACATGGTAAAATAATACCACAATAATAGAGTGAAAGTGACATCAATTGCAATATAAATATATCCTCCAGTTGTTTTGTTTTGCGAAATAGTTCGAGCTCATTTAATTATGTTAGAAAGTAAATGAGATTGCATTTGGAGTTAATTGAAGAGAACATAAATATCACAAGACAAGCTTTAAAATAACAATATTGCCATGGATAAAGTTGAATCGAGAGTATGACTTCGATATGCATGGTTATATACATAGTGTTATACCAAGTCATTTGTCTTGAAGTAAATCTCTCCGTTGGTAATCTCATCAATTTTAAAAGAAAAAGTTTCAATATTGTGTTTGAAGGTAGGCAATTCAATATATACAAGACAAAGCCAAACAAGGGAGAATGTTGCCGATTATGAATAATATATAATCGGCTTAATGAAGCTGAATCCACGTATATCGAATGGTTTTAGAGTGCATGCCAACACACAACAAGATCCTTAGATTATGTATACAATCTGGTTATAGTCAATGATGTATAAAAAATTAGCTATTCGGTGGAAAAGAAAACAGCAATGCAACTATACTTATCTACTGTACCCCGACTGTAGTAAAACCTGTGTACACTTTCAACGATAGTACAGTCAATAAATAATTGGGTGCATATTAATGACTACAATAAAGTGCCAAATTTACTAGTTAATTATCACAATCTCTTAATTGAACATATTACAGACTTATATAGTTCTCTTCTCTTCATATCTGAATTAAATTTATTAAAAAAGGATTGTTTACTGTTAGCATTTTATTTATAAAATAACAAATGAGATAAACATATGAATTTTATTTATAAATCAAAGCGTAGAATTAAAAAGGTGAACAAATAATTTGAATTTATTATACAAATGATATTAACGGACATTTGAATCAAATTCTCATGATGCAGGTCTGACGAAAATGGTATATTTGCTGTTATGATAAATTCTCCAAGTATATTTCCAACGATATTATCCAGACAATACATGTTATTCTCTTCTTCAATAACATGTTTGATATAATTAATTCGTACACATGTTCTTTTAAAATTACTATGTTGTATAAAATACGTTAATTAAATGCATGAAATGCATGAAGTTATAAATGAGTATTTTAAGTGCTACGTACATTTCATTTTGGTTACCAAATCGGGAAATGATATGACCAGGAGCAAACTCGTGCAAGACGGTCAAAGTTTTACGCGCGGTATGACATGTGGCACCGTCCTACTGAAACCTCATGTCGCCAAGAGCAATATTTTCCAATTGAGGCACAAAAGCTGCGTTATCATAGCACAATAACATTTGCCATTCATCGTTACTGCAGTACTCTCCTTATATTCAAAGAAATACGGTCCAATTATTCCTCCAGACCACGTTTTGTATGCATTGCTTACTGATGAATGATTCATGGATTTTCTGAACCCGAAATGCGGCAGCTTTGCCGATTAACGAAACTATCGAGGCGAAAATGGGCTTCATCAGTGGAAATGATTTTGTTCCCAAAATCGGCATTCACTTTTGATTGCTCAAGGGTTGAACTGGAGAACTCCCTTCGTTGTGCATGGTCTCTTGGTAGAGATTGTTGAGTCAATTGGACTATATTGGCGTGGAGATGCAAATCTTCAGTTAGAAAACGTTGAAGGCTGGTTGCTCTAATATCCAATTCTTGTGCAACATGACGAATCGAGGTCTCTGGATTTTCGGCTACACTCTCGCGAACTGTCGTGATGTTTTGTTTCACACCACTAACCGAACCAGTACTTTCGAATTTTTCGATTATTCTTTTCACAATAGATGAATTAAAAACATTCTGTCGACCGAATATTACGCGCACTTTACGAATGGTGACAATCAAACTTTCGCCATTTTAATAATAATGTTTAACCATTAGAAGGCATTGTTCTATCATATAATAGTCACTGTTCACTAAGTTTCATCTGTTAGATTCGATCTGCCACATCATAATCACGTGGTACTACGGCTGTCAAATATGGCGGGCAATGCAAATCTTGTACTCTTCTTGAAACCTGCATTATAATAGCTGGAAATAGATATAAAATGTGGGTTTAAAGAAATACAAAAGTTAATATAAATTTTCCATTAAGAACTATTTGTTTTCATAATTATATTACAAAGCTGAAACACTCCAGTATCTTCCTGACCACAACACCGCTAAAAACTAGACACACGTTTCGACAGCTAAGTTTCAGTATAATCGTCCAAGATGATAGGTTAGCTGTCGAAACGTGCGTTCCAGTGTACCATTACCACAGTGTTCGGGTTTTATGATTTCTACAACAAAGCCCTGAGATTAATAAGGTTCAGTGCGAATACAACACAGTATAGATTGAAGAAATTGGCAAAGCGAAAATTCATTTTATATCCACGTGACATTGCTAGCTCACGGGCAGTGCGGCCTGGCTATAAAGATGGATATAATAAGTAACTATTGATCAACTCTCTGCGTAATTTAAACCCCGGAAGTGACAGATAAATAGAAGCAAGTGCTTTGCGACTTGTTTTACTAATAAAATCCAATTTTACGAATATTTATTGAGCATTGGAGAGTTCAGTTGCCCTATGGCACCTCTGTTAAATACTTGACAATGGTTACAGATTAGAGATTAACTTAAATGCTTCATATGGTTGAGATCAGAAACAAGTTTGCTATAGTAAAACTTAAACTGATGGTAGAGATTAGTGCTCTCCATATGATAAGAAAATATTGTAATTACGTTAAGGCCAGTGTTGAGTTACAGGGCACGATCATGATCCATTAATGCTGATTGCCAACTTGCACTTGAAAATTAGCTAACTCCGACTCTATGTGAACATAAATCTCCAGATATAAATGTTCAATTTACTAATATATTTTTTCTCTTTTTATCGGAAACTTTCAATTAAATTTGACTAGTTTACATAGTTTTATTAAATTTGCGATGGGTTTCGGGGTTGTATTATTTCCTTTTAAAGGCAGTAATTGGTACAGGCTACATCTAAATATTGCATTTTTTTACGATAGCCCTGTAATTTCTTTAAAATATATCTAAAATTTTACAATTCCAATAGCAAAATATCGTTCGAGACCACGCTGATGACGCCGAGTAGACAGAAACATGTCCGTGTGTTAGCGTTCTTTGTCTCGTCACATTGTTTTCTAGTGAATGGTTTCACTAATACCATGAGTAGCTGTTTTAGCAGCCTTATTATGTTAGGTATCATTTTTCTATACATTTTACCTGTAGATTCAATATTACTAATATCTTGTCTGTTCCTGGAAGAACTTTACGTTCTTAATCACAGCAATTAATATTAATGAACAAATAAAACATGTTTAACTGATGTTCAAATGTATAATTTCTGAAACTGAAATCAAAGACCTAGATATATTTTACTCTACATAGAACTAAAGTAAGTTGAAAATGACATTAATCTTGTTGTTTAACACTTCATTATGAGGGCGCCGTAACATTTTCGAAAAACTGCCGGTTGAATTTGTTGATGACGTAGGGCTCCGCTCTTATGATTCTGACCAAAAGTCGAAGGAATGACCGTTACCGAACAAAGTAAATAAGTTTGTTGATGAATTTGTGCTGGAATAATATACGACTGTAAGGGATACGTTAATATCAGCACAAATATATAAAAACTGACATACAACTGATTAACCAGATTTTATTCGCTTTAAGTTCAACAATGATTATGTATAATCTACACTTTTATTTATTAAATAATGAATCCCTTTCAATTGTCTAGCTCTTCTTCCGAGTACATTTATCCTCACAGTAAATTTGTTTTTTTGAAACAACTGCGGAAGCATGCATACTATTGTAAATATTTTACCGATTTTATCCAGTTTGTGATAACATTGAAAGCGATGATTAACATGAAAAGGGCTTCAGAAAGTGATCCAAACTACTTCTTATAACTTATTTATTTTGTTTACCTATTATCAAGCGTACGTCTATGGTGTACTGCTCATTTTGCCTTCTCTAATCATAAACCAATAAGATACAACATTCTCGGCTGTTTGGCTTCGTGATTCCTAGTTTTCGGCTGTGAAAAAGCATCAATAAATCATTTAATAATACATATAATAATTTGTAATAACTTTGTTGATATTGCAAAGCCTTTGGTTTTGATTCCACATTACTTCGTTTTCCTTTAAGTAACAAGCAATATCAAACTATAGATCACTTAATTGTTCAAAAATCACGCACATCAAGTTTGTTTTAATATTGAACTAATATTTATAAATTTGCATTTGCCGATAAGAGTATTAGCATATTTTCCAAAAATAGAGCATTTGTGTCCTCTAAAATCATTTATTTTTATTTATTTGCTGAACTTGCAGCACATCAGCACGAAATAACGAAAACTTGAGAATTTTGAATTTGACATTATTTGTTCCGACAATTTTGTTATTACTATAATAATACTAGATTACCACAAACAGAAAACGTGATACAGAGGCACATGTCACTTGCAAAATGCGGTAATCCCTGCTTTATCTTTAGCAACAAGCAATATCAACTGCAAAGGACGTGGCCGTTCAAAGGTCAAATGCATCTAAAATGTTTTAATAACAGATTAATCATTATAAACTCGCAATTGCCGATAAGAGTGGTTATCATATTTTTTCAAAAATAGAATGTTATATGTCCTCTAAGGTGTTTTTGCTATTTAATAATCAATCATCATTAAAATTAAAAAATATAAATCAAATATAGAAAAAACTGGCATAAGACATAAGCAATAAGCTTAACAACAAGAAGAGTTTAAGATTATTTAACAATCCGATAATTTATTCCATTATACATTGAATGTTTTATTTCGCATGTAGAGGAACACAATTAGTTAAGATTATGATTTACGTTAAAAGTATATAGTATATACATATGTATATTGTCTTGTACACTGCCTTATATTAACCATTATATCTTATTTGCAAGGTTTTATATATCGCTAAACAACTGAGAGATGATTACGCAATACAAATGTATGTTTCGTGTTATCTTGGTTTAAAAATAGATAATTGATATACATTACAGTTACATTCGTTGAAAAGTTTAAAAAATGCCATTGATGAAGTTATCGTCAAATGTTTGATTTGAAAATGTCCGGTGAAAAAATTGCTGTGGTGAGTATTAGTTATAACATTATTAATAACAAATTTGCAATCAATTAATTATAGGTTACTGGAGCTAATAAAGGTATAGGATATGCCATTGTCAAAGGATTATGTGAAAAATTCCCCGGAATAGTATATTTAACATCTCGTGATGTGACTAGAGGGGAAGCAGCGATTAAAAGTCTTAAGGAGCTAGGTTACAACCCTTTGTATCATCAACTAGATATCGATGATCAAACAAGCGTCGACAACTTTAAAAAACACATCGCCAAAGCGCATGGAGGTCTTGACGTACTTGTAAATAATGCAGGCATTGCGTATAGTGTAAGATATTTCGCATTAAGAACCAAGATCTTTGCGGAAAATGCGTTCTGTTCCGTTTTTAGGTTAAAACTACGGAGCCATTTGGTGTACAAGCTGAAGATAGCGTTCGAATAAACTATTTTGGTACACTGCGGGTATCGGAAGCACTTCTCCCATGGCTAAGAAATTCTGCAAAAGTTGTCAATATAACGACGTCCTTAGGTCATTTAGCAAAAATACCATCCGAAGATATACGAAAAAGATTTGCTGATCCAAATCTAACAGTTTCAAAATTAAACGATTTAATGAATGAATTTGTGAAGTAAGTAAAGAATACAATAATTTTGTTTAAATTATTTATAATAGATATTAATTTTCTTTATAGAGCCGCAAAAGAGGATCCTAATATTGGGAAGACTTGGGGAATGTCGGCTTATGGTGCGTCGAAAACAGGCATGAGCGCCTTAAGCATCGTACATCAAAAAATGTTAGATAGCGAAACGCCATCACGAAACATATACGTTAATCACGTTCATCCTGGATATGTAGCAACTGATATGAGTAATTACAATGGTGTGCTTACGACTGAAGAAGGAGCCGTTGCACCTTTATATTTAGCGCTAGAAGATTATAATTGGAAAGGTCAGTTCGTTTGGAGAGATTGTACCTTGGCAGATTGGTTTGGACCAAAGTTGCCTTCTGTTTTCTAATAAGTTAAAATGAAGACTGCAAAATAAAGTGTTTTGTAATGATGTGATCAATAAAAAGCAAATATCGTTTGCTCGAATCAATATTTTCGTTTTTTTTTTAATTATATTAATAAAAGAGGAAAGTTCTTTAAAGAGAAGCAAGAATAAGGAAAGCTCAAGAGATATATGTTGATATTGTACGTTCAATATAAAAACAGTACATTATCGTATTTGTTATACTTCATACATGTTGAGAATGCAGTAGATAGAGCTACGATCAGCAGCTGCTTTATACTGGTGAAATTTAATCGACGGGATTGATGAAATTGTTGCAAATGGCAACATCGTAAACCTCAAAGTTTGGTTATCAAAATCTTGTATAGTCAAAAGCGAAGCTTTTCATATTCTATGTGCAATACATTACGATTATATGACATGATAAAATAATACCACAATAATAAAGTACATCAAAGTGACATCAATTGCAATATAAATGTATTCTTCGGTTGTTTAATTTGCCGAAATAGTTGGAGCACATTTAATATGTTAGAAAGTAAATGAGATTGCATTTGGGATTAATTGAAGAGAGCATAAATGCCATATGATAAGCTTTAAAATAACAATATTGCCATGGATAAACTTGAATCGGGTCGATATGAATGGTTATATACATAGTGGTATACCAAGTAATTTGTTCTCTCCGTTGGAAATCTCTAACAATTTTAAAAGAAAATGTTTCAATCTTATGGTTGAAGGATGGCAATTCAATATATACAAGACAAAGCCAGATAAGGGAGAATGTTGCTGATTATGAAATATACCTAATGGGCGTAATTGGGCTATATCCAAGTATATCGAATGGTTTCAGAGTGCATGCCAACACACAGATATCGATATAGAATCTGGTGATTGTCAATGATAAGAAAACGCTGTAAACACAGCTTTCTCATGGTATTTCTAGGCATTCTTTCACCTCTGATATTTTAAACGTTTTATTATTGACAGCGACGTCGTATGTATGGGGGCAAACGTAGAACTGTACGACCACTTTCCGATGTCGGCTGGTCAATAACGTATGTTATAGGACTCTCAGTCACATATTTTTTGGTTATCTCCGGTAGTCCAAGCTGCAATAAAGTTTCACCAGCTACAATCCTTTTTGAATTAAGCAATTCAATTATAAAATACAATGAAAAACTGCAGGAAGCAACGATACGAAATTGATAAGTAAATTTGACAGTTGACATTAACTGACAGAAATTTCACATGAAGAAGTTATATCCGTTTCTCCTGTATGAATGTGCCTCACTGATTAGCCAATAGCAAGCCCGTATTTTAAGGCCTATCTATTATATGCTAAGTCTGCATTATTAACGTGAATGGAGTATAGTAACCCTTCTATTGTCATAGCAGTACGTATAACATCATCGACTTGCTTAGTCATATCCAGTATTCCAATGCAACATATGCACAATACAAAGCCTAGTACTCACATCTTTTACTTTAATCCATTTACTTGTGCTATGTATTTAACATTATTTAATCATTCCGTGTTCCTAGAGGTGAACTTTTTAACTTCAAGCACTATTACGCTACTATTTTCTTTTCTTTTATTGAAGAATGTAGATTTATATAATTCACATTTTGTTCCCTTTACTGATTGTTTGTTTTCCTTTTAATAAGTAGAATTTCAGAGCATTTTTATTTGTTGTGTACCAATTAAACTTTCTAATCGAAATCTACATTAAATTATCATTTTATCCCAACTGCGTTGATAAAAATTTGACGTCCAATGTGGCATCCAACAATTCCGATTTTCTCAAGTTTTGTATTTCAGTTTGAAAACCATTGTATTAATTTCAAGGTTCAATTAACAGATGTTAGTCTTCAGCTGCATTGAGTCATATGATGATGGTAATGGATCAGGTGGTATTCCGGTGTAAATTACAAACATCAACGAAGCTTCTGTTTTAATAATATCGAACATCTTTATTGTATTACGCAATAGATATACAATATAAGAAATAAATAAAGTACCTTAGTAGGCGAAACAATTAAAGTGGATGTACTAATAGACGTCAATGGCGTAATGTAAACTAGGAGACTGCTAATTATTACATAAGATATGAAAATTATTAGATATAATGCTTAACCTACATAAACTAAGAATTGGAGCAAGTTTCAGTTAGCATTTACAGATTAAAGTGATTAAAAACAAATAAAGAAAACTTGTATAGCGCGTTGTAGTAGAAAGTGAAGTACAGAAGAAATGAAAAACAAAATCAATAGAATGAAGAAAGGATCCTCTGTTCTTAGCCTTTTCAAACGTGGTAAAACAATGTTTGAATTTTATATATGCTACTTGAGAAAGTAACTGTTATAAAATTTGAGAGTATTTTTCAAATTTACCACTATTTATATTTTTGTATTAGAATATCATGGTTATCAAATGACATATAGAAACAATGCGGTTAATAAAAATGGAAAGTTATGCGATTGATAATTAAAAATTGTTTTAAATTTGGTAAAATGCAGAAGTTGCAAGAAAATTCCATACAAGGTGCGGAATAGAAAATTTTCCCTTACATGTTATCAGTCGAAAAATTGTTACAAAATTTGATGAAACTCGAACACATGGGATCGTTTACAAGAAAATATTACACCTTACTCAGATTTTTACGCAAAGATTCTCATTTAAAGACTTAAAATTCAGATGACTCAAGAAATAAAACCAGCGAACATTGAGTTACGTCATCAATTCGTCATAGTCGGTTTTCTAATAATAAACTTCTTTTGAAGACCGACGAAACCAAATCTCGTGTAACAAAAAGTAATTTAATGCTGCAAATAACATGAAATTAATTATTAGTAAATTTAATTCTATTATCAAAGACAATCTCTGAGGTATATAATGAATTATAGTGCTTTCTTGATTTACTACAACATTCATAGCTGACTGTTAGATAATAGCACGATTTGGAGATGCTTATCTTCTATTAATGAAGTATTTTTAATTTAAGAGAGAATTATTAAGTGTTTTTCAAAAATCGAATATTCTTCGAATAACTGTAATACATATTTATAAACTTCTCGTATAATGGCATACGCAACTTACTATCGCTAGATCTAAATCCGATTTTCATATACTATCGTATTCTTTAACAACTTTAGCAGAAAAGTCTCCATATTTTAGGTTTATGACTCCTTTAGTGGCTTGCCGAGTTCCGTCAAGTGAATTTGAAACATATCGTGCCTTAAATACTTTAGAACTTTTCTATACAACAATTGTATATATTTTATTTTCTGCAATCTAAGTGAAATTGCTTTTGGGACTTCTTTTATAAGTACACATGAAAAGACTTTGTGGTTATTAGGTACCTTGGCTTCTTTCTTGTAAATAAAGTAATAAAACTTTTCGAACGGGAATCGAAGTGCATCTCGAGATCCTTAATACTCTCTACCCTCGTCAAGACCTTACTTCCTATGGTATAAACAGATTGCCGATTGATAATTTTGCGGTTGCATGAAATGTAGCAACATTTTCTAGTATTGAGTTTTAAATCATTAAATTAATCCTAGTTCGTGATGTAAGAGTAAATCTTCAAGTCTTCTGCATATGCGAGTACAGAACACGTTAACGAAGAAAGTAAGTCGTTAAGGTAGAGCACGAATAACAGAGGTCTCAAATTTGGGCTTTGAGGAACACCGAATGAAGACAAAATTCTACTGATTTAAAATCATGTACAACACACTGACACGATCTATCAAATAGAAAGTGTTATAGTTCAAGTATATCGGAGCCAAAGCTACAAGGTTTTATAAGTAAGGCTGCATGTTCAATAGTGTCGAAAAAGCATTTAAAGAAACCGAACAATAACCATCCAAACAATTAAATGGAGTACGAACAGAAATTAGTCATTCACATAGCAGTTTGTTTTAAATTTTACCAACGTGCTATATACTCTACGTTTTTTTTTACTTCTGAGTTGTCTATACCATTCTCAAAATAAGTGTACCAATGAAAATCTTCAACTATATTTTATGAAACAGAATAAACTTCCTCAGTACGTAATAACGATGTGCTCAAACTCAAGGAAGTATTGTGAATTATACCCTGAGCTTGTTGAAACTGCGCTTCTTCAAGAAAATGAACAAGTTTCGCCTGGACGAAGGCGAGTGTTTCAGCTAGTATGATAACAATTTTCATAGTTTAGAAATAATAAATATGCGGATAAGTTTTGATTTCACCTTCTGTTAATATTTGATATCCATTTGCATTTAATGTTTCTATTTTGTTTTTGTAATAATCTCTGGCATTATACAATCGGAAAAAATAACGCACAAACTCTGCATATACACAATTTCCCGTACAAGCAGCCACCTGTATCAATATTGTTTCCAGTCGAATGGAGTTTCTCCGCCGCACAAAAGCGTATTGAAACGAACCGGCACTCTCTCCCCCTGATCGCAATATTGGATTATTACGTCGGAGAGGGTGGACAAATACACCAGATCTGTTAAACGATTCAGATACAATATGCATGCAATTTAACTAGTCATTCTGGAGTGACCGCCACCTGTCAATTTTATCGAAAACCAATTAATCGCCGGACAAGAGCGAGTTTATTTAAATCCGATAATCGGAGTCATAGCTTTTCACAGTTCGATCCGGTGCGCAAATGGAAATATTATTCAATGATAGCCGATGGCTGATTTGAATATAGAAAGTCTCTCCACCATTATGCGATGTTACTCCGCTTCTGCTGCTGATGTCGCTGCACCGCACTCTTTTCCACTTTTGCCGCGAACGTGGTCACACTATGATTGTATACCGATAGTCGGATCCTCCATTATTATAAAAGCAATTATTCGACATCGATCGCCATTAAATTTTAAATTAGTTTATATTAGAGGATTGGAATTAAAAATTCCACATTTGCATTGTAATTGCAGATTGCGCAGCGATACGTTTGCTTATGCAATAATTGGCTGGCCAGTTATAAAAGCTTTGTTTTAACGAACAGATTTAATTTATACAGCGATCATTGTAATATCACGGCATGAAACAAATACATCAAATTGAGGAAAAATAAACACAGCATGTTTCCCAAAGTAAAAAAAATGAGCTTGAACATTTTTCAATAAAGAAAATAGAACTTATTAGTTTTTGCGTTTCAACCCACATATGAGATTCCAAAGAGGAGAAACTTTTGAAATTTATTTTATGGGAAAAATTGTATTCTTTATACATAATTCAGCTTCTTGAGGAAGTTTATAAATCATACACAAATTCAGATACATAGGATGTCATAGAAATGCGGGATCTAAACAATAATTCAGACTCAACGTTAAATATCGTAGACCTTACGAATGATAACGCAAGTCATGTTCTTCAAGTTTTTTGATTTAAAATATCTCATCAAAGAGTTTAACAGCGTAAAGTGGAGCCGCCTGGTAGGATAATTGATTAGATCAAACCTACCAGTAAAAATTAGGCGAAATATTAAAGTTAAAATTGGGAAAATATTACACCAACGTTGTATGGAAAAAATCTTAGAATAACCATCTTATATTGATCCACGCGCGATTACAATGAAACACAACCATATCCTTGCAAGTAATTGTTTGAAAAGATACAATAAAGTTATATATTTACTTCTTATTTATATTTAGTTTACTTGATTTCCACCTTTAAGGTTTTTAAGAACTTAGTATTTCATTTTGCGGAAATACATTTGTTATTATATATCATACATTAAACTAATTATACGCATAAAAGATCAGTATTCAGTATTAAAAACAACTTCGTCGGAGCAATGTCAAAGCTCGACCCCAACAATAATATCACAGTCTAATCATATCAGAGTTCAAGTCTCCTGAAACGGATGATTCAACAATACTGCTCGAAATGTTCGAGATGTTTTAATCCGCAAGTCTGTTGCCACAGCGTGGTTACAAGTATACATCCTTGAGGTACAGAAATTTCGTGGGAAAGGGCTTGAAAACGTTTAAGAATAGTTATCCACGAAGATATACGACCAGACCATTCTATCCGATAGGAAGGTACTGCTGCTGTCGGTCAACGATTCGACCATTCATATTACTGATGGATACATTACAGAAATTTTGGTTGGTGTTATCTTCGTATCTTTAGAAGACAGTAGCGAGGAGTAATATTGACATAGCAATAGGTAATTTTACAAATACGTTCGATAATAAGAACGCCTTGGCAGCCGCGTGTTGCAGTTGTGATCGATTAAATAACTTCGTCGAAGGAAAATACAAATACGTAAGGTACCTAAATGACTCGCACTCTTACTAGGTGCGTAAAATTTGAATACTGAACTGAGTGGATATTTATATGCTAATATAAAGAAACCGAATTACTACAATTCCGCAAATATACTTACATACATTATACTTGCATATCTACACATAAAGGTGGAGGTCATGATAAAATCTCGATTGTTTTGCAATTTATCAATGCTTTAAATTCCTGAAAAAATATCAGTCAGTGTAGGATTTTTCAGGAATTTAAAACATTCGTAAAACACAAGGAAATCCTAATTTTATCGTCTCTAATACCAACGGGAGTTTCATATTAATAAAATTTTAATTTAATGTGGAAGTTTCACACTTATTTTTCCTATTTTAAAGAAATGTTATTATATCTACATATGCGTTGTATGTTATTTGAAAGCCCGCTGAATAAGCGAATACTGTACACTTTTCAAACCAAGTATTGGTCTATTCGTCAAACTAGGAGAACGTAACAAAATTCATCGTACTAACTGATCACATAAAACCTATTAAATACCACCAATCGAAATGCTTTTGTCGTTGATTTGAAATTCTAATCTTTGAATAAGTTTGTTTGTAATAAAATTAGTTTGGCTTTCGCTGTCTATTAAAGCTCTACACATTTGCCAATGATTGTGTACATCTTGAACTCCAATAATTGCTGTGGCTAATAAAATCTCTGCTGTTCCTTTTAATGTTTGTGATGTCATATTCTGTCTTAGCATTGTGCTTGCTATCAGTGTCTGAAGATACAGTTTGAGGTTACTCATCTTTGTTTCTGTGTGACTTGTGTATCCAGCTGTCTATTTATAGGTTTTAAATGAATTCGAGTATTGTGTTTTCTTCTATGACAAACAAAACTAGATTTGTATTGAGATACACTACGTGACGATTTTAAACAATTAAAAAAGTTCAAGCGCCCAACTATATTTAATCGTTCCTTACATAATTTGCAATGCGTTTCGCTTTCTTGAACTGCAGTTACACCTGAGATTGAAGTGGTTTATGTTTTGATCTCTCAAAATTATTAGCGGATACTATTTTCAATAAAAACTCCGTTTTTCCAAAAATACAAAAAAAATATTTTAATGTTGGTAATACTTGCGTGTCGTTCCGCGTATTTAATTTAGTTAAAATGTATACTATTTTGTCATCTCATGAGTCTACAGGTAACCCCCAACTCTCCGATCTGTAGCTGAACGAGAGCGTCTAGAAGAAGATGAGCGAGATTTCGTCGAAAGTAGTAGAAGTAGAATTTATAGGTATTGCTTACACTTCGGGAATGTTACACAACAAAATAGAAATTACATTATTTGCTTAATCCAACATATTACAGATAACAGTGGCATATGTATACTTAATGGGAACTAACGCTGATAAGTTTTTAACAATGCAATAGGACTGTCTGAAGTACTTAATCGCACTAATTCGTTTACGGGTATACATTTCAATGATTTGTAGAGTCATGAACTACTTTTATAATATATTAATAAAGAAAATAAGTCGTTTTATCATTTCAGGTCATCTCTCTTTGAAGCACTGTGACATGGTTTAAACATACTTACTTATAAACACAGCATAGACACTCTTGTACAGAGTCCAGGTAAAATAGTAGGAATAATTTTATAGCTAACATGTGATTTTGGTAATGACATTAAATATTTTATCACATGATTGACTGCGTTGAAGTTGTCTATGCCCCTTTCTATAAGAATGTTACCTATTATTAAATTATATGTGACAGGCATTTATTTCATAATCGCAACTACATATTTTTAAAATATGGGGGGCACCTTTGAAAGATCTTGCGTTGGAAAACCTATTTGTAGAAGTTATATTAAGGGGTAAATATTTTAAGTTTTCCAGCCTTAGTAGAGATAAAATTAAATGAAATATAACAGTATTGGCATGTTGATAAATAAAATAGCAGTATCTTTTGTTTACTAGATACCATTGTTAGATAGCCATAAGATGTTCATGAATTAAGTTTCGGATGTTGATAGAACGTTGAAACTTGTATTTGGGGTACATCTTGATTATCCTTCACTGTGAATGTTGAAAGATTGGGAAGTGGGCTTTCCTTTTTTGCAGTTGTATACATATCGTTGTCAATTTTAATAAAACTTGCTTTTATAGAATCACAAAAGGTTCATTCAAATGGATCCCAATTAGTACTTGAAGGAGCCAGCACTGATATCGCTTTATACGATTAAGGTGAATCCCAGGAACCCGCTGGGATTTGCAAGCCGTGTTCCAATACAAATAGTTCGAATTTATTTACCATTACTTATTACTACTTTCTGTAACTGATTAAAATAATGATCGAAATTCCCTCTTGCCTTTACTATTCTTAGGAATTTATAGTTGTCAGTGTAGATTTAAGTAATAAAATTACATACTTATATTCCTTTTGAAAATTGCATGCTCGTTAAACTTATACCTGAAAATTACTTACTCACTAAATTTACGTCTGAAAATTACGTGTACATACACATTAAATATTATAGTAAATATACCGAGCACAATTAATTTTATGTGACAAATGGTTGGTAACAAAGTTGCTATTGGCTTTACATGTAATTTTACTAAATCCTTTTTAGCGTATACTAAGGGTATGCATTACCTTAAATAAATGTCCAACTAGTTGTTGGAAAATAATTTAAAAGTGATATTCCTTTTCCTGTTTCTGTGTTGTTATGTAAGGAAATACTAGCAATACTAGGATCTACCGAAAATTTCAAAAAGAGATTTTGTATCACAAATGGACTTCACAAAATGGCAAATAGTACAAAACATTAAAGTGAAACATGAGTGACTTTGTGAAATATAAAAATTGATTAACAAGTTCCTTAAAAGGGATTAGGTACGCCTGTTATTTATCATCTAATGCCTAAAACATCTTAGACAAATACGAGATCACATAAAAATTCTGGATTCGTGATTCTTTTCAAAGCTTGTAATCGTCCAACAAATTAACGCTTCGCGTTTTGTTAATTAGGGGTAATCACAAAACTTTCCTTGTCGCATTTTTTTCAAACAAATCCAAACAGTAGTAATTCTTCTGCATAACCCCTAACGCCAATTCTAACGCAACTACTATTAAAGATAAGACACAGACAAAGGAGTCGGAGGAACAGCAGAAGTAGCGAAGAGAGGCGAGGCGAATGCGGAAGAAGGAAAGTTGGAGGAGAAGGAGGCAAGGTGATACCGTTAAGACGCCAAACCCAATGAATTGAGATGAGATAGCACTACTAATACTACTCCTCTACTACACTACTAGTCGCTGTGGTAGCTGAAGGATCCGATATACGGGCGTAATCTAGGGACATTACAGACCCAATCCCTAATGCGCCCACCAGCACTTTGATTTCTACACACACATACACGTTCGCTTCTACGTAGACGGTTAGGATCGTGCGCGTACACACTAGTATGTTAGGAGATGAGCTCTTCGCGTTATCTCTGTGTAACTGCTGTAACGTTAATCGATAAAAAACGCCGATTGTGTCTTGTGAAGGAAGAAGGATATAAGAAGAGGAGCGCCATCGTTAATGGTATTTAGGATTTTCTGCGTAATTACGTCGTCCTCCTCTCGCTCGTTGAAGAGAGCTGGTCGATGGTTGTTCTTGTCGTTGTATTGAACGGTTGTAAAAAAAGATAGAGTACACCAGTCGAATTAACGGCATAATTATGTAGATGAAGAGGCTATTAGGTACGGCCACCGTTGATAATGACATTGTCGATGCAGAGGGTATTTTAGTTCCACTATCTTTTGTTGCTTTGTTTTTGTTAAGAAGTAGCAATAATTGATTTTTTGCTGTACAGCAAAAGCGTCGCAGGATTTTCAAATAAACGTCATGTATTAAAGTTGTTAAGCATTTTTCTTTTCAATCAATAGTACTAGCAAAATAATTGAGTACCAACTAGTTCAGATGTAACAAATAAGTTCAAAATTTTAAATAGAACGTACCTCTTGTAGTCCATATTTTGAAAGTACAGTGACTCATATATTACAGCAGTTACACATTTAACATCACAATGAAAATGATGCACCTACAACAATAATTAATTATTTTAAAGTTAAAAAAGAAACTATTCACATTTTTTGGGTTTTCTTTAGACTTTAAAATTAATTATAATCTATTTGGAAAAGATTCTACTAACTTATGTGTATAATCTGGCGAAATATTGTTCCATTCTTGTAACAAAACCTTTCTTCATTCCTATTGGATATTCGACGACTACGCACTTTTACTTCAAGAATATGTCACAAATTTTCGATAATGTTTATGTTAGGTGAGTGAGCTGGAGCTTTCACCGTACTGCGGCAGTTATATAACAACCATTCCTGGATCACACGTGAGGAATATTTCGGGCCGTTGTCCTGGTAACATCTAAAATCATCTTCTGTGTCAAGTTTCCTGGCACTCGACGGTAACTTCAGTTTAAGGATGTATAAGTACATAATATAGCTTGAGTCGGCCGATACTTATTGGAAATCCATATTGAAGTAAAACTCAAATTTTTACAAAAATTTCCAATATATCTATCACAATGTTATTATAACATGTTTCGTTATCACTGTAGCTTCATCAGATATTCTGGCAAAGCTTCCCATCAATATTGTTCAAGATGCTGTTGGGTTACAGCAGTAGTGTGAGGGCAAGCATTATCACGAATGAGAAGAACTGCGGAAGTCAGCTTGCCTCTCCTTTTATTTTGAATCGCTCTCTGCAGTCGTTGTAAACTCTAACAAGAAACAGCTACAGTGATCGTTGTCCCTGGAATTATACAACGCAACTCGCACTTTGCGGGCAGAATCAATTGTAGCAGCCATTGTTTGCATGCCTGCAATTCAGGTGAAAATGGCGTAATGACGTTGCAAGTGGTACATTCTATAGTGGGGGAGATGCGCAGTCGCCGTCTGAGTATCTCCGTCTCCCACCGCTCATGTCACTGTTTACAGGCATAAACAGAGGTTGAAGAAAAAGGCAGCCCTCGTATCAACCCATCGATTAACTAAATCTATGTTGCCATTTATATTTTCGAACTATTGTTAAAATGAGATTCCTCGCTTGAAATGATTAAAATAAGGAAATGTTCACTGTTCATAAACCAGCTGCAAAATGTAATCCTTGTGTCGAAATCACCGTTTCATAAATCTCGCGCTAATTTGATTTTATATTGAACAAGCTTATGTTTATTGAAAAAGGCATTTTATGTTTATATAATCCTAAATCAAACGTGTCTTAAAATGAAGATATATTTTGAGATACGCCACTATTTATCATCGTCAGAATAACAAATTTTCGCCATACAACTTAAAAATCAGCAGCGTATTAGCTACTCTAACGTCAAAACTATGTACATAACTGTTTCTACAGACCACGTTTTCGAAGTTGTATCTTTAATACGTGACAAACTGCACTTATTATTTCATTATCGATTTATGGTTAGCGGCATATTTCATTTAGAACTTTGAACGTACTTCAAATGTTGGAGGTAAGTTCGGTTAGTACATTTCTTTTCTAATTTTTAGTTTTGTATGAAACAAACTCCTATAATGAAATACAAATTAGATTCAAATGTTTTAAAAGGAGAAGTAGATATTTATTACAAACTTCTACTTAGATAGAAATGATCGTTTCAATTAAGAAGAATAATTCTACAAAATATATACTTCTTTCCGTCAGTGAACTTACTGTTTTCACATAGAATGTAAATGTATTGTTTCAAATTAAAATTGTTTGAATGAATACAAAAAGTTCAAAACAATCATCGTTGTTATACTAGTATTTTAATTTTTCTCTGCTTAAAATCGGATGCAATATTTGTTAGACTGTAACAATTACAATACAGCATTTGTGGAAATAATATATGAATGAAATAAATAGGAAACTTTCTCACAACATCTTGAATTTATTTAAAATTATAGCGATCGGTTTTGTGTATCTATTCTGCACATCTTCAGTCGCAGATATTCTAAAAAGGTGACAAAAGCAGTAAAATTGAATTAAAAGCAACACATTAAAATGATTGTAAAGGTGGACGGAAGAAGACTGTTAATAGCAAAAATGATAGACAAAGGACCGTAATACTCTTTACAGATGCTACGGACATCTGATTTATCCAATAGTTACCTTTTTTTTGAATATCCGGGTCTAAAAATATACAGAATATCTGCACGAAACCGGTCGCAGTAATTTTAAATAAAGTCCGGTATTGGGAGTTATTGTCCTTTATTTATTTTATCGACATATTATCATGAACTCACACCCGAGTTAACAACGTTCCGTTGCAAAAATGTGTCACACTAATGTAATTAATTTAATTACTAATTTCATAATTTTTTTAAGCTTATAAATTTGTATTTTGCTTTTTCTAAATCCATGAAACTATTATGTAATCAAATCTTCAATTAAAATCTACATTTTATAGGAACAAGCGCATTTCAAAAAGAAAGAATCACAATGAATTGATATCATTAAATTAGAAAACGTTATTTTTAGTAATACAAATAACTCAATTTAATTGAGACGTCAGATTAAAAACAGAATATATTCATAAGTTATATGTATTTCTTGTAATTTCAAGAAATCTGTATATATTAAATTGAAATATTACTTGGGAGTAATTATATAATACACTCTGATATACAGATCGTAGGGCGAACCTGTGGCGTTTTCAGTGCTAAGTATCTAGACGACAATCCAATAATGCAGTCAAACGTCAGCAAAGTTTTAGCGAAATTTGAAAAAAAGCGGACAAGTTCGTGTAGGTGGCGGTGGAGGTCATCCTAGGGTCAATGCAAGTACACAGTGGAATATGCTACTACAGGTACAAAATAATTCACACATATCAACTCTGCAAGTTGCAGAAAATTCGAGTATTTGTCAGCGAATATTTTCGAGCGAAAACAAATTCCTCTCTATTAGTTATCCGTGTACAAGAACTCAACGAAGATGACTACGATTGGAGACTTCACAACACACAATAGCATGCCCTTAAGCGATGAATCGACCTTACACTGAGAAGCCTAGGCATAATTGTAGACAGTTGGCTAAAAGAAATAAATTTAATGAACAAATCAAGCGATCGCGCTGGCCGTTCAACAGTCCCACGTCCACCTATCCAACAATGACGGAATATTTCATCCAGATATTGCCTGACAAGTTGGGCAAAATGAAGTGGGTCACCGTTTTGTCAATATCAAAGAGACACATTAGAAACATCTGGGTCTTCTCCATTTGGAAATAACTCCGTAGGGCTAGGTATAAGATTGATACGAAAATACTGTAGGTACATCTCACCACTCATCATTGAAGAAATGTGGTGCCCTTTCATAAAACCCACATATATATTCAATGTTTCCGAATGTTGTGTATGGTATGGCACCCTTGGAACGAATGGATTATTATCCATTGGTGCACCCTAGGAGTCTTGAAAAATTACTTTGGAATGTTGACAAATTAATTAGGCCACTAGACAACGTATTTCATAACCGTCTTTATTTTTGCAAAGAGCTGAATGGATAGCAATTCGAACATCTACTTTGATGAATAGTTGGTAAATTTGTGAGCTAACTTCTTTCTCTTACATTAATTGTGATTTTCGAAATCTAGGAACCCGCATATATATAAAAATAGCTTACTTTAGTCTCTTAATGTGGGGTATAACTGAATTCAGAAGGCAATTGACTTGATGCCAAAGTATGAAGCTCCCATTTAAGCAAACCGGCTTCGACAACGAAAAGGGAAGGAAGTGATTTTTATGTAAAAAGTGTACCAAACAATAAACAAAAATTGACCTGACCGAGGATTTTTCATGAATAAAAATATTCTTAAGAAAATACGAACTTTATTCCATACTTTTTGCGCTCACTGTACATGAACTGCCTTCATGATTGCTGCAGTTATATTTCTTGGAGGTATTGGGGTTTCATGAAAGCCATACCAGCACATCTGTTCGCGACTGCACGTACATGAAAAAAAATAGCTTCGATAAAAGCATCCCAACAAACGTTATAGGCATTAGCTTAAATCTCTTATATGTTACGATGAACAAGTTGGTATGGGTGCTTTTTTGTTTATTTAGACAGCTACCTAGTGTGATAGGAAATAAAGAAGAACAAATACTGGAGCAATTCTTTGAAAAGAAAAAAAATGGAGGGAAAACGAAGAGCCGTGGAAGAGAAATCGTTGCTACGCCAAATCTACGTAGTCGCTTCTATAGTTGCGACCGTCACCGTTTCACTTCCCTAAAACAATAATCTCTGCGAATTCAGTGAGTGTACGGCAATCGCGCCAGATAGGAAAACGACCGTTTTCCATGGATTTAACGTAACCAACCATGTAACACGGTAAATTATGGAAACGTTGGCGGCGGCAACGGATACGGCTCGGCTCAGCCAGCGGTTGGCTGGTTCGCTAGCTTCCTAACAAAATAGCGAAACTTAAATGTTGCATAAATAATTCACGGCGGAGGTAGTGAGCAGAACGAATTAATGAAATATAAATATATTTCTTATATTATACTTTCGGCGAGATGCGCCCGCCTGCCTATTACATGCGTTTATAATCGGGGGAACAAAGAATGCCCGGGAGCGCTATCTTGTTTGCACAAGTGACTCGCACAAAGCTCTATTAGTACGCGGCTTATGTCATCATAATCCGCAGAGCAGCACTGACATGTTTGTGCTATATGAACTGTACAATCGCGCAGGAACTATGGCTCACTTGATCCGTCAGCCGTATTGAACCTGCACGCTAATTGTACGTATGTATGTATGTTTCTGTGACTGCAATTTACCGGCGACAATTAAGCTTTAGAGAAGTGAAATTTTAAGTCGCCCCAATTAGTTAGTACTTACAGAACTAAACGCTTGCAGTTCACATCAACGAATTCGTTCATCCGTTGACGCGAATTTCCATTCTAACCTCTGAAAGCCGTCGTTTTTGAATCACAGATAAATCGGCCGATTTCTTTATCGCAAATTTTTATTTTTATGTTTTATGATGACATGTATTCCTAAATTAGAGGAATATAAACATTGTCTATTTTGTTTTAAAATGCATGAAATAATGATAATCAAAGAAACAGATTGTATTTTGATTTCAACTTTCTTTTAATATATGTTTAAATGACTTGCTTTTAGACCTCGGCAGCAGTTACCTTGCATATGCAGACGATCTAAAAATATAAAGGCAAATTAACTCGATCCATGACTATACACTTCTGCACAGTCAATTATTAAAGATTAATGATTTATGTAACCAAAATAAAATATCTTTAAATATTACAAAGTTCCAACCAAAAAGGGGCAGGTTTCAGTGTCGTGGGAAAAACAACGTGGGGGTGAAGGGCGCGGTACGGAGAATCGATTACCCATACCAAAGCACGCTTGTTTAGTATTATTCCACTGGTCGTTGTGAGTGCTTGTCAGTACAAATACACAGTAAATGTCGCATTTAGGTACAACATTCCAGAAACGCCGTATTTCAAGTAAACAAGAAAACGTGATAGCGTGTATATGTAATATTTGATGTGTACCTGCAGGTAGAAGTGTGAACGCCACCTAAGAAGTATAAAACGTTGTTCTGCAATCCATGGCAAACGGTACAGCGAATAATCTATATTTGATATAGGCGTTTGTCTTATTCTATGTAATATGCCCTTCACTTTACTAGACCAACAAGCATTTGTCTCCTTCTGGAGCAAGTATTCGGATTATACATTACCAAGTCGGACATCGTAAAGAAACTTTATGCCATCTGTTCGTAACTATGTATGAAGAACTGAAGCAACCGATCGGCAAAAACATTCTGTGGTGAATGTGATGGTACGTACAGTGTAAGGATTTGAACCGTCATCCCCTATCTTACTTGCTTCCAAAAGAGTTACAACATATACTAGCGACGAAATTTTAAAAGTAGTGTTGAGGGCATTGAATAAATTTCAAGTTTCAAAAAGCCAACTTCAATGTTTGCGAGTGACGGCGCCGCTAACATGCTTTTCTTAGGCCGATCTCTTAAAGAAGAGAGTGGCAATCTATTACATTATTTACTATGTGACATGTAAAATCCAAACCTTGTGGCGCAAATGATAGAGTCCCAAAACGTACAAAAAGATTTCACGAACTGTGTCCCAAAGTGCCTGAACCACAACAGCCGTTTACTCCGCGGTGGGAAACATGGTTAAAAGCCACGTTTTACTACTGCGAACATTTTGAGGATGTAAAGAAGGTAGTTTTACATTTCGATCCGAGATACCCCAAAGCTATCAACGAAAGCCAGAAAATTTTTCAAGATAGTCAGATGAAATGTGATTTAGAAAGTATTCACAAGAACTACTATGGACTAGCGGAGGGAATTGAAAAATTACAAGATGATTCGATCTCGTTTGTGGATTCTGTTCAAATTGTGGATGATGCTCACTCACACCTATGTACGGTAGAGGGCGAAAAGAATTAAAGTGTAATATGAAAATTTGAAAGTGTTATTGGCACGGATTCAGATTTTCTCATACTAAGACAAATTTGTGAACGTGCGTCGAAAGGTCCATTAAGTCACAAGGATTACTCTAAATTTGACAATCTAACTTCATTCGATGTGTAACGATCGTTTTCATCATTAAAAAATATTTATTCCGCAGACCGTACTCATTTGTCTTAAACAACTATGATATTTATTGATTCTTATATTTAATAAATGGCACCAAGTTTGTAATATCGTGGAAACTTCTTAGAAGAGTAAGTGTTTCAGCATGTTATGTTATATAATATGTTTTTTGTCATTATTTTATGTGTAAAAATTCCTGCATCCGCATCGCCTGTGCTCACTCACGAAGGTCACGATCATAAATGCGGCCGCTCGGACCCTCCACGTTGTTCTCCGCACAGCACTGTAACTTGTTCCATTTTGCCGAGACTAGTTGTTACCAGAACGTCTACGGTAAAGAACCTTGGTATTCTATTTGATAGCCATCTATTATTTACTCAACAGATAAATACAATGTGCCTTTCTGTTAGGAAAGTACTTGGATTCGTAATTCGATGTTGTCATTAACTTTCGAAATATAGCTACAATAAAAACATTGTGCTATTCATTAGTTAGGAATCGTTTAGAATATGCATCTGTAGTATGGTTTCCACATTGTACCCACGGATATTAAGCAATTGAAGTAATTCAGAGAAGGTTCTTAAAATATTTGTGTTTCAGCACATGTGGTGTTTATCCAGATAGAGGCATTGATTATACTCCTTTATTACCTTTATATAACTTCGAAGCTTTATCTAGTAGAAGAAATTAGTGTAGCGTAAGCTTCGTTTTGAATTATCAAACTTTGTAAGTATAAGAAGTGTCAATACTACATTTAGCAACTCTACGAAATTCAGACTTATATCTTACAATCACCTTTATGTATGGATATAATAATATATAATTTTAATAGTACTCGTACGTCAGACTGTTTGTTTATATAATTATTTAATATAATAAAATTTATCTGGTTAATTGATTTTTAGAAAATAATAAAATGCTTGTTTGTTTATCAAAGGATAAAGAAACGTAATACATAAGTTTCGTTTTGTTCAAAATTTTAAAGTAAAATGTTTCAATTACATTATCAGGACCAATATCTATACGCTGAAACTTTTCATCATTTTTGCAACGTAAAACGCGCTTCCAATTACAGAAAGACCACTTCGCAATAAATTTTCTTCAACAAATGCGCTTAAAAAAAAACAAATAAACTGGAAACGAGACGAATGGAAAGAAAAAGAACCTGATAGATTTTGCTTTTCTTTAGCGTCCCAAATCGCAATTCCTTTTCCATTTCATCATGCGATTCGGGTTCTCCTTTTTAAAAGTATCGACTGCTTTAAAGTTATATCGCCGGATATATCTTTAATAAAATGTTTGGATATACACCATGATGATGCTAAATAAAGTTTCATTCGCGATTGTAAAAGTTGTGAAGCCAACTTTTCCCTTTTGTCGAAGCAAACTCAAAGCGTCGCATTTGTATGCTTCCGTCGGATTCAATATAAGAAAAATATTTTCTCCGATTGCCATACGACCCGATATTCCACCGTCATTAACGAAATACAAAAACAGGTAAATAACTGTGTACGAGGAATGTAAATGGATTTTTCATGTTGCTAACGAACTTATTTTTTGCGTTACATTTACTACATTTGTTTTTTAAGGTTTTTAATTTGTTTTTCTTTCCTAGAAGCATCAAAGAATAAATGAACACATGATAACAGGAAAAGGTGAATGTTGGAAGAGAAATGCTTTTTAAATTAAAAGGAGAGGGAAAAGATTCTTTATTACTTATTCATGATTCTCTGAAATTATTTCTATTTATTTACTTGGGCTCGAACCACATAAATTGTTGGAAAATTAAGTAAATACGATTTTAGTGTAAGTAATTACGTGCAACTAAAATTATGCGTTTTTCAGTTAAGATTTGCAAAAAGTAGAAGACATAATGTTTTGTTTTATTGCTTCTTAGTAGACAACTACAAAGGCAAACGTACAATGAAAAATACATTATATAAGTTTAACCAAAATAAAGTTATAAAAATAAATAAATAATAATCATCCATCTTGTAGCCGGGAATGTAGAAATTCATTTATGCTATAAGGTTCAATATTTAGTAGGAATTCGTGAATTGATTTTTTAAATACATGAATGCTACTTACTTATTTTAAACTTACATAACTAATACTCTTTGCAGTCAACTGTGAGCCTGTGTTTGGGGTAGCAGTAATTTATTTTGTGTCTAGTATGGTGGGTGTGAAGGATAGTATTATGTTCAAACAATTTTTTATGTTTGAATAAAAACACTTAACATTCGAGAATATAAATTGCAAATATGTTCAAAAACCTGTTAGCTCTTAGCCTTTACAAGATTGATTGTAATTGAGACGCAGCATTAAACGCAGAACCTTTTTCTGACTAACAAAAATACGATCGAGTTCTCTACTGCTTCTCCAAAAGATGACCCCAAACTTTAAATGTGAATAGTAGACAGAAGAATAAACCAGTCGTAGTACATCAGCGTTAACCATATCACGTAGTATTCGTGTACAATAACAGAAAGTACTTACTTTCTTACAAACTAGATCTATATGACTATTCCACTTGAGACAGTCATCCACAACAAGGCCTAAAAGACGTGCTGAATGTTGTACATCATAGTCGTACTTATTAAGAGATAGAGGCTCAGGATAATTCATTTCCTTCGCTTTAAAGAGCATAATAATTTACCACTGTTCAAGTAATTTCAAGATTTTGGAGCCATTGTCGATGACCGTCTCCAATGAAGATCCTGCAACTACCAAAGAAGTGTCAGCGGCATAGTTCATCAACATGGGTCTATTCTCCATCGTAAATATAGATGTAAAAAGTACGTTATTTTAATATTTCTTATTCCGTTAAAAATAGCCGTTAAAAACTTTAGCTACAGGGCTACATATCACCAATATAAAATGTATTGCTGACAGTATGTGATCTTTTTAATGTATTTCTTGAAGCATTGTATATTTCAGTATTCATATGTAAAGACAATCAGCACGTAGAACAATTTATACGCGGTGGTGACTGTGAATTTACATTACATTGTGTACTAATACATTACACTAAGATTTTCTGTACCCATGAACAGGAATTCCTTTATTTACATGGTCAATTAGATATTACAATACTGACAATGTAAGTCAAGTGCAAATTTACAGAGTTTTTTTCAGTGCATGCTGTTATTTTCACATCCCATTGGCTACTGTTCTGATCTCTAAAGTTAATAAACCCAAAAATATACACTCCCAAGAAAAAATAAAATCATTGAAGAATAAAATGAAACCAGTTACATAAAAAATATTTATACGTAATAATAATGTTTATATTATAACAAAAATGTTGTATAAACAGAAATAAAATGTCCGTTATTTATGATATAGTAAATACACAAAAACTAGATATAAAGATAATAAGATTCTGTTGTATAAGTGAACATAAGAACATGGGAACCAACATCAATAACAAAAATAAAGTGGACCTAGTTAAAATTAACTATTAATGTTTTGTGTACCTGTCCTCTGTAATAACTTTTTCTAGTCGTCCCTTGATTGAATTTATTACTAATGCACTATACTCTTCCGAAATTAATCATGAAATTTACAAATATATTAGAAATGTTCCGCAAGAAATATCTACAAAGACAGCACTTATACAATTTACGGCAGACTATTAAACAACAGGCTGAAAGTTATAGCAGAGGAATTAGTAGAAGAGGAACAAATGGGCTTTAGAAAAGTTAGATTCTGGAGATGGAATGTTCACTCTACAACAAATTATAGAAAAGCACAGAGAATACAACAGAGAAACACGTACATGGATTGTAAACTTCGAGAAGTCTTTCGGCATTGTACACCGATGTAAATTATGGGATACTACGAAATAACAGGGATATCCACATCATTTAATAAGAACTATACAGAGTTTATACACAAACACTAGAATTATGGTACATATAGGCGGAAGATTAACTAGGAAAATATCAACAAACAAAGGAGTTAGACAAGGTTGCTGTGTGTCGCCAACATTATTTAATGTATATAGTGATACTATTATAAAGAATGGAAACATGTCCTAAAGGAATACGTTTAGACCAGAACACCACCGTAAATCCTATCTTATATGGTGACGACTTAACAGAGGATGATCTACAGAAAGGGAATACACTACAAAAAATCTGCGAAAACTATGAAATGAAAATATCGGTAAATAAAGCTAAAACCATGGACTTCCTGGGTAAATAACCGATTAGGACAAAATAGAAGTATGCAAGTTTTAAGAAGAGTGAAATGTTGCATAAAATCTGATAAAATAAGAACTGTAGATATAGAATTAGAACTAAACATCTTCGATATAAATGAGAGAATAAAGGAAAACAAAACTAAGTGGAGAGAACACGTAGAACGGATGCAAGAGACGAAGTTGCCAGATTTTATAGATGTATAGGAAGAAGAAGCGTAGGCAAACCAAATAAAAGATGGAAGTTGTAACAGGCTAAGTGCTTAAAATCTGAGGTGGAGAAGAAGAACCTGCACTATAATGGTTGCGATCCCTCACAGCCTTCCTAAAACGATTGAAGTAATTCGCCAAAACTTCACGATTTCTTAAACTCACATCTTTTGCATTCCATTGATGTTAAATATTTAACCCCACGAGGTCCCAGTTGGGTTAAGGGCCGGAGATTTTATAAGCCAATGTATCCCTTCTATTTCCGGTTGTCCTTCAAAGCAATCGCAAACTATTCTGGCACTACCGACAGCACTATTGGTTTGTACAAATGCTACAAGTCTATCGTTGGTCTAAGCCAAAGGCAGCACATACGAGGATGCGTTCTTATATTCATGGAATGTGGGGTAAGAAAAATAAATAAAAATACGTAACCATTTTCTTTTTCATTCTCCCTTTATCATAATACACTTTTCAGATCTATGAGTGAATTTCTATCTGCCTGCGGAAAAAATGATTTTTGTTCTTCAAAAACGCAGAAATC
The DNA here is from genome assembly GCA_023509865.1 of Trypoxylus dichotomus. NCBI lineage: Eukaryota > Metazoa > Arthropoda > Insecta > Coleoptera > Scarabaeidae > Trypoxylus > Trypoxylus dichotomus. The sequence goes on along the minus strand of CM042074.1, from coordinate 43,733,671 downwards.
GCATCTTTTACCTTTTTATTGCTGGAAAATTTTCAGCCCGGAGCAAGGTCTGGGCTGTAGGAAGAACGGTGTAAGACTCCAAAGCCTGCTTTTCCCAGGGTAGTATTTTCTTCTTCTCTTATCTTTGTTGCATAATACTTTCTCGCTATGAAGATGCCCTTTTCCTAATAGATGACTAGGATTCGTCTCATGACCCAAAAAGTTATCAGCATTCTTAGCCGACTTTATCACTAACCTTTTTTGCCGCCGGCGCACTATTTTCCCTCGTAAGTCACAATCCCTATTCAATCGTCATTACAGAGCTCTAAAAAGGCAAGTGAATATGCAACATGTGGTTTTTGCATTGGCGTCAGCATTCTTCAACATTTTTCGATAAGATCTGGTGGGGCCCTTCCTTGATAGATACTCCAACTGGTGGGTCACGTTTATACGATTCTCTGTCCTGCTTAAAAAGATTATTTTAATTACACGTCATGGTTTTGCCAGGCAACAGACCCCACAAACTTCGGAAACCTTCTCTACAATAATTTGTAGATATTTTCCTTGTTTAATCAAGAACTTTATAACAGCAGTAGCAGGTAATTTATTTTATTCATATTGGACATTTTTTTACCCATTGACTTATGTAACTCAGAATAACTCACACTCCAACGGTCTAATTATGATGTGGTTCAGTATCTGTGGTAATGGCAAGTTACACCAGAGAACTCTTACAACGTTACGGAAACACAAAGCTACACACTGAAGCAAAACAGGTGTTCCCCTGATAGCGAGACTCTTAAAATTGTTTACTTTTCTGCTCACAAGATGTATGCTCTTTGATTGTGCTTTGAGAATGATCCATATCCTTCGAGAAAGTTCTAGAAACTGTGGGAACGATCTGTTTGCCAACGTTAGGGAACCCCTGCTATAGAGTGTTACATTTAATTACTAAAACTATATTGCCTAAAGTTTTTATGTTATTGTAAATATTTTCGTCTTACGACAAAAAATACTTTCTATACAGTCATCCTCTCAACTCTATCATATCAAAACGCTCGCTTGAATAAAGTTTTAATGCTGCTTGATGTACAACGTTAGTTATCTTTGAACCTAAAACTACAAATTAACTCATTACAAAGATACGCTTCATTATTCTTGTTTCCAAACAGTTTCTTTAATTTCTCCCTCTCTCTTTGAATACAATTAAGCTCGTAACGTAGACCTTTTTACGCAGAAATTTATCGAAGTACTTTCCGCATATTTATGTCCGTTTCGCGGACAGCTGATGCTGTTTTCGTTCGTTCGTATTTTCGCTCGAGAAAGTTTCGCCGGCGCGGCAAACTCGACGGTCGGTCGGGGTTTAAAGCTTTCGGCCTAATTATTTATACGTCCCAAAATTACGTCAGCTTCTGTAAAATTAATTGGAGCAGTGAGATAACGTTGAAATATTTTAGGATTAAGATAACAAATTGCCAAATCTCCGGCGCAAAGTTCACGCACGTTGTTTCACGGATGTCACTAGCAACTATTAGTCAACACAGGAGAAAGTAATCACTTCATTTCCTTTTATCGCTACGCGAATTAATTGTTGGGAGAATTGCGCAAATTCTTTAAATTCTCGTTGCTTATTACATCAATTTTCTAACGTGCATTTTCAATTTTTAAGCACCTGGTTGAGCACTAAAAAACTTGAAATGTAAATGTGGAAATCCTATCTGGTCACATATAATATGGCGAATGTTATATGAAGTAAAGCGGTATAAATCGCAACGATTTTATAACAACTTCGTCTGCTATAGGCTAAGTAAGAGATATTGCTCTTATGGGCTATACCAGTCTTTTTTTATTTGATACATATTTCTATATTGTTAGCTTTTTCTGTTATGAGGATTGGTGCCAGACTGTCTCCATATTGTTTGACGTTTCCTTCATCTTTGCATGTCATTCTATTTGTGCTTCTCTTAGTTATTTTCAACTTGTATTACGTATTTAATATCTAATTATAGTTTTAAATTATTATACCATTGGTAGCGTTGTCATAATTGTCATAATTACATATAATATAAAATTTTGTATGGTTGGGATGTGATTGTTCGGAATCGAAGGCAAAAGGACGAAGCCAATTTACCAAACCAAAAGAAGTATGAATGTTTCCAAGGCAATGATGAAAATAAACAATGCAGGAAAAGAATTGTGTATGCCGTTGGATAAGAGAAAGAAGACTATCATATATTGCAATTTTAGCAGTCATTCATAATTAAATCAGTATTAAACATTTGGTGGGGTTCATAAACTCACTACACCCCTCCATAAAAGTTACCTTCGAATTAGAACATGATAGAATATTATGATTTCTATGTTTAAATCAAATTTGAAAATTATGATTTTAGTATTTCTGGAAACAAGCGCATATACGGATAGTTATATAAACAAAGAATCATACACGTTTCATTAACAATTTTACTTTCTAAAGAAAATTTTGATTTAGAATTTGAGCACATTTTTCAAACGATAAAAAATTATAAAAATAAAAGATAAACTTCAGAAAAGGTGGTTAATACCGTATAGCACTCAAACAAGCAAAATGGAACACCGAAATTATATTTAACAAACATTTATTACATTAAAGATACCATAAGTTTGAAAAATCAGCTCTATATTAGGTAGATACAGGACATCGCTTGGATATCCAAAACATAGTTATATAAAAAACACTAAAAAATATCTTGTTATGTTTGAAGCAATAAAACTGAAAAGATATTAAAAATGATCTTTTAAGTACATACTTCTATGTAACAAGTTATTAAATTTTATGCCAACAATACAATAAAAACCTTTACAAGCTACACACATTTAAAAAAGTATCTGGTCTTTACAACTTCTGGATTATCACCTAAGTTTTTATATTTTAAATTTGTTTAAAAAAATGTTTAAAATATTTTACCGAAAAAAATCAATACATTAAATTAATATTAATATGAAACCCAGGTTGGTGCTAGTAATGATAAAATTAAGATTTTCTTGCATTTTACCGGGGTTTTAAATTTTTTTTAAAAATATCAATTTCGGTAGAGCTTGAACTCACGACCTCCCCGTTAACAAAGGAACGTGTTAACCACTACACCACGGGATTGAATGTCAGCTGAAATCATAAATAAATAAAATTTAATAAAATATTGAATTTGGCTTCAATAATATTGTGTTTGCTGAGCTAACATTCTGTCCCGGACGGAGTAAGGACATTCTTGAATATCTATTGACGATGTATGCTTAACATACGAAATTTACACCTAGGTTAATAAATAATTTGTGAAATACAGATTGAATTTCATTATTTTGAATTTATCTAACTTGAAGCAATGTCGTATTACAGTGAACATTTCCAAAGTAATATCAACTTGGAAACTACTGAAGCTATTCTTTGTGATCGTCTGTTCATCAACACAACTGATCTGTGACCTTGCTGGAGGCTTAGATAAAATCAATAATTTTAGATAATATTTGTAACAATTAGCGATTCCTCTTAAGAGCTGTTTATATTACTTACAATTGGTCTCAAATGTTTCGAATTCAAGTTGTATGACTAATATGATCCATTTTTTCTATTTAATGTAAAATATCTTTGAAATTCATATAGTAGGATACAAGTTTTTGCAATCTTTGTTACAGTTTGAAAAAGCTCTAGAAAGTATAAACTATTTTTGTGACAAAAACTCCATATGTTGGATGTGTGAAGTGTGATTACTAGAGACCGGATTATATGCAAAATACATGTTTTATTTTGGTTATTTATTATATTTTACATCTATTTGTGGATGTCTTACAGTAATTAAAGTTAATTAACACTAATTAGCTTTAATGAGTATAATACATAAAGACGTAAAATATAATAAATAAATAAAATAAAATATATGTACTTTCCACATAATCCGGTTTCTAGTAAATACATTATTAAGCTATTGATAACAATATGTACGATCTATGTCAGTAATAATCATTATTGATAAAATACTTTTCACTATTTAGTTGAATAAACTCAACTTGTAAATTCTTTGTCTCAAGTTAATAAAATTGTTCTTCTTGAAAAATATACAGGACGTCCATGAAATAAAATAAAAATGTATAAAAAATGGGAAGATCCAATGTTATTATATTTAAATCCAAAGTATTTTGCGAAAATTCCTTCGCAAACGCGAGAAAAAAAGGATATTTAAAATAAAGATGTCTTTATTATTCACAGTCCAAATATTCGTACGAACGTATGTTATTGTTATGTTGGCATACCGTTTGAAAGGTAGTCAGTGTTATCTTCTAGTTTCTATAACATCGACAGTTGTGTTGCAATGTATGCAGTCTGCGTGTATGTATGCGAGTTTGGTTGGGTAGATGTATTATGTATACAAATTTTGCAGCTATAGGCGATATATATTATAATTTTCTAGAGTTTTTTTAATTCTGACGTTTACGCCCTAATTGACCCAACATTTTTTGGATCTATGTTCTATATAGTTACACCTTTTCATTTTCCGTAGTTTTTAACTTATTTCAAAGACACTCTGTATATATTTAAGTTCTGAGTATAAGCTATATTTTTACGTCACTTCTTAAAAAGTGTTCATGGGTATTGGAATCACACCTCATCAAATCGATTGTACGTGTTTCAAGTCACACGTTTATATTAATAAAATAAAAGTAGCTGTGTTCCCAAAACCGAAAAAAGAAAAAGGATGAAAGCGAAATTTTGTTGCTTTTACCTTGTTTAAAATTATAAATCAGTTGCTTCTTTTACATCGTACGTCACTGTTGCAATGAACAGGATTTTTTTTGCAAACGCTTAAATCTAACAGATACGTTACATTATCCGTTTCTGTCGTTTCTCCGATATTTCAGGAAATGCATTAAGACTGTACAGACTAAAGTGCTTGCACATATCGAGAGGTAGTACGGAGTGGATGGAGAAAGAAAGCAACAGGAATACCGGAAAAGAAGAGGAGTATATACGTTTAGAAGGAGAGCGAAATGAGCGCACGCGAATATGTAGCATCAGCTGATTTATGGCCAGACCGTAATCTAGTAGACGCTAGAACCTAGGCTGACCTGTCCAATGAAGCGGAGAACTGATAAGGATTAGGTTCGTGGAGCAATCGGACGCGAGACAGTGACTGATGCGATCATCGGCGGCCGCTTGATTAAAAGGGACTGTCACGCCGTCGCTGTCGCGCTGATATCTATCCCTGATAGGTGAGTGCCATCTCACCGCAGTATTTAACACGTCATTAATCACGATTATATGATTAATATGGATTACACTCGACGCGTAAAATGAATAAGTTGTCGTTGGGGCTTGGTTTGCTTTGCTCTGCTTTGTTTTGCCACCCTCCATTCGTTTGCTTGCGCTCACCTGACGCTCGTGATTAGCTAGCAGGTACGACAACTGCACGCTGCCGCCGGTTCTATTTACCTGTTTGGTGGCAGTGCACCGAACGTGAAAAGCTGAAATGTATGTACGGTTTCGAGCAACAAAACACCGTGACTGCACATATAAAAATACCGAGTTAGATTTAACACCGCTTTGACACCAGCTAACCATTCACTCGCATTTATTTGCGTAGGCAATTAAAATCGATGGCATTAAAAGTTATTATTGTAGAATTTCGGCTCTGACACGTCGTAAATAATATTGTTTCTGAGCAAAAATATTAACTCTTCAAAATAGCAAAAAAACAACTATTCTTCAATAGTGTAGTTTTATTGCTTACTTCTAGGAGCCTTTTGTCACTTAGTGCACTATAGTTTTTATCTTAGGTTACATCAGCAGAAAGAGAAATTTTTTAACTTCAGGTTACTTGTATGTATTTGTTTATGAATTATTTGCTTCAGTTTGAAAGAAATCACAATTTAAAGTTAGGTGCTCCATACATTTTGCTTTTGCTACAATTGTTCTTGCATTCTGCAACATATTTCTTGCGCTGTTTCCTACGTATGTATATTGCATTTAAATTTATTTGATTTATACCGGGGTCGATTTAATAGCCATAATTATTTATTTCCTTGCCTTCCTTACTTTCAGCGGTCTATTCTCTTGTGTGTGATTTTTGTTAGATACCGGGACGGGTCCCCTCGGTACGAAGCGCGTGTCCTTGTTTATCTTCCTTTCTTTTGTAATTCTGTCTGTTCTTATTTATCTATCAGAATGGATTCAAAGTGTTCTCGCTATATGGATATAGTACCGTTTGATAGTGCTAGTTTCTGCGACTTATGTCATGATTGCCTCCACCTGCAGACTATCCAGAACTCTGAACCTCAGTTCAGACTCAAGAAAACAAAAAACAGAAAAAAGTTTATATTGTACTACATGCTCTGACTTCAAAGCCCAATTAACTAAATTGAATGAACTCATGACAACAGTTAATACTCTTTAAGTTGAAATTCAGTCTTTGAAGAAGAATATGGCACGTTCATCAAATGATTCTGAGGTACAATCAGCCTTTAAATTGAGTTCTATGGAAGCGGAGAGTATCATTTCTGAAATTTCGGAGAGGGAGAAGAAGAAGAATAATTCAGTCATATTTAACTTGCTCGAGTTGGAAAGTGCTTCGAGAGTGGGATAAATTAGTGCGGACACTGTGTCAATAAACGACATTTCATTTATTTATATACACCTACAGAAGTAGGTTTCAAAGAATAATTACATCTATATAAAAATTCAATATAGAACGAGATCGCCCGGAATAAAATTCATGAAACTAAAGAAAATTTATTTTTGTAAAAATGTTCAAAAACGTATAGGAATTTCAAACAATCCCCATATTTTACGAGATTGATAAACAATATTTGTTGAATTGATTACGTTAATGGCATTTCCTTAGTGGCAATCTACATATGTTTTCCTTTATTTAATGGACTGGAACAGTCGTTATTCATTAGTTATAAAGAAACTAATGAATTTCAGAAAGTTTTTGGAAAATAGAAAAACTACCTTATAATTAGTTAACTATGGTGTGCATTAAAATACCGTGTAACCGGAAATGTATCGAAATTAGTGTCAAGGTAAGAATAAACTAATTTTAATAAATAATGAATCTAGATAGTCAAAATTGCAAGAATAAGAGAAAAGACGTTTCAGAAATAATATCTAAATAAGTAGATTCCAAAATAAAAAAAAATCTGAATACTACAAGGCCTCAGGCGATGGAATTTGCACAAAAGACAATGACAGATCGTTTTGTAATCACTAAATGCTACGATCTAAATCTCCGCAATAAACCAAACTTTATATGAAATTTGGGCGAAACGTCATTGCCACATCATATCCACAAAACAAAAGTTGCTTGAGCGAAAAGATCAGGTTTACGAGCCATGTCTACCTCAAGTATAAGAATTCCACCTCTTATAAATTTTAAAAGGAGTAAGAGATAGTATTTCTGGTAACGAGATGAAGGCTTTACAGCTACTGCTAGTGATCGAATACAATTTTCTCGAGGAAACATTACTTGCTGCATTGGCTCCGGGAGCTACTTTTTACACCCGTTTGTGATTTCTCCATTTTTAAATTAGTAAAGAATAATTGGGATTCGAAATTGATGTCGTCGCAAAGAAAGATTGTTGGTTTAAAAATTCCTGGAATATTGTTTTCTGATTTTGTTATAAAGACTTGGAAAGAATTAGATTTAGAAATACTTAAAAATGGATATAAAAAGGTTTGCCTTTACCTATTTGCAGTTACAGAGAAGTCAGAGTGAGTTAGTTAATACCGTCCAAGGAAATAATATTGAAAGTAAGCAAGTCGTTGATATTTCACAATTCTGAACTGTTGATATTTCTGAACTCCCAGATGCAGCTACCTTTGATAAAAGTCTGAGCTTTGGGATATTGTTACTAGATACAGTAAAGCAGTGAATTAAAATGGTGAAGCAGTAAACTGCTAATGATATTTCTTAGAAAAAAAAAACGGAAGAAGCTAATGTTAGTAGTTCGAGCTTAGAGAAGGAAGTGGAAGATCCAGTTTTTATTGACTCAGATGATGATAACGGGGTAAAACCAGATGGAGATAAAAAAAAAACATGCAATGCAAATTACTGTAGGGAACTGGATAGTAGTCACTGGTTTATTTTCTCCGATTTACTTACTTACAGTAAATTCCTTTTATGAAATTAGAAACGGAAATATAAGACATTGAGTGGAAAAAGTTAGAAGCATTCAATAGTAAAACTTGAAGAAATTTTGTGGTACCATCTCACTTTCGTTGTTACTCATTTTAGAACCGTAGTATATCTACGATTTCATACTGCAAATCAAATGATCTCTTCAAAAATGTAGAGAATGTTCGGGTAAAAACAAAATAATATTTTGTCAATTACTTTAGAAGGACCTCGTATCGTACCCTTTTCTGTTGATTGCATTTTAATAAGCACGAAAACTATCTTAGCTGACTTCACGGTATGATTAACGATAAACAATAGCAATCACTTAACTTAGATTACCCTACATACCAATACAACATGATACACTATAAAAATCAGTAGAACACATCCAAAGTGATATATATTTTAATTATAACAACGGATAAGGAAACTTTGTGCAATGGTTTGTACGTAGACAATAACACCTTTAACACGTCACTTACTTTTTTAGTTAAGTACTACCGTATATATATATGTTGTACATGGTCGCATGTTGGCAACAATAAACGTATTCGTTTATTACTGTCAGTAAACATGTGTATCGAATCAGCAGCGTAATTAGTAACAAAAGAAAACACTTACTGAAATTAAATTTTATTGTCGAGCCTACCATTTACCGCCTTCCGGGCGTATCCTTCCCATTATAAGTTTGTATGCGTATTTACAGTGCCTGGTATTGAAATTAGCTTTTGAACTCGCGCATCCACCAGAAGTTCAAATTTAATTTTTGATCAAAATAAATCGTTGGTATATGATACTATAACTATCGAAATTATTAGTATGATACAAAATATTGATCAGACAATGCAGCTGTTTAACTTGTATAAAATTATTGTAATTTCCCAGACAACATAAGGTAAGAAGAAGGTAATTGCATTACATTACTACACAAAGATTTTTTAACAGAAAGTATTTGCCCCAGATATATGCGTTCAATAAAACTTAGAATATAAATAATTTAAAGTAATATTTCTAGTGGATTTTATTAGTTAGTTAACAACTTCTTTATACATCTTCGTTTAACATTTGTGGATGTCTAATCTTAGACACCATTTAATCTAATATATTCTATAAATTTTAACCAACCCACACAGTATTCTGATTCTATTTCAGCGTATGATTTCAATGAGGAAGGTTTGTTAGTTATGTGTAATTTATAAGTGAAATTATTGTTGATTTTTCTTTTTATTTTGATGTTTGGTATTTGGTAATTTTCACTGATTTTTCTCTGATATTGATCTTTATTCACAGTGATATTACCTTTATCGGCTTTTGCAATTAGCAGTAGCTCGTGATAAATGCAATATTATTTATAGCTTCTACTAACACAATTGCAACAGTCTTTATAGAAGACGTTCAGGCACATGTTGTTAAGAACGCTGTACTATAAAAGCATTAACACGTTCACCTTATATAATAATTGAATCGTGTATTACAATACAAGGGGTATGGGCATTGTATTTTGCAAAGAGTACCTTAGACCGTACACAATACAAATTACTTTAAAAGATTATTTATTGTTAGATGTTGAAAGGTTGGTGCTCACATATATTTCTACATGACAGTGCTCCATGTCATAGGACGCCATCCATTAAAAATTATTCACTCAAAAAATTTGCTGTTTAGAAGATGAAAAGATGGCATTCTTAAAGACATGAACCAGTAAAGAAGAATTAATGAAAAATATTAAAGAAACATGGTAAAGCAGGAATGAAATCGAATTGGGAATATAAAAGCCAGTACATAGTATGCCACACCGGATAACTGCTATTAACTGAAGGAAGTGACAGTTTTATGATCAAAGTCCTTTCACGGAGAAATAACTCTTTTGTAAAAATTCAAATTATTCAAAGTGATCTCTCAGCATTCCTATTGATATCAAATTTAACTTGATATACAAAGACACAAGAAATGACTCTATAAACTAAACTTGATTACTTAAATACACTAGTAAATCCATAAACAATTAATTTCAACGCATTACAGCTTCTAAAGTGGAAAATCTCAGCATTTTGACTGAATTTATATTCAATCTATATTGATTATAAAAAATAATATTTGATCGACAATATTTCATATTCGATTATTTGCAATTCGAATGAAGACAACATTTTTCGGAATGAATGGAAGTTGCGTAACGGATGCTAATCCAATTACCTGGTACTGCATATACATATATTCGTGTAGGCTAGGCGTGCTCCATTTTTTTGTGCTGCGACAAAGTTTCGTGGTAATAATATTAACAAAACGCTATACTAAATTAGAAGAAAAGAAATACATTTTCCGCATGCACGTCCAAAATAGAAATTGTCTCACGAAATCTTCATTTTCCTTCAATTATTGCTGAGCGCAGGCAATGCTGTAGGTAATAAGATTTTTAATACAACGCTGTTAGAATACTTTTTTAACTATTTGCGTGTACCTAGAAGAATTTTGGCAGCTCACAAAAAACAGTGCCAGGCGAGCCAATAATTCACAATTTATAGAGAATTAGAGAACTTTTTTCTTTAATAAGAAAAAGGATTTCAAAATTATTGTAGAAATGAAATTCATTTCGAAAAATGCAAGGGGTTCGAAGAGTCCTTTTAAAAATAAAAAGAACATAATAAAACACTGGCGAGATTTAATGAATAAATGTTTTTTATTAAAATGCAGGCTTTCGGAATTTATTTTTTAGAAATTATGTCTTCTAAATGTGTTCCCAAGACCTTTGTGGAAACAAGAAAAGGCCACTTCATTAAGTAAATAAGCCGTTTTATTATAGATATCTAATCGATTTGAGTCATGTTATTATATTGATTCCTCTTTTATATACTTTCATAGATCTCATAATCTTGTTTATTGTATCTTATGATTTTCTGATTTCCTTTTATCAAATAAGATTAGTACCATCTTATAACTTACTGAACAAACAGATCTTCAGCAATCATTACTAATCCATCAAATTTGATAAATAAGAAATTTACGTTTGTTTACTTCGTTTATTTTTAACCTCTGTGAAATTTGTTTAAAGCGTTTATTTTTTTTTTTACTTATTTAATTTAATCCATTTGCTTTATGGTAGTTACTGTAGGTTATTTAGTATTTTATGCTTTATACCTATCAGTAAATTTTCATTTTTAACATAACTATGTAGACATTATATAATTTAAAACCAACAGCCAACCACTAACTCCGGCCAATTACATATCAGATAGAGTTATGTGTTGTTTCAAAATTATCTTGTAGCGTTATCTTTTCAATATTCTAACAAGTCAAGTCAAATTTCCGACCTCAAAAAAAAACCACACATCATCCAAATTCTCTGTGTTTTACAGATCACACAACAGCTTTTGCCAACTATTTGTATGCAGATATCTTTCAAACAAAAATTCGCCATTTACTGTTAAAAGATTCGAATCCAGATTCGTCGCTCTGGTATTGAGTTTCAATGGGACAAATGCATGATAAAGTTGATAAACCTTTGTGTAAAACATTTTATGGACTTGAAGAAATGACCAATCGCGAAGTAATGGTGCATCATATAAAAGTACATAATCAACATTTCGGAAGTTATATATTTTTTATTTGGATTGGATTAGAGGAAAACTGGAGAGAGGGTCGATAAGCATCATCATCTATTTTGCAAGAAATCAAAAAAGTGACCAAAAATTAGACATATAAAGCGGTGGTAACTCTTGACATGAAGTAAAGTTACCTTGCTTTACAATTAAATAGTTTCAAAATTACGCACATAATTTAAAATTTGGTAACTTGTAATATTCATAGCATTTCAAATTCAGTTTAGCCGCGCTATTTCCATAATTATTTATACAGGAAAAATGATCAATATTCCTCCATATAAACTTTATTTTTATTTTAAATTTTATAATAATCTATCCTTCTAAAATCTTATTTTTTGATACTATAAACCGTATTTGTGGATAATTGCCATCGATAACAATAGCATACTACTTTCTACATCTACAAAGTGTACGTTTGCATATTGTATTGTGTGCGATTATTAGAGGCAATTTATTTCTCCTTACAGTCGAGAATAAGCGACACCCAACAACCGTAATAAGCAATGTATATTCAAATTGTATACATAGGCGAAACTTTATAATAGCAAAGCTTAACGATGACAATTACGCTACACTTTCCTTAACAAACATTTAAATAACTCGCTTCGCAAAAGGGAAATTGTTTGAAATGCGATACATTAGTCGATTACCAATGCTATTCCGTAAGCCACTGTTGGTCTTCTGACACAATTTCCGGGCTTTGGTTCACCCCGTTAGGTTTCCTGCAAACAACTAAGGACTACTTTCTCTTCGATTTGTGCTCGCACAATATCAATCGTTAAGCTTTAAAGACGACGTAACCTTTTGATATATAAATTTAAGGTCTGTTGGCGGTGTTATTTGCAAAGTATAAAAAGATGACTAGTTCAATTTTGTTAGTTATTTAGTATTATTTATAAGCTATATTTTGAAATTAGTATACACTAATAATTTTTTAAAATGTATTCTCTCTTTAATTGAAAGTGAATCAAATATCAATAACGTTAGAAGGGTAAATACAGGATGAAGATGAATATTCCGTATACATAGGTATCCATTTAGAATTAGTGTTTTTACATATAGTTCGCTATTTATTTTAATGAAATTGGCTCCGTTTTATAAATAAATCGTTTTTATTTGAATTACATCATTTGAGACCCGCTTAGAAAGTAGCGATAAGTTTGAAATAAGTTTCTATTTCCTCAACAATTAATGCGATTTGTGTTTATGAGAGAAGTCGGAATTCAAATGGGGCTAGGTGCCAAAGTTATGGATATGGAATTTTACACGTACGTGGACAACAATTCTTTTATAGAAAAAAGTTCAGTTTGTTGGGGGTTTCATTTAAAAAGCCTGTTTGGATTAAATGACAGGAGAAATACGTGTTAATGATATAAAATTGTTACTGAGTAATGCTCGAATATCACAGAAAGGTGAAATATTAAATACAAAACATAAAACGTAATTCAAATTGCTCAAAAAAATGAATGTTGATTTTGTGTATCAATCATATTTATCAAAATTTAATGTCACTTTAAGAACACTTGGCTTACTCTAAAGAAAATAAAACATTTCATTGTAAGTTTTGTCTAAATTTGCATTATCGCATAACATTTCAGATTTCTCTGAACTTCAGTAATTAATTGATGACGAAAAGTAATCGTTCAATAGCGACCAGAAAGACAGAACACAAATTCACGTAACACTTGCAAATTAATTAAATTGAAACCATCTGCACCCAGATGATGGAGAGTGCAACATACTGATCTTCAATATTCTTCTTTTCATTGTTCCACGTACCGCCTTTTTTTCAGTAGTGAATAGGTTAATTTATATTCCAACTTAATCAAAAAGTCGGTCTTTTCAGTGCCTCTTCCAAATACATTCTCAAACTTTGCATGGATTGAAAAACATAGTTCCAGTTAACTTTGTTTCACACACCTATTCATTCAAACAGTTCCGGTTTATTTGAATTAGAGGTCTGGTTGTTGAAATAGTCGTGCGGTGTTCGGTCCATGATTATTTAGTAGAGAAAGACACTATTATATTTTACATCTTTAGTCAACCCATATCAGAAATATTTATCTTTCATATTTTTCAGAGTTTGTATATATATATATGAATTAAAAACCTCAGCATGTAAACTTTTCAAAATTAACGAAAAGTTTAGAATCCACCTGTGTTGAGGTGCCATCGTTGTTAATTAAAACAACATTTTTAACCGCTCTTTGTAATGACAGTGATTCAAGTAAGAAATTTGATTGTTGTTATATAGATAGATAGATTTTCCATTTCGAGTTCACCCTGTTGCAAGTCATTATGTTTCAGCTACAATGAAGGTAGGTATGTATAGTCTACAGATCATCAGATTGAACAGCTAACTGATATCGGTACAGCGATAGAGCATTAGCATCTTTATTATAAGTGTCCGACCGAGCAATTATATACCATCAGTTTGACCGATCATTCGGCAAGTATGATCCTTTCTGGTCTTGTACTACTGACGATTTAAATAGTATGTCAGACTTTCACGGCCGTTCGACATAGTTGTAACGGTTGTCGGATTCCGCCGTGTCACTAGGTTTTTGTCCCTGACGTTTCGCGAACAACTGTGGTTTGCATTTTCAAAAGTACTGGCTTCGTGCCCGCTAAGTCTATTGATTTTGAATGAGGGTCGGAGAGATGCTCCATTTCGTCTTCATCTTGTTTGGTAGATCAGTGGTTTTTATTTTATTTGTGTAACGTGATGCCTTTTTCCTCAGCTCTTCGTTTAATTTGTGCAATTCCTTCTTTCCTTATTCATCGTGTTGGTTGTATTATTCTTCTGACGGTTGTGCTATTATGCATCTCTATTCTGTCTAATGTGTTTTGTGTTCTTCTGTATATTATGATTTCAAGTGTTTCCATGTTAAGTTATTGATACAGTGTTGTATTTGTGATGTAACGCGGTGCCCCTGATGCGAACCGCGTTAGTTTGTTGAATTTTCCCTGTATCGTGTTCTTTTGCGCTTCGGTTGCCTGATGCCAAAGTTCACCAGCGTAGGTGGCGATCGGTACTACTACTTCTTTAATGATCTTGACTATGTTATCTAGTGATAGTTTACTTCTTTCATTTAATAGTGGGTACAGGACCTTCGAAGCTCCCGCTATCTTCCTTTTGATTTCCTCGATGTGCCAGGTGTATGTGAATTGTTCGCCTAGTATAACCCCTAGGTACTTCGCCTTCTTGGCCCATACGATGGCGTGGTTGTTAATTTGGACTTCGTCGGATTTTTTGTGTCTTCTACGTGGCGTGAAGTAGATGGCTGTGGTTTTCCCTGTATTTATCTTCATTCGCCATTTTGTAAACAATTTGTAGAGCGTATCTATGTATACTTGTAATCTATCGTGCAATGGTTTCATTTGCCTGTGGCTGTAATAAATAGCGGTGTCGTCTGCAAATTGGGCAATGTGACAAGGGTTTGACTGCGGTATGTCGGAAGTGTAGATGTTAAACAGGAGCGGTCCCAGCACCGAGCCTTGCGGAACTCCTGCTTGCGTGGTTCTGGAAGTGGAGATGTCTTCTTCTATTTTAACAGAAAATGTTCTGTCGCGGAGATAGTGCCGAATCAGATTGGTATGCATGGCTGGAATCCAGTGCAATCTCATCTTATGTATGAGACTATCATGCCAGACCTTGTCGAACGCCTTCTCGATGTCTAGCATGATGGCTGCAGTTGGCATAGATTTATCCATGTTGGAGGTGATGTGTTCAGACATTCTCAGTAGCTGCTGTGTTGTCGAGTGCTTCCGACGAAATCCAAATTGAAATCGCGGAATGATGGATTTTTCTTCTACTACCGATAGTAGCCGCTTTTGTATTACTCGCTCCAAGATTTTGATGAGTCCTGGTAGCAAGTTGATTGGACGATATCCATCTGTTTTGTTTTTGGGTTTTCCCGATTTGTGTATGATTATAATTGTAGCATGTTTCCAAGTCTTCGGGTAGTACTGGTGTCTAATTATAGCGTTTATAATTTCTTTAAGCGTGTCTACGGCTTCTAAAGTCAGATGTTTGATAGCGGTATTAGTAATTCCATCGTGTCCTGGCGCTTTACGGTCCGCAAGGATTCTTACAATGTTACGGAGTTTCTCGATCGTCGTTTTTTGGACGTTTATGGTGTCTCTGTATTCCGAGTGAACTTGCTTATTGACAACGTCGGTGAATTTTTCGTAATCCCTGTCCATTGGTGGATTAGGGTGGAAAGTCTCCTCGAAGTAGTTAGCAAATTCCTTAGTTTTATCGAAATTGCTGTTGATAGTACCACGTGTTCCGAGTATCGGTGGTATCTTTCCTTTTTTGTCTTGAGCATTTTAGTTATTTTCCACAGTCCGGTTTGGTCGTCGTTTATATTTTCGATTTTGGCGTCCCATTGATTATTGTAGTGTTCGGCAAGGTCCTTCTTAGTCTCATTTGTGATGTTATTCAGAAGTGTCTTTGCGTTAGGGTGAAGTGTTCTTTTATACTGTTTGTAAAGGAATTTCTTTTGATGTATTTTTATTTTTATGTAATTCGGTATTGTTTCCCTTTGCGTTCTAAATTTTGTGGTTGTAGCTGAGTTCAGTACCAATGTTGTGTTCTTTTCGAATTGTTTTACCGCTGTGTTGATGCTGTTGTCGGTGCTGATATACGTTGGTCTTAGTTTTAGACCCAAACATTTGCCAATTTTTGGTATGAATTATTTGTTGTAACTTTCAATCAACACTGTCCATAATCACAGGAAGGTGGTCAGATGACAGATCGTTTATAGTTTCTAGGTAGTAAGGTATCGTGACATTCTTTAAGATTACTAGATCTAAAACGTCCGTTGTCCCGGTTGGCGTATGAATGTGCGTATCTTCTGTTGGTGCGCCTACGGTGAGGTTTCTTTCGTCGGCAATTTTTTTAAGTTGTTTCCCTTTACGATTCACAGTTTTAAAATTCCATTGTAGATGTTCACTATTGAGGTCCCTCGCTAGAATTGTAGGATGATGAGAATTAAATACTGCGTCGATATCCGCTTCTTGTATGTTGTTCTGTGGACAGCTGTACGCCGCATACAGTGCTATGATACCTCTTTTCCTGTGTATATTGTGGTGGAAAATCTCAGGCTCGTTAAAATTTTTAACTGGGTTCTTTGAATTAAAATTCTGACTTATTTATTTTGAATTATGTGAAAATGTTTTGTAAATTAAAATACCAAATGTAAAGTTAAAAAAAACAGATATATTGACAAATAAAAAAATATATATCTGTATATACCGCTTTTTTTACAAAGAAAATGTTTTTACAGGAAACCTAAGGCAATCCCAGACTAGCTAAACTTAAAATATTTTAATTAATTTATGAAACTAAATATGAGATCGAGATAGAATTAATTTTGAAGAAATTAAGGAGATTCGACGTCTATAACCTTTGAAATAGTACTCACTGGCAATAGGATGGACTGGCCTTCGGCTTCCAACGTAAGTGTCCGGAACTTCCAAATTATGTATATAGTATCAGCTGATACACTTTATTATTAAATATAAAACGAGGATATTTATAATTTTTTTTTAATCCTATGTCCTTTATACCTTACGGTGTCGGACTATTTATTTCTTATTTTTATCTTCCACAGGTTCCTGTTCTGAACCAGTTGTTTGGCTTCAATACATCCCATACTTCTCTTTTCTAATGTTCTATATACCTGCTCCTTCCAGGTGTTTCGGAGTCTACCTGTTCTGTTTTGCCCTCTGTTTTGGCTTCAAATATCCTCTTTGTGATTCGATCTTCTTCCATTCTGTGTAGATGTCCAAGCCATCCCAGTTGTCTTTCTTCTATGACCACTTCTACTGGTTTGATACCCAGACTATTTGTGATTGTCGTGTTTCTGATTCTGTCTCTTCTAGTTACTCCTTCTATTCTTCTTAGGAATCTCATTTCCATGGCCGTAACTCTGCTTTTGATTCTATTCGTGGTTATCCATGACTCACTACCATATGTTAATTCACAGGTATAGCAGTAAACTCCACTCACACAAATAAATTAATTATGCGGAACGCAGCGTTTCGGGAGCACGTGGGCTCCATTGTCAACCGTGTTACCGACTGTCGGTAACATTTGTTGACAATGGGAGCCCAGGTGCTCCTGAAACGCTGCGTTCCGCATAATTAATTTATTTGTGTGAGTGGAGTTTACTGCTATACCTGTGAATTGTACATCCACACAGTCCTTGCAATCGTCACCATATGTTAATGTTGGTCTGACCACTCTTTTATACACCTCTGTCTTTATTTTTTTTGGTATTTCTTTTTTATCCAGAAACGAATTTCTCAATATGTTATATATTTTTGCGGATTTATAATTTTACGGAATTATATCAGAAAAATAACGACTTATACTTTCTTAGGAGAATAATAATGTCAACATCTCTCACTTTTGTTCCCGATCTTCATCTGTCTGTTCCTCTTTTGTTTTATATCCAGGACAACGCATTGATTCGCCTGTACGCCTGTCAGTATACACCTACATACTCGACATGTGTGATGTTATAAAGGAAATTGCTGGCAGCCGTACCATCTTTTCTTCGTATGAGATATTTCAAAGATTATGAATAATGCATATTCATACAGTGTAATTGAAATGTGTGAGTACTGTATATTAAACGTCTTTTAAAGGTAAAATTTAGAAAAATTGAAATTACATAAGAAATACGTTTACGAAAAGCGATATATAAGATGAACGATAGTAAAGTTTACGTCTCCTCTGCAAGTGCTGTTGAAGGGACTTTTTTTAAACAAGGACAATTGTGAATAATTAGTTATTAAAGGATACCCAAAGTAGATATCTGTAAAATTTTTAAAAGAAACCTGTACAGATAGAATATCTGTGTTTAAAAATTTGATAAAGAGGGAGTACTGACAGTACTTCGCCTCGAACTTCTAACATCAACCAAATAAGAATTAACGGCGTGTACCAAACAGTGACGAAAAATATATCTACAATAGGTGAACTAGTAAAATTATAGAAGAAAATCATTGATAAATAAAGGGCAACAATTTATATCTCCACTTTCAGAACAACGCAAGCAGGAGTTTCGCAAGGCTCGGTGCTGGAACCGCTCCTGTTTAACATCTACACTTCGGACATACCGCAGTCAAACCCTTGTCACATTGCCCAATTTGCAGACGACACCGCTATTTATTACAGCCACAGGCAAATGAAACCGCTGCACGATAGATTGCAACACGCTCTACAAAAGGTTTTCAAAATGGCGAATAAAGATAAATGCATGGAAAACTACAGCCATCCATTTTACGCCAGGTAGAAGACACAAAAAACTCGATGAAATCCAAATTAACAACCACGCTATCGGATGGGTCAAGAAGGCGAAGTACCTAGGCAGTACACCTGGCACATCAAGGAAATCAAAAGGAAGATAGCGGAAGCTTCGAAGGTCCTGTACCCACCATTAAGTGAAAGAAGTAAACTATCACTAGGTAACATAGTCAAGATCATTAAAGAAATAGTAGTACCGATCGCCACCTACGCTAGTGAACTTTGGGATCAGGCAACCGAAGCGCAAAAGAACATGATACAGGGAAAACTCAACAAACTAACGCGGTTCGCATCAGGGGCACCGCGTTACATCACAAATACAACACTGTATCAAGAACTTAACATACTTACATTTGAAAATGCGAACCACAGTTGTTCGCGAAACGTCAGGGACAAAAACGTAGTGACACGGCGGAACCGGACAACCGTTACAACTATACTGACGATTTGTTAGTGTAGTAAAGTGGAACAAACCTCACGGATACGAGCGAAGGATTTGTACCGCATGCTCTACACCTGTAAAGCCGAGTTCTGTAAAGCTGTATTTTGTTTTTATTTTCAGTTGGAGTCGTGATATGAATAGTACTGGATTGAAATTTTCTGAATTTGGTTACGGCACCTAGGCGTCACGACTAGCGTCTATATGCAAAATGAGTCCTGACGAATTAGCGATATAATAGATTAAATTTGTCAAGGTTCGAGTTTTTTCTGTTCCTCTTAAATTTAACTTTACTTTGTAATACATTGTATAATGGTTTCGCAATGCTCATGAAATTGTGTATGAAACGCTTATAGTGTAATGCATAATCCTGTAAGTTTCTGTTCATCTTTTGGGATCGCAAAATCTAAAATCGTCCCAATTTTGTCAGAATTTGGCAACAAAAATTTGAAACCCTAAAATATTTGTAGTCTGCAGTATTAAACTTGTTTTTATATGTTTTATGAAGATGTGGATTTTTTTCATAAATTTTATTTATACACATATGTACTTGAGCATGTGAGTGCTATATATTTTTCATGGCAAGTAACTTGGTTCCCACTTTACTTTGAACTTTAATCACTTTTGTTGTCAATTTCTTTTAACATTTTTTATAGATCCCTATTACTATCTCTTTCTTCCTATTTTACTTTACATGTCGTTTTGTTATTTAAAACTTGAAGGAATTAGTAACCCTTGTAATAGTGAATAGTCTTTATAAAAAATATTAAATTAATACTATTGATACGATAAGACACATTTCCAATATCCTAAGGTTACTAAAATGTATAATACCAATTACTACATCCTATAATCGTCATAAACATTCTTCTACTGGAAGTGTTGAGGAATTTTTAAATACATACGAAGACTTATCACACCTGTTTGACTCGCCGCTGTGAATATATGCTTCGTAGCAGGTTTAAACTTACACCTGAAGGAATTTTAGAATTTCATTCGTTTCCATCAAAAACGGTCCGCAGTGTCTTCTTTTCTCGAATAGCGGGCGTGTATGTCATCAATAATCCGCGCGTACATGTTTGTATGCGCGTGATTGACAACCACTTAGCGGCATCGATGAAAAATACTTCGGTTGAACAAAGTACACACACATACACACACCTACATCTATAGATTAGCGTATATACGGTCGCTGTTGGACGGTGAAGAGGACGTACAACATAAATTCAGCGCTGACCCTCTTGCGTAACATCATATCTCACCGTTCGAAAGCTCTACACACGTATACATCAATACGTAAAAGTGCCATTCAAATTTTGAATCGTATATCGAACAATTTTTATTAGCGTATACTGTTCGAAAGCGTGCTAAGTGGTAAATGTAAAATATTTACCGTAAAAATTTAGTGCTCTTTCCATTAACGTTTAATTACACTAACTAACCGCCAAATGGGTATTGATATGGTAATAGTGATTATTGGTTGTGGCTGTCTATGACAATTATGAGTGAATCACTAGCAAACATTTAATTTTTGGTTCATCGATTCCTTTTCCTTTGAATAAATTGCAATGGGCTTTCGAAAGATTTGAGCAATATGGGAAAGTTGCTCAAATTCAATGAATGTTTGATTTACAAAAACGTAAAAAGAGCTTGCATGTATTACTTCGAATATCACGGTAGCCATGGATATGAGGCTTGGGTTATCAAGATTGCTGACATTCAAGCAATCCGCTGAGTAAAAGTATGCTGATCATGCTGGAATTTTACTACAATGAAGCAGATTATGGAATTATACTACCAACCAATATAGTCGAATACACTTTCCTTTCCTATAGAAGTACTTGCTGGTAAAATAAATCATTCCTCCTTAGTCCCTCGTATTTTCGATACCCGCTAACTTCATATCCCTGCTCATCATACACCCTAGAGACGATCTTTTTATCTCTGAGCTACTAAGTAATTTTTATTTTCTTGGATTTTTATTAAATTTAATGCATATTTATAAGCGGTATCGAACAAGTCAATTAAAATATCTTGAAATTGCGTTTTCCTTTGCCTGCATAATTCACTATCCCTTTTGCTTTTTCTCTAGTTCTCTTCATTCTTTGTATAGCTTCATCAGCTTCTTTATGAAGTTTAAACGGTCTAGAGTTATAATTCGAGCTTCCCTCCAAAAAACTAGGCACACTATCGTGCAAATTTAGCCGAACAATGTGTTTTCAATGGTAATTTGCTACCAATAATGGCGTGTTCCAGTTCAAGTGCTATAATGATATAAAAACAAAAACACTAATGATCGCTTAGAAAGACAGTGCACATATAAATAACCGAAAAAAGTTGTTCATATCGATTTTGGGAACAAATTATTAAAATTGGTTAATTAAAAGTTATACCACTATGTCTCTGTGTGTCT
Source organism: Trypoxylus dichotomus (assembly GCA_023509865.1). Taxonomy (NCBI): domain Eukaryota; kingdom Metazoa; phylum Arthropoda; class Insecta; order Coleoptera; family Scarabaeidae; genus Trypoxylus; species Trypoxylus dichotomus. Next base: position 43,711,773 of record CM042074.1, on the reverse strand, counting down.
ATACCAGGCTGCTGTACTCGTACCGAAATTGAAACGCAGTATGCTTTATTATTTTGAATACCTACTCTGTTGGTTGAAATCGAAAGAAACCAATCTGCACGAACCACGCGACAGGAAGATGTAAAGATCGTTCTAATAGTATTGGATCCAGAGACATATGTATGTTTAATGTCAAATATATTATAATGATATGAAATATTGTCTATAGCAATGAATTTTTCTAAATTTTACTAGTTTACCTATTCCATGATGTTATAAGCTGGAGGCAAAGCACCGTTAGGACTCCCTCTTTATGGAAATTTAGCACAGATATTTAATATGTACAGGTTTCTTTCTAATGTTTTCTTCTTAAAGTAATTGTAACATTGAAAATTATTTTACGAGAATGTTCAGTAATAATCATTCCTTTCTTTGGAATGCTCCTACAACCCGCATTCCTTACGGCTCCCAGCATTCTAACCAACAATCTAATAAAATTGTGTTATATGTTTATAAACACATAATTGTAGAAAACTGTTATAGATCGAATGGGATAGCTATGCACCAGGCTACATAGTTGTTTTCAAGCACTGCAGAGTATAATATAAAAAATAATATCTTAGAAAATGATTCGTTCAATACCGCACGCTAAGGAACGAACAGTCGATATTTGTAAGTAGTAATTTTATAATGCTACCTCTTTTTCGTGCGCAAATTGGTTTCTACGCAAGTTTCTTCCGATTTTAATAGTACTCTAACTCGGTTGACAATGAGAAACGCTGCGTTCCGAATAAATAATTCATTTGTGTGGTGTGGAATTCACTTCGATACCTGTGTATTACGCTATTGCTTAATTAAGGTTGATATTTTGGGGGGAAAATGAAGTCTAGTTTCAAATTTTGGAGTCAAAGCAGTACATGTTAGTTAGTTAGATAGTTACATTCGATTGATCTAACATTTTACACGTTTCATTTCCTCATTAAAATAAACAAAGCTAAGGTGTCCTGCATTGAGTATCTCAACATTTATTTTTCATTATGTAAATAAGGACCACGCCATATCACAGTGGATTTGTACTGGAATTCGTATTATATTATATCCACTAAAACTATTCCTTACGTTTTCTGCTAGTTACACTAATTACATATTTTGCATATAAGTACACCAAGAAGTTTCGTCCGCAATTGAAAATGAACATACGAGTTAAATAGTTAAAATCTAACGAGCAATTACCTTAACGAAGTGATTCTAATCTTTATGATGGCCGCGGATTGTATTTCTTTGTTTAGGTCGTTAGCAACAGTTTTAGGTGGTCGGTTCATTAATTAGCGTAGAGCAAATTTTTACGCATGAACATTTACGATGGTGAATGCGTGCATAACCGGCTAAGAAATTGGCTCGTTTGCACGATAAGGGTCGGTCGTATTATTGAATATTCTGTAAGCGTGCTGCATATGATTGAATGTCAAACGCAATTGCTGTTAATGTTCTCGCAGCTTTAGGTATACGTACTAAATCATAAGGTAAAAGCAATTTATAATATCTGTATTGCTAGAACTATAAGCAGGAACGCGCCTTTTCCAAGCATAATAAAAGAAATGTAGTATTGTATTGATTTATTTTAATGGGTTCTCTTTATACTTTTACAAAAAAATTTAATTTCTTTACGTATGACGTAGTGATGAAAGAAGATTCGTATTTTTAGCAAGTAATGCTGCGTGGATAGTTTCATTAGTAAGATACGTTGTTTCATATACACGGGTGTTAAGAAAAAGCTTTATACACTGGGTGTTAATAAGGATAAAAAGAAGAAAACAAATTAGTGCACTTGCATTTTACCGAATGCTCGAAGTTTTGGAGATATGGAATTTTGAAATTTGATTTGGGGGCAGTTTTATCAACCATGGCTTATTTCATTCGCAATCAACGCGGTGTTAAAGTTAACAAAATCACATCTAACAAAAAAAAAACACAATAACGTAAAACATATGTGTCAGATATTATCAGTCTAGTTATTTGTTGCTGACTAAGTAGAATTTAGTTTCGCAATGGTTTTATTTATTTCAGCAGAACACGCCCACATGCGTTTATGTGATGGTAAAGTTCGTTAAAATTCACGAATTTATTAACAAGGATGTCCTCTGAGGCGTGTTCTGTTCCATCCCACGTTTCAAGAAATCTACCGTAGGCTCAGAGGAACAGGACAGTTTAATCCAACAAAATCAAACATTGGCAGGCATGATACAATCCGTACGCAAAACTTGGAAGAGACTGCTTTGCATGCTGTAGATGATAATCCTCTTGTTACTAACAGGCGAATAAGTAGAAATTTAAGCGTATACCATGTGTCTGTTTGGAAAACTCCTAAAGAACAATTATTTCGTATGTATCACTTACAATAGCTTCATCGTCTGTGGTTAGAGAGAGATTATCCTCTACGTCTTCATTTTTCCAGATGGCTGTTGCACAAAGTTAACCTAAATCCAAATTTTCTTAAAAAAACATGTTTACAGGCTGCTTTGCTCGTGGTAACATTTTTAATTTTTATTTAAGTACACATGGAGTTCATGTTAGAAATCATCAGTTTGGGTTTCAAATTAATGTTTTCATTGTAGATGATTTGCTATTTCGTTTTCCGAATCGGTTGAGTGGTGAGTTATAGCTTATTTTTTATACGGAAATTAAACGAGATACTGGAAGATGTGCCAGTAGATGTTATTAGAAGCACGCACTTTACGCGTGATGAAACCACAGTTCATTCTTCGTATATCATCATGAACTATTTGAATGAACGATTCAACAAACTGACCAATACCTCTAGACTTAACTTCTCTGAAGTGTTAGGTTTGAGGATACTTCGATGTTCTTGTTTACGTAGCTGATATACGCACAGAAGATGAATTTTTGCAGAGAATTGTAGCGCTTGCCAACAACTAGAAATTTGAACGTTTATAGTCACGTGCGTGAGTCTCTTGAAGGGAGAATGCAACTATTTATCCGACATCAAGGGTAACAATTCGAAAATCTGCTGTAATAACTTTTTTTATTAAATCATATCTGGAAAACAACTTAGTATAAAACGTAAGCGCATTGGAATTTTTTTCTTGTTTTCACCTCTACTATCACCCAGCAAACTATGTAAAGTTTTTTTCTCAGCACCCTGTACAACACGATCAGAGATGTCGGAAATCAGGTAGACGCTGAGACAACATGCGATGTAACTTCCAGTGTAAGGATCGATGGTAGCACTTGACAGTGTTAGACGACATATCTAAAAAAGAAAAATGAGTATTAGAAAATAAAGTTAAGTTTAAAGTATATGTGTATGTATCTGTGTTGTGAAATGTCTCTTGCAGTCAGTACCGTTATTCTAATATTAGATTAAAACCCAATAAATAGAACGAGAGGCAATACAGTAATGAATATATATTTACATGTAAGAGCCACCAATACGAAAATTTTCGGTGTCAGGAACTGGCTACTCATCATCTCAAAAGCTTTCACCTATGTATATACGTATAACCTACAATCTTGTCTTTTATTTTCATTTTTCTTTAATTGTCAAAGCATTCAAATGAAATTAATTTATTTGGAAATTGCTGTAGATACACATCAGCCTCTGATTACTTATTATTGGTTACAATGGAGGCTTGGCTTAAACACGATAAAGTCAATCGTTTTCACATAAACAACTAGTTGGGAGTTGTAGAATATCTAGTATCCGAGGTGGGTGTAATATCTGGTATTAAAGCAATCTTAAAGAATCTGAATAAGTAACTTACGTTCTAAATAAGTTACCTTTTCTAGAGTCTTAGCCTAACGATGTGCAGATTTACATGAAACCGCTAACCATTATTTAATAAAATTGTTTGAGATATTGTGAGATTGATCCCGTTTTCTTTTTTCCTACATTTTGGTATAAGCTCACACGAAATCAACAACATTCCTTTAAAAATTCATTCTTTGAATATTCCTATCATTGTATATACTCAGATCACCCAGTGGTAAATTTGATATATTTTTGCTCAACTTAACGATGGTGTTCAAACGTACATATTATCCTAGTAAGTGATTTCAAAATTAATTGTACGCCCAAGAATATTAAATACATAATTAATTGATAATTGATAATGATTGTTTATTTGATTTTAACTTTAATTGATAACATTATTGTTTATTTGATTTTAACTTTAATTGATAACATTATTGTTTATTTGATTTTAACTTTAATTGATGGCATTATTGTTTACTTTGTTATTATCATAGATCGAAGTTTTTAATTCGGAATTATTATTGTGCTCGGCTTTCCATTTTATTATTTAAATGTTTAACTTATATTGTAGTATAGGTGCTGAGTGTTACGCATAGGTTGAGCGGAGGAAAGCCCTAAGTGACGGGCGTTTAAAAAGTTATTTAATTATCAATAATATTGTTATGATGTATAACGTCGAAGTCCCGTCCTTTCTCTTTTTTCTTCCTTTTTCAGCAGTATACACTATATTTAAATGTAAAGAAGAAGCAGAACTTTCAATACCTTGTTACATTACACTCAGAGAAGTATTTTCTTGCATCAAGAAATTAGATCTTCTCGCAAAAATCTGTCTGTATACAAGTAAATAGTTTTTCTTCAAGATTAACAAAATATTTAATATAAGAAAATAATATTCTTGAAATTATATTCGCATTAAATAAAAAAAAACGTCAGACATAAGTGGATTAATGATTCACAAATGATGAAGGAAAATAGCCCAAACAACTTCTGTCATTACTTCTTTCTTGAATCAAGTTAACAAATTTCTTAATCACAGAAATACTATTGTTTCATTACAAATATATAATTCTCTTTAGCGGAGAAGAAAATGCCGAGAAAATATTTCTATTGATTTCAAACAGTAATTCTATTGTGGATAACCGAAACGATTATTTTCTTGAATGAAGACGGACAGTCTTGATACAAGAAAACGTTTCTCTGCGTGTACTAGTAAAACAAACAGTCGACTAATTGCACTTGAAATTACGAATATTTCCAATGCAAATTATAATACATCAGTTTTAATTTCCCACTCATTAGAAATAGCTACCAAAAGAACTCTGTTACAAAAAGAAAATAAGAACAAGGGGTTACAATGGGCAAATTATCATAAGAACTAGACAGTTAACTATACGAAACGTGTTTGCTGGACCAGCGAGCCCAAGTGTGAACTTTTTGGGACAAAACGGCAAGTTTATGTGCGACGACGTATAGACGAAAAGGTGCAAAAAGATTGTATTAAGCCAACTATCAAGTGTTTGTAAGGGGATCTCTTGTCGACTAAATTAACGAATTGTCAAAAATTGAGGAAAAATGCGGACATTTTAATGCATGAGTCAAAAAACACAAATAAATGAAAAGTTAGATGAAAAATAGCTAACATAAAAAGCTTATACGATGTGGTTCTAAAATCTAGTGACGCCGCCGGGCAGGCAGAAACATGTCCGTGTGTTAGGGTTTTTTGTCTCTTCACATTGTCTTTTTCGTAAATGATTTCACCAATACCATAAGAAAAGCTGTATTTACAGCGTTCTTATGTTGGTGCCAAAATCTAGTGTTTGACTACTTTATGATAACGGCTTCATATTAGTTGCGTTAAATTTCCGTATTATCTTGTTTTTATTTATATAAAAATAGAAAATTATGACAATAATTACAAATATAAACAACAAAGAGCCCAACGAATATAAAACACTTGCATAAATGGAAAATACTCTCACAAACTGTGGTAGCTGCCAAAAGTATAGGCTAGCAAACAAAAGTTCCGACATGCCAGCTCGTATATTTTTACTCGTCACTTTTACTTGCTCTGTGTCTATGTTATTATAATTTCCTGTCATATACACCCACGTATTTCCTATTTTCTTTACCATAGGATTATCGCCTTTTGTGCCAGGTAACGATTGATTTTTTTTGTGTAATTATAATAACGGAATCGACGTAGGCCGCCTACTACGCCATTTTATAAAAATGATGATGCTAATAAATCATTAAGATTCAACGGTTGAACGGGCGAATATCATCGGCGAATGTAGATGCAAAAAGACCACAAAGAATAGGAACTATCACGCACGGCTCAGAACTATTCATCTCGAAATAATCTTAAATTCATTCAAACTCGGCTTGCCTTCGCCTCCATCTCTTTCTCGCTCTGCGTGTGTCCCTGTAGTGCCGATGGTGCTGCTGCTGCTGCTTCACAGAGCGCACTGTCAGGTCGTGATGTATGAGCGCGAATGAAAAGATGTTTCCATATGAAATTTTCCTGGTTTATTCTTTTCGCTGTTTATGATAGGAGGGTAGCTGCGGGGGACGAAGGGAAGGACGGAATATAAGGATGGCGCCGATGAACGCCGCAGCGCCGGTTGCATGCGAAATTGGAAATAGATTTTCGTGGTAAATATATTTCTGGATTAATGTCATCGTCGTAGCAGTATAGCCGGCGAATATCTAAAATGTATGGATATAATAATCGCAAGGCGGTGATACACTCCCGAAAATAACTTGAGAAATGGAAATATAACTTTTTATTATACTTACTTATAGGATTAAAAAGTATTGTGTACTGTTTTCTTCTTAACTTTTAAACTTAAGATGTAAAGAAAAATATAAAACCATATTGCACCTTTTACACTGTTTGTTGGTAAATTATATCTACGAGGGCGGATCCCCATTCCCCACCCCTTACCTACTTCAAATTGTTTGATTAATATTTTGACATTTAGTTAACTGACATTTGTAGATCATATCTAAAAAATATCAAGTTTGTATCTCAAAGTGTTGTTGTGCTATGGCTAAGTCTTGAATTGTGTGTTATGGTTGTTCATAGAAATGGATCCTGTAGAACAAAGAACCGTAATAAAATAGCTCCAGAAAAAGAGGATAACGCCAACTCAAATTCATAGACACTATGTCAACCATCGGTGAATCTTATGATATAATCAAACGCTGGTGTCGAGATTTTAAATGCGGAAGAACATTCCTGTGAGAACTAACATGCCGGTGGTCCTCCCATAACGGTTACAATAGGCAAAATCATTAAAAGGGCACACGGTATCGTACCGAAAAACCGACGAGTACGCATCAGGGACATTGTGGATGATACTGGCTTATCATATCATGTGGTGCACAACATACTGACTAAAAAATTAGATATGAAAGAGATGAGTGCGAGGTGGGTGCCCCGAATGTTAACCATTGATCAAAACAGAAATCAAGTGTTAATTTGTAAGCGTCTTTTGGAAAGGTACTAAGCAAACAGGGAGAACTTTCTCAATCGGTATGTGACCATGGATGAGTCATGGGTGCACCACTATGATCCCGACACCAAAGTGCAAAAGAAAGAGTGGAAATACCACCGTTCTCTTTTATCACGCAAGTTTAAGGTCGTGCCATCTGCTGGAAAGATTTTACTATCTGTGTTCTGGGATGCTCATCCTGACTGACGATTTTGCAAAAGGGACAGAGCATTACAGGGGCCTACTACGCACAATTGATTTTTAAATAGTGAAACGCAATTAAAGAGAAACGCCGAGGAAAGTTAAGGCACGGAGTGTTGTTCCCAGTCATACATCTGATATTACTAGGGCTGCTATACACCAAGTAGGCTTTGAATTAGTGCAGCATCCACCATACTTGCCGGATCTGACCCCTAGTGATTACAGCCTGTTCCCCAAATCAAAAGAAATCTTACGTGGGGCAAAATTTTCCAGTAATTATGAAGTGATGTAAGCTATAGAGAGGCGGTTTGCAAAGGTTGGACAAAAATTTTTCCAGGAGGCTGTTGAGATTTTCGAGCACCGATGAACTAAGTGCATTAAGTTAGAGGGAGACTATATCAAAAAGCGAAAAATATAATCCCACTGTAGATTTACTGTAAGGAAGTTAAGAGTGCAGCATAGAGATCCACTCTCGTATCTTGCCTGATTATTATTAAACAATAGTTTGAAATGATGGCCATTTAAAAATGACTAATTATGTAGACGTTACTTTGGTTGTTCCTAGCGGATATTTTGCGCAAGTTGATAATAAATTTGTTTCAACATATTCAGAAGAGTTGGTTTGTGGCTTTGGTCGCGGTATGACTTGTTTGTCGCGTAGTGGCTAGTGCTGTGCATTAGCTCCCATATTTGTACATATTATACTTATATATTATTATTTATGTGGTTTAATCGTGTAATTTCATTGCATAGAACAATATTTTTTGCGTGGCTGGTTTTGGATAAGTTCCAGTGCTTCCAAGCAAAGAACCAATTTATTTTCCTTTTCTTTGAAGAAGAAGAATACATTCAAAAAACCATAAATTGACCGTTTAGTACTTGCTCAATATGCAGAAAAAAACCATCTAGCATATTGTGCAGATGAATAGAAAATTTACGTCTTTCTGAGTCTGTTGGGACAAATGCAACATACCGAGTGTGACAATTATCTGGGGTCGGTCTATTACAGCTTACCTATTCACCCTGCCGAAAAAACTTAAGCAAAAATCATTCCGGATTTAGCTGTCTAAAATACACTGTCAGCAATTAAGAAGGCACCACTATTAATTTGTTCGAAAAAATATTTATTAGTATCTAATAAAATATCCATGTAGGTATCTGAATCTACAGCGTGATGTCTATTTTTCGACAGAGTTTTCCTATTTTACTCGTGGTGCACTGAGTTATTGAAGTCGTTTCTGGATATTTACTGTTAAGAAGTTAACGAATCTCCTGATGCGTTCTTCTTTCTTTCATCACATCCAATCATTATTAAAATTTAAATTAATTCTCTTTTACTTAATTTAACCATCCTTAACATACAATAATTGGATATTTTGCTAATAAACGTGTTAAACAAAGAATACACACACGTTTAACGTAACTGTTGTTACGTCTTTGTCGGTATCTTTTATCCACAAAAAAGTCATTATGTGAAGATAAATAAAAAAGGAATAAAATATTATTGCATAAACCCACGATTTAGATTGTAATAAGTTATTACAATCTAAGGAATAACATATTATTCCGTAAACCCACGATTTAGATGCCTAGAATGTTTGCTGTTGTGCTTCGACTATTCAACTATGTCAACTCCCATTGCTAAAGATTATTTCTAAAAAGGTGAACGTTTGGTTGCCAAATTGCTTCCATGGTTCATGTTCTAAGTCGATCAATTGTCAAGAAAAATTTCATGAGGAGCAAATGCATCCCAAAAATGTCATTATTTGGTATGGGTTGTGAGTTAAGGACGAGCCATCGAAGATACTGTTGAGAATACACGAACAGTCAATGGTAAACGGTATCGGGGCATAATAATCCAGTCTGTCTCGAATGGGTGAGATGGATCGCGAAGACCGGATGGTGCTATTTCTAACTTATGCTACTGTTTATCACGTGCAACAATGGAATTTTTGCACGAGACATTTCCTAGTCGTAAAATCTTCCATCTAAGTGATCAAAATTGGCCGCCTAGATTGTGCGATTTAACTCCTTTGGATTTCTGACTTTCTCCGGTTCTTCTTAAGTAAACAGTTTATGTCAATAAGGCTACGACCATACAAGTCTGGGAGGGGACGTTCTAACACTGAAATCCAATCACCTTTATGTCAAATTGTGATTGAAAACTTCTTAAGAAAGCGCAAATGTGCCAGCAAAGTCGAAGAGAACATTTGTCAGATGTATTGCATACATAATTCTCATGTTGATTAATTTAAAATTTCGGCAATTTATCAAATAAAAACTGTTTTATCTCAAATTTAAATTTTTCGCAATTATTGTAACACCTTTAGTTCAATCAAAAGAAGCAGTGCTAACGAAAAGAAAAAAGTTCTAGAAGTTCTAAAATACTATCGAATTAATTGGCGATTATTTTGACCAAATGTATCTATTTTTATATTATTTTTTTCGGATATCTAGAAAGCATATTAATATTACCAATATAAACAATCTTAAAGAAATGTTGAACTCGCCGCTTTAACAAATATAAGTATTGTACATTTTCGCATGAAGAATTGGAATTTCCTTTCAAGGAGGACACTTTAGAGGATATACGAATGATGACTGGCAAATCTGCCAACGGAATTTGCAACAAGTAGTAAAAAGACGCCATCTCATACACAGAATTACGTTCAAATGCTTAGACTCTACACATACACATTCACCGCGAAGCGACGTGATAGCCTAGCAGTTTCTACCAAATAGAGGCGAGTATCTTATACGGAACGGATCCGTTTGTATCCGGCGCGCAAACGTATAAAGAAACGGTTAAAAGCCCTAAATGAAGCACGCGTGAAAGTCTCTCATCCATCAGCGTAGCTCCCAAAGCAAACTCATTACTTTACGACTAAGCAGAAGAAGGAGAAGCAAAAGGGGTGGTGAGACAGCGGGTGAACCTGGGTGCTACTGCTGCTGCTGCCGCCACCGCCGCCGATTTTCTACAATTCGTTATGTTTGCGTACGAGACTGTAATGCATCAAGAGGGCTATTGCATTTTCTCCTTTGGAATTGGAAGGTCTTTAACGATCCTTTCTATTCAAATCAGCTTCTAGGTAAACAAACAAACGAGTGTGTTTGAGTTTGGAACTATTAATGAGAAAACGATTACTCAGCTTGGACAGATCTTTCATTTTCCTAAGATTTTGAAATAATTTGCATCCAGAGCTTACATGAATCTGACGGAAGGTGAATTTTCTTTCTTATAAAGTGTATAATCAAGAGAAATGTCCGGGTAGGGACCTTTTTAATAGGATATTGCAAAAGTAGGAGTAGGGACAGAACTCTTCACTTTAAAGTAAAATGGCAAATAATCGATCAAATTTATAGTAATAAGTGTATATTACGTTTATTGACATTTACATTCTTACAAAAACATGCTGATGAATTAAAATTAAAGGAAAATTCTTTTACAGTATCTACAATAAAAGATAAAGAAAATATCAAAAAAATATCTGGGTAAGGTCTCTGATACATTTTTCGTGTTTTATTATACTGTATTTTTTGCGTCATTTTGTTGCACAAAAGATATTAAGTGAATATGGAAACAAACAGTTAAATAGGAGCTTTCTGTTGCGTACTTTTAATAATAATCAAAAAGTACATTAATATTATAACATAATATAATATTAATATATGTAATATAATATACACAGTGCAGTAAAAATAAGTTAAAATTAGATGAATGGTACAAATGAATCAAACAGAATAACAGCTCGGCGATACCATGTGGTCAATCAGTTTAAATAGAAAAAAAAATTTTTCCATCCGATAAAAAAAGCCATGTCTTGTCAGCAGACTCGCGTAATCAATATCGCGTCTAGGATAAGTGTCATCGATTTTGAAAGAGTGGAATTTTTGCACTCTTTCAAGTAGTACCTGTAGGTGGAAATAGTGATGGATACCAGAGTAAGGAGGCGTACTCTAATTTAGCACGTAAAAGCGAAGAATACAACGAATTTAGCGAAATCTTGGCTCTTAAATAATCCGTAATCAAGATCGTATGAGAAATCGTAAGGATTTCATGGTAGAATTTCGCCCAGATACTATGTAGTCTGCAAACCACAAATTTGCATCAAACACCACACTCAGGTCTCTTATAGTTGAGTGCGTAGGAATAGTAGTTTTATTCACAACGTATGACATCTAGAGTAGCTTACGATAGCACATATACTGAAATTCAAGTGGAGTCCATTCTGCGTACACTATCTGAAAATAGTATTCAGACTCCTCTGAAGCAATTATGCTATTGTAGATCTCAGGATCGTCTATGTATGCAAATACATTGGAGCCCAGTTTCTGCAGAATGTTGTCCAAATAATTATTGAATAAAAGAGGACCCAATTTGGATCATTACTATGCACCAGAGGAAGCAGAAAATGTTAAGGATGTATAGCGAACATATCATGAATGATCAATTAGGTACGAGTGAATTGTATTACATTTGAAGGAAAACGAAAACCACTTAATTTAGATATCATAAGTGAATGATCGATAGTGTCAAATGCCTTACTAAAGTCAGTATGTAATTCACTTGTTGATGTCCATCCATTGATTCGGCAATATATTGTAATGGTGCTTTCAATTTTAAATGTTAATTTTTCCTTAGAGAGATTGGTTTTATTAGTCTTTCTTCTTTTTATTTACTACAACAAACGTCTCACACGCTACCGTATTGATGCAGTTTCTTTCCAAATGTACGGATTATAGTAAACAAACTGACGTTATTTATACGTATCTTTCAAAAGCGTTCTATAGTTTTAATTACGTAAGGTCTCTCCGTTATTGCAGTTTCCTTTCAAATCGTATCTCTTTAATAGAAAACACTTAATTAGTTATAAGGGTCATCGCTCTCTCTCCTAAATCTGGTGTTCCACAGGGTAGCAATGTGGGTCCGTTTCCAATTTTTAGTTTCTACATTTGAGTTTTTATAAGCTACTATCTGCAGATGACTTAAAGATGTTCTCAAAAATTTGTACACCAGACAACTACGATAATCATCAAGACCATATTGATTTACTTGGTGTATTGATAAAGGTCCCCCTGTCAATATATCGGTAGTTAATGTTAATTCCATCTCGAATACGAATATTATCTACATCAAAACACTATTAACTCTCATATTAATAGTATTGCCCTGAACTATCATCTTTAAAATCACTAGGTATTTCTCGCTATTACATGGTTTTGTGCTTGTTATATGCGTTCTAAACTAGAATATGGCTCGCTGATCTGGTCATTGGTTTCGGCCGGAAAAGTTCAAAGATGTTTTTCAAAATATCACTTTGGACAATACTATGTATACCCAGACCGAGGTTTTCATCATATAGCTCCATAAATTTGCATAGAATTCAATCCTTTTAACAACACCGCATACTAAACAATATGAAGCTTAGTTACTAATTAGTAAACAATGTTATTGATGTAATGTCACTTAGCAATGCTTTATTTGTTATTAGCTAAATAATACACAATTATATTTACTGACGCAGATACGTACAATTGCATGCAGTTGGCCTGCATGTTTATATATGCAAATATGTATATCTATAACTTTATTTTCAATTTGTTGCAGATTATTTTTAGTATATGTTTGAGTTTGTATTTTATCTAAGTTACATCATTTATGTTTCTTTTTTTGTCCTGTAAATGGATGTTTACTATATGTTGAACATAATCAATATTATTATTATTTTATTTCACTTCTTTTTCTATATTAAACCATATCTAACTAGTTAATTGATTAAAAAATAATAAAGGAAATTCCAACAATAACATACACAAAGGAGACGTAAACTCCACTAACGTTTAAATTGCACCGCACAAATTATTCGATGTTAAATTTTAATGTATAATTGCAAACAATGCAAATTCACGCGCTTATTGGAAACGGTTTATTGTAAGCTATTAATTATTTACTTGAAAACTAGGATCTCATTCAAAATTCATGTCGTTACGCAAAGGATAGTATATCTGACAGTTAAAAATTATATCAAGTATAAGCCAATTATACAAATAGATTTACCAAATAAGAAGGCAAACAAATTAAGCGAACGTTAGATGTCGATAGGCTTTGGAAATGGTTGCTACTTTGTAAGTAATGAGATTTTCTTCCAAATACATTTCATCTTCAATAGAACATTGCAGTGTATTTCGCTTCAGTTTTGGGACATCGAATGTCTAATTCAGGATTAATAAAAAACATGAAAAATTTCATAATACTATAATGCGTTTTCACTTTTCAGCTTATCTGCTTGATCCTATTAGAATTAAAAGTATCCGTTGTCGGTCCAAGAAAAAGCTTTATCCTTAGAAGCAATGTTCAAATACTATTCTGGTACAGAACTGGATGCAGTTATTCCAGGAATTAATCAAATATGGAATACCATCGTTTCATATTTTCGCATTTTTTGTGTAAATACATATTCTGCGAATATGGAAAAACATTTTTCCTCATATGAGGTTCCTTATTCAAAATTTAAAAATACCTTGGGTAATAAAAAAGTATTTAAATTACTATTGCTCTTTCAATATTAACTCCTCATAACATTTTTACCCGTCCATTAAAATAGTTAACCTTTTGGAGGATTTTTTAAATGAAACATGTATCTTTTAAAAATGTACTTTTTTGTAAATAAAATTTCAGTATGATTGAAATCATGATCTAAATTCTAATGTTATTCAAATAATATAAATCATCTCAATTCTGTAATAAACGAACTACTTCCGGAATTGAACCGTGTCATGATGAAATATATATATAAAAGAAATAAGAATAAGAGCAGAAGGAAAAAGAAAAATAAGAAGAAAAATAGATAAAAAGAAAAAGTGATAAATGGTGGGGGGACGTGAATTAGAAAGAAAGGTGAAAAGAATAAGAGAAGGAAATAGAGACACACGGAGAGGGAGGAGGGGTACGAGAGAAAAAAGAAAAAAAGAAAAAAGGAAAAAACCAAAAGAGAAAGGTGGGATTTCAACGTTTCGCCTCCATCGTAGGAGGCTTGTTCAGGAGAATAGGGGAAACCAAAGTGGCACGGCAACTCAACGTGTAAGCTACGCTAGAGGCGAAACCACTTTGACAGAAGGTTACGGTGATTTGGTGTGTTGCCCGCGCTGGAGGCAAAAACCTTCAGAAGGTTATTTCTAATTCACGTCCCCCCACCCCTTTATCATTTTTTCTTCTTATTTTTCTTTTTCCTTCTCATCTTACTCTTATTTCTTTTTTATATATTTCTCATCATAACACGGTCCAATTCCGGAAGTAGTTCGTTTATTACTAACTCTGGCCGTGGAAGCCTACGTATTCATCACAATTCGCATCTAAATTCAACGTCTTTACGAAGAACGAGGTTGCTGTAAGATGAAGGGTATGTGAATAGCTTATTAGTATAAATTAGTAGTGCAAATTTTTAAAATTCTCAAATTTAGGTCTCTTATTTTTCTAACAAAAATGCAGTATATTGTTTACAATATGCCTTACATATCCTTTACCAATTCCTTCTTTCAAATTTATTTTACATGCACTCAACGAAAATTTTAGTTCCATATGAACTTTTGTACAGAATGCTTGATTTTCTTAATATCTTCGGCAAATTATGCATCGAAGCTAATGCTGAACTACAAGGAAACACAGATGCAAGATAAAATAAACATAAATAAAATAACAATAAAAGAATTATTATATTCTATACAGAGAATATTTACAGTAGTGGTACCTCAAAACAGCGAAATTTCTGTAGGTCCACTAACACAAAATTAATAAATAACATAAAAAAATTATAATTCTTTCTAAACTTAGTTGTGAGTGTTAGATTCTCTATTCAAAACAACTTGAAACATCCGAGTCTTTATACGGTCTATATTCCCGAAAGATTTTCGATGGGGTTCAGATTCGGCGAGCCAGTAGGCCATTGTAATAAAGTTGCATTGTCTTGCCCAAATATCCAGTCTTGCACCGGTAATTGTTCACCAAACTCTATCAGAACCATTTCCAGAAGTTGTATATAAGAATTAGAATTGATTCGCGCAGAAATAACACTCGTAGAGGTTTTATTGTTATGGATAAAAGCCGCCCAAACCATTACACAACCGCCAGCAACATTTTGGTTCATCGCAACTTCACTGTTCTTGCGTAAGTTGTAATATTTGAAACTTTCAGGCCCGTCCAAATAAAATTTCTTCTCATCAGAAAATATGACGTTGTTCCACTCATGATCCCATCTTATTTCAAATTTCAGTCTTGCCCGTTTATGTGTCTCCTTTAAGGGTGCTTTTGAACCATTTTTCTAGCCACCGAAAATGTTTACTGCCAGATAAAATTTATTGTACACGTCTGTTTGTTACTCACAAATTTAAACTACATTTTGTTTGTTGTGCAGTTATATTACCAGAAAAGGCTAGCCGAAATGTCGAGTTAGTTTTTGATTACTCCCTTCAGTGCAATTTTTGCAGTAACAACTGCCTAACTTTACAAAATTGTTGGTGAGATGATGGGTTCGTCCTATTTTCTTAGCTGCACCTCGATATATAGGATATTAAAAAATCAAGTATTCTGTTCAAAAGTTTATATCGGAAAATATATTAGGAAATTTTGAATCAAAGAAATCTCAGTGCTAGTTTTGCTTACACCTTAGATTTTACATTGCAGTATATGAAAATATCCAATTATTGTACAGAGGAAAATATACTGAAATCGCTCAAATGAAGGATAATTTTCGGAATCAAATGTAGACCGAGAAAATAGATTGCATCGAGTTGTAGGTAAATTATTAAAATGCTTTATGTATATTTCACCCCAGATAATATCTCCGGTAATATATCTACGAATCACCCCTGCGAATGACAGTTGCGAAAATGGAACGAAGCAACACAGTCTCTCCCTAACAACTAGTACCACTACAAGGCCAGCCGCCTAACCGGCAACGTGGTAAGCAGCAACAACAGAATCGGCAATAGCAAGCAGTGGCAGAGTCTGCCACATACATATCTCATAACTGAATTACAATTCGCTATTGCAATTCGCTGTCTACCCCAGTCAACTCAGCGCCAATAATTCATGACGCCTCCACTTCACTTCATGAAACATTAGTGTCTGTTGGGGACAATACGAACCTGTTTGCGTGTCTTCCATGCCCATTGAGATTTTAGCGTCATCGCGAAATTCTAAGATCCAATTTCGTTCGGCTTCCGGCAAAAAACATTTCGGGTCGTGTTCGGGAGCGGTGTCTAGGGCAAATGTGCTTAACTGGAATTTCTTACAGCTATACTTAGTAATTAAGACATTTCCCCTGTGTACAATGAAATATCTAACAGTGGAAAAGTATGAGACTGTATGAATTATTCAGAGATATACTCCAAATATTATAGAAGAATATCCCCATAAATGCTTTCTTGTGAAAATTAAGCACAGCTTAGGATTTATGACCTTTATAAATAACTATATAGGCTCATTCACGATAGCCGTTAGTTAGACATATCCCTTAAATGAATAAAACTATCGTTTTGAAATTTTTACAAATGATATTATGGATAAGGATGTACATATTTTGTAGAAACATTTATAGTTTATTTTATTTAAAAATTTGTGACATTCGCTTCCGCCTCAGTTAGTTTTGAAATATTAATTGGTGCTGCTAGTTGCTACACATTTTTTAAAAAAATGTATACTGAGTGTTTCGAAAATCCACTTCGAACATGGTGTCTTTTATGTAATTAACATAAAATGAACTTTAAACAATTGAAACACGTATCGAACATATAAATAAATAAAACTATAATTAGCCAGATAAATGAATAAAACTAATAAAAAAAGGTTGCACCAAATATTATATTTGGTTACACGAATACGTGATAAATTAGAAACTATTCTAAATATTAATATCAATATAATATTAATTATAATATTATTAAGAGAACCAAAGAATAAATTCTCTCCACAATAATAAAAACGAAGAATCAATAAATTTATCTTAAAATATAATGCTTTATAATGCTTTGTAAATAAAATGATTCCTTTGCATGTACCTGGTGTACTACTACTTCATTATTATCGCCATATTACTTGCTGGATCTTTTTTTAATACGAGGGACGTCTTTTAAGTTTTGCATACTGGGACCCAGGGGGCGCCACGAAGCAAATGGTAGTACTAAAAATTGACACCTCCATCTTTAGTTAAATTACTTAATTACTTGAATCCGTGGAATGTTGTAACTACAATGAACTGTCAAACTTGAAAGGTTAGTTGAAAAATGGAATTAAACTGAGCACATTTTCGCCCAATAATTTTTTATAATCTTTGAAGACAATTATGTCAAAAAGAATGTTTTGCCGAGTTCATTTCTGTTTTCGACGATAAAAAACCAGTCAACGATTTCTTGTTGGTATGGAGAATTCAAACGTGAACAGTTTAGTCTTAATGACGATCCAAGGGCAGGCGCAGAAAGAACGACAATCACTCAGGAGAACGTCGATGCTGGGCGTTAGATCAGCATTGATACATTGGGGTTTTCAGAGACCGAAATTCAAAAAAAAAATGTATGAAGAATTGTGTATAATATAATAGTTTCCTGTTGGATACCGCATCTGTTGTCCGAAGAACTGAAAGCAGTAACCATTTGTTTGCGGCAAGCCATCGCTGAACTTCGAAAAACCAACACCGAACAACGAATCTTCCTCCACCAAATTGTTAGACCATCCTCAATACAGTCAGGACGTAAGTCCCAACGATTTCTTTACCTTTCCGAAAATGAAGAACGAACTGCGTTGTCAAAGGTTCCAGTCATCAGAAGAAGTAGTCAAGCCTTCAAAAACGTAATTTTCACTGTATCAACAAACGAGTGCAATAACTACTTCCAGAGTTGGTTCCAGCGCTTACAAAAGTGCACTTATTTTAATGGAGAATAGTTCGAAAACCCATAGTCCTTAAAAGTTATCTACTGTTTTATTTTAGCTCTTTATACAAAACTTAAAAGACAACCCTCGTAATTTAAATCGTTTCTGCCAAAAGCGTAGCGAACATATATTATATTAATAATTCTTTTTAAAACTTGTAATGGAATTCATTAAATGTAATTGCAGATGATAATTAATTGTCCAAGTATGTACAATATAACAATATGTTAATATATTTCAAGCGTTATACGTGTTACACTGCACATCGTAATTCATTATTAAAGGGTGTTTTGTAGTCATAGTTTAGGTTAATTAAAATAAGAAGTTCTTCTCATTGTTTCCCAGTTAAACACTGCAAGTAAGTATCTACAGCATAAATTGAATAGTAATCACTATTATTGCCAAACGTTCTGCAAATTCAACCGTCATATCGTTCCCATCTTCCCATGTCAAACTTTCAATTTATTCCAAAGGAAGGAACTTTCAGAAGTACACACAGATTCACAGATGTTTAAACTAGCAACATGAATAGAGTTACTTTATCAAGTAGCTTATAAGTTTATATAAACTTTCCATGTAAATCCCGTAAGAGATTGAATAGCGTATATAAATAGCCGTACTAACCATATCCATTTAATTCAAAGTTTACGCCAGCACTTTGTATTGATTTAAATAAACCCACAATGATTAAGTACAACATTTTCCGTTAATGTAGGGTGTTCTTTAATATAAATTCCTATCTTTACTCTACAATGATTACTATATGTGCCCAAGTTTAAAACTTATCTTAGACATCTTTTTATCTTTTCTTCATTTTTTAAAATAAATTTGTAAATTTGTAGTAGGTTTCCTAGTAAAACTTTCGCTGCTAAGTTCCGATTAATAATATTTTCTCAATAGAATACAAAAAGCTGTTATAACAACAATAACAATATTTATTGCTCGATAGATTGTAAGAGACATAAATAAATCCAATTACAGGACAGCACACAAAATATATTAATTTAGAGCGCAATTAGCAGTTATTACAGTTATAAATGTAAATAAACAACAAAAAATAATACAAAATTCTTCTAATAACTATAGAAGCATTCACATGTAAAGAATTTCATAAATGTGTTAAAAATTTAAAAGGGGTCTGTATACATAACAATTGCATTCTTACCTACATGCGTTAAGGGAGCTTTTAGCAATAAGCTTGTACGTAGCCTTGGACACTAGGATTCATTCTAATTACGAAAGTATTAGAAGCGTTGTAATGTTGAATATTAGTGGTTATGAAGGCAGGTAAAGTAAGTGTAACTTATTTGTTCATATTTATTTTATACATTGCAGTGCCGAGAAAATAAAATATCGTTTACATATTTGTTCAATAGAACTAAACCCAAGTTTTAACCCTACACTGCACTGTATGCAATAAAAGATTGAGATTGAAGTCCATTGTAATGGACATCGCATGAACGATTATTGTGATATGATTAGATTAGAGTAATAATACCAAGACAAAATCCAATGGCAAATAGCTTCGATATCAATATTACATGATTAATCGTAAAGTCAGTACAAACTATATTTACTTCACTGAGATATATTGTGTAACTTCAACTAAAATTAAAGATAAGAAGGCTGTTAAATACAGCTTCTAGTGGTATTAGCGAAATTATTCACGAGAAAGACAATGTGAAGAGACAAAAACGCTAACATACGAACATGTTTCTGTCTATCCGGAATCATCAGCGTGGTTTCAAGTGGTGTTTTGCTCAACACGTTGCAATTTCTTCTCTGCTACTATCACCATATCTAACCTTACAGTTCCAGTAATTATTTTTGGCGCTAACTAGTGCCAAAAGAAAGAAACATTTCTCTGGAGACAGACACAGCGAAATCAAGCGGGTAAAAAACTCCTCCAAACCACGCCAATGCGCTGTTTGTCCCTTCACATAGTCTTTCTCGTAAATGATTTCACTAACACGAGAAGCTGTATTTAACTACGTTTTTATTTTTGGTGTTATTTTCTAGTCATCTTTAGACGGCTTCTTCAACTAAAATGGTAAGTAGAGAGATATAATTTAACGTAACCATATAACCTCTCATAAAGAAGCTGTTCAAAAGCTTTACTACAATTAGACTACTTATTTATAGGTCGATAGTTATAATTATCATGTTGATCTCTTTTGTTGAAGACAGATGTAATTCTACAGATTTTCCAGTAAGATGAGAAAGACGAAAAATTGCCAATTTGGGAATAACAGAGAGAGGGTTACAGAATGCTGGGGCATGATCATGAATGGAAAAGATTGGTAATCCATTATGTGAATATACTGTTGTCGTTACAAGTTTGCTTAACACACATAACACGTCATTTGGAGAGAAGCAGTCCATACTGAGAAAATAGCTATTGAAGTAAGAACATTGTTAATTGAAACTAGTAGGGATGCTGCATGTGAAAACATTTGAAAAAAACGTTTGCAAAGGGTTCGACAATAAGAATAGCTTTATCGAGGGAGATATCGTCATTACCAAAGTATTCAAGGGTTCTAGAATTAGAGCGGGCAGAGTAGCTTTGACTCATTGGCTATACCATATTTAATGTTCTTATAATCGTCACTATATGCTATCTTACTCAGTACTTTAGTTTGAGTCCTTCATGAAAACATGAAAATTCAGTTTGAGTATGTCGAATTTTTCATGTTTCCATTCTGTATAGTAATGTTTTGATTTCAGATTTCTTGTAATGGTGACATTGAACAACACCTTCATTAACATCATATTAATGAAAGACTAGTCAGTTGCATCATACTGTTATACACTGATTGGAAATTAGCTTTCGAAAAGTTATATTTTTCTCTGCTGTTTCCGCATCGGCCTGCGTGGGGATATGGCGCGCCGAAGATTTGGCTAGCTTTACGTATTACTATTCTTCATTAAATATATGCACATGAACTGTTAAAATGTTCTTCAATATAATGAAGTATAAGCACATTATAACGCGTAATACGATGTACTATACGTGTATATATAGCAGGGAGCGGAGATTGCTTCAACGAACTCGGTTAATTTTCAATCGGTAGTGCATGCATACGAGTCCGAAACTGGCACAGCAACCCTACGTCCTGGATATGATTTTTATTTGAAACTTTTTTCTCAAAAAATGTAAAATGTTCTAGCTATTGAAAAAACTATTTTACTTAGAATATCCTGTATAAGCAGGATTTTTCGTAATATATCTCAAAATTATAGCGATGCTTACTCAATTTTTTTAGATGGAGAAAAATAACAAGAAAGTTATAACAAGTATTGAAGATATTCGTAAAGTACCATAAGGGTACCCTTGGTAATAGAGTTCTATGTTTTATCCCCTTCGATAGAACTGAGGGTGTAGTCGATATAAGAAGCGGCCCTCTGTCACGCGGTATATTAATGGAAGTCTCTCTCACTCTTGGTGGCGGTGAAAATTTTTGCGATGTTATATATCACCCGCAGTTAAACTCATTAATTTTGCACAAAGAACGTCATCCGCACATTCGTGAACGAACTGTGTCGTTTCCGTAATTAATGTGGACGAAATTATGGAGACCTAAATTATCGCCAACAATAACACTTTTGGTCGCAACTTTACTCCGGGAAACTTTCTCAAGTATTTCCTATGCATGACGTCACGCTCAGCAAAGGCAAGATTGACGATGTAAACTACTTTATTTCGGCTTGTTATCCGCTGCTTAATGTCTCCTCAGCATGCATAGTCTTCTAAAGTCTTCGGTCGCGGAGGGCGAGTTATATTACACAAATGAAAATCGGTAAATAATTTCCGTGTCTTTGCGGACGTCCCCCGTTTCGCCGATAAACCGCTGCGCGAAATACTTTTCTTAATTGTTTCGGTGAACGTGATGAAAATTTTCGTATCGTTTGCTACTTTTAGTCGCATACAAAAGTGTTATTTAGGTTTCGTTTCTTGCGCATCGTCGAGGAATTCCTTAAATAATTTCCGTGGAACATGCAACTTAATACTTCCTTGCAGGTCGTTTAAAACAATTTAGAAAAAAGAATTGCCTGCATTTTATTTCTTTGAAAATAAACTTGCACCTTAAAGTCACGCCATTACGTTCATTCTACGTTTATGTATATTTAAAACTACAATTCTATGAGTTTGAGAATTCCGCAATGAGTACGTAGCGAATTTCAAGCGACTTTACACCCACAAACCATCAAAAAAAAAGAGAAAACGCGAAATCAATTTGATAATAAGATTAATTACTTAAAAGAGCAACAGCATAACGATGATGAGATAAGTTAGAGAGCGAAGTTTTCGCCATAAAAAGAAAACAGGAAAGCAATCGCTATCGACAAAAGTCATAAAATTACAGTGTTACCTGCAGTGAATTATGCACTTCAAATAAGTGAAGAAATAGCGTGTTTATTCCAATGCAGGAATTGGTAAACCTATTGTTTCTTAGAATATCATAGAAGGCATAATTTTACGTCAAGAATTACGTGATGACGACTCTGACAACAAATAATACTTCGTAAACGAGCGCTGCTAGAAAACAGCCGAAATAATCACAATTCTTTTTGCTAATTTATATATACAGTCTATTCATTTCAAAACTTCCCATAAGATAAACACATAAGAAGTATCATCAAAAGGGACAATTTTTCATGCAGAAGTTAATTCATCCACTTTAACCCCTTGGCTCCAGGATCAATTCTCTTGAAAATCTTAATTGGAAAGAGGTATTCAGTAATACCTGAATTTAATGGTCTTTTGAAGCAGTACATTACGGGGTTTAGTTGTTTGAAATTGGTCGATAACAGGAAGTTTAAGTGGTCATGCAGGTATCGTTTTCTATATTATTGGCGTCTCCAAAACTAAAACCAACAGGACCTAGATGATATTACAGTTACGTCCGCAATCAAATATGAAGCCAATTTCGGTTTTAAAATATTTATTTGTGTAGGAAAAAATATTGAATACACCTTGCTTTTCTATATAATCTCCTCCTTTATCCACATATTTTTCGCTCCGTATCGGAAGCTTTTTAATTCCGTCATCAAAGAATGAATGTGGCCGTGTCTGTAACCAATTGAGCACGAACATTTCCACACTTTTGTTGTTGTCAAAGTGATGACCTCCCAGAACTTCTTTGAGTGATCCAAACATATGATGGTCATACGGTGATGTATCTGGACTGTAAGGTAGATGTTCCAGTGGTTCCCAATGAACTTTGTCGGTTTGCTTTCTGATCTTCCGCCAAGAGTCGATAAACCCACCTTGCCGATACTTTTCTGTAATCCAAATCATCTGCAATGATTGATTGGGCACTCCCATACGATATTCTGACGTGTGCAGCAATTTTCCGTATTGCAAAGGTGTCGGCCTCCTTTGCAATACGGAAAATTCGCATGGCTCTTGTTTTCCACTGACTCCCGACAGTCGTAGACTTGGGTCCTTGAAAGCGTTTTTTTCACCGAACTGTGCAGTTAGTTGGCGCAAGGTTCCGTCAGGTTTTTAGCGCTCCCGCGTCAAAAATTTAATAATAATACGTTGCTTAACAGACGTATGCATCTCTTGCTCAGACATGATGCTACTAAGAGCCCATCTACTCTGGCGAACAGAACAGATTTATTCCCCTTCATCTTACATACTTCATCCCCCAATACATATCGAAACATTACGCTACTTACTTTTCCCAGAGGTCGTTAAAAAGAAAAGTCCGGTTCATATTTAATCCGCCCTCCTATTAGTATAAATATGGCTAAAGATGTATAGTTTGGTGGGCAGAACAGTGCTTTATCATACCTTCACGCCGTTATCTATTCGTTCTATCATTACTATCTCTAGCAACGTATACCTCTAATAGTAACAAATTAAGAAAATATTTATAAATACAGCAATTACATTGCCTTTTAAACTCTCTTTCTTTTCGTACACCACATAAGTTATCCACCGAGATTAGAACAGTAGAATAATCAGATGATTATAGTTAAGAATACAGTCAACACGATTTAAAGCGTTTTTAGATAGAAAACCGAGAACTAATGGTATAATGAGTAAGGAAGAACTTGACTAATTTATCAAATTATTTTGGTGATTTATTTCTATTAAATAATTAATATTTAAGTTACAACACGAAATAACTTTGACATAACTATTTTCACAAATTTTAATAACACTAAATTTGAGTTACAAAAAATCTTTCCTTATATTGGTGATCTGTATACTGCAAGAATATTAAATTTAATGCTGCCTATAAAATCACCTTTACAATAATATAACAGACTCAACCTTTACCAAAACGTAACAATTTTCATGCAATGTAACAACCTCTCTGTTTTTTTATTATATTTAGATCGGGAACATTTATCGTGGAATTTCTGAGGGATCGTAATGAATTTTTACGCATTGGGTTCTTTCACTTAAGGTGTTTATTGGATTACGTAAATTCTTTTATTAAAAATACGGTAACATTTAGAGCAAAATAATATATTAATAACAAAGGAGATTATATCACTTAGAACTGTGAAAGTTTGACAAGAAGCCTAAAATAATCCCTAAGCTAGCTAAATTTGTAAGATATTTTCCATTTTAATAAATTAATCCGGAGTAATAATGTCCTTTTCTTTTAGTTACTTGAACACGTAAGTTTGGTGATTTTCTAAATCAGCGAACCTTGAATCTCCCAACAAGACACCAACGAGGAGAGGCCCCAAAGTTATTCAGTATAATATCGAATAACTTTGGAATTCTGCCATCTCGTCTGGATCAACGGTGTTTTCCCAGTTTCCGGGTACTATGATGGAGATAACTTGAAACATTCATTTAAGTAAGCTATGTTGATGCTGTATATCAGCTCTACCAAAGCTAACTCTCATTTGTTTGAGCGCTGCTCTGCGATCATACCCTTATATCACAACTGGATTCTGATATTAGTAGGCAATTGCCCCTGGCATGTTTCCATGGCAACGAAAACATTTCCCAAACGCTTTTAGAGATGGAAACTCTGGATGTAATTCTTGTTAATTGCTGCGTGCCCAATAAGTTTATAATCGACTTTACATTAAATAAATAATTTTGTGTGATATCAACTTTATGATGGAGTTCTTGCTTCCCTTTTCCTATATTTTTTTCAAAAGAAAGGAAATTTTTTAAGTAATTAGGGATAAGGAAATTAAATGTAGACTTATACATAGGTTAGGGAAACTATAATCGTCGATTACATAAAGAAATCTATCAGGGGGAGTACAACAATATATTATCTCTCATCTAATTATAATATATTAGATAGACTATAGCCCAAAAATTTACACAAGTTAAACTGGCCAACACATATCTTAGTGCTTCGGACTTTTTAGGTGTAATCAAGCAATTTTGGGGTGCCTAATCAAAAAATGCCGTCAGATTTGTTCTATTAGATCTAGTCTTTGAAATTCATTCGTTTTGCCCTATTCAGGAAAAATTCGGCTAAATTAGATATAACGTTTTGTTATGTACGCAACGTTTTAAATATTACTATTTGATAACTGTTAGCTTAAATACCAAAAAAATGGGTAGGAAGTATTTATTTAATAGAAATTTATGCATATACAACTTTGAATCACCAATCAAAAATTTCCCTTTATAATATTTCCTTACGTGGGGTTTGTCGGAACAGTCTCGCTGAAGATTCCAGCAGTAATCGGCAATCATATGGGTACCCTATTTTTCTTGGTACATCTCCTCCATAATGCTGAGGTTTTTGTGAAATCTTTCCCCGTATTCCTCAGTAACATCACCTAAGTTTTTTGGGAAACGACCTAAGTGACTGTAAAGGTAATTAATCTTGATGCTCGTGGTACATCCGAGCGTGTGAAAGTTAGAAAGCATCTGTTCTACGTACGAGTAATAAATTTTACCGTGGTGTATCTCAAAAACTGGAGCTGCTAGACAGGAATGCCGGTTATTTTTGGAACCAGCACCAGTTGGTACGTTACAGGCACCGCGTCAAAGAAATTATTTTTCATCATGTCTTAGTCAATGTTCGACAAAACATCATCATAATTTCCTTTACTTAAAATAACTTCGAGTTTCTGGCATATTTGTCGTTTGGTCGTATTGGCGAATAGTTAACAACTGAAATTAATTTAAGCAAGATATTGGTCTTCTTCTTATCTTGCTTATTAGTCCTTATATACACCAAGTCAAGTAGAATATTCAAACACAAATACCCTATGTAGATATTGCGATGAATCGTACCCAACTTTGTTAAAAGCTGACTTTATGCGTCTGCACATATAAAGTTCATTGCCAACTTCATAACATGTTTTATAACAAAGTTATCGAGGGTACCCGAATATTATAACAAATTCATTGTAATTCCTTTGTTTTCCGAAGTATCAGTCGTAGTGAAATTAACAACAGTGTGCTGATAACATTGAATAGCTTGTATATGCTATTAACATATAACTGCTGTAGGGTAAAACAAAATGACGATAATTTAGCACTAAATTCACTTGATCTCTAATTTTGAGACGCGGAAACAGTGAGTTTTGGTGCTGAAATTACATGCAAGAGCAATGAATCCTTCCACTTGATCTAGCATGCAACGGAGTTTAAACTATGTTGCAATAATTTAGCTCTGTCAATTCTAACTACCTGTATAAACGGTCGTGAGGGAATTATCGGACGGAGTTGAAACGGTGTGGTATTTAACTACGTTACCCGATGTACATAAACTCCTTAGAAATCTATTCCAATTTAATACGTTTCCAGAAGTAAACAGGCAAGTATTAAACGAAAGAACGAGCAGATTTCCTCAAAGAACCGAAACGGAATACATCTAATAATAAGATCAGCGAACAGAACAAGAAAAAGCAATAAATCATCATCGATTGTTCGGCGCACAAAAGCATAAGGCAATTCAAAGTTTAAATACGAAAGTTTAGAAAGCGCCTCGAAAATAATTGGTTAAATCAATATTTCACTTGAAAATATGTTTTCCTTTTATTCTTCATGCGCCCTCGTATTAATTAATGACACAAAAAGCATTGCGGCAGAAATTGTTCGTTTAATGACTAAACGAAAGCAGCGCGCTCAACTTTTATAAACTTTAAATTAACAGCATAAATATAAAAAGAGATGCCAGACGCGACCGAACTCAAAAACTAATTTGTGCAGCCACGTTTACTGCTTTTCGGCTTTCATAAACCCCTATCTTGTGTGGCATTTTATCACCGTACGTATGTACGTTTTAAGTGATATTTTTTTCCGTATTCAAATACGAATACTGGAAATCCAACTTTTGTGTATGAACCAATAAATTAGGAATAAAAGAAACATTGATATTTCAGTCATTAAGCATCATTTAAATCAACTATACTGCTATCTAATAGTTAAGTTTATTAAATAATATGAGAGACTAGAACTATTATTATAAATTATATTTAAACCGACCCTTATTTACTTTTTATTGAATCATTATTACACACAATGAACAATATTTTGTTCTCCTACATATGTATGCTCTGTTTCTCAATACGCCCTTGTCAGTGGACAGGTATGCTATTTATTACTATTTCGTAAAACAAAGGACTACGTACATATAGGTTACTTACGAACCTCTCCATCTGCATCGCTACAGAAAAGTTCTTATCTAAGCGCACCTTTCAGAGGACCAAATATATGGTAATCACGAATCTCGGCAAAGGAGGGCATGTTTCAGTGCCGCGCGGAAAACAATGCAGAGGGGTGAATTGCGCGGCACGCAGAATTGAGTACCCGTATCAAAGCATGCTTGTTCAGTATTATTCTATGGGTCGTTGTGAGTGCATATCAGTACACACATACTTAGAAAATGTAGCATTTAGGTACGTTTTGGAAACTGCGTATTTCGAATAAACTAGAAAACGTGATAGCGACTATGCCTATTTAGAATAGGAAGGCGATAGAATTAAATGTGTCAAGCGCGACAACTATTTGACGTATACGAGCAGGTGGAAGTATGAAGGCCACCTAAAAAGTATAAAACTGTTCTGCAATCCATGGCAAACGATACAGCGAGCAATTAATATTTGATATAGATGTTTGTTTTATTCTATATAATGTACCGTGCACTTTACTAGACCAACACGCATTTGTCTCCTTCGGGAGCAAGTATTCGGATTATACATTGCCAAGTCGGACGTCGTTAAGAATCTTTATGCAATCTGTTCGTGACTATGTTGAGAGTGGAATTAAAACGGAATTGAAAGATAAGATATTGTGGTTAGGTGTGGACGAAACAACCGAGCTATTAAAACATTTATCCGTGGATAATATTTAGGGATCAATTTTGCCATAAGGTTTAAAGCATGGATTTTACATGTTACATGTAACGGATTGCCACTCCCTTCTTTAAGAGATCGGCCCAAAGAAAGCATGTTAGCGGCACCGTCAATCACAAACATTAAAACTTGGGTTGCCGATACTTGAAATTTGTTCAATGCGCTCAACACCACTTTTAAAATTTCATCGCTAGTTCATTTTGCAACTCTTTTGGAAGCAAGTAAGATAGGGGTTTCAACTCTTCCATTGAACGAACCATCACATTCACCACAAAATGTTTTTGCCGATCAGCTGTTTCGTCTACACATAACCACAATTTTTTTATTTTTCAATTCTGCTTTAATTCTCCTTTCAACATAGTCACGAACAGATGGCATAAAGTTTCTTAACGATGTCCGATTTGGTAATGTATAATCCGAATACTTGCTCCAGAAGGAGACAAATGCTTGTTGGTCTAGTAAAGTGAACGGTACATTATATAGAATAAAACAAACATCTATATCAAATATTAATTGCTCGCTGTATCGTTTGCCATGGATTGCAGAACAGTGTTTTATACTTTTTAGGTGGCCTTCATACTTCCACCTGCTCGTACACGTCAAATAGTTGTCGCACTTTACACATTTAATTCTATCGCCTTGGTATTCTAAATCGGGTATAGTCGCTATTACGTTTTCTAGTTTATTCGAAATACGCCGTTTCCGAAACGTACCTAAATGCGACATTTTCAAAGTATGTGTGTAATGACAAGCCTTGATACGAGTACTCGATCCTCCGTGCCGCGCGCTTCACCCCTCCACTTTGTTCTCTGCACGGCACTGAAGCGTGCTCCTCTTTGCCGAGACTAATCATAAATCACTATCCTTGATAGTAGCTATGAAATTGGCACCATACAGCAAAATGTACTAATATCCAAAAGAGAAGATTTTCGAAGACAATAACGTATAAATCTTAATAGGTCGATCAGAGAGCAGTATATACATACTTGAAACAAAAACATATTGCTATTTTGTCGGTATCAAAAGAGAAAGTATTATTGCCACTTCATATCAAATTAAATATTGTTAAAAACCATAGGAAAGCAGTGGATAAAAACATTAAAGGATTTCTACCTCTAAAAGATATGTTTTCATGGATAAGTGACCAAAAATTTAAAGAATATATAGTGTATAACAATGTTTGTCTTTGTTAGATGTACTTCTTGGTCCCAAGATAGGGAACCGATAACACCTCAACGAGCAAATTATCCGAGAAAGAAATTCGGAGCTCGCAAATGGATTTAACTCAATATTGAAAACTTCTAGAGGAAGAGAAAGAATGACAGCTATAAACAATTAATTATCCCAAAAAATGTGCAAGAAGTTTTAGACTTGTATGGAAAAGATTCCGTCGGGAGTTATCTATTATGAAAAAGCTGCTTTGCGAATGATGCTGGGCAGCATTATTCGCGACAAACAAAAAGGAAGAAAGTTTGACCTAATCCACAAGAAACGACATCATATTCATAATTTTGTTAACTGAAAAGTTTCAGAAATGTAGTTCATTGTATCTCGTAATTTAACAAGGGATTGCACACTTGCACATGACCATTATAAAAATATATGAACTGCATGTTACTAGGAAACTTATTTCCTGCTCTTATTTGCTATATGGACTTTTCTTTCAAAGGATTGACAATTTTCAATTATCTAATTTCCTATGGTAGCGATAAGTTTTGGCAAAATCTTCGCAGCAAACAATTTTGTAGCTATTGTTCTATAAGAAAATTTGATAATTGAGAATTTTGTTAGACATATTCGCGTACTAACTCTCAATCTTCACTCCCACTTTCACATTTTTGTAAGATTAGTTGTGGAAACCAGTTTATAGGCGATAAAGTTTAATACGTTTATATAAACTTGTTATTTATGTAAGATCGTCTACATGTGCCATGATGGTAGTTTAAGCTAACCAATTTCAATTACACATCCACATTCTCAAACGCAACGATTCTGCAGGCGATATTCCTGGGATGGTGTACGGGATCGTAAACACAATATGCTAGCGGATTCGGAATTTGTCGCGTTGTTTTTGCTAAGTGGAATTGGCGTAAGTTCGCCGAATAAAATGTGAAACGGTTCAATTAAAATAAGAGAAACGATTCTTAATTTAGAAAGGGAAAATTGCATGCACCAAGATTTACCGTCAAATGCGATTATTTATGTTTCTATTGGATATGCTAAAGCGTCAACAATCAGTAATGTCTTAATATATGTGCAGAGTAAAAGGCACAAAAATTGCGCAATAACAGACTCTAGAAGTGTTTTGGAATGTTTCTAAAATAGGAAGCACACTTGATAAGTGAATTCTTATATCATTTGCTGCATGAATTGCAAAGAAAAAATAAAACTCGTAGCACTACAGTTTTATTAAGTGGAAAACCGTGTTACAAAATAATAGGTGGTTTAACAAAGGAACCTGCTTTTTTAGTGGTTCCAGATACTTTTAGAGAAAACATTTTTCTGACAAATCTTTCATTTATTTCTGAACATAAGCCCCTTCTTCTATGGATGTGAAATACCTCGTTGTTTCGGCGATGGACTCTCTGTTTGATGGAAACTTTCCAGACAGTAATTTTTCATGTTTGAGAAGAAAAAGAAATAACAGGTATCTAAATTCTAAGAATAAGCTGCCAATTCGTAGCGTAATCGACCAATTTTGCTGTTGCAATTACAGACGAATTTATAATATATATATAAATACTTTTATGTTCGCTAAATTATCGCATTTTTAATTAATTTTTCGTGAAATCTGGGTAGCACTTGCATCCGATAGCTTTCCCTTTTCTAGGTAGTCGATAAAAATAATACATTGCGAGTCCTAAACCACAATGGCCGTGATTTGCCCTGCTGACGGAGTCATCTTTGTCTTTTTAGGAACACCTTGACCAGATAAAATCCACTGGTTTGATTTTGGCGTGTATTGGTACAGATAGTCTTAAAAGACTCATCAGAATCGGCACCGATTCATGTCCAAATACAGTTGCGAAGAGGCCTTCCGTTTCTGTTTTTGTTCTGCAGTGAGTAAAGGCGGTACCCATAGCGTTGAAGGCTTTCTCACGCGTAAATTTTTGAAATATTTACCATCTCAATAATATTCCCGACCCTTATTCTGTGATTGGACAAGACTATATCACGAATTCTATTGATTACTTCGTCAGGCCGTCCTAAATGTTGAGAGTCACTTCTGTCACTCGTTCGATCAGAATGAACAATGTCTTTTCTAATAGTTCTTCCGCTTCTCTTCGGTTTGTGTGATGGTTTTTCCACGAAAAGCGTAATGTTTCATCCATGTACATACAATCTGAATAATTGTGAAGTTTGTTCGATGTTTCTTCAAATTATCTATCACTTCTGTAAACTATATACATCAATGTGGAATACATTTCGAAGTAAAGGTTTCTACCTATAACCAATTATAGCAACAATTTTATGGGTTTCCGTGCATATAGATGTATAGAATTCAATGCTTTTTGCGCCTATGCTCCTTGCATTTTGGTAGTAATATCTATGTGTTCGCAATCTGCTAGCGGTAGTCAGTTTCCCAAGACTATCTCTAATGCACCACATCAAGAGTATACTTAATCCTCAGACGAATTTCGCAATTGTTTAAGCACCTTCGCAATTCGTACCGTATAATTTTATATGACTCTATTTGTGTCTGTGCTTTATCCGTAGATAAAGCTTCTTTTAGCTTTTTAGTGCTCTTGACCAATTGTAAGATAGTATTTGGGTCTTGAGTGATCTTAATAGGTCTCGGAAAATGGATATTTAAATCATACTTTCCTAATCTTCCCCAATCAGTCTCCTCAAAATCAAAGTTGGATGTTGGTTGATCTCCAAATCAACGATTTTGTTCGTATGCTCGGCAGGTATCGTTTTTAAGTCTATTAATGGATTACCAGAACTTCCTCCACGCTGATTGCATGCAAACTATATATCAGAAATGCTTTTGGTTGTAATTTTTCTAATGATAGCTACAGAAAAACCAACACAGGCATGATTGCAGTTACGTGTACAAACAAAATATGTTACTGACTTTTGTTTTTTGATTTCCATATTACAACCAGTGTAAAGCGTTTTTGAATTGTAATTATTCTATTCTGAGTGGAAAAGTTAAGACGAGCACACACGATTCATGTTGAGGTGCTCTTCAAAACCTGCTTGCTGTTAGACGAACGAGGAACAAGAAGGCAATGGTCGAGTGGCAATAATAGGGCAAGGAAAACAGGATAAAGTTATGATATAATAGTAAAGTATTAATCTGAGGTATAAATAAGCAAATATCAAATAGAAGAAAAAGAAATGTCCTAAAGGAATATGTTTAGACCAGAATATCACACTAAATTCATCGTAAATCCTATCTTATATCCTGACGATTTAGTACTCCTAACAGAAGCAAAGGATAATCTATAGAAAGGGATATCTGAGCAGAAATCTGCCAAAACTATGAAATAAAAAAAATCGACAGGTAAAACTAAAACCATGGGTCTCCTGGGTAAGTATCCAATTATTTTTATTTAGTTTAAGTATTTAGGCTGCGATGATGAATCGAAACAAAGACATAGGGGAAAAACTAAGTAAATTCGCACATATCTGTAGAACAATTAGCAGAATGTTAAAAAATAAAACAAGAGAGGATACACAAATAAAGCTTTACAAGACGATAGCAGTACCAACCCTCCTATACGGTAGTAAAACATGGACAACATCGAAACAACAAGAAAGCAGGATAAATTCACAAGGGATGAAATTTTTAAGA
This sequence comes from Trypoxylus dichotomus, assembly GCA_023509865.1. Taxonomy (NCBI): domain Eukaryota; kingdom Metazoa; phylum Arthropoda; class Insecta; order Coleoptera; family Scarabaeidae; genus Trypoxylus; species Trypoxylus dichotomus. The sequence goes on along the minus strand of CM042074.1, from coordinate 43,678,306 downwards.
AAAGTGAAAGGATGAACAAGATCTGACAGAATAAGAAATGTAAATATAAGAACGGAGCTAAGCAGCTTCGACATAATTGAGAGAATGAAGGAAAACAAGAATAAGTGGAAGAAACCGTAGAACGGATGCAAGTGACGAGGTTACCAGACAGAGCGAGATTTTATAGCTGTTTAGGACGAAGAAGTGTAGACAGACGAAATAGGAGATGCGTATCATAACAGGCAAAGTGTCTAAAACCTGAAGTAAAGAAGAAGAAGAAATAGAAATAGACAAAGTGATATAGTTCATATAGTCAAATACGGTAAACTTGTTGATAGTACTATGCTCGTAGTGAGTTTTCTATAGTTGCATATAATTCTGTAGTCAAACACCTACAGGTTTTGTCTTTACTCGAATGAATTTCGATTTTTATATGGAAACATATCCAATACATTTTGCCAATGAAATTTCATCACTGTATGTTTCAGAAACACAAGACAATTGTTCATACTACCTGACAAAGAAAGAATTCGTTTCTTAAAAAGGAAATCAACGTATTACATTAGCTAACTCGTTAATCCCGTATGAATCCCAATAAAAATCTTTGTGCAATACTGATAACTAGAGACCGGATTATATGCAAAGAAAAACTGGAATATATGCGCATATACGTATATGCATCGATTTTTGAGAAAATATGCATAAACCTGGAGCATATATGCAAAAAATTGCGACAATATGCAAAATTTATACAGAAGATAGATAAGAGCAAAAATTTAAACATTAACTTTATTGCACAAAACTTTTTTACAACACATTTCTAAACCAATTTCTAATTACATGTTTTTCAAAATTGTGTAAAAGGAAGTTTTGACCTCAATCAGAATACATATGTTTCGCAATAGAAAAGCTTCTTTCAACATCCACAGATGTAAATGGTGCATTCTTTAACTTTGCAATACATTCTAAACTAAAATTAAAGTCGAACTCGTTTACTGTTTCACCTTCCAAAATTTTCTTAACTTTCTTCAATTTCAAATACCCCGCATTTTTATTTATCACTCTTTTAATATGGTATATAGAATTACCTATTGTACCGTTAACCTTCTTACATAGCATATTAAATTCGTCTACTATTTCGACTGATTCCGAGAGCGACATCCCTTGTATATCTGGTTTACGAATGAAACTTGAAACAAAGCTATAATTTGACTTAATATACAAAAGGTTTTGTAGCAATTTTGTTGATGTTACTATCTTTTTAAAGTTTTCTAGAGCAATCCAGTCAGCAGTGATTTCAAGAATTACATTTTTCCTTCAAAAACACCGGGAAAATTGGATTCGTAAAGGTGCTTTCAAAAATATTTTCTTGACATTGCTAATTAAATCAATAATCAAAGGAAATCTATTACAAATGTCTTCGGCTACGCAATTGAACCTATGAGCTAAACAAGTGGTGTGAATAATGTTACTATAAAAAATTTTAAAATTTGCGCGGCTTTTATCATGTATGGTGCAGCGTCGGAGAACATTAGTAACATTTTTTCAGTAGGTATATTTCTAGGTAAAAAGAAATTTGACGAATTGGGCAATTGTCACGTTATTAGCTTTTTGAAGTTCTTTACAATAAATTAAATATGATTTACCGACAATATCTTCATGAAGAATTCCTATTAACAAATGGGCAAATTAAGGGCCATACTTATCCGTACTTTCATCTGCCATGATATAAATAAAATTATTTCCTACCAGTTGTTGATGTTCTGCCATTGTTTGCTGGTAACAAGATGTGACATAATTTTTTCGTAAGGTATATTATGTTTGCAATATTTTTGCAGAAATGATTTCAAATTAACATTGTCTAATCTTGCTAATGGTATGTTAGATGAAATTAATGCGTTGTACAGATCCATATTATACTCTTCTTGTTCTGAGTTTCGTGAAGTCGATGCTACACATCGATATATAGATTGCTGCACACACGCGGATCGCTTTAGTTTTTCACATTTTCTAATATGTGATGGAGTTTTATCGTGTTGATCAATCAGGTATTTTGTCTCACAAGGCACCTACAACCACAATTGTCATTTTATATCAAAAGTTAAAGACTTTAAAAACAATTGTAAAGTTTTTAGTAAAATTAAACTTACCAGTTTACTGCAGGCACTAAATATTTTGTCGCCATCTTTTACCAGTTCAGGATACGGCTTAATCCATAAAGAAATTTTGTTCGCTATACTCATTATATGTACGCACAGTATTTAAAAACGTAACACAATTACATGCTGTTTCGCTCAAAGATATTTAATGAATGAATAGTTTCTTTAGGAATTAATAATAAAACGTATTTACCACATCCCTTCTACTAGGCGAAATTAAACACAAGCAGTTCTTGGAACAAAGTAGAAGAGAAACCAATTTAAAATATTTATCGTTCTGAGAATTGTCCGTTGTCGACCTACATTAGGAATTACTAGGAATTTTTACTAATAGATAGAATAAGAAAAGGCCTAAATATGCAATATATGCAACTTTTGTAAAAATATGCATAGAAATGCCTAAATATGCAATATATGCAACTTTTGTAAAAATATGCATAGAAATGCCTAAATATGCAATATATGCAACTTTTGTAAAAATATGCATAGAAATGCCTAAATATGCAATATATGCAACTTTTGTAAAAATATGCATAGAAATGCCTAAATATGCACATGTAGACTATAATTAAAGATATGCAAAAAATAAAATATATGCACTTTTCATATAATCCGGTCTCTACTGATAACAAACATTCCGAGAAAAAGAAATTATATTGATAAGAGCATGCCATGGAAATTGAAGATGTATATCGTAGCTTATTTTTTTTTATATAATTCTGGCAAGTTAAGTGTCACACGGTCATAAATATCTGCCATGTACTTTCTCTCTGGAATTTTAAGTAATTTTTCAATTACGGTTTGCACCAGAGCGCAAGAGCTTACATGATTGAAACCTATTTTAGAGGAGTTAATGGAATCTGGCAATGCCCTAAGCGTTTATGTTTGGACAATTTTCGTAAATATTTCCCAGATTTCGGAGTAGTAAATTTATTTATAATATTTATTTCTTCAAAAGTTATGTGGGACTATAGAAATTTCGCTGAATGCATATTGTCCTGCATTTCTTGGATATATAGGCTATTATCATTATAGAGCAAATTTGTTTGAACACTTGAAGCCGTGGGCGATTGAAAGAAATTGTTTTGACAAGTTAAATTTTTAATTGTTTAATTGTTAGGAGTTTTGTGAATAAGCACAATGCAACTACTTCCATAATTAAGTCTTTTACTTAATTTTAAGGGTGTCATAACAAATAGGGATGAATGGTTTGTTCATAAAGCAGTACACCTATCAATGCTTCTGTGTCCTAGTTTCTACTATACTTTTCACTATTTTTACTACTTACCTTGCTTATTGAGAAACGTATAATTTCGTTTTAGTAATTTCACGCCGCTATTGCTTTTATACGCCACTCTACCTGTGACCGATATAAAATCAATTTAAAACCACGATCGTTTGAACATTTATACCGGTAAGACTGCGCCTATAACGTCGCCATTACATCTGTTCCAACTTTACCATTATGCCATTTTTCCTGTAATGTTGCGCACTCTATTTTCTAATACGGCCGTATAGCGACTGGTTGCTTTCTGACGGCAGAGATGGCCCTAATAAAACGAAAACGTGACGCTCATGCAGAAGCTCTCAGGCAGCGCCGGGGCGAAATTTAAATTGCAACAGGTTTTCGAAGATATTTACTAAAAACAGTCTGTTTATATTGAATTCCGACTTTTACGCTTCGCTTACCGTGAACGTTTCGAATGAGAGCATTTTCAGCGTCGTTTGTCGCTTCTAATTTAATAAAGTTGATTTTTATTTTATCGGAGGTGTTCTGTTTATGTTTTCGATAAATAACAATAAAGGAAGGTGTTTTCGTTGATGGTATTTTCGTCGAATGCTCGAGCAAAGAGTTCTAATAATCATTAAAGGATTTAGAATATATCGTGGCGAACATTGCTTGTTCCTATTAAATTCGCTTATCAACGGTCTGTAAATCCAACGTCTTTAGGAATCAGTTATAAGGTGTAATATAATACGTAGTTACATTTTGGGATTGTTTTGTTCCATCGTATATCTGTATGAACTTTAAGGTCTGTTTTAGAATAGTGGTATAAACCCTATAATCACTTTTCCATTGTCTAGAGCAGGGGTCTACAAACTGTGGCTCGCGGCCCAACACTAGCGTATGAAAACCGTCAATTCGATCCGTGGCTCCCCACAAGATGGCGCTGCATCACTGTATCGTTATTGAAATTTGCGCATAATTCAAAATTTCATGTTGATATGATGAGTTTGGTCCTTAGAATTTAGCGGAAGGGTCAGTGTGGATCTTAAGGTAAATAGTTGGGAGATCCCTGGTCTAGAAAGTAGTTATCTATCTCCAGTAAAACGGTTGGCAGTTCCTAAAATCTGCACACTTGTTCTTCACTTCAGGTTTTGGGCACTTTGCCTGTTATGATACCCATTTTTTATTTTATCTGCCTACATTTCTTCTTCCTAGGCATCTATAAAATCAAGCTCTGGCTGGTAACCTTGTCACTTGCATCCGTTTCACGTATTCTCCCCACTTATTTCCGTTTCCCATTATTCCCCCATTTATGTTGAAGATGTTTAGTTCTGTTGTTATATCTACATTTCTTATTTTTTGTGCAACCTTCCACTCTTCTTAAAAATTTCATCTCTTGAGTCTGTATCTTGCTTTCTTGTTTCTTCGTTATTGTCCATGTGTCGCTACCGTATAATAGGGTTGGCACTGCTATCGTTTTATAAAATTTTATTTGCGTGTCCTTTCTTGCTTTTTAACGTTCTGCTGATTGTTCCACCGATATATGCGAATTTATTCAGTCTTTCTTCTATGTCTTTATTTCTAAGATACATCACAGCTTCAATACTTAAAGTGTTTCACCTGTTCCAGTACAGTATCGTTTATGACTATTTGTCCTAATTGGATGTATATCCAGGAAGGCAACGGTTTTGGTTTTATTTGCCGATATTTTCATTTCATTGTTCTGGCAGATTTTTTGTAATGTATCCCTTTCAGTATATCATCCTCTATTTTTGTTAGTAGTACTAAGTCATCAGCATATAAGATAGAATTTAGGATGGTATTCTGGACTAAACGTATCACTTTAGAGCATTTCTTTTTCGATTCCTCTGTAATAGCGTCAACATATATTTTAAATAATGTTGGCGACATACAGAAGCCTGGTCTAACTCCTTTGCGAAGGCATGAATTATTATCTGTTTGTTAGTATTTTCCTAGTTAATCTCCCGCCTATATCTACCGTAATTCTGGTCAGTGTATAAACCCTCTATAGCTCTTATTAAATGATGTGGATATCCCTGTTCTTTCATAGCATCCCATAATTTACATGTTTACATTATAGAGAGTCTTCTCGAAATCTAAATAAACTAAAATTAAATTAAATACAAATACCCGTTTATTACATTGAATTTTTATTGAGTAATATTGGAACATCACAAAATCTTGAACGCCAAACATGAAACATTGAACACAATTGAAACTTTTTAAAGAAGCAATAACAAATGAACTAATTTAGATTTCGTTAAGAATTTTCTGCGCCTATACTTGAATATGCACTATGCCCTTCAGCTTTTGACTTTGTGTAACAACCGTATTTGTCAAAGCTCAATATTGATTTAAGAATATTTGGTTTTCTTTGAAATAAAACATTTCGTTACAAGTTTCGTCTAAATCAATCACCATTTTGGATTAATACAATGATAGTCTTATTCCATCTGTAAGAAAATGGAAACGGTTTATCCATAACCCAAATAACATTTCTGGTATGTATTTGGAGCTGACTATAAAAAATATTTGGCGTGGTGTCTGTAGATTTAATAAACGTGTTATCAGGTACTTTTTATTGTACTCCCACTGCTCCCCTTTCCATTTCCCTATTCTCAAGTACAACCTTAATTTTACTCTTACTGAAAATTATTTGACTATTGTATCGGTCTGGACAATGAGCAACATTACAATATCTGTAATTTATAACTTATTGCCACAAAATTACTTAAACATTCTACAAAAAGACTTATTTACGGTTTCCAAATACTACCATGTGTACAATCGATATCACCTAAAACATTTGGAAATCTAAGTATTTCATAAATTTGTTATGAACGATTCAGTCCATGGAGTTAAAGCATTGTTTTTGATTCTTGATGGCTGGTATATTCTCTGTTATTTATTTCATTCAGTATGTTTTTGCATATTTTCCTCTTTAACTTGATATGTTCCACAAACTCAGACTCTTCTAATTCTTCATATTTTTTTCTACAAACACGGAGTTGATGTAAATACATAATACAGAACGTAACGATGACAAAACTAACCTATTTTGAAATCTCTTTTATACATTATTCTATATTAATTGTTGTCCATCGTCTGAATCAAATACTGGCGCATCAACTATACCCATTTTTCCTTTTGTTTTCTTTTTCTAGAATATATAATGTTATTTCGTACAGTAAAATGACAGCTAAAGAAGCTGCAGTATGGCGACTAAAAGGAGCGACAAATGTTGCTGTCATGAAATTCATCAATCCTTATTCCGTAGTTTCGGAGATACTCTCGTTATACCTGACTTGTGAAATCCACGCTTGTAATTTATTCTTGGAATAATGCTGTTCCAAGTTTACTTCTTGTACCAGGTGTATGCAAAAGTGTTTCCACTTTATTGCTAAAAGGAAACACATAATTTTCAAGGGAAATTAGTTTATTGTTCAAAATATTGGCCATCGGCTTCTACACATTTCACCCATCCTTCAGCTAATTTATGGATACCATCCCAGAAAAACTGCTTGCTTTTTGCGGCAAACCTTTCGCCGAACCATTTTCCAACTTCCTCAAAATGGGTGAAGTGCTACGTGTCCCATTGATGCGAAGAGGTCAGACGGCCCCAGGTCTGGATAGTACGGCGAGTGCGGAAAGATGTCCGATCCAAGCGATATCAAGGTGTCTTTCACTGATTTTGCTGTGTGACACGGCGCATTGTCTAAGAAACTCACTTTGCCATGTCTTCTGGCCCATTCTGTTCGTCTTTCGATTATGGCGTGGTTTAAATCAATCATTTATTGGCGATACTGTATATTAACGGTTTCGCCGCGTTTTAAGAATTCATAATACAGAATACCGCTCCGGTCCCATCAGATACAGTGCATGGTCTCCTTGTCGAAGCGATTTGGCCTTGGTGTTGAATGACCGGCTTCGCCAGGTGAAAGTAACGATTTTTTCCGCTTCGGGTTTTCAAAATAAATCCATTTTTCGTCAGCCGTGGCAATTCGATACAAAAACGAGTTTCTTTCGTTGCGTTGAAACAAAATTGCACATCTGTCTTCTTATTTTTGTGGTCTACCAAAACGCTCATTGTCTTTCATATTGAAATCACCATTTTCAAGTTGTCGAAAGCATGTCTCATATGTTCTATCGTGTTCACCGTACGTTTCTGCCAGCAAACGATGACTTACAACAGCATTTCTCTTTTGATTAAATAAGAAAAGTAATGCGTACTGCAAATGTTCTTTTTCAAACACAAAACTCGACAACTCGTGTGTGTTTGTAGTTTAAATGTCAGACGAACAAAATGACGTATGCGTATTTTTGTATGGCGCCATCTCTTAGTTAAACCGGAAAAGACTTGTGCATACACCTGGTAAAACCGATCTTTGTATACTTTATACTGTTAAATAAGAACGAAAAGAATCCACTGATTTTACTTCAAGAAGTGGAAAAGAACAAAAGCGATATACTATTTTAATGAATTCAAACGATTGAGATCTCTCACAAAGATTGAAATTAGAGACGCATACAAGGCTTACTTATCAGATGCTGAAATTAATATCAACAGAGATCCTAAGTTGTTCTGGCGCTTCATTAACAACAAGAAAACTTCTTCCAGAATTCCGGGAAGTATGCAGTATGACGGCAGAGAATTTACCCAGCCAAACGAAATCGTGGATGCCTTTTCCAGTGTCTTTGCGAGTGTGTATAAAGCTAGTGTTCAAAATGTATCTTTCAACTCTTTTCTCAATTATAATAATTTTTGTGTTCATGCCTTCTCTGAATTGGATGTGGAGAACAGTATCAAGAGACTTAAATCTAATATGACAACTGGAGATGATGGAATACCGAGCTTCTTTGTACGTGATTGTGCTCCTGTTCTGTCCTATCCACTGTCAACTATATTCCACCTAGCGATAAGCACGTCAACTTTTCCAAAGGTTTGGAAAATTAGCAGAATTACCCCGTATTTAAGAAAAGGAAACCGATCTAACATTGCTGATTATAAGCCTATAAGTATACTGCCCAATTTCGCTAAGGTATTTGAACATTTGCTTTACAAAGAAATATCTGCCTGCATAACTCCTTTCATATCTGAGCATCAGCACGGTTTTGTTGCAGGCAGGTCGACGATCACTAATTTAGCATGCATTGGCCAATATCTTGGTGAAGCGCTTGATAAGCGAAAGCAGGTGGATGTTATTTACATAGATTTTCTAAAGCTTTCGACTGCATTAACCACGAGATGCTACTACAAAAAATGGACAAATTTGGTTTTGGTGTGGGTTTCCTGACGTTGATTGAGTCTTACCTTACTGGAAGGAAGTGTTATGTCTGCTACAATGGTTTTTCCTCTACGCCGTTTTCTCCAACATCAGGTGTTCCTCAAGGTTCAAATCTTGGACCACTTCTCTTCAATTTTTATATAAATGATTTACTATCTCTGTTTACGTGTCACGTCTTAGCATACGCAGATGACGTAAAGATATTTAATACTGTTGGCAGCATTTTCGATTGTAAACATTTACAAGACAATCTTCTTCGCATTAATACTTGGAGCAGGGTCAATTATCTCCCTCTGAACATCAACAAGTGTACTGTGGTTTCCTACAATAACACTCACACTACTTTATACTATAACTACCAAATTAATGATGCAGCCATACCACGCAATATCAAAACTTTGGATCTTGGTGTTTTGTTTGATAATAGACTGTCATTTACGGAACATATTTCGTCCATGTGTTCATCTGCTTCCAAAACTCTCGCTTTTGTCATGCGTTCTTGCAGGCATTTCTCAGACTTAAGTGTAATGAAACGTTTATATTATGCCTACGTTCGTTCTAAGCTTGAATACGCCTCCATTGTTTGGTATCCTCGTTATTTACACCAAGAGCTTATGATCGAGACGGTTCAAAAGAAATTTCTAAAATATCTCTCCTTTCGAATGGACAACGTGTATCCTGCAAGAGGTATCGAGTATTATAGCTTACTTGTTGAGCATGGTTTTCTATCTCTTGCTGACCGCCGCGAGCGTAACAGTGTGGAGTTTCTTTGCAGGATCCTGAGAAATACTGTCGACTCGCCAGCCCTTCTGGCGCAAATAAACTTTACCGTACCTACTCATCATACTCGCTACTTTAATACATTTCAAGTACCTAGAGCTAATACCAACATTTTGCTTAAGGCACCTCTCAGTCACATGGTGAGGAACGCAAACAAACGGGATCTAGAGCCATTTTTGTGAGTCTTTCTTTTTTTTTTGTTTCATTATTATTGTATTATTATTGTAGGCAACATGATTTGAATTATTTTATTTTATTTTGTATAAGAATTGTATTGTAATTTGTCCTGTAATTGGCCCCTGGGCTGTTGGGCAATAAAGGATTATTATTATTATTATTATTATTATTATATTCTATTAAGAATAATACTAATCTCAATCTCACCTCTGTACTTGCAAAGCAAATGTTTTTAATGCTATCTTCGAAATTCGCACATAATATAGTTTCATGAGGCGCGAAGATAGTTGCCAACGTCAGAAAAATAATTCAATAATTCCAAGGAAATTCCAAAGTTTATACGATTTCGAAAATCCTCATCTTGATATACGTTCTCACCGCGGGGGTTATTAACGGTTGATAATATCCTCCTGCGCTCGTGCATTTGTCGCGTTCGCCGTCTTTCGCTTGAACGAAGAAGAGAAGACGGCCACCAACGTTGCTTCCTTTTTCATTACGAGTTGTTAAAAGTTTCTTTTTCGACCGTTTTATCTCGAGAGCGTTTTATTTCCGTGTTTTAACTTCAAAATAACACTTTATAAAGGAGAACCACGCCGAGCTGTTTGTACAACTATGCTGTTTACTGCACTGCACACTGCTTTTATCCTCTAATATAATACAAATATCTTTGCGCGCTTCGTTTTGGAGTGCCTTTTCGCCGAAACTATAAACGTACGAGGTCACAAGTGTGTACGACAACGGATGCTTTTCGTTGGCGTCTTAAGATTCTCGAAAGTTTTAGGAGTTTTACCTAGTAGTGGAGTATTTATATGCATTCGTGTATGTAAGGATGCATTCGTGACATTAGCTGAAAATTATTCTGTGAAAAACCTGCCTATGCGAATTTTCACGTAGTTAAATCAAATTCTTCTAGCGTCGTTGATCTAGAAGAATTTGGAAAGCAAACGCCTTGTGAAATTAAAACTTAGTTTGTAATCAAATGGTAAACAATTCTTTGACAGCAGATGAATTTTCACATTAAGCGATTGCTCAGCGAAGAGTGAACGATATCAGGTTGGCAAGAATTTAAGCCCACTAATACGAGAGTAAGCTGAAAACTAACTAAAGTATAGCAAGTAGCAATATTTCAATGAAATGTGTTTTATTTTTCGATATAATCTCCCTCAAGATCAATACATTTATTTAATCGATGCAGAAGTTTCTTTATGCCTTCACAATACTTATTTTCCTCGAGCTTCTCACAATAGTAGGTATCAGCTTCTCATCCGAAGACAATCTTATACCGCTGAGGTATTTCTTAAGGTTGGGGAAGGGACGATAGTCCGACGGAGCTAAATCCGCTGAATAAGGGGGATACTTAAGCGTTTCGAGCTTTAATTTGACCAATTTTGCTTCGACAATTCCGCTCTTGTGAACTGGCGCATTGTCTTTATGGAAAGGAAACTTTTTTGCTTTCTTCCGGGTCTTTTTTGGAAGATAGCTGCCTTTGATCGATCCAAAAGTTTAGAGTAGTATTGTCCAGTAATCGTTTGTCCCTTTGAAAGGTAATCGATAAGCAAGATTCACTTCGCATCCCAGAAGACGAACGCCATCGCCTTTACTGCCGATAGAACAACTTGGGTCTTCTTTCGAGCCGGTTCACCACGTTTAGTCCATTTGATTACTGTTTATTTTCCAATGTGTAGTGGTGGATCCACGTTTCATCGCAAGTCACAAATTGGCACAAAAAATTGGATTTTGCCGAAACCACTCCAAAGTAGCTGTAGAACATTCCACTTGCTTGAATTTTTGCGGTGGTGTGAGCGAATGCGGCATCTATCTTGCACACCCCTTAGACATGGCTAATTTAATATTTAAAATGTACGTCACCCGTTCTCTGGAAGTGCCTGTAGCATTATCAATATTTTACAATGTTGATCGGCGATCAGTTTCCATAAATTTCAAAGCTTTTTGCACATTTTCTGCAATAGTGGCTCTTTTTGGGCGTCTAGAACGGGGATCGTTATTTACGCTCGTACTACCTTTTTTAAATTCATTAACTCATTCACAAAAGGCCTGGCCCAACAGTACATTTACCTTATCATCTTTGGGAGAAAAATATTTTTTCCAGGGGTGTTTAATTACTGCGCCAATTGGAATATTGTCCATTTTTAAAAAAGTGCTCTGCTTTGGATGGGTGTACACAACAAATTACTTGACAGATCGACATAAAGTTTAGCACGTATGTCTAAGTATCAAGCTATACAATAGCGTCAAAGATTGGTTTCACACAGCGCCATCTCATAGTTAGTTACCGAAATTTTCAGCTTACCCTCGTACTGTCTACTAATCTTCGCAATTCTTGTAAATAAGGTACTGAAATGGTACCAGCATTATTAATGAATCTAGAGCAAAAATTTGCCATGCTTTGGATAAATTTTAATTGATTATAATTCCTCGGCGGAGGTGCATTAATAATTGAATGAATATTTTTACCTATTGATTGAATTGTTTTTTCATCAATTAGGTGACCAAAATATGCAGTTTAATTTTTTAAATACTCCGTCCTTCTCACAACAACGACATGCAGCAGCTCAGAAGAAGCTCCTTGAAATTGAGAACGAAACGTCAGTAGACTCATGTAATTATCCGGTGTCATAATTACATGAGTCTGCTGACGTTTCGATAAATATATTTTATTAAATTGGTTATAAATATTAAAACAGATAAAGAAACACAATACCATACTTTTTACCATAATAATAAAAAAGTAAAATAAAAAAATAAAATAGTTCTAGTAAATTTAAATTAATCTCAAATATTCATCAGAATTATCACTTGACTCAAATTCACTGATGTTTTTACCATTTATCGCGATGATTAGTACAAGTGTCATGATGCCGAATATTTTCTTGCTCATACCAATTTCTATACGTATAAGTACTTCCTTTAAACTTCCTACGAGCTTTGGACCAGTGCTTGGTTCTACATATTGAAACTTCATATCTATTTCTCCCCATGTACCGCTACTATTGAATTCACAATGATATATAGGCAGGTGACGAATTTCCTAATCTGCTTCTTTTTTTAACGGTTTATCAACTTTATAACGTTTATCTAGATTGGGGATCGTGAGGTATTTCTATTCTTTAGATACTGGAGTATCTGTTGTTCCAGCCAAGATAATGTAACTATTTTTTATGGAAGGATAATTTTATACAGATCATTGTCTAATACTATCAAAGACGGATTTAGTCACCATTCACTTCCCCGTAATAATTCTGTTTTTAAGACTCAGAAACAAATCTAAATTTTGCATTATCGATAGCAGGGGTTGATCCAACATGAAGTAATATACATTTTTTTTGTTCATACCCTTCAGATGCACACTTTTTACACAGTCTTACTAAGATTGTCTACGATTACCTTTTGCAAATATTCATATCTTGTCTTTACAGGATCTAGTAGTTATTTGTCCTATATACAAGCTTTTAAGTTTTCTGTATATCTCCTCAGAAGTGATAATCTTATATCAGTAATATATGGCCTCTTTATCAAAGCTCTATCATTAGTATCTTTTCGAAACTTAAATCCAATATGAAGGACACGATTTGATTTACACATCTGTCACATGTTTCTTTATAGAAGAGTATACAGTAATTAATATTTAATAAAAATTAATTTTATATTATTGTTACTTTGAGACTACATTACGAATAATGTGTCTATTCGTGGCATCTAGGGGGATTTAAGGCGATTTGAATTCATGACCTCGTGGTGCAATGGTTTAGGACGCTACACCGGAAATGTAGAGATGATGGGTTCAAGTCCCCTCCGAGACCGATATTTTTTCCGAAATTTAATTACGTTGGAAATTGCAAGAAAATTGTAATTTTATCATTACTAATGCCAACGGTGGTTTAGTATTGATATTCATATTAATATTAGTATTAATCTGGATGTTAGTTTAATCTTAAGCTATTGTTAATAAGTTTTAGTGTTGAAAACAATTTTTCACCACTTGCAACTATTATTGGAAGAAAAGTTAAAACAGTTTTAAGAGCGATTAAAACATTGGGAAAGGTATTAAACAAATTCTTATTATTTTTACTAATAAATGATGATCGTGGATACCCCTGTATAAATTCTGTCTACTCCATCCTTAATCTAGTTTACCCTTTAAAATCTAATAAAGTCGTTTACGTACCTTACATCCGCAATTTTTCACTTTTTATGAACTGTTTGAATTAAAACGGGAAAAATGAACGTGACGGATATAAAACGTCACGCTTTTTTATACGTGCCCACATTCGTAATAAATTATCTCGTACGAACTCATTCCGTGAAATATTTCAGAGACGGAAAAGAATAAACGAGGTGAAAAATAAAAGCATTACGCGCCGCAAATAACAACGAAAATATTGCGATGCCTCTATCCGACCACAACACTACACAATAATTTTAATTACGGAGACAGCTCGTAATTTTATTAGTGACAGAATTGCGGCGGAACGGGATATATACTTCTGGGACGAGATCGCATTAACATTTACGTATTAACACAAATTGCCCTCGTTCTTCCTATAAAGATATGCTCGCAACAAAGGGATGGCGAGGGCAGTAGTAGCATGGAAAAGATAAAAGTATTGATTGAACCATCTTAAAAATTTTACGGCTCCGTAAAATATTTACAACCTCTGCAAACACTTTTATTACGTACACATTCCTTCGATATATGAAGATATATGAGAAAAATGAAAAAGGGTACGCTATTTTTTGATATGTAAATATTTGCTTGAAAGGAAAAAATATTTTTATAATCTACGCTTCCTTGCAAAGGCGCTTTAGGCTTCTTCAACCGTTTAAATCGTGTTCCTTTCCTATTTTCTGTACAATAGGAAACCTTCATAGTCACTGTATGCGTGGAAGTTGTAAGTACAGATGATAGTGTTTACTTATGAAACACATTTCTTTTGCAAATATACGAATTTTTACATAAGTAGAAGAGCTTTATACTTTGAAGCAACCGTAATTTGAACTAAGTTTAAATGCACATTATAGAATTTTACTTTTATCTTTTTTATGCATACAAATGTTAAATAAAAATAATGACAATAACAACAGAATAATAAATATATAGGTATATGCCTGATTCAATTCAGACAACAAAAGGAAAGCAATCATTTTAACTAAAACAAATGTTCATAAATTACAAGGATATAAACATTATTAACATGACAAAAGTATTAATTTAACGTACAATTTAAATCCTCTGCATATGCTTTTTTTTAAAAGTATTGAAGTAAATAACAATTTAGCATAATTGTTGCTTAAAGTTTGTAATATTGCAACGACGTTACGTTTTTGGAATGATATACTATCCAATAAAATTCCAATGCATTAGTTATTTAAAATATCTCTAAACTGTAACAGGTAATAGAGTCTCTTTAACTAAAATTTAAACTATCCCATGTTTGCTTCCCTTATTAAATCTAATGGTAGTTTGTAAAATAATTTCCGAGAATGAAATTTCCTTGATAGTGGGATACTTGTGAGAAAGAAGGAGGAGAAAATTGTCGTTAGCTAGTCCAATGGGGTATCGTCCCGTCTAAAGCTTTCTAGATCTAAAAAATCTGCGGGGGAGATCAATCCCTATTTTCTTCAGCTTATATCTTCTCGCATATGTTTCTGCACTTGTTTCTGTCTTTAGTCTTCTCCTGCCACCTGTAGACGCCAACTCTACCAAGGTCCGCCTTCACCTCCTGCAGCCAATTGGTGCTGGGGTCGCCCTCGTCTTTCTCTTGCCCCTGGTTGCCACTCTAGGATATTGTAGATTGTAGTTTTGTTTCCAGCTCTCCACACATGTCCCAACCATTTTACTCTCTGTTGCTTTATTCTTCTGACTACGTCCATACCTCCCAGCTCATTTGCTACCTCACAATTTGTTGTACACCCGCACATTCGTTGTTTTCATGTTTTATCGGGCCTAATATTGTTCTTAATATTCTTCGTTCTTGTATTCTCAGATCTTCCTCTTGCTTCTTTGCCATTGCCATTCTTTCTGCCGCGTACAAGATTGTTGGTTGTATTACTGTTTTATAAATTCATTTTTATTTTTCTCCCAATATTTTACTTTTTAAAAGACGTCTGTTTGCCCGATAGGTGTTATTCACATTTATTACTCTTTCCCTTATCTCTGCATCCCTGTTGTCCTTTCTTATAAAATAACTAAAAAAAATATTTTTACAAAATTCCTTTTTATGTTCAAATATGAGACAAATGACATAGAAGATATCAACAGCAAATGAAGTTAATACCCTCTAAAACATCTTTCTGTTATTAAGCTTAATATCGGAGTAATTTTCATAATTCGTCTTTAAAACAGAAACAAATACTGATGAGTGTATCTTCCCCGATTTATTGTACCATAAACTAATTTTGAACATAATTTTTAATAATAATTTATAACATAGCTACGAGGGATGTGTTTTAAATTTTGCACACTGTGATATAGAGGGCACCACTAATCGAATGTACTCAAAATTAACCTTTATCTGTAGTTAATCTAAACCCAAAGTTTCAGTGCGATACGTTTCTGTTGTAGCTGTAACGAACTGTTAAATTTGACAAGTTAGTTGAAAAATTGAATTAAACCGAGAACATTTTTGCGCAATATTTTTTATAATTTCCAAAGACAATTATCTCAACAAGAATGCCTCGCCGGGTTGGTTTCTGTTTTCGGCAATGAAGCACTACATCAGTTAACAACTTCTCACTGGTATGGAGAATTCAAACTTGGACGGATTGGTGCACCAAAAACGGTAGTCACGCAGGAAAACGTCAAGATCATCAATGAAGATCGACATGGGGCACATCGCGAGATTGAAAAACAATTCAATTAAAAAAAAATTGCACGAGGAATTAATAAAACTACTTAAATTAGTTTACCGTTGGATACACAATTTGTTTTATCTAATTTAATTATAAGCTTATTAGTACTCACCCATTTATTAACAATTTAGAAAATAAAATCAATTTTGAACAGTAAATCATTTGTTGTATCAAATGTGTCATTACCATACCAGAAAACTAAAGAGAGAAATTCAATAGTAGAAGTGAAATGGTTAATATAAATTAAAAATAAAAATGGCGTTACTGTAGAACTTTGTGGAACGCCACTATTAATTGCTTGAATACTAAATTTCGCATTATTGGAAAAAATTCCTTGTGTTCTATCGAGCAGATACGACTTAAACCAATCATCTACCCCTAATCCCGTAATAAAGTATCAACTGTTACTACAAAATGGAGCGATTTGTACAATCAAAAGCTCGTGAGAGATCACTGCACATACTCATGCAAGGAGTTTGATTATCTGTCATATTCTAAATGTTCTTAATAAAATTGACACAAAGCAGTGTTACTAGAACGC
The DNA here is from genome assembly GCA_023509865.1 of Trypoxylus dichotomus. Classification (NCBI taxonomy): domain Eukaryota; kingdom Metazoa; phylum Arthropoda; class Insecta; order Coleoptera; family Scarabaeidae; genus Trypoxylus; species Trypoxylus dichotomus. Next base: position 43,661,266 of record CM042074.1, on the reverse strand, counting down.
TGCTAAAGAAATTATGCTGATGTTTCGAAAGTTACGCAGGTACTGAAAAATTAACTCTTTTTATTTATAATAGATTCAAAAATTTTTCAAAATAAATGAAACAAATTAGTCGGGCAATAATTCCTAAGATTGTCAGCATATCTTTTTCTGAAAAGAGGCCTCATAACAGCGTTTGTTAATGTAATAAAGAATATACCTTTATTATATTAACTGATAGATGGAACAAATATAATAAACCTTCTATAATTAAAGTATGTCAAGATATAACAATTTCCATCAATCAATAGGTTAAACACTTCACTATCTGCCTACCAACACACTAAAAACTGGGTACACGTTTCGACAGCTAAGCTATTATTTTCAGGAGTAATACTGAACTTTTCAGTTCAGCGTTACTGCTATTTTTTTATTACTGCTACTTTATTGTCTTTATCTAGGTTTTAGTGAAGTGTTGTGGTTAGAGAGATAGCGACGTGTTTCAGTCTACCAGTACCGCAGTGTTCGAATTTTGTGATTTGGGCGAAAAAAAGATTAAGCGATATGATGGCTCCTAATTTGATCAATATTTGCAGAAGGCGACTGTAATAGATCGTTAGTTAAAGTTTTATTGCTGTTATTTTTGATACGAGACCAAATAGCTTTAATTTTGTTACTAGAATGTAATACAAAACTGTTATTGACATTTTGCTTGAATTGACTATAGTTCTTATTATAGGACTGACGACTAATAACCTAGATATTGTGATCTAAAACTAAACTATTCTTTGCATAAATAACAACATCACATATTTTAAGGTACACATAAGAAATTTTCGATTTTTGGTCATTTTCTTCCACGTTCTCCCTGTTGCTAAGACATTCTCTGTTGCTTTTATTAATTTTTCTCCCTTCAGCTGTCTCGAATGTATTCTATAAAAAAAGCCTTAAACCGGATATTAAATTACTTTGGCTGAATTCGATTTTTCGCGACACCGAATGAGTGTAGGTAATTTAAAGCCATTTATAGTCGGGCATTCTCGTTTATACGGCAATCAAGTGTAGTTTTCGCCTGGTGTGTCGTAATAGAATTAATGTAATGGCGCGTTACCAGAAGGTGTGGCCACGATAAAGGAAACGTTCTTAAAGTTGAACGCTTTCCTCCTGGATAGGAAACGGTAACCAAATGCGGCGATAAAATCTATTGTCTATTTTATAGTAGAAAAGAGAAGGAAAAAAGCGCCATTTTCCGTCGAGTCTTTTACAGTAAATGTGGTCCTATTACAGGTCTATAATCTGACTCGTTTATAGTTGAAGGATTGACGGTTATGATAATTGTAACAGATTAGTTCTCTAGTAATATTTTAAATTTACGTGGTATTTTCAATATTGATCTAAGAATATCGTAGACTTTGAAATACAAAAAAAAAACAGGCAATTAGGGAGGAAAGGAGTTATTCTGATTGCTTCACCTAGATTATTAAGTTGTATTTCAGCACAAAAATGTAATATGCGATAAGGTATGTATCTGTAAAAGATAAGATAATACTTCCATCTGATTAAATTAATTTAATTTTATGTCACTAGCCTCTTCTTTAATAACATGTTTCTTCCAATTGGTAATAGTAACTACGGAAGGAGGCGGGAATCTCAGAAGATTGGAGTCTGAGCCTAATAGTACCAATATACAAAAAAAGTGACAACGAAGACTGCAATGACTACCGAGGAATTTTGCTGCTAAACACACTAGTAAAGATTTACGAACAATTGTTAGAAAAGAAGCCGAGATCAATTGTAGAACCGACGTTATTAGATATCCAAAGTGGACTTTTTTAAACTTAAAAATTATGAATTATAAATTAATAAAGAATACCCAAAGTAGATATCTGTAAAACTTTAGAAAATACCTGTACAGATTAAATATCTGTGCTTAAAATCCATAAAGAGGGAGTACTAACGGTACTTTGTCTCCAACTTCTAACATTAACCATAATAAAAAATAACGGCATGCACCAAACAGTAACGAGGAAATATCTAGAATCGGTAAACTACTAAAATTTAGAAAAACTCATTGATAATTAATAGACATTGATAATTAATAGATAACAATTTAGTTGCAAGTTATAAATAAATTATGAATAATCTTTAAGGAACAGGAAATATCGACCTAATCCTACATTTTTCATTAAAAGTTTTCCATTAAAGTCACTTGGAAAACTTGTGAAATACAAGCAAAGAAATAAACCTAACGTTGAGAACAGCAATATATCAATTTTTATTGCTGCAAAGCATTAAAAAAATAAAAACGGGACATTGGGCGTTCGCTTAATTGAATTTCTCAAAATTGACCGGATATCCGCGTTCCAACGTGTGAATAATAAATGGCTGGTAATGTGTTTTACGTTTTCTTCGTTGCTTCGAAGGTTTTAAGTGAGGGAACAAGTTGTTGAACTCAACTTGAGAGAGTGTTAATTAAATATTTACGATACATCCCCATTTACGAAGTGGACACAAACGAATCGGTTCTAGTTTCAACTTCAAAGTGGGAAAGGAGATCATAGCAAATGGGAGTAAATAAACAAGTAATTATATCGTTAGAGAACTTCTAGAATTATTTAATTCCAAGTACAGATATAAAGTTAGAAGAATTTCATGTCGTATCTGTTGTAAAGAAGCGTCATAGAGAGCACGACGTTAATAATAATATAAAATAATTGCACGTCGTAAGTACTAGACACGATTCAAGTGCATTTTCTTGAAAACCTACTCAAGGATATTAAAGCGGTTGACAATTATTGTATTTTATGGTACATGTATTGCCCGTAAAAATTAATTTGAAGGTGCCGTAAAACCCAACACTCTACCGTATTTAATAGCGTTAAATTTCGGCTCCATTGTTAATGTTGGTAACCAACTGTTGACGCGATATATGAGCTTGAGAGGGAGTAGAGGCAACAGTTAACTGTTGATATCCACCACTGAGTTAAAGGGATAGATCCGCAAGCTTCTTTGAAAATAAATTCATCGCGGAACAACGAAACAATTTAACATTTTATCTGGGGAAATGTTCAGAATAGGGTTTTATATGCAAACGTAAATACATAATTTATTTGGCATTAAGAAAAATTTATAGTATAATTTCATAAAGTTTACACAACGGATTAAGAGTAATGTGAATACTTCTACAACAACAAAATGAATATAAACATACTCCATCAATTCCATTTTGTTTGTAATTGCATTCTATTTGTAACTGTGTAGCTAGACTGACATTTTCTGTCATTATCAATGCTCTAAGTATTAAGTACAGTCCAAAACAATATTAATTTCAGCTTTAAATAGCAAAACCATTATTTCAGCAACATTAGCTTACTATTGCGGAGTAAATTCTTGTACTCGCTTTTCTGCCATTTGAATTAAATATGTAGGAAAGTCAATTCTGGAAACCAATGTCGGAATAAGACCAATGACCTCCGGCATTGATACCTTAACATGTAAATTGCATACTAGAATTTAATAGAATTATTACCGTAGCACATATGGTCTGCTACAAGGTACGGATCGTCTTCGTGGGGATAGAGATGTACTGCGTCTTTGTTGGAACGTAATCGTTGAGAAATTTGGTCGCATTTTACGGGAGTGTAGAGCGCGTGATGTGTGCCGAATTTTTCAAAAGCAACAACTGTGTCACTATTGTGCGGCGAAAGCTTTCTAATCCCTATCATTTGTGTCATATTGGATAAGCACCATGCACTCAAGTCATTAAATTAAAAATGGATACAAATACAGATACAGGAGACCTAGGACAACCAAGGACGTCAAGAACCGTGGAAAATGCAAAGAGCATGCGCCAGTCGATCCACGAATCTCGCAGGCGTTCCGTTCCTAAAAGGGAAAGCGCCTTAAAAACGATGGACAGCGGGCGATTTGTATGTACGAAATACCAGAAACTTCTTTCCTCAACTTCTCCATCTTAATGGAATTCGCTCGAGCGTTCAGCTGCTCAATCCACCTTCTGCTCGAGCGAATTTTCTTTCAACGCAGGTGGTTGGGCGTGTTTTCTTTCCCGTATTGATGAAGTAACTCACTCAAGCTTCCACCTAATCGATCCAGCTTCCGCCCGAGTGAGTTGTCTTTTCGACTGGGTGGAAGTGTTATCTCTACCTTGTCTGGATGTCAATTATCCGAGCTTTCAGCTACTCAATCCTCCTTCGGCTCGAGTGAATCTGCATCTTCGACGAAGTGTGAGGGTGACGGTTGTCGAGGGTACCTACAGCGGATCCTGGGGTCGTAGTCCTGAGACGCCGATCCCAGGAGGTTCCAATGGTGTCCACTGCTCGGTCGAAAAATTGGATGGCTATCCTTCGGATGACGTCCATGAGTGGCTCCACTCCGGCGTCTTTATGTAGAGCGAACCAGGGAGCATTGAGGGCCATCCACGTCTGGAATTTGTTCATATGGGTGGTCGCAGCGGTTGCTCATACGGTCGATGCGTACGTTACGATGAGCCTAAGTACGGTCTTGTATATCCTTATCTTATGTGTGGGATCTAGCTTGCCTCGCGCGATCATCCATCGAATTATCAGCCCGTACTTTTTTAAGGTGATAGAAGTTGTACAATAGTCGTAAATTCCTAGCAATATGTGGAGATGATTTTGATGCCAGCCTTGCAGGGTTTTAATCGTTTTAACCGGAATACTTGGTTCCAACAAGACGTAGCGAGATCTCACACGTCTAGCGTGTCCTTAGCAGTAATTCGTGAAATTTTCTCTGGAAAATTGATATGTAGATGCGATGATATAAACTGGCCCGCACGTAGTCTCCACTTGACACCGATAAAATTTTTTCCTATGGTGCTACCTTAACTCAAAAGTATACAGCAACATTTCTCACTCTCTGAATGAATTAAAAGAGAATATTTTAGAAGAATGCTAGCAAAATAACGGAACACATTTAGAAGACGTAATTTTACGAAATAAGTTACCAAAGCCTGTATATTGATAAAAAATAAACATTTATTCTGTAAACCTCGCTCTTATTTTATCATATTTTGGAAAGGACTTTTGGAACACCTTTTATTTGAGTAGACCAAATTGTTTGTAAAATTGGTAATTAAGAATTTTTAGAGTCTGCATAGGAACGATTGCATACCGTAGTAATTTTTACACCAATAATTAGCTTTAAATAGCACAAATATTATTTCAACACCGTTACTTTATTCCTGTACATCAGACATTAATAGTTATATATTTTGCTTCTGACCATTTATTTATAACAAAAGTTAAGTAGGCTTATAAACCATGCCTCTATCATTGAACGTGACAGTTAATAAAAGTTGTCACTTATTTACTACGCAATGCTGTCTAAATATTACGAACGCGTCTGAATCGTTGCTTTAATTGAGTATGGAATCGATATCTGAATAACTCATGAACGAAAAACAAAGTCTAGAAGGAAAAGAGCAATAACTGCCATTGATGCTCGCTTCAATATCCTTAACGTATTAAGAAATTGCAGAGCAACAGCAGTTTAACCTAAATTTATGAAGATCTGCAACGGATCATAATTGTAACTTCGGTATCGAAAGGCAAATCTTCAGTTTGTACGTTTGCATGTTAATTGGGCTGTTCACAGCAGGACGAAAATAATTTTATATTAGGAATAACATATCATTATTAACTATTAAGTATACTTTCCACTACCAAAAATATAGAATTTAATCATAATATTTGTTCAGCTTAATAATTCTGCAATCGTGAATTATACATTCTAGAAACAATAATATTAGGCCTTTCTGTATTCTTTTTCTTATATTCGGTGTAAGAATGATATACCTGAATGTAATTTTTATTTTAACTTAAGGTCACTTTGGCAATGCGTGTGGAAATATGATGTATTTCTGATTTTTAACGTATATAATAATAATAATAGTACTTATTGTCCACCAGACCATAAACGTCCAATAACATGATTATTACAATGTGTTCAATAGAAATCAAATTAAGTAAATAAATAAACAAATGCTATCTTCGAAGTAAACAGTGTTATATATGTATTTATATGTATATCTATATCGATATTAAATACACATATTACACAATACATAATATTTTTTAATTATATATTATCTCAATTAAAATTTTACTAAAAATAAAAAATATATGTATATATACATATTGTAATGATATAAATTGTTGTCCTTTATTTACCAATGAATTTCTTCTAAAATTTTACTAGTTCACCTATTGCAGATATTTTTTTGGTCACTGTTTGGTGCACGCCGTTATTTTTTATTTTGGTGGATGTTAGAAGTTGGAGGCGAAGTACCGTCAGTACTCCCTCTTTATGAAATTTTAAACACAGATATTCAATCTGTACAGGTTTCTTTTAAAAGTTTTTCAGATATCTACTTTGGGCATCCTTTAATAACTAATTATTCACATTTTTTCTTGTTTAAAAAAAAGTCCCTTCAACAACACCTGCAGAGGAGACGTAAACTTTACTATCGTTTATCATATATATCGCTTTTCGTAAACGTATTTCTTATATAAATACATATTTCAAAATTTCATCTTTAAAAGACGTTTAATATACAATACTTACACATTTCAATTACTTTAATTTTTTTTTAATTGTAATTATCTTCGAAATTTCTCGTACGACGAAAGGATGGCACGACTGGCAGCAATTTCCTTTATAATGTCACACATATCTAGTATGTGTGTGTGTACTGAGTGGCTTACCATACAGGCGAACAAATGCGTTACCATGGATATAAAACAACAGAAGAACAGACAGATGAAGATCGGGTCCAACGTTTCATAAATTAATTAGAATATTTGAAGTTTAGCTAGTCAGGGATTGCCTTAGGTTTTCTGTAAAAATATTTTCTTTTGTAAAAAAGCGGTATATATAGATTTTTTTTTATTTGCCAATATATTTGTTTTTTCAACTTTACAGTAGTATTTTAATTTAGAAAACATTTTCACTTAATTCAAAACAAATAAATCAAAATTTTAATTCAAAGAACGCAGTGGTGAATATCTGTGTTTAAAATTTCATAAAGAGGGAGTACTACTGACGGTACTTCGCCTCCAACTTCTAACTACAACCGAAATAAAAAATAACGGCGTGCACCAAACAGTGACGAAAAAAATATCTGCAATAGGTAAACTCGTAAAATTTTAGAAGAAATTCATTGGTAAATAAAGGACAACAATTTGTATCATTACAATATATAAATTGTCAATGTAAAAATCCTAGGGGTGAATTCAGAGGAGAAAGACTTTTTCTGCCTATGACTATCTACTTAAGAAAAAAAAATTATACTTAAATCTTCATAAACCAACTCAGGAAAACCAACAGTTGCAGAGATGAAGTTATAGTCATTTGAAGAAATTTCAATGAAACATCTGACTCAGATTCTCAAGCCAAAATCGTTAAAAATACGAACAAGAGGTTTCGATTATTTCCAAAGTGATTGCGGTTTCAATTCATATCTTTTAGGAGATGATAGGTCTATTCAGTACATAGCAAAAAGAGTTTATCTATTGTGATAATATCAGCACAGATAGTCGCCTCACCTATTATAATAAAACCTCTTTTGTTTGGTTTCTGTTCGTTAAACAGAACCCATGTTCTTACATGTATCGCTAATTCAACACTTGACTGAAAATGAATGGGTACTGCAAAATGTGGAATAGCCAAAAGTCGAGTATGAACAGGTAAGCGAATGAATAAAAGTAATTAATCAAACCATTACTTAAAATACTAAGACACACATTACACTCGCACAATACTTTTTAGGTTTTTTCTTAGTTTTAAAAGCGCGTACTAAATTGCAAGAGTGTTAGCGCAGAAATTTGACATTGATTGAGTAGAATATTATTAACTGAGAAAAAATCTTGTGAAATTTACTGCACTCCTACAAGCACGTTTCGCGCGTTAAAATGTGCTACGTGTTTTCTCAGAATTTGTAAAAAATCTTTTGCCTTAGATAAAAATTTCACATCAGATTGGTAACGAACCAATTTTATATTATTTTATGTTTGAAGCCCTATACAGGATATTCTGAAGGTTTCTTAAAGCATGCATATTTTAAAACGCGTTTCTGAACTTGCTCAAGCCGTATATCGGTATATATTCTAATCGCGAACGTATAAAAAACAAGATAGGGATAAGATTGAATCAATAGAGGTAAAGTTTTGTGCCATTCTTACGATAGAGCCTAACATTTATGGACGCAATATGAGCTGAATATAGGATTAATATGGCTAGAGAATAACAGTCACGAATGAAAAGCAACATCTAAATATTTAACGGAATAAGTGCGTTTCAAAACAGAATTTTTAATGAGAGAATTTTGGATGAACTTGGAAGTCTAATGATAAAAATTTGCGAATTATGCTTCACAGTATACTAAAATGAAGTATAACTGTACTCATTGGAACCACTTGGGGGAATAACTGAGTTCATTCTGAACTAGGTACAGGCAACCGAGTAGGACATGTTTGTCAATTCTATTTTTCTTTTGTTTCTTAGCCTTCATGATACTAGGTTTATCTCATCCGAGGGATAGTATAATATAAAGTATTAGTAATAAGGTAAACAAATTTAAATTTATTACTTCCAAAATGGGCGCTGTTGCTTTTAAACCGTAGCATATCTATATGATAATATTAATAGTGAAAATTGAGTGAATGTATCTCATACAGAGTACTATGTAACGTAGAGTAGTTGGTTGATTGAGATCTCATCGAAACGATAAACTAGTTGAAACGGTCTTCGGACGATACGATATTTTTTCAGAAAAATTATAAAATTATAATTTATCATATAGGTATATATAATTTCAACGCCTAGGAAGTTTTACTACTATAAAGGCACAAAATTTTTATGTCGTGCTTTGTCAATTTGCTGGGTTTAGAAATTAGGAGGATCCACGTCTCCAGTTACTTCCAATCGGGCCAAGTTTTTCATTGCGACCTCTGTCTTGCCTTGTATTTCTGTCATCAAATCGAATCGCATGAAATATCATGCAGAATGTTTCCAATAACACAGTATTTTTGAATATAGTTCTAAGGTTTTCTTATGCTACAAGCATTTTGTAGATCAACGATACACAGATAATAACAACCTGTGGCTGTAGATACAAGTATTTGTTACTGTATTATTTTACAACATATACTATGTATGAAATCTTTATCATATCTTTTCTTAGAACAATAACTTTCAGTTGTAAATCTAATATAATAGAGTTTGGGTGATGATTTACTTTATCAGGGAGGATAACGTGAGTAACGGTTGCAAGGGCTGTGTGGTTGTATAATTCACAGGTATAGCAGTAAACTCCATTCACACAAATTTATTAATTATTCGGAACGCAGCGTTTCGAGAGCACGTGGACTCCCATTGTCAACCGTGTTACCGACTGTCGGTAACGTGCTCTCGAAACGCTGCGTTCCGAATAATTAATAAATTTGTGTGAGTGGAGTTTACTGCTATACCTGTGAATTATAGAGATTATATGCCTTAGTTTTTGTTCAACTCCTTGGTGTGTTATAATTTCGAATGGCTTTGTTATATAAACACCAGGGCGGTTACGCTTGCATAAAAGGGTTGCTTGCAAATTGATCTTTATTAAAGCTAGCACTTTTCAAACAATCAGGAAACTCACAGGTATTGCAGTAAACTCGACTCCATACAAATTAATAAACGGTTCAGGAGCACGTGGACTCCCATAGTCAAGCGTGTTACTGACTGAATGTAAAAATGTATCGCACATGCAATATTTTCTATGCAGGCTCTACAATCTATGGATTGTAAAAGGTGATGTATTTCAAAAGCTTTTAAGGCCTGCTCAGGAAATATTGCAATTGAGATACATTTTTACAATCAGTCGTTAACACGGTTGCCCATCAGAATCCACGTGCTCCTGCAACGCTACGTACCGAATAATTATTAATCTATGTGGAGTTTACTGCGATACCTGTGAATTATTGAACCACACAGCCCTTGCAATCGTTGTAATCAGAAAACTTATTATCAAAATAGTGACGTACTTCTCACAGCAACGATGCGACATACAGCAGCCCAGAAGAAGTTCCATGTAACTAAGTACGTATGTATTTGTCGTATAATTTGCTAACTGTGTTTGCATAGTCAGAGAAAAAAGCAAAATTGCTTTTCGTAAGTAAATCGTTACCTTGTGTGTGCCACAATATCGAAGTTGATCATAAATCTTTACAGCGAATATGAATGCTGTCATTTCCTGCATTTCAAATAATTATTAATTTGTGTGGAGTAGAATTTATGGCAATGCCTGTGAATTATACAACCACACAGTCCTTGCAATTGTTGTGTTGAAAAGGATACTACGTCTCTAGATGAACGAATGAAATTCTCTTGTAAAAACATCAAAATATGTTTGTTCGTTATTTCAAAAATTATAAAGTTGGATAGATTTATTGATCATGATACGTTTGTGGAAGATAACTGTTTTGATTTCAATAATTGCATAATTTTTACTCAAACAATGTATGATTTCTTTGTTTTATCTACACTAGAAGGGTGACTTCATCCTTTCACTTGAAATTATACTATGAAATATATTGCTGCTTGTATTTAAATAAATGCTATACGCATAGCTTTGTTAAGTATTTATTTTGTAAGCTAAAAACATTAGGGACAGACGGGCAGAATATCAGGATTATCTTGACGTATAAACTGTAACTTTTTAACCATAAAAAGTAAAATAAAACGGAGAGAAAGAACAGACAGCAAACTCTTTCGGATTAAAAGCGTACCGGAAAGAACGTATAATAGAAAAAGGGGAAAAATAGAAACTCTATATAGGAAGCTGACTAAGTGGTAATTGTTAAGGAGGATGTAATGTCAGCACACCTCATTAGTGTCGCGGTTTCGCCCCGTTGTTCCAGCTCTGAAACTTTCAGTCTGGCTCGACCTTTCAGAAATGTCGTCCTATAGTATATACGGTTGCGGCCTGTAAACTGAACCCCGCACAACAATATAAGCGCGTTATTATGGTATACGTATGCTCGTGGGGAGGTCGAACGTTCCCGCGCACGCCGCCACTGCCTCGGATCACTCGGACACCAAATAAAGCGGCTGGCAAATAAAAATTGTTGAGCGGACGACGTGCTCTTTTCTGTTCTGTTTTTGTTGGGAATCGTTGGGGCGTTGCCGTACCGTATAAATTAATTCATGTTGATATTTGACCGTTGTACTAGTTTCGCCCTTTTTTTTCTACTATTTAACAACGTCGGAATTAAACTAAAATAGTAGTTTTAATTGGAAAACAACTTTATACCATGTCAAGAGAATTAATGAAATTGCGGAAACTACACGTTGTTTCGAATTTGTTATAGGAGGTAAAGTGGTACGATCAAAAACGAAAGAATGGAGATCAATTTCCTGCGTTTACAGTGAAAAACATTTAGGCACCACCAATGCACTACATTAATCAAACATTTGTAAATGTTTTCTGTATGTCACCTGTTAACTTAATAACTGAACTTGCAGCTAGGTATTAGTTATTTGATTTGATGTGAAGAGAAAAATTGTTGCGAGGTTAAAGTAATATAATGGTTTATTGTCATCGTATTACATTCTGAATGTTGGTATTTAAAGAAAAGAGAGGGAGTTGGCAGTTTGCAATTGAGCAATTTAACATTGGAAGATATAGTTGTAAGATATAGTGCTGCAGACCATGAACGAGGGATACCTGAAGTGTTTGCGGAATGAGAGAGAGATGGCACACGAAGTTTGAAGTGGATTCATTGGTCGGCAACCTTTCTTATAGCAACTGTCAAAATTTGAGACGTCTACTGTCAATAATTGCTGTTTAATGTTTATTGTATAGCTAGTCAGGCGGTTCCGCAAAAATGTATAAAATTCGAATTTCGTGCGTTTTGTAACTGTGGATGAGACTTCGATCCACCACTACGTACCGGAGACCAAGAAGCAGTCGAAGCAGTGGACATTTTCGAACGAATCGGCTCCGAAGGAAGCAAAGACCGTTCCATTGGCCGGAAACGTCGTGGCGACCATTTTTTGGGATTCCCAAGGTATGATCCTCATCGACTATCTGCGGAAGGGAAGGAGAAACGGCCTCGTTTGCAGCGGAAAAAAGTGCTTTTCTATCACGACAATGTACCGGCTCATTCATCCCGCATCGTCATGTCCAAATTGAATAAGTTGTACTACTTATCCTCCACGTTCACCGGACCTAGCCCCCAGCGACTCTTTCCTATTCTCAAACCTGAAAAAAATCACGGAAAGGAAAAATATTTGCTTTAAATGACGAAGTCACCGCCTCTACAGATGGCTATTTTGCAGGCCTTGAAACATCCTACTTTTCCGACGGCTTATGGAGACTGGAGCACCGTTTGAAAAAGTGTATTGATCTTCGGATAGACTACTTTGAAAAATAAAAATAAAAACCACACCAACACCGTGTTTTACTTGTCGATTCAAGAAACATTTCAGGTCGCCCTGATACTAAGAAAATTGATAGAGTAGATAGATATATAATGGAGTTTGAACTCAGGAAGTGCAGTGAAAACTCTTAAGCGGTTTTACTAAAAGAGTAGTTTATAGGTACCACAGTAAAGTTCACACCACACAAATTAATAATTTATTTGGAACCTAGCGTTATCATTGTCAACCGATGTACCAACTCGGTAACTTACTGATAGTCCACGTGGTCTTGAAACGCTGCGTTTGGAATAAATTATTAATTTCTGTGATGTGGATTTTACTGCGATACCGATGAATTATACAGTCTTCTTTGATTTAAAGCTTTTCAAGAGTTGTTTTAAAGAAAGGAATTACTAAAGATCTTATAGAAAATAAATAAATAAACAAATTCCTAACCCAGTGTCTGACTAGCTAGGAAAATAAATGAATGATACTGAGAATTTTGAGGATTTTATTTATTGAAATTTTGTGTGGATACTCTACTCATATAGAGACTGGTCTTTCAGTTATCCAAACCTACGATAGGCTGCACAATGTGTAGGTAGGATTTTCAGAAAACGTAATATGCGACTATCTAGGCCGCCCTATATGGTGTTTGGAGACAGGCTATAGTTTAATATTGACAATTATGTTTCTTCGTAATTTCAACTAATTTTCTGTTTTATATTATTTATGTATTTATGTGTGATAGCTAATTCCATTCATTGATCTCATCTGGTGAGCAATAAAATTGTTATCATTATCACTAAAATCTAAAGAAATATTTAATTGTTAGTTGGTATAACATGTTCAATGTACATTGTGACTGGTTCTTATGTACTTTGGAGGTTAGTTTTGTATATTATATATTAATATTATTATTATATAGTTATCATTTTTATTTAAACATACATCTCTATGTTGTATTTTTTATAGTGTATTTTAAAGTCGTCTAGTTCTTTTTTGTAATATATGGATAAATATAATCTATCAAACTTCCGCACCACTGTATAATGTTAAAGCGTGCCGCACTGGTTTTAAAATATGAATGTGTGCACCCATGCGATTACAATCTGACTCACTATTACAACTAATGCATATTGCCGATTAAGTTCTGTGGTTTTGCGTGCTCCCACACATTTCGTTTATAGTTTTAGTTATCATTTAAGCTGAATGTGAGTTTGTGACAATCATTCTTTGCTACGAAGTTGTAAATTGTTGCGAGTTAAACTTTTTCTTGTTAGTGCAATGAATAGTAAAATTACCGGCAATATGCTACCCTCAAAAAGAAACTATTTGAGTGTATCGTTTCTATTCAAGTTGCTAAAATGAATCTAAACGTTAGTGTTGCTTTTGTAATAGATGTGTGTGTAGTTTATAAAAAAAATGTATGAATATCTACGAAATATCCAAGGAATATGAGGAAGAGTAACTAAAACACCGATTTGCAAAGAAACATTTATTTGATGTAGTTCACGCTGATGTAATTTCTACTACAATTTGGTCCGTGGCTACCCATAAGATGGCGCTACACTAATGTAACGTAATTGAAATTTGCTCGTATTTCAAAATTGCATGTTAGTATGAAGAGCTTGGCCCATGGAACTTAGTGGAGGAATCCGTATGACTCTTAGGGTAACGATTTTGGAGACCCCTGATTTAAACTAAACAGTCGCAGGCTGTAAATTTTCTGATAGTACGCCTTTTCAGTTAACTGAATTCCAATTAAAATAGCCTCAGCTTTTAAAGTTTTTGTAAGAGTTTTAGCGGTGAGGGCCACATAAAATCAGCATCTAAACAAACAGCGGGCGCATACGAGATCAGGCGAGAAAAATATTCCGCATATAAACGCGCATAATTTACGCAAACCGTAAACGAACGCGACCGCAATACATACATGCATACCGTACGTACGCCAAGAGAAGATAGAGGGCGTCATATAGGTAGGCGGGTGTGCGACTCGAAATTGCAGCGTGCTTCAATTTCTAAACACATAACCGCCAGAGTAAAGTCTCGTTACGCCTCGTTCTGTGAGTGTTGCATTTAAATGAGTCTGTGTGTGCTCGACGCCGCGCAGTCCTTACTGATCCTATTTAAACGACAGAAGATTGAAATCATCCGCATCGTTGGCAACATACACTCTATCCTATCCTCTCGCCGTGTGTATCCCTCGCATTCAGGGACGGTTTAAGATTATTGTAATTGATGTCGATTCGAACTCGAGGGGAGTTTAGCTTTCACCCGCGCAACCCTATATTAAAGGTGGAATCTTTTCGTAATAATTTTTAAGGGCGGATTGAGACAGACATAAATGGCGTATTTGATTCGGGCGTTCGAATATTGAAGTTGAAACTTTCGAGCGTAGCGCAAGACTAGTTGCTATAAGGAATAGCTGTATAGGATTAGATAGAATGATCCTGATATAAGACAAAGCCACCATTGTATTGTACTGGAATTGAAAGCTACTGAACTTTGCCCATTTACTTATATTATCATGCACTAAGATTTTAAAATGTTTCTCCTCTCCTCTTATTCTTTCCATTTCTTACCTTTCCAACAATTGATTATAAATGTATTCTTTCTATTCTAACACTCCATACCACAGTCTAATACTACCCAAAAGAAATTCAAACAACAGTTTTTATAATAGATTCAGCTATCATCTGTTTATAGATGGAGGTCTGTTTGAACACCATATTATGGGGTGCAATTCAGTTTTGGTTCTTCGTATTTGAAAATGTCACTTTTAGTTGTATATTAAGACTTCTCTCCAGAATGTCCCTTTTATTTACAATCAAGGATCCTTTTCTTTGAATACCAATTACTCCTATTAAGTTTTTACAGTTTCCTTTTTGTTTATACCTTTCAATACTTAATAAGTTTTTGCTAAGGTAATCTCATATGAGCATTCATTTTGTGTTTAATAAGAGGGAATGGCTATTTACATTTGTTTGTCGTTTAATTATCATCATTTACCTATCTAAAAGATATAGAAGTAGCAGCCTTAAGTAATATAAAAATAGGTTGAAGCTTTATAGCACCAAGTTCTAATTAGACAAGAAGAAAATAAAATCGTCAATTCTTTGTATAAATGTATGAATGATTATCAAAACGAAAATATTATATATTACTTTTTATTCAGTTTTGATTATATTGTATTCAAAACTTTAATTCAATGTAAAACATTTCTTGATTGTTGAAAAGATGCAGAATGTAACAAATTGCATGCAGCAATTGCCATAGAAAAAAAATTGTTCCACTGCAATGAACCACAGGATATGAAACACGAGAAAGCAATATTCCCATATTTTATTCATGAAATTTCAAGAAAATGTAGACTTCCTCAACATTAAAAAATTAGAACGCAATATCAGAAACAGTTGGCTGATAAAGAAAAAATTAACTGAGTAAAAGCCGAAAAGATTGGAGTTGGTTGAAGTAAATACTCGTCTGTCAACTCAGTTTTCCAAACACAATGTATTTGTTGAAGATATACAAGGAAAATGTAAAAAATAAATAAAAGTGCGTTGGCTCTTTTATGAAAATTTCTTCCTGCAACCCAAAATACTTGGTACAAATATATTTAGATATATGCTATCATCTATTTGTAATGGAATTTTCAGTTAGAGGCCAGTTTCAATTCTCACGATTGCCTATTTTTCCATTTAAGATGTATTTTGCAAGATATAATTATTGATTAGCTTTCTCACAATTTTGGTGATTTAGGAATGTTCAGAGACACGAACTAAAAAGCGAAACCAATCTTCTGCTAAGGTAATATTTATCAAAGTTAGGTGGGTCTGCCATAGATGTGTTTCCTTACGATAAAAATCACAAAATTGAAATGTTAAACTACTTATTTCCATGTTATAACTAATAGTACAGTAACATACCTTAGTCTTGTATGTTTCAGAATTTGTAGTTCATATTAAATTACAATATCTGTTTCCTAGATGCTACTTAAATTGTGATATGTTTTTTGTGCGAAACCGCATATCCTATTTTTTTATTTAATTCATGAACAGCTATCTGTCTTTGTCATACCAATGCAAGGTATCATTTTCGATAGATTCTAACTAGAGTTGGCACTGCGAATGTTGCATGCTTCAAAAAGGTGGATCCGGTTTGGTAGATATTCTCTCGTATTGCCAACAGTAATTGTGAGTAACAAAATCCAGACTCGGATCTCACTAAGTAGAATAAGGGGGAAACAGGCATATGTATATTGCGACTAATTCTAACGTTTGTAGTCGCTTCCCCCATCCGTAAAACGCTTAGCGATTTCTGATATGTAATAAAGCAAGGATAGGAGGATAATAGTTTCTTAAAAGGGATTGCCGTCAATTATGATAATTCAGTTAAGAAAATCATTAAATATGAAATATCCTTTTATAAAAACAAAAAATTGTATAACACTATTTTTAAATATTTTTGTACAGATTACTCATTTTGACAGGCTATTCTATATTTATATTTTATTTAATAACACTCAAAAGCAACAATATGAAAGGAGTGAAATATCATCTTAACAACTTTGTTTGAGCAACAGGTGCTGAGATTGAACTTAATGTTTGCTTTCTATTTGTATACCTTGTTCCTGCTTACTTTGTTAGGTGCTATTTTTTGCAACACGAGGGCAGATCCTCTTGCCCCACTCGTCACCTTCTTCTAATTACTTGTTTGATTAATATTCCTGACATTTAGTTCACTGATATTTGTAAATCATATCCACATAACATCAAGTTTGTGTATCAAAGTGTTGTGTTGTGGCTAATTCTTGAATTGTGTGTCATGATTGTTCACAGAAATGGATCTTGCAGAACAACGAGCCATAATAAAACACTTCCAGAAGAAGGGCATGATGCCAACTCAAGTTCGTAAAGGCATTATGGCAACTATTGGTGACTCTGCAGTTTCTTATGATATAGTCAAACGCTGATAACGAGATTTTAAATGCGGAAGAACATCCCGTGAAATCCAACATGCCGGTAGTTCTCCCATAATATTTTCGTCTGTTGTTACCAGACAAAAACATTAAAAAGGTACAAGCAAGACACCAACGAATACGCATCAGGGACATTGTGCAAAATACTGGCTTATCATATTATGCAGTGCACCACATATTGGCTAAAGAATTAGATACAAAAAAGATGAGTGCAAGATGTGTGTCCCGAATGTTAACCATAGATTAAAAAAGAAATCGGGTGTTGATTTGTAAGCGTCTTTTGGAAAGGTACCAAGCAAACAAAGAGAACTTTCTTAGTCGGCATGTGACCATGGGTGTACCACTATGATCCCGAGACTAAGTTGCAAGTTTAAGGTAGTGCCGTCTAGCGGAAAGGTTTTACTATCTGCGTTCTGGAATGGTCAAGGAATCACCCTGACTGACTACTTGCAAAAGGGACAGAGCGTTACAGGGGCCTATTACGCATACTTGACTTCTAAATTGCGGGTTATTAAACAGAAAGGCCAAGGAAAGTTAAGCCGTGGTGTACTTTACCATCAGGATAATGCTCCCAGCCGTACATCTGGTACTGTTATGGCTGCTGTACATCAAGCAGGCTTTGAATTAGTGGAGCACCCGCGATATTCGCCAGATCTGGCCCCTAGTGATTACAGGCTGTTCCCCAAATTAAAGGAAATCTTACTTGGGGCAAAATTTTCCAGTAATTATGTAATGATGTAAGCTGTAGAGAAGTGGTTTGCAGAGCCCGGAAAAATTGTTTTCCAGGAAGCTGTTGAGATGTTGAAACATCGATGGATCAGGTGCGTTACTGTAGAGGGAGACTATGTCGAAAAATGAAATATATAATGCCACTGTAGTTTTACTGTAAGGAAGTCAGGCATACAGCATAGAGATCCACCCTCATATATCTATAATTGGAAATGAAATACACTATTTTAAATGGCAAAAAATGTTAATAATAAATTTGCTTATGTCCATACTATAATATCGGACACAAAAGTAACCCAATCAGCCCCTGTTCTATTTTAGTCAAGCACGTACTTATACACATCCAGTTTCACTCACACACCGGCGCCGACGGTTCCTGCGGTTGCTGATTCCTGCGCTCCTGAAACACCCCAACTGTTGTTCACCCTCATATTACATAAATTATATACAGAAGGTGCACCCACGCTTGTTGAATCTATTGTTAATATTACATACATCTACTGTACCGGGACTATTTTAATATCGTTTTAACTTTAACGGCTACTCGCTCGGTAATTTTCCTTTTCGTCGTGTTCTAATTCGCAAAATTTCTTCGTTAATAATTCCGTTTTCCGCACGTACACAGACACTTCGATCCTACACGCAAATACGACGCTCGAAGACGAAAGGTATTTCGCGGGAGGAGAGCAATATTAGAGCAATTTGTTAATTTGCGATCGTAAATCTTTCGTAAAATATTAGGCGCGAACGTTTGATAAATTTCGTCGAGCATTCAAATCAAATATTTCATGCAAATTTTTGCTTGGATATACGAAATGGTACGTGAAATTTTATACAGTCTATTTGAATTAGTATACCAAACAGCGTTATTGTGTGTGGAAACCTTTTTAGTTGGTGAATAGTTTTTCACTGTTGTGTCTGCTGTGTGTTTACCATGGTTAGGCGAAGTATTAGTACCAAGTTTTGTTTTAAACACAGTAGGTCTGGCGCGGAAATGTACGAAATATTAAAAGAACATTTGGAGACGATATTTTGGGTACACAAACTTGGTTTAAACGTTTTAAGAGTGGCGGAGGGTCAATTGATGCCAATGAGCGTTCTGAACGACCATGTAGTTGCAGTTCGGAATGTAAAATGATCGTAGGAAGGTTATTGAAGACAACTCCAGCGTTATAGGATTGTCGGATTACACATGTCAATACGTCTTGTTGGAAAAATTAAACATCAGAGCGAAACAGTAAAATTCTAAAATCAGATTGGAACTGGTCGGGTTCACAATTTAGCAATTTCGTTTTAGATATACGTAAACAGTTAAATTAGAAAAAAATCAAATATTGCCATGACTAAGAAATATGAAATACACTCAGCAAAATTTCTGTTGTTCCATATGTACTTTTGAACAGAATATTTGAATTTTTTAATATCTTCGCCAAATTATACATCGAAGTTAATGTTGAACTACACAGAAACACAAATGCAAAAGACAATAACATAAAAACTATATAGTGATGGATCCAAGTCTCATCCACGGTTACAAAACGTATGAAGAAATCTCTTGGATTGCGTTAGATCCTGGCCAGACACTTCTTCGAAACGGTCACACGATTTCGTTTTTACTCCGGTGTGAGCAAACATGATACTCATCGCGCCAAAAGCTTTTCCATACCCAAAATTTCGTGTAGGTCATGGCCAACGCATTCTTCTGAGATACCTGTTGTCTCTGCTGTTCCTTTCAGCGTCAATCGGCGATTGGCTAACACGACATCATAAATCTCGTTCACCATTTCATCCTTGGTAACGGTTTTTGGGCGTTCACTGCGTGGTGCGTCACTTGTGCTTGTGCGGCAACGTTTGAACTCGTTCACCCAGAAGTTGATGATCGAAAATGATGGAGTACATCCGCCATGAACCTCTAGCAAAATATGTCGAATTTCCGTGACCGTTTTCCTAGCCATCCAGAAGTGTTTTATCACGATTTTATCCAGTTTTGTGAAACCGCCTGACTTACTATACAAAACATACTCTTAAACAACAGACAGCAGACGTCTGAAATTTCGACAGTTGTTATAAAAAAGGATGCTCTTGCCGACCAATGAATCGACTTCAACCTATCTCGCCAATTCCGGAAACATTTTAGGTCGCCCTCATAGATTGTTTCAAGAACTTGGTTTTAGTCTTTTCCTGCCATTCCAAATAAAGATGCTGCAAGTAAGCGGAAAAATGAGGTTGTTTTCATAAATAAAACTCGAATGCCAACTACACATATCTGTTTTCTGTCCAAGCGTAAAATTTAACACCTTTGCTCAATTTAAGCCTATTTGTATTCTAATAATAGGCAAGATCCATGTGATTTCGTCTCTGATCGCAGGGATATAAACTTTTTAATAATTTAAAGGCTGTAAAATTCAAGCCACCAGACATTAACGATTATAAAGAAATAGTTTACTTTTAAACTAAAATCATTTTCTTCTGGAGCTTTCAGAGGTAGATTTTTTTACAGCGAGAAGGATTTCAATAGCTTTTCCGTTTTACATAGTTTATTCGGCGTTCGCGTCACGTGTCAAAACGACCTTTCTTTTGAAACGATTCGTCTCATTCGATAGCAAAGAAAGCCGGTTCTTCATAGAAGATTTTGATGCGAACAAAAAAGCGTTTGAAACTTATAATCAAGAAATTATTGTCGTGGCCGAACGCTCGCCACAAAAGGAAAACCTTCTTCTCAGTATTCCTATCTAGTTTCAATTGGGGCCACCTGATTCTCGATGTTTCCGTTGCGAGCCACTTTTTCATTAGGACTTCTAAGTCCCTTTTCTTTACTTATTGGGAAATACTTGAAGCGTGAAACGGATCTGGCAGGATATTTTTTAAAAGTTACAATCTCCAGATCCGCAGTAACATTCAACAGTCTCTTTCCTCTACAATATCGCCCTTCGAGACCGTATATCTTCAGTATTAACGCTATTCGTTTATTCTTTATTGAAACAGAGGGTCCGCTTATGCCGTTTTAATATAAGACCGTATATATTATCGTTTATTTTTCTTTGATGGCGTTCAAAGCATTTTTTTTCCGAACGACTACCTTAGGCTGTAATAATATACTGAAATATGAAACGCTGAGGGTATGATGTTTTATATAATATTTATCGCGATACGTGTTATAAAGTGTCTTCTATATTTCCTCGTAAGCCATTCCAAAAGCAATCGCAGCTGAAGGTAAAAATGTGAGTAGTCGAAATAAGTTGCTAAAATTTATCGTTGTACTATTGCCAAGTTTGTTATTGCTGCTGAAACCAGGGATAAATTACTAAAATATACAACTCTTTCTACTATTTAAAAGATAAACAACAATAATTTTAATTGTTCATGAAAATTTACAAACTAGTTTTACAGTCGCTGTCCAATTTATTAACATATAATGAAAAACGTATTTTAGTAGCATAAATTAATCAGAACTGTTTATATACATCGTCACAACTATACAGCTAATATTTTGTAATGCCTCCTTTGGCTTTTATAATTGCTCTTATTCTTTTGGCACACTGTCTATGCAAGCGTTAATGGTATATTTAATTGTAGCGTCATTTTTCCACACATCCTCAATACTTCTTACTAATTGCTCTTTTGTAGTGTTCTCAATTGCATTGAGGTCGGAAGAATTTCAAGGTCAAGGCAGAGCGTACGTTTCTAAAAAACTTTGGATGGATTTGGCCATGTGGCATTTTGTCTTGTCGTGGATGAGTGTTAAAGGGCTCTCATTCGGAATTAAATCATTGATATATGTATTCCAGACATCCTCCAATACACGCTTATATTGATGTTGATTCATGGTGCCTTGGCAAAAATACTGTGATCCAGGACATTCCACTGGTATACAGGATCATACTATAACTGACGGTAGGTGTTTCACCGTTTTCAGTACACTAGCTTCACCAAACCGTTCAAATGAGCGACATCTAACACATTGAGCTCTTTCGGTCATTCCTTCTAGCTTTGACTCATCACTGAATAGGATCCTTACCGAAAAGATATTGTTCAATCAAAAGAATTATGCTTGATTGACATATTCGCTTATGTTGTTTTGTCTTACCTTTCGACAATCTTCTATTGTGTAATGTTGATGACGCTTTGCCTATTCATAACGTACTCGCTTCATCATCGACGTTAATCTTGGCTTTTTCATAGGGCATCTGCATTTTAATCTGGCTTTGTACAATCTTCTACGTATTGTACGCGTCGATATCTGCACCCTTGTTGAGACATTACATTTGCCATTTCGTTGGCAGATAAACCTCAGTTTTCAGTTGCTAGTTACAGGATACATCGATCATCTCGATTAGTACTGATCCTTTTCTTGGCGGAAAAAAATTCTTCCAGCACTTGTAGTGGATATCTTTTCTTTCATTAAAACGGCGATTCGCTGCATTGTTTGCCGGGCTATTTCTTCTTCCTTTGCAATTGTGCATTGAGAACACACTCCTCTACCCAACAATAATATCTGAATACGCGGCTTTCTTTTGGTATATCCTTTCCTATTCACAACGAAAAAATATAAAGCGCATACAAGCAATAACTTAAAGTGCAAAACTAACACATAAACAAGGAAAAAACTTCTTGTTTCTACCCATCTACTATATAGCACAGCATGATTCATGAGGGGGATAATAATAGGCAAGAGATCTAAGTCGTACTTTCACAATTTCTTGGAAAGAAATTAAATAGGTATTGTAAACTCTGTTGATGAATTTTATACTTGTATTTGTAAATTATCGCGTTCGAAACACTCTACAGCTCAAATTTATAAAGTGGCCCTAATAAAATGGGCAGGAACTGTATATACGGCCCCATCATAAAATCAGAAAAAAAGAGTTACAATAATTTTTAGGTTACAAAAATAAAGTAGAAATCTAAGATAAGCTTATTATAGCTGACTGATAGGATTGTGGAACTAACTGCCACAAAATATTTTTTTTCCAAAAGAAATCAAAGTATTTTCAAAAGTATAATAAGTACCGTAATATGGAGTGGTTTTATCTGTAAGTAGAAAACTTCCTTCTAGAAAAGTAAACATGGTATATATGAAGTTTGTAAACGGGAATATACGGCGCAAACTAAAACTTATTGTTTTAGCTATAACTGATTGCGGTCATAAATAATACCAACTCTACATATAACTAACGACACAATTATTGAATTATTGGTAGTTTGCATACTATTAGTACACCACAATATTCACGACATGCATTATTTAGTGTAGAAGTTTTGTTTCTCTTCGCCCCAGCGTACAAAATTATACTTAACATACAGCTACGTTAGTTAAATTTTTTACAATGACCTTCAACTTTATTTTTAACTTCGAGTTTTCCATTTGAGAAAATTAGTTCGTTGTATTAAAGAAACACGCTTTTTTGTTTTAAATTGCAACGTTTCGTTGGCGTAGTGAGCAACTTTTTCAAGCATGTCTGCCTTTCATTTTGTTTTTTACCAAAAATATTTTCTTTTTTTCCTTTTTTACTTCTTCTCCTTTCTTATTTCATACCCTTTCTTCCTTCTCCTGGTTATTTATTGTCTTAGTTTTACGCGTATTTGTTGCGTCATTGTTTTTTCCTAAACATTAACATAAAAGATCTGTTTTGTTACATATTTAAATATATCTCCGGATTAAAATACATATAAAATAGTATACAATAAATAAGTATAAAATAAAACGAACGAACGGAAATGGTATTTCCATTACGACAAATTCGAACGCAGCATATAACATAACAGTTAATCAACTTGCGTAAGGGTAATAATCGTCGTATTGAAAATATTGTGTTTATGGATGAATCATCTTCCTGTGTATATGGTAAATATAATCCCTCGGTTGCACGTGTTGAGACCGCAAAAAATCTACACCATACGATACGCGAATTCAATATTCCTAAAAACCTAATGCTTGCGTTAGTATCTTAGGTAAAAATAGTAATGAAACTATACCAGTTACTACTAATTTACCGGATGTAGGCATGAAGAAAATCTGATACCAACAGAGTATCTATCGCGTGCATAATAGTTTATTACTGCATCAATCAATTGTCGTTTAATAAATAGCCAGGTTGCCGAATTGTTCCACAAATGATTTCCTCTGGGGTTATTTTATAAGAGTAAAATATTCGGTATGTATACTCACAGAGCAAACATTTTGCACAAATTTAGACTGAATATCATTTTATTTAATCTTTGTGTCATTGGGTGTAGTATACTTTTGGCTCTCTGTATTTGAGAATATTATTTTTCCAATACTTCCAGAATTAATTTGTTTGTTTACAATTAAAAATCCATTTCTTTTAATATCCATTCCTTCCATTAAAGTTTCCCTTTTGTTTATGCGTTTCAAGATTTTTGTTTTTGAAACTTCTGCTCGCATAATCTGTCTGATATGAACCCTTAATTTGGAATTAGTAGGAGGGAGTTATTTTAGTTTGTTTGGCATTTAATTACCATTCATTACCTACCAGCCAAGTAATGCAAAATTTCTATTGAATCAGCCGATACTTGCTGAAAACTCATATTGAACACGGGCGAAGAAGTAAAACACAATTTTACTGTAGCTGCATCAGATCTGATGAAGATGCAGTGATAACGAAACATGTCATATATTATGTTGTGTTAAATATATTGGAAATATTTGTAAAATTGTGTTTTACTTCTTCGCCCATGTTTGATGTAAAGATATTTTATATTCAATACTATCGAAGTATTTGGTATACATGTTTAAATAATATATATTATTGCTAGAAAAATTGTTCTATCAACACACTATAATATATAATTAATGCTTAAATTCACTATAGAAGCGAACCTCTTGTCGCTCTACCAATATGTATCTGTTTATGTATATGCATGTATCTAGTCAGGCGTAATGATCTGAATCTGTATATGAAAGCATTCGAGACAGTGTGGATGTAGTAAGTGCATGTCAAGTAAAATACTTTTAAGCACATAAATATTACTGTATTTTACGCAACATAATATGTAGCATACCAATACTGTAATGTAGGTCAGAAATATGTGCCGTTTCCTCTTTTCTAAGCATTGTAATTAAATGGAAAGCAACAGATTTTTGGGCCGCTGAGGAACGTTAGTTTTCATAAATTCATGTAAAAATGAAAGCTCTATACGCTGATTCTAGTGTTTCATACGGCAATTAATAAATGATGCTACAAACTTCGTATTGAAGCGTCAAGAAGGTAAGGCAACTGTATATATGCACATTAGTCTTTTCGAATACTTCTTATCTTTATGGAAACTGCTCCTTTGCTTATTGACAGCATTGGTTATCACAAGGTGATATGGTCCATGACTAGTTTGCTTGTTGATATGCAGAAGACTACGATCTACCACAGTATTTGATACTCTATCAATAATAAGATAACAATTTTTTTCACTAAATTATTGGCCGTGATGAGTCTTGGTATTGTCACTATGCATTAGGATCTAATTGTGAGGAAGCAAAATTCCTGAAGGCGAAGAAATATCGAAAACAACCCTCAATGGAAAGGGGATACTGATGGCATTTTGTGATTGTTATGGTATACTGCTCTTAAATTTCAAAGAACCTGTTTTCAGTCAACATCAATGTTGAGCAATACGTAGACAACTTCAACTGTTTACATGCCAGGAAAACAAATAAACGTCCCGGGAAGCTTGTATAGTATTGGCTCCCATATACCTTGAACTGTTCAAAATTTGTTTGATCACATGCATTGTGAAGTCCTGCTTTTAGAAATGCGGCAGTTCAATGATTTTGGGAGCAGTCGCGAGGATTCTCTACGCATAGAGGAATGATGTGATGTTTAAGAAATTGTTATCACTTAGTTCAAATAATTTTTCATAAGTAGTGTAATGTCATAACTTCTTAAGTTAATAGAATACCTCACTTCATAATATTCTTAAAATCCGAGTGTTCCTAATAGTTGTGTAATAACTTCTATTCATGCTTAGTCTTCTACTTGAAAAGGAATAACAAACATGTTATTCCGTAGTTTGAATTCTTTAAAATTGCATTGTAATTTGAAAGAGCCCTGTAATTTATATATAATATTTTAAATTAATCAGCAATGAAGTAATATTTTTTTTGTAAGAAAAAGACAAGCACTTAATTTCTTGGGAAGAAAAATAACTTGTATAAAGTAATTATTCACTTATATCGCTTAATACTAAGAAAAATTCGAAAGAATTCAAAAATTGCTTCACAACCCCTAAACGTATTTCTATTGAACAATCTTCGTATCTCCACGCCTACAAGATGTATAACGCACGAAAATCTATTTTCATACTTACCATTTAATAATACCTGGTTCTGAGACGTAGAAACGAAATGTTGCTACCACAGTCTGCTCCTGTTTAATCATCATACCAAATACCGAAATTGTACAGGCAAATCCTAAACCGAAGTACCTCGTATAGCAGATAATTTTTACGTTAGTAATACCTCCCGGAATCTGATTGCTACGAGTTCGTGCCAATAGGAGCTTTGTGGAGTTTAGTTCCGTTCCACTAGCTTTGATAGCTGCAAATAACGTGAAATTGTTCAAGTGTAAACCTCTAAAATAATGTTTGAGATGCAGTTGGGTGCTTTGAGTTTGTTAGTTCTGTATTGTTAAAGTTTCGACTTCCAAAACTTTTAAATTATTTATTGCAATCGCTATTATTACTATTATGGTTGGTTCTTAGAATAAGTCTTAATAAATGTACGAAGTTAGCCCGTTAAAATTACTTTATACGTTTGAAAATAAGTTGAAGACGTACAACGAGAGAATCTCTATATTATTTACAAACGTTCTCATATTATTCTCGCAAATAAATTATTTAAATTGTCTCACAATATTTTCAATACAATTTTTCATGTTATTTATTGTCATTCCTTAATGGTATTGTTACATTTTAGTTTTGAGCGAACCCCAAAAAGTTAATGGTCTAGGATCAAGAGGTGTTGAACACGTTGTCCGTTACATACATATGTATGTGAACTGATCTCATAAACGCCTTATTTTGAAAAATTTAGAGTACATCAATCTCATCCACTTGTAGAAATATAATT
The DNA here is from genome assembly GCA_023509865.1 of Trypoxylus dichotomus. Taxonomy (NCBI): domain Eukaryota; kingdom Metazoa; phylum Arthropoda; class Insecta; order Coleoptera; family Scarabaeidae; genus Trypoxylus; species Trypoxylus dichotomus. Next base: position 43,634,057 of record CM042074.1, on the reverse strand, counting down.
GTGTTATGTTTATGACCACTGCTCAAAAGATTTCTAGAAGTCCTTAGAAACCAGGTTTCACCATTTTACGTGTCATCGCTTCCTCGTCATTCCGGTGTGGCTCCGGCATAATCGTATTTCGGAAACACAAAAAGGGAGCAGAAATTTAAGTCTGGCGTGGTTATTAATTTACGATTCAGAAACTCACGGGCAATCACCGCTGAATGTGCTAACGAACCATCGTAATCCAGTATCACCCCAATTTAGTCACACATGATGCACGTGATTCTTGAAGGGAAGAAATTCGTGATAGATAAGTTCACGAGTGTCACAAAAGGTGAGTAACATCACTTTAATTTTTGATCCGTCTTCAATATATTTCGATTTCCATTCATTTTTCTGTGACTTTAGTTCAATATTGTATTTGTAAAATCATGATGCGCTACCAGTGATGGACCATTCAATGAAACCAGACAATTGAGCGGATATTTTCGAATTGGCTCTTTCTCAACTTTTGGGCCGGTGTCAGCGACTTTGGAACAATTTTTGGGGTAAAAAATAGATCTAGTTACCTTCTTCTACTTTTTAATCACTACAATTGCTTAAACGCCTGCATATTAAAAGCAACTAGTTCAATTTTTTTCGGGAATATGATTTTCTTGTCACACATCACATGTGTGCGTAACTGCAAAATATCTACAATGCAGAGAACTTCTTTAAATTTATATTGTTTTTACTGGATTCGCAGGGCATTTTCGAATTATTTTCTGGACACGAAGCTATCTCATTTTATGCGGAGCGTAAATCCCAATACGATGACCGAAAACGCCGCGTGCAGTAACATAAATGCACAGGTCGGCAGAAACGAAAGAAATCACGGACAAGACCGCAAGACAAAAAGAGTAAGGAAAGGGACTAGTACGGCCTCGGCTGAGGACAATCGGCAGTCGGCGACGTTTTTACGAACACGACACGCCATATAAAACAAATATATAGGAATGACGGATGAACACAATTGGCTGGGATCCTAGGCAGTTAGATCGGCCGCATTGGAATTATATTGCCTCTTAGTCTGTGTTTTATTGCCGGGGTTCGGAGTGCTGACGATTGCTGAATGAGCTACATAGGTAACATTATGCTACATTAAAACTACTGTAATTCACATAAAACAAGACGCCGCATTCGCTTTGCATAATTTATTTTATTAGTCTTGAAGGTTTAGTACATACTACCAAACCATATAATACACAAGCAACAAATAAATATCGTACACAGACTGTAATAGAAATGCAGCAGAGAAACATTTCATTTTATTTAAAAATCTTATGCTATAGCTCAAAGTTGATAGAATAATATGAAAATGTAATCAAGAAAAAAACAGAAAATGTGATTGCATGAAAACCGTCAGGGACAGAAATAAGAATAATAAAAAATTTTGCTACTTTATTAAGAAACTTTTCACTGCTAAGACCACTCAAGTATTTCACCTACAAAAAGACAAGGGAAAGGCATCATGGCTTCATAAACATGCAGAAGGTCTCGGTAAAAACTGGCGTCTTAAACCACAAATGATGTTCGTCGTACTGGGACATTTCTACAGTGAAGAAATAAATCAAAAACTCATACGAAAGAGAGTGGTGAACGATATCGTGTTAGCCTATCGTAGAAATGTAACTGCGCAACAAATAACAACTGATTTAATTTTACCACCAATCAAAAGATGTGCATAGCAAATTTTATCCAGTAGTAAACGTTTTCAAGATCACTTATAATGCAGAAACACAAACAAATAAGACTAAAATTTACGCAAGATTGCATGAGATGAGTTTATGAATAAAAAAATGTTATGTTAGCATAATTTGCACAAGAACGCTGAAGTTGTAATGAATCGACATCTTGGGGGTGGCATTGCTATGCTTTGGGCGACCTGTATGTTTCATTTTTACTCGAATTAATATCGATGTTTATAAAGAACTTTAGAAAACAGTTAATAGACATTGATGAAAAGATGCCATTACAAGACTGCTCATACTTCCAGACAAACAAAGGATTTGCTTGTTAAAAAGGGAAGTTAATAGAATAGCTCACTCGCCCACTCTGAATTTCATTGAAAATCTGCGAGGAATATTGACAACAAAGGTATGTACATATATGCTAATAATAAGCAGTACAATAGAATCAATGAATGAATTGAAATCTGCGATAAAGAGAGGATATATTAATTCTAGACTAATATCGGACGCAAATACTAATCTTGACAGTTTAATTGATTCTATTTCCGGTTAATATCAAAGCAATTTTAATATTAATAACATTAATAACATTAATAAGGTGACTGAATAGGAATTTATCACGAAAGCATAGTAACAACGCTTAATTCTAAACACAAAAAATATGTTTTCAAAAAACCTGTTAAGGAAAGCAGTGGCAGAGCTTCTTATCATGATCTCCCAACCCTTCTCCCTCCAAGAATATTACATTCGGTCCCCCACCGCTAAAGAACAGAAACATATTATGATAATACATTTACTAAAAGAAAAGGTTTTCCTTCATAATGACCAAATAAATTATATAATCTATATACTGAACACACATCACAAAAGAGTAGGAGCAATAAAAAATTAAAACGTCAAACAAAAGTAAAAAAATCTATATACATACTATAAAACTTTAAAACAAATTTTGTCTTCTTGATCTTATTCATAGAAGCAACTTCTTTTCCTTCGGTAGAGAGACCCCAAGGATCTCCTGATATAGTGGCTCTCATTTGGTTTTTAATAATTTTTAATCTGAAAAACGACTATTCTGTAGATGTTACTGTAAGGAATAGAGATAAAATAACATCATTACAGTCAATACACCAGGAAAATTAGATACAAAAATATAATTTGGAATAAAAAAGTTTCATGACAGAATCGCATTTGGTCAGAATATTAACTTCCGTTCTAAGTATCAGACAAATTTCCAGAGTGTTTCCGAAATGCCAATATATTTTTCGGTAAACCTAATGTGATATCTATGTGTCTGTATAAAACTCGTCCCTAAAACTTCAATCTTTCTCTTAAAATTTGATTTTTTATTTAAAATGGAATCTATGTATTTCCTTGCTCTCCATTGATTATATATTAATACGACACACACACAATGTTTAAAATACGCTGAATTATTATGTACATTGTGCTAATTGAGAGTTGAGAAGGATGTACTTTTCGTATCTTTGGAAGCAAACTTTTTTAGTTTATCATGTCTTCGAAATTAGCCTGAAAAAACTGAAGTATATTTTTCTGTATTTAAACTTTTAAAAAGTTATGTTCCGTATCGAAGTGCAATGGTTCTCTAATGTCACTATTTTTTAATTATCAGCTGTTCTTTCTTGTTCCTCTTTTTCATACTGTTCAGTTGTCATCATGCTTTTTTTATTTTATGCAGATTTGCGATTTTCTGCTCTTCATCAATTATCTTAATCGACTAAACGTTATTTGTATTAAAAAAAAAAACCTGTTATTTCAAGCAGCTCTTTTTGCTGCTCCACTTTTTGAACTGCGAGACTATTACAATACATAACAACGTTTTCGGGACTTAAAAAGTGAACCCAGGCGATAGACAAAATGAAATAGATTTATTTTTTACCCTTAAAATTTAATCAAAAATTGCAAACAGGAATAAATACTTAGAAGCCTACGAACTAGATAATCGAACTACCGCACTAACACTTACATAGCTAGTCACTTGAATTGTACTTATTTATATTTACCATTTATTTCCAGTATTTATATTCATTTCACTATTTTACCTGCTATCCGATTGCAACTAAGCTGCCCTGACACCTTCGCGTTTTTGCATTTCCTGCATTAACTCTTCAATATTTGAATTCTCATTTACTCTCGCATCTTCCATCCGGTGTAGTGTAGAAAGCATAAAGTAGCCACCAATAACTAGGGAATCATACAATCTTCGATTCGTTGATCGCGCCCTCTATGAAAATACATCGGAAAATCCATTCAACTGAAAATGCAATGACAAATATTTATAGATTGTGACAACATATCACGTATCGGATTAAACAATATATCAGTAATGTTTTAGTATGAATAATAATTATTAGTTTGGTTATGGAGTGCTATAAGGGAGTTTTGAGCCCCTCCGCTGTAGATTCTCGCGGTATAGTAGTTACATCCCTGGCGGAAAAGTGTCTCCTCTACAGCGACTTTAGTACGTTGTACACTGTCATTCATTTGTTTGAATGAACTAGGGGAATCACTTAGCCCTCACACAATAATATTATCAGCAGAAACAGAACCCACTGTAGAAGCTGCAACATGTGTTTGGTATAGTAATGCAGTTAGTTAATTTATAGTGCACATAAACAAACCTATTGTAGATTTATTGTGATAATCCCCTTATAAATCGCCAATGATAAATACAACAGTTGAAGTACTTATACGGCACCTGGACCGGATTAAAGATAATTTGAGTAATTCATAGTAATCCATGATTTTTTTTCTAAACTTGTCACCGGTATTAATTAGTAATAACTGATTGTAATTAAAACCTCTTGTAATGGGGCAAAATCGTCGTTAGTGCTGAGCGACCCAACGGTGTTATATGATATTCTAGTTCGTCATAACCTCAGGAGCCTTAATAATGATATTAAGAAAAGCGCGATGAAATACAAGAAAACTAATCGAACAGTATGTGTAATGGGAGATTCGAGAATCTTTCAGCATGATTATTTATTTGCTATTGTCACCATGAAAGAAGTATTGATTATGTTGACGAATCGAAGTATTGTAGCCACGATATAGTCAAAATGGGCAGGAATGATAATTTGGATCACTCTTGTCAATATTCCAGCATCTAGAGGGAGCAAACTCATCATACCATTGCACCGTATATCTACAAAGGGTTAGCCTTAAAGAGCGAGTCGATGTGACATGTCAACATCGTTATTCCAAGATAGATTTGCTAATAGTTTATTACCAAATTTAAGTAGAAATAGCATTGATAATGCTACTTACACATGTAGTTTAAATGTCGGTATAGAGTGTCGATAAGATTCTGCAGGTAACGGAGGTTTTTGCTTTGATCCATATGGGATGCTCAATTTCAAGATGGATAAACGGTGAATATTATTAACTGCGTTGTGGTCTTTGATCTTCAACGTCGTTACATATTTACCCTCTAAAACCCGCCTCCACAGTTGAAGGGACGGCTCTGGCACTTCCTAGGAATCGACCCGGAAAGATGAAGTTTGTTCAACTTAAGGTATTCAAAAGTGTTAGTGACGTTTTAGGTAACACCGCCCAACAAAATAATTTTTTTGTCGTGGTGCCTGTAAAATACGGACTGATTTAGGTTATTTCGGATACGCTGGTTCCAGAAATAACTGGCATCTCTTCCTAGCAGCTCTTTTGAGGTACACCACGGTGAAATTTATTAGTAGAACAGATGCTTTCGAAGTTTCACACGTTTGGATGTAACATGAGCATCAAGATTCATTACCTTTAGTGCCACATAAATTGTTTTCCAGAAAACTTAGGTGATGTTAGTGTGAAACAGGGGGAAAGATTTCACGTTAGCATTATGGAGGAAAGATACCAAGAAGACTGTTCCAGTAAACCTCACGCAATAAAATCTTATAAAAGGAAATTTTTAACTGATGATTGAAAGCTATATTTTTCTGTTAAATAAATACCTCCCACCCATTTTTTTGTGTTTCAGTTAACAGTTATCAAATAGTTATATTTAAAAAGTTACGTGCATAATAAAACATAAAACTAGATCTGATAGAACATATCTGATGACATTTTTGGATTAGGCACCCCAAAATTGCTGAATTACACACAAAAATCCGAGGCACCAAAATGTGTATTGGCCAGTGTAATTAAGGAGCATAGTCTCTAAATGGCATATATGTTTACAATCCTTGGTAGTTTTTACACGTATCTTAAATAGTCTTTGAGCTGTTTCAATTACCTAAGACACTACATTGTAGACTAAGACTACATTGTATGAAACCTGTCTACGCGAGATAAAACCGTAATAAACCAATTTCGAGCAAGCGTACCATAACGACATAATTGCGAATATCATACAAAAAATGACAGGAATAATTAATCAAAATTAAAGGATTTCATTTCATTCAGAGGACACATTTGAGTTTTAAACAGGACGAACGAGCGCAACATAAGGATCTAATCTAACCTCGATTTAAGTGCAGGACGAGGATGTTCATTAATTCAGGCGAATCGTGAGGACATTATATCTAAATTAAGCTATCACGGTTACAATTAGCATAGTAGGGCACCAATCCTAGCATCAATTCGTATTCAAGTGGCGCTGGCTGGTTCTTATCCATACGCCGCTTCGTCCGTTTCACACAGTTCTTTTTTTTCTATATATACCTGTCGCCGACAACGATGGCGACTGAAAATATAAATTTTCGAAGATGCAGACGCTTTATTTTAGTGTATAGCATTAATTATTGGAAGTTCGTGTGCGGCGCGTTCTCTACGCCGTACGTGACTTGCTACATTTAGAACTTGTGGAATTACAAAACTCCAGAAATACACACAACATGCATACAGGAAGCTTGATTGAGCCAATGAAAATTGTAATAGTGTAGTCTATTTTTTTCCTTTGGTCGACTAACGCATTTTGCGTGGCACGCCACCTTAACATTTCGAAGGTTGAAAATGAATATGCATACGTTTCAGCACGTTACTTGATTTACGAAAGGAACGACTGTCGGAATATAAATTATTTTCGGAGCTACAAAATATTTGACTTTGGTATTTATCGAACACCAGCATTTGTAGCATAATCTACATTTCTTTTTCGTTATTGGCATTTACCATAAACAATATTGAAAACAATATAATGAAACTATAAAGGTTTAGAAAATACGCAAGCATATCCGCACACTTTACGTTGCCGGTGTCCTTATCAACACCATATGTTTTCAAAATATTCTCCGCGATGATCGGTACACTTATGCATACGTTTGAACCAATCTTGATAACACTTTTTCCATTCCGATTGAGGTATCTACAACACACGAGCAGCCTTATTCATAGTCAGACTTAGTGGCTACTAAGATACTACTAAGAAAATTCGTATTCATAGAGGCATTAAGTAGCTACTAAGGCCCTATTAACTTTAGTTGGCTAGGGTGGTTAGGGTATGTTTAAAAGCCATTTAAAGCTAACCTACAAAATAAAAAGCCCGCATAATTAGAATGAATGCAGAGATCGTCTTTCAAAAGATATCTTTTAAATAGTTACTTTGTAGCGAGTAACATGAAAATATTTGATGTAAGTGACAATAAATCACTAAAATAGGTGCAAATAATAAGCTATAAACCATTTTTAGACGAAAAAACCGCGCTCCCAAAACGGATGATTTAAAAAAGGGCACGTTAGTTAGAGATTCTTTAGAATCCGGATAATTGAAACCAAAAAGAAGATTACTGTATTAAATAAAGGTAAAATTAGAGCATTGGAGCACATTTGTAAGCACATGATAGGAGGTACAATGTATACAAAATGTTGTCTATCTGATATGAATATTCCTCAAACACTTATATTGTAGTATCAATAACAAATAGGTATTCTGGTACTGACTAAAAATGATCTGACTAAAAAAGTGTTGGTTGGTTTTTGTAAAATTAGTTTTTAATTTTGTTAAACAGAATATACATGGTGTGGTTTTTCCTTTCAGAAATTACAAATACTCCTACACTTTAATTTTATGCTGACTTATGCTCAAAAGACATCAAACTTGTAAGTAAAGAATGGCAGCGAATGAAGATAGAAGACGTTTCAGTGAAGCTGGTCGAGGCCCAGCAATATATGAATCTTCAGATATTGATTTATTAATAAGGGGTTTGACCTCACAAAAATTTGGCGAGGATACTTCTAGCTTGGATAGCAATACAGTGGACAGTAAAAAGTGAATTAAAAAACAATTACCTTTAGTTTTATATCCATATTTCAGACCAAATCACAATTGGATGTGATACAGCCTGTACCAAAAATTGCAAATTATACGGAATCCAACGCGCACATTTTTTTTCACGGTTAAATATTCGTGTAAAATCTTGTGCATGCTTGTCATGCTAATACGCAGGGATGCCTCAATCTCACAGTACTTCCCATGATGATCTTGCTTTATCACTTCGCGCACAGCGTCGATGTTTTCTGGGACAGCAATCGATTTTGAACGACCTTCTTTAAATTCGTCCCTGAGTGAAGAACGGCCGCGATTAAATTTATGATGATGATCTAGTGCTTTTAGATGTTGCTTCGTCGCCATAAGTTGAAGTGAGTTGATCATCGCACGAATATTCTCACCAGTTAATTCTATTTTTTGACCGAAATGAGATTTTCAAGTCACTAAACAATAGAAATAACATCCGTATGATAAGACGTGTTGACTATATATACAGTCAAATAATGTTTTTACGATGTATATGCCAGATAGCGCCTGGCAACACCATTGTTGCCAATTTCGGATACATAAATACCACTTTAATGGGGGGAGGAGAGGGGGGGTGGAAATATGTTGCCCCACTTTAGTTTAAATTGAGATATATGAATATATTTCAGGGTAAATTCCATCAGCTTAATCTTAAAAGTAAAGAATTTAGTATGATGTAGGCTCAGACAATTACAAATATACAGCAGGTACGACAATTTTAATAAGGGTGCACCCCTGAGATATTTCAAGACGCACATAATAAAACCCAGAGATCTTATGGCTGCGGTAGAGAAATCTCTAAATTCAAGTTTACATTGTAAGCATTTTGATAGAACGAGATATAAGGTGAATAGGAACGAGGATATATAGTATTATTTCCAACATTAAATATAAGTATAAAACATTCATACAATTTCTTTGTTGATAAAGTCTGGTCTTGGGACACGATTGTCATGCCAAGATTCTAAGGAATATCCTAACGTACCACTAAGGTTGTAGATTTATTTGATGCATCTCCATAATTGTGTACCATACATCCCATAGAGCTGATTTCATGAGTATATATTACAATTCTTCCCTAGAGCCACTTTGCTTCTTTCTCTTTAATATGCAGCTTTTTGCACAGCTTTGCATTCACGATCATTTTAAGATGCTTGGCATTGCTTTCACAGATTACTACGGTGTTGATATTAAGTGTTCTATTGACACACTTAAGCACATATTTTGTGTACCGACAGTTGGAATTTATTCGAGGAAATATAGATATTCCATTCAATTTGCGGCAATCCTTGCAAGTTACTAGTGTTGCAAAATCCATTTCTAAAACGGCGCTTGCACGGGAAAACAAATAATAGACGATATTTCTTTATTTGTTTCTAAATACTCAGTATATTGTTTAACTATGAATAATCTATTAGAAAAATAGTTTGGCAAAGTATTAGGATATGACTTCCATATATTATTCTGGAAAAACTTTACTTAATTTGCTGATTAAACCTTCTTGACAAACCCTACCAAATACCTCCTTGTTTCACTAATAGACTTCAGTTTTTGTGCAAGAACTTCTCAAAGAAAGTATGTAGCAAGTTTTGACATTTGTGGAAACTACAGGCATCTCCGGAGCACGGGTGATATACATTTTAAATTTTAAGATAGACATGTCTAAGTGGTGTGCAAGATGGGTGTCGCGTTTGCTCACTCCACCGCAGAAACACAAACGCGTGGAATGTTCTACAGCTATTTTGAAGCGGTTCCGGCAAAATGAAACAGATTTTTGCGCCAATTTTTGACTTGCGATGAAACATAGATCCACCACTATATACCGGAAAATAAACAGCAATCAAAACAGTGGACTAAACGTGGTGAACTGGCTCCAAAAAAACCAAAGTCATTCTATCGGCAGGAAAGGTGATGGCTTCCGTTTTCTGGCATGCGATGGGCATTTTGCTTATCGAATACCTTCCAAAGGAAAAAACGATTACTGGACAACACTATTCTAAACTTTTGGATTGATTGAAGGCAGCTATCGTCGGAAGAAGATCCGGAAGAATACAAAAATACTCCTCTTCCATCGAGACAATGCGCCAGTTCACAAGAGCGGAATTGTCGAAGCAAAAGTGGCTAGATTAAAGTTGAAAGCGCTTGAGCACCCCCCTTATTCACTAGATTTAGTTCTGTCAGATTATCACCTCTTCCCAACGCTTAAGAAACACATCGACGGTGTGAGATTTGCTTCGGATGAGGAGCTGATAGCTGCCGTGGACCACTAGTTTGAGGAGCTGGAGAAAAATGAATACTGTGAAATCATAAAAAAACTTGAGTATCGTCTGAATAAATCTATTGGTCTTGATGGAGTTTATGTCGATAAATAGAACACATTTCATTGATATATTGCTATTTGCTATGCTTAAGCTACCGAATTTTTCAGCTTACCCTCGTACTTAGTTCTGAAAAGCATGTACTGTAAATAATTACATCAATTTCATTTTTATTTTAGTTACGGCTTTTCCGTAACACTACGGCAACTTCTATTAACTAAAAGTTCATATCGATTTCTAGTAAAATTATTCAAGTGAAAAAGGCGTTTCGTATAGTTATACGATTCTCGCGGAAACGATAAATAAAAGAAATAAACCGTTAAGGTTTACCAGACAGCCATTTCAGTTTTAAAGTTTTGTGCTGACAATAATTTCTTGTTTAGAGTCAGGAAATTAATAGCCGATAGTCGGAGCGACGTTTTTCCTCTTTCCGTCTTGTCGACTTCTACACGTTTTATATAGTTTCAGAAATTAAACTTACGTCAAGCCGGGCGGCAAATAAATTTAAAGTTTTATTGATTTCGCTATAATTAAAAGCTTTTCCGATCTGTGTACGAATGTTACCGTTTAACGAATTTGCTACAACTATTTCTTCCCTTGTCTTAGATAAATGTTACGTTTCTATAAATGAGCCAATACATTTTCCGTCTACGATATCGATACTCTTTATAAAAGAGTATTATCTTGTCCTATATATCCAATATATCTCGTTGCCAACGCAATGGGTCCTAAATCTCTGCTTAACAATGCTGACCATGTATAAACCATGAATTTGCGAACCGTGCTTATACCGTACTCTACCACTCTGCTACTACAGCGCTGGAAAAAATCTGTATATAAAGGCGTACAATGGAAATTTATGCAAGAAAATAGCTTTTTCCTTTGATCCCTTAACAAAAGACACTCAGTACGTGTGAAAACGAACGAGTAGCGTGGAGCCATAGCGGTTAGCACCACTCCACCATTTCTGCTGACTAAGTACCATAATACGGTTTAAACGGGCACGTCTAAAAATAAGCACTGCCGGCCCTGATTGTACACTGTGTTGCGAAAGTAACTGCATGATAATAGGTACGTAGCGTCGCAGTATAGATTTGCTATGTATAAATACAAATAAATTTTTGAAACGTGCATAAAAGACAGAAATTTGCCTAAGAGTGTAGTTACATTATCATTACACTTAACCCAGTGGTAGTAAAGTGGACAACTATTCACCTACTGTACACTATTGCCTTACCTATGCTTCCGAGCGTTATGGCAAAGCCTAATCAAAAAGTAACAAATACTTCTCCGATCACCCCTATGCAATGCAATATTTGCCATTGATAAGGATCCCAAATTGATCTTAAGTAGAAGTATCGAACATATGTGTTGATCTCTATGCTGTACTCCTGACCCCCTCACGGTAAGACCACAGTGGCATTATATTTCTTATTTTTCGACATAATCTCCCTCTACAGTAATACACTTGGTCCATCGGTGTTCCAACATCTCAACAGCCTTCTGGAAAGATGTTTGTCAGACTTCTGCAAACCACCTCTCTACAGCTTGCATCACTTCACAATTATTGGAAAATCTTGCCCCACGTAAGATTTCTTTTAATTTAGGAAACAGTCTGTAATCACTAGGGGACAGATTCGGCGAATATGGGGTGTGCTTCACTAATTCAAAGTCTGCTTGGTGTATAGAAGCCATAGCAATACCAGATGTACGGCTTGGAGCACTATTCTGATGGAACATCCCAGAACACAGATAGCAAAACCTTTCTAACAGACGGCACTACCATAAATTTGCGTTGGAGGAGGAGAACCGTGATGTTTTCTCTCTCTACTTTGCATTTTGGTCTCGGGATCATAGTGGTGCACCCATTACTCACCATGGTTACATACCAAGTAAGAAAGTTCTTTTTGTTTGCTTGGTACCTTTCAAAAAGACGCATACAAATCAACACCCGATTTCGTTTTTGATCAATGGTTAACATTCGGGCCACCCATCTTGCACTCATCTTTTTTGTATCTAATTCTTTAGTCGGTATGTTGTGCACTACATATGATAGACCAGTATCTGCCACAATATCCTTGATGCGTACTCGTTGGTGTTGCAGTGCGATATCGCGTACCTTTTGTATGTTGTTACCGTTATGGGAGGACCGCCGGCATGTTTGTATTCACATGATGTTCTTCCGCATTTAAAATCCCGACACCAGCGTTTGACTATATCAAAAAAAAACTGCAGACTCACCAATAGTTGCTATAATGTCTTTATGAATTTAGTTGGCGTCGTGCTCTTTTTCTGGAGGTATTCTATTACTACACTTTCTTCTACAGGATCCATTTTTATGCGCATTCCCGACACACAGTTCAAGAATTAGCTACAGCACAACAATACATTGAGGTACAAACATGATATTAGGTAGATATGATGTATAAATGCCATTAAACTAAATCTCAAAAACATTAATCAAACAACCAATTAGAAGCAAGTGAAAGATGGGGCATGAGGATCCGCCCTCGTGTGTATGTCAGTCAGCAGCTTCTCTGACAAGCGGCCTATAGCCTAGATTCACCTGGCAAAGAGGACTTCCTCCAGAGAGGAACAATTTTTGACTTGCACAGAGAATGTTATCCTCACTTGGATAATATTGCGATTGATGGTTATGAAGTAACCAATACCTATGTCCAAAGTAGCACCAAGTGAACACTTGAACTAAAACCTATCACAGGCATATCATTTAATTGCACTGCGTGTTGCCCGTAACGGGATGGAGGATGTGATAAATCGATACAAGAACATTTACGTTCCCCAGTCGAGATGGAGTCACGGCTTTACCTACAATCCTTACAAATCATGCTCGATTAAGCAAATATGTCTGCAGAATCTTTTGACCGTCTGTACTACGAAGTCTTTCTTCAGTCAGAGGGAGACCAGTCAGAGAGAGACCAGTCAGAGAGAGAATGACAGAGAACGACAGAGCGATGAATAAGATTGTGCTGAGTAAACTACAATAGTTTTCCAACTCAATGCTACTGAATAGAACTTAAATGTCAAATGGCCGGGTTAAAATTGGCCTGACTGGTTAATATGTTAGGGTGGGCTAATCTGTCCTTCCTACACAACTAATTTTATATAATATACTAGGTAATATTATATTTAGCAAAGTAGGTTGTAGTAATGGTATGGATACGGTTAGAGCATTCATCTGTTGCATGTTTAACTTGTATGAATTAAGAGAAAACAACATCTGTTTCAAAGAATATGGAAAGCGTTCACTTGTGATTTTAGGAAATCAGTAAATTATATTGAACAGTTTCACATCTATGTACTTTTCCAAATTTGAAACATCGACATGTTAAATATATTTAACTCAATACTTAACATACCAGAAAAAAATATAGTTTTCTATTAACTACCAATAATTTAACCGCTCTTTTAGAATAGACCTGTCCTTTTAAGTTATACTTCTACGAAAAATCCTTCTTTTACATCTAAGAATGACACCATTTGGCGAATAAATTGTAATAGACAGATGCTAGGATAACAACATTAATTCTATATTTCTATAATCCTTTATGTTATGTTAATATACATAGTGTAAAACCGCTAAATCACAAATTATAATGACGTGGTCGTAATAAATAGACAAATAAATAAATTAAAAAAAAATTTTTCTTGTTTTAAAATTTCCCGCATTTAGATCTTCGAGGGTGATTTCAAATAATAACATTAGTTGCGATCGTATATATAATGGAAAAGGCAATAACCGAAATACTTCAAAAGTTAGTTCTCATCACGATTTCAAAATTGTAATATTGTCTTACATTCACCAAGTATATTTGCAAACGGAATAATCTTAACAGATATTATCCAAATTTATATCTATCATTCCATTTTTCTTTTTAGTTATTTCAAATTGTGAATATCCTCTTGGTAATAGCAACGTTTTACTTTTTCAATATCTTCCTTGGATGGTTGTTCAATTATTAAACCTAAGTATAATTGCAGTTTTAACTTAAACTTGATTTTTCGTATAGAAGAAAAAATATCGAACTTTTGTTCACAATATGCCTTTGCTTTTAACGTATCGACAGTATTGCCATCCATGTTTCTACTTTATAACCTTAACGTTGTTTATTTTGCTATTTTCAAGTCATTTTTGTATGTTATTACATTTCCAGTGCATGTCATATATAATGTTATGTGTCCTTTTGATAATGATGTGTTTTATTATTTCTACGGTCGTGTACATACTGAGCTCTCTTTTTTAGTAACTTAACTCTATTATACCAAATATAATTCATCTAATTGGATTTTTTTTAAACTTTATAACAAATATTAATCAAACGTGATTATCACTGATAAGACGATATTGTCCAACATATAACAGTATCTAAATACTATTGAAGCTGAGTATAATGTAAAAAAGATACATACACATTTATTTATTTAAAACGAGGCACATTCCTCACAGACATTGTTAAAATTGTTTCTTTACTACAACATGAAATTAAATTCAATTTCTGTTCATTTTAGGATCGACTACATAAGATAAAAATATGATAAAAAAGACATTATGGAAGTATTTCGTAAAATTTTAATCATGTTGTGAAAATAATGTTATGCTTAATGCAGAAATATTATTCCTCCTGAGGTAATCGGGAAATTCACAACGGTTATAATGTAATATTATATTACAGTAGTAAATTTACATCAGGGATCGCGGTCCAATGTTGCCAATTCACAAAATCCTTTACAGTGTTATTCAGAAAGAACATCATTCAATTCAAGGGAAATTAAACAATTTGAGGGATAACAATTTATAAACTTCTATTATTCAATTGCAAAAACTCTAAAAATATTGTAAGAGTGTCGACGACGATGTAGTATAAAATCTATAAAATAAAAAGTTTCGATATCTTTTGTAGATAAAAACATCAAAGTAAACTTATTTTGCATGCATATCGTGCTTTGTGGTATATAATTAGCGGAATGAGTTCCCTTTAATGAATAAGATAGACAAACAGGTAAATTGGGTGTGTGTTTCAATGAGCTTCATTAGCAGTGCGTGAGCAGTCGAAGAGTTTATTAGTATTAATTCTTTATAGGTTATCATTTATATTCTCTAATGTGCATTTCTGTGTGATATTCTGTCACTATCTTGATACGTTCCTTATTGCAAATTTTAACATTGTATTAGATTAGATAGAATTAGGAGTTCTAAACATTTCCTTTATTAATTTTTTAATTCCCATTCGAGTTTGCAATTAAAAATAGCATAACTGGTTATATAATATATAATAACTATATATACATACATGAAATAATATACTTATGTACTTATGTAATATATAATAGCTAATAATTAATATACTTATATACTTTCAATACTTCCAGGACTCCACAACTATACGTAATCCATGGTTAAAAAATTATGTAACCTCGAACTGCACACTTTGTCAGCAGCATCCTTTAAACGGATTATACTCGTGTCTTTGCGCGGATACTTTTTCATATTAGTACACCTGCTAGTCGTACGTAGTGTAGTGGCAGCACAAGGAGGGTGGTCATTCCATTAGTGGCAATTTGCCGTAACCGGTTGTGCCAGAAAAATCGCTATTGATTAGAGGCAGGCTCCGGGATACGAAACTGCCAAAACCGCCCGAATCTCGGATTACACAATAGGCTCGAATAACGCCCCAGAACAAGATAAGAAATATCTACGTTTGAGGTCGCTGCGTATATATTGTAATGATCACGAACAAAACGCACACACATGGCGGCTATATAGGGCGTATTAAGGGGAGATAATGGTGTTCATATTTCGATACGTCACGTATTCAAAGGAAACGTCGATTTACCACCAAACGTATATTTATCTTATTTCGGTTTGAATTTTTTGTGTTGGATGAAATACTTTAAGAATCTGCAAATATTTATTCTTTCATGCGGAATATTCCCTATAAGACATGTGATAAATTACCTATTATATATGTACCAATTAAAATAATAGTTTAATTCGATGTTACTGTTTACCTGCCTCTTTTAATTTTCATAGACTAATAAGCAAATGAAACGATAATGTGATTCTAAATAATATAAAATATATTTTAATATATTTTAGGCCTACCAATGTGTAATGTATGTCTAATCATAATTCAACGTTGTACTCCTTCAAATAAAGAATTGTATAAATAATTGAGTATAAATACGAAGAACGATCAAATATAAACGAAGCGTTATTAGCCGAGCGTTGAGAAGAGTGTTTGGATGTAATTGGGCAGTTCTGGTCGTTAGGTGAGGATACCCAAGGCAAAGGAACTAGACTAGACGGCTTGTCTTGTGCTTCTTTTTGTAAACCTCACGACGAGTGAGGTGTACTTTCATGGTGCAAAGAATTTAAGCATGTTTGTGAATGTTGTCGTCCTTGCAAGATTACATGTTGCTATGCTTCGTTGAATTCTAAAGCTGCTGAATTATGATCAAGTAGCTGTAGGAATTTGCATTTGTCAAATTGGTTCAAATTGGTTTTGAAGAAGTAGAGGAAGCTTTTTTGGATAGAATTGTTATCTCTGCCGTGATATGGGTACACCATTACATACCTGAATTAAGCCGTGCAAGCAGTGGAGAAGGAAAAGAGACGTAAACCCTGTGAAAGCTAAAACTCGCTCATTTGCGGAGCCGCGCTATTATGTGACTGAACGGAGCCTAACGGTGGATTTCGTACACGAACATTAAATCATCAACATAACCTACTACCGAGTTAGGCTTCACCATCGACGCAAAAGACGAGATTATCCTGACCACAAGCTATTGTTTTTCCAGAATAACGCCAAACCACACACAGCATGCATAAACTAGCTGAAACTAATGCTAATGCACTGAGAGACGCTTGATCACTCGTCTTGGTAACCTAGATATATCACCATGATTTTTTCACCACCACCACGTTTGAATCGCTCAAAAGACTTACTTGGTGGTGAGTGATTTGAAGCTAACGACACATAAAAAACGTACATAAACTGGAATGCAAATGCGGGAACAGCTGTGTTGATCAAATAAGAGGAAGTATCCAATGCAGAGTAAAGGAATATCGATGGGACGTGCAGCTTGAACATACAGATAAATCCACAGAGGCTGTCAAAATACAGTTCATAACATCGAATATGACAATGTGAAGCTTTTAGCAAGAGTCAACCATTAATTCCAAAGGATTGTTCCTAAATCTTTGAAAATTATAAAGAAACGTATATTTTCGCGGGGATGAATATAAAGTCACCAACACCTGAGAATCAGAGAACACTAATGAAGCAATCATACCATAACGGAAACGGTCCCTCAGAATGGAATGGATACGGTGAAGAGCATAAAACAATGGCGTCACTTTTTGGAAAGCTCAACATCAGCATCCGGAAGATTATTGTAGAGTAAATAATATTATACTCAAGTCTGAGGGTTTTTTAAAGTACTATTCCTGATGGTCATGATTCCCAGTTGCAAACATCTTTTTCAGTTGACAAATTACATGGCGTATATAAGAAGTTAAATTTAGATATTGCTTACGATACGGCTTAATAATAAATCCGTCTACATGTTCTATGGTTATGTTTAGTAGAACAAGTCATTTCAAAGTGTCAAAAGAGAAGTTCAAAATACTACCTCTATTAAGTTTTAAGTACATATTTAGATTGATTAAACTGTAAGGTTGGGTAGTTATATTACAACGTCCATTATCATACCGTTTTCCAAATAGGAAGGTTTATACCAAAGCAGGCAAAGTCAGCAGAGATATAAAATTTCATGAGATACATTTGCTCTAAGTAGAAATCATTGTCATTCACTTTATGGTCTTAATTTAACATCATTTTTGAAAATATAAATTAGTTATACCATAAGGTTGCATTTACAAAATGTCCAAGAAGATGAATGTATGAAAAGATTTCTTACAGAACACATATTCATAATTTAAATTTTTGATTCAAAAGTCTATTAACCTATCTGAAAAATCAAAGAGACCCCTATTCAAAATATCCTTTACTTACAATATTTTAAAGTACCACAATAGGAATGGATATAAATTAGTTAAATTCAGTGTTACTGTAGTCAGATTCAAACTAATTCAACAGTGCCTTCACCTATACTTTTTCCTTCCATTCTGATTCTCTAAACTCTCTGAAAGCATCTATTGTCACTAAATTCTTTTTATTTTTCGTACAACATACATGCATCTACCTTTTATGAAACTCTATAGCTTTGCTTCGATTGTATTTCGTTATAAATATATGTATACTCTTACATATACTTGTCTTAATTTTTGTTATATTGATTAATAAAGCTTATTATTATTATTTACTTTAGAATAAAGCATAAAACATCGGAATTCCTTCTTCATATATACGGAGTTAAAACAATTGCTATTGTGGTATTGACTAGAATTAATTAATGCCTAGCATGATTGTATTTCACATCATTTAATCAAAATATGGTTCAAATTATAAAGTTAACGTGTATTAGCTCCGTTAAAGATTCACGTACGCTTTATTAACGTATGTATGTATATGCATCTACATATAAGCGAAGCATTCTTTGATTATCATAATAACATACATTTACGATAGATTGATTGACATTCAGGCACATCATGTGATGTGATGGTTGTGTGCAAACCACGTATAAAGTGTGTCAATCTGCAAACTATAATTTATATGCAAATGTACACTAAACATTATGTCCGTCATATAGATTGACAGTTATTGAAACAAGCAAATTACCAGGAACGACATATTGTCCTTGTGATGTATATTATGTACGTAGACGAGCATTATCTAACCTAAGATTGTATCTTGCGTTTGCTGTCGAATATAGTATGTGTAACGTATATACGCGTAGTTTATGCGGCATATATGGCGTTAACACTTTAAAATCCCACGCGAAGAAATAATTAGGAAGAGAATATTGAGTATAATGGAAGCTTACTAAACGTAATAACTTTTTTAGGGTCGTGTTTATATTTTTTGCCACGTTTTTAAATCAAAATACAATAAACGTAATAATTTTTTTCTATGCACTCAAATACTAATTGGTAAATAAGGGTTGAATTAGAAATAGAATCAAATATTTTTATCAGCATTAGTTGTTGTTGGCTACTATTTAAATAGCATTTAAAATTTGTTATCGCAATGGCCTAAAGGTTACCTCTGTAATTTGAATTTCGGTAGTATGTATATTAAAGTTAAGTACTATCTTCAGTAATTTTATTGATAAAACTGTCCTTCCTAGCTAATAGTACTTAGAAGTATTGAGGAATATCAGAGCATTTCAGAGTAATCCATTTATCGTTATCAAATACAGACTGCGAGACGATCGAGTGACGTAGGGAACGCGGTATATTTCCGAATCGGTCTGGGTGGGGATCTGACGCGCCGGAGATTTGGCCAAACCTGGTTATAAGTTAGAAATTTTTAATTTTTGTGTATTGCAAAAACATCTAAAATACGAAACACCAACATAGCTATTTTTGTTGTACTAACCCAAAGCTTGCTGAGTAAAAGCTTGGTTATCTTTATATAAAATATATCGAGAAATTTACTGAAATACTTTTCCACTGTGTTGTCAATGATCGCAATTTACCTGTCCGTACGTTCAATATACTTAATTATATATCTACAGAGAGCAAAATAACGCAACAGTAAGACGATCAACTACCTCATGTCAAGAGCAGAAAGGAGCTAATGCAAATACACTCACGCCTCGACGGACCGTAAATATTTCCTCTACCCACTCAGCTTTCTGTGTGCGTACTTACTACGAACCTAGCGAGCTGGGCAGCATGACCGATCTAGTTAGTAATCGGTAATAAATTTCACAAAACAGTAAAGGAAAGTTCATCGCTTTGCGTTAATGTAATTGTTAGTGGTAAGTATTTCGTATGAATAAATATATGCAGCGCTAGAGTAGTAGTGTGTTTTTCTGCATTTTTATGTTTTCGTATGTTACATCTTTCTTTGAACCTCAGAACAATAATTGAGCCACCAATAATCACTTCGGAACCGTCATAGTTCTATCACTGTATACTAAAATATTTTTTCTTCAATACGATGGCGTATATTTCCTTTAATTTGACTTATATGTATGCACATCTTTTATTGCTTTCTCCTTTCACTTTTATTCGTTTAATGTATCAGAAAGAAATAAACCGTCACAAAAGCTTTAAATCCGAATTGTATCCTATTTCAGCTTACATGCTTAAATTGACGGCGCACCAGTCGCTCCAAATGCCACTGAATAAAGTATCCGTCACTTCCTGGAAAAGTATTGGCGCATAATTGATACGTATCGAACAATACCACTAAGGCTACTTGATACAACAGGAAGCACATTTGCGGTTCACACGTGCTCACGATGCCCAAGTTCAGTTTCATATATAACTACTGTTGCGTTTCCCACAATATTGTCAAAAGAACTGTAATTATTGCAAAGCGGTAAACTATTATTTGTGCATGGCGAAGCCATATGATTAGGCACATTCGATATATTCGAACCGTGTGCTGTACAGTTTGGGGAAATTCTCATATTGTACGTTCTGGTATGCCATATTGCGATACTGGTATACAATTGTTAGGAGTACTTCATTAAAGTTTTGTACCAGTAAGTAGTTCAATTAGAACGTATTATTTTAGTAGTCGGCATCTGTGTGAGTGCAAAACAATAGGAGAAGCAAGTGCATAATCAATTAAATAGTGGCGGGGACATGCACTTCATATCTCAGAGACTATGAGGATGACTGACACACAGACAAATATAAAGTCGGTCAACGTAACGGTAGGACCTTATTCCTCCTAAAGAAAAGGTGGTTATGTTACAAATGTTCTTGTTATTAAGAAGAATCGTTATATTGATTGGGTGTGGTGTTTCTTTGCGTAAACTGTGATAAAAAATCTTAGACTAAACTTTCTATTGTGAAGGTGCATTACGTTAAATATTTCAAAATATATGATTTTTTTTGAAGAAAGAATATTTTAGTACAGTGTACATTATCGCAGACCTGAAACAAAACAAATAACATAAGCTATTACATTTTTTATCTTATTGAAAAGTTTCATGTTTTATTTTACAAATTTTACCACCTTAATTTTGAAGTTGACTTAAGACGAAAGATATCAACATAAATAAAAATAAAACAAAAGTTATGACCACCAGTGAAGAACGACTAAATATACATATTGGAAGACTAAGTATACAAGTGAATGAGTTTCATTATCTAGGCGTATCGGTAGAAAACACTGGCAAAAATGAATCAGAAGTTAACGAAAGAATTCGAAAAGCAACCAAACTATACTATACGATGAATAAGTATACAAAGCAGTCTACAGATTTGTTCTGACATACGGATGCGAATCATGGCTACTCAATAACAGACAAAAAAGCAAAATTCAAGCTGCAGAAATGAGATATCTCAGGACAGTGAGGGGCGTAACAAGAAAGGATAGAATGAGAAACTCACAAATACGAGAGGAGCTAGAGATACCATCTATAATGGACTTTATTGAACAGCGACAACTAAATTGGTGGGGGACATTTACAGCAAAATACAGAATAAAGGAAAAAGGGGAAGACCATTGGACACAGCATCAAGAACAGAGAGAAGAACTGGGAGAAACTAAAATCTTGGCCAGTAACAGAAAGTTATGGAAGAAATTTGTTTATAGTTAAGAGTAGAAACTTACTCACCTGACACCCTTATGGGTCAAAGAGTTTTCTGATATATACAGTGAAATTCTCCTTCGCGGACACCCCTCTTACACGGACACCCCCCTTAAACCGACAGTTTCTCATGGTCCCGACCGGCTGTCATCTAACGCGGTCAACACGCGTCATCTAATTTCCATTGTATTAACTCTTTCTTGGACGGACATTCTCTTGAACAGACGCGGACACGAGAAAATGTTCCCTTAACCGGACAAAAAATAAAATAAAAAGAAACCCCTTATCTCATTTTTATATCGAGAGTATTGCTATCGCATTTCCCAATCGCGCCGAGCGCCAATTTTGCTGGGACTTCCCTAAGTAAACCGGAAATTTACCGACTTTAATCTTTCGGTACAAACGCAGTCTATGTCGTGCATTTCTGCATGGCGTGAATTAGGGGCTTCCCCAAGTTGGTAGGGGATTTACCGTTCTTATTCCTTGGGTGTACACTTTCGATTGAATCTGCTTTCAATATTAGTCTGATGTCTATGCGGAAAAGACACAGTGGGCGAGACATTCATTGTAGAAATGACTCCACAATTCCAAAATTCTCACGCTTAAACAAAAAATTGAGATTTTTGAAGTTTACAATAAAGAGAAATTAAGTGTAAGGAACTTATCCAAGCGTTTTAATATTGGAAAAACACAAGCTGCAGATATAATTAAACATAAAGAAATCCTTCTAAACAAATGGATGTCGAACAACAATTTGAATGAAAAAAGAAGCTTTTTGACGGGTGATGGTACTAAAATTGACAAATTGTGTTATGACTGATTTACAGCAGCTCGGCATAAGGGGATTCTTTTAACAGGTATGCATATGGTTTCTTTAGATAAGGTTTTCTTGTATTAATGCGTTGATTTTCTTTTCATATTAAATTCTAAAGTAGATAAAAAAAAGTGAGATTACCAATAGGTTTGTCGTGACAAAAACGCAAAAAACTTATTTTTTTTTAGGTCCGCTAATACGATGTAAAGCAAGAGAAATAGCCGCTTCTTTGGGACATTCTACATGCAGTGCTTCTTCTGGTTGGCTCAATAGATTTATAATCCGCCACAAAATAAGTTTTAAAGCGATTTAGGGAGAAGGAGCTGCGATTAATGCTAAAGATGTGTCGTCGTTTTTTAAAAAATGTCCTTTGATTAAGGGATATTCACCGAGAGACATCTATAATGCCGATGAGACAGGCCTGTATTTTAGGGCTCTACCCGACAAAACGCTCATATTAAAGAAGGCAAAATGTGCTAGGGGTAACTATCCCAAAGAGAGGTTTACAATTTTGCATTGTGCAAATATGGCGGGTGAAAAAGAAAAACTCCTAGTCATTGGTAGGGCAGCTAAACCCAGAGCTTTTAAAAACATTAATATAAATAACCTGCCTGTAGCTTGGAAATACAATAACAAAGCTTGGATGATAGGACAAATTATGACAGAGTGGTTGCAAGACCTAGATTGGAAAATGGCTAAAGAAGAAAGAAACATTTTGTTATTTTTGGACAATGCGGGATCTCATCCGAAAGACGTTCGCTTAAATAATATAAAAATATTATTTTTACCCCCTAATTGTACATCAGCTTGTCAACCACTTGACCAGGGGATTATAAAGAATTTCAAAACTTATTACCGAAGTCTAATACTCAAACATCTGCTAGTAAACATTGAAGCTGCTGGTACAGCTTTTGAGTTAGTAAAGAAAATTATACCACTGCATGCAGTTTAATTGGCAAAAACTGCTTGGGACCAAGTAACCACAGAGACAGTTCAAAATTGCTTCCGCAAAGCAGGATTTAATCATGTAAATATGCAAAGTGAAGACCAGTTAACTGAGGCTGATACATCTGACCTAGAAGATGATTTGCCTCTTAGTGTACTTTCAGATATCCTCAAAAATAAGAATTTATTGAAATTGACGGATAATGAAAACCCTAATGATTTTTTGAACGTAGATGAGGATTTGTATGTTGAAGCCCCAGATTCAGAACAAGAAATTGCAAATCCAGTTGAAATACAAGAACTTTCGGAAGATTCTGATGTCGAGGAGGTTCCAGTGCCAACAGAAGCTATCCCAAATTATGGTAAAGCTATTACCCTGACCAAGCAGCTCAAAAGTTTTGTCGAAAATCACGGAGATAAAGAGTCTTTGGAGCTTCTTTCTAAATTAGAAATACGATTTCAAGACGGCATTTTAAAGAAAAAGAGAAGACAATCAACAATATATGAATTTTTGCGTCCTTAAAGTGACTATTCATTTCATTGTTTCATTACATACTACATCTATGTATATATATTATACTTTGTATGTATATATCTAAAGGAAATAAACTTTTTTCTTAAGTTTACAGTTTCTTATTTATTTTAAAAACATTTATATACATATACGATTTAAATGTCCCAGTTTCTTTAATATATTCATTTTTCGTTAAAATACGATTTTTGTTGTATCTACAACATATTTCTTTTATGCGGACACCCCTCCTGAACTAATGTGTTTAAATTGTCACGTAAAGATAATTAAGGAGTTTTGCTATCCTCGAATGAATTTTTGTTCTCCACTATGTAGTAGAAGTCTAACACCTATTAATTGTTTGTATAATCAATAAGACAACAAGCGATTACACAATTTTCAAATTTGAAAATCCAAATCTGTTGCGATATAAAAAGCTTCAGATTTTTATCTAATGTTTATGAGTAATATCGAGACGAACTAAGCGGCAATTTGACTAAAATCCTCTTAAAAGTACGGACTTACAGCTTGTAGATAAAGTCGATTGCTATATTTTCTTCGTAGAAAATGGTTCTCGAACTTCGAGCCGAGGAACGTTATTGAGCGTACGTTGCATTACATCCAGGAATAAACTAAGAGCTTCCGATTGAACAACATCTAATCTCTAACTTGAAGTAACAAAAGGTTTGAACGAACAAGGTTATATTAAGGTACTTGATATAATGTGGAGAAAGTGAACTGTGTGAATTAAGTAGATTTAAGAGTGGGTCGGAAAGTACACTTGGTAAAAAAACTGTTACATCAAACAGCTGTTAGACCTTCTTACCCAATGATTTCTAAGTATAATACTTTGTAGTCATAAATAATCCTCATCAAAAACGATATGACGTAAATTAAAATGTTGTTCGAGATTCTAAGTATACTTTGCTTGATAATGAAAGTAAGACTCTTATATACGTTGAGAAATCAAATAAATGCAAGGTAGAAAAATGCTTTTTAGTAGTAAATCATTTAGTATTAAGTTAAGAAAATGTTAATGAAATTATAATGAATACGTAGGATTTCCACGGCCAGAGTTAGTAATAAACGAACTACTTTCGGAATTGGACCGTGTCATGTTGAGATATACATAAAAAGAAATAAGAGTAAGAGGAGAAAGAAAAATAAGAAGAAAAAGAGACAGAAGGGGGGAGAATATGAGAGAAAAAAAGTAAGAGACCAAAAGAGAAAGGTGGGATCTCGACGTTTCGCCTCCGTCGTAGGAGGCTTCTTCAGGAGAATAGAGGATGTCAAAGTGGCACGGTAACTCGACGTGTAAACCACGCTAGAGGCGAAACCACTTTGGCAGAAGGTTACGGTGACTCGGCATGTTGACAGCGCTAGAGGCGAGAATCTTCTGAAGGTTGTCGCCTCTAGCGTTAACCCTCGCCTCTAGCGCGGTCAACACGCTGAGTCACCGTAACCTTCCGCCAAAATGGTTTCGCCTCTAGCGTGGTTGACACGAGTTGGGGTGCCACTTTGGTTTCCCCTATTCTCCTGAAGAAGCCTTCTATGACGGAGGCGAAACTTGGAGATCCCAACTTTCTCTTTTGGTCTCTTTCTTTTTTTCTCTCGTATTCCTCCCTCCCCTTTCTGTCTCTATTTGTTTCTCTTATTCTTTTCACCTTTCTTTCTATTTCACGTCCCCCCACCCTTTATCATTTTTTCTTTTACTTTTTATCTCTTTTTCTTCTTATTTTTCTTTCGCCTCTTACTTTTATTTCTTTTTATATATCTCTCATCATGACACAGTCCACTTCCGGAAGTAGTTCATTTATTACTAAATGAAATTGTAGTTTAAATATAGGTCTAACACAGAAGTTATTATCTCTGCTATTGGCTTAGCGGTAGTCAGGTGGAATACTAAAATCGAGAACAAGAATAAATCGAGTTCGATCCTCGATACGACAGTTTCTCACTCAGTAATCAAAAAAATATATAGGCAGTACGTCCAGCACAGAAATTATCGAACGTATGCATTTAATCTGGCAAATATATACTCCGCCGCCCTTCTCGGGCTATACTCCGAAGACTTGCCGAAACGTCGGACATAAGTGGATGATTCACAAACGATGAAGGGAAAATAGCCAGTCCAAACAACAAAAACAAACTTCTCTAATTAATAAATATTTTAAAATTTTCTGCAAGATTTTCTTAAATTAACGAATTTCTTGAGCTAAGAAATACTATTGTTTCATTACAAATATATAATTCTCCTTAGCCGAGAACAAAATGCTGAGAAAATATTTCTATCGATTTGAAACAATAATTCTATTGTGGATAACTGCAGCGACTATTTTCTTGAATGAAGGCGGACAGTCTTGCTACAAGTAAACGTTTCTCTGCGTGTATGTGGTAACCTGTACATTACTTAATTTAATAATTCTATATTCACATTTATGTCAATATTGACTTTGATACATTACGGTAATTTGTATACGTTATATATTGTGCTTTGAGAAATTTTGACATATTTCTGTAATTTTGATGTAAATTCTAAATAGATTAATTTCTATTACCACTGTGTTGCTTTTACTAAACTTTGATCAAATGTAGTTGAATATAAGTCTGGACAATTTTACGAACGATATAACATATGAATATGCACATCTAATTTACAAACGTTTTTTCATAAATATATAAGTTACGACCATGATATATTATTCGTTTCAAATGATTTACCACTACAGTTAATCCATATTACTAGTGTGTCCCATATTTCTAACTAACCCTGTATTATGGGCAAATTCTGGGCGAGAGTAAATATTTGTAAACACCGCATTTAAGTGTGTCTGCATGCCGATAGACTCTCGGGTGAATTCTTCCGAAAAACGTAGTATAGTTAGAGCAAAATAGGGATTCTGTGAAAGGGCTGCGCAAAATAAAGAACTCTCTTATTTATATGTTAAGTTATTCAAGTTTTAAGAGTTTCGTGTTAATTGCTATCATATCCATGAATTCAAAAAAATAAGTTTTACACATGAATTCTGTATACTCCGTAAGTCAACCAGATTTAAAGAAGATCTATAGACGGAATAGTAATAATTCAGTAAAGACGGAGTATTATCTTTAACCATATATTAAGCTATTCTGAAGAGAAATAATAATGTTGAATTACCATAATAATAAGCAATACCGATGATTCTAATAGACCTTTAAGAGTTATAAAATATATCTATGAAATTAAAACATCTAGGTCAGTAAGTAGCATTAGGTGCCATAGATCTGAGAATAGTTTAAAACTGTTATTAGCATATTACTTTTTTTAATACTGTCACATGCGTCTTAACAAATGAATTCTTCAATTCTTTTAATCGTTTAACCAAAAATATTTTAAAAACAAAAGGTTATAATAGTCCAAGTGATTACGTTGAACTTTATGGAAACTGCTATTGTAGGCAAAAACAACATACTTCCTGTATCCGAAAAACATGTAATTTCATAAAATCAATAGACAATTATGAGCAAAAAGAAAATAAAATACATAGAACCAACGCCACGCGATTTTCCATCGAAAAGCACGAAATGCAGGCTACTCAATTTTACTCAATTTAAGCTATCCAATATTTATGACACTCCCACATTATTTTCTGATACAAAGAGCCGAACAAAGCGTTAAATAATTCACCGGGAATTTTGTCATTCGTTAGTAATATATCCATTCAACTTAGAAGGTTTCAAAGGAAAACAAACACTTGCAGGCGCATGCGTGTGCATGAGAACGTGGGCGAATTAAATACAATATACGTGTATAAGATTACCCAGGTAACCACCTCATTAGTCGGGTAATTGGAGAATTTTCGAAGAATCGCCGTTTTTGTGAGGAATACATTAATGATGTGTTTATAACAGAGAAGGTTCATTATATGACACATAACCATTGTTTACTTGTACCTTGAAAAGTATATTTTCTCTGGCCATGTAGAAGTTTTGTTTTAATGCTTGTCATCTTCGAAGTTTCATGAAAGAAAATTAGAATATCGACTGTAATGGTCGACCATTCTAGAATATTCCGTGTAAATAGGAAGAGGTATTGCGTAGTTGTTGGATAATAGGTTTTTATTAATTAAAGCATTTTCAACTTCTTTACGTACATCACTAATAATTTTGTAGTTTTCTTTCCTATCTGTACTAGTATTACAGTTTTCTTCATTCATTTTAAGCACAAAGTCTTTAGAAAGAGCATTAAAACATAAAGAATGTTAAACACCCACGTACGACATGAAACAGTCTATTTTACATAACCCATTATTTCTGTCGAAGGATGTATTATGTTCTAAACTTTCGAAGAGTACGACTGACAACATATAAATATTACTTGAAGTTATTAAGTGGTGGATACCTGGAGCTTGAAGGAATGAAGGAATCGAAACGAATGAGAAAGTAAATCAACTTGGTAGACTTGCCCCTCATTAGGAACCATCTCTAATCTAACTTGGCCCGAGAAATGTTTTCAACAGCTTCAAGAGGCAGATGTTTATAGAATGGCAATCTTGGTGGAGAGAATTGGCAAAAACAAAACGAAAGATGCTATTTGCCATCCAACCCAGAGTCAACGATGTCCCGTGGCATTTCCAAATACATCCGTTGTAGTGCTACTGACGAAGCACCAGAGCTAAGACATTTATTGTAAATTATCTTAAGTTAAGAAATAAAGGCACTTCCAAATGCATGGCGCTTCTAAAGAGTTTCTTACCACCTTTAATAAAACCTGAAATACTAGATAGGTCGTTCCCTAGTTAGGCACTACTTTCGTATTGGAGCTTTGGATTCACCTTGGTCTCTGGAGGACAACACAAACGATATTTTTTTCTCTCAAGAAATCATCATCTTTATTAATAGACACCTTAATCGAAGCTGGATTCCCGCCGGAGTGGAGCCACTCATGGACTTCATCCGGAGAATAGCAGTCCGATTCTTCGACCGAGCGGTAGACCATTGGAACTTCCTCGTGTCCGAGTCCCAGGCGTACGACCCCAGGATCCCTTGGAGGTACGCCCGCCCACGGTCACTCATCGTGGCCAACGAAGATTAGTAGCAGAGCAACTAGCCTGCTGATCTCCGTCTAAAAATGGAACCCTCACACTTCTCGCAGGTGCGGTTTCCCAGAGCCGAAGGTGGATCGAGTTGCCGGACGCTCGGGTAACCGTCACCCCGACGAGGTTGAGATTACATTTCTACCCCGCCCAAGACACGCTGTCGCGGGCAACGAAGACCGACAGCAGACCAACCAACCTGCTGACCTCCATCCAGAGATGGGACCCTCACACTTCGTCGCAGGTGTGGTTTCCCGGAGCCGGATAACTTGCATCCCGATGGGGTTGGGACCCATTTCTACCCCGTCTAAGCTACGACTCACTCTAGCCGAAGGTGGATCGAGTAGCTGAAAGCTTGAGTGAGTTACCATAAGACGGGGAAACGACGTCCACCAATTGCGTCAAGGAAAATTCGCTCGGGCGAAAGGTGAATTGAGTAGCTCGACGTTCGAGCAAATTCCAATCCGATGAAGAAGTTGAGGAAACAGGATGCCCGGTACTTCGAACCAACCATTCGATCTACGATCTACGAGCTGGATTCCCGCTCCTCATAGCATCTCAAGTTGGCTAGCGGCTAACTCCTGGAGGCTGCTTCGAATCTTAAATTTATTAAACAGAAAAAAAAATGGGCTTTAGTGCTTCATTCCCATTCCGGATATGGTTTCAGATATGTTCTCATTCCCTCCCGCAGAAAAAAAAAACAAATTGTACCTAGTAAAAGAAGAAATAGTCATCAAGTGTGTAGGCACTATAGTCTAACAACCAGAGAAACAAATATAGTACACGTTGGATATGTTGACCCCTTGAA
Source organism: Trypoxylus dichotomus (assembly GCA_023509865.1). Taxonomy (NCBI): domain Eukaryota; kingdom Metazoa; phylum Arthropoda; class Insecta; order Coleoptera; family Scarabaeidae; genus Trypoxylus; species Trypoxylus dichotomus. Next base: position 43,603,933 of record CM042074.1, on the reverse strand, counting down.
ACGACTGAGAGTTGGTAAATTACATCGTCAAAATTGGAAAAAAATCGATTCTCGAAAATACAAAGTTGCTAGTGAAAGTACAGCTCGTCTCCAAACAACGGAGAGTGCTTTTGAAAGTAATACTCTACGTCATATGTAAGTTGACTGCCAAAAACTTTATGCAATAAAACAAATAACAGAAGAATGGACTTTCTTAAACACACTCCCCCAATTTTACTACTTCTAAAAGCATGAAATTTTCAGATTTATTTATTTCGAAAGTAGGCTTCATTGGCTACATGGTGTTATTGCATTTGACTATTACAGTACACAAAAATATTTACAGCAGGTATTACATGCAACGTATCTTTCACTACTGTAAAATAATACGAAAAGCTTCATCATTGTAAAATTTAAATTTTAGACCAACTGAATTTTTGGCGAAACCGTTACCTTGTTTCTGTCTCCCTTTTCTTATTTTTTTTTTCACCTTTTCCTTGTTTTTCCTCTCACTTTTATTTCATTTTCTTCTCCTACGGTCCAATTCCGGAAACAGTTCGTTCTCTATGGATATAACTTTGCTAAAAGTCGTATATAGGAATAATCGTTGTGATCAAATAACAATAACACGAGAACTAAGCGAGATGTCAACTATCCGAAAACATGTTGTTATGCGCGAGGTTAGGTCATGTCGTCAATCTTACATCACTAAGTTGATATATAATCTGGAATGTTATTAATCCATTATCCGAACAAAAAAAAAATACATTGTTACTATATCTCCATAGTGTTTCTGGAATTGGACCGTAGGAGGAGAAAATCAAATAAAAGTAAGAAGAAAAACAAAGAAAACAGGAAAGAGAAGACGAAAAGAAAGAAAAGAAATATCGAAAAAAAGTGAAAAGAGTGAAAAAAGGAAAAGGAGAAAAAAGAATAAGAGTAGGGGACAGAAACAAAGAAAGAAAACATGAAAGAAAAAGAAAAAAAGAAAAAATGAAACGAGAAAAGCGGGATATCGCCTTTCTCTGTTCTCTTTTCTTTTTCCTCTTACCTTTTCCCTTTTCTTCTTTTTTTTCTCTTTGTTTTGTTTCTCTCCGCCTTCCCTCTTTTTTCTCTTATTCTTTTCCTTTTTTCATTCCTTTCATTTTTTTCAATTTTTCTTTCCTTTTTATTTCTTTGTTTTTCCTCTTAATTTGATTTCATTTTCCTCTCTTACATTACCTCATCATGACACGGTCTAATTTCGGAACCAGTTCGTTTATTATTGACTCTGGCCATGTAAGCCTATATATTTACTTCTACCACTTAAGCCGATGACTAGTTATACCAAAAATATATTTTAAAGTGTTTGATAATTAAATTTGTGTTGAACTTAACAAAATTTCCGCCTGTACATCAGTGGACAATATGAATAGTACGTATTAGAAACGGGAGATCGTTGTTTACAGATATAATAGTCGGCAGCTTACCCCTATAATACCCAGCCCTGGTCTTTCCTGTTGTAACTGTATATATTGTTGATGGGTATAAGAAATGGACAATGAGAAAAGCAAACGAAATAGAAATAGATATGACCCTCTACATATATATGATGATATAGAGAGGTATCCACAGCATTCTATTTTCTCTTTTCTTGAAGCACGAGCGCAATTTAAAGGAAAATGGACGGTCCGCATGGGCAATACATCAATTATAGGATATAATAAATTATAGGGCGCGTCTTTGACACCAATAATTTAAAACTTTCGACAAATTAGAAATTATCTCCTTCAAAAATTTTTATTGCTTTATTATACTCGCTTGAAAAGCGTTGAAACTATATCGATTTTGTAATTACCATATTCGTTTGTTTTCTTCCGCTTTTTTCCACTTTCCGCTTCCTTCCTGCAAAGATATTCATAGTAACTCATCGCGTGAAATTCCGAATTGTATAAGTAGTAAACGAGGTAGCTAATTTCCATAGAAGATCCATAACTGGGAAATTGCTAATTTGTGGATTGAAACAACTTCGCCGACAACACGTTCCTCAATTATTTACCGCCTTTTGTTTCACGCTAACTGGATTTTCCTCTCGGAATAGGTATTCTTTACACGTTCAGCTTGAAGCTTTTGTTAAATTAAAGTAAATTAATCTAAGAATTATGAGTGTACCGTCAAGAAGTACGGGATAGAACTTCGATCTCCTTATTAAACTTTCTGAATATAAATCTCTTCGCAATTTATTACCGCTATTATTTTCGTATTAAAAATCGTTAGTTTGTTGATTATTTTTTCTTCCTTGGGAAATGCTTCTCCAATTCTCTCAAGAAAATATATATTTTATACGTTTACGAAAAGCATTACATTATACATCGACCGTGTTTATTTTTGTTTTCTAGATTGGTGTAAATTTTCTGCAAAACATACGTATAATATTTAGATTGCACATCTTTTGAATATTTTTACTTACTTTACAATAAGGCTGCAGAAACAAGTGCTTTCGCAGTAGCGTACGGCTTGATTACTATCAATATTAAAAATAATGAATATAATTACTTACTATTTTAATTTGATTGTCTTGTTGATGTAGAGTGACGCAAAAATTCGCTATCGTATTTTGTCATTAGCATGCTTTCCAGCGCTGACTCATACTGTTACGGTGAGGTGAAAATATTATGGTGTACTTAAAAAAGGAACGTTCTGCATATATTGTATTGTTCGCGAATTTAAAAACGTTGTTCGCATCATATTGGTTTCTAGTTAAGCTCTTGTCTATACGCACTATAGTTTGAAAATTTGGATTCTTATTTCTAACTGCACACGCTTTAAAGTTTTTAATCTTCTTATACCATCTGTAGTGCCTAGAATATAATACATAATATAATATACTGCTGGGTAAAACTACACATGTAAAAATGCCTAGAACACAATATCTAATATAAACCTATGCGCCTTCACATGTGTAGTTTTACTCAATGCACTTTCGGAGGTCTCTGATTTACCAGTCCATGTGCTACTCGGGGGAGGGTTGGGAAACTGTACCCACTTGTGTTACTGTTTATGAGCATCAGGCGACCTTACCTTGGCGCTAGTTAGCGCTAACAAATGTTCAGTGAGACTGTCCGTTTATTTAGTCCGTTTATTGGCAGAGAGGAAATTTGCAATTTGAAACATCTTGCGTTCAAATAATAATAACACGAGAACTAGGCGAGATGTTATTGATCGGAAACGAGAGGTTATGTCATGGTGTCAATCTTACATCACTAATTTGGCGCCTAATTCAGAATATTATCAATTTATTATCCGAATAAAAAAAAATTATTATTATAATAAAGAGAAGTTACTGTAATATTATCGAATGTCCAGCTAAACTATAGTATTGTAATACTAAACTATTTCGTATTGTATTAGGCTTTACAAACATTGATTTGTGATTAATACCATTTAATCTTTATTATTACTGTTATAGAAAATTACCATAAAGAATGCTACAATTATTACTATGATTATCACATTTCTTTCAATATACTTCGATTAGAATTGTATTCTATTTCGGTAAATAAGCAGTTTCAATTATATCAATTTGACACAATATCAACTACGCCGTTCATATTGCGAAAGTATTCTACTTAAAAAAGTTACCCGTAACAGAAACTCTACAGCAGACGTAAAACAGACAGACTTCAAAATATTCGGCAACAATAGCAAATAACGACAACAACAACACGAAATGAGAACTAATCGAAAAGATCCGCTTGCCGGAAAAACATCCCCATCGCCACTAAAACAAAACAACGTCGAAGTGCCGGAGAGGAGACTGGAAAAGCAAAACACCATGGCGCCGTATAATCTGTTGAGTTCGAGACGTAACAGTTATAATGGCTCAGTCGATGGTTCGTAAACTTTCAATATTATTCTTCTTCGTAGGTTTCTCTCACTCTCTTTCCCCTCCCTTGTCACTTTTTCCTTTTCTACTAACCGCTACGCACCACCCGCGGAAGATCCCTTCACGTCCATCGCCTAATGACTTTCCTTTCGCGATTTAATTGCAACCACCGTAATTATGCGCTCATGTAATTTCCGTAGCCTGTTGAAAAGTTTAAATTACTTTATATGCCCGGTCGAAATGTAGGACCGCATAGCAGTCACTGACTCTGATAGTTAACGTCGTACACTTTTACAGATAATCGACCCGCGATTATCTGCAATTATTCGAGAATATGTGGTTAAAATGACATGTCAACGTTCGCTTTGTTCAGATAATGTGTTTAAGGGAAATTGTTCGTTTATTTTAATTATTGTGATGTCTAGGTTTCATCGTACTTCACCGTTTTAATAGGTTTAAGAAAATTACACGCAAATAAGTTAGAATATAAATAAGTGGAGTTCATTGTTTTGAAATTGAACTTTCTTGAGGATCTACGTAATTAAAAATTTAAGCAAGTTTATTAGTGTTTTATAGAAGACTGTTACCTAATTAATTCTTGATGTGATATTGCTCTTTGGACTATTCCCTTCGTTTTTAATTAGGAGGTTTCATTATTCATTATAGTACCCAGATTTTCAGAAATGATTGGGAGAACCTTGCAACATAGCTGAATTGTACCTTCGTAATATACAATCTAATATTTCTCTAATGAGATTGTATGTAATATTCGAGCATTAAATATGAGAAAGCAGTAATACGAAACCTTATATGACCTGTTCTGAGGGCCATACCTAAACGAACTTCCATGTGAGTAGATCTAGAATTCTCTCCAAATTATAACAAACAAATTTTTTACACAATCTGGCAACAGGGGCAAAGATGATCGGTTACCTGCTAGCAAATGCCATGTACTAGTTATTGCTTTCTACTCTGAAGTCATATTTACATACCATCTCCTGTGCCTGTATCATTTTGTAAATGAATTAGAGCGTTTTGTCTTAAATACACTAGCATTACATAGTTCGGAAGCAAGTATAGATTTCTTTAAAACATAAACATTTGCAAACCGGTTCTATTTTTAACTAAATTATGTAAAAACTTCTTTAAAATGAGAAATACTATAAGAGAAATTTAAATTTAAATAGTTTTATTGCTGTATTATCCTAATTAAGGTACTTATGAAGACGGGATCCATTATATTAAACACGGCAATCAAACAGCTCAATATTATCCATGCAATTGTTACTCTTTAGAACAGAAATTATCTGTGTAAATACCTTTTCTTTAAATGAGTGCGTATTTTTTTATATTTTCTTGAAAATTTATCAAGTGTTATATAAAAATACCAAAGCACAACCAACTAATTTTAACAGAACGTAGTACAGTTTGTACTCTCCAAGACGAAAGACTACACCTACACATGAATAAATTAATTGATAAAACACGACAGGAATTAACTAGATTAATGGTTTAGCAAAATAATAAAATAAACAGTGTGCTGCCGATTAGAGATTAGGCATTTCATCAAACGATGCTCGTTATATAACGGCAAAGAATCGATAAAAAAACCGAGAAAATGCAAAAAGAAGAATATTTGAACATCCTGAAAAGAAGGCACTGCCATCTGGAAGTCGTATTATCGTTCAATCGCGCATATTCCAACAAAATAGCAACCAAAAGCATATAACTGTACTATACAAAAACTTTTGGAAGATAAATGGGTAACAGGTGAAGCAACTGCATTAGTCTAATTGTTTCAAAGTCCTTACTTGTCTCCTATTAAGCTTTCTTGGGATATAAATTAACACACCGAATATAATTATTTTATAAGTATTGTTTGCGCATATTATTGTTTTCATGTATATATTATGCTCGTAAATAAAACTATAAAAGACGCTATATATCGTATACATTTTTTTCTAAAATGTCTTACTACTTTTAAGCATTGATACGAAGGTGGTTTTTTAAGTTTAGCATATAGAGCTGGATTAAAGCAGTAGATAGCTTTCAAAAAGATTTCGTTTTTCGAGGTATTCTTCTCGAACCAACATTGGAACCAGTTATGCTACTCGTTCTTCTGTACAATCAAAGTTGCGTTTTTGAAGGTATCGGCTGCTCCTTCTAGTGACTGGAACTTTTGATCACGCAGGCCGTCTTGATTTTCGGAAAAGTAAAGAAATCGTTATGATTTACGTCCGGACTGTACGGAGGATGGTTTAGCAATTTGACGTTTTGCTGCGTTAAGAATTCAATTGTCTCACGTGGTATTGCACAGTAATTGTTCGTACATGTCCTGCTTTTGAGACAAATGTTGCGACCATATTTTTGGAGACACTTGACGGAGGACTTTCGTCGGCTTTTCCTCGCGCTGGAACACCCAACCAAGTGACTGGTGTTTATTTTCTAGCTGGTATGCGTAAGTCTAAGATTCATCACAACTGATGAATGATGTTAAAGTTTACGGCATAGAGACGGTCTAGAGCTTTTTGATACCAATTCACCCTAGCTGATTTCTGTTCTCATAGATATGGAATACCCAATGACACCTCAATCTCGCGATATGTTCCATATCCATATTTCTTGATGATCTTGCGCACACCATCGGCGTTTTCCTGAGTGACTGCCGTTTGTGGTGCACCTGCTCTTAGATCGTCGCTGAGACTAATCCGTCCAAATTTAAATTCTCCGTACTAACGACAAATTGTTGACTAATGTCATGCTTCATTACCAAAAACAGAATTCAACTTGGCGATGTATTCTTGTTGAGATAATTATTTTCGAAAATTATAAAAAATTATAGTGCGAAAATGTTCTCGGTTTAATTTTATTTTTCTACTAGCTTGTCAACTCTGACAGTTCGTTGTACCTACAGCACTACACCTATCGCACTGAAGCTTTGGATTTAGGTTAAGTAATGAAATCATGAGACATTTTAGATATTATCTATACATTTAGGCTCCAGCGATTATAACAAACTATGTAGCTTATAGTCATGCCCAACTACTCACTACACATACAGAAAAAATGGTAAATTCCTATTGAATTTCATTTATATATAGTTTGTCTCTTTTGAGATGAATTAAATGCTTGCACTTAAATATATCATGACAACATCAACCAAGTTTTACTCTTAAATTAAATCAATTAAAAGTATCGGAAGTAAATTCATTAATTAAAATTATCTTTAAAATTAAATCTTTGCTCCCTAAACACATAAATATTATCTAGCTCTTTAAAAACCTGTAATGCCAAAATTTATATTGTTAGTAATTTAAGCAATTTGCCATAACTAAAAGTTAAGGGAGTTCAAAAGAATGTTTTTTAAATCCAAAAAAAAATATGTAACGAAATTAAAGCTTTCGAAAATTTATGTATTTACGTATACTTAAGCATTCTCTTGTACGCAATGTAAAGGAATATTGTTTTAGAGCAAATAAATAGACATATGTAACTAATATATGCGTATAGGAAATGGCTACGACTGCAATAGAACAGAAAATAGAGGCAATATTACAACGAATAACCTGAGAGTACCCTGCTTCATTATGGAAGCGCTCCGAAAGGCAATTTGAAGCAATTCCAACAGACAATCGAATGCTACAGCGGGCATTAAAAAGAGATGAAAATACTGGCTTTTGTTCTCGAAAGCAGGAGCAAAACAAATATACGGCAGGATACGCCAAGAATCGCTTTCATTGTAATGCTAGACATAAATTTCAGTTTCCATTGTATTCCATCATGCATTTTATCGGTAATTATCCGCGTTTAATGTATTGCTTTTAATTTTAGACGTGTTTATTTCGCACGATAATGCTCGGTATTGTCGCGGTGAGGTACACCCATATATACCACACGCGGCATAAATACGGCATTGTTTGAAAATGGAAAAAGAAAGAAGGAAGTATTGAAAAAACATTTTTAATCTTTCAATTACACTTCTGTGAAAGTTATTAACAAATTGCAATGTTTTCGTATTTGAGATCCAACAAAAACACCTTCTATTTTCTCGTCTGTTATTTTGCGAACTTTTTGAGATATTGAATACCGTCACCTTACCGATCCAAAGCCTTAAAATCTTTCACGAGTTCTAATTTTACGCGTAGATGTGGTGTTATGATCTCTCCTTTTTCCTATAAAGGCTACATTATTTTTTCTGAAATGAATGCGGAAGCTTCCACGGCCAGAGTCAGTAATAAACTACTTCCGGAATTGGACCGTGTCATGATGAGATATATAGAAATGAAATAAGAATAAGAGGAAAAAGAAATAAAAAGAGATGCAAAGACGAAAAATGAAAAGGGGGGTGAAAAAGAAAGAAAAGGTGAAAAGAGTAAGAGAAGGAAAGAGAGACAGAAAAAGGGGGAAAAAGAAAGAAAGAGAAAAGAAAAAGAAGAAAAAGAGTAAGGTGGGTTCTCGATGTTTCGCCTCCGTCGTAGAAGGCTTCTTCAGGAGAAACAGGGAAACCAATGCGGCACGGCAACTCGACGTATGAGCCTCGCTACAGACGAAACCACTTTGGCAGAAGGTCACGGTAACTCGATGTGTTAACCACGCTAGAAGCGAAAACGCTATCCTCTAAAGGGGTGTACAAAATCCCCTGCTCTTGTGATTTAGTATACATAGGTGAAACAAGTTGCTCAATAGAAACCCGCATTAAAGAGCACAAACGTTGTCTAAAATCGGGGCACGCATTATCGTCTGCGGTAGCCGAACATCATCTAGAAACGGGCCACAATATTTTGTTTGAAGAAACTTCGGTCATCGCGAAAAATCCTCGTTTCAATGGTAGAAAAATCAGGGAGGCGGTGGAGATTCAAAAACACCCCGGTAATATCAATAGGGAAGACGGATATCATCTATCCGCGATATGGAAACCGCTCCTGGAAACCCCGCCCCCCTCTACCTAACCAACCGTTCAGACCACCGGCCGAGGGCATCCTGTATAAACGCGGTACTCAGCGGTACACGTCAGAAGTTTTTCGCCTCTAGCGTGGTTAGCACGTCGAATTACTGTGACCGTCTGCCAAATTGGTTTCGCCTCTAGCGTGGTTTACACGTCGAGTTACCGCGCCACTTTGATTTTACTGTTTCTCCTTCATTTCTATATATCTCATCATGACACGGTCCAATTCCGGAAGTAGTTTGTTGATTATTGTCTGTTTCTGATATGAAGTTCTTTCCTGGTGGTCACCTCTGCTTAATACAATCTATCACGAATGTCCCTAAAACATAAAAAGCACCAGTATTTGGTGTAATCTAGATGCATGGCTACAATAAGTTCAAAATATTTCTGGAATAATCTTAGTGGTTTATCCTCTCTAACAAAATTTTGAGATTAAATATCAGGATCCAGTAGCGGTTTGCGAGCGTGATCGACAAATGACATGCGAAACAACTGATGGTAGCGTCGGTAGTTAACGCAGAACATCAACCGTGAATTTTGCAAGTTATTAAGAGGAAAATATCTCATAATTTAGAGACATAGATGTTGTAGTACCGTGTCGCCACAATATATTACTCGAACGCCGAGCGAACCGCCGATGATCTAGCAAGAAAATTCCAATATAACGCTGCGCCTTTAATCGTCAGCATTGCAAGTGCGGGGATAGAAGATTCGCGATTTGAAATACCAAATTGCGTGTGTGAGTAGAAAAAGACTTTGTTCTTGTTAAAGTCATTTATTAATTCCAAATTTATCAAAATTCGCGGGTTGTACGACAAATTTCCATGCACCTATTGTAAAGTTCACTTATTTAAACTACATTTATTAAAGTGGTATATTCACAATATCATTTATTAACCCGTTTCAAAATTAAATTGTATGAATATTATACTTGACCTATTGACCACCGAAACAGAACCTAGTGACCCTACCTCTTACGGTTTTTATTATCGTAGCGTTATTATTATGCACTTGCAACGGAATATTGTGTTATAAAGAAAATTATCATTACAATTGCAGAGATAGTGATTTACATATATACTAATAAGTTTATCGCCAATATTCTTATATAAGCATATACAAATAGATATCAGAATTATCACTTAGTTTACAAGATCGTTACATATTGTTACATACTAATAGAACAATGGTAAGCATTACATAAAATATAGTTTGATTATTTCTTAATATCATTCGGAAGGTATGAATAGTAATACATTTATACCATACACGAAGCAAATAATAAAGTAATATCTTAAATTATTTTTTGTGAATCGAATGTGTTATTTATTGTATATACACCGCCGCCTATTAATTTAATATATCCTTTAAATATCGTTTATTTTTTGGTGTAATTTAATATCGGAAATACTGAGAGAACTAACGGTAGATGAAGAAATTCTAATTCAACTATTGGTAAAAATTATACACATAATGAGGTAGCTGCCATTTTTAATTTAAGGGAAGTTGAGCAAATGAAATTTTACATAAATTCGGAAGCCCTGGTGCAGTTATTGTGTTACTATCTATTAATGTTGTGTTCTGTTGTTTCTTTTTTATATATTATGTTCTAATTACTACTTTAGACAACAAATAATAAATTTTTCAATAATTTTTATATCGTTTACAAACGGTATCTTTCACTTTGGATCCGCGTTCAGTGTATTAACCCTCTTTAATAGTGTAGCACTAAAATCGTTAAAAATCCTATCATATTTATACTCCTGTAAAGTATAGCTTTATTTAAAAACAAGTTTCTTTGAAAGCAATCCTTAAAGCAAGTTACTTTACGTGAAGCAATTTTAAATGTAGATATGGCGTGGAATGTCTTTAACCAGCAAACAAGCAGAAAGTTTGGAAAAAATTGCTTTACTCCAGTGATGATTATGACGGTGAAGTACCGCTAACCATCATTAGAAAACACTTACTATCTGATGCTAAAGTTATTGACAGTGTTTCATGGGACGTTCTCAAATTATTAAAAGCAATAAATCCCTATATTGTTTGCACAATTACCGATGTTAGTTTATAGAATGACGATAACGAGATGGATGATGCACATGAAGGAGAAGATGGGGTGAATGAAGATGACGACCCTCCGACTGAAATAAAGAATACAGTAAGTGACGCGCAAGCTGTAGGAATTTTTAATCAAGCGTTAGATTGGGTTGCAGAAAAAAACATGTTATATTCCGATATTTTAGTGCTCCGTAAACTACGAGCAATGGAATTAGAAAATACCAAGCGTAAATTGACGCAAACAAAATAGGACATTACTTTTCAAAATAATGCAAAATTTATTTTTTAATAAACATATATGTTTTCTTTCATGCAATTTCTATATAAATAAAATAAGGCTCGCTACTAACTTTGAGTAATGTGAACAGTATAAGAAATGTACATTATATAGTAATATAATACTTATACTACTCTTTTTTCAGCGACTACTGGTAATAGGAATTATCATCTTATTCATTGCGTCTCTAGCAAGCCCGTGTTCTGATTCCTGTTGTTCCGTAGAGGAGTGTAATTGCTGTACTAAATCTTGTTGCACTCAATCAACTTGTTGCACAAAATCCAGTTGTTGTCAATCGAATTGCTGCTCGCAAACTTGCTGCAATGATCGATCGAATTGTTGTCCATGCTGCAAAAATGGTGGACCTGTACCTATCGTTTCAACAACAACCGCCTCACCAAAGCCTACGACCTTAACGACGCGTCCTGAAATACCACAATCGAACGGTTCGTCAATGGTTATGACCATCGACCATAGCATAAACAACGAAAATCGTGTTGAAGTTAGCATCAATCTCAATGTTTCCAACGTCGCAAACGTAAATGTACACTCTAAAGAAGGTGATTCGAATAGCATTGTTCCTACAATTTCTCCTACTGCTTTTCCTACACCTTCTCCTACTGCTTCTCCTACAACTTCTCCTATAACTCTTCCACCATTGCCACCTACTATTGCTTACCCACCAGTTCAACCTGGCTGTTGTATTATTATCCAACCCTGCTACTTGAACGTATGTCGGCAGTACACTTGCGGTAGTCACTGCTCCTATCCCGTTATCTTTAATCCAATCAATCCATGTCCAGTGCGTGGCTGTTACATCAGACCAACTTGGTCCAGGCAATACTGTCGCGAATCTCAGTGCGAATATATACAATACGATTGTTCCTCATGTGACATAAACACATTTTATCAAAATTACAATTCGTACTCTTCATGTTATGGATGCTTTTACTGATCATTAACAGTATGACATATGCGTAAAAATGAATGCGTTTCAAGTAGTATCATACGCATATTATTCACTTACACTTTTCCTTTGTTGCTCGTATATCTATAATGTGTGCATTACTATCAAGAGTTCTGAAATTCGCTGTGAGATCTTATGGTGTTAATAGCATCTTTGCTATAACCTTGTGCGATACATTAGTATGCAGCCGTCTGGAGTATGAATCCACCATGTGGTTTCCATATTATACTTAACAAGAGTTAATAGTGGTGCGCAATTTAAGAAAAGGTTTCTGAAATATTTATCATCCAAAATAACTGCAATTTATTCTTATGGGAACACTGAGTATTGAAACCATTTATTACCGATACATGAGTTTCAAGTTTTATCTGGCCGCACGAATCTATATAGTGCTAAATTTATAATAAACTTCCGCATATTAAAATTGTCTGTTCAACTTTCTTTAGCTTATTTTGATTTCAATGCACGACTCAATTCCACTTCTGAACCTCTCAGAGCAATGTATTGTTAATATTACTAGTATCATATAGCTAGAAATTTCATCAATCTCCAATTTTCTTTATTTTAATGATATCTACGTATATATCTATTATACGCCTCAATTTAGTTTAGTTATGGATGATTTGTTTCTTTTTCAGCGCATAATTATAGTAAACATTACTTAATCGATGTCTTCTTAATTTAGTGTACAGTGATTTGACTGATTCTGATTAGGAAATATATTATAGATTGTTAACTATTTATTCTATATAGACAGTGCCTTTTTTAATTGTTTTTTGTTGAATGCATTTGTATCTTTTATGCCATTGTTTATTTATTTCTTACATTATTTTTGATTTAATTACTGCACTGAGTCCTGTAAATGGTTTTCATTGTACCAATAAAGCTCTTATTATTATTATCATTGTTATTATTATATTAAAAATTTCTAAGGTATATCTCTTTTTTACTTTTGTTAATCTTTGCTCTAAAGTAAACTTAAAGGTTTTGCAATTACAGAAAGAATGTCCAATATAAACTTAATAACATTTACTAAGAAGCAATATACATCTGTCAAAAGCAAGTCAAAGCCAGAGTTGCTTTGTAGATGAACTTCAAGATTTTGCCCAATTCCTCAACGGTCTTTATATAATTTGTGACTTGTAGATGTAATAAGAATGACATGAACTAGTATATTACCAATGCACCAGAGGAAAGAATAAGAAAGAACATTAGAATTGATACTAATCGAGAACAGTTTTCGTGAAATTTCAGAAAAAAAAATTTTTCCATTCAGTATTTTGATGTCTGAGTAATATACACAAAATAAAACAAAAAAATATTTTATCCAACATTAGTTCACTACTTTCTAGATGAATTTAATTAAGGTTTGTTTTAAGTGGCACTATTGCTGAGTTTATTTTCCTTGTCATTTGTACTTCCCTATGCCTACCATTTCATTATTGAACGATACGCACTTCAACAACGTTTACACATTATTCAGATGTTCACGTTTAGTAGCAAATATTTTAGGTGCATTCATTTCAGTTGTAGATACAAAGAATCGAATCAAGATATTTACTTGAAATGAATACGTTGGCTTCTACGGACAGAGTTACTAATAAACGAACTACTTCCGGAATTGGACCATGTCATAATGATTGATATATATATATATATGTATATATATATATATGTATATATATATGTATATATATATATATATATATATATATATATATATAAAGAAATGAGAGTAAGAGGAGGAAGAATAAGAAAAAAAAATAAAAAGGAAATGATAAAGGGTGGGGGGATGTGAAATAGACCACTGCCTCTTGCCAAAGTGGTTTCGCCTCTAGCATGGTCTACACGTCGAGTTACCGTGCCACTTTGATTTCCATGTTTCTCCTTCATTTCTATACATCTCATCATGACACGGTCCAATTCCGGAAGTAGTTCGTTGATTATTGTCTTTTTCTGATATGAAGTCCTTTCCTGGTGGTCACTTCTGCTTAATACAATCTATCACGAATGTGGGGCTGCTGATATTCGATCCAATATATGTGAAAAATGCGTGGAAAATTGGGTTTCCTTCCAGTCAACGCTTCTGTGGAAGACATTGGGATAATGTGTTTCATCAATTTTTTCACAACGTCTCGATTTTTTTGCAAAGAAAATACATTGCTCTTAATGAAAAACTATTTACCTACCCTTATACGACTTCTAATTGTACTCTAGAATGGTTTCACCAATAAATGTACTTAAGGAACGCGCTTCATATTGTTTTCATTTCTTTAATACCCATACCAAACTTCTTACAGCGCAAGTGGCATTTTTTAGTTTTACTTTCATCTATAGTTGACCATTATGTATACATAGAAATGGAAATAAATATTCTTATTATTATGTATGTGTCCATCATCTTATATTGTGATGCTGGTCACAAATTCATTCATGTCATAGTTACTTTCCAAGTGCTTCCTTTGAGAAAGATGGGTGCAAAAAGTTCCTAATCCCTTGATGTTGGATGGTAGGCAACATGAGTACGAAGGACTTGTGGAAGACCCAACTTTGGCTTTCATAAGTAAGTCGATTTATGTCTTTATTGCCGACGTATTTCATTTTTGTTAGATTCTGTCTCAAAATTTGTCACCCCTCCCATCGTGTCTATTATGGGAACAAAGACAATATTCTACTTCTTGTATGATACACGTAATTGGAATAATAGGTCGATATATTTGGCGGTATTTTTCTTTTCTTCCGCTTCAACATAACATTTTTATATTACGTATATTGTCTTTTTTTAGGTAGTCTCGAAGAACCACATCTGGTTTGTTTGCCGAAAGTGCAATGAAAATTACTTTGGACAAATACCAAAATAAACTACATTAATTAAAACTGATCTCATATAACCCAGAAACTCCGATTATCGAAGAAGTTAGATTTATCTTAAGCTTGCATTTTATAACTAGATACACAGCCTAACCGGGTCAATGCTTCAAACGCTAATATATAATTTTATTGAGTTTATAGATTATTATTGTTCTACTTCCATCGAATACGAGGTCACTGTTTACGCGCATGGATTGGAGCAAAATTAATTTTGCCTACGTAAAAATTGATATATGCATGACGATATATTCAAATTCAAACAAGCAATGAAGATATGTTCCTGTACATAGCGACAAGATCACTGTGATTGCTAGTAAATGGTTGACTCGATGATTTTCTTAAAGTAACTCGAAAACTGGTGGATTTAGTCATAGAAAATAGAGTATATTTTATTTCTAATTTTTCACATGCAATACTTGGAAACAATCGCAAATTGTATATAAAAACAGTAAAGGGGAATATGTTTAATTTTAATATTATTAACGGTCCCCCATTTGAAATTAAGTTATTTATACCAAAATATTAAGCGACAGAGTCACTTTATTTTTGCAAAACTTGACTATCGAAAAAGTATCGTCGTAGCGACAAAATAATATATTAAGATATACTTGTTGTATTTATTTAAGAGAACGGGGAAACATTTAATTAAAGTCAATCTATTTAAACTGATGTATTAGCTTTCTAAATAACGCGATAAACATTTTTAAGAATATTTTATCAAATTCCTCTCGTATTTTCCTCCAAATATACGCATTCCAGACATACACACGTACATATGTATATACACAACCTTTCGTACATGGTTTGACGAGAGACGCATCGAGTGGAGTTAGCTCTGGCTAATGGTCATATCATATGTCACATCCTGATAGGAGTCGGATTTCGCCGAGGAAGCCGGCAAGAATTTAAGAACGCGTGCAATCTGTCAACCTCTACACGAGGCCCGCAAACCTCTTGTCTCATTCGAGATCCGCCTTCCATTTCTTTCATCTCTATGCCGTCGTCTGCGTACAGCCCTAGAAACTTTCGCAATCTATTTTCCAGAATATTTTCTCCATATTCGTTCTACCTGGCCGAAATGTAAAAAATTCCTTCGCGTAGAAAGCATATTATAAGAAGAAGCCTATATATTAACATTGTTATAACATTTTCCATTTCAGTGTTTGTTTTAGGTTATACATCTCCGTGATGATAAGGAATATTCTGAAAATACTCATCTTTATTACTATACAGTGCTAAGAAAAAGTAACCACAAATTTCATAAATCAGAAACTACTGAATTTTGAACAAAATCCAAATATCTGGCGACTTTTATTTTTAATCTTTGCATATAGAGTATTTTATGTTACTAATAACCTACTACAAATGCTTGTTATAATGTTGGTAGATTTATCAACTGTTGGACGCAAAAATAAACTTCTGCAAACTGTTAAAGAATTCTTATTAAGAAAAGAGAATAAAAAGTAATTATTGATGTTTTATGAGAGTTTACAAATAAAAACATGACGATCTTAATACAACATTTGCCAAAACTACAAATGCAGGTCGCAGGGTCGCTATTTATTTAATGATCAAAGATATTACTTTGATGCAAAACATTCTGTACCAAAAAAAGATTTTAGAAATTAGGTATAAAAATCGTCGCAACCCGAGCATAGAGCTACTTTTCCTTGGCGCCGCAGTAATATATTACAGATAGTGACTGAATCCGTGAGTATAAAAGTAAAACGCAACTTTGAAACATCTTGGTCAAATAACTTAATTTTTAAAGAGAGAAACTATTTTATTTATCTTCCCAAAGAAAATATATTATACTGAGCTACAAAGTTTTTAGGTTTTGTTTAGCAAGTGAAAGACTACCAATAAACTAATACGTTGTGACATACGCCGGAATAAAACTGTTTAAATTGTGTAATTATTACTTACCGGAATGCCACGAGACCCAATCGAATTGAAGGTTTTCTTTCTGCATCTACTTTTAAAATCTGCAACAGTTTAATAGGTAATTTATTTGGCAGGCTTGCCTAGCCTAATCATAAAGGCTTCACCATAACACGGAAACAAATTTAATTCGTGCAACAATTTTTTATCGTTCATTCAATGGAATTTTTCAGAGCTACTTTTTGGCGGCAGTATTAAAACTAGCTGGGATTTTGTATAAGTTGTAGTTACGTAGTTAATTACATATCCATTACCAAAATAAATAAATAATTAATAAAATATAGAAAACACTGCAGAATGATATTTATTGATCAAATACACTAGATTTCAAATTTATATATCGCACCCTTTTTAGTGGAAGTTTCTGAATTTTGCTCTATTCTATTATACTTCTTTTATGATTATTTACAACAATAGATAAAAATTTAGACTAATATTAAACATAGCGTATACATATTAAACAATAACATGACCTTAAATACATGTTAATACGTTATTAGGGCGCAAATTTAGGGTCAAAATTAATAAAATAAAACAAGCGCACTCAGAAAACTACACAATTTAAACATCATTCAGCTGTTGTAACAATATGGCGGCAGGCAATATATTAAATATCGCTAGTGTAATTTGTGCTGAAAACTGGCTGATAGCTAGCCTACTTTTTAGCGCTTCAATTTAACAACACTCCTCCGAATTACAAAAATGGAGTATATATGTACTAGAGGCATACTAAGTTCCTATGCACGTCATCAATAAATCGTGACGTCAGGTTTTACGTCGTTGCTGGATACATACACATAAACTCGGTATCAAACCTAACCTAACATACTAATGTAACCTAGTCTACGAACCGTCAACATTTAAAGTGGCCGGACCAAAGACAACCGACGACATTGTATTTCACCAAATATGGCCAATAACAGCAACGTAAAAGTGCTGCGATATGGAAAATATAATAAATAAGTAAATAAGTATTTCTTTTACATTTTTTACATGTACTTTAATTATTCAGTATTATGTTATAATTATGTTCTAATATAAAATACTTTTAATTTATTTGTGTGACCGCTCTGCATATTTATGACGTCATTTGATTATATGCATGACGTCGCGTTAATGACGTGCATTAGAACTTACCGTGCGCCTAGTATACTTTAATATACTTGCTACGAACAGCCCGTGAACAAACAAAGATCTCAGGTGAAACTTTTGATGTATAGTTAAATTGGGAAGATTACATTTTGATAAATGTTTGACATGTGCTTAAATTCCCCTGGGAATTTCAGACGGTAATATTTCCAAATAAATCTCTTCAATATTCCAAAATCCATATCTTGGATGGGGAAAGTAGTATATCTTTTGGAGGCATTGGTTTCTGGGATCAGGAAAAATCGGTTTCGTTATTGTTCTTTTGTTTTGAATATCGATAATTAGGTATAATACTGATAATTAAGTAATACTTAGTGGAACATGAAATTCTAGTAGTTTTTCAAATAAAATGCACACACCATCGGGTCTTAAAATAACTAGAAAATTAAATCTGACTTCTGATAAGAAGCTGATAAAATAATATTTTAACAGCAAAACTTGATAGCGTTCCATTGAATTCGTGCTCATCACGATAAATCTGACAGACACTTTAGAAAAAGCAACACTCCGATATAACACTCTTGTAAATGTATCTCGTGTAGGAGGATACGCGAGGGATGAAAATGACCGGTTTATCATTTAGATAAAGACGATATTAGCGATCTGAAGTTGGCCGATGTCGGATTAGCATTCAGGAAGCCATTAGCTAAATGACGTGATGTATCTGCTGATTACTTCCACTCCCTGCCTCGACCAGATCGTAGTCGACTTAGATCAAGGTGGAGCGGATACGTCAGACATGATATCCTCTTATTAATGTGTATTACTGGAATATGTTTCCCGCGCGTTCGACCCTATACCTGGAAATGAAAGTACCTATATAACGTCTGGAAATTCACTTAAGAAATGGAAGTTCAACTTTTAGGGTAAGGTTAACGAGAGTAAACTTTTGACGTCTAATAGTGCTTATCGGAAAGTATTACGTATATCCGATAGCAGGTTAATGCTTTTTAAATTTGACTCTATACTTTGTGAGGACGTAGCAAATTTTTCGTTCTAGTAAAGTGCTTAAGTATAGTAAACTATAATTTTATAAGAAATTGTATTTTTTTAAACGCTACGTCCTTTGTACCTTCCAGTGTCAGACTACCATTTCTTATTTTTGTCTTCCACAGTTTCCTATTCTGAGTCGTTTCGTTTCAATCCATCCCATACTTCTTTTTCCTAATCTTCTATACATTTGTCCTTTCCAGGTATTTCGGTGTCTACCTATTCTGTTTTTGCGCTCTGTTTTGGCTTCAAAAATCCTCTTTGTTATTCGACTTTCTTCCATGTATGTGTATATGTCGCAGCCATCCCAGTTGTCTCTCCTCTATGTTTATATCTATTGGCTCGATATTTAGGCTATTAGTGATTGTGGTGTTTCTGATTTTGTCTCTCCTTGACTTTGCTTTTAATTGTATTTGTGGTTGTCCATGACTCACTGCCATATATTAGTGTTGGTCTGACCGCTCTTTTATACACTTCTGTCTTTATTTGTTTTTGGTATTTATTTTTTATCTAGGAATGTATTTCGTAAGGTATTATATATTTTTGCGGATTTCACTATTTTGTCATTTATTTCTTTCTCTATTCTCCCGTTGTCTTCAGTGGTTGTTCCTAAGTAATTGCAACATTTAACTTGTTCCAAAACTGTTCCCTCGATTTTGATGCTACGTTTTTTCCTTCTACCGCTGTTATCATTGCGTTTGTTTTCATCGTGTTTATCTCCATGTTTATCTTTGTTAGTTCTTCTTGGTATATATATCTTCAAGTTTTACTGTAATGTTTTTTCTGAGTCTGCTATCAATACCATATCATCTGCAAATATTAGTTCCTGTACGTTAATTGAATTCATTTTCCAGTTTCCTACTTTTATATATTTTCTTTGGCGTTTTTAATAGCATCATCTATTAATATAGAGAATAACAAAATTTGAAATTGTAATTGGTTGAATTAAATTGATATATATGTATACATATTGGTAATGATTTTCGCGGTTGCAGTCTGTTATTGAATATGAAGAAATCAAATATATAAAAACACATATACATACATAAAAAATTGAAAATTAGATAACGTTACAAAGAGCCGTACCAGACCATAGAGGAATCATTGTTCAACATCAAACGAATTCATTTATTATATCAACAGGAAAATAGATACTATGAGGATAAGGTATTTGCTGCAATACTGGCCATGAACCTCAGCAGGTGCATAGAAAGATTTCCTAATAATTAAACATTTCCAGAGCTTTACTATTCTATTATTATCAATTTCGGAACATAATTCACACGAAATAAAGTCATCAATACATTCGCAAGAGATACATTTTAATTCATTAAGGAAAACTTAATTATTACAGCACTACTAAGTACACTAATTTAATAATAACATTATGCTCTTAAAACCATGTTTGACATTCTTTAGAAACGTGAATGGAGGAGGGCTTAACACCATGTATAGCGTATCAGTGTACATTTTACATTTTATAGTTACTTCTGTTTGATATACGGCAAATTATTACAATTCCCCTATGTCTGCGTAACTCAGGACTATCTTTCCTAAATCATGCTAATATGAGCTAAATCCGTCAAGTCTAGCTAAGTTTAATTTCATTGCACCTGAAAAGAACGCTATTTACCACTGTTGTGATCAATCAACGCTGTAAACTCCACACCACACGAATTAACTGCCTTTTCTGAACTCCGTGCTTCAAAAGCACGTAGACTTTAATTGTTAATCCAGTTATGCATGCAATATTCCCTGCGCAGGCTCTAAAAATTATTAATTTGGCGATATATTACAACTTTAGGTTGTTAGAGCCTGTGTAGGAAATATTGGTTGCCATTGTAATTTCTTTCAAATGTCTTCTTTTTTGGAAATACCTTACTTTTATATAAACTTGAACAGGAAAATACCCAACTTAAGTTTATATGGATAGAATTTTCTTTAAGCTTCAGTTTTATCTTCTATCAAAGCAGGTCGCTCTGTGTATTGTTAAAGAATTTGTGGTGAAACTGTAGTTAACATTGCTTCATGTCATCAACAATAGAGTTCAAAAAATATAATTGCATCCAAACAAAACTAAGTTCAAATACTAGCAGAATAAGAAGAATTAAGGCAGTGATTACAAAAAGCAAAAGTATGGAAGAGGTACAGTTCTTCTAAAAATGACATGTAAGTGAAATTGACAGATTGATAATTGTTGTGATTGTGTTACCTAGTAACGAACACCTTACCTGAACCTGATAACTTCCTAAAGAAATAATTTGATCCTTGCTTTTGGCAAACTTTCCACAAACCTAAGATCATATTGCTGAAACTCACTATGCCATCTTTCTCACAGTCGTGATACGCCATGCAGCAGATCAGAAGAAGCTTCGTGTAACTGAGAGCTAAAAGTCGGCATACTCATGTAATTAAGACGCGGTTTCAATCTGGAAACCTAAATACTTCAAAGGAAAACGACCTTGTAAGTCTGCACCATATCTTCATATTTACTTTCATTTGAAATGCGAGATATATGGGATCGTTGAATTCGTGTTTTCATTATCTCTCAAGGAAATGCTGAATGTGTTATTTACAATAAATTGCCAATCACATTAAAATTGGTATACAAAAAGTATATTTTTTACAACGCCAGTTGTTGTGGTTCAAAACTTAGCAGGAAAAAGAAAGACATTAGGACCTCCATACTTGGATACTAGAAATAAAATAAGAATGAAATAAATATGAAATTATAGTTACCCTAAAAATAAGGTAATGCATTTTTCGTATGGCAATTTTAAATTAAATTAAGTGTTTTTAAGTTTCCTTTATGCTTAGTTCTTATCTCTCGTATACCATAGAAATCCTCCTATTTAACTTGCGTTAAATTATACATACTTTAAGGTAATTGTAGTGACATAATGACTAATGTATCATTTTAATTTGATAATTATTGTAAAAATGCATTGAATTAGCATGTAGCGTTGAAAAAGACATCAATCGCTAATATCAGACGTTTCCATAGGTACCGTTCACTAGCCAATTCAGCAGTTACTTTTCTCCGAGCAGGTTCCAGTGTAATAAGAAGAGAAAACCGGATGTAAATCCTGAAAGTGTCTTCATTTCCTGGATGCAGTAGGGTCGGGAGCACTCATCGTCCGCGCAGTGCAAGCCTTGCAGCTCTCAATGGCCACTTGTGGCTGCCCCTTTACACTTCATGTCTTCACGTGTGCACCCTCTTCTCGCTGCATGTTGCTAGTTTTTACCGCGGCCATCCCTACTTTCCTCCTTTTTCACCTAACCTCCTCCTAAATGTCACGTCATCGACCACGCATTGTGCAAGTGCGCCTCGAGAGCAATTTGCAGTCCTCTTGTTGAGTAAATTCGGCGAGTTTCGCTAACTAATTCAATCATAAAGTGTACAATTTTGCAAGATTAAAACTTTCGACGTAAGTTTGTCTCTACCGCAAAGTTGGACAAAGGCGAAGTTCGTCCGTGACGCCATAAAATAAATTTAGATTCCCGCTGTTTATGGTGTTATTACAATATGTTCGCGCGATTTTCCGCTTATAACTTACAGATTAGTATTAAAACAACTTTGTGCTTAAGAATATAACTTTGTAGTGTATATTGTATTTGTAAAAACAACATACTTCTGAATATAAACGAAAACATAATTTATTGATTTTTCGCAAGAGGTTGTACGGACAACTAGAAGATACGATGTAATATCTCTATATTTAGTTGTAAAATAAGTACATATATACGTAAATTTTATAGAGGGACATAATCACACACTAGCGCTAAATAACTGCGCCAACCAAATAGCAATGTTTCAACATATCTAACATAAATCAAAATAAAATCATGTTCAAACTAATTGACAACCAGTAGTTCTAAAAGAATATATTAAATTAATTAAATAAAAATAAAATATTAAATTAATCAAAATTAATCAAATTAGAAACCTAGCATAGAAAGGAAATTTAACATATGTAGACACACATATGATTAAATCCCAACCCTCTCATAGACTGTCACCCTGACTTCGTGTTGTGGAGTATATACCCTCTTCAATTCAATCATTTCTGTATTCGAAATATTTTTGTATAACTTCTGGTATCGTATTTATGAGGTCATAGTACATTAGTAACTGTAAGTGTTAATTGCTTGCAGCTGCAAATTTTAAGTATTTATTAACTCTCTTAGAAACTAATTACATAGCCTGTGTTAGTTAGGGATTGAGTTCTTGATTATCACTTAGGCTTCGAAGCACTAGGTTCTATGTAGTATAGTTCTCTTTTATTAGCTTATATAGCTTTGCATGTAACTCTTTTTTTTGAAAGTAGGAGCATCGCTAAGTTGTTTGGCGTGCTTTCCATTTAGGATATATATATAATATATTTATTTCCTTTATGGTTTCTATCATTTTTCAAATTCGGTTCATTGTTAGTCGTATTATTTCCCTTGTATTAATTTTTTCATCTTTCCTTTCATTTGCATCTATTTTTG
Source organism: Trypoxylus dichotomus (assembly GCA_023509865.1). Lineage (NCBI taxonomy): Eukaryota > Metazoa > Arthropoda > Insecta > Coleoptera > Scarabaeidae > Trypoxylus > Trypoxylus dichotomus. The sequence continues at coordinate 43,580,400 of CM042074.1, read as the reverse complement.
GGTAAGGCAGCTTATTGGAAAACTACTACAACTTATAGTAGTGTTGTTTATTCTAAGTAAAACAAGAATAATGAAGTTTTATTATGTAATACATGAAATTATAGATTCCAAGATGGGTTTGCCTGATTGAAAACTATATTGTGAGAGAAAAGCAGATGATTTTCAGTGCTTCTACATAGTTTGCGAAAAATGCGAATGTTTGCAATGTAGTTGGAAAGACTAACAATGCACGGGGATGTAACAAAGAAATTGTGTATTCAAGTTGCTGTAGGGGAAGAGGAAAATAAAAGTGTTACCAGCCGAAGCACTCACTTATCAGATACAAAGTCTACAGATTCTTTTTACATAATATTCAACGTACATTAGATACTTTGGCTTTTCCTTCAAAAATGTAGGTTGGTGATAATATAATAAGATGACGCCATAAATATTTACAAACTTTTAAGAAATATCATAATGAAAGGAGAAATATTGTAGTTACTGATAAATCGTTGATCAATGTTGACGGCTTTGTGTTAAAAGTACTGTAAATCCATTTCGACATGCTTTCATTAATTATTTGACTGAGAGTTTAGTACCTCCAACGGATCGAGGACAAAGATATGCCTTTACTTATGCTCGTAGTAAGAATGGAATTGTTACGCTATATATCATTCTCTCTGCAGAAAGAACTTCCTAATCGCTCACAATCAAGTCTATGCAGAATTGTATGAGGACTGGTTCTTAAACCTCTTGTTACCTAACTTACCTGCCCCCACTGCTATACGAAAGATAAAGTTTTGCCACTAAGAAGCTTGATATAGCACGTTGATTAAATTTGAAATGTATTGATTTTCAAGAAGCACTGCTACCTTATTACTATGTTTTGAACCCTATTGAAATTGTATAAACATCGGTATGAACTTTGTGTTAAGCCTAATAGTTTTTCATGGCTCTTTGCATTGATTACATTATTATATTAATCGTGTAACCAAAGGTAAAACAATTTGTGTTTTGTTTTCATGCTTTTCTATAAATTGCTTATTTTAGTCGAAGAAGACATAGAAGCTGGATAAACTACAACGCAATCTAAAAGAATTTATTATCCACTTGTCATTTGTCTTCTTCAGCTTGGTCATCGAATGCCACACAAGTTATATTACTTTCTCTTTAAGATTAACAGGCGAATATAACTTTTAATTCATTGTAAATACATTTGCTTTTCTTGTAATAACTAGAATAATTTTTTTTCAAATTATGGATAATAAATAATAATAAAAACTAAAGCAAACATAAACTATGTGTATGATCCAATTCAATTTAAAAATGACGTTAAGCTACAGTTGAAATGGTTTAAAACTTATTATCCTTTGACACTACAGCTTAATAAAATCTTTTGGAGACACTTCTGCTTCAAAAGTTTTACGAGATACGATATAAAGTTAGAAATGCGAAGAAATATTATACTGCAGTTCTTTGACAGTTATTTGTTCGACATATGCAAGTTTTTATTCACACACCCTAGTGTTAGATTTAAAGAACGCATATTTGGGAATTTCCTTTATCATGCTGTCTATTTATAGAGCACATATTCAATAAGAACGCCTTTTCTTACCGTGAGAAATTATCACATGACATCAAAGAGATTCCTTATTAAATATTTAAAAATTAACTGGGGAAAATATGACATTCTTTATGAATAAGTCGAAAATAGTTTCGTTCCAGTTTAAAAACCTTATACCTACACCTTCTATAATTACATCAAGCCGTTGAACCGAGGAAACGGCACAAGTCTTTCATTCGAAATTTAATTTACACGTTATCGAATAAGTGTCAGAACAAAGAGCGTAACGGCAGACTTTCATTTACCGTCACGTCGAATGACGCGATAAACTTAATTATTGTGCCCGTGAATCATAACAACACCATAAATCTATGTTACGTTGGAATCTAAACCGCCGTTAAATCGATACTTGTTGAAACAGTAAACAAAATAATAAATTTCCCCAAAATTATAATGCCAATCAATAGCGGAATAACACGATAAACAACTTGTTCCTTAAATATATTCCCGCTCTGAAAGCAATAGATTATTACAATGAATGGTAGCGGTCCGGGAATCTACGAGGATTTCATAGATTTATGGTTTGCAGAGCGTATAGTTTTGATGAAACACGTAATGTAATATGTCGGAAGCAATCATCTTCTGATGAATTACTTAACTGCCAATAAATCTCTGTATATGAATGTAGATTACACTCTCGTTGGCTTTTTATTAGTCCTACATTAAAAATTCCTTTTAAAAGATATTTGTTTAAAATACTCAGCATTTACAGCAACATAAAAAATACACAAGTTTTCTGGACGACAATTTGTCGGCTTGTAGGCTTCAACGGGAGTTGCTCAACGGCATATCTATATAGCGGTATAATCTGTCCTTGAAATACGACGCAAATTTTCTTTTTACAAAATAATTTTGAGCTCCTAAAGATAGAATAAAAGTTTTAAAAAACTGTTTCAGTTGGTACGGGTCCTGATTTACAGGGTGTTACAATAAAGACGAAATAACTATTGCTGACTATCAATAGTGTCACGTTCAATTTGAACTCAGTGTATATGTTACTATAAAGCTAGATTGACGGCTAAAACTAGACAGGTATAATTGGAAGTATAATTTCAGTAATACATATTTCAGCTTTCGTCCGGGTAAATCGCGTTCTATCCTTTGTCGCTTACCTATTTTTGTTATTATTGCACTCTTATCACATTGTTGTTAGCTCAAATATGGCGCTTGAAGAAACAAGGCAAGCATGTAATTTTTTGGTTGGCACAAGCGCTGGAACTTCTTGTCGGCCGTTATTTAAACAATTCCGCATACTACATACCTCTCGTGTTCCTTTATGTGTACGAGGTGTTAGTGATCTATCAAAAGAATATCCATTTATTCTTAGAAATTGCGACATTTTTGACGGTACGTAGGCAAAAAATTGTAACAATTTTCCGTATCTAAGCATTATACCTGCTTATATGAACCGTGTTCCAGATACAAAGCTATCACATTTTACAATAAATTACCAACAAATATCAAACACTGTGAATCCATTTCGCGTTTGAAAACTGTCATCAGTAGTGTCGGCAAAATGGGGTAAGTTACAGTGCAGTGCGGAGAACAACGTGGAGGGTCCGAGAGGCGGTGGATTTATGTTGTATATAATTATACCTTATCATTTTTTGTATTTTTATTTTATTTCTGGGACATCCTGTATATACGAAAAATAAAATTGACCTGTCTGAACATTTCTTCGAGGAACAAATTGTTTTAAACTTAATGAATTTATACCATAACTTTTCCGCGCACAGTATACCATTCAACGACAAATTATATAATTTTTGATATTTGCAATCAAGTTCATATATGTAGCGTTCAATATTGCACCAAATACTGACCTTTGTAATGCGAGTTCGATACTCAAGGATGTTATTCTTTAGCTACCCTATTCAGCTTGTCACATCTTTCTAAAATCTGCGAATTATGTTTCATGGTTATTGAGTATAATATTAGTTTCTATGCTTTAAACATTATATTTTTACCTTGCACCATGTACAATGCTGTTGTTTGTACTACTGTATTGTATCTTTCAATGCATTATAATTCATTCACCACCCCCGCACAAGAATTGTAATTATATATAACTGACATACAAAAATAAGGGTTTCATATAATATCGTTCGCGCACGTTCTAAATACGTCAATTGTTACTCCAAAGAGAAAACGGGTCTGGCATCATGTATATAACACATGCAACAGACTACTCACTGGAAAAAGATATCAATTGTCAGATATCGTCACTACGCACACTATATACATTCGGAATATCAAAACCTTCCTCCTCGTACAATATTCGAAATAGTAATAAGTACCGTTCTGTACCGTACCGACCGATGTCATAACGGTAGCCCCTAATTCGGACTTGTTGCATTGTCACGGGAGCGTTCAGCTGTTGGCGCACCTGGCGAATTCAACAGCTGACCGTCAGACATCTGTATTCCTTATATATTTACACTGTATCAAAACACAAAATCAAACAGGAACGGTATGGTTGGTAATGTGATTAGGTGGTTACGAAAGGGCCTGTCTGTTATTTTCTTGTTAACTGAACTGATCCTGTTTCTGGCGTATAAACCATCCATTTAATGTAGATAGATAGTAAGTATCCGGTAGGTTCCTCATTCGTGCTATTAATTAATGTGTTTCTATTTGCGGTGTTTTTCTAATTAAGTAATAGAAGCAGTGAAAAACTAATGTTTCCTGGACAACTGTTCCATTCCGTAATTATATTTCCAAATATTTTATGACCATAACTCAAAAAGATGACGTTCTGTATTACGATTGTGGCAATTAATCAGTTATACTGTGTGTTATTTGAAAGCTGGAAATAAAGATCAAAATATTGAATTGCCAGAGCATTTTAGTCCATGCACTTTCTTCCACCCTTTGCTTATCTATGCATCCTATTACTTCATTTTCTTCTATACCATGTTCTGTCTCCTTGTCTTCATTTAGTTTATTACTGAACATTCTGAATATGGTTCTGGAGAAGCCTAAAAGGAAAAGAACGTTAGTGAACAGGGAGACTACGTCGAAAGAAGCCAACACGTAATTCTCAGGCAATAAAAAGTTCTTGGTCGCTGTGGCCAACTGGAAACTATCTTTGATTACCTCATAAGATCATCTGCTCTTTGAATTTTAACTAACCCACAGCACAAGGTGTATGCGTGGGTTTCTTTCCGGCGTTTTGCTAAAAAGAAACACATAATTTTCAAGATAAATTAATCTTTTGTTGGCGATAGCGTTGCGTACGGTTTCGCCAAGCTTCAAGAATTCATTATACACAATATTGCTCTGGGCCCACCAGACACACAGCATGGACTTCTTGCCGAAGCGATTTGGCCTTGGTGTTCAAGGCGAAAGCCACATTTTTCTCAGCTTTGGGTTTGAAAAATAAATCAATTTTCCGTGACCCGTCATAATTCGATACAAAAATGATTTTCCTTCGGCGTTGAAGCAGCTTTTCGCAAGTGACTTTGCAATTTTCTATTTGACGTTCACTGAAATCGTGTGGGACCCATTTACCGAGTCTATTAATCTATCCCATTGCTTGTAAATGTCTGCTGATTGTTTCTTGTGACACAAGTAATGCCTCTGCTAATTGCCCTTGAGTTTGAGTTGTGTCATCATCCAATAATTATCAGAGTTTTGTGGTCTACCAACGCGCTCGCTGACTTTCACACTGAAATCACCACTTTTAAATTGCCAAATCATGTCTCACATGTTCTAATCGACAGAGCGTGTTCACCATACGTTTCTACTAGCAAACGATGACTTTCAACAGGCTTTTTCTTTTGATTAAATAAGAAAAGTAATGCGTGCCACAAATGTCCTTTTTCAGGCACAAACCTCGATACGATCACTGAACGATAAAGCAAAGACATTAGTTATTAGCGGACTCAACTTATGTCTGTGTGTGTGTGTGTATGTACTTTAAATGTCAGACGAACAAAGTGACGTATTTGTAATACGCTGCGTACTTTTCACTGGCGCCATCTCTTAGTTAAACCGGAAAAAACTTATGGATATGGTACACCTGGTATTTTGGTGCTATACTAGTATATGGTTTTAAGGACTTGGTGGTTAAATCTGACATCTTTAATTCTTATAAGAAAATTATTGTTTCATATTTTAATGTTGGATTGTTGATAATTATCTAGTAGATGTTCAAAGGATTTTCGTCGGATATTGATCTAAAAGCAAACAAATAATCCTAATAATAGCATTATTAGCAGAAAAGTCGGTAGTTTAAAATGCACTAAAAAAAGTGCGTTCCACTTAAAGAAGAGAAAAATTTCTTTCATGTGACGTCATGGCAAATCATATGATTTATTTTGTAACAGTAGTCAAGTCAATTATGAGCAAAGTGTTCAGTATTGTTCATTTAAGGTTTCTGAATATTAGATTTCATGGTGGTGCTAATTGAACCACCAGAAACTGTACTAAAATGAACGGATTCGCATGTTGCGCTGATAATCGCATTCTGCAATCTACGGGCGTAAAGGATATAGTTTGCCTTAAGCAAAAAACCGTGATGAGCATTGATGTATAACGATAAAATATACATCAATTACACGTAAAATATGACATTAGAAACGAAGTACATACGTATCACACGAGTCGCCCTATTAAAAGGGAAACGATGATCGTGAAGATAGTCGACACGAGTGCACGGGAATAAAATTGTGTTATTCCGTGATCGACCATCTTGAAGTGATAAATTCTGTTTACCGACGTTATTCCGTCGCAAATACGAACGTCATAAATCATCATTTACTGTGCACCGATACAAACTGAACAGAACGTAAAACTGATGTAGTTTTAATGTTTGCCCTCTCTAACATAACAGGTCGATAAAACAACATAAATGCGTACACGTACATACGTAGTACGTACATGATTTTTCACGTACCCTTTTCATTTTAAAGCAATCTCCACAGGAGTATTCCCAAACGAATTCACTTCTAGAGGGAAATTATACTCCAGCAATTATTGTACGTATAATATTAATATTAGTATATTGCCGTAAGGCTGCTGTATACACATTGAGAAAGAATTACTGCGTTTAAGTAATTTTTACTCTCATATATAAGCAAGCAATTATTTCCTTTATTTGTTTTCTTAGAATCTACGGGGGCAACCTGAAATACTTCCGGAATCGACAAGAAAAACACGGTATTGGTGTGGTTTCTTATTTTTATTTTTCGATGCAGTCTCCACGAAGATCAATACACTTTTTCAAACGGTGCTCCAGTCTCTTCAAGTCGTCGGAAAAGTAGGATGTTTCGAAGTCTGCAAAATAGCCATCTCTAGCGGCGATGACTTCCTCATTTAGGGCAAATCTCTTTCTTTCCAGTGATTCTCTCAGGCTTGGGAATAAGGAAAAGTCACTGGGTGCTAGATCCGGTGAATATGAAGGATGAGAAACTAATTCGTATCGCAACTCATTCAATTTGGGCATTAAGTATTGCTCCGTGATCGTCCTTCCCTTCTGCAGATAGTCACACCTTGTGAATTTCAAAAAATGGACGCCATGACCTTTCCAACCGATCGAACGGTCTTTGCATTCTTCGGAGCCAATTGGCACGGAAAAGTCCACTGCTTCGACTGTTCCTTTGACTGCTCCTAAACTTTTAATTGGTAATTTCTTTTAATAAGGAAAAAGTTATTTGGGTTAAGTAAGTTTCCTTAAGAAATAATAACTTCCCAAATATAGAAATCCTTTTTCTATGTGTAGCATAGTACTTTCCAAAACATAAGAGAATAAGTTATAACTTTATTTAGTTAGTAAATTTATTGAGCCACGTCTCAAAGAAATAATACTTGAATCTAAACATATGCAGATGACAATTCCATTAAAATCTGATCGTAGCGTCGTACAAATTAACGCAATGCAACTCTTGATTCTTTTTTATCTTGGCGTCAAAATAATTTCTTATTTTGTAAAATCCAACAAAACAGTATATGGGTGGTCTGATAATTGGTAACGTCATTACGAATGAATCTCTCTCGGAAGATATTCTCTGTTATATGGTAACACCATTGTGAATACCTGCTTTCTAAATTGAGTTCCTTGTGCTACATTTTCAGAAGCCTGAGAGGAGCCCTGCGAAAATTCACTAGGTAGCTCTCTATTACGCCTAAGAGACGTTAAGAGTGCAATACCCCGTGCTTTTGAAGCTCCACCCACTCGTCGGAAGCATTCGTGATGCAAATTTTAAACTTGATCTAAGATTTTCAATTCAGACTATTCAGTTCACCTTGATCACTTAGGACTACATACTTTCAATAATTTGATATGAAACATGACAAGAACATTAATAAAGTAAAATATGTTTTAAAGCTGTATTTAACTCGAAGTTCTTGTATTCAAATATTTAATTCTTATTATCGCGCCTCACACTCAATTTTTTCTGATTGTATCTAATTGTCTATTTTATCTTATTTCTATATATTCTCATTTGTTACATACATTACTGACAATTCCGTATATGTACACATACCTGTATGAAAGAAGTAAATTTTATTATGAATAGGTAGGCTGTATACAAACGAAAGGATCAGGTCCGTAACGATAACATTTAAAAAATTGCATCCCTAAATGGGTTTAATTCAAGTGCAAGCTACAAGGTTTGTTGTGTAATCGTGAATTTAATTAAAGAATTTATAACAACTAAATTCATCTATGAAGTATGTTTTATTTATTGTTCAGACATAAATTCAGTCAAAGTATAGACAAATGCTCCAATTTAATTCAGCTAATAAGTAGACTTGAGACGTTTTTTCCGCATGCCAGGGTGGTAACAAGACGAGAAAATGGCGACATCTACCCATGTAATAAACCCATAATTAAAATAACCTTTAGAAATGGATAACAAATCTATACATGCACCCTGATAAATTTCCATCTTTCAATTGAGATTGTATTTATTCCATGAAACGGTTGCTTATTGAGTAGATGAAGTATTAAATCAATAGTAAATCGAACATAAATTGCTCATAATTCTACGCTTCATCCGTTTTGCTACATTACACTGGTGGGGCGTTGCGCACCGAATACGAGTTTGGTCCACGGAAGAACATTTTACATGCACTTGTCTTACTTAGATTGTTTGTCTGTTATTATTGCATTATAGGTGTTAATAATTTTGTCAGAAACATAAATGTGTTAGAAAATATGTTAAACGCCTATATAAACATATCTATAGTCCGTTCGCACCTTAAAATTCAGTATGGCTCTTATGGGAAATGCAAATGCGATTGCCACATTGTATCAAGATTTGATTGTTAGGATGTTTTAAATTCTACAGTTGGCTATATGAAGAAATGACAAATGGAACATAACCAATATTTCTCGCATATGTTTATTTTGATGTTATATTACATGATAGTGCTTCGTATAGATATTACAAGTTATTTATATGAATATGCAGGCTTCCACGGCCAGAGTTAGTAATCTAACTTGGACCGGAAGTAGTTCAATTATTAAGCTATTTATATATTTTTCAAATTATACGAAACAGCTTTGTTAAAATATAATTTACGAATGTTCTTTTAGAATTTATTCTACAATTGACTATAACAAGATTAGTAAACTAATTTATTTATTGAGAATAATACTACTATGATATAATACAAATAGTGGTTTTCTATATATATATATTAACAAACATAAAAGAGGAAAGGAATAAAAAGAAAAAAGAAAGTAAAAAGAAAAAGAAGGAAATAGAAAGAAAGGAAAAGTGAAAAAGAGTCGGGTGGAAGATACGGAAAAGGTGAAAAGAGTAAGAGAAGGAAAGCAAAAGGGCGAAAAAAAGAAAGAAAAGGAAGAAAAAGCAAAAAAGAGAAAGTTGGAATCTCGACGTTTCACCTCCTTCGTTGAAGACTTCTTCAGGAGAATTTAGTAATTAAGGGAAGTAGTTCGCTTATTACTGACTCTGGCCGTGGAAGCCTACGTGTTCATTTAAATATAAAAATATTAAATTTGTAAAGCTATGATAGTAAGGAAAGATACAAGGTTTTTCGAGTTGAAACAGAACAACTGACACCAGCAAGTAACACTTAAATACCAACCTATGCTTGGTAATGTTCATACATAAACTCTCTGTTGATAGGAAGAGAGGATAACAGTCCATAAGAATCATACTGAATTTTAAGGTGCGGAAGGACACAAATCACTTTTTTATTGTCTTAATTTGAGCTAAACAAATAAGTAATCAGATGGCAATGAATGTAATAAGCTACCGCAATGTTATCAAAATTAATACAGAAATTCCTAGAAATGCTGCAGAAAAAGATACATCATACGCCTTATTACAAAAGTCAATAGTACACACTGTACATTGTTCTTGATTCGGATTTATAACCCTGTTCTTGCACGAGGAGTTTGATCCGCACTGTCTCAGTACTTCTCGTAGCTTTGTACCATCACCGCCATAGTGATAGACCATACAATTCTGTTGAAAGTTACTACATGTCACGACGAATTTTCTGTAACTATAAAAGCACGGTCCGTCCCCTTCATCGAAACATGAATAACAACGTAAGCCCTCACAGAAACATAGCATTCTATACGTCAAGAGCACAAGTATCCATTGTCTATCCATTTACCGATGCAAGTTTAATATAACTGTCTGGTACAAAATTATTCTACGTCTACAATTACGCCTAGTAGGTTGTAGTTCACTTTTACTTTAGTTTTACTTCCAATTTGCAGATGATCCAGAAACGGTTTAAATCTTAGAATTGACATATTAGTTATTGTCATTTTGATAATGTGCGTCCTGTGTGAACTTAGTAATTGACTTGATTACACTAGCCAACACACATTTTGGGCACGAAAATGTTTCAGTGCCTGCAATTTCTTATGTATTCTAGGTAATTTTAAATTGCAAGAATATAAGTTAAAAATACATATTTAGGCAACTACGTCATCGAATAGTAATTTTCCGATCGTCAGAGAAAGCAAAAGGTATTAAAATGTACTTCTATATACTTACAGAGTAATTGCCGCACAACAAATAGCAGTAATTTTTATTAAATTGATGGTATATACAAAAAATAATGTCATCGACGACAAAACATTTTAACCTAAAAATATCATAAAAATGATATTCAAATTCATTTATTTCTTTTGTATAACCATGGACGGGGCTTTTAAGCCCGAAGAGCAACTCATCCAGTACCTCGCCTATTGTGCACCCATGTGACTTTAGTTCACTCGGCTGGGTTGTACCTGAGCAACAAAGTCCATAATCCGCCCCGAGTCGTAATTTTCCTAACTTGAGTCCGTCAAGCTGAGCATCCCCAATGTAAACCTGTCCTTCCCTGCAACTGCCAGGCAGTCAACAAGAAGATCCACAGAAGTTCCTTCTGCACTCCCACACTTTCTACATAAAGGAGAATCTACTAGACCCAAACGATGCATATGTCTGTGCAGTGCGCAGTATCCAGTTAAGATCGCTGTGAGTGCTCTCAATTTGATCCTGTTTATTTTTTATTTTCCTCACCCGCATAAATCCCGAGAGATTTGCAGTGTCTCAAACTGCCTACGCCGTTCCTGTAGCACCGGTGATTGGCGGCGAGCTCGAATTTATAGGTTTTAATACTGCCATAGGTACGCCCACATGCCGGCTCAGGACCTGAGAATTGTCGTCCACTGGCATCTTTTGCTAGCAAGTCAGCTATTTCGTTCCCTTTGCTCCCCCAGTGGCTTGGCACCGATCTCAGAGTAACGCTGCGATGTTCCGCCAGCTGTTGCAGCGTCCTATGGCAACTCAACACCACCTCGGAGTCAAACCCGACAGTTTGTAACGCCCTAAGAGCGGCTTGGCTGTCCCTTACGATTTCCATCGCTGCCAAGTCATGTGCGTAGTCAATAGAGTTCTCCGCACATGTCTGGATGCCAATTACTTCTGCTTGAAAAATATAGGGGAAGACCTCTAGACTGATGGCCTCGCCATCCTGTTCTCCCTCTTTCCAAATTCCAATACCTGTGCCCTTCGAGGTTTTCGAGGCGTCCACAAACCAGCGGGAGATGCCCCATCTCGATTTGCATGCAGATGTCTTTATTGCCTCGTTGCTGGGAATTATTACATTGTATCCCCCAGCAAAGCTATACACGGGACGAATTTTGTCGGTCTTCATTGACGGCGCTGCTGTGTGTTCGATGTAGCTGAAGATGCTGGTGTGGTCTCGTAACTTGTCAGAGAATACCTTGCACCCACTACATTTGACTCTGTAGGCTCCTAGGGTTGCTTCTGACCTCAGCACTAGCTGCAGTGGCGGTCTCCATCGCGTGGTCGGCGTCGAGGCCATGGTCCCCGTAATGCCTACGCAAGCAATCTTTTGAACGTTGCCAAGGATCTTGGCCGTGTAGTCTTGATTGGCTTTGTGCCACCAGACTAGCGACGAATAAGTTATAGTAGATACTGTACTATCTGTACAGCCAGTGAACCATTGCTGGTTTAAGGCTCCACGTTCAACCAAACATTGTGGCTTTGTTTGTAGCATGTTTCAGGTGTGATTTGATTCATCGAGGGAGAATACGTAGAAATCTATTAAAATTACTCTGCCAGATTGTGATGTATTAAAAATTCTTCTAGATTCCAAAAGGCAATAGCTGAGTTCAATACCTTCAACAGCTAAGAATTATTTTTTTTCGCAATTACAGCTATATAAGGCTATTAAGATGCCGCTTGTGACAAGAACCAGTGAATATTAGCCTATCGTAATGCATGGCCTGCTATCTATTAGCTCATATTCTACACACCCCTCGTATATCTTTGTGAAAATCTACTTTAGCTGGTCTCTCGCTGTTCTGTAGTAAATAATATGGAGATACAAAAATCACAATTGTTGGTTATTTTGGCCACTATATTTAGTTTTCGAAGTGGCCTTGATCTGTCTTACTTGGTGGTTGAATTAATAATAAGAAAATAGCTATTTCTAACGCGTGTATATCAGGTTTGCAAAGAGCTTACCGTTAGCTTCGCTAAACATTCCATATAATAGGAATTCGAAATGTTACATTTCTACTATAGCTTTAATTTATATCAATGATCGACTCTCTTGCTTAAGAGTTTTCACACTTTCTATAAAATTCCAAAGAAACTTAGAAGTAGTAACCTGTTGGTGTATTAACAATAGAATTCACCTTGCTGTTTGTAAATGCGTTGTTGTTACACATACTAAAAACAAAAGCCTGGTGTTTTTTGGTTACTTGCTGGAGAACTTTATTATTCCAACGTTAACGCAGTTAAAAGACCTGAGTGTTTTGTTTGATTCCGGACTTGCGTGGTTCCTAAATTGGAGTATGCTTCTATCGCTTGGCATCTTATGCATGCTTATCAACAACTCATTGGGAAAGAGTTCAGAAGAGGTTCTTAAGATATCTAATTTTTAAAATAGATGGTATGTATTCGTCTCACAAACTACTGTGGTTTACTGAAGCAGCGTATGTATGTGTACATTATATTGCGCAATTTTATAACCATTTATTATCCTGTAAATAGGTAATTGCATCCTCTGGATAATAAAGAATACTATTACTCTTATTATTATTTTGCCATCGTGGATGTTTTGGTCTCAAGCTTTGTTAAAATAGTCTAGACCAGAGGTTCTCAAACTATGGTCCGCGTCACTACAAACGTTATATTATTCGCTCATCCGTACTAAATTAGGGTATGCCTCGTCAATCTGATATCCTCACTATATTCATCTGCAAGTACTACTTGAAAGAGTGCAAAAACGATTTTTAAAATATATTACCCTAAAAGTTTATCGCACGTATCCTAGACGCTATGTTGATTATGCAGGTCTTCTGACGAGACACAGCTTTGTATCGTTATCGAATCGAATGAAGGAACTTAGCAGCCATTTTCTATTTAAACTGATTAACCACAGCATTGACGCTCTATCCCTTCTCTCCAGTATTAATTTGGTGGTACCTCAGTATAATACGAGGTCCTTCCCTACTTTTAAGGTCCCGTCATATTAGATGTTCTTCTTAAAGCACCCATTACACATATGACTAGAAATGCTAATGGATTAATTGAAGATCCTTTTTGTTGAAGTGCCTATGCGGTCTACACTGTTGCCCCATTTTATTCTTGCTTTTTGGTGTCACCGAGCTGTTATTCTGTTCACGATTCAATTGTATAATTTTTCATTAATTTTAATTTATTACAACACTGTATATACTACATTATGCTATATTTTATAACGTTATATTATTGTCACACTGTCCTGTAAATGGAATTATTTTCTGCTGAGAAATAAAGTTTATTATTATTGTTATTAAAACAATGTATTTTTAGAATATTAGCCGTCATATTTACGGTACTACGACCAAAAATTTTGTGTTGTACCTTGTTAGAGAAAATATATAAATCTTAAAAAAAAACATCTTAAATACCATTATTTTCAATGCGAATCTTAATATCCGAAATTAATCCGACTCAAATACGGTATCGAAACAGAAACGGCCGCCGTATATTTCGCGCTGGAAGCAATAAATCCAGCCGTGGCAAGAAACACAATATCTATCCGTATTTATGAAAATTAAAAATGCTTTATTAGACAGCTCAGCAAACTTTCAGTCTGATAATGCCGTTTAACAACTTAATTACTCTCTTATCTCCGGCCATTTAGAGGCAAAAATTTAATGTTTTATAAACACGTAATATTTTGCACGAAGGAAGATAGAGCGGCGGTCTATCTGTGTTTCTGTCCGGTCTGTACCTGATGGTACGGTTTTTAAAATATAACATCACTTAGGTGTGATTCATGGTAGTAGCCTGTGGCTAATGGGTAGATATGACTATGTCTATGTATTACGATGATCAATCACTTGAATATTACCGTGTTCTTTATAGCGTCCTTAAATCAAATTTGTGGTTCCATACGCCTATTAGGGTAATTTTTTGACTTAATTGGTAAGCTGATATATGTATAGTTTCACAGCTTTAAGTAAAAATCATGTTATTCATAAGGAAGGTTTACATTATTACATTTTTTACCTGATTTACTGACATTTTAATTTACAAGACTAAGTTGGCATATTTAATTAATGACTCAATTGACGAATCAGTTCTTCAGTACAGAAAGGTTCAAACGATTTTGGTTAGATTTTTCATTCATGATTAAACATTCGCAATATATAGCTGAAGCATCGGTTGATTATGACTAGTTTCGTTTTATTACAGATTTTTGCAACTTGATGAATGATGGAATGAGATAAAATAGGGAAGCAAATTGCTACTATTGCCTTCATAAATTGGTAGTGCAGCCTAATGAAATATCCAAAACTTTACAGACACCTGGTATCAACTGAAGCTTTGATTATCATTACATAGATCGATTTGTTGATCGAAATGTTTGTAATCGTCAAAGATCTGATCATTCATCGTTTGTTTGTACCAAAATGGCAAAAGGCAGTTAAACAAAAAAATCGATGAAATACTCTCAGAAAACAAAAAAATCTAATCCCATGAGAAATTCTTCTTTCTCATGTAATGGAAACTAACTTTGGACAAGGAGCTTCCAAAAGATCTGTGCGTTATTTGTTAAATAATTTATTAAAGGAAAGCACGACAGTGAAAGCAAGAAAGCTTATTTCAGCGGTATGTTCATGAGAGGTACAAAAAGATGCTCTTTACTGAACAAGAAGAGAAGTTCAATAAACAAAATAAGCGAGTTTGTTTCGAAATCAAGAGAAGCAAAAGAACTCATCTGAAAGGTTCAAACAGTCCACACCCAACCTGATATAATGTGTTACCTACGATGGGTCTTCAGAATTACATTTTTGTGAAACTCTTTTAGAAATCGGAGTAAAACCATTGAACCCAACGCTATTTCCAAATCAGCACTGGAGCTTTGTGCAGGATTCGGTACCAGACAATAAAGTAAAGGCTACGCAGAAATGGCTGGAAAAGGCGTACCTGTTTTTATTAGTGCGGATGATTGGCTTTTATTAAACCGGATCCTTACTTCGTTGGACTATAAAATAAGCACATCTGGTTCTCTTCTTCTTTTTGGTGAAACTACTTCCTAATTTACCTAATTTAGTTATTGATAACTAGCCAAGGATTTTAAATATGTGCATTAAAGTCAAAAACCGTATGTTTTCTTGGTTATTTTGTTTACTATATTCGGTTTTCGAAATGACCTAGGTCTGTCCTGATGGTTGGTACATTAATAAAAAATAGCTAATGGGATAATAATAAGAATATTATTTATCTTATTATAATTTTGCAATCGTGGAAGTTTTGCTATCGAGATTTTTTAAAATCATGTAGACCAGGTGTTCTCAAACTGTTGTTCGCGTGTCACTATTGATGCACGGAGCTTCCGATATGCAAAATATAAGGAAATACAATATATAAGCAAAATGCCATACCGGAGACGTGGTAAGATATTTAGGCTAAATGTTTACGGCTTTGTGCACACATTTACGTATCTTCGGGATATTTCTTATCTGGATTAGACCATCGATCGTCGTCTACTATTATGTTCGTAAGAAGAAACTGAATTATGCTGTTAATTAGCATATGCATTCTTTCTAACAATACAATTAGATTAAAGGAAACTACAGATAAGGAAAACAAGCTCAGTGAAAGGTAAGTTTTACAAATACGGTAAAAACTGTACATGTTCTTGAGGTGAACAAGAGGCCTAAAAAAAAACTTTAACAATATATAAATGTTTTACACCTAAACCGGAAAAAAAAACAACATTCTTCAGTATACTGCATCTCCGCGAAATTTTATTGAAATTGGAGGGACAGTTGCCTACCTCTGCTTGCAACTAGGCAAAAGACTATTACACTATTGTGTCAATAACTCGAAAACGAATAATAATATCGATATATGGTTTTCGGAAAAATCTTCTAGACTTTTCATGTAACACTTTCTAAGGAAATTTAAAATAACTATCACCATCATGGAAAGCGTCTCCTAACTAATTTATTGAAAATTATTGAGCATCACTGAAGATTAAATTCTACAAAAAAATTGCCTTTCAGAAAAGGTAACTTTCCACTACCGTGTACTACTAGTATTTGTTCTGAGACTTTCAACGAAAATTTTGATTTTTCTTGTTGAACGTACGAATTGCATTTTCTTTCAGTAAAATCTAGAACTCGCAAACATTTTTGGGAAATTACTTGTGGCCTCTTTCATAATTGAACTCTAAAAATTATACTTCTTAGTATATCGAACATACGAGCTGTTTTTTTTTCAACCTCCGATAGCTCATAAAAAAAGACAATAGATAAAGAATCGAATTACACTACGCAACTCACACTTGGCCGGAGAATCAATTGCAGGAGCTATGTTTCCGTACCTGCAACTCATCTGAAAATAGCGCAATGACGTCCTAAGTGCTAGATATTATAGTGGGGAAGATGCGCAGTCACCTTCTGAGCATCTACGTCTCCCACTGTTCGCGTCAGTGTTTACTACAGGCATGAACGGAAGTTGAAAATGTAAAAAAACCCTTGTTTATTATTATTATTTCCTAAAAAGATAGTTGGACCTATCATAAAGGGTATACATTACATAAAGAGCTCACAACGTGTATTAGTTAGCCGCGTTTTTGAACTATGTTGTTGTTTATAAAGGCTTTCTTATTGTGAAGAAATAAGAGCTGCAATGTATGAACTATATATGTACATATATATAATTCGTTACATGCGCGGATATCAAACCCTGAAAATGTAGCAGCACAACGTAATTCGTACACGATTGCTATATATATGATTAACAATGTTATAAAAAATGCATATGTAAACGTAGAGTAGCCGTGGCCCGAATGCAACGACCATATCGGACAGCTGTTGCAGTCCGTGTACACAGCAGATGGCAAATTAAATAATCGAGCACGCTTTTCAAAAGTCCGACGTCGGTCCGGTTCGGTGTGCCCCTATGGCCCACTGGCGCTGTAGCCTAAATTAATATTTATGTAAATCATTCTTGCCGTGCATTTTTACGTTCCGTCCGGTAGTCCACATCGCAAGGGAAAATGGAATACTTGAGTGCATAGTGCGCTTTCGGTAAAATCGATAGCCTATATTACAGTGCTATACCGATTTAATTATTTATGGGCCCGAGTTTCCTTTTGCCGATGCATTTTACAATAGATGCATGATCGTAAAGTCGCCACACTTTACGTACTTTTAGCATGGACAATTGCCAGCAAAATTTTCAAACGCCGTTGCTCTTTTACGAGAAAAACATGGTAAACGCGACTATGAATCATATTATAAAAATGTGCATTCGACAATATACGTTCAGGAACTGAATTTTCAAGTTAAAAAAAATTGTAGCTGCTCTTTCCTACCAGTGCAATATATTACAGTAATATCATTTACAAGAAATAATTTACTTTACTGGATAGTTACGTTATATCAAAATTAATAAAATTATTTAATTATTTCTATTGACAAAATCATATGTTCAAAAGATACCGTAATAGTCTATACTCCTAATTTATCAATTTTCAGGTAAGAAAGGACTGACTTCTCAAGTTTTTGAAAAAGAAACTTTCAAAGCTTCGATAGTACTGCAACCGATTCTAACCAACATTGCAGCTATATAATTTTGGTAATATTGGACATTTCCGCGTAATAGAGCGAGGCGCCGGCCTGCTGAAACGATACAATATTTTTGTATGGATGTTCTTGAATCTCTCAATTCTCAATTGAATTGTAGAACGGTTACATTAGATTCGATTCCCTTTGACTGGAACAATAGTTATTAAGTCACAATATTGCACATTAATCTGATAAGTATGTTATTTTTACCGTTTTTATGCTTTCATTACTTTACTTACGTTTAGTATAATGTATTATTATTGTTTGACTCGATGCAAATGCCTGTTAAAGCGCCAACTATATGAAGAAGTGTTACTCGGAAGAATGATCATAAATAGCCAGAAAGAGTAGTGTTCTCATTTGCGTAATATTATTTAAGAAGCAAAGAGAATTTAATAACAATAATCCACGATTTCGCATCTCCCAGCAGCTTTCGCCAAATACAGGGGGCAGCGACTGGCCATGAGTTATTATTACGCCTGTGTCTGCGTGTGAAAGATATTCTTTCTCAGCATTGATTGACGATTGAGGAAAACTACAGAAGAAGCTCAACTCCGAGAAACAGCCCTGGGGCTAGAACCCGGGACCACGAGACTAGTAGCACACAAGGCACTGAGCCATTAGCCTCCTTAATATCGTAGTATAACAAGTAAAGATGTAACTATTGGAACTATAGACGTTTTGGAAACCGTTTTCAATAACCTTAAACAATATCCACCATTTTCAATATCAGGGTTAGTTAAAGATGGATGAAATATTTGTATCAAACAAGAGGTTAAAGCTGTACCTGGATTTGATCTTAAGATGGATAGTAAACAGTTCTAGTTGTTATTTAATACAAGAATTGTTATATAACTATATAAACAATTATAAAGATTATCATGCCACACTAAAATATATTATTAGTAAAACGATAAACAGAATACATGTATCTACAAAATCAATGAACGATGTTCAATACATATAAGTAATTAACGTCTTAAGTTATAAATGTTTTAATATATTTACTTTTACATTTTTGTCTTTTAATCTTTAACGTAGATTGTAAATTATATGCTTAAGTAAAACTTTTCATTTGTTTCCAATTTTTCGATAAGTTATTAATTCTAAAAATTCATCCTCAAAAAGTTTCCATTGTATTGTATCGTAACTTGAACATCCGTGGAACAACATACTATTTCTAGTCGACAGGTAGCTGCTATAAAGACACCATATATCTTATTACAATTTTTTAATTGCCAATGAATTTACGTTCTACTAGCTTTGTAGATGTCGAATTAGTATCTTTTACAAAAATGAAGAATGAGTTCGCGTGTACATCTAGCACATATGTTCTTCACATATTTATCGCACTCAAGTGGATTTCGAAATATTTCCGTGTTTTCTTTTCAAAATATTCGAACAATTTTACTGTTCGGTCCACTGAAGAACTCTAAATGCAAGGTTACTATATAGTAAACACTTCATTATACAGCATACAGTTCTTTTCCATTGCGGAATTTAAAAATACTGTTCTTTTCCATGTTGTTTGTATTGTTCTTACAAATTAAAGACACCTGTGTATCCCTGACTGACGCTTTCTTGTCCATAGTACATATATTATAATTTGTCCAAGACTAAGACTTTAAGACCTAAAACCAACAAAACCACAAGTCACTTGGGAGGGATAGGAATCCTATCGTCTGTCTCCTTCGTGGGTAAATTTAATAAAAGGAAATTTAGAACTTAGTTGTTCAGATTCAGTTGTTGTAGTGTTATAGATGCTAAGCGTGACCTGGAGAATAAGCCGAGGTATTCTTATAGTCGGTTTCAAATTTACCTATAAGACTATTAGTCATAGAAGTAAATAGACCAATGTTACCCATTGCCATTCCTTCAGTTTACTGATAAAAAGTGCTATGAATTTACAAAAGAATTCGTTTGATGTAGTCTTGCTAAAGAAGTTAAACAAACAACCTCTTTGCTTTCGTTTGGTTATCCAACAAAGTCTTTCTAAATACTTCAAACTTGCATTGGTCGGAAAACAACGAACTTACATCCAACGAAACTAAGATATCGTTAAATAATTTCTCAGACGGCAGTAAGACATCGTTGTTAGTAAGCTCCATGTTCGTAATTCTCTCAGCGACCGCGCATGAATTTTTGATTACTGAATCAGGTACCTGCGCTGGTAAGTGGCTAAATTTATCGAACAATGTCTTGGAAAGCAAGTATCTTGGATTACCAATATTGAAGACAACAAGTCACACATTGTACGCCTCCTGGATTATGCAGCCTAGATAGATACACAATTCCAGGTTAGCTTGGGCCTGTTAGTTTACATCTTAAAATATCACTAATAACAAAAACTTTTGATTTTTGTGATGGTTTTTAATAATGAAGTTTTGGTAAGTTTTAAGTAAGAACTATGCGACGAGATGACCACGACATTACCTTTATCTAAATCTAAATAAAATCGGTTTTTCTCCTTCGGTCTCTCAGCAATGTTTTGATCTTTGCATGCAATGTTGTCTACATTTGGTGATTTATTTTTAAAATTTCAAAACTTACAAGACGTAAGAATAAAGCTTTAGTATCATCATCAAAGCTTGAAGTTGTATTCCAAACCTTTGTGTATTAAAGTTACATTTTTTCTTGATAAAAGGCCCATGATTTGTTCCCAACAAATTCATACGGAGTATTTATATAGACCTTGTTGGATCATGCCAAAGTTGACTGCGCAGTGAAGATATTTTACAGCAGATTGTACACTGTCCTAGATCACTACGTACTTAAAATCAAATCAACAAATCGACACTATCCGCCTTGGTTCACGGCAAATGTTAAACGACTTGTAAATATGAAAGAGTATTACTTTAAGAAATGGAAAAATACAAGGTTGGATTATTATCTCAATGCGTTCCGAAGACTTCATCAATTACTTAAAGTAGAGGCAGATAACGCATATCATAATTATCGAGGGCAGGTGGAAGCGAATATCAAGATTAATCCCAAGGCCTTTTGGTCATTTGTTGGTGGTGGTTGGAGGACAACTTCAAGGATCCCTGGGCGCATGTTCCACAACGAGGAGCAACTAACTGAACCTGAGGCCATCGTTAATAGTTTTACATGCCATTTTTCTAATGAATTTAGTGCCGGCACATTGGTTCTGTAAATAGTAACTGTCCCTCTTTTGGTGTATCCTTTATTACCAAGGATGAGGTGCTGAACAGTGCTTCAAGGCTTTCTAATGATATGACATCGGGTGATGATAACATACCTAGTTTTCTAGTTCGTGAATGTGCCTCTATCTTTGCGTATCCACTATGTATACTATACAATTTAATTGTTAAAAGTTCCACATTTCCGACAATTTGGAAAACTAGTAAAATAGTGCCAGTGTTTAAGGAAGGTGAGCGGGCTAACATTGCGAATTACAGACCTATAAACATTTTAGCTAACTTTGCAAAAGTATTTGAACATATTTTATATAATAATATTTTTTTTAATGTTAAACCATTTCTGTTAATCCATCAACATGGATTTATGTCAGGTAGATCCACAGTAACGAACTTGGCAAATATCACCCAGTATATATCCGGAGTGTTGGACCAGCGAGGACAGGTCGATGTCGTCTATATTGACTTTGCTAAACCATTTGACCGTATTAATCACAAGTTACTTTGTGCTAAATTGGAAGCTATTGGCTTCTGCCCTGCGTTGGTGAAATTAATTTCATCTTACCTCTCTGGAAGGAGTGGTTACGTTTTTGATAATGGCTATTCATCCACTTGCTTCAGAATACTATCTGGAGTTCCGCAGGGTTCTAATCTCGGACCACTCTTATTTAACATTTTTCTGAATGATTTGCTAGATAAATTGCGACGTGAGGCTTTAGCTTACGCTGATGATCTTAAAATCTACAATGTTGTCGATTCGCTAGTTGATTGCGTTAAGTTGCAGACTTACCTTAACCTTATTAATGAGAGGTGTACTCTGAATGGCATATCTCTAAATATTGGCAAATGTTTAGTGATCTCTTATACCAGACGCTCTAATCCGATCACTTTTAATTACTCTGTTGATTCTACATTTATTGCAAGAACTGAAAAAGTGAGGGATTTGGGAGTACCTTTTGACACAAAACTAAGCTTTTCTGATCACATATCTGCTATATGTCGTTCTGCATCTAAATCTTTGGGTTCTCTAATAAGAGAGTGATAGGGACTCTGTACTATACTCTTGTTCGATCTAAATTGGAATATGCCCGCTTAATTTGGTATCCTTACTACACGTATCAGGTGATTTCAATTGAACGTGTACAAAAGCGATTCCTCAAATACCTTAGCTACAAGGCTAGCAGTACTTACCCTGATCGTGGTTCAGATTATGTAACATTGCGGCAGCAACATAATTTTGAGTCATTAGAAGATCGTCGCCATAAAAACAGCGCAAGATTTTTATTTAACCTGTTATCTAATGAAATAGATTCACCATCATTATTAGCTTATGTCGATTTCCGAGTACCACCACGTTACACACGATACCTTGATTTTCTCGTGGCGTGTAGGCACAATACAAATATCTTGGTCAAATCGCCTATATTCCATATGGTCACCAATTTTAACAGAATATACTCGTAGAATATTTGTTTATGTTAGGATTATGTTAATTGTTATAAAATGTATTGTACATGTGTGTTGATTTGTAATAGTTTAGGCATGTAATTGCACCAATTGTTTGTATGTTGTCCTGTAAGTGATAGTAATCGTTGGACAAATAATAATATTATTATTATTATTATTATTATTATTATTATTATTATTATTATTATTATTATTATTATTATTATTATTATTATTATTATTATTATTATTATTATTATTATTATTATTATTATTATTATTATTATTATTATTATTATTATTATTCAATTCATTCAGTTTCAAGTCGATGTGCGTGTCGGTTGTGCTGAGGAGTGCGTATAGTGGAGTGATCCAATTGACAGTTGTCCTGGTGCTCAAATTAATTGTGTTTACTATCATTTTGTAGGAAAACGCTTGTTAATTTTGTTATAAACATTAAATTAGAATATTATTTCTTATAACGGAGAATTTAGCGAAAGAATGTTAAACTTTCAATATTAACCTCTATAAAAATACGAATTGAAACAAATAAACATGCAGTTTTTTTGTAATGCATAAACAAGAACTGATTGTTTTTCTGAGGAGTGCGTCTAGTGGAGTGATCCAATTGACAGTTGTCCTGGTGCTCAAATTAATTTGTGTTTACTATCATTTTGTAGGGAAAACGCTTGTTAATCTTGTTATAAACATTAAATTAGAATATTATTTCTTATAACGGAGAACTTAGCGAAAGAACGTTAAACTTTCAATATTAACCTCTATAAAACAACGAATTGAAACAAATAAACATGCACTTTTTTTTGTAATACATAAACAAAAACTGATTTGTTTTTCTCTGCTGTGTGAATAGACATACGAATTTGAAATATACAGGTTGGTTATCGAGATGTCTCCTGATGTCTGTTTTAAGTGTGCGGCTAAATTGCCGAATGATGGTGATTTTGTGGTTTGTCAGGGGTGCTCTTGTGGTTATCATTATGAGTGCTCCATTTCAGTGCCACTTATAGTTCGATGGGAATTAAAAAAGGCAGGCTGGCGTTGTGAGAATTGTAGGGAGAAAAGAAGGGCTAAGGAGGATGATTCACCTTCTATTGAGTCACAGAAAAATCCAAGCGAAGCTCTAAAGATAAGTTCGGAAATCTCGGAAATAAAATCTATTCTTGTTGGGCTGAGCGAGCAAATGAGGGATGTGATTCAGAGCCAAAAATTTCTGTCAGCGCAGTATGACGACATAAAATCGGGTCAGGATAGAATCGGATCACAGTTGGAACAGGTTGAGAAAAGAATGGGAGAAATTATGGAGAGGGAAAAAGTGAGGGACACTGAAATCGAAGAACTATCAAGAAGGATTGCATTGTTGGAACAGGCTGATAATGACAGAAAATTGGAGTTACATGGAGTAGATGAAATACCAGGAGTGAATATTGAGGAAATTATATTTGAGATTGCAAATAAGTTGGAAATCAAATTAGAGTCTAGCGACTTGGAGTCAATATATAGGGTGAACAACAAACAAAGAGATCAATCGCGCCCTGTATTGATACAGTTTGTCAGCCGAAAGAAATGCACAGAATTTAAGGAGAAGAAGCGTACAACCCTAATAAACAGAGATTTAGATAGAAGAGCTTCGGAAAGAAAGATTTATATATACGAATACCTATCAAATTACCACAAAAGGTTGCTATAGGATACGAAACAGTACGCGAAGAAAATGGTTTCAGGTACGTGTGGATACAGAATGGAAAAATATTAATTAGAAGGAATGAAGGTTCGAAGATATACCGAATTCAGCAGAATGCAGATTTGAACAAGATCAATGACTCACGGAAGAACTAGAAGAGGAAGTGGTTGAAGTTTCAATAGCCTACGATGGATAGTGAAATCGAGGAATATCTGAGAGTACTGAACGGGAACTACAGGTAGTTTGTAATTTGGACAATTGGACAGATTTGGTATGTAATCTACATAATGATTGTTTTAATTTCTCATTTTTAAACATTCGTTCAATTAAGAAGCATTTTAGCGAATATTTATGTTTTATAAATAATTGTTTGGACAAAATGAATTTTCTTGCTTTGGTGGAGGTAAATTTAAACAGATTTGAATATTCGCAATCTGAATATTTATATGATATAAAAGGTTTTGAGAGAATTAGCAAATTAAGAGATAATAAATCTGGAGGCGGTATAATAGTCTATATAAAGAGTACTTATAAGTTTAGTTTTATTGAGGTAGAGTTTAGTAGCTATGAGGCAATTTGTTTTTGCATCCATGTTAACGGGAGCAAAACTTATGTATTAGTAGTTTATAGACCGCCAAATTTCAGTGTGACTAGTTTTCTTTTGGAAGTCGAATCCTTTTTAACAATGCATCAAAATCGGAACTTTGTATTGGTTGGAGATATAAACATAAACATATTAAAAGGGACAAATTGTAAAATAGCAACGGAATATGAAAACATGTTGATGGGAGCCGGCTTTGACTGTGTATTAAAAGGATATACTAGGGAGGAAATTATTGGTGATGTTCTTGTAAGCTCATGTATCGATCATGTGTACTTCAGAGGTAGTAAAGATGGATGCACTACCAAAATTGTCGGTACAAAGATTTCTGACCATTATTTGGTCTGTGGGACCATTCATACTACATGTCATTGTGATGTGATTTCACCGATTATGATCAAGCGCAGTGTAATTAACAAAGAATGTATGAAAAATTACGTAGAAAATGCATTTAGAAATGTGATTATTCCAAATTTTAACGATGTTGATGAATTATATAACTTTATTCGCGGTGTATTTGATGCTGCGAAGGAGGCATCACTCACGATGTCTTCATATAGCAAAAAGAAGAACTACTTCATAAAACCGTGGATTACTGAAGATATTATGTTAGCTATGAAGGAACGAGATAGAAGATTTCATATTTGGAAGAAGTCTATTGAAAATGCCGATATAAAGGGAAAACTTCGAAAAAATTACAAATTCGTACGAAACAAGGTCACTATGCAAATCAAACAAGCAAAAAGGAAATACTACCATGATAAATTTGTGAAATATGACAAAAACATGAAGGAAACATGGAAATGTGTCAATGAGGTCTTAGGCCGATCTCCATCTATACAGGGCAAGAATATATTCGAGAGACACATGGAAACTACAATGAAAGAAATTGCCGAAAAGTTCTGTGAAACTTTCGCCTGCGCGGTGTCACCAGGAGACCACATTTGCCATGAACAGCCATATTACAGCTACATGAAAAGGAGTGGTTTGAGGTGTCAACACATACAGAGGGAATCTATTTATATACCTGATATTACGGAACAGGAGTTACGTTCTATGATTGCAACAATGGACAAAAAGAAGTCTCCAGGATACGATAACATAATGTTAGCAGACGTAATTGAAACGTGCGACAGTATCAGTCCCGCACTTGTTAGTCTGATAAATTTATCCCTGAGAAATGCAGTTATTCCTTCCTTACTCAAGGTTGCTGTGGTGACTCCAATTTATAAGAACGGAAAAAAGGACGCAGATACAAACTATAGGCCTATTTCAGTGTTGTCTTGTATAGATAAAATTATTGAGAAATATGTGGCAAAGGTTATGCATGACTATCTACAGAAATATCAAATTCTGAATGAATCGCAATATGGATACCGGAAGAATAGGGGCACCATTGATCTCTTGGAGCGCGTGGCTGACATCGTGAATGGCAAATTGAATGAACATAAACATGTGTTATGCCTCTTTATTGATTTCAGCAAGGCTTTTGACAGAATCAACCACGACAAACTCCTAAAAATATTGGAAGATCTGGGAATTAGGGGGCCTCTTTTGGACTGGTTCAGATGTTTTCTGGCAAACAGAAGATTTTGCGTAAAGGTGGGCAATGAAGTCAGTAGTCTGCGGGAACTCAGAGCAGGAGTACCCCAGGGTAGCATTCTGGGGCCTCTACTTTATCTCCTGTACGTAAATGACGTACAATATTGTTTCCAAGATTGTAAATGTTTTCTGTATGCTGATGACACTCTGATTCTAGCGGTACACAAAGATATTAAAAAGGCTGAACAAATGTTATTAAGAGAGTTTCATAGATTTCAGCTGTGGGCGCACCAGAAAGATTTACTAATTAACACCTCAAAAACGAAACTGATGCATGTTGCGTCACCACATTCGGGGGTTGATTGGTGACTTAAAATTAACAGTTCATGATACAGACTGTCTGCATATGGAGGATACGAATCACAACAGAAACTGTGAATGTGATAACATAATAGAGCTAGTACACCGCCAAAAGTATTTGGGCATTTATATAGACAATCGATTTCTGTGGGATGTTCATATCGGAGAGATTGGCAAAAAATTGAGCTATTTTGCAAACTGTTTTTATTATCTGAGTGATTTTGTGCCAAGGAATGTACTGCGTATAATCTACCACTCATTAGTCGAATCGGTTCTCTCTTACGGAATAACCATATGGGGTCAGGCATCAATAAGTCACATTAATCGGTTGAAATCTGCGCAGGGAAGAATTCTGAGAAATATGGATCGAAGTGTTATTGGCAATATATATAGAAAACACAATATTCTGAGTATCAAACATTTGTATATCTTTCGGGTAGTTATTAACAACTATTTTAAATCTCGGAATCTGACGACTGTTCACCACCCTCATGCTACAAGAGCGAGAGAGCGTGGCATGTACGTGGTTCCGAAGACTAATAACAAATATGGTGATCGACTGATTAGTGTGCAGTTACCGAAGATCCTTAATGATTTACCAGAAACTATGTTGAATCTACAAAGTCTTGCACAAGTAAAGGCAAACCTTCGCAGCTGGTTGGTAAGCCTAGAGGATGAGATCAAGTAGAGATAAGAATGATCGAAATGAATAATTCGTTTTAGTTTGTTTAAGTAGAATGCAACTTGGAACAAATTGCCGCTGACAAGCCTTTTGGCTTAGTGGCAGGTTATGTAATTGTTTAAATTTAAATTAGAATTAAAATTATCTTTGTTGGAAAGGAGGCCTGCTTTACATCTCTTTATTGCGATTGTGAGGCAAGTTGGTGGAGGAAAGCCTATATGACGGGCGGGTTAAAAAAATTATTATTATTATTATTATTATTATTATTATTATTATTATTATTATTATTATTATTATTATTATTATTATTATTATTATTATTATTATTATTATTATTATTATTATTATTATTATTATTATTATTATTATTATTATTATTATTATTATTATTATTATTATTATTATTAAGGTAGAAATGGCAACTAGAGTCACCTATAAGCAGGTCTGACCTACTGAGGTCATCTTTGGAACAGGAGAGGACGAAGATGACTGCGGGAGGAATTAAAAAGCAAAAGGACAAGGAAGAACAGGAACTTGCGAAATGTATAGAAATTCTTAAAGGAATGAAAATGGCGTCTGATCGCCAGAAAAATATGTCTATGCAAATTAAGAATGGTCTAAAGGAGCTTGAAGAAGTTCTTGACGCAATGACTTTTCACAGAAATAGTTGGAGAAAAGCTGAATGCGAACTTAAATTTTCTCTTCCAGAGGATGAGAGACTTGTTAGGAACGTTAGCCAAACTCTCATTAATACCATTCCAGCAGGACAAGACAAAGAAACAGGGATTGTTAATGAATCACTTGAAATCCCTTGGGAAGAGGTTCACCGAAATAGGCGTAAGCAATATAGAAAGGATGAAGCTAAAAGGAGAGTAGCAGAGAGGGAAAGCGGACAGCAGATATTCACCACCATCGGGGTTGCCGCGCCGCTAAATTACAGTAATAAAGAAAAGTTGAATCCCAAAACAGCCCGTCCGAAACATGCAGCCCTGCTTATTAAACCAATGCAAGGGAAAACCTATGCTGAAGTATTATCTGAGATGCGGCAGAGGGTAAAACCAGAAGAGACTTCAGTGAATATAAACGCCGTCAGAAAAACCAAGAAAGGGGTATCTTAATAGAATTAGGACGAAGTAGTAGTAACTGTAAAAGCTTTACAAACCAGCTCCAAGAGGCTTTGAGGGAAAAGGCGCAGGTCAGCACTCTTCAGCCTAAACTTAAATTAGAGTTTAGAGACCTGGACTGTTTGACTACGGTAGAAGAAGTGACTGAAGCAATTAGGAAAGCTCTACCAAATTGCGAAACTGACCCGAAGGTGATCTTAACCAAGGCCAATAGCAGACAGGTCAAAATGGCGTTAGTTGAAATTAATGACCACTATGCCCTTGAGTTGCTAAAGACTGCTCGCATATACTACCTTAATGCGAGCAGTCTTTAGCAGGGTGAATAGCAGAATCCGAAAGAGACTTGAAGTTACCCGGTGCTATAGATGCTTTGACTATGGACACCGGCAGACAACCTGCTCTGAACCAGATAGAAGAAAGGAGGGACTTTGCATGGGATGTGGAGAAAAGGGCCATTTTAAGAAGAACTGCACCAACAAACCTAGATGCTTTTTGTGCAGTGCTGAAAATGCACGGGACCATGTTGCTGGGTCAGGCAAATGCGGAGTTTTCAGACAGGCGCTTGAGAAAGCGAGAGCAGAGCACATCAGTGGTCTAGAAAAGAAACATCAAGTTAATGAATAGAGTTCTTCAAGGGAGCAGAACAGCAGATGAGATCAGCGTAATTCAGATCAATATGAATAGAAGTAGGCTAGCTGACGAACTTTTATATTAGCTGGCGTTTGAAACTAGCACGGATATTGTGTTAATCAGCGAACAGTACAGGAACCGAGATCAGCCCACTTGGTTCTCGGATCCGCTGAGCACCTCGGCTATATGGATATCCAGTTCAAGAAACATTCGAGTAAAGGGGCCGGGTTCCGAGGAAGGCTTTGTCTGGGTCAGATGCGAGGCGATGACTTTCTTTAGTTGCTACCTCATCCCCAATGAGAGTATTCAACAGTTCCACACAAAGATAGATGCTTTGGAGGATGCTATCTTCAATACCCAAGGAGAGGTAATTGTTGGGGGAGACTTTAATGCTAAGGCGATAGAGTGGGGTATGCCGCATCCGGACTCCCGAGGAAGGTATATTCTAGAAATGGCGGCCAGGACTGGGCTTATTGTTCTTAACGAGAGGGAAGTGACTACCTTCCGTCGACCTGGTTACTCAGAGACTATACCGGACGTTTCTTTTGCATCCGAGGCATTAGCACCTAGGATCGTGGACTGGAAAGTATCTGAAAATTATACAGGAAGCGATCACCAGGCCATTACCTTCACCGTGTATGGTCGGCCTGAGGCCCGCTGCCGGTTTTTACCGAATTCTGGTGGCTGGAACTTTGGGAAACTTGACGCGGAACGATTCTGTAGGGCCCTGCCTCCTGTATGTCGACTTATTGCAGGATCGGAGGTAGATGCGAGGGAGCGAGTGGAGAGACTTGTTGAGTCGACAATGTCAGGCATTGCATCTGCCTGCGATGCCTCTATGCCTAGAAAAGCTCCCCGACATTGTAAACGGGCAGCTTATTGGTGGACGGCTGAAATAGCTGAACTGCACAGGCGTCGCCTCCGATTCAGGCGAATCGCGCAAACGGCTGGGAACCGAGAGGAGGCTAACATAAGATCTGCTGAGCACCGAGAAGCCAAGAAATCCCTGCGACGGGCAATTAATGAGTCAAAAGCGCGCCACTGGAAAGACATGGTGTCGGACGTGGACTCTGACCCTTGGGGGCTAGGATACAAGCTCGTCACCCGTCGACTTGGGGCGATGAAACCGCCGGCTATTCTGGAGCTAACCAGGATGCAGCGAATTGTACGAGCGCTTTTCCCCTCTCATCATGCGAGGGTGGACAGAGGTTTAAGGATGCCAGGAGATTTCCTACCATTTAATGAGGAGGAACTGAGAACGGTAATGGGCTCCCTTGCTCAAAGGAGGGCACCAGGACCGGACAACATTACAAACGAGATCCTGAAATTGGTATACCAGCATAGCCCACATCTGTTGCTGGATATGTACAACGAGTGCCTGGCCGCGGGAGTTTTTCCCATACGCTGGCAGGTTGCCAGATCACTAAAAAGCAGGGAGATCCGGATGACCCATTTACGTACCGCCCTCTATGCATGCTGGACATGGCGGGTAAGGTTCTGGAGAGGCTTATACGAACAAGATTGCAGGCAGTGATGGAGAATGCTGGGGGTTTGTCGCCCCGACAGTACGGATTCCGCCGGGGAAGATCAACTGCCGACGCTCTACGGGAAGTTTGTGAGGCGGTAACCAGAGCAGAGAACCACAACCACTACTCGCGTCGAATCGTTCTTCTTGTTACCTTAGACGTCCGAAATGCATTCAATTCGGCAAGATGGGTGGATATATTGAATGCTATGAGCACTCCTTCCGGGTGCCGCCGTACCTTTTGCGGATGATTGACGACTATCTGGGGAATCGTTCCATCATATACGATACGAAGCAGGGTCGCTGCAATGATAAGGTGACGTCTGGGGTTGCCCAAGGATCTATTTTAGGACCGGATTTCTGGAACATCCTATATGACGGACTCTTGAGGCAGGAAATCCCCGAGGAAGTGACTCTTGTTGGGTATGCGGACGACATCGCACTGCTCATTACTGAGCGGGATGTAGAACTAGTACAGCTCAAACTTAACCAAACCATGAGGAGGGTAACTCATTGGATGGAAATGCATGGTTTGAGTCTAGCACTTAACAAAACTGAGGTCGTCATTCTATCTAAGAAGCAGATAGACACAATCGTACCCCTACGCGTGAGGGATGTGGAAGTTACCACCAGCCCAACAGTTAGATACCTTGGAGTGATGATTGATACCAAAATTACCTTTCGTCACCAGATTTTACGTACTGCCGATAAGGCGGCGAAGATGGTTGCGAACTTGAGTAGGTTGATGGCTAATGTTTGTGGTCCTCAGCCAAAGAAGCGGAGGTTATTGATGTCGACAATTCAGTCGGTCTTACTGTGCGGCTCCGAGGTGTTGGCGGAGATGTATCGTAAGAGGCTGGCCCAGGTGCAGAGAAGGCCTGCACTGAGAGTTGCCTCGGCGTACCGCACTGTGTCGGAACCGGCGGTCCTAGTGGTAGCGGGAGTCATTCCAGTGTCGCTCCTTGCTCAGGAAAGGAAGCGCATATATGTGAGGAGACGTGCAGGTGAAGAACGAGTCGCCAACGAAAGAGACGCCACATTAGAAGCATGGCAACGACTTTGAGAGACGGACGGAAGAGGGCGCTGGGCTGCGAGACTGATTCCGCGCCTCCACCCCTGGATCTCTAGAAGCCATGGGGAGGTGGACTATTACCTGACTCAGTTTCTGACCGGTCATGGCTAT
The DNA here is from genome assembly GCA_023509865.1 of Trypoxylus dichotomus. NCBI lineage: Eukaryota > Metazoa > Arthropoda > Insecta > Coleoptera > Scarabaeidae > Trypoxylus > Trypoxylus dichotomus. The sequence goes on along the minus strand of CM042074.1, from coordinate 43,548,268 downwards.
TTCAAATCGTATCTGCACCGAATGGGTAAGACCGAGACTGGAGCATGTTTGTATTGCCCAAATGAGATAGATGATGCGCACCATACCTCCTTCTTATGTGAGAGATGGGCGGAACCAAGACGGTTACTCGAAATGGAGATCGACGAATTTACGATCGATACAATTATAACCAAGATATCAGCCAATGAAAATTGCTGGACAAGTTTAACGCAATACGTTCAATATGTTCTGCGCACGAAGAAAGGCGATTTGGACCGCAACATGGAAAGACAATTGCTATAATTCGAAAGTCGAGTGGAGCGTGGCCTTTGTACAGCAAACTTGACTCAGCCCGAATTAAAGTGATTAACGGGTGGTGGCTGGTAGTCCTTTATTAAAAGGAGTCCGAGTATTGATGGATATGCTTATTATTATTATTATTATTATTAGTATTATTATTGTTATTATTATTATTGTTGTTATTGTTATTGTTATTATTATTATTATTATTGTTATTATTAGTTTCGCGTTATGTGCAATATGTACTGCGCAAAAAGAAGGGAGACTTGAATTGCAGCATAGACAGAGAATTGCTATAATTCCGAACCACAATGGAGTGTGGCCTTTCTACAGCCAAATGCATAGACCCAGCCCGAAGTAATGTAATAACCGGTTCCGGACTGGTGTCTTGAAGAAGAGGGGGTGTTTTAGCTGGTAGTCCTCCTTCACAGGGAGTCCAGCATAACTAGTATAGATGGATATACTAGTATGCGTCAATGCATTTCACCTCCGCAAAAAAAAAATATATATTATTATTATTATGTCTTCTAATTTGTTCAAATAATTGATCAATTATAAATACTCGAAGGTGCAAAAATATTTAGTCGATTTTGAAGGCAAGCTAAACGGTTGCAATTCTAATTGACTAATTTTAAAATAATTTCTGAATTTTGCCAACATCTTTTAGCCGAAAGAATTGTTTTATTTGCTGAATTTAAATAATTTTTGCATTTAATTTGAATGAAAGTTAGAAAAACATCCGTTCAAAATTTTGTCCTTCGACCAAAAACAAACATAACGTGCGAAACTAGATCTTGATATAGATCAGGAGATTATGTTAATAATGCCTAGATGTAGTCGCTGTTCATCCAGGATATAACACCAATGTTAGGTATTCAAAGGAAGTATTACGTCGTTACTCCTACAGCATGACTGAGCTACTGTTAATCCAAAGCAGCTTCCTTAGTCGATGTCTGGTCAAAATTCCCACATCCACGCAAAATTTCGTTTTATACAGCCACGTACCATAGTAACATTTTTGTAAATACTCCGAAGTAAGCAATTTTCTTTCTTGATCCCCACATTTTAGAACGTCTTTAGTTTAATTGTTCTGCATAAAATTTTGCCGTATGTCTTTACTATCCTCACCAATTTGCCAGGTTGGTATCCGTCTTCTTTATTTTTTTTCACGCTTTCAACATTTACACTCTTATTAAAGTATTTATTATTTCTTATGATGTTCGTACAATTTCATCCTGTTTTACATTTTATCACAAAATAATATGTTTCTTATCAAACTTCTTAGTGCTATCCCATAAATCCACTATTTACCAAAACAAAAGCCTGTATGTTTTAGTTCTTTTCATCCATCGTTAGTGGAGTAATCTCAGCAGTTATTTATAAACCCACTATATCTCTCCGAGGCGCCGTGTTATTATTATAAATCGCGCATACGAAACGTTGTTACTCCCATGCCAGCTATTCTCTACCCTTGCTGAAATAACGAATGTTCCCGTATCCAGCATATCTACCCCGTTACGAGATTTATCGCCGAAATTTACGTATATGTGTGCGTCTAACAATTTAAATTTATATGTGATTAATTACTTCAAAATTACTTAGGATAACTTTCCCCTGAGAATTGAATGTTAAGGTATTTAGCGAAGTAGGATATTAACCGAACTTTCGCATTTAATCGAAATTCCATTCAGTGTGTCTGTGTGTACAGATTCTATTAGACGAAGCTAAAACGTGCAGTGAGGGTATTTTGAAGTTTCCAGCCAAAAATTAAGCAATATATGCGTATATAACGAGAAAGTAAATAGCCAGTATTAAAATTTAAAATGACGATAATTTCGAAATAGGTTGGCAATTCATTCATTGGGATGTTGAGAGAGAATGAGAAGAATGAGACCTTCCTTTTCTTTTTTATTTTATAATTATTAATGCATGTATTAGCTTGTGCACATTATCTTACTTTCCCTTAGTAAATTAGGAAACATTTATAAACTTTAAGATAGCAATTATAAGCATGCTTTACTTACAGCATTGCCAAAGCGTAATAAATATGGTTTACTAGTATGAACCGCATTTCGGATATAAACAAACAGATGCTTTTCCGTTCATTAACAGTTTATACATATATTATATATTAACAGCATAATATTTTTACAGGATATACAGGATGTTTATGGCACTAAATTAAAAATGGTGTTGTTTCGAAATTATATACCACATTCGCACTTTCGACGTGTCAATGGCCGTAATTGTAAGCAAGAGGAGGATAAATTTTTATAAGTTAACAAAGTCGAAGTTATTCTGCAGGGCGATTGTGTGTGAGTATGCTAACTCTGTCTAACGGTATTCTCCATCCTTGTTTAACTACTACGAAAAAATCCTATCCTTACATCGATCTTTTCAATTTTAATCGATTCAATGAAGCCGTCATTCCGTATTAATGCAAGGTGAGGGGGGTATATTGCTAGACATGTGCTATTGGATTCAAGTGAAGCAGGTGTTCGATTAGTTTTCCAGTCACCCAGAACGCAATCAACAGCTCGCAGCTTTTGACCCGGTAGAATTTTTTCAATCCATTCTAGGAAAGGTTTATTCGGTTGTAAGAATGTGGCAGTGTCTATCACCAATTAATATAAGATCTCGGAATAAATACGCGAAATGTGCTAAGGTAATGTTTAATCATGCGAACTGACTCCTTTTTTAGCTGAAGGCCCATGTTAGTGTTAGTAACTGTCAGACTTTTGAAGCGAGCCTACAGCTAAGGTGATTTTTTTGTGGAACGCTTGCCGACGATGGCGATTGGCGTACTGATAAAACAAGTCAAGAAACTCACGAAATATTGAAAGCTGCGCACGAAGATAACGCACTGGGAAAAAACAGCAATTCTCAGAAGCTCTTCAATGTGGGTCATGAAGATTTCAAGTTTGATGTTAGAGCAAAATAACTGTTGATCTTGTGGGTTGAGAAGCAACGATATTTGTTTTCGACAATCATGGTATTGTTCATCATGAATTTCTTCCCAAAGGTCAAATAGTGAATGCTGTTTTCTGTCCGCCGTAAGTGGATTTGGTATTGGGATTCTTCTGTTTCTGTCGATGCTCACAAACTCAACACCAAATCCGGGTACGGTGAACAGAAGGCAACATTAACCAAGACCCCAAATAAATAAATTAATAAAGATTTATAGTATCTCCTTCAGCTATAAATTCCTATTGAATTTATAGATTTCACTTCCCTTGTATTTTTTCAGTGACCTTTCAGTGATCCTCCTTTCCCAACAATTCATGGCTTTTTTTTTTCTTTTTCTAGTTCATAATTGTACCTCATATAGATTTATCCTCCGAATCGTGTTGTCAGCCAACAACAAATATACTTGGCTAAATATTAAATATGATGAAAAATATGAAGTACACATAATAACTATGGACATTGTTCATACAACATCTTGAAATGTAGAAGGTAAAGGCGAAACATTATGCCTTAAGTGTTAGTTTAATGTTTACTGAGACATTAGCTTCGCGATAAACGTGCCTGCATGTTATCTATGTTTACGCTCAAGTCTAGAATTTCGTAATAGATATTAACAGATCCTTTTTCATTTCCATTCGTTTCGTTTCCCTTGCAGCATACATTATAAACCCATCTATCGACAAAAATTAGATTAGAAGGCTTCTCATTCACTGAGCACATTTTCCATTAAAGTTATAAGAAGTTTAACACGAACGTGACTCCGAACTTGTCTCGTTAAGACGAATACTACACCGTACCATCTTATTTTAGTCTGACTTAGCAGTCGTACAACAATGTTAGTGATATCTTCAACCCTTAGCGCCGAAAACTGGATCGTTTATACACGATATAAATGATTTTACCAAATTTTATAACCCTTTGTCATAAATTAGCATACTTAAGCCAGAAAATCGACACCGCCAAGTGCTAAATAATAAGCCGTTCTGCGTTTCTCCCAATGCACTGAGCGGTTGGTTCATTATGCGTGAACCCGCCTTAATACCGCCATATATCCGACGTTCCCCGGGCTTATTCTAATGCTTCTTGACATACTTAAATCTAATCGAAAATCAATGGCGCCCATATTACATTATATAGATGGATAATGTGGATATACACAGTTAAATGGATGTGTTTGCACACACTTCAGTTTATGAATGCTTTTATACTGCTTAAAAATCCCTATTGATGTATAAAGAGGATGCTGAAATTTCTTTCTCAAAATTATCTTTCGTCGAATTACCTACATCAAAATATCCCTCCTTGTTTTCAGGTAACACTTAATACATTATCTAAATATATCAACAGCTAATCTAGTCAAGCTTCTTGAAAGATAATAGTAATTCATTATGGCCCAACAGACAAAATAAATATCCAATTACAAGGCAAATATAATAAAATAAATGTACGCATGTAAAACCTAGGAGTAAACACAAAACTTACCCAGAAAGAGGTTGGTAAAGTTACGATATACTTATATTAAATTATAACAAACAATAACTACCTACGCCCACCAGCAAAGCGCTTTAATGTAACTGAAAAAAAATTAACTCGTTACTAAAGAAGAAATGAGCAAAAAACAAGCACTAAATACAATGTACTTGCGGTTTACATAATGCCAAAAGACATGGCAAGCTGCAGGTATGTATATCTAACATACCAGTATCCATCGAGTTGAATCAATTACACACGCATTGGGGACCTAATGCCAATGTTTGTTCTAGGAGCCTGACAATATTATACATTTTTTTACCTGAGTCCTAGACGTGGAACAAAATAAATTAATTTAATTCAACAATTCAGAGACATCAAGGCCGTTGCTAAGCAAAGTAAATAAGAATTAAGCTTGTTTTCTATGTAATTCTAAGTAATCAAGATTAAACATCTCCAATAGAGTATTGTGACTAAATCCTTGTATCCGGTAAGTACTAAATTTTGTAATGCATAAAAATTTTAAATACCTTCTTTGATAACACAAATCATTTAAAAATATCAGGAACAAAAGTGAACCTAAGTTACTCCCTTGAGGAACTCCAGGGGTTGGCGTGATGTAATCAGATTCAAAGCCAACACATGTCACAAACTATTCTAAGCAGATACAACTGGAATAAAGTTTGGAAAGGGAAAAACAAATATTTTTCAACTTATCAGCAAGCAGTGTGTGATCGATTCGATTAAAGGCTTTCGTTACGTCGGTATATACAACATCTACCTGCTTTCCAGCATATACACGCTCAGTTGAGTAATTGCAACAAGATTTCAAACCGCCCCAGAAAGTCAAGAAATGTGTCTGTCGTGTTGTCGGTTCTGATGCTGGGAATCGTTTTTCGAATCCATTTTCGTTCAGATCTCCAATTCATTAATTAAATCTATAAACAACTGTTATGAGACAATTTCAAGTCTTCTCTGATCATTCGCACAGGACGTCGGATTCTGTCGACATTTACATCATTTCTTGTAATTGAAGGCGTTCCGTTAAGAACTGCTCTTTTGAAAATACCTTAAACCACGTGGAAACCTGGGGCCTTGACAAAATGCTGTCTCATTTTTAGAATGAACGAAGTGACTCTGGAAAGCTCAAGCTCATACTGAAGAAAAATCACATTCTAAAAGGAGTATGCGTACCGCAGTTGTTCGCGAAACATTCGATATTGAAAACATAGTGACATGGCGAAACTCAAGAACTGTTACAACAATGAGTCAGAAACTGTTAAAATTAAAGAGGTTATATAAGCTACAAATCATTATAAAAGTGGTAGTGTTGACTTAGCACTCATTATGGGGAAAATGCATTTTGAAACCTGTTAAAGACGTGATGTGAACCTCCCACTCTAAGTACGAGGTTGCATAGTTGTTCTAATCTGATGAATGATACACCCTAGGAATGCAACCGAAATAGCACTGCATAAAGGCATGATGGTCAATATATGGAAAAGCATCAATAAATGTATTTAGACCTGAAATTTGTTCCTTAAAGGCACACTTATACCGCGTTTATGTAAAAGTAATCCAAATAATATTTGCTGTGTGTTACGTAAGCTATTTTTGCGTTAATAAGTTTGCGAGACTCAACAACCATAAGAAAAATAAAACATGAATATATATAAACGTGTCAGCTCAAAAACCTTCACCACATGACAAAAATCTGATTCCATTTAAGACGAAATATAAAGAACATATGAATTTGGAAGAGCAGAGTATTCAAACTTCGTATTGCGAGTTTCTCGGTGCAATTTATATTTTGGTGGGTACGCCGGGACATGCGCCCTCAATTAATACAATTATAATATTATTGAAGTAAAATATGTGACTGGGCAGTTATCTATGGGATCAATTATACGACGATACAAATATGCTTAGAAGAAGTACTTTTATTTATACATTACACCTTGTAACTTGAATATATTTCAGATAACCTTTCAAACATTTCAAGGTAATGCTACAGTTTTTAAAGCAAATTTGTTTAGCAAATTTCTACATCCAAAAAATAAAATCGTAATAATACTTATTTAGACTTGAATGAATCAGCATTTATTAATAAATGTTGAAGAAAAGACCTTCAAGAAACTATGAATATTTTTCAGGAGAAACACATACATATAAACCGATTAGAATCTTATCTTTGCCGTAATTCTAGGCTAATTGTTGCTTGCTCCCTTCTGACCTACTGAATGCTCAACCTTCAACCATATTTTTATGACAACTCTCGTGTACGTATTAAATTTTCCATTTATATAACACTTATACAAACAATTATGTCTGGTTTCATTTATTTTTGTCGAGTCTAGATCGTATCTGGTCGTAAAAAAATTGCGCCTGTAATTGTTAGAGGCAGATTTAAACAGATTTACATTGAAAGTTATATTTCCGGTCGTTATTTAAAGAAATGGGTCACAGTTAAGAAATTCAGAAGACGTAGGTAAAAATGCAATAGGAAAGAAAAAGGACGAACCTTGTTTTCTATACTATTTATTATGAAAATATATAATACAAAACTTACTATGTAGTATTACATAAATAATGTGGTCAATTACTGGACTGTAAGTGTAGAGGTCTGCAAGCACTGCACCGTCCAAAGTTTTAAGAGCTTTATAACTATAGTAACTGTCAGTTATAAATATCTCTGGAGCTTTGGCAAGGCCGCTACTCGACACGTGCTGTCACGCTAGAGCGCTATTTCGTTGGATTTATTAGGTAAAGTATGTATATATTCGTCTAAACTTCCCTATATAGCTCTAGATAAATAATCTTATTAAATATAATAATATATATATTATATAATATGGTATTGCTTTGATTATATTTGTAATATTATATATAAATGTATATATCTATTGCTGACGCTATATTGCTATATATTAATAATATAGGCAGGCTTCTAAACTATCCAGTAATGGCGTTTGCAGCATCACACGCTAACAATATAAACTTTTGAATTTATGTTTTTAAATTTATATTGACTTTAATTCTAATTGATCGCTACGCCAAGAAAATTGACATCGTTTCGATTGAATGCGTTCTAACAGAAGATCGTTTCATATATATCTATATATATGCACACAACGTACAACAGAAAATTTATGAGATCAAATTTCATCTTCTGAGAATCAACTTCGCTTGAATAGGAATTAATTTATACCGAAGAAAAGTGTAATGCCGAAAAAAAATCAAATATTTCATGGAATTTTACATACAAGTAATTTCTTTCACCAGTAAAGTAGATTTTATATAAGAGATACAATCAATTTAATCCAGTGTGCTGCATGTGAGATTTGTTATAGATGTAATGTGAGTTGTTTACGCAGGAATGGGATAAGGTTTGCACTATTGTTATAGTTTGAGTGATTGATAGTACATGATGAACAGTAGCCAACTACTTAAATGTCAATTAATAAAGAAGGCGAGGAAAGTTAAACTGCAACCGATAATAATACTAAGTCTGGATACTTTTAGAATATTCAGCAGATGCTGATTTTATTATATTTATTATCAAAATCAGAAGTAGAACTTCTGCAGTCGTGACTATTGCAATGGGATCTCCTAGCTAAGGAAACACGAATTAGTATCGTATCTTTTGTAACAGACATGAAAATCTTATTGATTTCGTTAGCATGGGCAGCAAATTGATCTACTGCAATAGTGTTGGAAGATATATAAGAATATCGTTAAGTAACTTGAATATTGTTGACAAAGTAAAACGAACGTGGAGGCAACTATGAAGAGTTCACAGGTATCGTAGCGAACTCAAGACCACACAAATCCGTAATTTATTCGGAACGCAGCATTACGAAAACATATGTACTCTCATTGTCAACCGAATTCCCGGCTCTGACAATGAGAGACCATGTGCTTCCGAAACGCTGCCTTCCGAATGAATTATTAGTTGTTACTGCGATACCTGCGAATTATACAGGCACACAGTCCTTGCAACTGTTGTGACGATGAAGAGAATGAAGGACTTTATGTGGAACCTAAAAATGATGAATCAAGCTTTTCAAAACCATTACTCTACAGTTTCCAAGTATTCCTAACAATATTTTTGCTTTGCTAAGTGAATGTAGATATTTTTGCTGGATCAAAACGCCTTTTGACATTTTTAAATCAAAAAAGATTATCTAAATGAATTTATCATATAGGTGAAATTATTTTGTACAACTTTGTTTATAATTTTACGAAGGGTGTTAATAAAATTCCCTAGCTTTCTTCTATTGTTTTCAATCGTCTTGGTAAACCAAGTAGCTTTGTATTTGAAAGTACTGAGTGATTTTTCGACCACAAGTAGATCGTACTATATTATAATTTTGACAAAACTTTTATTCAAAAAAGCTGCAAAAAATACATGAGGTTATTATTCTCCTAACTGGAACCCGAAGGCATTGGAATGTATTGCATATTGAAATAAAGAACTTGTCTTGCTGTCAGTGATTTTTTCCAAAATAAGTTGCGAATCACAAGCGACATCCATCTAAGGCCAAAATAAGGTGTGTATTCTGATTTACTTGGAATTAAAAAAAGCAGCTGGTTATCATAATTTTTAAAGAATGTATGTGTAGTGAACGACTCAGTTGCGTAAGTACTAAATAACACTGGTTAACAAATAATTTTTTTCTGTTGACTAAGATGCGATACTTGTTTCTAACATATATAGGTATGCTAGAGATAAATATGACATTTTTCCCTATCACGTCACGCATGCTTTTCTACTGCATTCCTTGTTTGCCGAAAATGGATCTTATAAAGCAATATGCCAAAGCTTTAGATTTGTAAAGGGATTGCTCCAAGTACATATGTCAAAAGTTTCCACTACTAAGTTATGAAAAAATTAAAACTGGCATATTTGGACATCAAATTAGAATTTTAATAGCAGATCCAAATTTTAACAACTTTATAGACGAAGCTGAGAAAAGGGCCTTGATTTCATTCACTATGGTCGCGAACAATTTTCTTGGAAATAAAAAAACCTCCAATTACAAAGATCTAGTGGAATCAATGCTCCAAGAATTTAAGCGCCTAAGTTTTAACACGAGCATATATCTTCATTTCCTGCATAACCATCTTGATAGATTTCCCGAAAATTTAGGTGCTGTAAGCGATGAACAAGGCGAGAGATTTCAACAAGATTTGAAAACCATGGAAACTCGATACCAAGAAAGAGGTATTCACATATGATGGCCGAGTACTGTTGTGTGTTTAAAAGAACTGCCAAACCAAAATACACAGCAGAAAATGCAGCAAACGAAAATCTATTCCCTCATTGTTGTTTGTGTTTTTACAGGTTGCCTTGTAATTTTTCCATAATTATCAAAATAAATACTTATACCATACTCATGTCTAATACTGTATTTAAATAAATAAATGCATTATTAACAGCAACTTAACCGCATCAGTGATTCTTCAAAGAGTATAGTATGGTATAGAGTTAAATTTCGACGTGATATGTAAAAAACTAATACAATTTTCGGATCGAGCACATCCAAATTAGTAAAAAACAAATCTCATATAGAAGTCAACAAAAATTGTGTTGGACAGTGTAATCTATCCCTCTTCTTTTCTGTAGTACGTAAGAAAGCTTTCCAACGTTTGTCAAAGTTCTTAACGATGTAATTGAACGGTGAGTATAATTTGACAGTAAGTAATTGCTCGAGTTTTTCAAAATTTATAATTGAAGAAAATTCGCAAACGCCATCACAATTCACATTCTTTGTTAATAAGTAATCTATTTTCAATTTTATCTTAAGCTATATTTACTTTTTAAAGTTATAGAACTTATCTTCTTTACGTCTATATATTGCTATGAGTTTTCTGAATCGAGATATTCTCTAACCTCGATCCGTCTACGGTGTTTATTGCTTTTGAATACCCGGCATCCCAGGACCGAGCACGGTTCACCGCAGACCTACTGTCCTATAAAAAAGCATCTTTGGCTCTTACCAATTCCTCTTAAAGTGATATTTCGTATTAGATGACGGAATGGATGAATAAATAAGTAATTGATGAAGTAACTTTGATATATGGATCTACTTACATTTCTTTGGGTTTTTCTATGAGTAATACATGTGCGAATACTGAAGATTGTTACAATGATTAATGGACATTTAGCATCAAATTATTCTATATCACCATTGATACATCAGAACACGATATTGTAGAACAACGCTATGTACGATTATATAAAAAATCTCTTTGTAACATCGAATTTGATTAATTTTAAATATTTATAGTTATTGCTATTATAGAATTATTGCTTTTGATATACAACTCTACTCGAGTTTAATTGAGTTACACATTACACAGAATTTACGCTTGTTTCAACTGCATCCTTTCCATTTGAATTCCAAATACAGCACAAAATATTTTAATCGAATTATTGCTTTTTGCGTTAATACCTATTGCCTAATTTTTCACATAAACATTTAATCTTAATTCATACACACATATAGGAAATATTTATCAAAAACATATATGTTGATAGCGCTATATTTCAGACATCAAAAACAAAGATAACTTTGTTTCTCTTACTTATAAGAAATACATTTATAATACAATAGTTTTCAAAATGTTCGTTGATTTTGTAAACTATAAACAACATCTATTTCGCTGAAGAAACATAAAGCAGCCTATATCCACCTTTAATTCAAATCGTCTCTTTATTTTCGTTGAACTATGATAGGTATGTACTATAGAACACATTTCGTCCTAATTTTAACTGGACATTCTCAGATTCATAAATAAGTTAGAATTTCTGAATATCAGCATTCTCAAAGCAATTCAGTTTGGTCATGAAAATTTGTTTTACAAAATATACTTAATACGAGGCGCGGTTCAAATTGGCAATATTGATTGATTCAAGTATGCACATGAGTGTTAATTGGTCTATTGTGGCGTCAGTTCACTACTGCAGCCTTTGCAAAGCAGTCTTTTAAAATGTTTAAGCAAACATTTTTGCGATGTTTTACATACTGGTCATGTATTAGCAGTTGGTAAACATTGCCCCTGTTGAGTTTCATTTGGATTGCAAACGATTTGATCAAGTTCTCCGATAGAATAACTATCTGTTTGCTCCAACAGGACTGGGCAATAGAAATCGTATTGAACATCTGCCGAATGACGTTCGTAATCAACATTTTTGACACAATCTTAATTACCTAACCACGCCTATGAATTCCTCGCGAACATGAAGATAATCTAAATGTATATAATCTAAACTATAAGCAAACTACTAATTACACACAAGATAAGAGACTGGTTAAAATAAATGACTACGACTGTGAGATAAATGGCCGATATTCTATTATGCACTGCGATGCATCTAGTTTCGTATAATTAATCGAATATATTGGAACACTAACTAAATATGTGTGGAAATGCGATAAATTTTGTTTGTACACTCAAATATATCTCTTTCATGGTAATGCACGTCCGCACTATGAAAACAATTCAGAATTTCGGATGGGAGATTTTTGATCGTTCTTCCTATAGTCCTAATCTCGCGCCTAGTTTAAACGCTTTTGGAAAAGTGAGGAATTGAAAATTTGACTAAAATCCCAAGCGGCGGAATTCTACACAGATGAAACTTATTTACGACATCAAAAGTGTGCGGGGAAATCAATAAATTTAACATATTTTCAATTGTTTTCGAACGGCGCCTCGTGTTATACAAAGTTCCTTTCTCCAAATCTGTAGCTTTCTGCAGCGTGTAACGGGTCCATAAATCGCTGGAAGCTATTAAGGAATACATTAACCTGCTTTGAAGAGCCATCAATGTCTAATGTTATCGACATCTTAGCGGCTATGACGCAATTTTGTCTTATTTGTAATTAAAACTGGCAGATTAAAAATCGTTAACCTTCTAGTCCTCGCCGCATTTCTTTGGGGACTCTTTCAAGAACTTTGAATGGTATCGCTCTGAGAAAGCCGAAAGGTAATATCGTGTGCTTTACGTTTCTTTCAAGACTTCAAGTAATAATAGTGAACAACGATATTGACAATTGATATTTTCTTACATATATCTACATCAAACACGAATTTACGGAATTTCAAATTATTGCTGTGGGACTCGATGATTTTCTATCACAGTTTTTATTACATAATGTGCAATAGTGCGCAAAAGTAATGTCCTTAGATTGGTGTCAACTTTAGTATTGCTGTTGTTTTACGGACTATCGTCATGGACATTACTTTAGTAACATTTATTACATATAAAAGTTTTTCCAAAAATTTTTCCAAAACATATAATGGTGACAAAAAATACACTGATGCTCAATCAACTATGATAGTATATAAAACTAGTACATTCACATTAGACAATTAGTATTGCTTTCAGTTTTTAAGATAATATGAACGCATATTACCACGTATAGTATTTTACATAAAGAACTCGCTTCGTTTCAGTTTTCTTTTCAGTTTCTTATAAAGCAGTAAGTAGCCGCATGTGCCCCGAGTGCACGGTATTCCCGGGAGTGTTTGCCAGAAAATTGTTTAAATATTTTATTAAATACATAAACTATATGAATATATTAAATAAAACTTCCTATTTCTAAAACTTGCACTCTCACACTGCTGCTATCCTGCTAATTACTACTTCTCTTCGTTTGGACAAGAGTTCGAAGTTCCTTAAATATAAAAATTATAACAACGATAGTAATTTTCGTTGTAAATCGAGAATCAAAGGCTTTCAAGTTATTTAACAATATTTCTTAATTTCCAAATTTTACGTATTTCTTTCTATTGAAGAAAAGAATAATATCAAAGTTTTATAGCCGTGTATTGTTCCTGAAATATTACACATATTTTCTTCAAAAAAATGTTAACCCAAAAAATAGACATTTTGCAGGAAAATTCAAAGCTACATGTTCCACCAAGATATATTTAAAGATTCTTTTGCAAGGAGAAATCTAACACGTTAATTTGCAACAAGATGTTAAATCATGCCTAAATTATATCACATAATTAGTATAAATCCCACTTAGTCGCTGGTTTTCCAATTAATGTCAATTTTCACTGAGCTAACCACCACCACAATCATGGTATGCAGAATACACTTCTTAATGTGAGTTCCAATTATCATAACTAACAAAATTGAAAGAAACACCATGGAGTAATTGTAATCAAAAATAACACACGCCAAAGTATTGCTAAATAGCATTCTATAAAAGTTATTATTGGCAATAAATAAAGTTCTCTTCCTTAATGTAAGAGACTCCCACTAGAAAAAGGTGAAGTAACATGGAGATTCCATCAAAGAATATGAAGCAGTCTCAATCTATACTGATGTTAAATTTAAGCTTCAAAATATGTTTTTAATCATTTTAGCCAAAAACGGAAGTACATCATTAACACCCTGTAATATTGAAAAATCGAGAATTATTGGTGAATTTGGACAAATCTTTTTGTATTATTTAATGTAATCTAATAACACTAATCATTAAAGAATAAAAGTATGAAAAATATAGAATTTAGCAAGGGAATCATTTTTGAAGTAACTGTGTAATATACGATAATTCAAATAAATGCAAATAACTGGAATTGAAAGGAAAGAAAAGAAATCCCATCATTTTAAAATCACCTTCACGTATAATTGTATATTGCTTAACCAAAAACACTTAAAATTAGTTATAGGATGGTATGTATGGAGAGACAAGATAGAGAAACACAACAATCACTAGTATTCTAAATATTAAGCCAATAGAAATAATCACAGAGGAGAGACAACTGGGATTACTTGGACATATACACAGAATGGGAGAAGATCGAATAATAAAGAGGATTTTTGAAGCCAAAACAGAGGGCAAAAACAGAATAGATAGACACCAAAACACCTGGAAAGGACAAATGTATAGAAAATTAGAAAAAAGAGGTATGGGATGGATTGAAGCCAAACAACTGGCTCAGAACAGGAATCTGTGGAAGACAGCAGAGAAGAGAAAATAAGAAAGTGGTAGTGCGACACGACAAGATACAAAGGTAGGATTAAAAAATAAGAAAAATATATGCAGACCTAAAAAGATAAAATTTAGAAAAATTCATCTGTTAATAAATTTGGAAAAGCGACAAAGAATTTATAACTCCACTTGTAATAATATATTTCAGAACTCCATAACATCTACAACTTCCTGCTAAAATTTTCACTCAAGTTTCTCATTTCAAACATATGCAAAACCATATATTTATTATCAAGTTCCTAAAAATCCAAAAAGATTTTGTGTATTTCTGTGTAAATCAGAAAATTCAAATTATACCAGAAAATTGCCAAACTGCAAATAGGATCCTTTGGAGTTTGGCAAGTCTTCATTTGGTGGTCTTACGGTAAAGCCGCCTGCAATTGGTCATTATTAGACAGATCATTAGTTACATTTTCAATTTCTAGATAACTCAGATGGAAAGTTGGTAAGTGAAAACTTATACGTATCGAAAATAAAGCCAACAAATTTTATAGCAGATGACTATTAGGTAGCAAAAAATTAACCAATATTTTCGACATAACCATCGCAAACGTGGTGGATATTAGGCTCCTGTGAAATTGCCATTAATAATGGTGTCCATTTAAATGTTGAGTAGTAAATAGTCGTAGGAAGAAGTATAATTTAAGGGCTCCAAATAATTTGGAAATCAAGAAAAATAATTCGTTGTTGATACGGTGAATAATTTTTTCTCTAAATCGTTGTGACGCAAGTGCTGATTTAAGGCACTTTTCTCAACGAATACTAACTAGATTCAACAAATATCTTTGCTTTAGAACTCTTGTTCCATCTCAGATAATGGATTTTGGCCCGGTACTACTGCTTTCTCGTTTACTTTGGATATTTCCCATCTAACTCGTTTACATACTGGCTAATGACTAGACGCACACTCGCCTGGCTCAGCAACTCTCGGACCTATTGCACTGGCCCATCATCGAATATCGTCTCTAATCAACTACAATATCTCATGCATAATCCTAAACGTTATGTCTAAATATTTTTTTTTCATTAGTTATATAATATGAATGTATATTTACCGTAATTATAATTAGTACTAGTTCGTTTATAGAATAATTTTATATTATATATATTTTTTTTGCAAAAATACTGCCCAAAAAACTATGTTTCGTTGATCATCTTTTCATATTTTTTTCAACGTTTTCTCTTTTTTTTGTTCATTAAATTTATTATACATATATTGTAAACTCTATTCATTACGCCGTAAACCATCTAAACGCTTTATAATTAATCATAATAATTATCCAATAATGGGAGAATAAATTAATAATAAATATATAGTCGTTAATATTAGTAGGGGAAATAATTGACTACAAATAGGACTAGGACGAGTGTTATCTACGGGATCGGGACTAGAAATTGCGACTAGCTGCGGTTCTACCGCTTTTAATACCGTAATGATAATAATAATAGTAATAATAATATTCTCACTTAATTCCACGCTTAATCTAAAATACGTAGTGGTTGCTACAGTTAGAAGTTTTGGTTGAATTCATGCAGGAATCTATAACCTGGCAAGATTAGGCGTTTATTAATTAAATTGTTTTGAAATATCGCCAACTAGTAAAGGCCGCTATTACATTGCGGGAAAATGTTAAACAACATGAACGCTTAATACATCCGAGTCTATCAGCATCAATTCATCTGCATCAAAATTTTCACTTAAAAATTTATTAGAATTTCATCAAAAAGTGTGTGGTTGTTGCACTACTCCCCATGCTTTAGAAACAAACTGATTTTACTCACAACGCTCATATTTCTTAAACTGAAGAAGATTCTCAAAACGATTTGTGAAGTATGAAAGAGGAGGACTTAAATACTCAATAGTGAATGGCAATTATTATTATTAATTACTTCATTTTACTGCTGACTTAGGTCAATGAAAAGACTTTGTCAAGTTACTCAACCACTCAATTATGTCATAATACTTCCCAAAAAATTAGAACTTTTATAACTTGTACTATCTTCAGTTGCATTAGCTGTCAATTTGACACAGTATTCATTCAGATGCATAGTTGATAGAAACTTGTTAAAATTATATTGTAATTTAAAATTGATTTAAAATGGGGTTTACTATACAAAGCAAATCATTCAGTGTTAAATCGGATGTTTACTTGTTCGTTGCAAATAATTCATTCACTTTTCACATAATTTTCGCTTTATGATTTTCACATTGGTCATGTCACTCAAATAGCTAATGCCAAACAAAATTCGTATTAAAAATTTTAGTAGCAAGCCAAGACATAGATATGATTTCAAAAGCTACTTTGAGATAAAATTTATTTGAACGCATATTACTTGCCAGAGCGCACCAATAATTTAAAAGTATATTGCTCTTCACCAAACAATGAAAACCATGTCAAACAATTACTGTACCAATGTTAAATAAATTCAAATGTTATACTTATTTCTTTTAATATACTCGCGAGCACTGATGTATTGGGATAGATAAGACTTAGAAGATGTGGGTAGTAGATCTGTTTTCCTTATTTATATTATTTCTTGATATTCTAAAAAAGACGAGATTTTTTTTAGTTTAGTTTCGTTCTAAAATTCGTACATAGATTTTTAAATTGTTACCATATATAGACTTTGCTCAGACATTCAAAATTTAATTTTTCGAATCTTGCATGCAAAATTATTATTTTTATCTATCTAAATCAAATTTCAAAATAGTGATATCACCACCTACCCATAAAAATTATCTCTCATTCTATTCGAATTGAGATAAAAAATAATGTCTGGTTAGTTTATTTATTATTCATATGGATAATAAACCATTCAATAACTGTCAAAACCATTTATAGAACATTAATTTGACTTCTTCTTCCTTCTAAACATCAAAATTTGATCGTGTCAAGATTGAATTTCTTTACCTTTTTAGTCGTTGTATATTCTATTAAAATATTTCTGCTTTTCTGAATTTTGTTTTTCTTTACTTTTTCATAATCCTCTTTATCGCACGATAACGATGCATTATTTTATTATCAATTTACATTAACTGACTTAATAACTAGAGTTGTTGTTTGCGCCATTTCCAACGCTGCAAATACCACAAACAACAACTCTAGTTATTATGAGAATCCATCGTCAATAATATCACGTCAAGGGATTAACTGACTTGACAAGAAATTGTTAGCGCAATTCTTGTAAATTAATATGATGAAATGTAAGAATACATTTTTGTCATGTTAAAAGGTCTTGCAAGTGAGTCAAGTGAATATTAAATATTTCCTTTGTTCCCAAATAAGTGTCCAATTTGAGTATTTTCATTGGGTCAAGGTTAAATGTTGCGAACGCAAATAGAAACTTGCGAGAATGGATCAGAGTAGCCTATGGATATTTAAGTAAGTTATACATCAATTTGCAAATTGCATGTCAAGAAGTCGTAAAAAATACAACCTGCGACTTTAGACGGTGTTTTATTACTTTTTGTTTTTGCTCGGTGCAAATAATGTCAATTATCAAAAACGTAAAAAGCTAAGTTTATTAAACAAGAGGTTCCCAAAGTTAATCACTCCACGATGCACCTGTTACTATACTATTTAGTCTTTACAGCGGCCCGGGGCGCCACGGTGAACACTTAAGAAATCACTGTATTAAACGAGAAAAGAGAAAGTGATCCACTCTGACTTTTTGGAAAAGACAATAGACAGTATGCTTGTGTTAAAAGTGTTTGTAGGGAATTTGACGTCTCAGAAAAGACTACCAGCAGAATTTCGAGTCTATCGACAATGGTCAACACTTCGAAGATTTTCGAACGCTGTTCGAGAATCACTAGGAACTATTTTTCGAATATTGGGAGAAGACTGTATTCATAAAACTTCAAGCACGCTGAAAGCTTTCAAGAGAGAAACAATACATGCCGGTTTAAATTTGTGCTCAGTGGAAAGTGGATCAAATAAATTTGAAAAAATGTAGATAATAAGTTAAAACAGACTTGTACGTTCGTCCTAATGGAAATGTTCCCGTACGTTCTTGTAAGAGTAAAACGTTGATAACTAAAGTTATGATTTGCTTGCTGTAATAGTTCTAGGGTATGATCCCCACAGAAAAGCTAGATTTAATAGGGAAATGTTTTATTCACGTATGTTCTCTAGAAACTCCCGATATGAAACTCTAGAAATCGCGGAGCTTCAGTATTGAAAGCAATTGAACTCTTCAAAGAATCAAAGAAGAATAACTTTCAGAGAAAGTAAGAGACTAGCCAATTGGTAATAAAAACGTGGAAATAAAAATCCAACATCATAATGCGCGATTTTATTAGTTAATGTCAATGGAAGCACTAACTAGTGCAGATTTTAACGTACTTGACTTGGAATTTGTTATCGTCATACAGTCGTTACAGCATCAAGAGTCTCCAGCAAATACCGACTAGCTCAAAAGGATTAAGTTCCTTACAAAAATATATGGAATCGACGATGTTACATAAAGGGGGAAGAAAATATTGCATATAACCAAAACTACATTACGTGTCTGTAAGAGTCTAACGAAAAGAATAATTTTCAGCGACACTAACAAAAACGAAAATGTTTGATATAATGTGCAACGCTAGAAGAAGATAACAAGTAGTAAAATTTAATTGTAAATGATAAACTATTGCTTCAAATTGAAAATAATCTAATGATATTTGACAAAGTTTCGCAGTACACTCATGAGGTCCCCACGTCACACCAATTGAAAGTCATTAATGAACCACTTTCTACAAATCCACTCGACTGACCTTTACAAAGTGAATAACCTTTCACCTTAGTAATAAACGAACTACTTCCAGAATTGGACCGTGTCATGATGAGATATATATAAAAAAGGAAATAAGAGTAAGAGGAGAAAGAAAATAAGAAGAAAAAGGAATAAAAAGAAAAAGAAAAAAAATGAAAAAGGGTGGGGGGACGTGAAATAGTAAGAAAGGTGAAAAGAATAAGAGAAAGAAATAGAGACAGAAGGGGGCGGATACGAGAGAAAAAAAGTAAAAAGAAAGAGACCAAAAGAGAAAGGTGGGATCTCGACGTCTCACCTCCGTCGTAGGAGGCTTCTTCAGGATAATAGGCCGCGCTAGAGGCGAGAACCCTCTGAAGGTTCTCACCTATAGCGCGGTCAACACGCCGAGTCACCATAACCTTCTGCCAAAGTGGTTTCGCCTCTAGCGTGATTCACGCGTCGAGTTACCGTGCCACTTTGGTTTCCTCTATTCTCCTGAAGAAGCCTCCTACGACGGAGGCGAAACGTCGAGATCCCACCTTTCTGTTTTGGTCTCTTTCTTTTTCCTTTTGTCTTTGTTTCTCTCATATCCCCCTTTCTGTCTCTATTTCTTTCTCTTATTCTTTTTACCTTTCTTTCTATTTCACGCCCCCCCACCCGTTATCACTTTCTTTTTCCTTTTTATCTCTCTTTCTTCTTATTTTCTTTCCCCTCTTGCTCTTATTTCTTCTTTTATATATATCTCATTGTGACACGGTCCAATTCCGGTGGTAGTTCCTTTATTACTAACTCTGGCGGTGGAAGCCTACGTTTTCATTTCACCTTTCACCTTATTTGAATACTTTGGTTATGCGTTTCTGAGGATGTGTGAAATAAGTACCTGCAATTCTCTTCTAAACCAAAATATGTCATCTAGTCCCTGACAAATCAATTGTGTGTATAACACTCATCTTTGAAGAATAAATCTTAATACGACCTCTATTAATTATACTTTTGAAGTGATTTTGGTGATGGAGACACCGTAGTTTTAAAACATTAAGATGATTGCTGAAGATTCTATCTAAGTTTATTTCAAAGGTACGATTTAATGGAGCAAGTTTGGTTCAGTTCCCACAAATGCTATATTAATTCATTAAACTAAGCTAACGTAAGAATAAGTCAAGCAAATTATAAATAAAATTTAGTAAAATAGGAGTATTCATAAGAAAACGTGTGAAAACTGAAATTGATTTCAAATTGAATACTTACGTTTTAAAGCAGTGTAAAAATAATCATAATTATAAAATCGAGTTTAATTATAATGGCCAAACGCAGAAAGTCGAAACCATTCTGAAAATATTGCTTTAGAGAGAACAATTTGAGTATAAGTCAAAGTGACATGTTGAACAAATAAATCCAAAAGGTAAACATTATGACAAATGCAAATCTTTTCTGATATTTTAATCTATGAATTCACATATTAAAATCGATAAAATTGAGTTTTTAGAAGGTAGTGACGTCTAACCAAAAGGGGCTACGCTTTAAAAAATCGTAATGTTATAGCTATATTACAGTTTATCTTTTGTCGTTTTTACCTCTCTTTTTAAAGCCTGAGATGTCTTGAATACAAAAACGGTTGCTATATTAATGTCATACCTGTGGGAAGTCAACCAAATTTATTTTATTAAAACCCATCTTGAAGGTACTTATTTACAGATTCAAATCAAAGGCTCCTTAAATCCTGGATTGGCGAAACTAAAGCATTTATACTTTTACATTTATACTATGAACAATCCGTTTAAATTTTGTAAACTAAATTGTACCATCGCAATATTTTTAGTTAACTATAAATAATAGTAACAGCTAACGTAGTTTTGTCCAAGATTATTTCAGTTTATTTTTTTTTATAAATCTTTTTTGCGAATTAGAGTACCTGTTTGTTTTCCGTTTGGAAAACTATTTCAGTTCAACTTCAGGTCAGTTCACAACTAATAAAGTAAATTTTGATAAAATCAAAGTTGAACTCCGGTATTGCTACAAAAAGTGTTCGAAAATTAATTTTTGTTCTTGCATTATGAAAATGATGATACAGATGTACAGACAGACAAAAAGCTTTGTATTATTCTATATAAGCGCTTTTTTCTAGAAGCTCTTGTTATGTTTTTGAATATATAGATTATAAGCAATTTGCATATGGGAAAATTATTTAAGTGCTTATAAATGATACTGATATGCAGTCGTATAAATTGGAACACATTATTTTCATGAATGATTTTTTATATCATACAAAAATACAAATAGCCGAATTTAACCGCGAAATTCCTTATTGTTGCAACCACTTCGCCATATTTCGTTATATATAAGTATGTATATGTATGTATTATATATATTATAATAATACTAATAGAATATATTTGCATAACTTCGTTGTTTGTGAAACTTTGCTTCCTGTTCGCAGACGGAACATTTTTTTGGAATGTTAATGATCTATTCATGATATAATAGAATAAATAGAAAACTCTTGATTTATTTACTTTTCTTATTTGATTTAAATTTAAAAACTTAACGTTACTCACTAGGGTGCCAGATTACATCTTACTTTGGTGGCTGCGTATCATACGTATTATATCTATGTACAGTACACATTCCAATGGTGTTCTAAAAGGTAGCGTTTTCTTATATCCTATATGCCCAATGGGCCCTAACTTAGTGGACGTGTTGCGATGTGTTATCTCGTAATGGGAGAAAGAGAGAGAGAGAGTAAAAGATAAAGGGAGACGGAGATCTAGAGTGTTAGAGAAAGAGAAAAGGGAATAGGTATATTTACAAGGGGACTTCTTCAGTTCGCAAGGAATAAATCATAGCTAATCTAGAAGTCGTGACGAGGTTCGGAATAGCGTAGGAACGTGTCACGACTTCCAAGTTGCACATCTCACTACGAGTAACAAGACTAGAAGCGGCGGACTAGAGGAGGAGAAGAATGGGGAAGTTTCCTTCTATTTTTTCTTCCTTTCGAGGTTTCAACCCGCATAAACTCGTACCGGTAGCGCTTCGATCGCTGCGATCCTTTGCTGCGGCTGTTCGTCGTCGACGATGCCCGGATCCTCTTTCAAGCAGGCGGATTCGAGGTGCTTGTTTAGGTAGGATTTGAGAGCGAACGATTTGTGACAGCGCGGGCATTCGAAATTCTTATCCGCCGAATGCGTTTGCATATGCGCCCGTAAATTCGAGCGATCCGCGAACGCCTTGCCGCAATGCGCGCAACCGTACGGTTTCTCGCCGGTGTGCGATCTCAAATGTCCTTGAAGAAGCCACGGTCTGGAGAACTGTTTACCGCACACACTACACCTATGCGCTAGTTTATGCGTTAATACATGCATCGCTAACGCCGGCATACTAACGTAAGCTTTACCGCAAGTTATGCATTTCTTCGCCGCTTGGGAATCTAAACTTCGATGCGTCTGTTTGTGCCTCGATAAGTTGCTTGATGTTGCATACTGTTTCCCGCATTCGCTGCACGTGTATTTCGGTTTCTCGTTGCTCACAGGCTTGGCAACGACGCAAGGATCATCTTGTACGGTGTGCTTCTTTTTCGAACGGCCGTCGCTTACGAAAAAGGCTTCGTAAGTATACGCAACGGTCTTGGAAGGTTTCTGGTGTGACGTTACGACCACATTCGGCGATATATTCTCAGTAGAAACGTCTATTCTCTCATGATTAAGTTGTTGCGTTTGCTGTTGATGATGCGAATGGTCGACGAGAGGAACTATTTGTGGTGGAGGTTGTGGTAAAAATACTGTAGTCGACGCGCTTAAATCTAGGATAGCGTGCGCGGCATGCAAATCTTCTTCGGCAGGTACT
Source organism: Trypoxylus dichotomus (assembly GCA_023509865.1). Lineage (NCBI taxonomy): Eukaryota > Metazoa > Arthropoda > Insecta > Coleoptera > Scarabaeidae > Trypoxylus > Trypoxylus dichotomus. The sequence goes on along the minus strand of CM042074.1, from coordinate 43,524,965 downwards.
CTAATTTGCGATTGTAGCGGTAGAGGTGGTGACGGCTTACAGTCGTCCAGGTATGGCCTGTAGATATCTTTCTTCTTTGGGGGTAAAGATAGTGCGGCTCCCGTACTTGTAAAACACATCGACAGCGATTTTCGTCCACGTTGGTGTTGCGTTGGCGCTGGTTGTTGATCTTGTTGTTGGGGCTGTTGAGGGTGTTGCGTTTGGGGATGCCTCTGTTGCTGTTGCTGTTGCTGTTGTTCTTCTTGCTGCTGTTGATGATGAGAAGAACCGTATTCCGAGCGTATATCTTGTGTTTCGACAACCGTTCTTAGTGTCACATATGAAGTTTCTTGTGGTTGACTGTTGAGCGGTTGTTCAACACGAGTTATAAATGTAGGAGAATAGTTTGTAGGAGAAAGCTCTTGAAGATATCCTGAAACAAAAAAACACCCATCGTTTAAAAGCTATATTTATTTGTTAAGTTTCGGTTGTATTTATTAACCATGAGGGGTATCACAGAGGCTGAAATTTTTAATTGACTAATAACTTCATGTTCAGGCTATAAGGATCGTTCTTTTAATCCGCTACAGAGAATGTTTTGACGGAAAATGAAATTATTAGCACCATCTTTCAGTAAAACAGTGTTATATTCTGATTTGGGCATCACTTTCATGGTTATAGGTGAAGTTTCACTAATTTTTACATTTGATTTGAAGGTTATCTAAAGCAGTTTTACTAAATCTAGTCTAATATTTATTTTTTAAAGAAATTTTGAGTACCCTTTTTAGTATTTGAAGAGAATATTTTATCTTATAAAGGGCTCGAACTGACGCTGTAATAGAAAAGTTGAAAAAATTAATTTCTATAGGAATGAACCATAAGCATGTGATAATTCTATTTCCCTGTTACTATCAACGTTGATTTTTGTGAAATTCTTAATGAATAAGTTCCAGTTCGCTAGACCGGTGTGTATCCATTTACATCACGGAGACCGTCTGAACAAATCCTTCTCTAAATCGCCATATAAGTTATTAAATTTCAATTGACAAATTTTTGTACCTAGATGGCCGCAGATATATCCCTAATATACCAAGTAAATTATTAGTATAATTTCCGTTGGTTTGTCAGTGATAATTCAATTTCCTTGCTATTACTAACGTTTCAACCAAATTTCACAAAAATCTAATCCAATTAAATTCAACGCTGATAGTAATAAGAAAAAAGAATTGAGAAACCAACGGAAGTTATTCTAATAATTTAATTTGACCCATAAGCATGTTCTTTAGATCACGACAATGCTACATTTCGCAGAACTAAAGTTTTCGATGATGAACAGAAATTTTCGATTGTGTCTAATCCGCCTTATTGGCCAGATATAGTCTCGAGTAACTATGAAATATTTTCGAAACAAAAACTGTTTCCTGTTGGAAATAAGTTGAATCAAGTATTTGTTGCAGAAATGGAAAAAGAGAGTTGAAACTCCTGGCAGATCATTAAAAAATAGTTTAATGGAACATCAGCGTAATCAGTGATAATATTTTGATTTATCTTTTCCGAAAGGAAATACGATATTTTACAATCTGTTGTTAATTCGTCGCATAACGATTAGTAACATTTGAACTGAGTTTTTGCAGTCGAAAATTACTGGTGTTGAAATAATAGTTGAAATCAACTTTTAAGAATTGTTAGATAGTGATGTTACTAATATACAACAAACCAAAATTGTAAACGAGATTTTAATGGTAGTTACAACCATAGTATTTACAAAAAAAAAAAATAAAGAGCTTCTATTTTTTTGTTACGTTTGTACAATTAAGATTAATGGATGTTGTGAATAGAAAACTTATGGATTAATTGTAGAGCCCTTCTCGATCATATTATGTTGGTCAGTAAAATTCATCTTCATGAGAGAAAATTCAATATACAGAAAAAAAAACCATAAACTGGTGCCATTTAAATTAAATATTAATAAAGTTGAAATTGAAATAAGGTTTGAATTACTGTCGACGATGATGGATGAAAGCAAGTAATATCCTGCCAGACACAAATGCGCCATATAAATGCGATGCCAGGCCTAAATGGATGTACTAGATATGAATGAGAGACCTTCTAAGTCAAAGCATTATCGGTTCGGTTTGTCCAGCCCGCATTCATAAAAAAATTCTTTGAATGCCACCTGCATATCACCTATCGCTTAAGCATTCCAAATTATTTAAAAGAAAACAAACAATTTAACGCCAGTTTAAATATAAAATAGTCCTAATCGTAGACAAATGAAAAATTGTTTATAGATCTAGTAATGATGGAAATATTATTAGAGGATTGTTCAATAATCCAACTGCAGAAATAGAGTTGACGTTATGTTAATTCACAATATTCCTGTAATTTGAAGAGATTTGACTAGTGGCTATCGGATTAAGTAACCGAAGATCTAAACTTACAATACGTTATCATTGGTATTATACGCCAAATAGTTTTCATAAAGTGTGATGCATACATGTAATTTAATCTGTTTACCAATAGGTCAGCTATCTGGAGAAGCTTTGGTAGCATGACATGAGCTAATTGGAAAGCATATACATAATGCAACGGGAGTTGCGACTAATGCAGATGCAATGACAGTATTACTATTTGTATCTGATCCATTTATGTGTATAGAAAAGAATACAGTTAGCAACAATATTAAAATAGGCAAGAATAAAAAAATATACTTTTAAACCCGTTACATCATTCACGAGAATTCTTTTAGAACTTAGATATTCGCGATGAAGACGTTTTAAATTTTAATCATAATGATGGCCATCAGTCTTGGGATTTGAATTCGAACCCAAGGCCTTCTTAGTGTTGAGGTTTTCTATGGTTTTTCTCATTTTATGGCGAATGCTGAAAGCGAATATCTTAATACGCACTCACAATAATGACTCACTGTCGACCATTGCCCCCTGTAATTAGCGTAAGCTGTTATGGCCTGGATATGTAACAAAGTTGCTTGAGAAGTAAAGGCAGATATGTGCTCCGGACTACTTGACCCGCATCATTGCGGTGTAGCCAAGGAGGAAAATAGGAAGCAACCTGGAGCTGAATAGATACCTGAGCAAGAAAACCTACCATCAGCATTCCGCTTGGTTAGAAGAGGTACGTACCCCGATTGAGGAAACTTCTTGAATCATCAAAACGACTGTACTATAAAAGCAATATAACAGGCAATGTGCAATGTAGAAGAAAAGGATTAACGTCAAAGCCTAAGTTAGCAAACGTCGCTGACGAAGAAATTTACATTTTGGACAAAAATGAAGTTCAATAACAGTTAGATAATAAGTAATAAAATGTTACTTGAGTAATAACGATCTGTTAATGTAACTTAGTTAACATAAAATGAATTTTCAGTAGAAAATTTTAAGCGAATTAAATGAAATACCATTGAACATGAAAGTATGCGGTTAAAGAAAAAACAAGAAAAGATCATTTCGTAGTTCTTACCCTTCCTAAAAATTTGACAGTGATTGCTAGATGGGTGGCATATATAACTAGCAGTGAATAATTAAAGTTATTGTTTGTGCTATTTCCATCGGCTCTGGAACTTTCAAACAATACTAATCATCAAACATCGTCAATAATATCATGTCAAGAATAACCATATTATTAATGTTTTGGCATAATGGTCTCGCAATTAAATATAAACCGCAACACACATTTATGTTTTCGCTTATTCTCTAGTCAAAGGGCACTAAATTAGAAAATAATTAATTTTATCATCGTCAAAATTGAATAATAAGCATGCTGCTCCTTTGGTTATTCATATGATTTGTTATTAGGGAAGTTTTCCTAATACACCACATTCTTTTACCAGACTGTGGCCTTTTATTTACATCTGCATGTAACGGACAGTAATAGAGATACTAATTTGTATGTTTGTAAATATTATAGCCATTGTATTAATAACGCAGCTGCGTATAATTATCAAAAATTAAACAAAAGGAGAATAAAATATGCAGCACAATTCCCAGTACATTTCTCCCGGTATTCTTTGTAAATTAAAAGAGAGTTGTAATCGCGTCACGACGAAGCAATTTAAATTTCCCCCTACGCACAATTAGGAAGAATATAATAGAAAGATATGCATAATAGCATGCGTAATTGTTGAATACAAATTGTCAATTACATTCGCCGAGTTTGTTCATCGTTATTATGTTTGATGACGAAACATTACCGTGGACGAATCTCTTCATTAGAAACGGTTTTGCAAATACGAAAGCATATATCTTTCGAGCGTTTCGTAGTACCGTTTTATTTGCAAACAAATAGAGCATATAAAATCCACTATTCCAATCTTGAGCGTCCTAGATTTAGACATATTTTTACGGATACATCTCTTTACTGTTATTTTCGCGTATATCCACTTTAACCCATTCCAGACTGACACATCACTGTATTTCAATGAGGTTTTCATTGATCCCTCGGGAACGCCGCTTTCATGTGCACAGTTTTCTAGAACTGCATAAATTCGTTTCAATATACACAAACAAATTAATATACGGTGACAACAAGCGCTGTTGCTCAACTCATACACATTTAGTTTTGATTTGCGATATGTTTAGTGCAATCATAATCTAGCATATAAATTCGTTTTATCAAAGCAAATAATTTTATGAAATTCTAAGGCAGATCGATTTTTGCTTTATTTTTAAATAATTTTCAACGTACAAGGTGATTATCATTACAATATTTTTTTAAATAGAGCAGTCCAGATACCATTTTATTTTTGGTTTCCTCATTAATAATTAATTCATTAACTTTTTTTATCGGGAATTTTCAGTCAGGAAGAATAATCAAATTTGATTACTCTGCATATCTTTATTTGTTTTGCGACGAATTTTGGGATTGCCTTGGCCCTTCTTTAAAACAATAATTGGGTATTCTTTGTTCTTCAAATCATAATAGGGTTAATTTAATTAGTTCAAAAAACCAAAACTAAACTCATTTCTTCCAAAATATTGCACTTTTTACGACACCTCCATAATTTCTTCAAAACATATTTAAAATGTTATACAACACAGCACGTTAAAATTCTATTAAGTCTATTCTACACACTGTTTAATATAGCGAGCATGGGTATTTTTTCAGATTTTCCCGTGCTCTAGTTTTATTATGTTAAATGTAGTTTTCCAGAGAGCTGCAGTCCACATCCAAATTTTATGGACGTAGTACATTATTATACGAGGGTGGCCTGATAGTTCAGGTAATTAACACAGAGATTGCGCGGTAATCTGCGCGTGCTTGTCATCTGTGAAATCTATCATATGCTAGAAGATAGCTTTAAAAGATTGAGCCAAAAATGTTGCGTTCATTATTTGTTACGGTTGTTGCAAATGTGTTACGTCATGTTGTAAATATGGGCAAAGAGGAGTTGCGCACTGTCATTAAACACCTCCATATCGCCGAGAAAAAAAAAACAAAGAAATTAAAAAGAGTTTACCACGAGCCTGGGTTATCATTTTAGTTTGTTGAATGAATTTAAACGTAGCCGTAGGAGCGCCGAAGATCAACTAAGAGCAGGACGTACGAAAGAGGCTACCACTGACGAAATAGTCACCAAAGTTCATGATCTTGTTTTAAATGGACGTCGGTTAAATGTACGTGAAATAGCAGACACTATAGGTATATTTAAAGAACGTGCCACGTCTACTAAATGTGTACCAGAACCAAATGCGCGTAACAATTTCTGGGTACTGTTTGATCGTTTTTAAGCACAATCCTTCCGAATTTTTGCGCCAATATATACCGGTGTCGAAACGTGGATACGCCACCTATGCCTTTGAAACAAAAGTTCAATCCAAACAATGGGTAGAACCCGGTTGCGGTGTACCAAAGAGAGCAAGTATTTTGGCATGCTCATGGTATTACTGTTATAGATTACCTACAAAAGGGCAAAGGGTGTACTACACGTCGTTATTGGACCAGCTAAGTGTTTTTAAATTTGGCAAATTCCCATGAGTTTTTGGTACTATATTTGATTTTCCCATGAATTCCCCTAAAAAATTAGCCAAGGCATACGTCGGAAATGGGATATCGCTAACGATAAGTCGTAATAGTTAATTCTAAAAAACACCGTAAATGATGTTTAACCAGCGGGAAACTCAAAAATAAAATTATTTCCAGTGAAAGAGATAGGAGATCGATTTTCTACTTTATTCAAATTCTTGCTCATACCATGACTTTTGCAGGTAACAAAAACAAAGGTCATCACTGGCATAGTCATTCAAGAAATATGGTTTGGAACTTCACTTCGCTGCATGTGTACAAGATGACACCAAAAGAATTTCGGTAATTTCATTCGCCTTCTGTTACACTGAGAATACAAACACCGTATTATTCGTGTAATCAGCACCATGCGGAATTAGTTCCAATCTCCTCTATTATATCAAATCTTCATCCTTCAGCTTGATTCTCATCTCTCAAGAGGGAAGAACGTGGCAAGGAGCTAAGTTGGATGAGTATGCTGGATGAGGAACAACTGATATGTTGTTTTTCATCAAAATATTCTCCATGATAACGCAGTGTGTGACATGAACTTTGCTGTCATCCTTCTCATGTACAATTCTTCCGATAAAATCCGTTGGTATGTGTTATACGGTGATCCCAGAATATTACAGATGTTTTGGATAGTCTGCCTACGACCATTCAGAACATATTCTTTTATAATACTGGTTGATTGTTCTCTGGAATCTTCAACACCATCAACCGATGTTTGACCATTTTTGGAACATTTAAACCAGTCGCAAGTTTCCATTTGATAAAAGTGTTGCTTTCTTTCACGTTTTGTGTATTTTGCGGCAATTTTACAAAATTTAAAACGGAACTTGATACAAATACAAATCATCTATTGCCAAGTCGCACAATAATGAGAAGCTGTTCATCAATAAAGAACGGTTTCACTTACAGTGAAGCCGCTTACCATACTGACTCATAAATGGTGCACACGACACCATATATATACCATATATTTTACTGTTACTGCGTCCAATCAAAAATCTTTGGATGCCATGTTATACCCAAAAAATTAACGTCTCCCTCTTGGGACGTCGGTTTATTAATTTCACGTGTATTTCGGTAGATTTTGTATGCGGAGTAGAGACGATATCACAAAACAACCACCACCAAAGCAACCAAAGTACGTGCGGAAAGCCAACAGAAGGCATTAATTTTTTGGGAAACTGTGTATACATATCCACCGCAACTACTGTGATAGGGATGCACATACATACGTACATACATACTATCGTTCATTAAGCCTGTTTCATTGATTTGTAGCTAAGACTTATGAATGTTCTTCAGGTATATCATCTAGATTCTTCTATATTGTTTCTGATATTTAGTTCTTATAACTATTTCATTTTATATATCGCTGAATTTTTATATTTTATTTGGTTTCTTGAAGTTTATGTTTTTATTAGTAAAAAAAGTTTAGTAAAATAATTAACAAATTTTACTAAACTATTGCTATCACTTTCCATACAGCAGTTATAGCTGTATACATAAACATTTTTAACGCTTTAGAAAAATGTAGTAATACTTTTACATTAAAAAATAGTGACGGCATATTTCGCAATATTTTTTCTCAGCACTCAACTTTCTGTGATAACATTTTGTTTGCACATTTATACATGGAAACAAAAGAAGGATAAGAACTTAGTTAACGATGGGTACCCGCACGCTCTCGAAACACTCTGTCCCGAATAGACAATTAATTTGTCTAATGTAGAATTTACTGAGTTGCTTATGCATTATGGAACCCCATAGCCATTGCAAGCATTGTAACAAATAAACTTAATGGTCTTTCCCAAACTGTCCTGAGTAATGTTGTAATAGAGATGTAATATATCTAGTCGACCAGCAAAATCTTTGATTAATATTCTTCTCCATCTTATCATTAGATAAACAATTACAGTATTTTGCTTGTTTTGCACGTACAAAGCAAGATGAAAAACTTATTAGCTGATATTTTTTATTTGTCATTAACATCTCGCGGGACAGACTAATTTAAAGAAAATCGAAATCAAATGAATCCGCTCTAGATTTTTGAAGCTGATTTTTAAGTTCACTCATGACCTTGAAATATACTATGTTATTAAATCCGTAAAAACCTGTGATAAGTTTCAAAATAATGTTAACAGTAGTGTTATAAAAAGCTATAGACGTACTCCTAACATTTCAAAGTGCATATGTAGTTAATATGTGAAAGCAATTGAGCATAACGATTCTGCAAATGATCGGAAATTAGGCATCTGATTTGAACTTATTCTTTTCTTTTGGCTAGGGATTTCACAATTTGTAAACGACTCTATGAAGCTTATAGTTTGTAATTGTGGTCTTCAAAGCTTGTGGCCACCAACTACATCAATCTTGACCCTACAAAAACCCCAAAGCAGCAGAATTTGGAAACTTGAGTAATGCCAATCGGCCATAATTTCACTTTATTTAAATCCCAAAATGTGCATTTATTCAAGTTATTCCGGTATCGAAGTGAACTCTTATCTTCAAAACAAAAGAAAAAGAAACGGAAAACTGAATCAGATAATCTGTGAAATGTGCTAATTAAACGACCAAATCAACGAGTGCATTAACTACATAAATTCTCATCAATATTATTAAGTCGAATCAACGCAGTTGTTAATAAAAAGGCCGGTACGTACTAGTAAAAAATAAACGAACACTTTTCGTTAAAAATTCATTATAAACTGAAGTTCCATAAGTCAAACACAACTTCTCTCCGTTTTAAAAATCAAGATATGCCTGTTGGCGATCCATATCCTACCATATTATCGAAGATTAGTGTGCGAAATAGGAAATCGGATCAGATAATTTGGGAAATTTGTCGAATCAGTGGCGATGCCAATTATTTACGGCGCATTGTATTTTGTTGGACTATAAATCCTCTCAAATATTATTAGGCCGGACCAGCGTGATTTATGTACGGTGGCAATGAGATTTAATTGGTTCTGTCACGGATTGAATTTATGTCCTGCTTAATTTCAGATCGAATTAATTGGATCCTGATGTGTATTTATTTGAAGTGCATAGAGAGAGGTAGGTACAGGTGAGTAATAGTCGAAAGATGTTCAGATTTATTAAAGGAGAGAGTAGTATTTACACTTTAGTGCAAGGCTTAAATTAATTGGCGCAAGGTCAAGTGCAAGAAAAGGAAATTCCATACGAATTGAGCATTGATTTATATTGATAGATGAATTCTTTTCAAAATGCACTTCCTCTTACAATCTCGCTACTGAGTTAAAGAGAAAAATTTCAATGCCAAAAATATTTTTGAATTTTATACACTCACAACGTAATTTCTACCATTGTCCCCTGATTATTTTTTCTTTGTTTGCATTGTCAAAAAGACTAGCAAAAGTGAAATAGATAAGAAAAATTGGAACGAGTTCAAATTTTATTGATATTGAAAAAGTCAATAGACAATACATCCAAGAAGGTGATGGAAGTGGACGAAAATTGCAAGAATGATGATAGTTCTAGTATTACGAATGAGGATGAAAGCATCAGTGACAAGAACCCAATTACTATATACGAAGATGACAAACTAAAGATACAACAATACAATAGAAAGATGAGGAATTACTGGGTTTGAATAACTGAATTACAGAATTCCTCAAAATTAAAACCAAGAAATGCCTGATCAGTAGAAGCAGATCATTATAATCGTCAGAATGCTCGATAAAATTTTAATTCAATTCATCAAATGATTAAACTAATGTTACTAGTGCCAACGGTGGTTTAATATTAAACCACCGTTGGCACTAGTAATGATCAAATTACAATTTCGTTGGAATTAACCAACGTAATTAAATGTCTGAAAAAATATCAGTCTCGGCAGGATTTGAACCCACCAATATGAATTCTAGTCGCTCTTAATACCTGTACTTCACAGATGTGTGTTCAAATACTGCCGAAACTGATATTTTTTTCAGGAATTTAATTACGTTGGTTAATTGGAAAGAAATTGTAATTTTATCATTACCAGTACCAACAGTGGTTTAATATTCATATTAGTTTAGTTGGTAAGAACTTGCCTTTAATAATATTATGGGTTCAAACTCTGCCGATACTTGTATTCTTTCAGAAATTTAATTATGTTGGTTAAGTGCAAGGAGATTGTAATGTTATCATCATATGATTTGTTGCTGTAGGCTTTAGTTAGTTGTACACTGTTTTTTATTGCACTCCTGATGTATTACATTATACATGATATTTTAAAATGTAATATTTGAGATTTTTTAAATTCAAATCAAAGTTTCTGAACTCCAATTCAAAACCCAACAATTTCTTCTTTTTCCTTTGAACGTGGCCTTTTATTAATCTAATTAAATTTAAACATGGATATTGAACTTATTCTGTCTACATTACACCCTTTAACTGCTACTATCTTTAAATTATCAGTAGCTAAATTTTGCAATATATTAGCAAGTTCTCTTTTATAGTTTTACCGGTTTATCCCGTACAAAACATGTCCACTTTTTCTAAAGGATAATTTTGTAGGAATAGCATTTTGGAAAATAATCTCAAAATACTATTGAATGTTATATGATATTTAAAACTAAAGGTACTATTAATAAAGGACCAGAAACCTGCGATGCCACCAAATTTATACTAAATATAATAAATTACGGTAAAGTATTTTTATGTAACGGATATTTCGTAACAGCAATATTAAATATTCAACCATTTCTATTACTATCAGTTCTAGTGTTTCAAATATGCTATATAAAAATAAATTCTAATTGGAACACTTTGAGCCAGTCAATGTTTCTTCATATTAAAAATAATATAATTCATATTTTTAACTAATTTTAACAATTCTGCCACAGATAAGATATTTATTCACAAGTAATTCTTCCTTTTGGAGGTTTAGGTAAATCTGAATCTGAAATGTAATATTGATTTCCTAAAATGTTCTCTCTTGATGCTCTCAATGGCCAATTTCTTGTCGACAGCAAGGCAAAATTTCTTTTTCCCACCTTTTAAACGGATTCCATCTATTTTTAAAGCTAAACTATAAGTTATCGTCAACTTCAAACGTGTAAATTGCTAATAACATATTTGCTTCTCGATTTTATTTTAAACGAATCGGTAGCGATACCAATCCAAGGCCTGTTCCCACCATCATGTCAATATCGATTTTCATACGTCACATTAATCTCCAAACGGCAGATTTTGTACTTTGAGTAATTTTGAGATATTTAAATGTGTTTTTTTTTTTCATGTTTCAACGTATTACTGAAGCAGATTTATTTTCAAGTAAATACATGCGAAATTTTAAAGAATTAAGAATGGAATCTACTAATACGTATAGTATTATTAGAAAAAGAATAATTAATAGAAGCACCGTGGTGGAAGTAAAAGAATACGCATCTAGATAATTATGGAATAAGAAGCTTTATAAAATTTTAACTTGTTGCGGCTCATTTGTAAAATCAAAAAGGGTTAATTTTTAAAATCGGTATTAATCCTCGCGTTCTTCTGTACTCACATACAACAAAAGGAAAATTTGGTATTTTCAGAACCTGAAATTCTAAAAGCCACCGAATGTATCAACTTCATTTTCCTTTCAAATAGCCATACTTTAATGTACTATATATGTATATTGTGCAACAATTCTTTAAGTTAGCATCTATAGTTACTTCTCTAGAACCAAGAATTTCAGTTGAAATATTTTTAAAGTTTTGAACCAAGTTCTAACAAGAAATGCCTATCATTTACCTAATAAAATAGAAATTATATATGACGCTATAATAGGTCCTGAAAATGTTGCAATATAATATATGCTCAACAAGTAAAGGGCATCAAGACGTAATTGAAATTTGTGAATTTAAGAAAACCAAGGATACTTCAATAAAATCAAAATTTAAAACACTGCAGCAGTTAAAACTTTAAAAAAACTACTTACTGGTTTATTTTTTTTTTTACTGCAGAAATTTAAAAATATGCGTATTAGTTGTAATTAAATAAATATTACATAATTTCGACAATGAACTAATTGCATTTACAACATAATAATAAATATTTTCTATTCCAAATTCCGGAGTAAAATTGTCAATAATAAACTAGATAATACAAGTATAATAAAAAAATCATAAAAATTCATATTTATTACTAAAGTAAATGCAACTCAATATTTTAAAGCCTTACCGTTATAAAGTAGAGTTGTACCATGCGGTGAAGTTGGTGGCGGACTCGGTGCCGTCGCTCCTGCCGTCGGACTCGATGGACCCCAACACCCGGAACCCGGAGAATCGCCGACGACGTCTATTTCTTCTTCCTCTTCCTCGAGCGGTTCCGGCCGTTCCGGCCAAGGATAGGCCTTCCACTTTTTGGCCATAAGACAACGCGGCATGGTGCTATCGCAAAACACGTCCGCGACGCCTGCACCTTGACGGTCTCCACTGTTGATGACGATTCCGGTTGATTATCCGATGAATCATTCGGAGCACTGCTTTCACACGCACATACTTTCCATTTCGTTCGTAATTCCGTCGTAGTAATTTGATACGATTGCAATTAATAAGTAAGTGGTAGCGTGTACGGAAAGTTTAGCGTTCTTCTTGTTGCGTTTAATATCTTCGCGCACCACGTTGGAAAATTTCAAATAAAGACGTAATAATAATATAAATAATTCCTTCGATTTTCTTCTCGTACGTTTTTTGTATGAATAAATATAGATTTGTTCGCGAGTAAGTGTCAATAGACAAGACAATAAGATTTACAGGATAGGATAGATGAGAAGAGATAAGATAAGGTATAGTAGTAGTACCGAAAGAACAACACAACAAACTAAACTAAACAGACCCCTCGTGGCTTTGAAGCCCTCTCCAACCCTCGCCGCTTTATATTAGAGTGAGCGTGGTGGGGGACCGACGAGTTTTAGGGCTGTGAATACCCTCTCCCTGCCAGATGCGCGATCCCTTCGTACGCGCATCGATTGCAGCCTGCAAAGGGGTAACTGGGCCTCACCCTGCGCCTCAACACGTGGCAGACCATTAGGACGCGTGCCATAGCATCATTATCCGTAGTCGTAGGGCCTTAGCCGTCGCTTGCATGTACGTCGTGCGCCATACCTGACCGGTGTCGACCACCTGATAGCGCCCGCAGCTGGCCAAGGAAGCCCACTTCCCCGTGTCGGGTTGCAGCTTCCGTTTCGGCTACAACTACTCTACATATACTTACATAGATATATGCATACACCACCGGCCAGGAGTTTAAACACGCCAACTGTATTATTACGGATTGGCCGACACATCAACAACTATGTTCATTATTTTTCATATAATTTAATTATTTTATATGAGTAAAAAAAGAAATGCGTTTTAACCCTAAGAAAGTGATAGTAGAAGTATCAGTCAATATAGAATTTATTTTACTATAGATGCAACTTTGGTACAGCCCATATAAGATCGTCGACTTATTTCAGTATTTTAAGAACATTTCTGCATTTAATTATAATTAAAATTTTAAAATTAAAATTATTATTGCTTACGAAGATTATTCAATGAGTTAATCAAAATGTAGAGACCTTGTGTTATGATAGTTATTACTTGCAGATTATAACTACGAACTTTCCTAGAAGATCCGATAATTCGTACTTGAATCATCCAGTGACTACATTTATTAAAGAAATATCATTATTTTGTTAAGCATATCAAGTTTATATATTATATATATATAAATTATTAGGATATTTTTGTTTATATATGATAAACAAATTTCACTATCTCTATCACTACTTGGGACAAAAATACGCGATATAAGGATAATTTGGGGTCATTGACGAAATAAAGGTTGCATCAAAAATATAGGATATGATTTAATTAAACTTAAAATAAATAATAATTTACTTATTTATAAATAATTTCTAATAGTGCGTTGGACCACCTCGCTTCTCTACTACGTCAAGCATTCTCTTTGGCAATTTTTTTTGTTAATTCCTGAATTGAATTGAATCGCCTGAGTTGAATTGAATCCGTTGCTGTATACACGACGTGCTAAGATACTCCAGGAATTTTCGATCATATTCACATCAGGCGAACAGGCCGGCCACTGGAGAACTGATATTTTCTTCGGAAATATTTTTTTACAATTTGAATACGGTGGAGAACAGCATTATCTTGCTGTAACACAAAGTCTCGGCATGTAATCTGTTCAACATGTCATTATATTTGATTGACGATAAGATTTATATGATTAACGCTATTCATTTTGCCATTACAAAACTCAGTTTTTCCGTTATACCCTATACCTGCCCATATCATTACACTACCACCCATCTGCCCACGACTCAGAACTATTTCTCCTTTCTTAGATCATGGCAATAACGCCGATAGCCATCAGGACCATCTAAATTAACGATTCTCATCAGTAAAAATGACTTTTCGCCAGAGTTTACACCAACATAAAAGCGCGGTTGCAAATGCTAATCGTTTTGAGTGAGCTGTTGCTTTTAGCAGATGTTAAACATTTCGCAGATTGGTATTTGTCTAACAGTCATTGCTAAGTTTGACGCAAACCTTGAAATTGTTCGATGTTCACGTTCTATCATTGCTTTGCCTTTATTTAAGAAACTGTGAATTGCAAGACGGATTCTGCTCAAATTTGCTGTTATCTTTGCAACTGACCAATTATTCTCGCGCCAAGTACGAATTAAACCATTTACAGTGTTAGTCAATTGTTGTCCACATGGCATCTTGATATGTAGAAAGTAGATTAATGCACTAATATTTAGTACATCATGTAAATACTTTATAATAAAATATTTTCCTTATTTGCACTGTACCCGTTGAGGACAAAACTAAAACTGATAACATGGCCTATACTTTTGTAGCACTTGGATGTGTGATTCTCCCCGGATATTATTCCTCATCACCACATTCGCAATGCCAGTACCAACAACTACCACAATCAACCTTATACGTTTACATACAGGTTGCCTACCTGAATTTTTCAATATAATCCTTATTTTTCTTAAAATTTATGGGTGGCCTATACTATTGTCGCGGGACGTAGTTTGTGATTCCAAGATTACTAAGATGACATTTTTTTTCTATTAAGATAAGAGGAACTACAACTCAATAATATAGAAAACAGTTTCTCTTTAAACATGTTTGTGAAAGATAATATAACTTTGTATGGCATAATTTCTGAGATACAAAAGGGCTCTAACAAGCCGACAATTCAGATTTTTATAAAATCGCTGATTTATAACACCAGGCTCCTCAAAAATACATGTTTTTCATGTCCTTTATGTAAATATTTTCAGCTTTCTTGAATTCATTTCTTCTTTTCCGAAAAGTAAAGATAGAAACAAGTTTGTATAATAAATCTGAACAGTTAAGCAATACAAGTAAATGAATCTGCCTACACTTTCACGAAAGTGTGTATACAAGCAAACAAATTGATTTATAAAAAGAAGAAGAAATAAACTGGAACGTTAGTATTATGTTTAAATAAAACGGCTCGGTGATCCAGTGGTAAGAGGACCAGCGCTTGAATTTGGTAGGTGTACGTTGGGCCGCCTACCACTAGAAAAAAATATTTTAACCCAATATATTTTCAACGTCCTGATCGCCCGTATCAGAGTTGTAGCCTTCTTCAAACTTTTGACGACAGACTTTAGTTTCGCATGCTTTGATTAGAAAAACTGTATTTCCTGTCTCGATTTGGCAACATAATTTGGGGAATGTACTTTCTTAATACATTTTGTAACCTACCTTCTTGGAATATTATACCATATTAGTATGGCTTTCTAATGTATAGCATAGATTTGTCCTCAATCAAAATACTGCAGCATCATTTGAAAAAAAAAGTTACGATACCACACAAATTTAGAGAAAAAGTACATATCATTCACACCAACTCATACATAAGTATTGATACTCGCTTAAAGAAAAAAGGCTCTTACAACTAGAAGCGAAACATCACCATGAACTTTTATCGCATTCAAATGTGGTATAGAATTTGTTATATTTTGTTTTGATTCAGTCTGTTTACGGTGAACAGAGAATATCAATTTTTGTGAACAAAACTTATGGTTAACAGTGTGCTTACGTTACAACATCCTTTCCCATTTCGTCCTCTCTCTTCCGAAACCTTTCTTAATTTATGCACCGGTTAAAGAACAAGCAGAAGTGTGGCGAGATACAGACAATGGGGTGGGTGACCTAAACGTGTGTCGTACTCATAATGCCACCGCATACGTGCAATATAGAATGGGACACACGCCAGCCGGTGATATTTCGGCTTGTGTTTAGTCATTATCGGATCATTTACATAGCATATGAAACGAATTTTCCGAATAAATATACATAAAAATGTATTATATCGTGCTCGACCCATGAATGTTAAGCGTGTGCATGGCCCCCCTTTTCACAAGCACTGTTGCATTCACGCGCCTCTGTTTGTATTTATGTATGTATGTACATATATCGTTAGTAATCTAATTATCAGGTTCTAAAGGAATAGTAATAACAAAAAGCTATGATTCAGACATTTACATTCCCCCTATATCAGTGCAAACAATGCAAATTAAGAGACGATGTTAGTTTATTTTCTAGTTTCTGCAATTCCAATATAGTAGATTAAGATTCTATTAATTGCAAACTGGTGAATTACATAAGAGAAATCAAATTTTGCTGCAAGAACTACCAATTTGTTCGTTGAACTAATCTGTCTCCGTTTCCCCGGTATGTATGCACATATTATGCGTTATAATCTATTTATACTTCATTATAAGAACATATAAACAATTATCAGTTTATATTTCATGAAGAATAGTAATATGTAATTGTAAAATAGGGCTAGTCAAATGTTTCGTTTCGACAAAATCTGATTAAGCTAGAGAATGCAAAAACCTTTCTTTTATATATAAAGATGTTCAATTGTTTTTCCTTTGTTAAAAACTTAACCGTGGAAGATGTCACACATAAAACGGAAATTTGTCTCTTTTGTTTTGCAAAAATATTTTAGCACGTATATCGAAAACATAAAGACTTCAGAGTCGAGAAAACCGAATTAGAAAGGGTCATGAAAAGTTTGCAGCATGGGAAAAATGTTCTTACACGTTAAGAAAGATCATTCAACATCGACCGTTGTAACACAGGGATTGTTAAAATAATCTTTGAAATTAGTTAACGGATCTGCAGATGCACCATCACAAATTTATCTTAATCTTATAAAATCGGAATCTTTATTCAAAACACTTTCGAAGTTTTCCATAACGCGCTTGTTTTTCCGTGTGTTATAGCGTGCAATAATGTACTCACTTCGTCCACTATTTGCACTGATTCCACTAACGACAATCCTGTACTTTTTGCAAATTCTCAATTCCACTACTGATCCTATATAATTAAAGCAAATATTTTTTAAATCTCTTTCGACGTAAGGATCTTGAAATAGTTGCTGACTCTCCTCAATAGCAACAGCTTCGTCGGTATTGAATGTTAGAATCAGATATTTCATGTGATAAAGATGCTTACAATAATAAAAAGTCGCTTTCAACCATATTCCCCAACGTATAAGAATTAGCTGTGATGGTTCAGGAATACCAGGACATTGTCTGTGAAATGCTGGAATACGTTTCGAAGACTTCAGAAACACTGTTTTTACAAACGTAGGTTTCAAAGGCAACGATCTGTGCCCTAGTTTACACATAGCCACAACTGTGTGTACTCCTCCACTTGGCTCGTATGTATGCTAGAAGTGTTGAAACTGTTGTTTATCGAGCAAGTTAAGGGGCAAAACGCAAGTAATAAACATCAAAAGTAAGTCTAACAAATTTCTCCAAACCGTTTATAATTGTGTGAGTTTTCCTACGTATATGTTCCCCGCAATCGCTTTTGTATCAGCACATTAAAGAGATGCCGCAAACATTACACCATATTTTACAACCATCGAACTTTAAATCAGCATATTCGGTTATAAACCTGTTGACTTGGGTAGCCAGCTACATATTACTATTCTTCATGAAATATTTACAGATAAACTGTTAAAATGTTCTTCCATATAATGAAATATAAATACATTCTAACGCGTAATGCTATGTGCCATACGTGCACACGCAGCAGGAAAACGGAGACAGATTAGTGCAACGAACTTGGTCAATTTTCGTATCGGCCGAAAATTTGGCCAACCCTACAGATGAAACCCAATTAATCCAAAATGCATCCTTGCAGTTGTTTCCTAGATAGATTTCACGGTTAATCTAATTCTCATAATTAGAACTAATGTTTAAAAAAAAAAAATAAAGATATAAGGAAGTTTTCAAAGCCGTAGTTTTCCTGTAACACCAAAGTAATTAAATTTTCTTGACTTATGTATCCTTCAATATTTGAAAAACATCGGATTTCTCGGACTTTTTTTCCGCTAATGCTTTAGAAACTTTCGTAAGAGATGTTTTCTTTTCTAGGTACCAAACATTAAAGAGAGCACACCCCTTTTTAATCAATTTCAATTTTTCCAGAATTTATGATGTAAAGACAAAAACAACAAAGGCGGCCGATGGCGTTAAAATATACAACAGGCTTAATTTAATTTACGTTCATAATCCGTTAATAAAGTTTTCATCAGAAATTGCGAATTCTTCATTCCACTTCATTAATTTAACTGCCTACAGTCACTCACTTTCTTTTTGCTTCCCACTTTGGACTTGGCCGAATCAATAATGTAAATTTTCTACGAAATGGTTAATTTAATTATGCATCTCTTCGTTGAAAAAGAAGGTTCGGCCAGCTAAATAAGAGGAACGGGTGAAAAATGACGCTCCATATTACTAAGCAAGAAATAAGATGAAAAGTCGGCGTAATAATAATGTACCTAGCTGTCAGAGTGTTATGTATATGTACATGTTGGCGATGTTATACGCGGAATCGTTTTAATTTGTATGCAAAGTCGGTTTATGTTGCAGATATCATGCAGCAGTTGGAAATATGTATGGCTGGCTTATCGTCCTCTTGACTTCGATCGAAATTTCTGATGTGTGTGAGAGAGAATCCTAACGATAGCGAGAAGGTCACAGCGTCAGGAGGTTGCAGATAACCGTTATCTCTGGTGCGGCGGGCGACTGACGCTGTGACACCCGCTTGGTTATGGACATTAGCGGAATTGCGATTCGATTCCCTACGGATGCACGAAAACGTGTCGTCTAGTTAATATGCCTTTTCAGTTTTGCCCGCAAATAGTTTTCGAATGTACAGTTTCACTTTCGGAACGATCCTAACTGTCGTAGTACGTCCGGCGCATTCTAACTTCTACCATATTTCGTTATTTCGATTCGTGAAAAATCTTATGAGCTTGATATGTATATACAACAACATGGAAAGTCGGTGTGCTCAATTTATTTTTGTAAATACAGTTCGTCTATACATTTAGAAACTACATCGAACGAGAAGTACAAGCTTACTATTTAACATCACAAACTGCTTCGGATGTATCTTCATTTCTTCAACTGTTACTTTTAGTACAATTATGAGTAACAATAACGCTCCCTCTGGAATTTCGAAGCTACCGTTGCAAAGTGTTGACTACTGATTACTGTGGTTGTACTTTCTAACTAACTGTAACTTTTGTTACGCTTTTCCATTCTTTTCTAATCGTCACTTTTTAATTTGTAAATCTTATCTTTCCGCCCCAGTTTTGGTATTTCCCTCTTTCTTCCTGTTCCTGGTCTCCATTCTATTGTCGATTTTAGGTTATTTCTTTTTCTTTCTTTCTACGCATGGTAGGTAGGCTACTGCCCCTCTTCTTCCTATGCCTCTTCGGATGTAGATGTCCAGATTCTTTCTAGGGTTTTGATAGCAGGCCCGGATTTCTTTTCCCAATAGAATGATTTATTTTGGTACTTTTTACTAGTCTATCATCGTTCATTATGTGCTTGTTCCAGCATTTTCTTCATTCTCGTATCCATTTCCCCGCGTCTTGTATTTTGCTTTCTTTGTCGTGGATGTTCGCTTCTGATTCTATCAAGTAGCGCCTTTCAATGAATGCTTCTTATTATTTTCATTTCTACTGTTCGCATGATTTGCTGATCTTGGAGGTGTCTGGTCTTGTGCAGCGTATGTCACTACCGGCCTTACTGCTGCTTTGTACACCCCCACTTTTATTTTCCATTTTAAGGTATTTGATATACGACGTATCTTATGCAGCTTGAGATTTGAGATGCTTTAATTGTTTGTTCCCAGTCTACACTATCTCTCACTCTATAATTGCTCTAGTGTTATTTAGCGTCATTCCAGTAGGCCTCCTCAACTCCAGCGATATTACCAACTCTTTTAAAGTTAGTATGAGCTACTCTTTTTTAGCCGATCAAAAGCTTGAATTGTAAATAATAGCGGTCTTAAAATACATCTATAGTGTACTACCTTTTTGATTGAAAATAAGTCCTATTTTAGATGTCTTTAATACCAATGGCTCCTTCAATGCAAATTAAAATAAGTTACAAACTAATATAGTATTGGTACTATTAAAAAGCTAAGATAGAGTCACCTCCACAATTTAATCTATAATCCAAAATCACATAGTTTTCTGTGCAGAATATTCTTGTTACTTCTATCTAACATCAAGAAAATTTCAAATAATGTTTAATAACACTGCTGAGTAAATAGTTAAAGCTGGAGTATTTGATGGGCCTCAAAATAGAACTTTAATAACAGATCCAAATTTCATCAACTCTATGTACGAAGCTGAGAAAGAAGCCTGTTCTCCATTCATTATGGATGCAAACAATTTACTTGGAAACGGAAAAGCCTCGAATTAAAAAGGTCTAGTAAAATCAATCCTTCAAAAATTTCACCGCATAGGTTGTAACATGAGCATAAAGCTTCATTTCCTTCAAAGTCATTTTGATAGGTTTTCTAAAAATGTAGGTGCTGTAAGCGATGAAAAAAGCGAGAGATTTCATCAAGATTCGAAAGTACTGGAAACTCAGTGTTCAAATAGACTGCCAATCCAAAATACACAGCCGAAAGTACAGCAAACGAAAATTTATTCCCTGATTATTGTTTGTGTTTTAACCAGTACTCTTGTAATATTTTTAATGATTACTAAAGTAAATACTTGTGCTATGCTCGTGACTAATATTGTATTTAAATAAATAAATAAATTATTAGAATTTTATGCTTTGTTTATATCTTAACAGTTCTTACATAACAACTTAGCAATAAAGAGCATAGCATGGCATAGAGTTAAATTTTGGCGTGATACGCGAAAACTAATATGATTTTTGGATTTAGCACATCCAAATTAGTAAAAAAAAACAAGCCTCACAGTATAACAACATATAGAAGTCAGCAGAAATTATGTTGGGCAGTGTAATAAAGATGCCTTGCTCAATCGTACACCTTTCCATTTTTATTAACCGTAATGTTTCTACTAATCATTTGTCTAAATGACGTGTTGTATTTTAACGCAAAAAATGTTAAAGGCGATAAATTTAAAAAATCATCTCAAATTGGAGCATCCTATATATTACCAATAATTTTCTTAATGAAACGTTTACACCATAACTGTTGTATATATTTCATATATATTCATGATATAATAATGTCTTATATTATATATGTATATTATAGATATAGATTTATAAACCATTTGAGCTTGCCATAATCGCGAAGGCTTTAGGTATCTAAGTTGTGTATAAGGTATTTGTTGCTTTGTTGCTTTACCCTTATGTGGTAAGGGAGGAAACCTGCCAAAAGAGCTGCCATCACTTCTGGATAGATCCGAATTTCACTTCTAATCCTCTTATTGCTGGGTCACCGAACTGGTTTTTCAATATGTTATTATTAGAAAGGTCTTTTAGACAGACAATTAGAATCTACACCATTGCCCTGTTTTCTAATACCCCCTGAGCATCACCTCCGTTGGCTCAGCCTATTTCTTTCTCAAAATATATGAAATACGGATGTATCTTTTGATCTTCCTTTGTCTTATAATATATAGTTGGCAATCAATATTCCACTATTTGGCCTAAATCTATATTGCACACGTCTTAGCTATGACGATAACTTCTTTTTTAATAATCCAGCAACACTTTTTGCCACTGTACTTACTACAGTAATCCTTTCACAATTAAATCTATTTTTATATGCAGGAATGACAATGGTTTATTAAACATTTCCAGTTTTAATTTTTTCGTATCACCATTTCTAATATAATTTTCCTAATTGCCGTTAACACTCCTGAAAATTTAAGTAAAAAGAACACGGAAAATGTTCTGTTTTAAATTTATCTATAACTTGATAACAAAAGTTTTCATTTCTTTTCGTAGTTTTCTTATAAATTTCTTTGAACGTGGTCATGGCTGTAATTCGATTATTAGGAACTATAATCTCTCTCCTTCAAAAATCCTGGGGTAAATTGAAAATACCTTCCTGAAAAATAAGTTGGATATCTACCAGCAAACGACGAAATGGAATTTACATAAATCCAATTCAGAAAAAAAAATGTTAAAAATTGATGTTAGCGTATTAACTAACAGGAAATTAAAATAATAATTTACTCGAAGAAGCCATCCCGAGACGTACTGCTAAACCTTCCCCAATATCTCTTTCTAACACCTTTAACGATTCATAAGCGAACATGTGTCGGAAATCGAAGCGGCAACAGGCAGATGATAAACCGCGCCATGCCTCACAACTTATATTACATTTAAACAGGGTCAATCTCCTACCTGATATAAACAGATGCTCGTCTGCAACCTGGGGTGAACAGCGTTAACGAGAAGAAAGGGAAATGTAGGTAACACGCAGTCTGTCTGTCGGATACAAGAAGGAGTGGAATATCTACACCGGTAATGCGAGCCTAAAGACATGTGCGATAGAGAACAAATTACGTGTCAAGTTCAGTGATACGCATGAAAGAAACGAGCTAGCTCTTAACGTCAACACTTTACTCGTTCACCTTTGGAAGCTAATTTAACCAGGAAATACATATATATGTACATACACGATTGGCGCAAATGCGAAAGTAGATATAGGTAGAAAATGTAATTAGAAAGTACTTTATACCACTGTTTTGTTTTATAATAATATTTAACACTTGCAGCTTATCAACGTAAAATACTAATCTTTGGTATTTTGAAAGAAATAACTGCTTTCACGAGAACATCTGGGACATCTTCACCGTCTGAACAAATCGCTACTTAAATCGCCATTTATGTCTCTAAATTTCAATTGGCAAATTTAGTACCTGAATGTAATAGTGGCTGCAGATATAACCCTGTTATCTAGGTAGACACAAAATTTAATATCAATGCCAAGTTGCATTATCAATTAAATCATTTAGAATAATTATTTCTTTATACTAAATGATTCATTTGTAAATGAGTAATTTTTTGTCTTTACTGGACAAATTGTATGGAAAACTGGATCACTGATATCATTGGGACCAATTCAGTTAAAGTAATGACAAGTCTTCATGTAGTTAAATAGCTTCAGTTCAATGGATTAAGATGTATTAATTTGTAAGATGCCCAATAAGACTTTTACCGACGCTATATCATTAGATTTTTTCTTTAAGACCTTCTCGGGAATGAAATTTATGAACATAATTGTAATACCGTTGAGATATTGCATGAAAATCCAACCAATGCATGTAATTAATTAATACCAGTTTACCAGTTAAATGCTGAAAGAGAGTTTCAATCATTTACTAATCAAATACAATAACGTTGGTAAATAATACAGGTGTATTCTCATTATATTCCTTCAATCTAGTTTTAGATTAATAAAATTATTAATAAAGATATCTTTCCTTTTGTTTATAACTGCTATAGTTTGACAGAAAAATTATAACAATACAGATGAATTAGTTTATCAATACTAATACTATAAAAATTATAAAATACGAGAATATGTAGATATATACATGAAAGTATAGTCTCACGGAGAAATCATACGTCGGCAAGAACATCAAGGACAACAAGTACATCATATAATGTTTAAAACCTCTTTCAATTTGCCATTTTATCCCAAGACCTGCCATAGTTTTCACTTATTAGTAATAGCACCACTACTTAAACTATTCAAGAGTACTACTTGGAGAACTATTAAGAATAGTAATCCACCATTAAATTCTATTTGATGTATACACTTACCTATCAAAAACACAAAGAAAGGATATTCCAGCATGTAGCAGCTGTCATCTTATGAATAACTATGCTTTATGATTATTCATAGATAATGCGTATGGCCAAACTTAAGTACTGAGTGAAAGTAGTTAAACCCAAAGCGACTTTCATTTACTAATGCTATGGGGTTTGTTGAGTTTATTGCAGGTGTTATTATGCGCGTGTTTAACATAACAACGGAGAAACTCAATTTACATAGCAAATTAATCGATTAAGGAATAAAAGCGTATAGTAGCTCACTACCTTAATCTCTGTCTATATATGCTGATACAACTGAAGTAATAGAGACCGTATATTATGTGTGCAAATACATACATACATAATTGGTCGTGCAAACGAAGAATGTGATAAAATGCTGATAACGACTTACATTTTCTTTAATTATATATATTTTTCTTTGCACTAAGCTCTAAATATTATCTAACTGGTCTTTTAGCTTGTTATTAACGATATTTAAATAATACTTATTATAAGTGTTTTACTATACTATGGTACAATATTACCGTATATCACCAAATTTGTCTGTATTCATTTTCAACCTTTGACCAGCGTTGTGACATCAGTCTTAACCGTCTTGTTGAAACTACTATTTACTTAGAAGTGGCTGAAGCCTACGCCAAACGTATCAAAGCTTGCTACTAGTATTTTTCAGTATTAATGTTATCAGTACGACTTGGAACAATCGTAACGAAACATGGACTTATAATCCCATATACAGAAACATCACACCATGCAATCACTACAGAGGCAGAAACTGATATACGAGATTTATCTGAAAACCAGACATTAGTCAAGAAGTCATCGCCTTCATAAATGTAGGTTAGCATTCAAACACAGTAAAGTAAATAATGCATGCTACAAGCCTTGGTTTGATTTATGAAACATTTGAATTTTACAAGAAATCGACTGCATCCTTGATCATTCAACGCTTAGATCCTTGTTTATATTCAATTTCATGACAGTTTCTTCGCAAGCTTCTTGTCGGCGATTTAATAGCACTCATTAGTCGTTAGTGAGTCGTTTTCTCAAACCCTTTTTTTCTTCCTGACTTGCCTTTGCGTTTACCAACACTACCAATTATTTGATAAGCCAGACTTTTGAAACTTTGCCTTAAGAAATCGAACCAACTTAATGCTGTATCCATTCTAGGTATGACACAAAAACCGAATTATCTGCCTTCTTAGTGTAATTTTTTATTATATATGAACTCATCAATTTTACTTAGTCATGTCTTCCCTAAGTGTAGATCTCGCATTAATGAGGATAACCAAACTGTGGAACTTGTGGAATGCTAGTCATTAAGCTCTACTTCAGTTCAATCCCATTGTCAGGAAGAAGTACATACCGTAGAGTAAATATAATACATATATTTACTAGAAACACATGAAGTGTCGGTGGGTGTGAACCTTTTTATAAATTAATCCGTTCGCGATTCCACTTTCCTCGCGAGGCAAACACTCAAATTAAAACGCTTGGTACTCGAAAGTGGAATAAACAACAATATGTTCCTAACATATTTCGGATACTTGTTGAGTTATCCCTCGTGCGACGGCACTTTGTAAAGTTTGTTTTGCAATTGAGATAAGGTTATGCGGTGTGGTGATTTATCGACGGTGCTGGTATCTACAATGATTTACGGCTTCCAGTCTCCTACCGTTTGTTTTACGGTAAATACGTTTTCGAATAAAAATCGCGTGATGCATAAGTCAAACGTGATTTCGCGTAAATTGCTTCTGGATTGCTTTTTAGGGGAATCATTTACATAGAGAATACGAAAGGCCGTTATCTGATTGCCGCATCGCATCGTGTTAGAAAGGAATACGTTTGATTCTTCAATTTCATTTCCTTATTATCGTGGATCGGTTGCTTAATCGCTAATCGTTTAGTTCCAAATAAACTCCAGTTGATATATATCAAATTTATTATAGTATGTACATATTATCAAAAGTTATGTACACAACTATCCCTATTCAGAGCATTTAAAAGAAAATATCTACCTTTTTTTACTCATTAACTTTTATGCTGAAGAAATAAAAATGTTATTTCAACAGATCTTGCGATTTGAAAAATAAGGCATTCGTCTAACAACAAGCAGTTGATTAAACTATAGCGAGGTGTTTGCTTTACATGCCTTTTGGTTATTATTAGTCTCGGCAAAGTGGGGCAAGTTACAGTGCAGTGCGGAGAACAACGTAGAGGAGTCGAGCGGTTGTATCAAGACGAGCGATCAGTAACGTTTACGTACTAGCACCATTTGTGATCGTGACCTTCATGAGTAATCATAGACAATGCGGATGCAAGAATGTTTACTAATAAAATATTGATAAAAAATATATTATATAACGTGCTGAACCACTTACTATTTTAGATGATTCCACAAAATCACAAACTGGGTGGCATCTATCAAATATTAAAATCATTAAATATGTTTTCACACTTGTTTCAGTCAAATGAGTACGGCGTGCGGAATAAATCCTTTTTAATGATGAAAGCGTTCCACATCGAGTAATATATTTGCAAATTTAAAGTATTCCTTGTGACAACTTAATGGATCTTTCGGCACACCTTTACAAATTTGTCTTAATATGAGAAAATCTGAATCCTTGTCAATAACACTTTCGTATTACATTTTAATTTTTTTCGCCTTCCGCCGTACATAGGTGTGGATTCTGTTCAAATTGCGGGTGATCAATTTGGACGGAATCTACAGACGATATCGAATCATTTAGTAAGAAACACTCACGACAACCAGTCGAATAATACTGAACAAGCGTGCTTTGATAGGGGTACTCGATTGTGCGTGCCGCGCGCTTCACGCCTCCACGTTTTTCTCCGCACGGCACTGAAGCTTGCCCCTCTTTGCCGAGACTAGTTATTATGCAGTTTATAATTGCCTTAATAAAAATTAAAATTATTTTATTCATTGAGTTAACCCTATTCTTTCTAAAGTTTTTATTTCCAGTCGTTATATCCATAAAATTATTGAAAGAATCTTGGGAAAGTATTTACATATGAGCAGCGATTGCTCGTGCTTAAGAAATGTGGGAATTACAAATTTTGTCAATACTAATACGTTTTATAGTAGGTAACTATGTATGCTTTATTAAAAATTATTTTTGCTAGGGTACTTATAAAGAAATAAGGAAAAGACTTTTAAAACTAACTAATATCCTGATTTTATTCAAATAGAAAATCTATGCGACGATCTTCGGTAGTAGCAAATTTGTCTAAAACTCTTTGATTAAAATCTGGAAAACTTTCGATAAAATCCTTTTCTCGAGAAAGCATCGCCAATGCAGAATGTCTTTCGTGTGCCAAGTTGTTTCTTAAGAAAGTTTCTCAGAAAAACACCGCTCTGCTTCAACTACCATAAAAATTTTAAAGCTTCACTAAAAGTCACACTTAGTCCATTGTTTTGTGGAATGATGCCATAAAGTGGAAGCATTCCTGAGATTAATTTAAAATCTTCAGTTTCATAAATTATTCTTATTTTTAGTTCAGTACGGAATTTCGGTTCATCAAAGTGTGGGTTTGGTTTAATTATTAAAATGGAGGTTGTATTGATTAAATTTATCAGCGTAAAATATAGAAGTTGCAGTTAAGTGTCCAGTAAAGCTAAACCTATCTTTGGCCTGATGATAATATCACAAACTTCCTTTGCTTCCCAGGTATGTTCGTCTTACGTCGATCTTACGTCATTTTGTAGTTAATGGCCCAATGTCACTGGTATCGTGACTGTTCGTGATGTTACTTCTGACTTCATTGGCAATAAAGGGATCAATGTCTCTTGTTTGAAATTTTGCATATAGTGTATCTACTTGAGGCATTGCCCTTGAAAAATAGATTTATCCAGAAAACAAAACTCTTATTGCTCCAAATATATAACAAATAAAAATACAAAGCTGAAAAAAATATTTGTTGATTATACTAAGCGAAACAAAAGTCATATGAATTTGTCAATGGTTATTATATTTTTTGAGAAATTAGAATTTATTGAAGCAACTACATACAAAAGGCCGCAATACCAGTCATGCTTTCGGATTTACCTTAATGCTATGCGCAATTGGTTTGTTCCAAGAATCCACTCTTGCGCTTACACTTTTTCAAATGACATCATTGAGTTCATTTTCCACTACCGTTTAGTATATTGCGCTGACGACGTAACTATACTTTCTGATGACACGGAAGATCGGACCGAACCTAAACTACGTAACATGTTTAGCAATGTTACGTAGTTTAGTAGGTTAGGTAAAATGCATGTTTAGCGCTGCACTAAGAAGTGAGTAAATTAAACGAAACTTATTAACTATTAACTAAATTATAATTGGATATACTTTGTTTAAGTTATTTAACAACCATCCGGTAGTCAAAGCTGTTCATATAATTGACACTGTAAACACAAAGAAAAGATACAGTTGAACTATTTCCCGGTCTTAATAATCTTTCATTTATAAATTTCTTAGGAATATCAACGACCGTATACAAAGAGCTAGTTAGTTACAACTTTCATGTCTGTTTCAATAAAGCGCCGGAAAGCTATGGAAAACACAAATAGATAGCAAAAACTTACTATTTCCATGACTTTCTCACTTAACATTATGAATATTTGAATTTCTACGGAGTTTCTCTGAATAACTAGAGTTCTGAACATATTTCCGGTTTACATTAAACAGTACTCATTAACTTATTCTCTAAGTATACATTTTTCCTGCTCGATAGTACTTTTAATTTCCTTTTGTTTAACTTGAATTGAAATTTGTTTTAGTATGTTATACTATTTGTGTATAAATGGTCTGTTATGTTATGGTTATTTAAACATATCAACAATATTTCGTTAAAGTCTTTTTCATAACACACTTTATCAATTTTAATTCAAACCCTAATGTATTATATTTTACTTATGTCTACTTCTCAGGTTTCTCTTTGAATAAAGGAATGTTGTTGAGTTGGTGTGAGTTCATATTAATAAATGGGAAAATGAATAATGTCAGTACCTCAAATTTATTCAAATTACGCCCTTAACTTTTAATAACAAACTTTGAAGAAACAAAGAAGAGTAAAAGCAAAATATCTAATGACTAAGAATAAACGAAGGAAGAAAGAGAATATGCAATAATGATACCTTTTATTAAATTTTTGTTCTATCTATTTCCGTTCAAAAAATAAATCAAGAAAACTTAAAATCTGGGAATTTTTAAAAACCTGTTTCACCTCCCCTCGGAGTGAATTTCAGTACAAACAAAAAAAGTTTTATTTAGCTTCTAATTGCTTTTGGACTGCCATCAAATTTTTAGATTAGGCATGATTATTTGTCTTGTTTTTTTTTTTGAGAGGGGCTACTATAATAGTTCTATTAATGGAGTTCATCTTCAGATTCACTTCCCTTTACGTTATTTTTAACTTTTTTACCTTTTTTTGTGAATTGAGTTGCGATAAAGTAATTTATTACTATTAATATTAACAATATGCTTTGGAACTTTCAATGTAGCTTATTTCTAAGAAAATCAAGCAATTTATTTTAATTTATTCTTTGCATGTGAGATATATTCTCCATCTAATATTTAATTAATGAATTGACAGCACTGGTTTCCTGAAAGGTATTACGTAAGTAGGTAATTATTCGCGCAATTTAATCTTAATTCGTTCTATTCATCGGTATATCAACCGCGAGGAAAAAGCATGAATGAGGACGTTTTAAAAGAAATCTTTCGAAATCATTTTTCATTCCACGCCCTGACAGGATAGAACGCCTATTACATGATGAATTTCCAATCACCTTGATTTTAAATCAAACTTCTCTTCTCAGTAGCTACTGCACCCTTATCGCAATGACAGCGCCGCGTCGTGGACATGACAAGTCGGAAGAGCGGAATATTTCAACGACGATAGGTAGTGCAGTAAGACACCCTACCGACGCGGTCCGTTCCCACGTGGGGATAGAATTCAAAGCACGTACGGATATGTTGAAGTAAGGACGATTCGAGAATTTCCATCGACTTGTTACGGAACTTCGTGCGATACCCAACCTGGACCCGATGAATGGTCATAATTGCGGACTTCGGCGCCATGCTTAACAAAGTTATTTTCGGAATGCGTTAACTTTCCGACAAATAAATCGTATGAAAGGGTGGCAGTGGTCGCGACCACAGTACAAGTTCCTTAAACGAAGTGAAGAAAACGATTTAAGTTACATCTTTAAAAAGTATCAAAAAATGTCGGCATGGTAAAAATGAGAAATACCAGAAAGTAAAATATTTGTTTCGCATAAAAGCTTGATATTTTCGATAATACAATAATAAAACCAACCACATGAGAAATAAAAAGTATACCTTCTGGTTAACAATAAATGTGTCTAAACCAGAGATTCACAAACTTTTGCCCCATAAACACCCTTTCCTTTCCTTAAACCCCACGTCTGCAGAATATTGAACTTGCCTAAACCTATGATTAAGTTCAAATTTATTTTCCATGGCTACCCACTCTAATAGAACTCTTGAAAAGTGAATGATTGCAAAAAATATGTACACAATTAGGTTCTTATATGAAAAATGCACTAAATCATTTTCACATTGATATTCCAAGAATTTAATTATTTTTTTAATTATATGTAATCTAACTGATAAAAATGTGGAATCTCAACTTTTTTGAAATATGAAAAATTTGGCTGGAATCCCTAATGCTTTTCTGAAAACAATATTATTTTGATTTTCACTGTACGTAGAAATGTAATTTATATCAAAACAAATTGTCAAACCTGATTTGGACGCACAAAGCAAACCCCTTTCAGAATATAAGTACCGGTGCGTTAAGAACTGTTACCAACGTATGCATAATGAACCAGTATCTTTCGGAATGTTTGGACAGTAACGAGCAAGTCGATGTCATATATACGGACTTCTCTAAAGCTTTTGATCGCAGGGGCTATTGCTGGATAAACTTGCAGCCGTTCGGTTTGCTCCACGTCTAACATCACTCTTCCAGACGTACCTGTTAAATAGAAAACAGTATGTGTGTTGTAATGACTATCGATCAGATTTCTTTGTACCTACCTCAGGAATTTCTTAGAGAAGCAATCTAGGCTCTTCCTATTGTTCATTAATTATCTTTGTGATATCTTGAAAAGTGAAAAGTTGTTATCCGCAGATGATCTGAAACTGTATTACCGATTTCAAACAAATTATACATGAATGTGTCCAAGTGTAAGATCCTCATGTGCACTCGTAAAACTAACCCGATTATAACAGATTATCGTTTTAACAACATCCCTATAAATCGTTGCACGATTGTTAAGGAGTTGGGTACCAAATTCGATGCTAAATTATCTTTTCTAAACCATATTTTAAATATCATCAAATCCTCTATGAAGGCCTTAGGATTCAATATAAGAAGTAGCCGGTCACTCAACTCTTTGAAACCGGTAATTACACTCTATTTCGCATTTGTACACTCTAAGCTGGAATACAGGTCACTAATATGGTCACGCATTTATATATCTCTATATTAATATGTTGGAAAATAATGCTCAAAGAAAATTTTTAAAATACTTGCATTTTAGACAATCTGGTTTGTATCCTTCTCAAGGATACGGTCATGACGTATTGTTACACAAATTTCGCCTAATGTCATTACATAGTCGGCGAAATCAAGCTGATATTAAGTTTCTATATAATTTACTTAATTCTAACATCGATGCATCTCAGCTCTTAGGTAGGGAGTTTACAGATTCCCAATACGCAATCCGCTTCTGTAACACGCTTTACTGTCCACAAGCAAAAACCAACACTCTCTTAAAATCTCCAATCCACCGAATATTTACTGCGTTCAGCACTATACTACGAGGGGAGGTCCAGAAGTGGAATGAAAGGGTTTTAAATAAAATAAAACAATAAATCTATTTTTCCTTTTCGATATAATCGCCCTTAAGCACAATATATTTATTAGATCTATGAATTAATTTTTCTAAACCATCATAAAAATATTTTTCATCTTTCGCCTCAAAAAGGGCAAAGTTGCATCCTTTACCTCATTGTCGTCGGAAAGCTTTCTTCCGCATAAGTTAAATTGGAGCACAAATAAAAATCATTAGGTGCCAGTTCTGGACTGTAGGGTGGATGGACTATTGATTGAAAGCCATGCTTGTGCTGAGCAGCCATTGCAACTTCGCTCTTGTGAACCGGCGCATTGTCTTGCAAGAGCAACACACCCTTGGTCAATCTCCCTCGACGTTTTTCTTTGATGGCCTCCCTTAATTTTTCTAATATCGCTGCGTAATATTCTCCGGTTATGCTCCTACCTTTTTCTTTGTAATCAATCAATAATATCCCCTCATAATCCCAAAAAACAATAGCCATCAGCTTTCCAGCCGATTCTGACACTTTTCTTTTGAATTTCTTTGGCGGTGGTGTCCCCTTTTTATGCCATTACATGGACTCAAAGTGATAAACCCATGTTTCATCTCCGGTAACAATCCACTCCAAAATGTGTACAGGTTTCTGTCCACACAGCCCCAAAAATTGTTTGGACGCACAGACGCGCCGCTGTTTCTGCAGCGGCACGAGCATTCTCGGTACCCATCTTACACTGACTTTTGTCATACCCAGGTGGTCATGTAGGATACGCAAAATTGTTTTTTCTTCCAACGGGCATCTTGCAGTACAAATTTTTGCACTTTTTCGCGGCCTTAAATGGCCGTCTTGAGCGGGGGTCGTCATCAATCGACTCCCGACCATGTTTAAAAAGACCATCCCACTTATAAATCATTGATTTACTAAGGCATTGTTCCCCGTAAACGGTTTCCACTTTATTCAATATGGTTTGAGCGTTCTTTTCTTGCTTTGTAAGGAACTTTATCAGAGCACGGTGTTCAATTTCCTCCATAGTTTCAGTTTTCTTCCGGATTGACTTGTTTAGCAGGCAACTATTCGTAAACGAGTCGCCAATCAGAATCACACCTAGCGAACGCCCATATCCTTTCTCCATCCCCTCCATTCCACGAACTTCTGGACCTCCCCTCGTATAACCGACATGAAACTTGACATTAATTTTAGTTCCCTTCCTAGCTTATTACAGAGAATTTAGTCATTAAATTATTTGTAGAATGAAGTTTTATGTATATTCATAGTTCACTTTGTGATTTTTTTCTTTGAGCATAAGTATCTCAACAAATTAGTTTTTTCTTTGTTCTTGCCCTGTAATTGGTTGTGTCTGTTAGGCAAATAAATATTGTTAGTATTTAAATAAGCGCAAACCAATAACACAATTATATTTTAAAAAGTGCAAATAACAAAGTTTTGCATTTGTGCAGGCTACATGGCGGTCACATTTCAAGAAATAAACAGATATAATTAATCCAACGAACTAATTTTTATATGTGCATTACACCAGACAATTTAAAACTCGCTGACATTGTTAGACACCGAAGCAGAGCTAATTAATCAAATAACTTGTTATATTGGTATGACAACAGTCTGCGATAAGCACCTAAACTTTGCGAGTATGATAATTCAATTTTTCCATACACGAGGTATGTCTCAGAATTAATGAGAATGATGAGTTTTAAAGCATTTAATTGAGCTTATCTACAATTTAATATTATTTCCTTCAAAATGTGCTCATTTGGAATGCACATAGCGTCTCCAGCGACTTTTCGATTCCTGGTAAAAATTCTATAAGCCAGATTTCGTTAGTCTCTTTAGTGTGACTCCTTGAATGTTGTTTACTGTAATGTGAACCTCGTACCGCAAGGCCAGACCATGAATCAAACCTTTTATTGCGAAGTCCTTGAACGTTTGCAGAAAAGAATTTTTCATGCGCGAGCAGACATTGCCAGCTCGTGGATCTTGCATCACGATAATGCCTCCAGTCACAGTTTATTGTCGGTTGGAGCATTTTTGCCAGAGAAATACATTCCAGTACTCCCGCACCCGCCCTACAGTCCAGACATGACTCCATGTGATTATTTTCTTTTTCCAAGAAATTGAAAGGTTCCCATTACGGAACAATAAACAATATCCCTAAGGTCACGACGCAGGTTCTAAACAGTCAAAGAAACAAGACTTGCAGAATTGTTAGCAGAAATAGAAAACTCGCTGAAGGCGCTCTATGTATTCCAAATGTGCATACTTTGAAGGAGGCAATATTAAATTCTATATACATTCAATTAAGCATTTTAAAACTAATCATTTTCACTAATTCTGAGACATACCTCGTGTGTAAAGTCCAAATAATGGCCTTATCTACGACTACTACGCTTGAATTAACGATTGCAAGGACTGTGTGGATGTACAATTCACAGGTATAGCAGTAAACTCCACTCACACATATACACTATACCTGTGAATACTACACTTGAGTACATTTTCATGTGCAAGTTCATTAAAAAATACTTCGACGTTGTCCAGCGTTTGAATAATTTTTATAAATAGTTTCCAAATTATTTAAAGTACAACAATGTTTTTATTATACATGCTAGTACAAAAGCTGCGATTTAGTAATGAAAATTAATATCTTTTAAGTGGCCAGCATTGTGCAACAGGCCTCTATTCTCCTTTCTCCATTTTCACATAACTTTCACCACCACCGCCAATATTCTTCTTCTTAAGAACATCAATTGTTTCTGGATTGTTGGCCTAAAGTTTTTAATTTAAGTAACACTAAAGGAACAAAATGGCTGAGAAAACTGTAACTGACAATTAAGCAAAATCAAAGTTACGTGTAAACAAAAATAAATTGGTTGAAAGGAATTTGAATGTTTTCGTGTATGTAATCTAAACAGTATCCCCTCATTCATCCTATTTAGCAAGTGTGTATTGACATCTTTAAATCAACTTTTCACTAAAAAAAAAAGGCGCCATACTTCTTAATAGAACGTTGAACTACGTATATAATTAATTCCGCCCCTATTAAAATTTATCCTGACATAAAATCATTGAAAACCTAATCCATGAAACGCCGTAACAAGTTGAAGCTGAAAATATTAGCAATAACCCCTAAAAATCGAGTTTTCGAAACACTTTCATCAATTTTATGGTACACATCTTACATTGAAGAAGGAGGCAGCTGTCTGCGAAGTCACGTTCTGATCGTTTTTTCTACACGAGGGTAATTTTTATCCGCTGCCGAAAATATAACAGTCGCAATAAAAAATGTTTTATTCAAATTTTAAAACTTTTTCGTAAACTTATATTACCGGCTTTGATCTGTACGTGTTTCGTACGAAACGATTAATAAAGATAGTTTTATATGTGCTAAAAATAACTACCTTACATAACCGATATAAAACCTTCCCTTTCTAAAATAAGAGCGAAGTTATATAAAATCTTATACCTGAATTTCTTATCTATTTCCCAAAATTTGTGTTCCTATTCCGTTTTTATTGAGTTTCGTAACATAAACACAGCAATAAAGATACGAAGGACTATAAAGAAAAGCATAAAATTATCATATTTCAACTCACCCTTTTTGTATAAAAACAAATTAAAATAATTTTGACGAAAAAACTTCCATGGAGTACATTTCATTCACTAATAATTGTTTCAGCAAAACTTTCAGTCGTTTCAAGAGCAATAAATAAAATTTATAATGTTTTATGCTAATGTTTCGAGCTCATTCTATGTTTCTTGTTACTGCGTGTGTTATATGCTATATGAACACCGTGTTGTTACGCATAACATTGTTAACGTTAATAACTATGATTATAAATGAATTATACATGTACAGCACATACATTATAACAAATATGAAGCGTATTTCTGTGACATAATTGTAGGTTCTTATAGTTTCTTACTTTATGCATATTTTCATGTAAATTATTAACAAATACGATTGTCACGCAGAGAATCATCATCCAATAACGTAGTTGTAAGATAATTTATATGCATATTAAAAAAGCAAAACAATTTGTGTAAAGTAGCCCTCTAAAAAATATGAAAACAATTTAAACAGAAGAAAAACCATGAAATGTAAGTTGTGACGCTGAAAAACTGAAGACTTACCCCTCTAGAGATAGTCGCAGTATAGCAAACTTTTAAATAATGAGCTTCGGAGCATTGCACATTGTGGTAAATAATCAATGAACCGTACGTAATAATGCATAAAATATTTCGAAACGCTTACGTTTTGACGAAATGCGATCAAACTGAATGACGTCGACTATATTTCCAGTGGTGTTTTACTACAAAAATGCTTTTTAACAAAGAAAACAACAATCCCATATCTAATGATGTAACGGTGACGTATTCGGAACAATCTTTGAAATTTGGAAGAAGCAACATCATTATCACTATAAATTTTCCTTACTCTGATAAAATCTGGATCTTTGTCTAGACACTTTTTTCTTGACAAGATAATTTATGTGTCGCTTACGGTAACAATTCGATGTTTCTGTCTTTTGCGAAGCAGCTGAGATCATGTTATCCTTCCTTTAAAATAACAGTAACGGGTTTCAACAAAATGGATCAAAAGGTAGGTTGCTAATCTATTGAGATCTTGACCTACTAGGATCATGATTATTACTTTCTAAGAAGCGGTTCATTTAGCTCTTCTCAATTCTGATATGGAATTCTGCGAGACAGTAAACTTTAACAAAGTGCGAAGTAACCGCACGCTAGAACAAAATTCCAGCTATGGTACCCGGATGTTAAATTCAGATCTTAATGAAACTTGGTAGATAAGTAAAATATGTTGAGATTTGAAATTAAAAATTTTTTGTTTGTGCTGAAATTCACTCCGAGAAGGTGAAACATCCCTTCCATTCACAGATTTTCCAGTTTTTTTGATTTAATTCTTAAACTAAGTAGATAGAACAAAAATTTTAATTCACATGTTGTGCGTTATCGAAAGGTCCTTCAAGACACATGAATGTTGTATATACAGGGTGTTGCATTTAAGCGCCACCCTCTTATCCTAGAGCTGATTATAGTAATGTGAAAAAGCAATTAACGCATGCTCTTCATCTTTAACATCCTTCATTGATTTTAAAGCATTTTGTAGTGTGTATGGCAGTGATACCTTATGCTAGTAACACCAAAACCATCTATATATTGCATACATATGTCTTCTATTAAGAAAATCTATCATTAATTAGTAAAATTTCATTAGTTAGTATGTCCTAATGTTCATAATTCAAACAAATGTAAACAAATGTAAACACGGGATTACACGTATTAATAATAACGAATATAGTATTTATTTTAATGTATATATTTTAATCAAGTATTTATAGTTTTGTATGATAATGAAAGTCGTCAAGAAATGCTTAATGAATAAAGTGTTTTCGCACTAAGAACAACGAATGAATGCAAAAGCAAGTTCTTATGTTAATACCACGTTGGGAACACCCTGTATAATTAAAAATGCTTTACAATCAATAACGGATGTTAAAGATGAACAACTTGCGTTAATTGCTTTTCCACATCACTATAATCAACTGTAGAATAAGAGGGTGGCCCTTAAATGCAACACGCTGTATGTACCACATTCACGTGTCCAGAAAGACCTTTCGATAAGGTACAATATTTGCATTTAAATTTTTATTGCATCTATTTCCTTTCAATAATTAAATCAAGAAAATTGTGAATCTTCAAAAGGTTGTTTCACCCCCTCAAAGTGAATTTCAGCACTAACAAAAAAAAATTATTTTCATGCCTCAACACACACTACTTACCTACCAAGTTTCATTAAGAGCTGAATTTGATACCCGGTATCCTTTCCTCGTCAACAACCCAGACTATAGTATATTCTTAATGCTCTATTAACTTACACTTGCCACTTGCTCGTGACACGCCCTGTAATCATGAAAATATTTTTATGAGTATAGAACTTTGCCAGACTCATAAATTATACACTAATAATAGTCACTAAAACTTCCTAAATATATATATTCCACTACTCGGTTAACTGAATTTTTATTTGAAATCCTATCCGCGATTCTGGTGGCTACGCCGGGTATTACTGGTTTTATAGCAATAAATCTCTCAGTAATATTTGGAAACTTCAACTTATCACTATAACTGGAACATTATTTACATTAACAGGCCATTCGAAGACGCAATTAGTGCCTGAAAGTATTAATTACAATAGATCTATCTGCATTACATATTGTATGTATTGTACATATGGTATGTGGAATTTTCCTCTGGCATTATTGAAAAAGTTTTCGCTCAATCTCCAATATTTGAATCTTTATGAACAAGTCAAATTGTGATCTTATTACAATTGGTATTGTTTAACACTTCACAGATTTTGTGTCTAATACATTTCATAAAAAAAAGATGCGCCAGTAGATTATGCATGTTATATGCTCTCTGAGGAAACGTAAGTTACCGTATAAAGCGAACAAATTAAAATATTGTAGGGGTAGAGAAGTTTAGTAAGACACGCCATCCAGAGGGAAATTAAACTGATATGAGTAAGCGATATGGTGTGCGACTGCCGTACCTGGAATTGGAATCATATCATGACTGTTAGATGCTTGAAATTGTAAAAATACATACAACTATTGCCTCTAGTCTATCTAATCGAATAGACTCGTACTAATGTGTGAATTGATCTTTGATAAAAGTAATATGATAATAACATTCGCATTAATATTAATTTTAACTTGATTCTACAAATGTGAAAATATATGTACGCTTTTGCCTATAAGTTTAAAATCATGAAATGAAAAAATAGCAACATGTTAAAATAACAACTTCATGGCAATATAGTTATGGTTTTAATGTATGGCGCAATAAGCTGATATAATATTTCCTTTTTGTTTTTATCGTAAGTATGTAAATTCTTCACTATACCCATGTAGTTTCTATCCTCTTAAATCTCTATTCGCTCTAAAAATATTAATTTAGTTTTTGCACAAAATAGTCCTCAAAAACTGCTACAATTTTACGGTCATGCCTCAACTCTGTGTTCATTCTTTCTTCTTTTTTTAAGATTCAAACGCAAATAAGCTATAGCTTTCTGTGCCAAATCTAGACTAGATATTTAGTGATTGAAAGCCACTTGAACTCACAAGTGGTCTCGTGGTGTAATCGTATCAGAGAGACTGATATTTTTTCAGTAATTTAATTACGTTGGTTAATTGGAAGGAAATTGTAATTTTATCATTACTAATACCAACGATGGTTTAGTATTAATATTAACATTCATATTATTTTAATTACAAAATAAACATTTAATTTCTTCGAAAGTACAATCGCCAACTTAAGGTTAGGCGCTGCAATATTTTCTTTGTATAACGTTTTTTTATCACTTCTGTTATTTTCGGTGTCATTTTACTTTTATCATTCAACATCAAAACGATTAACATTTCTTCTGTAACGTATTAATTATTAAGAAATAAGATGATATAAGTAATCATATCGAAATATAACTGCGATTTCAAAAACATCTAATTGGTACCGTATTTAGGTAAATGTACCCTCTTAAACGTAGAAACGTTGTAAAATGAAAAGAAATCGGGAGTAATTAAAACATTCAATAAGCGCAAATGAACGTAAAGCTTTCCCAGAAAAAAAGAACGACGCTACTACTGCATCTAGCTATAATATCAGAGAAGAACGCAAGTGCTTAACGTGTTTCAACACGCTCCGAATATAATCTTATTAGACTGCTAAAAAATATGAAACTTTAAAGGTTTTCGCTTAAATAAGAGAAAAATGAAAAGCGACGCTCTAATATTCATTAAGTGTTGGAGTGGGATCAAAATGGTTTTAAATATTCTTTAAATAATCAATATATTTCATCACTTAAACCGGTAGAAAATTTTTATCCTAGAATTGAAAAAAATGAAAATACATCATCATAATAATTTCTTTTATAGAAGCTGCACCAATACTAGCGAACAGTTTGATAATAATCCCAAACGTTTTACAACTAAACGCTCCTAACATCTCTCTACACGAATGATATCAACAATGCACGCTTATCTTCAGGGAATATACTGTTGCAGTAGTTGAAGAGCCTTAGCAGTACAGAGCTAATTTAATTTTCACCTTACCCGTGTCCCATATTAACTTTATTGGATTAGCATAACATCTAACTACACTATATTACAAAGTGCGGTCATCGAGGTAATTAGACGGACTTGATTAAAACAAAAATTTGCAGCGCAAATCTTGTCGATTGCTATCTCTAGGTAGACGTACGCAATTAGCTATGCAAAACTGAATCCAAGGGAAAATTGCTAGAACTTGTTTCGAAATAGTCTTTGCGGTATTGAAGAGGGTTCTAGTTTTAATTATACACAATTAAAGCTATAACATAATTTTTGAAAAATAATCCTTCCCGGTGAAAATTTAATAAGCCAAATAAAAAATAGATGTATTTCAAAATGTTTCGTTAACATTAGTGGAAAAATTTAAAAATAGACATACATATGTATGTACATATTTAGAATGATAAGAAACCTAACCCGAAAATTCAAATCACGATAAAACTCGGGGGACTGAGAGAGTACCTCGGTATCAGAACAATACATGCTTTTGACAGGTCATCCGATTTCAATGTATAACAAAAATTTGCACGATTTTTAAATTTTTATAAATATCTCAGGAACTAATAACTTTTTAATAAAGACGTTAACGTTTCGGTGGCATCGCAGCTATCTTCTCCTCGGTGGTGTTACGATCGGTCACTACTCAATCATATCAATCATATCGATCGTAACACATCCGACACTCTAGCCGTACTCTATCAATAAAGGATCAGAATATCGTTGAAGATGTGCAATCGTTGCACTCCACAACACACAGTTATACGACAATTTAAATTTGTTATACAGCACTGTTTTCTACATAAAACCAACTTCGTTTTTGACAGATAAAAAAAAGGAATCATAACAATAATGGGAGTGTCGAAAATTATTTATATCATCTTTGATACTATGTAATATACTTCCAATTGTGTTCTAAAAGCAAAATATATATCTGCTAAAGTTTCCGAAATAATTGCAAACATTTTAAAATCGTCTAGATTTTGCTAGATTAAGATGAATTGACAGATAGATTATAAATTCGCTACCTCAGTCCAAAAACCGTTTTACTATCCCCATACTACAGCATCCCCTTTATACAAGAATATTTTAAACTGCGACGAACTTCGTTTTCCGAAAAAAAATGTGGGGTATTTAATTTGGATTATTAATACTTGTCTGGTGGGTAAGTATTTAACAACAAATATGTCATAAAATATATTACGTCTTTCTAATTATTAACTATTTATTGCGGTATTTGTGTACCTATGATATCTCTCATAGTTCATGGGTTTCAAAAACAACATATACTTCAAAATATTATTATTGTTTGTATGTTAAACTATGTGTATATGTATATTGAACGAAAACAAAGAGCATGTTAAATTGAACTTCTATCCTATAAAGGATTTATTTTTAGCAAACCATCCGATGCCCAATTTAGCTTGCCGGTGAAAGAAGCTCTAATTTTAATCGTATAAAGTATTTTTAAAGCTGAAATTCCTAACTTAGATGTACCTTAATGGATTGACAAACGGAGTTGGTCTATTAATACTTCTTTGTTTATATTGTCAGCGGTGATGGCTAGTTCCTGTACAAACTATTAAAATGGACTCTTATTCTCTGGTCTATACGAACTAATTAGCAATATGCGAAACAACTAGGTCGCAGTGAACTAATATAGAGCAACAATGACTGACAATTTATTTAATTTATTTTTTATAAATTCCGGAAAAGAATATATTGGAGTTATGAAAGAAAATATATTTAAATATAAGTACTATTGCATAGAAATTGGAGAAGTATTGAAAAACTGATAGTTTCTTTGCAATTAGTTTGGATAAAAGCACATTTTCTTTTTTCTTAAAAACTGAGTTTTGCCTTACTTATAACTTTAGCTAGACTATACGTATTATTGTTTAGAACAAAAATCAGACTGCCCCGATGAATTTTATGAATAGAGTGATTCAGTTAGTTAGTTAGTCCTTTCTTGTGCTCTGTACATTTGTTTTGTTATTTCTTTTGCACAATATGTACGAATATTAATAACTTAATAACTATTTTTATACCAAATGCTTCAGAAAACTAATAAACTACTGTTACTATGTTTCCTATACCAACATTTACATACGGAAATCTAATAGAATAACATTAACTCTAAAAATTAACCAGTGTTCTCGTTACTAAGAAAAGTTCCACATTCAACATTTGGTGTTTAACGACGATATTTTGCAAATATTACGATTATAACCTCTAATTGATTCATGTTACAAATTTTCGTAGATATTCATTACTTGTACTAAGTTTTCTTGATAAACAAAATATAATGAAATTTTCAGTAGTTATAGAATATGTTCAGCACTCAGGAGACGTCTGCATAATACCAATCGTAGCTTACTAGTAGGAGTACGACAAAGATAGACACTGTCAATGCTTGACATTTAGAAAGGTAATTACACTAAGTACAAGCAAGCACATTTTCTACGAAAATATAATGAATGCGGATAATTCCCCAGGGTCGACCAAGATGTATATACCTCATTCCCTTCTTATTACACATATATTTTTCTTATGTGCAAGTTTAAATGGAAAATTGTAATAAATAGTAAGTACCTATAATTTATTATTTTTTAAATAGAGTTCTTTAATAACTTGTTCTGAGTGTTTATTTACACATTAATCT
Organism: Trypoxylus dichotomus; assembly: GCA_023509865.1. Lineage (NCBI taxonomy): Eukaryota > Metazoa > Arthropoda > Insecta > Coleoptera > Scarabaeidae > Trypoxylus > Trypoxylus dichotomus. The sequence continues at coordinate 43,482,152 of CM042074.1, read as the reverse complement.
CAAACTATATACATTTTATTGAAAAGCAGATAATCTATTTAAATCACGAAAAGATACAACAAAATTTTGACAACATGGTACCAGAAGAACTTTCAGAATGGTTAGGGGCATGTTTCCACTTGATTATTTCCAAAGGCAACATTTTTAACAAATCCAAGGTTCCTAAGTTCCAACCAAAAGAAGTAATAAAACCGATCACACAACATATGAAACTGAATATCCTATATTACATCGCTTTTAGATATAGACCGACATTTTGCAATGTCGTACAGTTCAGTGTACAAAATCCTGAAAGAATTCAATTGTAAGCCATACAGAATATCAGGCAATCAGAGACTTTTCGAGGGAAATAGAATAAGAACAGATTTTTACGAAACAACATCTAATTTGTCATACGAAAACGCAGAAATTTTGAATAAAATAGTTTCTACGTTTTTTGCTGATGAAGCTATAAGCTACAGTTTGTGTCCAACGTTTACCCATTTCTAACTGAAGTGGTTCCATGCAAATCCTCACACTCAAAACTGATCCCAACGTAGTATCTTCAATAAGTCAAGCTCTGGATAGCATTGGATTTACTGGCCCATGTTTTACTGATAGAAATCTTACTGTAGCAAAATTTCTAATTCTTTTGCGAGACCAAATCATTCCATTAATTCAGATGCTGAATATTGATGAACTGTGTTATTAAATGCATGGGGCTCCGCCACATTCTACAAATGGCGTCAAGAGTTTTTTGAATAACGCATTTCAAAGACATTGGATTGGCATGATTAGACACCTACCATGAGTGCCAAGATCAGTTGATTTGTCCCCAAAACGATTATTTTCTCTGTAGTTATCCGAAAGTCAAGGTTCATAATAACTGCAAATACGTAACTTGGACGAACTAAAAGAACATATATGTACCCAATGCATGTGATGCAATGAACCCAGAAACTAATATGAGTACTCTGCATTGCTTTCAAGAATGCTTTGCTTGCTGCCTCGAAGATAAGGGGTTGGAAATTTGCTGTGAAATTAAACTTTACCTTAGGCATTTTGTTTTGTTTACTAATCGTTAAAATGAGATAATTTTTTCGTTTAAAGCATAAATTGCGCGCTTTTTTTTAGTAAAAACATAATTAAGTTCTTAATACCTCCGTAGTGGATGCCACCATGCTTTCGTAATAGATTTAAAAACTTGCATGTAGACTGAAAAGTTTATTTTTTCGGTACACAAAAATCATAGTAGAACTTGAACTAAAAGTTATTTATATTAAAATAAATCTGTTAGGAACATAATACCACTGGCAACGCGGGGATTTGCTAAAACAGTAAATGTTTAGAAATATTTAGCGTATTCATCTTCCATAGTAACTTTATTTAAAATAGAATGACATATATTATTAATGTATTGATACTTTTTCTTAAAGTTACGCATAGGAAAATATATGTATAATAAAGGAAAAATAACCCAGTATGTACACACTATACAATAGATATTTCTATATTTCTTTACGGTTGGATATAAATTTCAGATATCAAATGCTCAAATTCAAAATTAAATCATCTCATATTAACAAAAAATCAATTTCTCGTAAACCGTTAAAAAAAATAAAAGGGAATTTATAACAGAAAGTAAAAAGTTTTAATATATGACACCAAGAAAAGTTATATAGCAATTTATATGTGACAAAGAATGAAAAATTGAAGTTTTTGCTTAGTTGCAGCGCTTCTCAAAGTTTAGACAGCGACCAATTTAATAAAAGGTTTACTTATAATGATGATTTATTGTTTGAAAATTAATATTCCCTGTACGCGTAGAACCAGTGACAATTGTCCGCTTGTCATCGTTTTATTATTATACGCCACGATAGAATAAAAGATGTGTTTTTTGTTTCATCCACCGTCTGTGTTGTTTAATTAAAACATCTGCTTATGTATCTACATATTACATAAAATCTATTACTGGCCTACCCATGAATTATGTGTCGATTTTTCGCCTAATCAGAATCAATTGTAATACTAGCGACATCTAGGTTAGCAACTGAGAGACACGGGCGATAAATTCTTATTTATTTAAGAGGCTTTAGTTTAAGCGAGGATTGTCCTAATAAGGATGTTACGCACGACATCCCAAGGTAAGTGGTTAGTTAATACGTTGCTACCTCCTTTATTATTGATGCTATGGAGTCGTTTAAACTAACGAACTATTTCGAGTCGATTAACACACAAAACAGAAATATAACTAGCCAGTGCACTTCCGAAATACTGGGCAAAATTTGCAAAATACACTTCATTTGCGAAATAAAATCTTGCTGCTAAAATTGCTCTAGAATAATAAAGAAAATACAGCAAATATACTCTTGCATTTGTCAATGAAATTGGAGAGGGGTAATAAATTGTAATAAATGGAGCTACCAAATCACTTCGGCAAACCAGTCTCGGCGAAACACCTGCGTATAGAATACCATACGTAGCTTACTCTGGGAAAGCGGTCTTAGCACATGGCAACAGCTGTTATATTATAACAATTTTAAGTATAGCACAATGCCATCAAAGAAAGATTGTAAACCTATTTGTAATTTGCAATTTCCTTTACTTGTTAAAAAGCAATACAGTCAATACTGCGACGCATACAATTCCAAATAAAAATTATCACCTCGACGAACATTACAAAATCTAAGTACGATAAAGTTGAAAACTGTATTACATTCGAATACTGAACTCGAACTATTCAACCATAGTTCTCATTTTAGCTTGTAAAACATTATAAAATGTACAAACGAAACAATTTTGAGGGTAGTGCTAAATATATTGACAAAATTTCAGCTCTCGTCAAACCAATGATTAATAGTACCACTACCATGTTTTGTCTGGATCGTTCTCTTAGTAATGCATGTAATGACCTAATGCATGTAACGTGTACACTTAATTCATTACATCTTGAAGCAGAAATTATTAGAAAGTATTATCTGGAGGTAAATCGATTGATTGCTCAAACAAAAGTCGTGTTCTGGAACTTTCCTAAAGAAATTTGGAAATTTCACAGACCATTCAGTTTAATAATGTTTCAAAGAAGGGTTGAAATAATGTTGTTATGTTTTGTCGATGTTTTTGGTTTTCGATATTTTCTAAATCCTTAATGTATTTAGTAATCTTTAGTTGCAGTTGTTTATGGTTTTTCAACGAAGTTTTTTTCTTATTTGGGGAAATACAGCATAAGGGAGTTGTGCTAGAACTAGTGGATATGCTGAACACTTTCACTACAGCAGCAGCTGTGTTTGCATTACCACCAAAACTTACTGCAGCAACTGCGAAAAAGTAACACAGTTTAAAAAGGTAAGCCGCAGAATAGTAATAATAATATAAGTATTATAACAAAATCCATTAATTGTGCTACCATTGGGCGGAACTCAATTTTGTAACCACGTGCTCCACAAATACGTTTGGGATTTAAGATGTAGTGTGAATTAATCCGTTCCGCCTATGATGATCCTGCTTCCCGCAGGAGAAAGACACTTAGTTCTACTGCGCAAAATAGTAGAAAAATAGGTGGCGGTTTTAAAAACAGTTAAAGTAATTTATCATCATGTGTCAAAGTTTTATAATATAATTGTAGTCTTGCGTAAAAATGTGAATAGATCTTATTGCATTACAAGACGAAATTTACACTTCCAGCAGAATTGACCAGTTACGCATTATTACCACTGACGTATAATTCTCCGACGGATATCTTCACGAATAGATGCATTACTACAAATGGCCCCAATTAGTTGTAATTAAGCTTACATGTAATAATTTAATAACGTACAAAGCCTGGAAAGAAAAATCAAAAAAATATTTCTGCCATGGATAGGCAAACAACTGCAAAATTGATACAGATGCGCAAAACTGCATCGTACACACCCTCAAAAATTGTATTTCGATTTTTCAAAATTTCTAGTGGTTAATTATTTTTGATCATATTATAGAAGATATAAAATTAATCATTCACGGACAAAATCCATCACAACTTCCTTATTATCTATTTTATAGCAGTAGTGTATTTAAGATTCTTTAATGTAAATAAAATTATTTCGGTCTGCAAAAATATACAGGGCGTTACATTAGAAAAAATCTTTTGCCAACTTTGTTAGAAATACATCCTAAAAGATAAATTCTAAAAGGCAATTTCTTCTTAATAATTGAGAAATATATCATAAACAATAATCACTTTTTTTATGGGTCGTATTTTTAATGAACTAAAACATTTGTATTTGTCAAGAATTATAATAATAATGTTTTATTGCTTCTGTGTAATTTTACAAAGGCAAACGCCAAAAGAAAATACATAATAATTTATACAAATTTAGTTACCTAGTAGTCGAGAATGTAAAAATTGATCTATGCTTTAAGATTCAATGTTCAATATCATTTCATGATTTCATTTTCTGAGTACATAAATGCTGCTTGCTTGTTCTATGGGGCAAACTATTGAAAATTTTAAACTCACATACCTAAGATTTTTTTCAAACAACCGTAGCTTGTGTTTGGGGTAGCAGTAATTTATTTTGTTTCTAGTAGTCTGGTGGGTGTGAAAGAAAGTATTACATTGAAACAATCTTTATCCTTGGATTAAAAGACTACACATTCGGAAATATAGATTGCAAATATGGTCAAGAGCTTGCTCTAAAATGCTCTCTAAAAGATTGATTGAAATTGAGGCACATCATTAAACACAGGATTTTGTTCCGACTAATAAAAATACGACCAAGTTCTCTACTGCTTCCTCAAAAGGCGACCCCAAGCTTTAAATATCGGACAGCACAGAGAAAAATAAACCAATCGTAGTACGTCAGTACTAACCACATCGAGTAATATTAGTATACAATAACAGAAAGTACTTATTTTCTTATAAACTAAACCTATATGACTATTCTACTTATAACTTATACTATAAGAAGTATGTGTTATTATACATGCATAGCCAATTAGTAGTTTTTTTTTTAAATCCAACTCTGTGTTTTACTGCAGTTTATATTTAAAGTTTCTGCATTCATTTTAATCTACAAAGAATTGTAAAATCTCATAAATGCTTTGCTGAACTTGAACTCCGCTAACTTACCTCTTTATTTCTTTTCTCAGTTTTTCTACAAGTGTGAGGTTCAATAATTGTGGTAACCAGATCACATTTTGACATAAAAAGTTTTTATAGAGCTTCGAAGAGCATTTAATATCGTTATCGTGCTGAAAGTAAACTAACCCGCACCAGATGGGATCGCATACTGCTCCAAAATGTCCTTATATTGTTCAATATTCTTCCAATTCGTATAAATTTTTACATTTTTACGGATAGCACAACAACTCGTAGCGACATCATTTCTATAGAATAGAAATTGAAAACAAAATTCGCTGCTACTAAAAACTTAAAATATGTATCCGTTTCTCCAAACAACATTTCGTCACCCTTCTTCGGTCTGATTTCTGTATGTCCAATTCCAATCAGGTTAGGTGTTTCCTTTTAGGCCAGGTGTATGAATAAGTTTTTTCCGGTTTAACCAAGAGATGGTTCTTCAACACCAAGGTCACATCGCTTCGACAAGAAGACCATGCTCTGTGTCTGGTGGGACTAGAGCGGTATTGTGTATTATGAACTCTGGAACCCCGGCGAAACCGTTATACACAACGCTGTCACCAACAAATGATTAATTTAAACCGGGCATTATTCGAAAGGCGACCGGTATGGGCCAGAAGATATGGCAAAGTGATTTTGTTACACGATAGTGCGCCGTCTCAGATAGAAAAACCAATGAAAGACACCTTGAAATAGCTTGGATGGGACATCTTTCCGCATCCGCCGTAAACCCCAGACCTAGCGGCGTCTGACTCTTCACATCAATGGGGCACGCGCTCGCAGAGCAGCAGTTCAGCAATTTCGAGGGAGTTGGAAAATGGCTCAACGAAAGGTTTTCCGCAAAACGGAAGCAGCTTTTCTGGCATGGCACCCATAAATTACCTGAAAGATGGTTGAAATGTGTAGAAGCTGATGGCCAATATTTTGAACAAAAAAAGTTAATTTCCCTTGAAAATTACGTGTTTCCTTTTAGCAAAAAAACCGAAAAAACGTAAAATGGTAGTTTTCTACCAGTAATCCGTCCTTTTAACTCCACTGCTGTTATTGCTCTACCCCTATAATACAGTATTTTTGGCATTGATACAGTCATCGATTTCGTTTGCTGCTAAATAATTACTTATTACTTTAACACTTGTATTAAAAACTTCATTCTTCCAAGCTATAGGCAAGTATGCAGAGCTGTATACAACGAATCGATGGCTATTTATATGTAACTCGGCCCTCAATCCATTTCTACGTAATGATGACAAAGTAAAACTGGCTTATTTTCCCTCTGCTAAAAGCTTTTGGCATAGCGTTCATATAAGATATTCTATTAATATGTCAAGCTGCCAGTGACGTCGTATCTCTTCTCGGCCTATGACTAAGATCAAAGCACTGCGGTTGCGTAAGGCATACAATTAGAAGTGACAATCTAATAAAGGATCTACTAGATATGCAATTGCAGCTTTCGCTCCACAACAACTACGTCTTAGCTGGAGATAGATTGCACGTAAATTGTAGAATTTTTAAGTACATGTGCGTGTAAGGCTAGTATAATAATTCTGCTCTAATTCTATGGATTGGCTCCTCTGTAGGAGTTCCCCTTTTCCGCTGGGTCCCGTCAGTACATATGTAGTCTCTTAGAAACTAACTACAGTAGAGTCGCATTTAATGAAATTATTTTTGCACGGCAGATTCACTATTTCGTTGGTTTTACTACTTTGAGGTTGAGAAAATGAAAAAAGGCGTGCATATTAAATAGTATCTCAGACTTTCACGGCTGTTTGTCGGGTTTCACCGTGTCACTAGGTTTTTTATCCCTGACGTTTCGCGAACAACTGTGGTTCGCATTTTCAGTACCTTTGAAAATGCGAACCATGGCGGACGAGGACGAGTGACACGGTGGAACCCGACAACCTTTACGACTATGACCAACGTCCACGTTCTTTGTTAGTAAACATTTATTTTAAACTTGGCTGAAATTGTAAAATAAAAGAATATTGAAAGATAGATAATAGCACGTATGTATGTATTATGTAAGTCTTTCTAAAAAGGTACATATTTTCATTATTGAGATACAAAAAATGATGTTATGTGTAATTCCCGCTATTTCTGTGTTTCTTACTATTTAATATCTTTTGTCGTAAGTTAAGCAAAGGAAGTGATGTGGAATAATCAATTTCCAGTTGATTTTCTTCAGTCCACAAACATATGAATATATAAATACACGTATGAACTATGTTTCTGCATTTCACGATTGTCCTCACATTTGGTTCAATATGTTGCAAAAGGTTCTTCTTCTGCCTGCATTATGTGTTTCATAATCTTAATCTTAATTCACCCAGTGGGATACTTTCTTCGGCATCTTCTATTATAGGCACAATATTGTGCCAACACTTCTCTATAACTGTTGGTTTAAAACTGTTCTATGCCATTATAAGATTTAACAGAGTATCTCATAAAGTGTAATTTTGTAATAAGGCACTAATGTTTGTACCTTTTGCTAGGTGTTGTGTTAATTAGTTTCTCCGATACTGAAGCTTGGTTATTCATTCTTATTGCATTCTGATTCAAAGGTTGTATGAGAGGGGTAACATTAGTTGGCATATCGATTACACTAATCAAACCGTTATCACTCTCAAACTCCTCTTCCGGTGAATGACTGGGAGCGTTGTATAACAATAACGCAGCTTTATTAGGTAAATTATTATCCTGTTGAAATTTACATACCTAAGGAGGGAAAGACGTTAACAAGGTCTTAATGATTCTATAAATTTTACACTTACTTCGGAAATAAATACATCATGGAAGCAGCTTTTAAATACTTGTTGTCATCTATGCCGTCTTGGAACTTTTATAATAAATGATACAATTGACATTCCGAACGCGTCTTGGGTTTCTATATATGCGTATCACCAAAGTCTGCAGTTTATGATTTCCTGTTGTATTCGTGCACAATAAGAATGTAATTCTTTGCTTTGGAATTTTTCTACCCGGTGCATTTTTTTCTGTATTTACAACGTAGTCTTGTTCAGTAGAAGCTTCCAATAAAGACCCGTTCCGTCGATATTATATATTTGACCTGGCAATATGGCAAGCTCTTAACTTTTATTTTTTAGTTTTTGTTTAAGTGGATCTACCAAATCTGGATGAGATGATAATTTTTTGCCCGACATTGTTAAAAGTCGTATTCCGTAGCGTTGTTTAAATCTATTCAACCAACCATTACTGGCAGTAAACGATGATATTTGATCGAATTTTTCGTGCTTTTTCCTGTAGCATAATTCCACTTGCTCTCGTAATTTGAGAATCTGTTTGTAGAAAGCTTTCCATCTTTGTGTAGGTAGACATTTTTAAAATTTTTATTTTATCTTTACCAGACATGTTTTTGTAACTCTCTCAGAGATCACGTCTTTCCTTCTTTATTTCGCATCTAGTGCTACTCCATATTTCTTCGCTAATTCTGTTACTGTGTGTCCTTTTTTTAAGCACTAAAGTATTTTAAGTTCTTCGTCCAATTTTCAATGTTTTCTTTGCGACATTTCAAATTAAAATTTCAAATAACAACCAATTTCGCTAAAATGCTTATTACATATGTATGGACTGAATTATTTACAATTGCACACTAACTTTATTTAGCGAGTGCTCTTTACACACTGAAATTCGTTAAGGTATATACGTATTTAGGGAAAGTCCCGACACTAAACATGCATTTTTATGGTGAAGTGTTATGCGTTGAACCGGGGCTTTTCGATGTTCGTTATATCGCGATGTAATGTAAAATTTTGGTCGTTCATGGGAGCGGGTAGTTCATTCGAGCCGGAGTTCCATTAAATCGCCGCCCTACTGCATTCCTTTGTGATAATTTCCCTATAATTAATTAGAGCATTTTATTGTATTACTGCAAAATAGACATCACGTCGTTTTAATATTGCGGTATTCTTTCGAAACAAAGAAAATAAAAAAGCGCATTTTACTTCGGCTTTGGCGTTAATGACATAAACAGCAAACTTGAAAACTAGTTGATCAATATGAGTGGTTTTTATGACCCGTAATTGGCTGAAAAATAGAATGAACCTTGGAATTCAATGACTTTAAGTCACTGCTGTGAGTTTACGTCAATAATGCTGTGAATTTCTATTAGATTGTACAATGAAATGTCAAATAAATTAATTAATCAAATTCTCGACCTACAAGCTTGAATTCTGAAAAACCGTGTATATAAAAGCAATTTACATTTTGGATATCAAAGCGATGTCCTGCATCTTAGTAGTGTAAAACTATTGCTTATTTTTTGAAGTTGTGGTTTCTTAAATGTGATAAAGTCTCCTTAAATCTAATTTTCGGGTTTTCTTTTCTTTGTGCCATACAGAATTTTAGGCATGGACTGCATTTTATTCTGCTATGTATTTCTGGTTTTTTTAGTGTTTTATTGTTTTGTGTTTCATATTTTAAAGGTGTTGTTAGTGTTTGTTTGTTGGAAAAAGCTGGAATTAAATTATGTTTTCTAAAAAGATTCGCAATGTTGTGTTGTCAAATTGTATTGAAACTGTCTCCACAATATCTTTTGTTTTATTCTTCAACAAGAATACTGGATCGTATTTCTTTTTCTGGAGGTTTTTTATGTTTACAACTCTTTTTTGTCAAAACCGTTTCTTGTACTATCTGAAAAATATACTTAAGTTCTATAGCAAAGTTTTCTTTAGAATGTGGGATTGTTCAAGGTCTATTGGTTAACAGCAATGTTGCGAACCTAGCTGATGATTATGTGTTGTTCTCATAACACGCAATTGGCTGAAAAGTAGACTTTGGAAATTATTGACTTTAACTCACTTCTATAAATTTCTAATGTCATCTATTAGAGTGTTATATAATGAAATCTCAAATAAATGAATCACTCAAATTCTCGACTTACAAGCTTGAATTCTGAAAAACTGTGTATATAAAACTGTCGGCAGATTTCCAGCTCTTGCTTATTTTAACAATGAGATATATTTTTAGCATTTAAACGAAGCTATTCTACGAAAATGTTGATGAAAAAAGAAAACAAGAGGAGCAAAAAAAACAGCAAAACATCGCCTGGAAGCTTCTCGCGCTGTGAATGAAACGATGAGTCACAACAATAACAAACAACACAGCCGCCACGGCTAACAACACCGCTGTACTCGCAAACTGGGAAAGATGAGAAGAAGCCTTTACGCCAGCAGCTTCAGCGGACAGCAGCGACATAGCACATCGGTTCGGCAGATTACTTCAAAGGGGATGGACGCCCGTCGTCGGTATAATTGAATCGCATGACGGCATTGCAGTTAGCCGAGAAGCAGCCACACGCCGCAGTGTAGGTACTTTAGGCGACTTGTACAACAACTCTCCTAAACTAGATGCTATAGTACGGAGGGTGGCAGCATAGAGGTATATATGCATCAACCGCAAGGTGCATTAGACTGGAAAGAGAGAAGAAATCGATGGGGGTTGGTAACAGGTGTCGGTGAACGGATCGATTCGACCACGCGGACGGGGGGACGCATGCGCCCGCGGGGTCATTCTCACCCCGCCCGTGCCTGGCGTCGAGACGCAAGCACTTGCAACAAGGGAGTGGTGCGTCCGTATCACCGTGCTGAGGGTAGTTCGTGTTTTGTGAGAGAACACACAGTGAATACAAGTGCACACGCAGCAATACACTATGACCGAGAAGAACTGACGAAAAAAAGAAGACTGAAGAAATCGAGGATCGAGAAAGATAGATTCGCAAAAAACGGCTACTATAATAATGGGCAATATCTAAATAAAAGAAAAGCAAAATTCAATATTTTTTCGACTGATATTATTATCCTCTATACAAAAATAAACTATATAAGAATCAACATTGAGGAACCAAAAGAAAACCGTCCAAAATTTTTCTCAGTGTGTAATCTTGTTTATTATCTCCTTATTTAAGATGCGCGAGTGGAGAAAGCGAGAAGAGCTCGTTCTCTCGAATTGAATTTTTCCGCGGCCTGGAAAATGACGAATTCCACCAATGCAAACAGTCCAAGTTTGTTACCTGTTGGATAACCTGTCTCGTGTCGCTACTACTTGTTGCACGGACCCACCTATACTCTACTACCCCCGGCATCATTCAGTCTCTACATCACCACTTGTTCCTCCTGCGCGACAACCACCTGCCACCGCATTCCACTTACCAAATATTCATTAGCAAGCAGCTACACTTCTTTGCGAAATCGGCTCGACGCTGCGTACTCTTTGGAACGACAGTGTACTCGCCTGGACTACAGGATGCCGCGCTGCTATATGGTGAAAAAACAAAGCAACAAGTATCAAGCTGTGACCAGAGACTGCTGGGATAAATCGAGTGCCACGACTTCGGCACCGGAAAGTCCAACCGAAGGATGCGTTGCCCCCTCATACTACACGCCACTCACCAATAGGCCATGTGAGTAGTGCACGATGTTGTTTATTGTCGATATTGTACCATCTACCCTATTCTCTTCCCACCCTCTCTGTCCTTGTTCCTGCACATATATTTGAATAGAGGTTTATTTATAAGCGAACACGTACTACATACATAATGTATTTATACATACTTACGCGCGTATATGCTATAAGCGAAAACGCATAGTCATATCAAACATGCTGACGTAATTTGGGAAATTACAATTAACATAAGAATGAAGTACTTGGAATAATGCATGTTTTGATTTATATGAAAATCCTGTTATTCGTGTATAAAATTAGCATAAACTGCTAACAGGGTACTATTTTATATCCAAAAATAGAATTATACTGCAACATAATTACAAATTATTGGATTATTGTTGTGCCAACTGTTAACGTAAATTTCAATTCCATTAAGTATGTTATATAAGCAAACAAAAAGTAATAGATCTTCAAGCGACTTGTAGGTGAATTAATTTCTATAATAACTTATCAATCAAATATGAAAGGTGCAGTAAAATATCGATTAACGTATTAGCCCATTCATCAAGAACACTATACCAGTATGATGTTCATTACAAGGACCTCTGTAGAATTACCCAAAAATCGGTGTGTAAGGAACAAAAATACCAGTAATACTAGATGAATTTAAAATAATTTTATGTACTTAACATCTCTTAATTAAAATAAATACATAGGGAGTGATTAGAACCGATAACTCACAGAAAATAAGACCAAATTAGTTATTTATTATTATACTTTTTACAACATCTGGAATTCTACAGGGCGTAATATTAACCAAATCTTGACAAAGTTCTAGTACGAACGAATCCCATATCTTCCGAAGCTTTTGTTTCAGTCGAGGGATTATTCTAATAAAAGTTTGGATTGGAAGCGATTCAGGACTACCTTTCCATAAGTAATACATTGTTGGATTTCATTCATTTTAAGGGTTTTTAGAGATGTGGCACGCTACGTCGTCCTGCTGGATCAGAAAATCTTATCCTGAAGTCAAATATTCTTCCACGACTGATATAACTGTAGCTCCCAAAATATCTAAGCATTTAAATATTTGTATTCAGCGACACAGTTTTCCTATCTCTCTGGATGACGCATTACGCCAGACCATAATCGATGCATGAAACAACGCTCCTTTCGAGATTATCAAGATTGAACACCTCATATTCTTTTTTCGCATAATTCGACTTCTACTATCACCAACAGATCCATCGCTAAAGAATGTGTTTGGCCTGCTAAAGTCATTGTTGTTTATAGACTAGAGGCCGGTATTTAAAACATTTTTTTTTCTTTTGCTTAAAAATTCTACGTTTTGGATATCCTGCATCTTCTTAGCGCAGAGCTATTGCTAAATTAAATTTTATTTTCTAAAAAGATTTGTAATATTGTTTTGCCAGGTTTTATTGAAACTGCCTCCACAATATTTTTTTTGTTTTTATTGGGTGCTTCTTCGATCAGAATACTAGATGATATAAATTTTCTGGAGTTTCTTTATGTTTACAACTACGTTTTTGTCTAAACCATTTCTGGTTCTATCTGAAAAGTTCTATACCAAAGTTTTCTTTAGAATGTGAGATTGTTAACAGTATACTGATTAGAAAATAGACGGCAGTTTCTTCATATTTATGGAACATGCACCATGCCGTCAATTAAGTTTTCAATTAGAGTAGCCTACGATTTTCATTTAAATTTGGGAACACTGTGTAAAGTCAATTTATTGAAAACTAGTCTTATCAATTAGATTATTTATTATCGTGTTAGAAAAACAATAAACAGTTTTTCTTGAGTGTTTCAGAACTGGTTGATTAGTAACTGCACCTGACAACTAAATTATAATCAATCAGATGATTATTGTGAAAGTTTGATTTTCGAAAAACATGACTGTTCCACAGTATTCCCAAATTTGCATAAAAACCATAGGGTACTCTAAATGAAAATTTAATTGAAGGCATGGTATGATTCCTTATTTATGTATATAAATTGTCTGTATGTGTACTTTCTCTAAATGTACTAAAATCCCATCATTTAAAATACAAAACAAAAGCCAATGAGAACTAAGAAAACCCTGTATGTAGAAATAAAATGCATGCCCAAAATCCTATATAATGCAACCAAAAAAGAAACGCGAAAAAGTTAGGTTTAAGGAATAGTTACCACATTTAAGAAACTACATCTCTGAAAAATCAACAATAACTCTAGATCACGAAGCTACAGGGTATCCCTTTTACATCCATAATGTAGGATTATTAATAAAGAGCAGTGTAAAAGAACTTAGGTATGTTAAAAAAAGAAATTGGAATGAAAAAATTATCTTTTAAATACAGACCTTCCTCTACCCCTTAAACAACTTATTACATATTATACCCTCATTAGAATAAACTTGACTTTAACAGGCTATACATATTTTTTGAAAACGTCTGATACGTATACTATTGATGGCAGCGTACATAAAATATCTCCTGCAGGTTATACGGTCAGCCTTGAATATATATGCTTGGCATATGAAATGTACCTATAGATTAATAATTTGTAAATAAATTATTTTGAATTTGAATTAACTTCACAAGTGCTCAAAGTATTAATTACTAACATTATCAGTATTGATACGAATCTTTTAAATAAAAAAAAACACCTTGTAAGTGCGTGCCTGCAACACGTTGATATCTTGTTTCTAGTTTAGATTTACTTTCTATTACTATATTGTTACACTGATCTGATCCTTTTGTAGTAGCTAACTATATTTATTACGCTATTATTATATTTTACAACCATCGAACTTTAAATCAGGATATTTGCAGCCAGTGGTCGCTGCTTCCCCTTACATATATTCAACATACTTAATCAAGTATTATTACGCTTAATACAACGTACGACTTTTATAGTTGTCGAATGGAGACTAGAAAACGGTCGTGTCACGCGGGGAAAGCGGTGGGCTTCCGCACCGGTCTGGGTAGGGATCTGGCGCGTTGAAAATTTGAATAACTTTACATATTACTATTCTTCGTGAAATATATAGAGATAAACTGGTAAAATGTACTTCCACATAATGAAGTATAAATACATAATAATGCGTGTAATAATTGTTATTGTTTCGTCTTCAACGAAAGAATTTCAGTAATACCATGTAATTTAGATTTATGGCATTGAAATTTACTACTTTCAAATATATTTTACCTAACCCTAATTACTCCTAATAATCCTAAATACATACTACCGAATATATTATGAGCTACTTTGCTAATACTTTCACTAATTGTATTCAAGTAATTTATTTGAAATCCGGAAGTTCTGTAATTTGAAGTTATTAGTTTACCTGTGTTTCTTAACAATTAGGTTAAGAGTGCATTACTAGTATCTACTTAATCCCTAGTTCTATTCATATTTCGAAAGTCTTTAATTACCTTAAAGGGAAATTCCTTTCCTCAATGTAATTAACGTATCATTTCTTACTTTCTACGGGTGTATAAAAGGGGCCATTGAATTCTAGTAAAGGATGGTTTATTTAGATTCTGATAAAGTTGCAGGTAGCGCAATCTCACGGATAAACACAAACATGTGTTTATTCACTTTCTGACGGATAAAAAGCAGTTGGTATGCTTATCAGAGAGATAAATTTACCTGTTGGTAAATCCATCCGACAAATGCATTTGTCTTTATATAGAAATATTCTGAATGAATATGGAATTTCTTGAAGATTTTGGAGATGTTTCTATCGTAGAGGAAGTTCAAGCAATTGAAAACATCTATAATCGCTGTTAGTTTAGTTTTGCTCTTGACTTACTGTTTGTTTTGTTGGTTTATTTTAAATTTACTAAATTTTATTTTATTAATTAGTATTTAATTAATCATTTTATTCTCAGTCTAAAATGAAATTCGTATTAGGAGTACATATAACACAAATAAGCATTAAAGCAAAATTATAATTTGTGGTACTCCTTTTTCAAGATTTTTATTTTTAGTTCATATTCTTTCTCCGAATGTTCCAACTGTCGCCCCTTAATTTTAATTTCTAAATCTTGACTTGAGATTCCTTTTCAGCAATTATTAATTGCTTTTTTAAAAGATCTGATAGATGCATGAGCAAGCATCAATAATTTAATATTAATTTATTCTTTAGGTTTTTCTATGGGTAATTTTTTGGAAACTTAAACTTTTCGGTATCCAATTATTCTATTTCATAATTCGCTAAATTAGTATGTTGATCTTTCTTTTTATTATGACATTTTGTAATACTAATTTCCATTATTATTATTATTTATTATGTTCAAATCGAAACTGTAATTATGTGTTTTTCTTTCTCACGGACATACATAACTCTATCTTTATATTTTATCCATTGCTATACTAACCGTCTAAAAACATTAGACAGTCCTAGTTTGTTACCTCTCAGATAAAATTTGGTGAATATACCGAAATGAGATATCTGCTACCTGATAAATTTATCTTGCTGGCGGTTATCTGCCACTTCACCAGAAAGTGAATAAACCGGCCCTAAGAGTCAGTAATTGTACAGTCAGAGTTGTAATGCTGTAACATAGAGTAAGATCAAAATCGTAGTAAAACAATTACACACAGTTCTAGGTGTTCCTATTTGATGAACATAACACACGTAATACGATGTACCATACGTGCATACACAGCAGGGAAAGGGAGACAGATTGGTTCAATGAACTGGATCGGTCGTGTGTGCGGATAAGTCTGGTCCCGGCACACCGAAGATTTCGCCAATACTACTAATCGTATTATATCCAGAAAAAAGATCCAACTATCTAGCATAATAGTCACAAAGCACCTCTGACATTGCGCTACTCTAGTCGTTAAATTTCCCGAGCTTCATACTATTGACAAATGCAGTTTGTTATTTATTTTTAATGTACTTCATATATGTAGATGTAACTTTAAAAGACGAGTACTCAACATTTGCTATCACATAAGTAGTTAATTAATCTATTACAAAACATTTAATTAATATCCCAGATTTTAATCACAACCCACTCTTGTTACATCCCTAATGAAGGTCGAAACTATACTAATTCAATTTCTAGAACCACCCTCGATATTATTACACCAGGTTAATATTTTAGATCCCTCTTAAATGTCGTATAGAATATCAAAGTGAGAAAGTTATAATCCTATCCCGTTTCAATTTCGTAGTTTTTCATTATAAATATTTCTCTCAATTTCTTCTCAATTCGTTCTGTGTACATATTCCGCTTCCTTCGATTTAATATTATTTTTCAAATGATCTACGCCATTTATGACAACACTAAATTTATTTGGTTTGGTTAATGTTAAACACATTCAGTGTTAAAATCTTTCTTCATATTAATGTTTGATTTGAATCCCTTTTAGTACTTAGGATCACTAGAAATATATTGGTCGCGCAACGAAAGCTGGCGAGTGGAATAGGTGAGATTACACATGCAATAGTTGAGATAACCGCGACATAAACTTTCTATTACTATTGAAACAAATTTCCAGAGGCTTAAGGTAAAAAGCCACAGAACGATTGACCTCACTGCTTACGTTATTGTAAGCATCTGTATATGTTCTTGAATTGTTCCTTGCGCATCCCCTCTCCTCGCCAGTTTTTATTGCAGGATCTGTAGGTATATTTCCAGTAAGAGGTTATACGGTTAATTCCCAATTTAAAACTTATATTTATACGTTTTACTAAATAGTATCGCGGTATCGTAAACTTTCTAATATATATCTAATATGTAATGTAATTTATTGACGAGGAAAGTAGTTATGCATGGCAAAAAAGAAATTGGTTTGATTGCGTATATGCAGTACAATAGTGCTCAATATCAACTACAAGTTTGTGAAAAAATTGAAATACTATTATATTCAATGTAATTATGGTTACAACAGGATACGAACACGTTCAAATGAAAAATCTGTATTCTTTACGACTTCTTAAATATTGTATAGGGGGCTTTGCTATTTGAGAAATATAATTAATGTATATAACCTTAAAATGACTTACCCTATACATTAATTTTGTAAAATTTAAATTCTAATATAAAATAGTTTTGTCATTAATCACTACAACACTAACTAAATGTAATTAAAGGCTAAACATAAATATCAGAAGAAAAATTTAATAACCAAAAGTGACGAGCAGCAGAAATAAAATGGCTTTCAGCCTTGTTTCTCAAACATATCCAGATAAAAGAGAGACATTTCACCGGTAGTAAACAAACAACATCAGAAAGTAAACTAGAATTTGTATCACCCCACTTATAATTTACTTCGCCCTCTGTGATTAATGTGTTAGAACTGCTGAAAACACGTTTGAACATTGAGTTTGAAAATATTCAAATAGGGTTTACAATATAGTCCAAAAAACCTACATGATTGAAGCCTATTTTCGTACTGAGTACGAATTGATGGAATCTGAGTCTATAGCCAGCGTGCATGTTTACATGATTTTAGAGAGCATTTCCCAAAAATAACTGTAATTCCTAAAAACGCCTACAATTGAAATGAATACGTAGGCTTCCACGGTCAGAGTTACCGTGATGAATACAGTCCAATTCCGGTAGTAGTTCGTTTATTACTAACGCCTATAATTGTGTTGATGTATTTCGTGAGACTGTTATAAATGTTCGTCAACGGGTAGAAAATGAACCTGTAAAACCTGTGTGGAAGATGCCAAAAAAATCATCATCACACATCAACCTATTTTGCCAGTAGACTACCCTAAACGTCTTGCTTGCTGCTAGTGGTTTGCAAAATAATTCAATACAAGCTGATAATCTGCTAAAATTGACATTTTTCTCTGACGAAGCGTGATTTCATCTTTCGGAGTATGTCAATTTCCAAAATAGTGGGATGTGAAGTAGTAAAAATCCCCATATTTTGTTGAATAGTTTCTGCATTCTGCGAAACTTGGTTTTTGGCTAACAGTTTCTTGCCGCAAAATTGCTAGACCTACGTTTTTTAATTTTACAACTAATGCTGAGAGGTATAAAATCACCTTGATTGAATTTATTGAACAGCTGCATGAAGATAAATTGCAATATGGTTACTTACAGCAAGATGGTGCAACGGCACACATTATACAAGGAAATATTGCTTTGTTTTTTAGCATCGAATTATAATCTTACACACGGAAGTTTGAATTTCCACCACGATCACCTTCTTTGACAATTATGAACTTCGTATTTTCTCACCTAATGAATAGAATGTTTAAAACTGCTGTGGCTAATTTGTAAGATCTATAACAAATAATTAATAATGCCCACAATCCTGCAAAATGCCTTTAACAGCGTGAGAAGGTGTATGAATTTGGGAATATAATGAATAACAATTTCAACGCTTCCTTTGATTTCGCCGTTTTTTATTAATGAAATCTTGAATATCAACTGAGCTTGTTTTGTTGTATCTTTAAATCAAATGACATTTGATGTCACGATGACGTTGTCAAGGTAATCTTTAAAAGTTAACGGTGTGTTACGACTATGATAATATGGCTTAAGTTCAGACGTATATTTTCTATTTCAATGCCACCTTAGACCTAGGAGCTCTATGATATCACGTTAATATAAAAGTTACGCCAAAAGTAACAAATCCCCTTTTCTAATAATAATTCGCAAATCAGTGCAACTTCTGTAAAGAGGACTAAAATATGCGGGTGGCTTGATTATTATTATTATTATTATTATTATTATTAAACTTTAATTATAATTAACTTTTTGCAACGCTGAGATTTTTTTATTTAGCTACACTTGGTTGCCATTTAAATGAAAAAATATTGAGCAACATATACACTTCTTTATTAGTTTGAATATAATTACTCGAAATGAAAAACAATAAAAAAAGTATACAATGTAAAACCTACAACTTGTTAAAGATATGCAATATGCATGTATGCATGTAGTAGTGGTGAACTTTTAGGTAACCTACCATCACCAAATATTTCCTATTTTATATTTCTATTTTTATAGAAACCCGAAAAAGATTTTTGTGTTTCTTTCCTTTTTTATTAACAGCTTAAATTGTAATTCTTACCTGACCGTGAAATAAGTATAATTTTAGAGGTTTAAAAAAAACGGTTTGAGAATCTTGCTAAAAGCTTAGTTGCCATAAACATTTTTTTATTATATTATAAAAAGTTTTACTGTAGTCCAATACCAGTTAAAAGCTTTCTTCGTTAAAGTCCTTTTTAGTTCCCAGCTCTGTCATAAACACACTATATGTTTATTTGTATTTAATATATTTACTAACAACTCTTTGTATATGATGGCTTCAATGAGTATAGGACTATATCAAACATACCTTCCCAAAATTTTTGGCCATTATGTTTTTCAACATATTTACCACGTATTTTGATAGTAAAATCTAATTGATATTCATTACCTTATCACCGCTTACTTAAAAAGCTTGGAGTCTTCTTATTTACTTGTTTCCATTTTCACACGATCAGTAATACTACCTTTTAATAGTCCCTTTCTTTCCTTTTATTATATCTTGGAATTTCCAATTATAAGTTAAATACTTTAATGCTCCAACAAACTTTGCGATATACAGGCTTTAATTGCAATAAAAGAAAGTATTACTTCCCTTAGCTAAGTATAAATGTGGTGTGTATTACATAAACAGTGAACATTAGTTGTTAAATAAAGTCGTTTTATTTTTACACATCATTTTTTATGAAACCATATAGGCGCATGTTTTTATATAGACGTTTCTTTATGTTAGAGCTTTTCCGGGGAAACCCACGCACGGCGTTTAAGGAAAAAGCAAACCATGTGTGCCCGTGTGTATGTTTTTATCGAAATGATGAAGGAAAAGTTTTTAATGGGAGTCTGGCGTGCGACAAATGTACACATGCACACACGCGATTATTACTATTTCACGTTTTACTTATATCCCGCTACTATTATAGGTGAAAATTCATTCCTTAGATTAAACTGTTGCATGCCGGGTAAGAAATACGGAACGCGCTGTTCTGAGGCGCGCGTGTTGAATTCAATATCGCTATAGTTTAGAACTTTACAAATGGCAAACAATGTAAAGTTTATTTATTAGTTTACATTTGAATATTAAGTAAATATTAGACACGACTTGCGTCGTGGATAGAAATGGGACGGGAGTTTATGGCATAGAGGCAGACAGATAGGCAATATATTTGATGTATGTATGTTTATACATCCACTTCGTGTCCTACTTCCATTGAATATGGGAGATATTTTAAGACATTGTTTCGCAAAGTATAATAGTAATAAAGGGGGAATTTATTCAAATGCGAGTTGAATACAAATAAAAAACAGGGTTAAACGCACCGCAGTACACATTTTATACATTGGTTATAAAACTGACTACACTTGCCATCTTATTGTAAAAGATGAAAGTGTGTTAAATTAATTGAATTATTTCTTAACATTAGAAAGATTGTCGGTTGTTTTTGAATTTACTAATCATCTATCTCAGCAGCTGTATTAGAAAACCAAAGATATTAAATTTCTTTTTTTTTTAAATAATTTCTTTATTCTAACCGATAGATCATTTCCAATTGCACTTTCTTCAGGCATGTTTTCATACGAAACCTGCATTTCATTCCTTCTATCTTTCATTTCATATCTCATTTGTGAATCATAACACCTCATTCATTTGATTTTCGCCTTATTAATATTGACATTTTCTATAGACCCCAAAATATGATTTGGAACAGTTGAATATAGTTCTTTCTTATGGCCACAATCGTACAGCATATGCAGTATCTATCCCAAAGAAATTGAGAAGTAAAGTATTTTAAGTTAAGTCTAGAAGCTAAATAACTCAACGGGTAGAAGCTATTAAACCAGATTGTTCAACAATCACATGGATTAAATAGTTCACAATTCATAATGAAATTATCATGACCATAGGTACGTAGTACAGCGCAAGATGTCACGAAATGCTGCAAGAACTAAGTTTCTCCAACATTTTCAAGCCTTTAATCGTAAACGTTATTTTTAACATGCCTTTAAAAAAATAATGTAATAAGTTGAAATTTTAGGTAGTTGTAACACATGTACATGGTTATTGATTCATAAGTTAGATAACTTCTTACTAAGATAATGATTTATTCATACAAAATTGAAATGCACAGTTTCATCCCACTTCACTGTACAACAAATGTGCGTTATGAACAAGAAAAATAACACGTTAAAATCGTGCGCGTAACAAACTCCACTCCACATAAATTAACAATTATTCAAAACGCAGCGTGAACTCCCATTGTCAACCGCGTTATCGATTGAATGCAAAAATGTATCGCATGTGTAATATTTCCTACGTAGGTTCTAAAAGTTCTTAAAATACATAACTTTTTAGAACCTATTGGGTGGTCCCGGATATCTTGTACCTTTTCCAGAATGAAAGAAACGAAAACGAACCGTATCTTTAACAGGGAATTATGGTAATGAATCAAGCAAACTCGAGTGTGCAATTAGAAGTAGTTCTCTATTCAGAAAGTGTCTCTTCTTTTCTGTAAATATCGTTTTGTACGCTCCTAATTCTCTATACATATTTACATTTTTTTAATTCAATATTATGTCCGGATTCCACCATATGCACTGCCACGCTAGACAGTTCTAGTTTGCCAAACCGGTAGTGCCTAATATCTTCCTTAAACCTCGTTTCGATACTCCTTTTGTTTGTCCAATGTAAACTTTATCACAATTATTACATACGATTTCCAGTAACATTTAGTTAAAAAAACCTAATCCAAAATTTTAACAGAAATCGGAGAATCAAATTTACAAAGTGTTACATAATAATAATGATAATTACAATATAATATCGTAGTAATACTACTCGGAGCAACAACCCCCAAATAAACTTCTTGGAAAATAACAGACATTTTCTACTACTAACGACGTCAAAATTTCAAACGAATAACTCAACTTTTAATATTAAGCTGCTAATTGAGAAGCTTTTAAATATTCAAATAATAAGAAGAAGCTCATGCGTTATTGCTTGTCAGTGTTTGGAACATCCAGCGTCTAGATTTAACGTTTACGAAGAACCAAGGCGCCTACAAGAAGAAAAGTGTGTGTGAGTAATTTTATAGCACAAATCGCAAATCCTCGAAATTCTCTGTAACAGTAGTGGACATTTGTCATGTATTAGCAGATATTTTTGGGTTTCCTAATAGAAGCGTGTTTTTTACCAAATTCAGGGAATTTTTCCCAGCCTCTAACAGCATGAATCAGGAGTTTATGTTTTGGGTCGTATATATTGGACTAGTTAAAAATATCAGAAAAAGAAATTCTTTACGGGATAATATCGGTATTATCGAATAAAATTAAAACTCAATCGGAAAGCTCAACTGGAAATTGAATTATCTAGCTCAATTGAAGTTTTTGCGACCGCTAATTCGGTCAAAATTCGTTACGCTCCAATAATGGCCGATTAAACAGATATGCGCTGTATATAAGATGAATAAAATAACTTAATTTTCTCCGCAAACATTTGATGCTCGTATTTAATTTATTATTAGTTTCATTTGGCCAAAAGTGAAGTAGGATACTAAATTTTATATTCGTGGTAAATACCGATAAACTCGTTACAAGATCTTTTATTTTTCATTGATTATCACCTACAACTTTACTAACCAGTAATGTATATCATACATCTTTTTAAATTTACAAAAAGTTACTAACGCCATCCTTTGACAATAATGAAAGCTGTATATCCCTTCTACAAAACGAGACTGCGAACATTAAAATCGATCAAGTGGTAGTTAAGTTATACTGCTTAAAGTGACACTACTTTTTATCGGTTGTTTATAAACATATGATGGAACAACGAACTAATATTAAAGTTTGTCTCAAGCTCGGTAAAAGTTTTACAGGACCATTTGAATTAATGAAAAAAGTTTATGGTGATGACTGTTTATCCCGTAGGCGTGTATTCGAGTGTGACAGCCCAACGCGAAGCCGTTCAACAAACAAAAATCGAGACGAGCTGGTCGAAAGGCTGCGTGAAATTATAGGATACGATACGAGTTTGACTTAAACGATGGATTCGAATAAATGGAAAGCCTGTGCTGCTTAACCGAGGACCAAAAAATTGCTCGCGTTAAACATTGCAAGCATTTTATCAAAACAGCCAGAGGAAATCGCGCATTTCTAGGATCAATTGTAACTGGTGAAGGGACTTGGTGCTTCAAATAAGATCCTTAAACAAACCGTAAAAGTGCTACGTAAAAGCCTCTCTAAAATCGGAAAAATTGAGTTTCCAGAACTCATAAGAGAAGACAACGTTGATTTGTTTTTACGACTCTAAAGGTATTCGACACCGGGGAATTCATTCCTCAGGGTCGGAATGTCACTGTCGAATATTATGTGGGGATTATGAAGCGTTTATGGAAGAGAATCGTTCGCGTGAGGCCCGAATATCGAGCGCCGAAAAGTTGGCCTTGTTGCACGATAATACACCACCACACATGACTGTCACTCTTTGCGATTTTTTGGCGAAAAGACAAGTCTGTGTATTACAACACCCTCCGTATTCTCCAGACTTATCATCATGTAACTATTTCCCACAACTGAAACTGGCCATGAAAGGAACGTTTTACGACAATGTTAGACAAGTCCAAGAAGCCGTGACGAGGATCTGTGAGGTGATTCGATCTTGTCGAAATAACTAGTTCTTTCTTTATTATTTGAAAAATTTCGTTATTTTTCCGACATACTGTATATGAATACTGTATTTACGAAAAACGATGTAATTACATTAACTTACATCCACAACATTGGCATCTTAAACAGTTATTTTTATAACCGATTTTTGCGACTTTTTGCGTAAAACAATGAAAGGAGCCCGTTAAAAAATCATTGTCTTATTTCGGTCCCGCCACAAAAGGTTTTTTTATTTTTGGAAATGCCTCAGGCACCAACTTTGATTACAACTTATTTGCACATAAAACGGTAATTTAACCACGACAAATTAGCGAAGAAAATCCTACTCTTCTTATTCTTAATGAAGAACAAAAAAAAAACATCAGCAAATATACTTTAATATAGCACTGTAAAATACGTCAGGGACGTTGGGGAGATCTCACAAAGATGTGCAATGCAAACAGTCTGAGGCTAATTTGGTTTAATAAGGAAGGAAGTTTTCCCCTTAACAAAAAGAATATTCTAGACGAATTAAAATGAGGAGTAGTTGCACAAATAAAAGGGAAGCTTTTGTGAATTATAAACAATCCAGATAATATCTGAACAAAATCGCTTAATTGTAGGGAATTAAGCGCCGATAAACACGGCCAAAGTTAAATATGATACGAAAATTTATTAACACTGTTGCCGTATACGTTTTGTACGGTTTCCGAAGCCACTAAAGCGACGCGTAAAGCTTATACTAAAATAACATAAAATTTTACATTCAGCGTAAAGAGCGCGCGACGTCTGGGAAAATAGAGAAACGGAAATCCTTTTCAATCCTTTCGGTAAATATTATCCTGGGAAATGCACAGCGCAAGTATATATACGTCTCGATATGGCGATATATACAACGACAATACCGCCACAAAATACCACTTACGCAAAAGAAAATAAATATTTCGGTCCGTTTTGCGGTGTTCTGAAACAACTTTTATATCACAAACTCATTGTACCTACGCCACCAGCCGTATAGATTCATACGTAACTATCAGTTACTATAGTTTCCCGAAATCTATAAATTTTCGCCGTAAACCTATAATATAAAAGCATTTTTAACGGTATTATTGTGTGTTCGGCGTTATAGTATATCGGTTTGTTATACATTTCAAATTTAAATGTCGCACCATTAATTTTTACGAGCTATATAAAATTTATGCCTCGTTTATTTATTTTATCACTCTGGATATTTACGTTTCTGTCGGGTTCATAGCAAATTAATTCTTCTTATTATTGGAAATAAATAGCAAAAAAGCTGCAACCAAATTTGTCAGATATCTAACAGCGAAAAATTGTGAAAAAAATAGCTGTGGAGTATATAATGAGTAATGGAGTAATAATAATTTGAAGAGAAACCATAGATTAACAAAACAATGTGAGAAACGAATGATAAAGACAAAAACAACAAGATGCTATTTAACCCTAAAGATTCCTGGGCACATGTTTCACAATGATGAAACGATGAAAATCAACCTCAAGACGTCGTTAACAGTTTTCCGCATCATTTTTCTAACGCATTTAATGTTGCCATATTGGCTTCGCGAACTATACACTACCCTTCATAAGTTTGATCGCACCTAATATATTGTGTTACGTTTAGAACTATTTTTAGATATATTTAAGGAAATTCCTGGCTAGTCTTCTTAGAATTACATTTACAATCTAATGTTCATAGACAGTAAGACTTATTTACAAAATCCAGCAATAATGTCTTAATAGTGTTAATAGTAGAAAATTCGGGAACAAATGCCTTATTAAATGGAATTTAAGAGAGGCACTGATTCATTCACCTACTTTATAATAATAAGCTGCACATTGAGTATATTGCCGAGATACTACAAACGTGTATGATTGCGTTTTTAACTCTATTTCATATTGTTAGTTTATTTGATTGAAGACATACCAAAAACAAGGGAATTGGATATTTCACAGAGCCCTGATTGCAACCCCATTGATCTCTTATATCGTAAAGTCCGTAAAAGATCCCCGACTGGCAAAGCAGCATTTTGGAAAGCTCTGGAAAGAAGAATGAAATACTGTAGGCAAATCGTATTTGGAGTGATTAGTTTTAAGGGCGCCACATATCTGTTATGCAATTATTAAAGGGACTTACTTTAAAGGAACATCATAACAGTATGATGTATTTTATTAGAACGTACTAGTTTGTCAATAAAACATTTTAAGTTAACGAGTAAAGTTTGTTTCTATAATAAATTTCTCATAAACATTATCTGTCTATTATTGTTATTCGTTTCTTTGACTGTAGTAATTATCCGTGGAGTGTATTTTATTATTTTGTATAATGCGGTCAAACGTGTGAATCCTAGTGTATAAACTAACCATGCTTCTTTTGTTGTTTCCTATTAAGAATGAGGTGCTAGAGTATTTCAAGGTTTAAGTATATGATATTAGGTGGTGATAACATACCTATTTTTCTAGTTCGTGAATGTGCCTCAATCTTTACATATCCACTGTGCATACTATAAAGTTTAATTATTAAAAGTTCCACATTTCCGACAATTTGGAAAAATAGTAACAGTGTTTAAGGAATGCAAACAGGTTAACATTACGAACTACACAATATTTTAGCGAACTTAGAAAAAGTATTTGAGCATATTTTATATATGTACATTGATTTCAAGAAACCTAATGTTTGTGAAGAAAATTTCCAGCGTAAATGTTACTAGTAGGATCGTTAGCATTATAATTTAGATTCGACATATTTCAGCTAGTCAAAGTTTGACTTGGTATATTAACAAAACAGTCTTAAAATAATTTTGGCGTTGTTTTCAATTCTTTGTAGTTTGTTTGTGCTAATTTAAGGCATATTACACCAGTTTACTAGAAAAAGTTAGATTTGCTTGACATATTGTCGTTACTTATTATCTTGAATTTATTTTGCAGACTTTTTATTTC
Organism: Trypoxylus dichotomus; assembly: GCA_023509865.1. Classification (NCBI taxonomy): domain Eukaryota; kingdom Metazoa; phylum Arthropoda; class Insecta; order Coleoptera; family Scarabaeidae; genus Trypoxylus; species Trypoxylus dichotomus. The sequence goes on along the minus strand of CM042074.1, from coordinate 43,455,047 downwards.
ACACTGCAGTTTTCGCCGTGGCATCTTCTTTTGGACATTTTACAAGTGTGGGATAATAAAAAGTCATTCTTCTTGTTTTACTTGTACTAGGAGGTACTACTAAAAGTGGTAATAGTTTAAAAAATAGATGGAATGTAGAGAAGAACACAATGAGTCAAATTTGATAAGTGATAAAAACGGTAGACAAAACAAAAGTATTATCCTAAATACAAAGCGCAGGTAGTTCTAAAAAAATAGTTACATACGAAACCGTATAAGTCAGTAGAAGAGCTTCTTGTTTGCGAAATTTAGGTCGACCCAAGTTTCCTAAACAAAAAGCTCGAATTTAGAATTTATTTTATTATTTATAGAATATTTTGAGCATAAAAATTATATGGCTGTTTTGAGAAGGGAGGACAGATGATAAATAGAAATATTTATTTTAGTTTTTTGCAACATATTTTGTTTTGGTAAAACACTGAAAAAACATTACATAGATATCTATCTCTTATTTTTTAACCAAGAAAGATATTGTATATCTCACAGTTAGAGTACTCAAGCAGTAACATTTTCTATTTTAACAGGTTGTAACACTTTCTATATTATTTTTACTGTAGAAATACCACTGAAGTAGTATAAATGCATGTCTACGTGTTCCATATAAGCAAACTATTATGAAAATATCTCTTATCGTAGCAGGTAGAGTACAAATTTGGATTTGATAATGTTAAATAAAAAAGAAACAAAAAATTTGGACTATTTCCGAAGTTTAAAATGATGGTAACATATTATGATATGGACTCTAAGTTTCTCTAAGAAAAAAAAAACAGAAGCAAACACAATCGTTCTAGTTATAACTTAAATTAGTGTAATTCTAACACATGCATACAATGTGTTCATTTCAAAACTTCCCACCTTAAATTTCAGGAAATCTAGAAGTTAATGGAAAATTTCCTGGAACCCGTAAGACGTATTAACGAGGGTCGCAACGTTTTACGCAAAAATTGACCCACTACCCCCCGGGAGCTACCCCTTTGGAAATCGTGAATAGAAAAAGGTATCGAGTAATACCTCATTTTAATGATCTTTTGAAACAGTACATTTTGGCGTTTAGTTTTTTGAAATTTATCTTTTCGGAGTTTGTTCATTTTTGTTTGGTTTAGGCTTAAATATCTATTACTCAAACGTACTTTAACTACCTAAAATATTTTAGATTTATTTTCAGATTTGTATAAGAATTCAAATATTTTTTACAGAAAAAATCAATCCAACAATTGTTTAAAATGTTGTCCATTGTTCGTTAAACAATCTTTGAATTCCACGACAGATTGCAATAATTCTCTGACGAAGTTCTTCTAAATTTTAACGATTAACAAACAAATTATATGGTCTCTAAATTCATCTAAGCAACGATACCCGAAACAAGTAGCAAATTGAGACGCTATTTAAAATAGTAATGTGCATTTTACACCCTAACAATACTTTCTTCAAAGATCAAATATCTTTAGAAACATGTATTAGATTGCAGGAGTGCGAATATACAGAGTGAAATACTGCTAAATTCTTTAAAAGAGAACAACTATCGCTGAAATCTACAACAATGTATATAATTATTATTCTTTTATTCTGTTACCAGATTCATATACGATACTTGTAACTAAGACATTGAACAGCGTTCTTAAAAGGAAGTGGCAAGACCGCAATTAAAAACCCGAACGATTTATAAGGTGCCCTACAAATTACAAGAACTTTGATATATTTCCAAAACCAAATTTATAGAATTTTGTATTTCTACGTATAATGCAACAGGATATTTACCGACATTTCTAGTTAGTATAAAATAAGAAGTACTGATTGTGCAGGGTCGAATTAATTACTGTAATTACAGTCAACGCTAGAATTGGTAGCTTTCTTTAGGTGGACTCTACGCTTCCGAATTATATTTATGTAAATCGTATCGATATCGCGCAACTACTATTCCAATACGTCAGCATATACCAGCACCTTACTGCTCAATGAGTCAATGAAACATTAATGTACACAAAAAATTGACTCCACCTTTGCGACATATCGAATTTGAACAGAGGTCACTGTAAAAGACAGAGCTAAATCTTTCAACTACGTAAATAGGAAGAGAAAAGCTGTTGAATCAAGCCATTCGAGAATCCAAAGTAGCCAAGTTTCTTAATTACCAGCGAATGATCGATAACACCGCGTAATACTCGTTAAATTAGTTACGTACATTGTAGTGGGTATAAATTACGTACACTATAAACTCTAAAACATGTAATAGAATCTCATAGGAAAATATATACGCTCATTAAATTCGAAAACGGAAATAAAAGGTTTCCGATGGAAAAGAAACTATGTAACGTAGGAATACGTATCACAGGAACAGGTGCAGCGAATTAGAGTTTTGCGGAATACGACGGCATACTTTGTATTGATTTTATTCATGAATGGCGAACAAATCAAATAGTATCGGAGAAGGAATAATGAGAAAGTAATCCTTTGATCACGAACCTCTGTTTGGATTGAATTTGTTTCGAAAATTGCGACGTAGAATTCTTATATCGCTACAGCGTATATTTCGGATTATCTGCTCGGATGTGGTGTAGAGCAAAACAAGAGAAAATATGTAATACCGTTGCACCAATATTAATTAGGATGATAATTAAAAATGAAGAGTGTTTATTTTTGCGGATTACGGTTTTGTATAAAGAATATGCGGCTTCTCGTTTTGCTCTATTTTCGCTGAGGAATATAATGATTTTGTAATTTGTTTTCGCCGAAACTAGTTGCAATTTCCATATTTACTTTTCTGTTTTGTAAAAAGCTAAATAGAATTTTGTTCAACGGAGTATGCAATTACATGAAAATAGTAAACACAGTTCCATACATACCCTTACTTCTTTGGAGAGGTTGAAAAAAAGTTAATGATTTCCGCAATTATACCAGGTGTCTCACTCCATACATACAGCTTTTTACTTTTATTATTTATAGAACCATTGCATTGAAATTTTTAATGTATTATTTAGAATGCAGTTGCAATTTTCTTATTAATTTATCGATTTTTTACTGATTTCAGCCGAAATACCATCAAGTTTAATATTTTGAATAGAACTATGCCGTAAAAATGGCTACTAAGACGTATTCTAATAGATAAATATTCGGACCAAGTACGTATCCTCTCTGTTATAAAGAATAACATGGATGTTATTTTCAAACATGTTGAATTATGTTCAAACATGTTCACAACAACTTTTTAATAGTTTGCATCCTTGTAAAAATTGTTATGTTATCATCCTTGTTAGAATAACAGGAACATAGTTTTGTGAGGATTTCTATATGACCCGTGAAGAATAGCTTTATACATATTTTAGTTGATAGAAAAGAAGAGATATATGCTCTTCGTATAATATCGGAGTGTTCGACTATATTCTACTCAAATTTGTCAGCAATTATTTTTTTGTTATTAAACGTGGTTGTGGTTATGTTTTTTAATTACACATGTGTCTACGTACAAATCTATTTAGTGATATTGCAGTTTTAATGCAATAAAAGTGTCTTCACAACGGAAACATTTACTAAAACCATCAAAAGATCAATATGAATGTTTATTAAATTTTATAGAAGGAAATTGTATAATTGTTAATGGTTTCTGCTTATGCACATATACTTACAATAAACCTCTGCTCAACTTCTCCAACTTGATTTAAAATAAATAATTTTTGAGAACAAACAAATCAGTGAATTATTCGAACGTACTAATTGAATACAAGTAAAAATAAATCAGCTGATAGCTTTCCGACGCCATATTTTACTCCTAACATAGTTCTTATCTTCAGCAGCAAATCTACCCACAGTGTTCGGAAATTTATGTTGAACTTAATTTTAACATACAAATCATAACAGGTCTGTTAAATCATCTTAACATAACAACTTTATAACAGCACATGTTAAGGATACATACTTGGCCTAAATATCAAAGAACTCGAAGAATAAATGATTCTTTTAGAAAAAGGTAATTAAACTAAAAATTTACTTAGGCGAGCCCAGCTACTTAGTAACTTTTCCGCGGTTGTCCAGTTAGTTCAATCACTGAGGATATTTTGGTCTCCTAACTTATTTTAATGCGGCTGTTTCTAGGAAATAATGAACTCGGAAGGGCGCTTAAAATATTATGTTAATGGTGGTTAATCGAAGTTAGAAGAGAATTACGGAGAAATGATCTTTAATAGCTAATTTACATAAAAGAAAAGAAGAATAAAAATTAAAATGAGTAAGAGTAAATTTATGAAATCTTTACACTAACAAACTTAGTTGTTTCAATCAGTATGCTCACCATTTAGGTTGCAAATATTTTAAACAATAAATTTAATATAGTAAACTATCAATACACATCGTATATAAATACATATCATAAAAAGACATATACAAACAACTTCCGAAATCGTGAAGCGATATTTTATTTAAAAATGGTAATAACAAAAGAAGAGGCTGTTTAACGACAACTAGAATTAAGAGAAGAATTAGTTGTAAAGGGAAAAGAAAAGTAAAAGTAAATACTAATTACTTGGTTATTTTCAACAATCCCTAAATATTTATATGGGTTCCACGATTCGAATCCTGCTCGCTGGCTCCAAGATCGTGCCCGCTACAATAATGTCCGTTGTTTGGAGTGGATTGTAACACTCTTATACGACGGAAAGTTAAGGATCGAATCTCCTCAAATAACTTCAAATCTTAGGGAACTAGTTTCCAGAATCAAATGGAAAATATAAATATCCCAAACTAAAGACCGTGTAAAATCCAAAATGAACGTACCTGCTCTCTAATTCAAATTTTTCGGTTGATTCGGCTAACTAGATTGGATGCATAAATAAGAATTGTGCATATACAACCTAATTTGTATCACACCAACAGAATTTGGATAAGCAAAAAAGTGATGCACGATTCGCGTCGCTTAGAGTCGAGTATACAGCGTTGTGAAAAAGAAAAATAACAAGTTAAAATCGTGTACGTAACAGAACACCCTGTATGTTTTTTGCATTTCTGTATTCTACATGATTTTCGAAGTTAGAAAACGTTCTTTTTTAATTTCGATTACCATGGTTACCGAAATTTATGTCTTTATTATTTATTTTTATTTTATAATCTAGAGTGCAGACGATTTTCATTGGACAATAAGTAATACTAGAAATAAACACATAAACATGATTCTCTTTTATTTTTTATAACGATTGTTACACCACAGTATGTTCACTTTTCAGACAGTTCATTCTTAGAAACTCGATTTCTTTTCAATGGGACGCTACGGATATTCCATGTTTCATAAAAAACTACTTTTTTTTTAAATATTCCGAGTAACACGTTATATTCGTATTTGTTCTTTTGGAGCAAATTTAAAGAATCGCAGAAACATAAATATTTTATGTATCCTACTAGCGAAATATTGTTTGCATGAAGAATAGGATAGCCTTAACATGACTGTGAACAGTGAATTAATATACCTGGTGGTGTATAAATTTTCTAACTCTTTGGTGATTAATTACGGATCTTCTGTTTGTATTCTATTTTCATTCCGCTTATTTTCTTATCTTATCGTTTATTTCTTTCTTTCTCAATTTAGTAGTTACTCTTATTTGAATCACATTCCTTTTGCTGGTAAATGTTTCCGTGATGGGAACAGTCCTTCTCCTACCCTGGTGAAGACAATAAATACATTGCCGAAATCTAAAAATATTAAAATTCCACAAGCCCTGAAAAGATCTCAAGCAACAACTCTGAGCAGAAACTTTGCTTAACTAGAGCAGGTAAGGACTTAAAAGAAAACATGCAAAACTTATTTGGATAATTCACGTAAGTAAATTCCCCGTTAAAAAACTCGTACAAACTATGAGAATAATGTTCACTTGGAAAAAGTTTTAATTGTGTTTTGAATATGATCATCGTGGCAGATACCTAAGTGGCACGAAACAATCTTCTTACACAAAACGATCAATGAAAATAACGTATACGTAATGGTATACGAAGAATTGGTTCATTTGCGATAAATCGATTTAATTAAAATGTTCTTTGTGTTGCTTTTATAGAATAGTATATGAGATAATTTCTACTGTTCTCAATTGCCTGGTCCACAAAACTTTCAACTTCCCCAATTCAAGTCCGACACTATATCCCATTTTACTAGACTTTACCCGAATTAACTTGTAGTTAGTTCTCTCTATTGCATGCAATGTAGGAAGATTAAGTATATTACGGTCCATTTGTGACGTTCATTATTCTACTTGAAATGTCATTAAAACATTGTCTAATAGCAATAACAGTTTTTCTCGGATAAATAACAATTTTAAATTATCTTTTTCACCAAGAATAAAAAGAGAAGAAAATCTATTTGACATTAGGTGTGAAGCATCCCATATTTTAGTTGAATGCCCTTTTAAAAAATAAACTAGACTGGCCGATTAGCATTGCATATCTAAAATAGTACCTTTCCTGAATATATTTCAAATACACTGCGTAAAAGTATGGCATAATTCACTGTTGTAACATAAGAATGATTTTATGAGTAAAGGAACTTTTAAATATATCGTACTGTACTCCAAGAAACAAGTGTTATGATTATTAAAATAATAAGTAATATAGAAACCACATGAAAACAGAAACGCATATTCGAAATTTTTATTCAACAGATATGATAATGGAAATTATATTTTTGGAAAAACAAAATACAGGATAGTAGCTTAATACTCGATATTGCCATCCCTGATTCTTATGGCCGCTCGCATTCGATATGGCATGGATTCAATTAACCTCCATATACAGGCTGGGTCTACAGTCTTCCACTCCTCACAGAGAGAGGGGGGATAGATTTTCTAATCAGGGATTAAATTTTCGTTTGCTCCACTTTCTGCTGTGTATTTTGGTTTGACATACCCTTTGGACACTCCAAGAGTAGTCGGCCATCATATGAAGATCCCATCTTCCTTGGTACCAAGTTTCCATGGTTAAATCCTGATAAAATTTCATCAAGATCATCATCGCTTACAGCACCTAAATTTTCGGGACACCTATCAAGGTGACTCTAAAGGAAATGAAGCTTTATGTCCATGTTACAGCCTAGGCGGTTAAATTCATACCCTTGTTTAAAATATTACACGAGATCACTTTGCCCGCAACGATAAGAAGTTACCTTGGTACTCTGCTCGAGTAAGTTCTATTCATTTAATCTTGATTCCTTTGATAGGCCGAAATCTCCTACTAAATCAATCAATTCAGCTTGAGTAAAACGTTGTAGTCCATCACTAGCAGTTATATATTCATTTTCAGAATTTACATTAGTAGGACTTGCTCATCAGTGGCATCTGACATGTATATAGCATCCGGCAAATATGTAATGCCGTGAAAAAAAAACATGACGTCATAGAGATAAATGGCTTTCATATTTGGCATTAGCATACCTATGTATATTACTTAGTGTCAGTTCTTAGCAGAAAAAAATCTGTTGGCCAGCGTTATTAAATTCTAATATTGTAATGTAAAGTATAACGTAAAACAATTTGTATGGACCTTAAATAAAAAAGAATTAACGAGCACTAAATTCAAAGAATGGAAATGAAATGAATTTGAATTAATTTTGTGTCCTTCTAATATAAGATTATACCTGCTAATTGATGTTTATCTTTGCTATAGGACCTTTTATCAATGAAGGCAGATAAAAAAATAAGACAAGAGCTGTTAGAAATATACGACAAATGGCAAAGTGTTACACTGTCGAAAAATGTAATAAAGGAAAGCGTGTGCACGCATGGCATGTATTTAATTTACGCCTTCGCGACGAAAAGCGGTCCAACGCACCATGTAAAATATATAACTCTTGACATGCTGGAACTTGAAAAAAAACCACAATACGGGACGGATTTAGATCCGGGACGTTTAATTAAATTTGCCTCTGTAAATAGATTCCATAGGTTAAGTTGTGCTACAATGTACAATGGACGTATAGAGGTCCTGTTGCCAACTTGTTGCTTCCATTGTGAAAGATTCAACATGGCCGTTGGCAATATTCGAAGAGGGAGGGAGGAGCGAACAACACTGCGTTTCTGTTTCCTCAACAAGCATTCAGAAAAGCAATAACGCTCCAGAGTAAATAGTCTGAAGTTAACTTTAAACATGGTTCGGTAGTGTGGTAGCGTAGCGAAGGAATGAACATATACGGAGCATAAGGAATGTGCCATTATTAGTTTCTGTTATTGCATTCCCTTTTTGTATATTTCGCCGGTTATTTCCGCTTAAAAATTCACGAAATACTTTGCTACTATTAGACCTCTGTGTAAATTAAAACAATGTATTCGCTACAGAAATTGAAAAGAATGTGAAGAATAAGAGGGAGCTATTTCATTTATGTACTTCAAGAATTGGATTTTAGAATAGGTACGCAGTATCTTTTGTTACTTTATCATACTTATAAATAGTCCCATTGAGCACTTAATTTGAATGCAGATATTAATGAAACAGGCGAATTCTGAGAAGGTGTCTTCGCCTGTATCCTTATAAAATAAAAACACGCTTTTAACTAAAAGAACAGGATAAGCAGAATCTCGTCATTTTTACTTTGCAAATATTAGCGGAAATACAGACTAATGTAAAATGGTTAAATAAAATCTTTTGGACAGAACAAGCTCATGTTGAATTAAATACGTATGTTAACGCACGCAATTGTACAACGAGGATTACATGATAAAGTTACAATTTGGTCCGGCTTTACGCCATATTTTCTAATGTGACCATGTTTCTAAAACGAAATAGAACATGGATAAACAAAACCAGTAACGATAAACGGGCAGCGATATTTCAAAATATCCCAAGATTTTGTACTACCACCACTACAGAATCATAATACTCACAACATTGTTTTTATGTAAGACGCTACTGTAGCTCATACAGACAATAATTGAAAGATACTACTCCCCAACATAGCAATTTTGTAATTAGTATACATTTTTCGAACAGTTGCATTTAAGAGTATCAGATATGAATCCGATTAACTACACCGGCCAACACACATTTCGATATCTTGGATTTTTTAAGTATAATTAAGCAATTTTGGGATGCCTACTCCAAAAATCAGCACAACAGATATACCATAAATCAGTTTGTATTTTACAGACACCACGCCAAAAAAATTATTTTGTTGGGTGGTGCTATTGATTATTAGTTATTTCTTAGTAAACCTACAACTCGTGAGGAAATGAAACAATCGATATCACATACTATCGAGAACATTCATTGGAATACTCTTACTAATGCCGTTCATAATTTATAAAAATAACTGTCTTTAATTAAACATCACGATGGTGGTCATATTTTCCTTGTTTGTCCTTTTAAAAATAAAGTCCCATTTTTTACGAAGAACTTAATGTTTTTTGATAAAATTACGATTCCTTTGCGTTAAATTTAAATTTCTGAAAAAATATCAATCACAGTAGGATTTGAACCGACGATCTCTGTGTTACCGGTGCATTGTGCTATCAACTGCACCACAAGACCGAATGTAAGTTCAAATCGCTTTTTAGTGCCTACATGTGACATTCAGTCTCGTGGTGCAGTTGCTAGCACATGGCGGTAACGCAGAGGTCCTGAGTTCAAATCCTGCCGTAGCTGATATTCTTTCAAGAATTTAAAAGTGTTGGTTAAACCCAAGGAAATCATCATGTTATCATTACTAATACCAAGGATAAGCTCATATTAATATTAATATTAATTTAGTTCAATGCTTCTTTTTTACAGAAATCTAAAATTTCGCTAAAATTCTCTGGTGAAATATTATCCAATCACGGTAAAGTATGTATTGCCATTGCTACCAAGGCTAATTACTGTACTCTGGAATATGCAGCGGACAAACTTATATGTCTGAAGAGTATTTCCAAAAGGAAGAAGAAATGTCTTTCGAAATGTGTTTTTTATAGTCAGACTCGAGGAAATCAAAGTATCACATCTCCTTAGCCAAATCAAAAAGAAGTGTAAATTATATTAAGATTTAGTTGGATATTTTCAATTTTTCCATGTATTCAAAAAGAACATTTGAGGAAGATCCCTGGGATTCAAGGATGTTGAGCTTGAAACATGCTCTTCACATAAACAGTTTTCCCTCATCAATTCCTTTATAAGATATACCACTAAAACAAAAATCAATGTTTAGTTGGGTAAACTGAAATATAATTTAATAAGCAGCTCCTATTCACTGCAGACCGTACTTCTCACAGTTTACCAAGTTTACAGACAAAAAGCAGTTTTATTCCTAATCATAATATTACTTTTTAAAACTCTAATTTTCCAGTTAATATTGTAGCATTTTTTTAACAGAAAACGGCGCTGCTTCTCACAACTCGAGCATTATCTATATATGTATTTCTTTCACGTGCCACTTAATGAAGCTATCTTCATTAGACCGTCCCTATAGAAATGAGTAATGTTGAAACTTTATCCCATTTTCATGAACTCTAAGCTCTTGTCCAAATCAAAGCCGTTTAGAGTGGAACTCTAATAGAGCTTACGAAAGATTAAAAGTTACTGTTACCTAAGCAGTTTCATTTTTAAATGTTTAAATAATGCGGATTTACCTTTTTGATGTTAAATTGAAAGTAGCACTTACGGCAAAGCGTACTTCGCTTTAATTAATACCTTACAATACCCACACTTTTGAACAAATTTAATTAGTAATATGACAAACATTTCTACGAAAAAATTTAAAAGAAGTGTAAACTGAAATAATGACATGATTGCATTGATTACAATCAGACAGCAATAAGATATGGATTACATTGAAATCGCCAAATTTGATTTCAGGAATTAAATTTTTAAGTAACAAAGTTGGTATCAACGTTAAAAATGTTCAAAAATAACTGCATCGACTATCAAAGAAATACAAAGATAATTTGAAGGATTAATACCACTTTAAATAATTATTATAATTCGTGGGTTATTTTTAAAGTTACTGTTTTAATTATAACTACTGCAAGTTTCTTTTTAAAATAAAATTCAACATGACGATCGAGTGTTGGTATGATAAAGTCATATGAGTTGTTACGACAATTACATTTGTTGCTAAGGCAAATGAAAGGAATTCTCATATTCATGTGTCGAGTTAGCAGTAGAGAAGTTTACACAAGTGAAAATGGATGCATACGTACCTAGTCATATATAACTTGTAAGAAGGCAAAAAGACAATACCTTCACGAAAATCTGATGCAGGCTTTTATAGATGCAAAAATGAACGTCATAAAGAGCACATCTAAAAGTATGCCTAGAAACTACAATTCAAGTGATTATTCTTGACGCCAACTAGTGCTAAAAGAATGAAACACTTGTCTGCAAAAATCAGACACAGAAAAGAAGCGGGTACAGCGGGTGGGAAGCTGTACCGAAACGGTCACCCGATTTCATTTTTGCTCCGGTGTGAGCAAACGCGGTAGCCATCACGCCGAAAGCCTTTTCATAACCAAAATTTCGCGTAGGATATGGCCAGCGCGTTCTTCTGAGATGCCTGTTGTTTCTGCTATCTCTTTCACCTTCAATCGGCGATCGGCTAACACGACATCGCGAATCTTGACGACCATTTCATAGTTGGTAGCGGTTTTTAGGCGTCCACTGCGTGGTTCGTCAGTTGTGCTTGTGCGGCCACGTTCGAACTTGCTCACCCAGAAGCTGATGGTCGAAGGTCATGGAATACATCCGCCATGAACCTCTAGCAAAATGTTTCGAATTTCCGTAGCCGTTTTCCCAGCCATCCAGAAGTGTTCTATCACTACACGAAATCCGATTTTATCTATTTTTGCGAAACCGCGTTGCTACACAAACCACACTCTTAAACAACAACTACTGACAGTAGACATCTTAATTTTTGACAGTTGCTATAAAGAAGGTTGCCGTTTCCGACCAATGAATCCACTTTGTGAGCCATCTCTAGCCGATTCCGAAAACACCTCAGGTCGTCCTCGTTTATAAACTTGGAAGCCATGGAAATGCCATTTCTCAATAAAACCAAACTACAATATAAGCGTTTTATAGCATTATGTTCATATTGCCAAGAAAAAGTTTCCAACATCCCTACTTTTTCAAAATAATTCGTTTTTAAGGAAATAACGAAATTCTATTTAACACATTTTACACATTAGTGTATCAAATATATTAGACTTCTCCGATCTCTGATTTGACGAAGCAAATTTGTTGCTCTGCTTGCAGTGATAAATAATTTTAACTATTTTCAAATAAACAAACAAAAATCTTTGAATTAGACTCTTTTTGAAAATATGTGGTGAGAAGAAGGTGTTTTGCAGGAAGCAATCAGTTAAGAGGTACGAAATACACCCATAATACAAGTAAACTTTAGACACCGTACGGAAAGAGAAATTATGTTTTATCACAAAGTAATATCCTCTACCAAAAATATAGGTTGTAAATGTATTCATTGTATTTTCCAACAGTTATTGTCTTTAAAGATTAAAAAAAAGTACTATAGTGTCAATCATTGATCATAACCGGAGGTGATTGAAAGTGTAATTTATAATGGACCCTCATAAGTGCGACAGCAATTCGTATAAAAGTAGTTTTGGCAATGGGGGAGTTTCATTAGTTTTTGTGTTTCATAGTGAAACTTCAGCTATTCGAAAGGCATTCTTAAATACTTCGATCACTAAAAATATTTACTGCCGCTTTGATTATTAGATCTGTTGTTTCACAGCAGTAAAATACATTACAGCACCGTTTTAAACATATTGCCCTTATGGAAAAAAGTGATCGTTGCGATGTAATCTATTAACAACTAGGCTTTTTCTTTTAATGCAATTACAAAATGTCTTGAAATTTTTTTTAAATTCCTGCAATCCTATTTTAACTACAATATCGCCAACGTGATTAATGTAATTATGCAGATCAGCTGTGATCAACTTAAAATCCTACTAAAGCCACATTAGAGAAAAAAATAATGGCGGACCAAGTACATTGAAAAAGAGAAATTATGACGGGCATCTGTGTTGTACAAAAACGGGACCTTTATAGTCGCCTTTTTGTAAAACAAACCGTAGTTAGAACCCACGTCTCTCACATTCAAAGACAAATAGGCTAACCGTTCGACCACCAAGACGCTTCTTTATTTACTGCATTTTTTTGTTGTTATTTGTAGATTATTCTGAGGAAGATTTCTTTTTAATCCTACGTCCTTTGTACCTTACAGTATCGGACTACCATTCTCTTATTTTTGTCTTCCACAGTTTCCTGTTCTGAGCCAGTTGTTTGGCTCCAATCCATCCGTCACTTCTTTTTTCTAATGTTCTATACATTTGTCCTTTCCATGCGTTACGAGGTCTACCTATTCTGTTTTTGCTCTCTGTTTTGGCATCAAAAATCCTCTTTGTCATTCGATCTTCTTCCATTCTGTGTATATCTCCCAGTTGTCTCTCCTCTATGATCATTTCTATTGGTTTGATATTTAGACTATTAGTAATTGTCATGTTTCTGATTTTGCCTCTCCCTATTGCTCCTTCTATTTTTCTTAAGAACCTCACTTCTATGGCCGTGACTTTGCTTTAATTCTATTCGTGGTTGTCCATGAGTCGCTGCCACATGTTAGTGCTGGTCTGACCACTCTAAGGTCCGACGGGTATTAGAAAGTTTTTGTATTAAAATGAGGTGTCCACTTGCAGTCTTATTTTTATTACACTTTTCTACAACCCGGTAGCTCTATTGACTTAATTCCAAATACTATTAAAGAAGTAACAAAGAACTAATTAAAATACAAGCAGTGTATTCCACATAAAGCCAATGTCTGATACTAATTGCATCAACTTTCCAATTATATTCTAGTTACTTAAAACAAAGCCGAATGAATTTTTCAGTAGGTTGTTCTGAATTACTGCGAACGAGCGCGAAAAGCGACGTTCAAAATACGCCATCTCCCGAATTTCGAGTGGGCTTATCAAATTAGATTAGGCATTCTTCTGGGAAAAAGGTAAGACTGTCGCTCTCGTTCCTCCTGTTATTACTTTCCGCTTCATAATAGAGATAACTAGGTGTGTTCAATCTCTTTAAGGGTCGCGCCCGATGGTATTACCGAAGGAATTCTTATAAAACGAATTTTACGCTCTAAATATAAAATTGATGCTTGGAAATTATGCATAATGCAATGGCTCCCCGTAAAATCGCGCTCTTGCCGATCGTAGCCGCATCGTCTCGCCGGAAACTAGTGATTGTAAATATTGCAAATATGCGTCAGCTCTTCATGGGACGCTTTGCCTTAATTCTCTATTGTCATGAATATTTATCTACTAGTTAACTTTTAATCCGGCAAAGATAACGTAGTCGACTATGCAAATTGTTTTCACTTACTTTTTGCTCGGAATCGCTTTTTCCCGGAAATTATTAGTCGACTGCGGTACTAGAACACTGAAACACTTCACCACCTCACTTACTACAACCCTTTGTTAATACTGGGCATACGTTTCTATAGTTAAATTATCATCTTTAGCACTATGGCTTCCCGGCCTACTTTACTTAGCAATTTCTGCAAGGCTTAATACAATGATTGCAAGGACTCTATGGTTGCATAATTCACAGGTGCTGTAAATTAAATGGCGAGCAGTGGGGATGCGCTGCAGTTTTTAGAAACGCGCACGCCAACTTACTGAAGTAATAGTCAGAATATATTTGTCAGGAATGAATCGTAATATCTTTGCTAGGGAATTATAAGGTGATACACGCTCAAACGCGAAAAGTAGTTTTTAATGTTTACAATCATTTTTATAAACATAAAAGTACATCGGTACTATTAAGTGCAATAAAAGAATGTGTTCATGAAGCAACTGGTGTGTCGTGAACAATGAGGAAAATACACCATCAAATAGTGATGAAAGGAAATTTAGAAGTCCTTCCAGATAGGAGTAGTGCAGGATATGATCTACGATTTTCATAAAACAGACGAGCGACGAGTTACGGTTTCATCGCTATGTCAAAAGATACACGATAAACTGGAATGCAAGGGATTGGATCAAACACATCATTTAGAAAAAATTTAAGGGATTTAGGATTCAAAGAGTGACGAAAGTACAAAAGGTCTTTTCAAGAACATATCTAAAGGACCCAAACTAATAATAGTGCACATAAAAGGCAACATGGGCTCTATCCATAACACCCTATTCATTTTGAAGTCCGGCGTAAAAACTGGTGATTGATTGTAACTGAAAACGCGCCGTATCACAATACACAAACAAATCATTTTCCAAGAAGTAATAGTAAGAGAAATAAAATGATTGAATGGTTCACAGGTATAGCAGTAAACTCCACTCACACAAATTTATTCATTATGCGGAACGCAGCGTTTCGAGTGCACGTCAATCGGTAACACGGTTGACAATGAGAGCCCACGTGCTCTCGAAACGCTACGTTCCGCATAATTAATAAATTTGTGTGAGTGGAGTTTACTGCTATATCTGTGAATTGTACATCCATACAGTCCTTGCAGTCGTCATTTGATTGAATGGTTAACGTTAAAAAATATTCCTTGTCACTAGAATGTTAAAGCCACAACTATACCAGCTAATCGAACGATATAAGGGTCTATTTATAATGTATAAATTCAACGAAATTCTACAACGTAATGGACACACAGTTGAGACTTCCACAGTATCACCCCGATCTAAATCCAATTTAGTTGACCTGGGTTACCATCAAGAACAATATCGCTGCAAGAAATGTAAATTATAAGACAGAATATGTTCGTAAAATAGCCGAACAAGAATTTCTCAGAAAGATTAGCACCAACGTTGTAAACATGTTAATTGAAGAATGTTGTGTATTTTTATATTGATTTTGTTTGCTTTAGATAAAAGACTTTCTTTTCTATAACCGTTTTACTTTTTCTTACTCTACTACACGCGTTACTGCTCTGGCCACATGTCTGCTCTATCTATATATTACTACTACATTTTTACAGTCTACTCGCGCCAACTTCATGTCATATACCACAAGTCGCAGATTACTCTATTACCAACTTAGATATATTTTAACACTTCACTTTAATACATAGATGCGCCAATGCAAAATTTAAATAGAAAAGGACTTTTTTAACTATATTAAACTTAACAAACTAGTGACAGAATAATAGAATACATTAAATTTTTCAATTTACACACAATTTACTTTCACATGTGCATATAAAATCTCACTTATCAAACATTTCAAGAACATTAATTCCTCGGTACGTTCTGCCGCCGCTATGAATTCAGCTTCTGTGCTCGTTAATGAAACTATTGGTTGATGTCTTGAGCACCACGCTATTGGACCAGCACAGAACATGATAACATATCCATATGTACTTCGTCTTGCATCTTCACAACCAGCAAAGCCTGAATCACAAAAGGCTTCTTACAGTTCAGTATCTGCTCCACTCACATATTTAATGCAGCCACTCATACTTCCATTCAAATATGGCAGTGTTCTTTCTATATTAGTCACATCCAGTTTCTTCGGATTCCCCACGAAACGACTCCCATAATCTACCGCATATGCTAAATCTGGTATCGCCTTGCAAGATGCGTATAGAAAGTTTCCAACGACTTCTCGATATGGAAATCTTAATTCGTCATGTTCATCATCCGCTGTTTTTGTTATGCTTGCAATAGGCATCTCAACTGGTTTTGAATCTCTTATGCTATGTTTTTCTAAAACATTTTTAATATAGTTTTCGTGTTTTAACATCAAAACATCTTCCATTCTGTCGATTTCGATTCCAACAAATGTTTTCAAGATTTTGTCAACTTTCATTTTACATTCATATTCCAGTTTCGATAATAACTCGTTCATTTGATTTACATTGTTTTCAATCAGGATTCCATCATCTACATATATAGCCAGTATCAGAGTTCCGCCATTATTATTGAATATACATCTTTGAGTTTCTAGGGCTTTCAGTCCATTCTTTCTTAGGGAACTTGTGAATAATTCATTCGATTTTAATGGGGCCTGTTTTAGTCCATATAACGAATCCTTAAGTTTGCATATTTTATCTGCATGAGGATATCCCTTTGGTATATTCATGAAAATGATTTCTTCTAGTACTCCACATAAGAAGGTTGTGTTAATATCAAAGCCAAATATAGCATAATTTCTGCACCTACGTCTAGTATTATCCCCAGACAAGATACGTCAACTACAGGACTGTAAGATTCTGTGAAGTCTATTCCATATTCCTGCTGACTTCCACATACCACCAATCTTGCTTTATAGCGTCCAACGTTCTTTATTCGCAGTACTCACTTGTTATTAAGAAATTTCGCTTCTCCCGCTTCTTGTCTATCTACTTCTTCCCAGGTGTTGTTGTCTATTAAGGATTTGTCTCCTCTTCTATAGCTTGTAACCATGTATATGTTATACTTCTTCATATGTCATACAGCTTATATTTTGAACATCTATCTCATACTCTTCCAAATATTTTGGTAATTTTTTGGTTCCTTCACTTCTGTGTGATTGTATTAGTTCTAATTCCTGTGAATTTTCTTCATTGTCTTGAATTAATTGAGTTTTCTTCTAGTGTTTCTTCTTCAAACTTTTGAGGTTTTTCTAGATTGTGGTATCACCATCGATTGTAGTGATAATCTTTTTACATTTTGTGTTACAGAATTAATAACAATTCTGTTGTAGTTTCTATTGTCCTGATTTCATTGTCACTAGACACCAGCTGCTGACAAGAACTTTCAACACGTTTAGAATATTAGTCTTCGCCTGTTTGAAACTTATATATGTAAATTCTTGAAATACAGTTTATCACGATTGAAAGCATCCAATCTTGTTTTATATTTCCAGAAAATAACAACCAGACCCTCACTTGGATATTGTACGTCTGTACATTCAGAGTATGTAATCCTCTCACGTAAAACAATAAAAAGAAAGTCTGTATATACAATACACGTTTTTCCTTTTCTTAGATGCAAGCCCGCGTCGATACATTTATATTGTACGAGAGCATTTTTCCTCATAAAAACTTGAACGAGTTTCCATTTCTCATACAATCTGTACATTAAAGAATAGAGCAATCCCTCCGCATAAACCCGAAGATATAAATCGGTAATCGATCGGATCTTCAAATTCTCCCCTGGAGACCGGTATCGTCGGCAAGTTTGAAAGTTGTCGGCCATTAGGCGAATCCTAACGCCCAGTGCTACCACCGCCTCTACCGCTGCCACCGCCGCCATCACTATTATTGCCGTCACAGTCACCTCGCCATAGTACCGACCATTCGAAGGCGCAACAAGAAAGTAAATTGAACGGAAATTTCGCAATGCCTTTAATCGAGCAGGGGCAAATGCCAACGGTTCACCGAGACGCGCAAATTCCCCGTTGCCGCTCTCCATTTCCGCTTTCTTGTTTAGTCCCTTTTGTAGCGTTATTCAGGACAAGCGACTCGGAATTATTCGTTCGATTTATTTCCAATCGGTTGCATAATCTCGTTCAATTTATATACACAAGGCATTGTATTGGGGCGATCGCTGAATGTATGGTATAAACGTGGATCATATGTATGTATCCAGATAACCATATATCCAGCTGTATTCTTCCAATTCTTTCGATTGTAATTTCTCTAATGGATGCTTTTCTTCTTTATACATATTTTGAACATATGAAGGAACGAAGTTTGCATATTTATGGGATGCGTCGTATAATGGAAATTGTATATTTTCTCAACAAGAATGAATAACACATATGGATATAAGAATAAATAATAAACTAAATAATTCAGCATACAGCATCCATTCTTTTATTCCTTTTCATTAAATCACATTTAAAGAAATGGATTTCTTTTCTAGGTTATGTACAATTTCTATATTATTTACAGAATTTCCGTATTTTACTGCTAGCGCCATCGTTTTCCCGGTCGATAAAATCTCCTCCGCCTTCTTTAAGTTCACCCTCCGCAAAATACTACCTTGACTATTTCTGTGCGGTACATATCCTGTGTAATATTGGTTTAAACTTTGATTACAACTGCACTCATCATGCTCAATTTATTATATACGAGTATAATTATTGGTTGTGGATACTTCACCGTCAGTTCATCGTCAACCGAGCTGACTCGATCATTCTAAATGAAGCTGCCCAATTCATTTTATTGTGGCAAGGAATTAACAAAGTACAAAAACAAATCGCTGTTTACAAACATCTACAATAGATTGCATTAAACAAAGCTTATGATAACGCCCGGTGCATTCATGTTTGCAATATCGTAAACGGTAAGAGATGATTAAATGTGGCAAGATATGCCACATTCAACCAATGGCTTTTGCTTGCCAGATTCATCATTAGTTCAATGATTTATCTGGCTATTTGTGTTTTCTGATTTTTTTAACTGAAATTCATCTAGTACGGGGATCAATTAGCTTATCTAAGGTACTTTAGATTACAAAATTTCAGAATATTAAATTCTCACGCCAGACGAATTTCACTAAAAGATAGCGCAGACGAATATCCAAATAAATCGTTAGATGGATCTAAAAAGCAGAAGCCCTTATCAAGACCACCCTGAAGGCGACAGAAGACATACGGCCGAAATGTCCGAATAGGAAAGTTCAACAATCTATGAAAATAGACCAAACAACAACTCTAATTATCATCCACCATTAACAATACCTCGCTTATAAACAAAAGAAAACTAACTCTTACGTAGCAAATACCAAAATAATAATTGGGAATTATGAATGTACATTTTCAAAAAGAATTCTAATATACTATCGTAATCTCTGTAGCTTTTACGCATTTCTTAGTTTTATACAAAGTTTATTACTTTAATACAAATCGTAAGTTACTTTGACAGTATCAAAAAAAATTAAAGACAGTCAGCACATTTTTTTGTTATTTTACTCTAATCCTTGTATGTCCTATCTACTCTTTCTATTCCTAAAAACAGAATCAGATATGAATAAAAAGTAATTAAAACAATAATTGTGCATACTCATTTACGATTAATAAAGTACCTCACCAAAACAAGCTACACCAAATGCTCAAAATATCATCTACTGTTATTAATAGCTGGAATTAATAACTTTTTATGAAATACGTTCATTTTTCTGGCAAAATTTCTCAAAAACGCAAGCTTAGAGTTCTTCTCCTCTATTGAACTGTGTTTTATACACATTTTTTAGGTAACCTCAAACAAAGAATTCAATTAGATTAAAATCTGTGAGCATGCATGCCATACATGTATACTGAAATGTTTCCGGAATCGGCAAGAGATGACGCACGAAGGTTCAAGTGGATTCATTGATCGGCAAGAGCAACTTTCTTTACGGCAACTATCAAAATTTCAGACGTCTACTGTCAATAGTTGTTGTTGAAGAGTGTGTTTTGTGCAGCAAGTCAAGCGGTTTCGCAGAAATGGATAAAATCGACAAAACACTTCTGGATGACTGGGAAAGCGGCTTCAGGAATTATTTTGCTAGAGGTTCACGGAAGATGTATTCCACCATTTTCGACCATTAGCTTCTAGTTGAGTGAGTTCAAACGTGGATACATGGCACAAGCGCAACTGACCAACCACGCAGTGGACGCCCAAAAACCGCTACCAGCGATGAAATGGTCGACAAGATTCATGATGTCGTGTTCGCCGATAGCCGATTGAAACTGAAGGAGATAACATAGACAACAGACATCTCAAAAGAACGCATTGGCCATATTCTGCACGAAATTTTGGGTATGAAAACGCCTTCGGCGCGTTGAGTACCGCATTTGCTCACATCGGAGCAAAAACCAAATCGGGTGACCGTTTCGGAGGAGTGCCTGGCCAAGATTCAACGCAATACAAGGGTCTTCTTCATGCGTTTCGTAACCGTGGATCGGACTTGGATCAACCAGTATATACCAGAGACCAACGAACAGTCGAAGCAGTGGACTTTGAGAGTGGACAGAGAATCGGCTCTGAAGAAAGCAAAGACCGTTCCATCGGCCAAAGTTATGGCGACCATTTTTTGGGATCCCTAAAGTGTGATCCTCATCGACTATCTGCAGAAGGGAAGAACGATCACGGGGCACTACTACAGACTTTTCTTGCCCCGATTCGATGCAGTATTGAAGGAGAAACGGCCTCGTTGGCAGCGGAAAAAAGGGCTTTTCCACCACAACAATGCGCCGGCTCATTCATCCCGCATCATCGTGTCCAAATTGAATGAGTTGCGCTACGAATTGGTATCCCGTCCTCCATATTCACAAGACCTAACCCAGCAACTTTTTTCTATTCTCAAACCTGAATAAATCACTGGAAGGAAAGGGATTTGCCTCAAATGAGGAGGTCCTCGCCGCTACAGATGGCTATTTTGCAGACCTCGAAACATTCTACTTTTTTGACGGCTTGAAAAGACTGGAGCACCGTTTGATGAAGTGTATTAATCTTCAAGGGGACTACATCGAAAAACAAAAATAAGAAACCACACCAATACCATGGTTTTCTTCTCGATTCCGAAGACAATTCAGGACGCCCTCGTAATTACCAAATCTGCTATTTAGATAATTTGCACAAACGGGGACAATATTGCAAATTTCATTAGAATAGGGCATTTTACCTTGCTGGAATAACAAGTTCACGGTTAGATCGAGCATGATGTCAGATCTTCTATACCACCATGAACTTAATTTAAATAGCGTTCACTTATTAAACTGCTGACACAGGTAATAGGGTCATTAATACATTGGTTGAAGACTTTTGTTTGCATGCACCTTCTGAGAATGACAACGGAGTTTTCTTCACCTCCTATGAACTGACGTTTTAGGGATTTCAGTAGTATACTCTATAACCATTACGAAAAGAACTTTGAATCCCAAATACCATTTGCTAGGTTAGATTACTTCATTTACTCTATTGTGATCGATTTAAAATTTGAACTTGTTGTACTTTTAGGAAATAAAAGATATACGCTGAGCTAATTTGGCCCATTGCACTTCTTTAAATACGTGTAATATTAAACTGTAATTACAAGATATATAATATCTTGTATACTATATATATGTAGAGACCGGATTATATGCAAAAAAAAACTGGAATATATGCATCGATTTTGGAGAAAATATGCATAAACCTGGGGCATGTATGCATAAAGATTACGGCAATATGCAAAATTTTTACATGAAATAAATAAGAGCAAAAATTTAAATATTAACTTTATTGCACAATTTTTCTTTACATATTTCTAAACCAATTTATAATTAAATGTCTTTCAAAGTTGTGTAAAAGAACGTTTTATCTTCAGAATACATATGTTTCGAAATAAAAAAGCTTCTTTCAACATTCACAGATGTAATTAGTGCCTATTTTAACCCTGCAATACATTTTAAACTAAAATTAAAGTCAAAATCGTTTACTGTTTCACCTTTCAAAATTTTGTTAACTTTCTTCAATTTTATTTATTTTTTATCACTTTTCTAAATTTATTCTATATAAAATTACCTATTGTACCCTTAACCTTCTTGCATAGCATATCAAATTCGTCTACTATTTCGACTGATTCCGAGAGCAACATCCCTTGCGCTTCTAGTTTACGAATGGAGCTTGAAACAAAGCTGTAGTTTGACTAAAAGGTTTTGTAGCAATTTTGTTGACGTTACTATCTTTTTACAGTCTTCTAGAGCAATGCAGTCAGCGGTTCCTTCAAAATTATCGGCGTAAAGAATTGCAACGTCTAACCATGCACTCCTTCTCGTAATAATCGGTTTAGGAGGCAATTTAACACCGGGAAGTCGCTCCTTATAAAATTGGATTCGTAAAGGTGCTTTTAAAAATACTTTTTTGACATTGCTAATTAAATCATTAATCAAATGAAATTGATTCCTAATGTCTTCGGCTACACGATTGAACCCATTAGCTAAACAGGTTGTATGAATAATGTTATTATAAATTTTTTTTAAATTTTGCGCGGCTTTTATCATGTATGCATGATGCAGCGTCGGACAACATTAGTAAAATTGTTTCACAAGGTATACTTCCAGGTAAAAAGGATTTTGATAAAACTTCCTGAACGAATTGGGCAATTGTCACATTATTTGTTTTTTGAAGTTGTTTACAATTAATTAAATATAATTTACCTACAATATCGTCATGGAGAATTCCTACTAACAAATGGGCAATATAACGGCCACACTTATCCGTACTTTCATCTACCATAATATAAATAAAATTATTCCCTACCAATTGTTGAAGTTCTGCCGTTGCTTGCTGGTAACAAGATGTGACATAATTTTTTCGTAAGGTACTTTCGTCAGGTATACTATATTTGCAAGATTTTAGCAGAAATTGTTTCAAATTAACATTGTTTTTGTTAATGTTGCTAATAGTATATTACACGAAACTAACGCGTTACACAGATCCGTATTATATTCTTCCTGTTCTGAGTTTCGTGAAGTAGATATATAGATTACTGCACACATGCAGACCGCTTTAGTTTTTCATATTTTCCAATATGTGATGGAGTTTTAGCGTGTTGATCAATCAGGTATTTTCTCTCACAAGACACCTACCACAACAATTATCATTTTATATCAAAAGTTAAAGAATTTAAAAACAATTGTAAAGCTTTTAGTAAAATTAAACTTACCAGTTTACTACAGGCTCGACAAAATATTTTGTCGCCATCCTTTACCAGTTGAGGATACGGCTTAATCCATAAAGAAATTTTGTTTGCTATACTCATTGTATGTACGCACAGTATTTAAAAACGTAACACAATTATATGCTGTTTCGCTCAAAGATATTCAATGAATGAATAGTTTATTTGGGAATTAATAATAATAAAACGTATTTACCACATCCCTTCGGCTAGACGAAATTAAATACATGTAGTTCTTGGAAAAAAGTTTAAGAGAAACCAATGTAAAAGATTTATAGTTCAGAGAATTGTCCGCTGTCGATCTACATTAGGAGTTAGGAAGGGATTAGGAATTTTTACTAATAGAAAGGATAAGAAAAAGCCTAAATATGCAATATATGCAATCACTAATTACCGCTAATTAACTTCAATTAGTGTAATACGAATACATATAGACTATAATTAAAGATATGCAAAAAATGAAATATATGCACTTTGCATATTATCCGGTCTCTGTATATATGTATATAGATAATCTCTCTATAATATTTTGTGTGAACCCAATAAGCTGATTCGGATTAAGAGCTTGGTCATTTTTGAGCCTTAGGTAAAGAATGTAAATAAGTACCAGTTTTCCGAAATGTTGCACTATGACTAAAATTCTAGATCTTATTCAATTTTCGTAATGCAAGTAGTGAATACTCAATAGTTTGTACAACATTTTAAAACGCGGATTACAGTATTAAATAGTATCTAATAAAAAATAATAGCACAGACAAAAGATCAATGATAATGACAAGTGAGCGAAATAGGTGAAAAATAGAGTTACAAATTGCAAATGAAATAAATATTTTACTCCGGTAACCAATCAGCATCACATCAATAAAAAGGCGTTATTTCGCAAACAAAGCAAAGCTAACCGGTTACCTTTGGCAAGAGAACGCAAAGATTAGACATTGGAAAAAGGAAAGTGTTCTGGAAAAATATTTATCGGTACCCCAGTTAATTAATTAGAATAGATGGCATACTAAAAAAGAGCGCAACGGAGAAATTTTGGATATTTGTGGAATACGACTAATTGGCGAAAACTACGTTCTTCAATCCGACAATGACCCCAAACGCACTGCCAAGGTCTGGTATGAATGTTTAGGGCAAATGATATGCAAAGGAAACTCTCTCATTATAAACCGCCGCCCCTCTCCTTCCAAAAGTCCAGATCTCAATCCGATTACCCTGTTGTAGGAGGAACTAGACCGCCAGGTTCGAAAATATGTCTCAACCTAGACAACAGCTTGATCACAAAATACGTGAAACAGAATAAAATAAATGAGCAAAAACATTTAGTGTTAAAATTCTTTATATAGATTTAGAATAAAGTTTTATTTCATAATTAATATATTACTTGTTCTTGTATGTTGTAAGAGTGGATAAACAGTAATGGCCACTAGATATCACCCAGTGTTAGATAGAATTCGGCAGCCATCATCCAGCTATTTTGTTTTACACAGATAGAACGGATAGATTGTTCAAATTTAAAATTATCTCAATTGTAATGTCTTTACCTTCGTATTTCCAAGCTCCTTCTTCTTGAAGCAACCGCAATATTTCAAGCGACAACTGTAAAGTTTCTCGAATGTTCAAGTCTGAGATATTACATAAAAGCATATTAAATTTAATACAAATAAACGTATATTTTACATGCAAATAATGTAATTTCTATTCAATCTTATAAGCTTTAAAAGAAATATATTATACGGTAGCAAATAAACAGAGATGTTTAATTTAAAAATGTATTTTTATGCGTGTGCTGCTTGCATATTTTAACATGCCTACGTCTTCGAATGCAATATATATGAAGTAATGCCTTCCTTTCCTTTGTATTTTCAGCGTACACTCAAGAATTCCACAACGCCTTTCACAATAGAACCCCACCGCCTCATGCGACGGCCGATGTTCTAACTAACGACCAGGAGCACGGACTCCCCAGACCAGACATCTACAGAACCCGTAGCGCGGAAGAAACGGAAGCGGCCCATGATTTGTTATCGTTGTCTCAGAGCCTTCCGCCTCTTCCTGCTCCGGGCGTAGTTATTAAACACGAGAACGTGCCCAACGGTGAATCGCCCTCTTCACCCACCTATACTTATAGGCCGCTCTCGCCGGAACCGGCGCCGCCACCCACCTACAGAACCGCTTCGCCTCTTCCCGTATCCATTCCATGCTACCAACCTCCCATTCTGTACGTAGTTCAAGTTCCCGCCACCGCTCCCACACCACCTACCTCGGAATGTTCTTCGGATGCCGAAAATCAGATCCTCTCGACCAACACGGCCACCATCCGAAACCAGACGACGCATATACCTATCATCTCTACTACCCATACCATCAGCGCTATCCATCATGAAAGCGAAGACATACTCATTCTTCCATTATCGCCGGAACCGGAAATCAACGGCCAGGAAACTGAGCCGCAACAAACGCATTCGGTAATTGTTTCGCCGCCACAACACCCCATCATAATCAGAGAGCAAAGCGTAATAAGATCTACGCATCAAGTGGTTGCCGAAAGGAGAACTAAAAGAAATAGAAACACCAATAATAAAAATGCAAATAATTACGTAAGAGTTACCGATAACCAAGTCTTCGTTGAAGATGTTTCGTCGGAAAATTTGGAAGTTAAAGTGGAAAAAGCGGAGAAACCGGGGAAAACGGTACGTCTTACGGCTATTATATTATATTCTTTCCGTTTCTAGAAATCTTCTGTATCATCATTAAAAAAACTACGTTGCAACATTTATTAAAGTTATGTCCTATGTTTTTGTATTAGTTAGAATTAAGCTAAGCACAGTCGCACACTTGAAATTCAAGCTAGTGTTTCAATTTCAAAAGAAAACAAATTGCGAAGAAAATGAGCAGCTTTAGTTTCTCTTAAATTAAACAAATAAAATTAGAGTAATTTTGTACAAGACTTCCCTCGCACAAGAAATAGTTACCATAGCTAGTGTAATTAGACGACAAATTTTACTATGGCTTTTTAAATCTGAATGCATAGGACGTAACCTGTAATCGATTTCTTTTAAATTCATCCACATGGGAAAATCTGTGACTCAAAAAATGCTTCACTTAGATACCAAGTAATAACATGCAGCATCATCTTGTTGTTTCATCAACACATCACTTTCTTTCAAAACAGAAGTGTAGCAACTCCTTCTGCAAAAAGTTCAAATACTTTTAATTTTCGATTGAGTCGGCCGATACTTGCTGGAAATCCATATTGAACATAGGCGCAGAAGTAAAACACAGTTTTTCAAATATTTCCAGTATACTTAACACAACGTAATATATGACATGTTTCGCTATAGCTTCATCAGATGTTCTCTTACTACTGAACAACAAGTTGTTTCTACTAGAGCCCGAAATTCAACTCTTACAATAATTGAAGATAATGTGTGTGCATACTGTAATTAGATAATGCTCTCATTAGTACCCTAACTTGCGGTACTAGCCCTTCACAAACAAATTCAACAATGGTGAATTATTAAGATCTATTTAATCGTTTAGTAATAGATCTGAATATTTAAGTTTATTTATCTCTAGTGATACCACAGTTCCGATATTGTAGGTAGTCACTCATACATAAGAAGGTGTTACTATTTCCCGCAACAGCCATATTTTAAAATATGAATTACTGCCTACATTATACGAACTGAGGCATAGTATGTTTAATTTTAAACCTTTAGTTTCGGAATGTGAGATTTCGAAGTTATTATTCAATGTATGGTTGTTCTCCACTAAATTAAATGCATTATGTAATTTCAGTATGTACACACATTATCCTTAGTTATTGTAATAGTGGAATTTGGGGTTTTAGTATAAATAACTTGTTGTTCAACAGTAAGGGAACATCTCATGAAGCTACAGTGATAGCGAAACATGTCATATTACGTTGTGTTAAATATATTGTAAATATTTGTAATGTATAGATTTCGGTATCTAAAACCAGCCGTTGGCTTGCTGGAATTGCTTGGGCTTCTTGGGGATTTAAATTCAAGATACAAAGTTTAATTATGTGTCTCATAATACAAAACAGCTTTAAGCCACGTTCCAGACCCCGCAAATACCGGCAACTGAAGAATGCCTGTACAAGCCTGTTTAAACTCATGAATGCGTTTTGGAGATTTGACACTTTTTTGGTAGAAATTATAACTGGATCTACTTTTGGATAACTGTTTCTAATAAATTCAGCTACATGATGACATGCACGGAGCAAACAGGCTAGATGAAGCAAATGAGGATAAGATAGTTTTAGTAGCTTTCCGGCTTTGAGGTTCGTTTTATGTTCGAGCCTCCAAATATAACCAACATTACAACTTCCCAAAGGTATTTTCTATAGTTTATACTACCCTTTCCGCGTTTGCCTTCTGTATTATTCTACACCATAAAACAAGAGACAAGGATGTCTCACTGCTTTTTAAAGAGTACACTAATACACCTAAAATACAATTCCTTCTTGCATCTGTTGTATCATCTACCGTCAGCCATACTTTTTGATCTTTTAACTCTGCCTTTATTTGATCCGTAATAGTGTTTTCCACCCGACGAAAATTATATTGTAATTGACCTCATGTTGGCAGTCTCCATTCCGAACAATATTTCCTCCAAAACTTTCGAAATTCTTCACTGTTAACAGTATTTTGTAGAATGTTGCACACACTTAACGTATAAAGAATGTTATATAGAAATTTATAATATGGTACATCACGTTGCATATTTAACCGGTGTTGTTTGGTATTAACATGTCTTTTAGACATGTACGCGAAAATGTTGATATTGCAAACAATATATTCAATAATAGTGCCAGTGTATTCTAATATCGAAATATCATTTTTGTTGTATCTCTATCTTTGTTTTGAACATTATTGAATACACGTGGTTAGTAGTACATCTGTCTAATCGATATTTTACGAACGAATGATATACGTTTATGATAAAATTACAATTTCATTGTAATTAACCAACGTAATTAAATTACTGCAAAAATATCAGTCACGGAGGGATTTGAACCCACAGCCTCTACGTTGCCGGCTAATATCAACGATGATATAATATTAATATTGGTTTAATTGTTAAAGAACTTGCCTTCAATAATAAGATAGTGTCTGTGAGATTATGATGTATCTACTGACATAGTCACACCTAGGGACTAAGAGTGGTTTGAACTAACAAGTGGTTTCGTGGTATAATGGTAGCACAATACGCTGGTAATGTAGAGGTCCTCCGAGACTGATATTTTTTCAGTAATTTAATTACGTTGTTTAATTGCAAGAAAATTGTACTTTTATCATTACCAATACCAATGGCGATTTAATACTATTAGTCTGACATACGTTTATATTTCTATCTTTATCTTTTAAGATATCTTGACTAATAGCTCCACAAATGTGTGTCATTACTACACGCGGCAATTTGTGATGCAGAGTTCTTCTCTAATAATTCTAACAATAGTTGTGTAACGAAGACAGTAACTTTCATTTGAGATTACATTTATTCCAGAAGTGTTCAAACGATTATCTATCTAGTTGGCAAAGTTGCAAACAACAAGCAAGAAACGTGTACAGTAAATTGAACATAAATTAGTCTTCCAGTGTATTGTATACTATTTACATCAACGGTTTATTGCAAACTCTAGGCATAATTTTACTACCATTATAAAATAAGTCGAGAAATTCACCGATGTACATTTTTACTGTGTTGACTAATTATCGTCTTTTACCTATCTGTACCTTCCACATACTTAATTACACATTTAGGAGGCGGAAAAAATCACTACTGTAAGACGATCAACTACTTCACGCCGAAAGCAGAAAGGAAGCAATGCAAATGCACCGTAAATATTTTCTCTGTCCACCCAGTTTTCGGCGTTACAGTTGATGGTATAGACTTACTATGAACCTGAAGAACTGACAAATGTGACAGGTCTAGTCACTAATGGAAATTATAAATAAAATGCCAAAAATACAAAATAGCCCTTGTTTCCTCTTCTCTCACACAAATTGAATACCTTTTGTTATTAGTTTGCCGTAATTTAGACCTACATAGTTACAAAAGAAATTTCATTCACTGATTTCATGGATTTCTCCAAAAATATGGTAAAATATTTTTGAATTTGATTAAGGATTTCAATTTACTATTGTAACCACACTATTCTTTCAGCTCTCATAATAGGCGTGGAATGTGACAAATTAAGTGGAAAACAACTGCTCATATAAATACTGTACATGCCTGATGGAAGCTTAGGTGTTGACACATTACTATATAAGCAAATAATAAATGTGTTGTGATTTCATATCGAAAAAAATTCTGCAGTATATTTCAATATATATCCATAGAGGCTGTCATCCATAAAGAAGGCCACATTCTTTAATTTAATTGTCGCTTTAACGTATAACACTTCTTCGTGCAGTAAATATCGTATTAAAATTGCCACTAGATAAAAAGAGCCAAAGTATAATATTTATCCTTTATGCTATAGTTTATATAAAATATTCGCTAAAATCGTGTCAAATTAACTGTAAACAAGCACCTCGTTCATCCGCATTAAAATTAAAATTAGATCGTCACAGGTGCCCGCAGAATTCGCTTTAAACCAACCTATTTGAAGCTTATACTATGTAAAGTGTTTCGCGTATGGATGTTGAATTTTAATCAACCTGGCGCCGTTTAACTGTATCCAAATTAGAAGGAACCAGGATCAAATTTACAAGGCCTTTTAATGCAAATTGAATCAATTAATTGATTCCCGAAACTGGGACCTTATGGTCTCAAGAGCGACCACCTCATATATAGGCCGGACTTTGCCACGGGTCATTTTCATCTTGCCGGAGTCCTCTTGAGTAGAAATGCGTTTGTTAAATGGAAATTTGACGAGAGTTAGGATATTCAAAATGCAATATGTACGTGATAATCGCTCGAACAGACTTCAAAGTTTATCAAACTTGTCGATCCTTAGAGTGCCTATCCAGGATGACTAAATGAAATTTTGCAAGGAGATGATATAGCCCCATATCTGCTTAATCCTTAGTTAAGCGCTTAATAGTTAGTTAAAACTTACTAGACGACGTCCGTTCATAGTTCAAAATGTTAAATATAGTTTAGGTGTTGGAGCAAGTGAATCCATACACTGTTTTCTTTTGTATAGAGAGAGTAAAGTAGAAATCCACTTTCTCACAGAGTTATACTCGTTCCAATCGATCTTTACTCGTGATTGCGATGTATTTCTGACTCCAATCGGTATATTGTAGTCAAATTAAGATAGATAAATAGCTTGGAGTAACTTTTTTTATATATATACAAGGGCGACCTGAAATGTTTCCGGAATCGGCAAGAAATGGCGCACGAGGGTTTAAGTGAACTCATTCGTCGGCAAGGGCAACCTTTTTTATGGCAACTGTCAAAATTTCAGACGTCTACTGTTAATAGTTGTTGTTTAAGAGTGTGTTCTGTGTAGCAAATCAGGCGGTTTCGCAAAAATGGATAAAATCGAATTTCGTGCAGTGGGAGAACCCTTCTGGATGGTTGGAAAAACGGCCACGGAAATTCGAAATATTCATGAGGTTCATGGCGGATGTACTCCATCATTTTCGACCGTCAGCTTCAGGGTGAGCGACTTCAAACGTGGTCGCACCGGCACAAGTGACGAACCACACAGTGAACACCCAAAAACCGCTACCAACGATGAAATTGTCGACAAGGTTCATGATGTCGTGTTAACCGATCGCCGATTAAAGGTGAAAGAGATAACAGAAACAACAGGCATCTCAGAAGAACGCGTTGGTCATATCCTACGCGAAATTTTGGTTATGAAAAGGCTTTCGGCGTGATGGCTACCGCGTTTGTTCACACCGGAGCAAAAACGAAATCGGGTGACCACTTCGGTGGGGTATCTGGTTAGGATCCAACGCAACCCAATGGATTTCTTCATGCGTTTCGTAACCGTGGATGAGATTTGGATCCACCACTACATACCGGAGACCAAGGAACAATCAAAGCAGTAGATTTTTTCCGGGGGCATCGGCTAAGAAGACCGTTCCATCGGGCGGAAAAGTCATGGCGACCATTCTTTGGGATTCCCAAGGTGTGATCCTCATCAACTATCTGCAGAAGGGAAGGACGATCACGGGGCAATACTACAGCGATTTATTGTCCCGATTCGATGCAGTATTGATGAGAAAGTGCTTTTCCATCACGACAAAGCACCGGCTCATTCATCCCGCATCGTCGTGTCCAAATTGAATAAGCTTCGCTATGAATTAGTCTCTCATCCTAAATATTCACCGGACTTATCTCCCAGCAACTGTTTCCTATTCCCAAACCTGGAAAATTCACTGGAGGAAAGAGATTTGCCTCAAATGAGGAGGTCATGGCCGCTACAGATGACTATTTTTCAGATCTCGAAACAGCCTAATTTTTCGACGGCTTGAAGAGACTGGAGCACCGTTTGAAGGAGTGTATTGATCTTCAAGTAGACTACATCGAAAAATGAAAATAAAAAGCCACACCAATACCGTGTTTTTATTGTCAATTCCGAAAACATTTCAGCTCGCCTTCGTAATATTATAATGAATAACTAAATTAGTTAAAATTAATGAATTGCAAGGGATTACATAATACATTTTTCTATAAGAAAACAAGTGTGTAAAATATTAATATAGTATATACATATTTTACCACAATAACTGGTGTTGTAATTCATACATTTTTCTGCTACCCAGTTCATTACAGCAAGAAATTACTCAATTTTCGATTTTCCTCCAACTCTACTTCGTTTAATGGAAATTTCTCTTAACAGAAGAAATTATCCTCGTTAATTTTAGTAAATGATGTATATATATTTTATTCAAAATTATATGCACATATATAAAGAAGATACAAGCATCTAAAGTAAACGTATGTAAGTAGTAATGAAAGGAAAATACATGATTTTTTATTACAAGCATTTACATTACCTACAAAATATGATCAACAGTATACGTATCTAAGATCAGATATAATAATATCGATTAGATTCCTCTTCCAAATCAGAACTAGAGTCTTCATTTTCTTCAATAATTAGTGCATTTATATTTATCCTGGGTAAATATTGCTCCTTCTCGTACCGTGCTGACGTTAGATGTTCTGTGTGAAACGTACACAGTTGTTCAATACCTCTTCGTCACATGTAGCCAACACTTGCATCCTCCACATTTCAAATACCCTGTCATTACCGTATCTATCTCTTCCAATATGCGTATTGTAATACGATTTTGCTTTCTCCCAAATCAACACAATGCTAAGAAGGTAAACGCAAAACTTTGTGACCATGCTCCCTTAATAGACTGCCAACTAAGTACACTTTTCCTTTCTTATTTGTTTTTTGTAATTTGATTCTGGACATATCTACCGTATACTGTATATTATTTTCCTCCAACCAGTGCAAGATTTCGGCCTTGATAGAAACAGTTGTGTGGCAGTTCTCTTCTTGTACGCTGTAGTGCGGTGCATTATCTAGTACTGTAAGCAATGGCTCCTCTAGATGTGCTAAAAGTTGTTTTTTTGAGCCAATCTATAAATATATTCATTCCACCATGATAAACCATTATTTTGGATTTTATAGCGAAGATAAAGCTTGCACCTTCAATAAAACCTTTTTTGGAGCCAGCACGAACAATGCTGTATCCGTCGGGCTCTTACACACTTTTTACAAGTTCATCTTGCCATGACCTGCTTCTCTAAGACAGATTTTATTTGTTTTCCATATATTTTCGTAAAAACATACTTCGCATACATGCAATTTCTAGGCACTCAGTTAATGCTCGTCTGTTTTCATCGTCTTTGAACTTAAAAACCAGATCTCCCAAAAGGGTTGCTAAAAAGGAATTACCAATATGTATAATTGCCTTCATTTGCAACTCCACATTTAATGCTTTTAGAATAACATACCTATAAAGAATATAGCAATATATAAGGAGTTTTAGGGCGCTTGTAGATATAAAAAGTATTTCGTACCTCCATTTTTAATAATAATAATAATAATAATTGTGATTTATTTGCAACAGGCTATAACACCCAATTACAAGAAATTACTAAGATACATAACAGCAAGTAAACAACAATTCATATACATATATAAATATACTAATCTAAATCTAAACAATACCAACACGTTAGAGAGCATGATTGTATAGTTCTAAACCTATAAATAAAGAAAAACTAGTCGTTACCTCCGAAACGAAAGCAAACAGTATCTATAACTAAACTAAGTGGATCAGCGTTAATATCGCAAAGATTAGAAATTCGATTAAAATTGGTGCACATTAGGGAAATAGGTGATCTAACCAATACATTTGTTTTAGTACGATCGCAATAAAAAGTAAAGGCTGACTTGGAGAAAATAGGAATTTGAATAACGAAAAGAACGAAATTCTTCTAATGTAGAGTGATGTGAAATTGAATTTATTCAGTAAAACATTATACTCATAATCCCTTTGAAGGTAAAATCTCTCGATTTGAAAGTGCATAAATTAACGGATTCTGCCAAATCGTATGTTTTTAAGTGTGGTCAAGGTTTGTTTTCCCTGGCGAACTTAAAGCAAGGTTCTGTTCCTTCCTCTGACTAATGGAATATAGAATTTTTCGGGAAATCCTTACAGCAGCAGTATGTAGTGCATTAGTACATCTTGTAGTACGTCAAGACGTAGTAACTGTATCCCGTTCCCCTTTTCCAAAATATTCATTTCGCGCTTTTTTGTCATTTTCTACAAACATGGTTAAATTACAGTAACAAAAGCAAAGAAATAATAGAAATTTACCTAAATGTTTAAAGATCAATGCAATTGCTTTTAAAAGAAGAGATTTTTCAATTAATGTGACAAAAAAAGCAAAAATGAACACAATAAACGTCAAAAGAAGTTAAGATCCAAAATGGAACTGATCATAGCAGTACATACATAACATTTAATAAAGCACTGTGTGTTTCTACATGTTTTATCTGTTTTCAACATGAATACGCAACACGTATGTCGTTGCTTACATCAGACGCCTAGCAAACAAATATTTGTATTTATAAATGTTTTCATCTCACGTTGTCATAAAGCAACTAACGCTTGAGGTGATATTGCTGACAATGGATTATCATAATAATTAGAGTTATCGTTTGGGCTATTTCCATCATAACAAACGATGGAAATAGCCAATAGTCCAACGTTTCGGCAGTTCGTCTACTGTTGTTTTCAGGATAGCCCCGAGAAGGGCTGTGACTTACTAGATTAATCATACGTTCGATGATTTTTTGATCTGACGTATTTGTTTTCCTTATTTTTTTATTAGTGAAACTTGTCTGTGGGGATCGAATTAGATTTTTCCTCGATTTTCGTATTCCACCTGACTTAACTCCTATTAGCTTAGTGGTGTACTCTATCTTTCCAAACGTTCTTTTCTTGGATTGAATCAAGAACTAATGAAGCATGGTTCCCTATAGTAGTAGAGATGATTCCGTAGAGTTCGCGCCATCTCTGTATTAGGTCACGTATTCATCAAACGATGCGAATATATTTCAACAAAAATTCTAGTTTTAGAAATGATAATTTCAATAATGTTACCAAGTTTATTTTCCTTTGTTTAACGTTTAAATTCGTTAATGATTGGGTTAGTAGCACTAAAAATATTATCGCTTCTTTGAAATATGAATTAGTCAACTAGAAAATTAATATTCAATACTGACGATAAAGTAGAAAGTGATCTCCGGATAATTTAAAATTGAAACTAAAACGTATATAAGAGGGAGCGTTAAAAGTCCGTTCTGAAAATAACTAAATAAGTGAGCAGCTAAATCAAAAGACTCCATTTACTTTCAGAAATTCTACACCGTCGTCGATGAAGAACCCACAAGCGATCCGCTAGCGGACGTGCCGCCGGAACCGGATTCCTCGCAAAAATCCAACCGTTACACCTGCTGTCTGTGCGGAAAGCAGTACGCCACCTCGAGCAACCTATCGCGTCACAAGCAAACTCACCGCAGCCTCGATTCTCAATCGGCGAAGAAGTGCATGACGTGCGGCAAGGCGTACGTTAGCATGCCGGCGCTCGCAATGCACGTCCTAACACACAAACTGGCGCACAGCTGCGGCGTTTGCGGTAAGCAATTTTCGCGTCCTTGGCTACTACAAGGCCACCTCAGATCGCACACCGGCGAAAAACCGTACGGTTGCGCTCATTGCGGCAAGGCCTTCGCCGATCGGTCTAATCTACGCGCCCATATGCAAACGCATTCCGCCGACAAGAATTTCCGTTGCCAAAATTGCAAAAAGACTTTCGCGCTCAAGTCTTATCTAAACAAACACCAAGAATCGGCGTGTCAAAATTGGGATAACGGCGGTAAGATCGAAGATGTACGGGAGGATGACGAATCCGACGAGTTGATCATAGACCTAGACAAATAGATATATTTTTTTGTTCCTTAAAGTAATAGACGTAATAATTGCATTCACTTTTCGACCATTATTTTTATAGATCGCCATATTAGCAATTATTTACCGATAGATTTATCTACATGATGATATATACTTATAAGAATGTTTTTGATAGTTTCCATATCTACATCGAACAATGAAAAATGCAGTTTTCTCTAAACTTCATGTTTGAAAAAGTACAAAATTATTGGAGCTTATAGCAACTAAGTCTTACATTCTTGTAAAACAAAGATGTTCAATATATAAATTCTTTGAATAAACTAAAATACAAAAGATAATTTCAAATTACTTCCAATACTGTTCGAAATGTAATATCTAATATGTCATATCTATAACATTTTTCTTCTTAAAAACCTTCTTTACACCCTTTTATGATTTAATCGATATAGACAAATTGTATCTAAAGAGAAAATAAAAACGTCAGGTACACA
This sequence comes from Trypoxylus dichotomus, assembly GCA_023509865.1. Classification (NCBI taxonomy): domain Eukaryota; kingdom Metazoa; phylum Arthropoda; class Insecta; order Coleoptera; family Scarabaeidae; genus Trypoxylus; species Trypoxylus dichotomus. Next base: position 43,418,510 of record CM042074.1, on the reverse strand, counting down.
AAGCACAAGTAAACTCCAAAAAGTGATAAAGAATTATAAAGTGATGCAGAGTGCTTAATTAACTATTTCATTTTCTATGAATTTCTTAATAGTTCGTAAATATTCATGGTGCAATTTTACTTTTCGAAAGAATCTGCCAACAATCTGCAAAGCCTATTAGTTGCGTCGTCTTTGATATTTACAGTACATCATATCGCATCTAATGTGGGTGGAATGTCTCATAAAAAGACAGTGTGAACTTTATGTCTGATAAGCACTCGTATATGTTCATCGCACATTTGCAACCAAGGTTTCTGCTGATAATTTCTCCTTACTCTACAGGTTAATGATTCCCCTTAACTTCTTTTTTTAGAATGGAATAGACAATTCATTTGCTACACCCAAGTGGTTTGCTGGTTTCCTTAACTGCTTTTCGTTCATAATATTATCTTGGTCCCTTCTTATAAAATATTCTATCTCGTAAACCTATAACTTGAAAAAAACCGATTCACTCAAAAACAGAGGCAGACAAATGAGTAAGTTAATACGTCGGAGTCTAGGTGCAGAAACACTGTTTTATAACTTGTTAAGGAAAAGGTGCGTTTGATCCTTTTAAACAAATTATCTGCAAGTCTGAAAGTAACTCCCAATCTATTGTATTTCAATTTCGAATAACACACAGTAATACACGTGTCTATTTTTCTTATTCTGGATAAAATTAGAAGGTTGCAAATAGAGCACTAAATTATTTATAATTGGAAAATTATATAATTAGAAATCAATCATCAGTAACTAGGGTTGACCGATACCAAAATTAACCGTGTTCTTTGAACCAATCTGTCTCCGTTTTCCTGCTGTGTATGCACGTACGGTGCATCGTATTATGTCGTTATATGAAGGAACATTTTAACAGTTTATCGGGATATATTCTATGAAGAACAGAAATATGTAAAGTTAGCCAAATTCTCGGCGAACCACATCCCCATCCAGCCCGATACAAAAACCTACTGCGTTCCTCATGTGACACGACCGTCTTGCAGTCCCAGTTTAATAAGGATAAAAGTTGTATTTCGTATTACCCATAATGATAATTAATTAAGCATATCGAACATACGCAACGGGAAAAAGCGACCATATTGGATTAGTGGATGCAAGTAAGAAATTGCAAAATACAGAGTTGTCGCTAGTAAAATCAGTGCAAATAGTGGACGAAGTGAATATACTACTGCAGATTACGATTTTATAACATTAAGACAAGTTTTCTTTGTTTGTTTTTTTGTGGTGGGGCATCTGCAGATCCGTAATTTCAAAAATTATTTTAACCATGCCTGTGTTACGTCGGTTAATGTTAAACGATCTTTGCAAAGTACAAGAACATTTTTCTCCTCCCTTTCTAATTCGGTTTGCTGAACTCATCAATCCCCGTTAAAATCGATAGACAAATTAATTTGCAAAACAAAAGGGACAAAACATCTCTCACAGTTAATTGTTTGACAAAGCCAGCGTTTAATTAGATTGTGTCGATCCGAAACATTTGGTCTGTTTTACAATTACATATAACTATTCTTCATAAAATATATACAGATAAACTGAAAATTTTCTTCGTTATAATGGAGTGTAATACATTATAACGCGTAATACGATGTACCATACTACCATACATAGCAGGGAAACAGAGACAGATTGGTTCAACGAACTTGGTTAATTTTCGTGTCGGTCGTGCGCGCAGGCGAGTCTAGACCTGGTGCATCGAAGATTTGACCAGCCTTAATAGTCTCTACCATTATTTATATAAAATTGTTCATATTTTATTAAAACCACTTTACAAATTTCATCGTGTTAAAATAAATGATGCTATACTCACAATTTTGCAAATTGCGTATTACTAGCAAATATTATTAATATATTTATTTGGTGTTATTGAATAAAAGGGTGTATCCGGCAAGTGAATAGAAACGTTTTATTATAAACATGCAACTTTCAATAAACTTTTGACACTTCCACAAACAAACAATTTCTCCGTACTGTATCTTGTAACGTTTTAAAGGCATTAAAATTGTTGATGTAGATATGAGAAAATTGTATTAGGTAAAGGCGAGTGAATGTAATGAGAGAGAACAGAAAATCTCTCCTGCTAAATTTAGTATAGGAAGGTCAGTCTGGCAATAATAAGCAATATATTCTACACAGAAAACGCTTAAATTCGTACGTTATAACCGAGAGAATTTATTGAAAGCAACGAACCTTAGATAGAAGTAGACATCAATTTCGCAGCATAAAATAAAACAATATCTCGTTTTATTTCGGGCGTTAACCGTAAATAATGGTGAACGTGTGAGACGAATATACGGGGCAAGAAGGAGACTACAACAAAACCATATTGACAGTTTAATTTTCGTAAGATCCATAAGGACGTATGTTTTAATATATTGTTAAATCAACCTGAAAAAATCGTAAGAAAAAAGCTGTACCACCTTGTTTTCAAAGCGAAGGCCAAATTTATACAACGAATCGATATATTATTACTGAAATATATTCAGTTTTTAACAAGGTATATGACAACCTATTCGTTCGTGTAGTAATCAGTAATCTTTTTAGATGTTAATTTTTTGATAGCTAATAGTTACAACTACAGAATATCGTTAGAAGGACAATAAAGAATAGCTATATCTCTCTGTATATAATCTTTAACTATTTGTACAAGTATGCATACGTAATTTTCATAAAAAGAGGGGTATGTTGTTACAATAAACATTATAGTGGTTGATTTTGGCAATAAAGATAAGAATTTTTTACTTGTATTCAGAGAATTTTAAGCAGCTGAATAATTCCTCTGAAACTCTTATGAACCAATTTACTAGCCAGTTATCGATTTTGTAAATAACATAGTTAAGTCACGTGCCGCTATATCTGCATAATAAGATTGAATTTCGATATAAGCATGTTGTATACACGTGAATTTCCATAACTTAAATAACCTCAAAAAAGCGCTAGGCGAATGTACATTGGAGTTCGACTAACGGTCAATTAAAAAGTAAAAATAATGATTTTGCTACACTCGGTATATCTACAATTATTTAATTTGAATAATTAGGTAATTGCTCACAGTTTAAATCCGCTTTTGAGTATGTGTGAACATTTATAAACGTAAAGATATGTGAAAAATTTATAGCGGCGATAAAAAAGTTCTTCCTTGCGTTTTGCAATTAAAATTAAACATTGATTTATGTGTGAGATATATATTACATATGCACTACCGTCCATATTAGTTCGGACAGGCAAATAAATTAAAAGAAAAACAGAAAATATTCACTCATTCCAGAACTTCAAACTTGTATTGCATTTTATTAACAGCGATTAAAATTGAAATATAAAGGTAAAAAAAGTAATTCGAACGAAAAATAAACAAAAACTTCTTAAACATTCCATTCATCAAAGAAACTCCCTTTTGCGCGAAGAACAGCTTTCACAATCCGAGGCATCCGCTCCACTAGTTTTTCAAGGAATCTCTTTGGCTTATTACTCACTCCATTCCTCTTGTAAAATGTTCCATAGATGGCTTGCGAAGATAGGGCATACTTTTCAAACCCTCCTGTCCAATTCATCCCATATCAGCTCGATGAGGTTTAGATCGAGAAGTTTAATATTCTTTAATATCTAATATAAATGTTATCTATATATAGAAGCAATTGTATTATCTTCTAGTAGAGTTTACATTTTACTAGGTGCCCGAACTAATATGGACGGTAGTGTACATGTATATGTATACCATGCCTTCAATTAAATTTTGTTGTAAAGCCCACCATATGAATGGCTAGTTGGTAAACCCCATATACATAAACACACAGCCCAGTGTACGCAATATAGATGTATAGGTTCTTGTTTAGTCTTGCAGCGTTGCCACTATCCGACTATTGGTAACACAATAGACGTCAGCAAATTTTCCACAATCTTTCCTGGTTCTTATCCATTCTTTAAAGTGAACGTTGGGAAATTAAGTAATAACGTCGCCATGAAAATAACTTCAGTAAAACTAAATTATGGTTGAGCTAATCTAATAATTGACGAGGAAAGGTAATATTAATGAGCTCATGCTGAGTGCCTTAAGTTTTTACGGTATTTATCTATTCTAGTGCAAAGCTCAGTATCAAATACAGATAGCGCTTCTTTAGAGCCTCACCACACACACGCGCGAAATGGTGAATATCCTACTATATTAAATAATTACGCTTCAGATTCACGGTATTTCTGAAACTCTGGAATATATATCGAGTTCGGAATCAAAATGTACAAAAGAATCATTTGACTCTCCTGCCGCACCAATAAAAAATAAGTTCATTAAATTTAGACCTCACTTCCAAATTTAGAGAACATATGCCAGGACCTTTTACTGATGATGCGTCTAATAAAACTATATCTTCTTCAGAGAGCTGATATTAATTTGTCTGCACCTCCTAAACAAATTGACCAACAAACAAAGAAAAATTCTTGTTCTTTCTGTTTTCAAGAAATAAAATACTTTTCACGTCACCCTAAACCTAAATTTAAAGGGGTTTAAGTGATTATTTTGTATTAAAATTACACAAGTTAGTTAATTGTCAATATACAGAATGTATCGAAATCATTATTTATTTTAATTGTCCATAAGACACGCTACACTATATTGGATATACATGTTTGTTATATAGGCCACAATATGTTATAGTATTCATTGAAGAGGTAAATTCTAAGCAATGCATCCCGAATTAAAAACTTTATCTTACCTTTTATTTTTACATATTCCTTCAGCTTTACTTTCTAAATTGCATCTCGCTATTAATTTGTTTCATTCCTCATCTTAGGAGTAGGCGCTTTACAAAATCAAAGTGAGTTAGGAAGCAACTAGATATACCGGGTGAGTTTCTTTTATTATACATATAGAAGGCATAAAACGGTTATATGAAAACTGAAAATCCCTCATTTCTTTAATATCAATTACTTCTATGTTTAAGTAAATTGCCTAAATTTAAAGAAAAGTAGAGGGGACAATTTTTGTTTAAGTTATACCTCCCTCTAGCTACAATCGAAAATTATCTTTTTAACAGAAATCGTCCTTGGCTATGATCCACAATAAATTCTAATTACAATGATATGCTACTTAATGTATACTTTCTGTTCTTTTTTACAACAGCAAACTTTCTTAACCGACCTACATGTTTTATTTTGTTTTTGTAAATAAACTATTTTTCTTTCTTTTTCATGTGTAGGGAACAACGCAACGGAATTTCAGATTATATAGTTTGTCATAATCGTAGGAGTCTTGGTGTGTAGATAGTGCGTGTAAAGTATTTTATGGTTCCTTTTTTATCATTCCTCCCTTGGATCAAAGGGCCAAGCACCGTTAATTATTTTTTCATCAGCAAATTGTGAGTCGAGAGGATATCGGCTCCGTCCGAAAACATATTTCCATCACATCGACACAGACCGGATTCGATCACACAGCACGTGACGTTGATACGCTGAGATGTAGGCCCTCTTACCACTGGATCATCAAGCCGTTTTCTAGGTAATAAGTAAAATAATAAGATTCATTATAAGGTCATAGCCAACTATGGTTTCCATTTAAAAAGCCTTACATTGGGTGGTATCGTAACTACATCAAATTGTGTATCGTAGTAATCAAGAAAAGACAGATTTTAGTTTGGGGTTATACGGAACCAATTAGCACTAAATCATTATATAGCATACGAATAACTAAACATTTTTCTTCGGCATATTTTCTCTAAATTTACCAATAAAAGATGCTAAGGAATAGTTTTCTGTTGTTTGGAAATATCTAGCTCTGGAACATTGATTTATTTTCTCATAACCGTTTTCCTATGTCTTGTATATATATACAAGATGTATTTAGAATCGCACTTTTGGAAAGTAAAGCAGCATTATATAAGCAAAAGTAAAGTTCGTTTACGTTATTCTGAATAGGCCCAATATTTTTCTTTGTATATTGGTTTAAATAGAAAGTAAACAAAAATTTTGGGAACAAACATTTTTATCAAAATAAAAGAAAATACAAATTAAATTTGTTGTTAAAGTTATTGTAACATTTTTTTTAAAACGTACACTAACTGGTATGTTGTTGAATTGCTGGAGGCGAGTAGCATATCATCTCTGAAGACATTTCCTTTGCTGCCTGAAATATTCTTATTTCAGCCACGGACTAAGCATTTTAGCTGACTCTTAATAACGTCGCATGATAAGTATGGCGAGCAACCAGACCCCCTTTCCCCACGCCAATTTATCCAGTGGTTAGAAAACGTACTACTAACATATTCCCGATTATGTAATGGAAAATGATAACCAACTCCATCATATATAAAAATATATTTTGATCATCTACAAAGTTCTTTTAAGAAACTGCGAGTAATTTCCTGTATTTAATCTACTTAACAAAATGTGAAAAGGGAAATAAAACAGTAGGATTAGGACATGTAAACCTCTAACTGGACGATCATCCAATAGTCTACCCTATTCCTTTAAGTTGAAGCGTTGATGGTTTCCAACCCCTTGTTCTCCGTATGAAAGATCGCACATCTGTCCAAAAAGAATTGAAAGCTTGGAAATTGAAACTTTGCTGGTGACGGTGATCAACATACCATTTGTGACGTCGAATTGGGTAACTATTATCTTGTACATGTTAAATTCAACAAACTCAGATTAAGAAAATTAATACAAATGACGTCAAACACTAGAGTAATTTTAAAGACGCAAAAGTGAGAGATGGAAGAATTTTGAATAAATAAAGGGCTAAAGCAAGGAGGCTCACTGTTGACAGCATTATTCAACTTGGTAACGGAATGCGCTTTAAGAAAAACAAATAAAAGCACAATAAGAACAAAGACTAGACAGGTACTAGCGTATGTTGACTCTATCGTAGTTATCTCAAAAAAGCGGGTGGTAACCACAAAGATACTACGGAAATAGTGAGGGAGGGTGGCAGAATAGGATTGAAAATAGATCCAGAAGAAAACAAAAATAATAAAACTAAATGGAACAGTGAAACATATGAGTGACGCAATTAAAATATGTAGTGCTGGATTCATTTAAATTCTTAGGAGTAACTATTACAAGCGATGATAGCAGGGATACAGAGATAAGGGTATGATAAACATCATCAAAATCTACCAGGTAAATAGAAATCTCTTAAAAAACAAAAATGAGAATTTATAAAATAACAATACAAGCAACAACCTTGTACGCAGCAGAAACAATGACAAAGAAAAATGAGGAAGAGAATATAAGAACGGAAAATATTAAGAACAATTAGTATTGTTCTTAATATTTTAATAAAAACTGATGATCATGAATACAGGCCTAGAACAAATTGTGAGGTAGCAAACGAGTTGGAGGGTATCAACGTGGTCCCAAAAATAAAGAAACAGAAAGCAACATGGTTGGGACATGTGTGGAGAGCTAGGAACAAAACCACAATTTACAATATTCTTCGGGAGTGGCAATCGGGAGGAGAAAAAGGCGTAGACGACCCAGACCTACTTAGGTGCAGGAGATGAAGATGGATCTTAGTAGAGCTGACATGTATAGATGGCAGGAGACCACCAAAAACAAAACCAGATGGAGATAGATATGCCAGAAGATATAAACTGAAGAGAATGGGAATTGATCTGCCCCACAATTTTTTTTATCTCTAGAAAGCTTTAGAAACAGCGATACCCCCTTGAGGTGACTAGCCATTATACATATACATGTTGAATTGATATATATAGTAATGCATGTCTTGCCATTGCATCCTAATTTTACTGTCATAACAAATTATTCCTAGTTACACAAGGAATCGGACAAGTACAAGCTTTCTAAATACATATGACGGGTAAAGTAGTATATTTTATACTTACCAAAAATTAATTGTACAGTTTTGATATAGTTCCCTTAAATATTTATCATCAAACACAATTTAATAAAGAATGCTCTGTAATCTAAGTCCTATAATACAAAACACATTACATAATACATACACGTGCATACAATGTTGGGCTTAAATTATAACAAGCAATACAGAAATGTCGATCTGGGGCCAACTATTTTAACTCCATTATTAGCCTAATATTAATTCCTTCCACATTGGGCTAAGCTATTAAAAAAGCAATATTATATAAAACATATCTAACCAATATAAGCTCAACATATGTATGCAAAACTACATCGGATCTTCAATTTCATGACGATATAAATTCAATATCGGGATATTTTTAAGTGATATTGACGCTACGTCACAATGCGGGATCAACATTGAATCACATTCTTTACAGTAACAGACGCTACTTGGAAACTTTCATATATTTCTCTTCAAAGTATTAAAGTCGAGGTAATCGCAACAGCAGTGATCTAATCGGAAAACTATGAGGAAACCTTCTATTCTGTTTTTAAGATACAATCACAATGTCTCTAAATTCGAAACATCCAATCCACAATGAACTTCCAAGAAGAGTAAAGGCTTTCTTTTTTATTAATATTGTGCAAATGTATTTCGAACATTTGTAAGATGTAGTCTCCTTAATTTCACTCGTGTGTTGTTGGGGAGTTGATTTGTGTCCATAAAATCCATAAAAAATTTACTTTCAGATGTTAAAATGTACCCCTATGATATACAAATTCATCAGTGTGGTATTAGCATGCTCAGCATGAGTTTTAGAATTTTAGACTTTATAAAAAAATGATATTTAATTTTTTACTTTAATATGAAAAGTTTCGAGCAGGGCGACAACGACGTCCTTTGGTGGAATAAACTTCATTAAATTATTAAATTTTATATATCTGATATCTATTTTCTTGAATAATAACAAGATAATACAGATTTGATTCTCATCGACATAAGAGTACCTAACATGAACTACAGCGCCATCTAAAAGATGTGAAAATGTATAGATCTTTCTACCCAGCGTTACCTCTAAAGCAAAGCTGCTGACTTTCGAACACCTAAACGACGTTATTTTAAAAATTTTGGGATAAAAGTTTAACTATAATACAATGTTAAGATCAATTAACTCCAATAGAAAAAAAAATGCTGTAAATTTACACTCAATGTATATAATCAAGACTGCAACATTAAGTGATTAGTTATGTAAATGAATACGCGTCCACAAATTGAGAATTGTTTGATTTATGCGACATTGTTTACCGAAATGTATGACGTAAAACTATCCGAACCTACAAAGAACACGTAATTTTACATTATAAAATCATGTTTTTGCAATTGTCGCTGTGCTTTTTCATATAAATGGGCGGAAATGTGCGTTTTTTCAAATGAATAACCGGTCAATTTCACCTCATCAAGATAGAATCTGTTGGAATAAGTGCCATCGTCAACTAGGCCACGAGAATATTATATACACTGCCGCTCATAATAGTATGGACACTTCCTATTTCATGCAAAATTTGACGCTTGGTTTAAAACTTTAAACAGAACAAGTATAAGGAAAGTATTTATTCATCTACGACTTATTGCACTGATATACATAAAAAAGTAATAATAAATATTGGAAAACATAAAGTAAGTTACGCTCTCTTCTCAACGAAAAATCCACCTGTTAATTTAATAACTTCTCGCACAATTCATGGCATCCTTTCTATCAATTTCTTCATTGTATCTCGAGAAATATTGTTCCACTCCCTCCGTTCAGAGGTGGGTTTTGGACGTTGGACATTCTCTTCTAATTCGTCTGCCCAGTTCCTCCCACAGAAGCTCTATCGGATTAAGATCCAGACTTTGGGGAGGCCAAGTCATTATTTTTAATATTATTTCATTCTGTGCATCAGCGAGATAGTTTTTGCATAATAACGGCGTGTGCATCAGCGAGATAGTTTTTGCATAATAACGGCGTGTGCTTCAGATCGTGGATGCATGATTATCTCAAGATTGTTGCCGATTAAGCGCAATCCGGATCATATATCGCAATAATACTTCTTTCTGATTATTTTATCAATTTTCACAAGAGCCTTGTTCAACTTAATCAAAAACAATCCCATACAAGAATGGAACCACCACTTTTTTTTATTGTTGGTGTAATGCACTAAGGAAGCATTTTCTCGTCTTATGAGCGCCTGATAAATATTCTACGATTTTGACCAAACACTTTGTATTTGGATTCATCAGTCCATAGTACGTTTCCCCATTGTTCTATTGTTCAGTTTTTGCGAGTGTTAACCCACTGGACACATTTTTGTTTATTCCCACGACGTAGCAACGGTTTTCGTGTAGCAATGGGGCCGTAGAGGTTTGCTTCTTTTAAACGACGTTTCACTTTCCTAATGAATATCTTCCTGTTTCTAGCACGACTCATTTCCGCCGTTAATCGTCTATTTCTCTTACTGAGTAATTTTATGCGTTCATCGTCCCCTCTGGATGTTGCTGGATGTTTGTTAGAAGCAACAAACAGTTAAATTTGCTGTGGAGTTTTTGACATTGACTTGCCCGGAAACATTCTGCGCAGAATATCCTTCTTGATGCAGCGTTAATATTGCTGATCATGTTTTAACACTAAGCGGTTTTCTCCGAACAATTACTCTTACAAAGAAACAACAATATCGAGTTGCATATAGCGGTATCTAATGATAAACTAAACTCAATGTTCATGTAATTTATGCATATTTTATGTGGTAAATACTACCTCTGCAGGATCTCAGTCAAATCTTAAAGTTTGGATTTCATTTTTGTATTGTACCTAATTATTTCACAATTTTGAAACGTAATGTAGTTCATTAATTAGTAAATTGTATGCATGCTTATAAGATTATTACGTGAATAAAAGTACTTCTCTTCAAAATATTTTGTTAAAATTTAAAGTGTCCATTCTAATATGAGCGGGTACTAAGTGATTTTATGGTAAGACGTTCTGTACTTATTTATGCAAATATAGATTGTGTAGTAGGCTTGAGCTAAAATTCTAAAACTGCATCAATGTTGTAGCTGCAATGTATTAAATTCATATAAAGTATTGTTTGACTACACGACACGGTACGTAATTTCTTACAATTGTTATCCTTTGATTTATAATAGCACATGACACCTGTTAAAATAAATGAGCATTGCCAACTTTCTCTTCTAAAAATAAATAAATAATGGGATTTGTAGCAATATACCCTTAAGTAATGCGTAATTTCCATTGAGAACAATAATATACAGCTATCAAAAGTTAACATTTCATATTCAGATCTTATATACATAAGTAATATGTATTATTATTGAATGGTACGTGTTAACTGTAACAGATAAATTATAATAAGTTGTGAAGGTATTTGAAAAAAAATCTATGCATGTAAAGTTGTCAAAAGCCGTACAAGAAAATAGTAATAGTAGTAAACCATATACATACATAAAGCATACTTCATCCGTATAATTATATACACCGTACATAGATTTACTACGCAACATGCATACTCTATAGGATCAAAAAAATAGACAGAGTAAGTGTTTCGGATAGTACGGACCTGCGGTAGAGAGAAATCTTTTAGAAAAGGGGAAAACTCAACAAAGGCGCTCTCACACTTTCATATCTGTATTCCCAGTTGTACATACATACTACAGGAGAACGCACGGCGATTATATCCTTCTCGTAGATATATACAACAGAGACGAAGTGTATCGATTCGTACGCGACCCGAAACTTATTTTAAAAAGTGGGATCAACAAGAGAGAACTGAGAACTAGAAAACTGAAACGATAAATCGCGTGAAATATTGAGAGGGAACTTGAATTTGTTTCATGACGCGCTTCGAAGATTAGAAAAATATCAACGAAAACGTGTAATGGAAAAGGTAGGAGTAAAGTTGAGCAAATAAATTACGATCCCCGAGAGATGGAAAAAGGAAACAAGGAACGTTCCGTAATTTACGCACGATTCTGTCTATGGTGATGACAAAAAATGGTAATAAATAGAATGAAAATATCGTACACCGGTGCGCCGTTAAGAGTGTTGTCCTGAGACTGAGTCTACGTTAGAAAAAAAAAAACAAAAAAAATAAAAAAAAAACGGGAGTTCAAAAAAAAATTCAATTATTAGAATTTAGTTTCGAAGAATGGGTGATATACATAATATTAAAAAAAAAGATTATTTTAAATTGAAGCAATATTATGCATGTATTATTAATATTAAAAACGTAATGATATATGTTTTGAATGATATTTATTATATACCGATAATTATATTAGAGATGAAATTAATGATGATGATTAATAATTATGGAAACAAAACAGTGATAAAAACGGCGCGACAGTCTTTTTTATTCCTTTATTTTCCCTTTTGAAGAAGAATATTTAAAAGAACTTGTCGCCGCCTTAAACATATACACCAAATATATTTATACCTATATATTTGTGAACTCGTCATTTCACTTTAAAAGAAAAAGAAAATTGTAGGTTAGTAGATCACCTTTATTAATTTTGGGTAGTGATTAAAGCGGTCGTTATCTAAGCTATTCGATATCTGCTAAACTCTCAATCGGCTGACTTAATTTTCTATTTAAAAATACGGGTAACTTATAGAAGAACTATTTCGAAAATTAGAAGAAAGTCAGCGATTCGTACTTGCCTAAATCAAGCAAAAATTGCTAATCCAGTAATTAATTTAGACATCAATAGAGGAACAAGGCATAAGAAATTATTCTTTTCCGCATTTATAGTAGGCAGTAACATCAATAACTTAATTATACTCACGATTAATACGAAGGGTGTATTGCGACAGGTTTTGGTTAGAGAAATAATAAAAGTTGTATCTTGAAATTCCGATTTAAATATTTTCAGAATTCTAGTTCTGAAATATACCAGAAGTGAATATCAACTTTTTATTTGAAATATGACTCTCTATTCTTTATAATTGATATGAATATCTGAGCTGTTTTTAATGATAAGTTACGATGTCTTTCAATTACCAACGTTTTTAAAATTTTTCTGAAAAAACGGACACGGCAGGATTTGAACCTACACCTTCTCGCTACCCGGGTGACTGTCATAACCTCTAGACCACGGGACCACTTGTAAGTTCAAATCACTTTTAAAACCTGAATGCCGTAGATATATCGCAATATCTCGGCAGACATAATATTATTTTCAGGCAACTTCTCATTAATTAAATTAATATGAAGCTTCCGTTGGCTTTCATAATAACAAATTACAATTTCCTACGTAATTATTTTCTTTAAACATTGATGTTTTTAAAGTTAGTATGCCTAAATTTGTCTAAAATTGCAATAAATAAAAATATGAGATCGGGGACGTTCAACACTATAGATGGGTTAAGATAAGGAGGAGAGATATCTGTTTTTACACTATTTGTAATTTTCATGGATGAAATAATAAGAAAATGTAATGATCGAGTTAGAAATCTACACGTAGGATACCGGTGCTTACATCAAGTGAATGTATCAAATGATATAGTGTTATTAGCAAAGACTGAAAAGGATCTACATAATAGTATGAAAAAAGGACCTAATGAAACATGGAATGAAACTAAGTATCAATAAAACAAAGATAATGGAGATAGCGGAAAATCAACAACAATTGAATGTTCAACTTGATGGGATTAGAATAGAGCAAGTGGACTAGTTTGAGTATTTGGGGGTGTCAATAGAACATGGAGATGAAGAAATAGAAATAAATAGAGAATGGAAAAACCAATCAGAGTGAATCATGCTACAAGTAAAAATTTTATTAGAAAAAAGAAATAGCTAAGAAAACAAAAATGAATGTATATAAAGCCATCTTTAGACCGATCTGAGGTATGGACACTAACAGTAGCACGAGCACAGCAGGTGGCATGCAATAACACTTAAACTTCAGAATATTCTTAATCTGGCACAGAAACTTTGAAGGTTTGTATTTATCATCAAGGATTGATGAAGAAATTATCACAATAAATCAGTAATAGGTTTGTTTATAATTGTGCATTATAAATTGAAACGGACAGTACAGGAAATAACCAAATTAGATAAAATAAGAACGGATCTGGGAGTACATCCTCGAGTTCATTGAGCAGAGGCAGTTGAGCTGGTGGGGACAGTTGCAGAGAATAAATGACCGAAAAGTTGTAGACAGTATAATTGAGAAAATTTTATAACGTAGGGAAACAACCTGGCACGAGGCAAAAATGATGGCGTTAGACAAAAACCAATGGCGAGAATTTGTTTATAGTTGAGTAAAAAATTGTCACCTCCGATACTGCAAGGTATAAGGAGTCTTAATTATTTATTTATATATTGCAAAACAGCTTTCAGAAAAAAAGTCAAATATTCAAAATATTTTCATTGTTGAATTTTTGTATCTTTAATAACATAAATATAAAGAAAACACGCAATAACAACAATAAATATCATAACCTAAGCGATTTAAAAAAGCAAAATTTTTACAGCAAACACATTTCTCAAAATGACTAAAACTGAGATGAAATCATTTAGAATAGTTTCCGTTGTTCTTTTCAATGATAATTGAATTAGAAATGTTACGTTCCCGATAGGATTTGAACCTACAGCCCCCGTTTAAAATTTTAGTTATTTCAATATTTTAAGAAGAACTAATTTAATTAAATTTAATGTTGGGAGTAACAAGGAAATTTAATTATCATTAAAACTATGATGTTTAACTATAAGGAAGAGAACACTCATGGACCTATCTTTAACCACAGAATTCAATTAAACCAAAAAAAAATAGATTCCTATTTAAAAATATGCAGAAATTGAAGACATTTTCCGGATAAAAAATCTGGAGTTTTTTTTGTAAACATTCTTTATTGTTTCATAAAGTTCAGCAAACGGCATTCGATACAGCATAGTTTCCGGAATAATTATTTAAAGGATTTAATCAGTACATGAATAATTTTTTGGATACGCAGTAATTTGCAATACTCTGTGTCTGTATTTTTTCTGAAGAATAAAATTAAACCGACTCACCTTAGCCGCAAGCTTTACTAGACAAACTAGTTTTCAAATCATCTCAGAAATCAGGGAGTCCCATTTGAAATAAGGAAGCTTGCATCTACTTCCAATATAATTAGAAGTAGAAAAATTCTGAAAATATTTTCAATCCAACCCAAAACTACCACCTGACGAACATCAATTCTTATTATTTTTCTATATTCTTCTAAGCAAAACTCGTCCTGACACATCCTGTATCGTGTAGCGAACATGAAGCTCCAGCAAGAAGACTCCCGTTAAAATACATAAGCCTTGATACAAAATTTGTCCACCCTAACAGATATATGTATACAATATATAAATAATAAGTATAGTAATACATCATAATGTATCCTGGTATTTATTATAAAAAAATACGAATTATGATGTTGCAGTTACTTCCATCACAATCGTAATCCTGGATATTCCAATATTCAACCATAAACTTCGTAACTTATTTCAGCACAAAGTAGGTGCTTTCTAATTCCGGAAGTATGTTTAAGTTGCTTCCAATTTTCAGTTAAACAACTATGGTATTGCTGCTTTTATAAATATTATTCTGTTGTACTTTAATCTGTAATTTTCAAAGTAAATTCGAGTAGAAGAGTCACCATTAACTAAGGATAAAATTTGATCTTATTTTATTTTTTTATATGTTACAGTTATTAATTGAATATTTTGTATTCAAAAAAATATAACATGGCTGCAATCAAACGCCCCATGAATTTTTACTAGTTCTATTTTTTAATTACTCGTCAGTAGAGTAATACGGCAAAGGACGTTTAAGTATACAAAAGGTGTGCCGCAATAAAGTGAAATAAGAGCATAGTTAATATGCATACACATTTTGATGTGATTTTGGTTTAATATGCATTAAATAAAGATGCCCCAATTTCTTTAAATCATTTTGTTCGTTTACATTTATCTTTGATTTTGCTCAATTCTCGAATACAGTTATCTCAGAACAAGAGCGTCCAGACGAAGATGAGTGAGATCTCGTCGAAACGTCGACCTAGCCGAAACGGCTCCTTTCGGAAACAACAGTACACGCGGACAAAAACCCGGGAATATTATTCCATATACGGTCACTGCGAAAACATGCGTCATATATGTATATATGTATATATGTATATATGTATATATGTATATATGTATATATGTATATATGTATATATGTATATATGTATATATGTATATATGTATATATGTATATATGTATATATATACATTCTGCGTTGTGATTAATATCACAAAGCGTTTCCTTCAAAACATCGTAAGGGCTACAGCTGACGGCGAAGGTAATTCACAAGATTATTGACTTGAGACTTAGACACCAGTGTCCCACGCACGTTGTATTTAAACGCGTTGTACTCATTTAAACCTAGCACACTATTCTTAGAGTCTTTAAAAGATGAAAGAACAATATTTTATACCAAGATTTCATTATTCTTTTATCGACTCCAAACTTTACTAAGTCTCTTACATACAGTTCAGCTGAATTTCAACAATTTCCGATCTGGTACTTAAAACATTGAGTAAATTATTACCTGAAGTTTTAGCAGAAGTATTTTCCGCGCCTCTTATCTTACACCAAACCTTTTTCCGGAAGATTTCCCATTTCTTTTCGGCATTAAAAATTAATTCGAAATTTATCATTTATTCATTTACTCTTTGTCGTCGTGCCGGAAACATAAAACATGCAAAAGAAGGTGACAAGGAGCGAAAGTCTAATGCGAAGGCGTTTTTCTTCGCCTCTTCTATCGGATAGGAAACGAGGAGGCTGGTCAAATCATTTATTAAAATATCCCACCTGAATGAATAAATGATCGCAAAAAACGGGCCCTTTACACACTCTCTCTTTTATTATCACTCCGAGTTTTTTTTGGTTTTAAATTTAATTTAATGGAGGACAAGCCGTTTGAGTAGGCGTTCAATGAAAGGGAGAACCTTAGCACAAATCCGAAACGTAAAATGCTATGAAAATTCTCTTTTCTCGTTAGAAATTAGGGTCTTTCGGTGCATGAAAGTTTTTCATTCCTCGGGGTATATATCCCAGTCATAGAATTTCATGGTGGATACATTTAAACAAGTACCATTTTACCTGCTGTTAATAATGCGCAGTAATATATGAGAGGACAAGTGTCTCAGAACGACTTAACTAATGGCTAAAAGACAAAAATAATTTCGTCATTCCATTTCGCAATTCCAGTGTTTTTCAGTTTAGAAATATTTCTCAAAATATGATAATGAAGTAAGAAACACCAAGTAGTTATTAGTTTGAAGGAAAATACATTTTCCAAGGCATAGTATATTTTCCTAATTTAAATAAGTATTTCTTCCGCTGAATAAACTAAGCTATTTTTACACCTGTGTGAGTTAAAATTATCTAACTTTATCTATATTAAGGAAAATTGTAAGTAGATATAATACCCAACCATATATTTTAAAACCATGTAAGTTGTTCAATCTAAGACCCATTTTTAAAATTCCAAAATTAATTGTTTAATAGTCAATTTTCGTTTTTATATTTTAACCTCGATAAAGAAGCAATACCAATGTTGTATATCAACAGTTTTGCAATAGACTAAAAATACGATAACTCTGTTTCTTTACATTGAGGAAGTATCGTGCAATACCATTATTACCGTTTGATGTGAAAGCTCCGTTCTCAATCTTACAAAAATGTCAATAACACTATGAGAACTTTTATTGTCACTATTATTATCGATTAGTGGAAAAGTTAGACTATTTTTATGTTTTTGCGACTGATAACACGCTATAAAACTTCAGCATTACCTTTCATCAAAATTTATTTCATTTATAGCAAAGCGGTATAAAACGTCTAAAAGTGGTTAAGTTACAGGTTTATGTTCAAGTACAATCGATAAAATTTCCAGATAATCTTTCCTAACAGTAAAACGATTTTATAGTTGCTAATAAACTATTTTTAAACAAGCAATGCTTAACCTCGTGGCAATTTTATTGCAGCTTAAAGAATAACAAATATTCTTTTGCGGTTTTTGTGTACTTAACTTTTTTGAAAGAAATTCTTTCCTAATAATTTATATAAATATGACGGCTGACAAGTACAGATATTGAATGGCTGAGATAGCGTTCGGTAAACGCGACTAAGGTTTTTTTAGAGAAGCTTTTAAATTTCTCGCATTGTATGTATGCTGATATTGAGCAAAAGTAAAACAAATGGAATAGAAAGCAATAAATATTACCAGCAGTGTGAGTATGAAGAAATGTCAATATTAATCTACACACAAGTAGAAGAACGTTTTATCTAGTCATAGTGTATGCATGTGTTTACTAGAGCATTTATATTATTATGATTACAATTAATTATTAATATGATTATTATTACAATGATGATGATGATGATGATGATGATAATGATGAGTACCATTATTATATTTCACATTATTAGCCCAGAAAAGCAATAAACATATTTTTAATCTGATAGTGAGTTTTATTGTATACCCTTTCAAATTAAATTAACGCCCAATACATTATCCTCCTTGATCAACAAAATGAATACAATTTCTATTTTGATGAGTAGCGCTAGCCAACACACATTTTGGTGCCTCTCATTTTTTAAGTATAATTAACCAATTTTGGGGTGCCTAATCCAAAAATGCCGTCAGATTTGTTCAGATCTAGTCTTCGGTGCTCGCTCTTTCTGCCCTATTTAGGAAAAATTCGCCAAAATTAGATATGATATTTTGTTATGCACATACGTAACTTTTTAAATATTACTATTTGATAACTCTTAACTAAAACACAAAAAAATGAAAAGAAGGTATTTATTTAAAAGAAAAATATGCATATACAACTCAATTATCAGTTAAAAAGATTTCCTTGTGTGAGGTTTATCGGAACAGTATCGCTGAAGATTCCAGCAGTAATCGGCCATCATATGGGTATCCCATCTTCCTTGGTACCTTTTCTCCATAACGCTGATGTCGTAAAAGCTTTCCCCCTGTTCCTCACTAACATCACTTAAGTTTTCTGGAAAACGATATCACTGACTGTATGAATCTTGATGCTCATGTTACATCCGAGCGTGTGAAAGTTGGATAGTATATGTTCTACTAATAAACAACTGTGAGATTTATTATGTATGAGTAATAAATTTCACCGTGATGTATCTCAAAAATTCGAGCTGCTAGGAAGAAATCCCATTCTTGGAACCAGCACATCAGAAATTCCCTAAATCAGATCATATTTTGTAGGCACCTCGACAAAGAAATTATTTTGTTGGGGAGTGTAATTCATAGATACATATGTATACACACTTTAATTTAATGAAAGAGTTATGAATTCTCAGGATAATGTTTTGGCTCCTTGCAACTTAAATACTAGCAGAATCACAACAGTTTTCTAATTCCTTTAATGAGCATAAAATTTCAAACGTCTGTAATAAGTGTATGGTAAAAATTATTCTTATAACCTTAAAAAGACAGCATATCTACTTATCCACAAAAAAAGCTCGATTCCATTGTCTCACCCTTTCCATTTTGGCCTCGCATTAACTACCAACAAAACTGCCATCGAGGAAATAGAACTAACCTAAAAGTTCAAATGTAAATGCAACTATCTCTTTATGGGAAAATCGTACTTTTCTATGCTACGTAAATAGCCCAATCCATAATTGCTTCGAAAATGTTGCAAAATGACATAATTCCAATTGCCAATTGCTTCATAGATATTCCTTCAATAACTCCATTTTGGCTTCAGTGTTTACGTGTTTAAGGATTTAATGTGTGATAGGTAGGGTCCGCACGCACGGCTGATATGAAATGTTCTTACATGATTACCATGAAGATTGATGCATTTATCATATCAACGGACAAACCTTTCAATCTCCTTTGCATAGAATGTTGCCCCCAAGAGTTGAGATACGCCGTGACATTGTTTTGAAGTTCCACTGTACTCTGGAAGCTCAGCCTTTCTAGATATTTTTTCAGTTCACGAAAGAGATGGAATTCGCTTGGCGCTAAGTCGGGCTATAAGCTGGCTATTCAAAAACTTCACATCGAAATTGTTCAAGAAGTCGTTGGGTTACAGCGGCATTGTGAGGGTAGGCATTGTCATGAATGAGAAAAACTCCATAAGTCAGAGCGCCTTCTCTTTTGTTTCGAATGGCTCTTCGTAATGGTTATAAACTCTGACAATAAACAGCAGCCACTTTCCTGTTGTTCGTTGTTTGTTTGAACTCTTTTGCTTTGGTTGGCGAATTTCAGGAGTGCAGCACTGATTCCAGGTCTCATCTCCAGTCACAACTGATTTCAAAAAATCTTCATGTTTAACCCCATAACGGGCGAGAAACGTCAACACTGATCATCATCAGACATCTTTGGCGTCCATTGAGCCCACAGTATTTTGCAGCGTAGATATTCCGTTACAATTGTGTACACAGTTTATTTTGAGACTTCAGGAAATTCCACACTCAACTCACTGATGGTGAACCTGCGTTTTTCTCGAACCATTTGCATTTTATCTGATGCAACTTGCGTCCTTGTCCCCCTTCATCCTAAACGTCGGCTCCGCCTTCTTTTAAACATCCTATACCATTCACACACAACACCATCCGCCATAAAGTCTTCGCTGTATACTCGGCTCATTCTTCGATGAATTTCAACTGCACTATTCTCTTCTGCTAGAAGAAATTGAATTGCACTAAGCTACTTACACTTAGCGGGAGAATCACTTGTAGCAGGCATATTTACGTGCTTGCAACTTAGCTGAAAATGGCGCAATGGCATTGCAAGTGGCAGATATTATAGTAGGAAAGATGCATAGTCATCTTCTGGGCATCCCCGTCTCCCAACGCGCAGTTCTCATATTACTACATTGTCAGACTATAACTTAATGTACTGAACGTTACGTCAATTTCCTTAACATGTTAGAAAGAACTTAATTATGTAATTGATAAATGTTATGGAATCGATGAAGTATAGTGTATCAGTTTACAAATTTGATGGTAAACTTTCCATCGCCAATATTGCGATTGACAAATTTAATTAAAAAATTCAACGAAACGGGTTCTGCAGCTAGAATGGAAAAATAAAAGCACAAAAGCTAGGCGACAGAAAAAAAATCAAAAACGTGTATATTATGTGCGAAGTAGTTTTAAAGTGTTCAATTGAACATATCTACAACTTGATATTATCCCCTTCAAAGTATATTTCTTTGGAACACGTCCAACGTCTTCAGCGAGGTTTCCATTCCTGGTAACAATTCTGGAAGTATGGTTCCATTAGGCTATCTAAAACCTACGTTGTACTGCAAGCCCAGACAGTGAGTCAAACGTTTTAACACGAGGTCCTTGAACGTTTGCAGAAAAGAGTTTTGCGTATGCGATCTGACACTGCCAGCTCGTGGATCTTGCATCGCAATAATGCCCCTAGTCACAGCACATTGTCCGTTATAGAATTTTTGTCAGAGAAAAACATTGCAGTATTCCCATATCCGCCCTGAAGTCCAGACATAGCTCCATGCGATTATTTTCTTTTTCCAATGGTCAAGCGTAAATTGAAAGATTCCCATTACGGAACAACAAGCTACATTCAAAGAGTCACAGCGTAGGTACTAAACAACCTAACCAAACAAGACTCCCAGAATTGGTAGTCGAAATGGAAAACTCGCTGGGGACGTTGTGCTCATTCTAAAGGAGCATACTTTGAAGAGGATAATATTAAATTGTGTATACATTCAATTAAATACTTTAAAACTAATCATTATTTCTAAGATATACCTCGTAGGTATTGTGAACGTAATTAATTGTAAAATAAGTTCTTCTAAACCACAAATGCCATTGATAGCCACGCATTTCCCTTTATATTCCATTCTATTCGCATTAAGCGATCTAAAATTGAAACCACAAATAGCATATAAATAAATTTGATCCAAAGAAAACTGTTACGTTCTCCTGGTTTGAAGAACAACGCCGCTGTAGCCTGCTCGTAATTTCCTAAATTACTTGACCAATACTTACTTGTAGAGTATGTTCGCTTATTTACTAGAGGAGAGGTTGTACAGTGAAACTCAATGCGCATGCGCAAAAAATATATTTAAAAATGAAATGGTTACACGGTTTCACTCTTGCCTATGTACATGTACGATGTACGTAAGATATATAGATTTGCAATAATTGCAGTTATTCGAGCTCTCTTATACATGTAATGTACATTAGCATTTGTATATGTATTTTCGTTGGTAGCAACATAAAGTAATGCCTCCGCATGTACGTTGCAACGCTATGTCTTAATTCTGTTTAAAAGGTTAAACTCTTATATGCTTCCGCTGAAGCTTTGTCAGAGGCATGTACTAATGCCTCTATCTGTTTGCATGCACCACTACCTTTTATAGGAGCCAACCCTATTTATTTCTTAAATTTATAAGCGCACCTCGGTGCTATGCTTATTTATATGTCCCTTTCCGGGAGCCTAATATACTTTCCTTGTTTTAAATTTGCCTAAGGGACTTGGCCCTGTATTATTGGCATGTATTTGTACTTGACCAAATACGTTTGTTATATTCACATTTATAGGGGAACCCACCCTATCTCTTAGAGCTTGAACGCCTGGTTGAGGGCGACAGTAGCGATAATAGCCGATCTCAATACAAAAGTAATGTCACAGCTACCCAGGCGTTCTCGTTTGAAATATTACGCTATGTGCAATCTTTAGCTCTATACTACTGCGCCCCAAAGAAGGGAAAAATCCAGTAACCAGCAAATGTGCGAACTGTGCACCGACAAGTAAAACGGAGCGATGATGCCGACATTACATAAGAAAACTGGTCCGTGACACTCTGTCCGCCATGACGAGCAACTAAATGAAAAATTTCTAAGTCCCGATACGACAAGGACCGAACAAACGTACAAAGACAAACGGGCGCTGCGGCCGCAACGACCGTCAGCAAGAAGCGGAGTGATCGTACTTGTAGAGGAGGTCTATACATGCGCGCCGACAATCTCACTAAAATAATTTCCGACACAAACTTAACTGAAGACTAAAAATATGTATAGACGACAATGGACACAGTAGCCTCGACGTACGATGATAGAAAATCGAGAATTTATACTTATTAAAAATCTATACGTGTGGTCCGACGACGTACCAAATGACTCGCCAGAAATAAATGTATAGACAACGTCCTCGACGATTCCCGCCAAACTAGAAAAACTTGAAATCTCTAATAATGTTACGACGACGTTACTGTACACGTTACGACGAGGCACGAAAGGTAACCGAGAGTGCACGATCGCTAATACCTCGACTGTCGCGCGGGAGACGACTGCCTATGCTTGTGTACCTTAAATTTCAAGAAAACTCGCATTACATTTCCGACGACGTTGCAGTGAATGATTTCTATTTAGGCAGTTTTAGCTAGCGTAATGCGAATGGCTGACTTGCATACATATACACTGCGTAATGTAAATACATCTTAAAATAAAATTGGATATAAGAGAGCAAAATAAATAAATATAAGAATGAAAATAAATAAATATAAAAATGAAAATAAATAAATATAAAAATGAAAAAATAAAATAATATTCTAAATGAAAATAATAATGCAAAGAAGATAAAATACATAATAGTAAAAAACTTACGAAACACAAAAAGCAATGTTAAGTCCTTAACATACCGGCCCCCTTGAAGGGACCATCTTCAACATGCACTACGAAAAGTGTTTTTAATGTCTTTAGTCTATTTTGGAGGGAAATTGGTGCACAGGGTGAGAACAACAATCGCCCACTAGCACAACACTGCACATTTCAGTCTCTTCTTCGGTGTGGTGATTTGGAGAAGGCTGTCTTCTGTCGCTGCTAGAGAGGCAGCACACACAGCTTTGCAGCGGGTCGCTGCATTATCCCACTGGGGAGTTTGCACGCTGGCAGCGCGTACAATACCATCTTTGCCTGGAAACACTTCTGAGTACTCGTCCCATTAACCAACTGCACGGGATGCTAGAGTCCTCACGTACAAGGACTAAGGTGCCGCGAGCGATACCCAATCCCTGATTTGATTGCCATTTATTTCTTAGTTGAAGTTGGTTTAAATGTGACAAATTTTGGTTCAGGATAGCAGTGGATCTCCAGTTAGGAAATGCAAAGGAGTTAAAAATGATAAATTATTGGGATCGTTAGAGATTTGTGCAATAGGTCGAGAGTTCAAAATACCTTCCGTTTGTACGGGAAGGGTATTTATTTTTTCATAATTTAATGATGCATTTCCGGTTATTTTAGTCGGATGATTGTTAACAGATTTTAAGGCTTGATTAATTGTTTGAGCTCCAGTTAAGAAATCATCTACATAAAAATCTCTTTGTGGTGTGGCCTGAATGTGTCGTTTAGAGCTGTTCTCTTTCGCGGAGAATATATGTTGCTCTGGTATCATTTCTATTGCACAAGACTTGTTGATATTATTATTCAGCTTCGACATGGTACTGATATGGCACGTTGTTAAATTTGACGATCGTGGCGTCGGTATTTTACCAGAAACAATCCAGCCTAATAAAGTTTTCTGCAAACAAGGCCCATTTGGAGTAGGATTTATTTGGCCAACACAAAGTAGTTTGTAAAATAATTCTACACCAATTAGCATGTCTATATCGGCGGAAGTATTAAACTGCGGGTCCGCAAGCTTAATATTATTAGGTATCTTAACGTTTCTTCGTGATACTGAAACAAGAGGCAAACGATCGGTAATCTTATTTAATACGAGGCAATTTAGCTTTGTTTGAAATCCAGTGCATCTTGATTTAATGGATACGTCCACTGCTCGTGTAATCTGTGTTTTCGTGCGTGTGATGCCTGTTAATGCTACATTAGCTGGTGCTTGCCTAAAGCCAAGACTATCAGCCATTCGTTTAGTTATTAGATTGGATTGGGATCCGCAATCCAATAATACTCGACATCTTCGAGAGTGTCCTCTGCGATCCAGAATATTCACAACGGCTGTTGATAGCAATACGTGGCACTTAGTATTACAGCTATGACTTGTAACAGAAGTGGAGCATTCCGGCTGTGGAGAGCCAGGTCGGCTGCGTTGAGCTTCATCGTTTCTTCCGCCAATGTGTAAGACAGAATGATGCCTCCTGCCGCATGTTCTACAACTATAGTTTGACGGACACTTGTTATCTTTGTGCCTGGCTTTCAAGCAATTAAAACATAGCTGTTTCGATTTGGCCTCTTCGAAACGTTTCTTTGGCACTAGTGCGAGGAACTTCTCGCATTGGTGTATCATGTGTTTGCCTTTGCAAAATAGACATGTAGCGACATATGTTTTATGTGTATTCGACGGTGGCTTTTTCGTTGCCACATTGATGGTTGCTTTCTGAGAATGCGTGCCGGCTGATTTAGCGATAGCCTCTAGTGTTTGACATTTCTGCGTTAGAAAACTGACCATCTCCTTAAATGTCGGTATTTCTGTTGTCTGTATCCTTGTCTCCCAGTCTTTTAGCGTTTGTGCATCTAGTTTTTTGGCGACGATAACGATAAGTAGATCATCCCAATGTTCTGTGGGTCGTTTCAAAGCAGTTAAAGCCCTAGTATGCTTTAAAATGCCATCCAAGATTCGACGTAGCATGCTCACATTCTCTTTGTCGCAGAAGGGAGATCAAGGATAGCGGTTATGTGCTTCTGCATAATAACTCGTTTATTGCAATATCTGTCTTGTAACATTTGCCAGGCGTTTTCGTAGTTATCTGCAGACGTTCTAGCGAATGCAGGATATTCGCTGCTTCTCCTTTTAAACATGCTTTTAAATAGTGCAGCTTCTGTACCGCTGGTACATTACTGTTGCTGTGTATAAGAGAGCTGAATATATCGTAAAACGGTAGCCAATCTTCGTAATTACCCGAAAATTTTGGCAAGTCTATTCTCGGCAGCTTTATTATATCGGGAGTGGAAACCTCAGTTTTCTGTTGATTCAAATTGCCGCTTAGAGTCAGAGCTTTTCTAAAGCGAGTTTCAAAGTCGAAGTATTTCTCTTCAAATTCTTCGCGTTCGTCTGCGTCTATCTCATTTTCATCTAGTATTTCTATTTTGCCTTGAATTCTGTCGAATTCATCGTACAAGTAAGTAAACTTTTCATAGCGAACTTGTAATTGGTCAAGTTGTGTAGTAGCATCATGTTTGTCTAAAAACTTGCCTGCTCTTGTTAGCGAGGTCTTAATTTGCCTTCTGTGCGCTTTCAACGAAGATAGATCGTCCATTTTGTTAGACGGGAAATTTAATTTCTATCGAGACTAGGCTAATATCCGGCTCGAAGGACCAATGTTACGTTCTCCTGGTTTGAAGAACAACGCCGCTGTAGCCTGCTCGTAATTTCCTAAATTACTTGACCAATACTTACTTGTAGAGTATGTTCGCTTATTTACTAGAGGAGAGGTTGTACAGTGAAACTCAATGCGCATGCGCAAAAAAATATATTTAAAAATGAAATGGTTACACGGTTTCCACTCTTGCCTATGTACATGTACGATGTACGTAAGATATATAGATTTGCAATAATTGCAGTTATTCGAGCTCTCTTATACATGTAATGTACATTAGCATTTGTATATGTATTTTCGTTGGTAGCAACATAAAGTAATGCCTCCGCATGTACGTTGCAACGCTATGTCTTAATTCTGTTTAAAAGGTTAAATCTTATATGCTTCCGCTGAAGCTTTGTCAGAGGCATGTACTAATGCCTCTATCTGTTTGCATGCACCACTACCTTTTATAGGAGCCAACCCTATTTATTTCTTAAATTTATAAGCGCACCTCGGTGCTATGCTTTATTTATATGTCCCTTTCCGGGAGCCTAATATACTTTCCTTGTTTTAAATTTGCCTAAGGGACTTGGCCCTGTATTATTGGCATGTATTTGTACTTGACCAAATACGTTTGTTATATTCACATTTATAGGGAACCCACCCTATCTCTTAGAGCTTGAACGCCTGGTTGAGGGCGACAGTAGCGATAATAGCCGATCTCAATACAAAAGTAATGTCACAGCTACCCAGGCGTTCTCGTTTGAAATATTACGCTATGTGCAATCTTAGCTCTATACTACTGCGCCCCAAAGAAGGGAAAAATCCAGTAACCAGCAAATGTGCGAACTGTGCACCGACAAGTAAAACGGAGCGATGATGCCGACATTACATAAGAAAACTGGTCCGTGACACTCGTCCGCCATGACGAGCAACTAAATGAAAAATTTCTAAGTCCCGATACGACAAGGACCGAACAAACGTACAAAAGACAACGGCGCTGCGGCCGCAACGACCGTCAGCAAGAAGCGGAGTGATCGTACTTGTAGAGGAGGTCTATACATGCGCGCCGACAATCTCACTAAAATAATTTCCGACACAAACTTAACTGAAGACTAAAAATATGTATAGACGACAATGGACACAGTAGCCTCGACGTACGATGATAGAAAATCGAGAATTTATACTTATTAAAAAATCTATACGTGTGGTCCGACGACGTACCGAATGACTCCCGCCAGAAATAAATGTATAGACAACGTCCTCGACGATTCCCGCCAAAACTAGAAAAACTTAGAAATCTCTAATAATGTTACGACGACGTTACTGTACACGTTACGACGAGGCACGAAAGGTAACCGAGAGTGCACGATCGCTAATACCTCGACTGTCGCGCGGAGACGACTGCCTATGCTTGTGTACCTTAAATTTCAAGAAAACTCGCATTACATTTCCGACGACGTTGCAGGTGAATGATTTCTATTTAGGCAGTTTTAGCTAGCGTAATGCGAATGGCTGACTTGCATACATATACAATGCGTAATGTAAATACATATTAAAATAAAATTGGATATAAGAGAGCAAAATAAATAAATATAAGAATGAAAATAAATAAATATAAAAATGAAAATAAATAAATATAAAAATGAAAATAAAATAATATTCTAAATGAAAATAATAATGCAAAGAAGATAAAATACATAATAGTAAAAAACTTACAAAACACAAAAAGCAATGTTAAGTCCTTAACAAAAACGTAGAATTCATGAAATGGAACAGTGTAATTTCACCTAATAAAATAAACAATACGGAACGTTTACTATCATTACATATTTCAGAAGCCTATTTCAATCAATAGAACTACATATAGACATTCTAACCGCAACAGGGCACGAAAGAGAACTATAAATTCAAGATCAGCGCGTGCTTTTAATCGATGACGATTAAGTTATTTAACAATAACTACTTGTATCAACTTTTTTCGGATCGATATCCGCTATAGAGGTAAATGTCGACAGTTCATGCGACTTGAAGTATTCGTTTTAATGCGTTTAGAAATTCGTTTAAACATACATAGATGTGAGCATAAAAAGGTAATGTGTAAATAATATTATCTGCGACAATAAATGTTTAATATAGCTTTATATCCAAGGAATATGAATTATCAATCATAATTGTATTGAACATGCACTATAAGCTACATATTAATTATTTAGGTGCAGGAAAGAATGCACATAGAAAGTAATTTAATTGAAGTTTCCCGACAAAGGTAATCATGAATAATGTTTGTTAAATATATAATATGACAACTTGCACATTCATCAACAAATGAGAAGGAGTTACAAATGCAGGTAAGTTTATTTTGTTACCACTTTTTGAGGTACAAATCTAGACACCAAATATTACCCCCAAATGAATCTAAAATCATGCGTTTTTTCCAAATTTCAATAATACTCTTGTACTTGTTACTGAATTATTTATATTTGTGTCTCCGTAAGTGCAATTAGATATTCTGATTATAAAATACTCTCGACAAAAACAATTGCATTATCGGCTTTGTATCAGATGTAAATCGGCTTCAGAAAATAATTACCTGGTTTAAAATTTAGCTTCGTTTCGAATATGGACTAAGTTCCTGTATGGCCAAAAAATGGCAAGAACAAGCACACCGTACTTTTAGGTATAAAAAGGTAAGCTGTCTGGTATTCTTAGATCTAACAAAAATATAATCTTGAAAGGAATTCATTCTGATCAAATAAAATACGTAGCTACATAATTTATATTCACAATGCTTTGTATTTAACAGAAGGACACTGTCGCAAACGGAAGTTTGGATTACCTTCAGAAAGGAAGCCAAAAAACTTCGACAAAAAAGTTAAACACAAAAATAAACAGAAAATGTGCATTCACAGGTATTGCAATAAAGTCCATTCCACATAAATTAATAATTTGTTCGGATCGCAACGTTTCAAGAGCACATTTTACCGACTGTAACACGAATTATACAACCAGACAGTCATTGGAATCGTTATGAAAGAAATGTGGAAATAAATTTGCAATAAAATAAAAATTAAACTTTCTTCTCGCCGAAATCACTACCCCTCACGGGCGCTGATGTCGTTGCACCACCCAGCTAATAATTCTATTACCACATATAAATTCTATCTCATTAAGAGAAAGTAAATATACTTTCTTCTTGTTCACTGACTTATTAATACAAAACAAAAACACCTCAATTAATTATGACTTTAATTAATTCCTATTTCTAGAAAAAAATATTCATTTGAAACATGCACAATAGAATTAGAAGCATTAATAAATTATTGTTGTCCAATATACTCATGTTTAGGAAAACCGCATATATTTTTGAGTACCTTTTGTTCTCTTTTCTTTAAGTAATTGATTGCATTTGTATATAGGTGATGATTTAATTCCATGCTACGTAATCAAAGATCGCAAATATGTACTGGTCAAACCATTAACCACGATCTTCAACCTGACGCTGGTACCAGTGCGTTCCTTACGATTTGGAAGAAAACCAGGATTGTTGGTGAAGCGTCGGATATTTCGATCTATTGTCCTATCTCAGTTATCTCCAACGTTGCAAAAATATTGGAGCAATTGTCCTATCTCAGTTATCTCCAACGTTGCAAAAATATTGGAGCACTTGCTGTACACTTATTATATCCAAGTTGATATCTTACACACCACCGTATCAACATGGCATTTTGATTAAAGGATTTATAATTACCAATCTAATTACCATATTTCAGTACATTTTTGAAAACTTGGTCAGGAAAATTCATGCGGATGTAGAAATGAATACGTAGGCTTCCACTACTTCCGGAAGTGGACCGTGTCATGGTGAGATAATATAGAAATGAAATAAGAGTAAGAGGAGAAAGAAATAAAAAGAAAAAGAGATAAAAGAAGAATAATGGAAAGGGAGGAAGCGTTAAATAGAAAGAAAGGTGAAAAGAGTAAGAGAAGGAAAAAGAGACAGAAAAAAGGGGGGTCCAATTCCGGAAGTAGTTCGTATATTCGTGTATTTTATATAAATTTTTCTAAAGATTTTGACTCCATTGATCGTAATGGATCAAACGATTTGAGAATCCAAAGCGACTTAGTTTTGAAGCTTGTATACTTCTATTTTGTATTTTACAATGGATATCCTTCCCAAGACTATTTGTCGACTTCAAGTACTGCACAAGGTTCGAAACTAGGCCCGTTACTGTTCTATATCTGTATAAAATATTTATTTGAAATTATTACCTGTCCATTATTGCCCTGTGCTGATGACGTTAGGATGTATGGACCGATAAATAGCACTGAAGGCATTCTTCTCCAGCAACTCAATCTGAGCAAGTCTACATTATGACATGTCGCCTATTCGGACGCCCTATTATGTTGGTAATTATCAACATTCACACATATGAGTTTCATCAACCACATTGAACAATTGTGTTTGGCAGCCCACAAGATCCTTGGCTTCATTGACCCACACTTTCTCGAACATTGCTCAATCAAAGCAGTATATAACGCCTTCATTCTTAGTAACTTAGAGTATGGCTGTGTTACATGGAGTCCCGTTTATATGACACATGCCTTATAACTGAATCGTATACATCGAAGATTTCTAAAATTCATATCATTCAAACTGAATCTGCTGTATCCGGCGGGAGCTACCTGCCAGAACGCGTTATTACAACTGTATAGATTACAGTCTCTGTCTCAATGACGTAATGAACATAGAAGCAAATTATTATACACCTTAGACAACAAAATAGACGGTAAATTCCTACTATCTCGAGTGCCATTTAATCCACCACGTTTCTAGTTTCTAGTGCCAATAAATACTTTGAAGATGTCTTTATGTAATGTTGCAACATGTGATAACTACCTATTTTTTTCTTTAACATTGCTTTTTATTATTTTTGTTTTAATTTTATATATACAAATACTTGTTACTCCTTTGCAGTGGTACCTGAAGATAATTTAATGTTTATTACGAGTGTACTGTCCTGCTATCATGTGCGTCCTGTAGAACTAATAAACATATACTATTATTATTAACGTGAATTATCATAGAAAGTATAACTTCAAGTAACAGTTTTATTTTCCACCTGATTTAGTTATGACAAAACAATATTTCAGCAATGAAGAAAGTTTTTTTTCTGTATAGTGTATCCCTATATTTCTTTACAAAAATTTAATTCAACTTTTACAATGATTTTGCTTTATATTTTAAAAATGTAAATTCTCCTTCTACATTTCTTAATCCTTATTCCATATTCCCTTTCCTATGTTTATTGATTTTTGATCAGCTTCAGATCAAACTGTATGTTTATTGAAGAATATACAGTATAAACATAAGATAATATGTTCATTTTAAGTGAACTGCAAGAAATATACAACGTAAGCGATATATTACATACAGTAAAAATTTAAATAAAATAACTAAGTCTACCCATTCATTCGAAGTTTCATTATGACTCTCCGTAGATGGCATAACAGTTAAGTTTACAGTTGTATCCGCGATACAATATATTTTTCAATTTGTGTGCTAAATAAATATTCTAAATATATCCTAACAATTATTAGCTTACTACTGTAAATTTTATGTAATCGATAATACCTATTACATGAAAGTGGAAATTTACTGCATATTGCAGTGCACAAAAGGGAAATCCATTAATCTTTACACTTGCTTCATAGATATTGTGTACAAAAGTAATAACAAAGAGAATTCCAATTTATCAGTCTTGAGTGGCTGTATTGTCTTCTAAATGTGATAAATCATCTTATACTTTTCCAAAATATAAAACAACCACATTCCATCTATTTTTGTTGTCAACATCAGTTCCAAATTTAAGAAGATATATAATATATATACTCAATTATATTTTTCCTATCTAATCCATAATTTCCTTAAAAATTCAATTCAACCTTTTTCGACTACCTTGAAACTACGGGGGCCGTTCAGAAAGTACACAACAAGTCTTTCTATAGAAACTTTTATTAGATATAATTAAACAAAACTGTATTTTACATAAAATTGGATACCCAAGCCACTTTTCTACGTGGTCACCGTTTAAATTTAGCCACCTATCGTACCGTATCGTACCACTTGCCGTAAAGTTTGGGGAATAAGTAAAAATCCCTTGAGGGTGAGTTCGGACTGTATGGCGGATGTTGAAAAATTTCCCACTGAAACTACTGAAGCTCTTCACTCCCGCTGCATGCGGATGTGCATTATTGTAAAGGAGGATGACCCCTAAAATTAGTAAATTCTGATTCCCTAATTTAAATTTTATTTTTAATTAATTTTTCTTTTATGTTATTATATATTTATATGTGGTAGCTACATCCGAGCGTCGGAAACTTAGAAAGCATCTGTTCTACAAATTCGACATAATTTACTGCTTTATAACTTCCAAGAAAATATTTAACCACCTCAACAAAAGAGCACCAGGCATTAGATTCACGCTCGTTCATTGACTCCGTGAACTGTGAGTTATTTAAAAATTGCCTTATCTGAGGACTATCAAAAGGTATAATCTTCAGTTTCTCTGTACTAAGCCTTGGAAAGTTGTTTCAAATACTCAAAACACGATCCATTTCGAGGTAAAGCCTTACCAAATTGCTTCATAAGTCCCAGCCTGATGCGCAGTGGTGGAAAGATGGTTTTGTTTCTGTCAACCAACGGTTCGTTAAGAAAGTTGTGTTATCCTTGAAACAAAGCATTTCCTAAATGCCAGTTTCTGGTAATCCAATGCTAGGCATTAGTTCTGCTGTCCCAAAGGCCTAAAAAACAGGGATACTTTGTGTAACCACTTTGTTACCCGAGGAGATAGTTTACCATTTATAGATCGACACATATCACCCACTGATGCCTTTCATATTTGATATTTTCTGGACCAATGATATTGTCTCCTCTTTCATAGCGGTAGAATGGCCAGTAGGTATAGAACCATGTTTGTTACCATTGTGTAAAAGCACACATTTTAATCTTCGAGATGAACTGTCTATAAAAAAACGCTATTCACTTAGCGTGTATTCATTTAACCCTATTTTCTTCAAAGGACCTCTTATATAATTACAAAACACTAAGGCGTTTTCTTTCGAAAAATACGGCAGCAGATCTTTCTCTCTGGTACGATAAAATGTTATATGACTACCTGAAGACAGTAAGTTCTTTTCCCTTAATCTGGAAGCAAGCAATTCGGACGACTTCATTGAAAGGTTCACATCTCACACGTCATTAAGCTCTTGTTGGCTGAAGCAGAATCGCTATCACTTTCACTTTTCTAGAACTGCATCTCGTCAGACGATGTTTCTGAGTCATCCGCCGGGAACATACTGAACGTTGGAATAGGTATTTCTGCAGAATGAAGAAGACGTCTCCTAGCTGACTTCATATTAGGGTATACCCATTTATGCCGTTTTTGCGATTAAAGCCCTTGTTATTGACAGAACAAAAATAGTAGTCATCAAGACGGTTTTTAGGCCCCTCCATACCATAGGTACTACAAATTTTAAGTTCCTTCCCTTTCCATTTGTCCACTTTCGCAAATGCTTTGCGCATGTTTTGCGTACAAAATGTGGTGCTCAAGATTTGTCCTGGTCTCCTAACTGGACGCCAAAATACGCCAAATATGCCCTTTTTATAAAGGAAGACATGGATTTTCTACTTTCATGTACATTCACCGCAAATGCAACAAAAAACATCTGCGTGGTTCACACAATTCCGTCTGCTTGTAGAAGCCATTGTTATCATTCGAATTTATAATATTCATGCAACAATTTAAAGCAAATATTTAGTGCACACTGACACAGTTATCACACGAAAGCGCAATATTAAGCTGAACTGTGGGAAGCAGACAAAGATATGGGGAATCCTATGTGAGGAGTAAATGAAGTAGTAGGGATTGGGGTTGGGTCAGGTTAGACAGGTAATTTTTTCCAGTAAAGGGGAATACTGAGAATTATAATTATATTATAATTCTAATTTCAGGTAAAAACAGATAATTTAGGTCACCTAAATATTTAGCTAATTATTTCGATTTTGCTATTTATCTGTATGAATAACAAATTTCACTGTGGTTTGTTTCAAAAATTAGAGCTGCTAGGAAGAAATGCCTGTCAATGGATATTGGAACCAGCACATCAGAAATACTCTAAATCAATTCGTATTTTATAAACACCACGACAAAAAAATTATTTTTTTGGTCGGTGTAATATGTCCCTGTTATTTATATTTATTGCATTTATACATACTTGTATTGACTTCTTCACCACTTTATTGACAATACAGAATAAAATGTACAGTATTATTATTATGTAAACAGGTAAGGTTAAAATGTTTTCCAATCTCAATGCCAGCAAATAATTTAATTAACGCCAATAATAAAAGATTTTAATAACTAGAGTTGTTGTCTCGGCTATTTCCATCGTTCGTTGAACTTGTATAGTCCGGCGTTTCGGTAGTCTATCTACTGCCGTCATCGGGGCGCCCTGAGAAGGGCTGTTGCTTTGCAGAGCAATCATGCTTCAATGCTTTGCTTTCAATGCTTGCTCTGGCAAGCAACAGCCCTTCTCAGGGCGCCCCTAAAGCCGACAGTAGACAGACTGCCGAAACGTCGGACTATACAAGTTCAACGAACGATGGAAATAGCCCAAGCAACAACTCTAGTTATTATGAGAAACCATCGTCAAAAATATCACGTAAAGAGATAAAAGATTTTATTGTTAAACCCAACCGATTATTCCCAAAATATAAATTATGAACAAAGTGACAGAAATCATTTTCCTTCAATTACGAAATTATCCCAATTATTCAAATTTTTTGAGGAAATCATCCATAACTGCAATTTTCCTTAATTTTCGAAAGTATGAAGCAGACGGCACTCTGTAAAATCAAGTTTCAAACTTCCAGCGCCAAACTTAAACCGATAGTAGGTAATATATGGAAAACGAGTACGTCAGAAGTTATTGCTGTTTGTATTGATTACGCCGGAATAGAAAGAGACACGAAACAGTTAGATCCACAGGTGTGCATGAAAGATTCGATTACTTGGATCCTCGGCGAACCGCTATGATTTGATTCCGTTGGGGGCAGCGCTGCTACGCCAGTCGACGTCAAGTAGGAAAGAGAATACGATGAAAAAGGAGAAAAAGGGTTATCTCTCGCGATCGCACATGCACACGTACATATACACGTATCTACACACTTCCGTATATCTAGAATATGATCTGTCAAATCCGGATGCGAAAGAAATATATTTTACAAGTATGTATGTTTCTGCTCTGCAGATATGTACGGGAAAGAACTCCGAATCGAGTCGTACCTACCGTACGCGGGAGTATTTTCGGGAACTACGATGCACATGACCCAGTTTAATAAAATTGATTTTTATACAAAACGAGATCGCGGCAATCTTCTTACTCGAGGATTTTCTTATCGAGATTCTGTTCACATGTGATAATGGAGAGGAGTCCGCTGTTTCTGCGAAATATAAAATATAGGACCAACCAGACCCCTTTTTTTCTCGCCCTGATCTAAAATACGAGCTTATCGCGTAAAAAAGGTTTCTCTTATGCGGTAATATTTTAGAACCCAATTTGAATAAGGTAAGCTTATTGAAGTTGTATTTTCAACGCGAGTATACGCATATACGTTATTGCCTTCAAACCTATTTACAAGCAAAATCGTCAGAGATGTTTGTTTTGCTTCGAAAGTAGCACTGTAAAATCTCTAGAGAACTCGGTTTATTTTTGCAGTTTGCCCCATTTTCGAAGTACTTTAAACGACAGTATGACCTCTATATCAAAAAATACTGCATAATCTAAACAAGCTCCAGTTGAGATTCTCGTTTCATTTATCTGACCAAAATAAATTCTCTGGGCGAGCACTCGACAATGAACTAACAAAAAAAATATATTTCCAACAGGACGAAGCAACAGCACATACCGCTACAGAAACAATTAGTTGCGAGGATTGTTTTTTAAATTTTGCATATAAGGCTGAAATAAAACAGTAGATGGGTTTTAAAGACTATCGTTTGCCAAAGTATTTTCCACAAGGGTTAATGCACTTATGCATGCGCTCGAACCAACTCTGGAAACAATTATTCCACTCGTTTGTTGATACAGCCAAAATTACATTTTTTACAACTGGAACCTTAAACCACACAGTTCGTTCTTGATTTTCAGAAGAATGACTTATGTAGGTCCGGATTATACGCTTAAAATTCAATTGTCTTGCGTGGTATGCGAACTTGCATTGCCTTGATGGCGGGTGATTCGTCGTTCGGGATTGGTTTCTCGAAGCTCAGCGGTGATTTGCGCAAACAAATGGTTATACTGTAAAGTACATACGAAACAATACGTTAAAATTGAATTATGTTATAAAAGAATATAACCACAGATTATGGTTATAGATTATATACTATCAAAACATTTTTATTTATATAAGAATAAAAAGATACACAATAATAATAAATAATAATAATAGGTAATAAGCAAATCCACACAAAAATGTAATTAGTACAAAGGTCTGTAAGAACAGTCCGTCGTTTTGATTTCTTGAAATAAATAGATTCTAAAAAATGTTCAATACCCACTGCATTACTTCAAATTATATTGGTAATACGTTCTTCAGCTTCTAAATATCGTGTAACTGTCCTTATTCCGGTAAGCGCATTTTCATAACTGGGTTTTACAATTTCAGCTGCCCATTCTGCTTCGCTTACTTCATTATCATCGCTGTTACTTTCATGATTTACAACTTCCTCAACAAAATCTGTATCACTGGTCATACCCGAAGTAATGAGATTATTAACCACTGACAAAAAATCATCTATTGTTTCTAGATTCGCGATACTAGGATTCCGCAAATTATTTTGTAATCATACACTTAAAAGCAAATTATCATCATCGATGTTGTCATTATATTTGACAAGCCATTGAGACGACGGTAAATCGTCGTCTTCATCAAAATTAATTTTCAAGGCGTGCTGAAAAAGAAGGTTTATGGTTTCTTGCGAAATTTGTTGCCAAACTTTAGCTAACATTTCCATCGCTTCTAGCAAATTTACTCCATTAGAAGTTCCAGTATCTAAATTTGTAATGTCTTTCATTACTAACAGGATAATAAGGTTTTAACGTATGAATAATTCCTTGCTCCATTGGCTACATTACGGAGGTGTAATTTCAGTGGTAGAAACTCCAGAGGAATATTTTTAAGATCACTTACACGGGGATGAGCTGGACAGTTGTCGGCCAATAATAAAATATTTCTTTTCTAATAGTTGAGTGTAGGCTTCCACGACCGTAGTCCATAGTCGAAATGTTTTCCGGGTTTTGTCGTGTATTCACTGTTTTACTTGACGTTTCGCTGATTATACTGTCAGCTTCTTCAGAAGGTTTCTAAAAACCTAAGATTTTAAGATATTTTAAGACTGCTTTTTACCACTTTGAATTTCTTTCATCATATTTATTTTCTCTTCAACTGATAATGCTTTACTCCGCTGCTCAGTACTCATTTTTAAAACGTAAAGTTGCACTTAATAATCTATCGAAACAAATATCTTTAACTTTAACGAACGTTAACTGCAACTAATGCGAAGAAAATAGGAAAATCCCTTTAGTACATTATATTATACGTCGCACCATGTGGTGCGTGAGCTTCTACTGTTCCGACAAGAAAGGTAATTCCCCGGTATTTAACACGTACTGCGCGCCGCTTTATGCCAGATAGTAAGCGCGTTACTCAAAAATCAAGTACGTTATAAATAACACATAATTCTTTTTTGAACAAGTTTTTTGTACGTAATAAAAAAAGTACATAATAAATATGTACGTAATATCAGAACAAAAATACACTATTTCAAATAAGGCTTTGCCGGGACGAGTCCCTTATAAGCGAGCTCTACTGTATTATGGTAAACCTTTAATTTTTTTCCATTGCTTTTTTATGTTTTGAATATTCCGTATGCTTAGAGTGGGTTTTGAGAGTGTTTGGTATTAATGGTTTGGGTTAAAGAAATATGCTTAAAAATACGTTTCTTTGGCACAAAAAAAAATCGTTTGTATGAGTATAACAGAAAAGATCTCACAAAGAATGTAATAAATACTGTGGAATACAAAAATATTCTTGTTCCTACATCTGGAAAATGAAATTCATATTAAAATGGACAATATAAGGTATCTTAAACACGCAATAAATCTAAGAACCTTCGAGACAACCGCCTAACGAGAGCATTGATAAAGTAATCCAATTTCAAATACGGGCACGTAAGTAGAAAATCCACCCGAAATATAAATACAAAGGCTTTTCTCCAGCCTCCATTGTGCGCTCTCGTTAACATTGTTCGGCGTGCGTTTCGCGTTCCCATTTCAGCTATAATTAAAGTTATATTGCGGTGTTAATTTTTGCATTGTGCTTAGAACGTTATCAGCAGGACTACACTTTATGATGTTTGCAAATAAGATAACGCCAGAGAGGGTTCGTTCGGCTTATTGCGGTGTCCTTTCGTATTCGTGTATATAAGCGCATGAATTTTCCCCTTTCAATTTTGTGGTTGTCTTTTTTCTATTTTATTTCTCAGTGCTATCGTACTTTTGCTAACAAAAATTTATAGACGCTATTGTAGAAAAAATCTTTAAAACTCTTATAATGACAAGGGAGATACTGGAGTAATATGTCTCTTACAAATTAACAGCAGCGTTAATAGAGAAAGTTGTAGGTAATAATAATACGAGGAAAGGTCATTAAGTAGGTCACAAAAGCTGTTACAAAAATACTTAGAGAAATAGTTAACCAAAAAAAGTTTTATTTTTCAATAAAGTCCCATTAGTACATTAGTACACTTATCCTACCGCTTTATTAATGCCCCAACGCCTGTTGCAGAAAAATGTTTGGGTTACCGTCTGAACGACGTGCGTACCTCTTGTTGAACATCGTTATCATCCTGGAAATGTTTGCCGAGAAGATACCTTTTGAGTGGACCAAACAGATGATAGTCTCTTGGGGCTAGGTCGGGACTGTAAGCCGGATATTCAAGAACTTCCCACTTTAATTCTGCAATTCTCACCTGGGTTTAGTGAGCCGAAAGCAGCCTGGCATTATCATGATGCAGTTATATTCCTTTCGTCGGTAGGGCTTCACGTTTCCATCGAATTGCATCCCGAAGCAGCAACTACACACTACAGTATGCTTCAGCAGTCACATTCTTAGTTCGATATTGCAAATGCGCTTGGAGCATCTCTTGAGAATACCAGAAAATGGAAAGCTTAACCTCACTAGCTAAGGGTATAACCTTGAATTCCTTTGTTGACGATGCAATGAAGCAAGCTTTCTCCAGTAGCAATCCTGTTAAGCATGTTCTCCCCTTCCTCTGCGTACAGAAAGTGGTGTTGTAAGGACAAGCCTATTCGAACCCAATCCTCGAATCCTCCATGTTGCTCGGTCAGTTGTCTAGGTACTCACGGTGAGCAAACTTTTCGAAAATTCAAACAATCATGCATTAGTTTGTAGGCTAAACCATGAGAACACCCTATGATGGTTGCTATGCTATCTATTGTTACCTGTCTGTCGGTTCGAATCATCTTTGCATCATCGGTTGCAGCCGTCTGGTCGTTAACAACTTTCAAGCACCCTTGAGAGAATTTCTCAGCCGGATATATACGACCTTATGCAACAAACACTGTTCACCATAAAGAGGAGACATTTTCTTGTGGATGTCTGTTGGACCATACCCTTTTGACCAGAAAAAAACGCACAACACGCCGCTCTTCCGCGGTACACTCTTCAAGTACAGTCGCCATTTTAACACTGCCTGCTTTCGCGCACCGTGATTGCCACTTAACTATTACGGCGGTTTACTGTTAATATTGATACTAATTTAAATATCGCGAAAATTCAACCAAGTAGTTGGCAATCTTAACAATGTATCACCCCAGACTTAAAGCGGAAATACATTTTTTTATTCCATCATCTCCACATGCTGACCACCAACCCTAAACTATTGTATCCTGGTAGCCCATTCTGCCTGACCTGCTTCTATTGCGAAAAAACGCTTTGATATAATCAATACCTATTGCAACAAAATCAGCACTTTCGGATTATTCACTATTTTTTACGTTTACGAACATCATGTTACACGAAGAATGACTAAAGAGCAAACAGTATCAATGTTTGCGTTATTGTTGTATGAGAACCATTTTTTTATTTCTGCCTAAAATATCAGTACACAATTTTCAATTGAAAATTTTCAAGCTTGAATTTAATTCTATAAAAATAATAGGTAAACAACTTGGAATGGTCCATATGTACCTACATCCATCAACCATTTTTTTATATTGTACGCGATAGTATGTATGAATACCGTTTCCATGACAAAGCGCAAAAGTAATTAATCCATACTTGTTACTTGATACGCAAAATTATACAAACATACATATGTACATATTAATCCGTACACATACGTTTCAGTACTATAAATTTCGATATGTTACAGGCGCCAATATAAATATTAAAATCAAATTATATCTTCGTTATTTATCGTCCTCTAACGGTGGTGCTACATTTATCGTGTCCTATTGCGTCGATAAATTTCAGCAATAATTGTTCTCCGAACAAAAGGAACAGCAATTATGTGACGGTAAAATAAAATGTAGCATAGGACATAGCTGTATTTCAGGTACGCATATATTATCCGGTAATTGCAATATGCTGCATTACAATCATGAGTAATTTGTAAAACATGAATACATATGATGAATTTACGATGTGAAATAAATGAGTTCGAATATTCAAATGTTGATTTTCCGTTTTTTTGCTATAGCACTAGTAAAATTTGCGCCAGCATTCTTCCGTATATCTTTTGCAGCATCCACTGTCCATGTTAGAAAAGATCAACATATCGAATTACAAGAACATCTTTCCGGCACCGTTTT
This sequence comes from Trypoxylus dichotomus, assembly GCA_023509865.1. Taxonomy (NCBI): domain Eukaryota; kingdom Metazoa; phylum Arthropoda; class Insecta; order Coleoptera; family Scarabaeidae; genus Trypoxylus; species Trypoxylus dichotomus. The sequence goes on along the minus strand of CM042074.1, from coordinate 43,377,365 downwards.
CACACACAAATCACTATAGTAATAAGAATAGTTTCAGACCAGACAAATGCAAAACAGACAACTTCTAAATATTCAATTGTCTTTAATATCGAGCACTTACACTAAAATAGGAAATTATGAATAGAGATATACATACACACAGCGACATTTTTATAGTTCGATATGAACTCTCAACAGAATATTTGGTTTTCTTAATATATTCGGCAGATTATGCATCGAAGTTAATGCTAAACTATAAAAGAAACACAAATGCAAAAGATAATAACATTAAAAAAATTTATGACATTTTATATAGAGAATATTTGCGATAATAGAAACTCAAAACAGCGAAATTTCTGTAAGTCCATTTACAAAAAATTAATAAATAAGATAAATACGTAAAATTTTTATAATTCTTTCTAAACTTAGTAGTGAATGTTAGATCCTCTATTCAAAATAACGTCAAACATCCCGCTCTTCATACTGTCTATCAATTTGGACAATGTTGAAATAGGAATAATATTCCAACACCTCGTTATCGCTGATTTTAGTTTTTTGACGCTATCGTACTGTTTATTATTGGCATACGCCTCTCACCAGTATTCCCCTCATTCATCTCATCAACAATTTTTAAAAGTTAGGTAATTCCTACGGCAAAAAACGCTAAGGGGAGTAATCCAAACCCAACTTGAAGGCAGCGTTCATCAATATTTCGGTTAGCCTCTTCTCGCAATATAACCGCACACAAATGAAATGTAATTTCTGTTTATCAGTAACAAACAGACGTGCACAACAAATTTACAAGTTCGTAAGTTAGCTAATATGTAAAATGTTACTTTTGGACCGGGACATTTAATACAAGCAAAAATCGTTGAAATATGATCAAAAACGGATATAAAACAACAACCGAATTATACACACCAAAGATGGCTAAAAATGAGCTAAAATCAACCATAATTACCTGAAAAATATACAAAAGAAAACTTACAAAACCTCTTGTTTTTGGAGACTCCAACATAGATTTTTATTTCTGGACCAGGGCATTTGGAACACGAACAATCTATAGAAAATCACACCAAAATCAAGTATAGGTACTTTAAAAGCACACAAAAATCCTTCATAAGTCTCTAATTTTTATGCACCCCAAAACTATCCAAATATCTATAGACCACCAGAAATTTGGCACACAAAGTAAAGGTTGAAAATTACCCAAAATCAAACAGATATCTTAAAGGCAAGCGAAATCTTTACGACAATTTCTTGTTTTTGGACACCCCAATAGAGCTTTTCGTTTCTAGACCAAGCCAATTGGCGCGTAAAAAAAGAAGAAGTAGTCCTAAAAAATTATTGAAAAGAAGGTTAATGTTCCCCATTTTTTAGATACCCCAAAAAGACTTTTCATTGACGGACCAGCATAATAACTGTTAAAATACAAAAAATGTATAGTGTTATTATCGAACCGATAAAAAAGCCAAAATTCTTATTCAAATCCATCGGCTTTCAACACCCCAATATTTACCACGTTAGTAAAGAAAAGTGCAAAACATTCACCGTTTTCGTTCCGACTACAATCTGATCTGTTCTTACAGCATCTCTTCTTTCACGACAGCTTATACCGCTTATAAGTATGGGTCTATCACGGAGAATCATGGGCACGACCATCATTCCTGAATGAACATTAAATATACCTAAAAAAAAAGGAAAGATATAAAAAACTTGTTTGTTTATACATCCAGCTACATTTTTCTGTATTGTTTTGATCAGTATCGTTGACTAAGTAATGCGTTAACACCTTTAAGTTCTTTCTAACACACAGATTTTTGTTGTTTATACTCCTCTTTGTCCAGAAACTTAAAATATTCTTTTTCAATAATTTGTGAACTGCAGCTTTTGAATTTTCTATTTCTTCGTCCTTAAGAAATTTAAATCTAAATATGACTGCGACTGTTCCAAGAGTACAACATAGATATTTCCTTTACAACGCTCATTCTCCTCTTTGTTGCGTTTAATTTTTTTTTTATTTCGTTTAATTTTTAGCTGAAATTTTATGTGTATACCTAATTAAATACTGGATATGATACCACAACCTAAATTGTTATGATCTTACATCGTCGAAGAAACTTATTATACTTAATAAGTAATAATATAAACGTTTATAATTTATTTTTGTAAGACAACATCCTAATTCTTTTTATTATTTTATGATATTAACCCGTTACACACTTCTATATTTTGGAAATAATAAACTAAAAGTTTAAATTTAAAACGATATGGCCAGCGCCATCTAGAACAGGGGAAACGTATCTCAGTCAGCTGTATCGTTGGATTCAGCTCGATTTCTGAGATTTTGTGTTTGGTCAATTGTCGTTGTGGGTAGGTAAAATGTCTTAATATTTATTAAATGCTAGTTGTGTCGAAAATCAAATAATTCAGTAATAATTGAGGTAAATCCTATAAGTAAACGAAAGTGAAATTTCCTATATTGTTGTCACATTTTGTAATAATTTGTGATCTTAATTATAGGATATAAAATAGAATATATATTTATTTAACGCTTTTCAAGACATGATTATGTATGTGTCATATGTGCCTGTGTCTGTGAATCTCAGGTACTTAAAGTGTAGGATTACCGTAACTGGATTCCTACTGTTGCACATAACTAACAAAGTACGAACTATGCAAATCGGCTCAAACATGGAACATTGTTACCGTTTTACATTTTATTAAAAGAAAGACAGTGTGGTGACGACGTGCTAGTAATTAGTAGAATAATTATATTTATTATACTGTTACTGCGAAGTTGTAACACGTAATAACCTAAAACCAAGTATAATTTTAAAAACATTTTGTAGTTAATGATTAACATAAAACTGCAGACAACGAAAAAATATCAAAAAGCAGTATGCAATCTTGTTAATGCAGTTTCACATCCTTTCTCAGATGATGGGGCAATTCCAGTTAATGGGTCAGAACAGTACTGAAAGTATCAGAAGAGTTAGCGCCATCTGAGGTAGCGCCAAGCTTAAGAGGCTTCCTCAACGCAAGGCCGTTATCAAAGTATCAGAAAAAAAATACGTTGAAGAAAAAACGAATGTGACATGCGTGACTCTTAGATCGGTCGCAGTCATATTTTAATTCAAATTTCTCGAGGACGAAGAAGATGAAAATTCAACAGTTGCTCTTCAACAAATTATTGACAATGAATATTTTAAGCTTCTTAGCAAACAGGAGTATAAACATAAAACAAACATCTATGCTTGTCTGCGTATTAAAAAAACTTAAATGTCACAACGCATTACTTAGTAAACGACATTGATTTAGTCAATGCAAAAAAATATAGCTGCATGTATAAACAAATAAGTTTTTATATTGTTCCTTTTTTTGTAATTTGTATCGGCATAAATCAAGTTTCAAATTGATTATATTCATAACCACGAAACCGTTTTTATTGATATTTACAGGTGCAAAATAATGATTATTTATTTGCAAAATCTTTTGCAAACAAATAATCATTATTTCATATTTACCTTAATAGACAACACTTTGAAATTTCTATTTACACTTATTTCATTGCAAACAGTCTGTAAGCAAAATATTTAATTCAGATTTGGAATGTATTAAGCGATTTTCGATTATTAAATATCTACCCTTGTCATATTTTGACAGAAACATTTCTGACACAAATTTCTTTTTCCTCGGGCTAACATTATATAGGTGTTAATCCTAGTCATCTTAAGCTGTAGTGTAGGTGTTCTATATACAAGAAATACAAAGTTCTTGCAAAAACAGTCGTTTTTCGGGACTGTGATTATTTCTGTAGAATTCCGAGCGGACTATAGTTGTTTCTACGAAACTTCCGAATATTTTCTATACTGCCTCGTCTGGCTATGTATTTTTTTGCAGAAATCGAACACACCAGTAACCATAATCTAAAACATCCGTTATCTGTGTAAGATATGCGGTTAACAATAACGTACACAAAACGAATGCACTTATTTATTATGTCTTGTATATGTATTTCTCCTAGCGCCTGAACTGGTTAACCACCATAACTGACAATTAACCGATAGTAGAAGCTAACCAACCATGAATGATAATCAGTCACCGGAATTAACAGGTCGTGTCGTTTAACCATTATCGTATATACGGTAAACCGGTTAGCGGTCAAGTGCTTTCTAAAAATTCATACGAATAATGTCTCCTTGGTATTGTCAATGTTAGATATTTAATTAAATTGTTAATATTAATTTAATTAGTCTGCGAAATTAAAAATTTCACTTGTTCTGGTAGGATTTGAACCTACGGATCCTGTTCGCTAGACAGGCGCATTTTTCATTTACGCTACGGAGACTGTATTAATAAATTGCTGTTTGATCGTAATATCTGAACGACACAATATATATTATTAATGCATCCTTGCTGATTTCTCTAGTTTCAGTAATAAACTAAATAATGATACTAACATTAGGTATCTTGAAGCTGTCTTTAAGAAAACCATGCTAAATATCAGAACATGGAGTTCCCCACCAACACATAATCAATTGTATTATTCCTCTACTTTTTCTAATTCCTTTTCTTATAAAAATAAAAAGACAAACTTCCCTTAATATATTAAACATAACTCGTGCTTCAGCAGATACCTCCAGTAAGGAGTACATCAAACCCTATCACGTAAACTGAATGTATCTAGTATCTCTGACGATCTGATATTATTATTGCACTCCTACCTGGGGGGGCGTACCAATTACGCTGAATACCGTGGTTTTCGGTCGGGCTTGTATCTGTCACTTTCATGTGTGCCAGAGGGCTCTATTCTTGGACCACTCCTATTTACTATTTTCATTAATGACCTTCCTGGCCGGCTTATCTCTAAATGCTACTATACGCCGATGATCTTAAGATTTCTCGTAGATTATACTCCACTGCAGACTGTGACATTTTACAGGGGGACTTGCTATATATCCATCTTTGGTATTTAGAGAACCATTTACCGTTAAATATTGCTAAATGCAAAGCAATGCCGTTTGCCCGTAGAACTGATACAGTAATATATGCGTACAATGTTGATGGTGAACTTTTAACGCGTTGTGAGGAATATAGAGATCTTGGTATATCTTTTTATACTATGTTAACATTTAATAAGCATGTTGTAAGTATATCAGTATCTTAAAACACTAAGCTTTCTGTTTCGTAATACTAAACACTTGAGTAATGGTGCCCTTATTGCTGCATATAACGCATTTGTTCGATCGAGATTAGAATATAGTTCTATTGTGTTGAATCCAGGATATCATGATTATATGAATTTAGTTGAGATTGTACAGTATATATTTTGGAAAACCTATATATTTCCATAAACACCAGGTTTTCTTGCAACATGACTATCTATATACCAATCTTGTAAAAGAATTTGCATTTATTTCTTTGGCGGATCTTCGTATTGCATCACAAGTAATTTTTACACATAAATGGTGATTTACAAGATCCAGATTTGCTGCCCCTTTTGATTTGTTACATACTGAAGCTTAACAGTAGGAATAGATTAACTTCTTATCTTCCCGTTGCTACGAATGGAGGTCCAGAAGTTCGTGGAATAGAGGGGATAGAGTGAGGATAGGGGCGCTCGCTAGGTGTCATTCTAATAGGAGACTCATCATTAGTATATAAGTTAAGTTGCAGCCCTATAGCGTCAGTCGTTTACGAATAGTTGCCTGCTAAAGGCAAGTCAATCCGGAAGAAATCTGAAACTATGGTGGAAATTGAACACCGTGCTGTGATAAAGTTCCTTACAAAGCAAGGAAAGAACACTCAAACCATATTAAATGAAATAGAAACCGTTTATGGGGAACAGTGCCCTAGTAAATCAATGATTTATAAGTGGCATGGTCTTTTTAAACATGGTCGGGAGTCGATTGAAGACGACCCCCGCTTAAGACGGCTAGTTGAGGCCACCACATCAGACATCGTCGAAAAAGTGCAAAAATTTCTACTGACAGATGCCCGTTTGAAGAAAAAACAAGTATCTGCATTAGTTGGAGTATCAGATACCACCATTTTGCGTATCCTACATGACCACCTGGGTATGACATAAGTCAGTGCAAGATGGGTACCGAGAATGCTCACGCCGCTGCAGAAACAGCAGCGCGTCTGTGCGTCGAAACAATTTTTGGAGTTGTGTGGAGACAAACATGCACAGATTTTGGAGCGGATTGTTACCGGAGATGAAACATGGGTTCATCACTTTGAGCCTGAGTCCAAACAGTAGTCTACGCAATGGCATAAAAAGGGGACACCACCGCCAAAGCAATTCAAAGTCTCAGAATCGGCTGGAAAGTTGATGGCTACTGTTTTTTGGGATTGTGAGGGGATATTATTGATTGATTACAAAGAAAAAGGTAGGAGCATAACCGGAGAATATTACGCAGCGATATTATAAAAATTAAAGGAGGCCATCAAAGAAAAACATCGAGGAAAATTGACCAAGGGTGTGTTGCTCTTGCAAGACAATGCGCCAGTTCACAAGAGCAAAGTTGCAATGGTTGCTCTACACAAGCATGGCTTTCAATCAATAGTCCATCCACCCTACAGTCCAGAACTGGCACCTAGTAATCTTTATTTGTTCCCGAATTTAAGAAAGACTTACGTCAAAGAAAGTTTTCCGACGACAATGAGGTGAAGGATGCAACTTTGGCCCATCTTGAGGCGAAAGATAAAAAATATTTTTATGATAGTTTAGAAAAGTTAATTCATAGATCTAATAAATGTATTGTGCTTAAGGGTGATTATATTGAAAAGGAAAAATAGATTTATTGTTTTATTTTATTTAAAACCCGTTCATTCCACGAACTTCTGGACCTCCCCTCGTAACATGCGCCACCATTCTCAGCCACCATTTATGTCAATATACTTTACTATTATTATCAATGCTTTCAGACAACTTTTGTTTGAGCAATTTTCTGTTCCTTAAAAAATTTTTTCCATTTTCGTTTGCTATTGTTTTCTTTTGGTATTACACATTTACTCTTGTTTTATAATAGTTATCATGGTACGATTATCCTGCAATAAGCTGTATGCTGTTATATAAATTATTATTAGTATTATTAAGTAAGCACGCTTTGGGCAGTATTTATTCGGAAACTATAAATCCTGAAATTAATGACTTTCTATTGTTCTGCAAATAAAATTTAAACTGACCTAGCTTTTGAACTTCATAACAAAAAAAAGTTTTCAATTTTTCCGGATGTTACTTTTAGACAGTTATTTTGTATACAATCCTTCCCAGCGTATGGAACTAAAGAGAGATGTCCTTAATAAATCTAGATTGGACATAAACAGTGCTCCTTGTCTAATCGATAGATTCATTTATTTGTTTTCGCTCGTGTTGAGACCGCGTTACAACTGGAAGCGTTTAAACGCTACTCCTGGATCGTATTCAGGCTCGCGTGAACGCAACCGTTTCGATAAATAAGCGCCGCTTAATGAATTAAACTGACCTAGACATTTGCGCTACATAGATAACCTGTACACTTACTAAAATCGCAATGAACGTATTTATTACAATAATATCCAACACGCATAACGGGAACCTTTAAATTTCAAGAAAGTTACATTTTTTTTTTATATTTAGTGGGGTTCCGTCTTTTTTTTTCTTTTTGATAAGTACTAATTTATTTTATTGACGTAGCTATTGCACGATACCAACTAGGAGCAACAATCACCTTTTCATAAACCTCATTTAAAGCAGTCGCGATTGTTATGAAGATAAACACGAACGGCGCTGAACTTTACCGATTTTATTACTGAAAATAACAAGAGGGAAAACTGAACAGATTATATTTATGTAATTTTTTAGCTACTTTTTTCAATAGATGCATGATTTCGCCTATCCATTCTATTTTTTAAATGATTTTTTTACACAGCATCGAATTAATTTAATTTTTAAATTTTAAAATCATAATTACGAGGGCGACTCGAAATGTTTCTGGAATCCACAAGAGAAACACGGTATTGGTATGGTTTTATTTTTCGATGTAGTCCCGTCAAAGATAAATACATTTTTTCAAACGGTGCTCCAGTCTCTTCAACCCGTCGGAGAAGTAGAAGTCTGTAAAATAGCCCAATCTGTTTCTTCCCAGCCATTTTTTCAGGTTTGGGAATAAGAAAAAGGAGCTGGGGGCTAGGCCCGGTGAATATGGGGATAAAAGACTAATCCGTAACGCAACTCATTCAATTTGGACACGACGATGCGGGATGAATGAGCAGGTGCATTGCCGTGGTGGAAAAGCAGTTTTTCCGCACGCAAACAAGACCGTTTCTCCTACAATACTACCTCGAATCGGATCAATAAATCACGTAATCATGTAATATTGCCCCGTGACCGTACTTCCCATCTGCAGATAGTCGATGGGGATCACACCTAGGGATTCCCAAAAGTCGTCACCATGACCTTTCCGGCCGGTGGAACGGTCTTTGCTTCCACTGTTTCTTAGTCTCTGGTATGTAGTGGTGGATCCAAGTCTCATCCACGGTTACGAAACACACGAAGAAATTCCTTGATTTACGTTGGATCCTGGCCAAACACTCCTCCGAAACGATCGCCCGATTTTGTTTTTGCTCCGGTGTGAGCAAACGCGGCACCCATCTCGCCGAAAGCCTTTTCACAACTAAAATTTCGTGTAGGATATGGTCAACGCGTTCTTTTGAGATGTCTGTTGTCTCTGCTATCTCAGCTTCAATCGGCGATCGTCTAACACGACATCGTGAATCTTGTTACCATTTCATCGTTGGTAGTGGTTTTTGGGCGTCCACTGCGTGGTTCGTCACTTGTTATTGTGCGGCCACGTTTGAACTCACTCACCCAGATGCTGATGGTCGAAAATGATGGAGTACATCCACCATGAACCTGTAGCAAAATATTTCGAATTTTCGTGGCCGCTTTTCCAGCCATCCAGAAGTGTTTTATCACTGCACGGAATTCGATTTTAACCATTTTTACGAAACGGCCTGACTTTTTACACAAAACACACTTTTAACAAACTCCTTCCATAAGAAAAGGTTGCCCTTGCCGAGCAATGAATCCACTTCAACCTTCATGTGCCATTTCTTGCCGATTTCGGAAACATTTCAGGTCGCCCTCGTAAAATGATACTAAATTAAAAAGACGAATTAGTTTAATATACGATTTATTAATAATAATGTACTCGAAATATGGGTATATTCTACACATTTATACTCTAAAATAAAACATTATTATTTTAAGGACTAATATGATAAAGTATGAGTTATTCTCAGATTAATAATATACACATGTAATATAAAATGTAATACTTACAATAATAGTTATGCCTACTAATAATTTGGCCAACAACTTACTGGGGCAACATTAATTCAAGAGCTTCTTCACTGATGGGATGGTGCTTCTTCTTTGGGTCAGGCCTCAGGTGTGTAATATAGGGATCTGCCGACCCGAGCACCTTATGAAATATATCCTCGTTTGTGGCTGTACGGGAACATTTCCTCGTGAAGTGAAGTCTATAACATTTGTAGTCTTTATGGCTGCTTTCTTGGGCCTCTTCCGATAATAATCTAATCGACAATGCTGTAGCCGTTATAATTTCGGCTCCGTGAATTAAGATTTTATGGACATTTGAAGCCATATAATATTGCGGGTATAGCTGTATTGCTAACTTAGCAGTACCCCTTGTATGCGTACAACTGAAATTTGTGCGAGTCAATTGAAAAGTTACTATTAATTACCTCTAATGTGACTTTATTAATTACTTCTAATGTGACTTCATTAATTTGCGTTTTGTTTTTAGTATTTTGGTAGAATGAAATATTTCATAAGGAAATTAAGGGATACTCTAAATAAAGTTATAAAATTTTCAACAATGATGATTTACAAAACTGTGGTGATGGTAAGCCACTTATACGTTAAAAATTACTGGTTACTTAAATAATAAGAATACTTCAAAGCTAAGTTTGGATACAATCAAACGTAATGCAACTTGTTCGTAAATGATGATGAGGGTTCAATAAATCGAGCAAATCTATACCATTAAGCACAAAATAAGAAAATTGATATCGACACTCTGTACGCCGTAATACTGTTAAGCTCAAACTATTTTTTTTTTTCAAATAGATTATTCACCATGAGTACACTGCAGGTTCCAAAACCAGATTCGCACAAGAAGCTCGAAAACTCCTAAGAAGACAGTTTGGTGGGACACCTGTATAGTTAGCTATATAATACGTAGTTACAAATATCGCAACACCAACGGTAGATATTTTTCTTTTGAAATAAGTTGTATAACGTTAAAACATTGAAACTATTCGCACAGACTTCGAATTTTCGCTTGGATTTCAGTTATGTGATGAGAATTTCTGAGTAAGCAAATATATTTGAACTCATGATGATTTTATGCAATTCCACCAATGGTCTCTAAGCGATAGGTGTAAATAGAAGCTGGTTCCCACTATTTAACAAAACCGCCTTGAGACTCGATTTCAAAGCATTCATGGGCTTCGTATGATGCCGAATGAAATCTTATAGTGGGCCATTACTATTGCAGCAGAAGACTTTTTCTGAAAATGATTCCAGAAGCTGAAGACCAGTGCCAAATGAAGTCATTCGGATATTTTCCTCGAAATAGAAATCAATTCCTCAATCTGTGACGCCTCGCGTCCATAAATATTACTTGACCTTGTGCAATAACTTTCGCAATGGCCGCAATAGATACTTAGAGTACTTAGGGCATATGATGCAATAATTATTTGTATGAAGGGATTATTGATCTTTTTAAATTGCTCTATATTACCCAATAGCGGTCAAAATGTTAATGTCTCTGTGAGGTAAGCCAATAACTTTTCTTGAAAGAAGCAATTTCACTGTGGCCCAGTGTTACTATTTTAAATATGAATTCAAAATTTCTAATTATATGGAGAAGCTATGAATTAATTTCAAAACCTTAATTGTCTAATTACTTCTAAATTTGCACTTGCTAACATTTTTCAGGTTAATTGCTACCTACGATTTACTTTAGTTAATAAACTCCACTATCTTAACATTATTACTACAAATTCGCTCATGTAATCCCTAACTCTTGATGGTTCTTTACGATAACCATAATGTAAAGATTTTTGCAACTAATTCAAAACATAAATACTCTTGTATCGTGCTTATTAATCTTGATAATTGAAACGCCATCATACTTACAAAAGTAGGCGAGTTTTGTCCGAACAAAGCGAGGGTATCTAATAAAGGTAACTACATTAGTCAAATAACGCGTCCTACATTTATGTGTCAAAAAAAACGAATCGATAGAAACTAATCATTTTAGCATAAAATATGAACGATTTTGATATTAGAAATGCAGCGATTGCGTAATTCTATTGCAAGATCAACAACACGTTCAACCAATCAATTTCCAGAGCGCGAGTATTAATAATAATTTATACTTTTTACGTGCGCGATATAAAACGATATATCCTAATTAATGGCTGCATAAATGTTGGAATTATATGAAATATATTTCAGCATTTCGTGACGTACTGACGGTAGTCATTATTTAGTTATTACAGCGCCAACTGATATATTCAAATTTAATGGTTTAAGAGATGAAAATGCATTGTTTAACGCTATTTTGACGCATAAATGCTACACGTGTATGCAATTGGTAATTTAATTTATATACACTGATACTCATGGAAATTTGGACACTTGAACCATCTTCAAAAAGAAAGTTAAACTAACTTGAAAACAAGAAAGTAATATGTAACCCAATAGAGAAATAATAACAAAAATAAAGAAAAATAATATTACAATTAAACAACTACCTTTGGTAACTAAAACTGCTCGTACAATACGTGGCATTCTGACAATTAATTTCGTAATTGTTTCCTAACTAATAGCTGATATAATTATTTAAAGTACCTCATGAGATGTTTGTTTGGAAACAGATAGCATTTTTAAGAAGAGTCAAACCAACACGTTCTATATAAAGTACCACGGGTTTCGACTAAACTCTATTATCGTGGAATACATTTAACCATATTTTACAATTCCAAGTTTTTGACTAATAATGCCGGATATAATAAACGTTTTCATGTAGGGTATCATTTCTTAAAATGTATCGGCTTCCCGTATAGGATTTCTCAAACAATCTCTCTCACTCTTGATTAAATTCATTTAACGACGTGCTAACACACATAAAAAGCTAGCCTACAATGATTAAAATCCATTCAATAGCCCTATTTAAAATTTTCTTAACCAAGCGAAATACAGATTTACACTTTATCATACTAAGTAAATAATAAAAACATGTTCGCCTTTGTTAGGCCATAAATACGTCACAGCATTATTTTTGTTTTGCATACAGAGCTGAAATGAAACAGCAGATAGCTTTAATAGCCTTTATTGTTGATATGTATTGGAACTTTTCACCACACAGTCCACTCTTGATTTTCGAAAAGGTAAAAAAATCGCTGGGACTTAGGTCCGAATTCTGCGGAGGATGGTGTACCAACTCGACGTCTTGTTGCATTGAAAATTCAATTGTCTTGCGTACTGCGTTCGAACTTGCATTGTTTTAGTGAAAGATGATTCATCGTTCAGGGTTGGCTTTTCGAAGCTGAACGATGACTTGCGGCAAACAAATGGTTGTAACAATCAGCAGCAACAGTTCTTTAATTTTGCAGAGGAATTTTCGCCACATAACTTGGTTTCAAGATAAATCTTGCAACCATTTTTTTTTGAGACGCTTTGAGAACGGATGACTTTTGTCGGCGTTTCTTCACCTTGGAACACCAAAGCGTACGACTGGCGTTTATTTTCTAACTCGTCTGAATAAATCCAAGATTCATCATCACTGATGATGATGTACACATTTTTAGAGTTTTCAGCGTTGAAGCGGTCTAGCGTTTTCTAATACCAATTCACCCTAGCTGCTTTCTATTCTGCGGTCAACAGATGCGATATCCAGCGGGAAACTATTCTTTTACACACCCCAATGATTGCCTTAATCACACGGTATATAGCATATCGATCCTTCTAGATGATCTTGCGCATCGACGTGTTCCTGTGTAACTGCCAGTTTTGGTGCACTCGCTCTTGCATCGTCACTATGACTGATCCGTCATCATAAAAAGTTATTACGCAAAAATGTTCTCAGTTTAATTCCATTTTTCAAATAACGACTTTGACAGTTCATTGTAGCTACGACACTACATCTACAGCACTGCAACTTCGGATTTAGGTTAACTAAAGATGGGAGCTAATTTTTAGTGGTGACATTTGATTAGTGGTGCCCTCTACGTCCCGGTATGCAAAACTTAAGAGACATTCCTCGTATTGCGAAGTAATATAATTGTTACCTTATTTGTGTAACAGAATTGTAAATGATGACCTGCAATATTTTGTCAAGTGTCCAATATTTCATGAAAGTAAGTACATATCGATACATGGTCTCAAATGATATAAATGTACTTATATCAGCGAATTTACATGCACTGGAAAACAAAGAGCCTAATCTGTACCGTAGTTTGTGATTTTGGAGGTCTACAAATTATATTTCTACCATATCCATTTCACTACCCTAATTTAAAGCTATATCAGAATTTCACACACACAGAAAAGTAGTAAAAAGTTATCGTCTATATCCAATAAAATAAGATTACAAACAATAAATTTTAGAGTTTGATTTGACGCGTCAGTAACATAATAATGTTCTTTGTATTTTACAACTTTCTTGATGTAGAAAAGGAAAACGATTTAACTGCGGTTTTCAGGAACAGCACTTAAAGCGATATAAAAACCTAGTGATAGTGTAACTTTATAGCACATTTCGTTGAACGATAGAGAGATATGCAATACAGCGTTATTTAAAATGGTCTTAGGCTAAAATGAGAGACCAATAAATATGGATTTTGCATATTTCAAACATGGTTTTACTTTCGTTCAGGTCGTCTTTATATACATGGTTACAAATATACATAAATTACTTTATTTTATAAAAATAAAATGACTTACTTTATTATCTTTCGAAACTTTTCCAGCGTTCTTAATTCAAAACTGCGTGGTAGTTCTTTGTCATAGTGAATGTATGTATATTGTGACAACCAAACCACAAGAAAAAATTATTTCAGTTTAAAGTTAAAGAATATAGCAATAATTTAGTGATTATACGAGAGTTAGAAGGCACCTGTATAGAGTTATTTTCACTTGTTTCATTGACAAAACCAACAAAAGGCATACTTTCCAGAAAGCAAGCAACCGTTGAAGTTCCAACCAGCTAAATATTCTCTGGGCTGGATTCTTCTACAGATATAGAAGTTTTGAAATATATTTTGCACTTCTTCCTCTACAAACTTAACTTCATATAATAAACCAATTTAAATGAAACCGCCAAGATTTATATGTAATTACTACATAAAATAAAAACTGTTGATTAGTCCTTTAAGGGTAGCAATAATGTTTAAGTTTCTGATGCGAGATACTCTTTACAAGAAATGAGATGGTGGTGCTCTTTAGGAAATTTTAATCCATCCTTATTAATAAATTACTTTTACGAAAAACATATTGTGTTCTTATACAAATGTCAGTTCAAGCAAACGCGTAAAGTAAGTATGAAGTTCCCTTTGACTGGACTTCTTTCTATACGCATTGCAGTATTAACATTTACTCTACCAACAGCGTACACTGAACAGCAAAAAGCACGGAACCCATGAAATATTTTGTGCAGATTTCCCAAATTGCACGTTTTATTTGTAAATGCGTAGCTTGAGTAACATCTTTGTCATTAGCAATCCTCTTAACTGTATCTTAACTTTAAATAGCAGAATTATTATCTTAACAACACGAACTTGTTGCCATATGATGTTACTGCTTTATACGTTTATATCCAATTCATTCAAAATTTTTCTGCACCTTCATATTAAACTTTTGTTTAGTTAGCGTTTTATTGTTGTTTTAGGGAAAATAACGTTAGGACTTCCTCTAATTTCTCTCTTCTCTATGCGATTCATATTACAGTTATCTACATATCTTTTATTTACATTACTCCAAATCGTGAAGCGTGTTTACTATGTAGCCTAACGACTAGGCCAACAAGCACAGCATACGTTTGATGGGTTAACGCCTCATCAACAACTCAAATAATGACATCGCCAAACTGACTTATTACAATTTTTTCCATTAAAAAAATTTAATTATATCATTATTTGAAAAGATATAATTCTCAAATAAACTCAGAAAGTATTTTGCTACGTATCCAAGACATCCCATTTCCAAATCATTTGATTCAGTTTCAATCCAGAGGAAACTGAAAAGCCTGTGCCACTATTCATGCAAAACTTGAATCATAGTTCTCAAAGTTCGTAACTTCATACGTATTTACTTTAATTTATTTGGCTAGTTGCAGGTTGTGTTAGGAATTTATCTATTTAATTAACATGACATTGTGAAAGTGATATACATATATGGGCAATGAATACATATTATATAACTTTATGGTGGATGGTGTAGGAAGCCTATAGAAGGACGCAGGTCTGTTGCAGCAGAAGACATTGTTCAACGAGTTGACAAAATGGTTCGAAAAAAACTGAGGTTTACCATCAGTGAATTGAGTGTGGCTAGAAGGGCAGAGCCTCCAGGTATAGAGGAATTTCAAAACAACGTCGCGGATCATCTCAACACATTGGCGGCAACATTCTATGCAGAGGGCATTAGAAACTTCGTCCATAGATATGGCAAATGCATTGGTCTTCACGGTGATTATGTAGAAAAGTAACCGCGTTTGTACATAATTTTTGGTATTTCGTTTTGTTATTTACACTTGTCTTGTTTTTATGAGAATTTATATGAGCTATCGGCCCTCGTAATAAAGCAGGCTGGACCAATGTTTCTACGATTGAACTTAACAATTCGTAAAAATTATCACTTGGTTGCCACGTGATAATAGTGACGTTCAGCACTGGGGACGTTTTTTAAGTAATTGCCTTAATTGAAAATAAACAGCCAACGATTTGACGAAAGCTCGTAGACGCTGAACGTGACCGGAACACACCTACAACTTCGGCACTATTCAACAATGGACCCAAATGCTCTTCACTGACTAGTCGTGCTTTTGTCGACGATCACCTGATAATCGAGAAAAGGTGTAGAGAAGATAAACAGTGTGCAATTGAACCATCTCCGAGCAGGTGTCCTCGCATGGAAGTTCTGTAATTGTGGCAAGCACTTCCACGGAAGTAAATATTGACCTAATTTTTGTAAAAAATGGTGTTTCGAATGCCAGAAGCTATATGGAAAATATCATTCAAGAAGCTTTCGTTCCATTTCCTCATTTCATTGGAGAGGATTTCATTTTAATAGACGCTGGGCAAACGCCACTACCAAAACAACAGGTATATAAGGTAAGCATAAACCGCAGACCAGTTTCAATTGGCCGACAACCCCCAGAAGAAACCTCGAGAAACAATACATCACAATGTGGACCAGCATCAGATGCAGAATAACATCCAGGAATCTATAATAACATATACCTGGAACGTGTATGATTCTTTGTATATGTATATAGCCTGTGTATGTAGCTTTTTTCAAAAATACTAAAATGTAATTTTTCGTTGAAGTCTTCTCAATTTATAATTTATTTAAAAATGGAAGAATGGTAACAGCAGATTTTCTTATGATTAGTATCAAAAATTTGCTTAAACTGTATTGTTAATCGAAAAAGTATGCATACTTTCGTTAATTTAATATATTCTTCAGTTCAGATATTTGAATCAACTTTTTTTTAATGTTCTTAGTTTTTATCTACTTTTCTTTTAATTCTTTGATCTGAAACTCTATTTATGACCACGCTGTAGTATTTATGCAGTAATTCATGAAAAAAATGCAATTTATAAGGTCATTTTTGTGTATCTACTGATAATGTATACTTAGCCTACGACATGTTTATTAACAGCAAATAAATGTAAAATGCAGAGTAAAATTATTTTGAATTTGAATTAATTTTATAAGTGCTCAAAGTTGTAGTTACACAATTACTTAATGGATTGTATTTTGTCATACAAATACTTTCCTCTTACACTTTAATTTTACGGCTGCAATAAATAGTACGTAGAGGAGTGTTATAACATTAAATATTTACATAAGCTTTCGCGCTGGTACATCACGCATCAAGATAAGCTTTATAGTCAATTTACGGTGATCAATATATTGAACGTCTTCAAAACTTCGATTTCCACAGCTTATTCCATTCTAAATATTTAATAAATAGTGCAGCCGCACCTTGTAAACTTACTAACATTGTCGCTAATGAACCCCAGCAACTACTTAACCGCAAAGACGAGGAGAATATCCTTAAACCGCATCACCTCGTTAGTTAGGGAGCCCAATTATAATCTGTTAGTAAGACTGTTGAAAGCTATTACATTAAACTAAGGCAACGACATAATCTATTGTGCTATTAAACACAACTCAGTATCGCATAAATTCGTAATATTATCATCAGAACTAACATACCAGTAAAGGAATTGAAACTCGTTTATAGAACACTTCAGAAGACCAACGCCTATCAATTACATCTTATTCGTTCACTGATGCTTTCTTGTTTTATCCAGGAGCATCCAAATGTTTTATTTTGCATATTTCAAAACATTTCCAGAACACCATAATTGCTCTATGGTACTGTTACCATAGTAATGATAATATCCAAATTAGCTACAGTATATAAAAATCTGTTAGCACTGAGATTAACAGCGATGAGTAATATAAGTAGAATTAGGTGTGTCAAAACGAAAGAACTACAATAAAAGTGCAGATTTTGTAATGCTCCCGAAATACAAAAGAAACTAGAAGTTGGTAAAAGCAAATTTATAATTCCTTTTCGTAATGACCATAAAGAAAACTTGCATTTTCATAAATAATACTCATACCTGTCGAGCCTTCATTTCAATTTGTTACACATGAATTGTTATACCTTAAAACAAAAACAATACCTACAACTATACATTTTATCAAAACAATTAGACGAAACATGTCATGTTTGATAGGCTGTTAGTCTTTATCGAGTATAATCGCCGCTGACCGAAGCATTTTATCAGTAATTGACCACATATTGCACATATGTATGCCCGCTTAAAACCGGAAAATTCTGAAACCTTTCCCGACCTTTTTTCTGTTGTTGACGATTCGACAGCATCTCGATAGAAATGAAAACTAAACTTAAAAATCATTATCAATTGATGTATAAAAGAACAAGTTGCTTAAGTAATTTAAATGCTTTCAGCAAACTGAAAGTAGATTCTAGGTGGTTGTACAAGAGCTGGATTCAAAACACTGAATTCTCTATTTCAATCAATCCTAGACATTTTTGGCAGTTTATGCATTCTCGAAGAAATAGGGGAGGTATTTCTAAAACTATGAAGGACGATTACGACAATACGTACAACAATCTACCTTCCATAGTGGACGCTTTTCAAGAGTTTTTCCAATTCGTATGCCTTCTTTCTACATTAATTCGGATGCTTGCTGCTCCCATTACTCCATGTGCTAATATGGTTGACCTAGTTTCTGTGACTGAAATGGACGTGGTCTATGCTATGAAATCATTAAAAGATAATTGAACAGCAGGTAGCGATAATATACCTGCCTTTCTTGTTGAGGATTGTGCACATATATTTGCTTCCTCTCTCTGCTACTTGTTCTCAAGATATTGACCTTCCTATCTGTGTGGAAGATTGCCAAATTGGCCCAATTATCCTCCTACAACGTTATTAAATAATTTTGTTTTTAAGAAATGTTTATACAAATATATTTATGCTAAAGTTAGACCCTGGATTTCAGGTGATCAACACGGTTTCGTTGCTCAACGATCTACAAAAACTTATCTTATTACAGTTACTCAATATCTATCTGATAGTGTAAGTGCTAGAAAGCAGGTAGATGTTGTGTTTACAGACCTAACAAAAGTTTTTGATCGAATCGATCACACCCTGGTTATTAATAAATTCGATAATATTGGAGTTTCGTCGCCGCTTTTGTCTATATTTCAATCGTAACTTGTTAACAGAAAGCGATATTTAGGTGTTCATCTAATCACTTCATCCCAACCTCTGAAGTTCCTCAAGGAAGTAACTGGAGTCTAATTTATTCGTTTTTTTTTACGTTTCGCAAACGGCGTATTTCGAATATACTAGAAAACGTAGTGGTGAGTATGCCGGAGTTAGAATACGAAGGCAATAGAATTAAATGTGTAAAGTGCGACAACTATTTGACGTGTACCAGCAGGTGGAAGTGTGAACGCTCCTTAAAAAGTATAAAACACTGTTTTGTAATTCGTGGCAAACGATACAGCATACAATTAATATTTGATATAGGTGTTTGTTCTATTCTATGTAATGTACCGTTCACTTTACTACACCAACAAGCATTTGTCTCCTTCTGGAGCAAGTATTCGGATTATCCAATACTCAGTCGAACATCGTTAAGAAACTTTATACCATTTGTTCATGAATACGTTAAAAGAAGAATTAAGGCAGAATTGTTTTTTATCTTTCAATTCTGCCGGGTTATTTCGTGGTTATTTGTGGACGAAACAATCGATCAGCAAAAACATTCTGTGGTGAATGTGATGGTACGTACAATGGAAGAGTTTGAACCGTCATCCCCCAGCGATGAAATTTTAAAAATGGTGTCGAGGGCATGAAACAAATTTCAAGTTTCAACAAATCCAACTTTTAATGTTTGTGAGTGACAGTGCCGCTAACATACTTTTCATATGCCGACCTCTTAAAAAAGAGAGTTGCAATCTGTTCCATGTAAGATGCAAGTCCATACTTTAAACGTTGTTCCCCTATATGTCATCCACGAGTAAATACTTTAATAGCTCATACGAAGGCAGCATTTCTGTAGCCCCCAAAACGTACAGAAAGATTTCTGGAACTGTGTCCCAAAGTGCCTGAACCACCACAGTCGATTACTACGCATTGGGAAATAGTATTTTGATGATGTAAAGAAGGTAGTTGTACAATTCGATCCCAGACACGCCAAAGCTATCAAGGAAAGCCAAAAAATATTTCAAGATGGTCAGGTAAAATGTGATTTAGAAAGTATTCGCAAGAACTGCTATGGACTAGCGGAGGAAATTGAAAAATTACAAAATGATTTGATGTCGATGTGGATTTTGTTCAAATTGGGGACGATGTTCACTCACACCTATATACGGCGGAAGGCGAAAAAAAATTAGTGTAATATGATAATTTGAAAGTGTTATTGACAAGAATTCATATTTTCTCATGCTAAGACAAATTTGTGAAGGTGCGTCAAAAGATCCATTAAGTTGTCACAAGGTTTACTTTAAATTTGAAAATAAAAGATCACTCGATGTGGAGCGGTCGTTTTTATCATTAGAAAATATTTATTCCGCACACCGTACGTATTTGACTGAAACAAATGTGGAAACATATTTATAATTCCGTGGAAAGTTTTTAAAACAGTAAGTGTTTCCGCACATTATATAGTATATTTTTTATATTTATATTATTTTATGTGTAAACATTCCTATCTCCGGATCGCCTATGCTCACTCATGAAGGTCACGATCATAAATGATGCGAGTACGTAAACGTTACTGAACACTGGCCTTTGTACAGCCGTTCGGCCTCTCCACGTTGTTCTCCGCACTGCACTGAAACTTGTCCCCCTTTGCCGAGACTAGTGATAAGACTAAGATGTAATATCGGAGTTGGAGTGTATATAAGTAATAAAGGCTATAAACAGCACACATATTTTATTATTCTCAGATATACCCCGCATAACGCATTATAAATGAAAATTAATGATTTTGGTTTATCGCAATTTGCTATGGTGTAAAAACAATATTTTCTAATAGTACCTGTACTTTAATTGCAAAAACTATCTTTCAACTTTATGGAAATATTATACAAACATCGATTACCCGTAACTAATAAAAAGTTTCAGCAAATGCCTTAAAAGAATTTTATGGCGAAAAGATAATTACATTTGGTGGTTAAATTATAACCCAACGAACCGCAAGCGCCATCGCACTGTTGGCCGTATAACTACCACGACGTAAATACTGTTGCTTGCTTTATCCGGCGAAGCCCTCTTTTCGATTTCTCCCTTGTTCGCTCTCCCGTTCTCCGCCTGCTATACCGACAATAAAATATATGATCTAATTAAAAGTTGTCAAATCCGTACTTCCATTCTTCTGCTTCACCTGTGGATTATGCGGCATTACCTTCATATATTGCTGAAGTTCGGCTTACCACGTTGCTCTATTCAAAGTTTAGTTTATTAATTAAAAGCTCCTTCTTTCTTCTAGCTCGTAAAACTGCATTGATATCGCAGAACATGAACTGCAATGTATAAAAGTAACACCTGTATCCATTATCCGTCGCGAATTCGCTGTAAACGCCACGAATATGTAGATAGCTTGTAACTGACGCTGTTCCAATTTAAATTAAAAACTGTGTTGCATTAAATTTGTTTGTTTATCAGAGGAAACAGACCATTTGCTCGTTTTCGTTCAGCGATGACTGCGCGCCATGCTAAAAATTACTATGCTGGAATAATAAATACGGCAGATATGAAGGTAAAATGTTAACTAGGGCCTATAGAATCGTATCGTGATTTATGTTTTTATAGTTTTCAATTATTGAATATTTTTAGTCAGTAATTTATTGCATTTTCGAAAAGTATGTACACAGATATAATTCTACGCTAAACAGTTATACTTGTAAAAGAATTTCATAAAATATTATCACATCATCATCATCAAACATACATCAATAATAGTAAATACGATATGAAATCAAAGGCGTTAGGCTTTTTACTGGACATTTAATTAAAATATTTAGGCAATATACTGAGACATTTCAAATATATCTTGGAAAGAAGTGTTATGTTTTTCAAAACACTCAGACAAAGATGTTTTAAAAGATTATTGTTTTTTCAATCATCCAAATGGCGACTGGGAAAAATTGCCCAGTCGTTTCAAGTAGAAGGCATAGAACTGCTCGAATTCCTCGAGTAATGACTTCCCTAAGAGCTTGAAGAGTCAATGCCCTTTTATTGTAAACTTTAGTTAAAAAAATAATCTTACGAAGAAAGATTCGGTTCTTGAAATGAGGTACCCTCTTAAAAATGACACATTCTCTTGCGGTATGGTAAGTAATACCATTTTATTGAAACCAAATCCTATCGAGAGCTATCCGATGTCTTCCCAATTCAGGCATATGAAACTCTAACAACATGCTTACGTAGTATTGTGAGTTTCCCGTTACTGCGCATGCGTTTTCTCGGAAAAAATTGAGTCTAATTATGTGAAAACCGGAAATTTCGCACTACTCTGACTATATAGGGGTTCTTGATGGATTTCCTGTGAATGAAAATAAGTCTTGCTTCTCACAATAACGGAATATTCTAAAACTTGCTGAACCGCCATGACTTTGAATAGATATACAAATACAAAATTCGGCAATTTTGCATATACACTCAGCGAAATTTCTATAGTTCCATATAATTTTGTAATTCCCCCATAAACCTTTAGTAATGGCATCAGTTGGGAATTACCTGGAATTATAATTCTGAAAGTAAAGAAATAGCAGAAACATGTTGTTTTGTTAGATACCATACTTAGGGAAAGTATCTGCCGTGTAAATGTATACATACGAGCGAAATTTCTATAATTCTACAGAGTTAGACGGA
Source organism: Trypoxylus dichotomus (assembly GCA_023509865.1). Classification (NCBI taxonomy): domain Eukaryota; kingdom Metazoa; phylum Arthropoda; class Insecta; order Coleoptera; family Scarabaeidae; genus Trypoxylus; species Trypoxylus dichotomus. The sequence continues at coordinate 43,354,658 of CM042074.1, read as the reverse complement.
CATTCTACGAAATCAGGCACTACCTGTCAGTGAAAGAAAGCTTGTAAACATCTTTAAAATTTTATTTATTGTTAAATATATGTATATATAGGAGAAGGTAAATTGCTAGCGGAGGAGAACAAAATAAAAATAAATCATTATAAAGAAGTAGGGTTTTCAAATCGATCATCTCATCAACAATTTTATAAAGTTGGGCAATTCCTACGACAAAAATCGCACTAATGGAGATACTACTAAAACTAACTCGAAGGTAGCGATCACCGATATGTCGACTAGACTGTTCTGGTAATGTTACCGCGCTACAAATAAGATGTAATTTAAATTTATCGGTAACAAACAGATGCGTATAACAAATTTTATCCAGCAGTAAACGTTTCCGGTGGCTAAAAAGGGGTTTCGAAACCACCCTTAAACGAGACACATAAGATCATATAAGACGACAACATGACTGGAATAACGTCACATTTTGTGAAGAGAAGAAATTTAATTTTGGAGGGTTTCAAATATCATTGCCACTATTTGCGCAAGAACAGTGAAGGTGCAATGAGCCAAAATTTTGGTGGTGATAGCGTAGTGGTTTGTACGGCTTTTACTCATAGCAATAAAATCCCTGTATATTATATTTCTACGCGAATGAATTCTAATTCTTATACACAACTTCTGGAAATGGTTCTGATATACTTTGGTGAACAATTGCCGACGCGATACGGCATATTTCAGCAAGACAATGCATTTGCAATTTTGATTAAAAGGCAATTAATTTATTGCAATGACCTGCTCGCATTGCGAATCTTTGTGGAGTATTGGTAGGAGAAGTATATGCCACTATTAATCAATACGATAGATTGGAGACTACGATAGATAGATTGTGTCTAGTCAAAGAACTAAACTCTGTGATAATTAGATGTTGAAATGATATTCCTATTTTAACATTGACCAAATTGAAAGACAGCATGAAGGCGCGGATGTTTGAAGTTATTTTGAAAGAGGATCTAACACTCACTACTAAGTTAGAAGGAGTTATAAATTTTTACGTATTTATTTTATTTATTAATTTTGTGTTAATTAACATATAAGAATTTACCTGTTTCGAGTTACCATTATTGTAAATAGTCTCTGCATAAAATATAATACATTTCTTTAATAATATTTATTCTTGCATTTTCTTCTAATTCAGCTTTGACTTTAATGTATAATTTCCCAAAGATATTAAGAAAACCAAATATTCTGTTCAAAAGTTCATATGGAAGCATATAAATTTCGCTGAGTGTATGCACCGATTTATTATGAAATTATTTGAAGCATACTACATTCCTGTAATATGCATTTTACCAGAGGCAGTTTTTTCTATGGTTTACAGGTTTGCGCAACCACCAAAACTAATAATAGAAAAAATATTTAATTTATAAATTGAAAAGAAAACGTAATTCTATATTTTTAAAATTATAATAAAGCTTTTATAGTATCTTACAGAATAAATTAACTATCTGTAATATAAGCTCTTCTATATACCATTTGCTTTTAGTTAACCTGAATAAAAAAAGAAAAACGGTCTTGATTACAAAGCAACTGCAATCCATGTATATACACTGACGGCTGACGAACTTTGTCGAAACTCTTTGTGGTGTGTATGTCGATATAGTACAACAAGGTTGCAACGTCTGTGCAACCTAAATGGTCATTTGTGTATTTTAGGCACAAGCCGCCACCTCACTTTAGTAACATCGATATTTTTTATTGTGTGTTAAAAAAATGTGTTATTAAATTCACTTGACATTCGCTGTCCCACGAACATTTTGAGGAATATCTCAGTTGGCTGTGAAAATTGTTTCTCTTCTCGTTCTCTAATAGCATTCTTAACAATTTTTCAGCCGCACTTGCTTTTGCAGGTATTTATATTTCTTAATTGTATTTTGTTCTTAAAAGTATGTATTTCTTTTTCTTTGGCCTTATACTATAGCAATTTTCAAAGATTTTTCTTGCCCACCTCTTATTAGGGCTGTATGGTTGACTTTCCAAAATAAAATGGGATATTCAGCCAATTTTACTGGATTTTACTACAATATTTAACTCCATTAGTTTCTGAGTAAGTGTGCGCGGAAATGAAACATTCTGTATACACCTCTAATTTAGCAGATTATTTACTGTACATTGCCACTCAACAATACTGTACCCTATTATATCATGTGGTTTAGATAGAATAAATATTATATTTATTTCGTCGTATATATGTACCTGGTTTATTCTAGTATTTACTGAATACTCTAAACAAAAAAAAATAAGTAAATCATTCTATTTCATATGTTTCGATCAAGCAACTCAAGAACATTTCCATAACAATCATTAATAAAAAAGCTAATTATTTTACTTCAACTTGACATGAAAAGAAGTGGGTGCAGAAAAAAACAGATACGTGCTTTCAATGGAACTAGAAAAAGAAACGTCCGTCAACCCACATGCAATCTCCGAACCTATAACGTGATGAATGAGAATGTCGCAGGTTTTTTGTTGATCATAATAAGAAGACAAATGACTCTGATTTATCTATTTTGGATAATTGCTCATCTTCGAAAATAAAGAATTGAGACTTATTTGTCAAATACGAAACGGAAAAAAAATAAATGCAGATAGGGAAATAGCGGTTGAAACTTCCCCTTTCGAAAAAACAATTTAATATTCTGACAACGTCTAGGAATCCTATTATTTTATTTCACATAGATGTGTAATATATAACGTTTAATATAAAACGGAAGGCAACAAATCATGCATTCAAGGGAACATATTTGTCGGTATTCCAATAAAATTCACCGCCGCAAGAGCAAGAAACCGGCATTTTATTAAAAGTTTCTCCTAAACAGAATATAAATCTTACCGGAAACGCACACACGGCAGCGCGGGAATACTTTCAAATATTACAAAGAGAGCAAAAACAAAACGAGTTAGATTTGCGATACTGGCTCGTGAATACTCAAACAAAATTGTATGTCGTATAGATGTGGGCCATTTCCAGGATTTATTGTGATAGCTTCGCCGCTAAAGCCGCAATCGGATTTGGTATGGCGTGGCGGCAGCACCGGGTTTCGGATATTGCGACGACCCAAACCGCTTTTCTCCTAAGCTCATCCCCTCGCTACGTCTATATACTATATACGTCTAGTTACACTTTTATTGCGCGTCCTATATCCAAAAATTACTTTTATGTCCTCTTCTAGCGTGACCTTCGTCACTAGAATATAGAGAATTCGCAGCACACAATGCTTATACGAAAGCCAATTGGATCCAAGCGAACGATTTAAAGATAAAAATACAATTCTCGTCGATGTAAAAACGAAAACGTGAACAAAATAATTCAATATATGCATATATCGAATTGATAACTTGATTCGCGTATGCATGTGTTCTACACAGAAAGATATTGCATGAGAAATATTACAATAGCATTGTAGGAAAAAAAAATATTGCAATTTATACTATAATCACACAAATATTTACATCGACTCAATTGTCTCAAGTGACGTGTGATTATTATGTTATATATATATATATATATATATATATATATATATATGTATGTATATTATGTTGAGCTGAACTAATTAGCAATCACGTTGTAAGTACATTCTTTATCGATATAAATTTTGCGGGACAAAAATGTCTGGAATTCCTTGAAGAAAGAATAATACTAACCCTAAATGAAATGAACAGCAATCTTGATGAAGTCTGACACCTTATGGATAACGCATTGATTCACAACACCCAAATAGTCGGAATCTTTTTGAATTGTGCGCTTCAACATGGGGATGATAGAGCAAAATATGAAAATATCGTGGCCAGCACAATCTCCTGATTGGACACATAACGAACACCTTCTTTTGCCTAAAAACAAACGTATTTAATTGTGCTTTGAGAAGTGTAAAGTACCTAAAAAAAATAAGTGGTAAAGTACAGGAATACATCATAAATGTTATCACTGGTTTCCACCATCGATTAGAATATTGCCTCCCTCAAAATAAGAATATCTATGGAAATATAATCTTAATTTCTGATGTTTAATTTTATTAGTTTCTAAATTTATTACTCTACGGGCCTGATTTGTTATCAATCGTGTATTATTGCATTAGCATTGATAAATTTGGTCTATTACTTTATTATACCTAAAAAAATGTGTATGTTGCATTTTAAAGTAAATACTTGAATTAGAATAAAATAGAATTATACAATAGCAAGATCATTTTTAAGCGCGTGGTATTACAATTTATTATTATGTAAATGGCATTTCCCCAAATTTTCAGGCATTTCCAGAAAAGCCAAATGTCACGCAGTCATCATAGAAAATAATCACCAAAGAAAGCTTAAACGAAATGAAAGCTGTTAGAGTCATATTTTGGGATATTTTCATCTAATACAAACGAAACAACAACGCAACAGTTGGTTATACATATAACATAAACGCCATTCGGCACTACGACGTCTCAAAGAATATCTTCTGACAGTCGATTGACATTTGACATTTTACACATAAATTACCGACAAAATTACTTGTTTAAGTAAAGATCGAAGGGGCCGGTAAACTTTTAAATTGGTTTTCTGTTTGCGTTTCCAGACGCTTTCTTTATATATCGGCTGACGAAGGTCCCATCTTTCCAGTCGGTGATTTAAGAGATTGTTTTACTTTGAAAGGAATTGACTGCCTTTGAACGAAAGGAACGCAGACAATTGTTTTATTGATATTAATGTCTTTCTCTATCACTTACAATGAAATTTAGTTCACCACTACACATACATATGTATATATATTTTTGTTAATGTAATTTCCTTATATCAACGTTAAATTTTAATTTAATTAATCTGTAAAATTGAAAATTTCACGGTTTCAGCAGGATTTGAACCTACATATATATATATATATATTATATATATATATATGATAAAATTGCGATTTTTTTGCATCTTACTAATGTATCTAAATTCCTGAAAAAATATCAGTCTCAGTAGGATCTGAACCCCCGATCTCCCTGTTACCGGTGGAACATCCTAACCAAGTAGATCACGGGACTGATATTTTTATCACTATATATACAGCAGTGTGGAATACGTGTCTGTTTGAGAAATGGACAAGAAACTGTTTGTTTGTTGTAAGTTACGTGCAGGTTTCCAGCGACATTACCTGTTTTCAGATTTTCATTTATTTAAACTACCAGGTTGGTAATGCTGTACTACTTGAGAATTTTCAATTCAATATTTTTAAAATGATAAATTAATGAATATTAGAGAACTTGATCGGCATTGAACTCCTTGCATTTTATGCGAAAAACTAATTTCTGTAATTGAAAAAATTGAATTGTGAGACTGCCTCAAAAGAAGAGTGTGACTTCAAAAACTTAAATGTTATTGGACGTATTTCCTTAATAAATAGATACAGCAGGACACAAGTTCTTTTCAACTTTTCGAATTTAACGGTAAAATAATTGAAAGTGCATTTGCAGATTCAAATTTCTTATACCAAAGTTTTTCTGCCGTCCACTATTGTTTGAAGCACGTAATCATCGTTATATTTACTAATAATATACGACATATATAATGAGAAATAACCCTATGATATGAAGAATAAAACTAAAAGCTTATAGCTGTAATAGCCAAAAATCTTTTCCGGTAATTTAGGCAGAATATATATGTATATACCTAGAATATACAAAATGAAGCTAAAATAAGATATTTATCGCATAAAGGTGATAGAGCGAGTTCTGAAATATTTTAGTCAAGATTAGTCTTAATATCACCATAATAAATCTGTCTATAAAACAGTTGCGAAATTTAATTTACAAATTAATGTTGAACTGAGCAATATGTTTAACTACCGGTATACACAACGTGCAAATACAACGTTATTTTGTGCAATTACTATAACATTGTAAATAAACGTTTAGTTAATGTTAAATTAAAAGATATTTTGAGCGAATAATATATTTATAATTACAAACCGGCATTACATAATTGGGTTGTTTATGATAACCGAAATAAAACATAACAAAGTAATAAGAATTGTCAATGTTATAACTAAGAACTAGCAATTTAGATTATTTTTTTAGTTTATACTTGAATATATTTTATATTCACTCCATTCAGTTTAGTCATATATTAACATTGCCTTACAGTAAAACATACTTTCACTTTAATAAATCAATTGAAGATTTATTATCTTTAATTTTGGTTCAAACCTTGAATTCTTTTCTGCTAGCAATAGAACTATCCGTAAATTATGGAAATGGTTCGCATCGAAAGCGAATGACATAATGTTGTGTTCTAGTTTTCACTAGTTCAATTCTAGGATCGTTTTGTGGGTATCTTAATTAGTAGCTATTGTGCATTTTGAACCGCAGAGCTTACCACCTACATTTGAAACCTATTCAACGTTTGTAGGTGGAATTAAAGGTACATTTTAAAGTGACGCTGCTTCTAAATTATAGCACAACGTTATGCAACAAGTTATCTTTCACTTTTGTGGTACACTCATAAGTATGGTCAACGTTACTTATAGAGATTGCCTAATGTTTAGTTGTCGTTACGAAACACATTTTTTCAACTTCTTCGTTCCCATTGTGTTTTACTATACAAACACAATGGAATCAGCTTTTCACGATGTTATCTCCAGTAAGAGCCCTATTTTCTATGAAGTAAAGGCCGGTGTGCCCTTTGTCTCAGTTCATATCCTTACACCATCACTCATATGAAGCCTTTTCCTGAGTATGTTGCGAGGCATTACAAGCAGGGAGCTCATACCAACTCAAAATGTGTCTATTATCTGGTTATCTGAATTCGTCATTCGTCCGTATTGTTCATTCGTCATATTGATACTACTTCGAGGGGCAGCAGCAAACTCACTTGGAAGCTAGGTTGCATTAAGAGTGCAGTTGCGAGACGTATTGATCGTCTCTGTCTGCTGTTGATAACCGATCTTACCTTTGTCTTCGTGGAGTATAAGTCAAACGTAAGTTTGCAAAATGCAAGGTCTATAAATTATGATTTGGTTCATTCCAAGGTTTTTAGCACCACTTTGTTGTGGTCTTTTACTCCAAGCTTATATCTCTTACAAGTCGTGATATGTATGCTTCCATTTCGGATGACACACAAAATTATACAGCTATTGTTTAAAACATACATTTATATTAAAACTCATCTGTGCATTCGGTTCTTTAGTTAAGTCTTAAAAGGTTACTACCTACTAGTTTGTAAAAATATTTGTAGATATTATATTATATTAAGTGGTACTACTGTTTTATTATCAATTATGTTATCTGGAGTTAACGTCCTTGTACCGTCTAGAATCAAGATCGCAAGAAATTTTAATAACTTCAACTTAGATTTGCCATAATTTTTTCATATTTTCGTATTTTTGATGTTTTACATTATAGATATTTCTTTTTTCTTTGATGTTATTTAATGTATTATTTTTTTTTTATTTTGATATGTTTTCGATGCATTACATGCATTATCATGTTATTATCTTATCCACTTTTGAATATTTATCTGTTGAGCATTTAATAAATTATTATTGTATATGAGACTTGCGTTTTGCTAATTTGGATGTGTTGAACCCGAAAATTATATTAATTTTGCTAATCAAGTCAAAATTTAACTCTATGCCATACTACTCTTTGAACAATCACTAATGCAGCTAAATTGTTACTTAAAAACTAATAAAATATAAACAGAGTATAAAATTTTAATAATTCATTTATTTATTTAAATGCAATATTAGTCACGAGTATAGTATAAGCATTTATTTTAATAATCATCAAAAAAATTACAAGAGTACTTGTAAAAATACAAAGGGGAATAAAGATTTGTCTGCTTCACTTTCTGCTGTGTATTTTGGTTTGGCGGTTCCTTTGAACACTCCAACAGTAGTCGGTCCTCATATGAGGATCCCATCTTTCTTGGTACCGAGTTTCCGTGGTTTAAATGTTAATGAAATCTCTTGACTTATTCATCGCTTGCAGGTTCTTCAGGAAACCTATCAAAATGACTATGAAGGAAATGAAACTTTATGTTCATGGTACAGCCTAGGCGGTGAAATTTTTGAAGTATTGTTTTCACTAGTGCTTTATAGTTGAAGATTTTCTTAGTTTTCAGGAAAATTGTTCGCGACCATAGTAAATGAATTCCATGCCTCTTTCTCAGCTTATAGACTTAATGAAATTTGCATCTGTCATTAAAGTTCTAATTTGAGGTCCATCAAATACCGAAGCTTTAATTTTTTCATAACTTAGTCGTGGAAACTTTGACATGTTTACTAGAAATCTGGCGCTTTAGTGTATTGCTTCATAAGACCCAATTTAATTTGAAGAAGTGGGAAGATTACTTTATCTCTTTCGAGTAAAGGTTCACGTACAATATTCGTTTGTCCAACATTAAAGGATGTTCTGGAAAGCCAATTTATTGCTTTTAGGGAAAAATGAATTTCATATTTGGTATTTGTGTACCTATATTAATTAAAAGCAAATATCAAATCTTAGTCAGCAGAAAAAAATATTTGCTAGCCAGTGTGATCCATTGTAATTCTGTTTGTATATGCGTTAAGTTTTTATAGCAACGTTTCATAAGTGCCAAATAGCATTTTCTAAACAGACACCTATTCTTAAGACCTTTTCTTCCACTTAATAGGTCTTTCTTTTCAATTAAAATACTTGTAGATACCACATTACTAGTTGAGATTTAAAAACAAGGAATAAATTCTGGAATTATCATAAATTAAGTCTCCACAATGCCGTGGATATCTAAAACAACTTGCAGTCCAAACAATCTTATACAATAATCGCAGCCTTTTAGGAAAAATGTTTAATTGTTTCGAAGCAAGCACTTAAGTGAATCAGCAATTTAAAAGTCTGATTACATGAGAAGTACGTTCATTATCAAAACAAGCTTATTCTTTCAGCTAACACTTTCTTTCCTCGCGAAGTTTCGAGGAGAACGTAACTTAATCATAAATTTTAAATATGAACTCCTCTTCCCGCTAGTTTGTAATTTTCAGGTCAAATTTGCATTCATCAGGACAATTCTTTAGTTTTATTAAATAGCCGCGTTTAGCACGGACGGCAGTGTACGACCCATTATCTACCTCGGACAATTTCACGAAGTACTTCTCGGTACTTTCGCCGCTTTTAAACGGATCGTATACGATACATTTTATGACAAATTACCTCTGGTATTATCACAATGTACGTCATCCATACAAATGTTAAGTATATATCTTCTTTCCTTAATACCATATTCACCAAATGTACGGAGCATTAAAGCGCTTTTTTCCTTCCTTACATCCTGTTGCGGTTATTCTTTGTATACGGAGGGCCCCTGCTAAATGACACGTTCTTAAATTTAGTTGTTTTCTTCCAGTGTTGAGTGCTCTTTTTATCGACCTGTTTACAAAAAGACCCTCTTCACTCGGCGATTGTCAAAGAAAAGGATATTAATGGCAAGTAGGCTACGAATTCAAGGAATAATATCGAGGAAGTAACAGAGAGCATCACGCGAATTTCTATTAGCTGTTTATAGAAACGTATCGATTTTTCTAGTTTTGTACGATTCAAATTGGTACTATTATTCTATTTAATGGATATCTATAATTTTGCAATATGTAAACGACAGAGAGGGGGTCAAATGCTCGAAAAGCGGAAAAAATTCAATATTTAGAGAACGGATAGTCCTATCGAACTACGGTTGGTCTCATTCGATTCATGATAAAGAGATATATTAAAAAGATGAATTAGTTTAATATACGATTTATTAATAATAAATATACTCGAATAGTATTATTTTAGAGTCTAATATGATAACGTATGAGTTATTCTGACATTAATAATATATATATATATATATATATATATATATTGTGGTGGAAAATTTCAGGCTCTTTAATTTTTTTAATTTGTTTTTAAATTAAATGATAATGTTGTCTAAATTAAAATAACCAAATGTAAAGTTGAAAAGATAAATATATTGACAAATTAATAAATATATACCGCTTTTCTAGAAAAAAATATGTTTTTTTTACAGAAAACCTAAGGCAATCTCTGTCTAGCTAATCTTTAAATATTCTAATTAATATGCGAAACAAAAATGAGAGCAATAAATACAAATAATTTTGAAGAACTTAAGAAGATTCGACGTCTTTAATCTTTGAAATCGTACTCATTCGCACATGATTTCTCGCCTTTAAGATGGACTGGTCTTCGGCTTCCAATATATGTGTCCAGAACTTCTAAATTTTATTTGTAATATCAGCTGATACACTTTATGAACGGATATAAACGAAGATCTTTGTAAAATTTATATGAGAAAATAACTAATATAAAGAATATAAATTATTCTCAGGAGAAACGATAACAGCATGTCTAACTTTGACACGATGTTTTTTTTGTTTTTTGTTTTTTATATCCATAGTAACACATTTGTTTGCCTATGTAGTAGGCCACACAGTACATACATCCTTGATATGAATAAGATTATAAAGGTAAATGCTGCCAGTCGTGCCGTCCTTCCGTCGTATGAGAAATTTTGAAGATAAGAAGTATAATTTCGTAATAATGCATATTTATACAATGTGATTGAAATGTGTAAGTACAGTATATTAAACGTCTTTTAAGAATGAAATTTGGAAATATTTATTTATACAAATAATATGTTTACGGAAAGCGATATATATAATAAACGATAGTAAAGTTTACGTCTCGTCTGCAAGTGTTGTTGAAGAGAGTCTTTTTTTAACAAGAAATTTTGTGAATAATGAGTTAATAAAGAATACCCAAAGTAGATATCTGTAAAACTTTAGAAAGAAACCTATATTGGTTGAATATCTGTGCTTAAAATTCACAAAGAGTGACTACTGACGGTACTTTGCCTCCAACTTCTAACATCAACCATAATAAAAAATAACGGCGTGCACCGAACGGTGACGAGAAAATATCTGGAAAAGGTAAACTAGTAAAATTTAGAAAAACTCATTGCTAATTAATAAACAATATTTCATATCATTAAAATATATATATATGTACGAGGGCGACATGAAATGTTTCCGGAATCGACAAGAAAAACACGGTATTGGTGTGATTTTTTATTTTTATTTCTCGATGTAGTCTCCTCAAAGATCAATACACTTTTTCAAACGGTGCTCCAGTCTCTTTAAGCCGCCGGAAAAGCAGAATGTTTCGAAGTCTCCAAAATAGCCATCTATAGCAGCGCTTTTTTGAGGCAAATCTCTTTCCTATCAGTGATATTTTCAGGTTTGAATATGGACCCGGAGCATTGTCATGGTGAAAAAGCACTTTTTCCGCTACAACCGAGGCCGTTTCTCTTTCAATCGTGCATCGAACCGGGTCAATAAATCGCTATAGTATTGTCCCGTGATCGTCCTTCCCTTCTGTAGATAGTCGATGAGGACCACACCTTGGGAATCTCCAAAAATGGACACCATGACCTTTCCGGCAGCTTGAAAGGTCTTTGCTTTCTTCGGAGCAGATTCGCTCGGAAAAGTCCACTGCTTCGACTGTTCCTTGGTCACCGGTATGCAGTGGTGGATCCAAATCTCATTCACGGTTACGAAACGCATGAAGAAAACCCTTGGATTGCGTTGGATCCTGGCCAGACACTCCTCCGAAACGGTCACCCGATTTCGTTTCTGTTCCGATGTGAGCAAATATGGTACTCAACGCGCCGAAGGCGTTTTCCATATCCAAAATTTCGTGCAGAATATGGCCCACGCGTTCTTCTGAGATGTCTGTGTATGCTATCAACTTCAGCTTCAATCGGCGATCGGCTAACACGACATCATGAATCTTGTCGACCATTTTATCGTTGATAGTGGTTTTTGGGCGTCCACGGCGTGGTTCGTCACTTGTTATTGTGCGGCCACGTTTGAACTCACTCACCTAGATGCTGAAGGTCGAAAATAATGGAGTACATCCACCATGAACCTGTAGCAAAATATTTCGAGTTTTTGTGGCCACTTTTCCAACCATCCAGAAGTGTTTTATCATTGCATGAAATTCGATTTTAACCATTTTTATGAAACGGCCCGACTTTTGGCACAAAACACACTTTTAACAAACTCTTTCCATAAGAAAAGGTTGCCCTTGCCGACCAATGAATCCATTTCAACCTTCATGTGGCATCTCTTGCCAATTTCGGAAACATTTCAGGTCGCCCTCGTAAAATGATACTAAATTTAAAAAGACGAATTAGTTTAATATACGATTTATTAATAATAATGTACTCGAAATATGGGTATATTCTACACATTTATACTCTAAAATAAAACATTATTATTTTAAAGACATATGATAAAGAAGGAGTTATTCTCAGATTATTAATATATACATATAATATATAATGTATTACTTATAATAATAGTATGTACCTACTAATAATTTGGCCAAACACTTCACTGGTGGGATGGTGCTTCTTCTTTTGGTCAGGCCTCAGGTGTGTAATGTAGGAATCTGCCGACCCGAGCATCTTATGAAATATATCCTCGTTTGTGGCTGTACGGGAACATTTCCTTGTGAAGTGAAGTCTATAACATTTGTAGTCTTTATGGCTGCTTTCTTGGGCCTCTTCTGATAATAACCCAATCGACAATGCTGCAGCCGTTATAATTTCGGCTCCGTGAATTAAGATTTTATGGACTGTTGAAGGCATATAATATTGTGGGTATAGTTGTATTGCTAACTTAGCAGTACCCCTTGTATGCGTACAACTGAAATTTGTGCGAGTCAATTGAAAAGTTTCTATTAATTACCTCTAATGTGACTTTATTAATTTGCGTTTTGTTTTTGGTATTTTGGCAGAATGAAATATTTTATAAGGAAATTAAGAGATATTCTAAATAAAGTTATAAAGTTTTCAACAATGATGATTTACAAAACTGTGGTGATGGAAAGCCACCGCAAATTGGTTTATTTACTTGTCATATGTTTTAGCTTTGTACCTAGATGTTAATACCTAATTGATATTCACTATTTTAAAACTAGAAATCGGCGTATTTCTTAAGAAAAGATGATTTTTCCGGCCGCAATTATCCCCCCCCCCCTCTCCCCTCTGTGAGACGTAATGATAGATCCTCTGGAACCGCACACAACCTCTTATAAAAAATAAGAAACTAAACATTAAACGTTTATAGCGAAGGTATTTCCCTATTTATTATCAGCGATATTAACAAAATAATACTACTATTTCATTACCGTATGTTCAGAAATACAGTTCTAGACGATTCACAACTTTTACCGTTGATAAACGTTTGATAAAGATCTAGAAAGTCATATGGAGCTGCATAGCGCTTTCGCTGAATGTACTGTATATTTGACATTAGTTATGTCACTAAAGCCAACTTTGAATTAAGCGTTTTTTAAAGATAGTGGAAATTAAAAAAATATGTCGATTATTAAAAGGAAAACATTTTCTTAGTGCCAATAAGAAAAACAATGTATTTTCAAATAACAATTAAAGTTATACGCTGTCAAGCATCATTAAATTTTATAACTTGAAAACGTAGCAGCATATTCTTAATAAAACCATAATTAAATATTTTATACGTCTGCATAAAAAGGATCAAATAGCTTTTTCCTCATACATACATAATGCGGCATGATAATAGTAAAATTAGAATTTCATATTTTATCCTATAAATTAGTAGACATAAAGTCTGCAGTTCGCGAAGTGACACAAACTTTGTAGCCTCCGTAATACAATTAAACATATAATTAGAGGTACGAGTTACACGTAATTAAGAACATGGTGTTATAATTATGGAGTAATTATAAATTTTCCTGTTTTAAATACCGTACGCCGCATTATATCCATTAAAATTCTCACGTCACCATAAATATTCATGTCCTGACCAGCCTATTACTGTTTCGCATAATGTACTTTTGCATATACACGGAATATCTTCATACGCAAACGATTTTCGCAAAGGCAATAATAGATTTTTCAAAATGGTATGCTGCTAGATCAGAAATTAACATAATGTGAGTGTGCCGACGTCTCGATAAATTTTAGAAATACTAAAAATGTATTAATACACAACTACAAATAACATTCCTAAATGCGAATATTCGGAACTAAATTGTACATAATAAGGCAAGAAATTAAATAAGGTGTTCAATCTGATCTCCATCTGCGGACAAACAACTTACGAGAAATGTCTCTTAAGTTTGACATACTGGTGTAAATTTGAAAAGTAAATTTTTAAATTTGCCGCCATTATTTATAATTATATTAATAGTTGTCTTTATGTATGTGTGTTAAGCGTTTCTAAGGCATGCTCGTTGTTGTTTAATAGTGTAATTTTAATATACTAAAGTTAAATAGGTTGTGAATCTTTCATTTCTCCGGAGCTTAAGTAAATATCAACTATATTGCAACAGGTTATGGGCCCAGAAAACGCCCAAATTATTGCTAGAAGAGTAGAGAGTTGGTCCCTTTTCTTTTGAAAAAAAATAACCGTCAAGATTCATGATATCGAGCACGAACCTACCCACGATTGAAAAGTTGAAAGGCCGAGAGAACTACAACACATGGCAATTCGGATTAAGAACCTATCTAGAGCACGAAGGTTGATGGTGCTGTGTTGAAGGGAGAGATCCAGAAGAATCGGAGATATCAAAATACAGAGGGACATCAAGGCGAATTCCAAGATTATTTTGATGGTGGAACCCGTAAACTACATACATATACAAACTGCAAAAACGGCTGAAGAAGTGTGGGAGAAACAGAGATACATTTCATTATTCGGGATTACTAAGAAAGGTAAACTTAATGAGAACTTTAACTACTACAAAATTAGAAAATTGCAGCTCAATAGAAGACTACGTCAATAAAATAATCACCACTGCTCACAAGCTGAATCAGATTAAATTTCTGATGAATGGTTAGGAACATTTTTATTAGCTGATTTATCCGATGATTATAAACCAATGATAATGACTATGGAGAGCTCGGGAGTGAGCTTGACAGCTGATTCAGTAAAAACAAAACTATTGCAAGAAGTGAAATCTTCAAATGCAGGTTCTGTTGCCTTATTCAATAGAGGTAAGAAGAATGTACAGAAATTTAATTCTAGATATTATAATTGCAATAATTTTGGCCATTTTGCAAAGAATTGTACAGTTAAAAAGAAACCAAATGTACATAACCATCAAGTTCAGGTACAAGGAAAGGCACATCTCTATTTTCAACATTTGGCATTACGAATGATCCCATCGATGGTGCAAATTCTTTGTATGTACATTCTGATGCGTCAGTACACATGACCAGAAACAGGAATTGGTTAATGAACATAAGAAGTCCATCACAAAATAGCATTACAGTAGCAAATAATCAACAAATGAAAATTGACTGTGTAGGAGACACTAAGGTAAAAATTGGTAAAGACATTGTTGATACTAAAAACGTTTTATATATGCCAAATCTAACGACTAATCTTTTGTCTGTAAGCGAGACTGTTAAAAATGGGAATCATGTAACTTTCAGTTCAACTGATTGTAGAATTTACAATAGCGACAAGAAACTAATATGTACTGCAAATTTAGTCGACAACATGTGTAAACTTAACTGTGTGACTGAGAAGCTGCTTGTAACAAGGACAGACAAGATAAATTCGATTTTCTTATGGCATCGAAGGTTAGGGCATTTGAATTATGATTATTTAAAAAGTATAGGTCACCTGCAAGGTTTGGAAGGTAAAGACACAACCGACGAGAAGAAAGCCTGTAAGATATACATTCAGGGTAAACAGTCTAAACTAGCTTTTAGAAATGTTGGTACACGCGCAACTCAATTACTTAATGTTGTTCATTCAGATTTATGTGGCCCTATGGAGGTTGAATCACTAGGTGGTGTACGATATATTCTAACTTTCTTTGATGACTACTCACACAAATCTTTTATATATTCGTTGAAATCAAAAACTGAAGTTCTAGAATGTTTTATTAAATTTAAAAATTTAGTATAAAATCAGGTAGATAGGAAAATCAAAATATTTCGTACAGATAATGCAGTTTTTTCAAATGAGTTTGTTTCTATCCTAGAAAAGGCAGGTATCCAGCATCAATTAGCGGTATACACGCCTGAGCGGGCGATTAAACCGAACCATTATAGAAAAGATAAGATGCATGCTCTTTGATGCTAATTTACCAAAAAGTTTTTGGGGCGAAGCAGCAGCTACAGCTGTTCATCTACTTAACCGTTCGCCAAGTAGATCAATAGGTCATCAGATACCAGAAGAAGTCTGGACTAGTAAACCGATTAGTATTGATCACTTGCGCGTATTTGGATCTAAGACATTTGTTTTTATATTAAATGAAAAAAAAAAGAAAAAGCTAGATAGCAAATCAAAAGAGTGCATAATGGTTGGGTACAGCCTAGATACAAAAGGATACAGATTGTATCAACCTGATACAAAGGAGACAATTATAAGTCGCAGTGTTACTTTTATCGAAAATTATATAAAAGTAGACCAGTACACCAATAGCACTACATTTTGAAGCTTCATATGAGCCGGTTGAAGTGGGAGTAACCAACAACAATTCCGAAAGGCAATCCGACAATGAAGAAATAGATCAGAGTTCAACTGAAAGTGATTTGTCGTCTCTAGACAGAGGTCTCGATGATCCAGACTACGTTCCGAGTCGACAAGTAGAAACTCGTATAACACGACAATTACAAAGAAAACCACATTCAAAGAAATTGGAGGATTACTATTTGTATAATACAATCGCTAATGACATGGATGATCCGATGACTTTGAAAGAAGCCTTGAGTAGACCAGACAAACAAGAATGGCAGAAAGCAATTGAAGAAGAATATGAGTCGTTATTACAAAATAACACTTGGAAGCTAATAGATTTCCCTAAAGAAAAAAGTGTAATTCAGATTAAGTGGGTATTTAAAAGAAAGTGCACGGAGACCAGTGTTAGATCTAAAGCACGATTAGTAATTAAATGATATTCACAACGCAACGGAGTAGATTATGAGGAAACCTTTGCACCTGTCGTGAGATATGACTCCATTAGATACCTTTTATCGTTAGCAGTGAAACACGATTTAGATATTGAACAAATGGATGCAGTCACAGCATGGGGCACTGGCAAGGCGACTTGACTGAGGAAATCTACATGTGCCCACCAGAAGGTTTTGAAACAGAAAACAAAGTATGCAGATTAAAGAAAGCAATCTATGGATTAAAGCAGGCAAGCAGGCAAGCAGAGCTTGGAACCAGAAATTACATAAAGTATTAATAGAGACAGGACTAAAATGCAGTAAAACAGATCCGTGCGTTTAGTACAACATAATGGATCAAATATTTTTTTTGTAGCGGTTTATGTTGATTACTTGTTGTTATTCACTAACGATGACGAAATGAAACAGAAGTTGAAAAACCGATCAAACGATAGATTCAAGATAAAAGACCTTGGAGAAGCAAATAATATATTAGGATTTCGCATAACACGAGACCGGAGAGAAGGAAAGTTATGGATTGAACAAGAAAAATACATAGACGCCCTATTGCAAAGATTTAATATGACAGATTGTAAACCATGTTCTACACCATTGGATCCAAACCAAAAGTTATCTTCCGAAATGTCGCCGAAAGATGATTCTGAAAGTGAAGAGATGGAAAAAATACCATATCAATCAGCAGTAGGCAGTCTATTATATGTAGCTCAAAGTACGAGACCCGATATAACTTTTGCAGTGAGTCTGCTCAGTCGCTTTAACAACAATCCTGGGCAAGGCCTACTGGACTGCAGTTAAAAGAGTTCTGAGATATTTGAAATCCACAAAAGATATGAAGATACAATACACCAAAGAAGAAGAACAAGATTTACATGGATATTGTGACGCCGATTGGGGAAGTGACCTAGACAATAGAGGATCGGTAAGTGGATATGTATTCATATCACAAGGTCCAATTGCATAGTGCACAAAACGTCAGCCAACAGTGGCACTATCTACTGCTGAGGCAGAATACATGTCAATATCTGCAGCAACACAACAAGCATCTTAGCTGAGATATATTCATCAGGAAATGCATCGTACAAACTTACCAACTATGACTATTTATTGCGACAATAAAAGTTCGGTTGATCTTACCACTACAAACATGTACCATTCGCGAACGAAACACATTGACCTGAAACATAACTTTATTCGGGAAAAGGTGGACGAAGGTGCAATAAATGTTAAATACGTAAAGACGGAAGAAATGTTAGCAGTTGTATTAACGAGAGGACTGGCGAATGTTAAACATTTTTCATGTATAAGTAACATGTGTAGTAAATCTGAAAAGTAAATTTTTGAATTTGCCGCCATTATTTATAACTATATTAATAGTTATCTTTATGTATGTGTGCTAAGCCTTTCTAAGGCATGCTCATTGTTGTTTAATAGTGTAATTTTAATATACTAAAGTTGGCGAATCATTTTTTCCGGATCTTAAGTAAATACTAATTATACTGTAACAGCTGGGACATAGAGGGCGCTACTAGTCAAATGTGACTACTAAAAATGAACCTCCATCTCTAATTAACCTAACTCGAAAGTTTCAGTATGATAGGTGTAGTATTGTAGGTAGAACGTGTTTTCAAATTAGTTAAAAAATTGAAACAGAGAACATTTTCGCGCAGTAATATCTTATAATTTATATTATTAAAGATAATTATCTTAATAACAATGCCTCGCGAGTTGGTTTCTGTTTTCGTTAACGAAGCACATCAGTTAACAATTTCTCGCTGGTATAGAGGATTAAAGGATAACAAACATGGACGGATAAGTCTTAGCCACGTTCCAAGAGCAAGTACACCAATAATGGCAGTCACCCAGGAAAACATCGATGATGTGCCAAAGATCATCAAGGAGGTATTATTAGAAATTTCAAAGATCTCAAATCAATTGCGTGTAAAAAAGTTAATTTTGTATTCGACACCGCATCTGTTGACCGAAAATCGGAAAAGACAGCCAGAATGAATTGGATGTCAAAAAACTCTAGACCGCATCAGCGCCGGAAACTCTAAAAGCGTGTTCAACATTGTCAGTGGTGACGAATCTT
This sequence comes from Trypoxylus dichotomus, assembly GCA_023509865.1. Taxonomy (NCBI): domain Eukaryota; kingdom Metazoa; phylum Arthropoda; class Insecta; order Coleoptera; family Scarabaeidae; genus Trypoxylus; species Trypoxylus dichotomus. Next base: position 43,335,556 of record CM042074.1, on the reverse strand, counting down.
GGATTTACTCAGACGAGCTAGAAAATAAACGCCAGTCTTCTGTTTGCGTGTTCCTAGGTGAAGAAAAAACGACAAAAGTCATCCGTTCTCAAACTATCTCCAAAAAGATTGCAGCGACAATTGTCTCGAAAGCAGGTAGCAAGAATTCCAACATTTGTTTGCTGCAAGTCACAGCTGAACTTCAAAAAACCTACCCCAAGCGACGAATCATCCTCCACCAAGACAATGCAAATTCGCACACAGGATGAATTTTTAACGTCACAAAACATCGAATTATTAAACTATCCTCTCTACAATCTGGACCTAAGTCCCGAAGATTTTTTACCTTTCCAAAAATCAAGAAATGCGTGGACAAAGGTTCCAGTCCTCAGAAGGAGGAGTCGATACCTTCAAAAACTCAATTTTGCCTGTACCAACAAATGAGCGCATGCAAAAGTGCATTAATCTTCGTGGAGACTTTTTCAAAAAACAATAAAGTCTTTAAAAGTTACTACTTCATTCCGACTCTATATGCAAAACTTAAAAAGCAACACTCGTGTTATAAGAACTATGTTTGACATTGAAAGATATTCTGCTTCCATGTTTGCAATTTTTCATGTACCTCCCATCGCTAATTTGGATACTGCAAGTATTTTAGAATTTTTACGAGAGCTGATTACTGGCCATATGCTCAATCCTCCAACTGTTAGGATCAGGTTTTTCTGTTGGGATTTATCTCCCTCAACCAAACTTAGTAGACACCAGAATGATAGTAGATATATGTGAAAGATTAACTAGAGAAATACCAACAAACAAAAGAGTTAGACAAGGCTGTTATGTATCGCCAACATTATTTAACATATATCTATTGATGCTATTACAAAGGAATGGAAAAAGAGATAACCTACAGGAATACGTTTAGATCAGATACTCCTAACAGAAACAGTGGTTGATCTCCAGAAAGATATACATACCTTACAAAACATCTGCCAAAACTATAAAGTGAAAATATAAAACCAAAACCATGGCTTTCTTTGGCAAATATCCAATTAGGACGAAAATAGTCGTAAGCGATACTGTACTAAAACAAGTGAAACACTTTAAGTATTTAGGCTATGACGTATCTTATGACCGTACCTAAGCATAGAAGAAAAACTGAATAAATTCACACATATCTGCGGGACAATCAGCAGAACGTTAAAAAACAAAACAAGAAAGGACACACAAATAAATTTTACAAGACGATAACAGTGCCAGCCCTCTTAGACGGAGTGATACATGAACAATAACGAAAAATCAAGAAAACAGGATACATACAGAAAAGATGAAATTTTTAAGAAGAGTGGCAGATTACACAAGACTTGATAGAATAAGTAATGGAGGTATAAGAACAGAGCTAAACATCTTCGTTATAAATGAGAGAATAAAGGGAAACAAAAATAAGTGGAAGGAACACGTATGTACATGCAAGTGACGAGGTTGACAGTTTAGGAAGAAGAAGTGTAGGGAGACCAAATAAAAGTTGGGTATTGTAACAGGAAAAATGGCCAAAACCTGAAGTGAAGATTCAGAGATCTGTCGCATTTCGTCGAAAGTATTTGCTCCTAAATATAACCTCGCCTCGTGAAGCATCCGGTAAATTAGTATGTACTTGTATAATCTCATTAACTAAAAGATCCATATAGTTTGTACTGATTAAATTGCCAATCATAAAAAAATAAATAATTAAAAAAAGATAAATAATATTACCCAAGATGCCAACGTAAGTTTTTACGGGTACTGAGTTCGCACATCATATATCTGGTGATTTTTAGTCCAAACACCTACCATCGAAGGCTAGTGTTTACCATATAATGAAAAAGCTTATTCATCCCTACATACTCAATAAAATGATTAGTGTATGATTACAGATGTAGTGATCACAACAAATACTACACTCGAATTTACCCCATGAAAAGATTAAAGAATGTGTGTTACTCTAATCAACAACTTATAACAAATTTATTGTGAATTATTTAGTGCTTAATTTTATCAAATGTACTTTTAAAATAGTTAGGAATCGCGTAAAGAAAAATTATCGAGTCTATTCTTACAGTAAAACTCCAAATGCAACTAAAAAGGCACTGCCCTTTATTTTTACAAAGGAAAAGGGAACGATACATCTCCAAAGCACCTTTGTAACTTGAATTGTATTTCTCCCAGTCTACACGTAAGCACAAAATTTCCTACGTTTCCTCGAAACCGCCACTTTCATATGGAGATTTTTTCTCGGCAAAACGCATTTATCCATACATGCAGATACGTAGTTCACATCATTGTACGTAATTACATTACGTGGTGCGCGCTTGGCAGTCAGAGCCACAGAACACCAATTGCCCTACGCCTAGCCTACGCGGTACGTAGCTTTGAAACATCGCCAGGGACTTTTCCAACTCAGTCAGGGCCGAATTAGCATATCATACCGAATTGAAAGCCATAAATAACTTGATTTTTCCCGTCCGAAGTTCCCAACCGGCAATTGAATACATTTCCACGTATTGATTTATCTACGTACATAAGTATACCCCCATCTACACACGCAGATAGATTACCGGTTACGTATTCCGTTTGCAGACTAACGGCACAATCACCAAAAATGGTTGTATCATTGCGAGCGAGCTGTGGGGGATCACGGTTAGGCTATATGCGAAATATCAAAAAGTAAAATACAAGAATTTAAATGATGTCAGATACTTTAAAAATAAAACGGGAGTCACAAAGAAGACATGAAAGTATGTAATTCTAATAGCACTATAAAGGAGAAGAATATAAAAGTAGAAGCATACTTATTGATTTAGAGAATGAGGAAAAACAATCGAGGGTAGGTTGAAATATTTTCCCAAAATATTCATCAACAGTCAAAGCTAAAACAATATACTATCTTTATGTAGGTATAACGTAAGTAATTTTCACTTTGGCATATAATTATTAACAAAAAACACCTCCTTTCTTTATACATATATTTTTTCTATGGTTAAAGGCACGTACAGGAAATTTGAATAGAAAAGAAAATGTATGCAAAAAATATACATAATATAAAGAAATTATAGTAACTGCATCGAAAATGAATACGAAGGTTTCCACAGCCAGAGTCAATAATAAGCGAACTATTTCCGGAATTGGACCGTGTCATGATGAGATATAAAGATGAAATAAGAGTGAGTAAGAGAAAAAAGAGAGAAAAAAAAAACCGTGCCACTTTGGTTTCCCTGTTTCCTCATACGACGGAGGCGAAATGTTGGGATCCCATCTTTCTCTTTTCCTTTTTCTCTCCTCTCTTTCTTTCTTATTATTATGTCTCCTTTCTCTCTTTCCTACTCTTACTCTTTATTTCACCTTTTCGTTTTTTACCCCCTCGTTTCATATTTTCCTTTTTTTTCTTTTTATTTCCTTTTTTTCAACTCTTATTTCATTTTTATATCTCATCATGACACGGTCCAATTCCGGAAATAATTCGCTTATTTATAACTGCATCTATTCCTTAAATTGTGAAGTAATCTCTTTAAATGAATTAAAGTTTAAGTCTATAAAATGTACACATAATTGTAATTTAGTGTTAGAGGTACGTTAAGATCCCTACGGTTACTATCTCTAATGCGATACACACGCGGAGATGTTTACCCCGATGCAGGCGATACATGAACATACGTTATCTTATTTAGTCTTCACGGACGAAACATATATAAGTGATAGTGCATAGTCGAGTGTGATCGGGAACAGACATACTTTTCTATATTATATTTATTATAAGAGTTCTTTCTTTAACTCTTAGTCACCGTAGTGCGGTTTCAGTGACCGCAGCGGATTTTTGTTTTTGTTTATCTTCACTTTAATATCACGGATCCATTTTCTCGTTACCTTCAAGTGAGTGCATAGCCAGTATGCTGCAAAAAGTTGAAGTCGATATTTGTTTCGGTGCGCAATAAAAACACGGCTAAAGTTATAAAGCGGTCAGAGGGACCTACTGCTAACGCTAGTATTTGAGTTGCGCTTTTTGCACAAAATAATGAGTAAAAATCCTACCATATCCAAAATGATTTGGTGAGGCGACCCTGATCATGAGATCAGTTTATTACCATGGTATGAAGAGGCATAAAGTGAGGATATTAGTGACCAAAACAGTGCAAATGAGGACAGTTATCAAGAAAGTGAACGTGAAACTGACTCAGTAATTGAACTTAGTGAGGGAAAAGAAACAGAAGAACTGACAGACGAAACTGAAACTAGCGGCAGCACTTCTCAAAACAATGTAAAATTCTTTTATGGGAAAAGTTGCTATAAGTGATCACTGAAAAGTTTTGTTTCTCGCGCGAGAACCCAGAAGCACAATATCGGTATACAGCTTCCAGGGTTGCGACGATAAACCGGATTAGGAAATATAGCGGATGCAATTACTTGCTAGAATCTATTATCTACGGCAGATCTGCTACAGGTTGTATTGCAGAATTTAGATATGATTAGTATTTGAGGGGTAAAAAAATATATTTTGGTAATTAAACTTTGTTTATTGTATGCGGTCATCAAGACCTCACAACGATGAAGACGTTACAGTATTTGCACAACGGTGGTTAAGGGTTAAATGTAGCGTTTTCACATACACTGCGTTTCAATAATCTGCCAACAACGACAACATTCAGGCACAAAATACTGATATGCGATTTTATCATTACATTCGCCCTATTTTTTAATATAACATGTATATATATATATATATATATATATTGATTGCTCGATTCTAGGTGAAGTATATTGAAATTTACTAACTAGTAATGGGCAATCAATTCTATTAAGATATTGTATAGAAACTTCACCCTTATGCCTTCCTCCACAGACACAATAACAACATATCAAAGCGATTCAACAGAATCGCATAATAGGAGCCCTCTAGATAAACACTCTCTGACAGAAAAAGCAATGGCTTTATATATCGCCATAGTATTTAGTGAAATAAGGCATTCAACATTCTTGAAATCGTATCAATTCCTTTACATGAAGCCGTACATGCGGTCACCTGAGACAATAACACTATTAATGTGATAAATAAAAGTAAGTTTACTGACAAAAATAATCCCCAGGTATCTCACTTCGCTGCATACTCCAAATCCAGCTTCTGCTCCTAAAGACAGTTATAGCAAATAGGTTTTCATTCCTTCAAATGCGTCACAACTTATTACTATTCAAATGTAGACAATTGTTTTGACACCAAGATATCCTATACTGTTAAGCTAAGGTGCTACTAACACTCGTACAAAGCAGTATAACCACCTATTGAGTTAGCTTAAATAAGTTCTATGCATTTTGCTGTACCAACGCTGTCAACATCCACTAGTGACCCCAACAAATCCTTGTTGTATTATTATTCTTATGTCTTATTTTTTTTATAAAGTACATCATTTTTGGTCTATTTCACTTTAATTTATATATACTTACGTATACTATGTTTATCCAGAAAGCATATATATACATAGCTAGTGCACTTGCGATAATACGTGTTTGTTTGCATTCCTAATAAACTTACTAAGTTTATTAGGAATGCAAATAATAATAAACGAACTACTTCCGGAATTGGACCGTGTCATGATGAGATATATATAAAAAGAAATAAGAGTAAGAGGAGAAAGAAAAAGAAAAAGAAAAAATGATAAAGGGATGGGGGACGTGAAATAAAAGGAAAGGTGAAAAGAATAAGAGAAACCTTCGGAAGGTTCTCGCCTCTAGCGCGGTCAGCACGTCGCGTCACCGTAACCTTCTGCCAAAGTGGTTTCGCCTCTAGCGTGGTTTACAGGTCGAGTTACCGTGCCACTTTGGTTTTCCCTAATCTCCTGAAGAAGCCTCCTACGGCAGAGGTGAAACGTCGAGGTGGGATACCTTTCTCTTTTGGTCTCTTTCTTTTTCCTTTTTTCTTTTTCTCTTGTATTCCCTCTCCCCCTTCTGTCTCTATTTCTTTCTCTTATTCTTTTCACCTTTCTTTCTATTTCACGTCCCCCCACGCCTTTATCATTTTTTCTTTTTCTTTTTATCTCTTTTCCTTCTTATTTTTCTTCCTCCTCTTTCTCTTATATCTTTTTATATATATCTCATCATGACACAGTCCAATTCCGGAAGTAATTCGTTTATTACTGACTCTGGCCGTGGAAGCCTACGTATTCAGTTCGTTTGCATTCCTGTTTTGCATCGTGTTATCGGTGGTTTATATCCTGTGCATTGAGGTAAATCTTTATTTTTCTATGAATTAGTTTTGTGCTTTTCAGTCTGTGTAACTTTTGTTCCGGGTTTTTAGTTTTATCTCATATTTTTCCTAATTTCCTATTTGGCGCTTTTACGTTGAATTCTATTCGCCGACCTTGAATACATAAATTACTTTTTTAAGTTTTTGTACAACTTTTTCAGCTCTGAGTATTCTACAGTGCTGCTTTAGTTGTATACCTTACCTTTGTACACCTTATTTTTTTGTGTTATACATGTCTTATACGTCTTTAAATTGTCGCGACGAACCTCGCGGAAGGTAGGTATCGTTGTGTCATCCTTATCCTTTTCATTTTAATTGTATGTACATTTAACCTTGTTTCTATTCAACCGTGAACTGCTCCTATTGTGGTAGGTCGTTAGGCAAAGATGACAGCTATTTAATTAATATGTAGAAACCCATTTAAGCCATCTTAAGAACTAACAAGAAGCGAAGTTAAGAAATTAAATTCCTGCAAGGAATGTTTCAAGTCTGGTAACGATTAACTAAGTCTTAAATCATCAATTCAAGCGTTAAAAGAGGCAATCAAGGTTCTTAAATTGAGTTCTTCCTCAGCACTTTCTAATTCTATGTTTGGACTTCTCCTGGTCTTAAGAAGTTATGTTTCTTTTGTAACGCGTTCTTAATAAAACCCGTAAATACAATATTTATACTATATTTATAGGTAATTACAAAAATACGCTGAATACACTCAATGACGATTTAACCCGCTTATTGACGTATTGAAACCCATAATTTACAGTAAATAAGTGAATACAAGTTAACTTGATCTGGACAAGTTGATGAATCTGAAACTCTATATCGCTTATTATATGAATGGAGCTCTATTTTCTTCTCTACTAAAATTGTGGTATTTGGACAAAAGAAACCTGTAAACCTGAAAAAATGCACGATTTCAATAAAATGGAAAAAACGTTGGAATCACTTTGACATAAGATCCATACTAACGTGCTTCTCCACGTCCTAGTGGAGATCGTTTGTCGATTTACTGTTATGATTGAACTTTTGCCTTAATATTGTAGTCGTAACCTGAACTTTCGTCTCCCACTTTGATCTTTTGCATAAATAATTCGCCGTCATTGGCTTGTTCAAAATATTGCTGGCAAACGTCCACTTGTTTTTTTCTGCTGTTAGATCATCGAACAAAGAACAGGCTTTCCTGCTCGTTGCATGGTTATTATTTTTCAGTTAAAATGTAATTTTATCATTGAGATGTTAATCTGTTCTGCAAGTTTGCTGGTAGCGAAATAACGCCAAAAACGCACCAAACCCTTAATTTTTTGAATGTAAGCACCATCAGTTGAACTTAAGGCCCATCTTTGTCGACGATTTTCTTTTAACTGGTGTAAACCATTCATAACATTGCAGGCGACACAGAGCATCATGTCAGTAAGCTTGCTTTAAAAGTTGGAATATTTTCGGGAAACTCTTCCTTAGCTTGACGCGAAATTTTCATTTTTTTTGTTGTGAGCGGCCCAACGGCGTTATAATTTACTTTAGCTTGTTATAACTGCAGGAGCCTTAAGGTGTAGCAAAATGAGCGTAAAGTATTCCATAGCCTTGTTACCGCATTCCCTCGACAAAGAGGGTAAAGCGCCGTTAATTATTTTCCCAACGGCGAATAATGCCTCGGGGTCATACCGAACTCGCCCGAAAAATACCCCGCTACTGTACTTGACGGACGTTGGTTTCAACGCACGACGGCTGAGTTGCTAAATTCAAGTGCTGGTCCTCTTACCACTAGGCCACCGATCGTTGATAATATAATAGTATAATAATTCTTTATATTTGCAACCAAACTATTGCAAACAATGTCAGTATATAAAAAATATTGTTTATATGTATGTACAATAAACATAAAATAAAACAAGTTTTTAAAAAATAGACATACAAAATATATAAATATTATCATTGCTCCCAAAAATTACACATTGTAATAATCGCAACGAACGCTAAAACATTTTGCATTTAAATAACGATAACACGGGAACTAGAGGTAATATCAACCAACCGAAAACATGTGGTTATTCGGAAAGTTACAAGTTGTTGCCAACCACAAGTCATTAAGTCTCTCCATTGGCACATAGTTCAAAATGATCGGTTATTACCTGAACAGACCTCGTACATATATTTGGTGTTGGCAATATCACACATGACATCAATATAACATTGAATCATCTGTATAAAAATGAAGAATTATGCACCTCCAGTAAAAAGGATTTAGTGTGAATTGTTTTCTAATTACGTCGCAAATCTCAGGAATCGTGTTATATTGTTAAAAATTGGAAAACATCGAAATAAAATCTAGAAGTGTAGCCTAAAACTTGAACTAAGGCAAAAAATTACATTTAAAAGTTATTATAGAAACTGAAATATGCAAACCCCAATTATTACACCCTGTATATTCCATCTAATTTCCTCGCCTCCGGGCGAGATGCCTTGTGCGCGAGATAATATCGAAAAATTACATCTAACCGAAATTACTTGCCAGATATATCAGAATGTATGTTTTTCTTTACCAAAATTTAAATAAAGATATACATAACGGGCCTCCCTTATTACCACATCTAGTATTTTTCGCAGCATCTTGTTTGGTGCGTAGCTGATCAGTAGCGGGGAAATTTTATTAAGCCATCTTTTTTACAAAACAGAAACTGTTCAGCGTAATCGTTTTTTATGCCCTCACCCGCCGCACAGCAGCCGAACAGCAACGAAAAGTAAAGAAAATGTATTCAGCTACAAAAATATTGAAAATGTTTTATTAAACAGCCTGCGTCTGCCTAAATATTTAAAGAGGTAAAAGGGTAGCTTAGTGATCTATTACTTTTTTCCGGTATACGTGCAGGCATATGGTACACTGAAAATAGTATAGAACTGATATTTCTTTTGAATAGGTTTGTAACATAGCGCAGCGAATTTGTTTGCATATTTATGAGTATATGCACACCGAAATGAAATTTAATACTAACAGCAATAGAATTGTGTAGCAATATAGAAAACTATACGTCTATAGAGCTTCCCACAATACATATTAGCATTTTATGAAGTCCCCCTGAAAATTTAGGTTCAATTCTATCAAAATTAAATCATTCCAATTACGAATTATTGTATTTTTATTTTCTTTACTCTTGCAATGAAGCTAAGTTAAATGGTTAGAAGTACTAACGCCTGTTTATTGACGAAAATCGCTTTAAGCTGTCTTAGAAAACTATATTCAATATAAAAAGTTGTCTATACATAAACAAAGGTACGTATTTAAATCCTCATCATCGGAAAAGTAAGATTAATCGGTAAACACAGCATTATCAGAAAAATACTTGCAATAGTACTTCATGGGAACTACGAAAGAGCTTATTATATATTATATATATTTAAAACAACATGTTCGTTGAGATGAAAGCCTATCTTACACGACTGAGATATACGATTGACGTTGACCGAATTCCACACCACGCCTGAAATAAGCGCATACATCACACGAAACGTCGTTCGTGACATCTGTACCACGATGAAGTTATGGAAAGGAGCTATACAGAATATACACATAGCTGATTGTTATATACCGAGAACATGTGAGTAACCGTAGATCTTCATTCCATAAATTTGTATTATTTTTAGCTATAATTTCCTATAATCACTCCGACGGAATTTTGAGGTTCCAAACGAATAGGAACATCGCTCAAACATACCGACATAAATTGCGATACATATACGACGCAACAAATGTTTTCGTACACTTACTCAATCGTAGGTACGCTTATAGGCGCTCCTTCATGCGTAAAATACTTGCGAAATTTATTTTAAACGCCTATCATTCATTAATAAACAAACTAGACAAACAAGTAAATATTGTACAGCGCTTTAAGGAAAGTAGACATTCAAAATCTAATTTGAATTAATCGGCCTGAAGTTTTAACTCTTACAGCAAGAATTGTTCATGAATGAATTCTGCTGCTGTAATTATTAGTTGAATTTGTGAATAATATGAGACGATTATGCGATTATCAACATTTAATAATCTAAAATGTTCAACAAATATTGAAGTTAATGGAGCTATATAAAAATCAAATTCAAAATTTATAAAACCTCCATATTCATAAAGTCAGTATCATTAATTACCAAAAACTTTTACTAAGACTAGAAGATTATTAACTTCATCAAGAAGATAAAGAAGTCGTAATAGGGATAATTGGGAGTGCAATAAAAATTAATGTAATACCTAGTAAAGTAGTTGAAATGATTACAATTGTTTATCCTTCTAGTAAAAATCGATTGTTATATTTATTAGAAAATATCACGAGAATGTCTTTCCAATAAACGAGTGACATTAGTCCTTCAAAGTAAATACGTAACATTGATCCTTTCTTTACTATTTTCCTTAAGACAAACCATTATGCCAATTATCATTACGCTATTTTTGTACAGACCCTTCTCAAAGTCTTCAAAGTACTACTCTATTACTGCGGCAAGTTCATCGCCTAACCAAAACTCTTTTCCCACAAGACAAACTTTGACGATGGGGAATAAGTGGAAATCACTTAGGGCTAAATCTAGTAAATCAAGCCCGTAGGGCATAACCTGAAATCTCAGTAAGTCCAATTTTTCGCAAACAACTTGACTGGTGCGGGACGCCGCATAGTCATGCTGCTTAAGAGCCATTTCAGGTACCGAAATTCCTTCCTTCGATTTGAAGGCGTAATACAGGTGTGTTTTTGTCCTTTGAAAAAGAGTTGAAAGTGAAAAGATTATATGCAAAAACTAAATAACAAAAAGCTCAGTACGCGCAAGTCACAAGGTTCCAGAAAGAGAACATACGTCAGATTAGATATAGATATCAAACAAAAATTTGAGAAAATTCACGAATATATGTTGGCTAAATAATCCTCATCAATACGATGTAGTCACGAAGTAAAATGGGAAGCAAGTTAGAGGTGGAAGCACAAATTAACACCTGAGGACTTACATCGCACTGATGAAGTAGCTCGAAATATTCGTTTACGATTCCCTCTCTAACGAACTTCCACGATAATCATTTGCGTATATGGATTGCTTCTGAAGACTACAGATGGAAAGTTTAGAGCCCCAACAATAAACTTTTCACAGAATGTATTTGCAGTAGAAGGAAACGATACTTACTGTCAGGAAAGCTGGATTCTTGATTAATGGTGCTTTCTTAATAAGGTTTCACTCAACATGTTCTTAGATATATTCAAAGAAAAATAAGGGTTATTCAGACACCTGAGCTTTCACGACAAGTGCCAGTATGTACTGCTTATATTACATTTTGCAGCACTTGGTAATTGCTTCAAATAACTCATGACTAATTTCCCTATTTCCCCAGATTTCATCTATTGCAGAATATTCTACAGGAAAAGCAATGGGAAAAGGAGTATTGGTAAAAGACGAATTTCTTGGTTAAAAAATTTTAGAACCTGATTCGATATGAATACGACTGAGTTATTCCGAGCAACAGCAAACTAAATTAAAATAGCATGCATGGTAGCCAACATCCAAAACGGATAGGAACTATTAGAAGAAGAATTTCCCTGCTCATACTATCAGTCTTTTTTAAATCTTTATATAATCTAGTACAGGTACCATAAAGAGTGTCGCACAGAAACATAAAAATTGCTTGTGTGTATACTTACAAATGTAAAAAAATAAGATAAAAAATTAAGAGTTTCATATATGTTTCGACACTATTGTATTGTTCGAAGAATAACGTTAAGAAACCAAATATGTAATATGAACAGAAACTTCACACAGTCTTTAACCTTGCCCAGTTAGCAAAAAAAACTAATAAAAATATAAAATTAAATTGAAAAAATATATATAGGAAAAACATCTAAAGCATGAATGCTAAAAAAACCTGCTACAATATAATTTACTACTCAACAAGGGCTTCCAAGTTAAATTCTGCGACCGAATAATTCATCAATAACCGAAATATAAAGTTTATAGACAATACAAAGTCAACTCTCAGGTGGGAATTTGACGAACACTCTCGAACATTCCCTCGGCGCACCTTACCTCGTAGATCTTAACCTCTTGAACAACCTACTTCTTAAGAGTTGACATTATCTCCTGAGATCTCTATAATGTTAGTAATTATTATTTTTTAATCCATGCTTATAATGCGTGTGCATGTTTAGGTGTGAAAATATATAAGATAAACGAAGAATATATTTTTACAAGTAAAACATCAAAATAGAAAGAACAACAACACTTATCATTTGTGAAAAAAAATGTATCTACATGTATTATTATGAATACAGAATTCTACCATAATCAAGGTGTTAACACCGTTATTAATAGATTAATAGACCTGGATTTATTTCGTGGAACATTCAAATGGGTCCTTTTATGTTTCTCGATATATTTCCAAAGGTTAATATTAGAATTGCATGACTCCGCGTGGATCGCATGCCACAAAGACATGCTATTGACAAATATAGATTTTCCTGGCGGTAGTACTTGTTTATTGGCGATTAAATTCTATCATAGTAACGACATACTTTTAGCTAAATGGGCAGCCTTTTGATTGTCACGTGTGCTGCTTAATAGAGGCATAAAAATGAACCGATTGTGTAAATTCAGTTAATTCCTTAAGTAAACAAATCTGTACCTATATCAACAGAGGTAAAAACAGCAAAAGCAATGTGTCCCGCTTCATATGAAGGTAGATGATTTCTATTCTGTTTGACGGCATATTCTACAGTTCTACTAGCTTTACATTGTGATCCCTGACCTTTAGTGTTAGGAAAGTAGATTCATCGTTCATTTTTCAACTTATCAAAGAGAGCCTCTTTTAAAATAATAAAAGAAGATACATAATGTTCAGCTGTAGAAAAGCATGGTAAGCATGTATGTAGTAAGAATTTTTCAGAACTTTGAATTTGCCAGTTTTAGTTTCATAATAGTCACTCTAGCTAACATCTTGGTATAAAATCTGTATAACTTTTTAGCAAAACAAGGAAACCAATCTTGGCCTGCCATTTTCATTTCGTTATCAACATTGTATGGTATCTTTCTTGCAAAATTGAAAGACTAACGCGAACTTCTCTTGGGAACATACCAAAACTCACTTTTTCTAACTGAAATACATGTTGAACGAGAGCAGTGTGTGCTTCACCAATAAAGAACTTCGCCCTCAAGTCTTCAAAATTGGAGAAGGGACAGTTTCCAGAAAATGACGAGATGAGGTAATAGAAAGCAAAATTTAGGGGCTGGTTCTTGATCATAACATTTTACTACCTAACGATCTTAATAGCATTTTGAAATGCCTTTTCCTGCTATTGACACATGCTACTAATTCTGATATAATTTACGACCATTCTAAAAAGACAACACAAATGAAACCAAAAAGATAAGATTTAATACTTCCATCCTATGTCCACTACTGTTCACTACCCTTTCCCTACCCATGTTACTCCTCTAATTGACATTTATTTAGTTAAAAACTTTTCTATTATAACTATATTTACTGAGGTAATATGACCACTGGACTTAAAAAGAAACGCAATTTTAAAAACTGACACTACTTTAGACTACTGTAGTGTGTAAACTGTTGTAGAAACGGTAATAAAACTTCCTTCAAAATCAGTAGTGGAGCTTTAACAAGGATTCGCCATCAAGTCATAAAGGAAAGTCTACTCAAAACTGGTTGAAAGAAAACGTTTCTGACTTTCTTGATGATTCATCTTATCTAGCTTGAACCTTAATCTGTTAAACTCTAAAATACGGTTTATCTTAAAGATAACTTGCTCTAAAAGGAACGCTAACATTGAGTCTTAGTGAAACTGACATACGCGCAACTATTGATGATTGACTAAGAAGACTGAACGCGTGCAGTTCCACTTTTTAAATTTATTATGTTTCTATAAGTATTATCATAAAATCTTTATTATATAGTTTTTAAACTATGTACATTTAAATTAGCATCGACCTTACATATGGAAAATATTTCTTTGTAACATTGTTAACTTACATATTCAAATAAGATACATGGTCGACCATGGCGTCAAGTAACCATTGATATTGTTCATCTTAAATTTTTAGAATGTAACAATATTGGTAACCTAAAGGAACATATTAAGTCTATAACAAATTTGAAGTGATAGTAGTATATTCCAGAAACAATATAAATTTTCCATGATTGTAACACTCAGCCTTAAGCAATTCAGGAAAAAATGTAGGGCATTGAAAAAGCTTCAATCATATGACGTTTTACTCCACCCATTGTGACCTTTCCCTGTTTTCAAAACTACAAGAGAAATTTACGCTTTTTCGTTGACAGGTTTGCCCAATCTGTCACGTCGTAAACTAACGTAATTGAGAAGTAGGTGAAAAAGTGATTATACCTGTGATGGAAGAAAACATTCACTTGGCATTTCAGACTAATATTTGTAAAATGTCTCTATTATCAATGAATTTATGACCATAAGAACGTTAATTTTCAATACCCCCTCACATTAGTCAAAAAGAACAAGATCACATACGGTTCACTTGTAAACTTCATTAATTGACCAACTCGGATGCGCACCATAACTAGAAACGATGACGGCCGTTTGTTTCCATATCTACAATATATATATACATATATCGAGTACTACATATATATATATATATACATATATATGCCCGCCATGTTTCACAGTCAGAATGACATATCATCATAATGGTGAAAGCCAATATTCTATAGACTCAGTGTTCCTAATTAATCTACTGTGAAAACAATAATTGAAAAATTCAAAAGTACTGGTTTGATTAGTGTGTGAAACACACGGCACGAGCTCGTCGATTCGTCATTAGACATTACAACAGCCACTCTTTAGCATATTCTAACCAAAGATTTGTATCCCCATGCCTGGAAAGTCCGATAAGCTCAACAACTTCTACCAGCAGACCATGCACAGCGAAGAGAGTTCGCCAATTTGATCCTTGAGCAAACAGAAGTGAATGTCGATTTTGCAGATAAAATCATTTTCAGTGGTGAGGCCCATTTTCATCTCGATGGCTTCGTTAATCGGCAAAATTCGCCAATTTGGAGATCACAATTGAAAACATCGCTTATATATAGTACTCGATCATCCATCATAACATGTTTGAGAAGAAGGTATCTGCGATGCCACTGAAACAATCAAGAAACGTGGAGAATACAGAAAAAACAATGCATATATATATATATATATATATATATATATATATATATATATATATATATAACAGAAAGCGATGTAATGTTCCAAAATAAAGAAATCTTCAAATCTGTTTGAAACTTGCTTAATCAAAGCAACCGGTAATAACAGCCTACTTTTTTCGTTCAGATTGTAGTATCAATATTTCCTATTTATCGCCAGACGATCATCCATTATGGACGCCATCGAGTGGCCTTAATGGATACGTTCGTTCGTAGGACGGAAAACGCGATTTTGTCGTTTTTTTTCCAAAAACGAGGGTGGGTAGTTGGGCTTTTTTT
Organism: Trypoxylus dichotomus; assembly: GCA_023509865.1. Lineage (NCBI taxonomy): Eukaryota > Metazoa > Arthropoda > Insecta > Coleoptera > Scarabaeidae > Trypoxylus > Trypoxylus dichotomus. Next base: position 43,319,813 of record CM042074.1, on the reverse strand, counting down.
CGTTTGTTAAGTTGGTAACGTAATTCCGCGCCCTATTTACAAGAATATCGCATAACGTTTCGACAAACGGCGCGCGTAGGTAGAGGCGCCGGCCGACAACATGAATTTGTTACCTGTTGATAATAAATACGGCCGCCATCGCCATTTTTAACATTGATTCGCTTTTAGTACGCACACATACACACATGCATACGTTCCATTTGGCCGCGTGGCGACGAGCAATCAACGCAACGGCGTATACATATATGCATACCTTTGAATTAGTTGATTGAATAATCCGTCACTAATTCAACAATTATGTTGGTACATTCGCGTATTAGGTTCGTTGCCGTACCTATACGCTATAACCGGCACTTGTTTTCAACATACCGACCGAATAAATTACCATATAATTTTAACGAGAACTAATTAAGCGCTTTTGTCGCTTGAAATAGTCATTACTATTAATGCAATTGAGTAAATGTACCTCTAATGGAATATGGTGCATCTACTGTAGGATAATACCTATAAATGCCACGTGGATTATCGTAGTCTAGTGGTTACCTACTTAAAAACGCTACCAATTTTTTCTTCATTATTCATTTTTCAATTATTCGCCTAAAATAAACTCATTATGAATATATGCAGAAACAACAACGAAAAGCGCAAATATATGTCTGATCACTAGGCTCAGATTTTACGGAAAAAACTATATTGAAATAACGAGATTACCAATACAAAAGGAAATACATATTTCGCATAAAATTAAAATAATATAAATAATATTTAATTTTCGTCCATCAAGTGAATATTTTCTGTATTTTTTTCAACTTATTTATATTTTTAACCCATTTCGCGGTTTACACTATTTTCTCAGATGAAGTGTAGGGAAATGCATTTCTATGAAATATTCGAAAAGTTCGGAAAACCATAAATTGGAAAGTTACGTCAGAAGCTGTAAGTCCTAGGCATTAGATTCCATAAAATCTTGGATTTTAATAAATTTTCCTATAAAAATCTGTTAGAATTAATACTTAAAAACGGAAGATGAACTATAGTGGCCGACACTCTTATTATTTTCTCGCTTTGAACAATTCTATTGTATAAACGAGTCTTTTCCTTTTACTCGTCCCAATTAAAAAAATAAAGTATAGAATATAATACATGTTTCCAGGTAAGTGATATTTTGTAAAATAAACTGTTCTATAACGTTCGTGTGAGTTAAACATGCTTTCTGTATTTGAAATAATTTTGAAAATTTTAACCTAGATACTGCATATTGTACTGAATACCTTTACTTAAGATCGTTTTGCTTTAAATATGTAAATTTATTCTTTATAAGAAAACTATTTGAAATAACATGCATTCAAATAAATTCTACCTTAAAGTAGCCTATCAAATGATAATTATGTCTCAGCTTGTTAATGAAACTCTTAATACGAATTTTCTTTGGTATAAGATATTTAAATGACATGACAAGTGTCAAAATAATAAAACGAGAATTTTTACCTGAATGAAACATGTTTATTTGGAACAAACAAATAAGATTTTATAAAAATTGTTGAAAGTGCCCTCCACCTTATTCGAGATATTTCCCACATCTTGTTCTAATAAAAAAAAAACGATTCGTAGGATCATATCAATTTTGTTAATTCTTTCAGCAATTTTGACTTGAAGGTCTGCAAGATCGAATATCTGTACCCCTTAAATTGAGTTCTTTAAGAAAGACCGTAAAAAGAAGGTAATATCACAAGATCAAGTAAAAATTCATGTTTAAACTAATCAACCGACTTTGAAAAAATTGCTGTAGCATATTGTGTTTCACCTACTGTCTATGCTCTAGCTCCGTCTTCTTAAAAGTAACCCTATGCTATTTCTTCTTCATTAAACTGTTCGATAAGTGGCACAATAATTTATTGTCGATACTTTTCTCGTGTTAATGTACCCTTAAAAAAATAGGGCCAATAATTCTCCTTCGACTAATAGCACACCATACACCAAATTTCTGGGGATGAAGTGTGCTTTAAACATATAAATCCATCTACGTCCTCATATTTTGTAAGTTAACATATCTATTGAGATAGAACTATGATTCGTCAGAAAAAAGGTATTGTTGAGGTAATTATCAAAATTATTTAAAAACTACTGACTAAACGTTGTTCTTCTAGAATGGGCGATTTCTTTACTTCCTTGGTAACAGGTCATGCGATTTGGAAATAAATGTGAGTCTTCTTTCAAAATTTTATGGCAGGTACCAATTGGTACACCCATTCGTTGTGATAATATTTATATGGAACTTCCTTGTGTATCATTCATAATTTCTCCTACATTCTCAACTACCTCTTCCATCCGCTTTTTAACACTCCTTGTTTCCTTGAAAACCGTAATGCGGTATTTAAGTGCGTGCCAAAAATTATCGTAATCAAAGACGAATTTAGGAAACTCATTTCTAAATTCTTATGAACAATCTTCAAGAGAATACTGCCATTGTCTGACAACTTTACGTCAATTTCGAAAATGAGATTCAACCATGAATTGAATACGTAGGCTTGCACGGCCAGAGTTAGTAATAAACGAACTACTTCCGGAATTGGGCCATGTCATGATATATAGAATGAAATAAGAGTAAGAGGAGAAAAAAATAAGCAGAAAAAGAGATCCCACCTTTCTCTTCTGTTCTTTTTCTTTCTTTCTCTCGTTCTTCCCCCTCCCCCCTTTTTTCGGTCTCTCTTTCGTTATTTTACTCATTTCACCTTTCTTTCCATTTCACCCCCTCCTTCATTCTTCTTCTTTTTATCTCTTTTTCTTTCTTTTTTCTCCTCTTACCCTTATTTCATTTCTATATATATATATATATATATATATATATATATATCATTATGACACTGTAAAATTCCTTAAGTAGCTAGTTCTACCATTAATAGTTTATGTTGTATATTAAAAACTATTTTGAATGAATTTAACATTATGTAATATATATAATGTATATATATATAATATATATATATATATATATATATATATTTGTAAACTATTTAATCATTTTCCTATAAAAAATACTATATCTTGAAAACTTTAAATCAAAGAACTCACTCAATTTCTCCTAAGATTCTCCACCACACAGCGGACCAACGTTAAGTGCATGAAAAATTCTCTAGTCTCAGTAGGGCCAAATTAAACAAGATGTTTTTGTGGAGCCTCATATAAAATAACCTTTTAGAAGTCCCAACTTTGATAAACTTTTTCAAAGTAAAGAAGAATAGATTTGGGACGCGTTTGAACAAATGGCAGCAAATTTCCTTAGGAATGACAAAGTCAAAAACTACAAGGACCTGGTCAAGAATAGGTTAGCTTTGTTTCATGAATACGGCTGTAACATGTCTTTAAAGATTCCCTTTCTTGATTTTTACTTGAATTACTTCCCTGATAACAGCGGGCAGATCAGTGATGTGGACGGCGAACATTGTCTTCAAGATATTGCCAAGATGGAGTAAATCTACTAGAGCAAATAGTTCACTTTAATGCTGACCGACTACTATTGGACGTTTATCAGAAATACTCCCATTGTCAATTACAAACGACGAGCCAAAAAAGTGAAAGACAAAAGCAAATTAAGGTGCACTTAATACGTAACTATTCAATTTTTCAGTCATATTCGTGTTCCGTGCACTAAATTGATTAAGAAATGGCATCCTGAGAGCATGAACTTTTTAAAATGTTTCACATGGTACTAGTTAAAAACTTTTATTCCATAATAGTAGATTTCTAGTAGTAAGTCAGTTGTAAGTTAGGAATTATGTTACATTTATCTAACACGTTTTAACCAAATTAATTGATTTTAATTTTTTACTTCCACTAGCATCAAAAATACATATGCTGTAGTATTAATAAACTTAATTGCAATATTACGCTAAACCCTCACACTACACAATTGCTAATAAGATGATGTTTGGATTTATATTGTTTACATATCTTGTGAAAATAACAAACAATCTCGCGTTTTCAATAATTACCATTGGCCTCTATGTAATGCACACCTATTAATATTTCAGCGGTCCAATGCGTATAATTATTATAATGGTTTTATTATCGGGTGTTGAATCCCCTTTTTTCTGTCCTTTCGATTCGCGTTAAACGTGACCTGTCGCATCGCATCGCGGGGAACTTCGACGGGGGGCCGAGATTCATCACGGGGGATCACGCAGGTCATCTGATAGAGGTTGGCACGCGCGCTATTCAGATAGCGTCGGTGATTTACAGCGTCGTATTTCCTAGCGAGTCCATCACGTCCAGGAACGACCCACCTTCTACCTCCACGATTGCCTCCAATAAATACACCTATACGAAGGTCCGTCGAGTAAAAGTTTTCCAAGGCAAGGGAATAAATTTAATAGCAATGGATTATCGAAGTAGTGAGCGGAAAGCGCTGTACTATCATCTAAGTGCGAGAAGCTTCGCCGATAATGGCGGATGAGCCGGGATTTTATATAATACTTACAGCTTTTCTTACTTTTGATGATTGAAATTATGTAAAAGTACTTTCGGTGTTAACTGGAATGCCCAAAGAAATATACAAACCTATTCACTTTAAAGTATTTTTTAAAGTATTTTTTAAAGTATTCACTTTATAATAATAATAATTCATGCATAACATAAAACTTTATAAACTAAATACATACAATAAGATATAAACACAGATATAGAAAAGCTAAGCGAAAGCATTAAAGTATTTAAGACCCGAATTCGTTACCGAATTTCAAAGATCAGCCTTCATGTTACAGTTGCTAAATTTGCTATTGAAATTTGAACACATTAAGTATGTTAGCGATTTTTGTAATTATACATAAATGGTAGATTACAACAGTAAAAAATAAGCAAAGTTCTACCACTAAATCTTGGAAAGAGAAAATTTAATTTGCATAAGAACCAGGCACAGTCAACGCTGTTCAGTAGACAGTATAAAATTGGGCTTAACACAGATAGCAAAAGACTGTATTCTTAATTTTTTAAGATAAGAAATGACGCTTGAATAGAAAGCACAGACACCTTAATTACTTCCTCTGAACAGCTTCCATATTATAGCGTCATATTCAAGACGAAAATGAATGAAGGAAAAAAATAATGCAGTTAATGTTTGCGAATTATGGAGATCACAATAATTATGGTAAATAAAACGAGAGAGATAAAACTTATCGAATAGTATCTTCAAATCTTTAACCAACTTTGAATGCTGCTCCTACGAATTCAATTAAATATTTCTATTTATTTGATTGGCCGAGTTCTTTGAGTGCAGATCATGGAAGTATATTTACATCCATTTAAGGTAAATCTGTTTCTACTATGCCAACCAAGTATCGTGTTGGCAACATTTTGAAGTACATTACATGAAGTACACTCTCACGATAAATTGCATAGAATTATTTTAAATCATTCACGAACGTAAGTGTCCCACACGTAATTATGTCAAGAATACCATTGATGAAAAATATGAACAATGAGAGGCCCAAATTTGATCCTTGGGCGATTCCAGAGGGGCCAAAAACTCGTCGGAGGTATGATTTCTAGAAATTGTACGAAATTTCCTGTTCGTCAGGATAAGTTTCGGGAAGATATAGTAGAGGTTTCGAAAAACCAAATGGATGTCATTTACGAGAAGGAATTTAGTGGTCTATTTGATCAAATGCCTTTTGGAAATCAAAGTAGATTACATCAATATGGATATTAGTATCGACACATATTAACTATCCGAGGAATATGAAAATATTTTTTTTTAATCTGAATAAAGGCACACACACAATATTCAAATACCTTCCAGAAGTTGCAGAGAAGTGAAATGGGTTCATAATTACTCGCCTTTGAGCAATTGCCTTTTTTTAATACAGGGTACCTACTTTCCAAAACGATGGAAATACAGAATGTCTTAGAATTCGTAGTGGATTCGCTAATATACAAACGCAATCCTTCATTAGAATAGCAGAAGTACCAGCTGAACCCAACGTGAACGAATATTTGGTCTTGTTTAATGCTGCTTCAGTTTCTTCCAAGATGATTGATGAAAGTGTCATGAATGCGTTTGAGATATCATGGAAATCTGACAAGTAGTTGTTTTAAAATAATCCGTTTTATTTTTTTACGTGACTAAACAATAAAACAGTTACCAAATGCGTTTATGATATCAGCAGGGAAGGAGTATTTAATACTACTGCTGCTTAAGACATCAATATTTTTAACTTTAGATCTGCCCAGCCAAAATTATAAATATAAATAAAATAATGTTCTGTACCTTTGTAGTTTTTATACATATAAATTTATTACTGAAAAAGTGATGTTCACTTCAAACCATGGGGAATATTACCCGCGGGGGTTCTTGCAGGGTGCATATGTTGGTACAGGTAAGCTAAAAACATGACTTAATATATTCTAAAAACGCTACATTCAACGTTCACCAACTGCCTGCAATATAACTAATCAATTAAACAAAGAATATCATACAGTACTCAAAAGTTAACGTTTTTTTAATATTATACCCCTTAAATGAAAAATTCATATTAAAAAAGTGAATGCAGTTGTAGAGGGTTAAGCAAAGATCAGGATGTTGTCTTCATCCATAGGATAGTTGCATAAGATAGAGGCAAACACCGGATCTTACATACGAATATTGTCATTATACAGAGTGTTAAATTGTGATTGATTACAAAATTCTCTAAAATTATTGAGCATTATAGTGTAAATATTTTTGGAGTCTAATGTGTAGTTAAAATCACCTAAAACTAGGAAATACTCAGATGCAAAGTATTTAGCTTACTCAAGAGTTTCAAAGAAATGCCGAAAATGATTTATTGGCATTGTGGGTAAAATGTGCACTGTAAATATAATACTCTTTAAACTGTTAACACCAGAGATCTTATCCCAACTACGCCGATGGTAGGGGAAATAACAGAAAGGATTGCAAAATCAAAATGTTGGCAAGCCGAACGAGAGTGTCCAGAAGATATAGATAGTAGATAGATATAGATGAATGTGATCTCCAACAGCACACGCGGCCAGATATCCGGGAATATTATTCCATGTATATATATATATATACTTAGCAGGACACCACATCCTCCCGAAAGCACCTTTCTGTCAAAATTCCGGTTCAGTGAAATTTGTTGAAAAGAGTTCACTGCTTAATAATGCTTCAATGCTTAATGCTCGGTAAGAACTAACAAATCATAGTTACGTAGTGAAATGGAGCTATAAAATCTACCAACTTTCAAGCGAAATCCGTGAACATTTTGATAGATATAGTAAAGTAAAGAGATTTCTAATTGGCTGACGAATCAAGTTTAAATGTGTCTTTTTGGGAGTACCATTAAAATATTTGATTGTAAAGTTCATCTCCCCTTCAGCCGTTATCTCTTTTAATTTAGACCTTGTGGTATTATGGAGCTGTAATTAGGTCGGTATTCGATCACTAGTTGATTGATTTAAACCATATATGGGCAACAACCGGCCCGCGAGACATTTTGAAAAACCCAATTAAAACAAAATTCACGATTTAATTATAATGTTGTACCTATTTTTTTTTATTTCATTTTCTTATTTTAATAAATTGCATCATAATAACGTTGTCCTATTATTTCATGTCTGATATCTATTGCTAAAAATTATGAACACTACTTTAAAACGCACTACTTTTAAACGCGGCCCGCGAACGTATTTGCACGCTAAAGTTTGGCCCACAACATGTCAAAGGTTGCCCATACTTGATTTAAACTCTTCGAGATTTCTCAAGTTTTTACTGTAAAAACATTTAATATAAAACCTTAACATAAAACCTTTACTGTGCTTCATTTTTCTTACATTAAATATATATTTTAGTGCTTACATAAAATATTTAAAAGAATGTAATCTTTGTTTCTCTTCATAGTAAAATAAACTTAATTTAATATTGCCCATAGAAATTTAAAACACCGTTTCTGATTGACAGTTATGTTACGTTTTATACAGCTTATAAGTTCCGTAGCCATAAAAAATAGCTAAGATGTCTAAAAGAGCCATAAAATTTAAGAAGCTATCTTTCTCTCTGCAAATATTGAAAAATGAACTTATTGCATTTTAAAAAATTAGTTCTTCACTTTATAAGATATTTATTATTTCTGAAAAAAGATATACCGAATCTTATTGCCAGTGAAATTGGGATAAATGTGAATCTTAGCCATTAACTGACTGGAAAACTGTAGGTATTGAAGTAATAATCCGTTCGTATTTCGCATTGGCGTAATCAGAAAGAAACCTGTCCAAGAAAAATATAACTGCACAGAATTATAAACGATCAGCACAAAATTTCATGAAATATAACTATAAAATTAGCAAGTAATGTAAATTTTAATCGATATTACAAAAAGTCGTATCTTCTCTTGCATTACTTTCTTAACCCTTGTATATCAATTTGTTGGCAACTTATGATTGCCCGGACACCAATATCCGAACGATCCCTTCACGGATTCTTAGGTGTTTCAATAAAGGGCAGGGCCATGCTATACCGTAATTCACTCACCTTGTACTATATTTAGACACGACCAACAGATTTTTATAAATTAACATAATTGATATTCGCCCTGTGCAAAAATGGATAATATTAAATAATAATCTGGGTTAAAGTTACAAAACAAAATGGAAAGTTATTATATATCTTCCTATAGAAGATAAAAATGTCTTTCATCGGTTTATTGAAAACATATACGCCTAATAAAACAAACGTAAGATAATGACATGTTTGTTTTTATAAAATCGAGTTGCTGCTGATTGAAACTATACAATATACAAACATCTTAGCAATCATTTACCAATCATTTTGTGGTCTATATTGCTTACAATGAGACACCAGGTTTCGGAATTTGACGTTCTTAATACTTCATTTATAACTACTTTTCTGTTTCGTTTCTTCAGTAAAAACGACGTTATTTAGTTAGCAGCGTCTTGGGAATCCATGCATTATTGCAGTACTTCAATTTTCCTTTATTTAACAATGGCGAATTTCATAGATTATTATCAAATGATTGAGAAAGAATATTACAATTAAAGGTAAAATAACTAAATATGATACTTATAGAAATTTAAGCCCTTCTTTACTTTACACGCTCTTAAATGAGATAATTTTCCTCCATAAATGGTCCATCATATTTGTCTCTTCTTATGTGAATAAAAATTATTGTAGGGTAAAATTAATCGATTTCAACTTCATATTTGTGTCAATCTTCACAAGGCACTCTTATCTGAAGTATTAAGAGCAACTCAAATCTGAGATCATTTGAAAGCAAGGATACCCCATTTATGTTTTTCACGTTTTATTTAGGACATTCGTGCTTGACGTATTCGAAATAGTACTTTTAAATTATTCTTTTTATTAATTTAATTGATTATTTATATACATTGTTTACAGTTTTATTGACTTATAGAATGATTATCTTCCTTTAGATGAGTTCTTTTAAGGAGAAAGGGAATGCATTCCTTTGGAAATCATATTTATTCTAAGAAATTCTGAAAATCCTACTGCAGCAGCCCAGAGAAAATTGTATTGAAGAAGAGCCCTACTGAATATCTATTTCCAATCTGAAAAATAAAATGTATATAAAGAAACTACCAGTGGATTAGAAAGTAGACTTCGTAACAAAATTAGAGTAACTCAGAAACACCATTCAGAAATTTAATTATAGGATTGCTTACTGCCAGGAAATTGATGAGAGCCTGTTTGAATATCGATTATATATTTTTTCTTCCACATCATTTCTGGCATGATTATTTAATGGTCATGTTAGGACCTAATAAGAAATTGATGTAAATTTAAAAAATCAATAACGTTGCAGCGCACAAGTCAAACAATAAAAATATTACACTCTAGAGAAAAGATTGCGGTTTGAAATTAAAAAATTACTCCATCATTTGTTTGAAACACATTCGGGAAAATATGGATTCTGGCTGTGCATTACTTCACAGTCACAGTGTATATATCTACATATGCGGCATTCATTGATTTTAGAAAGTCATAAAGTTATCATGGAACTATAACAAGAAATTGGAATATCTCCAAAATACATCAAATAATAATCATAGAATATTAAATAGCCTCTATATAAAGTCGACGACTCACATAGAAATGGAGAGAAAGGAGCCTAAATTTAGAATTGGCAAAGATGTAAAACTATGTGACCCATTATTGCCCAATATATTTAGCAACGTTCTGGAGTATATTCCTCGAAACCAACCTTGAAAATTTTGATATGTCAATACACAGTAAAAACTAACAAACATAAAAATTTCGGACGATATACCAACCATCATTTACCGCTAACTACTAATTAAATAACAGCGGTAAGTATCATGAGATAGTAAGACTTGCAAAATAGGAAATAAGCGGGATGAATGGAAAAAGGTAGATCAGGTTTTCACCTACTTACGGAACACTAATTTTAGAATTTAAAAAAATTAAGGGCGTTTAATAAAAATATTATTTAATTAGTACTAAAGATTAAATGTTATTAATATGTAATTATATAGTAAAGTTTTGATTTTATTTTATTGTTTTGCATAACAAAACATTTTTTTCCAAATACTTTACTAACTTAAAAGCCCATGGACTAGGTGAATCGTTCAAAAAAGATTATTTCAAGAGGCTAAGCACTTGAACCAGTTGTGAATAGATTAGAATATGAATGTCATTAATTTCTTACAGGACGAATTATTCAAAATTTTACCAATCTGCGATATATTGTATTCTTATTCACTTTTAAAACATATCCTGACCATTCTCAAGAGAATTTTGCCAGTGTTACCGTTATTTATAAAGTAACAACCACCCTCATAGAGCGATAATAATAAGCCCTAGTAGCAGTCAACGGAGTACTATAAATTATGCATTTAATTGCGACATTGCATTATCTTCGTAATATAACAAACGGCTAATAGAAAACATTTTTTTAATCTTGGTACAGTAGAAGTTATAAAATATATTACCTAACACAAAACTATAAAATACAATACAGTATGATGTATCGTATGGCTGTATAGCACTCTCGGCGGTAATATTTCTACATAATCTCCAATCTAACGAAATCTTAAAATATCGCTGTCATACGTCAACACTGCTACGCGCCCTTTTGACAAATTGCTCCCGTGTAAAAAAATAAAAGCACTAAAACTCCTCCTATAAAAGAGAAGAACATACCTACGCTCGCACAGGTAGAGCATTTAATTAAATAAAGCAGTACAGTTTATCGAAGGTATTAACAAATGTTAAAAGTTTTTCCATCGTAATCCGGATAACCCCGGCACAAAGCAAGCCAGTTAGAGGCAGCCAACAGTACAGTAATTTAATTTGGACCCCGAAAGTTTCACATGATTACGTTTACAGGTGCTATTGATCTGCTCGTTACGTGTGAGCTTAGCCTGAGGTTCTCCCGTTTAGAGGTCCATTTTTCTCCTTTTTTACTGCCGTTACACTGCCACGGTATGCGCTAATGTAACAGCTTACGGTAGGTACTTCTGGTACTTTTTCAATATGGCACATCATTATAAAATATGTATAGTAGGTATTTCGCGTCGTTCTAATTTAAATTTAGGACGAACTTTTCCTGAAAGTCTATATTATAGCGCACTTCAAATGGATATTGCGAAACTTTCAATTCTACGATAATATGAAAGCTAAACTTAAAAACTAGTACAAAAGTTTAGCATTATATTACTTCGTATATCCTAGACTATTTCGAATTTTAATAAATATTTTTATTTTTTAGATTATGATTTATTGATTGCAGGCAGGCACTTTTATGTTACGATAAATTTATCCTATGAAATCAAAAATAGTAATTGACTAAAATGTAAAATTAAATATCCTTAATACTTGAGAAATCGAAAACCATTAACACCTAAACTAAAATTGTTCTTTGGTTTAGTAAACAATAATAATGTATTAGGTTAATATTGGATGTTAGAAATAAGTAACAGACGGAAAGAGCGTTGATATTGCGATCTTAGGTAGAAAATTAAGAATTTCCAAATATGTTCTAAACGAAATAATTTAATTCGAACTATATCAGTACAATAAATACGAGGGCTGTTTTTTCTTTTCCTCCCATAGATCATGAAACAAGACAAGTGTAAATAACAAAATGGATTTATTAGCAAAGACTATGTACAAACATGGTTACTTTTCTAAATAATCACCGAAAAATTGATCCATTTATCATATCTATGGCCAATCCCCTCTGCATGTTGCCGCCAGCGAATTGAGATGGTCGGTAACATTGTTTTGAAGTTCTTCTGTATCCTGGAAGCACCACCCTACTAGCCACTTTTTCAGTTCACTAAAAAGATTGAAGTCGCTTGGCGCTAAATCGGGGCTATAGGCTGGGTGTACAAAAACTTCCCATCGAAATTGATCAAGAACTCGTTAGGTTACAGCAGCAGTGTGAGGACGGGCATTGTCATGAATGAGAAGAACTCCAGATGTCAGCACGCCTTTTCTTTTGCTTGGAATGGCCCACCGCAATCATTGTAAAGTCTGACAATAAACAGCTGCATTGATCGTAGTCTTCGGTTCCATAAATTCAGCAAACAACACCCCCTTTTGGTCCCAATACACTGCAGCCATAGCTTTCCTGTTGTTGAATGTTTGCTTGAACTTTTTCAGTTTGTTTGGCGAGTTTAAGTGTATCCATTGTTGTGACTGATGTTTTGTTTCGGGGGTGCAGTATTGGATCGAGGTCTCATCCCCAGACACAATTTATTTAAAAAAATCTTCACCTTCAATGTTATAACGGCTGAGAAACGTCAGCGCTGATCCCACTGGGCGAACTTAGTGGTCATCAAACAACATCCTTGGAACCCATCGAGCGCGCAGTTCTTCGTAGCGTATGTGTTCCGTTACGATTGTAAACATAGTTGATCTTGAAACTTCAGGAAATTCCACAGTCAACTCCCTAATAGTAAACCTTCATTTTTCTCGAACCATTTCGTCAACTCGTTGAACAATGTCTTCTGATGCGACGAACTTGCATCCTTGTCCCCCTTCAAAGCGAACACCAGCTTGGCCTTCTTTAAACTTCCTACACCATTCACGTACAACACCATCCGTCATAAAGTTTTCGCCATGTACTCGACTCATTCTTCGATTAATTTCAGCTACACTATTTCCTTCTCCTTGAAGGAATCGAATTACGCTAGGCAACTCGCACTTGGCAGGAGAATCAATTGTAGCAGCCATGTTTACGTATCTACAACTCAGCTGAAAATAGTACAATGATGTTGCAGGTGGCAGATATTATAGTGGGAGAGATGCGCAGTCCCTTTATGCGTATCCCCGTCTGCCAGCGCTGATGTGAGTGTTTACTGAACGAAATTTGTACAATAAATAACAAAGAATATCGCGTAATGTCTACGTTGTTTAAAATAAACTATTTCCATGGTCTAGTTATATGCATGACCTCCATCACGACCATTGCACTGCCCTTGTCGATGGATGGAATTTTGATGGAGTTGTCACATCGCAACTGCTTAATGTTTCCGTGTTCCGCCTTGAAGTTGTTTAGTGTTGATCCCTCGTATTTTGCTTTATCTTAAGCCAATCTCACTTACTGTATGTATTTATCCACTCTTTCTGGTTTACCTATTGTCATTGTCACTACTCCTTCTGCCAGAACCATATCCACAACTGGTATTTTTCGGTGTTACGAAGAATTTCCTACCTTTGTCAAGCGCTGTAACATCTTGTCTTACGAATTTGATTGAACCCAGTTTCCACTTTCTTTGCTGCTTCTGTTTGTTACTTGTATTGACAATATCATGGAATTTCTCATTGTTGGTGCTGTTTCGGATTCTGTTTCTTATGTCCTCCAGTTGCTGCTTCAATTTTCGTTTATTCTAATAATAGTTATTTTCGACATCTTGGCAGCCGGGATTGATTGATTAAATTTGCTCGCCATCTACCTTGAAGTACACAAAAAGTTTTTGGGAAGTGTTGAAAGCATTATAACCTAATACTTATTAATATTCTGTAAAACATTGAATTTTTCTAAACGCGACCGCAAACATGGTGAAGAAAGGTGAGAATTTAAATTTGGATTCCAAGTTTAATCAAGGACCATGTAATGTTTCAAAGCTGCAACCTGTACAATTCGCAAAATAAATCAAACAGTTTCGATTGAATCGGTCGATACTTGTTGGAAATCCATATTGAACATGAGCGAAGAAGTACAACACAATTTTACAAATATTTCCAATATATTTAATACATATAATATATGACATGTTTCGTTATCACTGTAGCATCATTAGATGTTCCATCACTACCAAACGACACGTTATTTTACTTCGTTTTAAAATAACATGTTGTTCAACAACATATACAGTACGTTCTGTTCGAAATAAACAAGTTGCCGCTCGATTCTAATATCACCGCAAATCAACTATGTGCGTAAGTATTTTAAAAGATGGCGGTATGTTCGTAAATAGTGTGCTTTGCTATCAGTCTCGTAGTTCCGGGTTCGAGTCCCGAAACTGTTGCTTCTCCGTTTTCTGTGACTTTTCTGTTCCATGATATTAAGACGCACCTATAATTACAGAAAGCTGCTGAAGACTGTGAAAGCATGAAATTATTATTACGATTATCCAAAATCTCTAGTACGTGAAGTTCGACCCTATACTTTTATGAATTTGAAAATATGCAGATTTTGTTTCATTCAATTCCCAAAATATTTAAGAAAATTAAATTTTTGAAAATTGACTGTACCGTCGTTTTACACTGATTTGTGCAATAAATATTTCGTTTTGTACTCATTCTATTCTAAGGCATTCAGGATTAAGGTGTTGGAGAGACACTTATTTCGCAGCCACTGTACAAATTTCACAAGTTTTCTTCTCATTCCAGTGATATTCAAGGTTAAGGTAAAGAGGAGGCTCTTATTTCGCAGCTGCTACTCCAATTTCACGAACATTGTATGGCTGAGGAATAAATATACCTCAAATACAATACTTTTCATCCTGAAAAGAAATGGTATATCACTGAAAGAATTTAACTACAATTTATATTATTAGACGATACAATATTGTCAGAGTTCTTTTGGACTCAAAACAAAATCCGGTTCCCACTCTCATAGTACTGAATGTAATTAATAGTTAGTGACAGTTTTAACTTTTAATTCCAAGTTTTCCTTGTAATATAAAAAAGAAGAGTTGACGAAATTATTAGACACAAAAAACAATTAACAATATTTTACGAAGACTTAATTTCCTTCTAACTAATTTCCAATTTCACTAAAGTTTATTAGTTTCATCACGAAGGTAACTACTTACAAAGAACTAGGAGAAATGGAAGAATATTTAAATGGCGAATACTTATTAAGATTTATAGTTAAGCACACTGCTGTAAATCTAATTAATTTAACAAATGGAATTAGTTTCAAACTTAAATTAGCTTTGGTTTAGTGCAAATTCATTATAGTGTCTAACTTACTGCATCTTTATTTATTTGTATTCTTGCCTTGTAATTCTATTACGTGAATTTAAGGAAGCTAACTAGCTTCAACATGAACTCAGTTTATGGGGAAAAGAAAACAATTTTACTTATGCATTTTGACTTCTTAATTATATTTCATCAGTTATCTAAGCACGCAAGGTAATTGTATTTGAAGATTCTTTATTTCATCGTACATGAATCTTTCATTAGTAGTTATACACAGCAGTAGTGTCGTAAATATTTTTCATTAAGTTTTGGAAATTTACACCCAAAATTCGCCAGAGCACGGTCAAAATCAATTTCTTTATATATATATTTACGTCATAGTAATCAATATCGATGCAAAAGGTCGTTACGCTAAGCGCTTTTGAAAGGTTACGTTCCTTTCCACATAAACTATGATACATCATCCTTTGTAACTTATTTTTTTTTAAATCTATAACTTCGTACGTAGCTTAAATATAATGTGGTAATTCTTTTCGAAAATTATATGCACTAAGCATTAGAAATATAGCAGAAAACCCAATTTAGAATTTAATACAT
Source organism: Trypoxylus dichotomus (assembly GCA_023509865.1). Classification (NCBI taxonomy): domain Eukaryota; kingdom Metazoa; phylum Arthropoda; class Insecta; order Coleoptera; family Scarabaeidae; genus Trypoxylus; species Trypoxylus dichotomus. The sequence continues at coordinate 43,303,795 of CM042074.1, read as the reverse complement.
AATAATCTCAAATTGGGGCACCTTTATAATAATCCTATATCCTATATCCTATATCCTATATCCTATATCCTATATCCTATATCCTATATCCTATATCCTATATCCTATATCCTATATCCTATATCCTATATCCTATATCCTATATCCTATATCCTATATCCTATATCCTATATCCTATATCCTATATCCTATATCCTATATCCTATATCCTATATCCTATATCCTATATCCTATATCCTATATCCTATATCCTATATCCTATATCCTATATCCTATATCATATCCTATATCCTATATCCTATATCCTATATCCTATATCCTATATCCTATATCCTATATCCTATATCCTATATCCCATATCCTATATCCTATATCCTATATCCTATATCCTATATCCTATATCCTATATCCTATATCCTATATCCTATATCCTATATCCTATATCCTATATCCTATATCCTATATCCTATATCCTATATCCTATATCCTATATCCTATATCCTATATCCTATATCCGATATCCTATATCCGATATCCTATATCCTATCCATATCCCATATCCTATATCCTATATCCTATATCCTATATCCTATATCCTATATCCTATATCCTATATCCTATATCCCATATCCCATATCCCATATCCCATATCCCATATCCCATATCCCATATCCCATATCCCATATCCCATATCCCATATCCCATATCCCATATCCCATATCCCATATCCCATATCCCATATCCCATATCCCATATCCATATCCATATCCATATCCATATCCATATCCATATACATATCCCATATCCCATATCCCATATCCTATATCCTATATCCTATATCCTATATCCATATCCTATATCCTATATCCTATATCCTATATCCTATATCCTATATCCTATATCCTATATCCTATATCCTATATCCTATATCCTATATCCCATATCCTATATCCTATATCCTATATCCTATATCCTATATCCTATATCCTATATCCTATATCCTATATCCTATATCCTATATCCTATATCCTATATCCTATATCCCATATCCCATATCCCATATCCCATATCCCATATCCTATATCCGATATCCTATATCCTATATCCTATATCCGATATCCTATATCCTATATCCTATATCCTATATCCTATATCCTATATCCTATATCCTATATCCTATATCCTATATCCTATATCCTATATCCTATATCCTATATCCTATATCCTATATCCTATATCCTATATCCTATATCCTATATCCTATATCCTATATCCTATATCCCATATCCTATATCCTATATCCTATATCCTATATCCTATATCCTATATCCTATATCCTGTATCCTATATCCTATATCCTATATCCTATATCCTATATCCTATATCCTATATCCTATATCCCATATCCTATATCCTATATCCTATATCCTATATCCTATATCCTATATCCTATATCCTGTATCCTATATCCTATATCCTATATCCTATATCCTATATCCTATATCCTATATCCTATATCCTATATCCCATATCCTATATCCTATATCCTATATCCTATATCCTATATCCTATATCCTATATCCTATATCCTATATCCTATATCCTATATCCTATATCCTATATCCTATATCCTATATCCTATATCCTATATCCTATATCCTGTATCCTATATCCTATATCCTATATCCTATATCCTATATCCTATATCCTATATCCTATATCCTATATCCTATATCCTATATCCTATATCCTATATCCTATATCCTATATCCTATATCCTATATCCTATATCCTATATCCTATATCCTATATCCTATATCCGATATCCTATATCCGATATCCTATATCCTATATCCTATATCCTATATCCTATATCCTATATCCTATATCCTATATCCTATATCCTATATCCTATATCCGATATCCGATATCCCATATCCTATATCCTATATCCTATATCCTATATCCCATATCCTATATCCCATATCCTATATCCTATATCCTATATCCTATATCCTATATCCTATATCCTATATCCTATATCCCATATCCCATATCCCATATCCCATATCCCATATCCTATATCCCATATCCTATATCCTATATCCTATATCCTATATCCTATATCCTATATCCTATATCCTATATCCTATATCCTATATCCTATATCCTATATCCTATATCCTATATCCTATATCCTATATCCTATATCCTATATCCTATATCCTATATCCTATATCCTATATCCTATATCCTATATCCTATATCCTATATCCTATATCCTATATCCTATATCCTATATCCTATATCCTATATCCTATATCCTATATCCTATATCCTATATCCTATATCCTATATCCTATATCCTATATCCTATATCCTATATCCTATATCCTATATCCTATATCCTATATCCTATATCCTATATCCTATATCCTATATCCTATATCCTATATCCTATATCCTACATCCTATATCCTGTATCCTATATCCTGTATCCTATATCCTATGTCCTATATCCTGTGCATTGAAGTCGGTGAAAAAATCTTTGAAATAGTCATTAAACAATTGCCAGTACTTATACGTTTTAGAGTACATGTAATTAGCCTTTCGTAAAATTTTTACACTAAAGGATTTTTATAGATAATACTCAAACATGTAACCATATAAATTGCATTAAAAATCTAATGGTAATCTCATGAATTACTTACCTAAGAAAACGTAGACCAATGAAATAAATATAAATTTTGGTTACCTATAATACTCTACCATTACATCATTAAATAATTTTCAAAATTCCCTTAACGCTAAACGAAGCATCGAATCTAAAATTTATTCATATAAGTGAGCATCCTCTTTACCCATTAGTTAAACATCTCAGGAGTACTTTTTTCGTAGTTTACGAGACTTGAAATTGCGTTCGTTTCGGTGGCTAAGAAGAATAAATTACCGGCAGCTTTAATACGTTTCGCGAACGAAGGAATAGTCTACGTCTGGCGGACGCTGCGCCGTAAAGATTTGCCTGTATAAAAGTAAAATCATCGATCGCATTGGAAACCTACTGAGTATTTACTTATTTATTGCTGCACTTGCGGTAAGAATGCCGCATAAATAAGAAATGGCGATTCGGAAATGGATTGCCAAACTTCGGCGTCCGCCGTCGGTTTGGAGTTCTTTCATTATTAAAAGGCCACCTGTGTTCTTAGACGTCTGCTACTCCTAACATTTTCTTGTCCCGTTCCGAATTCGCAAGGGACACTTACCAACTTATTACATCTACAGATTCCTGTACTATCATCAGAGATACGCTACCTCCATCTAAGACTAACGAACTATTCGATAATGTATCTGTATATACTATTGCGACAAAAAGAATTGGAACATTTATTGGGAACGAAATCCATTAAAAGTTAAATTCATTAAGTAGTTTATGAATGCTAAAAAAACAATTCAAAGTCTATGGTAATCCATTTTCAATTATACCTCAATTATTGTTTTACGAAACTCCAATAACAACAAATACTATTACCCGCTATACTTTATATTTTAATAATGGAATTTTTCAAAGCTACTCTTTGGACGGCTAACTGGGATTCCATATAAGTTGTAACTACAAAATTATTATTACAACGCAAATTTAGGGAAAAGAATGAAATACAAGCGCACTTAGAAAAATACACGATCTAAACGTCAATCAGTTGTAACAATATGGCTGTCGGCAATATATCAAATATGGCTAGTGTAATTCGTTGCCGAAAACTGACCAACAGCTAGCCTAGAGAGCCTATTGAGTATAACAAAAAAAAATTAATTAAGTGTTCTCCGTCAAAATTAAAAGAAAAACTATGTGAAGAAGAACTAAATGTATCTTTTAAAGTTTGAAAAATTATAAATATTTGATGCTGTGCCAGTAGGTAGTTTCTTTTATACTATCATCAAAAGAAATGAACTAGTAGATACGTACAAATTAAAATACTGTATAATAAACCGAAATTGGACATGCTCGAACATAGACAGCGGTTGCAACAATTCTCATAAGAACAATCCCTCCCACCAGAGCAAACATTTAATGGCCGTCTAGAAAAAAATATTGCAGCTGAAACTCCTAACGCTTCAATTCGTCATCGTTCTCAACTACTCATTCAGAATTTTGCACAAAGCTCTTCGTTTGAGCGCTTACAAGATTGCAGTAACTCAGGAAATTGAGTCAATTACATTTGCAACAAAAAAGAGATAATGTTAATTTTTCAACAAAACCATTTCTTTCAACAGGGTGGATTTATAAGCAAACAAAATTGCCAAATATGGGAGGGTGAAGGAGGGGGAGGGGGAGGGGGAAATCCACCAGAAATGTAGAGAAAACCATTGCGCCCACAAAAGGTAACTGTTTTGTGTGGTTTTTAGGTTGGTGACGATGCTGTTACTATCACTAGAGCTGGATATCGAAACATGACTACAAACTTTTTATTTGCTGAATTAGAAAGAACGGTTGTTGATAATACATGTATGGTTTCAGCAGGACGGTGCCATACCTCACACAAACAGAAACAATAAACATTTTACACCAAGGACTGGTTAATCGAATAATTTTTCGAGGAGAAACCATCAATTAGCTGACCAGATTATATGACAACGACTCTGGATTTTGTTCTTTGGAGTTATTTAAAACAAAACGTTCACACCAACAATCGAGATGCAATTGATTATTTCATGGGAAATCTTGTTCAGAATTTTGCTATGGCAAATAAGAGGTCATTTACAACACTTTATTTATCCTTACTAATCCGCAATCTTTATACTAGTGTTTAAATTTGTGAGTTATTATAAAATTATAAAGTAATTTCAAGCTGGAACAATATGGAGAATCCAAAATCACAAGTTGTATGTACTATTCAAGTTGTTATATATGTATATACAAGTTGTATATACATATATAAGATCACATCACATATCTGGGCATACATTGCGATCGCAGTTATCTTCACCAACCAAGAAGCCAAGACTAACAGCAAAAAATCAAAAACGCACGTCTTTAGTGGGTAAAAATGTACATCAAATTTGTAGTTGAATATTGGGAAAAGGCAAGTACATACAAAGCTTACCGTTAATCATTTCTTGGATGTATCAATCTATAAAAGGGAATTCCATCTTTCACTAGTTTCCTTTCTTTGCGATAATCGATCTTTGGTAATAAATCGTGCCTTAAAACTGTAGCAAAGGGAAGTTACCCTACCAAATGAAGATCGAATAAACATTACAATGGCAAAGCTGAATAAAAGAAAATTAGACATGTAGTATCATAATTTGATATTTTGTGGAAGGAATAATACACCGAATGCAGTAGGTCTCATTATCAGAACAAGAAGGATCATATACCTTTTTCCAAGATTAATTTTGATGTTGGCTTGAAACATTTGCAGGATCTAACTCGAATATTCCAATGGAATATTGGAATATTAAAAGAATGTATCCAGAGAAATTTCCTGGAGAATGCAAATTACAAGGGGTCATAAAAAATTGTGTTCATAGAACGCCAGAAAGGATTAAAGCAGATTAATGTTCAGGAAAATATTAGATATTAACTGCTTTATAATGAATAATAAACATTATATTGGACATATGTGTATTTTTTGTTTCATTTCTAATAGGTTCGAGATATCGTAAAATCATAAAGTAGCTCTAATTCTAAAGACCTAACTCTATTTAGTTGAACGCCCATTCCGAAATATAAAACGCAAAAATTAATGATTCACCACTAAAAGTGGAATTATTTCAATACACTGACTCTGTAGAACTCAAAAGAAGAACAAAAAAAGGTGAAAGTAGTATAACAGTAGACAAGAAAACAAAATAGAGTTCTTTATACAGGGATCCCGCAAAAATCATAGAAATAATTTACATACAGAACCAAAAAAAGAGAAAATGGTGTTCAAAACTCAATCACTCAATGATAATCAATTATGAAAAGAGCACAAATCAAATATACAGTGATGTACATATTAAATCTTAAATAAGGGGTTAATAGAAAATCCCAGAACAAAGGAATAACTGCTGTTTCAGATGTTCATAGCGTGCTCCACTTACAACTTGACAGTGTATATATGTAGTTCATCAATGAAATATTGAATTCCCATTGAATTTTATATCAGTTATAATACGATCTATTTATTTTTTTTATAGAACTGTTTAAGAGTATTTGGTCGATTTTTATGTTTATATCAAATGACACCACAACAACAAAAGCAGGTAACGATAGATCTAGATCAGATGCCAAGAAATATTTCGTTTAAATAATTACAAACCTTACGCTCAAAATATGGCGTAGCTCCATCCCGTAAGAACTAAATATTTTCGTTTGGATGATTAGATCTCTTTGGTTTTAGTAAGCTGCAAGCGCTGGCTCGTTTCTCAATAACATTAAAATGGCCGCCACTGTTTGCATTTCCTCTTGTGAAAAATGGTTCTATTACGTTGTTTCCAATCAAACTAGCCCACACACACACTTTTTGATGATACTACATACGGACCTCTCCCATCCAATGAGGGCTGGCAATACCATCGTGTTGCGTTATTAAAAAAGACTAAGATAGTTCGCCAAATTAGGCCATTTTCTAAGAAATTCTCGTAGTAATAATTCTAATTAATCTGGATCATTTTCAATCAACTAATGAAAAATGTACATTTTAAAGGGTCCCAATTTTGTACATTTATGGAGGTTATTTTCTTGAACTGTTCATAAAGTATTCGCATTGGTGTCTTCATCGATTGCTGTTCTTCATCATCCAAATTAATAGCATTAAAGAAAGTGTACCATATTCACATATCATCAAGATGTCAATTCGCTCTGATTTCTCAAGTTCTATTACCATAGTAATCAATCACTAAAAGATATTGACATCTATAGCTTATGTGAAAAATCTGAAAAAAATATTTTGATCCTTTTATTGTTTCAGTTGCTTTTTTATAATAAAAACGTTATTCGACAGTTGCGGGATTTCGTACTAATCCTGTAGAGAACATGCTTTTCCAACTTCCTTAAGAAATAATTAATACTACTTCAAAAATTATAATTTTCTCTAAGTATAACACTGTAACGCCCACAAGCGAGGTAATAAACTTCTAATTAGTGCTGACACAATGTTTCAATCAGAATTCGGGATAAATTTGTGAGCTCTTAATTGAATTTAATATCAGCGCGGCGAAAAGGCTCCCCGCAATTAGATATTGTGTCTGCTCTGTGTCTTAGCCCGCCTGCATAAACAGCAAGCCGGCTAATTGAACCCGAATAAGACAAAGAGACCATAACAATTGGAGACTTCATGAAAACCTAATCATGGTAAAGATAATTGAATTAGTCGAAGTACAGTTTGAGAGCACATATGCTAATGATGTCGACATCGCGCCGAAGTCACATCCTGTAATAAAGAAACTTGCATGTGGAGCGCGCCTTAATTAGCGACTGTAATTAGCGATACTGCACAGGTGGTCGAGAGGATCTCTTCACTTTGTAGTATTTGCCTAGTCGTTTGCACTCCCTACCGTGTCAACTCAACGAACTGCCATTTTTACTTCGTACTGGCTTATCGCAGCCTTAGCAGTTTCAAAGTGCAATAGTACATATACTTCCTTAAAATATAATGAGGCGTTTATTTAAACTTAACCAAAATATCGGAATAGTAAAGATAAGTAATAAGAATAGCTTCGCCGCCCAAACTAACGGATTGTAAAATTGAAGTTAGTATATTTGAGAAACATTTTAATTAATGTTATATTAGGGTCTCATTGGTAAAACTTTCAATTATAACGTTGTTTATTATCTAACAATTACTAGGAACAAATAAGTAGAAAAATCGTACATTCTATCCTATTAATTAATAGCATGATGTTATTTTCCCGCAGAAAATATCTTTTTAGGATTGCTGGCCATGTGAAAAACTTAAATACGAAATTACTCTTCGCTATCGGCATTTTGAAAACTCACAAAGATGGTGCCAGATCCACGGACGTGTATAGAACCGGATAAACATGAAAACGCCAGACGAACTGAAATCCTATTACAGTTTTTCCTTCTTACGTAGGTACTTAATAAATATTTTTATTTGTACAGCGCATGGTGTTACCCTCCTCTCTACACGCTCGAGGTCTGGCAGCGGCTTTGCGAACTCTACTGATCATTAAAAATAATTTCCTTTAATTTTATATCACGAAAATTTTAGAAAGCGACGTTGTACACAATCGGTTAAAGCTTGGTGACATATACAAAAGGGTACCAAACCACAGAAGCATATCTCAATTTTTGAATAAATGAACGCAAAGTTAAAGTCACCGGGATGTCATTCAAATATTTAGACGTCTTCAGAAGGGAGGAGCCAGTAGAAGTGTTCGGTCAAAACTTGCACATAAATCCTAAAATACTAAAATGCTAGTTATCTTAGGTATGACAACATCGTTGACTTTGTAAGTAGAAAACAATATGCTGGTTCAATTTTCGGATAAGAGGCAAAACTATATTTACTGAAGTTTACTAACCACTAGGTCTAAAATTGAATAGAGTGCATTGGCTAATAGAGCTAATTAAAATTTATTAGTGTAACCAGCCATAACTTATGGAACCGTTGTTTGATTGGAGAAGGGCCAACAGGTACTGGGGTGCAGCTATAACTATCACTGGTGCATTTAGCACCACAACGGAATTAGTTCTAAAAATCTAGATCGTACTCTCCTTCACGTACTAGTGGAAAAGGAGGCTATGCTCACTACTTATTATGTAATAGAATCACCATAGAATATGGCCGATACATGGACGGGAGCCCTAGATCAACTGTTTGAGAATAAACTCCTGCCTATGCCGTCACACATGATGTGTACTGTAATATCAGTAGAAATATCCCTTGAGGTACGGTTCGCTGACTGGGATAAGGATTACGACGTTTTAAACAGGGCTTATATTAACCTCTATACTAATGGTTCCAAAACACACACCATTGTCAATAGAAGAATCTATTATCTCAAACGTTCAAGTGAACAAACCTGGAATTTGAATATATTATCTACAGTTTTCCTAACAATAAGAATAAAAAAATACAATGCAAGTATTACAATACTGCATGCCCTTCTAAAGAATAAAGCACATGTCGATTGAAATTTGTCTCTAATAGTCAAGTTGGACTTCAGGTCGTTGGGGCAGGTAAAATCTGTCCCAGACATATAGTTGACTGCAGGAGCAATATTAAGTCACTGAATGCTAACAACAAAGTTACTCTCGTCTGGATGTCAGAACGTACTAGCATTGAGGACAAAAAGACGGCTGATTCCATTGCCAGGTGCGCAGCTAATCAAGCTCCATAGGACCACAGCCTACGTGTGGCATATCTTATAAAATTGCTAATATGACTCGAATAGAAATTTCGGCGAACCTGGGCCAATCCTTAAGCCTGTTTCATACAAAACCTTTATGTTGCCCAACCAAAATAGAGCCAAGAAATTAATAAACCTCGACAAAAACTCAGGGTTTTAACTGCGATCTATACAGGCCGAGTAAGGAAACACTGTAGAACAGGCCTCATTTGAGAGAATGGGTACGGTCTATAGAGACAATTAAACATATTTTATGCCACTATCCTGCCATATGCAGATTCAGGTTCTCTCTGTTAGGCAGTGTCTTTCTGACATCGGAGGAACTAATAAAAACTGCTTTAGGTAGACTTCTGGAGTTTTCCAGAAGGGAAAATATACCGAAGGATCTTTAATCGGCTGGCTAAAATAAACCTATTGATCGATGTAAAGAGATGGAATAAACCGGCTAGTTGGCTTCTCTATCAATGTTGATCGACATAAACTTTTTTTGGACAGGAAATATTTGGATACAACTTCCTCCGTACGCTCCACACCCCTATATTCCGTTTAAGTTAATTTGTTTCGCATAAACCAAAACGTGACAGGATAGAAATGAGGAAATACATCTCATTATAAACTCAATGCTCATCCAAGCAAAACGAGTTTATGGTGAAGTAATTTATGATTAAGTGTGTCAAACACGTGTGTAAAATCAGTAAAAATGCATTAAGTTATCAGTTGCTATCGAAAGTTTCTCTTATTATTTCTCTTAATAAAATGGAAGACGCCAATTTTGTAATTGTCGGCGGTTCTTTGCAAACCATTACTGAGAAATTGAGATATATAGTCAAATATATATTCTAATATCCTTGCGAACACATTAAGATTATAAACAGACTTATAATTTTGAATTTGTGTGGAATTTCAAAACTTTTTGTGATGTGCTGAAGGAATGTATTGTTATACTTCTTTTATTTTCAATTATTTCTAGTTGAACCTTCAAGGAATACTCGTGACATCTGACTTTTTAAACGTCAACAAGTTATAAAAGTATGTGATGTTTACTAATGGCTAATTCAGGAAAGTGCGTGAAACTAAAACGAGAATACTACATACATTTAATACCTTAACTTAACTGATTTTGGTTTATAAAATCGTTTATTTAATTCCTAGAAACTTCAATATACTGTAATGATATGAAATATTGTCTATTAATTATCAATGAATTTTTCTAAATTTTAGTAGTTTACCTATTCCAGATATTTCCTCGTCACTGTTTGCTGCACGCCGTTGTTTTTTATTATGGTTGATGTTATAAGTTGGAGGCACTCCCTCTTTTTGGAATTTTAGCACAGATATTCAATCTGTACAGGCTTCTTTTTAGTTTTACAGATATCTGCTTGGGTATCTTTATTAACTTATTATTCATAAATTTTCTTGTCCCCTTCAACAACACTTGCAGAGGAGACGTAAACTTTACTATCGTTTATTATATATATCGCTTTTCGTAAACATATTTATATATAAATAAATATTTCCAAATTAATTCTTAAAAGACGTTTAATATACTGTACTTACACATTTCAATCACATTGTATAAATATGTATTATTTCGAAATTATACCTATACTCTTCAAAACTTCTCGTACGACGGAAGAATGGCCCGACTGGCAGCAATTTCCTTTATAATGTCACACATATCTAGTATGTGTGTGTACTGTGTGGCCTACCATATAGGCAAACAAATGTGTTGCTATGGATATAGAAAAACATCGTGTAAAAGTCACACATGTTGTCATCGTCTCTTCTGAGAATATTTAGTTATTTTACTCATATAACTCTTGAAGATCTTCGATTATATCCAGTCATAAAGTGTATCAGCTGATACCACAAATAAAATCTGGAAGTGTCGAAGACATATATTGGAAGCCGAAGACCAGTACATCTTAAAGGCGAGAAAACACGTACGAGTGAGTACGATTTCAAAGATTAAAGACGTCGAATCTTCCTAAATTCCTCAAAATTATTTGTATTTATGGCTCTCATTTTGTTTCACATACAAATTAGAATATTTTAAGATTAGCTAGACAGGGATTGCCTTAGGTTTTATGTAAAAAAACATATTCTTTGTCAAAAAGCGGTATATATTTATTAATTTGTTAATATATTTATTCTTTCAACATTACATTTGGTTATTTTAATTAGAAAAAATATTGTTTAATTTTAAAAACAAAAAAGAGCAAATTTTAAATCAAAGAACCAATTTATAAAAATTAAAGAGCCTGAGATTTTCCACCACAATACAGACACAATCTCGAATAATATATAAATACACAGGTATAGCAGTAAACTCCACTCACACAAATTAATTAATTATGCGGAACGCAGCGTTTCGGGAGCACGTGGGCTCCCATTGTCAACCGTGTTACCGACTAAAAGTAAAAACTGTAAACTGTTAGTCGGTAACACGGTTGACAATGGGAGCCCACGTGCTCCCGAAACGCTGCGTTCCGCATAATTAATTAATTTGTGTGAGTGGAGTTTACTGCTATACCTGTGAATTGTACATCCACACAGTCCTTGCAATCGTCATTTAATATATAAATATATCGTTTTAGTTAAATTCCGGCTCCAATACACAATCAACGAATTACATGTTATTTAAATGTCATTTTAGCATTAAATACCACAACCTGTCCATAATTAACTTACCCCTAAACTACGAACACATGTGTGTATATGCGTAATTTGCTTATCACAAATAACTTTCCGTTATTCATCCACAAATGTCTCTTTCGGAATCCATTTGTCACACCTATTAGTATTAATGGTGCTTTCCGAAACCGCGACATCTACGGTTTTTTCGCTCGTCACGATAATTTATAGCTTTTTTCATGTTATTTTCGTAAATTAGATTATATGTGTGAGCTGTCGTATTTAGACGTGTCACCAAAACACATCAGTACAAATACTTAAACATCAATAAGCTGACTTCTTCGTTTAAAGTCGATAACTTGTTATTATTTATACGTGTATGGAAGTGGTAAAAGAATCAAACATAAAAATGAGACATGATGAATTTTGAAAATCATAAAATATAGAGAACAATAGGATATTTTGGGCAGTAAAATGGTAGATTTATGCAATATGATTCCTTACTTGCTTCGGTAACTATCTTAGATATCGTCACTATGCAACAGCGTCACTGCAAATATTCAATGTAAAAGAGTATTTTTTATTATAAATTATTTGAAACATTATTGTTTCAGAAGACATGAGAGATACAATGCAATATATTGTGGCTAAGTATTATTTATATGTATCTTTGACAATATTGTGTTGAACTTTCCGTTGTGCCCTGTTCCGAAACCACATGCAATATTATGAAAAGTAATTATATTAATTATATAATAAATAGCAGGCTTCCAACTAAACACTAAAACAGTTAATAATAATAATATTTTATTGCCCAACAGATAAAATAAATATCCAATTACAAGGCACATATAAGTATAATTAATGTACACATATGTAACTAGTTACCTGCAGGAAAATACAAAACAAACAAACGAAAAAATCAAATTCCAATATGCCTATAACTAACTTACAACATACTATGACTAGCCACATCCGTACCGAAAATTGTTTTAATTAATTCAAAAATAATTTTACCGGAAGTTAAAAAAAAGAAAAATAAAGAAGTGAGAAGAAAAAAGGGAATTCTACTATGCATAATGTATCCGTGGTTTACATTTTGCCAAAGGTAATCGTAAATAGCAGGTGTGTATATCCAATTCACCAGTATCCAAAGAGTTGAAGCCACTATACATTCTATATATTGGGGACCTGATGGCAATGTTAGTTCTGGGTGCGTGACAGTAAAATATATTTGCTGGCCTAGATCCTAAACATGGAACAACGAAATTAATTTGACTCAACAAATGAGGACATCAAGTCCATTATTGAGTAAATTAAATAGGAATTTGCATTCAGCTTTTGTACGTAGTTCTAAGGAATCAATATTACATCTTTCAAATAGAGTATTGTGATTAAACCCATGTATCTGGTAAGTGTTAAATTGTTTAAAACATAAGAAAGTTAAACAAACTATTTAATTCATTTGATGTAAATGCGAGAGAAATAAAATCAGGGGGTTTCTTTTTTTCCGGTTTCAGAATGCATATTACTTACTGATAGTGCGTTTTCTAAACTTACTCAGCCTCCTGTCTGGTCCATTTATGAATACTGTTACACAAAGGCCATAATCAAAATAATCTAGTTAATCCAACAACCTTTTATTTATATTCATACAAAAGCATAATACATTTGAAAAAGCCAATTTTACCCAAAAAAACTCAAACTCAATGGGGTACTGGCTACTGCTTTCACCTAAAATTTCTTGGCTGAAACTAACTCAATGCTCCCTTAGAGCATCTCATCTTCTCTAAAACAAACCATATTTCATTGACGAAGGGCAATCACCCGCATTAATAAAACCAGGAACGATATCTTCTAACTGCTTCGAAGTGGGCCTAATACCTAATCCTGCTGAAATACCGATAGCTAGTCGCTTAAATAGTGTCCAAGTACAATTTAACAGCAATTTTACTACTGTATTTTTCCCAAAAATGTAACTCCAAAGTATAACTGATTTTTTTTTAACTGGTAGCATTGTTTTGGTAATTGAATTTGTGTTCTACTGTAAAAATTGTCTCGTCAGTAAAGAGTATCTTTCTGTAGGCATCATGAGGTACCGCTGAGGTAAGCGTTTTGTTTTTGCTATCCTATTTTCCCCTAATTTATTATTTAGAATTATCCACTAATCTTTTGAAAGCTCCTAATTCCAACTTTCCTGAGCAGATTTTGTTAAATTCTCTGCTTTACTGTTTTAATTGAACTTTTAATGCGAACAACCCATAGAGTACCAGATCTTGGACGATCATTCAATAAATCGATTTACGACACGATAGACAGACATTCGACCAATACCCCGTGGCTATAAAGCTTGAAATGATTCCGTAGATGGCATTTTCATTTCATGATGTAGTGTTTCTCGTATCCTTTCTACCCAAACTGCTTGTAGAATGACATTACTTTCCATAATGTAAACCATTTCTTCCACTCCACCTAGTTCTTAGGTAGATTTCCCAATTGCCTCTTTTCTTCCGAACTTATCTATCTTATTCTCCCAGCATTTTCTCAGTCTTCCCTGACATCCTTTTCCCATTTTGTTACTTATGTTAGTTTCCTCGTAAGTTTCATCTTTGTAGCTGTTATACTATTCTCACGTCTTTTATCTAAACTGTCCATGAATTACTGGCGTATGTTATAGTTGGTTGTATCCTCTGTGTTGTATACTTTGAAGTGACGGAGCACATAATTTTTAATAAATGAATTCCCAATCCCTGTATAATTTTTTTTTTTTCTGATTTTTGTAGTACTAAATAGAGTCTAGCGATTCAATACGTTCACAGTGTTATTTTTGTGTGGCTAAGTTATCACCGGATTTTCTCTGTCATAATAGTCGCTTTAACTTCAAATTTATACCAATATACAGCGAAAATTACATACTACATGTCAGTCTAACAATTTTTGTGATTGTTAATTTACGTTTTGTTTAATTTTAATAGTTTCCTCTCGACTCTATAATTTTTGTGTAAGCTTAGACATTTCCACATACAGGTTTTTTTTTTTATTGTTTTTGTTTTGATGTGTAGAAGAGGTGTTTACATTTTGATCTTGACTGTTATACCGGGTCCAGGACAAAAGTAATCACCTTCCGAGCACCTTTTTTTCTTTTCTTTTACTCCTTTCTTTTCATGGCCTCCATTGTCTTTGTGCGTTAGTCAGTCACCAGGATAGGCCCGCTCGGTGTGAATATTCTGGCCTTGTAGTGATCCCGCTTCCTTTGTGTTTACCTCAGTACATATTACTATACTCGATTGTGCAATGAGTACCACTTGTCATTCCTGTAAAGCCGCATTAACACCAGATAATTCAATTCCTTGCGATTTGTGTCGCAACTATATTCACAATGTCTGCAGCGGCTTGTCTAGAACAGAGGTACAATACATGAAGTCCAAAAATCGTAAATTGTTTTTTTATTGTGACAGCTGTACGGATTTCAAGGCACAGTTGGCCAAGATGCAAGATGTTTCCTTGGTTGTGAATAAATTACAGGATGAAATTCAAAACTTGAAATCAAAACTTGAGTTATTTACAAAGAAACCTAGGGAATTTTCAGACGTGGACACACTGGATACTGAGAACATCATTTGTGAACTTGCTCAGCGCCAAGTAAGAAAAAATAATCTCATTATCTTTAATTTGCCTGAAATGGATTCTGGTAGTAAGACCGAGCAAATTTCTGAGGATACCAGTGCTATAAAGGAAATGTTTTCTACATTGAACATCAAAGTCGATACAATTAGTCCGATTCGCTTGGGAAAGTATGATCCTACGAGCTCTGCACGCAGAAGACCGGTTAGGATCCGTTTGCCACATACCAACGCTGTAGCTGATGTTATCCGTCTCAGTGGGAAGCTAAAGAGTATTGACAAATTCAGACTTGTCTCACTAAGTAGAGATAGAACACTAGCGCAAATAGGCTATTATAAGCGTATCAAGCAGCAGCTGACTGATCGTACGCTAGCTGGAGAGACTGGCTTATCAATTAAATATATCCACGGTGTCCCTAAGGTGGTGCAAGCAAGAAATTATTCGGGAAACTAAATCAGCCCAACAGTTACAACAAGACATTCCAGCTGTACTATCAGAACGTACGCGGGTTACGTTCAAAGCTTGATACTGTTTACTCGACATGTATCAATGCTGACGTAATACTTCTCACTGAGACATGGTTATCCGCAGACTTAAATTCCTCTGAAGTTTTCGATCTGTCTTTTGATGTCTGCCGGAAGAATAGGGATTTTGAAGCTATGGGTGGCTCAGTTGGAGGCGGTGTTTTGGCTGCTTTTTGTGCAAGTTTGAATGCTGTTCCTATTACTAATTTACAATCATTAAATGCAGTTTCATTAATTGATACCGTTATATGTAAGATTGGTATAGATCAAGCTCTAGTACATTTTGTTAATGTTTATGTACCTCCCGATGTGTCATGCGATGATTTTGAATTGTTTTTAGACACTCTAGATCTTGATTTAATGGATAAACACTTGGTTATAACTGGTGACTTCAACTGTCCTGATTTCGTCATGAGCAGTAGCTCTGATCGTAAATATGTATCTTTGTTGTCTTTTATGGATTTATTGAACTTACAACAGTATAATAACGTTGTAAATCATAATGGAAAACTATTGGACTTGTTGCTGACTAACTTAATCTGTGATGCCCATGTAGTACACGATTCGGATCCATTGGTGGCTGAGGATGTTCATCATCCCGCTCTCAATATTACATTTAGGCTATGTTTGCGAATCTGTCACTAAACAGTTTCCATCAAACACCAACGAAATTTAATTTTCGCAAGGCAAACTTTCCGACCTTGTACAGTGATATAGCTGAAATTGACTGGACTTTTTGGAGAATCTTAATTGCGTTAACGAAGCAGTACCAGCTATAATTGCTTAGACATTGTCATCCATCGTTCTGTACCTTTGTCCAAACACCCTTCTCGAAGATACCCGCCTTGGTATAATTTCGAAATAATCAAGCTTCTTCAAATAAAGAATTATTACCTTCGTAGGTGGAACAAGAGTGGACGGGAGATTTACCACATTGAATTTAAGCGTTTGAGGAAATTAGTTAAAGACAAAATTAGAGTTGTATATGTGGAATATCAGACGGCGGCTGCAGAAGATATAACACAAAATCCAGCTAATCTGGCAGTACATAAACGCGGGTCGTAATGCATCAAGAATACCTGGATGTCTCACTTTGAACGGCTCCACTGTTGATGATCCCAGCAACATTGTTCAGACCTTCGCAGATGAATTCTCTAGAGTGTTTGTGTCTGGTTCACAAGCATTACTGGGGCCCCAGCCTCTTGATAGGGATCTCATTAGTGGTAGTTCTTTGATTGGATCTTTTACAACACGATATCTTAAAAGCATCTAAGAAGTTAAAATCTAATTTTACTGCTGGTCATGACGGCCTCCCCGCATTTTTGCACGTGATTGTTGTGTAGTACTATGCGAACCTCTAGCTAGAATATTTAACTTGGCCGTAAGTTCTTCTACCTTTCCTGACGCTTGGAAGATTAGCAGAATCACACCCGTGTTTAAGAAAGGTAATCGTTCTGACTTCAAAATTATAGACCAATAAATATTTTATCCAACTTTTGCAAAAATTTTTGAATATCTTCTGTCTCACAGAATTTACGTTAGTGTCAAGCCTTACTTATCTTCGCGACAACATGGTTTCATTCCAGGAAGGTCTACTACAACCAACCTTGCTGAGTTAGCTTTGTTATATTGCCGAATCCATGGAACGACGTCAACAAGTAGATGTATTATACACCGATTTTAGTAAAGCATTTGACACTATCAATCATTCCCTTATGGTATCTAAGCTGAGTAGTTTTGGTTTTCCGCCAAGTGTAACAGAATTGATCCGCTCGTATTTAACTGATCGTTCATGCTATGTTCACTACAATGGATATACATCCTTAACATTCTCTGCGCTTCCTCTGGTGTGTGCCAGGGATCCAATTTAGGTCCCCTTTTGTTTTAATATTTATTTGGATGATCTCCTACAGGGGCTGGACTGCAATGTACTGGCTTACGCGGACGATCTTAAGATCTACAATACCATAACCTCCCCGGCAGATTGTCTGTTTCTCCAGAACAGTCTGGATACAATTGTTAGATGGTGTACACAGAATGGAATTCATTTGAATCTGGATAAGTGTGCTGTTGTAAGCTACTCCAGATGTCATAGACTATACAATTTTCACTATGCTGTAAGTCAGGCTATTGTTCCTAGGCACTCGTCTGTGATGGACCTGGGCGTGCAGTTTGATGCAAATTTGTCGTTTGCAGACCACATATTGTCCATACGAAATTCTGCGATGAAATCCTTAGGATTTCTCATACGATCCTGCAGATCATTCCAATAATCCTGCCTCGCTAAAAGCATTATACTATTCGCTTGTCCGCACTGGGTTGGAGTATGCCTCCATAATTTAGTATCCTCACTATCTCCATCTGCAAGTACTACTCGAAAGAGTGCAAAAACGATTTTTGAAATACCTGTCCTTCAAAATTGATGGCACTTACCCTGGACGCGATGTTGATTATGCTGGTCTGCTGAGGAGACACGGCTTTGTATCGTTATCGGATCGAAGGAAGGAATTTAGCAGTCAATTTCTACTTAAACTAATTAATCACGCTATTGACGCTCCATCCCTTCTCCAAAATTAATTTTGTGGTACCTCAGTACGATACCAGGTCCTTCCCTAATTTTAAGGTCCCGTCATGCAAAACTAATGTTCTGCTTAAAGCACCCTTTACACATATGATTAGAAATACCAATGAATTACTTCACGATCCTTTTTGTTGAAGAGTCTACTTGGATTTACATTGTCGTCCTATTTTGTTCTTGCATTCTGATGTCACCGAGCCATTATTATATTTATGATTCAGTTGTATCTTTTTCGACTAATTTTAATTTATTACTGCGCTGTATATTGTTACTACATATATATGCTAGGTTACATTATTCTCGCATTAATCCTGTAAATGGAATTATTTTCTGTTGGGCAATAAAGATATTATTATTATTATTATTATTAAAGCACCCATTACGCATATGATTAGGAATGCCAATGAATTACTCGATGATCCTTTTTGTTGAAGTGTCTACATGGATTTACAATGTCGTCCTACTTTGTTCTTGCATTCTGGTGTCACCGAGCTATTTTTATGTTCATGATTCAGTTGTATCATTTTTGTAATTTAAGTTTACTACTGCACTGTATATATTATATCATTAATACATTATGCTGTATTATACTATTTTATGTTATTGTCACATTATCCTGTAAATGGAATTATTTTCTGTTGAGTAATAAAGATTATTATTATTATTATTATTATTATTATTATTATTATTATTATTATAAACATTTATTCATTAACGCTGGCCATTATTTCATTAGATTCTTTTTATTTTGAAAAGGACTGTTGTGACAGCTTGTGTATATTTTTTCCATTATTCCATTTCCATAATTTGAAGTATTTTTATGTCTGCATTTTGCTTTTTTCATGGCTCTCTTACATATTATTTTCATAAAAACTTCCTTTCTTTATTATTATATTCATTATCGGAATATTCTTTATGGTCTTCCAAGAGCCTGCAGGATAATTGAAATTTCACACACATAACTGTTTAATACCCTCTACATAACTTTCTACAGAACCTTGTTTTCTTTCAAAATTTAGTTGACATTACTTCTTCCTAAAGCGTTTGCCTTCTTTTTTTCTTCACGAAAAAACCAAGGATTGGATAACCCGTTTGGCCCTGACTTTTATTCCTGATCCTTTCACTATTCTAAATCTATTACATCTATCTGATATTATAATACAATTACTCTCTTCTTTCTTATATACATTACTTATTGCACTTATTTAATTAGATAGACGATTTTAATGCCGCTTGCTTGGTACTTGCCAACACTGAACCTCCCGAGTTCTTTTACCAAATTCGAAAAACACTAAACCACAGAATATGAACTGGCAATTTGACAGTTTATATTAAAACAAAAGTAGTCATGAGTAAAGCGATATTTCACGTTGAACTTTTATAACAGCATTTATGACTAGATTAGATATACACGTTCTCGTGAAAATGCTTCTTGCTAATAATGCAAAACATTTTCGTTTTACATAAAACAACAAAGTTTTGAATGCGGTATATTAATATACTTAAAAAATTTGTTCGTAGCGATAAATACAAATTCCTTTTTTGTAAAGCTAAAGATAACTTACCACTTGACTCTTTAACATTTTATATATATAAATATTTCATGATTTAAATAAACATTTACATATAGATTATATAATATGTTGTGGATACAAATGGTTAATGCTGCATTAAATTAAACCAATAAAATTGCACAAATGTACACTTGAATAGAAGGGAGCAGGGATTAATATTTGTAACAAATCATACTGATAGAATCGATTTTTTTCACGGCCGAGTAACTAATTTCACCACTATTATTTCGTCAGTTGCAATTAGCCGCCCGAAAATTCAAAAAACCAAAATCAATTTAAATATTCGTCCGAATTTGGAAAACGAAGCGCGCACATACAGATAATTGTGAATTATGCACGATTTCAAAACGAATTAGTCGACTGAATGGGCTAATAGGTCGACCTAAATCGCATCCGAATCGCTTTTTTCAGTTTCGCTGAATTTATCGCAACGTCAGTTCCAAATATTTGACTTTAATCCGCGTATAATAAAGGATCTCTGTAGCATCGAACGGATGAACAGGGTGATTGGAAATCGTTCCTTTTAACCCCATTTTTATCGAACGATTGCCGCGTTCGGCTCGAATGGATTCCGTATTGTATCGTGCGATGCGTTATTAACTTCGCAAGTTTATTTTCGACTGTGCAATTCTACGTTCGCTTCGTTCAGAATTATACAAAAGACTAGATAAACAACTGAATCGAGTATAAAATGCATTCGTTCTCGTTGATGGGAATGTTTCATGTGCAACAACTACTATTTTCTTTTCTCCATCACAATGAATTGTAACTGTAATTTTTATGTGCATATAAAACATTCTTATGTGTAGTCCGTTCGTGCCTTAAAATTCAGTATAGCTCTTACAGGAAATGCAAACGCGGTTGCCACATTGTGTCAAAATTATATTCTTAGGATGTTTTAAACTCTTCAGTTAGCTATATGAAGAAATTATAAATGCAACATAGCCAATATTTCTCATATTGACTATAATAAGATTAGTAAACTGATTTATTTATTGAGAATTGTGCTGCAATGATATAATATAGATTTATTTTGCATAACCATGAGCGGGGCTTCCCCAAGGTGAACTGCAGACTGCCGGACAGTCGACAAGAAAGTGCACAGGAGTTTCCTCTGCTCTTCCACACTTTCTACATGAAGGAGAGTTTACTAGACCCATGCGATGCATGTGTTCATTCAGTGCGCAGTGTCCAACTTGGCATTGATATTAAATTTCGTGTCCAGATATGAAAATCTGCCAATTGAAATTTAACAGCATAAATGGAGATTTAAATAGCAATTTGTTCAGACAGTTCCGCGGTGTAATGGCTTAACACTAGCGAACGGAAGCTGTAGGTTCAAGTCCTACCGGGGCCGTCAAATTTTTAATTATTTCAGAATTTCACGAAGTACTAATTAATGAAATTTAATATTGGAGGAATAAGTAAATTTTAGTTATCATTGAATAAACCAACGGAAAAATTATTCGAAAAGATTTAATTAATCCCATACTTATAGGCTGCTATATATAGATCTGGTTTAGTATGAATCTCATAATTGTCGCATATTGCATTTGTAAGTTATCTGCTCTGATTTTAAATATATGGCGCATGTACTCGTATGTATTTAACATGGATAATAAGTCTTTCACAGTAATATCCACAGCTTCTATATTTATTAAGGTGATACAAGAAAATGCTGGCAACACTTATTTCTCTTTACGAAGGCCGTATTGATATTTGGGAATTATATTGTGCTTTCGAGAAATAAATACAAATGGTCCAGCACACTGTACTCCAGTGCTTTAAAAATTGTAGAAGTTAACATCACCAGTTTCTGATTAGAATTGCCAGTTTGTGATTCCTTCTTATGAATGCTATTTTCTTTTCAATCTCCGATAACTCATGAAAATAAGACAAGTACAAGTAACAAAATGAATTTATTACCAAAGGTTATGTAAAAAAAACATGGTTACTTTTCTACATAATCACCGAAAAAACTGATGCATTTGTCATATCTATGAACGAGCCTTCCAATCCCCTCTGCATAGAACGTTGCCGTCATTATATTATTTGTAATCGTAAAAGGTCGTGCATATACGTAGGTCCCATTGCATTTATATTATACTTAAGTATAAATTTCTGAGCGTACAGTTCTATTAAAACTGTTTTCTAGGTGTATTCATGAAAAAATTACTTCTAAATATAGAGTAACCGAGCAAAAATTTAGCCTAAAATTTAGGAAAAGGATGATATTAGATTTTCATTGAATTTAATTCCTTATCTTTAAAAAATACAGATACTACCGCACCAGTGCCAATTTCATATCGAACACATGTCCCAAATTGTACAAACAATTTTAAAGAAATAATTCTGCGAGGATAAGAACAGTATAAAACATGAAAAGTGGTTTATGAATAAGTATTATTTTAGTACATATTATATATTTTATGACTGTAAATCATCTAGAATTACCTAAACGTATGTACATATTTTAGCGAAACGCATAATCCTTCGCTGCGCCACATAGATTTTGTCCTGTGCGGTTTCACGGCCCATTTAGAACTTAATTTACATGGACAATTGAGTTGCTTAATTTGTATATCTCGGTTTATATACAAACACAGTTATGGCACATATTCGCGCAACGGGGCCAAAGTCGCTATACTCGAGATTAGTTTAATAGCACCATTCGTAACGAACTAGTTGCTGCTCTGTTTTAAGTTTTGAAGTAGTTGTATATGCGCTTAAGTCAAGAAGAGATCCCTATCGTATATGCGGAATTAGTTTATAGCCGGAGACATAACGGCAGAACGGAAAGGGACGGTTAAAATAACGAGCAGCAGTCATATCTATGTAAAGGAACTTTGATACCGCTTCTATTAGAATTAATGCTGGATAATTAACATCTATAACCGAGAAGGTCGCGGCTAACGACGTACCACAATCTACTTCTAATTTGCTATTACCATCTAGTTGTGTTTTTAATTTCGTACCAAATGAACATTTTATCTATTTATACGAGGTCTACTACAAATAGTACCTTTTAAGATGTGAAAATAACATTGTCATGTAAAAACGCTTGCTTTGGAATTGCCGAATTTAAATTATCAAAATTCGTTCAAAGTATAGTATAAAAACATTAATTCTCAAAGAATTGCAAAATGTTCCTTAGTTAGCAATAAAGTTTGCACTCTACGGAAGAAAAAATACCTTGAAATATTTATTCTGTATTTAAAAGTGGAACACTACACTCAATCGAAACATGTAAAATATAAAATTTGTATACTAGAAGACTAGTGAATACTTGAGACTAAGAATAATAACCTATACTCTTATTTTTTAATTCGGCGAAGTAAAATGAAAAGACGCATTCGCTCAATGAATTTCTTCAAAGCTACTTTTTGTCGACAGTTTTAAAACTAGCTAAGATTTTATGTAAGTTGCAGTTACGTAATTATTATTACAACGCAAATTTAGGGGAAAAAATTTAAATTTTTGCCGAAAGCTGACCAACAGTTAGCCTACTTTTTGGTACTTCAAAGCACTCTTTCGAATTAAGAATAGAGTTTAATAAAACAAAATTGAACTCAGTTAATTAAATTGAGCATAAATATAGTTATTAAAAATCTTCACTGTTATTTGAAGTAAAAAAAGTGTCCCAGCTGATATATTCATAATAATTTGGAGTTCCGGATACACTGGTGGAAGCCGAAGCCTAGAATACGATACAGTACGTGTGAGTGTGAGTATTTCGACATTAAAGACTTAAATTTGTAAGAAATTATCGAAATTCACTGTTCTTTTGCTCTAATTTTTCGTTTATATATTTTGAAAAGACAGTAATTGTTTTAGGTAAACATTTAAAGTATTGTGTTAAAAAGTTTGTCAATATATTTCTATAACCTTATATTTGGTTATTTCAATTATTTAATATCATATACATTTGAATTTAAAACAAACAAAAAAATTAAATAAAAGAACCCATTTGGCAAGAAAATATCCTGAGATTTTCCACCACAAAATTGGCGCCCCAACTTTTTGGGCATTTAAATTTTTGAAAACTCTAACTTCAATTTATTATTCTATTTTGTGATAATGGTCAATACAGGTAAGACAACAATCTCCGAAACACATTCACGCGAATCCGACTGGCGATACTTTGTCCTCCGGCAACATCTTAAACAGT
Source organism: Trypoxylus dichotomus (assembly GCA_023509865.1). Lineage (NCBI taxonomy): Eukaryota > Metazoa > Arthropoda > Insecta > Coleoptera > Scarabaeidae > Trypoxylus > Trypoxylus dichotomus. Next base: position 43,279,336 of record CM042074.1, on the reverse strand, counting down.
TAATTAATAATCTAGGCGAAAGGGTTGATGAACTTACGAATGAAACCGATGCTAATTTAGTAAGAAAAAAGTAATTATTTTATTAAATAATAATAATACATGTTATTACAATATGTAGGTGTAGTAATTGAGGCAGTTGTCTTGGAATGTTTTTCCAGCGTCGTGTTTCGTTGTTTGTGCAAGGTATTTTTGCGCTTATTTCGTAATATTTTACGCTACTATTTATTAGTTTACAATTATATACTGTTGTTATTTTTGATTTTCAATATTACTATCGTGTTGCCCACATCATAGAGGAATAATAATTATGTACTCACTTGAGCCTAATTAATGGATGACGAGTCATAGTTGTATTATCACATAGCTATCAATTATGTATTTTTAAATAAAACATTCTTCGAAAAAAAATAGGTTCTTTACCGCCTCAAACATCACTCAAAAACTCAATATTTCAAGAAAACTAATATCTCATATAACAGTTAAACGGAGACTTCTTGCAGCAAGGCTAAGGGAAAGAATAGCTGAGAAAAAATCAATACTGAAACGACACAATAATAAGAAAAAGAGATTGGAATGAGCCATTCAACACAATGACTAGACCGTCGAACAATGGTGTAAAGTACTATGGAGAGATGAATACGAATTCCAAATCTTTACTTCATTTATGAGGCGGCAGACTGGAGAAAGAGTGTGGTTCCTACATGGTGGAAGTACTGTGACGATTTGAGGTTGTTTTGGTGGTACCACTGTTAGCGATTTGATAAAAAAGAATGGGATCCTGCGTAAAAAAGTTACCTAAGAATATTACAAAAAAATGTTGGGCCAAGGTGAAAAAAATACGTCTCCAAGAAAATAACGATTCCATACATTGATCTCATTTATGTAGAACTTATTTGATGTCATTCGAGGAATAAGGCAAATTGATACAGATGATTTGCCCACCCCAATCTCCAGAGCTGTCGCTAATAGGATGAGTGCGGGATGAGCTGAACCGAAGATTTGGAGGAAGAGAAGTTAGCAGTGCATCTTTCATGATTAGAAGAGGTGGGCATATTAACGCGATATCACTTCGAATTAAAATTTTGTAATATTTTCTGTTTCTTTTTCGTTGTTAAACAACCTTTTGGCGATGATATTCCTATTCAAGTAAAAAAAACCTGAATTTCATAGTTATTTCGATATATGGATGGCAGCATATATGTATATTAACTTAAAAAATTGTGTTTTGGGCGCAAATTTCTATATATTGGTTCCAGTTTGTGCCGTTGAAATCGGTCTGTAACCCTACATTTTGGTATTTTATTTCGTAGACTTTCAACTATTAATTTTTAACACGTACAACTTTGTAGTTTTACGCAGGCAAGTGTGTACTTTTCGCACTAGATAGCGCCAAGCATACATCTGGCTGTGTTTAGAAAGAACGAGGATATAGGCGGAAAGCCAGTTGGAAGTAGAAAAATACGCTCGAAACTGCGCTGATAAGGCAAAAACATATCCGCATGTTAGCGTTTCCTCTCCTTTCGTGAACGATCCCACCAATACAATGGATAGTTAGATTAGCACCATTATTTTTTGGTAATGTTTTCTAAGCATTTTTTTTCAATGTAGTTTTATATTAGTAATTATTATGTATCACAAGCTGTTAGTAAAGTATATTGAAAAGTTTATAGCAGTTACTAAAAGGATAACAGTTACTTTAATCCCGAAATTCCATAACAATAATATATGTAGACAGATTTCTTTATTGTCAGGCCTTGTAGTCTATATTAAAATTCAGGTGCATTACATGTGGTTAAATTGGCAATGAACTGATTACAAATTCAATCCACAATCCTTAATTTGCAAAATAAAAAGTTAATAAAGCAGGATACGAAATGAAACGGTATATTCCATTGCAATGTTTAATAAGTACCCCGCACAAACTAATTGCGTAGGTCTTCAGGAGCAAAATCGTTGCATTCTTAAATATGTGGTTACTTTTTTTAATGCCTAGGAAAATTTTCCTATATGCCTTTATAACAGGTTTATGCGCTCTACTTTAGTACCAATTTTACTGTTTTTCCTGTATTAGCAACCAGCAATAAATACACGTTGCTTACCATACCTATGCATCTAAGCGCATTATAGGCTGTTTGTATTTCTTTTGCACGTTCTAAAACATGGTTTCAATACATGCACATTTTTGTTCATTAAACTGTGACCCTAACAACATAGTTTTCAATTGTAGAAATAAACACCGCCTGGACATTGTAAGAACTAACGTTAAAAATTAACAAAGAAAGCCGGCTTGAATCACAAAAAAAAATCTGCAAAAGGCAAAAAACAGCGGGTTTCTATATCATTTCCCTAAATGTAAAACACAGAAATTCCAAAACCAAAGACTTCCAGCTAAACAATATAAATAAAACAGGACTTTCTACAATTTTCCTAATTATATAGTTGCAAAATTACTACGCAAGCGCGCCCCATTCAATGGAACCAACCGGTAGCTCTTCTCTCCGAATAATAATGAAGCCCCCGAAGTACAGTTTTTAAGTAAACTCATTACGTGCATCCCTCGAGACTTTTAAAACTTTTAACTTACCTAATCATCTACCTACCTTTTGGCTTCTACTGTTTGCCTTATTACATTTGTTATACAATTTATATTCTTATGTCGGTATTTCGTGGAGGAGAACAATATGAAAGACAAATTCAAATAAAGTGCGACGAAATTGCCCTTGTTTCAAAATTTAATTTAGTTATAAAATTATTATTATTACGTTAGGCATCGTAAATTTAGGTGGCGGCGGCGGAGCAGTTTTGGTTATCTTTGTTTATGTAGTTTGCGTTTCTTTCGCGTTGATAATTTAAATAAATTACCGTCAACGCTATTATGAAGCGGTTGAAACGCGTACCTTACGTCGTACAAAGGTACTACTAATATAGAAAACAGTAAGATATACCGTTATGTAATTCTAACAACTTTAAATTGATAATTCGTTTACTACTTACAAAAAAATCCAAATATCTAAGCCAATAGTTGTGCTAAAAATTAAATTTACATATAATCATTACGCTTATAATAATCCAATAATAAAAATTGCACAACAAATCTTTACAGTTCTCTCTCATCGAGTGCAACTACTACCCTAGCGACGCATAACATTTCAATAATGATGTTCGTATGTCCATTCGATGCAAACATTATAACCACAATAATCAAGATAGTTTAGCGCCATTTGGTTGTTCGACTTATCTGCTATGGCCTCAATCTAAACCAATGATTCTCAAACAGTGGCTCGCGAACTTCAGGGGTTCATAACCTTTAGAAAGGGTGTTCCTAAGAAATTCAATTTAGATAAATGTTTTCATTACGTTTTTAATAATAAAATAATAATAATTGTGCAACAAATCAATTACATGTCAAATTCATGAATATTAATGAGTTATAACGAAAACTGGATTTTCTTGGAGATGTAACAAGCACCAATCTGTGTGTAAAATGAAATAATTATTATTTCGTATATTATTGTAGATCTATGGCTAAAAGACTGGTCGTTTTGTCAAATTTAACAAAAAGCTAAAAACATCTGCAATGTCTAGTAAATAACACCAAAGAAAAAGATGCTGCTAAATACAGCTTCTCATGATGTTGATGAAATCATTCAAGAGAAAGACAATGTGAGGTGACAAGAAGCCATAACACATGGACATGTTTCTACCTACCTGGCGTCATCAGCGTGCATCCTAATGACGCCAAAAAATTAAACAGAAGAAAAACAAACAAAAAAATGAAGTGAATAAATTAAACAAAACTAAACTGGATCCGTACTTGCACGCAACAATTACCTAAGTGAACACTTAAACACATCACTGTTTGAGGCTGTTACGAACTCTAATTCATCGTAAATGTTTTATTTTTTTTTATATTCATATGTTTATATTTATGTATCTTTTAAATCAATATTTTGTAATGCTTTCTATGTTCTTATATTGTATATATTGACGTTCATTAAATACAACCCCAAACTCTCTAATATTAGTGCAACCTAAGTATCAACGGAGTAATCAAATACAATTGGGCATCTTTTTAGAAAAGGTAAGTACTTTACATTTAGTCAGATTTAATTTTTAATTTATTTGATATACCTTTCACATTAATGGTCATGTAAACACGCAGAACGTTATTGTTCGTGAAATTTCCCCTGATATATAAACGCGGTGACATAAGTCAGAAGTATACTGCAAAACTTCTCACTTTCTGAAAGAATTAAAAAGAGTATTCGAAAATAAATGGACTATCACGGAAAATATGTAGCGAGCAGTTCTCTAAAATTTTGCTTCACATCTAGAAGAGTGCCAGCAAAATAACGGAATACATTTAGAAGACATAATTTTTAAGAAATAAATTCCCAACGCCTGCATTTTAATAAAAAAAAAACATCTATTCATTAAATATGGTCATTATTTTATTAATTTTATTTTAAAGAGGACATTTGGAACACTTTCTATACAAATGTGACCGCATCTGCGGCCTGGAGACAACAACAACGACAACAATAACCAGTTACAGTACACATACAACTTGCTTAAAGCCACTAAGTACCAACTTTAAAATGTTCGCGGAAATATCACTCGCTAGGAAAATCTGTGAAATTATTTGGAACTAAGATATTTAAACTCAGATACAGCGTCTAATGAGGTGTTGAACCTATGTTTTTAAATGAAGACCGAGCAACCAAAATCCACAAAATAATAAATTGCAAGAAACACACTGCTCAGGCGCTTATGAACAGCTTAATCGGTTTATATGTGAAATTAAAATGTAATCATAAAATACGAGCGTACAGAACGTTAGTCCAGCACCCACGGTAGCACTGACAGCAGTAGCGCAGCGATATAATGTTGAGTGCCCGGTTTCGTGAAATTAACCTGGTGGCGATTAGGGAACTGTTCTTTCACGACTCCCATTTGCATTTGGCTCGGCTTAATCAGCTTTTAGAACAATCTTAGGAGCCCGGGGCCTCGTCGCTTCGCTATTCCGCGTCCATACCCATTACCATAATCTCCTCTTCCCTTCGCATCTCCCCCTACCTTTCTCCAGGTCTTTCTCTTCGGGCGCAACTGCTCCCCCAGCGAAGCATAACATTTAAATAGTAATGTTCGTGTGTGCATTCGGTGCAACATTATGACCACAATAATCAAGATAGTTTAGAGCCATTTAATTGCTCGGTTTACCTGTTATGGCCTTAATCGCGCAATAATTGCTATTGGTTTTAATAGAAACAAACGCTAATTACCGCATAAAAATAAATGAATGCTCTCGTCCGTGTAATGCAACGAGCTTTCGAAGCGCTTTATTGTTGTATGCGCATTTGCGATTTTAAATGGTTCAAGTGATTTGGTAATTACAGCAGTGCCTACCTACGTTACATACGTAATTGACAATGTAATGTTCCGAAAGCCGTTCACCAGCAATAACGTCGCAATAGATTTATTAGGACGCTTATGCGATCATTTATTGCTATTTCTGTATGAATTGTTATATCACTCCTTTATCTAACATCGACATGTATATCTGTTAAAGATCAACGCAAAATTTCAAGATAACTTTTGAATCATGGAAAGAGTCAAAAATTTAAATCTTCGCTATTCTTTCAATTAAATACAAGAAGAAAATAACACTTTATCTAAGGTTATAGCAGATAATCTCCTCTATATCTTGTTTCAAAAATAGGAAGATGAATTTTTGAACACAGAACCTTTACAGTGAATTCCCATTGTTTCCTCTAGTTTCCGAGTTAGTCATCTTGAATGTTCAGGTCAAATTAACCTTCTGGCCTTTACTAGTGCGCCAGATTACCCTGCTACCCTTATAGAACCTACAATTTTATACACCAATTACAATACCGTTGTAAATTCGAATTGTATTATACTTCATTCTAGTTTAGCAGAAAATTGCAATCAATTCTTACAAATTTATACAGGTGGTTCCAAAATTCAATCCTTCAAACTGAATCTTAGGGCCTCTATTTTTACTGCTGAGCTTTACGCTACAATGAAAGCAATTTTGTTGAAAAAATTCTTTCTTGAATGACGTTGTAATAATATGAGATCCTCAGTCTGCGCTGAAGTCAATACAAAATTCCTAGAATTCTAATAAAAATCATGTCAGTGTCACTAAAATTTTTTATGTGTAAGTTAAGTTTATATGGTGTAAAGCCCATTCTAACATAATTAACAATGACACAGCTGGTATCTATTCTAAACATCCGATTGCGGATGTACGTTCTTCACCGGTTCCCGTTTCGGATATTATTAGCTATTTTAGGGCACAAAGTAAGGAACGTTGGGCTACTGACTGGCGCAAGTTTACCCAGAAATCTAAAAAGCATCCGTAAGTGCAGTTTTACCCGATACTTTAATTCCAGGATATCCCGCTTAAAGTCCAATCATGTATGCTACCCTGCACATCTCAACAGTATTGGTGTTCGTAATAGCCCTTGCTCCTCATGTGATAATGCGACCTAAGTGATGTTAATATAATATTTTATTTGGATGTTCTAATTTCGCCAGATACTGAGACGAATTCTTTGAAGATTTATGTAAATTCTTTTTTTACCTCCCAATTATCTCTTTAAGTCTGGCACAAAATAATATATACGTTTATAACATTAATATAGAATTTTCAATTCGTAATAAAATATGTCTATGAGACTGACTTTCGCTTTTAGTTCTGTAAAAAGCTTCGTTTCCTTTGCGTACCATTTCTTTTGTGGATTTTCTTCGTTTCCGCGGCTCCGTATGTATTGTTTTGATTCAAGTCAGCACGATCGACCGCGTGTCGTGAAGTGTGTATCCTTGAGCTGTTGCTTTGGTATTGATTCTTTTTTTGACGTTTGTATTTTAGATTTTTTACGTGGCTAAATGACTATTTGTCAATGCCAGGAAAAAATCATATTTGTCAAATGTTTTAAATTGAGCGTCGCTGTGTTTATTATATTCTTTCTTCGTTATTCCATCTTTTTCATAACACAAGATTATTCGCGCTATTCGGCACATAATAATTTATCCAGAATACGTACATCTATTCTGGATAAATTATTTGATTTTGGTAAAGTTTTATTTTGAGAGTGAATAGGGGCTTATTAGAAGTACATTTTATTGTCAGAGCGTATGTAATATGTTTTATGCGAAACTCCTCTATTAATTCATTTTCAATTTCTAAGATTGAAATAAAAGCGAATTACGTTAGGATTTCGTATTTTATAAAAATATAGTACCAATTTTAATATGTAAATTGTCAACATGTATTTCTTTCTTAGAATTCACGCTAAAGTCTGCTAATTAATTAAGTTTTATGTTGCACTAAATAAGCGAAAAACATAAAAAAACATAAGATGCTCAAAAACTAAGACTAAATAATTGCAAGTTTAACATGAATAACCTATTTATTTTTATATGCGATAGTCTGTATTTTAGGTCAACGGCAGATGTAGAATTTAATTATCTATCGAAACGATCCATTGAACCGATGGATTGAAAGGAATAGAGGTCAAAATTGGACCCCATGATCACCCGACTTAACTTTACTTGATTTCTTTTTATGGGAACACGTAAAAGGATTCGTTTATAACACACACCCCCATAACATGATAGCATATAATGTCAAGCAGCACTTTAGGGAAAATGAAAGATCTAAAAAGAGAATATTATATGTTTAGAATCATGCGTTTCTTATTTTGAACACATATAAGAAATTGTTTGTTGTATTTCCACGCTTCGTTTGTTGTATTTATTATTTGAGCTAGTCGATTAAATTTGATAATTGAGTGGCAAAATTTGTTTAATGTGCTGTTTGTTACAAGGTGTTTCACGAAATTGTTAAAATTATTATGTTAAGTAGTTTAAACTATATTTAGAGGAAATTATTGACTAATTAAACAAATGAACTTTAATTAAGAATTATTTATTATATACGAGGGTGGATCAATAGATAGCCATATTTGAAGACAGGTGGCACTACTAACAAGTTTAATATTACTATCGTGCACCGCCATTTTTCAAACACCGCCATAGAAGGTTTCATGCAAACTACTTTTAATTTGATGCCCATTTATATTAGACTTATATTAGTATTTTTGTATGAAATTGAAGAGCAACAACATCGTTCAGTAATTCTATTTATGTTTTTGGATGGAACAACATTCGAAAAAATTTCAGCTGCTATGTTTTTGGTGAGGACCACCCAGCTTGTCCGCCTCGTGTGGTAACTCACGATATTGAAAAAGTGCGCGTATGGACTTTATATTTACGAATGTACATACTTTGCTAAAAAACATTATGTGGATTTGTTAAAATGTAAAGAAGTTAAAGCCAAATACGGTATCCGTGACTGCTTAAAGGAAAGTTTAGGAATACTAAAGACTATTTTCACCAAAGTGAACATATACAAATTCTGAAAGTGTTTAATCATCTCCCTTCGGATTACAACGAGGGAATTAACAAACTTTCAAATATAAGTTAAAAATATATCTAGTAGAGTCTCTTCTTGAGTGAAATTATTTGATCAATTACTTTCTCTTCTTTGGCGTATTTCATGTCTATAAACAGTACGAAATAAATGTCTGTGATTGTTATTAAATTAAAAAGAAATCTTGCAGTTAATAAATGGCGTTTTTAAACTTGGATTTGCTTGAAGAAGAATTTTTACTGACAAGAATTTTTATACTTGACGCAAACGCATAACATGTGCTGCAGATGGCGCACCTGGCGTTATGTGCAACAATGACTTTGCATTACTGAATTAGGCGTTGATTTTCACCGTATCTGTCATTGATCTGCAATTGCCACGTTGATCAAGAAGGTAAGTCTGTCAAAACGTACTCCTGGATGTATTTTTGTAAGTACGCTTGTCAATATAGGTTGTAGATATGGATGCCAAGGAACTCTTCAGCATTTTCCACCATATTTTACCTCTAGCAATGCATAAAAAAAAATTTAATATCGTAAAAGGATACCTTTCAATTTAAAATTTTAAAATTGTGATTGTTAGGTCTTAAGAGGTGGAGGAATAAATAAAATTCGATGTACTCCAGATTTATTATTCGAATTATTAATGAGAAAAATCCAAGAAAAAGATAATTCAGAATTACAAAGTATACATGTATAATTTATTTGGTTACACTTAATTGCAATTAATAATAATTAAATTATCAAAGCGTTAGACGAATCAATAAAGATATGTTCATATATATATATACCTATTATACTCATACTACAAGAAAACTAACTTTTCCGCTTTATTCTAACAACATTACTTAACAACCAAAAATTCAAAATTGCGCGTTTGGAGTAAAACGCCCAAGTTTTCTAATATTTCATATATGAATACAGCTCACATACTGTGCTACATTAATAAAATTGCATGTAATATCCGAACTAAAACCGGGATAACTTGATGTATATTAAACTTTAACGTAAACTGCAACATAACCACAATAACTAGAACGTACCTCTGTAAGTTATGTACTTACCTATTTCGTTCAAGTTATAAGTGATCTTGCGGTACTTGATGATGCCTTCCAGCTTATAGCATATGTATATTACGCCATGTTGAAGCTCGAGATATCGTCTTTAATTAAAATTTAGAGTTAATCCGTTATCCCGGAGCTACAAATATATCAATCTTCTAGTTTATTATTTTATTAATACTACCTGATGTTTAATGAATCAGAAAAGAGTTTGAAATAGCCTATGATGAAATTATTCAATTATATAATCTCTTTTTAACGTCTGTTTTGGAATTAAAGTAAATGTGCAACTGTTATAGGAAATTCAGAATAAGTTACACTTAAATTCGAAAAATGTAAGGGTGAATTTTTATTAAAGTATTAATTCTTAATGGTGCATTTGAAAATGCATCAAATAAACAAGCAATTTGATTAAGAATTTCAAAGTTAAGAAAAATAAAAAATCACATTCTCTAGAAAATCTTTGGATTTTGGACAACCCATAGATCACACATTCACCGTCGAATTCGGTTTCTTTCATTTTATAACTAATAACTCATTTAATGAAACACAATTTTTATCGTAATTTCCAGCGTTAAAATTTAAGCAATTTTTTTTTATGGTTTCCGATAGGATTCAAACCCACATCCCCTTGTTATTACATCAGGAAATTAAAAGTGTTTTGCTCACACCGCCTCCATGGCGTAATGGTAACGCACTTTCACTTTGGAAACCATAAAAATTTTTTTATGAAATCTTTATTTTGGAAATTACAAGAAAAAATATAATGTGCCATTAAAAACAACGGAAGTTTCACATTAACATTAATTTAAATTTTACTAATATTATACGAAATTCTTGGTTAAAATAAAACCGATAAATCACAATTATAAAACATTTCTTGTTTATTTAAGATTAATGTTCTACATGCTCGAATATTAAATGAAATAAAATCATACAATAAGTAACGGAATAAATACTTAATAATTGGCAGTAAGAAATATATTTTATAATCTTAATTAGCTAGATTAAATATCTGCAATTGCGTAAGCCTGCACATACTTTTCGTAAAGTGATTTTCATTACAACGTAAAGATATCGTTAAATAATCGTAATCAAAATAAACTGATGGATCTGGACTATTACTATAAATTTGATTTAATTTTTTTCGTAATAGACTATAATTTCCCCCCACGTAAACATTTTTCTCATCGTTTAGAATGCATAGCACTGTCTACACTTATTCTCTACTTTTAATTGTTCTAGTAATGTTAATGAAGGATTTTATCATTTTTCTATAATAGTTATGAAGTTTATAAGAATAATTTAAAAATCCATGTGCTTTGAATACCTATGGTAACTGCCCCAAGTTTATGTGCTCTGGTGACGTATCTTGGCATAATATTTACAATTGCAACAATAGACGAGAGACTCCCAGAAAGTAAAGACTTTTATTAGTTGAATATCTAAAAAATCCGTTAGACTGGAAAAGACATGATAATCACTGGGTAAGTAAATCATGGCTATATACCATGTCCACGTTCAGTGGCGTTCAATATGGCTTGCTTGAACTGCACAGATGGGAAGTTTTTCAACACTCACCATATAGCCCAGACGCGAAAACTTTTTATCTCTTTCCCAAACTAAGAGGGAACTAGGGCGATAGTCTCTGCCCAAACGGTGTATACAATATAGTAAGTTCACATTACAGGTACCCCCGAATTCCGCTATGCTATAAAAAGAATCCGTAAATAATTATGTTTTTAACATTCTCTTAAAACTATCCTTCCTTTATTATCCAAACATTCACAGCAACATATCCTGCGACATCACCATTTGTGGAGCATCGCCCAGAAACAAAACTATATTTTTTTTGTCCAAAACGCATAATTCTACACATTGGTATTGCAGTAGTATAGATTGTACAGACACTTTAGGCCCTATTTTAAAAACTTGCATGTTTTACCCACGCTGCATACGTATGTATGAATTTAACTAAAACAAAACACACACAAATTTCAAGGTAACGACACAGAATAACCAATAAGGGCATAAGCTCGATTTCAGGGAATCTTTTTTGAGTGCGCAGAATCCAACCTTTTGGAAAAAAAACTAAAATAACTAAAAATATTAGGAAATCCATCCTTGAGCGCGTTAAATATTTTTGAAATATTTGAAGGACAAACTACAAACACATGCGAACCTCTCTCCATTTTTGGAAAAATCAAATACTAGGTCTGCAGCTACAAAGCAAGTCAAACAATTGTGATGACTATCTCTCTATAATTAGGGTTACATTCTACGATCCTTAGATTATTTTTTTCTTGTTGACGAAATTTTAAATCCTTCAATTCTAAAGCATATTTAAACTGTGAACCTGATAGTCTCTTAAATTGCAACTAGTAGTTTATTGTTAGCCTAGTTACTTGTAAACTACTTAGATGCTGTTTGCCTACATTACTCCCATAATTTTGAAGAAGAGTAATTAAATTCGAAAACAAAATATTTTAAAAGTTGGTTTTATTAATTCCTCCCAGTTCAATTTTGATTACAGTGCTCAATATCGTCCTCCAATCCTGACGGTATGCAATCTGTACTTTTTCTCAGTCTTCACGATACCTTACAAATTTTCGGTCATATATAATTAATTTAACTTACATAAAAAATCGAACAATGCAAGAAATTCCATGATCTTACTATTACGGCAGAGTACTGTATAAAATGCAGCTTCCACAAATATGCAAACTGAACCTATACGCGCGCATTCCTTCAAGCGTACACTAATAGGGAAAAAACGCTACAAGAAATCGCAATTAGTTGCGGCGATGTCCGCATAGATTTGTTTTTGTTTGCGCAGAACAAAAGAGAAGCGTCAGTCCCCCGTCACTTGTCACATATTGTGATTCAGATCTCGCAGCCCTCAGAGGACTGGACACCACTTGATAGCCTTCTGGATACAGAAATTGGACGCGACTCGATGCGACAGTTTCAACAACGATAGGGGTTCTAGATTAAATTTTTCATGGTCGGGCATTTCAGTACGGTCTCCGGAGCGAGAGAAGCCGTAAAGGGAATGGGACAGTGTCAACTGAGTGGCCTAGTAAAGGGAGCGGGATGCGGTGGAGACGAGGCGGTACGGCAACCCCAAACCAGCGAGCAACAGTGCAAGCAGGAAACGGGGAAAAGGCCCGCTTGGGAATAACTCATTCCTGTGCTCCGGCGAAATAGGAACAGTAAAACATATAGCTCTTCTGTCAAATTAAAATGACCCGCGTTTTTTTTTTGATTGCACAAATATACATGTAAATGTTTATCTTGTTCCAAGCAAAATAACAATGGATAACTTCTTTACATTTTAATCTGATCAATTTGTGAATTCAGAATTTATCGTACGATTTGCTTCGATAACCAAATCCCACTATTCCATCTTCTCCTTGCATATAGAAAAAGAACTCCTATCTATTGGAAAAGAAATCACTTTAACCCAAGTAACGTTTTATTTATTAAAAGAAATTATATTAACTGCAAGTAACAGTTAGTAAATGGTATTCAATCATTGATCTACAAATGTCATAGTGATTAGTGCATATAAATCTGTTCCTTTTGTCATAAGAGCCTTCTTCATATTTTATTGGTTTTAATTGGTTTAATTGGTCCCTACAAAGTGGAGCGACATTTATTATTCTATATTGCAAATTTCGTGAAAGTTGCATTCTATTGCAATTGTTAGAAAAAAATGCCTTGCAAAAAATTGGTAAGTATTGAAAAACAATCCTCAATCGTTACCCTACATGAAGAAGATTTATTTATTTCGTATCCAAAATACACACATTAAATAGACATACAAATGTAAACATAAAAGTAAGATTTAAATTTACAAGTATGTCAACAAGTAAGTAAAAGGCAAACTAACAAACAAACATGTTTCCAGTCATTTATAATTATTGTATATCGATCCAATATCCAACACATGCAATCGCCACGTCATTGCCCATGATAAGATCCTGTGTGCCGCACGTGGTCGAGAGTGTAAGATAAACCAACAGATGCTCCATGGTCTGGACACTCCCGCGGGAGAAGGAAGTGTCCCCCGCGTATTCCCACCAGAGAAGGTTATCTTTGCTGTGTCGCACCCAGCTTCGGAGTCGATAAAGGATTTTCCATGTTTTTCAGTCAAGTTCAGACCCTGAGGCAGGGCTTTCGGTATCATTCCGTATAGAGATGTTAGCATCAGAAAGTCTTTGTCCTCAGTATTGTTCTTGGGTGGGGCCTCATGTCCGTACATGGGGGGTCTATGGTCCGTCATTTGTTTAGATCGTTCATCCATTGAGACGGTGAAGCGTCTAACACCGGGAAGGGCCTGATAGCATAAACAAATGTTCTTGATTAATAGACTTCAAACATTCCGTAATTATTCGCCAAGTATCATTCTGCACAGCATCTAGTTTGATATTGTCTGATCTTGACCAGATTGGTGCTGCATATTCAGCAGACGGTCAGACCAGAAGTACGGAGAACGGACGGATCAGCTCCCCACCTGGTATTTAACAGTTTCCTCAAAATATTATTCCTTGCACTGATCTTAGCCTTGGTCTTATCTACATGACTCCGGTATGACAATATGCGGTCTATTTCAACAACCAGATATACGGGATGGGTAAAGTGTTCCAACCGAACATTATCCCATTCCAGGTTAAAAAGATTATTAAATAGAATACCTATCAATAAAATTACACCAACTTCATAAAACAGTGAATTTAGAAGCCCACAATCGCTCAGGACTGTGAAGGAGTACATCATTAACAGATGATTTAAAAAATAAGCTCATCAGCAAATGTAATTGAAAATCAGATTTCAATGAGTACTGCAGGACACGAAGAACGCTAACAACAACACGAAACAGTATTATATTGCCAGATTACAATATTATGTTACATTTCAGTTTTTTTTTATTCTTATCTGTAAGTTAACTTCGATTTTTTTTAAGCTAATCCGGATGTTCAGACTTCTGTGAGCGACAGTGTATAGTAAGAAGTTATAAGTTAATGTGACATATATAGTTATTTTTTTGACTTAACGGAATTTGATCCTAATAGATAGAAGAGGTGAATTTCGACAATAGAGAACATCGTATGAAGAAAGCCAAATAGAAGAAGTAGAAGTACAGAATTATGTTTTATTTGTGGAAAAGCTTTCCAAAGGTGGGATGGAGTTCTACTTCTTTTCACTAATACTTCTTGTTATTAACTCCACTTACCCCAGAAACTCCATAATTTTCCTCCCAGAACCTTTCCTGATTACTTCTTCCCTATACTTGTTATTTTACTTGTAGCTGTTGCTTAAGATGTGTATCTTAACAATGTTTCCCTACATTCAATCGACAGTAATAATTTGATATATTATATACAAAATCATAATGAGGTTTACTTAATATCAAGCAATAATTAAAAGTTTATTTGCCAATAAAGCTGCGCAAAGCCTATCTCATGGAAATTTAATATCTGCATTACATGCGTGCACGTATCAGGGATAAAATATTCAAATAAATTTCGTTTTAAATAGCTCAAACTAAAAACAGGGTGGAAGTTGCAAAATGCTTTATACTTTATCAAGCTGACATTGACAAAGTGTGCAGCAATTTGCGCATTTCCTGCAAACATGTGGACTCGTAACGTCACGAGATATAAAGTTGGGCGGGCTACCACTTCACTGGGTTGTATATGCGCTTATATATGTGTACGGCATTTGGCGAAAGTTCTACTACGACAAAATGACGCGCCATATAAAAAGCCTGCTTCTGATGTCAACATGGAGTGAGATTTATAGTTGGTAATTCTGGTAGAACGAGTTACGGTTTCGTTAATGCTATTCATACACTCCGTACTCGCTCATGGAATGGAATAGGTTTATAGAAAATACGTTTATGGACGGCGAATAACTGCTAAATAAAATAAGTACATCAAACATAAACTGTGTTTCGGGTGGCACGCTATTTGTCTTAGTTTGGTGTCTTGCACTCTATAATTTTTACAGTCGCGTTTGTCCCAGCATGTCAACGATTTGTGACAAGCTTTGCAATATAGGACGTTCAAATAAATTTTACCTCTGAATTACCTTTGAAACTAGAATTATGTCTTAGTTTATTATTGAAACTCTTAATAAGAATTTTGTTTGGTATCATCGAATACCCTAAATATAATGTTATTTATAATATGTTACCGAGTAACTTACTTTCATTTTCTATCACTACGTAGTTAGAACTCTATTCCATACAAATTAATAATTATTTGGAACGCAATATTTCAAGAGTATATGGACTCCCATTGTCAACCGTGTTACCAATTGAATGTAAAAATGTATAACACGCGCCAAAAATTCCTACGCAGACTCTAAAAGTTATTAAGATACATAACTTTTTACAACCTAATGGATGGTCCCGGATGTCTTGTATCTTTTCGAGAAAGGAAGGAATGAACAGTATCTTTAACAGGGCATTGTAGTAATAAATCAAGCAGGCTAGAGTGCGCAATTGGAAGAAGTGCTCTTTTTTATAACTACCGTTTCGTACTCCTCTAATTCTCTACACGAATTTATATTTTTAATTAAGTAGCTTAAGATTTTTGAATTCAATATTATGTCCAGATTCTACCATATGCTCTGCCACGGTAGATAGTTCCGGTTTATCGAAATGATGCTGCTTGATATGTTCTTTAAACATCGTTTCAGTACTCCTTTTTGTTTGGAAATTTTGCATGTGCGATACATTTAGTCTATTGACAATGGAAATGCATGTACTCTTAAAATGTTGCATTCCAAATAATCATTAATTTGTGTGGAGTGGGGTTTATCACAATACTTGTGAAACATAGTTACCAATTTACTTGGATAGACACCTATCAATTGAAAACTATATTCGCAAATAGGTACTTTACTGAAAACTTAACAAACTTACTTTTTTAAATAGTTTCTAAAACAAAATTTATAAAGTACTAATAAAAACTTACAAAACTGCTATTAGAAGCGAACAAAGTAAATTATTTTGATTATAACCACAAACAAAATCGTAATCATAAAACTAGAATTATCGATAAAAATGAGTTTTTGTATATGGACTGCGTCAAAAATTCAATGAGCAATATAGGATCGCCGTGTTTCTTTTCTTAATATATTGAAACAAAAAAAAAACTTCCGATCTATTCTTACTGGTTCACTACTTTATTTACAGTTACTATTTGGTGAGTTCGGGTCGCATGCCTTTTTTTACTCTTCTGCTACTATTATACTACAAAAAAACCTACAAGGCAAAGACACTAGACTGACCTCTCGTGGTCGCTCTCTGTACTTTGACTTTACATTCTAAATAATAAAATACGGTTTAACAAGCAGCGCCCCCGAACATCTGCGCGGGTAAACTAAAGTACCACGTGAATCTTTCGACCAATCAAATTCTTGGCGATATTATCCCCATCCTGTGGAACCCCCCTGTTTGATATAAGCTATTTGAACGACAATGTCAACATCATAAATTAGATTTCTCTGATTTACGGCCAAATCCTATCCTTCCAGTATTGTCAAAACTGCACATCCGGTGAAAGACTTTTCATGATATCGAGCCACTGTACTCAGACTCAGGAAGATTGAAAATAATGTTGTTTTTGCGCTTGTATCTCTCATCCATTTCCTGGAGTATTTCTTCGAACAATTCATCAGTGATCCCAGAACTAAACCTTTTGGACTGAATATCGTTTTGAAGAAATAGAATTGCTGCTTTCAATTCATTTACATTACTGCCCAGTGACTCGCATTCGTGGCCGGACCATGATAAACCTTTTTTGGTCTTAATTGTTCGTACATCACAAATGACAGTAGAACTTTTTGCATACCCAACATGCAATAGTTTTATGCTCGTAATTGACAGATTCGCATCCACAGTTACAAGGCAGGGGTGACAGTTTGCACAAAGTAGTAAATATAGAACAATAGGATTAACACAGTGACACAAACCTTCTTCACCTAGGGGTTCGTCAAGGTGACTAACAGAAAATAAGTAGAAACAGACCACGGCAAATAAGGAATTTACCAACAAAGGGAATGAGTAAAACAAAAGATACACTGAAATATATTTATGGCTCGAATAGAGTAGTATATATTATTATAAAAAAGGCGGACCGCAAGTAAAATCGCAAAAAAGCACTAGCAAGAAATAACCGCCACATTCTACTCACAGAGAAAGATTAACGTGTATACACTACAATGAATATATATTGAATTTAACATCGACCACATCAGTAAATAGTATGAAGAAACGGATTTTTGAAATTATTTTAAATAAAGGACTTAACCCCGTTATTAAATTTAAGTATAATTGTAAATTTCTTGCTTATTTATCCATTTTATCTTAGTGAACCTTTAGAAATTTCGTAGTTTTAAATTATCGTAAACATTTTTTATAGGATGTAATAAATTTTCTATTTAATTTCCCTTTTTTTGTAGGTTCCTATTACTTGTAATGCATAATTTGCCAAAGATTTAAAAAAAAATCCTTTACCTATAGTATCACCGTTGCAGACTAGTACGAAACAAAAGATGCATTTTTATAGCATCGGCTTCCAGTTTTTATAGACGAACCGTGCTAAACTTAGCGTAAATATTAGGTTTTTGTAATATTTTCGCATGGCTAGAGCACGCCCGATCGAGTCCGGGTGCAGTTGACTACCGCCATGATATATTATCGTATTTACCATTGACTGAGCAAGGGTAAATTGATATATAACATTCATATCCCGACACACAAAAGCCTGATTATCATGGAGCATTGATAATGTCAATGGGCCTTATTGTCGATCCTCGGTACGATGTGCGACTGTGCATGCAGTATAAGTGACGAGGAAAAATCTCGTTCGACCTTAATTAAAATATATCATGGATGGCATTCAAGCTTTTGTTCTAAAAAAAACCTGGTAGGGATTTATTAGAACCCCCTTTGTTCGCAAAAATAATAACAAACACAAACGAATTAACGCTGTTCATGATTTCAATGAAAAGAAATAATAAGTGACAGAACAATTCCTGCATTCTTAACCCAGAATAAACTAACGAATGGTTATAGGTTTAAAGTTTTCTTATTGAAAAGAAATTTTTCATTTACTTTATGTTATAAAAAAATAAACAACACACAGGTTGTTTTAGGATTTGACAAAGTTAAATAATTTAAATAACATATTTGTCACAAATCTTGAAGGATATGTATTGACAATGTTACAAAGAAAGTGCAAGCAGCATATAAAATTCAATATATAAAAAATGAACAGTAAAACACAAAAGACGTATTAAAATAGCAATATTTTACTCAAATCTTTTAGACGGGAACGTGAATTTCACAAACATTGTTCTGACATTTGAAAATCTCCCCAACATATCAAAAAATTAATATTTCGATCGAGTGATAAGACAACAAGTTAGAAAACACAAGAAAGGAAATAAACACTAGAAGAACTAACAACAAAAATAGAAGATAATAATAACATCCCAGTTACAATCAATTCTTAAGACAACAACGTAATGTAAAATAATTGCATTTACTGCGTACATTCTCCAATTAATAAAATAATCTATTGTAAGAGTTACAAAAGCACTTTCTCTTCTAAAAAATAATTCTATTTGAAGGGTAGTGTCGCCTATTAGAATATATTTGGCAAATTTTGGAACACTACATTTTCCGCAAATACTCGAATTGTAACCCAAACTATTAAGCAACCGTTTACAAGTTAATTATAGAATAAAATATATTATCTAATTTGCTGAGCTTTTTTATGTAATTGAACCAAGATCTTAGGATATTAAAAAAATTAGAGGTATAGCTTACATATAATATTACATCCAGCTGTTTCTTTGAAGTCGCCAACAACATCAACCTAAATTGAAATAGTGGTTGATAGAATTATGTCTTTTGGCATATATCGTAAAATAGAACAGTTTTAATTACTGGGCATTACAAAAATATTTGAGTGGGTCGTCTATCACCGACAAAATATTTTTAAAAAATTAAGATGGTGGTGCCACCTAGTCATTATCACTACAACTTTGAAGTGTTAAAATATATAAATAGAAAACTATTAATAAATATACTGCATCATCTAAGCCTTATTTTAAAGAAATAAGTGCTTTGTGATGAGTCTTATAATTATAAATTTTTCTAAACAGATTAAGTTCTGATTTACATATGAAATACAGAAATATTCAGCTTCACTCTATGTATAAAGATAAAATTGAATTTTTAGGGTTTGTGAACGTGGGAAATTTAAATCAATAGAACTGCTATAAATACTGGCTTTTATTACAATCAAGTTCATATCGATATTTAGTCATATATGATACTAATATATTTACTGATACTGTGATTTATAATACCTAGATCGAGTTAATCGATAAATAAATGAAAGACTATAACAAAAAAGTTTATTGTCGCTAGTTAATACTTCAAATATGATTATGCTGTTTCCTGTTACCGTTGACTATTTGAATAATTACAGAACAGCGAATGTCAAATCTGAAGGAAATAATTTCACACTTTTGGCGTTACTGCCTTCAAAATCGAACAAGTAGGCTTTTGGTAAAATGTGTAAATGATTCAAATCGTTCCGACTATCTATAATCAGCAATATTTTGGTCGTCATGGCAAAACACAGTTAATTCGAAAAATATTAATGATGATAAAGATGGATAAAATTATCGGCGACCAGAAAATTTTTTGAAAAGTGGTGATTCATCATCACATGCGTTTGGATTCTTTAAAGATAACATTAGTTCTAAATAATAACCATTTCACAAAAACGAAAAAAAAATTTGGCTGTTTTAAGTTTTACATCACCTCGTAAAGTCAAGTTTTTTAAAGTAAAATGATCTGCAGCGAACGTTAAATGACAGAATTTTTTATGACTAGATGCATTTCAGCACACTGTACCAGTTTTATTAATCTTATAAATTAAGAAGGTAGCACATTCAGTATAAGTTGCAACATTTTTGTTTTGGTGTCCCTTTATTAAAATTGTCTTCATTCAAATCACTCAAATATAAATATTTTCTTTTATAAATGGCAGGATTTTTCTACATTTCTTTAAATCATAAGCTATTTTTTTATTAGGTTACTTTATTCTTTATTCAATATAAAAGATAAATATCTCAATAAAAAAGATTTGGAAGGTAAATATACCTTTATTGAAGAAGGCTAGCGTTATTTCAAAAAATAGCATAATTTTTTTTAAACAATAATGACATACTTAGGAACAAAACAAAAAAAATGAAATACAAATATATATAATGTGATTAAATATATTTATTCTAGAAATACTTAAAATGCTTTACAAAATTTGCTTCGTTAAACTTTTACTTCAGGTTGGGTCGGTGTATTCCTCTCCTTATTCCATTCCTTAAGTCCTTCAGGTAATGTAGTATCCTCCTCAAACGAGCCAGTACCTTCTACAAACTCTTCATATGTAGACTTTTCAGGGAAGGGACGCGGGCCGAGCAACTCAATCATATCGTCGCGACTAAGAATTTCTTGTTTTAATAATCTTTCAGCGATTTTCCTCACGTCTTCTTTATGTTTGGTTAAAAGATCTGTCGTACGTTTGTGGGCAGAATTTATTAAATTCCTAACTTCAGTGTCGATAATTTGCGCCGTACTTTCGGAATACGGCTTCTCTAGAACCATTTCACCATCTCTAGGCATATCAAAACTAATGTTTCCTACTTTCTCATTCATACCGTAATGTACCACTTGCGCATAAGCGCTCTGTGTTATTTTCTTCAGGTCATCCTGAGCTCCGGTTGTTATCCTCCCAAAGAACAATTCTTCAGAAACACGGCCGCCTAACGTCATACACATTCTATCAAATAATTGCTCTTTAGTGTATAGGTATTGATCTTTAGGTAGATACTGCGCATATCCTAAACCTTTTCCTCTAGGTATAATAGAAACTTTTAATAGCGGATCCGCATATTGTAAGAACCATCCGGCTACAGCATGTCCGGCCTCATGATAAGCAACAGTCTTTTTTTCTTCAGGCGATAATACGTTAGTCTTCTTTTCCATGCCTGCTACTACACGTTCGATGGCTTGTTCGAAATGTTTCATGTTGATTGATTCATTTAAATCTCTGGCAGCAATAAGAGCAGCTTCGTTACAAACATTAGCAATATCAGCCCCAGTAAATCCGGGCGTCAGAGCTGCCATTTTACGAGCTAAGTCTTGCTTATTTAAGTCTGTTTTCAACGGATTCAAATGGACCTTAAAGATGCTAGCTCTACCTTTGATATCAGGTGCAGGTACGTAAATTTGTCTATCGAATCTACCGGGACGCAGTAAGGCCTGATCTAAAATATCTATGCGATTAGTTGCTGCTAAAACCACTACATTAGTGGTAGTATTGAAACCATCCATTTCTACTAATAATTGATTAAGGGTATTTTCTTGCTCAGAATGGCCACCAAAACTTCTACCACCACGTTTTCTTCCGACAGCGTCTATTTCATCTATGAATAATATACATGGGGCATGACGCCTTGCCATGGAAAACAAATCTCGCACTCTGGACGGGCCCACACCAACAAACATTTCCAAAAACTCGGAACCAGATACGGTGATAAAAGGAACATTTGCTTCACCTGCTGTTGCCTTTGCAAGTAAAGTTTTACCAGTTCCAGGTGGACCTTTAAATAAAGTAACGTATTAGATGTATGTTTTCATAACTATGCTATCAATAAATGCAATAATAATTCAACGTAAATATCTTCAACTTCCACATTTTTTCTTTCAAGAGAAAATTAGAACATATTAATAAGGCTATTTTAAATATCAAAAACTAACAAGAAGGTTCTAACTCGTGTTATTATTAATGTATTTGATTGAAGATGTCCTTCCGGTCAAAATCCGAGGCGAGTGCGTCAACAGTATCTTACTCAGCGTAGGCTCCAGATACTCAGCTTAATGGTATCAATCTCCGATAGATGACCAGAGAATTCTGCATTAAACAGGAAAACACCGGAAGGCCAACCAGCATCTTTTATTAAGACTCCCAACTTATCGTCTATTCGCGATAGTATGCGTCAGACGCTAGGCTTGACAGCTAAAAACGAACTGGACAGCCCACAACAACGCCAAACAGAAGGACCAATACTGATTTCCTTAAGAAATCGTTGCGGTACAGTTCAATTTACAACGCCATCAATCCGAGTATGTTGATTAATAAAAACCAGTCTGAGGGAGTGTATGGATCTAGAAAAAGACTCATGACACCTGGAGTACAGATAATTGGAAAAATATATTATGGACGGACGACTCCAAATTCAAATTACTTGGAAATAAATATGTATTTATTCGTTGGCGCTCTGGAAGGGAATGTTATGGTATTACGTTACTTTGGAATAAAAACAAGACAAGAAAAGGAAAAGAAAATTAATTTAAATAAACGAAAAAATTACAAAGTATGTGTATTTGAGAATCAAAGAAAAAATGTGGTACCAAGTAGATGGGAAATACGTAAATAGAATATCAAAAGGATAGCAACCCTAAACATACTAAAAAGGTGGTTAAAAATTATTTTGAAGAGAAATCTCTATCTTTAACAGAGTGACTACTTAATTGCAACTTTATTGAGCTATTGTGCAATAACTTGGACCACGAGCTCGGAAAAATTTCGCTTGATAGCAAAGCAACATTCTGAAATGGTATTCAGAATGTATGGAATAGCATACAAGTTACACCTGGGCACATTAATTTGAAGGATGCCACGCATCTGTCAGGAAATTAGTGAAGTAAAAGAGAGTTACTTTGACAAAAAATTATAACAATACGTATTTTATCAAAATTTACGATTTACTCAATATATATTACGTTAATAGGCAATATAAGAGTCACTAATTCTTAATTTTAGATGTGTCTGATAGTCCAAAATCTAAGCCAAATAGGGTAAAAGAAGTTGATAAGTAAAGCTTATGTTTCAGATTCCTAACACCATACTCTCAAATTTTACTTGACTAACTATAAATCAAATCATATGTTTGACACATTTTACATATGCAAATGATTACTTGACTATTGAAAATTTAGATGTTACCTGTTAGCATAGCCCCTTTTGGTATTTTAGCACCAAGATCAATATATTGTTGTGTATTCTTTAAGAAATTAACGAATTCCATAATCTCTATTTTAGCTTCTTCACAGCCAGCAACATCTCTAAAAATAATAAGAAAGCCTTTAATAAAATTTCTACTAAACTACTAATTTGTCCTGTACTTAAATCTTACTCCAATCTCATTGGAATTGATTAACTTTGCAGTACTTTCCATTACACCGCCAAAAAGTCCACCCCCTCTCCTACCTTTCCGACCACCCATCATCTCCGCTGATCTGCGCATCATATAAATTAAGAATCCTATTATTAATAATGTTGGAAGAACGCCTGATAAACTAGCTGCTTCCAGTTCTGTCTTATATATTACAGGCACAAAATTTGGAGGCTCTATATTCATATCGATTTGGGCATTTTCTAGATTTCTTTCGAATGAATCGACACTACCAATATTGAACCATAAGACATTCTAAATAATGAAATATTTAAGTTTGCAATCTACAATAAGCAAAAGTGAGCATGTGCACTTACACCTCCTTCGGCTGCATTTCCTGGAGCCAATTTGATTCTAACCCATTTTTTATTTACAACTTCCAGCTTGTCAACCATCCCACGGGCCAGATAACTAGGATTTTCCAAATATTATTGAATTTAATACATGATAATAGACATTAATACTTATGAACAAATTCCTTCCATCCAATTTCTTTATAACCCATTTCCCAAAATGCTAATGTTGCCAATAATGCTATCGCACCAGTTGCTCCAAATATGTACCATTTTTCTTTATCTCCATCTCCAAATGGTTTGCCTCCACTTCCCCTAAATATATAAGAAATGTAGATTTAATTGCATACAACCTAATATACATACGCACCTACTTCCAGTACCCCCAAATAAACCAAAAGACCACTGATCATAAGGTCTTGATTTTCCTGAGGGTCCAGCACTAGGAGTTGTTCTTGATGGTGGAGGTTCTGGCTTTGGATCAACCTTACCATCTTTACCTTTCACTTCTTTCAAATCTTTTGATTTGATTTCATTTGGCTTAGCTGATTTATCTGGTGCTTTTGAATTTGGTTTAAAATACTTCTCAAACCCTTTTGGCGGTTTTTCGCAAAATAACCTAAATTCGTGTAATATATTATTAAAACTTGAAGCATTCTGAAAAATATTGAATTCGTTGTCTCAGAATTAGGTTATAGTTGGACTTATACACACCTTTATGGTTTCTACATTGTACAATTTAAAGTTCTTCCGAAATAATCGCTCTAATTTCTTACTGGTACTCAATATTCGATACGCCATGTTAAAATATATCCAATATTAACAGATATCTTTTCAAATACACATTTTAACTAACATTATGAAATTTTTAACCACAGTTTTAAAGGAATAGCACAAGTTGAATAGCTGGTAATGCAGGTACCTTGTATCGATAATGACAAATCAAAATTATATTTTATATAGTTAAAGACCATTTATAGCGTAATTAAGAAATATCAAAACGTATGTGGCATAAAATAAGAAAATAATGAGCAAATATTACCAGAGAGTAAGAGAAACATCAAGAATTACAAAACGGAAAAGGTGACATTTACACAAAATGACGTTTATAATTATAATAGATGGCGAGATAGTTGCTTGGAAAGAAGTCTACAACATGGAAAAATTTACAATCCAAGAAGTGCTTTAAACTAAAATTACATAGACGTCGTGTGATACTCTATACTTATCTTATACTATTGATGGTTATTAACGCATTAGTAGTACTATTCAGAACCTAATAAGAATTTACAATGTAATATACAATTGCTATAAAGTTTATAATGTAAATCCATAATGTCCAGTGAAATTGGTTGGAGGAATATTATAGATGTTCTGAATATCTTGAGTGAAAATGATTTACATGGATTAACAGCAACTGTTACACAAGGTTTATTAAAAGAAAAGAGGAAATCTAAACAAGGTCAGTTTGCAATATTCAAATACAGCAAAACTATTCATTTTTTAAATTGCAGATGCGATTGAAGTAATTTTGAAGTATTCTCCTGATGTACTAAGTATTTTAAAAAGACGAGCAGTTACAAGGGACGTATTGTTCACATACTTGCATAACAAAAACGTATCTATAGAACTACCTACAACAAAAGATAAATTAGTGGCTAAAGTATGTGAATTGTGGAATTTAACATCACCCAAAGATATAAAAATAAACAATGCAGAATCATATGATACTGCTACATCCACAAATAGTCAACAAGTAGCAGAATCGGCCGAAAACAATGTCAATGCTATGGCAAAGCAATTTGTACGATGGTTTTATGAAATGATGAACAGTAATGAATACATAGATCCAAGTCATTTTTATTTTGATGCGCGATTGAAGCTTAACCTTATTTCAAATGGTACAGAAACAACTGAAGAAACAGAATCTGCAAATGCCATAGTTGAGCTACTTTTTAGAACAAAGACGGAATATAACTTGTTTTTTAATCCTAACCTAACTAGTGATGGAACTCAAGGTAGAGTAGATCCACATGGATTAGTCATGGTTTTAGCTTGTGGTACACTACATTCAAGTGATTTGTGTGTAGGAATCTTTGAGCAAGTTTTTGCTCTGGCGAGGGATCCATTTTCTGAGAATAACTGGAAAGTTAAGAGTACAGAACTTAATTTAAGGAGTCAAAGAGACAATGTAGATACCCCTACTCTAACTAATAATGAATTAACTTTTAATTTGTTATCGTTGCCTAGTGGATAGAATAAAAGAATTCTATTTTTAGCTTTATTATCCTTATGTGTATCAAATAAAATATTCTTTTATACTCATTAGTATATTTTTTTGGTAAACGGTACATTTAATGTAAAATTAAACAACTGCCTGCAAGTCCTGTGCATATTGTTTGATGCTGTAAAATCGGAAAAGTCAAATCAAAGACTGCATTAAAAATAGTTCGAAATAAATTCTTCATGCGATAATCCTACAAGGTATTTTTAATTTAAATTGCAGGGAATAGCAAGAAAAAATGCAAACAGTTTTAACATTCAATTACTGTGGATGTCGCCTATAACCAGTGTCATGGGGATAGCGTTCCTATTCTATATTCCTTATTTCCAGTTTCTTCCACAATAACAGATAGCAATATAGGTTTAATTTAAAACGTTCGCTAAGATTATTTTATCAGAAGCAATAACAATTAAGGTGGGACAATCCCCGGCTACTAATAGTTGCAATTAGTGATATCGTTTTGTCTCATAAAATTTATTTGTGAGAAAAAGATCGAGGAATGTAGAGACAAATTTTGCGAAAAGCAATTTTTTAATGTATGAAATAGCAAAATATCATCGGCTAATTCAACTTCACTCACTTAGATAAATTTAAATTCTTAGATATTTATGTTATAAACGTCGCTGTTTTCTTTTAAGAAAAATTGGGTTTGTATGGAGCTTCTGGGCTGCTGCATGTCATATCACCGCTGTAAGAAGAATTCTCACCCAAGAAGAGCCTCCATGCAACTGAGAGCGAAACGTACACAGTCTCATGCCAACTTAATTTCTTTAAAAGAGTTTTCTATATTATTAAAAAACGATTAAATTTCCTTTATTATAAAAAGTTTATAAAATTTGCTAATTTTTCAAAATTAACGTTTTCTACCAAATTTAGAAATGATCATGCTACCATAGAAATTGAAGAAATTTCTGCAGCTTTGACCACTTTACAATCTAAGAAATTAAATTTCTGTATATCATTTTTTTTTGAGGAAATCATTTTATTTGCTCCAATATAAAAATCCAAACATCTTAATCTAAATGTATGCGACTGGTGTGGAGTGTTATGCACTCCCTGAATTAACTTCAACTTGTATCCAAAATACATTTTTTTAAATCCCAAATATTTGTGAGAGTTCCTAAATTACATGTTTCCTAATAGTGTATTATTATATGATCCTTTTTAGTAAAAAAATCTAACAGAGTTCGTAAAACATTACAAATATTTGCTTATACGACATGTATCTTGGAAAATTCAAGCTGCATATCTTTATTCAAATTATTAAATAATGGTAAACGGAAATCTAAGATTACATTAATATTAATATGAAAGTACCCTTGATATTAGTAATAATAAAATTACAATTTCCTTGCATTTAACCAACATTTTAAATTCCTAAAAAAATATCAATCATGGTAGGATTTGTACTCACGACAATACGAGCGGTAATTTCATATTAATATTAATTTAATTAGAAAGAACTTGCCTTTATTGTGTCTGCTGCGATGTTACGAGCTATCTACAAACATTGTGACATCTAGATATTAAAAGCAAGTTGAACACAGATTCAGTCTCGTGGTATAGTTGGTTAAATCCAACGTTGACTGATAGTTTTTCAGGAACTTAAAACGTTGTTTAAACACAAGAAAATCGTAATTTTCGAATAGCAAATATAATTTTCTTATAGAATCATTTAGCTTCATCCAATTGTAATATTATTTGCAGCTTATGTCATTTGTATTTGCACCATCAATGAAATATAATCTGAGAGCGTTATATTGCTCTAAATTACTAGAAATTGCCAAATAAACTAACATACAACGAGTTTGAGATGAATGGAGCATTTTATATATTTTAATATTACAAAAGTTTTGGAATTCTGAATTATCTGATATTCTCTTAGAGCTAGAATGAAGTATTCCGTGCTAGATCTACATAGATTGCCAATTTTTTGCGCGCATACGATACACAGAAATGATTAAATTAAATAGCACTGCACTTACAAAAAAAATACCAAAACAAATCTGAAGGACTTGCAATACAACGTTATTCCAAATGGGCGCCGTTGAGTTTGTTCAATGGCAAGTTGCGTACAAAATTCGGAAGAATTATCGTTGTCTCAGTTGCTTTGGTATTTCTATTCAAAGAGAGGTTTATCGTACACCAAGCAGGCGCTTCAAACCAAACGGCGGGCGCCCAACATCTATTTCTTCCATGCTTACGCGACACTTTACACTATTTTCTCCATTCCCATTTCTGCACTATCATTCATAATCTGTGATTGTTTGTGCATTGGTGATGCATTATTATTTTCAATTGATAAACTGCTAGTTTTTATTTTGTAGTTCATTTTTATAATCTTTATTATGTATTTGTATACCATTATTCTGATATATATGGGTCTTTTAAAGTCAGCGGTTCTAATCATTTTTTTTGTTTACATTCGATTTTGAAATCAATGATACCAAGATTCAACATATAACTGTTCAGAATAACTTGTAATATTTATGCAATGACTATCGATTTTATCTTCGTTACAATTTAGGTAAGTTAAAATAGATAGGGCCTTTAAAAAAAGAGTTATTACCTTATTGATATTTTGAAATTATTTAATTTGGAAGTTAAAATGATTCCAAATTGAGTAAAAATGGCGTAATGTTTTATTAATAGCAAAATGACTTACATCAATGTATATAATAATAATAATCAGCAAACGTTTTTTTTTTATTTACTTTTATCGAAAAATAAATTAGAACTGATGATATGTCTCCTTTATTAAATTTTCGTATATGGGATCTTCGGCAAGTGTTTGGCGGCTAGCCTTAGGTTTACGTTGGTACACAGATCGCCGCCGATACTGAGGTCTTGGATTCACTACAATTGCGTTATATTCTTCGTCCAGTGGTTCCCCATTTATTACTGACATACGTATGGCTTCACCCGATTGTGTTGCAATGGATGGGTCATTTTTGTCAGAGACTTCTTCACTACCTAAGAAGGAAAAACTATTCAGGCAGTCTGCATAATTATAACATTGACAAATATCTAATTTCAATATTTTTTGAACTTACTGGTGTATAACTCATAATAATCATTCAAATTATCGACACCAAAGAATAAATACAGTTCCTTATCATGAGTATAGTTTAAAATAATAATGGTCACTGCAATAGCTAAACAAGCGATTCCTAAAACGAATTTATTTTGAAATGATTAAAATTTATTAAAAAGGTTCGAGGTACCTGTAACCAGGGTTAACCAAAAACTTGCGCCGTATGTGGTCGTCAATGTTTCAATTTCAAATGGAATTACCAACGGTAACGGATTGCGAATTACCACCCAAAGTAGATTAGATAACAAAAGAAGCCCTCCAGTTATCGCTAAAAAGTATGCTCCATATTGTATTACCGAACGGAATAGAATGTTTGCCAATATCCAACACGGAAAGGCCGTCCACGTGGCTATGTGCGCGTACCACCCTGCAGTACGGTAGAATCTTCCGTGTCTAAATCCTTCCCCGTCAATTACAAAATAATCGACTACCCACAGAATTGGCAATGGTAGTCCAATACGTTGCGCTTCACGAAATTCTCTTTGAAGACGTCCGGCTTGAACAATTTTAAATTTTAGGCATATGAAATAGATCCACAGGTACCGCAGTAAACTCCATATAGACTGTGTGATTGTATAATTCACAGCTGTCGTGGTGAACCGCACACCACACAAATTTATACCGACAGTGGATAACTCGGTTGACAAAGAGAATCTACGTGCTCCTCAAACGCTGTGTTCTGAATAAATTATTAATATGTCTAGTGTTGAGTTTACGACACCTTTGAGTTATACAACCACACAATCCTTGCAATCGTTGTATTATACAATAGATATTTCGCTAATTTTATATGGGATGTTTCTCAAGTTGCATACATATTTTTGAATGGATAACACTGCTTGCCAAACAGAAACATATTTTGAAAAGAAACAAATGTACACGAATTTCATAGAAACTGAGAAATTGTGTATATTTTCCTTACTTTCTATTCTTGGGAAGTTTCAAGGGCTGATTGGCCTATATTAAAAGCAGAGAGCAAACAAAACAATCATCAACACTACGTTAGTTTTACAGAGACGCTTATTAACTTTACTTACTTTTCCCGCATCTATCTGTCGCAACATGATACGTACAGAACACATATCGTTTAATCTATAATCGATCGGTAAGGCCACTACATTTTTCATCATTAAAATATTTTAAGTGCTCTTGTTTATTTCAGGTTAGATAATAATACATAAAATAAACAATACGCACACAACAAAACGCAATACAAGAAACGGGCACTAAATAGTAAAGGAATCACAACCAACTGCGACATAAACACATGAAACACAACAGTAAGAAATAGAACAAGTTTTCCAAGAACTACATAATACATAAAGTATAAAACAAATTAAGGCACATTAGAATACCAGATAAATACAAAACATAAGAGTAGTAAAAATGGCAAAAACAAAGCTAATATGGTCCACTCACAACTCATACCAGAATCTGGTATGATATCACATAGATGCCTTTGCAGCAATTATATTTGCTGTTTTCAAAAGTACAAATTTTAAAAAAAGAATGTAAAAGTTATATAAATATATTTTTTAATATTTTTGTTTGGCAAGTAGTTTCATATGTAGCAAATTAGGAATACAATTTAAGAAATATCCTGTATATCGGCATTAAGGCTTACACAAAGCCAAATCTAAATATCTATGTTTATGCATTGCAACCGCAGAAAAAATTCAAATTTATTTTTCGTAATATTAGTCCAGTCGCTTTCAACGTACCATAGGGGCCAAAACCGAAACGTCCCTGATCCCATTCCCAAGAAAACCTTTCATTATAGTTAATTATTTCGTTGGGCAAATTAGTTTCTTGTGGAGCACGTTTTAATGTAACATTTATAGATCTTAAGCCGATTTTTAAACCAATTGAAGCGTTGATTTCATGGTGAGTTCCTACCCGATATGGTGTTCTACTTGTAATATGCCCGACTTCCCATTCTTGTCCAATATTTCCAACTAAAACGAAATGTCTTTAAAAGCAGTTAGAACAACACAATTTTATTTCGTTTTACGGATTATTAACAGTCCTATTAGTAAGCTAACGGTTACACGAATAAATGCTGAACGAGTCTGTAAAAAAAAATTAAATCAAAATTAGATAACACAAAATGTCTTTAATAAATAAACATTTAAAAGAGCAATTCAACTCTAATAACTAGGAATCGACATTTAGGGGTATATGCCAGTACCGGAGTTAGACCATGTTATTACATAAATGCAAAAGGTAATGAATAAATTATTATCATTATAAAATGTTCAAATATAAGATTAATTAAAAAAAATAAAGGGGATAATTGATTGAGGAATACGGCAATGAATTCTACAGATCCGTTCCTACCAAGAAAAATACAACGAATGCTTGTGTAAACCATAAAAAAGCTATCAAATGATCCGAAAGCTAATAATGGCGATATAAATTTTGATATAGCACTCTTTTGCACATTCTTCGATTTATAATTTCAGAAGCAAAACTATCCTAAAAAATCTGAAATGTGTGTCACAGCTGTCTTTACCTAAAACAAACCCTCATTTTCTACTTAAAATCAACTTAAAAAAGTGAAGGATATTATTGACGGAAATCTATTCTACGGATCCGTTTTTATTAAGAAAAAAACATTCCATGTACTAGTTGTTAGAAAAAGTCACATCCCGAAGTTTCTCCCCGTCCATTTATTAAAACGACTTAAAAAATGTATGTGGAGACTTTAAAGGTCTTTCCAATGTCTTATTGACATTTATACATTGGTAAAATTAGAAATAAAATAAAAAACAAATTGATTAATAAATTTTGTTCTAACATTTCATGCACGATAGCAATAAGCATTCTTAGTAATTCTTTATCGGCGATCTTCCAAATTTCCAGGTTGAGTGAAGTAAACTTTTGATTGAATGTGGCCTCATAGAAAATCAAACGTATTTAGAGTAGATGATCTAAACGATCACTCCATGAAAGCTCTTCTGTTAATTCAGTGCCCTGAAAAATGTCCATCCAAAAACTCGCTCACGCAAATATCTAAATGTGGACCATTTTAATATAAATTATTTTATTATTTTCAAAGGTTATTAACACTTTCGATAATGTCAGCAATCACTGGCGCAGTATCTTCCAACAAACGTAAATAGTTCTCTCCATTTTTGAGTGAAAAAACGTGCCAGAATGCTGGTCCAAACATTCAATTTCCCCCAACAAATGAAGGTTACTCCAGCTCCAATAACGACAATTACGCTAATTTACATCTAAACTCAATATGATTTTTTTCCGAAAAAGTCATATTATACAGTAGATTTGATCTGTTGATCAACTACTCACTCAAATATTTATAGAGCAATCAACAAAATTATTGAATAGTGACTTCTTGATTGCTTAAATACTATCCACCTCTAAATATTTCAAAACACTAACTTCAACTGCTTTAGCTCAAACTGGACGTCATAAGTAAGCCTTCAGAAACGAGTGCGCACTCATTGGCGGCAATGATATATTTCGAAAGTAGTTGGACATACCCGATGTCGGGATTCATACGCATATTGTTAATATGTGTATAAATGCCGGATTAGGTTGATGATGGCGAATCGACACCGTTCTTTGTTATGTTCGAGCAGTGTTAATAAATTTCTTAACCGATTTCCCACATTAGAATACACTAGCACTATTATTAAATGCATTGTTTGCAATATCAACATTTTACCGGATAGTATTTTTGTGTGCAAAAGGCATGTTAATAGCAAACAATACCGCTTAAATGAGCAACGTGATGTACCATAGCATAAATTTCTATATGATTTTATTTATATGCTAAGGTGTGCAACATTCTACAAAACATTGTAGACAATGAAGAATTTCGAATGTTTTTGGGGAAATACGTTCCGGAATGGAGATTTTCAACAAGAGGTCAAGTACAGTATAATTTTGATCGGGTGAAAAACACGATTACAGATCAAGTAAAGCCCAAGTTAAAAGATCAAGAAATATGGCTAACGGTAGAGGAAACAACGGATGCAAGAAAAAGTTGTATTTTAAATGTATTAAGGCGAACTTTAAGAAGCGGTGAGGCGGAATATAATGTTGGTTACAGATGCAGGTTCAAACATAGTTAAAGCTGGAAAGTTACTAACTTACTACTAATCTTATCCTCCATTGCTTAATGTAACCTGTTTGTTACGGGCGTCATCTTGTAGCTGCATTTATTAGAAACAATTATCCAAAAACCAGATCAATTTATACTTTCTATCAAAAAAGTTTTTACTAAATATTCAAAACGCATTCGTGAGTTTAAATAGGCTCGTCCGGGTATTCGTGGCTGAGGAATACCATTGGCGAATTTTTTACACATTATTAAACTTTGTATCTTAAATTTAAATCCGTAAGAAGCCCAAGCAATTTCAGTAAACCAGCGGTTGGCTTCAGATAAGGAAACCCATATTGAAATAGAGCAAATTTCCGAAAATTATTCAATTCTTTTAGATTTTTAGACTATTTTCAAATTAGAGAACACCAAGCTGTCATTACATGAAGCGCTAAATATAGTAGATTACCTCAAAGCCTCGTTAGGAAATGTAACAGATAATATAGGAAGATTAACAAGCGATAAATTGTTAAACACCACATCATTAGACGCAGAACGCTCCTTTTCCAAATACACCAACATATTTTCATCTTGTCGTAGGAGTATGATTACTACAACGGATTTTTGCGTTACTTTACATCAACAACACAATTAAACTTAAATAGAAAATAATTACCTTCATTTTTAATATTGATAGTAACCGAGCCGTACGCTATTGCAAAGCACTCGTTTCTGCAGCCTTAGTCATAAGGTTACTACTACACTTTTTTATTGTGATCAGAACCACTATTTTAAAATGTATCCGTTAATTGTTTTGTGTATCGTGTTGTTTTGTGTATGTAACATACATATGCATTTTCCCCCGAATGATTCTAATCAAAAGTTCATGGCGCACAATTATTACTCCGATTGCTATTCTTTCTTCGGCTGAATAAAACATTTTGAATACAGGTTCACACATACGCAAGCAAACAAAAATTTATGTTATGGTTTTTCCCGGATAATAAAAACAAGATAAAGGATATTTAGAACAGAATTTATTAATGCGCTTACTGTATGGAAGTTTGGCGGTGCAATTCTTAGCAATACACATATTAATTTGCTTTTATTTTAGAATTATAGTTTTATAGACATTGAAAACACATTTAAAAAAATATCTCATTGCTGCACAGTGCTTGAAATTCTTAAAGGAGTTTCTGTGAAATGCAGCATACGAATTCTTTATCAAAATTCATTATCCGTAAAATCAAGACTGACCAATTTATAACTTTTTTTTCTAAGTACATTTATCAGAAAATTTATGGGAAAGGAAAGAATCCTACAAAATATAAACTTACAAACGAAACTTTTCTGCATGCACAGTTGTTTGCAATACTTACGCCTAGAAAAATGTTTAATATGTTCTCTACTTACCGATTTAGAATCTCTACTTGGTATCGCCAATAAAAAGCACAAATATAAAATCACAAAGGCTATAATTACACCAACTTCTAAGACGTCAACAGTAACTGGTGTAAGATTTTCGGGATACTGGGTTGGAAATCCTTCTTTTCTACCTAAGTCAAAATACATCTTTATGAATAAACCGTTAACATTAACACCAAACGCTTTAATAAATTTAATCTTCCTTTTTGATATCTTACAGGATGTGGCTTCCTCAGTAATGTGTAAATGCTGACGTACTGCAAATTACGCCAATATTATCTTATATTTATTTAGTGAAAAATATCCGACTTTGTAGGAAATGGATATGATTACATTTTAAGCAAATAATTGTCAGTTGAATAATTTGTAAAACGAATTTAATGAAAGTAGAAAACAATATTTGGAGCAACAAAAAGCAATGTTCTACAGTTTTAAAATTGTACCGTATATAATAGATAAGTACCTTAAATTGAATTGCATATAATACGAAAAAAAAATTTGAATTTATATTGTATCTTTATATTGCTCTGACGACGTCCATGCTCCTCGGTGACCTTTAACTAATAAAATTTATCATGACACTATTTTAAGTAGAACATACTCATAATAGGGTACTAAGTAAATGTACGAAAGAATTCGGAATTGCATTATGACCAAATAAATCAGGTTAAAGAACCTTCCCAAATGTTAAGCATCTGCATTGGTTCTGTTCATTCAGCCTTGGTGATCACACTGATCAGTGATCACTAAAAGTTAGATTCTATGACATACTAGTGAGTACAATAATTTGAATTCGCCCCTATCACTACAGTATTTGATATTCTCTCAACAAGATAATGCATTTGCATTTCTGTCAGTGATAAATCTTAGTATTATCACTAGTCTCAGCAAAGTGGGACAAGTTACAGTGCAGTGCGGAGAACAACGTGGAGGGGTGAAAGAGGGGCACTCTTTGCCGAGACTGGTTATCACCATACACAGGTATCCAAATATGTGCAAAGCAAAAGATAAGAGAAAAAGTAATTTCAACTGAATTTTTTTTGTTATCGGCATGTATTGCTTATATATTTTTGAGAATCTAGGGCTAATCAAGGATAAACGTCCTAGGAATTACAAAGCGTCTTTTCTTCTGGGTAGTAATACTCGCTTTTATATAGCCCGAATGGTTCAAATTCTGCTTACTCATGCGTTGGGAAGCCTTAGTTCCAACATGCCTAAATACTATTTCCATGTATCTGGCCATTAAAATTGAGAAATAGGCAGACATTCTAGAGGTACTCGTGACTTAATATTAACAGATTCATCTTAAATTCACTGAATAAAAATTGCTTCAAGACTTCTATACGTATTTGGAACTTAAGAATATGTTCCTATCCTATAACCAGTGTTGGACGTAATGAAGTAATTCTTCGATTTAGAGAACACAAGATTTGTGCTGAATGACTACCGCAACATTTAAAGGAAGTACAGAAGCGAACCCGCTACTAGACAAATAGCATAGACCTGAAGAGATTTCTGCGGAAAAGAAATAATGTATTGAATCGCATCTAAATTCAAGCGGCAAAAGGAATGGTATCATCCTGGATCGTCAAGGCTGACAAAATCCGTCACCCACAAAAGTTATTGTCGTTATGGCATACGGCAATCAGCATGCTCTTGTGTGCCATCCAGTTCGCGAAGGAGCCATTGTGAATACACAACATTAACGTTTGTTTCTTTGATACCATCTGCGGCATGCAGTACGAGAGAAATAGACATAGCTATTGGACAACGCCATACTTCTGCGCGATAACGTTATAGCTGTTTATAAAAGGTCTTACCACACCTTTCTTATTCGCCTGATTTGCGCCCATGCGACTTCGATCTTTTGCCTAAAATTAAAAAGCCATCGCGCAGCAACTGTTTTTCCAATAGACTGGACGCGTTCACTGTATTTCAATAAGAGATAGCACACTTTAGCAATGGTAGTTTACTTAGTTTGACTATTCCCTGATTTGCTAGTTAGTAAAATATCTCCACACAAATACGTTACCACCTCCACGTTTGGTAGTTGATATAGTCTTTTAACACTTCACCTTTAGTTGTGGTTTTGCCTTAAACAGGCCAAATTTAACCTTCTTGATCTACAGAACATGTCTCTAATCATTAGCTGCCAAGTCTTCGAGGTTTTTGAAAGCTGCGCGACTGACAAGTTCAGTTACTTTTACTTGGCGGCGAATAGTTATTACTGAAAAATTCGCAATTTCAGGCGCAGTTAACCATCTGTTCCATTTACTACTAGTAGTAATAGTTTCGTCATCTCCGGTAGAAGTAACACGTTATTAACCACTGGGACTACGGCATACCAAGTCCTATCTCTTCTTAGTGTATATTCTAAATTTTCAACCGTGTTGCAATTTACCCTATTGAATAACCTTCTTCACGAAAAGAATATACTGTTCCACGTGCAACAATGGATAATTGTCATGTTTTCGGCACTATCTCCTACATTGCAATTTTATAAAGGCTAAACGTATCAAAAATTCCCAGAAGTTTTATTACTCATTTTAATTCAGAAATATTTTTACTACCCTCAACGAAATTTCTATAGTTCCACATTAACTTTGAATAAAATATTTGATTTTCTTAATATCCTCGGCAAACTATGCATCGAAGTTAATGTTGAACTTGTACATAAATATGCTGTTGCTAAAAGTTCATAGGGAACTATAGAAATTTCGCTGAGTATGCTCGTTTCCACATTTCTGGTCGGTCTTGCTTAAAATTCATACTGACACATCCTATACCTACTTATAATTCATAATGATGCCTATACCCTTTTTTATCAGGCGTATCAATGAACTTCCCTCAAATGAAGATTAACCCACCTGCAGATGAGGTAAACAAATAATCCCAATATTTTTTCTCTGCTTTATTTCAAGATATTTTATAAGTATAACAACCACAAAATACAATAGAAAAATATCAAGATATTATATTAAATTGGAATGTTCCAAGGAGAATATTTACAGCTATAGATATCAGGAATGGTAATACCATCACAGATTTAAACTACTAATTTATAATTTTTACTGTGTTACGGGTACACGTTTTAACTTAAATAAATCTTAATTAACTAAAGTAAGCACAGCTATTGTAAATATTATCTATCTTTAAGACAGCAACCGACGGAGGAGATGAATTATTATAATTTTGTTACATAATAATTGCAATATATAATTTAAAGAAAGTATTGATGTTGCAATGGATAGTTTATTGAAGAATCTAAATACAAAACATGTTTCCCTAATAGTTTCAAATCTCACTATTCTCCGCTGCGTCGTTTCATTCTTCTTCTGTTAGAATGATTCGTATTACAAATTGGAAAGGGTATCACAATGTTGATATACTTGCTAAGATTAAGTAAACCAAAGGAAAATAATCTATATTAATAATTTACATTAGATGATACTTATAGTAAGAACAATTAATTAAGCGCTTAATAAAAGAATTACCGTCAGATCAGAATTTATATTTCACATTGTATAAATTTGAATATCAAAAAAATGTAAAGATAGGATAAATCACATTTACAAAGCCAATAAGTCTTAGATTATGTGTTATGCAATCTTATATTGTGCGGGCCGTGCCACTACAGTATTACCATAAAATATTGTACACTTGAAAATCTTAGAGCAACAACGATACAAACCACAACCAATCAGTTATATGGATTTTTCACATCAGTAGATATCTGCTTACCTACGAAATAGAAAATATCGCTATTATAATAGCGCCACAAAATACTTGCTTCTTTACAAATAAAATCAAGCTTCCGAAGTATAGAAATCATATACATAATACTACTATACGAAGCATTACTTATTTATATTTAGTTATTCAGATAGATATTGCCGAAATAGGGTAGTACAGTGTCATATGTCAGATACGCTCAAGGGACTCATGTCCTGCACATGTCCAAAGCGCAAATTTTATAATAGTTAAGAACCAAACATCACGGTTAGAATTTAGAATAACGCATTAACATCATAAACTGTTTCAATTAAAAATATGACACTAAAACATTTAAGTTATAAATTGGAATAATAACGTTCATGCATCTTTTTCTTAACAAGCGTTATTGTTTTTGCTTTCGCATTTATATGGTGAAAATACCTCATCTTCTAGTCGCAGATTGCAGATTTCTTTTTAAATTAAACAATTCCTGGTCTTCTGGAAATCTGAAGGTATATTTCAGACGTTCATGTGTGTCATAAATTATTAGCAAACTAAATTGTAGTTAGTGTTATGTCTTATGAAAATAGAAACACTTCTCTATCAAGTGATTGTTTAAAATACCAACATTTAATATTGTCATCGATAACTACTACTTTTTGACAATTTAAAAGTGAAAAATTAATTTTTAATGCCGATTTGAATTCTGCGTAATTTCAATATACAACAAAAACGAGATCACGCTCTCTTACATTCGCCATTTACATCAGGCTTTATGACGATTAGAGAAAATATGTCTTATTATGAAGACTCTGAAAGTGATTGTGGCTGATTTTGGGTTTGGTGATAATGTACAGGCCAAGATTATGTACCAAAAATAGTGTGAGTAAAAAATATTCAGTTAACGATCGGCAAATAAATAATAAAAATATATCACTTATTTTCTTTCTACGTAAAATTATTGTGACTTAAATTTTCCACAATGTTTCAAAAGAAAATATTGTATTTATGTTGTATTAATATACAAAACATTACTTCGTCGTTCTTTTTTATTGCGAAAGGTTTGATTTCGGAATAAAAAATAATGACGAACTAAATGTTTTTCAGCATTCATTTCATATGAAACATTGCTGTCAAAAACTCTAGTTAATATTATATCAAGATTTTAAGGCAGTTTTTCTTGTTTTGGAAAACAATAATTTCAACAAAATAGAAAATGGTTCTCTAAGTAGAAGAAGTTATCTTTCAATTCACCATCATTTAAAACAAGTATATACTCCTGATGACTAGTATTAAGCCTACTTAAAAGTTAAAAGGAAGACATTTTGTTCATTAAGAACTTATAGCTTC
Organism: Trypoxylus dichotomus; assembly: GCA_023509865.1. Taxonomy (NCBI): domain Eukaryota; kingdom Metazoa; phylum Arthropoda; class Insecta; order Coleoptera; family Scarabaeidae; genus Trypoxylus; species Trypoxylus dichotomus. Next base: position 43,239,270 of record CM042074.1, on the reverse strand, counting down.
AAATTACAAGAACTCAGACTGATAATAAGGATAAACTTAGTTTCAGTAAAATTTCTAATTTTTTTTAAAACTCCTTTGGAATGATATGTTTAAGTCTATTAATACTGACAAAAAAAAATGTAAAATGGATTCTTCAGCACTTCTAAAGTACATATCACAGTTTTATCAAACTATTATATTGATGTTGCAGCTAACAATGTATTCTGCTGCTATTTCTTAGTGTTCGAAGATTTTATTAAGAACTTAGTAAAAAACTAATTTCTGTGGCATCTACCGTTTGTTGCTATAAAGTCTTTAAATTTTACTAAAAGACTATTTGTTCTTATATCACACATAAGTTAATCTAAGTAAAGAAGTCATCTCACAGTGACCCTTGCACAATATCAGTGACCCTTGCAAAAGAAAAAATTTACATTCTTCGCTGTCTAAAAGTTACCTGCAGGAAAATCTTCATTGTTATTGCATACACAGATTAATATCCTATGTAGAGTTTGGTGCTGACTACAACCAGTCGATTAAAGAATGAGCTCAAAATAAAACTGCTTAAACACACCTCGTGTGAAATGAATATCTACTCCACGCGAAAAGGAAAATTCTGAATGTTAATTTTTAAACTCAAATAGCATCAAGCAGTTTAATCTAATAAAGCGTTACTTAATAAATTCATCGTTAAATAAATAATTGCATATTAATAAGAACTAAATTAGTGAATATATTACTATTACTTTACTAAAAATAAACACACGCTATGTATAGAAAAATACTTAATCAAAAATATATTTAAGTCCGTTACCTTCTCAGTCAACCATTTTTAAATCTCGTGGTCAATTTAAGTTGGTAGTTCCGGCAGTAAAGACCATATTCGCACGTATTTCTCTAAAAAAAAAAACTGAATATGACCTTCATTGCCGCAAATACCAACTTAAGTTGTCCGCGAGATTTAAAACTGGTTGAATGAGTTCGGTATAAATAGCCAAACCAAAGAATTTAAAGAAAAAGTAAAATAGATATATGCGTTAAAAAGAATTCCTATCGTTATCTCTGTGTATTTTAGTTTCGTGATACTAATAACCTTGGTAGAGGATTATAGTTATACCGAGTTATCTTCTACTTGGACTTGCTGCTTTCGATGATGATACATATGGACGCGCAGACAGCTCTTGTTTCTCATCCTTTTTCCGCACACAACGCAATCTAAATTCGCATCGTTCATATCGTGTTTATCACGAATATGTATTTTCAGATTGTATCGGTTGACGAATTTCCGGTAGCAATAAGGACAGTATACGTACGACTTGGAATCCTTCCCAAACGAAATGCCATCTGAAAGAATACAATCTAATATCAAAAAATACACGTATGGTATTATATTACCTTAATAGCTTTTAATTTGAAGTATATACAGAGAAACCAGATCACCCAGCAATAAAAAAAGAAACCCTAAGATTGTATTTAAATATGTGGAATATTGATGAAATAACGAAGTATAAAGAAACAAAGTTTAGAAGCAGTAAAAAATTAGTGATTAAATATACAGAACGCCAACGTTTAACATTATAGATACATAGGCAAACAAAAGTGCAGTAATGATAATAGCACGTCCACTCTGATATTATATACTGAGAAATATACGATTTTTAATCGTTCTGTATATTATGTTATTTAAATGCAGTCTTAAAGGTTACACCCACAATCTATTACGAAATGTATTTACAAAAATAATTGTAAAATAAAGGCGAAAATTAAAGAAAAACGTATGTAAAATAAATGTATTTATTTAAGAAAGGAAGTCAGCAAAGAGACATCATCTTAATATTAATTCACGTATTAAACTACCAGACGTTAAGAATTTCAATTACACCAAATCTATTTCTAGAACTGCAAAAGTACATTTTCAATTAAGTATAGCAATGTGTAGGAAAAACATAGTTACTTTGAAGGATCCATACAAAAACGTAATCTTCAACACTTTCTTTTATCTGTTGCGCGTTAAAATTAAAACAACGCCATTATGAAGTAGAACTCGATCAATCTTCGTCGGTTTTTGTCGCTTCACGTCCAGCAACTCTGCCTGTTAATATAGCCACTCAAACCAGAAATGAGACTCGTTACTAAAGATTTCTTCGTCCAAACGTTGGATTAAGTTCTAACTGTTCCACAGCCCAGTTAGCGAATACACGGCGGTATCTATCACAGTTGGACTTCAGTTCCTGAATTAATTGCACTTTATACGAAAGAAGACCCAGATATTTATGCAAAATTTGATGCCGGAATGGACAGTTTAAGAACTTCAGACACCGGCAATATTTTTAATGACCCTAGAGTTTCGTTAACGTACAGGATCTTGTTGGTCTACCAACGATCCAGTTGTTTCCAATTTTTTCATTGGACGGCGTATTGGGATAACCATGAATACCATAATTTTTTATAATTTCCACGCGTTGTACAATCGTGTAACGTTCCATTGTTAAATGTTAACTGCTCACACCACCTAAATATAACACTTGTATTTGTCTCGGCTTGGATAAGCGCAGTTACCGAAGATCGAGCGTCGCCACTGAAGAACCCTTTGCAACATGTGTAAGTAGCGCGACCCTCAAAATACTTTATCCCCTATTTTGATGCATTTTTGCAATTATGTGGTTATGAACATTTAGTCAGATGTTGGCTTACTTTTTCTTTTTAAAATATGTATGTACAAACACTACCGGCCATAAGTGTTTACCCACCATTAAAATATTACAAGAACAAGTCAAATCTAATTATAAAATAAACCTTTATTCTGAACTTATACGAAGTACTATAACAGTTATAAAAACAATGTGCTGCCCTACACAATCTTGGCATTCTCTCTAGCAGCTTTGCCAATGTTAACGCCTTTATTTTCCTCCACATATCCTGTAGTTGCGCCCAAAGTATTGTTGTCGAATTTGGGAGATTTTCGAACCTGTTGGTCGAGCTCCTTCCATAAAAGCTCGCTCAGATTGAAATCTGAATTTTAGAGTGGCCACTTCATAACAATAACTTTCTTTCTGTGCTCCATTTGTTCAAATACTCACGGGATATCTTTGCAGTGTGTTTTAAATCATTATGGTGCTGGAACGCGAAGTTTTCACCGATTAATCGTTTCCAGATCAGGTAGCATTTCTCTCCAAAATCTCCTAACCTTCTTTTCCAAGGATACCATCTATTTTGACAAAATCACCCGCAGAGGTACCATCAAAATTGGTGTAATATAGGATTCAAGTGTTCGTTCTCCTTTCGAGCTACGGTTCTTCCGTTTGAACCAGAGGCGGTCCAGAGCATTTTTCTCCAATCTTTGAACATCCAGTATTTGCGTTCTCCCGCCTATGCTAACCGTTTAGCTTTGTTTGCTTTGTATAATAATGTAAGGTTTCTGCATAACAATTCTTCTATACAAACCAGCTTGGCGCAAAGGAATTTTTGCAGTAGTGACGCTAACTGGTGTTTGGCACGAAATATTTTCTTTGGCAGCAATTTCTGACGCTGTTTTTCGTTTGCTCGTGATTATAATTGCGCAATCTTCTACTAATGTTGTTATTTTTGACCGTTCAGGTCGCTACTTATTACATACACCGCCACTTCTTTGACACCCTTTTAATAATATAATCCACAGTTTTACGGTTTAATTTCAGTAATTTAGCAATTTCTGTTACTTTTGCCGATGTTGTGATATGCCACTATTTGAGCACGCGTTTCCGTAGATAATTCTTTTCTTGCCAACATTAGTTTAACGTTACTCAGTCTTATAAAACACGTTGCACATATTCTTCACTATTCGCTGTTTGCAATACGAAAGCTGAATGCAAACTAAATTTTTCCTTATATTAAAGTACTCGTGTCGTCTATTTTCATATTTTACGACGGCCGTGATAAATATTTCCAAAAAACTGCTCTTTATCTAATCCGTCCACCTAGATTCGCAAAAAGGATTATTTTCGATATTTCTATGCCAGTCGGCTCATTACGTACACATAGAACATTATAGAGGAATTATAATCTATCTTGTACTTGCAGTTCAATAATGCAAATATTTTGAAAGGAACAAAAAATAATTCCTTTGAATAATCTCCAATTACGCAGGTGGGTAAACACTTATAGGCGGTAGTGTACGTAAATTATACTATTGCCAAGAAGTATCTTTCTAGTTGTTGATTTTATATTTCCGTTACTGTATTTAAGAAAGCAGGAACAAGAAAATACTTGCCTACTGAAACAAAAGTGTTCATAGAATATGAAAATAAGATGCATTGGATAACTTTCAACTACAGTTTATTTCGTAACTCATTAAACTATTACAATAAACGGTATACTAAGGCACTTTTAGGAAATTTAATATAAATCGTATAAAAGTTATATAATAACGATATCAGAACGAGAATACTATTTATACTATCTTAACGATCGTGTAATACAAAAACACAAGGCTATACATTCTCCTATTTATATATGTAATGACTAGTGCTTAAGATCAATATAAAATTTTCTTATTCCAGTGTTGAATATAAAAATTATTATACCTATATAAAATAGTGTAGATAATGTAGATATACCTATAAAGCAGAAAAGCAATAGTAATGAATTACTAAAAGTAATGCACGAATAAGAAATAACTTTCACAAAAAGGAAGAGAAATACAATAATATCTCGATTAACAAGTTCAACCCTATGTCCCTTCAGTTGAAAAGCGTCGCCTTCCGTAAACTTGATTTTTTATAGTGTTCTATACTTCGATCATAAAGATAACAGCATACGTATACAAATATTTGTTGATACAAAGTAATACAATATACAATCATTAAAACACAATTTAACAAACGAATTACAAACTTAAACAAGTAATTAGAAAAATTAACATACTCGCGAATTTATTCAAAAAAAATATTGAGTGGAATTATAATTAACAAATCGCTACGAAACAAAAATGAACAAAGTGTCTCACTTTTTGAGATTCTCAAATTTTGTACCGTGATATCATAAAGTTTCTAGGACGAAGATGGCATTGAAATAGAAAATACCCCTGAACTTAAGTCATCTATTAACTTAACGGTTTTGCATATTATTTTGACAGTTACATCGACTGTCATCAATGAATGTGTTAAAATTGCTGGAAGCAAGTTTGAATAAATTCAAATATGGTTTACAATACAGTGCAAAAAAGCCTGATTAAAGCCTATTTTCGAACTGGAGTGCAAATTGATAAAATTTGAGTGTACAGCCAGCATGTATGAATGGATAATTTTACAGAGTACTTCCAAGAGTTAGCTGTAATTTCCAAAAATGTTTATAATTGCCTTTCCAATTGTGTTGGTGTATTTAGTGAGTCTGGTTCATAAATCTGGGCCATAAATCACATACTGGTAGACCGACTGTTCATTTGAAAGAAGTTATAAATGATCTTCATCAACGGATGGAAAATGCACCCACAAAACCTTTAAAACGCGTTCCTCAAGGGATTGGAGTTTCTTGTGGAACATGCCAGGAAATTGTAAAGAAAAACTTACACATGCATCCGTATAAAATACAATTACATCATGCCTACTACTACCTTAGATGTCTTGCTTACTGCCAGTGGTTTGCAAATAATTTAATACAAAATGAAAGAATTATTAAAGAATGTGCATTAATAACGCCCGCAATGCTGCAAAATGGATTTAACAGCATGAGGATGCGTATAAACTTGAGAATTGAAAATAATGGAAAACATTTCAACACTTTCTTTAATTTCGCCTTCGTTATTAATAAAATCTGGAATGGCTTGCTGTTTTATTATATCTTTAAATCAAATGTCATATTTATTGATGTCGCGGTGACGCTGTCAAAATAATTCTCAAAAGTGTATGATAGTATGGCTTAAATTCAGACATATATTTTCTATTTCAATGTCATCTTCGACCTTCGAACTTTATGATGTCACGGTAGAATGATTAAGAAATTCCATCAGACACGATTGTTTTAATAAAGTAAATGAAAAGCAAAAGATACTAAACACCAAACTATTTACCTATACGCGTAGCGATCATTTTCGATCTATAAAATTATCTTTGGGCTATTAATTAGGGCATAAAACAGAAAGTGCTACCGAAAAGTTACAAGAACTTAAATGAAATACGTGAACGACTTACAGTCCCGCTCCTAAGCCGCTTGTTATTCGTCCTTTGTAGCATGCAGTCGAGCAGAGACCGTTTTCTAACGGTTATATTTTGAACGTTCTGCGATTTTCGTGATGGCGCCTGCTCCAGTATAAAAGATTGTACCAAATTTTGTTTCAAACTGAACAAAACAGCAACTTGCGAAAATATTAACGTTTGCTAATGATTTTTTGCAATCGAACATTTCAGGTCTATTTAAAGAAAAACGTTCAAAAATATCAATCAAGATCGGGCGAAGAATTGAAACGCACTATTATTGATAAATGATATAAAATTACCCCAGCAATATAGCAAATTAGCGATCTCAATGTTAAATATTAATATCTGTTATAGCAATGAATTATAATAAAATTATTATTTTACTTTTGTTCTAATTTTTTTGTTAATGATAAATTTCAGGGATGCCTAACAAATGAACACTACTGTAAATTCGGACTTGTTAAACAACGTAAGACATTTGTTCATTTCGATCTTGGCCTTATATTAATCATAAAATTTTGGTAAAATTTGGTAGATAGGAAGTTTTGCTTTTTATTTACTTTACTATAGATATATCAATCTAAGTGACATTATTAAAATTTATTCTTTTGTTTTGATCTTTTATGCAGTTTTTTAGATAGATACATATCTACATTTTCTAAGTGTCATTAAAATATTCCAACTAATGCAAGATACAAAGTGGTCCATTTTTACAGAATGAACTAAAGTTATTCCAATAAATTACTAATTAAACTGTGAAAACAAGACGCGACTATAATCTTGAATTAGCTAACAAAGTGAACCAAGCAATTTTCGTCGCATTTCACATTGAAGCAATACAGTATATTTACAGAACAAAGAAGCATAATTATTCTGATAATGAGCGGATATACTGGTGGAATCACTTTTAAAAGAATAGGATAAGATGTCGCGTAATACAACTTTAGCTTTTTATTATAGACTTAGAATCGGCCAGATAAAACAAACAGATTTTGTACAGACTCAGGCTTAATTACTAAACCACCAAGATATTAATTAAACTATAAATTTGCATAGTTTATCTTACAAGTACGCGTAAATATAGATATACATATAGAGTGTGCCATATTAAAGAGTAACTTTAATTCGTTCCGCAAAAGTAGATATACTGCCTAAAACTACTACAATTCTGTCGCTAAACCAAAAACATTTACTCTTTTAATAGAAAAATGTATCACAATCGATTTTTATTTGCATTAAAAAAATGCATGTATTGCTTTTAAAAATTTTTCTTATTTAACACATGAGCATTATGTATAAAATTGTACGGACTTACTAAAATAAACGGCACTGCGCGTACATTGGTCAATAAAAGAATTCGAATCTTTTTCTTTTAACTTGCATAGAGTACAGCAAATCGAAAAAAATGGTGATGTAAATTTTAAGAGACCATTAAAAGTTATACCCGATAATAAAAATTGACTTTTTTGAAGATATAAAGTCAGTACTGGAAAGAACTATATTTAGCTGCTATTTATATGGAATATGGACCGTCCTGTATATGCAATTTCAATTTTCTGTACTTTTTATCGCTGTTTTATTGAAAAAAAAAATGTTTATAATTCAACTCAATATTAGAATAAAATACAAAACAAATTATTTCACTTCGAAAACAGAATATGTAATATTTAACGAAAGATATGTAATCAGTTCCTATGAATAAAATGTACTACAAAGCAGAGTATTTCAAAAACATCATTCATCAACACAGTTAGTGAAAATAGCACTGTACATATCGTCTAACTAGCTTTTAAACTAAATATTACACATACAATGCCTAGCACTATAAAGAAATCGTCCACTTTGGTAAATAAATACAAAATATTGCTATTAACGAAAGCAAGTAATACGCAGAACTTGTGTCTGAAATACGTCAACCGTTAACTTGTATCTTCTGCTGCGTATCATGCACCTTTTGATAATGGAATTTTGCGATATGTTTGCGTAAACTTTCCGAATTTTTGTATAACTGCGAACATATCATGCATGCAAACGGGCCAGCATCTTCACCGTGTATATTCTTCTCGTGCGTTCTCAAATGGTCTCTCCGTGAAAATCCTTTCGTACATTTCTCACATTTGAACAGATGGGTCTTGAATTTTGTCTCAGTTTTTCCTAAATTACAATTAAAAATTAATTGCATTCACTACAATTCGCCAACGAGCATGCTGTATTCTTACTTCGAGATCAATCCAAAGAGCAGCATTTTAAGCAAAACAAAAGTATTGTTAGTAGGGAGTAGTGATCAAAAAAACACAACTTGCTTTTAATATGCAAATATTTTCTTTTCTATCTTCTTAGCTCATGTACAAGTTGTTCAAAATAGAATGGTCACCAAGGAGACCTCATAAACGGTAAGAGTTAATCAAATCAGACAAAATGTGTCACGACAGAGCCTACTTTTATATAGGCGCATTATAACAAAAAAAAAATAATTCACATTGTGTCATCTAGCTTATTTCATCTGAAAGATCCTGAAATAATAATTTGGCATTATAGAGATACATCTCTATGTAGAATTTTAGTATAGTATTGAGACCTATGTAGCGTTATTATTTTAGACGAAAATCGTAGGTGGCTTCAACTTTATCAGAAAGAGTACCATTTGTTGATTTCAGATTTTCATGAGCTATTTATTTAAATTCTTGGTAAATGATTTCGACGATCATTTGCAAACTAAAAGATACCAAACCAACGGAATCGACCGGCAAGAATTTGAAAAAAACAGTTTATCTCTACAGACAGCTAAGCTCTTATTAAATGTCGAATTAATAGCATTTATCTCCCTTAAAACATAACCTACTTGTAAGTGTAAAGAAAGAGTCCATTGCCATTTAGTCTAGGAGGCGCATAAGCCAGAAATGAGACCTCAACCATCAATTTTCTACCAGTAATCCTGCGTCATACATGCATTAAATCTAAAGCGTTTCCAATGTTTGACATCATGAAGGGAGTAAAAATTTCCGAATTCCGGATTCATTTAAACACGGTACATTATAAAATTTGTAAGGATAATACCGGAATATTCTAGTTCTCTTAAGAAAACCTTTAGATTTTCTGATATTATTACAATACAGATTTACTACAATACCTTGGGTTACTTTATTTACTCTTATGATTTCTTATCACTTTGTTAAATGTATATTAGTATTCACATATCTTAGGTATCCCGGAAAAGACCAGTACAACAAACACTATTAGACGATATCTTAACGAATACTCATTACTAAACTATTTTATAAGATTTATGAGTTTACACCCTTCTTATTCATTATCCTCCATTTTATACAATAAGAACCCATATATTGTCATTCTCTAATTGTTTTTGTCAATTCTAGGGGACATAGCGAGTTATTAATGCGCTTGCGTCCATGGTACATGTCAAGATATTCGTAGAAAACCTGAACTCCCAGAAGTAACAATCTCTTGGTTTGAATCAGAGACCTCACTACTAACCAAGCGTGGGTAGACACTAAACCAAGAAAACTAGGCCAAAAAGTGGTATACCGATACTCATTTTTGTTATAATTTTATGCTACTCACAAATCTTGAACGTGTCTAAGACATAACACTGTCACAAAGTCGCTGGGAGCTAGGTCCGGTGAATGTGGAGGAGGAGAGACTAATTCGTAGCGCAACTGATTCAATTTGGACACGACCATGCGGGAAGAATGAGCGGGTCCATTGTCGTGATGCGAAATCACTTTTTTCCGCTGCAAACGAGGCTCCTTCAATACTGCCTCGAATCGGGTCAATAAATTGCTGTAGTATTGCCCCGTGATCGTCCTTCCCTTCTGCAGATAGTCGATGAGGATCACACCTTGGGAATCCCAAAAAATGGTCGCCATGACCATTCCGGCCGATGGAACGGTTTTTGCTTTCTTCGGAGTCGATTCGCCCGAAAAAGTTCACTGCTTCGACTGTTCCTTGGTGTCCGGTATGTAGTGGTGGATCCAAGTCTCATCCACGGTTACAAAACGCATGAAGTAATCCCTTGGATTGCGGTGGATCCTGGCCAGACACTCCTCTGAAACGGTTGCCCGATTTCGTTTTCGCTTCGGTGTGAGCAAACGCGCCGAAAGCTTTTTCATACCCAAAATTTCGAGTAGGATATGGCCAACGCATTCTTCTGAAATGACTGTTGTCTCTGCTAACTCTTTCAGCTTCAATTTGCGATCGGCTGACACGACATCATGAATCTTGTTGATCATTTCATCGTTGGTAGCGCTTTTGGGCGTCCACTGCGTGGTTAGTTGTTACTTGTACTTACATTTGAACTAGCTCACCCAAAAGCTGATGTCCGCCATGAACCTCTAGCAAAATATTTCGAATTCATTTTCAGAGCCATCCAGAAGTGCTTTATCACTGCACGAAATTCGATTTTATCCATTTTTGTAAAACCGCCTGACTTGCTACACAAAACACACTCTTAAATAACTATTGACAGTAGACGTCTCAAATTTTGACAGTTGCCCTTGCTGACCAATAAATCCACTTTAACCTTCGTGCGCCATCTCTTGCTGATTCCGGAAACATTTCGGGTCGTCCTCGTACAACATTAAATAATATATTATTAGATACGTTTCATAAACTTTAAGGAGTCAACATGCATCACTGGTACATATCACATTTTTTTCAATATTAAACTGCTCCGAGATAACAAACAAATAACATACGAACTAAAACAAATGCGGTACTATTAGAAAAAACGAATTAAACAATCTGAAAATAGGTGAATATGCAAATTGTAGCTTTTTTTATCACGGTTACCTTTGATGCCATTAGCATTCACATAAAAACACAAAATTAATAAATTTGATTATAATTTTATTTTCGGATGTAAACCCAACGCGCAATATGACTTAAATCTGCATATATGTTCTAGCTATGTTCTTTCTGATATAATCAAAGCCACCTGCGATTTGTATTTAAAATAAAGTGAATTGTGTATGGATGCCAAATCATAACATCAAAACACTACTTCCGCATCTTTTACACGAAATGAGTGTGGCCACAAAATTTAGATTGTCAATTTTTAGATTACTGCACACATATTGTTTATTTATTTAGTAGAGTAAACTTCAACGTGACGTACACTTTGTTTCGTTTAACCAACTCTCTATCTTCTACCCTTTATAAGATCCCCATGCTAACCACCCTACCTGAGACATCCTGTACAGTGAAATTATAAAATTAAATTTAAATGTACTCATTTTCCGTGAACGAATAGATACTTTACCACTTGTTGGTTAATAATCGAATAATGTTTACAACTACAATGATATATTATTTTAAAAAAGAAATTTAATTTTTAGAGCTTACAAAAACAAAATATCATATGAACAAATGGGTAATAAACGAATATAGGAACTATTTAGACAAACTTGAAACAATGTTTGACAAATTTGATGCGTTGCGATTTATTTAAAAATACCAAATGATAATGCACAACTTAAATCCTATTTATCAGGTAACCGAATAAGTTCCTGCGTTTTCTTATGGTAAAATATACATATTTTTAAGAAACAATAATACACTACTATTCATCGAAACAATTACCATCACACTCAACGTCAACGTGACATCAATTTTTGTATGCCACCTTTGTAGAATTCTATGGATTTTGAATCAAAAGAATAACGGACCACATTTATTACATCAACTCGAATTTTGAACTACCTTTTAGGTAGAAATGTCAGGAGAATATCGAGGGTGTGGTAACATTTCCCAGTTAAGTTTAGAAATTTTGTCGCGGGTTAATCTTGCAGTATGTGGTCTGGAACTATATTGTAAGAGTACCACTTTTCTTCGATTGACTAAAGAAGCGTGTAATGAGTGCTGCTTGAACTCGCTGAAGCTGTTCACAATACAAGCTCGCAATGATAGTTTGACCTTTTCAAAAACTCTTCATGGACTATTTCGGTTGCTGTCCATCAAACAGACAACAAAATCTTGTTTGAGTGCAAGGTAGCCTTGGCAGTATGTGGTATCGAATTAGTAGGCGACAACCAAAGGTAAGAAGCTGATAAAGATGCAAACGAATGGTTTCCTTACTCACATTGAACTTTTTTGCAAGCCGTAGGTTCAGTGTACTGAAATATGCCTCCACAACCTGTTTAAGATTCTCGTTGCTAATGATCTTTAGTCTTCCAGAGCATGCTTCATCGGTCAAGCCGAGATCACCCGAAGGAAATTTCTTGAACCACTTCTGTGCTGCGATCGCTAACGACATCATCCCCGAATACGGTACATATTTTTCGCGTCGCCACTGCAATTTTGGTACTAAGTTTGTATTTATAATAAACCTCGAATTAAAATTGTATTCGTTGTCATTTTCAACTATTCAAATTAGGAATTAAATAAACAAATGTCAGCAAATGTGTATGTATTCCACAAAAGAAGGATTCATATTAAAGTACACTAGGGTGACAGAATAAAATAGACACCTACTAATTAAAAAAAAAGATTCTATTCTCGTTATATATACAAAATATTTTAAAGTTTTTAAATTAGACTAATATTTTGTCGATCCACCTTTACTTGCGTGAAGTGCTGCGAGTCGTCGTGGCATAGAATCTATTAAATGATTAATGGTGTCTTCTGGAATATTTAACCACACTTCCGTAACAGCTGCCACGAGTTCTTCCTTATTGCTGAGTTTTCGCGGTCGTTTCGCCATATTTTTCTGGATTATGTGCCAAACATTCTCTACCGGATTCATGTTTATTAATTGGCCTGGCCATGGTAAAATCCAAATCCCCTGTTCCTCTTTCCATGTGGTTGTTGTTCTTGCTTTGTGACAGGGTGCTCCATCCTCCATAAAAGTGGCGTCTTCTTTAGATAAAATGGCGTTGTCGAATATCGGTAGTAGTCCTTCTGTTAATATTTGGATATATTTTGCCGCATTTATATTTCCGTCGCAGATTACTAATTGCGATCTTCCACCATACCATGTCGCGCCCCACACCATGATGTTCACACCGCCTTATTTCACCGTCTGATGCAAAAATTTGTCGTCCAGTTGCTGTGACGAACGTCTCCATACCCACGTACGACCACTATCACTGAATTGGCGGTATCTGCTTTCGTGTGAAAAAATGACAGACCGCCAAAACTCTTCGGGCATCGTTTGCATTTCGATTGCCCAAGCTATTCAGCGCCGTTTTTGAAACGCCGTAAGGAGAGGTTTTTTCTTTGCCACCCTTTTATACATCCCCACACTGTAGAGGTATCGCAGAACGGTGCGCTGACTTTTCTGTGAAGCTGCCGCAAGCTCAGCTGTACTTTTCGCGGTTCTCTTAACACTTTGCGCACAAGCACCCTTTTACTTCTTTCAGAAGGTCCGGCACGACCTGGTCTCGGCTCCACTGTCGTTTTTTCCTTGCGTTTAAATTGCGTAATCACACGGTTAACTGTGGACAACGGAATATTTAAAAATTTACTTATTTCACGTTGCGAAGCGCCGCGTCCACTCTGGCCAACGATGCGATCCCAGGTCAAGTCGCTAATATCACTTGAACCTTGTAAGCGAGACATAGTTGTAACGATACTAAACTATGACGAATTCCTTCCGATACATCTACCCCTACCCTAATGACAAGAGAAAGTTTTTAATTCGTTCTTAGAATTTAGCTGTTTACATATTTATACCGCTTTACCTGGTGTCTATTTTATTCTGTCACCCTAGTGTACATACTCGCTCGTCACTATTCGTGGTTTTAGGTATTTGAGAATGATAACGGAACCAAAATTTCCCGCATACGGGGGCCTACTGTACAACGATATAGGAGTTAGATATTTTAAGGTTTCCAATTTAAAGATATTCGTTCTTAATTCGTTCTTAGAATTTAGCTGTTTACATATTTATACCGCTTTACCTGGTGTCTATTTTATTCTGTCACCCTAGTGTAGATGATAGAAACAACTTAAAAGATATTCCGCACTCCGTTGTGTACAAAAATCGCAGGAACTTATTTGGTTACCTGATATTTTGGAAAACCAATCTTTTGGACTACCCGATCGTTTTCTTTTGAAGGACTGTAATATTAATTAGAAGATAGAAAGATAATTGCTACAGATGATTTCAAATCATTTTGTGCTAAATGAAAAAAATATTTTTTTAAAACAATTGAAATAAGGTAAAATATAGGTATGAATTTACAAAAAAATATGGAAAAATGAAGTATGCAATAAAAAAGGCACCATTCCGTTTAAAGTAAGGAAATTAATGCAGACCACCTGCATAACTGGGAAAGAAACCGTCTTGAAAATATTTTCATTGAGTTGGCAACAGTTCAATTAAGGTTAATCCAAATTTTCAAAAAGAAAAGGCTTATAACAACGATTGTAAAGCTTATAATACTTTTAACAAATGATTGCAATCGACCATCTTGTATGATAACTAATCAATCTGGCTATTTACTACAACTTGTAATAAATTTGTGAGTAATTTCAGAAAAATGCTTATTTCATTCAATTTTATTTTGTTGAACTTTTTATCAAAATATTTGATGCGAATAAAATGTTTAAGTAAAATAAGAGATAAACTGATCCAGCGTTTCAAGTGTGGAGAAATATTGGGAAAACGCAATTCAAAAAATCTATCAATTAGGTATCTCAAATTTGATAAAATTTAAATCTTAACCCTAACATCTGTTAATCTCATTAAAGAATTTTTCAATAGTACAATATGCGTAACTAAATTATATTTTCTTTAATAAAAGGTATTAATGTAATATCTTCTATCACTATCTTTGTTATTATTTAGACGACAAGCCACTTTGCATTGCATCCATCGCAATAGAAAAGAATGTCAATACTAACAGACCATAATTACTAATTACTTTGTACCATAACAAGCAACTAATCCTTTTTATTCGAATGCACTTAGAAACCAAGAAAAAACTGGAACAAATTTAATCAATATTAAATTTATTTAACTAATACAATAAATTATTAATTCAAACAATCCTTCTCTGAAACGCTGTAGGTATAACGCAGTCGTCTATATAGTATTTACACTGCATAATAACCATTTGCTAAAAGCCCTAATATACGAAACAGATAGAAGCAAGGAATCAATAAATGCCTGGAGAAGTATATCGACGAAGAGAACGTTTTGGAATTATGAAACAGAATAAAAACAACCACACTAAATTCGGCGGAAAACATCCTTGGAATATAAAAGAAAAACAACGAAGACAAAGCAACCAATAAAAGGAATGATCTACACATGAGATATGTATAGGCAAGGAATATGTAGACAAAAACACGACAATTCCTAAACCAATAAGTGATATAACTGGAGGCTAATCTCAAAAACAATAACCCGGAACAAGCATATCAATATATGTTATTAAGAAGGAACAAAGAAGGGAATATAATAACACATCCAGATGAAGTTGAAAGGGTATAGCTGGATTACTTTGACAGATTCCTAGGAGAACATGACCAAGATAACATGGAGAACACAAAAAAACATGCCATAGCAACAAGAGGAAGACGCTCAAGAAGAAAACTACGAGGAATCCCACACCTTGGAAGAAGTCAGGCACAGAAAAATAACAAATCGATTAGTTATAATAGAATCCCCTCCGAAATACTTAAAGAAGCAGGACACAAACTTATGGAACTATATCCATTAATCGTCCTTATCTGGAAATTAGAATTGATCCCGGAGCACTGGGGGAAAAGCTTAATCATCCCAATTTATAAAAAAGGGGAGTATACTTGTATATATAGGGGAATATATTCAGACCGGGTAGAGCTACTAAAGACCAACTATTCAACGTCAAGGAAATACATCGGCGTACATGAGAATTCGACATTGACGTTCACCAAATATTTGTAGACTTCCGGCTAGCATATGATTCAATTAAAAGTAACAAACTATATGACATAAAGCATGAATTTGTAATCTTTGTAAAACTAGTGCGATTAGTGAAACCAACGATCACAGTGGCGCAGATGAGGATATAGAACTAACTGACAAATCCCTTCGAAATAACAAGAGGCCTGAAACAGGGGGATGGGCTGGCCCCTCTCCTGTTTAACCTCGCCCTCAAATACGTAATACGAAAAATGTCAACCCCCAAAACATATTAAATAATAGGTCATCGCAAATAGCAGCCTACGCTGACGACATTAATATCATGGATAGATCGATGAATACGGCAAGAGACAACAAGGCTAGAGAGGTTGGCCGGACAATAAATGTAGAGAAAACAAAGATCCTGACACAAACACGAAAGAGAAGTCCTGTAAAATATGACGATAGGCGACGATAACATGGGAAGGATCATAGGGAGTGAACGTATCCAAAGACAGCAACCCAGGCTAATAGGGCATACTTTGTCTTACTTCATCTACTAAAGTCTAGAGACGTACATCTTAATAACAAAATAAAACCATACAAAACAATAATAAAACCTATAATCACATACGGATGTGAAGCGTGGATAATAGCACAAAAAGGAAAATCTTACGAAGAATACTCGGCCCTAAACAGGAAAACGATGCCTGGAGAGTTATACACAATTATGAAATCTACTGACAGTATAAGGATCCCCCTTTGTAGAAGTTCGTAAAATTACAGACTCCGATGAGTGGGACACATTGTAAGAATGGACGTCAAGAGAATGCCAAGCAAAACACTGGAAGCGCTCATAGTGGGAGTAAGACCAATAGAAAGACCTCGAAGGAGATGGCAAAAGGAATCAAGAAGTTAGAGGACAGATGACAGAGACAGGGATATAGAAAGGATTTCTGAAGGTCGGGACCCGCAGTGGGCTATAGCGCCATATGATAGGGAGAGTATCGTCATTTGCTTGCTTTCTTTGAAGATTTCTGTGATTGTATTTCACTTAAAACATAAGGTTTTTACTGGTAATATGCATATTGCAATAATCTTAAGACGATATTATACTAATTACAACAATTGGAAAAGAAACTCCACCAGTAATAACATAAAATAAATCGTATTTTCTAATTAAAATATGATAATAAAAGAGTTAAAAGTAGAAACTTAAATAATATATTTAGTTTAAAAGAATAAAGTTAAAACATTATTCGCAATTCGTCTTACAATATTAGTTCTGCCATTTCGAGGGCCATAACTTGGTGCATCAATCACAATTTAAATAAATCGTGATTTAGAAAAATGTACATACTACTCGTCAAATGGATCTTTAAGAAGCGTGAACTTCTGTTAGATTTAATTTGTGCGTTGACAGTTTTATCATCATATAAACCTCTACAATATAACCATCTTGATTTTTATTAACTAGTAAAAATGTGTAAAAACTGAACTGGCGAAGCTATTCACACAACTAAATAATTTGACTAGAAATTGACGCTAAACCAAGTAGTAATGCCTCTTACTAATACCAGCTCGTCAATGCTTTGTGTGGAAGTTACCTTACACGTGAGTGTTCCAGATTACAACGTCTCTACTACATGCTTTACATCTAGCATTCACAAGAATTACTCAGATATACAGAGTTTATAACAGGTACCAAAAAATTTCTCTCAAATCCAAACAGATACGGGAATTTCACAAACGCTATCTCGGCACTCACAAACCTTTTCAATCAATCCTTACACGCTTCCGCACGTGGTTAGTAGCGGCTTTTTAATATTCCAAAAATCTTCACGAAATAAAAATCATAGTATTACTGTCCAACCCGTAACATGTCAAATTGAAACGGATTTACAAACTATTCATATGCATTTGCCGACTGCCACAGAAAAATTACAAGATTTCTTATTGGCGTTAGTGGCACATTAGAAACATCGAATCTGGTGTAAGCAGTGTCACGTGCTTTAAATGACGAGTAAGTGTACATTCAACTATTACTTGTTGCGCTACTTACTGTACACCCACAGTATATATCACAGGTTGGCGCTCTAATTATAACTAATGTCTCATGTACTTCTTCAGTTTTATTTTTATATTTCAAACATACTAGATATTCAAAAATTCTAATAAAGAGAGGAGTAAACATATTTTTAATCGTAAGAAAAAGTAGTTGCGCAAAAACTGTCTCAACTATCTGATAAACAACAATTGAATAACACGTATAAATATTCACGAAAGGGTATATACAAAGCCTTTAAAAATTTAAAACATACAGTATATATAGGAAACGATTTTTTATTTCTGTAATTAACACAATCACATGTACAATGTAATAAATTAAGTCATAAATTATAACATTTCTTTCGATAAAAATACGAAATTTTATAATTATTTTATCACGTTTAATAAAACAAGGTGGTATTAAAGGACCGTTATCGACTTGCTGTAAGTTCATTATAAGTGAGCGAATAAAAAGAGCTGAAATCTGACATTATCTGAATTTCTGTAATTAATATTGGAAAGACCAGTTTTGTGTAACAAATTTCGACACCCATAAAATTGTACTTGCTCTCGTTTACTTGTCTGTAGTGATATTTATAACTTTTAATTGTCTTTTTCTAGCCAACTTTACAAGTATTTTAATTTATTCTAATTTTATTTTATCTATTTTCTTACTACGCTTTATGATTACTATTGACATCTGTTTTACTTTATGCTCGTTTTCTAGAATATCTGGGCCTGAAAATGTGTACCTTTGTTGCACAAGACTGGTCGTGACAGAAATTCAGATAGAGAAGTTTTAATCCATTTTACATCACACTACCTTCTATATATATATATATATATATATATATATATATATATATATATGGATATATATGGATTTCTACAAAAAATATAGAAATACACAGAAATATTAAAACTAATACCTTAACATCCTGTATTATACATTTCAATTGTATTTTGATGGATTTATAGCGCAGTTTACACAAGAAATACTTTACACCTTCCTTATTTTACGATAGCTAGAACTGTATTAATCCCTATTGTAATCAGATTCAGATGAATTCTAAAAAAGAATTGTTTGTAATGGAAGACGAAACGGTTCCAAGAAATAAATTATAAAAGTACAAAGCGTATGCAAGTATTTTGAATAAAATGTTAGTTTAAAATTTGTGGTCGTGTGTGTAAGACCGTAGTTAAAAATATCGAAATGACAAGAAATATCAGTTAAAAAACGTTCAGCCATTATAACATTACGTGGTGAAGGATATTCAATAACACAACTCGCTGAAAAGTAAAGGTATTTATAACTTTGCAATAGAAAACGGTCAGGGCGAAAAAGAGCAACGACAAGCGCTGAGGATCAGTTTATTATAGTATCTTCGAAACGAAAAAGATTTCTCACCGCTCCGAAGATCACTCAACAACGCAATTTCAACAAGGAGACCAATATCTCACACAACAGTTAAGCGGGGACTTGTCGCAGCAGGGTTAAACGGAAGAATAGTTGTGAAAAAGTCATTACTGAAGCAGCAAAATAAGGGACATCGAATGGGCCATTCAACGCAAGGTTTGGACCTTTGAACAATGCTATAAAATATTATGGGCAGATGAAAACGAATTCCAAACCTTTGGTTCAAAACGTCGATCATTTGTGTGGCGGCAGACTGAAGAAAGAGTGAGTGACCTATGTCTGGTTCCTACTGTGAAACATGGCGAAAACTACTGTAATGGTTTGAGGTTGTGTTGGTGTTACAATTGTAGGCGATTTGATAAAAATAGATAGCCAAAACTTTATTTTCCAAGAAGACGACGATTCCAAACATTAATTTCATTTATGTAGAACTTATTTGATATCACTCGAGAAAGAAGACAAGTTGATGCGGATGATTTGGTCACTCCATTCTTCAAATCTGTCGCAAATAAAACTAGTGTGGGATGAATTACACCGAAGAATTCGAAAAGTCGGAGTTGGCGGCGTACAAAATCTTTAACAGAAACTCCAGGTAGCATGGTATAAAATTACAGGCGATTATCTGGAATCTCTGTTTAGGAAAATGCCAAGAATATATGCCGCCGTAATTCAATCTCGAGAAATCACTTTGAATTAAAATTTTGTAATATTTATTGTTTCTTTTTCATGGTTAAATATCTGTTAATAAATATACTACAAACCAACTCTACATTTCAATTCAAATCAAAGAAAACGTCAATTTTATTGTCCTCCCCATATATATGGACGGTAGTGTACTTCTCAAATTGATATTATTGAACTTAACAAAACTAGATTTTGTAAAACGACGGAAGAATGATTTTTAATGATAATAAAGTTTAATTTTTAATCTACGTCTTAAAATACTAAAGTACAAAATTACACTTTGATTACTTAGTTTTTATATCTTTTAGTAGTTTTTCTTCGCTTAAGAATATACAAAAATATTACGCTATTAAATTTTGCGCTTTAAATCGTAAGTCATTATAAATTCACATGATATAGTAAACCAGTCATTATGTATTTCGAACGAGTCATTATCTAAAAATATACGAAATGGTTTTTCCACATTATCGGTTTGTACATTATTAATAACAATCAATTTGACGATTGAGTAGTCCTATAAAAGTGCCATCGCCCGCATTTAATTAAAACTAAATTTATAGACAAGTATGTTTTGGAGATGTTTAATTTAAAATTAAATGCTTTTACATATTACTTCAAGTAATTATATTTAATTATACAACCAAAAAGAATACGAACTTAATCCTTTTATTATTACGATTAATGAACTGAATATAAACATCAAAAGGAAATAGCAAATACACTACCGCTCAAAGGTGTTTAGGCACTCTCACTGACAGCAAAAATGTATAAAAGCTCAACAAAAATATTAATAATATTTATTTTTATGTACAGGTACACGTACATGAATAAAAATATATTAAATAAATGTGAAAATTAAAACGTTTAATTTAAATTTTGCTTTCATCTATGTGACCTCCTCTTGATTTAATAATTGCAGCACACAATCGAGGCATTCTCGCAATAAGTTTTGCCAGAGTTTCTTGTGTTATTGAGATCCAACTCGATTGCAATTTGTTCCACACGTCAGTAGCTGATGTCGGAGCCGATTTCCGTACTTCCCGATCTAGTTCTTCCCATAGTAACTCGATTGGATTCAAGTCGGCGCTCTGGGGAGGCCATTCCATAATTTTGAGAGTTCCTTCCTCTTTTAAATGGGGTAAATAGTCTTTACATAATTTAGAGGAATGTTTTCGGTCATTATCTTGCTGGAAGATAAAATTTTGACCCAAAAGTCGAATTCCGGAAGGTATTGCGTGGTTCTCCAAAATTTCGCGGTAGCCTTCTTTTTTTAATCAATTTTCACAATGTCCCCTACACTAGTGCCAGCAAAACAGCCCCAAATGATGATAGAGCCTCCACCATGCTTCACGGTAGCAGCAATGCACTCTTCTCTGGCACGTTCACCCACAGATCTTACGAATATGGGTTCCGAACAGTTCGAATTTGGACTCATCCGTCCATAGGACGTTGTTCCACTCTTCTATGGTCCAGTGTTGGTGTTCACGAGCCTATTTAAGTCGCTTTTGCTTGTTTTGTTTGCGTAGTAATGGCTTTTCCATCGCAATACGTCCATGAAGCCCGGCTTTCTGTAGGCGACGTTTGACTGTAGAAACACCGACTAGTTTTTGGCGACCAACATTTAATTCTACGGTGATTTCCGGGGCTGTTTTGCGTCTATTTAACTTGCTGGTAACCACTACTCTGCGATCATCTGTAGATGTTGTCGCTTTTGGCCTTTCACTCCGTCTTTTATTAAGAAAACTGCCAGTTTTCCGATACTTTTTTACGTTATAGTCAACCGTAGCGTGGTGTATTTTCATTTTTTTGGCAATTTGTCGATTACTTATGCCACTTTTATGGTAAGCTATTATAAGCGCACGTGTTTCCGTACTAATTTCTCTTCGCGGAGGCATTTTAAAAAATTGTCACACGATATTTCACTCACGACGTGAATAGAGTAAATACCACACTACAATTGACCATAGGTTACAGATTTCACTATAATCTTCTAAGAAGGTAATTTAAACATTATTACCTACAATCTCACAGATGACTAAATTTACCCAGTAATTTCAGAGGGATTGTTATTGTAATTGCACCGCAATAAACAGTTTATGATAATTCGACCAAGTGCAGGTAAATGATAGTAAACCTTATGCGATATAATGGGTGTTTATCTTACTGAACTACATTTTAAATACGTATTTCATTTTATTATAATGTTTTTTTGGTAAACATAATACTATATGAATAATCCATGAAAACAGGGATGCCTAAACACTTTTGAGCGGTAGTGTACGTTAATTAAAAATATGGCACGTTTATTAAACAGAAACTGTAAATTAAGATTAAATGTGGAAGGACTTCTTATTCTTAGAAATTGAATAGGAATGAAAGTCGCTTCTAAATCATTACTTTCACCACATCGTTTCGGTAATTCTTTTACAGTAATACGAGAGCAAATCAAATATGAACTGGACTTTTCTGTAATACCCTCTAGGTGAATTGAGTGGCGTCACGTTTTGATATGTATTGATAGGAAGTTCGGTTCGTCAGAGCAGATGGGCTGTTAGTAACATCATGTCTGAGCAACATACCTTGTGTATGTATTATTATTTTCTTCTAGCCCGGGAATCCTGTCGAAATTTTGCGTCAGCTAACTGCACAGTTCGCTGAGAAAATCCTTTCAATGACCCCAGTTTACGACTGGCATAAAAATGTTCTGATGGCAGACAGTCAGTGGAAAACGAGAGCCATGCACGCTGATCGCGGACGGTGCGCAAATTTTCGCCTCGTTGATGCAATGAGGCGAATATTTGTGTGACCCGTGAGTTGATTGAAGATGACTACCGCGTTACAATATAGGAAATTGCTGCACACGTGGGAATATCATATGGAAGCGCCCAATCATTTCAGATGATTTGGGTTACCGAAAAGTGTCGGCAAGGTGGGTTCCTCAACTATTGGAAAGATGAGAAAGCAAACCGTCTTGCCGTGTGTACTTTAGTACGATATCGAAGGAGGATGATTTGTTAAAACACATTTTTATCTGTGATGAGACGTGGGCGCATCATTACAGCGCGGAATCTAAGCAAGTAACCATGGAGGGACAAAACCTGGAGAAGCAACACCGCGTAAGTCAAGACCCGTCTCTCTGCTGGAAAAATTCTTGCAACGCCTTTTTGAGATTCTAAACACATACTGCTCATTGATTTTCTCCACGAACAGCGTACAGCTAATGCTGCGTACTACTGCCAACTGCTTCATGAAGTAAGACTGGCATATCAAGGAAAAAGGCGAGACAAGCCTAGTCGAAATGCAATTCTGCTCTATGATAATGCTCGGCCACACATACCTGCATTGACCCAAAATAAGTTGGATAAAATTCATTGGGAAACACTGGAACAACCGTCCTACAACCCCGATCTGTCGCCGTGTGACTAGCACATGTTTAGGCCACTCAAAGAAAAACTGGGAGGTCACTACTTTAACGACCACGAATGTGTGGAAATATTCGTGCGAAATTGATTACAGACGCGACCACATTCATTCTTAGATGAGGGAATTAAAAAATTTCCCATACTGTGGGAAAAACGTGTGAATAAAAGATGAGATTATATAGAAAAAGAAGGTGTATTCAATTTCTTACTGTACCAATGAATGTTTTATAACCAAAGTCTGGTTCATATTTGATTAGCCCTCGTATACCACAAATATCATCACTAATAAAACACGAATTTCTGATAAAGCTATTAGCAACAAATCAAGGAAATTAAGAATAGTAGCAAAGGTATTTCTTTCAAATAATGCCTTTAAAAAATGCTTACCACTACTTCAGCAGGAAAAGAATGCCTGACAAGATCTTTAGTCTACCTAACTCTATGGATTTAAAATGTAAAGCATACTAACCAGAAGAGGAATCGAAAAACGCCTAAAAAGGCATTCAAACAAAATCTGAGTCAGAAATTCGTAATTAGTAGAATAAAACTAGTTCTGTGGCAAAAAGTCAAGTTAAAACAAAAATGTTGGGTAATTTAGAAAAATTTGCTGTGGCTATGTTCAGGTTAAACACCCGATGCACAACTACCAAGTCATTTATATTTGTGAGGTAAGTCAAGTGTATCAACTGCAACGAAATTTGCGCGAGAACGCTGTCTGTTCAAATTAAGTAGTCAAATTTGTCACTTATCGCGGATCATTTATCGCAAACACTCGAGCTTGAGCTTACGTCAAACCAATTCATAATTTTATACTTGTTACGTTTTGACATACCTACAAAATAAGTAATTAGGATTACTTGACTCAGTGACGGCAATCGTTCATAAATGCTAACCAGACTCCCGGGCAATTTTTGTTCGGGTAATCGGTTAACAATTTATCTCAAATCTGTATGCAGCCTTGCTTAAGAGTAGTAGGCATCCTTTTAAATACATTTTGATTTTAAATACAGCACTGATCAATACCATATTTTACTTAACAAGCAAAAAAAGCACGGTTTAATAACACTAATAATAACGATCTAACTTTCAAGAAATCTTGTCTCAATAATCCCTACAGAAAACCAATACCGCTGGATAATTGCTATTAGTTGTGAAAATTGATGGATTTAGTTCATTTTATTACATTCTGTTTAGTCATATTGTAGGCGCCTTCGAATTATTTTTAATCTTTATTAGTTAGCGGTATATCGTAAAGGGAAATAATGCTTTCCTAATTATGTACTTTCCAGATGCTTAACAGTAAAACCAATATCTGCGGTAATTACGTTTCTTCGAAGGGAGTAAAGGATCTTTGCGCGAAGCGTATTTTCTTTTCTTATTTCAAATATTTGCTGGTGAGGAGCCTTATTTATTTTAGCAGTTTCTGTATACCTATTAGTCACGTACACGACCCTCTAAATCCATCAAATATTGCCTTCTCGGTTATTTTCCAATTCACTGATGTCAGCAAACCGCTAGCTAGTGCCTGCCTCTATACTAAAAATCTCAAAAATATAATAACCATTCCTCAAGTTGCAACTGTACGCTTGACATCACCAATTAACCTAGTCGCATGCTCTCTGTAACGTGTAGTGTTCTCCACATCTGTAAGGTTTGTCTTCACAAGACAAATCTCGTGCCCCGCAGTATTTCGAAGCTCTTCCTTCAAGTCTTGGCACCCAGCACCTTCTCCGGAGAACCAGCTACCGTAATATACAGAGGACGCATACAAAGCTAAGTATTCGCACTTCTTTTATTGTCACATATCGACTCGCCACGTATTTACCACACTTAATTTTAATTATCTCGCGACCCTAGAGGTGAACCTTTTAACTACCACCCGTATTTTACCAGCACTACTACTGTATCATCAACTTAGTAATCTATTTCATATTTTCGCGTTATTGTTCTTTTTATTATTATTTTTAATTAATAAACTGAATTAAGGACACCTCTGAGCATTTCCTTTATTAGTAGTACCTTTTGTATAAATTATTGGTTATCGAATAAGCTGTATTTTTTTTACATCTTAACGATTTGGCACCCGACCTAATTGATAACAATTTCAGGTTCTTGCAAGAAATCAAATAAGAAATACAACACTTCTGCAAGCTCATTCACAGTAGGCAACAATCTTAAAGATCCATACCAACCTAATAAATGATAGTCAGAAGAGCGTTTACTCTGAGAACGCGTGCATAAAAGCTTCTGCATTTAATTTTGTACTTCGTTAATTTATATAGTCGTAGAGAATCTGTTAAATTTTGCATTTCATCAGGGTATAGACATGTTCAAGCCTATTCTACACCATTATAGTAACAGTAAAATAAGTAGTTTGTTATAGTTTACCAATAAATTGTTATTACAAAGTATCTTGTTTTACTTCAGGGAAAGAATACATCACATATAACAAGCTAACAAAAAAAGGGATGCCACACATATTAGCTACATATCCAACATATTTCAAGCGTTAACTGACGTACATAAATTTATCCACACAAAAAGTATTGTTAATTATTTTAACCTGTAGTGTATTTATCCACCTATTTTCTTAAATAAAAATCCTTAATTATTCAAAAAATCATAAATATTTACTAAAGCTTTCCATGTAGCAAATACAATTGGTGTTTGTCTTAGAACATTCATGACATTCTAATGAATCTACATGTGGTGTGTGATGGTAAAATAAATACTTTTTAATTTTTGTTTTTTTAATGTACTTAAATGATTTACTTTATGTTATTTTATTAAATATAGCTTTAACAAATGAACTTAATGGCAAAATATCATTTAAGAAAACAGAGCAAGCACATTTTTACACTAACTAGATTTCTTCTTAAGAAATTGTTATCACAATCACCGATTACAGTGGTGTAAAATAGGCTTTAGTTATCAGACATTATATTCACATATGTAGCGTTACTCAAATGTTTTGAAACATCTGAATATTTCAGTATGAGATTTCAGAAAAAAAATCCATATATATATTGGTTTTTAATTTACAGGCTATTCGAGGTACTATGGAAATTGTATTCAACATACTTTTCTTCGATTAATCCTAAGTTTTATAGGTATTACTACTTTTTGTGTTTAATTTCAAACATAATTAACTTGTGCTGCTGAAATACAAAATCAAATGAATCCCTGGCGCCAAAATAGATGTCTACGGGACAAACGCATTGTGACGTAACATCTCATATCAGCTATCTGTCTTAATAAAAAGCAAATCGAAATAAACAAATGTATTTATTAAATATCCCGAGTGCTACTTTATGGTGAATTTAATGCATCAGTACCACTCTGTTCGTTTTGTAAGAAGTGTATATTGTTGGAAAGTCAAAATACCAGAACGTAGAAATATGTACATCCATAGGCAGACCAAATAAGAAGTTTTTAAGTGTAAAGATTATTGACATCAAGTTAGACAATTTAAAGCAGTAAGCGTTATGTCTTACTAATAAAAACATTTTGTGATGAGGATCAACTTACAGGCCAAATGAATATGCATTAAATTTAAAACATATATACTATAATTAGTAAACATAAGATTTTAAAACAACAAATGTTAATTGTTTTTTAGACTGATACCAGAGAAACTGAAGATAAAGAATGCACTAGGTTGCTACGTTTACACCTCTAAATTCGGATTAATTAATCGTCGATTTTAATAATTTCTGTTACCATACAAATATGGATAGTAGGTAAATTACTAGACGATACTTTTGCCATTGCCAGTAAAAAAAAGCATACCACACCATATGACATTAGGTTGTAAGTCGACCATACATATGAGTTGTGACGCCAGAAAGACTCAAGACCACTGAAACAACGTTTTCAGAAACGTTTCAGAATATTGAACTTCAAGACTTTTTATTGAATATTACACGGAATAAAGCATACTAGTTAAAATAAACACCTTAGGGTACTTTATGTAAACTTTCTTGCTGATAACTTCATAAATAGACTAAAGCACAACACTGTATTACTCAAAATTAATCTAATCTGCTAAACTTTAAATTAAGGTAGATAATAGTACAAAAATATTTTTTTTTTATGAAATTGAATTATCTACTCTTAGCTACAACGATTGCAAGGAATGTATCGTTGTATAATTCACAGGTATTGCAGTAAATTCCACACCGCACAAATTAATAATTTATTCGGAACGCAATGTTTCAAAAGCACATCGACTCTCATTGTCAAACGTCGGTAACTCCTTTGATAATGAGTCAATGTGCTCTTGAAACGGTGCGTTCTGGATAAATTATTAATAGGGTAAACCAGAAATAAGGATCCTACCATACTAATTGTAAGTAAAATATTCTCCAAAAAGTTCAGTTTAAAGGAATCACTTAATGGAAGCAATTGGAAATATTGGTCAACTGACAATCCACACTGGGCTGGGGAACTTCACATTCAATGTCTTCGAAAAGTGAATATTTGGTTAGCCGTTGGAAACAAAATGGTATTTTTATTTCTTACATTAATAGCCAAACATTACTTAGTTGTACTACAAAACAAAGTAATACTCCACATCCGTAAGGCATTTGGTGAAACATAACTAAATAAGATAAGAGCTGGTGTCCAAATTTAGAACTACAACGTATAGTTCAAGTTAGCTTGGTGTAGTCATAAATTATCGCGACGTAAGGATTTCTCTAGAATCTCTCTCAATCCCACAGCATAATAAACATAATCATAGAGTTTAAACTACATTCTATAAAACATTTAAGCTTAACAAAAAACAATTCTCTCGACGAAGTTTCAAATCAAAATGGATGATTTCTGTAACTACTTACTAGTAATTAAGTATATAAATTACTACTCTAGCATATAACTGCTATTATTTTCTTTGTTCTTTTTATTGTTTGAGTTGACCCCGGTCTTGTTCAACTCGAACTATCAGTATACTACTGGATTGAAATATCATTTTTCTACAATGATGGATTGGAAGGTATAGATTCATAGTGTAACTACCAAAATTGTTGGGTAGATACTTGATTTCTTCATTTGGAACACCTTAAAACATAAAACTATATCGATCGGTCACAAGATATGCGAGAAGATCAGAATTCTTTTAAAGAATTTAGGTTTCCGGGTTGAAACCGCGTCGTAGTTGCATGAGTATGCCGACACTTTACTCTCAATTGCATGAAACTTTTTCTGGGTTGCTGCATATCGTAACGCTGCTGTAAGAAGAAAGGACGCACAGTTATGATATACAACAGCCCAGAAGAAGCTCAACGCAACTAAGGGCGAATCGTCGGCAGACTCATACAACTGCGATGCGGTTCTAACGTGGAAACCCAAATTCTTTAAAATGAAACAAATGCCGTGGAAGCCTACAACAGCATACAGAAAGTTCAGAATATTAGTAACGAATTTTTTTCATAAATATGGAAATATTATTAAACTGAAGATTAAGAGTCGTTAGTAACTTTGAACAATTGCTATAATTTAAATACAAAACGTAAAAGTGTTCTACAAAACAAGCTTAGAATTAATCGAAGAATTCAAAAATGTAACAATATGCAGGTTATTCCGTTTAGAAAAAAGATTTAAATACAATTTCGATAGTAAGACGAAAACATATATATTAAAAGTATATTTTAATGATAGCTCTCTTCAAACCCAAATACGTTAATACAATTTAAAAAATATGTAGGTGTTGCACTACATTTGAGTAACTTTGTAGATCAAACTATAGGGTTTATCTATCATAAGATAAGATCTACATTTCTTTTACAGAAATCCAAAACTGACATTAATTTCTTACAATGAAGTAATTCTGTTAATGATCATATATACATCGTAATACATTAAAAAAATATACGTACATTTTCGATCATTTCCAGTGGCAATCACAGATTAACGTTTACACAGAAACATTTAGCAAAATTAGACAATAGCTACTATAACGTACAAATATTACGCAATATTATTCTCTATATCGTACATGGTGACATCTTTTAACCTCTGTCTATCAGATTTGAACTGTCTATGTATCGTAATTAGGTGCGTAGTTAGACTATTGGCGGTTTTAAATAGTTTATGACAAATATCACAAGGTAGCTGTTGCGTAGGGGTATGCACATCATACATGTGTCTTCGTAAACTAGTTTTCCTCATTAATTTTCCGCAAGCTGCACAACTCGCTGCAAAGATTAAAACTAGTCTTATATATTAGTATTAGTACTTACCATGCAAGTAAAATATATACGCAACAGTAAACACTAAAATATAACAGCCAAACACAATAAATTAAAGTAAAAAGAAAAAACAAAACTCAACAAATATCATAAACGGTGTTCGTAAAACCTTTTAATTTATTGCCTTACTTGAATAAAGTATAATTATTGATTATTAGTCTTGGATGTTAGCACTTCAGGCTAAGTGTAAACAATTCAGATTCAAGCAATTCAATTAACGGTTTTATAAATTGTCAATCCCTCTTTATGAGGAAGTATCTTCTAATTATGAACATAAGCTATTAGAAATTGCGGTTTTTCGGTAAAATATATTTTATAAAATCATTAAGAATTTTCATATTTAGCGTTTCTTTGACGAATAAATAACTTTAAACAACAAAATCTATCGAAAAAATTCAACCAAATACGGGAATAAAATCCTACCCATCGTTAAGACGTGTCTAATACATGCGTATTTCGGTTCACAAAATCTTTAATTTTCTTGTTCATGCTTTCGTTATTTCAATTAAGATACCTTGAATGCAATAAAATTTATTACATTGAGGTATTGTGAAACTTTCTCCCTTGGTCAAATTTACAAAAGCGGCAGTGTATATGTTTATTATCACTACAGCTGTCACGCACTAACAAATTTAGTTATATTACATACACTTTGTATAACTGTAATTTGGAAAATAGATAAAAGAAATGGGTACCTATTAAAAAAAAAGGAACTTGATGTTTTGGCGCTTCCAAAACAGTATTAAAAAGCATTGTCCACATCCTACACAAAAAGTTGTAAAATGCAAGTAATATATAATTTATTTGAGATTCCTTAAAAAGGTTATAAAAATATAGGCTGACAAATTACAATCCAACAATCTTCCATTTTCTAATATCTCAGTAAGCTTTGAAATAATCAAATAATTATATGTTAAGAGCTAAACTTAGCAGCTTTGCCAAATTTAAGCTTATACTTTATCTCTTACAACGAGGCATAATAGCCAACAAGTTTGGAACATGTTTTGGAAAATTTCATATTAATTTTTATAAGCTCCGAACAGCATTAAAATTTAATTGCATGAATTAGCGTTGTTACAAATACAAATAAGTATTTAATAGAGAGTTTCTTCTATTTCAATTTTACAAACTACTTTTTACTGGAAACATTACTTCAAATAGCCTATATTCATAAATTACTAAAACGGATATACAGCAACTTAAATCAAATCTTAAATGATCATTTCAAGTGTTAAAGAACAATAATAATAAAAGTAACAATAATCAAGCTAAACAAATGTTATAAAAAATCTGCAACCTACATAATGATATATAGAATAGCAAGCAAAATAATTATGAAGTTGTATAAAACTTACCGTGATCCTGAAAATTTACATCACTCACTGAGAGGTTAGTTGAGGAATTACAATCAAATGAGTAATTTTCTTTTTTCACGGAGGCATCGTCCTTGTCATATGACGGATCCAATTTTGTAGGAACTTCAATAAACTCACTATCATCTTCATTAACTTGGGTATTTTCGCCAGGGTCTGCCATTTTGGAGTTTACTTTTATTGGTGTACTACTAGCTTCTGATTTTACACGTTTTGAGTTGTTGTTCGTTATAAAATTTTTTGTGGATCTCTTAAAATTATTTCCTGTGGCAGGCTTTTGTTGTGAAGATGGTACTGTAGATGCATATGGTGATAAACAACTACCATCACCTTCTGCAAATTGGTTATATTCTGTATCATCATCATTATCACAAAATGATTCTATTTTTTCATCTTTCTTTGAGGACGCATCACTCTAAAACAATATACTTTCATATAAAAATCTTAAGGATTAAGTTCCATTACTTACTGAATCATCTCCAGTTAATCCTTTAACTTGAAGTAATTCCGCTGTTCTCAAGAATGATGGTAAATTTTCCCGTAAGACGTTTACTTCACCCATATACATAAACTCTAATATATCTTTCATATTGCCATGGCTTACATCTTTTAATATTACAATGGGATGCTTACAAGGGTTGATTTTAAATAATTGCTTAAAATATGGACTGCAAATCGATAGAACCAATTTATGAGCTTGCAAGAAATGACCATCGATAGCTAAAGTAACATCAACCATATCGGCAGCTTCCAGCAGATCATGGAATCCTGAGGTAAGGTTAGAATGAAAGTTGTTCCATCGCAACGAAAATTGTTCAGTTGCAGCCATTTTGCTGAAAATCCAATGTGCTATGTTAATAAGACGCCATGGACTGAAATAACCTGTGCAAAACATTGTTTACTTACATACTATGTTTAGTAAACACTGCTGTACTTGAAATAGAGGATAAATACACTTGAAAATATCAATTATTCACTACATTTACTGCGTTACATAACAAAATAAAATATTCAATAAAACAAACAAAAAAAAACAACGCAGCTCTAATAAATCATTTCCGGGACCAATCCGGGCATCCGGGCTACGTGATTGACAAATGGCAACTTAGGAATTAATCTGAAATCAGTGTTACCACTGAAATCCCTGAAAGAAAAAATGGCGGGATAAATGTATTTTATTATGATTAACAAAAATATAAATTTTATTCATTACAAATTGATTATGTACACGATAGAATCTATTTCGAACTTGCCCAATCGGTGAAGCTACTTCTAGGTGTATTTGATACTGTTTCTTCCGGCGCAATCACTTCTCGTCGCTTATTTATAACTCGTTTCAATATATCAGCAACACCTGTTGCTAAAAGCACATTTATACAACTGCTGGGTTGACTTGGAGGTTTTAGTAGTTGTTTTTGTTTTTGTAATTCTTGAGGATCCATGAAGCTGTAAGATCTTTCTTTAGGAATTTCGTCCGAATACGAGTTCTAAAAGAAAGCTCGAATTTAAAATAGAAAAAAATAGTAGGCAACTTCATTTACGTGGTTACACAACCAAAGCACCATCGATATTTTTTTTAGCAAATAAAACAATTTAAAATAGTTTTCTCCAATATTGAATCTTATAGCACTTACATGTTTATTAGCAATTATAAATTACTACTTATTTTCTATCATTTACTGAAAATAATACATTGTGTCTTTAAATATGAGAGTTTGATGGAAATGTAATTCGTCAAATATCTATGTTTCAAATATTTTGAAATATAGATTTGTTTTAAAAATTCAGTTACATATGAAACGACAAAGAATTGCATACTGTTACAGATTAATAAATGATCATAGGAAGCCAAACAGTCATATTTGGTGCTTTACTTTCACTAATAATAAACTTCTTGTACTGTTTAAAAACAAACATTGTATATTCATCGTGCAGCATATAAAAAATATCCTTGGAAACAAAGAATATATTGCTTAGTTCAAAATTTATAAATACCTTTATGATGATGATTCAATTATCTTTACCCTTACATCACACTTTTAGTTATGAGAAAATGTACAAAGTATAATTTCATTGACCTTATATACAACACACATACAGAACGGGCAAAGCTCAGTGTTTCTAATAGGGAATCTTAAAAACTATAAAATCCTATCTTCGATCTGCTTGAAAAATACTTGATGGATACTTGTTTTCAACCTATCCGAGAAAGTTCGATATTTCTTTTCAGTTTAAAACTATTTTTTATTCATTTAACAAAACAGGGAAAACCAAGTTCTACCTTCTTTAAAAATATGCTGACACAATTATTTTCTCGGAAGAAAAAAATAATTTTTTATATAGAACCTACAGTTGGATGTAACGTAACTAAAAAGCCGAAATAGAAATTGGTATCCTTTAAGAAGAGGTCTCCATATCATTTAATTTACGAAGATGTTACTGCGTTTATACAAGCATCAGTATTATGACCAGTTATAGGTTGTAACAAATATAAAATCCTAATATGCCGCAATAACCACTTTTTCCTATAATCATTGTATGAATCATATTTCTACGAGGTAACTAAAGAATTATTAAAACTGTATTTTCACAATAAATATGTAATATAAATTTGAGTAATTTTATTTATGAATTGAATTGAATTTTTAAATGAGAAGACACGCAGGCTTCCGGTCTTACAGGTACACGGCTCTTGCTTGTCCTCGATATCCTGAATTTTATAATTCTTTAAACTTCGTTTTCTATAACATCCCATATTAAATTAAATATTCTTTCAATCATTTAAAAATAAAATTGTTATGTGCCCTTCTTTCTAAGTAACGGTTAAAATGTATATATTTTATTTGCAATTTCAAAATTATTATTACCAGGAGTAAAATATCCAAGCATATCAAACTATGGAATTTTCATAATTGATTGTGAAATCTAAGCAAATATGTGCTCTGTCACAGTACTAATAAGTGGCGGCACTAGAAGCTCGGGAGCCCCCCAGCAAATGTTTAGTTTTACGGCTCACCCCTAGCTACAGTGTCACACTTATAACAGAATAAAAAGTGTTTAAGTAAACTTTAATTCTCAGTATACATATACCGTGCGAGGCAAAATTAAATCTGAAAGAATTTGTTTTGTGGATGTTAAAAAGCATGTACGTTATTAGTTTGTTATATAAAACATTGATAATTGAACAAGCGCATATACAGTGACCCACAGTAAAAATGATGCAGTTGTATATAATTTGGTAAGAAGCTGAAAATATTAAGCAAAATAATTATTTGGGAAAAATAAATTAAATATATTATATCTCCTATTCTTGAAGTACATTACAAAAATAAAACAGAATTAATTCAAATAGGTACTACGAATTCTAATCAGATAACATTACAGCGGTTACATATTTAAGATCACGATAAAAATGATGCACCTACAATAATAATACATTAATTATTCTTGAAAGTTAAAAAAGAAACAATTAATATTTAGTTTTATGGGGTTTCCTTGAGATTTTATAATTAATTATAATCTACTTGGAACAGATTTTACTTATGCGTAAGATCAGGCACAATACTGTTCCATTATTATAACAAAGCATTTTTTAGATCATTCCTATCGGATATTCGATGACTACGCATTTTTGCTTCAAGAATAGGCCACAAATTTTCGACAATATTTATGTCAGGTGACGGAGCTGGAATTTTCACCGTGCTGCGGCAGTTATATAACAACCATTCCTGGACCACACGCGAAGAACGTTTCGAGTCGTTGTCATGGTAAAATTTAAAATCATCTTCTATGTCAAGTTTCCCGGCACTAGACACTAAATTCTATTTAAAAAAATGTTTTTCGGGTTTTGTCGTATATTCACTGTTTTAGTTGATATTTCGCTGATCTTGCTGTCACCTTCTTCAGAAGGTTTCTAAAGACTGGTGTTGTTGTCTCTTGTCATCATACAACGAACGACGCAACTTAACGGAATGGAACGGTTACAGATCAGCAAAGCGGAACGGTTATGGATTAGCAAAGCGGAACAGAAATGGGATATATAACGAGAAGCAAGGGACAATAACACCAGTCTTTAAAAACCTTCTGAAGAAGCTGACAGTAAGTAAAACAGTGCATACACGACAAAACCAGAAAAACATTTCTACTATGGACGGCGGTCATGAAAGCCTACACTCAACCTGTTCGAGTTAGTTTTTTAGATTAGATATAATATATTTAATTTACTTTTCCTAACATTTGCAACTGGATCATTTTCATTGTGAGTCACTATCAAGATCAATATTATCGCAATATAACTGTGGTTTTAACATATCGTGTAATATTATTTCTAAAATTATAAAAACTGCAACGAGATTACAAAAAGAATGTCGTCTGAAAGGACTTGGAAATCAACCATCCAGTTAGAACCGTTCAGCCTGGGAAGGTACCCACAACAGCAAGTCAAGCTCTGGTTAGAGAAGGGATGAATTACTATCGATACAATAAACAGAAATTGAAACAGTAACTAAAAGACAAAGGAACAAAATCCCAAAGGCGACGGAAATACTCCATCACTTTAATTAAACTGAAAAAGAATGAGCAAACGTTCTTTAGAGAAACGAATCCAAATTCGTTTTTAGTAACAACCGGCGAATTTTTGTTCAAAGGACAAGAAAGAATGTTGCCACAAGCTCCCCTACCATCTATAAGATATGCAGGTGATATAGTATAGTATAGAGCTGTTTTTCTGTGAATGGAATAGGAAATTTAGCAGGGATTGAAGGAATATTGAAAAAGTAAAGAAATGTTAGTGTAGCATGTGATTCTATCTGGTTTATTATTTTACTACATAAAAAAAGAAGAGAGAGTGATCAAAAGTATGGTCTGGCTACCGCAATCACTGGTCCTAAATTCTATAAAAAGATTGTGGGACAAACTAAATAGAAGAGTAGTAGAATTTGCTGAATAGCAAAGCATTTATGAAAATGTCTTCGTTCTAAATGTATTAAAATTCACGCAGAAACGTAAAAGAAGGTAACAATAAGAATGTCAAAATTGTGTCATTGTAATGAAACATGGAGGTGGATCTTTCGACGAAATCAACACTTAGATGTGTGTAAATGTAATACCCTACGTATTGTTAGAACTTCCTCTGTTTTAGTATTATAATTAGCAAAGACGCATCCTCTTTTTCTCATTAAAACGTGCTGTTTTCTTTTTAATTCAAGCTTAATATAGATTTCCCAATGTGCCCTTAAACTTATGAGCGGTAGTAATTTTTTTTTAATTTCTTGTTCATAAACTACTCACCGAATGCTGTGAATAATAAGAATCATTCCTTGAACGATCAACTTCTTCATTCCGTTTCATCGCCTTTTGTAAGATTTCGGTTATCTTTTGTGCACAGTGTATTATCTCCGTAATTTCGTCATAAGTTAAGACAACCTGATCACTCGATATCTTCTCGGTAAAATCTCTATGAGTACTACAAGTGCTTTTACAATCGGAGAAATCGTCAGCAGTTTTCTCTTCGTTTGAAAGTTTATTGTGATGGCTTGAGAGATAACGGTTATGTGGGCTGTTGTAATTCAACCAAAAATTATTCCATTCTCCAACTTTATTATCAATATCCACTATATCGCTATTACCAACACTATTCCCAAAATATTCACTGTTCACACTTTCGATCCAACTCAAATAACTTGTGCTGGGACTAATGAACGTCTTTTCTATATCTTTTGCATTGTAGGTATCTGATGAATGTCTTCGAGCGTAATCTGTACAATCTGATACAGTAGAGTCAAGAGAACTACCTTCTCTACTTGGATATAAACAACTTGAGAAGGACCTTTTAGCTTTATATTCGGATATAGACTCCAAACTATGTCTATAGGTACTATCTATGGATCTTCTATACTTTTCCGCTGAGGAAATGCCAACAGGTACTACTAGATCATCGGTAGTACTTATTTCTTCCTTTTTCGATTGGGGAATAACTCTTCTAACCGTTGCGGAACGACTAAGTTTTATCGAACCAGAGTCACTAAACGATGTAAGTGAATTTGATTCTTTATGACTGTTGGCCATAGTATTTGGTGAACTACTTGAAGATTCCGAATGGGAATCCTTTGGACTGGTGTCGCAAAACATTGTTGAGTATATCTGTATCGCGTGAGAACTCTCGCCAACTAATGAGGGTCGAAAAGATCAGATACTCATAAATTCTGTGATGTTACGCTTGAGAGGAGTATCCATGCCGACGATTAAACATTAATTAGTCCTCACGAACCAATGGGTAATCAATACAATCTGTTAGTACTCGCATCTTTTGCGTTTTATTTATAAACCTAAGCGAAGGAGCTCAATATACGCAGTTAATTCAAAAAAGACATACTAATCGATTACAAATGGGTTTAAAATTAAAAGTGCAAATCAAGTTGTCGATGATGATTCTGACCCTCTTTATGAAGTAGCTTAGATTGCTTTTGTATAGTAATAGAATACATAAACAGAATTTCTAAACTATATTGATCTCTCAATTCAACTTCAAATCAATACCTTTTATGATACATTATTATATTATTATTTAAGTCTCAACATTAACATTCTTAGAAATTAGATTGCAAATCTTCACTAACTACCAAAAGACATTTATCAGAAATATTAAGTCGTTTAATGCGTAAAAAATTAAATATGTACAAAGTAGGATGGAATTTCTATTTTGCATGTAAGTTTTAAGTAGCACTGTGCTGTCTATCTGTGAATTTCAGAATGTGTTTATTAGAAAATATTTTCTGTTATCAATAGTATTTGATTGAAGAGATGGTTCATCGAGAGCAACATGCGGAAAGTTAACCAAAGATATGCATAGTGTTAGGGGATACTTTCCGAGGTAAAAAAAAAAAACAATAAACAATATGCAATTTATAACTGTATGGGATTGTGTCTTACAAAATAAAATATTAAACTAACGTATTTTTAATGAATGTTTATAAAGGAGCAAAAGACTAGTATTTTATCGCAGCACTCTATGAACGAATAAATTTTAAACGAAAACCTTGTTTGTATAGATTCACACATTCAGCGACATTTTTATACTTACACGTCAGAAATTAATAGCATTCACAGCTATATCTACATACAAAATCATAGTTCATGTAGTTTTGTAATTATGTTTTCAGTTTTTACTTTAATAGTCGATACAAGTAAGATAAAATTCAATTTTTGGCGAAAAAATGTAATTATAATTTCCCAAAGTAGTCGCAAACAAACAATACAAATTGTATTAAATGTTCAAACTGCTGTCCATCATTACTCCACATAGTTAAGCATCGATTCCAGCCGCATATATCATTTTTCATGTATATTATTTAATTATTCACGTGTATATTTTTTCTTCTGATATTACTGATAGAGTCTTTGGGAATTTCTAAGAAGTTTAAACGCCTATAAGAACAGGCATTATATTAAAAAGGAAACACCGATAAATGCAATTCAGTCTAGTGCTCTTTTGTTAAAATTATGCACAAGAACTATAGTTACGGTCCTACAAATGGTTACATGGTCTAAATGTGCATTGAAATTTTTCAAGTTGAAAAATATACATACCTTTTTTGTTAGACAAAAACAATTAATTCTTTGTTTCGTGGCATTCGAAAGGAAGGTGAATATCATTTATTAGGTGGAATTGCTACCAATGGGCTGTAATTCCCTTATTTTTTAACACATTTTTTGATTCAGGAAAGAACCGATTGTGTATAGCAAAACAAACAAAATGTTCATGTAAAATGCTCGAACTGTCCCTTTTGGGAACGTATACAGAAATTCCCTGGCTCTACCCGGATATGTAAAAATCATTTTCATTTACGATTTCAGTTCTATTATCATAAACCAAAGCTACCATACAACTCCAAAGGAAGGGATTCAACGTAAAACCATACGTAAAGAACATGGGAAGCAATAGCCCACAGAATCCCATATACTTAGATGAAGCAGGGATATTTGAAAATGGCAGGAATAATTATTCTTGGCAGGACAGTAATTAGCAAAGTGTGAAAAAGCTAAAAACTGAAGGCAAGAGGTATGTTTTATTACAAATATAATTTCTGTTTCTCACTAAGCTTAGTTATAGGTATATAGTTCTACATGCAGGCAATAGTGATGGTTTTATACCAGGTGCTTCACTTATATTTTGTTCAAAAACAAGCGGGCATGATTACCACAGAGAATTGAACAAAGAAAATTTTACAAAATGGTTTATGATGCAGTTGTTATCAAACATAAAACCTAATTCTATGATTATTATGGATAACGCTAGTCATCACTCTGAATTAAGAAACAAGGCACCAGATTATAGTTGGAGAAAAGGCAATATTCAAGAATGGCTGGCAAATAACAACATTACATATGATCTTAGCATGTTAAAACATCAGTTATTACATCTAGTTGCATACCACTGTATATTCAACCTTATTGAAAGCATATAGGGAACTACAAAACCATATTACAATCGTCACATAGGAAGAGATACCTATGGTATTAACAATTGCATGAATATGAGGGACGAAGCATTAGCAACAACTACGCAAGTAACTTGGTCGAACAGCATCCACCATACAGAAGCAGAACTCATGCGATGGTGGGAAAGAGAAGTTGGACCAGATCGTGACGAAATTTCTTCCCTAATTATTAATTTAAATGATAATGATTGAGAGAGTGATATTGAAGAAAATTAGCTGATTAATTAATTTGTAAATAAATAATACATTAATCTTATTTTAACGTGATTGTTTTCGTATTTTATGTAATTTAATTTTTTACAGTTCCGAAGCAAATATTTTAATAAAGTAATTTTGATTCATTGCCTTTTTTATTCATTTCGTAAATAATTTAAAATACTACTAATAAAACATTTTTTTTCCTTCAGGCGAGATATATTTACTTTTCATAGTTTGAACACTTTTACGTATTGTCAGATGCTTCTTACTAAATTCTGTAGTCCCGATTATTAAAATTTTCTACTTGATATACCATAATACTTAAAGTAATAGAAGTTACACTTCGTCTATTTTATGTTTTTTTTATGTCATTATTTTGTCGAATAAGTTAAGACAATCTATTCATTCACAAAATCTTGCTTCCTTTTTCAGCAACAGTACTAGAGAAAGATCGCCAAATGAATAGATTGTTTTAACCTATACGACAAAACAATGACGTAGGTTTACATCAGTATGTTTGGTTACGTTCAATAGCGAGTTTATATGTATCCGGCAACGGCGGAAAACCTGACGGTACGATTTATTGACGACGTGCATTGGAACTTAGCGTGCCTCTAGTATATTTCAATTTTAGCGTGAATACTTTTCCTGTTGGTGCTAGATGACGCTTATACGTATCCATTTATTTTGTTAACATGGTATTTTATTTAATAGTTGTTCTATAGACTGTATGACGCGCGAAGATTTGACCAATCCTAGTTATGACGAACATCATTTTCGGAAAAGAATATCGAGGTTTACGCAATGTTGTGCCGTGGGTAAGTATTTTGCAATAATTATAAGGTAAAATATATTGCTATATTGCGATACTTATTGTGTAGGTCGCAGTTTATGCGCTGCAGTAGTAATTTTGGAGATTTCTGAATTCCAGGTGGCATAAGTTCCCCCACAATGTTTAGATAGCAACTTACACTGGATGTTTAGGTTGTGTCACAGAGTACATCTAATATTTATCCATTGCCTTTTTATTCTGCATTTTTGAGTTTCAAAAACTCTTAGCATTTACATAGTTTTCTTTCGTAAATATGTCTTTTCAAAACTATTTAGCAATATAAGGGAAAACAAAAATAATATACAAGATATTCTGCTACATATGTTTTTATTTTATTTCATACGATTGCAGTTACACAGAAGTATTAAATGAAATTAGATCCGGTTATCATGTAAGGTACATACAATATCTACAGGTAAGAGATTGAAATTTTACAATAAGAAGGCACCGCTGAAAGAAGACGGGGAATCATATAGCTTAAACGGAATGGAAATATATAGGTAGGTCAAATTTATTCGGAAAATTTTTGTTTTTAATTCCCGTTTTATTTTATACTTAGTGCCAATGCAGTAATTTCATGATTAACGTGAAGAAGTTGCTACTTAACATACAGTAAATTGTCAATAATTAAGTTGAATATATATTTGATGTATATTCAGTTATTTCAAACTTCAGTTAGATATTTGGATTTACACTTAGGTTTTACATATTTCCTTCTCTTTTACTGTAGTAAAATGCATACACTGCGTAAATATTTATAAAAATTACGCTGTATATTTCTACTTTACCTTGTTCCTTTTTTATCTGTCATTGAGTGTGTATTTACTTCTTTATTTTTGCTCCGTTAAAAGGTTTGTAACCTCTTGGGCAATAAATGCACTATTATTATTATCCTACTAATGATTCACTTTGTATCGAAATATAACATTAAATCAAATAAATTTAGCAACTATATACGCTAGCAATTTTATACTTTACTGGCCGTTATTGTCCGTCGATAGTTTTGTAATATATTTTATAGTTTGCGATGCAGTATTTTATGAATCGTGAAGCGTCACAAATTCTTCGCGTTAATCATAAATCAGAAAAACCCCGCCATAACCAACTTTTCTTCAAAATCAAAGATATGTGCCAATAAATTAGTTTATGAGACGATAAAACATCTGAAACGTTGCAATGTAAAATACGTTCATATACATATGTAAACGCTATCAGGTTTTAGTAATGAAAATTATCAGAATTCTAGGGAGGCAAATCACAAAATACTCAAATTTCATACTCATTTCTTCGATAAACTTCAATCTTCATTTTCTATTTAAATAAAAAATATAGAAATTCTACTAGAGAGAAAACGACTAATTTTCGAAATATATATATGTATGTATGTTGAACATGCAGGGTATTTAGTCTGGATAAAGACAAGTGAATAAGTCATAATTTCTTTCGAAACAATTCAATTACAATACTCTAATTTATAACAAGTAGCTAACATAGTTTTGAAAATAATGTAGAACTCACGTTTTTTCAAAATAGGTGGTTCTATAGTCTGGAACTAATTAGATATCGTTTGACTTACTTATCTTTGTTACAGAAGAATTATCTCAACAATACCAAATTATAAAAATCCAGAATCTCGTTCTTTAAATCATGACTTCACACTGCCGCAGATATTCTATTTTAAGTTTTAAATTGGACATTGCTAAATGGTGTTCATTACTAGTTAACATCTTTTTACCCTACCTTAATTGACACGTTTATATCATATTTATGAAATAATCTTAATTCGATGATGACGTGACCAATGGAATAACCATTCATACATCTGACTACCACTTATCTGTAGTGAATGATAGTTTGTGCTTTAGAGGTGTTTGTCCCCTGCATAATTTGTCATTCTATAAGAATAAACAAGTCAATCTCGGGAAGAATAGTTTTTGTGTCGCATGTAAGTAATTCGAAATAGTCACGGGCTGGTGTTCGCAAAATGTGATTGTCATATTCTGATTGCAATAGCGAAAATTTTAGAATATCATGATTAAACTAAACATAGCATATTTAATTCAAAATGCGTGTGTAAAGTAATAGTAGTGTAGTTATTTAAAGATAGGGTAATGCCCTCACAGGAATAACAGAAAAAGACAGTTAGGTCAGTAATAATTAAAGGATCATTTTTTGTTTTTAGTTTAAGTTGCGCTATGTTATTTATTCTGTCAAAATTGTGCCAAATGTAAAAGAGAATAGACACATTAGTAACAAGTATCAATAAAAATTAAGGAAATACATTTGCAAGAATATACAGAAAAGAATCAAAAATTCAATCCGCAATACTCTCGTTGAGAAAACTGTCATACAAGTAAGATATAAATATGTAGCTGATTGATGGTCTTCAGTCCGCTGTGGTGTTTTTCCGATTGCGCATCTTAAAACATTTTTCAACTGATCTTTTATAAACACTCAAAGGAAGTAGTAACGGAAAATTAAGGAAAAACTATTGAAGAAAGAGTGAAAGACACTATTGAAGATATTGATTATTTCATGTTAGTTTCTTGCGTTGACATATTATGACATATTACTTATGAACCTGTTTCAGAATTGCCATGTCTAAGAATTTCTTAAAAACAAATCCAATTTTTATGGGTATTTGAAACCTTCATTGAATAGGTTATAATATAATGTTTCACACATTAATTCCCTACAACTAATTACCTGCACTCTGAACTACAATCTCTTCAAGCAGTCTTCATTGTGACTGATGACATGCAGTTCTTCATGCGGAGATTTTTATAATTAGTTCGCCATAAATAAATAATTCTATTCGAGGTATGAGTCTGAAATTATTTGCATTCTATTCTATGTATTATAGTTATTCAGAAATGAATCGAACAAAATAATCTTTTGCTCTTTTAACTATCAGATTATATTTGGATCATATGTATTTACTATTTATAGAATACCTTCTATCCTAAAATTTCTCATAA
The DNA here is from genome assembly GCA_023509865.1 of Trypoxylus dichotomus. Taxonomy (NCBI): domain Eukaryota; kingdom Metazoa; phylum Arthropoda; class Insecta; order Coleoptera; family Scarabaeidae; genus Trypoxylus; species Trypoxylus dichotomus. The sequence continues at coordinate 43,195,572 of CM042074.1, read as the reverse complement.
CCCAAAATTGGAAAACAAAATTACAACAAACTGTCATATGAGCATCACACATACTGTATACTTGCACAGAAAGAACATCTGGGGATCTTTAAAGATATTTAAAGCGATTTTTTCTGACAGTCCGGAAAACTTGTCGAAATTGCCAAAGTCCAAGGAAAAGGCGTGCCCTTTACTAGAATATAAAACGAACACCAGCAGCAATTGAAGATCAATAATTCATAGCGGCGAAAAGTAAGTGGATAAATTGAATGTGTTGGAAGTTGTGTAGTACGATAATGTAACTAAAGATTCCAAGAAGCTTGCGATGAATCTGTTTTATCCTACCAAACAATTGTATGATGAGTAAAAGTTGCTCAAGTGTAAACAAAGAATAAATGTATACTGTTTCTGCATTATGGGAAACAGATTGGCGGTATATCATTCGTGAGTTGACCTTCAAATCCGAATTAGCGCTGTGCTTCACATTTTGAAAGACCGCATAAACAGCTGAAGCCCTATGAATATGAAGGACAATTGCGAAATAAGCGTGTTAGTTTATTTTGAAATATTTCCCAAAAAGCTCAAAAATTGAACGTAAAAAGGAGTACAGTTCAAATTACTAAGAAAACATGAACTTCATACATATAAGAAAAAAGAGTAAGTATTTTATTACCAGGAAATGCTAAAAAAAGAAAAGCTTTCTGTAAGTTCATTATATAGTTTGATAAATCTAATTTTCTTAAAGTATGTGCATCAAGAAGAATGAACATTATTAGGGCAGAGAAAATTCTTTAATAGTGGATACACGTAATCCTCAAAATCACTTAGGTGGTGTTGTTGAATTATTAGCGCCATATTGATTGTGAAGCTATAAATTTACTAGATTTCTAATAATAGATGTAGAGGAACTAACACACCAACTCATTGGCCTGCACAATCCACTGACTTAACTTTTTTAGATTCTTATCTAAGGGGTTTTTTGAAAGACAATGTTTATAAGCAACGGCAACAACGGTATCGAAATGCGATACAGCTGCTAACCAAAATTAGACGCACTTTAAACGAAATTTGTAGTAGAACTATTCTCAAAGGTACAAGAATCACAAGGACAGATAAAAAATTTCGTACTTTTTACTCCTTTGTCGTTTTACAATAAATAAATGTATTTTAGATAATAAATGTATTTTATTCGCTTATTGTAAGGCCTACTGTAGTAATGTATTGGCAATTTCTTCTTCAGTATATCATTCTTCTTCAAAATATCTAAACATACAAGGTGTTCCATTATATTTTCGCGACGCCATCTCAATTAAAGCAAACAATGTTACTAAATTAAAATAATAAGCAAGCTAACAGTGGTGAATGCTTAACTTTGTGCACGGTGTATAATGTTTGTTGGCAAAACCATAATCCTTTTGAATCTTTGACTAATAGATAATTGTTGTTACTACTTCTATGTGAACAAGTCCTATTTTCAAATAACCACACATTGTAACTTACTCGTTAACTTCGTAAAATTATCAAATACGAAACTCTATCTTTAATAACGTGACAATATCCGTATATTTAAATTAGTTTTGTAAAAAAATCGCTTAATTCCATTATTAGATAATCGAAGAATTTCATTTTCAGCTCGTTTATCGTCTCATTCCTTTTGTATATTCTCTTATGCGATGTACGTTCGCTTTATAAATAGAAACAATTTACCTATGTAACTAAAACAATGCGACGAATTCGATTGTTTATAAATAACTTTTTTCGTCACCTTAAAACTAATAACAAAGATCGCAACGCTTCCGTCAATACAAACTCTAGTTGGATGAAAAACCTAACGACAAACGCAACTCAGATTAACAGTGTAATTTAGTTATAATAGTACAATAATATATTTACAAATTAGTATCACCGCGAACATAAAACGAAACAAAGTCCGCCTTATTGCTAACATATACACATATTGTATAAAGAACCTTTGGTTGAAAATTGCGTACACAATACTGTAATATCGATAATTACTTTCTTTCTTTTCATTTAATAAAACGATCGTTATTGCAGCTTGACCTATTTTAATTGAAAAAGAAAAGGAACTCATTCTACAACATTACTGTCGATTTAGTTGTATTTGGATTGCTTTTTTATATGATATTTTAGATCCATGAACACACCAACTACATATAGTTTACCAATATTAAAATCGATGGAAAAAATTGAATTATAACTATAAAGATTTTTTTATAATTAAGATAACATATCTACTCTTTTTGTAACTACAATAAAGTCTATTCGTTTAATCTAACATTCGTCACAGTTTTATGAAAAAAATGAGCAAATGGGATCCGAAGTTTCAATATATCCAGCTACTGTTATAACTAGAGACCGGATTATAAGCAAGGTACAAATCTTTTATTTTATTTATTTATTATATTTTAGATCTGTATGTACATGTATTATACTGATTACAGTTATTAGTTACGTTAATTAACTTTAATTTTTTCTTACACTAATTAAAGTTAATTAACGCTAATTATCTGTCATCAGTATAATACATCTAGATATAGATGTAAAATATAATAAATAAATAAAATAAAAGATTTACACTTTGCATCTCTAGTTATAACAGATTTTGTTTTCGTCCAAATGCTGACGAACGTCTTGAAATAGATAACTTTCCACATAATTACAATTAGTAATGTGTTTGGTGCTCCTGTTTATTTATTTCAAATGTAATTAATATAGTTAATAAATAATTATTTTTGTCATTACTGTTTTAGTCGAGTTTCTATTCATGTGCAGAACGAGCAAGTATTTGAGAACCAACTACGAGATTCTTCATCTAATTAGTTGTATCAACATAAATTAATAAAATTTTGGTGAAGTTTAACCGATGATTCTAATATTGGTACACCAAAAAGATAAACAGAACCGATGTTGGATACTTTACCAGAGTGGACATTCTTTACTGTAAATTTTAGACATCTATTGTGTAAATTCTATTTCCAGTTTGCTGATAATAAAATTGTAATAGAATAAGAATGATTTGGGTCCAAAGTGACAGCAACTAATTTTACTTAAACTAATGAACTATAGTCGATACTCAATATGGATCTGCAGCTTTCAGTTACATTAAAACGGTAAACTTGTAATATAAAATCTGGAAAAATAGAGAATATATCAACTTTCTGATTTGAAATGTTAGCTTATGCCACACAGCAAAGGATTCTATATTTATGAAGTTTCTTGAAAGGCGATGCCTATAGGTAACAATAGCTACTATAGTTACGATGGGTTTTCGGATGCTTTAATGGGTTTCTTTAATAAACACACAAATGAAAATTAGGCAGCAAATAGAATATGCCTGGTACCCATTTCAACATCACATGACATTTGTTCTCGTATTTGTAAATTCTAAACTATTAAGAGTAAATACCTGTCGTACATAATCAGGTACATTATTGAAAAAAAAAAGCAATGATTATTAATTGACACGTACCGCGGCAAACTCCACGCCAGACAAACAAATTAATTTATTCGGAACGCAGCGTTTCGAAAGCATATGAACTCTTATTGTCAATCGAATGACCAATTGATAACGAGACTCGACGTGCTCTTGAAACGCTGCGTTCCGAATAAATTATTAATTTGTTTGGGGTGAAGTTTACTGCGATACCTGTGAATAATACAACCACTCAATTCTTGCAATCGTTGTAACGATTATTAAAGATATTCAATTTCAAATATAATTTACTGTTAAGAAGTTTAGAACACTGAAAAATGATTTACTTTTCTGTGTTATTATAACTCCTAGTTCAACTCTATTAAAACCAAAAAATATATTAACACATACGTAAAAGGTATATATATTCATATAAGTTAGAAAAAGTGCAAGATATTTTGCTGGCTAATATTCAGAAACGTTTTGAGAATTTTTATAATTAAGTTATAGCATCTATTACATTAAATAAATTTAATTTTATATTATTTATTTCGTTCTATGTGGATGTATTAATCATTAGCAATATTTCCACGCCCCTGCTTCAACTTTATTCCAAAGTACATGCTGCAAAGTAAATGTTTTTCATATCTTCCAAGTAGGTAAACATCTAGAGAAAGTCATTTGTTTAAGAAGTATTACGAGGTGCGGTTTTAAATTAAAGGCAGAACGCGCATAAAAAACGATTAGCTATAGTAATTGGTCTACGTACACGTAGCGTACGTACACATTGCCATCTGTTCATTATGGTCTACCTTCATAAGAGCGTGTGCTAAAAAACTGGGTCGAAAAGAACAAATACCACCAATTGTAATTTGATCGGTGATCAGATTTTGAAGCGTAAGAGGACATAATGCTGCTGAACTTAATCATCAATTATATGAAACATATGAACCTATCGCCACGTAGATTTAAGGAAGGTCATTCAAATGTTCATGATGATTCAGTTTTGAAGGCAAAACTGAAAGAAAATTGTCAGTTTACTATAAGTGAACCTTCTATAGTATTTACAGAAGTTTCTAAGACAACAGTGTTGAAAAGCTCTAAGTTATCGGAAACTGTATGCATCATGGTTTCCAAAAATGCTCACAGATATTCACAAAGATCACAGAATGGGGTATGACGTACTTTTCCCGACCGCTTTAACCCGCGGCATTTGAAAATCTTTTTTAAATAGATGATGAAGCGTGGATTTCGCACCTCGATGCTGAGACGAAGCAATGGCACCATTTCGGTTCGCCTAAACAAAAAAAAAAAGAAAATCAAATAAATCTTGTGCCTAAAGCAAAATGTCATTTTTTCAGCTTTTTCCTGATTGGCATTTAATTTTAAACCGCACCTCGTCTTTTGCTAATTATCTCAAAAATTAGAGATCTAATTGTTCTCATTATTTTAATCTAACAAAAACATTCTACCGGTATACCAAATTTCATGACTAACAACAAAATTAGTAATAAAGAGGAAGACAGCATTGGAAACAATTCATGAAATTTTGATGAAAACTGAAAATCAACGGAATTAATCTTAGAACTCCTTAACCACTGTCATTTGTTTGGTAACTTAAGAGGTTTCCAATATTCTTTCAGAACATACAAAGTATCCGCTCTGTGTAACGCCGGTAACATCGGCCCCAACACTGCATCTAAACATGCAACATAAACCAAAGAACACCAATAACATGTATGTAAGAGTAATGAATAGATATTTATTCGTAATTGTTTGCATCTGGAGGTACAATGAAAGCATGGAGCTATTTCATTAACCGTTAGTTTTACACCGCGGCATGGAATGCGCAAAACATACATATTACGTAGGTAAGTACATTATTACAATCAGTAAACATTTTACAAAGACGCCCAGTAAGGTACTAGAGTACGCGCATACATACGATAACCTGCTTTGTTTTTTGGTGTGTCCACGGACGAATTACAATATTTTCTTCTCTCCATAATATTTCCGATTTGTTATTTATTATTCTTAACCATTTTTTTCCAAAGCGTACAAGTAGTAACTATTAGCTCCTGCCTAACAATATAACATCTCATGGAAATTATCAACAACTTACACGCGCATCATTTACATATATTGCCTATGCGTTAGACTCTTTTAAATCTTGTAATCTGGCTAATTGATGTGGTTCTAGTTCGTCTGGAATGCTCGCACGTCCTCCGACCACCTGCTTCGGTTCGGTATCCTCTAGCGGTGGAATGTTGCTTATCGAATTTTCCGCCGTGCTTGGTCCCGTCGTTTCGCCATCGCCTTCTGTACTACTACTCACCGGATATTGTATCGAATCTGGTTGATCGTCAATGGCCGATTTCTCTTCGACATCCTCGCTAGTTATCGTGTCCGAATCCTGCTGAGTTATAGATTTGGTGAAGGTCTGTTCTTCGGGTACTACATCTACAGGTTGTTGTGGTAATTGTTCTTTGAATACATCGTCTTCGATTACTTCCGAATTTACTTTAGATTGTTCTTCTTCGACTGCGTGATTCGTTGGTGTTTCTTCTGGGGGTGGAAATGAATGATCCGCTTCTTCTAACATTGGTGTTGCTGCCGTTATAACGATTTGTGCTACGCCTAAACCATATTCGCCGCTACTATCATCTACTGCTGTTTCTTCGCCCTCCTATGGAGATTATATAATTCAAACGAGTCAATAGAAAAATACTCATTAGCGGTATATAACACAAAAGGCAAAAGCTAATACAGACTATTGTTGCACATATGACATACATATAAAGAACAAACAACATAGAAATTAGAATTACAACGTTAAAAATAGTAACTACAACACATCAAATATCGAACACATATGCTAGAATAATAAGAAAATTGTTTAAAATAATAATGCTTGTATCGCGATTCTCACCTAACTGCTAAAATAATACTAGTCTCCTTAAATTATTTATTATGAAAAAAGCCGTAAGATGACAGAAAGCATTTTATAAAGAAAACGTCTAATCCTTGGAAATTCTTGGCGTCACAAAAGAAAAACATTAACTTTAAAATTTCATTAACAACATCAAAAATGCTTTTAAATCAATGCACTACTTCGTTATTGTACAGCAACTCACAGTGAAAATGATGTAGTGGTACATAATTTGGTAAGAAGCTGAAAATCTTAGGAAAAGTAATTAATTGGGAAAAGTAAATTGAATATATTGTATCTACTATTCTTAAAATAAATACAACAATAAAACAAAACTAATTCAAACAGATTTTACGAATTTTAACCAAATAACATTACAGCGGTTACATATTCAACATCACAGTGAAAATGATGCAGCCCAGTACACAATTTTTATTCGAATAGGGAAAGTCTCTAGATGCATGTGTACTTTACTTCCTTATCTGTTACAACCGTGAACTGTGGGTCAACAGACAACGCTGGAAGAGCGAGAATTAGTAATTTTTCACCATAAGAAAAGTAAAAGTCAATGGGAAATTGCAAAAATATTAAATGGAAGTGCATCCACGATACAGCGTATTATTGAACGATATAATCACAAAAACAGAGTGCAGAACAAATGTAAAATAAGTACAAAAAGAAATATTTAACGAACGTGAGTAGTGGTGGACTATTAGACAATCCAGAAATAATTCACAGTTAAGTGCTCCTAAGTTAACCCTGGAGTTGAAACGTATTCTGGGAAATACCGTTAATGCGGAAACAGTTCGAAAAACTAAGGGGCGTGCCAATTTGCACAGACAAATAGCCAGGAAAAAAAGCGTTTATAAGCCAGAAAGATAAAAGAAGTCGCTAACAGTTTGCATTACAGGATCAAAATAAAGATTTCGACAGGAAAACTGTTTTATTCTCCTATGAGAGTAAATTTAATCTTTTCGGCTCAGATGGAAAGGGTAATGGGTAGAGTAAAAATAATAGAGAATTAAAACCGCAACATTTAAAACTAACAGTTAAATATGGAGGTGGGTATTTAATGGTCTTGGCTTGTGTTTCTGCTGCTGGTATTGGAAACCTTCATTTTATTGAAGGTACTATTTATAGGTTTATGTACTTAAACATCCTTATACAGAATTTAGTATCTAGTGCCAGGAAACTTAACACAGAAGATGATTTTAGATTTTACCAGAACGACGACCCGAAGCATTCTAACTGCAGTACTACGGCGAAGACTCCAGCTCCGTCACCTGACATAAATATTGTCGAAAATTTGTGGCCTATTCTTGAAACAAAAGTGCGTAGTCATCGAATAGCCAATAGGAATGACCTAAAAATGCTTTGTTACAAGAATGGAACAATATTACGCCAGATTATACGTGTAAGTTAGTAGAATCTGTTCCAAGACGATTACAATTAATTATAAAATCTAAAGAAAACAAAACTAAATATTGTTTCTTTCTTAAATTTAAAAATAATTAATTTATTTATTGTAAGTGCATCATTTTCCCTGTAATGTTGAATATGCAACCCACTGTAATGTTACTTGATTAGAATTCGTAATACCGGTTCGAATTAGTTTTGTTTTAGACTTATTTTGAGGGGGGTAATATTTGAAAAAAGAGGATGTCTATGAAATAACAGAAGAAATACAAATTACTAAGTAGTTTTATGTATATGTACAAAAATTCTAAATTTGGTTCTTAAACGTTTCCTGATCAGTATATACCAGGTTATATGCAAAGTGCATATATTTTATTTTATTTATTTATTATATTTTACGTCTATTTGTAGATGTCTTACACTGATTAAAGTTAATTAGCGTTAATTAACTTTAATCAGTGTAAGACATATACATATAGACGTAAAATATAATAAATAAATAAAATAAAATATATGCACTTTGCATATAATCCGGTCTCTACTGATCAGTATATAACCTTCTCATAACTCGCATTCAAATAAATTTTGAAACATACTATTGTCTAATATGTCAAATATTGTACCTTATCGAAAGGATGTTGCATTTAAGTCCCACTCTCTTATGCTAGAGCTGATTATTATAATCTCGAAAAGCAAACGCGGGTTGTTCACCTTTATCATCCTTTATTAATTTTAAAGCATTTTCAATTATACAGGGTCTTCTAAAGGTGACATTAACATAAGAACTTATCTCTTATGCTACACACGTACTGCATATAGATACATCAGAAAAGGGAAACAGCTACTCTATATGATCCCACTTCATACATTTAGGTAGCTCAATTTGCGTCGCATTAATTAAATTAAACCAGTTCATTAAATTTTACTGAAGTACATAACTGCAATCGCCAATTGATATGGTATCAGATGCAGCTGTTGTTAGTCTAACTCGATATAAGTAAAACCAGACAAAATTGACACATTGCTGTGAGCGGTTATTTGCTATCGTAAAAATTCAAAAATATATAGAATATACATTTTTTTTAAATATTTACGAACCACATTCTGTTATTTGAAAACTCGTAGTTAATTTTACGGAAATACAGATTTTGCTGTTTGCGGTATTTGTTCGATTCTAGATTTTGATAATATACCAGAAAATTGGACTTTCGTTAAGGTTTAGAAAAACAACTATATAATAGAGATAACGTTGTGGTTTTATAATACAACATTTATATATGTACCCACTCGACGAATTCAAAAACAAACAGAAATCGTATAAAAAGGCTGTATTATAAGTGAATCTAACACAGTCCTATAATATAATTATGTAATATAATATCTGTATCTGGTAAACTTATGTCTCCACTACTGATAAAAAGAACCTGGTGGCACGTTTAGGCCCCAAGTACAACAAACCCTATTTCGACCTGCAAACGTTGTTTTTCAACCCTCATCTTTAGGTAAATTAATTACTGATTTATTTAACAATGGCTTTCTTAATATTTACTTATCAAGCATTATGCCAAAAAGTCCTATACTTTAAGACTCATGGTCAGGTAACTGTCCATAGTCTTTCAACAAAGAGTTCGCATTCAACAAATGTGTTCAAATACTGACAATACTAAAAAAAACAACAGGTATAATTTAATCACTGGACGTCTATGGATTTTTCCTCTAGGATAAGAGGGTGTCGCTGAAATGCAACACCCTGTATATACAAGATTCACGTGTCCTGAAAAACCTTTCGATAAGGTACAATATTTGCATTTAAATTGTTGTTCTATTCTATTCCCGTTCAAGAATTAAATCAAGAAAACTGAAAATCTGTGAATTTTCGAATGGATGTTTCGCCTTCTCAGAATGAATTTCAGCACAAACAAGTCTCAACATACTCTACTTATCTACCAAGTTAAGTTTCATTAAGATCTGAATATGACACCCGGCAGCCTTTCCTTGTCAGTAGGCTTTATAAGTATTTTGTTTGATTATTTGTCAGAGGTAAGACAGCCTATGCATTAATAAAAGCCAGTTAGTAATTGCTTAGCCTCTCTCGATACATGTATACAGCAATATCATATTTGAAATAATACTCTAGACTACCTATGAATCAGCTTCTTCAACAATAAATATTTTAAGGGAAACTTGTTTCATCAAAAAGGTGAAATCCAAAACTATAGTCCATTGTTTACTTTGTAAAACGTGTCTATAGTACTTCATCTACATATAGCTGTTCGCCATTCAACTACAAGGACACTTATTGGTTACTACAAGAAGCCATCAGTATACACCTACCTCATTGACGTGACGAACATCTATAGCTAAGAAGCGAAAACAGACGAACATTAATTTTACAATGATTAACGAGAACGGGAAAATATTAAAAGACTTACTGGGGACGCCATTCGCTTGAAATTGGGAACCATAGTGCTCCTGCTGATCCCGACTCAATTCCATCGAAAATCCCATATTCGTTGTCTCTATAACTATTGGCGGAACTTCGGATTCGGGCTCTTTATTGACAATGATTTGGCTTTCTTCACCGGGCGATATTTCTTCCGGCACGCCATCAGCTTCCCGGAGAAATTCCGGTACCTCGGGTGGAGTGAAGACGGGTGGAGCTGAACAAGGAGGAGTTTCATTCCATTGGTTCGTTAATGGTTCGCCGTATTCATCACATTCTTCTACCACAAGCGAAGGAAAATTTCCAGTACGGCCTTCTACTTCTCCTTGCCACCAACCGTCATCCACTCCATGAGGTTGTTTACTAAGAACCTAAAAAAAGAATTTCTGGCATGAGTCTATAATTACAAGTACAAAATATTCAAATCTAGCATATTTCTGATTAATTAAATTATTTAAATACAATTGCTAATCAATATCTAATGCAGCAATTATGCTCACATTTTCTATTGTATTAGGTAATTGACGAAACAAACTTCATTTTTTCCTTAACTTCACTGGAATTAGCACATATTGTCTACGGACATATACATATACTAACGTTCATAAATTTGATACTTTGGTTAATATTTCAATCAAATAAAAACATATTTTGCTACTTACTTTGATAACTTGCCCCTCTTCAAACGTCAATTCTTCGTCTCCTTCGCCATCGTAATCATAGAGAGCGCAGCAATACGATATCGTCTCGGTGACAGGTTCTTGAGGAAGAGCAGCTATGACAGACGCCTGTTCTGGGGATTGATTGGTTTCGTCTTCGTTGTCGACGGTGTAATCAACAGAAGAAAAAGATATTTGGGTAACGAGACCCGGGGCCGTCGCCGTATGTTCACTCTCGACATCTAGATAGTTGTGTGGCACATATCCTTCTTCACCTTTGTAGTTTCTTGCGCGTAACCATCCATCGCCGTCTCCTTCGCCTATTACTTCTAATTGTTCGCTTTCGACGATTGTCAGTTCGTCTGGGTTTTGGGCCTGAAGGAATCCCAAATTAGAAAACCGACGCTGAATTGCTAAAAAAACCTCTAAACAGTTTCTTTAACAAAAAGTCAAGTGTTTTTCAACAATTTCGATATCACAGCACCCTTAGATCCGTAGCTAAACTTTCATGATACATTTAAATTACGATGATCAAAAAATATATTGATGGAAGTTATTAGGTACATACACTTCTCTTTTTTCGTTTTAGTACTTTTTTCCTGTATAATTACTTTTATCAATATGCATTAAATTTACTAGTTTCATGATATTTTTTTTATTTGGCAAAAAAGATTCTCCTTAGTTCTTTATTGTTTAGAAAATAACAGGCAAAAAAATGAAAATACATGAATCTCGGAATAGCTGTTGTAATACCTAATAGCCCAGATAATAATCATGAATGGAAAAACTTAGAAAAGGCAATGGTCCACCAATGAAGTAGGATTCTGCTCTAGAAGTAGCTGCATTATAGAAATCTTTTGGAAGTAAATCTACTAGGACGTACCAGAAATACAATAACGGGTATTTTAGCTTTGTTTTCACTAAAGAAGAAAACTATCCACAGCCGAAGTGTATAATATGTAGTACAACTTTGCCAAATCAGCCAGCGTTACCAAATAAACTTAAAAAGCACTTACCACAAAATCACCAACGTGTTGCTCAGAAATCAGTTGAATATTTTCAACAATTTTTTCCAACTTAGAAAAAATTTGCTCAAAATGGAGAAGCATTTGTAAAATTACGTTTGGTATCGAAGCCGTGAAGCAAATTGAGAAGATACCGTTGTCAAATGGTATAGTGAGCTGAAGAATTAGCCATACGTTTACAGATATTGAACCCGTTGTAATATAAAGAATGAAAGATTGTAAAAAATTCGCTCCACAATTATATGAGTCGGTGTATATGGTAGAGGTCAATTCATGACCTCTGTTTTGTGCATTAAACCGACATAGTTGAAAGTACATAACTCTTAGAAAAATTAAGCAGTACAATGCAGTATGCGAAATCAACATATGTATCTTGACATTTTTGAAAAACTTAATCTTCTGAGTCCTAGCATAGAGTGCCGCAACAAAAATTAATTTTGTCTAATGATAAAATTATGGTTTTTCATGAGAACTAGAACGTTGGATATTGATAATAAAAGGTGCATGTGATTTTATAATGACCGATTTGACCGAACAGTGTATTTATGCGAAACTTTGGAAAGACCGCCGCAGAAACGCATATGTTAAACGACACATTCGACATAGAATCCTTGAGTCAAATTTAAACTTACGATTGGTTTTCAAAAATGGCCGAATAGCGATAAACGTGAATAACCATAAACAGAACATGATGATCTACTTTTTTCGATATTGATTTCATCATTCACAAAGAATTTCCACCTCCAAGTCAGGCGATTAACAGAATTCGATAGTAACGTTCTAATGGAGCTGTGGGAGGATATGAGAAGAAAATGCCCAGAAATGTGTTACAGGATCGACTACGTTTCATTATATGCTGTAGTTTTTGAGCAAAAACAAGAAACAGCATGGTCATGTTCCTCATCCAGAGTACACGGCACGATAGAGGAGACTGAAGCTGAATCGCAAATAGCGCTGAACGTATTAATAAAACAAAACTTCGAAAGTGCATTGTTTTTGTGGGACAGGTACTGAGGTCGATGTTTGACACACCCAAGAGGACTACTTTAAGGCACCGAAAGTGAATCAACTGTTGGTATTTTATAATTTTATTTATTGCTACATTTCGGGAATTTTTGTGTACTACTTATTATATTGCTCTACACAAATCATTTAGTAAATACTTTGATTTGCCGTTTAAGAAACAATTTAAGTGTTTAGCTCACATTAAACTCCTTACTTTACAATGGGAGTCAGACTCAATTTTACAAAAAAAAAATCCATTGAAGCGAGTTTTCTTTTTTAAAGTGGTTAGAATAACTGTGGGCACAGTATTTATATAATATTGCTTTGAAATAATACATTCTTCATACCTTCCACTCCTTCCCTACTCTATAGTGGTTGGTCAAAAAAAAACTAACCGTATAAGAATATAAAGCAGTGCACTTGACCACTGGTTCTGATGGGGTCCTTTCCCTAGCGATCCCCTCCGTCTGACTGATGTCGTCCGTACCCCAGTCCACCTGCGTCGGATCCTCCCAGCCGACTGTCAGTTGTTCTATCCGCTCTCTTTCTTGTTCTAACATAGCTACAATCAGTATCCGAAAACGATATTATACGTCAAAAGAAAAAAAGACAACTAGTGCGACAAGACAAGTTGTGCAACGAATGTCATGCCAAACACTTTGTGTAAGACAAAGTCGTTGCCTACCCCACTCACCGTCGACCTCTTGACTATCGTCCTTATGACTATCCTCGCGGTCTATACGCTCCGCCGATATTGAGGTCTGCTCGTCTGCGAAGTCACTGTCATAGAAAGGATCCGAATTCGCATGATCCTAAATGTACATAGAAACAAATAACGTGAAATGAATACGTAGGCTTTCGCGACCAGAGTTAGTAATAAACGAACTACTTCTGGAATTGGACCGTGTCATGATGAGATATATATAGAAATGAAATAAGAGTACGAGTAGAAAGAAGTAACAAAGAAAAAGAGATAAAAAGAAGAAGAATGAAAAAGAAGGGGGGGCGTGAAAAAGAAAGAGAAGACAAGAGAGACAGAAGGGGAGGGGAGGAAGGGAGAAAAAGAGAACAAAAGAGAAAGGTGGGATCCCGACGTTTCGCCTCCGTCGCAGGAGGCTCCTTCAGGAGAAACAGGGGAAACCAAAATGGCACGGTAACTCGACGTGTAAGCTACACTAGAGGCGAAACCACTTTGGCAGAAGGTTACGGTGACTCGACGTGTTAACCACGCTAGAGGCAAAAACCTTCAGAAGGTTTTTCTTCTCTTACACTTTTCATCTTTCTTTCTTTTTCAGCCCCTCCCCCCTCCCTTCTCTTTTTTCATTCTTCTTTTTATCTCTTTTTCTTTTTTACTTCTTTCTCCTCTTACTCTTATTTAATTTCTATATATCTCATCATGACACGGTCCAATTCCGGAAGTAGTTCGCTTATTAACAAATAACGTGTTATTTCGTGTAAGAGATAGCCACTATTATAATGTTTCTTGATGCATTGATTAGCAGACAGCAGTCAAGATGAAGTAAGATATGAGTAGAACATATTAACATCGTTATTTGTAAATAAACATGAGATATCTGAAGCATAAAAAGAAATGTCGAAGGTGCTAATAACGTTATAAATCAAAATTAAGATTCCCGTCGAAATCCAATAATATATACGTCACTGAATATCCTAAAAATATATATGTGCATATATCGGGTCTCTAGAAAAATCCAATGTAGGTTTCGTGTGTTTTGATTTAAGTGATGATTTGTATTAAATTTTAATTATCAAATGTTGTGTCAGTAATTGTTAGAATCTGATATCAAAAATAGTAATTTTCCAACCATCTTTTCGATTATAATGCTTTTCAGAAAACGCTGAATAGAGTCATTTCAGTTTTCCAACAAATCGGAAATCAATATTGTGCAACAAGAAAACAGTTGGCGACCAGTCCAGGCGGAGGAAGCGACTAATAATGTTAGATAAGTAATGACTAATGCCCCAAAAAACTCGAATACACTTGGTTGTCATACAATTTTCAAGTCCCCGATATTCATTATTTTGAACTCCTAGGCAAAACTTTCTTTTCAGAAGCATGGTTTTATATTGGTCGATAGATTAACTCACATAAGAATGTAAAAAGATAATTTTTATGTTAAAGTTTCTCTCCATCATCAAAATGTTGGTGTTTGGTCGGCTATAAGTAGGAGAAGGATTAGCGGTCGTATTTTTTTAATGGAACGTTGAATGCAAAAAATATCAAAGTTCTTGGCTTCAAGTCATTTTCAGCAAGATCGCTCACACCACTCTCACACCAGCTGAATAAATACTATACGAGAATTGTTTGGTAATAGTTTGATTAGGAGCAAGTACCTCAAATATTTAGAGGAACGCAATAGGCAATTTCAACATCTTCTACAATTTATTATGGTTATTATTGTGGTTAACTTATACAACCAAAATTTACTATATTTATTTTAGGGATATATCTAAGGACTACAGCAACAATTAAACTGTTCTATAATTTTAGTATTAAATTAAATCCTAACAGTCCTACCCAGATCTAATTTTCGACGTCATTAACGACCATGTGTTACGTCTTATTCTTCCTCTAGATCTTGCAACCTTCCTAAATTTACCTTTGGCTTCTATCACGTTTTGTTTTAAACATTTTAATTCATTGGAGTTCTTCGTCTTATTTTAAATCAATGCTTCTATGTAGGCGGACTAATATATAAGGTCTCCAACTTGCATCATTACGTAAGCATTGGAGATGGAAAGAAATTGTAACGTACTAACGACAATTTGGAGTCTCTCGTTTTAGCAAACAAGATTTCATTCTCCCGTGTACCGCTGTTGAATAACAGTCATTTATCGTGAAATCGATTTCTGAAATGTATACCAAGCAAGAATTTTTCACGCTGGAAAGTTGTACGGCCATCAAAATATGCAGGCGTTTGAAATCTGTGAGAGAATGAATACAGAATGTTCATCAATGGGTTCGACGCGCAAAACAGTGTCGTAGAGGTGAAATGAAGAAGTGCGATAAAAAACGATCAGGCCTACTGGTATCGGTGGCGCATGAGAAGCATCAAAAACGAGTGAATACCATGATTTACGGAAACCACCAAATTATGCAAAAGAAATGTTTGCCAAGTAGGTCTTTGTCAATAAAGAGCTCGGTAGATTGACATTGAATTACAGAAAAATTTGCGTCAGGTGGATCCCGTAACAATTCATGGATTTCACGAAAGAACAAAGAAAAAACATTTGTCAAGGACTTCTTAACCAGTATCAACGTAAAAGAGATCATCACCGGGGACAAATCTTGGATTATGACCCCGAAAACAAGCGGCAGTTAGTGGAATATCGACGTCCTGATTCTCTGCATATACGAAAATTCAAAACTGCAGGGTCCGATCTAGGGGGGTAAGCTGGGCATATATCCTAATTGTAAAGAACAGGAAATATTATTTTTATCCGGAGCTGCTAAGTATTTTAGCTAAATTCGGCCCTGCAACAGCGTTTCATTACAACAGAAAGTAACGCTTACAATTTTTGCGATACAAAAGGAGTCATTCATACTGAATATCTGTTAAGGGATCAACGATTAATTCAATAATATTCTGCAAAAATTTACGATCACTAAAGAAACGTATCTGTGGAATAAAACTAAAATGAACGATTTTTTTTTGCACCATGACAATAAAAGATCGTATTGAAACAACGAAATTATAAAGACCTGAAATTCACGATTGTTTCCTACCCTCCGTGCAGTCCTGATTTGACAGGTCAACATTTTTCATCGCAATTAGATCAATTGTATACAAAAAAAAATGTCATTGGCAAAATGAGGAAATGGATTCAGCATTTGGAGAAAAGCGGTGCGCTAAATGATGACTGTTTGGAAAAATAATTACGTACACTGGTAGCACAATATATTTCTTTCATTTTGAGGTGGTTTAATTAGTCTTATGTTGTTAAGGTAATAAAAGTGATTTATCAACTAACTAACTGTAATTTAGAAGACTCCTATAGCAATAACAAATGGGCGTTTTTAAAAAAATATATAAATAGTTACTACATTTCATGATACTTTATACGATGTCAACATGCTCTTCATTCAATTAACTTAAATTAATTAAAAGTTGCTCTCAAGACTACTTTTTTAAGAAAAACCTACATAGTCAGTTTCTGGCAAATCTTAGCAAATCTAATGGAGATGATTGGTTTAAAAACTAAAGAAAAGTACATATCTATATGAAGATTTTTATAATCAAAATATGATATGTGCCAGTTCCAGTGTTAATCGATAACTCAATTAAAATAAAAAGAGCGTTAACAGATTAAGAGACAGCAGCTTATAACAACTAAATATCTTTCCATTAAGCTCTAGTGAATTTTTTAAAAAATCAAATCATGAACGAGGAAGCAAAAACATCGTCGTATAGACCCCATTTCCCACGTTACGATAATTGCTTTAAACACTTACTCCAGTACCCGACGCGTCTGTTCGCATCGATAAAGAACTGGTGGACCTTTGAATATCCTGAACGTTCAGGCTTTCCGCTTCCTGCAGCCATTCGTCTACATTAACGCCTCCGGTTCTTAGTGTCTCTATCCGAGCTTCCGCTTTCATCTTTGCAGTCTCCGACCTTCTAATATTTAATTTCATCTCTTCAATTTTCGTCTCTAAATCGGGACCGTTTGGGTCGTTTGGATCCGTCTGAAATATAACTAATGGTAATGAAATAATAAACTAAACAGAACCATAATTTAAGTATTAATATTTAATAATAAGAGAAGTAATGTCACTATCAAAGAAAAATATTTTTTATCTTTTTATTTGTTTGCATAAATACCACATTTCTTCTTTTGCATAAGTACCATAATTTGTTTGAAGTTTAAATAAGGAAGAATTTAAAGGCAGTAAAGCGAAAATGCAAAAGTTCTATAAAAGAAAATATCTTCCCAGACAATTTGCTTGCGATTGTGATTGAAAAAGGAGTAAGTTCTAATATTTCCGTTTCTAGAATAATTAAAACAATAGATCTAAAAAAGCAGATATTTTGAATTTCATCGAGAAAACATAAACTGTGGTATATACCATAATATCGCAATAAACAATAATTAGTAACAAGCAATATATGTTGTTATAATTGTTGTTAAATCCTTAGTCACGATATAAGTGTCAACAAACTGAATCAGGTAATCTAAGCATCTACAACATTACATTTGCTTCTTTTCGGAAAATATTGTTCGTTGTGTGGTTGTATAATTCAGAGGTTTCGGACACACAAACTAATAATTTATTCCGAACGCAGCGCTTCAAGAGCACATGAAATCTCATTGTCAACCGAGTTACCGCAATCGATATATCGGTTGGCAATAAGAGTCCATGTGGTCTTGAAACGCTGCGTTCCGAATAAATTATTAATTTATGTGGTTTGGAAAGTACTGCAATACCTGTGAATTATTCGTCACTGTGTAAAAATAGTTGTACATAAACAGAATAACCGTTCAACGCATAGTGATGTTATATGTTTTTCTACATTTATATATTGCAATAAATTATTGATGAATATCGAATATCTTTAAATTGGAAACCTTAAAATATCTAACTCCTATATCGTTGTACAGTAGGCCCCCGTATGCGGGAAATTTTGGTTCCGTTATCATTCTCAAATACCTAAAACCACGAATAGTGACGAGCGAGTATGTACACTAGGGTGACAGAATAAAATAGACACCAGGTAAAGCGGTATAAATATGTAAACAGCTAAATTCTAAGAACGAATTAAAAACTTTCTCTTGTCATTAGGGTAGGGGTAGATGTATCGGAAGGAATTCGTCATAGTTTAGTATCGTTACAACTATGCGTCGCTTACAAGGTTCGAGTGATATTAGCGACTTCACCCGGGATCGCATCGTTGGCATAAATAAGTAAATTTTTAAACATTCCATTGTCCACAGTTAACCGTGTGATTACACAATTTAAACGCAAGGAAAAAACAACAGCGGAGCCGAGACCAGGTCGTGCCGGACCTTCTGAAAGAAGTAAAAGGGTGCTTGTGCGCGAAGTGTTAAGAGAACCGCGAAAAAGTACAGCTGAGCTTGCGGCAGCTTCACAGAAAAGTCAGCGCACCGTTCTGCGATACCTCCACAGTGTGGGGATGTATAAAAGGGTGGCAAAGAAAAACCTCTCCTTACGGCGTTTCAAAAACGGCGCCGAATGACTTGGGCAATCGAAATGCGAACGGAGCCCGAAGAGTTTTGGCGGTCTGTCATTTTTTCAGACGAAAGCAGATACTGCCAATTCAGTGATAGTGGTCGTACGTGGGTATGGAGACGTTCGCCACAGCAACTGGATGACAAATTTTTGCATCAGACGGTGAAATACGGCGGTGTGATCATCATGGTGTGGGGCGCGATATGGTATGGTGGAAGATCGCA
Source organism: Trypoxylus dichotomus (assembly GCA_023509865.1). Lineage (NCBI taxonomy): Eukaryota > Metazoa > Arthropoda > Insecta > Coleoptera > Scarabaeidae > Trypoxylus > Trypoxylus dichotomus. Next base: position 43,176,248 of record CM042074.1, on the reverse strand, counting down.
ATTAGTAATCTGCGACGGAAATATAAATGCGGCAAAATATATCCAAATATTAACAGAAGGACTACTACCGATATTCGACAACGCCATTTTATCTAAAGAAGACGCCACTTTTATGGAGGATGGAGCATCCTGCCACAAAGCAAGAACAACAACCACATGGAAAGAGGAACAGGGAATTCGGATTTTACCACGGCCAGGCCAATCACCAGACATGAATCCGATAGAGAATGTTTGGCACATAATCCAGACAAATATGGCGAAACGACGCCGAAAACCCAGCAATAAGGAATAACTCGTGGCAGCTGTTACAGAAGAGTGGTTAAATATTCCAGAAGACACCATTAATTATTTAATAGATTCTATGCCACGGCGACTCGCAGCACTTCACGCAAGTAAAGGTGGATCGACAAAATATTAGTCTAATTTAAAAATTTTAAAATATTTTGTATATATAACGAGAATAGAATCTTTTTTTTGTTAATTAATAGGTGTCTATTTTATTCTGTCACCCTAGTGTATATGAAATAAGAAGTAATATCATTTCGTTAAACAGATCTTGCAACGGTTTCAAGACTTCTGTTGTAGTGCAAGTAATGTTTACATTGCATTCCATTATTGAATTATAATCTGTCCTCTATTCTTTTATTGTTTGGGCCGTTCGAAATATTGCAGAAAATTTGTCAAGCGTCCATGATGGCGATTCTTGCTGTTCATATACGTAATCTTTCAGTTCTTTTACGGTCATATTGTTAAATCCTTCTCCTCCTATTTGCTGGGTTATCTTAATTATCGTTGTGAGCTGTAGATCAACACTTTTGGCGTGTTCAAGACTAAGAACAATATTTTTTCTTCCTCTGCTAATCCTTACGATTACACCATCTTCTGTTGGCATCGCTTTTTTGTTCGGTCACCCACTTCTTTTTTTATTGGAAAAATCACCACTACTTGCATATTTGTTAACGTTATAGTCCACTGCTTGGCTACTAATGTTCAATTCTCGTGCTCCTTGTCGATTGCTTTTACCTGTTCTATGATAGCTAACAATTAAGGCACACATTTGTATGGGCACCTCTTTAGTTTCCGCCATTATAATAAGAAATATCAAAACACGTAAAAACTAGTAATAATTCGCTTGTATGTCTTAGTAAATTATAAAATTGTAAAAAATACACTAGGACGCTTTTCTAACAGACAAACACTTCATTTACTATCTTTATTGTTCGACCAATGTTAACGAAGGATCTTGTGGTTTTTCAGTGTCTTACTAGTACTATATAATTTATGCAAATAGTTGGTAAAAACTTGAGTGCTTTGAAATTTTAACCAGCTTTCTGTTGTGGGTATTGATTCTTTAAGGTTGGACTACAATACTAACAAAACACTGCTCATAATCCACGTGCTCCAGCGTGTAAGAATTGGTTGAGGAAATTGTTGAATACCAGGACAATGCTTCTAAAATTCTTGTACCCCTTTAAAAGATTTTAGAATTTTTTTTGTATTTGTTAATAAACAATCTACAGTTGAGTGATTTTTGGGAATAATATCTGCAACCTGCTGTAATGCACGTAAAACGTGCATCACATGTATTACACTAGAACATTCACTTTTGAAGTAACACCCCTTACAAAGCATGGACGAGTCAACATCAGTATTGTTCAAGTGTACTTCGTATCACACTGTAAATAGCCTTGTCAGTATGCCCTATAACATTGACATTTACATCTATGGTCTTACCAGAGCTTACACACAGTTTTAATTTTATTTTTTACAGCAGCTCTAATACAGCCCTAAGTCTTTCCGTGTGTAGATGGTAAATAATTTCTTAAAGTTTATTTACTCGGCAATAGGTAATCAGGAGTATATTTTATTCAGAACATATCTTCACTATTTACTAATATATTAAAACCGCCAACATGTAAATTAAATCAAATAAAAATTCGTCTTTAGATAAGTGACTCGTTTCTTTGTGGTAGTTGTAGTGGCTTGTGCGCTTGGCCATCAGTTACGCGATGCTGAGTTCGAAACCCGGAACTGTTTCTCAGGGTTGAGGTTTTTCTATGGTTTTCTTCTCTGCATGGTGAATGCTAAAAACTATTATCTTGAGACACACCACAGGCGCAGGCGTAATAATAACTGAAGGTCAGCCGAAGCCCTCTGTAATTGGCGAAATCTGTTGGAGGATGCGAAGGCATGTATTATTATTATATTTGGATTTTTGACTGTTTACGTATCTAATAGAAGAACGGTGTATCATACACTAAATAAATAACTAACACCATCGTATTTTAGGTCCTGTAATTGTCCGATAATTTTTTTATACGGTCCACGAATAGCAGATACTTATTTTACCATTTTGCACACATAATTAGTTTGCAATGAAATATTAAATACGCATCGTACCTTGCTGAAGTCATTGTGTCGAACGAAATACTTGTGCGATGATAAATAATTACGATGACATCCCTACCATTTGCTGACTATATATAACTACTATTTAAAATCGGTATAAATTGTAACGGAAAATAATAGTTTTTATCCATATTCTTTTAAAGAATGTAATATTCTACAATATAAAATTTCCCTAACACAAAATACGTTTCCATATTACAAAAATTTCTACTTATTGTTATGTAGTTAGTTATGTGTGTGTTGTTAGATTCTAAAGTAAAAAAGAAAGTATAAAATCATAAATTAAAACATTAAAATTCTTTTTAGACTCTATATTACATTCCGAGTCACTTGTATTAAGGCCTTTGTCCAACTAAGTCCTTTTGGTTTCGAAAAAAAATGTTTTAATTGTTATAGCGCCTAGAATAATGAACTGCATTTAAACTGGAATAACTATAGTCTGTTGCATTTTAACTGAAAAAATTATTTAAGTTTGTAACAAGAAATTTAATAACATTAGTCAATATTCAAATTTAATTCATTTAAAATATGTTTTATCGATCTAGACTTGTGATTACTCTAACTGATACTTATCTACATACATTGTCAGCGTCTGAATGCACTTTTAATAAGTGCGGAATGATTTAATTTAGTTACACGTAATTCGTGGAAAATTTCAGATATAGCACAAAAAAATTAGATGAATTGAGAAATAAAATCCACTAATATTCTAAATGTCGCCATAGTCTGCTCAAACCAATTGTACACAGTGGTTGCTTCTTCATTGTACACTAAATATTTTCTTTCAGAGTAACATATTTTTAAAAATGCAAAATGTATCTGACCCAACATTTTGCTCTCTTTCTAATCCTATGAAATAGAATACTGTCACTTAAAAAACAAAAGATGATCTAACGAAGTTATTTTTTTTTAATTAGAACATCCTGTATTTTATCTCATATTTAGTTAGCTTATTGAAATAACGCCATAAATTAAAAAACATAAGTAAGATACAATATGTATTGGTAAGAGAACAAAAAAACTAACACGAAAAAGCAAAAATCCTATTGAAGAAGTTGTTCAGAATGTCCACCATTTTTGTTGATATACATTTGAGCTCGGCTAAAAATCTAATATTGAGAGGTCAGGTGATGTCAGAGGCAATAAATGTAGTCCCTTTATTCCCAAACCATGTCTTTCCAAATTCTAATTGTAAAAAATTCGTTACTAATTCTGCGTTATGCAGTGTCATTAATCGCTAAACTGTGTCGACTCCTCAACAAGCTGATATTTCAATAGTCTTGTCTTTCACTTTGTTTTTCACATATTTCCAAAGCCAACTTCTATTTTCTTTTAGTTATAGCGTTATGTCTAAAGAAAAATATAAATGAGGTACAGTATTCAGGATTGAATAAGCTAGCTAAATATGCAATAAAATATGGGTTGCTCAATTTAAAAAAACAAAAAATTTCGTTGGATTATCCTTTGTTTTTCAAGTGACAGCCATCCTATTTCACAGGATTAGAAATGGATCAAAAAATTGTACCACATACATTTTGCATTTTTAAAAATATGTCACTCAACGAAAATATTGAGTGCACAATGAAAAGCCAACCATCCTATATAATCATTCAAACTTCATAAACTTATATTAATATGTCATTGAATTCATGTTAATACTACTTCCAGATTCGCCATGGAACTGGCAACACAGTTGATCTCTGCTATGGCGACGAGGCAAACGAACATCTGATGAGCCTTCAAGGAGTTTGAACGCTTAGTGGTTATTGGTAAAACTTTAACAGATCTACGGGGACAGTGTTTTGTCAAAAAGCCAAATTCTACCGAAAATGAACTTCACAGCGAAAGACTTTCAACTGCAGAAAGTAATAAAAATCAAGAATCCTAATCGTCAGATGATCAGAGTGATCGCAGAAGAACTGAATTTGACTCATACAACCGTTTATTGGAAAAGAAAATCCTCACCAAAATCACCCATACGAAATTTGTGTCTCAAAACCAAATGTAAACTAATATTTTTATCGCAAAGTTGTTACAACTAATAACAACATAGTTTATATTTATATATGCTCTATATATATATATATGTTTGTAAATCTACATTGCGATTGTACAATAACAGAAAATCATCTTCTGGTTCAAAATCTTAAGTACATTTTCATAAAACCGGATTTATTAAAATAATTCTGTATTGTTGAAGGCAAAATTTGTTTATGTGAAATAAATAACTTCAAATAAGTCAATGGTTTTCGATAAATTTGTTGTAGATATGACTGTACCGATTTTTGATGAAATGCCATTTAATATAAATTGCCAACAAAATACTTTACAATTACACTAATTACAGCTTGGTCTAATAGTTTGCGCACAAATGTTGTATTTGAGCATTGAATTTAATCTGATAATATTTTTCAACCAAAGATTTCGTGGACATGAACATGCGTCCAAAAAATTTTATTTTTCTCTACATGTAATGGGAAATCATAAGTATGAAAAGTCATCCAAGTCATGCTTGAGAGCGACAAGTTACAAGGAAAGCACTTGTGTCATATTGCTTGAATGCTCGAGATTTTTTTGATTTTCCTATAATTCGTGACACTTTGGCTTACACTCGGGATGTTTGAGTCGATGGTCCGTCCCTGTGTAATCGAGGGCTCCAATTGTCGCTTGTAGTAGTATGTATTGCCGTTGTAATTAAAGATAAAGCAATTGAAATTACAGAAATGGTTGGATATTAAAGTTCCCAAGCCTTAGAGTTGCACAGATTCCACGATATAACATACGTTCAAATGCATACCACGGAAATCGGCAAGTGTAAAACGAGAAAATGTGAAAGAATTTATCAAAAAACTATACCAGCCCGAGAACATGTATAATGCTGACAAAACAGATCTTTTTATTAAGGGTTACCAGATGAAACATTAATATTAAAATCTGAAAAATGTGTGCGTGATAAAATGTGTAAGGATACGTTCACCACTTCATTTTGTCTGAGCGCATGAAAAATCAGGGACGTACAACATTAGAAGCTGTGCGCATATACAGTTAATCGCAATTATTCGCAATTATAGTAGCAGCCCTGATATTGGAATACTTTTCTGAATGATATTGATTATTTGTTAGCGTTTATTTATAAGAGTAGGTAACATAGATGTAATTCGTCTAGCTAGTCTGTATGTCACGGAGATTCAACGATTAAGATTTAATAATTTTTAGGTAATAACTTCATCTAGATAAGCCAATTGCAAAAATTCAAATCCAAATAATCCGTGATTTTCGGGCCGAACGAATTTCGTGCGCAGGTGATAAAAAGATTTTACGATTAATATGCTGCTATCCATAGCACTAATACCTTGTTCAACAAACGTACGAAAACTATTATCTACATAAAATATTTGCCATAAAAATGTATTTGTAATTTCGATCTATCATCCAGAAAGTAATTCCTTATCGAGGTAGAAACACATTAAATGCCAAGAATGTTCAAACAAATCAATAAACTCGACATGAATAAGACATATTCAGTGTCTATTAATTGCTGCGCTAGTTTTATGTTGTACCAGGTAATAAACCGGTTGTAAAAAGAATTATTTGTTTACACTAGACTTACTCTATCAGAATAGAAGTAAATCACTTGAATACAAATTTGTGGATATAATAATCTGTAGTATGCGGCTATAGAAGACACGCGATTTATCTAAAAATATCTCGAATAAATAAACGCCATATACGTAAGAGTGGTATAGTACGGGTACTATCATACAAATACTATCGGCAGCGTAGCGCATGATCGTTTAAGTCTTCAATAAACGTGAATGAAGGCACTGTAAAACAATGCTAGGGAATTTCTCAGATGTAACATCGGAAAGTGAAAAATTTACTTTTCAAGGAATCAGAACATGTACTAAATATGTCAGCTTATCTACTCGTGTATTTGCTTGAAAGTTTTATTTTTATAAATATCCAGGAAATTCTCTTATTATCAAGAATAACACAACGTACTGTCTATTTCAATTCATAGTGCGCAATTATATACAAACCTATTACTGACTTACTGCGATAATTTCTCAACATCCCTTGATGGTACACACAAACCCTCAAAGTTTGTGTGCAAATTAAAAATATTCTGAAGTTTAGTACTGCGTTTGTGCTACTGTAAAAGCTTGCATGTCGCACTATATCTTGAAACAGAGAGTACAGTACTTTAAAACAACTTGCTTGTTTTCTCTTCAGAAGAAATATTTTGTTTTACCCCAAAATGTGTTCGTTAAGGTAATAAAATATTTCCATTTGTGATTTAGAGGTTTTGCAATTAAAATACAACGTGTCCCAAAAGCCCTTTTCAAAATGGAAAGAATATAATAAAATAATGGCGATGCTTAATGAATAAATGTTTTTTTTTTGTTAATATGCACGCTTTGGGAATTTATTTCTTAAAAATTATATCTTCCAAATGTTTTGTTGAACTCCAATAATGGCAGTTCTGGCTGTCTACATGGCCATTAAGGTAAAAATGCGCCTCATCAGAGAAGCCTTATAAAACTCCGTTTCTGTAAAACCTGCTAAATTCCAAAGAACGGGGCTAACGATTGCCATGCTCACCTTTATTTGTATATTATCTATGATGCATATAATATTTTTAATAATTGGAATATAAAGAATCATGAAAGTATTCAAAAAATAAAATAAAATATATGCATAAACTAAATTCTGTTGAATTTTCACTTTAATGCAAAACGAAACAAAAACCAAAAGTAACAAAATGTATTGTATGGCCTCCCTCATGATGGCCAGAATAAAACTATGCTTTTTGTTGCTGAATGGTATGGCACAAGAAGACTTTCATTATCGCGCAACAGAATAACGTTCTATCCAATGAGTGCAGATAGAATACAATAAGTCATGCACCCAAACGAAGTTCGTTCTTCCACCAACTATTATACTTTTTCAAACCATGATTGTGCCTCCTTTATAACTTCTTGTTTATGCTGAAGTCTATAAGTACTGTTAACTTCCGGGTAAACCCAAGTATAATTTGTCACTGAAGGTAACTACAATTCGTTGATGATTTTCCCAGGTTACTTGGTCCCCTACCTAGGCAATTCGAAGTTCGATTTCTTTCTTTCTTTAAACCAACTTCGTATAACTGCTTTCCTGCTATTTTTATTATTATTACATAGGTTATACGTAATTTCTGTACGGCAGCGAAAGAAGAGGAAGAAAGTTATGCAGAAGTTGCAAGAAAACTTTGTACAGAGTACGAAAAAGAAAATTGACCATCACATACGACCATTCAAAATTTGAGGAAACCGGCATGGTAAAGGATGAGAAAAGCAAAACGCGTCATCATTTGATTCCTGAAATCGACTACCACTGTCGTCAAACATTCCAAAAACCATCTTATTCAGAATTTTGCGCCAAAGTTCTTCATTTAAAGACTTACAAGATTCAGATAACTCAAAGAATAAAGTCAACATTGAATTATGTAAATTGAGCATTACAACGAAAAACGGAGAATTCAACAAAATCATCTTTAACAACGAGATACATTTTCAACTGGATGGTATTATAAACAAACAAAATTCCCGAATCTGGGGCAAATATTCACGAGAGATACTGGAAAGAAAGCTGAAAACAAGTAACTGTCTAGGGTTTCTGGGTTGGTAGAGTGGTAGGACTGCATTTCTTCAAAATTATCTTGGTGAGGTATTACTGTTATTGGAGATATTGCTCGATATTGAAACATGAATACAAATTTTTTGTTCAACAAATCGTAAAGTTTGGACGTGGACAACATGCTCTCACCAGTATGAAGCCGCATTACACACAGTCGTAAAAACAATAGACGTTTTACGCTAGCTATTTGGTAATAATTTTTTTTTAATAGAAAATAGCATCGTCTGATTTAACGCTTATAGATTTTTCGTTTGGGGTTACTTAAAGGAGAAGCTTTACGCTAACAATCCAAAAACAGTTGATCTTAAGAAAAATCTTATTCGGAAAGTTATGTAAAAAAAATTGGTAAAAGAATGAAGGTATACTATACAGCAGCAGCAAATCTCTAAAATATTTTTCATTGCTTCAGTTATACTTGCATTTGAGATGAATTTAAAAAGTAATCTTAATTTGGAACACCTATGCCAGCTGCAACATCAACTTGTACACTTGTTTCTAAAAAAGTTGTAGCTTCTTACAGCCAAGATGTCTTCTCTTCATAATACTAGTATTACAAAAAATTTTCAAAAAATGAAATTAACCTTCATACGTAGATATAATCAAGTTATTATAAAATTAATTGTGGTGACACACAATTAATTATTTTATACATTGCAATTTACACTTTATATAAGAGAAAATTGAATACTTAAGCTTCTACGAGATAAATCAAGCATTTAAAACATCCCTAGACCTTTGCTGGCAATGCATTACAGTAAAGCGTTGCTTTTAGTTCAATTGTTATATCTTACCTTTTGACCTGATTCCCTCATAGCACTGTAATTCTGTAACTTTCGAAAACATTCCTTGACATTATTATTCTCCCTCGCTATCTTATTGGCCAGCCTCCTCGCCTCTTTACTGAGCGTAGCGGCGGCGGATTCGTGATCGGCGGTGACTACCGTTACGGGGTCGTTATCGCACGGTTCGAAGTCGTACTGAATGTGCTGCTTGAGCACCGGATAGTAGAGATAGCAGCATTGCAAATTGTACTCCCTCGTCAGCTGCTTCGCCTGATCTCTGATCGTACCGAACGAATTCTGCATGGCGGAGCAGGTGAGCAGTTCGGTACGACCCATTAGCATTAGGTATTCGGCGACCTTTTCGTAAACGCCGTTTTCCATTGTGGTCATCGCCAGTTGCAGATCGACGAGGAAGTATCTCGTTTGGTGGGCGTTAGCGGCTGCCAAGCACAGCAGGTAGTCGTTCCGCGCGCCCGTCGACTTTTCCTCCAATTGTTCTCGCTTCGACGACACTTTGGCGCTGTTTTTCTGTAACGACGTGATTGATTGAAAAAACGAACCCTTTTTCTTTTTCAGTCTGAAATGGAATAAATGGTTAACGTTAGCAAATTTATATGTTACAACTCGATAAATTTACAGTCAGTTGATATTTGAGTACAGCATAGAGAATATCAGCAAAGCGTATGCCCAGAAGTTTGAAGTTCATTTATTTGAACAACAAAGTTGATTGAATTTGAAAATTTCTGGGATGCTTTCTTTTCATTAAGGTGGTAAACATAGAAAAATAATTAATGTTTTATTTTGGGGGTATTAGTCATGTTTAGAAGAACTTTTTTAAGTGGCATAAAATAATAACGCTCTTTATTGTTGCATCCATTGCATATATATATATACATATGTACATGCATATATTATATAGTTTAATATTAATATGGAACTCGTTGGTATTAGGAATGACGTTTTCTTTCATTTTACCAACGCTGTCAAATTTCTGAAAAAGTATGAGTCTCGGTAGGATTTAAACCCACGACCTCTCCATTACCAGCGGAACGTGTTGACCACTACACCATAGGACTGAATGTGAGTTCATATGATTCACTGATATTTTTTCAGAAATTTAAAAATGTTCGTAAAAGTTAATCGTAATTTTATCACATATATGTATATATGTCGCCGTATGTGATAAGTGAAAATATGAGTGAGATCTCGTCAAAATCGAAACAGTGCCTTTCGGGACCAACAACAAACACGGTGGGAAACACGGGAATATATATATATATATTTATATATATATATATATATAGGTTTATACAGGTTCAAACGCGTTCATACTCCGTCACGGCACGCATGCACATACGCGAGGTCTACGCTATAAGTATGGTCGTTCGAAGAATAGCATTTTTTAATAGCCAGCCAACCAACGTGACATACATAAATATGTCTGAAGTAATGAAAATTGAATACTCCGCGGTCTTCAAATTTTTAACAAAACAAGAGCATACGCCTAGTCACATAAAACAACGTTTAGACGGCGTTTACGGCGATTTATCTCCTTCGTATTACACTGTAAGAAAGAGAGCACCATGTTTCCATTTGGGGCAAGAATCCCTGAAAGATGCTGAACGGAAGATTTAGTGCTAACAGATCGCCATTGGAAAGTGAAGGAATTAGCGGTGATAACAAACATATCCGAAACAAGAATTTGTCGAATTCTCCATGACTATTTGGGTATGAATAAAATTAGTGCAAGATGGGTACCGCGACTTCTTTCTGCTCTCCAACGTAAAGTAGAGTCAAATGTGCGCGGTCGTTGTTAAACATGTGTGGAGACGATCCAAAACCGATTTTGGAGTCCATTGTCACACGAGATCAAACAATGTTTCTGTTTTACGATCCTCTATCAAAAAGCGGGTCCATGGAATGGAGGCGACCCGATGAACCTCGTCCCAGAAAGGCAAAAGTCGTTCAATCAACGAAAAAGGTCATGGCCACAATATTCTAGGATTTGGAGGGCATTTTGCTAATTGCCCAATATATCTGTGAACGGCACATATTATGCGTCTATATTGCATAAATGAAGGGACAGTATTCGTGCAAAATGTCGTGGAAGATTGACAAAAGATGTGCGATTATTGCACGACAATGTTCGCCATTTTTTATAAGGTATTACAATGTGGTTATTAAAGGACATTGTTTCTGTCTAATATTCACTTTCTTTGGTTCTCAGTTTGAGTGCTGAATGGCATTCAAACCACGACTATCTTAAGAAGAAGATATGTATGCGATTACATCGAAACGTTAATAACGATATTGTAATACCTTATAACATATACGGAACACTTTTTACTCGAAGAAAGTAGACCTCATAAAGATTTTAAACTTTGAATATGTGATTTCAGTTTTCCATAAATGTTATAATAAAAGTGGACAAGTACATCAATATAAATTGATTTTCGTCAACATACGAAATTCTTAGCTGTGGTACCATCTACGAACCAAAAGAAAATTTAAGTAATTGAGGAGGCACTATTTTAAGGTTTTTGAAATAAGATTTAACTATAATACAATGTTAAGATGCGATTAAAATGTATTAAGTGAATATAAAATATGGTTTTTATTTCTTAAAGAAATAAAAAGTAAAACATATTAAATTCGGATTGTATTGCTTTGCTATAACAGCACTTTATAATATTTTATTTTGGTTACGATGAACAAGCTGGTTATGACAAGTGATATTGGGCCTTGGTATAATTTACATCATTAGTTGAGTATCCTTTAATTCCGCATTAACTGATCGCTTCTTTACAATGTCATAGTAATTGCGTAAAATAAAGTTCTATTTATATATTTTATAATATTTATTACAATAATTAAATGTTATAGCAAGCAATAGTCGGATTTTTGATAAAAATAGCGATCATAGAAAACCTGTCGTGATAAAGCACCAGAATACATGAACACCTAGAAACAAGTTCGACCAAAATTTATAAATTCATCGATGCTGTTAATTTGTACAACCCCAATAATGGAAGCTGATTTGATAAAGAGTAGTATTATGCTGTAAAGCTAATAAGTGGTTTTGAAGTCTGGTATTAAAATTACGTATATTACTAATACTATAAGCACGTAACAATTAAATATGCTCTTCAATTTAAGGTTAATTTGTATCCTTCACATACTATTGACGCAAATGTATAATGTTACTGTTTATCATTCAATCTTATGATTGATATACTTTTTAAATCAACGTTCATTAAACATTTCTTTATGATGTTGTGACTGTGCAAGTACTTAAACGTGCAGTCTGGTTGAATGTTAATCCGTAACGTTTATATGGCATTGCTTCTATCAATGTATAGCAACGTTACTATTTCAAATATCGCTTAGATATATATTTTAATTTAACATTACTAAAACGTTCTTTTATACCGTTTTGTAAGATAATTGAAATCATCGGTTATAATTATACATTATTCGCCTTTTTTTCGGCGATATGTAGAAATGTATTTATGAAATTAACGGTTTTTTTGTAATGCGTAAAATTAGACCATTAAACCACTGCAATGGTATAGTAGCGGTTATTCAAATAATGTATTTCTATTGGGATAGGGATGTTTTCCTGTGAAAGAAGTAATAGTGAGGAAAAACCAGTATAAAGAAATTTTATAACAATATGCAACTTATAGTTAGCCGTAAATTAGTTTACTATTCAACACGATAAAGACGCTTCAAAGCCCCGCGAACCTTTTTTTTTAATAGGAAGAAGAAAATGGAGTCATCAAGAATATGGTTTCGCCACCACAATCACTGGCCCACAATAGTATACAGAAATTGCAGAACGAACTAAACAGAAAAGCACGTCGGTGATGTCCAAGTGCAGCAAAGCATTTATGAGAGTACCAACCTGCAAAAAAAAACTATAAAGTAGAATATTCAGCAATTTGGCCACTACCTCTTCAAAATGATCTAAAAAAAAATAATTAGCAGTAAATATAATCTGCAAGCTTTAAGGTAATAATGCAATTTGCAAAATTAACTGAAATTGCAAATGTATGTGGAATATTAAATATGGAAGAAATCTGGAACAGCATGTATTCAACAAGTTAACCATTATTACGAAGGGTAAATATAATTACTGCAAGTACACATTGTTAGTATAATACGTACCAACTGTTCAAATAAGCTAGGCAAAAGCTCGTACAAACTAAACAAATGCTTTGATAGCATTATAATTACTACAATACAAACACATCAATCCACTTACATTTTCCATTTGTCTATGTGTATTATTTGCTGATACTATAGTTATCCTATTGAGTGTAGCTTAAATATAGCATAATAATTTCAAACATATTCCATGATTAAAACTATTATTTAACTAACAAGAGTTTTAGCTGAAGCTGCGAGGTTACAGTTCGCGTTATTAATTTTCATTGTTTGAAATAGCGATCGCGAGCTTTCTTCGCATTAAACTAGTTAATATTGTAAAAAAGCAGAATGGCAGGTAAGTAAAATTGATTTACATTGGTAGATTCTATTCAAGCGCGTTTTTTATTGATGTTGAAACACCGCTGCAAAGTTTGATAACCGAACATAAAACTAACTGATCAATACCCAATCGAAATCTATTTTTCTGCGCTTGTAGAAAGTAACAAACAGACAATTTACAGAAAAGAAACTTTAAAAATACATTTCGAGGTGAATACGCTAAAATACGCCGCTTAAAACTCGATGATCCTCTAACAAAAGCTGCGATAGGATTCAAATGGAAAGCAAAAATATTGATAATTCGGTACTCAGTTTAATAAAAAAAAAGAACGCCTCTGCACGAAACGAATTGTGTGTTATGATTTTGCAAATAATAAGAAAAATCGATAAAATAAACTCGGATTTTACGAATTACCGGCGGCACGAAAAAACAAATTTTCAACAGCCACATTCTTTCATTGGATGAAATATTATCTACGAAAAATATTGCTTCTTTACCTCTTTAAAATTTAAAAAGTGTCGTATTAAAGCCAAAATTTAAGGACTTCTTGCGTGTTAATAAAATACTGAAAATTTATCTTCCGAATCAGGCACTTGATTTTGCTCTTTTTAATCCTAGATTGAATATTGCTGATTGTTTAGAAACTTATACACTTCCATTAAAATAAGGAAAGATATCGAACATCATTTAAGAAGCGTCTTCCTCTTTAGTTTAAAAAACAGTTAGCAGATTTGATCTCCAATGTTGCAACACTAACAATTATTCCCAAGTATTTACTCGACTACCAAAAGAGATAAAAAGAGATAAAAGCTAATATGGTTGATGTGGTTCCAAAAACATTTAATGTTTTTGTTAAATAGCAACATCACACACGTCACTAATTCAACCGTTTCTGAAACTGGATCGGAAAACCCTTTAAACCTAGATATGGTGAAGCGATAGAGCATTTCTTATAATTGACGCATGTCATTTCGCAAAATAATTTAAAAATTTGCATTGGATTTTGTGAATGCTGATAATAATAGACCATTTTAAACTTCTTCTATTTATAAAACGTAATGGTAGGTTGTAGAAATGAGATAATAATGTGTGATGTAGATAGCTGCCAAACCATGTTCATCAAAAATAGTGCCCGGACAGATACGTTCAACAAATTCAAAGACCGTTGTCATTATGTATCGTGCTCGTCAGATATCGAACGTCCGTTCTCTTTAATATATAAAGACAGACATTTTCACGCAAACGAATACCTCTCAAAGAAACAACTACCGCCCATATGTATAGGAACGACTATGAAAAGTATAGAAACACATAGAAATATTAATATTAATATTTAACATCCTGTATTAATTTATTTATTATTGTTGTAAAATACAACGGAAATGTATTCTGTTGTATTTTGATAGCATAATACATTTTACGCAATCTGCTTTTCTTCATATTACAATAGCTAGAATTGCATTAAGCCCTAGTGTACTTAGATTCAGATAAATTCTAGGAAAAAAACTGTTTGTAATGTAAGATGAAACGATTCCAAGAAATCAAATACAGCAAATATTTTGAATAAAGCGTCAATTTAGCACGTGTTGTCGTAGTAAAAAATTCCAGAATAACAGGAAATATTAATTGAAAAACATTCAGCTAATATAACATTACGTGGTGAAGGATATTCAATAGCACAAATCGCTAAAAGAGTGAAGGTATCAAATAACGGAGTATTTGCGACTCTTATGAGAATGCAGGTGCACTCCGAAAAAATACCAATATCTTATACAACAGTTATGCGAAGACTTCTCACAGTACGATTAAGAGAAAGGATAGTTGTGAAAACGCCATTGTTGAAACAATAAAGTAAGAAAAATTGACTAGAATGGACTATTCAACACAAGGATTGGACCCTTGAGATATGGTATAAAATACTATGAACAGATGAAAGCAAATTTTGACAAAACGTCGATCATTTGTGAGGCGAAAAACTGAAGAAAGAGTCAGTGACCAATATGTGGTTCCTACCGCGAAACATGGTGGAAGTCGTGAGACGGTTTTGAATTGTGTTGGTGGTACAGTTGTAGAGCATTTGAGAAAAATAGATGAGATTCTGCGTAAAGCCAGTTATCTGAGAATCTCATAGGAAAAAGCAGCCAAAACTTTATCTTCTAGGAAGATAACAATCCCAAACATTCATCTTGTTTGTGTTTAACTTATTTGATATCACTCGAAAAAGAAGACAAATTAATACGAATGATTTGGCCTATTGGATGGTAATGTACACTACCGTCCATATTAGTTCGGACACCCAGTAAAATGTAAACTCTACTAAAAGATAATATAATTGCTTTTCTATATAAATAACATTTATATTAGGTTGTTTATGAAGTTTATTGTTTATTAATTATAGAGGCGAACTTCCAAGAATATCGATTAGGGAATGATTAAAAACCTATTATATTTTATGGACCAATATAGTAATTTTCAGAATAATACTCTGAATATTAAGATAAATAAGATTATTCTTGGGACAATATTGCAGCTAATAAAGTTACAATACTCTTTAGGGTGGGAGCAGGCCACCCGAAGGTGTACTGTGTATTGATAAATGCTTTACTTCCTAAATACAACTGCTTGTGGGTGCGTTAGTGTTCAGAGCCTATCTTTTTATGTGAGCCTGATTAAAGTTATTAAAATGCCGAGGGAAAAACCGACAACTTTAAAAAGCGCTCTGTAATTGTTGCTTTTCATCACGAATGTTATTCAGTGCATCAAATTTCCGAAAAAATACATGTTTATAACTCGTCTGTTAGTGATATCATTCGGAAACATCAACGCAGGGGCAGTTTAAGAGATTGGGCATGTTCAGGTCGTAAGAGAATAACAATTCACGCTGACGATGAGCGCATAAAATTGCTGAGCAAGCGAAATAGGAAGCTGACAGCACCAGAAATCGCCGCCGAAATGAATCGCGACCGTGCATGGAAAGTTTCTGTTACAAAATTAAAAAAAAAAATTAAAAGCTGCAAATTTTCACGGCCGCATTGCAACAAAAAAAACCTACTTCGACAGGGAAACAGGCAAAAACGGCTGCAGTGGGGAGAAACACATGGATGATTGGAAAAGGGTGCTATGGGCTGATGAGTTAAAGTTTGAGTTGTTCGGACAATCAAGGCGCGTTTTGTAAGGAGAACGAAAAGCCAAAGCATGTTGCAGGATTGTGTAATACCAACTGTCAAGCAAGGAAGAAGTTCTGTGCTTCTTTGGGGTTGTTTTTCCTACGCCGGTACAGAAGACTTGAAGCGAATCGAAGATATTTTGCGAAAAGAGGGTTATTTGGAAATACTACAAGAAAATACAATACCATCGGGGCAACGTCTAATCGACGAAAATTTTGTATTGGTGCAGAACAGCGACCCCAAACACTCAGCAGTGATATGTAAAAATTTCTTAAATGAAAAGATAATGGCAGAGTTTCTTTGGTAAACGGAATGTTTAAAAAGTTTTTGTTTAGTTTTCGTTAGAATTACTTTTTTTGCTTTTATACTTCTTTCAAATGCGATAAAAATTTTAAGTTTTGGAGAAATGAGTGAATATTTTCTCGGTTTTTAAAAATTTATTTGCGTGTCCGAACTAATATGGACGGTAATATACGTAATGTTGCAGGTGTATAATCAAACTGATTCAAATTTTTCATGGATGTATGCTTATTGGGTAAGTCTTTTTACAATATATCTTTGTATTACTGGCGTTTTGTTATTAACACTGTAAGCTATTCTGACACAGTTATTATATAAATAAAGCAAAACGTCTATAATCGGTTCTTCAAGTGATGAATGTATTTACTTGTACTGTAAGGTAGTGTGTATGGCAGCATCTGCTTGCATTGCAACTTTCTATGATTTTTGGAGATTGAAATTTGAAAATCGGGAATCGCATAAAACTAAAGAAAGCTACTACACCAATAAAATAGACAATAATTTATTTCTTTTCATAGCTAAGTAAAGTGTCTAGTATAAAAATATCCATAGGTAGACTCAAGTTGACAAAAACAAGACTAGAAGGCCTTCTAAAACTTCTCTCTCTTTATTCAACAAAACTGCAATGGTTAAAAAAAGTTGAAATTAATATGAAACTTGAAGTCCTGTGATCTAATTGGTTATCATTCCGCCGAGAACAGGGAGGACGTGGGTTCAAATCTAACCGAGATTGATATTTTTTTCCAGAATTTAGAAACATTGATCATTTGCAAGGAAATCGTAATTTTTATCATTAAAAAAAGGTTATTTACTGTATTGACAATTACCTAAGAATACAAACACTATCCTAACGCATTGCAAACATTTCTTTAAACATTTAAAATTGTTTAGGCTTGAATATTTCCTATACAATCAATAATGTACGCTCGCAATTCTTTTAGATCTGTAATCGGGAAGACAATAACTTAATCAAAAATTAATTCAACATAACTGGAAACACTATATCTATCCAGTCAAGCAAAGCGCTGCACATACACATATAGTAGAGTGCCGCGAAAGTATCCCTACTTCTCTCTTCAAAATTGTATCCAGAATATACACTCTCAACCATAGCTCCTCTGTTTGCACTGTATTTATACTACCACAATACACGTGTACTATCGCTCACGTGCTGCTTTTAAGTGCTTGTATGTGCTGAATTTTAAATGTTAGTTACACAAACGAAGGCTAGGCCGACCTGGCAAGCTTCCAAATGAACGTAAGGCATTTAAATCATCGCTTTAATGAATGAACGTCCGCATTACATGCATACTTACTGTTGAAGTCTCGAAATTAAATCGGCACGTTGAATTAAACTTATGAGGTATTTTTGGTTTACCTTCTAATAATAGAAAACAATTCGTATGAATTATTATTTAGTAAGCAAAATTATGCATGATATAAGGGTGCAATGTTTTACAATTAACAGTAATACACATCTTAAAATAAATACATGTTTACACAGAAAACAAACAAAGAAATTTAGTGTGTGTAACCTGAACTTGAAAATATGTTAATAGTACTAAAAAAAGTAGTATAACGTGTGTTACAAACAGAAATCTTTAACAATGAACAAGAAGAAAATATATGGAAAAATTTATTTGATTAAATAAACGGACTTCTGTACAAATATTTCTTTAATAGTATCCCAATAACAGAAACTCATGTGTTTTAGGAACACTGTAAGTACCAAACGAAAATTGCGAAAATGACTAACATCAGCATGAGTAACTCAGCTAAAATATTTCTATTATCAGATATCATAAACCTTATTTTTAATACAAATTAGATAATTCAAAAGATTTTGCATCTTCTCAAGCAATAGTGCGAAGGAAGAAGTTAGTTATTGAGTTTAAGGAGAGACTAAAATTCAATTCAGTAAAAATCCAAATTTTGTTTTCAAACAGTTTTTTTACTTTGAAACCGAACTTAACATGTGTAGCATTTCTAATCCATAATAGTGACAGTGCATTTGTCACTCTTAGCACTAGTCCGGTCATATTAAACAATTATATCCGTTAGAAACATTTTTTTCTTTAACCGCTCCCGCCCCACACACACACATACAAAATTTCCGTCTGCGAATTGAACCAGTTGACAACGATAGTCTCTCGTTGCCTTCAGACTGTTATCCACCAAGCCATTATTTTAAATGCAAGAAAAGGTAATAGTCGATGCGTACGATGTGCAGACTGTAGGGCGGGTGGTCGAAAAGTTTCCAAACGAAATCTTGAATCTTCTTCTTGGTACAGTCAATGGTGTAAGGACGCGCGTTGTCATAGAGGAGAACTCCCCCGGACGACAATTTCTTATGTCGTTGACATTGATGATACGTCTCAATTTGCTAACTGTAATTATTGCCTCACGTCCCATAAAATCAACCAGTGGGACACATTTCGTCCCAGAAAACGGAAGCCATAATTTTATTATTCCAGTAAGGAGTTTGTTTAATTTTTTCGGCTTTGGCGGAGTTAAATGGCATCACTACATTAACTGTTGTTTTGATTCTGCTGCAGGATATTCACGTCTAGTCCCCCGAAACAATGCGGGAAAACAAATGGTTTCCATCTTGTCGATATCGGTCAAAAACATTCATCCGCTTGACATTCTTTTCTCTTTGTTTTGGTCTATACCCATATTGGACACAATCTGTGACATCCAACCTTTTCCGTGACAATTTCGTAAATAACAACCCAACGTAAAGATCGTCAATGAGCACCGTTTTCGTCCGCTTGTTGTACGATTGTATCAGTCTTGGTATTAGGCTTGTCACTCCCTTGTCATCATGTATATTTGCGCAACAACTTTGAAAGTCTCACCATTGTAAAGCCTGTTTTTTCGCTCATTATTGTAAGTCTATTAACTAAGAACAAATCTCAATGAGTTTGAGCAGCTGTAGATCCTTTTGCACACAAAAATCAAATTACAGCATGCACTTCGCAACTGATGGTTGCAACGGTTTTTGCAAACATTGTGCTGTACATGCTCGGAGACATTGTGTTGTGACCAATTATCAGACGACTACTGAATTATAATGATGATGTCATTACTTCATAAGCGCCAACATTTAAGTATAAACAAACAGTCCTTAGTTTTCGAACTTGCCTCGTGATTTTTAATGAGCACCCTTTTACAATTTTCCAAACTAAATGATATGTTCTTGTAAATAGCAAGCATAAAATAAATAAACTATAACCTAAGAAGGTTAATGTTTTTCTTTGTTAAAAAATCCGGAAGGAGAAAGTTTTGGCGCAGTACTTGTACAGACGTTAATAAGTCTTACCGATATTTCCAACGTATTGTTGTATTGTTATACACGCTTACATTGCCTTCTTATTATATAATTATTCATTTCCATAGTAGCAGTAAGAAACGTTATTGGCTAACTGAAAGACATTCCGGAAAGTGCTAATAATTAAGAAATTTGTATTGGTTGCTACAGCAAATATGTATTATACCGCTAAACACGAACATAGAACTAAGCTAATGGAAGCGAAAAAATAATATTACTGCAGATATTTGAATAGAAACAGAACTGTACAAAATTAAACAATACATATGTTTAGAGATTGGTGATAATCTCATCATTATATAATCTGTAACATGCTTGGCATAAGTGATGATAACTATTTTGTCAGATGAAAACTCTGCGCAACCTTCTATTTTACAGCGGTTAATGAAAATGGACTACTAAATGCCATTAAAGATCCAAAGGCAACAAATTCAATGGATTTCGATTGTATATCCACATTATTTATTAAGCTGCTCGGGGCTTTTGTAGCTAAACGACTAACTTCTATAATTAACTTATCCGTAAATTTCGGGATCTTTCCTAATCGCTGAGAATTGAATCTGTCCTTTCTTTATCAGAAGAAGAGGAGACGTAAGACCCATTCACAATTAGAAACCAATTACTCTATTGAATGTTTTGAATAAGGTCATACAGAAAGCGATTTGTAATATATTTTAGCTGAGTTAGCCTCGCTGATATTAGTAGCCCAAAATTTTCCAAATTTCTATAATTCACGCTTTTTAGACACCAATAAATACAGTACTTGAGTAGATACTGCATATCCCAAAGGTTTAGAATAAACTTAATTATTACTAATTATTTTCAACCTTTTTAAGAAAGGTATTTCCAACTCTTTTAATGCACTCATCCTAAATAATTTGAACTTTAAAAAATTAGATTACAAGGTGTACCTCATGATACATACTTTATTTTTATGTTCAAGTGAAATAAAGAAAATGATAGTCGGTTGATAAATAGCGAAGATATAAAATAAAAATTGACGTGCTTAATGAATTTTGTTCCACTTTCGAGACATACATCGATAGAGAGATTAGCAAATAATTGACGGATATTTATAGACGTTTTACTATCAATTAAAGTAAAATGTAAGGTTTTAAATGGAAGAGATAAAGAAATCTACCGTTCTATATATAAACAGTCTGCGATATTAATTTGGCAGAAATCGTAACTTTTTTCAAAGCAATAAGAATCTTAAGCACAGAACATTATTTTAGCAAAAAAATAATAATAATATATACACTTCCAGTTATAATTTTAAAACTATCTATCGAAAAATAGCAATATATTCTAAACATTCTTAAAAATCTTAATGATAACAAGATTAATTTAGCAACCACATGTCTGTGAATTACACGTGTACATCTGTTTATAAATGGTTTTCAAAAATATTTTCAATTAATTTTATGAAATGTTCTCAGTTGCCTGGTCTGTAGATAATACTTTAGTTCAATTATATTTTAGCGGTTATCTCTTCCGGTTGTATTGAGTTTATTTACGTAATATAGCTAAAAATGCATTGCAATAATTACTCTTCATAATGAAGACAGTACTGAAACATTTTAAATAAATTAAAAGTTTCACGAAATGCTATTCATTCGGCAATTGAAGGATATCACTCACAGAGAGAATAACAACTATTCCTAAAAACAAATATGCGATGTTAATCAATAAATGAAATCAATAACTTACATCATCTGAAATCTATGCGGATATTAATAGATGATTGGACAAATGTTCTTTGGAGCAACGAACTCAAATTCGAAGATTTTTGTAGTAAACGGCGAATTTTTAATCAAAGGACATCTAAACAACAAAGTTTGCCACGAGCTGTCTTATCGCATGGAACACGCAGCAGATTCGGGGACGGTATGAGGATTTTTTTTGTGACTAATGTGAGAAATTTGATAGGAATTGAAGTCAAATACTCTTCGAAACTCTGTAAAAACTTTTTAGAAAAGAAAAATGAAGGGAAGACCATCAAAAATATGGTTTAGCCATCGGAGCTCAATCCTGTAGAAAAATTATAAGACGAACTCGACCAAAAATACATCAGCGGAGTTAAAGTTCGACAAAGGATTTGTGGGAGAGTGGGCTAAAATTTAATACTCTGAAACGTGAACCCTGAACTGAAAGGAATGCTAAACTCATAAAACCAGAGGTGGATTTTTTGACACTTTACCACCTTTTTTGTAATACGCTCATGGACAAGAATAAAATTATCAAATATTTTTTGTTATCAGAATTTGCATGTGGTGATAATTTATATAGTGGACAGATATATTCAACTGTATATACAGATATATTTTGACATTTATTTCAAGTTCATGGTGTTTATTGTCTATTGCTCATTTCATCGTTGAATAATCCTCTACAAAATTTAAGGATCATATTGAACTAAGCTATGTGTGGTAAGATTAAACAATT
Organism: Trypoxylus dichotomus; assembly: GCA_023509865.1. Lineage (NCBI taxonomy): Eukaryota > Metazoa > Arthropoda > Insecta > Coleoptera > Scarabaeidae > Trypoxylus > Trypoxylus dichotomus. The sequence goes on along the minus strand of CM042074.1, from coordinate 43,153,649 downwards.
GATAGTAATTAACAAGTATTTCAAATTTATATTTCCGTGTATTATAATATTAGTGTGCCACCGGTTGAACGCTCCAATAAATTTAAAGAGGTCAAGCAAAGTTATTGTATTTAAGGAAGCATGTACACAACACATATCGTACGACATCTCAGGAAAAGTTAATTTGCAGTATTAAAAATTTGAAAAAGGTATCAAGGGATTTGAAATTTTGGACAAGGACCCGGACAAGGTCGTAGAAAGTGCACAACAACAGTTGATGACCATTTCCTGACACTTAATTCTAAACGAAATTACATAATGACGTCCATACATCTGCAACGAATGTTTTTCTCTCATTGAAAGTGTGTTTTTTTCTAAGTAATTAAGTCCCAATATAGATTTTTTAAGGTAGTCTTAAACTTGTGAGCAGGAGTGTACTGAGTCTCAATGTACAAACGAAAAGGATTAAAAGAGACTGCCAAAGACATGAAATTATTAAAAGAGTGATGAAAGTAGATTATGGTATTCCACCTAATACATATATTCGATTTTGAATTAAAAATTTCAACGTCAAGATATTGCACCATGGTTTATACATGTTCACGAAATTTTTAAAATTCGGACTTTTAATCGAATGAACGTTGTTCAATATCTCTTGTTGGATATCTCTAAAATTTAAAATAAACAAGATTTTTTAATGTAAACGTTTTCTTTTTGTTTTCAATATTTCTTCATGAACACACTTTCACGAAACGCACAGTTGTAGAACAATAAGTTTGTACTCTAATCTGATTTTAATAAAAAAACCTTACTGACAAATTTTGGCATTTATATGTGTATTTAATTCTACTTTAGTGTTATAATTTTGTATAACTTTTGCTTTTTTCGTGATTATTGGGATAATCTGCATTAGTTATTGTATTTTTTCGTTTCGTTGTTATTATTTTGTTTACTAATATTTGATTTTACAATCAATGACATACTAAGCTGGCAGAATGAGAATATCATATACGCTTCTCAAACCAGACATTTTAGTTTATTTTCACGGGTAGGAATTCAGAAGATATTAAACTAACTACTATTACGGTAGATACCATAATGCTAGTACATTGTTGCTAAGTGTATGTTTCTTTCGAATGGTTCCTGAAAATATCTAAAGCATGGTACAACATTTTAATATTAGAATTTTCGATTCAGTATGGAACGAAGAATGCCGCGGCGTGTAACTTTTACGGCAATTTACATACATCTTATATAATTGCCTCCCTTACATATGGTACTAGAAGAAAGGAAAGGATATATATATAGGTACGTTTCTTCTATTGAAAAGAGCTTCCTATTCATATCCGTCTTTTTATGTTAATACGAGTTTCAAAGAAGAAGGCATGCCAGAATCCAGTACTATAGATTTTCTAGAAAATTGCGCTAGCTCCCAAATATGTAGATCCCTTGCGTGAATGGAGACGAATTGTTAATTGAATCCAAGACCTTTCGGTGTGCAAATCGCCTTATGTTGAAGCAATATTAGGAATTGGCCTCATTCTTATGAATTTGAATAAGAATTTGTATCGGGACGTTCATAAAGAAAAAGTATTGGAAACGAACATAAAAATTCATTACAACCAAAAACATCAACCGTGTACAGTCGAAATTTTAAAATAATATGTGTTAACTGAATGAGCAATTTACATACATCAGATAATGGCAAACACAAGCTTTCAAGAAATTTACAACGGTATTTGCGTTAATTGGGACAAACTTGCGAAGCATTGGATATCAAAAATGCGTGGTATGTGTTTATAGAAAATATTAAGGGAAACAGTTACAGAGCAATAAAGTTCTATCAATAAGTTATATATTCTAGAACTAGCAGCTATTTTTGCTTTATACTATTAAGAAATACAAGTATACACCTACTCAAGTAATTTATTTACATGATAACTGTTATAATGAATTAATATTTGAGAGGTTCGAAGCGTATTTTAATAATTTCTGCCGGAAGCACGGTTATTTCTATTACGAAAAAACAAATACAGACAAAAACAAGAAAACAAATACTTACTTTTCCTCAATATCCCTAGCTTTGTCCCTAACGTCATGTGCACTATGTTCTTCGTCGAAGTATAACTTTTTCGTTTTGTCTACGTCCTGAATACACGTTTGCAATTCTTTCTGCACTAAAGCTAATTGTTCGACGCACTAAAAAATCATTATTATACGTTAGAGTATTCTTCCCTGTTCTTCAATTTCGACCAACCTCACCTTTCTGGCTGCCGCCAATTTTTGTGTCCGTAATAATTTTGCATCGTCCGCGATTTGTTGTTGGAATACTTCCACGGCAGCTAATCTGGCTCGAGCCAATTTTTCATTTTCCTCCAATACAGTACGCCAAACGTTCCACATGTTCCTTGAGAGATTTTTTTACACTTTCATGTTAGCAACGATAGCACAAACTTTATTTACGAAATCGGTTTTCAGTAATACCACACTAGTACTAATTGCAAGTGTTATGGTATGTAAATAAATTTTCATGAGAAATAAATAAATGGCATGTAATCTAATTAATTAGAGATGAAACGAAAGAAAAAAACGAATTATCCGATAATTAAGTATGCTAAAACGTTTTTCAAACGTCCAAATTATCATTGAGAAAAAACAACAATAATTTTCAGTTAGCTATAAGTTTTTATGGTCAAAAGTTTCGCAACTTTGGAGCAATAACACAAAATTACGTTCATCGTCTTTGATAAATGATACCTAAGTTCATTGAAAGCTTCAAACAAATCGAACACAACAGCAAAGTATGAAGGACAAAATAAACTTTTCCGTAGTATATTATCTTTAAAGGAGACAATCAATTATTAAACCAATAACTGCTTATTTCAGAAAGTTAGTACGAGGAGAAAAATATAAAATGACATAGCTATAAATAAACTCTTGCCTTGTGGAATATCAAGTTAATGAAGTTAATCTAGAAGCAATGGCTCAAATAATCTGACATTAATGAGCAGGTAATTATAATACACTTTTTAACGCAATTCTTATCGATAAACTCAAGGGATACGTGAAATTAAAAAACAAGACAGCAGCACCATGTATTACATTATTTATTAAAAAACTTAAAGCAGAAGCACACTTTATACTAAACTATACTTATATTCTCTATCAAATAAATTACCATTCACGACCAGACCTTTACCTGGAGAAATGAATACATCACAACGGGCAGTAAGGTAAAGACATATAAAACCATGATAAGACCAATAATGACATACATAGCTGAAACAGGAGCCGATAAAAGTGGAACCAAACAGACGATAAGAACAACCGAAATGAATACCTTAAGAATAATAGCTGGAAAAAACAAGGAAAGATAGAATCAGAAACAAGGATGTAAGAGAGGAATGTGGGATTTGAAATATAGTTAGATTCGCCAGAGAAAGAAGGAGGCAGTGAAATGATCATGTGCAAAGAGTGGAGGAACCCAGATTGATCGGGATAGAAAGAGGCCAAAGACCAATGGAAAAAAGAGACCCCGAAAGACCATTGAAGGGATGGAAGGAAAGTTGGAAAATGAAAGAAGAAGATGATCATACCTTATTTCACTCTTTAAAAGTAATAAAAGTACTGATTTGTAATTTAGGTAAACAATATTATCAATAAAGATTTGTTCTTACTACTATCTTTAATTTTATATCACACTAGATTAACCCTAGAGCGGATATCAATTTCTTTATTTCTAATAAAATATTCTGTATGTTTTGTATAGTTCTAGCAATCAATGATATAAAACATGATGGATCTAAGGCGTACCAACATTCAAAAATTTTCATTTTTCATGAAAATTTTGACAATCACAAGATTCAATTTAAACATCAATATCTTTTAAGCGGCTTTATACTTACAAAATAGCTTTAAGAGTCTCATGAACTATTTCTGATCATAAACAAATATAAAAAAAATTAAATTAAATTTTTAAAAGAGAATTCCTATTTTTAATCAGTTCCATACATCCAACGAGAAAAAAATAAGGGTGAAAACATGTTTTCTTCTGACACCAAAACTTATTCCTTTACAATCTGTTTTAAAATTTGACGAAGTCAGTCCTTTCCCAATAAAAATCAAGATAGATAGGCTTTATTTTGTTTATGTAAAATAACGAGTTTCCAAGTAGAACGCACAAACTATGACATAAACCATAGGCGCGCAGTAAGCATTAGTATAAATAATTAGTAATAAGCAATGTATCTATGGTATAATTGTTGTTAAACCTTTATCAATAAAGCAGGTGTTAACAATTTGTATTAGCTAGACTACACATCTGCAACATTGCGTAAGCCTCCACATATTCAGGGTAAGAATGTTCTACAGTTTAGTATGTAACGATATATTTGTGTAGCTAAAAATGTCTTTAATGCTTAATCATTATCAACGCAAGCAAAATCCTAAACATATCTAAACCTAGAGACTTAATGATGTCTTCGTATCGAACGAATACTTAAATCATAATAAGAAAGTCAGTGAGACATTTCTATCATTACCTGTTTGCTGTTATTCAACTGTGTTATGTGCGCCTATGGAAACTGCCACAAATATGTGCGCTCCATTTGTAAACAGGATTGATTTACATTGCATTACAAACTACATCATCGCTGTGCTTCTTCTTATTATAAATCCATACTATTATAGATAATATTACTGAACGAGGAAATTCTAGAGAAGAACTCATTATTAATTAACAGATGAGACCGAGCAGGAATGTGCGAAAGAAGTAACAACAAAGGAGTTGGAGTGTAAACCGAATTATAGTAAAACAAATGCGAAATATATTAGAAAACCGTTTACTTTCTAAACTCTGAAGATTTGATTTTCATTAAAATTCCGGGGAATATAATAATGATATAACAAACTGAAAATGTAATTGTTGTTGTAACCAGTTACTTTTATCGCAATAATAATCTATTATTAGCATAAATAAAACCAAGGATACTTTCTGAATGAGTTTGATTTATATTGCAAGATAACTGATTTTATGATTTTTTTTAAATAACTCAGAAACAAATAAATTTACGTATACGAAATAAATATATTTTAACTCTTTTGTGTGTAATGTGTGAAAATTGTTGTATTTAAGTCCGTGTTTACACTACATTTTTGGAGCGTTCTACATATTTTTATTATCAATAAAATTCTTTAAACTAATTTATATAATTAATAATATCGAAGTGTTCATATTTAAACTGAACCTTACATTTCCCAAAATTCTTTAAAAAAAATTTCAAAACCGGTACGTCCTAGACTAATCGTATGTAATCATTAAATAGATATTTAAAAAAGCTTTCCAAAGAATAAAAAATGTATAGAGTGTGTATTAATTGTCCTAAAAGCTACACCCAGCTACATTTTTTTTTCGATTCTGAATACAATTACCGTCAAAATATTGTACCATCTTCGCAACACAGCCTTAAATAAAATTCAAGAAGATAGCGACATTTTAAGGCGTATCCTTTGGAGCCATGAGTATACCAGAGATGATATATTTAATGCTCATAGTTGCCACCATTGAGTTGAGGATAATCTGTATGAATTTATTTCTGGAATATTGTCACCAACAGGAGTTATTCGTTCACGCTTGGTTGGACGTAATAAATCACAAAGTCGTTGAACCAATTAATCAACCAAATCGTCTTGATGCCAATGGATACTTCATGTATTGAAACAAATTGTTGACGAGATGCCATCGAGCATACGCCATAACATAATTTACGGGCATGATGAAGCTTCTGCTCACTTTGTTGTTAATATAAGAGAGTGGTTAGATGAACACTTCAATCCTTTAGACTTTTTTGTTTGGGATTTCATTAAAGAGAAAGTTTATGCAACGACTCCCGTAGATGCTGACGAAGTTTAAGATAGAATTAATACTGCAGTATTACAAATTACACCATAAAATTTCAAACGAGTAGTACAGAGAATCGATTGCAACTATGCTTAGAAACAAACGGATTTTAATTCCAACAATTAGGTAATAGTATCACTAGTTAATATAAAAATAAATATCCAAAAAATGTATTCTATACATATATATATATATCTATAAAATACAATATAATTTTTCAATATGTATTATTTTAACAATAAATAATTTTAAGAGCAAGTCATGTGTAGACCTGTGAAATGTGTGTAACCTATAGAGACTGAAATTCAGAAATATTGCGATACCTATTAGTATAAAAGTATGCGAATACATCGTTGCCAAATTCATGTTTTTTTCCAATTTGTCTTGAAAATGTACGAAGTATGATACAACACTTTAACATTGAACGAGAATTGAACGAATGTTGCTGCGTGTAACGTTTGTATCAATTTATAGGTACCTATATATACGTATAATGCTCCATTTGAAAAAAAAAGTTTATATCCGTTTCCATCAACTTGATAAATACAAATATTTTTAAAAAGTAGTTCTTTACCAACAGTATCACCTTTATATTGGTTTTAGAGATTGTGACAAGCGCTCGTCATAAATAACCTTGCATAATAGTACTTGATGTAATATAAGATTAGATGTAGATTAATTAAATAGGAAATATGAGGATAATCTAAGATAAATATTCACATATGTGACCTTTCGCGACATTTTTATCTTAACGAATGAATGCAGCGTATTTTCTGGCCTTTTGGCCGTTCTCAAAAACTGAAGGTGCAAAACTGTTATTAGGGTTATCAGAAAATATAGACCCAATTTCAAATACTTAAGAATTAAGAATAATGCATTAAATGCTATGAGCATAGTAGTAAATTCGTTGAATAAACTTCAAAACTTTTGTATAACTTCCCATTGCAAAAAAATATCCTTGGTTCTAAAATCTCAAAAAGTGTCTTCCAACTTAAAAATTATGCAAAATAATCATTTTTTTCGAATATAATGGTAAAATTTTATCGACTAAATCAAAAGTTGAAATTTTCACGGTTATCTATATTGAATAAAAATATGAATAATTATATTTCGTTTTATTGAAATCAATAATTTTCAAAATAATTTAATTTCCTTTAATAAAATTTGATGTCCCTATAATGATTAATATAACTATAATATGTAATGTATCGCAAACTACTATTATAAATTAATTTAGTCTCTAGTGTTATCACTCGTATAGTTTTAGATTTTAGGTACTCCAGGTATTAGTTTTTAAATGTTCACGATATTTCCAATCTGCCACTTTAAACGAAACGTTAATGAATAATATATCATCGCTACTTGCCGATACAATCAGGCTAATTTAGAAATAATTAGACAATGCGCTGCGATAATGGATCGAACGCTTGACCCCTCGAAATAATTTTGGAAGCGTTCCATCTGAGAATTGTTTGAAATAAATTTAGATAATTTGTGCTAAAGTCGCCAGATAAAGTCGTTTAAATATTTCGCATATAATTATACGTTACCATTTTTCTTCGCCACCTTCTAACTTGATATCTGGAATGTTAGGAATTTTCTTATTGAGATATGCCGACGATATTTTTAATAACGCCTGAAATGCACACAATCAATAGCAATTCGGCAAATGCACACGCACAAAATTTCGAGTATTTACTTCCGAGTATGATTTCTCGATGGCCGAACGCTTTATGGTAAAACTTCTTATATCTTCTAATAGATCACATTCGTGTTGGTTCTTTAACGCTAGTTTTGCTATTTGTTCGGAATGCAGATTTTTCAAAAATTTCACATAGTTCCCCTAAAAGTTAAACGTGTCGTTTAATTTGAATTTTAACAAAAATACGTATTGAGAATCAACATTATTCATAGATCTGGATAAAGCGACAAGACCGGATAGGATTCTATTTCATTTGATGCCCACCTTTCTCGGAGGTGGTTGCATGATGATAATTGGTAAATAAACGATTTTAGCTCACATTAAGCACTGCACCAGCTCCTTTCTCGGTTACAACTATTTCGTATATATTGATTACACCACCCACTAACCGAGAGCGACGGCGTACTAGAACACAACTTAAAATGTACGAGTATTGATGTTTGTCCTTATGATCATTTTTCAAAATAGTGAATTTCGTATTAATATTATTTCCTTTTTCCGCATTAAACGCCGTTTTATTTTTCTTCAATCACGTCATTTTGTCGCGTGATCGCCAATGAGACTACACCGAAATAATTACTGCCGAACTCATTGTTTCGAATTTATCAGTCGTTGATGACGTTTATCGATAAGATTGTCAAGAAAAAAGCTTCGTGAACTCACTTGTTTGTGGAAGAGATCGAATTTAAACGATTCCATTTCGAAAAAAAAATTCGTTTTAGACTTAAAAAAGTAACTGGGAAGATCACTTTCAAATTATACTTACAATGTGACTATTTACTACCTACACATTTTAATTGGGATATTTTTCTAAAACTTGACAAATGACACTCAAAAATGAATTTCCAGAATAGATATCTGACAAGAAACGTTTCATAATTCATCGTTGATATTATTAAATTGGATTATATCTCCGGATCGTCACAAAATATTCATACCACGATCAATTACTATCCTTTATTATCAAATGTTAAAATTTCAAGTCTGTACTTCAAGTCAATGAAGTCTGTTCTATTTGCAACATATTCCAGTACCTTCATTACTCTAATGGAGGCTGTACCAGATGAGAAATAGAGCTGCAGTTTTGTAATATGTATCGAACTACACTTGTATTCGTGTTCAAACTGTCCATAGTTTGCCTTGCAATAATGGATCTATACTCGGAATATTCGTAGTATTGACCAAAATTTTGACTGACTAATTAATCATATTTATCATTAACAATGTAGTTGATTAATTTTAATCAGCAATCATGATTACTTTTTTGTTAACATTTTTGTAAGCTAGGTTTTGTACTTTTGACTCAATTGATCTGTTCTTATTTTTTCCCTTTTCCTTCACTTACTTATTTTCTTCTTCTGTTTATTGCCCTTCGTATCCTTTCCTTCTTCTTCTTCGTATTTCCCTCTTCTCCTTCTTTTATTCCCTTTTTGCTTCTTTCCCCCTTCCATAGTGTTTCTCTTTTCTTTCTGAGTCTTCCCTTCTTACTCCTCTTCTGTTTCTCTTACACACGTCATTTCCAGATTATTATCTTTCCTAAAGTTTATCATTGGCTTAACATTAATGTATTTAATTGTATATTCTTCTATTTTTCTGTTTTTTGTAAGTTCGTACTACTGTGTAAATAGTATTGGTTGCTAGTTATATTATCAATGCCGAAATATGTGCCGAAGGTTGAATGATACCTATCAATTAATGGTTGTAAAGTACCAAAAGTTTCCTTCAATTTCATCAAAATGTCACTGCATCTAATACTAATGATGAGAGTTTTGAAGTATCAGCAACATACAGAATGAATTGGAGGTGCTCTAAGGTATGCAAGATCTTAAACAACGTAATATAAGGGCTTCACTCCAAATGGCATAAGTATCCCAATAGAAGGTATGGCGTATCCTCAGTAAATTGGTGAATCCGGAGACTCACGTTCCATTTGATAAAATTTAGGCTTCAACATATGTACTTTAAAGAAAGTAGGTTGTAATATTGAAAATAGGAAATTCACTTTGAATGGGCAAATGCATTGTCTTTTTTGTTTTAATAATTATTTTATAGAATTCAATAGATAGAAATCTTTTCATTTAAAAATCACCAAGCATGCACAGGAACTATGCTAAGCCAAATTAAGTACGCTATATAATTATTATGTTAAATACAAACCTAATAATAACTGAAAAATTAAGCTCACTGTAGAAACGTTCTTACCCTGGGCAACACAGAAGTCATTTATAATAGATGAATAATCGCGATGAGTTACAATGAATATTGAAAGAATACAATTGTGCTATAATACTTTATTAGTAAGCTGTGTAAATTGTGGTTTTGTTAAATTAAAATAAATTTACAGAAATACTTCTAGAGATTCGTTAACACAATTCAAATTTTAACTACGCAAGTATTACATCACTACACGGTCGCTTTCATTATACAAAACATTTTTACATTGCGACGAACATCATTTTCCGAAAAAAAAAATGTGAAAGCTTACCCAATATTGCGGATGCCAATTCGGACTATTAATACATACTTGCCTGGTGACTTAACAATTATACCATAACTAGGGATAATAAGTCATTATATACACATAGATGTAAAACTAATCAGCAAATTATTATCATTGTCAAGCATAAGATTGATTAAAAAAAAATGAAAGAGGTAATAATACAGCAATCCATTGTACGGATCTGTTTCTACCAAGAAAAATGCAACGAATGCTTATGTAAACCATAAAGAAGCTACCAAATGATCCTAAAGCTAATAATGTCGATTTAAATTTTAATTTGGGCAGTTTTCTACACATTTCTCGATCTATAATTTCAGAAGCAAACCTATCTGGAAGTGTCTCACGAAATCTAAAATGTATATAATAGATGTCTTTAGCTAAAACAAACACTCATTTTGTATATAAGAGCAATTTAAAAAATTGAAGCAGATAATTAATTGAGGCTCATGGCAATCGATTCTGCGGATCCCTTTTATCAAGAAAAATGCAGTCGAAGTGCTATTAGTGTATTATTTACTTTAATAATAGTTAATAACGTCGTATTTGCGCTTGTTTCTCCAAATGTGTCATTTTTTGCTTGTTGTTTTCGTTTTTGGACTTACATACACACAGATGAAAAGTAAAAGTAATGAATAAATTATTGTTATCGCTATAAAATGTTCAACTGTAAGATAAATTCAAAAAATTTAAGGGGGTAATTGATTGGGGCCTACGGCAATCGAATCCACAGGTTCGTTTCTATCAATAAAAATGCAACAAATGGTTATATAACTCATGAAGAAGCCATTGAATGATCCTAAAGCTAATAATGGTGATTTAAATTTTGATTTTACGTAAAGCTTCCTCAACCTATAATTTCAGAATCGAAATTGTTTGGGAGTGTCCTACGATGTTTGAAATGTACATATGTAGCAACTAACTTTAGCTGAAATAAACGAACAATATCAATTTAAAAATTGATCAATAAAATTGACTGACGCCCACAGCAACTGATTTTATTGATTTGTTTCTATTGAGAAAAATGTAATCAGCATTATCAAATGATTCAAAGCTAATAACTTAATAGGGCAGCATTAAGGGGTATATTCCAGCACCGGATTTAGACGAATAATGTAATTTGAAATTGGATAAAGTATTTTTTTTCCCACTAACTACTCGTTCAGATACTGTCAATTTTAAAAGTGCTGTTGATTTTCGCGCGATGTATTCATTAATTTAACATCGTATAAATTTAAAGTAAAGTTATTTTAATTCTGGTGTGCCTTTTTTTTCTAAGATTTTCTTAGGTATTGAATTTTGCTGAACACCTAAAAATTATACAACTCTATTTACCAAATGTTCTAATAAAACGTCGTAGTTTAGATGGTTGCCTATGTTTCTCTATTAATGTATAATCAGCCCAAAAGTGGTCATGCTACTTTTCAATTCATTTAAATTGGCGGGAAAACATTTTGATATAAGTAATATATCCAACATCTAATATTTCGAACTCATAAAAATATAATTTCACGGCTTCTTGCATTGAGCTCTTCAATTATAGATTTGGTTGCACACAATCTACAGAAAATTTGTGAAATTGCAGACGAAGCTTGAAGCCTTCTATTTGTAATATAATGTTAAATTTACATAAACAGCGTTCAGTTCCTAATGAGAAATAAAATAGACAAAAGGATCGATTGTGAGTCCTAAATTGCTCATTTCATAGATACTTGTTACACGTAAATTGATACCACAATTGGCAATTGCGATAGACTTTAGAATAATACTTGAGGAATAACTGTATGGAACGGTTTTTTTTGCAAAATACTTTGCTAATTAAAGCTTATGTATTACAAATATTAATTTCCACGCTGCCAATTGCATAAAGTAGGTTTAAGAAAATACAAAGATTATTTTCTTAAGGTAACATACGATTCGCACTGATAATTAATTTTTTAAATTTGAATAAAAACAAAAAATTTATTATAAACATTTTATTTACTCACAAAATGATTTACAAGTTCATCCAACACCTATCACATATTTGTGTATTTTATTAAATATTCTATGTTTAAGTAAGAAATATTCTTTAATGCAATATTTTTCTTGGAAATATATCACATTTCTTATGATGTACATGTAATATACATTTACAATGATTTTTATACAAAACTATGTTCTGAGCATATCAATTTTTGGACAATTACAATTAAATAACATGAATAATAAATACTAATGTAACTAATAAAATAGATTTATTTATATTTGTACTATGTTACAAGAGTAAAAAAGAAATACAAAACAATACTTTTATTACATAAATAAACGCACATAATAGTAAAAACTTGTAAACCACTTTGTAGAAGATTGGGAAAGGAATAAAAATTATAAAACAGGTATATAAAACTGAATATAATTTACGTTTTAACTATGTGTACATTTAAATTATACACACATTACAGTCCGGCTGATAGACAAAATATACAAATAACATTAAGTGCTGTACAAAAACGAAATAGGGTTGTGGATCTCATTGAATAGAAAACTGATGATTCTTTATAGTTATATTTATTATATTATCTGCATCATGTAACATGAAACAAACAAATGGCTTGTGCTTGAAACTCCACATAAAACATTTAAAACAATACTCTCAAACATTTAAAAACAATAATCAAGTATAAAAATAAAATATATAATAAAATCTTTAAGTAATTTTATGCTACACTTGTCGTTTGGACGATTAATTATAAAATCAAACTGTACAATAAAAGTTATGGTTCTCATAACAACGATAATAAAAAAATTGCACTTAAGCCATTTGTTCTGTACAATATTTGATGTAATTCTATAACGAGTCTAGCTATCAAAATTGTCAACACGAGTTAATCATTTTAAATGAAATATATAAATTAGTACTATATATATTCACAATTACCGTAACTTACAATATGTACAAAAATATGAATACATGTTTTGTGGATGTAATTGACCTTTGTACACTGAAATCAACGACATGCACATGTTAAATAGCCTACACATACACTAAACAGCTTAACAATGTGGCTAAAAACAGGTGAAGTAAGTGCCGGTATCTGTACAAATTCACTGGTCACGTTATGTTACAAATTATGGGCAACTATTTATACACATTATCATCTAACCTCACAGTCCTTATTTAGTGGCAAAAGTGGCGTCTGATGCACTGATTCGGGAACGTTCAGTGCTGGTGTCGCACCAGCCGCTGGTGCTGTGCTACAGTTCTCCTCCTCCGAAGTACCAACCGCAGAAGAATTTGTGGCCATTACATAGCCGGAACCTTCTTGGCACCTAGACAACTTTAACTTGATCGGAGTCACTTTATTAGTTCGTACCATTCGTAACGATGTCGCACTAGCGGGCACCTGAGCGTCCGTTTCGCCCCCATCCGCGGATTTTTTTGCTTTCGCGTTATTTTCGTCAACGTTCAATTGTTTTTCGACACTTTCGCTTACCTCCCCACTCACGCCCTCTCCTACGCTAGTCCGTTTGTTATCAGATTCACTATCAGTTTTTTTACCGATTCTAATAATTAATTTCGTTGGATTCACACTCTCATTTGAAATGATTTGCATCTGTGGCTTTCTCTTTTTCTTCTTCTTGCTGCTTTTGTCCTTCTTTTTCCGTTTTTCTTCGCTGAAGTGCGCCATAACCTGCTTACGGAATTTCATGCTTTCCCTCTTCAAATCTTCAACGCTTGGTCGAGCTATCGTCGGTAAACGTTTCTTTGGTGGGCGAATGGCGTCCTTTCTATCGTCTAATTTACTGCCACCGACTATGCTATTACTGCTTATGCGAATTTTCAATTTAGGAGCGACTTGTGACGGTCGTGGTGGCCTACCTCTACGCTTATGCGTTTCGAAGTTGGATGGAAAACTGGTATTACCGCTAGCGGATGCTAGGCTTCGTCTCCTTTCTAGGCCAGTATCGTCATCGGTCGGTATATCCAATTGTCGGAGTTCTCGTGTCATACCGCCGGGCCTTGCCTTATTTTCTTTTCTATGTTTCGTCTCAACTACATCATCGGCACCAGTTCTATAATCTCTATAATCGTCTTTGGTAGGAATCGATGTCATGGATGCAACCGCTTTCGGTATAGTTATTATTGTACGATTAATAGGCGGCACAGCAGGAGCTGCAGACAAACCGGCAGTTGCTGCGGGATCGTCCATATTCATATTTTGTGTCCAATATTGCCGCAGTAATTCTTTCTTCCTCATTCTTCTTAAATTAGAAGTGCCCGGATTCATAGCAGCACTTGAGGATATCGTATTAGGCACTAAATTCGTATTAATACTTGATACAGAAATATCGGTAGCTGTAGGTGGTAGTGGTGCCACTGTTGATGTATAGTTAGCGATTGGTCCTTTAATTTTGACCTTAAGCTGATTTCGAGAATCTGAAAGAGATACTTTAATATTCGACACTTCCGGTACTGAAGCCTTTTCAGATTTTGGATACGACGTCAGAGCGCTGTGGAGTTCTTTCTCGAATTCCTCATCAATTTCTTCATGCACCGGTTGCTCTGGTGCACCGCTACCACTAAAGGCACCTAGCAGGTTAGATTCACTGTATGTTTGTGTATCATAGCTGTTATACGTTCGCATATCTACAGGACCAGGCAATACGGGCTGTACAATATCTTGGAATGTTTGTGAAATCTCACAGCTAGGAAGAGAGGCACTATGAATATCTGATTTTGCTGGCGTATCTGCGATAGGTGTTGGTGGTCTAAGCTCTCGAAGATCTGTGTTAAAGGTTCTACTTTTATGTGAAGTTTGCGAAGGGCTAGCGAATTTCGGCGATTGAGACGAATCTCTTGATATGTGTTGTGTCGTTTCGGATTTACGATCGTGCAAATCCACGGATTTCCTTCTTTCTCGCATCGCCCTTAAATCGCTCATACTCTCGCTAGTAATATCATCATCGAAATCTAAATCGTAAACGGTACCGACAAGTTTGTTATGTATTGTATGATCGTATTCATTGTGCTGTGAATGTGCTCCCCGACCTCGCCCCCGACCACGACCCCTTCCTCTTGATTGCATTTGACCACCACGGCCAGTCGAAGCTTTCCCAACGCCTCTCCTATTTTCAGCTCGGCCTCGATTAATTGCTGATCCTTTCGAAAGAGATTCTTGTCGCGGGCTCTTGCCGGGACTCTTACTAGGAGATTTACTTTGCTGCGATAAAAACCTCGCGGATGTTCTGGTTGGTTTACTAGGAGATTTTTTACCAGCAGAACTGTTTGACTTCAGTGAGGGATTCGGGGAGGGTTGCACATGATTAGACGTTGGCGTAGAATTACTTAAAGCAGGCGAAGCTGGTATTTCCTCTGATGGAGTAGTTGCAGTCACCTCTGTTGGAGTTTGAACAGCTACCGGAGGTGGTGGGAGAGGCGGAGCCACAGCAACCGTTTCTTCTTCCTGACTAGATTCTTTAGGCAGATGTGGAGGATTTACCATCGCAGCTGTCAATGCCATGTTATGTTGTGAGGATGTAAATGCGGCTGTACAAGGAGAAGGGTAATGTATAGGTTCTTCAACAGGTTTAGGACCAGGATTTATCATAGAATGTAGACCAGGAAAGGGGGCACCAAAAGATGGTGGGGGAAACATAGCTGCACCTGGGGAAGGAAATAATTGATTATTAATATTTGGAGGAGGAAATAAACTAACAGGACCAACGCACTGTGTTTGATCAGTATAAGTTGAAAAACCTTCTAATGGATTAGGAGCAAATGATGGTATAACACCGTAAGGAACATCCATAGAATTAACAATCATCATTTCCTGTCTTTTGATTAGTTCATCTTCAACTTCCGTACGTCGTGCTGGAGAACTTGTTGTTGATGCTGCTGAACTTGAGGACGATCGTCTGTTTGGCATAACGTGTCTATCCGCCCATTTAGCTTGTGGATGAATATCTGCATACGGCGAAGGACTTGGTATGCAATCCATGGATGCAGGATCGAAGTAAGGTGTTTGGGTAACCCTACGGTCTTGTAAGTTCGGAGACTGGCTCTTTTGCATCTCTTCGTCGACGGAGACGTCCATTTGTGATGGTAGTGAGGAATTCTCGTTTTGTGCTGGCAGTACAGCATCCACTTGCACATTATTAACAGTATGACTTAAATGTTGGGTTTCAATATTTGTTAGATATGACTGCGTAATTTCAGATGCATTATGGCTAGAATACGTTTTTTGATCTACGTTTTGGTAATTATCGCTAGGTGGTACCCAACGTTCATCCGCTTCTCCAGAGACAGTATGATGCAAGTGTAGGTGTTGCTCAGGTAACACATCAGTATTCACGATATTCATCTCGTTTGAAGTAGATCTTACATCTTCTTTTCCATGATGATAGTTTACTTCGGTTATATCAACCCTCATTTCTATGCTTGCACGTCTTTGTTCTTCCATATTAGCATCATCTTTTTGAGCTGATTCTATGACATTGTTTGGAACAATCTGTTCTGCAAATTCGGCTCTATCACTATCATTCTTAATACTTGATGCTACACTAACACTATCGTCTACATCATAACTTGTGGACTTTTTAGACATTTCCATTCTTAATTTTTCTACCAGGTTTAAAGTTTCTCTTGCACTATCTTCTTTTGAGTCTTCTTTGAAAAGAGATACATTATTAATACTGATTCCCATAGTACTTTTAAGAAGTTCGTCTTCTTTTGCTATACCAAAATCATCTGGTAATATATTATCGAATTCGTCGAATAAATCTGTATCTTTATCATGCGGTTGTGGAGAAAATATTGATCGGCTTTGTGATGCACATTTAGTTTGATCATTTTCCTCCGATATAGTTAGTTTTTCTTTATCTAAATCTTTATCACTAACCTTATCCTCAAGCTCACTAATACATTCCATTTTCTTCTCGTCTACTATATTAATTTCTAGACTTACGTTACTCTCGATGGTTTTATCTGATGGCGTGGACTTGTTCTTTATGTCTAGAGTATTAATAGGACTAGCAACATCGTCGATTACTATCACTTCTCCGGTATCTTTAGCTGGAGAATTAGATAGTTTCTCTGCTTTAGAAAGCTTCTCCTGGTTTCTAACTTTTTCCAGTGTTCGGTCGCTTTTTTCTGGAGATTTTGAGAATTTTTCAGGTGACTTTGAAGATTTTTCTGGTGAGTTTATAACCATTTCTTGCGACGGTAAACTATTTATAATGTACGATAGTTTGTCATGCAGTTTTTCAACACTTTCCAAAGATTTTGAATCTTTTTCAAACGATTTATTAGATTTATCCGTCTTCTCTAAGTACAGAACTCTGTCAGACGATCTAACTTTGTCTGAAGACTTGTGTATCTTCGTTGGCAACTTTGAAACAGGGTCAGATGTTTTACTTAGTTTTTCTGGAGATTTTACTTTCTCACTTGATTTTGGTTTTTCTGTAGAATTCAGAGAAAGTTTTTCTTTTTTGTCCGATCTAAATAATTTATCCAATGTAGATTTTGTCTTATTCGCAGTACCGTCTCTACCAGCTTTACGTTCTAATATTTCCTTTTCCAAGTTGCTTACTGCCAAATCCACATCATCTAGCTTCCTGTCCGCTTTCCTGATCGGAGATAATAGGTTAGCGGACTTAGTGAAGTCGCTCTCTTTTTCTGATTGCTCTTCCATATCATTTGGTTTTCCCTTCCGAATTTTAGGCTCCTCTCTGGCCATAATTCCACGTTGGCTATCAGAGATATCTCCCACCCTGACATTAGCATCTCTGAACCAATCACCTGCGTTGGAGGTCCTCGGCCTACCTCTACGCCGTCCCTTACCTCTAACTCGTGTTGATTCCTCTCTTTCAGGTGGCGTTGGTTTTTTGTCTGCACTTTTTCGAATTGGTTTCGTAGTAGGGGGCTTTCTTCGAGGTTCTTGTTGAGATATGGATTCAGCTTTAGGTTTAGCAACTGGAATGGGTTTTGCGGGAGTGGATGAGCGACTGGAATCACTTGAATCGGATGAACTGCTAGTGGCTGAGGATTTGGCGTCCTTGTCAAGAAAGGGCCGATCCTTTGCACTAGACCGCTTAGTCGATTCTCTAGGTTGAGTCGAGAACGAACTCTCCGATTGCGGTTTGGGCTGGGATTCGTCTTCACTGTCGGAAGTGCTGGTAATTGAAGAATCAGTGGAAGAACTTGATGTGGAAGACGTACTGCTATTTGAGGAAGACTTACGTTTGGTATCGAACACCTTAGCAGGCTTTTCTTCAGATTCTTTCTTTTTTGCTTCTAGTTCCACTTTCTTGATTTTATTATGATCGACATTTTTAGATTTATCAATATCCGGTTCAGATACTCCAGGCTTCCCTAAACTCTTAATATGCTCTGTGGCCTTCTTAGCAGCCTGCCGCTGCGGAACGTACGCTAATATTTCTTGATTCTCAAGTTTATCCATTTCTTTATCAATATCAAATATATCATTTTTACTTTCTTTCTTTGGTGCTTCCCTTACATCTTTAGTTTCCTTCGTAGTTTTCAGTTTTGGTTTGTTTTTAGCTTTTTCCTCGGTAGCCACTTTAATTTCATTTTCATTCGAGTGCTGTTGCTCTTTCACTCGGCTAATTGTAGTTGATTTCATATTTTCTGATGCTTTCTTTGCCGCCTTTCTTTGTGGTACAATCAAATCAGAAGGAACATAGTCTTTCGCCTTATTTGTAGTATTTCTTTTAATGTCCCCTTTTGTTCGCTTTTTGTTTTCTGAACTACTTTTATTAGGGCTCTTAGATGTGGAAGGTTTTTGTGAGAATTCTTTTACCGCAGCTTTTGTGCGCATTCTACTCTGCTGAGAATCACTGGCGGCATTAGAAGATTTATCGTCATGTCTAATAGAGGTATCTGTACTATCACTATCTGAGTATATTGAGGCAACCGCTGTTTTCTGTAATTCACTTTGCTTCGAAGTTCTAATAGGCATTAAATCATCACTATCACTTCCTGATATGCCTAGCTCATTTTCCATTTGAACTAATCTGGATTTCGATAAACTTCCCCAATCTTTCGCAGATTTCTTTATATCGCCTTCGCTACTACTGTCAGCTTTAGCCTTCGAAGCTACACTTGCACGCTTGTGTCTCCTTTCAGAAATTTTGGAATTGGTATTACGTTTATGAGCGGATGTAATTTTTTTCCTATCGGTGGTTATTTTCTCTTCTTCAGAACTAGTTTGCATACGATTCTCTTTATCTTTTGGCCTTTCATCGCTGCTACTGGCACTAGACATGCTGCTGTCATATAAACTACCGCTGCGTCTTTTCGAAGATCCATTGAAGTATACCTTTTTGTATGGATTGTTCTCTTTGAAGACACCATTGTAATCAGATCTTCGTTCATCTTGCGGAGATTTTAATCCCGCAATTCTTGCTAATACAGTATCAAAATCAGTAGTATGATCTTCTGCGGCATTGTGAGAGTATAATCTATCGTATATAGATGGGCCATGGTTCGCTTCAATTACTGCTTGAACCACAGGCATCGTCAAATTTTGATAGCCGGATGAAAGAACAGCTGCTTGCTTATGAAATGTTTGTTCTCTCATTCTGAAAAATGTCCTTGAAAGTTTCTCCCTCCTACTAACCATATAACACAAGTTTCTCACACGCTCCAGATCTTGTCTGAGTTGAACAAACATTTTCATTTTCTCGAGATCAGCTTGCTCTTGCTTATGAGAGAGCATATCTACATCATCAGACTTTGGCGGTAAAAGTGGTTTATTATTGCCCGCTTTTCGTTTCAACTTCCAATAATTATAAATATATTGTAACGCTTCATTATCGATTTCAATATTTACAATGTCTTTTACACTAACATGTTTATAAAATTCAGATTCAATCTCTTGTAGTCTCGCTGCCCTAGCTTGATTCTTTTCCTCAGATGTCATGTCTTTCCTCTTGCGTCTTTTAGAATCATCATCCTCTGAACCTGAACATACACTTTTTTCTTTCTTACTGGACTTACTGTGTTTCTCACAATATGATCTTAATTTTACCCCATCGTCTGCATTCTCATCTTCAATTATAGCACGCATTTCAAGTCCATGTTTAAATGCACAGGTTACATGATAAGCAGTTTTACAAGTTTTGACGGAGCACTGAATGCATGCACCAACACGTTCACGACACAAAACGCAGATCAGAGACCATCGACTTGTAGGTATACTAGAGATCTTAGTGATTGGTTCCATTTTTTCAACACATCCGATACTCACTTCTGGTATCCATAAAGCACATGAAACATGAGCCCAATGTTTACCAGATCGTGTACATTTCATTGCCCCTCCTTTATTCGGACATAAGACACAATCAGGTCTTTGTGATAACGCACATGTGCAACACAACCATTGCCCTTCAGGAATTCGAGTTATCCCATAACATGCCTGATGTACGCAAATATTGCAGCTATCACAGAAAACCATCTCATTCCCTTCTTCAGAATCTGGAGATCTACACACATCACATATAACATTTTCATCGTATTCTATTCCTAAACCCTCTTCGTTGCGAAGTATTGATTGTATTTTGTCCCAACACCGTATCTCTAGCCTTTCCAGTACCCTTTCCAATTGATCTTCTGTGATTGGTGTCATTCCCATACACATCCTTTCCTCATTTACCAATTTTAGCCAGGCCACATCGCATTCATCCAGGTCATAAGAACAGGCAGCCTCTGACAGCGCTGGAGCATTGGATAACATATGTTCGTCACTTTTAAATCGATCATCCTTTGTAATTCTAATGTATCTTGTTTTCGGCCTAAAAATATAAAGTGACTAATGTAAATATAATTTTTAAAAGAAAAACTTAACTTACAATTTAAATTCATGCTGTGGTTTAAAACTATTACTACAATGGGTTACTGTGACCGATGGCTCTGGTAAAGAATCCGGGTTAACAGGTACTTGGACACCTCTTTCCCATTCTTGCTTCCATGGATCACTGATAACCCAATATTCATCAGGTGCAAGAGGTTCTGAATCTGGCAACTTCATAGCACTGATTAAATCTTTACGAAATAATTCTGCAGGAGCTTCAGTTGTAGTACGGTTGTAAATTTTAAAATCATTAAGTGCCCGTGTATGCCAAGGGGCCAAGGAGGCCGCTTCCTCCTCCTCCGCCGTCGGCCTCTATTGAAGAAATAGCTTTTTAAAGAACCAAAATCATAAAAGTAAACTACAGAATTAAATAGAATTAAGGGAAGCAAATGTATAGAACAATGATAGAGGCTCTTCCACTTACTTTACGACGTTTAGCAGGAACCGAGCCATCATCACAACGGTTAGGCCGCTTTACCCTCTGGGACATTGCACAGTTATAGTGCAGGTTGGGAACTCACTCTGCACAACCTATAACACCCATATCCTTTATTACTGCTTAACACTTTCATATAAATACTTACTACATATTTATCCCTTACTCCAACCATACACTTGAAAGATTTATGTCTGAAACATATACATATACATTTATAATTATTTATAGAACATTGCTATTAATTTAGAACTTATGTAAAATAGTATTCTTAATTTCTATTGTATAAAGTATGATAAAATCAGAATATTAAAAGAAAAAAAATATACTATCTAGCCCCTGGCTATTTATTTACTATGTTTTAATTAACATCTGCGGTATTACTATAGCAAATTATACTCCTTTAGTGCTTAGAAGAAAACAATACCAATTTAATTTTCCAATAAATCCATTGAAAGTAAGAGTAATTCTCTCAAATACTTTGACAAACACCAAAGGTGTCTCCCATGTCTACATTGTAAACATTTAGATTTAATAAACAACACAGACACAAACACTATTTTTCACTACATATGAACAAACCACTTATTAAATAACAACAAACGGTTACCATTTTTGTCTGATTTTTGATGATTTACAACGATAATTAGAACTTTTTCAATAAATCGACTCCATTAGACTCCATTTGGTAAGCCTAACAACATTGACAATGTAGGTGGCAGCAGCATCGCTAGACACAGCAGTACAAGTAGCTGAATTATTGTGTGTCTGTCTCTCTTTACGTTTGTGATTATTCACATTTGTTATCAACGGAGGCAATAATACATATTTTCGAGTAAAATGAATACATAAGGGATTTTCTTTCAAGTGTAGGATACGAGAGACGCTTAATTGAAAGCATCATTGTTTCGATAGTTTAAAAAACTGTCCTATTGTTATCTTTATTTATCATAACCAATATGTCCTCATTACGCATTCCTAGACGGCATAGACGATCGTAACTCACCGTCTAAAAGTTATTTATTTCGTAGCTTATGTTAGTTCTTATTACTCGAGAACGCACTACATTTATAAACGTACACACTAAGGTAGCAGTCAGGGACTTGCACAAAACTCTGTGAAATTATTTGGCGCCATCATTGCCTGAAAAAAATAACTGGCTGTACTAGTCACGTGACATCAATAGAGCATAATTTTTTGGCGGGGATCATAACTAATTTTTCATTTATTAATTAAAACTGTATTCCGGAATCTTGTGCTATCTAAAGATTCATTTCAAACACAACCTTGTTACAACAATTATTTATAAAGATCCTGGTTACTAAAAAACAACACAAACGTTACGCCCACCGGTAAGCGTTAATGTGGTGTTGTATACAATACCAGTTCAAGTGATTTGTCGCTTGGATTTGGCACTTGAGCACGTTGCCAAACATTTGCTTACCTAACCAATGGGTTTTGGTGTTATTCATTATTAATAAAAACATAACAAGTGCAACGTAAATTCAAATTATTACAAAGGAACAAATCTAGTGTTGGCACTTTTCAAAAATTAAAAGAAAATGGATAAGGTAATCAGAGGAAGAGTGGATCAAGCATGTAGGACAGCTGAAGAATTCACAAAACTTTATTATGAATCAGTAGATAAAAGGAGGCATGTAAGATATACATATACATACAAAGCATAATAAGCATAATTTGATTTGTTTCAAGTTAATATCAAAATTATACCTGGACAATGCGTTACTTACGTGGAATGGAAATGGAATAAGTACAAGTGAGAGGATACAAAAATTTTATATCGATTTGCCAAGTTCTGATCATTCTATAATTACATTGGATTCACAACCCATTCTAGGTTAGTATATGAAATCGAAAAATAGCAAGTTTTAAATATTACATTTCAGACTCCGCTGTAAATGGTCAATTAACATTTTTGATACAAGTCAGTGGCACTGTAAAATATCAAGATAAAGTTCCCAAGTCATTCCAACAAAATTTTGTAATTACAGCACAGGGTGATAAATGGAAAATTGTGAACGATTGCTTTAGATTACAAGAATTATTAAATAGTGCAGAAAATAAATAATTTTATTTTATTGTTTATACATTTCAATTATATATAGCTCATTATTGCTAGTTGAGTGTACACTGATTTCATTTAAATATATGTTCTATTTATGTATTTCAGAAGTTATTATGTACAGTCAAGTTCGGCTGCATGTCATTACTGATATTATATGCATACAAATCTGTTGCCATTTCATTAAAATTCATATAATTTGCCAATAAATAAGCTATTGTGCTAAACATCATTTATTACTTAAATTACGTTCAAAGTGTATTTATATCGAAAGTAAAGAAAAATTACATCTTTTTGTTCTACAAAAGCTAAACAATGATTAATATTTTTCCCTTTAATAGTTGCTATACTTAATTTTTAATTCCGATGACCAAAATGAAAAGACAAATTTACGCAATGATATTTTTCAAAGCCACTTTTCAGCGGCAGCAAAGTTAGCTAGAATTTTATATAAGAAAGGAGTTTTAATTATCACAATGCAAATTTAGGGGGAAAAAAGTGGATATAAAGGCACTCAAAATATATACGACCTAAACGTCAATCAGTTATAAGAATATTGCGTCCGGCAATATATCAAATATCGTTAGTGTAATTTTTGCCGAAAACAGACCAACAGCTATCTAACTTTTTCGCACTTTAATTTAGAAATACTCCTCCGAATTAAGGAAATACAGTATAGCAAGTTAATAGTTGCTATACTCTGTTTTTGCTTTAATTTTATTACTTATGCTTTAATAAGCCTAAAATACTAAACCATGTTTTTGATTATTCAACAAAAAGATCTAATTTTTCTTTACCTTTGATGTAAATACACCTAAAATGTAATTTAAAAACTAAATGTATGTTTGCACATTAGCTTACTATTTATTGGCAAGTTAATATGAATTTTAATTTTACTGAAATGACAACAGATTTAAATGCTTATGATGTCAACGGTGTACAGCGGAACTTGAAAATCTATGTTATAAAATGTTCTGAATTTGGGGAGATTCTATGGAGAATATAGCAGAAAACATTATAGCTTATATAGATTTTTATTTAATGACATATCACAGCATATTATTTTGCCGATACAGGAGATTAGATTCACAATTATATTACCTTTTTTTGTATTCACATTAAATTAATGGTAATTATGTAACATCCTTCAAATTTATTGCAATAATTAACAAATTAGTATTCGATTCTACATAAAAAAATTAGATGCCCACTATTGTTTCAAGCTTTAGTTTTCTTGAATAATACTAATTTCATACACTATCTTAACCAGGATCATCCAGATGTCCGTTTCTGTTTCAAAACTTTAGTAAGTTTCAACACTACTTTCTTTGAATATTGATTTTATACATATTTTATCTTAACCAGTAATATCACTACTAACAGATTTTTAACAGTATATTTTTCAATTGAATGGAGTGGGTATTCCTGAAGTTTCTTTTAATGTAACCCAATGGTGTTCACCATTGAATAAGATTAAAAAATACAAATTGTACTTCTACATTATTTACTATAAATCTACATTGCACTACCATTTTTGTAGTGGTATATAACACATAACTAACAAATATTAAGCAATTTGATATGTTTATTAATGTATATAACTGAATTAAACAATATTCACTTGAAAACAATTGCTTTGTTCTTTGAAAATTGTTTATAATTATTTGAAGTTGCCAGTTCCCCATTTACAAGAATAACTAAGTAAATAGTACGACTCTCCCAAACTATTATACTTTTATAGATACATTTGTATCTATTTTCATAGAATGTTAGTAAAGTTGCAAATGGTGATACTAGATACTTTCAAAGTGCTCCTTTACTAAATTATTTATACAATTCATCAATACTTATGATAACAATATGCCCTACAATTATGACATTTTTATAATTATACTTTGAAACACAAAAAAATATATAAAATATACTTAATAAAAATTTATAAAATATCTGAAAGCAATCTATAGATATAAAAATAAAAATATCTTTTGGAGCCTTTTTTAAAAAATATTTTAATCAAAAGATGCACCACAATTAGAGCATCTGCGGGTTTTATCTGCCAGGCAGCATAGTATGCCTAACGGGAAGAATAATATAGCACACATAATACCTAGACATGTGTATTCGTCTTCTAAAATACCAACTCGACAAGCAGGACATGCGCCTATAATGATGACTTCGGGAGGTACAATAACAGTTGTGGTGCTTGTACCATATGTTGGCACGTAAGTATTATTTAAAGGAGCAGTCGCTTGGAATGTATAGTATGGCTGGTGTACCCCTAAAACATTGAATATAAACAAATTTAAGAAAATATTTGTAAAACACCCAACATACCTGGAGGAATTGTTGGCTGGGCCATACCAGGATAGGGAGGAGGTGGATCTTGCTTGTTTTGCATTTTTAAAATGTTTAGCTTAAGATGTGAACAAAACACAAACTTAAAATATCCAAAATAAACACTTAAAGTTATAATAAATACAATCAATTAGATGTCATCTTAAATGCTCTATAAAGGTTGATTCACATAAACATTTTCAATCAAAGCAACAGCACGAAATAGTAAACAAAATATTTTAATTCTGGGAATGTAGTAAGTGTTATAATTTTTCTACAAAACTATTTGTGTAAATACTACTATCAACTCTTTTAATTATTAAATCGCATTATAAATTGTGAACGAACATTTTCTCCCGTTCCTGCACGAACCTTAAAAAATGCTGTCAAAATGTAGTGATGTGTCAGTTTGACAGAAGAATATCCGAAGTATTTTACCTTTTGCCGTAAAAGTTAGCAAGAATATGCTTATAGACGAACTTTCTAAATGAATATATATTGGCAAATTTCTTCGCAATCCTTTACTATTAGTTGTGAATGCAATTCCTAGAATGCAGTAACAGTCTATTTCGCTACACGTCACGAACTATGGTCCCTACACAATTTCTAGGGGTCCTCAAATGATGTATTCATATTTCGTTTAACAATGCAAGCAAACTTGAAAACTAAGGAAATGTTTATTCTACGGGCTCTAGAAAAAATTCTAAATGACAAGGAAATTAAAAGATCTTACCATTCGCAGTTGAAGAAAGCATGTGAATCTGCACTGGGTATGTAAAATACAATATTGAACAGCTTTCTAATACAATATATTCATTAAGACGTTTTTCTGAACGATTGTAATTTTCTTATTATAGAAGAAATTAAGAAGGAGCTTATTAATGTTAATCAAGATCAAGAAAGAACATCAGATGCTTTACCTGTACCTAAAAGTGGTGATGTAAATGTGCTAACCACAGAAAAGTATTTTCTTCCATTCGAGCTAGCATGTCAAAGCAAGTCGGCACGAATTGTGGTAACTGCTTTGGATTGTTTACAAAAGCTAATTGCCTATGGACATCTAACAGCAAATGTGCCAGATTCTACCACTCCGGGGAAACTGCTAATAGATAGAATAGTAGAAACAATATGTACATGCTTTTCTGGTCCACAAACTGATGAAGGTAAGTAGTACAATAATTCCGCATTGCATATTCATTTGTCGCATTACAGGAGTCCAATTGCAAATCATAAAAGCTCTATTAACAGTTGTTACAAGTCAACATGTTGAAATTCATGAAGGCACAATACTTTTAACTGTGAGAACGTGTTACAATATATTTTTGGCAAGCAAAAATTTAATCAACCAAACTACAGCAAGAGCAACATTAACTCAAATGTTAAACGTTATATTTATGAGAATGGAAAATCAAGCTCTGGAGATGGAAATACGAACAGATCATCAAAAAAATCAATTCCAAGAAAAGATGGAGGTTGCAGACAAAGACACTTTGTCTGACCAAAGGAAGAACGAAGATGAAACTAATGATGAGAAGAAAGCAGAGGACATTGAAGAAAATTCTTGCAATTTTGCTAGAGATATACTAAATGGTATAATAAATAATGTGGTGCCAGATGATTCTGTAGAACAAATTGATTCGACAGATGTAGATGGAAATACAAATATAATGAGGTGAATATAATAGATTTACAGATAAGAAAATAATTTTATGACTCATACATCTGCTACTTTCAATATTATTGGTCGTAAATGTAAATATGCTTATCAGTTTTGTTGTATATTAGTATAATGATAATGCTCTATTGCAGTGTTAAATTTTTTACAGCTCTGTCATTGCTATTGATATTCTCAGTTTATAAATTTCACTTTAACATGCAACTACAAATATGCAGTAGGAATTCCTTTTTTTTTCAATTGATTTTATAGTACTTCTATTAGTGAAACGCCCCTTTTTTATTTTTTAGAATCCCTTCTCAAGAAAGCGTGGATACGCACAGCGAAAATGATACTACTATAACGGCAAAATTCACTCATATACTTCAAAAAGACGCGTTTCTCGTATTTAGAGCCCTTTGCAAGCTCTCGATGAAACCGCTACCAGACGGTACACCCGATCCAAAATCTCATGAGTTACGATCAAAAATCCTTTCTCTGCATCTGCTTTTATCGATTTTGCAGAACGCTGGTCCTGTTTTTCGTTCGAACGAAATGTTTATAACAGCTATTAAACAGTACCTCTGTGTAGCCTTGTCAAAGAATGGAGTAAGTTCCATTCCTGAAGTGTTCGAATTATCTTTAGCCATATTTCTAGCGTTATTGTCTAATTTTAAAATGCACCTTAAGAAACAAATAGAAGTGTTCTTCAAGGATATATTCCTCAACATACTAGAGACGTCCAGTTCTTCGTTCGAGCACAAGTGGATGGTGATCCAAGCTTTGACGAGGATTTGCGGTGATGCGCAAAGCATCGTCGATATATACGTAAACTATGATTGTGATTTATCTGCGGCGAACTTATTCGAAAGACTAGTGAACGATTTGTCGAAAATAGCTCAAGGAAGACATGCCCTTGAATTGGGTGCGTCACCTAACCAGGAGAAATCCATGAGAATACGTGGTTTGGAGTGTTTAGTATCGATTTTAAAATGTATGGTGGAATGGAGCAAAGATCTGTACGTCAATCCAAATTTGCAGTCTACAGTGGGAGAACAAATTCCGACGAGAGAATCTGACACAACTTCTCTCAAATCACATGGCGGTTCAAGCACAAGTTTACATTCGAGCGAGAGTTCTGCAGGAAATAAAGAAGTTTTGGATTCACCTGAACAATTGGAAGTATTAAAACAGCAAAAAGAGGTAATACTGTAATCATTTTACTTTCAAGTTCTTAACACAAAAATTCAATACTAGATAATAGTTGAAAGAATAATAATATTACAAAGTATCATCAAAAATCACGTATTTCTTTAAATAGATAACACTATTTTTAAAACAGAACACATTTATAGAAATATTGTTTTTGCATGAATTTATCACAGCGTCGCTGCTGTTTGTTGCTGACTTACAATTTAACGTAACCATTAGCATTAATTATAAATAGAGCTGCGTAATTTCGACCGCATCGTAATGCAGAGTCGTGAGTCGTTATATCGCTTAACTCACGGATTCCTAAACTTTATGAATCTGCTGCGCATTTACAGGTTACTGGGGGCGCTGCGGCACACAGTTAGGCCGTATTTATTGGAGTTTCCTTTTTAATACAACGCCTATAGTTATACATTGAATTAATATGAATTATATCTGTATATATCCTGTATATTCAAAAATAAATATAGACTCTGTGATTTATGTAAACATTCTCTTTAAAATTGGTCCTTATTTAGCGAACAATTATTAAAACAAATTCATATATATAACAGCGTGTTGTGTGAATTTTGAATATGCAACTCAATGTTTTAGGTATGGGAAGCTGGTATTGATATGTTCAACAGAAAACCAAAGAAAGGTATTTCCTATCTTCAAGAACAAGGGCTTCTAGGAACTACGTGCACAGATATCGCCAAATGGCTGCATGCAGATGATCGACTGGACAAAACGTTTATTGGAGACTTCTTAGGTGATAATGAGGAATTTTGCAAGGAAGTTATGTATATGTATGTAGATCTTATGGACTTTGCCAACATGGATATTGTTGCTGCTTTGAGACATTTCCTTGATGGCTTCCGACTACCAGGAGAAGCACAAAAAATCGATAGGTTTGTCGCAAATTATTGTTACGTTTTTAATCCCATTAAAAATTGATCAAGTATGAAGTTATCTTCAAAGTGGGAAAAGAAATGTAGATGTACGTATGGTCAAAGGATATTCGCTTCCATATAAACATGTGGAGGGAATAAAGACAAAGAAATAACATGCGAGATATCGCATTGTGTTGATCATGAACGCTCACCAATTCAAAGTAGGATGATCTGTAGTTATAACTTGGCGATGGTGGTAACGGCATTTCTTTTTATATAACGACGCCGATCTGGGTGCTTTGATTTTATTTCCACTGCAAAATTCATCTCTGATACATTTAGCCTAATAAAATCAGAAACAAATAAATCAGAACGAAAGAAATACATTATCAAAAGTAGAAAGATCGAACAAACTCCTAACACTCTTGACAACTGACTGTGCTGTATATGTGTAATCATGCCAGCCCCTATTTTATCTAATACTTTCCCTATGTAAAGATAAAAAATTCCTTCAAGGAATCCTTCTAATTACGTAAATACTATTTAGATATTAAATATATAGATAGGTAACACTTAGAGTAAACAGAAATAAAATAATAATGATAAGATATTCAGGAAATAAAAAATTACCTTTGAAAAATTTTGAATAACAACAAAATATGTTAGAACTAATGGAGGTTCAATACGTTTATATCTTTAACATATTACTTATCGTGTAAGAATTTGTTCCCAAAAATTTTATAATAATACGAAATAGATTGTTAATGACTCTTTCTAGTGCAAAAACTAGCTAGTTCAAAATCAAATAATGCTACTATTTTCGGATTCTCTGTTATATAAAGCTTTTTAATAATAAACATACTTTTATATAATACATTAAGTACAAACTAAAACAAATAAGTAAAATAGGGGATTTCTCAACGTTATCCATAATCATAACTACATACACTACCGCTCATAATAGTATGGGCACTTCCTATTTCAGCAAAATTTGACGTTTGCTTCAAAACTTTGGTCAAAACAATTATAATATTGTACATGTATGCATAACAGAAAAAGTAATAAGAACCATTAGAGAAATAACGTAATACTATTTTCTCATCGAAAAATTCACCTCTTAACTTAATAACTGCTCGCACAATTCGTGGCATTTTTTCTGACAATTTCCTCAGTGTATCTTGAGGAATATTGTTCTACTCACTCTGTAACACCGTCCAGGGATGGATTTTGGACGATGGACATTCCTTTCTAATTCGTCTGTCAAATTCGTCCCACGGATTCTGAGAAGCCAAGCCATTATTTTTAATATTCCTTAATTCTCTGCATCAGCGAGGTAGTTTTTGCATAATAACGATGTGTGCCTTGGATCGTTATTATGCATCAACTCAAAATTGTTGCCTATTAAGTGCAATCCAGATGGTAGAGCATTTTCTTCCTCATTATTCTATCAGTTTTAACAAGGTCTCCTGTTCAATTTAAGAGAAAGTAACACCATAAAAGAATGAAACCACCCCCTTTCTTTATTGTTGGTGTAATGCACTCAGCAAGCATTTTCTCGTCTTTCGAGTCCTTGACAAATGTTCTGCAGTTTTGACCAAACACTTCATATTTGGACTCATCATTCCATAGTACGTTGCCCCATTGTTCGATTATCTAGTCTTTGTGAGTGTTCTGAAGACGCTTTTGTTTATTCCCATGACGTTTCACTGTGCTAACGGATATCTTCCTGTTTCTAGCCCGCTTCATTTCCGCCGTTTGATCGTCTATTTCTCTTACTAAGTGATTTTATGCGTTTATCGTCGCCCCTGGATGTTGCTCGAGGACGTCCTGGACGGTTTTTGCTAGCAAGTGTACCAATTTGTTCGAAGCGCCGAAGAATTAAATTTACTGTGGCAATATTCTGTACAGAATATCCTTTTTAATGTAGCGGTGGTATTGCTGATCGTGTTTCAACACGAAGCGGTTTTCCGCGAAGCATATTTACACAGGAATTAAATTATTTACTTGCACAAAGAAATAACAATACCGAGCTGCATGTAACAGTATCTAGTGATAAACTAAACTCACTGTTAATGTAATTTATGCGTATTTTATGGGGTAAATACCATCTCTGCAGGAACTCAGTCAATTCTTAGAATTCGGGTTCCATTTTCGAATTATATGCAAGTTGTAATATATCTGTATACAAAGAGGCAAGATAGAAACATTGTTTATCAAAAGTAAAATGTATGAGTATAATTCTTTATGTGAATATAGTTCACGTATGTCATGAAATTATGGAGAAACTTTAAATTAATATCCTTAAATAAAGACAAAAAGGGGATAACACTTTTTTAAATCTATTGTATTGTAATTATTTACCAGATATATTTTTCTTCAAAACTAATAAAACTTCTTAGGAGTGAGTAACTAATTATATTTTATATTTTCAGGCTAATGGAGAAATTTGCAAGTAGATACTGCGAATGTAATCCAAACAACGGATTATTCGCTAGCGCTGATACAGCTTATGTATTGGGATTTTCCATCATCATGCTAACAACCGATTTACATTCACCGCAGGTCAAAAATAAGATGACAAAAGAACAATACATCAAATTAAATCGCGGTAATACCGAAAGTAAAGATGTACCTGAAGAATACCTGTCGCAAATTTACGACGAAATAGCTGGACACGAAATAAAGATGAAATCAGTTGTCAATAAGCCCGGGAAGCATCAAATTAACAACGAGAAGAAAAGAAAAATACTATGGAATATGGAGATGGAAGTTATATCGACTGCGGCGAAGAATTTGATGGAATCTGTATCTCACGTTCAAGCTCCGTTTACCACAGCAAAACATTTAGAACATGTCCGTCCTATGTTTAAGATGGCTTGGACTCCATTCTTAGCGGCCTTTAGCGTTGGCTTACAGGATTGTGATGACACCGAAGTAGCTTCTTTATGTTTAGACGGTATACGATGTGCCATACGTATAGCGTGTATTTTCCATATGACTTT
Source organism: Trypoxylus dichotomus (assembly GCA_023509865.1). Lineage (NCBI taxonomy): Eukaryota > Metazoa > Arthropoda > Insecta > Coleoptera > Scarabaeidae > Trypoxylus > Trypoxylus dichotomus. Next base: position 43,121,126 of record CM042074.1, on the reverse strand, counting down.
AGAAAGAGATGCATACGTACAAGCTTTAGCTAGATTTACCCTCTTAACAGCTAATTCGCCAATAATGGACATGAAAGCTAAAAATATAGATACAATAAAGACTCTAATTATGGTGGCGCATACAGATGGTAACTACCTAGGCAGTAGTTGGTTAGAAATTTTAAAATGTATATCGCAGTTAGAGTTGGCTCAATTAATTGGTACCGGAGTGAGACCGCAGTTTCTTTCCGGCCCAGGGCATAAGCCACCAGATCCAAGTTCTAAAGAACACATCGGCCAAACAAGCTCGCAAAGTGTCGTTGTAGCAGTAGATCGTATATTTACAGGATCAACGCGTTTAGATGGAGATGCTATTGTTGATTTCGTGAAAGCTCTGTGCCAAGTATCCGTAGATGAGCTAGCCTATAGCGGTCATCCTAGGATGTTTTCCTTGCAAAAAATTGTAGAAATATCGTATTATAACATGGAAAGAATTCGTCTGCAATGGTCAAAAATATGGCAAGTTTTAGGTGAACATTTTAATACGGTTGGATGTAATTCCAATGAAGACATTGCCTTCTTCGCAGTCGATAGCTTGAGACAGTTATCAATGAAATTTATTGAAAAGGGGGAATTTTCCAATTTTCGCTTCCAAAAAGATTTTCTACGACCATTCGAACATATAATGAAAAAGAATGTTTCGCCAACGATTCGAGATATGGTAGTACGCTGTGTTGCGCAAATGGTTAATTCTCAAGCAACGAATATTAAATCTGGTTGGAAAAATATCTTTTCCGTATTTCACTTAGCTGCTAGCGATTCTGAAGAGGCTATTGTCGAATTAGCTTTTCAAACGACAGGGAAAATTATCAACGAACTATACGAGAAACAATTTCCGTCAATGATCGATTCCTTCCAAGATGCCGTAAAGTGTTTATCGGAATTTGCATGCAATGCTCGTTTTCCAGATACAAGTATGGAGGCGATCAGGTAATTAAATCAAATAATACACCATACTAAATATAGCTAAAGGCTCTTTTTAAAATATAAATTTAAGGTAAAATTACATTGAACAACACCCTAAATTGATCAGGAACGTATGTGTAATTGTTAGTACATAATACTTTACATACATGTTGTATACTTTGAGTAATCGGTAGTGCCTATACTTCATTCACTTTAAAAATGCAGACGATCAGCGGCTGTATTACACTGGTGAAATTTAGCCGATGGAACTGTCAAATGACAACATCGTAAAGATCAAAGTTTGGTTATTAAAATCTTGTATAATAAATAGTAGTTTTTCATATTTTATATGCAATACATTATGGTTGTATGACCTGGTAAAATAATACTACAATAATAAAGTAAAAGTAACATCAATTACAATATAAATGTATCCTTCGGTTGTTTCATTTACCGAAATAGAGTAAGCTTATTTAATTATGTTAAGAAGTAAATGAGATTGGATTTGGGGTTAATCAAAGAGAACATAAATGTCATATGACAAGCTTTAAAATAACAATATTGCCATGGATAAGCTTGAATTGAAAATATAACTTCGACATGAATAGTTATATACATAGTGTTATACCAAGTCATTTGTCATGAAGTAAATCTCTCCGTTGGTAATCTCCATCAATTTTAAAAGAGAAAATTGCAGTCGTATGATTGAAACTAAGCAATTCAGTATATACAAGATAAAGCCAAACAAGGAAGAATGTTGCTGATTATAAACAATACATAATGGGTTCAATGGGACTGTATCCAAGTCCATCGAATGGCTTCAAAGTATATGCCAACATACAAAATCCTTAAATCTTGCATAGAACTTGGTTATTGTTATTGGTGAAGTTAGATGAGCTGTTCAGTGAAAAAGAACAACAGTGCATGCATATTAATGACTACAATAACATCAAATAAATTAATTATAAAAATCTCTTAACTGCACATATTACAAATTTATATAGTTCTCTTCTCTTCATATCTGCAATAAATTTAATAAAAGAGATTTCTTTACTGTTAGCATTTTATTTATAAAATAACAAATGAAATAAACATGAATTTGATTTATAAATCAAAGGGTAGAGTGAAAAGGGTGAACAAATAATTTCAATTTATTTAATTTTCTAATGCTAGTTAAATACCGACGTCTCTATAGCAATGTCTTGTTCCATTAGCACACCGTTTCGATTCCTTTTTAACGACTTAAATCCTAACTTTTTTAAAATTGACCATAATATTGTGCGTTTCAACTAGGGCAAATTATCATCTGCAGTAATAACCTGAAAAATATTAATAAGTTGGTTTAAATCGAAGGTCAAAATGTATTATATGTAGGCAATTCATTTCTTAAAAAGAATGAATGGACATGTCCCCTAATTATAGATTTTTGAGCTTCGTCTAAGTGATCGTATATTGTTTCACGAAGGCGTTTCTTAGGGGGTGAGCTGAGAATTCCTCTTGTATTAATCTCTTTGGCATTGTTCTCATACTATTCTTTCACTTAAATGAAGTCATGTTGCAGTCAACTTAACAGACGTTGACTTGCAATTTTCTTGCTTCAGTTGCAGATATAAATTATAAGCCATTAGCTTCTGCCTACTGCCAATATGCGTCCCTTGAGAGTTTTTCGATGGTCCTGCAACTGGATGTACTACTGCTTCCTTAGGCATACCAAATCAAAGATGTAATTTTGTAATAGTAAAGTAAAAATTGTTTTGTTTGTATAATTAATTGTGTAGTACCTTAAATTATTAAATGATAAGATGAAAGAGCTCTGAAAAGAATTGTTTTTGCCACAACTTGTTTATAAAGATAAAATATTATTAAAAACTACAGGAAACAACGGCAACAAAATCCTAAGTAAATTTGACAACTGACAGAAATTTCATGAATTTCTCCAGTGTGAACATGTCTCGCCCATTAGCCAATGGCAAGCCCGTATTTTAAAACCTATCTATTCCAAGTCTGCAATCTTAACGTGAATGGAGTATAATAGAAGGCAAACTTGGTAGTTCTGTTAATTATTTTATTTAAGATTAGCAAAAAAAAAGTCAATTTTTGTAAAAAAGAATAGATGAAAACATCACAAAGCTGTTATTGATGTGTTTAATAATAGTCAATTGTATTAATAATTTTCCAGATTAGTGCGCACCTGTGCATTGAGCGTACATACAGCACCCCAATTATTCGCAGATCATGCTGGTATCGAAAACGACGTTGCAATAGCAGAGGAAGATCGTGTTTGGGTTAGAGGATGGTTTCCACTTTTATTCTCCCTATCGTGTGTAGTAAACAGGTGCAAATTAGACGTACGGACTCGGGCACTAACGGTTCTCTTCGAGATCGTAAAAACCTACGGCGATAGCTTTAATGGGCATTGGTGGAAAGATCTGTTCAAAATTTTGTTTCGTATATTCGACAACATGAAGCTACCCGAACATCATACGGAGAAAGCGGAGTGGATGACCACAACCTGTAATCATGCATTATACGCAATTGTCGACGTTTTTACACAATATTTTGACACTCTCGGGCCATTACTTCTAGAGGAATTATACGCACAACTTCATTGGTGTGTACAGCAACATAATGAACAGCTAGCACGATCTGGCACGAACTGTCTTGAAAATCTAGTCAATTCGAACGGACATAAATTCGATGAAATCACCTGGGATAAAACATGCCAATGTATGTTAGATATTTTCAACTGTACCATTCCAACGGCTCTCCTTTCTTGGAGACCGGATACCGTACAAACAACAGCGGTAATCGAACAGAACGGAGATGTAAACGTTAAACATGGTATACTAAAACGTAATATAGGTTACGATAATAAAATAAATTCTGATGTATCGCTATTTAACGGTCTTATTATTAAAAGTGCCGTTCAATTAGAATTAATACAAACCATCGACAATATCGTTTTCTATCCTGCCACTTCTAGGAAAGAAGACGCAGAAACTTTGGCATTAGCCGCCGCCGACATGACAGGTAATGGAGTATTGACGGAAAGTCAGCGAGAAGAACAAGGAATGTATCGGCTGATAAGTTCTCCGCATCTGCTGCAGTTAACAGATTGCTTGTTACAATCGCATCGGTTTGCGAAAGCATTCAATATGAATCATGAACAAAGAAATTTACTGTGGAAAGCTGGATACAAAGGAACCGTAAAACCTAATTTGCTAAAACAAGAAACACAAAGTTTAGCTTGTTCTCTGCGGATATTATTCAAGATGTATTGTGATGATGGTCGCAGAGAACATTGGCCTATAATTCAAAATCGCCTAATTTTAGTGTGCAAAGAAGCACTGGAATATTTTCTTAAGTTACAAAGTGAAGCGCATCGAGACTCTTGGACTTCACTACTTCTCTTGGTGTTAACAAGACTTTTAAAGATGCCTGATGATAGGGTGAGCTATATTGAATTATACCAATTTTTTTTAATTTTAAATTGCATGTATTAGGTAAAATTAAGTAATCGAATTCGTTGATGATTTCTTACGTGCTGCTATACAAGCTGAAAAAAATCGGTCATCCTGAAATACAGTAAAAGAGAATTTAAACATGTGTTGGTATTAGTTTGAAAAATAATTCACAAGTGATAGGAAGTACGCAAATTTTGAGTGAAAAAATTGCGAATTTAAAAAAAAATAGTAAAACTATGAAACTTTTCTCTCTACTATAAAAAATAACAATTAAAAAATAAGTGATCTCATTGCTCTTCAATAATGTATATGTCCTCCGTAAGTCTCAACAATGTAATTTAACCCCCAGGACGTTGGTGTTATCAATGCCCTTAGGCACATTTGAGGGGTTGGTTCATATTCTTCCTAAAGAGCTAATCGTAGTTCGAAGCATGTATAGCATAAATTGAAGGCAACGAATACGCCCCTCGAATTGGTCCTAAACATGTTCAATTAGATTAAGGGTCGGACTGCATGCTAACCAATCTTCACTCTTCGAATGTGGGCTTCATCTAAATATTCATACACAATACCAGCGATGTGTGCTCTAGCACTGTCGCGATTAAAATGAAAGCGTCTCTGACAAAATGGGGAAATGAAACGACAATTTTTTGAAGAGTGTCTTACACTCTCGCTTTTGTGATTCAGAGCATCATTTTTTACGAAATATAAGAACAATTCGTGCTTTCGTAGAGGCCAGAACATATCTTGGTACAAAGATAGAACATTCCATATTAAGTTCATCAAGTGATGGTAGACAAAAGCGCCATTCGTCAATGAAGAGTCCAATTCACGTGCTAAACTGCAGAGATTGTAATTGTAGCAATGGCAGATCTTCGCGAATTGAAGCCCAATTCCTAAAATGTGTCTAATGGCAGCCTCACATGTTTCAATTACCACGCCTTATTTACACATGACGCTTAAACTGAACTGCTTTTGATCTGCGATTCGTTAATATAGTGAAAACAAAACGATCATTATTCACAATTGTTGCTCTTTCCCTCTCAAATGATAATATGAAATATTCTCAACGTACGTGACACATACCACTACGTTCATTTTCAAATAAGGCAGCAATTTGAGAAATGTGTAGTATTTAACTGCGTGGCAATCCCAAAAATATTGCTCAAAAGTCTACTTGGGTTTCATTATAAGTAAATGATCAGAAGTAAAATATACTTATTGCCTGCAGCTACTAACAATGTCCGAACGCTGTCTGTATGTAACTTGATAATCGCGAATACACCTCCATGGTTTATCATTAAATTATTAACTATACGTCTATCGGTTGGGTTCAGTGGACCCAGCACGATTTTCAAGAATTTTATTTAATGCTAGAACTGATGTACTCGTATTCGCAAACTTTTCAAGTAGCAGGTTTAGCTTTATAATTTCTGCAAAAAGGAATTTTTCTGATAAATAGTTTTTGCAGTATAAAAATACTTTCGTGGTTTTCTGGTAGACTGAGGGTTAATGAAATTGTTGTTTTCTTAATTTAGAATTACATACGTACAAATATATTTCTATTTAGGTGTAATAAAAGAAAGAATATATTTAATTTTACAATTTACAACATGGACGTTTAATAAATTGCGAGACAAGTCCATATCACTAAAATTGTCGATGTAAGAGTGTGCCTTTTATAGAACTTATTCTCCCATAAGTGCCGTGAGAACGTTTGAAGTACGTCCTTTTCCGCTGACACTGTATTCATTGTACCGGTATAAGTGCTTGAATTATTCCGTTAAGTTCACATAACGTGTATAATTTTACGCCGCATTTACATCTCTTACTTTTTATGTACTGGCGAAATGCCAGTTTTCCTCCAGAATACCATAGATTCATTTAGTGACTAATATTTTCCGAGGCTCTAAACTTTTTCCACACGTCTATTGAAAAACATTACCAAAAGACCTATTTTATAAAGTCGATCTTCCGATATATGATCTCCATTCTGAGAGCAATGGCCAAAATATAAGAATGCCTTGAAATCAGTTACGAGATGTAAAATATTCGAAAATAAAAATGTTAGACATGACACTAGTTTTCTAGTATATAGTTCTCATTTTTTTTCGTCTGTGACATAGCTAGGGGCATATTCGCTTCCCTTATAACTGAAAATCGAGCATTAACTACAATAAAAATAAATTGCGCAACACACCTAACTTGCTTTAGCGGTGCACCTGTTTGTAATAGCTGTGTGATGCAAAAGTAAAAGAAATTATTTTAATTTCACTTTGAGTTATATATTTCTATGTTATTCTAGTATAATCATGAACTCGTTTAAGAAAAAAAAACTTCCGCCTACTATTTGTATGTAAAACAGGTAAATTATAAAATTCATCTGTAGCCAGAAAATTTAAATATTTTGACATTTCATCCTCATTTTCATTATTCAAAGGAATTTCTGTGCCAGTGAAATTTATACGCGGTAATTCTTCATTATCATTCCATGTCCAAACATTAGGATTCAGAATCGATCTTCAACAATTTTAGCATAAGGCTTCGTCGTCAGACTGAGAATCAGCTTGGAATTCCTCAACGGATAATAATTCACATGAAAATAATAATTCTACGGGCTCTATTCTTGTGAACTCGCTTTACTGAACATGTATATAGATTGTAATCCATTATGCACAAACACTATACTCACTAAAAGAAACCGACCGTATAGTAATGTTATCTCTGTGCTTCTAATCACATCAATGAGATTTTAATTCAACGCAAATAATTTTATAGTCATTTGAAGCTGAGATATATAGAAATTGAAATTTGCAGGTTTGACGTGCTGAATGTAGCTTGTGACGTGTAAATTCGGGTATTTCGCAATGAATGTGTAATGTTGTTCATAATAAAAATATCAAGCTACGAATTTACAAATAAAACGTACAATTGATAGATTTTTAAAAAAATATTTCAGGATGACCAGGTTTTTTTGCTGCTCAGTGTAGTTTAATTTCTAACTTTATATTTAACATTTTGTTTTTAGTTTGCAGTCCATGTTTCACACTACTACCCGCTTCTCTGTGAGATTGTATGCTTTGATCTTAAAGCTGAACTGCGTTCGATACTAAGACGAGTATTTCTACGAATTGGACCGGTATTTAGAATAACTTCAACATAGAAAAATACAATACTTCTACAGTGTGTAAATAGAAGATACAAAATACAAGTTATGACTTGTAAATGGAATTATTCGTTTTATCTTTTGCAAAAGTATTTCAAATTATCACAAAAAATCTTTTCAATTTGCAAACAGTTTCTAACATTTTCTAAGCTGTCCGTATTACATATTTACAAAGAACTTTCTTTTGAATTTCAACGCACATTGTTTAAAACAAAAACTTGATCAATATGTAACTTTCTTAGAATGACACCAAACATATATCTATGACGTTTACTTAAATTTTAGATCTCGAAATCAACGTAGCGAGTTATTTCTTGTACATTTAGCGAATATGTAATCAAGGCAATAGGATTTCATAAAGGTCTGAGCTTAAGTGATATGTCTGTAGGAAAATTTACGTGCCTTCAAATTAATAATGTGCAGGAATGTGGTGTGGTGACAAAATATCGATGAGGATTATTTGCGTTATTTACTACTATTGTTAAGTGAAACTAACTAAACTTTTGTTCTAAGGCCTCGTTTGTTGAAAAAAAAAACGGTAATGCAAAATTTTAATTTCTGAATCACTTTTTAGTGGGATTATTTTTTATCTATGTAAATTTGTAATAATTCACTTAAATTCAACAAATGACTTTAGAATGAAAGAAATTAAGCGATTAGTTACAAAATTGTTGTAAAAATATTTATATATTCCCATTGATGTATATATTCATTATGTAGTAAAATTATTACTATTACTTAGTCATATTTATAATTATTTATGTTTTCAGTATGAAAGCTTAATATAGTGAAAAACGTGTTCTTTAATTTACCTTTCCAGAAAAGAATCCAAATTTTCATTTACTTGAATATTTATTAAAATAGTTACTACATTAATCTTCATAAGGTTAATAAAAAAAAATTTGATTAGAATTTCCATGCAAAGGCCACTTATAAAAGACACTTGCGCTTATAAGGATGCTTATAAATTAGTATTTTAAATATACACAGCAATGTTTTACGTAGTATGTATCGTTTTTTGTAGTCTTCAATTCTCAAACAATTTACTCGTTGATCGGGAAATTCTAGATGATGTACTCGACACACGTGAAAGTGGCCGCTTCAATTTTTCCTTTTGTCTCTCTCGGTCGACTCTTATTATTGTCATTTGTTCGGAAATGCTTAATGTGAAAAAGACATCATAGAATCCGTAACACGCTGCAGACACCTAAAAATTTTGGTATATGAAAATTGCATTCAATCACAGTAAAAAACGACTTTATGTTGTACAATTGAAATTATCTACATCGGTAATACCAACTTGTTGAATTAAGCGTCTGTGCAATTCGACATCGGACTCGTTAATGCTATCATTATTTTCGGAATGGAGTTGCATTGCACAAATTAGTGCATCTCTAATAGTTTGAATCAAACCCTGAACACGATCTGTTCGCATTAGTCGCCTAACCAGATAACCTCTAATAGCTGCACCTATGATCGAGGCTGCATACTCCTAAAAAGAATTAGAAGGTGTAACAAGTTAATACCAGAACAATGCACAGGTGTCCCACAACTTGCCAAATGTATTATACTGAACGATATTAAAACTAGCGTATGTTGCCGACCGGTTGGAGATGTCTTTAAACAAATAGGGTTGTAGGAAAGGTACGCTATCGATTGATGTTTTAGTGTAGTTATGATTAGTCTCGGTAAAGTGGGGCAAGTTACAGTGCAGTGCGGAGAGCAACGTGGACGGGGCGGGCGACAAGAAGACAAATGTTTGTTAGTCTAGTAAAATGAACGGTACATTACATAGAATAAAACAAACACCTATATCAAATATCAATTGTTCGCTGTATCGTTTGCCACGGATTGCAGAACAGTATTTTATACTTTTTCAGGTGGCGTTCATACTGCCATACTGCTGGTACACGTCAAACAGTTGTCGCACTTTACACATTTAATTCTATCGCCTTCGTATTCTAAATCCGGCATACTCGCTATTACGTTATCTATACTCTATTTTTAATTTGGAGGAGTATTTTTAAATTGAAGCGCCAAAAACTAGGCTAGCTGTTGGTCAGTTTTCGGCAAAAATTACACTAGCGATATTTGATATATTGCTGGCCGCCATATTGTTATAACAACTGATTAACCTTTAGATTATGTATTTTTCTGAATGTGTTTGTATTTAATTTTTCTCCCTCAATTTACGTTGTAATAATAATTACGTAACTAAAACTTATACAAAATCCTAGCTAGTTTTAAAACTACCGCCAAAAAGCAGCTTTGAGAAATTCCATTGTGTAAATGCGTCTTTTCATTTTACTCCTCCGAATTAAAAAATAGAATATAGTTTATTCGAAGCACGCTGTTTCCGAAACGTACCTAAATGCGACATATTCTAAGTATGAGTCTACTAACAAGCACTTACAAACACCAGTCGAATAATGCTGAACAAGCGTGCTTTGATACGGGTACCCAATTCTCCGTGCAGTGCGCTTCACCCCTCTACGTTGTTCTCCACATGGCACTGAAACTTGCCCCTCTTTGCCGAGACTACGTATGATTCTCCTTAGCATTCAGACATTTTATTTCATTTATTCGTTTTTGTTTATACTTAATATGTTATACATGTATACAGTGACGGCGATAAAGTTAATATCAAACAGGAATTTTATTTCTTGCTATTTTAATATATTTCTGGTGTTACTATCTTCTCTTAAATCTAGACAAAAAGAAACAGTCAACATCAAAGCATTGGTTATCGAAAAGTGTAAACGTCTTCAGTCGATTTCTATTATGCGTTAAAATAATTTTCTTATATTTTTGAAAATTTAGTAACCAAAGTACTTTTTTGAATTGCTTGATATATTTCAAGTTTAATCTCACCTATACAAGAAGGAATTTCGAGAATACATGCCTCTAATCGTTTATTGGCTAGTAACAATGAATGCGATGGTTGCAAGGGTTCCATCATTATCACATTAATAACAATTTTTTTAAGATTCGCTTTTTCAACCGCACATAACCGAAACTTTTTATTGTGCAATTCAGATTTCACATGGTTCTGGATTTATCCATATATACACGGTACACACAACTACAGTATTTTCTAATTTGGTAATTTCATTGTGCAGTCATATTTATTCTCGAGGTGTGGAGAATCGCTATATAACCAGTAAAAAAAAAATAGTAAATCACACACTATCAACATGTAAGACTTTGGTCTTACGTTGGCTTTTTAAAATTCGCACTGTACGCTGTTTATATGTTTGCTACATTCCTGTTTATCCCACGACAACGATAATAATTATTTTCGCATCATGGTAATTTAAGTTTGGAAATTCTCCTATAAACTTATTAAGTATTAAGTATTCGTTTTCTTCCGTACGGACGTCGAAGTTTATTTAAGAAGCATTTTTCAGCAGCAACATGTATTAAGATACACACTGTAGTATGCTTGACTTACTACTTAAACTGGAATAAGAGCGATTCACCGGTTAGACAATGCGAGCGAAATTACCCAGCTCTACTCAATACGCATTTTGAAGTAGAACACGATTTGAAGTATTAGAGAGAGCAAAGAGTACAAAACAAGAAAGACATCTATAGATTGCGCGGTATAAGGTCATGCCTGAAAACATTAGTATGGATATTTGATCATTTGTCGGTTAGTTTTTGCTTTGTGCGGTACGGCGTTTCGATACATTTTCTATAATTTATACATAATTTTATCACAAATTTTACAAGATGTTGTTTTGTTTAAACTGTATGTCACTTTTAAATTAGAAGATGTAAGCAAGACTTGCTGCAAAAGAGTGGTGTGATATTTGAGCCTATGTTAGGAATATTGAAGAAGATTATATTACTAAAGAAAATATAATGGATGATTTCCATGAAGAACTTTATATTGATGTAAATTGTGACAGTACTGTCACGGCAGACGGTATTTGATTATTCGTCAGATGAAAACGATTAGTAAAATTTTTAAAAAATAAAAGTTAAAGCTTTTTGATTTATTTTATCTAGTATTGAGGTTTACTCTTTCATTTGCCATTGGTAGATAATTATTAATAATAATACTAACAATTTAACTGCTTTGTCAAAATTTATCGTACATCAAAACAATTTTCGAAATATAATAATACAGTGCAAAATTGCGTCTGAACTCACAGCACAATTATATCAAACTGATTTATTAGATTTTTTTAATGGAAACATCAATTAAGCATACAGCAATATACATGTGTGTTATGTTTTAAGAGAAACATAACTCTTTTTATGCAATGTTTCTCTTAAATGCAATAACAATAACTTTTGTAATTTTTCAAATTAAAGAAAACAAATACACAAATAATGTTTCCTAAAGTATTAATGGGTACTGATTATTAAAAGATAAATAGTTTCGTACGTTATTGCTGTACCCCGTAGACTATACAATAGTACTTTTCCTATTCCATCGTGCTCGTATTAAAAAAAAGTGAAAAATTTATACGATCGCTTTAGTACCGATATTTTTGGTTTGGAGAGTACAAAGTTTTCACCGTTCCTCGCGCATATCAAGTATTATCAGGTTTGGATCAGATTCTACTATTTACCCGACCTCTACAGAGAGTTTCGACATTCGTGCACCACAGAGACCTACGAAAGAGGAAAACATAGCTCTTAGCTAACTTAGCGTTCCTATCTCGCTACTGAGTTAAGAAATCTATCAGCCCGCAGAGAAGGCGCTGCTGAGAAAAAGATTCAGTCAACCCGTTGACGACTCGACCAGAACGCCCGGCCCTTAATATTAGACTGCAATTACCACTAGCAGCTACATTTTCCTACAACAATTGATACAAACTGAACACGATTACGGAAAATATCGCAGAAACGTTAAACGAGCGCCTCACCGAGAAACAAACCGTAAAATTCCAGCGAATTGACAACAACGCAAAGCAATATATACTGAACCCAACTAGAACGGTGGTAAATCTCACTGGCAAATCCCTCCTACCGGATACTATCAGCATCCTTGAAACAGGAAGTAACTTTGCTGTTACACCGAAATCCATACCAAAAGAATAAATAATAGCAAATATAGAAGCCGCCATCAGACGTTTGCCCACAGCGGATAGAGATGCAGCTCGTACAGACGTTGCGTACGTATTACAAACATCCATCAAAAACCAATATCTCTCTTGCAGAATCGAAACCCTTAAAGCAATGAATCGCGAATTATTACACAAGCAGACGGTGATATATACCGAGGAGTACAACCGGAAGATCAAATTGTTACTCGAATCACGTACATACGTGATACGTCAACTTTAGACCACGTCGTCGTTAGTAAAGGAAACAAGCAGGTTCATTAAAATATCATCACACCCAGCGATGTCAAAAAACAAGTTACAGTATCAGAAACACTCCTGCCGAGGTCATACGTTCTCAGATCAGTTAATCTCTTTTTTTTTGTCTTTTATTGACTGATATCTCTTTTCTCTACAAAGGCGATAGGCAGGGTAAGGGCAGTAATACTGAGCCTCGCCCTGAAAGTGAGCCTATGTACACATCTTAGCTATATCTATGTATTTGTATTTATATTCATTTTGCTATTTACATAGTGCCAATGAAATTTACTATTATTAATATAATTTAGCCAAATTTCACAAGCGGGGCGTACCACTAAGACAGATAGCGAACGCTATAGGCGCGCCGACATACCATACATAAAACAATTTATCATAAAATTTATGTCATTTTTTTTAATTCGAAGAGCAGTATCGTCTATTATAATCGTACTAACAATTTTGGGGGCATGCAACATATAGATTGAATATAATTGTATAATAAATACATTCAAATTACATCTGATGTTTATTGTGGTGTCATAAATTTTAAAGCATTAGTCTTATTAACTTATATTGCCATATTAGCCATTTAGGCTGTAAACAGAAACTTATTTGCTTCATTACTATCAAATATGTTAAATATAATTGGAAGATTCAATCGATGTAACCAACATAAAAGTTAATTCAAAAAATATGACCCTGTCGAATACGTTTTTTATGATCACATTGTATTAGTTACATTTGTTCGCTTTGCGTTTAGCAAGTATGATTTTAGATCTAGATAAATGAACTCCATTTCGAAAATATTTTCCCTCTATTAGCTGTGAAACAATCATAATTGTTAAGCGCAAAACGAACAAATGCAGCTGTTATACACAAGTATATTTTATATTGCATAACGCATTATCAAGGGCACCAATGCAATTTACTTTTTTGAAATTGTGAGTTCAAATCGAAAAGTGGTTATATCCATACATTTAACCAAAATAACTTTTTTAACGCAGCAAGTTCTCCATTAAATATACACACAACCTAATTAGTATTTCATTTTATACTTTGATTAGAAAGTGTTAATACCTTTTTATCCTGCAAATTTCCTTCCTTCTTTCCTATATCAGAAGTTGGAAATAATTCACGACTACAGTTTACCATCGTTTCATTACGAACCCTCTTGACATTCTTGTCCTTAGTTTCAATTACCTGTATATGATCATAATTGAAATAACTCATCGGTTCTTCTTTGGATATATAACTGCTACCTTCTACTTTATCAAATATTTCTTCAACTTCATCCAGACTTGAATCATGAGCGCCTTTTACTTTTAATAACTCTTGTTTTTGCTTTTCTAAGAACTCCACTATTTGTTTTGAATACACATCCGGAATATCATTTAGAATTTGCTTTAAATCACCTTCGCTATATTCAGTTAAACGCCATTTGGAGGGAATAATAGCTGGTGGTGAACTATTTGATATACTATTCAAAATACGATAATCTTTATTGCTGTTAGTTGAATAGCTTTTAGTTTCTCTACTATTCTCAATTTGAATTACTTTGTTATCCAGCACTTGAGGTACATTATTGTCAATAAATGCTTTAAGCTGATATTGAGTCCCTATCAGAGTAAAATCCTCCGAAGTGGAAATCTGATCGGAAAGAGGTGATATGTTTTGGAAGTCAGATTCAGTTCTGGACAAATTAATGTAACTAGAATCATCTAAATTACCATTATCTTCCTGACATACACAATTATCTTTGGTTCTTAATGTCAACATATCCAATTGTGAATTAGATTCTGTTATATTTTGTATATCCTGCGATACTTGGGGCAATGATGCACCATCGTGAGATACAACATCAACAGATTCAGTTTGTTTTCGCAAGTGCTCAAGTAGCATTGGACTAGGAGAATCTAAAATATACGAATTACTACGAATAAGCCTTGGTTTATTAGTTTCTAAATCCGATATATCTACTTCATTTTCTTGGCTGCTTTGTGTAACAAAACTATCATCTTTATCTATATATAAAGGTCCATTAATAGCAACTATATCAGATTTACACTTCCCAAAACTTGTTAAAACAGTAAACTTATTATTTGCATATTGTGAAACTTGTAAATCACAACTTAGGCATGGAGTTTTTTTTTGTACAACAGGAGGCACTTGATTTATCACAATACACTTTTTTCCTTGAATCTCTTTTATTTCATTTTCAAGATCATTAATTTGTGATATCAAATCATCTTCAAATGCTAATTTATGTTCTAAAGAGGTAGTAACTATCAGGTTTGTGCAGGTCTCCAAAGTAGGAGTGTAGTATCTGTCAATATACTGTCTTAGCTCACGTTCTCGTTTTATCCGTTTTTCCAATTTCATTGCTTGCAGCTTATACCTATGTATCTCTTTACGCTTTGCATGTGTTATCTAAAAAAATAATCTAAGTTCTTTTTACATGATTCGTTAACACTTACCAAAGGCGGAAGAATCGGTATACCATTTATTTTTATACAAGATACGTATTTTGGCTCGCAAAATTTCATGTCTTTTTCAAACATCTTAAAAGAATTATTATAAAATAGCTCATACATATATATAAATCATACTTACTTTTAATAGTTACTATAAATCAAAAACTTGTACTTCTTCATTGAACTGTCAAAATGAAAAGCTGAAACAATCCATTTGAAATTTTCACGCGACAGAAGCCGGTAAAACACGAGTACTGCCAATATTATAATATTTAAAAACATCAAAAACACTAAGGAAAGATTCTTCATAAACTGGATTATGTACATATAATAATAATATTTTAAAGCACTAAAACATTATAGTCTTTTTTACAAATTAGATAGCACATCTTTAATGAGAATTACAACAAAATTGTATACAATAGCACATTTCTGTAAAAACAAAAACAATTACACCAAACATATATGTATAGAATTCAAGCTTCTATTTGGATCTGCTCCTTGACTCGCCTAATATGTTTAAGAGCGGCGTTTAATTTCCACTCCTCTTCATTTAATTTATTTTCAATCACTTCTAAGTTTGATCTTGAAAATGTTAAGTTTTCATTTAACTCTTCTATTATCTTTCCATTTGTAGTCAAAGGATTCATAATATCTTTTTCACTTTTTGTGCTTTGTTGCACATGTACTTTGAATAGTTTTTCACTCTTCTTTAATAAATTATGCAATCTCCTACTTAATAAAACATTCTGCTGCAATAAATTTTCGTCCGCTCCATGGTCTTCCCGTGGTTGACTAGAATTTTGCCTTTGTTGTTCTAACTCTTCCATTCTTAATGTTAGTTTTGATGTTTTTATAGATAACTTCTGAAAATTTAGTTGCAGATTTTGTTTTTCCTTTTGCAATCTTAAGTTTGCGTAACCTAGTTTTTCTATTTCGTGCCTTAATAGGGCACAATTCTCGCATATATACCCATCTGCTTTAGTAACATTTATTTTCTGCATAAGAAATTCTGATCTTTCACGCGCGAATTCATCGAGCTTTATCTTTAGATTGTTATTAGTCTGTTCGTTAACGGAGTGTTGTTTTAAAATCTCTTCTTTTTCTGTTTTTATTGTTCTCAGCTTATCTTGAAGATCATTACATAATAAGCTGAGATTTTTGATTTCTTCGTCGCACTGCCTACAGTAATTTACTTTTTCTTGTAGTTCAGTTTGTAGGTCAATTAACATGGCTTTTGTATTTTTTGATTCGGACTGCATTTTCTCTAATAATGCTTTGATGTGCCCATTTTCAATTTCTAATTTCTGTTTTGCTTGAGTTAATTTTTCTATTTCTTCATTCATTGATTTTACGGAATTTTGTGTAGCTACACTGACTTCATCGTCACATGGCTGTTTAGTTTTTCTAATCTTTTCTTTTAACTTCTTGTTTTCCATTTTCAATTTCATCAAGTCATGTTGAACTGTTTCAAATTTTTTATGTAAAACATGATAACTTTGCGTTTTTTGACAATATTCGTCATCCGTTGACCTAATTTCTTTAAATTTTCGGCAAAGTTTGTTATTTTCGATTTTAATCTCAAAAAACTTTCTCTGTAATTTTTCATATTCATGTTCGGAATATTTTTGGCGCTGGGAAGTATTCTCGCTTTTGGCGGCAGTTAACTCCGTTTTATAAAATTCAATATCTTTTAATAAATTTCCTCGTATAAACTCGCTCTTGTTAATTTTTGTCTGAAGTGCTATTATTTCCTCATTTTTCTTTTCCATTTCCCTTTGTAAACGATTATTAGCATTAGCTAGTTCTATTAAATCTGTGTCTTGAATTGTACTGTTGGCATTAGTTTTTTCTAATTGTTGTTGTAAACGTTCATTTGTTTTGTTTAATTCATTTATAATCTTGTCTTTCTTTAATATATTCTTGAACAAATTTTTCATTTTCATTTGAACTTTGGCGTTTTCTTTGTCAACTAACTCAAACTTATGTTGAATTTCTTCTGTTGTAATTTTGTTGCTAAGTATTTGCGATTTGATAAATTTATTGTCAAAGTGCTTAAAATTCTTATATTTAAATGCGTCATCATCACTAAAAATATCGTAATTACCTCTTAAGCCGCACGAATCGTAAGTAGACCGATTAGACGGTTTTCTAGAAATATCAGTCGCATGGGATTTAATATACCTATGCAAACTTTTCCTTTTTATTGGAATATATCGAGATCGAGTAAAGGAAACTAGTTTCGTGGTAGAACATCTTTGTTTGTTCATTGTCCACAAGTGATTTTGAACAATTACTTAAAATTTTGATTGAGTGAAATTTATCAGGATGACATTGACTCTTCTCGTCTCAACGTCAAAAGTTACAGGCAATAGACAAATACGTATGAGAGTATCGTGGTGGCTGGTCTCTTAATTTTAGTTTCGCCGATTTGATCCATAACAGTATAGATATTTTGATGTCTCCTTATAAAATCTGGTCTCTCACATCTGCTCAGGGAAAGGAGAAAATTACTACCTAATGGAACAATTTGTTAAAGTGCAGAAAAGAAGCGCAAAATGCAAAACGTAGAGATTATGCACTTTAGAAATAAGAAATATTTTTATATCTCTTAGTAGTTGCGTTAAATTATTAATTTTTCTTTAATGATTTGAAGGCAAATTTCAATTTTTAAAGAAAATATTTTATTTTTAGCAAAACCTGTACTACTGTGCTATGTTGCGATATTTGAGATAACAAAAAGCTGTCTGCAATCATATTTCCCAACGTATAAGAATTGACTGAACTAATTCGAGGACACCGTCTCTAAAATTTTCCAATATGTTTTAAGGAATTTGCTAAACACTGCTTTCATATTTGCTATAAATGCTTCGACCTCCTCTAGAATGAATTTTAATCTTGGCACCGCAACATTACTACTTGGCTTGTTGAAAATGGATTTTTTTTAATACATTTAGCACTAGCTCCGTAATTTTTTCGCCAATCTAAATGAGAACGGGCCCACTGTAGCCGTTTTGCTCTGTTGCTCCGACGTAATAAGGGCTTTTGAATGGCAATGCGTTCGCTTGTTGAAGTCGACGTTTTATCGTACTCACCAAAACTTTTTCTTAACGGCTGCGACTGAGCTCGGCTGCTATTTGTGGTGCTCTTAATTTTCTATTGCGTTTGATTGATAATACAATTCTCAAATCTTCAGGCTTTTTTTTGTTTTCCTAGACGCTCCAAGACGAACACGATTTTCATAGTTTCACTTGTCCGATATCGTTTTATGTCACTCACTATTGGACTTCTCATATTTATTTTTTCAGTAACTTGTCGCCCCAAATATCCTTCAGCGTGAACGTTTTTTCTACACTTCCACACTTCTACACTTTCTTAAAATTTTTGCGCAAAAACGACAGTAAGGTGAAGCAAATTATATCTTTACGCCTGTGATAAATGAACAAGTGTGATACTGTGGTATATTTCCTAAATTGATTATTCGTTAATAATCCTCGAACGATCCGCTTTTAGATTATCGGTACTTCCGAGAAATTTTCGGTATAAGACTATTGCAGCTGTCGCATTATTTCTATAAAAAAATACTTTACATAATAATTTATGGCTTTAATCCCTTAGAAAAGTGTATGCCTAATATTTTTCGAATTTTATGCATTAATAATTGTATACAGTGTGATAGATTTCTATTGTATGCCCGAACTTCATTGAGCGAGAGTATGTCGAACTTAATTGGCAATGCTAAAATATTGGTAGTTAACAGTACAGTACACCACTATTAGATGTTTAACTAGTCTCTGCGGAGGTTGATTCAGCCACATGCTATAGTTAGCGATCCTAGCGGAAAGGAGAAATCTATCATATGCTTATTTACTACTCTATACAACACTACCAATGGCCGTTCCTTCCGTTTTATATTGCTATCTCTCTAATCTGTAAAATGTCTTGCGAGGTGGCATCGGGCTGAGACTGTAGAAACGGGCACTTTCGGAGATGCGTGTGACTCGGTTACTACCAATATTAAAAATAATGAATGTTACTATTTTAATTTGATTGTGTATTGATACAGACTTTGTTTATGTAGTCTACATCAACAACAGAATTAAACTAAAATAGTAATTACATTCATTATTTCTAACATCGATAGTAAGCGAGCCGCACGATGTCCGAAAACACTTGTTTCTGCAGTTTTACACCGGACGGATTTGGACCAATTTCTACATCATTAGTGAGAAGTCTGTCACGGGATAATCTTAGGGTTAAAAAAAAAAAACAATACGTTTATAGAAAATTCTATTCTTTAAATATTAATCATAAACACTAACACAAAAATATCAATGTGATAAATTAGAACGCGTATCTAGTCCTTATGTCTTCTAATTTCTTAGAAACTTCAGCTGGTGTCCTTTCCAGATCAAGAGCGATACTCTTTTGTTTAGCTGGATCTAACGAATTGTACTGTTCGCACAGATCTCCATCAATTACGTTCTGAAATTAATATAAACAATAAATAAGTTATGGAGACGAAACAATCATTATTATTATTATGTTTTTGTATAATCAGATTCAAATATAATATCAGCAATTCATAAGTCTAGCATGTTCGAGATAATCATCACACAATGCTACTTTCATAAAACTATCAAATACTTTAAGGAACCAACCTTAACTGGATAGTAGTAACTACGGAATGATAAATGATCTCTTCCACATAAGGGAGGATTTTCGCTACGCATATGCATCTCTAAATGTTGGAAAAAGTCATGATCCTCGTGTGATGTGAACGGCACCAGAACGCCAACCGTACCAGAAATACTGGTATAGATTAAAGATTCCCAACCGCCAGGAATTAAGGTTGCTCTTTGGAGCCACGTTACAGTTTCGCCAACATGAAAAGTAGAGACATTATCCGCTTTTTGAGACGCACCGTTTAGTAAACCTGAAACGATTAATTTTCTTTATAGTTCATAAAAATTTATCAGAATTCAATAGAAAATTATCAGAATATAATGTTGAATGTATGAGAAATCACAAGATCATGACCTCGTCTTGTGATACTATGGACATTATCTTTGATCTTGGATATACTTCTTTTACTATTAATACTGGTATGTATTAATGTATATGGTGTATATCCTTGTAATATCAACAAACACTACAATTAGTACGGAATTCAATACCTCGATCCCATAGCGCCTTATTCCCGGTTGGATCTTCATCTACATCATCACTACTATTCGGTGGCAATCGCACTATAGCAATATTACCAAATTTGTCTGCAGTTGCGACTGTGTCATAGTCAAGAACGCTAGTACAGGTTACCCATCTCGGATGAGTATCATCTGCGAAGATAATCAATTGATTTTCTGCTCTTTTATATCTAATCATATAGATTGATTCTTGAACATCGGACACGTAAATTCGCTTGCCCATTGCTTGTATATCAACAATCAAATTTGGAATATGCTACAAAGAAAGTAACTTACATTAATTCTTAGAAATGTTATTCTCGCAAATAATTGATAATTATGCATTATCAGAACTGCAGGGATATCATCAATTGAAAACAGACTGTTTATAATCATCATATAAATTTCTATGTTTACAAATCAACAGAGCATATAAAACATTCACACGGGGTTTATAAACTAAATGTTGCCATCCGTAGTATGACAAATTAGCTAGGAAAAATACAAGAATAAAAAGACCGCGCAAGCAAGGCTGTCATATTTTTAAACTATTACTCTGTTCTTTATATCCAAGGAGTATTTTCAAAATGATGCACCAAAAATGCTAATCTAATAAGTTTAGATCAAGCCGGTTGTAGAGTTCTCGTTTTTTGCTCCGGGAATCAAATCAGCTAAAGTTAATAATGTTTACTACACATTTATATCGTTTTTTCTACTTCGTTTTCCTTAAGTTTTAGTTGCTTCTTAGCACACAGTTCTTTTTAGAACCAACAATTATTAGTTATGCTATCGATAATGAAACCGGTTGGAGATTCTCGTGTTTCTCTTCTATGGTTTTGGTCATTTATCCAACATTGAATTTTCCAATTGAAAAAAAAACAATTTTTAATATTCTCAAAAACTTACTAAAATGAATAATCCGGAAGCAAGTGCAGAGGCTATAGCATCGCAAATAATAGTCACGATAAGATATACACTACCATCCTTAGGTTTAATCGTATTACTTAAAACCGTGAATTTTCTATGAAAAGAAATAAGATAACAGCGTTGTATAACAGTTTTACTTAAAAAATTACTGTTTTAGACGTAAATATATACTATCGGATGCTTGCAGTATTTGCAGATGAATTTAGTTTCTTAGAAACAACGGTATTTGACAATTAGTGTATAGATAACTTTGAATACGTCTCCATAAAATTAACAAACATACCGTAGACAAATTGTATCACATTTAAATGTAGTATTACCTTATTTTCACATTTTCGAAGTAGTTTTTTCTTTCCTAAGTCGTACATTCGTAGTATTCTGCCTACACCAGCCAATAACCTTCCATTATAGGCACATAATGCATAAGGGACTTCATCAATTGGTGTCCGATGAACAAGTTCTAACTCTCTACAGCTTGCATCAATCTTGTATGTATCCAGAAATCCTGTGCTACACTGTCTAGGATTTAGTTGTAAATCTCTAGCAATACCCAGAATTAAGAACCATTGATGTTCAGGCTGTCCATGGAACTTAACCATGGTTAAACACATAGCCGCCTCGTTTTGTTCTAGCCTCTGTAGTTTGTACAAAGTACCCTATAATTTAAAGAAGTCTTAGAAGAATGTACATAAATATACATGCAGTAGATACAAATATACGTATAAATTACAAATAATATTGTTAAATGAAGGAAGAGTTGTCTCATAATTTTGAAACTAAAAGATTTGAGAAAACTTCTTTTGGTACTATGACTATGAGTTATTATTGGACAATTTTCTCTCATTTATATATTTATCTTTATAAATGATAAGGGAATTTGTCCTTAGTGTTAAGGAAATTAAAATAAGTAGTGTTTAAGTGTGTTACCTGCACTGGATCCATAATTCTTAATACAGATGCCCACATTCCATGGCCAGCTTTAGGTGCAGAAAATATATTTTCAGGTAGATCTTCATTTAAGAAGGCTTCAGCCATTTCCTTAGCAAGTTCTTGTTCTTCTTCACCGGCAGCTTCTCTCATTTCTTCTGCCATTTGCAATCTTCGTTGTTTCTTAGTTTCCTCGGTATATGCATTATGTTCAGTTTCTAATATAATCAAATTGGAAGTTTCCGGATGAATTACGAATTTTCTCGGCGTATATTCCAATGGAAAAGATATCTGATTGAATACAGCACCGAGTTTTTCTAAAGCCAAAATTCTCAACGTATTGGTTGAAATTGCTACGATGCCTTCCGGACACTGTTCCGAGCTAAAACCCGAAGCGTACTCTAAACTTTCATATGATAACGGTGTAAGATAAAATCGGCTTTGATAATAGTAACTTAACCACGATCTACTGCTCATTGCCAATACAGCCTCCGATTTCTGCATGCGTATTCTGAAAAGTTTCACGGGTCGTGAGCCGAGGTATCTTGTACGAGTATCTGTTAGATTTCCGGATACCGGATCTAAGACGGTTCTCAATAAAGCTCCATTTTGCAAGCCAATATTTAGATATAACGAACTCGCGGTGCTAGCTGCTGCTGCATCTTTTGGATCATTTTCTGTACAACCCATTTCTACTATACAAAGTGATTCGGCACAAACAGGAAGAGCTTGCATTGATCTTTGAGATAAACAATCGCTAGGATCCAAAGAAATAATTCTAACTGTGTTATCAGCCAAACCAACAGCTAGAAACCAGGATCGTAGTTCTCCTGTTGCTACATTCGCCAATGCCATACAAACAACATCCGTATTCATACGTTTACGTTCTTTGTATTCTTGCAATTGACCAGTCTGTAAATAATATGGCTGGATAACATCTATATTATAGTGGAAACTAGCTAATAGTTATAACAGAAATATTAGTGTAAGTGTACTATCTTGATTCACTCCGTTGGACCATAAGGGGTACAATGGAGGCGACAAGACAATTTATTCTTGCATGGAATTAAACCGACTATTGATTTATGTAAATAGCCAATAAGATATATCCATGCAACTGCGATATATGAACTTTATAGAGTCACTACTCAATAAGTGATCAATGTCAATATTTCGTAAGAGGCTGATGTTTTAACGTTAGTTCAGAAAACTAAAACTCATGGTCAGAGATGAGGTGTTATATGGGACGTCAAGTGCAATGCAATCGGGCAATACGATATGCAATAAAAAAAATTATAAATGCAAACCATAGCGAATGCCAAAACCAAACGGGCACAGGTGTAATAATAGCAAATGGTCGGCCAATGACCATGTAATTGACGAAAGCTGTGGCGGATATGAATTATTATATTTTGTAATGAACTCTATATAATATTGTTTTAAGTTGTACATAAAACGTTTGGAGTTGTACCTCATTTTGAAAATATTTTACTGCACACGGGATTATAAGACCCAATACTGGCCAGTTAATTTTTAGTTCTATTTATACCAAATGTACTACACTGTCAGCACATACGATCTCCTAATCTGTAATTCGTGATATAAAATAAGTAACTTACAGGATCCATTTCAAAATACACCAAATCACCACCACTTAAGGCGATAACAACTTGTCTCTGGTTAACGGCACACTTAACAATGGTTTTCTTTCCTGGCGCTTTCCATTCATTAACTAATTTGTTAGCACATATATGACGAATGCCGTCAGGATACACCTACAAATTCATAACATTTATTTGTTGTAACGAATTAAAAATTAATATGACAAGCAAATGTAGTTATAATCCTACCTGAACTAAGGCATGATCAGCCAAAGATGAACACGATAAGGTAGGCGTTGTACCCAAGAAACCACTATCGGTTACTTCTTCGACAGTCTCACCAATAGATAATACCAAAGTGGCATTGACGAAAGACACGATAATATACGCATCATATTTGTCTGTAACAATTAAATCAAAATTACGAATATTGTGCCGAAGAAAAACCTTCAAATCTTAACATTTAATACGATATCAGCGATGTTTGGTTTTATCATAAAGATATCAGTTGAAACACAGAACAAAATGAATCATCATTAGTGGCTCTCTCCAAAACTTGTTTCCTGAAGGGTTTCAAACTTGTAACACTTACCTTAGAATTTCCACCAGGTTAACAGACAGCAACCTCTGAAATGAAAAAAGCAACTGGTGTTGATAACATCTCAACAAACCAGTTTTTCGTTATTTACTTATTTTAAGAAGTATATGTATACTTAAAACATAATTCAATAAAACAATTTTTAGAAATAATGAAATTAATTATTTAAATAAAATGTTAACGTAAAAATGACAAATCCATCGTTTGGAAAATATTTTACTACAAAAGCTGTCGATATTCACTTCCACTATCTATTAGATTTTTTCCGTCACTATTCGAACTAAAAAAAAAAAAGATGGAAATGTTTCGCTTGTCATCGATCATGTGTGCATCGGCAGACTGGAAAAAGAGTTGGTAAGCAATGTGTGGTATCTACTGAGAAACATGATGAAAGTAGTGTGATGCTTTGAGGTTGTGTTGGTAGTACAATTGTAGGCGATTTGATAAAAATAGATGGGATATTGCATTAGGAGGCTTTCTGAGAATCTATCAGGGAAATTCGTGCCAAGGAAGAAAGCAAACCTATACGGATGATTTGACCACCCCAATCTCCAGATCTGTCACATCTGTAATGTGGGATAAACTAAAATTACAGGCGATTATTTGGAATCTCTGACTAGAAGAATGCCAAGAATATGTGCCGCCGTAATTCAATCTCGAGGTGGCATATTAGCGAGAAATCGCTTTAAATTAAAATGTAATATTTTGTTTCTTTTTCATTGATAAATATTACTACAAATCAACTCATATTTCAATTCAAGTCAAAGAAAACGTCAATTTTTACAGTCGTCCCTATACATACGGACGGTAGTGTATTTGTACTTACATTAGTAGTCTTATAAATGTATACTTTTCTAAACGTATGGATTTGTATGAATTTTTAAAGATTACTTACCATCACTTCTCCGTTTAACAGTCCATACAGCATTTGGGTTACCAGGCAACTCAGAAACAGCCATTTCTGATACTTCCAAACCATGTCTAAGAACACGTAATGAAGATCGAGGTCCTCTTCCACATAACATATACAACTGCGGAGTATCTTCACCCGCCAAATCTGCGACCCTGCATGATATAATTGGCGAGAGAGATTCCAATTCGTCGACCAATACTAAATTTCTCAACGGCCTTGGCGCAAAGAAGAACGTATCTCCCTCTTCTAAAGGCATTGCTGAGCTGAATTCCAATTCATCATCATCATCACCCAAATGAGCAATCTGGTATAGATAGCTGCAAAAAGACAAACACTTGAATTTTTTTTTCCATTACATATTGTTTTACTTACTGATTGCCAAATTCAGAGGCTACAAACAAAAATCCGGTTTTCATAACACACATAGACGTAGCCACTGGTACAGTATCGAAATATTTCAATTTAATTTCCGTAACCATATCATCATCAGTTTCCAATGTGATTTTAAAAATATCTCCTTGCTCAGTTTGAGCAAGGAAGAAAAACATACTCTTAGTTTTGTGAGTTGCGGAACATACAAAAATCATGCCACGTTCAGGATCATCAAGATCATTTCTTCGTCTTGGTATAGGGCAACGGATATCATGTTGATCTCCCAAATTCTTATAAGTTAAATAATTTTCAGAACAAATCAGAACACCTGATGGACCATCATTACCACCAGGTACTGATACCAAAAAATTTGCGTGCTCTTCCAGAGGCTCTGAATACTTCCTAACAACATGATTAACTCCTAAATCTAATTCGTAAAACGTTAAAGTTTGCTGTGTTTTTTGCGCTGCTTCTCCTGTAGGATCAGAATCTGCTTCCTCATAATCAATTTCTAAACAAGCAAACATGGGATTTTCATATCCAACATCAATCCCAACCATATGATATACTAAAGTATTACTTTTATGTGCTTCTAAAGGTGATGATATTGTTAAACGTGCTTCAGCATCTCTATTTAAAATATATACCAGCTTTTGCTTTTCTATAGCTCCAATCATAACAGCTCTTCCTTTAGGATCAATAGCTAAATATTGGCCAGGTACAATTCTTCTACATCCTGATTTTCCAAACGTTTCTTGATGTATCTTTTCAAAACAATTCTTTGCAACAATGTATTCTAATATAACAATCCTTCCGGAATCAGAACCGACTACAATATAATCCTTTGTACCGCCAGTTAACCTAAATGCCATCAATGATCTTACGATTCCAAATATTTCAACTGTTAATAAAGTATGTACTTTGCCTGTATTTACATCTGGTCTTAGTAATTCTAAACTTTTTCCGCGTGATATAACTATTTCTTGTAATTTGGTTCCGGAAAAATTTCCATGAATAGCATGAGTTATCGCAGTAGCCCTTTGTAAAGTTATATTGTACAGAAACATGGTTAACTGCAAATAATACAATCTATCTAATAACTTAGTACAAATGTGAAATATTCTGTGGTATACTAAAAACCAAGAACTTCTGTTTAACAAAAAGCTCTAACGATGCATCGTATACAAACTTTATTATAGCACAGTAAACGACCTGTACGTACAGATTTATATAGGTACAGGAGATACCATAGTGCATTTTGCAAAAATTGTATAAGAATTAACTTTTAGTAATTATTTTTAAAATAGTCAACTTACCTCTGTTAAGGATGACTTTCCTTCGCAAAGATATTATAAGGGATTATCGAGTTTGTTTGATTTGCTTACATTAGCCGCATCATGGCGACCTTAAAAGCTAAAAATTTTGGAAATTCGCATGTCACTTTATGATTTGATAACGTGAAAAAGACATTTTGATGTAATTGAAGCAATTTAATACAATGCTATTTGTTTTCAAAATTTAAAAGCTGAGGGTATTCTGAAATATACCACCACAAACAACCTACCAACTACAATATCATCAGACATCACAATATGAAAGAAGAAACAGGAAGAGGAAACAGAGATTGGAAAAGAGAGTGAAGAAAATTGCGCGTGCGTAAGGAATACCTCCAACAGAAATTCCTTGATTTCAAATCTCACTAAAAAAACACAATTTGATTAATTTCAGTACATCTTTTACACATGCAACAAAAATTAAATAATTGAATAAATCAAAGATAATTGTTACGTTCATAAAAGAATATAATGGTAAAAAAAAACGAGAAGCAAATTGTTATTTTTTTAATAATTTACAGTAATGCAAATAGTTATTTAAGTCTACTTATAAATGCTTTTTTCTGATATTCCAATAAAAATTGCATTAATATTCCATTTAATAATTTATAAAATTTGAGCCTAGCATGAATAAAAGCCAACAATTTTCTGAAGCGACGCATGCGTACGTTAAGAGAAAAATGTTTAGAGAAATAAGTAGTTTAGACGGTGCTATACTTTTATGTAACGAACGTTTTGTGCTTTGGTTTCCGCTATAGTTACATTATAATAGTATAATGATTTTGTTTTAATGTGCGGAAGCAAAGTTAGAAAAAATAAAATTGTACAGCGATGGTTAGAGTATGATCTTCTTTTAGGGTGCTGTTTTCGAAAACACGTATAAACATGCGTCCAAAATTTATTAACCTGTTTTTCCCAAATCATAACAAAAACAAGTAAGGTAGATATAAAATTATAAAGGTATGCTGTGTCCCCTAGCTCTCACTAAGTTTTTACATACATATTTTTTTAAGATATCTGTATATAGAAATAACAATGGATCTAGCTGAAACTATGAAGAATGTTTTAGCGAAAGGAATGCAGCAAACAGTCAATGAGCTGCCTACTTCTACAAATTTAAATTTTCCCAGTCAGAGTTACGTTACTGAAAAACTATACATGCTTTTGCAACTTTATCTACAAAATAAAGGATGGAATCCTTCAGTAGAATTATTACAGTGTTTTTCAGAATTAAAAGAATCTTCTATGTTACCAAGTGCTGCATATTTACAGTAAGCTTGTAAATTTAAATAGCATCTTGTTCATTAAGACTATTTTTTTTTATAGAATGATGGCTACAAGAGTTACTTTAGATTCTCAAGGAAGACTGATACTAAGAGAAAATGGTAAAATTATTCTTCCGTTTGAGCATTTTGCTAATGCTGTAATGTTAAAACACATGAATGGGCCTCATGGATTGCATTTAGGAATTGAAGCTACTGTCAGGGCGGTAAGAATATATTGTTAAAAATAATTGCTTGTATATATATATATTTATTTATTTGTTTATTTATTCTTCAGTTTCTATAGTGTAAATATACATATGTATAGAGTAATTAGAAGACTTTGCATTGCTTTACTAAAAGAATTAAAATTAAAAAGAAAATAAAATGTTTACTTCACCAAATAATTGATTGCAAATACACAGCTTCAATAATTCTTTTTAATAACCAGTGCTAATGCCCAAGTATATTGTCATAATATATTACTGGTTCATGAAGCAAATACTCACTCTTACTCTTAGTACTTGATCTACTGTCAAAATCTCTGCAATTTTGGTTTGCGTTATAGTTATTGCTAATTTATGATTTCATCTTTTAAACCCCGTTTAATGAAAAGCGCTTTCTTATACAAAAATATCTTTCCTTTATTTGAATTAATTTAATTCCTTAATTTTAATAACTCCCTAAGTACAACTGAAGAAGAATTCTTCATGTTAATTTATTGCTCATTATTTCATTAGGTAATGGATTCGTATACAATAGGACGTGAAAATTTTGGAATGGAAAAAGAATTCATCATAGAAGTTGTTCAAAATTGCCCTAATCCAGCATGTAGATATTATAAAAATCAAATGGAACTTACACAAAAAACTTTACAACACCTAGCAACACCAAGTTATTTAACAGAATCTCAATCAAACAATTCTGATATTCGTAACAGTAACTTTAATTCTGAATTTCCCATGCCGATACCACCTCCCAACATTAATTCACATTTAGGACTTGCTCCAGTTGATCTGACAGGTCAAAATAATCTGGAAGCTAAGGCGAATCAACAATTGCTAGAAAGACCTAAATCTGTAGCCCCAAATCAACAGCAAATAGCTGCTGCTTTAATGCAACAGCAGAGCAGAGTAATTGCACAACAAAACATAGATAAGATCAACGCTAACTTAGAGAAACAACGCCAACAACAGCTACAAATGCAACAACAAATGGAAATTAAAAGTCAACAACAAAAACATTTCGATCTACCTATGATGGATCATAAGCTAAGCGACTTTTTAAGAGCTAACTTAGATAATTTGGAGGGGTTGTCTTCAGCTAATAAAGACTTACTAGCATTGCACAATGGTGCATGGGCGTCAGGGAGTTTATCTTCAACTCCAGAAGATAAAAGGAATTCAGAGGGTGGTCAGGAAAAAATTGTTCGCGCCTTTGCTGAAGTTATGAAGAATATGCAACGAATGAAAACTTATGTTCGGCCTGCAATGTGTAAACCCTATGGTAAACAATCCGAGGCTCTACAAAAGAGTAAGTTGTATGTTATTTACTGTATAGAGTTATGAGTATCAAATATGAATGATGATAAAGCCGATTTGAGCCCTTGAGAGCCCTTTAGATGCTTTCGGGTAATGAATTACGTTGAAGCTTTGATCTTATCTGACATTTTTGTTAATTTTCCTATATTGTGCCATATCATAAATTAGAGTATCTGCAACTTTATTTTATCAATGTTGCTATTATAATCACTTACACATGCTGCTTGCATGTTGCGTTGTAATACTACCAAAAATACTTTTGAGACAAAAATTTAAAACTGGCGCATTGTTGAAAACAAACGTGTTAAAATTTAAAATAGCTTATAGATGCGTAGAGCTGTATGTTTATATTCAATTAATTTAAAAAAGAACGAGTACCACAGTACCAAAGTACCACACGGTGATTTTACATGTTTGTCTTTTTCCTGAATCTAGTTTAGTTTCTGTGTATGTACAATCAACCTCTTTGATGGTGCCTTTTGCCAAACGGCACATGTAATACACCATGCCCTTGATTAAATTTTCATAGAGAGCAGCCTATGATTTTCATTCAAATTTGGGAACACTATGGAACAGTAATGTTTTTCGAAAGTCAAACTTTAACAACTGTCATAGTAAAATGAATTTATTGAGAGCTTATCTCATCAATTAGATTATTTATAATCATGTTGACTTTACTATGAAAGTTTGACCTTTGAAAAATACTACTGTTCCACAGTGTTCCCAAATTTGAATGAAAATCGTAGGCTACTCTAAATGAAAATTTAATTGAAGCCATTGTACTTCCTTTAAAGACAGCTGGCACTTCGTCATAAGCACCGCATTAAGCATTGTGTTGTTTGCGATCTACCCTGAAGAATGTTGAATCGGATTAAATATTCCAGTGAATATACTTTCGACATTATTTTTTTGCCTCTAACAAATGAAACATGTAAAGTTTATTAGTTACCAAGCGCCTTTAACCGATTTTTTTATATTTATGCTGTAATTGTATACAAGCGTTGTTTCATTTAGAACTATATTTGATTAAAATTTGTCGCAATTATGATAATTAACGTAACATTTAAAGCATATAATAACAAATCAAAATTAAAATAGCGTTTTTATTATTTTAGTTTTTGTAGATCAGGCTAAATAGAGAAAACGAATATGCGGTACTTTGGTATATAGGTTAATCGGAGAGGATTTTTTTTTGATCTATAATTGTTATTTTATTATTTTGTTGTTATATTTATGTCTTAAGCATATGCGTACACAAAACATTTTTTGATTTAATTTTTTGAAGTTGGTACGAGTTTAGAATGTAAAAAAAAGTCACTGTACTTTATCCGAAATATTGAGTTATTAAATATAAACAGAAAAAATGTTGGAATTGCATTAAATTTTTATAATCATTTCCAGAGTAACATATTGGCGCACCTACAGGATCAAATTTAAATATCTTCAAGCGCCATGTATTGCTAATACATTGTGTATTATTTTAGTTAACGTTCTATAGGCATACATGGACAAGTAGAAACGGACTTTTAGCACATTTTGATTTTGCATGGTGCTTTCTAATAAATTTGGGAACATTGAAACTATGTTTACATCATCAACGTTTCTATTTATCGTATTTCTCCTTAAAGGCAATATTCTGTGCATCGGAAAACAATTGGGATGTTTTTTTGTTATATGAGTTTATTGCTTACAAGCGTTACTAATATTGGAGGACGACACATTACGACAGATTTTAATAAATATACTTCGCAACAAAATGTATACTTTTCTTCGATTACAAGAGTAAATAGTTAACATTTTTTGTCAAATATCCTCCCTATTTTTAATCGTTTCCAATTAAAACGACCCCAGTTGCTGCCGACATTGATAATTTCAATTAATTTATGCTTTTCAACTGTTAAAACGAAAAAAATCGCAAAATAGGAAATGTGGTCTTCAAGTAAGCCTCGTTTTTAAATATGGCTGTTGCAGCACCGTTATTATTATTCCTCATTCAATTGCGCTGACGTTTGTTTAGGTGCATTTAAAATGCTTCAGACCGTTGAAAATTCCACCAATTGCAAAGTACGCAATGTCATTCGTTTCTTAGATGCAGGAGACGTAAAAGTGACCGAATTTTTTGCTAAATTAGTGAAGTGTATAGAAAAACTGCTGGAATGATGAAACAACAAGTTAAGGTATTTAAAGTACAAACACACACATAATAAGAAACAAAGGCAGCGACCATCCGTAATTAATAATGACCTAGTGTAGAAAGTTGATGAAAAAGTTAGCGAAAACAAGCGGCATACTATTTCATCATTATCTAATGAGTTCTCTCAAGTTCCAAAAAGTGTTTTTTTAGAAAATTTTCTATGAGGATAGAATTCGAAAATTTATTGTACGATACGATGTTTTTTAATATAGGTAGAAATTATGTTGAGAAGTAGGGTAAGATCCCGGCTATCGTCTAAAAATAGTGGTGTTGAAATATTGTCCTTTTTATATCTGAACGGCATTTATTAAAAAAAACATGTCTCGTACATATTACATATATTTTTTTAATATAAGGTTTGTTCCAACTTCCTTTAGAATTATTTGATTTATCACAATCATTTGTTCTGTTTCCAAAACTGAACGTTGCTGTTCTTTACCGGCTTTGAGAGCTTAATATTGAAGATAACATGCGTAACCTAACAATGTATTTCAGGCAGATAAATACAGGCTACATTTGATTAAAAAAATACACGAATATCATCGAGATACAGCTAACCAGCATAATTTATCATTTAAATGAGATGAATATTCTCTGCGTGCAAAATGTATATTTTTTACATATGTTTGAAACATGCATTTTACATTAGGTGTTAGAAATCGTTGTACAAATGTAATATAAAGGTGTACTCTTTTCCTGGACTAACCTTTACCCTTTGAGTTGGATAGTTCTAAAATAATCTGCTTAACATATTTCTACTTATTGGCACATTCAGAACAAACGGGAAATCCATCTTCTACTTGAAACAGCTGTTCTGTAATCGGTTTCCCACATTTTTTACATTTGAAACACTCAGCGTGCCATTTAGCATCTAACGCTACAATTATTTTGTCCACAATTGGTTTCCCGCATGCTTTGCATTTATCAGCTACATTCTGTTCATAACATTTTTGACAAATTGGTTTTCCGTCTCGTTCCATAAAATTTTGACCAGCTATCGGCGTCTTACATATAGAACATACGAAATGTTCTTGGTGCCAAGTGTGTCCAAGCGCGTTAACTATTTTATCCGTAATTGGTTTATTGCAAGCGTAACATTTGGGTGCGAATAATTTAGCGAAATCGTCTTGACAGTACGGTTTATCGTCTTTGATTTGGAATAAACCCCCAGTAATGGGTTTACCGCATTCTGTACAGACGAAACAGCCAGGATGGTATGTTTTTTCCATGGCAGTTAAAACCTGCCCTTCTATCGATTTGTCGCATTTTGCACATATAAGCGGCGGCATGTTTTGGAACCGAGTTAAGTTTCTTCCATATTCTTTGACATGTCTATTACAACGTGACAACTATTGACATGTAATTTTTTCATCGATATACACTACCGCTTGTAATAGTATGAACATTCCCTATTTCATGAAAAATTTGACGCTTGCTTCAAAACTTTGAACAAAACAATTATAATATTGCACATATGTACACAGAAAAAGTAATAAGAAGAATTAGTAAACATAAAGTAATACTTTTTACTCCTCGAAAAATCCACCTCTTAATTTAATAACTGCTCGCACAATTCGTGGCATTTTTCTACCAATTTCCTCAGTATATCTTGAGGAGTACTGTTCTACAACTAGAGATGAGTTTTGGACTTTTCTAATTCGTCTATGCAGTTCGTCCCACAGAAGCTCTATCGGATTGAGATCCAGATTCTGGGGAGGCCAAGTCATTATGTGTGCTTCGGATCGTTATCGTGCATCAACTCAAAATTGTTGCCTATTAAGTGCAATCCAGATGGTAGAGCATTTTCTTCCTCATTATTCTATCAGTTTTAACAAGGTCTCCTCTTCAATTTAAGAGAAAGTAATCCCATAAAAGAATTAAACCACCACCTTTCTTTGTCTAGAATAAGGAGCATTATCTAGAAATATTACGCTATTTCTTGAAAGTATGTAATTGTGTTTCAAACCGTAATAGAAATAGCTTCGCCGACATGTCTTGGTAATCTAAAATATACCACGCACAATACAAAAACGTACCAAAGCAATCCAAATATTTGTGACACAATAACGCCTCAACACTTCGTCAACGCATTTAACATGAAACGACATGTTAGGAATTCCATCGAAACCGAAGATTACATTTAGCGTTTACTATAATTGTTTTCTAAATTCTTCTTTTACTTTTACAAGGCATTATTTTTTTATACGGCTAGTATTATTGTTATTGAGTTAGATTACCACATATTATCATTATTATTATCCTTTAAATAGAAACTTATTTGCATCACTGCTATCAAATATGTTAAACGCAGTTTGAAGTTTCGATCTTGTTATTTTATTATATATATATATATATTATTATATAATTAAACAACATTTGACTGCCAGGTGTAGTTGTAATTAACATAAAAAATTTAAAAAATATTTATATTTCTTTACGGTCATGTTGTATGAATATGTAAAAACATATGGCTAGTCCTAAAAAACGCTATATATTTATCTACTGATTCTATTCATTTAATGTAAATAAGAAATTTATTACGCAATTGAAAAGTAACATACATTTCCGTTCTTTTTTTCTTGCACAAAAAAGTTTCAATTAACCTTGCTCTATTTACAGCCTTAATGGATACAATTCAGCTAATTCAGTCACTAAGAAGTTTCTTGCCTCCTCCACACATTCAAGTAAGTTCATGGAAAAACGAGGATAAGCATCGTTTTGAGGAAACCTAATTAAATTGAAATAAACAATCTTATCGAAATCAATTTATTATTGTCGTAATATTGACATAAAACCCTATAAATATTACATAGCTTATATAGAGGTATATATTGGTATTTTATGAAAGAAATATAGCAGCTAAAATGCTATTAGTAATTTTATATATAACAAAAATCCTTAAAAAGGATAAAAATTATTTAATTGATTTATTTTATTGTTTTATTTATAACTATTAACAAGTAGTTGTAATTGTATTATGTTCCTTTAATTTTGAATCTCTTATACTATTATTAATTATAATATACTTTTCGTTTTACCTTAATATACTGTATTTTTTTATATGTTGTGATAAATTTGTACTTACTTTACGTTTGTGTTTTGCATATGTAGTGTAAATTAAAATAATAACACCTTTTAATTGAAAGCCCTAAAAGCGTTATAGCTTTTAAATATTTTGTTGTGAAGTAACTTTAATAAGTGCTGCAAATTGCCGGTATTAGCGCCTATATATTAAATAGGATTATTTTAATTGATTAATGACAATTTAATACATATGGTGTTATTAAATATAGTTTTAATGTATCTTAAGTAAACTTACAGTATATAATACTCACATGCTTACTGTAAGTTGTTATTATTTTAATGTACTATGTATATCAGTTTTGTATTTAATTAATTTTTATTGTCTCTGGTTTCGTATGGATATATAGATTATTTAATTGGGTAGTTATAATAAAATTACTGGCCAGATATCAGGATGACACCCTTAACACTTTTTTACATTGAATTTTCTAGTCAAATTGCATCTCTAGAATCCCAAATTTTAACTGTGATATTTTATAATTGGCCGCAAATTAGACTTTCTCATTACTTCTAATCCATTCTTTCTTTATTGTATACAGAAGAATTTGTGTAAGATGTATACATAACCATTTAAATTGGAATTTTCTTGATAATTCCAATTCAAATGTAATTATATGAAATGTTTCTGTTTACAAATATTCTATTTAAAAATTAGTTTTCATCAGCAAAAGTATTAATGTTACTATAGATACTTTTCTTTTTTTACAGAGTTCAGTGCCAAAACAATCAAAACTAAAGTTAAATTCCAGTTGTACATTCTAAGTGAAACATCCTGTATTTTATACTGAAGAAACATTGTTTGCAGTTACAGTAATTATTTTATTAAAACGTATTTAATTTTAGGGAATCTCACAGCTTTTATCACACCCAAAGAGAAAAAAACCTACAAGACTCAAGTTCGATGACCTAGATCTAGATAGCCCTACGTCTGATGTTTGGTTGCCTGCAGAAGATTAAATATACCATTTTCTTAAAAGTCACTTGTACACTATTCGTCTTTGCTCTATACAAATTTAAAAGTCAATACACTTCGCGTATTCAAAATATGCTTTAAATTAAATAATTGTTGTGCAATATACATAAATATATATATATCCACATATACAGGGTGTTCCATTTCAAATTGCAACACTTTAAATTTATAAATGTAGGATACGAAGTTTACTGTCGTGCCCATTTCAAAAAAAATGGTGCAAATTTTTGTATACATTCGTGAAAAATTTCATTCGTATTTTCATTAAGAATGGTTGACGAAAGTTTTCTAAACCGTAAATTGTAGTTCACTTATTTGTTTGGGAAACTGAATCGTAATCAATTTTTAAAATGTATTTTAAAGTATTCTTAAGAATTCAGGAAAATTATAGAAAATTACTGTGAAAGTTAATCTAGTATATTTCTATTATTGTTCTCTTTACTTTTTAAAGAATCTGTAAAACGTTACATCTCACACAAAAAACAGTTTGTAACAGGGCATAAACATGTTTTGTGTATAATAAAAAAATCCTGATATACATCTGAGCCAAATTGTAACTGATGTAAAGACTGTTTTGAAGTATATTCTTTTTATTAGCTAGTAGTTAATACCGAATTAGTTTTCCTATGTTAAAAATTGTATACTTTTTAACTTTAAAATCTAAATCTAATGCTTATGATGTACTCTTGCCAATTCATATATAATACGTACATGTTATGTTTGTCTCCAAATTTAATAGAATCGTCATTACCAATGTAAACAGCTCGGCAATTTTATTGCTAAAATGCTAAGCGTCAAACAAGTTTGATGTCAGTGTTTTGGACATAAATCTATATATCGTCGATTAAACTGTAACGCGGTATTAAGTATCTACTGAATCGTTAAATGTGGAATTGTACTGATGTACTATAAAACTTATTTACATTGTAACATATAAAATGTGGTAAAGTTGGATATGTTCGAGACGTACTAGAGTTCCATTGACACCAAATTTATTTGCACGCTCATTACTTTTGTGATCTGAATGTCTCTCTTTATATTTGTTATATTAGTATGAGTTTTGTGCAATCCTATTAATAAATAATAAATTATTAAAAAGATTCTCATTCGTATAAATATAAAAAGAAATTAATAAAAACTACTCCTGTAGTTCTTCGCAAATATCTATATAAAAAAAGAACCTCTAATATTTATTTAAAATAACATCAATCATTTAAAATAGTGGTTGCCACGCGAGAATGGCACATTATACATTAGTGTCCTTTAATCCTTAAGCAACCTTGTGAAACGCCATATGCCAAACCGTATCGTTCAACTTAAGCTAATGTTATCTCTCCTACCCTGTATTCGATTAGAATTTGGGTAAGAAATTCTAATCGAATATCGGAAGCATAGTACATTTAAAGTATGATGAAATTTTGGTTATGTCATTTGTAAATACCATTCAGTATTGCTTGAAGAAGCCCTTTTAATGAATATATTATGCCAAATCCTCGGTAGTTCTATTTTTTTTTTATTGATCTAAAGCCAACATTACGTATACTTTGTAAATTTTATTTCTAACGCACAGCATCGATTTTTGTTTGTACGATTCAAATCAATGAATAACTCCTACGTAAATAAAATACCGTATTGCGAATGAACAGACTATCTGAAGCATTTTTGCTTTATTTCTTTAATGTTTTGCACTCCAAATTCAATTAAATTATGCATTTGCATTTGGTTATCCATTATCAATATTGCATTCACCGTCAAAGACATAGGAAGCCAATACAATTATATTAAAATGTTCTTTCTTCCCACCGGTCGCGCATTTACAAAAAATGTACGATTATCGTTCTCCTAAAATTATTACCGATTTATTAAAATGTTGCTATTAAATGATCAAATATAAACCTTCACTACTTAATTTATTCATAGTTTAAATTTATAATAATTTAATGTATAACACTAAATGTTACATGGTCAAGTTCCATTTAAATTACTCTATTAATATTTGTTCTTCGTTAATATTCTTTGGAAAATATAAAAGTTACGTATACTCAGATTTATAGTTATAGGACACCTTATGAAAGCGAAACCTACCGAAATTTACTATCGTTTACTATCATTTGTAAACTTTAAATATTAAAGTAATGAAAATAGAACAATTGTAGTTTGTCCAGTTGGTGACATTTATTTTCATAACCAAATATATTATGAATACAACCTATAAAGTAAATAAATTTCAATATTTTCAAGCGATTTGTTAATTTGTAATACATTATGGCGAAATTAAATCCGTATTATGGTTTATGTCCGTTAGTTGATCATAAGAATTTTATTGGTGTTTCGAAAGATATAGAACATGGACATGTGTTAGTAACCCAAGGCAAGAATATTGCCATTAAATATAAGGTTAAATTTACCTAAATATATCAAATATAAAAATAATTATTCTTGTATTACATAGCTTTCCAATCAGAAACAAATACAAAGTTGGAGGACAAAGGATAAATTTACTTCGCCTGTGATTTTTGATAAGAAGGAAGATAAATATATAGCAGTCTTTAATGGAACAACTTTGCGGTTATGGTCTCAAAATGACACAGAGAATTTGGACAAAATAAAAAAATTTAAGGTACATATGTGTGCATTTTAAGCAATTTGACTCACGTATTTGTAAATATCTAAGTCTTGTCTGTATTTTTGTTTTAGTTTGCAAAACCAATTTATACACTTATAAACATTATTGATACAACCTATCTAATATTTGAAAATGGAAATATATTTACATTAAGAGATGCTCTAGATCAACGCAAAGATTTAGGCCTAAAAGATATAATTAATATAAATAATGAAAAGATTATAGATATCAGATATATTTTGGTGGAGGACAACATCTATATCGCCTTAATTGTTGAGACTAAGTCCACAACAAATTGTTTACTAGTATCATTTCCAAACAACTTTCCACAAACATCCTATCATACTATTGAACTAAAGAGAGTTAACTTGAATTTAGCAGGCTACGCATTTTGTTTAATGTATGACAAATATTTGTGTTTCTTAACTTTATGTAAGTACTTATAATAATATCCCAGATTTATGTTAGTAATAGACTTTTTCTCAGATGTTTAAACTTTTGCTTTTTTCAAGGGAGTGATGGTCGATTATATTCTTATTTAGTAGCAGGGCCAAGAAACCAGGAGATGCAAGATAATTATACTGAAGAATTTGGAGTAGTATTTGCTAATATTGAGTCAATATCATGTGAACAAAATGTTGCAATGACTCCTCTGGGAAGTGATCATGTTGCAATATATGGAGCAGAGTGTAACCAAGAAGGTGCCACAGTAATTATTTATAATACACAATTCAAAATTTTGCAATCAAAACAGCCTTTCAAAATGTTTTCTAATATTAATAAAATATGGCATATTGACAATGTCCTTCTGTTGTGCAGTGGGCGGCACCTAGCTGTCATTCCATTTGAAATAAATTCAGAGCAATTATCTCAGTTAGTTGGAAGTCATAAAATAGACATTGGTGATATGGATGTTCAACAAATTTATACACTTGAAAAATGGGACATTGATGAAGAAAATGATTATAAACAATTAGTTCCATCAAAAATAAGAGAAAAGGTATTGCATTGTTTAAGTCAAGGATTATCAGGGATGGCAACATGTGATATGTTAATTCCTTGCTACATAGAGAACTCTGATATAGAAGCAATTGGTAACTGCTTGGATTACTTTGAAGATATATCAGAAGAATCTTTAATTAAAATACTAATTTATTTAACTGAGAATCATTTGCTATATGATGATCAAGATACACCGAAAAGAAATGATCTGGTTGAAAAGGTTTTGTCAATACCATTCACAACTATACTGTTATTACCCCACATTAAGACAAACCTAAGTATAACTACCACATTGACATTATTGAAGTACATTTCATCTTTGTTTTCATTGGATGAATGTTTGTTGGGACTGGACAATGTACAAACACATGCAAAATTAATAGAATGGGGAAGTGTAATTCTTGATGGCACTTATCAAAAACTTTTACTATCTCGCGATACTACTGTTCATGAGACCTTAAAAAAATTTCAGTGTATTGTACAAGAGCATTTGCTTGGTTTAAATGATTTACGAAATGCTGAACCAGTAATTAATGACTTTGCAAAGAAAAAGTATGTTAGTGTACATAAAGATAATACTAATGTTAATTACTCTGTAGAACAGATTAAGTTATATTAAAGAAAACTACACAATTTCGTTCTTTTATTATTCTGCATTAGACTCAATTGCATTGCTTTTAGTTAAAAACTACTAAAGTAGTTTGACAAAGATTGAACTACTGGTTAATATTTACGGTTTTAAACCAATATTAACTGGGAGCCAAGCTTAACTTCATGGTGCAATAGAAATTTCTACTTAATTGGTAGGTAACTTTTAACTGAAAATGATGTATTTAAACATTACATCTTACAATTCTATTCAAAGTAATGTTTATATTTATGCTCTTTTTCAACTCTTCATTATCGTATTAGGCATGCATATTGTTAATTTACAAAAAAATCTGGTGGTGAGCGGCCCAACAGGTTATAAGCAATTTAAGGTTGTCATAACTGCAGGAGCCTTAAGATGATGGAAGATGTGTGTTGAGTGTTTTCATCATACCAAGGTTGGTTATCTGTGTCATCTGATATTGCTTCTACTACTTTCCTTTATTCCGCGAAATTTAAAAAATGTTTGCTGGAATGTAAATTTGATTTTGTTTTTCTTCATCTATGATTTACATTTAGTCTATTTGTTGTATATATTAAATGTTGAAGTACTTTAACTATACTCAACTTAGCCTGTTAATGTACATTTACACTAATGCATCATATCTTTCAAATTCTGAATAATTTCCAGGAAATCTATTTTACTGTATAATATTCTTTTTATGGGAAAGTATACGATAAGATTTTATTTATGTTGTATATTTACACAAGCATATATATTTTAAATACATATCATATAATCATATTTAAAGATTCCCAAATGATCGATCAGTACTCTCAAGTTAACAGTTTACGTTTAATTGACAAACTCTTAATATTCTAACTGTTACGAGCTGTGGTTATTACATATATATAGAAATGTAAAAACGATATGAGTTGAAATAAAGAAAATTCCTAAAAAGGATCTGATTAATCTTCTATTTCAAATTTACCGCTACTAAAACTGAAAAATACAATTGATTTCCGGAAGTTATTGACGTAGGTAATTTTCTGCATCCTTTCCTACGTGAACCGTTGTGCAAGTAAGTTGCTTTTCTCTGTTTTTTTTATTTTTCTTCGTTTTATTGCGTACAATTATTACATTTTGTTCTAAAATTATTACTACTTGCAAAATATCGAGTAATGATTGTGGATTTGTCTTGTATTAGTGAAGCTAATATTTTTTTGTTCTTATTATTTCTAGAATTTCGTCACAACTCTTGGTAGAATCTCTCAATTCCAGACTACACGTATTACGAAATACCGCATTCAGCAATCGAAAATCATGTAAGTCTTCAAAATTCATTCTTATATGCATTTTGGCCTTATTTTAAGATAATGTATTATGTCCATCAAAATGACGTTAATATAAGCCTAGCATATAATTTTAACAAAATGGCGGCTCGAAGGAAACCTGATATATGATTGTGTTCTCTCTAAAATACGGGAATATTTTTATTATATATACATTATACAGAAAATAACACCAAAATCGGTATTTTAAATTTTAGTAATTATTGCTTTATATTAGGTTTTCTGGATCGCGGCCGTTCAGTACTTTGATTATGAGGTAGGTTGATATTTAATGACCTTCGACGGGTATCTACGTAGAATGCGCGTGGCATGAGGAAAAAAACCGTAAAGTACAGTCATTTAATTATGGTATTGGAGTATTATACTTAATTACAGTTTACAGTCCAAAAATCCTAGATTATTTTGTAAGATATATTTCTATTTATAAAATCCTACCAAAAATGAGAGTTTGTTAAAGAATAGAGAAATATGTATATATGTAGAAAGTTTTAATTTAGTATAATCATTTTCTACCTTACTATTAGAAACTTGTTTGTAAAATAGTAGGATATCACAATGTATTTAATATAGAATAGATTTCTATGCTTAAATACTAATCAAAAATATTCCAACCTTCTAATTGATTACTGAATATAATATACCGAAACTGCTTATATTTTAGCATAAATTGGGTTTTTAGATGGAATTTAAAGAGCAAGCATCTATTTCCAATTTTGTTAATGGGATACATATTACCAATATAAAGATCGTTTCATCTAAGCTTCGAAGTGTTCTGAGAGGTTTTAATTAAAAAGAACTATACTTAGCAAATATCAATAACGCATATTGAAAGGTTATTGATATTTGCCAAGTATAGTTCTTAATCTACGACCACACCATTTCTATTGGATCCAAAAAACAGTGGTAATGCGGCTATCACAATACAATATGTTCTATCTCAACAACTACTTTGTCACGCACATATCTGTTATACTTTTTTCCAGATGCGGTTTGTAATAAAGGCAGGCAAATTACTTAATGAACTGTTTAAGATCCTGACTTCTTATAATTCCACACGGACTTCATTCTGAGCATCTTCGGAGTTTTCCTTGCAGAACATGTAACGAATCAATTGCAATTGCTACCACGAATAAGGACATATTCTTGGCTCATTGCTGGTATTAGATCTGTATTCAAATGTGAGCTTGTTGAGGTGCATTTACAGTGCTTTGGTATAAAGTAACCAATATTCAGCCACGATTCATCGGTAACAATGTTGCTCCATCCATTACGATATTTTTTAATAGTTTGTAAATATTCATAGCCGCATCTTCTTACATCGTCACTATTCCTTAATATTGCTTTCATTCCAATCTTTTTAAAGAAAAAAATCAATGTCTTTCAA
Source organism: Trypoxylus dichotomus (assembly GCA_023509865.1). NCBI lineage: Eukaryota > Metazoa > Arthropoda > Insecta > Coleoptera > Scarabaeidae > Trypoxylus > Trypoxylus dichotomus. The sequence goes on along the minus strand of CM042074.1, from coordinate 43,077,900 downwards.
CAATCCTCAGAGTAGGCTCTGAGAGATTAGATGCATTTCCTTCGTTATTTAGCACAGAATATTGAATCTAATGTGGGTGGAATTTTTCGTTCATCTTATAAAATCCCAAGCGAGTTTTACTGGTGATAACATTTTGACATTTTTTTTTCCCCCGTTAGTTGCAAGTGAAAATGATCTACTTTTCTCTCGCAGTGTAGATTAACTTCTTTTCCATTTTGCAAATGTTCGATAATAAAAACTATTTCTGTTTAAGTTACAATAGAAAACATTATAAAAAGTTATAGCAGTTTTGGAAAACTGGCTGAAATATACGCGAAAGAAATTTACACGAGAATCTACATAAGCTAATAATAATAAAAGAGAACTATTCTTCAAAGCCTGGGTAACACAATCTGTAGTTACAAAATAAAATTTTAATGATGTAGAGTGATGATATTTGCAAATTTGATAAGTACATATGCATCTACCTATTTTGCACTTATTTTTTTGTACTGCATTGATGTGTGCAAAGGGAAATGAAGTTGTATTCTTGTAAAACAATTGTTAGTGTATCTTAGGCCTTAAAAGTTCGTCATTTTAAATAAACAAAGCACAAAATTTTACTGTTCATGTCAATAAGTATACTGTTATATCAAGCACTGAATTGCGTTTATGAAAGTTTCCGTTTGATTAATTTTACATTTTGTCAATGAAATACATTCTCTTTGAAGAATTAGTAACTCACCCAGGTTATAACCAAACTAAACGTTTTTTTTTTCGCGAAGGTCTTTTGGAAAAGGAAATAACGGTTCATTCCGTGGTCGAGGAGGAAATAATTCCTACAGACGCACAGAGAATGGTTATGCAAATAACGCGAACAACCACGGAGGAAAATTTAGAAGCAATGCCCCTAGCGCGGGCGGCGGCGGCAGATTTAATAATGGAAATAATCAAGTAGGTGGAGGAAATAGACTTCGTCGTCCTAATTGGGACATGAAATCTCTTCATCCGTTTAAGAAAGATTTTTACATACCGCACCCCGCAGTTGCAAATAGATCACCTTATGAAGTAGAACAATATCGTCGTGCCAAACAGATTACAGTCGATACCAACGCCCCCAATCCTATTCAGAACTTTGAAGAAGCCAATTTTCCCGATTATGTTATGGATGGCATCATGAAACAAGGTTATGATTCTCCAACATCGATTCAAGCTCAAGGTTGGCCGATTGCCATGAGTGGTAAAGATATGGTGGGAATAGCTCAAACTGGTTCAGGAAAAACGTTGGCTTATATTTTACCTGCCATTGTACATATCAACCATCAACCTCAAATATCTCGCGGCGAAGGTCCAATTGCTTTGGTCTTAGCCCCAACCCGAGAATTAGCTCAGCAAATCCAACAAGTGGCCACTGAATTTGGTAGTTCATCTTACGTACGCAATACTTGCATTTTCGGAGGTGCCCCGAAGGGACCTCAAGCCCGTGACTTGGAAAGAGGGGTCGAAATTGTTATTGCGACACCAGGTCGTTTGATTGACTTCTTGGAAAAGGGTACAACAAACCTTTACCGATGCACTTATTTGGTACTAGACGAAGCTGATAGAATGCTGGATATGGGTTTTGAACCACAAATCCGTAAAATTATAGAACAAATACGACCTGATAGACAAACTCTAATGTGGTCCGCTACGTGGCCAAAAGAAGTTAGAAAATTGGCTGCAGATTTCTTAAATGACTATATTCAAATTAATATCGGTTCTTTACAATTATCAGCCAACCACAACATCTTACAAATTGTTGATGTCTGTCAGGAACATGAAAAAGAAACAAAGTAAGTTCACATAGCAATAATAGTGCTGACGAAATTTAATATTCGTTTACAAATTTTAGATTAAATAATTTGCTACATGAAATTACAAGTAATGCAGAGCCGGGTGCAAAAGTACTTATTTTCGTCGAAACTAAGAAAAAAGTAGAGACAATTACCAGGAATATAAGAAGATACGGCTGGCCAGCAGTCTGCATGCATGGTGATAAAAGTCAACAAGAGCGTGATTATGTACTACGAGAATTCAGAAATGGAAAATCAAGTATACTTGTTGCTACAGATGTAGCTGCTAGAGGACTTGGTAAGTAGTATTGCTAATCAATTGAACATCTATTCTTTTTATTTCCCTTAGATGTTTTGAATTACTTTTTTGTGTTTTGCCATTTCTATATCTATAATAATCAGATAATAGATATTTTAAAACGAGCACGATGTTGATAAACAATATTGTTGTAGCATAGTAGCACTTGGGATTGTCCAGACTGGTTTATGTAATCATATTTGGTTTCGTGTTTAACCCAGCGCGGGATTAAATACGCATCATTTGTTTTTTTTTTTTTTGCTATAGATCGCCGTAGATGCTAAATAATTACAGTAGATATGCGGATATTGTTTAGCATCTGGATATTCGTGGAGAAATTTAGTCGATTCGAAATGCTGTAGAACCCTTCTATTAAAATTTTGTTAGTTGCAGAGTATTTTTGAAGAATATGTCGGATTTAATTGCATTTTAAGCGTGCAAAAAAATGGATATTACAATACATGAAAAGTGCTCGAATTTAGTTGTTCATAGTAAAGACAATATGGACGTATGCAGATGCTTTATTATCTAATTATGGAAGGGTTACACGGATTGGTTTACTTCAAAAGGATTTTAATAATATACCCGTTTTGTTTAAGATTACATTGCCAATATATGCAAATTAAATTTTGTAAAAGTAATGAAATTTTCTTGAAAAATTGTAATTCTGAAAGTAAGTATTCTTTATATTTAGCAAAGTATTTTTATATTACGTAATCCCAAAATGTATTCAAGAAAATAGGTTACTTTTACATAAAATTTGGATAAATGGGGTAATCGCCTAACAAAAAATGAATGAAATGATACTTAAAATATTTTTTGCTTTAAATTGTTAACTAATCAGTCTGGTTGTCCTTTTTTTTTGTTTCAGAGGCACATGCAGGATGAGCGTAATTAGCTCATGAATGCTAATAATACGCCTTAGTTGCGTTCTTGCAAAAAGGATGCAATTCTGTCTTGCGGTGCCTCTGGCTGGCTACCCAACTCTGAGGTATGTCAGTTTATGAGGTAGAAGACCGATTCTGGAAGATACGTGATGTTCAGATGGCACAAATATATAACATTCCCATGTTAATGATGGAGTAGATATGTAATCCTTTAATATTCTTCAACTTTTCTTTCGGGCCTATTTTTTTATTTCTTACGCTTTTTACCCTTCACGCTTCCTTTCTACTTTCTTTCTCTTCCTACTGCCCTTTCACACCTGCCGGTTCCTTATGATATCTACGTGGGAGATATTGCCGATCAGACGTAAATCGTATAGTTTTGATGTCTTCCGTTCGGTCCTGCAGTGGATTGACCAATTCATCATCTTATTGGGATCTGCTGCAGCCAGCTTGTTTGCTACTATGGCTGCACCGGTTAAAAAATAAAGCCAAGCGTTTTGTGGATTCTGTGAGTTCTCGAGCGCAATGGTTAGTATCTTAGATTTTCTTTTCTTTTTATACTTATTTTTAAACATATACAAGTATCATTTAAAATACTTCCACGAGAAGAATAACTTAAATACTTGTATGTGTTATGTTTATTTTATTAATTTAAACAGCTTTAAATATTACTTGTGTACGTGTATTTCATTTAATACTGCTTTAAGTTTTATTGATGATTTTCAGGTAAAAAATGGCAATACATAAATGATTTTATTATTGCGAGAAATGTGCAAATTCTTTGTTTAAAAAGTTCAACAGCCGTTTTAATATTGAGTTTCAGGCACGAATTTTCGTTTTCTCAAACCGTGTAAATGTCAAAATTTGTATTTATAAATGATCACTTATCTCGCAAATTTTTTATTTTTATTTTCTAGAGATTTCACATAATAGCTTTATTTAAAGCTTATAATTTATCGCTTAGAGATTTATTTGTTCCAATGGGAATTTTTTATGGTTTGATGTGAACTCGAAACGAATTTGCAACGGAGATACCTCAAATATTCGTACAATAAATTTCAAAAGTGATGAAACGTTCCCATTGCGTATTACAAATTGCATGAGAATCTACACCAATATATGTAACAGGCAACTTCTAATACTACTTTTTGTGCAGATGTTGAGGGAATCAAATATGTCATAAATTTTGACTATCCCAATTCCTCAGAAGACTACATCCATAGGATAGGTAGAACAGGACGCTCAGAAAGCACAGGTACTTCCTACGCTTTCTTCACCCCCAATAACTACAGACAAGCCAAAGATCTTGTGTCTGTACTAAAAGAAGCTAATCAGGTATGTATACGTAACATATTACGTTTATACAAAAGTAAATATATATTATATAATCACTTGGAAAACTGCAGCATGTTTAAAATTTGTTCCTCATCTTTTTCAGGTTATTAACCCCAAATTATCCGAAATGGCTGGAAGATGTAACAATTATGGTAACAAAAACACTAGGTGGGGCTATGGTGGAAATAACTTCAGAGGCAGGGAGAATTCTGGACCGAGGACACACACCAGATTTGGTGCTGGTAATACCGGAGGAAATAGGCCAAATTACAACAAAACAAATGGATATGCAAATGGCGGAAACTACAGAGATTTTTAAATAAAACGTTTAAATAAGTTAATTTTTCTCAGTATTCACTTCAAATGCATTCCACGTTCTCATGTGGAATATCTACGGTTGTATATATCAATAATTTTATTTTGACAAAAAAAAAGGAATGGCATATTTTAACTAATGTAATCTGCTTTATTATTATGAAACATCGGAATTTCTAATTTTTTACTACTCCTTCAAATATTTTTATAAAATACTATTTTTTTCATTCTTGTAAAACTGTGATTAGGATTATAGAGAACTCTTGTAATATTAGAAGTGAATTATTACGTTCAAGTTATTTATTATTTATTATGTAGGGAAATAATTTGACATCGTAAATAAAATTGCTCTGAATAAATTTTTATACTAGTAATAAAATTGACTTTCATTCATTCTGTCCAATAAAAAAACAGTTACACAATAATAAATTTATTAAATAATAAATACAAAAAATATACATTTTGGCACAAGTCATTAAAAGGATTTGACTAGATAGCAGAAGTATAATCTACATTGTTCCACGTATTTTATTTTAAACAAAAACTCTGATAAAATGTGATCCATTCGATAGCAAGACCATATCTATGAAGAAAATGAGAAAAAGTAATCATAGAACATCAATTTTGCGTTTTTATACGGAAATGGTGTATTGTTTGATAGAAAAATAAAAAGACAAAAATTAAATTGCGTATTTTGAAAGTTTTTGTTTTATTTATGTAACTCCAGCAATAAACAATGCAAAAATTATTCCAATTCATCAAGTTTCAACTGAATCTGTACATTAATAATGAAAGTATTGATATAAATATCAAAATAAGCACAGTGCGATTCTGTAACTCTGACTCGACACTAGCCTAACTCGACGTCGACCAATCGAAATTCTGTAAGTGTCGAGTATGAAATCGGGCATTGGTAATTTATGTTCAAAAAATTGCTTGATAGCTAGTACTTGTAAAATAAAATTGTGTTATTGCAATATATTCCACTATACTTTATTTTGCCCATATTCGATAATTTATTGTATCGGCAGAATAATTAGATATCTAGATGACTAGATATCAACTGCTTAAAAATATTAATTCATGTATTTACTACGATTACAGAATTAGTTGCTCCAAATTCAGACGCCCCAAGAAACAAACATCTTCCTAATAGTGTTAAAAACCAGTATTTACTTTGTCGTGAATTTCCACTTATGTTATTTTAATCAAATTTTCATTCTTTTTCAATGCGCTTTAAAATATCTGCAATTCCATGACCTTTTTTAACGCTAATTATTAAATTAATTGTGTGTATTTTGTCATTTATTTACTGATTTTTTACAATATCCCAGAGCATTTAATATTTAATCCATTAATTAGTTGCGCCTATAATTGTTTTGTATTTATCGTTTGCATTGGGTGTTGAAATTAGCCAGTCTTTTATGTCATTTCATAAAATTAATCGAGATCTTCTAATGGGATCTTCCTCTTATTTTAAGCGGCATCTAATATAAAGAAATATGGAGTGATAATATATAAAAGAGCGCCATTTAACATCCTTACGTTAAAACAGATTCTAGGAAAACATTCATAAATAGGTGTATATTATTTTACAAATGTTTTAAGTTAGTGATTTTTATCGAACCATTTTCTATTACATAGGATAGTAAATGATCATACCGCATAATACAATTATAAACAGAAACAAACAATTAATACATTTTGATTTTGAACAGCCGCCAAAAAAATGTCCTCTCTTGAAGAGTGATAGTAACCATGCAAAATGTAATAGAGTGAGATGCGAGACCCAAACGACACCAACTTTGCTGTCGAGTATATTCCGTCGAGTTGGTCGACGGCTAGGTGTCGAGTAAGCGTTACAGTATTCCGATTGTGTCGACTTACTTCAATAACATTTTTCAAGTTGGAATTTATAGTAATATTTAAATTCACTATCATATCTAAACAGAACAAATACTTTCAATGTCGGTAAAAAAATCTTAAAATTTAGACGAGGAAAAGAAAATTCTGTTGGGGAAATGTTTATAGCAATATTACATACATGTGGCCATTTTTCAATCAGCTTTATTCTGTTACAATGCATATGGTATTTCAATGTACGCATATAGTTATATTTACTGTACCCATAAGATTTTTTTCGGTTGCCAGTCAATGAATGCATTTACTGAGTTGTAGTGCGCCTTTAGCACTAAGCTCCGCTAGCTACCGGCGTTAAATCTAATTGTTGGTATACTCGCTTGCGAAATTTTATTCCGTTAAGAATAATTAATTTAAATTTAAATCGGTACGAAAGAAACTCTCAATTTGTTTATTTCCCTATGAAAATGGCATATGCTTATGGAACCAAGCAAGTGCCTAAGATGTGTTTATAAAACACTTGAAGTATACATCTCATTCAAATGTTCCATTCTAGAAACTTTAGAGCACAAAACGTTACGCGAAGTTTATATGCTTATCATCTAGAAATCTAATTCATAAACAAAATTATTGAAATTTATATTATGTATTTGCTTCCTTAGGATGCGCGAGGCTTATATAATGTTATTTAAAGCCACCGTCAAAACAGTTGATCTGTGTGAAGTAGTTGATTGAAATTTTGTCAAGTTTAAGCTTTAAAATGTGTTTTAATACTAGAATTTTCCCCTAGAGATAAAGTGCATATGTAAGTAGACTATTATAATATCGAATTCAGACAAAGTAGTTGGCGTTTAAGGAAGGTGGTAAGGAAGTCCTCACAGCTCTCTATTTTCGCACAAATATTTCGTTTGATCTGGTGACTTTCTAGGTTTAGATATAATGAAGTTTTCTTGTTGGTAAATTTTTAATATTTGATATTGCACTGTAGGGTCATATGTGCAAAGTCTTGTTTGTATAATTATTCGGCACAAAAATTAGTGGTGATAAATACTTTAGTGCAGAGGACTTTCTCTATTTCTCGATCCAATTCAATCGGCCAAGAGTTGGAACATACAACTGACTCCTCTATTGCCAACAATTTCAGCAAAAGGAATATTTGCAAAACAATACACATCATTTCAAAAATTCTACGATTTGTGCACCTTTGCCCTGTGTCCAAGATGTGATAGAAAAATAGATAAACTACTCCAGAAAAATAACGTAAAAACTATTCCTAAACCTGTATCTAAGATTTCCGATGTATTGCCGTTCATGAAAGATGGCACTTCTCCCTTTGTGTGGGAAACAAAGCGATTGCTAAACACGAACGCTGTACAAGATTGCTAGCGACTTCCGATTCTGCACTAACCGAACATAAGTTAGAAACCGGCTACCAAATTTTATTCGACGAGATCGAACTTCTACCCTAGGAGGATCGAAAAACATATCGAAATTTACAGATACTCCAATAATGAGAGACAATGCTTTCATCCGACGTACTCATTAGCAGCCACTCTTGTCTCATTCACAAATCGCCACAGCGTTAACGCGACTGTATGTCTCCTTAGACATTTTATGTAATGTTTGTGTTCGTTCTTTGCAATGGTTCCATTAGTTCTACCACCAAACGACCTAAAGTGCGCAATAGCAAATAATAATAGTTTACTCCTAGCTCGTATCATTTCGATCTACAAAGAGTACTGAATGAATCCGTAGAAAAAACCAAATAGCAGATTAAAAATCCGAAACGAACAGGATTTCGATACTGCACATACGTGGAACAGTTCTAATACCATTCAATGGAGAATGAAAACAAACCTATAAACTCCTTCCTTGACATGATCACCAGTTTTCTGGCAGCGTTACCGACATAATGCAGCCCGAAGGATGCTCCGTGTGGTAGAGAGCGAAACGTTGGCGTACTAACGGATTTTCAACGCGATTTGAACCCGGAAACCGAAAACTTTCAATTACAATTTGCTGTTCATAACCTGTAAATATATTTATCAGAACATTTCCAACCCTAAAATACGTCTATCGGAATAAAAGAGACTGTTTTAGATACTCTCCAGAAAAAATAAGTTAACTTCACTATATTAATTCTAAACTTTTTATTCCAAATAACATTTGTAAGTCATTTTAACACAAAACATCTCTGATTCACTTCAATACATGCGACTTTTTCGTTGTTTAAACTATTCCACCTAGCCACGGCACTTCGGTGTGTTCACACATACTATCAGCGCATATTGCTATATTGTGTATACATTTTGATTGTTAAAAGAAAACGTCAGAGAAATGTATACTACAGTTCGAATATTGTAGTCAGTGATTCATACATAATAAGGTGTGACTATTGGGAAAAGGCTGCTGTATTCTGGAGCATACAAAATCTGAAGTACAACATAACATCGTATTGCTCTTCGCTTTGTCGCTCTATGAAAAGTAACCCAAGCTAATCGAGTGCCAATGTTTTAGCGACATGACAAGACCGGCGATATGTTTCGTCTCTTACATTCGTAAAAACCGGCCAAAGTACCCGAACTACTACTATCATACCTCGATGAAAACAAATTTTAAATATCATAATAATTTCGGGTTATATATATGCGCTGCCTTCCCGAGGTTCCATTTTAGTTCATTTATTAAAGTGATACGTACGACCCTTATATATGAAAATGGATGAGAATATTAATAGTTCCGGTTCCAGCAAACGGCGTCTTAATTTTATACTCGGAGAAAAGGCAATGATTTGAAATGTGTTCGAAAAATTTCGTGCTCGTGAAAAAATACGTTGATTAGTGATGTGATTACATTGTGCACTCTTCTGGCAAAGGTTAGTGAACGAAATGTTAATTAAAAGCCAAGGTGAGAATGAAAATGTACCCAAACCTGACACAAGAGAAAAAATATATATACTGGTCAATGATACGAGATATGCAATTCGCCACTTGAAGGAAATCGCAACAGCTCTTGAAGCCGGCGAGAGTCTTCCGAAAACATCGAGCCATTTTATTACGCGCATTGCGAGAAATGAATTTCAGGTATCTGAAAAGAAATAGAAAAACGTCCCCATTGAAAAAGAAGAAATTGTTTTATGGCAAAGAAAATTTTTGAAAAGTATTAAGGAATATCGGAGACAAGGCCAAAAAATATATTATGCTGATGAAACTTGGTTAAACGAAGAGCATACAATTGAAAAAGTGTGGCGGGATTTAAATATAAAAAGTAAAGACAGGTACATTTTAAGAGGGTTTCCACTGGCTTTTCTGGAGGAAGCGTATTTGAGTCATATTTCAATATGGACGCCGATCGTTTTGAAAAATGGAAAAATGTTATTCTTTTTTAAAAATTAATTACCGTGTTTCAATTGATGTGTACAAATTAAACTATTAGTAAAATAAGCTATTTTATTTTCATTTAGTTCTCACTTATGCCGCTAACTCAAGGAAATAAATAAAAAGTAAATTCTATAATATTAAATTTGTATTCTTCTATTTCATGTATATAAACAGCAACAGCCATATCTTGAAATATGAATCACTGCCTACATTATACGAACTGAAATATAAAAGTGTATCTCTTATTTCAAGCAAGATAACGAGGCTTTTTACGAAGCTTATCAATTTACTACACAATATTTTGACTCAATTTAATTGAATTATCGATTCGGTGTTTTGCGTTGATTTTTTTAAGTTATTGCGGCACTATATTTGATTTGCTGTAGTACCCTTAGCTGATTTTTACTAGCCGCGGTTACAATATCCGACTACGATGTGGGAACTTTTGCATGAAAAAAGAAACGTTTGACATATTCCGTTCTGAATTAAAGCGATGACACTCAATATCTTGTGACAAAGGCTACGATTCGATTTCTCGAATGAATTTTCAGTATCCACATATATGCCTATTAACATTGATGACCATTTAAGGGATTAGAGAGCTACTTTTCGAGTCATTATTGTCAATATGAAGGCTGTATGAGTAGAAATACTTGTGAGTACGAGCGACCAACAGCTTAGTAGACAAGAGTTACGACTGCACGAATTTACATTCGATCAAGAATTTATTGTAAGAGTGTGTTATCGCGGCCATAGTGTTACCACCAATGTGTCCGCCGGTTAATACCAAATGTACATAATCTGCATAATATTCCCAAAATTATTTCCAAGAAACTTCTATTAAATCTTCAACAAAATAACTCGAAAAATCTATACTTGTATCTCTAGTAACGGACATACGTTATTTATACGTATGCAGTAATATATATATGTTTGATGTAAACTGATTAGTGTATCTCGATCTAGTTCTTCTTTTAAATCGAAACTATCTGGTTTTAAGTTAGACATAATTTTATGAAATATATACTTCACGTCTTCCTTCAATGTTTCAGAATTCACCATTGGTCGTCTGCAACCACACCAATTAATGTGTAAACATTAATCTATACGCTATTTTGATATTTTTTTTGAGTTGCGCAACATGAAACCAATTTACTGTCTCCGAAGTACTTACAGTTGATAATTTGAAATAAGAATATATTTTTATTTTGATTTAGAGTAGCACAGAAACACAGATGGTGCTGACCGTGATACGCTTCATTGTAACAAATTATGCTGATCCTTTTTTTACAATAGACAAAATACTTTTTATTAAAAAATTGTACAAATATAATACAAAGCTTTACTAGCTATCGTAATATATTATTAAAATGATATAAGTTAATTTCACAATTACTAAGAATACTTTGAGCGTTACATGTAATGCTTTTTCACAGATGCTGTCGTTGCATAAAATAAAGTTATTTTGTTTGTAGAATGCACTAGACAATAATGAAATTTCTTCTCAGGTGAAAATACCAATCCTGAATGAATCTAACGTGCTGAATACAAACATTACCTTGAAATAAATTGATTGGTTTTTATTGCAGAGATAATATTTTGTCCACTATCGCGCAATGCAGTAAAATAAATACAAAGAAATTATCATATACCTTAAGTATCTATTGAGAGCGTCGAGTGATTGCATAAGAACAAGCAATAGTTTATTTATAGATGCGAGGCATCACAACTCCAGTAATTTTTTTCATTTTGTCTATACGTTTCGGAGTTTTAGTATACACAAGTGGCTGTTACAGTAAAAATTCAATAGTAGCAACCTCTTGACTACGTTAATAGTGCTTCAGCTTCTGCTATACTTGTGGAAAAGTGATAGTTGCTACATAGATAAGGATCGTCAGCGCAATAGTTGAAAATACGTACCATTTGTATTTGGTTGCAAGATAGACGACTACAACAAAGACTAGTCCCCACATATATGTTACTGCATTTGTGCAGTAAATCTTTCGCAATGACTTAATAGAAAAAAAGGAAATTACATTTTTTGTGCCCGGTTGCTTGAAAAGATCCTATCAATCACGTTCCTGTTTTCCATGGCGAAAGTCTCCGACAGATTTTTCTGACAGTTCAGATATGGAGGATCGCCATGCGACCGCGAGTCTTCCGCGTTAATGGTGGCTCGAACGATGATGAGCTTGATGGGTTTGATGTTTTTTTTTTTGTTTATGGGATAGCAAAGCCTCGATTTACACTACATACATGGCTGGTCTCCAATAACATCTTTTAAGCCTGGAGAAACGAATGTACAGAACCCACTATTACTAGAACCGCACAAAAGCACCATTCCTCCTTTACACATCTAGCTTGACTCAGCGAAGAAAATTAAAGAAAGCATTTTTGTAGGAATTCACATTAAACAGCCCTTTAGAGACGCTATGCTTGAGGAACTTTTTCAAAATAAAGAAAAACAGGCCTGGGATACATTCTGTCAAGTGGTAGCAAACTTCCTGAGGAATAACAAGGTCGACAACTACAAGGAACCAATCGAGAATGTTGGGTTTGTTTAATGAATTAGGCTGCAATATGCACTTAAGTGAATATTTAAAGATTCACTTTCTTTACTCTCACTTTAATGTCCTCCTTAATATCTGCGGGCAGGTCTGTGATGAGCTGAGCGAACATTTTCATCAAGACATTGCCAAGATAGACCAACAAATGGTCCATGTCAATGCCGGTTGACTATTGTTGAATACTCTCATAATTGATTATAAAATTACAGCAAAAGAAAGAAAAACATAAAAGTCTGAAGCAAATAAAGATATTTTTAACATGTATTGTAATATTTATAAATACATGTTCCTAAATCATATTCGCGTTCAGAACATTGAATTAATCAAAAAATAAATTAAATAACTATTGCCCGATTCATAACATTGGGGATTATTACATAAAGTTATACGCATCTTTACCTCAGAAACAGTCCAAAACGAAATAGGCATACAAGAAGTTGCAAAGAGCCAAAAAGCAGGATTAATAATTACTAGTACATGTTTAGTTTTGAACAACATTCCAATTTTAATATTAGCTCAACAATAGTAATTACCGTTCGTATCTTAGTCTATAGTAAATTCCTACAATGTTATAAAAAATAATGCCCGCAGAATATCGTTGAATTAAAAGATTGCTTTAAACAATATTGACAAACGCTTTCCGTCCATCACAAAATCACTAATATAATTGTTTTTCCTTTGGCGAATCTTGCATATACCCTTTGCTTTTTTATAAGCAATAAAGGAAACTACTTAATTAAAACATGATATTGCACAATTATCACAGATAAACATTGCGTTCGTACTATACAGTGTTCTTTTTTAAGACTGGGTATTGGTTTTTATACGTTAATATTATCTTTTTATATTAATTTTTTTTCAACATTATATTGTAAAATTAATTTGTAAATTTTGGATAATTTTTTAGTAGAACAAAATTCTGATTAATAATATTTATACAGCAGAATGGTATAGTTATATTTATTACCAGATTTAGTATTTTCAAAGCTATTAGTTATCTGCTTGTTATGCTGAAAATGACCATGCTCACAACTCTCAATATTTTCTCAATCGTATCTACGTTATATCCTTTGAAATAGATTTGTATTCCCTTATATCATTTTAATAAATATACCAATACGCAAAAATCTTATATAAGTTATATACACTTACTAATAATAAGATGAATAGTGATGATAGGGTGGATTCGGTGATGTAACGTGAGGCCTTGCGGGTAAAGCCGTTGGATGATATGGCGTCGGCGATACTGAATAACCTGCATACGGTACAGGAGAGATCGTTCCGTTATTGGGCGCCGGTGGTAATATTCGACTATCGCTTAGCATTCTACTCTGGTCTAGCAGTCTCGGTTGTTCCGGTAAAAGGCGATTGTCATCAGAAAGTAGTCTTTGTTCACCAGATAGTAACCTATTTGTGCTGTCGTTGGTTAGTAAACGATTGGTCGAGTGATCTGATAAGATACGATTACTAATATCAGAAACACCCAGCAATCTATCTGGTGGCAATCTTGTTGGATTCAAGTCCGATGTTAGAATTCTACTTTGATCGAGCGCTATCCTATGCGGATTTGATTGTATGGTATGATCGGTCAATAAACGAGTATTTGATATTTGATGAGACCTTAAACTTAAATCGACACTGTGACGGCCAGGCGGTGTTAAATCCAACGAAACTACACGCAAAATATCGGTGTGACTGTAGGTTTGCGAGGGCGAATTGTAGTTTAATCTTAAATCGACTGTCGATCGATCCATGTCTGAATATAAATGATGATACCTGTAGAAAATAGATAATTGAAAGTAGCCGGTGGTATTACAATTTTTATATCATAATGGAGTATGGCTGTCACGAAAGATAGAGGCACACATATTTCAGAAATTCGTGGATTCCCAAGATGTACAGTGCGCATGTAAAGTTTCAAGCAAATTGGACAATATCTTTATAGAACATATGTAATAGTAACGCTTGGATAGGATATCTTTCTCTTTTAAATATATTTACTAATTATCTAATACATGATGTTTGAATTATTACATTCCCACCCTCTTTTGATAGTTTAATTTAAAAGAATACAATAACAAACGAACTATTTCAGGAATTGGACCATGTCACGGTAAGATACAAGAAAAAATTAAATAAGAAAGAGACAAAAAGAAATAAAAAGAAAAAGAAGAGAAAAGACTGAAAATAGGGGTGAAAAAAGAAAAAGGTGAAAAAAGAGTAAGAGAAGGAAAAAGAGAAGGGAGACAGGAGCCCAATACCAACGATTATACCGATTCGCTGAACCATTTAACAGAACGTGGCTTTATCTGAGAAGGCAACTTGGCGTAATTGTTTCACAAAATTTCACGTAAATGCTACCTGGCACCAAAATATAAAAGTAAATCAACTAAGACATCATAAACAAAACAGAAAAAGAATTACAGTTTAGATTAACGAGAAGGGACTATTGCTGCTAGATTATGTTAACTTGTTTTGGTTTATATATGAGACTGGCGTCATAATTGTGCTACCAATAAGAGGATGTCTGTGACTATGTGATTCTCTCATTAATTTATGCACAATTTAATATCCAACCAAAATATAATTAACGAGCAAATAGACATACGAAATAAATACGTAGGCTTCCACGGCCAGAGTTAGTAGTAAACGAACTATTTCCGGAATTGGACCGTGTCATGATGAGATATATATAGAAATGAAATAAGAGTAAGAGGAGAAAGAAATAAAAAAGAAAAGGCGATAAAAAGAAGAACGAGGTGGGTGAAATAGAAAGAAAAGTGAAAAGAGTAAGAGAAGGAAAGAGAGACAGAAAAAAGGGAGGAGGGAGAGAACGAGAGAAAGAGAAAAAAGGAAAGAGAACAAAAGAGAAAGGTGAGATCTCGACGTTTCGCCTTCGTCGTAGGGGGCTTCTTCAGGAGAAATAGGGGAAACCAAAGTGGCACGGTAACTCGACGTGTACCCACGCTAGAGGCGAAACCGCTTTGGCAGAAGGTTACGGTGACTCGACGTGTTAACCGCGCTAGAGGCGAGGACGTTCTGAAGAATATTTTAAAATATTTTGGATGACCCTGTACCTATTAAATAATATACTAGATCCAGCACGATGTTACATGTATGAGTTGGATATAACATTGCTGGTATAAGAACTAACGCATGCATAGTGGTTGATATGCACTCGTTCTCAGATGCAATTTCAGTAGTCAGTTAGCAGTCTCTTGTGACAACCTTGTCGCAACTGGTCAATTAAATATTCGTCATAAATTTATCGAAAATATTAAAACAATATGTAGGGCAATGAAAAAAGGGACTAATCTCACAGTATCTCAAAATTTAAACTAATTTACCGGTCCGTGCAGTTACTTTCCACATCCTTAGGCCAAGACACTAAAGAAGAAACTATAGAATTAAATAGATGCATACAATTTAATACTATAGTCCTTTTCTGGAGTGTAATGACTTGAGGATGTGCTTTGAACTCACACCGAGTCAACAACTCAACAACGTTTCCTTATTAGAACAACCATAAAAATTGGTATCTACCAAAAAAAAAATATGAAGAGGATGTTGCTATCCAAAAAAACTCGTGTGACGTTAGAACAAGAGAAATTAATAATAGAAAATATATATATGTACAGCAGAAAATAGATGTATAAAAAAGAAAATTGAACTGTCCGAACAATACTTTCTTACTTGCGCAATAAAAATTTTATCGAATTTGTTCCAAGCTTTACTTGCATACTGTATGTTCCAAATCAATTAATCATTTTGTGTGGTGCAGGGTGCAGCGATATCTTTCATGTTCGTTATACAGTCTATTGTTCATAATGGAACATGTGAATATTTAGTTGTATTACATTACTCTACGTTGTTCTTTTTCTTAACTGTAGTGAAATAATCTAATTTGGGCAAATTAGGGTGTGCTGGATCTGTAAGCTTCAATCGATCTATTCTAACATATCCAGATTCCAAGTAAGGGCAGTATTTTTTTTATTTTGTTATTTTTATTGCAACAATAACATATTCCACATAACAATTTTAACTAAAAATGCTTTGTAAATTCAAATTAACTTGAAAACACAACTGTTAACATGACTTGCACCAAATTTTTAGAACCCAGTGTTTAGCTTGATAACCAAAATATTTTAAATAACACTTTATTAAATTGCTGAGACGTTTTTTTTGAAAATTTTGTAAAGTAATATTCACAGATATAACAAAAATTTCACACACTTTCGAGTAGACTGTTGCATTTTAAGTAATCTTAGAAAAGTTCAAAGAATTTGCCGAACACAATTTAATCTGAGTGACACAAACTACTTGATTTTGCATAATCTAACGCACTCGTTATGCTCTACGAGAAAATAATTTAAAATATCATCTTGTTTAAATTCTTTTTCTTTCTCTTTTTTGTTCCTCTTTCAGGACACCTACTTTTGAACATTTTCTTTTATAGTCTGCTAAAAAAAACTTACCTGTTTAAGCTAGAGTAATTGTGGTAACTTCGTGCAGACATATCCAAGCCTTGCAATTCAGTGGTATTTAATACTAAATGATCGAAACTGCGATCCGGTCGGAAATCACTATCCAGTAAGTTTCTGCCCTCCAAGTTATTTCTATTTTCTAAATTATCAATTAAATCGTAATTCTTTATCCTAAACTCGTCGATAGTGTTGTCATAAGTATTTCTGTTTCTTAGATCTGCATCGACATTTTCATATGGTTTTACGCGTAAATCCAAGTCCAAATCGAACTTTCGTATGTCCGCCAAGTTAGTTCTCAGCGCGGATTCCATGTTATCATCTTTATGCTTCATATCTTGATTTATATCATTCAAGACTCGTAAATTATCCATATCGTTCTGAGTCGTGGCTTCAGATAGATTAAATTTATGTGCATCCTCATAAGGCTTCGCGAGATTATCCACGCCAACAAGATATAATTTTCTATCAATATCGGTATCAAATTTAATGCGAAAATCTTTACGAAATTGAAAGTTCGTAGTGTCTAAATTGTAATGAGACTTGTATATGGAGAGATCTAACTGAATGTTTTCTTTCGTATTATGAATACTCAAATTCTGAACACCTATGCCGTTGCTGTCGTCAGAGGAAATATGATCAGGATTAAGGTTATGGGTGAAATTATAGCGAGGCGGGGAGGGTGCAGGTGATACATTTTTAGAAAGATTTGTGTCATATTGGTTGTTCTGTGGCGAACTCACATTCTCATTGATATAATCCCTAACAAAATTATTTCTAGTTTGCAAATTTGGACTATTTGATGGACTAAAATCGTCCTGTTGAAAGCCAGAGTAGTCAATGCCTATACTTTGAGTATGCCTAAGTTCATCGCTGAGATCATCAGTTACGGAAATATGGTCGTTAACTGACGGCGAAATTAAATTAATGTCTCGACTTTCGTTCATGTCAACAGAATGACTATAAGTTACATCGGGTAAAGCATCAGCATGAGATAATGTATATAAGTTATTTACTAGACTATCTGTACAATTCGTAGTGCTATTGACATCAATGTCAATATTGGGCTCGCTACATACAGAATCTAATGCAGCTTCAACTAGCAAACTAGCATTTGATGATTCATGCCTGTTAAACGTATTCAGATTAGCATTTGATTTTTGATCGTCATAAACTTGGATTTCCTCTGTTTCTAATGGTAAAGTACTACTCTCTTCAGGCTTGCACTGCTTCAACTTATCCACTTGGTACATGTCACTTTTTAACATTTCAAGTGGTTCATTAGCAATCCATTTTTTACTACCTTTTGTTAACATCTTAACACTTGGAGTGTATGTAGTTTCCATTGCAGATGGGCTTTGATTAGATTTGTTAGAACTTTCACCATTTTGAATTTGTTCAGGAGACTCAAGAGACAAAGGATCATCCAAATTTCTATCATCCATACCTAAAAAGGACATATTTAAAATAAAAGCCCATGAAAAATATTTTATAAAGTCATACTTGTATCGTCGATATCGCTTGAGCTATGACTTTCCTTTCCGTTTTCTATTTGTATATTATCATTATTGTTATCGCTATTATTCTTCAGGTCTAAAGTGTTGTTTTCAAGTTCTTCAAGTCCACTATACGCCTCAAATGTGTAGTCAACACTTCTCTCGATTTTGGGCATTTGATTTTCAGTTAATCCATGTACTTTTTTATAATGGAATTGAAGGCACTGTTTGGTAGTAAATGCAGCCGAACAATTATTTTCCGCGCACCTGTGGCACAGTAAATAGTATCTACATAGACTTATAACATTAATCGTACATTTAAAATGCTGTTGAAGTACATTCAGCTAAGATATAAAACATACAAGGAAGTTAAAGTAACTACAGCCTTGAATTGAAATAATTGAATGATGTATTAAAAGTCACTTTTCATTCAAACAGTATTCATTAAAGTTTAGTATTTAAAAATAATTTTCAATACGCAATTCACAACCTTCAGAGACGGCAAAACAGATACGATTGGACAATGGAAGGCCATTATTAAATTGCTAGAATGACATGCATGAATGAATGCGATCTCACAGATGACTTAAATTCTGTGTTTTTTGGGGCTATCTTTCACGATTTTCCACGTGTAAAAATCTCATGGGATCAGGTTGCATGATAAGCGGGACCTCCACAGCCAATTCATTCCAATTGTTCATAAATTGTCCACCTGTCAGTAAAATGAGAAGCGTGCGGAATTCCTGGAACAACAGCTTTTCCCAAAAGGTCCGAATAACGCGAGTTCTCGTAACTGTACCATTGAAGAAACACGATCCCACGACGTCTCCATTCTAGGTACTAACCCAACAGGTAACACCAGCCACGTTTACGTTTTTGTTATGACATTCCGGTTTTCGCAGCCCCTGTACACACTATTTCATCTAGTTATGAGTCTATTCAATTTAATCGTTGCTCCATCAAACCACACAATGTTCGCTAGGAATTCTGGATCGGCCCCCTGATAAGAACTCCTCACAAAACTTCATTCAATAAAGAGGATTGTTTGGATGCAAATCTTGCAACACTTCCGGACGATACACACGGGTACATCATATCGTATAACAAAATCCCGTATTACATAATGGCTTATTCCTAATTCACGAGCTCTGTGTTATGATGACAAACGTGAACTGATGGCATAATTTTGCGCAACCAAATCCATATTTTGTTCAGTTCTAGCTATCCACCTCGCTCATTCCAACAGAAGAATTTTCATTTTCTTTTCGCCACTGTATACTAACGATATAAACTGGCAACGCAAAGCAGATGTGTTATACGAACAGCGAATCCAGCACCCTTTTGAGAACTCTTACAATTCGTAGAATGCAACCGATAATAATATGAACATAATTATGTATGGAGAATTTACCTATACTGTTCCGGAAAGCGACTTTTAGCACATCCTGAATATACAGGATTTCGCGATTTATAATTATGACTTACTTAAAGGGCTTAATCCCGCTGTGTGTTAACATATGGATCTTTAAATTAGATTTATTTTGAAACATTTTTCCACATTTGGAACAAGCGCAGGCACCGTCTACTTGTTTTTGATGAACTTCTTTTAGATGCCTCTGTAATGCCGCTCTAGAGCCCAAAACTTTTAAACAACTCTTGCACTGAAATTCCTTCAACACCTCGGACATATCTAAAAATATAATAACCAGAAAATGAGCTTTATCGTTCAATAAAGGTGTCAAGCAAATCGAAACTTACCACTATGCATACGCTTTATATGTACTTTTAATTTTTGAGGTTGACAGAACTTTCTACCACAAAAATCGCATAACGGTCGTGATCTATGAGGGTTTGCAGAGCAGCCGTATGTCCTATGCATTTCCAAGTAGTTTAACCTTAAGAAAAACTAAACAAAAAAGGTTATGACATGTAAAATAAATAAGTAAACAAAAAAAAAAACATACTTTCTTACAAAACTGACATTGATATGCACCCTGACCATTATGAAGTGTTGCTGCGTGCTTCATGATATTCTCTTTGCCTAAAATCGCCGCACCGCATATTTTGCAGTGGTATTTTCTAATTGTTAAACTATATCTGATATCGTGGAATACTGAACAATGTATACGGTAATAAATAGGATGCGCAAAATTCATATTGCAACCACCACAACCTGCAGAAATGAAAAGTCTTATGCAAGATATTTTATGACTGGTTCTTTGAAGTTACATTTGTATAAAATATTCACCATGCAAATTATATTATCCCTTGGGTAAATTTAGCAAATTTAAAGAAGAAATAAACATGTTAATAAATAGACTTACTTGTTTTCTCCAATTTCTTTTTACTGGAAGAAACGATATCATCTTGCCAATATAATAACTCTTCACCACTTTTAATTGCTTTTATGGTTATTAACAACAAATAGTTATCCTTTGAAATCACAGAAATGTTTCTTAGCTCTCTTGTAGGAGCTGGTCGTACAAATCTCACCCAGTTCGATTCGCATAAGTCAGCAGTATTAATATAAATATGTGATTTTTCCATGACTACAATTTCCCATAGATCCCTCATATTGCACTCTTCAGGTATATCAACTTCTTTTATTACTTTACCAATAAGGGGGCCCATTTGAGTAAATTCTTTCAAAGTATTTCTTGAATATACTCCTAAACCATGACGAGTATTTGTGTCTTCAAAACATAATTCGTCAGGTAAAGACAAATATGCAAAAGTGCATTTAACATCATCATAATCCTGCATACAATTCTCTAATTGTTCTGAATTTTCTATTATTGAATTGTTTTTCATTATAATTTCTTTGTGTTTATGTTTCCAGTCATCATAAGTAACAGAATCAGTCAGTATGTAATAAGGCGTATATAATAAACATTGATTTTGACCATGTTTTGTTCCACAATTATTACACAGTTCAATCGTAGTTGCAACTTGTAGATCATTACTATCTAACTTTATATTAGCTTCAACCTTTTTTAAGTCAGTTTCTTCAGGCTTATAAGCAATTTGTACATTGAATTCTGGTGCTTTCCTTATATCAATATCAATCTTCTTTTTATTTTTATCATTCTTAATAACAGGTTTATGTTTCCTACTTGCTTTTATGCCAAGAGACTC
The DNA here is from genome assembly GCA_023509865.1 of Trypoxylus dichotomus. NCBI lineage: Eukaryota > Metazoa > Arthropoda > Insecta > Coleoptera > Scarabaeidae > Trypoxylus > Trypoxylus dichotomus. Next base: position 43,056,335 of record CM042074.1, on the reverse strand, counting down.
CCTTCTCTTAGATTTAACTTGCTTAATTATTAACGGTTGTTGTTGAATATTTACATTAAAGTTAATAATATTATCAACATTTGAATTATCTTTATTACTTTCTATATCTTCCAACTTTAACACTATCTCCTCCTCAGTGATAGCATCCGTTTCTTTCTGGGGTTCAATACAGTCTACTTCAAAAAATGTATTTTCCGCAATATAAGTACTGACTAGGTTATTTTCATGTTCACTGTATACTGAAATTCCTTTGGATTTTTCAATTTTAAGCGGTGAATTTTGGATAGCGTCAATATTCTCATAGTTTTCAAGGGTATTTGTATTAGTATATCTATTTTTAGGCGATTTTGGAGCATCATCACATAACTTTTCAATAATTTGATTCCTACAACAAATTTACAGTTCAGGAATAATGCATCGATAGTTTGCCTGTCAAGAGAAAATATATTAGAATTCATTTCCTAATGAATATTTACAAATATGGATTTTTCATAAATATTAAGTGTAAACAAGTTCCCACGTGTTTTTGTTATTGATCTGTCAAATTAGCTCCGCCTATTATGTCAAAACACCGTCAATACAAGTGTGAAATTACATACTCTAATAATGTATAATCAAAAATGCAAAACAACTTACCTAAATATTTGTTTTTGGGCGAAATCTAACAATATTTTAACGAATTCCTCGTTAGACTTACAAGAATAAGCGTCTTTCAATTCATTCCAACGTTTGACGTTTGAAATGCCAATAATGGAGTTTAAAGCAGCATTTTCATCATGTTTACGTGAGTTTACCTTTTTTGCAGAACCGTTGTGCACTAAACGTTTTTTGTTTTCTTTCTGGCAACGTTTGGACATAACTGCAACGAGGAATTTGTATTTATATTAAATAAATACATTGTTAATATTCCATGTATAGTGAACTATCGCCTATCCTCTTTATTATCAGAAACAGTGGAAGGATCACGGCGCCAAACAGTGTCGTATTTAAATAGTACAGGAATGTTAATTCGCATTATAATTTAAATACTTTTGATAAGAGGTCATATTCACTGTGATAATTGGTTGAATTAAAATCATTTTCAGGATATGGGTTTATCCCTTTAAATGTCTATTTAAAAGGATCCAAGATTATCAAAAATGTTTAACCTTATTTCTAATCTCCAATGTAGTTTCATTCATTGTTACGAATAGTAACGGAGGATACAACTACTAGCCTTTATTTTTATTAATTAATTATAATTTGAAAGTTTTGTACAAAAAGATTGTTTCAATCTTTATTTTCAAAGACTTTATAGTAAATTTTATTAACGTCCTATTAATATTACAGGAACGCATTCCTATTACAAACATATTTTAAATTAAAATTATTATTTCTTAATTTTTTTTTTAAATATTAGTTTACTTATTTATCTTCTCTGTGTATCTTAATGTTAATTTAATTTTATGTTAAAATTCGCCTTACTGTTTAAATCTATAGTCCATAATTCTGAATAATAATAATTCGCATTTAACATACGCAGTAAAGTTAGAATAGTTTCATCTAATGAACAAAGCAAAACGTAAGTCAAATTTAAACAATGTTTATACCGTACAATAATATTCATAAATACTTTCAAGCAGCACATGTCCGCTGGGTATTGATTCCGTGTACATAATGTGCAAAAACGGATTACATGCATGTATATTTTTGCATATTGTTTTGGCTCTAATTTAAGTTTTATTTTTCTTGGAGAATGTTTGACTGCACATACTACACAGCTACGCGTATATTAGCCAAATTCATATTAATTCACGTAATTAAAGAAGAGATCTCATGTATGTTCATATATGTCATGAAAATATAAATAAAACAATTATTAATATACATATTGCGTCTTTTTTTGATATATTATGTTTGATAATCTTGATTTTTATGCATAACTTTAATTTTCATACGTATTTTACAGAATACGGGTATTGGAGAAAAATTAACGACCTATTTACGTTGTTTGAACTATACTCAAAAGCTATATGAATTGCTGCATCGTCATACTGACAAATTAAAGCGTCATCAGCCGGACTCAACAGTTTTAGAGGGAAAAGCCCCAAAAACCTTCTACCACGTTCGTCTTCAATGCACGTATGGTGATAGTGATATGAGTAACTTATTCGCGCACAACAATTAGATATTAACAATAGTCCGAACTTATATGAGGATGTGGTTGAAGTCAAAAACTTAAAACTGCGGAGCGGTAATTGTATACAATAGTCAAATATTCATTTACGATGCTATTTTGTGCAGATATCTAGCATATTCTTTTTCCGTAATAAATAACTGGACGTCGCTTAGGCGTTCAGGGTTCTGCTGCCAAAATTACGGTTGATGATTTGTTCTTTCTTCCTATCATGCCGTTAGAACCGTCCAAATTGTTTTTTTTTCTTAAATAAAAAAGAATACTTTCTTCCAATCTACATCCTTACCAAAATTTACTATAGTCACTAACTCTAGTTTTTTTAAGGTGATTTTAAATACCGTTTGTCTGGTTATAACGTCCTTTATTGAAATTCGTTGAACGGAAATTTTTGTTTTTCCTACTTTATACTTTTTCTTTGCACAATCATCAAAATCGAGCTTTCGATGTTATTAATTCTGTTTACTGTTTACCGGTTTTCTATTCATGCTTTTCCTTTAGATGTATGGATGGGTATCAATGTTTTGGCATAATTAATATTTTTTTGTCAATGATTTGCCCTTCGATGTTTTTTTTTCAGCGCTAATAATAAATATTGGGAGCAATTCTTTTTTTTTGACATTTCATTTCTGATACTTAACTTCGAAATTGTATTGCTTATTACTTCTTGTTCTAAATTAATAAAAAAGATACGTTATTACCTGCCGTTGACTTCGTTTTACTAATCCATCATGCTATTTAAATATTAAAAATCGTCGACGTTTTCTAAAGATATTGATAATATTATCATCGATATTGTTGGAACCATACGGTTAACGTCATTCCGTACGGATAAGAACTCGTTCCCCTTTGTAGCAATTGGTTGATATACAAGAGAAGCAATATCACAATTACATTATAGATTTAATGTAAACTCTCGCTTACTAGAAAACAGTACATGCTAGTAAAACAGCAAGGTTTGTTATGTGTTGTTTATTACATTTTAGGCAGTAATTTAGAATTTGATGGTTATGAAACTGCTCAAATCTAAATCAAATGATATGAATCCATTAAGAATAATTAAACAAATGACTATTAACACAGCAATTGGCATAACATATTAATACTAACAGAATATTTTAGTAAGTTGGAATAATCAAACAATAGGGTAGAATAGATGAAATTAACAGTAGTAAATTTCAATGAAGTAAATCTTATGAATTGTAAGAAAATCTAAATATGTATATGAACAAAATTAATTGGCACCTGTAAGTCAGAAATTCTATATATTTTAATACCATACATAACTGTTTGTTTCATTACTCTTTCTATCAGAAGATTCATAGTTTCTATTAACATCACTGCTTGTATAATCAACTCTTCTGTTCTGTCTCCAAGAATTTCATTTTGTAATTTTCTATTCCAATAACATACTGCTAACGTGTTATCCACTCTTCTTTTGTAATTTTCGTATTTAAACGAAGTATTTCTCTTGGCAACGTTGTTTTTGATTGTAGCCCCATAGAAACGATTGGATTTAGTTTCGCATAATACAGCGGTAATCTGAAAGAAGTGTTTCTACGTGCACAAAGCGGTTCATCAAATTTATTGTCCTTGACGTCTTTTATCATTCGGGAAAGTTTTAATATTTTTTTCTCATAATCCATTCGATTATCCCACATTTTTTACTATTTGAAGTAAGTATATGACCGATCCGAATATTGCGGGATGGCGCATTATTTGTTACCACTATTAATTAGATAGTACATGGGTATTAATTTTTCCTGCGATCGTTCATCCTTGTTTGTAGAGTTTATTTCGCAACGGTAATCACTTCTAATACTGGATTGAAATGCAAGTAACGTCTAAAATGAATTCCGTTTCTCCTGTGTAATCACAATGAAACGCTTTCCATGGAAACCGGAGAAAATAATGGTCTTATCATTCCAATTTTTTTCATAGAGCTTGGAAATCGCCTTCGATGAATATTAACTTCGGACATACGCTGCCACTTACTTACAATTCCTTCGACTATTCCAAAACTTTTAAACGCTTTTACAATTCCTTACTTCGCGGAATTTAATGCATGTACGTCTTTGAGTAAGTATATACTAAAAACCACTTGTAAATGTATCTTCACCATCAAATAGTGCCGACAGTATATAGTAAAAACCACTTGTAAATGTATGTTCACCATCAAATAGTGCCGACAGTATATTCCAACCGTAAGTACAATGTTTATCACCTTATTAGCAAAAAGGAGTAGTGTTTTGCGAACATTGTAGATCTACATTTGCCGAACATCGTATAGTTTAAAGTAATACAATTCAGCTTCATATAAAATAGTAATCATATAAATCTGTTTAATTTAGAACTAGTCATTTCTTTTGTTATAAAAGAACATTAATTTAGGTTAGTGCAGAAACTACATCACAATATCATTGGTGCTACAAAAAGTTTAGTAGTTGTGTTTACAGTAGGGAGTAATAAGAAAAGATAACAAGTAAATACAAGTAATTTTTATTAGAACTATATAATATATTAATACTGTATTACATACAAGAAATGCACTTGTTGGAAACTTACAGAAGAGTAAAAAATATATTTTTCTTTTAAATTATTTTAGAGAGTTTCAATGTAAGGGCCATGTTATAACTACTGTACCGATAAAAAGAAACATGACCAAAATATATTATAGCACTATGTTTTATTTTAACCGTTTAAAGTCTTCTATGTTATTTTTCTTTATATAATCGAGACTCTTACGTATAATTATAATTCGGAAAAATAAGTCAGTCCCCGTAAGTAAAACACGGACCGAAATATAGGTAGTAATTATTATAATTGCCAAAATCGTTTATATCGTTATAATGCGATGGCGCGCGACAGATCACATTTTTATTAATCGAATAATATAACTTTGTGCAATATTTTCGTTTACACTTGCACTACTCAGTCCGAGTGAGGAATATCACGCCCCACCTCTAAATATACAAATCTATAAGGGGTAGCGGTATTTGTAAATCGGAGAATCTACAGCTTGTTATCGGCCTCCACTATTTTTTTGCAGTGAGGGAGCCAACAATCTGTATAGGAAAAAATATATAGCTAGATATTTCAGTCTTTAGAGAAAAATATCACATACCGAACAATGAGTTGTACCATTGTACTGTTATATAAAAAACGTCGGCGTTCCTCTCAGACACGTAAAGTTAATCATTATTCTTTTAATTATCAATCTCTCTCTTTTTTTCGTCTTTTTCTTTTTCTTAATTCATCATCTACCGTTACTGATTATATTATCACAGTTGGATGTCAGGAGCGCAGCAGCAGATTAGCACCACGCGATCAACGAAAAAACGAGTTAATACTTAACAACTACGCATTATATACACGACCCGTGTGTGTAACACGCCACACAAAGAACACAAGCAGTCATGTTATTTTCCGCAATACGTAAAACAAAATAGAGAAAAAACAACGTACGAGTCACTTGCACACAAGACAGGTACACCGTTAAAACATGATAAAACTCTCGCACAAGGTTCACCTAATATTCAAAACGTACCATGTGTACAATTTAAAATATATAGATCTACAGAGAAGTATTAAATGCGATGCGAAATAAAAGGAAATGGAAGCTAATTGTCTGTACTCCGACGATTAATTTATAACCGAAAATTACTAGACGAGGAAAGCGTAAAAAATAATTTTCATTTCTTTGGAGAGTAAAAAGAAACAAATAAATATACAATGAATCCATTTCGACTTCAATCTTACTTTGTATGGGATTACTCTAAATTGTACGTACTGTACGTATACATATATATTTGTATATACATCTGCAAACTTCTATATCATATCAGATCTCTTTTATCATCATAAAAAAATGGTCAGTAATAATAGTTTTAAATGTCTTTAAGCACTACATCATATATGATAACTGTAGTGCGAAACATACTAAGCTCTTTAGAGAATTATCTAAGAGATACGTTGCACTGAGATTAGAACAGTTCAAAACACCCTGCCTGTATAAATTATCATAAAAAGAATATTTTATTTACTTGTTGTTTGGTTCAATATACTATTGCTGTATAAATAACAAGTAAGAACTGTATAATGGCAGCATATATTTGTACAATTAATTTTATCTTTGGAAAATTTAATTTTATGTACATGGAGTAAGCTGCTGCTCTTATAGATACATATATATACAACATATTTTGTATAACTCAAAATTCAGTCAGTTATCTATAATTACAATATTTCGGCAATAGGTAAGACGATATTTGAATTGTCATTAATTATTATAATTAAATATGCTCTTAAAAACATATTTTCACTTCTATAATTTAAATTTATTATTTAAATAATTTATTACTAATATCAGTCCAACAATTTGTATCTTTTATAAGAGATTACACCTAAGAATAAGTATAAAAAAAATAGCATGTTTAAGTTACTATCATACTATCATCCCTACAAGTATCATTTCGTAAACAAAAAAAAAAAATGTAGACTAGTTGGTTATAAAAAATATTGGAGAACGTAAATTTACTAATACTGCATTGACGCAAATACGTATGCCACATCTCTCACACACGTCAGCATACAAATGAACTTCGGTAATAAGTACCTGCATAAAGACTAAGTAGATATTATTTATGACAGGAATTCGTAAAAAGTAGATCTATCTTACAGTAAGACTTTATATTCATTATGATTGGCTGATAATATAGAAGTTTGACTGTATGAAGAAACATATCTTGCAATATATATGAATTACGTTAAATAAATATGATCATTTATATTATTTAATAAACGAAAGAAAATAGTAATAGGATTAGCCCGATCTCCCCTTCTATATGTTTCGTGCATTTCAACAGCATACAGATATACTTCAGAAAACTATTCTACAATAAATTCTCGAGAGCAAAATGGCGCTCAACTGCCCATTTGCAGCACGAGTGACACACAAATATACATTGAAAGATTATAATATTAATGCATGGAACCGCCAGTTCAGTAAATAACAAGATGGAACCGCGGCACCAGATCAAAGAGAAGGGGATATGATGGGGAGATACTAAATGGCGATTCTGCGGAGAAAAAAATAAATATTCTGCGAGCAAGATTCGGTATAACGTTTTCGCATTAGAAAGCCAAAGGAAATTAAACGAAATACAATCGTAATAATTTGCGAATACAAGTTTTCAGATAATTGAATTGCTTTATTAAATTTAATATTCAAATTTGCATTGCATATTATTACACCAAAAATATTATTAAATTGCTTAGGTAAATGAGATAATTTGAATATTTTAATGCTGAAGCGTGATAAAATCAAAGTTTCAAGGCTTGTGTTTGCTTAGCCAGCTAATACCACCTTGATTTACTTTCACCGGGCAATTTTCTTTGGGTTTGCAAATTTAAACTGAAATTTAACTAATGTTAAGCCTATCCTAGACGTTAATACAATAAAATCGGTTGGAGATTTTATAATATTTGGAAATAGAACGATCTACTTGAAATCAGTTATTTTTTTCCAATATCTATAATAGTGATACACGCTTATTAACGATACATTTAATATACTAGCAATATCTGAAAACTTACACATGCAGGAATGATTAATTTCGTATTTTACTTAGTTTTAAATATTCTTCTAATGCAACTACGTCGACCTGCACTCTGCATGCAAATTATAAACATCGATAGTAATCGTGATCCGACATCGTCACCAATACGTGAGAGTAATTAAAAAGCAAAGCTTTAACGTTTTTTTTCCTTTATATATGTATAGGAAACAATCAGAAAAAAAGGGAAAATCAATAACCCACCACCACAATTTTCAAGTACTTGCCCCACATCTCTCAATAATGATTTAGATACATTAAACAATTGAAATGAAAATGAATCGGAACGTATTAACAATTTAGTGAAATAGTTACTTTTTAGTATGGAGCACTACATTTATGCAAAATATTAACGAAAAAAGTTCATCCTGAATTATAAATAAAAAAAGATTCGTAGTCTATGCGCTGGGTATTTTGGTATGTTAAACAATTCCCTAAAAGAGGATTATATAGAAACTGCGTGGAAGTTATCATAGATGATGATCGACAGATGTGAAGGTGACAAGTTCCTCTCTATTGTTGCACTGCTGCTGTAGGTGGTTGAGTGTATGGAGGGTAGGCATATTGCATAGGAGCAGAGTATTGGTTGTAGGGAGTTTGACCCTGTCCAATAGATTGGTAACCACAGGGATTAGTGCTGCTAGGTAAACCTCTTGTTTGGAAGAATTTGTTGTTCATTATGGATTGCATACCATCAGCTTGTGGTGGTGGCATCATGTACTGATGGTGCATCGTATACATTCCTGCACTGTTTGCTTGTTGACCAGTGTAGTTTTGACGTTGTTGGTTATACCGTTGATTACTGTACATGCGAGGCATATTTCCTAAAACATAAAATAATAATGTTCAAAGTAGTGATAATTACTAATATGTATAACTCTTGTTAGTAGAATATCAATATATAAATTTTGAAACAATTAATTACATAAAATTAATTCTTTTTCGAATTATTACACCGTAAATTAAGCGACAAATCTAGCAACTAAAAAGTCGTTTAAAGTTCTCTGTAATCTATATCTCTGAATAAATAAATTACACGTTCCTCTAATGATCAAGCGAGATTCTTCTTACGAAATACCGCCGAAACGTTTTTACGATCTATTTTCCCATAAAAGAAAACTATATACCATTACAAACTAGAATTTTCAAAAACTATAAATACGAGGTTTGTTATGTTTTTCTTTTTTTACTACAGTGAGCATTAACTGCACTTTCGACTGTTTCAACAGATGCAACGTGCGTCCTTTAATTCAGCCATAGCAAAGCGAAGACACAACATTGTAGTCAACGAGGATCATGAAATTATTAAATCGTATGATGTCGGAAGATCCACAATAAGTGGCATTAAAAGGAAAATTAATGAAATTTCTGTCTATGTCTCATCAACAGCTGGCACTTACGATTAAAGAAAAACCTCCAAATCGTGTCAGGATCAAAATATCGAAACCAAACTTTTTTTACATGGTTTTTACAACGTAGAGCGCAGCACATTTCAATATCTGGTGAGATATGCGAAAAAGCTAAGTTGGTTGTCAACTGCAAGAGATAATTTTAAAGCAAGTTCTGGATGCCCGAACAAGTTCAAAAAATCATATGAATTGTTGGCGAAAAATTATCTGCAGATGAATCTGTTGCTGAGTAATAAAAGTTGCAGAAATGAGTTTAATACCACATTGGGTCTATAATGCTAACGAGAGTGAACTATTTTGGAATACTTCCAAAGAAACTCCTGCGCATCGAAGCGGAAAAACGGCATTGGATCGCAAAGTATCGACAAGGTTTCTTTCATGTCTTGTGCAATGCCTCCGGCACTTGTTGAAACGGGAAGTTAATGCAAAGGCAAACAAATCTAGAGCATTTCTGAAGAGCCAAAATCTTCCTGTTGATGTATATGGGCCAAAATTAAGGATAGATTACGAAAAAGTTTTTTGTAAATAGTTCTGTTTTTTTTTTGTACCTGAAGTTAAAAGGAAAATCGAGGATTTAAACCTGCCTCCAAAAACATTTATTACTTTTGGTAATCCCTCTGGACATCTCAATGTAAAAGAAATATGTACCAAACTTCAAGCCAAATTGTACCCTTCCTTCTTCAATCAATGAATCGGCATGTGATTCAAAACATGTTTATCGCAAATCTCTCATCAGACTTGAAAATATCCAAAATATACCGTTTTTTAAAGAATCTTGAGTAACCGTCGGCGATACTATCTCGTAAAAATGTTTGGTGAGTTGTACAATCGCGACTTATTCAACAGTCATACAAAAAAAACGAAGTCAATAGTAATAAGGATATTTGCAACGACGTTTTTTAAGTCACTATATAACCAACAATAAAACTGCACAATGACTCGTGGGAGGCGATGAAGAAATTCTTGCTACGGATAAAGAGATAGTTTCATAACAGTAAACCAAACAGCCAATAAGGAAGAAGACACGGCAGAAAGGGATCTACATGAGAACCCGTACCGGATAAAGAAGCCCTAAAGTATTTTTACCACTACCTCAAGTGGAGTACAGAAAGTAATATACATATCATCAGCAGAGTCTTCTATAACGCATTAGAGACCTAGGGGCTTCTGCTCATATAAAAGCAAAGTCATGTTCATATATATATTAATGCTTAATCTTACAATTTTGTTTGAAATAAAATGTTGTTCTTCTGAAATCTCAATTAATTGAGGAGTGTTTTACAAAAGCAGCATAAGTATTTTAGTCTTATGCTATTATAATTATTGAACATGAACTAACGAGAGCATTTACCAGAAAAATGGACTACATGTTTCGGTATAAAATAAATTTCTTCAAAAACAACAAATGTAGCAAGATATAGATAATTAGAATATTGCTACTTCTACGAAAACTACAAGTTTAACTCATTTCATTCAAACACAACCTAAGTGCATTGCCATACTCTCAGACTTCGCACTTCTTCCACATATAAAAATATCCAATTGGCGTTGAACATTACTGTAAATACATTTGCTTTAGAGAAATAAAAATTTTGGAACACCTTTTCCTTATAACAACAACATATGCCCAACTGTTTCTATTTATTTACTAATTCAAACATCCCGTCTTGCCTAGGCAACACAGGATTACTTTTTAAGTAACAAAAGTGTTGGGTGTTGCAACGTTAAGAATGGTAATAATCAAATATAAAACTCAATTTGTGATTCATAGTACTGTCTGGAGTATGTATTATGTAATGAGGGAACTTATAATGTTTCATAGAACTTATTTTATGAATAAATATAGTCTTGCATTTACCTTGAGGATGATCCGGACATCCCTGAAGTGAAAAGAAATGCAAAGTATAGTATACGTCCACAAAATTTATATAATAGTATAGATAAATGGATATATTGCTTCCCAGAAGTATATATTTCACTTGAAGTATATTAAGAAAGAGGAATGGTTGATAAAAACTGTTTATGGTATTACTTTTATCCTAAGAAATTATATGCAGAGATACGGAAGAGTTTTGAGTTAGCCACTTGTAATCTACATAATCACAAAAATGGCATTAGTAAGATTGTTTTTAGAGAGATTATAAAAGTTCAACAGATTTTAAAACCTTGTTAGAACAACTTAGAAAAGACTTGTAGTAAAAAATATCCTAATGGTAGTTATTTTCTTTACAACGAACACATATTTGAGAAGGAACAATAATATATTTTATAATATTACCTATTATATTAATAAAATTTTTACAGTTTATTTATTAAAGATTTGAAACCTTATGTTTACACTAACCATGAAGTCTCAATTTTTTTAACGTCATAAGCCTCGAGTCGATATCGTTGGAACATAAAATAATATTAAAATGGATTGATAAATCGATGAAATTCGCTTAGATCTTAATTTAATTAGGAAAATACGCGGAATTATATAACATAGTTTTGGATATGGCTTATATTTACTGAGAAATTGCATTTCAAAATTTACGCTTTCAGTTTTATATAATAGTATACATAGTAACCTGTCTTTCTAAAAAATATTTCAACTGATTTTTTAAAATCTAGGGTTAATAGTTTGATCTTTGTACAGATTTTCAATTCAATTTTGAACCGTTTACTGATAATTGCGATAGTTTGAAAATTATTTTAATTATTGTTCCGAGGGATGATATGAATGTAAAATTTTATTGTTTTTACTTACATCAACACGTTTTATTCAGAAAATATTTACATCAAGCCCGTGTAGCACTATATTTTAGTATAAATTTAGAAAATTCTATCCAATGTAGGTACTAAAAAGTAGAACCTAAAATAGAACAGGACTTACTTTTTATCCAACTTTTTATAATACGTTACCAACGCGCATGTGCAATATTTTTATTGAAATCTGTTTACTATCATTTTGATTTTTAATTTCATTTTTAATGTCATATTAAAGTAATATCTTCATCTTGAAGATGCACACACTATTTCAGATTTATGTCTCGTTTCTTAATTCTGTTCTATTAGAGTATGTAGTTTTTCACATAGTTCGTTATTCATTTGTAAATTATTTCTGTACGACACTGTAGAATTTATTATTTACAAGTAGCAAGAACCCAAAATGCTTTCATCTCTTCTTAATAACTACGAACAGCTTCAATTGCGTGCCTTCATTATATAATGTATGTGTCTTAAGTTAATAGTTTTCTAGCCCGACTAATCTTTCGCCTTAATTTCATTATATATGTATTTGAATAATTATTAAATAGAACTTAATAGTTATATATATTGTCAACAAGGAAGCATTAATTTTAAATACCAAAACCTTTATAGACAAGTCAATATCTAATATTAAAATTGAATTATATTGAACTATATCCTATCAAATATGCAAATAAGTTATTGTTACATGGGCTTTAAGATAAATTTCTATATAGGTGTTTAGTATAGGAGTTTCATATAAAGTAACACCACTCGCGACATAATTAAATTACGGATAAAATTCGAAATATGCTTTCGTCTCGGACAACGTTGCAATACAATACTTAAATAAAAATACGTAAAAAATCCTCTGAATTTGCCAAAATTCTAATAGTATTTTGGCTAATGCTGATAATCAATATCTAGAAATGTGAGGTATATTCTATGACCCGATGCTTAGTTCCAACGAAATAACAACAGCTTTGTATAATGTTGGCACCAAAGGAATGTTGCATTGAATTGCTCCAGTATTGTCAAGGAAAATGAAAATAGGTGTATAATTTATCGCCAGGGATTATAACAAATTTGGTATTCTATTACTGCAACGAAGGTTTTTTCGATTTCACAGATTCTATCGAATCGAGTACTTCCAAGATCGAATTCTCCAGCTCATGTTTTGCTTTGGACTTAACCAATTTTAATAGCATTCAAGTAGTTAAAATTATGATATGGTTTCGAATCAATTTTTAAGCGAGAATGCGTACATTAATAACGTATCACAAATCGGCTGCAGAAGCAAACCTCGTATATCTCGAAAATTCAAATTAAAAAAAATATATATATTACCATGGTAAACACAATTTTGGAAAAGATCAAACAAATTTCTAATTAGAAGATTCCAGAAAGATAAAGAAATATGTTTATTGCTTTTGCGAAATCTTACTAAAAATTGATGACGTTTTAACTAATGAAAAGAGCTCTAGTAATTCAAAATGATCGTAAATCGGGTTAATGATTCAAACAAAACAGGATTCAAACACAAAATTAGAAACAAAAATAAAATTACCGTAATTTCGTCCATTACCACCATTATAACCATTATTCATTTGTCCATATCCGTACGACTGGCCAGAGTGATATTGCGAATTGTGATAAGTGTTTTGATAGCTATTTTGATAGTGCTTCGGACCGCGTTGATTTTCATTTGATCTGCCGCCGGCACCGTTGCTACCTGTTCCAGCAGGATTTTTGTTTGGTCTGTCGCTTGTGGTATTCTTGTTATTCCAGGTTTTCACACGAGTAGTAGAGCCAGTACTGGAATTCGGCGACGAATTATCCTTATTACGGTTTTGCCAACGATTGCGACTAGTTTGATTGCTCCTAGCAGCCATCGCCATTTCCTGTAACTGAGGATTGAGAACTTGGCCCGCTTCTTCCAAGACTGCGATTAAATCTTTTGCTTGTCTTTGATTTGTTGAAGTGAAGAAAGCGTAGGCTGTACCGGCTTGCTGACATCTTCCTGTACGACCGATACGATGCACATAATCTTCACTCGAGTTTGGATAGTCATAATTAATAACATATTTAACATCTTCAACATCCAAACCACGAGCTGCAACATCAGTAGCGACTAGAATCGTTGACTTTCCAGTACGGAATTCGGAAAGTACATAATCTCTTTCAGGTTGGGATTTATCACCATGAATGGAAATTGCCGAATAACCTTCGCGTCTAACACATTTAGTAATGTCATCGACTTTCTTTTTAGTTTCAACAAAAATAATGATTTTATTATTACGGTCAGATCCAATTTCTTTGAGAAGAGCCATCAGTTTACCTTCCTTTTCATGTTCCTCACAGACATCTATTATTTGTCTTATGTTATGGTTAGCGGTTAAAGTTAAAGATCCAACATTTACCTGAAATTGTAAAATAAACCGTAGATAAAAGTAACGTCGACCGCCACAATTTTGGCAAATGGTAAAAAAAATAGGACGCTTTAAAAAAATGGGTGGTGACTGTTAGTACGTAAAAAATATACATATAAATCGACGAATAACAGTTATCTTGTGACCATTCTAAATCAAATCTCACACATTTTTAGAATAAAAGAAAAGAACGGTAAATAAAGAATGATAGCTTAATAAGGTTGTAAACTCTTTTTTATAAAACGAGTCAGAATTCAAAACAAAATTAAATATTTTTTTTGTAGGTACTTTAAAAAAAACTCTAGCGGAAACAACAATACTTAAGTAAACAATGCAATTACATGCAGTAATAATTTCGTTTAAAATTCATTGCAGGCGCTCCAATATATTTTTGTTTTATTAAAGGTCAAAATATTAAATTCTAGAGAACGAAGGATAGAAAAGAAGAAAGGAAAAAGAAGGAGGATAGTAGGCAGTCGGAGGAAACGGAGTGAATTATAATTTATTCAAACAAATAAATTGTGGACTTTTTTTGTTACCATTTGGCTCATTTCCACCACATCGACCCGGTAAGTTTAAAACATGTTTCTAATATTTACATTAAAAGAATTGAACCCATTCAGACGAAAAATAGAAAATTTCAGATAACATTTTGGAGTTGTCTAAAAAGAACACAAAACAAAAATTATTTGCTTGATCCTATTAGAAACAAAAATGAACAACCATTGTCAACTCAAGGAAAAAAAATAGCTTTAGAACTAATTTTCAAATAATTATTTATATTAGTCATTAACTTAAAAGTTAAACTAAATCCATTCCACAAAACAATGTTTTTTTAGAAAAGATATAAAACGCAAATGATGGTGAGAGGAAATTTCAGAATATTCCAGAAATTAATCAAGTATTGGTTACCATCGTTCCAATTTTGTATGTAAATGCTTCTTCTGCGGATCTTTTCAATCATATGTGCTTCTCCATTCAGAATTAAGCAATAGATTAGGAAATAAAAAAGTATCTGAATGTCTCTTTTTAAATATAATAATAATACCTCATACAATTTGAAAATATATAGACATGCATATATTTGCAGGACTGCAAGGACTCTGCAAATTTTAATTTCGTAAAAAAAAAAAGATATATCTTGTACTAATTATTATTACAAAAAATGTAGAACTAATATAAGAAGAAATCATTTCTTTTTTAAATAATAATTTACACTTTCAAAATAAACGTACTTCAGTCATATTTTGCGCTTGAATACCATCTTGTTCAAGTATGTTTCCTTACGGATGTTTACCATCACATCTTTAAAAAATGCATATGTGACTTAACATATAGATTAACCTTTATATATAGATGTAGTCTGTTAGATGATTGTATATAGACAACGTCGTTTAACGCTTTTATATCTACAGCTAAAGGTTAAAACAGTTTCTATTTCATTTGATAAACTCATTTTGATCTCAAGATAACTATTACAGAAAAAAAAAATCAAGTCAAATAGAACGTCAAACTTAAAAACTAATTTAAGTTGACCCACGGCAACCTTTTTATCTGTCTACTTAACTGACTAGTTATATAATTTGACCACGGAAAAATCCACAAATTTATAAACAACTGTGTTTTTGTGAAAGTAATTCCTTATTATGGACATGGGTTAAAGCCTTAGTAGTAATTTAAACCGAAATAGGCTAAATAAGAGAATAGCTGCCGGTCGCAAGTTTCACAATAAATTTGCAAACGCACACAAATCAATCTTAATAAACGAAATATGAAGAAATCTTGTGTTGGAAACCACTCTTTTAATAAAATTTGCAATTTTTAACTTCATACTCTTAATCACAATTATGCTGTCAATACCGGGTAATTGATAGTATTCGTACTAGTTCGGCCATAGTATGAAGGTGTCACAGATCTTTCAGTCTTTATCTATTTCCTAATAAAGCCATACACAATAGCCTTCAAGTTCGAATCTAATTTAATGAAAAAGGAGTGATTTTCGACGCAAAATTTCTTCACATTTCGTTTATTTAGAGTGATGTTAGTATATTTGTGAATTTTCAGGGATCAGCACCTATTCCACTATTTAGTACCCAAATTTCTTGCAAAAATAACCTGTACTAAAATTAATAATGCAAACAATAGAAAATTAACTAGCTAATATGGTTTTCATTACTTTTAGTATTACTGAATATTAAATTTCCATCTCAATTTAGTTGTAATTTGTGAAAAATTAAATAATTTTTAAGTCCTTAAACTCTTCTATATACTAAAACTAATGAGTAATAATAAACACTCATTAAGTGCTATTGCCTAAAAAATACAACATTCTGGATTTTGACATTTACAAAAAAGACCCAATTTTAAGATTAGGTTTAGATAAAAATTACTTAGTATATCCAAGAGACGTTTTAGATTTTTACACGGGCACTATTGGCATTTTCTCTATTTTATTTAATTGTAATCCAAAATAATTTTTCCCATTTAATATTAACATTTTAATAATCACTATATAAGGTAAATAAAAATTTGATAAAATTTATATCTAATTCACTAAGTTATCTCGTAAACATTTTTCAAAAATTTAAACTAAGTGAATTTTGTCTTAAGAAAAATAAAGGATAGATAATGGTAATAAAAAATTAAAATATGTAATTTTTAATATATATCAAACAAATAATTATAAAAGTACCTGAATGTAGTCAACCAAGAATTCTTCAGCTAATGCTTGAACTTGCTTGGGCCAAGTAGCAGACCACATCAACACTTGTCTGTCAGGTCTTATCTGTGTAATAATTTTTCGGATTTGTGGTTCAAATCCCATATCCAGCATTCGATCTGCTTCATCTAATACTAAGTATGTGCATCGTGACAAATTAGTTGTTCCTTTTTCTAGGAAATCTATTAATCGACCTGGTGTTGCTATCACAACTTCCACGCCCCTTTCTAAATCGCGTGCTTGAGGGCCTTTAGGGGAACCACCAAAAATGCAAGTATTGCGAATCATAGTAGATGCCCCAAAATCTCTAGCAACTTTTTGAATTTGCTGGGCTAGTTCTCTAGTAGGAGCTAGTATTAGAGCTATAGGGCCTTCGCCACGTTGTGGTCTTTGTTGATTGTTAATATGTACAGCTGCTGGTAGCATATAAGCCAGGGTTTTTCCTGAACCAGTTTGTGCTATTCCTACTAAATCTCTACCAGATAAAACAATTGGCCAACCTTGAGCTTGAATAGCAGTAGGTTCGGAAAAACCTTGTCTGAGCAATTCGTTCATTATATAATCTGGAAAACTGCCTTCTTCAAAACATTCACTGGGATTTGGAATATTAGAGCCTCGAACAAAAATTTCCCTCAAAGTACGATAATTTTGAATCTCGGTTTCTTCACGATTTTTAGTATTTTTATGTGGAATGTAAAAATTTTTCACAAATGGTTTCAATGTGGAAACATCCCACACCGGTTTGGGTGTTCCTTCATTAGATGTTTTATTTGAGTTACCTTGACTTGATTTGGGACCCCCAAAATCTTGAATTGGAGCTATGGAATGTGGTGGGGGTCCACTCCAATAATTCGATTGTTTACCGTATTGTTCATCGCGATCAGATCGGGACTTAAAACTACGAAAATAACGAAAAATCAATAACTGGCAATGTTCATTGACAATAAAAAAAAAGCAAGTGCAGGGTGGGAGTAGCAAAAGCAAATGGCAGATGTGTAGCAGATCTAATGTAAGCCAAATGTCATTGATTTTTTTTACTGGGATGACCTACATTCGTAAATAATAGGCGAAATTGTATAATTATTTCTATACTTACACGGTGTTGCTCTGATATCCATTATGATACTGCATTTTGCAGCTGATTGAACAAGAAAAGATGTTGTCAATGGCGTCAATTATCAATTCTGAAACGAAAATAAAATAAATTACATTTCAGATGTTATTCGGTAGCTATTTAGGTAAATAAATATTTTTCACTGCATAAAAATAACATAGCGAATTACAACACCGTTAATTTTGCAACTTTATTATTAAAAAATTTGCAACGATTTACCTTCGACCAACCTGACCGGCGAACAAAACGATAATGACCATGCGCAATGGTATACGTTGTTTCTTTCATCGTGATATGACATACTGCGCCTGTTCGGAAACAGTACAGGGGCAAGGTCTTACCGAAATTTTAAATTTGCAAAAATCAATACCTGTTAAATCAAGTATCCTTTATTTTATAACTTATAACGCAGAAGTATTTACAAGAGTTAGAAAATATTCCCTTTCATCACCTTACGAAAGACTAAAGGTTTATAGTTAGTTAAGTTGAACTTAAAATTAAAATTAATACTTACAGTATAGATTCGTAACAAAGAAAATCAAATTATTAAAGAAAAAGATAGCTAAGAAAAATATTAATTTCATATTTATTTTAAAATTATCAACCGATCATCAATAAATGTTTATTGTTAGGAAACCACTGATTGGAAATCGCGCACAAATCAATATCAATGCATTTATGGAATAGCGTGGGATTAGCTTACTCATATTAGCCAGGGCCAGTAATAGCTTTTAAAAATATCCATAAATGAAAGATTCCCTAATGCAACTCTAATGAATGCCATAGACTCAAAGACTTTTTTATTGCGCATCAATATAATTTTGTAGTACCTATTTTTCATGCTCAGGGATTATGATTTCCATTTATATCGTGCCAAATTTACTTTTTGTCCGGATTTAGTTAATACACCAGGACAAAAAATTCATATGCAAAAACCTATTTACACGATTTAAGAAACCTCGTCCCGAATAAAAATGGAGCACCAAAGTTCCATCATGTTGGTTGAAGAGAACCGTCCTTCATTTAACGTTAGTAATATGGTGTATATACCAATTGATTAGAATCTTTAATGAACATCAGAGATTGACAGTTTTATTAAACCAAAGATGTTTATGAGTATGGATAAAACATGATTAGTTAATATTTTTCAGTTATTGAAAGAATAAAAGGGATAAATTTGTAGAAAATGCATATTGTCATCTCATTTTTGCTGTTCATATTTCAAAATATAAGGAAATGTTAATTGGAAGAATTTTCGTATACATTTTCAATATGAATTCGTTTTAATTGAACTATTTTATGAATATATGCCAACCCTCCATCTCCCAAAGAAAGTAAAGTGAGAAAAACTCATGTAAAAGCAGAGTAAAAGAGAGATTTCATCGTCAATCTCTGTGGTATTGCACCACACGGGTGGACAATGATTGCGCACGCGTCAATTTGATAAGGTGTGTAAAGTAACCAGGTTGTTCAGGTGTGGCTTCACCCCCTTTCTCCCTATTTGAGTAGCATTAAAGCCCGATGACACGATTGATCTTGTATATTTTTATCATTTTTAATGTATAATGATTCACAAATGTCCACTTAAGATAAGGTATTATGAAACATAGCTCAACGATAACTCTGAATTGTTGTGTATTTACACATTACATGTATTTTCTACAGCGTAACATAATCATTTGCGACTGAATCCGATAATACGCATTTACAGTTCTGTGTGATACAATTATTGTATTTGTAATTAAAAACACAACCAATTTTCAACGAATTCAGCCCGATTATTCATAAAAGTCAATGAATATCTTAATCTGATATCCTTATTTATATATGTATTGTATAAATAAGGGTTCATAGAACATGCAAATGAAATAAATGTTTTTGCATTACATTTATATAAACATAAATTAAATTTAAGCGGTGATTCTGTCAATAAAGGTCATACTAACTAATTTTCTTATTAACATATTTATAAATATGATCTTTATTGCCCAAATAACTTAATTGTACGCGAAATATAAAAAAAATATCTGGAAAGCTAGAAAGCACCGATTTAGTTCATATTACAATCACTATAGTGCCAATGGTGCTACGTTAGGATATTGCCTGATCGAAGATTTTGCGGTTATGTTTATTTTGTTTGTCATAGAATGTTATTACATAAATAAACCCAAAATGAATATTACAGAGACAAAACATCACAAAAGAATGCAGCTTTGTAAAACTAGACCCGTTTATAGGCAGGGAAGAAAATTAACTGCTGTGAAAGCATATACTATAAATAACGAATCTCAACATTTATTTATTTATGGAGTTCCGCAAATTAATTTGCGCAGTGAATTAAAATCGCTGTGTTCAAAATATGGAAAAATTGTGAGCATACATGTGGTTACTGATTGTGAAACAGAGTTGTTTACTGAATGCTATCATGTTCAATATGACCGAATTCAATCAGCCAGGATCGCCAAACGATTGTTAGATGATCATTCCTTTTATGGTAGCATATTGCATGTTTGTTATGCTCCTGAATATGAATCCGTTGAAGAAACAAAGCAGAAATTAATGCAACGATTTAAAGACGTATTAACAAGACTTCCAAATCAAAATTTGCCTTTAAGATTTATGCACTTCAGGCAGAAATCTGCACAAGTAGGGTTTAATTGTTGGCTGAAACCGGATGTTTATGAAAATGATCCTGTGATGTCCGTTTATAGAAAAAGAAAATGTGATGTAATTGATAGTAATACTATATCTTGTGTTATACCAAATCAGGAAATGACTAGTGTTATCAATACAGAATTACATGAAGATAAAAGACTTCAGTTAAAAGTGATAGGCAAAGATGATTCCAAAAGGACTGTGCAACATTTAGTACCAATGCAAGTGTTAAAGCATAAACATGTTGTTGATATATCGAAAAAAAAGATTATTTTTCATAATAAAAAGAAATTAATATAATTCGCACAATTGTTTTAACTCAACTGGCTCACACATTAATTGATAACTGAATTATTTCTGCATTTATATATTAGGTGTGATAACATTTTTCATGATTGCATTCTAAAATGTAATTTTTATCAATTCTCAAGTTTTTCAATGTTATAAATTATATGAGAAAATCTGCTTAAGTTCGGATCCAGATTCCTTTATGACAACAATAATTTCAATTCCTCACAAAATTAAATTGCCTTGCATAATAAGTACAAAAGTCTGAGTTATAATTAGGAATTCCTTATTGTCACGAAAATTTTTGCTATGGATTGCAAACAGTGTTGAAGGGTATGAAGAGTTCCTTGTAAAAATAAAATTAATTTTATTTTCAGTTCCCTATAAAAAAGCAGACAAAAAATTTGTGTAAACAAAATGTACAAATGTTAAAAGTTTCGGCACCACATATTTTCCACTTTAGCTAGTACAAGAGACCTTCAATTTTAAGTTTCTAAATTCATATCCCGTTTTAATTTGTTATTGAAATTACTACCCAATAAGTTAGCATTATTATCTAATATCACATCAGCATTGTTAAAATTTAAAAGTAATGATTCGACTGTGTAAGTTTTGTCAACATTTAAGATAAGTTTATTGTTAAACCAGTGAACTAGTGTATTTTTAAAGTTCATAGGGAGTTAATGTGTACCATCGCCAGTTACTACCAGTTTTGTATCATAACATATAACGCCACAAAACTTGGTATATAAAGCTGCTAGAAAGTTCAGGATGAAGACAAGGTTCTTAAGAGAGGGCACAAATCTCGATCAGTTCCCAGGAAGGCAGAAGGGCACCAGGGCCTACAAGAACCACACGTCGATAAAGGGTGAAATTGCATTGCATTCCTTATGTAAAGGTACCATATTAATGCAGTCTTGAATTTGATGTTACTTAAATTTACGTTTGTAGTGGATAAATAAAGTACACCATATGGAAAGATCTAGTTTATTTACATATTAAAATTTGTACTTAAATAAATAATACATTTTTCAAATGTAATCTCGAATTTCGATAAAACCTCAGCTAAGATCAAAATTATAAAGGTATTTATACTATAATTCCAAAAGTATAAGTAAACATAAAATTGTAAATAGAATTAGATATAATTATGTATAACGAGATTTTTGTCAGTCATTAAAACAAAATTTATTGGAAGTTATGTTTCTATCTTCGTGAAGAATTTTTGTACGAATAGGGCCGATCTGTAAAGAAATACTCTAATTAACAATTAAATAAATACAATTGGATTTAGTTGGTCCATTGTACCAGCAGCTGAAAGCGTAATTCTTAAAATTATGTACATTTACTGAATTGTGTAAGGATGAAGTGTAGAGTGTCTTCTATTCTGCGTATTTTAATATAGTATCTTAAGATTTGTATTATATCATTATAATCTCCCACTGCAGATTTTAGGACTGTTAACATGTTCCAAATATGACCTTAATATTGTCAGAATTCGTCTACATACTGTATATGAATTCTGTCAGTATGTTATATCGAAAGTCATTAAAAGAATATGAAATGCTATAGGTTTTACATTGTAACTAAACCAGTAATGCATTTTATATTCTGGAAATTAATTGAAACCTTGCCCTCTTTGGATCTTCTCAATTATTTTTCATAATCGTAACTAAAGACCAGTCCAAATATGGCGGCTATTGTCTTAAAAATAGCTACAAAAAGATTATAATACATTTTTCTTCCATTGTTATCTTTCTTTACACTGAAGTACTACATCAAATATACTACAAATAATTTTTATGAAGCTGTAGTTTGAAAAATAAAATTCAGTATATATACATGGTAAAAAGTGCTTTAATTGCCACAGCTGGAAACCAAAAGCTTCTATTACATACATGTACCAATTTGGCATTACAGTCGCTTTTAGGTCTCACAAGACAGTGTATCCCCACAAACCTGGGGTTAACGAGGAGCAGGGGGTGGTGGAGCAAACGGAAATCCACCCCCAGGTGGTGGTGGGGGGTAGAATGCCCCCTGCGCAGGAGGAGGTGGGGCTGTGTAGAACATTGCCCCGTTAGGCATCTGAAAGGGACCGTAGGGCCCCGGCGGAGGTGGCAGACCAGCCTGGTAGGCAGCCAGCAATGGCTGAGACGATGGCTGCTGCGTCTGAGGAACTGGTGTGGCGATGGACTTGCCTGATCGGGATGAGGGCGGACTGCGATCGTCTCCACAGCTGTCTGATCGAGATCTGCGCCGTCGCGATCTTTCTCTCGATCGACTCCTATCTCGTCTGCTGTTACGGCGAGGTGATCTCGATCTAGAACGGGATGATGAACGGTTCTGATTTTGCTGACGACTTCGTCCCCAACGGTTCCGACCTAAAAAGTACATAACTGTTAAAGTATAAGCGGTTGAATTAGCAAACGGTATCAAACGTTACGTATGTAGAAAAGTGGAAATCTGTATTGAGCTTAGATCGTATATGTTACATATATACCACTACATCATAGGAGAATAATATTTGTGTTTCTATCATGTATATTGATAATAGAAATTACCATTAGTACTATCTTTGTATATTTGTTGTACCAATGTGTACTCAAGTCCTAGCGAACACGCCATATTAACTCGCTTTTTCGTTTTCGTTTCATTTACATTTTGTTGTTTATTGTCTACAACTGCGTTTATGCGAGAACGTAGTTTTCTATCCCTTTCTATATATGGTTATGTTTTGTATATAGTTTGAAAATTTTCACCACAGTTCTCTGCAGTACAATTAATAAAATAATTAGGCAAATACGAGAGCGACCTGAAATGATTCCGGAATCGACAAGAAAAAACGGTGTGGATTTTTATTTTTTCATATAGTCTCCGCGAAGATCAATACACTTTTTCAAACGGTGCTCCAGTCTCGCCAAGCCGTCGGAAAAGTAGGATATTTCGAGGCCTGCCAAATAGCTATCTGTAGCGGCGATGACCTCCTCATTTGAAGCAAATCCCTTTCCTCCCAGTGATTTATTTGATTTTGGAAATATGAAAAAGTCCACTACTTCGACTATTCCTTGGTCTCCGGTATGTAGTGATGGATCCAAGTTTCATCCACGGTTACGAAACGCACGAAGCTATCGCTTGATTTGCGTTGGATCCTGGCCAGACACTCGTTCGAAACGTTAACCCGATTTCGGGCGAGCAAACGCGGTACCCACCGTGCCGAAAGCTTTTTGATACCCAAAATTTCGTGTTGACCATTTCATCGTTGGTAGCGGGTTTTGAACGTCCACTGCGTGGTTCGTCACTTGTGCTTGTGCGGCCACGTTTGAACTCGCTCATCCAGAAGCTGATAGTCGAAGATAATGGAGTACATCCGTCATGAACCTCCAGCAAAATATTTCGAATTTTCGTGGCCGTTTAGAAGTGTTTTATCGCCGCGCAAAATTCGATTTTATCCATTTTTGCGAAATCGCATGACTTGCTACACAAAACACACTCTTAAACAACAACTATTGACAGTAGACGTCTCAAATTGTGACAGTTGCTAGGAAAAAGGTTGCTCTTGCCGATTCCGGAACCATCTCAGATTGCCCTCGTAATTAAGGATTATTTAAACAAAATTTGGAAGTAAAGTGGTTTTCTTATATGGGATTAGTAAATTTTTCAACAACTTGCAAAGAAAATGACAGATGATGTTTTGGACGAGTGTTTTTATGTTGGTTACTTACTATCCATCCACAACTATGACATCTAGGCAAATGAATAAATGATTTCGACCACGTGAATTATACGGGATCCGGCAAAGAAATCTGATTTCAAAATGTAATATTGACCATATGAATAGTTTGTACACAAATTTTATTTCAGAATTACTTACACACTACTGATATATTAATTTACAGTTAAATTAAGATTACTTATAGAATGTAATAGTTCTGCTCTGTGATGGTAACTACCGTATTCTACCTATTAGTGTAATTTAATACGAGTTGGTGGAGTTTACCATTAATCAATTATTTTTTATAAATTGTGTTTTTTAGATAGTATCCATCAGAATCAGCACATTTTTAGATTTCGCTTTACTCGCTGCAAAATTCCAGGAGAGAATTGTGCTACATCGGTCATAGTATTCCACTTCAAATTCGCCTTTACTTTTGGTGGATTTTGATCTTTTATTACATAGACTACATATGGATAGAGTAATTCTTACAAAAATGTGAGTCACAACAAATAGAGTAAGATAGAAATTTATCGAAGCAGAAGTTTGACGGAGATAAAGCTAATAAATTGTATGTCTTCAATTTGTCCAATACCATTTATCACTACCAGTGATTGGCGGAACTGTATTGAGTTATGCAAGTTTGTTTTTATACGATACTTATATAGTCATTAAGATATTAATTCACATGCGTTATTTTATACAATATTTTGAAGCGAAGAAACGTAATAGAGGACCCCTATTTTATATTAACGCTGTTCAAGAGATAAATAATAAGCATCTACAATGTTATTTAAGCTGATGTGTGTAATAAATTCTAGAAAGTTTCCGCTGTCTTAGAATCTCTACGAAAACAGTCATCAATTAAACCAAAAGAGAGAAAATCCATCTACCTCTTTGGTCACTATTATCTAATATGAAAAACTTGAGATTTACATGAAAGAATTAAGATGAAAGTGTGAGTATAATATATAAAGTAATTTTCAAATTATTGAAGTGAAATGAGTGTCATATATTTTTAGAGAAGCATACTACTTTTAAAAGTCAGAATTTACAAGAAAAAGCTTACAAGTTATTTGTAGTTCTACCTGGCGTCGGTTGGCGACTGATGTTTTAAATTTAAAATAGAAGGCAATAGGACAAGGTGGATATGGTGATAAGGCAGTGATGCAAATGTGGAGAGCAAATTTACAAAAGAAAACATGAATTCCTTATACCTGTAAACTGTGATTTAAAAGATGAGAAAAGTGATGTTTATTTCAATATTATAACTATTATTATTATTGATTCTTGGTTATTGTGCTTTTGTAATTCATTTTGTTGCTTTGTTTTTAATTCTTGCATTACTTACCATAATTGCTAACGATAAGATAAAGTATATACGGTGCTGAGGATCATTTGCTTTTTATTTTAAAGTAAAGGAGATTCTGAAGAAATCCTCATATTTATTATTGAAAGGTACATCTAACTACTGATTAGTAATTTCCCTTACTAACTAGAAAAGAGCGGAATTGATTTTACCTACAACCACCCACTATTTAGTAAATCCTTGAATCTACTTCGTGTTTTAATAAAAATATAAAATAATATTTAAAATATAAATACAATAATTTTTAGTACTGTTTACTCGATCTAAATAATCTATTGAATGACAAAAGCAAAAACTATCGTTCCAAACGCTAATGTAGTAACCATTTTAGTTTGTATATAAATATTAATTTGTCGATCACATAATTTATAATTAAACTAAAGAACTATTTGGCTACTGCCAAGGCCGCAAAAGTGCAGTCTGGTCAAATTACAATGGAGAAACAAGTGCATTAAGTAAATTAAGTAGTTCTATTAATATTTAACCTTTCATTTAACTCAAACGTTGCTTTCCAATTATTATGAAATATAAGTGTAGTAGTAAATTTTATTCAAATGTAGAAATATTTTCTTAAGGAGTAGCTTTAGAACTAATATTCCAATGATAAGTATTTATCAATGTAAAAAAGATTTTTAAAACCAAAACAGTACCTCTTCCACTAGAATTTCCGTTAGTCCACGCTCTAGAATCTGCCATTTCCTGGAGTTTTGGATTAATTACTTGTTTTGCTTCTTTTAATACTGCAACGAGGTCTGCCGCTTTGTTGGCATTATTTGGGGTGAAAAACGTGTAAGCTGTGCCGGTTCTTTGTGATCGTCCTGTTCTTCCAATGCGGTGTACATAATCTTCAGAGTTCGAGGGGTAATCAAAATTTATAACAAATTTTACGTCTTCAACATCTGCAAGATGCGGTATAGAAAAAAAAGTATGTATTAGAATCTGATAGTAGACGAACTTCTAGATTACTTTTTTAATTTTGGTTGTTTTAGGGACTTTCTGTTAAATGAAATATCTGTAATATGGATATATCATTGTTTACATAAAGTTATATATGGTAAGTTAAATATATTTTTTAGAACCTTCATTTAATAGAAAACATAATTATTGTTTTTGTTAATTATATTAGTTTAGAACAGTGGTTGACAACTAGAGCACTAGCAACTTTCAAACTGCAGAACCTTACAAAATGAATGATATTTTACTTTTACATAAAACGTAGGAAGTAAGGCAAAATTTTAACCATATCTCACTGATTTCGAATTAAAATTAATGCTCGATATGTATCAAAACACTCTACAAATATTATCGGTACGATATAAAAAGTATCCTGCAGATTCTAAAAAGTTACCAACCACTGATTTAGACACTCTCCAAGAATCTAAGTGGTAAGTGAAAATTGCTTTGTGTTGAGGTTTTAATAGGAAATACAAAACATCAAATAATAAACGTCTGATAGCTAACTACCAAATACTAGAACTCATTTTTAAGTCACATTGGCCAGGGTGCTCCTTTTTAAAAATCGCATCCAAAAATATTAACATTTTAAGTAAGCAAGCTACAAATAATCAAAATCAAATAGAAAAAAAAATGTGTAGATTTAATTAAATAACGAACTCTATGTATAACATAAATCGAATGCTGTATTACTCGATGTACTGTTTTATAAATGTTAATGGTCATCACCTTATGTATTTATTATAAATATAAAAAGTTATTAAAAAGTACTAAGCAATTTAATTTAATGGTGAACTATGAATATAGAAATATGTTATAATATTATTAACGCTTTGGCGACAATATAAGCGAATATTCTTTGTTTTGTTGTATGTTTTTTAAAAAGTGTAATTATGTATGTCGACGAACACAGTTGAATAGTACACTACGGTGCAGTAAAGCTGGGCAGACTGCACTAATTAAATTATTTTATATATTTTACGTAATTATTAATCTCGACGCCGAAAATAATTCGAGGTCTTCATTATTTTACCAATATTTTTTGATAGTGCACGAAAAATGTACAAAGTGCGCCACTTAATGTTATAGAACCAAATGAGAGCCAAAACATTCCAAATAAAGTAATTATGAATTAAGAAGGGCCGGTGGCTTGGTGCCTAGCGGGCTTGGCTATCAATCCGGAGGTCTCGGGTTCAAACCCCGGGGTTGTTCTCAGGGTTGAGGTTTTTCTGTGGTTTTCCTCACTCCATGGGGAATGCTGAGAATGAATATCATCTTAAGACGACGCTCCACAATCGCAAGCGTAATAATAACTCATGGCTGGCCGATGCCCCGTGTAATTGGCGAAAAGCTGTTTCGGGATGCGAAGGCAGAATATATGTATATATTCTTATATTATCTTCGCCTTCATAAAATTAAGAAAAAAAAAATTCAACATGGTTTGGTTTTCCGACATACATGTTTATCTAACATATGCCCAATTTAAAACGAAAAAGCACACATACATTCCATTGAAAAGGGAACTTATCTCATGTGACGTCATGGCAAATTGCATGGGAATAAATTTCTCAAAAAATGTTTCTCCTTTAGTAAATATTATATTCACTTAACCCGAATTTAAAATTTTTATACAGTTTGATTTAGCTGCATCGCTTTAAGCAGCCCAGCCTGTATATCAATGAGAAATTATTATGATTATTTAATTATATAACACTATAACGCTGCATACAAAACGCAAACGCTTTTATTTCCATAAGCATATCATATCTCCGTAAATTATTACTGCTTAAAGTAGATGATTTCCAATTTTGCAAGTATTTAAGCTTTCTCAGATTTTCAGCTAAAGAACAGTAGGTTTGCATCGTTTTATTGTGGCGATTCTTTTAAGTAAAGTTAATATGTCAAAAAGTAAACACTGTATGGGTACAACTTGTCTGGTTATTTTGAAATACAATGTCATTTGCTTAATGAAAATATATCAAATATAACTCCAGGGAATATTATTAATCTCCTAATTTTGTAAAATTTTATAAATAGTTTATTGTAACTTCAAATAAAACGTTATTATGAATTAAAGAACCTTAAGAAGTTGGGAGATGTCCTTACAATGTATGTTTAAATTTTGTAGGTATGATCTATTTAATTAAGCCTCTTCTTTTGTTCACTACTTATTTTTAACAATTATTGTAGAAACGCTATATTTAAATATTTTGATGTATATTGGATACTCTAAAGTGATACCAAGATATACGAGGTATGTTCCAGAATTAATGAGAATGATTAGTTTTAAAGTGTCTAATTGACTGTGCCCTTCAAACTATGGCCCTTTGGAATGTACACAGGGTCTCCAGTGAATTTTCCATCTTGGTAATAATTCTGGAAGTCTTGTTAAACCTTTCATTTCCGCTTAAGCGTTGGAAAAAGAAAATAATCACATGAACTGTAGGGCAGGTGCGGGGGGTACTGGAATGTTTTTCTCTGCAAAAAGTTTTCTAACCGACAATGAGCTGTGATTGGGGCCCCCCAGTCAAAATAAAACATTCCAGTGCCAGACCCGCTCTACAATCCATTCATAGCTCCATGTGATACGTTTTGCTTCTTCAACGCTTAAGCAGAAATTGCTCCCGTTACGGAGCAATAAACAACATTCAAGGAGTCACAACGCAGACTTCCAGAATTATTACCAGGAATGGAAAACTCGCTGGAGACGCTGTACGTATTCCAGAGCAGCATACTTTCAAAGGGACTTTAAATTACAGATACATTCAATTAAACAGTGTAAAACTAATAATACTCATTCATTCTAAGATACACCTCGCAGTCGGTCTTAATCGGTGATATTAAATAACTGAAAGGTACCGCTGTTCCTGCGAGATGCTAGATATGTTACGCCATTTCTGTTTTAGTTGTTTGGTGTGTACTATATTAGCCTACTCTTGCAACCGCGAGTTTCTGTAATATCGGACGACTAAACGACGCTCGTTCTTATTGCATATCGATTTACAATAATATCGATTATATATCCTACACAGCTATACATTTGTCAGTACCATAAAAATTCCCACAACAGAAATGAAAATGCTTCCAAACATATTTATCGCAATGAACGATCTTATCTAGGTATAATTAGCTGTTTCCTACTATTTTTTGGCTTGTTCTTACAACCCCACTTTCTGTATGCCTTTTCAATATTGTCTGTACCGTGCAACACGAACATTTTATTTTTGTCGCAATATTCACTTGACTACAGCCTCAAGATGCCAATAAAACGATTTACGCCCCTTCATCTCTACTCAACTGCTTTTTCCGTGCATTTTATTTTTGATGTCAAATAGGGCGGAGTAAAAGTTTCTTCCATTTATTTGTGAACAAGTTTAATTTAACGATATAAAATACTCAGAGACAATTAATATTCAGAATATAATCCATTATGATCAATAGTTCTCTCTCATTGTCAGGTACAGCTTTCAATTGTGCGCATGTACCGATTATAGGCGAAGAACTGGTGACATCCTTCCTCTACTTCTACAACACTGGGAACAATATCTCTAGCGAGAAAGTGCGCCATTCACTTAAAAAGGTCTACCTTAGATGTCCTCTGACCTTTAAGTGGATTTATGCTTCAAAGGTTTTACGAATCTTGAATTTGTAATTGGCCGTCATATTCATCCGATTTGTGCTCACTTCTGGTTCATTTTATATCGCAATTTAATTTCTGTCCTAAAGTAGTGCTGTTACTTTAAACGTGGCTATAAATAAAATGTATAAGAAGCTAGATTTTTAGGTAGAAAGGAAACTAACACATTACAACGTCCTGCCCTTCGCACCGTAGTGTATTAACTTTGCGTTAGCCCTTCGACAATCATTTATTACTACTTGCTTCACGAAGCTTATTAACTAGGCAAAAATAAGACATGTTTTGGATTCAAAATCCCATAATCCTCTAAAAATCATAACTGCGCGGTAGCTGTAAGAAATTATATTCATAAACGTATAAAATACAAATTAAAATCATTGCTGTAAAACTTACATAAACTAAAATTAAAAATAAAAATACACAAATATAGCCTACCTATAACAAAACCAAATTTCATATAATGAGTACAGATTTTGTAATTCATTGATGCATACCAATGTAGCATCGTCAGAGTATGGCATGGTACACGGGCCGATAGTGTGTTAGACCCGGGCGTAGAGTCTGGCCAAAGTCTAGAACCGTAGCGAGACAATGTGACCCGCCTTGTCCACGGTCCAACGACCAGGAACCCAAGCGAGGGGCAGCGTCGTATTAGCCCACGACCAGGTTATAGTCGGCAGTCCGAGACCACAGACTCCAACATGGCCGTCGAGGGCAGCAGCCGTTCCACAACAGAGTAGTGAGAGGCACAGCCACAATGACAAGCCAACGACATGTCATTAACCTGCTTGTGCCTCTGGAAAAAAGAGCAGTGGCCACTTTATCAAAAAAAAAATTGCCAAATTGTACGTTGAGATCCCATGCACATCGGTCAACAGGCTAATATGTACACCAAGTAATAATAATAAAATATACTTTAATAGATTATGTAAAAAAAATCAAAGAAAAAAATAAAAAAAGTTGTATTAGCCTGCTAATCATGTATGACAAATAAAATAAAAAATTGACAAATCAAATTAATTTAGGAACTGTTACAAACATACCTAATCCACGAGCGGCTACATCCGTCGCTACCAATATCGGAGCTTTGCCAGACCTAAAATCTATAACAAAAGCAACTTAAAATTGGTTCGATCATATAGCAACTTTTTGTTATACCTTGTAACACCCAGTCTCTTTCTTGTTGTGATTTATCGCCATGAATACAAACTGCTGGCCACCTGAAATGATAATTTCTCATAAGATAGTACTTAAATTCAGTTGATATATAGTATTTCGGCAAACATTAAAAATTAAATTATTTTTGACACAGGAATTATAAAAATAAGAACAAATAAGTAATCTAATTTTTTAAAAAATGTTGGAATTTTAAATGGATTTACACAATTTTGACAAAAAAAGTTAGAAAATTCTTGATAAACTTTTTATTTTGATACAAAACGCTACGCTTTGAAGTATTAGGTTTTATGGAATATAATCCTCCTTTATTAACTTATATGGATTTGTATGTAACTATCTTTTTTGAAATTAGCGGTGTTGCTAGGTTATTTGGCGTGCTTTGCATGTAAAGTCATACTCTTGTTTCGTTTATCGCTTCTATCACTTGTCAAATATATTAATGCTAACTCGTCTCTACCTATATCATTGTTTATTTTATATTCAGCCAAATATAAATCAGTATACAACCTTCAATCAAGTTTATGATTAGAACACAAGGAAAATAATGACATTTGTCCCAAGTACAGTCGTTTTATTAAAACTCTCTCATATTGCGCCTAAGTTCTACAATAAGCTTTCTGCACGTATCAAAGAGCTTGATTATAAAAAGTTTAAAACAGTTATTAGTTTTACTCATTGCATTTTAGATTTTTATTTATATTTGTTTTGTAGGCATTATTTTAATCATAAGGTTTTACTATTTAATGATGGTCTTCATTTTGACTTGTGCGAACAATAATTATAAGCATTTACAACGCATTATCCCTAACAAGAGCCCGTATGGTTCTAAAAAGAAACAAAATATTGGACTATCTCCAAAACTATTGAGTTTTGCATAATTAATATTATAATTAAACTATTTCAAAAGGAGCATCCCTCTAAATGAATACATCAAATTGCGAACCACCCTGCAGAAACAGCCTGTAATTCGGCAAGAATATGATAAATTAGCCCTACAACCACTAAAATGTTGCCCACGTCTCTGGTAATACGTTAGCGCTTTGTATGATTGAAATACAGGCTTGCATGGCTCATTGAATGTCGTTGTCGTGCTTTTAGATGTCTGCTAATTTTGGCCCAATACACAATGGATTGCAAATTCCATCTCTATGCTTCTCAAAAGATGTTTCGTTGTTATGAAGATATAAACATTGGTGTATAGTAGAATGATGTGTATATTAAGTATTTAAATAAGGAAGGCGTATTAGAAATTAAATTATCCAGATTTAAAGAATGAATGGACAAGTCAATAAAAAGAAACTTGTTCCCTTAGAGTTATGGTTCTGCAGTGTACTCATAATCACAAAATTATGTAATTGAAAAGCCAATTACTTACCCATCACGTTTCATCTTTCTGGTTATATCATCTACTCTCCTTTTTGTTTCAATAAATATTATAGTTTTATTCTCTTTCTCAGCCATAATTTCTTTTAACAAAGTGCTCAACTTTGTTTCTTTCTCATACTCCTGACATACGTCAATAATCTGTAGTATATTATGGTTTGCTGACAATTGTAAAGATCCAACATTGATTTGTATATAATCTTTAAGAAATTCAGCAGCAAGAGCTTGAACTTCTTTTGGCCATGTAGCAGACCACATCAATGTTTGTCTATCTGGACGAATTTGTTCAATAACCTTTCTTATCTGAGGTTCAAAGCCCATATCTAGCATTCTATCTGCTTCATCTAATACTAAGTAAGTACATCTTTTTAAGTTAGTACGATTACTTTCTAAGAAATCTATGAGACGTCCTGGTGTAGCAATAACAATTTCAACTCCATCCATTAAGTCAGATGCCTGCGGACCCTTTGGAGCACCACCGAAAACACATGTGTTTCTTATACGAGAAGAGCGACCAAAATCTGTGGCAACTTGTTGAATTTGTTGAGCTAATTCTCGTGTTGGTGCCAACACCAGTGCTACTGGGCCATCTCCTCTTTGTAATCGAGGTTGGTTATTTATATGGACGATTGCTGGGAGAATATATGATAATGTTTTTCCTGATCCCGTAGAGGCAATACCGACCATATCCCTTCCAGATAGCGCTATTGGCCAGCCTTGCGACTGAATCGGTGTTGGAGTTTTGAAACCCATTTTTCTTATTTCACTCATAACATAGTCCGGAAAACCAGCTTCATCAAATGACAGAACAGGCTCCGGTGTTGATTTCCCTTTCAACGAGATCTCTTTACTTCTTCTCCAATCTTCAATTTCATATACTGATCTGTTAGAAACTTTGGGATGAGGGATATAGAAATCTTTTTTAAATGGTTCCAAACGACTGAGATCCCATCTCGGTTTGCGCAGATTTGCTCCCGCAGTATTTCTACGCCCTCCTCCACCTCCGCCATAACCACGATCACGGCTTCTGCTTCGGCGTCGATCACGACTTCGTGAACTATAGAATTAATAATAAATTAATGCGATAACTGCATTTGTAATAGGAGTTTATAAATTTCCTTATTATCACGCATGATATATTCTATCTAATTCAATTACTTCCAAAAACGATCTAATATAAATATACATTAAGATTAATAGCCACTATATACCCAAAATTGTAGTAAAATTTTCATAACAGTTTGTACTAATGATTAATATTAATTAACCGGTATAACTAACATAAATAAATTAATCGATATCAAGCGTTCGTATATAAAACACAATTTAACAATACATTACCGTCTTCCGGATCTTCCTCTCATTAAACCGTTTAAAAGAAAGCTTTTCTTATCTAGAAACTAATAATTTTGATTTTAACAGACACACTTCAAACAAATCGCATTGATTAAAATAATTATCGGAATGACAACAACAAACTTAAACTGAAAAGCGTTCGTCAAAGATGGAAGCAAGAATGTCTGTAACG
Organism: Trypoxylus dichotomus; assembly: GCA_023509865.1. Lineage (NCBI taxonomy): Eukaryota > Metazoa > Arthropoda > Insecta > Coleoptera > Scarabaeidae > Trypoxylus > Trypoxylus dichotomus. The sequence continues at coordinate 43,021,441 of CM042074.1, read as the reverse complement.
GGGGCAAATCGATAGAGGCTGGTTGACTGAAAAACCAGTCCAAATATTACGTCATTACCCCGCCAAGTTTAAATTTAGAATTTATTTACCGCCAAAAAGATACTTTGCCTACAAACGTATCTGAAAATATAAAATAATTTCTATTAGATTTACGTAACACAGTAGTTATCTAAGGTTTTGTATTACAATTGTATGAATTTTAGTAATAGAGCGTAGAATTTGCTAAAAGAGAATGTGTAATTATTATAAAGATGTAGAAACTGTAATTTAAAAAACAGTCGTCGATTATTTCCTTATTTTTCGATGTTAATTCAATTTAATATTGATACAACATTAAAGTTCTACTCGTTTAATAAGTAAATGTATTTATTGATCAAACCTTATCTATAGAATAGTATGTGTCTTATGTTTTTCATAGTTATTTCTGGTATAAAAGATGACTGCTAAATTAGAAAAAAATACAAAGCAACCATCTTTCTTAGATGCTTTATTGCAAAATTTTAATTTACATGAAAGAGTGCGTATGTATACTTAATTTAAATTATTTATTCTACAGTTCGATTTCACTACTTTAGAGTACTTTTGTGCATCGATTAATTTATATCGGAAATTTTGTTACCAACGATCCTGCACCAGAGGATCAGCCTTTAATAGAAGCATTTCGAAGATGTATAAAATTAATTAATGAACGATATTTTGATGAAAAACTATCTGGATTTTTATTACTGTATGACCAACATTTTTGTCATGTACTGGAGGTAAAATTTACCTTCTATATGTAATGGTATCCATACTTACAAATTCTTCTAGGGCTCAGAAGAATCTATAATACGATTTTTAACACTGATGTACGAGAATGAGATCTTAAAAATGAAATTGGGAACTGTTAAAATGGTAGTTGTATACCATCATCTAAATCAAGTGAGTTGTAAGCCTTTCTAATTCGTAATTGAGTAATATGTTGCTTTTTAATTATTTTCTAGAGGCTTATTGAAGATTGGATGGTTTTAGTAGCTACACAAAGTCCGTATTCCGACGAAGACGATTCAGTGAAAAAAGATGAAAGCATTAATTTCTACAAGAAACATTGTATTGACAAATTGTATCATTTGGGTTTATCTTTAAGACAAAATAAAATGCCGGTAAATATATTACATTAATATGAAACTTCCATTGGCAGTTTGTGATAATAATTTACAATTTCCTTGTATTTATCAACGTTTTTAATTTTTTTTCAAACCGGGACTGACAAAAAAAATTAATAATAAATAAAACGTTGGTAATTACAAGGAAATTGTAACTTTTTACCGGTAAATATATGTTTAGCGAAAAACGTCCACAAATCGAAATGGTTGCTAACTGGGAAAAATTTTGTTCATTTTAAAAAAATTATACTCCATAATGCTCGTTGTACTTGTTTTTTGTATTTTTGTCAATAGTTGGCAAGGAGTTTGGTACAGTTTGGTATCATTACAGTCACAACCTTCTTCACCCTTCCGTTTTGGTGTTCAACTATTATAGGACTCCTGTACTGTTGCTTATTTTTGCGCTAAGTTAATGATTTTATTTTCATTGGTTATATTTAACATTCTTTTGAAACATGAACCTCATTTCGAGCTCTAACAATAATAGAATAATAACCTTACAAATTGGAACTGGTATATCTTCATTTTTCTTACTAATCTATCTTTTTTTTTCTTTCTAAAGCTGCTTCATTAGCTTCAAATATGCACATTTCAGAAAAGTTGTTCAATTACTTATGTCTAAATTGGCTTGATGAAACTTATATAGTATTGAGTATTTAGTTATTCAGATTAACATCAAATTTTTATTTAAAAGTTACATCCTAACAGTAGATTTGTTTAGGAACATGAAGATCCGCTAAGCAAACTTTTTACCAGAAGAAGGCTCAAAAGCAAATCTACTAGCGGTAATAAGGAATCTGTTGTTAAAGTTTCCGTCTTTTTGCCGGAATTGGAATATATAAAAAGACTGCTGGAAGCGCTAAATGTATTTGATTTAAATCAATACGTAGAACTTTATAACAAAGTTCCTTATTTAGATGCATACGAAGGTAAAAGATAATTTAGAACAACCTTTTCTTCTTAAATTCTACATCTATTTTGCAGAAATGATTTGGCCACTTCCTTGCGAATATATGCCGATGCATACTTTTAAGAAAGATGCAGTGCCAATTGGATCTCTGGGTACTTTGGGCGACATATAAAGCAAATAAATCACAAATATATAAGAATAATTTAATATCTTAAAGTTATATATACATCACTGGAAAATGTCATGTAATCACTTTACAAGCCTAAAAACTGACAAATACTGTAATACTTCCGTTTTAATAGCGGTCTATCGAAACAGCGATACAAATCGTTCAACTTTAAACAGTCTCCTTTTGACATGGCTTGTCTTTGACCAATTCGCTTAACGTCAGATTTCTTAGGCGTTATTGTAGGTTTCCCCCTAGCTTTGCTAAAGTAATATTTCCCATAATGCATTATCGAATTGAAATCATATTCGAAACTGTACGTTGTATTTTCTAAGCTTTGCTTATCGAAATTCGCTTTGTATCCTAAAAAAAATTGATGAAAAACCTAGGACTAGTTCTATATTTTCTTACTTGGAATTATATTCTCCGTGTGTATTTTAACGAACCTATCCCTATCCCACCTTGATTGTTCATGGAAGACGCCTAAAGCATGCATTAGTTCGTGGATCGCTCTACCTTCGCTACCCAAGCAATTAGGACCAGTATCGTCAGGTGGTTGAAGACTTAGTATTTGAGCACCGCCAAATCGGCCAACGTATGACCAACAACCTCTGGGTTCTTGAATTGGCCATATTAGTAGATAATCTTTTACTTTACCATCCCATGGTACGAATCGAATGCATGTCATGAAGTTAATTATTTTTATAGCCTTGTAAATGGTAACGTATTCAGATGGACCTGAAATCATTGCCTCTTAAAGAAAAATAACATCCGTGTACGGGTTGGACATAAAAAAATGTATGTTATTCATTTTAACACGTTACAATAATATATAAATGCATTCCAATCGCGCTATTTCCAATTTTAAAATCAAAGGTAAATAAAAAGTGTTTATAGAAAGAAAGTATTTTATAATGAGAATCATTGAGTTCATTTTGATAATACTTATTGCTCTATACAACTATTAGCATACATAGGATGAAGTTCAATGATAAGCATAGTTTAAAATTAACTTTCCGGTGTTTCATTATTCAAAAATCAATTGTTTTAAAGTAATATCAGTTTCCTTGGAAAATCGATTTATTAATTGTTGTGTAGACAAACATACAAAGTTTCTCCAGTTTCATTAATGTATTTTTTTTGTTGAACGATTTTTAAATTTTTCCTCATTTTCCTCAAAATAAAATTAATAAGGCCCCATTTTTTTACGTAAGCGGCAGAAATTGATGTATGGTGAATTAATGCAAGATTTAAAGGGGAAATGAGATTCAAGATTAATTCTTCTTCTACATACTTGCACCGAGCATACTTAAGTGCCATGGTTATGATAATCTTGTTCAAAATGCTCAACGTGCTGCTCTTCGTCCGAAGCACTTATTGTCGTAAGTTGGGGTGTTGGAAAATAAGTGGAAGTTACCTGGTCTCAGTTTTTTGGCCGTTCAAAATATTATCACTAACGTTGTTGATTATTCTCGCAGTTGTTAACAGTTTTTAATAATAATAATAATACTTTATATATTTGCAATCAAAATATTACAAATAATGTTAACATGTATAAAATGAAATGATTACATCGTAGTGAGAAATTGTAACTTTCCAGAGATTATTATTACCCAAACTTTATTTCATATTAGCTAAAATTGTATATATATTTAATCTTTTAAAAGATAAATATCGGGTTGCACCCCGAAGTGCGAGTTTAAACATTTTACGATTTTCCATTTGGACAATTTATACAGTCGTTGATCATTAAACTAGGGCCATAGGAAATTATGGTAATTCCACATTATTAGTAATCATTAAAATGAATAAATATACATAAAAATTGCTTAACATCCAGTATGACATCTCTCTTCAAAGAGTAAATACTCCCGACAAAATAACTTATTTAAAAATAGACTAAGACTAAAGACAGATTAACCTCGACAAAATAGTACATTCTAAAATAGCTTACGACTAAATGTATCCCGTAAGGGCACATGAATTGACAATAAATAATTTCACTTGCTTTATATATTCCTTACCTGGTCTAATTCTAATTTAAAGAAAACTTGTTTAATCATTTATCTCAAAAATATAAAATATTAAATGAATACTCTTGGAAGAAAAGAATGTCAACAGTATTTAATGAACAGACTCTAATACAAAGAAGATAATTAACAAATTTAGTAAAGGAAAATATTTATAATCTAACTGATAATTAAATAAAGTGAAAGGAATGTTTTGTCAGGGCTATTTTGTCTTGGACTATTTTAGAATACACTATCCTGTCGGGGCTATTTTATCCCGGGCTGTTTTGTTAACACATTGCAGGGGCAATTTTTTTCACGCAAATATGCATATTTCTCAATTTCATGTGACTATATGCATTGTACAATACTCGGCAAAAAGAATACACATTCAGTAAGCAAGACAGGTCGCGCTACTGTGCACTGGTAAACTATTCATCTCTTAAAAGAACTTTTATTTAACACATTTTTCCAAAATATTTAGCTGGTTTTTACCACACAGTTCACTTGTTTATGCTTCGATGGGTCTAGAAAGCGAAAGTTCAAAAATTGACATGCTACGGCAGTAATTAATTGAAAATAAACGTATTAAACAAGACAAAGGAGCCTTTGATATATAAATGAAATTAAAATACGTTTTGTTTGGCCTCTTTTAAAAATTCAAAGTTCCATGTTTGGAACATCAACTACCTTATTTTAGAATTGAGATTAACTCAAGTATTGCTTACCATACAATGGACTTATGACGTAAGGAACTATCCCATTTTTCCATAAACGATTCGGAAACACTTCCCAATTTAATCCAACCCTCCAATAGTTGTACACTTCATTAGTTAAGGCCATGTCACCTTGAAATAATCCGGGTGTAACTTCGGGATCTTGTTCTTCCATGGTTGCGTTAAAATCGTCACTTTCGTTTCCTAAAACTATAGCAGAACAATTGTAATTATCGGTAAAATGCTATTCGCTTCGAAGAGTTTCTTTACCGACATCCGGAACTGGAGGATGCACAACTTCCGGCACATCCGGTAATAAGTAGCGACACTCGGAGCGGCCGTTCATTACGAGTATACACGCGAACACTATAAGGGATAGCAGCGTTGCGGAAGCGCTCTTCATATTGTACAGGTCCGGTCCGTTCAAGATCAAGTTCAAGAGCACACAGGCTGCGATTGCAATTTCAATTTTCTAGTGCGGAATACTTTTACTGCCTAGCGGCGTCCAATGGCTTGTTTTCATTTGATGAGTTTAGGTGTTAATTTATGCTGCCCGTTCGCGGCCTTATTGATTATGATCGGAAGATACACAATACGTAAGTTTCACAGTTTAGTCTCCTATGTATGTATAGAGTGTCAGTGAAATGGTAAATATTAGCATTAATTAAAAACAGTTTCTTTAGGAACACAAGAAATTATAGCTAATAAACTACAAAAAAATTGCGTGTATCGTTATATACACATATATACATGTTTATATTCGAGTACAATTAGGGTTATTTAACAACTATTGGAAAGATAAACACAATTGGACACATATTTTTATTATAATTCAGAAGTGCAGTTGACGAGGCTGAAGAATAGAAAAATACTAACATTAAACTCCAAAATATAGAAGATCAACCCCAGATGCATAATTCGATAATTTGTCTAAATTAGATCCCAATTAGTCCTGAATATTCAGTGTTATAATTGTAGTAAACATTAATAGTTGCGCAACGTATAGAAATTCACTATGGAAATGGTTAAATTTTCGCAGAGGCAGTTGAGAAAGTTCGTATCCAATTTGGACATCCTCAAGCAGTGCGATCTCAATAATTGAATAGTTAAAGAAGCAGTCTCCATCGGATTTTTTATCTTAGTCTTCATATCTACCCGTATAGAACATAGCTGACGTAGAATTGAAACTGGCAGATTACTTACAACGTTGTGCATTCTGGAATCGGGTTGTAGAAATGCAAACAACTGACGATGATATTTGTAATAAAACTATCAAGAACGAAGCTTATTTCGCGAAAACAGGTGTTACCATTTAAAACTGCCGCATTTGAGACATAGTAAAACCAAAAGAAAAATTGGCTATTGTATAGTTAACGAGTGGCAGTTTAGTCTAGCTCATGAGATGATGGGTTTTGGTCGATGGTCTGCATGATCATAAATGTTGGTCGACATTTTATGGCATAAATTGGAAGCTACAGACTTGAGCAACTTTTATTTCCAATGCTACGCATCTGATTAATCAACTAGGCTATTAGAGGAAAGATTTTCAAGCTGCATTATTTCACAAAATGAGAATATCAATCGACCGTCTAGATCAAGTATGGGCAACCTTTGGCATGTTGTGGGCCAAACTTTAGTGTTTAAATATGTTCGCTGGCCGCGTTTAAACCCCACATCACTCGATCTTTCTCATTTGGAGTGAGTATGAGTAAGTAGTGTAATATTTTTTTTTAATTGGGTTTTTCAAATTGTCTCGCTGGTCGGATCAAATCTTACAGCGGGTCGGTTGTTGCCCACATATGGTCTAGATCATGTGATTTTACTCCGTTCGACTTTCTTCTATGGGTATAAGTGCAAAATAGAATAGTGTATGCTAATGAACCCACGACGATTCACAAAAGACAACATTCGAGCTGTTGTTCCTGGTTTCAAGCAAACACTGGTACAAAAATCGTGAAATTTCGAAAAGATGATCATTTGCCAGAGGGACAAAGGAGGATGTTTAAACGATATTATACTTCATACTTAACCTGCATGTTTGTACTTTGAATTGAAATAAAAATATCAGCGCTTCTCCAAAAATTGAGTTTTTCCTTAACCCCAAAATGACTTTCAGTAGGCCTTTTACGTGTGTTTTATCTTTGTGCTAAAAGTTAAATAGATTTACTTCTAAATACAATACCCAGTAAGTCCTGCCAATCTAAAATACATGAACATTATTATGAGTCTTCTTTATTATAAAAGATTTGCATCTCTAAAAAATCAGTGGACAATTCTGTTTAATTATATAAACAAAATAATTTCTTATTCTACCAAAATACCATCAATATTTGACACTTCCTAACACATAGTTACTTTAGAAACTAGATGTAAGGTCCGAAAGAAAATCTAATAGATTTGTGTGCGAAATATTTTGAGAAGCATCCCCTTCTTAACAAATGATAAAAATGCCATTCAGTTAAACAGACAATTACGTGGTCCAGAAAAAAAATCTGCAAAGCAAAAACATAAACAAAATGAAAGATAGTATATCTACGTTTCTAAGTAAAGCTAAAGCAAAAAAAGGAAGAAATTGGAGCGCTGATTTTACTTTAAGAGAAATGTAGTTCAAGAACAATTTATTGCTATGTGTGCAAAAAAGAAGTACTAAATAAAACTATAAAGCTAAAAATAGCAATAAAAGTAAGCGAAAATATGCTATCGCTCACCGAAATTTCTCGCACTAAAGAATCAATATTATCAAATGATTTCAGATCGAATCCATGGTTAATATGTAATGTAGATATTACATAAAAAATAAACTGAAATCATAATTATATGTATCATACAAATACTGAAGATTTTATTAACACAAGCGTATGTATTATTCGTAAATAAAAAAAAATTAAACAGTTTACTTATAAATATTATGAAATTGTGTTCCTTGACAATTTATATTCTAGATATTTTCTCTTTGTTTTCAATAAGACCGTTTCATTTTCTTCGCGAATTAATATTTACATTTCAATCCGTTTCCTTAACAGAGAAACCACCTTGGCTTTAGAAAGTAGGAATTGATAAATTCACACGCCTTAACAAACGTAAAAGTTGGCAAATTATTTAGTTTGCATTTTAAACGCATTGGAGCGATGAAGATTATTTAACCCACATATCTATTGGTCTATGAATATGTATACTAATTTATAAAGAATGTCAACGTTACCAACGTATTCTGGTTGATTTAATGTCGATGAGATGAAGCATTAACATTTGTGCGGTTATTTTAATTTAAAATTAATATAAAAAAGGAACTCAACAGTTTAGAAATAGTTATAGCACTATTCCTCTGGCATTTTATGGTTGCAAAATAAAGTCAATAACGGAAAAAATCGGGATATATACGAGGCGTGATAATTTAATTTCCGTATTCAACGCGTAGTATCATCTGCGACGCAATTATATCGAAATCATATCAGTTTTCGTTTTTCAACATGTTTAAATCAATGTATGCCTAAATTTCAAGTCGATAGAGCGATTTATTAGTTAGCTAATGCGAAGATAATACATATCTACGCATGCTCTCACTAATAATCGATAAATGCGCTACTGAAACATTAAAGCTATTGCAAGTGGTATTTGGTTAAAATGCTATGAATAAGTCAATCATTCAAATAAATTCGTGTGATTCAGATATGGGTCACAAGATGTAACGCATGATCTCAGAAGCGAACAGTCAAAAACAACAGTGATGGACACCGATGTTACCAGCGAAATGATTAAGTGTAAGAACAATAGCTCAAGTAATGCAGATTAATCATGAATTATATAGTTACGTTAATTTTAACTGAAGAATTTGGTATGAGAAAGATTTCTGCGAAGTTTATGCATCGAATATTAACAGATGTACAGAAGCAATGTAGACTAGATATTACGACTGATCTTTCATCAAATTTGTACCTGCTTCTGAAAATTATTACGGGTGATGAAACTTGGTGTATTCAATATGATAGAGAAACAAAATATCAGAGCATGCGGTGGGAATGAACAGGCTTGCGGTTGAAGAGCATGCTGATGTGTTTCTTCAATCATATATCGAGTTCACCAAAAAAATTTATTCAACAGAGACAAACAGTTAATCAACAATGTTTTTTAAGGATACTAAAGAGAGTACGAGATTCCGAGGGAAAAGAAATAGATCCTAAGTGTACCAAGCCTTAGTGCACTTTGCAAAAGATTTCATCTGACTTGGATCCCTGTGATTTTCATCTATTTTAAAAATTGAGCTGAAAGAACAAAGATTTTCTAATATAATTTCCCTCAACAGTATTTTGGAAACTGAGTTCTAGATCTGTCTCCAGAAATGGAAATGCGGTTTAACTCAGTGTACCTATGCACAACGGAGAGTGCATAGGTACACTGCGAGTGCTGAGTGCTTTGTTAGTAGCAGTAGACGCTAGTATACAAATCCTGGTTAATATTTTTTAAAAGTGCAGTCTGTAAATACATTGCCAGACCTTTTAAAAATGGTAAATAAATCTGTATCTGTAAAATTGATGAAAGTGTATTGAAGTATTTTGCAGCAAATCTGTTTGTAAAATAGCTCAGAAAGTACAGTTATACCTTAGATCTATCTAAAAAATAGTTAAATATTCGAATGAAATAGCTTTTCCACAGCTAAGCCATCGAACTACAGTTTATGCAATAATACATTATTAATAATATTCCGAATACTTCTTTGAAGTCATCTTTCTTTGCCATAACAGTATCGACATCACTGATATTTTGGTGTCGCATATTTAATTATTTTGGTTTTCGGAGACTTTTGTCTTTAACTAAGTTTGTCGTTAAAGTTTATTCCCAACAGATGAATAGAATATTGATCAGACCCATTACATTTACATTGCCTGTATGGCTCAACAAATATTTCGTTAATTATAATGTCTTGGACTTATGAATTTGTTTTAGATCTAAGATTTTTTGCTTCGATATGCTCGTGGTATTCTAAAACAGAATTAACGATGAGCATAATACTCGTCCTTAGGTTCAAACAATGCGGATTCGATATCCGGTTCGGGTGATAGGTTTTTATAAAGTAATAAAATACAAAGGATGTGTTGAAACAACATAGTGGACCCGGTATTAGTGTAATGTTTGGCATGTAGACGGTTATATTCTTATTGCTATTATAAATTCCTTGATTGCTATATTAAATTGTAGCAATCTAGAAATTTTCTATAGGTTATTATAATTTAAACTCACAGAGTCTGTATTGTTCTGGATCTGCTATTTAGTTTTGCAAAGTTTAGATAGAAGTAATTTAATTAACTGTGAAATTTGTGGGATAATCTGAAAAGTGGGGTGCATGTCGCCAGCACGGCTACCTCAGAATTTCCAAAATGCTCATTTTGTGCCGTTCTGTGCTACCAATAAAAAGCTCTGTACCGGTGTCTATGTAATACTCCTTTAACTGCGTTTGAAAACATTTTTTGTGGTCATATTGGGGGTATGTTTATAGGAAATCATAATTATGAGTACGTTTAAAAAATTTCAATTACGTACTCCTGTCAAACTCATTTTGTGATGCAAAGAAATTGTTGTACTGCTCAATTTGCCGCATTGTACAGCTTTTTATATGGTCAGAATGTGGACATGTTTAGCAGAAATCGCTATTAGATGTATGTTTGGACATTTTTGAGAATGCATTCAAAAAATACTTCAAAATGGACATAAAATCTTGTGCAGTATTGATAAATGCAATAATATACAGGATTCATTTCCACTAAACAAGAAGCAATATCACATTTTAACTAATCTATTTGTAATGTATTAAATTTTCAGAACCCTCCCATTCAATTTTTTTAAGATATCAATAGTTGAGGTTCTCGGTGGAATGTCTTGCTCACAATGTTATTCCATTTATGAAACAGATTGATGTGCTGCGTTTTGACAATGTAGTGCTGCAATTTCGATAATATTGGAGACTTTCAGTCTTGCAGTTTTAATTTTGATTAAAAATATATACACATAACAGTTGTTTTAACTTATCTTTCCAGTTCGTTCCCAAACCAACTAGCATCAAAATATTTTTACATTCGAGGGCACAGAACGCTTTATTGGCAGCACAAAACGGCATAGAATTACCACAAAATTATGCACTAGCTGAATTTTGGAAATACTGAGATGGTCATGTTAGAGACATACACCTTGAAAAGGTGGTATTTCATGTCAGTGTTTAACCAGGGAATAACCAACAGTTAATATTTAAATTTTCAGTGATAGAATACAATTTTCTATCGAATCTTCGAAAATTGCGATATTCAGATATTACCGAAAAAAAAAGCAAAATAACAACAAGAAATTAAATTGTACTTTATTCATTTTATATATTTTCAAAATAATAATAACAATAATAAAAGACCATCTTACTGAGTTTTCATATAAATAAAAGAAATTGCAAACGATAAAATTATGTATTGAGATTAAGCAAAAAAAGAGATGTGATAATAGTTAGCATTTGCTACTTAATATTCCTAGGTGACATTTTTTGTATGTCAGGTCAAGTAAAAGTGTTATACTTCCATACGCATCCATATGCACACGTAGTTCCAAATAAGTATGTGCTTTAGGTCATTTAGAAGACGAAATACTTTCGAAGTATTCTCATTTATATTAACATGAATAACAAACCTCCCTCATGACATGGTAAGGCCGTTAACCTAAAGATGTTTGAATACACGTTGCTACGTTACTACATTGACCAAATAGCAGATTAACACATTTTACTGCATGCGGTTTCCAATACATTAGTTGTTGCTGGTCCTTTCTCTTTGCAGAAGTGTGTAAGCAATCTATGCGAAAGAATTAAAAATTGCCGTTTATAAATAATAAATGTATACAATGTGACGATTAGCAGACAGGTAAAATGCACACAATTCTTCTTCAAATCTGTGCAACAAAGAAATATTTTATTTTCAATTTTTCTTTGCACACCACAATGGTAATCAATACGAATTTGCTTTGTAGTATGCAGCGATCATGAATTATTTATGACCAATTATCTGTCTGCGAAGCTAAATATAATTTCTTGTAATTTTTGTGTTTACATTTTTTCTTTTATAGTTTCTTCTAATATTTCAAAAGTTATTACACTTTATTTATTATTCAAAAACTTTATTAGAGAATTTATGTAGAAATTCTTTTTTACGAAATGGGCACATTTGTTTATCTTGTTTTCTAATAAATATAAGAAAGAGTGCGTTTCGCCAATTTGACATTTAATTCTTCAACTAACTTTATAAAAAACTTATAATTAAAGACAAATATGTTTCACCCTAAACTTAATACCACTAAGTGATTCTCAAGCAAATAAAAACAAAATTAGAAAACCTATCGTGAACTTAGTATCAGAATTGTCTAACACTTTCTGATCAGTTTTCTATAGTAATGAGAAAAAAGGTGTATTGACCGATGAGAAACTCAAAATGTTTGTTGTAATTAATCGGTTAACCTGTTATAGATACAAGACGTTTATAAGTTAGTGGCAAAACTATGTTGATCGGTTAACCGGTCACAACGGTTAATCGGTCATGGCAGTTAACCTATCAGGACGATTAGTCTAGCAATTCAACAGTTAGATGCTGCGTTAACATTATTGGATGATTTTTAATTAACAAATGATTTCAGTTTTGTAAATCGCATATCTGTTCTGTAAAACTTGGTTTTCGTGTTCGACAAAATTCATATAAATGCAATATGAATGCACAGATAAAATAATATCTTGATTTTAACACCTCACACTTGTCTATTTCAAGAAAGAAATCATGTACCACTTACACTGCATTTAGCTAACATGCAATTTAATACTAGTAAACAAAATGTGAAGTTCGTGCCACGAATGTATTATATGTGAAATTGTACAGATGTAAGTATACTGTACGGTGTTGAAAAACAACTTGCATAAAGTAAATACACCTACTGCTTGTGCCTAATAGAGTCATGACGGTAAATTGGTCACCGCAACTAATGGATCAAGTAAATTTTGTGTACATTGTTAATAAGTTATAAGATCTCCTTAATTGTACAGGATTAGTTAAAACGTTAAAAGTCAAAAGACTTGAAATAAGCCAATGCCATCATTCCTTTTGTACAATACATTTTACCTTAATGTTTAAAACATCTACGTACTTGTAATTTTGTAACAATAACTATTCCTGAATTATCTAAAGCCAATGAAAAATCTACGAAGTCGAAAATAATGGAGAAAACAAATGATAGATATCTTTAATAAACAGTATACTTATGTTTATTTGAAGCTTGTATATATAGCGTGCGTCTAAACTGGTTTAAAAGCTACAAGCAGCGACATTCTTTATTCGATTCAGAAATGAAAATCTTAGTCTCAAAATGTTATATTATACTTCGTGTGCTTTCAGGAACCATTTAAAAGAAACATACATTTGGCAACACAGTACTCACATACTGTAGTAGTAATAGTTACCGTAATATTTTTCAAATTTCATTCTTCAGAAACATTTTACTCAGTTAGTAGTGGTAGACGTATGAGTTTTACGTTTTAAATTTTGGCCGAAATAGGGTTTGCTCTGGAATTAATTTATTGTCAAAATTCTAACTTCATTAGCACCTTGAGGAATTTTTATGTAAACTTTCTAATTAATGAAATCCCAAACAAAAAAGCCCAAAGAATTGAGAGCAAGAGATCTCGCAAGCCATAGGATAAGGTAACCGCGACCAGTCCATCTGTTTGGCAAATATTCATTCACTTACGTTACGAGCAAAATTATCAGGAGCTCCGTCATGTATGTAAATCATGTTATGACGCATATTCGATTACATTGCATCAATAACTTCTTTCGATACGCTGAGATAACAACTAACAGCAACACGATTTGGTAGATAAATTGGTCCAACGGCCCTGTGATTTATTATGCCTAACCAAACGTTAGCGGAAAGCTTTCTTTGGTAACCATATTCCTGAAATTCTTGTGCATTTTGTCCAATATCCAATGGTAAAAAATATGAGAATTAAATACAGATATAATTTTTTAACTTGCCCATAAGTGGCAAAAATTTGATAGTGCCTTTTTTATATCATAGAAGATTAGTTGTTAGGACTGGGAGTGTCAGATCACAGGAATTCAATAATACATATCATAGGTACACCACTACATAACTTTTTGGAATCCTTGATTTTTTGACTATTTATAAATAACTTCCCAAAATACGTTCCCTATGGTAAGGTACTTCTGTATGTTGACGACTGTTGTATTACTGCATCTGGTAAAAACATGAATTCTCTTAGTCTAAAGAAAAACGCCTCTCTCTAACAAACTCTTTAAAAAAATATAATTGAATAAATTAGTTATAAATCATAAAAGAATGATTATCACTGAATTGTATACTAAGTTAAAAAAACTGTCAATAATTTTCCTTTTAACAATCAACTAATTTGTATCTCTAAACAATGCGTGAACTATTGGGTACCTTTCTTGATTGCAATTGTATTCAAGATGTGTGTGTACACAAGGTTTCGCGAAGCATATTTCTTACAAAATACTCTTAAAGACAATTGAATCATTATCGAATTTTTACTACGCAAATGTATATAGTGTATTTGCCTATGCTAGTATTTGCAAGAAGTAGATCGTGTTTTCTTTTATTACAAAAATACATAATAAGATTAATATTTGCCATTAGCTACATAATTTTTAAGTGTATTTTCGTTATATTTATATATACTTTTAGCTCTCATTTTCAAAATAGACGCAAATGTTCAACGTATCCAGCTATACGTATTTATAAAACCAGAAAAATTAGCAATTATTCCAAGTGCCAAAATTTTTAATGACTCCCGTCGAGCGTCTGAGGCTTCACTGGTGTCTCAATTTTCAAGCAAGAACTAACTTATGTAACTATTTTGTGAAACTTTTTCTATAATATAACACCCTCATTGTATATAAACGATAATGAAATGAAAGCTCCTTATGCAAATTTACTATACAATCAACTTCATGTTTTCATAATCATCATTAAAAGGGAAATTAGAAAAGAAAGAGTTTGGCTTATTGTGTAGGTTATTGCTTTTAACTTCTCTTTTGATTGTTATTTTGCCAAATTGAAACACACTTAAAGTAATTAATTTGAATTTCGCTTTATTTAGTTTTTTACTGTATCAATTTGACACGATATAAGCATGCAATCCCATGAGACAAACAGAGGTACACATTTTCTATTCTCAAAATCGAATATTAAAACTCATTTCAGTTTTGTGTAATTGCACATTAGCAATACTAATCATTAAAGCTGTTATGCTAGCTCCAATAATTAATGAAGAATCGCCATCAATGTATACTGAGAGGAAACAATCGCTGTTAGAAAGAAAAAAATTGCAGTGGGCAAGAGAGCGAGGTACAAGGTATCGTCGGACAGTTGCAATCTTTTCATGTCAGTTTGGTTTTCAGAAGAACTGGCTGAATTAAACGCCATATGGGGAAGGGATTCGCACTTAAGTAGAATAAGAAATGCCATTAAAGTACAAAATAACGGTGAAGTGGTTCGAAGAGAAACAAGACGTCAGTCTTTACCGCCATTATACAAAAATCATAATACGTCAAATTATACATCCTGCGAGAAGTTGGACAAGGAAATGGGAGGTGAAACTTCCGGCTATGGAAGCGATAACGTTGATATTTCTCCAGAACATTTCCAAGACGGGCGTTGGGATAACACGCTTGGTTACGAGTCTTCGACAAGTGCTAGAGAAGATCGGTTGAAATGGGGAGACAGAGGTGTTCACGTTGGGAAATTTTGGGAACCCAAAACCGTCGATAATTTTACAAAAAATGATACCCCAGGTTGGGTAAAGAGAGGGTTGGAAGGCAAAACTGAATTAGTTGTCTCAAATACCTCTCCAGCGGAATCACCGGAACAAGAGTACATTGATAGAGAAAGGCCTAGTACGAGTTCCACAAATTCTCAAATGCGGTGAGTATTATGTAAAGCGAATCAGCAATTAGTGGCAAACATGGCACCTTCTAGGTGATTAAGTATTAAAGAAATAACATGATATTTTTTAAAAATATTTTAAATTTCAAGTCCAAATAAAATTCCTTCTGTATATATCAATCATTTTCTCTACTTAGAAATACTTTTTTTAATATTGCAGATGCTACATAAGAGGACAAAACGTCCCCATAGAACCACTAGAACTTGCCGAAAGAGAAAGAAGAAGACAAGTAGCGCTTGCCCATCAAGAAGCTATACGAGAACAATTGGAAGAACGGGAAAAAAGGAGAAGAGAAGATAAAGAACGGCGGCTCAAAGAAGAGTACGAAGAGGAACAGCGTATTAAACGTGAAAAGGAAATCGAAAGACAACGAAAAGAAAGAGAAGAACAAATCGTTAAGGAGAAATTGGAAAGAGAAAAAAAGAGGAAGGAAGCACTACAGGAAGCGATAGAGATAGCCGAGAAACAAGCACTTCAAGAGAGGAATAAATTAAAACTAGCAAGACAAAATGATGTGAACATGAAAGAAAATATGATTGATAAAGACACGTTTAAATCTCCACGGCGATCAGAAAATAATAAAGAGAATAACACATTGAAGAAAGAGGATTCTCCGAAGATAACAGCAATAGAAATGCCTTGTAAATTACAAAACTTAATGAGTAATGATTATGCTGTTAGTACAGTTTACAATAGTAATGACTTAGACAATAGAAATATGACCAAAATAAAAAATGAAGATAGTAATATGGAGCAATATGCTAAGCAGGAATTAAGTCATCATAAATGTGAAAATAATGAAGATTCACCATCCAAAAACAATAAAATACCAGTACCGCCACTTCAGTTACCTCAATCTAGCACCACATCCGACAATTTAGCGTTAGTTTTGCAAACGCCTTATGAAACCCTTCAAAATATGCAGTTTGCAGTTTTAATGCCTACTTCTGGCAACGGGGCACCTACAGCACTTCCAATCGCTGTGCCTTTGACTATAAGCACAGATCGAACGAGTCCGCGTACAGAAAATAGAATATTAACTCCAAGCCAATACAGAAGTAAACGATATTGTGATAGCAGTACACAGACAGATCTGTTAGAATGTAACAAGAATAACGAAAGTAATCGTGATAAATATATTAGAGAAAAAATGAACAATTTGGAAATAAATTTTGATAATCGCAATCGAAAAGACAAAAGAATGAGAAACGATGATAGATCTAGAGAAAATATGGATGAACGTCCAAAATGGGGCGTTAATCGACCACCGACGAGATATCTGAAGCAAAGTGAAAAAGATCCAGTTTATCAAAGGCGGAAATTACGTCAGAAACTGCGACAAGTCAAGAATTACGATGACAAAATCAATAACTATTCCCCTCATTCCAGTGACGATAGTCAGACTGCCAGTCCACGAGTATATAGAAAAAATATATATCCTGAGAAGCGTCACGGCAGGGCCTTATGGCGTAAACATGATCAAATGTTTTCACAAAACGTTAGAGTATACCAAACGGAAATAGTACCTTTAGAAGCAGACAAAGATCACATATATTACAAAAGGAAGCCGTACTACCAGTGCTGCTGTAGATACCGTGATGAGAAAGATCCCCATATAAAAGTGGTAGATATTTTGAAAATACAACATGCTTCTTCTCCAACCGATTGTATTCCGTATGACAATGAGAATATGAAAGATCAAATGCCAGATTGTTTAAATAATAACAGCATGGATAGCTGTAGTGAAGCGTATGATAAGATTCAAAATGATCTGTCTACTAAAGATCA
Source organism: Trypoxylus dichotomus (assembly GCA_023509865.1). Taxonomy (NCBI): domain Eukaryota; kingdom Metazoa; phylum Arthropoda; class Insecta; order Coleoptera; family Scarabaeidae; genus Trypoxylus; species Trypoxylus dichotomus. The sequence continues at coordinate 43,003,705 of CM042074.1, read as the reverse complement.
TTGGGAAAATTAAACTGCCTTTTAAATTCCCACAATTTTTATTTAATGTATATACAATTATCCTGTATGTACTTGAATGAAAATGTTTACCTCGAATGTAGAGTAGCTAATATTATATGAGGAAGGTCAGTCTAGCTATGAGTGAATAAAAATTAATTATTTCATTTTATTTATTTTACTCATGGTTAAATTGATCCAATTTTATAATAGTAATTAAATAAAAAAACCTTTGTTTTTCACAATTTAGAATTGTAACCAAATATGGCAAAACTAGATGATTTTCTTTCTAAAAAGAAGGAAAGTACCCCAATATTAGACCTATCGAAGGCAGTAGTAAATACAAAAGAAGACTTTAAAAGACTACTGGAGAAGGTACCCGATTACAAAATTAAAGCTGAAAAGGTGAGATCGGATGACGTTAAAATTAGAGATAAAAATTTTAAATTCAAAACCGGAAAGAAAGATTATAAAGCAATGAAAGAACCATATGCGTTTATGGATCCTGTTCCGAATGAAATGAGAAATTTAAAAATGATGGACTTAATCACCGTGCCAATCGATTGGCACATGTTAACAACGTTTAGACCGAAGAATAAGATGGATGAAGAATACTTTTCTAAGTATAAAACTAGCTTCCTAATTACTTAAAATAAAAGTTAAAAGGTTTGTCTTAGGATAATTGAACTCGGCAAACTTGAAATCAAAACCACTGCAAGAGATAAACGAAATTTTGCTTTGGACACCCAGATACGACGATCAAAAAATAAAGCCGGTGTATTGGAGCAAAGAATTGTGACTTGCATTGAATGTGGGGAAGAATTTTGTACAGGTATCTAAGTGCTTTAATCTCTAGACGTTGGCTTTCATACGTCGTTTATTATAGGAAAAGCATGTACTCAAATCACTTACGATTCGTTCGCACGTGTACCAGAATTACCAACTGTTAGTCAAAAAAACATGGGAAGTGCATCTGAAACCAAAAAGAAGAAGAAAGTAAAGAAAAAAGTGAAATCATCGAGATCTAAAAGTAGATCCAATAAACGAAGCAAAAGTAGATCAAAGTCGCCGAAAAAAGATAAAAATAAAAAGTGAATACTTCAAAGTTTCTTATAATGTGCAATATTTCTCTTAATATAAAAGTTTCTACAGATATAATATGGTTGATTATGAAAGTTAACAAACAAAGTATTAAAATTTGTATTGCATTGTTAATTAATAAACACATCCTCATATTAAACAAGAGTTACTTAGAGGTTCTAATCTTAAAGAACTTATTATTTATTCATTTGATTGATTCATTCATTCATTGAATTTTAAGAGGTATTGTGTGTCCATTAAAAACAGATCATTTAAAATCAAGCATTAGTTTCGAAAAAAAAATTTAGTATCAATTTCATAAACTCCACTTTTTTCTTTTATTCTTATTTCATATCTATACTGTCAATTTTTCACTTCACCAAATTCATTGACTTGAAAGCGAGTAAAAGCTGAGGTAAGCCAATACCTTTGTTATATCTATTCTTACTACTACAAACATTGCAGCTTGACGATATATATACTATATACGAGAATCAGAGACTGAGTTACGCCCATGCCTTCCCAGTCAACCATCTTTAAATCTGCGGTATTTCCGGCAATGGTCATATTCACAGTTTTTTTTTAAAGCTGTACGAGCAAATATAAAAGATAAAAATGGTTGACTGAGTTGTTCTTAAAAGGACTAAAATAATCACGATCTCTATTGTTGCCCTTCTATTCGCCAGTGACAATGCAGTACGTTATTTAATGTGAATGTGGCTATTACGGCGCATCGCATAAAGCTTGAATTGCGTTCAATACACCAATTTTTATGAGCTAAAAATTGTAATTGTTGAGAGTTAAATGCTCCATTACACTCCCTCAACTAAACTCTCATCTAACGAATGGAGACACAAGAATTCGCTAGCGAAGAAATGTAAAAACAACTCCGCAAATTTAAAAGATTCATAGACCAAGTTATATACAGTATGGCCGAAATATTTAGTTAAGTTGGCAACTTAGAAGTAGCTGTTTGTAGCTTAAGTTTAAAATACTTTTTCTTAACTGGTGTTTTATGGTATAGGTTGTGTATTATTTTCATTGTTGTATGCGTATAGGCAAATTTGAAAGGATTGAGAAACCAAAATAATTGTGAACTTCGTCATCTTCAATGCCAATTTTTCAGGTGTACCAACACAATCAACACTTTTTGATCATATCAAATATAAAATGCAATCTGCAAAAGATGAGCCAACGATTTGCGAAATATTATGAGAAACTTCACTAAAGAATTGGCACACCTCTAGGACAAATTTCAATGTTATTTGCAAAAAAGTAAACAAAGAGTTTCAATTTTGGGAATTATAGCCTTTTAAACTGTCGTGTATACTCAATTTTTTAATTTGGAGGAGTGTTCTTGAATTGAAGCGCCAAAAAATAGGCTGCTACAGTGAATATTGAAAATGTATCGTTATTTTCTAGACAATTCTTATCACCAAGTTATCGGACACGCTGTAACACATTGACAATAATATTAGCTGAAATATCAAATTGCGTAGTCTATTTCGGAACTCTATTTTTTAAATTGCCAAAAAAAAAAAAAAAATCAATGGAGTAAAATCTAGAAAGAAACCTATAAATCTTGACTAACCAGCCTGTTATTAAAAGATTTTCTTAGATACTGCTGGGTGTCCACTGCTGTATGTGCAGCTATCGGTAGGTATATAGAACGAAGAAAACGTTTCGTATATCATCATGTAACTATGAAATAAATTCATTTAATATGGCACGGTATCTTCGCAGTTCACTGTTCCGTAGTAAAATATTGATCCCCCAATTTCGTGCGTGATATCAATACTGTGTCAACCTTACTTCTATGTACTGAATTTACCAGAAATAGCAAGCGGTCAATCAACGATCAAAAATCTATTGGGGATATTTCATGCGTCATCATTGTTCAATATCCGCAACCAACATTGCATGGATATGAATTTTTAGCAAGGATTTGGTATATTTTTGATAAAATTTTGTCAAAACTGCACCTTCAAATATATCAATCATTTTTGTTGACCGTGTATTTTAACTTCTTTTCCACAAATCAACGATTGTTTTCTTGCTTGCTACTCGGCTTCATTAACCATCAACGAAGTACAAGATTTTTTAGTTTGTGAGACCATTTACAAAATCTTTAGTTTCTGAGACCATTTATAAATTCTTTAGTTTGCAAAACCATTTATAAATTCTCTAGTTTGCGAGACCAGTTATTTATATTGTTGCTGAAACTCTTAATACGAATTTTGGTTGGTATAAGCTATTTGAATGACATGGCAAATGTCAAAATTATAAAGCGAAATTTTTTAACCGAATGAAATATGTTTATTTGCAACAAACAGGTAAAATTTTATAAAAATTGTTGAAAGTGGCCTCCACCTTGTTTGAGGCATTTCTCACATCTAATAGATGAAAAAACGTTTTGTAGGATCATATCGTATCCATCTGAGCGAACGCTCTATCTCAATTGACAATTAATGCAACTGAAAATATTACAAGTCACGACAACAATTTTTATTGGAATGGACTACTAGAGCAAAAATTTATTTGAACGCTTTTTATAAAAATTTCATAGATATTTATATTTTACGAGAAGGTTTGGATAATAAAACTACTAATAGATTTTTAAAATATATTTGAAGTGGTCCCCAAATGATAACAATCCACAGACCTTTTAATTTCGCAATTAATATATACAATATTGTATTTACTTGCATGTCGTACTTTATTGGATTTCTATCCTTAAAATTAACAGGGCAATGTACACATACAAATTTTATTTAAAAAAATGTAGTTATATATTATTATTATAGATTTTTCAAATCCTAAGACTCAGAGTAAAAATATTCATTTATCATGTGTATTCTTTTCTGTATATACATATAATCAATATTTACATCAACATTTACAATTTTTACACTTCTTTCTGCGCTAAGAAAGTTACGATTACGAAAAAAAACAAATGTTGAAATAAATATCACTATAATATAATACATGATGGGTACATAACATTTCTACGTAACGCTATCGAACCATAGCATTGAAACAAATGTTACCAAGTGTAATTTAAGCGATTTTATGTTATTTACATAGCCATAAGTGGATCTATAGAGTTTTTGTTTAAACGATGGAAACATTTTGTACAGTGGATAACAATGATAAAGCAACTTCAAAAGAGGAAGGAAATACAACAAAATTACACTAAACCATCACATTATTGATAAAATTGCTAAAAAGATAAAAAAAAGAAACAAAACAACAATAAAATATACTACAAGACATACGTGTAGACAAAAATATCACTACATAATGTAATTTAATTTTTTTTCTTCCTGCGTAGCTGCGTAATGGACAATAACAATAGGCAGTAGGTTTTACAATAGTTTAATTATACTATTCATATATTTAGTACATTAATTTTTAGGGGATGTTAAATTTTTATGCGTCATATAACAAACTGCGAGGTTATCACCAATTATTATTAAATCGTAAAATAATTTTTAAATAACACTTATCCTAGACGAGTAAGATGGGAGTCGTGAAAAAAGAAATCGTTATAGGCTAGAGATTAAATACGCATGTGTTGGTGATAATTCTCTCACTACACTACACATCAGTGACGAATCTTCTAGTAAAAAAAAAAATACGGTAGGGTGCACTTAAACTAGATAAGTTTCGACTATTTTGTATTGTCAGCGCAAAATCATAAAACTTATGACGTATCATTGTCATATATACACTAATATATAAGTAATGTGAAAATGTCATTGAATGGATACTAATATTTTCTAAAGTTACGCTTTACTAAATCAAGTGTATAAAAAATTAACATACCCATGGATTATTGTATATTCACGAATTAATATGATTATTTATAGTAGCGAGTATAACAAACCACTGAAAAGTATTTATTTTTTAAATGAATAAAACTTACATATTGCACTATACCACTATACGTGCATTAAAATATATATTATCCAAAATATTTAAAAACAAAACTAAAACATATTTAAAACATATAAATAACCAAAATAATATAACAAACAAGATGGAAGACGTTAATTTACAAATACTACATGTATCGCAAAAATAGTTGTTATATTAATATCTACAACATATCGTACAATTTTTCTAAGGTCATTAAGGCCATTTTTTCATTGGATAGATCAAACAAAACAAACTTCCATTGGCACAAACACATAATACGTAGGCTCGAATATTTTTCCCGATTTAGTAAATTGTTGTCTTGATGGTTGGAATGCACACGAAAATCCATACAGCTCAACTGCAACAAAATCTAATATGCTGCTTTGCAACTGGTGTTTTATCCTTGAGAGTAACATATGTATATATATTTTGATTGCTTTATGACTTATCCAGGTTTGATAATACGGCATTATATGATAATTGCGTGTTGACAAAGAAACATATTAAATTTGACTTTGTAAAGTTATAATGTAATACATTTTGTTACATATCTTTAAGTGATTTAAGTCTTTATATTATTGAGATCGTGTCTCGTAGTGTATGATTGTGATCACATACCCGACCCAGTCTGGAATTAGGTATTTCTTCCTATTTTTAGTTTTCTCGGCGAGATTTTTTCTTACTTTTCTTAGGTTGTTTCGCTTCCGTCCATACATCTACAATAAAGTAACAATAAATTATCACTTTGTTGGTGCAAACAAGTAACAAGCAAGATGCACATAGTATAATACAAATACAATTCATTTAAAATATAGTTTAAACAGCTTACCTCCAAGTTCATCAAAAGCAATATTTGTAGCAGGCTGCTTAGCAGAAGTTTCTTGAAGTTTTGTAGAAACTGGTTCAATTTTTATAGATTCAAGTTTTGGAAGAATTGGTTCTTCTTTCTCCATTTCTTTTTCTTCAGTTTCAATCTCCTCCACATCAATTTTCTTGTTTTTCTTCTCGGTTTTCTTTTCTTTCTTAATTTCTATAGGCTCTACAGCCACTTCAATCTCTTTTAGCTCTGGTTCCTTGATTAATGAAACTAAAGATTCTGCCACTTTTTCATTTTCTTGTAATTCTTTATTTACAACCTCTTTTACTAATTTGTCAATTTCTGAAGCCTTTTCAGGTTTTTTGGATTTCTTTTCCTTCTTTGCGGGACTGTCTTGTTTCTTCTTTTTATCTCCTTTAGTGGGAACAGTTTCCCAGTTGCCGTCATCAAAGTCAACTGGTTTTTCTATAGTTTTTGATTTTGTATTCTTTTTATTTTTTTCTTCTAGAGCCCTTACAGGATCAGCCTTCTTTTTATCAACAGATAGTTTTGCTTTGTTATCTGCTTTTTTAACATTCTCCTGTTCTTTCTTTTTAGATTCTTTTGAAGGTGACTTGTCAATTTTTTCACTAACATTTACAATGTTTCCATTAGCTGATGTTTTCTGAAAAATATAACCTATTTCATAAATTCCAATAATGTTCAGTACATCTAATGAAGGTTTAGCATTGAAAATGTAACACCATCCTTATTTTAAAACAATAAAAATTAGTTGAAGGATTACAACTAGCTCATCTTAAGGTTCCTTTCATTTTTACAATCGGAGCATGAAATAATACTTAGCTTTTATTAAATTAATACCTTTTCTAATTAAATATCTACATATAAATTGTTATGAAGAGAGACAAGTTTATTCAATGAACAAAATAAGAATATTTTCTGTGAAGAGCTATTCATAGTTCCTGTAAAGTTGGATGAAATAGTATGCAAACACTACTGAAATTGATAAATACATATCTAATGATCATATGCCAGACATAACAAAGAATTTTTTAATCCATAATTTTAAGAAAAACATATGGATTTAATTCGTAAATTATACTTTTATTTGGGGTACACTTTAAATGTCACTGATATTATATGAAAAATTGTGTAATAATTACTAACCTTTTCTTTCAATTTCTTCTTCTTTCCGAGTGTTTTACGTTCCTCGCTGTCGATGGAAGAGAGTTTATCAAAGGGTGGTTGTTCTGCTGATTTGAAGCCAAATGCAAATACTAAAATTGCACAGACTAAAACCAATGCTACCGGTATACACAACGCAAATTGGTTATTTACAATTTCATTTATTAATTCCATGGTAATAAATACGCTGTGCCAATATGCGAAATTTACCAGACGCCGCGTATACGCGATGATTTTTTGGTGACGCGGCTGTGACGTACACAAAGCCCATATGTTTGTACCTGTGTTGGCTGAATGCGATTGCGCGAATATGTTAAAGAAACGCGCATGACAAACCTAATTTTTATTAATTTGCACTGGAAATTTAAATTATAATGAGCATCATATCCAAATAAAATTGAATTAAAAGACTTGAAAAATCAAATGAGAATAAAAACAATTAACCGCAGTCAAATGTCAAGTAAACTGTCAAATATCAGTTTCTGAAAGATAAATTTGCAAACCTTAAAATTTACGTAACACCAACATAACTATTCCCAGGTTTAAAAAAATTAGGTTATTTCTCTTGCGATTAGGACTAAAAAATTAATTTTTTTACTATTCCTACATCCACTTTCCACCAATTTTACAATACATTTCATGTTCAGATTTTAAAATCATATTTTCATATTGGTTTTGCGAAATAATAAATTTGTTAGTCAAATAAGCAGTAAATTCAAAAGTGATCATAGACATTGTCAACTAAATATACTTATGCATCGAAATTAGAAAATTGTAAGTATAAATAAAATTTATATATAAATACTTATGTAGTATAAATGTTAATAAACATTTTAAAAAGTATGTAGTGCAAATAGAATACATAATGAACATGCACATACCCAAATTTTCATAACACTTTTAATAACATCCCTGATGTGTTATTTAAAATCATAGAAACACCAATATGTTAATTTATTCTTTTATTGACAATGAAAAATAGCAATTGACATCTATTTTCTACAACGATATAAAAGAAATACATACTCTATTCATATCTACAGAGCAGTCGCATTTGCATTTGTTTTACAGTTTCTTAGGAGCTGCAGATTTTGCAAACACAACTACAAGTGGTCTATCTTTTAAAATATAGCCATTGGTCTCATTTAAAGCTTCCTGTGCCAACTGAACACTGTCTAAAGTAATGAAAGCCTGGCCTTTCATTCTTCCCTCTTGCATAAGCCTAATATTAAAAATGCTCTCTACAGCATCATCTGTTTTAACATATCTTTTGTAAATATACTCTAAATCCTTCACCTCGACTGTTTTGCCTATATTCTTAATATACAATCTGCTTGTGGGTGCACCAGGATGATAATCTTTAAATACTGGTAAAACACTTAACTCCGTTGAGGGTATTCTATTTGTTTTTAAATCTTCTTCGCTTATAATTGTTCTGTTTTCTGTTCCATCTGTTTCTTCCACAATATCTTCATTTTCTTCAGCTCTTTTTGAAGTTCCCTCTGGAATTCCACTTAAGGTTTGAGTTGTTACCTTTAGCTCAATTTTATGTTTTTGGATTTCAGTTTTTTCAAAGAATTCGTCAGTTTTATCTATCCCTTTCTGTGTATTAATGCTAATTTGCGGAGGCTTAATAAACTTTGGTCTTTTCACTGCCTTTTTTTGAGGCAAATTTCTTTTAAGAGGAATTATTTCTTTAGACTGACTACTGCTTTCAGGATCACTTTCAATTTCTGATTCAGAAGATGATTTTTCTTTCGTGTCAAGAGGAGTTGTTCTAATAACAGGTTGTGAAATTTGCTGTCTTATTGAGACTTGCGGAGGATCTGGTATATCTGAGAAAGGTGGTGGTAAATTCATTCTATTCATTAAATGTAAAACTTGGGTATAAAATTTGGGAACTGAGGCAAGGGCATGTGCAATATTGTTAATAGTAGCTCTATTAGGTTTTGGATATGCATATCGTAAATGACTTGGAGGTGGCTGATAAAAAGAAACAGCACTATTAAATGCGTTTAACTTGTTGACAAACTTTTTAAAATTACTTTTATCCCCCTTAATCGTCTCTAGCCTTTTTAATCTAGGTTTATCTTGAATTATATCATGTTCAGCATATTCTACACATAATCTTGAATTTAATATGTTAATTTGATGGAGCCTTAGCAAAACCGATTTAGCTACTTCTTTTGATTCAAACTGTGCAAAGGCAATAGATTTTTGTTTATTAACAAATGTCATCAATTTTACTTTTTGTGCACCAAAATGACGAAGGAAATCCTCCTTTTCCTGATCCGATAAATCCATGGGAAGATTTTTAATTTTTAAAGTATCTTCACAGACCATTTCTGATTAGGTTATTTCTAAAAGTATACATTCAAATATACCTTGCAAAATTTACACTTATTTACTTACCTTTAATTGTTGTTAGGAGTGTTATCAAAACCTGTCGTTATTTAAGAATTTATTTAATAAACAAAATCTAAATTATACATAATTTAAAATCGTTTAAACTAGGGAATTTTCTCTTGTAAATGTTCAAAGAACTACATGTCAATTTGACAGAATTTACTAAAAATGGTTGACATCCGTGACCAATCCGTGAAGTTATCTCTGTTCGTGACAGCCAAAGCCAGACAGCAGAAATGTCATGTGAATGTAGCTGCTTTAATATGAATTTAAAAATTACACAAAGTAGTTACTTAATACTAGTATTTAAGTATAATAATGGTTAATGAGTCTGCAAGAGGTAAAGAGTTGTCTCAAAGTGATTACGTTCTTGCTGGGGCGGCTTCTGGGTTCGTAACAAGGGCCTTGTGCCAACCACTAGATGTTTTAAAAATAAGACTTCAGCTACAGGTTGAACCTATCACGCAATCAGCTATTTCTAAATATCGTTCAATTCCACAAGCTATTATCCTAATAAGAAATGAGGAAGGAATTAAATCTTTTTGGAAAGGCCATGTGCCAGCTCAATTATTATCAATCGTCTATGGAGGAGCACAATTTTGGAGTTTTGAAATATTATGCAAGAAGGCAAATAATTTTTATTTATCAAAGTCTTACACACCTCTAGTAAACTTTTTCTCAGGTTTTGCAGCAGGTATAATACAGTATTACATTAGAGTTAATATGCGAGTTTCTATTACTTTCTAGGTAGTATTGCAACATTGGTATCATTTCCATTCGATGTAGTCCGCACTCGGTTAGTAGCACAAAGTGAACAACATAAAGCATATAATGGAATAATAAATGCATTTTTGAAGATTTATAGAAATGAAGGTTTTCCCGTTTATTTTCGTGGCCTTACACCAACTATAATACAAGTAGCGCCGCATGCTGGCATACAATTCATGTGTTACAAGTTATTTAGTCAGTTATATAAATACGTTTTTGTGATTGACGAGAATGAATATACTTCATTAGGTAGTATATTATCTGGCAGTCTTGCAGGGTTATGCGCGAAAACTATTGTTTATCCTTTGGATTTAACTAGAAAACGCATGCAAATACAAGGCTTTGAGGAAAGTAGGAAGTATTTTGGAAAAACTTTTAGTTGTAAGGGTATGATAGATTGCGTACGAAAGATCTATGTGATCGAAGGGTTTTCTGGTTTATTCAAAGGTTTGAGCCCAAGTCTTGCCAAAGCAGTTGCTACATCAGCACTACATTTTGCATCTTATGAATATATATGTGTGTTACTAGCTTACAGACACTAAATATTTGTTGTGATAGTAAAAAGTATCTAGTCCAATCATGGGTAAAATCCTATTATCTTTTTATTAGTTAAATATATATAACATTATTTCAATATAGCATAGAAGTTAGCAAAACAAATTTTTATGATCTGTATTTCTTCTGTACAGCTGAGTACAAATTAAATCTCAGCATTGCATAGCCAATATTAGTACTTCTGCCTTAACAGGAAAGATACTTACATTTACCATTATGCGATTTTATATTGAAAAGGATTAAGGTTACTATATTTGGATAAAAAAAAACAATATATAGAATGCTTGTTTGGGATACATTGTAAACAATTCAGTTATTATTTGCAGAAAAATAATACTGCTAAGACTGCATTCGTATGTTGTTTTGCGAAAATTAGTCATCATAAATCATATCCAAGAAAGTACTCTTTCTTTTCAAGTTGTATGCAGCTGTAATTGAATTAAATTTTGTATTCCTGTCATCAGTTGAAAATATCTTACAATTTATCTAATTTACAATTATTCTTCCCCAAGTAGTTATTTGGATTATCGTGCACAGGATGAACTACTTAAGATAGCGATCACATTAATTAAAAGAATTAAAAATCAGCTCGAGTAAAGTTATAATTCCAAAAGGACATTTATTTTAATGCGAATACGGGATTTATAGCGTTCATTACATCAATCTGCATTTTGATGCAATGATTAAATGTATTTCTTCTACTATCGTGTTGTAAGACAGTAATACAATTCCTAATACACCATAATTGTTCTTTTAGTACCTCATCTAAGTTTTTCCGAAAATTCCGGTATATATTAAACTGAATACTTACTATTCAGTTTTAGTTTACTTTTAAATTTGCATGGATAGATCCGTTGAATAGTCTGGTACTTTTATTATTCATTGAAATGTATGTGTTAATATCTTATTTTGCTAATATTCTTTTTGGAAAAAGTATTAGTGGAAGAGACACGTTAATATCAATGACTATTTGATATTTAAAGGATTTTTTCGCAACTATGGCTACGAGGTTATAACCACAAATAACAAGCACAATGACGTAGTTGCTAATCACGAAAGTTCAAAAATCACCTATTCAGTAGGTTGTATTCATATTGGTGCAAACGTTTTTTAAAATTTAAATATAATAGTCAAAGATATACCCAAAGAAATGAGTTCTGCAACTGAATTTTCATATATAATGATGAATGAAATGATAGAAATGGTTGTATCACTTTCTATTGAATATTCTTTCCTTTTATAATTTACATTGAAACTTATTTAATCTCACATTTTTCACAAGTAACCGATGATATATATACTATTGATATAATTTCACTTCTGATTAGTAGCTGCGAATAACCATCTCCGTGAAGTTGTTAAAAAATATATAACAATTGTCGAATATATGACGTCATGTATAACGAAAGTAGCGAGTAACTATGGTTACGAGATAATAACCAGAAATAATCAGTACAATGACGTAGTTTTGTATAACCACAAACTTCGTCGCGAAAACGGTGTTTTCAAATATTTTTAAAAATCACATATCGAGTAGGTTGTGTTAATATCAATATAAATGTTTTTTTTTTATTGTTTTAGTATAAATAATCAAACTTATACGCACACATTTTCCCCGAGTAACCGGTGATGTATATATCATTTCTGATTAACAACTACAAATCACCACCTTTCTGAAGTAGTTATAAAATATATAACCATTGTCGTATATATGACGTCATGTAGACGAACTAAAGTATAACTATTCGTCAAGAAAATGCAAATATTATCGAAATCTGTCACTATGCATAAGATTGTTACTCGCGAAAAAATCCTTAAAGTGTATAAATTCGTCAAGAAAATGCAGATGTTATCGAATTCTGTAACTAACTATAACATTGGTTTCGCAAAAACTCCTTTTACTAATTCACTTATACGATTCGACAAAAATCTGATTAAAGTGGCAAGAATCACGTGAGATTGGCGCGTTGATAAGAAAGATGGGCATACTTTGTGTCCAGCATGGCTTATCACTAGAGACTAGATTATATGCAAAGTGCATATATCTAATTTTTTGGATATACCTAAATATCCAATTTGTGCAATCATTAATTAACGCTAATTACCTTTAATTAGTGTAATACGTTTACATATGCACTTTGCATATAATCTGGTCTCTACTTATCACTTTCATATGTTTTTTATCTTGTAATAATAATCACAGATAAGAATACAAAATACTCAAATCTGATTATTTTTAGGTCATAAATCACACACACTATTTAAATATGCGTATAAATATTTTATCAAGAACATTCTGTGAAACTCAACGCAGCTCAATTCTAATGACGTTTTATGTAATTATTAGATAAAAATAAACAATATTTGATCGCATCAAAATTTGAAAGAACCGCGGGCAATTTGAAAAATTAAATATTTTATTTAAAACAATGACTTTTATATGATTATACGCCAAAGAATGTGCTCTGTTAGATAAATTGTAAACACACTTTGTATTCTATTAAAAACAAATGCAAATTGATTTCGTGTTATACGTTATAAATTTCGTATTAACATTTCAAATGACCAACTGAGTAGATAAAATGTTTTAGATATCTTCTTTCTTGTTGTTAGTTGATTTGTCAATCTTTCCTAAAAAACGTAAAAATATTTATTTTATAATTTTATGTTGCATCAAAAAGATTAATATATTTTAGTTGATGTGGATTTAAATGTCTAGATTTTTAAGAAGGCAACTGGAATTTTATTATGTTGAAAGAAATATGATTATTATATTCGATCTTTGTTAACTGGGTGTTCTTAAACATTGTTTTTATTTACAATAAAAACAAAAAGAAAAACGATTTGCTTTTTAATAACCTCGTTAGTCGATAGGTATATTTTATAGCTATATTGGGCTAGAAGCCAACTTTTTTTTGTGTAACTGAAGCAATAGGTGAAGATAAAGACCGAATAGGTAATAGCCAAAAAATGAATTTTTGTCTCCATTTCATTGATTGCCTTTTGGACAAAGGATCATAGTATAGAATCACGGTTTCATTCCCTATGACAATTGCCTTCAATATGACCGCGAGTATTTCTCCACAGAGCTCCAAAAAGAATCGACCACATTTAGCAACTTCATTCGTATCTAAATGATTCGGTGAACATTTGTATTTGAAAGCCTCTATATTTTTATATCTCTATCACCTTGAAGCATCGATCGCCTAATACGAGATACTTAACAAGAGTAATGCTATAGTTTGTCCATCCTATTCTTGTGTTACCTTCCAAGGACTCCTGTCCTATTCGAAATTGTTTCGAGTCGCTTTGACCAATCATTAACAACTACAGAATAAATGGCGAATTTTCTCGGTATACCCAATTAAGCCGATTTTTGATATTTTGAGGAGAAAGACCTTCTCAAGTAAGGAATTTAATAAGAGCGCGATACACAATTTTCCTAATTTTTGACATCGTAATGATTAAGTGACAGTTAGAAAACTAATTGATATAAAATTTATTTTTGTTTTTCCAAGGCTGATAAAACTTGAACCAAAGTGGTAGAAAATTTGAATCGTTACGAAACCTGGATCGATTTTAGATCTGGAAATTTTGGCACTTATTTCGTGTGGAACAATATTGGTAAAATGATTGTAATATGTGTTTTAAACTAACATTTTTTCGCTAATAGTAATTTTTGAGTTCAGGTATATTTTTCAAAATCAATACAAAATTTCCCTTAATTCCTACTTTATTTTAAAATATAAATTACTGTACAATCTAACTTTAATAATTGATACCTATCTTACTATCGTAAGCCCAATTCTAATTTTAATCCATTCTTATCCGTACGATATTGTGTATCCCATACTCGTCATTAGCGTTTCTTTTATGGCTGGCTGAAGTTCTCTCTGCATATAAGTTGTTAAAAGTGATCTAATTCCTTTAATGAAAATATCCTCCATTTCTCTTGATAATTCCTCGTCCTCCTCATCGTTCCCAAAACTTCTCCTATGCTCTTTCAGATGCGGTTCGCAACCGTAAGCGTAAACGCTGATGAATCCTGGTTCTAAAAAATGGGAGTCTGTTCGTACGTTGAATTGCCCTCTTTCTCGTCGTATTGGTTCGGTATGAAAGCTGTAAATTGGTGTAAATTAAATGTTATTAGCATTTTAGTATGAATTGTATTGTTATTAGTAAATTTGAAAAAGAGAGAATAGGTATGGGGAAAATTAGAAAGCGCATTTTTGAATTACCTTGCGCAAGATTAAGAATAGCTGGTGTTCCGATTTGCGCATTAAAATGTCTAGTTTTTGTGTTTTACTGCACGTGCAGCCAAAAATAAAGAGGTGTGCTACTGGTTGAGATAATATTTAAACATTTTGAACTGTAGTGACGTGTGATTGGCAACATTGTGTCCGGCATAAACCTCCCGCAAAACTATGTCTCGTCTAGCTCTTGTGTTATCCTTATTTGAGTGCAAGGTGTTTCAATGTTTGTAACGATGATTTGCAATGTACGATTTTCGGAAGCAATAATACAACTTTTGTGTGAAACTGGGTAAAATGGAAACGCAAGCTTACCGAGATGATGGTCTAGATCGTATAAAATGTTATGAATGGTTTACACGATGCAAAAGTGATCGTCACTCAGTTGATCCTCGACCAGAAAGCTTTCCTACTTCAACTGATGATGCGCGTGTTCAGAAAATTAAGGATCTGATGCATTTAAACCGTCGTTTAACTACTATGGAACTTAAAAAAGATGTTAGCATCACAATAGGATTATGTCGTTACATCTTGATCAAAAAACTGATCATGCGGCGTTGCAGCAAAGTTTATTCCTCGTTTGATGAAGAGTAACTCCCTGAAGAATCATTCATGTTGAAGATCATTGAAACAAAAGTTCAATTATCCCAGTGTATTGGTAAAGATTCTCCACGCTAAAGAAACCACAACAGTCTCGACGCTGCTTCAAAGTGATGTTCACTATTTTCAATTTTGATGGAATTATGCATTTTAAATTTTTGCTACAAGGACAAACAGTCAACACCGTGAATACTATAGGGGCGTTTTACTGTGGTTACGGGACCAGTGTTGTGGCGAGATAACTCGTGGTTCTCCACCATGGTTTTCTTTATTTTGTCAATTCGTCAGTTTTGTGCTAAAATCGGATGACTGTCCTGACTCTCTCGAATTTTTTTATTATTTTCGAAATTGAAATCAATGCTGAAATGTTGGCGCTTTGAGACCATTGATGACATTAAACCAAATTCGTGACAGACATTGAAAATCATCTCAACAGAAACTTTTCAGGGCTAGTTTGGGAAGTGGAAATGCTGCTGGGAAGAGTGTGTGAATGAGGGGAAGAAGTACTTTGAAACGGGAGGAGAGGGGGAATAATCAGCAAGATTAATAATAGAAATATAAGAAAAAGATTCGGTTATTTTCTGAAGAAACCTCGTATAGTAAATGTAAGAAAATAATTTAACACCAATATAAAGTTACAACAATTTACAAAACAAAAATTTATATTTTAAAAGTGGAAGAATTATTATAGAAAATCTTAGAAGGAATCTTATAGATGTTTGAGGATCACTGGCTTGAAAGTAATTAAAAGGATGTTATTCTAATATAAATACAAACCCAATTCCAGCTCTTCTCAATCTTAATATCATATTACAGCTGCCGTCCGGATCAGCTTGATTCGGTTCCCTTTGCAGCAATTCGCCATCACCGAATAAGTTTACTTTACCGCTTATGCTTAGATCGTTAAACAGTAATCTCGTTTCCAGACTAGTGTTGGTGGGATCAAAATAACATCGATCCACTCTCACCCACGAATTAGAAGGCGGGAGACGTACCCTCATGTCCGTTACGTACATCTCGTAGGGAATCGTACGTAATTGCTGATGCAACGTGTAACCGTTCAAATGGAGGGTTTTCTGTTTGGCGAGCTTTCGTCTTCGCATCTCTTGCAAGGCGTTTTCTAGGCGCTGCGAGCAACGCTTTACGTGATCCGGCACTCTGCTTTCGATGTATTCGCCGCCTCCACCAATATTATTTCCATTACTTTCACCTCGCAGATACGGATAGGCCGAATTTGAGAATTTGTCATTTTGTCTGGATGGTACCTCTGCAACAAATATATAGGCGATATCTTATAAGAATTATTATATGGAAAATCTGGGTTGGCTGTTACAGTTTTTCTTACTTACTAAAAATGTGTTGAGTAAAAATAAATATAGTGAATGAAATATGTTATTTATCGCTTTAAGTATACTATAGGAATACTAACAAGGTAAAGCAAAAACAACATTCTAAAGAAAGAACTCAAAAGGTATGTAATGTACGCGAACAATTTGACTTTCCTTGTGGCTGGCTCTTACAACCGTAAGGCAATTTGTTATAAATAGGTTAAACATACAAAATATGGACACCAATCAGCACATTGATAAAATGTCCGTTCACAATATATAGTGTATTAAATCGAATATTTTCATTCAGAAATGAAACGCTGCTCCACAAAAGAAACCATAATTCCGAAAAACTGTATTTTCCCAGGTTAATTTTCCTCAAATAATGTTTCGTAATTCGCCTTTTATATTTATCTCTTTCTTCTTGTTTCTTCGCATTTTCAAACTTGTGTTTGAATTTGAACTTTTCATAAAAAGGAAAAATCAAAGAAAGGAACGAAGAAATAACAAAAGAGAACATATTTTCTTTTGTTAGTTTTATTCCACCCGCTTTTGGAGTTGGACTTAACACTCAGATATGTCGAGATTATCAGCAGTAACATTAGTATTAGACCTTTCGTTTTCTAATATTTCTTTGGCTAGACACACATGCAGATAGTATGGAGTAGTTCGTCGAGTTATTGCCTTTCCATAATTTCTCATTTAATTTCTCAATTGGAATAAAAATAAGCTCTAACAACTTTCTCCGCGTATAATGAGGCAAATAACCTTAATATATAATTTAAGTAACACACTTCTACTCTTAACAGCAATTATTGATTTATTCATATACCGTTAAGTGAAGGACTAAGAGATTAAATATCATTGCCCTGTTGTACTTTGCAAACTATTTTGTATCATACCACTTGTTTTGTGTATGCGGAAAAAATCAACGATGTGTGGACTGCATCAAATTGGTTGCTCGAACACTAGTTTCTTTTATTGAGTAGATTTCGAAGGACCAGAGAAATACACAAATAATTCAATTACGTCGTTTTAACACTTTATTTATTTCTCAATGAATGTATTCGTGAAAACTACACGAAGCGAATTAAATTACGCGTAAAAACTCAACTCTCACTCTGTCCCATTGTTTTAAACTCAAAAGTCTTACTTACTTAACAGTCTCTCATTGTTTTAAACAAAATAACCTATATATTTTAACAAATGTTGATTCTTTATCGAATTTTAATGCCGATTTGTTGAATAAATATGATACCTCAATCTCCACGCTTTGTAGAAATTTCCCATGACCATAGGAACCTAGTTTCAGGCATGAATTACATGAATCATTGGTCATTTTTCTAACAGATGTTAATATAACACATTACCTGCTCTTGAACGTCTTGAAATGTTAGTTCTTTTAAACATACCTTGCATCTGTCAACATTTTTAGAAAAAGTCGAATAACTAAAATATTTCAGTTTGATAGCATACGTTACATAAATTCATCTCATCTCATCAGAATTTGTTAAAATATAGAGGATATTTTAATAATTAAATTCAACTTGCTTCCGGTAAAATAGAAAGTGATTTCATACTGAAAATATTTTTAGTAGAACGACCTTTCTACATGATATATGCACTGGCACAGTTTCAACTTTCTGCACAAAGTGTATGCATTTAGCTTTGGATGGAGGTGTATTTTATCACAAAAAGGGTTTTTTTTAATCAATCTAACTTAGGGTTTCAATGAGACTGACCGTCCGACTGTTTTTTAGCTTCTTGTACTTGATCTTATCTCATTCGTAGGCTTCCTATTTTCCCTGTTCTCTAATTTCATAGGTTTTCTTTATTAATCTTTCTTCCTTCATCTTAAGTATGTGGCCTAGCATACTCAATTATCATTGATGACTGACTCTAATGGTTTTATATTTAATTCTATTATTATCTTATTTCTTACTCTGTCTCTCTTTCTAATACCTTTTATCCTTCTTAAGAATCTTATTTCAATTTCTATGTTGCATTTATTATTTTTCGTCGAATATTCACTCTTGTATAGGACAATTGACAACTTTATGGTATAATAGTATCCTTCTTTCCCAAAGATGTATTTCTTATGGAATTGCACAGTCTTCTAGCTTTCACGATTTTTTGCTTTATCATTTTGTCTATTTTCTCGAACTATTTTCTGTTTGTGCCTAGTTAGTTGAAGCTTGAGACCTGTTTTAGTACTTGTGCGCATGTACTGATTCTACGTTTTCTTTCTTTCGTAGATATTATAAATCTTTTTACGTTTTTTAATGTTTATTTTCATGTATCTATATATAACTTTTTGGAATATTTCTAGATTTTCCTTCTGTTTTAGCTACCAAAACCAGTTCATCAGCAAATAGTAGTTCCTGCTGTATCACATTCTTCATCCTCCATGCGTATTGCTCAGTTTCTGGATTATTTTTGTAAATTTGTATATCACTTATGACTACGGAGAATAGTAATAGATCCCTGCTTTACTTGTATTCTTATCTCGAATTGCGTAGAACTTGTATCGTACTTGTTTTGACTGTTCTTTATTTCATATAATTCCGAAAATAATTTTTTATTCTACGGAAATTTTTTTGAGTATATAAAATATAAATGAATTTATTTTCCTTTCCTTAGTAGTTTTGTTGAATATTGAGTGTTGTTTGTTTTCTGAATCCGTCTTGTAATTCTTTTAACTTTTCCATAATATGCTTTCTATTTTCTAGTAAAAACTTTACGAAGGTTACTTAATTTGAGCAAATTTTTGCATCGTCTTGCAAACACTGCTATGTTCTAGTCTTTGCGTATTTCTTTTCCTTTCAATATGTTATTTAATAATTCGCAAAATTCTTTTTTTAGCGATTTCTTCCATTTTGGTCCGGGTTTTTTCCTAGTTTTAGCTTATATGTGCCGTGTGTCAGTTCTTCCTTTGTTATTGTTTTAACTCTGCCTCTATCTGTCTTCTTTAATTCTTTTTTCTGTGGTTAAGATCTTTGTCTTTTGTGTTTATTAGTCTAGATGGTTTCTTTTGTTTTAGTGTGATATTTTTCCTATTTCTTCTTCTTAACTTTAACTATTGCTTATCTTTCTATTCAATACCATCTTCTAAGATTTGTTGGTGGTTCTTTTTAATTTCACCATCTTTCAATTCATAACTTTTTATTTTTGTTTGATTACTTTCTTTCACTTTTCTTCCTTTCAGCTTCTTTCGTCTAATACCATTTGGATAGTGAGCAAATGATTTTCAGCTCTACATACTATAAACTCGTATGACGATGGATTTTTCATTTCTTAAGTGTTTTTTTCTAGTGAAGTTGTGAATGTATTTGTGCTTAAATTTTAAGTTTATTATGACAGGATCATTTGCTATGCACAGGTCTATTAATATTTCCTTGTTTTCTTTTAGCCCAGTCTATATGATTTCATAAAATGTGTTTTTTTTCTTTTTTTGCAATGTTGTTTGGTGTGTACACTATGATTAAACAGTAAGTAACAATATTTTTTTCAAAATGCAAAGTTAAATCCGTATAGACCATCAAATAAAGTAACTTAACTATTAGTATTAGTAGCAATATAGTTCACTATTACAAGTTATTAATCTACTTCGAAATCGATAAAGTATTGCTTATAGGTGTTATGAAATTATACACAGAATGTCGTCTTTATACGCTGATAAAAAATTAAAGGTACTATAACAATTTACGCCTGTAATAAGTTTGAATTAGACTAGCATGTTTATTTGCCTTTTCTAAAAGAATGCACTGAGTATCTATATGCTGAGTAAATGAAATGTTATGAAGGTTCGAAAGTTGGATTATGAGGCACTTTCTCGAATAAAATGGCATAGCTACACTTTGTTTTATTGATAACCTTCAATATCTAAAAATAATTACAGACGCGAACGTAAAACTTTCTTTTTACTTTTCATACATAATTATACTGCACAATAGAATTGAGATCTTTTTGTGCAACTTACTGCGTTCGTTAAAATTTTTGTTTGAAGATCGTTTGTTTAAAAAATTATTCAATTACATTTTGCGCATTTTCTTCTTTAAACTACTCAAAAAAATATATTCATGAATTTACGTCTGCTTGGTGTCAGAGATTGAAAGACGTAGCCCAGATGAATATTTTTTTGCCGATTTTGGCAGAAATGTTGCAGTATTAAAATGCATCTTAGTGGATAGTTCCTTTTTTGATATTTAGAATCGTACGTGAAAATTATCGTTATTAAGCGATTTTCAAAGAGGTGTAAAGGAAGCTGATTTGTTATTCATTGAAATTACTAAACTCGAAGTCCCTTCACCATTGTGGGATGCCATTGAACGTGGTTTGAGAATGGTCAAAAATATCGAAAATTATTGTCAATGAAAGAAATTTCAGAAAGACCAAACTATTGGTCTACAGGAAGCTGATTTGTTAGTCATTGAAATTGTTGGAATCAAAATCGGTTCACGACTATGAGAAACTATTGAATATGGTTTACAAATGGTTAAAAACATCGAAAATTAATCGCCCATTGAACGAATTTCCAAGGAACTAAACTATTGATCTAGAAGAGACCGATATTGAAATTAAAATTGCTTCACCGTTATAAGATGCTGTTGAATGTGTTTTATGAATGATCAGAAACGCTGAAAAGGGGGTTGTGGAGCTCAAACCTGAATTGCTTGACAAGATCATTATATTATATATATATATATATAATGATTATTATGTATTATTATTAGAGAGTTAATTGCTTCTCTCCTCCAACAATCTAACCCAAAATAAGATCTTCCAGTTATAAATCTTGAAGCCTTAATCTTTAAACCAGCATTTAATTTTCTTTTAAAACATTTACTAGCCAAATTGCTGGAATTACGGTATGTGTTGCCATTAGTCGTGGCACTAGATTCTTTTTGGCGCCTAGGATTACTTAGAAAAAATTGCCGAATCCCACCTTCTTCCTAGGGCAAGGAACCTATTTTTTCCTACATTGTAATGCACATTCCTACCTGGAAAGGCTTGCTTTAAATTTTGTCTAAGAGACTCGTGCCAATTTTTTACTATGGCCTTCCAAATCTCAATATTTTCCCAAAAAAAGACATATGTATGGGTTATTATCTTTGAAAAGTTAAGTAACCTTTGAAGCTTTCTGACGTGATGTATAAACACCACAAGACTTTGACCATTTATTAGTATTCGTGTCACAATGTGTCAACGAATGCGTAAATAATCGGGTTGGTTTAATACCTAGAGTACCTACAGTGGAAGTCGTTTTATTCGAAACTGTTATTATTTGTTACATAGTAATACACATATCTATCTATAAATCTATATAATGATCAATATGTATTAATTTTCCCATTGAGAGCTGCAATTTCTATGTCTCGTGGTAATTTCATTCCAGTTTTAATTTACTTAAAATATAAAATAGCGAAGAATGCTATAACTTTTACCAACTGTGCAATTTTTAATTTTGAAAGTTTTTGTTTTAAATAATAAGTCCCTAAATACCTCTTTCTAATTTGATATCAGTGTTCCTATTTTTTTACGAGCTCCGTATTATTCAAACGATGATGATTCCTAAATTTAATTCTTATTTTTGCTCTCTCTATACTTTCTTTTCCCAAATTTTGCACACAATTAATTACATTGTGACGAGCGAAATTTACCGTGAGAAAGGAAACATTTTTCGCACATAAACATTAATGAAATCCATACTACCATCGATTTCGCGAAATATCTGCATATTATTTATATTGTGAAAGTGCATTAGGCCTACATAAAGCAGTAAATATCGTAACAAATATCAATTAAGCTGTATAGGAATAATGAATTTTCTAATTGAACTTGGTTTAGGCGCCTTCGCCGCTTTTTGAAGTGATGTCTAGTATAGATAATTGTGGTAATTATATTTTTGACATCGTTAGATTAGATGCTTATCGATTTTTTAAATCCTTGCGAAATCCGGCATTGTCAGATTCTATAAATTCTGTGCGTTCATGTAAGTGGGAGAAGAAAACAATGGTAGGTGTACGCAACACAACAATGCTGCGGCTGACATTGAAATTCGTTTCAAATAGTGTTTTGCACAACGACTTCCTAACAGAAGCGCACATTTTGCTAACGATTGTAACAACTACATATTTCATTAAGTAACAATTGTTTTTACATTTTAGGTTAAATGCTACTACGAGTAATTAGTTATGTTAAACGATAAACATCCCGAGGAAAAGTTCATGTTCGTTTCTTGCAATTAAAATTATAAAGCTGTTATAGTGTTTTAAATAATTTTAATTGCCTATAACAGCTTTGGAAAGATCAACTTCTTTTTCTGCCCTTTAAAATTCAGAATACAGACATTGTTATTTTCCCATGTGTTTTAAGTTTATTGCTTTTATAAACTTTCAGATCATCAGTAATTTTTAGTTACTACACTCAGAGAAATTTCTACAGTTGCATATAATTTTGTAGTTCCCCTATAAGCATTTAGTAATGTTATGCGTTGGAAATTACCTAGAATAACATTTCTGAAAGTAAAGAAATGGCAGACACATTATTTTGCCAGTATGATAACTGCTAGATATGTAAGGAAAGTACTTGCAGTATAAACGATAAATACAAGCGAAATTCCACAATGTTAGACACATCCTACGAAATTACGCACTTCCTTTCAGTGTAAAAAAAGCCTCTAAACATCTTCAAAAGTTTATTTATTGTTAAATATATGTATTATCGAAGTATACATATCAGTTAATATAAATGCCGACAAGTAAATTAGTATCCGAGAAGGAAAAGAACAAAAATAAATTGCTATAAAGAGCTAGGGTTTTCAAACCGAGCCATAGCTAAGAAAATAGGACGATTCCATCATCTCATCAACAATTTTATGAAGTTGGGCACTTCCGGGGAAAGGAGGACGCTAAGGGAAGTAATCAAAAACTAATCCGAAGGCAGCGCTTATCAATATTTCGGTTAGCCTCTTCTGGTAATGTGACCGCCCAACAAATATTTTAAATTTATCAGTAACAAATAGGGATATACAACAAATTTTATCCCGAAGGTTTTAACTTAGATGGGCGCGATGGTGTCAAATATTATTGGCATGATTTACGCAAGAACATAGAAGTTGCGATGAGCCGAAATGTTCGTGGCAGTGGTGTAATAGTTGGGCGGCTTTTACCCATAACAATAAATATTTTATTTCTACGTGAATGAATTTTAATTCCTATATACAACTTCTAGAAACGGTTCTGATAAACTTCGATGAACAATTCCCAACGAAAGACTCGATTTCAGAAAGACAATGCAGCTATTCATACGTCCAGACAAACAAAGGAGTGGTTTCATCAAAAGGAAATCAGTTTATTGTAACGATCTGCTCGCTCGCCCGATCTGAATCCCATCGAAAGTCTTTGGGGAATAAAAGGGGTGTAGCCAATAATAAATAATACGATAGTGTCAAAAAACTAAAATCTGCGATAACGAAGTGTTGGAATGATATTCCTATTTCAACATTGACCAAATTGATAGACAGTATGAAGACCAGAATGTATAAAGTTATTTTGAACAGAGGATCTAACGCTCACTAATAAGTTTAGAAAGAATTACAATTTTTTTATATATTTATTTTATTTATTAATTTAATGAACCTATAGAAATTTCACTGTTTTAAATTACCATTATTGTAAATATTCTCTGTATAAAATGTAATAGTTTTCTTTAATCTTGGTTTCTCTTGCATTTATGTTTCTTTGTAATTCAGCATTAACTTCGATGCATAATTTGCCAAAGATATTAAGAAAATCAAATATTCTGTTTCAAAAGTTCATATGGAACTATCGAAATTTCGCGAGTGTATTAGCTATTAGAATTGAGAAGTAATATGTCTCTAGATGTAGACAGATTGATTTCTAATTTTTCTTCCATCTTCCTTTTTTGAGTTTCAATATGTTAATTTAATTTTTCTCGTGGATTCTTTGGAATAGTTGAATGTATATTTTCTTCTTCTCATAATGGCGTAATATATGTTAAAAATAACAAAAGAAAAATAAAAGAGATATCTTACAGAATGATTCATAAGTTAGCTTGGAAAAGACAACTATATATCAATCAAAAATTATAGGAGACATATTGACCACTCCATGTTCATTTTAAATACAATTATGACCTACAGTGTCGTCATAATTGTGTTACATATATTAGTGCATGAAATATTGCGAAGTATTGAATTCATGAAAGTCTTCAACGATGTCAAATCTTGCAAAAAGATATATTCAACTATCCTAGAGCCAACGTCGCGTTTTAAAGAAAAAGCGAATTACGGTATTGAAACTCAAAAAAGGAAGATGGAAGAAAAAAAGAGATGTTTTCAAATCCTGTCTGATAAAGTGGATGCAAAAGTATAATTAATAGCTATTAATATAACGAGAATATTATACGATTTATAATTGGACGCTGCTACTGTCCGAGATGGTTGAAATCACTAATATTGAAGTTATATTTAAAGTTTTATCGTATCATCAAAGACGAAAATAAATCAATAATTTTGTTATGATTATTATTGATATTTGAGGCAGCGAAAAATGTAAGAATAGATTTTATGATTTACTAAAAGATCAATGTAACTCCTACATTTTCCCGAAAGCATTCTAGAGGTACCGAACAGTGGAAGATTGGATTTGTTGCAAGAGAAATCAAAAATATATTATGAAAAAGAATGTTGGTCTGTCTTGTGAGTGGCGGGATAGAGAACAAGTTCAAGCTGGTCCAAAAACGATTGTACTTGCTTATTCTGTCAAACTTTCAAATGAATATTCATCTTTGTGGCCGAAGTATTCCATGTTGCGGGCTTGTTTGGAATTGAGGAAAAGAGTGATCCAGGTCGGGAACGTTTCAATAAGCAATGCACCAAATATTAAAGAATCAATTGTAGCGGTGGAGAAACTGAAGATATAGCGATCCCACACACGAACGCATATCTTTTACATTTCATAATTGCGACAAAATAGATATTCATGTTCAAAAATAAACTTGTATTATAATTTTGTATCTAACAGATTCTGAGTAACCCAGTTAACTTAGTAATATTATGGTCTCCATAATTATGAATAAATGTTTTTGCTTTTTTCCGGAATAATTTCTGTAGTACATAGATTTCTCAAATTTTGTAAACTAAGAAACAGCTAAGTACTTTTAATGCAAAAAAAAGTTGAACTTGTATCTCCTATGATAAGCAAAATCTCCGTGTTGGAATTGTAATCGGGAACGGTCTATGTATTATAGAAGACATTAAAATAAAATTTTGACTTACCATCAACTGCTAGGGTCGTCATATCTTCAGGTAGAATCGATAAGGAAACATTGCTAAAACACACCAATAACAGCACGAATATCCACAACTTTTTTGAAGACATAGTTTTTCTCTTTGCTTTCTTTTGCCAAATATTCTAAAATTATTGTAGTTCGTTGGTCTTGAGTAAATCTTCAGTGAATTAATGTTGCGAGTGTCGCGCTATGTAAAATACTGGGAAGCTTTCCGGCGACCGGGTTGGTGTAAAAAAAAAATGTATTACTGTGTGTCGCAAATTGGGGTATTGTTGTTTACAATCAGAGCATGGACCGATGTTTTATTCCAGGCACGCTTTACTCTCACTTCGTGGTCTGTATGTGATTCGCGTGCACTTATAAATGTTTAGACGATGGCTGCATGTGTGTACATACGCTCGTATTCACATGTATGCATGGAAGACGTCTTCTGCGGAGAATATAGTAGCGGCACTACCACCAAGAGGCGTCTTTCACTCTTAGGACGCTCACCAATTACATTGGATTCTAATATTCCACCTTCGCTGAGCAGAAATAACAGTCCGATTAGACTGAATTAAACCAGGTCGTTTTGCTGTTGTTATTCTGCTGTTTTCCTCATTGAAAAGTTAGTAGAAATCGCGCAGGTTTTTACTGCATCAAGTGAAATGTGGGAATCACGAAGAAAGTACATCTGCAGTAGTATATAAACGGCTTCATCGAATTGTTTATACACGAATATTTCAGCTTCACTTTTTTCTTATTAATTTATTTAATATTGATGATTACAGTATATCGCTATTTTCTTAAACTTTTATTAGTTTCACGTTAAACTAACATTCCATCAAATTGTTGATTGTAAAATGTATGGAATTATATAAAATTACGGTTGAAAGACAAATGTAATGGATACTTGGCGGTTTATATTGCGATAGATACAATATTAATGTACACATTAAAGAACAAAAATGTGAAAGCAAAAAATAATAATGATGTACCGGAATATTTACAACACACATCCATTTTAACCAACTAAAATCTTATTTTAGATTTGTTTTAGTTTGACTACACCTAACTTCAATTTTAATTGATGTTCTTTATTTTAGATAACCTTGAAATAAATTTATTCTTTTTCTTCATATTGTTACAATAGTTATATAATATTTCATTATTAATTGGTATTTGCCTGGCGTAAATAATTAGTAAAATACTTTTATAATTATGTTCAGTACTGTGAGGATGATTACCTAATCAATTAGCTTAAGAATCTGTATATATTTCTTAATAAAGGAAAATTGATGTAAATTTTCACTATTGTATATCAATGTGTATTGTACATACATCTGCCATATTACACAATTTAAAAAAATTGGAATAGTAACACAATACTAAACAGCTGAAAGCCAGTATTCTTAACAAAATGTATGAAATTCACATTTTGGTGCGTTGTCTAAATGGTAAGCTATATTTTGTAAAAAACAGGTTTTGTGCAGTTTTAAAAGTTCCTATAATTTGGGTAATTATTATAGTAATAAATCGCAATCCGTTTAAACTTTCCAAATGTTGATAAAAATGGTAACGTGTTATCTTTATACTACAGGTTACGATTTTTGAATTTCACACATTTGATTTCAGATGTCGCCACATACTGTGCTTTATCTTCATTCACTTTTCTTATTGTAATGTTTATAACACTAAAGATATGATAAACGTTAGAACTATGACATAAATATAAAGCAGATGTGTAAAAACGAGTCATATCATGTATAAAGTGCCTACTACTTCTCCGACAATTTCCCTCGAGCTATTTTTCGAATTACTTTTCGGTATTAGATCGGAAATTACATAAGATACGTGTAATGCTGCTGTAATAAATAATTTATTAAAAAATTTAACTTGAAACAAATCTAAGAATCTTTTGAAAATAAATCTAGTTTAAAGTTAATATATTAAGTCAAAACTGTCATATGTAGCACTTTTATTACTACAGCAGTCTTCAGGCTTTAACGGCCATTGTTGCTTGCTATTCTTCGGTTCTTGGGTTCTCTGCCGTGTAAAGAATTTGCGATACTAAGTATTATAGACAGGACCTGAGAACTGATGAACAGCCACTTTTGTTATCAATTCTTATGTAAAAGTGTTTCGTTTTTCTTTTAAATATAATAATAATATTCCTTTTATTCAGATCAGACACATATTTTATTATATCATAGTAATTAGTCTACTTTTTCCACTTACCCTATATACATAATTCAAGTATCTACTCGTTTCCCTTATTTTATTACATGCTTTAGAAATATTATGATATTAACTTCATTCAAATTTTAATTGGTTTGCCACTGCCAGTTTGATTTGTACGAATCTGAAACTCAACAATTTTTAGAACGGCTTTTAATAAATACTTTAACAGAATGCCCCTTTGAAATAATTTACAAATCAAAGTTGAGAATATATAAATGTAAGTAGGTTACTATGATTTTCTCCTCGACATTCAGTGTCCGGTTATTATAAATTTCCGGAATCCTCTCTCTAGTGCTCGAATTATTAAGCAACAAACGTAACAATAAATTATAATAAATATTTAAGTAATGTGAAATCCTCTGAGTTAAATTGAGAAGGAACACGAGTTGCTTATAATTGGCAAAGAAATATTTTGATTGTATATTATTTATTATTTATAAATAGTAACAATTGTATCAATAATTAGATTTAAAACCAATTTAGCTGACACATTGCATAAAATGATCTGTAAGTGTGATATCCGTAAGAGCAAATCAAGACACCTGTGCACAAGTTCACCTGTAAATTTCAATCCTACATTATTAGGTCAGAGAAGTTATTGAACAGAAAATGCGGCCACCAACGGATTTATCTTGATCAAAGCAACTAAACCATGTGACGAAGTAACGTTATATTTACATTAAAAAATCTTAAAAAACCGTATTAACAGCAAACAATAATGTATTTTTTATTTATGTGTCTATGTATGTCGTAGCGGAAAAGTGCTTTCTTAAAAAAAGAAAGTCTAAGCATCTTACTTTTTATATTTTTAAATAGTTTAATCATAATACTTATTTGTACAATGTAGAGTGGCGACCACCAGAATATATTATTACAAAATTTTTTTATCAAAAGAATTTTCCTTATTGCTTATATACAATAATTTGATGTTCAAAAATTGTATTGTTTTTTTGCATTATGCCAGGATTTTTAAATTTCGAGGCAATATAAATTGGAAATTCATCTGATGAACATGCAATTTTATCAATACCAATCTCTTAACACGAACATAACCAACGTCTTCAGTTTAAAATTTACATTATCAGAAAAGTAGTTTACATAAAATTTGTTTTTCCAGATATTTACCATGTAACATTTTAAATAATTTTGTTGCATGTGAAAATAATTTCGATTATATTTTACGTAGGAAAAGGGTAAACATAAATTTTAACGCAAGCGGAAATCTCGGTATTGACGCTACCCACAATGCATTTCATCCTGCCGTGACTTGACAAGTTTACGTGGTTTTTGTTGTAATGATCTATTCAACCTACTAACCGTTCGTTGTGTGGTAATTTTTGTAGTGTTTTAACAATGAATATCACTTCAGCAGCCGGAATTATTTCTTTATTAGAAGAAAAAAGTGTTGAAGTGAAATCTTTTGCATTAAAGAAGATAAATACTATCGTTGATGAATTTTGGCCTGAAATATCCGAAGTTATTGAAAAAATTGAAATCTTACACGAAGATAAATCGTTCGACGATCATGATTTAGCTGCTCTTGTTGCAAGTAAGGTTTATTATCACTTAGGATCATTCGATGACTCCTTAATATATGCTTTGGGTGCTGGTACCTTATTTGAAGTTAATGCACGCTCAGAATACGTTGAAACGATATTGTCTAAATGCATTGATTTTTATATACAGCAAAGAGTTGCTATTGTTGATGATAATGTTACTACAAAGCCTATAGATCCACGGTTAGAGGGTGTAGTTAATCGTATGTTTGAAAGATGTTTAGATGATGGCCAGTACTGCCAAGCTGTGGGTTTAGCTTTAGAAACAAGACGAATGGATATATTTGAAGTAGCCGTTACACAATCTGATGATGTGGTAGGCATGTTAAATTATGCATTTGATGTAACAATAAACCTGATA
This sequence comes from Trypoxylus dichotomus, assembly GCA_023509865.1. Classification (NCBI taxonomy): domain Eukaryota; kingdom Metazoa; phylum Arthropoda; class Insecta; order Coleoptera; family Scarabaeidae; genus Trypoxylus; species Trypoxylus dichotomus. The sequence goes on along the minus strand of CM042074.1, from coordinate 42,973,349 downwards.
CCAAATCTTGGTTTCCGTAACACTGTTCTTCGATGTTTAGTTAAATTATATCAAGGTTTAGCTACTCCGGATTATGTTAATATGTGCCAGTGTTTGATATTCCTTGATGATGCATCTTCTGTTGCTACGATATTGGACAAGTTAATTCAAGAAAAAGAGAAAAGTGAACTTATGGCTTATCAAATAGCATTTGACTTGTACGAATCTGCAACTCAACAATTTTTAGAACGGGTTCTAAATACTTTAAGGGGAAGTGCCCCTTTGAAATACTTCTCTGATGAGAAGAAGAAAGATAACACAGAAAAAATGGAAACCGATGAGGATACGCCGGAAAAATCTGAAAGCAAACCTGGCGATACTCTAACATTAGATGATCTAACCGATAGTCAAAAAGAACATCAACGTTGCATCGATCAGCTTTACAACATTTTATCAGGTAAAGTGACCTTAGAATTACACTTACAATTTTTAGTCAGATCGAACCATGCTGATTTGCTAATTTTAAAACAAGCTAAGGAAGCTAGTAGAGTTAATATTTGTCACACGGCAACAGTTATTTCAAATGCTTACATGCATAGTGGTACAACGAGTGACCAATTTTTGAGAGATAATTTGGATTGGCTTACTAGAGCTACAAATTGGGCTAAATTTACAGCAGTAGCGTCATTAGGAGTGATTCACAGAGGTCACGAGCAAGAAGCACTTTCTTTATTACAAAGTTATTTGCCCAAGGAGATTGGTCCAAATACCGGATATTCTGAAGGAGGTGCTTTGTATGCTTTAGGGCTCATTCATGCCAATCATGGAGCCAATATTTCCGATTATTTGTTGGGTCAACTAAAAGAAGCTAAAAATGAAATTATTAGACACGGATGTTGTTTAGGCCTTGGTTTGGCAACCATGGGGACGAATCGTCATGACGTTTACGAACAATTGAAATTTAATCTTTATCAGGATGATGCAGTAACTGGTGAAGCTGCTGGAATCGGTATGGGGTTAGTAATGCTTGGGTCTAAAAATTCATCAGCAATTGAAGATATGGTGTCCTATGCTCAAGAAAGTCAACATGAAAAAATTTTACGTGGATTAGCCGTTGGTATATCATTTACTATGTATGGTCGTCTTGAAGAAGCTGATCAATTGATCAATCAATTGTTAGATAGTAAAAATCCACTCTTTAGACGTGCTGGCGCTTATACTATCGCAATGGCTTACTGTGGAACTGGACAAAATAAAGCAATTCGCAAATTATTGCATATTTCCGTATCTGATGTGAACGATGATGTAAGACGTGCGGCAGTAACTGCTTTAGGTTTCCTATTATTCAGTACACCAGAACAATGTCCAAGTGTTGTATCTCTATTAGCTGAAAGCTATAACCCACATGTGCGGTACGGCGCTGCAATGGCTTTAGGTATTGCGTGCGCTGGTACTGGTTTACGGGAAGCTATTGCCATTTTGGAGCCAATGATCAAGTTTGATTCCGTTAACTTTGTTCGTCAGGGAGCACTTATCGCGTCAGCTATGATCATGATCCAGCAGAATGAACAAGCTTGTCCAAAGGTGTCACTTTTCCGTCGTTATTACTCGGAAGTCGTTTCCAATAAGCACGAGGATGTTATGGCAAAGTTTGGAGCTATTTTAGCTCAAGGAATTATCGACGCCGGTGGAAGAAATGTTACATTGACACTGCAATCCCGAACTGGACACACCAATATGTTGGCTGTAGTTGGTACTCACATATTTACTCAGTACTGGTACTGGTTCCCGTTAACTCATTGCCTGTCATTGGCATTTTCTCCAGCATGCGTGATTGCATTAAATGGTCAGTTGAAGATGCCTAAATTGGAGTTCAAGTCTAACTGTAAACCTAGTATGTACGCATATCCACCACCGTTGGAGGAAAAGAAACGCGAAGAAAGAGAAAAGATATCTACTGTCGTCTTAAGCAGCGTCGCCAGGCAACGCAAACGGGAAGGAGAGAAAAAACAACAAAATAAGGAAGAAAAAATGGACTCTTCCGATGAAAAGAAGAAAGACGAAAAAGAAGCGAAGAAGAAGGAACCGGAACCAAATTTCGAAATGTTGAGCAATCCAGCTAGAGTTGTTAGGGAGCAGTTGAAGTTTGTTAGCTTGATTGAGGGCGACCAATATGTACCTTTGAAGGACGTGTCCATCGGCGGAATTGTTATTGTACGTAACTTGAAACCTGGCGAAGAGGAACTGGTAGAATCGGTATCTGTAATGGGCCCCAAAGTAGCCGAGGAAAATGAACCTGAACCACCTGACCCGTTTGAATGGTTTGAAGATTAAATATTTTGAATTCGCTGTACTAGTTTTTCAGTAATATTGCATCACTTTGTATTCGTTTGCTTCAATAAATATAATCAATAAAATTATTAGTTATCAAGAAATATTTCTTTTATTTTTTCTATACTTTTCACAAGCAAAATAAAAGGAATATTTAGATATACTGTGTTTGATTTCAAGTCGTTAGTGTACGCTAAAATTCGAAGTATGCAACCAATATAACATTTATATTTTCTCGGTCGAGGAAATTTTGTTTTACCACTTGGTTTTCTTTTAAGCTAATTGTTTTACCGAATTAGTATTTTCAAAATTATTTGCATATACTTTCTAAAATTATTTGCATATACTTTCTAAAATTATTGCAAGCGAATAGCCTAACTTTGTGTTTAACTATTTCAAAAAGAAATAATGTACTTATGTTTCATAATTAGTCATAAAAATAAAATTATTTGCGAACTTCTAACGGTGTAATTTAATACACATACAAAAAATGCAAAAAGTATAAATTTGAGTCGAATGAGTAAGTATTGTTGGAATTTATAAAAGTAAATATATTTTGAATGCTTATACAGCACATTAATTTCAACAACCGCCTGTTGGATACTTCCAACAAGTCTACTTAAATCAACGGTGGTTTCAGTTAAATAAAAATCTTTGTTATACTTTCAGTTTAAATTTCGTTTAATAGCATACAATATATAAAAACATTTAAATATCAAACGGAAATTTAATTACTGCTTACCTTTTTTGAACTTTTGTAGTTTTAAACCCAACTTATATTAGAAATTTCTACTAAACCAGCAATTAACTTTTAACTGAAGGTATTCCAATTACTCCAAGAATAATGGAAATGTATCGCAATTTTGGTAAGATTATATGATTAAAACAATGCAATACAGTGGGCGCTACAGATCCTTGGAACAGTCGTTCTAAAAAGAAATTTATTCATAAACAGCATATCGGTCTAATTAGTATAGACACTGAGAATGTCCCTTTTTTTCAAGTTATGTTACTTGGTCATAAATAACCATTTACGTACATATATCATTATTACTAAGAATACCACGAATACAGTCAAATTACAACATAAAGTAGATAAAATACTAATATTTGGACTAAGTAAAGTAATTCTGAATCGAAAGGAACACGCTTTTGTGAAATTATTAATTTTTGTATGATTTACTGGTACACTGCAAGAAGTATAATATTTTTTAAACTGGGACGCCTATGCTTCTTTAATCGCATGCAAATAAATGAATATTTTATAATACGCTATATGCATGTTTTTTTCGACAAAAGTAAGAAACAAATTCGAGATAGTCCGTCTTCCGACATGCTTTGTTATTTTTTTAAGTATATCAAAGTGATTGATATTCATATACCATTTTTAGGTAAACAATACTTTGTAGTAATGGAATTTTTTGTGCCTGTAATCTTGAAATATTGGTGGAAAATTTGAAAAAATGTAGTTTAGGTTGACCAATAATACTTTATAGCAGCATTTGGAGAAAAATCGGTAGTTGAAAATGAACTGAAAAGAAGATTACATAACATTTGAAATAGAGAAAATTTTCTTTCATGTGACGTCATGGCATATCGTATGAGATTAATATTCTTGCAAAAAATATTCTCTGTTTGATAAATATTGTATTTACTTAACTCGAATTTGTATGATACACAGATTTCTTGTAATTTGATTGTATCACTTTAATTGGCGCAGTGTGTATAATACTGAACAAAAGATATTTAAATTAAAGTGTTGACAAGTTCATGCTTATTTCTCACTAAATTGATTAAACAACTAGAAACTGTCAGTTTTTGTACCCATTCCAATAGTTTTAGCTTAAGAGCTACTTAACTTTAAGCGACCCAATTTTCTAAAGCCTAGTAAAATGTGGGTTGCGGTAATACTAGTTTTATATTTTCAAATTTTGAGCATATTTATGCATGTAGTGGTCTCAAAATAATGAGCAATCGATTTTAAGGATCTCAAAATTGGCTGAAATTTCGTTTATAAATGGACACAGTATTACTCCATTGTTAATATATTCTTATGCTGTGATAGCAGAGAAAGGTGGCTATGTTCGTAATAATAATTCAAATAGAGTTGAGAATTAGAGAATAGCCGAAATCTACATATCTAAACCAGTAAGTACTGTTTGAATCATAGCTTATGCTGTCGTTTGATTGTTTTGCTTTGATGTTATTTTATTATTTTTCTCATTATGCAAGTTTTTAGATATGTGTCTACATAAGGACATATATAATTAACAATTACATATTTTTGATTAATGATTTCCGCGTAATTTTAGAGACAAATTGTATACGAAAATATATGGCATCTAACCTTCACATAATTTGTCAAAACTGATTTACAAATGTGCCAACACTACCAACTTAAAATGTTGGGTCGTGTGGTCTTCAGTTAAAATTAATTATTCCGTATATTAAACTTAAAACCTCCAATTAATTCAAGTTGCATTGAAATATATGTACTTAGTGAAGGCAAATGATAGAAAAATGCTGTTTATAGAAAGTTCTGTAAGTTTAACAAGCTAAAAATATCTTTGTTCAAATTGGGAACTTGTGTTTTTATCATATTGTACCTATAAGGAGAGGCATTGTATAATATTTCAATGTATTCCAGTCTGTATTTTAAATATTTGCTAGACTATATTTTCCAGTTTGCAGGCACATTCAGAGTTATGATATGCTATGTCATTGAATTTTCCACACACCAAGAATGCTTTTCGAAAAATTCATCATATAAGTACACGATGTTTCTTACGAAATACAGCTATTCGTAATACCAGTTTTGTATTTAAACAAGAATGCTACCAACCAAGCCGACTATGTTTTTAGAATATGGATTTTTATTGTTCAATGAAATTTCAAAACGATGCTTTTATTGTTTTCATACGTCTAATGAGTGGTTGTTGCGAGAGGTACTTTGAAATTTCACATCTTTTTAGATATATTCGCTTATGCTTTCGTCGTTTAGTTTTGGGAGTATACCCGTTAATGCACTTTGTTATTAGCTATGCATGTCGGTGTAAGATATTTTTAAACCAGTTTATTGTGTCTTTCCTATCACTTAATAAAATAGGGCCTGTAAACCATATGTTCGCGTACTACTATACTACTACGAGAACCTATTTCTTGAATGTACCGCATGGATGCTGGAGGATGCGCGTAAAAGAACAGCTGCAGGGTTTATTTTGACATAGTAGTACGTACGCCCAAGATGTTTTCCTCCGTAGCTCTTTTTGTCGTAGACAACGCACGGAAATAAATTTATTTAGAGCGGTACTTGCTCGCAAGGGAAACGTAAATAAATAACGGGAAACTTTGTGGCTTGAATGTTTCAGATTTTATGTGGCACGTAGCGCTGTAAAGGCAAAGAAAAAAACCGCTACGAAGCGGTTCAATGTATGGACGTTTTAATTGTAGTAATTGTAATTATATAAATTGGTATAAGTAAGAAACGCAATGTTCGCATCATTAATTAATTCATGAAACGTAATTGTGACAATTTAAATTATTTGACGTTAGTACATATGTATATGAGCTTCCATCCAATTTAAAATTTGTTTAGAGACAATTATTTATTAACATTGGGGAAGATACTTAGAACTTTTTAGCGTTCCTTTTTTCTTTTTAAAAACAACTAACTGATTAAATTCGGCAATCTGATTTCACTCAGTTCGAACACTAAAAAATTTTAGCGTTAATTCCAAATTTGATGGAAAATGTACTGCATTAATGATAACATATGACGTTTTTGGAATGGGGAAAATTAAAATAATTCAGATAGCTATTATGTGGAAACTAGTTGATATAAAAAAGTTTCGATATCCACTGCAGAAACCTAACAAATACTTAATAAGAAAATTAATCATTACTTTGACATTTAGAGCATGTTATGATATTGCGCGATAAAAAGAGATAATTTCTTAAAAATTTTAAATAACCCAATAATTTTAAGTTGCATCTAGAAATACAGTGGTAGGTATAAAAATAATAATCATAGAGATTAAGATTTTAGAATCATATTTTATTAGCTTCTCATGTTAGCTATTTTCTGTTTAATTCAGTTATTTGCGCTTTTGCTTTAATAACTGCAGGGCAATATAAGAATTTATCAATTTAACGAGATGCTCAGTTCAGCAGCATTCATGGGATTCATAGTCATCATTCAACAGTTCAATTCATTCCAAATCAATTCGATAGGCGATAGGTCAGGTGATTGACGCGACAGATCGTTTTTACCACTGTTTCTTCCTCTTGCTTTTTTGTCAATATCCTCTTGGAAAACAAATCCCCATTTCATAAAGGCGAATGTGATCCATACAATCAAGCAGTATGTCTAAATATTTTTCCATAAGCCGCTTTCTCTTAATTTTTGATAATTCCGCGACTTGGTTGTTATTAAAACATCCCCACACAAGCACGCTGCCGTCTCAATGTTTCGTAGTTGGCATATAATCTTTTTGTCGCTTTACGTTGTCGCAGATAAATTCGTACTTTTGTTCCAAAAAGTTCAAATATGGGCTAGACCAAGTATGGGCAACCTTTGACATGTTGTGGGCCAAACTTTAGTGTGCAAATACGTTTGCGGGCCGCGTTTAAAACTAGTGTATTTTAAAGTAGTGTTCATAATTTTTAGCGATAGATATCAGACATGAAATAATACGACAATGTTATTATAATGCAATTTATTAATATAAGAAAATGAAATGAAAAAATTGGGTACAACATTATAATCAAATCGTGAATTTTTTTTTAATTGGGTTTTTCAAAATGTCGCGGGCCGGTTGTTGCCCATATATGGTCTAGACGGTCCAGTGAACGGGTTTCCAATCAACTGTCCAGTTTTTGTGATGATTTATTGATTACAACCTTTTCTTGTCATTTTCTTCCTATTGCAAAAGTTTTTTGACATCTACGCGACCGATAAGTCCACTTGCTTTTCGATTACTGCGTCTACAAGCTCTTAAAAATCCTGTTCTTTTGTTTCCAAATGTGCTGTAATTTGCCTCGTTGAAGATCCTAAAATGGCGTTTAAGAGTTTTATTACTTATTTTAATTTAAAAATATTTTATTTTTAATAACCATAATTTTCCATTATTTGTAAAAATATATTTAAATAATGCAACGGTCTAAATGGCCCAAAACCTAGACAGACACGTTAACTAATACGTTATTGTCTATGACGTCGTTTTTTATATTTTTTATTCTTTTGTAAACAGCATAGTACTCGTTTTCGTACTTATGGCGGCAACTGTACATAGAAAATTGAACATCGTGTATACTTGAATATAATTTTGTTATGCAGGAATTGCCCCTGAACAATCTTAATCTGAATACTTTCTTACCTTCCACTCATATACTAAGTCAGGTATATGGAGGAATTACATCAAGAAGAAATAAGTTCATATTAATGAAGTGATATAAATCTGACAATAAATGTGTTTTATGTAACAAAGGTAAATTAATATGTAAAAGAAATCCCTTTTCTCCTTTTCCCATTTACAATTTTTAAGTCGTTTGTAACGATTCTTAACATTAATAGATGTCAAAGAGGCCTTTTAAAAAGTTCGCTGTAGTTGTTAAATGAAACGAGATGAAGTAAGGGCGCAGTTACTATGGTCATTAATAATGCGTATTATTAGTAGAGGCTTTGTAAGTGCGAATGCTCCTCCAACCATGAAATGTTTTGTTGAAAGTTAAATGACAGGACGTCCGGAATTCTCAGCACCGGAACAAGGAAACAATAAAAATGGTCATTTGAGAATGACTACGGTGCAAATGAATGCATTCAATTCCGTGGAACTGGCTGCGACTGTATGTTGCAGAAAAGCAAATTATTTTTATATTCTTTAATATTGTAGACATACACTACCGTCACAAAGTTTAGAAACAGTAAGAAGCTTTAGAAAAAAATGTAAAAGTGTATATATCGCGGTTTCTAATATATCACGAATATAAAGTATATGAGTATGAAAACAATGTATTTAAATAACACATTTGGGGTTGACCACGTTATCCACACGAATCCAATGAAAATATGACAAAACTGAGAGACAAAAGATATAAATGTTTGAAACCAAACTTTCGACAAAATTTTCGGAAAAAAATCAATTTCTCCAAGTTGCTACAATTCAGTTCTATGGTATCTAGTACTGTTGAATTTGCCTTTAAATACTTATGTAAGGAATCTATATGAATTAAGAAAGATCATCTGTTTACGGTTTAATCGAGTGTGCCATGGAATTAAAAGTATCTTTAGGAAATACACTACCGTCCATATTAGTTCGGACACCCAGTAAAATGTTGTAAACTCTACTAAAAGGATAATATATTTGGATAAACAAGGCGCGTTTTTGTAAAAAGAACGAAAGGCCAAAAAATGTTGCAGGATTGGGTAGTGCCAACTGTTCATCAAGGAAGAAGTTTTGTGCTTGTTTGTGGTTGTTTTTCCTACGCCGGGCAGGAAACTTGAAGCAAATCGAAGGTATTTTGCGAAAAGAGGGTTATTTAGGAATACTGCAAGGAAATGTAATACCATCGGAACAAAATTTAATCGGCGAAAATTTTGTATTCATGCAGGACAACGACCCCAAACACTCAGCAGTGATATGTAAAAATTTATTAAATGAAAAACAAGGTAATGGTACTTTACAAATAAAATCCGAAAAGTATGCCCTAACTCCATCGGGAACATTTTATAAGGGGACTAATATGCCAAATAGAGTCCTTGAGGAACTAGTGGAGTGGATGCCTCGGATTATGAAAGCTGTTCGTCGCGCAAAAGGGAGTTTCTTCAATGAACGGAATGTTTAAGAAGCTTTTGTTTATTTTTTGTTATAATTACTTTTTACTTTTATACTTTAATTTTAACCGCTATTAATAAAATGCAATAAATATTAAGTATAATAAGTTTTGGAAAAATGTGTGAATATTTTCTCATCTTTTTTTAAAATTTATTTACATGTCCGAATTAATATGGACAGTAGTGTACATTCCTCATATTGTTCACCAATATTTCATAGTTTCTTTACTTTTAGGCGTATGTCTGACAAATAATCGTCGTGAATTACCCTGAATAGTTGTAGCATATGTCAGTAATACATATTATTTAGTTATCTGCTCCCCTAAACCTAACATATTACAAGAAGTTTGTTTTGTTGTTGTCTTTAGAACAACGTAAAATTATACATACATAATAAAGAAAAAGTAAACAAAACAAAAAGTTTGTTGTCTACTGTTAACGTCATATGACAGAAGTAGGCATATGACATTATATTGTGTTCATGATATCATTTTGGTAATTGTAATTTTGGTAAATATCACAATTGAACTGTTGAGCGAAAAATTTACACTTCTAGTGTTTTATTCATTAATACATTATCGATAATTGTATTGCTTGCATGTATAGAAAATATATACCTGGAATTAAAACCAAGGAATTTATAACTTCTGCTATGAAGAGCTGGCGAAAAAGGAAATTAAAAAAGTAATAAATCATGCAAGGATTGTATTTCATTTCCACATTTGTGATATTACATATGCAATAATGCGTGATAATATTTTTTGCATGACGGTTTATCAAATTATTTAAATCTCTTTACTATTTCGTTTACAGCTTCGTCGATTTCATAACTTTCTACACTATCCGTGTGTCTACAATAGTCCGTAAAGAAGGAAAGGTAGTCTGTCTCATCTTTCGTGAGTATTCTAGGCGGTGTTGGTGGCTTATCTGGTCTCGTAGGTAACGCAGATCTTGGATGAAATACTGCAATAAAAATGACAAAACAATTTAGTGTAACAAGGAATTATTAGCAGTATTTGAAATGGTTTTATATTGTAGGAAAAATGAACGTAGCATTTGAATTGTACACACACGTATGCATATGTGTGTTTTACCTACGAAAAATTTCTATCTAAGGAAATAATTGTAGTTGGAATATAAATTGTTTAAGGTGAAAACTGTTTAACGTCGAAGACGGAAATAATTTTTGTATACATATAAAAGATACTGTATAGGACAAATGAGAGTTGACGCTGGTATATATAGATTGCTTATCGTGATTAACAGATAGATAACAAATGTTGTTTAGAGAAGTAAAGTAGAATTGATTGTTGTTTGCTATAAATACGTGCTACAACCTTTGAAAAACAAAATATGGTGGTTTCGGAAAGTAAGTTGGCGTTAAAAAAAGTTAAACGGCATATGTTGAGAAGAATTCGTAAGAGAAATATCGATGAACAAGTTAGTAATATTGTATATTCACGGATGGTATTAAACACTACGATTTAAAATTCACGAATATCTGGTCCTATGTTGTAGTATCAAGTAGGAATAATGTTTGATAAAATATGAAATGAACAATTTGCAAATTTCCAAACTTCCTTCAGATGGATTCACGATAATTTAGTGAAGAAAGACAAGGTCATTAGTAGATTACTACATGATTACTGCATGGAGTAAAGTAGCGCAAAATATAAGAAACACTCGAAGATTAGAAGTGACCTGTTGATGATGGGCGTGTATTACAGTATAAGGACAAAAGGAAAACGAAACAGGAAGAAAAATTACAAATAAGGAGATCAAATGTTTGAGACTGGGCTAGCCAGAAATAGAATATGAAGAGTCATAAGTTATTGGATAATAACAGTAGAAGAACACTGGGACATTTTCAAAACCACAATAAGAGAGCAATGCATTAGAATATGATGATTTTGTCACGCTACGGACTAACGAAGGTTTTTATAAAGAGTCATTTTTTTTCCAAATTAATAATAGAAAAGATGAAGACGTATGCTTCTGCGGCCAGAAATAGTAATAAACGAACTCTTTCCGAGATTCGACCGTGTCATAGTGAAAAGTATAAAACACAAAATAAAAAGAAGAAAAGAAAAGTGATAAAAAACAATAAGGAAAAAGGCATGAATCAAAACGGTATGGTACTTCGATATGTAAACCGTGCTAGAGACGAAGCCATTTTGGAAGAAGGTCGCGATAACCCCACGTGTTGACCATCCTAGAGGCGAAAACCTTCTGAAGGATTTCGTTAACACACGAAATTATCGTGACCTTCTTCCAAAGTGGGTTTGTCTCTAGCATGGTACACGTCGAGTTACCGTACCATTTTGCTTCTCTTCTTTTCTTATGCCCTTTCTCTTTCCGTCTCTGTTCATCTTTTTATTTTTAGTTCCGTTGCTTTCTTTTCTCTTCTACTTTTCACTAAAATACGGTCCAATCTCGGAAGTAGTTTGTTTAATAAAAAAGTGTCCATTTGTTTTGAAATAACGTTGCTATAATGTTTTGAAGTAGTAATGAAATGGCCTTCTTAAAAAGCCTTTCGTCAGTTCGGCGTATATGCGTATTTCATCAATATCGAAGTGGAAAGATACTTGTAGAGGCGGAAACCGCTTCTTCTCCGATGCTCCTCTTTTTATACCGAAGTAACGGAAAATGCAACATAAGCGAAACTTTATAACATTATTTTCACCATGAACCGATAGTCTTACCTCGCCTGTTGTTGACGAATCTCGGCTCGAGAACACGTTTCAGCGTCTTCGCCAGCCTCTCCACTTGGAGTACCTTCTTGGCGGCATCGACCGCAATCTCCATTATCCTCGCCTCCTCCGCGTAGCATTCCGTTTCCGCCTTATGCACCTGGTCCTGGGGCAGCTCGTCCAACTGTATGAGAAAGTGACGGTAGTTCATTTCTATGGCCTTCATCATATCGCCGACGCTCAAATTGGCGTCGTTCGGCGCAATTCTAGTCTCATACACGTCCTCGACAAACACGTACAGGCTGAGGACTTCCTCGTCGGAAATTAGTTTGCGGAATTCACCGTTTATTAACTCCATGGCGAGTTCCTCAAGGGACCGGGCGCGCTCTTCTTCCCACCTATATTATGGAAAATCGACACAAAGCATCAGTTGAGAAATTAAGTTTGATATTGTTGGTCGATGCGGCGCTTTCAATTTAAACGTAATACTTATCCTCTACGCTGTAGACGAGCAAATAATGCAATAGACGTTAACGAAGTAGTCTGTTGCTGTTAGTTACGAATCAGAATGAACTACAAACTACCTCGTTTAATCGGTCTAGTCTTTTTAATCAAGGTCTTTCTTACTTAAGTTTAATTCAAGTCTTATTGATCAACAAATCAAATTGAAGTACTATGGAAATGCTTGAACTTATGTTAGGTGATTAATTTTTATTGGAGTCAAGCGACTGCATTTCATGAGTGAACCATCATCAGAGTTAGCACGTGTTTGATGTTTGTTTTCATTCAATTTCAAGTTTAGATTTTACAGATAAATGTCAGTGAACATAATATAGAAGTTGTAACACGAGAAAAAGGTGAAGCAATACATGAATAATATTGCCATTATCATAAAATAATTTGCAATTTTTATTTTGACTGAACATAACCATATTTAACATAAATTGATGCCTAATCTTTTGTAAATTAACAGTGCACTTAGTCTTAAGATTAATAACCATTTTAAATATAGTTTAAATTACTTCAGTTTCATGAACTTGAATACTCCCAAGAGCCTAGTTCTTTTTATATTTTGCATACTTAATTAATTAATATTTTCACTGAACAATGCAGTATTACGTGAACTCAAAGGGTTTGATTCTCTCGAGCCATCGCACGAAGACTTGATTGTCTAAAAATTGAAGCACTTCAACATGCGTATGGTTATGGACCCTCTTCCCATAACTCCTAGCAATCTTCTTAATTTCTTGATTGACTGGACTCAGCTGTAGTTTCCGGTGAAGATCTTCACTTGGAACATACTATGGAGCCTTGATGATGTTCGTTAGCACTCGAAATACTCTATAATATTTGGAAGTAATTGTAGGTAATTGCTTTCTTTGGTACAATCTCACAGCCGAAGGCCGTATGTCCATACTGGTTTAATCACTTGCTGATAGACCACTACTTTGTTTCTGGTAGACAGCTAGGAGTTTCTTCCCAACAGCCAGTCCATATTTTTGTATTTGATTTGTAATTATGCTGTTTTCATTTTAGCTTGGCATTTAGGTTGAGATCCAAATTCTTTCTATTTCTTTGTGTGGAGTTGTGCTGATAAGAGCAGGTTTACTTCCATTTATTTTGATGCGCCATTGCCTAGTCCATGCATTTATGTTGTTTATTCCGCCTTGAAAACTGGTATTTGTTTCTTGTATAGTGTTTCTGGCATTTAACACTGCAGTATCATCAGCGAATGTCGCATATGTGTCGCAGTTAGAGTACTGGTCTTAGCATACTGCCCTAACGTACCTCGCATTTATTTTTTTCGTTTTTGAGTATTCGTTACCTTGTTTAAATCTAAAACGTACGTTTAGTTGTGTATGATTTCAAGAGTTTTACGTATTATACTGGTAACCACCTATTTAGTTTCGTGATTAGATCTTGATGGTATATTGCTTAGGTTACATTCAAAAAGATAGCTGTGCATATTTTCTTTTCGTGCAGGTATTTTTTTTACAACATCTGCTGTATAATGTACTTAATTTTTTAATACGAAATTCAAAGTCGTGATCGGGAACCAGTTGTTTTTCTTCGGCCTTTTGAAAAACAATTTTGACAACATTGGTAGCAGCTAAACGGGTCTATATCATTTTACTTTGTTTACAAGTTTGCCTAGTTTTGGTATCATCCTTGCCTTTGCTGTTTTTCATAAGACTGGCACATATTTTAATCTAAACACTGCATTTATTAGATGTGTAATTTTAACAATGGCTTTTCTTGACAGTTCTTTTAGTGTTTTCCCTGAAATGAAATTAAATAATATTTTTTGAGATTTACATTATCTATTATTATAGCTCCTTCTTTGGATATATTTTAAATCTTTTCTCTTATTTCGAGTTGGTTAATTTCTTCTAGTTCCTTGTGCGACTTGGAAAATAGTCTCTAGATATATAGTAAACAGTTCAACTTCTTGTTTGTTGTCTCTAGCCCAGGTACAAATTTCCTCCAGTATGTTGGGATTTGTTTATTGGGTCTATTCAATGCTTTGGTAGCTTTCCAAAATGAATAATCTGTATTTTCGTCATCAGTTAATTCACTCAAATAGGTACCAGTTGATTCATTTTTGATTTCCGGAATTTTCCTTTTCAGTAGTTAGGTTAGGATAAGCTGCTGTTATTTTCTCTTGTTTCATACTCTTTCCTAGCATTTATTTTCTCTTTCATTATGTCGCTCATTTCCTTGGGATAATTTGCGCTGGTTGTTTTTATTTTTATTTCTGAGGTGTTGTTCCATCCCATTTGAATGTCAATCATGAGTTTTTCGGATTCGTGCTCTAATTGTTCTGTTATTTTGATAGATATATTTAACTTGATTCTTTTACTGATTGTGAGTTCCAGTTTAAAATTTTCCCAGTCTGTGCCTTCTTTGGTAATGCCGAATTTCTCTGTTGGCTTATAACGCTTTAACAGAGTGCTTGTTGCATTTCTGAAATTGCTCCCTCTTCGTCTGGACATATTTCTTGAAGTCAAGAAATCCAGGGTTTTATTAATGTCAGTGAGTTAATACGAAGGCTTTCCTGTTGAATGTGATGTTCAAGAATTAATTACTAACAGTAGAATTGCGAGAATGCATTTTTAGAAAATTATATTTATGTATAGTTGTCATCTATGTTACTACTATAATAATCACTCTGTGAGTTTGTTCGTTATGAAAACTTGCATTTGTTTTCTGAGTAATTTCGCCTCAGCCTGCCGCAGTTTTAAGTTCGAATTTTCAGTAAATATCTTCTCTTTTTGTGGAGATTTGCCTCGTTCCAGTAAATAATATCAGCTGAAGCAAGACGGTGTTTTTCTACTTCAAAAATAATAAAAACTTTTTTAAAAAACAACATGGCCCAAGAAAAACTCTGCATTGGCAATGCTTTCTCAAGAAAAGGATTTTATCCAAAGTATTCCAGATTTTAATCAATAGTTATAGATAAATTTGCTACTACCAAAGATCGTCGTATGGATTCTTTATTTCAATAAAATCAGGATATTAATGGGTTTAAATCTTTCTCCTATTTCTTTATAAGTAGACTAGCAAAAGTAATGTTTAATAAAGCATACATAGTCACCTACTGTCAAATATATTGTCATTTACAAAATTTGTAACCCCCACATTTTTTAAGCACTAGTGGGAAGGATACATGGCACTCACATTATCCAAAACATTTCCATTTATTGTGATTTAAAGGGAGTTCCTTCTAACGCATGAAAGGACAACACTTTTGTCTGTCCATTATAGATCCTTTTTGGTATATTATAATTATTATACGTTTTTGAAGTAAACGTCTACACGCTCTTATGCTACAAACTGTATAATATATATATATATTTTAAGAATAATTTAAAGATGTGGGCTGTTCCTCAATACTAGACATACTTTTAAAATTATTTTAAAGTTTGAAAAATATAAACTGAAAATTATCTACATCATTTGCAACCTTTTATAATGAATTATTTTAGCTAATTATAATGGTAGATATTTGTGTGGCTGACATTGCAAATAAGATATCGAAGTAAGAATGAAAAAATGACTTAAATGACTATTCTATTCAAATTGGACAACAAAATTCTTGTTCTTAAAATTTTTATCGATATTTTAATTTTTAATAATTGAAGGTTAATTTTGATATTTTTTTTACAACTTTTCAATACATTTTAACGTTAAAATGGGGACATAATAAGGACGTTATCATGGATAGGTAATTATCCAAGCCATAGATTATAATCTGATGATCTTGTTAGTACAAGGGCGGTTCGATATCTTTCCGCATAAATATAGCGACAATTATCTGAAATAACAATAAGCTGCATTTAGAACTAAAACCAGAAAGGAACTGTAAATGCATACATACATACGTTTATGTCTATCCTCATTATAAATTAAGTTTTAGTGCGAATATCAAATTAGCAAGTACATAATTAGTAATTTACGTAGTTAATTAGAGGGAACTTACACAATTTCTCCTATTAAGCTGTCGATAATTTCCTGTACTGACGTAATTTGCTCGTCAAATTTCTTTTGAGTCTCTATCATGCCTTCTTTAACATTTTCCAGTGGTATTGCTAATTCTTCGGAATGCAGCAATGAGTTTAAATTCTGCAGTTCGATAAACCTGAACACTTTCAGAAGTTCATACGGCTCCTTGAAATACAGCAACGGTTCTTTTTGTGTGGCGCAGTCCTCTAGAAACATGTTAATCATCGCGTCCAACGTATTTGCTTCTGAACCTGAACCTAATCGATACTTTTCGAAAATGGAGCTTTCTGTTTCGACAAGGCTTTGATGCGAGGCTTCAGATTTAAGGTGGTAATAGTCGTGAACTTTTCTCCAATGCAGAGGGCTGACTAAGTATAAGAATTTTTGGTACATCTTGCAATTCCGCCATTTCTCCTCCAGATTGTATACCTGAGCTTTTAGAGCACCATAATCTTTAGATAATTCTCTAAAGATTTCATATTTCTCAAAAGCCTTAGTTGCTTCCTTCTCAGCTTGTCTGAGGAGTTCCATAGAGGTGGAATGGTCATTTGATAAGAACTGTTCAAATTGTTCGACGTATGATTCGTATCTTGATTTGATTTCGTCGATCATTCTTTGTTCTTCGATGAAATTCTCTTCAATTAGAATAACTTCATCTTCCCTATACCCGGCTACGATTTTAGACCTTAGACATTCTCTGATGTCTTTGATGTAATCTCGCACGTTAAACTTTTCACCAATCGGTCTACCTTCGACGATCGAGAAGAAATTTGGATCTATATCAAGTATAGTTTTCATGCTTTGCAATTCTGGTTCTTTTACATACAGACGATTTAGCATGTCTAAATTTTGTCTGGACTGGTAATTATTCCTTCTATTATATTTTAAGCCCAATTCTTTTCTTCGTAAATTATCTCTCCATGCTTTTGACATTACTCTGTAAGAAAAATTTTCTAGGTCTTTCGGATAAACGAATGGTGACGGTTCTTGAAGGATATCTCGTTGGTTCTCATCATTAATTTTTGAACCACTTGTAAAGTAGTGATCTTTCACTATATTTTTGTTACCAAAAACCCTCTGTATAGGAGTTTTGGGTTTTATGACTGCATTTTGTTTGTTCTTTTTCTTGAAGTCCTTTCTAGAAATACGCTTTCGTTGGTCATCAGTCTTATCAGCGTTTACATTTTCAGATGTTTCCGACATCGTTAATGTTGTTCTTTTAATGATTCTTCGCAATGCGAATTTTAGAATTTCACCTTGTCAAATATACTTTGATTATAATCTGAAAAAGGAATTGTTGTCGTAAAATATATAGAAGCGTATCGATCAAATAGTTGAGTTACCATGGAGTTAGGCGAACGTTAGTGTCAGAAATAATTGGCTGAAATGAGTATAATTCCAAAATGGTACTGCAAAAAGTGCATATAATTGTAACCCAGTAGACGCGATAATTTAAACACCTCGACTATTTTGCTTTTAGGCGCAGAATATTATCTGATCCGATAAGTAATTATTAGTTTCTTCTAATACTAATACACACAGCGATAAATGCGCTTGTGCCACGGAGAAAGGGTAGCTTTATCCACTAATGTAATAAAGAAGGACGGTTGGACTACTGCGTTATTCGATTACTGTTGTGCTTGGTTGTGTCAAAATGTCAAAAGTCATATTTTGCTGTAGTTCATGCATAAGTTCATATTTGATTTATTTCACATTTCAACATTTTACAGAAGAAACCGTTCTTTTCGTCGTTTTATTACGTCGGTTTTTGGAAAGTATGTAATTTTTAATAAGCATATACACTACCAGCCATAAGTGTTCGTCCACTTGGATTGGAGATTATTCAAAGAAACTATTTTTTACTCCTATCAAAATATTTCTATTATTAAACTGTAAGTACGAGACAGATTATAACTGTCATATAATAATAATACAATAATCTTCTGTGTGTACGTAGTGAACCGATTTGTACTAAGATATTGGAAATAACCCTTTTTACGCATCAGGCACCTTGAGGTAGGCAGATTAGATAAAGAGCAGTTTTTCGTAAATGTTTATCTCGGCCGTCATAAAATATGAAAGCAAACGATACGGGCATTTTGATATAATGAAAAAAATTAGTTTGCATTCAGCTTCCGAACTGCGAGCAGTGAATAGCAGTGAAATATCGGCAAGAAAAAAATATCTACGGAAGCGCTTGCCTAAATTGTGGTATATCACTGCATCGGTAAAAGTAACCGAGAAATAGGTAAATTACTGAAAATAAACCGTAGAACCGTGTATCATAATGTTGAAAAGTATCAAAGAAGTGGTAGTGTGTTCAATACACATCGCCCCGGATGGCCAAAGATAATAGCACCAGCACAATTAGAATCCGTCAAAAGTTCGCGCAAATAAAGCTAAATGGTTAGTATAGGCGAGAGGACATAAAAACTAGACGTTAGGAGATTGAACCTTTGGTTCAAACAGAAGAACATCAGTCTGTAGATCGAAAGGGGAACGAGCACTTAAATCCTCTATTACACGAATAATAAAACATAAAGGAGGATCATTCATGATTTGGGGATGTTTTGGCAGTGCCTCTGTGGGCCATTTAGTGAAGAAAGATAGTATCCTTAGAAAAGAAGCTTATAAACAGATTTTGGAGTGGAATGCCATCTAATCTGGAACTCGATTAATCGTGGAAAGCTTCGTGTTCCAACACGATAATGATCCAAAACACATTGCAAAGATATGCCGTGAGTATTTGGAATAACTGGAGCACAGAGAGAAAATGGCTGCTATGAAGTGGTCGCCCCAAAGCCCAGATCTCAATTCGATCGAGGTTTTATGGGAGGAACTGCTTCAAACAACAGTACTTTGGACGTAACTACAGGGTACGTAGAGGAAAATAGAACCGCTAATACTAGCAAAGCTGCTAGAGAGAATCCCAAGATTGTGTGCGATAAATTTGCACTGCTGTCCATTTGTGGGCTTAAAAACTTTACGCATGGTACAGACGCGTGTTATATTTTAGCATTATTTTTTCTGATTAAGACCAAATTTCAACGTGTTGTTTTTTGTATATTTAATTTGAGGTAATTGGCACTAAACTACTTTTTCATTAAGTCTAATACATTAATTATCCATTCCTTCTTTTAAATTGGATCTGTCAAAAACAATTTATACTTTGCCTATTCATAAATATATAAAATGGTGAACGGGATCCTTTAAAGCCCAAAAAATCAAAACAACCTTAAAAGAACCGCAATAAGGTGAGGATGCATTATAACGGTGAAGACTTTCAGCTTCTTTGCCATGTTGTATATGGATGTTTTTCTACTAGGTATAGTTGATAAACTACCGCTTCCGAAAACAGAAGTTACCAGTTAATACTTTTACAAAGTGGATTGATATTGTGGATATGAACATAATACGTATTCTGCCGTTGCTTGATGTTCCTGAAATAGACTGCAGAGTTGATCTTCAGTTTTGCTAAGTTTGCGTAAATGGTATTTCAGTGCTATATCTCCAACTATTATCCATGCCAGTAGTCTGAGGTCCCCTATGCTGAACGATAATAATGTGTTCGCTATACTTGGTGAAGGTAAAATGAAGGTATTCGAATGACTTTGTCCATGAATGTTTACTCAATATAGTACCACTTGTCATTCCTTCCATTTCTTGATTTTGTATTCTATGTGGTTTTTCTCTAGACCACAGCAGGGCTCTAATCCAATGAATGGGATTACTGCTGCTTCTTTGGCCAACTTAAGATTTCCCTTGGCTTAGTACTCACCACACTGCCCAGATTTCAATCCGATCAAGCTCTTGTGGGAGGGACTCACCCGATAGGTGGAAAATCTGGTTTAAATTCGACAACAATATTTTGGGCGCTACTACAGGATAAATTGGAGCTGTCAAAAATAATTATATAATCTTTTTATTTTCAATGCAATGTTTATAAGTTATTTTATTTGACTAGGTGCTGAACAAAATTATTTATCAAGGAATACAAAACACATTTGTGAATGTAAGCAAGGCAAGCACGAAAAGGAAAAATTCAATAAAGGTGATTAAAATGAATTAGTTGATGTCTTTGCTATATCTTTTATTTTATCCTAATTCTTATTTATTAGAAAAAACTGCTATTTGCCAATAAAACTCCGTGGTAAATGCGCTTTCGAACAAAAGGAATTTTAGCGATGTACTTGAGTTACACAGCTTCTGCGTCATCCGTAAAACTGACAAGCGTTCTTTAAGAAATTCAAAGTTTAGGGACGTGTCTCAGTGGATTATGGAAATATCTACATCGAAGGGAAGCGGAAAGAATAGTTTGCATTGAAAGTGTTATTTTCTCCTTGTGTGGCTAGGAGATAGTTGATGCTAACTCAATTAAACTTGATATAGGTGCACTCAAAATGATAATTTGCTACGAGCTGCATAAATAAAAAAAAGTGAAACGAAAAATATTTCGTCCTTCATTTTTGTGAGTCCCGGGCTGTTCCTACTAACTTTTTACTTTATTTCTCATTTGTGTCACCAAGGGATTAAAACGTAATGCGACACAATGTCTGTACACGCCATATACATTATATTTTCCCCCAGTCCACTCAGCACTTTCGACCATGAGCACCAGCGTATCCCGCTTTATGATACTTTTTATAGTTCGGGAAAATTCGTAATATCTTCTTGACAGCGACGCTTGTAAACGCAAAAGGTAAATTGGAGCGTGTGCCTTCTCACATATGCATCGCCTTGGCAGCGCTTTCTCCAACAGACTAATAAGATTACGTTTGGTTGAACAAGGATCCCGTCTATTAATTAATTAATTAGATGGTGAAGTAACTTTTTCTCATGCAAATTCGAAGTCGCAGCTTGTACATATGTATTTACACAGGGGTACGATAGCTCGTTTATTTCATTGGGGTAGCGGAAGGATAGCACTACATATGGACTACTCGCTTGAATCGATAAATTGATTGAATTAATCGTCACGTTATTGGTTCAGTAAAAATATGTAATTGTTTTTCGTTATAGTTTTACCTTTGTTTTATCAGGAAACATATTATGTATCGTTAGAAATACAATGATTTTTGCAACGATTATGTTATCGCAGTGTACAAAACAAATTGAAAAAAAAAATCTGATTCCCAGTATAATCACAATACATACCTTAGCGATATTTAATTTGTAGACAGATATTGTCATATACTTATGAGGCTCGATCTCTATGCTGTACCTTGGGCCCCCTTACAGTAAAACTGCAGTTGCATCATATTTTTTATTTTTCGACATAGTCTCCCTCTACACTAATGCACTTGGTCTATCGGTGCTCTAACATCTCAAGAGCATTTTGGAAACATTTTTGTCCGACCTCTGTAAACCATCTCACTACAGCTTGCATCACTTTATCATTACTGGGAAATTTTTCCCCATTTCTTTTAATTTAGGGAACAGCCTGTAATCACTAGGGGCCAGATCCGGCAAATATAGCGGGTGCTCTACTAATTCAAAGTCTGCTTGGTGTATAGCAGCCATGGCAATACCAGATCTGTGGCTGGGAGCATTATCCTGATGGAACAGCACACCATGCCTTAACCTTCCTCGGCGTTTCTCTTTAATAGCGTCTCGCAATTCAGAAATCAATTATGGGTAGTAGGCTCCTTTAATGCTCTGTCCCTTTTGCAAATAGTCAGTCAGGATGAATCCTTGAGCATCCCAGAACACAGATAGCAAAACCTTTCCAGCAGATGACATGACCTTAAATTTGCGTAGAGGAGGAGCACTGTGATGTTTCCGCTATCTACTTTGCACTTTGGTCTCGGGTTCATAGTGCTGTACCGATGACTCATCCATGGTCTCATACCGACTAAGAAAGTTCTCTTTGTTTGCTTGGTACCTTTTCAAAAGACGCTTACAAATTAACACCCGATTTCTTTTTTGATCAATGGTTAACATTCGGAGGACCCATCTTGCGCTCATCTTTTTCATATCTAATTCTTTTGTAAATACGTTGTGCACCGTATGATTTGATAATCCAATATCTTCCACAATGTCCCTGATGCGCACTTATTGGTTTTGCAGTACGATATCGTGTACCTTTTTAATGTTTTTGTCTGTTGTTACCGTTATGGGAGGACCATCGGCATTGTTGGTTTTCAGAGGATGTTCTTCCGCATTTAAAATCTCGACACCAGCGTTTTATTATATCATAAAAAACCGCAGACTTCCCAATAGTTGCCATAATATCTTTATGAATTTGAATTATCGTTATGTCCTTTTTCTGGAGATATTTTATTACGGCTCTTTGTTTTATAGGATTCATTTTTATAAACAATCACAACACACAACAACACTTTGAGATACAAACTTGATATTATGTAGATATGATCTACAAGTGTCAGTTAAGTAAATGTCAAAAACATTAATCGAACAAGATGTAGGTGAGGGCTGGGGCATGAGGATCCGCCCTCGTCTGTTTGGTAAAATTGCATTAATTATACCAGTGCAGCAGAACGTAATAAGTCTCAACAAACTATATAACTGCAAGTTTCTGCTTTCGTGTATCTTAACAAAGAATGCTGAAAACTTATCCGAGTCTTTGAAATAGGTAACATTAGCAGCCAACATTTGAGCAATTTGTACATACCCAGGAATGCACTTAATCGGTAAACAATTTAGAAATATTGGAACAATCGCTTTTTCGCCAGTGATGAAGATGATAACGATGTCCCTCTACGTGTGATTAAGAAATAATTGCGATTCGATGTTGACTTTCATATCATTGTGTCATCGGATTAATGTATTGAATATAGTAAATCCTCGCATTTTTTATACACCAGCCGACATTAATTTATGAAACGAAGATAAGCAGATGAGTAATGTAAATGAGAGGGAGGATGAAGACAGTAGTGATGAGAACCTTCCAATTGTTATTAGAAGTGTAGTGATTGACACGCTAAGAGCAAATTTACGACGACTGAAGTATCAGCTTGTGTTTTTTTTTGTCATTAAAAGTATATATTACTATTAGAATATGTTTTGTGTTTTTAAACATTTCTCTCTGTAATTCGCTTATTGATGAAATCACGCTCGTTGGTATAAATATGTCAATAGTATAAATAGATTTAGTTTGAATTAGTTCACGTAATCAATGGATTGCTGTAATCCATGTTTCCATTGCTGTAATCCAAATTATAGCAAGATGATAGCTGCGATAAATAGAACATATCGCTGGGAGTCCAAAGCGAGACAAACATTATTTATTGTTGAGATTTACTTGTCTGTGTTTTTAGACAGTTCAGTTTTGCTCTACTTCCCTTTCATGAAGCTCAACTTAAATGTTAACTGGGCTCTTTGGATCTACTTTTGATTCGCAATAAAATTCATGTATCAACTCTTGGGCGGCGAAAGCTTTGATTAGGAATGTATCTTTTAAATACGTTGACATAATAAACAAATGATATATTTCTTCTGAGATTTTCCCCTACTAGTGAGATTCACCTCTTGATGTTGCGAGGATATCCTGACAAATTTCATGTGACAATCTTTAGAAATAGTTTCTTGATGATGATGGTCCCCAATCCTTTCTTAGCAAGAAAAGGTGTACCACAAAAGTTTTCTTACGAATTCCAACAAAATCGCTACTATTGCTTGGAATTTTTAGTAAAGCCTGTCTGTGACTCTAGTATGTATGCTAACTTTCACCGTAGAATTTTAGAAAAAGCTCAAGCTCATTTTTCAAAACTGAGCTTCTTGTAACCATTTACCAATAAGTTCATATTAAACTGTTATTTAAATAACTAATGTGCAAAATGTTATTCAATATTCGTAAATTCTTAGGTTAAAATTAGTAATTCAGATGCTGTTTTTGTTTCTTTCTTGCAAATTCTTTTGTCTATTAATATTGGGTTTTCCAGTAATATTTATATCTTGGCTTTCTTGTCCTTCAATCTTTTCTTTGTTTTTTCTATATTTGTATTTTATTCTCGTTAAAAACACTATTTTCAATATCATCTATCAGAATGATTAAATACAATATGGCACATAACACCGTTTTGGTAACAATGATCTTGTTTGTATAGATATTTGCAACTTTTCTGAAATCATTGACATTTTGCATTTTTGTCGGGTTATGTAGATAGCATGTGGCACACCGAAAAATGGCTTTACCACTTCCCCCTCTTTACTACGTACTCTTCAATTGTTAAATATTGAATTGTTCTTAATATTAACTTGCCAATCTGCCATTAGCAATCAAGTAGTTTTTTTAAGGAAAATGTTGGCAGTGTTCATTTATGTTCCACTTTGTTACATATTTGACTCAATAAGTAAGGGAAGGATCGAATGATAATAGGTTTATTCACGTAAATTTAAGACCAAATTGAGAATTATACTGTGAGAACGCAGAAAAACTGTTTGACGACACATTAAAAGAACAACTGGAATGTCAGTAGAATGAAATACATCTTCCTATATGATTGCATCGTGTTTTACGTAAATTCATAAGGCACAAAAATATAGGACAACCGAAGGAACCATTTTCGGACACTCTTTTAGTATTCAGAATATAGTTCTGTGTGGTTATTTCGATTGTCCGGCGAAGCACATACCCTAAAGATATAAGTTTAGAAGTTCATGATTCACAAAAGAGAAATGTCGGATAAATGAAAAAGTTTCACACAACTCCACATCTATAATTTTTTATAGGTTCCTCATCTCAAACTTTATTGTTTTCTTTATACCTGAATATATGACTACTATAAAATTCCAGCGTAGTTCTTGTATGCCTTAAGAGCTTGTCCAATTATTAAGTGCTACGATTTGCTAATACATACCTGTACCTGCCTTTTTACGTTTGTAGCAACCTTGTTAATTGTTAATCCTTCTAGGAAGCGATGAAATTTTACGGGAAAGTCCAACCCGACACCGATAAATAAAAACGAACTTTGGAATTTCTCTTTTTTTCAAGTGAAAATAAAAGAAACCGCAATAGTTTGTTTTTTCTTTTTTGTTTCGAAACGAGATTATCAATTGTTGCTTGTCTTTCCATATTCCTAGCTTATTAGATGTTCCAATTAATGTTATACATTCTCTAGTTTAATTATACTAAGTATAACAGCTTAAATGTGTTATAATAATTACTGGTAACTTTACATATGTAAATGCAATGAATAAATAAGTTACAAACATTGCCCGAGGATATGCAAGCGTTGCTGGAGTAGAGACGTTATTTAACGTTACCTACAGTACGCATACATAAAATGTTTTGCTTGAGTAAATACTAGACACTTTTGCCATACAGACAGCGTTGTCAACCTTAAGGATTCATTGTAATCTGCAGATATACCGTTTTGCATTCTAGCGATTTTTGGGGACTTTTACCTTATTTTCAAGTCTACTTAATAATACCTTACGTACTGAAAATGTATGAAGACGTATATGTTAAAATATGTGGATACATCAACCCCCTATTCAAATGATTCGTCTTGTTCTGTATATTCATACAATATAAAAAATATTTCACCGGTTTGAGAAATTATAGTCTATATATTTTATTATATATATATATTATTTTTTGGTTAAATATGTTGGGCTCATTGAGTAGTGAAAGTGGTGACCCAAAAACAGATAAATATGATCAAAGATGTAAGGAGAAATGCCAAAACATATCCGAGTCTATAAGTTGTTTAAAAAAAGTACAAACCGTCATAAATTTATCTTGGGCAAATGTTGTGACGAGGCCATAAATATAAATAGTGGCAAAGATTCATTACCTAAACTGTTCACGAAACATACTTTCATTACACATGGCTCTCAAGTATACTCTCAGCATTGATACTGATTGATTAGTATTTAAGTTAGAACCAGAGACATTAAAATTATTGCACTGCTTCAATTCACTTTGTATTTGTTACCACTACATATTCAGTATACGCTCTAATACCAGGTGAGCGCATTATCGAGCAAGTTAATGCTCGAAACATCGACATTTTTGCTTCTTTCCGTTCTTATGTGGAAGTCGTAATAAGCCTGCCTGAAATATACTCGTTTGTGGGCCTATATGCACTTTATGAGATATCAGATGCCAACTCAGTATGCTCTTTTATGATCATCTTGTACGATTGATCGAAATTATGTTACATCGGAATTACATCTAAAAAGGAATGTTTAAAGACATCTCAAACGTTGAATGTAGAATCGTTGTAACTATTTATTAATTGAGGAAACTTATTACATACTTATTATATACAAGGTACACCTTTTCAGCTGAGCTATTTATATATTGTACATAGTTATTTATTTACAAATCATTTTCTATTAAAAGGAAATATGAAAAAAATGATTCAGCAGGTTCTAATTCTGAACTGGTTCTTTATTTCATAATCTAATAAATACAATTACAAACATTCGAGTTTGAGGAGCAGCTACTAAAAAATACCAATGAAAATGCTACATTATTTTGGTAAGAAGTCAAAAATTGAAACTCGCTGATTGTTTTAAGTTAATTTACCTTTAACATATTAACTTTTCTAGCCTTCGGTTAATCTAGATAGTGAATTCTCTAGTAAAACCTTAATGAAGACTAAGGAACAAGAATTAATCGCAGGACCTGCGATAGCATTGTTACATACGGAGCTGTATATAGGTAATAATGGCGTTTTTACCGGTTTTTTATAAAAAAAAAATGTTGATGTTTCTTAAGCAATAACATATTTACTTGAATATTTCCGTCTCTATTTTTCATATTTATTGATTTTTTTACGAACAATTCGACCGACTTGAGGATTTTTAGATTAACATATGCAAACTTAAAGAATGCAAGCTATACGGACAGCTGCGCAGCTAAGCACCGAGATGTACAGGAAGCTGTAGAAAAATACGTACAATTTTATTTTCATTTATTGTTGCTACTATAATATGTACTATTACTTCGCCTTTTCTAGCTGGTATATGAACAATTCATGTATGTTACCAGAAGGAAGTATCTTATTGACTTCGTAATGATCGTGTGATGCTTTTGTTAGAGATCACATGAATGCAATTATTTCGTAGATTGGTAGGTATAATAAAATCCCACGTGTAGGGCTTATTCGTCGGCAGGTACATCTATTGGATGTATTTAAATTAATCTTAAAGGTGACTACGTGCTGGCCCTCACGTTTCTTTACCTGATCGACAAGATGAAGAGGTTCTTTACTAAGATTCGGATTACTGCACCCACCGGGACAGGTGTTTTGTACTATTTTATGGGTAGGTTTCCTCATTTATGCACTTCTATTTTCACAAGATGTCTTTCAATATTTAACTTCTTTGATTTTGCATTTTGAACCCAATAGTTATTCAATATTTAGTGATAGGAAAAAATAAGAACAAACAGCGAAATTTAAAAAACAACATCGTTTAATAATAATTAGAAATAATATTAACTTTATATTTAGGTACATATTTACAAATAATACATGAAAAAAATGGCGAAAAATGAAAACATAATTACAATACAATAATAACCATTATCATGATTGAAAAAACTGCGATTATATAGAGATATACATGTTGATCTATCGTACACATATAAAAAAAATAAATATGTATTAACGAGAAAAGAGTATACAAACGACTTGCAAGTGCAAAAATTACAACAAATATTTAGTATGTATACTATATTTTTTATAACTTTTCTATATAAAGTGTATATTGTAATTAATGGTTTTTTATCATCAAGCATACATTAATTTATAGGCTGCATTACTTTTATGTATATGTACAAATATTGAGTACGAAATATAAATATTTCATTTGCATGTATATACAAAACAGCACGTTCTGTTTTTTTATCATTATTTTATTTGTAACAATACTCTGTATAATTAATTTTGCCTCAGTAACAACCTTTTCGACCGCATGATGGTCCAAAGTTAGAAATAATAACGTTCATTAACTGAGTGCCTCAGAAAGTTTTCATAAAATTTAATAATTTAAATAGCCTTCATTTCAAATGATTACATAATTGAACGACAGTTTAACTGCCTTAACTATAGTAATTTAGCACTGTACAAGTCTGTATTTATTTTATATTTTAAAATACATTAGAGAGTCAAATACAGAGAAAATAAGGAAGTCGTATTTTAATGCTTGAAATTGTTCCTCTTGTTTTGACTTAGTAATAAAACGGACGGCAAAATGCTTATATCATTCACGAATTCTAACAACGAAATATTCCCGGATGACATTGCTATTTTATTTGCAGGTGTAAAGAATTTGAGGCAGTAAATTTTCGAAAGTATGCAATTATAAGCATTTTTGTTTTCGCGCTAAAATAGTTTTTGAAAAAGTAAATAGTATATACGAATGTTACAGTCAATTATTTTGCTAATTACCTAACCGTTTAAATTCATAGAAAAGTTCTATGTGATAGTGTATAAACAAAGAAAGGTTTTGATAAATCAAATTAAACATTTTTGTAAAAAAATCGAGTTATGCGAAATGTCAAAAAGTATTTGCCAACTCTAAACTTGTGGCTGACTAAAAATAAATTTACGGATTCCAACTCAAAGATATCTACATAGTAGATTATCTATTTATCTTAAAACAGAAGCTTGCAAATATAATTAACATTGAACTAAAAAATAGTGTAATTCAAAGTGATATTTGGGTGTTTAAGTACGCGATTATCAGTTTGATGAACTTTGATTTCAATTTGTGAATATTTATTTTACGTATACAGAATGAATATCTTACAATTTCCGAAAATCCCAATTTGTCGTATTAGCCCATGCTTTCTTAATAGAACAAAATCTATCTTCGGGGCTTTATTCTTGCTCACGATAAAAAAACCGTGTGAAGCAAACTTGGCAATACTGTTACAGTTAATTTGACAGAACAGACTGAAATAAGGTACAAATAATTTAATTAAAAAAATCATTTTTGGAATTTCAACGTCCCTAAGATTGCTTTTACTTTAATGTTAAAGAAGACTTATTGGAATTAATGGATTGTACCTTTACTTGCAAGATTTAGTTTCTTGCTTCTACAAATTCTCAATAAATTAATAAGGCTTTAAATTATTGTGCATTGTTTATAACACAAACAGAGTTAGTTAGTTTCTTTAAATATTTTTATATTACCTGAATATGTAGTTAAAAACACTATTTTTTTTATTTAGAAAGCATAGGATAAGGAGATTACCAAAAACTTTATAAGAAGTTATGATACGCCCTGTATATTTAACAGCCAATATGTGCACGCGATCTTTCTAATTATTCTTTTTTAACAAGACAACTAAGATTCTCTAATGTATTTTAGCTGCGTTATTATGTTATTTATATGGGTATGGATTACACAAATTTTGTGAAATCATCACAGCGATACAATAAATAATTTATTATATAATATAATGGCAAAATGTGTAAAGATTGTATGAGAAAGGAAAACTAAATATTTAAGAATTGTAACGTTCATGTAATAATTAACTGTAGCGTTTTCGACAGGAGTAGAGCGAAAATGTTTCTAACTAAATCCTACTTACAAATTAATGAGCACCTTTGGTTCTGGTAAAGTAAAACCATATTCGAGAATTTTTTAAAGGTACTTCTTTGTGAAACTTAGAGAAAATCATAGGAGTGGACGAATATTTAAACATTTTAATTAGCTTTAGAATAGGGTGCCATTCTCGTCTGACATGATAAAAATAAATTTGTTTTATTCTGAATACATTATTTAGTTTTAATGTGTATTAAAATTCGTTGTATATCTTATAAGAAATTCTTTCTCTTCCAATAGAACTGAGTATGTATCAAAAAATTTACTTATCAAATTCTCGATTATGGTAGCCTACAATCTAAAATTGCACATTAGAAGTATGTATAATAAAGCGTATGGGATATTTGGGTGTTATGCCTCTTTTATTTTTGTTTCCTTAATAAAATTTGCGCTTTCAACTCCCGTTTTTTTTTCTCTACAGACGAATATGTGTATTTCTTTCGTTTTCAACTTTCAATGTGCAAGCTACATTTTCGATTTTACAATTTTCTCACGCTACATTTTCGCGGGAAATCTTAGAACAATAGCTTCGCTTTTTTATTGGCGATTTAACGATCACAATAACGCGGGGATTATGTACATTTTCTTTGATTCATAATAGGTCTATAAAAGCAAAACGAATAAAGAAGTGTAGAGATCAAACACACCGTGTAATTAAGGTATTATATTCTCATCGAATTAAGAAATATAATTGTGTAAGATAACTCTGGAAATACAGTGACGATTAAAGTTTAAAATAAGCTACTTTCTAGTCTTCAAGAACAATATATGTAGGGGGGATAATACATCTTTAGTCGAGCAGTGCTTCTTTTAACACAGGAAGAAATGAAGATATTACAGTAAAGCTTGGCTAATCTGAAGCGCTACTACTCCGGACAATTAAAAAAATTTGACTATAACCAGGATAGATCACATATAACCCAATTCGAATTGCATGTCGTATGTTGTTACATATTTCGCATACGAATAAAAGGGACTGCAATGGCTTGAAATGGAAATGGAACTTGAACTCTTGTCGAAAAACAGGATATATTACTAAAATTAAATAGTGATATTAATAATATAAGTACTAGCAGAGCAATATAGTGCCGGTACATTCAAAATTTCTGATATGGAAAAAAATAATGGGAAAATAAAAAGTACGTATAAAGTTAGGGTACGTGCTATTCTTTTCCCATCAATTGGTAAGTGGCGTCTTTTGTATTTGCAGTTATATTGCAAGTCGTGCCTCAACACCAATTCATAAGAAATCAGAGTATCAGTGTACCTTTGCTTCAGTTACAGCGAAAAAGGCATGCGACTGTCACAACTAATATTTTAAGGTAAATGATTATTGAAATTTATTCTAAATATTATAATGACAAAAAGTTTATTGTAAGTAGATGATTGGTGTAGTATTCAAATAGGTTTGAAGATAGACGGCATTCATTAATTGAAAGTGGTTCGAAAGAAACTATCTAACGACTCATCTGTCGTCCAAACTTTTTTACTGCTAAAATAAGCAAATAATGCAGATGAATCTATGTTATTTTGAAAACTATTACCTGATCGGAGAAAGAATAATTCTAGAGCGAAAACCTTCGAGAGAGTAACTTTTCTTGCCTGTGCAAATGGCATCGCCATTTGTAATAAAGCCAAAATTATGGTCATTGGAAAAGCATGAAATCTGAGAGCTTTTAAGAACTGCGTTACTTTTCGAGTTTTATACTGATTAAGAAAAAACGCCGTGATGACTATTCACGAAACGTTTGGACCAATGAGAAAACTTCATGTAGACAATACTACTAATAGAAAAATAATCGACAATACTTCCAGCTATGTGGCACCGGTATGTGTAGAAAACTCGGTTGGTTCCTCGACCATTGTCCCAACGTCGTCAAAATGCTTCTTTTATCCTTTAATTTGAATGTAGGAGAAAAATCTGTGCAATGAATCGATCATCATGTCAAATAAGAAAATATTGGTAGCAAAAATTAGGCAAATGAAATGTATAAGCAAAAGTCAGTATAACCAGTACTTAATTGATTAATTTGTAATTCTTTTCATGTGGAAAAAGAAGAGGTATTTAAGTAGGAAGTTATGCACGATTGTTGTGAGTGTTTGTGATTTTATATATTAATCGCACTTTTAACTATATAAAACTACCACATGCTATGTTCGTGGTACAATTTCCACCGTATCAGTTACTGTATATGTTTTTGCTTCTGAAATATTTTGCTCATAATGCAAGACAATCCTAAGAAGTATTTCAACACTTTGCGTACAGGTATTTGAAATCGAAAACTGTTTTCCTTTATTTTCAATAGGAATTTATTCCAATTTTATATGTAAAATAATATTGTTGATTGTATCATATGTCTGACTTATCTTTATTGCTTCACTTTTAAATGGTCTGTACTATTTACTATAACATTAGGTATTGTACATTTATTTGAGTAATTACAAATGCAAATGTACAAATATAAAAAGTCTTTCGAACAATGGTGTTTTTTCAATACAAAATTGTGTTGTGTGCTTGTATTGCTTTCTTCGACAGAATGTTTGTAAATATTTTTCGATTGTTTTTAAATGAAGCAAAAATTGATAACAATATTTCGTATCCATTGACGTCTACTACACTAGATTACTCAAAAGATAATTTTAAGATTCTTGCAAAGGTTAAGAATAAATCCAATTCCCTTTGTAGTCATTTTTTCTAGAACGGCTTTCTGAATGAAATATGTTACTTTTTACAAATTGATAGATATATAAAGTTTTTTTCTGAAGATCTTTTAAGTTACTTATTAAAAATTTCCAAAATTGCAAATAGGTTTATTTGCCCACAGTATTCTCACATGTAGTTCCAGAGCTATTTTAATATATAATTTTATCAAAGTTTGAAGGACAACATTGTGCAAATTTGTGTTCATCATACTACATAATATATCTTTAGGTACATAAAAAATAACGGCGAGGGCAAGTATATGCGGGCCGGACTAGTATACCTTCTTCCTTATTATCATCAACATCATCATTACCATCATCGACGGACACTAACCATCAGCAACCGTAACAGTTGTATCGTATCGATAATGTGACGGCCTTCGTTTAAATAAATTGACTACCGAAATGGTAGTAATGCACACACGTGTCATTTCAGCATCGCCGCCACATTGTATTAATTTAATGATCACGTATAAGAGAAGAACACGCAGCGTACGCTCACAAAAAAATATCAACACACGCACACACATTCGTGAATAAACGGAAGCGGAATTTATCGCGTCTTTTTTTTGCACTGTTTCGCTAGTTTTCGACGCTTCAAAATCATTTCGTAGAGTACTTCGAGTCCTTCGTGCAGGCCATCGCCTGTTATGGCGCACGCCGGCTGGACATGCCATAAATGGCCACCTGGCGCGCCCGAACCGCCCAGCTCCAAAAGACCGAGCAGTTTCTCTAATTCGCGTGGTTCCCTGGCGCCCGGCAGATCCTGTTTGTTGGCCAGAACCAGTATCGGCACACCCATGTTCTCCGGCGACTTGACTGTCCTTAGCAGTTCCATTTTTGCCTCCTCCATTCGTTCCACATCCACGCTGTCTAGAACGAAAACGATACCGTCGGTGCATCTGGTGTACGACTTCCAAAGCGGTCGTAACTTTTCCTGACCGCCCACGTCCCACACTAAGAAGTTGATTCCTTTCGCCTTACCGAGCATACCTTTGACTTTTTCACAATTGAAGCCTATCGTTGGTACGGTGTTTAGGTATTGGTCGAATTTAAGGCGATAGAGTGCTGTCGTCTTGCCGGCTGAGTCGAGACCGAGCATGACAACGTGGAGGGTGCCCTGACCAGATGGCAGCGCATCCAGAAGGGAGGTGTTTTTGCCCATGTTTGCACCCATTTGTTTGGATTTTCTCACATAATCACAGCCGCACACTTTGAATGATCACGATCTCCCGCTTTTTACATCTTGATATGTTTTCGGACCTCATCTGATCAGTAAACATCGTCTGTTCGAGGTGTACGGAACATTTGATGGAATAACTGAAAGCAAAAGAAATCATTTTAAAATAGGTTATTTTCGATTATAGTTATAGGTTTTAAAGCGCTAGTTATTATTGTACCTAGTCTTGTTTTCCATACAAAAAAATGAAACAATTCATGTGATTTTCTATTATTTGCGCTACTGCCTTCAATAATATAAGAAAAAATATATCAGTTTTATTTCAACGGATTTTGACAACTAGCAATCATTATAGATTTTTTTTTGACATTTTGGAATTTTATTTTAGTCATACAATTTGGAAAGAATTGAAACTAAATTCTAGAATATTTTGCAATATTTTGGAGGTACCCGAATTCATTTGGCAATATTATAAAAACACTAAAAGAAATAAGCTTAAATCATCATTTCAACTTCTAGGATAAGTATTATGATTTACTTGACTAATATTGTAAAAGCATTTTTTATATCTTTCAAAGTTCTCAATTTTTCCGATGGTCATTTGCAGATATTTTACCAAAAAATTCGAATCAAAGTTGAAATATATTGCAGAAGAAAAGAAAGCAGTTAGTCGTTCCTAATATATAGAGTATGTCTAAAACTCATTGATATTTGAGGGTGAGAAGACTTTAAAATAAAGCCATCTTCATCCAAAATTTTACTTTGTAGATAAATCGTGCTGTAGTTTCGCATTAAAATTATTTCAATTGTACGGCTATCAACAAGATTACATAGCCAAGTTTTTATTGAGATGATAACAAAATGTCATTGAAAGAAAAACGACTTTCTCCTTAGAAATATAGTTCAAACAGCTGGACATAAATTCTTAGCATATTTAACTTAAATCCTTTAATGTTAACGATTTTTTTCAAAACTTTTTTATTAGTATCAACATCATAATAATGTCATTTCATTTTTGAGACAACCTCTCTTATTTCTCACCAAATGTCTTCCATTTACTTCAATTTTTTTAGTTAAAATCATCTAAAGGCACACGCCAAAGCTGGTTGTGATTCGATTTAAAAGATTATCAATGAGAATTCTTCTTACACGTAATCCGATGTTTTTCAAGGGCAAAACTCTTTAGGATTATCTGTGGTATGTTCTGAAATTGCTTTTGTTGTTTATACTTCACCTTCAATACAACTAATGCAATTAAACTTATTTCTAGATATGTACCAGGCGTACGTCTAAATATATCTTAGCAGATATATCTCCAAAGCCCTTACATACACTCTTCTTTACCAAAAGGTGGAATAAACTAAATAAACATCACTCTTTTTATGCGTATTGACAATGAATAATTTTCCACATTCGGCCATTGTTGTTAGATATAGAGAAAGTAAATAAAATGTTTTTACGAATACCAATATCATAAATAACTTTTTTCTACGCGCATAAACATATTCTGCAAATTTACACTGCAGAACATTGGTCACTTGAGGCCACGACAATCATGTAAAAATTCATTTGAAAGTCTAAAAACTCATTGGAAAATGTAAATTAATACGTAGCGGAGATTAAAGGTTTGTCGGTTACTTTTAGACACAGACTATAATCTAAATGCCGTCAAAGATTGCAAAATGTTGCATTCAGAATCACATATGTATTCAAATATTCAATTTCAAAGACGTTTCTTTCGAATTATAACGCGAAAATATTCGAGTAAATGTCGCATAACATTCTTAATAAATCAACGTTAATTACAAAAAAATGGAATTCAACTAGAGTGATTGACACAATTTAGACGATATGTTCATCTTTTCATTTCGTAAATACGATTTTTTTACTACGTGTTGCTGGACAACGTAAAATTAGCTAAATGTAATTTATCAACAACAACAGGAATGCCCGTAAAGCGAACGCAGGTAAACTATCACGGCCCTTAATAGAAAAGATCAATTTACTTTT
Organism: Trypoxylus dichotomus; assembly: GCA_023509865.1. NCBI lineage: Eukaryota > Metazoa > Arthropoda > Insecta > Coleoptera > Scarabaeidae > Trypoxylus > Trypoxylus dichotomus. Next base: position 42,937,597 of record CM042074.1, on the reverse strand, counting down.
TATGAATTGGAACGTTCTAACATGTTTCAAGCGTCGAAAATCTTCCTTTTTTGACGTTGTCTATAACCATTATCGAGCGAACAGGTTCATTAAAATCGGTGTCGTCCGTAAGTAGTAGCTTTGTTATACTGGCCGATCGATATGACCGCTATGGTGCATAAGTATATAGCACGGTTAGTGACTTCAATAAACATTGTGGCAATGAACTGCCGATATTAGAATATACACACCGTAACATGAAAAAGAAGAGTGTATAGGTATGCCTTGAGCTTGAAATGTTTATTTTTGTTCTTCGACAAATAGAACGGGAGTTGAAATAAAGCACATAAATTTTTAATATTAGATACGGGGCTGGTTAAGAGAATGCTATATTTTACCAGAGCTAGTGTGAAAAGGAGAACAAGTATATTAAGGTAGTGCGTGGTAATAATTAATAAAATTGATGTAGAACAATAGACATCACATCATAGACATTAGAAATGAACAAAATACCTATAAGTTAAGTTAAAAATAGACACGGGTTCCACGGTAAACATATTAATTTTAGATATTTAAGCTTTAAATAAATCAGATATCGTTACGTAGTAATGTCAAACTAAAAGCATATTCGGCTGAATATTTAAAAGTCACAAAAAAATAATAATAAGCTTTATATGCTAACACATATTAGATTTACATTCCTCTCGTGATTTGAGTTTTATTAAGCAATAGGATATGTAGAGGAGCAATCCATACCACACAATTTTAGAAAAAAATACTAAGCCAGTTGTGCATCCAATCAGAAAGGTAGCATTGCTGTTATAAGAAAAACTTAAGAAAAGTCTAGAAGAATTAGAAAAATCAAAGATTATACGAAAGGTGAATGGTCCATCTGAATGGGTGAATTCAATGGTATTGACAAGGGAACCAAATGGTAAGTAGAGAATTCGTTTGGACCTGAAAGATCTGAATAAAGTAATTTAAAGGGAGTACTGTTAAATAATAATCCATGCCATTGCATCCTCTAACAGTTTTCGTTAATTACAGGGGACACTGGCGACATGAGTTATTATTATTATGCCCGTAACGGACCACCTTCCATTAATTCATTAGTATATGAAGAGTTTTTAACAGCTGATGCTTTATCCAGAGCACATGTTAAAAGAATTTATCAAAATGAACTTGAAAATGAATGCAACACAAAAGAAACTTGAGTAAAAAGCTGAAAAAGAATGACGATTTGCAACTTTTAAAAACAATTTTACACGGCTGCCCAATAATAATAAAAAAAATTAAGTGAAGGGGTCAAACCATATGTGCAGTCTAAATGTGTTAATTGACCTTCAGAGGTAGTATATAGTCACACCTGTAAGTTTGAAGAATGAAATGTTAATACGTATACATTATACATTCGAGAGTAAAAAAGAATACCCCTTTATTTAGCTCAGGAACTACTTTTTGGGCCTGGAATGATAAATCAGAAAAGGCAAAAAATTTCAAATTGTGACGTGCTTAAAATATTCCAATTCACAGAAAACAACTTTTAACTAATCAGGAAATATGAAAAATACCGTGGAATAAAGTGGAACGCGATATTTTTAAATTAAAGGGTCAGAAATATATTTGACTATGGAACACTTGTAGATGTTATTGATTTAAAAGCCAATACAAGGATTAAAAAAATTACAAAGGTATTAAAAGGATATGTTTTCTTTGCTTGGCATACCAATGACATTAATTTGGTAGGGAAGATCTAAATATACGTCAATCGAATTTAAATAATTGTGATTGGCAATTTAACTACATACTGTCGTCCCCAATTAATATACAATCAAGTGTTATGGCAGAAAAAGACACATCCAAGGAAGAGAACGTTCAAAAAGGTTCCAGAAGACAACGTAGACATATATTTTGCATTATTATATCATCGAAACATTCCAGTTGTTGGAAATATTACTCCAGCACAATTATTAATGTCGCGAGAGCTGAGAGCAAGTATACCATATGTACCATTCCCAAAACTACAAGTTGTTAAAAACAGCACCCAGTCAACAAAAACATTGTTGTGATGAATCAGGAGCTAAGGAATTATCTATACTCACTAAAAATAGTAAAGTATATGTTCAAAATAAGCCAAATAGTCTCTGGACACCTCTTATTATTTTAACTCTAAGTTTATCAGCCGCTTTTTAAGAGTTGTTTTTTTAATATACAGTAGAGCTAATCTACTTGTATTCGCAAATATTCCAAGTAGGAGGTACAACCTTATAATTTTTGCAAAAAAGATTTTTTTCTCATAAACAGATTTTGCAGTATAAAAATACTTTCATGATATGCCGATTTCCTGATAGACTGACGATTAAGTAGACTAAGAGATATAACATAAACTGAGGCTGGATAGCGGATCTATACTAATCAAAAATAGAAAATCCATTAAAGCTATGAAACCATACAGATATTAGAACTTTTAGGAACCGTTTCCAAACGTCAGTAATTTAAAGAGAAGGGAAAACAAGGATGAAATTAAAGGTTATTTAGAAATAGATAAGCAAAATGGAAATTTAGGCAAAGGAAGGCAAAATATAATTGAAAAGAATACTATTTTAGATATGGAACCAGAAAGCAGGTCACAAGGAAAAGGTTCGGTTTAATCGTAAATCGCGAAACGAATAAGAAACTACACAACATATAATACGCTCTACACCAGAAGTCAATAACTTTGGAACAATAACGTGAAAATTAGCTGACATGTGGTATAATATACAACTTATGTCCATTGCCTCAGTAAATCTATTAATATCGAATAGCTAGAGGGACCCTTTTTAGGTTTCACGGATTTTTGTTTCTTCTCTCAAGAGAAATCATGTTTATATCTTCAGTTCAGAGATCGACACCATTCGGACTAGTAGAATAGAGATGTTTCCCTGCTATGTATGCGCATATGGTACACAGTATTACGCGTTACAATGTATAAGTATCTACCAACGATACGTGAAAATATCGAAAACATGATTAAAGCTGAATTACAAGGTAAACAGTTGTGGCTATGTGTAAAGGAGTCTACAGTTCGTAACAAAACTCCATTGTAAATGTTGATAGTGTGTGTACTAGAGCAATTGAAACCAACGTTTGCAATCTTATTTCTTATTTCATAACGGCACCAACAGAAGAACGTCAAAAAATTATGACGATAATGAAGGCTCGAAGAGGGCCGAAACGTTATCAATGAATAAATATTATCATTTTTTTATCAAAAATAAGTTCCTAGTTTCTTTTTTACAAAGCACTTTCTTTATTTCTTAGGATGGGCGAATAAATTTGACTGGTAGGGTATGTATACGATAATAAGCTTTTATATATGCTCTCTAAATAAGATTTATACCTGCAATAACCGATAGAAGCCAAACTCTCTGCAGCATCACAGGGAAAGTAATTTTGATATTCTCTCTCTCATAGGAGGAGATATTAATTAAGACAACCATTGTACATGTGTATGTAGTAATTTGATGGTTTACTTTGATAAATAGTTTCGTTTATTCTTCTTCCAATTGAAATTAACATTTTTGTTATTTCATGTTATTGTTTATACCATAGATATTTTTTTCTCTTGAGCATAGAAAGCGGATTGTAAGATGATATCGTATGAAACTGTGTGACGCCTAATAAAAGAAAATCGAAACTTACGACTATTTATTCAAAAAAAAAAAAAAAACAAATATAGTTCAAGAAAATCACTATTGCGTTACATTGATATGCGCTTCAGTCTTCTAAACAAATTGGAAAAACATTAAAACCCTCAGATACTATCGTATGCAGAATTTTGAGAGGAATAAATATAGATGGCACTAGATACAAAAAGAAAATACCCTGAAGATCATTTTGGGTAAATGTAATGGAAAGATTTAATGAATAAAAAATACTTCGTCAAGAAGAATTACTTGATGTTGCACGAGCGTCACAACCCATCTGTTCATTACCAATTACGAGGAAACGAACGAATCTAGCATATGTATGATGCTGGTACTTAACATCCGCAAAAGTTAAATCTGTAGGTTGGATTGCTGAGCAATCATATAATTGGTGCCTTCTTTCTCGAGGGTAATTTAGATATGCAAAATTATTTAGACCTATTACAAAGTATCATAATATCTGCTGTTCCAAAAGCTAGATGGTATCCAACAAATCTGGTTTTAGTAAGATGTGAGACAACTTTTGGCAAGTATTTTTCAAGATCGACTGTTAACAGGGTGCGTAGAATGTCATTTGTTGGTCTCCTAGATTACTGGACCTGGTCCCTGAACGATAGTTTTTTTTAGGGGTATGTATATTTATTTTAATACTTGTATTTTTGCAATCTGTAGGTAAACGTGGAGCGATGTTCATAACGAATCGGTATTTACTTTGTATGTAGTTCGCTGCTTAATACCATTTTAGGCAGGGATGTCGATATTCTCGTATACCTTCGGATAACTATACCCCGCTGACGTTACCTGTATGTATTCTTATGTTGTATATTTGTTAATAATTGGAGAGTTTCTAATTTACTACTATACTGGTTTCGTTTGTGTACTGTGCCACATTTAGGTACTCGAGTCTCCCGTAGGGATAATCTTTTGAACCTGGTTGCCTACTGAATCGCATCTTGTTTTCGATTAAAAGTGAAACTCGACTATGCCAATTGAATAAAAAATCAAATATTTCACAAACGTATTTCATAACTACACGTGCATATATACATACTTATAAAGCATGTTATCATTTAGCAGATGTTTCTGGTAAGTTCCGAATATTTTGATTGCAGTTGGCGAGAGTAAACATAGATAATTTAATACTAAATACATATGTGCTTTGCAAATATGCATGGTAAAAGCCTGTATAGTGTTATAAATATTATTGCGGCAACAGAACTACTTTTCTGTTTGTTTCAAATTTATTTTCAGTGCATTGCAATCATAAACAATGCTTTTCCGACACACTGAAATAGCAGGATATAAATAATTGCCAAATATTTTATGATCTTTTGTATAATATTTGTGAATTGGCATCCTCTATTTCGCTTTGAAGCGCAAATCCTAAGACAAAATCGCTGGATGTGTTGAAAGCGGATTACTGTACGATGTCACATATGCTGCCTATTCTGAAATAGATCATGTGGGTGAGAGTTTTTCAGATCAACAAGAGAAAAATATTTCTCAATGTGAAAATGTCCCAGAAATATCCGGAGTTAAGCAGATTTCGCATAGAAAATTCTATATCCTAATTTAAGTCCTTTGTATTGAATTTCAAACGTTAAATGTTGCTTGACAATAATTGTTGACATCAAAAACTGGAGTGCGTATTTTTGAATTTTAAAATGTTATTTAATAATGCACATGAAACATTCATTGTTGAATTATATTTTTGACGTAATTAAAAAACCGATAGACAGTGGAATTCAACATTGTTCGGAAGAATATCTAAATTAATTTTTTTTTCAGAATAGATCGAATACAATCGTTCCAGTTTTTGGATAAACCAGTAGTGTTGTGGGTTGATAAGTGGGCGACCCGAAGTCCGCAAAGGAGAAGTGATTGACGATATTAGACCAATGACGAATGCACCAAAAACTTCAATATGAACTCTCGTGCAACAAACAAGGTTGCTAGTTGGTTCTTGTCTTAACAAAAGATTTATAAATCGTATAATTTGCTTGCAAGAAATCCTCGATATTGATTATCCTCGACAAATAGTAATTACCGAATAATTTTAATGAACTGCTAGACAAACTTTCTTTTCGGACGAAGCATTGTTTCATGTTAGTGGATACATTAACTCATAAAGCATAAGAATGTGAACTCAACAATCTCTATCTTGAACTTCCTCTACATCCTTACAGTTGGTGCGTGGTTCGCTATAAGTAGAAGAATTATCGGTCCAACTTTTTTAATACTACTGTGAATGCAGAAAGATATCGATAAGAAATACTCTTTGCTTTTTTATTTACTTTCTCAATGATGAGCTAGCTCTGGGTCACTTTCAACAAGACGCACAGCAGGTGAAACAACAAATATGATACAGGACCTGTTTGGTAATCGTTTAATTACTTAAAGCAAACATAATTTTCCTCTAAGATCTTGTCAGCAGCCAGTATAAGATTATGCAGATCTGCAAGATACAAGCAAGTATGGAAAAAGCTAATGAAATTAGAAATACTCCTATACTACGAAATATATTTGGTAGCATTAAGAGGATCAATTTGTTATGGTCATTATTGCGGTTAGCTTATATGACTATAACTTATTGTATTTATTTTAGGGATATACACTACCGTTCATAAGTTTAATCACACTATATAAAATGACAAAATAAGCTAGGAGGATAATGCTTGCTAGAAATTTATTAAAGAAACAAATCTTACTTTGACAAAATAGTACATTCTAATAAAATACATGCTAAATAGTACCTCAAACTTTCACGGAAGCTTGTCATAGTCGTAACGGTTGTCGGGTTCCGCCGTGTCACTAGGTTTTTTGTCCCTGACATTTCGCGAACAACCGCAGTTCGTATTTTCAGCTTTGAACCTTGGTACCTTTGAAACGTCAGGGACAAAAAACCTAGTGACACGGCGGAACCCGACAACCATTACGGCAATGAAAATTCATGCTGTTATAATGTTTCTTCAAAGTAACCTCCTTTTGCTTTAATAATTGCCTCACAGGTACGCCGCATGCTTAAAACTAATCGCTCCAAGTACGATTCGCCTATAGCATTTCACACTTCCTACAGAGCATTACAAAATGCTGCTTTACCAGTCGAAGATTTTTTCCGGACCTCCCGAACCAAGTGATCCCGCAAGAGTTCAATGGGGTTGCAATCAGGACTCTGTGGGGGTCACTTCATTAAGGATAGGACTCTTTCAGAAGATCTATCGTGAAAATAAGCTTTAACCAATTTTTCTTCTATTTGGGGTCATCGTCTTGCTGATAAATGAACCCGTCCCCAATTAATTCACATCCTGATCATTTTCTAGGATTCCCAAATACATATCTTTCGTCATTCTTTCATATATTTTAAATAATTTTCCAATCATTCCGCCTCCAAATCAACCCCATACCATGATGTTTCCTTCTCCATATTTCACTCGCCTAACATTTTTTTCTCCAAGGCGGCGACGAACAAACATCCGACGTTTACTTCCGAATAATTCCAATTTCGATTCGTCCGTACATAACACATTTTTCAATCTTTCACACTCCAGTTTGCGTGAACTTTTGCACAATTTAGTCTTTTCCGTTTGTGTATAGAATTATCTGTGGTTTTCCTACTGCTATACGACCTTTCAGACTGGCTTCTATTAGGAATCGTTCTATTGTCGGCATACTTACTGGTTAACGGTGTTGTAAATTGAATTCTGCATTAATTTGCGGTACAGTAAGACTGCGATTTCTTAGGGAAATCACACTCATTCTGTCGTTGATCCGAGTTTTCCACTTCGTTTTCTGCCCTGAACCCTACCGATCTCTTCCTTTCTTTTAATTGTCATACGTACACAGCACTCAGAAATATTTAATTGTCGAGCAATTTCTGTATTTGAAACATTTATTTCATGTAAAATGCATCTTCTGGCGCGCGTTTCAATACTCAATTCTCTTCTTTTTCAAATAAACTAACATAAACGTAATCACACACGTCTCCAGTACCTCGGCAATATACTGGGTGCATACTGAATGTACAGTTTATTACAAGACAGGTGAATAATTCAGTACCCCTCCCAAATTGTATTTCATAACGCATTCATCCCCAATTTCTTACTATTAACGCAATATGGCTTTATTGCCATCATAAAATCTAATACAGGAATACATTGTTTTCGTTTAAAACAAATAGACATTGTAAATAAGTTTTATTGTTTACTATCAACATTAGATTGCAAATGTTATTCTAAGAAGACTATGAGTCTCTCTAAATATTTTTAAAATAGTTCTGGGCTTATGAACGGTAGTGTATCTAAGGACTGTATGGATAATTACTTTGTCTCAACATTATTTTAGGCCATTTTTGCAGTAATTTGTTCAATGTCAATATTAAATTAATAGTCGAAGCTATTATCATTATAAGACGAATAAAACCTTTACTTGTAAAACTATTTTCAGTAATTCTGTATTTTATTTGCAAGATATCCCATGAAAAAGTGTTACAGTTCAGTTAATTCTAACTTGTAAATTCATTATTCTTACTTTCTAAGATTGCTGCATGACTAATTTATGTTAATTAATAAGGCATTTATTGTATTAATTAAATGTATATCGTACTCTAGATTAGACATAACACCAAACTTTCATGGTTCACTTTAACTCTGATTTTTTTAAATACCCATTATATATACTTTTTATAATTATACTAAGAAATTTGTAATAAGTAATAAGTATGATATTTCTCCCGTTTCCTATAATAATATAGCAGGAAAATTGACTGTGTTGAAATAGAATATATTTGACATGATAAACGATTACGAGAAATAAAAAATGGAATCAAACCATTATTACGAGCGTTGTTATTTTAAGGAATTGATCAGTTACATGACAAATTCAGCGGTCAACCAATGCGCTAATAGTTTTCGTAATAGTATTGTTTGATGTTGATGAACGTAATCTCCTTGTGGTAATATTAAGTCAAGAACATGGTCATTGCCTCTAAAGCAACATACTTTGGTTTTGTAGATTATAAGTTTGTTTGTTAAATTTTATTTGATGTGGAAAACCAGTAAATTTAGAATATTCTTGATAGTAAAGACTACATAAGATAACTTGAGGTATGCGTCCATATATTTCTGAACATTTAAAAATAGTTTCATAGCTTTAAGTTTATTTTTAGTGTTATTTATTGAATTAGAAGTAAAGGACGTATATTTAAACGCGTCCTGTTAAATATTTGTTTTTGAATTGTCATACTCATACGGTTTCTATTTGTGGGTACGCTATTTTTAAGCCCCATCTGCTCTTACTAACTTTGTAACTAGTTTTAAATTTATGGATATAATCGAGTTGAAAATTAATATCTGCCTTGTAAAGCTTTTGTACACTTTTTTTTCATTTTAAATACCAGAGTGGGATATTCTTTGTACGTAGTAGGTAGTTCATCTACTTTAAAAACAATTATAGACCAAGCCAAATTGGGATAGCTACACGCTAATGGCTTTTGGTAGCGCAGTATACAAGTTTATGTTTGAGAAAGTTTTGCAACTTCGACAACTCTACATGGCAAGTGCGTTTCGCCATTGCCATTTGATATATGGGAATTTCGAAGTTTCAAGGTAATGTATTATGTTGTACTTCTGCTTGATAGCAGTCGCGGTATACCGTACATTACCAGCGTAATTAATTAGTAGCACGCAAATTGCGCGCCTATAATTTATGCAATTATTGGTGTATTATCTTGTTTAAACAATACGTTTTTGGTTCCATTATTAATCACTAATCGATAGTAATACCGATTCAAAATCATTCGTTGTAAAATATGTTTGTAGGTATAATTATAGTTTAACATATGTCTATAATTTGAAACGTGTTTCGAACAATAGATTTGGGCATTTCAAGGATTTTTACAAATGTTTTCTTAGTGAGACAATTACACTGATCTAGGTCCTATTAATGACATGTGTGGGTGATCACTTCGGAGTTTCTGCGGTTGGCAATAGCAAATGTAGTACGATGATATTCTGCAATTCTTATTGGCTATCAAAATCTGTTTAAAACATAACTTTCAATCAACGAGTATATAACATTAAAAAACGGGAATACGTAACTCAGCACTCCCATTTAAATTATTGCAATAACAAAAAGTGTGACTCCATTCATCTTTATAAATTAATTTAATATTGGTTAGATTAATTCAATTAACTACATTCAGATTACATATTTTACTAAAAAATAAAGTAAAAACAGATCGTCGCAAACACTTTAATCAAGATGAAATAACGAAAAGCGAAAACAATGTGAAATTAGTAACTTTTATATAATCTCCAATTATTCAACGATCAAAATAAATATATAACATGATAAATACATAAATTGTAAAAAAAGGAAATTGACATGTTGAATTTTGAAAAATACTTATAGACAATTAATATACTATATTAGACGTTAACGAAGTCTTCCTTTGTTGTTGATGTATATTTAATTTTATTCTAATAAAGATTCGTTGGCAACAGAATGCTTTTACTAATACAAGACGTGTATTAACTTAAAAATATTACGGCTAGTTTGTTTTACAATTTTAAAGCGATAAAGAATGTATATCTATGAAGCTTCTGGAAATATTTCTCCTTATTTTGAACTTCATCCCTCCATTCCTGTCAATGTTGTATTAAACCACCAAACAAGGGGCTTTACATCCATGAATGCATATTGTAATTATGTAATGTGAGTGGTTACTTTCGTATGTGTATGATCAGATTCCTCTACACCGGGGATCTCCAAACTACGGTCCGCGGGCCAACACGATCATGCGAAAACTGCCAATTCTGTCCGTGGCTTCCCATAAAATGGCGCTACATTACAATAACGTGATTGAAATTTGTGCATAACTCAAAATTACATGTTACTTGGTATGATGAGATTGGGTCTTGGAAGCTAGTGGAGGAGGAAGTGTCGCTCTTAGTTTGGAGACCCCCGCTCTACATCTTTATAAAGTAAATGTAACGTCCTTTGCTAAAGAATCTTGACGTAAGGGCGTTTGATAGCTTCTCAATAGTGGACCGCGCCTTAGTTCTTTTTCTTTTTCTGGTTTTCACTGTTTCTACTTCATTAGGGCTAAAAAAATCCCTAAAAGCTTCCTTCGCCTTTTCTATAAGGTTAATATATTCTGACTGCTCTGATAAGTTTTAATTTCGTTTTTTTTTTAATTTTTTTAGTGCAACACTTCAAATTTCTGTTTTAAAACATTATATTTTGTAAAGCTATGATAATTTAATTTATTTCATCAAAACTTTTTCCTGCAGGTAGCAATTGTAACTGACTTGCCATTTCTATCATACGTTTTACCAACTCTTTTCTATTTCCTTTTTCTTTACTTGCCGCTAGTTCAGGCGATCCAGCGTTTACATATTGTTGTATTTAATGGGAACAAATGCGGTAATAAAAAAATAGAACTATTGAACCAGTTTCTTGGGTTGATATCCCACTAATATGACTTTCATTTCATCCTCATAATCTTCATGTTGCAAATGGTTACAAATTATTCCATTGGTATCTGGTTCGGGTTTAGCCTTAGGGTAACAGTTGCTGACTCACTCTTTTCTGTTTTGTGGATCTTTAAGGTAAAAAAAATTACAGGTTTTTCCGTGTTTTTGAATGCAATACTACAAAAATCATAATTATAAAATTCTTACGTTGATATATCTTTGGTGCCACAACAGGACTCAAAACGTTAAGCTACTATAAAACATAACCCACTGTGATATTTATAACAAAAGACAAAACACATTTTATTTAGCATAATCCACGACAAATATATCAGAATAATTTTTTATCTTTGCAACAAAAAATATAAATAACATTACAGCACAATAGGCAATAGAAATACCGTATTATCATAAAGTTTCTAGGACGAAGATGACGTTGAAATAGAAAATATATGTCGGAACGTGAGTTAAGTATTATATAACTTAATGGTTTTGAAAATTATATTGACAATGACATTGACTGTCATCAATTAATGTATTAGAACTGCTGAAAGCAAGTTTGATTAAATTGAAATATGGTTTACAATACAGTGCAAAAAACGTACATGATTGAAGCTTATTTTCGAACTGGAATGCGAATTGATGGAATTTCGGTGTACAGCCAGCGTGCATGTTTGAATGATTTTAGAGAGCATTTCCCAGAACTAGCTGTAATTTCCGAAAATTTTTAGAATTGCCTTTCTAATTGTGTTGGTGTATTTCGCGAGACTAATAGAAGAAGTTATAAATGATGTTTGTTAACGGATGGAAAATGAACCTATAAATCCTTTGCTCAAGAGATTGGTCTTTTTTATGGAACATGCCAGAAAATTGTACATGTATCCATAAATTCAATTGCCAAAATACTTGGATGAGGAGTAGTGAAAATCTTCATATTTTTGGTATTTGGCTATCGGCTGGAAGTATGGAATGAATTTATTTATTCGCATTAAGAAGAATTACAATATGGTTACTTCCTGCAAAATGGTACAACGGCACACATAACAAGAAAATATTGCTTTTTTTCGTATTCCTTGACGATCGGATTATAAGCTTACATATGGAACTTGAATTTCCACCAACACCAGCTTGTGTGACCTTGTGGACTTTTTGGTGTTACCCCAACTAAAGAATAGTAATAATAGAATAATTTGCAGTAAAGAATTTTTGATGAATGGGCATTAATAACGCCCGCAATATTACAAACTGCCTATAACAGGATGAGAAGGCGTATAAACTTGGGAATTGAAAATAATGGATAACATTGCAACACTCGCTTTAATTTCGCCTTCTTTTATTAATAAAATCTTGAATACCAGCTGAGCTTGTTGTTTTATCGTATCTTTAAATCAAATACATATTTGTTGACGTTACGACGACACTGTTAAAGTAATTTTCAAAAGTTAACGTTGTATACGAGTATGGCAATATGGCTTCAGTTCAGACATATATTTTTTATGATATCACGTAGAAGTCCCACTGAAGTTGCCCCCTTGATGACGTGCAAATTACCAGGCAACTTTTATACTCTATAAACCTTAAATGGAAATATTGGTATTATTATTTTCTGTATACTAATTATAAAAATTTTAAATGGATGTATTAATATGAATGGGCAAATAAGAAAATTAAACTAATTTCGGTATATTTAATACTATCAATTAATTCGAATAATTTGGATATATTTTAATTTACATAAATTTATATCGACATTTAAATTTTCTTTCTTACTCATTCAAACATGTAATTCCTTCTTCATACCGAGTTTGAAGTTTTGTATATTTCTTGTTCGATGTTGTTTCTTTACTTTAACATATTAAATTACAAGTTATCGCATTGAAATGTGTGTGATTGTCAAAACTCACATTTACTTTTCATTTTGTTTAAACGAATCGACAAGGAGACGAATCTAGTGCCTATATTTCTATCTGTTAACCTCTACATTTATCGATATGTTATTACAACTATTACTTATCAAACGTATTATATACCCTGTTGCGCATAGTTTTGGCATTATGAGTTATTTGTAAATATCTGAGGTCTTCCTTTAATACTACCATAATGTTCTTACTCGATTTATTTTTAAAGAAACAATAATAACCTAAGTCATTAGTTGTTACAATAAATTTAATCGTAATATACTGCAAAAATTGCATGTACTCTTTTAACGTTTTCACAAGATTTCTTTAGCGGATTAATTAATACACTACGTTATAACTAAACCAGTTGGCATACTTAATAATTTACATTAGAGAGTTCAGTGAAAGCGCCACAGGGCCAACAAAGAAAATAAGTATTTCCAAGAATTAATTTACTCATAACATCTCAAAATTACGCAAATCATAATATAGAGCGTTTTGAAATTAATATAGTGCATCAAAATTGATATCGACATTTACGTAAACGAAGTAGAGGCTAACGCATAGAAATGCAAATGGGATTGGATTAACATCCTTGTTGATTCCAATAAATGAAGTCAAAGAACATAAATAGATTTCGGGTAAACAATATGTACAATAGAATAAGACAAGTTATAATTGATGATCATTGTGTACAAAGAACAGATTTGTACATCTTCTCATTTTGTTGAATATTATTGCTCACCATTTCCATTAGAATATTATTTACTTCTTCTGCAATCGTTGCTTCAACAAGAACGTTTTAGAGACCAGAGATTTATATGAATGCACTTGACAATGTTTATTTCGCTTCGTAAGCATTTTCATAAATAAGTGCACAATTGAAAAATTGCAAAAAAGTATTTAACTAATTAAAAAAGTACAGATCCAGATTCATTTTTTTGTCTAATATTTTTCGCAATTTCTTTAGTTGATACAATTGGTATTATGCTGGTGTTTGTAAACCATTTCATCCCAATCGCACACAGACATGCACGGTCGGCCAAAAGTGTTTACGCACCTTTAAAATGTTATAAAAACAAATCAAAAACTAATTATAAAATAAACTCTAATTCTGTACTTATATAAAGAACTGCTTGATCGGATTGAGATCTGAGCAACCATTTCATAATAACAATCTTTTCTCTGTGCTGCAGTTGAATCAAATATTGACGGCGTATTTTCCCGTGTGTTTTGGATCATTATCGTGCTGGAACACGAAATTTTCACCCATCAATCGTGTTCCAGATGAGATAGCATTTCTTCCTTTCTAAGGGTACCATCTACTTTAATCAAATCGCCCACAGAGGTACCGCTGAAACAACCCCAATTATGACTGCCCCTCCTCTATGTTTTATTGTTGGTATACTACAGGATGATTCAAGTGCTCGTTCCTCCTTTTGATCTAGAGACAAGTGCTCTTCTGTTTGACCCAAAAGGTGAAATATTTAGATTCGTCGGTCCAGAGTACTTTTTCCAATCTTCCGACGTCCAGTCTTTGTGCTCTCGTCCATGCTAACCCCTTAGCTTCGTTTGCTTTGTGTAATAAGTAACGGTTTCCACAGAACTTCTTCCATACAAACCAGCTTGGCGCAAACGCCTTTTTACCGTGATGACGCTAACTGGTTTTGGGCGCGACATATTCAGTTTGGCAACAATTTCTGGCGCTGTTATTTGTTTATTTCGTATGCTCGTAATTACAACTACGTGATCTTCTGCTGATGTTGTTATTATTGGGCGTCCGGGTCATTTCTTTGATATCTTTTAACATTATAATCCGCGGTTCTACGATTTAATTTCAATAATTTAGTAATTTCTCGGTTAGTTTTACGGATATTGTAATATGCCACTACTTGAACACGCATTTCCGTAGATAATTCTTTTCTTTTCGATGTTACTTTAACGTTACTCGCTGTTTTAAAACACTTTGCACAAATTCTTCGCTATTCACTACCTGCAACACGAAAGCTGAATGCAAACTAAATTTTTTATTATATGAAAGTGTCCGCGTCGCTTACTTTCTCATATTTAATAACAAATTTCAGAAAAACTGCTTTTTATATAATCCGTCTACCTGAATGTGTCTGATCCGCGAAAAGGGTCATTTTAGATATCTTAATGCCAGTCTGTTTATTAGGTTCAGACAGAAAATTACAGAAGAATTGTGATCTATCTCGTACTTACAATTAACTAATACAAATATTTCGATAAGGATGAAAAAAAGTAGTTTCTGTGAATAATTCCCAATTATGCGGGTGGGTGAACACTTATGGCCGGTAGTGTAAGCGTATGATTTTCACATCAGAATATTTATTTTAGCAGCTCATGATTTTGGCGTTACTTCAACTAATGTACCTAAGTTTCTGCTGTTAAATAGATACAACAAATGATAGTTATTAATGTAACATCTGACAGAATACATCGAGTGTAAAAACGTAAAATGCGAACCAGAATGTTGCTGATCTAGGAACGTTTTCCTTAACGACCTCGGATACTTCTAAATAATCACGGGTCACGGTGTATATTAATAATTATACAGCAATATTTTTTTTAATTTACATAACACAAAAATGTTCTTAGTTTTAAGAAGCTTGGAAAAGTTTCAAATTCTCAGCAAAGTCCCTGATTTACTACTCAAATGTTTTTCTTTTCATTTTCGATGAAGCGTTATGAAATAAAATCCATAAAACCATTCCAGGCAGTGGATAGATGAAAAGGAAATTAAAAATATACACGTCGACACTGTGCTGCGTACGTAATCCCTGCATAACATTTATTTATTCTTAGAAGTTTCAAGAGAACGTCTTGGTTTAATGTCTGATAAAATTATTACGTTCGCGGTATTGCCAGAGGTTAATCTCTGTAAAATTTTACATTTGAAGAGGAAATAATTAATCTAATACGAATAAATACTACTGCAGTTGTTATCTCTATGGTTTTTATGTGGGTATAAATTACGGAAAATTTTACAGTATAAATTGCCTAGAAGTATACATGCGCAACCTATATGTAATGACACTTCAGTGGCTTTTAATTCAGAATACAAAATTTATCACACATTATCATGATAAATTCCCCGATGAAATGTTATCAACTTATTTATTATAGTGTATTCGTTATCTATATGAAAATGCTGATTAGGAAATTATAAAAATCAAGACATAATACAATTGGATAAAATAAAAACAGATTTTTAACCATTTAAAATCCTGTTTTTCGCCGTTTTATTTGGTCTATAGTCGCCTTGGAACAATGTGAAATAAACATCACTAAATTAAAATTCACTTGCTTTAATAATTTTAAATTTTATTCTCTAGCCATTAGAGATACGCCACATAGAGTCAAATTTGTATATAATAGATTTTATTATTAAGATGTCAATGTAAATTCAGTAAAAAGAGTATCTTAAACTTCATTCATAAATTGTAGTTAAGTTTTTGAATTGGAGTGTAGTAAGAAGTTTAAGAACAGTTATTGATCATGTAGGAGGGGATGCTCAATATCACTATAGTTTATGAGCTTATAGAGTTCCAATGTACTTAAATCGTTTTGATGTCTTAATCAACAATTTGCTGCATTAAGGAACTTTTATAAACAAATGGCAGAAAAAGTATGGACTAAACTTAAACTAAAGCAAGTAATAGAACAAAGAATTAACGCTTTGGAAGGAATTGTTTTCTGAGAACAGGTTGTATTGAATTGGAAGTAAAAAGGAAGAGTTAATTAAGTACATAGAGGTGTGTTAACTGAACCCCGTTAATAACTGGAAATTAAAATATATGATGATGCGGAACCATTGTGCATACGAGACTCTATTTTTACTTGTTTGCATTCAACTTTCAGTGCTATCAATCATATCACACTCAATTCTATTAATTTTGGTTCACGCTTATTAAAGGAATTTTGATATATCTGGGTATGTGTCGTAAATGTACACATGGTGTATACTGTAGCAGACAAGGTTTTCCGAATAAAGTGATATTAAAGACTTACATATTTTGTGTTTTCTTTTCCGTATTTTCTAATTATAAAACAATTGCCGCTAAGAATTTGAACATAAAATGAAATAACGTCTTTTAGGTTATTGGATTACATGAGCTTGAGGAAATAAGAGAAAGTATTATATAACATGTCTGCAGATCGTATGTTCTTTAAGTATATCTTTCGTATGTAATGTAATAAAAGTTATTCAATTTCTATGCACATAATTATGTTGTATGAATTAAAAAACTAACTTTCTTTTCAATGGAATGCGATAAATCACTATGAGCACAAACATTATCACCAATTTTTCTCGTAGACATATAAAAATTTGTGCTAATATGTAATTCCGCAGATATTCACATCGTTAAAATAATTATTTCAATTATCAATTTTTTTATAAACGCAGAACAAGTATGAAATTTTCTAATATATTACGATGTGATGTATGTGCTCTTATTGTTAGATATGTAGGCATTCAAAATATTTCTTCGAAGATTAATAGTGGAAATAATATCTTTCGAAGCGTATATATATTTCTTTTCATATCCTCGAGGCAAAAGACTTTCTACTTGAAGGCTCTACCTGTGTTGTACACACACACAAGAATTCAGAGATTGATATCAGGTCAAAAATTCACCTGTTGAAGTCGATATAACACAATTCTTCTATGATCGTCCTATTATCCAACTAAAATTGTCTTAATATAAAAACTTACCAATGGTTTTAAGTTAATTTTATTTCCTCAACTGTAGTAATGTTAATAAATATTTTAATCAAGTTGATTAATTGTTATTACGACAAATAATCTCTATCGAAGAAAAACTATCGCACTTCGTTAGTTTAAACTTCACTAACGTTTTTAGCGCGGTACACTGTCCATGCACTATTTATATACATCGATATAGGCTGATTACGAATGCATCAGTATAAGGCGAAAGTACGCGTGCTATAACTACAGCGGTTGTGAACTAACTGAGGATGTTTTACTTGCCATGCCATTTGCCGACGCCGGTTGTAGTACGAGGTGATAGCTTTTGCGGTGACGTAGTTTAAAGTTTCAGAGGGAAGAACATCGAATTTAACGTGAAACATGATAAGAATTGATTTTTTCTTCGATTCCCGTATGCTAGCAACGGTAATGCAAATAGAGTTGAATACGTCGAATTTTTTCCAATAAAGAAGCGGTTTATGTAATTCAGGAAACAAAACTGAGTTTCTTATAATTAGAGTTGGGATTTTTATGTATAAAAAATGTTACGTATATTTATAACATTTATTGCATAAATACGTTGCATTTTTTAGAAAAACATGCATTTTATCTACAACTTATATTTATTATACACTTTGCTTTTAATCAATTTAGACCTCTCTAAGCCAAGAAGAAACCATAGCACAATTATAAATAACATAAATATATATATGTATATATATATATATATATTCAAATAAAAATAATTAGATAATAGTAATAAAATATAATAAAATTCACTTCTAAGTTACATAAGAATTACTTATTTTCACAGTGAGATGTATTTAATAACATGCTATACCAATTAACAATTGGTTAATTGTTTCCTTAGATTTTGAACAGTAAATGTTTATTTTCCTATCAGTATATTTTTATATGCCGAACATGTTTGTGCAGTATCGACTAATGTATTTTAATGCAGCAATACGTGTGGGATTTAAATCTAAAGCATTATTAAACGGATTTAATGATAAAATTTTTAGCTATGTCAGTTAATGTTTTAAATCCATAATTTTTTTATCATAACACTGTTAAATTTATCTAATACAGTTTTACGAGTTTTACCTCGGACATTTTTTTTTAAATCACCTTGTTTTTCAATAGAGGTTGGTTTTAAAGAAGGGCATTTGAACAGACTATTTTTTTTTAATCGAACTACTTAAGAAATTATAATGAGCTTTAATATACGATAATTCCTCTAGAATCCCCCGTTATTCGAATAAACTTGAATTTTCTTATTCATACAACTAAATTTATAAAATCTAATTTTTTATATGTATAGAATATAGCTACATCCAACCATCTCGAAATTACCGGTTCAGGAAGAAGGGTAACCTTTGGCAATGCTTTTAATACATTTGAACACGGTGAAAAGAGGCGGGGAGGGGTATTTTGATAAATATTTTTGACGACTGTAATTACAGAATTAACTAATGGAAACTGGCATCTAATTCCTTTTGCCTTTTCCACTCTATTTATTGCATGCGCTAAGTAAATAATGCAAAAACGAGTTTTAAACTTGTCCTTGCTTTGTTGGTGAAGAATTTTGTCAGTTGGAAGTACATTTGGAGCAAAAAAATGTCATTAAGCTTTCAGTAACAAAGCGGACAATGTCCAAACTATAAGTTTTCTTGAACTGTTTTGTATTAATCAAAATATTTTTTTGGCAACGTGTTTTGATCTAGATCACCACCAACTACAAATTTTCAACATATCGGCCACTAGCATCGATTGTTTCAATAAAAATAATGCAGAAAAACTTGATCGTTTATGTAACATATTAAATCTGTAATCGTATTACTATCGATGGAACATACATATCTTTTTTTGAATGTAGGACGTTGTAATGAAAACTTACCACTCTTTCACAGGTCTTCCAGAATACTTCTTCTTTATCTAATTAGTTTAGAGTAATTTTTGTGCAGGTCGGCACAAAATGGCTGACTTTTAGCAACTTATTTTTGTTCAGGTTGTAAGAATAATGATTAATGACTATAGTTTCAAAAATCGTTAAATCTAAAGTATAAAGAGAGTTGGAGTTTGGCATGGTCAATCACTGCAATTTAACCCGTCTTTCCAGGTATTAATTAAAACGGACTTTTAGCAGAAATTTATTAAAATGCATTTCCTAGAATCTGGTACTCGTAAGATTTATAACTAAACCATTACATGGCTTTCCAATTTGTATTTCTTCAAACTTCTTCCGCAAATACGTCACAGGAATGGGCAATTCGACGGTTATCGAATATGCATTTTCCAGAATTTCATAAAAGAAGACACTATATTTCTTTAATGTAGCAAAAATACAAGACTTTATGTTCAAAATACGGGAAATATTCGTACATTTTATGCATGAAAATTAAATATATTTGTTGCATCATAATTTACTTATTTTGTTAATCCCATTATTTCAATATACGGGAGCTATTTTTTTTCAACCTCCGGTAGTTCATAAAAACAGAGCAAGTGTAAATAACAAAATGAATTTAGTACCAAAAGTTATGTACAAACATGGTTGCTTTTCTGCATAATCACCGTGAAGATTGATACATTTGTCATATCTATGGACGTGTCTTCCAATTCTCTCGTCCGTGACGTTATTTTGAAGTTCATCTGGACTTCGTAAGCTCTACGCACCCAGCCACTTTTTCAATTCACGAAAAATCTCCGCCTTTTTCGAACCATTTTGTCAACTCGTTGAACAATGTCTTCTAATGCGACAGACTTGCGTCCTTGTTTCCCTTTATCGTGAAGATCATCCGCTCGGCCTTCTTTAATCTTGCTACACCATTCACGCACAACATCAACCATAAAGTTTTCGCCGTATACTCGGCTCATTTTTGATGAATTTTAGCTGCATTATTCCCTTCAGCTTGAAGTTATCTAATTACACTACGCAACTCGCACTTGGCGGGAGAATCAATTGTAACAGCCATGTTTACGTGCCTGCAACTCAGCTGCGCTCGCGTAACTGTTTACAGGCATGATCGGAGGTTGAAAAAAACAGCCCCCGTGGTTCGGGATATTCCGAATATTGAATTTATATTTTTCGTAATTAGAAACATATGTTTTGCATAAAATCCGAACTCTACTAAAACTCTCAAGAAAATTCTACAATTAATGTAGCGCATTAAATGATTTTAAAAGTTACAAGTTAATAACTGATCTCCAGACGTTTTTAGATCATAGCTTCATTTAGACGTTAATTAACATTATTTATACCAACGGTGTCACATTGATTAATACCTTGAAATAGAAGAAAAAAGTTTATATCCAATCGTGACTAGAGAATAAATTTAAATTCAATAATATAGCAAGATATTAGTGCAACGGATTGGACTGAAGAAATACTTATATCCATGTCTTTCTTGTGGATAGAATCGTTTTTATCATCCTACCAAAAAATGCCAAATAGATTTATGATTTTATTTATTCGTATGGCTTAGATGCAGTGCAAAAATAAAAAAGTATATAACAAATAGTATATGAGAATACAGAAAGATAAAATTACATATAAAACTAACTAAATATCAATGTATAAGTTCCTAATCCATGTAAGGCTGTAACGTCAGCTTCAGGTCGCTCCCACTTCCGCGATAGGAAGGCAAGGGGCATTTATCCCTAATGTGCTTGATTACCTGGTTCGGAGCCCCGAAATCACAAACCAGAGACTCTGCAGCACTCCACTTGTAAAGTGAGTTCGCACATGGGCTATACTCAGTGTGAGCTCTGTTTAATTTGACCCACTGTTTTATATACATTTTATGCGTACGTTTAATATATAATGAAAAATAAAATAATAAATTAATAATAAGGAGCTGCAAGAGACTTTATAAAACATAAGTCACCGTTAATCAGAAATATCCAGATTGGACATGTGTTGTTACTATTTCAACGGATTGTTTGACTAAATTTTTAATAGATTTTATTTGATAGCTAACTACATATTTACTGTTACTTGACTATCTGAACTACAGTTTAAACAATAAAGAAACAAGCCTGACATCCAAAACAGCTGCAAAACGTTAAGTGTTATTTTATTTCCTATACATTACAAAAAAAAATCCTAGTATAATTCTTTGAACTTGTTGGTATCGCACCTTAGACGATTATGCCAACAGAGTGTGTGTCTAGGAGTTTTCATGGTAGTTGCATTCGTGGTATTAAGATGCGGTCGATGCGGTTGATCGAATAAAATGTGTAATAAAATTAGTTCAAAATCACCGGTGGAATCGCTTATTTTAATTACTGAATTTCAGAGATAATTGCTTTATGGAATTTCGAACCTGGAATCTTTTCCTTCCAAGCTAAAACATCGCTTTTCCGTAGTCATCATTTATCTTACTTGAAAATATCATGTTTTCTATTAGAAATTACTTCCTAAAGAGTTTAAATTTTTTGTACTTTGATTTCAGCGTTCTCTGTTGAATGCTCTTATTAATGCGTGTAATACATGCGTGTATTTTGGATGATGAAGTATAGCCCTTGGTCTTGAAATAGAGGCTTTTCATGATTTTACGATTTGATCCAAATATAATATACAGCCTGACTTGCAAAAAATTTGATCAAAATGATCATAGCACGACAGTAAAGTTACGTTGACAATTTGGCTGACATCATGTTCGACTAAATAAAGATTGCAAAATTAAATAATAATTTATTTTGTTTCTCTTAAAAATTAAATGCGACGTACCTCATGGGCCATAAACATGGAGCCATTACAGGACAAAAAACTTGAAACTTTGCAACTGAAAGGGTTCCTTAGTACTTTTATATAAACAGTAGTACTTAAATAACAACTTTTATTCTCGCAAAATTGCGCAAATATGTATTAGATATGATTTTAAATATAATAGTTTTATATGAAACTTCAGATTAATTCTAATATAATTTTTTATACAAGAAACATTACATCTATAGGAACAAACAATTTCATTATTAAATACATATCATCCGCAATCATTTACTATGAAATTTCAAATTGCAAAACAATATCAGATGCTACGTTACCATTAAATATGTTGTTCCTATGACTATATAAAAAAGTCCAAGTTCTGTAATGAAGGTAAATAACAATAACAATAAGCTAAAAATATTACTGGAAGCGGAGTGTTAAAAATACCCGCCTATATCCATTAATCATCGTTGTCCATAGACATTAATGAGATTTTTGATGTGTTTATTCATTTTAGTATCGACTTAAAAATTACGATGAAAAAATTATTAATGTTGATTGTAAGTTATTGGAATTAGAAATAAGCATTTCTCGGTGTAAATTCTACTGAAACGTTACAAAATTTAGCAATCGTGCTAGTAGATAGACACGTCTGTATATACAATTAGTATAATGGATATTTGTCCGTTACGTCATAAATTCTGTGTGTTTGAAGCAAATGGGTACTTTTTTGTTATGTTGCATACCAACAATCCGATCAGCTCTACGCATTAGTGATTACTTTTCTCCATTTTTCTTCCGTCTATATGCACGTATACACAGTGGATTTTGCTGGAATCAAATGTGTAAGGTAAATAGAACAAGATTTAAAAGCTACTTTCATTAATAGCTAAATCTGGCAAATATATCAAATGTAAAGCTCGTTTCAACAAGTTGTTCTTTGTAAAGATTTTCAGTTAAACAACGTGTAAATATATCTGTTGCCTTTGGAAACAATATAAATTCTTTATTATTACGCGTATGCATCATATTACTGTCACTTTGTTGTGTGTACGATGTTATAATCAATTCCGTATTATGCGAAACAATTATTGAAATATACTAAGATGGCTTAGGTGCATTGAACTTCTTTAACAGCTAAATATTTTGCAGACACATACCATACTTTACGCTGATATAATACAGTTTTATCTTATCGCAGTTGAAAAAATATCAATTGGTACGATATTGTTTTCATTAATAATGAAGCATTAGGTAAATAAAAAGGGCGTGACAAATTTTTGATAAAGTAATACATTAAAGGTTAATTTAGTTTAGGAAAATAGCATTTATTACAATGAATTAAACACAAATCAATTACGGAGCTTCCCAAAGTGAGTATTCGGATTCAATGAACCAATGCTAAACATTTCATGCAGCAATAAGTTTGATGCGCACTAATAAACATGTCGTCAATGTCCTTCTAGTATTGGTTTTGCAAATACAATATAATATCAGCCATTTTACTAATTTTACTACTAAACACGAGGCTTGCCCAGAAACTAAGTACCGTTTCGTTTAACCGCAATTCCCCGCATGCATACGCATCTCTCTATCTGGTTCACTGTCTTTCCGCTGACGCCATTACAATCGGATTGTGTTGTGTTTATATTTGTTAGTTATCGTTCAAAATGTTGAATATGTCCACAGACTGTAGTGCGCTTTGTTAAACGGTTTTTGAACGCAAGACATGTTAAGCCAGTCGAAATTTATCGTCAACTTGTAGAGATTTATGGTGAAAATGTAATGACAGATGAAATGCTGACAAAGTGGGTTAGATGGATGAATAAATGTCCATGGCGAAGCACGGAGTGGGTGGCCTTCTGTTGACAATGATGGTTTGGTTGACAAAATTCATGAGAAGATTTGTGAAAACAGACGATTCACAATAGCAATGCTTAGTGATAAGTTTCCACCATAACGACGTAAAAAACAGCATTCTGCAGTTGCTGTTTTCACTGGCGACATATAAGAAAGTATAGAAAAATTGGTTTTCCGCTATGACAAATGTCCGAACGATGGTGGCAACTATATAGAAAAATAATTAAAGAAATGCTCTTTCATGCAAAAATAAATTCTGTTTTGAACAAAATGTTTTTATGAGTTTTTTTTTCTAAAACGGTAATTACTTTTCCGGCAAGTCTCATACTACTTAGTATACAAAGATTAGTACAGATCCGTCTTTAATCATTAGAAGTGGAATATGGATTTTTGGGTATGCACAAAAAATATAGCGTTAGATCCAACACCACTTTTACTCTTCTTCATAATTCTCTCCTGCCTATTTGCACAAATAGTTTATTAGAACCAATTAAAAACAAATCAATCGCATTCAAACTAAATCGAAGTAATCATAGAGCAGAGGTTTTCAATCTGTGTGCTGGGTTTCGTGGAGTTAATGCTAAAGATTTCATTCGCGAAAGAGTTTGGCGTTCTAGTATTGGTTTTGTAAATGGAATACAATATTAAATCTTTTCACTAATATGATTAATATAGATCCGTCGTTAATCTTTAGAAGTGGATTATGAATTTTGTAATTTTACGATTTGTTCCAAATATAATACAGACTGACTTTGAAAAAGGTCTTCGTAAATTTTATCATAGTTACGTCGACCATTTGCCTGACATGATATGCGGTGAAATAAGGATTCCGAAACTAAATAATAATTTTTTTTCATTCAAAAATTAAATGCGACGTACCTCATGGGTCGTAAATATGGAGCCACGTGTATAGACAAAAAACTTGAAACTTTGCAACTGATATTAGTACCCTCTTTAGGAGCTTTAGAATTTTAGAATCTAAAAAGAGGATCATGTTTTGATATTCAATTTTTCTATTGTGAGGTCAAAAGGTCTTTCCTTCGTGAGTCACATAGCAACGGTGAAGTCTTTTGCTGCAATAACTTCACTAAAATATAAAAGTTTAGAGAGGCATGTAAGGACGATTTTCCTTATTGCAATTTAAGTGGACCATAAAATAACATAAATTTGATTCTCATCGACATGCAACAGCGTATGGATATCTCTTGTATATAAGCGGCATCTCCAAAACAAAAACCACTGGCTTTTAAATACCAACACTTAAACGATGTTATTTTAACATTTTTGAGATGAAAATTTAACTAGAATACAACGTTAAGTTACGATTAATCACATAAAGGGAAATATTTACACCGTTGCGGATGTGTATGTAGTTACAACGTTCCAGGATTAATGCAGTTTTCTAACGCCTGCTAAAAGTGAAAGTGTTTAATGTTTCGAATATTTACACCTTTAAACCAATTTTTATTTAATTCGATGTTATTTTCAGGAGCTTCAACCAGTTTTAGGGGTATACTCAACATTTTGTTAGGAAATTTGTAACTGTCCCACTTTACTTTGCGATTTTTTATGTGAAGAAGCAGGGTAGATATGCATACATTATAGTACCAGCATTTTGTTTTTATAAGAAAACTTTTTAATTGTATATATTTTGACATCAGAAACGGATGGACCTCAGGAAATATCGAAAAAGGATTAAAATGGAGTTAGAGCTAACACACATTTATGTGCGCGTATTGCATACTCCTTGACAAAAATATAATTATTTATTGGTTTCGATTAAACCGCTATTAACATACAGGATACACAAGACTCACCTGTTATATCTGGGCTTCAAAATTCTTGTAAGAAATTATTCTGTGGTAATGAAGATGGAGGTGAAGACGTGGATTCTAATGTCTATGATGTCCAGTTTAACATAGTATTTATCGAATTGTGAAACATTTTACACGCCTGGAATGGATGCAAAGATGTTACACACCGAACATTGTACAGTGGTTGCATATTGACAAACCTTTACAAGTGAACGTAACAATTACAGAAGAAGACACTATTAATAGTAACATTATGGAAGAAGGTGAAAGTGGTGACAGCTCTTTTGGATTATTTGAAACAGCAGGATAATGAGGTCTTACCTATAAGACTTGCTTCACATAATTTTTGTGCATACATCAGCTGCAAAGTCAATAACAATACAAAATAGTCAACAATCATTGTCTTTTTTTAAATATTTTCTTGGATTTTCTATTGTTTATTTTGGATTTTAGAGTTATGCATTTAAAATACATACCCTTAAATATATTTATATTCATTCAGAATTTAGAGAAAAGTAGAGAATAGATATCCAAAAATAATGTTTTGCGTTTTGTAAGTGTTTGCTGTCCATGGTCCCTATATTTTCTTTCCTTTTGCATTTTGTGTGATTCTCAATTCAAGTATTCAAAATGACTTACAACTTCAAATGAACTTATTCAGCACCAAAGCGGGTCTTCATATAGCAAGCACGTTATGACGTAGCAACTCATATCATCTATTTTGGTAACAATCACAGTAAACAAATGTACTAGTTAGATATTTCGAGTATTATTTTGTAGTGAATTAAACTCATTAATATTTTTTTACTAATTTTAAAAGAGGTGTATGATACATAAAGTTCAAATTAATGGGATTTCGTACTCAAACGTAGAAATATTACTTACATTAACATGATCGTGGTCTAAAATGAAATAATAGAAATGGTTAGAACAGTAGTATGGCTAATACATATGAAGTTTGATACTAGTTTCCTTTACTGTTATATATTAGGTATACGGATTTATACGTTTTTATAGGTTTTAAAGTAGAATTTATGGTTAAGATTTGCACTAGTGCCAGTAATATAATACGTACATATTGAAAATATAAATAATATTTTTTAATTTTAATGTTCACAATTAGAGATAAGTAAATAAAACCGCCCGGTAACAAAGCAGAAAATGAATTTCAGGTACAAATATATATTCATTACTTACATTGCTCCTCCTACTTCTTAACCCAGGTGTACTGAAACAATCGTCGGTCTTAATAAATTTTGTTACCATAATGATATGAAAGGTGGGTAAATTGTAGAAAACCGATGCTTCAAAAAATTCTTCAGATACCAATGACAGCAAGAAATATTTATTAGCAAAAATGCGAACTTTGTACTGCTCCATGCGACATCAGCCAGCAAGTTAACCATAAACATGGGATGTGACGTCAGAACGTGGAGCGATTGAATAATCATAATTCATAATTGAATATTCTGATTTTATTTATTGAGAAATTGTGTATTAATTAAGTTACAACTTACTTGATTAAGAACTATGTAGAATCTTTAACTACTAACTTGCTGCGAATTTTTCAAATTTAGAGAAAAATTCGCATGTGGTATATGTAGCTCCTCAGACATATGCTCCTTCCATACTGCTTTAATTGTCTCCACTGATTCATTAAAGAATATTTCCGATAGTCTTTTATCCTCATAATATTTAAGATGTTTGAAGCTACCGACTGGATATTCAAGAACACTTTTATAACAGACTCGCTAGAAGTGGAGTCCCTGGGTATTAAATGTGATGTTATATAATAACCCTGTAAAAAAATCGGTCTGTAACCAACTAATCCGATATTCCTCTAGTATATATTCACATGCAAACGCTTCTAATTTTTAAAGAAAGTAGGTTCAATTTCTTAGAGATGTGTAAGCGGTAAGAGGAACAAAGGAGCGTGTTTATTTTATTGGTCTTTCATCTAACAAGATCGTAAACGCGAACTTTATAACTCATAAGGCATATGTCGTTAATGCCGGTGTAAATAACTTGACCATCATTTTCAATCGCGCTCGTTAGGTGCCATATGCTTTCAGTGTTTTATGTGCGTTGATAAAAGCCATCCAATTGGTGACAGCCTAAAGCAAAGAAAGTCGAACAGCACGCGCGAAATGCTCAAGAAAGCAGCAAATATTAAAAAATGTTTACACATGACGGCGATAATAAAACATTAGCTTCGGTAAACTTTTCATTATTTGTGACGGAAATTTATTTTGTGGGCATACGATTCAATGGAATATAAGCGGCATTTGAAACTGTCCAAATGTCGCTTCATTCAATACTGTTCCTTTGTTAGTGAACTTACGGATTTATTTTTTTTTTGAAAACTAAGGGGTTATTAGAAGGCGTAATATGATTATTGTTTAAAATCGTTAATTTTTCTTTTGCATATTCTAACTTCTAATAAACTTAAAATAACGTTAATGCATGAATAAGTTTGAATCTTTCGTGGCACTAAGAATTAACAGCAGCAGAATCCTTGGATAACCTTCACCAATTTTGAACTTTTTATTTCCATATTCTCTTAACACCTTCCTATATCAGTAGATGTACCTTGTATAGAAAGTATGTATGTTGAAGATTTCAGGTCATGGAGTGAGAAATGAATATTTTATTAGGCGTACGATCTTTTAAGTTTGCTAATTCTGCATTTCTGTTGCGATTATAATTTATTTCTTCGAAGCTTATCACTCCTGAATGTGAGAATGCAAATATCGTCGAAACTTGATAAGATTTATCAACAAACTTTCCAAAGGTATCGAACAGCGATTGTCACTGATACTGTGTATGTATGGACATAAGTACAATAGCACATATCAAAAATTTGATAAGTGCGTTCTGGCATCTTTTACCGGGAAAATAATAATAGTCCGACTACGTAATGGATGCAGCAGTCGATGTCAAAGTTATAGCTATTTATGTATTGGATGTTTTTAAAATATGCTGTATCTTGATAGCTTTGGCGTGTGTTGGATCGAATTGTAAAACTACCTTCCTTACATCGTCAAAGTCTTTAGCCACGTTCCCCAACGCGTAGTAATCGGCTGAGGTGATTCAGGCACTTTCGGACACAGTTCATGAAATCTTTTGTACGTTTTGGGGACTGCCTTCGTAGGAGCCATTAAAGCATTTACTCGTGGATAACATTTAGGGATTAATTGCGTCACAAGGTTTAAAGCATGGATTTTACATGTTACATGTAACAGATTGCCACTCTCTTCTTTAAGAGATCGATCTAAGGAAAGCATGTTAGTGGCACCGTCACTCACAAACATTAAAAGTAGGGTTGTTGAAACTTGAAATTTGTTCAATACCGTCAACACCACTTTTAAAATTTCATCACTAGTACATTTTGCAACACTTTTGAATCCAAGTAAGATAGGGAATGACGGTTCAAACTCTTCCATTGTACATATCATCACATTCACCGCAGAATGTTTTTGCCGATCGGTTGTTTTGTCCACACATAACAGTCAATTTTGGGTTCATCGGTCTTGATACTGGGTCTGCCACTTCGTTGTTCATCCTATGCATTCGTGCAGTCACTTTGTATCGACACCGTTGTTTAACCTTTTCTTCACTTGTTACTGTGTTGATTGCAAATGTTGAAGTCAAGTGCGATCAAATTTGAACGTACTTCACATTAGAAACACAACAAATGGCATGCGGACGCAGTGCTAAGCAGGGTTAATGATGGAGGACAGTTTGAATACCTAACACAGTCAGGTATTATTTGTGTTATATGAGCCTTTATATTACTTACGATTAGATGTATAATTGTTTTGTTGTTTTGGAAATTGAAATTAGGAATGTTTTAAGATTTAGTTTATAATAATTTTATATGGAAGATACTATATCAAAGTGCCCAGAATGAAAAGAGTATAAAATAAACCAATAATATACAAGCTTTTCATTAAAAAAAAGGCTATTTTATACCTTAGGGCAAACCACGTTTATATTGCAACGAGCAGTCGTTTTTTTCGTTATCTGGCCTTGTGAAAACCGCAATAATCTTCCGGTTTTACAGAATTCAATTGTACATAGTAAAATGACTTCGAAGTGAACGACAATTATCTGGAAAAGTAAAGTAGGTTTCCAAGAAACTAAAATTATCAGTAAAAACTTTTACTTTCCAAACTTGTATTTAGATTAATTTACTTTTCAGATAGAAATTTTCGAAAAAAATAATGCACTAGAATTATAAAAAAATATACATCCAGATATAATAAAAAAAGCCAAAAATGGCATAAAAATGTTGAAATATCCATTCAAAGTTTAATCAATGTTTACATTCGAAATATAATAACTATCGCGGGAAAGCGATACCTATACTATGGGCAGATAATGATGAGGTGTATACGTAAAATAACAAATCAAGCATTTTATAAATGCATCCCGGCTTCTCTTATCAAGAAAAGAATGTTATGATGAAATTGTAAATAATTGATCGCGCGGAGGTTTACAAAAACCACGGGAATTTTTAGTATTTTTGTTTTTTTCTTTTATAGAATTGCGCCATGAGAAATCAAAATACCGAAAACGCGAAAGGTATCTATTATTGAACGTGTAACAGTATGTACTTTACATGAAGAAAAATATTCAATGGAGCAAATTGCGGGAAGGTTGAAAACCTCAAAAGAAGCAGTTTGCACCACATTAAAACGCAAAGAAAAAAGGGGACCTTTAATATGTCGTAAACGCAATGGTTGAAAACCCGTTACATCTACCAGACATGACGAAGTTTTTATTATTACTAGTAGAGAAGTAAGCGGCTCACTGTACTTGAAATTGCGAATACTTCCAACGCAAATACAGTATGATAAAAAAGTCTTTAGATTTCGATAGCCATGGAACTAATAGGTCATCTATGACATTATTTATTTCAATGATTTTTGACATTTATCTGACAACTAATAATACATAAAACATTTACACTTATAACTTAACACCTACTGTCATCAGGAGCCATAGAAGTAAATAATTTTATGGATGGTTTTTGCATTGTGTGGCTATCACAATCCAAACATTTTTTGATCATACGATAGAAATTCATCAGTTTCAATGATGACTGTTGAATAAAAGAAAAAGCTGGATTATAATTCGTCGCAGCTTAGATGATTTATGTTTACTTCCAGTGTTTGACGTTTATTCAGATATTAACATGAGATATTCAATAGAAAACTAATTGGTTGTGGTTCTAAAATCCAATATTTTATTATTTTCATAGTAAGTATTCATATTTAAGAAAGTCGCATCGATATTTCTGAGGGTACTGTATATAAAAGGTGTAACGTTACTATAATCACTATTTTCATTTAGTGCTGACGCTCGTAATATGCCATTTTCTACGAATCACTACTTTGCATCTTTCTTTAGAACAAAAGATATTTACATTTAAACGTCGAAGTATAAGATTTTAGTGAGTATACACAATAACGTGAACGGTGTGAATTAGAGCACAGTAGTAGAATTTCACTGTTTTCAAACGAAAGATATAAAACTGGTAAGAAAACGCAGCAATCATAATAGTTCAGCATCGCAATCAAGATATTTATTACACGCAAAAATGGTAGTTTTATTCTAGTACGTACGCCGATTTTCTTGTTTTGTACAATAGCGTGAAACGGCAATAAATTCTTAAAAAGTCACAACTTCGTAATTTGGTGCCTGTCAGGCGGCAACAATGATGATTTACATCTCACAGCTTGTGGAAAGTTAGCGTTATATCTGGGTGAGTACATGTGCGGTGTGAATTATTAATAAACACTATAATATCGGTCTTTTCTACGTTGCTATCTTCCGTTTGTATGAAATATAAATTGTTGTCTATTAATCAGTTTGTATTTAAAAGCTTTGTAATGTAAATAATGCCCAGCATCAATGCATCATGCTATCCGACTTGAAAAAAAATAAGGCCACCTGACATTTTTGGTAGCAGAAATCGGGGCTCTTTAATATTGTTCGAATTATTGCGGGACCTAGCAGTTATAATGGAAAACAGATGTTCGCCCAGATTTCTTCCTCTATCATAAAAAAATTGTTGGCACACCTGTTACGTAACGAAGTGAGCCACAAAAATACCGTAATTTCACGGTGGCTTATAAAGTGTCATATAATGAATATACATACACAGTACCGGACAAAATAATAACAGTATAAAAATATGAATACCGTGAACGAAAATTTTATAATTTTTTTGAACAGTAGTGTCATCTACACACGAGGTTATTAACTTAATACAACTTCATAAGAACATTTACAAGACCTTCTTCTTGTAAAACTATTGGGAAAGTTCCGCATTTTATGCTTACACTATGTATTGTATTTGTACAAACTAATAACAGCGTTATTCCACATTCGCTAGTATTCAATTGTTTTAAATAAATAAAATGGCCCGGAAGAAACATTGTACTGAAGAAAGGCGGCAGTTGATTTCAAAATTAAGACGAGAAGGAAGAACCTATCAATTTATTCAAGAACTATTAAACTGTTCGCCGTAAACAATTAGAAATGCAGTACGACATCGAGAAACAAGAGAAATTCGTGGTTACAAAAGGAAAACAACAATTCGTCAGGATAACTCCACTGTACAACATGCAAGAGTGCACCCTGTTATAATAGCCACTGCACTAAAGTAAGAATACGATCTAAATATTTCTGCTAGAATAATCCAGAAACGATTGAAAGAGAATGGTTTGGTAGCTCCAAGAAAGATGTCCCTCTTGAAAAATAGCATATTAGACGGCGTCTAATGTTCGCGAAGGAACATGTCAAATGGCTGACTACAAATGAAAGTAAAATCGTACTATTTGGTTCAAAAGTACGTAGAACGTATGTTAGAAGACCTACTAACACAGCTTATCATCCATAACATACCTTAAATACTGTTAAACACGAGGGTGCAAAAATAATGATTTGGGGGTGTTTTTCCTATTACAGAGTGGGGCTCATGTACTAAATAAGAGACATTTTAACCCAAGATGGGTATGTTCATATAATGGAACAGGTTATGTTACCCTATGTGGAAGAAGAGATGCCATTAAAGTGGCCTTTAATACACGCCAACATATTAACCGAAGAGTAAAGGACTGGTTATTTCACAACAGAATTGAAGTGCTAGAGTGCCCAGCACAATCTACGGACCTCAATTCAATAGAAAATTTGTGCATTAATACAAAAGAAGGAGTTTTCAAAGAAAAACCAAGCCCAAGACAACAGCTATAGGAAATTGTTCGAACTGTTTGGTATTCTATCCCCCTCAGAACTCTTTCAACGATTGGTGGATAGTATGCCACGACGATGCAAAGGAGTAATTGAAAATAAAGGATATTCAACCAAATATTAATGACATTGCATTTATTATTATATTTTATATTATTTGTGTTAAAGACTTAACATTGTTTTTGTGTTTTTATAAATGAATTTTAAGTTCCTAAGGAAATGTATTTTATATGATTTTATCTTCTTTGCAACCGTATGGGTTACCATTATTACCTTATTTTCATTTAGAATATTACTTTATTTTCATTTTTATCATTTATTTATTTTGCTCTCTGTAGAATATATCGAATTCTATTTTAATGTGTATGTACATTATGCATTGTATATGTATGCAAGCCGGCCATTCACAATAAAAGTTTTCTAATTTAAAAGTCATTAAGTGCAACGTCGCCGAACAAATAATGGGAGTTTTCTTAATATTTAATATATACGAGCACAGGCAGTCGACTCCCGCGCGACGGTCGAGGTATTAGCGATCGTGCACTCTCGGTCACCTTTCATACCTCGTCCTAATGTGTACAGTAACGTCGTCGGATGATTATTGGAAGTTTCTAATAGTTTCTAGTTTTGGCGGGAATCGTCGAGGACGTTGTCGTCTATACATTTATTTCTGGCGGGAGTCATTCTGGTAAGGTTTTCGGATCGCATGTATAGATTTCTCTATTAAGTACAAATCCTCGACTTTCTATTATCGTAGGTCGAGGCTATTGTGTCCGTTGTCGTCTATACATTTATTTAGTCTTGTGTTACGATTCTGGCGGGAGTCATTCTAGTAAGGTTGTCGGATCGCATGTATAGATTTCTTTAATAAGTACAAATTCTCGATTTTCTATTATCGTTCGTCGAGGCTACTGTATCCGTTCTCGTCTATACGAACTTAGAAATCTTTTTCATTTAGTTGTTCGTCGTAGCGAACGAGTTTCACGGACCAATTTTCTATTTGCAATGTCGGCTTCATCGCTCCGTTTTACTTGTCGGTGCGCATTTCGCACATTTGCTGGTACTGGCTTTTTCCCTTCTTTGGGGCGCAGTAGCAGAGAGCTGAAGATTGCACATAGCGTATTATTTCAAACGAGAGCGCCTGGGTAGCTGTCACATTACTTTTGTTTTGAGATCGGCTATTATCGCTAGTGTCGCCCTCGACAAGGCGTTCAAGCTCTAAGAGATAGGGTGGGTTCCCCTATAAATGTGAAAATAACGAACGTATTACGTTCAAGTACAAATACATGCCAATGATACAGGGCCAAGTCCCTTAGGCAAATTTAAAACAAGGAAAATATATTAGACTCCCGGAAAGGAACATATAAATAAGCATAGCACCGAGGTGCGCTTATAAATTTAAGAAATAAATAGGGTTGGCTCCCCTATAAAAAGGTAGTGGTGCATGCAAACAGGTAGAGGCATTAGCACATGCCTCTAATAAACCTTCAGCGGAAGCATATAAGAGTTTAACCTTTTAAACAGAATTAAAACATAGCTTTGCAACGTACATGCTGAGGCAGTACTTTATGTTGCTACCAATGAAAACATACATC
Source organism: Trypoxylus dichotomus (assembly GCA_023509865.1). Lineage (NCBI taxonomy): Eukaryota > Metazoa > Arthropoda > Insecta > Coleoptera > Scarabaeidae > Trypoxylus > Trypoxylus dichotomus. The sequence continues at coordinate 42,902,587 of CM042074.1, read as the reverse complement.
TACACATGCTAATGTACATTACATGTATAAGAGAGCTCGAATAATTGCAATTATTGCAAATATATATATCTTACGTACATCGTAACTGTACATAGGCAAGAGTGGAAACCGTGTACACATTTTATTTTTTAAATATATTTTTGTGCGCATGCGCATTGAGTTTCACTGTACAACCTTTCCTCTAGTAAATAAGCGAACATACTCTACAAGTAAGTATTCGTCAAGTAATTCAGGAATTTACGAGCAGGCTACAGCGGCGCTGTTCTTCAAACCAGGAGAACGTAACAATTTGATAAACGTATTGACAATATTTTTGCGTTTTCTTTGTAGTTACTATATTACTGTTATTATTTTCTCCCCGTTAGTTTCAGCTATTATTACAATTTACAATATTAACCACACCGAGGCATCAGGACATTTTTATTAGAATACTTTTGTGTGGAAACAATGTTATTTTCAAAAATATTGCAATCATTTTCGGACTACATACATTAATATATAAATTCTTCAATACTATTATTATTTTATCCACTACTGTATATATATACATATATATAACAAGTAAGTCAGTAGAATGACCCTAATATCTATAATTTTAATAAGAATCAGACTTGTTTTTTGTATCTCTTAAGCTTAAAGTGTATGAAGAATATTTCCAATTGCGCTTTCTTTCCTAAAATAATATGAAGATAACGTTCCAGATATAATTCTAAAAAGAAAGCGCAGAAAGAATTCGTTAGCTTATTTTATTGCTGCGGTAAAAAAAATAGAGGATATCTTTATGTTGTTTTCCTAATTTATATATATCTTTCGCAAATTTTGTTTCTTCTACTTGGAAAGTGTAATTACCAGAATGACGCGAAAAATACAATAAATGAAGGCATCAAAGGGAAACCTTTATTTTGAGACGAACTCAACACAAGAAAAAGAATTAATTATACATAAAAACGGCGTACGTTATTTATTACAAAGCAATTCTGTAAGAGTGAGATATGAATTGAACTGAATGTTCTTTTACCTTAATACGTCAAAAGAATTAAGTTTTCAAATTGATATACGCATGTACGCAAAAGGTAAGTGGGAATTTTCCATTTGTTTTTACATTTTAGTTGATGAGTACATTATTAATTGAGTGAAATTGAAAGAAATGAAAATTTTAACATGTTAATGCATATTTTCTTTTCTTTCACTATCCCATAATTATTTTGAGTAGTGTAGTTGAAACCTTAAGCAATGGTAATTTCATTATACATGGTGTACCAAAAGTCATTTTCAAAATAAAAAGAATAATAAAATAATTGGCGGGTTTAATGAAAAAATGTTCTTGTATTTCTTAAAAATGATACAACAATCATGATATATTGACCCGAACTTTCTTCCCTCAAGCTCGTTTGTTTTGGGCTAGGGAGCACTCTTTTCGAAATGAACTGCTTATTAAAAAGATATCTTATCCGGAAGTGGTATGCCCGTTGTAACACCTAAATAGTGTAACAATTGTTTTAGATTCCCAAGTTGTTATTAAGATGTGCACTACGCATAATCAATTGCACAAAAGTAATTTTTGAATTAGATAGAATTACCAACAATATTCTAATTTGGATGCCAAGGTATTACGTAGACGGAAAACTAACCAAAGGTGATGCCAATATTCATTAAACTTCAGCACGGTCTTTTCTCCTGCATCTCTAGAAAACTGGCTTCCACAATATTATGGAGAGGTGGAATACAAAAATACATACAAGTCCAAATTGGTAACAAGTTATAAGTTGTTCCAATAAATTACAAAGAATTTTTTTTGTGATTGGAAGGATATAAAAATAATTCATTACAAACATTACAACAGATTAAAATTCAATCACAATCAGATACAACTTCAGACAGGAAATCCAAACTATAAATGTGGATCTTTTGAATAGCTGAATATGTAAATTAGTTTTTCCTTTTGACTCTTTCTAGAATGCAAAGAAGTATGGTAGCATTCAAGGAGATTGAGAAGCGTTAGACCATATGCGCTCTAAATTGCATTAACACCTTTTTGCAAGTCTTTAAGATAGCGAGATAAGTAATATTGCAGTTTATTTCTTTGAAATCATCTTCAGACCGTCACAAACCTCCAAATTCTAAATATATTATGTTTATGTTTATTTGGTTATTTCTAATTTTCCAACACTTTTCTCTGTATGTAAAATATATGGAATGGCTAAAATTGTTTAGACATGGCTGAGAACCATTGGATGACGATCCACATTCAGGCCATCTTATTGACGTAATCACTTCAGTTGTTAAGGAAAGCATGTATTTGTTAACGGATAATTCAAGATGGAAGAGGCGACAATTAATAGTTTCATCACGAATTTCAAAAACAATGGCTTTTGGAATTTTGCAGGAGTAGTTTGGGATAGTAGAAATGGCAAGCTATGCACGAATCATCGACTTTGAGTAGAGACGTGTGAACAATCTTTGGCTCCTTAACAAGAAAGAAGAGTTGATCAAGTGGCAAGTCAGATGGTTGAACTCTTACAAGGAATTTAGGGTTATATCTTTTATAGAAAACTTTTTCGGAGTGTCAGAGAATCTTCTTAATTAATTATTCAAAGCAAAGGTAATGCAACCGTGGGAAGCATTATACAGACTTAATGCATAGTTTCAGAGATTCTATTAAAGTGAAACGTTACAGAAACACGATGCTATCTAGTGTTTTATTGCACCAGCGCATAAATCAAAACTTGTTACTTTTCTAGAATTTTACAATCACATCAATAATATTAGTTTAACGGTGTAACACCTGTATTCTGAGAAGAAACTACAAACTTTTGTTCATGTACAAAGTACAGGCATATATATATATATATATATATATATAACTACGGTTTTTATTCGGATAAGGATCCCTTAACAATCAGAGTATCAAGTATAGAACGTAGGATATCTTCAGAAAGGATATTTCTTGCAATTTCTTCAGAAGCCAAAATTCTGGCTACTAATAGATGATTAAATATTGTTTCTGGGTCAACAGAAGCATACATAATAGGGCACGAGAAACTATTATATTATACAAGGGAAAACTTAGGAAGTATATACTGCTATTATCTATATTTTCTCATTAGTGCATAGAGAAATATTGAAAAGATATATTGTGTTTGCTTTTGGTTTCATTTCAGCAACAAATAAGTTTTTATACACAATTCTTCTCGACTCTTTATGATATTCTTGCTATAGTATGTAATTTTCTTGCAATTACTATAATAACCAACCACTTTATAAACTTTAAATTACCACTCACATTCTAACCTATCCAATTATGGGTGTAGTAACATCCTATACAAAATCGATTAATTAATTATAACGTCTGTATTTTCGCAATCGGTTTGCTGCATATTTCCTTTTTTGCGTAATAACACATAATTAATCAACATTTTCTAAACGAGATAAAATACACATGCGAAACTAGATAAAGATGATAAATGTACGTTGGGAAGATTATTATATAACGACAACAATATGGAATTAGCGCACTATCTGTAAACTTGTTGATTACATCTGGGATGCATGTTATATAATACAACAACTGGGCAACAACTTTGTTGTTAGACTACTAACACCTGTATGGGAACTTGTTGTGTACTAACACTATATAGTACTGTAAACTAAAATATAGTTAGAGTATTGTTTAGTATAGTTATTTTTACGTCAGTACTGTTATTTTTATATTGGCGTATAACATAACGCTTATTTAGTTGTATTAATGATCCTAGCTGTGTCTCATATCTGTAAATAATGACATAAGTTCTTAACTACTTTTAATTTCAATTAATCACAGCGGGAAACATGGTGCTTTCGGCTATGATAAAGAGTTGCACGAGCAACTACAAGTGCTTGTCATTATAGTAATTGCACAAAGAAAAGCCTATAAAATGGAGCTCTTTAGAAGCTAATGAGTACTTGAAAGTCTGATAATGAAAATATTAATATGTTCCTTAATTGTGTAGGTGACGAGGGTTAAGAGTATTTAATGCCTTGGAACTTACAGATGAACAAAAATAAAACCTGTTACAAATTTATTATAGTCCTATAATGTCAACCATATTAAACAGATAAAAGTAAGCCGGTCACACTTGTTAGCTCGCCAGGTTCGTAGTGAGTACGTGCCATCATCGGCAATATAGGAAACGTTCTACGTGATCGTCCCACCGTTGTATTGTCTTGCACTTTGTAAGTACATAATTAGATATAACGAACCTACGGACAGGTAGCAGACGATCGTTGGTTAACATAGTGAAAAAGTGCATCGGTGAATTTCCCGATTTATTTTGTAAAATTATGCGTGAAATTTACAATAAACTGATGTGCTGGGACAAATAATATAAAACCCATAAATAAAAAAGTAGCGTGCCGCGGATACACCAATTTATATTCGATTTACTGTTCATGCTCCTTGCATGTACTTTGTAACTTCGCCTATTGGATAGAGAACCGTTCCGAAACTTCTGGAATAATTACAGTCCCAAGTGGAAACTACCATCTCTCAGCGTTACGCGGTTATCTACCATCTCCACGTAAAGAAATTGAAAAGAAGTAAAAGATAGATAGTTGTAGTTACATGTTGATGAAACGACAAATCGAAAAAAAAACAGATCCATTATACATGTACGTGTATTACAACCTCTTAAACTGACGTTTCCGATCTTATTAGCTAACAAAAAGCTAAAAAGTGTACTGGCGAGATAATTACGATGATAATTCTGGATACGTTACAAAGATTTCAACTTTCAACTAATCAACTGGTATGTTGATGGATGATGGTGCCGCGATAATGTGATCGGTGGCTCGTTCTCTTAAAGAAGACTGTAAGAGACTTTTACATGTGACGTGTAAACTTTACATCTTACAGCAAAAACTGCTTGAGGATGTTTTTCAGAGGTGAATGCATTAACAGCACATACTAAAGGTCTTTCTGAAATCTCCTAAACGAACTCGAGAACTTCACAGACCACCAGAATCAACTCTTAGACGTTGGAGAACATAGGTGAAGGCGAGTTTTTATTATCCTCAGTATTTCTAACAACTTAAGTCTGTGATTCTACTATTTCATCGTGAGAAACGTACAACAATTATAAAGGCTTTCCTGACGCAATAGAAAAGTTGAAAAATACTAGATTACCGTTGGTGGAGTCAGTACAAATGTTGAACAAAGTAAATACATTGCTGCACAATATAGTGGATGCAGAAAACGATCGCGTACTAAAAAAGTTCGATAGTGTTATACGAGGGGAGGTCCAGAAGTTCGTGGAATGAAAGGCTTTTAAATAAAATAAAACAATAAATCTATTTTTCCTTTTCAATATAATCACCCTTAAGCACAATACATTTATTACATTTATGAATTAATTTTTCTAAACCATCATAAAAATATTTTTTATCTTTCGCCACAAAATGGGCCAAAATTGCCTCCTTTACCTCATTGTTGTCGGAAAACTTTCTTCCACGTAAGTCTATTTTTAAATTGGGGAACAAATAAAAATCACTAGGTGCCAGGTCTGGACTGTAGGGTGGATGGACTATTGATTGAAAGCCATGCTTGTGCAGAGCAGCCATTGCAACTTTGCTCTTGTGAACCGGCGCATTGTCTTGCAAGAGCAACACAGCTTTGGTCAATTTTCCTCGACGTTTTTCCTTGATGGCCTCCTTTAATTTTTCTAATATAGCTGCGTAATATTCTCCGGTTATGCTCCTACCTTTTTCTTTGTTATCAATCAATAATATCCCCTCACAATCCCAAAAAACAGTAGCCATCAACTTTCCAGCCGATTCTGACACTTGAATTTCTTTGGCGGTGGTGTCCCCTTTTTATGCCATTGCATGGACCCCTGTTTGGACTCAGGCTCAAAGTGATGAACCCATGTTTTATCTCCGGTAACAATCCGCTCCAAAATCTGTGCAGGTTTGTCTCTCCACACAGTTCCAAAAATTGTTTGGACGCACAGACGCGCTACTGTTTCTGCAGCGGCATGAGCATTCTCGGTACCCATCTTGCACTGACTTTTGTCATACCCAGGTAGTCATATAGGATACGCAAAATGGTGGTATCTGATACTCCATTTAATGCAGATAAATGTTTTTTCTTCAAACGGGCATCTTGCAGTAGAAATTTTTGCACTTTTTCGACGATGTCTGATGTGGTGGCCTCAACTGGCCGTCTTGAGTGGGGGTCGTCTTCAATCGGCTCCCGACCATGTTTAAAAAGACCATGCCACTTATAAATCATTGATTTACTAGGGCACTAGTCCCCATAAACGGTTTCCATTTCATTCAATATGGTTTCAGCGTTCTTTCCTTGCCTTGTAAGGAACTTTACCACAGCACGGTGTTCAATTTCCTCCATAGTTTCAGTTTTCTTCCGGATTCACTTGTTTAGCAGGCAACTATTCATAAACGACTGACGCTATAAGGCTGCAACTTAACTTGTATACTAATGATGAGTCACCAATCAGAATGACACCTAGCGAGCGCCCCTATCCCCACTCCATCCCCTCAATTCCACGAACTTCTGGACCTCCCCTCGTAAGAAAGGATTTCGATTTTACGATATATTTGCTATGTGTATACTTTTGAAAAACAATTTACGGTTAGTATGTCAAATTTTGAAAATTATTGCAACATCTACGCTTTTATTAAGTTTGCTGGCCTTTCATTTTATCTGTGTACCTAAACGATACTATCAAAAAAAAAAAAACTAAACATAACAAGGACTGATATAATTCTATTTTATCAAGATTAAAACGTTCTATTAATACTTTAAGGAATTCTAAACAATTTACAGATAGTATTATTTGATTTAGAGTGAAAATAAGATAAATTAGATGTTTACATATCAGTTGTGTAGAAGACAATAAAACTTATTAAGAAATATTGGGCATAAAAAATATTATGTGTAAATAATGATTCATTTCATAGGCATTTCAACATTTCACATTTATTCATACAGGAAGATATGATCTTTACATTTAGCAAGATGGTTGACACAGTTCAAATCTCCGTAAAGATATCTGCAGAAGTTTTATATATTACCTCAGGAAGACAACACAGTTTCGAGTTGTTTCATAATTTTTGAAATTATTTTAGGCTATCGTGCTCGACTTGGAATAGAAACATACCAGCAATTTAACATATTCTTAACTGTTTCGATGATTTTGTATTACAAATATGTATATACATATGGTTCACACTGTATGTACCATGATAATTTTAAGTTGTAGTGCTTCTATATCTGTGATTTTTGTATAAGAATGTTTATTAATACTAGTAATAACCTGTATATCATAGCAAACTAGATCGATCTGTTATTGTTAACGTCTACTTCCTGAAATAAGATAGGAGATTTTGATGGTGGAAGAGTAGAATAGCAGATAGTAATTATTCACTTGAAAACAACTGTCTTTTATCGACAAAATATACTATTTCAGACATCGTTGTGTGTTTGGCAATCTGAAATTTCAAAACCGTTTTAGACTGAGTGTAGTACTGCTATTGGAGATTTGGATTGAATAATAAGCACTGCATACTAGTAATTTGATATCTTAATTTTTGAATTGTTTTGAAAAACATTTATAAGGATGGATTATAACGATCATCCTGCACCTTTGAATGATTTTTTGAGGACTGAAAAAGTTGAAGGGGAGAAACCATGTCGTTGTAGTGCAGGCTATTTTAGGACCAGGAGCTTGCAGGAGTCCTCTGTGCATACATTTCGGTACAAGAGAGGTTTTTCTATTGAAAAATAAGTTAGGTGCGCTTGCTTTATGCAGAACAACGCAATAAAAAATAAATGATATGGCATTAGCGCGAATAGTTTACCACAACAGCGTAGTGAATTGTAACTTTCATTTGATGTTTTATGTTCGGATTTTATCATATGCTCAGCTACGCTTGATAGTTCCTGAAACCTCGTTTCGATACTCCTTTGTTTGTCCAATGTAAACTTTATCATAATCATTGCATTCGATTTGGTTAATTCCAGACCTTTTCACCATCTCCGATTTATCTTTGGGATTGCTTAAGAGATTCTAAGTTGAGATGTATTTTAATTCTTTTTCGCACCTAAAATACATTAAGCTGTAGCGACGTACAATGGTTTCTCTTCTACAGATGTTGACTGTATCTTAAGGAACGTTCAACACAAACAACACATCAGAAATTTCACGACCTTGACATCAACAAACACCTCCTTTCCATCCAACATTAAAAGAGTTAAGTAAAATTTTCTGCCAACAAAATGTGTCTTTTGTATCACAAAACAACTTAAAGCATCTCTTAGGCAACCCCAAAGATAAACCGGAGATGATGAAAAGGTCTGGAATTTACCAAATCGCATGCAATTATTGTGATAAAGTTTATATTGAACAAACAAAAAGGAGTATCGAAACGAGGTTCTAAGAACATATTAGACACTATCGTTTCGATAAACCAGAGTTATCAAGCGTAGTAGAGTATATGGAAAAATCCGGACATAAAATTGATTTAAAAAATCTTAAACTTCTTAAAAACGTAAACTCGTGTAGAAAATTGGACACATACGAAACGATATTTATGAAAAAGAACAGAAACTTATTGAACAGAGAGCCACTCCCAATTGTACACTCGAGTCTGATTGATGTATTGCCATAAGACCCTGTTAAAGATACGGTTCGTTTTCGTTCCATCCTTTCCTGAAAATGCACACATACCCGAGGCCACCCAATAGATTGTGAAGAGTCATAAGTTTTAAGAAATTTTAGAACCTGCGTAGAAAATAATTTGCATGTGATAGTTTTTACATTCAATCGGTAACACGGTTGACAATGGGAGTCCACGTGCTCTCGAAACGCTGCGTTCCGAATAATTAATTAATTTGTGTGGAGTGGAGCTTACTGCTATAGCTGTGAATTCTACAACCCCACAGTTCTTGCAATCGTTATTGATGACAAAAGTCTTCAAAACAAACAAATATTTATTTTATAGCGATAATAATTGCGTCGACAATTTTATTATATTATTGTTTGTTATATACACTGCGGAAATGACGACAGCATAGCATGCCTCCTCACGAATATACATGTCTGACAAATGGGTGATGACCATAAGTCCTTTATTTTATCTGTGTACCTAATAGATACTTTTTACAAGGATTACCTAGATGTAACAAGGACCGATGTAATTTAATTTTATTCAGATTAAAATACTTATTATAACTTCAAGGAATTCTAAAAAAAATTGTAGATAGGATATTTTGATAAACAAGATAAATCATGTATCTATACAGGGTCTGGAAAAAAATAAAAAGGTACGGAAAATGAAAAGTTGTAATCATATAGAACAAAAATCCAAAAATTTTTGAGTCAAATACGACGCGAACGTCAGAATTAAAAAAAAGAAAACTGGAAAATTCTAATAGGTGGCGCCCGTAGATGTCGAATATGTTTGTGTAATACATCCATTAACTAAACTTGCATATATACACGCAGAGTGTATATACTACAATAAGACAGATGTTAATGTGATAAAAACTACGAAGTAATACTATCTATCTCTCAAACGGCAGACTAAGAGTTCAATAACATGGTTACGTACGAATATTTCGGCTGTGAATAATAAAGAAATTTCTATTTTTAATATCTTTATATATTTTTCTCGCGTTTGCGAAGGAATTTTTGCAAAATATTTTGGATTTAATTCTAATAAAATTAGGTCTTTCCATTTCTCATACTTTATTATTTTATTTCATGGACAGCCTGTATATCATTTCATTTGTATGGAGGACAACAAAGCTAGCAAAAAATATTGTGTGTGTATAATAATTGATTTTATAAGTATCTCAACATTTTAACAATATTTCTATTCATACAGAAAAATATGTCTTATACATTTTCCTGGACGGTTGACATAGTTCACATCTTCGTTAAGGCATCTGTAGAAGTTTTATATATTACCTGAGGGAGACATCAAAGTTTCGAGCTACTGGATAATTTGTGAAATCATTTTTGGCTATCGTGCGAGGTTTGGAATAATTTAACTGTTATTCGCTCATTTACGGTCCTTTATACGTGCACTTACAACACCGTTGAAACAAGCATTTTTTCGCTTTTTATTAAATATAAGAAAAAGAAAAATAAAACAACAGAGTAAATAAAATAATTCCTAGTCGCGCAAGTTTTAAAACCGGAGAAACTTCGTTTTGCTTATCAATGTTACATAATTATAACTGCTTTTTGTGCGGTTAGAAATTTCACGCTAAGTGGATAAACTCGATGGAAGACGAGTAAGATAGCTACGACTTACATATGTTGAAAGTCATGTGTTATATATTTGAACGTAGAGAGATGTAGAACGAATTTTATTGTTAACTCTACATTATTTTATCACGAAAAAGGGGAACTTAAAATGGAGTACACAATTAATTTAGAAAAGAAAACTGCAAATCAAAACAAATGGGTCGAATATTTTAGAAGTTGTGGTGATTTATCTAAGCGAATAGCTGTGAATAAATTGAAATTGAAATGGTAATCGAAGCACTCGTTGAGAGTTTTAAAATGAGCTCTAGTACAATCTTATTAATCCACATAGAATTTGTTATGTGAACAGTGTAAAAAAGGGGAAATGGGTAAATAAAAAATTACATATTACCGTAGAATGCAATAACAATTTTAAGTATACCCCAGTATTCAAGTTAATACTAAACTACAAAGGGAAGCAAATTAAATAGAAAATAACATTGAAAAAATTATTGCACTTTTTCCAGAATATATTTACAACAATAATAATTTAAAACAATACCATTCCTGTGAGACCATTAATACAAAACAGACAAATAAATAAAAGAATTACAGTTCCACGTAAACTTAACAATCAGAGTTACATCTTTGATTCAAAATATCTCCAAAAATGAATGATGGATATGTAATTTTCTAGGGATCGATACTCAGGTGTACATGACGTCATGACGATTAAACTAAAATACCATCAGCGCAAAAGCCCGCCCTCAACGTTACCCACACTCAGCGCGACAGATGCAACTGCTTTTAAACGAGGTAGGCACCATAAATTCTCGGCCTGACAGGCTTATACAGGTTCAAGCGTGTTCAAATTCCGTCACAGCATATATGCATATATGCGAGTCTACGCTATAAATATGACGGCTCGAAGAGTAATGGTTTCTAATAGCCAACCTACCAACGTGACTAGCGCATGACAATGTCTGAAGTAATGAAAATTGAGTACCGCGCGATCAATAAATTTTAGACTGCGTTTACGGTGATTCATCTCATTTGTATTCCACTCTAAAAAAGGGGGCAAAATGTTTCCGTTTGAGGCAAGAATCCGTGGAAGATACTAAACGGTCGGGTCAACCAATTGAAGTGATAACGACTCAACAAATTTCAATTATTGAAGATTTAGTACCAGAAGACCGCCGTCTGAAAGTGAAAGAATTAGCAGTGATAGCAAACATATCCGTAAGAAGTATTCGCCGCATTCCCCACGACCATTTGTGTATGAATAAAATTAGGGCAAGATGGTTACCGCGATTTCTTTCCGCTCTCTAACGTGAACGTCGAGTCAAATGTGCGCGGCGCGATCATTTTGAAACATGTGTCGAGGCAATCCAAAACCGACTTTGGAGTCCATTGTCACAGGGGACGAAACAATGGTTCTGTTTTACGATCCTCTATCGAAAAGGGAGTCCATGGAATGGAGGTGACCTGATGAACCTTGTTCCAGAACGACGAAACTCGTTTAATTAGCAAAAAGGATAATGGGCACAATATTCTGGGATGGCATTTTGCTAATTAACGTTAAAGAGCGCAATACAACTCTGAACGGCACATGTTCTGCGTATTTATTGCATAAATTAAGGAACAGTACTCGTACAAAATGTCATGGAAAAAGTGTGCGATTATTGCACGACAGTGCTCTCGTCCATATTGCCGCCGGAACGTGTACCATATAGTCCGGATATGGCTCCTTGTGATTTTTATTTGTTTTCTGATTTAAAAAGGACCTTAAGGGACGTCGTTTTAAGGACGACAATGTGTTGCAAGCAGCAGTTATACAACATTTTGACGGAAAAACTTTATTTTTACAAGGGTATCGAATTATTAATTAGTAATAGTAATAAACGTATAGAAGTTAGGGGAGATAACATTGAAAAATAAAATTTTCTATATTGTTCCAAGTTTCTTTCTTCTATATCAGGCCGAGAATTTATGGCGCCTACCTTGTACATACATGTAATTTGCAAGCATAACATAGATGTAATTTGTAAGCAACATATAATTTGAAAGCAAAGAGAGGGAAGCCAGCTGCGTCGTGTACACGTTTCCGAGTAAATTCGAATAATACCTATGTACATTAGATGCTTGTGTCCAATTTCGAATTACATTATTCATCTAAGTCCGGTCCTGGAATGTACCTCTGAATGTCGATCGCTATGTTCCTGATGTGATAATGATTTTCTCACTAGAGACGAATCAATAGAATCGATTGTTGTAGGTCTCAATCAATTATCTTCTTCACTTTTTAGGGTGATATTTCAAGGTCTTGAACTTGAGGCGGATTCACAATCTATTTACAATAATAACAAAGAGATAGTGGAGATAATGGAAAGATTGCAAAATTCTTCACTGCCGTTGGTGGAGGCACAGTGAATAATGAACGACGTACGATGCTATATGTTGACGCAAAAATGATAGTGTTGTAGCCGGTGGTGCCGCCTCTGGTAAGCCGGTACAAGGATGAGTTCTAGTCATCAGCTGATTGAATTTAATATTTATATAAAAAATGTACCGAATTTAATTTCCTTCATCGTTTCAGTATATAAGTTTAATTTATTGTCTCAAAGCTTTTATTCGTAGCTTGCAAGCAGGCAATATAAAGAAATTCATCTCCTATGACGGCTTTATCGACTTTCCAGTGAAATATAGCGCGTTTGCATCTAATATTCATACCCAGCAAAGTGCAAATTTCTGGACGGCAACGGCGTCGACGTCGCAAAAACACGTCTAACGAGTTTTTAACAATTCACGATTTTTTTGCAACATTTAATTGCGATTATCAACTCGAAGCGTACCTTCATCAAATAGCGTTACCGCTGGGCGGCGTCACAGAAAGCTATTGAATTTAGATTAAAACACCTTTTTTCATGCCGAAACTGGTGTTGCAATAAAATACACCTTCTTTCGCTAACAGTAAGTACTGATATATCAAAGAGATTTTGCTGATATAGTGGTAGTTTATTAATATTACGCCGAGTTGGGAAAATGTGTCGCAGCGCACGATTGCTGACTTGAATCAGAAAATGTCTTTCATAAAGGGTTTTTGTAGTTATACATTTTCTACAGATGTAATACTTATTAAAAAAGGAAAAAACGTTCCACAAGCTTCGTTGGTCCTAAAGTGGATATAGTCCCTGACATCAGACTTGTAATTAATTTAAAACCCCTTAAATTTGAAAGTAATGAGAAAAATTTAAGCCTTTGTAGATAAGTTTGAACATCGTGTTGGTACTTGTATTAGACTGTAGCTTACCGCAGTTTTAAAGTAATATATCCTCACCGGCATTACGTTTCTATTAAAAAGCTGTGATTTCGTGGTGTTCTGACATTAACGTTGTTTATGGAAATTGTCTAGACCAGATCGACTGACACAGTATTCAGGCGGTAAGAAACCCATGCTACAGACTAATTTGTGAAATAAGGCAGCGTTAACGGATTTTCCCATAAACTCTAAACTTTTTAAAAATTTTGATAAAAAATTATATACACTATCGTCCATAAGTATGTATACTATGATCAGAAAATCCTTAGATCGCGATAGCCATAGAATTAACAGGCTATCTATGACACCTATGTTTTTCCTTAATTTTTCGTTATGAATTACCTACTACAAATAACGAGAGTAGATAGATACAAACGACCCTCATATGTATGCATGCATATTATCAATAAATTTCATTAGTATACTCTCCATTACTGAATTCCTAGAAATTAAAATGCATTTTAGCTATATCTGAGCTATAAGAGTACCGATCCTGGTAATGAGTGTCTGTTGGAATTTAGATGCAATATGGTTAATTGTTTTATTGCATTTTATCATCCGAAATCTCTTTGTAACACATCAATCATATCATTGTAGTGTGTTTTATTGTTGTTGGGAATACATAGAAGTGAATTGTTACCTGCGAGTTTTAATATTCCTTAATTATTTTTATTTGTGTTATAATGGTGAAAACTAAAGAGTTCTTCATACAGATTCATGCTTTAATTGTTAGTTACCATAGAACGGATAAATGTAATCGACAAAATGCACGCAAATTCAACGTTAGTAGACAAACAGTGGGGTTGCAAGTAGTGGTTTTTCCAACAAAAGGAGAAGTGGAAGACTGAAAAAAAAAGACGCCAGCAGAAGATCGTATAATCACAAATATTGGCAAAGGAAATCGACGAAAAACTGTGCCAAAAATCGCGCCTGAAGTGAACGTGGGACATAAAAAACTTTACATTTCAGTGTGACAATGACCCAAAACATATAGGTGAGATATATCAGCGATATAGTTACGGAATGGCTCCTTCAACCTCCCCACCTCAATGCCATTAACTTGTTATGGCATGAATTAGATCGAAAAGTAAAGTAGGCTACTCCAACATCCGCTACCGTCTTGTGGACCATTCTTCAGGAAGAATGGAACATAATCTCAGAAGAAACTCTGACTTAATTCATTGGTAGAATGCCTTGATTATGCGCGGCAGTTATAAGGTAGAGATAAAATAGAGGAGGCTATATTAACGAATGCAAAATTTTGATTGAATTTTGTATATATATTTACATGTGTTTGTATGGTTTTTTGTAGATGTGAATATTAACTAAATACACGAAGTAATGGCCAAATATTTATGGACAGTAGTGTATTAGGTACTTCATGATGTTATTGAGCTTTTGACTTTCTTTCAAAATGTGTATCATATTTTATTTCGTTAACATCTCTAGTATCATTCATTACTAACAAAGTTGCGCCACAAAACATTAAGAAGGCATATAATTATTTCCTATTCTAAAATTCCTTTATGTTTCGAAGGGCTATTTGGACTTGATGAATGAAAACAGGGACTTGGTCGCTTTCATAAACGATATACATATGAAAATCGTAATAGTGTGCTTGTGCTATTTTAAGTTAAAGCTTTAGTGAAGCAAAAATAATAGATTTGTTACGCTTTTGAAAATGAACTACTCATATACATACTTATTTATTATTATTGAGCTAATTACAAACGATAACCCAAAATGAAAAGGAAGAATCTATTTATAGTATTACTATTTACATATACGCATAAATTTGAATTTCTACTAACATTATGCAAATCAAAATCAATATATTTTAGTTATTTATAGAATTTATATTTCCTGAGTTGTCAATGGGTTGGTCTCATTTAATCTTCACGTGCTTTAAAAGTCGCAACATCAAAAAGAAGATTCTGAAATTTTATAGGTGGCAGTTCGAGATATCTTTCGCTATATTTTATCAGATCAATGTCAATTTCGCGCAGTATCCTAAAAAGTGATATCGAGAACTTTCAAAATCACATTTTATTGTTCATAAAGTTTTCGATTAGCAACACAATGTCAAGGTGGCATACATAAACACCTTTTCACTACATAATTAATTAGCAGAAACAATTTCATTTGAAAACAAATTTCACCTACATTTATGAACTTCGCAGTCGCACGCTATAAAGTAGTTAGACAGCTGATTTCTGACCTTGAGCAGGGTTAAATTTATGTTTCACCAAACTAGTTAGACGTAAATATAAGAACGTGCGAGGCTCGAGATCGATTTGAATAATAAAAGAGTATTTATGTATATATACATAGTTGAATAGAAGCCGGCACTTACGTAATTCCAATAAAAAAATACTCGGGGCTGTTCATGTTCTACAGCGTTTTATTCTTTGTATGATAGGTATAACTAACGTGTAACTTTCACTTTTGACTTTAATGGAAACGTACAGTAACGTTCAGAAGAAACGGGCAAATATACAACAATAAATTGAAGCATATCAATATTCTGATGAGTAAGTCTAAACTGCGGATTAATTTTTTTTATTGTTAACTTGGAAATAGCCGTTTGAGTTTGAGTAAACTTTCAAAAAATTTTTATGTCGGAAATTTTTTTGAAATCTTCTTGTCCAATGTAATCTACGAGGGGAATGTTAAAGGTACGGATAGGTTATTATTATCATAAATATTATTATGTTATCAAATAAACATACCTTGAGATTGTATTCGAAATTCAAAAATATGATGATGTATAGGGTATTCCATATAAAATAACAAAATTGTTAACTACTTCTAATATAATCGTAAGTGCTAAAGTATTGAAAATATTTTCGTGTAATAGTCCATGTTGGTTATAATATACTGTAAAGTTTTTCTTTATGCTCAAATATAATTAGTTAATTCAATGCAATTAAAGTCCCGTTCGAAAAATAAAGAAAACTTATACTTTGCACCTGAATTTAATTACTATAAATTCCTCAAATAATTAGATATTTAAGCAATAATTAAACTTGTGGAGTATTTGTGTAAGAAATTTAATTCGTTATGTAATTTAATCATTACGAATCTGATCCTTTCTTTACATATATAATCTGTTTAAGTACACTTATTTCTTTTATAATATGAAGTTCGGCAAAGTATTTGAAAGGGTCGTTTAAAAACAGAAGAAAATTTTTCCAAGTACACATATATGTTTGGACTTGATTTTCGGAACACTCAAACATAACATTTCTGAAATGTATTTGTAGCAATAAGTATGCCTGAATGTTGTCAATAAATATCTTAAAACTGATTCAGATAGCTGTTATCTAATAAATGTACAGATGTTTAAAGCGAACCCATGTATCTGTCAAAATTAGAAAAGAAATAATTTCTTCTACTTGGTGCACTCTAGATGGTATGCCATATCGTTCAACGTGTCTTTAGGTAACTAAAAAAATCGTGTATAAGATGTTTTATTCGAACTAAGAACGTTTATATTCTTTTCTGATTTAAGTAAGTGTGCCATGAAATTAAAAGTATTTTCAAAAAATACAATCCTTCCCCTTACCGTTCGGCAAAATTTTAAAACGATAGTTTGATTACTTTTAGAGATATGCCATGTGCTATTAGAGGCAGATTTTGTTGTAGGTCGGTAATTTGTAGTTCATGTAATAACTTATCATCGTGCATTTGTCAAAATCCTTATCAAAACTTTAATCGCATACTGCTACACACACAATATTATCTGCCTGGCGTTGACACACAGTACTTTACCTAAATATTTTTTAATACTAATAATAATAGCTTTCGCTAATTGCAGGGGCCATCTGACGGATATGTGTTATTATCTGCGCCTGGGGTTCGAATCCGTAACCTCGGGACTGATAAGCAAGCGCACAAGGCACTGAGCCACCAGTCCTGATGTCTTTGCAGGAACACAATTTGCCTCATTATGGTTTTTCCTGAGTTGTGGTATTGGCTTGAAGTCAATTTAAGATAAGCAATGGAAGTAGTAACTAGCAGGAAATATTTTGTTTGATTTAATCATTAATTAATAGATTGTTAAACAAATAGAATTCACAATAAAGACATAAGCAATCTAAAATTTACCTTATTAAAAATCGTTGATATTTCTATTATTATTTTTTTTCTAAAAACTGTGCACGCTTTAGATGGTGTGATTTTGATTTCAATTTTTATGATTACATGGTTATCAAAAAGATTTGCCAAGGATGATGATATCGATTTCGATTAGTAATTTTAAGCACCTCACAAGCTTTAAGAAAGATTTTCTGGTATTAGTCTGAAATTATAAATATTTGTTTATTGATATAAGAACTTCACCACGGAGCATTTCATCTATTCGATACGAACATTATCTAATTTAGTTATATTAGGTTTACAAGTGTCATCTTATTAAGCTAGCAACAACCAAGCTCCTTTTCTAAATAAACATTTACATACAACTACGTATAGTTGGTGTAGTTGAAAGTGAATAAATTTAACACCGTCTATGCTTCTTGCTTGTATATACATGTGGATTCATACAATAATTACGGCGTGTGCTGTATAAATTTACTAGTAACCAGATGATTGATGAATTTTAACGAGGCTCCCTCGACTGACCTGGTCTTTATCGACTACACGGTCTCGTAACGTTACAGATTGTAATTTTCACGCCACGGCTATATTATGAGCTCTTTCAATCCGCACATGTTCCGATAAAGTAAAAAATATCTGCCCATTGTCTGAAATTTATGCAATTATTTTTCTTGGCCTACGCTCATTACATAATAACAACGAAGCAAAACCAATTAAAAGATTCCTAATATAGCGAATGAAACATTTTATCTGGAGAAAATATTACATGTTGTCGTTTTTGTTACGTGTAACATGCTTGCAGCGTTAGTTAATCTATTATTGCAGTGAAATGTATAAACGTAATGACACAAAATCGTTAGAAGGCAATAAATAAGTTATTTAGTCATAATGGAGAAGATATATTCATAATTTTGACGTTCCATTTCACATAGAATATTATAGGATAAAATCGAAAGGCTTACGTGTAATACCGATAACGAAAGGAAAAGTTACACGTTGTGAACATACAAATTACGAGCTCATCAGGACAAGTAACTCAAATAGCTATACCGTCGAAAGCTATTCTGTTCGATTACTATCCATTATTGATTTGGGTGGTAAATATAGAAATTCGTAGAGTGGTGGACAAAATAATAAGTCCGGATAATTAAAATTGTGAAATAATATTTCCGTAACATTTTCAAATGTTTTTACATTTCTAAAACTGTAAAAAGTATAAATCGTCGTTACCTGTTATAAATCCTTTATTTTAGTGTAAACAAATAAACCTTTAGGCACTTTAGTGAATTCCACGTATATATCTGCTTGTATGTGGCTCTAGGAACTGTTTTCAATTAATTTTATAAAATCTTTTCAATTGCATGGTCTTTAAGTGATTTAGTTCAATTGTATTTTAATAGTTATTGCTTGCAGTTATATTGAATTTATTTGGATTATATACATAGGTAAAAATAAAGAGTTAATCTTTGAAAAATGCGCTTATAATGGAAGCCGAAGTAAATGTTATATTTCATATAAACTAAAATTTTCGAAAACTGCTACTGCTCTTGCATGGGAAGTCCTAGAGCAATAACCACCTCTGAAGATCAACACACTGTGTTAATCAGTAATTAGAAGTTGTATAAATATTGTATCAGTATGCACGGCCAAGTAAGGAATAATAATTGCAGTGGGTTTAAAAGAACACATCCCTGCTGGAAAACCACTAATTCGTAAAGATAATAATAGAATACGGTTTAAATGGATTTTGGAACATAGAAATTGGACCAAAGAAAATTGAGCAAATCCTACGAATCCCAAAAAAATATGGTCCGGTCACAATATTCACCGGACTTCAATTCTTTAAAGAAATTGTGGGTACAACTACACAGAGCCCATGTCCAGAATAGCATTTCTGGGAGTGCCTTCATTCTGAGTAGATTAAAATCGATGCAGAAATATTGAATAAATTAGTAAAAAAGCGAAAGTTGTATAATAAAGTACAGAACATGAACACCATAAATGGAAACTACATGAAGAAGTAACACGGGGATGATAGTAAACGTACAACAAATTTTTATTCCGTCCACTAATTAATACGCGACAAAAAAAACATTCTTTATTTTCTGGATGAGCCACATACTTAACGAGAACGCTATGCTTCTGACAGTAAATTGCGTTTCAGAATTTGGGCGTTAGGACAAAGAATTCAAATCTAAGTGCATAAATTCTATGAAGGCTTTCTGTACTAAGGCTGCAGAGATGAATGCTGTTAGTGCGGCTCGGTTACTATTAACATTAAAAATAAAGAATGTCATTAGTTACTATTTGAGTTTGATTGTGTTTTTGATGTAGAGTGACTCAAAAATATAGATTGTTAGACTTCGTAACAAGGCTTTCAGGTACTCTACTATTTAGCGCTTCATATAGTGACAGCTTGCTGTTCTCTAATTTGGAAAGAATTTTCAGAAGTTATTTCATTTCGGTATCTCAAACCAACTGCTAGATTACTGAAATTGCTTACGCTTCTTTCGAATTTAAATTTAAGATACAAGGTTTAATCATGTGTTAAAATTTTTCATTCACGTTCTCTATCTCGTCAATACCGGCTGTGGTAGCTGAAGAATGCTCGGACTGCTCACGAATGCGTTTTGGAGATTTAATAAAAACTCTTTTGGTAGAAACTATAAATTGATCTACTTTTGGATAACTGTTTCTAATACATTCAGTTACAAGATGATATGCATGGAGCAAACAGCTTATACGAAGCAATTGTGGATAAGATTGTTTTAGTAACTTTCCAGGTTTAACCATGTTGGCTCCTATCTGTAACCAATATTACAAGTTGGGTTGTCGATATATTGAATTTCGGGAAGGTTCTGCGTTTGTTTTATTCTACTACTTGTAATATTCTACTACTACATCGTACATTTAGCCGGTGTTATTTGTTATTAACATGTCTTTTGCACGGTAAAATGTTGATATTGCAAACAATACAATTAATAATAGTGTCAGTGTATTCTACTGTAGGAAATTGTGTGTCCGACCGCTTTCGAATTATACCATCGCCGCCGATGAATTTGGGCAGGCTTAGTACTTACAAGGTGGTATTTAGATGGGTTACGGGTATTGACATTGGTGCACGCAAAGCAATATGGACATTGTGTGTAACTGGATAAACGCATTGTACGACAATAGATGTTTAACAGGTAGTTAGAATTCATAAATTCTTAATGTAAACGAGGTAATGCTCATTTATCTAATACTTTGCTTTATACTTAACACAGAAGCAAACTTCTCTTTCTTTGTAATTTGGATCAATTTTATTTAGACAATAGTATCTTCATGATATCTTTGCATCCCTAACAACTATCTTCGTTAATCATTTATTGCATGGTTATTTATTTACAATTGCTTACCACTAAATTCGAATCTTAAATAGCAGTATTAAATCTGTCGGTCTTTGCATGTTGCCAGTGAAATGAAAAGTATGAATCTTTTGATTATGATTAATGTATGTTTTGTAGTTCCTAAATTAAATATAAATGCAATGTTAAAATATTGGAAGGGAATCCAAAATATCGCGGTAATGATAAAAGGTAATCGCAACGTAGCGATAACGATTGCAAGGAGTGTGGTTGTATAATTCACAGATATAGCAGTAAACTCCACTCACACAAATTTATTAATTATTGGGAACGCACCGTTTCAAGAGCACGTGGACTCCGATTGCCAACCGTGTTACCGACTGAATGTAAAAACTGTATCACACATGCAAATTAATTTTCTACGCAGCCTCTAAAATTTCTAAAACATATGATTCGTATAGAGAATTAGACGCGTACGAAACAATATTTATGAAAAAGAACAGAAACTTATTGAACAGTCATATGTCTATATGTTTCAGAAATTTTAGAGCCTGCGTAGAAAATTAATTTGCATGTCTGATACAGTTTTTACATTCAATCGGTAAGACGGTTGACAATGGGAAACCACGTGCTCTTGAAACGCTGCGTCCCGAATAATTAATAAATTTGTGTGAGTGGAGTTTACTGGTATACCAGTGAATTAATCGCAACCTATTTTCAAATAAGCGCTGGAATATACATACAGTTGTGTGCATAATAGTAGTCGTAGTGGTGTTTTTAAATTTGTTGTATTAGTAAAATGGACCTCAGAAGGCATTGTACTGAAAACCAACGAAATCTAATTTAAAAGATGCGTAGCGAAGAAGATATAAATTCGTACAAAATATACTTGTCTATTTCGCCAAAATGATCACAAATGCCATAAAAACGGCAAATAAAATAGAAACTAGAAAGCTAGAAGAAAAAGAAAAATAGATCGGTATATCACAAGAACAGTACAATGTGAACCCTTTACTTCTTCTACGAGTATAGTAAGGGAATTAGGACTTAGTGGCTTTAATAGTGCTTCAATTGTTAGAAGGAGACTGATAGAACCGAACTTGCACGCTAGAACACCTAGAAATGTTCAAATTCTTAATAAAATGCATATTGAAAATACCCTGACCTTCGCAAGGGATCATCAAGATTGGAGTCATTTAAATGGCACAATATCTTAGGGTCCAACGAAAGAATTATTCTGTAATAAAATCGACAAATAGCACGTTAGACGACCTGCACATACCAAATTTCTCCCTCTATGTACCAAAAAGGCTTCGAACCATGATGGCGACAATTCATTAATGAGTGGGAGTGTTTTTCCTGGTCTGGGGTAAAGCCAGTTTATAAGATAAACGAAATTAGGACACCAGATGTGTATCTTACCATTCAGAGAGATGTAATGTTATCTCACGCAGAGGAAGGGATGCCAATTTGTTAGTGGTACATGCATGATAATGGCCCCAAGCACAAACCTCGAAGAGTTAAGAATTGGTTAGAAGAGCATAATATTAATGTAATGTCGTGGCCTGCGCAAAGCCCCGATCTTAACACGATTGGAAATCTGTGGATATAGGTTGAGAAAGGCACACAAGCTGTTAAACCATCCAATATCCGAGAATTGTGGGACGTGGTTCAAAATACCTGGAGATCCAGTCCAGTGAAGAGATGTCAACGCCTAGTAGAATCTATGTCACGAAGAATACATGCGGTTATTAAGAACAAGGATCACACAACAAAATATTAATTAATAATTTGATTTTTAAGCAAGAATTTATTTTTGTTTTGTAATACTGCTATTATTTTGCACACCATTTTTCTAATATTCATTATTTTCTTTCAATAAAGCTGTTGCTCGTTTTTTGATTAGTATCACGTAAATTTTCTGTTTTTCTACTACTACTATTATTTTGCACACGACTGTATACAACAGGATTAATATATAAATAAGATAAAATATAGTATAAATAAATCAAAGCAATTCAATTTGCTAAATGTGAAAGTTATTTGTCTACAATATTTATTGAATAACATTAGTTTCAATAACTCATTAAAATACATATCTTACGTATCTGTTGTTTAACAATAATTATCTTTAACCTTACAGTACAATTCTATTATAGATACTAGAACCTTAAGTTGTACTCGAAATAATTTGTTTATTCTTGACCTATGCGTAGCGGGAAATTACATATTCCGTGGGTATAATTTTTATAGTAGTTATCTTTCCCATGATCCAATGCAAAATTTCGATTTTTTCTCAAGCATGCACTTATTTCATGTGAACTGTAAGACATGTAATATGCTACTACATAGAACTACTGTATATAATTAAATTAGACAATACCTATTTACCAAGGATGCATTGTTGTACTGAGCGAATTCGATTTTAATGTTACAAATGCACTTAATTTTGAAACTTAAGTATTACGAGAGATATACTACCCATCCATGGCAATATGAACACTCCAAAAATTGTTATAATTTTTGTTATAACATTTTTATTTACTATACTATTATATCTAACGGTTGCTTAGTGAGATTCTAATTATCATTGTATTGTTTGTTAAAATAAACTATCTGCTCATCTATTTTTTTTTATTTATTTTTTTGTAAATTTCTCAAGACGTCGTTGTACTATCAGGTAGTGACAAAAAGCTGCCATTTCGATGAGGTAACCGTCAGAAATGCCTTCAGTGAAGTAGATATGATAAGCTCTTAATTATATATATTAAGTTTTATTTGTTTATCTGTGTTTATTCTACATCTCACTCTGTATTAATGTCAAATTACCTTTGCAAAACATTGTGTATTTATAGAAATATAGAGTTTAAACTTTATGGAAAATTTTTAACTAAGATTTTGAAGCGCTGCTCTTCATTCTGTCAATACTAAACTGGTAGCTGTGAAGTATACAATATATTAAATAGGAAATTGTATATCAATTATTTTATATATTGAAAAGGGCATTAAAAAATTGATGTCAGATACTTAGGAGTTTTAACAGGTGAAAATTGCTTAAAATTACAACAAAATGAGAATTGATTACATTGTCAACATGCAAATGTCAAAATCCAAACGTAATAATATTGGTAGACAACAAAATATGACAGACAAATAATCTGTAATACAGTAGTATATAACATTAGACTAAAATGTAATAAAACATAATACCACATGGTCTTCCTTTATCTATGTAGGTGTCACTTTGTGTTTCATTTTGAAGCTTAGTTAGTTATGGAGTGAATAAAAATTATAATTTTATTAAATATAATGCAACAGACAAAATGCACTTGTTTGAAAATGGCAGCATACTTGCAGTGATAAATTTCAAGCCATAAGTATTGTATATTTCTGTGCAAAACAAGAAAAAATACAGAGTTTTAGTTTAGAAACGACATGACGTAATAAGTAAAAAAAAATAGAGAATAAGCAGCACAAATAAAATTAAAAAGCGATTGCTTGAGAATTTTTTACAAAATATATTTGGTTTACTTAAGTTATTTATTTCGTACTTTAGGGATACACTTTATACTTTCCTATATTTCTCTTTATAAATACAGTTTCAGAATGAATAAGAAACCAACAGCGTTGAAGCATTTTTCCTACTTCCAGAATAGCTCTTTTGATCCATTAAGTGAATTGTGATTTATGTTTGTTTTATACGAGTTTCATACGCCTTTTGTTGACAAGTTTATTAAGTACGCAATGTTTGAGTAGAATGCATAAATATTGGTAAGCAACTCGATACGTTATGAATGCAGTAGATGTATACGTCACAGTTCTAATAACCATACTTCATACATCACACTATTCGAATTAAAGAAAATCAAAAATTTGAATACGCCTTATTGTCAGCAGCTGATATAACAGTGAGATTTATTAGTGACAGGAACAGTAAGACGGTGAACGAATATACAGGCTTGGTTCGGCGCCAGTTTTATCTTTTTGGTCTTTCTTTTACGAGCTAAATTTACAATTGTCAGAGGTCGTCTTTATGTTCTTCCTAACGCGCTAATAAAGTGAAGCGTGCGCTGGTCTAACATTGCCCATCGTGTCGAAATTCAGTTGTGCGAAAGGACGATTGTAAGGCATTTCGACTTGATCCTAAAAGAATTTGATGGTTGACTCGTAAAGATTTGTTTGTCCTTTAATCCAGTTTATACGTTTAATTAATTAATAATTACTTTAATATATTGTGAGAGTATATATTATCGTGCTTTCCTTAAGAACTTTCTAGTTTCTTACATTATCCATTGACGCATATACAAAAGAAGCACCAATAATGAACTGTAGCACGCCTACTTATAGATTCTGTTTTAGGACGATATTTTTGTTCAGATTCATAAAAAAATTCTGCTTAAGAAATACCTCCAAGTTTCATTTCAAGCTTGCGAAATAAATAATCTCTGGGAAAATTTCAGAAAAACTGATACACATGCCACAGTGATTATTACAGCATGATTACAGCATACGGTGAGAACATATTAATTCTAACACATATACATATGTACCTACTGCAGCCATAAATATTGGTACGAAAGTTTAATCTGAGATATGCTTAACCGAAGCATGAAGAAATATACAGAGTGTTTAATTAAAAAGGAATAACTTCCTGTTCAATTTTTCAAAGGCCAACACTTTCAGAAAAATTGTTGCCGGGCTAATAAAGTACATGGAAAAAACATGAAAACCAAAGTTTACTTTTTTCTAAATAGTATACGTAATATATGAGATGCATTCAACAATTGAAATTTTTCGACTTTACTGTGAAACCAACGAGTTGCCAACATTCTGTTAGCACCTTTCATTTCTTAAAAAAAATTATTGCAAGCAGTGTATAGGCAACTAGTTTTAAAAAGAGATATGGCATTCGTCGAGTCAAAGTAGTGGGAGAGAAACTATTTAGCGACTCATCTGCATCGTGTACGATTTTCTACGAAAATTCACCTAAGAAATTAATGAGTTTTGAATTTACTCCCAAACCAAATTTACAAAGGAGATGAATAGTGTCCCAGGCGCTTTATCGGGGGTTTGTCACTGTCGTAGCGGTTTTTAGGTTCCGCCATGTCGCTATGTTTCTGCTCCCCAGTGTTTCGCAAACAACTGCAACAACTCAAGGGTTGAGTGAGAACGATGTATTTGCATTATTCTAGAAATTATTGCATAATTAGAAAAAGAGCTGCTCCAGGTCGAAAAACTTCAGAAGAGAGAGTAACTTTTCTAGCCTGTACAAATGGCGATGGTATGCAGAAAGTCAAAATGACGGTTGGGCCTCAGAGTTGTTGGACAAAGGAATGCCTGAATGATTTCAATCCTATCCCTAAAATGATTTTAAGAGGCGTTTGTTATACAAGAGAGAAAAAATAGAGTAATCTTGATGGAAAAGCAATTTTATTAATTGACAATACTCCTAACTGCTAACAAGCGATGATGGTGAAATTACAACCATGTTTCTGTAACCCAAGTGTACCCTATACCTATAAATAAAAACGGTATACGTTTAACCAAAATTAATTATCATAAAAGCCTTTTGTTTCACGTTTTATCTCTGGAGGAAAATTCAAGGACATTTGAAAGGGTTCTTACCTTGAAGGATGCCGTGTTTGTGCTTGCGGATTCTTGAGACAAACTATCGCTTTATGCAATAGTAAAATGTTGGAAAAATATACTTTGCTATTCAGTTGTCAAGGATGCTACTGATGTCGCAATAAATTCAGAACTGAAGGGGATTTAAATGATAACATTCCATTGACGATTTTCAGAGAGAGACAGTTGTCTGTGGAAGAAGATGAACAGGAACCTATCGAAATCGGAAATATGTTGCAGCAATTTAACATTGACAATCTTTAACTCACAAAAAAATTGAAATTAGTTAATGGGGCGTTGGAGATGAAAACCGTTTACCACTGGGTAGTGACTACAGCTTCCTTGTAATGTAAAAGTAGAATTATAGAATTTGCCAATTTTTAGGATGCTGCGACAGTGCGCAATGAAGGTTAAACAAGGTTGCGTTTGCCAAACATTATCAGGACTTTTCCAATAAATTTTGAGTTTCTGTTCTATTATTTAATAATATATTTGTAACGACTATTTTGAAAGGTTTAGTTGTTCAGTTTTCTTTGAAAATATGTATAGTAATTGTAAACGTAATTTATTACGCTTTCGCTTAATTACTTTAATATTACACCAGTAATCCGGATTGAGCTAGTATGAATTGATTCCAATTAGTGGAGCTTTAGTACACAATGCACATAGGGATACTGCACGTGGAAATGATTTTTTTAAGGGCAACAAATTTTATCTTCTTTATGGAAACTCTATAAGTCATTTTTTATGTTATTCATTGCTCAAAGTGTACCATAGAAAAAAAGCATTATTTTATTTCCAAAAGTTCTCTCATGTGTTCAGATTCCGTTTCTGGTTGGCCAAACGATTTTAATAAAGTGCTTTCGTCGACCAGTTTTCGATCTCTGCATTTGCTTTCTATAACAGTGTCGTTCTGCCATGGGACGTCTAAAATGATTCATAGAGAAACGTCTCCTTTTGATATACAGCGGGCGCAAAAGCCCGGCTGTGATGTCCCCGCGGCGTTTATTTACATTCACGGTGTTGCAGAGGAGTAAATGTGAAGTCAGTGACTTTTAAATGGGAGCGCACGGCTTATCTAGTCAACTGAAGCTTATTAAAGTCGGGCGAAAATGTTTAGCGTGTGCATGCGCCCCACGTGTGAATACAGCGCGATGCACACCTCCACCTATGTATGGTTAGGATATACTTATGTATATGTGAAGGCGAATGAGCATGATATAACTGATTTGGAACTGCTGGTTTGGAATGAATTATGGAACGAGCACGGGTATGTGCTGGTTAGAGCTTGTGTGTGCATAGTTTAGGTACCTGCTGCTCGCTATTATTGATTTTTGCAAATGTGTGTCACACTGTCGTGATTCACTATAAAAGTACGGGTTTCGAAATGGGTATTGGACAGACGGCCCACTTGAAGTTATTCGTATATGGAGTTTGCGGTTTTGTTTCTCATGTTTTATTTTAACAGGTGTTAATTGAAAGTAAAACCCCATTGTAATTGGAATATCTGCAAATACAATATTGCACTCAAAATGAAGTTCATTAATTTCTAAACATTGAAAACATTTTCAATTTCAAAAAAGAGTATTTATATTTAATAAACAAAACTAAATACAACCATAATATAACAAACATAATAAAGCGGTGTGTTATATTATTTTATAGTAATTATGTTAAAGCGTACCTGAAATTTGGCAAGCAAAAGAGCTTCGGCTTCCGTGCAGATCTCTTAAGTATTTCAAAAGCTAATTTACGTCTACTTTCTAAACAAACCAAAGTAAACGGTCGGAATTGGATAAGCTTATGCTCTATACGAAACCGACTGGTACTGGTAGGACAAGAAAATCAACTAAGAAATCAATATTATAGTACTCCAGGATTAGTGTGCAAATTCCTGGTCATTGAAAAGTTGGAAAACGATGAAACTGATTCTAATATTAAATTCAAGTGGAGCTAATATTAGTGCTGTAGATTGTTCCATACTTTTCAACGATTTTAAGAATCAATCTTAGGTAGTGTCCAAGTGGTTAAGTAGATGACAGATTAGTGAAACAATTTGGTTTATGGCCCACTTTTCACTAATGATTCAAGCAAGCTCGCGTTTTCATGTACCATGTGTCTTACACCTTCTACTTCTTTATTTATAGGACTATTTGATTGAAATTTTGTACGTATGAAGTAGACAACATTTTCAATTACTTTATCCATTTAGCAACTTTGTACTACTTTTGATTTTGACAGAAATACCATCAAGTTTAATATATTATATATATTTTGTTAGTTTTAGTTACAAAAAGATTGAATTTTTATTTTTCATTCTAGAATGCCGAGACTACGCTAAAATGATTCATGCTTGACTAAGTAATGGTAGAAAAATACAAATGTGATACAATTTTGTTTTTATAGCTGCTACATAATACAAGATAACTTTCAAAAACCAACATTTTCAAGTACATAGATAAAAAAATGTGTAAATACTTATCTAAATCTATTTACGTAGATATGTATTTAGTAAACACGGAGGCAGTGACGTCTACGTCGACAGTTACATATGTATTACCTTGAATTAATCCAAATTTCCTCGCAATTTTCACGGATCATTTCTCACTGCTTTTGTATTCCTTAGTCACCATTTCCTAAAGTTTCGTCGCAATGTAAAAGGATCAAATCTAGTTTACAAACAATTATACAGCTTTATTCGAGTCATTTACAAAGATAACACTTTAGTAATGTATCTTTCTTAGAATCTATCTTCTCGAGTTATTAAAGTAGATAAGCATGACAGGCTGGGCGACTGTAATGGTAATGACCGATCAGCGCAGTTGTATTTAGTTCCACAGAGGGAACTGTTGATCTTTTAGCGATAACCGTGGGTAGAGAGAAGAAGTGCATGCTGTGTTTAACGTAGCTTTGTTTGAATGACTTTTTGGTTCATTAAAAATATTCTATTGACTCGGAAAATTAATACGTTCGGTAATATATGAGTAATTACTTTTCTGATAAATGGCGAGAAGTTTGAATTAATTGCTATTTTAGGATGATGCGTCATTAATAATATATTAATACAAATCGGCAGTTCTACATATTTAGTTAATATAAAAAACATATACTACTACTATCGAAAATGATATATATTCCATAGCTGTTGTAGCTAAATGCATGTGTACATGATTATTTTTCAAAACTATGATTACGTCTTAACTGAAACTGTTGTAGTTTATTTTACTACATTATATTGAGCTTTTGAATGGTCAGCAAATTCAATTTTGCGGCATTAACGAAAGAACATCTTAATATTGTTAATAGAACGGAAAGCTTTGTCACTTTAACGGTCTAGGGGACTTTTAACTGCTACGGAGTTATTCAAATATCCTGTATATCTACAATAATAGTGGACAAACGTACACATGGTAAATTTTCGGATAAAGTTCTTCTCAAAATTTGGAGAACAAATGCGATACCATTGCTGAGACTGGCTCTAATAAAAGAAAATTGAGGTACTTTGGTTCATGGGAGCTTAATTCTGTCCAGGTTTAGCATATAAAATTTACGAAATGAAAGGCAATATGCCAGTGCTTTGCAGATGAAAAATGCGATCAGAGAAGCCTAGTAAGAAATTTCAATTTTCATTTAATTTTCGTATATTTTATCAATAAAATTTAATGCAGCCTCTTGATTTTCTTTTATTTAAGGGAGCATTTAAATTTGGAATGTCTGATTTAGAACGTGCAGTATCCAGAAAAAGTATTTGCATGCTAGCTCAATTTAAACATTTTCAGTGGCTATTACTTTCAATACAAGACATTTATATTGTAATACACAAAAAATGAAACCACATTTAATACAGAAAAAGCACATATAAACCAAAACTTGTCAATATATTTTATTGACAAAGGTTTTGAATTTTGAAAAATTGTCTTCTTTACTGATGAAAGTAAATACATACAACATCTTCGGATCAGATAGCAGAGGGAAAATATGGCATAAGGCAAATGAAGAGATGAAAACAGAAAATTTGGTACCAACTGTTAAACATGGTGGAGGATCTGTAATGGTTTGGGGCTCGATGGCGGCATCTAGACTTGTAACTTTAATTCTTATTGATGGAATGATGAATCACATACAACACCCGATAATACTGCAAGAAAATCTGAATGCATCAGCTGAACATTTGGGGCTTGGAAATCGTTGGGTTTTCCAGCAAGACAACTACCCTAAACAAGCAGCTCACGTTGTCAAAGAGTAGATACTGTATAATGTGTTTACACAATTGTATTTACCATCCCAATCCCCTGATCTCAACCCAATTAAACACATTTGAGACGAGGTGGAACGATGGGTAAGGAAATACAGGGTAACAAATAAACAATCTGCAAAAGATGCGTTAGTTAGAAATAAATACGTAGGCTTCCATGGCCAGAGTCAGTAATAAACGAACTACTTCCGGAATTGGGCCGTGTCATGATGAGATATATAGAAATAAAATAAGAGTAAGAGGAGAAAAAAATAAAAAGAAACAGAGATAAAAAGAAGGAAAATTAAAAGGAGGGGGTGAAATAGAAAGAAAGGTGAAAAGAATAAAGGAAGGAAAGAAAGACTGAAAAAAGGGGAAAAGGAAAGAAAGAAAAAGGCAAAAGAAAGAGAAATAAATAGGCTTCCCCAGCCAGAGTCAGCAATAAACGAACTACTTCCGGAGTCGGACCGTGTCATGATGAGATATATAGAAATGAAATAAGAGTAAGAGGAGAAAGAAATAAAAAGAAACAGAGATAAAATGAAGAAAAATTAAGGGGGAGGGGTGAAATAGAAAGAAAGGTGAAAAGAGTAAGGAAAGGAAAGAAAGGCTGAAAAACGGGGGGAAGGAAAGAAAGAAAAAGGCAAAAAAAAGAGATGAAAAAGAAAAGGTGGGATCTCGACCACTTCTGAAGACGGTTTTCGCCTCTAGCGTGGTTAACACGTCGAGTTACCGTGACCTTCCGCCAAAGTGGTTTCGCCTCTAGCGTAGTTTACACGTCGGGTTACCGTGCCACTTTGGTTTCCCTGTGTCTCCTGAAGAAGCCTCCTACAAAGGAGGCGAATTGTCGAGATCCCCTCTTTCTTTTTTTTTCTTTCTTTCTTTCCTCCCTTTTTCAGTCTTTCTTTCCTTTCCTTACTCTTTGCAATTTTCTTTCTACTTTTACTCTTGTTTCATTTCTATATATATTTCATCATGACACGGTCCAATTCCGGTTGTAGTTCGTCTAGTAGTACGTTAATTAGGTTTTGGACGGAAATACCAGCAAGTATCACTGAAGATCTAATACTTTCCATGCCAAGACAGCTGCAAGCAGTCCTGGATTTGTAAGATGGATTTACAAAATATTAATATTTTGGTTTTGTGAATATTGAATTTAATGTTATATTTTGTAGTATTTACTATATTTTGATTTTTGTGAGGGTCAATTCAGGGTATTAAATTTTGTACTTGACCATTGTACATTAGCTTTTTATATTTCTATATATGTATTGATCAATACACAGAAGTAGCTGTGTACATATTAAAAAGTCAAATTTGCTCTTCTTCACCAGAGTATTGCAGTTTTAAGTAGCCTATATAGACTATTGTGATTAACTATAAGAAAATTTATTCCTGACGGGGAATATCGTTACAACAGGAAACTGTTAAACAAATAAATAAATAACTTAAGTGACCCTTTCCATTCTTAAAACTTCTTAAGCTCTATACATTTCGTGCGAGTTCTTGTAAAACTTTGACTTTTACAAACTTCGATTTCGGATGTAATGAAAAAGATCCTTCGGTAACACGGTTGACAATGAGAGGCCACGTGCTGCCGAAACGCTGCGTTCCGCATAATTAATTAATTTGTGTGAGTGGAGTTTACTGCTATACCTATGAATCCTTCAATTGATTAAACTCACGAGCTGATTTGTTTTATTACTTTGTGTAAGAGGTAAAAGGTGCAAAGTAAGGATACAATATTCATGACGATATTATTATGATTATTAGTCACCATTTATCGAGCGGTTTATTTTTAGTGGCGGGAGACGCGATAAATATCTATAATAGTACCATTTCCTAGTATCTAGTTCACCTACTTCACTGATGCTTTGTTGGCGCAAATACATAGAAAATACTAGTTACGTAAACGTTGATGACTCTATCGAATGGCGGTTTCTAAATATCTATTTACAGTAAGGAAATGCGGTCTTTAATAGTTTGCGATACTTCCTGCGTTCAAAAAATCTTACATAATGTCAATAGGTTGTTAATGGCAATCGAACGTTGGTAATAATTAACCTTATCAACATTGAGGAGGTAATGTAATGTAATTATATGTTAGATATGCTTAATTAAAGCAAAAACCTGCTGTTTTGTCGACTTTAATTGATTCAAATTTCACCCTTTGTATTCTAAAAATGCAGTCTTTAGAATATCTGCATTTTAGTTAGTTAGTATGAAAGAATGGTTATTTTTGACCTGAAAACATCTGTCAGAATTTCGTTTCGCTACAGATATCTTTAACAGTTTCTGAAAAATCAAAATAAATGTTCGTTTCGACACTATGGAGATATCAATCTTTAAAGATGAACATCTTGTAGAAAACGACTAAGACCCTCTACTTTGAAGTTGTTGGTTTGTATTCTTTTCGTGGTTGAGCGTTTATAGCAGTTTTTAAGTCCGTTGCGCCAACAAACACACGCACACACGTAGACACGATGATACTAAAGTCTAAAAATATTTTATTAACGGTAATTAGCTCTTAAGACATGTGGTGTATAGGCGCATTTATGTATACATATAAGCATTATGCATGTCCGTAGGTTGGTAAAATAGCACACTGCATCAACGTCGCATAATGGCCCAGCAAATATCTCGTTAATAAGATATTGCGGTTCGTATGAAATATGAAGAAGTCGCTCCCATATGCATGTATAGATACAGTACCCCTCATGAACGTTGGGGGTACAAAGGGATGGTAAAATAGTATTTTCTAGTAAAAATGATGTTAATTAGCTCATATTGCAGAGTAAAATGGATGTTATCGGATGGTTTGCAATGTCTTGTATTGAAAATTTAAACATTCGAGGGCGACATGAAATGTTTCCGAAGTCAACAAGAAAGACACAGTATTGGTGTGGTGTTTTATTTTTATTTTTCGATGTAGTCTCCTCAAAGATCAATACACTTTTCCAAATGGTACTCCAGTCTCTTCAAGCCGTCGGAAAAATAGGATGCTTCGAGGTCTCCAAAATAGCTATCTGCAGCGGCGATGATCTCCTCATTTGAGACAAATCTCTTTTCCCCCAGTGATTTTTTCAGGCTTGGGAATAGGGAAAAATTGCTGGGGGCTACGTTCGGTGAATGTGGAGGATGGGAGACTAATTCGTAGCACAAGTCACTCAATTTGGATACGACGATGCGTGATCAATGAGCCGGTGCATTGTCGTGGTGGAAAAGCATTCTTTTCCGCTGCAGACGAGGCCGTTTCTCTTTCAATGCTGCATCAAATCGAGTCAATAAATCGCTGTAGTATTGTCCCGTGATCGCCCTTTCCTTCTGCAGATAGTCGATGAGGATCACATCTTAGGAATCCCAAAAAAATGGTGGCCATGACTCTTCCGGTCGGTGGAATGGTGTTTGCTTTCTTCGGAGCCGATTCGCCCGGAAAACTCCACTGCTTTGACTGTTCCTCGGTGTCCGGTATGTAGTGCTAGATCCAAGTCTCATCCACGGTTACGAAACGCATGGAAAAATCCCTTGCATTGCGTTGTATCCTGGCCAGATGCTCATCCGAAACGGTCACCCGATTTCGTTTTTGCTCTGGTGTGAACAAACGCGGTATCCATCGCGCCGAAAGCTTTTTCATGCCCAAAATTTCGTGTAGGATATGGCCAACGCGATTTTAAGAGATACCTGTTGTCTCTGCTATCACTTTCGGCTTCAATCGGCGATCGACTAACACGACATCATGAATCTTGTCGACCATTTCATCTTGGTAGCGGTTTTTGGGTGTTCACTGCGTGGTTCGTCACTTGTACTTGTGCGGGCCACGTTTGAATTCACTCACCCGGAAGCTGATGGTCGAAAATGATGGAGTACATTCGCCATGAACCTCTAGCAAAATATTTCGAATTTCCGGGGCCGTTTCCTCAGTAATCCAGAAGTGTTTTATCATTGCATGAAATTCGATTTTATCAATTTTTGCGAAACTGCCAGACTTCCTACACTAAACATACCCTTAAATAACAACTATTGACAATAGACGTTTGAAATTTTGGCAGTTGTGGTAAAAAGGTTGCCCTTGCCGACCAACGAATCCACTTCTACCTTCGTGCGCCATCTTTTACCGATTGCAGAAACATTTCAGGTCCTCCTCTTCGGTGTTATTAAAGGGATATTACGAGGAATTAACAGGTGAAGGCTGAGCCAGCGTTACAATAATTTCTTAAGCAATATTTATTAGTTTGTGGATGCTATACGCAAGTATAGATACGAACGAGTTTTCGTTAGAAATATAGCGCTTTAAATGCGATTTGTCTTCAATTTATAATACCTCAGAAGTAATAAAAATGCCTTACGGGAAGCAGTGTGAAGCAACGTGGTGAAGGATATTCGGAGAGTATGATTGCAAAGAACTAAAAAATTTCGAAATCAACAACTCCCTATAAGCGTCGGAAGTTTCAACTGACGGTACTATTGAAGGCCGTGATCACCATAGGTCATCTACACAAATCTTGAAGGCCGACGATATGCAAATTGCGCTATTATAATAGTAAATTACCATCTAAGAGCACCAGAAATTGCTGCCCATTTGAATAAAGATCGAGTGATAAAAGTGTCTTAAGCAATGTTTAAAAAAGTAGAATTGCAATTGGAAAGTCGGCCTTGTGAAGAGAAAACAAAAAAAATGCAAAAACCTATTATAGAGCGACGAATTCAAATTTGAAGTTTCCGGCCAAAAAGTACACGGTCTTTGATAGATCTTTGCAGGAAATATATTAAGTTAATGTGCAACACCTACGATTATGCAGGAAAATGGTTCTGCAATTGTTTGGGGTTGATTTTCGTTTACGGAAACAGGCGATTTAGTAAGAGTTAATGTGCAGTGAGAATAGAAGATTATGAAGAACATGCAGTTTTGCTAGGATTACGCTTAATGGGTTGTGGCTTTCAATTCATGCACTACAACGTCCCCAAACATGCATCAAAAATATGAAATGGATATTTGAAATTACAAGAGAATGAAGAACATTTGAAGGTTACAACTTGACTTTTACAACCTCCAGATCTTAACCCAATGGAGCATTTTACAACCCAAATAGATCAACATACAACCGGAAATCGTGAACGAGAAACTAATCGAGGGAAATGCTAAGAGTAAAATAAGCTGTTTTCGAGCAAAAAAAAATGTTGTGAAAAGAAAGTTAAAAGAAATTTATGGTTATTTTATTTGTAAGTTATTATTATGTTTAGTCTCTTTTCAGTGTATATTAATATCAATGAACATACATTCGTTACTTTCAGTTCTTTGATTTTTGTAAAATATATAACAATTGCCCAAACTTCCGCGAGCGGTAGTGTACATACACTTTATATATGTAAGTACGTGCAATTACGTGAAATACTGGTGTACTGTACGCTATTTGTGTGCATTTACATATTTACGAATAAGATTATCTCTCGGGAAATCTGAAGGAACTTTTCTCGGAAAACTAATCGCTGGGCGAGAATACTTTCGTACGCGATAGTAAATATTTGTAAGGCTTTTTGAGATATTTACAAGTTACCATTGCAATAGTGGTTTTTAAAGGCGTTCGGATTTTGGAATTGGGGCACATAATCAATTCTTAACATTGAACTTCGTTTCATTAATACTGAATATGTATTAGTAATTTGTACTTATAATATCGGGTGAGTAGTATTAATAAGAGAATCGTTATTTATACAGAGTAATTTTAATACGACTGACGATAGTTTAAATTTTAATGTTTTAAGTTGAAAATGGTCACTGTCGTTATCTGCCAATCTTATGTGCGACACCGCTATGTATTCGTTATTGATATTCATTTTAGTTACTATTTGCTTTGTTATTTGAAATCTGCTCTTTTTAGAGCTACTGTTTATCAATGAAATCGTTCAGGCACATTTTTATAAATTTATATTAAATGAAGTGAACTTAATTTTTATCGGTTTAATTATCAATATTTTATCATTTGTACAAAATCTATTTGAGACGCTATTAGCAAAGAGTTCAAAACGAAATTGTTAACCTGCTAAAAATTTAGCAAGGCGGGAAATTCGAATTATCGTCAGTCATTTAAAATCACTTTGTATTGTGCCTATTTCTTGTTTTGAACTGACAATTTAAATACGAGGGTGATTTGACCACAGATTTACTTTTCAAAAGCTGGCAACAGTTTGGCTATGATGAATATATTATTGAAGAAACGATGTAGACTCGGTGTGAGTTCATATCAAAATACAGGAAAAAGCGAAGAAAACGGGATCAATTTCACAGTATCTAAGACAATTTAAGCAGTTAATGGCTACCGGTTTCGTGCACATCTGCACATCATCAAGCCAAGACTGGAATAACAAGTGAAAGCGTCAACCAAAACTTAAAATAAGAAACCGAAAAAATCGTACAATTACCACTCCAGAAAAGGTCTAGAGAATTAAAACAGGTGCAAAAAGCATCAAAAATATCACGGCAGCAGAACAAACATTTAAAGAAGTATAAATTAAAGTTGTAAAATGACGTACACAACAAATTAAAATTGTAAAATGACGTACACAACAAATTAAAATACCAAAAGGTGGCAAGTCAACAAGAAATCAAAAAATCTAAACGTCCTACCGTATTTTGCATCACAATCTCCACAGCTATCCCTGCATTTAATCCCATTGATCTTTATTATTTAGCAGAAAGTTCTTTAAAGGGTGAAAGGCTCGTTTGAACGTGTTCCTTAAGTGCATTTCGTATTTCATCGGAAATGAGACCCAGATATCGGATCAATCTATATTGTTGTTGAATTTACATTGGAGGTTCAAAATACTGAAAAGAGTATTAAATTTTAGATATTACTATTACTGTTACAGATAATAACCTTGCCTTCAATATTTTTCGAAAACCATCCCATGCAGGCATAACTATTGACGGCTCCTTTAACCATCCGATCGTAGATAAATTATCACCTTTTTTACAGGTATCTTCATAGACAGATTGCTGTATTGAACAAGTATGATCCGTCTATGATGATATAATTAAAATACAAAACAGGATAATCAAGAAAATGGTTAATATCACAGATGATTCCTCATGTACTACACCTTCTAGCATGTTCTTACAGAGGGAGATAAACCTTATAGCTCTATCCCAAATTTAGATTCCATTTCCTATAAAATAGGTAATGTACTTAAAGACCACGTTTAATTGAGTTTTAAAACCTTTCACCCTTTAAAGAACTTTCTACTAAATGATCAAGGTCAATGGGATAAAATGCAGAGAAACGGTATTTATATGTTTAGCTGTGGGAATTGTGTTGCGAAATACCTCTCCAATCTTTTACTACTGGCTTCTCTCATTTCGCATCACATTTATTACAAAGAAAGAACTCTTTCGATAAACCATCTCAAACTTTAAAATTCTCCACTTCGCTAACAAGGGTTACGTTTGAGTAACTTGGAGAGCATGAAAATATTAAGACTGGAGATATTTGACAGGTTTAAATCGTTAAATACGCAGATCACTTTTGATTCTATTCCTACCTTTCAGATAGTATTCGATCATAGCAGTAGATCCCTATCTATTTGATTACACTTAGCTTAATATCCTAAACTTTCTGTTGTGATTTCATCCAGCCTTTTGATATATAGAGGCCTCTTATTTAAAATATTTATTTGAAAAAACATTCTTGTTGACTTGCCACCTTTTGTTGTGTACGTCCACACAATTTCACAATTTTAATTTGTACTTTTATAAGACTTTGTTCTGCTGCCGTGATGCTTTTGATGTTGTTTTTTTTGCATCTGTTTTAATTCTGTAGTCCTTTTCTGGAGTTATAAGTATGCGATTTTTTCTTTTTTTATTTTAATTTTTGATTGTCGCTTTCATTTGTTATTCCAGTATTAATATGATGCGCAGCTATGCGGGAAATCGGTAGCCACCAGACTGATTAAATTGTCTTAGATACTGTGAAATTGCTCCCGTTTTCCTATATTTTAAAATATTACTGACTTCAGCCATGTTTTGGAAGCCTACTATCAAAATTTCTGTCAAATAAATATGTTTTTATAATCATGAAACTATTTTTGTGTTAATATGCAGAAAAAGGAATTTCTTGATTAGTTAGCAAAACCATTACAAAAACTGAAGAAAACATACAGAAATAATACTGAGAACCTGCTCCTTCCCATGGAGTGCTTTGTAAGTGGCTTAAATGATATTAAGCTGTGAATTTATTTATTAAAAATAAACTTATTCATAAATATTGTTAGAAATTACCAAGAGGTTTCATTTCGAAACCAAGACGGATGCTATAGAATAAAATAAAAGGTAAGCACGGAAGAACACTATGATATAACTATAAAGAAAGTACAAGACAAGGAAATAAGTGTCAATTTAACCGTTCGATATTTTGCTACAAAGACTTTAGACCAAAAAAAGGCAATAAAAAATAAAAGGGTCACCGAAATTTTTTTTCTACAAGTAAGTATCATAAATTTTTATAGAAGTTATTCCAATCTTTACGTCCTCACTGTGTATATACACTTTAAAGCTGTAATGCGTTACCTATCAAGTACGTACATTGTTTGAAAACTATTCAACTAACATATCCCTCTACTGTGCAATCTGTACCATTCCTACTGGTAACGTAACCTATTAAGTTCGCCAAATATCTAAGCATCTAAAGAGACTCTTAATTTCCACGGTAAAAGGTCATCGTTTATTGTAATTGCGAAAGTTTTAAATGTATACCTGTTTCTCTTGCTCATTATCCTCTACATAACGTCTGTTCATTATTTACGGCTGACTGTCTGCGTAATCAACAAAAGCAGACTGTACGTATTCTCGGACAGTTACGATCTTATCCGGCTAGGAAAATAGTGAAACGTAAAAGAAGGCTGTTATCAACGGGATCGTTAAAAGAAACAGGTTGACGTTTATATGGGCAGAAATGAGTTGAGCTGTAAAGTAGGATTTTATTTCTTATTTGGAAAGACTTGAATGATGTATGGCAATATAATTTATGCTACGATAAGCGTCTTGTAGATAGCTTGCACGCATTAGTATCGAATATCAAATTTTAAATCGAAACTTAACTAACTTCACGGTTTTGGCCGATATTCATTGGGGTTTAATGCATATTATGTAAACTAAGTCAATTTAATATCAGAATTCGCAAATCTAATGTTTCACATAATAGGAGATAATGATAAACATCTAATGTATAAACGAAAACAACATCCTTTAGGGAATATTGTAAATTGTACGCAAGAAAGTTCTGATATTTTTAATTTAATATTGATAAACGCCGGGTCATTAAAGCTTGAAATGAGTTGATAGATATTGAAGAATCCTGAGATAAGTCGATTTTTAACTTAGGACGTCAACGCTGTTCTCGTTGTGGCGCCACAGATATATTCTTGAAGTGGAATTCTGTATATTTTTTTATTTCGCATTGTTCATGGTGTACAATTGACATTTGCGAAGATAGAGCAATTTTGCAGTATTGCTACGCAAAGCACAGTCGCCAGATGATCATTCTCTACTTAAACGTACAAGCAAATGCTGTTTCATAACTATCTCCAGAAGATGCACAAGGTTCTTGTTCTGAAGTGGATCCGTAACGATCAACAGCTATAACTACATCAAAACAAATCTTTATAGGTAATATATTTTTAACATTGTAGTTATAGTATAATAAACATCTATAAAGCTACAATAAATGCTTGCTATTTTACTTTTATAGGTATCTGGATGCTTTTAACTGTTAACAATATAAAATTGCTGGTATAGTTATTAAAATTAGGGACTGGTGACTGAGTGCCTTGCGCGCTTGGCTATTAGTCTCGGCATCCCGGGTTTCGATCCCCGGAGATGTTTCTCAGGGTTCAGATTTTTCTGTGGTCTTTTCGCTCTTTGACAAATGCTGATGATGAATATCTTAAGACCCACCACAGGAGCAGGCGTAATAATAACTCGTGGCCAACCATTACCTGGTGAACCAAGTAGAAATGGCGGAAAACAGTGAACCGTTATCAGCATTAATATCATAGAGGTCCGCGATATATGATTAAAATTACCCACTGGTGTTTGGTCAGGGTAATAGAAAATTACATTAATATAGCAGCCATGGG
The DNA here is from genome assembly GCA_023509865.1 of Trypoxylus dichotomus. Taxonomy (NCBI): domain Eukaryota; kingdom Metazoa; phylum Arthropoda; class Insecta; order Coleoptera; family Scarabaeidae; genus Trypoxylus; species Trypoxylus dichotomus. The sequence continues at coordinate 42,861,589 of CM042074.1, read as the reverse complement.
CAATAAATTCGATTATGCAATGGAGGAAACAAAAACTCAAGCGCTGCTGTAGTTCTTCTTACGTAAAGTGCTGTGTCATACTCGAAATTTCTGTCTAGATGAGATCGCTCAAGTACGAAATATAACAATTTCAGGAACCTCCTTTGAACGGACTCTATAGAATTTACATAAGTAAGTCGGAAACCAGATCAAGGCACCGTATTCCAGTTCGGACCAAATAAGAGAAAAAAATAAAGCAGATAATGCCTTCATATTACGGAAATCCCTACAATTGCGATAAATAAATCCATATTTAATAACTTTTGGATACAATTTCCGAAATATGGGTAGAGAAGGGCAAGAAAGAATCTAGATCTCCCACCAATGAAACAATCATCAACATCGTTTCCCCAATCGCCTACTGAAAAGACACTGGTTGTTCACGTCTGGTAAATGTTACGCTTGGACATTTAGCAACATTTGAGAATAATCGATTTGCTCTGCACCAGTGAGAAACGATGCAGATATCCCTCTGAAGCAGTACACAATCAGTAGGAGTGTCAATGGTAGATATTGGCTTAACCGCGTCAGCATGAATAAGGATTTCACTTTTTGCACTATTAATAATATCGTTAATGAAAAGAAGAAATGGTAGGGGCCCGAGATTCGAGATGTAAAATTTCTGTAGCACACTTGAAATTGCCTATTGGTAATGTAAGATTTAAGCAAAGGGCACAGAGATTGAGAAATTTCAAACGATTGCAACTTTTAAAGAAGGACGTAGTGATCAATCTGATCAAAAGCCTTTGTGGAAATCCAACTAAATTGTATCTGCTTGACCTGTAGTATCTTCAGCTTCTGATTCATACTCCGTAAAGCAGGCAAGGTTAGTAATTGCAGAACGTTGTCTCATAAAGCCATGTTGATTGACAGATATCATTCCACGAAGCTAATGGGATAGCTGGGTAAACAAGAGGTGTTCAAACGCTGTAGATGAATTACAAAGCAAGGAAATTGGTCGACAATTGCTAATATTAGATGAAGCGCTCTTCTTCAACACGGGATAGATACGGCATAGTTTCCATACTGACGGAAATGCAGAAGATCTCAATATAAAGTTAAAAATGCGATATAACGGTTTTGCAAAAACATATGCACACTCTCTTACAATAAATCCTGGGACAAGATCTCAACCTGATGCAAAAGAATTCTTAGGTCGTTTAAGCGCTTGTTCAATTTCCTCCAATGTCATAGAACTAAATGTTATGGTAAAGCTTGAGAGATTCAGTGCAAACACTACTGTAGTATACTCCAATAGCATTAACGATATCCATAGGAGCGGAATATTCTACATCATCAAGTTTCATAAGGAAAGGTATTCTACGTCGTCATCGTTTGCGATGAACCAATGACCAGAAATGTTTCGGATCATTGCAAATACTATTTTCAATATTATCAAGATAATTCCTATAAGTAACTGAAACAAGTTTTTTTTGTTTTGGATCTAAAGTATATAAGATAATATTGTGTTTTATGCTTTTTATAATTTCTGAACATTGCGGATTTAATACGTACACAACAAATAAGCTCAGTATCGTACCATGGGGGATAATGGCAATGATGAATTTTTAAAGGTTGAAATTTAGGTACTGATGCACTAAATACTTCATTCGAAATTTCATTGAAATACTGCAAGCGTCATCAACATTGTTTACAGAGAACCGACCAATCGGTAGCGTATAAAGTATTATAAAGTAGCGGAAAGTTGGCTTTTCTAAATTAAATACGTCTGAAGTGCGATTCACGGAAAATGGCTGGCAAGAAGGCGAGGACAATTTCAGACCACAAGAAAGAGCAGGATGATGAGAATCTTCGTTTAAGAAAGGGCTGAGGTTGGGAGATACATCACACAAAAAATCAGAAAATACCAGATTTAAAAATCGTACATTGGCATTAAGTCCAGCATTAAACTGTTGTAAATTGCAAGAAGGCAAGGGTGATGATCGTTCAATTCATGATTATTATTATCTATTTTAAAAAAATCGATTTCCCGCAGGAATGAACAATATTGCACATCATTTGTTTACACATCTCTTTTGCAATGAAAATCAGGTAATAATATTATTGAATTATCGTTGGGTACATCTCCTCTTTCAGATGTATCCCGGTATTGGCTAAGAGGTTTTAGAGTATTAAATGATTGTTATAAATGCGTTTGATGAATTTTCCGTATCTGTTAATGAATTACTGCTGTGGATTCATATACTTTAGGAGTACACCACTATTTAATTACATTAATCACTTTATATTATGCGTGCAAGTATGTTTTCGCAGAGGACTTGAAGTAAATTTAGCATAAGCATAAGATAATAGTGAAAGATGATACCTTCTTCATAAAATATAAACACGATATGAAGGGACTGAATAACCGTTTATTATAACGTAAATATGGTATGCGTATTGTTTGAGTAAAAGTAATCGCAAGTATAAAACGCAATTAGTAACAGTATACCGAATAGGTATCTAATTACATAACTGAATGCAGTTAGGATTTCCATTACGCAAAAAATACGATCTAGCAAGCGATAACATAAATATTCATTTCTACATTAACGTAGATGTATGTAAATATAAACTGTGCACACTCACATAACAGGTTCCTCATCTCGAGTGAATATAAAGGCATATTTAGACGTCGTTTGCAATCGCTTTAGTTGAAAGACAAGTTGCATTTGATTAGTAAGTGATTTGATTATAAACCTTCGAGGAGTAACTGGAGCCCGCATATCGGTTATATCACAGCGGAAAATAAATAAAATTGATACTTGAGTATGTTTTTAGTTATTAACATTATCTTAACGTGATACGTCCATCTTTCTTGTATATATCGGCATTTCCTCATGTACATAAAGACGAATATATAGATTTTCAAGAGAAAGATTAGACACAATTGTGTTTGTCGTTGTTTAGATGAAGTATCCGTACATAATGTTTCAGTAGAGGCATTGAATGAGTGCATTCAGTATTTCGGTTTGTGTATACATTGAAACCTTATAAACAATTGCTTCTGAATGAAACAATAATTGCTTGATTGAGAGACCGTTAAGCGTAAAGATAAACAAGTAAAGAAGGGTTACGATAACCGATAGAACGTTTCACATACGATATTTTAAACACGTCAATTATTTTAAACATTGCAGAACTCCTCGTACGATGATTTTAATTACAATTATTTCAGAATGCCAATTATTTTTCTTAGTTCACTTCTAACGCTTAGATTGAAGATAATCCACTTTATTATATTGACATTTTACCGCATCTAAATATTTTATCGATGCGAAAAATTATGTCATATTATATTCTTCACAAAAGAAGAGAGTTTTGATACTTTATAGAGTTTTTCGATAAACCGATTTAAGTCCGCTGATTGAGGAGGACTATAGAGTTGGCGTGGGGCATAATACAGTAGGCAATTCTTCAGCAAACGTGCGGTATGCTTGGGATCATTGTCCTATTGGAACATCCACCATTGGAACTCTCCTTTGGTAGCCCTTATTACGTAAAGCTCTTTGTACAGTTTTCGGATGAATGTGTTTACCTAATACTGCAGCAAGCAATACTACCCCCTAATTTTAGCGTACTTATTTTTGGACTTTACTCATTTTCTTTAGGATAAGGCAAACATCTCGGCGAGAAAATTTCTTGGGTTGTCCAGTTCTAGGTCTATTTTCCACTGCTTTGTAAGTTTTATATTTCCTTATAATATTCTGCATACTTGCCATTCAATTGACAAAGTCAAAACTTTGCTTATATTTCGGTAGAATTCGTCTTTTGAAAAATGTTAAATAATTAAATCCTTTGCACTAGCCGCTAATAACTTTTCTTTGCCATTATTTTGAGTTTACCAACAATAGAGATATCAGGATTAACACTGCATAACAATGCGTAACTGACTAAATCAATAAATAGGACGGTACTTCTTTAGGAAAAGCCTCAAGAAAAGTTGCAACATTTTGTGGATTGGCGAATTTACTGTTATCCACCCGACAAAATAAGTTTTTTTAAGCTTTCGCTACTGTTTATTATTCAACTATAAATAAGCTGCATACTTATATATGTGTTAAAATGCGTTATTTTCATTTTAAGTGATGTTTGCGTATTTTAATTTTAGTGTATTTAGTCCCTAACTGTATGTTTGTTCATCTTAACATAAGGACATGAATGCGTGGTAACTTCTTAGAGAGTAAATAAACCGAAGAAGTAGTTCGACCACGGGAGTTAAACTCGCTATTTAAAATTTCTTGAAGATCAAAACGGCCAACTAAATATAATTGGCTGTTTTAAGGAAATATATATATACTTTAGCCTCTTCAAAAATATAAAAGTCAATACGATTATGTAATTTTAGACTAGCATCGAAAAAAATTCTATCAAAACTTATCTATGACGGAAGCGCAGTATTAAGGAAAAATTCTTATTAACATGTTGGCCGATTTTGCTAAAGCATTTTAAGAGATAATATTTACAATACATTTATTTTACTTAAATTAAAATGTATAAAATTTAATTCAGCTACATAAAGAACCATAATAAATTCCAAAAACAATAGAAATATTTCGTATTGACTTTTTTCTGAGATAAATTAATCACAAGCAAAGTTTGACCTGATCCGCAAGAAACAACAAATTCAGAAATTTCCATTTTGCTTCTCTTGTACAACAACGTCCTTTACTTTTTCATTTGATCCAGGTGTAATGTCAATGTAGAAAACTGTTGTATTTCAGTAGATATTGTATTTTTGTGTTATAGTCAGAGGAATCCTCGTCTAAATGCTTATCAAAAGTTAATTGACGTAGTTGCTGTCGGCGGATTCAGAATCGATTGAGCTTTCATTCCAAATATATTTCCACGAAGTGACGATAGAATACAACACTTTTCGTCTTTTTCTAAGAGAAAAGGATATGTGTGCGGCTTACAAGCACATATAAGCAATAGCTGAGGGTGGTCTGTCTTGCATAGTAATGAATGTATTTTTATCGAATCCTTGAGTTTTTATGTGTTGTCGTGTAAAGTAAAACAAATTTTTGAACTAGGTTATCCGATAAGGAGTAGATCACTTATATTTTATTAGCTAGGATAGAATGAATGGCTAAATTTATACCTTTATACTCTTTTATTTAAGCCTATTTGCCGAAATAGGGAAGGAAAGTGATGACGTCAATGTTATACAAGTTATGCTGTTCGTACCACTGGTTTAGGTTTTCAAACGATACAAATTACCTATAATTTGTTTGGTGTCATAATCAATGTTCTGTTATTTACGCGTGTGTTCGAGCTTTCCACAGATGAACCTTTTTTTGTACCGTATTTATCATTATATCATATTTCAATTGATTACTTTCTTATTTTTAAATCTGTAATAGACTCGAAATAACTTTCACATACGAGGACGACCTGAAATGTTTCCGGAATCGGCCAGAAATGGCGCACAAAGGTTGAAGTGGATCCATTGGTCGACATGCTGCACCAGCACAAGTGACGAACCACGCAGTGGACGCCCAAAAACCATCATCAATGATTCATGATGTCGTGTTAGCCTATCGCCGATTGATGCTGCAAGAGATAGCAGAGACAACAGGCATCCCAGAAGAACGCGTTGGCCGTATCTTACACGAAATTTTGGGTATGGGCGCGACGAGTACCGCGTTTGTTCTCACCGGAGCAAAAACGAAATCGGGTGACCGTTTCGGAGGAGTGTCTGGCCAGAATCCAGTGCAATCCAAGGCATTTCTTCATGCGTCTCGTAACCGTGTATGAGACTTAGATCCACCACTACATACCGGAGACCGAGTCAAAGCAGTGGACTTTTCCCGGCGAATCGGCTCCGAAGAAAGCAAAGACCGTTCCATTGATCGGAAAGGTCATGGCGACCATTTTTTAGGATTCCCAAGGTGTGATCCTCATCGACTATCTGCAGAAGGGAAGGACGATCACGGGGTAATCCTACAGCGATTCATTGACCCGATTCGATGCAGTATTGAAGGAAAATCGGCCTCATTTGCAGTGGAAATATGTGCTTTTCCACCACGACAATGCACCGGCTCATTGATCCCACATCATCGTATCCAAGTTGAATGACTTGCGCTACGACTTAGTCTCTCATACTCCATATTCATCGGACCTAGCCCCCAGTGACATTTTCCTATTTCCAAACCTGAAAAAAATCTCGGGAGGAAAGAGATTTGCCTAAAATGAGGAGGTCATCGCCGCTACAGATGCCTATTTTGCAGACCTCGAAACATCATACTTTTCCGACGGCTTGAAGAAACTGGAGCACCGTTTGAAAAATTGTATTGGTTTTCGATGTACATATACAGATATAATCGGAGCAAAGTCAACGGTTATAACACGCATGTGCGGCTCCGGCTATTCTTTCTCATTGCAGTATTCTTCGATAATCAGTCTATCACTACTTCGCTGATGCCCTACTGTATCATATTTAGTTATAGCAATAGTGGGGGAACGTAGGATTGTAGATACCTCCACGTCGTTTTCATTGCTTAGAGTATGTCTGTATAGAACCGAATGGTAGCATATTTTTCAAAAGCAAACAATAAATTTATTTTTTATATTCTTCTTGTAACTATAACTTGTATAACACGTTTTCTTTTTTGCTTGTTCACATTTTGGACAATAATAAAACAAATTATGTAAAATAAGTTCTTTTGTTAATAAGTGTATTTACAAAAAGTATTTGAAATTTAAATCTTTAACCTTCGAAATTAGAGAAAATTACATAGTGCTTCGCAAACTTGAAATATTATATATCAGTGGCGGCCCGTTCTTAAGAGATGTGGGGGTTGCAAATTTTGTGAATACCAATACCTTTTATAGTAGGTGACTATGTATGTTTTATTAAAAATTTACTTCCTAATTTTATTGAAAATCCATGCGACGATCTTTTTGGTAGTAGCAAATTTATCTATAATTCTTTGATTAAATTCTGGAATACTTTCGAAAAATCCTTTTCTTGAGAGAGCATCGCCAAAGCAGAAAGTCTTTCCTATGCCATGCTGTTTCTTAAGAAAATTTTTATTCTTTCCAAAGTAGAAAAATATTGTTCTCCTTCAGTTGATGCCATCCGAATTTTAATTACAAGTCTTCCGTTATTATTTTTGTCAAGCTGGACTGCAGGCCCTTCTCACACGTAGGACCCTTTCTGTACTCATGTAGCTGATTGTAGAAACAGCCTTGATGCATTAAGCAGCAACAATAAATTTACTGTCATTCGGGTACCAGAACATACTGGCGTTGGGGATAATTAGGCGGCCAATAACGTTGCCAGGGTCGGACCAATGTCTTTGATTGGCATATCTTATAATGCTGCCAAGTTATATGTCGTCCGATGGGCTGAACGGGAATTTCGGTGAACTTACAACAGCATTTATGTTACCCAGCTGAGATAGGGCCAGGAGAATGGTAGGGCTTGATAAGAATTCTGTTAGGATTTTAAATATGATTCTTATAGGCAATGCCCGATTTAAGGTAAGACGTACATATAGTGGGGAAGAGGAAGAAGCAGTCTAGCATATTTTCTGCCACTGTTCTAACGAATGTAGAATTAGATTTTTCTGACTCTTGACGTGATACTGTTGACGATGGATTCTTATATTAACTAGAGTTGTTGTTTGGGCTATTTTTCATAGTTAACCTTTCGGGATGATGTTCAGTTGTCTTGCTTTATGCAGGAATGTAAGATGGTTAGATTGATTGGCAAGCTTGATCGTGGTCCTTTCGTATTGTCTGAAAGACCTGTTCAATTCGGACCTATACCGAATTTCTAACACTTGACGTGATACTGTTGACGACGGGTTCTCAAAATAACCAGTGTTGTTGTTTGGGCTATTTCCATCGTAATTGAACAGATTTTTCAGACGATACGAAAAGACCATGATATAACTTGCCAAGGAATCTAATCACCTTACATTCCTGCATAAAGCAAGACAACTTAAGATCATCCCGAAAGGCCAACAATGAAAACAGCCCAAACAACAACTTTAGTTATTAGATTTTTCTGTTTGGTGATGTTTTTCTGACATCAGGTGAAGTAAGTACAACTTTATATAGAAATTTTTTAACAGTTTTTTTAATATATTATTTCTCAATAAATATACTGATGAAGAGCAAGATTTCGGGGAATAAACTTAATTAAATATAATTCAGCGTTTTTTATCTTTTACTGTACTTTCGCTCAAATTTACATTTTATTAGCAAACTTAGCAATACCTCAGATGCATGTTCTATATTTTGACACATCAGCAGTTATATTCATGATTTGTAGTCAGAACTTTGCGACCCATAAAACCGGTGCCTATAGTGCTCACAGTCAATTCCGTTTTTTATTCATTCTACACCACTGCACTACTAAATGCCACAGCGGGTATAAATTTTCTTGAACGCTCGACGAACACACACAATTGAACATGAACTGGTGATAATTTAATTTCCTGCCGAATGACTGCGAAGAGCGCCATCGAACATTTTGCGTGTAAAGTTCGCGATGTTAGATTTTACGATATAGGCCAATAATAAAAGCGGGTAGTAATATTTTAGATCGGCACTCTAGCACATAGGTACGTATTTATACTGAACAGAAGATCGCATTTGAATGAGATACGACGTGTTTTATAAATACCCTAGTACATATTTTCATTTGAAGAGCTTGCTATTGAACTATAATAAACATGCGAAATAGGTCAGCCGCTGGGAAAAGAAACACAGATAGAAATATAGGCACGTAAGTAAATATTATCTGCCATCCGTAGGTTGTAGGATTTGACGCAATAGAGGGGCAGAAAATAGGCGAGATACATATCTTGATATATTCTATAACAATTTAAAGAACACAGGAATACTCCTACTTGAATTTGAATTTTAGGTGATGTTAGTCTTTCCATTGTTTAATATTTAATTTTAGTATATAAATGCGAATATATTTCCTCATAAGGTTGGGGGGCTATTTAATTTAACTATCAAAGGTTTTGTATAAACTACTACGTGCGATATTTTTCCAATACAGTAAATAACGAGGTAGAAGGAGCTTAATTTATATCCTTCATTATTTCGAAACTTTAGAAGTGTAAGCGATATATGGAACTTTGCGACCCACAAAGCAGGTATCTATTGTAATGACTTGGTAATGTTATGAAAATTCTAACAGAACAATTCTAAATTGTAAGTTATCAATTCTCGGGGTAGATTGGTTTAGGTTTTATGCACGTATTGATGTTGGAAAGCGACTGAAATATTGCTGACAAATGTTTTGCAATGGCGCATTCCTTATAACATTTTCTAATATTAGTAAATCTCAATAAATCAAGTATTCACATGTGAAATAAATAAAAAGATTAATTGCTTCCGTTGAATGAATTTAGTGAAGTTTACTGGGAGCTTTTGGGCATATATATATATATATATATATATATATATGCCCGAAAGCATATAATATAATTTCTATATATATAGAAATTTAAAAAAACAAATTCAAAACTGCTAATGGATACAATTAAACAAGTTACATTGCTTATTGACTCGTCCTCTAATAGACACAAACAGCTCGGTCCATTATCAAACCAAATAAGCGATCAATAGTCTGTCAGTTTTGGCTGAACGACTATCAATACTATATACACTTTTCCAGGGATGAATTGATGGAAGGAATTGTAGAACACAGTATTACTTCTAGTCTTTCTAAAAATCCAGCATAAACATCAGGATTTCGAAGGATGAAATCCACCATATCTAATGTAGGAAGGTAACAAAAAACCTGGAATCAACATATATGGCAGAACATTGTTTCCAATACTATGAGCCAGAAAAAAATTGCAAATATACGCAAAAACATACACTTCAATTACAATCGTTTCGGTGATAATGAAAAGCTTTATAACTGTTCCTATAAAAGAAGTGTTCTCAATAGACGAAAAAATATGCGCCACGATAGCTCGCCATTATATGAAGCAGTATTTACCACTAAAGCATCATAAATGGGAATATAAATCTTTTGAAAATACAACGTCTTTTACTACAAAGTTGTATCATTATTGTTGACATACATTGGTATTGAATCGACAAACTGTTGAAAGATATGATCGAAAGAAAAGACATAGGTAGGACATAATATAGGTACGCAGGTTTTTTCTGCAGTATTTCTTGTTTGCCGAAATTGGATCCTATGGAGCAATATGTCGAAGCTCTAGATTTGCAAGGGGACCGTTATGTCAAAAATTTCCAGGACTAAGTTACGAAAAAATTAAAGCTGGGCTATTTGATGGAGCTCAAATTAGAACTTTAATGAAAGATACAAATTTCCAAATTTAAATTCTATGAACGAAGCTGAGAAAGAAGCCTGGACTTCATTCACTACCCTCACGAACGGGTCTCTTAGAAACTAAGAAAACTCCAATTAGAAAGATCTAGTCTAGTTAAATCAATGCTTCAAAAATGTCATTAGGTTATAACAAAGCTTCATTGATTCTTCTTGATAGGTTTCCAAAAAATTTGGGTGCTGTCAGCGATGAACAATAATAAATGAAATAAAAATTTGTCATTGAAAATGGTTTTAATGATTTTCAAAATATTCTCCGCGATGACCGATATACTTACGTTTGAATTAATTTTCATAGCACTTGTTCCATTCCTACTGAGGTATCTCCAAAACATGCATTTTGAATACATAAACCGCTCCTTCTGGCGTTGAAAATCGTTGACCACATAGTTTATTCTTTACGGACGGCAATAAAAAGAAATTGTTGGGTGCCAAATCAGGATATTAAGTTGTTTGGGTCGATGTGTGAGAGATCGCGTTGTCATGGTGAAGAATGATGTTACGTAGCTGGTTGCTTTCTATTATTTCTTCAAAGACTTCTGGCAAACAAATTGTTGTGTAGCATTCAGAATTAACCGTTCTACGACTCTCTAATGGCGCTGTAACCAAATGCCCGTTTATTCAAAAAAAAAAGCAAGCGACCATTTGCTTCAACGTGCTTCCGGCGCGAAAAACTTCTGTTGGGTTTGGCTCATCTTGGACGATCCATATAGTCGATTGCTGTTTACTTTTGAACTCATCCGCATAGATCTAAGATTCGTCAAATTATGCGGAATGTAACGCATATAATTTTTTTTTCGCGGTTATATGTTCGTCTAAAATCTTGTGTATGCTTGTGATGCTAATGCCCAAGAATGACGAACTTTCTTTATCAATTCGCGCACAGTATCGATGTTTTCTAGCGCAACACTCGATTTTGGACGACATTTCTTAAGTTATTCACTAAACCAGTGATATACAGTGGTTTTAGATGGTGTTTCATTGCCAAAAGTTGAAGTGAGTTGATCGATGCACTGTTGTTGAGATAATCTATATCGAAGGTAGTAAATCATCGCACGAAAATTCCTACGAGTTAATTCAATTTTTTTGCCTGAGATGAAACTTTCAAGTCACTCAATAACACAAATAGCATTCGTATGACAAAACGTTCTACATATGTATACACTCAAATAATGTAAAATTTTACTATGTGTATGTCAAATGACGCATTGCAACACCATTGTTGCCAATTCCGGATACATAAATGACAACCCTCGTAATGGCTGATTACTACTAGAGTGTTCAAAGGAGCTGCCAAACCAAAATACAGCGGAAAGTGAAGCGAACGGAAATTTATTCCCTGATTGTTGTTTGTGTTTCTACAAGTTCTCTTGTAATTTTTTAATAATTATTAAAATAAACACTTGTATTATACTCGTGACTAATACCGTATTTAAATAGATAAATGAATTATTAAAATTTTATCCTTTCTTTATATTCTATCAGTTCTTAAGTAACAACTTAGCCGTATTAGTGACTTCTCAAAGAGCTTAGTGTAGCATGGAGTAAAATTTTCGCGTGATACGCAAAACTAATGTGATTTTCAGATTCAGCACACCCAAATTAGTAAGAAAAAGAATCTCATACAGAAGTCAGCAAAAATGGTGGTGGGCAGTGTTATAATTAATGATTACGTCTCATTTGTAGAAAAACTTTCAATACATAAAATATATATTGTAAACAAACTAAAACGTAATTATCCAAAAAAATATTTATTTGCTAGTTATGTTCAGTTTTATATTTTACGTACGATTTTTTAATTATCTTATGGAAACCACTTCGGCTCTGACAAAAACGAATTAAAGCCGAGGTACATTTTCTTAGATATACATGTTTCCACTGAAAAAGTGAAGACCGTTTTCCGAATATGTATATTATACTGAAGCGTGGAAATAAATGTCTTGGTTCAGGTCTACGATGGCAGACCTTTTACATTCTAAACGATCCATTTGCAATGGAATAAGTTGTCCCCTCGTCGACATTGAACGATCGTATACTTGAACTTCTGCAGTTCAAGTTGCAAAATTTATTTCAATGGCAAACGGATTGAATAAACAATCCGTATGACTTATTCGACAGACGACACGCGTATTTTCCAAACGTCGTCGGAATACGAATGAAAGTTCCAACGAACAAATTATCGCCATCGCATCGGTCACGTTCTCTTGTTTATAATAGATGCGAATTGAATTAATAGCCGCCTTGAAAAGTGTCCGTTACGCTCAGGAGCAACGTTTAAAAATTTATTTCCTGCGTGTACAAGCGTGAACCTGGTCCGTGGTTTGTTACATGTGCGTATGTACGTAACTACAAGAAGTTAAGAAACATGGTCGCGTACTCTACAAGAATGCATGTAAAGCTATTACGGCGATATTACGGTAATAGTTGTTACTGGATTTGATATGAATGGTTAACATATCTGAAGACCTTCACGCTTTCTACGTGTTCGTAGACACAAATATTGTAATCGAATTACTACTGAATGCGAAACGTCCGCAAGATTCCTAGATTGTTTTATTTGTAACAGCTAATCTGGTCAAAAAGTTTTATATAAGAGGGTTCTGGTTTATACACCTTTTTTAGTTAAGCACATATTTATACCAGTAATTATATTTAGCTGAATATAGGTAACTTAAAATGTATTCATACGTATCAATATTTCGCCATGATGAAACTTTTTCGCAAACCATGTAACCATATTTAGGCACAGATTATGCCGTTGTCTTTTCGACTATGGCTGTGTTAGGTGCACACACACATTTAAATGGCATTGATGAATGATCAACTCGGCCTTGGGTAACTTTTTTGGATCAGGTCAGAATATACTCAGATTATAGATGAATTTTAAGGTTATGGAGTTATTTTAGTTTAACATTATACACCGAGCCACATTTTGTTTGTGTTTGGAGTTATAATACTGAGCCTATAATACCAAAAAAGGATTTAACAGATGTGGAAGTAGAAGAAAGTAGTGAAGGCTCCGAGAGTTTGGCAATGCTACCACCGTGGTTAAGCAAATGCTGTAAATACAGCTTTCTCATGGTATTAGTGAAATCAATTCAAGAGAAAGACATGTGAACGACGTCATCAGCGTGGTTTCGAGCGGTTTTATGCTCAACCCACGTAACTCTCTCGCTGCTTCTAGGGCCATATCTAACCCTACGATACAAATGAGTATTCCTGGCGCTAACTAGTGCCTAAAGAAAGAAACACTTGTCTGCAAAGTCAAACACAGCGAAAAGAAGCAGGTACAGTTTCCCTCCCTTCTCTCGTGCAATTCGTGGATTGCTCTCCCGGAGAGGGTGCAGCACAAGGGCAATGCAAGGGGAACTGCACATTTGAACAATTTCTCAGGCTCATCTAAAAGAATGCCTAGAAAATAATACCAAGATAAGGAAACGCTGTAAATACAGCTTTCTCGTGGTACTAGTGAAATCAATTCACGAGAAAGACATGTGAAGAGACATAAAATGCTAATACGCGGACATGTTTCTGCCTACCCGGCGTCATCAGCGTGGTTTCGAGCGGTTTTATGCTCAACCCATGTGTTTCTTTCTTTTGGCACTAGTTAGCGACAGGAACATTCACTTGTATCGTAGGGTTAGATATAGCGATAGAAGCAGCGAGAGAATCACATTTCTTTCTAGGTAAAGAGATAGAGGGGTGGTAGGTAGCAAGTAACCTTGCCTTAGTATGCATAGTAAGTTGCAAGTTAGTTCTTGTTCGGTTTTGAAAGAAACGATAGTATAGGCAAATATGGCCACAGTGTATTCAAACCGTTTCGAAGCAGTGTTTTTGTGTAATCACCCAATTGTATACGACGCTGGGACAAGGCGATATCAACAGACGGAAGCAGTAGATGATGTTACAGGACGCAGTCAATCTCGTGCGACGATAACCAGGGAAGATATGGCAACAATTAATTTATTCAGTAGAAAATCGCATTTAACATTGCGTCAAGGGCAATCTATGTTGGCGAGTAGAAATATAAATATTAGTTTAATGACTCTTAGGAGACAATTGCTTGAGTACGAGATTGCTTACCGCAGTACGCTACAGAAACCATTGGTCTCGGACAAACAACTCCAGGCGAGCTTAACATGGGTATGGGCAAATATCGTCAGAGATTGGACGAGTCCTCATTTTGGCCTCGAATACCAAGAAGCAAAGCGTGGTCTAGCCATACAAATCGCATTGTCGAACAAACTATATAAAATGTAGTGAAGGTCCATGTTTGGAGATGTTTTAATGTTCATGGTTTTGGGACGTTATGCGTCTTTACTGATAATTTAAACGCGCACTAGATGGTGCAATTACACAAAAAGTGACTTCTGATATCTACAAAGATATAGTTTAAGAGTGGTCCTGAGAACTAGATTTTACAAGAGAATAACGATCCAAAACACTGAAACAGACTGTGTACGGGCTACTAGTTGGAAAATCACATTACAACATTGGATTGGTCCTCGCAGTCACCGGATGCTAATCCAATCGAGAATATGTGGGCTATCATGAAGTACAAACTCCGAAGTGAGCGTACATATAAAATAGAAGAGCTATCTTGTAACATAAAAAAGGTATGGCGTTCATTACCTACGTCTCATCCTGAAAATTTGGTAGAAAGCATGGAAAAACGTTGTCAAACTATTCTGGATAATAGTGAAGATTGAAGCCTTTTTTTAATTTAGCGTATTACAACTTTGAAGGTGTCCATCTTAAAAGTATAAATACATATTTCTTTTTCATTACAATTTGTTTGAATTTGGGGCCTGAGTTTCTTGTTATGTAGACTGTTGTACCAGATGTTAGTTTTAGTTCTGGTAATATTTCGCGTAATATACCAGCTACACACATTTCTTTGTGCGGTGTTGAGGTTTATAGGCTATTTCACCTTTTCGTAAATCGAGGAACCTTTAAAGTGCAGAAATGGTGTGTGTAAAGTGTTCCATGGCCTTGTTACTTCGCCACCTTGCCATAAGGATTTTAGGTTTGCGGATTGAAACCACGTCGAAATTGTATGAATCTGCCTCAGTTGCATGGAGCTTCGAAACGCTGCTGTAAAAAGAACACAGCAGTGTTAGCACAGCGTAACTCAGTGAGGAAGGAAGCCTTCAATATTTAAAAATTGATGAGAATGGATTCGTGATTGACAAAAAGAAATCCCATAAAGATTACGATAAGAACGATGCGGTCATTATCATGACACATGACATTGAAATGAATATGTCGCTGAAGATAAAAAAGTTTTCATCGAAAAGAAATTGCATTAGATATGAAACTAATCACATTTATTACACTTGCAACTCTCAAAACTCCACCATACGTGTACCTCAAACAATATACACACACGCAGGTTCTAAAAATCTACTACAAAATGTCAAATACGGTTTTATATACATATACTTTTTTATCTAATTACTGCATGTTTTGGGCTGACAGAACTGTTTGAAAAGTTATCGTACTTAAAATGATGTCGCGGTAAGCAGCGGTGGTTTCTGCTTTCATTGCGCTTGCATTTAGAGATTTTATATCGAACTTATTTATACCTTCCTGGAATACTTAATCAGCAATTTCCGACAATGTATTAGCGGGGGAGATATGTATACGCGAATAAAGTAGGGGCAAGATATTCCAAGCTAAGCAGATTGATATACAATGTAGCCTAAATAAAACATAAACATAACACACAGATTGTTTATTATTCTCACGAATTTGCTGATAAGGCTGTTTGTAACAGTTTTGAAAGTAGTTTAGATGGATAATAAAAGCTAAAAGCTGTTAAATTAATAAGATATCTCCCAAAAAGTCAATCTGCAACAGAAATACTCAGACAAATGATACTGTTTCAACTTTTATTGTAATTCTCTATACGAAAATCTGTAAATTATTATTGAAAAAAAATCCAATATCCTAACCAATGATTGTATCAGGTCATTTATTCAATGAACATTAGCTTAACCTCATTACCATTTTCTAGAATAAGATAGCATGTTTCAATCCCATTATATAGGAAAGAATCCTGTAATATTGAAAGTAGTAAAGGAGTTAAAAGGTTTTTAACGTCTGACAATGGCGATCTATAGACATATCTAGACACTTTTGGGAATCTAACCTCACGGCAAATTAAATCTGATTTAAATTTATAAGAAACTAAAAGGTGTGCGAAAGCTTTATTCGGCGGTAAACGTTTTCGACGGGTAAAAAAGAATTAAGGGAGAGACAGAAATAGGATAGAAATTTGCGCATGGTCGCATGAAATGGGATGATCAAAACCGCCACATTTTTTTCACGAAAAGAAATGTAATTGAAGTAATGATAATGGTCTCACATATTATTGGCAAATTTGCACAAGAACACTGAAATTGTACTGAATCCATATTTTGGTTAGAGTGCTGTCATGGTCTGGGCGACTTTCACGCATCACAATAAAACACGTTTTCTACTTGAATGAATTCTAGTTCTTATATAGAACTTTTAGGAACAATTCTATTAGACTTTGGTAAATAAATGTCATGGTAAGTTAACGCTGATGTTTATACTACGAGGCGACTAAAGGATAGGCTTCTTAAAAGGGAGGCCAGTTTGCTTAGTGACGTGACTCCATTAAACAATCCATGAGGAATATTGGTAAGTTAAATGCCAATAATAGGCAATACAATAACGTTAATGAACATAAATGAATGCTGGATTAAAATTCCTATTTTGCCAGTGATCTACTTGATGGACAGTAAAAAGAACCGAATTTTTGAAGTTAGTATGAGTGAAAGATTCAACTAGCTCTCTATTAATAGAAATCAATTTGTACACCTTTAATATTAAAGAAAAGATCCCGACAGATATTATGTTTCAACTATATACGCCGCAATGAACTTTGTGATCAATATTTTCTACAACTTAGGAATTAAAATGTTTAATCCACTCCCTAGTATTACTCTATTTTTCCATGATAATTTTGGTTAAGTTCTTCTTGTTATCGCCAAAGTTTGCATAAACTATTGTTTTGTAACTACCATTTTGTTTAAGACTATTTGTGCTAACGGAGTGTATTTCTATTTGTTTAAGTTCCCGCAAACTAGTTGCACTTGTCACCTCAAACAGGACAACAGAATATATTCAATAATATAAATATTACTACTGAACTAAACGTACATTAGTATTTTGAATTTATGTATTTGCAATCTCATATACAACATTTCTTGAATCCAGTCTGCAAAAAATAACTCTAAAAGAAGAAAAACTGAGAGTGCTTTATATTTGACTATAACATATTTGTCTTACTTTAAATGATAGTATACTTCGATACAAATTCTTTTTCTAAATTTGTGATAATTTTCTCTGTATCACAGTACAAATCGCTTGAGAATTCAAAACGATTGTTATCCTTTGAGCACACAAAGAATATTGGTTAAAGAACATATTATATAGCTTACAAACTTATTTGTCAACTTTTCCTTGTTTCTCTCTTTTATTAATTTTAATTTTATTTACTTGTTCTTGTTATCATTTTTGATTTGATATACATACTATCATAGATTATTTCTTTGCATTCTGTAGGTTATTTATACTTCTAACACATTTAATGTAAAATAATTTAGAAACATTGATTTTATGTAATAGTTGTATTTTGTTCTAATGTACTAATACGCACAAAACTTATATGGAAAAGGATAACGGATATTTTTATAAGATAAAAATAGAAGAGTAAATTGTTTCCTAATACAGATAGTACGCGTCTTATTACACATCTATTTATTTGTATAGCACTATAGTAAACAAATATTTAAAAACCTATATTACAGATTTCCTTATACTGTTTATGTTATAACTAGATCCGTAATAAAAATGTATACTGTGAACGAATTAACCATAATATTACCAAGTAAACGTTTGTAAATATTGCATAGGTTTCTAGAGCATGACACAGCCTCTTTACGCTATGTAAGGCATAGAAGTTATCGCATTTGCTTGTATTAGCTAAAATAAATGTATAATTATGAATTGCTAAAAGTTTGATGATCAAGGTATCTTTAATTATATCTGCCTGTCCTTCTATGGTAAAGCAATCTAGGTTCTTTAACCAATCACTTCTTTAGTTAGCTGAAAATTACATCTATTTACATAACGTGTAGATATAGAGGAAGTATAAAAGATACTGCAATAGATAATTTTAATAGGTTCTTTAGAACATTTAATAAAGCAAACAGATTTGATTAAATTTATCTTTGCTCAGTTTGAAATTTCCGTTCATGTTAGCCCTGTTAAAACAAAGACAATATTTGTTTTAAAGGACTTATTTTCCTTTTTTAATGCTATGCTTACCTTCTCTAATTTTAATGATTCGCTTAATAAAGTCTTAAATTTCATTTGAAGCTCTCTAATAAAGTTTGTCGCTTTTGTCGAAAAAATTTTAAATTGATTCACTGCCTTTCTGTAGTGAACCTATACAATTACAAAATGGGAGAATATATAAGATTTAAAATATAAATGATGTGACTAGTGATATTACAAAAAAAGAGAATGTGACTTGATCGCGAAATATTACAAAAAATATATTAAGTTGGTGCAAAAAACTGCAGGCCATAACTGTAATATACAAAATAAAAAGAACTTTTCAAAGATATTTTTCCCTTGCTGCAATATTGTCTCTTCTCCATACCTAAAGTCGCTTGGACCATAAATGGAATAATTAGCACTTCTTGAATCAGTAGATGCACTAATAAACTTGTAACTTGAAGTTATATTTTCTATAAGAATACATTATTGTATAACAGTAAAAATATTGGAGGAACTTACAAACTTAAAAATAATAACTATGCGCTTATGTAGTGATAACTTGCTAGCGCTTTTAATTGTTGTGCTAATTTCTTTTAAAGTTAAAAAAAAGTATGTTGATCGTTACCAATCAGGATCAAACAAATAGTGAATTACTGTTAACATCAAATTATTTATCAGAATTAAAAATTTGAACTATAAAGATTTAGATGAAAATGCGCATGTGTACGTCTTACCGTTGCCAAAGGTTGGCTTCTGTGATTAGAGTTTATATTGGAGTATTGTTAGCGTTAACAATTTAAATATTAAAAAAAAGGCATTACAGCATATTTCCAATGCAATTTCGATTATTAAATAAGTGATTGACTAAGTCTTTTATATTAATACATGCACATGAAGGTTTTTTATTAAATTAACTCTTTCGTAATGAGAATTTGTTGTGCCTGCACGTCGTGAAATGTTTAGTATCTAACAACGAAACCTTGTGAAGTTGTTGAGTAGCTAATGTATCATGTTCTACAGTTATTGGTATAACAAACATTGCACTCGTACTGGATTAGTAACCGATCCGCACCTGACTTGTATACGCGCTACATAACTAGAGTGCACCACATCGAATCCTTTCAGCGGATATTCCAAGATATCCGACCCGATGCAGGACACTTAAGTTTTAAAAAAGTAATTAAGACAGAAATCTACTGTACGTGGTATTTATGCACCAAAAATGTTCGGCGTGTTTTTCTTTAAGGTAATTTAAATTTTCAATACATCTATCATCGTATGAAATGAAAAGCGCACAAATATTATAAGCATTTTCATGTTGTTTTCCTACTGTGAAATACACTTATCACTAACAGACCTTTTAGACTAGATTGTTGTTAACACTATTGCTGAGGGATATTTCTATTTACGAATACAAGCTATACATAAATAAAATAAAATGAAAAATCTGTTCATAAACCATGACATAATATTAAAACACCAAGATAAGACTCTTGCGCTGTTATATGTTCTTCGTTTTATTCTACGGGGTAGAAGCATGGACGCTTACTGAAGCCACAACAAGGAAATTGGAAGCATTTGAGATGTGATTCTTACTAAAAATACCGTGGACGGAACGCATAACAAACATCGAAGTTATGAGAAGGATCGGAAAAGAAAAGAAAGTTGTTAAAATCGTGAA
Source organism: Trypoxylus dichotomus (assembly GCA_023509865.1). NCBI lineage: Eukaryota > Metazoa > Arthropoda > Insecta > Coleoptera > Scarabaeidae > Trypoxylus > Trypoxylus dichotomus. The sequence goes on along the minus strand of CM042074.1, from coordinate 42,841,229 downwards.
AATTCGGAAACTATAATAGATAGGACACAATGAAAAATGAGAACAGATTTAATCTATTGCAGAATATTCTGCAGGGAAAAGTAATTTCCGCATTTCCAGTAAAAATTTTGGACTATTTACTTTTTTAATTAAAATTGTCCATACATTTTTATATAGATTAAACATTAGCGTCATAACCAGTTATCCACACCCACACGTTTACAGAAAGTCTTCCAGTTTTGTTATCTCTATTGCTCTTGATTTGACGGCCAATATACTTCGATATTACCGTTATGTGTGGATTGAGAAACTTTTTCATCTGAAAAAACAATTTTTTCAGATGTTCTCAGCGCGGTTGGCATAATCAGTACCAAATATAATCTTTTTAATTTATTTTGTTCTATCAACTTTGGTTCATCAGCAGGGATGTGGCATTTGATGTCATATTGATTTATTCTTTTCTGACGTGTCCGCATTGAACAAGGGATATCAGTTACTATGATTGCCAAAATAGCAAGATCAAAAGGATTATCTTGGTCATCATTAGGAACTCATGGTCTTCCAGATCTCGGTAGTCTATTTATTGTAAGATTATTAAATTATGTTTTAACTTAAAAACACATGACTTGCTTATATTCATTTCTTCCGCAATTACTTTTTAGGATCAACCGAGATTCGTCACTGTTTTCGCTTTTTCAAACGATTGGGCATGTTTTGGAAAATATGGCGGATTGCGAGATAACTGTTGATTTCCACATGACAGTTGTTTGACGATGAAGTACATAAATGAAATTAGTAACTATGGAAAATTAGACAAACTTAAGCTACAGGATTAAAATCGTCCATTTTTTATTGTATTTAATTTTTACATTAATTTTATTATAAAGCGTTGGTAAAATCTCGATTTGAAAAATTCATTGTGAAATTTCCAAAGAACAGTTATGCAAAGTGTTAAACTCTGGAGTTCCTTGGCAATAATACTGTCGATATTGTATAGAAAGTCAAATTTCATCCCGGAAAATTTATGTCTAGAACGTTGCAAGCGCCATTTGTTGCAATTCTTTGTCAGCAGAAATAAATCTTCGAAGAGAAAGGTAGAAAGAATGAGGAAAAAGTTCTCTGTAACATGTTGGTAATAAATTTTTGCGCAGAACGTCGATTTCGTTTAATTTGAAACGTTGCGGAGTACATAATTTTAAACAGTTGCACTGAATGCTAGTTGAAATCAATTGTTCTGAATAAATTATATACTGCGATGGAAAATTGCTTAGTTTACTATTTTATTTACATCGATAAACAAACATTTTTCCATGTACCGTTTTTATAGAATGAAAATTATAGTTTAATCACACTAATATGTACTTCCTCGTAATAGCACATCTGTATAATCGCTTATAGAAACTAGGTATAATAATAAAACAGAGTATCGGTCATGGTCTACTAAAGAAAGTAATTTCTTAAGCAATGATCTTTTATAACTCGCATTCTATCGTTATAACGGCCCCTTTTCGACACGATCAAGTAGGTTTATAGCTGTACATTCATATAAGTGACAATAGAGTATTTTATATTTCGGTAGAACGTATTCATAAGGGGATAGATATAACAACTAAAAATTTACGAAGCTTGAAATTATGAAATATAACTAAGTGTGAAATTATTTAGTTTAGAATTAAAAAATACCTGCCACTTATTGAAGTATGCACGTGAAATTTGTTCAATTAAAACCAATTCAAAAAGATTAATTCCTCAACTTTCTATATGTAAAATATCGATTTATCTTTAAGAAAGTAAAAATTAATTGCTTGCAATTAACTCACAAACAATGTGATTAAATCAATCAATATTTGGTATTACTGGTACCAATAATATACATGTAATTAGAAAAAAGATTGGGAAATCATTATCATCTAAATTCACGTAAATACGAGGAAGATGGTACGACTGACTTGTAATATTATTCCAAGTCATGAAATGTCCTTGCAATGTAGCCTAACGATCAGGCAAACAAATATGCATGTTGTAGTAAATGTATAAATTTGTCGCAGTAGTTTAATCGAAAATAAATATTTTTACGAATACAATCTTCATTCAATCAATGTACACCATCGAAGTGTGACACACAAGAAGTGTTTTGCTACTTGTTTGGAACATATTGTCTCCAAATTGTGTCACTTAACGACAATTCAGGAAGACTAAAAGACGGTTGTGTCTGTAAGTAAATAATTCATATAAAATTATAACAATTAAAATTCTTAAAATTATCAGTATCATGTATTACTTCAAAGGTTTTTAGCTAGTCGGGGATTGCGATCTGAATTTGTCTGTTTAGTTATATCAGACTCCAAAAACCTGTATATTGGCGGCAACATACTTTCTACTTTTTTTAAAATATGTTTTAAAAACTTTAAATCATAGAAACCATTATATCGCCGGAGATTTTTTACTACAATATGCATACATAGAACTACAAAATTCTAAAAACTTTGTTATTTTAAATAGCACACCTAATATATTATGACATTTTTGAATTTCTCGTTCAATTCTAAGATATGTTACTGTTTCTAACTGTATTTGAAAGCTTTGCAGTTTCAAAAATTTTGATAGAATTTACAAAAATATACAAGAATTTAACTTGCAAAAAATGAAATTCTGCATATTGGACAGGGTCGATTAGAAACCGAATTAATTTTTCGGAAATATTATACAGCGTGACCGAAAATTTCAGTAACATTCTGGAATTAAAAATATTAATATTTTATTTTCTTAGATACAACCACCTATCTTTTTTTTTCCTCTGAAATTACAAATCTAAAATCGATATTTTTCAGGATATTTTGAAAAATGTATATTCTAGCACAGTTTTCTTATAAAAGAAACACCCACCGATGTACGTATGGTGTAAGAATATACCATTTTTGAAACGTCATCCAACTCTAGTATATCGAAGTTAGCGATTGGGAAACAATCCAGCTTTATTATGTATATTATTTACGGTGAATGCAATAAAGTAAAATATAGGATAAAAACAAGAACAGAAACCATCACCAAACACAGTTAAACCAAATAATACAGAATACGGATGCATCGAAGGAAAATTCAAAAACATAAACCCATTTTTAAAAACGCATCTAAAGGAATGCCTAGAAAATAACACCAAGATAAGAAAACGCTGTAAATACAGCTTTCTCATGGTATTAGAGAAGGGTGGGAAGCCGCTTCTTTTCGCTGTGTCTGACTTTGCAGACAAGTGTTTCTTTCTTATGGTACTAGTTAGCGCCAGGGATATTCACTTGTATCGTAGGGTTAGATATGGCGATAGCAGCAGCGAGGGAATTACATGGGTTGAGCATAAAACCGCTCGGCGTCATTAGCGTGGTTTAATGACGCCGGGTAGGCAGAAACATGTCCGTGTGTTAGCGTTTTATTTCTCTTCACATGTATTTCTCGTGAATTGATTTCACTAATACCATGAGAAAGCTGTACTTACAGCGTTTTCTTATCTTGGTGACATAAATTCATTGTTGATGATGCAAATATGGAAATTAATTTAAAATATTTCGTGGTAAAAACAAAAGACGTCATGTTTAAATTACAAAGAAAGAAGATAATAAAATGTAAAAACGTAAAAGAAATGTTCAAAGTTGTGCCCTGAGATTCCGGGCATTTTCGCATCTCTGGGTTAATCTTTCATGAGTAGCTTTTCTATTGATTCTTGATTCAAACTTTCAACTGTATGTCGCACTCTGAACATATAATCCTCAGCTATTGCATATCGTATCGCTGGTGTGAGGAGAAGCAGCAGCCCAGAAGAAGTTCTATGCAACTGAGAGCGAACTGTCGGCAGATTTATGGAATTATGACTCCGCTTCAACCCGGAAACCTAATTTCTTTAAAAGAAAACAACGGCCGCGGAGGTTTACAGAAGCAGAAACAATTTGTTTCGCAGAATTTTTTACAGTTTCATTAAAAGTAGCTATTAAAGGTTGTCGCTCTGTGCTTTGTCTTGGTGGTGCAATGCCTCCTATCTCTGCATACTCTTTTATACTACGATTTGCCTTATTATATTATTATATTATATTATACCTAAGAATATTTTTTTCCTTAAACATGTACATAACAGTAATGATAATTACATATTGAGAAACTTAAAAATTTTCGTTTTCGTGGTGATTATATTCGATTTCGAGTTATACTATGTAGCAGATTCCACAATCTCGAGGATGTGTACATAAATACCAAAAACAGATATATGGCAGGTTTCAATCACAAGCCAAATTTTTTGCGTCCAATGAATTAATAAAAACAGACATGCTTATTGTGGAAAATGCTAAACATATCACGCTGTAGCTTAGTTCTTTTTCAAGCTGCACGAAGTCACCGCTATATAAAAAAATATTTATTCCAATTATTTAATATGCTGCGACCATACTGCAAGATACAGTTACCGTACTACTGGTGCTACGTACATACATATGATCAACATTTGCTTTATTTGTTGTATGAATATACGCATTAAGAGCGAGATGATTATGTAACAAAGGAAGTTTACCACGTACACATTTATGTTTATTATAAGTAAAGTTATTGTAAAAATGCATAAACATATGCATATTACATGCACATGTTACAGCCTCAGGAAGTTTATTATACCATGCATGATTATACTGTTATATGTATATGGTAATTTGTTAGAAGATCCATTGCTATTGATCTTATGCGAGTAATTACTATTAGCATATTGCGAACATGAACTATAATTTATGAATCTCGGTTTCTGTTAGGGATTTATATAGTTCAATAACGAATATTGTTTTTTATACAATAATTGACAAAAGAAGGCTTGAAAACGTTTTCTTGCACAGTAAAAAATATCGTCATGTAATTTTCATCTAATGTATGGGTAAAAAATCTTTAGTGTAGGACAATGCAAAATTTGAAACATTTCAAGATCTAGTCTAAACAATAGAAATAAATTTGTATCACTTGTAATGTTTAAGTACACTAGGGTGACAGAATAAAATAGACACCAGGTATAAATATGTAAATAGCTAAATTCTAAGAACGAATTAAGAACTTTCTCTTCTCATTAGGGTAGGGGTAGATGTATCGGAAGGAATTCGTCATAGTTTAGTATCGTTACAACTATGCCTCGCTTACAAGGTTCGAGTGATATTAGCGACTTCACCCGGGGTCGCATCGTTCACCAGAGTGGAATAAGTAAATTTTTAAATATTTTGTTGTCCACAGTTAACCGTGTGATTACACAATTTAAACGCAAGAAAAAAACAACAGTGGAGCCGAGGCCAGGTCGTGTCGGACCTTCTGAAAGAAGTAGAAGGGTGCTTGTGCGCGAAGTGTTATGAAAACCGCGAAAAAGTACAGTTGAGCTTGCGGCAACTTCACACAAAAGTCAGCGCACCGTTCTGCGATACCTCCTCAGTGTGGGGATGTATAAAACGGTGTCAAACAAAAAACCTCTCCTTACGGCGTTTCAAAAACGGCGCCGAATGGCTTGGGCAATCGAAGCCCGAAGAGTTTTGGCGGTCTGTCATTTTTTCAGACGAAAGCAGATACTGCCAATTCAGTGATAAAGTTAATAGACAAAATATTAGTCTAATTTAAAATTTTTTATTTTGTATATATGTATAACGAGAATAGAATCTTTTTTTAATTAGTAGGTGTCTATAGTGTATATTCTAAACGATATTGTGTACAGTGTGTAAAAGCATCTATGTAAATACAGGAGGTAGTAACTATGTAAATGATCCCAGTTCCTATAGAAACAGTGTCTTCATTTTAGATGTATTTTTCTTATTAGATTTATATCAAACCTAAGAAAATTTGCATATTTTTACATCTTTATGAACTGTATTAATATGCGAAAACTGTATACATAATATAGCGCAATGGTGACACTTCACCATTACTCTTACTTTTTTTTCATAGCTTGAGTATCGAAACATGGACTTAATGTTAGCGAAGTGAATTTGTTCTAGTGACTTTTTCTTTATTTTTATTTTCACTATATTTCTAGATTGAGTAGATAATTGATTTCATGATTTGGGCATATGTTACAGAGAAGTTAAGTTTATGTTCTCTTTTGTTTTCCATGTTTCTTTCATCTTCTTCTGTTACGATTACCTTCAAAAGAAGATGAAAGAGACTTCATCGAAACGTTGTAGCTATTTCAGATACTTTTTTAAGAACCAGTTATCTACGCGAATAGACACCCAGAAGAATTATATTTCATATTTCATCTGTGAAAACCTCAAAGAAAAAATATGTACATATATTTTTTTCCTTCATCTCCGATCGCTAGCCAAATGAGAGCGTTCAGAAGAAGATGAGTGAGATCTCGTCGAAACGATGCCTTTCGGAACCAACAGCACACGGAGCCAGAAACCAGGAAATATTATTCCATATATATATATATATATATAATAGACAACCACCAGGAGAAGATGAAGAAGCTTTCATTGAAGCGTCGAAAAGAAGAACGCTGCTTCACAATGTGCGCAATATATATACTGCATGCACATATATTGCGCACATTGTGATGCAGCGTTCATCTTTTCGACGCTTCAATGAAAGCTTCTTCATCTTCTCCTGGCGATAGTCTGTGGAACTCCAAAAGAAACTGGTACTATCGGGGTGTAAACCTCCGGTCTGCTGCTTCTCAGAGTTGAGGGTTTTCGTGCGTTTCCTCCTCCACAATGAATGCTGAGAGTGGATGTCTTAAGACGCATTACGAAGGCAGACGCAATAGTAACTCATCACCGGTTGATGCTCCATGTATTTGGCGAAAGCTGTTGGGAGATGTGAAGACATGTTCTACCTATTTTTTTCAGGTGTTCGATTAATTCCAATAAAATGATAAATTGATTTTGTTAATGATTATTGAAATTAGTTACGAGATCGTTTAGAGATACAACGGGTATTAGTCGAGCATTAGAAGCATAGAATTCTCAACATAATAGACGTTATAATAAAAGAATTTACTAAACGATGACTAGTGTACGATTTTGTCTAAAAGATTTTATATACGAGGCTTGTCCGGGAACTAAATACCGTTTCGTTCTACCGCCACCGCAGTGCTATTGTATTTTCTCAAATGCACACGTTTCTTTTTGGTTCAAAGTCTTTCCGCTGGTGCCATTACAGCCGGATTACGGTTTTTTAACACAAGGAATATTAAACCAGCCGAAATTCGTCGTCAACTTGTAGAGGTTTATAGTGAAAATATAATAACAGATAGAATGGTGAGAAAGTGGGCTAGTGGTTAGACAATTCAATGATGGTCGAACCAATGTTGATGAGGGCGCACGGAGTGGACGGCCTTCTGTTGTTAGTGATGGTTTGGTTGGAAAAGTCAATGAGAAAATTTGCACCTTCTGACTACCACTTATTCCTGAACTTCAGTGTCATCTTGCAGAAAGGCACTTTAACAGCGAAAACAACGTAAAAAATGGAGTTCTGCAGTGGTTGTTTTCAATGGCGGTATCTGTATATGAAGAGGATATAGAAACATTGGTTATCCGCTGCAAGTGTCTGAGCAGTGGTAGCAACAGTGTAGAAAAATAATGTAAGAAATGCTCTTTTATTTAGAAATAAATTTTGTTTTCAATAAAATGTTTTTATGAGTTTTCTTTCTGAAACGGTACTTGCTTTCCGGAGAAGCCCCGTAGATATTGGGTTCTTCTGGGGGTGCTTAAAGTATATGAATACCGCTGTATTTCGGGTTCTCCGATGTCGTTATATGTGTCCCCGATATAACGGTAACGTGTTGACTAGCGAAGGAACGCTTTATGGTTCGATAAGTTAACTACAACCACGTTAACAATTAAATGGAAGTGCATCATGCTTCATGTAATGTGCATAATGCTACAAGATCTCAGTATCGTACTAGAAGGATGCCTATAGCATTAATATCAATGTATTATTACTCTGGATCATTTTATATGGACAGTAACAGAATCTTTTTCATTCGAAACGAATGCAAGTCTTTGTACTTTCTAGTGATGATACCGAACTTGCTGTGCGTGTTTAGATAGTGACATATTTGCTGTATAATTTTTCCATTTATGGACCTGCATCCACTCAAGAGTCTAAAGAGAAGTTTAAAATGTTATAATATTTATTTTATAAAAAGCGTATAGTTTTGTGTAACTGCTCTTAATTGAATTAATGATGTAATGCAGTAGCGCAGATCTAAAAATAAAAGCACTTATTATATTCAACTATAACGAAAATATAGATGGCCGATTCGAATATATTCCAGTACATATATGCATACATGGACACATGTCTTTAAACACAAACTTTTAAGTACGAATATCATCAAATTGTTTCCCATGAATTCCTCCTTTTTTATTGTAGTCAATTCTGCATGTGTTCAAATGTCATTAATCACTATCTGCGTAGCTTTTGAAATATGTCTAGCATGTACCATTCATTCGATACCAATGTATTTCAGCACAAAAAAATTGATTTGTCACATGATACGACAAAAACTATTTCAATTCGAAAAAGTCGCATCACGAATCGATAAGATTCTTTGACCTACTTGTTAGGTATATAATTAAATAAAACACCACAAATATCTTGCGTAGGGTCATCGGAGCAACCGTAAAATTTTAATTATCCGAGCGGGCGCCTCACAGTTTTACAGTCGCAACCCGAAAATATATCTCCGATATTTCGGAACGCGCGCCGCATTTTTAGCGATGTTCGCCGCTGCCGCGACCCGGGAAAAAATCTCATCTCTCGGACGCACCGTTGCGGACCTTCACTTCGCTTAATTAAATCGAGACGGTAGACCGGCTACGATTCGAGATACCGCAATACGAAGGAGTAAATCGCCCCGTTTTTGTCTAGCCTTTTTAATTAGAGAATAACTGTTAAACAATGGTGCACTTGTTTATCGTTCAATGGTTCCTTCTTTCGTGTGTGTACACAATACGGACCAACGCTGGAAAGGCATGTGAGTTAGCTCGACGTGCTATGTGGTTATAAATATGTATTATCCAAGGGATAATTAAGCATTCACTGCAGGTTATAAATAACAGTAACGCAAATAAAAAGGTTAATTAGCTGTTGTATGTGATACATATAAAATTTTTAATGGTTTCCCAAAAAAAAGAAAAGAAAGATGCAAAATTCTTGATCAATAAAATAAGTGAATGAGACTCAATTAAAGGTGTCATTTATTCTTCTCTCAGATTCGAATATGTTGACATTTTTACCTTATTTTCTGGTTATGACATTGTTACTGTTTTCATTAAGATGGGAGTTTTTGTATGAAAGATTTACCTGGGTTAATTGCCAGGGGAATTTGTTAAAGTAATAGAATTTTGTTGTAAGAATAGGGATTTAAAAAATATTATAGAGTGGAAAAGAATTGATGCATGCAACAAAAAGTCGGTATTTTATTTATAACCAATTGCACAACCTGAAAATATGGGAGATTCCTTGATACATGCGAAACCGAAAATGAATCTGCGTTGTGAAGTTTTTGAACGCATGTTTTTAAATGTCTCAAAACCAAGGAGTTCCAACGCATAGTTTTTCTTCCACGTGACAAGCAAGAGCGATCCGACACATTATTCTTAATCTGGCATAAACCTGTTAAATTGATATGGAAAGTTAGTCCTTAAATGTAAAAAACTAATCGATGTAGAACCGAAGATTTCCTGAAGAAGGTGATATTCATTGTACGTATGAATAGTGTTATTGACACATAGTCTTATTGAACTTTGCGGATTGCCTGAGAAGTAAGGAGGGAAAAATGAATGAATTAGTTGTGTCGCGTCCATATACATTCTCACTTTGGAATACTTAACTTTATCAAAAATTTGACAGGTACACAGTGAAAACAGGAAAGGACTAATTGTGGGTTCTTGTGGGACACTGCTTCCATTTTTGTACTGTTTCTTAAAACCGTCGTCGAGCACCACCAACTGGATCTTCCCGTCCAAAAAATCATTGAGCAAATTCACTGTATCTATCCCTACTCCTACGTAATGAAGCATAGATGGTAATAATTCGGGGTTAATTGTATTAAATGGTTTACTATAATTAAGCAATACGGGAACCATAAGCACCCTGTATCTGTTGTAGTGGAAATACTCTCGGTAATGTACAGTAACGCAGTATCTTTCAAAAGACTTATGTACATCTTTTACTGCTTGCATTTTGTCTATTATTTTTACTATGAGATTTCTTTGATAGTGAAAAATATTGAGGAAAAAATTTAGACTAAGAAAGAGTGCTGATATTATTGTTATTCCTTTATATAATTTATATACATTTGATTTCTTTTTAAGGATATTTTGATGACATTAAACTGGCAACGTTACTTCCACTTTCTTTATTTTCTTTTTATTTTGGTGGTGGTGAGCGGTACAACAGTGTTATAAGCTACTTTAGCTTCTCACAACCTCAGGAGCTTTAAATTGGAATAGGAATAGTGTGTATAAAGTGTTTCATGGCCTTGCTACTACACTTCTTCGTCGTAAAGTATGAATCGTAGTTAGATATTTTGCAAATGGTGACTCGGGAGCGTACTGAACCTATCCGAAAAAGTACTGCCACTGTACTTATGCCACTATAATCCATAGAGTGATCGTAGTAGAATCCAAAGAAGGAATTTCTGCTTGAGGCTAATTTACGGCATTAAACAGTATAATCATATTTCATATACGTTATCATACTGTATATGGCCGAACATGCGCAATCGTGTCTTACTGAAAACATTTGTGCGCACATCATCCGACATCTTTTACTTTTAATACATACAAGATGCACAGTCTTGTGACCGAGGAAGTTGAAGCCTTGCTGTAGGTTGCATTTAAAAAATATTCTTATTTGAAAAACAGCAAGCTGGTCATTTTGCTTAAACGTTGTGCATCCTTATTTGCAGTTTGTTGTTCTTGTGACCATTGAATTTAAGTTAGAATAATATTTTTATTATTATGTAGTCTTATTTTATGGATTTGAGTGGAAGGAACCAAACTATACCTCAAGGTTCTGTTCATAAATACGTTTGCGTTTATATAAATATTATTTCGCATATAGCGACCGCGAAAACATCTGTCTCAACATATATATATATATATATATTGTAGAGAAACTTCTCTTGGGGTTGTACTCACTGTAGGTCGGCGAATCTTCTATCTTCGCAATGACGATGAAAGGCCCAAGGTTATATCGGAGTTCTTCTATTGGTCTAGGGAATTTTGGAAAATTGAATTTAAATGCAGAATACAACGCAATACAACTGTAATTTATGATTACAAGATATTTAATAATTAAATCTGATATGAAGGTGCTATCGGATCTTAGCGATATCTGAGAGAATTTTGCATTCTCCCTAACAATACAATTAAATTAAAGGAAACTATAATTACAGAAAATAAGATTGTTGAGAGGTAAGTCTTGCAAATATAATAAAAAATGGGCATGTTTGTGAGGAGTACAGGGGCCTCAAAAAATCCTCTTCTTGATAATGAATAGAATGAACTACTGTTTAACAGATCAGTGGTCTAGCGGTAAGAGGGTCTGCACTTGAATTTGGCAACTCAGGTGTCGTGAGTTGTCATTGCTACAGCTTATAATCCCGTTGGGCCGCTCATCCTCAAAAAAAAAAATTCCATTACCAGAAGAAGAGGTTAACTGCAATATTGTTGCCTTTGTATCAGTTTTAGTTTTTCTCTTTAACGCAACCTTTACTGTAGGAATGATCCAATTTTATAAAATTAATAAACGATGAGACCGTTCTATTTTCTTGTCGGAAAACAAAAGCTGACTTCGTGATTGTCTAGCTATGTTTAAATTTCACTTATGTAGTCATGCAGTCTAAAGGTATCTCGCTTATTTATTTATCAGTAGCAATATTGACAAAAGAATACATCTACTAGGAAGTTGGAACTATACAAACTTCGCCGAGTGTTTAAAGAATTACATATTTGGATAAACATGGAAATTTATTTGAATCGCATATACATTCAATATTTAGATCATCCTTTGGAAAGTGATATTCCTTGACCTGCTTTCAATAATCTCGAAGTAGCTTTTGCTAATTTTTACGGCATAATATTCAAAATTGTTTGTAACTCGTCGTAAAAGACGTATGTTATAGAAATACTATACCTCTGGCGATTAGATTTGACCTCAATTAGACATTTTCACGATTCATATTTTCACCTCGTTAAAATCATATCTGCATGTATATTCCATGCCGCTGTTACAATACCAGCATATGTTTATTGCGTATCTATTTGCGAACATACTGGAGGTATATATGGAAAATATGACGATAAATACCGGTAAATGTGCATATAGCCCTAAGCAAACGTATTTTCACGATTAGAAAGTTACATCGATGGCATTACGATCGTGCTGTATTTAGGGAATATATCAATACGTATATGTGATTACGGCAGTTAAAACGATCGGATATTTCGAGACGACTTTTCCGAGAAAGCTGTTAAGATTAGGTGCACTTGTTGATGCGTCTCCCATTAACAGCTGGTTTATTCAATATTCTCAGAAATTAGGTGCAAGGGATCGATTTCTAAACTCATGCACAAGAGAGTAGAACTTTCAGCGATTTCGCGGAGAAAATTGAAACTTTAAGACTACATATGGATGCACCTTTTCTGTTCGTTTATGGATGGATAGTAAATCGTACATAAGAATGCTAGTATAGTAGGTCGCTTATCTTTCGCTATTTTTTTCTAAACCGACATAGATTTCGATTTGTTGTTTATTCATTTAGATCGTGAGAGTTTGATATTAATGAAAGTGAAGATCGAAAGTGTGCAAATCCAGTTATAAATTGGAATAATTTGAAATATGTTAATTGTGTAGATTACAGTTTCTAGTGCAAAATTAAAATTAAAAGTACATTTCAGTTAAAAGTTAGATATGTTACCATGAAGCCCAAGTTTATTACAGCAAATTCATTCAAGTCACTTAACTAATTCGTGTAGTATTATAGTTAACGAAAATTGTTGTGGTCTTTTTATCTTTTGTGATGACTAGAGACCGGATTATATGCAAAGTGCATATATTTGATTTTATTTATTTATTATATTTTACGTCTATTTGTAGATGTCTTACATTGATTAAGTTAATTAACGCTAATTAATTTTAATTAGTGTAATACATCTAGATATAGGCGTAAAATATAATAAATATATAAAATCAAATGTATGCACTTTGCATATAATCCGGTCTCTAGTGATGACACAAATTAATAGTATACCCCAGTATAATCTACGACGGGAACAATATTCACCGTCTGCGAATTTTAGTCGGTTAGAAAATATCATGTAGTGGTAGATCAGACCTTAGTGTCTGAATATATTGAAGCATTTTAACTGACTGGATAGTTTATTTCTTGTTTCATGTAAATTTCAAGATTTGGTTTTCTATCTGTTTCCACCATGCATTTTTAAACTATTTTTCTTTTTGCTCTCTTTCTTATCATTGTAATTGTGCAAACAAATGATAAAAGTGAAAATATATATCCACTGCAGCTTGAAAATGTAATATGTTTTGGAAGAGCAAATAAAGTATTTTAAAACAGAAAAGAAATAGCGAATGTATAGCTGTATAATAAAAAAAGAAGAAAACAAATCCTGTTTTACTACATAACGTCGCGGATATGAATTTTTATGAACTAAATGCTGCATCAATCCAATTTTTGAAAAAGGATCCTAGCAAAGTGTCTGGGTTTCGATTTTAGTTGTAAAATAAATAAATAAACACCGAGTAAACGTTTATTGAAACTTTCAGGAAATATGCATTTTGTTCGTATTGGGAAAATTTCAGCAAGATATACCTGTCCTGTCGTTAATTATTCTGCTGAAAAATTTGATTTACCAGATATTGAAGAAATTGCAATAACTCTACTTTTACACCATTATTAATGTATAGAATCGCATTTAATGTTCTATTCTGCTATACGACAGATAAACCCCTACGACATCACAATTTGATAAGAGCTGTATGTCGCTGTTTCTTTTATCTCCTTAACATCTTCTGTTTATTTTACGATCATTATCAGTTCATAAACAAAATAGAGTTTTATTATTGAGGACGCTCCAAATCCATTTTCCATTCCAATGTAACTTTTCATTATACCACTATAGCCGTTCAATTTTATAGCTTGGAGTTAGAAGTAAACAATGAAATGGTCGGCACAATCTAAGCTCAAAAGATTGAAATCTTCGACATACAGGTCGTATCATCAATTCGTTTGTTGAGAAGAAACGATGTATTTTAGACTTGTGGGTGTTCCTTCACATTTATTCGAAAAAACGTGTAAACCATTTTGAGTGTAAAAGACAAACACATTGAAAGAGTTCAGTGAAAAAGAGATGGAAGATACAAAATTGTTCTGTTTGTTGCCTAGACTAGAAAAAAAAACTAGAAAAGAAAAGGGAAAAACGGGATCTGTTTTCTTTTTTTCTTTCTCTTTTCTCTCCCTCTACTCTCTTTCCTTCTCTTACTCTTCTTTTCACTTTTTTCTTTCTTTTTCACCTTTTCTTATACCGTATCATGACACAACCAAATTCCGGAAACAGTTCGTTTACTACTGACTCTGACCGTGGAAGCCTATGTATTCAAATATTTAATTACCATTTTCTATTCTAATGGGAGTACTGTTTAAATTACAAAGTAAATTGATCTCTTCTTCCTTTTCTTCACTATACTGTTAGAGAATACATTTCATATATTCTCTGTGAATAAAACATTTTAAAACTAAGGCCATTTTGGTTTATATCTATAGATGGTCAATTAAAATTACGTGTTTGGGTTTTTTCTTTTAAATATACAGTAAACGCTCGCTCATGTCAATATCCGGTAGTGGAGACGTCGTGGTCATGTAAACAGAAAATTGTTACTGTAGGATCAAATGGAACGCCCGATAAGCTTGCACCACGTACAATTAGATAATGTAAACAGACAGTTTAGTTTCTGAATTGTTAAAGCAAGTAACTTTACGTGAAGCCATTTTAAATTTAGATATGGCGTGGAATGCCCTTAACCAGCAAATAATAAGAAAGTGTTGGAAAAATTTGCTTTACTCCAGTGATGATTATGACGATGTAGATAATGTATCGCTAACCATCATTAGAAAACAGTTACTATCTGATGCTGAAGTTATTGACAGTGCATCATTGGACGTTCTCAAATTATTAAATGACGAGATGGATGATGCACATGAAGAGGAAGATGGGGTGAGTGAAGATGACGACTGTCCGATTGAAATAAAAAGTACAGTGAGTGACGCACAAGCTGCAGAAATTTTTAATCAAGCGTTAGATTGGGTTGAAGAAAAAGACATATATATTCCGATGTTTTAGTGCTCCGTAAACTATGGGCAATGGCATTAGAAAATACGAAGCGTGGATTTACGCAAAAAAATAGGATATTATTTTTCAAAATAATGTAAAATTTATTTTTTAATATTATATGTATTATGTTATTCATTGTTCATAATTTATTCTTTAATAAACATACATATTTTCTTTTATGCAATTTCTTTATAAATATAAATAAAATATAGGCTCGCTAATGTAAACTTTTAGTAATGTGAACAGTGCTTGGCTGATATCGTTCACATATTCGGGCATTTACTGTATATGCATTCACCCAAGATATATTTGTTAACATCATTACGGATCCTTTTTTTTGTGGTGAGCGGTTCAACGAGGTTATAAATTATTTTAGGAGTCTTAAGGTGAGAGAAAGTGCGTGTAAAGTGTTCTACAGCCTTGTTACTAAACCCATTCGCCAAAAAGGGTAAAGCGCCGTTAATTATTTTTCCAACGGCGAATGATGATTCTGGAGCATACCATAACCAATGGAATTGGACTTAATGCCACTTGAAGGTTTATTTAAAAGGATCTATAAGGATTTATGTGTTATACTACCCATTATATGTTTACTCAATATTTTGTTACCAATGCTTAATGCGAAAACTAAAATTAAAAAACGACTGAATTTCATATTTATATATTTTGAGGAGATCTTATCTAATGTCAGATTATATTACGATTTTTATATTATTCGTAACATGGAAACAATTTTATAGTGACATTTCGTAGGGCTAAAGCGTGAAAAACCTTAGTTTCTGACATAAATTTCATTTGTGCCATGAGGTAAGTGGATAACATTTTTAGAATTTTATGAAGATTAATCTAAATTTTATGAACGTGTTTTATTATATATATATATATATATATATATATATATATATACAGCAATAAATTTGTGGATTGGCAAATGACACAAAGGATGAAAAACTTTAATTCTTGTTACAAACGAGCACACATTTTTGTTTTCTTCTCCGCATTTGTGTCCTTTTGCCTATCTGTATAATAATTATTCAAAAATATTATATTACAAAATAAAAATATATTAACATATACAAAAGAATTAAAGGCTTGGATTTATTTAGATAATTTTTTTTAAATTAGATTTTCTAAATTATTCGAAGTAGTGCTAACTTCAATGCGAATGACTTACACGAGGAAACTAGCGTCTCATATCCTTAATTTCCTCTTTAACCAACAAGTTCTGCAAACAAGAATTGATAAATGCAAGCTCAATTTCTTCGATTTCTTAGTTAAGACAAACGTTTAGATAATTGAAATGAATTTGTTATGTTATTTCCTTTCCTATGAAATATTATTCTAAAAATGATAATAATGACAAGTATTTCTCTGTCAAATAATTAAAATAATATAAATTACCGGTAGCGTTTGGAACTAACAGCAATTTCCGCAATACATTTTCTTGACGTTTACTTGGAAAATCACCACAATATCTAAAAATACATCGGCGTCAAAGAAGACGTTGCTTTTTCGTACTTTTAGTTCCAGTGCAGTAAACAAGAAAACATGTAGGAGCACTCCTTAGAGCAAAGATTACAGAAGACCCACACAGTTCGCGTTCATAAGGTAGTAAACAAGTATAATAGAAGTCTCCAAGTTCTAAGAATAGCGTCCTTTCTGCGAATTGTCCGTAACACGCATACTTTAATAACTATGTTATTATCAACAGTGTAGTAGAAATCAACTTGTTTATTGCAGAAAATGATGTTGCTGTTAAAGTAGAAGAAAGAGAGTTTAATGGCATACATGAAATAAGCGTACTAGGCGGATAACATGCACTTGTTGAACGAGTATTCATAATTTCAAACAGGAATCAAAAAACAGTTACTTGATTATTTTAACGTCCAAGATGAGATAAGTTCGTTTGAACGCATTCCCTTGAAAGTGCTCAAGTAGTATGTGTAAATATGTGTAAATTCAAAACGTAAACGTGAAATAGAAGTTTAGTTCTAACGATATCTTAGATGGAGTTAACAAACAAACGATACTGGTGTAAGATGAAGCTGTTAATTGTTTCAGCAAACATTGTAGCGTATGAGATCGTAGATAAAATTAATCCAAAAAAATAAAAAGTACTTACAGGTAAATATTATATCTTCGTGATAGAAAATGTATGTATTTTTGTTATCTGCGAGCGTAGAACGTCGTAGAGTATTTCAACTCTCTAAATGAGACGATAAAACAATGTAAATAGTTATTGTAATTATGTAGGACGTCCTACAGCGTGATTATTTCTTGCTAACTTTTGAGGAGTTTAATAGAGGGATAGAAATACATGAATATTGATATTAAATGTCACGACTTAATTGGAAAAGTTGAAGAAGGGGTGCATTTTACAAGAAACATTTTAAACAGCACGAGGCATTGGGTTGCATTTCATTTCAAAAATAACGGTTTAAAGTCTGTTTTAATGTAGAAAATTATGTCTTATAGCTTGAATTAAAGCAATTTAATGAGAGCATTTGCTTTAGGTGAGGACTAGCACAACTGTATGCTTGTTGAGTTTGTTTACATAATATAGGAAAAATAAGTAGTTGAACATTAAAAAATGCGCTGCAATAATTACTTTTTGTAGAGAAGAAAGAAGTTAAACAAACTAAGGATTTCAAAAACTGGCGCTCATTCGACAATTAAGACATAGAAAAACAATATGAAATTTTGAACGCCTCCGCTCGGGGAGGCCAATATACTTTGTTAATCAGTAAATGAAAGCGGCGATTTACATGTCCCGAAAACTGGTAGGATGCTTTTATTAACGTTATCTCCACTACTATTAGGCATTTATTCTATCGCTGTGGGAACCTTTTAATTTGTAGTTGACCTCGGTGACTTGTGTGCAACTTTCTTAAATGCTTCCTTGTCTTTAAACTTGGTACCGCTTCTGAGCAGGCCCAACAGATAAGAATGCGACGGTGCAAAGTCAGAACTATAAAGCGGATGTGACAACATCTCCAAACCCAAGGTTTCCATGATTTCTCAGATTTTCTGGGCAGTATAAGGATGGACGTTATCTTGTAGCAGACTCTTACCTTTGGAGAGAGCACCCTAGCGTTTTCTCCTTACCACAAATTTCACTTTATGTTGAAGTATGCTAAAACAGTACAGTACGTTATTCTTATAAATAGTTATAAAAATTGGTGCTTGCGAGTCCCAGAAGACCGTTAACATTACTTTATTGGCACATGCGTGAGTTTTGAATATAAATTTCAGAGGTGAATCCGGATGGATATGTTAAAGGAATACTGAGAGAACAGCAAAAGATTTTTTTTGACTTCATCTGGTTTATTGTTAGTTGGTAGTTTATTCTGCAACACAATAACAATCCTAAACATTCTACACAAAAACGCTTTACAATAGAAAAGTGGGGGTATCAATAAAGTATTTATTAATTTTTGGTGACTTAAACTTATGAGCGGTAGTGTACATATATCTCTATATTTCAATCAAAACAGTCCAATTACAACAAAAAATAGATAATTATGGGGTTTTACATGTTACTACG
Organism: Trypoxylus dichotomus; assembly: GCA_023509865.1. Taxonomy (NCBI): domain Eukaryota; kingdom Metazoa; phylum Arthropoda; class Insecta; order Coleoptera; family Scarabaeidae; genus Trypoxylus; species Trypoxylus dichotomus. The sequence continues at coordinate 42,822,341 of CM042074.1, read as the reverse complement.
ATTTGTATCCTTAATTTGAAGAAAGTAAATTCCTTATCCAAAATGATAAAACTTCAAATGACGCTTATCTTCAGCTCATTAACTTTTATTTATTCATTAGTTTATCAATGTCTAATACAATTAGATAAAATAAATGTGAAAGGTCACAACGTTTCTGTCCCAGTTTTCGCGAGAAAATCTAGAATACAGTACCGTTTTTTGTTGTTACCAATCATATTGCCAACATTATTTTCCCAAACGTCTTATTTATATCCCTGAACTACAAAGCCCTTCCCTGTTATTAATTAAATATTTGTTATTGCCGCCTTCTCTCCGTTGGCGTTATTGTGATAGTAATAATACGGTAAAGGCTGTTTCTGTATTTCGTCCCGTTTTATCAGGGTTAATGACGATGGAAAATCAATAGAGAATTTATACAAGGCCGAATGAATTGTCTAAATTTGTTCGTTTGCGTTCATTACATACGTAATTCCTTTGTTAAACGATTCGCACGTCACGATGTTAATTAGATTTTCAATCTTTTGTAAATAGCAATTAGAAGTAACTGTTAACAGAAGACAAACAGGAAGAACAAAGAAACGCTTAATATTTTGCTTGAGAATTAACATTTTGGCAGTTTATGTTGTTGGAAAAACTACTAGTGGAATTTGGAGTCGATCGCAGTACATTTGTTTATCTACGTTTGCATTATTAAAATATTGTATTCGGCGAGGTCCAACTATAGCCTTTGTTACTCTTTATGTATGTAACAATGATAGCTTAAAAGAGGCCCAAACACTAATAATACGTCGGTCGTTTTCTGTTTCTTACACAGTCTGTTAGGCATATTTGAATTTGACAAATCAATGGTAGTCAGTAATCTGATATATGGTAAAATGCTTTCTTGAAGAATATTTACATTGCTTGTAAATGATTGATCTACTGTCCTACCATATTCTAGACATGTTCTATTGGTAACAAGTCCGACGAACGTGAAGACCATGGTAAGCGATCAACGTTAGCGTTATCAACAAACCCCATAATGACCCTCGCGGTATGCGGCCATGCTTGCTCAAAAATTAGATTTACCAATTATTGAAAAATTGTATTAATATTGATTTAAGAACAGTGATATAACGAACTGAGTTAGTACTAGAAGACGTCTACTTCCATGGCAGAAAGTCTATCACATCATCACAATTTGACTAAGATCTGCATGTTAGTGTACAGAAAATTTGAAGTTTCTTTTTTCTTCAAGAAGTCTGAGCCCATAAACAAAATTAAAATTCGTTGCTAAAGACGACTCGGCTCTAATCTTTACTCCGGTGTAACCTTTCGTTACACCATCCTAGCCATGACATTTCATGGAAAAGAGGTAAACGGTATGATATCAGCCCAAAATAACGAATTATTCGATATACAGATTGTATTGGGATTTGTTGCTTAAATAAAACTCTTTACCTATTACCTTGTTGATGAAAAACGACGATGATGATGAAGAAACTGCATGATCTGCACGATCAGTCTGGGAGATTCGGATCGTGAACCTCGTCATTCCTCATATTTCCTGCTCATCTTTGCCAACGCAAAGTTATTGTAGAAGCACTAGCGCTATTGGAAACATCCTACTCAACTAGAGCTGTTGTAGAAACTACTGTTGCTGTTATATTTCATACTTCGAATTTTTACGACTTTGTAGATTCTCAACAATGTGCTCTTGAGGATGAAATTCTCCTCGATCCGACGATGGTAATCGGGTACAACACCCGATTACCATCAACAGTGAACAATTTTGTAAATCCAGATTTAGTTTTCGTTTTATTATTTTTAGTAATTAACAATTTCGATAGAATGTTGTTTTTCCAAACTGTTTATGTCCAAACTGTCCCACAATAAACAACCAAAGACAACTCACTATTTAGCCTGGTTGGCAGATAATAGGCAGATATTGTATCTAAAAGAATTGGCCCGATAACCTATCCTGAATTGCATGACTCTTTGATGAGGCTGGTTCGATTGTCACAGTCGGACTCGTTTTCTGACGAATTAAAATCATTAAGAAAAAATAGCATTCTCAGAAATCAACATTTACAAACATTAACATTCATTGATCAAGATGGATTATTAAGAGTAGGTGGCCGCCTAGCCAATTCTGAGTCCTTTACTACTGGATGGCAATCATATATTAGCAAAATTACTTTTTCGTCATGAGCATATACGACTTTTGCACGCCGGTCCTCAATTACCTTTGTCATCAATTAGAAACGAATTTTAGCCTACTAAGGGTAGAAGTCTAGCACGAAAAATTGTTCGAGACTGCATCAAATGTTTCAGGTATAAGGCCGAATCAGTAGTACCCATTATGGGCCAACTACCAAAACATCGTGTCACCGCAAACCATCCCTTGTATGCAACTGGTGTCGATTATGCTGGACCTGTACTAATTAGAGACAAAAGAGGTCGAGGTTCTAAAAAAATTAAAGCATATATAAGTTTATTTGTTTGCCTGTCCACCAAGGCTATTCACTTAGAACCTGTCACAGATTTAACTACCGAATCATTCCTGTCAGTACTTCATAGATTCTGCGCCAGACGTGGCAAGCCCACAGTAATGTATTTCGGCGGCCTTTGGGACGCCGGAGTAAAATCCACAAAATTTCACATCAGAAGAGTTTTAGTAAATGTTTCAATTACTTTTGAAGAGCTTCTTACCGTACTCACGCAAGTAGAAGGGATCTTGAATTCACGACCCATTCTTCCTATGTCTTCCAATCCCAATGACCTAAACGCCCTGACACCTGGACACTTCCTCATTGCAAGACCCATCACTTCTCTTCCACAACCCAACTTACTTGAAGTCAAAGAAAACACGCTGTCAAGATATCAGCGACTCCAACAAATGACTCAACATTTCTGGACAAGATGGTCTCGTGAATACATCAGCGAATTGCAACAGAAAACCAAATGGAAGTCCAACCTAGAATCAATGTTGGCGATTTAGTTGTAATTAAGGACGATCATCTGCCTCCTTCTCGTTGGAAGTTGGGGCGTATCACGGAAGTTCAGCCGGGAAAGGACAATGTTGTTCAAGTAGTCACCATACGAACTTCTAGTGGACAAATGAAGCGGAGTGTGACAAGGGTGTGTCCATTGCCAGTGTTGAACGAATACTAAATTATACATCAACGTGTTCTAGTGCGTCACATTTACATAAAATCGCTTTTGAAAGATATTCATCTTCAAGGGGGGAGTATGTTGGCGCCATATGTTTAAATCAAATTTCCCGCACTAATTACCATTGGAGGGGCGAGCTCATTAGGGCTTATGTATATATGTATAGATAAATTCTATTGACCACGACAACGTTTAATGTACAATTAACAGCAGTGGCTGCTTATAGTTAATTTATTTAACGTCGAATACAACAAATAAAACAATTACAGTAGTTTATTTTTTACTACAGGAACCAGTGACATTTCATAACGTACAACCACTGTTATGATCTTGGTCGGATGTCAGATTAGTTTTAGTCCAACTCAGATGAAAAACGAATGACTCATTAAAAATGCAATTGTCCAACGATAAGACTAAAATATTACATACCGGTTGAGAACCGCTGAAAAAGAACCCTTCCTTCTTTATAACAAAGAAGTGTAAACGGAAATAAATTGAATGAAAAAAAGTGAGTCAGTATATAGGAAGTACAAGGTCTCCCAAAAGTCCTTTTGAAAATGAAAAGAATATAGTAAAAATAACGGCCACGTTTAATGAATAAATGTTTACTTTTTATTGAAATGCAAGCTTTAAGAATTAAAAAAAATGTCTTTCGAGAACTGCGCGGTACATATTCTCAGTGGTAACCAAGACTTCTCTTCGAATATTCTCTTTTAATTCATTCAGACAGAAAGCAGTGTTGCTGGTATATCTTTAAGGTAGTTTGGGTATCAATTTTCCACGTATCGTCGTTCCGACACTGCAGCCCAAGCAATAACTTTTGGCGAGTGAAGTGGCCTCTCATGCTTCTGTTTTGGATTTGTTGAACTCATTAGCAGCAGTTCTACCTGCTTATATGACCATTAAGTTGCAAATGCGCCTCACCTGAGAAGTTTGTGTAAAACTCGCGCACACAGCACGCACGTTTCGCTCCTGTAAAATGTTCCTCACTCAACGTTAGTGTTGAGTTCAGTGAAAAAAATAAATTCAAAAAGGCTTTTGGAATACCCAGTATATATAGATTACGCCAAACTTCTATTACATTATGTATTTCATAAATTTAGTTATAGTATATTGTTAACTTGTTAAATACACTAATTTGTTTAGATAAATTTCTAAAAACCCGCACAATATGGTCGGTCAGTGAAACATTTCAATTTTGATTAACATAATATTAATTATATTAGTATATATAGGTTTTCTTTAAGGTGAATTGAAATAACACAAGCACTATTAGAGTACTGTTGTTTAAAGATGGAATAATGTGTTGCCCCGATATGGTATTTATGTTAGTCATTTCTTTGTTGACCCAGTAAATCATTGCTATTAGAAAATTAATAATGACGTTGTGCGTGATTGAAAAAGGTTTGAACTACCATAACTATGTGATTTGTCGATGAAAGGCGAGATATATTTATGGATATCTTTGACACAGTACATCGTCAAGAAACCGTTAACAATGTCAATATAATTCAACTTAATTATTAAGTGCGCGCTAATTGAATGCGAATAAAACGTGTAATACTCAAGGAAACGGTAAACGATTTTTGTTAATTTTACCTGACAATAATCGTATTATGTAGTAGAGTAGGTGAAAAAAGTGATATATGTAGCTTAACGGAGAGGTAATAAATTTATAATCAATTTCAATGCAAGTACGTTCTATTCATTAATAAATACATCCTGCACTTAATCGAGCACATAGCAATTGGAGAATCTCAATTAACCTTCTCCATTGAAATGTTCAACATTGATTCCTTTAATAAATGTTTTTCCTATTCCAAAATGAGTGAAATTAATTATTGGAGTACAGTAAATTAATTAAACGTGGAATTAGCTACAACAACAATGTAGATAAAATTAAAAAAAAAAAGTTATGTGTAAGAGTGTTGAAAAAGGATATATAACAGGGTAACACTGTCATGCTGCTGGCGAAATGGGTTTATTAATGGAGCGTTGCCTTTGCAGACAGAGTGTCCATATAGCAAAAAGGTTAAAAATGGTACAATAAAAAAGAACCAGCTAACGAAAGAACGACAAAAAATTATTGTATCTTTAAATGGTTTGGTTTTTGAAATGGATTGGTTGGAATCTGATGGGGACTTATAATTTTGAAAATGCTTCCATTTAATTTAAGTTCAAAATTCTTACTATATAATTTGAATCTGGGGCGCTAATTATTTTCCTTGGTGTGTACATAATAAAACAACAGTGCTGCTGGAACTGACGCATTTGCTTGCTCGGCCATTTTCAGTCATCCAATTTTTTAAAGTGAAATAAAATGCGGGTGACGGCAATAATAGTTTAATATTTACAAAATTTGAGTAGATTTATGCGCGTGAGGCTAACAAAAGAATGAGCACTAGATTTCAACGTCTTCATAAATAAATCCAGTATCTTTACTGTGACATTTACATCAATAAAAATGTAATACCAACATTTTTTAGCCAAACAATTGTAAGTAAATGAGAACATTTTTCTTCTCAATATAGCAAAAAATTTAACTTAACAAGTACAAAACTATATATAATAAAAATCAAAATAACGTTTTCAGTTGCTATTAGTTTCAATAAAAGACACTTATCTTGTAATACACAACAAATTAAACTACATTTAATACAGAAAAAGTAGTTATAAACCAAAACCATAAATTCGTATAAATAACAATGTAAAATAAATTATTGTACAAATATATATACAAAATCTACAACAAGGAACTTCTATTTTAAGGCAAAAAAAATATATGTTTATATTTTGTGGGACCCATTAGCGTTTATCACGGTTTGTAGGCGTCGTGGAATACAGTTGATTAAATTTTCAGTTATATTAAGGTTAATTTTAGTCCATTCTTCCGTTAAAGCAGTTGTTGTTCCTTATTTTTTATTTCGCGTAAGCAAATTTGGTCATCCAGTATATCCCACAAATTCTTAATGTGGTTCAAGTTTGGAGATTGTGCAGGTATTTGCACCGTATGCGGGATATTGTAAAGTAACCATTCCTTCACTATACTCGAGGTATGTTTAGCGTCGATTATTATGCTAAAAATGAAAACGACCATCGAAATTTAATTTTTCTTCAAATTTTGTTTTAATATGTTTAAATATCCATATCTGTTCATTAAGATAAGTTAGTTAAATAAAAGATAAGTTCCCTACGTAATTTGCCGCAAAACACTCGGCATACCATACCACTGCCGCCGCTACCTTTCACTGTGACTTGTAAATTGTAGGTTTTTAAAGCTTGTCCTTGTTTTCCGAACATCCATTTCCTGCCATCTGAGCCAGTAACAATAAATTTACTTTTGTCAGAATAAATAAGAGATTTCCAAAATTCTGCATGGTTCATATATATTTTTTGCAAATTCCAATTGTTTGCGTCGGTTCGCTTTGCTTACGGGCTTGATATCCATCTTTCCTTGGAACATTTTTTTATAGTATCGGGTTCTACGCGCTTTCCAGTAGCATTATAAAGGATCACTGTTAATTTGGAGGTACTATTAAAAGGATTGTTTTTAATTTCTCTGATTATATCCCTTACTATTAACTGTCTTGGGACGCCCTGATCGCAATGAATTATTACTTTGTTATAACGTATCTAATTGTTGAAAATGATTTATTTAATATGCGACCAATTTCCCTAAGAGATTTTTTTTCATTATGTAATTTTATTACTAACAATAAGTACCTCTCTTCGGCTGTATTTTCTCTTATTTTCCCCTGCTAGTTTTGTTTGTACCGTCAGAATAGACTCAAGTCTCTGCAAATATTAAACAGTACTAATAGCATGTCGTTGAGAATCAACAGCCGAATGAGATTCCTCTGATAGGTCTCTTGGTAAATTTCTGCATAGTGTCCAATTACTTTTCCCTGAACAATTTTTGTGTTGTTTACGTTTTTTTTCTCATTGTCACGTTTATAAAAATGTATGATTTTAGTTTATATATGCTTTTCCTGTATTAAATGTAGTTTCATGTTTTGCATATTACAATATAAGTTTCTTTTATTAAAAGGAATACTAATTAAAAACGTTAAAATTGAGTTGATGTGCAAATATTTTTCTCACACCTTTTTGGTAGTTTAACGAACGAAATGCATTATTTTTCACAGTACTATTGCAAAATAATATTGCTATATTGAACGATAGGCCTAATGCAAATTTTACAAAATATTGAGGTGAATCTGTGGAAACTAAAAGTTGTAGTTAGATTAACAACTTTTTCTGCTGTGAAAATTTGTCCTCTTTTCCTATCTTTACCGTAGTTTGTACATCATTTCCAATTGCATTTTCTCATACAGTATTTGAACGTTTTCTCAATTTTTTTTTTACATTATTTAAAAATTTCAATACCTTGATTCAATTTTTCTGTGGAGTACAAAGTGCAGCTTTTGTTTTAAAAAATCACGATGTTAAAATAATGCTATTTTACAAAATTAATTATAAATTCGCTATAGAAAACCAAGAATTGAATTATAAAACAATGTTCTGCAGTGTAAATTTATAAAATATTTTTCTGTATAAAGTACTGCCACAAAAAGGTAAATTCCTGAACAAACGTGGTTCATTGTAATATTTACTTCCGTATCAACTGTATCTGGCACGTGGATGACTTCACCTTTCAGGGAATTAGTAGATTTAATCTATCTGTAAACTATGCATATGTATGTAAATGTGTTAGGCGAATGAAAAAGTTTCATTGCAGATAAACAATCGTGCCCGTGTGCTAGTGTAGTCTGTTAGATTCAGAGTTCATTAGCATGTTAAATGGCCGGGATACAAACGCAATACTACCCTGCGTTGTAATAAAAAGCATTCGAATCAAGGAAAATAAACACAAGCACGCAATCGAAAGACAGATACTTCCAGTAAAAAGTAATTCGAAGCGATTTTCTGCGGCGAACGAAAAAAAAACGATTGCGCGAAATTCATAACCTTTAGAGAAGAAAGTAATTTGCCGAGTCCACTGGCACGGTTAATGTTAGAAAAGAAAACTTGTTTTGAAAGATATATCACCTGGACGGAGTGTGTACCAAATGTATCTCTGTTACCTGTGCGTATATGAAATGAGATAAAAAAAACTAGTTACCGCAGATTCCAATAGGCTGCTCGTTGAAAAAGTGGTTAGTGTGTCTGACCGTTATGTTGCGATAGGTTAAAAATATACACCGTTGCCTTTATTAGAGGCTGGGTAATTTCTAGTTTATTACCAACAGGTAAAAAGGCATTTTAATAGCCGCGGCATACCAATTTTTTATATCTGTTTGTTTTTACGTGGGACGGGTCAATATACATTTTTTTATATGAAATATAAGTTCTTACAGATGCAGTACAATACCTTTTAGTACGTTATAATATCTGTGTGAACAATTATAGTTTTTGTAATTATCTGTTTAATGCATGTAACTTTTGCCAATGTAAAAATCGTGTTTCGACAATCTCTCTCAGTTTTCAAATCATAATGAATTCTTTACAATATGCCTCATGTCTTTGTGGCTGTGTCTTTTAAGTTTCTTTCTTTTCTACGAAACCTCTTGTATGTTTCTGAAGATTTTGTAGAATAATTTCATTTTCAATACAATATCCCAAGTACGGCATAACTTTAAAAAGAAGAATAAACAACTTATTACGTATCAAATATACATTTACATAACACAATATAACATATCTTTGCGAGAGATTAAAGCAAATGAACAATGTATAATGGTATCAAGGGCAATAAGTTAGCTGTAATCTTGTTGAGTTTTATTATTAAATGGGATAATACACATACAAAGTGCCACGTTCCTAGTACATTGGCACTACAAAACCCAGCATCGATATACGATGAAACAATCTACCCGGAACTACCAGTTGGGCTAAACGCAAATATCAGCTGTGTTCTTGAAGATGAAAATCACATCGTGCATTTCCAAAACACCGAAGTTTTGCCCGCGGTCACGAACTACCATACCCGTCTAAATAAAGAAGGAATCGAAACACACAACTTCAATACGAAAGAATGCTGAATACCATCAGATCCTACTTCCAGAACATTCAGATTCTGTAGCGTCGTGAATAGCTCTCGCTTCTATGCGAGATACATGGAATCTGGCATTCCGCAAAGATCCACACTAGGTCTTGTGCTATTCACGATTCACATTAGGGACATTGAATTTGTGTAAGCACATCTGATCAAAATCGAAGAATTTTTCAACTGGGACTAATAAAGACCTGCAATAAAAAAATCACCGTCGCAAGAACGTAGATCGAATGGCGAAGCAGGATACAATACCTTGGAATGATTCTTGACAAATGGCTCGCCTTCTTTGTGCATCTGAAAAGACCTAGGGCAAGGGATCAGCATAACACTTCAGCTCTACTCCCTCCTTTACAATCTAGTCTTTAATCCCAAAACAGGTATGATGTTACATACTCGCCCCATACTAATTTACGTGGGTTACGGTAGCACCCAGTTACATCACATCCCTCGTGAGGATGCAAAACCGCTCCTTACGGCTAGTATTCTAGATCCGCCGCACTACGAGGATGGATATGTTGAAAGTCCTATCCGACGGAGAAGACCTGGATAACCTGAACAGGGATTTCTTCGAGAGAACCTCGCCAGCAAGAACTCAGCGTTGAAGACGGCGACCACAAGATATAACGAGCAACCAAATGTAGGATAGCAAATGAGTACCTTAAGAAACTGTAAAGTGTCAGAAAATATCACACACCCTTTAAATGTAATGATTGTAGTACATTCTCTGTTCTAGGTAAAAGGAGAATACTGGAAGATGGGTTGTACAAGAGGATACGGAACAATCAGGAGTATTGCATCACTCGATGACGAGACATCCAAATCAATAAACCTATAAATGCCTACATACGTTATAAAGTAATTATTAGCTGTTGTTTAAAATGTTATAAAAAGTGTACATAAGTGTAGTAAAAGCAGTTTAACGTTTAATAAATATACACAAACAGTCTAGTGTAAGCTTTGTACAGAGAATTTATTTTATCTCGCAACATAGAGTCAACCATTTATTTTTTTGGGCTACACATTCTAAAGACCACAATGTTTATTGCAAAATTAAAATTTTATTTAATATATTTGGAAATTTATATACCTACATTTCAACATACACATAAAATTTGTTCTTTTTTCATATTCTTTTGGGTTAAACGTGTTGTTAATAAGTGTTTTAATATCATTATTTCGTTACAACTGAAATTGTTTATATGGCGAATGCTTAAAATTCGGCATAAAACATACCATATATAATGTTTTATGCCAAATTTTAAGCATTCGCCGTATAAACAATTTCAGTTGTAACGAAGTAATGATATTAAAACACTTATTAACAACACGTTTAACCCAAAAGAATATGAAAAAAGAGCAAATTTTAGTAACAAAGTACAACTAAGAGCAGTAATTATATAGACAGTGAGCTTATACTGTCCACACAGAAAAAACTATCGTACATAACAAATGATTTTCAGAAAAGAACAACCCTCGTTACTATCTGAGATTGGCGACATTTCACATTTATGAAAAATCTGGCCCCACAGATTATTCTTCCTTTACAGAATTGAGCGAATATCATTTCTGTTAGTGTCCGTACCAGTACATTTATTAATGGCATCCCATTTCATTTGCTGTGCGAGGTCGAGGCCTATTTCAGCTTCTCATAAATTGGATTCACGTCAAGTAATATTTTCAAAGGAGAAAGCTATGGATTAGAGCATTTTTCGACAGTAATATTATTTGCGTGCACGCGTTCGTTCCAGAAATAAGTGGCTATTTATTTGACATTCCGAGGTTCGCGTACCTTGCTGGAGTGGAAATTGATAAACGTGTAAGTTTGATTTTAAAATGTATTATGTAAAGATTTCTAAAATGATTCTAAAAAAGAAAGTAGAATTCTATTAAGAAAAGGTTTTGTTTATAAAACATAATTTAGAATTATAAGACAATAGCATTGATATTCGAAGAAATCGTCTTTTATACGAAATCGTCTCACAATTTCGTAAACATTGAAATTTGGAAATCGTGTAAGAGATGTGTAGATACGAGAGCGACCTGAAATGCTTCCGGAATCGGCAAGAGATAGCGCACGAAGGTCGAAGTGGATTCATTAGTCAACGAGGGCAATCTCTTTTACGGCAACTGTCAACATTTCAGACGTCTAATAGTTGTTTGAGAGTGTGTTTTGTGTAGTAAGTAAGGCGGTTTCGCAAAAATGGATAAAATCGAATTTCGTGCAGTGATAAAATTTTATATTTTGCTAGAGGTTCATGGCGGATGTACTCCATCATTTTCGACCAGCAGCTTCTGGGTGAACGAGTTCAAAAGTGGCCGCGCAAGCACAAGTGACGACTCATGCAGTGGACGCCCAAAAACCTCTACTAACGATGAGCAGATAGACAAGATTCATGATGTCGTGTTAGCCGATTGCCGATTGAAGCTGAAAAATATAGCAGAGACACCAGGCATTTTAGAAGAACACGTTGGCCATATCCCACACGAAGTTTTGGGTATGAAAAAGCTTTCGGCGGGGTGGGTACCACGTTTGCTCACACGGGAGCAAAAATGAAATCGGGTGGCCGTTTGGGAGGAGCGTTTGGCCAGGATCCAGCGTAATCCAACGAATTTCTTCATGCGTTTCGTAACCGTGAATGAGACTTAGATCCACCGCTATAAGGAATCAAGAGATCAAGGAATAGTCAAAGCAGTTGACTTTTCCGGGCGAATCGGCTCCGAAGAAAGCAAAGACCATTTTTTGAGATTCTCAAGGTGTGATCCTTCATCGACTATTTGCAGAAGAGAAGGACGATCACGGGGCAATACTACAGCGACTTATTGACCCGATTCGATGCAGTATTAAAAGGAAAAACGGCCTTGTTTGCACGGGAAAGAAGTGCTTTTCCACCACGAAAATGCACCGGCTTATTCATCTCTCATCGCCGTGTCCAAATTGAATGAGTTGCCTCTCTCACCCTCCATATTCACCGGACCTAGCCCTCAGCGACTTTTTCCTATTCCCAAACCTGAAAAAATCACTGGGAGGAAAGAGATTTACCTCAAATGACGAGGTCATCGTCGCTACAGGTGGCTATTTTGCAGACCTCGAAACATCCTACTTTTCCGACGGCTTGAATAGACTGCAGCATCGTTTGAAAAGGTGTATTGATCTTCGAGGGGGCTACATCGAAAGATAAAAATAAAAAACCACACCAATACCATGTTTTTCTTGTCGATTCCGGAGACATTTCAGGTCGCCTTCGTAAAGTATACATTTATATATTTTCCAAATAGGAACTACAGAAATTACAAATGTTGTCAAATCCATCGTAGTTCCCGGGGTATTGGCTACATATATTTGCAGATACCAGTATAAATTCGCCCAGTAATAACCAAATTACAAATTTATAACTCAACTATACGTACTAGTACGTATATAAGTTAAAAGCAAAATCATTTAATCATACACAGAATCAAACCAAGCTATGAAAATTAAGCGTATTTCACAACTTCACGATCTCATTCGTTCATCAGACCATATATCTTAACGATATAAATTATACGATGGTTCGGATACAAAAAGAGCAATCTAAAGTGCTTTTCGCCTCTGCAACAGCTTATAAAATCTCCTATGTATATCGACAAATGTAAAGTGATGTGTAGGTTTAAACAAGGTATTAAATAAACACGGCAAGTCTATTCTGCAACACTTACCACCTGTTTATTTTATTTGCGATCTTATCAACCATGATGTTGTGGAAGCATTTACCTTTGTTTTATCATTTAGCATTTACGAAAAGCATACTTCTTGAGGTATTTCAATGGTGAAATCCTATTTTCTATTTTATTAACATTAGGGAGACGCCGATGATATAAGACATTTAAATTTGTATGTATCGAAGTAGAGGATTACAACAAAATCTTGTTAAATCAATAATCAGTAAGCTATAGAAATACAAAGCATCCTTTTTCGGATATCCTTTATCGAGGATTACTGCATTACAATTATTGTTTATATGCGGATTCTTGTTAGGCACGCAATCGATTTTTAACCTGAGTAATATTAGGTAGAAATTCATCGCAAAAGTTGCAATAAATCGACTAACCTTTTGTTATTGTATCCTCTCGTGTTCCTTTAAGTGCTGGTCCCTATTTGAATATATATAATAGAGATGTCACTTAATGATATGTATGCTTGTGTACACACAAGATTATATTTTACTTTATCAGTGAGGTCATTATTTTCAGGTCACACGTTTAAAGAGCGCTCCCGTTCCGAATGAAGAAACCGCATATACATCAACTATCACCACTCTACTGCGACCGTTGGGTCGAAGATTTGTACGTCCGGCATGTTTGTATTTTAAATCCAACTGTTTACGGGTGATGGCGCCAGCTGCTGGGGAAATGAATAGATTTATTTATTGTCAATTATGTATTATTCATTTGAATTATTTGCCAGACAAGTTTGTCGGAGAAGGAATATGTGAATGCAATCACTTAAGATCGAATTAAGAAGTGCTTTTTTTGATTGGTTCGAATAAATAACTCTGTGTTACATTTAGGAATATAAGGTACCTACTTTTGAAACCATTGACTTAACCCTTGTTTCTTGAATGGTTATAATTCATGCAATGGTGGAGTAACAAGTTTATTATTTTGGAGCATTAATTTATTCATATATTTTTTGAAAGTGTTAGAAATTTATAGATATCTCTACATTAGTTCAATTCGCAACTTACAATAATGCATGCGATTTACCATAGCTAAATTTTTAATTCTGTTCTGCAGATGTCAGGAGGACAGGGAAATCCGTATAGCTTGGAAGAACGGAGAGCAATTCTGCAAGTGATAATAGAAAATAATGCCTTCCACAGAGTGAAAAGCCATTCGTTTTGGAAGGAAGTGGAAGATAAGTTTGAAAGGCATACATGGCAAAGCCTTCGAGATCATTTTAAGAAACAGTTATTTCCTAATATACATCATAGCTATTATAATCTTACTCCTGAACAGATACAGCAATTTAGGGAAGGGTGGATAGCATCATTACAAAGTAAATAACAAGCTTTGCATACAATATATTGTGATAATTTTTTGATAACTTTATATCATCCTTGTTAAAATTTGTCACTTTGAATGTGTACAGAACTAAAATATTTAGCAAATTCGTAATAGTTTTCTTAAATATTTTTTATGTTGTTTTTGTTTCTTTACATTATTGTGTGTATGTATTAGTATTTAAAAACTATAGCTTTGGTTGCTAAGAAAGTATATGTTAAATTTTTAACCGAGTGGAGTCCTTATGTATATAATTTCTACTATTAGGAAAGAGGAAACAAAATCAAATACCACAGAGAAGTGAGGCATCCAAACAAGAAAACTACATTGTATGTATTTTAGAAATCAGTCTGCCTATTTTATTTTGTTAGTGAAAGCAGTTTTATATGTATTATTATGTTATATTATATATGCTATATTTTTGTATAGGTAGGTTGAAGGTTTTTTGTTTCTTCCTTTAAGAAATTTGTGTTAATACAAAGAAAAAACAAACATCAGGTAACTTCATGCATTTTGTCCAAATCAAATGTTTTGCAATAGTGTATGAAAGTTTATATGGAGTCCACAATATTTTCTAGAATTAATCAAACCCACATGATCTCTGTTACATATGCAATCAATACAGTATGATCAGAGGACTGTTATTTTTTACGTTGTTAACGTCTACCTTTGATAGTTACTTTTGAAACCATTGACTTAATCCTTGTTTCTTGAAAGGTTATAATTCATGCAATGGTGGAGTAACAAGTTTATTATTTTGGAGCATTAATTTATTCATATATTTTTTGAAAGTGTTAGAAATTTATAGATATCTACATTAGTTCAATTCACAACTTACTTATTGGATTTAACTGTTATACAGTTATAACTAACATAAAAAATAATTTAAAGAAAACAACCCTATCATCATATTGTGCTGACACACCATAAAATTGTCTGTTTAACCGCTAGATTATATTTTGATAGAACAAAATAGATTGTTCTATGGTTTTAACTTTTACGATTACAATAACTATTAAACATATATATTTCATTTTATGCAACTTTATTGAATTATTCCATTTACAATGAACATTGAGAACGTTTTCTATTTTCTTTAAACACCCATTTAAACTAATGCTATTTATTTTATTCTGAATTGCTGCTTACAATTCTAAATTATTGAACCTATTTCTGTATATTTTCTATTTGATTTGAATAAAAATCCTAGAACAGATAAAACGAAAATTAATCAGTCAGTCTACTAGTACATGTGCCAATTTTTAGTGAGAAAGTCATAGCAACATACCACGAACCAACTGTAACATGGGCAATGATAAACCATAATTTTCTTGTGTAACCAACATTAAAATTTTCCGAAAAAATGTTGGTCTCGCTATGATTTGAATCTACGCCCTCTCGCTTTCCGGGTGAACGTCATAGCAGTAGACCATGGGGCCATGTAAGTTCATATCACTTTTAATACGTAGATATTGTAATTTGTGTGGATATGTATATTATATCTCAGCAGACATATTATTTATTTTATAACGTGGACAACCTACATTACAATAGAGAAGTCAGGTGACATGAATTTCATATATTCTTCAAAATACTGTATATCAAAAGACAGCATTCTGATTATTTTGTTTTGCTATACTCTATTAAAAAAATCTACTAATTTTAATTCCGAGGAGTAAAATGAAAAGAGGCGTTTATACAATGGACTTTTTCAAAACTTTTTTTTTGGGCGGCTGTTTTAAAACTATATAGCTAGGATTTTATATAAATTCTTATGTAATTATAATTACCACGCAAATCTAGAGAGAAAAATTAAATACAAACGCACTGCGAAAAATACTCGATCTATACGTCAATCAGTTATAACAATATGGGGGCCGGCAATATATCAAATATTGCTAGTGCAAATTTTGCCGAAAATTGACCAACAGCTAGCCTAGTCTTTGGCGCTCCGAATTAAAAAAATTGATTATAATTAACGAAAGCACAATTCCATACGTATTAATATATTTGTTTGCATCTTTGGAAGTTTTTATTCCTTTAACTAAGAGATTTTAGATATTGTGAAAAACAATTGGAAGCATAACATAGGCAACCCAAATATCGTATAATTTTATAAAGGGTTTGGTTGGAGGCAGTGTGCTATAATGTGAGAGAAAGTATGTCGAGTTATATTGGTTATCAAAGACGAGAAATATTCCACCGGCTATATAAGAAGCTTACTCCCATTTTGTACTCTTTTTATTGTGGAAGTACAGAAAGTTTAACGTTACAGTAGTCTGGTGTTGCTTTGTTCTCTGGAAATTTTTATTTCTTTTTGTTGGTTGATTTGAAAAGTAGAAAGTGTTATTCTTTTGTATGCTTTGTTTAATGTAAACCCAATTTGAAAATTGATTGAATTGTTCTGTGTTGTTTGTAACAATAGAATAAGAAAAACGTACAAGATGAAGTTTCAATGTTAGTAGACTCTTACCGTCAATTCGTAAATATTTTTAGTATTTTATAGGGATTTCGAAAGCTATAGTAAATATAAATCTGGTAAAGGTGTTTCAGGCTTATTGCGAGAAAATAAGTAGCACATTTAAGTATTTGCTATTTATTACTTTTGATATATATTTTAAGTGTATATTAAATATTTTTTATGATTTATTTAATAAGACGGAAAAAATGATTTTTTAATTGGGTACTTTTGTCATAAGTTTATCAATATGTGGGTAAAAAAATACTTTTTCGTAAAAAGAAAACTTTATTTTTTAAATGGAATATATATTTTTTTCAGTTCATTTCAAACTAATGGTTTTTCCGCAAAAGTGGCAAAAATATAAACATTTTTTCAAATATCCTGCTAACATTTTAAAATTGCGCGGGATCTGTAGAGGGAATATTGTTCCGATACAATTTTAAAGCTATATATCAATCTTTTTTTCGATTATAAAAAGCTTAGTAATTATTTAGTATTATGCTCACGTTTATAACACTCAAGTAATAGAAATTAGATCTTTAATAATTGAAAATCCCAATTCTAACGAAGTTTTATATAAAGAGATTTATTTTATGTAAAGTGTGGTGTCATCAAAATTTCTTAGTAAGGGGAATTTTATGTTGTATAGTAAAATGCTTTAATTCCTTGTTATTTTTCTTTTTGTTGTATTACCGTCTTCTACGTTTTTCGATATTTGGATATATAAAGATATAACTGGCAATTACATATTGAACTTTTGCTAAGTATCGTGTCTTTTTTAAAACAATTACCGATTGATAGAATAACGGGAAAATATGTAGCAGCTAACCTTAATAAAATCTGTCTATCTACTATCTTTACAAACATTAATTCGTGCTGTCACTATTGCAAATTTAAAATTTTGTCACGTAATTTTCAAAATATTTCGAACTTTCTTCTTAATTTCGCTTTATGACACAGAACTTTAAAAAAATACATACAGTATATTATAAAAAAATAATTCTTTTACGTGCACTATAAAAGATTTTCCATTAAAAAATGTATGGAATATTTTGTGCGGGGTAATAGTACAAAATCAGTATTTTAAAAATCGTTGCCCTTGATTCATAATTAGTTTACTTGGCCTAACTTTTGATATTCAACAAATTTTTTGTGTAATTTGATTGTATCACTGTAAGAGGCGCTCCCTGTATATTTAGATAACAGTTAATATCACATAAACACTACATAAATATTTTGTGCTACTAAATCACTATTGCGATTGGTGGTTAAGCTAGGATGATAGGATCAGATCTTAGCTTTTGCCAATATTTGCTACATCTCGGTTGTTACGGCAGCTATAAAAATAGTATGATTAAATATATAGCTTCATTTGTAGAATTCATTGGCGTAGCCAACTCTTTGCTGCGTGGAAATAGAACATTCTGTATGCTTTTACTTTTATTCTCTCTATTTTCTTTAATTAGATACTATATAGAAACTTACTGTCTTACACACGTATTCCTTGGCATTTCCTGGTGTTTTTTATGTAATTTTTATGATAGCTTAGAATACAGAAAAAGTTATCTAGAAATAAATACTTATCCAAGATTTCTAGATAGATTTAATCTACGTATATTTTATCACTAGTAAAAATAACATAATCTGATTAAGTATGTGCTAATAATTATTAGTAAATAGCGTAATCTGTTTTTTATCAAGTCTGCAATTTAAATATTAGTTTTCCACCAAATAATTGTTTTCATTACCATAGTTAGACAATAATTTGGCAAAAAGCGTGTGATAAATTCATAACATTTCAATGATTACATAAAACACAAACTTGTGCATTCATATGCTTTCGGTTTGCTTGTTTCAGTCAGCTAGCCAAATATCGGATGTGCAATCACCTCCAGGGTATCTAAAAGTTCATGTATGTAAATTTAACAAAAATTGTTTGTTTCTTTCATCGTACCTCATTTCATGCGCCAATAGTGGACCATCTGGTGTATTAGCAAAATCTACATAAAAGTTATTATCCAGAGTGAGTCCTCCATTTTCAACGTCTACATCTAGCTTAAGTAAAAAGCTACCGGTTTTGACGCATTCTGGATAGAATTGTTTATCCCAAGGCGAAAGAAGGCTAGAAGTTACATACAGGCGTTTCCCATCTAAAGATAATTGTAACATCTGCGGTGCACCATAAATTCGTTTTCCCTTTACATAAACTGGATCCGGTTGTTTAGTAAGTTCTGGGTCTTCAAGAACTTTAATTTTTGAATCGGTTTGGATCAAACCGCCCAAAAAGACTTGTGCTGTAACGAGCATTTGTCGTAATAGAGAAATATAAGCGAAATGTTAGACAATAGCTTACAAACTAATTTGGGGTTTTCTGGGTTGGATATATCATACTGCCGAATATCACCATGTATCCAGTTGGATAAGTACAGATATTTATCATCCAGCGATATAAGTATATCAGTTACAAGACCTGAAGTTTAAATAAAGATTAAATGCGAAATAATAATAAAAATAGTAGTAGTACTATACCCCGCATCTTATCTTCAATCCAACCCGTCACCTTCTTAGGTGGTATGCTGAAAGCCTTTTCAACAGCCCATTTCCCATCTTTGGGGAAGAATCTGAAGATATTGATGAACGCAATCTAATTACCGACATTACATATATTAAGCTTCTTACCTAAACACTGTTGCGTTCACTCCGCAACCAACAAAACCGATTGGTTTCTTTGGATCATGTAAAAATCTAACTTCTAATGGTGCAATACCGTCTTCTCCTAAATTAATTGTTTGCAGAAGTTCCCTGTTTTTCCAAGAATAAATATTTAACGATCTTCCATAGACTTCTGGATCGACAGCGTCGGCTAGTTGAAATCCTTTTTTGAAAACTCTTGGTACTCCCCATTCAGTTGAAATCATAACATCAAAATAAGGTTGATACCAATAATCGTAATTAAATTTCGCTTCTTTTCCTTTGATCCACGTGCCTATGTTAGAGTAAAGTAAATTTTAAGCTTAGGAGGTTCCAGATAGAGATACCTTTCGTTTTATACGTTTTTCCATCGATCAAAATAAAATTTCCCCGTGCATTTCCATTGACATCGCCTAATGTCGAAATCATGATTTCACCAGTTGGCAAACAGTGGGTGGTATGTGGTGTGGCGCAGTTAAATTCGTGCATTTCCGATGCATCAATTACCTGGAAAAATATAACGATTTAAATTCAAAATGGCGTAAAAATTACGAAAGGATTTTTGGGAATTTGAAGCAGCTTCTTTTTACCCTGTGCATAATAGGAGCCCGAGGGTTCTTCCCTGTGTCCACTATATAAACTCTGTCCGACCCCAAAGCGGGCATCACCAATTTATCCCTGACGGGAACTACACAGCCTTCAGGTAAGTGAAAGCAGCTTGAGCATACGTTCCACCCACTGTGATGCAATTCATCGTTTTGGTTACCGGTGCGAAGCATGTGAACGATCTAAAAATGTTAGGAGTTTTATCATAAATTTGAACGTATATTTGCGGTTTGAAATTTACCTCACAATATGTAGGTGAGTTTGGATTTACGTCCACCGTTGCTAGCACATCGCTTTTACCTTCGCCTGGGTTTGGTTGGACACATATCACGTATAATAATTCTTCTCTTGGGCCACTACGCATCGCATCTAAAGGGGTAGCATATCCTGGGCCTATTTGGTACATACGTATTAGTGAAGCGATTTCTTTGTTTTATGTGGATACGGGGAAAGGGGAGGGAGCATAAAGAAGAGCGGTTTTAAAACCACGAGGTGGTGGTAGTAGGCAGGTTACTGGAAATTCAATTGCGATGGGTCGTTTCATTGGAGTACAACGCGCGTTCTGTATAAAACATTTTAAAAAATAGCGATTTATGGTTGTGACCATAAATTGCACCCTTATAAGATTCAATCAGTGCAGGAATTGAAACTGAATGTTTTGAATTTATGCCGTGTTTTTGCCGACATTATGTTGCCGAACTCTACCAGGATTTCCCTTTCCATTAGTTCAATACCATTAATTTTATTTATAAATTCTTAGATATTTTCAACACATAGGCCATTTACTTTCTGGGGTAAATTCTTGTATTCGCTCATTAACTTGTTAGATAATTTATACATTGGGGAATAAATACAGGAAACGATTGGTTTCAGGGTTTCTGAATTTTGGATAAGCAGTACAATACATCTTTGGAGCAGTTAATACTTAAGTAATTTAAAAATGGCAACTTTTCTAGAGAATTAGACGCGTACGAAATATTCAAGAAAAAAAAACAAACACTTGTTTAATAAAGAACTACACTCAATTGCATACTTTAGTTTGATAGACTTATCACGAGACAAGACACAGATTCTTGTTTCTTTCTCCTTTTCTCCTGGGACCATTCAGTAGGTTGCAATAAGTAGATCATTTAAGAATGTTTAAAGCTTACGTAGGAAATATTGCAGGCGGTTATGATTTTAATAATAGCAATTCTTTCACAAATTGCAGGAGGCATCCGCGGGCCATGACTTATTATTCGTTCTCAGCATTCACCATGGAGTGAGGAAACACAATTTATTTGATAATCCGGTTGCGCTCGAGCGTTCTCGAAACACTGGTATCGAATAGAGAGTTAATTTGTATGGTGTGCAGTTTACTGAAATAATTCTGTATTATTAATTAAGATAACTTCAATTTTTCCATGGTGAATATTAATTCCCGAAATTAAAAATTTCACGGTATCCAGTAGGATTCGAACCCACAGCTCCTGTTATCTAGAAAAGTGCGTTGCTAATTACATAACATGGACTGTACGAACGAATCCATTAAATTAATATATGCAGCTTCCATTGGCTCTAAATAATAACTTTAATAATTGAGTGTCCAAACAGGACTTGCGGGTTTGAATTCTATTGGAGTCCGTGAAATTTTTGATTTCACGAATTAATTCATTTTCATGTTGAAAAAAAATTATATGTCATTAAAGACATCTTTTAAATTCGTTCCTTGTGTTAGTATAGTATATATTTACTATCCAGGTTCGGGCTTAGAACCATAACGAGAGAATTTGCATCCATCGAATCTTTATTGTGTAACATACGTAAATATATTTTGTAAAAGTTTATCAAACATTAAATACAACAATAAAATCTTAATTTTTGTTTTTCACAGAAATGGGTCAGTTTACATAAGTAAAACGAGACAACGGTAATATTAGATCGATGTACAAATTCGTAGCGTTTTAGGTTTCTGAGAAAAGTGCATTGGAAAAATTATTGTAGTATATAAATTATACCCAACAGAAAATGGAGCGTTAAGTAGCAGGAAAAAGAACATTTCTATTCATTTGAGTTCAATAGAGTAGTCGAGGCATAGAAAGTCGCTAGAACTATTAGTGTCGTTTACGGAGAGAGGAGTTGTGGATTCGAATCCTGTCGGAGTCCGTAAAATTTTTAATTTCACGAATTAATTCATTTTTGGGTTGCAAAAACCGAAGAAAAAATAAATTTATGATTTTAAGCCCACATAAGTTGCATTATTTAATTAATTTTTAGGACTGTATTAATATTTTGTTGTCTATTAACTTTAGGTTTTAGACTTAAAAAAAATAATTTAATAATATATTTATATTATTGCCAACATAACTACATTTTGTTTTCTTAATAGCACATCAAAGATGTATGAGCGAATCGAGGTTTAAAATGTGTGTAGTGTGCCAAGATACGTATCTAGACATTTTGTTGTAATTTTTGGTTTCTTTTAGAAAATGATTTTGAAATTATGTTTTAGAGTATTCTTTTTCCGGTTCTAATATTCCATTTGCTAAACACGTAAAAATAATAAATGTAATAAACAAATTAGATAACAATTATTACACCCATAATTATAAAATTATCTTTGGCAAACTTTTGGTGTTGGACCGCGTTGTGTATAATCGGCGCACATAAATAGCATTTATTGGCGTAAACATATTGCATAATTTCTATAAACATCCATATGGATTTCGCTTAGATTAGATTAAGGTGGTCAGTAACGTACTAAATTGATTTTCTGCATTTTTAGATTGATATATTAATAGAAGCTTTACAAAAATGGTTTGTACAAAGAAATCTTAAATAACTTGATTGAGGCTGAACGAAAATTGTTCTGACTGATAAATGTTATAGAAAAAATTGGTGAACAGGAGTACTTTCCGATATCTTGATTTGCACTTTCTATGTACATAAATAGATTTTGAAACGTTTAAACAGTTTTCAAGTAAAATTTCATTGATTAATATACATCAGATTATTTCTTGACCTGTTTTGTTTATCGTATGGTATATTAATTGATATATTGTTCTCATTATAGTCGATTAGAGTAATTCGAATCTACGAAGGAAAATGGGCGTTGTTCAGTAAAATATTCTGGAGGAAGTTTGGATTTGGCCATGTTTGTGAAAGAAGCAACTTATTTAAAGTATTTAAACTAAGGCAATTTCACAGCAAATTATTATTAGAGAAAAGAAAAAGAAAACCAAAGATTACTTTTTAATAACAATGTGTATAAAAACATTGAATATAAAGGTAATTGAAAAGTAGCACCAACTATTGAATATCTTTTACAAGCGATTTAAAAGATAAGTTCTAGATAAATTGGGATAGTAATAATAAAAACATGAGTTCCTGTAGGTATTGTTCTTATAAACCTTTTCCTATCAGCTTTAAGTCCTACTATATACATGTGTTGTTGATAGGTTACAAGAGACATTTACTTACCTTTTGGCGCCATTTTTCACGCACTAAATTCTGTACTACCTCAACGGCGTACCACAAACAACAACAAATATGAATGAGCTATGCAGCTAGTATAAAGCGGAATACTGGTTTTTGATCTTCAATCTAACTCTGATGCGTTCTACAGCAGACTGATAAGGAGAGTTACGCTTCTTCACTCAATATATGCGTGTGTGTATGACTACATAACATCGATGTTGTTTGATACAATTGTAAGTATATTTTTTAGCTATTCGATTAATTGGTTTGGTAAATGAATTTTCTGCAAATCATCCATGTACAATATGCAAACCGACTACTTTTGTCAATATTGGCAGTATAATGAAAGTAATCGCGAAGCAGTTATCATTTGAAGCCAATATGTACTATGACCTTGATATCTTTTAAAGTAATTTGTTCCTTATGTTAGGGTCGCGACGTGTATACATACATACGTGGACGTGGCCAGCAAAACAACTGGGAGATATATTCGTATTTACAATACGTATTTACTATTCAGGTTCGGACTTGGAACCATTACGTGAAAATTTGCATGTAGAGGAGAAGGTATATGATGCAATATACAGAAATATATAAATATATTTTTGTAAAAAGTAAACAAAAAATTAAGTACAATAATACTATCTTTATTTCCGTTACTCGCAGAAATACATCAGTTTACATTACTGAAATAAGTATAATATTGCATTAATCCATAAATTCGTAGCGTTTTGGTTTCTACAATAGTTCATTGAAAAAATGTTAGGTATAACTCACAGTTATCTTATTCTTATACAATTTTTTAATTATTTTAACTTGTGCACAGATTTTGTAGCCAACAGAAAGAGGAGCGTTAATATATAAAATATATAAAAACGAACATTTTCGACATCCATTTGTTTGAGTGCAACAGAGGAGTCGATGCATCGGAAGCCGGCAGAATGATTGGTATCATTTGCGGAGGGAACGACTCTGGGTAAAGAACGAAAATGCTCTTTTCGTTTGAATGAGGACTATGTTAAGGCGAACGGTTCTACACTTCTAAGAAGACCATCGAACTTTAAAGGGAGATTGAATGGTTTAATTCATGATGATCCGTGTCAATCATTAGCCATTATGATTAGTGTTGCCACTGCGGATGTACTGTCAGTGGCGCACGCTTAAAAACGTACAAGGGGTTTAGCAGCGTTTTCAGTATGCAGATGCCCAAAGTGGATAACGCCGGTTCAACATTTGCGGTATCAAGTATGGTATTAACAATAACTCCAGTATTTCTTGCGCCGTTGAATGTACGTTTTCACTTCACTAATGATAACAAAGAATTTTGTAATTTTTTGAGCGTTTCAACTAGTGTGTTGAAATTCAGAAGAGAAGAAAATCATGACTAGATGATCGAAACGTCAAATACTACAAATCTTTTGCATGGCAAAGAACCGGAGAACCAAGGAACAGTCAAAATTACAATTTATTGGATGATATTATAATAAAACACAATAAAATGTGTTGCAAATCAGTAACTCGTTAAGGTTTGCTTTTAGTCACGTATAATTACTATTGATACTATTATTCAAGGAATCATGCATTGTTACCAAATTTCAATGTTTACGTGACATAACTTGTGGTATATTATATTTTTTATTTCGGAGGAGTGTTTTTAAATTGAAGCGCTAAAAAGCAGACTAGTTGTTGGTCAGTTTACGGCAAAAATTACACTAGCGATATTTGATATACTGGCAGCCGCTATATTGTTACAACTAATTAACGTTTAGATCGTGTATTCTTCCGGCTGGGTTTGTATTTAATTTTTCTCCCTAAATTTGTGTTGTAATAATAAAAAAAATCTGAGAAGTAATCCACTAACATATTCTCTCTAATTTTGAAACGGCCGCTAAAAAGTAGCTTTGAAAAATACCAATGTGTATAAAAACATTGAATATAAACGGGTCTTATCATTTTACTTCTTCGAATTAAAAAATAAAGTATAGGCTATGTAATTTTAGGTTAAAATATGAAGGATACTTCTTGCGTCTCTCGTCCTGAAAAGATCTGACGAAAACAGCAAATGGCAACAAAATGCAAAATACCACAGGATACAGCAGAAAGAAAAACAGGTTAGAGTCGTTAGAATGTGTAGAAATGTCGTCTCACGTTAAGGTAACATTGCATATTACATTAGCGACAAAATGTGTTGTGTTTACAATAAATAAATACGTACTACAAGTTTAGGTGGACTGTATATTGTGTTACTCACAAGTTCGGTACAAGTACAGTGGTGTCTAAAAATTTTGTATATAGTCACGGACAGAATAATTGTTTAACTATAATAGTGTAAAGTTCAAACATCTCGCCCGCCTTGACGGAACAGGCTTCAAACAAGAAATATTACAAAACAATATGTTTTTTACTCGTTTATCGGTAATTTACATAGTTTTTGCACGCTTCGTTTAACTATTTTACCGTGCACTAACACACTAACCACGCGACAAACTCCATCATCTCCAGGGTGCAAGGAAGTAATTCTTCCCACGTTCCAGCACATCTTAGGTAAGTTGTCATCCTTAATGATCACAAGGTCGCCAATCGCCAAGTTTGGATGACTCTTCGTCCATTTAGAACGTTGTTGTAAAGATGTTAAATACTCGAAGGCCCATCGTTTCAAAAAGTGTGTTATTTTTTGAAGATGTTCGTACTTCAGTTGATTGGTAGGTATTTCGCTAACATCACATTCCGGAACATTCATAAGAGTGTCACCAAAGTGTGACGGTGTCAGGAAGGAATAATCTTCAGGATCATTCGTAAGAGGGGGAAGTGGTCGAGAGTTAAGTACAGCTTCAACTTGAGTAAGAACAGTATATAAACTTTCATAAGTTAAATGTGCCGAACCGATAATTCTAAACAAAATAGCTTTTGCAGATTTTATAGCGGCTTCCCAAAGACCGCCATGGTGGGGAGAGAAAAGGGGAATAAAATGCCAAGTAATAGAATTTACAAGTATATAATCACGAACTTCGTTAGAATTAACTGCCTTTGTTACTGATTTAGCAATAAGTTTAAGTTCATTGTTTGCTCCTACAAAATTGGAGCCATTATCACTGGAAATGTTAGAGCAAAATCCCCTCCTAGCAAACAAACGTTTCAAACAATTTAGAAAAGTGTGTGTAGTCATATCAGAAGCCAGTTCAATATGTACAGTTTTTGTTGTAAGGCAAACAAACATACAAATATAACCCATGATAAATTTTCGTGATTTTAAGAAGCTATTTTTAATAAAAATAGGACCTGCATAATCCATACCAACTGACGAGAAAGGTCGAGCTGGAGTTAATCGTGGTTTAGGTATATTTCCCATAAACGGGGTTACACCAGAGGGTTTTGATTTAAAGCATGTAATGCATTTACTTAGTACGTCTCTTACAATCCTTCTACCATTTACAGGCCAGTACTTATGGCGTACTGCTGCTAATACTGTTTGTTGTAAAGCATGCAAGTGTCGTATATGCTCAGATTTTATTATAAGTCGCGTTAGATTATGATTCTTAGGCAATACTATTGGATGTTTTTTATCGAAATTTTCATTTGAATGTTTTATTCTACCACCTACTCTAATAACTCTGTTTTCTTCAAGGAAAACGTTTAACGATGAAAGTTTACTTTCTTTTGATATTGGTTTATTTGCTTTTAAAGCACTTATTTCTTTCATAAAATGGTTAGCTTGACACATTTTTTAAAGTAATGTTGGAGAATTGTATAATTCTTGTAGTTTAAGATCTGCAAATTAGCAGTAAATAAAAATCTTAAAACATACTTGAATATTCTATGCAGTGCAGTAAAGGTTGAGTATTTTTCAAAAATGAAGTAATCTGTAGAAGCAACGAAAACTAGTTGGTTCAACTTACGTTTTTCAAGAGTTTCACTATTTGTAAATATTTGCTGTTCTAGCCAGCATGAGCAATCCTCTCTTAAAAATTCAGGTCCGTACCACCACATTTCGCTTTCCATCAACTTTAATGGGTTACGGCCTCGTGATACTATATCAGCAGGATTCTGTAAAGATGGAACATATCGCCATTCCGCAGTTTTGCTAAGTTCTTGGATTTCTGTAACCCTATTAGCCACATAAGTATTCCAAGTAATAGGTTCTACAGCTATTTAATTCAAAACTATAGTAGAGTCACACCAAAAGTACTTTTGTATAAAGTTAATTTCTAACGAATAGTCACTGCCTTGTCTACTAGTCTAGTCAGCAATAACGCAGCGTTTAACTCCAACCGAGGTAATGTGATTCTTTTCAATGGTGCAATCTTAGACTTAGCGCACAAAAGCCTAGAAGAATACAATCCTTTCGAGGTAACGCTTCTTATATATACGCAAGAACCAAAAGCTTATTCAGACGCATCACCAAAGGCATGCAGCCCAAAATTAACTGCCCCAGTTAAGTAAGTACCTTCCTAGGTATCTTCATGTCATTCACATTTTCTATTGACTTGTAGAACTGTTTCCATAAGGAATGCAACTCTAAAGGTATCACTTCGTCCCACGAAGTCTGTGTCTGCCAAAGGCTTTGCAAAAACAATTTTGCTGGAACCGTTGTTGGACTTATCAATCCTAAAGGGTCAAAGATTTTGGATATAACTGAAAGAACAAATCGTTTAGTTACAAACTGACATTCAACTAAATCTACTTTAAATGAATACACATCATCGTTAGGGTCCCAAATAAGTCCTAAAGTCTTAATATTTTCATTCTTTACAATGTAATGTTGTGGTAAGGATTCCAAATTGTTATTTTCAATGAATTCCTTGCTATTTGAACACCATTTCCTCAAATTAAATCCAGCAGATCTAAGTATACTTCAGATTTCATCCTTTAGTCTCAGTGTATCTTGGACATGTCCAGCACCGGAAAGAAGGTCGTCCATGTAAAAGTCATTTTTTATTACATTACTAGCTTCTGGAAATTCGTTCTCATATTCAATTGCCACTTGGTATAGCACTCGACAAGCCAAGTAAGATGAAGATGCCGTACCGTACGTGATAGTATTCAATCTAAAATGTTTAAGTTCTTCGTTCTTCTTACTGCGCCAAACTATTCGTTGTAAATCTCTTTGTTTGGCCACAATATTGCATTGTCTATACATTTTTTCAAAAACACTTGTAAATGCAACGTTGTGTTCACGAAACTTCAGTGCAATGGAAAACAAATCGCGTTGAATCGTTGGTCCTACCATCAAAATGTCATTTAGAGATAAACCAGAAGTTGTCTTACAGGATACGTCAAAAACAACTCGTAATTTTGTTGCGCTCGATTCTTTCATTACACCGTGGTGCGGTAAATAATATTTGACGGTATTGGTATTATCCTTACTTACATCTATCTGAGACATATGATTTAATCTTTCATATTCTTCGATAAACTCAACATATTTCTCTTTGAAGTTAGGATCCCTTTCAAATCGTTTTTCGAGCAACTCAAATCTAGAAATCGCTGTTCCCAAGGAATCACCCAAAGTTGCAACATTGTCTTTTAAAGGCAAACTAAGCTCAAATCTACCTTCGTTATCTCGCCTAAACGTTTCTAAAAAATGTGTCTCACAACGCAGTTCGTTCCTTGTAAGCGTCCTTTTAATATTAATTTCTTCCACTGCCCAGAAGCGTTCAACTTGCTCGTGTAAATCGTTATTGGAAACTGCCAAGTTACACAAACATGTTCGTCTATTCGCAGCGCTCACAGTTCCAGTTACTATCCATCCAAACATAGTTTCTTGAATAATAGGTTTATTCTTACCTAATTTTATTTGTCCGGTTAGTAACGCATCGAAAAATATACTGGCACCAAGTAATAGCTCTATCGGTTTTGGTACATTAAATTGCTTATCTGCAAGAATAATGTGCTGTGGTAAGTTCAAGTTAGACAAATCAAAAGCTAATTGTGGCAAATTATCGGTAATTTCGTCAAGTATCAAAAACACGTCTTTGGTTTTGTATTTATAATCTTGTGAGCAAATAACCGATTGGAATGTTAATATCTATTGTTCTCAATTGCAATTTCTCTAGTAGCGTGGCGGTCATAAAATTCGCTTGTGATCCACTCTCCAGTAGTGCACGACAATGTACCCATTTAGCATAAGAATCACGAATTTGTAGTATAAGAGTAGGTAATACAACTTGTTTTCTTAAATTATGTTCGTTTGTTGACGTTGATACAACAGATGCGACCGCATCAATTTTGTTATTAGTATGTGTACCAATTTTCTCTTGAGTTTCACGTGCTAAATTTACTTGTGTTTCGTTAGTGATAGCCGACCCATTTTCCTGTATGCGCAGCAAAGAATGGTGTCTTTTATAACAATATTTACATGCAGCAGACCTACAATCTTTTACAAAATGGTTCGGACATAAACAGTTTATACAAAGTTTAGCTGTCTTTGCTTCAACTATCCTATCACAATTTTGATTGAAATGTTTTTGTTTACAGAATGAGGAATTTATATCTCGTGTTGATACGTGAGCCAAAGTCTTATTTTCATGAGAATTACCTATCGGTTTGGTAAATACTTTGGTTTTATTGTCAATAGTTTCTAATAGTTGGCAACGTCGTGCTAAGAAATCAGTCAGTTTTTTAACCGTACTAGATTCGATGTCATCTTGTGTAATTAGTTGTTCCCATTCCCTTTTTGAAACCTGGTCTAATTTTGACGTTAATGTACATATCATAGGCGTGTCCCATTTGTCGGTAGGTTGACCCATTGCAGTCAAAGCCCGGAAATGTTTATTAAAGTTATCAACTAATTTGCGAAGGGATGAAAATAACTCGAATTCTACCGGTTGTATGTCATAAATAGCCTTCATATGTGTATTAATAATTAAGCGTTTGTTTTAATAGCGTTCTTTCAATAATGACCAAGCTATTTTATAGTTATTATTTGACATTTCAATCGAACCAATAACTTGCGCAGCTTCGCCTTTTAGACAAGCTTGTAAATAGTAAAACCTTTGTATGTTTGATAACTGCAAATTATTATGTATTAAACTACTAAACGTATCGTGAAACGTTACCCATTGACTAAAATGTCCAGAAAAATCTGGTAAACTTATGTTTGGTAGTTTGACTTGACCCTGTATATTTGAAACATTTGAACTGTCTCCTGTATAACCGCAATTTGTTGAGAGATTTGAAATTCTATCTAATGGTTGACTTGGTGCTACAGATACATCACGGTTTCAGTTTAATAAACTTTTAGCTAAGGAGAGTACCTCGTAATATGTATCTTCAAACATTTGTCTTTCATCGTCTTGAATTTGATTACCCGATAAAATTTCTATGTCGTTTTGCATAATTTCGAATTTCCCTAATATATTATCAAGTCTAGGTAAACGTGACTCTATTTCCGAAATTCTGTCATTTTGAATAGTGTCTAAAAATGTTTTAAATCTTGTGACTTGCGCTTTTAATTGACCGCGTTTTTTTAGGATTAAAGTTGGAAGCTCTGCCATGTTATGTTATATATATATATATATATATATATATATATATATAAATATATATATATATATATATATATATATATGTTCTTACTCAATACAAGCTACACTAGTTTAAAAACGAAAAAGGTGACCTGTTTATTTGTTCCTATGTATGTATGCCCAATATTCCAATTCCAGTTCAATTTCTAGGTTATGTTGCCCATGTGGTTACGTTCACTTTTCCTTTTTCTCGCAATTTAGCCTGTTTTCTTGTGTTAGTATATACGTATCTTTTCAATAATGTGTTCCAATCCGGCTCGTATGGACCAAAATCTTGTGTTTACAATAAATAAATACGTACTACAAGTTTAAGTGGACTGTATATTGTGTTACTCACAAGTTCGGTACAAGTACAGTGGTGTCTAAAAATTTTGTATATCATGAATATAGTCACGGACAGAATAATTGTGTAACTATAATAGTGTAAAGTTCCAACAAAATGTGCCCTATAAATTTTGTTTCTTTCAACAATTTTTTACTGCACTGCTAACAAAAATTAATTATGTAATGTTATTTAGTCATTCTAAAATATTCAGTATTTCAAGACTTCTGATTATACATAGAAAATTATAACATTTTGCAATATTTGAATAAAATGCATTTTTGGAGAAATCTAGCTATCTGATTGATAATGATACCTCACATTTCTTTTATTACGTGCATTCATTCCTTAAATAATTAAGGTACACATGGTACGCATATATACATACATAATTATGTATGCAATTTCGAAAAGGTTATGTTATACTTTTTAAAGTAGTACATAATAACATATAAATGTTCATAAAAGGGAGTATTTTTCATACTTTGTATGTATGCTTACGATTAAGATGGCAAAACTGCACGGCGATTCAGTGGTTGTGCGTCCAACCAAATTCGATATCTCTTACCAACAGTATCAATCTATTTTCCGTATCATATTTTGTTTGTACGGTATTGTTGACTATGTGTTACGGGAATCAATGCGCTGCATTTAATTATGTTGCAATTACGTAAGTCGAAAGAACGACCAATGTAAATAAGTTTATTAGTGAATTTCCCAATTTGATTTACGATGGTGAAAAAATTAAATGTTTATTAACAAAGTATTAACAAGGATTGCTTCAATTATGTAAATATTACATCAGTAGATGCCGAATGATTGTTTTCTTAATATAAAAACGGTGAATTCGGTTTGCTGAAACAACTATGGAAACGTTTCAAATATTTAAGCGATTTTATCCAGTTTGTGGTAACACAGAGCGATGCTTAAAAGGCAACGTTTTATACATTATAAGCGACCAGCTTTTGTGCAACGCTCACTTGGCCATCTCTACTTATGATAATGCATTTCTGAGCATCGTCCGTAATTGCGTTCAACTCAACAATAGTATGCTATTCATAGAGGAAATGCGAACGGTAATGACATATTGTTAATGTTTTATGATATTAATTATACGTTATGATTTTGCGTTTAAGATCTGACGTTATGATGTTCAACTATTCTATTGACGTTATGATGTCCAACTTTCTTTGATGCTGTATTTTGCATTTTTATTTGAGATAAGTGTTCTGGAGTTTACTGTTGTAAAATTCCTTTATTAGCGTAGGTAGTTTGGATATATACAGGATGTTCATGAAATAAAAAAAAAGTATGACAAATGGAAAGATCTCATTGTATTAGACGTAAATTCAAAATATTTTGCAAAAATTCCTTCGCAGACGCGAGAAAAAAATGATAAAGATACTTAAAATAAAAATGTCTTTTGTATTCGCAGCCGAAATATTTGTATGAAAGCATGCTATTCAATTCAGCATCTTGTTATTGCAGTGCAATCTGTATGTACGTATATGTCTTTGGTCGGATGCATGTAATATATATACATATTCTGTGTCTATGGGCGGCACATTACAATTTTTAATTCTAACGTTTGCATCGTAATCGACTCAAAATTTTTTTGGATTTATCTGCTAAATAATTACACCATCTCATTTTCTGTACCTTTTATTTTATTTCAACGACACACTGTATAAGCTAGATCACTGATAACAATGCATGAATAAGCATTATCTTAATGACTGTTATAATTCCAGTTTGTCAACAGTGGCTTAACATTGCGTTGATTTCATATTCGAGTTGCTGACATGTGTTTGAGGTGTGGAATTGTACCTACTGAACGGTTTTTTAAATAGGGCAGTAGTGTATTCAGTGTACACACCTAATAATTATGTTAATTAGTTAAGTAAATAGTTTTCTGTATTGGCGTTTCTATAAGTACAATAAACTACGTACCAGCATTAAAAATGTGTCAATTTATTCGTATTTGCGCAAATATTTTTCCTGAAATTTTTGCTATTTAAGGCTATGCAGATCTGGACCTGAATAAATATCGTCGTAAATAAATTTATTGTAATGTATGCTTTTGTAGGTGTAAGTATTTTCTGCAAGCAGGGCCCGATCTAGCTATTTAGCAGCTCCGGGCAAAAATAATATTTGCTGCCATTTACAATTAGTTAGTACAACTTTTAGCCGCTAGCCGCTAGCCGCTTTCAATTTCGCTGTCCCTGATTTTCGCGCTGTGCTCAGCTTGCTCATCTCCCCTCCCATAGAGCGGTCCCTCTCTACCAATTATCTCTGATTTTTTGCATGTCTATGAACAAAAGCAATATGTTGGCATTTTGGTATATGCTATGTACTCCATATGTGAAATGTTACATGACTTGATTTCTTTTATTAAACAAGCACTTACTTAATAGTTCAAAATTTTGCGTCGGTTAACCTTTCCGAAATAGCAATACATGATACGACGCATTGAGCTTGAGTACTTTGTGAATGAACCACGTTTCTGTCATTTTCAAATTCAAGTTGCTTCCGTGTCTTTTTTGATAATAGTCAAAATAACTGCGCCTGTTTTATAACATATTCATGAATCTTCAGCGCGGTTTGAACCTGAAAATTGAATACCCTCAGAGAGCGATAGTACTATCGGAAGGACGGATCATTTGTATGATACTTCAATGAAAGATGCTAGGTTAATTATGATACTGTTTCTAAGAATTGGGTGGAGAACTCGGGCATGTGTCAGTTGGATATGTCTCTTTCATGGAGAAAGAAAATAATTATTCTTCACGCTGAGTCATAGAATAGATTGATCAGACGGTAGTTACTGTTTAAAAAGAATAAAAAGTCATAGAGTTTCGATTAGCATGAAAACATAACTTTATAATTATTTGAAAAGTGGTTTTGTAGCACTTTGCTACTAAATTTACTAGAGTGCACTGTCACCGTAATGGCCAATGTACCATTCGTAGCAGCTTACCAAACTTCCTACAGAAGTATAGTATAAGAATAGTAACAACAAGGAATTTTTAGAAGCAAATGTTCTGTATTACAAAGACCGTTGTACGAAAAAATTATTAAAGATAATGAACACGAGGAATTGTGTCAAGAAATATTATATAGATTTCAAAGCCAGAACAACAAGATATAAACTTATATAATTTTACGATTGCCACCATATTATTACATCCTCAATTCGATGGAGCTATCATGAACCCATCTAAAACGTCATAAGGACAATACATCCAAATTCTCAATTTGAGCAAAGGTACCACAATGTGTTCTAAAACTAGAAAAATGCAATTATCCTCCAGATGTATCAAGAATTGCCACATTAGAATGAATTAGTACTTTTTGCATACATATTTTATTTAATTCCTATAGAGGCTACGTTAATGAGCTTTGTCTATTTTGTAAATAATCTTTATGTAGACAATTGCCACAGTATTTTACTTTAAAATGATTATTGAATTACAAATTATAATTATTCATTTAATTTTTTTAATTCTTCCTTCGAAATATCCTCGTGTTCTGAAAGGTTGTTGTTAACTTTCTTTGGAATAGCCCATTGCATCCAAGGTGTGATTAATCTTTCATCGACATCTCTTTCTTCTCCTGTTATCCAACTAATTGGTAAGCCAATAACAAGTACAACAAGTGTACCTAACAACGAATAATAATAGTGGCTTATCCTAAACAAAGGAAAAATGTCACTTTCCCTGGTTGATAGTCTACAATTTGAAATATTTCTTATATCATTAAATTTTGAAAATATGTTTGCTTACGTAGCATTATTTACAAAGAGCGTACGATTATCTGCACATCCTTCTATCGATAATGGCTTTGGTATATACTGCAATGCTCCACTGGTTTGATAAAATCGGTTACCTATCATCATAAACGTTACTACCAGTAGTGAACATATACTTCCCATAAACGCCCCCTTCAACGATAATTACGTGAAAGATATAAGAAAGAATATAGTTTAAACATTATATACACAAACCTTAGAATTTGCTGAGGGAAAAATCATACCCATCATGAATAGCCCTAACAGCGGACCAGAAGTAAGTCCTGAAAAGGCAATTGTCAGCGGTAATATACCTCCTAGATTTTCGACGACCAATACTAACAGCGTGGAAACCACTCCAATAACGACCACTATCGCCTTTAGAATCTTACTAACTTGTACGTCAGTAATATCTTTCGGTACTAATCTGGAAATGAAGTCCTCGTAGACGGTTCCTGATAGAGAGTTCATCTGGGCCGACAAGGTGCTGATATTATGATAAAAGGACGAATTTAAGAAGTAAATTTTACGTGTATTCTTGCATCTACCTTAAAGCAGCACAGAAAACTCCAGCGATAAATAAACCAGGAAGTCCTGGTATCTTACTTCCTACATCCATAATATAGTAAGGCAATAATTGATCGTTCTTTTGTACTCTTTTTAGAGTAAAGGGATCGCAATCGTGATACGTAGCGTATATAATTAATCCTGTCAAAACACTTGCTGCTTTGCAAAATGCTGTTCCAATAGCGAATAATAACATTGCTCTAAAATAAAAGAATATTAAGAGTCGATTAAACTCTCTAAAATACACAGGCGTACTTTTTGATATCTTGCAGAGTAGGCAGTGATAAAGATTTTTGGACTGCACCTTGACCAATAGCAACGTGAGGTATCCAATTTACCGTCCATCCAATTAAAACGGCCCAGAAAGTATCTCTTTTGGTTGGATCGATGTCAAAACTGATCAGGAAAAGGGGTGAAGCCTTTTTTCTAATTTATCAGATCTTTGCTTACTCTATATCAAGTCGTCCTCCTTCCAAAGACCGCAGGAATACTGTGCCAATTCCTCCAACTGTTGATATTCCTAAATATAGAACCGTCACGATGGCACCAAGCATAGCAATAAATTGTAAAGTATCTGTCCAGACAACAGTTTTCAGTCCACCAATCGTTGTGTAGAATATACATATCATGCATATTAGTGGATTAACCAAATGAAGATTTATTGGTGTGGCTGGGAAAGAACATAAAAAAGACGATAGAACATTGGCAAAGAGGGGAACAATCTCACCTTGTGCAAGTGCAAGTGCTGGTCCATATATGACGATAGGAAGGTACAGAATCATCGAAATGTTAAACAAAAATGATGCCATTAATCTGGTTTTAGTGTCAAACCTTAGTTTTAAATATTCGTACGTGCTGGTTATTTGTAGTTTGTAAAATACAGGCAACGTTAGATAGGCTGCTATTAAGCATGTTACTGGTATGCCAACAAATACCAAGGCATAATTAGTACCAAATTTATAAATATCTGCTGGAATAGCCAGCACTGTAATACCTGATACGTGGCTACAAATTTAATAAACACATTATTATATGTTGCTTTACATTGAGAAACTTGATGTAATATGATAAGTGTACCTAGCAACTAAAGAAATTGCAACGGGTAAAACCTTCATTTGTTTACCGCCTAATAAATATTCATTGGCGCTATTTTGCTTCTTTCCAAAACATCCGAAATAAATTCCAATAGCAACGCTGCTACCAAGCATGAATGTGAACAAACAGTAATCGTACCACATGAAATGAATTTGTTCCACAGTATAGTTTAAGTAGACGCTGGAGTTCGTCATTTTTTAATAAAAGTTATTACATACTGAACAAATTGCCTCAATTTCAAAAACTTTATAAAATGAAAAATTAGAATTGCGTGTGCTTGTGTAATTTATGAGAGCTTTGGAATAGTATTTATTTAAATAATAAATCATTTCAAGGTGCTTGATGATAAAGTATAGATTGAGAAAGAACGCTGTTGCAAAGGCAAGATCGACATTTGTTTAAAGTGGATTTTATTAGTTCTGGTTGGTTTCTATCCTGTTATTCTGTTTGTTCAATGTCCTTTGTTTTAAAATTTCCATTTCAACACCAAGTTATGATATATGATACTAAGTGTGGTGTTAAGTTAGTATTTGAATCAGTATGCGTAAATAACATGAAACGAAATTAGGCTATTGAAGAATAATAAGTTAGCCTTGGGTAAATTTGGAATCAGGGTATTTTATGTGTACTCATTTATTTAAATAAAGGCGCAGATATTAACTTTTGATATGTCTATATAAATAATAAGCACGCGCCTATAGTGGAAATTTAACGTTATGGAAACGTTACAAGTATAGTAAAATTATTATTATTATTGTTAATTATAATAATCACAGACAAAGAATAAATAATATAGAGTAAGTGTAACACAACACAGAAGAAAAAGAGAAACCCTAAACTACTAAAACATTGTAAGGACAAAGTAAAGTACGATATAATAAAAATGTATGTGCATAACAGTTTTTACATACACAAGATGTTGAACAGATAATCAATTCAGTCATTGGATCAACGCAAATTTGTGAAAGTGATGATGATCAAATCGGACACAACTTTCCAAAAATCTCCCCGTATAAAATTGATAGGCCGTCAACTCCCTTTTAAAAAGTGAAATGGTTCTACATTATTTAATGCGTATAGGTAATTTGTTGTAGATAATTAGGGCTCTATGTTTTGGATCCATCTCGGAGATGTGCGCGATCTGGGTATACGAGGGCCATTCATTTTGTTTTCACACGCGATCGAATTCCTGGTAAATAGGCTACTACTCGTCTAAAGGGCACCAACAACTCATACACATACAAGCAGGCAAGAGGTGATATGCCTATCTACTTAAATAAACTAAACTGAACTACAGAAGGGGCTGCAAATTAAGTGTAATGGTAGCATACGTTTTATCTACGAAGGAAATAAAGTATTAGTATAAATTATTGATTTGAAATACCATAAATGGATAAAGGATGGCTAGAATATGTATGTTCTTATTTTCTTTTTAATAGAACTCGCTGTTATAGAAATATCTGTAAAGACTGATTATTTTCTATCTTTTGCTATGAATAAAAATGTTTTAATTTAAAAGAACTTTGGATACTCCTGTTTGTGCATCTCGATAAATCACTGGAAGATTTTGACTTGGAATCCTTTCAGAAAATCTATATTCTCCTCCAACAGTTAGAAGACGTTAGAGGGTTTTTTCAAACTTGCATACCGCTGCATATTCTTGCGTAGTCTCTTAGATTTTTTTGATACTTGATCGTCTTCTTGCCGGAAAATTAGTTAAGTTAGTTTGGGCAGCAAGATGGGAATTTTCATAACACTTGATAAATGTGTGCAAAACATATTGTAGTTCACATTAATGGAAAAATTCGCTATAAGTTTGTAATACAAATAGCTGTAGGTAACATGTTAGATTAAGCATCTGTTTTTTCAGATTGTCATGAACTTTGTTTTTGTTTTTCATTACACTTACCTACCTATTTGATTATTCATTTAAAAAATAATATCGCAATGTCTTTTGTGGTAGAAGTACTAAATTCATATAAATTAGATACAAAAGCTTTATAAAATAAATTTTACCTAATTTTGTTTGGACTCATATAAGCCTACTTGCTTGAAATGTAAAATCAACAACTGGTATTTTTATCCAATCCTACGTTATCTTACATCGTTGAAAAGAAAATAAAAAGAATTATTCAATAACTATAAATCCAGTATGGTACGCATTTAATATAAGGAAGTTGATATGTTGATATAATTTTTGTTTGACACGTATTTGAAATTGATCTCCCAAAAAATAGTAACTTGCGAAGATATGCAATATCCATAATGGAATATGAAGCCAGTGAAATTATACGAAAGAAATGATCATAAATGTGACAGAATAAAGAAAAAACTAATATTTAAAATACAAGGAAGTAAAGAATCAAGACAGCTAAAATTATTTTATAAAATTCACGAGAGTAAAAAGAAAGAATTTATTTGTAAAGCCTAAAAACGTACGTTGGGCGAAATTTTGTGAGTGCAAAGATAGTATTGATTATAGTTAAAAACAAGAAATCATTATTTAGCAAGTTTGCATATTCTGTGTGAAACGTTTTTCATAGCCTACCATTCTCTAAACTTTCTTACTTCTTGGCAACTAGTGTAAGGTTCTGTTGTCAACTTCTTATGATTTCAATAGTTTGTTAGATTTTTCTTTGTCTCTTTATCTTCTATGTGAATATCAACGTGCACGTTAACATTACTTATGATTTGTGGGTTTTGTTCTTCTAAATTATATTGACATGAAGAAAGATATATAGTGAAGCCATTCGCATATAATAAACACGAGAGGGACCAACGAAGAACTCCACATCATTGTCTACCAATGAGCACTAAAATAATTCACAAATTTCAACCAACCCAAACTTAGCAAAGATCAATTTGTATTATATTTTGTCGAATGCTCCGCTTAAGTCGTCATATGTAGCACCAATTAGTGCCCTAGTATCCATGGAACTGTGAAGAACATCGAAATATATAAAGAAGTTTTTAGCAATAGATTGGTCTTCGACAATCTTATGTTAATTTATTGAAATTATCGACCTGATAAAGTTAAACAAAGTATCAAACGTTTTAGAGTTTGCAGGTATAATAGAAATTGATATGTGGATCGTAATTTGTTGCAATGATTTATTAAAAAGCTGACATAGAGGTACAGCAATATATTCTATACACTTATCGAATTAGATCGACATAAAATTCATCTGGGTTGGATCCTTTGTTAATCTCTAAATTTTTGAATTTTAGTAGTAGCATTAACTAAGAAGTAAGAACTGATATAAATTGAAGTAAGATATTTGAGGATGTCATTAGTTCGCTGTTTGCTGTTGTGTGTATAACGAGCAGTATTGAGAATTTACGGGTTGATACATAATAGACAATACTTTCTTGGATTGGAAATAATTTTGGCATCCTCTTCGACGAGCCAACAATTTGGATCTAGCTCTAAGTGTTTCAAAAACAATACAGTTGATAGGATCTGTGTGCTTTAACCATTTCAGACGTTTTTGGAAAACTAAAT
Organism: Trypoxylus dichotomus; assembly: GCA_023509865.1. Classification (NCBI taxonomy): domain Eukaryota; kingdom Metazoa; phylum Arthropoda; class Insecta; order Coleoptera; family Scarabaeidae; genus Trypoxylus; species Trypoxylus dichotomus. Next base: position 42,782,083 of record CM042074.1, on the reverse strand, counting down.
GAGAAAACAAGGTTATGGAAGAGAATGTACAGTATTGTAAAGGATGTTTATTTGCTGTTAATGAGATCCATGATTGACACATTCTGTAATGATGCTAATTTATTTGTAGTAATTAGTTGGAGATAGAAAGAAGGGAATTATTTTGGAATATTCGCAATGTTCAAAATCGAAGTACTTTGTGCTAGACCTAACTAAAGCAATTTGAAAGTTTAAATAGTAATGTTAAGAGACTTAAGATCACATCGGGAGGCAGAGGATAGAAAATATCTTTTTCAACAGCCACTAAAAACTGTAAGTTTATAAGAAGTAGATCTATAACGAAACTACTTTAACATACAAGAGAGTTCATTTGTTAAAAGTTTAAATGAAACATAGTATCAATGAAGTTGACGTGGAAGACATCAAAATTATTACAGAGGGAATTCTAAGCAAGCAATATTTGTGAGCTTAGAATCTCCTATCACAAAGCATTCGTATATTAATATTGACGGTTCCAGCATAGTAAGAAAGTAATACAGATAATTTTAGTCTTTAGGAGGATTATAAATGCAACGATCCTTAACAATACCCTCTCATTCCTCAATGGATACATATAGATTAATCCTCCACATCACCCGATCGCTGAAGTCATTTCTCCTCTTTGATGCCAAGACACATGGCAATAATCACGATACCACTGACAAACTTGCTTGTAGTTAGTAAAAAATATAGTATGCAATATAGTGGCATATAATTCCAATAAATCAGATTAAGAAACAGTGTTATTACTATGGATCTTTAAAGCAATATAAATCTATAGTGAGATGATGTTAGTCGTGAAACGTGCAAAATGGTAGCGAGAATGTTAAAATAAATAGAGAACTTGACATGTTTACTAATTTTGCTTGTTGTTAAACTAACAAAGCTATTAAATTGTAAGATATCACAGATAATATGTGTAAAATCATTTGAAAAACTTCATTTCAGTTAATTACTCGCGTACAATTTCTTTAATTCCTCTTTCATTCCGAGGTCATAAACAGGTAGCTTCTCAGTACTTGTTTTAGGTATTGCCCAATGCATCCAAGGTGTAATTAGTTCCTTGTTAACATCCTTTTCTTTGCCAGTAAACCAACTTACAGGTAAGCCAACAGCTAATACAACAAACATTCCTATTAGCGTGTAATAGTAATGACTTACTCTAAATAGTATGAAGACATATTGTCCCCCGTTTGGTATCCTATAACAATTCAAATATGAGTTGCCCAAATTTCTACAGAACGTGATCTTACGTCGTGTTGCTGGCGATATTTGTAACGTTAGCGACACACCCTTCTATTGAAGTAGGTTTTGGAATATACGTTAAAATACCTGCCGCTTGATATATTCGATTACCAACCATTATGCCACATCCTATCAGTAGCGAGCATACACTTCCAATCAATGCTCCCTAAAATAATTTATAGTAATATTAGTTGATAAATTGAGTTCCATAATTAGAATTATACTTTGGAATTTGCAAAAGGAAATATCATCCCCATCGTAAACAGTCCTAAGAGAGGACCCGAGGTAATCCCAGAGAATGCAATTGACAGCGCTAAAATACCACCAAGATGTTCTACTACTAGCACTAATGTAGTGGAAATAATTCCAACAACAACTACAATTAACCTAAGCATGTTACTAACTTTTTCGTCACTAATATCCCTTGGCATGAATCTTGAAACAAAGTCTTGGTATATAATCCCAGAAAATGAGTTCATTTGAGCTGACAACGTACTGAAATTGAATTATTTATTGATGGTAGAAAGACTTCGTTAATATAATAAAATTAGGAGCATTAGAAAATTATAGGACATGTAAAAAGAGGTTTTTCTGGAGTACCTTAACCATTATAATAAATAAAGATATATGTATGTAGATAGCTTGGTATTACTATGATATTTTGATTTAATAACGGTAACTATCCTTTGGGGTACGATTCGTACTGGCTTCTCTCTTACTAATTTTATTTTATCGCTTCTTTAGTATCTTTCAATGACTTCTTCTTTAGTGGTACATTTCTCCAGAGACAAAATATTTTTCTAAATATATTCAATGCGTTTTTATTGGGTTTAAATTTGAAAAACTTTCATGCTAATCCAGCAATGGCAATTTTTTGAATTCAGACAATTTTCAATATATTGCTGCTCTAGTGTTGTCATGCATATATATTTATGTTTAGGATGTTAGTTCCATCTTCCAATATATAGTAACAACAAAAAAAAATAAAATCTTTTAAAACATTTTTGTATTGGTTTTGGTGCATGGTTTCCTCCACAAAATATGTTTTATTGTTTTCACGGAAAAGCTTTCTTTAGATCATTCACCTGATAGTCTCCTAATATACTGAGGACGCCTGGATTTTTAATCCTTTTCTAATTGTAAGCACAACCTGGAGAAAATAAGTAAAAGATGTTAAATCTGAAGAAGAATCACGCTATCAAGTATACTTGCCAAAGTATTTACTAGAATAATAGAAAGAAGATTAAAGGAAAAACTAGAGGCAAGTCTGGAAGAATCACAACACGGATACAGAAAAGAAAAACGCAGGCAAGATCCGATATCCATATTGAGACAAGTATGAGAAAAATTACTGAATGAAAGAGAAAAATATCTGTTTTGTAGACTTGCAAAAGGTTTTCGATAAAATAAGAAGAAATTATATTTGAAATTGTATGGAACAAAGAGGAGTCAAATCAAAAAGGCTGGAAGGCCTGACAATTCCTGGAAAAAAGAACATTTCTGGGAAAGAAAGTGATACTAGAGGAAATGAGACACACGTATACTAGAAAGTTGTCAGACCGGTTGCAGTTAAATTAAACAATTAATTAAATAATTATAAATAAAATTATACTTAAAATTAAATTCAAGGTATAATACGAGGATGATTGTTTTAATTTTTGAACATAATACATTATGCTCACTGAGTGATAGTCGAAGACAAATTGATGTATGGAATTACAAGCGATATTACTTACTTACTCATCTTTTGCCCCGAAATGGGTTTAAACTACAAAATAATCCTCGTATATAGACCTAATAATTCGGCTTAATTACATAGTATAGAGTAATAATCCATGTTATGCATTTGTTTATTTAAAATAAAATATTCTAAACCAAGGTCTTTAAATTGTTTGAAAGGGTTTTAGGGTAATGGGCAATGATTGTAAATTATCAAAAATTTTATTAGAGTGTTACCTTAGACCGGCGCAGAATACACCAGCGATAAATAATCCGGAAAGCCCCGGTATTTGATTTGCCACATCCATAACATAATACGGTAATAACTGGTCGTTTTTGTGCACTCGATTCAGTAAGAACGGATCACAATCATGGTAAGTGGCATACATAATTAATCCAGTTAAAACACTTGCTGCTTTACAAAACACTGTTCCAATGCCAAATAATAACATGGCTCTGAAGAAAGAAAGCATTATGTAGGTAGTATACCACCTACTAAGTATTAGAACAGTTATAGTGAGCGTACATTTTAACATCGTTCAAAGTAGGAAGTGATAGACACTTTTGAACAGCGCCTTGGTTAATGGCGACGTGAGGAATCCAGTTCATTGTCCATCCAATTACAACAGCCCAAAACGAGTCTCTTTTCGTTGGATCCAGATCGAAGCTATAATGAGATAATCTATAATTCACTTCTTTTTGGAGAGAATTATGTACTCAATATCAAAACGGCCCCCTTCTCGCGATCTATTAAAAACGGTTCCTAAACCTCCGACTACTGATATGCCAAGAAAGAGCACAGCAACGATAGCTCCAAGCATAGTGCCAAATTGAAGTGTATCTGTCCAAACTACCGCTTTCAGGCCACCTATGGTCGTGTAGAATATGCATACAGCGCATATTATAGGATTGATTAAATGAAGATTTATCGGTGTGACTGAAAAATGTAAACTAAACGCATCGATCGTATTTAGGGGGAAACTTACCTTGTGCCAGTGCTAATGCTGGTCCGTATATAACAATTGGTAAATAAAGGAGCGTTGCAATACTAAACAATAGTGATGCCATTAATCTAGTTTTACTGTCAAATCTCATTTGCAAGTACTCGTAAGTGCTAGTAATTTGTAGCTTGTGGAATATTGGCATTGTTACGTATGCTGCCAATAAGTTTGTCAGGGCTATGCTAATAAAAACTAAGCCGTAATTAGAACCGAATTTATAGACATCAGCTGGAATTGCTAATACTGTCACACCTGATACATGACTACGATTATAAAAACAATTATAGAGCGTTGTGTAATGGGAAGAAAAAAGAAATAAAATTACTAACCTAGCGACTAATGAAATTGCAATTGGTACAACTTTCATGGTTTTACCACCTAACAAGTATTCTTTTGCGCTGTTTTGCTTCTTTCCAAAACAACCAAAATAAATTCCAATCGCTACGCTGCTTCCGAGCATAACCAAGAATAAGCAGTAGTCGTACCATGAAAAATGGATTTGCCTCGCGGTGTAAATCGATTGATCACTAAAGTTGAACATTTTTACAGTGGCTAGATCTCCAGATAAAGCAGTAGTATTCTGTATAAAACCGACGCACCATAAGTTTGCCGGTTTACCATATTTTATATACAGGCGCTTTAAATTGAGATAATATTTATATTAGTAATAAATCATTGTGAGAACTTAACAACTTACACATGTCTAGTGGAAAAGTATTGTTTTAGAGAATGGAAATTTATTACGATTTTTTTTTACTTTAGATATCTACCATTATTTTTTTTTATGGCTATAAAAGACTTTCGTTGTTTTTGCCCCATTTTTTTAAGGCCTTTATTTACAGGAAAACTGATCATGCGATATCATGTGGTACGATAAAATTGCTACATTTTTCAGATAATTGTATTATAGTGTAGGCACATACATTTTTTCTTTCGGTGGTTGATTTCGATTAGCTATAGCAAAAATAGAGAAAAATATGAAAATATTGGTAAAAGAGTAAATAGTCTGAACTAAATTAAGCACATATTCAGTGCTGTGAGGAAGATTAAAATTTTCGTATTTTTTTAATATAAATTGTGTATTAAAAAATGTAGTATAATTTAATTTGTAGCATAAAGACGTGTGGTCCTAAAATGAATGACTAAATATAGCGTATTTTCATTTACGCTTTTATCATGTAAAAATCACAGTAATGTCAAAAGTTCCACTTGAACTATATTTTTTGTGTTTAATTGCAAAAAAGAATATTTATTTACTGGAAACTCATCGATGCTGTAAACTGCAGTGGTTAGACGTATCATCAAAAGCCGCTTTCCAAACTATAGGAGTTAGAGCCACTTTATGAATTTACGATCTGTATTAGAAATGAAACAAAAAATACACGCATTTTCAGTATGAAATACTTATTGCTCATTATAATTTTGATATTTTGTTAAGCTTTCTTTTGCTTTAATAACTGCTTTAATTTCATGTTGCAAATTGTTACTATTGTAATTTTGTATTCTTCTGGCAATTTCTGCGGATATTTGTTTTTGAAATTACAATTATAATATATGGAGATGTATATGTAATGTTTGTTAGGGTGCTCCATATATTTTCAGTTGGGTTTAGACCCGGTAAGTTTCTCCCAATTCTGTGGCGGGACTTCGTCTAACACGTTTATACAGGTTCAAGCGTGTTTAAACTCCGTCATGGTATGCATGCACATATGCAAGGTCTACGCTATAAATATGACGGTTCGAAGAGTAGTAGTTTTTAGTAGGCAGCCAACCAACGTGAGTACCACGTGGTCACCAAATTTTTACGGCGATTTATCTCCTTCGTATTCCATTATAAAAGAGTGGGGAATATTTTTTCCGTTTGGGGTAAGAATCGCTAGATGTTGAACAGTCGGGTCGACCAATTGAAATGATAACGCCTCAACAAATTTCAATTATTGAAGACTTAGGGCTAGAAAATCGCTGTTTGAAAATGAAAGAATTAGCAGTGATAACAAACATATCCGAAACAACTATTCGCCGAATTCTCCATGACCATTTGGTTATGAATAAAATTAATGCAAGATGGGTACCGCGACTTCTTTCCGCTCTCCAATGTGAACGTCGAATCAAATGTGCGCGGTCGTTTTTAAACATGTGTAGAGACGACACAAAACCGTTTCTGAGAGTCCATTGTCATACGGGATGAAACAGTGGTTCTGTTTTGCGATCCTCTATCGAAAAAAGAGTCCATGGAATGGCGGTGACCTGATAAACCTCGTTCGAGAAAGGCGAAAGTCGTTCAATCAACGAAAAAGGTGATGGCCATAATATTCTGGGATTGTGGGGGCATTCTGCTAATTGATTTTAAAGAGCCCAATACAACTGTGAACGACACATATTATCCGCCTTTGTTGCATAAATTAACGAACAATATTCGTGGAAAACATTGCGGAAAATTGACAAAAGGTGTGCGGTTAGTATAGTCCGGATACGGCTACTTGTGATTTTTATTTATTTTCGAATTTAAAAAAAGACCTTAGGGGACGTCATCCTAAGGACGACAGTGAGTTGCAAGCAGCTGCTATAGAACATTTTGACGGAAAAATTTCAGATTATTTTTACAAGGGCATCGAATTATTAATTAATCGTTGTAATAAATGTATAGAAATTAGGGAAGATTTCATTGAAAAATAAAATTTCTTATATTGTTCCAAGTTTCTTTTTCTATATCAGGTCGAGAATTCATAGCGCCTACCTCGTACAACAATACTAAATAAAACAAAAACATGCAGGTATTTTTAGTCTAAAATATTTATTACTTATTACAAGATCGTTAACATTTTGATATTTTGTTAAACTTCCCTTTGCTTTTATAATTGCTTTAATCCTGTGTTGCAAATAGATACTCTTGTAATTTTGCATTTTTCTGCCAATTTCTGCGGATATTTGTTTTTGAAATTACAATTATAATATTTGGAGATTGATATATGTAATGTTTGTTAGAGTTCTCTATATGTTTTCGGTTGGGTTTAGACCCGATAAGTTTCTCCCAATTGTGTCGGAAAAATTGAATTTACAACTGCCACCTCAGATGATCTCAGGCATAGCGGTTTAGCGAATATGTATGTCCAATAATGAGAACGTCTAAACAATTGCGAGTTACTTTACTGTCATGAACGACTACTTTTTATAAGGCTCCCTTACAGAAATGTCTCGACACCGAGTAGATAAAACATGCTCTTTTTACTTTAGATCAGTCTACTCCAGACAAATAATCATGATACGATCGTTTGTTCGTTAGCAACACAATTTAGAATGTAAAGTAAATTGGAGCTAGTAGAGCAATACAAAAAACAAATTTTACGCGTACATTCCAGGCAGATTAATTGTGACATATAGTTCATCAAATGGATCTTTAGACGTACGTCATTGTTTGATGGGATAAGCAAAGATCGCCGGAACATACGTATCAATATCGAACATTCATACGCGGAAGACACGTATGTCTGACAGAAATTACTATAGTAAGCTACTACCTTAGTCAATTGTCAGATTGGATTGTCTTCATTGTCCTCTCAAGTTTTGTGCGTATTATTTTGAGTATTATATCTTCTTTCCGTTACATTTTAACTTAACTTTTATTCCTTCCTTGATTTCGTGGAGTAATTGTTCTTTTCAGAACACAGCCGTGCGGATTTGTCTGCTATTATCTAAATGATAGAAATTCCGACAATTTACCAATTAGTGGTTATTTAACTTTATTTCAAATAATGTCTGAAAAACGTCTAAATTCTCAAGCATAAAAACTTGTGCTAAACGTTTTGGATTATTTCGAGATAGAAAAACAAAAACAAAAATGAAAAATCTACGTGAGTCATCGAAAATAGAAGGGCGAACTACTGTTTACAACATGTATAAAGAAAGTAATAGTTTATAATGGTGATATCTGTTACAGAACTACTGACTTAGGGAAGCATGTTACTTTACAAACTTTGAAAGATAAGCTTCAAACCAAGGAAATTGTAACGTTATCCAGACAATCCTTAGCCATCTTGTTGAAGTATTTGGGTTTAAATTTCGCAAAGAAAATAACAGACGTATTCTGGTTGCATTGATGCGAAGCGTGTTTCTTGAAAAAGTATATTGATAATTTACTATCAAATTCTCCAAGATCAGTAGTGTTTTTGGGCGGGACTTGAATTTATTCAAAGGAAACCCCGTTATCCAGAAAACAAGCAATTATGGATTGGTTAAATGAAAACAATATAAATTTTTCAAAAGATTTAATAAAATATGAACTGCTGAATTTGGTAAAGAGAAATAAGCCTGAGAAGAAGTACACAACAGTTTAATGCTATTGAACTGGTTTGGGTTTCAGCAAAAGGCTATTACAACAAACATATTGGTAGGGATGGTTCTCGAGATAAGAATGTTCTTAGTATGTGGAGCGAAGTGTTTGCAGCCAAAATGCTTGGGATCTTATTAAGATGTCAATTTGTTTTATTTAATCCGGCAAATATTTAAGATTTATTCTTGTAGCATACGGAAATTGTTGAGCAATTGTAACATACAGAATTTAATTTGACATGTTTCCAATATGTTAAATACTGTGTAAGATTTGCTATAATAAAACAAACAAAGTGTATTATTAGTCAAATGGACATCTAGACATCAGACATACGCATCTTCTCCGCGTGAATATTCGATATCGATATTAAATAAGAACAGTTAGATTCACCAGCGATCTTTGCTTATGCCATCAAACAATGACGTGCGTTTAAAGATCCATTTGACGAAGTATATGTTATTCACGTTTAATTGCCAAAATCCTAATCCATAACTTCAGGTATATTATGAGAGCTGTCAAATTATTTTAATGAATTATGTATATGGTACTTAACTTGAAGTACCGATTTGATTCGTACAGATAAAGATTGGTGACGTGCGTCTAAAGATCCATTTGACGAATGGTACTTATTCATAGAAATTAATTCTAATTGTGAGTTACGGTAGTTCAAAACTAAAGAAAGTATTAATGTTATATCCATATCTACGTTTTTGTATTTAATTTTAATAATTCATCTTCTGTTGCTACTGGTGTTTCACTATGCTTAGCTAACAGCCATCTCATACAAGGTGTAATTAACCTTTCATCCAATGGCTTCTTACTATCGCTTAGCCAACTTACCGGCACGGCAACGGCGAAGAGTATGAGGGTACCAATTAATGCGTAGTAATAATGAGTAACTCTAAATAGTGCCAAAACATCTTCCCTTTCTCCCAAACTCCTAAAATAATTTTAAAATGTAAAAAATAAGAGGAGATAGTTGACTTACTTTAGGTTATGTGGTAAAAGTGTAGAATTAATAAGACATCCATCAATTGACGACGGTTTTGGTGCGTAAGTTATGAGACCTTTTGCTTTGTATATCTGATTACCGATTACTATGAACGTCATGCAGAATAAAGATGCAATACTTCCAAATAATGCTCCCTGGGAATAGTATAAACATGTATATAGAGCAGCGGTGAAATTAAGAAGCCTACTTGTGAAGTTGCAGAAGGAATCATCATACCGAGCATGAATAATCCCAAAGTGGAACCCAGAGTTATTCCTGATAATGAGATTACCAACGCGAAAAGGCTTCCCAAATGCTCTACTACGAATACCAGAATTGTCGATATAATTCCTATTATGACTACTATTATTTTCAGAATATTGCTTATTTGTTTTTGGGTAATGTCCTCAGGGACATAAAACGAAACGAAGTCTTCATAGATAATTCCAGAAAGGGAGTTCATGTGCGCCGATAAAGTGCTGTAAATGAAATTCCCCTTTTCATTACAGAGCTAAAATTTTGTACATGTTACATTACCTCAATCCAGCGCAAAATATACCAGCGATGAATAATCCTGGAAGGCCTGGAATATGATGAGCAACATCCATTACGTAATAAGGTAACAATTGATCATCTTTTTTAACGTGCTTAGTGTAAAATGGATCACAGTTATAATATTTAGCGTATATTATTAAACCTGTTAATATACTCGCAGCTTTCGAAAACATTATACCAACACAAAAGATACCGATAGCTCTAAAACGAAAGTAACCGTTTTGAACCTAGAGAGCAAGAGTAAATGTTAGTATATAACTACTTCTTAGCGTCTGAAAGTGTGGGCAATGAGAGAAACTTTTGCACTGAACCCTGACTAAATGCTACTTGCGGTATCCAATTGATACTCCATCCTATCAGAATTGCCCAAAAGGTGTCTCGTTTAGTTGGATTTACGTCAAAACTGTAAGTAATATCGGTTACCTTTCCTTTAAATGAAGAAAATTGTACTTACGCGATATCAAGTCGTTTTCCTTCATAAGATCTGCTAAAAACGTTACCAAGTCCTCCTACAGTTGTTAAACCCAGATAAAGAACTGCGAATATAGCTGCAATCATGGCAGAAAACTGCAGAGTATCGGTCCAAACAACCGCTTTAAGTCCACCGATCGTTGTATAAAAAATGCATATGACGCAAATGATCGGATTTACTATGTGCAAATTTACCGGTGCAACTAAAAATATATTTTCATCTCTTTTCATTTGTAATTAATTTTTAAATAGTTACCTTGCGCAAATGCCAATGCTGGACCGTAGATTACAATTGGTAAGTATAAAATTATATTAATGTTGTACAATAGAGACGCCATTATTCTGATTCTGGTGTCAAACCTTAACATTAAATATTCATAAGTACTTGTCAGTTGCAATTCATGAAATACGGGCATGCTAATGTATGCTGTTAGCAGACATACTAGGACAATTCCGATGAACATAACTGAAATAGTTGACCCATATTTATAAACGTCCGCCGGCATCGCTAGTAGGGTGATCCCTGATATGTGACTGTAAGAAAAAGTGTTTCAGTTTTCGTTGTTTTACTTTCTTTTATCCGAGTTAATTGTTAGTTCTTTTGTATTCCAGAGTTTGTTTGCTTCCACAGTACTTTCTAAGTTGTTTTGTATATCATAATTTACGATGGTCTTCCATTATATCACCGTTTTCAAATTTTGGAAAAAGTATCACGCTGGGTAGGATTTGAACCTACGTCCACTCCCTTATCGGGGAAACGTTATAACCATTAGATCATGGGACTGTGTAAGTTCAAAGCACTTTTAATACCTATACGACGTGATGTTTGTAGATATATAACAATATCTCAGAAGACATAATATTTTCAAAGGCAAGTTTTTTATTAATTGAATTAATGTCAAACTTGCGTTGGTTATTTATAATGATAAATTACAACTTTCTTCCATTTTACCAACATTGATCACGACATCTAGGTATTAAAAGTGATTTGAGTTCCGTGGTCCAATGGTTATGACGTTCCGGCGGTAAGGGAAAGGGCGTAAGTCCAAATCCTACCGAGACTGATATTTTTTCAAAAATTTAAATCCGTTGGTAAAATGCAAGAAAATTGTCATTTATTATTACAAACAGCCAAGTTTCATGTTAACTTTTAATATCCCCTTGTTTATTTGTGGAGACTCATGAAATACAGTACAAAAGTAACAGTTGCTTTCGAATAATAATATATTTCCAGTTGATAGTACAGTATGTACATAATGGATAACGTTAAATAAAAATAGAAAATAATATTAGATACAGTAGCATGTAATCTATAACTAACGCGTCATAAAAAACCATAATAAATTGAAATATTTGCTTTAAACGTGTTTTGAACTTGTAAAAGGGTGGGTTTTCTAATTTGCAGGAAATGTGGTACGTATGTTCAAGGGTTATTATCAAATAAATTTATTTCCATAGATATATATACATGCCTATTACAGATACCAGTGTGAGTTGCTTAAAAATGAGTCAGCATGACATGGTGACCAAATACTTATGGACGGTAGTGTACGTTTGCCGTTTTGCTCCCAAAGCTGTTTTAAAGAAAGATCACCTTCTGTGTTATAACGACTTAGTTGTAAATTCGCTGTAGCTAAACATTTTAACTAATTCACTCGGGTTGTAGTGGAAACTAAAGTTAACTTATTAATGCAGATAAATGAATGCTCTAGCCAACGTCCTTAAACTTAGAAAAAAAAATATATATATATTTAGTGAATAATACTGTGCGCTCAAAAATAACAATATAACGTTGTATTTACAAAAAAGTATTGTAGCTATTGTTCTTTTCAGCTATCATAGATGTTTGTTTTACTTTTGATGAATTTTTTTTTTGTGTTAAATGTCTAAATTCTTTAATGCCTCATTGTGTATTTAAATGTAAAGGTTGAGCAGTGTGGCAAATATTTCAAATTTGCATAGAAAGTACATACATATTACTTTTACTTTTATTTATATAAAAGAACCAGTGGTTATTTTAGAAACTTTCCTACAATATAAACGAAAACTATTTCTAGTGCTTCAAGACATACCTAGCTATTAGTGACATCGCTATTGGGAACACAGTCATGCTTTTTCCTCCAAGTAAATATTCATTAGCTGTTTTCTGTTTCTTTCCAAAGCATCCAAAGTAGATACCAATCAAAACACTAGCCCCCAACATAAACGAAAACAAACAATAGTCATACCAAGAAAATTCGATCGTTTTTGCTAAAATATCATGTGGAGTGCTTTCTGAGCTATTAATCTTTTCCATTTTAATATATTTACAAATTGCTAAAAAGAGTTAGTGAAACTGTATGTGTATATACTACGTTAAATATACTGCTCCTACAAAAAAATAAAAATATTGCCGCCAGTTACTCATTAGCGAATAATAAATTCTGCTTATTTAATGAATATGATTTAGTTAACATTATTTATAGTTAAGATATGTTGTAAGTAGGATAACAAAACATAAATTAGAGGTCTGCACTGTATGCTAGCCTGTTTATACAAGTATTTTGCTTATCTTTAATATATGAATTACGGAAAAACATTACGTGTAATTAGGAAATTTAGCATGTTTTTATATTTAATAAGGACGTAAGAGATGACATTATGTAAATTATGTTACGAGAGATACTCATAAAACATGGAAAAATTTCAATAACCTACACAAATATTTACTGCGATGTGTAATGTGCTGTACATAAAAATAAATAATTAGTACAATAGCCTTTCTATAAAACTTAGATTAAACAATACCTAACATAGTATACAGGACGCAATAATCTTTTTCTTTATATTTTTAATAGAAATATATACATTGAGAGGCCTCAAACGTAGTAGCCTGAATGAAATAGAATTATGCATAAAAATATAGATTTGCAACCTTTGCCAATGCTGAGAATAGATTTCTGTAAATTTATGAAAACTACTCTTTACTTTAATATTAGTATAGCAAAATTTTATTCTGCAAATTACATCTGCATTCACAAAAATAAAAATGCAAATAATGTTAAGGATCAACATTAGTTATAATAATAATAATAATATATGTATTCTGCTCAACAGATGATCTACATACATCCAATTACAGGATAGGAAATATGAACACATAACCTGATACCTAACACAACACAGTACTCTTACAAAAAAGTAAATTAAATAAATAGCAGTATTACTAATATTAAGCACTAAGGAGGAAGCGTATATACCAAAACAAGAACTATAATTATTATTAAAATTAGAGAAAATTCAACATATCGGCGAATTCAACATTAAATTGGTCCGAGCAAAGCAGCAATAGAAAGTATTGATTTGACGAGGTGAGTATTGGGAGACAACAAAGAATAGCCTAGTTTAAGCAGCATCAATACTATTATTCACCAGATAATGCAGAAATTTTATGTCGGTTACTATGCGTCGCTGTTCAAGAGATTGAAGTTCAAAGAGATTTAATAAAGTGGTACGATCGAAACCTCGTTGTGGATATACGCTGGGTTGCTTAAAGTATAAATATTTTAGAAAACGAACTTTTTCAACAGAATCGGAATAAGTTTTATAAAACGGTGACCAGATCAAGGAAGCATACTCTAATTTAGAGCGCATATAACAAAAATACAGCGTTATTGTAATTAATGAGAAATGTTTTGTATTGCATATAACGAAACCTAGTGATTTGAGAGATGACGAAATAACATTCCTAATGTGTTCGTTGAAAGTAAGTGTGTAATCGAATGTCACTCCTAAATCCTTTATAGATAGTATCACAACGATTCAGTGCAACATCATTAACTAGATATTGATGATTTATTAACGTTGATTTGCGTGAAAATGAAACAAGTTGTTGCTGAAGTATTAGGTATTAGTAAATTGTACATGTGCTTTGTATGAACTCATATATTGTTATAGCTAGAACTGACTATTAAGTGAAACCAAAAGAGCAAAAATTTTAATTTTAGGAGGATCCCGCAAACAAAAACTGCTCAAAATTTGAACTGCTTGTTTCTTGTTATATAACTGACCGTAACTAGATATAGAAGTAACTCTTGACGTGAAATAGAACTATCGGAAATTGCAAAAATTATCCTAAATATCAGTGGTGACTAAAACAGTACTCACTCGTCAATGTAAATTAATAACCTTAGAGTGGGCGCGCTTAGTAGCTTAACACAAGCAGGCGCGTGTAGTACTTCTTACGTCCATGTTCAAGTTTCAGAAAAGTAATAAAGTAAGGCAACAAGATAACTTAGTTATATGATGAGGACTCGCCTCCATAATGGTTAACATATAACTTTAACTTACGAATGACGTTTCCTCGTCTAATTAACTGTTTTTCATGAACCTGGACGTTCTTTTTTTTCTCCAATACACACAAACGACCAACATCTCGCTTTGAAGATGGTTATTCCTTATTTATGTGTCCTGTTAGTTAAGTGTTCCTTCATAAGGCAAATGGTTAAAATCTTCAGGAGTAATCTGTGGCAAAAGTAAGTAGTACCGTAGTATTGATTCCAGTAATGTGCATCTGACTGTGAAATACGGTGTAAGACTATTTTCTCGTTATTCGAGTAACAGAATATGTGGCACATAGCTTATCTACTCTATCAACGTCTCCTTTTGTGCCATTGTAGGATATAACTATTTCCGGTTTGTTGATTCTAGGAACTGCATCGCCCTTGTAATACATTGTAGAAAACATACAAGTGAAAACGAAGATTCTACTGTTGTGTTGTACAATACAAACAATACAAATTCATAAGTTTTTTGTAACTCTTATACACATATATTTTTCGAACAAAGTATGTGAATATTCCACTTCTGATTTTTAAAGCCTGATCTGATGAAAAAAGACCGTAGTTATTGTGAAATCAGCGATGCTGTAATATTAAGAATCGTAAAACAGCTTTCAACAAGTTTTAATTTGTATACATATGTTATATGCATATTCAAAAAAATATTTCCTATTATGGGCTCGTTTACGCAAAGAAAAAAAGAGCAACGGTAATATACGTACATATATAGACATAATCTGAGCCAAGTCAACGACGAGGAGGTATCTACATTCCTCCACTATAGCTATGACCATGATGTAATAGGGCAACAGCCAAGTACTGCTTATGGCGGGAGACGCACATTTGCTCAGATTATATCTGAATATTCTTGGTCATGCTTATTTGTAATCCTTGTTTGTTTTATTATACCCAAATTCATCTTCTATTAAGAAAAATATAGTTTCTATGAAAACCACGTCTTATTTAAAGTTGGTTGATATAATTCCCAGTATAGAGAGACCATCGCAGATGACTAAAGATGACCATCGCAGATTCATCGATATCAGCTCTGGTAATTCAACATGGAGGATTACAAATACATTAATTTATTTTGACAAGAGCTACTGTAATATATAGTGGTAGGTGACGTTTGTATGCATGTGTCTCACATTTTTGTAAATTTTGTTTATTGACCTGCATAAGGGAAAGCTCTAAAAGCTTTTATTTATTTTAGGACCGTATTATTCATATAAGTGCTTTTCTTCGTTTTGGTCTTAATTTGGAGTATGGCAGTAACCTACAACGTATGCTTTTATTATGCCTACTATTATGACATTTCTAACGTATTGTTTAGTAAACGCTATAAATTATAAAACTACATTTAGTTGTTAACTTACTTATTTTAAAGTTATTGGATATTGAGCTATGCGTGCTCGTTTGATAGTACGCTGTTTCAAGAACGTATTATTTTAAGTAATCTTGCATACTTTCATTATATATATATATATACATATGCATATTTGTTGTAAGTTAGATCAATTGAACTGAGATTAGCAAAATAAAGAAGACCGTTAGAAGATTACTATTTTATTTTCGTACTTCGATTATATTAAATATTAGCCCTTTTGTGTAGTTCAACTAATTCTTCTGCGTAGATAATATCATGGCTTTCCTTTGTCGTTCTGCGTATTGACCAACGCATGGGAGGCGTAATAAGTTTTTTATCAACTTGGGTATCATCTCTTGTTAACCAACTGACTGGTAAAGCTATTAATAACAGTATCATAACCCCTATAAAGGTATTATAATAATGCGTTATTCTGAACAATACAAATATATCTTCATCTGGAACTGGTGATCTGTAATATATACGTATACTCTGTACAACTTCACTTCAGTGCGATACATTATCACTTACGTATTGTACGGTAATGAGGCTAAATTCGTAAAATTAGTAGGACATCCTTCTGTTGAAAGTGGCTTCGGCACGTATTTAATAGCACCTGAAGCTTTATAGATTTGATTTTTAATTACAATAAACGATGTTAGCACTAGCGACGATACACTTCCTGCGAATGCTCCCTAAAATATAACCTGTTATAATGGCACAGTATCAGTTAAATATGATTGTACTACTTTCGAGTTTGCAAAAGGAAATATCATTCCCAAACTGAATAAACCCAACAATGGTCCTGCTGTTATTCCAGACAACGTTATTCCCAACGCAAAAAGCCCTCCTAAATGTTGAATGACAAATATCAAAGAAGTCGCCACAACACCGATAATAATAACGATTATTTTTAGTATATTGCTAACTTTAGTTTGATCAATATTCTTTGGCATGAATCCAAATATAAAGTCTTCGTATATAAGTCCAGAAAGCGAATTCATGTGAGCGGATAAGGTGCTGGAATTCATATAAAAAGGTTTAAAACCAAAATAGTAGACATACAAGTTACCTCAAAGATGCGCAAAATATTCCAGCAATGAATAATCCAGAAAGTCCTGGTATTTTACTAGCAACGTCCATAACGTAGTAAGGTAGAAGTTGGTCATCTTTCTTCACTACCTTCGTCGTTAGAGGATCGCAGTCGTGATATTTCGCGTACATGATAAGTCCTATTAGAATGCCAGAGCTTTTGAAGAAGATCGTTCCAAAACCGTATATTATCAATGCCCTAAAATGAAACAGATGATGTTATCTGGTGTTTGGAAGAAAATAATTAGTTACTGTTTAGCACCCAACATCGTTGGTAGCGACAGAAATTTTTGAACTGAACCTTGATTAACAGCAATTTGAGGCATCGAGAATATAGTCCAACCAATTACGATTGCCCAAAAAGTATCTCTTTTAGTAGGATCAATATCGAAGCTATGAATAAAAGGAAGATATTAAAATCGTTACTTTATTTTAGAGCAAGAAACAATTTCCAAATTGAAGGAGAGGGAAAATGCCTTACTTACTCAATGTTTAATCTTTCGCCAATAGAAGCTTGAAGGAAAACATTTCCGATACCTCCTATAGAAGTTACACCGATGATAAGAACAGCAATTAAAGCGCCAAACATAGCAATTAATTGCAAAGTATCAGTCCAAACCACAGTTTTTAGACCACCAATGGTAGTATAAAAGATGCAAATAGCACATATTATTGGATTCACTAAATGTAGATTCACTGATGTAGCTGTAACAAGAAGTCTGTTAGCAATTGTTTTTAGATATACAACCAAGTAGTTATTTTTGTAAAAGAATCAAACACAAATTAATTTGTCACCAGGCATTCATTAACAATATGTATAATCTTGAAATACATAACTTGCCGAATTTAGCAAAGAGGAGCAATCTCCTGCAGCGGAATTGACTAAGTAAATATTTCGAAAGCATTTTTAGTTTACCTTGTGACAAAGCTAAAGCAGGCCCATATATTACAATGGGCAAATAGAGTAAGGTATTAATATTATACAAAATAGATCCCATTATCCTAATTTTGCTGTTAAATCTTAATTCTAAGTATTCGTAGGTACTAGTTATCTGCAGTTGATGGAACACTGGTACAGTTATATAAGCTGCAACTATGCAACCAATTATGTGGGATATGGATATAAATATAACTGTAGCTCCAAATTTGTAAACATCGGCCGGTATCGACAGCATCGCAATACTGGATATATTACTGAAAATAAGGATTTTGTCAATTATATAGAGCATATTTTCACAAAAAAATGTTTACCTTGCCACTAGAGACATAGCCACTGGAAATACTTTCATAGTTTTACCACCCAAAAGATATTCATTGGGAGTTATTTGCTTCTTTCCAAAGTATCCAAAGTATATTCCTATGACAACACTAAGTCCCAACATTAATGTAAACAAGCAGTAATCATACCAAGAGAATTTAATTATATTTTCAATGAGATCTACTGGAAAAGATGTTAGATTTGACATCATTAATCGTTGCTAATCAACCAATCCCATTTAATTTTCTATAAGTTAAGTAAGGAAACACTGTCTATTTGACGTGAATGCTGCGTTGCTTGCATAATCTAAGTAGTTTGTAACATCACCATTTACATAAAAGTATATTTGCTTAGATTCATAAATTATTGTTAAAGCTCGCTCTGACGCTATTATCTATCATTCGTGTTATTCAACTGTGTTTTTGGTATATCGTTTTAATAAATGTAAACTCATATAATAATATAATTTTTCATGGGATTTTCGTTGTTTCTTGACTTTTGTAACCAGTTTATAGATTGTCATAGATGATCTCCAGATTGATTGGGATTAAAAAAATACCTGCCAAAAATTATAATCACGTCTAAATGAGAGGTATTTACGAGGGTTGTCTTTTAAGTCTTGCATATAGAGCTGGAATAAAACAGTAGATAGCTTTTAAAGACTTTAACAATGCGATGTTTTATTGCGTTAAAAATTTAATTATCTTGCGTGCTGTGTGCAAGGATGGTTCGTCGTTTGAGCTTGGTTTCTCGAAGGTCCGAGATGACTTGCTACAAACAAATGGTTGTATATCTATCGGCAGTGACAGTCATTCTTGTAGAGGACTTGTTGCTACACGACCTGATTTTGAGACAAGTCTTTTTAGAGACACTTCGAGGACGGATAACTTCTGTCGATTTTTCTTCATTTTGGAACATCCAAATCGATAACTAGCGTTTATTTTTTGGCTCGTATGAGTAAATCCATTGATGACCTTGTACATGTTTTCAGCGTTTTCGGCGTTGAAATGGTCTAGAGTTTCTTGACAATAATTCATCATAGCTCACACTAGTATTCTTCATGTCAAATTTTTTGAAATGGGCTCTTCGAAATCCTCAAGGATGGCTTAATCTCGCAATATACCACATGTCGATTTTTGTTGATAGTCTTGCGCATATCATCGATTTTTTCCTGAGTGATTGCGGTTTTTGATGCACTTGCTTTTAGATCATCGCTAAGACTAATCCGTCCACATTTGAATTCTCTATACCAACGAGAAATTGATGGCAATGAAATACCGCTGATGTGCTGCTTCATTGTCGAAAACGAAAACCAACTCGGCGAGGCAATCTTGTTGAGATAACTTCGAAAATTATAAAAAATTATTGCTCGAAAATGTTCTCAGTTTAATTCCATTTTCAACTAACTTGTCAACTTCGACAATTCGTTGTAACTACAACACTACGCGTATTGCACTGAGACTTTGGATTTAGGTTAACTAAAGATGGAGATTACTTATTAATGCTGACATTTGATTAGTGGCGCCTTCTATGTCGCAGTATACAAAACTTAAAACATATTCCTCGTAGCTTCCGTAAATGTTCGGACAGCGATGCAGCTGATATGTATGGAGAAATTAAATAACTTAAATTTTTAAAAAGCAGTTACTATCAATTTTTGAAAATACTATAGTGACAATTTGAATATTGTTTACGTTACCACTTCCAGTAGCACAAAATTTGCAATTTTAAAACTTGTTAGAAATGATTTAACACAAACACAATTTCAAAAATATTTCTGCTATCATTAAGGAGATTTACGTTATAAGTTCATCTTCTTTACACGGTTTAATGAGAGAACTTATCGAAAACAAGGCAAAAAAGAAGACTTTTTGCAATCTTTCGTATTTTTATTACCCATAGTAATTGATTAATTTTTGACTTATGTTGTTTTTTATTGTAAAAGGTATTCCCATTTTCAATTTATAATAGAAGACACAAACTGTTTGAAACGTAACAATACGTTTGTCCCAAATTCTAGTACGAGACTTAGTAATGGTAAAATAATATCCATTTATCATGACCTACATTGTTTTATCAAAATTTTTAATAACGTTCTGGAATAACTCTAGCTGAATTATAGGATTACAATACAATAATTCTTACAAAACAATATGGATTACTAAAGGGTATAACCCCCACTAGTGGTTAAAACTGGTTATTATCTTAATGGTGTGTAGGGGGTTCAACAATTCTTGCCGAACCATATTTCATTCCTTCCTGATAGTAAGCTGTATTTCTTGGAACATTCCCAGTGACATATCTCGTGTAGCAATACACCTTCCAATGGATTACCATCTGAGAAGTTAGCTAGCATGAACATGAAGTCAGCTGTTCACAATACTTACTCGAGAAGGATAAGCATTATCATCTTTAAAAATGATTTGTCCTGTGCACGAAAGGGTAATGAATTGCAAATACGTCGGTGCATGGGGTTTAAAAAAATTGACACTAGTTTATACTATGTTAATTGTTTTGAGTAGTGTAGTTTATTGAGTCCATCTGCAAAGTATGATAAGCCTTAAATCTATTGTATGTTATGCTTACATTTGACTGTTTATACCTGTTTCTCTACGTTGGAGACTATGGATTTCAACTATAAACGAATACATTACTCAATTTTCAAGTACAATCTGGTAGCTGAATGAATTTTGAGAATGATTACAGTGTCAAAACAACGATACCATCAGGGATGAAAAGATTACATATGAGTCTAGCATGAATATAACAGAATAAAACAATACATAAGTTGTAGGACTTTGAATTTCTTAAGTGTCTTTCCAAACAAAATAATTTGCCAACAATTGGCATAAATAATTTTGATTAATTTTTGAACGACTTATAGTTATCGTTTTATTCCTACTTGTTTTTCACTTTCAGTTTCAACATTTAATAAACTTAACGCCTTCTCAACTGTATAATAAATTTTCTCATTGGTGATAGCTTCTTCTTGTGGTAGCAAAAAGTGCATTATAGGCGTTATAAGGTCTCTATGCACTGGGGGATCGTCCTTCTTTCCAGTAAAATAACTAACGATTAGACCTGTTATAATCGTAATCATTGATCCCACGAATGTATAATAGTAGTAGCTTATTCTATAGAGGAAGAAGGGCACTTCGCTAAAATTTAACATGCTAACTGTTGCTTTGACTTTTTGGTTGAACACACTTTACCTGGGAGGAGACAATTGTGTGGTCAACGTTGTATTTACCGGGAATGGACATCCATCGGTGGATAGCGCTTTGGGAACGTCGCGTAAAATTCCTTTACTTTGGTAATGATATGCCCCAATCAACATCCATGAAACGATGCCGAGTGACGCTAGGCCACCTACAGTAGCACCCTGAAACCATACATATTAATTGAAACGATTTATTGAAAGCGTATTTGTCCATTACTTTTGCGTTTGCCACGGGGAACATCATCCCTAATGTAAACAAGCCTACGAGAGGTCCTTGTGCAAGACCAGTTAGCTTCATGGCCAATGGAAAAAGATTTCCCATGTTTTCAATAAAAAATACTAACGCAGTAGAAATTACGCCAGTGATAAGCACAATCATTTTTAAGATATTACTAATAGAGTGCTCCGATAAATTTTTTGGCAGAAATCTTTTGAGAAAGTCCTGATAAATAACTCCGGAAATACAATTAAGTATTGCCGATAATGTACTGAAATGCGTGATTGTTATTGTAGAAACGACAGCAAAGACCTTACTACAACCTTAAAGATGCACAGAAGACACCTGCGATGAATAGTCCAGGTAAACCTGGAATGCTACCAGCTACATCCAGAACAAAGAAAGGCATCATTTGGTCTCCTTTCTGTATTTGTTTGGTACTAATCGGGTCGCAATCATGATATTTGGTGTACATCATTAAACCGGTAAGTACGGCATAGGTCTTGTTTAACATCATTCCTATTGCCATGATAATTGTTGTGCTAGAAGTAAGAAACAATGTAATTGACTTGTTAAGAAAATTCTCTGTAAAATTTATACTGTTTACAAGCTTCCATTGATGGAAGAGACAGAAATTTTTGCACGCTGCCCTGACTAACACCGATATGGGCTATCCAACCGAAACTAAGACCGATAACCGCTGCCCAAAAGGTGTCTCTTTTAACAGGACTTATATCCATGCTGAAAATAGAAAATATTAACAACCTTTGAAGTTGGTTGAAATAATTAGTTACTAGTAGTAATTTGTCTTACTCTATATCTAAGCGTCCTCCAGCCATAGAGGTACTCCATATATTACCAAAGCCACCTACGTTTACTAGTCCAAGGTAAAACACGGCAGTCATCGCTCCTAACATAGCCGTGAATTGGAACGCGTCGCTCCACACAACTGCTTTCAATCCACCTATGGTGGTGTAGAAGATGCATATACCGCAAATTATCGGCGTTACAAAATGGATATTGATATCAGTTGCTAAAAACAGAGTATGCTGGTGAATTAACTTTAGAGTAATAGCTGTGCAGTTACCTTGTGTGAAAGCTAACGCTGGGATGTAGATTGTTATTGGTAGATATAAAAATACGTTCAATACGAACAAAAACGACGATACAAAACGAACACGTCCATCGAACCTCATTTTCAAATATTCGTAGCTGCTTGTTAGTTGTAGCTTGTAGAAGACGGGTAAATAAATTTTGTAAGTAAGAACAGCCATTATGAAGGCAGCTATACAGCTTAACCAGTAAGTTGCACCGAATTGGTAGATTTCTAGTGGTACTGATAATAATGAAAATCCAGATATTGCGCTGTAATGATAACATACTTTAATATATGAAAATAGATTTCAAATATTTATAATTATTGCAGAGAAATGCAATTAGTAGCAGTATTACAGCCGAAGATGGCAGATTAGCTGTCGAAACTTGCGTCCAGTTTTTTTATGAAGTGTTGTGGTTATAGAGATATTGAAGTGTTAGAGTTTTTTGATTTAGAATATATATAGTGCGCGTTGTCCAAAAAGCGATAATAGTGGTTTAGGCTTGGTTATGGAAAAAGATACATGTTGAGGCCTGTTCGTTTGCTCAAGGAAGGATAAAATTTGCATTGTTGTTCTAATTTGATTGGTTAATATACTTTTGGGAAGGAATGAACAGGCACGTATTTAACTAAAATAGCACAGCATAATACTAGGAGGATTAGTGCGGTTATAAGAACGAAAAGACATAAAAGATATTTAAGTTTTAATTGACTTCTTTAAAAACACAATTATACCGCGTTTGTGTAAAAATAATTCAAATGATTTCTATTATGTGTGCCGTAAACTTGCTACATTAGATAATAGTAAAAAATTAACTGGGAGAATATGTCAGAGCTATGAATTTTACACCGGAATGATTGTCAAAAACTAAAACAAACCGTGTGTTCTACATATATATAATACGTACTGCATATGCTCGATATTTGAGGGATTGGTTACCTAGACAGCGACATTCTTTATCATTTACTCAGTTTCTCAACCACCAATTGGCAAAGAATACGAGGAGATTCAAATGATAATAATACTAACTCTGAATTGAATACTCAGCGAATCCTGTTTTTATTCCAGCTACATTAGGCGAGCCACAATTAAAACCTCTTGGGAGGTAATTACAGCAAGAGTATTCCTTAGCGAAGGAAATGCGAATTAGTATTCTTTATTAGGCTATTTTTAGTGGCATATTTATCAGCGCATACTTTAATTTTATTTCTGTTATACCGTCATCCACTGATAAGATGTAGATATTCTTGTACAGCAACACAGTCAACGATAGATCTTATTTTTGCAAGAAATTAAATCGTTGCGACAGCATGTTTCCACCGATAATTTCTCTCAAAGGGATCCATATATCTCAATGATCTTTGAATCCCCGGCATAAGGCGGCCTCGAGTGAGGACTCGGCAGCTGAGATAGCAGATCATTAATACAAGTATTAAACAAAGGTGGGTAATAGATGACAACAGAAATTTATATAGGGAAGTGAATAGTAGGGAACTTTATAAATCCTTTTTTCTAGCAAAATGCATCTGGAAAAGGTAGAAGGAATAACTAAATTTGACAGGATTACTATTAGTATTATAATTATTACTACGATAGAAGAGATCAGGATAAATTAGAAAAGAAAATCACTAGTTATATTTTACGTAAATTAACTTACCTGGCTATCATTGATAAAGCGACTGGTAAAACTTTCATCTTTTTTCCACCCATCAAATAGTCTGTAGTTGTTACTTGTTTTTTTATGAAACCAAAGTAAATGCCAATCAAAACACTTCCCAAGAGCATAAAAGCAAATAAAACGTGATCGTACCATGAAAACTCAATCTTTGGTAAGCCTACAGGGATAATTGGTGCACTTGTAGTATTAGTATCCTTTAGAAGAACCATTTTCGGGCGATATAGTTTGTATGGTTATTTAGAACGTCAATTAATAAATCTCAGACAGAGCAATAACCTGCTTGCTTAGTATATGTTAGGAGTTCAGCAACCTGGGAATCCTATTTTGCTATTCCAGCTACTGCAATGATGATAGTGCAGGTGTGAATGCCAAGACTAGACTCGTTCACCTATCAACAATGCATTTTATAAGGAAGGTGAGTTTTCAAAACAATTCATGATAATGAATTATTTGCAAATTTTGGGGCAAGTACGTCAGATTATGCTTTTTTCTTGTTTATCACTCTTATTTATTTAATAAATTGCAATTTTGTCGCCATAATCACTATTGTAAGCAAAATTTGGTATTCGTATCCTTTACGTGAATTATTTGTTGTAAACAACCGTGTCTATAACAAAATGTGATATATCCAGTAAGATAAAAGATTACTCGGCGCGCGTGGCTCTCGATGTTTGTAAGTATAAATAATATAATAATAAAATATAGAAAAAGGTTTTATTTTTAATTTTTCATAAAAAGGCACACAACTTTTATATTGGGAGGAGTTGGTTTATCTATTAGAAAGCTTGTTTATATTTACAATTTTTTTTGCAATTCATTTTTGCACGCACCTTGAAGTATGTGCTGGACATTTTTATTTTTAAATCAATAACATTGAAATTGTGACTGTTAAAGATTGCAGCTTATGTAGCTGAACAATAATACTAGCAATAACATTATTTATTGTTTATTTGTTTGTGCAAAATAGAAAAAAACGATAGCAAAATAGTGCGTATGTGTCTACGTGTAAGATTCACTAAAGTATACATATATGTACAAGAATACTAGGTGTATGCATAAGTTTTTGCCAGTTTAACCAAGAGACGGCGCCAGCGAAAAGTACGCAGCGTATTAATTTGACACATATGTCATTTTATTAGTATGGGATTTAAACTACAAACACACACAGGTTGAGACCGCCAAAAACTAGCGTCTTTGCTTTATTGTTATTGATCATGTCGAGTTTTGTGCTTGAAAAAGAACATTACATAACACGCATTACTTTTCTTATTTAATCAATAGAAAAGGGCTGTTGAAAGTCATCGTTTGCTTTTAGAAACATATGGTGAACACGCTCCAGCGATTAGAACATGTGAGAGATGGTTTCAACAATTTCAAAGTGGTGACTTGAATGTGAAAAACAGCGACCGCTTTGATAGACCACAAAAATGCGAAGATGAGCAATTGCAGGATTTATTAGATGATGACCGAACTCAAATTCAACGGTAATTAGCAGAAGCATTACATGTGTCACAAGAAACAATCAGCAGACGTTTACGATCAATGGGGAAGATTAGTAAACCCTGTAATGGATCCCACATTATTTGAATGAACATCAAATAGAAAATCGCAAAGTCACTTATAAAATGCTGCTTCAACGTCACGAAAGGAAATCATTTTTGTATCGAATTGTGACGGGTGACGAAAAGTAGATTTATTGTGAAAACCCGAAGCGGAAAAATCGTGGCTTTCACCTGGTGAGGCCGGTCTTTTAACGTCAAGGCCAAATCTATTTAGCAAGAAGACCATGCTCTGTGTCTGGTGGGGCGAGAGCGGTATTGTGTATTATCAGCTTTGAAAGCCTGCCGAAACCGTTACACAATGCTATCGCCAACAAATGATTAATTTAAACCACGCATTAATCGAAAGAAGACAGCAATGGGACGGAAGGTATGGCAAAGAGCTTTTGTTACACGATAACACAACAAAATAAGCGGAAAACACTTTGAAATCGCTTGGATTGGACATACTTCCGCACCCACCGTATGCCCCAGACCTGGAAGTTGGAAAATGGCTCGACGAATGGCGAAAACGTTAATACACAACGCTATCGCCAAAAAGTGATTAATTTAAACCACACATTAATCGAAAAACGATCACAATGGGCCGGAAGACATGGCAAAGTGATTTTGTTGCACGTAATGCTCCGTCTCATACAGCATAACCAGTGAAAGACACCTTGAAATCGCTTGGATAGGACATCCTTTCGCACCTGCCGTACTCCCCAGACCTGGCGCCATCTGACTGTTTCCTCTTGGCATCAATGGGGCATGCGCTCGCAGAGCAGCACTTCAGCAATTCCGAGGAAGTTCGAAAATGGCTCGACAAATGGTTTACCGCAAAATGCAAAGAATTTTTCTGACATAGTATCCATAAATTACATGAAAGAGGGGTAGAACAAGATGGCCAATATTTTGAATAAAAAAAATAATGTGTTTATTTTTAGGACAAAAACCGAAAATAACCGGAAAAAACTTATGCATATACTTGGTACGTAAACTATGTACATATAATGAATAAAAGTCTGCACCCACCTACATATGGTGTGATCACAACTAAATTCAATACAATGAATAACGACGTTTTGAACAGAATATTTCAATGAATCGTCTGATCATAGTTGCAGCTTACAGAGGAGCAATTAATTGCAAATACGTCTGCGCATGCGGTTTAAAAAAATTGACACTAGTTTATACTATGTTAATTATTTTGAGTAGTGTAGTTTATGGAGTCCATCTGCAAAGTATAAGTCTTAAATCTTTTGTATGTTATGCTTACATTTGACCGTTTATATCCATTTCTCTTATACGTTGGATACTATGGATTTCAACTACAGGCGAATACATTACTCAATTCTTAAGTATAATTTGGTAGCTGCATGAATTTTGAAAATGATTACGGTGTCAAAACTAACAACGATATCATCAGGGATGAAACAATTACATATGAGTCTAGCATGAATATAGCATAATAATACATTACGTAAGTTATAAGACTTTGAATTTCTTAAGTGTCTTTCCAAACAAAATAATTGGCCAGCAATAGTATAAATAATTTTGATTAATTTTTGAACGACTTATAGTTATCGTTTTATTCCTACTTGTTTTTCACTTTCAGTTTGAACATTTAATAAATTTAACGCTTTCTTAACTGGATAATAAACTTTCTCGTTGGTGATAGCTTCTTCTTGTGGTAGCAAAAAATGCATTATAGGCGTTATAAGGTCTCTATGCACTGGGGGATCGTCCTTCTTTCGAGTAAAATAACTAACAATTAGACCTGTTATAATCGTAATCATTGATCCCACGAATGTGTAATAGTAGTAGCTTATTCTATAGAGGAAGAAGGGTACTTCGCTAATTAACTGTTATATTGACCTTTTGGTTGAACACTCTTTACCTGGGAGGAGACAATTGTGTAGTCAACGTTGTATTTACCGGGAATGGACATCCATCCGTGGATAGCGCTTTGGGAACGTCGCGTAAAATTCCTTTACTTTGGTAATGACATGCCCCAATTAACATCCACGAAACGATGCCGAGTGACGCTAGGCCACCTACAGTAGCACCCTGAAACCATACATATTAATTGAAAGGATTTATTGAAAGCGTATTTGTCCATTACTTTTGCGTTAGCCACGGGGAACATCATCCCTAACGTAAACAAGCCTATAAGAGGTCCTTCTGCAAGACCAGCTACCTTCATGTCCAATGGAAAAATATTTCCCATGTTTTCGACAACAAATACTAATGCAGTAGAAATTAGGCCACTGGTAAGCACAATCATTTTCAAGATGTTACTAATAGATTGCTCCGATAAATTTTTCTGCAGAAATCTTTCGAGAAAGTCCTGATAAATAACTCCGGAAACGCAATTAAGAACTGCGGATAACGTACTGAAATGCGTGATTATTATTATAGAAACGACAGCAAGGATCTTACTACTACCTTAAAGACGCGCAGAAGACACTAGCTATGAATAGTCCAGGTAAACCTGGAATGCTACTAGCTACATCCAGAACGAAAAAGGGGATCATTTGGTCTCCCTTCTGCATCTGTTTGGTACTAATCGCGTCGCAATCATGATATTTGGTGTACATCATTAAACCGGTAAGTACGCTATAGCTCTTGTTTAACATCAGCCCTATTGCCACGATAATTGTTGTGCTAGAAATAATAAGCAATACAATTGACTGGTTAAGAAAATTATCTTTAAAATTTATACTGTTTATAAGCTTCCATTAATGGAAGAGATAGAAATTTCTGCACGCTACCCTGATGGACAGCAATTGATCCTATCCAACTGAAACTGAGACCGATAACCGCTGCCCAAAAGGTGTCTCTTTTAACAGGATTTATATTCATACTGAGAAAAGAAAATATTAATAATGCTTTAAAGTTGGTTGAAGTAATTAGTTACTAGTAGTAATTTGTCTTACTCTATATCTAAGCGTCCTCCAGCCATACAGGTATCCCATATGTTACTAAAGCCACCTACGTTTACTAGTCCAAGGTATAACACGCCAGCCATCGCTCCTAACATAGCCGTGAATTGGAACGCGTCGCTCCACACAACTGCTTTCAGTCCACCTATGGTCGTGTAGAAGATGCATATACCGCAAATTATCGGTGTTATAAAATAGATATTGATATTAGTTGCTCAAAACAGAGTATGCTTCTGAATTTACTTTAGAGTAACAGATGTGCAAGTACCTTGTGTGAAAGCTAACGCTGGGATGTAGATTGTTATTGGCAGATATAAGAATATGTTAAATACGAACAAAAACGACGATACAAAACGAACATGTCCATCGAACCTCATTTTCAAATATTCGTAGCTGCTTGTTAGTTGTAGCTTGTAGAAGACGGGCAAATAAATTTTGTAATTGAAAGCAGCCATTACAAAGGCAGCTTATACAGCTCCACCAGCAAGTTGCGCTGAATTGGTAGATTTCTAATGGTACTGATAATAATGAAAATCCAGATACTGCGCTCTAATTTTGAACATAATTTAATAATAATAGATGAAAATGAATTTCAAATATTTGTAATTATCGGTAGAGAAGGGCTGGCAATAACTTGCATTTTAGGTGAAAAACTTTTTATCCGTTGTCAGTAACTGATAAAATTAAATAGTATACATGTAGTGAGTATACTTGAGTAATACTGAACTTAGTTCAGGTTTATTGCTTAAGATGATAGTTTAGCTGTCGAAACGTCGTCCAGTTTTTAGTGAAGTGTCGCGGCTAGGGAGATATTCAAGTGTTTCGGTGTACTAGTCCCACAGTGTTCGGGTTTTGTGATTTAGTATATATATAGTGGGCATTACTCGAAAGGTGATAGTATTGGCCTAGTGTTGGTTACGGAAAGAAGGCATATTGAGACTTGTTGGTGTGTGTCGTTTACTCAAGGAAGGACAAAGTTTACATTGTTGTTCTAATTTGATGTACATTTGATTTACATCGGAATGATCGTCAAAAATTAAAACAAACCGTAGGTTCTACATATAATATGTACTACATGTGCTCGATATTTAAAGGACTGGTTATTTAGATAGAGACATTCCTTATTTACTCATTTTCTTGAAATGATAGTTGATAACAATATTAATTCTGAATTGAATATACTGCGGATCCTGTTTTATTCCAGTTACATCAGGCAAGCCACAATTAATCACAGAATTTCAAATAAATGAATTGGTACGGGATTTAAACCTATCAAAATTTCAAGCAAAACTTCTTGGGACGTAACTACAGCAAGGGAATTCCTTAGCGAATGAGATGCGAACTGGTATTTCTTATTGGATTATTCTTAGTGTCATATGACAAAACAGCAGATTTATCAGTGCTTATTTTGATTTTATTTCTGTTGTATCGTCCATTTATAAGATGCAGATATTCGTGTAAAGCAACATAGTCAAATATAGACGTTTGCAAGAAATTAAATAGTTGCGACAGCATGTTTACAGCGATAACTTCTCTCAAAGGTGTTCATTTATCTTAAAACGCCTTCAACCCCCGACATAAGGCGGCTCTGGGTAAGAAATTGGCAGTTCAGATAGCAGATCATTAATACAAATATTAAATAAAGGTGGGTAATAGATGACAGGAGACATTTATAAAGGGAAATGAATAGTAGGGTAGTTTATAAACCCTTTTTTTCTAGCAAGATACACCTGGAAAAGGTAGAAGGAATAACTAAATTTGGCAGTATAAAAGGCTAGCAGGTAAGGTAAAATGCAGAACGTGCGTCTAGCAAGCGATTATTACTACGATAAAAGAGAATCAGGATAAATTAGAAAAACTACCTACTAGTTATATTTCGCGTAAATTAACTTACCTGGCTATCATTGATAAAGCAACTGGTAAAACTTTCATCTTTTTTCCACCCATCAAATAGTCTGTAGTTGTTACTTGTTTTTTTATGAAACCAAAGTAAATGCCAATCAAAACACTTCCCAAGAGCATAATAGCAAATAAAACGTGATCATACCATGAAAACTCAATCTTTGGTAAGTGTACAGGGATAATTAGTGCACTTGTAGTATTAGTATCCTTTAGAAGAATCCTTTTCGGAAGATACATTTTCTATGGTTATCGAGAAGGTCAATTAAGAAATCTTAGAAAGTGTAGAAACTTGCTTGATAAGTATATCTTAGGAGTTCAGCAACCTGGGTGTTCTATTTTGATATTCCAGCTATTGCAATGGTGTAGGTGTGAATGCCGAGACTAGACTCGTTCATCTATTAATAATGCATTTTATAGTTTTCGAAACAATTGATGACAATGAGTTATTTGCAAATTTTGGGATAACTACGTCAGATTAGATTTTTTCTTCTTGTCTATCTCTCTTATTTATTTAACAAATTACATTATTGTCTTCATAATTGCTTTGCTTAGGATAGAATAGTGTTAGTATCCTTTTCATGAATTATTTGTTGTAAATAAGCGTATCTATAACAAAATGTATTATATCGAGGAAGATAGTAAAAGATTACTCACCGCACAAGGTTATCTATGTTTGTATACGGGTAAAATGCAGAAAAAGATTTTATTTTTATTTTTTCGCAAAAAGCAAACAACTTTTACAGTGGGAGGCGTTGGTTTAGCTGTTAGAAATCCGTTTATATTTATAATTTTTTTAGCAATTCCTTTATGCACGCACCTTGAACTATGTATTGGCCGGTGATTTATTCTCAAAATGAAACTGATCTTAACATAAATTGAAGTGAGTTGAGCTTTAAGAAAATAGATCTGCAAACGAAAATTTGTTTAATACAATGTTATTGTTGAACGGTTCGGTGGTTCAGTGGTAAGAGGACCAGCATTTGAATTTGGCAACTCAGTTGTTGTTACGTTCTCCTGGTTTGAAGAACAACGCCGCTGTAGCCTGCTCGTAATTTCCTAAATTACTTGACCAATACTTACTTGTAGAGTATGTTCGCTTATTTACTAGAGGAGAGGTTGTACAATGAAACTCAATGCGCATGCGCAAAAAAATATATTTAAAAATGGAATGGTTACACGGTTTCCACTCTTGCCTATGTACATGTACGATGTACGTAAGATATATAGATTTGCAATAATTGCAGTTATTCGAGCTCTCTTATACATGTAATGTACATTAGCATTTGTATATGTATTTTCATTGATAGCAACATAAAGTAATGCCTCAGCATGTACGTTGCAACGCTATGTCTTAATTCTGTTTAAAAGGTTAAACTCTTATATGCTTCCGCTGAAGCTTTGTCAGAGGCATGTACTAATGCCTCTATCTGTTTGCATGCACCACTACCTTTTTATAGGGGAGCCAACCCTATTTATTTTTTAAATTTATAAGCGCACCTCGGTGCTATGCTTATTTATATGTCCCTTTCCGGGAGCCTAATATACTTTCCTTGTTTGAAATTTGCCTAAGGGACTTGGCCCTGTATTATTGGCATGTATTTGTACTTGACCAAATAGGTTTGTTATATTCACATTTATAGGGGAACCCACCCTATCCCTTAGAGCTTTAACGCCTGGTCGAGGGCGACAGTAGCGATAATAGCCGATCTCAATACAAAAGTAATGTCACAGCTACCCAGGCGTTCTCGTTTGAAATATTACGCTATGTGCAATCTTTAGCTCTCTACTCTACTGCGCCCCAAAGAAGGGAAAAATCCAGTAACCAGCAAATGTGCGAACTGTGCACCGACAAGTAAAACGGAGCGATGATGCCGACATTACATAAGAAAACTGGTCCGTGACACTCGTCCGCTACGACGAGCAACTAAATGAAAAATTTCTAAGTCCCGATACGACAAGGACCGAACAAACGTACAAAAGACAACGGGCGCTGCGGCCGCAACGACCGTCAGCAAGAAGCGGAGTGATCGTACTTGTAGAGGAGGTCTATACATGCGCGCCGACAATCTCACTAAAATAATTTCCGACACAAACTTAACTGAAGACTAAAAATATGTATAGACGACAATGGACACAGTAGCCTCGACGTACGATGATAGAAAATCGAGAATTTATACTTATTAAAAAAATCTATACGTGTGGTCCGACGACGTACCAAATGACTCCCGCCAGAAATAAATGTATAGACAACGTCCTCGACGATTCCCGCCAAAACTAGAAAAACTTAGAAATCTCTAATAATGTTACGACGACGTTACTGTACACGTTACGACGAGGCACGAAAGGTAACCGAGAGTGCACGATCGCTAATACCTCGACTGTCGCGCGGGAGCCGACTGCCTATGCTTGTGTACCTTAAATTTCAAGAAAACTCGCATTACATTTCCGACGACGTTGCAGTGAATGATTTCTATTTAGGCAGTTTTAGCTAGCGTAATGCGAATGGCTGACTTGCATACATATACAATGCGTAATGTACATACATATTAAAATAAAATTGGATATAAGAGAGCAAAATAAATAAATATAAGAATGAAAATAAAATAATATTCTAAATGAAAATAATAATGCAAAGAAGATAAAATACATAATAGTAAAAAAAATTTATAAAATACAAAAAACAATGTTAAGTCCTTAACAGTTGTCGTGCGTTCGAAACCAGCGTCCGACGAGTACAGTGGCGGTACTTTTCGGGCGGGTTCGGTATGCTCCTGAGTCACCATTCGCCGTTGGGAAAATAATTAACGGCGCTTCACCATTTACGGCGAGGAAGTGCAGTAACAAGGCCATGAACACTTTGCACGCACTTTCCTACACCATAAGGCTCCTGAGGTTATAACAAGCTAAAAAGAGCTTATAATCGAAAAAGACAAGCGCAATCTTGTACATAAAAGAAATAAGTAATCAATAGTAGCAATATATCTAGAAATGCCTAGAATATAACACCAAAGATGAAAATGCTTTAAATGCAGCTTCTCATGGTATTGGTGAAATCATTCACGAGAAAGAGAATCTGAAGAGACAAAAGACGCTAACGCATGGATATGTTTCTGCCTATCCAGCGTCATCAGCGTGGTTTCAAACGGTTGTTTGCTTAACACATTGCAATTCCCTCTCTGCTATTATCACCATATCTAACCCTACAGTTCAAGTGATTATTCTTGCCGCTAACTAGTGCCAAAATGAAAGACTTGTCTGCAAAATCAGATACAGCGAAAACAAGCGGGTATAGTTTCCCACCCCCTCACGTGTTTTCATATCTGTATCTGACTTTGCAGATAAGTGTTTCCTTCTTTTGGCACTAGTTAGCGCCAACTGTAGAGTTAGATATGGTGATAGTAGCAGAGGCAAAAACATGTCCGTGTGTTAGCGGTTTGTGTCTCTTCACATTGTCTTTCTCGTGAATGATTCCACCAATACCATGAGAAGCTGTACTTTTAATAGTAGCAATCATAAGTGCAATTACTTGCTGTTCTATTTGATTCCAAATCACTGTTCGCATAGAAACATATCATAATTGAAGAAGTTAAAATAATTATCAAACCATTAAAAACGTTACGGAACCTAGACAATTGCAGATGATGTGGCGTTTTCAGGAAAAGCTGTAAATATGTTAAATAACAACGATATTTCTAATTCGATTTGGTTTATACTAGTTTAGCATTAAGCGCATATTAATTAAAGGCCGGTAAAAACAGACACTCACTCTGTAAATGCCAATGTAAACGGTATTTAGAGTTGTAGGCGGTTTATGCAGAACAACTTCGGAAGGTTCAGTTATCCTTGCTTCACAGACAAAAATGACATTAATTTTGCAAAAATGGGAAAATGTTTTGCATATAAACTTTTTCACAACTTAGTTTATAACGCACTCAGTGAAATTTCTGTGGTTTCATATGAACTTTTGAACAGAATATTTGGTTTTCTTAATATCATCAGCAAATTATGCATTGAAGTGAAGACAAATAGAAGAGAAAATGATATTAAAAAAATTATTATATTTTATACAGAGAATATAAATATTAAATAATAATGATAACTCAAAACCGCGAAATTTCTATAGGTTCACAGAGTTAGACAGACATCCTACGAAATCAGGCATTTCCTTCAGTGTAAAAAAGCCTCTAAACATTCTCAAAAGTTTATTTATTGTTAAATATATATTTAGCATAATTTTTGCCACAGGAATTGTCCAACTTTATAAAATTACCCTTTATAACAATTTATTTTTGTTTTTTCCTTCTCGGATAGCAAGTTGCCTCTCGGCATTTTTATTATTATCGAAGTATACATATCAGTTAATAAAAATGCCGAAAGCTTAATTGCTATTCGAGAAGGAAAAAACAAAAATAAATTGTTATAAAGAGGTAGGGATTTCAAACCTAAGAAAGAACCTAAGAAAATAGGGCGATGCCATCATCTCAACAACAATTTTATAATGTTGGACAATTCATGTGGCAAAAATTATGCTAAGGGGAATAATCAAAAACTAACTCGAAGGCAATACCCATCGACATTTTGATTAGTTTCTTCTAGTAATGTTACCGCGCAGCGAATTAAATGTAATTCAAATTTATCAGTAACAAATAGACGTATACAACAAATTTTCTCCAGCAGTAAACATCTTTGATTGTTAAAAAAGGTTCAAAACCACCCTTAAAAAGACACATAAACAGGCAAGCCTGAAATTTGCGCAAGATCATATAAAATGGGATCATGAGTCATATTTTCTAACGAGAAGAAATTTAACTTGGACGGAACTAATGATTTCATTATTAGCAAGAACATTGAAGTTGAGACAAGCCCAAATTTTGGTGGCGATAGCGTAATAATTTGGGCGAAATTAATGTTTGATTTATTAAAATGACTTGCCCGCTCGCCCGATCTGAACCTCATCGAAAGTTTTTGGGAAATATGCCAATAATAAACAATACGATAGTGTCAAAGAACTGCGAATCTGCGATAGTGAGGTGTTGGAATGATAGTTCCGTTTCAATATTGATCAAATTGATAAACAGTATGAAGACCCGGATGTTTGAAGTTATTTTGAATAGAGGATCTATCATTCACTGCTAAGTTTAGAAAGAAAGAATAAATTTTTTATATATTTATTTTATTTATTAATTTTGTGTTAATGGATCAGTAGAAACTTCACTGTTTCGAGTTACCATTATTGAAAATATTCTCTGTATAAAATCTAATATTTTTTTTAATCTTATTTTCGCTGGCATTTGTGTCTATTTTTAATTTAGAATTAACTTCAATGTATAATTTACGGAAGATATTAAGAAAACCAATTAGGGACCGTTCCCTTTTTAACTCTCATTCAAGCTTTCAAAGCAATAAATTCATTATTTTAGAAATCGATTCATTTATCATGTACCATTTAATTTATCATTACAATTCTGACAGTTATAGTTAGTTTGACTCGGATATATGTAGTTAGTGCAAGTTTAAACTTGGACTAGTTCTTATCGATGATATGAAGCAACGCTAGGATTAGCGGGTTTATATACGGTATTAATTATAACAATGGAAATAAACTAACATTTATATACGATGCTAGAATTTACGTAGCACAGGAGGTTAGAACAATGACAATGGAAATACTCGAATCATCGTTTACTATCAGACAATTTGAAAGCTTTAATACATTTGTACATATACAACAGCTACCAGCTAGATTCCAGAGAAGTACAGTTTTATACATGTATCAATAAAGCGCGAGGTTCAAGAAATCCAGCAAAGCGTATGTTAAGGATATTGTTTGTGTATTTTTCTGTCAGAATTTTAATTTTTGTGAGAAAATTTATTTTATTTTATAAATTTTCCACTAATTTATATATTTTATATGCTTTTATGTTTTAGAACTGTATGTGTTAGCATTAATGTTATTTTATTTTAATTTTTGCCATTTATACTTTCTCTCTTTGCATAATATATATAATATTATTTTATAATACGTATGTACAATATCGGTATGTATGTATGCATTCAACCATTCGGAATACTTATACTAGAACTGCCTAATGTTAGACTCATTAAGTATAACTTCGTCGTACGAATATCGGTAGTTTTCAATGTTTAATGTTTTCAGATACGCGCAGTGAATACCGATACATAATACCTATACAAAGGTAGTGGTGCATGTATAAATATATAGGCGTTATTATATACCTTTAACAAAATTTCTGCGCACGCCTATAAGACTTTAAACACAATATTAGCTGCGTACACGCTGCGACAGTACATCATGTATCAAAAAATAAAGGTGAAGCATACATATACACATGCTAATGTGCATACATGTATAAGAGAGCTTGAATAACTGCAGTTGTTGTGCATATTATATATCTTACATACATAGTAACTGTATATAGGCTAGGGTAGAAACCGAGAATAGATTTTATTTTTTAGACATATTTTATTTAATATATTTTTTTGCACATGCGCATTGAATTTCATTGTAAAACCTACCAAAACCAGTGAGCATTTTCTA
Organism: Trypoxylus dichotomus; assembly: GCA_023509865.1. Lineage (NCBI taxonomy): Eukaryota > Metazoa > Arthropoda > Insecta > Coleoptera > Scarabaeidae > Trypoxylus > Trypoxylus dichotomus. Next base: position 42,744,562 of record CM042074.1, on the reverse strand, counting down.
CAAGTAAGTATTGGACAAGAAATTTACGAAAGAATATACGAGCAGGCTATAGGGGCACTGTTCTTCAAAACAGGAGAACGTAACAGCGTAGTAATTTTTATCTTAAGAAATTACGCTATTTTTTTTCTAAATTGTGATTGAATTTTATTTTCAAATTTCATTACAACAAATATATATAATATAAATATTCATTACAACAAAACTTGAAAATATACCAAGAAGAATTAACAAGGATAAACACGATGAAAACAAACACATTGACCATAGCGACAGAAGAAAAAAAACATAACATCAAAAGCCTTGGAACAAGTTAAAAGTTACAATTACTTAGGAACAACCCTTGTAAGAGAAGGAAATAAATGGGAGAATAGGGAAATCCGCAAAAATATATAATACATTAAGAAATACATTTCTAAAGAGAAATACCAAAACACATAAAGACAGAGTGGTATAAAAGAGTGATCAGACCAATACTAACATATGGCCGTGAGCGATGGACAACCACAAATAGAATTAAAACAGAGTTACGAATGTGCAAATGAGATTCCTAAGAGGAATAGAAGGGATAACATGGAGAGACAAACTCAGAAACACGACAATCACTAATAGTCTAAATATTAAGTCAATAGAAATAATCTTAGAGGAGAGATAACTGGATGGCTTAGACATATACACAGAATGGAAGAAGATCGAATAACAAAGAAGGTTTTTGAAACCAAAACAGAGGGCAAAAACAGAATAGGTAGATCCCGACAAGAATAAATGTGCAGAACATTAGAAAAATAATAACACTGGTCGACACACATTTTGGTGTCTCCGTTAGATTTGTTCTGTCAGATCTAGATTTCGAAATTCGCCAAAATTAGATATAATGTCTTGTTATGTAGGTAACCTTTTAAATATTACTTTTTGATAACTGTTAACTGAAACATAAAAAATGGGTAGGAGGTATTTATTTAACAGAAAATCAAATTTCAGTCACTAGTTAAAAGTTTGCTTTTATAAGATTTCCTTGCGTGAGGTTTATCGGAATATTCTCGCTGAAGATTCCAGCAGTAATCGGCCATCATATCCCATCTTCCTTGGCATCTTTCCTCCATAATGCTGATGCCGTTGTGAAACTTTTCCCGCTGTTCTTCACCAACATCACCTAAGTTTTCTAGAAAACGATCTAAGTGACTGTGAAGATAAATCTTGATGCTCATATTACATCCAAGCGTCTGAAAGTTAGAAAGCATCCGTTCTACTAATAAATAGCGGTGAAATTTATTACGTATGAGTAATAAATTTCACCTTAGTGTATCTTAGAAGCTAGAGCTGTCAGGAAGAAATGCCAGTTATGTTTGGAACCAGCACATCAAAAATACTCTAAATCAGTTCGTATTTTACAGACACCACGACAAAAATTATTTGGTTGGGCGGTGTAATCGTTCATATGAAATAAGTTGCACTAACAAAAAGAGATTTATAATCGGAATTTATGCAGTAATATGTAGACATTTACTTTATGAAATAGTTTATTAGAGGAATAAGCATTGAAACAATTTCAATAATTTAAATTAATTTAAATGACGAATTACTATATACTTTCTTTAATTACATCCAAGAAAATGGAAATATTATTATTGTTGATTTAATTTCTCCAAGGCTACGTCGTCATAATCTGGCGGTCCTTCATATTTATCATTAATTAGGAAGTGCATAATTGGACTAATGCAGTCTTTATTCAGTGGCTTTTCATGTTCCGTAAAATAGCTAATCACCAAGGATGTTAATACTACCATAAGAAGACCCATTATGGCGTACCAGTAAAATGACACTTTATATATAAAAAAAGGTTCTTCAGCAGCTGGCATACCATTTATCGTCTGGACTAGATTTGTAACACTGAAATTAAAATATACGCTATATATATACGTAATTTTTAGAAAACGGTTTCGTACGTATTATTAACGGTGTCAATAATAGTGTCATTACAACCATCTGTGGATAGGAGCGTGACTGGATAAGTTATGACGCCTTTCATTTTATACCATTGAGATGTCAATATTATCCATCCCATCACGCAAACTGATATAATCCCTCCAGCTAATGCTCCCTAAATGATATTTTGTAATTTCTAATGTATTTTTTTATTTTTTATTTACCTTAGCAGTAACTTGCGGTAGCAACATTCCAGCACAAAATAACCCCAAAATCGGGCCGCTGGTAACCCCGCTAAAACTCAACGTTAATTGCACTATACCTCCCATCTTTTCCACAACGTACACCATGGCGGTCGACTCAATTCCAAGAATAACAACTATCAATTTCAAATATTGACTAACTTTCTTTTGGGAGGTACCTTTTGGCACAAATGGCGAAACAAAGTCTTCATATATAGTAGCAGCCAAGCAATTCATCAACGCTGACAAAGTGCTATAATCGTACGAAACGTAGTTCTTGTTATAATTGATTTCTTTTATCTTTGGGAACATCTTTACCTCAGCCCTGCACTAAATATTCCCGATATAAATAGTCCGCATAATCCCGGTATAAAGCTAACTTCTTCCATAACGTACAGCGGTAATATCTGATCATGGCTTTTGATCACATTTGCTTGAAGTGGGTCGCAATTGATGTATTTGCTAAACATCAGGACTCCGCAGAATACACTAAGTGCTTGTATAACTGCGATGCCGAATGTAGACCAAATCAAGGACCTAAAGGATGTGAGTATTGCTTTGTAATTATTATTCCAAAACGACTTACGTTTTTATGTCTTCAAATGATGGCAGCGATAAAAATTTTTGAACGGATCCTTGACCAACTCCAAAGTAACTGACCAACTGCGCAGACTGGCCAATTATAACAGCCCAAAACGTATCCCTCTTCAGGAAATCTAGATCAAAACTAAAATTTTGAATTAAAGACATGTTTATCTAAGCATGAGCATTACCTGATATGTAATTGGCCATGCGTGTATGAATTCTTTAAGATGGTTCCAAAACCACCCCCGCTCCATACACCAATTGCGATGACAACTAGCAATGAACCGAACATTACTCCAAATTGAATTACATCCGTTAGTACTACAGCTCTCAGACCTCCCAGAGTAGTGTAAAATATACATACTCCACAAACAATTGGTGTTATTAAATGAACATTCAAACTGGTAACTGAAGATTATTTCTTTCAATTATGCGTTAGGCATGTTAGAAATATACGAACGTACCTTGTCCCAATGCTAATGCTGGAGTATAAATTACTACTGGCAGGAACAGTGATACGCTCAAAGCATACAGAAATGATGCGAATATTCTGACTTTGTTATTAAATCTTATATTGAAGAACTCGTATACGCTTGTAACTTGTAATTTATAAAATACTGGTAGGAACAAGTAAAACGATGTGAGGGCAATTATTACATTAATTACAACTATAAGACCATAGGTTATGCCGTATCTGTAAATATCTGCTGGTATTGAAAGAAGTGTGAATGCGGATAATGTGCTAAAAGAAGAAATTTTTATGTATTTCTGAAATTATTTTAATTTTTGCGTTTATTTGTCTTCATTAAATTGTTCCGGTTTCTGAAATTTATGATAGAATCCGTTATATTGTTGTTGAAGGTCAAGATTTTTTGTATAAAATCAAAAATCATCGATTTTAATAAAGAAATAAAACCTTTTTGGTTTATTTTCTTCATAGATACTTTATGAAGGTGTTTTTACTTTTGATAAAGAAGTATTGATAAAATATTGCGCAAGAGTCGATATTGGTAAAAAAACTGACAGGTTATTTGTTTCTACCAGTCAAGAATTCTTCCGCGAACGCGTGAAGAGCTAATAAGATGTTTGTAGACTTCCTTTCCGAACATTTTGAAACATGTCAAACTTATAAATTGCGCTAGACCATATGGAAGTCGAATATCGTGTCGATTCTTTCGAAGTTAATACTTTGAACTAAGTGAGTGAAGGCATATGCGTGAAGTATTAAAATGCCAAATGGAAAGAGAAGAGATGATATTTGGCAACATTTTGTTAGGAAACTCTTGTTGGCAAGCTTGAGTGTCGTGATATCTGTAAAAATTAGTAAATGATGGTGATGGTGAAGCTGAAAATATAAATCAATCCCAACCGTTTGTACAAGGAAAAGAAAGTGATGTAACTAAACAACACACAAAGGAACAAAAGTTTAATGGAAGTGGGAATTCGATTGGTAGTAGTAATTTTGATTTTGGTACTGAATGCTGTAACTATCGTACCAGTGATGGCATTTTAAGCTTCTTTGTTAGAACAGTTCGAGACAAGAAATAAGAATTAGAACTAAGTTTGCAATAAATTGTAGTTTCATGTCAATTGAGCATGAAGTCCGAAAAGTCGATGAAATGCTAAGGCCAAAATATGTTTGCCTTTTAGGTTTCAATTATCATCATTTTTTTAGATGAAATGCTTGAAGAAGAAAAATCACTGTATTGTAAAAATCGATCAGATATCTCAATTCATATCTGTCTCGATGGGATGGTCAATCGCCTAGAACATACATCATAATTATATTAGAGAATACCTGCATCTAAAATATCCCATTATGGAAGTTCTGTCAATATATCGAATTTGCCTTCCAAAGATTTGGAAACTGCTTTTAAACAAGTGCCATGTCAATTGCCATCCAAGTTGTGAAATATTTTTGCAATACGAATTTTACCTTATAATTTGGTACACAAAGAAAGTTCCGACTATATTGAATACGATATTCACCCAATCATTTTTTTAAAAAGTTGAGAATATTCAAATTAAAAGGATGATCGAAGACTTCTTAAAGTTCTGGAAATCAGTCTTTGTGATATTTGCCAGGGCCCAGTAGAAACGTGCCTTATGCAGTTGTAGAATGGAGAGTGTAGACGTAATTTTTAAGTTTTTAAGTTCTAAAGACAACACAAAACAGAAATTAAATAATTAGTCAAAGTATGGCTGATCAAATTTTTGCTCTTTTACTATTAGACATAGAAAATGAAACCAGCATTTTGTAACTATCAATTACTTAAACATTCGTCGAGTGGTTTTAGTTAATTTCGTTTTATATACTTTTCATGCTAAATTTATGAAAATTTGAAAGAATAAAATTGAAAAATTACCTTGATACTAACGACATGGATATCGGCCATACTTTCATTTCCTTACCACCCAGTAAATAGTCTTGTGCAGTATTTTGCTTCTTAATAAATCCATAGTAAACGCCAACTAGTGCACTACAAACAAGCATGAAAGCGAACAAAAAGTAATCCAGCCAAGAAAATGTTACGACCTGCATTTTCCGTAAGAGAAATCGAATGAAGTGCAGATCGCTTTCTATATTCTATTAAAAAAGGCAATAAAATGTATGTAACGTTTATCGCCGCTAGATAATAAAATGATCTATTTTTAAATATGCAGGTTGTTACATTAGTTGACCAAGGTATTATTGTGAATTTTTTAAAGTACGTCTTTCATTTAAAAACCAAATGTCATTTTAGTGTTTTTTTATTCTATTATTGTAAGAGGAATTTATTACATAAAAGTTAAATAGTGCACTATAAATCATGTTGCTTTTTTATTGATAAGGATTGTATATTAATATTCATGATTAAATTAATATAAAAATACTTATAAAGCCTGCAAAACGTTCAACAGAATCCTTAAATTTTGTTTCTGCAATGATTGGACATTATTCTAAAATGCGTGTTCGTATGGTGACGTCATTCGAATAAGAACGGTATTTTTCGGTGTTAGTATACGCAGAATACGAAAATTTCATTCGAATTGGGTGCAAATGGTACTTGCTCGATCAAATCCTTAAATACAGTGTTTTCCATTGACTTAACTGACCTGATGATTCGTGTTATTGAGAAAAATGGACGAACTTTTACAAAATGAAATATCGAATAAAATGGAGGATGCTGAGTTGAACGCAGATTGCATGAAAGCATATAATGCTTGCAGTAGCTCATGTGTTTTGGAAAGCAATCGTATTTGATTTTTCTTTTTTATGGTATTCGAGATCAGAGCCCATTTCGCCACATTACTAAATTATTAAACATATACCACTACCATTTGCAAAACACTATACATCCTTTCTATATATATTAACTCTATTAGCTAAGTGCATCATGGTGATTAAAACGTACTTTGAAGAAATAGAGATGCATCCGCTACCAAAAATCGGCCAAATACTCTTGTGCTACAGACTGTATATGTAAACACAGGTACAACATAACACACTATCTGTAATGCTTATTTTTGACATTTCTACATATATCAAGTGGTAAACATTAATAAAGACAAACATAAACGTACAAGTGTAATTCTTTCGAAACAAGTACATATATTTTATCCTTTTATTATTAATAAAAACGTACTTGGAGAATAGAAAACAGTTGCACTAGTAGCAACAAAAAGGAAAATTCCAACCACTTCATTCATGTGTAAGGAATTCTAGTTTTAAAATACGAAATTAGTAGGATTTTCAAACGTTTTTGGTTCGATTCCCAAATGTCCATTCCTTTGTTTGTGTACATAAATAGATTAGCATATTTGAACAATAACATTAACATCGAAATTAGTAATAAGCATCACGCTAGAAAATCGTTTAATAAATCGCTTCCATATTCGAAGTTCAAAAATATCATTGGTTGGATACCAGCTATACTTATTTGCATACTAATCCTGCAATGGATGTACATACTTCATTTGCTATGTAAATATATATAAATAATAATAATAAATGTCTAGTAATATGTATCTAGTTCGATATAGCTAATCTACACACAATTTGCTGTATAATCAAAGATTAACAGATGGCAAACAATAGATGCCCTAAATTTGTTTTTACGTCATAATAATAATGGTATAATAGATTTTTCTTAACTCTGACAAATAATTATTTAGCTTTATGAAAACTTAAAATCTTTTAAATTCAGGCGACCTTTATTATCTACAAAAAAGAATAAAGCGGTACTTACAGAGCAAAGAGAAGCAAAAACCAATCTCATTATAGATGAAGTTTATTGCGAATTAAAAATTGTATAATAATGTTAGACACTTCTATATTATTTGGTGTCAGAAGAGAGAAAGTGAGATACACTATTGGTCATAATAGTACGGACATTTCGATATCACTTAAAATATATATACCTGGTATTGTTTGTGGTGTATCTAATTATTTCACGATTTTGGAAAATAATATTCCAGTTTCGTTATTTATCAACTTAGTTCTTTAATTAGTAAATTGTGTACATGCTTATGGAAGTGTTACATGAATAAAAGTACTTCCTTTTAAAATATTTTGTAAAAATTTAAAGTGTCCATTCTATTATGAGTGGTGGCCTATCTGAAAAATTCAAAGATCTAAGTAAAATATCGTTCATGTTGGCCAAGGTCTTACTCTCACACGAACAATAAGATCGAGAACATCAGTCTTATGTATATGTATAGTGATCATATGCGATTGAATTTTAAACGAGAGACAGTAGAACTAAATCATGAGTCAGCAAGATACCTATGGTTGTATTAAATGCGAAAAGTAAATAAGGATCTGGTAATAGGATTTATTGTAGCCAGCCAAGTAATATACTTAGAGCAATGATAGGTTTCTTATCGAGCTCTATTAATCGTCTGCCTCCATCTTGGTTGAGTAATATAAATGCTTTTGCATGACATAGGTCTACGGGATCATATCAAGGCCGCAGAAATTTCTGTTCGCTCCTGGTAAGTGCAATGGTCGCTTCGTTACTCTCGACGACAGTGTGTCCTGCCCTGGAGTGCAACTTCACGATCAGGAAAAATCATAGACGACATACATTTTGCCCGTTTAGATAGAAGTATTCTAACGCCAAAAAATTCTGCTTGATATAAACTAAACCATATACAAGTAGAACAAACATTTTATTGCCTACGTCGTTGTCCTTTACTGCGTTTTAGTAGATTGGTATATACTTTACTGTGCAGAATAGTAAGGCTTCCGTTATTGCATAAAGTTTAGTAGTAAAGATCAGAATCATACGGCTAAGCTTGTATGACTCAATACTTGCTTTTGGGAATGTAAATGTTAATTAATTGTAATTAGGAATATATAGCATTGAAAGTAATTTCGTTATTATATCTAGGTTGTCAAATTAATGGTCTATAGGAGTATCAAAGGTTAATGGCAATGGATTAATGCAATATAAATATTCAAGGTGACCAATACATCTAAACGCTGAAACTAAAGAAGGGGAATTTTTAGTCTTCCAAAACCTGTTAGCTAAATTAGGTCAACGGCATCATAAGTATAAGACACAGAAATAGTATACTGCCCAAAACAACTACTCAACAAACATAGTATGTTGTAAAAACAGGAAACTAAATATAGAGATGTGTTTTAAAGTGATTATCTTTGAAGCATATAAATGTGTACTTCAATAAATACCTCGATCAGTATCTAAAAGTTTATCGCTGTAATTGGTGGTGCAAATTTGCAAATTTTGAGTGTCGTTCGAACTGGAAATACGCCATAGTCCATCTACTGAGTGAGTCAAAGGCTAACTTCAGATTTCAGAATCTTTTTTTGGAAGCTGCGAATCTTCAAGGAGGACAAGGGGGCCGTCGATTAATATCAATAATACCAGGAGACGATCGATACCTTCCGCAACTAGAACACAGGACTCACATTTGGAATGCAGCTTCTCTTCGAAATGAGTTTGCTGCTGTATATAAACGCAAATAATAGGGAAATCGTTTACATAGCGCCAAATCCGTACAATTATAATTAATGAATCAATGACGAATCGACATTTACGATGCAGCCAAATAATAGTATTCAGTATTCCAATGCGGTGTTCGCCCGGTACACATAATAATCCACAATTTGTCTGGAGAAGCCATCGATTTAATAGCGTAATGGTATGAACTGGGAGAAGCACTGGAGAGCACATCGTCCTTTATTCCATAGAAAATGGAGCTCTTCCATATGTGCCAGCAGTGGGGAAACAATTAATTCTTATGGATTATAATGCACATCCTCATTGAGTAAACACCGTGAATAAGTGGTTCCGTAGGATTGGTATAGAGAAAATAAAATCGTCAGCCAATTTTTGAGATGGTAATGCATCGGAATACGCTTGAGATGCTTTGGAAACGCGTATTGCTATTGTTGAGTTGTTACAATGAAACTTTTGCAAAATTGAATATTTTTCCTATTCTCCTACATTAAAAAAGCAACATTTTGCATTCTCTCAACAAGTTTAAAACATAATAATGTATTTAAATATTTGCTTGCAAAATTGAAGATATTGACATTAATATGAAATTATGGAACCCTTTGGTGGAAACTACGTAAGAATCTAAATGTAATCATAAATTGTGGTATAATAGATACAAAATACAAGATGCGAGGCACCAATTGCAAAGTTGAATATTAATAGTTTCACTATTTGCTTTTTGCTATTATTCCAGACATAAATACTGTTACATATTTTATCATAACACAAAAATAAATTTACTTTATTCAACAATCTTTTATTTACATTCCTATGGAAACTTTACTTATTAAAGTAAGCCAAATTTTATTCAAAACGAATTCCTTCTTGCACATACGGCGTCTCATAAGAACTTAGCTGCTACTCCCATCAAAGACTTCTTTAGAGACGTAATTTTAGGGGGCCTTTTAGACCAAGCCAACTTCTTAATCTCTTAGAATATTTTATATTCTAACAGACTAAGAGCCGGGCTTGACAAAGGTCAATTATTCACGCTAATAAAGTGACGAAAATACCTTTTCAACCATTTCTGAGTAGACTTTACTTTGTGGCGCGGTGCCGAATCTTGCTGAAAGCTGCGGCATGTTTGTCTACAGTTATTCTACACTGCCCTTAGTACGGAAGCTCACAGTGAGTTTTCAAACTCTTAGTTTATTTGAGATGTATCGTCTACAACTTCTTTTGTTATGAAGAATAAATGCGTTTACTGCGTTTTATTCAACGTTCAGATCTTTATTTTTACCAATACTATGCATATAAACATAACACAATTGGAAGCGATGGTTAAAATTCCCTTGAACTACCCAAAAAGTATCCAAAATGCGATCAAGAACATCACTCTTATGTAGATGTATAGTGAGCATATCTGATTGAATTTGAAACGAGAGACAGTAGAACTAAAGTATGGGTCAGCAAGATACCTAAAGCCGATCGAACTCTATGTGAGTATCTCTCTTATTGTACATTTTCTATTGCTATTCGTCACTATTTTGAGCATTGTTTTTACTTCAAATAAAGACCTACTTCCTTATCATCTCGTATATCCCAACTACGTAACGATGTTTAATAGCTATAGATTAAAACAATTATGTATATGTTTTTGCTTTATTCTATGTGATTTACAAATTTTCTTTATTGAGATTTGAGCACTGTTTATTACTTTGTAAGATTTACTAATTCTGCCACTTCGTCATATTGAGGAGGTTCGTTGCCATTTTCTACGATTAAGAATTGCATAATGGGGCTAATACAATTTCTTTTCAAAGGTTTATCTTCCTTCGTAAAGCAGCTAACTGCCAGAGACACTATTACGTTTATTACAAGGCCCATAGCTGCATACCAATAGAATGACACTCTGTATATGGCAAATGGTTCCTCATCATCTAAAATTGTTGGTAGGTTGGTGGTATTTATAAACCTGAAACAGATATATGTGTGGTTTCAAACTCAGACTTGTCTTTTTTGGTTACAATCTCCTTACATGTTGTTAATGGAAGTATTTATAATAGTTTTATTGCAACCACTAGTAGAGACAGGTAAAGATGGGTAAGATATTATACCTTTCGTCTTATACCATTGAGCCGTCAGGATTACCCATGCCATGATGCAGAGTGACACAATACCACCACTTAGTGCACCCTAAAATCATGTGAAAATATGTTCTTATTTATGAGCAAATTAAAATTTATTCTTTGTACTTTCGCAGTGACTTGCGGTAATACCATTCCTACGCAGAAAAGTCCTAAAATTGGTCCACTAGTTATGCCAGTAAAACTCAATGTCAATGCTGCTAAACTTCCTAGTTTCTCAACCACGTATACTAATGCGGTCGAAGTGATTCCTATTGCGACGACTATTAATTTTAAATATTGACTGATTCTCTTTTGAGACGTGTTTTTTGGTACAAAAGGAGAGATAAAATCTTCATACAAAGTAGCCGATAGGCAGTTCATTATTGCTGATAATGTGCTGCAGAAAATAAGTTCAGTATTAAGTTCTGTAAAATTAAAAGAATGTTTACCTTAAACCTGCACTAAATATTCCCGATATGAACAAACCACACAGACCTGGTATAAAGCTCGCTTGCTCCATAACATAGAAAGGCAAAATTTGGTCATTAGTCTTAATAAGGTTTGCTCCAACTGGATCACAATTCATGTAATTGCTGTACATTAGAAGCCCCGATAATATACTTAGGAATACTATTACCGACATTCCAATAATAGCCCAAACTAACGTGCTATACAAGTGTAGAAAAAGTTGATTTGTTTTTATTATTTTAATTGAATGAATTAATTTCATTACATACATTTTAATTAATTTGAACGCTGATAAGGACATAAACTTTTGCACAGTACTTTGACCGACGGAGAAATGACTAGTGATCTGTACAGCTTGACCAAAGAACACTGCCCAAAAACTATCTCTTTGGAGAAAATCTAGTTCGTAGCTAAAAATGGTTTTAGACAATAGTTCATAGAATTGTAAACTGAATTACCTTATATTCAGTCTGCCACCATGGTAGGAATTTCTTACTATGTTCATAAAACCGCCACCTCTTTGTATTCCAACTATAATTACAGTTAACATGGAACCAAGCATGACTCCAAATTGAATAACGTCTGTCCAGACGACTGCTTTTAATCCTCCAAGTGTTGTGTAAAATATACAGACGCCGCATACTATCGGTGTTATTAGATGAATATTTAGATTAGTAACTAAAAAAGCATAGCTTTAGTGCTGCAGAATTTTTAAATCTAAATTTGTTACCTTGTCCTAAAGCCAATGCTGGTATGTAAATTACTATTGGAAGATATAGTACCATGTATATTGCGTACATGAGTGAACCAAATATTCTGACTTTGTTGTTAAATCTAATAGCAAGGTATTCGTAAATGCTAGTAATTTGTAGCTTGTAAAATACTGGAAGAAATAGGAAGTAGGATGCTAAACCTACAAGTATGTGGGTTGCGATTACGAGACCGTACGTTACCCCATATTTATAAATATCTGCTGGTACTGATAGCAGGGTAAAACCAGACAATACACTGAAAGATTCAACACTTAATGATTAAAGAAAAAAATAGTATGTCAGTTACCTTGAAACTACAGAGAGGGCGATTGGCCATGCACTCATACGTTTTCCTCCTAACAAGTAGTCGTGTACAGTATCTTGTTTTTGAAAAAATCCGTAATACACCCCTACCAAAGCACTGCTAGCTAACATTGAAATGAAGAAAAAGTAATCAAGCCATGAAAATGTGGTAACTCGCATGCTGAGAAAGGAAAATGGTAATAGTAACAGCTAAAGATGCTACTTGCACTATACTGAGGCTGCAGTTGCCGTAGTTGTATGTGGTGCTAAGGTGTATATGCAAAAAAAAGAAAACAATGTAATTTAACACGTGCCTGCTAGTGCATTGTTAGATAAGATAAAAGTTCTATCAAATGATCTGCTTAAAAACTTGCTAGCGCATCCTTTGTTAATCCAAAGCATGCTATGCTCCACATTAATACTTATTACTTCGGGAATGGCTTACTAAAGCGCTTGCCTGCTAATATCAATGAATGAGTTGCAGACATTTATCAATGTATCTAAAGTAGTCCGTTTGTTACATGTTATGATCTTATTATTACATATGTCTTACTAAAGCTTACTAATTTATATTATTATGGCTAATTTATATTATGTAACTAACTAAAGTGCTAATTTCCTAACATCAGTGAACAAGTTGCAGACATTTACCAATGTTTTCAGAAGCTATTATCGAAGAAGGCTGCGTGCTAGGTCCGGTTTTCACCTCAGATATTTTTAGTTAACGTAAGAAAGTAAAATTAGTTGAAGTCGTCGATATGGATTATGTTTGGCGGCTATCTAAATCTCATAGGAGTATACAAAAACTGTATATTTTATTTTGGTATTTTAATGAAGTTTTGAAATATCACATCCTTCTTGCTTTTTTTTGTTTCAAGGTTTTGCCAGGGATTAAGGCTGGAAATGAGGTTCAGGGAGGATATGCGATGCCGAATAAGCACACTATATAAAATCATGGGAAATACCTTCTGAATATTATCAGCTCTTACAGCAAGCCCGGCTTCCTCGTCCACGGAGGCATGAGTCACGTAATCCCTGTTCGATACACGGTATACAATGGGTGTATGTCATGTGGCTAATGGAAGTGGACAAATGACGAGTTTTCGGCGTTTTAAAACCGGTTAAGGGAGATGACCCCAACAGAAGAACCTGATTTCGATGGTTGAGGAGGGCTGAGCAGATGGCCAGTAACCAGCTCAGCCTCAGGTCGGATATACAGATGTCGACAAACGCAAAGAAAAACAATAAGAGATGGATTGACAAAGTAAAATAAATTTGCAACCTGGAATGTAAGGGGAATGGTACTAGAGGAAATGGAATTGGTTAAACATTTAGCACATGAAAATTTAGGCTGCAATGTATCTTATAATCGAGACAAAGACATAGAAGAAAAACAGTATAAATTCACACATATCTGTGGAACAATCAGCAGAACCTTAAAAAAACAAAACAAGAAAGGATACACAAATAAAATTTTACAAGACGATATCAGTGCCAACCCTCTTATACGGTAGCAAAACATGGACAACAACGAAAAAACAAGAAATCAGGATACAGGCACAAAAGATGAAAGTTTTAAGGAGAGTGAAAGGTTTCACAATATCCGTTAGATATAGGAGAAGAACTAAACATCTTCGACATAAATGAGAGAATAAAGGAAAACAAATATAGGTGGAAGGAACACGTCGAACAGATGCAAGTGACGAGGTTGCCAGCCAAAGCGAGATTTTATAGATGTTTAGGAAGATGAAGTGCAGGCAGACCAAATAAAAGATGGGTATTGTAACAGGAAAAGGGCCTAAAATCTGAATTAAAGAAGAAGAGGGTTTTTCCAATTTTTTTGCGTTTACATGTCGATCTTGCTAAAGTAACAAATTTTATGAAATGCGGTCATGCCTTTGATTCAACTCGAAATTCCCATAAAAACATACGTTTATTGATTTTATGATAGAATCGCATTAAATTTCGTGTTAAAACAAGTGACTCTAGCAGTACGTTTATGATTTTTTGTTGTCGTTGGTTAAGTTCCGTTTTAAATTTTAACTTTTATATGGTTGATTTGGTGCGAAAATTAAACTTTGTAGCGGGAAGTATAGTTGATGCAACTATGTTGTTTTTACGTACTTATGTATCTATATAGGAGGGCGAGCTGAAATTTTTCCGGAATCGGCCAGAGATGGGCCCGAAGGTTGAAGCGGATTCGTTGGTCGGCAAGGGCAACCTGTTTTATGGCAACTGTCAAAATTTCGGACGTCTACTGTCCATAGTTGTTGTTTATGAGTGTGTTTTATGTAGCAAATCGGGGAGTTTCGCAAAAATGGATAAAATCGAATTTCGTGCAGTGATAAAACACTGTGACCCCACAAGCACAAGTGACGAACCACGCAGTGGACGCCCAAAAACCGCTACTAATGATGAAGTGGCCGACAAGATTCATGATGTTGTACTAGTCGATCCCTGATCGAAGCTGAAAGAGGTAGCAGAAGCAACAGGCATTTCAGAAGAACGTGTTGGCCATATCCTACACGAAATTTTGAGTATGAAAAAGCTTTCGGCGCGAAGGGTACTGCGTTTGCTCACACCGGAGAAAAAACGAAATCGGGTGACCGTTTCGGAGGAGTGTCTGACCAGGATCCAACGCAATCCAAGGGATTTCGTCATGCGTTTCCTAACTGTGGATGAGACTTGGATCCACCACTACATACCAGAGACCAAGGAACAGGCGAACCAGTGGACTTTTCTGGGCGAATCGACTCCGAAGAAAGCAAAGACCGTTCCATCGGCTGGAAAGGTCACGGCGACCATTTTTTGGGATTCCCAAGGTTACAGAAGGGAAGAAGGGAAGAAGGGAAGGACGATTACGGGGCAATACTACAGCGATTTATTGACCCCATTCGGTGCAGTATTGAAGGAGAAATGGCCTCATTTGCAGCGCAAAAAAGTGTTTTTCCACCACGACAGTGGACCAGCTCATTAATCCCACATCGTCATGTCCAAGTTGAATGAGTTGCGCTACGAATTAGTCTCTCATCGACTTATTTCTTTTCCCAAGCCTGAAAAAATCACTGGGAGAAAAGAGAGTTACCTCAAATGAGTTATCACCGCTACAGATGGCTATTTAGCAGATCCCGAAACATACTACTTTTCCTTGAAAACTGAAGTACCGTTTGAAAAAATGTAAGCATTGATCTTCGAGGAGTCTACATCGGCAAATAAAAATAGGAAACCACACCAATACCGTGTTTTTCTTGTCGATTCCGGAAACATTTTAGGTCGCCCTCGTATTTGTGTATGTTTATTTGTTTGCCCCCTTAGATGTTGTTGTTGTAAGCGATCTTGACGTGACCGAAATATATCTCTCTCATCCCACCTCTTCCTCCGTAAATTATTAATGTATTAGGAGAGACCGCGAATGGTTGGCATACCTGTTGCGTTCGAATATTTTACATGAAATATATATATATATATAGACATTGTATTAACATCTTCGGTACATTCATAATTTCTTATTTTGTAATATCTTTTCAAATTTGTGTGATATTTATATTACTAACTTTTTAACTTTCATTTAAAAGTAGTAAATACATAATGTTATGAATAACAACATAATGAACATTCAATAGTTTACAGGAGGTGTTGAAAGTGTTCATCATGAACTTCGATACACAAATTAGTATGTCTCAACATGTTTTCAAAAACTGTTTCGAGTTCATTTGGTGTGATGGCAGCAATTGTATTGCGAATGTTTGTTTTCAACTCTTCAAGTGTGTTGTGTCGGTTGTTACTATACATTTTACCCTTTAAGTTACCCGACAAATCAAAATCATAGGTAGACCGATAGGGCGATCTGAGAGGCTATAAACCTACGGAAACTGTACGTTGTGCTTCGGAAATTCCATGGAGGCATGCGTTTGCGGATATTTTATCGCGAACCTTTCATTTAATGTTACAAACAATTTACGTTCTAAATAATTTTGAAGAATAAACACTCTTTGTTCGATTGACAATGGTATTATAGAGAACCCCATTCACAATCACTATTAACAACTGACAACGCAGCCCTGGCAAACATAGTATGACACGAAATAGCCGCTGGGCATCACGTGCACCTAACGACCACTCGATTCAAAGTAAAGTATGACTGTGGGCCTCTTTTATCTTGGCCGCTCTGTATTTTGCGCTCTTTTATGCTATCTCCAGACGTTGAGGAGCGATAGAAATTTGAGGAGCCCCATAAGAGAACCGCTAACTGTACTTGGAAAACCTTAATTGTTATTGTTTCCGCCTTCTTAAACTTATTTATTTTTTTTTGTTAACCGCGTCAGCCAAGTAGGCAGCAAACTTTTGTAGATTTGTTAAAAAACATCTCAATTTATAACAATTCTTCCTATAATTGATTGAATCTCAGCTGTGCATTCATTTTATTATATTCCACTAGCAATGTACGTTTATACACTTTTTTGGAATTCAATACGTTAGCTTTGCTGTATGAACGAATGTCTCTTCTCGTTACTTTAAACACGCCCAAATGTAAGGAATTAAAACTCATACGTAATAAAATAACGAAAGGTTTACGAATGATGTTTTATTAAGTGTATGTTCTAAGGGCCATTTACAATTTTTATTGCTCTTTCGATAGTTTCATATTTAGGAGGTTCGTCTTCCTTCTTCAATAAGAAATGGGCAACAGGACTTATGCAATTTCGGTTTAAAGGTTTATCATCCTTAGTAAAATAGCTAATTAAAATACTAAAAAAGGAAACAATTAGTACTCCAATCATAACGAACCAATAGAATGATATTCTGTAGAGTATGAAAGGTTGATCTTGTTCTGGAATACTGACGTTCACATTTGTATTCAGTATTTGAATGAATCTAAAAAAAAACAGTTTATTTTCATGGAATCTTATGAATGCACACAGAAGCATTACGTTTCATTAAATTGATTGCTTATGGTTTTATTACAACCGTCTGTGGAAACTGGTAATGTAGGGTATGTAAAACCTTTCATTTTATACCATAGGCCTCCTAGTATTAGCCATGAGTTAACAATAAGAGACACAATACTACCATACAGTGCACCCTAATGAACAATAAGTTTGTAAACTCAAAATACATCAGTGTCATAATGTTTTACTTTTGAATTAACAACAGGCGCCAACATGCCAACTGAAAAAAGACCCAACAAAGGTCCACCGGTTATTCCAGCAATACTGAGCGTTAGTGCTAATAAACCACCCAGTTTTTCGACTATAAATACACAAGCGGTAGTAAACACTCCAATAACAATGACTAGTAACTTGAGGTATAAGCTTATACGTTCTTGAGATGTACCCTTCGATACGAAGGGTGATATAAAATCTTGATAGACAGTAGCAGCCAGGCAGTTGAGGGAGGCTGATAGGGCGCTAAAAACAAGCAATGTCTAAGCCTTGATGTGTATGAAGGGCTTTCATCCCAGATGCGTACCTTAAAGCAGCACCGAAAATTCCCGAGAGAAATAGTCCAGCAAATCCTGGTATAAAACTGGTGGTATCCATGACATACATAGGTAATAGTTCGTCTAGGTTCTTTATTATTTTTGTTTCAAAGGGATCGCAATCGGAATATTTAGCAAATATTACCAGACCAGCGGCCATGCATACAGTTTTGACCACGATGACGCCGATAGAAGTTAAAATTAAAGTCCTACAATAAGAATATAAATAATTTGGGTGAAAGGTAGATAATATTACGTAGTTTAAGCGCATGTTACTTACAATTTTATCGAACGAAACGATGGCAAGGATAAGCATTTTTGCACAAAGCTTTGACTACATGCGAAATGATTCGTCATCGTGAAAAATACACCTACCGTACATGACCAAAATGTATCCCTCTTAATCATGTCAAAGTCGAAACTATGATAAATTATTTTATATTGCTGAATAAATTATTAAATGGTTTTTATGTACCTTATATCTAATCGCCGGGTATCATAGGATTTCTTAAAAATTGTTCCGAGTCCACCGACTGATATCACACCAAGAAGTACCACAACAATAAAGGTGCTAAGCATGACTCCAAACTGTATGGCGTCCGTTTTAACCATAGCTTTCATACCACCTAGGGTTGTATAAAATATGCAAACCCCACAAACTACTGGAGTAATATAATGAATGCTTACATCGGTTACTATAACGTAAAAATATTGATGGTTAGAGATGGATTGTTTTGCCGGTGCACAGTAGCGCGGTTGGCACTAGTTCGGCTGGACTCGGACGGGATGCCACTAGTTCACTTCAATCGCTTTTAGAGTGTATATTGTTGATTCAACTAGCCATACAATAATAAGCGAAACTGACTTGGAAACGAAAACATAGGTTTCAAATTGATAAACATACACATTGGGATATTGATTTAAAATGTAGTAGCAAAGTAAAGTTAACGTGGAGAGTATACATTGTAGTAGTAAGTGCGCCGCACACCGATAAACTTTGGGAACCCATGCCGTAGCAGTTCTGTAAAGTGCTATGCTCGCAATGTCAACTTAATAGTTTACGAAGAACGGAACAGAAAACGCCACTTGAGATCAGTGAAAGACAGATAAAATTTAATGTTTGCAATAATCTGCGAACCTTAGTGGAGCAAGAGGCGCTTTGTACATTCTGGCAAAAATATATTTCTGCTGAAAATTACCAAGCACAAACCAGCTGCAAAAACATTTACCACGGTTGAAATTACAAGTTGTGAATACTGTACAAAATGTTATAAAAACTCAGAAAATATGAATAAAGATGGACAGAATAACATATACTAACAAAACAGAGTAATAAATGTTATGGTGTGTACTTTTAAATTTGTTGACCCGTCGATGGCATTTGTTTTGTGATGTCTTCAAAATGGTATTAATATCTTTAGTGTACAACAAAATCAATTATGAATATTTCTCACTGATGCAGCCGCAACTATGGGAGATTACCAAAAACACATTTTTGATATCTCCTTTACGTAACATGTTTCATTTTGTGTCAGATTCCATACTAGAATTCTTAATCTAACATTGCTGCATCCTTTCACGCAATTTTATGGTTTCCTTTCCAAGCGCATTCAGCCAAACCTGATTTAGCATCCCAGTCGAAGGTAGCAACTACTATACTAGAAACAGACTAAAAACAAGCATACGCAGACTAAGCCATCAGAATAGAGAAAGACTATATATAGGGAGTATATAACTTCTACTGCGCAAGCTCTTCTGTGGAGAAAATTGTAGCTTAAATATAATTTTTAGCATGATAATTTCTGTCGGCTCGATTAGTTTAGTAGCCAAATGCGTAAGATTACAAAATTCAAAAATATCGAATCGAGTTCAATCAAAAATTGCAAAATAGTGCATGATGTTTATCGGAATTACTTAACATAGTTGATAATAGGAAAACATCCCTGGAAAACTATATATACAGAGAGGTCATTCTCTAAGTGCAAACACGTATATTCACCACGTCGCAGAAGGTTAAATGTAAGATTAATGTTGCAATTATATGCCAATTGCTTACGGTATCATGTACCCTTGTCAGCATCTAGATAGTGGAAAATAAACACATATAAGTAATTTTTATTTTTTATTGCCCTTTCTGCCTTCGATAGTTACAATTGCACTTAACTTTCGCCAATATACGAGGGCCATTCGGAAAGCAAAGGACGTTTTTTTTTCTATAGATATTTTTATTAGATATAACTAAACGAAATTCTATTTCACGTAAAATTTGATATCTAAGCTACTTTTCTAATTTAGGGACTTATCGAACCGTTTTATTATCTTTTCTATACTTTCTGCATATTTAGTTGCCATCAAGTTGTTCAACTATTGATTAACGGTTTCTTAAGGTTCATCATCACTTCCGTAGCGTTGTCCACTCAAAAAATCTTTCAATTTGGGGAATAACTGAAAATTACTTGGGGCTAGGTTTGGACTGTATGGCAAATTTTGAAAATTTTCTACCGGAACTGCTGAAGCAAGTCCTGTGACGTGGATTATCGTGAAGGAGGATGACTACACTGCTTATCATTCCGCGCCGCTTGCTTTGAATAGCGTGGCGAAAGTGTTTGACAGTAAGCCGCTGCATCTATGGCTTCACCTTCAGGCATGTAGTCGATTAGCAGGACACACTTACGATCCCAAAACACCGTAGCCATAATCTCTCTGGTGCTCAAAATTTGTTTTGCCTTTTCCAAATTTGTTTTGTTGGGGATTGCGGATGATGGAATTGCATTGACTAGCGTTTTGTTTTTGGTCTGAAATGTAATATCCAAGTCTTATCACCAGTGACAATGTGAATCAAAACTTCATTACCATGCTTGAGAGACTGAGAAATGTCAACGCAGCTGCCATTCGTTTGGTTTTCTGTTCGTTTAACAAAATTCAAGGAATTCACCTGGCACACACATTATTACAGCCCACATCTGCATTAATAATTCAGAGCAGCACAGTTCTTGAAATTTCTGGAAAGAAGTGCAGTTCACTAATTGTGAAACGGCTATTTTCTTGGATTTTTCTTTCAATTCTAGTTTTGTGTCCGTCAGTCATTACTGAGGACCGACACGAGCGATCTCCATGGTGAACATTCTTCCGTCCGCCATTAAATATAATACATCACTTCCGAACTGACGCTTCGTCCATCACATTACCGTAAACCTGTTATCTGTCTATAAATTTCGATGAGTCGGACTTTTTGCGCGTTTAAAAAGCGGATAATGCTACTCAGTCCACACTTTGTGCGGATAAGTACCAAGGTCAGTAGTGGGTCGGCCGTGGAGATGAGGCAACGCGGTCACGTCTGAAAGCAAAATTTTCTTTACTTTCCGAATGGTCCCCGTACATTATATTTGTATATTAATGTATATGCACATTTCTCAGTTTCATGTGCCCCTTGGAAGTTAAATTTTTACTGAATACATTTTAAAACACTCTTAACAATAGGAGTACACACTCTGCAAGCAAAACTGATCTAATTTAGGCACATTACATCATTAATCGAGTTTTGTATTGGCCGCGCTATTGTGCGCCGGTAAAACTGCACTTCTATTGATGATGAACTAAATTTTGTACAGTAACACTTACCTTGTCCAAGTGCTAATGCTGGCACATAAATTATAATCGGAGTGTAAAGTAAAATTTGAACTGTGAACAATACAGATGCAAACCTTCGTACTTTATTGTTAAATCTTAGGTTTAAGTATTCATATATACTGGTCACCTCCAATTTATGGAATACTGGGAGATAAATAAAATATGCTACTGCACTTACGAACACCATTAGCGGCACCGTAAGCCAGAAAGTTATACCGTACCTGTAGGTATCTGCTGGTAATGAAATTAGAATTAATGCCGAAAGTTGGCTAAAAAATAAAGTAGTACCTTCAAGAACTATGATTATTGTAGGTATTTAAAACCAAATTAGTACCTTGATACGAGTGACATGGCTGTTGGCCAAATTTTCATCATTTTTCCTCCCAATAGATAGTCGTTTGCGGTTTTTTGTTGCTTGAAAAAACCATAATATACTCCAATCAACGCACTTACAACTAACATAGAAACGAAAATGCAATAATCATACCACGCGAAAGTTTTGGCCATTTTTATGACGGTGATGCGGTCTAAATGTTACCTAATGTTTTTCGCTCCTCCTTTTATGGAATATTTAAAAAAATAATTTATAACTTGTCCACAATGGTTTTGTTATGAATATAATACATTATCTTAATTATTGTCGCGTGTGTTAACTTAATATAAAATTTTTGTTGGATTATTTTATCCGTCAGTTGATAATATATTTTTATGCGTCTCCTACAAACCATTTTTAAAACAAATATTTTGTTTCTGTTCTCTCTACAACTAATTAAATAATAGATAATAAAAATTAAAGACAAATAAGAAACCGAGCTACAACGATTTCACAAATATTAGAAGTGTTTCAATTTCCTCCTCTAAACGCACGATTAATAAATACAGTGCGGTGCTTCAAAAAAAATAATTTATTAATTTGGGTAATGAAAATTAACAGATGATTTATATATTTGCTATTAGCGCATTACTAGTTTAAAAATGTCCCCGACGTTTCGCGAACAACTGCGGTTCGCATTTTCAAAGGTACCGAAAGTCGGGAACAGAAAACCTAATGACACGGCGGAACCCGACAACCGTTATGAGTACGACAAAAGCCGTGAAAGCCGTAACATACTATTTAATATGATTGAAAAGTAAATTGGTCGCTATACCGCTGCATGTTGACTACTAGTTAAATAATAACAATAAACTGTTTTTATTTATGTATAACTTAATCTCTATACAGTGATTTTTTACACTACTTATACACTGAGATAAAGACTCTGTAAATTTATATCATAGGACATTGGTTGACGTCGTGACCACTTAGAACTCATAAAAACTCATTTGAAATTGCGAATCAACAATAAGATGCAAGAATACCTCTCAAAAGTAAAGTTGATACTAACTGAACGTGTTATTACATCGTTGAAATTTTATGTTGAAGAAGAACAACATTGAATAAGACATTTTGCTCATATAATCTTATCTGCTCCAATTCCTTTTAGTATTACGACATACTGGTTCCATACTGGACCAAGGTTTGTTTTCATTTAATTTTTTTACTGATTGCATCATATGCTTTCATTACATTGATCAATCACTATAACTCAAACAGTATATTTCTCACAACTATAAACTCCAAAAATAAAATTAAAATTTTTGCACATGGAGAATGTAAATATATTAAAAGATAAAAAATTGACATTCAATATTTGAATGATAATGAAAAAAACCCATTAACCCATGAAAGGTGTATAGTAACCAAGATATTGACAGCTGTCGGAGTTTCGATGACAAACCGATAACATATGTAGATCTGCGGACAATATAATACCAAATAGGCTCCAGATAATGCTGTAGATAGTAATTATCAGAAATTAATACTAAAAATAGCTAATAACGGATAGTAGATTGAAGGCTATATGTTAATATTTTTGATATTATACAAACTTAATTGCAAATTGTTTTATTCATTATATTACGCATTGAAGTAAACCTCTACTTCCTTATCACTCCGTATATTCAAAGCAAGGAAAAACGTTTAACAGCTATAGATTGAAACAATTTTGTATATGTTTTGTCTTTATTCTACGTAATTTTCAGATTAAGTTACAAAGTTATTTATTACGTTGAAAGATTTTCCAATTCTGTCGCTTCGTCGTACTGAGGAGGTTTGTCGCCATTTTCTACTATTAGGAATTGCATAATAGGACTAATGCAACTTCTTTTCAAGGGCTTGTCTTCCTTCGTAAAGCAGCTAACGGCCAGAGACACTATTACGTTTATCAGAAGGCCCATAGTTGAGTACCAATAGAATGACACTCTGTATATGGCAAATGGTTCCGCATCATCTAAAGTTGTTGGCAGGTTGGTGGTATTTATAAACCTAAAATAGATATATGTGTGGTTTTAACCTCACTTCCTTTTTGTTACAATTTTCTTACATGTTGTTAACGGAAGCATTTATAAGAGTTTTATTGCAACCACTAGTAGAGACAGGTAAAGATGGATAGGCTATTATACCTTTCGTCTTATACCATTGAGCCGTCAGGATTACCCATGCCATGGTGCAGAGTGACACAATACTACCACTTAGTGCTCCCTAAAATCATGTGAAAATAAGTTCTCTTTTATCAGCAAATTAGAATTTATGCTTTGTACTTTCGCAGTGACTTGTGGTAATAACATTCCTACGCAGAAAAGTCCTAAAATTGGCCCACTAGTTATACCAGCGAAGCTCAATGTCAATGCTACTAAACTTCCTAGTTTCTCAACCACGTATACTAATGCGGTCGAAGTGATTCCTATTATGACGACTATTAATTTTAAATATTGACTGACTCTCTTTTCAGACGTGTTTTTTGGCACAAAAGGAGAGATAAAATCTTCATACAAAGTAGCCGATAAGCAGTTCATTATTGCTGATAATGTGCTGCAGAAAATAAGTTCAGTATTGAGTTCGGTAAAATTAAAAAATGTTTACCTTAAACCTGCGCTAAATATTCCCGATATGAACAAACCACACAGACCTGGTATAAAGTTCACCTGCTCCATAACATAGAAGGGTAAAATTTGGTCGTTAGTCTTAATAAGGTTTGCTCCAACTGGATCACAATTCATATAATTGCTGTACATTAGTAGTCCCGAGAATATGCTTAGGGATATTATTACTGACATTCCAATCATAGCCCAAACTAATGCTCTGTCCAGGTACAGAAAAGGTTGATTTCTTTTTACTGCTTTATTTTCAAGAATAATTACTCACATTTTAATTGTATTGAACGCTGGTAAAGACATAAACTTTTGCACTGCACTTTGACTGACGGAGAAATAACTAGCCATCTGTACAGTTTGACCAAAGAAGACTGCCCAAAAAGTATCCCTTCGGAGGAAATCTAGTTCATAGCTAAAAAATAATTTTGGAGAATATTTCATAAAATTTTAAATTAGATCACCTTATATCCAATCTACCTCCATGATAAGAATTTCTTACTACGTTCATAAAACCACCATCTTTCCGTATTCCAGCTATAAATACAGTTAACATGGAACCAAACATGACTCCAAATTGAATAACGTCTGTCCAAACGACTGCTTTCAATCCTCCAAGCGTTGTATAAAATATACAAACACCACATACTATTGGTGTTATTAGATGAGTATTTAGGTTAGTGACTAAAAAAACGAGGCTGTAGTCTTGCAATATTTTCAAATCTAAATTTGTTACCTTGTCCTAAAGCCAATGCTGGTATGTAGATTACTATTGGGAGAAATAGTGTCATGTTTATCGCATACATGAGTGAACCAAATATTCTGACTTTGTTGTTAAATCTAATAGCAAGGTATTCATAAACGCTTGTAATTTGTAGTTTGTAAAATACGGGAAGAAAGAGGAAGTATGATGCTAACCCCACCAATATGTGGGATGGGATTATAAGACCGTATGTTGCTCCATATTTATAAACATCTGCTGGTATCGATAGAAGAGTAAAACCAGACAATGTACTGAAAAATTCAACATTTGTAGATTTTTTCAGAAAATATGACTTAGTTTGTAAATCAGTTACCTTGAAACTGCAGACAGGGCAATTGGCCAAACGTTCATACGTTTTCCTCCCAACAAGTAATCATGTGCGGTATCTTGTTTTTGAAAAAATCCATAATATACCCCTACTAAAGCACTGCTAGCTAACATTAATATGAAAAACAAGTAATCAAGCAATGAAAATGTGATAACTTGCATGATGCAAAGGAAAAATGATAATTGATACTACAAGCCAAGGGCGCTATTTGCAGTATACTGATAAGACCGCAGTCTTACGCGGAATATCTTAGCCAACGTAGTTTATGGTAAAGTATTTGGAATTAAAAAGTGCCTGTCACTATATTGTTAGATAAGATAAAAGGTCAATCAAAGGATTTATATACGTTTATGTTGAATTGACGGGTGCATTTTTACATTAATAATTATTACCTTGGACATGGGTTATTACTACTAAATCGTTAAATTGCGAACATCCATCTGCAAAAACTTTGCCAACACATCTAAAATAGCCCTTCTGTTACAGCTAGATCGGGTTTACTGATGCAATGTTTGAACATGATAGGTTTTCACACTGTGGAAAGGCGTTGAGTGTCGTTTCGTTTGTTCATACTCAACAGTCGCTTGTTTATTTGTATAGCTTCCCTTGTATTTCGTGTGTGAAGGTTCTTACATTTGGCTATGGCCTTAGTGTCGTCGAAATATATTCAGTGTCCCGTCATCATTATCTGTTGCGCTAGGAATATATAAGAAACGGTCACATAAATTTTACCTCTAGTAATCCATTCTAATACAAATTTTTGTCGTAACTTGTACTATTTTCAGTCGCATTTGTTGTCAATTTGATAGGGTATTCGTTCAAAATTACTTAGTAAGACAAGTAGACGATTAACGAAAACCGTTGCTACGTTAGGAGAATAAACAACAACGCCTCCAGTAGGCTAACACTCACAAAACCTGGACAATAGAACAATGGGGAAACGTATTATGAACCGATGAGTCCAAATATGATATGTTTGATCGAAACCGCAGGATATTTATTAGGCGCTCAAAAGATTAGAAAATGCTTCCTGAGTGCACTACACCAACAATGAAGAAAGGTGGGGTTTTTGCATGGGGTTGTCTTTCATTAAGTGGAACAGGGGACCTTGTGAAGATTGATGGAATAATGAGGAAGGAGAATTATCGCGAGATAGAGTTTCTGTGGAACGAATTTGACAGACGAAATAGAAGAGAATGTCCGACGTCCAAAACCCATCTCTGGACGGTATTGCAGAGATAGTGGAACAATATTCCTCAAAATAGACTGAGGAAATTGGTAGAAAGGATGCCACAAATTTTGCGAGTATTTATTAAATCAAGAGGTGGATTTTTCGATGAGCAGAAAGTATAATTTACTTTATGTTTTCTAACTTTCATTATTACTTTTCCTTTTATATACACATACGCAGTAAATCGTAGATAAATAAATATTTTTCTTATAATTGTTTTGTTTAAATTTTTTAAGCAAGCGTAAAATTTTGCAATAAATGGGAAGTGTTCATACTATTATAGGCGGTAGTGTATATCATATATTCAAGGATTTGTTCTATTTTTACTTACTTACCATTTAAACTTGCTTAATTTCTTAACTGGTGTTTTCTCTTAAATTAATTTTATTGATGGAGAGGAAACGTTATGCCCTCTGGTCTGTTAGTTTCTTAGTGAAATAAAAGACTACTTAGAAATTTGTTATTTACTGTGAATTGCCGTTTTTCATGTAATCGTCGTTTGATATTATTTCTGAAAATTCATTTTCGCTCTTACATTATTTCAAAGCATCTATACCTGGAGTTCCTTAACAAACATAAAAAGGTCAATCAGCTTCTCTGGCGTAGACTTTAAAATTGATAACTAGTGTAAAATTTATTATAAAAATATTTTTCACGTACGGACACACACACACACGCGACAATGAACAAAAATCAAATCCAAAATTAGTATCTCCATCTTTGGAGATATATGAGGAATATTTTCATTGCCATGATGATAGACCGAAGACCATTGTTATCTAGATCGAAATCGAGTCGGTGTTATGCGTGCTTGGTTGTATAGCGGCGAGACAAACAAAAAAGGGTTAGCTTGGGTTGTAGACAGACAGCATATACAGAATTTAGAAGTTTTCATAATTTTTGTATTTCCGAGTTAAAATAGATGAAACGTATCTTAACATTTTACAAAAACCATTGCGTCTGCTGCTGATACAGCAAGTATCCTGGAATGAAGGAGAATACTATTAATCCTTTGCAACAATACCTAATTGTAGCGTGCGATCGGCATCTCTTTTTGAAACTTGAAAGACCACTGTAATTGATGTACATATTAAACGATAAATTGAAATTCAATATTTGAATGATAATGAAAAAACCCGTGAACCCATGAAAGATGTATAATAACCAAGATATTAACAGCTGTCGGTGTTTGTATCACAAATCAATAACATTTGTCGATCTGTGAAATATATAATACCAAATAGGCTCCAGATAATGCTGTAGATAATAATTATCAGAAATTAATTCTAGAAATAGCTATAATAACTAGAGGTCTTGTTAGGGTCATTTCCATCGTTCGTTGAACTTGTATAGTCCGACGTTTTGGCAGTCTGTCTACTGCACCTTTGTTTAAACAAGAAGGCATGAAGTTCGCAATAGCTCCCATACGAGTACCCACGCTAGATATGATACTAGCAGTGGAAATGGCAGCAGGAAAAATACAACCACCTGAAGCAGTAGATGAATATTGTTGGAAGGTCAGAACGGCAATAGAGAAGGCGAAACCAGAACAAATACGGCAAAATATCAACAAGGCAGCACAACGCAGCCTCAGGGAGTTAATGAGCCACAAGAATATAGAGATCTTACCGGCGGACAAAGGAAACGCTATGGTAATAATGGATGTTAGAACATATAACATCAAAATACAAGAAATAATAAATGGAGGGAAGTATAAGGAATTAAAGAAGGATCCTACAGCGTCAATGGAATCCAAAATACAACAAACACTGAAAAAATATAAATCAGATCTGTCCAAACAACTCAGCTGGCATAAATTAACACCACGCTATGCGAAGTCACCCCATCCTTACGGGCTACCTAAAACACACAAACCAGGTACCCCCTCTGGCCAATCGCAAGCTCGAGAAATTCTCCCTGTCATCCACTCGCCAAGTTCTTACTAGATATAATTACCCCACTGTCGGGAAATACACAATTCGCCATGACAAACACAAAGCGCTTCATTAACAAGATCAAAGAGATAACGATTGATGACCACGACAAACTGGTAAGCTTCGACATTACAAGCTTATTCACCAATGTTCCAACGGAAGCAGCTCTAGCAATAGTTAAAAACAGACTCTCCAGGGACACCACATTGGACGAGAGAACATCGTTAAGTATAGAAGCCATTATAGAACTGTTGTCCACATGCGTGAACACCTCATACTTCCAGGTGGATAACAAGTTCTAGCAACAAGAATTTGGCATGGCAATGGGCTCTCCTCTGTCGCCGGTGCTGAGTAACATCTATATGGAGGAATTTGAATGAAGCGCGATGGATTCATATGAACTTAAACCGAAAATGTATGTAGCTCAGATACGTTGATGATACCTTCGTAATTTGGCCACACGGGGAAGAAGAAATCAATGGCTTCCTCCAACATCTTTACGGTTTTGAAGAAGTTCACTATGGAATTGGAGGTAAATAACAGGATTCCTTTCCTAGACACCCTGGTACATAAACAGACCGATGGCACACTACGAATGACGGTATATAAGAAACCGACACACACGGGACAATACCTCCATTTCGAGTCTAATCACCCACACAACGTCAAATTGGGTGTCGCAGAATCTGTGTATAATAGGGCCCGAGAGGTTTGTTCGGATGATGGAGGTAGAGAAGAGGAATTCCGTTCCACCACAAACACACTGAAATTAAATGGATACACAGAAAAATCACTGTCGAAGGTGAAAACAATGCGTACAACTGGAAGTGATAGTACAGAACGACAACCTAATGTATATACTACAACAATTCCGTGCGTGAGAGGCCTATGGGAAAAAATCAGACGAATAGGCAACGATTATAATGTCAGAACGGCCGTCAAAACCTCGAACACGAATAGGTCGAAGTTAACAAAAGCAAAGCCTGACAAGGAAAATCAGAAAACTAAGAATTGTGTGTACAAAATAGGCATGTATGGCCACCATATCAACGGCCATCAACACACCCAGCCTGGAAATAGAGAACGTCTGGCTCCCTATGATTAGGGAAAGTATTAGCCGAGGACCGGCGACCGCCCACGCGCACAAAATGGACCTACTGCGTGCCACCCCCGCGCAGGTCCAATGCGCATCCCCTTCCGCGTATGTCTACAGCGCATGTCCTTCTGCGCAGAAAATGGTAGCTTATAAGGCAAATACGTCAGATAAAAAATCACTGATGCTATGGCAAGCAACAGCCCCTGTTTGGGCGTCCCCGAAGACGACAGTAGACAGACTGCCGAAACGTCGCACTATACAAGTTCAGCGAACGATGGAAATAGCCCAAACAACAACTCCAGTTATTATGAGAATCCATCATCACGTCAAGAGCTAGAAATAGCTAATAGCGAACAGTAGATTGAAGACTATATGTTAATATTTTTGTTATAATACAAATTTAATTACAAATTGTTTTATTCATTATATTATGCATTGAAGTAAAGCCCTACTTCTTAATCACCCTGTATATTCAAAGCGAGTAAAAACGTTTAAGAGCTATAGATTGAAACAATTTCGTATGTTTCGTCTTTATTCCACGTAATTTTCAGATTAGGTTACCAAGTCTGTCACTTTTTCTATCGTTGTTCGAAGTACTACTTATTACGCTGAAAGATTTTCCAATTCTGTCACTTCATCGTACTGAGGAGGTTTGTCGCTATTTTCTACTATTAGGAATTGCATAATAGGACTAATGCAACTTCTTTTCAAGGGCTTGTCTTCCTTCGTAAAGCAGCTAACGGCCAGAGACACTATTACGTTTATCAGAAGGCCCATAGTTGAGTACCAATAGAATGACACTCTGTATATGGCAAATGGTTCCGCATCATCTAAAGTTGTTGGCAGGTTGGTGGTATTTATAAACCTAAAATAGATATATGTATGGTTTTAAACTCACTTCTTTTTTGTTACAATTTTCTTACATGTTGTTAACGGAAGCATTTATAAGAGTTTTATTGCAACCACTAGTAGAGACAGGTAAAGATGGATAGGCTATTATACCTTTCGTCTTATACCATTGAGCCGTCAGGATTACCCATGCCATGGTGCAGAGTGACACAATACCACCAGTTAGTGCACCCTAAAATCATGTGAAAATAAGTTCCCTTTTATCAGCAAATTAGAATTTATTCTTTGTACTTTCGCAGTGACTTGTGGTAATAACATTCCTACGCAGAAGAGGCCTAAAATTGGCCCACTAGTTATACCAGCGAAGCTCAATGTCAATGCTACTAAACTTCCTAGTTTCTCAACCACGTATACTAATGCGGTTGAAGTGATTCCTGTTATGACCACTATTAATTTTAGATATTGACTGACTCTCTTTTTAGACGTGTTTTTTGGTACAAAAGGAGAGATAAAATCTTCATACAAAGTAGCCGATAAGCAGTTCATTATTGCTGATAATGTACTGGAGAAAATAAGTTCAGTATTAAACGGTAAGATTAAAAAAATGTTTACCTTAAACCTGCGCTAAATATTCCCGATATGAACAAACCACACAGACCTGGTACAAAGTTCATTTGCTCCATAACGTAGAAGGGTAAAATTTGGTCGTTAGTCTTAATGAGGCTTGCTCCAACTGGATCACAATTCATGTAATTGCTGTACATTAGTAGCCCTGAGAATATGCTTAGGAATATTATTACTGACATTCCAATCATAGCCCAAACTAATGCGCTACCCAGGTACAGAAAAGGTTGATTTATTTTAACTAGTTTAGTTTCAAAAATAATTACTCACATTTTAATTGTATTGAACGCTGGTAAAGACATAAATTTCTGCACTACACTTTGACTGACGCAAATATAACTAGACATCTGTACGGCTTGGCCAACGAAGACTGCCCAAAAAGTATCCCTTCGGAGGAAATCTAGTTCATAGCTAAAAAATAATTTTGGAGAATATTTCATAAAATTTTAAATTAGATTACCTTATATCCAATCTACCTCCGTAATAGGAATTTTTTATTACGTTTGTAAAACCACCATCTTTCCGTATTCCAACTATAAATACAGTTAACATAGAAGCAAGCATGACTCCAAATTGTATAACGTCTGTCCAAACGACTGCTTTCAATCCTCCAAGGGTTGTGTAAAATATACAAACACCACACACTATTGGTGTTATTAGATGAGTATTTAGGTTAGTGACTAAGAAAACGTGGCTGTAGTCTTGCAAAATTTTCAAATCTGAGTTTGTTACCTTGTCCTAAAGCTAATGCTGGTATGTAGATTACTATTGGAAGAAATAGTATCAAGCTTATTGCGTACATAAGTGAACCAAATATTCTAACTTTGTTGTTAAACCTGATAGCCAGGTATTCGTAAACGCTTGTAATTTGTAGTTTGTAAAATACAGGAAGAAAGAGGAAATATGATGCTAACCCCACCAATATGTGGAGTGGGATTATAAGACCGTATGTTGCTCCATATTTATAAACATCTGCTGGTATCGATAGAAGAGTAAAACCAGACAATGTACTGAAAAATTCAACATTTGTCGAGTTTTTCTGAAAGCATAGATTAGTTTGTAAACCAGTTACCTTGAAACTATAGACAGGGCAATTGGCCAAACGCTCATACGTTTTGCTCCTAACAAGTAATCGTGTGCGGTATCTTGTTTTTGAAAAAATCCATAATACACCCCTACTAAAGCACTGCTGGCTAACATTAATATGAAAAAAAAGTAATCAAGTAATGAAAACGTGATAACTTGCATGATGTAAAGGAAAAACGATAATCAAGACTACAAGCTAAGAACACTACTTGCAGTATACTGAGTTTTACGTGGAATACCTTAGCCAATGTAGTTTGTGGTAAAGTATTTGGAATTAAAAAGTGTCTGTCACTATATTGTTAGATAAGATAAGAGGTCCATTCGCGACATTTACCAATATATCTCAAATAGTCCTTTTATAACAAGCTAGATCGGATGTATGGATGTGATGTTTGAACAAGATTCGTTTTCACATTGTGGAGAGGCGTTGAGTATCATTTCGTTTGTTCATGCTCAACGATCGCTTGTCTATTTTTATAGCTTCCCTTGTAATTTGTGTGTGAAAGTTGTTAGATTTGTGTATGGCTTTGGTGTTGTCGAAGTCTATCGAGACTCCGGTCGTCATTACCTGTTGCGCTAGAGGGATATATAGAATACGGTGAAATAAATTTTACCTTTAGTGGCCCATTTCAATAAAAAATTTTGTTGTAACTTGTACTATTTTCAGTTATTTAGTAAGAGAACTAGACGAGGGAATTAACGGTTCCTGAAATAACGGCGAAAATGGGACTAGAAATAGGAAGATATCTGTCGGCACGGTGAAACATCGTTTAAAAGAAGCAAACCACCACGGCCGTACTGTTACACGAAAACCGTTGCTACGTCGAGAGAATCAACAAAAACGTCTCCAGTGGGCTAACACAGACAAAGGCTGGACAATAGAACAATGCGAAAACGTAATATGGACTGATGAGTCCAAATATGAAGGGTTTGGTCAAAACCACAGAACATTTGTCAGGCGCTCAAAAGACGAAAAAAGGTTTCCAGAGTGCATTACACCAAGAGATATAGTAGTAGTTCCATTCTTGTGTGGGGTTGTTTTTGATTAAGTGGAACAGGGGACCTTGTGAAAATTAATAGAATTAGGATTGCGCTTAATAGGCAACAATTTTGAGTTGATGCACTATAACAATCCGAAGCACGCGCCTGTATTATGCAGCAACTACCTCGCTGCTCCAGAGAATGAAGGAATATTAAAAATAATGACTTGGTGTCCACAGAGTCCGCATCTTAATCCGATAGAGCTTCTATGGGACGAATTGGACAGACGAAATAGAAGACAATGTACGACGTCCAAAACCCATTTCCGGACGGTATTGCAGAGGGAGTGGAAGATTATTCCTCAAGACAAACTGAGGTGATTGGTAGAAAGAATACCACGAATTGTGCGAGCAGCTATTTAATCAGGCTATAGATTTTTCGACGAGAAAAAGTATAACTTACTTTGTTTTCTAGTATTTATTAATACTTTTTCTTTGTGTAGATATGTGCAATAAGCCATAGACGTATATATATTTATCTTATAATTGTTTTGTTTAAAGTTTTGAAGCCAACGTCAAATTTTGCATTAAATAGGAAGCGTCCATACTATTATGAGCGGTAGTGTATAGCATATATTGATGGATTTGTTCTATTTTACTTGCCACTTAAATTTGCTTACCCTCTTAATTGTAGTTTTCTCTTAAACTAATTTTAATGTGGCACAGGAAGTGTTATTGGATGCCCTCTGATCTGTTAGTTTCTTTGTGAAATAAGAGACTGTAGACTTGTAAATTGCCATTTTTCATTTAAATTCGTCATTTGATATTATTTCAGAAAATTTATTTTCACTCTTATATTATTTCAAAATTTCTATTCCTGGAGTTCTTTAAGAAACATAAAAATGTCATCAAACTCTCTGGGGTAGAGCTTATATAACAAAAATATTGTTACCTAATGTAAAATTTATTAGAAAAATACTTTTCACGTACGTACACGCGCGCGCGCGCGAATTAACAGAAACCAAATCCAAAATTAGTATCTCCTTCTCTGGAGATATATGGGCGATGTTGTTATGCTGTTATGCGCGCTGGTTGTTTCGCGGCGAGGTTAACAAAAGAGGGTTAGCTTGGGTTGTAGATAGATAGCACATACACAATCTAGAAGTTTTCGTAATTTTGGTATTTCTGAATTAAGATAGATGAAATACATCTTAGAATTTTATAAGAACCATTGCGTTTGCTGTTGATCCAGCAAATATCCTGGAATGAAAGAGAATATTATTAATCCTTTGATAAAAGTTATGTACAAACATGGTTATTTTTTTACATAATTGATGCATTTGTCATATCTATGCACGAGCTTTCCAATCCCCTCTGCATAGAATATTGCCGCCAGTGAGTTTTAGATTGTCTGCGATGTTGTTTCGAAGTTACCCTGTACCCCTAGCCACTTTTTTCAGTTCACGAAAGAGATGAAAGTTGAACCATTTTGTCAACTCGTTGAACAATTGTCTTCTGTCGCGACAGACTTGCCTCTTTGTCTCCCTTCATCGGGTCGGGATTTTTTAAACTCCTTACACCATTCGCCATAAAGTTTTCGCCGTATACTCGACTCATTTCTCGATGAATTTCAGCTGTGCTATTTCCTTCTGCTTGAAGGAATCGAATTACGCTACGCAACTCGTACTTGGCGGGGGAATTAATTATAATAACCGTGTATATATGCCTGCAATGGCGTAATGACGTTGCAAGTGGGGTAATGGAGGAGATTCGCAGTCACTTTCTGGGAATCTCCGTCTCCCATTGTTCGCGTGACTGGTTACAGGTACGAATGGAGGTTGAGAAAAAACGGCCCCTGTGTAATTGACGGTGGTTATTTTATAATCACTATCAGTGACGAGTTGCTACCACATTTACGGGATAGACTTGTTGGTTTTACACCACAAGTAATCGTTTGAAAATGTAATATACATAAAATAAATAATAAAGTGCATTACTAAATTAAAATTATACACGCAACCGCGGAAATTGTAATGCACTACTTTATTTTTGCCTTTACTATATAGCTTGCCTAATCTAACAAAGGGCGACCATTTATTTTCATTTCTAAGCAATTTCTAAAATTGAGTTCATTAGCACTTCTTAGTTCCTTATTATTTACAATGCACACACACCCAATAAAATAAAAATTCAAAACATTAAAAAGCCGTACATTGTTCATCGTTTTATTGTTACGTTATTTTTACAGTCGTTTTGGGAGGAGTGTCTAGCCACGATCCAACGCAATCCAAGGAATTTCTTCATGCATTTCGTAAGCGCGGAGGAGGCGTGGATCTACTACTGCATACCGGAGACCAAGGAACAGTCGAAGCAGTGGCCTTTTCCGGGCTCCAAAGAAATCAAAAACCGTACCATCGGCCGAAAAGGTCATGGCGACCATTTTTTGGGATTCCGAAGGTGCGATCCTCATAGACTGTCTGCAGAAGGGAAGGACGATTACGTGGCAATACTACGGTGGTTTATTGACCCGATTCAATGCAGTATTGAAGGAGAAACTCAAGCTGCCTCAAGCTTTTTCACTACGACAATGCACCGTCTTATTCATCCCGTATCGTCGTGTCCAAATTGAATGAGTTGTGTTCCATATTCATCGGACCTAGCCCCCAGCGACTTTTTTCTATTCCCAAATCTGAAAAAATCACTGGGGAGAAAGAGATTTGCTTCAAATGAGGAGGGCATTACCGCTACAGATGGCTATTTTGCGGACGTCGAAACATCCAACTTTTCCGACGGCTTGAAGAGAGTGGAGTATCGTTTGAAAAAGTGTAATGATCTTCAAAGAGATTACGCCGAGAAATAAAAATAAAAAACCACAGCAATACCGTATTTCTCTTGTTGATTCCGGAAACATTTCAGGTCGCCCTCGTATTGTAATGTAATTTAATTACATGGCATGAGCTATTGCAGTAACTAGGATGACAATATTTAATTCTAAGTTAGCAATTCAAAATTTATCATGAATGACAAAATAAAGCTCATATAGATAAAAGAAGACACAGAAAGGATCTAGCGATAATTCTTGTTCAAAACTATGTTTTCAATATTGTAGAAAGAATCGATCAATTCCGTTACCGAACACGTGATGAATTATTTTAATGCAATTTCTGTTATTTTTTAAGTGATAATCTAATTTCCGTTTTGCCAATGTTAAAATTTAATTTAATTAGTTTGTGGAATTAAAAAGTTCACGGTTCTAGGTAGGATTTGAATTTATACATAGTTCCTGTTCGATAGATAACTGCGCTGTCCATTTACGCTACGAGAACAATATGAACAAATCGCTATTTAAATACCTCAATGCAGTAAAGGCGTGATGTTGTTTTCGTACTTTTCCAACACTGAAACATAATAAGCTATTACTTTTTCCTATGAGAAGGGAGTAATTGTTCCTTTAGTATGATACTATCAATTCTTGCGAAGTTTCTTAATATGATAAAATAAAAAAAATATTTGTATGAAGTTTATTAAAAAGTGATAGTTAGATGTAATAAACAAACTACTTCCGGAATTGGACCGAAAGAGATAAAACGAAGAAAAAATATAGATAGTTTCTAGTCAAAAATTAATTTTCTTAAATAACATACTTGAACACAGATCACAAATAATGTGTTACTGATTTTTTCCTCTTATGTTTCAAAAACGCTATGTTTGCATTTAATTAAAATGAGTCTCAAAATAATATAAATTCCAATCGATCAAAGCTAGAAATCAGTGCCTATTGTCTTAGGTATTAGTCGTTTATTTCTTTCCGGTTGTTTCAATCTCGTTACCATGGGAATTCCCGACTTAATTTCGAATTTTAGTAACTATGAGTTATTCTAACTTTGTTCAAATCCATGTGAGAAGATATTTTAACATGCGTTCAAATAAATTTTATCTCAAAGTAGCCTTTGAAATTATAATCATGTCTTAGCTGGTTATTGAATCTCTTAGTATGATTTTTTTTTGGTATAAGCTGTTAGAATGACATGACAAATGTTAAAATCATAAATCAAAAATTTTTACTGAATGAAATATGTTTATTTACAACAAACACGTTCTTTTCTAAAATAAGATTCAACCATGAATGATTTGTATGGTATAATAAAAATCGTTTTAAATCAATTATAAATTATAATACAATTTTAACAAGTTCCTGTCAACTATGCATCTGAACAAGTACTCTGTCAAATTCACAACTAATGCAACTGAAAATAATACAAGTTACGACAAAAGTGATTATTGGAATGAACTACTAGAAGTAAAATTTATTTAAACGCTGTTTATATATATTCATGTACAACCCCCTTTATAATAATTTAGAGAAATTAGTTATAATTTTATTTTCAACGTATTGCGAGCCTTCTTTGCCTTTGCCTTTGCC
Organism: Trypoxylus dichotomus; assembly: GCA_023509865.1. Lineage (NCBI taxonomy): Eukaryota > Metazoa > Arthropoda > Insecta > Coleoptera > Scarabaeidae > Trypoxylus > Trypoxylus dichotomus. The sequence continues at coordinate 42,706,822 of CM042074.1, read as the reverse complement.
TTTGTAGAGAGATGAAAAAAGAAGAGAACCGTTCTTATGGGAGATCTGCTGGTTTCAAAAGCAAAACGTGAAACTAAAAGAAGTGTGCTGTCGTGCAGTATAGCTTTTGGGGAATCCTTTATTAAAGCTTAGGGTGAAAAACTTCCTCTGTACGTTTTCAGTAACCATATATAAATCGAAATTCGGTACATTTTACATTCTAGTTGAATATTTCAAATCAAGACAAAGGCCTGTAGATAATATGACTATAATTGAAAATATTTTAATCAATTCCTATCTATAATCTTCAAAGCATTTTTTATGGTATCGTATTTCGGAGGGTCTTCTTCTTCGTCTTTCAACAAACAGTGCGCTAGCGGGCAGATACAATCCCTGTTTAGTGGTTTATCGGTTTTTGTAAAAAGACTCACAACTATGCTGATGATAAATACAATACATACACCCATAAATGTGTACCAGAACATAGAAATTCTGTAAATCCAAGGCGGCGTTTCCATTGCCAGTGGGTCCGTTGTATCGTTAGTCACTGTTCTAGCAACTGCTATAACACTAAAATTATTATTCAAAGGCAACATTTACAAAGTAATGCTTTGAATAACTTACGTTTCATTTATGGCTGTAAAAATTGTACTATTGCATCTATCAGCGCTTACCGGCAAAATTGGGTGTGAGATCATTTGGTTTAGAGAATACCATTGGGATCTCATGATTATCCAGAACATCACTATGAGAGAGGTAACACTACCACATAATGCTCCCTAGAAAAAATTTTGATATATAATATGAAATCGCTTGTTTAACCACAATTCTTGCCTTTTCATTGACCATAGGTACCAGCATGCCAACAGAGAATAAGCCCAAAAGAGGACCGCTTGTTACACCGCCAAAGCTTATAGTTAGAGGTAATAGGTTTCCTAATTTCTCTACAATGTATACGCATAATGTTGAGAATATACCTATGGCAACCACTAACAACTTAAGATAAAGACTAATTCTCGATTGAGAAGTATTTTTCGGTACAAATCGAGATATGAAATCTTCATAAATAGTGGCAGCTAGGCAATTCATTGCAGCGGATAGCGTGCTAAAAATAGATCGAATATTAATTCTTTCAAATTCAGTGTCCTGCTACTTACTTTACCTCAGAGCTGCGCTAAATATGCCAGATATAAATAGGCCCGGTAACCCTGGAAGAAAATGCGCTTCTTCCATGACGAACATTGGTACCAATTGGTCATGGCTGCTTACAACTCCCCTTACCAGGGGGTCACACTTGAAATATTTAGCGAACATAACTAATCCAGTAAACATGCTTGAGCCCATTATTGTCATTACTCCAATAACCGTTAGGCCAAGAGCGCTATTATCATAAATTTATAGGTTTTATCGGAAGTTATTTTAGATATAGAGACGGGCGAAATTATTACCTGAGAATGACAATTTTATTTGTGACTGCTACCTCCGAATATTAGTAATTTCAAAACGTGATTACGATAGCATAAAACACTTATTTCAAAAAATAAAGATAACAAAGAAAAAGTGGTATAAGACGTATAGTGCCAAGAGAGGCTTTGCATACAATAACTAAGAGAAAAAGTAGTTTTGTTTGTTATATTTGTCTAAATAATTATATTTAGTTAATAACTAGTTTATATTCAACTAACTTAGTTTTACAGACATTATTGTCATAAAGATACACTTCACTTGTTTTCTTTCTTTTTATTGTCGTTGCCCTTTGAATGATTAAAAAAAACTTAAAATACTTCACTTTAAATAAATAAATACAAGAGAAAATTGTTACACGTACTTTCGGGGGCAGACTCCTATGCGAAAATGGATTAAAAGAGGGTAATCATGATAAAATTAAAATTAATAACGTGAAGGGAATTCCTAACCTTTTATCTAAGTAAACGTCTTTGGCTAATACTGACTCCTGGGGCTTATCCAGATGTATGTAACTTTACCGCAGCACTACAGAAACTAGACACCAACTTCGTCGAAATAATTTGACAAAAGCGGAACCGCCAAAGAAGATTTTGTTCAAAGAAGAATCTCGGGCCATAAACAACTTATGCTTTAACCGGAAAGAATATCATCGTCCTGCCAGCAGACAAAGGGAATGCAACAGTAGTCATGAATACATCCAACTACGAAACAAAAATGGAATCCCTCCGTCTGACGCGTTGTATAAGAAAATTACCAACGATCGCACAACCTATGCGGAAAAGGTTTTAAGAAACAAGTTCAAAGTAGCCTCAATAGATCCCGATACACAAACCGAACTAATTCCCAGGAAGAAGTCATCCAGATCCCCCACGTTATACAGCCTACTGGAAATTCATAGACCTGACGTTGAACTAAGATCCATTGTCAGCTCATTAAAATGATTAAGCATTGTATCTTGGATCCGAGTGATATCATGGTCTATTCGCTTAAATACCAATCGAGGAGATGATTTCAATATACGAGAAAAGTACAGGCTACCGTTTACGTTTTTGGACTAGGCAGCATTTCAGGCACCTATTTTACGTATGAAGGGCAACACTTTAAGCAAATAAAAGGTGCACCCATGGGATCTTTGTTGTCTCCAGCATTAGCAAACCTATTTACGGACGATTTTGAAACGAGAGGACTTCAAACAACCTTTTTCACGCCTAAGCTATGGACAGGGTATGCAGAGGATACTTTCGTTATTTGGCCTCACGGAGAATAAAATGCACTATGGAGAGGGAGCGAGAAAATCAACTACCTTTTCTGGATCTTCTATTCAAGGAAAAAACAAGACGGCAGCTTATCACATACAGTATACCTGAAACCGCTGCTTACAAACAGATATCTAAGTGCTTAATCGCATCACCATCCGTTACAACTCCAAGCAGTTGTTAACATATTAGTATCACGATCAATTACATTAACGGATGTTGAACACCGTACAATAGAATTACAGAATATCCGGGATTCCCTAACTTCAAACGGCTGGCACCATAAATCTTGAATAAGGCCCTAAACAGAACAATCAAAACAGGCAAAGAACCCGAGTCGCGGTTTAAAGTTATCATCCCGTGCGTAAAAGGCATAACGGATAAAAACAGCAGGATACTGGAGAAACACGACATTAAGATGATATTCACTACATATATTGTAATAAGTTTGTAAACATAATTTTTCTATCGAATATTAATTAAATTCAAAAAAATTGTTATTGTTTAATTGGCCTGGAAATTCTCTGAACCGAAATTCAATAGAAAACGTATGGAATGTTTTCAAAAACGTTGTATCATTAGGGAAATGTAAATGAAAATATAAAGAACCAAAGGAACGATTGTAGTTAGAAAATCATATTTAATACTTTTAGTTATGAATAGGGTAGTACTTCTGTAATAGGTACAGAAAAATGTTTCTACTTCTCTTATATAAGACATTCCCATAATTGCGTTATTTTTATGGTCAACGACTAATTTTTAGGGAATCTAAGTGTATAATTTTGACTATTCGCTTTAGATTTGTTCTTGCAAATTATACGAAAATTGTCAGCCGTATTAAGAGTCTGACCATGAATCTCAGTTTTGTAAGAAATTGGTTAGCAGTAATAAACTATATCAGTTTCGTCGAATATCGTTCATCACTAATGTTTTATAGGTAAATATGGTACGTACATTTTCACAGCATCAAAGGACGGCAATGCTATACATTTCTGTACGAAACTTTGGCTGATATCAAAATGATTGATCCACATGAAGAAATTGGCGAAAGTTCCTGTCCAGAATGTATCCCTTTTCAAAGGATCGATATCAAAACTAAAAGAAGTATTAAAAATATTATTTAAACTCCCTGTTAACTAGTGCCAATTTACATAATATCCAGACGTCTTCCCTCATAAGACCTTTCAAAAATAACACCAAATCCACCAACGGAAACAATGCCGATCGCAAGCACCACAAGTAATGCCCCAACCATTACTATGAACTGCAAGGCATCCGTCCACACCACGGCTTTCAAACCGCCTAAGGTTGTATAAAAGATACAAACACCGCATACAATCGGCGTTATAAGATGTGGATTGATTCCTGTAGCTGAATTCAAAAATAAAATATAAATTTGTAAATTCAAAGCAAGTTGATAGACTATAATTACCTTGACCTAAGGCTAACGCCGGTATGTAAATCACGATTGGAAGAAATAGGCCTATATAGATTGTAAATAAGATGGAAGCAAAAGTTCTAACTCTATGGTCAAACCGCAAGCTTAAATATTCGTAGGTACTGGTTATTTGCAATTTGTAAAAAACTGGGATGTATATCAGTCCACCGATCAGTATTGCAAATGGTAGAGTAAATACTGTTAAGCCATACATAACTCCGTATCTGTAAATGTCTGCTGGTACTGCTAATATAGCTATACCCGATAGTGAACTAAAAAAAGATATGGTAGAAAAATTTTAAGAAAAAATTTTAATGATATTTTACATACTAATAATATTATTGCCCACGCATCACGCAAGTTAAACTGCATGTTCGTGATTCATTTGTTTGCCTGTATAAAGTTTTAGCGATTTTAGTTGAACGCCACATTTTAGATTGTTTATATTTATTCGACATCTATCTGAACGACAGATCTTTCTTCATATCAAATATTATTCAAGCAAATAGTATCTCAGATTTTCACGGCCATTTGTCATAGTCGTGACGGTTGTCAGGTTCCGCCGTGGCATTAGGTTTTTTATACCGGATGTTTCGCGAAAAGTTAGGAGAAAAACCTATTGCCACGGCGGAACTCGACAACCGTTACGACTATTATTCAACCATCTTTAATAGTACGTAAACCTATTTAAAATTATGTATAAACTGGTCAGTTCGTCAGGTATAGAAAGCAGGATGCGCGGAGGGAATATTTACGGTTAGCATCCATGCATGACTGTGCTTGCATTAGTTGCTTTGTGCTCTTGTGAGGTAGTGGATTGTCTTACCAGTATATATATGTAGAATTCGACCCCGTGACGATTAAATTGTCATGTTTTCTTGTTAAATTCAATTCATGGTATTTTAAAAGTTATTCTGGGTGGCTAGTCTAGAAATGAAGGCCCGGTATTTATATTGTATTTGTTATAATGAATATTAATAAGATAATTAATAATAGTATAAATACTACATATATTTACTTTTGTTTGTTAAAAAAAGCGTAAGTGTATGAAATCCATTGACGTTTTACTATAATTGCCTTTTACACGAATTTGTTGTATGAGAATAAGAAAACGCTGCAAATACAGCTTTCTTATAGTATCAGTGAAATCATTCAGTGAAAGACATGTGAGACATAAAAACGCTAACACACGGACATGTTTCTGCCTACCTGGTGTCATCAGCGTGGTGTTATTTTGTAGGCATTCTTTTAGATATTTTATGGGTTATGATTAAATAAGAAAAACAGCACTGTATGCGATATATGATTGGGTATAATTAAGAAAAACAACGTTACACTATGCGTTACACTTCACGACCTTAAAATGCACACCTTATGACTATAGATATTACATTATGTAGATCGCCAGTACTGACTATAGAACTATATATAACTTGTAGATAGCTCGCCAAGCACGCAGATACCGACTAATCGTAATAAGATATGTTTGAAATATGACATGGTAAGCCTGAGAAATCATTCTCTTGCACTGCCCTTGGTGCTCTGCTCCCTCGTGGTAGCAATCCATGTATTGCTCGAGAGAAGGGTCGGAAACTGTACCCGCTTCTTTTCGCTGTGTCTGATTTTGCAGACAAGTGTTTCTTTTTTTTGACACTAGTTAGCGCCAGCAATATTCACTTGTATTGTAGGGTTAGACATGGCGATAGAAGCAGATAGTGAATTACATGTGTTCAGCATAAAACCGCTCGATAGCAGAGTGATGACGCCGGGTAGGCAGAAATATGTCCGTTGTTAGCGTTTTATGTCTCTTTATGTCTTTCTCGTGTATGATTTCACTAATGCCATGAGAAAGGTGTTACTTTCTAGGCATTCTTTTAGATGTGTTTTAAATTTGTTATATGAGTAACTTAAACTGTCACTTTTACTTGACTGGGACTCAAACACAGTTTTAAAGATTTAACGAAAAATACACATTGGAAATTTTATTAGAAAATGTTCTTAATAATAACGATAACGTAGTTATTATAAATATTTTGCTAAAATGTGTGGTAAAATTGCCAAAAGAAGAGTGTAAAATAATTCTAGAGATTGGAAATATCAAAATGAAACGGTCACTGGGTATTTAATAGAAACATCTAGATTAAATTTTATGATTGAGTCAATGCGGGTAATATTTATTAAGCTAAAATAATTTAAAGCAGAAAATTTTGCTTTATGGATTATATTATATTATACGATGGTTTTAGAAATATCAACAGTAAAACTTAAAAAATAGCCTAAATTTAGAATTGTAATTGTTATCTTTTTCGCTTGGGCTACGTCCATCATATAAAAAGATAGCTCGGCGCAAAATTGTTTACACACATTTTTTAACAGTGAAGCTCTGTAAACAGCGAATTTATGTTTATATTAGCTAATACGAATTTTTTCTTTATTTGGCGAATATAAGGTATGTGGTGTCTAGATTTTGTTCATTAAGATAATAGAGTACGAAAACTCATTTGTACAAATGTAATAAGTTAATTTATGGTGTCAGCTCGGGAAACATACCTACTAATATGTAACGACTTCTGCGTTGTTAATTATTAAAATGCTGCAAATATTTAGGTTCTTCTTATGAATAAACAGGATGTCCCAAGTCATGAATGAATTATTCTAATGGGGAACATTATTTGGTAAATAAAAACTATTTTTTGAAAAATTTTTCTCATCACCTTTGATAATTATTTTATTTTATTTTAAAATCCGTTTTATGGGAAATGGGTACAATTGTAGCGCCATTGGACGAATACACGAGTCACTCTAATGCTGTCCTTATTTTTATTGCCATACGTTTTAGTATTTTACCGTGGCTAGAAGTTACTCTTTATTTCCTTTGTTGAATTTTCTAAATTGTGGTTTGCTTTATGTATTACGATTAATTGGATCCCAGCAACCAGGGAACCGGCCAGACAACATAAAAATAAAACACTGCCGAACTTTAATTCTTTATTTTTTTTTAATACCAAATTTTCAGCTTCATATTTACAGAAATAACCAAAAGTTACAAATTGATATGAGACTGAAATCAATAATTAAGTCCAATTTGTGGATACTTGTGCAGTACTATCAGACAGAACAATTAAATTAGATTGCTACATAAAACCTGCCACTTTAGATAGATTCCTTGACTGTTAATTCAACCACTATAACAAATTTTCATATTTGCTACTAAACTACGATAACGTCGAGCGAACTGAAATGATATATACTGACATTCTAAGATGTGTTCAGAAATGTGCGTAATAAATGTTTTTGTACCTTCGGTGCATGGTATTACCGATATATCACCCCTGTGTGCACGCTCGTGGAGTGGCAGCGATTTTATGAACTTTAGTTATTATACACACACAGTGAAATGATGGTTTCATCAAAAGTGAACCTCTCTATTATTTATATATTATTATAGTACGGGAACAATTTTGGTATACTATTTGTAGCTCATTTAGAGAATCTGCGTTAAATTTATTCTAGTCAGAATAAATCCATTTCCATTGATGCTTTGCTGAATTTGGAATACGGAGACGCACTTTTCTGTTCTATTTGCCTCATAATTTCCTTATAGGATGGAGGTATAGGATACCCCTCCTTCCTTTCTTCATTCCAACAAGTAAGGTAGGTATTTGATAATACAGAAGAATTAATTATGTTAGTGAGGTAATTTAAAATACAGGAACAACAATGTTTTATTAGCTATAACCTGTAGATTACTCTTCACATCACTAATACGACTACCCATCGTGGCAATTTCAATAGTAATTACTGACCAATTTAGCGTGTCTTTAAATTTAGAGTTTTGGTAAAATTCTATGATTTCCAGGATACTATCCCGGCTTGTGGGCAATGAAGAAATGAAAAATTTATTTATAGAATCTGCATCACTTAGTTGTCAGGTAAAGGAAAGTTACTTAATTTTTCAATATTTAAAGCTTTCAGTTTCTACTACTCTTCTTCTCAATATCTCTCACATTTATTATTAATCCAATGTTATCAGTTAGCCATGGTGTTGATTTAGTTGACTGCCGAAACGTTATATGGTTTTTTTAATTATTTGGGTACTGCATAAGTGGATAATGTTCTATTTAAAAAATCAGTTTAATTCGAGGAAAAACTAGAAAGCTAATTGTTATATTTTTAAGTAATTGATTTAACTGGCGCTGAAATGATATTTTACGTTAAGTTACTATTCCAACGAACGACGGAAATAGCCCAAACAACAACTATAGTTATTATGAGAATCCACCGTCAACAATATCGCGTCAAGAGTTCTAGTTTAGGATCAAGCACAGTGGGCATGAGATTTATTAAGTATATTAGTTTTAAGTAACCTTTCAGAGAGATACACAAACGGTTAATAACGGCTTACCTTGAAACTAGAGACATCGATATAGGTATTATACCCATTTGTTTATTACCCAGTAGATAATCGGCTGCAGTGTTCTGCTTCTTGATTATTCCAAAATAAACACCGATTAGTGCACTTAGTAATAACATGGCGATAAAAAGAAAGTAGTCCAACCAGCTGAACTGCACCTCCATTTTTGCAAAACTTCTAGTCACCACTACTCGCTATGGTATAGGAAAAGATGTAGTTCTTATGCTGATCTTATCCTTATAATTTTGGGGATGTTTAATCTAAGATTACGTTTATATCTTAATTACGCTGACGTTGTTTTTAATATCGAGTATGCGTGTATTGTGAATCGTACGGCATTGACATGAATAATAAAACATATTTGATGAAATAATCCTTTATAGATTATCGTCTTAGAATATTTCAGAATGCGATGTAATTACCGCTTTTATGCATAATAAAGGTTTCACTAATTATTTCCGTGTGTTTTCAAAACTCACGCAGTGGTAAAAAATTTGGAATATTCCGATCAGTAGGATTTCTGAGATTTTTTTAATTTAGGAGGCGTGCTACCAATGCCACCAATATATCTGCTTGAAATGCAATACCAATCAACATATTTATGATCCTTGTTTTCAGTAGTCAGGAATTTTTGTAATGACTTCACCAGTTTGTAGACTTAATTAGACTGCGTTTTATTCTAGTTCCAAAATGCTCAAGTAGGAAAATATAAAAAAAATAGGTTTAAAATAAATAAAAAGAAAATAATAATAATAACAATAATTTATTCGTTTTACAGCTACGTCTATGTACTAAACCCAAAAATAAAAAGAAAATGCAGAAAATTGACATTCCTTTGAAGAAAAACAAAGTAATATCAAACAAGAGAAAATGAGAAAGAACAAATACTACATTGCTAACTATTGCTGCAGTAAGTATCGTATAACCTGCTACGTAAGTATATATAAATAAAAATAAACCTAATTACCTGCGGAGATCTGCATTTTGTTATACATATATGTACATATCTATATGTACGAAGGCGATCTGAAATGTATCCGGGACCGGCAAGAAATGGCGCACGAAGGTTGAAGTGGATTCATTGGCAAGGGCAACCTTTTTAATGGAAACTGCCAAGATTTCAGACGTCTACTGTAAATAGTTGTTATTAAGAGTGTGTTTTGTGTAGCAAAAAAGGCGGTTTCGCAAAAATTGATAAAATCGAATTTCGTGCAGTGGTAAAGCACTTCTGGATGACTAGGAAAACGGCTACGGAAATTCGCAATATTTTGCTAGAGGTTCATGACGGATGTACTTCATCATTTTCAACCATTAGCTTCTGGGTAAGCGAGTTCAAACGTGGCCGTAGAAGCGCACGTGTCGAACCACCCACTGGACGTCCAAAAACCGCTACCATCGATGAAATGGTCGACAAGATTCGTGATGGTTCATGAATAAAATATTTTTTTTTTATTAAGTTGATGGTTGTGTGTTGCTTTATTCTGCTTTGCTGCCTTTGCGTTAAGTGCAATTAATGATTTAATATATTCTTATTAAACACGTCGTACAGCTTTGGTTAGTTGACTATATATGCATTGTCGAAATGAGATTAATAGTTCTAAATTTCAGTGTCAGATAAGCTGAGAAGACGTTAGTGTTTGCGAGTACTTAAAATTAATTTTGTTAATTGTTTTACTTTACTTTTATTCACTACATGTAAAACATTTACATTATTACTTTCCTTTATAAAGCAGTGTATTATGTTATTTTATCTGTTTTTGTATTTATGCTTAATCCAATAAAATGTAGATGTATTTCGTAATTTTCCTTTTATATCCACACTTCGTAATATTTACGCTACCGCTCAAAAGTGTTTAGGTACTCTCACTGACAGCAACATTGTATAAAAATTCAGCAAAAATGTTAATAATATTTATTTTTTATGTACAGATACACATACATCAATAAAAATATATTAAATAAATGTGAAACGTTTAATTTAAATTTTGCTTTCATCTATTTAATAATTGCAGCACACAATCGAGACATTCTCGCAATAAGTTTTGCCAGAGTTTCTTGTGTTATTGAGGTCTAACTCGATTGCAATTTGTTCCACACGTCAATAGCTGATGTCGGACCCGATTTCCGTACTTCCCGATCTAGTTCTTCCCATAGTAACTCGATTGGATTCAAGTCGGGGCTCTGGGGAGGCCATTCCATAATTTTAAGAGTTCCCTCCTCTTCTAAATGGCGTTAATAGTCTTTACATTAGGTCATTATCTTGCTGGAAGATAAAATTTTGACCCAAAAGTCGAATTCCGGAAGGTATTGCGTGATTCTCCAAAATTTCGCGGTAGCCTTCATTTTTTAATATACCGTCAATTTTCACAATGTACCGTACACTAGTGCCAGCAAAACAGCCCCAAATGATGATAGAACCTCCACCATGCCTCACGGTAGCAGCAATACACTCTTCTCTGGCACGTTCACCCACAGGTCTTCTTACGAATATGCGTCTTCGGGTTCCGAACACCTCAAATTTGAACTCATCCGTCGATAGGACGTTGTTCCACTCTTCTGTGGTCCAGTGTTGGTGTTCACGAGCCAATCTAAGTCGCTTTTGCGTGTTTTGTTTGCGTAGTAATGGCTTTTTCATCGCAATACGTCCATGGAGCCCGGCTTTCTGTAGGCGACGTTTCGGGACCGGGATATTGGAATATACTGTACGATAGTATATTCGAATTAAATTTAGGCGAGGGATGTGAAATTATCGCGTTCGCGGACGATACGACGCTGTTGGTTCGGGCGCGACAATATGAAAACGCTGAAGGACGTAGCGAATAACGCTCTTGCGACAATTTTAGATTGGAGCAGAGCGGATAAATTAACGTTTAACGCGGGCAAGTCGGAGGCACTGTTTTTCGGCAAAACGCACGGGCAGCGGCGACCGAAGTTTCAGTTGGTGACCGAAACTATACATTGCAAAGAGAACGTTAAGTACCTCGGCGTCGTAATAGACGAGAAATTAAAGTTTAAAGCACACGTAGACTACGCGACGGGTAAAACGCGGGAGATTACGAATAAGATCGGCGCGGCGGCTAAAATGACTTGGGGATTAAGCGGAAGGGCGGCGGCGACAATTTACGAGGGCGCGATCGAACCGGCGATGCTGTACGCGGCACCAGTCTGGGCGAGCGCGCTTAGAGTTAAAGAATCGCGAAAGTTGATAGGCGCGCAGAGGGTATCGGCGGTAAGGGCCGCGAGGGCTTACGCGACGGCGTCGGCTGAAGCGACTGCGGCGATATCCGGCATTTTACCGGCAGATATTCGAGCGAAAGAACTCGCTAAACGGAGAGGACGCGACGAGGGCGGCGAAAGGATTGTACCGGAAATCGCGGGACGTAACATTTATTCGCGCGATATCGAAGTCGGGCGCCGATTGAGCTCCGAAATTCACCCTTCGGAGACCGGCACATTTAAATTTAGCAAAGACGTGGAGGGTCAACACGTGCGGCCGAGCGGGATCGCGATTTACACCGACGGTTCGAAGAACGACGACGGGACAGGCGCGGCGTTCGTCGTCTACGCGGGCGACGAAGAAATACACTCACATAGATCGGGTGTGCGACAACTACCAGGCCGAGCTGGTAGCCATAAACGCGGCGGTCAAATATGCGAAGGTGATGCAGGTAGAGCGGGCAACGCTGTTTACGGATAGCTTGTCCGTGCTGCAAGCCTTGAGGGGTATGCGAAAACCGACCGAATTGCTGTTGCAGACGTGGAAACTGATTCGAGAGGTCAATGTCGAACTAGTTTGGACGCGCGCGCACGTGGGAACGCAAGGGAACGAAAGGGCGGACGAACTGGCTAAAGAAGCGGCAGCAGACGCGGACGACGGTACACTTCTGGCGTACGCGTTCGCGTCCGAAAAAACGGCCAAGAGCGCGATCGCGAAAGAAAGCCAACGAGAGTGGCAAACGAGGTGGGAAAATGCGGCCAACGGACGTTGGACTAAGCGTTTTATAGGGGACGCGAATAAATTCGGTAAATTAGGAGTAGCCTTGTCGTATCAGGCGACCCAACTGGTCACAGGGCACGGTAACTTCGGAGCTTACCTTCATCGTATTGGGCGTAGAGATAGCGCGGACTGCGAATGCGGAGGGGAAGACACGGCCGGACACGTGCTGTTCGACTGTCCGTATACGGAGGATTGGCGGTCGCGAACCGAAACGGAAGCGATAAACGCGGGCTTACGCTGGCCACGAAACGAAGGAGAAATAAACGACGACGAAACGGCAGAATGGTGGACATTCTTTTGCAGCGCGGTCGAAAAACTCGATAGGTTGCGGCACGATAATTAGCTAGCGGTTCTGCGCATCGTCTGGTTCTCCGATTTCAGGGCGCGTAATATTCTCTCTTTCTTTTCAGCGTACTCCTTCGGCAGCGGAGGGAAAAGAATAGGACAAGCTCCGACAGGAGCATCTGGCTGAGTATTAATATTTAGTATGAGAGAGTATGAATGATGACAAGGATATGCATCCGCACACATGTCTAATGAATGAGAGAGAATGAATCAGATTCAGTAGGCATAATTATGTTGAGCGTTATGACTAGCGGTCTCCCATTATTTCAGGAAGCTCGAGACGGCAACTGGCGGCGGGACGACCGTTATGCAGGATCCCGGAGGGGAGAGAGGATCACCTGGACGACCACTCATGGACCCTAGGACCTTCTTAAACCAAAGGGGACAACCAGCGAGACGAACCAGCCTTGAAGAAGTAGCAGTCATAATGAAAGAAGCGTATTTCTGTGTTCTGTGATAATGTATTTAAATAACTTATAATAATTTAAGTAACTAATCGCTTATCGATCTGCTTCTTCAGGGCCAGGAAATAATATGTAAATATTTAAGTTAAGTAGGACGCGGGCTATGCCCACCTTATTTTATTCCACTAGGTTAAGTTAGCGTAGGTTAAGTTAGCTAGGTTTGCGTTCATATTGAACAGTTAAGTTGAGGACATCCGGTGTAGTGCCTCTGGCGGAGCACCGGAGCTAGGACACTTATTGTCAATTAGTTAGGTTAATTACTAAATAAAGTGTAGGCGACGTTTGACTGTAGAAACACTGACTAGTTTTTGGCGACCAATATTTAATTCTGCGGTGATTTCCGGGGCTGTTTTGCGTCTATTTGACTTGCTGGTAACCACCATTCTGCGATCATCTGCAGATGTTGTCGCTTTTGGCCTTCAACTCCGCCTTTTATTAAGAAAACTGCCAGTTTCCCGATATTTTTTTACGTTATAGTCAACCTTAGCGTGGTGTATTTTCATTTCTTTGGCAATTTGTCCATTACTTATTCCACTTTTATGGTAAGCTATTATAAGCGCACATGTTTCCGTGCTAATATCTCTTCGCGGAAGCATTTTAAAAAATTGTCATACGAAATTTCGCTCACGACGTGTATAGAGTAAATACTACACTGCAACTGACCATAGGTTACAGATTTCACTATAATCTTCTAGGAAAGTAATTTAAACATTATTACCTACAATCTAACAGATGACTAAATTTACCCAGTAAATTCAGAGGGATTGTTAATGTAATTACACGGCAATAAACAGTTTATGGTAATCCGACCAAGTGCAGGTAAATGATAGTATACCTCATGCGATATAATGGGTGTTCGTCTTACTGAACTACATTTTAAATACGTATTTCATTTTATTATAATGTGTTTTTGGTAAACATAATACTATATGAATAATCTATGAAAGCAGGGGTGCCTGTACACTTTTGAGCGGTAGTGTAGGTAAATTTTTATGAAATTTTCTCTAAAAAACATCAAATTATCCAAAAAATTGCTTACTAACAAGCAATAACATATTACAAATTATATTATCGAGGCTATGCCTTTTTTAAAGATAATGACTGCATTGTTTTGATACATACGTTTCGTTTGTGACGTCAGAGTGCTAAACTTTCTGAGTGTATAAAGTGTGTTGCTCAACTGTCGCGTACAATGTTAAAAATTTGTTGGATATTCAGATAGATGTAGATAACGCCGAAATTCAATACCACAAAGCAAAATTAACATGTAAGTAAATACATGAATTTCTAACGGCAAGGCAGTTTATCGCTTAATTATTTTTTTATTCCGCTAGGTACACCTGAAAATCGAATCACGTCCAAAAGAGACTTTCAAAGAATTTATTCTAAAATTGCATAATTTTTTGAATTCTGGGTTTTTTGATACTAAGGTAAATTTTTGATAGTTCTTTTAATAAAAACTTTTCTTATATTAAGTAAAAGTGTGCTCTTTTAATAAAAGGAATCGACAGGTAAGAAAACTGCCACGTATGACGTGACGGTTGAGAGTCCTTTTCTATTAACGATTGCCTCAATAAAACCTTTTTCAAATCGCCAACTTTGTAGTGGTCATTGTGTATTATCATGCAATCAAGGGAGTATTTCAGATATAAAAGTTGTTTCTAATAGGAGGTAGATATAGGAGGACCACGGATGACTTTCTCAGTTCAAACACTACGAAATATTATACCTATTTGGATATTTTTGTATGTATAAATTCTTTATGACTGCATATTTCAACAATCTTTACCGTTAATTAGAGAACATTCCGATTTTTGAAGAAATACTTTACCCTTTTAAATACGTTATTAGTAGAATATACAAGGGCTTTGGATATAGGTTTTTATTTAAAACAGCGAAGTTAAATTAGAAACAAGAATTACAAGTCATTCTACAAAAATACTCAAACATTATCTTAAATATTTGTCTAATTGTAAAAGTTCTCTTACGCAGTTGCTCAAAGATAATACTTTCATCCTGATGTATTACCTAGTCAATTTCGCACACACAATAAACTCACCTCAGTCGCCCAGTGCAAAATATATTATTACCGACTTAGTTGAAACGGACTTACAGCCTGAGTCAATAAAGATATTTTTTAAACTGTTTTGCAATCGAATAAAATATTATTAGACTGACAAATAACTAACTAATTAATTTTTTTTACTACAATATCGTTTGTAATTACACCTTCAACAAGGTTGATAAATCTATTATAATTGCCTGGTGTATTTCGTAAAATATAACCATATCTTTTTGGTGGAAAATTTCCTATTACCTAGCCAGTAATGAATTTTTTAGTCCTTTTCGTTTGTCAGATTCTTTTGTGACTGTGTGTCATTAAGAACAAATGATTTTTTTGCTCATAACAAATATGAGGAGCTCATCGCTTTATTCATCAGCAAACGATGATGTGTCAATTAATTCTGAATTAGAGATAGACAAGGTAGAAGAAATGACAAAGGTAATCATATCGCGTCTAGTATTTTGTGGGCTCTCGCTCCAAAAACAGTTGAGTTTTTACATAGCCATATAGAATGTTGGTAGTATCATACACTTTAACCAAGAACAACTTTAAAACTAAAATAGCCTATAAAACAAGCTGTCTACGTCAAATAACGATATATGTTTCTAACTACGTAAATAGAACAAACACAATACTCTTTTCTGTACGAACCAAATTGCCTCTCCAAGTACGTTCGACAGTATTCAAATTACCTTTGAGAAGAAAGGGGTTAATTATATTGTTATTCAGTAATCTCGCGCAAATATTTAGGTTTGGGGGATGTTGAGTGCGAGTATCATAGTTTCAGTTAGTTGCCTCGTGACCAATAACGAACAGCAAAGGTTGATTCGTATGTAAACAATATATCTTTTCGTTTGATTTTGATGAACTATATTTGTTTTATGTTTTCTGTCGCATACATGGTATCAAAAATAATAACAATTCAAATGAAAAATAAAACAAAGCAAAAGTAAATATGTAATAGTGATAGAATAATGGAACAAAATCTTAAACGAAATCTGGACAAAATTTTTGAATCTTAGTCAAACCCTTAGACATCGAGGACACTGCATACAACCATAAATACTCCTACTTTAGTAGTCCAATTGGTGCCGATCTTCGAACTGACAATATAAACATAATTTCTTCTGTATACCCTCTGGTATATTCGCGTTCCAGTTCAATTGAGTTTTTCCTTCATACTTTTTTTACCGAGAAGCTCTTTATGGACTCCATATACAAGGGATGTTCCCAAAGTTCCTTAGCTATATATATTTTTATTTTGTCAATTTTCATCAATATTGCAATGTAATTTTTCAACATAATCGCTATTCAATTGAGTATATTTATCCGAACGATACACTAATTTCTTTAAATCGTCCTCAAGGAACTTTTTCGGTGTCTCCTCCATCCATTTATGACGCGTTTTACGTCACTTAAATTGTCAAATCGAACTCCCCATAAAGGTGTTTCAAATCTGGGAATAGATGATAATTAGCAGGT
This sequence comes from Trypoxylus dichotomus, assembly GCA_023509865.1. Lineage (NCBI taxonomy): Eukaryota > Metazoa > Arthropoda > Insecta > Coleoptera > Scarabaeidae > Trypoxylus > Trypoxylus dichotomus. The sequence continues at coordinate 42,689,915 of CM042074.1, read as the reverse complement.
GCGAGATTCGGCGAGCAAAGTGATTGCGGAAGCAATTCCCATCGTAAATCGTTCATAACGTCCTTCGTATTTCTTGCGGTGTGCGGTCTTGTATTATCGTGTTGCAATAACGGACGCTTATGCAACTTTTCAAGCAGTTTTCTGCCCCAGTTGTCCGGACAATAAATTCGAATATTCTGAGTTAATTGTAGTCCCTTTCGGCAAAAAATCTATAAAAATAGTTCCTTCACAATCCTAGAATAGAGCAAGCATTACATTTCCAACTGACCAAACTGCATGCGCCTTAAGTGGAGGTCCTTCTTCGGGTTTACGCCATTCTTTGGATTGACTTTTGGTCTCGGAATCAAAATAAAGAATCTATGTTTCGTTAGTGGTTACTATCCGCCAAAATTCCTTACCGTAACTGGCGAAGAGCTCTTGAAGTTGATGACTAATTTCCTATTAAGTTTCTGCTATGGTTCCAACAGCCTTGGCATATTGCGGGCTGAAACCTTGCTTACACCCAAATAATTATGCAAGATGCCATGAACTTGTCGTATAGCTATTCTTAAGCGTACACATTTGAGAAATAGTCATTCGTCTGTCAGACGACTGGCGAATTACTGTGAGAATACAGTAAGTTCTCCATGGCAATAACGTTTTTTTTATGATCTGCTACTTTTAAAATAATCGATACACTGATACATTCCTTGCAGATGTTGAACAACTTCTAACGTTTTCACACCTATCTTCCACAAAAGGAAAATTATTGTTCTTTGAGAATTAGCGCGTCTTCTACGGCCATATAAACATATCAAGCCTATAAGTTCTGCTTAATTTAATTAGAGCACACTTTCCAAAATTTTGGAAAATTCCTCGTAAATATGTAGTTTCTAAGTAAGTCAGACATGTATGTCAGAGAAACGCTCTTTATAATGTTACAACGATTGCAAGGAGTGTATGGTTGTATAATTCACAGGCATCGCAGATCGAGATTTCAGGTGCTGTTGAAACGGTACGATCCGAATAAATTATTATTTGAGTAGCGTGGAGTTTACTGCGGTACCTGTGAATGCTTTACAATATGCTTGTCCATTTAATCAGAATTGATATTGCTACTTCAAATAGGGCTTTACACATATGGTAAGAAAAATTTGCTTACACAAAGTAGGTTATTTCAAATAATATATTTTATAAATAGTAATAAAATTTAAACGATTTACCATACATATTTTGCATTTAAAATTATCACATTAGGGCTTACATAGTTCGAGAGTAATAACAATAAAGTGATTTCACTACAAAAATAAACAAATATATTCTAAGCATGGTTAACAATTTTCTTTGCTTTATCGATTGTAGAATATTGCGGAGGTTCATCCTTTACAAAGGCTTTCACTATTGGCGCTAAGCATTCTCTGTTAAGAGGTTTATCACGTTCCGTAAAGTAACTAATCAAGACACTTGCGAAAATTGCTATACATGCACCAATCATAGTATAATAATAGAACGATATTCGGTAAAGTATGAAAGGGGGATCATTTTCTTGATCTGTAATTTGCTTAACTGCTTCAATTATCACTTTATCTAGCCTGGAAAATACAATTCATTAAATGATCCGAATTAAATAGATTATCTTGTATGTACATACGTTTGGTTAAGAGAGTCCGTTATATTACATGCATCTATAGAAACTGGCAGCACGGAATACTGAATAACTCCAATAAATTTATAAACCTGGGATACCACGACCATCCAACCTGTTACAACCAATGATATCAAGCCACCATAATAGGCACCCTACAATTAATTAAGACATGAAATCCACCATTTCAAAAATTACAGTGCATCTCTTACTTTTGAATGAACCATTGGTATTAGCATGCCAGCTGTAAACAGACCAAACAGTGGACCTCCACTGAAGGCGCTGATGCTTAATGTCAACGCTAGTAAACTTCCTAGCCTTTCTACAAGGTACACCAAAATTGTACATATGATTCCAAGAATAACGACAATTATTTTCAGATACCGACTGACGATTTCTTGAGAAATATCCTTAGGTACGAAATAGGCGATGAAATCGTGATAAATTGCTCCTGACATACAATTTAGAGAAGCCGACAATGAACTAGAAGAAATATGAAAGATTGAAATTGAATTAAAAAGATTCAGTGATGTAAAAAAGAATAGGCGAGGTATGATTGCTCTAATTTAAAAAGAAGATTTGTTTCTCTGTTTTAATTACTAACCTCAACGATGCGCTAAATATTCCAGATATAAATAGTCCTGGAAGACCAGGGATAAAGTTGGATATTTCCATAACATAATTAGGTAGGAGTTGGTCATAAGTGGTAATGATATTTAATTTTAGGGGATCGCATCCAAAGTAATAAGCAAACATAACTAGTCCAGAGAACATACTAAGACCGGTAATGATTACTATACCTATTGTTGCGAAGAATATAGCTCTGAAATAAATAAAGAAACAAGTTATTTACAAGAACCTTCAGTAGCGTATACATTAGAATGATTATTAAATAACTTTATAGTCGTTCCCCAATAAAGTAGGACTATTTCAAATAAATTAGACCGAAATTTTATTCTAAATAAATTCTTTTCATTAATTTGTACGAGTTGTTACAAGAGTTACCCATTTTTGTTTGCCTAGCATTTGTGTTCGAGGGAAGAGGTTTGACAAACCAAGATCTGTTCTGCGCGGTTGTATATCGACCTGCATATTTCTTAAATTTAAGATTGTAGTTTAAGTTCATTATGATTTATATATTATATACACACATTTATAAACATTTTGCCTATTGTATATATATAGTGCCTGCCATTTTATTGTCGCCGCCTTATAAATTTAAGCTATTGTCTGTTTACAATTTACAAATGCAAGTATAAAATTCATGAATAGGGTTTACAATACCAATATCTAAATATGTTCCCTAAATATCTTTATCTCTCCAACAAATTGAGAAAGTGCCACTTAATGACCCCTTGCCTATTATTGTGCCTCCATGAATCATTCTGTACTGTACAGAAGATGGGTAGATTGAAAGACACGGTAATTCGTAGAATATTATTTAGATCGGTTAGTATTGTAGAAAGAATATTTATGTGTTTATGTAACAACGTTTTTTTCCGTGTTTACGTGTTAGTGTTGCACTTTAAGTTATTGCTTGTATGCGCTTTATATTTTTTCGTTATGGGTAGAAAAAGAACATATTAATTAAGAAAAAACTGCGTATTGAGGAATTTTTGGGTGCAGAAGTGTATTCTTAATGCACAATTGCAAAGAGAGATTAAATATCCCGACAAACAGTGCAGCGAATCGCCGCTTTAATGAGAAGAAAGATACCCACTACAAGTACCGGAAGAGCATTTCTCGGCAAAAAAGGGTCACTACTAATTGAGATTAGTTGCAATTAGCAACTGAAAACCGAGGTTTATCCGCCAAAGAAATATAACAATAATAATATAATCTTCTTTTGGTGCGTTTCAGCTTTCGATGTTGTTTAGACTGATTCATTTTCTTTAGACCATGACCGCTTCCGTTCGATGTTATGGTAACCTATCCATTTTTAATTGCTAGTAATAGATGCAAATAGTAGAACTCAATATGTTGGGTTAAATGAATTTCCTTTAACTCACGAGAAACCTAAATATCGACTTTTTAATGAATCCTCTATGTCTTAAATGATTTTCAATCAGGAATATAACGATCCGAATTAATTGTGGCTTTGATTTGATCATCGTCAACCTCGTTTGGCCTACCAGATCGTGGTTCATCTTTGAATGAGAAATCACCAAAACGAAATTTATCAAACCAATTCCGGCACTGCCTTTCTTTTAGGGCTTCATCACCATACACATCGCTTAACTATTTAGCTCCTTGTATGGCGTTCTTTCCTTTTCCGAGACAATAAAGCAAAATATGACGAAAGTGAACGCCTTTATTCCACATTTTGTGATTGCACCCACACAATCTCACAAAAAATAGACTTCAATTGGTTTTTAAGAAAGCTAACGTCCACATCTGACAAATGTCAATACTATATAATTGTAACATTGATAGAAGTTATTCAGAAGAAACGCTACTCCCAATCCACATTTAAAATAGGCAAATCCTTTGTTGTCAACCCAATAATTTGTGGCAGAACTTTATTGTGTAGAATTGCACAAATGCGTGGAAAATAAGTAAATATTATAACACACGAAAACAAAAAATCAGGAGAAAGACTGTACGTAAGTTTTCTATATGATTCAGTCCTTATGTTCAATGCGTACAGTAATATACTAGAGTTTGTAAAAATTAGACAAGTTCGCGAGGTTTGCGAAAAATACACTCCCACATGTAAATTAGCACGCCCAATAACGCTACATAGGCAAAATAATTGAGGATAACGTTAAATTCATAGTAATAAATAAAAAGAGATATCTCTTAACCGTAGTTAATCACGGATGAAGCTAGAATTTACTTCTGACTATCGTGCAGTGATGATAAGATATTTAGTGTTGAAAAGAATTATTTTTCTGCTGTGCTGTGTTATAAATTTAAGAATATTTAAGATATTATATATTTTTTTAATCGATATTGCCATAAAAAGGAAAACTGATGGAGAAAAAGGAGAATTTGTGTTGTCTTAGAACTTTTTGTTCGGTATGGCGCGCCGTCCAATAGGGTTTATGAGCTATTTTAGGTTATCATAAACTGTAGAAACCTTGAAACGTAGGAACAGTATCTGAAGGTGTTCCATGGCCTTGTTATTTCAACTCCTCGCCGTAAAAGGTGAAGTGCAGTTATTTTTCCAACGACGAATAGTGATTCGCGAGCATACCGAATCTGCCCGAAATAGCACTGCCGCTAGACTTGAAGGACGTTTATTTCGAACGTATGACACCTAAGTTGTGAAATTCATTTGCGGACTCGCTTAACGATTCGAGATGTTGGCGACATTATGAAAGCAGCAACAAGAAACCATATGCTATTTTTCAAAGCTATTTACTAACTTATTCGGGAACGAGATGTGAACATCCCACTGAACATTTAGAAGGTATCTTTATCCATCCAGGTTAAAATTAATGGACCCCATAAAGAAAGGTCGCTACCTTTGGGTTAAATAGTACGAGAATTTCACTGTTGCCGACTGAAGTTAGGTATGGATTAATATTTGTTGTAATTCTTCATAAATATAATTTTCGGTTTTTGTTTATTTTCTTCAGATTGTCTTCAGTGTTGAATCAAAAACCGCGGCGGGAACAGTTTGTTAGACGACGTTCATGTATTGTGCGAAACAAATCATTCACCTTGTGTATGTATTACAATACAAGGCCCAGAGTCACGTATTTTGTAGAATAAATCAAGTACCAAAATCAATACTAACCCCTTTTAAAAGATTATTTATTAACACGTATTGAAAGCTCGACGAAACTAACAGTTCATACACATGTATCTATGACAATGAAGCATTGTCATCGTAGAGAGCAATCTATTAAAAATTATCTAAACTAAATTTCCGCGGCTGGATTAGTCCAGAAATTCCTTTGTCTCAATGCAATAGAAAATGCATGAAATGTTTTAAAATGTATGGTATTATTGGAGAAATGTATCAGTAAAGAAGAATTAATGATATTAAGGAGGTATGAAAAAGCAGGAATGAAATAAAGGTAACACATAAGTTAGTAGAAAACCCGCCAAAAGGAAGGGTTGCTGTTATCAAATCAAACAGAGTTCATCTCAAATACTTAACAGTCTATATGTACGGTTGTTGTTAATACTTATTAAAAGAGTAGCACAGAAAAATCGTATTCTACTTATTTGATATAGTGAATTACCATAACGTTCCGTTGATCTTAATTTAATGGCCAACGACAGTAGTTTTATATGTTTATGCATGTATAACAATATAATACATTTTACTTTTGCATCAGGAACTGATTTAGTACTTGTCAAATGTGTTGAGATGTATTACGTTTGGTGTGGGAAACTCCATAACTCTACTTACACTTTTATATTACCATATGAAGGAAGGGTCAGACATTTTTGGATAAAGCCCTGATTGGTAGCAAAATGGTTTAAAAATGCGAAGAAACTACCAAAAGTTGCCGTCCAAATTGTGTCCCTCTCCGTTATTGAAAAGTTATAGCTAAAAAGACAATGTTAATATCTTTGTATAGAAGCTATGAGTGTTCGTTACCTTATGTCCATACGTCCACCTTCAAAAGCTTTATTGAAGATAGCGCCAATGCCGCCTATACCCGTAATACCAACCACCAATACTATGACCAAAGAACCAAACATTATAGTGAATTGGAGTGCATCAGACCATATAGCTGCTTTGATTCCTCCAAGCGTCGTGTAGAAAATGCAAACACTACAAACTGCTGGTGCTATGTAATGAACATATACTCCTGATACTAAAATCAAACATCTTAATGCGGTTAACAACGTTTGAATCAATGAGCAGTACGTACCTTGCGAGAGAGCTAAAGATGGTATATAGATAAAAATAGGTAACAAGAACATCATATGTACAACGTAAAGGAATGATGCAAGCATTCTAATTTTATTGTTGTAACGTATTTTGAAGTATTCGTATATACTGGTTATTTGCAAATTGTAAAACACAGGTACATAAATATAGCAACTGATGATGAGGATTATTATATGCAATGGCGATGTTATTAGAAGGGTTATTCCATATCTATAAATATCAGCTGGCAAAGATAGAAGCGTCAGACCAGATAAAGAACTGCAAAAAAGAAGTACATTGCATATATGGGCTGTTTCAATTTGGGGTTACATTTTAAATTTATAATGAAACAGAAATTATATTATAATTAATATTTTCATTTTAAATGCTGGTACAAAAGTTGTGGTTGTATAATAAAAAATATTTTCTAAGTGACCTTCTACTGTTAAACGATATGCATCCGTTGTCTTGTCAAAATGTTCATAATGTTTTGGGATAACTGCGCTTAAATTTCAATAATGTCCGCTTTAAAATCATCATTCGTTTCTGTATTATATGTAAACTTGGCAAAGAGGGGTAAGTTTCAGTGTCGTGCGAAGAACAACGTGGAGGGGTGAAGCGCGAGGCACGGAGAATCGAGTACCCGTATCAAAGTATGCTTGTTTTATATTGTTCGATGGGTCGTTGTGAATACTTATTAGTAGACACATACTTAGAAAATGTCGCATCTAGCTACGTTTCGGAATTGGCGTATTTCGAATAAACTAGAAAACGTAATAGCGAGTATGCCGAATTTAGAATACGAAGGCGATAAAATTAAATGTGTAAAGTACGATAACTATTTGACCTGTACCAGCAGGAGGAAATGTGAACACCTTCTAAAAAGTATAAAACACTGTTCTGCAATCCTGAAAATGATACAGCGAATAATTAATATTTGATATAGGTGTTTTATTCTATGTAATGTACTGTTCACTTTACTAGACCAGCAAGCATTTGTCTCCTTCTGCAGCAAGCATTCGTATTATACATCACCAAGTCGGACATGGTTAAGAAACTTTATGTCGTATTCGTGACTCTGTTGAAAGAAGAATTAAAGCAGAATTGAAAGATAAAAAATTGTGGTTACGTGTGAGCGAAACAACTGATCGGCAAAAACATTCTGCGGTGAATGTGATGGTACGTGCATTGGAAGAGTTATCAAAAGAGTTGCAAAATGTACTAAAGATGACATTTTAAAAGTAGTGTTGAATTGAACAAGTTTCAAGAATCAACAACCCAAATTTTAATATTTGATGAAGGCGCCGGACATGCATGCATTCCTTAGGCCGATCTCTTAAAGGAGAGAGTAGCAATCTGTTACGTGTAACATGTAAAATCCATTCTTTAAACCTTGTACCGCAATTGATCCCTAAATGTTATCCACGAGTAAATGCTTTAATAGCTCATACGAAGGCAGTATTTATAAAGTCGCCAAAACGTATAAAAAGATTTCACAAACTGTGCTCCAAAGTGCTTGAACTACAACAGCCGATTACTACGCGTTAGGGTACGTGGTTAAAGGCTGCGTTTTACTACCGGGAACATTTTGATGATGTAAAGAAGGTAGTTTTACAATTCAATCCGAGACCCGCCAAAGCTATCAAGAAAAGCAAGAAAATGTTTCAAGATAATCAGGTAAAATGTGATTTAGAAAGTATTCACAAGAACTACTATGGACTAGCGAAGGGAATTTAAAAATTACAAAATGATTCGTCGTTAGTGGTTTCTGTTCAAATTGGGGATGATGTCATCCACACACCCTTACAACGAAAGATGAAAAAAGTGAAATACGAAAATTTGAAAGTATTATTGAGAAGGATTCAGATTTTCTCACAAGACAAATTTGTGAAGGTGCCTCGAAAGATCAATTAAGTTGTCACAAGTATTAGTTTAAATTTGCAAATATAACATCACTCGATGTGAAACGGTCGTTTTCATCATAATATATATTTTTATCATAATATAATAAAGAATATTTATTCCACACGCCATACTCATTTGACTGAAACAAGTGTGTAAACATATTTAATGATTCTAATATTTAATAGATGCCACCCGGTTTGTGATTTTTTTGTGATTCTTAAAACAGTAAGTGTTTCAGCACGTTATATATTCAGTTTTTATTTCTAAAATAAGGTTTATTTTATTGGCACTATGCTATATCTTCATTAAAAATTTATTCCCACATATTCTTACTACATGAAGATATGACAGTTAATTGATTGCACCATTTTTTCGTATTTTTCGTACTTTCATTCTTCCAATCATTTTATCTCTGTGTTGTCGTTTGTTAAAACAGTTTTTTTTATTACTGAAAATTAAATCGTTTTGCGGCTGGCGAGTTCACTATAATAGATGTAAGGGTTGATATAATACTGATATTTTTCATGAAACTTTATGTATTTGTTTCAGTGACATTTACTACACCAGGAAAATATGTCTTTGCTTCAATGGCTTTGATTGATCTGACACATAGGCTGATAGAAATTGGAAATATTCTCTTTAAAACTGCGTTAGCTGAGTTGGTCTCTGATTTCCGGCTTTTAATATCGACTATGGAACATTTAAGAGGCGTAGACAAATAATTAATTATACATCACCTTGATGAGAACCATTGTATTTGTACAAAGATATCTACTGGCAGACTGAGCAAGTTAACGCAAGATGTTTTAGATGACGTTCAACAACGAATGGAACGTAGTCCCCATACATCAGTAACAAAATTAGCTAATGTGGCAGGTATTGTAATCGTTGTCCTACCAATTTGTTAGGTTTTTTAGTTTTGATAATACATTATTTCTAGCACTCTCTAGGAAGATGTACATACATGCATCCTTACAAAATAAGTGTCATCCAACAACTATATCCATAAAATTTTATGAGAGGGATAACATTTCCTGAATGGTTAAGTACTTCAATGATAGTAATATACTGCATTGATAATAGCATACTTGACTTAACGTTCTTCAGTGATGAAATCTGGTTTCATTTGTCAAGATATGTGAATTCAAAATTATAGAACTTGGGCTACGAAAAATCCACATGAATTTGTGGAAGAATGTGTGCATCCTGGAAAGGCGGGAATTTAGTTAGCAATGTGAAGGCGAAAAATTATGCGACCAATATTTTCCCACGAAACAATCACTGGTTATAGATGCCCTACCATGTCGAATAAATAAATTAATTCCATAATTGCACCACAATTAAATACGAAACGGTTTTGTTTCCAATAACCATGCCCCTGCACATACAATGGATACTCAACGATGCCTGAGGAAATTTTTTAATAATACGATGATTAGTGAAGATTGATGGCCTCCTTGATCTCCACAGCTCACTCCATTCGATTTTAAGTTATTTGTGAATTTAAAAGCAAGGTTTTCGTATTGGGTTATACAGTTTGGAACAGCTACAACTAACAATTCAGCAGGAAGTTGGCAATATTGCTGTCGAATGGCGTGTGTCTTTGACGACTTAAAGAAGAGGGTACATTAAAATTTAGTCATTCTTTTCTAAATAATAATATTCACTTTCATTCATATTTAAAATGCCTTCAGAAAATTATTTTAGTCATAGAAAAAAATATATTACTTTAGTGAGCTAAAGACATTTGAAAAGTTTAAAATAAGTAATATCGTTTTACATAAACCATAAAACATACATATGTATATGCACATTTTTTTTAAATTAACTTAAAATAATTTTTCCAGCTATTCAAATGTTCAAACGACTTTTATGAGAGTTATTATCATTTCGTAATATTTACTGCATACTCGTATTCTATAAGGGTTAGATACAAAGCTTCAATGAAAATTCAGTAAGTGTCAAATGTGTATGACGAATTTAGCTATTTAATTTGACTTAAAACTGGTTTTGTTCTCGTTTAAAACTGCCTTTATTGGTTTCCAAATATGTGAAAAGAATTTTTGTACAAGTTCTTACTACATTGTAATCCATACTTAGAAAACCTATACTTGATCAATGAATTATTTAGTTCAGAAAATTCAGAAAAACTTTTCTAAAGTTAAGTTATATCTTAAACCATAATACGTATATCAAAATTATGGATGAAATTAGAGGTTTTATTGATTTTTCCCGAGACATTCTTTTATAAGAGTTTGCACCAAAGTTGATTAAATTCTAATTGTTTTATACCTTGTTATTAGAGACATGGTTATAGGTGCGACAGTCATCTGCTTGCCTCCTAACAAGTAATCAGTTGCATTCTTCTGTTTCTTGTATAAACCATGGTATATTCCTATTCCAGTGCTGACCAATAGCATGAATACAAAAAACAAGTAATCGATCCAAGCGAATTTTTCTTTCATTTTTGGCACTTTTTTTCTTAATCACCGAAGCCTTCTGCTACTAATTGCTACTGCACTGCGATTTGTGTCTTCAATTGATAATATAGTCGTGGTGCACGCCATTATTTATAGTATTTTTTTATCTGAACAGATTCCATAAATTAAAAAGTTTCTTTTCTCTGTAAAAGGATAAAAGATTAATACCTATGATATACAATTCCAACCGTTTTTTTTTCGACAGGTGTAATTTGAAATGATTGTCTTTGAATTAAGAAAAATAAATAGTATTTCATCATAATTGAAAATAAAATTTCCCGCGTTAGTTGATAGAAAGATATTGTGATTAAACATTTTTTTTTATTTTCTATCTAAAACATATTTTGAGATACATCAAATTGACAAACTTAAGCCATAAAAAGGAATTATTAATATAAATTACGAATTTTTGTGTACATATGAAATTATTTACATACATATAGTTAGGCATGTGGACATAAAACAAATAATGAAATGCCTGTCATTATTATTGTTTTAAAGTACACGCTTTCGGATTGGTGCAGGAAATCACGGGCGAAACGTCATTGCCAGCGTATCTATTCGTAATATTTAGATTACGATTCAGCTCTATTTATGAAGTTAATATTCATTTATACGAAATGTCTTTATATTTTTCGATAGGTTTTAATATTTTGGAATTAACTTATAATCTACTATAAATTTATTATTTTTTTCTCTAAACTTGCCCTAGTTTACTGCTCAGAGTAAAGTTTACAAATTTCTAGTCATTTTGTCAGATTTTTATATACTAAACCAAGCTTTGAGATTCATTAATAATATCATGAAATGTAGAAGTAATTTGCATATGACTATTTGTGAGTTAATATTGTTTTAGGTAGATTATAGGTTTTTTAAGGATGATGCGCTGAGCATTACGATTGAGAAATGCAGAAAAGAGATTAACTACTGAATAACGCAAAATGCATACAAAGTAGATCAACATACCAATTTACAAATTTGAAGCGATCTAACAATTCTTCAGCTAAACTTGAAAACAAGTACTGATCGATTTTAAAATATGGATATGTGTAACATTCAAACTGGAGATTAAGGGAAAAAGTTGAATAGACAAAAAGCATATAAGGAAAATATGGTACATTTTTTGTGGAAGAAGCTTTTTAAGCATCTAAGTTGATGTGAGTTATTTTCTTTTTATGAATTGTATAACTTTTAGTGATCTTAATAACTTTTATTTTAAGTTTAATTTTGTATAACCATGTTCGTATAAATTAGTAAGTAGTATGGGCAATAGTAGTGGCAAATAAATAGTGAGGTAGTGTACTATGGAAAGATCTTGCAAAACGAGATGGCGTTATTCGAATAGCTATTTCTATAAATTTATAAATATTAATATTTACTTAAAGGAAAGTTCGCCCAAAATTCCATTTCATGCTTATGTATTTTTGTAAATTTACCGTGTTGGACAGAGGCATTTGTAGAAAGTCCTTTTCGTTGTCCCTATTTATTGATATATTTCGTTAGCTGGAGTACGAACTAAACGTATTTGTTCGCAAGTGAAGATGCTAACAGGGTTACAAGCAGGGTTGGCTAAATCTTCGGCGCGCCAGATCCGGACTTGTCCATAATATTACGCGTTATATCATATGGAAGAACATCTCAACAGTTTTTTTTTGTATATATTTCATGAAGAATATGTAAAGTCAGTCATATTTTTGGCGCGCCAGATCCTCACCTAGGCCGTTGCGGAAACCTACAGCGTTTTCCCACGTGACTCGACGGTCTCGCAGTCTCTGTTTGATAATGATAGAAGTCGCACGTCGTATTACGCGTAATAATAATTAATTAAGTATGTCGAACATACGTAAGGGAAAGAAGCGACCACTGACTCCCTAAATAGACAAGTTTATAACCGAATATCGTGATTTAAAGTTCGATGGTTGTAAAATATGGTGTAATCTTTGCGAAATTTTTTTGGTATGCTGGTATAAAAGTAATTGCGAAAGAGATGTACGTAATACAACTCACAGATATAAAAAAACGGCATGGAAAGATTTATGTTAGATTTGGTAGATTTATTTTTGATGTTTATTATTTGTATCTTCCCCCTTAGGGCCGTCCTTAGGGTGGAGCGAGTGGAGCGCCTACGATAAAATGTTCTTAGAATAAGATAATACGGAGCCCCGCAAAACTATTGTAAACGTTATAGTGCGTAGGCTAGAACGTTTAAAACCGACGTTTACAATCCTATTAGCTAGCAGGAGACTATAAAAGTGTGCCGGCGAAGCACTTACCGGGGTAGTGCTTGATACGTTACAAAATTTCAAATTTCACCTAGTCAACTGTTCATGAGTGATGGTGCCGTGGCTATGCACTTAGTAACCCGTTCTTTTCAAGAACAGTGTATTAGACATTTACATATTACGTGTAAAGTGCATGTTTTACTTCTGGTGGCAGAAACCATTCCACCATGTTGTCCACAGGTAAATGCATTGATAGCAAATACTAAAAAAGAGTTTCTGAAAACACAAACTACATTCCGTTAAAATCAATAGACAAATTAATTTGCAAAACAACATTTCTGTTTTATGTATAAAATCTTTTACAGTTGAGTGTTTAACAAAGAGAAAAATTGAACATCTTTGTATATAAGAACAGATTTCCGCATATTCCAGTTTAATTAGATTTTGTTGAGCCGAAACATTTGACTAGTTCTATTTTACAATTACATATTACTATTCTTCATGGAATATATACAGATAAATTCCGTCAATCTTCGTATCGCTCATATGTGCTCATATATACCCCTATTTTTTTAAATATAATTATGCTACTAGTTTGTGCTTATCTGAAAACTAAATAAATCCAAGTCAAATCTAGTGAGCCACTATTTGCTTTTTTTTTTCAAAAAGTATGAAGGATTTCAGTCAAACTTTATTGTCACGTGTTAAATTTCAACTAAACCTAGACAATGACGCAATAATTAACATTTAAAGCACATTAAATAAGGTAGATTAAATTATGTATAAAGTACACCAACAAAAGATTTAAGTCGGGCATGTCAAGCTATTACGGTTCAGTATCTTTTTCGTCTCGTTGAATACAAGAAATTGCCTGTCACACAATTTCTTTGTTACCTCGCTTAAAAATACTGGTGTTTTTAAATGGTCGGTGTTTACGAATTTCATTTTCAAGATATCTCGATAGACAAGGATCGTATGTTGTCAAATCTGGCAAGTGCGATAGCCATGCATATTCAAAATATCTGCCAACCCACTTCTTTAGAAAAAGTTAGTTTAGCAAACTGCCAACATTTCTTGTCCTATAAGCTGGAGTACCATTCTGATAAAAAATTCTTCAGTGTAACTTAAGGGGTATATCTTCAATTTTATCAATTAACTGCTTTCGTAAAAGAATTACATATTTTTCGGAATTTAAGTCCCTTCTAAAAAAAGAAGGGTAATAATTTTATCGTTAAATATCTTACACCAGACACAGGTTGTAAAGTAATATTGGTCATGAGCTTAACGAAGTGAGAATTCTTATTAGCCTAGCATTTATCATTTCGTTTGATGTAAGTGTTACATCATCGCTAAACAAAATAAATGTGGTTGGTGATCTAGCTTTTGAGTCATTCCGTGCCCAATGAACTAATTTTAAAAATTATAAAGATTACTTTGTGTTTCTATCCCTTTTGTGCTATACTTGTGTGAAGTAGAAACAATCTTGCACTTGAACAGAATTCCTCAATTATAAAAGTTCTTATGTGTTATCGAAATAATTTTGATGCGATATATACCTGCTAAAGATTAAAACATGTTCGTCTTAGCTGCTGTAAGATAAAGAAGATTGAAGAAAGAACAACTGAGGTATGCTCTCCAAAGCTATCCAAAAGTTTGTATGGAAAAATGTTTGATTGACTTTGATCGCGATATAGAGGTATAGTGACAATCAAATTTATTTCATACGTAGTCAGCTTAAGTAGGTATCACATTGCCAAGTGCTGGTTGAACCTGTGCATTCATTATTAGCGTAAATATAGGCCTCCAGAATTACGAAACGAGGTTTTTGCCTACCTTCGAGAAGCATATCTCTACACAATTTAAAAGTCTGATATATTTTGATTCAGCCTAGAAGATTGTTTAAGTGTGTAAAAGCACAGGCCTGTATGTTTTATGTTTGAAAAAGTTTAAGGAAAGTTGACACTTGCTCCGACGTGGATGAAGCCAAGAAGTAGCCTCTTTTTGAGAAATCATGGAAATGCAACCAATGAAGGTATTGAACTGAAATTCGGCATATATCCGTACATCAGTGAAAATTCCACTATAAATAAACTTTTGTTAAGATAAGTATAGGTTGAAATTTTGGGAAGGATGATGTACATAAGGTACAACACCGTGTAGGTCACTACCAAACCCATTAGAAATCGCGTCAACATATTTTCTGCATCGATGTTTCCAAGAACTCAGTTGCACAAAATGTTGTAAGTTGCTTGAATAAGTAGTAAATAAGTAGCCTAACATCTAAATTTTCGAAAAAATTAAGAAAAAATTAGAAAGTAGTTATTTTTGAAAGGTGTTGATAAATCTATTTTTTGTTTTAAAACTTTAGGCTTAGTTAGAATTTAACATATTACAATAAAATTTGTCTGAAATCCTTCATTCGTTTCGAAAGACGGTATTATTTTGTTTTTGACTGTCTTTTATTTTTATTCCAAAACTAATAGTGCCTCGATATATCTAATTTGGATTGATTTAATTCTATAAGCACAAACTAATTTGGTGCGAACTTCATCGTGATTGCTGTATGTGTATGTATACTATAAGGTCTTTGTAATTTAATACAGTCTCATATACACTACCGCTCAAAAGTGGCACCCCCGTTTTCATAGATTATTCATATAGTATTATGTTTACCAAAAAAACATTATAATAAAATGAAATACGTATTTAAAATGTAGTTCAGTAAGATAAACACCCATTATATCGCATGAGGTATACTATCATTTACCTGCACTTGGTCGGATTATCATAAACTGTTTATTGCGGTGCAATTACAATAACAATCCCTCTAAATTTACTGGGTAAATCTAGTCATCTGTTAGATTGTAGGTAATAATGTTTAAATTACCTTCCTAGAAGATTATAGTAAAATCTGTAACCTATGGCCAGTTGCAGTGTGGTATTTACTCTATTCATTCGACAAATTGCCAAAGAAATGAAAATACACCACGCTACGGTTGACTATAACGTAAACAAATATCGGGAAACTGGCAGTTTTCTTAATAAAAGACGGAATAGAAAGCCAAAAGCGACAACATCCGCAGATGATCGCAGAATGGTGGTTACCAGCAAGTTAAATAGACGCAAAACAGCCCCGGAAATCACCGCAGAATTAAATGTTGGTCGCCAAAAACTAGTCAGTGTTTCTACAGTCAGACGTCGCCTACACTTTATTTAATAATAACTTAACTAATTGACACTAAGTGTCCTAGCTCCGGTGCTCCGCCAGAGGCACTACACCGGATGTCCTCAACTTAACTGTTCAATATGAACGCAAACCTAGCTAACTTAACCAACGCTAACTTAACCTAGTGGAATAAAATAATGCGGGCCTAGCCCGCGTCCTACTTAACTTAAATATTTACATATTATTTCCTGGCCCTGAAGAAGCAGATCGATAAGCGATTAGTTACTTAAATTATTATAAGTTATTTAAATACATTATCACAGAACACAGAAATACGCTTCTTTACTTAAGACTGCTACTTCTTCAAGGCTGGTTCGTCTCGCTGGTTGTCCCTTTGGTTTAAGAAGGTCCTAGGTTCCATGAGTGGTCGTCCAGGTGATCCTCTCTCTCCTCCGGGATCCTGCATAACGGTCGTCCCGCCGCCAGTTGCCGTCTCGAGCTTCCTGAAATAATGGGAGACCGCTAGTCATAACGCTCAGCATAATTATGCCTACTGAATCTGATTCATTCTCTCTCATTCATTAGACATGTGTGCGGATGCATATCCTTGTCATCATTCATACTCTACTACTAAATATTAATACTCAGCCAGATGCTCCTGTCGGAGCTTGTCCTATTCTTTTCCCTCCGCTGCCGAAGGAGTACGCTGAAGAAAAAGAGAGAAAATTACGCGCCCTGACTGCTAATTATCGTGCCGCAACCTATGGCGGAGTTTTTCGACCGCGCTGCAAAAGAATGTCCACCATTCTGCCGTTTCGTCGTCGTTTATTTCTCCTTCGTTTCGTGGCCAGCGCAGGCCCGCGTTTATCGCTTCCGTTTCGGTTCGCGACCGCCAATCCTCCGTATACGGACAGTCGAACAGTACGTGTCCGGCCGTGTCTTCCCTCCGCATTCGCAGTCCGCGCCATCCTACGCCCAATACGATGAAGGTAAGCTCCGAAGTTACCGTGCCCTGTGACCAGTTGGGTCGCCTGATACGACAAGGCTACTCCTAATTTACCGAATTTATTCGCGTCCCTATAAAACGCTTAGTCCAACGTCCGTTGGCCGCATTTCCCACCTCGTTTGCCACTCTCGTTGGCTTTCTTTCGCGATCGCGCTCTTGACTGTCTTTTCGGACGCGAACGCGTACGCCAGAAGTGTACCGTCGTCCGCGTCTGCTGCCGCTTCTTTAGCCAGTTCGTCCGCCCTTTCATTCCTTGCGTTCCCACATGCGCTCGCGTCCAAACTAGTTCGACATTGACCTCTCGAATCAGTTTCACGTCTGCAACAGCAATTCGGCCGATTTTCGCATACCCCTCAAGGCTTGCAGCACGGACAAGCTATCCGTAAACAGCGTTGCCCGCTCTACCTGCATCACCTTCGCATATTTGACCGCCGCGTTTATGGCTACCAGCTCGGCCTGGTAGTTGTCGCACTTTACCCGATCTAATTTTAACCGCTCTGAGTATATTTCTTCGTCGCCCGCGTAGACGACGAACGCCGCGCCTGTCCCGTCGTCGTTCTTCGAACCGTCGGTGTAAATCGCGATCCCGCTCGGCCGCACGTGTTGACCCTCCACGTCTTTGCTAAATTTAAATGCGCCGGTCTCCGAAGGGTGAATTTCGAGCCTAATCGGCGCCTGACTTCGATATCGCGCGAATAAATGTTGCGTCCCGCGATTTCCGCTACAATCCTTTCGCCGCCCTTCGTCGCGTCCCTCCGTTTAGCGAGTTCTTTCGCTCGAATATCTGCCGGTAAAATGCCGGATATTGCCGCAGTCGCTTCAGCCGACGCCGTCGCGTAAGCCCTCGCGGCCTCTTTACCGCTGATATCCTCTGCGCGCCTATCAACTTTCGCGATTCTTTAACTCTAAGCGCGCTCGCCCAGATTGGTGCCGCGTACAGCATCGCCGGTTCGATCGCGCCCTCGTAAATTGTCGCCGCCGCCCTTCCGCTTAATCCCCAAGTCATTTTAGCCGCCGCGCCGATCTTATTCGTAATCTCCCGCGCTTTGCCCGTCGCGTAGTCTACGTGCGCTTTAAAATTTAATTTCTCGTCTATTACGACGCCGAGGTACTTAACGTTCTCCTTGCAATATATAGTTTCGGTCCCCAACTGAAACTTTGTCGCCGCTGCCCGTGCGTTTTGCCGAAAAACAGTGCCTCCGACTTGCCCGCGTTAAACGTTAATTTATTCGCTCTGCTCCAATCTAAAATTGTCGCAAGAGCGTTATTCGCACGTCCCTTCAGCGTTTCATATTGTCGCGCCCGAACCAACAGCGTAGTATCGTCCGCGAACGCGATAATTTCACATCCCTCGCCTAAATTTAATTCGAATATACTATCGTACAGTATATTCCAATATCCTGGTCCCGACCGCGACCCCTGTGGACATCCTCTAACTACTTGTCTACTTACAATGAGCCCGGGCTCTTCAATTACGCAGCTTCGCGTTCAGAGAAGTAGGCATTCGCCATTCGCGATAGGTTCCGCGGACAGTTCTTCTACTCAACTGATTTTTAATTTGTGGCCACCACGCGTGGTCAAACGCACCGCTTATATCCAGTAAAATCACCGCGCTATAATCCGCTTCGTCCTTCGCGTTTTTACGAATCCCACAACCCGCTCGATCGCGTCAACCGTCGAACGTCCCCTCCTGAAACCATATTGATTATCGCTCATCGACCCGTTCGCGAACACGTGATATTCTATCCGGTTAATAAGGAGACTGTCGAGTGCCTTCCCTATAACCGGAAGTAAACTTATCGGACGATAGCTTTTGACATCGCTCATATCCGTTTTTCCCGCTTTCGGAATAACCCGCACGAGTTGCTTTTTCCAACAACGTGGAAACGCGCCCAACTCCAGGCATTTGTTAAACAATGCCTCGAAAACCTCCGGCTCCTCGTCGTACGCCCTCCCCGCGATATCCGCCGTGATTCCGTCGATTCCCGGCGCCCTTTTTGCATTCATCGATTTGAACGCCGCGTTTATTTCGCACCTTGCAAACGGTATATCGTCCCGATCGCTTAGTGTCGCCGTATTTATCGATGCCCTAACCGCCACGTGATCTTCGTCGTCCGTATCCGCGTCATCGCTCGGGAAAAACGTTTCTAGTAACAACTCCGCTGTTTCCCTCGCGTCCTGCGTATATTCGTCGCGGGCCCGTTTGAGCGTAACACTTGCGCCAGTGTTACCTCTCTTGCGCCTAACGACCCTATACGCGAGACCCCATGGGTCTTTGCCGCCCGATTTCGTACAGAACTCGCGCCACTTTTCGATCCGCGTGACTCTAATCGCATTCTTGTATTCGGTGTATTTCGCTCTATATTCTATTTCGCGTTCACGCCTGATATCGTCGTCTCTACTTCGTTGATAACGTCGCCTTAATCTGTTCGCGTCCCGCCTCAAGGTGGTGAGCTGCGGTGTCCACCAAGGTACCGAATTTTTAAATTCCCGTTGCCGCGGCATGGATTGCTCGCATGCCGTAATTACCGCGTCGTTAATTCTTTTCGCGATTGTTTCAATTTCCCGAGTCCGCGTGCTGTTATTAATTTCCTCGATAAGCCCGGCAGTCGCCGTCGAGAACGCGTTCCCGAACATTTCCCAGTCAGCTTTTTTGGCGCAGAAACCCCTTTTTACCGTTTGCCGCTGTTCAATGTTATTACCATTATTAATGTCGAACCGTATAAACATGGTCCGACAGCGTTTCGTCTTCGCTAAGAGACCATTCGCTAGTCATCCCATATGCTCTAAAATTAACCGCGGTGAAGTCGATAAAACTACTCCCTTGATGCCCCACAACGTCGGTTCTTCGTTGTTGTTTAGGACCACAAACGAATAATTTTCTAGAAACGTTTCTAATTCGCGACCGCGCCAATCTTCCGTGGGGCTATTCCACAACGCACTTTTACTATTCGCGTCAAGGCCCATAATTACCGCGCTAGTATCTATATTTAATTTACTAAACGCATTCCTAAGCTTAATGATGTTTGCTTGGGAATTCGCCCGCGTGCCTTACCTCCGGAGGTAAATAACAAGAAATTACAATTACGTTTAATCCTGTCATTAGAAATGCCTACGCAAACGACATTATTATCGCTCTTATCAGTTAACGTAATTCCCCGAAGCTCATTATCGGTAATGATAACAGCTGCCCTAATTGGTTTCGACTCCGTGCAATTAACGTAATGCGTTTCAAAATTAGCCGGTAATCCGCAAATACGATTATTAATGACATATGGTTCCTGTACGATAACGATGCTAATTTTTTCCCGAACTACACGTTCGACTAAACATGCAGTCGCCCGCCTACCGCGACCTAAATTAATTTGCACGCATTTGATTTTCCCCTTGCCCGAAAAACTATCATTGGCGTAATTATCCATTAATAGTTTGTGCGTTTGCGCTCCTCCTCCAAGAGCCGTTTCCGCGCCGGCAAGACTGCGAATACGCCTCGTGCTTAACGTCGAGGCCCGGTATCTTCGTACGTTGGCAAACGGCGCATTTTGCCTCTTTGGCCTTACAATCTTTTAGATCGTGACCTCCCGCGCACTTCTTACACGTTAACTCGCCCTTGCACTCCTTCGACTTGTGCCCTACCTTAAGGCACTTGAAACAATATAGTACGTTACTATAGTCCTTAACTGCGCAAACTCGCCACATAACCTTTATTTTCCCGCTAATGAGAATGCTCCTCAGCTTAGGGCTGGCAGAGCACACCACATTTTTTACCGCGCGCTTATTATCTATAGGCGTCGCGAAAAACCTAAAGATCTTAAAATCCTCCCGCATCTCTTCCCCGTTTTCATACGCGTTTTCTACACTTTCGTTCTGTTGTCTCACGCATTCCGGAGACCTGTTCCGCTGTTAGTGCGCGCATCCACGCCGTAGATACATACGACGGGGTTAGATTTTTTCATTTCGCGCGCCTTCGCCTGCATCTTCTCGGCAACCGAGACACGCAATTTCTCCGCGTCTTGCTTAGAGCTGCATTCCACGAACACAGCTCCGTCCTACCCTTTTTAATGCCGTGGACACCGATCTTTTCGCGACGACATCTACTTTCTCCGCCAACTGTTTCTTCGTGTCATCGCTCGTTTGCTTAACTTTAGGTTGCACTTCTACGGTAACGCTGCTCCTCTTAAGTTTATCCGCGTAGCTGACCTTCGATTTGCCCTGTACGCATTCCACGATCGGGGCGCTTCTCGCCCTAGCCCGCACTTCCCGCAGAATTCCATTCTGCTCGCCGAAAAGTTGGTTCAGCTCGCACACCATACCACGCAACTTTTTCGGTCCTCTATCTTGAGGGTCTCCGACTTTACCGGTACTAGCTCTAAAATAGCGCCAGTTAATGCTCTTACCCGCTTGAGGCATTCTTCCTCAGGCGTACCGCCCGCACTGTCAACGCTGCCACGCCTAGTGGTTTTCGCCATCATTTTCTTTGACGCCATCGCGTCAAAGACCGAGTTAATGTTAAAAGAACCCTAATTTAGTAAATTTTATATGACGAATTCCTAACACGGAATATTAAACCGTGAGATACTAAAATACACCAGAATTACCAATATTAAAAATTATTACCGCCGAACACAAAACAATAAAATTAACTATATTTTAGCGTTAGGAAACGCTCAAATACGCCTTTCGGCACGCAATAGAAATTACACTTGTTATAGCACACCAACAGATACACGTAAAAACAGGTAAAATCTTGAAAAAGACACTACAAGGTTAAACGCACAATCTAACTGCACAAGCACAATGTGTACACCAAGCACAGCGCACAGAAACACGTCCGCTCGCTTCGACCGCTCGCTCGAGACTCAGACGTCGCCTACAGAAAGCCGGGCTCCATGGACGTATTGCGATGAAAAAGCCATTACTACGCAAACAAAACAAGCAAAAGCGACTTAAATGGGCTCGTGAACACCAACACTGGACCATAGAAGAGTGGAACAACGTCCTATTGACGGATGAGTCCAAATTTGAGGTGTCCGGATCCCGAAGACGCATATTCGTAAGAAGACCTGTGGGTGAACGTGCCAGAGAAGAGTGTATTGCTGCTACCGTGAGGCATGGTGGAGGTTCTATCATCATTTGGGGCTGTTTTGCTGGCACTAGTGTAGAGGACATTGTGAAAATTGACGGTATATTAAAAAAAGAAGGCTACCGTTAAATTTTGGAGAATCACGCAATACCTTCCGGAATTCGACTTTTGGGTCAAAATTTTATCTTCCAGCAAGATAATGACCCAAAACGTTCCTCTAAATTATGTAAAGACTATTTACGCCATTTAGAAGAGGAAGGAACTCTCAAAATTATGGAATGGCCTCCCCAGAGCGCCGACTTGAATCCAATCGAGTTACTATGGGAAGAACTAGATCGGGAAGTACGGAAATCGGGTCCGACATCAGCTATTGACGTGTGGAACAAATTGCAATCGAGTTGGACCTCAATAACACAAGAAACTCTGGCAAAACTTATTGCGAGAATGCCTCGATTGTGTGCTGCAATTATTAAATCAAGAGGAGGTCACATAGATGAAAGCAAAATTTAAATTAAACGTTTTAATTTTCACATTTATTTAATGTATTTTTATTCATGTACGTGTATCTGTACATAAAAAATAAATATTAACATTTTTGCTCAGTTTTTATGCATTTTTGCTGTCAGTGAGAGTGCCTAAACACTTTTGAGCGGTAGTGTATTAACGATTCAGAAACTATTTTTCTGTTGTTAGTACTAAATATACAAAGAGAATATATTTTCCTGTAATATAAATATACAGTTTTGCCTTTTATGTACAAATGGTATTAAACTTACTAAAAGTTTATAGAAATAGAATGAAGTATAATGAATCACATATATTATTTAAACCGTAATCATATTTTTATATGAATTGCTAACAGCAAAGTTGCAGTTTTATAATGAAAAGTGATATCTTGGAAGTGATCTTCTGGTGCTGTAAAGTAGACCTGCACCCTTTTACCAAAAATTGCAATACCTTTTTGTCATAAGTCCAATTTAACTTCACGAACACCATTAACAATGGTTTCTCTAAGACCATCAATTGTTTTTGGATTTTTAGTTGCTTTAAATAACCTCGAAGGAAGAAATTCAGAGGTGTTAAATCGAATGATCTAACTAACTGGTCAATTGATGATTCCTCTTTGAAAAATTGATTATCAAATCCTTAGCGTAAAACGCCTATTGTTTTTACGGCAGCATGAAATTGTGAGTGTAGCGGTTTTTCTAGTACTTCTTATTAGGAGGAAGTAAGTGTATGATCATTTTTTATTTCGAGAATGGTTATTGGAAATATACATAATGGAAGCAACTACATACTCGTGTCGAATTGAAGTTTGGTTTATTTTATCTACTTTGATAACCGTTACTACATTGCAGAAGGTTGCTCGGCCCGAATTTTAATTTGTTAACTAACATATATTGAAACGATCATAAAGGTCACTGTGGCATAGTACATTACTGTATTGATGTACATACATATATTACATCTTACAATTTTTTATTATATATTTAACTTGTTTTTACAATATTTAGGGCATGATCGATTGTGTGGTATTTATCTATATTTAGGGTTTCCTTTGGTAGTAAGAAGTGTATCACAGGACTGAAGTATTCCCTTTTGATTTCTTGTCGTTCTTGCCTAGTTAATAAGCTAACAATAACGCTAATAAGAATAGTTATGGTGGTTCCAATAAAACAATACCAATAGAAAGATATCCTGTACAAAATCAAAATATCATCATCTGAATCAACATTTCTGCAACATATAAGCGTTTTTAGTATCGTATTTGTAAAGTAGGATGTAGATACTAACGATGTCAATTGCATGTTTGTTACTGTAGCGTTTGTAAAGTTTTGACAGCCATCTGTGTATAGTGGTAGCATTGGATATTGTAGTATCCCTTGGTTTTCGTACCATTGACGGCCAAATACGATCCATGCCATTATCAGTAAAGAAGCTATACCACCGCATAGAGCACCCTAAAATGTTTGTATTAATTCTTTAGTTTTTTGTTTTTCGTTTGTTAGTTACGTCTTACTATGCTATTGACTATTGGAATAAGCATACCAGCGCTAAACAGACCAACCATAGCACCTGCAGTAACCCCACCTAAACTGAATGTTGCTGCCAATATACCACCTAATTTTTCAACCACAAACACCAAGCTAGTGTTGATGATGCCAATGATGACTACTAACCATTTGAGGATCAAGCTCACTTTCTTTTGAGAAATATTTTTTGGCATGAAAGGTGACATGAAATCGTTGTATATAGTACCTGCTAAGCAATTCAATAACGCTGATAGTGTACTAAAATAAAAGGCAACTATTACAAAGGTGTTTTACGATAAAGCAAAAGTTTTTTCGTTTTTCGTGAACAAAATTCAAGTTAACGACATAAAAACGGAAAGATAATTAATATTCAGAGCACAACACATTGTGATCGATAATTCTCTGCCATTGTCTGGTAGGGTTTTCGATTCTATGGTGTACCATTCCACTGATTTAGATGATAAGAGCCCATGTCATCCTCCTTCTACTTGCACAGCATTGGCAAAGATTCATTTAGCAAGAAAGTGTGTTATTAACTTAAAAAGGTAACAACCAAATGGCAGTAAGTCCAGTCTATAGTAGCAACTCATTCCTTCCAATTCTTCCAGTTTTTGGAAAATTCTTTGGCCAGTGTGCGGCCTTCTATTATCTTGGTGGAATAGCAAGTGATTTCTGTTGACTAATGCAGGATAATTTTTCTTGAGACGGCGTACATTTTATTCACTTACGAGGAGTATGGTTCGAGGTTTAGGGCCCTATGTTCTGATATCAATTCGAAGTAGATAATATCTTGCTAATTCCTTGAAATATATACCATTACCTTCACTTCAAAGGTTTTGCGCTTGATCGTAGGTTCTACTGATTGGCCACCGGCTAACCACTTATTTGATTTGTTTGGATTTGTCGATGGAAATTAGGATACTATGGTTGGTTACAGACTTGCAGTCATCGCTCTCAGCATCATCTCTTCATTTTCCCCAGTTTGTGGACCTATTGTCTATGGCTCAAAGCCAAGCTCTTGTGACAGTTGTAGCGTACTGGAAGTTCAACAATTCTCTGGTAAAGATTCTTTTGGTAAACGATAAAAAGTCTCCCGAAACATCATTCCTCTCGAAGATCTGTTTGATCATTCCTTTCTTATAGTTTCTTATAGTTTTACGCAGTTCGATCTAAGATAATTTGTTGACCCTTAGTAATAACGCAAAATTGCTAAAATCTAATTATATTGGACACATACTTATAACAATGATGATGAATATTGTATTGATAACGACGACTCTTTTACTACTATTTTTGACAGTTTTATGGATTCAAAGTCTACCAATACAACAAAACAAAAAAAACTTTTGCTCCATCTTTATTACATTAATAATAGACTAGAGAGGGGTTTCCCCAATATTGTGTACTCAGTATAAATATCTTTCTAATACCTATATTTTCACATTAATGAAGATATAAGGATATCTAATGTCTAATGTAAAAAATTGAAATGAAAGTGAAAGGAGGGTCTAACAAATTTTACAAATTAAATATGTTAAAAATTAATTTGCAAAGAGGGTTGTTGATCTGGAATTTGGTGCGCGAAGGTGGTGAAAGTATTTCTAAAAATAGAACATCATCATAGCTTCAGAAAATAAAATTTTTTGTAGGCATTATATGGTTTTGAAATAAACTAGTTTTATGATTGTACACTTGGTTTTACCTAAGCGCAGCGCTGAAGATTCCTGCTATGAACAATCCGGGTAAGCCTGGCATGGAATGTGCTACATCTGTAATATAATATGGCAGCAGTTGATCGGAACGTTCTATTGCACCTGAAGTTAGAGGATCACAATGGGAATATCTGGCGAAAATTATCAATCCAGTAAACACACTAAATGATATCATTGTTACTTTTCCGATTGCGTATACGCACATTGTTCTAAAATGGCCAACATATTGTAAGCAAAGAAAATCAAGAGAACGGTCCAGGCTAATTGATTTTCGATGTATATGTTTACCGTTTAACGTCGTTGTATGTTGGCAAAGATAAACACTTCTGAATGAATTCTTGGTTGAGGCTAATATCTCTTAACCATATGAACGTCATCCCAATGAAGCATGACCAAATAGTATCTCGTTTAGTTATGTCCATTTCAAATCTGTATCATAATCTATTAACGTAAAATCGAACTTAATTGCTGAACAGTACTTACGAAACATCAAGTCTTCCATTTTCCAACACCTCATTCCAGATATAAGCGAAACCACCCGTGGATATTACACCAAAACAAAAGACAGTTACTAGTGCAATGACCATTATAAAGGTCTGTAACGTATCTGTCCATACGACTGTCTTCAATCCTCCTATTGTAGTATAGAATATACATATACCACATACCACAGGAGTTATCATGTGGACACTAATTCCAGTTGCTAGAAAATTTAATTCAAAGAAAAATACAATAAAGGTATTTAATTTGTGTATTGGTACCTTGGGAGAAAGCTAAAGCAGGTATGTATATCACAATTGGCAAAAATAACATAGTTCCTATGGTAAACAATATTGACGCTAGAATTTGTATCTTTTTATTGAATCGAATATTTAAATATTCAAAGATGCTGTCTATTTCAAGTTTATATAGTACGGGAAGATAGATGAAGTAGGTAATTAGAATCACCCAGATTTGTACAGGGCATGCGAGCAAATATCCTATTCCATATTTATAAACGTCAGATGGAACTGCTAGTAGTGTTACTCCTGATATAGCACTGAAATTCATATACATTAAAGATAAGAATTATGGAATAAAATTTATGCTTTTTTAAAAACCTATATTTGCGAAAAATTCTCGGAGAGATAAATTTTGATATATTGTCTGATACCATTTTCATATAAAAATGAGTTCCTTCTCCCATCAGTATCGAAATAATACGTTATAATTAATTTGTTAAAACGGGACCCTCAAATGTTAGTATCGAGAATAAAAAGTCCATTGTCCTCTAAATTCGGCTATATCCCTAATGTAAGCTGTTAGTCTGCTATGCTAAAGTTCCAAAATGATAATTAAAGACAGTTATAAAGTTCTTATAGTATGTTGCCTCTAGTGGCTTGACTAATTTATCGACATTTCAAAGTTATGCGGTCTTGTAATTCTTCGAGAGTCTTAGTCTTTGTCTTGGAAAATATTTCAGGTTACGACCTGAAATGTTTCCGGAATCGACCAGAGATGGAACATGAAGGTAGATGTGGATTTATTGGTCGGCAAGGGCAACCTTTTTTATGGCAACTGTCAAAATTTTGGACGTTTACTATCAAGAATTCTCTATCACAAATCATTCTCAATAATTCCGAGACATATCTCCTAAAACAAAGCTCGCTCTGTCGATGTTCTCAATTTTGAGATTCATGTTTATGAATGTCCTATTTAAGAAAATTGATCATGACGTCACCACTTCGAAAATAAGAAAGCAGAAACAAAAATTTTGTGCCTAAAAGATGCTAAATTAACATTAAAAGTTGATTTGTTCGTATATTTTCCTTAATCAGTTTCTTAAAGAGATTATTGAATTTTATTTCCTAATTTTTACGCTCACTGGATAACAAATCAATCATAAATAATCTAATGTCTTTTAAATAGTATTCGATGTCGAAATATTAACGCTCATTACTTCAAAAATATTTATAATCCTGTGCCAAGGAGGTACAGAATTTTTTCTTGTGCTGTTGTAGTGGTAACTGTACAAGAAGAAAGCGGCATTGTACGATGAATGTCCTAAATTTTCCCATTTTCCCCTCTTCATGCTGGTGTCTGCGTATCATTTAGCATTGACGTTGACATGAAATTCTTCAAACATCTAAGATGTCTTAGTAAGCGAATGTAACCGTAAATTTAGACCAATATATTTTCACCTTAGGATATCTTACGCATACCTTCGTTCAAAGAAGTATTCTGTTCGATGCGATGACTCCAACAAGTTTCTAGGTTTTGATACACACGGGTATTTATTGCATTGTAACGAATGGTATTGATATTACACGATAAATAATATGTGCAAAACGGAACAATAGCTGTTTGCTATCCGTGGACTGTGTAAATAGATTTATTGGACAATTTCATCATCTAAAGCATAGTGGTGGTAAACTAGTTTGTTTGTTAGTGTTTGTTTGTTGGAATAAAAGAAACTGTTTTGGACACTAATTTCGTGGAGATTCTCCTAATACCTCCCAACATCTACAGCCAAATTTTACTCAATGAGATATGAGATTGGCAGCTGCGTTCTATTATTTTCAGCAATTCTTTCTACAGCGATCCTTAATGTCACAAATTTGATACAGAAGGAAGTGATGCTAAGAAAACAAGTCATTTGAAATTTCAGGACTATCATGTTGAAATGGAGTTAGAAACTGTTTTCGGTAACTATCTAGTAATAATGAATGTCATTGTAGTATTATGATGGTTTTCATTACCGTTAGGCGGATCTTTGCAAAATACGAGGCAACGTACAAAAGTGCTAGAAAGCTTAAGTGACGAGAAAAATGTGTGTCTTAGAGTAGAATTTATTAATGTACTAGAAAGAAAAATATATACTTAGCTGGATTAAGATAAATTTTTACTTGCAAAGATTTATTATCTTTGTCCCTGCCGGACGTCTATGAACAGAAACCGTTATTTGCGAATCTTACTTGCAAAGCTAAGTACAGTTTTGATTGTCGTCTAAATGTCGCGTACTTTATTTCCAGACAGATTTCCTACCTTAAATGCCATTTTCTAAGCAACACAAAAAATAAGCAGCAATTAACTGACGCGTCGTTAGTTCTTATACAATCAGCACAAATTACTGAATTTCGTTATCATAAAGGTGAAGTCGTGTCTGTAGAGTCTAAACGACTTCATACACAGAGTAAAATACTTATGGCTTCGTTCCTGCACCTATTTCGATTGACTTCCTTAGAAGTCCAATTTATTCAAAACTTAAATCAGTATTTCACGTAAAAACGTCGCTGTTCTCGCAACTTTTAAAACATGAAGTAAATAGTTAATAATTACCTTGATACCAGTGATACTCCAACGGGTATTGGATTCATTTTCTTACCACCGAATAAATATTCATTTGCTGATCGTTGTCCTTTAAAAATGCCAAAGTATATCCCAATCACAACATTAATTCCAAGCATAATTCCGAAAAATATGTAATCGAACAACGAAAATGAAATGTTCAGGGCTGTGTTCTTCATGTCGTCTATTTTTCTTATTAATTGCTAAAATGCAAACTGCCTTTTCCCTGCACGGCTAAATAAGCAATGCCCCAGTAATTTTATACTTTTACTTGTTATCGTAGTTTATAATGCTTTTTGAATGAATAACACACATCACATTTAATATTAAGCTTTTGAAACACGTGCTGTATTTTTACTAAAATTGGCGGTGCGGGCACATCATGTGGAAATTTTGGCATAAGTTAAAAAACGTTCTATTTATCAAAATGTCATGATAAGTAAGCCCCGATGTTACCATTGTTCATTATGCATATTTAAGTTTTAAATAATACAATTTTTTGGACTAATGCTATAAATAATACAAAAATTGCCTTGACAATCATATTACTAATATACTCTCGCCAGTCCAGGTAAGAACACTGTTCCTTCATATTTTGTAAGACTCAACTGACATATATTTTAAGAATATTTAATGCAGTTAACACTTGCTGTAAATGAATTTCAGTAATTGTGAGAACCAATTTAGCATGATCCAGTGACGGAAAGTTTTGCTGTGCAAAGAAACAATGACATTTTGCTCATTTTCCAGCTTCCTGTTTACCAAAACAAAATTCTGTATTTGTTGTTCTACAGAATTTATCGATAATTGTATTTCGTTTCCATTGAGACTCTTAATCACTTCGTTCAGCATTCTCTGGATTAAACAAATGTGTCATAAAATCATGGATTTGACAGAATGACATGTGACAAAATCGAGAGAAATTGTCTGGAGACCTGGCTGGTTATACTCAAGGTCCTAACGTTCTCATTCATCGATCATTAAATATTAATGTCAACACTTTCACAATAAACAGAAGCTTCATTTTGTTAAATCCTCATTTATGCCGTTTGGGCTTTCCTGATTGATGGTTTCTCACGGCACAAAATCCATTAACACAATCTTCTTTTAAAAATTTTGCTGCCAGATGGAGCCCGAATTAATGGTTACCTAATAGTGTTTATTTCTTGTACTGCATATTCTTTTCTGCGTCGGGTTAGATCACTTGAAAAAAGAATGTTGGGGCAATTTTAAAATCAAATGCGTTTTCTGATTTTCTTTAATTCCTTCTATTGACGACTATGAAATTTCAGGAACCGCTTCCGCAATTAAAATTGAGGGTTGCAGATATGTATGCTGTAAAATATGCTAATATACTGTAATATATTATGATCATTTGACTTTACGTGTCGAAAATTTACCTTTCCATGTAACAAAAAATTTTTATCAATTATTTTAAATCTACGAGGGGAGGTCCAGAAGTTCGTGGAGTGAAAGGGTTTTAAATAGAATAAAACAATAAATCTATTTTTCCTTTTCAATACAATCACCCTTAAGTACAATACATTTATTAGATTTATGAATTAAGTTTTCTAAACCATCCAACCTTTACCTCATTGTCGTCGGAAAACTTTCTTCCACGTAAGTCTTTTTCTAAATTGGGGAACAAATAAAGTAGGGTGGATGGACTATTGATTGAAAGCCATGCTTGTGCAGAGCAGCCATTGCAACTTTAATTTTGTGAACCGGCGCATTGTCTTCCAACAGCAACACACCCTTGGTCAATTTTCCTCGACGTTTTTCCTTGATGGCCTCCTTTAATTTTTCCAATATCGCTGCGTAATATTCTCCGGTTATGTTCCTTCCTTTTTCTTTGTAATCAATCAATAATATCCCCTTACAATCCCAAAAACCAGTAGCCATCAACTTTCCAGCCGATTCTGACATTTGAATTCCTTTGGCGGTGGTGTCCCCTTTTAATGTCATTGCATGGACTACTGTTTGGACTCAGGCTCAACGTGATGAACCCATGTTTCATCTCCGGTAACAATCCACTCCAAAATCTGTGCAGGTTTGTCTCCACACAGCTCCAAAGATTGTTTGGACGCATAGACGCGCTGCTGTTTCTGCAGCGGCATGAGCATTCTCGTCACCCATTTTGCACTGACTTTTGTCATACCCAGGTGGTCATATAGGATACGCAAAATGGTGGTATCTGATACTCCAACTAATGCAGATAATTGTTCATCCTTCAAACGGGCATCTTGCAGTAGAAATTTTTGCACTTTTTCGACGATGTCTGATGTGGTGGCCTCAACTGGCCGTCCTGAGCGGTGGTCGTCATCAATCGTCTCCCGACCATGTTTAAAAAGACCATGCCACTTATAAATCATTGATTTACTAGGGCACTGTTCCCCATAAACGGTTTCCATTTCATTCAATATGGTTTAAGCGTTTTTCCTTGCTTTGTAAGGAACTTTATCACAGCACGGTGTTCAATTTCCACCATAGTTTCAGTTTTCTTCCGGATTGACTTGTTTAGCAGGCAACTATTCGTAAACGACTGACGCTATAGGCCTGCAACTTAAGTTATATACTACTGATGAGTCGCCAAACAGAATGACACCTAGCGAGCGCCCCTATCCCCACTCCATCCCCTCCATTCCACGAACTTCTTGACCTCCCCTCGTATACAAAATAAAGTTATAACATATAGCATTAGGCTTTCACGGACTGAGCCTGAGTTTGTACTGGTGTACGTATTTCCGAGCTTATAGGCTGTGATCTAGAGTAGGTGTACGTCGACGTTTCAGCAAACACTGCGGCTGAGTAATGACTCATTATTCAGATTGCCAGCGAACCGTCAATTTCGTTCTGAAGACATCAGCTGTAGTGTTTGGCAAAATGTCGATATACACCTACTCGAGACCATGGCATACGGAAATACGTGCTACCAGTACAAACAAAGTTATAATATATCGGTTGGTGTATTTTGCCATAATACGCTCTAAAGTCATAGTGTGTAGTGATCTTAAACAAAATAAAGCCTAGTTTAATAATTTCGGTTGTTTATCAGCACCAAGTGGTTAATTTATGATTTTGTTGAAGTACGAGAATGAGATAAAAAATAAAGGTTACTATCTAGAAAAATTTAAAATGTTAAATATATTAGTTTTTTGACTGGAATGTGAGAGCATTCAATGTAGACCTTTTACATGTACTTATAAAGGCAATTAGTAGCCTTTTATATTATGAATAAATAGCTGAAAACTGATTTTGGGTAGCTGGTACCCCATAAAAAGTGGAAACATTTAAGAAGTGTGGGTTTATTAAAATGTTCAGGAAAAATAGTTTTTCACAGTTGATAGAGTTTAAATCGATGATATCCTATATCGTTGTACTTGTTTCTAGAATCATCACATGTGTGTCGTAGATCAAATAAGGAAATTCACATCCGTTTCCGATTTAGTAGTAACTAAACTATATATTCCTACACATAATACAGTTCAACAAATTTTCAAAACGAATGAGTCATTCCTTTTAGACATACATATGTCTAATAGGATGTCGTCGTTGTGCATACGCTGTATAAACAATGAGTAATATTGGTCTGTTGTGAATTACTGTTGTTATTATTAGTTCAGTTAGCTGCGAATATATTTATTTCCATATTTTCAAAAAAGAATTTTGCCCATGGGTTAGCTGCAAAAATCTGAACTGTTCGCGTACAGTTGAGATTATGTAAAAGAATTATTTCTGTAATTGTGTGTTTTGTAATTTATTTGGAAGATAAATAATTGAAGAACAGTAATTCAAAATTCCTTTATAACTTCTTTTACATGGTGACCTGCAAAAAGTTTAGTCTGAATATTTAAGATTCAAGTTAAAAAATACGTCAATAATTATGAGAACCTATAGATCTCCATCAGGTAGGTATTTTAATTTCCTTCGAAAATTATTTTTTTCGAATGTGTCCAAGGAGTAGTTTTATTTAATAAGCAAGTTTCCAGAAAAATTTTAAAAATGACTTGTTAGATTTAGTTTTTTCTTCAATTTTTTCCAAGTATCCATGCACTAAAATTTAGTTTCAAATTGAACGCTTTTTTGGTGAAAACTTAGACTAACAGGATTTATAATTACTAAAAATAATAAGTACTCCCTTAGATTTTCCATCATTTACGGTGCAAGACATCTTTTGTAACATATGTATATTCTTGAATGACAATAAATGTCGATTTGAGTGCTTGCCAGAAACTCTAATTCACCCCTCGTAATAAATCACTTTTACGAAAACATTCAATCTGCCTAACAACTTTTGTTTGCTTTATTTACAATCTTTTTTTAATCACTGTTTTTTTCAAAAATCCAGAAACAATTCTTTTTCCATTTGATATCAACTTTATTGTGGTCACTATGTATGAAACCAGTTTTTATAAATTTTCTGTATGTTTTAAATTTGTCTGTTGTAGGCAGTAATAATTTGGACGTTGCTTAGGATTGCTGACTAGTTTTCTGATTACTGGACTAAAGTACTTCTTTTCCAATTCTTTGTTATTCTTTGATGTAAATTTGCTGACAACTAATCCAACAGCTATGACAATAAGCGATCCCATAATAATATAGTAGTAAAAGGAAATTCTGTATAGTATAAATGGTGAATTTGCAGAAGAACTGAAATCAGAAGCAATTATATTTAGAAAATGCCAGCAATAACCTAACAATCCTTACATCTCATTAAATTTTGTCGATTTTATTTTTTCTAACAGGGTCAAATTTTGACAACCAATTGTACTAACTGGTAATGATGGATAAGTTATCGCTCCTATAGACTTATAGTACTGTGCTCCGAGTACAGTCCACGACATAAAGATAAGTGAAATAATTCCTCCATACAGCACACCCTATTAACAAATGAGATCATATCAGCGGTATGGATGCTTTAACATTTATGGACATACCTTGGCATTCATTGCAGGAAGCAATAAAGCGGATGTGAAAATTCCTAATGATGTTCCATCAGCTATTCCACTTAGGCTCATCGTTAATGGCACTAAACTTCCCATATATGGGATTGCATATACTAAGGCGGTACTAATAATTCCAATAGAAACAGCTATAATTTTAAGATAATTACTTATCGTCTTTTCGGAGGTACCCTTCTTTATGTAGCCGGATAAGAAATCTTTGTAAATAGTTGCTGAAAGGCAGTTCATGACAGCTGAAAGTGTACTAAATATTTTCACACATAAAATGCTAGCTGATATTTTTGAGAAACTGCAGAATACCTCAGTGCTGCGCTGAAGATACCTGCGGTAAATAAACCAGCAAGACCAGGCATTGTTTCTGCTACATCCATGACATAGTGCGGTAGAAGCTGGTCGGGTTTTTCAATTTTTCCCGAAGCTAAGGGATCACATTCCGAATATCTTGCAAACATGATGAGACCGGTGAAGCAACATATGGATATTACAGCCACTATACCCACAGCAAATACTGTTAAAGCTCTTAAGTTTTAGTTTAGAGACTAATGTTTCTCTAAGAGTTAATTTAATTACCTTCTAACTGATTTGTAATTCGGAAGGGAAATGCACTTCTGAATAATTCCTTGATTTGTGGCTGTGTAACAAAACCAATTAACAGACAAACCCAAAGAACTAGACCAGAATGTATCTCTGTTCGTAGGATCTGAACTGAAGCTGTAACGGAGCAAGATATTTAACGGTGTTATATCTTAATTATAATACCTTACTCGATAGCAGTTCTTTTGTGGTGGGCATTCCTTTTCCATATAATTTCAAATCCACCTGTTGTTGATACCCCCAAGCAAAATATTGCAGCTATTGAGCCAATCATTAGCAAGAATTGGAGTGCATCTGTCCAAACCACTGCTTTAAGTCCACCGACTGTAGTATAGAAAATGCAAACCGCGCATATTATTGGAGTTATAACGTGAACACTGATACCACTAGCTGAATTGAAAGAAATATATTTTCCAGATTGTTTATTAATAAAGCTGCTTGGAATATTCCTGAAATCTAGCAATTTAAGTAGTTCTCATGTTTTCAACTATTCTATTCTCAAAATTTGACTTTTTGATCCCATAATTCAGTTTATACTTAACAGGTTCATCGCCACAGCGGTTACGGTTTTTATATGCGTCAAAGTGGTCATAATGACCGTCGTAACCATTGTTAACAAATCAAAATGAAATATATGTAAGGTTGACTGCTAATTTTATTCAAAACTCACAGAAAATGTAATCGCTTAGTATGCATCTTCCTCTGAGTGAGTATATTTGTCTATTAAAATGAGTGTTTTGCAACAACCTTTGGAAATGAGATTTACTATTAAAACCGGAATTTTTATTCTTTTTAATTTATTTAATGATATAATAATAAGTGTATTATTACCAAATAAACATCATTAATACAGGAAGTTAATTTATATTTCGTTATGTCCCATCTTAAAGCAGTCTAAACAAAGACGAGGATGGCTTTCGCAATGTTTGCAGTAGGTAGTAACTTTTCTACTTTATTTTTTTAAATCTTTCTCCTTAGCTTTTATACGTAGCAGCATCGACCACATTACAGTATTTCCCCAAAGCTTTAGCATTTTCATCTTTCTTCAGATGGGTATACTTCTGCAGTTTTTTTTTGCAACTGTATCTCTTAAGTCTTGTACAACCTTCTCCCTTACTTCATAGCATTAGAATTGCTTTTAAAGCCTGGAACATAATATACAGGATGTATCAGAAGCTTTGGACCGGCAACTGTGGTCCAAAATGTGCAAAAAGATTTTAATGAACATGGGTTTGCAAATTGATTGTTTCGGAGATACGATTTTGGGTTTACACCCTTTTCTTATTAAGTGCAAATAAACAAGGTAATTTACGAACAAACAATAAAGACAAAATGTCAAATGAGATGTTCAATGTGCCTTCCGTCCATTTCATAGCACATGATATCTCTGCCACTGGAACCTTCGAAATCTTTGGAAAACCTCCACATTGGATTCGGTAGTATCTTTGATCTATTCATTATTACAATTTCATAGCACCTGACGTCTCCTGTTGGCACGGTCATAAATGAAATGCAGGTTGGCTAATTATGTTAGAGTATACAGACACAGCAGAAATTAGTAAAATTCTGCATTAACCACTGGAAGTACGCATATGCTATAAAAAGGAATAATTCTTCGTAATATGTAATCTCTGAAACTGTCCGATTGCGGATCTACATTCATTAAGACTTTTTGGATATTCTAGGTTATACCATCTCCCCTTCTCCAATTTGTGGCACATTTTTTCCACAGGCTGTATGTATTTATCATCGTTGCACGTAGTATAGCTTCTATTGCAGTTTTCTTGTACCATTTTAGTGATTTACGTAGGCCAGAATTATAGCTGGATGGTTCCAATTGTAATTGTAATTTATTATAATTGCATCAGGCTTAATTACAGAACCAGTTTTTCTTTCTGTTGCACTAGAATTCTTTGAAAAACAATAACGATTTGTTAACTCTATACTGGTATAATAATTGCCGGTATTCGTCTTGTGCTGAGAAAATTTTTTGATAAATTCAATACCACCTTGATAGAAACTGACGCCCTTCTCCTCTTGACCTCTTCACTAAAACTGAAGCATCTTTGGTATCCGAATGGAACCAGTGCGCAGGATTTTGTATGAATATCTGAACGTACGGAAGCTTTGCAGTAGCTAGATCCCTGACAATGTTACAGATGTTTCATCCAAGAAGTGGTCAAGAAATTGAATCGATGTCATTCAATTTAGTCCAAAAGATTATTACTCGTGATGAAACTACCAGCCTAAAAATAAGCAAGCCACCGTTTAGGTATTACAAAGTGAGCTAAAACCAACGAGAGTAATCCGGTCACGTTATCCTGTGAAACAGTTCCTCTTTTCTTCGATTTGACTGTGGTATACCACAATTTATTTGTCGAAAGATATCGTTAACGCAAAAGGAAATAATCTAACTCAGAGCATTATTCTTCACCATGACAACGCCAGCTCTTACTCAACGCGTAAAACTAAAAATGTTATTATCAGAAATAAAATGCGCAGTGAGCGATTTTGATTGTCTGAGGCGATTATAGACAGATTTTGAAAACAATTTGTCCATACAGATGCAAGGTCGGAAAATGATTCTAACGCATACCAAAGTGTATTGGTGTCAGAGGTGAATAGTTTTAAAAGAAGTTAAAATCGTTTGTTTTCTTTAAAATTGTTTATAGAAATATTCCAAGCATCCCTTATACCAAAGTTTTAATAATTTACCTTGCGAAAAAGCTAGTGCCGGTATGTAAATAACGATTGGTAAGTACATAACAGTTGAGACAGTGTAAAGTGCTGAAGCAAGCGTTCGGACCTTTGAATCGAATCTTTCCGATAAATATTCATATATGCTAGTAATTTGAAGATCATAGAATACGGGTAAATATACAAAATATGTTATAACTGACGCCGATATGAAGGAAGCCGCAGAAAGCCAGTAACCTATTCCATGAAAATATATATGAGCTGGTACTGCTAATAGTGTTACACCGGATACCATGCTAAAAAACAGGCACTAAGTAAGATTAAACATATTCTCATTACTAGGGTTTGTTCGAACTATATTTAAATAAGATTAACTGTATAAAACTCGGATATTTTACATAAAATTTAAGGTGAAGTACATATACGAGGGTTGTCTTTTAGGTTTTGCATATAGAACTGGAATAAAACAATAGATAGCTATGTTGCTAGATGTGGTGCTTCATTGCCGAAAACAAAAACCAACTGGGCGAGGCATTCTTGTTGAAAGTTACAAAAAGTTATTGCGCGAAAATGTTCTAGGTTTAATTCTATTTTTCAACTTGTCAACTTTAACAGTTCGTTGTAGCTACAACACAACACGTACTGAAGCTTTGGATTTAGGTTAACCAAAGATGGAAGTTAATTTTTTGTACTGACATTTGATTAGCGGCGCCCTATATGTTTCAGTATGCAAAACTTAGACGACATCCCTTGTATTTAATTTTCATGCATAAAGTGAATATTTTCTATTTTCAACACAAAATCTTATATTTTTTCTACATTAAGTGGACGTACTGTCTTTTTAGATGGTGTTCGGGGATATCTATGTATATTTGCAAAACGAAGTTCGAAAAAATTCAAATAGGATCTAAATCTTAGGAAATGTTACAGCTAAGTAGATTTTTGCATGAAAGTTCGTAATGGAAGTATCAATTGTAATAGAACGGGGGATAAATTGCCGTGGTTGGTTAAGTTGTATTCTACTTTCGATTTAGAGAATTTAGAAACTTTGCAGGTATTTTTTATTAATCATTCTTACTGCAATCTCAGCAAGAGTGAAGGTACTAGCAATGTTTAAAATGCCAAAACTGTCATACTATGTTGAGGTTGATAAAGAGTGACTCAGAGCTAATTTTAGTTAAACAGAAAGTCATCTGCAAGGCCTGTGAAAGAGCGATAAGTGTTCATTGTAATGCCCTTTTTATTTTTCTTAATAATTTGAAAGAAAATTAAAACAAAAGTTTCGTTTTTCCATTATCTATTGAAAATCCAAAATTGCATTAAATTATTATAGTTTATCTGACCTTTTTTAGCTTTTATAAAACCACACAAGGTAATTACTTAGCTAAAATAACATTTATTTTCAAAGACAAACTACGATAAAAAATCGCAAGTAGATCTGCACGTCATCACTGGGAAACATAAAAGGAAATGTGTGGAATTAAGAAGAATGAAGATTTCGCAGACTTGTATATTCAATCTGAACAATGTGATTGTAGATAGCAAAGGCTTGATAAAGGCCCAGTTCCTTTATATTATTATTGATGAAATAACTTGGTGATCGGTATACTGTAAATTTGTTAGTGAGATCTAAATCAAAATACTGTACCAAAATCTTTTTGATTAGTACAAAGCAATTAAAAGAAACTAACAGTTTAGAAGTTGGTCCTTTTAATAGTAAAAACTTAATTACGTTTTTTGTACTGCTGACAAAATTCTTTTGATCACCGTGGCACATGGTGAAAGCAGGGTCAGTTAATAGATTGGTCGAGGAAATTAGATGTCAGATTTCATTAGTTAATTTTACGAACGTAAAAATTGTTTATCAAAGCGCTCCAAATGTATATAGAGAAATTGTTGGACATTCTTTTTTCTTCTGAACTGATATTTATCCCATAGCATACCTATATAAAAATATAGTATTAGATTTTAGAGATTCAGCTGAATCAATAAAAAATCGAAGATTCTTAAAAAGTACGAGATTGTGGAACAAGTAATATGTATATTTAGGCTCTTTATAGTTTCTTAGGTAGTTCAATTACAAAAGTTCTTTTGTGAAACATCGTGAAAATATACTAAAGTTAGTCAAGGTAATACTGCATTAGGTAAATTTATGAGTGCAATGATAAGAAATTATGGATTTCAAACATTAACTACCGCACTAAAAATTTCATCATTAAGTCTAATTAATAATGGTTTCCCAACCATATTGCTGTTTCAAAAAGCTCATCGGTCAAATTAGTGAATGCTGAAAAACTAGTTTCGGCGTAAAAAGTATACTAACTGAAAGAACTGACACAAGGCAGTTGTTGAAAGAAACATTTAATTAGAATTACATCTTAAATTTATTTGATTGCAAATTACTGCCAGTTTTATTTATTAGAATTTTGCATAAATTGTTTACTCACATGCACATTGGTCTCTTAGTTTTTCTTGATCTTCGTTAAGTCGCTCAATGTGGAGGTAATGTGTGCTAAACCATTTCAGGATACCTCCTAAGTCACCCTTTGATCTTAGGTGGCAGACTGTATTTTCATTGAAGATTACATCTCTTCGTTGAAAGATTTATTTTCGATTAAATTACTGAGACAATTTTATCAAATGACTTTTGACGGAGTTACTGTTACCAAAGCGTTTATACATTTAACGTGTACTATATTTGTTTGCCTGGTCGTTAGGCTACACTGCAAACATACATGATTATTTGGAATAACGTTACAATGTTGTCAGCCCCACGATCCCTTGCTTATTTACGTGAATTAAGATCATTGTACATGTTTTCAGGTAAACAATTTATGTATAATAACCTGTTCCATAACGTGTGTGTGAGTTTAACATGCCTCCCACTTTAAATATAATTTTTAAAAACTTTAAGATGTATTAATTGATATAAAACGATTATTTCCATGGTTTCTGTGGCATAAATGGTTAATACACTTGTCTAGCGAACAAGAACTGTACCGGAAACCATTAAACATTTATCATCCAATTTTAACGTTGGAAATTACAAGGAAAATTAAAATTTATCACTTAAAAAGACAACGGCAGTTTCATATTAAATTAATTATGAACTTCACATTTAATAAATATTCCGTTTGCTCAGATATTACGATATATGTATGTATCTAGAGGCAGTATCAGCTGAAAGTATTAAAATCGATTCGTTTCGACAGTCTATGTGATGTAAATGATTAACGCGGTTGTTTAGGAAACATGAGCTGTAGGTTCGAATCTTACCGAAAACTATAAAAAATTATTAAATTTTAACGTTGGAAATTACAAGGAAAATTAACGTTTTTGATTTAGAAAGCTAACGAAAGTTTTATACTATTTTAAATGAGAATAATGTTGAATAAAAATAAACTCCATCCATTACCGCTGAATGTGTGAAAGTATAGATAACGTCGTTCATATGTTAATGAAAAATGTTAAAAATTAGAGTATCATGCTGTGGTATTTCATGTGTAAATATCAACAGTTGATTACATTTTTTAGCAACGGGTTTGACTTTAGTTAACAAAAGAAGCAATAAGAAGTAAATATAGCTTACAATTAATAGTATATCTAATTTTAATGAATTTTTATAACTGATACTTAAGTTTGGACTGATAACTGAATGCACTAATTAAATTATTGGATTTGTAATGTACCTTGCGATCATCGATGAAGCAATTGGTATAACGGACATTTCTCTACCTCCAAGCAAATAATCATGTGAAGTATTTTGCTTTTTTACAAAGCCGAAGTATATACCCACACCTGTACTTAAGAGTAGCATCAATCCGAACAGTCCATAATCATACCAAGAAAATTGAAATTTTTCCATGTTTGCAGTATTCATGAGCGACTGACGCAAATTTCCTAATATGTTAGAGACCACTAATTGTTATCAGTTTAATCAAATACTTGAAACGGTTTACGTTTTGTCTGTAAATAAATTTTCTTTCGTCTATTTAGCTTATAAAGGCGCGACTATTTGCATTGGGATTTTTATTTAGCTGAAATACGGTTGACGTCTTAGGGCAAACATTTTATTGTACCATTTTTGTTGAGCGGACTCCTAAACGCAATTTGTTTGAAGGTTGTTTATTGTCAGATAAGCGTTTCAATACAGAAATTGTTTATCATATCAATGACGCCTAGCATTAATTTGTTTGAACTTAAACACTCATGTCTAATTGTACACTGAAACAATTGTTTATTTTTATAGGATATTTATAAAGCGCTAACAATAAGTCGGTAATGAAAGTCATGTTAGCGATATTATTTCAATTTAAATTTGGACAAAACACATGCCTGTCCAGGACAGAGTAGATTCTATTTCCAATATGATCAATGTGTAATATCTTCTTCTGTTGGATTATTTTATAAACTATGAGTGTGCTCTTTTGTTCAAAAATATTGACACATTGGCAGTATATTATACATATACAATGCCTTCAATTAAAATATCATTAAGAGTTGCCTATCATTTTCATTTAAATTTGAGAACACTGTGGAATGGTACTGTTTTCCAAAAGTCAAACTTTGGCAACTGTCAGAGTAAAGTCAATTTGTTGGAAACTTGCCTTATCAATTAGATTATTTATTACCATGTTTGAAAAACAACGCAAAGTTTTGCTTGTTGATAACTATTTTAAAACTGGTGTATATAGGTATAAAGGAGTTTTCAGTTTCCTGATTTGGTAGTTACGTATGAACAGCTGGTCACGCAAATTCATGGTTATGTTTAAAGATTTCGTGAAACGCGGTCAGTACTTCGTGAATCCGGCAGTAAAGCACTTAATAAAGAATTGCAGAATGTAATGAAGATGTTCGACATCGAATGGAAAACCCACCAATGAAATCCATTGCAAAACTGTCAGAGGAATCTCAGTTAGCAATTGGATCATGCCACATTATTCTTAAAAAAATTTAAAATTATATCCAATAAAATTTAAGCTGTTCATG
The DNA here is from genome assembly GCA_023509865.1 of Trypoxylus dichotomus. Lineage (NCBI taxonomy): Eukaryota > Metazoa > Arthropoda > Insecta > Coleoptera > Scarabaeidae > Trypoxylus > Trypoxylus dichotomus. The sequence continues at coordinate 42,647,282 of CM042074.1, read as the reverse complement.
AAGTTACTCCCGTTGATTATAATAGATGAAACGAATACTGACAATGGTTCTTGAATAACTTGAATAACAATGATGTTCGAACAAGCATGGTCGTCAGAAAATCCTCACGGATTTGTGGAAAAATCAGTAAATAATGTTGTGGCATTCCCGAAAAAAAAAGATTATTCAACCTCTCCAAACCACTGATTTACCGCACATATCACATAATTATTTGATGGAAATCATTTAACACGCAAGTGTTCTTTAAGTTTTGGTCGGTAATCGCTGGGAACGAAATCTAGTGAATATGATGGGTGCTCAACTAATTCGAAGACTGCTTCAGCAATTGCAGCTGTTATAATGGCGAACCTATGACTGGGACACCTTTGTGCAGCTTCCCCCGGCGCTTTTCTTTTATCAAGTCATGCAGTTTTGGAATTAAGTTGGCATAATAAGCGCCTGTAATTGTGACACTTTTGGCAAAAACTCTACCAAAATTACGCCTTTACATCTTTGAATTTTCTCAGCCGTGGTGAACTTCGATGTGTCCACCGGGATTTTAATTTGGATTTCGTCGGGAGCACTCGACAACACAGCAGCTACTGAGAATGTGTAGATTTATCCATGTTCGAGGTGATCATGGATAAATCTACACCAACTGCAGCCATCATGCTAGACATCGAGAAGGCGTTCGACAAGGTCTGGCATGGTGGTCTCATACATAAGACGAGATTGCACCGGATTTCAGCCACGCTTACCAATCTCATTCAACACTATCTCCGCGACAGAACATTTTCTGTTAAAATAGAAGAAGGCACTTCCAGAACAACGCAAGCAGGAGTTCCGCAAGGCTCGGTGTTGGTACCGCTCCTGTTTAACATCTACACTTTTGACATACCGCAGTCAAACACTTGTCACAATGCCCAATTTGCAGACGACATTTATTACAGCCACAGGCAAATGAAACCGCTACACGATAGATTGCAAGTATACATCGACGTGCTCTACAAATGGTTTTCAAAATGGCGAATAAAGATAAATACAGGAGAAACTACAGTAATCTACTTCATGCCACGTAGAAGACACGACGAAATCCAAATTAACAACCACGCCATCGGATGGGCCAAGAAGACGAAACACCTAGGGTTTGTACTAGACGAACAACTCACATACACCTGGCACATCAAGGAAATAAAAAGGAAGATAACGGGAGCCTCGACGGTCCTGTATTAAATGAAAGAAGTAAACTATCACTAGATAACAAGGTCAAGATCATTAAAACAATAGTAATACCGATTGCCACCTACGGTGATGAACTTTGGATTCGGGCAACCAAAGCGCAAAAGAAGAAATACAGGGAAAACCCAACAAACTAACGCGTTTCGCATCAGGGGCACCACGTTACATCGCAAAGGCAACACTGTATCAAGAACTTAACATGGAAACACTTGAAATCATAATATACAGAACAACACAAAACACATTACATAGAATGGAGACGCACGATAACACAGCAGTCAGAAGAACAATACAACGGTCACGCCGAATAATCAAAGAAGGAGTTGCACAAATTAAACGAAGAGGTGAGGAAAAGGGCATTACGTTACACAAGACAAAAGGAAAGAAAACATAGGAAAACACACGCACATTGGACCCACAAATAAAATAAAAGCCAGCGACCTACCAAACAAGATGAAGAGGAAATGGAGCATCTCCCCGACCCTCGTTAAAAATCAATACACCTAGCGCGGGGAGCGTTCTCCGATCGCTAGCCGGACGAGAGCGTCCAGAAGAAGATGACTGAGATCTCGTAGAAACGTTGACCTAGTCGAACCGATTTCTTTCGGTACTAACAACACACGTGGCCAGAAACCCGGGAGTGGAAAACAACTTGAGCAGTTGCTTAAGGCTTTCTAAATAAATTTTGACTTTTTATTTTCTTCTGTTGTTGTTCCAAGATGACTTATTAAGCGATTGTCTAGTTTTTCTTTTTAAAAAGAAAATTCTGTTTTATATTATTTATTCATCGTTTAAGCAGTAACGTAAAGTAAATTGAAAACGAGTGAAAAATTTACTTCTATTCACAGGTATAGCAGTAAACGCAGCGTTTCGAAAGCACGTGGACTCTCATTGTCAACCGTGTTACCGACTGAGTCGTTGTCGGTTGTGTGAGTGGAGTTTACTGCTATACCTGTCAATATACAACCACGCAGTCCTTGCAATCGTTAATTTACTTCTACGTCAGATGATGGCATTTAAAAATAAAAATTGATATATTTAAGCAAATTATGAAAAAGATTTAATACGAAAATTGCGAATTTTGTTTCCAACCTCATAGTCATTACTAGTATTGATTTTGTCTTGCCTTTTGATAATGGAAGAATTTTTTAATTGATCATCTAACACATGCATATGCAAACAATCTATTACCTAAGTTTATTTAAATAAATACGTTTTACAAATTTACATAGATTTATAAAACAAATTGGCCAGAGCTCAGAAAATAAAATAATCTTGTAAAATATGTGTGAAATTACATAAACCTACAATTACTCTACTTACTGACTATTTCTTTACCTTTAACTTTAAGTGTAATGATATTCATTTGTTTGAATTGCCATAAAGTATTTGTTCTTTTTAACCTAATAACTAGTTCTAGGCAATGTTTCAAAAGTTACGTGTTTACTAATTGTCAAGGATCTAATTATCTCAGCTTTATTTCATTGTATCAAAACTTTCGCACTTCAGCTTGATTTTTACCTTTAAAACAGAAAAAATCACAAAAATCCAAATAGAACGAATAAACTGGATGAGAAGCAAGTTCAATTCTTCTGATCTGGTGGTGTGTACTGTATTATATTAATACCATGGGGCTACACATTATTTCGTTGCGATCGCTTATAACCAAACTTCGAATAGTAATGTATAGAGACCGAATTATATGCAAAGTGCATATATTTTATTTTATTTATTTATTATATTTTACGTTTATATGTAGATTGATGTAGGTCAGTAGATACAGCGGAGAAACTACTCATAGACAAAGAACGTTTACCCTTACAGTGGAGTCGCTTGTCATATTGATTCACAAAAGGTGTATGTACATAACGCTACATAGTAACGTTTGATTGTTACGCGTACTTGAAATTTGTGAAACTTTTTGGTACCGCCTCGTATATTAAAGTTTTATAATTCTTCATCTTCTTCGGAAGTCTTCCCTACTTGTACGAGATAGTCGTAGGCGGGTGGTACTGCGTCTGCATCTTTGAGAAATTTTCTTATCACAGGACTGAAGTATTTTTTCCGCACTGGTTTGTTGTACTGTGGTGTAAGTTTGCTAATGATTAATCCCACCGTTATGGAAACCAGCACTCCTAGTAACGTATAATAATAAAATGTAATTCTGTACAGTATAAATGGGGTATCGCTTGGTTTCCTAAAACAATAATTGTGAAATTTCTATTAATTCTATTTTTAATTTCTATATTACTGATAATGAGGCGTGTATTCTATTGTTGTGTTGGCTAAAGTGAAATTTTGGCAACCATCAATTCCAATTGGCAATGTGGGGTAAGTTATTACTTTGACAGATCTGTAATACTGCGCACCAAATACTATCCATATCACGAATATCATTGATGCGATTCCACCATACAAAGCACCCTGCGTAAAAAGGTATTTATTTATTCACTTTACTAGTCGCTAGTTGAGATAGTACCTTAGCATTAATTGCTGGTATCAATACAGCAGAAGTGTATAGTCCTAATAAGGTGCCACCGGCTATACTTCCTATACTTACACACACTGGTAATAAATTACCCAAGTATGGTACTATGTACACTAAAATTGTAGTAATAGTACCGATAATTATAGCTAACACTTTAAGGTAATTGCTAATGGTCTTTTGTGACGTTCCTTTGGTAATATATCGAGATATAAAGTCTTCGTAGATGGAAGCACATAAACAGTTTATAACAGCTGAAAGTGTACTAGATGCTTGAAATGCAGCGGTTGTCCTTGGACTACTATTTGGGTTTATTACCTCAGAGCAGCACTAAATATTCCTGCGGTAAATAATCCTGGCAGACCTGGAACTTCTCTTGCAATATCCATGATATAGTAAGGCAAAAGTTCATCGGGTTGAATGATTCTTCCTGATAATAAGGGATCGCAATCCCAATACTTAACAAACATAATTAAACCGGTGAAGATTGATATCGACATTAATGCTATTAACCCTATTGCAAATATTGTAATAGCTCTGGAAGATGTTAAAATATTACCATAAATGATCCGCATCTCCTCAAAGAAATACGTTACCGCTTTACTGCTCTATAGTTTGGCAGCGAAATGCATTTCTGCACAAAGCCTTGGTTGTATGCAAAATAGGTAAACCAATTAATCGATAATCCAATAAGAGATGCCCAAAATGTGTCTCTTTTTGTAATATCCGCACTGAAACTAAATCGACAGGTTATTTCGGGTTTTTGTTGACGTCTATTTTTTACCTAACATCTAATCTCCCGTACTTCAGGCTTTTTTCCCATATATTTGTTAAACCACCCGTAAATGCGATTCCCAAATAAAACACTACAATTATGGAACATATCATAACGGTGAATTGTAGTACATCTGTCCACACTACAGCCTTCAATCCTCCAAAGCTTGTGTAGAATATGCAAACTATGCAAACGATCGGGGTAATAATATGAATGTTGATGCCTGTAGCTGAAAAGGATAAACGATATTTGAAATTTGGAAAGATCAATGGAAAGATTAAGCCGGAGGGTTGGTTAGGAGCAATAAGGCTACACTCAGTGAAATATTTAGAGTTTCATATAATTTTGTAATTCTCCTGTAAATACTTATCAATGGTAAAATTTTGAAATTACCAACAATTTCTTTTTTCAGCACAATGAAATAGTGGAGGTATTATTTTGTCAATATCGCTGATAAATAGGAGAGTACCTTTAATGTAAATGTGTTAATAATAACTATAAATTTTCAATGTTATTTTCTCTACCGTTTGCTTATATTTCCAGCTTTGTATTAACTTGAGCGGTTACTGCCTTTCAGGGTTGAGGCTTTCTATGGTTTTCTCACTCTTCAGACGCATTATTAGGTTGTCGAGGACTTTAAAGTAGAATAAATATTGAATTAAATATTGAACGGTTTATAGCATATGTGGGCAACAACCGACCCGCCGTAAGATTTGATCCGGCCCACGTGACATTTTGAAAAACCCAATTAAGAAAATATGTTACACTACTTACTCATAGGCCCGTTTGCACCGGTTACCCTTAAAAGTTAAGCGTCACTTAAATCTTTAAGCGGATTGCACCACAAGGAAAATACTTTAAGCGTCACTTAAAGTAACACTTAATATCTACGATTTTAAGCGGCAGATATTCTACGGCTTAACTTGAATGGGAAAGAAGAGCGCTTGCGCCATGGAAATATTTTTGAATTCCAATAACCTTACTTTGTTCGTAAACAAACGTATGGGCTAAGCAAAAATTATTTGCATCAAAATATTATACCAATTTCAATAAAAATGGATTTAATACAGGAAGTTGATGGAATTGTTGATAATATAATAGAAGACAATGAGTTAGATGTACTAAAATCTATAGAATATGGTCTGCCTAGGCAAGTGTACGTTCGACAAAACAACGACAAAGAATTTTAAAATGTAAATGTCATAGCTCGATTTTGATTATCTAGGACTTGTGCAATAAAGTTTTTAAAATTAATCGAACAACATGTAACTGGATGAGTTCCGTGTCTACCCGTTTCACAAAGTTTTTTTTTGTAGGAATAACTATGTTGGTCCTATAAATCAGTTGTTACTGTGTCTGCGATTCCATTTTATTCGGCAATAATGGCCTACAGGAGGCTACTTACAAGAAATTGCAGACCTTGCTAAATTAAGTAGAAGATTTGTTGCATTTCCTAAAACTGAAGAAGAACAAAAAAACTGTCAAAGGAATTTTATAGTATCGCGTCATTTCCAAGAGTTATTGGAGTTATTATATTATATTATAAGTTTCTAATGTATTTTGTCGATGGAAATGGTGCTGAACTTTTCCGTAAGGAAGTCTTACTTTTCAATGAATATGCAAATGATTTGTGATGTTACTCTAAAAATTAAAAGTGTTGTTGCACGATGGCTTGAATCTACATATGATTCAACTATTTTCAATAATGGCAACATTTTGGCTGAATTAGAAATCAATCAGTGTCATCAATGTATTTTATTAGGTAAATATAGCACCTACTTTAGAAATCTTCCGTAATATTAGGTCTCTTTTTGTACATGACGATATTGAAATCAAACCAAAAAAAAATTCCTCATAAATCTTCAATTCAATTAAACCTTTTCTAACGCTTGTAATTGTTTTTTTTTATTCTACTATATACCTATATATCTTTGTGAGCGATAATACGGATACTTTCTCCTCAACTGTAAAATTCATGATTTCATGAATCTCAAATAGTGTATAATTAATATTTAATTAACAATCGCATCGTTTTTAAAAGTCTTTTTCGTGTATATATGTTATGTATTATACGTAATAGAAAACCCCGCCGAATTATTACGTAGCTTTAAGAACCATACATTAATAGAAATCCCTAGAAGTCTCTAAAAATTTTCTGGTGCTATTTGTCTTACCAACTTATTTCTGAAGCTTAACTAATTGACACATTTAAGGTAGCGATGCAATGCAATCTGCCGCTTAAAGTTAAGCGTGGCTTACTTAAGCCGAAAGTTTAAGGGTAACCGATGCAAACGGGCCATACTCACTCCAAATGAGGAAGATCGACTGATATGGGGTTTAAACGCGGCCCGCGAACGTATTTGTGCACTAAAGTTTGGCCCGCGAACGTATTTGTGCACTAAAGTTTGGCCCGCAACATGTCAAAGGTTGCCCATATTTGGTTTATAGGTATATACTTTTTTAAAACTTACCCCGTGATAACGCAAGGGCTGGTACATATATAACTATCGGTAAATAAAGCAGCTGGCTAATGGTGAAGACAACTGATGCAAAACTGCTGACTGTCACATCGAACCTATACTTTAAGTATTCAAAAGTACTGGTCACCTGTAGTTCATAAAAAACTGGCATATAAACTGTGTATGTTACAATATTCGTTAGTATGAGCATTGGCACAGAGAACCAATAGGTAATACCATAACTATATACATCAACTGGTATCACTAGTAGTGTAATTCCAGATAAGATACTAAAAAAGGTTAAAGCATTATGGAAGAATTATAGAAACGGTTTTACTACCTTGCAATTAAAGATATGGAGATGGGAACAGCAGACATTTTCTTACCACCATGTAAGTAATCACTGGAAGTAGTTTGTTTCCTTACAAAACCAAAATATACCCCAATAAGCGCGCTCACTGTGAGTATTAAGCCAAACATTCCATAATCGTACCATGAAAATTCAAGTATTTCAGCCATAACACTTACAATAAAAAACCGTTCAACTCAAACGGGCAGGTAAATTCCGACTAAATATTTTTTCTCAGTGGCTAAAGCAAGAAAAGTACTTGCACATACTTCATATATATATATTCATAAAAATTTCCGTAAATTGAATATCTATGTTAATACATTATGTTCGGCTGTTACACTTTATGTTGCATTTGACATATTCTTCGAATACTATATAGTACCGATTCATTTGAATACCTTGAACATTAAGCGATTACCGCTAAAAATTTTTTTGTGGTCTATTGCTTTGTTTCATGGTAACGCTTTACATTATGCTGTATTGTTTTCACATTACTAGGATTAATTTATAGTTGTTTGGGTTTGCCTTGAAGAATATAGTACACTAACCATTTCTCTATTATACTATTCTATTTCTAAATGCAGTTTATTTGTTTTTTTTATATTTTATTCGATTTAGTAATCTGCAGATTGGTACCGCACTAAGAAAAAAACTTTTGTGATTTAATCGATAACTGGCTCACCCAAATAACTTTTGTATTTGACGTTTCGAATATTTAAATTAATTACGTAGAATTGTTTGCATTAATGTTGCAAATAAACTGCAATAGTAATTCACCTTATAATCTTCTAAATGTTGTTTGAAGATTTTAAAATTTATGAGACTCACACTTATCGAAATATGAACCTGAACAGTTAGTAGAGTAAAATATAAAACTTTAAACAAAAACATGTAATGATTGATTTGCAGGTACACAGAATAAAATGCAATGCTTTAAAAGAGGAAACACATAACTCCGTGATATGAGGAGTACAATTACGAGAGAAATTCATTAAATAAGACACAAACTGCTGTGAGAAAGCTGAAAATAGCAGTGAGCTATTTCCCTATACGTCACTAGGTGTCAAGCACAATCCAGGTTTATGATACTGAAGTGGTAGTTGCTGTGCCCGTACGCAGGCAGTGTTAAAATGGCGATCGTGCTCGAAGAGCAGAGTGTTGCTGTGCGTTTCATTCTGGATAAAAGAAATCCTGCAAAAGATATCCATAACGAAACGTCTCCTGTTTACAGTTAAAATGGTTTGTCGCATAACTGAGTCGAAAAATTCTCTCAAGCGCGCTCGAAAGTTGTTCGTGTTCAGCGAAGTGGTCGCCCCGTTCAGATGATGACGGGTGGAAGAGATGATTCAAACTGACAGGTGGGTAACAATAAACACCACACCAACTGTAATAGGATGTTCTCATGGTTTAGCCTACGAACTGGTGCATGATCCTTTGAATTTTCGAAAAGTTTGGTCACGGTAGCTACCTAGACAAGTGACCAAGAAACACAGACGAATTCTAATGGGCTTCTCTTTGTAACACCTCTCTTGGTATGCAGAGGAAGGGGTGGATATGCTTAACAGGATTGTTACCGATGATGAGTCAGGGGTGGACTACTAACAAACCCGAAACAAAGCATTATGTCTTCAGCAGGTAAGGTTATGCTTACCGTGTTCTGGGATTCTCAAGGAGTGTTCCTAGCCCATTTTCAAAATAAAAATCACTGCCGAATCGTACTGTAGTTTTGTTGCTGCTTCGGGATGCAATTCGACGAAATCGTCCAAGCCTTCTTATGAGAGGAATATTGCTACATCACAACAATGCAGAACCGGATTAAACCCATTTAAACCAAACGAGAATTGCAGAATTGGGTGAGGGGAGTTCTTGAACATCTGGCTTACAGTGCCGACCTAGCCCCAAGCGACTATCACCTGTTTGGTCCACTTAAAAACCATCTTGGCGGCAAACATTTCGAGGGTGATAACGATGTTCAACAAGAAGTATGCACGTGGTTCAGACAGCAACCCAAACACTTTTGTGCAGCAGACATTGGGGCATTGTTAATACATTAAATGTAGATCGAGGCTTTGCTGAGAAATAAAACTTGTTTTTGGCTATTTCTTCAATTATCTTTATAACAGATTTGGTGATCTACTTACTGACTTTCCTTCGTATTTATGGAATTAGTCGATTCAATATAGTTAACTTTTTGTAGTGTATAAGATAAACAGATGCTTATTAATATCCCATGGTCAAATTTATACATAGAAACGAGATTTGTAGCGTCCAACAAAACCATGCATAAGGAAGTGTGTCCTGGAGCAGACAAGAATTAATAACGCTTTCAAAGATCTTAGCAAAATTAGATATAATTGATATTGGCCGATAATTGTCAATACGAGCTTCATCATTTGTTTTAAAAGCTGAAAAAGCTGAATTGATTCTGGCACGTTTTCACTGCATAGTGGGGGAAGAAGTGGTGATTACTAAGTTAATAATTACAGTCAAAGTACAGATTTAGTATTGGGTATAATAAAATCTGGTATTAAATTACCATCCGCAATATTCTGTTATTGAAATTTAGACATGATACTGGTCATTTCTTCTTCAAACACAGGTTTTAGGTAAAGGGATTAAAATTTAAACGGTCAACTATTTCGAGAATGTTGGTGCTATTAATATAAATATAAGTATTTTCTGATGAGGCTCAATACATACATATATCATTACGAAACAGGACATTTGGTACACGTGTGGTTTTCTTTCTTTTTGTATTAATAAGCTGAAGAACCATTTTCGGATTCACTTTAATCAAAGTCTAAACAAGCCGAAGGTGACTGGAACAAACAACTGAAATACTTGCTTTGTATTTAGATTGTAGACGCTTAAGTTGGCTGTGAAAATAACGATTACCTGCAGTTCTTCACCTAGTATTGTTGTAGCTGCAGTGGTTGAAACAGTAAGTAAAAGAGATTTGGGTTACTATAACACTAAGATATAGATTTATTATTTTCCTAATGGTAAATACAAAACGTCTTCACAAACAATTTAAACTAAAGATATGCGATATATTAATACATTACACCTATTATTACTGCTTCGGTTTGAATGGTAACCCTTCGTTTGCTATGGTATAGTAGTCTGGTGGTACATCAGCATCGGGAATAAATCCTCTTATCAACGGGCTGAAATATTTCTTTGGTATTGATTTATTGTGTTGGGGAGTGAATTTGCTTATTATTAATCCGGTAACTATTGTTATCGCCATTCCAATTAGAGCATAATAATAAAACGATATTTTGTATACAGCTGATGGTTCTTCCTCTGGTAGCCTGAAAGTGTTAATGCAATTTCCTTAGTGAACATTTATTACAACTCATTTTAATATTTTCTTACACTGAATTGTTTTCGAATAATGTTACGTTATTCAATATAGGTGCAGGATTTTGACAACCATGGACCAGTAAAGGTAAATGCGGATATTTTATTAAATTCATAAGCCTATAGTATTGCGAACCCATGATTATCCATACCAAACAAAGAAATGCTAGAATAGAACCACACAAAACTCCCTGAAAGACAATCAGAGGGTAATCATATACAGATTATTTAGGTATAGCATTTAGGTTTATGTATAATAGTACTTTAATTATTTAATCACTGCGGTGCTTTGTAATAATTGAACTTACTCTGGCATTAATACTTGGAAAGAACATGCCTGAAGCAAAAATTCCTAACGTCGTTCCACTAGTTATTCCGCCAAAGCTCACAGATAATGGCAGTAAATTTCCCATATATGGCACAAAAAATACTAAAGCTATAGTAATAATACCAATGGCAACAGACAATACTTTGAGGTAATTGCTAATTGTCTTCTCTGAAATACCTTGCTTCACAAAAGGGGCTAGAAAGTCTTCATACACAGTAGCGGATAAACAATTTATCTGAGCTGAAAGGGTGCTAAAGAATCTTAATAGAGTGATGCTCTTGCAATTAGCTTGATGTTAATTACCTCAAACCAGCACTGAAAACACTTGCTGTAAAGAGACCTGGTAATCCAGGAAGTGCTTTGCCTATGTCCATTATGTAGTAAGGTAGAAGCTGATCCGCCGTATTGATTTTTCCAGCTGATAGGGGATCACAATCGTGATATTTTGTGAACATGATGAGGCCACAAAATACAGAAAAAGTAATAATTCCTGTTGTCCCAAGTGTGAACGGTACGAGAGCACTGCAATAGAAAGAATAAAACGGAAACTGTGATAGAAACAGTAATAAAAACTGGATGGCGATGGATAATGTTGTACATGACTTCTACAGAAATGTAATCGTAATTTTAAAAGAACTTAGAACAGTGCTTGATGTTTATATCATTGATAAATTTATGGTTTATTTTGGCTTTGGGTTACGTAATTTATTTGCTATTGAAGATATGATGGAATAAACCCTTTTGACTTACTTTCTAACAGTCTTATAGTTGGGCAATGAAATACACTTTTGCATTAATCCTTGATTGCAACAAGCATAAGCAAACCAAATAAAAAAGGCTCCAACTGTGCCAGTCCAAAATGTATCTCTTTTCGTAATATCCAGTTCCATGCTATAATAGATTAATAGTGATCAACATTAGAAAGCCTTTGTCTTACCTGATATTTAGTCTTCCATGTTCTGCGCTAGTTCGCCAAATGTTTTCCAAACCACCTGCGTCTGGTATTGCTAAAAATAAAATTACGACACTTGCTCCTATCATTATTACAAATTGGAACGCATCAGTCCATACTACAGCTTTTAGACCACCAAACGTTGTGTAAAATACACAAATTCCACATATTAAGGGCGTTATGGCGTGAATGTTGAAATTGGTAGCTACAAAAGACTTATCAAAATAGAGCTGCTATATTCTAAAATATAATAAGAAACCTTGCGAGAGCGCCATTGCTGGTACATATGTGACGATTGGAAGATAAAAAAACATAGTCACAGCAAACAAAGCCGAGGCGATCTTTCTAATTTTTGAGTCGAACCGCTTTTCGAGATATTCATAAGTACTAGTCACTTGGAGTTCGTAGAATATCGGTATGCAATAGTAATAGGAAAATATCATGCAGAGAAGCAACATAAGAGCACTCCACCAATAAGTAACTCCGAAATGATAGACATCTGTCGGAACCGCGAGTACTGTGAGGCCAGATATAAGGCTGGAATATTTAAATGTGCTAGATGTTCTTTCGTTTGCAGAATTTTACAATGTAACATACCTTGAGATTAATGACATGGCGATTGGTGCTGCGGACATTTCTTTACCTCCAAGAAGATAATCGGTTACCGTAGTCTGTTTCTGAATGAAACCGAAGTAAACACCAATAAGCAGACTCAATAACAACGTCGACGAAAAGAATCCATAGTCGACCCATGTAAATTCTAGATGACTGCTATCTGTTGGAAATGTAATATTTTCCATATTTCCAAAGCTTCGTACCCTTTTGATAATAGTGAAGATTTTTGGTACGCATGTCTTATTTTATAGTCTCTTTTATCAGTGTCTATAGTTTTATCACAACTTTATTTAATGGATTGCCAAAAATTCTTAATCTTGTATACATTAGCAAATTTGTTATCTTAGTTTGTTATGTATGAATTTTAGAAGTTTCGCAAATTGAAATAATAGTTTTATTTAAATGTAATTATTACAAAATGTGTATAGTATTTACATACATATATACTGCACTAATACCTAATATCACTGGAGATTTGTCCCATAAAGTTGTTCGATACATACATTTCAACTAACTTACTAGTGTATGATAAGAAGAGTTCGGATTTTATACACAGAAACGTATTTCTTATTATTACAGGCATATGTACGGAATATGGCCGAAATACCTTGAAATAATGAGATTAACAGTATCAAATAATTTTTGAATAAAATTAAGATGCAATACATATATTAAATTTTCGTGTGTAAAGTGTCTATGCTTCTTTTTTTTGTTCTTTTTTCGAAAACAAAATCTTATATTTTCGCTACACTAAGCGGAATATACTATTTTCGTAGATGGAATTCGGAAAACTGTACATTCGATAACACCTATAAATTGTACGAATATTGGATTCTAGAAAATATTACATCTTAATACATTTTCACATAAAAGTTCGTTATAGTTAATATGTAAAAGGCTACTATTATTGCAAACTAAGAAGAGTAAATAAGCCATTAGAACTTCAATACCTAAAATAAGTCATCGTGTGTCAGACTGGATAAAAAACTATTCTAAGCAGACTTTAGATAAGAAAAAAAGTGTTCTACATGGCAGGTTTTCATTATAACGTTTTTATTAAAATTTTTAATAATTTAAAGGTAAATTTAAACGAAAGTTCTGTTTGCGTTTTAGTCAATAAAAATCGAAAATACCATTAACCTACTTTTACTTTCGTAAAGTGAAATTTTAAGGTAAGCTGCGAGAAAGAAATCATCAACAGGTGAACATGTCATCACTGGGAGACATAAAATGGAATGTGAAAGAATAGAAAGACAAAGATTTCGTAGACCTTTTTGAAACAGCGTCATTCGTCAGCATCATCAAAATATACCCCCCCAATGAGGTAGGAAATTGCAAATTTATACAGTCTTTTTCAACTTATGTCAAGAAAAAGATGTATATATTCGATTTATAATAATATGATGTAAATAACCACGTAAAAGATAAGTTTCTCAACATTATTGTTAATTAAAGAATTGATGCTAGCAGTTGATATATTATAATTCAGACTAGAATAGAATCAAATTTATTGGCAACAGTGAAAAAGCAGACAAAATAGGTTATAATAATTAATTAAGTTTATGTTCTGAGTAAGAAGATGGAAAACAACTGAGATGATGTACTGGAGACGCTGCTGTAAAAAGACATTATAAGATCATGAAAGAATAAGAGAAATAATGCAAGTTGACGTATCATTAATACATGAAATAGAACAGAAACAACTATTATGGTATGGCCACATGAGGAGAATACACCAGGATAAACTACCACAAAAGGTTTGGAAATGGAAACCTGATAACAGAAGGAAAGAAGAAAGACCAAGAAGGAGTTAGGAGAAATAACTTAAAGAAGTTAGGGAGAAGAGAGGACTAAGGGAAGATGGTTTTAGGGATATAACCTCTTGGAGATTGGGATGCGGTACATGGTAAAATTAGCTGTTTACTAACCACCATAATAATAAAAAAATATAAAACCAGTCACTCTCTTTAATGTGAACAAATCGTTCGTGGAAATAGTCTGCGTTTGATTTTGTTCATTCTATTAAACGTCTTTTTAATTTTATTGCAAATACATACGAAAAATGAAAAAATAAAGTATGATTGTAAGTAAAAAAAAAATAGAAATATATGGTTATCTTATTTGTAGTTGTGCTATGGCTTTTTTCTTGATTCCTAGTCGGCTTAGTAAAGGAAATTTTCGGCATATCTTTTGAAAGTAAATTTTTTTGTGCATAAAATCTGAACTCCAATAATAAATACAATTTACAAACACATGAATACACAATACAAACAGGATAATTGCGCGACTTAGCCGCTAATATTGAAAGTTACATTATAATGATTGTTTTCGACTTCCAGAATAACGAGAAATATTTTTTCGTGGAAAATATGTGCGCATAGTAAAAATAACTTGTAACTAACTTGTTTCCCTACGTTTCACATAAAATATAATGGAATAATATTAAAACTACTAGAAATGAGTTGGTTACATAATAATATTCACTATTTCCCTTTAAGGCCATTTCATTACTATATAGCAAATTTTTCCAGTTATCTTCTACGTCAGCACTGCTTGCGCATCTAATCAAAGGCTCAGAATATGACGTCGGTCTTTTCTGGGTAACTTTTGGAAATCCGTCACCATCCATCAAACCCAAATACAACAAACTGGATCCCTCATAACTAATATCCAGCTTTACAATTTCATACTGAGTAGAGGGGACTATTAAATTCAATCCGGTACATTTATAATTATGTCGTATACTGTAAGGTATATCAACTTCCCAAACATCTATATTGCAAGCGTTTGTCTTTGACATTTCTTCCGACATTTTCCTATCGTATATAGTCAGCCTAGCATGGCGAATATTTAAATTTATATCGGTAGCATCTGGTTGGAAAGTATTCTTCTCTAACAACGTGAAATCCCCAACTGTGTTCACAGAAAATTTCGGAACTCCACAGAACGGATCTAAATAGATCTTATAGCCCCCGATCCAAATATTTTCGCTACCCAGAGCAATAAAAGAAAATTTTCGCGTTAGGTAGAAGCCCATGGATCTAATTTCGCACCTAACAGATATCCAGTCGCCTTCAATATATGGCGGCAATTCTGGCTGTTTTAATAGATGTGGGGGAATCTTATCATTTCTTTGCAAATTCTCACATATTCCGCATACATTTTTTATTTTGTAGTGCCTGCCATGTGCTAGTATTTTATGTTCCTGTGTCCATTTTATAAGTGGTTGTTGGAATCCTCTCGATGCACTGAATTTGTTTGCCGAATCTTCTGATACCGCATCTCCTAAAAGAAGTTCTAGTTTGTGAAACTTAGGTGTGGGATTTTCGGAAATGTCACTGTATATTGGTCTGATCTGAATCTTAATAAACTTTAATTCACTAAACGTCCATTTCAGATTTCCTAAGCATGATAATCTCATAATGAAATTCTTGGAATCGTTGTAGAGGTAATTGTCTAAAAACGTATCGTGTAATAAGTATTCGTCGTATTTTATCCATTGCTGCCAGTGAATATCTGAAATAAATGAAACTTGATGAAAATATATGACAATAGGTTAAACGGTATAGATGAATAATAGAAATGGTTAGGTGAATTCTAAGAAGTTGATTCTTGTCTAATATCTCCAGTAAGTAGTATCTCAGACTTTCACGGCCGTTTGACGTGGTTGTAACGGTTGTCGGGTTCCGCCGTGTCACTAGGTTTTTGTCCCTGACGTTTCGCGAACAACTGCGGCGGAACCCGACAACCGTTCCAGTAAGATTGCTAACGCGCTTCTGATTATTCAGAGGGGATACTTTTACAAAAGCTTTTCTTTTAGATATTTTTCCCTACCATGAGAAAAACAGATTTTGAAGAATTTTTCAGCATATAAACAGCTAAATGTTTTCTTTTAAAGAAATTAGGTTTCTCTGTTGACTCCGTCATAGCCGGTCCCAAACCCAATTGAGAAAGGAGGACTGAAAACGGAAATTTCTCTGGTCCTCCAGGTTGGGGGTTGCAGCGACGAGCCTGCTCCCTATCCTTCATAAAGATCGTATCCGAACGGAAATTCGACGACATAAGAAAAGGAAAAAGACAATGATTACAAGGTATTAGCACCAAAATCCAAGAGGTTTTTGAGGCATTTGACGAAGTGTATATGAATATCCATTTCATCATTTACAGCTATACCACACGTACTGAAGCTTTTTTTTAAATAATTTAAATCGTTCATTATACCAAATGTAATTCTTTTAAAACTTGTAATAGGCTGCAAAAAGTTCGAACGAAATTTGTTATAGATAGTAAAATATTGTCTAAGCTTAAGGTAACAACATTTTTGAAATATTCTGTACATAATGTGGATTTTTTTAAGTGCTTAATTGTTAGGTAAAAGAAATATGCATATTTACATTTCTGCATAACAATAGAAATGCGAAACGGGTTTTAACTAATTAGCGGAAAATATTTGTCGGATACTCCGAATAACAGTAGATTTTAATGACTAACGAATTCTCACTATACCGCCTTTTCATATGTCGCTTTTGAGAGAGATTTATAGATGTTTCAATCGGTTTTGAAAAATAGCAATTACTAGAACTGATTTTCAGGTAGTTTTAAGTAAATATGGTAAGTAATATTGTTATAATTTAAAGGCAGAAACATAATTTGTTTGCTCAGTAAATAAATCTAGAAAACTATTTGTTGATACTTCTTTAATGTCTTAAAATGAGATCAAGTAGAAAAAAAAATTAACAAATATACCGAGTGACCTCTATTTAGTTGGGGTTAACCATTTTCTAAAAATTGTGACCCATTCTTATTAACAAATTACTTTCACAATAACGTACCAAATTGTCCCTTATACACTGCACACATTAACTTGTAACCTAATAATGGATGAGCATTAATTTGGCCTGAATACAGAACTCGAGGTAGTCCTGCTTTTCTTCATGAAGGTGATAGTATTATAATTTTGGCTGGAATTAGTACTGGCGGTCATGTTGATTTTATTGTTGAAAGTGGAGCTTTGATTGGCGTTTGCTATCGAGATAAGATTCTCAATCCCATAATTATTCTTTACGCTAGTGCAATTGGACAAGGATTTATTTTTATGCATGATAAACCGCGCTGATCTCATGACTTCAGAAACATGAAATCATTGGAAGCGCACAAGCTAAGAGCATGTCAGAAATTGGTTTCCAGGCATGAAATTTGATACCACTTGAAGCTATACCGATGAAACGGAAATATCCCCTAATTATTTTGTCGTTTAGTTATGTCTGAGTTGTTTCTACACAAGTTGTTTTGATACCAAAACAAATTTCTACATAAATTTCGACTGCGATCTATAAATGTAATAAATAAATAGTTTCATCAATTTTTCATTAGCAATATTGTTATCTACAGGTAGTAAAATATAACAAACATTCAAGATTCAAAATTTTAAAGGTTCATATATTGTTAATAATAAATTTACGAAGTCTTACCGACATTGGACTACTGTAGAAGAAGGCCAAATCAAAGAATTCAGGGTATTGTGAGAATCCACAAATCTCCGCTTAAGAACTTGCAAAAGTTAATGTTGCCCCTAGCACAATAGCCAGATGACCTTTAAAAGCCACTTATTCTTTTTTAATTAACCAAAACAATTACTATGTGGAACTGTGAATGTTTTAATGCTTTACTGTGCTTTGACTTCTGATTTTATTTCGTTTAGATAGTAAGATGAACTTCCAACAAACTTTCTTTAGTAAACACTTTCCATATCTTAAGTGAAAAGTTTATCTTTCTTCCTTTAAAGAAATCAAATTTAACAAAGTATCTTTTGTTTATTTTACTTTGTAATACTTTTTAAGCACTAACAACACTGAATTTTTCATAAAATATTCAATAATTCTTTTTTATTTTACGCCAACATGGTCGGATTAAAGTTGGTGACGATATCTTTGTGTGCGTTATTTGATCTGTACGTTCTTTCTAAATGACATGATATTTAGACAGTTTTACTAAGTTCTCCATTTTTGTATACCTCTGCGAATTAGGTGTTCTATTCAATAAATTTAATGTGTCTTAATCCTATACTAACCTGGACAATTATTTTCAACAATTTTTTGTAATTCTTCTGCAGCTTCTGCTCCTTGTGGTATCAAAGTTATATTAACCGGTCGCACAAATCCAATAGCTGCATCGGGGTTATAAATCAGATTTCGGGTTAAACGTAGCAAACCTGTAGAGGTGATAGTCAATTTGGGCAATGAACAGGAACTGTCCCAATAGTGGTGTTGAATCAACTTATAGGTCCCGTCCTCCCGAAATGTATAGGCTCGTAGCAAATATTGGGGACCAGTTCTAGTTTCACAGCTAGAAAAATGCGAATGGATACAAGTTTAGAGAAATGATTATAGTTGGCATTGCAAACGTTTGGTCAGTAGCGCGTGAACCGATTTAGTAAATGTTACACTAGGAAGACCATCAGTTAGCTATCGCTCATCGGGTCGAGTACTTATGTACCTCATTTATGGGAATATATTTATTGTGTTAGTGGGTTTACAAAGTGCAGAAGTTTATTGGTGAGATATTTTGTAAAGTTTGTGACAATGTTTTCGTGTTCTGGAGTAAATTTGTATGCAAGAAGCACATAAATAATGTATAATACAGAAATAAAAAGGGCGTTGAATCGATTTAAAATTAATATTGAGCTCATGTAATATACTGTTTAATTTATAATGAGCTATTTTACTCTTTCTAGAATATGTACTCAAACTGGAAATTATCTAGTCGGGTAATTTTATGAAAAACTATAAAATCAGAGTGATCGTCAAAAAACTCTAATCTTACGGTCATAATACGTACATTTTCAATTTTATTGGCTAGTAAAAGACTAAAGAATGTATTTCCGAAGTAATTGCAAAGGAAGTGTTAAATACAATGAACAAATTTGAAATTTCAAAAAAGCAACTTTTAATGTTGCTGACTGAAGACTGGTGCAAAGCATGTTTTCCGTGAGTCGATCTTTTAAACAACGTTGTGGCAACTTGCTACATGTTACATGTAAAATCCGTGCATTACATCTTATGACGGAAACTATTTGAAAGTATTATTCAGCGGTAGACGATATAATAGTGCCTAAATAGTATATCTTAAATCTCCAAAACGTATTTGAGAATTTCACAAAGTCTCGACATCCCCGAGTCTCCACAGTCGATTTTTACACGCTGATTTTGATACTAGTTGGGCAACTACTATTTGAGAAAGTCAAAAGAAATTGCAAGATGCACAAAGTTCAAGCAGATTTATAAATTATTTATGAAAATTAGAATGGAATCGTTGAAGCACTGAATAAGTTAACATTTTTCGTCGTTATTTATAAAATGAGTCAGTGCAAATAGTAGACAGTGTACAAACACATCTACATGCATTCAGCGTGGTAAGAAATATTAGTGTTGTTGTTAAAGTAAATACTGTGCTAACGAAAGAATCAGATTTGGCCAAATTAAAACAAATTTTTGGTGATAGTAGGTCTACAGTATCTAGAAGGATTATTTTCATTGTGCAGATATATCATCAATAGATATCGAATGGTCGTTGAGGAAACTATTGGTATATACCGGATGCTCCAAATATTGAATCGATCTTATTTACTCTGTGCATTTGCATTTTGAAACTGCTGCTAAGCGTTTATCTGGTACATTTATTGCCTGCTAAACCCTTTGCACGTTTCTTAAGCGCGTGTTAACTAACTGAACTTTCAACTTTTATATATTTTTTGAAATGAATTTCATTATAACGTCGTATTGGTATAACCAGTAAAATGAATAAACATTAGTCTGCATTACGATATACCAAAACCTATACTGCTACATTCTTAAAACTAAATCAGATTGCAAAGGGCCATATACACTGCCGCACATGAATTTCAGGCTACCTTAAGAAAGATGAATTCAATTCTGGAAAACATCATATTTCTAATGAGAAGAAACATGCACAATTGTTGGAAATTGTAATACTAAAAGAAAGGAGATTATATTACAGAAAAATGCATAAGTTATTATGTACAGAATAAAATGATGATTTCATAAAAAATCCATTTTCGTGTTGCATTATAATTTGTCACAACTCTGGCATCCCTTTTTTACTAATCTATTTAAAGTTACTGTGTTAATATTAATCCAATTAAAATGACGATAATCCTATAAATGCTTAAGATAAACTAGGATTAGGTACACTATTGAACTTTTTGTCTAATTCGCTCTACAATTTTTCTATAAGATTTTGGCGCAGTGACTGTGGTGGCCAAGCATTAGTTTTGATGATGATCTCTTAAAGAACTTTTGCAGAGATTCGAGGATTGTATATCGTAGTGAAAAATATATCGAACCTTGGCCAGCGACGAAGCAAATATATATCATCGTATCCATTTGCTGTCACATACTGCTCTAAACCTTCTTCATACGTTCCTTTTCCCAATATTTCTTCAATTGTCCATTTTTCCACGCTACTCATAAGAAAGCATCCCCATAACGTTGCCGAATCTCCTCAGTATATTACAAGCAGCGCAACAGCTTGTGTTACAATTTTTTCTTTAGATGTTCTTTGAATAGAAATTCGCCGTTTACTATAAAGAACTCTGAATTTAGATTCGTTGCTTCAAAAAACAGTTGTCCAAACTTCTTCGGTGCAATTTCTATGCTTAAATAAACTTTTATTGCTTATAGAATGTTTAGGATCATTCTTCACTTATAGTATGAATTTTGTGCAATTAAACGAACATCGTGCTGATGGTATACCGTGCCAAATAATTCAAATTTGTCTTGCATATTCTAATCGTTTGGGGAAAACGAATCAACGATTTTCGCAGAGCAAAATAAACATTCAGTTCTTCATATATTACGGATCTTCTTACACATATAACATTTGTGTATTTTACCAGTAGTAACTTTTAGAGGTTTTGGGACCGTATCCTAAGCTTTGGCATTCTAATAATCATTTCTTAGCATTTGCTACCACTTCTTTTATTTTCAACTTCCCCTGGATCTTGAGACCTTATTAAGACTAAATTGTTATTTTCGCAACCTTTTCGTTTTTGTCCATCTGTCGGTGGCCGTAACTCTCCCGATACAATATGATTTAACAAGGATGTATCAACCATTTGAATGATTTTTTGATAAAGCGCAAGCCATCCATTCTTCAGTACCATTTTTTTAATAATTCGATAGAACCAAATTGGCAGGATATTAGTCTTTTCGATCATCTATCGCATTCATATTCTCCAATTAAATGCCAACATCGTATGAAACCTTTATTCACGATTAACTAAATTATATATATATTATTACAACATTCAACATAAAAAAACCATGAAATAATAGTATGTAAATCATGTAAATATATAATAATGTAACAAAATATACGAAATTAGGAAATTATTAGCGTGGCTATCTATCGTTTAAGCTAATAGCGAAATTCCCAAAGAATAAGGATAGCAGCGGATAATTCTAGCGATATATATGTTTGCCGTTTTGAAAAAACGAGTTATTCAAACGAGAAAAATAAAACTAAAATAGATCGGCGCATAAATTTTTCAAAAGGTAGACAGGATAGCAGGTTAAACAAACATCGCAAAGTTAATCTTGGGTCGGCTTGTATTACAAAAAGAGATCATTTAACAGACCACCTGGTTGTTTACTTTGGAAGATTTGTAGCCAGGTAAAACCCGAACGGGCACCATACAGACTGCCCATTAATACATTCACGAGATATTCTTTACCAAATAAGATGTATGTGTAGAGATGTATTTATCGAGTGTTCAAGATTTTTTCTCCTTAATCTATACTTTTGGTTGTTAGATGGTACAATATTATACCCAGCTTTTTCTAATTTTTACAGATGATTTAGAAAATGTTAGTGCCAACAGTTAATGTGCTCAGGCATTCTCGTAGATATATACAATTATAAGTACCAACATTATTTTTCTAATAAAAATTATGTGATGTATATTCCAATAGGTTTACGCGTATATTTGCACGTTCAGTTTACTTTACACTTTCTGAAAGAGCTACATTTCATTATAAAAATTATCCTATTATTATCTTTGAGTTACGACTATTTTATATTCCCTTCTCTTGGTAATTTGTAATAAATTTATTTTGTCTACGTCATTATTCAGATTTACCTGTTGGCAGTACTTGAACACGATAATATTATAAATTCCAAATCTTGGTATTACGATCATTAGACTCCTTGTCTTTGCTTTTGATTTTGCACAGGCCAGTAGATGTTTGACACAGTTCTCTAAGCCGTTTACAAAGTCCTTTCAAATAAATAAACTATCCTGAAACGCGCAGTTTAATAAGCAAAAATCAGATTTTGAAATTGTACGGAAAACGCAGTGTATCATATCAATCTCAATTATCAATAGCATTACATGGCAAAGTCAACTACATTTTAACCTGATGACTGTTAACAAATTTACTGGCTAACGTATCGATTTAAATTCCGATTCTTTTATCGAAAATTACTAAAAATAATAATTGAAGATCGTTACATGAAATCTGTCAGTCATATTCGTTCGACGTTCCACCTTGCAACTTAGTACTAGGGTACATGTGATGTAAAGAACAATAGAAAACAGTGAGAAAGTTTCAAAAAAATTTTCGACGCCTACTTTATAGTTGAAAAATCTAGATATTTCGCAATACTTATCTTGTAATTGGTAATCCACTGGGTTCAAATTTGTTAATGAAGTTTCAAATGTTTCCAAACAACTTGGTATGAATGTAATTCTGAATAATAAAATGAAGATTTCTGAGTTTAAGGGAACAAATCTTTAGACTTTAAAGTAAAGATGAACCCGGTCATAGCGTCATCATCCGGACCGACAGTATTTTGACGTTATAACTGAGTGACGCTATTTACGAGGTAGGCAAGTGAAAAACAGTACTTTAACAAATTTTCACATAATTTCTCCGATAGGTAATATGCCTTATTACTAGTGTCGGCAAAGAGGACCAAGTTTCAGTGCCGTGCGGAGAACAACATGGAGAGGTGAACCGCGCGGCATGGTCAACCGAGCACCCGTATCAGAGCATGCGTGATCAGTACTATTCAATTGATCATTGTGAGTGTTTGTCAGTACACACATACTTAGAAAATGCCGCATTTAGGTACGTATCGGAAAGGGCATATTCTGAATAAACTAGGAAACGTAAAGCGAGTATGCCGAGAAGAATTACGAAGGTGATAAAATTAAATATGTAAAGCGCGAGAAGTATTTGACGTGTACCAGCAGGTGGAAGTATGAACGCCACCTAAAATGTACAAAACACTGTTCTGCAAACGATGCAGCGAACTTGATGTAGGTGTTTGTTTTATTATTATTATGTAATGTACCGTTCACTTTACTAGACCAACAAGCATTTGTCTCCTTCAGGAGTAGGTATTCGGATTACACATTATCAAGTCGGACATCGTTAAGAAACTCTGTCATCTGTTCGTAACAATGTTAAAAGAAGAATTAAAGCAAAATTGAAAGATAAAAGAAATTGTGATTATGTGTGGACGAAACAACCGATCGGCAAAAACATTCTGTGGTGAATGTGATGGTACGTACAATGGAAGAGTTTGAACCGTCATACCCAATCTTACTTACTTCCAAAAGAGTTGCAAAATGTACTAGCGATGAAATTTTGAAGGCGATGCTGAGGGTATTGAACGGATTTCAAGTTTCAACAACCCAACTTTTAATGTTTGTGAGTGACGGTGCCGCTAACATGCGCTTCTGAGGCCGATCTCTTAAAAAAGAGACTGGCAATCTGTTACATGTAACATGTAAAATCCATGCTTTAAACTTTATGGCGCAATTGATCCGTAAATGTTATCCACGAGTAAATACTTTAATAGCTAATACGAAAGCAGTATTTCTAAAGTCTCCAAAACATACAAAAAGATTTCACGACCGGTGTCCCTAAGTGCCTGAACCACCACAGGCGATTACTAAGCATTGGGGAACATGGTTAAAGGTTACGTGTTGCTACTACGGACATTTTGATGATATAAAGAAGGTAGTTTTGCAATTCGAACCGAGACACGCCGATGCTATCAAAAAAAGTCTGGAAATGTTTCAAGAGAGTCAGGTAAAATGTGATTCAGAAAGTACTCGCAAGAACTACTATTGACTAGCGGAGGGAAATGAAAAATGAAGGTCATGATAATAAATGATGCGAGTACGTAAACGTTACTAAACACTCGCTTTCATACGGCCACTCGGTCCCTCTACGCTGTTCTCCGCACTACATTGTAACTTGCCCCACTTTGCCAAGACTATTTATTACCTAGTTTTCATTATCATACACTAATTACGGCAAGTACATGAATTAATACAACATACTTATTATCAGATGCATATTTATATTTTTAAAAGTCTGTAATTTTCGTTTGTTAAATGGTTTACGAATTCTAAGAAATAAGGTCACTATTATTTCCTACAAAGTGCTTCTGTAAAATGCAGGTAATACGGAAATTCCCGGTAGTTATTGCGTACTTATGTATTTCAATTGTCGTTAATCCCAGCGTTGATGCCGTTATATGCAATGCTTTTTAGGTTGTCTACTAAAGGTAATTCTAGGGATCAAGACGATTATGTCGCTATATCCGAGTTGCCGGGTTCTATTGTACTTAGTGCCTTTACTTACTTTTTAGATAGCCAAGTCCCAACCAATTGCTTGTGAGATGTGTCCACAACTGTATTTAAATCCTCTAGAGCAAATTTGGACGCCAACCATTCACACTGTTGTTCTTTTCCAACGACAACTATAGAACAATATACAAGGAAGTAAGAAATGGAACTTCTACATTTCTGAAAGATACATATAACTCAAGTGGTTTGGTCATAGGATCTTCGTATCAATAATTTTCGGACAATACAGTAACAGATTTTGCAGCATATTTTGTATTTTTTACTAAACATATATATATATATATTTTTTTTTTCTTTGATACACAATGATCCTCTACAACTCATATACATTAGTAAAGTAGTTGCAAAAAACACTCACAGAAAACAATTCCATTTAAAATATATTATTAACTGAGAATTTTTTGCCAACTATTTTAGTACTAAAAGAATTAGGTAATACGATTAACGTACATATTTGAACTTACTGTGACACAAATCGAAAGGGTTCAGTAAAAGATTTTAGACTTATCTTTTCCAAAATGGTGAATTTGTTAATAATCCAGTACAGGATAACGAAAAGGGTTTATTGTACGTCCTTCGTTGTTATACTTTGTAGTGAATAAGTTTGAGCAAATACGAATTACGTTACGTATTGTACATGTATTTGAAGCAGTTTTGAAATGTTGTTATTTTCTCTTAGATGTTGCCATTGTATATCGCAAGTTCTGTGTTTTCTCTAATGAAAATTACTATAAGAAACCCTTTTACATGACTTTATTACTCCTAAAACAGTCTCGATTTATAGAATGGCCTGAAGCTTCCGGTTGGAATCTGGTGTAATATGAAACTATTTTAGACTATTATCCGACTAAACAAATGTGTCATGTCAAGCAACATTGTTGATGTTATGTACACTCCAACGAAAAAATTTAGCGCGCCAGATGTAAATGATTTGCAAACACTAAAACGTGTATTTTGAACTTCAGTGAGAGTTAGTTAACCTATGAAGCAAAGTTATAATCAAAAAACCATTATAAGCATTATGCCAGCAGTAGAGCGGGGAAAATCGTCGATAAATTACCAGGTGTATGCATAAGTTTTTTTCCGGTTTAACTAAAAAATGGCGCCATGGAAAACTACGCAGCGTATTAATTTGACACATAGGCCATTTTGCTCGTCTGACATTTAAATTACAAGTACATACAAGTCGAGCTCGCCAAAAACTAGCGTCTTTGCTTATCGTTCAGTGATTATGTCGAGTTTGGTGCCTAAAAAAGAACAGTTGCGGCATGCATTACTTTTCATATTTAATCAAAAGATAAAGGCTGTTGAAAGTGATCGTTTGCTGGTAGAAGCATATGGTGAACACACTCCATTGATTAGAACATGTGAGATATGGTTTAGACAATATAAAGTGATTTCGATGTGAAAGACAGTGAGCGCCTTGGTAGACGACAAAAATGCGAGGGCTAGCAATTGCAGGATGATGGGTTAACTTAAACTCAACGGCAGCATTACGTGTGTCTCAAGAAACAATCAGCAAACGTTTACGAGCAATGGAGAAGATCAATAAACTCGGTAAATGCGTCCCACACGATTCAAATGAACGTCAACTAGAAAATCGCAGTCACCTGTGAAATGTTGCTTCAATGCCAAGAATCGAATTGTGACGGGTGACGAAAATTTTGAAAACTTGAAACGGAAAAAAAATTAGCTATCAGGTGGCGAAGAAGGTCCTTCAACACCAAGGCTTAAATTGCTTCGACAAAAAACCATGCTCTGTGCCTGGTGGGATCAGCCCGGCAGAACTGTTAATACACAACGCTATCCCCAAAAAATGATTAAGTTAAACCAAGCATTAATCGAAAGACGACTGGAATTGGCCAGAAGACATGGCAAAGTGATTTTGTTGCACGATAATGCGCCGTCTCACACAGCAAAACCAGTGAAAGGCACCTTAAAATTGCTTGGATTGGTCATCCTTCCGCATCTGCCATACTCCCCAGACCTGGCGCCATCTGACTATTATCTCTTCGCGCTCGCAGAACTGCACTTCAGCAATTCCAAGGAAGTTGGAAAATGGCTGGGCGAATGATTTACCGCAAAAGGCAAGCAGATTTTTTGGCACGGTACCAATAAATTATCTGAGAGATGGGTGAAATGTGTAGAAGCCGATGGCCAATATTTTGAATAATTTAATTTCCCTTGAAAATTACGTGTTTCTTTTTAGCGAAAAACCGGTGAAAACTTATGCACACCCCTCGGAGTTCGCATATTTTCCGCTCATCAAATTCACGGTCTCAAAAGTAATATACACATAAGAAAATAAGTCTAACCTTATATTTTTTTTATAGAAGTAGGTGACAGGATAAAAAGAGTACAAACCAATTGTAGCACTGTAATTAAAAATTTCTAATATCTGAATTACCACGAACATTCATCTAAATAATTTCCATAGAATTCTCGATTACCTAGCTTGAACACAATTTTTCTATATATTTAAACCTGCTGCTAATTTGTATTAGCTTCTAGACTTCACTTTAAATTCGTCGAAACTTTGTCAATACATTGACCATTTATGAGAGCATTCTAAGTGTTTTACTATGGCAACAAGTAGTCCAAATTTTGGAGAAGTGACAAAGAGAAAAGGAATAGCGAATATTACTAACAACAGGTTAAACAAAACATAGTTATGTAGTACTATATTACATTCATCAAACATCATTTAAAGTATTTTCTTATAAATCTAAATCTAACAAATTGTGGATCACAAAACTTTGCCAATTTTTGAATATAGTGTATTTTAACCCATCTGAATGTGCTAAGACTGATAAAATGCATACATAATATTTTTTAATACGATTAATTACAAAAATTGATACATGTAGGTCTAGAAGTATATAAAAGAATAACATTGTAACGATTATGCAACTGAAATGTCATACAGAAATACCAGCAGCGCTATTATTGCTTTAATTCGTGTAGATAATCTAACTTTATTTAATTTACGCGTGTCCTATTTCCTTCCCACACACGATTAGAACGCGCTTCTTTTAATTAAAGTGTTTGTACCACTGAATAAGAGCAATGCTAACAAATTAAATAAAATATATTTTTTATAAAGTTTCATACCTGATATGATGCTTAAAACAGTGAGAATTTTCATTATCACGTAATAAAAGGCACTATAAGCACCAAATTTCGGTTCTTTTCAGAACAGAACGAACTCACATGCTACTTATAAAGAATAAACGTAAAAACATAGCAGATGCGAACTTGTCGGTGTACAGAAAGGGAATGTGTGCGGTCATCTTCAGTTTATCGCTCGACCATGGGTCCGTTCGGTTTGGGTAATCCTCGTTGCGGGAGCTTAAAATCTCTGGTGAGAGTTGTCCGGTGCGACCGTAAACCTGCGGTCAGTAAGGAAAAAGCGTGGTTTAACGCCGTGTCAGTCGTAAAAGTAAATATCTCTTTAAGAATTTTGATTTATTGGGCTGCCATTATGGTATAACTTGTTAAAAATGAGAGGTACCGTATTCGACTTTTAAACCGTTTTTAGGGGTAAATGAATTACAAAATTTTACTGGTGGTCGTAAAATTTTTGCAAAAATTATTAGCTTGAACTTATATAAGTTGATGGGGATACCACAGCCGTCCATGTAGTGGTAAATAATTAATAAGTAACAGATTATAGTCAATAACATAAAATATTTCGAAACACCCTTCTGCGAAACACTATCAAAATGGACGTCTTCGACTATCTACCTGCAGTATTTCGTATGCCTAATAGCGTTTCACTGAGCGATGTTTGCTGTGATGACAAAAAAAAACGACAGTTCCGCATCTAATCATGCGACACTTGCATACTCAAAATAATTGGTGAAGTTACGTGAGAAAAGGAGGCACTATTTCGCTGCCAAAATCTGGTTATTTAAAACGCTATTTCACTTTTTTATACGATGATTTTTGAACATGGGCGAAGAAGTAAAACAAATATTTCCAATATATTACGTTGTGTTAAATACGAGGGTGAATCAAATATGAACCGGACTTTGGTTTTAAAATATTTATTGGTACAATAAAAAAAATTAATACACCTTATTTTGTCTATATAATCTCCTCTTTTATTCACACATTTTCCCCACCGTATCGGAACTTTTTTAATTCCGTCATCAAAGAATGAATGCTGTCGTGTCTGTAACCAATTGCGAACGAACGTTTCCACATCTTCGTCGTCATCAAAGTCCCCTTTTGTGTGGCTGAATCATGTAACAGTCACACGGTGACGGATCAGGACTGTAGGGCGGATATTCGGGTGTTTCCCGATACATTTTGTTCAAGTTATTTTGCGTCAATGCAGCTGTGTGTAGCCAATCTTGTAATTTTTCTATTGCCCAAACTACTTCTTTTTAATTCTTGTGAGCAATTTGTAAAATTGTAAAAACTTGAGCATCTTCAAATTTTGTGTTACTTTCTTTAATAACCTTTTGCGTCTTTAGGATTAAATTGTGAAATTTAGACTTTAATTTTGTTGAAAATAATAACTTTAACCGACTTTGTTTAGAGTCTATCCCTTCCACACCAGAACCTTTTAGTATGTAACCAGATCTTATATTATTTTCAACTTTATTGCGTACAGGAACTACATGATTTTGTAATGTTGATTGAGGTACTACAAAGTGTCTAAGAGTCCTTTTCGCAATAAAAAGAATATGACAAAATAATGACCAGGTTTAATGTATAAATGTTTATTTTTAATTAAAATACAGGCTTTGGGAATTTATTTCTTAAAAATTATTCTAAATGTGTTCCGTTATTGTGCTGGCATTCTTATAAATGTTAGGCAAAATTTTCGAGAAACACTCGGTACATGTTCTCCGTGACAGCAGTCATTTCTGTTCGAATATTCTCTTTCAATTCATTCAGAGAGTGAGGAGTGTTACTGTTTACCTTTAATTTAAGATAGTACCACAAGAAAAAACATCCATTGGTGTCAAGTTGGGCCTGCGTGCCGGCCAATTTATGTCATTGGATTTGGATATTAATTTTTCAGGGAAAATTTTACAAACAACTGGTAAGGACACGTTAGATGTCTGAGATATTGCTCCATCTTGTTGGGACCAATTGTTCTGATTCAAACCAAAAATCTTGCAAGGTTGGCGTAAAAAAGTTCTCATCTCCACATATCGCTCGGAATTTACGATTACTCTGCCGTCTTCAAAAAGTACGAGTGGATAAATCCTTGCGCCGAGAACCCAAAACAGTGTCTTTTGGCGAGTGAAGTGGCTTCTCATGCTTCTCTTTAGGATTTGGTGAGCTCTAATAACGGCCATTAAGGTAAAAATGCGCCTCATCTGAGAAGTTTTTGTAAAACCCACGCACAAAGCATGCAGGCTCTTTAACGATTGTGGTAATGCAGTGAACAAAACAAATTGAAAAAGACATCTGGGACACCCAGTAGTTTCCATTTGAAATAATACGTAGAATGCTGCGTTTTTTTGTAAGTTCGGTCGGTGTAGTGACCTGTAGGTCATATTATATAGATTACAACAGAAACATTATACTAACATTGTATGCTTGCTACTATGGTTTTTACAGTAACAATAAAAGTAGGACGCGTTCATAATACAGGAATGTCTCTTAATTGTGGGAATAGCGTTTTGTTCCTGTATTCTTAATCAAAGCGTACACAGGATAGATATTTACATGTAATATATATTTTTAATTGGCATCTACATTTCAATAATAAAATATAAATTGTTTTACAATCTTACTTATTGGTTAAAATATAAACCCGTAAGAAATATAAATGTAGAAAAATAGTTTTACTTTTTAAGATGGTGCAACAGTTTTAGAATTTTATTGGAGGATAATTTCCGGCACGCTCAGTTTACATTGATAAAATGGGAATTGTATAAAATTCATCAGTCACAAGTAAAAATAGTAGAAATTTATTGACAAATTCGTGAACAAAATGATACAATTTATTACAATACAGGAAAAAATTGACTTCATTCCAATCACCGTCCGAAAGAAAAATATCATCAAAAGTTTACAATTTTTAAAAAGAATTAATCATAACACATACTTATTGTACATTTGGCATAACGATCAATTTGAATTATTAAAAATGTCCCTTAACTATACATAGTGGTAATAATGAAACATATTAGAGACATACGAAAGACTAATGTTATTTACGCTATATTGTCAAAACTAGACGTACGATTATATACGATATGCATTGGAAATCTTATAATACGTGGAAATATATAGCAACTTGGAAATATCAAAATAAACAGTTCTAAAGTTATAAAACAGAAACATAGTTGGCATTGGATTGGTAGTCTTGACTATGTATTGGAAGCAAAACTATTACCATAAATAAATTTAGTCAGTCATTTTTCTTCAATACTAACAATCAATGTTGAATAAAAGTGTTGCTATAAAAGTATACTCCGTAAAAAAGAATGATTTTGTGACTAATGGAACTTATATAACCTAATATACTCCAACAAGTGAAGATAGAAACATTTGAAATGTTTATTAAGCAGATATAGTAAAAAAGTAGCTTATTACTCGATACTGTCACCTTTGGTTTCTGTGATCGAGCATTCGATTTGGCATGCATTCTCCCACTCATTACGGAGTGGATATTGGTTCTGTACCATTCTGTGAAGATAATCTCACGCATTCCCGATAGAATTCATATCTGGACTCATCGCGGGCCAATCTAAAACTGGAATGCCAACCTCACCATGGAGTCGTGCATTATCGTGTATTAACAAGAATTCGTTGCTTATTACTGGTGTGTATGGTACTATATTTTCTTGTAAAATGTCTGTTATATAACTGGAGGCAGTCAAAATACCTTGCCAAACCATAAAAGAGCCATCACCAAAATTACCCGTAGGATGTTGCACTAGAAATAGCCGTCTCGTATGTACATTGGCATACGTCTATCTGAGATGTAAAGACTAAATTTTGGCTCATTTGTGAAGAGTATGTTGGCCCAGTTTAATTAATTGACATATTCCCTAGCAAACATTAAGCGGCCCATTCGGTGATTTCTAGAAAGACGAGGAGTTGTAGCGGCTACTCTGACTTTTATTCTACTCTGGTTCAACTTATTACGAACGGTTTGGATACTTATTCGACTATTTCTGACTCTAACCAAGTCGATCGGTAATTGACTTGCAGTTACATGCCCCCTACGTAATGCTTGTTGTCTTAAAAGCCGGCAATCTTGGGGAGTAGTACAGCCTGGACAACCTGGCACCAGTCTTCGTATGTAACCTCCAGTTTCTCTATATCTGGCTACTACCCTAGAAATACTTGACTGATTAATATTCATCAAATTAGCCAGGTATGTTTGAGATCGTCCATCTTCGATTAAAGCAACTATTCCAGCTACTTGTTCTGGAGTTAAGCTATTCATTTTGCTTCAAATAACGTTACTAAGCGTACTTAATCAACCATGTGTGTATGCACTTTTCTAAAATGTTTTTATAATAACAAAAAGAACGTCTTCAAAAGTTAGTTGTATGATTTTCATTGTATACTTGCAGTTGGCGC
Organism: Trypoxylus dichotomus; assembly: GCA_023509865.1. NCBI lineage: Eukaryota > Metazoa > Arthropoda > Insecta > Coleoptera > Scarabaeidae > Trypoxylus > Trypoxylus dichotomus. Next base: position 42,614,502 of record CM042074.1, on the reverse strand, counting down.
ACATATCGCAAAGATATTGTGGACGTATAGAAAATATATAAATTTATAAGCGCCTTTTCATAGTCTATGCGATACTTTACATTAACAGTTTAATAAATATCGAGAAAAAATACCGAAAGACAAAAATAAAGCAGTCACCAACGGGATTTTCATAATTGGGAGTAATGAAGAAGGAATTAATAATGACAAAAGATTAAAATCGTATACATAAACATATAAATATACAAAGGGCAAATTATTAACTAAAGCAGACATGTAGGTTTGAATGTTTTATTTAAATTATCCTATTGTAAACGTGCTTAGCTTGTGAAATCATAATACCTTAATTAACTATTTGTAACGCGATAAAACGTATATGAAGTTAATGTGTCTATCTACCAAAAAAACTATAAATGAAACGTGTAGACTGTATTAGCTGTTGAAATTGTTACACAACTTTATAATCAGACCATTTCTTTTTTGGGAATCTGTGAGAAATGAATTCATCGAAATGCAAATAAACGCCAAGGATTGCCTAAAAGTACTAACGTTGTTTAAAGTTTAATCAACATGCACACTCGTGTATGAGTAAATAATGGCAGTTGCTTGGACATTTACCATAATTGTCAATACGTGGTTATGCTACGTATTTTGTCATTTTTTTACGTATTACGTAATTATTATTGTTATTACTATTATTTTGTTGAAATTAGAAAAATACTTCTTTTTTGGTAAAAGCTGGCCTTATAATATATGGCCCATGCTAAAGTAAAGTAAACTAAAAAAGCAAAAAAGTGACATTAATTTAAAAAAAAGTATATTATACATAGCTTCATCGTTATACCTACCATAAAAGAAAAAAAAACTGAATAGACCAATGAATTTTCCAAATAAAATTACAGTAAACGTTCAATAGTGTGAATAAAATAAAACGCAGGCAGTTTCCACTAGCGATTTGGTCACATTAAAGGGAGTGACTGATTTTATGCTTAAATTAATAGGTATTGTAGCATCAATAATTGCACGTTTTTTTATTTTGAAAAAGATAAAAATACATTATAAAGATGTTATGTAACTTTTCTTTGTGTTTGTGTTACTGCCATTTTGCTTATTTCTTCTATATTTGAATGTATTTCAAATTAAGTATATTTTTTCTGTTCAATGCATTTATTGCACTGTCTGGAGTAATTTTATTTTGTGATTTTCCTCATCTGTACTTTCATTTTCTTCTGTTACCTTGTCAAAAACGACTAATTGTGTGTCCATTTCGTTCCATGGAATTACGTCTCGCTTATCCGGTTCAATCTAGTAATAGATGTACATACCTATAGTAATGAAGGTTTTGTAAATACACGTGCATTGTGCAAATACATAAAAATTAAGTACATACATGTGGTAGTAGCGTATTTAAAATACCACGAGCTGTTTGGCGTCTGACTATCTTGCCTTTTTTGCTGTAATACACTAAATAGCAAATCATCCTCGTCTTCTCGATTACTGAATTCTAGAATTTTTCTCCAGCATTTAGCAATCATGTTGGATTTAACCGATTCCATGCATACATCGAATTTGTAGTAACATGTTTTATTGTCGAATATTTTAATGTTTCTAAATTGGATGCATTTGCAATGATATTGTGGCTACTTCTGTAATATAATCTAGTACGTCTGATCGCATTATGATCCAATGGCTAGAAGGGTGTCACATTTGGCGAGAAGCACGTTGTTGCAATTTGCCTGTCTTTACTCTGTAATTTTTCTATTGGAGGATGTGATGGAGCATTATCCCAAATACGAAGAGCTTTTATTGGGCGTCTACTTGATTTATGGAAACGTGTAACCTTCCAAAAGAACAAGCAATGACTTGTCAATAATTTTGGGAGATTAATATTTTATAAATTAAATTTACTTTATAGACTTACCTGAAGAACAAAAGAATTATCGAACAAATTCTTAAAAATTGATCTAAGCTGATTTGAAGTAGTCATAGTCCATGGGAAGAGAAACATTTTTGAAAGCTCTACGATTTTAAGCCTTACCAATGGCTTAACTTTATGATTGATTTATGTATTAGTATGAGCCAAAAATGCTAGCCGTTGTTTGTCATGATTCCTACCTAGAGCAATCTTCTCTTGAGATGAAACAAAGTTATATTTTATTTAGCATGTTCTCTTTTGTATTTATATATATATATATATTTAATTTTATTTAGATATTTAATATTCCATATTGCAACCGTCTGGTTTTACTAGCAATTAGCTTTCAGATTATTAAGTTTTAAATTAGAAATCTGTTTATCTAAGGTTTATACGTTTATCAGTTAGAAACCCTTGCCATTAGTAGCATATGTTATTAAATCTTAATCATTACTGTTTCATAGTGTTAAATATTGTAGGCGGAACTTTCTGTAATTGTCTAGATGTAATTAAGGACAGATATAATATATAATCAAATAACAAATTCAAGTAAAAAGAGACGAGCCTCATACAGGAGACGTAGTCAGCAGCTAAGCAGTCAGTAGTCAAGGAGTAAGCAACTATGTTATTTCAAGGAATGTTCATTATATGCTTAGTATAAGGAGTTAGTTTGAGTCTTTCACTTCTGTATTGTGTGCGCGGGTATAAGTGTTTCATGTTATTAACAAAATAAGTGAAGACACACCTGGTTTTTATAACAAACTGTCACCAACCAATTTAAAAATAAAGCTTATACGGAAGTTACGACCCGTGACCGGTGAAACAACCCCAACACTCCCAATACAAAACTGATTCATCAGCACTATATTATTAATTAGATATAATTCCCAATTCTATTTTATTTTTTAACTGGACTTTAAATGAATCAATTAGTTCTAGCTACGATGCTTAATTTTTCACCAGCAATAAATATCGAAATATTTACAGCCAATCATCACTAGCAGTAAATGCTTCAGCAAAATTTTCTTTCATCGCTGAACTCAAAGTTTTTGTCTTTTCTTTGATTATATCGCCACTGACCATAATGTTTTCATTTCTTTGATTCAAGAACTATTTCTACATTTTTTTTCAGTTTCAGGATGTTTAGATATTTTTAAACTTTTCTTCATCCTGATTCTGGATAAGTACAAGCCATCGCACGTAATATTGGTTCTTTTTTAGTTTTTATTTTATAAATCATGGATTTAGCAACGCCATATTTTTTTGATAAATTTGTTACACTTGCACAGTTTTTTAAATCCTCAATTATACCCGGTTTTTCATGGATTCTTAAGCACTTCGAGTTTATTTGCGACGACATGGCGTAATAAGTCGCTATCGAATGTTACTTCAGTCATTTAGTCACTGAAAGAGTGTTAAGGCATCAAGCTGTATTGCGTAAACAACGCGTATCATATAACCTGGTGAAGTACAGCATCATGAAAATTTCCGCTGCACGAACTGCATGTATTGACAGCGGATGTGAATCTGTTCCCGTTATACGGCGTTCAGTGTTATGAAAATAGTTGTTAAAGTTATTCCGAATTCCTTTTGTAATTATTATAACAGTCCACTGTTATTTTTTTTAAGAATACGGCAGATTCTTGTCAAATTTTCAACGTTTGTTATAATTTCCGTAATTCAAAAAAAAATATATACACAAATGTGTTACAATGTTAAGTGTGATATAAATAAATGAAGCACGACGGTCTCTAGATTGAATTCAATTTGTACAATGCATTTTCCATCAAACCAAACATAAGAAAGAAGAGAAACACTAACTATATACAAGCACGAATTTATTATAAAAACGGAAACAAACAAATCTTGAAATCAATTGGTATTCAAATGTATTACACCCACATTATAGACTTACTGCTGAACAAATAAGGTTTTATTTTTATTTTTTCTTTCAAATTATACCAAATCTGCAGTTTTCGTTTCCTGAATTTTATTATAAAGTTACTAAGGTTTACAGGCAAAAGTGAAGTTAGAACTGGTTGTAGGTGGTGAAATTCCATCAAGGCTGTGATTAATATGTAGAAAATGTTAAATTTCAATTTCTGAACAAAGTGTAGATTTAATTGAAATCAGCTTTAAGACGTATATTTCTCAAAGGTAGGTCAGTGAAAAATTAAACTTAGATCATGGAATAATTTGGTTACACCGCATCCTGTAAGACTATTGAAGGTATGGCTGTAAATATTCCTGCACATAAATAAATAACATCACTGAGCATATTCTATTTAAAATAAGCATTTTTGCGGTTTCATTTGCTTTTGAAAAATCCCTTGTGCAGTATCCTCTAAGAATGTTATAAGATGGAACATGTTATTTAATACAATATTGTTATGTCAAGGAAATACTGAACTTTGCTACATAATTGAAGCACCTTACATGATTTGTGTAACTGTACATTGTTTTAAGAAACTTATTGCGATGAAAATTTGTTTTTGAAGTTAAAACATTCGCTTGCGGGATTACGAAAAAAAAGAAATAAGTAATTTTCTATTGCGAAATATAATAAAAGAACTAATTGAGTGTTGGCCTCGTAAATTAATATATAATTTATCTCTTGTATTTATGTATATAGTTGCCTGTATAAATTGTTAAAGGTAGTTTCCTAACTGAATAGCTTCTTTGCCTAGATGTACTTGGCAAGCAGACAACTTCCCTCATTGCTTAGGATATTGACTGATAGATGGCGCTACGAGTACTGAATATTTATTTTCTCAAAATTTTAATGTTTAAATTATATCAAGATAATGGCCCTCTGCAGTATTGATGACCCAGTACACTGGTATAGAACTCTTAGTATTTGCGATTGGTAATATTACCACACAATTTTATATTTGAAGCTTTTGGGATTACTTAGATAACTAACGTTTTCATCAACTCAGTAGTATCGGTTAATCCTATACACAAGCGAAATACACTCTTGAAAGATTTTATACAATCGCAACAATATTTAATGCCAGTAATTTTATTATTCATGTAGGTGTAAATGACTTTAAGATAGCTTCTGAATTCTTGGTGCTAATGAATCACATAGTGCTGTATTTGAAATTACAAAAATATTATTAACTAACCAATCGATACTAACAACATGCTTAATTTTCTTAAAGCAATAATCAATAATTTTAATAATGCAAATACAAGTTTGATTGTAAATTTGTATAAGTAGAAGTTTACCATAAAGATTTTATCAATATCGAATAATTTTTAAAGTAGAGACTTAGGAAAAAGTAGTTGGATAAATTACAATTAGAAATAAAGTTGATAATTTTAATAATTTGATATCACAAATGTGTGCAGCTGCTGGATAAATATTAGAAAATTACTTAGTTGATGAATGACACAAAATTTATTCTGTCATGCAAGTATATTATGCAGAACGAAGTTTAGTTATTTCGAACTCAACATTACTTAATACAATGGCGCCAATCCCCTCCTTCCTTCCCTTCCGTTATCATCCCTTCACGGCCTCACTTTTTTACAACCAGCAGTAATAGCCGAACGGCAGCGAGATATCCGAACGAGCGTAGGAACCGAGAAAATAATATAATCGAATATCGGAATCCACTTCACAAATTTCCGGTAATGGGTTTCTATTTTGGAGATCAAAATAAATATGGCATTGTATGATAAAACTGGAGACGAGTGGGTCGCTCTTTTTAAGACGTGGATGATGTTATGTTATTCTGACGGGACGGGTGAACCCGGTTCGTCCATGCGTGAAGTTTAAAAGCTTACTGTACGAGCTCTTTATACTTGAAAGCTCACGATACATAGTTACAGCTTTGTTGGATTACTGCTGTTGGAGAACTGGACAGAATTAGTGCCTTACTACGACATAAACTTTCGTATGTAAGATGTCTTATTCGGGACCCAGGAAAACCGAAGTATAATATGTTTTCCATTGATGGAAAACTCTATATCATTTTATATTCAATACATATCTAATACTTAAAAGAACAATAATCTCTTAATTCTTTTTAGTGATGCAACTTCAATGGTGATTTCATTTTCTAGTGCTTTTATTTTTAATTTGGAAACGGAACTGAATTCTTATATTCTAATAGTTTATTTAGATAATAAATTCCAGCTTGACTGTTATAAATGACATAAATTTTGAAATTTAAGCTGAAACCTCAACACAAAAAAATTATTTGTTTTTTTATCATATTTGAGGGTTTACTAAATTTTAAGTACATAAAATTTAGTGCGTAGAAGAACACAGAAATTACACAAAAATGATGAGCTTCGGTGTATTGAAGTTTACCACACCCACAATTGTTAGTATTATTTTCATAGTTTCTTTTTTGTAGTAAATAAATCTAATACTGTTCTGATGTATAGTTTCAGTATTTCTTAGATAGATAATTTTGCGATAATTGCAGACAAAAGATATCTACCCAAAAGAATTTTCTGATATTAGGCATTCTAGATGCTGGGATATTTTGGGATATTAATGACACTCTTTTAGTACTAGTACTGCCAGACCTCTGACAATTGTTTTCCTAAAATTAAAAAAAGAAAGAAATAATAAATAAAACCACAGATGTATGAAAAAATAATCTTGATGCTTTCGCTTGAAAAATCTCACTCCTACTATAGTATAAGGCATCTACGTATATGCAAAGAACTCTTAATATTACTCAATGTACGTACCAAAATTACAGCCTGGGTGTAAACAGCAAAAAATTGTTAAAGTCTCTTTCATCAAGAGAAGCCCAGTCTGGTAAAAATCATTTTCTGCGCAAGAAAAAAGAAGAAGTTAGCGTGGAATTTTGATATTGTAAAGTTATACAAAACTTATTGCAATAATTAGACCCATGATCATGTATGCTATGACAAACGCCTTTGTATTTACAATATATATATATATATATATATATATATAAACAGGGCCCTTAGAGAAGATTTAATTATATACAACGAAGGCGGCATATATCATTTGATAGTATTTGATGGATTTAATATAATCATCTTTATAACATGATCGTAAGAGTCTATATTGAGTGGGCATCCAGCGGTTCTCATCATAATAGAAGAACTCTGGTATGATACATAGATAGATCAGGAATAGAACGAGTTATAGTCGTCAATGGACTTCACTCTCGTCTACAAATGCTTGTAACACCTCATATTAACATATTTCAGGCAAGCACTCGTGTTACTAATCTATGCTCTAAATGGAGAATCTAATCACTTTTGTAAACAGTTTGGGCAGCACTAAAGACTTTATAAGTTTACACGTATGATTCTGACGTGGGACGTACTTCAGTGTAGAAGTTAAGGCAATCGAAACAATATAATCGTATTATTGTATGCTGACTATACATTTGAATTTGACCTGGTACATATTTACGTACAAAATGTATGATAACTCGGACGTCAAAACCACATCACACTGTGCTGGGTATGAAACCACCAATGAAGAATCGAGAGAAATGAAGAAGTTGATAACTTGACTGAAGACTCAGTACTGAACTCCCACTGGCCTAGAAGCTTCTTTTAGTCTACTAAAAGATCACCTAAAACAAGAAATCAAGAGATGTAAAACGAGCGTAGCCGAGATGGCAGCGATACGATGCTGACACGACATGGAATTTGGAATAGCTCAAAACCAACTCTGCTGGCTATGTCAGGATCATCTAAAAACAACAGAACACATTCTATATACATGTGTTAGCAGCATTTGGGCGGTTAAGCTCGTAATAATACTATTTTATGCTACATCTCATGCTACCAATAGATTGAAGGAATCGGTAAGGCTAATAGTTAGTTAAAGTTAAGAAATAATGAGTATGTCTCTCGTTGGATAGGCGACTTATTGTAATCTATAAAAGAGTCACCGAAAACATGGATCTAAAGGACGGGACGAAGTAGGCCAGTAGGCTCCATGTTGGAAAAACACACTTCAAGGTATTTATATCATGTTCGCTAAGAATAACAAAGAGAATACCATATTTTAGAAAAAGGGATCTCCAGTTACTGGTAGGAACACAATTTGGGAAAGTTGAAGAGTACCTTTTCTGTTGATGTTAAGATGTTAGATAAAGTGGATATTGAGTACATGTGTCATCATCGGTCACATATTATGACATTCAATTTAATTTTTTTACGGGTTACTAAAGGGCTTCAACTATTCTAATATAGTGTTGCAGTACAACTTATAAGTCGGATTGGCTACAGGCATTAATGCTGACGTTCACCTCTAAAACTATAATAATAAATAATGGTAATGTATTTGGAGGTTAGTAAAATATTTGACATATTTCTTCTAAGATGATATACTGGATATCTGGAATATTTCAAAATGAGATTAATGTTTTATCTCATCCGTATTGTGCAATTTTTTTTTTAATATCTTAACTTTGTCTGAAAACTGATTTGGTATTTGTACTAAAATAAACACGTTATCGTTCATCAAATTCATCTTTATACGCACGTCGCCAGGCATACGTCATCAGACATACGTACCTTCCTGGCGTGAACATTCGATATCGATATTAAATAAGGATAGTAAGGTAAATCAGCAGTCTTTGGTTATGCTATAAACAATGACGTGCATGTAAAGATCCGTTTGACGAACTATATGTGTTTGTGTTCGCTCTTATTTTTATTTTAGATCTTTCTTTATATGATCGTCATTCGATATTGAAAACCATTAGATTAAGTTCGATGTTCCAGACCCATCTTTGTTCTCGAAAACTATTATTATAGCTGTCAAATGTCGTTAATGTTACTTTGGATACGGATCTCTAGCACGTATTAAGTTATATTACGATTTGAAAATTACGCCAATTACAAGTTTATGCATTTTTCGATGGTTAATGCAAGCGATTGTCAGTAAATAGTACGAATAATTACGTAACAGGTAGTACTTGTATAATGATTCTCGTAATGTCCACCTACGTATCAAAAGAAACACCTTCCATATTTTTAATTTCCATTCCTCCTTAATCGATATCTCAGCTCACGATGGAAGCAATCAAAACTTCTTTTCTTCCGTCTAACTAGCATATCTTATACACACATATACACCATTATAGATTTTTTTCGAGTTAGGGAAGATCGGTGCGTTCCAATTTCGTCATGCGCGTTATTAATGTGTATAAAGTTTTAAAGCGCGTTCACTGCTTCACAGGTCCGCTGTACGTTGACTTGAGGGTGAAAAAAAGCGAGGGTGGCTTCGTTAGGGGTAAAAAAATACTAGATTTGCATTCTGGAACCTTCGTATAAGAATTCTTTCTCTTCCGCCACCGTTCCGATATGTATTGTCTAGAGTCCTCTAAAGGGCGAGTAGGTTATAGCGTCGAGGTTCTTATTTTATGCATTAAAAGCAACGTTTTTAAATATGTTATCGTTTTTTTTTGTATTGGTACGCTAAATAGGATTGTTTATTAAAATGTTGAAGTTTTTTCTTCATTAAAGATATCAATATATTTGAATATAAAGCAAAGTATAACCAATTAGGTTAGTTTATTGAACGTTTTATAAACTCAGACAGAATATAGTAAAGCGTTAACAGTGGCTAAAATTACTTCATGTATGCATATACAACTTTCAATCATCAGTTAAAAATTTTCTTTTATAAGATTAAAAAATCACCTAAGTTTTCTGGAAAACGATTTAAGTGGTTGTGAAGGTAATGAATCTCTATGCTCATGTTACATTCGGGCGACAATTTAGGTGTTAAATATAAATATTTAGTTAATTATTCTGATTTTGTTCAGTTATCTGTGCAACCAGTACATCAGAAATACCCTAAATCAGTTCGTACTTTACAGGCACCATGGCAAAAAAAATTGTTGGGCGGTGTAATTAATGTAAATAAGACTAACAGTATACTGTATTGTACCAATATATAAACTTACCATATTGATTCGTTGTAATTAGGTGAAAAAGTCCTTTGGATTTATATTCTATATAATTACACTTTTTCATTTTCCGTAGTTTTTGTTTTATTTCAAAGACACTTTGTATACACTTTTAGATCTCTTGAAAGTACATTAAGGAAAATGTTCGATTTATAATAATCTGGATGCAAACATAGAAAGTCACATAAAGGGTCAATATTGATGTTGAGGGTCGATCCCTTGTAAACTTATTCTTTGGTCTTCTAAATTAAAGTATTATTACTTGGAGAAAACTGACAGTCTAGATATTGTTCGATTTTCTGGTGAAAGCTTATTGGCGTTTCTTGCTCCAAATATATTACCAACTGACTAAACTCTTCTTATGACCATCAACACGCTAAGATATTCACATTACTTCTTTGGCGTATGCTATAAATAGAAAACATTTCTTCTGCGACCAAATCTAAACGTAGAAAAAGCATTTTTCTTCCTATTGAACGGATAATTACCCAATAGGGTATGTACGTGGCAGCCACATTCTATGGGAATAACATTTATAAGCTTTTGTTTAGCTAGCTTAGTTTCTGCTTTTTGTAACAATTTTTTTATTATGGATAGTATAAATAAAGATTATTATTACTAATTCTATTATCTCAGAATGTAAAACAAGTTTAGTTAAATATGAAATACAAAATAGCACAAATCTTCCACAGCAAGCAGAATTCGGTGGAAGGAATGTAGTAGATGGAGTCATGAAGTATGTACGAGCAAATAATGAATTTAAAATTCGGAATTGAAACAATATTACATACAGAATAAATAAACGTTATTTGATTGCATGTATACCTACAAATAATTTATAGTAATTTTTTAGTATAAACAAGTATTTTTTTTTAATCTTTGCAGCAACTGTTTCCAATGTGCCCTATACAATTTGCGATTTCAAAAAGCAAACATCTGCTTAATGCTCTATACCATTTATTGAGTGTATTATAGAATTATTATATATACATCTACGTAATCACTTTAAAAGCGGTTGAACGCTCCAAAAAAAATTCAGATTCCTACTTCAATTCATTATAACTTCATTACAACCAAATTAGCTATAACTTTAATTGCGAGTGGCGAACTAATTAGTCATCATAACGCATATGGTAGTAATAAAACTAACGTTCTAATCAACACAGATTCTCACGCGAGAAATAAAACAAAACATTGGTGGACGTTAAGCTTGACATTAAGGTACTGGTAACCATTATTTTTCTTTAATTAAGCAGCGCTTTTCTTCTAATAGTCGCGTATTAATGAGCAACGTTAATGTTAGTTTTAGTCGTTTGCTAGCTATTGCTGATGTTCTTGAATACATTCTTTGTGTCGTGCTCTTGTTGCTACTGAATTAATTACGGTTGCTATATAGATGCTTAATTAGGACTCGTAAGGTAATTTGAATTAGTAGATTGCCCAGATCCGTATAAGTTTTTTACGAATACTGTTCACTTAATTAAAATGTTTCTAAAGCATGCTTAATTATGATTACTATTAAATAATGTTAGTTTATTTCGTTATTTTGGAGAACGTACACTTCGAGTCATTATTAATTATCCATTCTATATGCAGGAATTATGAGAAGAGATAATTTCTTATAGTTGGGGAACTCCTTTTACAGTCGACTTACAGTATTAATCCAAAATCTGACACACATTAACTGGTACGAGTAGACGTGCCAATTAACGTCGAATCTGTTTTGCGACTGCTACTATTACTTCTTTTAACATCCTTTGTAAAGAAATACCATTGCACTTTTACTACATTGTTGAAATAAGATTAAGAAGTGATTGGGTACCAACAGCATTAGTTCCACAAATATTTTTGTTGGAACAATATGTTTAAATCTATTGTGTTTTGTGTGATATGCATCTGGAGAAGTCTTAGCAAAGCATGCAAAAAAATTATTTGTTATTGTTTTATATATTTTTATTGTTATGTTATTCTGAAATACAATTTTCTTCTGACTTCTATTATAACTATAAAGAGAATCCTACTAGAAGAAGAATATTTTCTTGCAATATTTTAACATGATAATAGGAAAATTATTGTCTTTAAAGCAACTGCGAATTATCTTTTGAGAACATTACTAATTTCAAGTGAAAATCCTCTTTAAGCAAATGTAAGGTCTAATTAATTGATTAGAGTTTATATATTTAAAAATTATATACGAGTCAAATTTACCGTTTGTACTTTCTGAAATTGCTAATTGTTAACTGTTCATTGTTATTACAATACTACAGTCCGTTATAATACATGATTATTAGATATATGAGATACTTTTTGTTCATACAGAGAGGTCATAAAATGTGTTGCGGCGAGTTTGGGATCGGCAAGTACAACTGCCATTGCATAGCGGTATAATGCAAATCTTTATAAGATTAAGAACATCTGAGCATAGTATACACAATTGTAGTATGTACCTTTACTTATCTGGAATTCGGGGTATGGTTGCCTAATTGCCTACTTTATTTGAGAATAGTCAATGTGCAAGTTTATTGCTATATTTCTGCAGAACTGTTGAATGTTTAGTAAATGTAATACAAAGTAAGACCGCGATAGTCACGTATTTTCCAACTATTATCCATAACCCTCTTAGGATAAAATAAAGTAAATTGTAAATGCTGCAACTACCATTGTAAAAGATCAATGTTTAAAATCTTGTTATATACGAAATTCTAAACAAGCTGTGCGCATTGCATATACATACTTTAGACTCGATGAAGGTACATTAAGAAATATGTTTGATATTCATAAAGTAATTGATGTGCGCTAAGGCTCAGCTTAATTTCTCAAGGAGTTCAATAAAGAAAGAATAGGGACTGTTCGAGTGCCTTTATTAAAATCAATTTTTATTGCAAAACAACAAATTTATTAAAAATGCTTTAGATTTAAATTCTGATCATATTGCTGCATTAAAATAGACACCAATCAGAACAGGCGATGTTGAAAGAACAATTTCGAAATATAAAAACATATTAACTGATAGGACACAAAAAGTTGCTCTTGAAAATCTTGAAAAGCGTTTAATTATTATTTAGTATAACACGTGACGTACGAGGTTTGTCTCAGAATTATTGGGAATGATTAGTTTTAAAGTGTTTAATCAAAGTATGCTCATTTGGAGCACACATAGAATCTCTAGCAAGTTTTCCATTCCTGGTAACAATCCTGGAATTCATGTTCCATTAGGTTGGTGGATGACTCTTTGGATGTTGTTTATTGTTCCGTAATGGGAACCGTTCAACCTCCGCTTAAGCATTGGAAAGAGAAAATAATCACATGTAGTTCATGCCTGGAGTGTAGGACGGATGTAGGAGTACTGGAATGTTTTTCTCTGGCAAAAATTCTCTAACCGATAATTAGCTGTCCACAAGCTGACAACATCAGATCCAACACGTAAAATTACTTTCCGCCAAGGATAAAAGGTTCCACGAGAATCAAAAAAGATGAAAAACGTGGTAATGCAGGTATGCCACTCCGCACTTTGTCGCTTTGTTTCAGGATCATATATGTAAACCTATGATTTGACACCTCACTCTCGCATGAGTTCGGTTGTTAAGTGATCCAGCAGGTGTAAACAATACCCAAACAGTCACGACGTAGGTTCTAAACAGGCTAACGGAGCAAAATTTCCAGAATTGTTTCCAGGAATAGAAAACTGGTTGGAGATGGTATGTGTTTTTCATACTGCGAAGGGAAAATATTAAATTGTAGATATATTCAATTAAACACTTTCAAACTACTCATATCTCTCGTATATCTGACTATGAAAAAGAATAGTATTTATGTGACTTAGCAGTTAATTTTATTTATTATGTTGCATTGCTATTGTGTATTAGGTAGTTAACGTTTTCTTTGTGAGAATATGTGTTTGTCTTGTATATAGTATATTATAGTTGTGTTATAGCCCTCTTTTCTTGATTTATATAAATTGTCCATTAAAAAAAAAACGTGACATTTAGAAGTATATTTGCAATGTTTTTGCGCGTAAAAGTTGGAATTCTATTACCATATCTTGAATTTGAATACAACCAATTTTCGTCTACATATTACATTGTCAACTTTCAGTATCCATGATAGTGAAGATTGTGGAGTAGTATAGCATAAACCAAAAGCTATCTGTAGATTTCGCATGATACAAATTGATTAATCAATTTGCATCTTGTAGCATTTGGAAATCCGTAGGTATTCACTACGAACCGTAAACAAAATCATAATGAAGGCATGTTAAAAACATATAAAAAATATGTATTTTACACCCAAATTTCAATTTACCTAGTTTTGATTACACGTCATGATACTTTTGTACTAGAAGAAAAAACAGATATAAATCATTACACAATAATATTCATTCAATGAACCCATAGCTACTTCAATAACTACATTATCATACCTAATAGAAATTATCAGAAGAGAAGCATTAGGTATAAGAGCATTCGTTAGTAATAAGGTAAAACCATGAAAAATGTGCCCTAACCAAACCACCAACAGAATAACATTCCGAAATGATCTAACTTATAAAAATTTAAGAATTACATAAAAGACAAAGTACGAGAAATAATTGCTATGTTATTATACTGAAATTATAAACACTACACAGTAATGTAGACTATTAATATGTACTTGTACATAACTAAAATCATCTGCGAAGTGATGTAAAAATACATACATGTATTAGAAGTCTTTACGTGTAAAAATGTCGTACATAGTTCAAGTGAAACTAATATTTAACTTCAACAATTTGTTTGGTAATATGAGTAAATATTTTATGAATTTGTTTCTCTATTGCTTACATTTAGTATATTTATTATTTGCAACTGGATTATTGTTTTATTCAAGCAAACATTTATAACAGAAAGGTTATCAATCAGTTGTCTTCTCTATATGCATACATATAATAGAGATTATTTCGTTAGGTAATGTGGTCTTAACATTGATGCTGAGTATACACCATGTGCTGCACGGCTTGATATTATGATTACACGACGTTTCTTTTCTAAAAAAACTGCTCGCAAAAACCAGTAATTAACCGTTATTTCCTTAATTAGAAACTCTCAATTCCCATAATTTTTTTTTAACCGCGTACGATCAAAACATTATAGATAATTATGAGTTTTATCCAATATTTTTTATCTTCGCTTGCATGCCTATACGTCTAAAAGCTTTCGGTCGTATAAAATTTTCTCTGCCAACTGTACGACGGGCTTGCCGTTTTTTTTTTAACGGAGGGTGAAAAAAACAGGGGTAACTTTAAGGGTGCAAAAATGAGGGGGATATTTTTTATGAATGTCCAATTTTATTGTGACGTTTCGATCACGTACAGCCCGAGGGGAATCAATCGATAAATTCGATTTCTGACTCGGTTTTTTTATGTTGGCCTAGGTTATGGGTAGTTTATGTTTTACCTTGACATAGCGCGTTTCACAGGGGTTCATGAGTTACAAAGTTGTAAACTAGCTGTGTGAAGATATGAGGATTTGAGGAGTGGCGTAAGTCTGTGTTTCTGTAGCGTACCTTTTGAGTTATTGTATTTAGTTAGTTAATTTGTATCTCATTTGATGACAAGAACAGAAGAAATGGTACCTATTATAGAACCTATTATGTAATTATACTCGTGTGTAACTTAATTTTGAATCTTTTAAAATAGAAATGTATAGTCCGATAGGGGTCTTATACGGTGCATGCAGTTACATAATTTGATTAGCTTTTAAAACTGGAGTTGTAACAATTTCTGTTTTATTATACCTATTTATTTTTAAGTAAATAAATTATGTAATTTTGCAGTTCGAATGCAAATTTAAGTAAAACATAGGAAGTAAATCTTCAGAGCTGTAGCGACAAAGCTGAAACGACCAGACTTTTTTACATTTATACTATTGCATAAATTTGGAAGCATAAACTTTGAAATGTGATTTTCCAATAGACACAAACTATTCCTCTTTTGTTCGTGTTGATAAGAAGAAGGCTCTAACGTCTTCACATTGTCAAAATCACTCACAGGAAATGATGAAGGTTTATTCATATACGTTCATATACGTTATACACTAACAGTTAGTCCTTTCTGCCGTTCTAAACTAGTTGGTTCATGCACCTTGGCTGATGGAATCACGAACTGTATTGTAATAATATAATAATAATGCAATAGATAGTATAGTTTATATGTGAAATGCAGCATATTATATTACGGGAGCAATGACAAACTTCAGGCAATATATTAACTCCTTATGATGGCTAACTTCCAACGCATGTTTATAGATTTGCTTGACAGTTCTTTTGAAGGCGGTTCCTGAACTTGATCACGTCTTAACAGCGAATTTAACCATACAAAATTAAGACTTGAACTAGACAAAATTTCACTTTTTGATGAATTAAATGATGTGCACTCAATAACTTTTTAATTGAAAATGGTGGTGAAAAGTAGTGCTTTATGAGTTTTGCAGGGAGCAATTAGTGAAGGCTACAAAATAGACTGATAAACTTTAAAATATACTTTTTTCTATTACATTGAGTATTTGACACTATTTATTTCACTGTAATTATTTCCTCTTAAGCGTATTGCTGTTATGCAAAAAGTCATTTCAGCAGTGAAATCTAGGGAAAACATGTATTTTTCTTTTAATATTATCACAAAATGTTTTAGAAAATTTCTGAAATCCTTACCAAATCTGTTTTGGACTAACTGCAATCTCGCCAATTGCATTAGTGTATGTAACTATGCAAATCAGAAATGGTCAATTTAAAATCTTGTTAATAGCACGTTGAAAGAGAAACAACTGATAACAGGCGGCCCTAGTATAATGGGGAAAGGGGATGGCCAGGGATGTCTGTAGCTCTCAAAAAAATAATCTTCATAAAACAATAGCATTTATGATATTAGAATACCTTTAAAAAATACTTATTTTTTTGTTAAATCATTCTTTTTCTTTCAAAAACCAAAATGGGGGCAAAACTTAAAGTCTTACAGAGCTGGCAATGACCAATGTGACAGTGATATAGAGAAATAATTTTGCCTGTGGTATAACGATTTAAGAAATCCACTCTATAATTATAAATAAGTCCTTCGAAGAACCAATCAATAACCGTTCAAATAATTGACAGGTTGAAACATGGAAAATGAATCTTTCACAGAACAATGTACACAAGATTTTACCAATGCATGGTATACTTTTTATTTTTCTTTACTTGAGGGTTGTCTGCACCATTCTCAAGCGCACTAATAAGCATATTTACTTGTGAAATAAATTCTATGAAACAGGATAAACTCTCGCATCGAGCAATACAGGTTTCTATGAGTTCTACATTTAATTTAATGTTATGGCGGTTAATGTTTAAGTAACAACATTTTTGTTCCTTGATAAAAGTGAAGCAGGTTTTGCCCGGGTAAGGTCTGGTATCTATGCATAGATTGTACATTACTAGATTTAGATGATATACCAGGAAAACCCAATATTTGCATTACGATTTTTATAACTTAAATATATGCCACACTTGTTTCTTTTCAAATCTAGTAGGGTTTGATTAGAGTGTCTAATGTGTTTAAGCATAGATTTCCAAATTAAATATAAACGAATATTGGGCGTTTCACAAATTATTACGGAATTTTTGAAGTTTGTTAATATTATCGCAAGTAAATAAAATGCCAGTAACACTAAGGAACAACATTCACTTTCTTTTTGTTAACAAGAATTTTTTTAAACTAATTTGGGGTAATTTTGTATAGGAGATTCCGCGAATTTTCCCGCATTTGCTTTAGTTTTTGAGACATAAAATACTTTACAATATTACATTATTGCACACTATTATCTAGTATTGCCCTAATATTACCTAACAATATTGCAGACTACCATAAGGGTTATATAATACTGTACAATATTAATTTGCAATTTAAGTTAGACAAACGCATATGCACGCAATATGCTGTCAGCTTAGGCAACCAATAGCATATTTATTAATCCACTGGGTTGTTACCATGAGTTCTTCAGGAGGGCATTGTTAAAAAAGTACACTACCAGTCACGGAAGTTCGGGCACCTCGCATAATTGAAGAAAAGGATAAACAACACTTTTTAGTTTAAGTAATGTTAGTGAAGCGATGCGGTGGGCTAAAATATATTGTACTAGACGTTTTGCAATTAAAATTTATCAAGCAGATACGCATAATCCCCTTAGAGCAAAATTTAAGAATAAGAATGTATATTGCGTAGGATCTCAGTACCGACAATACACCATAAAAGAGAGCCATTAATCAATCCCCTACCCCAAGTATCAAAAATTTGTTATTTGCCTAAATTATTTTCGGCATTTTCGATTCTATTCATGTAATTTTACTGCATTAGTATGATTGTAGGCGCGTTAGTGTAAAAGTAGCTGCTTGTCTAAAGGAGAGTTATTATGAATTTATAAAAGAAATTATTATTCTGTTCGAGAAATGCCTCGTCGAAAGCCATTGAGTACTGAAAAACGTGCGTTTGTTATAACTTTACATGAGAAAGGTTATTCAAAGCACATAATTGCACAACAATTTTTAAAAAAGTGGAATCAACACCGCATGATGTGATTGAAAGATATCAGCGCACAGGTACCTATCAAGACCATAAATGTCCGAGCCCTTCTAGGCAAACGTCAGCATCCTAAGATTGCACATTGCGTTAATTAGTAGAAGAAATCGTCGTTTAACAGCACTTGAAACTGCAAAGGAGTTCAACAGAAACCGGTTGCGAAAGGTATCCGTTAGTACTGTTTGGAGACGTTTAAGAGAGGGTAATTTACATAGCCACTCGAAAACCAATCTTGCGGTGAGGAAATAAGCACATAAAAACTGGTCAAAGGAAAATTCTAAAAAGGTGTTATGGGGCGACGAATCGAATTTCCAACTTTTCGATAATAGACGGCGAGTATTCGTCTGGAGATCTGCAAAACCAAGAATGGTGGTATAATGGAAAAAGAAGAGCACAGATGCATACTGGAAGACAATGCGGTATCCTCAGGATTGCGCTTAATTGGTCGTGGCTCTCAGTTTACGCAGGATAATCCCAAGAAGATCATCAAAACTTAAGTTATGATTTGGGCGACCTAGTTTCTGAATATTAACCCCATAGAGCTTCCATGGAATGAGTTTGATCGAAGGGTTCGGACAAAGTGCACTACATCAAAATACGAAATATGGAATCTTTTAGGTAGCTAATATTCAACCTGAAACTCTCGAAAAACTTATTGAAAAAATGTCGAGGATAATTAAAGCAATCTCTGCCGCAAAAGATGGATATTTTGACGAACGAAATGTTTAGATAAATGTATCGTCTGCACTGTAGTAAGTTTATTCATATATTTAAATTTTCATGAACTATAATATACTTTTGCTGGTTTTAGCAAATAAATTTTATATACAATGTTCTTAGTGTTTCATTGTACGTGGAAATAAACGGAATGATCTGCTCGAATTTCCGTGATCGGTGGAGTATCTTATATATATTATATTTTTCACTTTTCTGAGTGTGTCTTAGATTAAAGTAGGTGCAGTTATGCTTTCAGCAAACAGTGGTCAATTGCATTCGTTCTTACTTATTAAAGTGAAGGAAGTATAATAAAAGATATTCATTATTATTTCATTACACACTAAATAGGACCAAGCCAAACGAATATATTCGCATATACGTGGATATTCTCCCCCGCATTTACATACATACTACCATGCAACACGCCGACGTTCCCATCTAGCCACTCTCGCACACACGCTTAGCCAGACTAGAGCAGAGCGCACCAGCATGCACACACATCGAGAAGATGAGCGGCGCAGATGTAATCGATAGACGAAGTGTCGCGCTGATTAGCGCCGGGTAGATGGAAGGGGGCGGTCCAGTTACCGCCGCCACCGCCACCGCCCTACACACACACACGCATGCACCCGTCGTCTACACACCATGGGGCCTTCGTAGTCGGCGAGCGCAACGACGTCCTGACGTCACACCTCCTTCTTTGCAACGTTCTCACCCCCGTACCACTTTCTTTCCCTTCTTCTTCCATCGTCGTTTCCGTCCGTACAAAATGGATACTGCTGCCGTGTCGCGTATTCCGTGTGCCGAGCACATCAAATAGGACTTCCATGCGCAGTTAATCGGGAACCCCTTCAAACATCATTAAAACTTTCTGCTGTTCGAAAAGTAGGAGAAGAGAAAGAAGAACGAGGACAAGACGGCGATAAGAAGGCGCGGGCAACCGCCAAGTGTCGAAAGTACCTGTACAGACTAGTACCGATGTGAATAATTATAGGACTATATAGATTGCCTCAGATGCTTTCTTTTTTTAAGCATACTAATGGGTGCAATAAGGATACGTTATACGAGATAAGTGAAAAGTTTACGGAGGGAGCTGAAGAATAGTGGAAGGTATCCCTGGTTACTGTAAATTTAATTTGGTTTCAGATAAATAAAGTAAAAAATTCATTTAGCGAAACATATTTCGTTCAAATAGAACTTTTGTTCTCTTAAACATCTCAGCAGGTTCTAAAAACTTCGTCGCATACTATTTAATGTTGTAACATAGAAGGGAAACCATCATTTCATCCAAATTGTTGGCTCTCGCAATATTGTAAACATCTTTTATACGTTCCCAGCCAAGAAAAATCTGACGCTCGCTAGCGGTGGATGTAACACTGTCTCTCGTGTACTAATTACAAAAATATCATACAAGCATTGTTATACCATAATATTCTGTGATAATATAGGTAATGATTCTATTTCATAACACATTCAAATATTTAACTCCAATTGAAACTTTGTTCAATGAGGTAGCGACCAATAGCATACTTGGTATAAATATCCTGAGGTACAGGATCGGCCATAAGTGTTTACCCACCTTTAAAATATTACAAAAACCAGTCAAAAACTAATTATAAATACAATGTGCTTATCAATTTGCTAACAAAGATAATCATAAATTAACTTAAATTTGTGACTCGTCAAAGTGTCCACATTTACCTTTTATTACTGCACTCTTGGCTCTATTTTCTTCTGTAGTTGCATTCAAAATGCTGTTGTCCTGTTTGGAGCAGATTTTCGAGCCTATCGGTTGAGTTTCTCCCACAAAAGTTCGATCGGATTGAGATCTAGACTTTGGGACGACCACTTCATACCAACAACTGTCTCTCTGTGCTCTAGTTGTTCCAAATACTCGCGGCATATCTTTGGAGTGTGTTTTGGATTGTTATCGTGCTGGAACACGAAGTGTTCACCGATTAATCGTGTTCCAGATGAGGTGGCATTTCTTTCCAAAATCTCTCTATATTTCTAAGGATAATAACTGATACTCCTCCATGTTTTATTATTGTTCGTTTCGATTTATCTGTATTAACCAAAAGTGACATATTTAGATTCGTCGGTCTTTCTTCCAATCTTCCAACGTCCAGTCTTTGTGTTCTTTCGCCCATGGTAACCGTTTAACATTGTTTGCTTTGTATAATAACGGTTTTCTTGTATCAATTCTTCCATACAAACCAACTTGACGCAAACGCTTTTTTACCGTGGTGACGCTAACTGGTTTTGGGCGCGAAATATTCATTTCAGCAACAATTTCTGGCGTTATTTTTCCTTTATTTCGTTTGCTCGCGATTACAACTGGGCGATTTTCTGCTGGTGTTGTTATTTTTGGCCGTACGGATCGCTGTTTATTGAATAAATTTCTTTGATAGTTTTTAATATTATAATTCCCGATTTTACGGTTTAACAGTAATTTCTCGGTTACTTTTAGCTATGTTGTGATATTCCACTATTTGAGCACGCCCTTCCGTAGATAATTCTTTTCTTGCTGACATTGCTTTGACAATGCCAGTCTTGTCGATTTTCATATTTTATGACGACCGTGATAACCATTTCCCAACAATTGCTCTTTACCTAATCCGTGTACCGGAACGTGCCTCTATCCGCAAAACGGGTCATTTTCGATATCTTAGTACCGGATATTTTAATAGGGATAAAAAAATATTTTTTTTGAATAATCTTCAAATGTAAACACATCTAGAATGTCTAGAAAATGACACCAAAGATAGAAATGCTGCTAAATACAGCTATTCAGGGTATTGGTGAAATCATTCACGAGAAAGACAGTGTGAGAAGACTGCGGGAAGCTGTTGTTTTTGTTGTATTTGGCGGTAGACTAGCAGTTTATTCTTTTGGCACTAGTTAGCGTCTTCACTTGAGCTGCAATGTTAGATATGGTGAGTGTAGCAGAGAGAGATTTTCAGTGTGTAGAGCAAAAAAATCGCTCGATGACGCCGGGTAGGCAGAAACATATATCTGTATGTTAGCGTTTTTTGTCTCCTCACATTGTGTTCCTCGTGAATGATTTCGCCAATACCATGAGTAGCTATATTTAGCAGTATTTCTGTTTTAATAATTAACAAATAATCTCCAATTATGTAAGGGGGTAAACACATATGGCTGATAGTAAACATTATAATTTGTTTCTTGCATACATTTATTAGAAGAAATCCAGACTATTAATAGTGAAGTTTTGCCAATAATTCAATTTTGGAAACCGCCCTACTTGATCTCCATTCACAATGTCCAAGATAGCGAAACATTTCGCAAAAAAAGGATGAGTCATCAAGCGCGAAGAATATCTTTCAAACTGTTCGGTTACAACCGAACCTGTTGTATGTATTTTACATTTAAGCGTATAACATTACACTATTTCTAATGCAGCGTCAGTTTAATATATATACATATATCAGAAGGAAATATTTTGGTAGATGCGTATTTGGAGGGTACAATATTAAACAATTTTTGTAATATTTATTATGCTAGAGACGCAATAATTTATTTCAACGTAACAAATGTTCGAAAAAAAATCTGCCGTACTGATGTTCTGATATAGAAATGGAATTTATTTTATTATAATTGTGCGTGCCTCCTCAATTATTTTTTCCCAGTATTTTAAAATTTCCTAATAAACCTGAGATTTTATTGCTAGGCAATATTTTGAACGATTCGAGTAAGTAATATTGAAACTTCCAAATTCATGTATGTATATGTTATCCCCGCTACCATGAACTCCAGTTCTTTTTTGATAATCGTGCATTCTTCGAAATTAGTGGCACTCTTCAATTTTTTTCAAATTTATGTAAACTTATCACCTTTCACTAAAACCCTAGGACGCCTGCATATAATTACTTTCTGCGAGTGGGCTGTAATGAATTTTACGTGCTCTGGCATAAGATAAAACAGCGGTTTATACAAGACCTTTTAAAATCGCTACAAAACACATACATTGAAGCAGTCCTTTGTTATACATAAATATTCTCTTATAAATTTCTTTTTATCTTTTACTGGTTTTCCATTAATTAAAAATTTGTCTTTTCCTTATCGATCAATATATTTTGGGAAACACCATATGCCCCAGTATAAAATCAGAAATAATTTTATTTTACGTGTTTGTCTTCGGGCATGCTAATAGCGTATCTAAACCCGCAATTATTTATTCATAGCACATTTCTATCCCCAATACGCCAATGCTTTCTCCGTAATTTCGACATTTCCGAAACTCGAAGACTTTAAACAAGTGGAGGTCCACGTCAAGAGGTAGAAGAAGAACGAGAAATATTCAGAACGAATTTTCTTCTTTTTCTCATCTTCCTCTAACATTCGCAGTTAGCGCAGCTGTATCCGGCGTCCTTTTCGCGACGCGCGTCGTCTTTTCATTCCCCCCACCCTTCCGGCGCCCCTACTATGCACCCTTCTCATCCCTCTTCTGCGCGTATAATTGGATATGGAGCGGTAATTTCTTTTCTTTGTTTCTTACTTTATTATTGCTCGAGGAGAAATAAATGGGATCGAGATGGAGCGCCGCCCGTATAGAAGTGAAATGGAGCATTGGCGCTGCCGTGAACGATATGAAGGTCAAAGTTCTCCGGACGGACGGCGAAAAAGGTTTCTCGAAATTAACTTTTCCCCGAAATTTCCTAATTATTATTTAGTTTTATGGCGAAAGTTGTTGTACAAAATAAAAGTTCTTAAATAAGAAAAGTTTTTGATGTGTATGATATATTTACGTCCGTTTCGATATAATCAATAAACTTCAATTCTAAACTTATTTGGAAAATAAGAAATTTAAGTTAAAAAGTAGAACATGAGATGACAAGAGATAAGAAATTGCCCAATATTTTGTTTTCGCTAATTGTCCACTATCTCAAATTATAAAGTTTGCCTTTCTTTAAATTTCTGCTTTGACGTAGTGGCAGGTAGCCAATTAAGATAGCGGATAGTTTTCCGCTTTATTATTTTATTCTGTATATCTATTTCATCTCTACCATTAGAGGTTAACGTACCTCCCAAATACTTATACGCGTTTGTCATTTTTATCACTTCATTTTCTACCACTAAATGTTCGCGTTGTGAACCGATTACCATGTACTCCGTATTATCCATATTGATCTCCAAACCCCATATCGCGTATTCTTCCCTCAGTTTACTGAACAGGTAATGGATGTCATCTCAGTCCTCGGTTAATTAAACATAACTTAAATAACCATAAGGTATTTCTCTTGCTTTTGAAATATTTACAAAGGTTTTTAATACTGGTTTTTGTTCCGATGCTTCCAAAATTAATTGACCAGCTAGAGTTACAAAACAAACCAAACCAAAGGATTTTCTTAAAAATCTCGAAAAGGAATAGATCACTTTCAAAAACCGTCAAAATATATTGCTTCAAGAAACCATTAAATTGAGGTATTATTCGATAGCCCTTTCCATTTAAGATTTTCAAGAGAGTCGTTCACAGGCGCAGAGGGTTAAAGTGGTGGGTCAACTTTTGCATAAAGGGCTGTCCCCCTCGGTAGTACTTCTTACGTAAAAATTTTCATAAATTTCCGGAAATTTAATGTGGGAAGCTTTCAAATGAACACACTACATAATGCAACCGTGGTAATTTCAAGAAAAATATGTAACAGAAAATTTAGAACATATTCATATGCACTACCGCTCAAAAGTGTTTAGGCACCCCTGTTTTCATGGATTATTCATATAGTATTATGTTTACCAAAAAAACATTATAATAAAATGAAATACGTATTTAAAATGTAGTTCAGTAAGATAGACACCCATTATATCGCATAAGGTTTACTATCATTTACCTGCACTTGGTCGGATTACCATAAACTGTTTATTGTCCTGTAATTACAATAACAATCCCTCTGAATTTACTGGGTAAATTTAGTCATCTGTTAGATTGTAGGTAATAATGTTTAAATTACCTTCCTAGAAGACTATAGTGAAATCTGTAACCTATGGTCAGTTGCAGTGTGGTATTTACTCTATTCACGTCGTGAGCGAAATATCGTGTGACAATTTTTTAAAATGCCTCCGCGAAGAGAAATTAGTACGGAAACACGTGCGCTTATAATAGCTTACCACAAAAGTGGCATAAGTAATCGACAAATTGCCAAAAAAATGAAAATACACCACGCTACGGTTGATTATAACGTAACAAAAATATCGGGAAACTGGCAGTTTTCCTAATAAAAGAGGTAGTGGAAGGCCAAACGCGACAACATCTGCAGATTATCGCAGAATAGTGGTTACCAGCAAGTTAAATAGACGCAAAATAGCCCCGGAAACCACCGCAGAATTAAATGTTGGTTGTCAAAAACTAGTCAGTGTTTCTACAGTCAAACGTCGCCTACAGACAGCCGGGCTCCATGGACGTATTGCCATGAAAAAGCCATTACTACGCAAACAAAACACGCAAAAGCGACTTAAATGGGCTCGTGAACACCAACACTGGACCATAGAAGAGTGGAACAACGTCCTATGGACGGATGAGTCCAAATTTGAGCTGTTCGGAACCCGAAGACGCATATTCGTAAGAAGATCTGTGGGTGAACGTGCCAGAGAAGAGTGTATTGCTGCTACCGTGAAGCATGGTGGAGGTTCGATCATCATTTGGGGCTGTTTTGCTGGCACTAGTGTAGAGGACAGTGTGAAAATTGACGGTATATTGAAAAAAGCAGGCTACCGCGAAATTTTGGAGAACCACGGAATAGTTTCCGGAATTCGACTTTTCGGTCAAAATTTTATCTTCCAGCAAGATAATGACCCAAAACATTCCTCTAAATTATCTAAAGACTATTTACGACATTTAGAAGAGGAAGGAACTCTCAAAATTATGGAATGACCTCCCCAGAGCCCCGACTTCAGTCCAATCGAGTTACTATGGGAAGAACTAGATCGGGAAGTACGGAAATCGGCTCCGACATTAGCTACTGACGTGTGGAACAAATTGCAATCGAGTTGGACCTCAATAACACAAGAAACTCTGGCAAGACTTATTGCGGGAATACCTCGATTGTCTGCTGCAATTATTAAATCAAGAGGTCACAAAATTTAAATTAAACGTTTTAATTTTCACATTTCTTTAATATATTTTTATTTATGTACGTGCATCTGTACATAACAAATAAAGTCTATTAACATTTTTGCTGAATTTTTATACATTTTTGCTGTCAGTGAGAGTACCTAAACACTTTTGAGCGGTAGTGTATGTTTCTGTTTATTTGAAACGGCAATTAATATTGTACTAAACATTTCAATTTTACGTTTACACTTCTATTTATACCAAGCAAAACAGACTTTACCTTTAAATTAGGATTGCGCAAGGAACGTGAGTAAACCTGCGATCTCATGTTTTAGATAATTGGAAAAATAGATAATGGAACAAATAAGTAGGATCCGGTACAAATTCGTGCAACATAAGCATGCTTCGTCTTCAACGTATCGTTAAAATTATGCATGCTTAATACCATACAATCATGCATTTGTAAAATGAAGCCCGCAAGGAAAAAGGACAACAAAATCATACAAATCCGTCACATCACCATCGTCTGTATTGTAGTTCTATTCTTCTCGTTTATTACCAGAGCTCAAAGCTTATGAAAAGAAGCTTTTGTAAGGAAACGACCAGTTCTAAATATCATTGTTAAGGATTGGGTGTGTTTATATCCTCAATAAATGTTTAACAGAATTATACATACATGCATTATACAACGTATAATTATTCAATCACGATGCGTGAGGCCCACAATTATGTTGCCATTTTTCACATTAAAACCTTTTCCTATGTTCTGTACCTCGTCTTGCCGAGACGTGGTCTTAAAAAAAATACTTTTTTAGGAAAATTCCATATTTTCATTTTTTGAAATAATCCCTTGTGTATCAATATTCTTTATTAAAATTTCTTGCAGTCCAACTATACTTTAAAGACTACTTTGAAATTGGATATACTCTTGGAAAATGCGTTATTAGCCAATGGCTGTGATTAAGTTAAATTTGTCTTGAAGTGCCAATGCTTTTTCGTTGTGAAGGTTTTATGTCTGTAATACAGGATGTATAAGCTCGATGGGAGATTAACTTTGTAGATGGACACATTTTTGCTAAAGAGTTGAAATTTTACAAATACATGTTATCAAATATTCTTCCACTAGTAATATTTTTTAACACAAAATCACATCGTGTTGAATCGGTAGTAAATGTGAACTAATTATTTCTTAATAGACTAGCCAATATATTTTAGCGGATTCGATCCCTCGTAAAATATGAGTGTGGGTATATGTGCATATATATGTGAGTTCCGATATTTTCGCAATTGTAATTTGTTGTTTTGGATTGGGCGTTATCTTAGGTCTGATGCTGATCCGCATTGTAATGCGAAGTTCTCCCGACGTTTAGATGTTACTCAGTTGACCAACAACCTCCTGAAGAAGAAATAATGTACTGTTACAATGCGGACCAACATTAGACGTGGGTAACTCCCAAGAATCTAAAAGCATAGATTATAACCGCGAGCCTAGAGCGCAGATACATATACATATGTTGCTCAGGTGACCCATGGCTTTAAAACAGGATCTTCTCAATTTCTCTCTGTTTTTGGCTGCACTCTTCAACACCCAATTTTCGATGAAATCCTGTGCCACCACATGTAACCACATTCTTTTAGTTTCCTTCTCCTGCTCCTTTCCATTATTCCTCCTTCAGCCACTTGCTCAGAAGCTGTGTGCGTGATCTAGTAATCTCATCATCTGTACTCTAAGCACACTTGTGGGGATGTTTAAACAGGTTCCCCAGTTCTCAGTTGGATCTTTTTCCCCATAAATTATTTACTTTCCTTTCGTGTGTTCTATTTAGTGCCTTTCTTTCCCACATTTCTAGAGCACTTTCTTTCTTCTATTTAGCTTTGTATGTTTGAATCTCTGTATTGCAAAACTTGCTTTAGAGGTCCAACGTATCTTGAATCTGCGGCTGTTCTCAAATAGGATTCTTTCCTTTCAGTTGCTTCATTGTTTAAGGAGATTCCCATATATATATATAAAATTCTCGATTCTTTGGATATTATATTCTATACCATCTTTTACTTTTAGTTCTGTATCTCCGGTTGTTGTTAATTTTCCTCTTCTTAGTTTCATATACTTTGTTTCAAGTTTGCTTATTTTTAGTCGTTTGTCCTTTGCTGTGTATTCTACTTATCTATGTGCAACTATTAAATTATAACTTGTTCTTGTTAATATGGTAATGGCGTCAGCGGTGGCTAAGTACTGTTTCTTGTGGTTGGCAATATGTAAATAAACGGCATGGTAGAAAGTGTATAGTTCTGCCTGAATCTTCTGTCTACCTTACTAATTCGCTATGGTTACCGAGTTTTCGCTACCAATACTTTGCGTCATTTGATGGTATACATATGTTTTACATAAATATCTCCATTTTGAAATTATCATTTTTTTTTAAAATTTTGACAGATGCTATATTTAATTTTGAAATCTACATGACATGTCAGAGTACCATCCATTTATTCACCTACTGTTGTGGCCAAAGCATCAAATTTCTTAATGCATATGCACACAGAAAACGGATTTCTATGTTTTAGAAGATTATTTTATTTTTTATTTTGTTAAAAAAATTGCACAAACTATAAGTTAATATGCTTCATAAATGCTGCAGGTTGCGCTTTTAACCATTAATTTACAAGTATTGCGATGATAATCGTGCGCGTAGATTCGTCTGGTTTAAATGTACTCAATAATAAAGTTGTTAGTATGTATGCTGATAACCTCTATGGTAGAATATTATGGCGTAAATTTTACTTTGTTTGGACGAGCTTTACCTCTACTAATACAATGCGTTTTATTAATATATTGGTTCGAAAGTAAAATGTAAAATATATCATTATTAATAATTTATTAAAAGTTATTTCACGTTTGATGTTTTTTCACTTTCGCGATTTTCCAATGGTTCTGTAAATACTTTAATAAAATGATGGAGTAGATTAAAAATTAAAAGAGTGTAATCTTTCGATAAACATGTATTTGCTATGAGATAATGTAAATTCCTTCAATGTAGTTAGAATAGGCATTTGAAACAAATTCCGTTTATCTTACGAGTCCCTACAATCTCGAGTGAGAAAAAATTCTGCTAATTTTAGTATAATTATATATTGAATCGATTGGATAATTCAGATGTAAGAAAGAATTGCATCTGACTATAGTAGTATCAGGTGTCGTGTGTTTGAATTCCGCCTATATTGATATAGTGACAGTATATTTTTAGACCAGTTTTGTATACTCCCAATCACTATTCGTTGCTTAGAAACTAATTTATGAGAGGGTCAACTAATAAAGTGATGAAACACGCGCACTATTTACATTCAAAGAATTTTGCAGTTGTGACGAGCTAAGCAGTTTTAAGCCTGCTGGATCGCTCACAGCAAGAGAAATCAAAATCAAGTAGTTTTCTGTTAAATAAAATTTTATTTTTGGATCAATTCGATAACATTTATTGAAGAAAGTAAATTACTTGAATATAATATTTAAAATTTCTTCAAGTTGTAGTTGATGAGAACCATTACCTTGTATAAAGCATACTTTAAATTAATGTGAAACTCCTATTGTTTTTTTTTTAATGTAAATTTAAAAGTTCCTTGCAATTACAAGCGTTTTAAAGTTTCAGAAGAAAATATGAATCTTGGTAGGATTTGAACCCGCGTCCTCTCCATTCTCCCTTGCACAGGACCGATGTCTAATGGTAAGGTAGATATCGTGGTTTCAAATCCTACCGAGACTGATTTTTTTTCAAAAATTTTAAAACGTCCATAGTTGCAAGGAAATTGTAATTTATCGAGAGAGTACTTTGTTGTCTGCATGCGTCTTTCTGCTGCAAATTGTAAAGGGGTTGATCAGTTAAACAAAACATAAGAAATACCAAATTTCAAAGCCTCTCTGATTGCTTCCTTTTCTTCTAATTGCTTTACTATATTCAAAAATACTTTAGAGAAATGCTAAGATTTTGGTAATTCTATTTTTTATAGAATCTTTGAACGTATTACGCATATAAAACATAGTCAGTAAATATATCGTCAGTTAAATAAGGTTTGTCACTTTGCAGTATTTATCATAAAGGAAGTACAAATTGCTAAATTTGTGGTTGTTCAAACATCGTCCTTTCTATAGCAATATATGGAGTGCATTTTAATGTCTATACAGCTGAGGAATTAAGTTGTGTTGAAGGTTTATGTAAGGTTCAGGCAACACTACATAAAACACGTGCTACTCCATCATTCAAGCTCACCCTATCATTATTACCTTTTATTCCGTACCCTTCCATAAAGCACATGTACGTGGTACCTCACATTAAAAAAACAACGAATAAAAACGAAAGGGAACAATAATAATTATTTTTTCGAAGAACGCGAGTTGCTAGAAGGAAAAAAGAGAAGAGAATAGGCAGCAAAAAAGTTAACAATGTCATTAAGATGGCAGGGCTCGTAGAAAATAACGTAGTAATATAAATAATGCACGTGACAACCTCTATATATTATATCTATACACGTTTTCTTTTGCGGGGAAATATATAACGGCATAATCTGGGGTAGAAATGTATCTACCGTGGCTTTGTTTTGTAGAAGAATTAAGCTTGTCTAATACAAGAGCGGGCGAAGGAAAGATATTGTGCGAGTCAAGCTCGGACAATGGAACGCGTTCTCATGTTTTTCGTCTCTTTTCATTTTACGTAAGAATATCTATCCCAAGGTTGTACTTTTTAGAAAACTCTATGAACTGAATTGTACTTCTATTCGATAGGATATATACCTAAAATATTTTAAAGGTTATTTTTATTATAATAAAATGAAAATGATGAAATTAATGAATATACATATATATGTATATACATACATATACATCAGCAATTATAATATCCATTTTAGCCATAATTCAAAAGTCTATTTAAATACTTCGACCTTATGTTAAAAACAAAAGTGACTTTTTCAGAATGTTATTTATATACTTATGAAGAACGCTAATGAAAATATGTATTATATATTAAAAGTGTAGGCGAAATAATGCGAGGGAAGTTCTTCATTTATTGTTTTAGCATAGGTGGCGTTGATAAATGAAAATTTAACAAGAAACCGCGATTAGAGCGATTACCAGTATTAATTCGCTAACTTCTTGTCGAGGTTATTTTCTAAATCTAACAATTCTAACATTATTTGCTCGGTATATATTAGAATCAAGCCAGTACATTCACAAACAAAAAATCAAGTAATACCTCGAATCAATACCCAGCACAACAATAATATTCGCGACCCCAAAATACATATCGCGGAGCATAATCTGCATCTTTCCTCAGAGAGTGTACACATACTCGGGTTAAAAATTTACAATAAGCTCCCGAATAATTGGATATCACTAAGCACGTACAAATTCAAGAAGACAGTGGACGCTGGACGAATTGTTTGATGATAGCATCGCTTGATGACGGCATGCATGAATGCCCCAAGCACTTCCTCGGTTTAGTGCAATAATTCATCATGTTGTGATTTGCGTTATATTGAAACACACATTAGCTTGATTATTGTTTTTTCTTTAGCTATACCGTTTCATGCTCAACTTATTTCATACTTTACATTTTGATTCTTGAAATAAAGCTATTGTTCATTTAGTTGACGTCACTGCCTACAAAATAGTTATTTTAATCTATTCTTCTACACAAGACAAACAATTTAATAAATTTGAGGTGGTCATAATTTTATTGAGATGGATAAAATTAGAGCAAGAGGAGTAATAAAATATTTTTGTGGGAAGGACTTATCACCACAAGAAGGTTACAATGATATTACGGAAGTTTGAATGATGTTGCACCTTCGTGCCGGTACCGTAAATATTGGTTATGGTATTTTAATTTGTATAGGAAGTCTTGCTAACACGCAACAAGCGCAGGACCACAAAAAAGAGTAATGACCAAGGGAAACATTAATTTGGATGATATGGTGCAATATGAGCTGGTGACTCAGGGCCTTGAGCGCCTGGCCATTAGTCTCGGGATCCCGTTTCTCGGAATTGAGGTTTTCTGTGGTTTTCGCTACTCCATGACGACTGTTGAGAACGAATATCTTAGGATGTGCCACAGATAGAGGAGTAATAATAACTTATGCCCCGCCGATGCCCCCTGTAATTGGGAAAAGCTATTGAGGGATGCTCAGATGTCACATTTATAGCAGAAACATATAACATTTCGGTTGGAAGGGAGCAAAGCATTTATACCATAAATTAGCCTTGCGTTTCGACGAGTCATTTCACAATTTTTGGAAAACGACCTTATATTTCAGATCTGTCGCCAAGTGATTAGTAAACATCTCTGGAGAACTCTGTTACACTTAATTTTTGCCAGTAGTGTACCTACAATTTAGTTACGATTTGCTTACATTCTAGGTAGTCTTTTTAACTATCCCAATTTGGCATGCAAGTTTAGGTTCTTTAAATGGCCCAAAGATAGCGTCACGTATTTCTGTTTATTAATTCCTAGATATGAACAACGATTGTGAATTTTTGTTTTTACTTTTTAGATGGTATATTTTCAATTGTTTCCTTTTATATTTAAATTTGATAGTATGTAGTCTGGCCTTCCTAGTATTTTATTTTATTTGCCTAAGGGCCCGTTTGGAGATTTGGAATGGCTGTCGAGCAGGACAGCTCATTCGATCAGGTAGGGTGTTGGAAAGGTATTTTGGTACATTTTTCAGAGCAAATCATCTTGCGTCTTCGTGTACCTACACAACTACCTTCTTAGAATTTTGGTTACCGCAGCACCCCGAAGCACACATTGAGCTGTTACTGAAACTCTTTTGATCTATTGGTCTATTGGATTAATACAGTCGAATTTAATCATTTCATTACTTTGATTGTATTAAGTCTTCGTTTTATTTACGACTGGTAGGAGAACTGATAACAGAATTCATCGTAAGGTGGGGTGATTGTAAGCATTGCATCATGTCATGCTGTAATAAAAGTGACAAAGAAAGGGCGACGACAGTAAGTGAACAGTTGGCAAAAAAAGTAAAGAATTCTGTTCAAGCGGGGTCTAGGAATTTCATTGTCGTTATACGAACTATATTAACCTTTCGGGGGAATATATTGACAAAAATGACAATATGTCATTTTTTCTAGTATTTATTTCTACACTCTTTGAACAAAATTTAAGTTAACGGTATAAAAAACACAAAGATGATTAATATTCAAAATGTTATCCATTATGATAGATAGATTTCTGCTATTGTCTGATACATGCTTCATCATCTCAAAGTCGGATATGGTAGCAACTACATCCCACTAAATTCTTCCAGTTTTTGGAGAGTTCTCTGGCAGTATGCGGCCTAGGATTAACTTGATGAAATAATGCGGAATATATTTCTCGTAAAGCTGCGTGTACTCCATCCAGTTGCTCGCGGTATAGTTCGGAGATTAGTAACCTACCTTCTGGTACCAATTCAAAGTGGACAACATCTTTGTAATCGCTTCGCTTGAAAGTTATATTGGTTGACAATAAGTTTGATTAGCCACTGGTTAACTACTAATTTGAATTGTTTGAACTCAGAGGGTAGATTCACTTTTCATTACACAATACAATTTGTCGGTAGAGATGGAGACCCCGTGGATTGGCAAGGTGTTGATTACAGATTTGCAGTCGTCGCTGTGCCTCTTTAACAATTAATTTATGGGGCACTTCTCCGCAATGCCTGTTTACTTTTTCCAGTTTTCAAGGATGGCGACCTATTGACCACCGCGAAGGGCCAAACTTCTGCAAAAATTGTCGCGTACTGGAAGCCAAAATAGCCTAAATTATAGTAGGTAGATAATAGGATCCCTGGAACGCTAGGCCCTTCGAAGAAGAATTTTTTATACCAGTTTGCGCAGTCCCATCTGAGATCATATCTTGCCCTTCAGCTTCAATGGGTGTATGAGCGGCATCAATAGGAATAGGAAATTAAGACGAATTTCCTGTAATGACGCGAAATTGCAAAAATCTCTTTATCTGTATTGCGTATTTTGGGTCCACAATGTATCGATAAGCTCATATGATAACTTACAGCAATGCTGTTTAATATAACATTAATAATGACAACTATTTTACTCCTATCTTTGACAGTTTTATGAATCCAGAAAAAATTAAATGAAACTTTTGTACTACCATAATAATAATCTATTGATAGGCGTCGATACTTACAAAAATTTATAAGACGAGTTTATTGAGAATGGTAAACGTGCTTCAAATTAGATCTAAATTAATACAGCTAATATGTTAAGTAAGTTCATTATGCTATTAGTTCTTTCGAAATTTATTAAAAGCTTATAAAGGTTATATGTCCACAGCTCACGCAACTACGTACACAAAAACAATAATTTTACATCTTGCTTCTTTTATATACCGCGTTTACAATAGAGACGTAGAGAGATATTGGAAGGAACATGTACTTGCTATTCTAGTTCTTCTTAATTCGCTTAAATGCACTTGATCTAAATCTGATTTATTCATTCCACTTCATGTAAACAAAGTTTACCATGACTATATATTTAAACTTGTTATTGCTGTGAATTATACA
The DNA here is from genome assembly GCA_023509865.1 of Trypoxylus dichotomus. Lineage (NCBI taxonomy): Eukaryota > Metazoa > Arthropoda > Insecta > Coleoptera > Scarabaeidae > Trypoxylus > Trypoxylus dichotomus. The sequence goes on along the minus strand of CM042074.1, from coordinate 42,579,742 downwards.
CGTTAAAATGCAAAAGGGAAGTTAGGAACGTAAGTCAATTCCATTCCTTCATATGCGACACTCTGAAAAATGTTCTTTATATAAGCGAAAACGTGTGTTTAAACTTACTCCACACGGAGTGGCAATAATCGAGAGAAATGGCTTGAATTTTGTATGAAAGACGAAAAAAGGTTTTTTTAGCAATTGACCCCCCACCACGTTAATATATGAAACACATGAGTGCGAGTGCGATAGAAGATACGGTCCGTTCGCGATGGTAAGCGAGATGGACGACATCGGCGAAGTAACGTTTGCCGAACGGCCAGACACCCATTTAGTCCCGGCGTTTCTTATAATAATCTCGGGGAGAGCGCACGGGGTAGTTAGTTTAGGAGGCAGCCGCGAGGGGACATTGAAGGAGATAGTAGTTTTTTTTTCGCCCGCCGGTCCAGCGACGGTAATAGATGCGAAATGTTCGCCTTTCTTCTTTCTCCTTTTTTTCATATTTTTGCGATAGGGCGATAGTCTTATAATGAAAGATGGGTAATATGCGAGGGCCTTTATATGATTACGTATGTATATCTCTTTATTGCTTTCCCTATACGTTTCGAGTTCCTTATACATTTAAAACCTTATACGGGAGAGGTCGGAATGAGATCAGTAAGAAAGCTTTGAATCCTGAAAATGTATGTAATTATGTTAGCTACGAATAAAACTTCTTAAAAATATCTTTAAAGAAGCTTTTTGGTGGAGTCGCCGGTCATGTAGTACAATATTACAGTAACAGCTGTAATGTAATTTAGAGAGTTATTTTTTTAGAATTTCCATAACTGTTTTGGTTTTTGGGTTGCAGGAGGAAATCCATTTTTGAACACACTTTACATGTAGGTTACACTGTAATTTATAGATAAAGTAAAAATGAATACCTACAGTACCTGTATGTTTTTATATTTTGTATACTTAATATGTCTTTTCAATAATTGCCTTATATTTAAAATCCCATAAAATGTCTATCTATTCACGAACAGTGTTTACAATTGGTTTGCTAAGCGAATTTCGTGAACATCGTTTACCGACGTATGTTGTTGCCACTAATGTTGATGCTATGCACGTAGTGATTCTTGGGGATTGGCATGATAACAACACAGACGATTTTGTATGACTATTTAAACGTACAGAAGCTTTGCTGTCATTGGATCCCGGAAAAGCGCAAAGACAAGGTGTTCTTAAATGGTGGAAGGAAATGGTCAAGAAATTCGACCGAGATCGTGCAAATTTAGTTTGCATTACAGTTATTGGAGATGAAACTTAAACTTAGTCATAGAAACCCGAAAATAAACAACAATCCACTGTATAGATATTTCAAAGTGGGCCAATAGCAATTGTTTGTTCCCGCAGTACTGCGAAATAAACGATCAGTTTATTCTTTTAGTTTTGCTGTACTCTAATTAGTTTGTATTCATCTTGGTGTATAGCGTAGAATATATGACGGGCACATCAATTCCGGTGATACTGTATGCAGATGACTATATTTCGATAACGAATCCAGATTTACTTTGCAACCAAATAATTCTGATTTAGCATGAATTCAGAACAGGCAATAATGGTCAACCAATTCTATTGACGAGAATCTATTGAAATATGATTTGGGTACTTTGAGAAGACCTGTTGCTGGATGAAATATATCAACGAGAATACTTCAAGAATTAGAAATTGTTGTTACGGAGGAATGGGATATGCTTCTCAAAGGATATTTAACCTAGATCATGCTATTAAGATGCCATGTGCCGGGGACCATGTGCCGTATTATTCTCTATGTTTATAGGAATTATCGCAATAACATTCCTGCATTTTTTCTGCATTTTCTACCCTTCGAACGAAATCACATTAAAACTTGTCTACGCAACTTCACAGCAATAATGTCTTTAGTTATTCGTTTATAAATTTTGAATCTGGAAACCCGAAGCTGAATAATGTGTGAAATCATTTTTAGAATCATTAATTACCGTTTTTATGAAATATCCGCCAATTATTTTGAACAGAACAGTCCATATATACAACAGCTTAATTGTATTCAATATACCTGAGTATATTTTATTTTTAAATTTTCGTTAGATACATTTCTAGAGAATAGAATTAGTACTAATTATTAGAATAATTATCGCCTTTTAAAATCTATACATACGAATAGATATGATTTTTAGTTATAGGATTACTATTGAAGAAAATCTTAATAGTGCTATACCATATTTTTGAAAAGTGAATGCCTTGCTTCATTAAAATATTAGGAAAAATGCAATGTCTAAGTTTTAAAAGACATTTTTTATTTAATGTCTTATATATTACTACATCAAAGAATTCTATATGTTGTGGCCTATATGTGTATCAGAAACTGAAATAACTACAGAATTTCTGTTTGCATCGCCACTCATTTCTTAAAAAGATGCACAACAACATTCAAACTGTGGGGCTAAATCTATGCTATTAACGGAGACGTCCTACAAGTACGAAAATGGAGCACACTAAGTATGGACATTTTCTGTATAAACACAGTTATGTTTAAAACAAATTAACAACTACTTGATAACTTTATAGATGATATTTTCTAAGTTAATGTAATTTTTGGTATGCTGTAAGAAGAAGTACAAGCAGTGATTTATCATGCTTTAATCAAGAAGAAAAACAAGAAATACGATTGATATAACGGTAGAAATGTGCCAGGTTTCATTGCAACATAAACCGCTATAGTCTTGTTTATATGAATTGTTGGAAATTGCTCATGCATTCACTTTTTTTTAAATAAGATCTTTCAAATTTTACCTCAAGTAGTCCATTCCAATAAAAACTTTTGTCGTAACTTGTTCCATTTTTAGTTGCTTTAGTTGTCAATTTGACAGAGTATTCCTTCAGATACATAGTTGACAGGAACTTCTGAAAATTGTTTCAGTAACGAGCTAAGTCATAATTATAATTTCAAAGACCAACTTGAGGTAAAATTTATTTGAATGCACCTTATAAGAAGGTAAAAAAGTTTAGAAACAAATATTTAACGTATTGTTAATTAATTTATTTAGGTCAATTGTTTCCCTGCTTTTGAGGGAGTTTTATGCAAGTAATACTTGCGCAATTTAAACGCGCATCTTTACCATACTAGAGCCATTGCAAACATCAATAATGGACGCTTCTCTCGAATGGAATTGCTACACAATACAAGATTGTACATAGATACATCTTGACAGCGCTGCATAGTTTCGCATGGGCCGTACTGTGAGGAAAACTCGGCAGTATGCGTATGGATACATTATGCAACTCACACCATTCAAGAAAACGTATATTCCCTCCCGCTTATTCCGCATGTACCCCATTTCCGTATTGTCATTATACGTGGACAGTATAAAGGTGCTGCTGCACATATTATTTCGACCCTATTCCCGGCGCCAAAGGAAAAAAAACTAAGCAAAAATGGTCCAGCAATTCGTAGTCTATCCCTATAGTTCTTCATTCATCCCTCGGGCCTTGACGGTCGTAAACCGACCTCTCGCTCTCGCGCGACCCTCCTCGTCCTTAAACATTACACCCGTGTAAGTTTTTTTTACAGAACTCTCGCCTTGTCCTCGCAAAATTATTCTTTGCGGTTTGATTTTCGATGTCTTTGTTTCTTGATTTAACTGGACAAGGGCGCACGATGGAGTGTGTGATCATAGTATGGTTTTTAGGCTTAAAATTGTAAATGTTACAATGGTAAGATGTAGTTATTGTCTTAAACTAGAATTTCAACAAGTCTAAGTTTCTGCAAAAATTCTATTATCAAATATATAGCAGTGTCTTTGGGACACCTCTCTTGATTGATCCATATTTTAATGTCGGCGATTTCAAAAGCAACCTTAACTCTTACAAGAAAGGCACTTGAAGTGTAAGTGCACTTGTAACAAAAAGGTTGGCAGTTTATAGACCTCATCAACCGTGTTGTGGTGTTATTTATATAGGTGGTTTCAAGAAAGATGAAACAATATTTGTTACGTTGTTATAGGCTTCCGCGGTATTTGTTTTTTTCAAGGAAGGTAGGTTTCCGGATTAAAACCGTGTCGTAGTCATGAGTCTGCCGACGTTTCGCTCCCAGTTGCATGGAGTCTCTTCTGGGCTACTGCATTTCTTAAGAATGTTATTATTCGCATATCAGCGTCACGTGCAGCAGCCCAGAAGAAGCTCCATATAAGAGCGAAACGTCGACGGACTCATGCAACTATGACGTGGTTTCAACCCTTCAACCCAAATTAATTAAAAGAATATCTGTTACGCATATTTATTCTGATTTTGGAAAATGGTTGTGATTGTTCTATTTGATATGAAACAGTATATACAAAAGTAATGTTCAGTGATGTTCACAAAATGATGAACTTTGGTATAGTTCCTTATTTTAACGAGATATTACGACAATACAAAGGATATTGTTGCAGGTGGTACCTATTTTGAAATTATCATTGCCAGGGCAACAAAAATTGAACTATATTTAGAAAACAACAGGACCGTTCAAACATCTTAGCCCGAGAATTGACTGAAGCACTGACTCCAAAGGCCAAAAGGGCCAAGACCTAGCTAGCTCACTTCATCATGTTAATAAACTGTAGTTTTAAATTACGGGAAAATTTCAAATCACGTTACAGTAGTATAGCACCATACTGGAGGGAGGCGAAGATAATCAAAGTATACAGCGCCAAATTGTTAGATCTAGGAAATTTAACCTCTTATTTACTTATTTTTCGATAGTATGCTTAATGTTTTGATGTAAATTATTAATAAATTCAACGAAATTTTTTAATCGTCTTTCTGTTCGTCTGAAGTAGGGTAAAATATCGTCTACATACCTATACCAATAAATAAATTGCTTGAAATTTGGATATATTTCATTTGAATTTTAACATACTGCTTTTTAATAAATGTTTTGATGAAGCGTGGATCGATTACATGGAAGGTTGTGACAAATAAACATAATTAAGTAGACGCTTCTTATTCCTCAGCTGCATTGCTTGAATACTGTAAAAAGATATAGGACTGGAGGAGATGTTAATTTTGACAAAGTTTATATATTATGAGATATTAAACTAAAATAGTTATTATAATATTTCTTATTTATTGTCGTAGACTTATATACAGATTCGTAAAACTGAAGCAATCTAAACGATAAAATCTGAAATCTAATAGCTTCGTATACCCCTGCGCTAATATTAGCAGTAGTTCTAAATTTGGCACAGCAGCCAATCCGATACAGGAACCTTCAAGGAATCGGCCGCTTGGCTATTTTTCCTTCGATAAACCTCAAATCATTAAATCGAACTTCCATTGCAATTATTTCAAATGTCTTCGGACTGTGTCGTGTGCTGTTTCACTCCGTAGGGGAAAAACCTTGGACGAGAACCGGAGAGCTTTTTTAACGGCGACGTTTAGAAGGAAAGAAGGGGATGAGGAAGCCTATGTAGAAACCGGCAAGGACCAACGAAGGGTGGTAGGATGGCGAGTAATCGGGAGAGGAAAGGGGAAAAGGGAGGAATTCACGGCGTTCGAAATGGGCAGCGGGGATTAATTTAGATTGATCAGAGTCGGCTTCGGACACAAGGAATTGATTAGGCAATCTGTTTTAGCGTGTCCAGTCGAGTGGCCCGTGTCCGGTACACTCACGGTTACAACTCTTGAATTTCGCCGCCGCCGCCGAACTCCCGGACTTTACATTCTCCGGAAGTACGCGGCGCTACGAAACGAGGTTTTTCTCCTTCGCTCCTCGGTCCCGTTCGCTTTCTGTTCTCTATAAATTAGTTTCCAAATTTAATTAAATGGACCCCCCTTTGGTCGCCGGGGGAAAAACCGCCTTTTATACATTTTTTCCGCCAGCATATCGATCTGTACCTCATTTCGATATTAATAAATAATAAGAGAAAGCATTGAAAGGTTTGCTCCTCTCTTTCTTTCAATTTCCAAGTGTGGTTTCTTCTTCACTCTTTATAGAGGTCGGAAATGAACACAGCGGTTTGTATATTAACCCAACTGATTCAATATTGGAGGATGTAATTGCAATAGGAGGATGTGTTACAAATTTATATGATGAAATTATTAGGAGAGATGTTTTTGTAAGTTAAGGAATATGAATTATTTTCTTGAAAAATGTAACTACTATTTTATGCATGTTTCGATAAATTAGGTATTAATCAATTCAAACTAATGAATAAATGAAATGAAAATCTAAAATGAAGTTGATTTAAATGCAGTAACGTCTCGATTATTATATTTGATTGATATACGCGGTGATCAGGGTTATTAAAACATTCGAATCACCGGAACCAGGAGACTCAACTCATTGCCTTGAAATTTTCTTTAGCAGAGTTAGAATATTTCCATTATTTTGAAGTAAATATCTTTACCTTTCAGTCCGGTCACCATTTTAAGCTTTTTAAATTCGCTGTGTGGGTTTTTGCATTACATATATGACAGGCTCTTGATCTGTCCTGTATGCCAATAGCCAATAGTAAATTTGTTTAGGTTCAGACAAAAGTATAATTAAAATTGGTAGAAAATATTTAAATAGTTTGCTGTGTAAATTGACACCCTAAACCTGAGGTCTGATTGTAATAAACATCATTCATTATTCATGTGCGCTTATTAAATGTTAATTACGTTGTAGTTTGCAATTTATCTGGCGATTCGCAGGTTCAATGTCCACCAATTAGAAAATCTACCGTTAGAAAAATAATTAGAAGAAATTCTGAAATAGGTACTTGAAGAACTGTCCTTGATGTAGTCAACGGCAGATTGCAGCAAATGATATTAAGATTTGTTGATATTGAGAGTTCAGTTCGGTCGATACTATCTTGCGAAAATATAATTGAAAGAAATCCGGAATTTCTACTACCAATTTCTTTTTGGATAAGGCTACTTTCTTACACTACACCCAGTATCTATTAAGTGGGTGTTCTTCACTGAAGGCGTATACACTGGTCAAAAATACTAGGATTTTCTCTAATAAAATATTCCAATATTAAATTTTTTTTCTGGTGGTGGTTATGTTCAACAAGACTGCTCCGCCACATTATATCCAAGCAATTCAAGAATTTTTAAATATATGTTTTTTGTGCAAGGATTTATTGAATAGCTGACTAGATCATAACCGATGAATTTTTATGGGGTTATTTAAAAAATCATATTTATGTGAATCCACCAGCAAATCTAGAGGATTCGGAAAACTGAAGGCGATATGAAATGCTGGTTAATTATTTAAATGTTTTCTTTAAAAGTTATTGTTATATTTGGCGTATTTAGAAGTTATAAATTATTAGAAATGAGTATCTTTTCCTTTTGTTTAGGAAAATTTTGCACGTAAATGCGAACAAATTTATTGAACATTTATTTCATTAAGACTAACGAATATTTAATGTAAAAGATTTATCTCATTGAAAATAATTGAGAAATATGCTAATTCTTCTATACGAAATTTTGAGGCCCTCAATGTAATCGAAAGAATTATGTCTTTTTTTAAAATTATTTTCTATATTGATTACAACTACGTTTGACAGTTAAATCTTGTATAGATCGTTTGATCATTGAAGGATTAAATTGTGTTTGACTTATTGGTAATAATGACGCAAATAAGACTATGTTTAAAGCGCATATTATTGTGTTGTTGTGTTTTATGAGCCGTAGCATTATTTTGGTGGTATCCATCCTATAGTTTGTCGCATTGCAATTGGTTTAGGAAAGGTTGCCGTAACTTATTATATCTTCCTGCGTTTACCGCTTGATAAAGAAGTAAAGGACCAATAATTGTTCTTCGTGAAACTACTATGTAAACACCAAACTTTTCTGAATGCAATGATTTCTGTATCTTGAAATAAGGAATTTTACTAGATTATATACACATGGTGCTTTTGTTAATAAACCCATTAAAATGGAACAAAGCTTCGTTTGAGAAGAGGAATTTTGTCGTCATTCGTGTAATTTTGAAACCAATTACAGTAGAATCGAGTTCTTGTTCAACATGAGTTTGATATGGATATTTTCGTAGATATTTACTAACACTACAAGTATCATATGACAAGTTATTTTCCTATGGAAGTTTTCTGATCAACTGTTTAGGTTAATAAGTCAACCATTTTCCATTCTGTTGCCTTTGTCTTTTACGAAAACAGCTTTCAGTGATAAATATTTCGCGATCTTTAGTAAACAAGCTTTATAGATTATAGATATAAGACATGTCAAAAGTCGTCGAATGACATTCGGATTAACAAAGTTACCAAGCGTAATTTAAAGAAGTTTCAATGTTTCAACTTATAAAAAATAAATGAAAAAAATTATCTCGATTACATTTTTTATGAGCGTATTTGTTCTTCGTGTTAAAAAAAACGCTTTATCATAAAACTAGAACTTATTATCTTTTTGCAGAAAATTGCCTCATATTACTATTAATTTAAGTCTATTAAGTATCTTTGTAATCTCATTTTGGTAGGAATTTTAATGGTAGATAATCTTTCAGAGCTATGTTTACTTTTTTTATTTCAAAAAGCGATAGACAACAAGAAGATTATAAATTAACTTTAGTAAAGCTATATAAAATACGAGGTTGTAAATTAAACTACAATAATATGTTATAGCAGCTATGATTTGTGTAATATTACATACGAATTGTTTCATGCAGACTGTTGAATTGAATGCATATTTTTTTCATATTCTCGACAAATTATGCACTAAAGTTAATACTGAACTACAAAAAAGGCCAACGGAAAAGAAATAACATTGAAAAGAATTATTCCACGTTTTACAAAAGAATGTAGTAGTGATAATTTAAAATGGTAAAAGTTTCACACAAAGCGGATTAATCAACGTAATATTCTAACTTTACAGCTGAAAACTTGAATGCTGCATGTGCTTAGTTTCAGACTTGCATTTGTAAGAATTCCTACGTATTGTTGCCAATTTATATCTTGAAATGAGTTTTTACATTGGCTAAGGAGTCAATTAATCAACGTTCTGCAATGTAAATTTACTGATGTCTGTTCTTAGAGCAGATTCTTTCCTTCTCAGTTTTTTCCCGTGCATTTTGTTGGATATTAGAGGGTCTAAGAATAACACATTTTAGATCATCATTTCAAGTTAGAGGGAACATATTCCTTAAGGTCAATGCTTTGTTACTTACTAAACGTAGAGCTTCCATATGAAATTATGAGCAATTAAACTGATTTTATGATATCGTGTAACTATCTAGTAATACCTCTACATTTCTAAAAGAAACTAAATTACTTAATAATTAGGGTCTATTCACATACAAATTACAAACCTCTATGCAGGTATACGTATGATCTCGCGTTCTTCGGGAACGAAATCAAATTAAGCTGGAATAGGGAACAGTTTGGTGTAAAATCTGAGTCGTTTTTTGTCGGAAACGAATCAATACGTGTTCATTGAGCCCATACACAAAAGAGTGGGACCCTGTGTGCCGATGATTGAGTTTAATTAGATCGTTTTACATAGTTTTGATGAAGTGATTCATCTGACTGGCATCAAAGGAACTCGTCCTAGAGTAATTATTGGAAAGGACGGGCGATTTTAACGGGATTTAAGCAAGGAATTTTAATCTGCGCGAAACGGTTGTCTGCAAATTTGTACGTAATTTTCAATCAGTATTTACTTTTACAAAGTGTACATCTAAGAATAACTTAAATGAATTTAGTTTCTATGCGTCTACTTTTTAAAAGCGTGGTTTATGACCAGTGTTTCATTACTGGAGGTGTAACATGCGAATGGACTGTGGTATAATCTATAAAATTCATCTTTCAGCGACATATTGAGGGTTTGTATTGGAAGAAATTGTTGTATATTCAAATGAGACCAAAAGAAAACTACTGTTACTTTAATATCATATGTAATACTTCTGTCTGAACGATATAGGAAATTTTATAGTTAGTTAATAAGCTAGATAGCAAAAAATGACATAAGAAGATTTATATACTAATATAGAACCTCACATCACTACAATAAATGCAAGTATTCAGCGTTTGATAACATTACGATTTCCTTGCAAATTACCAACATTTTTAATTTTTCGAAAAAATGTTGTTCTCGGTAGGATTTGAACCCAGATCCTTTCCGCTACCGTCGGATCATAATCCACTACACCACGGGAATGTTTGTGAGTTCAAATCACTTTTAACACCTAGATGTCGGAGATATATCCCAATATATCAGCAGACATAATGCTATTAAAGGCAAGTTACGATTTCTCTTGCAAATTACCAACGTTCCTAAATTTATGAAAAAATATCGGTCTCGATAGAATTTGAATCCATGCCCTCTACCGGCGATACATCATAAAAAACTAGACCACAGGACATTACGACTTCTAGGTATTAACAATGATTTAAAGTCATAAGCAGCCCAATAGCCAAAGAAGTTCAACATCTTTTCTATAAAGAAGATTCAATGTAAAGACAAAATATTATAAGCCTTTAATAAATTGAGTAGACTAAAGGCCACGTATACAACAAGGTAAATTACTCTTGATCAGAAAAAAAATCTTGAAAATAAATTGTGATGATGTGTTTAATTTACTGCGTAACTCCAAATTTTATAATGGTTAACTCCATTGTAGCAAATAACTTGGTAATAATAGTACGTTTATTGAAATACCGGCGCAATTACAATAGAAATTGCAATAAAGGCAATTAATGCAATAAAAGCTATAAAAGACGCCAAAGTACAACATATGTGATACTGAAAACTGCTTGTATTCTCGAAAGATTTAAAATTAGTTGCCACGTAAAGAGAGAGCAATTTTTCTCTTAACTAAAAATAAAAATGAATAAAATTCTTACCATATGCGAGTTACGAAATGTTTAAATAGTTCTACACAATGTGAAAAAGGCGATAAAATCTTTTAAAACGAAGTAGCAAATTTTTGACAGATTGTGGTGTGTTTCAATATCATATGACGCTTAAAATTTGCAAATCTCCACTAGTAACTAAAGTTGTAGAAACGGGTCCTTTCGTGCGTTTCGGTTACTACCAATACCGAATATAAGTACCGAATGTACTTGTTTTATAAGGTAACCGAAGTGCACCAGAAATGATCGCTATACAACAAACAACATGTTAAAACACATCCGCATATTCAGTTTCTTGTTTATAAAAGTTGCCCACAAATTTAAATTGGTGGAATAATAATAAATTACATTAATAGTGAAAGATAAAGAAATCTGCTTCATAATATAATGATGATTTGACATGTTGTGGGCCGCGTTTAAAAGTAGTGTATTTTAAAGTAGTGTTCATAATTTTTAGCGATAGATATCAGACATGAAATAATACGACAATGTTATTACATATAATGCAATTTATTAAAATAAGGAAATGAAATGAAAATAATAGGTAATCGTGAAATTTCTTTGTTAATTGGGTTTTTCAAAATGTCTCGCGGGCCGGATCAAATCTTACAGCGGGCCGGATCCGGGAGTAGGTCCTGAAATCATGCACAATTTGTTTCTATTAAGCAACCTTCTATTAGTGTTATAGAATCTTACTGGTGAGCACATTAGCTTTGTATAAATTGAATTGAAAAAAAAATTATGCAACGCAAACGACTGTTAATATATCTTAAGACTTGTATATTCACAGTGCTACAAACTTCTTACTGTAGTCAAACCCTACAAATATTTTTCCAGCTTCATGGATGCTAAGAATTTCCACCACATCTTCGGATTTACTAATTTTTCATGTATTAAAGGTGTGTATACAAAATTTGAATGAAGATATAATTTGATCTGATCTTTAATCAAAACTAAAATATATAAATTCTTGCGTTGGAAAATCATTGGAACAATTTCGGGAAGTTAGTCATAATCCACTAAAATGAATTAACGATATTGAGGAAATTTCTTAGCGGGAAAAAGTTAATGCAGAATAGTCTATAGTCCGTCCCAACCTCCGTATTCAGTATACGTCTTGTAAATTTGTTTCATGGTTGCCAAATCATCCGATCGGCTGTACATTACTATTTCCGGTTAATTATTTGTAATTTCACCGATCAATTCATAGCAACCTTTATTAACGTTTATTGACGTTGAAGGTGCAAAATTATTGACATTCATATGACATTTGCTTATTATTTTATTAAAGTAACTAACTTTTAACAGAGTGCATAGCGACTTCGCTGCACGTAAAATTATAGGAAAAAATACTACAGATAAAATAGTTATATCTCAATATTTATTAACAATACTATACACACATCTATAAACAAATATACATATGAACGATATCTATGCAATGTACAGTGAATATTTGCTTCGATATTAGGGTGCTATGCAATTTATTAAATTAAAAGAAGATGATCATATATATATACAAATAATAGTTTCCACTTTTGTAACAAAAAGAACTGGAGTCATAGAAATACGTATATGTATAATACAATAATATCTAAGAAAGGAATAGCAATTACACACATATATCTATGTCTTACGTTAATTTTCTAGTCAGTCGAAGAATCACTTTGATCTTCAGATGATGACGAATATCTTACGTGAATAATAAATTCTTCGATGTCGTCTTGCAAATTATCCACTATCCACATTTCCTTTTCAATATTGTTTACATGTTTGATGTAGTTTTGCCAATTATTAGTTATTGTTACAGTGCTATACGCTCGTCGAATTAATTGCTCCATATCTTTTACCTTAAATGTGGTATTATTCATTCTTACGTAGTTTTTAAGTTGTGCCCATACCATTTCAATGGGATTTAACTCGCAATGGTAAGGTGGTAATCGAAGAACTTCATGACCTTTTTCTTTTGCAAATTCGTCAATCCTACTTTTATCATATTGCGGTTTAATTTGTGACACATAATACAGTAAGTCCCTTTTTAGCATATCGGTACTGATTTGTATTTGTTTTTCATTGAGCCAATCAATGATCTCGTTTTTCCTCCATGCTGTTGTTGGAATTTTCTCAATTTTCTGCAGTGGTAGGAAAGCATTATCAAGAACAATGACTGACTTCTGTGGTATATTTGGAAGTAATTTATTTATAAACCAATCCTCATACGTTTCTGAATCCATCTCATGATGAACATCGGCAGTGTTTTTCTTGCAAAGAAATGTATATTCAGCACCAGGAACAAACCCATTATCACTGCCTGCATGAACTAATGCAAAACGAGGTCCTAGCCCGGTTGGTGATTTCAAACCAGTGCTTAGTCCTTGAATAAGAGCTTGTCGACTACTTTGAATAGCAGTATCTGTCCAAGTTTTATTTACCGTATGTCCTGTATTCACCCATGACTCATCAGTGTATATAATAGTTCGACCTGAAATATAAAATTACAGCCATGTCAAATAGCAAGAGGTAAATTTTACCTTCTTCTCTAAATTTCTTGATCTCTCGCAAGTATTTGTGCCTCCATCTAATAATCTCATCTCGTTCAATGAGTATACTTTTTCGTCCTACTTTTTTAAATTCGAAGCCCATATCGTGTAACAATCTATGAAAAGTTGTTCGACTGAAGTTAGGGAGATCATCGTCAGCATTGACAGTAGTAAGAATTGTATTTAAAGTAGGTGGCATATTCTGTATAAAAAATCCATGCACTTTACGTCGAATAGCTGCTTGCGTGTTCTCACCATATGTATGCAGTCGATCATTTACTTGTATGCCCTTCCTTTTTTTAGGTTTTTTTGGACTTGATAATAAACCATTTTGTTGCTCCTGTTTTACATGATATATTGCACGGTCTGAGATGCCCAAAGCTTTACTTGCTTCTCGAACGGCAGCACTCACATTCATTGATTTATTGAAATAATTGAAAACATTTGCAATCATACACTTCTCTTACGGTTAAATTTGTCTCCTCTGCGCCGTTTTCTTCCTATAGGCTCCATTAATGTAGTGAAAAACTGTAATTACATTTATATTCTGTTATAACATTTATAAAAATAAATAAAAATACCCATATTACCCTGTGCACGCTTGAAAAAGATAGAAGTGTTCTGAAAAGAACAATTTGTACAACTATATAAGCAAATTAACAATTTAACGAAATATTTCAAAACAAGGACGATGACGATTGACAGTTGATGCTAATAGACAGATAGTATACAACTGTTGTCGACGCCGACAGCATATGTAAATAAGTTGCAACATAGCAACCGGTTGTAGAGATAGCGCTAATGACAGCAACCAAGGATAGTAAGAGATAAAAGTTGCTATTCTATCCCATACTGAATACGGAGGTTGGGACGATCTATAGTACTTTGATTTTTACTAACACGAAATAGTTAAACCTTCTCCCTTGCAAATATTAGTCTAAAGCAATAGACGATGAGCTTTTTGAAATCCGTATACCAAAAGAAAGGGTATGAAACTTTATTTACCTACCGAAAAGGCTATTAATGGAAACTAAATGACGAAAAACGAGAACATAAAAAGTTCGTTAAAAGGTTGTAAACAAAACTAATAGTCTATTAAGGTTTCGGTTTGACGAAAAAGACAGATGCCTTTAATATCCGCCATATATGAGGTTGAGATTAAGAATGACCATTAAGTTTTCGAATCGCATTAGCTCCTACAAACCGTAAAAATTAACGAGCGGCAAAAGCAGTAAGTAAAAACGGTATTAAACGAGAAAGATGAATTTTGAAATTTTTTGCCTGAAACTTTTATTAGTGCGATAAGCTCGACATTAGCTTAATAACTTTTAATGTTTGCAGTTTAAAATGAAAACTTTTGTCACGTTTTCAATGGTGAGACGAATGGTATGGAATGTAATTTAGGAAATTCTTTGAAATAATGTACAGAGCTATGGCAATAACATCATATGCTAGTGAATTTAATAATTACAAATTGCAGTCTTGCTCAGGTTTTTACTTATAAGCAAATTACCTGAAAGAAAGTGTGAAAAGAGCACATAAAACTAGATAATAGTACACGAATTCTATTGAAAATGTATTAAAATTTTGGCAAAATAGATTTAAAGCAGGTAAAACAAGGGAGCAACTATGGGATTTTACGTAAATAAAAATGGGGTCTTCTTTTATTGTTAGAAATTATTTACGTATTTCATAGTTATAGGTATTCAGAAAAATTCGGAGTCAAAGTAATCCAAGAGAATCTAAAGTCATGTCTGATGCAGAATGCCATGGAATGTTCACAACAACATTCAATTAACACAATTTTATAGATGATTGTACCCGCAAATGTGAGTTCATATCAAAATATTGCAAGTAACTATAACATCGCTTAAATTAGAAATTAATGGTTTTCATACTTTAGGGCAATAGATTTCATTGAGATAACTTACTGTGAAAGAAATTATACACACTTTCACACGCTGTTCGCCTTTTGGTGATGCATGAAACAAAAATGCAGATGGAAACAGTTTTACAAGCAAAAGCTTTGTTATTATTTTCTTATTATAATGATAATAGTCTCCAGTTATCATGTTAGTGTAACACTGACGTTGAATATAACATCCTAAACTTATTTCCAAGAAGAGTCAATAAATTTTCAATTGGTTTGGGAGTAATGGTAGAAAAAGACAAAATTGATAATTATACGTATGATCACATACAAGAGTTAAACGAGTGTAAGCTGCACCCAAAGTAGTTTTTTTTCATGTTTATTGAAATTATGGAAATAATTAAATCAGATAATTGGCAGAATCTATTTTAATCCAAAGGACCGAAGCATTGAAAAAGTTATATCTCCATAAAAAAACATTGAATGCTTTCTACATGTTCTACGTCAAAACAGCTACTAGTGCATATATAGTTCTTGTAATCTAGGTGTATGCATAAGTATTTGCCGTTTTTTTGCTAAAAAGAAACGTAATTTTCAAGTGAAATTCATTCTTTATTCGAAATATTGGCCATCGCCTTTTACATACTTCACCTATTCTTCAGGTAATTTATGGATACCATGCCAAAAAAAACTATTTGCCTTTTGTGGCAAACCATTCGTCGAGCCATTTTTCAACTTCCTCGCAATTGTTGAAGTTCTGCTCTGCGAGCGCGTGCCTCATTGATGCGAAGAGGCGATAGTCAGATGGCGGCAGGTCCGGAGAGTACGATGGGTGCGGAATGATGTCCCATTCTAGCGATGTCAAGGTGTCTTCCACTGGTTTTTCTGTGTGAGATGGCGCATTGTCGTGCAACAAAATCACTTTGCCCTGTCTCTTGGTCCATTACGGTCGTGTTTCGATTAATGCGTAGTTTGAAATAATCATTTGTTGACGATAGCGTTGAGTATCAACGGTTTCGCCGGGCTTCAAGAGTTCATACCACACAATACTGCTCTGTCCCACTAGACACAGAGCATGGTCTTCTAGTCGAAGCGATTTGGCGTTGATGTCGAAGGACCAGCATCGTCAGGTGAAAGCCAGGATTTTTTTCGCTTCAGGTTTCCAGAATAAATTCACAACAAATACAAATATTATATGGCATTGAAGCAGTATTTCACAGGTGACTAACGATTTTCTATTTGACGTTCATTCAAATCATGTGGGACCCATTTATAGAGTTTATTGATCTTCCCCATTGTTCGTAAACATCCGCTGATTGTTTATTGTGACACATGTAATGCTTCTGGTAATTGCTGTTGGGCTTGAGTTGGGTCATCATCTAATTAATGCAATTGTTCGTCGTCGTATTTTTGTGGTCTACCTAAGCGCTCACTGTCTTTCCCATTGAAATCACCACTTTTAAATTGTCGAAACCATGTGCCACGTATTCTAATCGATGGAGCGTGTTCAGCATATGTTTTTACCAGCAAACGATGACTTTAAACAGCCGTTTTCTTTCACAAAACTCGACATAATCAGTGAACAATAAAGTAAAGACGCTAGTTCGCTGGCAGACTCAACTTGTGTGTATTTGTAGCTTAAATATTAGATGAACAAAATGACGTATGTGTCAAATTAGTACTCTGCGTACTTTTCGCTGACGCCATCTCTTAGTTAAACCGGAAAAAACTTATGCGTACACTTGGCATTACGTCATGTCACATGTTAAAAAATTAGTTACATTGCTGTATTTAAATATTTTTGCTAGTTTTTAATATGTCATTTTTGTCATGTTTTTTTTTAAGAAAAATGCCGAAAATATCCTTCCTACCTACAGTTAATGCTTTTTGTCCATTTTGTTTTTTATCCATTTAGAACACTGAAAATCAATAAGAAAGCAGTAGTAGAGCTGTGAATGAGATAAGGATTTGCTTTTAGTAATAATAACAATAATAATAAAAATAACAGCAATAGTAATAATAATGATAATAATAACAGCAATAATATATGATAATAATAATTCACGCCTTCACAACTTCAACAATTTTCACCAACTACAGGGACTATTTGACGGCTATGAATTATTATTACGCTTGCGCCTGTGGTGTGCCTTAAGATATTTGTTCTCAACATTCGCTATGGAGTGAGCAAATCCGTAGAAAACTTCAACTCTGAGAAACAATTGCTCTGGGCTTCGAATTCCTGATCCCGAGGTTGATAACCAAGCGCGCTAGGCACAAAACCACCTGTCCCATGTAATAGATAAAGCTAACTTGTAGGTAGCTTGCATAAGAACTCTAAATTTTTCCAGATACATTTAGCATGTTACATCAGTTAACAATTAAGTGTAATTTTTTGAGAAAGTAAGCAAAAGCGTTGTTTAAATTTGCTTTCAAATTAAAACAACTTCAAAAAGTACGTTCTAAATGAAAATTTGCTACTCATTCGTAGACCCTGCAGAAGACTTTTTCTTTACCCCAGCTAAGGGTGCTCTTTCATCCACACCGATACGAGTTGACCCACTTTTGGAATTTTGATCTTCGATAGCTTAGCTACCCTCGCTCAGATTGCAACAATAATAATTGATGGTTAAATACTTGCAAAGTTTCAAAACTTGTTAAATCTAAAGTACGAAGAGAGTGGTATATAACTCAAGCAGCCACTGCAGTTTAGTTCCTTTTTTAAGTCTAAAGTACATATAAAGAGAGTGGAATCTAACTCAAGTAAGCGCTGTAATTTAACCCCACTTTTTAAATAGCAACCATAACTAAGTGAAAAATTATTAAAACGTAAGATTTCCTAAAACCTGATGCTCGTAAGCTTTATAACTAAACAATTACATGACTTTTTAATTTGTAATTCCCTGGACCTTGACTGCCAATATTTCACAGAAATATTGAGCAATCCGACGGTTTCGAATATGCATTTCTCTGAACTTCATTTTAGAAAGCAATATATTCAGCTTAATGTAGCAGAAATATAAGATTTTATGTTCAAAGAAAAAACAGAAAATATTCACTTCACGGACGAAATTATTTCAATATAGTTCAAACATATTCCAAGTAATAAAAAATATGATTTTGCATAGAATCTGAACTCTACTGAATATAGATCCTTAACACAATACTCAGATGATATATCACATTGGCGGTAATAATATTTTTTGAGTGGTATCAAATCTAATCTAGTATGGCCGCGTCGCCCCATGTTTTTGCGTTAATGACATAGAAAGAGGGTGGCAGCGTCGCAAATGTTTGTAGACTGAGTGGACCTAACGACGATTTCCATAAATATCTGTAGGAATATAAGTATCTGAGGTAAGGCATCATGAGCATAGTAGAGTATTGCTGTAATTGTAAAATAATACCTGCCGAATGTATTTGTACCAACTAGGAAGTTTCAACAGTGTGAGTAAAGTAAAGATGGTGCTAGGATTCAATACACGTTTCTATAAAAATACACCCCGTTAGATAGTGGTGCGGAGAAGCTCAGACTCGCATTTTATAAATGGCCGAATGTCCTTCTCTCATTCCATCCTGTGCTCGCTTCAAAAAACGACAGCAAACTCTTCTCCGTACGTCTACCTGCACGTATCTAATCCAGCCGTGTGCGCTCGGTTGGTAGAAAAAGTACAGAAATTAAATTATGTATTTTTCGTCGTGTCAGCACGTGTGTTATTAAAGTAGCGGCGAATGATGGCAGAAAAAGAGGGATATGATGAGTCTCGTACATTTTCCCCACTTTTTCATCTTTTTAATATACGCTGTGCGGAAGGAAATAGAAAAATTACAAAAAAAATCACGTTTACGTAAGGATGACGTACACTATATAGTACGACTTAAATCGGAATACATAGACGTAGAAATAAATTTGAATATTAAAATTAGATGCGGTTATGAAATCCAGTGAAGCATTCATATTTTTCTTGTGTGGAGTCTTGATTACAAATGTTGATGCGTACGTTGTTTTTGCGACATTGTCTACAATAATTTCAAATGATTTGATTATATTCCTTGGTTAACATATTGCTAATCGCAGGTAGTCCAGTTTCTGAATGTATTTTATAAGGAGGAATGATTATTACTAGTCTCGGAAAAGAGGGACAAGTTTTAGTGCCGTGCCGAGAACAACGTGGAGGGGTGAAGCGCGCGGCACGGAGAATAAAGTACCCGTATCAAAGTGCGCTTGTTCAGTATTATTCGGCTGGTCGTTGTGAGTGCTTGTCAGTCCACACATACTTAGAAAATGTCGCATTGAGGTACGTTTTGGTAATGGCGTATTTCGAATAAACTAGAAAACGTAATAACGAGTATACCGGATTTAAAATACGAAGGCGATAGAGTTAAATATGTAAAGTGCGAACTATTTGACGTGTACCAGCAAGTGGAAGTGTGAACGTCACCTGAAAAATATAAAGCATTGTTCTGCAATCCATGGTAAACGATACAGCGAACAATTAATATTTGATATAGGTATTTGTTTTATTATTATTATGTAATGTACCGTTCACTTTACTAGACCAACAAGCATTTGTCTCTTTCTGGAGCAAGTATTCGGATTATACATTACCAGGTCAAACATCGTTAAGAAACTTTATGCCATCTGTTCGTGACTATGTTGAAAGAAGAATGAAAGCAGAATTGAAAGATTGAGATATTTTATAATAATTTTAAAAAATGATCTGAGTGATTCGCGTTTTTGCGTCTCTATTCTCCCCAAATATTGAACATGCATACATTGGGTCTGTAGATTTTCTCTTACATAGTGTTGTGAATGTAATTCGAATATCTGGGAGTTTTATTGCTAGCAGTATACAAGAAGGGTATGTTATTGAAGACTAACGAAGAAGATCTTTCTCATCGACACCTGCTTTTAAGTTATCTTCCAAGTCAGCAGCGGTCACTTTGAAAACAGTGATTCTTGGAAGAGCAGTTGTAAGATACAGGTTATGCTATATTAGGATTTTGAATGATTGCTACCTCTTGGTATACCGCTAATACTATGGTAAGGGAGCCACTATAGTAAACTTTTCTTCAATAATTGATTGAATATTTGACTTGATGCTGCGCAATCGAAAATAACATGATATACTGCTTCCTCCTCTTCATTGCATAGACTGCATATGAGTTTCTCTTAAAAAGAACACTTCGCTCAGGCGTGTTGGACATATTCTACACGAAATTTTGGGTATGGGAAAGCTTTCGGCGCATTGGGTACCGCGTTTGCTTACACCGGAGCAAAAACGAAATCGGGAGACCGTTTCAGAGGAGTGTCTGGTCCGGATCCACCGCAATCCAAGAGATTTCTTTATGCATTCCGTAACCGTGGATGAGATTTGCATCCACCACTACATACCGGAAACCAAGGAACAGTCGAAGCAGCGGAATTGTCTCCGAAGAAAGCCAAAACCGTTCCATCGGCCGGGAAGGTCATGGCGACCATTTTTGGGATTCTCAAGGTGTGATCCTCATCGAGTATCTGCAGAAGGAAAGGACGATCACGGGGCAATACAACAGCGATTTATTAACCCGACTCGATACTGCATTGAAGGAGAAACGGCCTCGTTTGCAGCGGAAAAGTGCTTTCCCACGACGACAATGCACCGGCTCATTCATCGGACACGACGATGTGGTCGTGTCCAAATTTAATGAGTTGCGCTACGAATTAGTTTCTCATCTTCCTTATTCACAGGACCTAGTTCCCAGTGACTTTGTCCTATTCCCAAACCTGAACAAAATTACTGAGAGGAAAGAGATTTGCCTCAAATGAGGAGGTCATCGCCGCTACAGATGGTTATTTTGCAGACCTCGAAACATCCTATTTTCGCAACGGCTTAAAGAAACTGGGACACTGTTTGAAAAAGTGTATTGATCTTCAAGGAGATTACATCGAAAAATAAAAATAAAAAACCACACAAATAAAGTGTCTTGTCGATTCCGGGAACATTTCAGGTCGCTCTCGTACATTTGGGATTTGCGCTTTTATATGATGTGATGCTCAGTGATTAGTTACCATTTATGCATATATATTGTATACGCACACCTATCCACACATACGCAAACACATGGTGTAGTTACATATAAATTTAATGTCGATACATACAATTCTGTTTAATCGAAAATAGAATTTATTTATGTATTTGTATTGCTCAGATTATAATTATCCTGTTATTAGACTTGTATCGTGTGTTGGGTAATAAATTATCTTATTATTATTAATTGAAAAATACTTCAAATAGGTTCGTAGAAAATTAAATGTAAAAGACTGGGTAAGAAGGGATAGACTTTTTACATAAAAAAATATAGATCAATATTAGTAACAAGCGGTAAGTTGTCATAAAAAAAATTGGTGTCTCTACTGAGAAGTTTATGATTATTACTTTAACGTTTAGGTTTTTACTAGTTGACAAACATCTAATCAAATCACCTAACGTGTTACAGCCAGTGTATTTTGCCATCGCTTGCCTTACATCAATGTTAAAAATTTGTCAAATATCGGTCTACATCGTCGGCAATACATTTTTCAATTTGTAAAATTGGTCCGTACGTGAGCATTTCCATTGCCTACCTAAGTACTTACCGACGTTCGCGTAACACACGTGAAACGACATGCGTGCATGTGTTAGTATTCGAATGCGTCTCGCTGATGCCCGAGGTGGTAGAAGAAGAGGAAGAAGAAACATCAATGCTCTAAATGCCACGTGTGTCGTCCGTATATATTTGTATGTAAATACGCTTAGGCTGAGAGACACAGGTGCGAGATATGTCAACCGCAAGATATAGGGGTGGTTTTATGTGACCGCATTAGACAGCTAGAGTATTAGCCGGAAAGCAACAAGAGCCACTTACCTACCTACCAACCTAGCGCTATAGCCTAGCTAGCTGGTCGTGTACCTGTGGCGCGATATTTCCATCAAGGCGAATATTGTGCGTTTTTAGCGGTAGAAGTGGCAGAAGCGACTTTCAGTACGAAGTTACCGTCGCCGTTAGATAGGTGGGCGATGGCATAGTGTATATCCGTGTTAAGCGGAATCACTTTTAGGATAATTAGATTTTCCCGAACGCGGAAGCTTGAAAAACAGATACACTCCCTTGCACTTTGAACGAAACAGGATATCGTCAATAAGGCAGGAGAGAAATTTACTTAACTTTAAAACGTATTTTAAGTATTTTTAAATAATTTACTTTACGATACTCCTTCTCATTATGCAGACAACCTTGGTTAGATTTTAATTTAATTGTATTTAACAACAAACTTACGGTTTTATTTATAAGAAGGAGAATATTACCTATATATTGCTATTATTTTTTACCGGATAAAGGCTTTCAGTAATTATTTTGGCAAATCTTACAATATTTTTACCCAACGCCGTAAAAACGTCTAAATGGCTGACATTCTTTGTTATCGTTATATTAACACTTATAGCATAATAGTTTTAAGTTTAGAATATCAAAGTAAGAGACTTGAGCAAAACGGTTTGTGTACTGCTTTGTACGCTGATTATCCAGTAGCGAATTCGTTTGGTACTTTCCGATTCGTACAAAATTCAATCATCGCATTAACGTAGCGTAGGTTGGAAATATATATATAAATAAATTCACTCACTTAAAAAATTCCTGTACCCAAAAGTGCTTAGGCTATCATTAAATTCTACGTCACGAGAGTCATATCAATTGTTGATTACAATGTACAACCTACAATTATATAAGATTTTCAAAGCAAACCCAAATATTTGTTATTTGAGTAAAGATTTGATGTTCCAACGCTAGCATGTCATTTGCGAAAGTGCTTGTAATTGATGAGTAAAATACTAACAAAATATACAATTAATGAATGTCTAGACATATGTACATATTTTTTTGTTAAACATTATTTAGAATTTTTCTGCTGCCTTACCTAATTAATTTTTACAGACGTTACTTAATATATGGCAGAGAAGTGACTGCGAATTTCTCCAAACTAGTATACACTACCGGCCAAAATTGTTTACACACCAATGATGGCCTTTATTCAATAATACTATATGGTATGTATAGTTCGAGGAGGATTAACTAGGGAAATACCAACAAAGAAAGGAGTAAGACAAGGTTACCGTGTGTTGCCAACATTATTTAACATATATATTGATGTTATTATAAAGGAATGGTAAAAGGAATGCCCTAAAGGAATAGCTTTAGACCAGAATACCACCCTAAATTCTATCTTATATAGTGACGACTTAGTGCTCCTAACAGAAACAGAGGATGACCTACAGAAAGGGATACACACATTACAAAAAATCTACCAAAACTATGAAATAAAAATAACATGAGAGATTGAAAGTTGATAGATGGGAGTTAGTAAACATATCCAGAGACCTCAATTCGTTATCGTACACAAGAATTGGACATTACAACAGCCACTTTTCAGCGTCTTCTAACTAAAGACATCTTCTATGCCGACAAAATCCAATTGCCTTAACAACTTTTGCCAGCAAACCATGCACAGCGAAGAGAGTTCACAAATTGGATCCTTGAGCAAGCAGAAGTGAATGCTGATTTTGCGGTTACAAACATTTTCAGTGATTTTTTCACTTCGATGGCTTCGTTAATCGGCAAAACTGCCGCATTTGGAACTCAGAAGATCAACGAGTGATTCATCAGAAAGCAATGTATCTAAAACGTATTACTATTTGGTGTGCACTGTGGTCTGGAAGAATAATTGGACCGTATCTCTTTGAAGATGAGGAAGGCAGCAGTAACGGTGAATGGCGAATGTTGCAGTGCTATGATAACGCAGTTTTTTGTGCTCCAATTGGAAAATATTGCTCTTGACGACATGTGATTTTAGCAGGACGTTGCCACATGTCACACCGCTCGTGAAACATTGACTGATTTGCACGAGTTTGCTAGTGTTATTTCACGCTTTGGTGACCAGAATTGGCCACCACGTTTTTGCGATTTTACACCTTCGGACTTCTGGGTGTGGGATTATCTAAAGTCACAGGTTGATGCCAACGTGACTACCGAAGCATTGGAGGCCGAAATTGGACGCTCTATCAATGAAATACTGCCACATGTATGCAATAGTGTTATTGCAAGTTTTGTCAAAAGAGTACGCATGTATCAGCAAAGCTATGTCGGTCATTTACAAGGTATTTTGTTTCGTACATAATGCCCAAATATATACGTTATAAATCAATAAATATTTCAATGACTTGTTACAGGAAACCCTGTTTTAAAATCTTGCACTCTTGTTGAAACACGCTTTATAAAACTTAATTAAATAGTGTCAATGCAGTACTTGGTACTAAATTGTGTGTCTAAAAATCAGTAGCAATATAAGCAGTGTAGTCAATGTTGTTTTCCGCTTCTGTGCATAGGAAGAGAACTTTGACAAGACTGATTACGATTTAGTATTGAGAATGTAATTGTGTAAATTTTGTGTATGACATAAAGTGTTCGATATTACACATTTTTACAATGGAAAACGTGCAACTACATATCTTTCAACAATATTCTAAGCATTTAGATATTATTTTTCCTGTAACAGTCGCACGTTGTGAACCCCATCCGGAAAGTGAATAGATATTGAAACCATGTGCAAGAATAATACAGCCTAGCATCGGGGAAACACAGCTACATCCTAAATATAAGAGTAAAGCTCGTCCTTCGCGAAAACGGGAACACCATCAGCGCCAAAGTTGGTGTCAGAACGGGCGCGAAAAAAAAACTAATTTTTACGGTACGGCACACGATAGAGAGAAAAAATATTTATAATTCTCTCGAGTGCGAGCGGTACGACGCTAAAATAAAGAGAATCACCTCGAACCGAAACGTGCAAGAAAGACGGACAATGGGAAACTGAAAGAATACGAAGTAGGCGATGGGCGAACCGGAGTCCCGGTGTTGTATAAAGGGCGGCAGCATATGATTCCCGCGAGACGGACGGAGACGGACGAATTAATTGAACGTCGTCGAAAGCGAGATGGAGAGAATTGAACAAGTCTTGCATATATGATGATATAGACAAAGGAATTGTAATATCTCTGCAGATAGCCTGCTCGAAGCGAGAATAAACAGCACAGAAAATAATTTAGAGCGTTTAATGGATCGATTCCTTTGCATGGATAGCGAATGAGGGAAATGGAAAAGAGAATTCCTGGCAAAAGGACTTTGCACGTGTGTGCGAGTATCCGAGTGAATATATGTAGATTTGCGTAAGTGTAAGAACGGACGCGTGAAAATTATTCGAAGCGATAAAGTATCGAAACCGATTTAAATATATCAAAAAGCCATATATGTATGTGTATATGAAAGCAGTATACATTCATGAAATTAATTCGAAATGGAACCATTATATAATCGATTTAAAATTCAAAAATTCCCAATTTTGTAAATTGTCCCTCCCATCATTGATATTCCTTGTATTTGAAGATAAATAAAGTAAATGAATACGGAAATAGACATAGAAAGAAGACATAAAATAAATAAATTTGAATAGTAGAACTATGGTGTTTGCACTTCCTTTTATATCCTAAACCAGAAACTGGAAACTTATTATCACAAAAAGTGGAAAACAACACAAGGCAGTTATATTACATAATGGAATTTTAGAGACTACGCCCAGATGTTTCTTGTTACACTTGTGTTGAATACATTTTTAAGGAAGGTAGAAAACTCGTATTTCCCTTTATAAAAAGAGTATATTTGGCGTACTTTAGCGTCCACTTAGGAGACCAGGATAAATCCGGGGCATCACATTTTGTATGTAAAACATCCCTAGAACATTTGCGACAGTGGACAAACGGTAAGAGAAAGAGCTTAAAATTTGGAGTACCTATGCTATGGAGGGAGCCTAAAAACCATCATGATAACTGCTATTTTTACTCTGTCAACATCAAAGGCTTTCATCGCAATAACCGGCATAAATGGCTATACCCTAACATGAATTCAGCAAGGAGACCTCTTCTTCGTTCTGATGAAATACCTATGCCAACGTTCAGTAACTTACCTATGCTTCCGCAGGATACAACGTCTAACGAGGTGCAGTTCCAGAACAGTGAAGGTGAGCTTAATGACTTTGTTAGAGATCTGAACCTCAATGCACCTGAGTCTAATACCGGCTGCTCTTTTGTTGAAGTGGTTAAAATTTTTCTTGGAAATCATAATGCATTTGCTGCATTATATTATCAAGATTCATTACCTTCACAGCCACTTAGGTGGGTTTCCGGAAAATTTAGGTGATGTTAGGGAGAAACAGGGGGAAAGATTTCACAAAGACATCAGCATTATGGAGAGAAGCTACCAAGGAAGATGGGATATCCATATGATGGCCGATTACTGCTGAGATCTTCAAAGACGTTTCCGATAAACCTCACGCAAGGAAATCTTATAAAAGGATTTTTTTAGCTGATGATTGAAAGTTGTATATGCACATTTATCTGTCAAATAAATACCTCCTACCCATATTTTGTGTTTCAGTTAGCAGTTATGAAATAGTAACATTTAAAAAGCTACGTACATAGCAAAATATTATATCTAATTTTCGCAAAACTAACGCATTTAGGGATCAGAAAATCCACTAATGGTTCATCAGCAAGCAATGTATCCAAAACGTGCCACTGTCTGTTGTGCATTGTGGTCTGGACGAATAATTGGACCGTATTTCTTTGAAGATGAAAAGTAATACAGTAACGGTGAATGGCGAACGTTATCGTGCTATAACGTGTTATGGCCCTGACGACTTGTGGTTTGAGCAGAACGTTCGCACATGTCACACCGCCGATGAAACATTGACTGTCTAGCACGAGTTTGCTAATGGTCGTGTCATGTCCAGGTTTGGTCACCAGAATTGGCCGCCTCGTTCTTGCTATTTAACACCTTTGGACTTCTAGCTGTGGAGTTATCTGAAGTCACCAGGTTATGCCAATAAGCCCGCGACCACCGAAACATTGAAGGTTCAAACACGTTTTACTATTGCATTTTTCTTTGCAAAATATTTCAAATCATCGGTTTACGAATGGGAAGTTCTATACGAGGTAAGGACAAGAAAAAGTAACCTCGCTTACATACATCACAGATGGGTAATCCTTGACTTTTAGTCAGTAGAAGCGTTGCTAACAATTCAGCGTAATGTGATGCATAGTATTTACATTTTATTTTTAATAATTAAACATCTAACGTTAATAAGGTATATAAAACTCTTCTGTATCTACATATTTAATTCACGCAATTACATTACGGAAATTTCTGACTGAAATTCGTCACAAATAAATCGGTAATAATGCAAAACTGGGAGACGCGTAAAAGCTGAACGCGCGCGCACGTGAAAAAAGAAACGAAAACGAAGAAGAAGGGATTCAAAGAAAAGCTGCTTGTATAGCATCAATTGGTATTCACCACTCCATCTCTTCAAATTCGATTCCCACACACACGAAAATGAGATGCAGAGAAAATCATCAAAGGCACAAAGCTTAATAATACCTGGCCGGATATTAGGCGAGCGGCAAACGCGCCCTCCGAACGCTACGACGATCTCGCGGGGCGTGCGGTAACCGTACGCTCCGTCGAAATAAGAATCGGACTAAAATAAACATGGGATATAGGGTGTACAAGACGATATTCTCGGCGAGAGAGAAGAAATTTAAAAATCAATTTCGCGTAGACACAGAGGACCTCACACCGCTTATCATACATCTCCGCACATTAATAAAATTTCATGTGTTTGCCTTTACTTTGAAACGTTCGCGATGGAAATTTTGAATGATGTTTGAGCAATTTTATTTTTCACATGAGTATAAAAAATTGAGCTTGAATAACAAAAAAAAAGTGAGGTAGATTAGACTTTCACATTTTGGCAGTGTTTTACATTTGCAAAATCAATTATGCATATACAGTTAACGGAAGTACTTCAAGTACTCTACCACCGAAATGGATAAAGGGATTGGACTTGTTGTGCTCCATTTAAGATGTTTTCAGCAAAGGCAAATTGCAGCTTTTATTACTTATTATCAACTGAAAAGTTGTGATCTAAGAGAGGCTGCAGACGAAAACATAGAGTAGGGGTGCTGAATGAAAAAGAAAATGGTTTATTTTAAATTGTAAATAACACTTTTTTGTATAAACTATAAATATCTTGCAAATTGTAGGATATACCACACCAAAAAAATATAAAATATTTTCATTTCCAATTGGGTAATCAAAACTTCGATGTTTTAATTTAATGCTTTGTGTTCTACAAAAATTTAAAGAAAAAAAAATTCATGATAGATCTACCTAAATTTAGTGAATATTGCAACCAGAATGCTTACCATCGATATTTTTTCAATCCATTGTAAAAAATCAAATCTGCAACTTAACCTTATTAACTACAATATTATAAATGAGGAAATAGGCAACCGCATATACTGCAACCAGTTCTTAGGTAATTCTCCTTTTATTGGAACTTGACAGAGTATTAGTTTTGGTAAATAAATTAATATAAGGTTGTAAGATACGGCATATGATTGTTACTAACAAGGAAAGGTTCCTGCGTGTCAAATTCAAATCTTGGTAGGCAAGTAGAGTATGTTGAGACTTGAAAATAAAAATTTTCAAGTTCCGAACCTTTCCTGGTATGTATAATAGCTGTTGTTCAGTGTCCAGTGTACCTTTAAAGATACTTTCTGAAATTTTGTAATATTATACAAATGGGTATGAACTTGACCTATTATAACAACACTCAACACACTCTCATACATTCTAATAAAATTAGTACAGTGTGTTCAGAGTCTAGTCGTATCACTAGCGTATAAGGCTTATGGTTAATCTTAAGAAAAGTACTGAAGTTGCTCGTATTTTAGTCCAAACGTCAACACTAGCATCTAATTGAAAATGTATGTTGGTATGAGAAGCACTCGTGCTTGGAGACAAATGGCACTTTGCGTCAGAATTTGCATTACTAACAGTGGGTGCTATCCTTTAGTCGAGATCCGTCAAAATTTCAGAGAGATTCACCGAATGGTGTTGTTCTAAGAGCTGTTGATAGTGGGTAACTTTAGGTATTTGTGAAATTATGGAGGAAGAATACCGCTCAGTGATTCGATTTCGTTTTCTGGGTGGGAAACCGCGTCAAGAATTAGATGCAGCTTACAAGGATTATGCATATTTGTTCACGTAACCTAAAAGATTTATTATAATAATGCCCTTGATATGGTAAAAATAATTTAATAAACCTTAGGATTCTTGGACTTTAGTCACCGTTTCCAGATCTATATAACATAGACGGGAGAGTCGATCTTCAGCTTTTCTAAAGCTGCATATCCTGTTAGTATGCTGGCCAGTAGTCAAAGATCTCCCGAAAGATAGCAATATCTTTGCTGTACTTAGGGAGGAAGAAATGATTGTCATCATATAAGTTTGTGCAGGAACATTTTCCGAGTACGAAGCATTTCAATGTTTCTCTCATTTCTTGATTTCCTGTTTGGGTGTCTTTTTTTTTAACTTTTGACCAACTAATGGCATGCTCGCTACTTCTTTGGCCTGTTTATCAGCTTTACCATTTTCCTCGATTCCTTGGTCTATTGGGATTAATTACAGTATGATTATGACGATCTAGTTTCCATAAATTTTACAGACGAAAGCGTAGCAGTCTGCACAATTTTGGTAATCCTTACAGAAATGTTTTATACGGTGAGGTAAAAATATGTTAGGGCATTTGGAAAAGGAGCATTCTGTGTCTAATAATGTCGTGTTCGCACTCTTGGCTTTCAGTTAAACTCTTGTCTGTATGCATTATGGTTTGAAAGTCCGGATTGTTATTTATAACTTCACACAACTTTCGGTTCTTAATCTTCCTATACTATCTGTTAGATTTCTTAATGAGGTTTTGAGACTTAAAGGAATTGAATAATTTTCGGAAATTTGTTCTATTTGAGTATGGATTTCGCCATCTGAAACCAGCCGTTACTCACGGATGCGTTTTGGAGATTTAATAGAAACTCTTTTGAGTAAACTATAAATTGATGTACTTTTGGACAACTATTTTTAATAAATTCAGCTACAAGATGACATGCCTGGAGCAAACAGATTACATGAAGCAACTGAGAATAAGATTGTTTTAGTAGCTTTCCAGCTTTAACCATGTTGGAACCCCCATCTGTAACCAACGTTACAAGTTGCGTTGTCGCTATATTGGGTTTCCCAAAGGTATTTTCTATAGTGTCTACTATCCTTTCCGTGTCTTTCTTCTGTAATATTCTACCATGTAAAAGAAGAGGTAAGGATGCCTCACTGCTTTCTAATGTTGACACTAATAAATTCGAAATACAATTCTTTCTTGCATCGGTTGTTTCATCTACCTTCTGCCATATCTTTTGATCTTTTACTTCTGCTTTTATTTGATCCTGTAATTGATTTTTTATTGGCAATCTCCATTCTGGAACCTATTTCCTAAAAATTTTCGAAATTCTTCATCGCCTACAATATTTTTTGGAACGTTGCATAGACTTTACATATAAATAAAGTCATATTGAAATTTATAATATGATACATCACGTTGCGCATTTAACCGGTGTTGGTTGGTATTAACATGTCCTTAACACACAAAACTACTGTACGGTAAGATTGCAAACAATACATAATAATGTCGGAAATCCGTTAAGAAATCTATTATCCCTCGTCGACCACAACAAAGAACGCCGTCGATTCGCCATCATAAACGTAATCTGGCATTCATACACATGCCACCATACGCGTATGAAGTCCGACTTCAGGTATATCTGACAGGTTTTGAAATATGTATATAATCGCTGCCAATGAGCGGGCATTCGTTTCTGCGGGCTTAATTATTATGCATATTCTTAGGAAATAGTTTGCTTCATCTATTTGCCTGTTATACAGTGGTCTAATAAAATACATTTTATTGGCAATAAATATGTTTCGTATATATTTAGTACTGTACTTATTTTACTTTGCCTAATAAGTTTTATTTTTTGATTATAAGGAATGATTCTTTGACCGCACTGTTTATTTTTGTTACTCCTCCCACGCATGTAACTTCAATTAGTATAATGTGGTATTCCCACACGAGATTTACGTCCATTAAAATAATTACAATTTTATTGCGGTTTTATAATTCCAAGTTTGTTTCTGAGCGCTCATTATCTACCACTTTTATGTCTTCCATAAATTTAACGCCAATTAGTACCAACAATTTGTACGGTGATTCGATTTACATGCTTACCAAGGCAACGACATAATTGGTACAGACGTTTTTATACGTATGTGCCGTTGTCAAGGCCTACACCTAATCCACAGGACGAGTCATATAATAAATAGCATTGGTAATTTACAACTCTGTCGGTTGTATTCAATTGTTTGTGACCACCGAATTGCGCGTGTAATTATAATTGAATTACACGAAATTAGATGTAGAAAAGGAGGCGGACTTAATTGCATCCGGAATTCATAATTTAGTCCTCGTAACTTGGGACGTTCGTCGGTTTCTCGGCTGTTCCTTCCCGAGTTTCTTTAGAGAAGCTTGGATTACAAAGTTGGGGGAAATTAAGAAAAAAGCTACTCCCTCCGGCTGTTTTTGCCACTTGCTTTGTTACAGTTTAATTTATGTCGAGTACTAATTTATTTATGTCCTAAAAGGTTGGAGGCTAATTTGTGTTTCCTAAATGGCGTGGATGATAATTTTATGCATTTGAATTAAAGAAGTAATTCCAGTATTAACTAACAAGCAAACGTAAGCAACTATCCCATTCTAATTTTGATAAAATTTTGCAGGAACGTAGTACATCGAAAAACGTTAGACATATTCTTTTTAGTTGTTATCTTTTCAGTTATAAAGGGGGCGTTATTGACGTTTAAAGCTCTCCCAATAAAAATATTTTTTGGTATAGCTCAGAAATAAGACAGACACATCGAACTCGTTTAAGAAAGACATTGTTCTCTGTTACTAGCACTATTCACTATCATTTATATGGTACATGGGTTATTGGATTGTATATATATTGTGCTGGAAAATCTCAGACTCTTAATTTGCCAAATGGATTCTTTCATTTAAATTTCTTTGTTTGTTTTAAATTTAAATATAAATAATATTAAATAATTGAAATAGCCAAATGTAAGATTTTAAATATATATATTCACAAATCAAAGTGTATATATATCGCTTTTTAACAAAATTTCTTTTTTAACAAATACCTAAATCAATCCATGTCTAGCTAAATTTGTAAATTATAAACGAAATACAAAATAAGAGCAAAAGGACAGTAAATTTTGAAAATTCATTATAACTTGAAGTCTTTAATTTTGTAATGGTACTCACACTTACACGTATTGTATTGTATTCTAGATATCCTGGTCCTCGGCTTCCACCAATGTGTCCGAAACTCCAAATTATTGTGAAAATATCAGCTGGTACACTTTTAGGTTCAAATAACTTTGAAGAATTTCAAATATTATAATTAATTCGAAAAATAATGATTTTTTCTCTGGAGAGATAACTCCGACATCTGTGAATTTGACATAATCGTTATTTTTTATATCAGGTTGTTTCCGGGATTACACTCATTATATTCAGCTTGTTTACCTATATGATAGGCCATGCAGTAATCACACTCTTGATGGAAGAAAATTATTTGCAAATAAAGCTACCATCCATCCGATGTACGAGAAATTTTGAAAACAGTATGTTTTATTTCGAGACAATACATATTTTAATAGTATGATAAAAATATGTGAGTAGAGTACATTATACGTTTTTTAGAAATACATTTGGAAGAAATTATAATTAAAGACAGATATATATATATAGTTAACGGTAGTGGAGTTTACATCTCTACTGCACGTGTTGTTTAAGGGACTCTTTTTTTAACTTTTAACTAAAATTGTTAATTATATGTCAATAATGAACAACTAAAGTAGATATCTGTAAAATTTAATATGCAGAAACAAAACTGTACGGAATAAATATTATAAGTAAATTAAAGAAGAAGGAGTCTTAACGGCACTTTGCCTCCAGCAACAAGAAAATAAGGGTGTGAACCATACACTAACGGGGAAATATCAAATACAGAAGTATAAGAAGAATTTAGAAAAACATTGATATTTCAAAAGATTTCAAAATTAATAATCATTGTCATTTGTATATATACATAGTAGCACTACGTTTTAGATGAGAAAAATCAGTGGCGCAGTTATTTGGTCGTAGGACAGCTAAAAGAAACCTACTCGTTTACCCCCGTTCACAGATATTGTTAACTTATTTCTGTTCCTCATATCTTTAAACCACGCAAAAGAATAAAAGCTACCTGCTTTTAGATTCCTTTCTCAATGTCCAGTGTAGTGGAGTTATCGTCATATTAAAGTAGTATCTTGCAACCTACATTTTTCTGTATTTTTAGAATTAATTTTTATATACTATTAGTTAGTAATAAACTAATTTCCGATTTTAAATGTAGATGGGTGTAGTATGTCTTTCGAATGACTTTTATTAATCGAACAACCTTATACTTTTGGCATTTGTCAGCTTTCTAACTTTGGCTTAAAAACGAAATTAAGTGTATTTTTTTTGGGATTTGTATGTGTGGGCTCAATTTTAACATAGAGAACAAAAACATTAATTTTCGTTATATTTTGCTTTCTTATTTCCGAAAAGGAAAGAGTACGACACAAGTTGCTACATGGTTAAACGATCTGTATGGTATAGTTCAAAAAGAAAGACAATGCCGGAATCGGTTTGATAAACTTCGTTTTGGTGATTTTTCACTAAAAGATGAACCACGATATGGTAGACCAAATAAAGTGGATGATCAAATCGAAGCCATAATTGGCTCGGACCTTCGTATCTCTACGCGAGAGATTGCAGAATGATCAAATGTATCACACATAACAATTGAAAATATTCGGGATTTATTAACATCTGCAATTTAGATCTCAAACAAAATGAAATCGAACTTCTTCTAAAACGGATAATCACTGGTGATGAAGGTGGGTAGTTTATTATAACATCGAACAACATCGGTCATGGTCTAATGAAAATAAACCAGGGCAAATAACATCTAGAACTGAAACGCATCAAAAGAAGATTATGCTGTTAGTGTGGTGGGATTACAAAGCTATTGTGTATTTTGGCTCCGTTCACCATTGTTACAGTCTATTAATTCTTATTTGATTATATCAAGCGTGTTACGACGGAGTCCGATGTTTTGTATGCTTTGAAAAAAAATAAAAATTTGTATACTACGGGTGATGATAAGTATCCTTCTAATTTATTTTTGTTCACTGGTACCTTTCCCGACGTGTGGAAGATCATGCGTATCACTCCTATTCACAAAAACGTCATATTTTCTTTGCTGGATAACTACCGGCCTATCGCAATTATTAACGACTTTGTTAAAGTCTTCGAGATCTATTCGTATAATAGCATTTATCCATTATTCCGCCCTTTCTTATCCGAACATCAGCATGACTTTGTGACAAAACGTTCTACGGTATCTAATCTTGTCCTTTTATGCAGTTCCTATCAGAGTGCCTGGATGAGGCGAGCAGGCCGACGTTATATGTACAGACTTCTCGATTACTTTTGCCTAAATCATACTTGGTTTTTGATGAAGCTTGGGGCTGTTAGGTTCTTGCTATTACAATCAGTTTTTAAGTCCTACTTCTCTAATACAATACAATTTGTAAGCTGTAGACCATCGTACAAACAATTTCTCTCCTACACTGGAGTACCGCAAGGTAGCAATTTAAATCCACTACTCTTTCTAATTTCTATAAATGGTCTGCCTGAATTTGAGTTAACATCATGCTTGCAATCACGACACACAATTCAAGAATTAGCTACAGCACAACACCTTGAGATACAAACTTGATATGTACATATGATCTACAAATGTCAGTTAACTAAATGTCAAAAACATTTATCAAACAAACAATGAGGAGTAGGTGAGGGGTGATGCACGAGTATCCGCCCTCGTAAATACATAGTAGAAGACTATTACACCAAAAAAAGAATTGCTTTGATTTAAGCCATGATTGAAATTCTAATTTTATTGAAATGATCTAATTCATCACAACCCTGATTCAAAAAGACTTTAGCAAGCTAGCTTGCATGTAAGTATTGTATTTTGGGTGTAAAAGTTATATAAATATCACTGTAAAATATATCTACCGTGAGGAAAGTTCAATCTGTCGAATTCTTTTTTAAAACTTTTGCTTCCATCTTTAATTCTTAATATTCCTTATGATTTACATTTCCATTATCACGCATGATTAAATTTTAAATTTAGGTCCGGAATATTCTCTACTTAATGTTAATAGGCTCTTCCTTTCATACATAAATATAACAGTATATCCATATAAGACTTGAAACACCATCCGGCGATCATAAATAAAGGATAATTAGATGATAATTAATGCGACGTATGCGTCCAGTGGGGACGCTGCGTTGCGAAAAGCAAGGAAAAAGCTCGATTTCGTATGTACCTAACATACATGCGGAGATCGAGATGAGACGCGTTCCTCGACTTTTCCATTACGTTTTCGCCGGGGTCCAGCGGTAGTGTAGGGACCTTCGCGTGAAATATGGATGTGTAGCGCGGTTCTCCTCCGATTCCCTTTCCACCCTTCTCTCTCCCTCGCTCTTTCTTTCTCTTTTTCGGCGATAGTTCCATCTCTTGCTCTCTCGCGCACTCATTCATACATACACATACATATTATATGCAATTATAATTCTTAGTGCATGATACACAGACGATGGAAGGGATTGTAGTGGGGGGATGTTATCCGCCATATTGTATACGCCCCCGCCCGACAGGCCCCGCCTTATATTTGTCTCGCTCCTGCTAATATACTAATGTATGCAGAGCGCTCTTTTCCACTATGTATATCATGTATATACCAGTGTGGATGCCTGCCAGGCAAGGCCTCTCTTCTTTTCCTTCTTCGGAATAATTTTAATGGATCGCGCTGAAGAATCGGTTCCTGCTCGGTGTTGCCGTGGATGTAGATGTGCATGTGTGTACGGCCGTGGCGCGCGGCGCGGTGGTTGCGAAGAAATTTGGAGAGAATATCGGAATTCCGAAGAAGAAGGCGAGCTTTTTGTTATATTAAATGTCCTTTCTTTTATACACACACGCACACATATACTCCGTACTGGCACATGTGCCCGCTTTGGAGTAACTATGCTCGTGTATGTGTTTCTTCTTATTCGTGACGGTTGAGACAGAGAGATTCGATTATATACGTTCTTATTCTGTTCTCTCCGCGTGTAGGATGGGGTTCTCTCCTCTGCTTTTGCTACGAGTCCTTCTTTAGACGTTCTCGTTCTCATAAGACCGTGTTCAAATAGAATAATAATTGCATTACGTATCCATTTATCTATTGTTCTTTAACAATGCCTTTTATGAATTGAAATAATATTGAATGCATGCGCAGATCTAATAGGTACCTTGAAAATTTGCTGTTAATTACTCAGTTAATTAAATTGTATTACTAACTGTTCAATTTGTTACATTAAACATTCGAAATCATTCTATTGTGAATTGTTAATGGAAATCTACCGTTCTATCCTACAAGTAAGACCACTATGCTGACAGAACAGTGCTAAGGTTTAGAAAAAAGGGAAGGCGTGTTCGTTAATTTTCAGTCTCCGATCAATAGTTTACTGTAAACAATATGTGTGAATGTATATGTTGATGAAGTAGGAAACATTACAATGACAAATTCTGCGAAAGTAATATAAAACCACATTTAAATTGAAGATCGCACCAAATTCCCAATTTCATTGTAATAATACATACGGTTTGTTTGGACGCAATCGAACGATTATTGTATTTGTATATAGTTTATCGCATTTCACATTGATGTTTCATTCGATTATGTTTTAATGTGTCTGTTATTATTGTCATCAAATATTAGTAGAAATCCCGGCAATGTCCCTGTTTAGGGTAATATTATTGCGCTTTCTAACTATGACCATGACATCAACGGTAATTATTTAGAATGTTCCTTATTGCAAAGGCACTCATGTAATTCTGTAATTACCATTAAGACAAACCGAGGTTTCTTTTGACCAAGTGCCAATTCGTCAGTAAGCGGGTTAACGCGTCATTCAGAGTACACGACATAGCTTCATCCATACAACATTATAAGCCATATAAAGTTTCAATTTGTCTAGAGCAAGTTAACCTTTATTCAGTTTCAATTCGTCAGTGAGCGGTTTAACTTGTCATTGAGTGTATTTTTGTAACTAACCGTGAATATAGTATACACATTATATTTACGAGTTTTATTAAGAATGTGTTACAAAAGAAACATAACTTCTTCAATGATAATTGAAATTTCCTTGTTCCTCCAACTTTAAATTTAATTTATTATCAGTGAAAAAACCAACGGAAGATTATTCTAAATGATTTAATAACTTCTTCAAACCATGAGAAGTTCATACAGGGTTAATGCAAGTAAAGTAACTATATACTAAATGTCACCAGACCA
Source organism: Trypoxylus dichotomus (assembly GCA_023509865.1). NCBI lineage: Eukaryota > Metazoa > Arthropoda > Insecta > Coleoptera > Scarabaeidae > Trypoxylus > Trypoxylus dichotomus. The sequence continues at coordinate 42,541,985 of CM042074.1, read as the reverse complement.
TTATAAACATATAATTTTAGACCTTAGTTACATACGTAGTTGGTAATGTCTCTGCAACTGGGTACCGTTACATCTGTAGAAACAATTCAAGTAGTAATTTTAAAGTTAAATGTTTATTGGTATTATGAACATAACTATGTGAAACTTACGGATGATAGTGGTAGGTATGTTGGCGTAATTTCCATTTTTCCAATGCTTTACATAAAGTCATGTGCACGAAAATAGCAGTCGTAAATTAATACTTATAAATTATATTTACAACAGACCATGCTGGCGCAGCAATATTTGTTATTTAAAATCCCTGAGAACGTATGGTTCCGGTAAACTACGGATTATGAAGGAGAATTACTGAGTTTCCTATAGAATCATGCGCTGTTATTTGCATATGCATTGAAATAGCAGTACCATACGTGGCGACACTAAACGCAGATATACAATGTTCGGTTTGTTGCAGAGTAATACAACTTTAATTATCCATTTCTGTTGTAATATGAGCCGGGGAAAACATTGTTCTTCGAAAATAAGAGCAATTATACTTGATCTTCTTAATAGAAGGAAAAGCTACAAGTTTATGCGAGAAACTCTTTCTTGTTCCGGGAAAATGATTGTAAACGCTAGAAACTGAAGAAAAATGTAAGAAAATCGCAGTGGAAAAAGGAAAATTAGTGCTAGAGAAGACAGAAATATTATAACTTCTGCAAAAGAGACACCATTCGTGAGTTCAACTGCAATTAAAAATGAGTTGAACCTTTCTATAGGCACTTTTACTATTAGGCGAAGACTAATTCAAGCAAAGTTGGATGCAAGAAAGCCTAGAAAGGTGCCATTATTAAATAAAAGATGAATACAGAATAGGTCGTCGTTTGCTCATGAACACGCAGAATGGGACGGAAGAAAGCGGCGTTATGTACTATGGTCAGAGGAAACTGAAATAGTTTTATTTAAATCTGGTGCATACCAACAACAGTACTAAGACCATCAAGCAGCATTTCAACCCATGCACACCAAAAAAGAAACAGTAAAATTCATGGTATGGCGTAGGCCCTTTGCGTAAGATAGACGGCATACATAATGAATGTCGGTATCTATGCAAACATATATATATATATATATAAACTATCTACGCTAACATATATATATATATATATATATATATATACTGTGCTTCTGTTATATGTAGAGAAAGAAATGTCACGAAGGTAGTTGCATGTGGTCCGAAATATGTTCCTCCTAAAGCGAAAACATGGTTCCGAGATAATAACTTTCGCGTTTTGGGTTAGTCGTTGCAATCGCCGGATTTAATCCCAATTGAAAATGTATGGGTGGAGTTGAGAAAGAATATGTCAAACTGAGTGGTAAAATATTTCAGTAGAGACATTTAGGCAATTGGTATATTCGCTACCCCACAGGTGTTAAGGTGTGATAAGGAATAAAGGTCAAGCAACAAAATATTAAGTTTCTCAATCCAATTACCTAAGTAAAAATTAATTTGGATCGTATTTTTGGATGACTACTATTTTAATGCTCAATTATTTTCTTGTCCTTCACTGTAAACAGTTTTATTTTCTCTTTGGTATTAATAAATCTATTCATTTATTATTATAGTTATGTAATATGTAAGAATAGAGAGTGCAATAAACGAATGATTTTTTTTATTTAACGTATGAATTGATATCTCAGCAAAATTAAGATCACTGGTATTTCGTGCAGATGACATTATTATGCTTATTATTATTGCTAATAATAATAACTTTTAACTATTCAAAAAGTTGTAAGCGTAGAGAAACTACACAAAGAATCAACGCGAAATAAATGTCATGTATGTACTGATTTTGGCAGTTGTGAACGTCATCAATGAAATCAATAACAGTGGTAGTAATAATCAATGTTTGCAATACAGTAAAAATATTGTACATGCACGTAACCCTTACGCTTGAAATATAGCGGCCTATTTACATACGATTTTGCAAAAATATTTGCGGATACGCAAGTTTTAAATGCTATTAAGGATGTAAAAAAATAGAATTGCATGCAATGAAGGTCTATGCGACAGAAACAGAAAACAAATGTGTATGCTAATATTGAATTACCTTTTCTGTGAAACACTACGCGCGTGGATTCAGTCCTGAATAATCACTTAGGCGAGTCTATATTAGACGGCAAAACAGGACGTGAAATTACAACTTTCGTAGAATGCAATAGATTACTGCAAATTTCATACTACCTTAAACATTTAAACAATAGGCGCGTAATTTTGTTTCAAAGGGAAAACGTGTAATATTTTTTTACATTTTATTTGTAATAATTAAAAAATTCTGTTTACAATGTAAGTTGTGTAATTAACCATAATAAGTAGTTTTAGACTTCCGCGGTATTTGTTTTTTTAAAGAATTTTAGGTTTCCGGGATGAAACCGTGTCGTAGTTGAATGAATCTGCCGACGTTTCGCTTTCAGTTGTATGGAGCTTCTTCTGAGCTGTTGCATGCAACTGTACTTCTTTATAATATTCATAATAAGTATTGTAATGGCATATTATGGCACCGTCTATTCGATTATTAATAATTCCGTTATACTTACAAATTTATTATTTTAATGAGAAAGTACTGCGTGAGGTTGTTTCTAATATAAAGTATGATCTTCAAATGCTTGCTGACATATCGCTAAAACATTGTTTTCAGATTAATACAAGGAAAACTCCAGTCTCACTCTTTGGTCGCACTAACGTTCGCAATGCCGGTGTGTTCCGTATCCGGATCAAAGCTAACAGGTTAAGCGCCATGGCGGGCACCGGTGTCTGTTCACCTATTTGAATCACGTCCCATAGCGCTTCACTTTCTAAACTTTGAAATGCCAGCAGCGCCAAAAGACACACTTTTAACTTGAGGAAATGTCCAAACTAAGACCAATAAGTCATATTGTTCAGGCTCGGTATTGTTATTTTTGTCTTCTACCTGCTAATAATTCTACTCATTAGGCTCAACCTCATCCGAATTATTAGTCTGATTATCATTTATCTCACCCTCAACTTCGGTAGCTAGCTGCTCTGCGTTATACCCAGTTACATGCTTGAATTCCTGAGATTCTGTATGAATTTTTTTGGTTAAATTCTTCATTAGCTTAGGCTGTTTTTTTTTGTAAAAGAGAAAGATGGGTATTGACGTTTTACTGTGTAAGAGCGAGACAGTCTGGGGTCATTTTGTAGATACTTTCTCTTATTTTTATTTCTCTCATACATTTCCAAATCTGGGTCATCAGAGTAGGTGTCAGAACTACCAAGAGGAACGAGCACTGGATCACCGTCGGAATCTAATGAAAAGGGATCTCTTGAAATATCATCATCTATACAAATGTCTTACAATAAGTACTTTTACATAGCCTCATATACAATACAGAGGTTACCTTCATATTGTTGTTGTTTTGGGGATGGGGGAGGTATTCCTAGAACTATGAAGGACGACTACGGCAATACGTATAACGACCCACCTTCCATAGTGAGAGCCTTGCGGGAGTTTTTCCAATCGGTGTACCTTCCTTCATTTGCTCCAACGCCTGTTGCTCCAATTGCTTCGTGCGCTACTATGGTTGACCTAGGTTCTGTAACTGAGATGGATGTGGTGTGTGCTATGAAATCCTTAAAGAATAATTGCACGGCGGGTAGTGATGACATTCCGGCCTTTTTTGTTAGGGATTGTGCAAATATATTTGCTTCTCCTCTTTGCTACTTGTTCAATCTCGCTCTCAAAACATCCACCTTCCCGTCTGTGTGGAAGATTGCCAAATTGGTGCCTGTTTTTAAAAATGGTGAGAAGTGTGTTATTTCCAACTATCGTCCCATATCGTTATTAAATAATTTTGCTAAAATTTTTGAGAAATGTTTGTACAAGTATATTTATGCTCAAGTTAGACCCTGGATTTCAAATGACCAACACGGTTTCGTTGCTCAACGATCTACGGTAACTAATCTTGTTACAATTACACAATACCTATCTGATAGTATTGATGCCGGTGGACAGGTAGATGTTGTGTATACTGACCTAACAAAAAGCTTTTGATCGAATCGACCACACCGTGCTTATTAATAAATTGGACAATATTGGATTTTCGTCTTCTCTTTTGTCTTTATTCCAATCGTATCTTCTTGATAGAAAGCAATTTGTGACATACATGGGATTTGAGTCTGATTACTTCGCGCCGAGCTCTGGAGTTCCTCAGGGGAGTAACTTGGGTCCACTTCTGTTCCTCATATATATAAATGATTTGTGCTATCAACTGAACTGTCCAAAGTTGTTATACGCAGATGACTTGAAGTTGTACTCAACAATTAATAATTCTCAGGATTGCAATCATTTGCAAAGCCAACTCGATATATTCCACACGTGGTGTGTCAACAACAGACTAACAGTTAATGTAAACAAATGCAAAATTGTCACCTACACTCGTAAGACGACTCCAATTATATATACCTACCACTTGGCTGGATCTTCTTTACCTAGGGAGACCTCTATGAGAGACTTGGGCGTCGTCTTTGACTCAAGACTGACCTTTATGGAGCACATATCCAGTATTTGTGCATCAGCGTTGAGTATGTTAGGATTCATTATACGTGTTACACGACCATTTGCTTCTATAACAGCCATTCTTCCTCTTTATTTCGCTTTTGTTCGGTCTCGACTGGAGTATGCGTCCTTGGTCTGGTCACCTATGTACATCTATCAGATACATCTTCTAGAGCAGATTCAGAGAAGATGTTTGAAGTTCTTGTACTTTAAAAATTTAATACTTACCCGATACAAGGATTTAGCCACAGTGCTCTGCTAGAGGCATTTAATATTGATTCATTAGAACTACGTCGAAAACAGGCTGAGTGTAAATTCTTATTTACTTTACTTCATAATGGTCTTGATGTCCCTGAGTTGTTAAGTAAAATCAACTTCATTGTACCACGTTCAGGATCTAGGCAAACAAATACATTTTACTGTTTCGCACCTAGAACAAACATCGCCATCAGGTCCCCAATACACAGATTGTGTAGCAATTTCAACTCTATGGAGTTTGCCGAGTTGGATATACATACCTGCACTTTACCGTCCCTTTTGACGGTATGTAGACCACGGGTGCGTTACACTTACTTGAATAATTTTTCCGTTCTCTCTTTTTTGCTAACCACTGGTAAACTACTTTTTTTTTTAATTTAAATTAAAGCAACTAGTTACTAAGTTTTCTAATTTGACATACTTTAATTTTATGTTATTTATATTTGCATGTGTACATTATTTAACATTGCCTTGTAATTGGATATTTGTATCTGTTGGGCATTAAATATTATTATTATTATGTTTAGCTAACGCTAATAATACAATGCGTTGCGAACTGCTACTCGTGTCTGTATATTTAATTCGGTTGTATTTGTTGGCCAGTTATTACAACAAAATAAGCATGTCACCACCTAATTCGTTTGGCAGATGTTCCGTGTATTATCGTGTCTGCTCGCATTGCTACCCTGCAGGGCCAGAGCGAACAGCCATGTCCGCTGCCTCTTTTTAGAAAAAATAATAATAAGTGCAGATCCCAAGTATTGAAGTGTTTTAGAATCTGATAAAAAGTATATTGGTCCAGGGGCTAGTTTCACCCAAACTGTCTGGCGCTCAACCTGTTAATGATGAAGTATTTCAGTATCAGACCATACGCGTAATTTAGAACTCTAGATATGAAACACCGTTTCAAGGAATATGTATCTCATATACTGAGACTTGGCTACTGCAATCTGAAAATTTTATACGGTAGCAAAGAATGTTTAGATGCATAGAACTTAAGAAAATCATTGTGTGAATCTCTTGTTTTGTCAATATTTAATTTCTGGTGAGTGTTTACTATAATTGCTTGGATAGTATTGACAGAGGTAAAATTCAGTGATTGTAAAACTTTTGCTTGAGATATATTTACGTCATTCGTAAGCTTCAAAGAAGATCTCATACTCTCGGATGGGCAAGATGGTTGTGCATATCACTTAGAGCTGAGTTCTCTTCTACTGTTTTTTATCAAAAATTAATTTATCATAAAAAAAGCTAGCTATCTCTACCGGAAGATCTTTAGAACAGATAGATGTTCATAATGTTAATTTGAGGTTTAAAGGCCTACTTACACCTCCAGTTCACAGCTTAGAGATGGTGAAAAGATCATTATCTTATAATGTTAGATATCTTAGTGCAATTCCTTTGGAGATTCGTCACTTAAAGCCAACACTGTGTGCTCGTCAGTTACGTAAGCGTTATTATCTATATACTTAGTCAGCATTTTCGTTTTCGTTTTCCTTATTTCTCTCCATCCTCAGCACTCCGTTCTTTTTCATTTTCATTCTTGTTTCAGTTTTTAGTTAAGTTGTTATAATTATATTTCATTCATTTTATCTATGTAGGTCATCTTCGAGTTTAGAAGGAAGAGCAGCTGCTTATTTCTAAATCGCTGATCCTGAACTCGTTGGTACATTTTTCTTTTTTAAAATATACTTTATATATTTTATTTATGGTGTATTTGTATTTATTTATATTGTGCTAATACACCGCATATTATTATTATGCTCCTTTTACAAAATGTTAACGGTTTGTTTTTTTTTTTATTTTACTTTTAGGTATATACATATAACCAAAGTTCAAATGTTGTTTAAAAATATCTGTTTGGCAAACCACAAGGTTTCACATTTCTTTATTTATTTGAATTTATATTCTCTGGAACAGTAACTGGTTAATAAAATTGTGAATAATTATTTATAATAATTTAACACTTGCAATGCGTTTGTGCTTATTTAGAAAATCCCTTATACGTTAGATTTAAACTCAGCAAGAAGTAAATTTCTGCCGTTTCGTGTAATTTAATCTACTTAAATCATGAGACGCGATTCGTAACGTATAGTTACAACTTCGTTTTGGAAACAATGAAGCCCATTTAGCATAATTCGATTCGTTGATGGACGCTTTCGTCGATGTCGCTGCTCGAATAACAGAAACGCGTAAAACCATCTCATAAATACGAAAGAGTCTCCTCATTGTTATCGATTTAAAAAGGAGAAAGGATGAGTTATCTAAAACGGGCGATCGTTCGAAGAGAAGAGGAGCCAGCAGCAGCTAGCAAACACCATCGTCCGTCCGTCCATCGGAGCGTGCATGTTTGTACAATGTCGTCTGTACGTTTAGGTTACATCCGATCAAAAGTCGCATCATATGAAAGATGGCGTTCGATTCTTTTCCTTCGACTTTTCAGCGAGAATTGTTCAATAAAATCTTTTAGTTTTTTCAAATGAGTGGGGAGGTACTTTAGAGCAATGTGAAGAGTCTTTTATATTTTGTAAGAATACGTAAAAGGAATTTGTGAAAATATCTTGTTTCCAAGTGACTCAGAAAACACTTCTCAAGAAATATTTGTTCAAGTTTCAATTTTAGCTAGTCTAAAATCGTTAGAGAAAAAAATTGTAACTTAAATCTGATATCTGATTGGCAATCTATAGCACAAGAACGTGTGCCCAATTCTTATTAATGAATTACGATAGTATATTGTTACCTTTGTTACCAAGTATAAATAAACTTTTCTCTTATACTTTCTACCAACTTTTTGGCATGTCATTGACTTAAAGGTGTCAACCATTTATCGGATTGGGAAAGATAATTGTCTCAGAGTGTGTAAACAACATTCTTTAAGCTTGGTCCTTACACATTCTCAATTGGGTTGCGATTGTGATGTCCATACTAGCACATTGATTCCATTCTCTGCTTTGCAAGTGATACAGAGACGGCTTCGATATTTAAGACCGCTACTTTCTCGAAACATCCAATCCTGTGAAATCACCAAAGTTTGATAAACTGCGTACGTTGGGTTTCGATCAACAAGTATAACGATCCAAAGCTCACAATATTGAAGTAACCCCAAACATGAATTCTTTAAGGATATTTAGCGGTCCTTCGCAGCGTTGTAGACTTGCGAGATATGCATGTTTTCTAACTAAGAATTAAGGTGCAAAATGAGGGTTCATCTGTAAAAACTACATTGTTTCAATCCTTATTAGCATTTTTGCATGCTTAGTTCTCTTCTTCGCTATTTTATTGGAATGTGTTTTGATTGTCGCCTAATTATAATTGCGGAAACGCGTTCCTTTTGATAAATAAGTATTTATTACGAGAGTTGCCTTTAAGTTTTGCATATGGAGCTGGAATAAAACAGTAGATAGCTTTTAAAGGCTTTATTATTTTTCGGAGTGTTCTCCATGTTCTTGATTTTCGGAAAGATGAAGAAACCGTTGAGACCTAGGTTCGGATTGTATGGAGGATGGTCTAACAATTCGACGTTTTGTTGCGTTAAAAATTCAATTGTTTTGCGTGCGTCTGCGAACTTGCATTGCCTTGGTGAATGATGATTTTTTGTTTGGGTAGGCAGAGAAATTGTTGGGGCATGACCTGCTTTTGAAACAAATATCTCGACCAAATTTTTGGACACACTTCGAGAACGGATGGCCTTTGCCGGTTTCTCTTCACCTTGGAACACCCAAATAGACGACTAGAGTTTATTTTCTAGCTTGCATGTGTAATCCAAGATTCAGAGTTTCTGGCGTTGAAGCGGTCTAGAGCTTATTGACACTAATTTACCTAATTTATTTTATTTGCTCTTCGGTCAACAGATGCGGTAGCCAACGGGAAACTAATTTTTTATACACAATTCCTCACGCCAATTTTTTTTAAATTGAGGTCTGGAATCCCCAATGATGCCTGAATCTCATGATACGTCACAGGTCGATTTTTGTTGATAATCTTGCGCACAGCATGGACGTTTTCCTGAATGACTGCAGTAGTTATCAATCTGCAATCAGGTCATTAGTTCATTAAAATATTTCAGTTAATAAAAAAATGTCGCATGGTCACAAAATTTTCGCCAAAGAAAGGAGTATACCTACTGGAAATCAAAACAATGTTTGGATCATATTTATGGTGATTTGTCTTCTTCCTATGCTATTTCAAAAAAAGTGGGCGTTTGGGACAAGATTCTATTTAAGATAATGATGTGCTAATTGAAGTGGTGGCGGCAGAAAAAACTTTATTTATTGAAGAATTAATATCATATAAGATAGTTGTTTGAACGTGAGGAAATTACGTATTAGTGCTATCTAATATTTTTAATTTTTAATTTAAGTGTTCGCCTATGTTAGGTGAATTCTGACCATAAGGTTACACAAGGTAGGCTGCTTTTAGCTCCTCAACGTCAACGTTGTGTTCAACATGCTTGTTCATTTTAAAAAATGCGTGGATGAAGTTGTCACAGTAATTAAAACAATAGTTCTGTATTGTAATATTCTATCCAAAATGGAGTCGATGAAATGGCGGCGACCAAATGAACCAGAGAAGTTGTTGAATTAACCAAAAAGACTATGGCTAGAATATTGAACAATTGAACATTTACCGTATGGCTTTTATATGGTTCGTAGTAGCCATTTAAAAAAGGATCTTAGGGGATGTTTTTTTCATGACAGGGGATGTTGAATTGCAAACCATCATGATGCAACATTCTAAGGGAAAAAAATCAGATTATTTTTACAAGGGTATAGAGTTATTAGTTAGTTGTAGTAACAAATCCATTGAAATAAGTGAAAATTATACAGGAAAAACAAGATAATAAAATTTTCAAAATTATTTGGATTCACATTTACTATATTTTGAACGATGTTAACTCTAGTAATCGTTTAATATCATTTATTACTTATGATAAATGTCGTTTCCCTCATTCTTTTACACTTCAAATTTTATTTTACTACTCAAATCCCCAAAACGATCCTTAGTACATAAGTATGCAAATTTCAGGAGAATTACCTACACAGGTTGCAAACACGATATTTTCTTCTATAGGTAACAATACAAATTCTGTTTAATTTGTTCTTAGGTTTTTATGTTCTGTGATGGAAGTATGTTTATTTTTATTTCAAGGTAATCATAACTTGTTTTTTGTTGTTAATTGGATAGCTTTTTTCATTTGAAATTTAATGTTGTTGGAAGTCTAATCTGTATATACCACAAAAGTAATTGTTTAGCAAGAATCGCTATTATTTCGATAATTAATAATGATTATCCATAATTATAATTTCCTTTGCGTCAACTGTTGACTCTGTTTTGATAGATACTACAAATTTTTCGGTGGCGGTATATAAGTGCGTTTTTACAGCCTTCATCTGTGGTGGCAAGAGCAGCTTTGCAGTCATTAGAAGCGTTTTAAAAATCCAAAATACAAGTTAACCCATCACCGTCATCGTCATCAATGAACACCGTTACGAGTATTTCAGCTAGGACCCGGTTTCATATAAAATCTACATGTAGATAGAAGAGTAAAGGTACAGGCGAGAGTCACATGTCGTCTCGTAAACCGATATCTTTGAAGTCTTAGGAGTCCTCGTCCTCGTCAGATGAGTTAGTGGCGCAGAGTCCGTGTGCAATCTGACTGTGCAAACGTCAACAATCCATATCCACTTTTAATATATTCCTGTGTCCACAATGCCCGGAGTAAACGCGATCAGAATATCGGATGCTGAAAGAAACGAAGAAGACGAATGTGATGGCGCGAGCGGGGGCATCATCGCACAAGCATCACACACTTATACATATACATGTCCATAGGCGTCGCTCTAGTCGCTTTTTCATAGGAGAAAATTAAATATTGTTTGTGAGTATAGTCATTTGTAGTGAACGAAAATGATTTATATTCTTTTGAGTTAATAAATTGAATAATACTTATGAAAATATAGATATCGTAAATGAAGGAAAATTACAATCTAAAAGCTTCTTATAAACTTCAACAGTTGCAAAAAGTAGTTAATTTTAGGTAATCAAGTAAACTGATTACCTATTCCAATTTTTGTCGTTCTAGAAAGCTCGTTGGACTGTATAGAAACCTTACTACTTTGCAATTTTATCTTAGGAAAGCCCGAATTATAAATTTTTATAGGAGCTTACAGGCTTTATCTCATTTCACACTTATGTGATGCTCACGGTTTTTAGAGCGGTTCTTTGGAAATCTGGTTTTAGAAATGTGGTCTTTCTTCCTTTTTTCTGTTAATTATGGAACAAAAAATCGTTGTGTTGGATCAATAGCAAATTTACTTTTGCATACAAATTTATAACAATACCTTTCCATTTGAGTATAGCTAAACTCAGAGGGAATGGGCTATCTTCAGAGCTTTTGAGACACGTTGTGTGCAATATTATACAACTAACCTAGCACTTACTCTTAAATGGTACGAAACTGCTTGTTAACAGAAATTAATACACAAAAACAAAGTACAGTAAGAGGTACAACACATCGTAAATGCATAAAAAACAATACCTAACATTGATTTAATATAAAACCGTTGGCAAATTCGTAGTGACAAATACAATTTCCTTGTAATTACCAACGTATTTAAAACTGTTTTTCTGAAAAAGTCAGTCTCCCAGAGGGTCTTTTGATGTTGAACAAAATAATATTGTACGTGAATATTTAGTCGACAGAGAAAAAGTAACTTTTATATCTCTTCATATCAAATTGGGTCTTATGAAGCAGTATGTTAAAGTTCTAGATTTAGAAAGGGAATGTTTAAAGTACGTATCTCAAAAGTTTCCACGACTAAGTTACGAAAAAATTAAAGCTGGAGTATTTGATGGACTTGAAATTAGAAAATTAATGACAGATCCAAACTTTATCAATTCTATGACCGAAGGTGACAAACAAGCCTGGACTTCATTCATTATGGGCGTGAACAATCTTCTTGGAAACAAAGAAGCCACAAATTACAAAGATCTAGCAAAACCAATGCTTCAAAAATTTCACCGCCTAGATTGTAACATGACCATAAAGCTTCATTTTCTTCATGGTCATCTCGACAGGTTTCCCGAAAATTTAGGTGCTGTTAGCGATGAACAAGGCGAGAGATTTTATCAAGATTTGAAAACCATGGAAATTCGGTACCAAGGAAGATGAGATCTTCGTATGATGGCTGACTAATGTTTGACTGTTCAAATTGACTACTAAACCAAAATACACAGCATAAAGTGCAGCAAGCGAAAATTTATTCCCTGATTGTTGTTTGTGTTTTTACAAGTACCTTTGTAATTTTTTAACAATGATCAAAATAAATACACGTATTATGCTCGTGACTAATACTGTACCTAAATAAATAAAGTAATTATTAAAATTTTATACCTCCTTTATATCTCATCAGTTCTTAAGTAACAACTTAGCTGCATTAGTGATTGCTCGAAGACTATAGTATGGTATAGTTAAATTTTGAAGTGATACGAAAAAATTAATAAGATTTTCGGATTCACCACCGCCAAGTAGTAAAAAACAAGTCTCATATAGAAGTTAGCAAAAATTGTGTTGTGTAGTGTTATTGGAAGAGATTTTAAGCTTTTGGGGTATCACGACGGTAACCCGAAATGCGTCCGAAATCGACAAGAGAAACACGGTGTTGGCGTAGTTTTTTATTTTTATTTCTCGATGTAGTCTCCTTGAGAATCAATACACTTTTTCAAACGGTCCTCGAAGCTCTTCAAGCCGTCGGAAAGGTAGGATGTTTCGAGGTCTGCAAAATAGCCATCTGTAGCGGCGATGACCTCCTCATTTGAGGGAAAGCTTTTTCCTCCCAGTGTTTTTTTTTTCAGGTTTGGGAATAGGTAAAAATCGCTGGGGGTTAGGTCCGGTGAGTATGGAGGACGAGAAAGTAATTCGTAGCGCAAGTCATTCAATTTGAACACAACAATTCGGGATAAATGAGTTGGTGCGTTGTAGTGGTGGAAAAGCACTCTTTTCTGCCGCAAACGAGGCAGTTTCTTCTTTAATACTGCAACGAATCGGGTCAATAAATCGCTGTAGTATTGCCCCGTGATCGTCCTTCCCTCCTACAGATAGTCGGTGAAGATCACATCTTGGGAGGCCCAAAATATGGTCGCCATGACCTCTCCGGCCGATGGAACCGCCTTTGCTTTCTTCGGAGCAGATTCGCCCGGAAAGGTCCACTGCTTCGACTGTTCCTTGTCTCGGGTATGTAGTGGTGAATCCTAGTCTCATCGACGGTTACGGAACGCACGAATAAATCCCTTGGATTGCGTTGGATCCTGGCCAGACACTTCTCCGAAACGGTTACCCGATTTCGTTTTTGCTCCGATGTGAGCAAACGCGGTACCCATCGCGCCAAAAGCTTTTTCATGCCCAAAATTTCGTGTAGGATTCAGAGATACATGTTGTCTCTGCTATCTCTCGCAGATTCAATCGGCGATCGGTTGACATGAAATCATGAATCTTGCCGGCTATTTCATCGTTAGTAGAGGTTTTTGGGCGTCCACTGCGTGGTTCGTCGCTTGTGGTTGTGCGACACGTTTGAACTCGCTCACCCAGAACCTGATGTTCGAAAATGGTGGAATACATTCGTCATGAACCTCCAGCAAAATATTTCAAATTTCCGTGGCCATTTTTCCAGCCATCCAGAAGTATTTTATGGTTGCACGAAATTCGATTTTATCCATTTTTCGAAACCGCCTGACTTGTTACAGGAAATACACTCTTAAACAACAAGTATTGACAGAAGACATCTGAAATTTTGACAGTTGCCATAAAAAGGGTTGCTCTTACCGACCAATGAATCCACTTCAACCTTCGTGTGCCATCTGTTGCAACAGTTTCCTACTACTCAACATTTGAAAAGTTAGGTACATTTCTAGAGAAACAGATCTGTAGTTATTTCACATCAAGCTTGATACTGATAGAAGCGTAGAAGCAACAAATGAGAACAGTTTCATATCTGTTTGAGAAAGAGCTATATTGTTTATTAAATTCATTTTTTTTCTGAAATTATTTCTTCGCTGCAATAAATATTGTGTAAATTCATGAATACATCAGTAAAAATAAATTTGCACATGTAATGTAATCACCAAAAATTGAAAAAAACATTGATAAATAAATGATATTTCGTAAAAAGAATTTGATCTGGATAGTCCGTCTAATTTATATTATTCCCCTGTTTGACGAACGTCTCTGTTCACATACATATATACTAAACTTACTTGCACACCCCTCCCACCATTCCGCTACATCTCCTCTTCACTTTGCCGCCGCTGCTGCTCTTCGTCCCTTCCTTCCCGTCGTGCCTCTGGTTTCTTTCGAGGCCCCCGGGTCCACCTCCGCCCCCTACAGCTATGTGCTAAATTAAACTCTTCAGAATATATTAACATTTGGAGCGGACGAGCTCCGTTGGAATGTTGTGCCTTCCAATCGATCCAATAGATGTCCTCGCAGACGTCGTGAGGCAATCACATGCACACACTCGCTACTCAATACATACATACATTCGCAGCACACATTGATATACTTATACATACAGACGTGTATGGGTGTAGGGACTTTTACATGTACACGAAATAGATAGAGGAGGAAAAGTTTGAAATGTACATTGCGAGAAAGCAAAGGGAATACTGACGAGAAATTGACACAACTAAATTATTTCAATGACGTTCGAGATCAGATGTATCTAAGAGAAATTTGAATATGCGGTCCAACTAATTAAATTCAATTTTTTTTATCATAATCTGTTTCCGTTTTTTTGCAGTTGCTTTCTATCAATTTTGAAATTATTGGAAAACTTTAAATAATAAAATAAATATCTGATGAACCTAAATATAACCTTATTCTTTATAATGTTAACTGGAAGTCATTTAATTTTTTAAACTGATACACAGTACTTTCTGCAATCACAATCGTGTCAACATAATGCTATGGTCTTGACAATATAGAGAAAAAAAGCTCATACCTTCGATGATGAGAGACACCAAAGAGACTACTAGGAACTGAATAACCTGAAATTTAAAGTAATAAGTTCAAAATCTATTATTCCAAAAATGTATTAACTATCTAAAATTCACAAACCAGGTAATTCCATGAGCCCAATAGCTTCCGGCATTGATTCTCCAACATAGCCAAAGTGTAGAAAATTCTTTAGAATTTTGCAAATAAAATTGAGAATATAGAACTAACAGATGGGAAATCCCCGTATTGTTCGACGTTTATTCGCTTTTTCCATGCACACCAACTCCAGAAACTATAGAGTATTTGACTGATTTTTTGAAACTCAACAACGTGAATGACATGAAGATCGCAGAATATAAAAGATTGACAAAATTGTGCATGTCTCAAAACTGTTTTCAAATAAGCGAGAAATGGTTCGAACGGCGGTGGGAAGTCTATTATCTTCCTTCACTGCGAACCTATTGATGAGCAAATTTGAAACCAACATGAAAAAAAAAACAAATATTTTCCTAGCATTTGCTTAACTTCGTAGATGACATTTTCACTGTATTTGATACTAATAAAGAAAACACCTAAGATTTCCTACTTGAGCTAAATATTACTGCAATCAGGTTGAAGAAGAAATGCACAATCGACTTCCTCTTAGTCATACGTGATAATAATAAATTAGAAATAGATACCTATAGGAAAGAAACCAATTCCAATAAATTCATTACTGTTGATATATACCAAACAGCAAGAGATGACCACCATCAATTTCCTTGTAAATAGACTCGTTGAGTTTCCGTTAAGTAAGGGAAGGTAGGAAAAAGAATTAAAATATAGAATGTCTGGTACAATGATTTCTCTTCTACGGTTATTGGACAGTTTAGGTACTGAATTAACTTGGGATTGAAGGAAGGCTAGATATGTCACGCCTATTGGTTCCAAAAAGTAAAATTTGCAAAGTATGGGTAAAGGATTTTGGCAGAAATTAGATCTGTACATTTTTTCTGGTATTGAGCGGACCATCTTAGTTTGAGAAGCCTTAAGGCACAGAAATGGTGTATGTCAAAAATATATTACCATTACATGGACAGGTGGGGATTTTGAACGTACGGTGTTGCCAAAGTAGATGTAGGGATTCTAAAATATAAATATACTTCTACAGCCATTCTAACCAACAAAGTGAATATTTGATAAAATTACAATTTCCTAGCAATTAGAGTTACCGGCACATTGTGTTACCATTACACCAGGAGACCACCTGTGAGTTCAAATCGCTTTTAATCTCTAGATGTCACAATGTCTGTAGATATATCGTAATATCTCACATTATATTATTATTAAAGCCAAGTTTTTAACAATTAAACTAATATTAATGTTAAACCACCGTTGATACTAGTAATGATGAAATGAAATTACTGAAAAAATATCATTCGCGGAGGGATTTGAACCCACGACCTCTGCGTTGTGTTATCATTACACCGCGGGACCACTTGCAGGTTCAAATCGCTATTAGTTTAAATTTTTTTTCACTTATACGACTAAAATCAGATACAGCGGAGATGTACGGGAAAAGAGCCTGGTGTTCTATAAAGGAACGATTTAGCCCAGTACAAAATAATACATAGGTAATAGTACAGAGCATATATTAAAATATGTACAATAACGAAATAATCACCCTTATTGCTGATAAGTACTACCCTCCTCCCCCCATTATTCTATGAATTAGTTTATCTTTAACGCACAGTGAAGATAACGTATCTTCTGTGTTCGAAAGTTAAAATAAACAACTTTCTGTGTTGTATCACATAAGAGCAAGAAGAATTTGTGCGCTTGTACAAACGGAAGCGTCAAATAACATGAAAGGCAGGAGCTTACCATTAAACTGTAACATGAATCTCCGAATCAATTAAAAAATATATTACTGGAATGAGATGATTACGAATTTATAAAAATAGCAACACAAAGCCGTATGCTACCTTTCAAAGCTGTTCATCAAGTCGTGAAGGAGCGGGCTTTGAACATATTCCATTGAACAATTGGAGGAGGCCTGTATACGGTCGGATTAGAATGAATCTACTCATTAAAAAAATTAAAGTTAACGCAATACATGAAGAGAGTTCATTACTCTTCGGTTAAACAGCTTGATTGGAAAAAGGTAAAGATTAATATTTATTGTAATAATTTCGTAAACGTAATCCTTGAATATTTCTGATTTTTGGTCATGTCCTGCAAATTGTACTTAGTGACGAACTGAGCGTTTTCAATACGAGATAATCAGGTGAACGGTATTAAGAAAGCTACACCGCGAAAACAGTGAAACATTCATCGTCTGTAATGGTTTGGTTATGCATTATAACAGAGAGTTCAGAGCCAGTGTACTTTTGTGGGGGAAACCATGATCCAAAAATAATACAAAAAGTTGTTAATTATCATATATTAAAAATTTAAATGAAACTAACAGCTCATATACTGTGGTGGAAAATCTCAGGCTCTCTATTTTTTTAAGATGGATTCTTTGATTTAAATTTTGTTCTTTTTGTTTTTAAATTAACTAATAGTGTTTTCTAATTAAAATAATAAAATGTAAGGTTGTAAAAATAAATACATTAACAAATCAAAGAAATATATATATACCCCTTTCATGATAAAATAGCTTTTTGTTACAGACAACCTAAGGCAATCCCTGTCTAGCTAATTTTTAAATACTCTAATTAATGTACAAAACAAAATACCAGCAATAAATACAAATAATTTGGAGAATGTATAAAGATTCGACGTCTTTAATTTTTATAATCGTACTCATTTGCACGTGAATTCTCGCTTTTAAGGTGCACTGGTCTTCGGCTTCCAATAAATGTGTCCGGAACTTCCAGATTTTATTTGTAGTATCAGCTGATATAGTTTATGACTGGATATATTCGAAGATCTTTGTAAATTAAAGAGTTATATGAGAAAATAACAGATTATTCTCAGGAGAGGCGATGTCAATGTGTGTGACGTTGTTGAAGGGACTCTTTTTCCTTTTTTGAAAATTGTGAATTATAAGTTACTAAAGAATAACCCAGTGTAGATACCTGTAAAAATTAAGAAAAAAAACTGTACAGATTGAATATCTGTGCTAAAATTCCATAAAGAGGGAGTACTAACGGTACTTTGCCTCCAACTTATAACATCAACTATAATAAAAATAACGGCGTGTACAAAACAGTGACGAGAAAATAATCAGAATAGGTAATCTAGTAAAATTTAGAAAAATCATTGATAATTAATAGGCAATATTTCATATCATTACAATACGTTATATACAACAATATTCGGCGTCATTGAGCGCAGTTGTTAGATTGGTACTGTGGTTCTTCTAAATCTAATAGGAAACGTATTGAGTATTCTTAAAAACCGGTATGCTTGGGTGAATTAGAGAGAAAGGAAAGAAAGAGAAGCGAATGAAGGATATTACATATACCGGTACAAAATATGTCCAATGGAACAGTTGCTGTTATTAAATCAAAAGGAGGTTATATGTATTAAATACTAAGCAATCTGTTGTGTATATATATTTACTTCTTTCAATAGTTATTCAAAAAGTAGTAGAGAAAAACCATTTCCGTTTGTTTTTCTACTGATTTACCATAATTTAATGGTCCACTATTGAAAGTGCCAGTGCACATCAAGAAAATATTCACGTGATTATTATAATAAAAGTAATTTAGTCGCAAAAAGCGTGATTTACAGCGATTTTATCGCTTGACATATCGTACTTCATATTGTTTGTCATTACCGGAAAAAAAACTGTAATCCGAAACAATCGTCTTGACACGTCCTCTTAGTATAAATACCCTGGGTAACAAATTCACGCAATTTACCAAACGACCGCGGAGATAATCAATTAAAATCAACGCCGTCCTCGAGAATTAATGAAAAGACATCAGCATCAGAGGCTCTCGGTGTGTTTGTAGAAGCGCTGACCGCACCGGGTGACGTACGACCGTCGCATCTGCAGGAAAAAGGGATGAATTGCCTCTCGGCGGTCGCAGGGAGAGCATGGTACGTGGAGGAGGATCGCAGAGATCGTCCGGCGGTAATGACCCGTGTTGTTTGGCCGCCGCCGTTGTTGTTACTACATCTGTATGTATGACATATGTAAAGTGACCGTCGAGGCGGACATTTGCTTAACCCGTGCCATATATCAGGGGATTTAGCTTAACGGGGAGAGATGTGTGCGGAGAATATACCGTTCTTCCGCGCCCCGGCCGTATAACAGAATCGCCGTACCGAAAACCTTTTTCGTATGGTCCTCCATCACCGCAGCCACTATCGCCATCAAAGAGAGCGTCTTTGGGCGAAAACGAATCACTCGTTTATACATATCTAAAGTTTGACGTAACGCGCGTCCAGTTAGGGATAAAGTTGTAGAAACGAAATTGTCTTATCACGTACTTACTCTCGGATGTGCGCTGGTAGTAATGGAACGGTTGTTGGGAATTCTCTTTTAAATTTGAAATACGATTGGCTAAACTAATATGAACAGACGCTAAAAAAAAATTGAACACTGAAACAGTTCACTATCACCCTTACCACACTTGATTCGTACTGAACGTTCATTTTGATAGCTAGGCTACCATTTTCAGTAGTTATTCTGAAATGTTAGTTTAAATTTACGAGGGTGAGATATTTTTTTATTTTTCGACATAGTCCACCTCTATACTAATGCACTCGGTCCATCGGTGCTTCAACATCTCAACAGCCTCCTGGAAAAATTTTTGTCCGACCTCTGCAAACCACCTCTTTGCAGCTTGCGTCACTTTATAATAACTGAAAAATTTTGCCCCGCGTAACAAGGGGCCAGATCTGACGAATATGGCGGATGCTGTATTAATTCAAAGCCTGCTTGCTGTATAGCAGCCATAGCAATTCCAGATGTATGGCGGGGAGTATTACCCCGATGGAAGAACACCCCGTGCCTTAACTTTCCTTTCATAGCGTCTCGCAAACTAGAAATCAATTGTGAGTAGTAGGCTCGTGTAATGCTCTGTCCTTCTTGCAAATAGTCAGTTGAGATGCTTCCTTGAGCATCCTAGAACACAGATAGCAAAACCTTTCCAGAAGACTGTACGACCTTAAATTTGCGTGGAGGAGCAGAATCGTGATGTTTCCACTCTCTACCTTGCACTTTGGTTTTGGGATCATACCGACTAAAAAAGTTTTCTTTGTTTGCTTGGTACGTTTCCAAATGACGCTTACAAATCAACATCCGATTTCTTTTTTGATCAATGGTGGTGTGGTCCGTATGTTGTGCACCACATGATATAATAAGCCAGTATCTTCCACAGTGTCCTTGATGCGTACTCGTCGGCGTTGCTGTACGATATCGTGTACCTTTTTAATGTTTTTGTCTGTTGTTGTCGTTATGGGAGAACCACCGGCATGTTGGTATTCATAGGATGTTCTTCCGCACTCAAAATCTTGACACCAACGTTTGACTATATCATTAGAAACTACAGACTCACCAATACTTGCCATAATGTCTTTATGAATTTGAGTTGGCGTCATGCCCTTTCTCTAGAGGTAAGCACTAGCAACAGCACTACAGCACTTTGAGATATAAAGTTGATATTATGTAGAGATGATCTACAAATTTCAGTGGACTTAATCCAACATTTAATTAGAAGTAGGTGGAGGGTAGGGCATGAAAATCTGCCCTCGTACATTGTGGTTTATATATATACTTGATTACAGTCCTGATTTATCTAATTTATCCTGATTTATGGTCCGTAAATCTTCCCAAAATGTTTCTAAGGCCATTATTTGACGAATAGGCGACCTTTTGATCAACTCTAGAAAAGATTCTTTGAAGACCTTTCGCGTAACTTTGATCAATCTCTTTAATACTATTGCCAATACTCTAGTGCTGTAGTATTTCTAATTCTTATTTTATTCCTAATGGCATTACTAGAGTACATACCCGGAGAAGCCTTTAAAGTTTGCAATGTTGATGCTTTATTTAAGATCGTCTTATACCAAAAAGTTAATTGCCGAAGGTTTTCCGGTTGTGATTAGAATCTGTTATATCAATAGGTTTTCACATCTATTTCGAGCTTATTGCTACGTTTCCTATTATTAACATATCTAGGAAAGGAATCTTGTTTTCTCTTCATGGATAAATTTAACACAAGGTAATTTAAAATTTAGTTTTTATAATAATTCAGTTATTATGGCATTATTGCCAGTCTCAAAGATGTAAAACGTGTCGTCAATATTATCTATCGCAGAAAATAAGTCGAAGTATTTTTAAAGTTAGCTTTATATTTACCCATAAAAGAGTTAGCCATAAAAGAAGATAAACTAGTAACCATCGGCGTTCCTCCAGTTTGTTCTTAATTTGCAAATTAACGATGCTTTATTAAGGATACGAATTGCTTAATTTGGATATAATGAGAGAACCTTATTCTTAATAATGTAATATGCCATGTTTCAAATTTTGTCGATATTAGATTGAGTACATATAACATTTCCTCAAAAAGAATTCAAAACCTTATGTAGTGACTGACTAGCATGTCTATGAATTTTTAGTATGTGTGTTTTTTTCAGACTAATTACTAAGGTAATTTCAATTATTGGGCGGTTTACTACTATTGGGCGGTTTACTACTATTGGGCTAAAAGACAGCAACATTCTGACAACTTATCGAGCTTATACCTCTTAAAAACTAAAGAAGGTGTAGAAGATTTCTCAAATTTGCTTCTAGGGTATGAAGGTATGTAGGTTTCAACAAAAACATTAAGACTGCGAACTTGATATTTTTTGTGAAAGAATTACAATAATGAAAATATAACTCGAAGAGTAAGTTAGGTATAGTTTCGGATGGAATTGAGAGCTTTATCAACAATTACTAATGAACGTAATAACGTATGAAAATGCGTTGATAAATGACGGAAGAAAAAGTTCTTAACCATTACAGATATTTCATTATTTCCATTTTCGTGACGTTGTGGCCGTTCTTATTGGTCGCTGTTTAGTTTGGTCGGTTGTGTGCGATATATTTTATTTTTATATACGTCCTCTCTTGCATACGTGTACGTGTGTATTTTTGGTCTCGTCCGCCAGATGGCTCCTCCGTCGTTCCATCGGGGCTGCCTGGAGAGCTGGCTGTTCGGGAGAGAGGTGAGCTTAACTAAACGAGCGCTGCCCAACCAGCGCCAGCTTTGATTTCCGCGGATTTATGTATTGTAAACGATTGCTTTATGCGATATGAGACACCATTTACATGAAAAATGTATCTGGGAAAACGTCCTTATACGAGCTTTTGTTTTCGATACCAGAAAATATTGCTTCTTCTCCGCGAAACGTGACTGCCTTTTTAGTAATTGATGGTGTTAGACCTTTTTGGTAAATTGCATTAGACTCTTCGGGATGCGAAATACAACAACGCCGGATTTATATTTACTGCAATATTATTACGACGGCGGTGGTAGCGGCGCGCGATATTATTGCGCTATTGTTCAAATTGTAATGATGCAAGTGGTCTCTTTCTACCTACTCAAGCCGATGCCTGAATTGTGTGCATACAGAGGTTAGGACGCTAAATGTAGCACGTATTTATGTATTGGTAGTGTACGCGAGCTATCAGGAACGGATAATATGAATTATGCAATAGTGTAACTACTACAAAGAGCGTTTCTACTATTGTTTACGCACTATCTAACAGGATATATTGTTGTCGGCCTGCTTTTGTCTCTGATCCATTTATATTTAATTAGTTATGTTGTAAGGTAATAGTATAAATCGAAAGATACAGTTTATGTAGGTGATTTTCAGTGTTTATAATACGTGCTTAATATAGTTAGCTTACCAGATCTTTTATACTTGTGTAGTATACGAAAGTTCATTTAATTAAACGTTTTTCTTATATACTGGTCAGCACGTAAATATTTGCTGAAATTACTAACTTTTTACTGTAACAAAGATATTTTTATAATTCTTGCACAGAGAAAAATAGATTGTAGAAATTAGATTCCTTCCTGTATTGTAATAATAGCATGAAACAGTTAACACTGCGCACAGCAAATTTTTGTAACAGCACGTGAAAAAACCCATGGTGGCTGATTACCCACCTTAAATTAATGTTTTTCTACATAATTTCTCACTCGTATTTTTTACTTGCTTGTTCTTTGATAAATCATTAATCTAAACTTCATTCGAATAGTCATACTAATCAGACAAAAGCATGTTACATGTTATTGAAATTGCCGCAGAACAACGTGACTGGTTAAATCAGTGTTTGGTCTCATCATTGTACCCTTAAATTTGCTAAGCAATTGCAATAACAAAGAAAGATGATGAAACTGCTCGGATATCGCTATCGTCAGGAAAACGGATTTCTATCTTATAGTTATAGGAGACGAAACGTGGGTACACCACCGTAACCCCGCAAAAGAAACTGTGTTCTGCGATATACAAGGCATTTTACTCATAGAGTTTTAACCATCGAAAACGACAATCAACGGCAATATTTATTGTCAAAATCTCCAAAAACTATACCAAGCCATTCGACAGAAACGAAGAGGAAGGTGAACGAAAGGATTCAGGTTAATGCATGACAATTGAAGACCGCAAACCTCAAATCCGACAAGGCCTGGCTTTAGAAACACGATTGGGAAGTTATTGTCCATCCGCGTCACAGTCTAGACCTGACTCCTTCTGATTTTCCTTTGTGTAGGCTGTTGAAGGTTCATTTGTCGTGTAAGAGATTTGAAGAGGACGACGAACTTCAAGATGAGGCATCAGGGCAGTATTTTAAATCTTTAAAATCACAAATCTTTGGGTCGCACCTTTTAAGAAGAGGGTATACAGAATCTTGTGCCTCGGTGAGAAAAGTGCCTTAACATTGACGGCGTTTTTGATGAAAAGTAGCTAACAGAGTTTCCAATATATAGTAAAGATATTGCTTGAATTTGTGATTGTTGTTTGTCAATCTTGTAAAGCTTTCGGTTTATATTATTTTGTGGAGTCTGATTCAGTGTCGTAACATTTGCTAGACTTAGCTAGGCCCTACTTCTATTATTGCCATTATTGATGCTCCTTATTTATTAGCCTACAACTGTGATGATTTTTATACTACTGACCTTGTTTTTCTCAATTTAAGACCACATGGAAAATATTTTGTCTTAAATAATTACCAAAATTATCCTAACCAAAGCAAAACCATATTGTGGATATGGCCACAATGCTATAAATACATGGTAAACCCGTTCAATAATTCAAGAAATGAGTCATGCAGTGATTATTTTGTAGGAATTTGGTCTTATACTCAAAATTTAGATAAATTTATCGTTGCAAGCGGTGAATATTACCTTATTATAAAGAGTAGTGTTAACCAAATTTTAAGTGTAGATTTAAATGAATGGGAATGTAATTTTACACGTTTGGTGGAGTAAGCTGAATGTTTATGTGCAATAACTTCTTTATTGGGATAGACTTCGGCGGTCTTTCTTTAACAATACTTGGTTTCTATGTTGAAAGCTCGTCAGTATGCTGACGTTTTACTCTCGATCGTACGGCGCTTCTATTTCATTATGTGTAGTGCAATTCTAGATATTTCCTAACTTTTACCGTTGATATATGTATGTATACAAAATATTTATTTTTCAACTTCTATTACGGACTTGATACCTTTGTAAAAGGTTTATGGAAAGTTACACCCAATGTAAGGTAATATTATATATTTGACGTATTTTCATATTGGCAAATAAATATTCATTAATTATTGAATTATTAGTGTTTGAATCACCCGCGCTTTTTTGTGTCGGAGAGGTGGTAACAACCCACATTGCGCAGAGAATATTAGACCTCATTGTAACCGTATCCACACCTTGGAAGAATTACAGCGCATAATTGTGGAAGCCGTAAATGACATTAGACCAGAAGTATTCCACAATGCGTTCAACAGTATGAAACGAATGGTGAATTTGTGTTGAAATTTACTTGAGCAGCATTTTGAATAAATGTTGTAATTTTAAAGTATTTAAATGATGAATGTGTAAGTGTTATAGTTTTGTAATAATTTTTATTGATTAGTCTAATCTCAAGTTAAGCCAGAGTGCAATTTAAAATATTAAAATTAGAGAACAATTTTATTGTAATTATCTTTGAATAAATAGGTAGGGCTCTTTTCTCATATCTTTATATTACACCTATGATATATAATTAGTTTAGAACTTTACAGGCGTTGACTAGTACTTAGCATCAACTTAAGGTAACAAAATAGAAAGGGAGAAATTCAAACGTCTTTCAATAATCTATATACATCCTGCATTGTTTTAAAGGAAATTTACTACTTGATGTAGTTGATACATTTACAATATTCACATGATTTCTTCTTTTTTTAAAATAATTTGTAGGCTTATTAAGTGCACAAGTTTCACATTACTGTGCCAAAGAAGTTACTAGATATCTTAACTTATAATAGAAGTTAATAGATATCTAATAGGTTATCTTTAATACCAGATACTGTCTAACATTAATAATACCTTTTCTCGGTGTTAACTTGACTAGTTTTGCTTGACAATATCAATGAACTCATTTTGCTGTAGTAATATTCTATAATTACCAGACGTATCTCATTTTTATTCATATATCCAAAACTGCGTTGCGATTATATCGATAGATGAGAATGCATGTACATATATCATTTATATTTTTAATTTCTGATACGAATTCGCTACTGCCAGCACCCCCCTGCATCTTCTCATAAAACCTTTTCCGCAACAATTGCGCGGTTGTCGGCAGGATATATCAAACGATTCCCGTAAATACAGCGCCCTTGATTGGATTTCTTTATTTTTCGCAGTGAAACTGAGACATTTCCTCCAATAATGTGTATCAGTCGAGTTACGCAGACCAGTAGCAGGCCAACGATCAGCAAAGGGGATTGGACGTTGCCGACTCCGAACCAAGATAGAGACTTGTTCTAATTACACAATCAAGGGCGCCGATTGGACAATTTCACCGCGGAGGGTGTGGTCCTCTTGCTTTAATTACTGGCCTCTCTTATTTTCTTAACGAGATACCCGGCCTACACCGTCGACCGTTGCGAAAGGGAACGCAAAGACAGACAAGAAGAAAAGGAACCAAAGAAGTGGAGAGGACGAAGAGGAGACGTAAACAGAATTAAAGCTCGTTGTACCTGCATTAAAGGTTGACGAAGAGAGAATGGATGCTTAGGCAGATCGTTAAAGAGAGAGAGTCTAGTATTGAAGCAAATTGGAATTGACGCATGTTACTATTTGATTTTTTTTGGTAAGCTAGATACATGAAGAGTAATTGAAATAGGGTTGAATTTGTAGCGCATTCTTGGTAGACATGTATACTAGGAAAAGTATATAGTTAAGAAAATTAGTGGCAAATTCTGAAAAAACAAAGTAATTATGTGTATTACGTGACGTTTTTGCAGTAAAGATGTATTGTTATATTTACGGTATTAGCTTTGTTACAAACTAGCGAGGCACGAGTTGATTTCATAACAAGGATTCGAAACTGACTGAACTCTGACTAGATTGTGATTTCTGTTGGAACAAACCTATTGAATACGCGTCACTCTAACATTAAGCTACGAAAAGATTTGAAGGTAACGTGTTAATTCAGTTAACAAGATTGTCTAGAGAAAAATAAAAAATAAAATTACAATTTAGTAAAGTTTAGACACCTAACATATCCATTTTAATACTATTGTACTGTGTAACTAGTTCCATAAGATACTTATAGTAAATCCTGTTACACTCAGCGAAAGTTCTATAGTTCCATATGAACTTTTGAACGGTATATTGGTATATTTGATTTTTTGAATATCTTCGGCAAATTATGCGTCGAAGGTGATGCTGAACTGCTAAGAAACACAAACGTAAGAGAAAATAACATTAAAAATATTACATTGCATACAGAGAATATTTACAATAATGGTAACTCAAAACAGCGGAATATTTATAGGTCCATTAACACAAAATTAATAAACAAAATAAATACATAAAAAATGTATAGTTCTTTTTAAACCTAGCAGTGAGCGTTAGATCGTCTACTCAAAATAACTATAAACATCCGGGTCTTTATACTGTTGAAATAGGAATACCACTCCAACACCTCGTTATCGCAGATTTTAGTTTATTGATGATATCATTTTGTTTATTATTGAGATACACCTCCCTTGACAATATTCTCCAAACATTTTCTTAGACCGGGGTCAGATCGGGCGAGTAAGCAGGCTATTGTAATAAATTGATTTCCTTTTGATGAAACCACTCCTTGGCTTATCTGGAATTGTGGATAGTTGTTTTGCTGAAATATCCAGCGTTACGTTCGCAATTGTTCACCAAAGTCCATCAGAACCATTTGCAGAAGTTGTATATAAGAATGAGAATTCATTCGCGTAGAAATAAAACATATAGGAGTTTTATTGTTATGGGTAAAAGCCGCCCAAACCATTTCACTACCGCCACCAAAATTTCGGCTCGTCGCAATTTCAGAGTTTTTGCGCAAATCGTGCCAATAATATTTGAAACAATCAGGCGCGTCAAAAATAAATTTGTTCTCGTCAGGAAATATGACGTTGTTCCACTCATCATACCGTCTCATATGATCTTGGGAAAACTTCAGTCTTGCCTGTTTATGTGGTCGGATGGTTTTGAAACCCGTTTTAAGCATCGAAAACGTCTACTGCTGGATAAAATTTGTTCTACACATCTGTTTGTTACTGACAAATTTAAATTACATTTTATTTGTTGCGCTGTCACATTACCGGAAGAGGCCACCCGAAATATAGATGAGCGCTGCCTTCGAGTTAGGTTTTGATTACTCCCCTTAGGACGATTTTTTCCGTATGAATTCCACAATTTTATAAAATTGTTGATGAGATCATGCGATCGTCGTATTTTCTTAGCTATGGCTTGGCTTAAAAA
Source organism: Trypoxylus dichotomus (assembly GCA_023509865.1). NCBI lineage: Eukaryota > Metazoa > Arthropoda > Insecta > Coleoptera > Scarabaeidae > Trypoxylus > Trypoxylus dichotomus. The sequence continues at coordinate 42,514,245 of CM042074.1, read as the reverse complement.
TCCTACCTCTTTATAACAATTTATTTTTGCTTTTTCCTTCTCGGATAGCAATTTACCTTTTGGCATTTTTTACTAACTGATATGAATATTTCGATTCTTTCAAAAAAGGGAATGCCTGTTTGTCTAACTGTGGAATTATAGAAATTTCGCGCGTATTTATACGTTGCTAAGTGTTTATAGGGTAGCTAGCAAATTACATGTATTATTACTTCGCTATATCACAGAAGACGTTTTGCATAGTTTTAGTGTTAGTGAACTTATTACGAAATTTGGAAATGTATATATTTGCTTATATTTCTATCGTTATTCATATATTCCAAAAATTGCACAATATCATTTTGCATAATGACCTAGTAACTCTAAGCTTTAAAATTTAACAATATATGAAGAGATCAAAATTTGTTTTTATCAATAATTTTAGACCTAATTTACTATCGTCATTGCAAACTGGTATTCGACTACGACGTCAGGAATCTAAAATCTACTCAGAAGTGGTCGAGAGAAAAGGTTTCTTATTAGTGCTAGTGACTGGTGTTAGTCAAAATCCAGACCTTAGTCTGTTAGACTATACTAATTTTCCGAAGACACTTTGCATGCAGCTGCTGATGACTGGGGAAGGAGATTGAAGGCATACATTAAGGCCAAAGGGAACCATTTTTGAGCAAATTTATGTCTATGTTAGAATGAAATCTTGTAACAGGATTTACACTAGAATTAAGGCTAATTCCTGTATTAGATTGGCATACATTTTTTTTATCTTTATTACTGAATCGGAATTAAATAGAAAATTGCAAATATTCTTTACAATATAGAAAACGCACGATGATTAGGGAAAATCTGGAGGAAAACGTGGTACCACTACGATGTTCTGGTAGTGCATTGTAAAAAAGATATAATCCACGTTATTAAAATTATTTCGACGTGTGCGACGAATGTTTTCGCGGTCACCGAGAGCCGATGAACAGTTCATCTCCGGTCGCTAGCTGAACGAGGATGTCCAGAAGAAGATGAGTGACATTTCGTCGAAACTTCACCCCAGTCCGGACCAGCAGCACACATGGCCAGAAACAAACGTAAACTAACCGTTGACTACTCGACTTCTCAATTCTCTTTCTGGCGTCTTCCTCTGGAGTGATCAAAATACGTTGTATTCTAATAACATGAAACGAAGAGCGGCGTTATGTATTGAAAATGAAGGAGCTCACTTTACACATTTAATGTAACCATTCTTTATTATTATTAAACTTTTTGTTTTTCCAACTGAAATGTCTGTATATAGTTATTTGTCAAAATGTCAAAACCTAACCTGACAACCGCATGGCAATATTTAAGCGCCGACACTAAAGGTCACAGAATAAGTCAATTTACATGTTTTTAAAGTTATTTCACTAACTTTAGTTTAAAGAAGGAAGGTTCCATGGCTCGCTAGAGGATAAATTTAGATGATCATGTAGTACTGCTGCAATTTATGAAAAGTCCGCACATAAATTTAATATTTCTAATCAATATTAAAGGAAATGTGTTTCCTCAATTTTAATAACCTAATGCTAGAGCCAATGCATGTGAAATCATTAGCGAATTATCTATGTATGTATGTACGTTGTTTGAATGGGTGTGTAACAATAAGCCATTTATGCTTGAAATAATGAAACTGCGTAGCTGTGTTCGCAAACAAATAATTTTGGCAGATAATCATACTTTACATTACTTGAAACGTGAATAATCAATACTTGCCATCTAGGTAACTAATCAGAGAGGCCCTGGAAGCTTTGGAAACATGAAACGTTACGGTAAACACACCATTAGTTCCTAATGGTATTGAATCAGACGCGGAACTAACAAAGATTTATAATTGTGTACTGATCATTGCGGATGTGAGACGGTCGTTTTATGTTGTAAGAAGGATTCTACGAAAGCTCCTAGTAAATGACAACATGTACATATTGCGTCTTTTATCGGTTATATGAAAAAAACATTGATTAATAATTGAAAAGCGTATTTTGTTTTTGATTTGCTTTCGCATATTTTTATAATATTTGTTCTGATAATCTAGGAACACAATTTTTTTTCAATTTTTGGAAAGATTCAATAGTATTATAGTAACAGTGAGTACGTGTTTCTGATATAGTCCCTGCCGAATTTATTAGGGCCATTTGCTAAAATAGCGATTTTGTTAAAATATATAACGAAAAACGTATTGTACAAGCATAAGTTTATTCAGAACTGTTTATAGACATTGTCACAACTATATAACTAATATTTTGTAATGCCCCCTTTGGCTATTATAATTGCTCTTATTCTCTTTGGCATACTGTCTATGCAGCCGTTAACGGTATGTATAAGTATGGGGTTATTTTGCCACACATCCTCAATATTTCTTGCTAATTACATTTTTGTAGTTTTTCTTGTCGAATACACGTGTGATTTTAGAACACTCCACACGTTTTCAATTGCATTTAGGGGGGAAGAATTCCCCGGCTAAGGTAACACTGGCAGAACATGCGTTACCAAAAAGCTTTGGATAGATTTGGCCGTGTGATATGGTGCCTTATCGTGCATGAATGTGTAAGGGCCTTCATTCGAATATAAACCACTGATATCTGGCATCAAGACATCCTCCAATGCACGCTTATATTGGTGTTGATTCATGGTGCCTTGGTAAAAATACAATGGTTCAGAACCTTCGACTGATATACAGGACCATACCATAACTCGGAGGATGTTTCACCGTCCACTAGCTTCACCAAACCGTTCAGATGGAAGTCGTCTAACAAATTGAGCTCTTTCGATCATGGCTTTTAGTTTTGACTCATTGCTGAATACGATCTTTAACGAAAAGACATTGGTCAAACCAAAAAAATGGCGTGATTGACATATTCATTTAAGTTATTTTGTCGTACCTTTCGCCAATCTTCAACTGTGTAATGTTGATGACGTTTTGCCCGTTCATAAGGTGCTCGCTTCATCATTGTTGTTAATCTTGGCTTTTTTAGGGGACGTCTGCATTTTAATCCATCTTCGTATAATCGTCTACATATTGTACGCATGGATATATATTTACTCTTTGGTGGGACATTACATGTCCTATTTCTTTGGCGGATAAGCCTCGGTTTTCAGGTAGCAGTTGCAGGATACATCGGTCATCTCGATTAGTAGTGATCCTTTTCTTGCCACAAAACGCTCTTCCGGTACTTATGGGTATCTCTTCTTTCATTAAAACGGTGAATCTCTGCACTGTTTATCGGGATACTTCTTCTGTCATTGCAATTGTGCCTTGAGAATACACTCCTGTACCCAACAATGCCTAAATACGCAGTTTTTTTTTCTCTCATTTGGTATGCCCCTTCTTACCCATAACAAAAAAATATAAAGCACATACAAGCAATAACTTGAGGTGCAACACGCATGGAAAAAACGTTGTTACATAAACGGATAAATATTCTTTCTACGCACTTTCTGTACAGTACAGAATGATTAATGAGAGGGATAATAATAGGCAAGAAGTCAATAAGTGGCACTTTCTCAATTTCTTATAAAGATATTTAGGGAACGTATTAGTATTATAAAGTCTATTCATGAATTTTATACTTGCATTTGTAAATTATCGCTTTGAAAGCACACAAAAGCTTAAATTTATAAGGTGGTCGTAATAAAATTGACACGGACTGTGCTTATATCAATACACTTCTTTTCGCATAGATGTCGAACTAAAATAAGTATTAAAAAGTTCGAATTATTTTTTTATCTGGTTCTTTTTAATTATGTTCAGTATTTGTGTACTTTCGAAGAGGTAATCTAGGAATAAAATGCTGTTAATATACAGTATTGGGCTTAATTCTTTTAAAAATATTGCAGTCTATTATGTTTCCTATTTAAAAAATGAGAATTGAACGTAAGATAACATTTTACCTATTAATACCGCCTAACCAGTTAACCAGTTTCACAGGATTGTGCCACGCAGCGCAATCATCAGTATACCAGTCAGAATGGTGTAGAAGATGCGCGCTCAAAACCTGAAACAGCACACGCAAGCGCGTTATTTCAAGTCAATAACATTGCCTTGCATGTATTATATTTTAAAATGTGACCGGAATAACTTAACATTAAGCAAACAAAGACGCTCATTTGTGTCACAAAAAACTTTATACTACGGATGAGCGGATGACTTTTTCCCTTTTGAGGTCTTCGTTAAAGAAGGAAGGTTCCATGGCTCGCTAGAGGATAAATTTAGATGATCATGTAGTACTGCTGCAATTTATGAAAAGTCCGCACATAAATTTAATCTTTCTAATCAATATTAAAGGAAAGGTGTTTCCTTAATTTTAATAGAGACAATGCATGTGAAATCATTAGCGAATTATCTATGTATGTATGTACGTTGTTTGAATGGGTGTGTAACAATAAGCCATATATGCTTGAAATAATGAAACTGCGTAGCTGTGTTCGCAAACAAATAATTTTGGCAGATAATCATACTTTACATTACTTGAAACGTGAATAATCAATACTTGCCATCTAGGTAACTAATCAGAGAGGCCCTGGAAGCTTTGGAAACATGAAACGTTACGGTAAACACACCATTAGTTCCTAATGGTATTGAATCAGACGCGGAACTAACAAAGATTTATAATTGTGTACTGATCATTGCGGATGTGAGACGGTCGTTTTATGTTGTAAGAAGGATTCTACGAAAGCTCCTAGTAAATGACAACATGTACATATTGCGTCCTTTATCGGTTATATGAAAAAAACATTGATTAATAACTGAAAAGCGTATTTTGTTTTTGATTTGCTTTCGCATATTTTTATAATATTGTATACTGTCTATGCAGCCGTTAACGGTATGTATAAGTGTGGGGTTATTTTGCCACACATCCTCAATATTTCTTGTTAATTACATTTTTGTAGTTTTTCTTCTCGAATACACGTGTGATTTTAGAATACTCCACACGTTTTCAATTGCATTTAGGGGGGAAGAATTCCCCGGCCAAGGTAACACTGGCAGAATATGCGTTACCAAAAAGCTTTGAATAGATTTGGCCGTGTGGTATGGTGCCTTATCGTGCATGAATGTGTAAGGGCCTTCATTCGAATCTAAACCACTGATATCTGGCATCAAGACATCCTCCAATGCACGCTTATATTGGTGTTGATTTATTGATGCCTTGGTAAAAATACAATGGTTCAGGACCGACTGATATACAGGACCATACCATAACTCGGAGTATGTTTCACCGTCCACTAGCTTCACCGTTCAGATGGAAGTCGTCTAACAAATTGAGCTCTTTCGATCATGGCTTTTAGTTTTGACTCATTGCTGAATACGATCTTTAACGAAAAGACATTGGTCAAACCAAAAAAATGGCTTGATTGACATATTCATTTAAGTTATTTTGTCGTACCTTTCGCCAATCTTCAACTGTGTAATGTTGATGACGTTTTGCCCGTTCATAACGTGCTCGCTTCATCATTGTTGTTAATCTTGGCTTTTTTAGGGGACGTCTGCATTTTAATCCATCTTCGTATAATCGTCTACATATTGTACGCGTGGATATTTGCACTCTTTGGTGGGACATTACATGTCCTATTTCTTTGGCGGATAAGCCTCGGTTTTCAGGTAGCAGTTGCTGGATACATCGATCATCTCGATTAGTAGTGATCTTTTTCTTGCCACAAAACGCTCTTCCGGTACTTATGGGTATCTCTTCTTTCATTAAAACGGTGACTCTCTGCACTGTTTATCGGGATACTTCTTCTGTCATTGCAATTGTGCCTTGAGAATACACTCCTGTACCCAACAATGCCTAAATACGCAGTTTTTTTTCTCTCATTTGGTCTGCCCCTTCTTACCCATAACAAAAAAAATATAAAGCACATACAAGCAATAACTTAAGGTGCAACACGCATGGAAAAAACGTTGTTACATAAACGGATAAATATTCTTTCTACAATAGTATTCATTCCAAATGATATAGCTCGAATTACTTTCAATCTTGTTTCTACGCACTTTCTGTACAGTACAGAATGATTCATGAGAGGGATAATAATAGGCAAGAAGTCATTAAGTGGCACTTTCTCAATTTCTTAGAAAGATATTTAGGGAACGTATTAGTATTATAAAGTCTATTCATGAATTTTGTACTTGCATTTGTAAATTATCGCTTTCAAAGCACACAAAAGCTTAAATTTATAAGGTGGTCGTAATAAAATTGACACGGACTGTGCTTATATCAATACATTTCTTTTCGCATAGATGCCGAACTAAAATAAGCATTAAAAAGTTCGAATTATTTTTTTATCTGGTTCTTTTTAATTATGTTCAGTATTTGTGTATAGTAAGTAATGTACTTTCGAAGAGGTAATCTAGGAATAAAATGCTGCTAATATACAGTATTGGGCTTAATTCTTTTAAAAATATTGCAGTCTAGTATGTTTCCTATTTAAAAAATGAGAATTGAACGTAAGATAACATTTTACCTATTAATACCGCCTAACCAGTTAACCAGTTTCACAGGATTGTGCCACGCAGCGCAATCATCAGTATACCAGTCAGAATGGTGTAGAAGATGCGCGCTCAAAACCTGAAACAGCACACGCAAGCGCGTTATTTCAAGTCAATAACATTGCCTTGCATGTATTATATTTTAAAATGTGACCGGAATAACTTAACATTAAGCAAACAAAGACGCTCATTTGTGTCACAAAAAACTTTATACTACGGATGAGCGGATGACTTTTTCCCTTTTGAGGTCTTCGTTATTTTTCTATCTTTAGTACTACAACCGGCGGTTTTCTATCTTCGTCTCTTCCACATCCGAAGACCTCGTTTTGGGAGCATACTACGGAAGGCCGAGGGAGAAGCTGGCGAAGGGAATGGGGAGAAAATTTGCATGCGTTTCGTTTATTTACGCATAAAATACGTGGTTTTATTGCGAGCGCAAAACGTGTATACTCCATACATACATGCCTTACCTAGGATACTGCGTGCCATCCGGAGCCTTATTAGTAGGAAATTGTCTTTTTTTCGCAATCGCCCTTTTCAGGTTACTAATAATACGTAAATATATGCGATTGTTCAACTTGAAACCGTTTCGATATTGGGCGTATTTTCCGATTACATCAATTTTAGCATGCATGTACCATATCAATTTGACGGTATTTTGATAAATAGGAATTTTAGGTAAATTTCGGAATATTCCGAATTATGATAAATAAATAAAATAACTGACGGGCCCAAGATAGGAAATATAATGTTGAATCGCTCATAAATATTATCAATATTATTCTTCCTATATTAAATATATTGTATAGCCTAAAATTACATTTAGAATTTATAACGTATTACATTATTTATGTTACTCGAATGCAAATGGATATCAGTGGTATATGAATTATAAATAAATTTCAATAAATTGTCGTCCCCACAGTATTCATATACCCATATAGTATTTTGCCTATTTGTTACACTGCATACAATGCTGAAAGAACATAAAAATAAGGAAATGTATATATATATTTCGTATTTATGTTTTAGAGAACATTTTCTTGACATTCCTCTCGAAGACTATGAAAAAAACTTGTTCGATTGTACGAAAACAATTTGGCCTGCTTTTTTATAGGTAAATTTGGAACTGACCTTAAAATAGATTGACATATTCTTTCACACCACTTTCACACTAACAAATGGTCTGTATTTGAATTTTTGAAATATCTAAATTCAAAACTTCCTTCTATTAAAATTACCTACGAAGACGAAAGGGGCAACAAGGCTTCTTTCCTAGATATGTTAATGATAAGAAACTTTTGCCATTAATTTTTTGCTTAATTTCCCTTCAAAAAAACATGTATCGCAACAAGCTTAACGAAATCATAAAGTAAAGTGATGTATTGTATAGCATAGGTACAGGTAAGTGCAGCGTATATAGCACGCAAATGTACACTTTTGGACTGTGAAGGTCTTTACATCTCATAAATAGTGTTAGCAAAGCATATCTACGCACAACATATCTAGTATTAAGTTGTTATAGCAGTACCAATACTGTCATATAATTATTAAAAAAATTCTTTACTAGAGAGAGATAGTTTAGATAATTTATTGTTTTTAATATAATACAACAATGTCTATTATTAATATAATAACTTAAATATAAATTGTTGCAATTATTTGGAATATTTCAACTCATGGCTTTTAACAAATTAAACTTGTACTTATTTAATAAGGGTAATCTTGAATAAAAATTGTTTAAGGGATATTTATTTAAAACTAGCTATGGAAGTAATACATTTGCACTGTATGATGGCAAAATAGCCAATATCAATTTTAGATACCATGATTAGACTAAACTTTCGATTGCTTTAGTAACGTCTGTATCTAGTGGAAAGATTTACCAGAACCAAAGGAATACTAACGACAACACGTTATTTTTGTTAACACGTGAACGCAATATGAATATAGAAATGCAGCATGTAGGCATTTTAATGTGAAGGAAGAAACAACATCCTCTGGGATGTAATTGGCATAAAAACACTACCGAATGATAACCCAATTCTAAAGAAAATATTTATAAGATATTGGTCTAATCAATAAATTAAGGATCATCTTATACTCTAGCGCCAAGGTAAACACAGGTAATCGCAAATCATACTTTTTATTTTTTAAATATTTAAATACTACTAAATTATTTTAATGGGCATCAAGGATGGCATAACAAGTACCCATTTTTGTATACAGGCACTTTGTGCAAAAATTTGCATTACTGACTGTAAGCATTATTTTTCAGACGACTTTTTTTGTCCAAATTTCGGAGAAATTCATCAAGTAGCATTGTTTCTAGAGTTGTTGAAAGCATTTGCGGAGTCATGGAAAAAGGTCATTGCAGGTGCGTGATTCGATTTCTTTTTTTATGGGAAAACATATGGAAAAATCAAGGAGAAGTTGGAAGCAGTTTGTGAGGACCATGAACATTTAATGACCACAATCAGATACTGGCTTGGCCGAACATCCGTCATTGCTGGGGAGCGATTAGGTCGTCTCATAGATGATAAAGTTCATGACATCGTGTTAACAGACCATTGGCTGAAGACAAGGGAGGCTACTAATGTGGTAAATATCTCACGTGTGTAAAACATGCTTCACGAAAAATTAAGTATGAGAAAGCTACCCGTACGATGCGAGCTGCGTTTACTAACGATTGGTCAAAAGCGGAATCACGTGATAACTTCAATGCAATGCTTGTATATGTTTAAACACAAATTAAGTGAATTTGTGCGGCTTTATATAACATGGATACATCACTATACACAATAAAGCAACGGTTAGTCGGCAAAATAGATATTTTCCGACGAATGTGCAGCAAAGAAGGTGAAGACGATTCCCTCAGATGAATAAGTTATGACGACGAGTTTTTGAGATTCGCAAGGCATAATCTTATTTGACGATTTGAAGAAGGGAAGAGCAACCACGGGACATTACTATCTACTGCACCGATTTCACGATGAACTAAACAGAAAAGACTGCACCTATCGAAAAACTCCCAGACCCATTCATCAGCAATTGCGAGGGTGGAACTAGTCCAGTTATGGTACGAAGTGGTGAAGCAACTACCATATCCGACATATTTGACCTCCTGTGATTTCGTTCTTGTTCCAAACTTAAAAGATGACTTGGTGTCAAATGAAGAGATCATTATCGAAACAAAAGCTTATTTTACAATATTCGACAAATACTTTTATTTGGATGGCTTAACGAAGCTGTAACATTGCTGGAGTATGTGCCACAACGAAATTATGCTGAGAAGTAAGTTTGGTAAATGTAAAACAGTTGCTTTGCCCTCCATAACACAAATATTCACCGTATCTATATAAATTCAAAAAGGTATCATTGTTACTAATTATTAATTAGTGCTATTGTTAATCTAAGATATTTATAATGTTCAGAAGATCTCTGAACAGTAGCATGAAGTTCAAAACTTAGACAACACTTCGCGAGTAGGAAACATTAAATCGACAGCAGAAACGTTTTGTATTTACCTGGTATATATTGCAATCACAGTTTGGTTTAGTCCTAGTTAGCGTTGTTTATGAAAGAATCTACTTGCACGGCATAGCTAGCTGCTAATTGAAATACCTACACCCCGATGTATACTCAAGGACTTCCTGCACTAAAAATGATTGATATAACGTTCCAGAGCGTGAAACTTAACGCGGTGCTATGCGACTGTTCATATAAGATTTGATATAAGACGCAATATAAAGCGCTATCATTTAATATTTTCCGCAGACATATGTATTACAATCTTGATTAACATTAATGTTCTTTCTGCGATATACGCATAGGCGGCGACTATCCGCATAGTCCGCTTTATTCTATCCTTCTTCCACTTTATATGTGTACTCGGTATCAACTTTTTTAATAAGTCTTGTTTACACACTCACCGAGTAAATTATTGCTAAAATTTTATTATCCAGGCGTAAACCTTAAATACCATTCGCGTTATTGGCGTCAATAATCCGAGGAACTTCAGTCTTTTTACGAAGGCGTAACGACGACAATAAAATTAAGATTAGAACTTTGCCGGTGAATTATTTACTATTTTTCAGTATTAATGTCGTAAACGTAAATAATTAAATCGTTAAACGTACGCTTCGCAAAGAAGATTCGAAAAGATTTAGAAGACGTAAAATGAGTATGGTTAACTATGCTGTAGGGTTAGAGATTGTTAAGTATTTAATAACAAGAAATAAATGTCACAATGAAAGTAACATTTGTGTAGTGATGCTACTAAGTGAACAGACTACTGCAGTTTTAGTTAATAGAAGGTAATTTTACATTGTGAAAAATGAAAAACCTGGATTTTTAGTTTGATTGTGATTTTACATATTTTCGTATAACTCTGTGTGAAATATAATCTTTTAGTTAGGTTCTTAAGAATAGTTAGCTATGTATGTGTTGACTATTTTACAGCTATATCTACTAATTAAAATGGAAAGAAGTAGTTGGTTTTGTGTTTAGCTAGAATAATATAGTGACATAAAACTTATACATTATATCATGATAACTTCTGTATAGCATCTTCCCTAATGGTACATTTAGCAAAGAAAGGTATATCTTTTTTTGGGTACGACACGGAGACTCTCTCAAAGTGTAAATTACATACGAAAACTTTTCTAAAAGCTGCCAATCGTTACATAAACCACGAATTTGTTACTACTGTGTATAGTATATATATATACATATGTATGTATATGTAACTCTTGACGTGATATTATTTGCTGGCGCCCCCAGGGTAGCCCTGAGAAGGGTCGTTACTTGCCAAATTAATCACACGTTCGCTGATTTTTGTCTGATCTATTTTTTTATTGGTGATAATTGTCGTGAATGGGAATCGAACTTGATTTATTTTTCGTCGATTTTCGATTTCCATTCAAATACGTCAGACAGAAAATCATCGAACTTATGATTAATCTGGACAGTAACAGCCCTTTTCAGGGAAACGACAATAGACGAACTGCCCAAATGTCGGACTACATAAGTTCAATAAACAATGAAAATAACCCAAACAAATCTTTCATTATTACATACATATGTATGTAACCCACACATCTTTCTTTGCTGGACAAAACCGGAGATATACGCTAGAAACAAGAGGCGACATTTCCACCCCCTCAACATGTTTTCTGCACTAAAAAATGTTGTGAGCATGTTCTTGGACAGTCTTCCTTCATACAAAATTTCAAACCTTTTCGAATTTTGTGATTGAAAACCTTTTCTTATTAGTAGAGACCGGATTATATGGAAAGTGCAAAAGTTTAATTTAATCTATTTATTATATTTTACATCTATTTGTAGATGTCTTATACTTACGGTGTAATACATCTACTTATAGACGTAAAATATAATAAATAAATTAAATTAAAGGTTTGCACTTCGCATATATGTAGTCTGGTCTCTATCTATCAGTATAATTAGTAGTTATAAGAAATAATTCAATAGTCGTCACAAAGTGATTTTCTCCTAAAAAATTTATGCTGTAGTAGCTCTGATTAAACATATTCGTCAAGTTTTGTTAGGATCAGTTCGTTTAAGAATTTGTTAAATACCTTAGAATTTCTACATCTACTTCAAATTTGTAATTCTAATAAACCATTGTTTATTGATGTTTTTCAGTGTTTAATGTCATTGTTAGGTTTAATTGTAATGTGTAATTCCGTAATTCCAAATCTCATCAGAAAATTCTTTAAGGCTGACTGTGCCTTTGCGTTAAATTAAGTAATGGTTATCATGGTCTTTTACTTATAAATATACCTTACCGGTTCTGCGAAGGAAAGTGAGTACAAGAAATCAGTGGGAAGCATTACTTCATATAGCTATATGTGCTAGATTGAAGTGTTTGAGCTTTACACACTCCTCAACAGCAGTACCAGCCAATAGCTTTTAATAAGTGTTATACCTAAAAGTAGTTATTATACTCTTAATTGTCTGAAATGCTATGTAATGTTGCATATGAGTATGATGTAACACAAAAATGATCCCTTATCGATAAATCCATTTCTAAAAAGTTAATTAAACTGTTAATAGAGATAGGTGTACTCAGCAATGTAAAAAATCTATTAAAAAAATAGAGAAAGCGTTTGACGCTGTTTGTTCCCATGTCGCTATACCACGACATTTACTTTCTTAATAATATATGTAGCAAATTCAAGTTAATTTCCTGGTGATTACTATTATTGTCAGTTATTAGTGGACAACATATATTTATATTTCGTTGGTATATTTTCCGCTGTACTACAGATGCTGACTATTACCGTGCCATATTTGTATGAAATATCGAACGGCGTCAAATCAGCGTCTGTGCATACCTCAGGCATTCTGCGACTGACTGAATGAAATTTCTCATTCCGTTCTGAAATCACGAATACGCGCGGAAGCCGCGCACATCTACATCCGCATCCACATCTACATATATCAGCCTCCAACGTCTATGTATGTACACACTCATATTAGGATATTATTATAAAAACGTACGAAAGCAAGATTTAAATATGAGGAGGAATGTTTGCCTTCTTTAATATGAGTTTGTGGGATAATACGCCGAATACGAGTTTTAATATACAAGACGCGAGGCGTATTCAGTTGATGCGGGGCTACGTTATTTGCATATTACGTTCACGCTTCTCTTCTACCTATTTACGTACAATGTACATACTAGCTACATGAATACATGTACTACATGTATGTGCTATGGTGTGCTTTCTTATATTTTAGTCAGTAATTTGCCTCACGTATTATAGTTATTATTTACTATTGACCTTGAACTTCCACCATTAACCATATGTGCACTTATTTCGCGGAATAGAGACCGGCGGACATAAAAATCATTCCATACCCCCGTCCAAGCGTGTCACTACAATCACTTGTACTATTTTTGCTGACAAACAAGGTCTGTCGCAATATGATTGTTCAAGTATATCTAAATCTTCTAGCAAATTCCAGAAACTTATTCAGCAAAGTCTACCACGATGTGAGAAAGGCCAAACAAACCGATGTGGAAACGGAAACTACCTCTTTTTATTCTAACCACAGACAGTACTTTTTCTTTTCAGTGAGAAATTAATAGCATATGACCTCCAAGAATTCCAGGCAGAGCCATGGCGGAATATCTGTTGAGCTTTATCAACTTCGTGGCTCTATCTGGTTTGGGGAGTATAAATGCTACAGCATGTGAAATCGCTTATGAATTGAAGGAGTGGCTTATTTGGCAATACACCACCTGCAGGCTCAGGTTTCAGTGGAGTTTGTTCCACCCCAGTGTTGAGAAGAGCATAAACCGCCTTGTTGCTATCAGTACTAATATGTCCTGGCATTCATATGAGAGTAATCTTACTGTTACTACGATCAGCTACAAGTCTAAAGGAGCTTGGACTTTACGTTGGATCTTGTTCTTCTAAACGGAAGTGTTCCAACACTCATGTCGTTAGTAAATATTTCTGCCTGGAAAATTGTCGCAAGTGTTTTTTGATTGAGAGTATATAGCGACAGATTTCCATATCCACGCAAGTGTCCATTTTGGAGCTGTCACCATTGAGACACATACATATAACCCCGTAAACGTATTAGTAACTCCAATAGTTTCTTTAGAGAAGCGGACTACATATTAAAGGATTTGCCCAATGACATTATATCTGCGTACCATGTCCAAAGGCACAGATAGAACTTAGTCCGTAAGAATTTTATCGAAGATTTCTGTTCATGTGGCGATTGTGTGACATAATATCAGCATGTGTAAATATTTCAAAGGCCAACCCTAGTGTTGAATCAAATACACCAGTGTTGATCAGGTTGGCTATTCTTTGTAGTGCGGCGAGTTGTGCGTTCACCTTTAGATGAGATGGTGCCATTTGGAATCATAAACCTTCACCGCGGCTACATGCAGCCAGCAGCTGTTGAGAGGAAGTACCCAGGTCTTCTGACAAAGTCTTCGTAAGGTCTATGAAGACAGCTTGACTTTGTGAGTTCAAATGAGGACACAAATATAGCGTTTTGTTGTAATCCTTAGCAAAATGTTTAATTTCTGTTAAAGAGTGAAGTTGTACAACGCGATCAGAGTTCCTAACTTCACTATGTAGCGTAATAATGCTGCTACAATATAGCTACTCATAGTATTGCCAAAATCATTCACAAGAAAGACAATGTGGGGACACAAGCACCGCTAACACATGTTCTGTTTCTGCCCACCAGGCGTCATTAGCATGGTTTCACGCTCACCATATCTAACCTTACATCTCAAGTGCCTCTCTAGTGCCACAAGAATAAAACGTTTCTTGCCGGTTCAAACACAGCGAAAACAAGGGGAAACAGTTTGCCAACACATGAATTGCTAAACCAGAGAGTGTGCAGCAATGCAGTGCATGGCGTAACTATATATACGAATGATTTCTCAGGCTTACCGTGGCGTATTAAAAACACATCTAAAATGCCTAAAAAACTATACCTAACATACCTATAACCAATAATGCTGATAAAATACAGCTACCACGCTGATGACGCCGGGTGGAAACATGTCTGTGTATTAGCATTTTTTGTCTTCTCACATTATCTTTCTCATGAATATTTTTACCAATCCATGAGTAGATGTATTTTAGCAGCGTTATTATGTTGGGTATTGTTTTCTAGGCATTTTAGATGTGTCTTTAATATCTTCGCTCCTTTGTAAATAAAATTCGAAGGTCAACTATGAGTGAATAACTTGTAACAGACAAATATAGGTAGTCCGTGTAAGGTAAAGATACTCAGATAAGGAAGATAACAAAGGAAATGAAACCAGAAGCTTGTATGAATATCATATAAATTCCGATAACCTTATATTCATTCATCTAAAGAAAAGTTTAAAGTGTTGTCGCTGTTCATTCTGACAATATTATGATTGCATTTAGTTACATTTTATTTTATGGGATTGGTTTAATATATAAAGGGGAAAAATCAACACTGATTAGCTATAGTCGGCAAATAATATCTGGATATGGCGAATAGCTGGTGGTTCTTCAGTTTCAAATAATTCCCCATACGAATTGCTAGGAATCGTAACAGTTACTGCATCGAAATCTTTGTAACAAAGTCTTGTCCAATTTTGTTGAAGCAGAAGGAAGTACTTTTGTTAAGTTGAGATATCACTTCTTTAAATTCTCATGAGCTCTTGTTTCCATATAATTAACTTAAATTATTGGCTGTTGTCAATATCAGAAAGTTATAGTTAAGACTAGGTGGTAAAATAATTACTTTAAACATATTTCATTCTCAGTTACTCTAAATCACTCGTAAAACAACTACGTTGGAATGTTGGGCTTGTATGAGATTTTCGCAGTGACATCATCCTTTACGTAAGTACTTTGACTTCGATATTTCTCACAGTAAATAACGTTTTATGTTGTCTCTTAGCTTGTGTGTAGTACAATATCGACAACTACTCATGTAAACTATAACGTAACCGATGAACCTCAGCCGATGTAACACGTGAACTAAACCCGAATGTCACCGATATTAAACGTTCGCGGCCGTATGTTAAAAAAATCGAGTAGAAACCCGTGCAAACTGAATTACACAGCTCCATAAATAAATAATTCACATTCCCCGGGCCACGACAGCTTACAGAATACGAGAAAAATTTGATTAAGGATCTATGCGCGCATCTCTCGCGAAAACAAAACCAAAAACGAAGAAGGACACACCACCAGTCTGTAGTATGTCTATACTCAGTGGACCAGATCGTTTCTATGCCATCGAAGAGTGATTAAATCGAAGGCAGTGATCGGCTGTGCGACTGACCAGGGGTTAGCTATAACTCGCGAGGTTACCTCGCCGCATATCGCGACTTATCTCGCCTTTGTTTACTTGTCAACATAATTTTTGTTGTGAATGCATAAACAAAATATTTATATTGTCCCCTCGATTGGTTTTTTTCCATCGGTGAGGCGGGCAGACGGGCAGGCAGGCCGGGAGAAGCAGCAGAAGAGGACCCGAACTTTTTGTTCTCGGAATTTAATTTTTGCTCGCCGTTCGCGGTCAGCTCGAATAAAACTAAATCGTGATTGAGTTATTGTAACTATAATTTAAGTCGGTGACAGCGACCGAGAGAAGACTTGCCACATTCACTTATATTATACACTCTCACATGTAATATATACTTACATTTATCTTTGTGTATTCGTAGACTGGAGGCTCTAAAGATAAAGTGAGGAAATAAACCTTAGATACATTCAAACGTTTCTATTATACTTAACATCAAACAAAGGAAAATATTCTTGCGGTTAGCTACATTGGAAAATATTAAGCTTAGGTTTCCAAAGGTAGATCGTATACAATTTCATGTTTCATTATTTTAATGCATCTAAAGAGAGTTAGTAGAGAATTGAGTAGAACTAGAAATTCATTTCCCTATTTTTTCTGAGGTTTAGTAGGAGCGAGGGATAATTTCTTAATATTGTTTTAAAACTATGTAGCATTAATCTGGAATATAGGACAAACTAATAAGATGCAATAGCATTGATATATGATGTAAAACTTTTAATACATCGAAGCTGTAACCTTCTGCATCTGCAAAAAAATATTTCCAAATTTACGTACATACTAAGCCTGCAGAATCGAGTGCGCTCTTATTAACGGCGATGATATATTTCGAAAACAGACATACCCGAACTCGGGATTCATACACGTGTGGTTAGTACGTATATGAATGAGTGCTAATAGATTTCGTATCCAATTTCCAATATTAAAATACATTAAAATAGTAAGTAATTACATTCAGTATTTGTAATGTCGATAGGTAACGTACGCTACTGCGAAAGCACTTGTTTATGCAGCTTTTATACATACCAGGTAGCGGCCCATTTAAATTGTAGCTCACTTAACCCCTTCTGTTTAATGTTAAAATGATACCTTAGAAACGGTTACTAAGGTACAACACACTGTTGTTGCTGAAAACGACTGTTCTATAAAAAAATGTTCAAGATGTCTTTCTGCACGAATGAATGACTACAGATTATTACCACGTCTGTTAATTCTAGCATTGCGAGACGAAGCATTATGCGTGCTACGAGTTTTAATGTTTAATAATTAGTCTCGGCAAACAGGGGCAAGTTTCAGTGCCGTTCGGAGAACAACGTAGAGGGGTGAACCGCGCAGCATGGAGAATCGAGTATCCATACCAAAGCACGGTTGTTCAGTATTATTCGACAGATCGTTGTGAGTGCTTGTCAGTACACACGTACATAGAAAATGTAGTATGTAGGTACGTTTCGGAAACAGTGTATTTCGAATAAACTAGAAAACGTAAGAGCGAGTATGCCGGATTTAGAATACGAAGGCGATAAAATTAAATGTGTAAAAAATGACAACTAATTGACGTGTACCAGCAAGTGAAAGTATGAATGCTAAAAAGTATAAAACACTGTTCTGCAATCCGTGGCAAACGATACAGCGAACTATTAATATTTGATATAAGTGAGCGTTTATTTTATTCTATGTAATGTACCGTTCACTTTACTAGACCAAGGAGCATTTGTGTCCTTCTAGAGCAAGTATTCAGATTATACATTGCCAAGTCGAGCATCGTTAAGAAACTCTGTGCTATTTGTTCGTGACTATGTTGAAGGATGAATCAAAGCAGAATTGAAAGATAAAAAATTGTGGTTATGTGTGGACGAAACAACCAATCGGCAAAAACATTCGGTCGTGAATATGATGGTATGTACAACGGAAGAGTTTGAAGCGTCACCCCCTATCTTAGTTGCTCCCAAAAGAGTTGCAAAATGTACTAGCGATGAAATTTTAGTGGTGTTGAGGGCACTGAACAAATTTCAAGTTTAAACAACCCAACTTTTAATGTTTGTGAGTGACGGTGCCGTTAACATGTTTTCCTTAGGCCGATCTTTTAAAGAAGAGAATGGGAATCTATTACACGTAATATATAAAATTTATGGTTTAAACCTTGTGGCGCAATTGATCCTTAAATGTTATCCAGGAGTAAATGCTTTAATAGCTCATGCGAAGGCAGTATTTGTCCCCAAAATGTGGAAAAACATATCACGAGCTGTGTTCCAAAATGCTTGAACCACTGCAGCCGATTATTATGCATTCCGGAACAGGTTGCGTTTTACTACTGCGAAGATTTTGATGATGTAAAAAATAAGAATTCGATCCGAGACACGCCAAAGCTATCAAGAAAAGCCAGAAAATCTTAACAGATGGTCAGGTAAAATGTGATTTAGAAAGTATTCCCAAAAATTACTACGGACTAGCGGAGAGAATTTAAAAATTACTAAATGATTCAATGTCGTTTGTGAATTCTGTTCAAATTGTGGATAATATTCACTTACACCTATGCACGCCGGAAGGCGGAAAGAAATGAAAGTTTAATACGAAAATTTGAAAGTGATGATTACTTTAAACCACGCATTAATCAAAAGATGGAAGACATGGCAAAAGTGATTTTGTTACACGACAATGCGCTGTGAAAGACACCTTGAAATCGTTTGGATTGGACATCCTTACGCGCTCGCCGTACTCTCCAGACCTGGCGCCATCAAGCAGTACTGGCATGGTATCCATAAATTACTTGAAAGATGGGTGAAATGTGTAGAAAGCGATAGCCAATATTTTGAATAAAAAAAAAAATAATTTCCCTTGAGAATTACGTGTTTTTTGTTAGCAAGAAACTGGAAAAATTTATGCGCACACCTGCTATTTGGGACAGAGTGCTTCGAGAGCAATGGATATAACACAAGGTGCGGATTCGAAATACGGGATAGTGAACCTGGAAGCATAGTTGTTGACAACGAATCCGTATCTGGAAGCTGATAGCAGATCAGGATTTCGGAATCGGATAGGATCCGTATATACGGATAGTTATTGGGTAACAACAGTACTATTACTTACAACTCCCTCTTATTCAGAAGTATACAATACCATTTCTTTTTATAACTGTCCTCGGTTCGTTTATTTCTTAGTATTTTATCTATTAATTTTCATCAAATAGATTAGTGTAAATTATCAATACGTATTTTTTACTAAAATTGTCAATACAAGATCCTATCCTTCTAATAAAATAAACACTTGTAATTCTATTTTCCATTCCGATAGTCAAAGTATCTTGCAGAAGACACAAAAATTTAATAAACACAATCCTTTTATAAATTTAAATACTTCATTATTGAGTCTTGTAATAAGATCTGGTTTAAAAGGGTAGCGGATTTGAGAAAATAACCCTTTCCTTAATAAAAATTTCGTCTTTGTTACTTTTTATAATTTGCGCGTTCCCCTTCGCCATCGATTCCACAGACTTCCCTTAATTCCTTTGAAAATTACCGAGAGGATCGGGTAGAAAAATTACCCGACTCGATGCTGTTCTCTCCGCTTAACAAAAGCATCGCTTTAAAGATAACTAAACAAAAGAGGTATAATAGAGAAAAAGAAAAAGAAAAAAGAAGTTCCTTTAATAACGGACTGCTCGGATTTATAGACGACAAGATATAATTTATTTTCATTAACTCTAATTGGAAAAATGGAAATAAATATTGAATTTTCATTAAGCCCGTCTTCATATCGTGGAAATGGCCGCATTCTTCTTTTGCCTCTTCGCTACGTTTTTTGCTTCTCTTTCCCGGAATATTCATCCCCGATTCCATTAAAGATTTTATTGAGGTTCATTAATTATTGAAGAGTTATTGACTGGCGTGGAATGCTTACGTTTGGGGGGGTTTGCCCCGATGTAATTTAGAGTTTCCTTTCCATTAAAAAGAATGTTATCTGGATTTGTCGTAACTACATAATATATCGGTTTTGGTTCTTTAAAATTTTATGCGGCTATTAATTCTTAAATTCCCTTTGTTGGAAGGTGCTAGTACTAACTCCATTTTAAATAATTCAACTGTAAAAACTAATTAAAAATGCTCCTTTAGATATTTTCCATTTACAAATAATGTGACAATTCCAGCATTCCTTTCGAAAGAAATGAAAGAATTTCCAGCGCTCCTCGCGGTTGTCAGCAATCAATTAGGGTTTCGAGTTATTTCGAGGATCGAATTCAAACGGTCGAATTTTTTCCCGGTTTGCCGCGACTTGTCATGTCAACTCGGCCAAAACTGATTTACAATGATGTTTTGACAGTCCGGCTGACCAAATCCGACGCACGCATACACTTACATCACCGTATACTAGTTAGCGTTAGAGATGAGAGCCCGATGGCCCGGAGCTTGCGGGCATGAATACTTATAGATGCTACTAGCCGCGCCGTTGGCAGCGAAATTTATACCCGGCTAGGCCGTAATCTTTTCAGTATAGATGGTGAATATAAATTATAGTGTATAAATATTGGGGAAGGTATTTTAGATATTCCGAATTCGGTGGCGCGCTTAAGGCGACTTACCATAGAGATTCCTTCAATATTGCCTTCCGAACGTGCTGAGGAATATCTCAAACATTTTGTCCGAAATTTCATAAACCGCTTATCTTGTATCAATATTTGTAATTTAAAAGATGAATCGGTCGAACTTCGGGGCGTGTGTTCAGCGCGTGTGTGTATCCCTTTCTTTCTACGATCTTTCTTCGCTAGCATATATGATAAAAAAGGTTTTCTTGTAGGTATTACTCTAAAATTTACATATCAAAAGCATTCGTATATAAGCTAGTATAATCAAAATAGTTATTTTAATATCCCAAAGTATTCCTTTTAATACCTAGGTATAAAGAAAACACAATTTTTTTGATGGCTGAAAAGCTCGATTTGTATGGTTTTAAAAATTTTTGAAAATATTTCGTAGTTTGTAGCTATAACATATAAATTCATCTTTAAGTATATTATACAGCGTTAAAATGATGCAAATTAACTTCGGAAAAGTATGTGACGAGGAACCAAATACCCCATTCCCGTATCCCCATTTTTGTTACAATTGCTTTTTTTAAATTATTAAAAATAAGGTCGGTTTCACATAGAAAACGGTACTGTATAACAAATTAGACAGTCAAATATTAAGAATAACTGTCACTTTTTTCCAAGTAAATACCATAAAACAATAAAACCCATAAAACAATAGAAAGTATTGACCATTTCGACAACATTTCGAAGAAATAATTATGGTTTATCCATAAACTGACATGTTGATTATTTATAAGCAAAGACATATCGACCTTAAATATGACTCAGCCGCTGATCACGTAATAGATACGAGGAAAAGTCAGTAAGTAGGTCACAAAAAGCTATTATAAAAATAATTAGAGAAATAGTTAGCTAAAATCAAGTTTTAATAATCAACAGTCTCTATCTACATTAACACTTATCCCGTTGCCTTATCAATGCGCCAATGCCTGTTGCACAAAAGTGTTGCCGTCTGAATCACCTGCATACCTCTTGTTGAACATCATTAACACCTTTTAAATGTTTGCAATCAAGATGCTTTTCGAGTGGACCAAAGAGATAATAGTGTCTTGAGGTTAGGTCGGCACTGCAAACCGGATGTTCAAGAAGTTCCCACCCTAATTTTGCAATTCTCGCCAGAGTCAAGTGGGTCGGACTGCAACCTGGCGCTATCGTGATGCAGCAATGCTCCTCTCGTGAGTAAACCTGGACGCTTTGGTCGAATTGCATTCCGAAGTAGCAACAAAACTCTACAGCATGATTCAGCTGTTACGTTCTCATTTCTGTTCTAGAAATGAGCTAGGAGCACTCGCTGAGAATCCCAGAACACGGTAAGCATAACCTTACCAGCTGAGGGCATGACATTGAATTTCTTTGTTGACGGTGAAGAAAAATGTTTCCACTACACTGAAGCATGCTTTGTTTCGGGTTAGTAGTGGTGCACCCATGACCCATCATCAGTAATAATTCTGTTAATCATGATATCCCCTTCCTCTGCACGTCGACGGTGTTGTAACGGCAATCCTAAACTTGTACTGGCACAGCTAAGTTTATCGAGTACTAAACGTATTATCTTTTCACCACCGTATGTTAGCTCGAGAAATTCTTTTGTAAACTTGTTTACGTCCCCATCAAATCGACGTTTTCTGGTAACTCTAACGTTAATACAGCCTCATTTCCACATAATTACGCAGCAGGCAAAAATTTCTGGTTGTATGTATTGCCTAAAAAGAAAGCTTTTATTTAAATCAACCATAAGGTTAACACCGTAGTCACACATCAACGTAATTGTTACATCTTCCGTCTAAAGCTAGTTCAATTTCGTAGTTCTGCACAGAGTCGGGTAGCCATGCCTAAGGTATGGGTCTATTTAAGCGGACTAGTGCAAGAATAAAATAACGGTCTTACATCTTGATAATGCTTTCAAAAAGACTGTATAGGAACTGAAACATATATATATATATATATATATATATATATATATATATATATAATTGTCATTTTCTTGAACGTAGAAAAGTCAATTTAATTAAACATCGTAATGCATGAATGCTCGATAAACCTTACTTTTTACATCGCTGCGCAGCGGAACCAAAAAGAGAGAACGGGATGATTAATTACGTTATTGTAATGAATAGTCGCACATATTCACAAGAAAAACAAATAACAGAAATGGAGAGAACGATTTGTACGTGTGAGAGTACCATCAACACGGTAAACGTATATGGAAAGCCGACGGGAAAAACGATCACGATGACGATGAGACGGGAGAAGAAGTAGAAGACGTGGAATTATACGAACAAAAAAGAAACGATTTAAATTAATTACGGCTCACGCTGTTTTTGTTATTTTAGCTCACGGTCCGTGGTTCGGATCGCGACGGGAGGCAATCGTTCTGACGTCGATACCGAATTAATCACGAGGTCCTCCTCCATCGAAGGATTTACTTTTTTTACAATTGCAATTGCTGTCATTATCATGATCGTTATTGGCCATCATCATCAACATCGACAGTATGGTTGTTGTCACCATCTTCGCATACATTCAAAGAATTTCATTTCAATAGGATCCATGAGCATACGGACTCAGATAATTTATAAAATATTCAAGTAATCCTGTTTGTTCCTTAAATATTTGAAATTTATTCTGAGCTGGTTTCGGTGCTACAGATCTATCTTCAGCAGAAATATTATAAAAATGTTTTATTTATTGTGTCAGTGATAATTTAATGTCTAATTATTTTTTCAAAATATCTCTTTATTTCAATATAGCATAATTGTACCTTACCTCTGGTGTGCTTTAATGTAAGTGGAAGTGCATGTAAATAGAGGGTTTCCGTTAATAGGCCAAAGTCATTATAACGTTATTATGATGTCACAACCATGATACGAAATTCTTGATTTAAAATAACCTAAATAAATCAAAGTTATTCGAGATAGTGCAATGTTATCTCCAGTAGAATTATGCTTACTTAAAGCGATGATTTCTTTATCTACGGGGGATTATATTGTGTTATGATAAGCCATATTAGCGCTTGTCATAGCACAACATATTCATATAAGTATATTTGTAACATTTCGAAAATTACTAGTGAGTTTTCAACAATGTTGTAACATTGTATTTCCTTCTTGTTCAGCAGTGTGATGGTTAATGAACAAAGAATTTAATAATAATAATACTAATATTTATTTCAAGAACATGTATACTGCTGGAAAATACAAATGTACATGCCTGAAACAAATTAAGAAGGAAAGAAGAGATATATAGTAGGTTTCAATAAGAGCGCAAGATTTGAGTTGCCCGCCATGTTTGACAGTCATAATGACACGTGATTATGGTCGAAAGTTGATAGATGGGAGTTAGTAAGCATGAAGTATTATACGATAGAACAACGCGTCCTGATTGTTAGACTTTATTATCAAAATGGTGAAAGTTTAGTTGCCATCACTCGTAAAGTGCGTCCTGTTCCTAATTAATTTACTGTGGAAAGAATAATCGAAAAATTGGAAAGTACTGACTCGGTTAGTGATGTGAAACACACGACACGAGCTCGTAGAGGTCGTTCAGAATAAAACATCACGTCAGTTCACCAAAGTGTGGCCTAAAGTCCAGACAAGTCGATTCGTCATCGTGCACAAGAATTGAACATTGCAACAGCCACTCTTCAGCATGTTCTAACAAAAAATTTCCTTGATCAAACAGAAGTGAATGCCGATTTTGACAAAATCATTTTCAGTGATGAGGCCTACGATGGCTTCGTTAATCGGCAAAACTGCCGCATTTGGGGCTCAGAAAATCCACGATCAATGATTCATTAGAAAGCAATACATCCAAAACGTGTTACTGTCTGATGGGCATTGTCGTCTGGAGGAATAATTGGATCATATTTTTTGATGATGGCGAAGATAATGCAACTGTGAATGGTGAACGTTATTGCGCCATGTTAATGCAGTTCTTTGTGCCTTAACTGGAAAATATTGATTGCTCTTGACGCCACATGGTTTCAGCAGAACGGTGCCACATGTCATACTGCTCGTGAAACTCACGAGTTTGCTCCTGGTCGTGTCATTTTCCGGTTTGGTGACCGAATTTGCCGCCATGTTCTTACGATTTAACACCTTTGGAGTTCTGGCTGGGGATTATCTGAAGTCACAGGTTTATGCCAACAAGCCCGCAATCACCGAAGCATTGGAGGATGAAAGTAGACGCTCTATCAATGAAATTCCATCATGCAAGTTTGTCAAAAGGGTACGCATGTGCTAGCAAAGTCATGGCGGTCATTTACAAGATATTCTGTTCCATACATAATGCCCAAATGTATACATTATACATCAATAAATATTTCAATAATTTGCTACAGAAAACCATGTTTTATTAAAGTTTGAAATCTTACTGAAACACCCTTTATACACATGACGTAAAAAAATGAATATATCGACCCAAACTCCTATTTTGATAAAATGAGTAATCATGGAAGATCTATCACGTGTACTAGGGAACTCATCGAGTGACAAAGTACCTACGCACCTAGAAAGAAGTTCTGCCAAACTTTGTAAATCCATCGATGCTGTAGCAATTAATTTGCATGAGATACTGCTGTACTTCTCTTTTGAATCTATAATATCTCTTTATAGACTTAGTAAATGCAACCAAATTATTAATCATACACAACCTCTGCAGTGAAGGCTGGTTTGATAAAGACTAGTATTATGCTGTACAGGTAATAAGTAGTTTTTGAAGACTAGTATTAAAATTATATTCAACACTGGTTTTACTAAAAGTCTTATAATATTTGTGAATAAAACAGACAACTTGCAGGATATAACTACTATAGAATATTAATAACTTGTACTGATTAAATATAGGTTTACACGATTCAGTCAATTTTAATTTGAATATTATGCGTAGTGCCCTCCTTTGCATTTAAAATATTCTACGTGCATGTGATGTAAATCCCCAGTGCATTACGTTATACTGAACAAAAGATAAAAAATTAGCATAATAAAATGTTTTAAAAACGTCAAACGAAGAAGTTTTCTTTAGATTTCTAAGTGGAAAATAAACTGATTCCAATCTCTGTGTCAAACAATTAATGTGATGCTCTCATCGGCGATTGTTATTAATTCTAAACCTAACATTTGAAATAAGGTACAAGTGGTTTCATTATTATTACAAAGAGATTATCTCCTAACCACTTAGAAATCCTCTAGTGCACAATATATGCCCATTGAAGAAGCTCTGTATAGATTTGGGCGTTTGTCAAAGCATTAATATTAT
Source organism: Trypoxylus dichotomus (assembly GCA_023509865.1). Classification (NCBI taxonomy): domain Eukaryota; kingdom Metazoa; phylum Arthropoda; class Insecta; order Coleoptera; family Scarabaeidae; genus Trypoxylus; species Trypoxylus dichotomus. Next base: position 42,488,062 of record CM042074.1, on the reverse strand, counting down.
CAGTATAACTAACGATATTACAATAATTAAAAGAAGACCTAACATTATCAATTAAATCACTAATATAAATCATAAACAGATTTTGTCCCAAGACAGAGTTTTGAAGAACACCAACATCAATGTTCGTTTCCGAACAATAACGATTACAGCGCACTCTCTGTACTCTACTTCTTAAATGGGATGTAAACCAATTGTTAATAATTCTCCTAACGCCTATACTTTATAATTTATATAACAAGTAATCATCGTTAATACAATCAAACGCTTTGGATAAATCGATAAATAATCCTAACACTGGACCTCAATTATCCAAGACTTTATACTCAGGCTAAAGAAAATTAAAAATGACAATGTCAATAGTTTTCCCTCTTCTGAAGCCATGCTGAGAATCACTTAATATATTATTCTTGGACCAGAATTTTATCAATCTTGTGATTATTTAACGTTAACATATTTTCGAGAAAACAGGCAATATATTAATCAGTCTATAGTTATGTATTATTTGTATAGCCTTTTTTATATACAAAATGAATATTCACAGTTTTTAATTTAGAAGGAAATGCACCTGATTGAAAAGCTATGTTTATTACATGACTTAGTTGTGTAGATATATGTTCAGTATATTTCAAAATATAAGGTGACAAGTTACTCCCATCAAACGCTTCCAAACGGTTAAGTAATTTAACGCAAGTGATGACGTCATTTATGTATATCTATAATAAATAGGAGCATGTAAGGTAGTTGCTTGGAGTTTCGACGAATATCGTCCAGTATTCCAATATTTCGGAACATTTTCTTCCACTAAGAAAATTCAATAAGTGCTGCTGTTTCCAAGACGTATCAAAAGTTCATTAATAATACTATCCCGAAGATAAAAGAAGTATATAACAACTTCCTCAGATAACTAGGGACGCTTTGCCGCCATACTAACTAAAAAGATAATAATAAATCAAATTTAATAGTCTTCAACCCCATATCCGCTTACGAATAGATGGCTTTCCATTAATATAAATTCTCTCTTTTTCTGCATTTTTTACCGCCGACAGAAACAAATAAATAGATATGTGTAGACGTATTGGGATTTCATTTCGAGCGTCGATTTGGATGATACGCCGGCTAAATATATAATCCTAAGAAATAGATCGTGATTGAATGAATCCCTAATGTCGCATATAAGCAAAATCTATAGAACTTATTCCATGTTTGTTGTACAAAAATACAGTTAGTTATTGCTAGCGAGCGTAATCGGTTACTTTCAGTAATGGAATTCATATATTTAAGACGTGAGAGAAAAATAGAGATACAAATTCAAAGATTCTCGAATAGTGGCGGATTTATTCTTAAACCCAAGTGGCACGGTAACTTGACCTGTAAACCACGCTAGCGGCGAAACCGCTTTGGACTAAGGTCACGGTAACTCGACGTGTTAACCACGTTGGAGGCGAAAACCTTTAGAAGGTGCAAATTAATTAAGTATCGTAATGCATGAATCCTCGATAAACCTTACTTTTTACATCGCTACACATCAGCGGAATCAAAAAGAGGGAAGGGTATGATTAATTACGTTATTGTAATGAATAGTACCAGATATTCATAAGAAAAACAAATAACAGAAATGGAAAGAATGATTTGTAAGTGTGAGAGTAGCACGCTGCATGGTTAACACGTCGAGTTACGGTGACCTACTTCCAAAGTGGTTTCCCCCGTTTTTTCTCCTGATGAAGCCTCCTACGACGGAGGCGAAACGTCTGTCTCCTTTCTCTCTTTCATTCTCTTACTACTTTTTCACCTTCTCTCACTTTTTTCTTTTTATTTCTTTGTTTTCTTCTCCTATTATTTTTTAATTTTCTCTTATACTTTTTCATAACGCGGTCGAATTCCGGAAACAGTTCGTTTATTACTGATTCAGACCATGAAAGCCTACGTATTCATATGGGAGTTTTGTTTGGTTTTTGCAACGATAAATTATGAATTATGGCAAAGAATATACATACATATAACTAATAATAATATGTATATTTCTAATAAGCGGGGACAATTCAAAGAATACCTCTTCTCTTAAATAAAGTCTTTACGTTTACCAGTAATAAGACGTTCAGCACTATTAATCTTTTGAAGAACGCTCTTCTATGTCGATTACAGCTATCGCGCTGCAAAATTAAGAAATTAGGGATTTTGTCATACAATACATAATAGTTCGCGGGTTTCCCATTATATTTGTCCAAGTACTCATTATTCATTTGCCGGTTCCCGTTTGTTCTTATGAACCTTATCCAGTTCTGTGATGGCAACGGAATACTAACTATCTTCGGCTGCCACTTGATCTACATACACGTTTGAACCAACCCCTAACTAACCAACAAAAAGAAAACCGGATGCCCTTCACTATCTTTAAATTCCTAGCAGTGACTTTGGTACTATAACCGAAGACTTTATGGCAACTTTGAATGGTTTCTAAGGATTGATTTCGAATAGCAAAAAACGTAATTTCTACACTTTGTTTTCGATACATTTAGCAAGAGCTTCTTATGTAAAAATTGAAGCAGTATTAAGTAAGTAAAGGTATAGGAAACATATAAATTCAGTATTGTGAATTATAAGCCAACAGCTTTGTTTATACTTGTTTTAATATTGAGTTATTAAAAAATACATACTAGATTAACTTTTGTATAATTGATATCTTTGTTGATTCCTGTAAGACTTTCGGCAGTATCCACTTTGATTTTCATATAGAATTTCTATAGTATTTGGAGTTTGTCGTTGAGATGGTAAATAATCTGCAAGATAAGAAGTATCGTGTTTCTACCATAAATTTGTGAGGAATGTCTTAAATATGACGGCGGTCACTTTCAACAGTTTTTGTCAAAGAAATGTAAATAAATATACTTCATTTGATGACAGTATTATGATTTGATATTTAAGTAACATAACCAAAAAATAACGAGAGAAAATAATAAGTAATGTTCCCAGACATACGTTTTATATCCAAGGTTCAGTTCGACGCCAAATTTATTTGATAGCTTTTTATTAATACCTCAACAAAATCACAAATTCCAGATTACAATTGTAAAACAGAAAGTTAACTTCGCTAATACTCATTGCGCTTTACATTTTATAAATATAATAAAAGAATAACTTTCAAATTGTACATTGTAGAATTCCAGTGGTAAATTAATATTGGAGTGCTCTCTATAATTTTCCGCGGCATTATAACAATATTAGTAGCAAAGTGCACTTATAAGATTGAACCTATTACCATAATCGTATTGCTGTGATGTTTCTTGTTATACACCACCAAATTATTACTATTATTAATGGTACTGTAGCGAAACTATTAAAATTGACGACAATTGCGAAGTGGAACGTTATTCGTACAGGGATCCGAAAAAAAGGGGCATATACAGACACAGCCATCCAGAAAGAACATACAAGAAATATGGAGGAAACTCATTTCAAGTAAACAACACGTATCGCCGGTCTGTTTTTTCATTTTTCGTGGAGATTAATATTTTTGGACACACTAATGGCGCACGTCACTGACTATATATCACTTGTTTCAATCTAGAACTCGTTTTATGTTTCAGTCTTTCCTCGCGCACCTCACCCTGCCCCTGCAGTATGCTCAACCCACCATACACGAAGCCAGCATCCCTCCATCACCCTTTCCACGAAAACTACCCCATTTTCGTATACACTCGTAGTTCTGTACATGCACACGTTGACATTGGCGCGCTGGTGTGTATATGACGTTTTGCGTGTATACGTGTGCAGTTTTTATGCGCAAAAAATGTACGGAATATAATTCCGAAAAAAAGCCCCGACATGATTTATTCCCGTTTCTCTTACAAAGTGTTTTGTTACAAGTGATTTTTATGACTTATAAAATGTCAATCCGAAGTTCTTTATCGTTAAATTTCACAGAATGGAATCGTTTCCGGAAGTCGTAACTTGATGTCTATAGTTTGTTTACAACATGTTAAAAGTTTTAGTGGTCCTCTCAATAAGAAAAAACACAGTACTCAAGTAGTGAATGCATCGTTTACTGCACTTGATGCAGTTTTACAGAAATCCTCATGTGCTATACGTCGACATCTTAATAAAATTGAAATATTAATCATATTTCAATTTTATTTGTATTTTGAATTTTAGAAGTTGAATTTTAAAAGTTTCCACAAAGTCATAGTATATAGAGTATATTATTCAAAATCTCCTTAATGTTCCATTGATTAACTTATACTAACACAGCAAGGAGTAGGATAACGATTAAGTCCCCGTATACTTGCTTCGTTTATTGGAAAATAGTCTTCAGAATAGAATATTTATCAAGAGCAACCAAAGCCACCGAACAGACGTCATCTTTATATTTTTCGTTATTAATTTTGGATAGTACACTTAAAAAAACGATATTAATTTTACTACCAGCACCCAGTAGTATTAGTGGTATTAAAGTGGTTAAAGACAAGTGATGCAAAGTTTAGTTTACTAATTTTTATGGGATTTTTAACATTTAATAAATTTAATATTCAGCCAAAATTACCATGATTTTCAGATTATTTTGAAGATTGAAAAAAAAATGGAAACATTTTCCGGGAAAATCAATGTAATATTCCTCCAAAATATTGAATATTCATTGACAACCTGTAGTATTACAAATGCTATAATAACTAATTTATAATGTAATATTACTTCCATAACAAAATATAGTTCATTTAAGTACGGAATATAAGTACGAATTGTACATTTTGAAATGCTATTGTTCTTTATGTGTACTACACTTTTAGTTTTATGGTAGAAGGTTGGTTTCCCAGGCCCCGAAAACGTGCCTAGTCAACGCAATTAAACAAATTGGTTTAATAAAGAGCATCCTTAGTAGGTGTAAAGGATGGATCAGTTATTTACAATTATATATTTATAAATACTTATTAATTAGCACGACTTATTTGGCCAAAGCAAAGCAGTATTTCATCTAATTAACATTTACAATTAAAATTTTAATCGTTAGTTGTTACTAATTAATACCAATTAAATAAGGTTTATTGTCGCACAAAGAGGAAATTAAGAAGAAGGGAAAGAAATATAAATTATTATCATACATTATGAATCAAGAGAAAAAATAAAGTAAAGTGAATGCAAATGTAAAAGGAGGAAGAAAAGGAAAAATAAGTATAGAGAGGAGAGGAAAGTGAGGCGGATATGAATTAAATAATTTCCAAACGAAAATTTTGACTGTACAATTTCAATTACTGCAACTGAAAAAACAATTAATATTAATTGCAAGATCACATCACTAATGGCACCAACGAAGCACAGGGAAGGTTTTCAATGTTTCATAAACTATTATGGAGTAGGAGGCGCTTTATAAATTGGATTGAGTATGTTGCCGCTCCAAAATTATCGAGCAGAAATCACCTGATAACGCATTTTTCGCGAGTGAAATTACAACTTACAAATACCCTACAGAATATTATCAAAAATGTGAAAACATGGGTAAACGCGTATGAACCAGCAAATGCGAATAAAATCGGTGTAATAAATGTTATAGTGAGGACCTTTAAATTTGATGGCCCACAGATATTATTTACTCTGTGCATCAAACACCTTCAAAATACGAAGACAAAAACTATAATGCAGATAATAAAAGACGCTACTAATTTTGGATGTACAATGAACTAAATGAAGAATGTCATTTACGGAACCGAATCTGTAGGTAAAGCTTCGAGATTACCAAAAATAGTTTTTTTCGTAGCTTCTTCACGTAACACACATGCGTTTCATCTCACTACATATATCATTAGACTCAGTTACGTAATAATAGACCAATCCACAGCTAGAATAAAGAAGGTCTTCCCAAAATCTCCATAGCGAATTTTCCAGGAATTCTACTACCACCAGAAGAACCATATGCATACTTGGCTTTCAATAGTATCTTGTTACACTGAATATTTCCAGAATATCGAGTATTTTGTTTCCACGCTAAAATTACAACATACTAAAGCTGGCGAAGAAGGTAAAAAACTGATTTCGAGTCATCAACTTGGACCAGATATAGCGAAAATTAGTGAAAAGTGTACTGTTGATAGAGAATTACTTGAACAATTGCACAATAGTGAATTATTCTTATCGGAATCACGTAACATATTCGATAATTTGAAATATACCTGATAAACTTGACGAATAATATTTAAAACTTTTGAAAATTGAGTAACATCCTAAATAAAAACGCGGATTTGAGCGCACTTTCGACATGTCGATGGCCGTAATTGTGAGTAAGAGGAGGATGAAATAAGACTTCTATAGGTTAACAAAGTCGAGAGATACGCATGATATTTTGCAGGGCGGCTATGTGTCAGTATGGTAGCTCGGTTTAACGGTATTCTCTACCCTTAGTAATAAACGAACTACTTCCGGACTTGGACCGTGTCATGATGCGAAGACCTTCTGCCTCTAGTGCGGTCAACACGCCGAGTCACCGTAACCTTCAATCAAAGTGGTTCCGCCTCTAGCGTGGTTTACACGTCGAGTTACCGTGCCACTTTGGTTTCCTCTATTTCTCCTGAAGAAGTCTCCTACGACGGAGGCGAAACGTCGAGATCCTACCTTTCTCTTTTATTCTCTTTTCTCTTTTTCTTTCTTTCTCTCCCCCTCATTGTCTGTCTCTCTTTCCTTCTCTTACTCTTTTAACCTTTCTTTCTTTGTCACGCCCCCTCCTTTTCATTCTTCTTCTTGTATCTCTATTTCGTTCTCTCTCTTTCTTTCTCCTCTTATTCTATGTCATTTCTATATTATCTCATCATGAAACTGTTCAATTCCTGAAGTAGTTCATTTATTACTAACTCTGGCCGTGGAAGCCTACATATTCATTCTCTACCCTTGTTTAACTATTATTACAAAATCCTATCCTCAAATCGATCTTATCAAATTGAATCGATTCAATGAAGCCCTCATTCCGTATTACCCTTTATTTAGAAAATTTAAATAAATAACAATAATTGCCCTAGCTCCAGTGCTCCGTCAGAGGCACTACACCGGATATCCACGACCTAACAAAACGTATTGAACGCAAACCTAGCTAAAAAATCTATGCTAATCTTAACCTAAAAAATAAAAATAATGCTGGCCTAGCCCTCGCCTTACTTAACTTAGATATTTACGTTATATCTCGTAACCATACGGAAGCGGATCCGAATAAATAAATGTTCCACTTAAATATTTTATTGTATTACTATCTTAATCACAAGTATGAAACAAGAAAAGATAAAAAAAAAAATAAAAAGAAACACGTGCCTTCTTTCATGTCCTCTACTTTTTAAGGGTTGGTTGGTCTCGTTGGTGGTTCCTTTGGATTGAGGCTAGGCGTCCGTTCAAGATCGTTCAGGTGATCGTCTCTTTCCTCTAGGACCATGAATAACCGTTGTCCGGCCTGTAGTTGCCGTCTCGAGCTACCTGAAATAATTGGAGGTCGGTAGTTAGAATCCTCGATAAAATTATGTCTACTATCATTCACTCCCTTGCACATCACATGTATGCGGATGCTTATCTTTATAATACTTAGCAAATCGCCTCTCTTGGGGCTTGTCCTCTCCATCTTTTCTCCGCTGCCGGAAGAGTTACCTGGAAAGAAGAAGAGTATTCCGCGTCTGTTAAATCGAAGGATCAGACAGTACCCCAGCTCAATCCCGCAAGATACCCACATAGAACCACCCGATACATTCCATATTACTACGGGGTGCGGACTGTATATCTACTATTTTAAGTAAGAAAATGCTGCTTTAGATGTAGAGCAAGTATTCTGTACAAACAAGTGCTTTCACTACGTCCCAAAAGGTTGAATAATTCTTCAATAGAAGCGATATTAGTACTGCAATTCTATGCCAATTATTTATCTTCGTCAGCATTCAGACGTCAATACAGAAAGGTAAACATATACAAAGTAATTTTTATATCTTGTCTGTCTTCAACGATTAAAATTGTATTGAACTCTACCAGTTTATATCAAATCTGTATACTAAGATATATATATATATATAATATTATTATATTATGTCATATATATATACACTACCGCTCAAAAGTGTTTAGGCACCCCTGTTTTCATGGATTATTCATATAGTATTATGTTTACCAAAAAAACATTATAATAACATGAAATACGTATTTAAAATGTAGTTCAGTAAGATAAACACCCCTTATATCGCATAAGGTTTATTATCATTTACCTGCACTTGGTCAGATTACCATAAACTGTTTATTGCGGTGCAATTACAATAACAATCCCTCTAAATTTACTGGGTAAATTTAGTCATCTGTTAGATTGTAGGTAATAATGTTTAAATTACCTTCGTAGAAGATTATAGTGAAATCTGTAACCTATGGTCAGTTGCAGTGTGGTATTTACTCTATTCACGTCGTGAACGAAATATCGTGTGACAATTTTTTAAAATGCCTGCGCGAAGAGAAATTAGTACGGAAACACGTGCGCTTATAATAGCTTACCATAAAAGTGGCATAAGTAATCGACAAGTTGCCAAAAAAATGAAAATACACCACGCTACGGTACGTAAAAAAATATCGGGAAACTGGTAGTTTTCTTAATAAAAGACGGAGTGGAAGGCCAAAAGCGACAACATGTGCAGATGATCGCAGAATAGTGGTTACCAGCAAGTTAAATAGACGCAAAACAGCCCCGGAAATCACCGCAGAATTAAATGTTGGTCGCCAAAAACTAGTCAGTGTTTCTACAGACAAATGTCGCCTACAGAAAGCCGGGCTCCATGGACGTATTGCGATGAAAAAGCCATTACTACTCAAACAAAACAAGCAAAAGCGACTTAAACGGGCTCGTGAACACCAACACTGAACCATAGAAGAGTGGAACAACGTCCTATGGACGGATGAGTCCAAATTTGAGCTGTTCGGAACTCGAAGACGCATATTCGTAAGAAGATCTGTGGGTGAACGTGCCAGAGAAGAGTGTATTGCTGCTACCGTGAAGCATGGTGGAGGTTCTATCATCATTTGGGGCTATTTTGCTGGCACTAGTGTAGGGGACATTATGAAAATTGACGGTATATTAAAAAAAAAAGGCTACCGCGAAATTTTGGAGAACCACGCAATACCTTCCGGAATTCGACTTTTGGGTCAAAATTTTATCTTCCAGCAAGATAATGACCCAAAACATTCCTCTAAATTATATAAAGACTATTTACGCCATTTAGAAGAGGAAGGAACTCTCAAAATTATGGAATGGCCTCTCCAGAGCCCCGACTTGAATCAAATTGAGTTAGAACTAGATCGGGAAGTACGGAAATCGGCTTCGACATCAGCTACTGACGTGTGGAACAAATTGCAATCGAGTTGGACCTCGATAACACAAGAAACTCTGGCAAAACTTATTGCGAGAATGCCTCGATTGTGTGTTGCAATTATTAAATCAAGAGGAGATCACATAGACGAAAGCAAAATTTAAATTAAACGTCTTAATTTTCACACTTATTTAATATATTTTTATTCATGTACGTGTATCTGTACATAAAAAAATAAATATTATTATCATTTTTGCTGAGTTTTTATACATTTTTGCTGTCAGTGCCTAAACACTTTTGAGCGGTAGTGTATGTACGTATATCCTTATTTTCATGTGCCCCTTCTAACTTAAGTTTTCACCATACACATTTTATATTACACTCAACAGTAGGAATATACACTCAGCAAGCAAGTCAAGCAAACTGATTTAGATACCACCGGTTGAACTTGTAGCTGTCGCGCTACTGTTGGCCAATAAAACGAACCATTTCTAGTAATAACAGTTTTATTTTCGCGTAAGAAGGAGGCATTTTAAAACGAAAAATTGGCATGTCTGCGGAATATTCGTGAAACGAATTTTGGTTCATATTCTATTGTAATCAGGGGCGTCACATTGACGACATAAGCAGGGTCACCAGTTAACTGCTTATTTAAGGTCGATAAGAAAACCCTATTATAGAGGGACAGTTTGTCTGCCACATTGTATATAATATGTACAAGTCTTTATTGAAGTGCCAATGATTTCATGATAATTTTGTAACAAATTAAGGAGATCGTGATGAGCTATACATATATAATTATAATTTATTTCTCCTAAAATATGTATACGGCCCAGTATTTTACTCATTGGTAGTAATCCCAGGTATGGTGTAAAGCGAAATATTCCCAGAAATACGTTAATAAATTTTAGCAATTGTTAAGTGCCTCCACGTAATTACGCATATCGGCCTCGGCCTTTGATATTACACCTGGTTAGCAGTTGTCCAACGCCGGTAGAGTCTCACGCGTGACATCTGTCGAGGTGCGGACAAAGCCACGACGTTGCGACACGTGAAATTAAAATAATGTAGGTGGAATATTTTGTAAATTAAATGAGGACGGCATGGAAAGGATGGTAGAAGGGGTGAAGGATGGGAACTGTATAATGTCACCTGCCGACAAGAAAGCGGGAGAATCGAGCCGACACAAAAAGAGGAAGAAGAATTGTAAAGACAGACTCGCGAAAAGGAACGACGCACATAAAGTTAAGGGAATTAATCATTATAGTCCTAAAATACGGAATTATTCATAAGAAATGCAAATGCAAGAGTCCGAATTTTTTAGAAACGACAGTCGAGTTATTCTCTCTTAAGATGTTATTTTTACACAAAATGCAAATAAAAATTTCCATAATTCTGTAGAATTCGCCAAGTTAGTGTAATCTTGAAGGAACGAGTTTTTGCTGTCGCTATTGTGTTTAATTAGAGAAAAAATTCTCGGCATCCAACAAACGCTGCGTTATCGTTTTATGATATTCATGTAACCCATCATCATTCAAGTCTTTTTACGCCGGAGAACAGCAAGTTGTAATTTTTTTTTATAATAGAACGAGAACAGCAACTTAAACAGTTGCTTAGAAGTTCCAAGAAGTTGCATTCTACGTTAGGATCTTTAACCCTTTGTGGCCGACTCACATTGGGGATATTACGATACAATACTTTTAGCCTCCATAATTCGCTTTTAATTTATATAATAGTGTTTTTCATGCTACAATAATTGGACCTAAAGTTAAATTCTTCATTCGATCAGGTTACACGAGATCTGATAGAATCTAACTAGAGAGAACTAAACATCTTCGACATAAATGAAAGAATACAGAAAAGCAAAATAAGTGGAAGGCACACGTAGAAGGGATGCAATTGAGGAAGCTGCCAGCCAGAGCGAGATTTTATAGATGTTTAGGAAGAAGAAGTGTAGGCAGATCAAATAAAAGATGAGTATCGTAACAGGCAAAGTGCCTAAAACTTGAAGTGAAGAAGAAGAGGAAGAAGAAGAACTTAAATTCTTGGGCCACACTTAAATTATGATGAAAAGAGAGTACCTGTGCATGCAATTAATAGGACTACAATGCGTATTAAGGCATCCTTATTGAGCAATGAGGAACCTTCATTCTAATACATGTGTAAAGTAAGGCTAGATCATTTCCAAATCTATTTTTGTTTGGGGTACCCTTAGTGTTTACGATGAGAATACACTATGAACCGGGTTCTATTCAGTAGAGCTTTCGCAGAATGAGCCGGTGTTGCATACACGTATTTTTACTTATGCAATTCATTTCTTCTGAATAGGACCATATGTGCGTGGAAGAAACAAACTTTCATTGCCATTTTCTTGCGGAAAAAGCTTTTCCCTTATCTACGAAATCATTTTTAGTGTCATTATCTTTTTGAGATTCCATTTCAATTCACTTGAAAATTTCTCTTTGATTCTTTCAGCGTTTATTTGGTAAAACAACACAGGTACATGAATTTTGTACAACATTATACTTTTTTACACTCTGTTCCGCTAGCCTACTTTTAAGTATTCAGTATTTTGGATTCATAAAAACGCACCACAATATATCAAGAATAGCTACACACATTTACAACCGTGATATTTGATGTAGCACTAATGGTGATAATTATTTTAATTTTGTTTATGACTTTTTGTATGGAAGCAAGAGGTTAAACATATTTTCTTTGAGATCTTTGTGTGGTAAAACTCCGGCGAAAAGACAAATCATATTCAAAGATTTTTTTATTTAGAAGGCATAGGGCAACGCTCTGGCTGAAACACTCTCTAAGTTTTTGTAAGTTAATTACATATCATAATAAATGTAAATAATTGCTTAATGCAATGTAGGAATATATTTTACTTAAGTGATATTTTGACTATATAGGTTAGACTATTTAGTAGTATCTCTTTAAATTCTATACCTATCTCGGTTCGTATATCTATCTTTCGAGGAATTGCCACCATGTGACAAATAATAAAAATATTTAGGGTGATTCTTTCTATTCATCGAAATGCACATCGTAGTCGTGAACTACATGAAATACAGAATTTATATTCGACATTCGTCTGTCATTTCCAAAATTTTCGAATAGGTTTGATTGTTATCGTGATAGTCCGATATAAATTTTTATTGTCTGACTAAACATAATTCGAATGTTACGCCGGGAAAAATGGGTTCGTGGATGAAATAATAAAATATCGGTTTAGTATAATTTATGCGGATTTTGTGTCTGTACCTTACTATTTTAATGTTGTGTAGGGAACGCCGTTAGAAACGACAAATATAATAATGACGAAACGACGTCTACACAGAGAAATAGGTAGTATGGCAGATATCGAAGAAATAAATTTTATTTATGTGAACGTTTTCCGGGAAATCGTGGAAAATATAAGGACCACACACTGTAATTAACTTGTCTGCATATACACTGTATTTTTGTAAATTCGGTTGTATACCGGCGAGACGTTTACATTACATTTTTTATGCCTATTTATTGGTAAAGTATTCCTTTATTATTTTTGTAAATCTAGTCATTTCACCAACAAACATTTTTAGGAATACAAAAATAACCCCCTGCAGGTAAAAGATGTTTCAAAGTCCATAATAGAAATGTGAAATTAGCGTACAATTATCTTAACATAATAAATTACAATAAAATATAAGCAATTTAGTAGTGAAATTAATCATTTTTAGAATTAGAGTATTCTACGAGATCTTACTTTGAATCTATTATACAAGAGTCGAGATTGCATACAACAAAGGAAATTTTGAATAACATAATTATTTTATTACCAGGAGTCAAATGCAATCAAAGTTACTTTTCGATATAATTACCGTAAAAATGAGACATTTGTTATACTATATATATACTATAATTTGAGTGCATCTATCATTTGGATTGTTCTTTCTATTCTGGATTGGTATAAAAAAATTGAGTTTCACTTTCCATCGCGATTGACCTCAAAAACTCTACAACTTCATCAGTGTAACGTATAGTAAAGATTGAGGCTGATATCGTGCACCGTATTTTACGGTCCTCAGACAACATTTTGTGAACCCAACATACACTACTTTTTCAGTAGCTTAGGTATTACAATAGTGTAAAGAACTAACATTGAAAACTCAAAGACAATTCGTTAATGGAAAATTCCTTCTCTCTCGAAGCACTTGGTCATTCTGCTGAACAAGATCTTTGCTAGTGATGGTCTTGGTTCTCTTTCATTATGAACGTCTCCGCGGCCATCTTTAAATTTCCTATACGTATACTATGTCAATAATGTTAAGCGACCTGCACTTCAACTTCAGGTGATATGTTTAACTCAGCAGTGACAGACGTTAAGATAGGGAGGTGCGCAGTAATATATTGTGCATATGCACTCCTATCGGTTGGCTGGTCATTAGCAGCGCGAATGGAGATTGAAAAAATACCTCTCGTAAATAAAGAATGTGTTTTAGTCTTATAAACGACTTTTTCAAGTTAATATTTTCTTTATAATTAATTATTATACATGGTCAAAATATTCTCCACCAGCTTTAACATATTTGGTAGTTTGCACTATAACCACATGCTTCATATTATCAAGCATGAGCCTTGAAGATGTGTGGGCAATAGACTTTTTATTTAGAAAACATCGGACACACTATTATCTGAAGTTTTAGTAGAATCTGTGAGATACCCTGCATAGACACACATAGAAGACGAGCCTAATCCAAAAAAGGCACCTGAAATGATTCTGTAGAACATGGTAATAAAATACCTCCAGAAAGAGGGCATGACGCCAACTCAAATTCATAAAGACATTATGGCAACTACTGGTGCATCTGGGGTTTCTTATGATGTGGTCAAACGCTGGTGTCAAGATTTTACATGCGGACGAACATCCTGTGAAAACCAACATGCCGGTGGTCCCCCATAACAGTAACAACAAACAAAAACATTAAAAAAGATACACGAAATCGTAGCACAAAACTGACGAGTACGCATCAGGCACATTGTGGAAGATACTGACTTATCATATCATGTGGTGCACAACAAACTGATTAAAGAATTAGATATGAAAAAGATGAGTGCGGAATGGGTGCCACGAATGTTAACCATTGATCAAACGAGAAATCGTGTGTTGATTTGTAACCGTCTTTTGGAAAGGTGCCAAGCAGAAAGAACCAAAAAGGACCCTTTTAGTCGGTATGTGACCATGGATGAGTCGGAGGTGGACCACCGCGACCAAAGTGCAAACTAGATAGTGAAAACATCACTGCTCTCCTTCTCCACGCAAATTTAAGGTCGTGCCGTTAGCTGGAAAGGTTTTGCTATCTGTGTTCTGGGATGCTCAAAGAATTATCCTGACTGACTATTTGCAAAAGGAGCAGGGTATTACAGGGCCTACTTCGCACCAATGATTTCTAAATTACGACGCTATTAGAAAGAAATGCCGGGGAAAGTAAAGGTACGGTGTTGTGTTGTTCCATCAAGGTAATGCTCCCAGCTAGATATGTGCTACAGTTGTGGCTGCTATACACCAAGCAGGCTTTGAATTAACGGCGCAAAATTTTCCAGTAATTTTTTTTTTACCTTACAATTTGTTTTTACAAGTGTATACTTTTTCTATACAGTTTTTCTCAATAAAGGCATATTATTATTATCGCATTTACGCATAGTAGGGAGGGGAAAAGGGGAAACGGGGGGAAGGGAGTCAAATTTGTCATATTTTTTTAAAATAAATTGCTGAAATGAACCTTGTTGCCTAATTCCAACAAATTTCACAGATCTGAAGCTTTTCCATCATATTACCTCATGATTATTGGATACAACGATAAATCATGGAAGTTCGCTGCACTCAATTTAAATTAGCATATTGCGTTCAGGAAAGGCATCGATTTTCTATTCATTTGACTTTGATTTTCAACCGATAACAATGCTCGAAATCCCAAATGCACAAGTGCAAACACGAATCTCGATTAGTTCAAGTGAAATCCTTTTTAAATCTGTCTCCGTATTCGATCGGTTTCCATGCCGATTTCGCGTAGCCATCGAGCAGAGCGAGCCGAACGTGGTCAGATCGGGTATAAATCCTTCTCGCCTTTCATCATTCTCTTATTTCCATACATATAACACATCATGCGAGAGATACATTCGCTCAGTTGGACTTTGAGCTTCCTCTCCTCTATTTAACACCCGAAGTTCATTTCACGGGATGACATCTCGACGAATAAGTGCGCTTTGATACGATGGGACTTATGCAGTCAAGGTGACATTAGATAGTTTGTTTCGGTTATCGGATTTCCTTTGTCTACGTTGGCAAGGGATCGACATTGTTGAATAGAAGAAATTAATTGTAAAATTTGAATTGTACATACAGGAAATTTGCTTAGTATCTACATCAAATCAATAAGAATTTCGACTGATTTTCCTTCTTTACTTTATAGATTTCATGGTGAAAAAGTTTCAATATCACGAAAACCTAGTAATACAGAGTGAGATGCTTAACTCATCAGTTAGCCAAATTTGTAGTAGTAATCACAATGAAAATATGAGCATCTGTATGGAGGAGCTTCTATTAATGAGATTTACAATAGATATTTTTCAGCGCCATCTTATCCTTAATTCTAGCCCAAGTGAATGTCAGCTTATATACTTTAAATAGAACCGCTTGTAAACTTTTCAATTTTTTGACAATCCTCAAGATTTGTGCAAGTTTCTCAATAGCCATTCTCAACCATCCCCAGGAATGGATGTGAATGAGTTACATTAAATATGGTCATAATGTCGAAAGAAGTGTCGAAAGACACTCAAGATACGTAAAGGCTCTCTAGGCTCTACTAGCTACTACTTGATTACTTTTGAAATAGAGTGGCATTTAGATTTCTTGTACCAAAATACCAAATGTTACTTGACAGATGACAGTCAGAGACATTATAGTTAATAAAAAGAGACAACTGAACAATGCGTGTTCATTATTAGAAATAATTTTAAATTTGGTGAAAGTTATGCAGAGGTTCAAAAAAATCGGAAGAAAATATGGACAGAAAGATTGTCCATCATATGTGACCATTCGAAAAACTGTTAAAAAATTTAAGAAAACTGGTATGGTAAACGAAAAAAGCAAAATATACCATCGCAATGGTTGTTTAGAAGAAAATATTGCAGTTGTAAGTTTTCAGCAATCAAATTTTGAAGAAAATCACCTTCTATAAAATTTTGCACCAAAATCTTCACCCAAAAGCTTACAACCAACAATACCTGAAAAAAATTAAACCAGAAGACTCTGGATTAAGCCATCAATTCGTAAAATAAATCGTACCATAAAAATGTATGATGATACCAATTTTCAACCGAGTGTATTTGTAAATAAGCATAATTGCCGAATCTTGAACGAACAAAATCTGCGAGGGATAGTGAAAACACCGTTGTATCCACAAAAGATAACTGCATGGTTTCCGAGCTAATGGTGTAATGAAGCCATATTTCTTTGAAAATGAGGGTGGTAACGCTGTTGCTGTTGCCGGAACTCGATATCAGAACATATTATTAACACATTATAAACTTTTTAGTTAATTGGAAAGTATAGATGTTGAGAACATGTTTCAACAGAACGTCTCATGCAGCGCAGATAGATTTCTTTGGGGCTGTTGGAAGTAAAGAGTTTACGCTTACAATCCAGAAAAAAATTGATGATCTTAAGAAGAACATTATTGATGGCAATGGTAAAATTGAGGCGTAGTTTTATAAAAATATTTCTGAAAATTTTACAGTCAGATATAGGAGGTGCTCGGTATTCAATTTAAAATAAGGATATGAGATCCATAAAATTAGAGAAGTGTTTAGTCATCTTGTATAATTAATTCCAAAACTCTGTTGACCATATTCAGTGATACAAATTATGTACTATACTATTAGAAATCAGTTAATTTCAAGTCATATTTTTGCTGGAGAGGTCATAGTTGAAGTTTTAGAATTCCATTCCGATTACTGAGAGGAATAATAGTTCACAGTCTTTTCACTAGAGAAGAGCGCAACGTATGATCTGCCCAATTGATCAATAAATAGTTAACAACATTGTATTTTACACACCTATTCTCTTCCTCAGTGATATAAGTTATATGTTTAATGCTTAACTTTTTCGCTGATACGTAGTGATAAAGTTTTCCAGTGACAACCTTCCATAGTTAGAACGAATAATCTATTGCATCAATAAATTAACAAAGTAACAGCGGCATGAAACTTTAATTCATGTTACAACACAAATAAATTACATTTATTCCACCAGGCAAATTTATTCTAACGTATCTATGGTGAAAAAACTCATATAGAAAGGAAAATAACTAACCTCACATAAGAAAAGAGAATATCCACGAAGAGATATAATATATAGGAAGGACGTGTAATATTCTGATGGTCAACTTGACTCATATCTCTATGCATATAGACTGGACGTTACGGAAAATGGAAAATGGCTTTTCTTTGACACCTTGAAATTAGATTTTTTCCGAAAAAAAGAATAAAACGTTAAGACGTCCATATACCCGAGGGCTTTACCAGTTATATCTACATAAATCGGCGTAGGATGAAGGTGAAGCGGACGGGCAAACTCGAACAAGAGAATCGATACAATGTTCCGCCGCTAGATGTCGCCGTAATTGTCGACGCACTCCAGTTACCGGGGATCCGATCCTAAAACGTATTCAAACTGCGGATAGGCGTAGAGATAACGCCGAACTGTCCACATCTAAAGGCTATTATATTTTACTGTGTTTACATTCTACATCCGCCTGACTATTTTAAACACAAAATTGCCTCGGATCAGCCAGAGAAGTTTCTTTCTGCTGAAAGGAGGTTGACTTTTTAGATAAAAGGAAGACGAAAAAAATTTAATTTAAGGACGTAATCTGTTTTGATTTTTATTGGAAAATAGTTGAAATTACAAGTATCTCTTTAGAAATGTGCTGATATTTTGTAATTGGTGAGAAGTATAAGTAAACCTTTAAAATAAGTATCTTAATAAAATATCGAAAATATTTCCGGTGTTAAAAACATTTTCACACAAAATGATTTCAAAAATGGAGGAAATCCACATGGAAAAATAAATCGAAGACTTTTTCGTCTTTTTTAAAGTGGAAATTGAATAAGTTAGCCTAGAAGAATTGCCTCAATTCCTTTAAATAATCACGGCATGCTTTTGCGGTATGCCTGTAAGTATTATCGCTTGCAACACGAAATTTTCACGATTAATATGCAATCCTGACGGAATGGCAGGATTTTGTAAAATATGCCCATAACTTCTTCTAATGGGCATTGCGTTTAGTTTGTTATCTCATACTTAGAGAAAGAACTTATTATTGTAATTTACAATACAGAGGATTTAGGAAAACAGTGTGCTAGATAATGCAATTGCTAATTTATGTGGTTAGATAGGTAATTTAACAATATTTTAAAATCATTAGCATTGACGCACCAGAAGAGGAACATTTATAAGAAAGAAAAAAATAGAAAAGGCAATGAGATTTAAAAGATGTAAAATGTTATAATTTTTAATTCCTTCTATTATAGATGTAAAAAGCTGTACTAAAACCTATTCCGTTATAAAGAATTAGTCAGAAGAATACAAACATTTATTGATGATTAAATGGTTTTTTAGAAGTCTTACAGTTAGCCAAACTATTCATACCTTTTATACTCTTCAGAATTCTATTAAATACTTTTATTTAACAAGAATCGCAGCAACTCCACACCTTACAAACTAATAATTTTCGCTATTACATGGTGAAATATGTTTAATAGGATATAACATTTTGTAATTAAGAATTCGTTAAGTCTACGTATTAAGTATTGCATTCGGATACATGTTTACTTTTACATTTCAGTCAGTAACACGGTTGACAATGAGAGTCCATGTGTTCTTGAAACGCTGCATTCCAAATAACTTATTAATTTGTATAGTATGGGATCTATTGTGATATTTGTGAATTATACAACCATACAGTCTTTGCAATCGTTGTGAATACTTTTATTACTTGAAACTTAGAAAATTTCGTATAATTATCGTTGGCGTTGTAGTAGTACCAAACTGCTACAAGAGAGGTCGCGTGGTGCATTTCTCTGTGTTTAAGATACATCTGACAATTCTCTTCTAAACTCTAAAAACACGTACAAATTCTCTGGTAAGAGTACAGTATCTTATCCTGGAATATAAACATCACTGTTGCAAGTGTAACAAATTGTCAGTTACCTTAAGGTTTTATTCATACATTGTGCACTTTTTATGGACTGAAAATGTTCTACGCAAATAAAGAGATATTGGCAAGTTTGTGCAATTCCGGAAGAGAGAAGCGTTGTTGGCGTCGTTGGTATACTCCGTCAAATTGAAGGCCAAAATGTAATCTCAGATCGAAACTGCCCAAAACTGATATAAAAAATTCAGGAATAGTTAAACATATATGTCTACTAATGAAACGACGTCTTGGAACATTTTCTATCGTTGGCCAAGAAGTTCTTCATTAAAAAAATGAGACTATTCCAGCTTACACTACCGCACGATTCACAAAGCCTTCACTTAGTCGTTCACGGTGAACAATAGATTGCTATCTTCAAAAACAGGCAATGCAGAAAAGTGTCTTTAGAATTATGTGCAGAACAGACACAAGAGTGAACAACTTCTGGACAATCCGTAAGACTGCCATTTTTATCTTCACACAGTTCGAACCTGAAGAGAGGGCTTTAAACTTCAAATTATACTGCAATTAATTGGATTGAATATGTACAATTTTAAGCGAAAGATAACCCGTATTATTCGAGAGAAATCGAAGGGGCTGAGTTGTTACCGCATTCGACTAACTTAGCGCAGACTTAATGCTTTCGTTAATATTGCGGACATAGAAGGAGGATGGCTTGGGTTATGCGGCTGTGAAACAGCGAAAACGTAGGGACGTGAAATTGAAAACCTTACAAGACAACGACAGAGATCATAATAGATTATATTTTGAATATTTATTATTTTTGTCCTTTTATGCTAAATTAAATCTCGTTTCGCAAGAAAAAACCATTTACTATTGCTTATGTTGATTTTGGTAAAAGACCCTCTTCAAAATAATGTAATAACGTGTAAACAGTAGTCCAAGTAATATGAGCAGACAATTTTCTAGCATCGATTCTGAAAATGTTGCAGTTTCTTCTGGAATTTATACAGTTATATATCTTTGTGGCTTCCAACATTATGTATATAATTCCTCCTAAACAATAAGAAAGTAATTACAATAGATGTACATAAGTACACCTTTTATGTGTATCCGTTACCTTAATACGTGTAAGAGGCATATTTTCGCGTGTGCGAAAAAGAGAAATGCATAACACCGCCGCGCACGGACATTGATTTATGTCGCAGTTTGTAATTGCGCTTGACGGCGAGTTACTTTATTGCATTTATACAAACGTAATTACATTAATTTCTATACAACCATATATGCATATACTCCGCCGTAATATATTACGTGGTTTACTACAATAATTTATATTAAATAAATACCAGCGATAACTTTTTCATTGTTGTGTGATATACATGCGAATAGGCGATTACAGTGGCGCAACGCCTAAAAAACCTAAAATAATCTGCGTTTATGGTTCTCAATATAAAATAATAATAACGGCAATGCATGGAATGCGGTGATTAATTTTATTATAGTATTTTGTTTATTCGTTTTTGAAATGTGTGGCACGTTCCAAAGTAGTAACACTCGCATTCTTTACAGAACAAATGCGTTACTGGAAGAAAAATATCCCAGTTCCAAAAATGATTCTGTTTACATCTAAGAAAAATCATATTGCGGACAATGATATCGTATGAACAAAACGTCTTTGGATCTCGAAAGCCATGGAATTAACAGGTTATCTATGACATTATTTGTTTAAATTGCTTTTGACATTTATCTGACAACTAGTAATACATAAAACCCTTATAATTAATAATAACCTGAAACTATTTTTATTATTCTGTCATTAGTTAGGAGGCATAGAAGTAAATAATATTATAGATTGTTTATATTGTTATATAGTTTTAGGTGGGTAAATAGGTTTGATATTTGTGGTGCTGTATTTAGTTTACTATGACCTATGCTCCAAATGGTGCTTACTTGCTAAAGACCGTAGGATTCTGTCGTATATATTTGTATGGGGCAGACTGGTTTAGAGCAAAAAGAGCATACCTTCGAGCAAGTATATTCGAAGTAAGTAGCAGTTAGAACATTTTAACGTTTACTTTACTGTTTATTTATGCAGGTCTTGCCGAAGTGTTTTAGCTAGCTTTGGCTGCTATAATAACGTCAGATTATATTGAAATTCCTCAGGATTTTATAATATCTCTTTCTTTGCGGATTGAGTTCCTTCATTTAAAGTTTTACTTATAACAAATACTTTCTTACCAGAATATATAGAAATTATAAGATTTTAAAGTTTTCGATCAAAAATGTTACATTAATACAAATTAACGAGAGGTTATAACCATACAGTCGGAAGAAAATTTTGTCAATTACATTTATGAAAGTTCTCTTGTTTTGCTTACACTAACAGTAGTCTTCTCGATTCCAGAATATTTGTTGGATTAACAGCAGACACAACCATTTTAGTAAATTTTTAAAACGTATTTACACCAAAATATGATAACTTAGAAGCTTTTAAATCGTGTATGTGTTTTCTAATATTATACAATCAATCTTGCATTTCAGCGACTTGATCCTATATTAGGTAAGGCTTGCCTTCAGGCTATTATCATGGTAACGAGAATGTTTCCTATATACTTCCAAAGATTGGCATGCTGATTTTGGATTTAATTTTTGCTGATCGCCGTCTGTATGTACGCGTGTGTGTTAAATATTTTTATAATGAGTTTTACATTATTACTCCCGTTTCCTTTTGATGAAGGGTCTCTTTTTTGAAGGAAGGAAATGTTGAAATAATGTAAAAGCGAAAATTAATTTTGGGAAGATAATATCAAGTAATTGAATTTAATTGATAACACCGCAATTGACAATGAATAAAGAAATAGGAGGAAGTCCAATAATCTCAATTAATTTAACAGAAATTGTAATTAAGAAAGTAAGCAAATTAAATGGTAGGTATGCGAAATAGAACAATTTCGGACATATTCTTGAGGAGAAAATTTCCATTACAATATATTATTTATGAATTGGTTAAGCGAACAATATAAATCTGTCCTTGGAGTAGAAGGGATGTAACTGGACACGAAGGATCGTATGAATAACTATAGATGTTCTATTGAATAGTTAGTTGAAAATTGACTTCATCTTCACATAAATGTGAATCGGCTATGCCTTTGTAGGATCTGAACATGACCATTTCAACGTGCTAGAAGTCATGTATGCGGTAAATGCGCCGATGAGGTATCCCTTCTACACTTTTGGATAAATTTAACATTTTCATTAATTTAGGTTTTCAAAACTGCGTTTTAGGAGATCGATGCAGAAACTAGGTAACTCCTGAAGTCATTAGTTGATTTTGAATAGAATTTACTTTTGCTGCATCTTCCAGTCAAACGTCGTCAAACAGTATGTTCCTTGGTGGCATGAGAACTTGTTTTTCAACAAGTCTAAATGGAGACAATGATCATGATGAAGCATAAATAGGTTAATAGCCTAAATGTTAATACCTGCAAATGTTTTTTCATCTTTTGTTTTGTAGGAGTGAGTGATAAATGATTTGGAGGCTATTTTTAAGTTGACATCTACTTTCATTAACCACTTCCAGTACATTTCTTAACATTTAACTGTAGAAAATTTACCTCGCTCTACTTACAAACAGTTCTAAGACCAGCCCGTAAAGCTTCACAATCCACCAAAGCATCTTTTCAGGATTTTCAGACCAACTGCGTCTAATTAGATATAGAATTTTAATATCACTGACGAGCATATTTCGATTGTACTGACTACAACAGCAAGGTGAATATTGTAAGAAAAGAATCGATATATATGTAGAGTTGCTCCTGGAAAAGTTATAAGCTTTGAAAATTCACTGAAGTAGATGAAGATATGATACTAGACAATGTAAGTAAAAAAAATATAAGTAAACAGTACGCTGCTTTTTGTACATTAGTTATCAACAATCAGTAACATATTTTTGTGCACACTTTATTAGAAAAAGTTTCTAAACGGAAGAGATTGTTGCACTGTAAGGGACAACATGTTACTACGCCACTGCCCGGTTGTACATTGTAGAGGATCTATACGTCAAGGAACCCGTTCCGATGCATGTGTAGCCATAATTGCGGAATTCATATCGTTTCGCGCAGAATGTCGACTTGACTAAAGAGGGAACACATTTGCTAATAGTCAATTACGCTACGAAATGTATCATTAGAAGTTGTTATCGGGATTCGGATATCTTTCCGAAGTCATGGTAGGTAAGCAGTGCTTCAATGCGCAGCGCGTATTAATGAAGACGGCGAATTTACTTTATGCACTGGATGCATTCGCTTCGCCTTGTGGACGACCATTTTCGTTTCGTTTCGCGGGTACGCGCACATATTTTAGATAATTGATGATAAACTAATATGGTTGTCGTTTCGTTATAGGACAACATGTTGGGGAAGCTGGACTTTAGAAAGACGAAGTTCGCAGGCCGTATGAGCTAAATAGGTTCCCTTAGTGCGCTACGATTTAATTATGAATCATTTCTGATTCAAGATTTTTACTCGTAGGACGATGTACAAACTGTACCTACATGCTGAAGCAAGGTGCTACTTTTATTATAAACAAAATTAAATTAATTTGCTATTAGCTATTTATATCATATCCACTCTACTAGCTTTAGACAATAATAAATGAGAGAAAAACAATAGAATAATATTATTCTCTGGAAGTAAAAAATCAACAATGTAAATAATATAAATCAGTCTACTGATTCAGAAGTGGTTAACGAATTTAGCAAGTATTCCTAGTCCTTTTCAGAAGAAAAAGAATATAATAGAATAATGACCAGATTTAATGAATAAATGTTAATTTTTTATTAAAATACAGGTTTTGGGAATTTATTTCTTGGAAACTATGTTTTTCAAATATGCTCCGTTATTTTACTGATACTCTCCTAAATGTGAGGTAAAAATATCGAGAAGAACTTGGTACATATTCTCCGTGATAGTCGGCATTTTTCTTCGAATATTCTCTTTTAATTTATGCAGCGAGTGAGAGTGTTCCCGTATACCTTTGCTTTAAGGTAGCCTCATAGGAAGAAATCCATTGGTGTCAAGTCGAGATTACGTGCGGGTCAGTTTATTATATCTGGATATCAATTTTCCAGGGGAAATTTCACGAATAACTGATAATGGAAAAGGACGTGTGAGATGTCGCTTCATCTTGTTGGAACTAAATGTTCCAAACGAAAAACTGCGTAAAGAAGTTGTTAATCATCCCCAGATATGGCTTAGAATTCATGGTTACTGTACGATCTCTGTCAAAAGAAGTAAGGGCCGATAATTCCTTGCGCCGACCTTGCAGCACAACTCTCAACACAGTAACTTTGGCTTGTGAAGTAGCCTCTCATACTTTTGTTTTGGATTTGTTGAACCCCAATAACGGCAATTCTACCTGTTCACATGGCCATTAAGGTGAGAATGGCCCCATCTGAGAAGTTTTTGTAAAACTCGCGCACACAACAGCCATGCTCCGCTCCCGATACTTACATAAGGAGTAAATTCTCAAGGACGGGGTTAGTGATTGTCATGTTCCCTACTCCCCACACAACGACTGTGTTCGCGCAGTGAACAGAACAAAGTGAAAGAGACTTTTGGGACACCCGTACATACTCTAATACATCAGCATCTACAATTAATTAGGTTACCAATGATTTCTTTCTTACGTTAGTTAACCAAAAAAAATATCGAATCATTTACTTAAAGTCACTTCAAAGATCCTTCCTCTATCCTTTGCATACCTTATTAACTTTGCCTAAAGAACATTTTAAAATATCATGCCTGGTAGCCAACATCTAAAACAGATAGGAACTATTACAAGAAGAAGGAACATTTTCACCACCATCAAAACATGCCGCATTATCCCAATTTATAAAAGGAACTCATCAGAGGGTATTGCAAGTTATCGACTTGTTGGCTAGCTCTCTAACAAAAATGTGGTTATACGTTACAAAAGAGAGATTTTCAGCCCGATGCTTATGCAACGTCATGATACCTTATCTACACTATCTTATCTACAATGGCTGTAAGCTCCTCCACAAATTACCCCTTGACATACAAACCACAAAATCTATTGAGCTATTCAAACAAGTAGTCAAAGAATGCTGTTAACATGCCTGCCGCACAGCGCCGATGGGTTCTTTCGGCTGTGAGTTAACTTAAATTGCTATTTTGTCTTGTTTCTTATTATTCTGTAACTGTGTATATAGTGCCTTCGTTCTTGACTATGTTATTGTTTTTTAACTATTCTGTAAATATACTTTTATAGTCGTTTATAGTCGTCAAATAAAAGTAAATAATAAATAAATAAAATAAATATTATTGTAGGTTTATTTTCGTCGATATAACCTTCTCTAGCTTTCATAACTGCTGCACAAATTTTAGGGATTATTTGAAGCAATTTTTCGAGATAGTCCACGTTGATTTGTTGCTGCGATGTGTTCTATAAATATTCTCATAGATGTTGGGTGTTCTGAGGTTGTCGCTGTCTAGCCCTTTCATCAAGCCCATCCCGTCATAGCCCTATGAGGGATAAAACCAGGACTTTGAGGAAGTCAAATCATTAATCTTAGTTAATTTCTTGCCGCTTTCTTCTCCAAAAAGTGTTTACAGATTCGAGAAGTATATTGGAATCATTGTCTTGTTGGAACACAAAGGGTTCACGAACAAGACGGCTTCCACATAGCATAGCATGATTTTGGGAAAAATCAAAATACCTTTTTTTCCGTATTGTACCACTAATTTTCATTAAATCACCCGTGGTTGTGTCCATCTTCGTGTTTGACGGGAGGCACTAAGCAGGCCTCACAAACTTTTCCCCCTGGTCGTGGACGATCAAAAATTCTTCGTTGTGTACCAAATAACTGAAATCTGGACTCGTCGCTCCATAAGGCTGTGTTCCAATTATCCAGTGACCAGTTTGCATACTCTCTTGCCCATGTTAGTCGTTTATTTTCATACACGCGCTTTAGAAAAGTCTTTCTTTACGGCCGATGCATCCCCTCAAACGTGGTGCCAATAATCGCGTCTTGACTGTGACAAGAGAATTATTTGTTTGTCGTTTCGTATTAACGCACATTGCGATATCCATTAGACGTCGATTTCGTTTCGAAGTCGTCACTTGGTCTGCTATCTGCTAATGTGTAATGCACATCTTTCAGTGAATTTCATAACCGTAGAGTGATTTCTCTCTCGCTACATCCTTCATCGTGAAGAGTACAAATATTGTTGCGTTGTTTTACAGTCAACTTTCTACGTTTTGGCATCTTTACGTTCAGTGCTTTACCAAACTGTTACAATTGCCTTTAAAAAGCTAATTCCGTACAAGAAAGCGATACCAAATGCACTAAAGCGTAGTTTTATTACCGTAATAGCACTACTAACAGTTTGACCGAAAGTAATTACTGCAGGATTCCTATCGCATCTCGGTCAAATAATTCTTGGAAAAGTGGAATAAAATGTAAAATTTGTAACTAAATGCTTGTATTTAATGTAAGAATTGTATATTTTCATGTACATATATATATTGTAGTGAATTTTTCTCTCTGCCTTTTTGAAATAGAATTTAGAAGACGTTAACGAAATTAAATGAACTGAATGAAAAGTAGATTATATTGAAATAAGGAAGCTAACAATATATTGACAAATTTAGAATATATTAGTTACATCGGGAATGTGTTCGACAAAATACCTATCGCAATCCCTAGCTAGCTAATAAAATCTGTATCTTGAAATTTTAAATAATAAATGACGTTATTAAGGATAAAACCTTTACTTTCTTTACTCACACACGCACTTTGCTATTGTAGGAAGGTGTAACTTCATATCTTCGCTCTGACGACGAAAAGCCCAAGGTTACGCCGGAGTTGTTGTGCTGGTGTTTTAGCTGTGGTGACAAGGCCACTACAACTTTGTAAAAATTTGTTGGAGGTACTTTTCACACAATAATATGCGAAGTTCGCTAAATACGGAGCTCACAAATTGTGTGCACAAAACTGTAAATTGCCATACGTTAAGATATTGAGTGATTAATTATAATGTTAAAGTCCTATCCGATGCTAGAGGAAGTCCAGCCTTACATTCTCCCTAACGATACCATTAAATGAAAGAAAACTACAACTACGGTGAATAAGCACAATTAAAGGTGAGTTTAGCAAATACAATAAAAAGATGGTTTCCAAAATCCCATTACAATATAATATGTATAATAAGGATTGATGATTTAACGATATGTCTATGTACTATATTAAAGGAATTTCACCTTGCTTCCAAACTTATCGACGGTAGTGTATATTGCGTCAAACACCTAACTAGAGCTACATGCGTATGTCGTTCATCTTCCTTTTTATCTTTATTCATATTACTACTTTCCTTATATATTTCTAAAGACAACAGAAAAATATTGGAGGATGGCACTTATAAGCGACAGAGCCTTTATAACGTTTACACGATTTCCAATGGTAATCACCAATTTACAAACAATACAATATTCTGTACACATAAATACGCTATAATTTTCGCTAATTATCGTCTTCGCCGCTTGCATACTATATGAGGCGGAATATCCGGCGAAAAGGAGAGAGTCCTAGCGAGAGAAGGTGCACGTATCATTGTTAAAATTGTTAGCATAACCTAGCAGATATCATAAATCAAGGGCAACGTTCATCAAAGCAACAGTTAGCAATTAAAATAGTCTCATACTCGGCCGTAATTGCCGAATGAATGCCGCTAATTGTAAATCCGGGTGCTGCCTTGTCACCGGTCCGGGCAATTTGCATAACTCCGGCAATTAGTAGAGTTTTTGTGTTGGAAGCACCGCATTCGGCCTATGCGTGGATCGCCGTTGGCAGCCGGCTTTTGATGAACGGCGCAAATTACGGGGGTAATTATGAAAACCGCGTCGCCGGAATGAAAATAAATTGCCAGTTATTATTTCTACGCTTAACATTCATAATTGCGTCATACCAAGTACGAATTTTAATTACGAATAGTTTGCCCATTTTAAGAAGGTTTCTTTTAATTCATGGATTCCTTCATAAGTAGGATTTTCTCGATTGAAAATTCATAAAACGGCGATCGAACATACTTTGCGCAATTACTAAAATTATCAGCAATTACTTTCTGAACATATTACCAGCTAATATAATTTTTTACACACAAAAATATTGCCCTTAAATTTTGATGTGCAAATTCTCACTCAGCATTCTTTTCTGCACGTTCTATTGTATTTTCGTTTCTGCAATTTTATATTAAACATGTCTATGTGCGCCAAAATTTCATTTGCGTTTGTTACAGTTGGTTAAGATAAGGAAAGCTTTGAATCTTATAGCTGTTGCTTGGATGCAAGTACACTCTGAGAACTGACTTTCCAAGTAGTACATACATTTTGTATTAATACTGCACTTATGATGTATTAGATTATAATTGATACGGTTATGTAAACCCCAAATATTAATTCAGTTTTATCTTAAGTGATTGTTGAGAAACACAAGGATTGATTTTAAGGTATTGAGGTACCACAAAAAACATTTACTTTATATTAAGAATCAAATATGCTTTGAGTGTTTTATCCGATAGTTTTCTTATTATTTGTCATATATTATTTTGTGATATGTATCTTATGTACATTTTAAATATTAATATATATTAATTACCAATATCCACATTACATATTTCACAACGTGCACACGTTTTAGTTGGCTACGTTGTTCCATAACTGTGGATATACGTATGTCGGCATACTAGGAAAAGTTATATATTTATCTATATATCAGTAAAGAATTTTTCCAAATAATGCGATTTATTTCATAATTTTAGGAAAGCACCCAATTAAAAACTGTAATTGGAATACACAAAGGAAATTGTGTATGCTTAAAAGATTAGCATTTATGTAAGTAGACAATGCAATATAAATGTGGTTTTCCTGGAGTTTTCATTTTAGAGGGTGTTATACAAAATATAACGTTGTCATAGCTACACAATATACAACAAAAATAATCAAAATACGACCAAATGTAAATAGGGATAATTGCTTATTTGAATGAGGACATAACCGCGAGTTCCAAACTTGAATAGAAAATTATTAATAAATTCCTTTTTCTATGTAAACGGATCCTTTTAAGTACACAAATTTTCTCGCGTATAATCTGCTTGTTCTTTTAGTTGTCTATCTTGTTCAACAATAAAGTAAACGATTTCATATTATTCAAAAGAAGGGTTTTATGATATTTAAATAAATAATTTTTTTTTATAATATGCTGGAATATTATTCAACATTTGGCGACGCAAGTGCTCAACTAATATGTATACAAGTTGTGAAATTCTATACATAAAATATATAGTATCAATTAAATTACAATAGATATTTCAAATATATTTAAAATACATACATAGAAAATAATACAAGAATGATATGAGAAATATCTGGATTTGGAGACAGATGGCGCTTTATGTTAAAATCTGTGAGTACTCTTCTTTAGCCGATGTCTGTCACAATTTCAAAAAGATTCATCGAGTAGTGTTATTTTGAGTGCTGTTGAAAGTGAGCAAATCCATGTATTAGTGGATTCATTGAGAAAAAGCAATATTGGTCAGTGATTCGATTTCTTTTTCTAACGAGAAAACGTGTGCAGAAACGAAGAAATTAAATGCAATTTACAAATGACTCATTTCATTTCAATTCAATAACTATCATCAGGTACTGGTTCAATGAGGTAAGTAAGCTGATTAGTATTGGCTGTACACTCAACAAAATCAGAAGAAAATGTTGGAAATTGCAGTCAAAACTTTTTCTCAAAAAGATCTAAGCTTTCGAAATTAACTTAATTTTTCATCGCGCATCAAGAATTTACAAACACGTTGAAGCCATTGGTTGTTATTTAAATAGAGGCTTAAACTTTCGTCAAAAAATAAAATAAATATATGGATAATTGTGGAGGCTATTTGAATTAACCTGATCAGAAAATATTTAATGAATTATTTCTCATGTATAATGAAATAGCTGGTAACAGTTTAAATTACATACTATGCCTAAAACTTGTAAAAACATTTTTTCATCTAACCTTAATGTAGGTAACAGGTATGCCACGGCTGCAATAATAGCGATCCTGATGTGTTTCAATATCAATGTTGAAATTTCAGCAAACAATAGAAAATTAAAAAAAATATTTACCATTTACATAGCAATAAAATAAAACCAATAAACATGACTAATCAGACATAAATATCCTTGGAACCTTTAAAATAAAATCTTGTGTTACTTGCCTCCCAAACGATACAGAAACTCTATTTTGACAAATTTATTATTCTTTGAACTTTCTCCAACTATTTCCATTCAAATGAATTAAATGTGGCTACCTCCAAATTGTCTTACTACAATTCATTTATAACATTTTCCTTATAGTTGAATTTTTCTTTTTTCATGCAACTGAAGAAACCTCTTAACCTTAAATCTTTAATTTTTCCAATGCAATACTTTTGCTGGCTAACAAATCAGAGATGATGTCGATGAAGAATTCATTGATTTAGATTATTTCTTCTTATTTCTTCAACGATCTTCAGTAAATAGTCAGACAGCGAAGAAATGCCACGAAGCTTATAGGAAAAATGGTACATGCGATATTAATTGATTCACGCAAGCCTAGCAGTTTGTGATGTTTCTGACGTAGGCGGCAGAGTTGATCTTCAACTTTTCCAAATTTCTATATGATAATGGTGTCTCAGGGTTATATGGCCTGTTGACAATTAGTAGTCTGTGGTACCCTTTGTTGAAAGATAGCGATGATTCTATTGTACTTGACAAGGATAATTTCACTAGGACACCTTTGGTGCTCCTCACATTTCCCCTTTGTAGGTCATAATAGGAGCTGGTCCAATTCTTGGTATTCCTTTAGTCAGCTAATCAGCATTTTCTTTGATTCTTTTAGCGGTTTTGAGATCCACTATTGTGTCATCTAATTTTGACGTTCCAATTACCTTAAATTTTTATACGCAAATGTGAAGTAGGTCGGATACAAATACATAGGCTTCTAGATCCTCCAATGGTATAATTTTGGTCTCTTTTTTGAGTCAATTTTTAAAACCACTCAAGAAACTTTAAGACAAAGATTTATTTCAAAGTTCAATACAGCATTTAATACAGCAGGGAAGTTTCAACTTGAATGAATAGTAATACCACTTAGACTGAACTATTACTGACTGACCTGAACAACTGAATGTGGATATATATATATATAAGTATTACTACCTTAACGATATCTTAATGGATAATACACAGCATAATGATGTTTGATAGATGATTAACTTAAACTGTTTACGCGGTGACCAAAGTTAATGATAGTTTGTTAGTACTTGTATAATTGTATCCTTGAAAATATTAATTATTGCATCTGGAAGTCCTTCCACGAAAATCTTTTAGCATATAGCTGCAAGACACAGATCGCTGCTTGTAATATGCTAGTTTAGAGGCCCATAAACATTCCTAGGTAAAAATTAAGGCAACTGGTGTGTATGCCAGGTTTAATTCTTTCTATTCTTGACTCGAAAGTATACTATGCTGGGGCTCCCCTCTTGTATTGAAGTTTATTAGATGACCAATAAACATGGTCTTTTGTGATCACCATATATGGAGAGGATCAAATCAAGGATCTCCTAACCTCAGCTCTTTTAAGCTGTTAAGTGTAAGAAGTCTCGTCATAACCCCTTCTGTATGGAGAAGTCAAATGATGTTAGTCCTAGCAGAACTTTTAGAACTGCTGCAGGGCATACATTCAACTGTCACTGAATTTGCTGGAGTTGCTACTGAAGTCTTTTGAGTAGTGGTTGGCTACCATACAATGGTGATCACTACTATAACTATTACTGTATATGACCATACGATGCATTGCTTCAGCAAGTCAGCAATGTCGGAGCTCCGTGTTAAGTTTCTGTCAAGTGTTACTCCAAAATATTTTTTAAAATTGTATGTAACTTAGTCGTAAATTATCACTGCGTAAGATATTTCTCATTTTAGTAAATTAAATAATCAGTATTGAATTTCGAATTACTATGCATTACTGCGTCATTACGGAATTAGAAAATTTGGTTCCATTGATTCCATAATTACACAGACTTGCCGACTTTATCAATCCCACGGTTGCGATACAATATTTCGCTCGCTATTTCGCCGCGATTTAAACCTGTTTCCTTATTCAGCATCACAACGTTTTACATCGCTACCGCTAGCTCTAGAAGTATCTATTGAATAGCGTGTCCCAAACTAATACAAAGGCCCGCGTGGATTCCTATTTATTTTAAAAAGTGATTGAAAAAGCTCTCTTGTGCGCCCGATGTTGGGCGCAATTCGCATCTACATACATACGTATACGCCCGTTTGAGCTGAGAATATGTTCGAAACGACCGTAAAGCAGGACAAGAATATCCCAAATCGTGACAGCTCGGCCACATTCTAACTGAATTACTGAGTGTGATAACGTCTCTTTGAAATCGTCTATAGATTGCCTACCTATCTGCATAGGGAACCATTGAATAGTTTTGCGGCAAAAGGAGTTTTAAAATCTATCGATTTAATTTCGGAATTGGTACCATCTATCTGCACACGTAATAAGAATTTCTCGCAAATTTAATGGTTGAATTTTATTCCGTCTTTTTTTTAAGATTATAAGGAAGCAATAAAGTATTTCTAACAAGACGCGTTTTTAAATGAATCATTAAAGAGGAATTATTTCTAGTTCGTTCTTTCATACATATAATTAAATAGATTTAGTATCAGAAAAAGTACATACTTAGCAATAAATTATGCGATAGAAAGAGTCATAAGTATGTCATGCTGTTGCGATGGAGACTTGACTCTCAGGAACTGCGAGTGCATATTGGAAATTGCGTCGTAAATTTAGGGAAATTAAATTATCCCCGTGATGTGCGCTCTCTTTTTCTCTTTCTATCCACCCCTTTTTCTCCGTTAGCATCTTTCTCTAACGGAATATAACTTACACTATGCAAGTATGTTGGTGTTTACTTAAATTAATGAAAATGGTAATTCACAGCCTGAGCATAAGTAAGGAGTGTAGTGTATATCGGCGTTAATACTTAAATGTGAAGAATTTATCGGTATGCGTATAAATTTATATTGAGGATGGTTCTCGCAAGATTCCATTGAAGTATCTAAAATGCAAACATCATTAAGTATGCTAAACATAACTAATGCGACGATAAAACGCCGACTAATAAGAGGAGTAACAAGATAATAGGATATACGAATGAATCAAATTTGAAGTGAAATAGAGGTTCTTATAGGTTTGCGCAATTCTCAAATATTTTATAAGGTATTCCAATTTGAAGTTAGCGTTTAAATGTTTAATAGAACACACAGATTATTAAAAATATAGCAATATTTTTATTTTAAATGTTTTGTGGTAGAAAATCTTAGGCACTTTTCTCGCCGAGTGGGTTCTTTGCTGTAATTTCTTTTAATTAAAATGTGTATTAAATTAAATAATTGAAGTAGCCAAATGTAAGGTTTTATAAATATATTGACAAACAAAATGTATATATACGTCGTTTTTTAACAGAACTCTTTAAACATTTACCTACGAGGTAGGCGCCATAAATTTTTCGCTTGATATTGAAAAAAGAAACTTGGAACAATATAAGAAATTTTATTTTTCAATGTAATCCCCTAACTTTTATACATTTATTACAGCGATTAATTAATAATTCGATCCCCTTGTAAAAATAAGTTTTTCCGTTAAAATGATCTATAACAGCTGCGTGCAACTCACTGTCGTCCTTAAAACGACGTCCCCTAAGGTCCTTTCTTAAATCAGAAAACAAATAAAAATCACAATGAGCCATATCCGGACTATACGGTGGATGCTCTAATTCTTGAAAGTCACATTCGCGGATGGCGGCTTGTGAAACGGCGGCAGTATGGACGGGAGCATTGTCCTGCAATAATGGCACATCTTTTACCATTCTTCCACGACGTTTTGCACGAATACTATTCCTTAATTTATCCAATAAAGAGGCATAATATGTGCCGTTTACAGTTGTACCACGTTCTTTAAAGTCAATTAGTAAAATCCCGTCACAATTCCAAAATATTGTGGCCATCACCTTTTTCGTTGATTGAACAACTTTCGTCTCTCTGGGATGAGGTTCATCAGGTGGCCACCATTCCGTCAACTCCCTTTTCGGTAGATGATCGTAAAGCAGAGCCATTGTTTCATCCCCTATGACAGTAGACTCCAAAATCGGTTTTGGGTCGTCTCCACACATGTTTAAAAACGAGCGCGCAATTTCGATTCGACGTTCACGTTGGAGAGCAGAAAGAAGTCGCGGTACCTATTTTGCACTAATTTTATTCTTACCCTAATGGTCATGGAGAATTCGGAGAGTACTTGTTTCGGATATGTTTGTTATCACTGCTAATTCCTTCACTCTTAAACCGTGATCTTCTAGCACTAAATCTTCAATAATTGAAATTTGTTGGGGCCTCATCACTTCAATTGGTCGACCCGACCGTTCAGCGTCTTCCAGGGAATCGACCCAAACGGAAACATTTTGCCCACCTTTTTACAGTGGAATACGAAGGAGGAGAAGGGATGGAAGTCGAAAAACAGCGCTCGTATTTAACGTAGCGATTTGTTCATACGGTTTATTTACGGTGCATATACATTAGAATGTTATTATGACGGAATAATACCCTAATTTACATTTTATTTCTTGTACTTTTCTAAATGCGATGATTGTGCATTATAACATTGACAACAATAGACGTGGCAATACTACGTACTTACTTTGGATCATCTGTGTAATATGGTAGCACATTAATTATCCTGAAAAAATCGTCAGGATACTATTTATAAAATAGCTTATTTGCATTCAGTAGTATAGTTTATCTCTGGCCCACTTTCATTTCTGTACTTTATCAAGCATTATTAAGTTTTTGTTTTATTTTATTTTCGCATGACAGTGCTAATATCTACCAATTCTAGTACAAAAGAATACAACTCGGAGACACGTGTTTTACAGGCCTAATGAATTAAAAACTGCGTATCGTTCATAAGCGGTAGAAGATTAACGGTTGGCATGTCAGTCAATAATGTTTAATAAGTGGTACGTCGTTGTTTTCGGGGCTGCGTTAAAATACGGAAAGCCAAATTGATTTTGAAGATATCGAATTTATAATCGCGCCGATAAATTATCCTTTAATATAATTTCGCCGTCGTTTATTACGGCATATTAACGGAATGTTGCGAGCTTTCGAGATGTAATATTGTTTAAAAGCACGATATTACGGAGCCCATTGGACTGATTTATTCGGCCATCAGACGGAACTTTACGATAGTATAGGAAATTTGTGCCGAAGTTATATATAATGAAAAAAAACGTACTTTTCGTTGTATAGACGTACATTGTATATCAGCGAGGCCTTTTACACTTTTGAGAGTAACGAATGTACACTACCGTCCACACACAGAGAAGTGTTTTCGTGCATTAAGAAAATAGATTTTCTCGCAAAAATCTGTCTCTATTCAAGTAAATAGTTTTTCTTCGAGACTAAAAAAATATTTAATATAATAAAATAATATTCTTGTAATAATACTTGCATCTAATAAATATTTTCTTGGGATTAGAAAATCAAATAAATGCATGACAGAAAAATGCTTTTTCGAAGTAAATCATTTAGTCTTACGTTAAGAAAATGTTAATGAAATTGTAGTTTAAATATAGGTTTAACACAGTAGTTATTATCTCCCCTATTGCATTGGTAGTAGTAAGCGTTAGCTAAACCTGGGCGATTGAAGTTTCGCGATTTTCGAAAAACCCGCGAAAAAATGAGGCCTTGTCAGAATCATATAAAAAAAATGAAATAAGCTACGACATTCATTTTTGAATTCCATAGCACCCTTTTATCAGTACAATTTTTGTTCTGTAGGTATAACTGCAATATGCGGGCAACAGCGCCAAGGTAATTTTTAGAATATATTCATTTACCATAAATGTTATTTGCTATCACGACGTTTAGAAAGAGCAGCAAATACTTTTGACAGACCTGTTACTAATATTTGAATAATCAACATACGTCAAGAATTGAATGCTTAATGACACGGCGGAAACCAAAAACCATTACGACATTGATAAACGGCCGTAAAAGCCTCAGATATTATTTAATCGACATGAACACTGAAGAATTCTCATAGTTTAAAAGTTTAAAACGAATTTAGGTTATGTTAAGTCCGATATGTTTTTGTTTTATGTCAAGCTTGATTTGTTAGTTGAATTTGTAAAAATTATTGGCTATACCTGTAAGTTAATTTGATACACTCTGGGAAAACATATGCCATCTCACTGGGAATTCTTATGCATAAAAGTGAATTATTTATGGCCACGAAAAAAAAAGTAAATTGATGACAGATATCCGCGCCCATAAAACTTGCGTACCGGTTATACAAAAATATCTAGGAGTCACAAGGTGTGTCATGTTCAAGCGCAACTACATTATGTCAAGATATGAAGAACAGATAAGAGGTGACGAGTGTTAATAGCTATTAAAGTCAACGAAAAACGATGATACCCGCTGGAAAATACACGAAATACCGGAACGTCGAGCATGCCTAATGAGCGAACCGGACGCGGCTGTTTCACGACTTCTTCCGGCTGACGTTAAATTAAATAGACATTAACATAACGTTCTGCGTTTTTTAATTGTTTTCATGGCTACTGAGCATCGTATTGTGACAAATCGCCTACTAAACGGTCGATTACTTATCTAGACTGTAGATCTAATAGAATTGGTAATGGGTGTAGATGTATTGAGGACGGTCTAAATAAATAATGAAAGATGATGAATGTTGAATATGTGCTCATTCATTGAAGAAGTAGTAGGTTGTTTTCGCATAACACTTCCTTTTGGTAATTTCTACTGATACAGTAGAGCTCGCTTATAAGGGACTCGTATATAACGTATTTCCGGATACAGCGTACACTTTCCTTGGTCCCAGCAAAGCCTTATTTGACATAATTTACTTTTGTTCTGATATTAGGCACATATTTATTACGTAGTCCTTAGTAATGGGGCCCAAATGGGACAGTGAATAAACAAAGCTGTCGTATTTGGGGAGCAGAAAATCCCCGAACTATTCATAAGCTATCATTTTGTGTGCTAACATGTACGATTTGGTGTGGTTTATAGTCTGGAGGAATAATCGACCCACTTTTCTTTGAGGAATATCATGACAATTCTGTTACGGTAAATTCTGAACGTTATAATGCAATGTTAAAAAATTTTGTATGGGTCAGCTATATAGAATTAACGTTGAAGATGTATATTTTCAACAAGATGGTGCTGCATGTCATACAACATGAGAAAACATCGCATTACTACGCATGCGATTCTCTGGACGTCTGATCTCTTAGATTGTTGATGTAAATTTGCCGCCACGGTCTTGCGGCCTGACACCTTAGTCAGCTAATATTGAAGTCCTAACAAATAACATTCGAGCGGCTATATGTGATATTGAAGTTACCATGCCGTTGTGGCCATCTAAACGATATAACCTTTCACGCTTAATTGTAATCTATTCTACTAATAAAGAAACCGGAAATTTTCCTTATAATTTCCTCTTTACAATAATACATCCTATAGTCATTTTTAGAAAACCCCTTATAAGTGTGTAGACTGCATTTATTGATTATTTACCACAATGCGGTGGGCTATGGTGCTCTAATCAACTTGGCAATTTTCTGAAACAAATTTTCTTTTAAATATATGCAATGGAGCCCACCATCAATCAAAGGGTTATTTGGAATTGTAAGAAAAATGGGATCAAAACATGTTGTAGGCACAATGCTTCCGGAACCGCCAATAGATGGTGCACGAAGGCTGAATTGGATTTATTGGTCGGGAAGGGCAACCATTTTTATGGCAGCTGCCAAAATTTCAAACGTCTGCTGCCAATAATTTTTGTTTAAGATTGTGTTCTGTGTAGCAAGTCGGGCGGTTTCGCAAAATTGGATAAAATCGAATTTCGTGCGGTGATAAAACACTGGGAAAATTCGAAATATTTTGATAGAGGTTCATGGCAGATGTACTCCATCATTTTCGACCGTCAGTTTCTGGGTAAGCGAGTTCAAACGTGGCCACACAAGCACAACAGGCATCTGACAAGAACGCGTTGGCCATATCCCACACGCAATTTTGGGCATGGAAAAGCTTTCGGCACGATGCGTACCTCGTTTGCTTACACCGGAGCAAAAAACGAGTCGGGTTACCGTTTCGGAGGAGTGTCTGGCCAGGATCCAACGCAATCCTAGGGATTTCCTCATGCGTTTCATAACCGTCTATAAGACTTGGATTCACCACTACATAACGGAGACAAGGAACAGTAGAAGCAGTGGACTTTTCCGGGCGAATCGTCTCCCAAGGAAGCATTATTTGCATCGGCCGGAAAGGTCATGGCGGATTCCCAAG
The DNA here is from genome assembly GCA_023509865.1 of Trypoxylus dichotomus. Taxonomy (NCBI): domain Eukaryota; kingdom Metazoa; phylum Arthropoda; class Insecta; order Coleoptera; family Scarabaeidae; genus Trypoxylus; species Trypoxylus dichotomus. The sequence continues at coordinate 42,449,061 of CM042074.1, read as the reverse complement.
GTGTGATTCTCATCGACATCTGCAGGAGCGAAGGACGATCTCTGGGCAATACTAGAGCGATTTATTGAAGGAGAAACGGCCTCGTTTGCAGCGTAAAAAAATGTTTTTCCACCACAACCACATCGAGAAATAAAAATAAAAAACCACACCAATACCGTGATTTTCTTATCGATTCCGGAAACATTTCTGGTCGCCCTCGTAGGTAAAAGAAATGAGGCATTGTTTATTGAATTTTCAGATTCTTTTGGTTTTATCCAAGCTAGTAGAAGGGAAGCGAAACACGTAAACTCTTAGTTCCATAAACAAACGGTAGGTTAACTTTCAAAAGCGTCCGAACATGCTTCTAAATTTATGTGTATAATCTACTGCACTTGCTTTAAGTTAACCACCATTGTCTAACAATCACCAAGTCCACACCTAATTAGCTGTAAGTTATACGATCGCATCTAAACAGCGGTAACTTTAACTTAGTTATAAATATGAAAATAAAATTTCCTTTCCTCCATATATCGTACATACATATACAGTTGCGCGCGTGTATGAGTACCTCACGTTGTTCATCTAGACACGAGGCGTTGTTTACTTCTGTGACTCGGTGTTGAACTTATATATCGTCACGGCTAAATGGCTCTGAAATCTAATTTAACGCGGTAATTACTTTTAATGATTTATAATATGCCGGACGCGAGTAAATAAATAAAACCCAGAACGTCGTTGGATAACTGGAGGTGTTGCTTTTAAGATTGTAATACGAACCAGGCAAATACTACATGTTGGTATGTACAGGAACATACATAATATATGTACATATCAAAAACACTTTGATGAAGGTAATTAATTTTCCTACCTTTATTGAACGCTGGACATTAAATGCGTTTGTAATTTACAATCAATGTATTTCCAACAAATTTTGCTGGCAATGCTTCGGTGTACATAAATAAGCAGGTATCTATTTATGTACAGTGAATAAGAGTGAAACTCATACATCTACGAAAAACTAAATATATTAAAAAATATGAAATAAAAGTAACATTTTTAACTAACCATTATACATACATATAACATTGTATAGCTTACATACACAATAAAGAGATTTATTGTAAAATAAACTCAGTTAATTCTATAATAATGAAAAGAAGTAAGTTGTGCCTGTACAATTCACAAAAAATTGAAACTCATACAAGTTAAAAATAAAAATATAAAGCATGCCACGTACGAATTATTTTCTTTAGACAAATGATACGTATTTGATTATACTTCAATGACAGTTAACGCTAAAAAATAATTCACTGAAACAGTTGCATATTTAAAATGGGTCGGCAAACAGGATTAACATCTGCAGATGAGCGAAAATTATTAATTCATCGTGTTAAAACTAATACGAGGGTCACGCTATATATTTTGAGATGTAATAAAATTTTTACGAAAATGATTTTATTTATGTTCAAAATAATCTCCTGCATTAATGCACTTTTATATCCGAAGTTTCCACAGCGTAAAAGTTTGAAGGCAGTCATCTTTTGCAATGCTCTCAAAAAATTAATGCATTGCATCATCTATCTCATCCCCCGCCGTGAAACGTCGACACGTAAACGTTTCTTTAGGTCAAGGAATAACTCGAAATCACACATGGGCAAATCACGTGAATAGGGTGGATATTCGCTGACTTTACATTATTTTCATGTAACAATAGAACTGTCTACTGTGCACTATGTGACAATGCATTGTCGAAATACAACATTAATCCGCGAATGTTGACTGACTCAAATACTGTAGGTAAACATTTTGTGGTGTACCAGTTTGCTGTGACTACATGTTGATTTTCCATTTTGATTGCTTTTACTAATCCTGTACTACGAAAGAAAACTGCGTATATAACTTTCTTGACAGCCATTTGCTTTCGGCCATTGTTGGTATTGATGTATCTTCATGGATCCACGCACGGTTCTCCTGGTGGGTAGGAATATCGTAAAATGGAATATAAGTTTCATCACCTCTTACTATTTTAGATGGAATACAATGTCCGTCATTATTTAACATTTCTAAAGTTTCCCGAGCAATTCTTACTCGCTCTGCCTTTTGGAAGTCGTTATGCGTGTGTGGCACCCAACGTGTAACTTTTTTTCATTCGAAGATGATCATGTAAAATTGAATTTACTGTTGCGGATCCAACACCAAGAGTCGCCTCAATCGCTTTATATGCGCATCTTGGATCTTCGTCAACCATATGCTTCATTCTCTTAATGCTTCCAGCGGTAACTGAAGAACGGGGTCTACCAGCACGTGCTTCATCACCAAGCGATATCCGTTCTTTTTTAAATTCGCTATACAATCAAAACACAGTTGCGCTTGAAAGACTTTCATCACCAAACGCGGTTTGCAATCGTTCGAGAGTTCATTGTTAACTCAAACCAATCTTAATATCATAGTAGATCATTGTGCGCACATGCTCTCTTGACAAGTCCATGTTTCGATGATAAATCCTATGTACCACGTTTGCTCTGTGACAACAGCGAGTTAACTGATGGTCAAAGCTTACTACTTAAGGACGGTGGTATTTAAAAATGCGTTGTTGCCAGTTCTAACTTCTCTAGGTTCGTGGCATCTCAAAATATATAGCTTGGCCCTTGTAAATACTATACAGAAATAGGAAAAATTGTACATGGGGGTCGAGCTACTATTCAATCAATTATAAGACGATATAAAAATGATTATGCTATTGAAAATAAGATGCGCGTGAACTCCAAAAGAATATTTACACATCAAGACGAACAATGGATTCTTCGAAAAGTCGAAGGAAAACTAAAGATAGGTGCACCAAAATTGGCGCAGGACATTGAAATATATTTGAATAAAGTAGTAATAATCCTCAAACTGTGAGAAATGTGTTGGATTTCGGGCACGCATAGCATTTAGAAAACCCTATGTGAGTAAGGAAAATTTTAAAATAAGAATAAAATATTTTGAAAATATGATTTTTTATGTTGGAAAGACGTGTTAATTACTGATGAAGGTAAATTTAATCTGTTTGGGTCAAACGGGATGGTACTTGTTTGGACAAAGCCAAATGAGAAATCAGAAGTTAAGAATCTATGCGCAATTGTAAAACACGGTGGAGAATCAGTCATAGTATCTCCAGTTTATAAAAGGTATTATGGATCAGAATATTTATTTAGACATCATTCGAAAACATTTAAAACCTAGTACTAAAAAGTTCGGCATTAGTACCAAGCTTATAAAATTCGCAATTGGCTATTATACAATTGCCCAAACGTAATAGAAACACCTCCAGAATCACCGGATTTAAATAGATTTAAATAATTGAAATAATATAATATATATATTGGAAAATTGGAGCCAATTTAAAATCACAATTAGAAAACATAACATTGCGAACAGTGTGCACTTCTTGAATAATCGAGCAAAATATTGCGAAAAATTGGCGAAACCGAATTCAAGCTTTAGCAAAAATGACAAGGGCTACCTTACAATATACTAACCACACGTTTTTTCAGTTTCCACCCTAAAGCTTATCTTATTCTAATACTACAGTGGGCGCTATGTATGAGTTTGAGTTTGATATGAATTATATAATAATAGCCTTCTTCTTATTTTATTTTTATTACGATCTAATTAACCGAGTTTGATTTACAATAAATCTCTTAAGTTTAATACAGGTTATAGATTGTTATGTATAATGGTTAGTTAGAAATGTCACTTTCATTTCTTATTCTTCAATATATTAAGTTTCTCGTAGGTGTATGAGTTTTACTTTTATTAACTCTACACTGTACCTACACTTAGCGAAATTGCAATAACTCCATCAGATGAAATCATCAAAACTTTATTCCCTGAAATTAAACAAAATTTCAACAAAATCTTACAATGGAAGGTTGCCAAATCGAAAATTTAAACTTTATCTGTGAGTATTCCACTCTAGGACATGCTCAAAACTATTTTTCAGTACAGGAATTACTTATTATTCAATGTGAAAAGTCGCAAAGGTGTTATTGTAGCCAGAGAATATACTGATGGATTTGACTAATATTTTTTTCATTGCTACTGACAGAAGAATGGCTCACCATTAGAATAGAAAATTTCCTTTCTTTACTTAATAATGCTGCTATTTTAGTTCAGACTGTTTACCAATAGAATTCAGAGTATTTGATTAAACACATGCGATATTTGACTCTCCGACTTCCACTGATCTGATCTTCAATCACTTGTTTACTTCCATCTGATTACACATTATGATGCTGCGTGTTGTGATAAATTTCAGAATCTATCGGAAAATATTTAAGAAGGTTATGGATTGTAGTGTTTCTAAAATCAGTACTTCAATTACTCTATTATACTGCAACAAATAATGGTATATGACCTAATAATTATAACACCAATTAAGATTGTACTATTGAAAATGGTTATCCATTCTGAGAGGTCCTTGTGTCTGATATGTACATCGTTGTGATCCTATTCAGTCCTCATCGTTGATTTCACAAGTTAACCCTATTCGAATTGTGAAGGTGAAATACTTTTAGTTGTATTGCGGTTGAGATTGCGTATCACGAAGAAGAATAAGCAAATTTATGTCGTCAATGTCTTCCCAGAAAGCACCTACAAGCTAAAAGGCTTTTCAAATTATAAAAATTAATAGTTACTTCCGTCACTACTATACCTAACCTATTCTTTTGTTCACTTCGTAGAAGTTTTACATAATTCAATGATGTATACTACAATCGTAGAGCTATGCGACTGGGTTTATCTAAAATTGTTTTATTTGTGCTCCATTATTTCGATTCTTGTACCTTATACCTACCATTTAAATACAACAAATTCTTGGTATGTTCTCATGTAGGATGCCCATTTCTTTTGAAGTGTATGTGGTATTTTCTTATATGTTTCTGGGCGATCCCACTTGCTTATTGCTGAATAACAGTTTACATGTAAATTATTAATTTAATTGTAACGAATGTTCGCCCTTTTTTATAATACTTTGCATTACTGCCAGGCGGTATTGTATTGCGTATGAAGGTAATTGCTTTAATGCATTAGTGCGCGTAATTCAACCTCCCCCCCCCTCTTCACAAACTCTCAGATCTGGACGTTTTTAAATCGGTTCTCAATAATCTATTTAATGCTGTTTTGTTGAATAATCTTAAGCAATCCCTAATTAATGCAAAACAAGTAGTATTTATGTCATTTTTAATTAATAAGTAAACTACTAAATAATTATAATAACTAATAACAATAAATTATTTCTTATACTTTCTACCCTAAAGCATAATTTTAAATCAACTATAGGACGTGATACCAACCTATTACTGCATTATCCTTCGGATTCCAACTTTGCGGATGTTCCTTCCATCGACCGAAAGCGCCTAAGACGTTCCCGTCTTAAGGAAGTAACACTCGACGCCGCGAGGTAACCTCGTAGGCTTTCCCTGTTGGGGGGCCCCCGTCGTTGTAGCGGGTTGTGGCGGCGGTGGCGCGGTGGTGTCGTGGTTTGCATACGCCCCTCCATCACCCCGCGGTGGACACACGGAGGAGGTTAAAAAGAAGAAGTCGTCTCATCACATCTCCATGGTAACGAGCTAGCCCGTGGTTGCTTTGCATCGATCTTTAAAACTGTATGTAGCGCGCCTTCCTCCCCTCCTTCACGCCCCCTACCAGACCATATGTTAATGTCCACCCTTCGCTCGTCGCGAGGACAATTAGGATTATCTGATGGTCTTTATGCCCTCTATTCAGTGTCGTTTGGATAATTAGCGAGGAATAGTTATGAATTTGCGCTACTAATTAATTTATTTTCAAGTGCGAAGGAAATATGTTAGTATTTCTTTAGAATCAAAATGTCTACAAAATTTACTGTGAACTATCGTGTGCAAATAAAGAATGTTTTATTGTAGTGCATTTCATAGTAACAGCAGTTAATTTTTACAGTTGGTAAAAAAAACTGTTCTTTGAATTAGCTTTGCTCCAAAGTATCTTTTGTCTGCAAATAAGAGAGCTTTTAGCGATTTCTTTAAAGAGAATTAAAATAAAAAAATAAATTGTCATTATTAAGAATTGCAACAGCCATACCACATACATTATGGTTTTAATTAAAGGTACGTCCTAAGTTTTATTTTTCTAAAGAAATACTCGTCTAAATATTTTTAGCACTCTTTAAAGAATTGAGAAAAATAATAATTTATTAGAAAGAAAGAGTAATTCAGAGCGACATGGTTGTGAAATGAAGGTGTAAATGACTGTGAAGAACCTCTAAAATTATTTATACCCTGAAAGTTAAACGTTAAAAGTTAATAAAAAGATTCTATTATTCTAAGTAACCAGCAAAAGCTTGAATATTTATCGTTATTTCATTTGGTTGATATCTGAAGGAAGTGCTTGGACTCTTCAAATTATTTTCTCTATTACTGATTAAAAATGCTGCTCCTACAACCGTACGGATTGTGATGCCACTAGCAAATTATTATTTATAATTTTTTCTGTTCCAAGTACCATCCACAAAGGAACTAAAATAAATAGTTTACGAACTTGAAAGGGCTAAAAGCCTTTTGGTTATCCTTCATTGACAATGAAAGAAAATCATATAACATCATTTACAACAGGTTATTTCAAATATTTGAGTAAAGAAACGGGCACTTTAAAAACACGTAAATTGGCGTTTGAGCCAAAACAAACCTATTACCTATTACTATCTTCTCAATAGGGAAGACGGTCGCGAATTTTATTTAAAACATCTCTGCTGTATTGGTTAATATTCCGGTACAATAATTGCAAACCCTATTTGGACAGTGATATAATAACCCCTAATGCTTCCTATACAAAGTGTTTGTTTTTTAAGAAGAACCTATATGCGTCTTATGTGACTACGACTGTGTAGTAAGTTAAAGAAGACTGCTTATGCTATGCTTGACATATTGGATCATTGGAAAAAGGTTTGCTTTAAAACCTAATCAAGGAATGTAGTATTAGGTATAGACAGGATCCCTTTGTTGGGAGCAATAAATTAGGTTATAAAGTTGTTCTCTTGTACCGGAATACTTTACGATAAAAGGTATCTAGAAGAGGATAGAGTTTCAATGGATCCGATTTTATGCAAGATTTCTTGTCTAAATTTTCTTAAGTCTTTCAACTTGCTCTAGTTTCCAATTGCAGAACATTTCTCTTTTCGGCGTAAATTTTCTTACGTGAAATGAAATTACTTTCACAGTTATAATCATCATGCAGTTCAATTTGAATTCAAATGTATGTATGTGGATATTACTACTGCGTTCCCCTCCTTTAGCATCTTCACTATTCCCTCCATGCCCAATTAAATCCGCAAATACGGAAAATGGATATTTCATCCATGTGCTAGATGAAACAATTATATCAATCTTTTTGTCATTCGCATAATCTGTCTTTAATATCATTAACTGAGGATAAACTACGTGGAGAAATAGAACCTATCGAATTTTTATTGACCGAACCTTTTAATGACACAGGCGCATAATTTGAACTTTGTAGGTCCATTAATGTCTCCTCCACCTTCACCATCGTACTTTACTTACTACCTTTGGAAAAAGAAACAACAATCTAAAACCTAATATATGACGACTCTCACATAAAGAAAAAGAAGGAAGGAATTGGTATGCCAACAGAAAGAAAAACATGGAATGTAAAATGCATACGAATGAAAGAGCAACGGAATGTAAATGTAAAATTTGTATAGCATGCACTTGCTAGACTGTCTACTTTATAAACTATTTATTCTAGTTCATTCGAATATGAGATTGAAAACCAAAAATTAAAGTATTCATTTCTGGTTAAACTTTAGGTTTACAATATAAAGGGTCTAAAAAATGAAAATCGATTTGATTGAGCACTTTTTTCAAACGTCACCCAACATGAAACAATGAATTTTATTACAGAGGTTTGCTGCTTACTGTATAAAATTATTTTTAGCTTCCAAAACAATAAAACTTTAAACATTTTGCTCGACTAATGTGACATATTTATACTTTAGAAAATGATCCCTTAGATTTATTTGTATTATGATTTTGGATATTATCTATGACGCTGCCATTATGTATTTTACCCGCAAAACAACTAGGTCGTTCGGCAATCGCTGTTTCTAGTTCCCGATCTCCATGGCTACATATATTTTCATTGAATTTCATTAAGATGATCTATTGCTATGTATTTACGGCAAAACAAATTTTTTCGTAGATACTTCTTCCGTGATTTACTGCCGCCTTACAGTCTAATCGTTGCTGGGGATCTTGTGATTTAAATACGCTCCTTCTTGGCGGACGTGATTCACTGTCGTTTTACCGAGCTTGATACACTGAAACGGCGGTATAATGCGATTTTATTAATACGTTGGGAGATATTACCACGCAGTTGTTCTTTGTTTCAAATGAAATTTGAAAACTTATTTAGGGATGATGTGGTATTACACGTTGGAAAATATTTTCTTTTCATTTTGTTCATCGCACCTTCTAACATAAGTTAGTTTTCTTTTTATAATACAATAAAATTTATTTTTACTTCTTGATGTTGACACAAAGTGTTAAAGCATATTATATATTAATTGAGAAGTACAGATTTACAGCTTCTTAACGCTGGTTTATCGTGTCTTAACGTTCTAAATTTGAAATTGAAATGCTGTTAAACTTGTTTGGAGAAATTTAATTACTATATATCAATATTTTGTAAATCTCCTTCTTAATATGCATGGTGAATTCCATAAGTTTTCGGTCTGATTGTGTTGTAGAGGTGATGGAAATAAAACAATTGGATTTTTCGATATACACTGTAAAAGATTCCTATATTATCTTAGTGCAATATTATTATCCCAAACCTTGTAAGAGTAAAATTCCTATTCTCATATTGTTTTACAATATTAAAAATTTCAAAGGAACAAGAAGATAATAAAGATTTTGAAAAATCTGTTACACTTCCTATTATATTCGAAATAATCATTAGAAAGTTTTGATGGGAATGAAATTTTCAGAGAAAAATTGCTTTCTGTTATATGCGCTGGTCGTTTTTGGAAGATTCCACCTAAAAGAAGTTTGGAGGATTATAACCCCTTTTTGCAAAAGTAACTTCTCTTATTTTGGCTGCCACTACAAATTCAATTTAGTCATTGGCCATGATAACTCCGGAAGAGGTTTTATGAAAGGTGGAAGGTAAAAGGATGACTTATAACACACCTAGGGATCGATTTATACCACATCTAGAGAAGGTGTTGCTCACTACACTCTACGATATTTCAGCGTATAAGAAAAAAGTGCCCTTACATATTCGACAAAGGCTGAAATCTTCCAGTGGTTGGAGGAAAATAGTGGTGATGATAAGATGCTCAAATGGTTGAAAAAGCGTTGGCCACATGCAACGAGAACTTTAATTTAACTGCAAAGTACCAACTTGATTCGTACTTAGAAATATATGATAATCACGGGTAAAGATCTACTGGAACAGTAGTAACTTAAAATAGGGGATCGCTTAGTATGCAAGAAGAGGTTTATTACAAATAATAATGATATAAAAGTATAATTGTATAAATGTACAAATATGCTGTATAGTTGTAGATCGTCTCTCAATCATATTGCTTATTCGAAAAAGAATTTTATTGCCTAGGGTTAAAATTATATAACGAAACGCCACAGACACCTAAACAGACCGTCGTTCAATTTCTGTTATAAGTGTAGAATTTCAACTGATAATTAGGGTTGGCCAAACCGTCAGCGCGCCATAATGTCGATAGACAATTATTAAAAAGATTACCATGTCAAAAAAAATAATGGATACGTATAGGCGCCATCTAGCGCCAACAGGGAAAGTATTCAAGCTAAAATTTAAATATCCTTCTTGATTTTATTTTACATAACTTGTAACATACAATTGCATAGATTGTTGCTTGCAATTGTATCTGACAAGTTATGTAGAAAAAATCAAAGGGGATATTTAAATTTTAGCGTGAATATTTTCCTTGTTGGCGCTAGATGGCATGTATACGCACTGTATGTCGTACCGAAGATTTAGCCAACCCTATTGATAACACGAAATCCGAATATTAGTTCAACAAATGAAGCGCTATTTATTTTCATTATTGTTAACATTGACAGAATTTTTACTGACGTCGATATCCAGCGGTTCACTGTTTTTAATTTTTATAAAAGGCGTTCAAATAAATTTTATCTGGTCCATTCATTTTAAGATTGTAGCATTTGGCAGCATAGGCTAATATTTTCCATGTTTGCTATTGGCAGATACCTAAGGCAAAGTTACACACGACAAAAAAGTTGCCTATGTACACGAAAGTTATGTTGGATAAAAAGAAATATTACTAATCACTAGAGACCGGATTATATGCAAAGTGCATATATTTTATTTTTTTTATTTATTACATTTTACGTCTATATGTAGATGTATTACACTGATTAAAGTTAATTAGCGTTAATTAACTTTAATCAGTGTAAGAAATCTACAAATAGACGTGATATAACAAATAAATAAAATAAAATATATGCACTTTGCATATAATCCGATCTCTACTAATCGTTCGTTTAGGTTGCCTGTTGTATTTCTGTTTTTATTCTTATTTGTATAGTATATTGCATTAAAAATTGATCTTATCAGAATATGATTATTACGATATTTATGCAAAAGCGGTATTTTTTTAATTGCCAGTTGTAAAAGAATTATTAGTTGAGGGACTTCAATTGGTAACTCCTGAAGCATGGAAAAATTACATTCAACACACCATTACCGAAGAAAGTAAGATGCGTAAGCTAATGTCGTTGAAGATATGATTGAAGAATTTATTATCACTGCTAATACTAGATCATCATCAGAAATGTCCCACCCAATGATGATTCCCAATTGTCAACATAAGACAATATGTATATTTGATGTAATTAGCACATCGTTCTATAATTGTGATTTTTGTAGCTATTTTAAAAAGAACTATTAAAGTATCTCATAAAACTCATTTATATGTGATAATAAAATACACAACATGTTTTAAATAAAATTACTTCCTTTCTTTTAGTTGGATTTTGTAATGTTGGAATTGTAATAAACTAAAATATTTCCTACTAGAATTCAGAATTACTTTCAGAGAAACTGACAATTGTTGTAATACAACTGATATTTTACTTTCAAATTACCCGCTATTGTTTAATCGAGTTAAGTTCTGATAGTGTAATACGGACGCCTATAGCAGCGCTATCTACTACATTCTTAAAATAAGTGGACTATTAGTGAATGGACTATAGGAGTCCATTCCAATAGAAACTTTTATCGTAACTTGTACTATTTTCAATTGCATTAGTTGTCAACTTGACAGAGTATTTGTCGTATTATTCAAATAGTTTATACCTAACAAAATTTGGGTTAAGAATTTCAGTAACAAGCTAAGGCATAATTATAATTTCAACGGCTATTTTGAGGTAAAATTTTTTTCAACGCTTGTTACATATTCGTAATTGATCCGTTTACTGTAAGCGAGGGGATGGCTAAAGTTGATTGCGAAGAATGACATGAACAGTTTTAAATGAAACATAATTATTATGCCTTTAAGTGAACAGTTTAACTAAATACTTAGTTTAGTGAAAACAGTAAATGGAGAATCACGCATCCTAGCAATTCAAACCAGCTTAAATTTTCCATAGTGAATACAAAAGAGTTGTTTATGAGAATGAGCATTAAATAACGTATTTAAGAATGAATAATGATAATACTATTGTTCGTATGACCTAATTCCTCATTTTTTTCTTCTGTTTGAAATTTTACTTTTAAATTATGATGTTATATATGTTATATTTCACATTGCTAAAAATTCTTTTTTTAAGTATTTTTTTCTAAAGGTACGTTATCAAATTGCATCATACACTCTTGACAACGCGGCAAGAATATAGCGAATATTCGAAGCGGTAGGATCCACTCAGACTTACTATTTTCCCTGACGCTCACAATCAAAGTGCGGTAGAAGGGAATGCAAAGTAGAATTTAGATTTTACAATTGGAATAGCTATATACATCTATACATATATATATGATGGGAACGGCCCAGGCGTGGGTTGTTCACTATCTCCAGCCGTTGTCGCGTTCAGATACGGCAAGAAATCCGCTGCGCGACTGCAATCGAAGCGAGATTTGAATAGCTAAGCCGAGCTAAGGTTGTTGTGCGGCAGAACAGATAAATTCTGCGAGATTCGCGCGACAAATCAACGCTGAAACGAATTGTTCCAATGGACCACTCATCTATCTGTCCCTCTAGCGACGGAATCGAATTTGAAATTACTTTAATTCACAGGGGAGATTCGGGATTTTTTGGGTCGTCGTGCGATTGTTAGCTAACGACTGTTGTTAGTAACGTCGCCGAGAGTCGCTTCTGTGCTTCTCGGATGGACTTTTCTTCTTCCTCTTCTCGTTCTTCTTTCGCAGTGCATCTTCGAGTGGCAGTCTTAAGACGTTCGCGGAATTTTTCTTTTATTTAAATATTCATTGCTCTCACGTTAATGACGCTGCGTTGTCCTCGTTGCAACGCTATATCGGCATTATGGTAATTGCCTTATTTCTTTCTCTGCGGCAACCTCCTACCGTAGTATTCATTTCTCTCCGGGTAGATACGATCTCGCGAAATAAAGATGCATAATTTAGATTTTAATAAGTCGAGTTTCAATTTAACAATGATCCGTAGTCGTTTTGCGTTGCTTGAATTTGTTTGGGTATCACTATCATACAGCTACTGTTTTCGACCTGAACGCATTGCAGCTATATGGTGTGATGACTTTGATAAATGATGAAGAATGAATGATGTACAAACAAGGTTATTAAAAAGCCTATAAGGAAGCGAAGTAATTACTTTGCTTGAATATTATGTAATTATAACGTAGAGTAATATCGGATTGCAGATATAGAGCCTTACTTTCTAACCAAGGTTCATTTTGCTCCAGATTCCCTTGCTTTTCGTGTTTGCTATACCTAGAAAGCCTAGAAGGCTTTCTGTTTCCATCAAAAGTACAATTAGATTGAGGAAATTGATAATGCGTTAACAGTACAGTGTTGTAATGAGCGTACAACATTGTTTGTTTTCGTAAAATAAAGCCCTAAACTTACTCATCTCGCTTGTAAAATCCTTATACTTAATATTCCAAGAGGAGCTAAATAGCTATACACTGCAACCAACGGCCTTTGAAAATAATTGTGTTGCCAGAGTTCCTGCCGAGAATTATACATATTATTAGCTTGTTAGAAATCATTGATCTATGCTCCGATATTGTGAATACACGTATGGTACATTGTATGTATTACGCGTTATAATGCATTTATACTTCATTATATATAAGAAGTGAAGAATCTTTAATATGCCAAATTAACCAAACCTTCGGCACGCCAGATTCCCACCCAGGCAGATGTAGAAACCTATCGCGTTCTCTGCGTGACTTAACCGTATCGCAGTCTTTGTTTGGCAGCGATAAAAGTCGTACGTCATCTTCCGCGTAATAATAATTAATTAAGCATGTCGGACACACATAAGGGGAAGAAGCGACCACTGGCTGCCCAAATAAGCAACTTTAGAACCGAAAATCCTGATTTATAGTTCGATAGTTGTAAAATATTGTGTAATGTTTGATGTGCTCATAAAGAAGTGATTGCGAAAAACATGTGCGTAATACAACTCACACAAATAACAAGAGGTATTGAAAAATTTATGTTATATTTACTTTTGATGTTTATGACTTGTGCTGTGTCCCTTAACTTAACTACTCGATAAACAACAGCTTCAATACCTCTGACATACGTATAATCCCAAGCGGAAACTACAGTCTCAGATAACGAAGGTGCAGCTACAGGGAGAGCCAGAAACTATTTCAAGATCTTTCCGTTGCAAGAGATTTAAAAACTATTTGCTATAATTATATAGGATTAGTGGATGGAATTGATAAATTGCAAAATACAAGGTTTTCGTTAGCGAAGCCAGTGCAAATAGTGGACAAAGCGAGTACATTACTGCATGCTACAACATACGACAAAAACAAGGGCGTTTTAGAAAAGTGCGGAACTGCAACTTACCATTTTATAACAATAAGAGAAATGTGGTGGTGTATCTGTAGGTCCATTAACTAGTTTCAAAGATTATTTTAACCATACCTGTGTTACATCAGTCAATGTTGAACGATCTTTCTGAAGGTAGAAGAACATTTTTCTCCACCTTCGAATCAACTTCATCGAGACAAATGTCGAAACATACCTGATGCTGCAAATTTTTATGACCCTCTGCAATTCAATTTACTAAACTCACCAATAACTATAAAGAACATGTGTTAATACTCCGTTAAAATCAATAGACAAATTAATTTGGGAAAGAAGCAACAAATTTCTGTTTTATGAAAAGTAACTGCACATCTCTGCATATAACAGAGGTTCTCGAATTCTCCAGCTTAACTAGATTTTGTCAAGCCAAAACATTTGCCTAGCCCTATTTTACAATTACATATCACCATTCTACATGAAATGTATACAGATAAACTGTTTAAATATTCTTCCATGCAATGTATAAATACATTACAACCCGCAATACGATGTACCATACGTCCATACACAGCAGAGGAACGGGGACAGGTTGGTTCAGCGGACTCGGTCAATTTTTGTATCGATCGTGCGTGCAGGCGAGTGCGGACCTGGCACGCCGAAAATTTGGCCATCCCTAATACAGTTTAAAGAAATGATGTGGAAAAATAAATTTACAATATCTGTGAACGAGGGTGAAGAAGAGAGGTCTTTTTAATCCTCTAATGACCCCATAGACGCACCACTGATTTTTTTAAAGTGTAGTAAATGCTGGGAACAGCAAACAAACCATTTGTTAAATGACTTTGATATTTAGCCCTGTTCCTGTAATATAGCAAAAAATGCATTTTCACGACGTGAATTTTGGGCAATAATTACTCTCCCTTAAACCGAAAAAAGCCGCCAAGAAACACGTGTTTAATATTTTTCATTACATCCCTGCACAACTTTATCAAAATCAGAGATCTAGTTTCCTACGTTTGCTTGCTAGGCAAGGAAATGGTTTCATGAGTATTTTTAGGGTTTCTATAAGGTTCTGGTGTATTTACACTTTTTGATAATTTTAAATATATGTATTACAAACCATGTATTAAGTGTATTATTATACTATAATGACAGCTTTTTAACATTTAGCTGCCTTTCGATAAATAGTCTTCAACTTATGAGCGATAGTGCAACTAAATTAATGTTTATCTATGAACTTTATAAAATTCGAACAACCATATCATTAACATAAAAAAGTTACGTAGGAATTTGAAACATTACTGGGCATTACTAGAGTGTTGATCATTACTTTCCTAAGGACTATTGAGTTTATTGCAGTGAATTTTAGGTGATAATTTTTGAAATTTTTACATAGAAGCTCTGGAAAATATTAAACTGTAAGAGGTTATAGATAATTTGAACACAAATACAGAGATATATGTAATGTGTTCCATTAAAAAGATGGATCTTTAATGTTTTATTTCCTTTTTAAGTGTCTTATGAACTTATCGTTAATAATTCTTCAGGATTGACCAAGTAATTTCATGTATACTTATATAAAATTTGTGTCGATATTTCCAATAGTATAAGAGGTGTTAGACTTTGCCCGACAGATGGCTCATCATGTGCATATGAATATTACGAATCAATTACATCTTTGCTAATTATTTCAATTTTTTGCATTTTTCCAAAGGCCATTTGTTAAATTTAGGCTTTTACAGATATGTAAAAGCCTAAATAGCCTAAAAGCCTGTATATGATATAAGCATAAGTTTTAAGAATATAATAAATTAAAGTTTATCACAATTACACTTTAGTTCACAAATTTATTATAAAGAAAAGAGTTTTTCTTCAAATAATACATTTATGAAAAACGTTAGCTTCATCCGATACAGACTACCCGGTACAATTGCTTACACCCCATTCCTGACGCGTCTACCAAGTTCGCCTTTGGAACCCCGTAATGTATATCACAAGGGAAATTAACCCACTAACTAACCGAGAATCGCCTCATTCTCTCCCGCGTAACTTTATGAATATGCATCTTCATCAGCCGGAAATGAGAGATGAAATGGCTCGTGTTCAGATTGGGTGCAAATTACGGAACGGCGGAGGTGAACGCGGCCGGCTGAAATTTGAATACGGCAGATTAACACGCTACGGTGGCGGTGACGATTGCATTTTCGAAATCAAGCTTTGAATAATACAGCAGGGTAACGTACAGCTAAATGGTTCGTAACCAGATCGAGTTAATTAATCCAATTTAAACTGGGGCGTTTTAACCTAGATATGGTTTTCGTACACTTTGGCAATTTACTTGATAATTGTCAAGGATATAGTCGATTTATACGCAGAACATATCCAAAATAGAAAGTGCATAGTACACGCTTAAAATAAAAATCGTCATGAAAACCTATCAGTAGACAGACACAGAAGTTGCTAGTCATTATACGAGGGTAAGCTGGAAAATTCTGTTACCACAGCATAGCAAATAGCTATACTTCAATAAAATGTGTTTTATTTTGCGATATAATCTCCCTAAAGATCAATTATTTAGTCGATGTTCAAGTTTATTTATGCCTTCACAGTACTTATTTTCCTCGAGCTTCTCGAAATACCGGTCCACGGCAACTATCAGCTCCTCATCCGAAGCAAATCTTATACCGCCGAGGTGCTTTTAAGCTTGGGGAATAAGGAAAATGCTTAAGCGCTTCGAACTTCAATTTGGTCAATGTTACTTCAACAATTTCGCTCTTGTGAATTGGCACATTGTCTTGATGGAAAAGGATCCACGTTTCATCGCAAGTCACAAATTGGTCCACACTGTTGAATTTTGACGAAACTGCTTCACAATGGGTGTAGAACAATCCGTGTGTTTGAGTTTGTCCGGTGGTGTGAGCAAACGCGGCACCCACCTTGCGCACCGCTTAGACATGACGAATTTAACATTTAAAATGTACGTCACCCGTTCTCTGAAGATGCCTGTAGCTTTACCAATATCTTTCAATGTTGATCGGCGATCAGATTCCACAAATTTCAAAACTTTTTGCATCCTTCCTGCAAAGGCGGCTGTTTTCGGGCGTCCAGAACGGGGATCGTCATTTACGCTAGTACGACCTTTTTTTAATTAATTCACCCATTTGCAAACAGTGTTAAAAGAAGAATCATCCTTGCCTAACATGTTTACCGTATTAGCATGAATTTCTTTGGGCGAAAAATACTTTTTCCGTCGGTGTTTAATTACTATGCGAATTTCAATTTTGTTCAATTTCAAAAAGCGCCAAAAGTGCTGTGCTTTGAACGAGTGTACACAACAAACTACATGACAGATCGACATGAAGTTTAACAGGTATGTAATTGAAAGATGAAGCTATACAATAACGTCAAAGATAGCTTTCACACGTATAAATCGAATCCTGTAAACTCAGGAATAAAACGAAGATGTGTGACAAATAAAGCATTATATCGTCAGTTCGTAAAGGTATTTAGGATTTAGCTATGTAATTAATAGCACAAAGGGCAAAATCTGTAAGGCGCTAATTAGGCCAGTGTTAACGTGTGATAGTTTTGGTCAGTAATCAAGGAAACGTTCTGTACATATGTGAGAAGAGATAGTAACAGACAAATCAATTCTAATTTGATTGGCAAATATGTATATTGCCCATTTTGTAAAGAATGAAGTACATTGTGAACATAATGGCCAATTCCATAGGCTTTCCAAGTATTTATATCAGTCTAAATTTATGTATCGAAAAAGAGGAAAGATTAATTAAAGGAGTCAATGCAGTATCATAGCATAAAGCGATTGAACTATGCAGAAGTTTGCACCAATGTGGAACTTTATTAAACACAAAGTACAAATCCGCGATTTTAAAGAATTTCTTATCTTAAAAGATTTTCAATCAATAGAATTATGCAGTTAAGAGTGCAATCCAAATAGAGGTACCTAGATTGATCCACATGTTGATAACTGTTGGGTATGAGGTGAAAGAACTGTACATTTGTTAATTGATTCTATTTTAACTCCGACGTACTATCAAAAACCAGCAAAATACAATTTAAATTTAATTTCTACGTGACCTTTAATACTAGATGAGAATGGAACACTTTGCCAAGCTAATAAGTATACTATACAACATGCTAAATAGAAATTATAGCCAATAGTAAGAATGCCAATGTCTAGGTGATCGCCTTTGGTAATGCTTAGAAAGGCCCGATATGAGTGGGAACATTAAATGCCCCAAGAAGACATTGTGAAAAAACATGTCTTGCTTACAGAGAACACATCTTTATTTATATATTTTTGGAAAATGAAAATTGCTAAAAGCCGGGAAACCTATATTAAGCATCGCTAGGGTTTATTTTAGCATGCACGTTAGTTTTATCTATACATGTATATATTGGAAAATAAATAATCAAAAGCTGTGGGACTAATTCATTCTTCCCTCGATATGACATGCAGCAGCCCAGAAGAAACTCAACCCAACTGAGCGAAACGTCGGTGGACTCATGCAATTACGACGCGGTTTAAACTCGGAAACCCATCGCATTTTTTCCAGTTATCTTTACTAAACGACTTATTCCTATGCCAGCAAAATAACCTCTAGCCATTGTATTTCCACCTTCGTGTTTCGTCAAAGACAGTAAACAAACTTCGTTATGATATTCGTCTGATTTACGACAAATGAAAATTGATTGATGAATATTGCAGATTTTGACTCCTTCATCCATAACATCGTTTTTAACTAATCTCTCGTCCATTACATGTGTTCTCTTGCCTTCTTTCTGAAATATGTCTTCTCAAATATGCAACCAATAAATGGTTTTTTAGTAGTAGAGTAGTAACAAATACCATCGCTCTTCGCTGGGTAATAAGGAATATTGTGATATCTGGTACCATAAGTAGTTTGCTATTATTACTATAAGTCTGTCTACAGTATTGGTTGCTGACCATGGCCACCCCAAGGCTTCCAATTATAAAACTGTACTGCTTCCCTTGTTCTTGCTAAAGTCTGCTGTAGATCTTTCGATGAAATACCTAATTCATTAGTGATCAGCTAAGTTTTCTGAATATTTTTCGTCGTGGAGAAAACAGTGTTTTAAAGATAATTGCTTGTGCTTTGGCACTTTTATATAACGATTCATTAATCCAAAAAAAAATGCAACCTCACGCGCTAATTAAAAGGAAAAAATATTTAGAGAGACATCTTTTAAGTAGTTATAGCTGCTCTAATGAAAACGGTATCGCCACTATTGCTGTGTCTAGCACTATAAATTAATGAGGACCTTAAGAGAATTTAGTTTCGAATTATTTTGATTTTTATGTCCTATTGGATCGGTCAATATTTGAATAAACTGGGATATAGTTTTTCTTGCCATAAAAATTAAGTACATGAATCATTTCTTTTATTGTCCTCGTCCTGAAGATAAGCAAATCCTATTTAGAAACGGTTTTCAACTTGTAGTTACCGTATGTTACTAATTAATAATAATTACTAATCGATGCACACGCGTATAATTTAAATACTAAATATCGACAAAATTTCGGCAGTCAAATATTAACCTTTCTACTCATTATCAAATGAAACTGCGTTATTAATACAATTACGTGATGCTAGACATCAAACTGGCAGTACCACACCAAATTACATTAATTTGAATAAATTCACGGGCCTCTGCGATACCGTTACACAACCCCTCGTATCGTAACGTAAACTCCGCATCCAGCATAATTGGACATTCCGTATTATTATACACGAATACATATTTGACGTATATTAACAAGGGCCTAATGAACGATCAAGCAACAATGGGAGTCGGTCACGATCGTAATTAACAAAGAGCCGACACTATATCGCGCTATCTCCCTTCCGCTCGCCCTTGCTGACGCGAACGGGTCGTATACGATGGGGATCATGAATTGAATAATATTTCGACCGCAATTGTTCAAAGTTCGGCGCAAATGAACATTTGCATATATAATTATTCGCCGTATGCATCAAAGGGAAGCTCTTGCTGCATGAGAAAGCGCAAAAAGCGTGTTACCCGAAAGTACTTGGATGTCTGACAGTTGACCTTACGTAAATTTAATATGCTGGAGGTTAACCTTAGACTAGTCGAGCTATTCAAAAATGATCGGTAACGTATTCCATGTGGTTTAACAGTGATATAATATGAGGTATCCTTCTGAAACATACGGTTAACTTTGGGAAGATATTCATAATTTTTAAATTTATAATTTTAAGGCGACAGACTTTTTCTTTAAGAGGACTTCTTATTCTTTAGATAAAATAATGTTATGGAGATATTTAGCAATGGTGTTAATTTACGCGAAAATACTGCTAAGAGGATGGTGTTTCAAATGAAATATTCCTTTTGATATAAATGTTTCTTCTGAAATTGTTGGAGGAATATGCATTTAAACAGTCACAAAGAAAGAGCTATGGGAGCTACCATTTGATTGATTAAATTTACCTTCTAGCAAGCCAGGAAATTTGTCTTCTTTAAACTTAAATAAGTGTCAGCGCTTAATTCTGAATAAACCAATACACTGCGGATGACAAATGTATTTTATTTGACACTGTCAATTGATTACCAGCAAGGTATTTTTAAGAAATAATTTGATGACATGCTAGATGGTAAATTTATATGATAATATTGTTCTAGTAGTAAGGGACAAGAAAGCGTTTGTTAATAATTTCGAACGAAAAGAAACCAACCTTAACTGCCAGACGCAAGATTAGAGTTTACATCAAGGAAACACCATATAGCGACAGCAATTACAGGGGATTTCGCTACAAGAATGCAAGTAATTTTGGAAGAAAATTTAGGCCTCTTTAGCTCCTGAAAATCCACGAAACATTGGCGATCTTCCCATTCGGATAAAGTTGCAGTGTGGTTTGGTATTGGAAATATTTGTGTTATTTTGTCCTAATTTTCTGAAGAGAATGCGCGCATAGTCAGCTTTAATTCTAACGCAGATGACCCAGAACTATGCAGAAACGCACATACTGTCAATGCATCAAGGAATGTTGTCCGTTAATTGTTCTCAGAAAAAGTTAATTCACGTTTTGGAAATATGCTGTGGCTCCAAGGTCTCCAGATCTATCAATTTGCAATTTATTTGTGGCGGTGTTTGAAGAGTAGTGTTTATGTTTGGGTCACATGAGGAATGTCATTCGTCAGGAAGTCACGACTACTGATCACACGATGCTCATGCTGTATTCAACACTATGAACACTATCTTTTTTTGATTGAATCGGCTGATACTTGTTGAAAACCCATATTTTACATGGGTAAGGAAGTAAAACACATTTTTATAAATATTTCCAATATATTTAACACAACGCAATATATGACATATTTCGTTATATCAGTGCCATGTTCGACGTTATCCTTCATAATTGGTACATACTTTAAATGGCATTGTATAGGCTTTCTTTTCGTGTTAATGAATTTAAGAATTCATTATGTAACAGTTTTCAAAATTGTTCGATTTTCGGTTGTCACCTAAAAAGACAAACGAATAAACAGGAAATTTTACAATTCCGTTTAAATTTAGTGGCGGATATCAGACTCTATGTTTAAAGTAACTTCAAACATCCATTTTGTGGTACTGTCTACCTACTTGGACAATGTTGTAATAAGAGCCCCATTCTAGCTCAACTTTATTGTAGATTTCACTTCATTGATGATGTGTATTGTGAAGTACTGGCGAAATACTTTGCTGCCATTACTTTCTAAAGATTATCTTACAGATAAGCAACCAAATAGTTTATTTGAACTATTTCAAGAAATTCTACATCAGAATCGAAATTGCTTTGAACAGAAATACAACATATAGGTGCATTATTGTCATTTTATTGATACCTAAATTAGTAAAAAGCAAGTCTCATAAGTCAGCAAAATTTGTACTGGGCAGTGTTATTTATTGCAGTGTTAATATTTTATTTAAAATTATATGTAGTAAAATAGAATATACGCACTTTTTGTATATAATCCGGTCTCTATTTCTTACTACACGTAAAAGCGCTCCATATTAAGAATTAACTAAACACTAATAATTTGCTGTTAGTGGATTGGTCCGGAAATTCTGCTGACCAAACACAATAAAAAACATACGGAATATTTTAGAAACATGGTGTGAATAGAATTGGTAATGCAGAAGCTGATAGAAGGCGCGTCTAAAAGAATAGCTGCTGTTATTAAATCAAAAAGTAGTTATACTAAATGGTAAGCGATCTACACATGTATGTATTTATTTCAATGGTCGTGCAAAAATTCGCTTTCTACTTGTCTGGCATCTGCAATTGTTATAATTTCTTAATAGTTATAATCTGATGGCCAACCGTTATTGTATACACCCATAGAGTCTTGATTAAGGAAATTGCAATTTGTCATTTATTGCTAGTAATAAATCCTAAGTGTAATGAGTTAGCTTTCACAGGTAAATTTGTCAAGCTGATGCTAAATATTTATTAATAATAGCGTTAACCGTAAAATTAAATAAAGTAATTTCTTAAACCTTGGGATATTTGCTATAACAAACGATGTGAGTAGTTATGGCTATTATCCAAATCTATTTTTATCTCATTTCTTCTTCTACATGATGATTTACTGTTTTCTTTGTTCTTCTTTCCTTAATAACTAGGTATTACTTTTTTATTATTCCTGCTTTATGTATTATACAAACAGTTCATTTGCTAATTTTTTATGTTGCCCAATAACAATAGAAAAGTTATTCTAATTTTATTTAAATATAGACATACCGTTGCGAGCTTGTTTACGTAGACATTTTGGCTTATCAATCTGAAGGTTCGCTCATATTTAATTTGGTTTTGCTTTTTATAGAATAAAATAAATCTTTCGACCGTACAACTGTACCAGTTTAATTTCTGGATTTAATTTTAGAGACACGTGCTGCGGCGCGAAGTCAAGGGTCAGATTGCAGACGAGCGGACGAACTTTGACAGGTAACAGAGCTATAAAAATAACCCATATGTTGTTGTAGCTCGTAGCATAATCGTTAAACTTCGATAAGTATTTAAGATAAGCGGCGCGAGTTTATCAGGTGAGTGCCGAGGACGTACCTAAAAGTGGCCGAATGTGTCAGGTAAAGCGGATGGAAGGAAAGAATTCCAACCCATACACGTCCGTATGCGCATATATAGTTAATGCTTCGTATACACTTGCCGGAATAAATGTCATATCGGTTTTTATTTTCTGGATTTTTATTTATACGCGATATTGCACCTTCTGCGTTTCATTGATGAAATTATGGCATACAACGAAATCGATGGTGTATTATAATATTTTAATATAAGCGTAACGTATACTGTATGTAGTTTCTTTGCGTTAAAATTAAACATTAGACCTCATTTGTAAATTCTATTAGCGTTTTTATCAAAATTGGCTTCAATGCCATGCTACGAACTACTAAACATGTTTTCATTCATCTACAGTCTGATCAAAAGGCACTGTTCGGTACAACTGAAGAAACTTCTATTTTAAATATGCACTTCTTAATGTTGAAATCGTTCAATTTTACTTACAAGAACAATTAGGTAGTTTAGGGTTGCGCACTAATGCAAGATGCTGCTATAAAATAATCAACTCAACAATGTAACTTCAGTTATTAATGTAACTCCGTGCAGTACACTTCATTCAACACACGCTGTAAGTCAGTGCAGCATGTAATTCAGTAGACAACAATTTGAGCATTATAGCGTTTCAATTTTTCCAGAGCAAGTTAACTTATAGCAGTAATTAGTGAGTTTCAATTCGTCATCGAGCGCGTTAACTCTTCATTTAATGTATTCAATATATTTTTGTAGTATACATATCGTATTTACGAGTTTTATTGAAAACGTGTTAGAAAAGAAAACATAACTTCTTGAAACCAGGAGGAGTTCAGTGTTCTCAAATCAGGAGAACGTAACAGACACTGTGTTGGTGCAAATTTCTGTAATGGGAAATTTTTTAAGATATTTTATGTTTGAATATATTGATTAAAATATGTGTAGCAAAAATGCTTTAAAATAGCGCAATAAAAATATTAATAGGTAAAATACACAGTTTGTTAGAAGTTATGCTCAAAATGTTCTTCGTTATTATCTGATCATATTCGTTTTAAATTTCACTTCCGAATCCAATTTTTGCTGAATTCCATATCAGACTTGTTCTTTACTAACATGAGTGTGCTAAATCCGAAAATCATATTAATTTTAGTGTACCATGTCAAAATTTGACTCTATGCCATACTATGTTCTTTGAAGAATCGGTGACGCCGCTAAGTTGTTATTTAAGAACTGATAAGATATAAACAAAGTATAAAATTTTAATAACTCATTTATTTATTTAAATATAATATCAGTCACGAGTATAGTACAAGTATTTATTTTAATAATTATTAAAAAATTACAAGAGTACTCGTAAAAACACAAATAACAATCAGGAAATAAATTTTCGTTTGCTGCACCTTCTGCTGTGTATTTTGACTTGCAGTCCCTTTCAACACTCCAACAGTAGTCGGCAATCATATAAGAATTCCATCTTCCTTGGTACCGAGTTTCCATGTTTTTTAAACCTTGATGAAATCTCATCGTTTGTAACACCTACATTTTTAGGAAACCTGTGAGGGTGACTATGAAGGAAATGAAACTTTTTGCTCATATTACAACCTAGGCGGTGAAATCTCAGTGGGATTGATTTCACTAGATCTTTGTAATTAGAAGCTTTTTTGTTTCCAACAAAATTGTTCGCAACCATGGTGAACGAAGTCTAGGCTTCTTTCTCACCTTCGTTCATAAAGTTGATGGAACTTGGATCTATCATTAAAGTTCTAATTTAAGGTCCATCAAATACCTCAGCTTTAATTTTTTCATAACTTAGTCGTGGAAACTTTTGCCATATGAACCTGAAGCAGACTCTTGCAAATATAGAGCTTTAACATATTGCTTCATAAGATCCAATTTGATGTGAAGAGATGGAAAAATTACCTTTTCTCTGTCGACTAAATGTGCACTTACAATGTTCTTAGAATTATTTGAACAGTTAAGAATTTAATTTAGAATTTCGATTACGATTTTCAAGAATTTTAAAATTGACAAACAAGAAACGCCGCAGCAAAAAATACGTGCTGTGATAGGAAAAAATGGGTTTCATATTTGGCATTAGTGTACCTATATTAGTAAAAAAACAGGTGTCAGATCTTAGACAGCGGAAAAAAGGTTTGTTGGCCACTGTTTTCAATTCAATCGTTTCGATATTTATTTATATTTGCTATTCATTTGGAATGAATGCCCGTAATTTTTTCAATATCATGGAGTCTATTATGAAATATTTTGTTTTTTAGTGTTCTATATCAATAAAAAGCTAGCGGAATGAGGTCAGGCTGGCTGGTGATTTCCTTCTATTTGTCTATTTGTTATTATGTTATTTGGTAATATGTGAGCGTAATAACTACTGTATATGTAGTGCCTCCATCTTGCATGTACAATCTGTTTTGGAGTTACCTGATTTAGAAGGGAATTCAAAATTGTTTGTATATATCTATATCTATATCTTTCAGCATGAACAGTGATGTGAACGAAAATAGGTTCTATAATTCATCTTCAAAACATTGCTGCCTATTAACAATCATGAACGGCAATGAATGATTTTGCAATTTTGCTATTCCACGCAAAGAAAAGAAGCTGTGCAATGTTTGACTTTAATCTAACGGATGCACATATGCTGTATTCTTGTGTATTATAAATATGTATATTAATAATAAAACAAACGAGGCGTAAACTTGCGTTTAATCTTATTCAAGTATTGAACCATAGATGCGAAGTCAATCTTAGAAATAACATTTTTAAGCGAAAATTTGCATACAGATAATTTTAGATATCACGTCATAATGTGGACAGCTTTGCCGTAAGACTATATTTGGTGACGAATTAAAGATCGTAGTGCTATAAAAACGTCCTCGGTATGTTTGAAGACCATCAAGTGAACAATATAAAGAGAATAAATAGTAGGACATCCACCTTCGCCCATGGTTTGGTCATGCACAAGACAAAGTTCAAGGCTACTGTAAAACCTACAAAAACCTTTTGAATTATTCACTACCATGTATCGAAATTAACAACTCATGCATATTTCCGCATCACAATACTGAACGTCATGGAGAGAAATCTGTTAAAAGCTATTTGAATTCAAAAATTTACCGTACCTTGAAAATTCTCCGGACTTAATCCTATAACAACAACATAGAATGTCTTATGACATTTAGATGGTACCCTTGAGAAAATGTGACGGCAAACAAAAATTAGAAATCAATCTATAAAAAACATTTATGAAAGGGTATGTGTAGTTATTAAATCAAAAAGAAGACTAAATATAGAGCATGATATTTTAGTTATTAATGAAGTAGTACTGTAGAATTATATATCTTGTAATTGATATACGTGATAATATGAATTGTGTTCATGTTTTGAAAAGGAACATTATCCATAACATCTAATTTAAGGTCCTGTGGAACCTACAAGTAAATATTTAATAACTGTTTACATTGTTTTGCATACTTCATGTCAGTGTTAATTATATTCTAAATCATTTGAACAAAAATATACCTACTCACGGTTATTGCAGCAGAAACTGTGATGTTCTTAGGAAGGAGTTCCAACCCTTGGCTTGTGTTGAAACGTCACCAACATATGCAAGTAAATCAGTTTTAAAAAAGCTTTAACAAAATATCAAAGTAATTAATAAATAAAACGTTGACTGGTTGCTTTAAAATTATACCTACATTTCATAACTTATTATAATCTTAATGATTACTTTGGCATATTAATATTTATAATGTGTTATTCACTTTTTCTTTATCTGTTTATTAGTTATATATAGCTTTATTGTATACCCTTATGATATTCAGACAGCTTTGTTGTGATGTTTTAATTACATTTATTCTTTATATACTATACAAATCCACTACAATTTATATATTGTTATTATGCAAAAATATTATAGTGTAAAGTATTTCCATGCGGCACTTCAAATCGAAACCGCGCGAAATTATTCAATCGAATGTTCCACTATTTCTTACTAACGTATATACGTATAAAAATATCAGTCGTTTCTTTCCTATTATAGTTTCGCTGCTAGACAACAGATGGCGAAACTATGCTTAACCGTAGCGCAAACAAAGTACCTCACTATCCCGTCAAATCCCCTTTTTAAAGGTTCTGTTGTTTTGTTCTGTTAGTTAGTTTATGATAAAATGTATGTAGCTGCTGAATGAGAAAATATTTTTGAGTATTCACAGGTTATTTGTTGAGCTTGTTTCGTTTCTTCTAACTCGTAATTTATTCTTACATATTTCGAAGATGTTTGTGGAGATTTTCAGTGCTAAAAAAATTTAAAGTTAGATATCTATTTAAAGATTCATAGATATACATATGTATATTTTTAAATCTCTCAAAAACACGACAGAATACTTTATTGAATATAATTGTAGAATATATTATAATATGTTCAGATTTAATAAGTGTTATTATTTACCGTTAATCTTTAAGATGGTCGTTTAATATTTTTAAACAATATTGCACATTCACTTTTTAATAGGTCCTATTTGGTATCTTCTTGAGGACTATAAACTTTTGATAGCTTGAGTATTAATTTTGCAAACATTCTTGCGAAGCAAAAGACATGATTCAAACAGTTATTTTAGAAATACTTTTATACACATGGAAATATTTCATTGAACCGATATTTAGTATGGGGATCTCGGAAACTACAACCTGAGATATATTAGCGGAGAAAGAGAGACGATCAAATGGGGAAAGAATTGTAATTCTGCGAACCCGAAAACGAGTCTTTCGTTTGCGCTTTTGAAAAAAATGCACGGCTTACTAGATAACTCGAAAAAAACTGATTTTGTATTATATTGTTCAGCGTCTGCAGCTTATGATCAATAAGATAGTTTGGCCGAACTTTTCATTTGCTACTATTTCCGACGTATGACATCACTTCTTAAAAAGGGCATTCTTTCAATGATCCCAACAATATAATACATATGACATAGTTCTTTTCACAAATAAATAAATTACGTACTCATCAGCTGTTCACATACTAATCTACGGAAACAGTTGATAGAGGCATATCGCGTTTGTTCACAAAATTCAAAATAACTATTCACATCTTTGTTTTAATTTCGAAACTATTTATATTATAAATAATAGAAAGAGCAAAGAGAAAATGGCTAGACGTAAAATACACGTAGAAAACAAAATATGACAGCGTCGTTAACCCTATTTAATTTTACATACCTTGTAATTACTATTATGAAAGAAATGAATACCAAGATTTTAATATATAAATACAAATCGTAAAAAGAATTCTGGATAATAATTACTTATACCAGTATTAATACTAAAGAAACCCTAAATCTTGTTTTAGAAGTATCTACTACTGTTAACTACAATGTGAAAATATCATTATTTCTATGCTCTTGCTCTAAAATTTGTAAACGTTAAATATTACATCTCTATCTATACTAGTAAAACTATGTTTATTAAAATCTATAATATTAATTAGATACCTTGAATCTGCTTCTTCTTTAAGTGAATCCTCTCATTATATCATATGACATAAACCATCCATTTTATTATCAACGAATGACAATTAAGATAATAAAGATAACTAGCGTTGGCCAAAACTTTAGCGCACCAGGTCCGGACTCGCCAGCATGCACGACCGATACGAAATTGTTGAAAATGACCACTGCCTTGTTCAATGCACAAGTTTACGCGCCGCATGGTTTCAAAAGCATTGTGTAGCATTTCTGAGGTTATGTTTGCACATACTTGAATGACTCTTTGTCATACTTCTACCAAATTAAGTACAGAAGTTTTATAATCTTATTTTTCAAGTAAAGGAATACGAACTAGTCCATAATAGTTCAACCTGATGACCTCGGAGGAAACTTAACTTGCGTGTGTAAACTTACTAGCTGGATATCAAAAAAACTCGCGAAGATATACTTTCTCGTCCTATATAACCATTTTGAAGTTCATCGCCTTGAAGTTGTTAAAAAGAATTCAATCATAATGTTATTTCTGTACCTCTCTGCATTGATGGTGAAATTGAAAACAGTCGGTCCAATTATTTTTCTACGAGAAAGTGCAATCCTAACACCAATTTTCTGAGCGTGTAATAGAGATTCCACAAAAAGAATGCTGCTTATCATGCTCCACATCCGCATATTTTGAGAATTCACGTACCCCAAAAGATGAACTTATGCCTCATCAGAAAACATGTTAAGTTTGGCAGGTCATTTACCCATTAAATTATTGACGAACCATTGGCAATACGCAAGACGCCTGGGGTGGACTGTCGGCAAGACAGTTTCATATGATATATGGATGCATGTTTACGTTCTCCTTTAAAACGATTCGGCGTGTACCATAGAAAGAAAATAAATACCATAAAAAGAAGAAACCAAGAAAATGTCTTGAATTAGGAGTCTGAAAGGTCTGAAGTCCTGTTCCATACGATCACAAACATCAATAAAAAACTCTTCTGAATACGTAGGCTTCCACGGCCATGACACGGTCCAATTTCGGAAGTAGTTCATTTATTAATCAATTCTTCTGTACGAATAGTTTTCCTACCAGTATCTTTCTTATGAATTACAGATCCAGTTTCGCGAAATACACCAACAATATGTGCAAGGCATATATAAAGTTCCTGTTCTACTACTGCGAAATATGGAAAGTGCTCACGAAAATTGTCAAAACATAAACCCTTACTATATTACCGAATTCCATCAACTACCACACTTCTTCTAAAATAGACTTCGATCATGTAAGTTTAGTACGTTGTGGTGAAAACCATAATTGAAAAATTACTTAAAATTCCAGAGCGACAATATATGACAATTATTAATTACAGTGTGACATTTATCGTGTCAGAATTATATACAAAAGAGTGAAATAAGATACCACACCCATTTTCAAATTCCATTGCATATTTTTATCAGTATAATTTTTGCTCTATCGGTACATATGTACATACATACAAAATACCCTGAATATTACAGGAATTATAGCCACTATTGAAAGTCTTTTTGCTATCATTTTAACAATTGAACGTAGTGCTCTGCATATGAAGTATAGCTTGCCATCATATTTTTCAGTAGGTTCTTCTCGTTACAAGAAAAGAAACTTTTACCTCAAACTACATGTATTTCAATGTTTATTACACGCTTATTTCAACAAGCTTATGCTGTGAAAATAAATGTGCTAGCCATCTAGATTCATCTCAATTAAAGCAGAACTTCGCTTAGGTGGACAATTGTATAACAGTAGTACCATTACACTTCGTGCAAAAGTATCCAACGATAGGTATTCTTCCAAGAAGTACTGTTTTACACACAGACAAGGAATGCATTATGACAATACGATATTTTTAGCAACAATATTTAAAACATTAAGCCGAGCAATGTGAGCATACCAACATGTAAATGGAATATTATCGCAGTAAAAATGGACAATATCGTACAGAAGAACGTTCACTCCTATATAATTAATACATCAAATGCATTAAAATTCAAGCCCACATCTGCGCGTAATGTTATTCCTTAAATAACAAATGTATAGTTACGGTAAGGTACGTGTTTTACATATGCTTGCTTTTAATTGTCTGAATATGATAAGTGCTGTCCGGTAGTTTAAAACCGAGGACATTTTAATGTGATTTATGGATGTCGAGAGAGCGCGAGCGGTTCTTTTGTAAAGGCGTTCACCTATCCATGCTGTTGTACGCATTCTATGTAAGAAAACATCTTCCATCATACCACGCGGTGTTTTTTTGTTGTCGCTATCATCCTACGTTTGGCTGCAGAAGTGCTTCCACACCTTGCGGAGCTGTAAATTCATTTACTGTAATGCATCTTAAAATTTACTCAACAAAACAAATAAAGAATACTTCTTTGACAGTGATTGAAGAAGAAAAAGCTGTGATGTGTACCTTAACATTTTAACAAGGTGACTGACAGTTGTTTTCCCTGATAGGACAGCTTGCTTTCATCTCTGACATAACGAGCGGGTTAACGCGTCATCTTTCATTTTGGGTCAAATTTTTGCTTTTAGTTGATTTACATTTAGAATTGCTTAGATTGTCAGTAGTGGAACTTGTTTGCGCTCGTCGTCCAAATCACGCCTGTTGAGGAACAAATACTCAAAACTAGATATGTCCAAAATATTAAATTTGCAGAAATGAAAAAACATATCTAAAACGATATTCCATTCAATAAAATGTAATCCGATTTGTTAGCAATTTACGACAAATTATGGTAGATCAAACAAAAAATGATATGATAAACGGTGTTCTAGTTTGATATTACTTTTTAAATTTACCGCATTTTTTTGTACTAGGATACCATTTATTATTTGACAAATGACAAGTAACATGCGTTTGCACGTAGTCTTTGAAATTATAATTATGGCGAATTTTGTTTAGTGTAAGCTATTTGAATGGCATGACAAATACCCTGTCAGATTGACAGCTAATGCAACAGAAAATAGTAGTTACGACAAAAGTTTTTATTGAAATGTACCACTAGAGGTAAAATTTATTTGAATGCTTTTTATAAGCGTTACAGTTAATAAAAGTGAAAAGGTATATGATTGAGCAACGCATGTTTATTACTTGAAAATTTGATGAAAGTTATGTGGAAATCGTATCAAAAATTCCGTACGGAATATGGAAAACATGCGTCACATGACTATTCGAAAAGTTATTACATAATATCTGAAAATTGATACGCTGAAGGATGAAAATGCGGAAACATATCATCGTAGTGTTTGAAAGTTCAGAAGACAATATTGCAACCCTTTTACTATCATTTCAAATAAAAATATTGTTGCATTTTAAATAACTTGTGTGTTATAAATTTAATTGTATCCCTATCCAAATATTTGTATTATTAAATTGTAAGTTCGAGATAGGTTATAACTTCTTTGTAGTATTACCTGTGTACATAATGAGGCTACTGGTATTATGATACCGAAAATAGTTGTTTTTGCGAATCAGGTACGTTGAGGTAGAAGAGCAGTTTTTGGAAATGTATATCACAGGCAGAAGAAAATCGCACAATTATAATCACGAGCAAACGAAATAGACGAAAAACAGCGCCAGAAATTGCTGTCGATGTGGATATTTCGCGCCCAAAATAAGTTAGCGTCACCGTGGTAAGAAAACCTTTGCACCAAGCTGGTTTATATGGGAAAACTGTTATGCGGAATCCATTATTACACGAAGCAAAAAAAACTAAACTTAGCATGGGCGAGGAAACACAAAAAGTGGACATTGGAAGATTGAAAGAAAGTGCTCTGGACCGACGAATTTAAATGTCTCACCTTTGGTTCAAATAGAAGAACATTTATCCGTAGATTGAAAGGGGAACAAGCATTTGATCTTGTGTTATACCAAAAATAAAACATGCAGGAGGATCAGTCACGGTTTGGGGTTGTCAGTGGCGGACTATTTTGTATATGATTAGTGTTACTTGACTAGTCTTCGCTCGGTTCAGTTTTCATTTGGCGCACAATTTGTATATATTTCTGGGTGCTTTTTGAAACTAGTGCAACTTTTAATTCCGTTCCTCCTGCAAGTTCAGCAGGAATTACTTAATTGTTATTAGATAACAATTCTGAAGTCATAAGTCATATTCTGCAGAAGAAAATGATTAATTTCTCAATGTTTTAAAGTCATAATATGCAAAAAAAATTGAATGTTTCCAAGGCGTACCCGAGATAATAGGTAACATGAAAGTAGCTTTGTTTCTTCTCTAAGAAATAAAGTAAAATTGTACGAAATAGCACAAGTATTGCACAGAATACCAACGTATTGTTGGAAGTAGCACTTGCAGTAGAAATTTGACATCTAATGCTATTTCCACAAGAGCTATACTGCACAAACGAGCTATATACAAATGCTTTTGCTTAACTTTTCCTGGTGTGTACTGACATCACTAGGCTAGTTTTGCTTCGAGTGTTATTAATTGTGGACATTTTAAGCAACAATACAGATTTATTCGAAGGGATACCTAAGGTAAAGAACATCTAGATATTGTACAATAAAATGGAGTTTCCTGAACATAGAAAGCACAATCTTCATACTACAATATTTGCAGTTCGGTTTTATGTCGCTCCTTAATAATTTTTTTTATGAAATTTTCGCAATTTTTAAAGGGCCTTGGTTGATATGGAACAGTATTCTAGTAAAGCTTTATTATGTTTCTTTTTTCAGCGGGATTCTGATTTTTCGACACTAGTTTTCCGTTTCAATTACTTTTACGTCTTCTATTTTTAAACTGCAAAGTCCATTTATTTCCTTCAGGAAACGTGTAAAATGGATTCCATTAAAGTTTCAGAGAAAAGAAAAATAAACAAACGTTATTGATATTATTTACGTTTGGCTAAACTAGAGACGATATTCATGCCAAAAGTTCACTAACTACGGATACGCAGATATGATTTTCTTTGCACATAAAACCATAGAAATATATCTGGTTTTGCTTGAAATCACAACTTTCAAATACAGACTAGCGTAGAATTAATTTATTCTTAATAGGAAAATGAAAAGAAATCATGGTGTTTACGTAAATGCAACTTTAGGTATTTTCGATAGGTTTGCCAATAAACGTTTACTTCTTCATTATAAGAGGGCGAGGTTCACAGTAATTATACTTGAAATTGGCTTGAAGATGCTCTACTGATCCATCTGTACTTTCATATTTAGCAAGAGTGTTATAAGATTTTCTTACAAGGGAATGGTGAAGAAAGTAACGTTTGAAGTAAATTGTAATTTATAATACGTATTTGATTGAAAACAAAAACACAAAGAGGTTACGTATGGAAGATGATAAAGAATTGTTACCGTTGGTGATGTCGTGCGGTTTTTGTTGTTGTCGGGGAAGAAGTAGGCAGAGGACAGAGAAAAAATGGTCTCGTAATGAGATAACGGAATCTTGAAAGATGTTATATGGTTTATGACAGCGCGAATATTTTAATACGTGCATTCCTTTCGGATTTTCTGTTACGTGCTTTTGTATGCTTGCGAAAATTATAATCTCTACAGAATAGTAAACAAACACGTGTTTACGTAGCTATATTCTATGTTGCTTGAAATCCCACTGATATTTTAGTTTATTTAAGTACAACTTATAATTTAGCCTTTAACATGGAGTAAATCCTTTTATTGCTGATAGATTGTTTTACTATTACCTGTTTTAACCAGGGCTTAACAATGGCCTGGGGTAACTCAATCGTTTAAAAACCGACCCAAACCAAAGAATAGTAATAGGTCATTACAATGCCAATTGATGCTTTATCTTTCACCTATTCCAGATTCTAAATTGCATTCCCACTTACGGAATACAAATAAATAGAAAGCTATTTTTGAAAATTATTTGATTGTCATAGATATTAGAAATTTTACGACGATTGTGAAAACAGAAGTAAGCTCAGCAAGTTACAAAACTGTCACAGGTACTTTCACAACTCTCATTATCACAAACACGGACCAACGAGATATTAAACTATCACTAACACAGAATCCATGCCGCTATTGTGATTCGCCTATCCGATAGGAACTCAATATGGCTCCAAGTTTTTTTCCCAAATCAAAGAGATGTCAAACATCAGAAACGGCAGAAAAAAGTCGAACGCAATGATTTTCGCCAATCATCAGAAATAGGAGGTAAAGATACTGAGTGAACACAGATTAATTTTCTTTGAACTTCTGTTTGATCACTGTTTTTTGTACTAATATATACATATTAAAAGTGTGGTGTAAATCCGGGGCAAATAGCAGAAAAGTGCATTCTTCATATTTTTTATATTTATCCATTTGTGCAAGAAAATTACAGCAATATAATTTATGAGTTCTTCCAAGGCACACCATCAATTTCTAAAAAAGAATTAGAAAATATTGCCAAGATTAAAAATACTCATCTGAACACATATTTTATATACAATTATGAACGTCAGTTCCTACAATAGTTAGTAGGAAATACTGGAAGTTGCAGTACGTTTTTAAATTCTCTGTAAAAAGTATACCTTCTGTCTTGTTGAAGTACTAAACTATATAAAAATCTATGCACCATACCACAAATTGGAATAAAATTAGCTTTTGCTAAAATCTCAAAACTAATGAAATTTAAATTTTTCTAATAATTTTATGTCGAAAAATCGGTCTTAAGAAGCCTTGTATGCCTTTAATTGCTATCTACTTCGAACTTAGATTAACGTGTGCAATGTGCGCAAGTTGGTCATCATCGATATAAATCAAACAATGTTGAACAAGTTTCTATGGCTGAAATAAGTGAAGTCACTCCATGCTCGCTTACCAATGCTACTGATGAAGTACTTTGGACAGAATCAAATAATAAAAAATATTTTGTCCGGGAGTGTATATATTCTTATAGTGAAGTCAGCTTCTAGTCCCAGAAATGCGAAAATACCGAAAGTAAGGGAATAGTTGTGACACTATTGCTAATACGGTTAAGACTACCAATCAAAAACAGTAAAATAATAAATCAATACTATAGCTGCATAACTACGGTTTTAATATACGATGTAAAAATATTCCGCAAATTACAAAAAATTGTAAATCCACCACTTACTGTTATAAACTTTCGCTTTGTTTTAATGTAAGCA
Source organism: Trypoxylus dichotomus (assembly GCA_023509865.1). Lineage (NCBI taxonomy): Eukaryota > Metazoa > Arthropoda > Insecta > Coleoptera > Scarabaeidae > Trypoxylus > Trypoxylus dichotomus. The sequence continues at coordinate 42,413,302 of CM042074.1, read as the reverse complement.
CATACTCTTAGAAACTTTAATGAAAGCGTCGACTTGTATATGACCAATAGCATGGTCTTTATGTGGTAAGGGTTGTTAACTCATAGTTTAACATTGCTTGCAGTTTTATTGAATGTAGTTGCATAATTTGGGCAAGAATAATGAACTGAACACTGAAAGTTGCCCTACAGTATTACCTAAAATTTTGAAGGCATGTAAATGTTATATTTTAAATATCAAAAATCGCCGATAATTCACCAATTCAAAGATATCGGAAAAAAAGAAGAGATTTTAATTGTTCGCGCTCGGGAAGATTTTGGGAAACAACTGTTACTGAAGTACAGTATCTGAAATCTGAACAGATATTAAAAGAAGGTCTAAAGATATTGTATGAACATCCATGGTTAAGCAACTATTAAATACAGCACGCTTAAAAAGACAAACTGCTACTAGACAACAGAAAAGAATAAAGGAAAATGCTTAATTGCTCTTAGGAATATAAAAATCGCATCGAAAGGGTTTGAGATTCTTTGTAGCGACTAGTATCTCGCAATGAATAATTAATTTTCCTTCCAAGAACATCCCCGAATAAATACGGAGAAAGTTCAGTAATGGTGTGGAGATGGTTTCTTGTGAATGGATTGGGAAATTTAGTAAAACTGGAAGAAATATTGGGAAAATAGCAGTATAAACTCATGTTAGAGCAGTAGAGATTTTACTTGGTTTGCTGCTAATCAGGGGGCCAGATCATTTTTCAACGCGGTGACGAGCCTAAATACACTTCATAGCTCTGCAAAAGCTTTTCACAACAGAAAGAAGAAGCGTGAGTTATCGAAAATGCGATTTCACCAACAAAAGTAAAGTAGTAGGATACATTAAAAAGAAAGGTATGTACGTCGGAAAGGAAGTTCAGCAAAGCGTTTTTGACAGACCCTTCATTTTGAATGAAGGTAATGTAAAAACAGTAAATAAATTGGTGAGAAGAATGCCAGAATTGGACCAAACAGTTATAAAACATCGAGGAGAATTTAGCTAGATGTGTATAAAACTGTATAGTTCTTTTCAATAGAAATGTGTTTCTAAAATTATCAGCGGTAGTGCAGATTAAAGTATTCTAATTCAATAAGAGCAATTCTTCTTTTCTGCACTTTTAGCAACATTTCTTTGTTTTCTAGAAGTGACATCGTTGCAATACGACACAGATTATGAATTAAAATTTGTGAATCCAATAGTACAATTTCTATAATAATTCTCGTAGACGAAATGTTTCACATCACGTTACAGACGTTATTGACATTTTTTTAAGTTACCCTTTTGTTTTAAAAACATGATAAGATGTCACAAATAATCCTAGTTGTCCCTTGAACGGAACATGTGAATATTTATTTGAAACACTTTAAAAATTTCTTGATGGAGATAGTTTTTCTTTCCCTTCTTGAGACGAGAGTTTATATTTCAATGCAAACACAGCCAATATTGCGTTGGAAACACTAGAGCTCAGTTTGAATAATTTAACTTATTAACTTTTTATTTCAATAAGAGAGAATCTCAGTAGAATAGGTTAATTAATATTTGAGTACATTCTGTAGATGACTATGTAATCTTTAATATTTTGATACTTCTATAAATTCTGCTAATGAATGTGTTGAAGGAACCGATTTTTAAGTAAGCTAATAGTTAAAATTGAAAATATCTTTAGCAGAGGCTGATTTTAACTATTTCGAAAATTCTGTAGGTACTTAAAGAACATGAGATCATTGTTAGTAATTGAAATATTGGACTTACAAGATACACTGGCTAACTAATAACTTTAGAAATTTAAATACTGTAAACGTTAATTCAACACTGAAACGCTTTACTATCTCCATAATCACAACCCTTCACTAAAAACTGGATGCACGTTTCAACAGCTAAGCTCTGATCTTCAGCAGTAATACTGAGCTTGAAGTTCAGTGTTACTGCAGAATGGTTGTGTTTAGAGAGATGGTGAAGTGTTTCAATGTAGCAATGCCAGTATTTTGTGATTTGGTTAATTCAACAGTTCTATTTATATTATGGCACTGAATATATGATAAATTAGGGATATGGTTCGATTAAGAAAATTATGAAAAAAAAATCTAAAATTGTCGTTGAATTGTATAATTAACTATGGTAAGTTATGTTATAAATGTTCTCTATACGTTGTTACGATTTTGATTATTTTAACCGTTTAAATTTTCTATTACCACTTACGTGGAAGTATTATAGCTAAAATATTAATTAAATTAATTAAACCAGAGTGTCACCTAAATGGTAGCGCTATTATACGTGATCTGTTATCGAATAAGTTTCACATGTCGTTAGTATTCATCATTCGTCATACTAATATTGTTTATAAGCTTATTCGAAGCCAATCAATTTAGCTTTTGATCTTCAATTACAACGTAATAATTAATTATAGAGGCAATAATCATTAGTATAATAGTACTTGGCACACATTTCGTGTCGGTCCCTACCCACCTAGCAAATTAATGAGAGAATGTGATTATAAATGCGTGTAGTAATTACATTTACGCGTGGCATAATACTCCGTTTAATAGTAGATAGGAAGGAATTAAGGCTAAAGCCCTATAGAGCAACGGGTATGACCATAATGCATTAATTGTTAATTGAGTTTCATTTAATAATTAATAGTTTTCCGCTTCCATACGCCGCTACATCAAATTTACATTCTACACGTATATGTGCTATATCTTTTGTTGTAATTAATCCAATGTGTTCTACCTCTATTTATGAGACGTTTGTATTAGCTTGTGCTAATTAGTTGGCGTACATATAAAGTACTTAGTGCCTGTCTGTTATTAGGATTAATATAACCTGAATAGCATCATGTGATCAACTTTAATGGTTGCAATGGTTGTATTAAATTAATGAGAACCCTATTTGTTTAAGTATAGCTATTTTAGTATAAAGTAATAATCTAGTAATGTTAAATGATAACAATGTTTTACGTGCTAATGATAATAAGCAATAATTAACAGTTGCTCAGACTTACATACAAAGTATTAAAGGAAATGATGAGCATAGCTATGAGATTTAAGTTTTGTCAGAAGTATTAACTGTATCCACTTACGCATGTTACAAAAGGAGAAGAGATGGTAAAAAGTATTATGGAATGTATGGTACTACATGGAAATATGATAAAATATTCAGTACTTTCTAAATTAATTTCGGAAAGCTAAACCCCGAGAAAAGAAAAAGTATTTCTTTAATAGTTATGTTTACTTAATAGCCGAAAATTGGCTGATGTTGTAAGTAATATATCTTGTTTATCGTTAGATATTTGAATTCCTTTAGTTTTTGAAATACTCCATATTTAAGAAAAAAAAACTGTATTTATTATTTATTTTGTGTTGTTGTTCGTTTCGGCAATGCTTTGAAGTGAATAATTCATATCAGTCATTTTCATTGTGCCACACAGGGTGTTTCCAGATGTAATTGAACAAAGGCATCTTCAAATACGTGAAACTATTCGCGCACTCTGTACATTTTCATGTCAATTGATACAGATTTTAGTACTCTCTCTTATGATGTACTTACTTGGTGTAAATGATATTTATTTTTTACAAAAAGGATGTGTAGGCGAACTTATGTCAAGTCGGCTATTCATTTGAAACGTTCTCAAAGATTTTAAATTAATCCTCCTTAATTATTTCCAACAGCATACGTGTACAGCGTGGTATCTTTTGATGTATCCTCATTAACTCTCACCGGGTCGTTCTAACATGCTGTCCACATCAGAGTGCGATGACAATTCACGTTTGTGGAATACGTATTTTTAATTAAAGTCCAATTCATATGCAGCGTGTGCACTACATACAACTTTAGACAATAAGGAGATTTAAGTTTTGATGAGCAGATAAACGGTACCTTCTCGGAAATAAAAGAAGACTGTGAGCGCGGACTGCCGGACTAAATTACGGAGAAGAGGGACAAAAAAGAAGAGGAGGTAAGCGCGCGGAGACGGTGAAAAGGAGGAAGAACAATAACAAGAACACAAAGTAATATAATGTCGGACACGTGATGCAACAGTCCTTAAAATAATGAGTGCACCGCGCTTTTTATATCATCATCAACATCTTTATTGCGCGGTGCTTGAATAAAATTTGATACGATGCGATGTTTTTAATCTTATATAACGTAGGTACGTAGTTTTGTGTTATTGCTGTTTTTATGTTGCTGTCGTCTTTGTTATTGTCCGTAGAATTGTGAATGAAAGCAGCGACGGAAATATACACGAAGCGTGTACTAAATTAAATTGGAATTCTCCAAATATATGCATTTATTCTCCATACTTTCTGCATGCTAGTACTCTATACGAAAGAAATCAAACGTTGTCTCTAAAGTAATTACAATACTATAATTAAGTACGGAGAACATTACTGTGTCCGAACTTTCTATATAATTAAAGAAAGAAACATAGAAATGAGGCAGAAAAAGATCGACGTAGTAATCTCGTTTAAGGAGCAATAGTGAACGCAGATCTCGGATTGATTAGTCCTTGTTAGTGCAATATAACCAAGCAGCAAGAAATCTGTCTTGCTCCTTGGTTATAACATTTGGATATGAAAAAAAAGGAATACTCTGGCAGGAAGACCAACTATCAATTTTTGTTTTTATCCAGAATATACCTCAGTCGAGGCAAACAACATCGGTATAACATAACGTTGGTTATTTGCTTCAATTGAAGTATATTCTCGTTGAAGATCTAATGTGGTAGTTGTTTTTTTTTGCCAAAATGTTCGAATTGTGTTTTCATCTCCAGGTTGTCTTCTGATTTACTCCTCGGTTACATTAAACTGATGAGAACCAATTGATCCGAAATACGTGTTTCTTCCTTGAGCAGCATTATGACAGCGAGGATTGGTATATCTGAAACGTAGTTTCAGTTTTATAATTTTAATGGAATTATGGGTAACATAAAAAAACATGGTATTCTAACAGGCCAATGTGATGTGTGTAAAAGTTTAGTTTGAGTATGTGCGAATCATAACGGGTCTATTTCAAAAATGTCTTATTTATGTATGGGAAGAGCAAGAACATATTTTTTGATATTTTCTAATTCGTACAGTTACGCCTAATTATTTAAAAAGATGTGATGACTTTTATGATCCTTAAAATTTGTGTAATTTGAAAAATTCGAAAAGGAAAATTTTTATATTTTTTGGACTAACAGGGAAAGGATTGTGTAGTAGGACATGCTCAAACTCCTACTTTTTAATGCGGGTAAACGTTTTTAGAGGGTACAAATCCCGTTCTTCGTCTAAAAACACTCGAAATTATCCGAATCTTCCTAACAAAGAGATCACGCAGCAGAACTTTTATATAATATGTTCTCGCTCTGCTACTCGCTACAAGACAGCGCTGCATATTTCGATTGACGTGTTTGCGTAATTTTGCAGTTCCCGACAAAATAGCGATATTGCAATGTAATCTGATTTATTATTTGCTGGTAATTCAAGACTACAGTACGTTGGTATGATAAGCTGGGTAGGTCTTGGCCGTTGGAACTTAGTGGATAAGACAATGTGGTGTTTAGGCAAAAAAGCTTGAAGACCCTGGTCTGGTTCACTCTAGCCAAAAGGTTTGCATTCTTAACAAAAGGCTTATTAGCCTCCAACAAAATGAAAGACGACAGCAAACCCTGAGGATGGAGTAGAATAAGTATCCACTTTATCTCATATTCTTATTTAGTTAGTAAGTCTAGTACGAATCAGTATATAATAATAGTATGCGGTTTAATAGCGCAAGATACAGAACAAATAAAAAGGTAAGCGAAAAAAAGGTAAATATAAATAGAAATGTGTCAATAGGTACAGGATCAGCTACTGAGAAATAAGCGGCTGTTCTTCCTCCCAAACACAAAGATAGCTTACATAATAAATACATCTCTAACCACTTAACTAAAATCTAAAATTATAATTAAATTGGGAATGGAAAATAATACATAAATAAAGAAGGTAAAAGCAAAAGCAGAAAAAAGAAAATATATTTGGTAACCATGCAAGAGAATGACCTTCGAAACATCTCTAGCCTATGAACTGGCAGGGCAGGTTGGCCTCTGTATCTTAAATTAATATGATCAACGTCTGTTCTCTAGAGGATCTTACGGTAGAGATAGGTAGGTATAACATATTAATTTGTGGTAAAACCTAGTGGCAGTGAGCTCACCTCTAAGTGTCATACACAACCAACTTACCCATTTCAGAGTGTGGGATATTCTTTCAAATGTACGAAGCCGTAAATATATCTTAAGCAAGACTTTTGCAGTCGCTAACTTCTAGCTGTATCAATACTATGCAAGCAGTAGACACTCACGCGAAAATTAAATCTTGATAAGACATGAGGCTCACATAGCGTTTTCCTTAAATTTATATCTAAATGCTGCCATATAAAATTTTCAGATTACAGTAACCAAGTCTTAATAAGCGAGATATATCTTCTTTGAAACGTAGCTTAGCGTCTAAATAAAGTCCCAAATTACGTGCACTATCTGATCTGAAATTTCGTCATTAATCTTGATTTGAGCAGGCAGTATTAGCAACATTCCAAGTTTTAGTACGACCAACAAGCAAGACACAAGTTTTCTTTGTATTACATAAAGACTAAAATATTGTCTTCATTATATATCAATAATCATTTAAAGATCGTTATTTATATTAGAAGCCGCCCCACAGGCTTCGTCGCGATTAAACAAATAAAAGATTTTCGTTTTTTTTCAGCAAGAAGGTGGTGTTTGCAATATTTCAAGCACTTTGCAACATTACACGTATAGATAGCATACAATATGGGGCCAAGAATACTACTCTGAGGGACGAGATATTATAGGAAGTGGAGAAGACAACGGACCATTATATGAGACTACTTGAGTTCTATTTAATAAGTATGAAGCGAAGAATAATATGGAATTAGCACTAAAACCGAGATGTTTCAAAATAGCTACTAAAAGAGAATGATTAATCAAAGGCTTTTGAATAATCTAATAAAATTAAGACATTAACTTTGTTGTTATCAATACTACGCAGCAAATCATCAACTATGTGAGCTAAAGCAGACACACAGATATAGCTTAAGCGAAACCTATTAGTAGCCTCAAATAATATATTGACTTTGTGTTGAAGTTACATCGCTGGAATGTGACATTAACCGGTCATTTAAGGCTACATATGTGTATGTTATCTTCGACGTTTTCCTCTGCCGTTGTTGATTTACACGTTACACTTGAACTCTAACAATCACCCAAGTTAGTACTTACCGAACGCCTAGGAGGGCGACCTGATATGTTTCCGGAATCGGCAAGAGATGGCGCACTAAGGTTGAAGTGGATTCATTGGTCGACAAGGGCAACCCTTTTTATGGCAACTATCAAAGCTTCGACGTCTACTGTCAATAGTTGTTGTTTAAAAGAGTGTTTTGTGTAGAGGTTTCGCAAAAATAGATAAAATCGAATTTCGTGCAGTGATAAAACACATTTGGATAGCTGGGAAAACGGCCACAGAAATTCGAAATATTTTGCTAGAGGTAGTTGGTGGATGTACTTCATCATTTTCGACCATCAGCTCCTGGATGAACGGGTTCAAACGTGGCAGTATAAGCAAAAGTGACGAACCACGCAGTGACCGCCCAAACACCGCTACGAAACGATGAAATGGTCGACAAGATTCATGATGTCGATCTCAGAAGAACGGGTTGGCTATATCCTATACGAAATTCTGAGTATGAAAAAGCTTTCGGAGCGATGGGTACCGCGCTTGCTCATACCGGAGGAGTGTCTGGCCAGGATCCAACGCAATCCAAGGGATTTCTTCATTCTTCTTTCGTAACAACTACGTGCCGGCGACCAAGGAACCGTTGAAGTAGTGGGCTTTTCCGGGCGAATCAGCTACCGTTCCGTCGGCCCGGGACCATTTTTTGGGATTCCCAAGATGTGATTCTTATCGACTATCTGCAAAAGGGAATAATGATCACGGGGCAATACTATAGCGATTTATCGGTCCGATTCGATGTAGTATTGAAGGAGAAACGGTCTCGTTTGCAGCGGAAAGAGTGCTTTCCACCATGACACTGCACCGGCTCATTCATCCAACATCGTCGTGTCCAAATTGAATGAGTTGCGCTACGAATTAGTCTCTCATCCTCCATATTCACCGAACCTAGCCCCCAGTGACTCTTTCCTATTCCCAAAACTGAAAGAATCACTGGGAGGAAAGAGGTTTGCCTCAAATGAGGAGCACATCCCCGCTACAGATGGTTATTTTGCAGACTTCGAAACATCCTACTTTTCCGATGGCTTGAAGAGACCGGAGCATCGTTTGAAAAAATGTATTGATCTTCGAGGAGACTATATCGAAAGATAAAAATAAAAAACCACAACAATACCGTGTCTTTCTTGTCGATTCCGGAAACATTTCAGGTCGCCTCCGTAACTCTATGTTGATTTTTTATGTTCAAGTCAGTATAAAAAATTTTAATATTTGTAGGTAGTTCTGATAACTTTTAAATTATATGTATTATTAAAGCATAAAATTAAAGAAGTCAGTGCAATGGAGTAATTTATATTCACCTTCTTTAAGAGAACCCTAGTAGGAATAAATTTCACTTTTTGTAATTTATTAATAGATTCAATGGTAGTTGCGACGATATAATTACCTAAAACTTGTTTCCAACACCTACTTAACCGGAGTCTTTATGCGAAAACGTTAGCTCATCGTCAGTCGGTTGAGTTTCAAGTTACCGTATCGAGGATTCATATCGGTATGCTAGCGCGAGCAAAAAGAATCAAAATATTAAATGCAACTACATTAATTATGCCGAGTTTAAAATAACTGGCTGAAAGTACTTGTGGGTTCTCTCTCTTCGTCGACGAGCAGCTATACATGTATCTCTTTTCATCCAACCTACACTACTTGTCTTTCCATCCTCGTTCGAGCACCCATCAACGGTACGTATATGTTACACAGTGAAGTGTTTAAATATTAATATTTATAAATTGACTTAGCCGACGAAGGTGATAGGTTAAGTAGTTAAGGTGTGGCAACGGTCCGGACCTAACCTACCTAACGATGATACAGGATGAGGGACAAATAGGTTTCGAAGACGGGTTCTTCATCTATTACAATATAAATTAACTAATAACTTAACGTTTGGTTTTATGAGGGTGTAAAATTTTTCGCCTTAAAGTTTTAATACGATTTGTTTTTGCTGTAATCGTCGGCATTGCTGTAACGAGCTGATTAAAGGCTTTTCGTTGCCCTTTCGAAATCTAGCAGGAATATATCATTATAAAAAAAATACATACAATGTAACAAAAGAACACAGAGGAATTAAGTTGATTCTTTGTCTTTTCATAGACTAATTTAAAGTAAGAATTATCTTTTAGTTGTCTGTTCGTCCGTTTGGGATTGTAGACCATCCTAAACACAACGCAGCTCTTCGCTATTTGCATCAATATCTTTGAAACTATGGGATGTATGTATTAAAAAGTATTTTGGACAACTTCTTATCTGTTTTACTAAAATTAAATGACACCACCAGTAATTTTCTCCAAGCTACTATCAGTTTGCGAAGAAAATTCCATGCTCGCATGCCCCACAATTTTCAACACTATACTAAAAAATATAGAAATTTCGTTAAATTCACAGAGGTACTTTAAGTTTGCAATGAAAAACCACAAACACAATTATACTATATCCAGTAACTAAAACAAAGATAGATAAGATTTAGATAATTGTATTCACCCCAATTAGGTTTAGTGCTTATTTACAATAATATACAGGTATAATATGAGCAAAGTCAACGGTTGTAATACGCATGTGTGTCTGCCGTTATTCTTTCTTGCTGCAGTATTCCTCTACAGTCTATCAGTCATTCGCCCTAAGCAGTACATCGCTGTTGCCCTACTACATCATAGTTCTAGCTATCATAAAGTGGGGGAACGTAGGATTGTAGATACCTCCCCTAACTTTGCTCAGATTATATCTATATACATGTTATATGTTAAAATGTTACAGTTAACCTATAATGAACACAAATTGTTTATAACGGTGATAATAAAGGTTATACATATTACAGACATTGATGGTACTAGTAGGTGCAGTCTGTGATTTCTTTATAAAGCTGCACGTAAAATTTTCGAAATGTGGCAGCTGTTCGTCCATCCATATATAATAATAAACCAAAGAACTAATATAAATCTTACATTGGCAAATTCGTAGTGATAAATTATATTTCCTTGTAATTACGTACAGGTAATTTATCAGTTCTACTTGATTGTCGTAAAAATTATCGGGTTCCGCCATGTCACTAAAGTTTCTGTTCCTGACATTTCGCGAACAAGTGCGATTCGCATTATTAAAGGTACTGTGAATCGAGGGCAGAAACCCTAGCGAGTCTGTGGAACCGGAGAACAGTTACGACATTAGCAAACGACCATGAATGTTTGGAAGACTATTTAAGGTCTAATTCATTTAAAGATGTTCTTATAAAATTTGTCCATACTCGAAATCCCTGTGAATGAACATGTAAATGTCACACCATTCTGTGGAATTGTGAAGATATCGACTATTTTGTTTGTTAGTAGTAAATTTTGAACAGCAGTCTGGAAACGTTCACTACAAAACTCCAATAACGAGCCACTTCTAGCTCCAGTATTTGGTAAGAAGACATCTATTAATCAATCCTTAAAATGCTGAGAAGTTAGTTTTCTGAATGTTGAAGCATCGGTAGTCTCAAATGGTGTTTTTTGAATCTGTGATCCAAGCTGATTTGTTATTTCTTTTAACACAAGGAAAAAAGGAAATAATATGCGTCCACTTGCTAATACTCTTGCCATTGTAACTATGGTTCGACTAGCAGATGTTTTTATATTGAAACCCCTTTCATACGCATTACAGACATTGTCCTGTTCTATATTATTAATTTTTGGTGTCACCCGATTAGCAAACTTCTAGGCTGTGTAACGTAATACATCAACATCAGCATTAGTGGAGTGTCGATATTCTACGTGAAGTAGTTTTGCATACTTATTTGAAATGTCATACCTACCAAGTACCTGCCGTAAGTGAGAAATAGACAATTTCTACTTTGCGCCACCATCTGCGAAGGTCGATGACATGGATAATACTTCTGCCGCCCAGTGAATTTTTCAATTTTGCAAAAAGATACTCTATATGTAACTTTATCTCTGCTATAGCCACTCCGTTCAACATTGGCTCCATTCTCATATAGTCTATATTGACGATAACCTGCTGTCGCCATTGGATACTACTTACTAAACTAAATTAATGTGAGTCGGTGGTTTTTTATAATGATAATTATAATTACCAACGTTTTTAATTTTACGAACAAAATGTCAGTCTCGGTAGAATTTGAACTTACGCCCTTCCAGGCAAACGTCCTACAGATAGACAAATCACTTAAAAAATATATATTATATGGTTTCTAATGAACTCCTTTAATTATTGGTTCGTAATCTATTAATAGTCGAATAGACTGCTCCCCTGTTAGCACCATTTACAGATTATATCTTTCAGATATACGTCAGTATGTGGCAAAATAAACAGTACTGAAATGCGTGTGTCATGTGCTGAAACGTACCGAGTAGTTACCGAACCTGGTTACAGCGTATGTGAATGTCTTTTTAATGTTAGTTGCTTCAGGATGGGTGCCACTGTTGCAGAAAGTTTTTATCGTGGAGCAGTATTTTCGGTCGTACGGAAAAGGGCGCGAAAACGGTCCAAGTTTAAAAGAAGTCGCCGATGCATTTAGACCTAGGTTTATGGAACAGGCTCCGAGCGCCGCCATTATGTTAGCAGTTGTTGATAATTTTCGTCGTACGGGAAGTGTGCTTTGTCAACGTAAAAGTCACGCGGGTAGCCCAGTGACAGTCATAACCAATACGAATCACGGGCGTGTTTTGAATCAGGTGCCGTAATCACCGAAACGGAGCCTTTGAAGATCATCATTAAAATTGGATATCAGTGATCGATCGCTCCGTCGAATGTTCAAAAATGTTGTTGAGTTTGTATATAAAATGCAGACCGGTCAGTGTCTGACTGCAGCTCTAAGTATGTAAGAGCCGAATAGTGCGCAAGTGTGTTGGCTACGGATTACGAGGACGCGTCGATCTTGTCGAATGATTGGTCTTCTGATGAAACCCATATTCATTTAAACGGACAACACGATTTCTTGGATTCGAACGCCCCGTCATATCATCGAGCAAGCCCTTCATAGTGACCGTGTTACCATTTGGTGTGCTGTATCCGCACATGGCATATTGGACCCGTATTTTATTGAAGGAGACGATGGAATGCTGTTAACTGTGAATCAAGAGCGCTACAGAGAACAGGTTATCACACCATTTCTGCATGATCTTCAGCGATTTTGTTATGCCAGGAACCTACCACGTAAGCAGCAATGGTTCAGCAGGACGAGGCAACCTGCCACATGGCTGCGGAGTCTCTTCGAATGCTGCTCATTTTGGGGATCGCCTTATTTCGGGTGGCACTGATTCCCCATACCTATTGCACTCACCAGACCTAACATCACCTTATGTGTACATATGGGTAATGCTAAAGGAGGCTGTTTTCCGTACCGATCCACCGTCTGACATTCGGGAATTGCGGATTAAAATTCAAGGCTTTTTTTGCAATGCAACAACCCGTGTTCACAGATATGTTTGTGAACCTTCGCGAACGCTACGAATACTGCTTGAAACTGAACGGAGGGCATCTTGAACATCTGTTTTATCGGGAGCGTCGTCGTGAATAATGTTTGCAACGCTATGTAATGTTAAAGTATCGCTATATAGTGCAAAGTAAATACATGAATAATAAATAATATGCTTTTCATAATTTCAGTACTGTTTATTTTGCCGTATCCTGTACTATAGTTTTGACGTATCTCCGCTATGTTAAAATGAAGCATTGATGTTTTCCTTTTTAATCGATTGCTTTAAAAAACATGTATATACACGACCATCTGCGATATTAATTATTTGGTGAATCATTTGTCTGTATCGATTTTATCGTACCTGAACTTATACAAAGTTATACACGTAAGGTACATGGAAAAGGCAATGCTTTACAAGAGGTGTAATGTATTTTTGTACTTGTGGTCAAATTGTTATTTATTGGTAAGAAAAAAATCTAAACTAACAAAATGAGTTTCAATGGTTCGGTCTAAGTGTATTTTAATAAATTTCACAGCATACATTCAGATTTTTCTTTGTAAATAGGCGCATAAATTTGTAATCAGCAAGTACCCACTTCTACTTTCAAGATTTATACTCATCCAAGAATATGCAATGCTTACATTCATGTAGGAGCATTCTTAATTTTTTTATCTCTTCGGATACCCGTCCAGGCAACTCGTATAAATATACTATAAAACAATGTACAGACTATGGAACGAATTCCATTCGAAATCAGTAATCGCACCGACGGTGGTAATATTTAATGAAAACAACACCATATACGAAATTAAACAAACAGTTGTGTAGCGCCGATCGTGAAGAAGGGCAACACGGGGCATATCCAAAGTGTGGTCTCTGACAGCTTGTTAGCTCTTGCGGAGATTAGTTCTCGAGATGAGAGAACAATGCTCAGGGCGAAAACACGTTCCAATACTCTCTCCATCTGCATTATTTTCTCTCTACTTCAACGAATTCCCGCTGCATACGTATGGACGCATGTATATGCATTTTACGTACATTTTTGCTTCAAAAGCTTTCGTATGCTAATTGGATAAGGATACATTAAACACAATAAAGTTTTACTATTTGTTATGAACATGGATTCTAGACTTGGAGGTATTATTAGATTTGGGAACTAATTCCGTGCGTACAGTTTGCAGCACAGAAGTTATAACTATAATTCGAGTAGTACACCGACTAGACTTTGGGCATACTGTGGGCTTAAGGAGCGTCAAATTATTCGAATCTGGAAAGATAATTGTTTGATATTATGTTAACGCTTTTATTTAAGCTTGGCCTTTTTGTAGGAGCGCATGCTATCGATTGGGTTAGCATTTGGTGGCTGGGATGACCATTCCACCACATTGATACCTACTTCTCAAGTCGAACACAGACGATTTCAGCGCTTAAGATCGTTATTTTCTTGTAATATCCAAAGTTGTGGAATCACCAACATGTGGTAGGCTTTCACAAAAATTCTGTATAAATTCTCATGACTTTTGTGCATTTAGGCTTTTGATAAATAACTGTAACTATCCAAAATGCCGAATATTGAAGTAACTCTAAACATGAAGTTTTTTTGTGATGTCTAGCACTGCAGACTCATGAGATATGCATGCCTTTTCTCTGCGAACTCAAGCCCAAAACAAGAATTTATTTGGGAAAAAACACATTGCTCCACTCTCTGTTGTTATTTTTGCACGGTCATACTGATCATTGCTTATTGTGATACTTTGAAAATCGTTTTCCCTTTACTACTTTGGTGAAAGCTGTTTGATTGTATTTATTGAAATTTGTATTGTTTTCTAGCAAATTTCGCCCAAGCTTAACGCAGAATTGATTTTTAGTAAATAACTGTAAATCATCTTACCTTTTCGTAATATAATAATAAGTAATGCGAGGGCGACCTGAAATATTTCCGGAATGGGCAAGAAATGGCGTACGAAGGTTGAAGTGGATTCATTGGTCAGCAAGGGCCACTGTCTAAATTTCATACGTCTATTGTCAGTAGGTGTTGTTTAAGAGTGTGTTTTGAACAAAATCGAATTTCGTGCAGTGATAAAACACTTGTGGATAGTTGGGAAGACGGCCACGGAAATTCGAAATATTTTGCTAGAGGTTCATCGCGCATTTTCGACCATCAACTTCTGGGTGAGTGAGTTCAAACGTGGCCGCATAAGCACAAGTGACGAATCACGTAGTGGACGCCCAGAAACAGCTACCAAGGATGAAATGGTCGACAAGATTCATGATGTAGTGTTAGCCGATCGCCGATTAAAGCGGGAAGAAATAGCAGAGACGACAGGCATCTCAGGAGAATGACCATATCCTATACGAAATTTTGGGTATGAGAATGCTTTCGGCGCTCACACCGCAGCAAAAACGAAATAGCGGGACCGTTTCGGAGCATTGTCTAGCCAGGATACAACGCAATCCGAGGAATTTATTCATGCGTTTTGTAACCGTGGATGAGACTTGGATCCAATACTAGATACCGGAAACCAAGGAACAGTCGAAGCAGTGGACTTTTCCGGGAGAATTGGCTCCGAAGGAAGCAAAGACCGTTCCATTGGCCGGGAAGGTCATGGTGACCATTTTTCTGGGATTCCCAAGATGCGATCCTCATCGACTATCTGCAGAAGGAAAGGAGGATCACGGAGCAATACTACAGCAATTTATTGACCTGATTCGGTGCAGTATTGATCATTTCGCATCGTTATGTCCAAATTGAATGAGTTGCACTACGAATTAGTCTCTCATCCTCCACATTCATCGGACCTAGCCTCCAGGGACTTTTTTCTATTCCCAAATCTGAAAAGAATCACTGGGAGAAAAAAGATTTGCCTCAAGGTCGTCGCCGCTAAAGATGGTTATTTTGCAGACCTCGAAACATCCTACTTTTGTGTCGGCTTAAAGGGACTGGAGCACCGGTTGAAAAAGTGTATTAATTTTCGAGAATACATCGAAAAATAAAAAAGACCACACCAATACCGTGTTTTTCTTGTCGATTCCGGAAACATTTCAGGTCGCCGTGGTAGTATATTAAATAAATAAAATACAGTCAGACGCAAATAAGGCCAAGAGCTTATTTGCCTTTGAAATGATACCGTTTAAAAGTTGTTGAAAGGTTGCCTATTTCAAATAGTGTTTCTTCGATAGTAGGGAATGAATCATCTATAGTTGTTTTCTTTTTCATTATCTTTTAATAAAGAAGTTAAACTTTTCATCTGGTCAGTGGAAGATGGATGATAATCAAAGTTGTTATTTGGACTCCACCGTTCGTGGAATTTTGGTATTTAGACGTTTCGGCAATGTGTCTACTATCGTTGAGAATGTAGAGTGTTGGAAAAGAAAGTATATACCACTTCCTACATATTTTTATTACCATTTATACTTTTCACATAATATATATGATGTCCATAAAATAAAAAAGTATGAAAAATGGAAAGATCTAGTTTTATTAAACTTGAATCTTGAAAATATTTCGCAAAAATTCCTTCGCGGACGCGAGGGAAAATGATAAAGATATTTAAAATAAAAATTTATTATTCACAGCCGAAATATACGTACGTAAGCATGTTATTGAACTCTTGATTGGATGGTTGTATTATGTACAGACATTCTACATCAATAGGCGATTACATATTACAATTTCCTAGTCCTTTTTTAAATTCTGACGTCGAAATTGACTCATTTTTTCGCACTTTTTTATTTTATTTAGACATCCTGTATACTTATTTGGTAGGGTTTAATCTATTTTATCCAGGTATCACTATGAACAAACGTGTAACTATTCATTCTAATATAGCAGTCTTGCGTCGTGCCTAACAAAAACTTGGGGTAGGTTATAAATTTATGAACGATAGTGTACATTTAGAATCGTGGTCGAATTGTTCGAACTTCGACCACCTGGCCACTGCGCGCCCGCTTCTTAATTACCGAAGCACGTGATCGCGATCTACCCCGGTTCGGTGTGTAATGTTTATATTACACCACGACTTCTCATATTCCCATCTATCAGTTTACCGGTTGTACACGAATAAAGGTCCAATTGTTCTGTACTTCTTCATTTGCAATGCTAACGACCCGATAGATGCATGACACAACACCGCATGGGTCTGTGTGTGTCTTGGCTGAACGTCGTCGAATGAACAGCACGAAGATGACGGTTGATGGGTAGGCTATCGTTTGCATAGTAATTTTACAGGTGTGGGCAATAATTAAAATGAATAATGGAATTCTTAGAAACGCGTTCGGAATCCGTAATCAGTACGATTAGATTGTGGTAGGTGGTAACTGATAATTGTTTTAGTTTATCGCGTTTAGTAACAAACGTTAAGCAAGAATTTACTAGTTTAAATTACTTCTTCATTGGAATGAGCTGAAAAAATAAGGTATTTGTGCATGTTGCAAGTATAGGTATTTTAACATCATGTCACCTGTGCAAGTATTTCTCTTCTAATTAGAAATGTTATTTTTTAAACTAGTGTAATTTTAGATGTGATTTAAATTGGTTCTGATAACCTTGCTCAGATGATCATGATAGTTTTGTACATTATTATAGGTGCTGCACTGCTTTGAATAAGAAATGCAATATGACCGAAAATACTACAATACCTTGCTGTAACATTTTCAGACTAATTTAGAAATAGAAAATTTAACTACCATATAAACTCTTACAGTTATATTTTGTTCTTTCATCAGTTGAACACATCGACTTCAATAAAATATCTGTAAAGTAAAATATTGATTGCATTTGCTATGCTCAGATGGATATGGGGTAGTACATTCTAATAACAAAAATAATGTACAATGTTTGAAGTCTAATACATTACTTCGAAATCTTAAAATTTATTATAATTATTATTATTTATGTTTAATAGCACATTTATTTTCATTTTCCTTGTTATCCTGATTATTAGATGCATAGTGTACTTGCTCGTGGAGCGGAAACATTGGGCAAATAGCCTACATAAAATGAAAGGTATATAAGTCTGTAGTATCTATATTACCGCGATACCTTTTAATACATGTGAGGCCCCTCACTGCCTGCTGACTGATTGTAGTTGCAGCTACATAATCATGTAACGATTAACGATTGCAAGGACTGTGTGGTTGTACAATTCACAGGTATAGCAGTAAACTTCACTCATACAAATTTCGGTAACACGGTTGACAATGGGAGTCCACATGCTCTCGAAACGCTGCGATCCGAATAATTAATAAATTTGTCTGAGTGGAGTTTACTGCTACACCTACGAATCATGTAACGGGTTTTAATTTTATCTCATGTTTCTGTTTGATATTTCTAAACATGCAGTAATTAATTGGGTAAGTGCTTTTTATATTGTATCCTTTTTAGTTCTTAAGTAAACTGAAAGAATTAATATGAGGTGTTATCCTGCTGGTAACATATGTACGTAAAATATATGCTTTAATAAATTAATTACGATAGTGTGGGATCTGCCGATGTTCTTAATGTTTACGACGATGATTTGATGGTGGAGTGACTTCAAAAATTTCGCAACAATTTCGTTCTGATGAGTATATCGCTCAGTAACCAAGTTATAAAAGCCTAATGTCTACGTTTTGCCCAAATCTGTCAAACAGATAAGTTTTTTTATATAATAGTTTATAAACTATTCGTTGTGTTAGAGTTAGTACGGAGAAAAAGAAGTTGTGTACATACTTTGATTTAACATTATAGTTTATATTGGAAAGCTGTTAAATAAACAGAAGAAATGTTATATAGATATTGCAATGAGTTTGCTCTATCTTCAAAGAATGGCGGATTAAAGAGACAAATGATTATTTGAAGACCAATTAGAAATACATGGGAAATAAAGTTACGTATTGGCGCACTGGTGATATACAGGTTCTTCCAAAGACTGACTATAATGCATGGAAGCATAGTTTGCTAGTTTAAAATTACACAGAAGCGAGAGAAGTCCTTGGTGTGCCTGTTTTTTTTTGTATTGCGGGAGCTATAAAGAATCGTTCAACAGCTGTTATGAAAGCCATGTTAAGCTTGCTTCCCCTCTATATTTATATTAAGGGAGAGGTAAGAGCGGCAGCATCTACGTTCAAATGTCTTGAGAAGTAGATGAGACGAAACAACGTGAGACATGTTTTTGAAACGGCGAACGATATAGTAAGCACCAGTTCGTTTCAAATCGCTAGTCGAACGGGAGCGTCTAGAAGAAGATGAGTGGGATCTCGTCGAAATGTCGACCCAGTCCAAACGGTCCCTTTCGGGACCAACAGCACACGCGGCCAAAAACCCGGAGATACTATTCTATATATGTACTTATATATTTGATCTCTGAGGTTTTCGTAGGTACCATGTGTGATGACGTTGTTTCGGGTTGTTCTCTGTGTGTTGGGCCAACAACACGTATATATGAAGAAATTAAAAAACACAAAGTGTCTTTGGGATGACGAGTCTTTATTCTTCTTAAGTCTCGAATCTGCGTTTCGGACGGCAATGACGGAATGAAGAGGAACAAATAGCTATCGTGTTACTATCGAGTAGGTAGCATTAAATCAAAGAGGACAAATGCTGGGCATATACGATCCTCCATTGGAGAAAAGTTTACTGTACAAGTTATGAAACCTAGTTAAGGAAACTAATCTGTTTTAGTAAAAGAAATCAAGTGCCCAAGAAACAGAATAGACAGTGTGATGGATACAATACCATGCAGCTACCCCAATCAACTAAAGTGCTGTGTGTATTGGAGTGTCGCAAATGTTGCAAATCCTACTTCGCGAACTAATTATATTTACTCGCAGTTATGAATCTTTTAATTTTCTTAATTTAAGAAGAAAAAAATTGAAAAATTTACTAAAATGATCTAGGCTCTATATATAAGACTTCCACGGCACAAATAGTATATACCACAAAAACGAAACAGCTATTTGCATTATCAAACGTCTATATATTCAGGGCTAACGTTAGTATAAAAACATATAGAGTACGTTAAAATTTCACTACCTATTAGTTTGTGATCAACGTAGGTAGTTATTATTGTGGTTTCTTTATTTTCTCTGTGTTGCCTCTTTAAACTTTATTGTTATGGTTACGGTTATAGATGCTCCTACATACACAAAGGAGTAAAAATATAACGCATATCGCGTAACTTGAAATCGATCCTCGGTCGATAACAATTAAGAACTGCGAACGATCGGCTCTTCTATGGACGCCTACATGGACCATTAAACGTTATTATTTTAAAAATAAATTACTACCAAGGAATATTATCCATCCGCACATTTAGATATACACAAGGTTTGTGTAATTTCGTTTAATATTCCTTAATTATTAAGAGCGAAACCACCCGTAGTGAACACAAAATCAATTACTTACGTATACTTGCGCACACATGCTCATGTAGTACATATACACTTCGTATATAGGCTTGTTCCAATAATAATAATAATATAACCGGCCAGATCTAGATACATCTCTTCGGGAACGCTGTCGAGCTATGGAACGTGTACCTACACACAATACCCGTTTAATTTCGGACCACGCATTTTTGACACGAGATTTATTTGTATATTACAATTAAGAAGACGGAGATAAGATAGAATCCTTACCCGTACATCTGTCATAAACGTAATCTCTTCACGATTATAATGAAGCACCTCTCTGTGATGGGGCCATCTCTTCTAGCTGGTCGACTGGCTAGTTGAATGTTACGTGGCCTTTTTTATATACAGGATGTTTCATGATCTTGGAAATTGCAAGAAAATTATAGTAATAATAATGATTACAACAATAATAACTGATACATATAGAGACAATTGTTTGCCAAAATGTGTGAAAGTACAATGTACAATATACCACTAAAATTTCACTATTTCAAATCAATTATAATTAAGCCTTTAATGGTTCCGAGAATTTTTACTTGTAATACGCAGTAATAAATGTATAAATACAAGAGTAAGGATTTGCCATTCCCAAGTCACTCTATACAATGATGCCATAAGTAATACGAGAGTCTACATAGGCAAAATAGGCTATAACCAAAACTTTTCTGAGCATCAAGCCAAGGACGCTTGGAGTTAGGTACACACGGGATAAATAAAAGTGAGAACATCATAATAACTTAGTATTAAGGGTTACACTATGGAAGCATGTTTTTGATTCCTCAATATTATTAGTACTTCTAAGAGTAAAATGTCTAATTTGCGTTTCTTAAAGCGAAAGAATATAAATTACCAGTGTATTACACATCGGGGCAGCAAATTAAAATGTGATTAATATAAATTTAGAACAATATACGCTTCACCACTGAATCTTGAGTTACTCCTATAGATACTGAGTGAAAATCAGATACTAAATTTCGACTCGAAGCAGAAGAATATGACAATTTAGTAGTAACACATTGTAGCAAACAGTTGAAGGTCTTGGGTAGACCGCAGAATGCAGATCCAATACGTTTACCAGAATTAGTATGACAAAATGCGTTTAAATACTTAGAAATAAGTGAGCTTAAGATTTTTTCAAGTATTTTACCGATTATAGGAATTATAAGGACAGCGCTGTGCTTGTCATAGAAATAATGAAGATGCACGTTTTACATGCCGCGCAATCAAATTTAACGTCAAACTCAAGAAGATTAGTTGAGAAACGCTTGAAATATAAAGAACACAGATAACGTCCTATCTGTAGCATCAATTTCTACATGCAATAAGGCTTTTTAATAAAGATGATTGGGGGAGCGGCAAAGGATGAAAGGTCTTTGTCTGGGAAAACTAATGAAAAAGAATTTAGGGTATGTTAGATATTAGCTAAAGACACTTAGTAGGTATGGTGGTCATGAGCATTGAATATGAATACGATTCTGGAACAAAAGAAAGCCCGAGGTGCTATATATCATTATCGACTAGCTGCAAAAAAGCTCTAATGAGGAATTCAATGATCGGGTTCATTCTGATTCTCTTTCTTAAGTGTTGTGGAATTTGTCAAACAGGATTGATGAATCGAACATTTTATCAGAAGATCTCTCAGTTGCAACATCTTTTGGGCTTGAATTAATTTTTAAATCATAAAAATATTTTTTATCTTTCGCCTCAAAATGGGCCGAAATTGCCTTCTTTACCTCATTGTCGTCGGGAAACTTTCTTCCACGTAAGTCTTCTTTTAAATTGGGGAACAAATAAAAATCACTAGGTGCCAGGTCTAGACTGTAGGGTGGATGGACTATTGATTGAAAGCCATCCTTTGCTCTTGAGAACCGGCGCATTGTCTTGCAAGAGCAACACACCCTTGGTCAATTTTCCTCTACGTTTTTCCTTGATGGCCTCCTTTAATTTTTCTACTATCGCTGCGTAATATTCTCCGGTTATGCTCCTACCTCTTTCTTTGTAATCAATCAATAATATCTCCTCACAATCCCAAAACACAGTAGCCATCAACTTTCCAGCCGATTCCGACACTTTGAGTTGCTTTGGCGATGGAGTCCTCTACTTATGCCATTTCCTGGACTCCTGTTTAGACTCAGGCTCAAAGTGATGAACCCATGTTTCATCTCCGGTAACAATCCGCCCTAAAATCTGTGCAGGTTTGTCTCCACACAGCTCCAAAAATTGTTCGGACGCACAGACGCGCTGCTGTTTCTGCAGCGGCGTGAGCATTCTCGGTACCCATGTTGCACTGGCTTTTGTCATAGCCAGGTGGTCATGTAGAATACGCAAAATGGTGGTATCTGATACTCCAACTAATGCAGATAATTGTTTTTTCTTCAAACGGTTATCTTGCAGTAGAAATTTTTGCACTTTTTCGACGATGTCTGATGTGGTGGCCTCAACTGGTCGTCCTGAGCGACTCCCCACTCCATCCCCTCCATTCCGCGAACTTCTGGACGTCCCCTCGTATGCTGTGATTACAAATATACACAAGAAGAACCTCATGGACGAATCTCACAGTTACAATTATTGTCACTACGATTCGAGAAACCTTTTAGGGTAAGTTCTGATCGGCATGATACAACTTCTTCCCAAAAGAATTAGTACTAATCCATGTCTTTACATCTTCCAACAGCTTTCGCGAAATAAAAGAACATTGACCGATCAGGAATTCAATTGCAAGAAGTAACAGATCTGGAGTTCGATAGCCAAGTGCGCTAGGCGTTGAGGCACCAGCCTCGCAAATGGCAAGAACTTTGAAGATAGTGAGCATTTACTAAAGGCATGCGCACTATTTAAAAATAAATCAGTTCTATTACTCATGCCGTATAAAATATATTTATTAGCTTTTCTCCAGTTAGTGTTTTTCAATTATTGTACCATAATTGCTTTATTTAGATTATGCAAATAGTGAAATAATGTTCCTTTGTCCATATAACCAACCAACTACTTTGACTTGCAACTATAGTTCAGCAATTGAATTTTAACTCTTTGCATAATTTTTGCTTTTAAATACTGTGACTAGAAATGCACAAAAGCAAATCACGAGAATATCCAGTGGTTAAAAGATTTAAAAAACCATTTAGGACCATATGGAGACAGTCCACATTTACAAGAGCATGCACACCACTTCAAAATAAGTCAGTCTGATTACTTTTGCGACTAGCCGTATACATATATTTTCATTCATTAGCTTCCTTCAGTTCTCTCTTTCTCTAACTCTATCCTCTATTTTGAAACCGTAGATAGCAATTTGGAACTGTAATTTAAAATCGGAAAAGGAGGGTTTTCAGTAACTTTTTTCAACTTTATAATTATCAAGTCAGATTAATAGCTAAAAAGGGAGTAGATAATAATACATTTTGTAATATACGATTTATTGTCTTTATATCTTGCAGTTACGGTTATTAATTCCAACACAACAAATCCATGTACACAGCAATACACTAAGGAGTTTGTTTAAAAGAAACACACACATATGTTAAACAATGTTGTTTTCGATAACTATGAAAATACTTGCTATACTGTAATAAATACATATAGGTGGTCAATTTCAATTTATTTATTGACAGGTACACGAAATTTAATATATTTGTTTTACTGATAATTTTAAAATACAAGCTCCGATTAGATCTTCTAGACAAATATTGTGTTCACAAGAAGTGCTAGCGTACAGATATCTATTCCATTATTCAAATAAAATCATTCAAATATTTAGTATTTCATATCATCTACAACTATTAATATTCAAATTTAAATATCAAATAATCTAATTGAAATGAACTAGAGGGTGTTAATCAGCCTTCGTTGAAATAGCATTCAAAAATAGAATTTTGTACACTTTTTACAGGCCTTTCAAAACACTTTGTATACGATTTGCGGTACACCTATATATGTGAAGGAGATCCGAGTGGGCCATAGCCTTCTTCTCTTTGGCCGGTCGTCCCATGACTCGGCATCAATGCGCGATTACCGCGAGATGGTATCGCGGACCCCCCAGATAGAGGACGCGTCTGTCACTCGTTCGACTCAAATTATACAAGCACAATTAGTCTTCTTCATTGACACGCCCGTGCGTCCGGCTCGTTCTTATACTACTTCAATTTGCTTTTGGATTCAATTCTTTTTCTTTTCTATTGAAGCTTCGTATGCGTTCATTTTTGGTGATGGATGCACGTCTGCGAATATGGGGAGTCTGAGTCTTTACATTTGGTAGGAAGCAAATGATACGACGAAATATGTATGTAGATTGGCTGAGTTATTTAATTTGAGGAATGTTGAAAGAAGTGATAACATATTTTCTTTATAAGCCACATTCAAATCATTGACTGAAAAGGAAATAAATAAGAAGTATTGTAAAGAAATATTCGAGAATTTATATACATACGTTTAGACGACGGAATACCAAAAATTTATTCATCAAAACCATATCTCTCCCCAAGAAAGCCAGTGTATTGTTATTAAAAAAGTACTCGAATATAATTGAGGCCATAGAAATTCTTACTTTAGCCTTTTCTGCTATCTTCAAAACTGCTTTCACCATCTCGCAGAATTTCATCTACAGATAATTTGTTGAAATGGCACTGCACGTATACGTCAAGTTTTGTTTTAGCTTTTCATGTGAAACCAGCCGCTACAACAATGTTATGTTTATTTTGTTACCTATTACGGATTACAAATTTGCTCAGAAGGATATCGCGGGTGATGATCTAATATTCAGTTTCGTCATAGATGATGTTCGTTATGCGTTTTTGAAGCTCATAATCGACATTATTAATTTAACGATCTCCGTTTATACTTTTCCTATTCGATGGAAGCGGGCAAGAAACCCTAAAACTTCTGTCAGTAATTATTGCCTGCTATCGAATTTATCAAATTTTGAGAATGTTATCTACTCTTATTTACACCAAAATACATTGCCTTACATTTCGCTAAATCAGCATGGTTTTCTTGTCACTGTATGTCAGTTTATTAGTGAGCAACTTGGTATATAAGATCAGGTTGACATTGTTTACATTGACCTCAGTCGAGCCTTTGATGTAATTGATTATGAAGTATTACTTGACAAGTTAATGAATTTTGAATTGAACTTTTCATTGTTATAACTCTTACATTCCTATTTTACCAAAAGAAATCATTATGTATATTACAATGGTTACAGATGGCTACAGACGGCTTTTGTTTGGACTGTTTATAAACGATTTACTGATGTCTTTATCCTGTGCAGTGTGACTCACACCATAATGCCGTCTTGAAATAATTAAGAAAAGAACAGTATAAAAAAATTAGAGGCAGTACTTGGTGCCAGGTTTACCTGCAAGATAATCTGGGCTATATTACTAGTTGATGTTCTTTATACAAACTAAATGTGAGTAAATGCTTGTTTGTTTCATATACACGAAAGATTAACTGTATTGATGCAGGTATATACGGACTTTACTTTGTCTTGTAATAGGTTCCGTGGTTGGAAAGTCACTTCTCATTGGCGAAGTATATCTTTTAGGTTTTGTCAATTAGGGCGACGCGAAAGTTTTGCAACATGATATTTTCACCAACAAAACGGAAGGAATTCAGATACAAATGATTTGATCTACAACACTTATTTCTTAACTTACTTTTAGCATTTTCTAAAACGTTTTGTTTATTTATAATCTTTAGTACTTATATTATGCAAAATTATAAATTAGAGTATTGTTGATCCTACTATTTATTATTACTTGCCTGTGCATATGAAGAATTTGAAAACTTATGCAATCGTTTCTAATACCTCGATAAGCATTTAAACATAGACTCATACACACTTACAATTTATTCAAAGATTTTAATAGGATATTCACCTTTAGGTAAGAAGTAAAACGTCCAAGAGGAAACTAGACAAAATATTGAAGTAAACAACTAATAGCACAATGATTCACACCAGGTAGCAATTAATGAACTTTAATTTCTGATAAATTTCTGGCCATTCAGAATATACGAGGGCCATTCCAAAAATAAAGAACGTTTTATTGTGTACAAATTTTAATTAGATATAATTAAACAAAACTATATTATACATAAAACTGGATACCCAAGCTACTTTTCTTACATGGTCACCCTTCAAATTTAGGCACTTACCTTACCGTTTTATCAGCCCTTTTTATGCGTTCTGTTGTCCACGTTACAGCGTGTATGATTATCCGAGCAAACTACGCAACTCTTTTGCAGTATTTTATATTTTAATACGCTATTCCACACATTCATCTTAATAATCTTCACGGCATTAGCTTTTAGCATTTCTTTCAGTTATTAAAATTTTGATCTTTTTAGTGTAAAACCTTTATTCAATCCCCCACGAAACCAATTCTCTGCTCAAGGATGCACACCCGGTTCAAATTATTTCAGTCAAATTGTTAGACAACTCATTATACACTTCATACTTTCCAATACAAAATGGGGAATAGATATATACTAACATTACGATTAATAAAAATCCCTGGGTTTAAATCATTATGTACTGCGTACAAATGCTTGTTGAGTGAGATTGCTGACATCAGAGTTAGAGAACAGCGTTAGACAGCTACCTTATTTAGTTTCTCAATTATCACAGCAACTTATAGTTAGCCCTATTCGGATACAACCGAACGAGTTTCTAAATTAAATATAATATAATATCTTCCTAATATTACAAGTCATATATTTGTACTCTACATTAATTTCTGCCTTTCGTTTATTTGTACAAACGTATTTCGTCTATCGTTTGCTATTATAACCAAATCTATGTATTCAGTAATTAGTACTGCTAAGTTTACTTAGAGAATATTGTAAGGAAATTCCGGCAATTACCCCTATCTATTAAATTAGGATTCCATTCATTATCCTTATGCTAATTATCCTCCTAAATCATTACTATGACATTATTACCAAATGTCTAGGCATTTCATTTCCAGGAACGATCAGGTAGCTTAGGATTGCTCATCTAACGAATAACAAAAAGGTTTTTACCTTTTTGTTATTCGTAACTCCAGCAACAGATTCATACAACCCTTCTGGTAGCTTTTCTGTCATAATAACTGTATCCACATGTAAAAATCTGGTAGGATTTTTCTACGACTTCTTTGTGATCTAAGTATTATACGCATGCTCTCGTATATTAAAGCTAAAATTAATAACAGTTAAATTTCGGACGTGTTACCAAGCAAATGTTTACACATCTACATTTATAAATCAATTCGACAAGTTTTTCGTTTCATATTTCTGCTGCCTAAGAAAAAATCGTACTCCATTATTCATTGAAATACGAATACAACGTGGCCGAGGTGGCTCGCGAAATATTTCAAGCTAAGAATATGCGAGCAAAAAGGCAACGTCTACTACGCACACCGACAGTGTGAACCGATATGGCAAGCAGCTTTTCGTTTACGGTGTATGTCTAAACGTACAGTGGCATCACGGTCTGATGTCTGGAGTTCAGAACAGTTTCTTTGTTATTGTTATTACGTAATTGTTATAATATTCTCTAAAATAAGGAACTAAAAGTTTTTAATGTTAATAATAATAATTTGAATTTTACGCTTCACTATACCTAAAATAATATAAAAATGGTGCAAGGTACTCGAAGTGTTAATCGCTGATTTTATTGAAACTTGTCCGTTTGTAGACCTTATAGAGTGTTACTTAACGGTTTTCTCCATTGCTGTAGAACTGCATATTTAACAGTTGAAATTTAGCCTTAAAATTCGGCCAGTTTTGCTTTTCCAAAATAAATTTTGAATGGATAAGGGAAAAAAGTATAAATCTTACACCATTTAACATCTTCTGGTTGGTGTGGATGTATATATGCAGGATGTCACAATAAAAACGGAACAACGTACATTATGCGTACTTAAACCTATGCTTCGAATTTCATACTGGTATTTATACAGGATGTTCACAAAGAGATGAGCGTGCAGATATTTCCATATTTAAGCCAGATACCGTATAAATTATTGTCTGCTTGTGCTGCACGTTAAAAAAATTATGTAATTTAATATCATACACTAAAAGCTTATTTGTGATAACCTTCGAGATACTTTATTGTGAATATATCACGCTATGAAGTAGCACATATAGTTAAAACTAGTTTCCTGGTACTTTAGACAATAGACTAACAATAATAAGGTAATAACACATCATTAGTTTATTATTTTATTCTTAAAACTGTCACTGTTGGTACCATTAATGAGTATATAATAAAAAACTAACTATTGATAATAATATTTATTGTTAGTTTATCGATATTGAGTTGAGTTCACGGTTGTGTAGGCATACATAAAGGTAATAATGTAAATAAAATAAAGACTAATAATTTTTTAATTAAAGCAAAAGTGAATATGTAAAATATATAGGTACATTCTTCATTCGTTATTCTTTATTTATTATTACTGAAAGAATGCTCGAAACAGAAATATTGATTACAATACGCACATCTTACGAAAGCATGCTTTCCATATATTGAGTGTATTGGTAAGTCTTTGCTTATGAAATAAAAGCGTACGTTACTGGATGACTATATACCTTTGGTTTGGATTATAATATAATATAATTATATATAATATAAACATATAAAAAATATAAAAATGGGTTTCTATATCTTGCGAGGATAAGGGGATAGGGCCAAATATCGTAATTTTATTACCACATTTCGATAACGCAAGTTAATATCAATATCGGTAACCAAAAATTGATTGTCCTCTAACTATGTATGTATACTAATTAATTGTGTCTGTTCAGTGGACTTTCATCAAACTATTAAAAGTGATTCATTCCTACGCACTCCATAGTATAATTAATTAACGCAGTTGCCCAAAAAGTAGGAGTTGTGGGTTCGAATCCTAGCGGATACCGTGAAAATATTTAGTTTCATAAATTAATTAATTTAGATGTTGTTGGAACCTTGGAAATTAAAATGCATTAGTCAAGATGTCTTAAGTAGACTTGGGTTGCAACAAACAATATCCGCTTGAAACTGCCCAATCTCTTCTTGATTTAAAACATGTATTTGGGATGAGAACAGATGTAAACATTTTATACCTTGGTGTGAAGATAATTACTTAGTCTCTTTATTGGGGTGCTTAGACTCATTTACATTTCGTGAATGTTGGAAATGAGCAAGAGTTATACCGGTGCTTATAATATGGAAACCCGAGCTAATATAGGTAACAATATATATAATATACATATGTAGATAATGACATGCTATTTTTGAATTAAGTTGGATTAAGAAATCCAAAATCGAATGTATTTTTTACACTAGATTCGGTGCAAATGAATATTCTATGATATTTGGCATCCTACAAGGCCCACATCTAGGATATCTGCTTTTCATGCTATTTCTTGATGATCTACTGAAGGCGTTAACCACTGTCACCCACGCTTATGCTGACGATGTCAACGTGCTGAATTCATTCAGAATTGATTCAATCGACGATGTAGTTAAATACAATGGGTTATTGATCATACAATTCATTGGTGCCACAAAAATAATGTTGTGATAAATCTATTAAAAGGTTTCTCACTTCGTGCCAGTTATTAGTTGCATAGGAGCGAAACAGACTATGCAAGATCACGAAGTAATTTTTCACAGCCTCTTTCGGTCTGCGTTTGTTCCTTAGGTGCGGCAATTTTGGAATTTGTCACCTTCCAAATTCTTTACATGTTCTGAAAATGCGCTATCGAGCATTTGTTTTATCGATGGTGCGAGGATTCTATTGAGAGAATGCAGCAAAGATTCTTTTCAAATTAACACAGAAGAGTATGGATTATAATATATTATTGGAACGACATAAGATCCGGAGTCTCATTGAATGAAGGAAAAGTTCCAGTGCACGTTTCTATTAATAATTCATTGATAATCAAAGCAATTGTCTCTAACTTTTATTTAAAACAAATATGAATATTGCTCGTGCAATTTCGCGCGATGCTCAATGGTTTGGATTTCTTCCAGCAAGAACTAATAACGTGAATAGGTTTTATAGAGATGTTTACTTTGGCGATGTAGTTTAGGTAGGTTGTCCTGATG
The DNA here is from genome assembly GCA_023509865.1 of Trypoxylus dichotomus. Classification (NCBI taxonomy): domain Eukaryota; kingdom Metazoa; phylum Arthropoda; class Insecta; order Coleoptera; family Scarabaeidae; genus Trypoxylus; species Trypoxylus dichotomus. Next base: position 42,383,147 of record CM042074.1, on the reverse strand, counting down.
GACGAATAACGTTTATTCTTATTATTATTTTACTTTTTATACTTCCGTTTAACACCTTTTAGGTACTCAGTACCTATCTGTAACCAATTGTTGTCCAGTCTGACTGCACGTCAATGTACTCGGAGTGGGTGAGGTTCCCGACAACAGGCTTGCACCTGCATGTAAGTATGTGCAGAGAGAGGTGCACATCAGTAATAATTCATTAATACGCGGTATATGCGCATACTCTACGTACACTGCATGCTCTCATCGCAGAAAAACCAGTAAATATGTCTGGGCTATTACCGCTATTAGTTATTTCCACACATCCTACACCTCGAGATTCGATCCGCTCCCTGTCCGCCGTTCTTGTGGACCGGATCGCGGGCACGTGTACAACACATACCTGACCCTAGACCAGTGCAGCACCTCGGTAGATACCGATCTCTTATATTTCTTCGTCCTCTGCTGCTTGATCGTTTTAGCAGGGGCAGCACGGTACCGTACCTACCTTTCCCGCGATCTCTTTTCAGCCGCATTTAAATGCGCCGCGCTCTTCTTCGTCATCATTCTCATCATCTTCGCGTCGCTGTGGTCCAACTAAACACCCCTGGCGCATTCACCTTTAACCGCCTCACACCTACGACATCAACGATGATTCTTGCCAACCATTGTTAAGTAAAAAATGGTAGTCGAGGATACTTCATCTATATACAAGCACGTTTACTTTTTGGTTACTTGGAACCAATGTGCCGAATATACGTATTAGTACAATATTATTTTCATTCGATAATGTTACCGCAGTTGTGCATAATTGAAAATAAATGAAACTAAGAAATATTTTAAAGTAGATAAAATTATTCCGAAAAGATTACACCCTTTGACCTCGAAGCCATATTTTTAGTTGCATTTTGGTAAAATGGATTGATAGTGTAGCCAAACAGTGTACCTTAAAGAAAGAAAATTTTGACAATAAATAACTCGAAGATCTATCTTCAAAGAAGAGGCTGAATTATTGAAATTTTAACTAGCTGTAATAGAATTTTATGGTACGTACTTATTTAGATAAGTGGTACAAGACTGCCGTGGTTGTAGAGACTATGAGTTTCGCTATCCCTCGCGTCACACAACCGTTATACTTACATTTACTTTAAGAACGCGTTAATTACCCAATAAATAAATTATTTTTTGACTTTAGACATTGACATAGGCTTTGTTTATTTTTATAAATCAAAGTTTTTGCAACATAGCAATGATGTGAGAGAAGAACTGAATCAGCAATAAGAAATAACAGAAGAAGAAGTTGAAGAAACCATACAAAAGAAAGTGATATGGGGGATGTTAAAAGCAATATCGAAGGAACAGAAGATACCAAGAGAATGGCAAAATAATCTGATAACCTCTATTTACAAGAAAGGACAGCAGATCCAATGCGAGAACTATTTTTTTTTAGCTCAGACAAGCTACAAACTATACACAAGAATACTGGAAAAACGACTATGAGTTTGGATGGAACAAAGGCTAGAGGAAAAACAGACAACTCTCGGACCAAAGATACAAACGGACGACAATATGTATGTAATGAAGAACTAACAGGAAGATAAATTGAAGAAGGAGAAGAAATGTTTCCACTGTCCATCGATCTGAAAGCAGCCTTTGATACGACAGATAGAAGAGACATGTGGGACAATTTAATGGAAATCCCTAAAATCCTGTTAGATACCATCAGAAGTAATAATAGTATAACAATCCCAGTAATAATGTATGCATGTGAAAACTGGGCATTGCTGAAGGAAGATGAACTAAAGATAAATGCAATGGAAATGAAACACGTAAGAAGAATAGCGGTGGAGAACAAAATAGGATAAGATCAAGAATAAGGATATTATAAAAATAACAGAGCAAGAAAACCATTAAGATAATGACCAAACTGTGTAAAGCCTATTTGCAATACTTGGAGGCAGACGGATCCATCAAAGTTATGGAGCGGCCTCCACAAAGCCTCGATTCAGACCTCATGGAGTTATTGTGGAAGGAACTTGATTGAGAAGTCCAGAAACCAGTAGCAACATCAGGGATTGATGAGGAAAAGAGCCTGAGATTCTCCACCACAAAATAGGCGCCTCAACTTTTTGGAGGTTTAAATTTTTGAAAGCTCTAATTTCAATTTATTATTCTATTTTGTGTTAATAGTCAACACACGATGAAGACAACAATGCCCGTAACATATTTACTCGAATCTGAGATTGGCAATACTTATTTTGTGATGGAAAATCTCAGGCTCTTTTTTTGCCGAATGTGTTCTTTAAATTCAAATGTACATAATATTAAATAATTAATATATATATATTGCTTTTTAGCACAATTCTTTTAACATTTACATAAAACAATCTCTGTCTACTTAAATTTTCAAAATATATATAAACGAAATATAAAATTAAAGCAAAGGAACAATGAATTTTGATAGTTTATTACAATTTTAAGTCTTTAATTTCGCAATCTTACTCACACTCACACGTACTCTACTGTACTCTAGATATCCTGGTCTTTGGTTTCCGAAACTTCAAATTATTATGAATATATCAGCTGGGACACTTTTTACTTCAAATAACTTTGAAGAATTTCAATAACTAGATTTATTTTAAAAAATAACGAATTTTTCTCTAGAGAGATAACTTTGACATCTGTGACTTTGACTCTGTCGTTATATAATAACAGCTTGTTTCCGGAATTACTCTCACTATACCCAAATTGGTTACCTAAATGATAGACCACACAGTAAACACACTCTTGATGGAATGACATTATTTACAAGTATCGACCTCCAGGCGTGCCATTTATTCGACGTACGAAATTTTGAAGATAGTGTGTCTCCGACACGATACTTTCTTCATAATTTGATAAAAATGTGTGAGTACAGTATGCTACACTTGTTTAGAAATAATTTAGAAGAAATTATATTTAATGACAAATGTATTTTTAAGAAAAATGATATAAATAGTCTACGATGGTCGAGTTTGCGCATCCACTGCGCATGTTGTTTAGGGGACTCTTTTCTTTTAAGAAATTTAAAATTATGAATTATGTTAATAATGAACAACTAAAGTAGATATCTGTAATATCCAATACACAGAAAGAAAACTGTACGGAATAAATATTATATGAAAATTAAAAAAAGAGGACGTCCTAATGGTACTTTGCTTCCAACGACAACGAAACAAAATAAGTTCATATGTTCACTTTTCACTAGTGCTCTTAATCTTTTCATCTAAATCTGTGGGTGCCCAAATATCTTTGAACGGTAGTGTATATACAATTGTAAGTATACAACTTAGTAAATCGTTACTCTAGCCCTGGAGTTTTCAACTGGCTATCTCTACACGATTATAATATATAATATAAATATTCGTGTAACGATAAGGATCGTGTTCTAAAATAATCGAAACAAATTCTTGCTGTCATAAGTGCTACTTTAAAATGTATAAGTCTGCATTAACCAGCGAAAATGGTAGATTTTTACTTACAATGTTATGCGTATATGCGATTGCCAGCAATGGCTGGATATATTTAACCGCTTACACCTCTTCTTGTTTGACAATTAATTCTTGGCACATATTACTCTGCGTCTTCGACAGCTTTAGTATTTGGTATCGTTTGTAAAGAAAAAAAACTAAATATTCCATAATACATAAATCCATTCGACTAAAGAATATGTATGCAAGTAAGAGGGCCATTTATCACTGTATTAGACAAAAGAAATGTCAGTAGGGAAATAGAAAAACTTCGTCGGATCTTCGTCATTAAAGAATCATAAAAGGAATCGTTTAATGCCGGCAGTAAATTATGAAAATGAATGAAACTATCGATCCGTTAAAGAGGCACTTCATTAATTCATTGATAGGAAACGATGGGGTATGCAAAAGACAAAAACACGAGCCATCGTCTAGTCTCTCGCTGATGACACGGCCATTCGTCGTCTAGTATATAAACTTCTACAGCTACAACGTACACAATACAGACGTATGTAAGTACGCACGTAGATGTAATGCATTCAATCGTGTAACTACAACAGTACACGAGCATGGGGAATAGTTCGACAAATAGAAGGAAACAATAACTCCGCGCACAACACAGTGCTGCGGTTTGTATTAATATTGGTTAGAGATTGTTAGTTATATACGCCATAATACCACATCACCCGTACAGACAGAAATTACATATGCACGCTTCATTAAATAAATGTCAATAAGGTTCGGGTTCTGAGTAATTTATTATGAGGACTCTCGTGGCGTGGATAAGAAGACGAAGAATAATAATAAGAATATAGAAGAGAAGAATCGAAGACTGGAAAGGGAAAAGCGCATCAAGGTAAGAGCGAGTGAGAATAAGTATTGCAACGTACAGTGCCTTGCGAAATCAATGTCTCTCTCAGCTGGCGATCAGGATTATCATTATGATCCCCATTGAAACCTCTTGTTAGTAAGTTCTATCTACATAGCCAATATTATTAGCTTTATACGACCGCTTCGACCATGCTAGATCAAGTGGTTGTTGAATGTGCTGAACTAGTAAAAGACTTGAGAATTTTGTTTGATAGTCAACTTATCTCTGCGCAACACATTTGTGATATATCATACACCTCTAGAAGATCTCTTGGCTTCCTTGTGTGGAACTGCAGACAATTTTTCAATGAAAGAGCATTGGAAGCTACATATTACGTTCTCATTAGATTTCGTTTGGAATATGCGTCTGGTGTGGTGGGGTCGTCTTGCTATATGACTCACAAATGTCTATTCGAGATAGTGCAGCGCAGATTCGCAAAATTTCTCTGGTTTCGCCTAGACGGAATTTTGCAATTGGATTGTTCTATTCCAGAAATTTAAAAAAAAGGAATATTTGTAGACATATACAGTAGGATAAATAAATTAGTCATCACTTATTTGTTCTTCGATAATCAGTTCACTGCTCACAGTTTTGTCATATGTGCATTATTAATGAAACTCATCCGTCTACTTTATTCAGCTTTATAATAAGAAGTGAGTGTAGTCCTAGAACATAGTTTGTTAAAGTTATGGAATAATTTGTTAACGGTATCAAATTCTTGTTGTCTTTTGTAGTTGATTCTTATTCTACACAATTTAGAAAGGCGTTTGTGAAGTAATTAATATATTTTCATCCCATGCCTTTAATATTATTTTCTTTATTCAATAACCCTATTGTAAAAATTCCTCGGGTGTTCTCGTGTTCATCACAGCAGAAACGGCTTACTTCGTTTGGTAGTCTTCTAAATGCTGACCTCCAAGCACTTCTTCAACTGGTCCAAGTTAGCTAATAACAAATCTGGACTGTAGGAAGGATGTTTTAACATTTTCCAGCCTAATCTGTATAATTTTTATCCCGTAACATTTGCTGAATAAGGCTTTGTGTTATGGCGTGTAGCGGGTTTTATGTTGTAATGGTGTTGGCATGATATTTTTGATGGATTGCGTCTTCCTTTTCCTTGGAAACGACAGTTTCTCGTCATTCCGAAGATAGCAATAACACTGTGCATTAATTATGCGTTGATAGTGGAGCAAATTAATGCGAACAGTACCTTCCAAATAGAAAAATAATACCTGTCATGACCTTTCCGACTGACAACCGAATCTTCACCTTCGCCGTCACTCCTTTACCGCTCTTATCCCTCATTAAGTAATGGTGGACAAAAATTTCTTTACAGGTTATGATCCGACTCAAAAACGACTTAATCTTTTATATGAATCCATTTCAGGGGAATTTCTAATGGATGTCGCTTCTGTTCATTCGCCAACAGACGCAAAACTCATCTCACGGACGTTTTGTGAAGTTCCAAGTCCACCGTCATTATCTGTTGGATATTATCGTGATTAATGTTGGGTTGCTCGGCGATTGCCAAGAGGCTTATGCGACTATAAGTTCTTCATGTGATTCCGAACCGCCTCCGTATTAACTTCTTTCTCTCTCTCTCTCTCGTTCTTGGAATGCGATCTACTTCCTAGACTTCTCTCTTACTCTAGACCTTTTCACGTCCTCCACAAAGTGTTTGTGCTACGCAAAGGTATGGATTCTTGACAGTGTGCTATCTCGGAACAGTGACAGTAATCTCTGTAAAATTTAGATTGGATTCGCCTCCACAAATCCATCATGTCTACCATTTTTGTAACCGCCCAGGATACCTGAAGATCAACTTCTCTTATATCGATGACCCTCTGTATTAAAAGAAAATCAGTTCCGTTTATGTTTAACACACTTTGGTAACCGTAGTAAATTGTAACACATCACAAAAATATCGGTAGAAGATAGGCTTTAACGAAAGAAAAACTAAATATTAAGTTCTTGTAGAAGTAGAACATTTGCAAACTTATTACTAGAAAAACAGAAACAGAAGATGTACACATCCAAAAGTTAAGAACAAGGGGGAATCATATTTTACATACAATGCAATAGCTACAAGAACTAACAGGTGTTATACTAACCAAGCTGTACGAAGAAAATCACTGCTTGCGTATGGAACAAACAAGAAAGGTTAGTGTACGCAAGAAATTATTCCCGGTCAACTAGCGAAAACTAGTCTAAACAAATAAACCGAAGTTCAAGTCATTGGATTCAATACTAGCAACTCTAGTATAATAATTACTGCCGTTTAATCTTAGCCTAATGTTCACAGGTTCTACCCGCAGAGTTTTGACACATTGGAAAGAACGTTACCAAAATAATTATCCATTGAGTTGCGGAGTAGACCACTTGCATTACATAAACATATCACAGCGTTGACGATGTATGAACAGAATGAAATATAATACATTGTCAAGAAATTATTTAGAGACCTCTAGAAAGAAGCAAATAACATTAAAACAACTGGAAGGAATTAATAATTTTATAATAATTAGAGTATTTTCTCAATTATATAATTTAGTTAGTAATAGATAAATGGCGCCAGTTTCGTATGCGTCCACACACACATACATTACACATACATATTATGATATTGGAAGTATAATATCGCACTGTCTTTTATAGAATTTGTTGTATTTATTTTTTGGTCATACCGCTAAATTTTGCAATTTAAAATACTTTTCAAATATACAGAATGAGCTAGAAAGTTACATATTAAAGTTAAATAAAAAAATATTTTCTGAAATGAAGGGGCTTATAAATTATATAATAAGATACACTTGGCTTCTTTACAACAGAGTCTGTGTCGAATTGTCCGTACCCAAACAAACTTAACTTACGATGAAATTCCTTTATTATATTGCATAGAAATAATTATGGTTCGTGTAATATTTAACATTTCACTTTTTACTTCGGATACCATTAAAGTACACAACCAAGTACATTAACGTCTACAAAGAAAATTTCATTTGCGATAATCTTATATTCTACATTACTAGTAACATCTTGCAAAAACGGTATGCTGCATTATATACAAAGATGCTATTGCAGAATTACGTAGAATACGACGGTATTCTGTGTACCAGTGAATAACAAATACCTTATGGTGTTAAAACTGCTTCAAATCACTATTAAATATTGGTACTATTTGCTCGTACTAAAGCGGAGTCTCTTTCAGTTTTGGGAGACATTAATTCTGTTAGACACTTTACTACGTAGTGTAAGAAGAAGAAGAAGGTGATGTCGAGAAAGGGGGACATCATCTCTCCGGCTTATGAATAGAAATCATTAAAGAGTACACACCCTTGTTTATCGCCGGTCCATAGGTCTGTCTCTGAGGTTAGTTTTATAATTAATTGAATGCTGACTCACGGTTGATCTGGCCTAAAACACCATGGCCACCTCGATTGCTCTTGTCTATGAATAATGCGAGTTTTCTGTTACCTGTTTAGGAGGAGGTCTACTCCCTTATAGCAATACCACTCCTCAAAGCGGATATCATCATGATTAGGACGAATATTATTATTATTGCTTCCTTCCCTTCGCCGCCTTTCCTTTCCTTTATACCATACTTCGGTTTTCGATCGTGTTAATAACGATTGTTGTTTCGTGAAGAAATGTTATTTCAAAATGAAAGGTTGAATGAGACCTCTTTTTATTACGGTCAATGTCATCAGGTACAGATGAAAAAAAAATATTTTAGCACATCATTTCCGTGAATGCTATAAAGTGATATCACATTGGATTTAAACCCGTACCGATGTTCTGTACAAATAATAATAATAACAATAATAATAACCCATTTTGTCCAAAAGCAAAATCCAACTACAAGAGAAACAATAACAGTGCTAAAAAGTAAAGATGCTAAGATATGTACTACAAGCTGATAATAGTCCATTACAAGAAGCAATGATGTATAAAATAAAGTTGCAAAAGTAAGTAAGCAGTATATGAAGTTAATGCTAATGCAAGAGATCAAAAAGTAACATAATGCAAAAACAATTATTTAGTTATTTAACAGGAAGTAAATCCAAACCAGTATCAGAAACACCCCAAATTCGTTCATTTTTGAAGTGAGTTGATAATGCAAACAAGGTACAGTCCTGGCTTGTATATTCTAAAACAGCTAGTTCGTGTAACTTCAGAGCATAACAGTGTCTATAGAGTGTACGTAACCTGGTGTAGTTTCAGTTTTCGCTGGCCAAAGATAGCTAGATGAAATTTTGAAACTTGTGTTTCCCTATGCAACACGCGTTTGGAAAATTCATTTTTATGGACGACAATACTTGCCACTATCGAGCAAACATCACGAGTAGCTGGTTTCTTGTAATAGAAAGATGGAATGGATAGCTAATTCCTCAGGTGACAATCCAATGGAAAGCTTATGCGGTGCTTTGGGAAGAGGTGTTATTGCACGAAATATGCCACCGGAAATGCTTCAGGTTTCCAAAAAGAACCACAACATGACTTCCCAAAAATTGCTCATGCTAACCCAGCGCCCAGGTCTTGCTCAGCTATTCCCGGGCATCAGGGTGGTTTTTGAGAGGCAATTTGAAGAAGGTTTGTTAGTTGTGGAAGACGCAGAACGTGAAGGTAGACGAAAAAAAATTGAACATGAAAAATTCTAACCGTTGTTGGATTAAGACAGCACAAGCGCATCAAGAATTGCTAGAAGCATTGAATGTTGAGCAAACCGTTATCAGTAAACATGGAATGGGTATGGTTAAAAAATTTGGAAACCACATGTATTAACAGAAAGACAAATGGAATGTCGAAAATCACTTATGAAATACTTCTCCAAAGATTGGATATGAAAAGTGGATTTACAACGAGAATTCTAAACGTACGGAAGATTGGATGCGGCGAGGTGAAGCTGGTCCATCACAGCCAAAGTGGAATGTTCATTCTTATAAGGTTATTTTGGTGAGATATGAAAGGCGTTATACGTTATGAGTTAGTAAAATCTTCTAAAGCTGTTACAGGCTAAGTCTACCGACAACAATTGAAGCATTTGAAGCGAACTATTCAAGAAAACTAACCAGGATGGGAGAATGGACACCGCAAACTGATTTTGCGGCAACATAAAACCACATACTGCAAAGGTCGTTAAAACCTATTTGAAGGGGCAGAACTGGAAGCTTCTATCCCGCCTGCTATATACACATTTTTTACATTTTTTTTAAATTTTAACCATGAGTGGGGCTTTTAACCCCGAGAAGCAACTCGACCAGTGGCTCGCCTATTGTGCACCCATGTGATTTTAGTTCATTCGACCGGATTATACCTGAACAACAAAGTCCATAATCCGCTCGAGAGGTAATTTTCTTAACTTAGGTCCGTCAAGCTGAGCACCCCGAAGGTGAACCTGCTTTTCCTTGCAGACTGCCGGGCAGTCGACAAAGATGTGCACAGAAGTTTCCTCTGCTCTCCCATACTTTCTATATGGAGGAGAATTTACTAGGCTTATGCGATGGATGTGTTTATTCCGTGCGCAGTATCTAGTTAAGATCGCCGTGAATGCTCTCAGTTTGGTCCTGGTCATAAGGACTGCCTTACGCAGTCTTCCCTCACATGGATAAATTTCCAGAGACTTGCAGTGTCTCAAACCGTGTACACCGTCCCAGTGGGATCGATGTTTGGTGGCGAGCTCGGATTTAACAAAGGTCTTAATACTGCCATAGGTACTCCCACACGTCGTACCTTGCTAGTAAGTCAGCTATTTCCTTTCCTTTAATCACCAAGTGGCTTGGCACCCATCTCAGCGTAACGCAGCGATGTTTTGTCAACTGTTGCAGTTTTCTATGGCACCCCAACACCACTTCGGAGTCAAACCTGACAGCCTCGGCCTCGGGCAGAAGGACGGCTTAGTTGGCCGATACGATTTCTACCGCTTCAAAGTCATGTACGTAGTTCCGTAGAGTTCTCCGAACATGCTCTTTTGCATTACTATTTACTCTAGTCGATACAGTCAGCCCTTCAAGATGTACGATTCACATCTTACGAAAGTATCAAAAATTGATTTGACCAATGTATCGCTTCAAAACACGACGACTTTTTCAGGCAGGGAATCCATAAATTGTCTGAAAAGTGGGCGAAGGTTGTGGTTTCTGATCGAGCATACTTTAAATAATCTACGACTTTTATGTACTTGTAATAAACATGTAATTTTAACCAAAAAAAGCGAAACTTACTTTTGCATAGGCTCTGTAATTTTTTCAACCTCGTTATTTTAATATAGTTTGGACATATTCCAAAATAATTAATTTACATATTTAATAGTAAAAAATATGCTGCAAATGATCATTTCGGAAATACCTTTATTTCTAATTCAAAATTCGGAGATTAAGTGCTTAAATATCGATATCGATCTTTTAATTCACTAAATAATGTATTTTGTTGTGACCTGGGGATTTGATGCTAAGTCGTGATAAAGATAATTACATAAATTATTTTAGTCACCTGCACAGATTATAATTTCGCTTATATGCATTTTTAGAAGTATTCATGTAAAAGTATCTCTATAATAAATCCATTTTTTTTGATATTCCATTACTGACCTCGTACAACGTGAAGGCAAAATATTACGTGTGCATCATTGGTAAGTACACCTATTACAGGAAAATTGCAAACCATTATTGCCCTCTAGGTACGAATTTAAATCTCAACTGGCTCGTGTGATTTGCTTGCTAGGGTTTCGTATTCCACGGCGAGACTAGGCATTACTTATTGGTATGCGCGCTTTCCGATATAAACTAGAAGATGTTATAGCTGCAATACGTCGAGATTTTCGTTTAACTTTTATTCTGCAGCGGAATTAAATTAGTTTTAATTTGAAATATAAATCACACGGAAACTTGATTATAATATGGAGATTTTGGGGAGTTTTTATTAATAACTGTAATAAAAATCAACAGTCAAAGTAAATAGAAATCCCGACGTGAATTGATGGCCAAATTAGAGGACTACCTGAAACACATTTATTAGGGCATTCTGTTCGTGTCGTAAACAAAATGTAAATCGGCGTGTTTTATGAAATATTTTTAATAATTCTATTTCTTTTGATCTTAATCTCTACGGGCAGGTAGACGGAGGCATAAAGAAGAGAGTAAAGCGAAAGCGACGAACAAATAAACTTTGTAATGCAAAATATGCGTCCTTCATTATTCTCCGTCCACATTAAGATATATTTTGTTTTCAGAGACATAAACAAGTGGACTTAACGTTGAGACCCAACTTCAGTGTGCGCTTTTTCAAAGCAAGTACATGAGTACGTAACGTGAGAGCTCTTGAGCTGTTCCCTCTTTTTTCCCTAGTGATTGCTAATAATGGTTAATTACTGATTAAAGAAGGTTGTTGATTCTGTAAGAGGTATCCTCCATGCAAGATCAAAAAAATGATTCATTTCGTAAAAGTAAAGGTCATATACATTGATGTTGTTTTACCAAGTTATTCAGTATTGACTTACCATACGACGTCTATGGTGATAAGTAGAGACCGGATTATGCGCAAAGTGCAAAAATTTAATTTAAGTTATTTATTATATTTTATGTCTATTTGTAGATGTCTTACACTGATTAAAGTTAATTAACGCTAATTAATGCAATCAGTGTAATACATCTACATACAGACGTAAAATATAGTAAATAAATTAAATTAAATTTTCGCACTTTGCATATAATCCGGTCTCTAGTGATAAGTTACCTAAGGAACTAAATTCCTGTTACGTTCATACAATCTTCGTGGATTTGTTAAAAGCGCTGGTTAAATGTAATGAAGAAGACTGCTTGTGGTGTAAAAAGTCTGATTTGCTATCATACATTTTTCAAATTTCCTTTTGTTTTGGACCTTCCTTTAAAATTGCCGTAAATATATTTTAACACACTGACTTACGTACATGCGTAATTGTTGATCTCAATATAGATGGCAATACAAATATTCTACGGTTCTTAATTATCGATTCATATTCCCTTAAATTTACTAGATACTACTCCAATATAGACACAATACTTTGAAATAGTTTCTTGACAAATACAAGGGAAAACGTACTAAATTATAAATCACTACTTTGTTACCACTTTTCTTCTAAATTAGGCACTAAGAAATAAATATAGTGGGGGTATATAAAAACTGAAGTATAGAAAATAAATTACTGATCATTTTACATTACCGACCAAACGGCAAATTTTTGTTCAAAGGGCATCTAACTTCATTTTAACTTAAAACTCTATTTAATTATCGCTGGAGGTCACCCTCTTAACTGTTGAGGTGCTTAAAGTTAGCGATGAAGGATTGGCAACTGTTTCAATATTGCTGATTTCAAAAAAGATTTCGATATCTTTGATTACGAACTACTTTCAACAATTTTGCATTACGTCAGTTTTTCAGCTAAGGCAATTTGTCTACGTCGCAGCTTTCCCGAAAATAGATCGCAATCGGTTAAGGCGGGTAATGATGTCTCTGAGGGAAATCTTTTATCATTTGGAGTTCTGCAAGAATCTATTTTGGAGACGCTGCTTTTTTCGGCATATGCGTGCAATTTGTTTGTTTTAATTGAAACCTGCAGAATCTATGCTAATGGCAGGCAGATGTAATATTCTTTCACCAGGATAAACTATGTGCATGTACTAAATGTCATTCAAAGGGAGATCGACGCCACCTTTGCGCTTAGTTCGTCCCACTCCTTACATGTAAAGTCATGCAAGTTTAGACCTTTATTCTTTGGTAATGAGTAAATACGCACTTGGTCGATTTACTTGGCTTTGCTAACAAACATAGCGAAGTTCTGGCAGTGGCTACACTTTATTTGCAGTATAAGGAAATATATTGCCTATCTTTACGAAGTATAAATGGTGAGATACATCACACATAATATAATAGCAACTGAAGTGCTAACATATCCGTATGAACTGGTTTCATTTCGTACGGATGTACATAACACCAATGTAAGATTAAACGAATATTAATACTAATATTAAACCACTGTTGGTATTACTAGTGATAAAATTATAATTTCCTTGCAATTAACCAATGTAATTAAATTCCTGAAAAAATATCAGTCTCGATAGGATTTGAACCTACGACCTTTGCGTTACCAGCGCATTGTGCTAATATTACACTATTATACCGAATGTGAATTCAAATGCGCCTGCAACGCGGTGGTCATGGGTTTAAATTCCACCCAGACTGATATTTTTTCAGGAATTTAATTACGTTTGTTAATTCCAAGGAAATTATGATTTTATCATCAACGTAAGATCTAGAGAACCAATAACGCCACCGCTGCAGAAAACATCCCTTTATGGGTAATCTTTTGTATCTCTATGTACAGGCTTTACAATTGCCTTTAATTGTCAATGAAATGATACCTGTCGAATTTAAGGCATCCCTACATTGATACATTTACATAAGGCAAATGAACGGTGGTTTTCTGCGTTAGATGCACATTTCTTATTTAGCATCACAGAATTCTAGAGGAAGTATATTAAGGATGAAGTGATGGAATGTTTGGCAGTGTTTTATGCCACCATTAAACTTTTCTTTGCAATTTCTGTACTTTCCTTTTGTTGTACGGAATAAAGGTTATTGTTATTATTCCCTCAAGAGAAAATGTTGCCATAAGCTGACGTACCATCTGCAAAACTTGGAAGAGGGTTGATGATGGTGTGAACTGTAAACAGAGGGTGAAATTTGCTTAGGATTGAGGGAGTATTAAGAAAACAACAGTATAAGGACATTTTATAGCAGTATATGGGTCACCATAATCAGCGCTTAAATCCTATAGGAAAGTTGTGAGATGAACTAGGTGGGCATTGCTGGAGTCCATGTCCAACAAAGCACTTAGTTTTTATGCTTCATGAAATTATTAACTAATTTCATTATGCAACATGTCAATTAAAGATTTTTCAGCCGTGAACACGTATTTCTTCGATTACATAACTAATAACTATAAAATATAGTTGCTTTTAGACGAGATAGCTTGCTCTAAAGGCAACTTTTACATTGAGCCTCTGAAGAAATCCTTGTTGAAGACAGCTAGTTTGCCATATAGGCACCGTACATGCAGCTATTGAAGGAGATTGATAGTGTGCACTAAAGCCATAAGTATTGAGTATTGCTGAGTCTTTTAAAATTTATCATGTTATTGTAAAAATATAAATGAAAAATTGCTGAATGAATACAAAATTTACCTTTATGTTAGAGTGAGATATTTATCTAACAGTATTTATGGCCAGACTAGGTATACGTATCCATGGATTATATATGTATTTTTTTCATGCATTGTAATGCAAATGGATATTGTGTTGGGAGAAAAACCGTGATTACTATAGGCGTTAAGTTAATATTAATATGAGCCCACCGTTGCTATTAGCAATGGTAAAATTATGATTTCCTTGCATTTAACCAACATCTTTAATTTCTGGAAAAATAGCAGTCATGGTAGGATTTGAACGCAGTACTGGCGTATTGTGCGACCAACTGCATCACGAGACTGAACGTGAGTTCAAATCGTTTTCAATACCTATATGTTACATTTTCAGGAATTTAAAACGTTGGTTGGATGAAAGGAAATCGTAATTTTATCATTACTGTAGAGGTTATTGCATCTATTTAAATTAACTTGGATTTGATTACTCTTTTCATACGATACTCATACCCTATAAACGATAGAATCGTAACGTTCGTCTTAAACTGCTAAATATTAACCCTCTTTCATCGCATTAACCCAAGATATTAACACATAGCAACTACCGACGCATCTAAGCCATCATCGCACTCACACGTTCTCGTAAGGTCATATATTTCCCGACCGGTATTAGCGAAACATTCTGAGGATTATCCCGGGCGTTCCGCACCATATTTATGAAAATGGAAAATCCGTGGGAATATAAAAAATAATGTTTTCTTGTTTTTGTCATAAACACTCGAGTTAAATTTGTGATAACGCTGGCGGGATGGTGCGGCGCGCGGCTCGGGTCGCGTAGCGCGAAGATAACGTCCCCTGGGCTTGACAATCATTGAAATAAAGCCCCGTTATCATCCTTTTAATGGCTACTTCGCATTAATGTGTAGAACGTCGCTTACTTACACGCAAAATTATGTCGTTTAATTCGTCCCTGTTTTTCTTCGTCGTATAAGTATGGTATACGGGAAATATTGTTGAATTATTAAGTTATTGCTGCAAAGTGCCACTTATTGTTAGATAAATCAGCGGTAAGTAAAGTTAACTGTAGGATACTGTAGTAAATTAATATATGGGGAAGCATTTACTGTATTAGAATCAATTATTTTCAAAATATAAAGTCCATGTACGTGGATTATTGTATTATTCATCGCACATACGTTAATATAAACTTGGAAATATTGTGAACGTGTCACAATCATCTTGTTAAAAGCCTATATCTAAAATACAGGGTGTCGCTTTTAAAACGATTAAGTTAAAAATCGTTAAAACCGAGAATGCCGTTAACCGCGAATCAGAAGCGCTACAGAGAGCAGGTTATCACACTATTTCTGTATGATCTTCTTCGATTTTGTCGTGTCAGGAACCTACCACGTAATCAACAATTTCAGCAGGACGGGGCAACCTGTCACACGGCAAGGGAGTGTCTTCGAATGCTGCGCAGTTATTTTGGGGATAGCCTTATTTCACGTGGCACTGATTTCCCATACCCATCGCACTCATCAGACCTAACACCAGCTGATGCGTACGTATGGGGAATGCTGAAGGAGGCTGTTTTCCGTACCGATCCACTGTCTGACATTCCGGAATTGCGGAGTAAAATTCAAGGTTTTCTTTGTGCCATGCACTAACCCACGTTCACAGATATGTCTGTGAACCTTCGTAAACGCTACAAATACTGCTTGAAACTGAAGTGAGGTTATCTTGGACATTTGTTTTATCGGAAATGTCGTTGTGAATAATGTTTCCAACGCTATATAATGTTAAAGTATTTGTTGTTGTATCCGTGTGTGTATTGATTGTTGTATCGGTCTGTGGTTTTTCTAAAAGGTTGCATTACACTACAGGCGAATTTGATATCTATTTCTAATTGGTGCTTCTCAAACAGATTGAATTTAAATATATCTAAGTGCAGAGTCGTATCATTTACAAGGAAAAAACAACCAATGATTTTCAACTACGCTTTGAACTCGGACGCAATCACACGAGTTCATGGCATGCATGATTTGGGGTGAACTTCGACTGTGGTTTAACTTTTAACGACCATGTTCCAAATGTTGCATCGCCTGCTAGCAGAATGCTAGGTTTTGTTTTGCGTAATACTAGGTCCTTTCAAGAAATATCCACTATAACATCACTCTTTTTTTACTTTAATGCGCTCAAAACTCGAGTATGCATCCCTTTTGTGGAAATTGTACTATGTTACATATAAAAATATAATACAAATAGTTTAAAGACGATATTTAAAGGACGTTTGGTATAAGAAATACAACACTTACCCGTGTAGAGTATTCCCATATGAAACCCTGCTTGCTGAGTTTTCTGTGACATCGCTCGAAGTAGGACGGGAGAAAGTTCGTCTAAGGTTTCTTTTTAAATTACTAAATGATCAAATAGATGCCAGTGAACTGCTTGGTAAACTTAGTTTTCACGTGCCATGACAATCTTCTCGCTCACTCAACACTTTTTATTTGGATTCAGCCAAGTCTAATCTGCTGTCACTCTCACCGATTTACTTTATGTGCTCCGCGTACAATATTACAGTATTTGCGGTGAGTATGACATTTTTAATTGTTCCCTTGCGCAAATGCTTGATTCGGATTCCTGATGAAGCAGGATATCTTACTCCAATATTGTGTATGGCCATGTAAATATGTTTTTGTATCTATCTATTTCTTGACTGTGGCCTATAATATGTCTAGTGAGATACATTTTTTGTTGCATTTTGTTGTTTGCCTGTTAATTGGTTTTTTGTTACATAGTAAACACATAAATAGTAAATAATATACGTTTCATAATTTCAGTACTGTTTAGTTTGCCGCATCCTGTACATACACTAGGTTTGGTCCTCCGTTGGGTTTTTAGATAAACACAGTAACTTCAAAGACATTACTATATTCCTACCAAGTTATTGAATTACAAGGATGTTACAAATCATTATAATTAGCTTGAACGTAGTTAATTTTCAATCCTCTACAGTTCAGATAGGGAGGGGAAAAGAGAGAGAGGAAAGGCGACAAATTATCATTTGACATGAATCTTGAATAACGTTATATGTATCTACGTTATATCGAGCAGAAGGCAACAATACATAATTGGTATTAATTGAAAGCGTTATTACAATCAACGGAATTATGCGCACTGATTCAAGCAACTGTCTGTTGTTCGACTGTTAAATGTGATTAGGGTGACTCAAGTCTGATTGCGCTTAATTGTTAATTGCTTAAGTATAATCATCTGTAATTATTCTCTGCCTTTATTTGTTCGATTGTCATAATAAACAGATAGTCTTGCTTCTACAGCGAGTTATTAAATTTGGATCAGGGTGGTTTCTTGGTCGTAGAAATTTAAGTTGAGAAATTACCACAATATATACAGGGTGGTCTAAATTTGGTGGAAACAGTGTACCTTGCTTTTTATATAACATAAGTAACGTCGAAATACTTTAGAGACGGAAAATTTGAAAAATGAAATGATCTTAATATACCAATACACAATCTACATCCTGATGAGTATACTGATCAAAGAAAACACCTACTAATGTAAATAGAAATGCAATAATTTGCAACAAGTAGCTCTAAGGAAGTTTGTAAGAACCACGTAATCCGTTTGCAGCAAAAATTTGCTTTAACTTAACTGTCTATTGTTTCTGGTCATAAAAGTTTGAAGAAATTCAAAGAATTGTTATAGTATTTGTTTTGACATCCTTTATTTATTATATCATGTAAAGGTGCTCCTTAATGATTTTAATCGTTCTATATAATGGGATGATTATACAAACCTTTAGAGTTATCTTCTCTTAAAAAAGTCAACAGTATGCACAGACAGATAGTCTTGTAGCTGTCAAGGTCCATCGCAACTAACATCTAAAGTTGATGATCAACGAAGTACCTTAAGAAGAGAAACAGATAATTGGTAGAGCCGGAAATAACCGCGCTTAATTGCTAGGAGCATCTCTCAAGCACGGTAAAATGATCAGGTAGGAATAGCAAGCCGCTTCTTTGATGAGAGAATTACCAGAAGCATTTTCAATGGACAAAAGTGCTCCATAATTGGTCAGTTGACCATTGGAAACATGCATTATGGAGCAACAGATTGTGATTTAAAATCCTTGGTCAGAGATAGGGAATATTCGTCAAGCAATCAGTGAGGGAAAGATGTTATCTCACTATATCGTATCCACAATAAAGCATAATGGAGGATTGGTTATTATTTCGGATTACTTTTACCACAGTGGAACAGAAAGTATCGTTTGAGTTACGAGGATTACTAAAAAAAGTAAATTATGAGGTAATATTAGAACACAACTGAATTCTTTCTGGAAGTTGATTACTTGGAAACGATTTTGAGTTTATGCGTTACAACGATCCTAAATGCACTGTGGTTTGTAAAAGCTATATGAAAAATAATATTTCTGAAGTAAAGATATGACCTCTCCAGAGTTCCGACTTCAAAATTTACTAAGTACCTAGAATCCGCAACAATTTCTGCATCTGAAGCTCCTGATTTTACAACCAAGAACACCAACTCGCTTTTGTGAAACCAATGCTCGAATATCCTGCTTATTTTTAAAGTATTTCCGCTTTAGTGCTTTGGTATTATCTTCCATACGAAACTTAATGATGCTACCTTACTATTCACTCTGTCTTTAAAATTTATTCTCTATCGTATTCAAGCACACCTTAGAATGTTTGTACTATCGACTTGACGGCAATATTAACTCTTGACTCCTGGACAAGACATTTTTCCTTGTGCCGCAATATTCTGCAGTAGTCATCACACCTTCTATTGCTCCTGCAAAAAACACAAACGAGTGAGTTACGGTCGCCACTTTATAAAACGTTATTATGTTACAACAGGATGGTTACTAACAATGTTTCAGATATGAACTTTTTTATCGCTATGTGTGTTATTAAGTATGTAGTTGTAGATCAGCAAGTGATTGCTACATAACTTGTATTTTCTTATTGATTATGTAACATCTCTTTATGTTTCTATATGAGACTTGCTTTCTACTAATTTGGGTATGTTGAATTCGAAAATCATGGTAGTTTTTGCGTATGACGTCAAAATTTAACTAGAATCTCTTTGAAGAATCACCAATGCGGCTAAGTTGCTACTTAAGAACTGATAAGAAATTAACAAACCATAAAATGTTAATAATTCATTTATTTATTTAAATACAATGTTAGTCACGGGTATAGCACAGTATTTATTTTAATAACCATTAAAAAATTACAAGAGCACTTGTCAAAACACAAACAACAATGAGGGAATAAATTTTCGTTTGCTGCACTTTCTTCTGTGGATTTTGGTTTGGCAAAAGTAGTCGGCTATCATATGAGGATCCCATTCTCCTTGGTACTCAGCTTCTATGGTTTTTAAATCGCTCGCCTTGTTCATAGAACCTAAATTTTCTGGAAACCTATCGAGATAACTATCAAGAGAATGAAGCTTCATGTTTATGTTACAACTTAGGAGGTGACATTTTTGGGCCTTTCATTTCATTAGATCTTTGTAATTGGAGGCTTTCGCATTTCTAAGAAAATTGTTCACAACCATGGTGAATGAAATCCAGACTTAATTCTCAGCTTCGTTCACAGATTTGATGAAATTTTGATCTGTTATTAAAGTTTTAATTTGAGGTCTAGCAAATAGCCCAGCATTCATTTTTTAGTAACTTAGTAACGCGGAAACTCCCCTTGCAAACCTAGAGCTTTAACATATTGCTTCATAAGATCCAATTTCAGTAAACAAGAACTGTCGTAGAAAAGAGACGTGACATGATAGGGAAAAATTGGTTTCATATTTGGCATTAGCTTACCTATATTAGTTAAAAGCAAGGGTCAGACCTTAGTTATCAGAAAAAAAATGTTTGTTGGTAAGTATTATTACCATCATTACCAGTAGTAAGACAGTTTACACTTGAATTTGGCAACTCAGACGGCGTGCGATCGAAACTATCGTTCCTCAAGTACAGTGGCAGTATTTTTTTGGGACAGCTTTGATATGTCTCCGAGTCACTATTTACATTTGGAAAAATAATTAACGGCGCTTCAGCCATTATGACGAGGGAGTATAGTAACAAGGAGTTTACACACAGTTTCCTACGGTTTAACGTCTCTGAGGTTATGATAAGCTAAAATAGCTTATACTTTCGCTGGGTCGTCCACTACCAAAAAACAAAAAAATAGCGTTTTTTTAATGAAAAGAAGGAGTAATATTTCATTCAGTATATAATAAGTCATCCAATACACTTTGTATCTATAGAATAATAAATATTGTTTTATTTACTGTAGAATATGCATGGTTCTATAAAAGTAGGTGTCTATGCTTTTATGAACGGTAGTGCATACAGTTCAGAGCATGGGTGCTGTTGAGTTCTCGTGTACTGCATTCACTTTTTTGAGGAAACGGTTAACTTTGGTAACTACCTGTTGTCTATCTTAAGGGAGAAAGACTTGAAGCGTATCAAATTTGAATATCTTACAATTTTTTTTACACAAAATAAAACATTCCCTTCTTTCACGTTGATCGGAGCATATGAAGTTCCACTTCCTCATTTATTATATTTATATTGATTGCGTTTCTGTTTAATTGTGTCTTTTCTTCGAATTGCCGTATTCATCGTACTTCATTAATACGACGTGTGAGCCGACGCATATAATTTTTATTCAGCTCGCTCAAAATACATACGCCGCCAGCACTGTACACTTTCAATAGGTTCTCCTCCGTCGACAAAATTCCAACGTGGTACCAAAATATCACGAAATTGTTTTTATTATATCAATAAAAGCAACAAAAAATTGAATAAAACAATAGGCACCCACTCATCGGTTGCGCACAGGTGCGCTCCAAGCGGCCCGTAGGTGTACTAAATAGTCTTGCTCGGATTCAAATCCGATACTTTTTATTTTGTCTTGATCCTCATTGTGTCAGGACATTAGCTCTAGATGGTATCAGTAACTTGTGGGTTTGATATTAATTTAATGCTTAGCCCGTGCGCTGGCTCTTAACAATTCAAGAAGAATTGTTGTTTTAAACAATATGCATTACGAGGAATGTCATTCCCGATGTTGTAAACGTACTGTAGCGCTGTATACGCTACGGATTGGATTAATGAAATTATAACGTTGATCAATTATAGATAACGCGCTACATTCACAACTCAAACACTTATCTTCGCGGGATAATTCCGAGCGTTTAATGAATAATAAGGTTGGGTTATTGAATATGCAGTATCAAACAATTACCTTGTTCTCCAACAATTGAATTTAATTTCACAGTCATTTACTGCACACGTACATATACATGTATAAGTGGAAATATGTAACGACTTTATACCTAAGCTAAACTGTATGAAGAAAAAGTTACCTTTCCAGTAAATAAAGCATAGAATTGGTAACATTACACCATATATAACACGCTATTCCTTAAATTGGTATCTTTTTTTCTTGGAAAGTATGTAGTCGTAGTAGAAAACAAGTCCCTTAATCAACAGGAAAAGCGGAGCAAGAGAGTACTCTATCAAATGTTTATATCATAGTAAATCATGTAATTAATGTCTAAAGTCCTTTATAAAAATATTTTTCACCTATGCATACACACACGACAATTAGCGAATATCATATCAAAAATCAACATCTTCAGCTGTGAAAATACATGGGAAATGTTTTCGTTGACAGGATGACCTATCAAAGGTAATTGCTAGCTAATGTCAGGATCTGATAGTGATATACGAGCGTGGTTACAGAGCGACGCGTCAAACAAAAAAGAGTTAACGTGGGTAGCTAATACAGAGCAACGCAGCTTGTGAGCTTCTTGTTTATGTAAATATCTTGAGTTATTTGGAGGAAATATCCTCAAAACTACTGAAAAATCCGTAGTAGACAGTGCCTCAACGTTATAAATACAAAAACCGGGAGAAATACCGTTGATTCAGACGACAACTTTGGAAGTAACCTTGCATTTTCCGTCATCAGTGATTTATTGAGGAGATCGAAGATTCGCTAATCTGCAAGCATCAAATTCTTGTGTGAGTAACTAAAGGAAAAAGCTATGGTTGCATCAAAATTATCTACTAAATTATTTTTCAAAAATTGACCTAGCTGGAGATTAGGTTAAGCTTTTGTCAAAATCATTTCCAATTGTAAGTGATATAACCTTCTTCTATTAAATACATTATCAATTTGTTTCTCTAGATGCCTCTCTTTTTTTATATTAGTTAACCTAGTTATATACAGCATTTATTTAAGCAAAATCCTTAAGTTAAAGAATCCATTATGGAAAAGTTCGTTACGAGCCCTGATTGAAATAGCAGCACCACAGTTGACGGAACTAAATACAGATGTATAAAGTTCTTTCTGTTGCAGAGTAATGCAACTATTTTTAATATCCATTTCTGTTGTAATATGCACCGGGGAAAACATTGCTCATCGGAGAAAGGGAACAATCATACCCGATCTCCTTAATACAGGGAAATGCTACAAGTTTATATAAAATACCCTTTCTTATTCTGCGAAAATAATTGTAAGCGGTAAGAGTTGGAGAAAAGTGAAATAAAGTCGAGGTGGAAATAAAAGGACTAGCCCTAGAGAAGACAGAAACAGAACTTGTGAAGACACCGTTCATAAATTCAACCGCAATTAAAAATGACTTCAACTATTAGGCAAAGTTACGTGAAAGAATTCCTAGAAAGGTACCATTATTAAATAAAAGGCAAATATAGAATAGATTAGAAAAGATGAAACTAAAATAGTCTTATTTAATTGTAGTAATACTAACAACACGTACGAAGACCATCATCGGTAGCATATCAACCCCTGTACGCCAAAAAGACGGTAAAATTCGGAGGTTCAAGCATAGGGGTGTATTTTATGGTATGGTGAAAGCCCTTTACATAAAATAAAAGGCATAACTAATGCTGATATCTACGTAAATACATTACAAATTGTGATTCAGCCGTATACAGAGGAAGAAATGTCACTAAGATGGTTGTATCTGCAGGACAACGATCCTCAACATGTTTCTCGTAAACCAAAAACATGGTTTCGAAATAATAACGTTGGAGTTTTGAGTTGGCCGTCGCAAACGCCGCACACAATTGATAATTTAGGGTTGGAGTTGGAAAAGGCTGATTTTGCTGCTAAACCGCAAAATATTGATGATCTTTGAAGAATATGCCAAGGTGAATGGCAAAAGATGTCAGTACAAGACATGTAGGCTACTGGAAAACTCGCTGCCCCACAGGTGTCAAGAGATGATAAAGAATAAAGGACAAGTAACGATATATTAAGCCTTCCAACCAAATTACTTAAGTAAAAACGAATTTAGATAATATTTTGGAATCACTGCTATTTTAATGCTTAATTATTTTCTGTCGTACAATATAAACAGTTTTATTTTCTCTTTAGTATTAAGAAATATATTTATTTATGGTTGTAGTAATAAAAATAAAATAACAAATGCAGGAATAAAGAGTTCAATAAACTTAAATTTCTTTTCTTTAGCCAAATTAAGACCACTGCTATTTTCGTGCACCTCACAGTATATTTAGCAATTCTGAGAAAAGGATTTCGGTTTAGATTTGGAAAAGGCAATAATAACTCTAATCTATCTAATCCACTATTGTAATGGTTATGTTGATTTAAATTACTGTAGTTAAATAATTTATAAAATGGTATGCCACTGGTGCCGTGTTATCTTTTTCTTATGGACGAAAATATACTCACCCAGCTGAAGAATACAGTCTGTATAGACGTATGTGTGTATATGTGCCATTGACTTGGGTTACTGTGTGCTTCTTTATATATCCTCTTGTCACTAAATATGTATAAATGTAAGATGTGTACATCTATTTAGATTAAACTACACATATTTGTCGTACAATTAGCGACACCAAGTACACGACATATCTTCGTACATTAATTTTTTGTGGATACCGAGGGTGGGTTACTTCAGTGGGATTCACAGTTACCTCATTATTTACACTTGTCTGATTACACTACCATTTAAATAGAGAGTAGTTTGGTGTTAACCAATAATTGATCTTTATCGTTCCGTACGTTCTATGTTCCTAATTATATAGATATATATACATATATACAAAGCTCAAAAGAACACAACAGTAAGACGGTCAATTACCTCACAATAAGAGCAGAAGAAAACTAAAGCAAATACAGTCACGTGTCGACGGACACTGCTGATATTCCCTGTAAGCACACTACCTTTTGCATTGTGGATGTACGTACTTATTACGAATCTGGCAGGATGACAAGCATTGCTGGTCTAATAATGCATTACACTTAGACCTGTTTTGCCAACAGTTGCAAGAATACGTATGTGTAAGTATTCTTGCAACTGCTACTAGCCTCCTCTAGTATTTTCGGACCTATTATTACGTCGACTTGCAACAGAATATATAGGTCTGTTTAAGTAGGAAAATAATTTTTCTGGGTTAGTGGAATAACTTGTAACACTATATGGTTATCGATCAATCTGCATAACATATTCTAATATACGCTATACTTTCTTCTTACGCCTCTACTAAACCTCTAACTTTATGCATTACCTACATACATATAGGTATGCTCATATATGTACGTGAATACATCCGCCATACTTTTCAAAACCGTCAAACGAAACGTATTCGCATCATCGCATATCCTTTACCTACCTGCCTGAAAGTAAAACCATTTCCGCACGCACGAAATAGAAATATTACGCGATAATAGACGATCCTCTCTCTTTCCGTGTTCGCTGAAAAAGCGGCAGAAGCGAGGGGAAAATCGCCTCCTCGTGACGTGTGTTGCTGCCTATGGACGAGCGGACGGACGAAACGAATGTACGAAAGAGCGGACGAAACGAATGCTCGGGCATGCGGTGCGCGCTGGCAGGTCAAATTGAAAATTTCGAATTAAATATCCCATAATGCCTTTCAATATAATATTCGGGCCGATGCGTTATACGGTGACCGTTTGAAAATTGCAATTTCGTTTCAAGATCAAAGTTGTTTCCGCGCCATCGAACTCTTTGTCCGCAACTTGACAGCTCGCGCGCCGTTCCCCTTCCGGCTAAAACGAAGACGGTTTGCGGTGGCGGCAGCGGTGATGTAGTAGACATTCCAAGTGGCGCAGGCTATACGGCAGTGAATCGTAGCATACGTCGAAAGAAGAAACTAGTTAACGATTGCTAGTGTATCAACGATCAATAAGAAGCAGATTTTTAAAATTTACTGATTACATATAAATATTGTTTGGTATTATTATTCTCGGCTTTCCATCACTAGTCAGAAAACACGAGAAGCCTTTTTCACACCCAAATTAAGTCAAGAGGCACAACGCACATCAACCATAGAAACGTTGATGTTGTTCTGTTATAATGGCTTTTTAACATGGAGGTCTCCAAATAATACGTAGTTTTTCATCACTCCGTTATGTAAAATAAAATATGTCTATAGGGAAAGTCAGTAAGTAGGTCACAATGAATTGTGATAAAAATAATTAGAGAAATAGTCAGCCAAAAACAAGTTGTATTTTTCAACAAAGTCCCTCCATTCTCTCATTTACTTTAATGTACTTATTCCATCGCTTCATCAATTCCCAATGCCGGCTGCATAAAAGTGTTTGGGTTGTCGTCTGAACAATATGCGTACCTCTTCTTGAACGTCGTTATTATCCTCGAAATGTTTGCCTCCGAGCTGCTCTTCGAGTGAACCAAACACATGATACTAGCTTGGGGCTAGGTCGGAAATGCAAGCTGAATGTTCAAGAAGTTCTCACCTTAATTCTGCAATTCTCTCCTGGTTCAAGTAGGCCGAATATGGTCTGGCATTACGGTATTGCAGCAATATTGCTCTAGTCAGTACGCCTGCCGTTTAATTGCACCCTCAAGCAATAACCAAGCTACAGCTTGATTCAACAGTCACGTTCTCATTTCTATTCTGGAAATGGGCTAGAAGTACTCCTTGAGAATGCTGAGGGCATAACCTCGAATTTCTTCCTCTCCGTACCGAGAGAAGTGTTGTTAGGGCAAGCCGATTTGAATCATTCTGTGTTCCGCGGTCGGTTGTCTAGGTAACCACCGTGAGCAAACTTTTCCAAAATTCAAACGATCGTGCATCAGTTCGTAGGCTAAACTATCAGAACACCCTATTACAGTTGCTTTGCTGTCTATTGTTACCCGCCTGTCAGTTCGAACCATCTCTTCCACCCGTTGTGTGCATCTGTCGCAACTTTCAAGCGCCCTTGAGAGAATTTCTCGATCCAGTTATACACGGCTTTGCGCAACAAACACTTCACCGTAAACAGGAGACATTTGTTTATGATTGTCTTTTGCAGGAAGTCCTTTTACGCAGAAAAAATGCACAACAGCACGCTGGTCTTCTACAGTACACTCGACGGGCACGTTCGGCATTTTAACACTACCTGCGTACGCTCACGGTAACTGTCGCTTGAATATCATAAAGCTGGATTGTGCTGACAGTTTGTGACAGATAGGTAAATGGCTCATTGTATTTTCAGCTTTCCCACAACAGTTTGTGTCTAATTTAGTGACTTTTCCTCGTAATTTATACTAAGGATTCACTATTTCACTGAAGCAAATGCGTTAATAGCATTTCTTCCTATGCTGTGGACATTTGCTAGAAACTAGCCATGTTACAATACACTTATACTTTTATGATCTTGTTTCTAATACCGGTAAATTTTATTGCATATCACCTGCTGTATTAATACTACTATGAAAGCCTACATTCAGCATACAAACAAAATAAACATACGTAGATTAATTGCCTATAATTAGTTAAACATATAAACTTTCTGTAAATACACAAATACATATGTTGCGTACTTTGTAATTTCGTATTACGCGACTTCACTCTAGTGGTGAAGGGTGCAAACATTGTATCTAGTAGTTAATTAAGCTAAGACACAAGGCCATTCAGAACGTGTTCGCCATTGTGTTCACATTGTAAAGGCAAGTACAGTCAATATAAACAATTGAATACAAAAATATAGTCCACTCTTATTTCATAACATTTTTGGTCCATCGAACCGGATGAACTAGTGATTAAACACAAAACAATATTTCAACAGAAATAAAAGCAATTACAAAAGAGGCTTCAAAAACCACGTGCACGCTGAGGAACAAGATAACAAACGGGCATCAAGACCACGTGCACGGCAGGAAGCAAGATATCAAAGGAGCAACAGGCAACAAATAAAGCAGCACATTGCAATCAACGTTGGTAAGAATCAATCAGGATACACATTTCTACAACGAGGTAAGTTACTTTATGTTGGTCAATATCCTTATTTTATCCTTATACATACCTCGTTATTGTCTTTTTGAGTTAAAATGGCGGACATTAAGACGGCAATTAGAAAACATGGTGGCATTAAGCATAGTTTCACTGTAATTAAACGACATATTAATGCTTTAGAAGGCAAAACAGAGTACGATCATAATCAAATATTAGAGTTAGAAGAAAGAATCGCGAAATGTGATTTATTATACGGGGAATTTTTGCAAGTTCAAACGGTAATAGAACAGCTTTGCGATGATGACTCATTGGAAGAACAACAGTATACTAAAAAAGATACATTTGAAAATGAATTTATGCAAAACATCTCTAAAGCAAGGGCTATACTATTAGATTACGGTGATACAAGTTCAAATTCTTCTCCTACAAATTTGGTTACAAATAACATCGTAAAGCAGGTTAAATTACCCACAATTCAACTCCCGAAATTTAGATGCGAATTGTTTGAATCTTTAGAACATCAAAATAAGAAGTTTTCACACAATGATAAATCACTAAAATTTGAATCCACTCGTAGTTTTGTAGCAGCAAGGGGAAATTTATCAATAAAATGTACATTGTGCGACAATACTAAACACTTCATATACGCATGTCCGGAGTTTAATAAATTAATTTCATTTGGTAGAACATCTCAAATAAAGGAAAGAAAATTATGTATAAATTGTCTGAAAGGAAATCATTACAGCACTCAATGTACGGCTAGTACATGTAAAATATGTCATAAAAGGTACAATACAATACCTTGTTACATCACGAAAATACAAGCGAAGATTCTACTTGCAGCAATGAAGATATCAAGACGGAACAAATAGCTAATGTTACTAGTATTGTGTTAGCTGATTGTGGAATCATGGACTCTAAACATGCCATGCTATCAACTGCTCTTGTTAAGGTTAAGGGTCACTGCGGTAATTTCCAAATCGGAAGAGCATTATTGGATTGCAGATCAGAGGCTACTTTTATTACAAAAGAATTTTGCAACAATTTGAAACTGAAAACAGTAAATATCAATCTAAACGTTACAGGTATTAATCAAAGTTCATGCAATACAAAACAAAGGGCCGAGTTGGAAGTTCACTCATTGCAATATCCATACAGATTCAAGGTTTCGTGTTTTGTTGTAAATAACATCACGGAAAATATTCAAAGTACATCATATAGTTTAGCTCATTTCAAAATTCCAGATTATGTCAAATATTTTTACAACTCCGATAAAATAGATATACTTCTAGGTGCAAATGTGTTTTGGGATTTAATTTGCAATGAAAAAATTCAGTCAAACAATTATCAACCTACACTTCAAAAAACTCTGTTAGGATGGGTTGTTGCAGGAGCTTTTACTTATAATCGCAAATTAAACAATGCTATATCTTGCAATTTCATAAAAGGCACAAACGTCCAAAAACAATTACAACAGTTCTGGGAACTAGAGGAATATAGTAACAGTAAACCATTTACAGGCAACGAAAGGGAGTGCGAACAACATTTTTTAAACACAACTTATAAAGATAACGGCCGATTTGTAGTTTCCATTCCATTTAAAATACCTGAAATACAGTTTGGTGATAGTTTACAATCAGCTATTACGCGATTTGAAAATTTGGAAAAGAAACTAATACGTAACTCCGAATTTAGACGTTTAAATGTTTCATTTATGCAGGAATATGAAAATTTAGGGCATATGACGAAGCTTCCAGATCCTTTAGATTGTTTATCGAATTCATTTTATTTGCCACATCATGGAGTTTTAAAACAAAGCAGTGTAACAACAAAACTGAGAGTTGTATTTGACGGTTCATGTAAATCATCAAACAGGATCTTATTAAATGATGTTCAACATAGTGGTTCTGTTCTGCAACAAGATCGTTTCAATATTTTGCTGCATAGGTGCTAAATCAGAACTGGATAATTTAAGTAGATTTTTATTGAAAAATAATGAATCTCTTTCAAATACTGTTTCTGTGGAAAATGTTAATTGGCACTTTATTCCCGCGCTCAGTCCTCATCAGGGTGGTTTGTGGGAAGCTGGAGTTAAGTCTGTTAAACACCATATTAAAAGAGTTTTAGGAACCACTTTGGTTACGTTTGAGAATTTTTTAAAAATTTTAAATCAAATCGAGGCAATCTTGAATTCCAGGCCTATGTATCCGCTTTCATCGTGTCCCAACGATTTTGAACCTATCACATCATTCATTCCATTTCCTAATTGGACGTAAAGTAACTAGTGTTCCGGATCCAGACGTCACTACACAACCAGTTAAGTTAGGCTTGCATCATCACAACTCATGCAACGACCTACGTAAATCTTTTGGAAGCGTTGGTCCGTAAATTATGTGTCGGAACTACAGCAATGAACAAAATGGACAAGAAGAAATTACAACATTACAATAGGCAGCCTGGTGTTGCTCAAAGATGACAATGCATCTCCACTTCAATGGCAGTTGGCCAGAGTAATTCATGTGCACCCTGGAAGTGACAGTGTGGTTCGCGTAGTGTCGGTACGCACAGATAAGGGTGTTACCAAACGTTCAGTGATGAAAATCTGCCCGTTGCCAATTTAGAACGAAAGTGACTGTGATATTACAGAACACAGTTAACATATTGTTTCTTTAGTATAAGAATGTTGAGTTTATTAACCCTCTCGTTTGTTTTCTATTCAGTATTATATTCTAGTATTATAATTATTTGCAGTTCCTGCAAAAGCGGGGAGTACGTTGCGTACTTTGTAATTTCGTATTACGCGCCTTCACCCTAGTGGCGAAG
The DNA here is from genome assembly GCA_023509865.1 of Trypoxylus dichotomus. Classification (NCBI taxonomy): domain Eukaryota; kingdom Metazoa; phylum Arthropoda; class Insecta; order Coleoptera; family Scarabaeidae; genus Trypoxylus; species Trypoxylus dichotomus. Next base: position 42,352,491 of record CM042074.1, on the reverse strand, counting down.
GGTATAAACATTGTATCTAGTAGTTAATTAAGCTAAGACACAAGGCCATTCAGAACATGTTCGCCATTGTGTTCACATTGTAAAGGCAAGTGCAGTCAATATAAACAATTCAATACAAAAATACAGTCCACTATTATTTCACGACAACATACAATACAAATATATGGAATACAAATAACTTTTTTATGATTTTCAAAAAACTAATAAGTATTTCTGTATTTTAAATCCGTGTAAAAGAATATACAGATGCTGTTCGGAGAAACTTCACTAGGACAATCAGCACGAAGTAAAGCTCGTGCGATCTGGTGTACTAGGGGTCCGTTTTAATTAAATTCCCACAGCGCTTCACATCACCACTTCAAATACTTTAATTAGCACTACCGATGAAGCAAACGTTGCGGCCGAAATAGACGATGGGAAACAAAATCTATTAACTGAAGAATTAAATGGTAATTAAGAAGTAGGTGTTTATCAAATAAACGGTCAACATATAGTGCAGGTAAGTTTCGAGCATGTTACGGTGTTTTCACGTGAGACCATACACAGGGTGTTTCACAAATTCATAGGGTAATTTTAACAGATAATACTGTTTAACGTAAATTTCTTAACACTAATTATTATTATTGTTATTTTCTACGGGGTGGTATTCAAAAGCTTTGAATGACATAATGAATAGTTCACCAAAATATAGCTGACTAAAGAAACTCAAGGTACTTCTTGTTTGGCATCTATTAAAAAAATGGAACCGATAATCTTCCTTTAAATTATAGTACACCAAACACCGAGTTTCTGCGGATGTAGAGAAACTTCAACATAGAAACTATTGTATTGTGTGCTACTTTCCGTTCCCATGATATCTAACATATGTTATGTTATTTGAATACCATTGATAAAATATTACTCAACGCGGATAATCAATATTGAGGATTTCTTGTAAGGAGGTTATACAATGCTTTTTCTTTTAAAATTCTACGACAACAACTTTGTTGAGCGGGAGTTCGTTGAAAGTTTTAGTACATCAGTTATTATTTCTTCTGGCTGGACTTTTAATAATAATAATTCGCTATATAGTGAGAAAAATGACAGAAAAAAATCAAAACTGAGAAACAGCCCCGTGGTTCGAACCCGGAACTTCGGAACTGATAACCAAGCGCACAAGGCACTGAGCCACCAGGCCCTTTCTGGTCGATCATTACCATGCTGTCGTCCAACACTTACTGAGAATTTAGAACAATTATATTTTGTGTATTCTGAAAAATATTCCAATCAAAAACAAGGTTGGGAAATTTATGCCGAAATATTTCTAAATAGTCTTGAATAGGGTTCAAGTATTGTTATTAAATATTTTAAAATTCAAAAGTACATAATACTATTTTTGGTATCAGATTTTGACAATTATTGATAGACAACATGTTACACTTCAAATTTAATACCGAGGGTAGATTTAAGTTAGAACTTATCGATTCCTGATTTTTCTGAACACCCGATATACTGTTAATTTTACGACGGATGCGAAATTTATCGATCGATAACGAAGTGAATGATTTGATGATCCTTTGATTTGGATGCAGGTTACTCAGTTCCAGTATCCCCAAACCATTACGAAAACGTAGACCATGTAATTTCTCAATTAGTATGAACTTTGTGTATTTTCTTCAGAATAGAGTTTTATTTAGCGAGTCCATTATTGCTGTAAAATTGTGTACGTATATGTGAAAGAACCTGCACACAAAAATCATTTAGAACTTTTGCAATCCATGTAATAAAAAGTTTTAATGTTTCATTTAATTTTAATAAATGATGATTGGAAATATGAAATATTAAAATTCTTCGGACTAGACTCGAGCAAAGAATTAATTTCAAATACCAGCGCTTCGATAACAAAGCAGTAGACCTTAATAACAAACCGGAACGATAAGATAAACGCTGTTCAACGATGAGAAACACACAAAATTGCGCTTTATTTCGGCCAGTTAATTTTAACGTTTTAAGAGCCATGGCGAGCGTATTAAGAGCAACGAGAGTTTACAGTTTTAAAATGAGTGCAAGCCGGACGTGATATCGATCTAGAGAGTAAGGCAACGGCGAGGCGCGCTCCCGATATTGCTAAATCTAATAACTCGAAGATACAAGTATAACTACTTTGCCAATTTTCTTAACTACCCTATTTTCTTAATATATATCTTTCGTCTTGGTCCGATCAAACTCGTCCACATCCGCCGTCTCTCTCTTGGCGCTAATATCTTATACGTATAACATTCTTAATAAGTGAAGTTTTTCGCATTTCTCTTCGACTGATGCTGCTGTCGGCGCTATGGCGGGTAGTAGCGATGGAAGAGAAAGACGCTGCCGTTGCCGTGGTCGTAGCCACTCGTCGTCTTACTATTTTCTTTCATTAGAGTTTCGTTGGGAAATAGGAAAGTACCAACTTCGTTAAAACTAATTGCACTCGGAAAACTAATTCATTTCTGCTGGTGTAAGTGCCTGGCTGTATGAAGATTGCTCGTCGCGGTATTCATGAGAAAATGTGCAAATAGGTTTTTTACGACAATGAAAATTGTGTTGGCGCTTTCTCAGATGAAATCTTCATATCTACATCATTAGTCCACAAAGGGTAGATCATAATAAGAATCTATTCCGTATATTTAATAGAACTGCAATCAGTGGTCGACTTTAATTAAAGTTATATGTGACGGACGAATCAATTGTAGTAACGCGTATATCATTACCTGTGTAACTCATTTCATATCTGAGCATCAACACGGTTTTGTTGCAGGCAGATCGACCATCATTAATTTAGTAGCCAATGTCTTAGTGAAGTACTTGGTAACCGAAAGCAGATGGACGTTATTTACGTAGACTTCGCTAAAGCGTTAGACAGCATTAACCATTCCATGCCAGTACAAAAAATGGATAGATTTGGTTTTGGTGTGGGTTTCCTATCGTTGATTGAGTTCTACCTTACTGGAAGACAGCGTTATGTATACTACAACGGTTATTCCTCTAGGCCATTTTCTCCAACATCGGGTGTTCGTCAAGGTTCAAATCTTGGACTGCTTCTCTTCAATTTTTATATAAATGATTTACTATCCCTGTTTGCGTGTCACGTCTTAGCACACGCAGATGATGTAAAGATATTTGATACTCTTGGTAGCATTTATGATTGTAAACAGTTACAACACAATCTTCTTCTTATTAATTCTTGGAGCAAAGGCAATTATCTCTCTCTGAACATCAAAAGTGTACCGTGGTTTCCTACAATAACATTCACACTACTTTGCACTATAACTACCGGATTAATGACGCACCGATACCACGCAATATCAAAACTTTGGATTTTGATGTTTTATTTGACAATAAATTGTTATTTATGGAACATATTTCGTCAATCTGTTCATCTATTTCCAAAACTCTTTTGTCATGCGCTCTTATAAATATTTCTCAGATTTAGGTGCAACGAAACGTTTATATTATGCCTACGTTCGTTATAAGCTTGAATACCCCTCCACTGTTCGGTATACCCGCTATTTATACCAAGAGCTTATGATCGAACGTGTTCACAGGAAGTATCTTAAGTATCTCTCCTTTCGAATAGACAACGTGTACCCTGAAAGAGGTATCGAATATTACTTACTTGTTGAGCATAATCTTATATCCCTTGCTGACTGCTGTGAGCGCAACAGTATGGAGTTTCTTTGCAAGATCCTGAAAAATAATATCGACTCACCAACTCTTCTAGCGTAAATAAACTTCACAGTGCTAATACCAGCATTTTGCTTAAGGCACCTTGTTTCCTTATTATATATATTCGCAGCACATTATTGTAGGCAACACAATTTGAATTTTCTGACTTTGAATTTTAAATAAGAATTGTATTGTAATTTGTCCTGTAGTTGCCCCTTGGACTGTTGGGCAATAAGGAATTACCATTATTATATTATTATTACATAGTTACTTTACTTAAATTGCCTAAAAGTGAAATAGAGCTTATCGCATGCAGTAGTATCCAGTAGAAATCAATTAATTTTCAAGTGATTGTGTGCACTTATATCTTGGAAACAATGTGGACATCCATTAGGTGTAGAATTTTACATACCAGCAACATTAAGGATATATTTAATACATATCCATACAATATATTTCCAACAAAAGTGTGAGATAGGGTTTCTAATGCACATTCATTTCACTTGAACTTCCATCACAACTTCGATTGCCATTACTTACAATTATTTATAACATCTTTCAAATTTATATATTACTTGTATTATCTAACATACAATGTTTGTGTGAAACAGGATAACACATGCTAAATATTTAAGCTATCAATTATTAACTATCTTGACTGATAGTATTACTGATTACATCGTCCAACACAATTTTTGCTGACTTCTATATGAAATAACTAGGGTTGTTGTTTGAGCTATTTCCATCGTTCGTTGAACTTGTATACTCCGACGTTTCGTCAGACGAAAAATCATTGAAGCATGATTGCTCTGGCAAGGAATAGCTCCTCTTATGGCGCCCCTGAAGACGGCAGTAGACAGACTGCCGAAACGTCGGACTATACACGTTCAACGAACGATGGAAATAGCCCAAACAACAACTCTAGTTATTATGAGACACCATCGTCAACAATATCACGTCAAGAGTTCTATATGAAACCTGTTGTTTTTACTAATATGAGTCTGCTGAAATTACATTAGTTTTTGGGTATGACGTTAAAATTTAACTCCATGCCATACTCTTTGAAGAATCACTAATGTCCAAACCCATCAAGATGACTGTGAAGAAAATGAAGCTTTTCGCTAATGTTACAGCGTGGGCGGTAACATTTTTTGAAGTATTGATTACGCTAAATCTTTGTAATTTGAGGCTAGTTTGTTTCCAAAAGAACTGTTCGCAACCATAGCGAACAAAGTCCAGCCATCTTTCTCAGCTTCATTCATAGAGTTGATAAAATTTGCATTTGTCATTAAAGTTCTATTTTGAGGTCCATCAAATATCTTAAGCTTAAATTTTGCGTAACTAAAATCTGGAGCTTTAACATATTGCTTCATAAAACCCAATTTCGGCAAACAACAAATGTCGTAGAAAAAAAAGTGGGAGGTGATATGAAGAAATTAGTTAAAAACAAGTGTCAGGTTTTAGTTAACAGAAAAAGCGCAAGAACGTATACTACTTGAATATGATTTTGTCATGCAGGATAATTTTAAGGAAGAAGCCAACTTCAATTCATGAACTAAATGGACATGCAGTATGCATTATTAAGAGTCGGTCGCAGCATATATGGCTACCTATGACTGAAAATGTAGATATAGCTGAATCAATAAAAAACAAAACTTTATTCGAAAAACTGATGATTTTCGGGCAGTTGATGTATATAGCTTCTTCGGTAGTTCAATTAAAAAATTAAGGACTACCTTTATTAGTCGATATCTATTGTAGAAAATCAAGAAAGTTCTTTAAACATCGTTCCAAATAAAAATGGTAAATGGACTTGAAACGTTAATTACAATAGCAAAAATTTTATCGTTGGATCCGATTAGTAATGCTCTAAATTTAAATTGCAAACATATTGCTACATTAAAATACCCAACGCTCACATCAATCGATGTTGAAAGAACATTATCGATACTTAACATAATAATGTTGCTAAATGCAGCTACTCATGTTATTGGAGGATACTGGTGGATATTATTACGTTATATATTAATTTCTAGGCATTTACTGTTGAAAATGCAAAAAAGGATTTAATTGTTATAACGCGTTAAATATATTTGAGTGTGAAAGTGAGTAGTTCTTCAATAACAAGTGTTTAAACGTCGTTTCTGTTGTAATACGCCATCGATTTTCAACACCATAATAATAGCCGGTCAATTATTGCAATTAAGAATGGCATAAAAACTTTCCCTTGGCTAAGCAATAAGTTGAGTGTAGGTTAAATATTGAGTGAATATGCTACATGTACACTATAGTACTGACTCTGTTAATTTAACAACTAACTTTGTCTGTACCCTTTTGTTTTTCGTTATATTTTATGTTTAGGTTTTCCTACTTTTAGGTAATTTTCTAGATAGGCTATACAGTGTCATAATGTCTTACATGGCTAAATGACTAGTTGTTAAGGATATGAAAAAAAGGCTATGGGTAGAATGCCATCTATATTCATGTGAGTGCACAGCAGCCTTATAGTTTTTGTGACTATTGTTTTATGTTCATTTGAATGTAGATCGTGTAATAAAATGCGTTATTATTATTTCTAATTTTATTGGTTATATAGAGTTTATTCAATGTTTCTACAGAGAATAGCAGTTATTAATTTATCAGACAGAATAAATCCGTATTATACACAAATTCCCAAAGGTAACCAAGAATTGGGTTATTATTGATTTAGTGACCTTTTTGTTGCCATAAATCAAATTTCAAAATGTAAGTCCAACATTTATGGAATATTTTAAATATTTCTGTTGAACATCTACCTTACGTTGTTTTGTGCATTCAGTCATTAGGGTGTGGAAAATCGGTAAATCATTAATATAAAATAACTTTCAAGTTTGATCATCCATCCAGCTGAAGACGTATTGATTACAAATGATTGCACCCTTTCTTCCCCAGTGGTTCATCCGGCTAAACGAAGCAAACGAGTTAAAAAAAGAAGCGTCACCGCAGATACGAAATGACGCGCTGAAGAGAAATCATAGGAATCCATTACGGATCTGACCTTTCTCATTTATCGGACTATACCTTCGTCATTTACATTCTTAATGATAATTAATTATCTTCTGCGGTTGGGAAGAGTGTTTGGGTCGCCGAACCTCCACGTTGGCGGTCATTAATTCGTTATATGGGCAATTGACAGATGACGTCAAGAGCTGTGATTGTTAGTAATAAGTGTAACTACGACGGTGGTTGGTATTAACGTATAGCGGTTAACAGTTGACGGACGTTACTGACCTCTGCTGGCAGTATTATTACACTAACGCTAAACGGTGGATAAATAAGAAGTAACGTAACGCTGATTACTCTCGCTTAAGAGATTCAATAAGTTAGGATTAGCTGGGGCAAACGTACAATTAATTTTTAATATGGTGAAATGGTGCTGTTTACTCAGTTTTTTTGGTTCTTTTTCTTTTTTGAAGTAATAATAGTACCTGCAGTGCTTAATATTCATTCCTTGTAAGTAGATACAAGATGTATAAGTATGTGACTTGAATAGATGAATTACGAAGAGCAATGTCAATGCTAACAGAAGAGTGGGGTTATCGTAGTAGAATTCCATTGCTGTTATAGTATACATATGTACGTACGCACTTGTGTATAAAGTTACACACGTAAACTGTACTATGCGCACACTAGTGTGCATGTTTCGACCAAATGTTATCGGTGTTATCATATAAGCTAGTTTCATTGTGAAAAAATAGAAAACAAATAGTATAACACTTAATTTCAATTGGATAACTTTCGAACTTTGTGGTCGTAATATTCTTTAAAAAATCTCTTTTAAATATATCTAATAAATATCTATTATTAAGAGTAATCGCAGGTATTGAAGTAGTATCATCAGATAATTTAATTTGTTATAAATCTAATAACCACCTACGAGTACCTACGAGTTTCCATTAAACTCCTTTTTTGACGTAAGCATATGCAAGCCACAAAAATGCGAAGACGAGCAATTGCGGTAGTTATTGGATGATGACTCAATTCAAACTCAATGGCAATTAGCAGAAGCATTACAAATGTCACAAGAAGCAATCAGCAGACGAGCAATGACAAAGATCAATAAACTCGATAAATGGGTCCCATATGATTTGAATGAACGTCAAACAGAAAATCATCTATGAAATGCTGCTTCAATGCCACAAAAGGAAATCATTTTTGTATCGAATTGTGACAGTTGACGTAAAATGGATTTACTTTAAAAACCCGAAGCGGAAAAAATCGTGGCTTTCACCCGGCGAACACGGTCCTTCAGCATCAATACCAAATCGCTTCGGCAAGAAGATCATGCTCTGTATCTGGTGGGACTAGAGCGGTATTGTGTATTATGAATTCTCGATGCCTGGCGAAACCGTTAAAACACAACGCTATTGCCAACAAATGATTAATTTAAACCTCGCATTAATCGAAAGACGACCGGAATGGGCCAGAAGACATGGCAAAGTGATTTTGTTACACGACAATGCGTCGTCTCACATTTTGAAATCGCTCAGAAGGGACACCCTTCCGCACTCAGCTTACACCTCAGACCCGGCGTCATTTGACTATCACCTCTTCGCATCAATGGGGCACGCGATCGCAGAACAGCACTTCAGCAATTTCGAGGAAGTTGAAAAATGGTTCGACGAATGGTTTGCCGCAAAAGGCAAGCAGCTTTTCTGGCATATTATCCATAAATTACATAAGAGATGGGTAAAATGTGTACAAGCCAATATTTTGAATAAAAGAAAAATAATTTCCCTTGAGAATTACATGTTTATCTTTAGCAAAAAACCGGAGAATGATTTTAATTTGTTTCCGAGCATAAGAATATTCAAAAGAAGTGATTGGTATAGTCCGACAGTAGCGCCCAGTTATTTGGGGAGAGTGTATTTATATCTTAAACTTGTGTATGTTTTTAGTACCAACGTAGAAAGTATGCACAGAGGTCGAACTTTGATACGCTGGGATGATTTTCGCTAGCTCAAGCTAATCATGCGGTGTGGGTTCTCCTATTAAGCACTACGATCGGAAGCCCTAAGTCCTTTTCTATTTCCAGAATTGGAGGGTATCTGGGGTCTATTGGTAATATAGATGGAAACTGGATTCCATTGTTTGTCCCTGGCCTTTGTTCCTGATAAGTGCAAATAGTGATTTTCCATTTCTTTTTACCTAGTAAGTTTCTGATTCCTGAAGTCTTACTTGGAGTGGTATTTTGTATTTTCATTTCTTCAACGTATTCCCTGCCATATACATACGGAATCTTGTACTCACAGCTCTCTCGGTGGCGATTTTCATTTATTAGTTAGCCCTTCGAAAGAGGCAACCTTACGGTTTTTTGTGTTTGGAGAGCACTTATGATTCGGCATTGATTGCCAATTCTTCTGCCTTTAAATGATTGCTGTGACTTTGATTATGTATTGCTTCTTCCGCTCCTTGTTTCTTTAGCTAACGTTTATATTCTGTCGGTGTAGAGATGCTGTTTCAATGTGTCTGTTATACGTTGATGTTCTTTACTTCCTTCCTACTGCTTTGAACAGATAACATTTAGTCTATCATATAAGCATATAACCATTCTTATTTATATTTGTATGGTAGTTGGAGACGAAGTTTAGGTATTATCCTGTGTTAATTGGCTTACGATACATTTTTGCGCTAGGTAAATCATTTCCATTTTCCGAACTAGAAAGTAAATGTAGTATTACTTTGTGCATACATAGGCAATGCTATATTTTTATGGTAGCTCATCAATTTGTGTGCCACTATTACCATATGTAGTGATTATCTAAGGGTTTCTGTTATAAATTTATAAATTTATTTAAAGCAACAGTGATTACTTACAGAGTGAATTGTTGAGAAGTTATTCCTGTTATTAATCTGAATTGATGGTAAATTGAGGAACGCCGAGGCGCATGTGACCCATTTTTTACTGAGAACCTTGAAGGTAGGAGAAAACGGAAAACTTCGTTTGTTGGATTAACAGTTATATGTGTATGAGAGTTGTCTTTTAAGTTTTGCATATAGAAATGGAATAGAACAGTACATAACTTTTAAAGAATTTATTATTTTTTGAAAGTATTCTTCACGAAGATTAATGCACCTTAAGATGCGCTCAAACCAACTCTAAAAGCAGTTATTCCATTCGTTTGTTGGTACTGTCAAGATTGCGTTTTTGAGGACATCGACTGCTCCTTCTGACGAGTGGAACATTTAACCACGCAGTCCGCACTTTATTTTCGAAAAGATAGAGAAATCGTTGGGACTGTACGGAGGATGGTCTGACCCAGAAGAATCCGACGTTTTTTTGCATTAAAAGTTTAATTGTTTTGCGTTCTGTGTGCGAAAATGAACTCTCTTGCTGAAGGATGATTCCGTCTTTCGAGGTTGGTTTTTAGAAACTCAGCAACTTGCGGCAAACAAATGGTTGTACATCAATCGACAGTCATAGTCCTAGATCTTGGAGAGGAACTGTTACTATGTGACCTGCTGCTGAGAGAAATATCAGGAGCACCTTTTTGGAGACATTTCGAGAACGGTAACATTTGTTGGCTTCTCTTCACCTTGGAACATACAAACTGACGACTGGGGTTTATTTTCTGACTCGTACGAATAAAACCAAGATTCATTAGCACTAACGATATGTACCTGCTTTTAAATTTTCCGGCGTTGCAGCGGTCTAGAGTTTTTTGACACCAATTCATCCTAGCTGCTTTCTGTGCTTCGATTAACATATGCAGTATCCAACAGGAAACTAATTTTTACACACAATTCTTCATGCAAAATTTTTTGAATTGAAATCCTCGAAATCCCCAATGATGTCTCAATCTAGCGATATGTTACACGTCGATCTTCTTTGATGATGTGGTGTACAACATCGACGTTTTCCTGAGTGCCTGCCGTTTTTGGTGCACCTGCTCTTGGATCGTTGCTAAGACTAATCCCTCCACGTTCTCCATACCAACGAGAAATTGTTGAATGGTGAGGTGGTTCATTGCCAAAAGTAAATATCAGAACAGCAGGGCATTCTTGTTGGGATAATGGTTTTCGATAATTATAAAAAATTACTGCGCGAAAATGTTTTCGGTTTAATTCAATTTTTCAATTACCTTGTCAATTTTGATAGTGTGTTGTAGTTAAACGTGCTGTACTGAAACTTTGGATTTAAACTTTTGTACTGACATTTGATTAGCGGTGCCCTCTGTGTCCCAGTATGCAAAATTAGATAGACATCTCTCGTAGCGCTGGTTATCTAAGGGTTTCTGTTCTTACTTTATTAGAAACACTAGTGATTACTTACAATATATTAGTTATTGAAAATTAATGTTTATTATTAATCTGAATTGAAGGTATGCTGAGAAACATCGAGACGTGCGTGGCAGATTCTTTTAAAAACCTTGAGGGATGGAGAAAACAGATTTCTTTGTTTGTTGCGTGGATAATATCACATGGTTTGTTAAATAAGTGAGTTGTGATACTTACTTGATTCACGAAAGGTACCCGTACACTTGGCATCACACAAATTACTTCATTCATCACACATCTCGGAAAATAGTGCATCTCTGGTCTTGTTTTCAACAGAAATCCACAATTTTTTGAACCGTATGTTTCCATTAAACTATCCCAACTTGTGCGGTGCGGAGTATCCCGACACCTTTCGTGTCTGTTATACTACCTCTATATTGCTCTACTACTTGATATCATAAAAGGGTATTATAACTAAATATCACTGAATATTTCATTTTTCAGATCATAAGAAGCTACCGTACAAAAAAGATGACATAGTTGAACTTAAAAAGTACGTAGTGCAAAATTCACGTACAACCAATTGATTGCTTAGTAATTTAGCCCTAGAATAGTTTTCTATAGTCTAAGTTTCCATTTCGAACTAAAACCCACTTTATAACCTAGAACTGGTTCATACATCCAGCGCATAAGGCTCTGAATCACAACATATTTTAATTTCACACGCAATAAAAGTCATGGTTTTATACAGTGAAAATTCAATCTCGTAAGTTTACTAAAGTAAAAGAAATTTTAGAAAATATTGGTAAGTGTTGCCATTGGTTTGACATATCAAATACCATTAGAACTGGTGTTATTTATCTCTGTGGTATGTTAGGAGTGAATAAAACAAATACAACTGTGCATTTCTCAAGTGTCTGTAACTATTTATATTCTTGCAGACCATATACATACACAAAGTGATTATTTTATTTAAAAACAACTTCATCGCTTCTAAATTGTTCAATATCTGTTCATGAAAAATTATAACTGCCACTTTACTTATCTCTTACACGGCTTACGAACCTACTCTAAAGAAACCCACACTGAACGCTGCTATAAATGCACACAGAAAAGAAAAAGATACATTAAACGTCGTCCTGCGTCATTTGTCGCATACATTTATACTCCCAGAACAATTTCATTATACGTTTTATAAACAATAAATAACATCCATATAATCGATTTTTAAGCCTAAGACTATTTAAAGCATGTCAGAGACTAACGTATATACCGCGTGTACGGTAGTAGAAAATCCCTGCTGCGTCTAATCACGCTTCAACACGAATGTTTATAACCGGAAACCACTCTCTGGGGATAATTTATTGATATTTTTAATGCGGTCTTGTGTCAAACTACACCAAAGTGTTATAGAAAACGTTTTTATGGTCAGTTTCGGACCACCATGGGCGACAAATTAAAATACTACACATAAAGAGGAGTAACACGTCTCGAGTATGCATATGCGTTGGAGACGAGATGTAAAATAAATTTTTCCTGTAATAGGATATCTTTGTTTTAATGGTTCCTGTGGTCGAACGTTTCAAGTACCTTATAGTAATTATTGCTCATACTGGTGTAATTTACTACCTTCTCAATTGTTTTTGCTTTCAATTGGATTACTATTGATGTTTGTCAATTTGATACACCCTTTGTCAATCCTCTTCTATGCATTTTCTTTTGATACGAAAGCTATACAGGTTGTCCTTTCAGAAGATTCGGGGTACGGTTATCTCCTTATTATTACATATTTATTCATACAGAACTCATTTGAATCCTCTAAAGCAACAAATTCTTTGCAAAAGTACCAGGCCTAGTTTAAGAGAAGCGAAAATATAGACGATTCATAATACTACAGAAAGTCAGTAAGTTGGTCACAAAAAGCTATTATGATTAGAGAAATAGTTAGTTGAAAACAAGATTTATTTTTCGACAGCCTCCATCTACATTAATACACTTATCCCACCGCTTTATCAATGCCCCATTACCTGCTGTATGAAAGTGTATGGGTTTCCATCTGAACCGCGAGCGTACCTTGCTGTACATCCTTATCACCCTCGAAATGTTTGTCGACAAGATGCTGCAATTCACGACTGGGTCAGGTGGGCCGAATGCGACCTGACATTATCGTGATGCAACAATATTCCTCTCATCAGAGGGCTGGGACGTTTTGTTGGTAACTGTCATTGAACTATCATAAAGCTGAATTGCACTGACACCTAGGCCTCCACCAACTTTCCCACAATAGTTCATGACTTATTTAATGACCTTCCCTCGTAAGATACATCTCGTAATTCCGGGCAGCTGAAAATATTACGAACAATATGTAATGGATATTGAAGACGAATATCCTCAATACAAAAACTTTATAAATATTTATATACATGCTGTGAAAGTATTGGTATTGATGACTTTGAAAATGAATAAAATATTATTAGTATTGTTTTAATTGTAAAGTAGATATATTCTGTTTATATATACTCTAATAGTTTCTTCTATTTTAGTTTCTTTGTCTTTAGTAATCCCATTAATACTGGATACAGACATTTTTATGCAATATGTAATGTATGCAGATGTATGTAAATCTGACAATTTCTTCAGAGATTCAAAAAAGAAGATATTTTTATACGTAATCGTGTTCATACAGTTTGTATAATAGAAACTTAGGCTAATTTCTTTTCTAGGAAAAGGGTAATGATGTTGCAGGTAACAACGAGCCTTGCCAGTTAATTCTTGTTCGCTTTTGGGAAAGACGGTGGTATAGGCAAATATGAGTGTAGTGTACGCAAAGCGTTTTGAAGCAATGTTTCTGTGTAATTATCTAAAGGACCCAAGAATGAGTACTGCAGCGGCTGCCAGGTACTTACATAAAACACCAGATTATATACGACGCTAGACAAGGCGATACCAAAAGACGGGAGCAGTAGATGATGTTACAGGACGCGGTCAGTCTCGTACGACCACAATCAGGCAAGATAAGGCAATAATTAAATTATTCAGTAGAGAACCACATTTAACATTGGGTCGAGGGCAATCTATGTTGGCGAGGAAAAATATAAATATTTAATGACTTTTAGAAGCCGATTGCTTGAGCACGAGATTGCTTAGCGCAGTATGCTGTAGAAATCACTATTCTCTCTTAACATGGGCACAGAAAATATCATTAGAGGCTGGACGAATGTGATGTTTACGTAAGAATCTTCTTTTTGGACCCGGATACCAAAAAGCAAAGCGTGGTCTAGCCGTACATACCGCATTGTCGAACGAACTGTAAAACACGCAGTGAAGGGCCATGTTTGGGGATTTTGTTTTATGTTCATCGTTGTGGAATGTTAAGCGTCTTTACTGGTAATTTAAATGCTCAGCACATGGTGCAATTATACAAAAAAAGGATTACTGACATCTGCAAATGTCTGGTTTAAAAGTCGTACTGGGAACTGGATTTTACAAGAGGATGACGATCCAAAACACTGAAGCAGACTGTGTATGGGCTGCTAGTAGTATAAAGCACAAATTCTGAAGTAAGCGTGCATGTAAAATAGAAGAGCTATCTCGTAGAGTAGAAAAGGTATGGGGTTTATTAACTACGTTTTACGGTGAAAATTTGGCAGAAAGCATGGAAAAACGTTGTCAATCTATTCTGAGTAGTAATGGAGATTGGACCCTTTTTTTAATTTAGCGCGTATTAACTTGGAAGATGTTCATTTTAAAAATATAAATACATATTTTTTTTCATTAAAATTTGTTTGATAGTAAGTCCTGCGTTTCTGCTTATACAGATTATATATTTCTAGACCAATATTTTTTAAATACGTTTCTGTAAACTATCCGGGATTATGGAAGTTGAGTTTACATATATTGTATGAAGATAAAACGGCAATTAGTGTTATCTAGGTCCACACTATACCACCGCTAATAGCAAAATTGGCAATAGTGCACTGATAACTTGGGACAGCCTGTATATTACAAGCCGTCCCATTTTTACAACTTGACATAAATAACACTAAAAGTAAAGAAGTAAAATCCATAGATGCATTTGTGAACATCGCTGTTCTTTGTAGGGGATAGAATCTGCACATGTACGTTTGTAAGTACGTATCCGACATAACACTTATGATAAATCAGCGTTGTGTACAATCTGATGACAGTGTGTAAGCATTGTGGTAGACAAACTGTTGGCGAATGCACGCGATGCGCCTTCTACGCTGGACCCTAATCGGGACCGGGGAATCAAATTATTCAGCTGGACTGTCGTCTGCATATGAATAATTTAAATAAAGCTTAATCACTCCCACACCTCGGACGATCGTGAGGTACCTGGTCGTGACACAAGTAGGCCCTGATTTCTTCTTCGTCTGTCGTTCTACTTGTCCTCGTTACATCCTCGCGCTTCTCCTATACACACCTTCTTTTATTATTAGAATCGTCCATCGGCGTTAACCGTGAGCGGATGCCTTCGGTGAGGCGCACTCTAGATCTAGTTTATGGCGCAATTCGTAAAGATATAAGTTTATTTTTAGACACCTAACATCAATTAAACATGCTTAATCATAATTAAGGCCATTAAGCCTTTTAAAATTGCTAAAACTTAAGATCTTCGTATGCGCGTGACGTAATTCCATTACTTATATTTGACTTGTAATGCATTGGTTTAGTTCTGATGATAAGGAAGTTAATGACCGAGTGCCATTACAAATAACGTAGCGTATCTCAAAGATGGATGTATATTGTATCTAATGCAAGTCAAGAATAAATAATGAAGGGTAATTATTGCTTAGTTTTGATAAAGCATTTTCTTTGTCATAATAGAATATTGATTGAAATTATCTGTATCACTTTGGACGCATCTCATAGGTTGCTCACATTTTTTGTTTTTGGGATGTTAATGTCTGTAACGAAATGTGTAGTGGAAAACAAAGACAACGTGCAATACAAATTGTGCTTGATCGAAATTGATGAACTATCTTACTTAAAGGCTATTTATTATAAGAGCTTCATTGTTTACTGCATTAGCAGAATTGACCATTGTAAATTTGTTTCTTTTGACTATCATTTCCTTCTGTACCGTTGAGAGTTGTTGATATAATTCGACAGACAGTATAATCAAAGAGAGGTAGATGAGGTTGATACTTTAAGACGGGGTGTGTTAAGAAGTCACAATGTTGAATATTCGAAGTCAACACTGTGGAGATTGTTAAAAGCAAATGATCATTTATTTGCTGATTGAAAATATGGGCCGAAAGAAAGAGATATTGAAACCTCGGTGCGGAAACTCAAAACTCTCTTTCATTATTTATTGTCTCCCCAAGACAATATTAAAAACTAAGTCCTACCTCAAACATAGGTCTATATGTATGACTCAAATTATGCTAAGTCAACACAATTATGACTGATAAATTAATTTTTAAGCGATTCCAAATGCTATTTAACTACAAATTTACTATTAGGTCACATTGCAAAACCAAAGCTCCTGCCCTAATAGAAATTGCTCCAATAATTAAGTATATTCAAGGTTTAAATTGAGTAAAGGTGTATTATGGAATTCTAATTGATAGTTTAATAATACATCTGTTTGCTAATTCTTGTAGCACATAGCTAGCGCACGTCGAATCTCGTTTTCTACTCTTGTATGAGTTGTAGTGTTCTGCAATTCGCTTTTTTTAAGTTTTATCAGTTTGATCAACATATATCTTTCCACATCCACACAAATATTTTTAATAGTACGGGCCTATAATGTGTTTCTTACACCGATATGTTGTATTATATACGCTTTGGATCTTGGAAGAAGGTATATGCATAATAAAGATTAGTACATTAAACAAACTTGGTTGGAGAAAAACGTATCAATGACACATATGCTTAAATAATATTATATTGTGCTGTAAAAAACCCTTTATTTCTTCAAATAAATCCTGTTTATGCACTTATTGTCTATGTAATATGCACTGTGAAATCACAGTGCATGCTTTCAGACATGCAAAGGCATTGTTAATTGCATTTATGTGCAACTTTATTCTTGTTTTGTCGTAGAGACAAACATGAATCACCCGTTCGATCCTTACCGATAGATATTTTTTCGAATTTGGTTGTTAACAATTTAACTTGATTTAAATTTACAGATATATAGACATGCATGATATCAAGCATAATTATAGCAATTGCGTAAGTGGTATTAGACAAATATGTACATGTTAGCACACCTTCGTAGCGTGCTGACAGGATCTGTTCCTGTTAGTACGCTATTGATTGCTTTATAAGCAGATTGCAGTAACTACGTTGTTATTGTGTTTTTAATGCAATTCCTATAAATGTTATTGGGTTAATATTTCTTACATATGTATTTTCAAAATTATTGTGTTTTGTCTTTTAGCATTTGACCTAGGTATTCCTTTAAAGAACTTAGATTTCCGGCTTGAAGTCGCGACATAGCTGGATGAGTCTTGCGAAGTTTCGCTCCAAGTTGCATGGAGCTTCTTCTGGGCTGCTGCATAACGTAATGCTGCTATGAGAAGAAGAAAACTTAGGTCTAGTTAATATTTATTTCTTGGACAGCTAACAACGAGCTGCAAGATGAACAACGACGACCCATCAAAATAACAGTTGCGGTGGTATCACAATGGGATATGCTAGTTTACAAGATAAAGCGGTCGTTGCCCCTAAAAGCCTTAATCAAAGATACAATAAATTTTATCTGCTGAAACTTTTTCTACTTCATCTGCATATAATGACTGCATTTATTTAAGAATTGATCAATGAATTTGATTAACCTGAATAGAGCATTTTTTCATTGATGTGATCAAGAAATTGACTAATTCTTTGCTTAATATTCTTCGGTCCAATTTCTATGTTCCAAATGTACAATTTACTTTTACTTCCTTTACGAAATAGTAATTTTCTAGTAACGATGTGTCCTTTTAAATCCACCACATTTAGTCGTTACTTAACTGTGGATGCTGATATAATATTTTTGCTGATATCCGTACAGATTTTAGGCGCTGTAAATAGATGCCTTAGCTTTGTGTCTAACACACTATGTTGGTTTTCGGCAAAAGTTGTTACTCTAATCACTTTATTCCTATTTCCCGATATCATTCAATTACCATGCAGTTTTTGGAATCTTCAAGATCGTTGAAATGTAACATTTACTTCTGCATTCATTACAAACATTTCAATATTCAAATCATTACTGTTATCCATATTATACCAATAGACATATAATTTGGACCAGCTTGTATGCAGTATTTCATATTTGAATTGAATTCTGTGCTCAGATCTTACTTCATTGATTACAAATTTGTATTTATTGTTAATGATTTTTTATACGCTGATACTATCTGCTGTTTTCTGTATGTTCTTTATTGACTAACAAAACAAACACAAAGGGGATATTTTCTATATATATTTTTTATTTTTATTAATAATATTCAACCTTTTCAAGAATATAAATCAAAGCCATCTTCAGACGATTGCTGTGTGATGGGATGTGAAATTTCTTTTTAATACTGTGATGATCTGAAATGATGGAATTCCACTGAACCTTTTGTTGTACAGTATTAGTTTTCTTTATGATATTTATCCTTCTAATATACAGTGATAATGATAGCATTTATATCTAGAAATTCCGGGTCTATCAGACGATAACATTAGTAGTATACACGACTTATAAAAAACATACTAAACTAAATACTATAAACTACAAATAAAATTTAGTAACGGTTAGAGGCCATTGTTTCGACTAAGCAATACATAAATAATTGAATTTGAACTACTTGCCTTGGGACGATGACACAAAACACAATTCCTAGTATCTTTAAGCCACAAATTGGAGTGGAGTCAATTCCATTTTTGTATGACATTCTATTACTCTGCTTGATCTAATTAGAAATTTATTTAGCCATTCTGAAAGGTGTACCCTTTGGACGCCGTTTAATTAACCTAAATTGCATGTTTGAATAGGACGATCATCTCAGTATTTTCCTAAAAAAACATTTTCGCATGACCAAGCTACAGTCAATCTTGGGGCCGGTTCTGTTTTTGTATGGGATTGAAAAATTAATAGCTGAACGTTATCTGGGAATTTTGAAAGATTACATCGTTTGGTTGACCTAAATTGCATGCTTCAAGAAGACCACGATCATAATATTTTGATAAAAGACCATCTTTAGCATATTCAAGCTATAATTAAAAATTCATACGGTTTTGTTTCTGCATAGTATTTCATTACTCCTTCTGGTGTAAATGTAATTAGAATCATTGAAAAATTAAAAGCTGAACGTTGTTAATTATGCAGTAGCCACTTCGGAGCTTTCAATTAAACCTAATTGAGCATATGTGTGACTATTTGCATAGAAATAAAGTCGAAAGACAACTCAAAATGTACCGGGAATATCACTAGAGTAGTGGTGTAAAATATCTGTTGATTTTATTAGCAGTTTGTATGCTCTTTTGCCAACGCGAATGTCGGATTAAGGTAAAAGACGAGTCACTGTGTAAATACGTTTCCGACGCATTTCTATATATTTTTCTTTAATATATAGCGACACATCCAAAACCATCTTTAGTATTACTTGATTTGTTTTTTTAAGAACTTGCATTTTAAATTAAATCGAATTTAAAAAGTTTAATGTCTTTGGACACATTTAATGCTTCGTTTTTCATCATTATAATAATAGTACACTATTGACTACAGGTCTGAACAGATCAATGAGTAATAGAGCAAATGTAACACTCCTATTTTCGTTTCTCTGTGCGAAAATAATTATTCACTAGGATAAAAACTAAATTTCTAATAGCTGCAAATTCCAAGACCTTGGGCATCGTTAAAATGTTCAAGTTCTTCGTACAAGATGCGATAAGTCGACCTTTCAGGTACTAAGCAAACATTTGGGCTAATTTATCCTGAAAGATTAGATTAGCCATTGCTGGAAGTAGTCAGTGAAAATGTTTGCATGTCATATAAATGATACAGATGATTTCAGGTAAGCTATTAATGAAAATTGTGAACAATAACGGGTCTAGATTAGATCCCCGTGGAATCCCAGACGCAATTGCTTCCTTGATATAAGTAAAACCATTGCAATAGTTGAGTTAGCAGAATGTTCATTCAGATTATCATTAATTAGCGCTGTAATAAAAAGAAGTGGTAAAGATGATAGTAAATGGTTAAACAGGCTTACCAATCTATATCATCCTAAAAACTGTTAATATTTGAACAACAAATCATTCATTACGTTAATACGCAATCGATCCGCGAACATGTGCAATATAGATGTTTTCCGCTCCATCAGAATTGCAAATGCGTACTGTTCAAATTAACTCGGACCAGAGTTGTGCAATTTGAGCCTTATCGCTTTTTAATATCTGCCGGTTTCTCCTTGACGTCGCTCCACCGTATATTAACCCTCTGCGGTCGCTATTAAACTAATTTTAAAATCATAACGTTCGCGGGGCAAATACAAGGCATTCGTCGACCGCGAAAATATCGACATAATCACTACGTGCCCGGCTCCTACACGTTTAATTACAAGAAAACCGTATTTAGTGCGTCCATGTTAAATGCTCTACTTATCCTTTCGGGCGAATTTTTGACGTCGAACGCAGGGAAACGAAGATCGCGCAGATTATAAGGTACGCTTTTATGTAATATAGGGCATTTATTTATTATTATATATTTAAGGAACTTTGTTATAGACGATAATTATATGTACCTATAGGACGTTCGTAAGGCGGCAAAGACGTTGTAATTTTTGCAAAAAAGGATTTTGGTATGGTATTAACATGTATGATGAATATACAACAATGTATTTTATAAAAAAAAACTACACAAACTTTGAAACGTAATGAATACTAAAAGATTTTCTTACATTTTTATAATTTTTATAATAGTAATAATAATAATACTAATAATAGTAATGATAATAATAATAATAGTAGTAATAATAATAGTAATAATAATAATAGTAGTAATAATAATAATAATGATAGTAATGATAATAATAATAATAGGCGAAGGCGTGGCGGAATGAGGCGGCTAACTTCAAAGTCATGTTAAAAATATTAAAAACTAAGAAAGAATAGAGTGAGTAATCCATAGATGATGTTAAATTGCATCATAAAAAAGAAGGAAACGTAGAAAGAATAGCAAAAGATGAAAGTAAATTTTAGATATTTAAAATTCATATTCTCATTCCGTCCCGCATGCAATATTTATCGTATATTTTCTAATTAAGTGACGCATAATTCACATATAAAATGGGTTAATAGTGGTAAAGGCAAAAAAAAAGGTAATCAAATATATTTATTGCAATATGTTCCCTTGCTAAGTGACACACAGTTCACACACAAAAATGACTTCCTCATCCTCACTATCTGTATCGACGAAGGAGTTGTGTGCCCACTTGTGACAGAATCAGCAAGATATCCACCCTTCAGTAGACTTTGAATATAAGTCCAGACAATGTAAGTAGACGCAGATTCTCTTCTAGATCTGCACGTTTTCTTTCTTGGTAATCCTTTCCTTTTAATACATTTCTCGATTTCTATTTCATGACATTCTTCTCTGCCCCTAAAAATAATTTTCTTTTTGCCCGCCTTACTTTGTTAGCCTCCTTAGCGTCGCGTTTTTCCTTAGCTTCCTTCAATCCTTGCACATATGGCGATGAACTGGTAATTGTCGTCATTCCTTTCTTTCTATACGTCCTCTGCTTGTTTTGCGGAACTTTTGAAATGGCCAAACGTTTTTCGGAGATGCCGTTGGAAATAATGTGCTTTCTACAGCTACATCTGGCATCCAAGAACGTTATGATAGATTAGACGTACTTTTGTCATTTAATACAGAAGTTTCATTATCTGTTACTATTGAATGCTCTATTCCAGAGTTTCGGTAATCGATTTCTTCATTAGTAACTTGATTGTTGTTAGTGCGTAAATCGTTTAACTGAATATCTGTTGTAGCTGACGGAAGAAAATCATCATCAGTAAAAACAGTTTTATCGGGAGTCCAAGTTCCTGTTTTCTTGAAGCCATTGAGAGCGCTTTGCACCGTACATGCATGAATAAATGCAGCCCTAAATAAAGTCGAAATTTGGAATAAGGTCTTTTCCCAGATTAGACCTCATCCACATTCAAACTTCTTCCTCATAATAAACGCTAATGGGTTTCATTAATGCAAAGTCTAAGGGTTACATATGGTGGGAATGGTGGGGGGAAAGCATAGTAAAATCACTCCGTTTTCTCGAGCTAGATCAATGAGTTCGATATTTTTTGCATGTACATATCAAAAGGATTTCGGATGTTACGCAGACAGATTCAGTCACTTCTGCCTATCTTTTAAGTGGTAAACCCAGCCGAAACTCCTGGTGCTTTTTCATGTGGGAAGATAAGCGTGGCGGGCCACGCTAGCTGAAACACATATCTCCACTGTCACTATTTGAACTTTCCCATTGGATGTGATTACTCCAACTTGCCGCTATCCTTTTGTTGCCAACATATTAGAATGACCTTTAGGATTTACCGTGATTCCGGCTTCATCGCAGATGAAAATCTTGTTGGCCGTTAATTTATATTTGTCAATACATTCACTCAGTAACGTTTGGAGCTGAGTAAAAGCTACGCGGTTAAAACCCATGGCTTGAGTTCCGGAGGTGGCCTTTAGTGAACGTGTACTAATGTCAGGATGTCTTCTTAAAAAAACAGTCATCCAATCCTATACGCCCATTCCGTAGTCTTTGTTTAACTTGTTAGGAATGTTATTTCGAATCGCCAACCGGTACGCCAATCTACTTACATCTTTCATACATTAACCGAATACTCGTTTCTCCATATCTTTGAGGAAGGTCGCAAACTCGAGTTCCTGCTCATCCGTGAAGACACATTCAAATTTTCCTACATTCTTATTTATTTTCATGGCTGGATTTTCTCGCCTTTTCTTAACGTATCTGCCGAATATTGATTTTGGTACACTGAATTGAGATGCAGCTCTATCTAAACCCATTTCTCTATTTATTACCGTGGATATTGTCTGCTCCACAGCGTCAAAAGGCCACCCCTGCCGATTTGTTTTTCTAATGTAGTCTGTAATATATGAAATATCACAGATAGGGGGCGGAATGAGACGTCGGGGCAGAACGAGACACGTCTCATTTCTCTCCGTCTCATTCCGCCCCAGATGCAAAGTTTGTTTGAACATAAAATTGTGAGATTATGTGATATAATCTTTAGGCCACATTTGCGTTATTCTAGAGAGCGTTCATAATTCCGCTTATCATCCAATTTTCAATCAACTGCAATTAATAGAACATTACTTACCTTAAAATCAAACCACACAAAATTGATGATTATATTCCAAGTTATCTTCTTTTTAAAGTCGGCAGTTGTATTTGAAGGATCAAGATAATGTTATTAATTTTGACAGATTTAGCGATAATTTGCCGTGCTAGGTAAATCTGTGAAAGCCCTTAACTTCGCGAAATTTTAAATAATCATTTAATGCCAACGATAGAAAATCATTTTGGAACGGCCATCATATATAACCCTTACCTCCATCGACTTGTGGGCACAATTCCGAGTGTCACTTTTCAATTACACCAAAATCAGAGTATGCCCTACTTTCATGCATATAATTTTGAACGAGGAAAGTAATTTTTAATTTCAGCAAAATGGGGGAACTCTACAAAATTTGCACGCCTGCGTTAATCGTAAAAGTAAATAAATCCTGTTGTTTAAGAGGTATTTTGTTGGCATTTCAAAAAGAGGTTAAAGACAGCGACTCACGCCAAACTACCAATAAATCACCTGGTGTAATAAAATTTGTCATTTTTAAATTTTTCTGTTTATTTTTCAGTTCGCCACTTTCGCTCGTTGCGAACACATTCTGTGATCTAGTGCGCCTTTAGTGTTTCGATTAGTGACATTTAGTGATACTCTTTCAACATGCCTAAAAGAAATGAACTTAGTTTAGAAAAACGTATGCAGATACAACTTTTGCACGAGCAAGGGATATCTCAGGTTAAGATATCCAAAATTGTGAAATGTTCTCACCGATTTGTACAATATGTTATGGAGCGATTCGCCATGAACGGATGACATGTTAATAGAAATTGAGAGAGTCGTTACAAAACAGGAAGAAAATTTCATCAGACCTCATTACTGAGTTGTCAGAAGGTTTTAACAAAACAATATATACTCGGATCATTCGCAAACGGCTTTAAGAAGCTAGTCCAAAAGACTAAAAGAAAAGATGAGTGGGCTCTAAAATTGCAAAGTCTCACCGAACAAGATTGGTAAATTATCGTTTGATCAGACGAATTAAACTTTGAGGTAAATTAGTCAATTTGATTTTCTATCAATTTTTAACAATTTGATGAGAAGATAAAATTTATTAATAAAAAGAAATGAGTGAATTTTGTAGAATATCTATTCACATTTTTGGTAAACCAAGTGTGATCTATATCCACCGCTGAATAGGCGAAAAATTTAAACCAGAATGTCTGGTACTGACTGTGACGCGGAGGTAGCGTGATGAATTGAGGGAATATGAGCGCTTCTGGAGCGGGACAAACGTACAGTGTGAAGGTCGTATGGATTCTATAAAAACCATAAGCGTCCTAGAATCTGCATTACTTTAGATTATTTTTTGACGATATAAATATGGACGCTGTTCCAACAGGATAACTCAATCTGTCACAAGGCTGTCCGCATAATGACTTGGTTCCGGAAAAATGATATCGAGCCTGCCTAATCACCCGACCTGAACTCCATAGAACATCTATGGGATCTATTAAAGCTCACAGTCAGGCGTCCCACAATTACTTCAAACGAAGAGTTAAAGAAACGCTTGCGCCTAGAGTAAAATGTTGTAAGTACCGAGGACTGTAAAAAGCTTGCGAGCTTTCTACGAAAAAGAATTTCTGCTGTAATTAAGGCAAAAGGTGTATCCATTTAATATATTTTGAATAATAAACGTTATAAACCTATACAAGTTGCTTCAGTTTATTTTAATTTGATATTCTTCAAAAAATTCAAAGTTAACCTGGGTGCTCAGTATTTCTGGCCATGGCTGTATAAGAAATAAGCCGTAAGCATCTTATATATAGGGATAACGACAACGTATTGTTTGAAGTGTAAAGAATATCTACCGATACATATTTCATTTCAACATTTCACTATTCAGTCAAATGAATTTTCTTTTATAAGGAGCGCTGCGAAGTGCTAAAATTGCCAAGAATTAGGAAAATACGAACATATCTGCGGCAGTTTATTTCTATATAAAATAATAGGAAAGCGGTCGGTTGCAAAGGTTCCATCGTATTTACAGCGTAATAATCTGTGTAGAAACATGATACATGAACTCTACCTTAACAAAGTACACATCCATACAGTCTGCTAAGCTTAACTCAAATTACCACACCGTAATGATATCGCATGCAATGATGAATTACCCGGTGCAATGATGGCGCAGTAAACTACTACAAATGAACTAAACATCCACTCCATACATATCTAAAACTACTGTGTTCAACTCATTATTTCCATTAACAAGTACTACACGAGCATTCGATGCACACACGTACACACTCATATATAGCTTTGTTTTGTTGTTCTCCTGTATTTTTCCATTTTTTGCGTTCGCATTATTTCGCGAATAATTGGGATAGAATAGATTATGTTAACCAGTGAACGAGATAATTATTCCGTTCGGTACTGCTACTGTGTATTGTTTTATTGTTGTACAATGATATAATCGTACGGACGAGTTATTTGTATCTATTATTTGCATCAACTTGTCTCATTACGATGATAATTCTAAGCTCTTCGTAGAGAAAAAAAGGTGGAAGAGTTTGCAGAAATTATGCTTGGTTATAAATGTAGATGCTTATTGCTATCCGTTTAGCTTATAGCATGCTCATTTTTGCTTTGTAGGCGATTTGTTGCTTTGCAATTGCAAGAAACGATAGAGAAAGAGATCATTTAAATGATCTAAAATGGTACGCTTGGAAGATGAAGAAAAGCTTCCACGTTAATGGATTTTGCTTTTGTAATAATAGTAAGATAAACGATAGTTTCACTAAAACTCACGTTAACTCCGTTAATTGGTTTCCTTCGGAAATGTATGCTAATTGTGCTGATGCAATGAAGCATCAGCTGGACCGAGACATCAATTTTTTATATTTCGTGAAAGTGATTTCTACATATGTATATCTTTCCCGGTTTTGTACTGTATTTGTGGGAGATATTCTATCTTTCTTTAAAGTTGAGAAGGATATAATCTGCCCATGTTTGACTTTTTAAATATGATAGATAATAGTAACAAGTTACACTGTTGCTCTATTCTGATCTGTTGAGCTATTTCCATCCTTCGAAGGATTTAGATACTCCGACATTTTGCAGTAAATTCACTTTCGTCATCAGAGCAGCACTGAGAAAAGTTGTTTCATGCCAATCTTATCATTTACTCAACGATTAGCCTTATTGTGTCTTCTCTATATATTTGTTCACTGAAAATGTCTTGTGTAGAACTCGAAACCTGTTTTGAAATTCTGAGTGTTTGTAATGCAACATACTCCACCGCTGGGCTAATGAGAGGAGAAGAAATTACCTCCTTAAAACCTGTATTTCTATATAAGGTACTGTATGAATAGTCACGGTAAGGAGGGCTAAGTTTCAGTGCCGTGCGCATGGAAAGGTGAAGCACGGGCCACTGAGAATCAAGTACCCGTATCAAAGCACGCATGTTCAGTATTATTCGACTGGTCGTTGTGAATACTTGTCAGTACACACATACTTAGAAAATGTTGCACTTAGATACGTTTCGGAAACAGCGTATTTCGAATAAAGTAGAAAACGTTATAACGAGTATGCCGGATTTACAATACGAAGGCGATAGAATTAAATGTGCAAACATTCTAAAGTCCCCAAAACGTATAAAAAGACTTCACGAACTGTATCCCAAAGTGCCTGAACCACCACAGCCGATTACTACGCGTTGGGGAACATGATTAAAGGCTGTGTTTTGTTACTGCGAATATTTTGATCATGTAAAGAAGGTAGTTTTACAGTTCAATCTGACACACGCTAAAGCTATAATGAAATGCCAGAAAATATTTGAAATAAATGATGCGAGTACGTAAATGTTACTGAACACTCGCCTTGATATGGCGCCTCGGCCCGAAAATGTTTCAAGATAGTAAATGTGATTTAGAAAGTACTCACAAGAACTGCTATGGACTAGCAGAGGAAATTGAAAAATTACAAGATGATTCGATGCCGTTTGTAAATTCTGTTCAAATTGTGAATGCACTGTAAACTTGCCCCACTTTACCGAGACTAATAGTCAGCAATTTTTGTGCCAACTTTTGAGATAAAAATATTGTTACATTTTGAATAATTTATGTGCTCTATTAGAAAGTAACCTCAACTTTTATTAGCATTTTTAAATGTTCCACAGCGAAATTACTGCTTATAACTGAACATAACGTACCACGTAGCAGTATGTATATTAAAGTCGGTATATTATATGATTTAATATGCGTACAGTATTGCAAGGATACCCTCATTGGTGGCATGACGAAGAGTTTAATAATTGTTCGCAACTGAAATTTCTTCGAGTAAAATTAAATTGGTCGCCAGTAGATATAGTTTACAAATAAGTTGAATAACGGTCGTCCCGCTTCCATCATGCAAATTCATTAACACAAACTCGTATCCATTCATATTAATAAAATCTCTCATTATAAGCCGGATTCTGCATTACGTCCTTTCGGTGCGTATATGTACATATTTTCGAGTGTGCGTAATAAATAAAATTATACGCTCGCATTCATACGATGCCCGTGCAGAACGAAATTAGCATAAAATGTTAAAATATGATTTTGTATTTATGAACTTAAAAGCCTAAGTACATCAAATGAATTTTCCTTATTTCCGCGACCGCAATAAACGTCCGCCTCTTCAGCCTTTCAAGAGCCAGAGACCATCAACTCCGGTACAGGCACACACGGTAAACGTACGGTTATAATTGTTCATTATTTCACCGACATCCTCTACTGAATTGGTCGGTCACAAGATCACAGACGCACACATACATAGGCGAAGGTAAAGGAGAAAGAATACCCATACAAAGGTACAATTGCGTCGTCCATTTGCATTTATATTCTATTCAAGTGCACGGAGCTGATAAACATCGCTAAAAGAGACAGTACGCGCATCAAGAATTAACAAACTCCACACAGCTTTTACTCCTAACCACCATCTGGGAGAGCTCTCTGCTGGGGCTTTTTCGAACTGACGCTCGACAGAAATAAGGTACGGAGTGGTCTTAAACCAGATTTGAATAGATGTTACTTGTTTTATGGGTGAACACGTGTTCTGGTACAGTTTTAATATTATGACTCGTTACGCTTTCGTATGTATTATAGTGACAGTTAGTTGAGTATAAAAAATCATTTCTTTAGGCTTTAATTACATATATACAAACGAATTACATCTGGCAAAAGTTCTATGAAAAGATGTTACTCTTAGATATCTATCTAGAAATTATCTTTACTGGAGCTAGCAGTGTCAAATATTGTACCAAATCTGTTATCGCTAATTTATTGATTTTTGACATACGATTTGCAATTTATGTTTGAGTGCAAAATAAGTTGAAAATGCAGATTAGTTGATAGGAATCAAACGTCTCCTTTAAAACGACCGATCAAACGATCGATGATCCTAACACGTTTGTTATACTATTCCGTTTAACTCCTTATGCCTATAGCATTAATGTCACTTCTTTGAAGAAGAAAACCTTAGTCCTATCCTCGGAATAGATGGCCATACGGTAGAGATGGCCATATCTAGAAATTTCTATCTGTGTTGTTGGTGACTCCTATTGATATGGCAATCGATTGAGTTACGTGATGTTGTGTCCGTGTTTGTTATTTGAATTGTGAAAAATCGCTTATGGGGTGAGTGAACTAATTTTAGTTTAAATTACATCGTTGGCTAGTTTACATACTTGCCGTAAAATGGACGTTGACTACAAAATTTGCAATCAGTTTCTTTACAACTTTTCGGATGAAATTAGTCACTACGACGTTGTAAGATCCAACATAACCTCACATCGAGATTCCAATCGAAAGGTGGAATTAGAATATTACTTAGAATTACCATCTCTCCCAGCCAATCGGGAGAGATGGTATTTTCTTTTGAGATTGATGGCAATGTTAGATGTGTTATTGTCGGCACATAACTAAACAGATTATTTTATTCGAAGATGCCAAACAAATATCTAAGAAAAGTTGTACAAACTCGTGATGAGTAGTCGCAAGAAACTTTATTGGAAGCGATAAGAAACATTGATAATCGAAATTGTTCTGTTCACCGAGCTTCTACTGAATTTAAAATACCACGTAAAACCTTGAAACGTTGGGCAGGAAACTATGATCAGGGAAACATGGACTCAAGCTGCGTCTTTAAAAAGGAAAATGAAAATCGTCTATCATGACTTTTTAATTATGCAAAAACGAGGTTTTCGACTAACTTGTGACGATTTGAGGACAATTGCTTATCATTTCGCTCAACAATTGAAAATCAAATTTAACAATGAAAGGCTGGCTACGACTGACAGCTTTTTTTTAACCTGATATCCTGATATTAGTATTCATAAATCGTAAAACGAGCGTAAGGTTCAAATTTCTAGGTTCCAAAAATATTCCCAGCAACCCTCGTATAGGCCTTAAAAGAAAACATTTTGAGTCGTAAGAAACAAGATTCCGAGTGTAGCGAAAAATTATAGAATTTACTTTTCAGCTAAATTCCCAAGGCATGCAAATTTAAGCAAACTCAGTTAGATCCCTCTATTTTATTATGCATGAAAGTATGCTTGAAGATGGGCAGATATGGCTGAGAGGATCCGTTGGATTTGTGGGATTTAATTTTATCCAAATTTAAAAAAAAAGTGAAAAATTATCGAAGAAAGAGCTTTCTTATATGTAGAGTACATTTATACTTACTTAGTAGAGCCTAGACAGATGTATCGATAGATACTGAAAGATCTTTAGAAAATGGATGTTTTAATAATGATAATAATACTTTATAACCCTACAGATAAAATAAATATCCAATTATAAGGCATATATAAATATAATTAATGTAAGCATGTGTAACTAGTTACCTACAGATAAATATAAAACAAACAAATAAAGAAAAAGCTAAATCAAATTACAATATACTTAGATCTGAGTTACAACATACTGTGACTATCGACAGCCATACCCAAATTGCTTTGATTAACTAAAAAAGAAACAAAAAAGACAGAAAAGGGAAGAGGCGAAAAGAAATAGAAAGGAATTTTGCTATATTAAATGTATCTGCGGTTTACATTTTGTTAAAATTGATGGTAAGCAGCAGATGTGCATGTCCAACTCACCATAATCTGATGAGTTGAAGCCACTGCACATTCTATATATTGGAGACCTGATGGCAGTGTTAGTTCTGGGTGCGAGAGAGTAAAATATATTTGTTTGTCTAGATCCTAAAGGTGGAACAACGAAATTGATTTGACTTATCAATTCAGGGACATCAAGTTTATTAGTAAATTAAATAGGAATTAGCACTCAGCTTGTTTTGTATGAAGTTCCGACGCATCAATATTATATATTTCAAGAAGTGTATTGTGAATTATTTTTTTACCTATAAAAACTTTTAACACCTCATCTGAATCTGTTTCATAAGATACTTCTGATAAGTGTATATAGGTGACTAGATCAAGGATGCATACTCCAGACGAAACCGAACAAAAGAAAAATAAAGACGAAGAAAAACGATACGTAACACGTATGACGGAACCAAGCATACTCAACG
Organism: Trypoxylus dichotomus; assembly: GCA_023509865.1. Taxonomy (NCBI): domain Eukaryota; kingdom Metazoa; phylum Arthropoda; class Insecta; order Coleoptera; family Scarabaeidae; genus Trypoxylus; species Trypoxylus dichotomus. The sequence continues at coordinate 42,321,669 of CM042074.1, read as the reverse complement.
CCGATAAACAAACACTAGATATATGCGCGGCAAAAGTCAGTTTTGAATCAAAATTGTTTTGCATAATCCACAAAGCAAATGTTAATAGCAAATTGGTGAAATTCTATGAGTACCCTGAATGCTCAAGACACAAATGAAAAAGGAATAATTTTGATATGTCTATTTATTATTAGTGCTAAAATATACTTTCGTATTTCATTGTATTGGAACACGTAGTTGTGATGAGGCATTATGTATAAAAACTTTCAGAATAACAGAGACTAAGATCAAATCTAATAAATTAATAAAGGTTAATCAATTCCAATATAAAAGGATTTGAAAAAATTGTCGGAAATTTTTAATGAAATTTTGGACTCCAAATAATATAATAAAAGCCTAAGATGTAATGTGTAATTAAAGCTACATGCCTTTCATTCACATTCATTGTTTTTTCTTCCTATTCCAGGGGAGACAACTGACGAACGTAATGAAATACAACAAAAACAAAATATGATTAGGAACAAAAATCAGATTACTTTGGATGAATAGAAGGAGTTGGTTCTTAAAATTCCTTGTTGTGGAACAACGGAAATATACTAAGAAATATGTCCGTCGTTTGGAACCTGAATGGAATTACTAAGGAGAGCAAATCAAATGATGCGAGGAAAATAATTATATTATATTTTGCCTTTTGGGACCCATTCATAATCGGACACTGGTGAATTTAAGAACCAAACCTTAAGAACTAATTATTGAGTAAACTAATAGGTACAACTACGGACACTATTTAAAGAAGGAAGGTATCAAACATTTCACAGTCAATTTAGTAAATCATCCAATAGCTGAACCTATTCATTGCAAATCATATAGATGTAAAATGTAAACGTTCCAACCACCCGTCGTTGGGTGTCAGCCAACAGCTTCGCGGCAACTCGGACTTTCTTAATTTACATGAATTATTGTAAATTATTACCGTATGTAAATAATATTTTTACTAACGTCATGACAATGCGCACGGCTTGTTCAAACGGTGTTAACTGATATTCTCTATTGTTCGGACAAGGTGATAAATAAATTAACCTACTCTAAACTCTTCGTTTTGGTCTGAAATCTGGAACATAAATTTCATTAAGTGCGTTACTGGTATGGTAGCTTAAGTTACAACTGACCAAGCGGTTACTCGACCGTATCCTACGCCGCAGTGGCCGCAGGACACACTGAGGGATTAACTGCACGCTTTATTTCTGCAAATTTATTTTATTTGAGGCCGCAGATCTGATAAAGAAACACAGTATTGATCTGAATTGTGTATCGATGTTTTATTATGCACATTGTTGTGTTGAGTTCCATTATTTATATTATTGTTTTAGAGTCCGGAGCCCTGCGTTATTTATTGGCTCGACGATGGATTCTTGCTGATTTCGGAATTTCTGTTATTCGTTTTTTAAGTGCTTCGCCTTCTACTGTCTTTTCTTATTTTATTTTTGCTGCATGTCGTTTCAATAATCGAATCTATGAACATTCGCACGTATATGTTTAACGATGTATATACGATATAAAGTTCTTTTTTATTTTTAATCAACAAAGGACAACATCCAGGTACAACCTTTTCGTTTGTATTATTAATATAACAAAGAACTATTTATTGTATCATTATCACAATAAGTTTATCGGTCTCATTTCTACACAATTTTATAAACATTGTTATAAATGTAATTTTATATAATTTTGAAATTACTGGCGAAAAATTTAAATTATTGTATATAATGCATTGCCAACAGAAACTGTAAATGTTGTAGAAAAAGGTTTCTTGTAGCATATAGATTTTCTAAAGAGCGAAGTTCTATGTCTTAGCAATTAATAACCAAGTTATACCATCTCGGCATACACTAAAATTACTGTGGTTCAGTTTTATGAATACCAACAGTAATGTTCTTAAGATCGTCAATTAGTTTTGGATCGTTATCGTAAATTTGTTGTTTTAAATAACCTCAAACGAATAATTAATAAATCAAGAAAAAGTAAGAAAACAAATCTAATTTTCTAAAATGCTATAAACCATATAATTTAATTTAAAAAAGTCGAAATGACTGATACTAAATAATCAGACAAGACAAAACTGAAAGTATAATATAAAAAATTCTCTGCTAAAAGAATACTTATGTCATAAGTGTTATATTACATTACCTCTCCAAACAGACTATAATGTAATGACTGAAACATGTCGCTGTGTGTCAAAAGTGGGACAAACATTATTTGATGTATACCAAAGGTTTTGTAAGATGTTCTACTATCGTGTTGCTGTGATTCAGTCGTTTGTGTTTTTAGGCACTTCAGACTTTCTATTTATCTTTGATTAAACTCAAGTTGAATGCTATTTGACCGCCTTGGGTCTACTTTTGATTCGCAATTAAGTTTATCATATGCGTGGCATGTATCCACTCTTGGTCGGGAAAATTTTAAACTGGGAAAGTATCTTGTTTATAAATTGACATGATATCTGTACGGCATTCAAGAATTTAGATTGATGGATTTGAAAGTGTTAAACAATTTGTGGTGATTTAAATTAGAACTGATATATTCCTTCTGAAAATTTATCTCATAGTAAGATTCATCTTTTGGAATTAATATGTTGGGAAATTTGTTCGCAAACATAAGAAGTAAATTTGAAAAACTTGTGTTTCGTACATCGATCTTTGAAAATGGTTGTCTTATTTTCCTTCTTCTTGATGATGACCATTATTCTCTTCTTGTCAGAAAAGTGTTTACAAACCTGAATAAAATCGTCACTATCAATTCAGGACTGTGTAGCAAGCAATAACCTGCTTATGACTCTTTTGGGGGTCTTCATACAGATTAGGCATCTGCATTTTCTTTTGTTATAAGTCTCAGGCTTACTAAGTGTGTAGATTCTGTGTACACTGTAAGTTTGGCTGCAGAATTTTCGAAAAAGTTTAAAACTGAGATTCTTCTTCTGTAAATAACCTATCTTGAAGTACAAATAAAATTAACATTATACTAGTATCTCAGACTTTCACTGCCGTTTGTCATAGTCGTAACGGTTGTCGGGTTTCGCCGTGTCATTAGGCTTTTTGTCCCTGACGTTTCGACCATTTTCAAAGGTACTATAACCTTTGAAAATGTGAACCGAATCGGTTGTTCACGAAACGTCAGGGACAAAAAACCCAGTGACACGGCGGAACCCAACAACCGTTACGACTATAATATTATACTGTTATCCAAATAGCTAATGTGCAAAACTTTTTAATATTTGTAACCTTTTTGTTTACACATGTTGTTCTGACTCCTTTCTTGTAGAAATTTCATTTTTCAGTCTATTAATATAGGATTTTCCAAAAACTGTTTTCTTAAATTGCATGTCTGTCAATCTATTGTTAATTTCTCTTCAGATTTCAATTTGTTGTTCTCGTTAAAAACACACTTATCAATCTAATCAATCATGATTGGATAACAATTACAAGAATTACATATAATTCCCTTTCGTTGACAGTAGTATGGGGAGTTAGTTACTCATACAACTATCTGTTGGACGCGTTTGAAACTTTTATAAAACTGTTGACACATAAAAAAACTCTCGCATCGGAAGCAATAGTTCTGTGCGAATACAATGGTCGATTTGATTCAGGTGATCGACAATAGTGTACTTCAAATTCGGCGATATTTTAAACTTACAGCAAAAGTAACCTAAACATCCAGCAATAAATAGATTTTTGTACTAAAATAGGTTTTTCCATGAAATGAAAGGTTCATCACGTTGTTTGCTTATGAAAGAGGCTGCGAAAATGAACTAAATAAGCTTCAAGCTGAAATCCAGTAACTAATGAGTGTGCTACATTAACCATTCCGAACTTAGATTAACTATTGTTTACGTCGTACCGTCTATGAACTATCACCGTTATTATAGAATGGTTTACTGTAAGCATCTGTCCTACTTATTCAATTCTACAGTACTCGAAAAACGGCAATAATTCATCTAGCGCTCTAATAACACTAATCTATTGTTTAGTGTCTAGTATTTCGCACCCATCAGAGTCCATAACCCTATTTCATCTGTCTCCTTCGTCACTCCTGACTTAGCAATGCTTGTATCGTACGAGCGCGGTAGGTACTCAACGCGTGTAATTTCGAATAGTCCTGATGGGGATTCAGTTAGCGAAGCGAGCGGGTGCACTAATTGTCAATTCATATGCAAATGTGTTTATCGAAACGGTAAAGTATTAATCTGGACTCATTATTTTACGGCCTTTAGGGTCCCCGTCGATTTAGTTGCGGTGGTCGCAGTCGATCGTGAGAGCATCTGTTCTCCCTTCAAAATAATGTTACGCGCTCGCGCGGGTCGCAAAGTATCCATTTTATGTTGTCTTGGTTAATATAAGAAGTTGTGATGTTTTAAGGTTGAATGTAAATTGCGTATATACTCTTGGAAAGTAAAGGAATGCAAACTCATTAGAGACGCACATTGGAATTTTTGTCAAAAAGAAAGACACTGGAATATGTTAAAATATTCAGGCTTCCTGTTAGACAGAAAAAATAAAATTAAATACCATTAAACTAAGAGTACCAAATGAGTACAAATTGTTGCCAAAATATGTAATTTTCAAACAGTGCAGGAACTTAATAAATTCGAGTCAATTGAATAATGAAACACATTCTATGAATTACTTTATTAATATTGTAATGAGTGGTAAGCACATGCATTTAACCTTTACATTTTACAAAGTTGAATATTATTAGAAAGAAAACTAAACGCTTGGTAATGAAGTGTTTTTATGTGGACGATTTATTAAAATTATTCAGTAAAAGTCTGCATTAATGTAGTCTTCAGGCTTTCACGGCCGTTATTGATGATTACTCTTTGGTTCCCGGGTTCTCTCGACAAACGGGAGAGCAAAATACAAGTTACCTCCGAACTCGAAGGCGGTTGATTTTTACTTTCCCTGGACGTATTACTCAAGGTTTACCGAAAACTAACCAACAATAATTGCTTAATACAAATTCCCACCATCACTCAGCACAGGAACGAGGAATCCTAAACACATTAGCCCACAGTGCTGAGGTCATATCAAATGAACAATATGTTGAATTTTCACTCCAATACCTCAATAATTACAGCAAAAGGACTATAGACTCAAAGACAACCTAAATACGAATATGAACCAACAACTATTATTGAAACCAGCTGCGTGCTATACATCAAAGGATGCACGGACAAAAGTGAAAGAATATTAAAGTAATTTTCAATACATCCGAGAAATTATCCACCAAATTACCTTCACTGAAACATCGTACATTGCCGCTCCAAAACTCAGAAATCTACAAGGTGCTCTTCCACGTGTGAAAAGGTACACATAGAACAAACGAGCAAAAGCATCAACATCAGATTAAAAGAACATACACGCGATGTAAAATATGAATACGTAAACAAATCATCAATAGCAGAATACTCTATAAACAAGAAGCGTGGAATCGCCTTTGACAAATGCAAGAAACTGGCAACGAAAATCAAATCAAAAATCTAAATCACTGAAGAAAGTACTATAGGGAAGCTACTGAAATACGAAGGAACCTGAACACCATCAGCAGAAGATGAACTACAATGTACCAAGTATTTTGAAAGCATTTTTCACATCCAAACGGATTTGTCTCAATGGAGTGGAACGGTCACACTTTGACAGAGCTGAACGATTACGTAACAAAGCAAGATCACCAGCTGATCGAGACAGCAAGTACTACAAAGTTTCTGTATGGCAGAGAACGCGACAACCGAAGAGCTTTGTACCACATGCAATATACTTTCCCTTTTCAGATCACAATATACCATATATTTGCTTGATTTCAGCTGCAATAGACATTTAGAAAGGAGTATATCTTTGAAAAGAAGGAGTTTGACAATACCGAGTTGATTAATTACAGTTTTTATCACACCGTCTTAATTAAAGTATTTTAGAAAGTTTGACAAGAAAAACAGAAGTATATCTATAATATTCTTTTTATATAAATAGTTAAATACATAGGCACCGTTTTGTTGGTGCTTGAATGTAGCTGCCTGTCGCCTACCGTGCTGCTTTCTACGTCAGCGCTGGTTACTCAATAGGAAAAGGTGTTTCTTTGCACGACAATATCCAATCAGAATCCCCATAATCATGTGAAGGTCTTTTCTGAACAGTCACTAGTGCCGTAGATGCTATTCAGATCAACGTAAGCTCAATCATGCGACAGGAATAAGTATCATCCCATCGCTTTATCGTTTTATCAATAAATTATTGTGGTCGATGGATTAAGTTGTTTTATATTTGTTCATACTCGAACTGTTAATAGCCAATTTACGCGTCTCTTTGTTACAATCACTATTGCTTTGGCAACCATATTACGTTGATGCTATTAATTTTGGAGATCAAAGACACGTTCTGTAATAATCTAGTAGGAATCTCGATTTTACTGTAGGCCCGTTTAGAACCCATACTACTTGCTTGCTGCCACTGGGCACCTTGATATTGATAACATAAATCTTTTGATTATTAATATCAACGCCGAAATTTTCGCCTTAAGAGGCAGTGGACACCGAAGTAAAGTTCCGCAAGGCATACCCCTCCTCCAATCCTCTTGTTGGTTTTTGACCAGTTCCTGAAAGGACAAATGATGTCCGCGTTAGAACGAGTCTGCAGAATTTATCGAAACAAACGACGATGGAATGTTGTCTCTCCAAGCTTCTAGGACAGGTAATCTTAACTAAGCGTTTCGCCAAGTTTCATTCTTTCAACCATTGAATAGATATGATAGGCAAAGCATAATCTACATAGCGGTTGGTGTAGATTGGTGCAGTCGAGATATTTAGATAGACTGTTATGTTAGAAGCAATATTGGGTAAATTTACCAAATTATTTGAGTCTTTTTCTACGAGTTTCTATATTTAAAGAAGTAAGACATGTATATATTAATAAAATATAGTACCAAAGAATATGTTCTACTGAACCCCAATTATTCAAACACAGCTGATACCATTGCATCTGCAATTTTAATGATATTGGAATACCTAGCTAGGAAACAAGAGACCTAAAATATTAAACTATTTAATATACCAGCATAGAATATACATATTATTATTGTAGCTTAAACTTTCGTAATTATTATCAATTAACCTCCTTCTCCCCCACCCTTTTCCGCACGGCGTACTAAATTTTAAATCACGCCTAATCTAACTTGTAAATGACCCTGTTAAGTTATTCAAACTCGTGATATATGAGGACACCCCTACCGAGATGATTTATTATTTCTGTATAATCCACGTTGCGTGACTTGCTACAGATGTAATGTAGAACAAAAGGCTTAAAATACGTAGAAACGCGAAGATACAGTTGGAGTGTCGAAGTGAGACGAAGGACAACACCGAAAAGATTACTGGAACAATTATCGAAGAACCCTGAAATGTTTCACCTTAACAAAAGCATAGTGTCGTCTTGTGACACTGAATATAATTACTAGTAACTGGTGTATATTTAAATGAGAACGTGATTCGAACGCTCAAAGAGAGAATACGTTTAAGAAATCGAATAATTATTACTATGTGATCTACCTATGAATTGCGAAATGTAATTTGTTTCACCATAGGTTATTTTATTCCAAAGACTTAGAAATTTGAATTAAATCTAAAGTATATACACTGCCAGATGTAAAAGTGGGACGGACAACAAAACTTTACTAGTTGAATTTAGTTCTACGAATTTAGTACTAATTTGAATTTAATTAGAAACATCTCTAGTGATCTTTTTTTATTCAAAGAGTGGAATAAAGTTGTTTTTATGGATAGGGGAAACTAGATGCTAAAGTATTTCTGTGTCCAAGAGTGTGCAATGGTCCCAAATAGGTTAATGTTGTCTACCGCGACATTATTGGTAACATAAAGAACTCACTTCATGTCAAACATTGTTGGCAATGTAAAGCTATTTACTAAACTCTTGAATGAACATCTGGCATCGTTCCATATTTGCTGATACTCTAAGAAATCATTAGTTTTCGTTCTTAGTCAGAAGAGGACCACTCAATAATTGAGATAATCTCAGGCTTATAACCATGGTTCTTATAATTGGTAAGAAAAAAGGCCTTACTATTAAGTATTTAGATAGCTTTGACGTATTCAAAAAGCATCAGCGTGGTTTCAGAAACTCAACATTTGATAAAAACTTGTACCAATTATACAAAACAGTTTTAACTCTAGTGAGCACGTTGGAGATATATCTAAACCATTCGATTATATTTCCGCCACTATATTAATAGATCAATTGTCATATGATCTTTCTGTTTTTGAATCGAAATGTAATTAAGTATTACCTAATTAATAAAATAGACAACAGTGTGTCAGTTTCAATAATATTGTATTCTTTTGTTCTTAATTTATGTTAATGATATTTTAGGTTGCCTGGGGTAAAATGTATTTTATACATTGACAACACTAATTTAGTGACCAAAGTTAGTGACTTGTGTTCTTTAAACTTAAAGCTGAGAGATTTATAATCAAGGATTACTAATCGGTGCTTGCCTAATGGACAGAAAATGCAAATTGCATATTCCATCCTGAAAAATATTAATGGAGGAACCAGCAATATATTTCCTTAATGTAATGCTTGACATTAAGTTGCTGTGCTGGTTTCGCGTTGACATAGGTGTGTTCAACTACTTATTAGTCTCCTTGGCTTGCCTTAGGTTGTTCTGCCTACTCACTCTCGTATTACTTATGGCATTCGTGTATGGAGTCACTTAGTTGCAGCGAACACAGTTTTTTCCTTACAGGGACTTGTAGGGGTTGTTGGGAGTCCAGGTTTCACCGACGAATGTAAACCAACTTTAATTTAGTTGAAAATCTTCTCACGCATGACCAAATCAGGTGAATAGGGTGGACGTTCAATGACGTTTACATTATTTTCACGTCAAAACTCAACTGTCTGCTGCGCACTGTGTGACAATACATTGTCGTGATGCAAAATTAACCCGCGAATGTTGACTGACGTAAGAACTGCAGGTAAATATTTTGCAGTGATTTACTGTAACTGTGTGTTGATTTTCCAACTTTATTGCTTTTACTAAGCCTATACTACGAAAGAAAACTGCGTACATAACTTTCCCGACAGCCCTTTGGTTTTGGGCCATTACTAGTGTTGGTGCATCTTCGTGGATCCACACATGGCTTCCCTGGTAGGTAGGAATATCGTAAAATGGGAAGCAAGTTTCATTATCTGTTACTATTTTAGATAAAATACGATGTCCACCATTATTTAATATTTCTAACGTTTCCTGAGCAATTCGTCGGAAATTGTTAAGCATGTGTGGCATGCAACTAGTATCATTTTTTTCATCCGAGGATGATCATATAAAATTGAATTTACTATTGCGGATCCATCACCAAGAGTTGCCACAATCACTTGATAGGTACATCTTGGACCTTTGTCGATCATACGTCTCACTCTCTCAATGTTTCCAGCGGTAACTGAAGAATAGGGCCTACCAGAGTGTGCCTCATCACCAAGTGACATCCGTCCTCTTTTAAATTCACTATACCAACGAAACGCAGTTGCACGTGAAGGATTTTCATCACCAAAGGCGAGTTGTAATAGTTCACTTGCGTCCTTAAAATCGTAGTAGATCATTACGCGCATATGTTCGCGTGACAAGTCTATGTTTCGACGGCAAATCGTATATACTGCGTTTGCTCTATGACAGCAGCGACTCAAGTGACAGTCAGAACTTACTACTTAAGCATTTAAAAATGCAGTGTTACCAACTCTAACTTCTCGTGGCATATCAAAATATATAGCGTCACCCTCATATATTTATTACTGTTTATTATGTATTAAACAAAATGTTGCTTCAAAGTCACTGATTCACATCTAAATGTAGCTGTAATACCTGCAACCATTTGTATAAAATATAAACCATTGTATAAAACTCAAAGTGATTTGTAAGTTCCAGGTCCGAAAATGTTTAAGCTTCCTGGAACAATTATTATATTATTATTATTGTTATTATCATTACACCTTAGTTTTACATTATTTCAATGGCAGTAGTGAAAATTCTTATTGATAATATTTGTTATTTATTTCTGCAATTTACACGATCAAGCTAAAGGTAAATGAAAGACCACCACGTAAACTAATCAAAAGACTAATGGTACCATCTAACTTTATCTATAACCATTTCCATATTTATAGTGTCAATAAAGACATTATTACGAGTACTGAGCGAATAAATCTTCATAACGCTTAAGAGGTAAAGTCCTGGTAATCGTAAAATGCATATTCCTAACAAGTATTGTGGGGAGAATTTATACATCCCAACGTTATTAGCGTTAAAGGCGCATATCTACGAGATGCATCGTCGGTTTTATTTATAAACTCTAATAAAAATTAGGCCGCCTAGCATCGAACTCGTTCGCTGTGGCTCTCTTTGTTGACACACCTTCGTATAAGGTGAATTTAAATAATCGGTGGAGCGTAATACTCGAAAAGAAATCTGTCTCTAAGCAGTCTCATAGGCACTTCGTTTCGTATAATTGTACGTTGAGACTGTGCGTATCTCGGATATCCAATTTAAATTTTATATTATGTCCGGTTATAGTATTTACTTCAGCAGCGAACGTAGAGGGATTTAAACAGTGCCGTAGAAGATGGCTTTCGAATTATTGTTATGTAAATATTTCCGACATTAAAGACATGTCATAGAGAGCGTTTTACGATGTTTTCTTTTACCGGCTAGAAAGAATACCGTCTTTATTTGATAAATAATATTCATATCGGGGAATTTTATGATCGAGGAACGATAGTCTGCAGTATTAATAATAAATATTAAGTGAGTTGCTTCTAAGTTATTACTAACACTGCTGGAAATGCTTATATAGACGATTACAATATAACTTATGTGCATACCATCTGTAGGTAGATTTCAAATAGATGTCTGCTACGTTTTCCTTATAAATAGATTATGCAAAATAGTATCTCTAACGTAAGGCTCACTTTTATATGGATGACCAGTAAATATATGAAGAAGCAACTCTACTCAAAGCTTCCTTATAGAGAGTAACATTAAATACCGTACTAAAGTGCAGTTGATGGTAAATAATAGCTTAGTTTCAGCAAAGGATTAATGAGCTCAGTCTTGAAACTAGTTTAAAATTTTTCCTGCAAGAAAATTCAACCTATTTGCTGAACTCGAATACTTTTATTTTAAAACGAAAAACTATAAGCAATTCATGACTTTAATATTGGATCAGATCTAGACATAGGGGTGTAGTCGATGCAAACGTTAAAATTCTAATGTAACACTGATTTTGATGCGTAATGAAGGTGTATGGGGAACATTAGAAATTTCCTAAAATTTACATAAATAACATTTCAGGGATAATGTTAGTAGTCCAAGGTCCAGGAATATTTTTTCTGTACCTGGAGAGGATGAAATGACTTCGCCTAGGAATGTTTTCTCAGTACGGGACCTTTGACGTTCCTCCCAAAGTTTCTCGTTCCACCAAGACATCTTGTGCTTCTATTTCTTATATGTGCTGGGGCAGCTTATCCCATGGAGTTGAGTTGATTTCTACATCTTCTAAGGTCTCTATAGTACTGCAGATATCATCCGCTTCTTCTCTGATGTGTTTATAATAAAAGCTCCAAACAGTTTTTTTACGATTTTTAATCGTTTATGTGTTTAACTTTGCAGTACCTCGGGAGATATTTACTTTTAGGTTTGATATATTAATATGAGTTTTCTACTAAATCGGGAAGAAAAGAGAACTGTTACTTTTTAGGGGAACAGGCGAATCAAGGGGACCATCAATTTTCTCGTAAAAAGCATCATGAACTTCATTGGCATTTTTGAGTGTGTAAAGAATCGACTAACTTGGAAGTTTATCATACAGAGCAATATAAATTGCTTTCTAAAGTCGTTTATGTTATTAGTGCAATTAACTGGCGAAAGTCTAGAACGTGCAACACGGTAAATAAGATAACATCTACAGGGCGATGACAAATATTTTCACTGAGTAGTAGAGTTATTGGTTGCTGTATTTATTTATGGTTAGCACGATACTCGGAAGTCAATCAGGGCCGTTCATCCATAAAAGCGTTAATGATTTGAAATTAGTTGTGATATAATCTCTGGAACGCTCAAAATTCTGATAATTAAAATTTTGTCGTTATGCTTCGTATTAAATAGTTCTAGGACATGCGCAAATGATTAGAAGTCAATCGTATTGGCAAAATGTAAATTGTAAGCAAATCCATTTCGTAAAATGTAAATCATCAGTAAATACAAACAGAATTTACATTTAGTAACATCTATTATCACAAATGCGGTTTTTGGTAACGAAATCAAATTGTATATTTTGACAGAATAGTTTGCAGGAAAAACTTCATTTAGGTATATTTTCGGAAAATTAAGTCTTGGTCAAGCAAACAAAGTCCCCATCGAACGAACACTAGTTAGAATAAAAAAGTTAGTTTCAGTTGTAAGTCCCTGAACGTTTTGGTAAAAAACTGGATTTTTCCAGTATCTTCATTGTTCAATTTGCTATTGGCCTTTATTAATTTAAAGATGGCGAGGAAACAATTGTCGATATGCTCTATTATATTTAATTCTCAAGTCCTATTCTACAGCCGAAACGTTGGTTTCTAATTCAGATATAATCTCTCTGTAATATACAATTTGACGAGGTACGCAGTCAAGAGACATTGATATGTTGGCGAAAGTCGGACTATCACGAAGTTTTTTGTATGTAGAGAACATTGTGTAATTTCAACAAAGAAATTTCTTTCGAAAATGCTTTAAAATGGAAACGCAGAATTAAAATAGAGGACAGTGTAACGGGTTTATTCTTTTCATTGATCAACTACGAAAATCGTAGCATATAAAGGATGTTTCAATAAGAGCGTAAGATTTGAATTGCCCGCCATGTTTGACGGTCATAATGATACGTGATTCCTACGCGGCAGATCGAAGATTAGCAGATGGGAATTAGTAAACATGGAGTATTACCTGACAGAACAACGCGTTCTTATTGTTTAAAATTGTTATCAAAATGGTGAAAGTTTGATTGCCACCATTCGTAAAGTGCATCCAATATTCGGTCAACAGAATATTCCTAACTGTTCCTATTGTGAAAATAATAATCGAAAAATTTGAAAGTACTGGTTCGGTTAGTGATGTGAAACACACGTCACTAGTTCGTAGAGGTCGTTCAGAACAAAACATGACTGCATTTCGCGAGAGTGTGGCCGAAAATCCAGAGACGTCGATTCGTCATCGAGCACAAGAATTGGACATTTCAGCAGCTACTCTTCAGAGTATTCTAATTAGAGATTTGCATCTCCACATCGAAAAAGTCAAATTTTCAGCAGGGCGGTGCCACATGTCATATCACCCGCGAAGCATTGACTGTTTTGCAGGAGTTTGACCTTGGTTGTTTTATTTCCCATGTTTATTTGGTGACCAGAATTGACCGCCACGTTGTATACATTATAAATCAATAAATATTTCAATACTTTGCTACAGAGAACCATGTTTTATTGTACCTTAAAATCTTGCGCTGTTATTGAAACGCCCTTTACAAATTTTTAGAGAAGGAAAGATGATAAGTTTAGAATAAAAATATTCCAGTTTAACGTACAAGACGTGGGAATTTACTTTCAACTTAGCGAGATTCTGCAACATATGGTCGCAGACTATCCCAACGGCTATCCCAATCGAGTCTTAAAAATAATCTATAAAAAGTATATTGCCTCAAATTATGTTCACGTATTTTTTAAGATGTCAGTGTCACATTTACCTGAATCTGCATATACTTATAGCCAATATGTCATGAGAAATACGGCGAAATTCATTGAATCAATTGCATACAATTTACGTTTCATTCGGAGCCCGAAAAGGAAACAAAAAGGGGAAAAATCGTCGATAGACGAGTGCAATGTTATGTATTCCGAGAGGTTCGACAGAACAGGACCATCTATACATCCACACGCAGATAACTCAACTAAAACATAGTATTACAACCCAATACAAGCGATGGCAATTAGCTGTCCTGTCGAATGGGTCCTTTTTTTTAATTAGATTACATTATCACTTTCCGTCGAGGTTGTAAATAAAACCAGTCGGTCTCATGTAACATATACCACCATACAGGTAAATATCCTACCTCTACACGCTCAGATTCGTAGACGTTAACATATTTGGTTATCGACCGAACATACGAACAAATTAAATGATGGAATTGTTGTGGTATATAAAATAAAAATTATTTCTTCGTTAAATGTAAGCAATCAACTCGGAAATATAACTCAATAATCTGCAATGTGAACACGTATATCGAGAAATTATTGTGCCTTCGAGCTGATAGCGACTGAAACCAATGTAGTTCGATAAGATGTATGTATGTAATGTTTTTCTTTTCTCTCTTTTAGAGTGATTTATTTTTATATTTCGTTTATTTTATTATAAGACCAGTCCTATTTAAATGATAACAGATAGATGTTCATTGTTTAGGATTCTAATGGTAGGTTAAAAAAAAGTTAGAATGATAGTATATAATTCGGATAATTTTTGAAGTCAAAAACAACAGCACCGTGCAGATTAATATAAAACAGATTCTCTCTTAATCTCGTTTTAGATTTGCTATTGATCAATTGAAGCAGAATTTGGTCAATTGAAAATTGGTCCAACTAATATTACACTTGTTACGCTATAGACAAGGAATCTTGGAGATTTGGTTATTATATTAGCAGAAATGTGTTATATAAATTCTGATGCTAAAATATACGAGCTTGCCTTCAAAGATTTACATATACAAAGGGGACAAATTTTACCGGAATCGACACGGAAGTTGAAGTGGATTCATTGGTCGGCAAGAGCAACCTTCTTTATGGCAACGACGTCTACTGTCAATAGTTGCTGTTTAAGAGTGTGTTTTGTGTAGCACGTCTGGCTGTTTCCCAAATATAGATAAAATTGAATTTCGTGCAGTGATAAAATACTTCTGGATGTCTAGGGAAACGACCACGGAAATTCGAAATATTTTGCTAGAGGTGCATGGTGGATGTACTCCATCATTTTCGACCATCAGCTTCTAGGTGAGCGAGTTCAAATGTGACAAACCACGCAGAGGACGCCCAAGAACCGCTACCAACGATGAAATGGTCGACAAGACTCACGATGTCGTGTTAGCCAATCGCTGATTGAAGCTGAAAGAGATACCAGAGGCAACAGGCATATCAAAAGAATGCGCTGGCCATGTCCTACACGAAATTTTGGATATGAAAAAGCTTTCGGCGCGATGGTTATTGCGTTTGTTCACACCGGAGTAAAAACGAAATCGGGTGACCGTTTCGGAGGAGTGTCTGACCATGGTCCAACGCAATCCAATGGATTTCTTCATGAGTTTCGTAACTGTGGATGAGACTTGGATCCACCACTATATACCGGAGGCCAAGAAGGAGTCGAGGCAATGGACTTTTCCAGGCGGATCGACTCCGAAGAAAGTAAAGACCGTTCTATCGTCGTGTCCAAGTTGAATGAGTTGCCCTACGAATTAGTCTCGCATCGTCCATATTCACCGGATCTAGCGCCCAGCGACTTTTTTCCTATTCGCAAACGTGAAACAGTCAATGGGAGGAAAGAGATTTACCTCAAACGAGGAGGTTATCGCCGCTACAGATGGTTATTTTTCAGATCTCGAAACATCATACTTTTCCGACGACTTGAAGAGACTGGAGTACCGTTTGAAAAATTGTATTGATCTTCGAGGAGATTACGTCGAAAAATGAAAATAGGAAACCACGCCAATACGGAATTTTTCTTGCCGGAAACATTTTATGTCGCCCTTGTAGACCTGGAATAAAACAGTGGATAGGTCTTAAAAACTCCACCCTTTTTCGAAGCGTTCTCCACGAGGATTGATGTACCTCTGCATGCGCTAAAACCAACTCTGGAAGCAATTATTCCACTCTGTGGTTGGTACAGTAAAAATTGTGTTTTTGAAGTCGTCCACTGCTCCTTAGGATGAATGGAACGTTTGACCACGTAGTCCGTTCTTGATTTTCAGAAAGGTAAATAAAAAAATCGACGTTTTGTTGCGATAAAAGTTCATTTGTCTGTGTAACGCGAACTTGGGCTGTTTTGGTAGAGAATACTTCGTATTTAACTGTTTAACGAGTTGCGGCAAGCAAATGGTATACCAATCGGCAGTAACAGATTTATATATAACATCTATATATCAAAATACAAACTGCAATACCGCAGTAATAAATAAGACCCAAAATCATAGAATAATTCGATATAATGCGATACCAAAAGACGGAAGCAGTAGATTATGTTACAGGACGCGGTCAATCTCGTACGACGACAACCAGGCAAGATAAGGCAATAATTAATTTATTCAGCAGAAAACCGCATTTAGCATTGTATCATGGGCAATCTATGTTGGCGAGGAAAAATATAAATATTAGTTTAATGACTCTTAGGAGCCGATTGCTTGAGTACGACATTGCTTACCGCAGCACGCTACAGCAACCGTTGCTCTCGGACAAACACCGACAGGCGTGCTCAACATGGATACAAAATATAGCCAGAGACTGGACGAATCTTTTTTTTGGGCTCGGGTACCAAGAGACAAAGCCATGATCTAGCCGTACAAATTGCGTTGTCGAACGAACTGTAAACCATGCAGTGAAGGCCCATATTTGGGGATGTTTATGGATTTGGGACGTTATGTATCTTTACTGGTAATTTAAATGCTCAGCGGATGGTGCAATTATCCAAAATGGACTGCTGATATCTATAAGGGTCTGGTTTAAGAGCGGTACTGAGAACTGAATTTTAGAAGACACCGAACCAGTCTGTGTACGGGGTAGTAGTTGAAAAATCACATTACAACATTGGATTGGCCCTCACAATCCCCGGATGCTAATCCGATAGAAAGTATGTGCATAAAGCACAAACTGCTAAGTGAGCATACATATAAAATAGAAGAGCTATCTCGTGGCATGAAAAATATATGGCGTTCACTATCTACTCTTACGCTGAAAATTTGGTAGAATGCATAGAAAAACTTTGTCAATTTATTCTGAATAGTAATTTTAGCGCGTATTAGATTTGAAGCTGTTTAAAAATATAAATACATACTTCTTTCATTCAAATTTGTTTGAGATTGGGCCCTACGTTTCTTGTTATACACGCTGTAACTCTGGCTCAAGGTGAAAACAATTTATTTATGCGTTATATGGAAAGAGTATCCTTCTTTTATTCATTCAAAACTTCAGGCGTTTTTAATAATAAATTTGTAAACTAAAATTTAACCGTTAAGAAGAACAAGTTAATGAATAGGTATAACATTCCAATTTAATTTCTGTAAAAAGGTAGTTTGTATACTTACTACAACTGTTAATATGTTCCTGAAATGGAAAAAAATTACATCATAACCATTTCCTGTTTTACCTACGCAATCGTATAAAAAACAATAGTCGATAATAATCAATATTAATTCTTTCGTTACAATTTTCATTAACAATGAAGAAAAAACTAAAATAACAAAGGAGGAAAACCGATTAGTAGATCCAAACAATAACAAACCACGTTACCGTTTCACGTAGAAGCCTCAGCGAAACGGAGAAGAAAGAAAAGCAGCTCCGAGGAAATGCCACAAAAAACCGTCGCCCCCAGATTATTGTACGCGTTGTTGCACCCCAAAACGCAATTAATGTATTAAGCGTTTTTTACGGATACGTGTCGCAACAACACCCGCAGCATTACGGCAGCCAGAACAAATAAAAACAAAAAATGTGTACATAGGTGAACGGTGGAGAGAGGAGCGGAGGAGGAGGAACCCTCGCCCTTAATGATTCGCTTTTAGATCCTTCGAAACGCATCTGTTATATTCTTTAATACGATGAGTAATTATTCTAGTCCTTTGTGAGCGTAAACCAAGTTTTTTTATACGCCTGACGAATGCATTAGTATTTTTTAATAATAATTATGAAAAAATATACTTTCCATCGTTATACATAAAAAAGCTTTGTTAGGTGCGGTAAGAATGAAATAGAGAATTTAAATCTTTTTATTTGAATCAAAATTTATATTATTAGGCCAGGTGCACACTACGCGATTAGAGAAAGAAACAAACTTGTACTGCAGTAGTATATATGATTTAAAGTCATGCAAAAATAGCTGAAAATAGAAATAAAAGTCAGACAATAGCATGACACCGATGGAGTAGTATTTGAAGTATCTAGATACCAACACTTTCCCGTATTTTGAGTCAGTCTCTTATTTAAAAAAATATGCCATACTGTGACTATTCAGATCATAACTTCCTTTTAAATCCGTTACTAATGTTTTACATTCCACCTTGGACGCAAAATCTGACATTCATCTATAACAGTTAGATATACAAAATATACACATTGCTTTTTGGTTCTTATCCTCGAATCACGTGACTTTCTGTCACACTATTCACTATGCAATATGATAGACCGCACGAACTGTCAAAGCTATTTCATAAAACTAGAAAAAATTTCAGTAGTAATAAACTAAACATATTTGGCAAGCAAGTACTAGCAAGTAAAATAGCAATATTGAGCGAAGTGTTTAGTACTTTTAGTGACAGCATTAAAACACTTACGAGACCATGTCTGCTTATAATTAAATTCTGGACGATGTACAACTCTCGTGTGGAAGAACATCTAATAGGTATTGGGCGACTTTTTAGAGAAGGTTTTGTTAAACAGTATAATATTGAATTTGGCCGACCCAAGATTTATGTAGAAATATTGTTAATTTTCAAAAAAAAGAAAATGAAATTCGTGCTGATCCTCAAGAATATGTTAAGGTAATCATAGAGCGCCCTATATGCAAGCTCGGCAATAAAGCATTTATGGTTTATTAAGAGAAAATAACTCTAAAGTAGCAATCCTTCTTTTGGCGGGCAAAACCTACCATTACCTAATATTTCAGATTAAGTCTGTTCCTTCAGTCTGCAAGTATATCTTGTATAACTTTATGTTGATAATAGGCTCTTCAGCATCAAAGCTTAATCCTAGAAGTATAACATTCTTTTGTTGACAGAAGCTGACCGGCAGTTCAAATAAGGTAGTTAGACCAGTTTCTTATTTGTCAAAAATTTTCAATTTTAATAAAGAGGTGGAAGTTATATGGTTGCCAGCCGATGGTTGTGAAGACCAGAACAGGTACAGCACTATGATTCGGAGGACCTAACAGTGGCCACGGTGATGTTCCCCTTCAAATATAAACCGGTTGGAAACTGTTTTACCTACTATCACCACTTTTATCTTACTCCAAATCGAGTCCCCCTTAACGTGATATAGTTGACGATGGATTATCATGATAATTAGAGTTATTGTTTGAGCTATTTCCATCGTTTTTTGAACTTATGTAGTCCCTGTGATGTAGGGTTAAATAAGTTCAACAAATGATGGAAATAGCCCAAACAGCAATTCTAGTTACTATTCCAAGTCGAATATTCGAAATAGAGAAAAAATGGAAAAGTGTACGACTGTAATGATTTATAAGCCAAACAACTGTATTGAAAACCATGGAAGACTACCTTGTCTTTGGCTAGAAAATCAAGGTGCAGAAGATTCTCGAAAGCCTATCAATTTTAGTTTTCGTAAAGTATCATTTTGCGAGAAGCCCGAGTGGATACGTTCAAGTTAGATACTTCTATTTCTAATAATTAATACTAATACTCTACAGATGCAAAAGCAGACACAATAGAAACTCAGATTCATACATTCTTCAAATCAACTTATATTTTTTAGTAATATATTGGAGATTATGAATAATACTCTACAATCTGATAAATAGTAAAGTTCCGTAAAAGAAAACAGAAACCTTTATAAAATTCTAACGTTTTTGCAAGTTTTTTTAAAACTGTTTTTGAGACAAATATTTACTAATGCATCTAGTCGCTTCATTTAGTGTATATTAAAAAGACCATAAATATGTGTAAAATGCGAAATAAGGTACCAGTTTATTTAGGAATTTAAATATACAAAAATCCTTAGAATTCTAACTAATACCAATATCCCATTTAATCAACTTAAGCACTGTTCAAGAAACAGGGTACAGTTAGTGTAGTTTTAGTTTACACGTTGGTTCAGTATTACTGCTGATGATGGTAGCTTAGCTGTCGAAACGTACGTTCAGTTTTTAGTGAGATAATGAAGTGTTTTAATATTATTGTTGAAATACGACTCTACAAAAATAATATTAATTCCATGGTATATCCTGTTAATTCAGAAGCAAGTGCAAAATTTCTTATTCAAACGGAATATATTGTACCAATTTTATAAGGAAATAAGAATTGACAATGTATTTTTCTTGAACTCTTTCCGAAAAAAAAACCACCCGTAGCCAAAAAATACTTATTTAAAATAGATATTCGAATATATTGCTCTAAAAGTTCTTCTTAAAAGATCTGCAGGATGTCGACGATCACATTGAGCGAGGGACAGGCTTTATATTATTAACCATTTATGCACACATTCACTGTGCGCGCACGGATGTCTTCAATTCAATTTGGTGTCCCGAATCGTTCGCACATACGGAACCCTTAAGCAACACTTGACCGATATTCGTGTGCATGAATATGACATCCTAATTAAAACGCTTTAAGGCGGGTGAACGCAAGGACAGACAAAGGAGCGGACGTGCTCTTGTTTGAAATGTGACAGATGTGTTGCGAATAATTAAACTGCAATTAAGTTCGAAAGGAGTTACGCTGCGAGAAAATGAGTTTTCCATCTGTCACGTTCTTCCCTAGGCAGGTAAGTATTAATCTGCTATTAAGGAAGGAGCTTCCAGGAGAAACCAAGTAATAGCATATACGTACGCATTTCTCAATAGTGAAACCTGTTTTCAAGAACATTTTCGTTTCATCTAAATGTAAAATATTTTTTTTTGAAATGATTCCTTCCCATTTTAATCCTATACTTTCGCAGAAAGAAATGTCACAATTGCCTATTTGCACCACTTGGAACAAACTAGGTAGGTAAGTATTAATCTGTTATTAAGGAAGGAACTTCCAGGAGAAACCAAGTAATAGCATATACGTACGCATTTCTTAATAGTGAAACCCGTCTTGAAGAAAATTTCCGTCAAATTTTTTTTAAATGATTCCTTCCCATTTTGATCTTATAGTTTCACAGCTGCCTATTTGCACCACTTGTTGGAACAAACTAAAATTCACGAAATCTTTTTGTTAATCCTTCTACATACTTTTCTCATTAATAATTTCCTTGAAACACATAAATGCCTACTAGCTTTTATTTTGTCTCAGTTCGACAGTCTCCCATTTTCCGAGACCTGAGTAATACTTTTCAGTTTTTATATGTTCCAACAGTTGATGGGCTCTTCATTTTGTCAAGTATTGTTACTCTCTCATGTGCGGGGATATCATATTCTTGCTTATTTTGTTTTTGCTATTTTATTCATAAGAAGTATGATTACCAGTAAATTCAATATGTTATATTGCTTAACCTCCCTGAGCCTTAAAAACCATCGTCAAGCAGCTGACACTAACCAAGGATATATATACATGTATGTTCTTGCTGACTGAGAACTCTTAATAATGGAAATATTACTCGAAAGCGAAATTTGGTCTAGTCGAATCCACATAAAAATCATATGGTCTTTTTGTATGTGTGTATGTGTTTTGGCTGTCTACGGCATCTTTAGTCCCGTTTCATAGTAAGTACACTTACGATACTTGGTACCACGTTTAGTTACAAAAATATTTTCCTATTGTATTCCCATTGACAGTATCAAACGCTGCTTTTAGGTGAACGCTAGGAATAATTGTTTGTTTTGTTCTATTTGTCTTTTCATTATATTTCATGAATGTTTTGTATATTTGTATATGTAAGCGTGTATATAGGTATTTTTATATACCCACCTGCACAATTATAGATTATTCAAAGAAACTATTTTTTATCCCTATCAAAATCTTTCCATTATTAAACTGTAAATTACTGAAATTTAACCGTAGAACTGTAAATTATAATGTTAAAAAGTATCAAAGTATTAAACAGCGACCCGGACGGACAAAAATAACAGCCAACACCAGCAGAAGCAAACGAAATAGATGAGAGACAGCGCCAGAAATTGCTGCCGAAGTGAATATTTCACGTCCAAAGCCAGCTGGAATCATCACGGTTAATTTGTATTGAAGAATTGCTATGCGCAAAGCGTTATTACATGAAGCCAAAGCTAAGCGGTTAGCATGTGCGAAAGAACACAAAGACTGGACGTTGGAAGATTGGAAGAAGGTGTTCTGGAGCGATGAATCTAAATATCTCACTTTTGGTTCAAATAGAAAAACATTTGCGGACCGAAAGAGGAACGATCACTTAAATCCCATATTACGCCAACAATAAGACATGGAAGAGGCTCAGTTATGATTTGGGGTTGCTTTGAGCGGTACCTCTGTGGGCGATTTGGTCAAAGTAGATGGTATCTTTAGAAAAGGAGGTTATAGGAAGATTTCGGAGAGGAATACCATCTCATCTGGAACACGATTAATTGGTGAAAACTTCGTGTTCCAGTACGATAATATTCCAGCGAAAGTATGCGTCAATATTTGCAACAACTAGAGCGCAGAGAGAAAATTGTTAGTACAAAGTGGCTGTCCCAAAGTGCAGATCTGAATTCGATCGAGCTTTTTTTGGTAGGAACTCGACCGTCAGATTCGAAAATCTGCTTCAAATTCATCAACAGTACTTTGGGAGCAACACAGGTAAAACTGATAGAGAATGCTAATATTGTGTGCGCCAGTAATAAAAGCAATAAATGGACACACTGACCAATCGCAAATTTCAGTTAACTTATGATTATCTTTCTTAGCAAATTGATAACCACATTATTTTTATAACTGTTACAGTTCCTTGTGTAAATACAGGAGAAAGGTTTATTTTATAATTAGTTTTTGACTTGTTTTTGTAATATTTTAAGGGTGGTTAACCGCTTATGGCTGGTGGTGTACAGCTGTCTGCGAAATAACAGCAGTGCATATAAAAATACCGAATTTACGTATTCAATTACATCCGAAATTATAGATATCTGTATAATTGAGGACGATTTTACGCAAAGAAATGATTTTTACTAACAAGGGAACACCGGCGGGTGTCCCACTCCGATTTCGATGAAACTTAACATATGGAAAGAGTATCCACACGATTTTGGGGTACAGCCCCCTCCAAAGTTTGGACGATTTTTCAATTTTTGCAAATATTTCCTAAATTATAAATTTTCTTCTGAACATGATTTGCAGCATATTGCATGGGCGTAAGGGTGGCGTCATCCGTATTCGCAAAAAGTTAATAACGAAGAACGGGGTACCCCGTACCCCCCATTTTTCTTAATTCCTTCTTTTTCTTATTCACCAAAAGAAGTCCGATTTTACATAGAATACGATGATGTATAACAAGGTTAGAAAGTTAATAATTGTAAAAATAGAAAAATAATAATAAAGCTTCAAAATTAATAAACTTGTCTATTGATATAAATCAAATGAACTGTAACAGAAATAGCTTTTTCCAGCATAATACATGGTTTCAAGGTAGATATCTTCACAAAAAGCTAATAACGGGAGACGGGGTACCCTTATACCCCGCATTTTTTAATAATAAGTTTATTCATTCATTATTCATCAAAAAAAGATCGCTTTTACATGGAAAACGGTGATGTATAATAAATTTAGAAAATTAATAATAGTAATAATAACTCGAAATAAATATATGTACGTGTCATGAATTTGATATGCACTTATCTACGCATACGTGAGTTTTATTAATTATTCAGTCACTTCAGATATAATTGGTAATTTGCAAAAAAATTTAACGCGATAAGGGAACTGATGATTGGTCATATTATTGTATAGATAAAGATAAACGTCTAAGTGGTCACGTCTGCATTTAGGAAATAGGTATATAAGACGAGTATTCCAAATGAGAACATTAGAAGTCGTTTTTCGTGCAGTGTAGGTCAGTACCTATAGTTTGGCACAATGGCGGTCGTAAATATAGCTAATGTGTTTGTAACGATTATAACATTTCGGAAGCAATAGAACAGAATTAGAAAAACATTATAATGCTTATAAATGTTTAAATACATGACATACTGTGATACGATTATTGGTATATATGTATTGCAATAGCGAACAAGATTAATATATAGTAATTAAGCTGTGTAAGAATTACAGTAGTGATAGTTTGTGTAAAAGTGTTTAAAATACAGATTTTGTTAATTCTAAAATCTGCTAAAATGATCAGCAAAAATGGTTTCTAATGCAATAAAATATCAAGAAAAACCTGAACAAAGAGGAAGAGAGAGTTGGTTGCTAGAACTTCGAGCGAAGTCCCTTTGCTGATGAAGCAACACGTTTAACGGCACTTACGCTTTGCTAGAAAACATTTAAATTGGCCAGCTATTAGATGTATGGGCATGTTTCTCATAGTATGGTGTTGATTCAATCTATTGGCTATAGGAGACTATGGACCAATTTGTGTATTTAAATATACTTCAAACAGTCATGCTGCACCATGCCAAAGAAGAGATACCGCTTCGCTGGGTGTACATGCGTCCATGGAAAATTTATGGACAGACGTAAAACGGACTATTTTTACTACAGCACCCGCATCGAGACAAAAATTATGGGAAACAATTGGAAGAACATGGGGGTCCATTTCAAATGTGCGATATCAAGCATTGGTTGATTCCATGCCACGAAGATGTGAAGCAGCCATCGCAAACAAAGGCTATGCGAGAAGATATTAAAAAATTCATAACATTATTATATATTTTTGTACATATTATATTTTCTCCTTAATACTGCTATCTTTTCGCAAATTTGGAATATACATGTCATGTGTAATAATTTCTAGTTATTATTGTTTTGCTATACAACGAACATGTAGATCATATCTTACTTGATAATTAAGTATAACCAGATACATGCAATTTATAATGTGTTGCGATTTAGTTCTTAACTCTTTTCAATGCACTGCTATTTCTTCGCATATCGCGCTATTATTTTGAAAATTATAATATTCTTATTTATTTCGTTTAGATATAAACAAGTAATTGGTCAGGTTCTATACTTCTTATGTATATGTATACTGACAGTTTGTAATTGAGCCGGTTTTGTAACTCGAAAAATAGTGAAATTACTAATACGGCGCTGATAATTTAGAACACCCATAAACATACACCTTATTTATTTTCTATTTTTTTTCAGGTACTCTGTATAATAAAACGTTTGATTCAAAATAAATGACGGAAGCACTGTCAGACACATCCTGTTTAAAACTAATAGCAGAGATTAATTAAAAAAAAATCAAGAAACGTATCCTCAAACAAAAAGCCGATTTCAATAGGGTACAAAAACGAACCACGGCAATACACGTAGAGAGTACGATTATACATATTATAATTATAGGTGGGGATTAGTTTCCGAACAAAACGGGCAGATGTGCGCGCATTGTAAAACAATTTTTTTTCGTGTTTCTTTTGTCTCGATGAATACGTGCCCCACATTTCCACCTACTTGATCACTAATTACTGCAGGCCGGATAATGCGCCATTGTTACAACCATCAGTCAGTTAAAATCGCATAAATTATCTCCCACATGTAGAAAAAAGGAGAAGAGAAACGAATGTAACCCCCCCGGGATCTCTGCGCGATTACGGCGGGTCATGCAGACACGACTTGATTAACCGATCCTGAATTGCTTATTGGGATTTCAATTGAGATTATATTTCATTCGAATTGGTTATGTCTGCCGTGTCGATGCAGTCGACGATAGATGCTATTTATTCAATAAAAAAGAAATGACATAAATTATGATTTAATTGAAAAATTCTACTGTGTTCTAGGAACAATGGAAAAGTAAACGAAAGAATGTTTATTATATTTATCATTTCAGCAATCAGGTACGCTTATCCATAAAGTTTCATGAACACATACAAATATAATTGATTTCTTCCTAATCAATATTAAGCATGACAGGAAGGACATTTGTTACACGTTACCAAAACATCAAAATTTTTGCTTGATACAAGATTTCGTGTGTCTAAATTTATGTATGGGTGACTAGAAAGCATTCTAGGGTATAAAGACGTAATACCATTAATTAATTCAAATACTCTAACATTAGGTATTATTTCACTTATAACTGAAGATGATTAATAGTTTATTGTTTACTGACTTACCTTACCCGGAATCTTTCCACTTTGAAGTATAAAAAGCAACGATTTGAAGGTAATACCTTGTCTAATTCTACTTTATAGTTTCTTTTTTACCAAATGTCTTGATTTCGGCCTTTATCAGACATAACCTGAGAAACTGTATTGGTAGTCATATACGTATATGATACATAGTTTAAATAAATGGTCGTAGGCAAAACTATCATTGCAGAAGGCTATTAGCAGATCGCAATGCAGAAAGCGGGATGAGCGGAGGGAATATTTACGGTGACCATCGATGCATTAGTTCGTTTGTGCTCTTGACGTAAGGTAGTTGATCAACTAGCGGCCGTCGTTATCAATACACTGCTAGAGACATTCCAGGAAGTTTATCATCACTTTCCGCATTAGTTGAGACAGACTAGCGTCGATTTCCTGTCGGATCCTTTCTTTGAACTCCTCAAGACATAAAGGTCGAAGTTGAAAAACTCTTTTTAAGGCACACTGAGGACTTTCACATTTTGTAACAGCTTGAGGAGATGCAACGGTGACTTTCACCACTGATCGATACGTTGAAAAGTTGGAGATCTTTCTGCGCATCAAATTGAACGATGTGAATGCAGAAAATATGTAGTTTCAACAGGACAGGGCTAGTGAAGCTCGTACAGCGCGACGCTTCCTGGTTGTTCGAGCAGTTCGAGAGGAGACGTGGTGTAGCCTGCACGGTCACCAGATTTAAGTCCCAGTGACTTTTTCCCTTCGGGATACCTAAAGAGAAAGGTATTTCAACGTCGACCTTCATCTCTTGAAGAATTGAAGGAAAGGATCCGACAGGCATTAGACGCTATTCCGCCTCAACTAACGCGGAGAGTGATGGTAAACTTCCGGGAACGTCTTCAGCAATGCATTGACAACGACGGCCGCTATTTGCTTGATATCATTTTTAAAACACATTCAAATCTTCTTTTCAAAAATATATTCAGCTTTTCTGGTTAAATTTCTTCTTTTTTATATATCTTCAAAATACGGGAGATCTTTATAACCCACACTGAAAAAATGGTGTGCCATTGAAAGGCCAATTTATGTTGGATTTACTGTTAGTGCTTATTACTTATGGTTTGCAACTTCCGCCTATCGAATAAAAATCGTTTCGACACTTTTGGAATGAATACAATCCTAGGTGGAAGTCACTATACCGGACAGCTTTATACAACCACCTATTATCTGTACGTGAAGAAGAAAATTCTATTACTCATATTACAGTACGTGAACTGGAACCTCTTAAACCGACATTTCCGATTTTATTAGCTAGCGAAAGATTAGAAGAGTTTACTGGCGAAGCATTTACGATGATGATGCTGAATACATTACAAAAACATCAACTTTTAGCTCATCAACCGTTGACCTTATGAGCAATGGCGTCACGACAATGCGATCTGTAGGTTGTTCTGAAGAAAACTGTGGATGTCTTTTACATGTGATCATGCATTACATGTAATAACAGAAGCTATTAGAGAACGTTTTTTTTATTTTTCAAGGATAATGGAAGATCAATTTAAAGGGGCGAAAATTTAACAAGAGATTGAAACTGAATTGCAGATGATACTGAGTATACTAAGAAAGGAAGATTTTCAAAATGCATTAGGTGTTTGGATTCCATAGCTTAGAGAAAATTTCTTTATCACTCCGAGAAATGATTTTCTCTGAAAACATAGTGTGTGATGGCATTGCTATTTCTCTGGGGTTAGTTTGTTGCAATGAAACGGGTACCAATCAATAATTATGTTGTCATGTTTAGAATCAGTTCCCATAAGTACAAAAACACATCGCAGAAGGTTTCTGTAGATTTCTTCTTGCAATTTATTTAAAATTTCTTATCAAAGTGAAAAGTATTTGTGTTTGCCCAATTGATTATTAAATATTACCTACCGATACAAAACAAAATCTATAACCTAGAGAAAAGAACTGCATTACTCTTGCTACCTAGAGATCCTACCTTTATCCAATTGATCTTAAAAATCACATTATTCCTTGAGCAATAATAATTCTTAGAAGCACTTTCAAGACGTGGATGAATTTCGGTGAAATAAATACTATCGACTAAATATTTCTCTTTGTACATATCTATAGTATCAATATAACAATGTGATAGCGTCATTTCGGGTTTCTCTGCGCGTGTTGCTACTTATGTCCTAAAAGACATCGGTGCTACGTTTCAGTAGTGTCTCATCTACCATCCTCAGACGTTAATTACTGAAGATGGTGGATGAGATTCTACCGAAACGTAACACCGGTCCTTTTCAGCACAGAAATATCAACAATCGGATATGTATATACTTTATTGTTATTTTCATTGACTGCAGTAATTCTTCAATTTAAGTAAACTTGTTTACTCCACATATTTTTATTTTACTTATGACGCATTTAGGGATTGGGGTACTCCTTCTTCAAGGCAATAGTTGGCATTGGAAGCCACACTAAAGCACTGCGCTCCTTACAACGCGTCCACAAATTCTTTAAGACCTTATATACAATACACACACACGTTAAAATTATATTAAAAACTCATATTTCCTTTGATTATGTCTGCTGTCAGTACTTGAACTATTATAAAAACAAGGGATATCTTGCAAATATTTTATTTCGCCATGACACATTTATACATACTATACGTAAATAAAGTATATACCTTCTACCTCTTACTTCGAACTATAGATAAGTATACCATTTTCAATTTAGTGGTTAACAATACAAGCATACAGGCGTATAAGCGTACAACTAGCGGTCTATTTATCTTAGAAACGTATACGAATCCTCCCTAAGTAGATACTTACAGGTATTGTAAAATACTGTGTATATATGAGTGTGTTGTCTGCGGAATTTACACCTGACAATAGTTGATTCCTCGCCGAACGCCCACCTGGTAATGAAATAATACGCCACTCCTTTGCACAGATAGAGATGTAATGGCCCTAAATACCAGACAATGCTCTTCCATCCAGTACAAACGGCCACGCCGTATTTAACCCGTAATTAATGACGGGCTAGTTACATGGGAATCAGCTACGCCGTGCATACTGACGCGACCGTGTGGTGGCTGCTAATTAAGAAGATAAAGCCGGTAATGTACACGGTCATATACCTATTTATAATGGAATTAATTATGATACTCTAAGAGGAACTATTTTGCACGCAGATATATTTAAATGGTGTTGGTGCAAAATATACGAAGTATGGTTAGTAAGAAATTTCTCTATACATCTAGCAAATGTATGAATTAACATGAAAAAAGTTTTTTGAATTGTAAAATAAACGAATATTTAGCCAACATTTTATATTTTTAGGGATACGCCATCCTTTCAATATCAATATTTGATTGTTGTAGAAGTTATTACTATACAGTAATGCTATAACCTTTTCGTATATACGTCAGGCGTTATCATTGTTAGGTTCCGAAGTGATCGAAGCCTTACAGGCGTAAAAGAGGCGACATGACGTCATAATAAACCTTGATTTAAAAGCATGCATCTCTTCAACTTTAAGCTCTTTGATGGTTAGCTATTATTGCGTTTTAGTAATTATTTAACACTAAATATTTCGTGTTTTGTTATTGTATGTAACTAAATATTTACACATAAACATATATTTATTTTAACGATCTTTTCGAAATATTTTTTGGTTAATAGAGTTCTAACTGTGATAAAAGGTCCCACGCAAAGTTTACTGCTATGGAGCTTCCTTGCTTTAGCAATTTTCAAGAGTGTAAGATATTTTTTGAAGAAAATAATTTTTTTTAGTGTACAGTCTAATCATCTACTTATTTAACACTAATTGCTTGTAACTTAATGAAATAAGAAATGCTGTCCGTTTTGATTTCTATTATCAAATTAGGAAAGAAACAAATAGAGCTATTGGAAATGGAAACAGGCTTATTTGCAAATATTTTATGAGATTAATGCCAATAACAGAAAGATCTTATGGAAGCAGTTACATAGTCTTAGTCTTAAGAAAGGCAAAACTTGGCAAATTCGAGATAATTTCAAAGACGTTGATGCCATAATCCGGCACCTCATATTCTCCATTAGAACTCCAATTTAAAGAACGCTATCACCGGTATGTAACCGCTCAAATGGTGAACCTACTTTTAACTTCAAAAACATCGTTAAGAGGAACACTATGGATGATGATGGGATTAATTTGCGTCTGTTGAGGCTATGTATTTCATATCTCACCAAATACATTTTGCACATTTTTAACTGCTACATCGACACCGTACTTATCCTGATGCATGAAAATCCGCTGCTTTGAGACCTATCCCTAAAAGTAATTCCATGGATAGTGTGAATGATTTATGACTAATAAGTATTTTACCAATATTCAACGTGTGAGTAGTATTTCGACTTTAACAACAACGAAACAGAAGCGTTAAATAAACAAAGTAGAAAATGGGATGAAAGATAAGAAAATTTTTAGGTAACTGTAACATTATTGTATTAAGAAGCCGATATCTTAAGTAAACATTTGACCAAATAAAAAGAATCAAAATAATTCACATATTTCATAGGAACAATCATGATAGAATGTGCTGTGGTTTCATGTAACATTAGACCCCAAAAAGAAAAATTCAAGCCTGTCCTGGAATTTTTTCTTTGTTCTGATACGTTACATAGTTTTCCTCTAGTGTTGGGCGATAATATAAAAATTCGTCGTTTATTTACTGCTGGCTCTTTAAAACTAATGTCAATGCAAACAATAAAAAAGTGTTTAGCTCATATTCTTGACAATTGCTACTTTATTGCTCTTATTGCAGGATATAAGAAAATCCGCAGGATATGGGGCTATAATGGATGAAGACGCATTTTATCCAATGATGACTCAAGTATTACATCTCAAGTAAATAATAGACCTATTCTGATTTGGTATGAATCCAGCACACACAACTCATAATGTGTCCCAGAAAGATCAGAATATAGGGATATAGGAATATAGTGCTGCGATGGTATGGGAAGGAATAAATACTGGCGCTCTCACTGACTAATGTTTCATAGAAAATATAGCTCATTCGCAAGAGACAACTGGAACAGCAATAGGAGAATAATTATTTTTTATAAACAACAATGATCGTCTCCATTGAGCAAACATCATGAACAACTGGTTTGATGAAGTTGGCTTAGGACAACCAATTCCGTAAATAGTAGTCTGATGGAATTCATTTGGGATGCTTTGAAAAGACGTGTTGATGCATGAAATATCCCACTGAAAACATTTCAAAAATTATAAACTGTTGTCAAAGAGGACTGAGATGTGATACCGAAAAATTTCTTAACACCCTCGTCCAATCCATGACATCAAGAAACCAGATGTATTTAGCTATTCGTGGAAATCATATGCTTTGCCAATCTTTTGTAAGAATTATTTCAATAAAGTTCTTGTAGAATTTCATCAAAACTTACCCAAACAAATTCAAAACAAATGTGTCCAAACACTTACAAATATGGAGACTGAAATTAAAGCATGTGTGAAATTACATTTTTCAAAACTTACTATCGTTTTCCCTTCATTATTTTGACACTGTGTTAAATGCAAATATAGCATGTCTTGTAACATTCGACAGGAAATCGCATCTTCTAGAATATTTCCTGTGCTTTTCAATGAATTTAGTGTAGTACTTACATCAGTCACTATTTTGAAAATTCTATCTACAATATATTGAGTAAATTATCTTAAAGCTATCCCCAATTAATTTTTTTGAAATTTATTTATTACATTTTTTTTAATTGTCTCGGAACAATACTTTTAAATTTTTTTCCAACAATTTCTTTTTATTTCATTAGTGAATTTAGGATTTTTAGAAATACCTTTTATTATACTACCTATAATAATTATTGTAACATCGGTGAAAAGCGAACAATGAGAATCAACGTTGTTGAGGTAATATTCTACTCATCAATTGCTGAACGCGGAAAAATAGAAAAATATTAGAAAATGAAATATCAAGAAATCACTATTGTTCAATACGCCAAATATTTATGACTAAGTCGAAGCTATAGTTGTTCTTGCAACCAAATCAGACCTCATTCATTAGGTATTTTAATTAATGTAGTTGAAAATAAAGGATATAAATTTACTAGATTGATTATCTTCATTTGGTTTAACAAAGAATTATTATTAAAATGAAATCACATAAGCATATTTCCTTTTTGCTCTCCAAACATAAATTACACACTTAAAAATTAAACAGACATTCAATAAATCCCCTTGTTGTATGTGACTTGTGATATACACGGTGCTGTATATATGTATGTATATACCGGTGATCGAGCTACAGCTGCAGGAAAGGCTAACAAGACAAGTGTTCCGTACACATTATAAGTTATACCAAAACACACCATACATTACGATCCGAACGCCATTGCTCGATGAGTGGGATTACAAGTGCATGTTCCATCAAATACCACCATCAATAATAACAAATATGATCTTCATTAACATTTTAAATCCTATAATACGATTTCGTCAGCCGGAACGGCCAAGTATTAATAGGAAGTAATTTCTCTTGGTTTATATTTCAAGGATTACCAGGCAGTGTAATCATGTCTCATATTCTGATGCCACCTGTGACTATACAAGTGCGAAAAATCATGTTGTACTTTTTGTAATATTGTATTAACGGTATGTTTTATCAATCACGAATATAAAAAGATGAAGAGTTGATGTTGGGGTAGGAGAGGAACTACAATAAATCAATATTAGGTAATTGTAACGAATGATGATAAAAATTATTTCATCCAATGATTTTGCTAACATACAGGATGTTCGACAACTTGCCTAAAAGAATTTAGCCACATGTGTATAACTAAATAAGACGTCTATTTGTCAAATAAGCATAATATTAGTATTACGTTAAATCAGTACTACTGTAGTACTAGATAGTGATATCTGATTTAAAAGAACACTGTCGAAAACAAAGTGAAATAAAATAATACCAATGCTTTATTTTCCTGCAGATTGTATACCCACGTATAGGGAACAGAATAGAAATAGAAGCACGTGAGTATAATAAAGAAAATAAAATATATGTAGCAAATTATATACAGTATTGCTAGAAATAAACAGCACTGAAACTAAATTGGTCGTGGTCGCGCGTTAGACAGTGTAGGCCTGCCAAATAAACGTCAAGCAATTAATTAGTAGTGCCTAATTGAATGAGAAAAATGAGAGAAATGTTTTCCCTAATACGGAATCGGTCAACTCAACTGTACAAGTTTGCGATGCGTGTGATAAATTAACACAACACTTTAATAAACGTTCTTCGAATAATACCGTAATGTTAAAAATTATTGAAAAGTTCAGAAATACTGAGAGTGTATTGTGTCAACGAAAGCGAAAACCGAACCGCCCCAGGGCAGTTAACATTAACAATAACCATCAATAGAAAATCCGAAAGTCAGACAGCGAGGGGCAGCATTGTAGCTTGCTGTAAAGAGAATTTTAAAGGAGCTGGGTACATTTTCGTGAATCAGGTTTCATCCACAGTGATATTCTCAATCTTTCGTGCTAAAAAAGGATATTTTAATTAAAAATTAAAGAAGGGAATTATAGATACAGACTCATTAAGCTCATTCAGCTTTAAATGTGCTGTATACATTCAGTCATTTTTTCAAACCCAATCACGTGAAACAGTAAGTTACAATTAATCATACCGTAAATTCCTTACACTCCAAATTATATTTCCATTAGATCTTTGATAATTGCTGTGCTAAAAATTTGCACTTCATATTACATTATGTAATTTATTAATTAGTTCACTGATAAATAAACCGGACCTAAATGAGCGAGCGCGTGCAATCATTTCTCAAGGCAATCCGTTTCTTTTAACGTACATCGTATGGATATCAAGGGGACATTAGCGTTTACGAATGAAATTTAGTGTTTAATAAATAATTTATTAAAGTATATATCTTATAATTATCATCATCATCATCATTTCATTCTAATATTTTGTTCTGTCACTTAAACAATAGATATTAATTGCAAAATAAAAAAAACCTTAAAATTAAATGATACAATAATTAAAACGCGTACAACATGAGGAACTAGAACAAATCCTAAGATAAGGGTTTCTTTGTAGTGTTCGGTAAAAATAGGCAGAGTAGTCCACCGCCTATCAGAAGTGCTGCTACTATGAATGTTGGAGCTGGACAATATAAATCTAGCAGCGTAGCGATCACAATGTTGCCAACTATGCCGCCGAAACGTGCTGCAACCATCGATATCGCGACACCAGTTGCCCTAAAATAAAAAATATATCATATAATATAATATCATATTACAACCAATCAAAATATTTTGTTCTTTTGGCTACTATTGCTATTGCCAATCTTGTTATTGGAAACGTCATTTAAATATTTTTACACATATTAGAAAATGTATGGAATGGTTTAGAATGGTAAAAGTTTAATAGCATTAAATCAATAAATATAATCTCAAAAAAAAATTGTATAACTCAAAATTCGAAATTTCAAAATAATTATGAATACGGAAGTGCTTCTTCTTACTAGAAATGAATCCTATAAATTAAACTCAAAGTAGTATGAAAATTGGAATTTTAAAATGTAGCAACCATGAATACAAAATGTGTACAAACTTTTGAAGTTCTATTGTGCTTCAATACAATCTCCTGCGTATTTTAAAACCCGTTGCTAGAGAATATAGTGTGTCTAATTAGGGAGTAGTTAATACAAAAAAGATAAAACACTAATTTTTGGTCGTTTAGCTAGCGATATAACAGACAATTTAGTTAACAACATTTCGTAAGGAAAGCCTTTGCAAGGGTAAGCTCTCGAGATATTTTAGAAATCTTCTCTTCACGCTCTCGATAATGTGTTTATGGATGTTATAAGCATAACATGGGTTCTAAATCAGTGCAGAATATTCTAACCTGGAGCGAATTAAAAAGAAACTAAATTGGTTTTATAATGGGAAAGGTATATATATAAAAAAAAAACTACCAAAGCATGCTCCCTATTAACGTGAGCTTATTATACATCGATATACGTGCGAGTATGTACATGCTGCATCTCAGCCATATGATTGTATGAAGTAGGATTTTGATCTGGTGTAGCCAACAACCTTATATTTCAGCACATTTAAGTGTAACCTATTAGAGGCACATTACCGAGCATTTACTTAGAAATGAAACTCACGTGATCTGTGACGTAACAAGCTATAAATAATACGTTAGCAATGTTTAAATATTCTTCACATTTCTGACTAGAAAACTATCAAGCCAATATTTGACAGTTGGCTTTAA
Organism: Trypoxylus dichotomus; assembly: GCA_023509865.1. Lineage (NCBI taxonomy): Eukaryota > Metazoa > Arthropoda > Insecta > Coleoptera > Scarabaeidae > Trypoxylus > Trypoxylus dichotomus. The sequence continues at coordinate 42,286,130 of CM042074.1, read as the reverse complement.
TATGCTCGGGTGTCATATTGTCTATTACAGTACAAGAACTTCGAAATGTAAATTATAACTTTTGTAATTTAATTACGTTCCTATTTCTTAGCTGTAATTATTTACAATATCCTAACCTATCTAATTTTGTGTGTATATATACATATAAATGAAAATCTATGCAGGAATTTCAGTTTTGAGTATTACAACAGTACTAAATGGGTTCCATAAGTAAAAAAAAGTCACGTGAGTTCCGTATCTATGTAAATGCATTGTACTTGGATACATGGAATGCATTTTACTGAAGTTTAGTGCAGTCGTCGGGGTGTTTATGATATAGAATAGTTTGACGTATTAGATAATATTAGAGCTTCACAATCGATTTTTGTATCAAATCTTAAAAAAAAAAATACAGGATCAAGGTTTAACTCTTGGGGTTAGTTAATACCGCGCGCACATGTGTATACTTACTATTTTTGACTTTAGCATTAACTTTCTTTTCAGCTCCTTGAGCCACTTGGTTCCTGCATTTACTTACAGAATCCTTTTGGTCATTATTTGTGTTCGGGTTTTACAAAACAAGAAGCTTTAGCCATAGGCACTAAGCCAAATGCTAAAAAATAGCTCTTTTTAATTATTTAAATATGATATTAAAGAAAGAAGCTAAAAATACATCTCACTTTATACATATATTTTCAGTATAGAAATACGATGCGAATTTTTTAAGCAAATACCATGTTGATATGCCTATTGTGCAATATACGGTATTATTCACTTCTTAAATGCAAAAGACATGGAAACGGCCGAAATTTATCGGTAGATATTGGAACAAAATATGTTGGAGCACTTAAAGCTGACTGTATACATATGCGCAATGGGAAGCAAAGGGCGGAATCGTCTAATGGACAAATTTGATGAAAAAGTTAGAGAAAGTAGGCGTTATACGATTTCATCATTATCTAGTGAGCTTTCTCCAGTTCGAAGTAGTGTTCTTATGTCGTCAAGAGGTACTGTGTCGAAAAAAATTTTTGGAGCCAAAGTGTCAGTAGTGGCTAAATATGGATTGCTTACTGTCCTCCGGAATCAAAACAGCTCGTGGATCGGCATCACACAAAAGAATGAAGTTGGAGAAAACAATTTCTACCTGGAAAATCATCTGCACTATATTTCGTCTGTGGATTTTCCGCCTCGGGGTAACACAACCAATACTGACACATATTGTGAGATCTTAAATAAACTGCAACGTGCAATGCAAAATAAACGGGGTAACGTGCTCAAGATTTTGACAATGCTCTTCCATACGAGAAACCTTGGCTTCAACAAGGTTTCTCGCCTTATATGGTGGAAAACAACTTCGTATAGCCCTGACCTGGTACTTAGTGATCATTCGTTCTTGCATCTGAAGCTATGATAACGATGTACGTATTGGAGTGATTAACAAAGTGATTTCATATTGGTGGCGATTATGCTGTAGAGCAGATTAAGGTCGAGGGTTTCATGTAAAAATAAAGGTTTTAAAAAATGTCTTTGTTTTTTTATATCAAGATAGTGGCTACTCAAAAAACACGTTTCGTAATATAGCTGTACTTTTTCATTTCCGTTTATACTTTTTTACTTCTAATTTATTAGCATGAAGCTGCTTGCTTATTGTACTCAGTCCAATACTGTCTTGCAAATATTTACTGTTAAATAGAAAATAAAATACCAATTTTCTAATTTAGTCGATTTTATGACTTTAACCATATACAATAAAGAAAACTTGCTCTTACGTTTCAGTTATCTTTATATGATAGTTTCGGAATGAAGGAAATCAGAACAGTACACAACGGTCTTAATTAAAGAAAAAAGGGTATCCATTCTTGTATTTGATTTTGTGTTAGTATAGTTTACCTACCTGAGATTTGTTGGGAATATTTCAGTCATGAGACAGTCCAATGCGGCATTACCACAAGATATAACACCACTGAACACAGCCGATACTATTAGATTTTGCGTTTTGGTGTACACAAAATACATGCAGGCCGCACATATACCAGATGTAAACGTGCTGAATACTGCAAAAAAAGAAGATAAATTTAGGAGTAAAGAATTAGTGCTTTGATTGCAATATTATACATATATGTTTTATGTATTACATGAAACAAATCGCTAAACCATGTGATGGTGAAAAAGTAACGGATTCGTGTGATTGGGAATTTTAGGTTGGACGGTTAAAAACGCTAATTATTTGTCATATTTATAAAATATATCTTGCATATAAAATTAGTCGCATAACGATTAATAGCCATTCATATCTTTGGCTGGTCCATGTTTACTTTCACTTTACTATATATTTAGGCAACTGCTATATATAATTTATAATATAAATACAACAATTGTTTTTTGCTCTGTGTTTTTTACCATCAATAATGTCTAACTTATACAAAAACATTCTCAGCTGACCTTCAACCACTTCCCCTGACAATAAAATCCAGTTTATACCAGTATATGGGTATAGTTTACAATTAAAAAAGATGTAAATTGGAATTTTATTAAAATACGCACAATCTGCGTCACTAAGCAAAATCAGTAGCCGGAACTGGCGCTAATTGCTGTCAGAATCAAACAATGTTTACATAAAATATTGTACTGGAACCTTGAAAATATTACCAAAAAGATAATTACAGATTACAAGTTAGGTACAGGTAAAGTAGAGTTCTCCGTTAAGGACAACGCATTTGTAAATTATATTTTTTTGCAGGTGGCAATCCTGTTAAGCTTCTATTTTTGACATTTGTGTTTACTATTTTATCATGACACGATACACGCCTTAACAGGGTTTTCAAATTATTCAGATATTTCAACGAAATTCACGTTACCGCAAGTATACTTAGGCAGTTATACACAAGCTAAAAGGCAGTTATAATCGTTTAAGCCGAAGAACAATTGAACGTCTTGCAAAAACTTCAACCAAAAAAAGATCAAGATATTTACTTCATAACGTTCCCGTTCGTGAAGATTTAAATATAACAATTTCCTCCTGATCTTCGGTCATTGGGCATTTTCGGCACCAGTTTGTGGAGAATTTTGCGAAAAGATCTTGGTTTACATATTTACAATATTGTTTTATCTGAACTCACAACAAATGGTTATTTGTTGCGTCGCATATTTTGAAATTGAGCTTTAGCTTGAAAATTATCTCAAATTTTCATCATTTTCAGCGACGAAACTCGCTTCAACTCTAATGGTTTTGTGAATAAGCAAAACTGGCGTAACTGACTTTGATACGCATTTTATACAGGATGGGCTATTGGACCTTATTTTTATCTCAACGATGCTGATAATTCCGTCACTCTGAGTGCGACTTACTACCGTTTGATATTGACTGGATTTTTCGGGCTCGAATTAGTGAATTAACTATTTTCAGAAATGGAACAGTGAGTTATCGTGTATGCTCGTGTTATTTAAGACCTGTAGATCTATTTCAATGGGGTTGTTAAGTCGTTAGTTGATACCATGAAATCAGCACTTCAACAACAATTTGCAGACCAGTATTGAATGTGTCATGGCTGATAGATTAACTATATAGGGTGTCAATGAAATAAAATAACAAAGTATAAAAAATAGATAGATCTAATTTTACTAGACTAAATCCAAAATATTTTGCGAAAATTCCTTCGCAGGCCCGAGAAAATAATGATATTTGAAGACAAGATATTTAAAACTTCTTTATTATTCATAGCCGTAATATTCGTACGTAAGCATGTTATTGAACTCTTAGCATGCAGTTTGAAAGGTAGTCAGGGTTATCTTGTAGTTGTTATAGCATCGGCAGCTATGTTATTGTAGTGTATCCAGTCTGCGTGTTTGTATGCGAGTTTGCTTGGGTGGGGTGTATTATATATACACATTTTGCATCGATTACAATTTGCTAGGGCTCTTTTAATTCTGACATTCGCGTCGTAATTGAGTCTAATTTTTTTGGATTTATGTTCTATATAATTACATCTTTTCATTTTCCGTCCCTTTTTATTTTATTTCAAAGGCGCCTTTACGTTGAACTGGAAATGATTTTAGTTTCTAGTATTGTTAGTGCTTTATTTTGCAGACGAAATTTATCGCTTTTAATGAAAACCCTCTATAAGGAGTACAAGCGATATCAGACAATTAGAACTATAGAGATACCTGAGAGCTAATATATAAATTGCTTTAAAAGAAAGTTGCATTTTGAAGTTGTTGTGACCTTTTGACGAATCGAAGAGTAAACAGATCGAAATGCATATTTGTGTTGGTAAGAAATTAGATCTGTTGAAATTAGTGAGCTTGGTGGAAACCTTGAATACATCCACAACTTTGATTTTCACAATAATCTTTCTCTCATGTTGTGAGCATCAATTTCCAGACAATAGTTGAGTCGGGTATGTATTCTGGCTAAATAACGGGTACTGATCGGGCGTGTGCACAGCGTATGCTGTATCAACAATTGGGAGACGTAAGAGATAACTTTACAACGTTCTATTGTTGAATACTAAACACATCGTTTCTTGAATTTTTCAAGACACGCAAATTCTATTTTGTTACGAAAAGGTTAATTCAGAAAATACACATTCTTCTTGTTTTTTTTTTATTATATATCGGCCACAGCCTATAAGTACACTCGCCTTCAAGTGATAAATCATAGAATGGACGTTGTACCGACAATGCTGTGAAATATAAAAACAGGGTGAAGATAAATATTTGTCTGGCGTTAGTGTTTTTATATACAGTTCATTGTTCATTATTTTTATATTGATTTAATTTGTATTTATTTTAATCGTTGCACGTAAGCAATATTATCTGGTTAAATTGGGCTCGGCTAGAGTGTGATATTAAACACCTTGATTAATTGAGATATATTTGATAATTTTAATTATATTAGAAATGACTCTTCTAATATTTGAATTCTAGAAATATACCAAAGATATTCTCCATAACATAAGTTTCACAGAAGCACTGACAATTGTTGACAATGGCGGAAGGTATCTAACTGTTTATAAGAGATCAATTTTCCAATTTTTAGAAGTGATTTCTTCTTCACAGTAAGTTTATAACAAACTTAATATTAAAAACTGATCGGCAACAATCAAAGCAATTGCTGAATTTAAAAGAAATTATTAGTCCGAAAGATACAAAGCTGTCTATCATAGAGGCATTTATTATACATATGTAACACAATCTTAAATTATTTTTTTGCTATTTCCAAAAAAATTTTGGAAATGCTGATATTTTCCATTCCTTTTTACTAGTTGTATATTTAACGTATTATCATTATGCATTCTTATAAACAATATAACTTCAAATTACTTATTGTACACGCCATAGAATTTGGTTATTAAAAAAATAATGTTATAGCGACAAAGAACATTTTAAAAGTTCTTTTACTTACGCGTTTGTTGTCTAATTGCTGCCTATATTTTCTATATAAATGTAATATAACTTTGTAATGTATAGTAATGTGATCAAGTCACATTTTCTTTCCAAAGATCAGCCTCGATTTCATTGGCATCTCAAAGTTTATAAATCCTTCGATTTCCTTTATTTTTATTAATAGTTTCAGTTGTTAGCTTTTAATCTAAAATTGACAGTTATAGAACATAATCAGGTTTTTATTGCCATTTTCCAAGTACCACTAATTCTATGAACTATAGCATTGCTCATAGAATTAGAATAACGTGTTACATTTTATATTATGCAATCTAAATGAACTGCAACAAGTACACAGCTTAAGAGATATATTAATTAGAGTGAATGAATACAATCATTTAACGATTGGTTGGTATCATCGTTTGATAACACTCTAGTGTTTTGTCTGTTTTAAATCTGTGTATTCCATAAGTTTTTTGAAAAGAATAAAATATGAACCTCAGAAATATATTGACATTGAAATAAATAAACATGGAAACGTATGTACATCTCAAACAATTTTTGCTGTATTTAGCAGCATTATTACGTAAGGTATTTTTCGATAGGTATGTTTGTTGAGCTTTGGACCTAAAACTGTTAAAATCTCATTGTGTTTTTCAATATGTATTACTTAAAAGAAGGCTTATTGCATTTAAATTAACTCTAAGGCTAATGCCACAATAACATTGCACCAAAGCATATATTTGATACTTCTTAGGTGTACAACTCTAGTTCAATTTTGGATTGTATTTTGGTTGGTACACAAACATTTGGCAATCTCCATCCATCATTTGCAGGAATTTTGTTTGATGGTATTGAAACCAAATTTAGATGACGGGAAACAGGTGGTGAGGTGTTAAGAAAGTATATCCGCCCACTATGCGATTGTGGTGTATAATTATGGAATCTTCAAAATGAGAATTTCTGAACTACAACCTTATCTTTTTGCTATAATTATGTGCAATTTGAACTTACCTAAGAAGAATTTCCTTCCGAGTTTATCAATTCCAATAACAGCAATTACATTCGCTGGTATCGCGGCAGCTACAGTTATTAAAGATTCCAGAAAAACAGAGTCTTCAATTTTTTCCGAGCAAGCACCAACAATTTGACTACCGTTAGCCACGACGTAATTAGTGACTTCACAAACTGAGGCCATCTGATCCGGATGGTCCCTCGTGAATTCGTCAAATCTATTGAAAAGCTCGGGGAACCACATCATTAAACCATAGTATCCTATATGGAATGTAAAATTGATAGTGATGGAAATAACGGTGAACTTCAGAATGGGTTGGAGGAACACTTGTTTGCTATGGTCTATTATAGCCTTGAACATCTTCTGCAGCTTCTGCCCGATGGGCAATTTGCTTACTGAGCTATGGCTCTTGAAGCTGTCATCCAAGATCAAATGCTTAACGGGATACCTACTCTTTTCATTTCCCGTGTTTATATGGTAAATCGATCGAAATATATCTATGGCTCTTTCGGTTTTTCCCCTGGATAGTAAGAACTTTGGACTTTCCGGCAGAAAAAACAATAATACCCCAACTACGAACGAAGGTAACGAACATATTAGCAAGAATATCCGCCAAGAATTGTACACGAAATAATTCGAATAGACACCGATATCTTGAGGAATGATTAGCCAAGCTAAGCCAGCGACGAACAGGTTTCCTAGCGTCCAAAACGCTGCCATGAAAGAGAGCATTGAACCACGCTTTGCTTTTGGTTGGAACTCCGCGAAGTAGGACCAAATTACAGGGCCGCTACCTCCTAACCTGTAAATAAATGGATAAACGTTAGTGAATTTGAAAGGAACATGTGTGAAGATTGTACGCAATAAGTATATAATGCAGAGAGAATGTTTTTATTTCACGTGCGTTCATCTTTTATTGTTGACGCATCGGATAATAAGCAAATATCGAGAATTTCCTTTTGTTTCATTTATTGATTATATATAATAAATACTTACACTGAATAAAGATAACCGAAAGATATTAATTAATCAAATAAAACAGTGGTATATTGTTTCACGTCAAATGTACATTCCTTGTATGTCAAAAGTAACATAATCTTAAAATAACAGACAGCTATACCGAGTATTTTAGAAAGATATATTTGGCATGATAATTTTTTGGGAAAAGTAAATTAAATATATTGTATCTGCTGTTATTCATTAGATAACATTAGCGGTTACATATTTAACATGAGAACGAAAATGATGAATTAATTATTTTTGAAAGTTAGAAGAAAGAAGAATTAATATTTAGTTGGATTTAGATTTTATAATTAATTATAATCTATTTGGAATAGATTCTACTAATTTATCCATATAATCTGGCGAAATACTGATTCACTCTTGGAGCGAAGCATTTTTGGATCATACTTGTTAGATATTCGATGACTACGCACATTTGCTTCAAGTAAAAGCTACAAATTGTCGATAATGTTTACGTCTAGTTACTGAGCTGGAGTTTCCATCGTACTGCGGCGGCTATAACAACCATTCCTAGACCACACGCGAAGAATGTTTCGGGTCGCTGTCCTAGTAAAATCTAAAATCATCTTCTGTGCCAAGTTTCCTGGCACTAGACACTAATTTCTCTTTAAAGATGTTTAAGCACATAAACCTCTAGTACCTTCAATAAAATGGAGGTTTCCAATACCAGCAGCAGAACCACAGCCCTAGGCCATTACATGCCCACCTCCATATTTAATTTCATTTGTTTTAAATGTTGCTGTTTTAATTCTGTATTCTTTCTCCTCCACACGTTACCCTTCCCATCTGAGCCGAATAGATTAAATTTATTCTTATAATAGAATAAAACAGTTTTCCAGAAGTCGAGGTCTTTATTTTGATTCTGTAATGTAAACTGCAAGCGACTTCTTTTATCCTTCTGGCTTACAAACGGTTTTTTCCTGGCTGTTCGTGCGCTGAAATTGTCACGTCCAAAAATTCATCGAACTGTTCCTTCATTTATGGTATTTCCTAGAACACGTTTCGCTTCCAGAGTTAACTTAGGAGCACTTAACAGTAGATTATAAATAGATTGTGTAATAAATAATCCATCGCTCGTCATGTTCGTTAAATATTTTTTTGGACTTATTTTAAATTTATTCTTCACTTTGTTTTCGCGATTATATTGTTCAGCAAAATGCTGTATCGTGGATGCTCTTCTATTTTATACTTTTGCAATTTCCCGCTGACTTTTATTTTTCTTATAGTGAAAAATTACTAATTGTCGCACTTTCAACGTTGTCTGTCCCATGTTCAACTACTCTAAATTATACACTGATTGTGACAAAATCGCACTTCATAGTTGATAGAGAGGTAAAGTGCACGTGCATCTAGGGACTTTTCGTATTCGTATAAAAATTCTGTACTAGGCATCATTTTCATTATGATGTTGAATCTGTAACCGCTGTAATGTTAGCTGGTTAAAATTCGTAATACCTCTTCGAATTAATTTTGTTTTATTTTTGTAATGTATTTCAGGAATAATGGATATAATGTACTGCATCATTTTCACCGTGAGCCACTATATATACGTACATATGTTTAGATACGATTTTAGATTATTACAGGAATGACAGCAATTTTCTATGTTTTGCGCAATAATTTTAACGTTAATCATAGCTTAATCTGTACAGGTATCAAACAAATAATAGTTTATTAATTGTTTTTGAAAATATCACCGCCTACTTAAATACACTCTCTTAGTAAATGCTTAATAATTTAGTTTAATTCATCACAAATTTAGTCGCACAGAAAGTGCTCACACGATATTCGTTTATGGTGACCGCAATGGCAGTGCAACACATGCACTCCCACATTTTAAGTACTTCCTTTCTCAATGGTTAATTCAACATGCTACTCGAGCACTTAATAAACATAATGGTATAAAAAGATGCATCGAAGTTAGCGATGATATTTCGGAATTAATTTTTTTAAATCATTTTTTTCGTTTGCTCTTTGAAATGTTTTGGAATGTTAGCATTAATTATTTCCGTGTCAAATTATAAAATAGACTTGAACATATCACCTTTGCATTCTTATTTGGAATTTTCGAGTACATCTTTTACTTGTCGACCATTCTGTATAATAACTAAACCCGTTTTAAATTAGGAAAAGAATTTTTAAAATTGGAAAATATTAGCTATTTTCTATACACCATGAGAAAGTAGAAACTTTTGTTTCTTTTTTATTTCTCTTCTACTGATTTTTTTTCTATATGACGTCACGTTTTTTTTCTTCAACGACAATTCTTGTTTGCCGAAATTGGGTCTTATGAAGCTAATGATTTTCAAGGGGACTGTTTCAAGCACATATGTCAAAGGATTCGACGACTAAGTTACAAAAAAATTAATGCTGGGGTATTTGATGGACCTCCAATTAGAACTCTAATGACACATCCAAATTTCATCAACTCTATGAACGAAGCTGAGAAAGAAGCGTGGACTTCATTCACTATGGCCGCGAACAATTTACTTGGAAACAAGAAAGCCTCCAATTGCAAAGATCTAGTGAAATCAGTGCTTCAAAAATGTCACCACCTAGCTTGTAATATAAGCGTAAAGCTTCATTTCCTTCATAGTTATCTTGGTAGGTTTCCCGAAAATTTAAGTACTGTAAGCCATGAACAAGGCAAGAGACTGCATCAAGATTTAAAAACCGTAGAAACTCGTTAGCAAAGAAGATGGGATCCTCATATGATAGCCTAGTACTGTTGAAATGTTCAAAGGGACTGCGAAACCAAAATACACAGCAGAAAGTACAGCAAACGAAAATTCATACCCTGATAGTTGTTTGAGTTTTTACAAGCACTCTTCTAATTTTTTAATGATTATTAAAACAAATGCTTGTACTATACTCGTGACTAATATCGTGTTTGAATAAAGAAATGAGTTATTCATATTTTGTTTATATCGTAACAACTTACAGCCGCATTAGTAATTCTTCAAAAAGCGTAAAGTTAAACTTTGACGTGATACGCAATAACTAATATGGTTTGGTGAAGTCAGCAAAAATTATGTTGGGCAGTGACATTGAAAGTATTATCAGGTAAAGGTATTACAATTATTCATAGCATAGCCGTAAAACATAAGATATACCATAACATCATCAAAAAAGCAAGACAGTGGCTTAGTTGAAATCAGACAAGCTGTAGTACAGACATGGCTTGATCTAAACTTTTTTATTTGACTGGTGTAGGTAAAGATAAATACAATTACTATGTAAATAATGAAAAAATCAATAGGATAGATTCAATATAGGCTAAAATAAAAAGATTAAGCAGCAGCAAAACATACAAGGTTCAAACTAGTAGAAGTCAGAGAACACCTGTTACAAGCAATTCAAAATATTACCACATGAAAGAAATGCGTTGAATTAAGGAAGAACAAAGAATGTGTGAATTGAAAGTTCTAGTAGATGATGTAATCGAGCCTTCTATCATTTCTGTTAACGTTGCTGATTCTAATTGCAATTTACACAAATGGTATTTTTATTCTCTCAGATATCGCAGTAAACCCCACGCTAAACAAATTAATAATTTATTCGGAACCCAGCGTTTCAAGAGCACGCGGACTCTTATTATCAACAATCGGTAATACGGTTGACAACGAAAAATGTTTGTCTAAATAGGTGCTATATCTAGATCAAATATCCGACCTTTTTTTAAACACGCGGTATATTTTTGTACAATCTATTTATTACAAAATTTAATGCATTATACGTAATAATAGAATAATAAAACAAGTAAATTTCCGTTATCAATATTATTTTTATCAAATCGATTGGTATATTAAAACCATTGTGTTTTACAAATTATTCCATTAACATTTTATTCTTTTGTAAATGTGGCTTTGTATTTTACTCCTGTATTAAAAAAAAGCCGGGTATAATAATGATAATAAATCCACAAGTTTTAAAGAGCACTACTCATTATCTTTGTAATATTTTAACTATCTTCATTATTACTTACTTCTATACGTGCTAACATTGATTAGTAGGTACGTACTCAATTATAAAAAATAAGGATGTTTAGAACTACTAAAAAATATAATTATCCACTCAATAAAGCATCTAATTATTTAATATAAATTAGTCAAATTAACTAGTTAGGCTATTGAAATCACCACCAAACCTTTTTGATGGTGCAAGTTTGATGTATACACGAGTAATATCGGTACTTTCTTTTGTTCTGGTCTTTTGAATTTAATGGAAACAAACGAGTTACATAATGAATTCGAATTTCATTATTATCTTCCATACGAATAAAAAGTATCTAGTTAAATGTTAGTTGTTTAATAATCTGGGCAAATAGGATTTTCTCATAGTTTAGTATAGAAACCAATGTAATGATACGTAATACGTATCTTGAGATTTGCTAAGATTCAATAAAAAAAACAACTTTCTCGGACAATATAGATAACTGTATGGTTTAAATTTAATGTCAAAATGGGTTAGTAATAATAATTTATTAGTTTACAAATAAATAAAACAACAAGAAAAAATAAACGTATACATTTATAAAATAAGTTAGAGGACACGTACATGAACGTTTTCTTGCTACTTACAGTATACATTCATATAAAATAATTCCAAAAAAGAAAAATCGCTAAACATGTTATTAAAGTTTCTGGTCTCATGTGACACAGGTGATTTAAATAATGCATTAGTTCTTGCTCTCGGAACTGTAAGAGTTACGTCACAACGTGAGTTACAAATAGGTATGTGAAAATCTACGTATGCCAACAAATCAGGGCTGTCAACCTTGTTGTATAATAAATTCAACAAGAAACTTGCACTATATTGATTCCTTCTATCAAATAAAGCATCGAAGTTATGCAAAAATAACAAAGCAGTATAATCTATCCCTGTGTCTAGATAAATTCCAGAAGTCTTGAAGCACAAACATTTTAAAAACCTTTCCCGAATTCGTTCAGTTGCCTGGTGTTGGTAGGTATAATAGTATAATACAGGGTGTCTTTGAAATAAAATAAAAAAGTGTGGAAACTGAAGAGAAGTAATTACATAGAACATGAACCTCTTATAGATGCAGAATGTGTATAAAGAATACATCCATCCAACCAAACCCTCATACATACACGCAGATTGTATATACTGCAGTAACACAGTTGTCGATGTTATAAAAACTACAGCATAACACTGTCTACCATTCAAACGGCATGCTAAGGGTTCAATAACATGCTTACGTACGAATATTTCGAGTGTGGATAATAAAGAAATTTTTAATTCAAATATCTTTATCATTTTTTTTATTGCGTCTGCGAATGAATTTCGCAAAGCATTTTGGATTTAAGTCTAATAAAATTAGATATTTCCATTTTTCATACGTTGTTTTCTTTCATGAATACCCTAAATATTATATATATATATATATATACTATGGTTTCCATATAGATGCGTATTCTAAACGACTCCTAACTAATCAGTAGTATAATGTTTCTATTGTAGCATTATTTGGACAGCATGACAACATCCAATCACAAATCCAAGTACTTTCGAAGCAAAGAGGCACAGTGTATTTATGGAATTAGCAAAATATATATATCTGTCAAACAAAATACCAATACCCTTTACCGTACATGTTCTGGTAATAACTCGATCTCCAATTATACAATCGTAATGAATAGGGTTTTTGAATTTGGTGTATGATACAACCTGACGCTTTTTAATATTTAAAGATTTTCTTGTTTTGGTTACACCAATTATTGATCTTTAATTATTGACTATGCAGAGATATACAGTCATCGGTCAAGTTAATTGACGTGTATATTTAAGATTGGCCTTTAATTTATGTGCCAAAATGGAGAAAAAACAATTTGCATCACATGAACGCCAGGTTCATTTATGGCTGTAGACTAGAAGTAGAACTGTCGCGATATTGGAATACATAGGATAAAACCTACAAACCTACAAATGTCGTTTGTTGTGAGAAGTTTCATATAAAACCCATACTGTCGGAATTTTCTGATTACCCTCCTTTACAACATGAACCGTTGATTCGCTATATAAAATATTTTAGTATTCAAAGTACATAACCCTAGCCCTAAGCGAAAAATTTTATTTGCTTTAAAGGTTACTTACATCACTTGACTTAAGATGTTTACCGCGATATTTGAAACTCTTTTCCGAGAGCATGTTTACCATAAACAACATTTTCATTGCCAATAAACGGGGTTTTAATCTTCGACATTAAATATTTTTCTAACTAAACGTACGACTGCTAATATGAGTGCTCTGTTTGATTTGGCAATTTTCATAAATAATATATAAACATCTCCAAATACATGTTTTTAAAGTTGTTTTAATATTTTCGCCGTGTCACATATTTTGAACGTCAGTACTCTTTGTAAAATTCCATATAAACACGCTGCGAAGATCTAACTATACGCAGTTCTTTCTAATTCATATTTGTACACACATCTAGATGATTCTATAACACCCGCATAATACATTCTAAAATCGTTGATAGGACCTTGGCATATATGCGTATCCTATTTGCAAGGTGTCAACTCTATGAGAGTTTAAACATATACACGGATGTAGTTTTGATGGAAGCATGAAACTCTATAAGTACATATTATCGAGTATTTTAAACAGGACAGCCTGTACGTTTTAACAAATACTGATTCCTTAAAAAATTTTAGTGTACGACGTTGTAATTTATCATAGATAAAGTTCGTCATTTTAGATTTATTCAACGTATCCAAAAAATTGGAAGTTTTGAATATTGGGATTATTTGGACAATTCATTTAAAAGTTCGCTCATGCGACTTGATTAGTTGAAAATTGTACAGGATATTCATAGTCTAGAAGTAAACATGGAATAGCTTGATTATGTTTTTTTGAAATTGATATATTTCGTATCAAATCTCTACATCAAATTTTGGTTAACATACCTTCACTCAGATGAAATTATTTTCACGGAAAATGCTACTAAATTTACATAGTTATGTGATTTCTATTCTTCGAGAGGACTATGAAATGAAAAGTTGAAATTGTCAACCACATTCCTCCAAGTATTTTACGCACTCCCATCTAATGCTACCAAATATATTTTGGAGAGCTGACTACTTCTGGTGCAATTTATTTTCTTTATAATTCCATCCTGCAGATCTATATAATCTTGCATTAGTACTTGATAAATTAAAGTTTGTAAAGAAAAAGTCATTAGGTGAAAAGAGAAGTCACACCGAATAACATCACAAGATCTTGGAGGAAATTCATATTCAACGTTCAAACTAATTAAATGATTACCAAACACCATTCGTATCCTATTTATCGATTCTTCCGTTATGTGAGCTCTGACACCATCTTATTGAAAGTAACTCGAAGCTAGTTTATCACTACGAAGCTGATTAAAGGAAATTAATAATATTTTTTGTGGATAACTTGTTGCATTCAAAGTTCTATTGAAAACAATTCAGCCAATAATTCTGCTTTTACGCAGAGTATACCGAACACTAACGTTCTGTCGTCATGTTGAAAATATTTAACACAAAAACTTTTTGGGTTTGTACCACTCCACATTAACATTCGTAAAAAAAAGTATTGGAAAGGACTTCATCACTGAAATTACTTAAAAACCATTTATAGCTTCTTAAGCAAAGACATATAATTTCTGATCCAAGTCTTACTTGACTGACCTACTGACTTTTTTTGAACATTTCTTATAACAGTAAAGAAAAAATGCAAAGAATGAAAAGCATATTTCTGAATAATTAGGAGAAAACACGTACACTTGCTGTCATTTCGTGGTGCTATAAGTGACAACAAGACCTCCTAGGAGAGACTCTCTGTAAACCTCTAGTGCAAAAATAAACATCAATAAGCAAAAACTGAAGATGATTGGATTCAGAAAAATTTCTAAAATAAACATTCCCCTCTGTTGCCGCTTAATGTAGATAAGCTTCATAGGTATCCCTCAGATTTAAAAAAATTATAGAAATGTACAAATTGTATGATTATGTATGAATGTGCATTCAATCACATTTTCTGTGAAAATAGCTTATTTCAAGTACTTTACATAAATATCAATTTCAACTTGATGTGGATTTCAAAAAATAATGGCTTCTTCAGAAGGTTTCTAAAGACTGGTTTTGTTGTCTATTGCTTCTCGTTGTTCGCCTTTGCTTATCCGTAACCGTTCCGTTCCCTTGAATCACGTCGTTCGTTGTATGATAACTTCCATGTGTTGCTAATCTCGTATCCCTCTCCGCGATTGAAGTTTCTGGTATTCTTCATTATTTATATTGATTCGCGTATTATTCTGGGGTAGTAGTGGCTGGTCCTGGCTAATACCTTAACGTCGCTGTAGGTTATCCGGTGGTCTCCTTGTTGGTGCAGGTGTTCTGCTACTGCGGATTTTTCAATATGCCTGAGACATGCGTCTCTCTCGTGTTCTTTCACATTGCACTGAATACTTCGTCCTGTTTGACCGATGTAGATTTTTCCACATCGGCATTTTATTTCGTATATGCCTTTCTCTCGTAGTTCCGGTAACACGTCCTTGTTGCTGGTCGATTTTGGTCACCGAAGAAGAAACCTTCTGAAGAAGCTGACAGCATTATCAGAGAAACGTCAAGTAAAACAGTGAATAGACAACAACACCCGGAAAACATTTTTACTATGGACTACGGTCGTGAAAGCCTACACTCAACTAGTTTAATAGATTCCAGTGTTGGAAATGTTTAATTTTTGAACATGTTGAAATTGTACTTGTTTTAAGCATATCATATTTTTGTCAACATTTTTAGAGGAAGTTGAATGATTTAAAAATGGTGAGCGTAAGTTACAGAAACCCACATTAAAATTCGATATGGAACGAGAATTCGCTATTTAAAATAATCATGTAATAATCAATAGTATACAGCTATTTTCAACCGAATGCGATAAAAATATTTTATATACTGTCCATTTCAATATAGAGCGCTCAATTATAAACGAACCCATAACTGCTTTACTGCGACAATTTTCTCATCAACGAATGATAGTAAATACAAACGTTTAAAGTTTCTGTGCAGATTAAGAATATTCTGTTTAAGTATTACTGCATACCTCCTTCTGTGCTCGTACTACTGTAGAAGCTTGAATGCCGCACTATATGTTAAAACAGACTGTATGTTTACAAAATTTCAACTTCCTACTAAAGCTATATCCACCTCTACGTTTGATCTTCCATCGAATTGATACATCCTGTATAAATAAATTTGAATGAAATATGAAATTTGCACAAAGACGATATTTTCGGAGCGCCCTGTACCAATCCGTTTGGGAATAAGAGTACGTCTCAAGTGATAGGAGTTGTAGAGTCGGAATTGCATGTAATTAAGAAATAAAGTAGATTACTAAATACATAAATAGGTCATAAACCAATTAGAATGAAGCGCGTCATGTCCGGTAATGAAAGGAAGGATTTCAAAGAAAACGAATTTAATTTGTTTATAATTTGTTTCAATGAAACGTAATCATGCTGTGGAAATATTTCGGCTAACTTTTAACGACAAAGAATAACAATAATTTGCTGGCAAATATACATTTTAGCAACGAAATAATTTAATATATCAATTAAAAACCATGTTTTAATTGAAATGATCTTGAAATATTCATTTATGTTATGTGGTATCACACACACATAAAACAATAGCCGGATTGTATGCGACAAAAAGTAAGAAACTCTGATTATTGAACAAGAAATGTCAATAAAATATTTCAAAATGATTTTGCAATAAACAAGAGAAGATTTTTTATAAACTAATGATAAATTAAGAGCAAATAAAGAATTCACAAAAAAATAACAAAATCTCCTTGTTTCTAGCAAACATTTAGTGTGAATAAATTCAATTTTCTGTAGTGTCATGGGAAGTTTTTTGGACTGACGCTATTAATGACATTACTGCTTATTAGTAATAATTGCAAGAGAATTGGAGTTTGGAAATCTTATACATAAAAAGTGTATAAACAGTACTGAATCCAGTGTAATTAGGTAGTAGGTAAAAGTCCGTAGACTCGGCACTTGATGATATCAATTTTCATTTGCTTATGGAGCATATGTTCTCATGTGGTGCCCTATTACATTTTCTTAAAAAGGAAATACAATAACATTACTGTGAGACATTTGAATAAATCCCGGTACAAACATTGAAACAATATTTGGAAGAGATATCAAACTAATATGTACTAGCCGCTATAACTAAATGAACACCCAGTCAACTTTGACACATTTTAGTGGAATCTTTAGTAATTATATGTTTCGTTCATACAAACAAACGATGAAAATTTCAGTTGAATACATTCGATTAATCAAGGTAACATGAACAATGAATTAAAAAAAATATTTTTGTTCTTCTGCTGACATTATTTATTTAAGCGTAAGACTATGGTATACTTATAGCTTTCTTAGTCATAGTAGAACGTAAAAGGATGCCTTTTATTCGCCAGCTTGCAAATGTTCATCAATTGTCTGAAAGTAGACATGGTGAACAATCATCCTACGAGAAGTTGGATTATCCACTTATGATCTTGCTAATGCTCTAGGTATAGGGCATAATGTCACTATAATAACTCTGTATTGGCAAAGATGGGCGGAAATAATTTGAGCAGCAACGTTTACGACCTGGACCTCCCAAGCGCACTATTGATTATGTTCTTCGGTTTGTGGCTCTTAGGTATAGTTGTTTGTCAACAATATATCACATGATCTGTATATCCAACACTCCGATTTCTTGAGCTTGTGGCAACCAGTTCTTTATTATGCTGCACGGTTAAAATGGTGTAACAAAAGCTTGCACTAGAATAAAGAATGGAACCTAGTCATCTTCAATGACGACTCTCGATTTTGTGTATGGACTCATGTTGATTACAAAATAATCAAAAGACATCCCGGAGGAGGAAAAACCTTTCAGTTTTCTTTACAGTGGCATACGGCTCTTACTCAAGGTGTGTCGGTATGGACAGCTATTTTCCACGAGAGCAGATCTCCTCTAACAGTAATTCAAGAAATATCAAATGTGATTAGTTATGTTAGTAATCTTAAACCATTTTTTTTCAATAATTGCCAGGTTCAGTTTTCCTGCAGGATAGTATGCGCCTGGATACTTCAGGAATTACTACTCAATTTATGGATAATGCTAACGTTGATCGGCTGTTATAGCTTTCTAGGTTGCCGAACTTATCGCTAACAGAACACATGTAGGATGTGGTAGGACAGAGTATTAATAATTTACAATAACTCTCATACAATGCAGATGTTCAAGCTGTTGAAGAATTTTGGAAACTTCGGATAGCACGCCACGGACTATCATTGATTCGTTAATTTCAGTGTGTAGAAAATAGAGGAGGATCGACGCATTATTAATACTCTGTTACAATCATATCTTGCTAAAGTTTTCATCATTTCTTAATACAAATAAAATGCATATTTCCTGAAGGTTTCAATAAAATATATGAATGTTTACTGGGTCTTTAATTAATTTACGAGAGCCAATATACGTACCTGTTAAAAGTAACAGTGACTGCTTAATAAAGATTACATGACGATACTCAAAAATAAAGATAGTAAAAGTGTAGTTCTTTCGAGAGAGGCCACTTTCAGATTAGGGAATTCTGTAAATTAGTAAAATTTCACTTGCATAAAATTAGCGAATAAGTTTGGAGTATCAGAAGTAACATTTAGAAGAGGTTGGTGCTTGGTATGGAATATCGTTATTGGCTTGTTTGTATACGTGAAGTTATTATGCAATAAAATTGTACCAAAAAACAAAGGAAATTAAGCCTAATTTACTGAACCCACAACTATAATCCAGGACATCCGGTTGTAGCATGTTCGTATATATTTAAATGATACATCCTATGAGCAATGGATTAGATTAGAGGTCAAACTGAATGGCATGATGATTCCCAGATATACTTCCCGTAGAACTCTTCCCACATCCATCAGAAACTTTATAAACAAATATTATTTCTGCCAAGAAGTCTATTGGAATTTGAAAAATATAAATTTGAATAAATTTTTCGGTATTTATGATTGTTGTTTTGCCTTTCACATTTTTTTTTATTTTAGAGTAAGCAAAGGTAGCGGCATCTTGCAAGCACTTGTTGCAGAAAGCAAACTAGACCTATGTAAGGAGTTGCGCTTTTATGAACAGTTTAGCTTTAAAGAGGTCTTCAAGCTTTCACTGAAATTTTCGCTGGCTACTCTTTGGCTCTAAGATTTTCTGTCGTGTAGAAACTTTGTAATACTTGACGTTTCGATCATCTTGTCGTGATTTTCTTCACTTCACTCCTGCAGGGCGTCATAACAAGATGATCTAAATGTCAAGTAGTATAAAATTTCTATACGACAGAGAACCCGTGCGACCAGGCTATTAAACCAAATATAAGTGTCAAACAGCCTATTATAATTCTGTCTGTTTCAGCATTTTTTTAGATTAGGAACTTCTATGTGCTCCATTTTTTTTTTGGCAAATTAGCCTATTTCTCTCTAAAAGTTTAATTTTCAAAAAATAATCAAAGCCCGTAAGATGTTTGGAATGAGTTGAAGGCATTGATATTTTCATCACAGATTCAGCTATGTCAGGCTTTTTTGTTTACAATTGCTTCTTGATAAATTATAATTTCCTTGTAATTACTAATTTTTTCCGAAAAAATGTCCGTCTCAGCAGGATTTGAACCTGAACTTTCTCGCTTACCGGGCGAACTTCTTAACCAACTAGACTACTGACTGTAGATACATATAATACCCCAACAGACATAATATTATACATTGTATTCCTTGATTTTTATAATGATAAATAATAATTGCAACTTTCAAATTTGTCCGAAAAAATGTCGGCTTACGTAGGACTAATCTCTGTAGATATATTATAATATCCCAGTAGACATAATATTATTTTTAACACTAATTTTTCCAGGTCCCGTGATCTAGTTGGTAAACGAGATGACATAGCCCCAAATCCTATGGGAACTTTTTCGGAAAAATTTTAAGATGATAATTACAAGAAAATTATAATTTATCATTAGAAAAGCCAACGAAAGCCTCATACTAATTTAATTCTTTCTTGTTTGAAGTACTCTTCCAAAATTGAATTTAAGAAAGAATTCCTGCTTTCCAGTGATCAATGCGTACAATGAGATCATTGAACGAGTATGTGTATATTGTAATTGTCTGTGTTTTTGTGGCAAGTTCAGCTAGTACTTCTATCTCACTTCTGAACAATGTAAAATATTAATACTGCATATTTAATATCAATTTGGAATTCGATAGTTCAGTTAGCATAATGTTGGCTCTATCATAAGGAGCAATAAGTGATTATTTAGCGACACAATGGAATAATAAAAATATCATTGAAAGATTTTGATCGAGTATAAGTTATCACTGCTAAATTTAAAATTTTTCAAAACACCGGTGTACTTATATGTATTTAATGTTTCTATTTTCATTTGGTTTTATTTTTAAATGGTAGCTGACATCATGGTCAAAAGGACCTTTCGTCCAAATTCATTACTAGTTCCTTATTTTGGTTCTAGCCTTACATACATTTTGAAACCTAAATTTGGTAAACTTAGTGCCCCTTATTTTATGGAGGACTCATCACTTCATATTTTTTTGCAGGAAATCGTTAAAAGATCTTGCCTAAATAAGGCGACCAATTATCAAATTGCGAAAACTAGAACAGTTAATAAAAACACCACAATATGTTTTTCGTTAGGTCCAGTCGATATCTAACGGAAAAAAAATAATATGACAGCAAACCCCAACTCAATACTACCAATACTACCAATACACTTTTACAATTGCCCTTTGACATCGTAACATTTATCTTTCTCATTGATTGCATTTTAAGAAAACTAAAATCTATCGAAATCTGAATCACTTTGCATACGACTAACAGATCTTATTCAGATGTCAGACTGATATCGGTTCTGGTTCTTTGCTATATTGTGCATGATTTGGTTTACAGAAATGATTAATAGATGGAAAAGATTGTAGTATACGCGTTGATATAGGAGTAGACAATTAAGTAAACAAATACAGGTAACCTTGCCTGGCACAATGACTGATAAAATGTTTTTAAATAGTGAAATTGAAAACAAAAGAGTTTTCATACCTCGTTGAACCGCATGAAGGGCAAATAATATATAATTGCGTATCTTTTGCTTTAGATTGCGAGATACAAAAGTCGTTACATAACAGTGTTTTAGTTAGACTACATAATGTAATTATAAACCAAATCGAAACGGTCTCTTTTAAGGACATATGTAATTTAATGAAGCATAAATACTGCTAATATTTCTAATCAAATCATCTGCTATATCTACATTCGAGTATCCTTTGTACGTATACACAACTTTTAACATTATTAATAATAGATATGTGGTCATTATCTATTTTAAAATCTGAAAACAGAACAGGAACGAGTTTTTGATTATTATTATTAGTACTTCGAAAACACTTAGTCAGTTAAATCAAATAACAGCACGGCGAGCAGAAATTATCATAATTAACATCTCCTATGGAAGGTAGGTACATATCGAGAAATATCATTGACATCAATACAACAAATTTCTTTCGTTTAGTCTTGTTCGACCTTAAAGTGACGTAAACGTATTATAGCACCGAATACGTTTTAATTGATGTGCAAAGATGTGTATCTTTAAAAATTCAACACGATCGTAATATTCCGATGTATGCATATATATATATATATATATATGCCGGCCGCATGTAGATAATGTAAAAACATTTATGAATGTAATTGACTGAGTACAATTACAACATTGAGCCGATATCAGAAATGCAAATGGTTGTACTTGCTGAATGTCTGAGTCAGTGCAAAAGTTCGTATGTATGTAAATAAATGTTCGCGAATGATTAACGTTCTAGTTAGACGTAAAAAAACCTTCCGTACATGCTCCTGTCTGACCACACACTTTTTTACAGTTTTTTTTTGCAGTTAATTAAAATAATAATATAGTATATTATATCTAGTTTTTGAAGTTTGCAATGTCACAAGGATGCAAGCATGAAGTCTATCACGCCGAAGTAATGGCTTTCGGTAAACAACTATGGTGTTCCGAAAAATAACGCGAACTTTTTTCACAACAACGCAAACATTAATTTTTCAAAACATTATAAGAAACTTTTGCAGTTAACTAACAAAGCGATGTTATCAATTATAACTGGATTGGCTGAAAAATCATCCTTTGGGCATTTAGAGAATGCGAAAGCATTCTTAGTCAATGAATTTAAGGGCATAAGTTCTACAGGTGTATTGATTGAAAGGCATCTACTGCTAAAATTTTGAAAATTTGAATTTGTGTAATCGTTGCCTAATAGCAAATTCTAGAGATGAATATTCTGTTAGACGGACATTCTAAGGCTTCCTAACTCATACGGAGAAGCTGAGGTTGCAGGACGATGGTATCTGCTGGTATAGTTATTCTTAGTCTGGCATATAAACAATTAACAGAATTGAATATTTGGTAACCGTTAGACTTGTGCTTGAGTAATCAATATAAACAGCTGAATGCCGGCATGGCGACGAAGTCACGACTACCCTATTTAAACGTATTTGTATGCAACCATTCTGGTATAGTAAAAAAAATTGGAACAATAAAAAGGGTTAGTAAATCGCTTATGCACAAAAGACGATTGAATACAGATTCCCTTCATATTATATATTGTATGACTAAGTGTTGTAAGTCTTTGGATCGCGATCGCCATGGAATGCACTAATGATATTAGGATACAATGACGAAATTACAAGTGTTTTATGTACATATAATTTAATAACATTATAACGAAAATACAGAATACAAATCAGGTATGAAAAATTATAAAAGGTGTTGAAAATGACTTCCCTGTTCTTGAATACACAAGTTAACACGTCGGCTCATATTATTAATAACTTAACTATTAGGTGACACCGAGGGACACCTTTCTGCAATACGTTCCTGTAATTTTTCTGACGTATGGATCGGAGTCTTAAAAATGATATTCTTAAGCACTGGGAATAAGAAATAGTCCAATGGAGTTACAGCGCAGGGCCTAGGTGGATAACGACTGTCTAATATTAATCTTTCATCATAAAATTGCCTTAAATATTCCAGGGTTGTTTCGGCAACATGGGGTCTAGCATTATCTTGCTGAAAGTAACCTTTAAGAACCTCATCATTGTGCAATTGATTGATGAAAAGCTTAAGTATTTGATTGTGATATTTTTTAGTAGTTTTGTTTTCTCGAAAAGAAATTGGCCAAATTATTCGTCTGCGAGACATTGCAATCCAAACACCTTAGAACTACGTGAAGGGGTTTCGAGATGGAAATTACGATTATTCTCTCTCCGCATACACATAACCTGTGTATTCATATATCTCGAGAGGTAAAAATTAGATTTGTCTGTAAAAAATGTCAAATGAAGAATGTCGTTATTCATGTCATCATTAAGCCAGCTACAGTAAGATATTCCCTTCAGATAATCTGGTGGAAGTAATTCTGGATACATCTACATTTTATATGGAAACCTGTTCAGGTCATGTTTAACTATGGTATCAGACGTCCCATAGCTTAAATTAGTTTCCTGTGCCAATTTATGTGCGATACGGTAGGCTCTCCCTGTACACGTTACCTAAGCTGACCAATCATATCTCCATTTCTTCTTCCAGATCGCAATCTGTCACTTATATTGCCAGTTTCTTCAAAAGTGGTCAGAGTGCGATGAAGTCGTTGAAAGAATCTCGTTCGATTATAGCGAAACTTGGAAATATCTCAAGGAATTTACTTAAACATAAATCCAGTTATCATTTTCAATCCGATTTCCATTACTGTAGTATGATTTAACAATAATACATTTTAGATTAACCTTTGCCGTCTTGAGAATTGTCAGATAAATGTAAATAATTGAAATAAATAATGTCATAGATAGCTTGTTAATTCCATGGCTATCAAGATCCAAGAACTTTTTGAACATACTATAGGTCTGCTCATATCTATTAGATATTCTCTAGAAATTTCAACATCAAATTTCTGAAGTAAGCATGATGTAACGTAGAACTTACGAATTTTTAAATTTGCTTGTGCAATTATTACAAGTAATGAGAAATGTAGCATAAAAAGAATGTACCGAAATATTGATTTTGATTGGATAAGGCGATCGCAAGAGATCGTACGTTGAACTTCGCAATTTATTTAGTGATGTACATATTCAACGTTCATCACTTAGTGAACCTAATTATTAGTGAACCTAATGTCAATAAAATATTTTAAAATAATAAGAGCTGTCAGTGCAAAAGGCGATCCCAGACCTAGTTCATCGCAAATTGCAGCAAATGACTATAATGCACTAAAAACCAAAACACGTTACTATTCAGCTGGCTAACGATTTAAATATTTCGGGGACATCATTGTATACTATTTTCCGTAAACATAGTTACCACATAATTCATAATGTACAACAGCTTTTTTGTTTTTTCTTCGCAAAACGGGGTTATAGGCTATTTCAGTCTTGTTACCACACCTTTCGCCATAAAGGGTACCATTAATTATTTTCCCAATGGCAAATGGTGACACCTGGACCGTACAGAGCCTGTCCGAAAAAGTACTGCCACTATACTTGAGGAACGTTAGTTTCGAATGCACGGCACCCGAGTTGCCAAATTCAAGTATTGGCTCTCTTACCAGTGGACCACCGGGCCGTTAAATTTATCTACAAACCTAATGCCGAATTTGTTAGGGTTAGTACGTGGCAGATCCATTGAATTTGCATTAAAAGAGTATTTGGTAATACTTGATGTACAATATGTTTTGACTGGTATTCATATTCGAACGTTTATGTCAGTTTTTAATTTAACTAGGGATGTGAGCTTAACTCACCAAAGTTTCAAAGTTTAATTATTTTCCAGTAGCTAATTCTCGAGAATGAATCCTGAACATAGGACCTGAGTCAATTATTTCACAATTGTAATATCTTATGGGTTACATTTTTAATCAACTAAGAATATTTTGCGGTCAACATTTATTTTTACTGTTATTCGGTGTGTTAATTTGAATGCCCTGGAAGTATAGTTGATCTACCTAATGCTGATAGTCCAATATTTAGTGTAGGTTTGATTTATATTTAGCTTATTTATTCAAGAAATCGTGATATTTATTCAAGAAATGTGAAACATTAAGATTTTATTCAAAACAGCCGGTGCGAACAAGGTCATATGTTTATTATATATCAACTGACGACGCGTTTTGCAATTGTTACTCAAAAATGTTGACGCTTCAGAGTAAACAGTTAACATTTATATATAAGATCCAAGCTTCTAGGTATTTTTTCTGTAATTGTTTCTTCAGTGCCGCTTTAGTAATTATATAGAGTGATCGCCAGAAACATTTTGTGCATTTGATTTCTTTTAAATATAATTACGGTATTAGTTTGTACCTATTTGTAAACAAGGAAAACAAGAGTAATTATTTAGGAATAAATGACATTTCTTCAGAATGGTTAACACTAAAATAATCCTGTCTTTGGAAAATTTGAAAAAATTTGTATATTTTTAAGGTACAATTCGTACAATAGAATAATTAAATATTATGAAAATTTATTGAATAATAATAATGCACTGCACTTTAAAATATCTCGACATTGTAATCTCTAGAACCCAACTTAGTTTTAATTTAACAGAAAGTTTATTTAAAGTTATGAAACTAGACGCTTTACACTCATTAAATCAGGTAAAAAATCAAGTAGAGTATCTGACCTGTCAATATTGACATGATGAAAGAAGATTAGTCATGGACTATCGATTGGTTAACTTATCAAAGTACTTATCAGACTCAGTTATATACTGCTTTTTAATGAGAGCACTTATTATCTGATATGCTGATAAAATTAGCGAAAGAAGAAACAATTATAATTGAATCAAATCATTGGTAAAGATTATACGCATAGAGAAGCGTGTGCAATTTTTAATGAACTGCATTCGTATGAAAATATACGCATGTTTCTCCAAGCAGTGGGAGAGTGAGATTGTTTTACATAGGTTTAAGTGTTTAGTTAATTATTATATTATCAACAGAAAAGTGAAAATAAAAGTTTCCAATACTTCTTTTATATATATACATATCCTTCACAGATAAGATCCTTCAAGTACTTCGACCTCCTGTTGTAAAATAATATTGCATAAACTGGATAATTAGATTTTAAACTGCAGCGCTATCCTATTCATTAAACATATTTTATACCAGAAGTATTAAAAGTAGCCTCACAGTCTCATTCGCATCGAAAATCCAAGAAACTAATTGTATGAGTTACTATTAATAACTTTTACTATTCCAATAGCTCAGCTTTGAAGGAGAGTTATTTACCTTCGAAAAAATACATAGCAATCGAAAATTTTTATGAGTTTTTCTTGTTTTTATTATTTTTTTTGGTTTAGAACTCAACAACTAGTTAACATTGTAATAACTAGAGTTGTTGAAGCATGATTGCTCTGACAAGCAACAGCCCTTCTCAGGGCGTCCCTGAAGACGGCAGTAGACAGACTGCCGAAACGTCGGACTATAAAAGTTCAACGAACGATGGAAATAGCCCAAACAACAACTTTAGTTATTATGAGAATCCATCGTCAACAATATCACGTTAATAGTTAAAATTGAACACAAAATTATTAATGCCTTTTCTAAAATAACACTATTCTCATTTTGGCCACTTACTACTAATAGCAGATTTGATTTGGGGTCAGTTAATTCTCGAATTAACATAAAGTAAAATAAAGTAATTTAAGAAAAAGGAAGAACAGTAAACTTTCCAACTTTGTCTAAGATTTATGACGTTAACTAGTAACATATTCTATTTTCAGAAGCTGACTGGTGCGGCGAAGTTGATCAAATAAACCGAATTTGTGTTGCTTACGTGTAATATCTGTTAGTAGTGCCAAATGGTTTACATATATCTATTTATTGAATGTGTAGTGAGAGAAACACTTACGATTGCATATTCTGGGTATGCTGTTTAATACTACATACCTGATTTTGTGAGCATTATTAAAATAACCACAAAACTGAATCTTCAAACTTTTAACAATACTTTCATTTTGATACGTTCATATGAATAACTGATTCTGTACTTGTTATGTTACGAGAGGATATTCAAATAAAACCATTTGTTTCTAATAATTTGAAGATGTTCCACAGCAAGCATCTTTAATTATGATGAAAATAACGCGAGCGATGACCCCTGAGGAAAAAACTAACTTTTGAAAGAGGCGTGAAACATCCAAACAATGTTATAAATTTGACCAAAAGTGCAGTGAAGGTAATGTTTTGAATTTAAGGGGTTGGGGCCTTGCTGCTCCTGTATCTTCTTTACAAAGTTGCAAGTATATGGGACTCATATGGGACTAGCGTATAGGTGGAGCTAAGGGAATACCTTGTTACGAAAGAAAATGCTGCATGCGCAGTACACGGCATAATCGTAATAATCACAATTCCAACTTTACTCACTGGCTTCATACTACTTACTTACCCCTCGCGAAGTTATTAGAAAGTAGAAAAGTTTTAAGTGGGAACAATTTATCATCTCAGTTTGCATCAGATGCGTTAAAAGCCTATAAAGAAAACTATACGGCCTTTATATGTATGCCTCCAAATGCAACTCACTTGAGCCAACCGCTAGATGCTTTTCACGCCTGTTGAGGAAAAAGTATCCTAATTGATTGAAAAAAAGCTAACTTAATTGTTTCTAGTGTAGAAGATTACTGAAAAAGCTGTTCCACGCGTTATCAGCGACTGCTAAATCAAATATGATTAATGGATTTGTGACTTGTGGTATATGCCCTCTGAACTGAGGACAAGCTCAGACAAGACATTGTGATTTAATATTTAACAAGCCAACGTAATCCTACGATGGCAGATAATATATAAAATGAAAGGTACCAAATTTTATTCCTGAGAAATCTGTAGCAGCAGATGATTCATCGGAGAAAGAAAATTTGGAACTGCAATTAATAAATGTTCTGTGTATAGATAAAGGTACTTTTGGATGATACTGAAAATACCTCTTTGTAATTAGAAGTGTATGAAGTAAAATCTGAATGTGAAAAAAGAGATTCTGAAAACGAACGCAAAATAAAAGGATGAAACTGAGAACTAGTAGATTTCGATAGATCAATACGAAAACATTTTGAAATCACAAACAAGAGTAGTAATGCTCTACTATAGGAAGAATGTCATAGAGCACTTTATGAAAAAGAAGTGGAAATAAAGGTCATCAAGCAAAGTGATTGAACTGCAGAGGATTAAGACCAGCTTTCAGCGTCTAAAACTATTATAATTTTGCCTGGTCCTGTTCAAAGCAGAGGTGGTCAATTTTTATTTGGTCATGACCTTTCCACCTTTAATTTGTAATACAATCACGTTATTAATAATTAACATTTAGTTGAATATGTTTGAATACGTGTAATTTTTTTTTCAACAACTGTTTCTAAGCAAGTAGTAGTAGTCAACTCTATTCAGTTGTTACTAAAATAATGTTTTCATACAGTATGCGTGGTCAACTTCTTTCTCTGAGGGGTTCTTTTAAAATATCAGAAATGCTAGTAACTTTGTAAAAATGTTTATGTACACTTTCAGCAAATAAATAAAAACAAAAAGAGATAAAATGAAGAAGAATGAAAATTGGGGTGCGTGAAATAGAAAAAAAGGTGAAAAGAGTAACAGTGATAGAAGGCGGGAAGACGAGATAAAAAGAAAAAGCAAGAGAACAAAAGAGAAAGGTGGGATTTCGACGTTTCGCCACGTTAGAGGCGAAACAGAAGGTTTTCGTCTCTAGCGCAGTTAACACGCCGAGTCACCGTAATTTTCTGCCAAAGTGGTTTCGCCTCTAGCGCGGTTTACACGTCGAGTGCCCGTGCCACTTTGGTTTCCCCTATTTCTCCTGAAGAAGCCTCCTACGACGGAGGCAAAACGTAGGGATCCCACCTTCCTCTTTTGTTCTCTTGATTTTTCTTTTTCTCTCGCTCTCCCTCTCCCTCCCTCTATCTCTCTTTCCTTCTCTTACTCTTTTCACCTTTCCTTCTATTTCACGCACCCCCCTTTTTCATTCTTCTTCTTTTTATCTCTTTTTGTTTTTATTTCTTTCTCCTGTTGGTCTTATTTCATTTCTATATATATTTCATCATGGCAAGATCCAATTCCAGAAGTAGTTCGCTTATTAAAAATAAAAATTGATTAACTTAATCTTATTTTGCAGTAATCTTTTTCTAACTTGGAGTTTACATATTTACGCACAAAAGAAACTTTAAGAATGAATTCTAGGATACTAGCAGCTAACATAATTACACATTTATTCTGATAATGGATGGTCTTTTGAAGAAGAAAAAATACAGTATTTCCCAAGTAGAAGAGAATCCTTGTTAGATGGATTTATTAACATATGTATGTTAATGATACATTCTTAAGATTCTTACTACTCAGAAGTTATTTACAATAGGTGAAAAAAGCTTCTGACATATTCTAGAACACGGTTTAATGGTCATGTAAGCAATTACTATTGTTAAACATATTTTACTAAAATACAATTTATACATTTTATAAGGTACGTAAATTTGATTTAAAGTTATAGTGTGTCGATTAGCGGAATCATACAAACTGAACTTACAATCAGGATTTCATTGATCCATATATATTATTTCATCCGCTCCTTTTCAAAGGCTTAGAGTGTTATTATATATTATTATATGCGTATAATAAATATAACATTTTTACGTCTGTAAATGTGGATTTTTTGAATTACTACGTTTGCTGATTCGTGATTTCAGTTGTTTGCATAGTTTTTAGTGAGATTCCATGGCTTAATGGGCTTCAAAGCTATTTACGTACACAGTAAGAAATCTCATCGTTTAATTTTCGGGTAATGAATAGGTAAAAATATTCTCCTTCTTAATTTTAAGTAAGGGCTTTCCAATTTGAGACTGATTTTTGAATTCTCCACAACGTATATTTTTACCCTCCGTTTTTTGACAGATGACAAGCAAAAAACATTGCGGTTAATACAAACGAAAAAGTATACAGTTAAACAACACCTGTTTATCACCAAAAATTATTTTAAATTCGGTGAAAGTTACACAAAATTTATAAGAAAAAATCCTAATGGGAGAATAGTCAATCAGTGACCACCAGAAAAATTGCAAAGGATGAGAAAAGTAACATACCATCGTAATGGTCGCATAGAAGA
This sequence comes from Trypoxylus dichotomus, assembly GCA_023509865.1. Classification (NCBI taxonomy): domain Eukaryota; kingdom Metazoa; phylum Arthropoda; class Insecta; order Coleoptera; family Scarabaeidae; genus Trypoxylus; species Trypoxylus dichotomus. The sequence goes on along the minus strand of CM042074.1, from coordinate 42,255,479 downwards.
ATTCATAAATAACAATCCGTTGTTGTTTTCAGAAGCTGAACATTCCAAAAGCGACCTTATTTAGAGTTTTTCAAAAAGATCTTCATTTAAAGGGTTGCAAAATCCATATACCAAAAGAAATAAAGCCTCAAGACTTTGAACTACGTCGTTAAAACATTATCTTTAGGGGCAAAGCATACTTTCAACCGGGTGAATTTGGAGACAAGCACAATTGCCGAATCTGAGGCGAACAAAATCTACGAGAATATTAGAAAAACCATTACATCTACGAAAAGAAAGTCTTGTGTGCTCTCTGGGGTTGTGGGGTGATCAAGCCGTACCTCTTTGAAAATGAGGATGGCAATACCAAAAGTTTTTATTTGACTCGTTGGAAAGTACGCATGTGAGAACATGCAGTGCCTCACATCGAAAAACGCTTAGAAAACAATACCTAGTATAATAATGCTGTTAAATACAGCTCATGAACTGCTAAACCAGCTACTGTGTAAAGCTGTGCCAAAATGTTGGTAAGGAAGTGGAGGCCTGCCGTACAACAGCACGAGATCACTAACAAAATATTATACCCGCACTACCAAAATCTAGAGCAGTTCTAGTGTAAAAAGAGAACACTTTGTAGCGTTAAACATACCCTAAGCTTTAGAGTACACAACAACATTGATAATTTGATCATATTTAGCATACAGTGTACATGTATGTATGTATACATGTGTGTGCACCTATATGTGTACCTGCAGAGGTAATTGTGTAAAGTTGTGTAAGTTGTGTAAATAGTTACAAGATATATTCAAATATTTGTGTGATGTTTATATGAAACATCACACTTGTATAAGTGTACACGCTATGGCAATACAGAGATTCTATATGCATCTCCTAATTGTTAAATGTTGTTTACAATATTGGCTGCACATATATTTTTGGATCATTACCAATACACGAAAGTCTATACACATGTATATTATACAAGGTCCGCCAGTGAAATGGAAAAATTTTAAACTATGTCCGCTAACGTCCTCCATTAAAATTTATGCATTTTTGAATCGGGCTTTAGCAGCATATTGACAAACATTGTTGCAATCTCGTACTGAATACGTTTTCTGAGGGGTTGGATTGTTCTGCGTAGGTCGATCTCTGACGCACTTAGTTTTAAATATTCCCATAAAAAGAAGTGATCGGCCGTAATTGTCAATGTTATGGCATATAACTATCTCATACCACAACTCACTTGTCTCCCAATGAATAAAAACAAGGCGGTAATACTAACCCTAATAAAAATCAAAAGGTCTGCATCTAAAGGGGTGTGAAATTCAAATAATCCAAGAACTTGCAGGTATACTATTTGTGATCTGGATTTTAAAGAGCAGGGAAACTGATGTTAATTTTTGCAAAAACGAACTCAGGCTGAATGATGAAATCCATTTTCTTGAAATTACACTGACCAATCAATTAAAATTCTTTTTCTGCTGACGGAATTTCTTGTTTCTTGAAATTGGCGTTCATAAAACAATATGTTAAATCTCTAGATTTGCAAGGGATTATTCAAAATTTGTATGACTAGGTAACGAAAAATTTAAAGCTGGGGTACTTTATGGTCCTCAAATTAGAATTCTAATGACATATTCAAATCTCAGCAGGTCTATGAACCAAGCCGAGAAAGAAGCCCGGACTTCATTCGCTATGTTCGCAAATAATTTTCTTAGGAACAAAAAAGCCTCCAATTACAAAGATCTAGTGAAAATAATGCTTCAAAAATTTCACCGCTTGGGTTGTAACATGAGTATAAAGCTTTATTTGCTTCATAGTCATCTTGATAGGTTTCTCGAAAATTTAAGTGTTGTAAGCGATGAAAAGGTCGAGAGATTTCGTTAAGATTTAAAAACCATGGAAATTCGGTATCAAGGAAGGTGAAATTCTCATATAATGGCCTGTTGGAGTGTTTAAAGCGACTGTCCAACCAACATACACAGCATAAAGTGCTGCAAACGAAAATTTATTGCCTAATTATTGCTTGTATTTTTACAAATACCCTTGTAATTTTTTCATGATTATTAAAATAATTACTTATACTGTACACATGACTAATATTGCATTTAATTAAATGAATTTTCTATTTTGTTTATCTTATCAGTCCTTAAGTAACAATTCAGCCGCATTACTGATTCTTTAAAGAGCATAGTATGACATAGTGTTAAATTTTGACGTGATACGCAAAAACTAATATGGTTTTTGGTTTCAGCACATCCCAATTAGTAATAAACAAGTCTCATACAGAAGTCAACAAAAATTGTGTTGATAAGTATTATTCTGAGAACGAAAATGCTGTTATTGTGAATGCTGTTACACGTCGAGTTTGTATCACATCGGTAAATCCTGCACGACACTGTCTCAAAGAAATCAACGGCTTCAACTTTAATAACTTGTGAACTCAACAGGATGAGACCACATCTCATGCAATACATGCAACTTTCATTCTACAAAAAGTAATTTTCTAATCGTTTTATCTCTCAGAGGAGTGGCATCGATTGGCCATTCAGGTATTACAATTTGACCCTATTTAATTATTCTCTCTGGGTCGTTATGAAAGCTTTCGGTAAAAAAGCTCTGTATATACAATATGTCAAACGCAATTACTAAGTGTGTGCCTTATTTCTTTCTTCTAATAGTTTGTGTTTTATTCAGCAAGCAAACTATAAAGTTCAAATTGGATTAATGTTGAGTGTATACTTCGATTCAAATTAAGTACAAGAATTTGGTAAAGTGGATTCTAGTAAGTACCATATACCTACAAAGATAGTGTTTCGAAAGATAAGTATTTGATTATACCGTTCTGTGTTATAGTATTATGCTATTTGAATTGTTAACATTTTAAAGCTGAAACCAATTTGTTTCATATCTGTAGGCATAAGTAAACATCCATATGCAACAAGACTATAAGTTATAATCTGTTAACTTGTGGTTACGATTTATCCATCATTTTGAGCAATGCATGTGATTAAAATTTGGTAAGGGTTTACTCACTGTCAGCTATATAGTGTGTTCTAAAGACATAATTCCTCCTTCTAGTTTTTTACACTGAAAAGTGTTATATAGCAACATGTTGAAAGATGTACATAGGTTTTTCCACATTGCGGTAATAAACCCTACTAAAATTCACAGTGTAAAATTTATCACAGACAGTGTGGTTTCATGTATATAAACCACTTTTGATATTAAGCTCTACATGCAATTTCTACAGTGTAGGAAATTTGAAGAAGATCAAATAAGCAACACAAGGCGATAGTTACTGATCTCTAAGTATCTGTTTTATTCATAATATATGACAGAACTTATTACTAAAGTGCATATTTAATACGCTTGGAAGTAACTAGAGTTTTCTGTGGTAGTTTAACTTCTGTTTTCATTATAATCCATACAGAGTAGACGTTTATTCAGATTCTAAGATGAAAAACTTAAACTGGCCTTGTTCTGTTTTTCAAACTACTATGTATATAATATTTTACCAAATAGAATGTTTAAATATGATTTTTTTTCTGCTCTATTTTGTTTGATGCTTCCAATTTACTTACATAAAATAATAGCGTACCTGTAATACTGTTGTAGTGTAATAAATATGCGTGTGCTATGTTAATGCACATCGTAATGAATCTAAATAAATCGCGGTGTAATTTTGGGGTAATTAGTGATTAATTATTTCTGCTGCATAGGTAGTACTTTATTTACGTCTTATTCTAAAATATATAGATTAATAGATTACTTACGCAGCTCCATTGAGAAAGCGGAAGAGCATGAAGAGCTCGAAGTTTTGACTGAAACTGGATGCTACTATACAAAGCCCATTCATGAACGAGATCACGATGAGAACCTTCTTCCTACCAAGAGCATCGGCAACCGAGCCCCAAATATAGGCACCCGCCATCATGCCGATAAAAATGATTGAATTCAACCATCCTTTGGTGTGGGTTGTTAGCTTGAGATCACATTGCGCTGAAGGTAATATGAATGACATGGAGACGACGTCCATCTCCTCCGACGTACTGACGAAACCGCATATCGCCAGGAGTAGATAGTGAAATTTTCCATATTCGGTCTGTTCTATGGCGCCCTCAAAGTCCGCTTTACCATATCCGCCTTTTTCCGGGTCTGAGGAGCCTAGGCCTAAATCATGGAAGGTAACTAACTCAATGTCTTTGGAACCGTTCTGTATTGCGGAAGGTTTTACACTGCCGTTGCTATTCTTCGAATCACTTTCTACCATTATATAAAACGAAAGAAGGAATTTCCTAAGCTGGATGGAGACGAATGGTTGGATAAAATTTTGCTAGGATCAAAGATCTCTTTGAATGTCAGTTAAAACGCGCCTGTAACAAAAAATACAAGAAATAATTAGTAAAAACTACCCTCATTTAGTTCGAACAGTGTTGCAGCATGTGCTAGCAGAAGCTGTTATTTTTCAGGTTAATATCGTCTTTGTAAGGTAATTAGCATTAGCAAGTTAACGTTTGAAGGAAAGAGAACAGATTAGCATCCAATTATCGCGAGGTTTGGAAATAATGATGGCGAAAGCAAGGTTCAAATCATTAAGAAAGTTAGCATATAAACGAACATTTTATATTCCAATGTAAAATTAACTTTAAAATATGAGAGAATGTTTTGCTTCTATAAGTAACATAATATTTGTGTTTCAACTTCTTTCTTTTCTTAGATCATAAATGAAATCACGATCCTTAAGGTTGGGAATAGCCAGTCATTTTGAAATAATTGCAACTCTTAGGAATAACTTATATATTTTGTATCACACATGTTACTAGAAGAAAATGAAAACTGTTGTATCAAAAGAATTAAAACAATATTTAAATATACTGGGAAAATTAAACAACTACCATAGCCTTCATAGCTTAAATTATTACGTTGGTTTTGCTAATTTAAGTATTTCTAATCCTAATTAAGTTGAAATTAGGAAAGAAGCACTTGAATAACGTACAGAGAAAACTGAAGGTTTAGTATTTCTTTAAATGGAATATCCTGCATAAAACAGAAAAGGAAATTTAATTGGTAATATAAAAGCTTTAATAAGATGTTAATCTTGAAACAAATATTAGATTAGATAGAAATATTCATTACCATACGAAGAAAATATACTTAAATGTACCCCAAACTAAAACAAATGCTATATTTTCTAAAAATTGGCAAATATTCACGCGCATCTAATTTTTAAGTATATTTGAAAGGCGATTGCAATTTGGATTGAAACTTTGATCGACAGGCTTATTTTTTTACTGTGATGCACTTCTGGTGAAAGTAGATATGGATATGAACTTCTTTTGTTTCAATTAGAATACTTATCCATTATTCCTTCTTCGAGTAGACCTTTTGTATGTTAACCCAATAATATTTAATTGATCTAGAACGTGCAAACATTCAGAAATTTGCTTTTTTCTGAAAAAATTTGCAGATGGAAAGTTTAACTTAAACATTAATAACTTTTATTCCATATTCAATTTTAAAGAATTTAGGTTTTCGGGTTGAAACTGCATCGTGGTTGCATGAGTCCGCCGACGTTTCGCTCTCAGCTGCATGGGGCTTCTTCTGAACTGCTGCATGTCGTAATGCTGCTGTGAGAATCCCCAAACTAATACAATAACGACGTAGTTTCATCCCGAAAACCTAAATTCTTAAAGAAAAAATCAAATACCCCAGAACCCTTCAACATCTTATACATTTTTTTTAGTACCAATACTCTTTCAAGGCCTTTCTATATATTCTAATACACAAAAGTCACTTGTTTCCAAAGTATTTGATTGAATTATTCTGAAAAAAAGATATGAAATTGGTTATTTTGCAATAAAAAGTATTCTTGACAGCTACATGAATGAACAGTCTTTGCTGCGTGTGTTTGGAACGCTTTAAAAAGATATGATGTTTGGTTTCGTTTAGAGTATAGAAAGTCCAGTGTGATTCACTGCATAATGAAACACATTTTTTTATTCATTTTGGGATAGTACTTCACAGAACTAAATTGATATTTGAAAATGTTAAAAATATAGCAGGTATTCCCTTTAGAACATATTAAAATTTACATTTTCTCTGTACAATCGGAATTGAAAGCACTAGTAGGTACTTCATCAATATCGTAGTATCAAAAATAATAGGGAGAATGGTGGACATTCAATTTTCGAACAGTCTTGATAAGTGTCGGGCTGCAATACTCCTTTACCATTCGCTTTTTGGGTTTATTTTGTAGCAACTGCAGTTGGAGGCAATTTTGAATGAAAGTAACCGCTTCCTTGAGTAATAGCTAACAAGCCATTCACCTAATTTGAATTTGATATTTCCTCTTGACACATACCTTACGTTTTTCTTAATGAAAGTGAAGCTAGCACATATTTTTCATTATAACAACAAATAGAGAATTGTTGATGTTTTGCTTAAAGCGCTTAATTGGCAAGGTATCATTAAAGAAAAAAAGATTAAAAAAATCCAAAGTATAAAAAGAAAGCGGATTGAAAAGGATACATTTTTGCATTTGAGCAATTGTTTGCAATAAAATTAAGCATTCTCAAACTACTCACCTCAAATAATCAAACTTAATTCGACATTGGAACATTTTAAGCACCTAATGCAGATAAATTTTACTTGCAAAGCGACTGAAAATTGAAGAGGAAAACTGAAAACGGTGGCGGCACACCGAATACATCCTCTTAAAATGTATAAATAAATATTATGAAAACTACAAATGCAAATAAGTCTTGACGATCGTCTTTTTTGTTCACATTTGAATCGACTGAATTAAATACAACGTTCTCTCTTGTCTTTATTAAACCTTGACTAAATTAGCACTTAGTTTCCAGTTTCTGTTTCTTTTTCCAGTATACTCCTCTCGTTCTTGTTACTGTTTATGTTTACACACCGTAAAAGCGTCTATTTTTTTGACATTCGAATAACTAATTACGAGTTACGCGCAGTACGACGTATCATGCGAAATGTTAGCGTTTGAAATCATTACCATCGGTCGTACAGGTATAGTCCAAACGGACACAAAGCGATATACTTGAGATACCGATAAATAAAATAACGCACATGCACACAAAATAAGCCGCTCAAGCACAAAACAAGTGTTAGCCTTTAATTTAAGTATTTCGTCTGAGAAACGTGGTCATTTAAGATTATAAGGAAGTGTTTATAAAGCATTTAATGAATTAAGGCGCTATGTACTCTTTCAAATTTAGACGTTCCGCCAATTTCGCCGCCTTCTCAATCATAATTCGCCGGTATTCTATTTGCTTGTCGATCGGTTCGACGTGTGAGTGGTGGTAAAACGATGAAACAAACTATCACAACAACATCAAACTACACACTTTGATAATATGCATAAACAAATTAAGTCGCCATCTATCTAGTTCGAGTAGATTGATGTATTAAATCCGTTTTTCGTCGCGCGCATGCGTTACTTATCCTAGCGTTGTGATTCGAACTTATGTAGCCGCATAAATAAGTAGATTAAGTGCAAATTTTCGCGGCCACTTTGTCACTGCATACGCATCATATGTATATGGGGTCGTATAGTGTCATCTTCTTCTGACGTAGATTTTACTATGCACTCGGCTTAAAAAGAACCTTGGTGATTCTTCACCAGACAGGGTTACTAATATTTGAGATTTTATGATCCGCGAGCTATTGATAGTATTTTTGAGGTCTCCCTATACATGTATTATTTACTTAGGATAACATATTAATATTTAACTTAAACACAAGCTTGTTTGATTTTTTTCATAACAATTTTTTTTGAAGAACTCTCTAAGTGGCAAATAATAAACGCTAAGTGTGCTTATTAGGACTAATTTGTGCATATCATCGTAATTTGCAAATAAAAGAGCAGGATTTTACGCAATTAAAGATTTTGCTTTGATGCCAAACTTAGAGAAAGAGTTTTCTATAGAAATCGAATCTAACATGATCATAGAGGAAGCTACAAAATTTGTAAAAAGATATGATAGCCAACAACATCAATTAACAAATTTAAAAGAATTTTAATCCTTATAAGCATCTAGGTGTGACTTGGACTTCAAACTTGTGTATAAAGCACACCTGGAACATGCTATAAACAAAGCCATACGAGCCTTTTGGGCCTGCAGAGGAATCTTTGGTAGAGCGTGAAGCCTAGAACCAGCAATGGTTCACTGGGAGTACACGAGAGTTATAGTACCTATACTTATGCGTCGCTAGTCTGGTGGCAAAAAGCCAATCAAGGCTGAGTAAGATCCTTGGCAAAGTCCAAAGGATTGCTTGCTTGGGTATTACGGGGGTCATGGCATCCACGCCAACAGCTGCGATAGAGACCATCCTTGAGTTTCTGCTACTGCAGGGGGTGCTGAGATCAGAAGCAACCCTAGATGTCTACAGAGTCAAATATAATGGGTGCAAAGGATTTTCTGGCAAGTTCGGAGACCATCGGGCGTGTATAGCTTTGCTGGGGAATACATTGTAACTATTACCAGCAACGAGGCATAAAGGCATGTGCATACAAATCGAGACGGAACGTCTCCCGTTGGTTTGGGGAGCCTTGGAAACCTCGAATGGCACAGGTATCGGAATTTGGAAAGAGGCAGAACCGGATGGTGAAGCCATCAGCTTAGTCCCCCTCCATCTTTCAAGCAGAAGTAGTTGCCATCCAGACCTGAGCGGAGAACTCTATGAACTACGTACATGACTTGGAAGCGGTGAAAATCGCTAAAAGCTGTCAGGTTTGACTCCAAAGTGGTGTTGGGATGCAATAGAAGGCTGCAAGAACTGGCAGAACATCACTGAGATGGTGGAACATCGCTGATGAGTGCTAAACTACTCGGGGATTAAAGAGAACGAAATAGCTGACTTGCTAGCAAGAGATGTTAGTGGATGACTATTCTCACGTCCTGAACCGACGAGTGTAAGTACCTATGGTACCTACTGGAACGGTGTAGATGGTTTGGGACACTGTAAATATCGCGGGATTTATCCAGGCGAGGGAAGATTGCGTATGGCAGTCCTTATAAGCAGAACCAAACTAAGAGCTCTCTCAGCGATCTTAACTCGCCACTGCGTAGTGAATAAACACATGCATCGTACGGGTCTTGTAAACTCTCCTTCATGTAGAAAGTGTGGCAGAGCAGAGGAAACTCCTGCGTAACTCCTTGTCGATTGCCCGGCAGTCTGCACGGAAAGGCAGGTTCACCATGGGGCTGCTCAGCTTAACGAATCCATGTTAGGAAAAGTAGCTCTTGAGTGGATTATGGATTTTGTTGTTCAGGTACAACACGGTTGAGTGAACTAAAATCACATGGGCGCACAGTAGGCGAACTACTGGCCGAGTTGCTCTTCGAGGTTAAAAGCGCTTTCCATGGTTATAAAAAAAAATTAATTCGTTAAAATTACTAATTTGGAATGTAAGGGGCGGAATGACAAAGCTACCCAAACGTCAATCTCACCTGCAGGAGTGGTTGCAGATGTCACTCGGTACATGCTCCTCGATAACAAACGGAGCTCTGGCGATCGAGTATTGACGGTATGATCATAAATTACACAAACAGAACTAAATCCGTGTTGTTAAGAAAAGCAACGAACCTACTTCAACCAAGAAATTATTTCCCAAAAGAATCACTTCATCTCAGATGGCAAATAAAATAAAATAGAATCGTTTAATGTTAAAAGTTCCGGAGGCATAACTTATCCTCCAATCGCATTTCTGGTAGTACATTATGAAAACATTATTAAACCAGCTACAGATTGAGAGACTCTTGATGAGATGAACGCCAACCTTCGGCGACGGAGATGGCGCAATAGAAGAAGAAGAATGTACGATTCTTTAAAAATTAATAAATATATATTTATATTGTTTTTATTACTGAAAAATGACGAATCCAAAACTGTCAATGTTGAAGGAGATAAAAACTTATTGCTGTGGATAGATATGCTACGTCATTACAACAAGCTACGTCAAATCCCAGTATGAAACTTTTTAAAGTTGCTTCATTTGATAAAACACAAATTCAAACTGCATTTTTTCACGGGATGGCAATTTAGAAATCTATACATATCTCTCAAGTGGCTTATTTGATCGACTTGTGCATCTCTATGAGAGCCGTGCAGAGTTATTCTTTTTGTAGCAAATATATCTTCTACGACGGCGACCTCAAATGTTTCCGGAATCGGCAAGAGATGGCGTGGTTGAAGCGGATTCATTGGTCGGCAAGAGCAAGTGTCAAAATTTCAGACGTCTACTGGCAATAGTTGTTGTTTAAGAGTGAGTTTTGTGTAGTAAGTGGACGCCAGAAACCGCTACCAACGATGAAGAAGGCGTTAGCCATATCCCACATGACATTTTTGGTATGAAAAAGCTTTCGGCGCGACAGGTACTGCGTTCGCTCACACCGGAGCAAAAACGAAATCGGGTGACCGTTTCAGAGTAGTGTCTCGCCAGGATCCAACGCAATCCAAGGAACTTCTTCATGCGTTTCGTAACCGTGAATGAGACTTAGATCCACCACTACATACCGGAAACCAACAGTCGAAGCAGTGGACTTTTCATGGACATGGCGACCATTTTTTGGGATTTCCAAGATGTGAGCCTTGTCGACTATCTACAGAAGGGAAAGACGATCACGGCGCTATAATACAGCGATTTATTGATCCGATTCGATGTAGTATTGAAGGAGAAACGGCCTCGTTTGCAGCGGAAGAAAGTTTTTTTCCATCGCGACAATGCACCGGTACATTCATCCCGCATCGTCGTGTCCATTTGACGGAGTTGCGCTACAAATTAGTCTTTCATCCTCCATATTCACAGGACCTAGCCCCCAGCAACTTTTTTTCCCATTCGCAAACCTGAAAACGTCACTGGGACGAAAAAGATTTGCCTCAGACTTCGAAACATCTTACTTTTCTGATGGCTTGAAGAGGCTGGGGCACCGCTTGAAAAAGTATCTTCAGCTTCTAGGAGACTACGCCGAAAAATAAAAATTAAAAACCACACCATTACCGTGTTTTTCTTGTCGATTCTGGAAACATTTCAGGTCGTCCTCGTACTTATTCAACAATAATTTAACTTTCACATAATATTGACGTAAATGCTATTATTTATTAAACATCAATCACTTTGAAATGTTATTTTATTTAACGTTCACTAAACACCTCTTTGTGACGTTGTTGTGACTACCGAAAATACAGTTACTTTGGGAATATCGCATACCAGTACTTAAAGAAACGGTTTGGTTCGTTATTAATTTGCAACTTTTATATGACATTGATGTACAACAACTGTGTTGTTTAACATCATTTCAAATATTTTCTAGAAATACTGTTTAGTACAATATTACTAGGACGTTCTTTTATTAATTATTCGTAACGTTAATATAACTATAGTCGTTTTCTAATATAACTGAAAGTCATCGGTTACGATTGTACGTTTCCTTGATGTCTTTGATGTTTATTTAGCAATTCTTTTAGGAAGCTGTGTAGAAGAAGAACTCCAAGAATAACGTAAATAATATCAAGCAATTTTATTTTAAGTGATACATCCCCTCCCTATTTGCGAATTGCGTTGTTTACAAATTTCAATCTGTAGCAATTTAGAGATTGCGCAGGGAAAAATGACAACAGCATCTGTTGCTGCAATTTCGCCATATTCGAACCTGATGATTGCAATATTCATTTACGTTATCAGTCGGTAGAGTATCGCAATAAATGTTTCTTATCATATCCTTTAAACTGATGTTAAGGTAGTGTTCTATGACTAGATCAAAAACATTAATATTAAAATCCGTATCCATGATCTACAGAACATTACCAACAATGTCAAGAACCGTATATCTCGAGAAAGTACCTTGCTTGCGGTTACTGTTGTTAATTAGCGTTTACTGGCAATACAATAAAATCAATGTCTGGACATTTACTTGACACACATAGCCTTTTATAATGCCAATCTAATGTATAATATATGGAAATATATAATTACAAGATCATGAATTGAGTATACATCCGTCTCTTTTGTATTCGGTTATCAATGTTGTGAGTAGGAAGTAGGAAGGTATTGGATACATCCTGTTTTAGTTTCTTAGTGATTTAGATGAGAATTACGAAGCTTGAATGTATTTTTACAAGCAATTGTGTCATTGTATAAGCAAATGTAATGAAGGCTATTATATATTTGTGAGTTCTATTATATACAGAATGCATCACTAAAATTAAAACAAATATTAAAATTTAGGATAAGTAAAGTAATTCTAAATTGAAGGGAAGATATTTTTGGAATCATTAATTTTGTTATAATATATTTTTTAAATGGAACATCTATGTTTCTTATAATGCACGCAAAAGAAGTAATATTTAGTCATGCGAGTTTGAACAAAATTGACTATTGGTGAAATTAAAAAGAAAGTTCTAAATAGTTTCACTTTCGCAATCCTTAGTTCGCCGAAAATATTCGTTACTTAACTTAATGATAAGAAAATGGTGTAATTCTATAAACTGAGATAATTAACACTTTATTGATTAAATTAAAGTTACATTGGAAGAAAAGAATGTTAGTTGAATGTCATGGTTTTCTATCTTATGTCTTTGTGCATAGATTAATAGATAGAATGAAATAACAATGTACAAAAATAAAAGGACGGGATAACCAGAACACTGATATAACCTGCAATCATAAGAAAAAGAGCAATGGAATTGCTTGATAATATTTGTTGGTAATATTAGACATAAGAGTCCATTTTTTAAATATGAAAAATATATACAGCTTTTAGTACTTGGGTACTTTAGAAATAAACATAATACCAAACAACCAGTAAGCTGTTATGATGACACTTCACATATTGCATCGGAACAAAGATTGAAATCGCGTTGAACTCATCTTATACACAATACGGTAAAGTATTTGGAAAAAGGTGGCATATATTTCTTAAGTAGGCCAATAATGTGTTCCATCACTATTTGCAGAAAAGTTGGTAGTTTAAAATGAATCGGAAAGAAAAGTAAACATTTCAATTAAAAAAGTGAAAGTTTTCTTTGTACTGGTTTTGGTAGACACTGCGCCTATTTGATTGGAATCTATTTTTTTTATTCGGATTTTTTATAATTTAACTCTATCACTTTAGGTCGCGAACCCTGTATAATAACTATAGAATTATCTTTTCCTTCTCGAATATACAAGCTGAAATCGAGTGGGCACTCTAGCTACTTCAGTTATTATTAATAAAAATTGAATCCTTTATCATGTTGATAGTAGAAAAGCGTTTGCAGTGTTGATTAGAATGCAATTAAAACAATCACATAACGCATTGTGCAAAAAAATTAAATTTTAATATCCTTTAAGTCGAATGTACTTTTAAATATTTTAAAAGATAATATAATTTGTGATATAAAAATTTCAATAATCAAACATCATTCTAACCGGATTGCGAAAACATATGGCCTGCTTATGTGTATTTCAGATTTGTGTAAAGGCCATAATACCTTTTCTTTATTACTCGTTTCAAAACCATATATTACTAAAGTTTCTAAACATATTAAATTATCGTTTCGACGCTTTTCTCGGCGTTCCAGTGTATTTTTTAAATAATTCTTGAGTTAGTGCAAAAATACGTTATTATTATAAAAAACAGAAGTCGCAGGTTCGAATTTTACCGGAGTCATCGATTTTTAATTTACAAATTAATTGAAACATACAAAACAAATAAATTGTTGTTTTGGAATAATTATGAAAAAGTCTAAGAAACACTCGAAACGTCAACTGGAGTCAATGGAAGCTAATACGCGCGCAAGGTTCTTCAAACCTGGATTTCCAGTTTCAAATAACTATAACTTCGCGAAATTTTTAAATTCAGCAAAACTAAAAACGCCAAATTGTCCATGAAGTAACAGGGTTTTATTTTTAAAAGGGGAAGCCAGAAAAACTTTGGCCACCACCGTAACATTGAATTAAGAAAATAGTCATTCTTCTAAATTATGAACGGCATTAATAAGAGCCATTCTCAGGAATGTGAAACCTACTGAGAGATATCTTTCCTTTGAAGCAACTTCATTACTATAAATTAATATTAATATTAACCCACCGTTGGTATTAGTAATGATACAATTACAATTTCCTTGCGCTTTCAAATTTCTGAAAAAATACCAGTCATGGTAGGATTTGAACCTACGCCCTCTGCGTTACCGGCGCTTTGTACTATCGCTACACCATGAGACCGACTGTTAGTTCAAAACGCTTTTCGTACCGAGTAGTAGGTACCGTGACTGATATTTTTTCAGAAATTTAATTACGTTGGTTAATTGCAAGGAAATTGTGATTCCTTACTAACGGTCAGTCAGATTTATATCTGGTGACCTAGAAGGTCATATGTTCAGAATATAATTAATATCAATTGCACAATCGCCAAATGTGACTGGTGGCCCAATGCCTTGCACGTTTGGCTATTAGTCTCGGTGACACGGGTTGGAACACCGCTGCTTCTCAGGGTTGAGATTTTTCTGTGGGTTTGCTCAGCGGGATAGAGCTGCCGGACCAGCGGTTTATTTTTTTTTTAAGGCATTTATTGTCAGTTGATTAAGTTTTGAGTAATAAAGTGTGGTTTTCCCCACACCATGGTGAATGCTAAGCAGAAGTATCTTAAGAAGCATCACAGGCGCAGGCATAATTATACCTCATGACAGGCCCATCCCCCTGCAACTGGCAAAAGCTGTTGGGGAATGCGAAGGCATGGATTATTTATTTATTATTATTACTATTGTTATTATTATTTTAAATGTGCAGCATAGTAGTGGCAATGTCATGATTTGTAATGCTAGTAGCATAGAGCCTTCAGCATTCGAAGATATTGCTGCTCATTTATCGTTTGTCCGTGTTCCATTTTTTCATGGATGTAAGGTCCTATTAGAAAATTTGTCGTAAAACCGCACCAAACAGTAATTTTGACATCATGTAATTCTTACTGAATAATGACATCTGGATTATTTTCTGCCCATATGGTTGTGTGGATGTTAACAACCCCATTTAACTCCATATGCCCATCATTAGACTTAAAGATTGTGTCTAGCCATTCGGCGTTATTCTGTATTCCTGCTTAAGTTTAAAGCAGGCTCTTATGTTAGTAGTTGTAGCATCATATGGAGGATTTTCACGAGTACCTAGAACTTTTTGAAAAACTAGAATTGCACTGACTTCGTTTTCTGCCAACTTTGGTCTCCGTGATCGCTAATATACCAGTATACAGTATACCAGTTTCCTCAAATTTTTGAACAATCTTACGAAATGATGTTATAGGGCAAAACCCATTTTTCAATCCATGAGTTATTTGCTGTTTTCTTAATGCATTGGCAGATTTATTGTTAGATTCCTAGTATCGACTAAAAATTGCTGTCAGCGCTTAAAAGTACAACGCGACATATTGAAAGCCACCGGAATAACAAGAATTGTTTAATTTTATATATGAAGAAAAATTCCCCAAACCCTCTAATCCATCTTGATATCGACATGTGACCAAATTAATGATATATACAAAAGACAGAGTCCTTTCAGTTTACTTCTGAATCACTTTATATATTAATTAATTCAAACTAAATTACTTTTCAAAATTTTAAAATATCCAGAATGCTCCTTTAAAAGAAACTACTAATAAAATTTTAATATTCGTTGTAATGCGTTATGCAATTTTTCGTTTTGTGAATTAACATAAAACTTTATTAAGGTGCATATGTTGTTGCAGCCTTCCGTGGTATTTGTTGTCTTTTAGAGAATTTAGGTTTCCAGGTTGCAACTGCGTCATAATATCGCTCTCAGTTGCATGGAACTTCTTTTGGATTGCTGTACATCGTATCGCTACTGTGAAAAGAAGCAATACGACTTCCAGCAGTCCAAAAGAAACTTCGCCAAGCTCATGCAATTATTACGCAATTTCAACCCGGAAATCTAAATTCTTTTAAAAAATTACTTAATATGAATCTGGTGTGTATAATTATACTTTGAAAGATAAATTTTTGAGAGTCTTTGTAAAGTTAAACTTTATTTAGTTATAGAACTGGAGTATTCTGTATTCATAAATTTGGAAAATGTATATGTTGTCAATATTTTAATTTCCACTTTAGTACCGGAACACATAAAAGCAACGACATAGGAAATTCCATAAGTGGCACCCCTTATCTCTGAAAGCTTGCTAACAACATTCTGTTTCATCAACTTAAATGTAGAAGTATATAAGTGCCTTACACAACTATTTGCAAGTTATTATAATACATTGTGTGAATTTTTATTATAAAAAATAAAATAGTTTCTGCTGATTGCAAACATCATAATTTGATTATATGACTTCAGCTATGCGAGACTAATAGGAAAGGTCTATTGAATTTAAATTAAATACAGTGGTTATAAGAAGCTTTTTTTGCATTTTTAAAATCTATTGTATTTACTAAATTTATCGGAATGTAAAATTAGATGTGTATGTATGTGTAACATCTATCTGTTGTTTTGGTTTGACTTGTAACGGAACTGAAGCTTACTAGTATCTTGCGTGGTATAGGTTATGTCATACCGGTTTTAATTACAATAATTCGCTGAAAAATATAAGTCGATTTGAAATTCTTATTACATCTTAAACCCATTTGTTTTGTTGGTGAATCAAAAGGCTATTAGTGGACGTGCATGTCAAAATTAATTTGTATCATTAAAAAGCTATAAAATGTTAACGTCTTTTAAGGTTAGTATCTAATTATTCGTTATTGTTGCAATTAGAATTATATAATCGAAAATCTGTCAACGGCCATAATAATAAAACTATTAACTATCACTAGCGGAAAAGTAATTTAACCATCATCATCAATAGAATGGCGAATAAAAATATTTTCGGTAAATGTAGCCACACAAGCGTGTACTGAAATATAATGCGATTGCGGCGCATTGTGCATCCGAGAAGCAAGCGAAGCGCGAATAGGATTAACAAACAAAATTAGTAACGGCAGAAAATTCACAGCGTGTGACAAAAATATTGAGGACTTACCATTATTGCTATTTTCGAGTGAAAAACTATCCAAAGATTGCGTCGAAATCACAGAATTTTAAAATATATTAACTGTTATAGTTGATGGTTGACGAAAAATATTAAATAATTAAAAGTAACTACTTGTTTACTAATCAACTAGTTAAACATCGATAGAAACTTCAAAGAGCAAATGTCAGAAATTCGAATTGAATTCGCAAATACAAGAAGTAAGGAGCCGCACGAGTATTAGTACTGATTTTGAGCGCGACAAAGTCATACTTGGCGATTTTTCTGATGCTCTTTCTAATTATATATAGTTAGATGCCGCTAAATTAAGACAAAAGATTACACACACTCACATAGAGATGTATAGACAAACCAATACATGTTCGCGTTTTACGAGATATAGTGTAAAGATGAAATATTTACATTGTCTATTAACGGCACGGTTGTAAGAAGAGTAGTAGCTAATCCACTCATGTGAATTGATATTTACCACGTAAATCGACTGTTTACTGCTAGCAGACCGGGAGTAATTCCCTCCGATATCAAGTAATTTAAACGATGAACTAACGCAGGAATAATTACATTCGAAAACTCAAGGTGTCTTGTGTGGAATATATGTTCTCCCACAAACTCGCTAATCACTGTATTATCAAGAACAGCGTTATGCTTATGGTATGCGAACACGTTGGGTTTCTTTTGATTACAACTATTATATACAGTAACACAGTGATACTTTTGAACGGTGCTATTGATTTTGAGAGAAGAACAAGATGTATCGCAGCTTATAGAGAAATTGAACAAATGATAGTTGTATGTATTAAAAGGACAGTTGGTAAAAGTGCTTGTTTAGAACATACCAACTACCTTGAAGATGAATTATAGAAAATATTTTACATTGAAGTTATTATGTAGTAACACCTTAAATTTCATAAAACAAATTCTTAAATAATATATTTACAGTAATTGATCTAACTTATAACTCAGATTGTAGTGGTTTTTATTTTATTTTTTTTTTTTTGGTAGCGAGCGGCCCAACAGCTAACTACTTACTACTTATTAAGTTATTTTTGCTTATAATAACTGCAGGAAATTTTAGGTGTAGAAATAGTGTAGTAAAGTGTTCTGTGGGATTGTTTCCTTATCTCTCATTGTAAGAGGTGAGCGCCGTTAATTATATTTTCAATGGCCGTGACTCCAGCCTGCGCGGAAATGTGCTGCCACTACATTGAGTTGCCAATTCAGATGCAACCGCTCTTACCACTGGACCACTGAGTCGTTTAAAATACAGTAATACTGAATAGGCGACGATCTTGGAATTTATTTTGGCAGTAGATTCTCATTCGCCCACCGTATCAATCAAACCATTTCTTATGCACTGAAAGTGTTAGGTGTTTGTGGTTCGCAATACCCGAGCTTTCAGCAACACTCTGTAGTGCTACATGTCCTGCGTTCGGTCGAAATTGAAATATGCTTTCCTAATTTGGTTTCTCAACTAGGACCTTCTTAAACTAAGTGGGGTATCAAGGAACTTTAGCATATATGAACCCCCTTCCAGAAAAATTTAGGACAGACATTTACAGAAACCAACAGCATTTCGGTTAGTGGGTTATTTTCATATTTTGAAGTTTACAAACAAATGTATGAATTTTCGGCAAAAACATGAATGACATCTTCAAAGTTTATTTCTATAAGTACATTTCCGACAAACTGTTCAATCTCTCCTAAACATTGTACTTCTCAGTCCAATTTTTGAGAGCGAAACGATTCTAATTACTATTTCCACACTCAAAAACGAGAGAAATAGATATAATAAAATAAGGGATCGGCATTAATGAACGAATCTTCATTTTTTTATTAAAATACAGGCTTTGGAAGTTTATTTCTTCAAAATTATGTCTTCTAAATGTGTTATATTGCTGGCGCTCTTCCAGACGTGAGGCAAAATTTTCGATTGCCCAAACAGTAACTTGTGGAGAGTGAAGTAACCTCTTATGCCTGTGTTATGGATTTACTGAACTCCAATAACGGCAGTTCTACCTACTCACATGGCCACTAAGGTGAAAATGCGCCTCATCTGTGAGCAAAGCGTTATTGAAGAACCGAAGACTTTGAATCATTTCATTAGCGAAGTTGGGGCTCTCAGTAACATCATTTGTCTTTAGTTCTTGCACTAAATGCAATTTGTAGGTGTGAAGACGAACAGGAATTTTAAGCGGATGATACTCCTATTAAAAGTGCTGGAGTTGGAATTTCAACAAAATACCTTTCTTCTATCCTTATGTACATGCAATAATGAAAAGTATTCGTCTCTTAGTAAACTAGTAACTAAACATACTGTATTTTTGTATGCTTAGTATTTTGGATTGCTATCTCAAGTTTCCAGAACCAGAAGAAAGCTTTAAGAATTAGCTTAGGTATTTTGAGATGCTTGTTGCATATAGGATGATTCAGAAACAGCTTAGCGACCATATAAGTGTGAAGCTTCGAGATAATTCAACAATGAGATTATTGAACTTGATATTGAATAGCTATCTAAAAAATGATATATTATTTATATTATTTAAACAGTTTTTCACTTAAACTTTGAGTGTCTTGGAATTGTCACGCTAACTTAAAAGGTTTTGATCAAATAGTTAATTACAACGTCCCTCTTTATCTTAATAATACTACAACTTAATGTAGTAATGTGCATGTATTAAATTTTTTTGTTAAATCATTTACAGAAAAAAATAATTACGGGTTGAAAGAAATTAATTCTTAATTCAATGAATTTACAAGAACACAATGCAACTATAGAAATTATACACTGCCATGAAAATACTTAGAAAGCATGAAAATTTCTGTTGAAAACGTGAGTGCTTTCTTGAAATTCCGTAAATAATTGCTCAACTATTCATTCACTATTAATAAGAAAATCCAAGCTGCGGTTAGAGGGAATATTTATTGTCGGTTAAGTTTTATGGTCACGTTGTTTCTTTATGATCGTCGTACAAGTATGCAAGCTTAAGTGATTGACAATTATTATTACTAGGATATGGTCGTAGATTATGATTTAGATTTAGTTTCTATATTTACATGTATTTAAATATTTTGGATGGTTCGCTAATATTTAAAACAAAGTTTGAAAGTGAACAAATAGTTTTCAGTTGTTTCTGAAGAAACATTTCGTTTATATTTTCTAAAAAGAAAAAAAGGCAGTCACTTCTTGATTCTGTACAGCTGACCATGATAAGCGATTTGTTTCCTCTCATTGATGAAGTTGCTTACCGCATACATGTCAGTCAGCTAATTTCAATACGGTAGCAATTCAAAACCAGCGATTTACCTATGAAATGTCTAAGATTCAACCGCTAACAGCTACAATCTTTAAAAACGTCATAGATTTAAATACAGTAAGCATAACAGTTTACTTTAATTTTAATGCTGATTCTTTTGACTAAGAATCAGAATGGACGGCATCCTAATTATAATTAATAGTTTACTATATATAATACTTGAAGTTATTCATCCTTGACATTTAATAAATTATGTGCACATACGTAATATTTTCCATATTTATTTTTCTTTAATACTGCTATTCCCGAAACAAGAAACCGTCTGTGTCTAATTTTAATAAACAAATTACGACAGCAATTCTGTATCGCCTCTTCATTTCAGTTTGGAACATTAAACAAAGAATCTGTTCTTATTACCTCAATCTTTATCAGATTGAAATTAAAATCAGCTAACTAGTTTTCATAACAGATTCAAAGAAACTTTAACCTTCATTATTTAATCAGTTTTATTCTGTCTAAACATCAGCGACATTTAAAAAACTCTAGTGTGCGTCTATCCTAATAGTGTTTATATTCGGAAAAGAGGTACTTGCATTAAGGATAATGCAATACCTTCGTTCTTTTTTTAACAACACTTACACTAAGCATATGAATTATTACACAGAAATGGCAAACCCTCAAAGATAAAATTTAAAAATATTGTGAACTTTACACAACTATTATTTGCAAACAATGAAACAATTGAAATTGACACTATTATTAATTTTGTGGTTATAACAAAATATAAAGTTGATTAGATGGACAAAAAGACAGCATTTTTCCTATTGTTAACAATAATTGAACCAGGAAAACAAAACAAAACTATTGAACACATAACTATCCCAGACCTAAAAATTAAAACAGTTACATATATGTTTCAAGCGCGGAATAAAATGGACTATAAGTAGTTTATGAATAGAATTTAATATGAGCAGCCGTGGTAAAGTGAAGTATGTGGCCATTGTTATCTATCATAATTAAACTGATTTTGTGGAAATTTTGTGTTATAATACAGTTGGAAATAGTATTCACGCATTTAGAAAAATGTGCTATGCTAGAGAGCTACACATGTTGCAATAGAAATTACCAACGTTCCCTCGAACATGAGAGTACTTGATTTTACGAAAGAAATTGGCTTAATTGAAGATACGAGGGTTGCTTTTAAGTTTTGTATATAGAGCTGAATAAAACAGTTGATAGCTTTTAAATACTTTATTATTTTTCGAAGTATTCTCTATTTTGGCATGTGCTCAAACTAACTCTGGAAACAATTAGTCCACTCGTCCACAGTCATAATTGCGTCTTTGAAGGTATTGACTGCTTTTTCTCAAGACTAGAACCTTTGGCCACTCGCTCCGTTCTTGATTTTTGGAAAGGTAAAGAAATCGTAGGGTCCGAATTGTAAGCAGAATGGTCCAAGAATTTGACGTTAGCGTTAAAAGTCCAATTGTTTTGAATACTGTATGCGAATGTGCATAATCTTGGTAGAGGATGGTTTTTCGAAGCTCAGCGATGACTTGCGGCAAATAAATGGCTGTAGACCAATCGGTAGTAAAATTTCTTTGATGTTGTGGAGGAATTGTTGCTACGTGACTTGCTTCCAAGAGAAATATCGCGACCTGAAGATACTTCGAAAACAGATGACTTTTGTCGACTCTTCTTCTTCTTGAAACACCAAAACAGACAACTAGCGTTTATTTGCTGGTTCGTATGAGTAAATCGAAGATTTATCACCACGTTCGTAGAGTCTTCGGCGTTGAAGCGATCTAGAGTTTTTTGACACCAGTGCGTCTTAGCTGTTTTCTGTTCTGCTGTCAACGGATGCGGTATCCAACGAAAAACTGATGTTTTACTTAAGCTAGCTTCAGTCCATTGCTTCGACTGTTGTTATAAACATAAATTGAATTTAGGACATTGAAATTATTCCAAAATTTTCTTTTCTTCTTTGATAGATACAATATTTCAGTGGTCCAGGGAGAAGAAGGTTTGCTTCTTGTGGTGAAGCCAAATAGCGTGGCTCTTACTACGCAACGCCTCCCGGGGTTAAGATAAGCTTAAATACCTTATAACACCATTGAACCACTCACCACACGAATTTACAAAAATAGGACTCTTACTTGGTCTTAAGCAAGGGCCGGGCATCAATCGTCATTCGAGTTTTGTGATTTACTTTGTCTTAATTTAATAACAGCCTCTTAAAACACAATCACTTTCCCATAATGGTTATTTTCTGGTCCTGATACATGAAAGCTGCTCACAAGCTTTACTATAGAATCGCTTTGTTAGCCAACAAAGATACAGCAAGGATCTTAGCTAATATTGACGCTAAAAGATGAAAATAATTTGACATTAGAACAACCAGGATGCATAGTTTTTTCTCTATAATTTACTGATTAACAATAAAAATGGCACTAACATCAATTGCAAGTACATCTGCTTTACATAGTTTTGATGGACACCTATTGATAGATCAATATTTATTAATGTCCTATTTCTTTTCAATACTTGTAAAGATTTCACTTCCTAAATAATAACTTTACCTGTTTTCCAAATTTGTATGTAAATTTATGCAGTAAGTCAGGTACGACTCTCAAATTCTACTTACCCTTACCTAAGTTATGGAATTTCGTAATTATATTGGCAATAACGAAAAATGTTAGTAATTAATAGTGAATATATGTAAATTAATACAGGTGAGTCATTTTAGGATGCCATAATCCTTAATTAAGTGCCCGTAGATACTGCTGTGTGGTTGTTTTTCTGATTATACACGAATATTTAGAATTTGCTTCTGCATATTTTCCATATTTATTATTAAGTAATTGAGAGCAAATCTGGCTTTCCCAAAAGTTTTAACAGAAGGAAATTGAGATATACAGACTACCAAACTGAGGACTTTTGTAAAAAGAATCTAACTCTTTCCATTACGTTTTCCACATTTATTATAAGGTGATTGAGAGGAGATTTGCCTTTCTCAAAAGCGTTAATAAAAGGAAATTCAGACACACAGACTGTCCCAATGAGGACGTCCGAACAACCCTAATTCTATTATTTTTTTTATTAAAAGCTTTAAATAATACAAAAACATAACTGGAAGACTTTACTAAATCACAATATTTTTTGAATTTTCTAACTCATATTATGACAGTTATAGTTCTCAGTTAAACATTCTGTATAATATTAGTTTTAAAAATAAATTATGCTGTATGATCTTTAAAACCTTAATGCCGCCGGTTTACATTCACATTGAAAAGAATTTTATAGTTCATTTTAGGTCACAAACACAAATTTGTGTGGAATTCTCTGACGTATACGTTTTTTACCGTGAAAATTTTTAAATACCAAGGTTGATTTTGTTTACTAATGTCATAACGAATTTACATATATACGAAGATTATATCACAGCTAATTCAAAAATAAAAGCATAAACCGGTCTGAAGTCTATTCTTGTTTCAGGACAACAATTAAAAATACATGTTAAATCTAAAAGAATAGTTAGATTCAGATTATGATTTAGAGATTTTATAATAAAACACTCTGATATTCGTAAATTAAATTTTGGTAATCGATGTTTTTTTGAAATACCAATTTTCCAGTTAATTTGAATTTTCAATCAATTCAATTTGAATATCGAGGATTATTAATTAATATTTCTGAAAACCATGTAAAGAAACACAAACATATTGTAAGCGATTTTATATAAGGACGGTCTTGTATACGAGGATGACCTGAAATGTTTTCCGAATCGACAAGAAAAACATGGTATTGCTGTATTCTTATTTTTATTTTTCGATGTAGTCTCTTCGAAGATCAATATACTACAAAAGTATGAGGTTTCGGCTGCAAAATAGCCATCTGTAGCGGCGATGACCTCAGCTTTCCTTCCAGAGATTTTTTCAGGAATAGGGCCGCTGGCAATTCAGTCAATTTGGACACGACGATGTGGGATGAATGAGCCGGTGCATTGTCATGGTGGAAAAGCAGAAGAAGAAACGGCCTCGAGTTTCGTCTTCAATACTGCATCAAATCAGGTCAATAAGTCGCTATAACATTGCCCCGTGATCTTCCTCCCCGTCTGCAGATATTCTATGAGTATCACACCTTGGGAATCCCAAAAACTGGTCGCCGTGACCTTTCCGGCCGACGGAACAGTCTTTACTTTCTTCGAAGCCGATTCCCCCGGAAAAGGCCACTGCTCGACTGTTTCTTGGTCTCCGATATGCGGTGGTGGATCCAAGTGCAATCCACGGTTACGAAACGCATGAAGAAGTCCCTTGGATCGCATTGGATCCTGGCTAGACATTCCTCCGAAACAATCACCCGATGTCGTTTTTGCTCCGGTGTGAACAAACACGGTACACATCGCGCCGAAAGCTTTTTCAGACACAAAATTTCGTGTAGGATATGACCAACGTGTTCTCCTGAGATGCCTGTTGTTTCTGCTATCTCTTTCAGCTTCAATCCGTGATCGGCTAATGTGACATCATGAATCTTGTCGACCATTTCATCGTTGCTGGCGGTTTTTGGGCGTCCACTGCGAGGTTCGTCACTTGTGGTTGTGCGGCCACATTTGAGCTCACTCACCCAGAAGCTGATGGTCGACAATGATGGAGTACATTCGCCATGGACCTCTAGCAAAATATTTCAAAATTCCGTAGCCCTTTTCCCAGCCATCCAGAAGTGTTTTATCACTGCGCGAAATTTGATTTTATTCATTTTTGCGAAACCGCCTAGCTTGCTACACAAACACACTCTTAAACAACAACTATTAACAGTAGACGTCTGAAATTTTGACAGTTGCTGTAAAAACGGTTGTCGGATCTGTGGATGCATGGAAATTAACGCTGATTTTTGCAGTGAATTGGTATGAGAAAAAGGTAGTGAAAAGACGCTCCTCTTTATTTACATCTTACCATATTCTTTCGGTGAATACGGAAAACAAGCCATACGAAAATATTTCTTGGCTGAAAATAAATCGTTTGACGTGCTTAATGAGGACTAACTTTGATATGAAAAAGAACAGTTCGTTGGTGTCGATTCTTCTTACTGCGTCAATGACATTCGGTAGGCAAATTATAATATGCCAGTCAGTGTTCAAAATTCTTTGAATCTCTAAAACAGAGCTCTCCAAGCCTTTTAACTTAAGAGCCACACTGACTCCTTTCCTAAGTTGCAGAGGCCATGACCTAGCTAGCTTATCATACCAATACAATGCAGCTCTGAATCACGCGTGAGCTCCAAAGTCGCTGCAATGACAGCCATCTTGTATAGAACCGTGGCCCTGATTAGTAGTGCTCGTGGGCCGTAGTTTGGGGGTGCCTGCTGTAAAACTATGCCTCATGTTCAACAAAACGAACAAATCGTGTGGATTACTTTCACAACGTAGAAAAAACTTTCGTCGATTTCAATTCACAAATTTCCACCATTTATGAAATTCAAACTTCATCACCAGAAACGATCGCTTTGAACGACCTCACTTGAATTTCTTGAATATTCCTATATATCATTTAGCACAAGTTGTTGAGCTTCTGTCAAACTGTGTTGGATTCAACAATTGCGAAACTCTAACTGTTCATGTAGAATCGTGTGTATTGCTTTAATGCTAATTCGCATGGATATTTCAATGTCGTAATATTTGTTACGCCGATCTCGTTCAATCATTGCATGCGCAGCATCAACATTAATGGTACAACAGACATGGACAGGTACGTGATCTAGGTAGGAATAAAAGGTTGCAAAAACTTATTTTATTCTAATTTGGTTCCAATTATGTCAATTTGTTGCTCATAGAGCTCGACAATTTTGACTGATTTTATTCCGCACGTGATGATGTTTTGATCTTCTTCCTATAATTACTGAAAAAGTAATTAGAAGTTTTTCTATTCAACATTTCTTTCTTCCAATATTGCTGAAATGTTAACAAACCCATCTAAAGCTAAAGGAGCTTTGAGTTACCTCTTTAGCTCACAAGATAGGGAATATGGTCCAAACAATGAAGCATATCCTAATATTAAAGAACAGTTAAAGCAGTTGGAGTTGTGATAATAATATTGCTCAAATGAATTAAGTTTTTGACTAATAGAAATCAATTGAATTGCCAAGAAAGCTCAACAGTAGAGGAAGATATAGTATTCAGCTAATAGAAAATTTATACCTAAAATGATAAAAACAGGATAAAAAGGATAGCGGTGAATTTAATTTTAGTTGAAGTGTAGTCTTTGCCCTAAATGGCGAAATAATAAACCTTCCACTTTATTTATCAGTGCTGTGTCATCAAAAGAAGTGACTAACTGTACAAAGAACAATGGCTTTAAAAAAGATGTACAGACATATTGCCCCATAATGAAGTGTACAACATGGAGGGAATCAATAGATTCTACTAGAAAAGCGAAGAGCACGCCACAGGAAGATCAGTAAAGTGGTGGCATCACATTTTCTATTTTCTGGTTGATGTACCAATTGTAAACAGCTCTATTCTACATTAAACCATTCAGCGATCAGAAACTGATTAATGTCGTAAAGTTTTTGATGAAGTGCGATTTGTCAGATGTTGGTTTCCACTTCCTCCAAAAAGGATCTTACAGAAACTTTAGGATCCACCGCACCAGTGCAGACGAGAACTCCCTTTGAATGTTGTCAATGCGAAAGTTCCATTTTATGTAACACTTTGTTTTAAAAAACTATACAGAAAATGACAAAATTACGAATTAAGAATTTTTATTTTTCTCAACGTTCAGCTTAGTTCTCAGTAACTTCCAAAAATACATATATAATTTCTAAACAAAAGTTGTATTTATTTACTTGTGATCTTATTAAAATGTCACAATTTGAGTGAGCAGTAAGAAATATAATTCTCACCTTTTTGTTCAAACAATAAAGCTAATACATATGTATAATGTTTCATTATGCCACAATAGCATATTAGTCTAGAAACAAAGCGCGGCTATTGAACAAAATGCCAATACTTTTTTATTTGTTAGCGAAATGATTTTCCAAATCCCTGTATTTACTGTATATAAATTATATCTACAAATAATTTAATAATTACACTTACTATCAGAAGAAAATAATAGAATTCTGGGGACTAGGGACCATTGGCAACACATCGCCTTTTGAGCAACATTGCTGTTCTCTGCGTGGCATTTTATCGAGGATCATCTATCTACTAAGGCAACTCTAGTGCAAGCCGGATAGCGATAATTAAATTAGTACTTAGTTATTGTAGTTTTTGATTCACATCTGAGCTATATTTTTTTGGTCTGGAGGAACTTTATGAAGGCATATATTTTCTTTTCAAAAGAAACTATACGTGTAATTGTCAATATTAACTGTGGAGATCAACTCATGCTTAAGAATCAAGTAACCCTCTAGCTTATAGGGCTAGTTAGAAATATTGTATGAACTAACAATCTAAGGCAACCTTAATAATAAATGATTTAGAACTTCTAATACACTACTGGTTCCTGTCTCTGACCTCTTGAAACCTCCTTAATAGTTTTCTTACCTTTTACTATACATGCTATTTCTACCGAGTGCCTTGAGCCTTTGTTAGCCGAGGAATCTGCTCGGGCTAATTCGTCTGCTTTCACATTGCCTCGGTGGCCTTCGTGTCATAGTACATATCCCAGGGCCATCTTAGTTTCACTTCCCAGCCTATTGAGTGTACTCATGCAGTCCCACACCAATTTTGACTTCGCCAGTGCTTTTACTGCTGCTTGACTATTTGACTAGATAGTACTCGATCGAAAATTGATCTCTTGCCTCTCTAATTCTTTAATCCACCCTAGCACTGCTACTATGCCAGTACATAGTAGTAACGAAAAATAATATCGTGCAAGTGATCTCCTATCGTTATGCAGCAGGTTTCCATTCACTTAGTAACGCTTTTCAGAAACGTTAGACCGCATTCTTTAACCGGGCGATCGATGTTTCTCTTTCAAGAAACCATTCGATTACCAAATCGCTTGTGTAAAACGCCTATTCTGGCTCAATTCGTAAAAGAAAGCAACAGCAGTACCATCTTCAGTTTCACAAAAAGTACGGCTCGATTACTGCACCAGTTTAATAACCACACCAAACCAGACATTTACTGTTTGTGGATACAATAGTTTTCCCAGTAGTTTTCATGGATTTTCGTCGCCGCAGATTCGGTAATTATATTTGCTAACAAACTCTTCCAGCTTAAAATGCACTTCCTCAGTAAATATGGCCTAATTTAATTAACGACGTAATTCAAATTCCACGGATTTTATTTCTTGAGTTATTTGAACCTTGAAAGTCTCCAAATGAATGTCTTCTTTTAATTTTTCAGAAGGGAATATGTACCACCTCTCTAAAATAAAGCACATGGTTCTCAACATAGTGCTAGGGTTTATTAAAAGTCTAGAGATATTTTAACTAAATTTAGGTATCAGTGCTTAGGCCCTAGCAATTAAAGTTATGCAAGTTTTAGATTTAGAAGACTATCTTTATATTATCACTTTCGATGATGACCATGTCCCGCCATCCATAGTTTTCGATTTTCTTTAGTGTTTCATAACATATTGAACCAATTCTATTGCACTATCTCATCGCTTTCACTGTCACCGTAGTGAAAATTTTTATGCCACATTTTCTAATTTTAAATTATTTAATTACTTTTATTACTTATCACTCTATGCAAATGCGTCTCTAAAAGACTTTATAGCTTTACTATTAGAGTCTGAGCTATTCGTAGTAGAAAATCGTAAATTAGCATTGCAGAATCAGATAATTTACTTGTTAATATTTTTATATAACAGATAAGTGCAAAATTAATGCAAAACGCGTAATTGCGGAACGGCTTATAGTGTCTATCACTAATCGACGCAAAACGATAATTAGTGGCTTCGGTATAAAAACGTTACAATCATCATCTTAACTGGAAAATTATTCAACGTAAACAAATAAAGTTTCTTTTGGGGAAAAAAAACAAAAACGGGTATATGACATTGAATCATTTTTAAAATAAGTAATTAACATTCGTATGTGAATTTAAAGAAGTTCCATATACTATTATTGTAAAGAGCCTTGGCGGGAACGATCAAATCAGAAGATACACTAACGGAAAAATTAAACTAACAAATAGAAGGTGCCTTCTTAGTGATCTTAGTAGCATTATCCTATCACACAGTTTTGTTAGTATATACATATATTTTTACAAAAGTTAGTTATATTCGAAGCAAGTAATTATATGCAGTCGCAGTGTTCGCTCTTCTTCGCATTTTCGTTCATCATTATCATTATCATTATCATTATCATTATCATTATCATTATCATTATCATTATCATTATCATTATCATTATCATTATCATTATCATTATCATTATCATTATCATTATCATTATCATTATCATTATCATTATCATTATCATTATCATTATCATTATCATTATCATTATCATTATCATTATCATTATCATTATCATTATCATTATCATTATCATTATCATTATCATTATCATTATCATTATCATTATCATTATCATTATCATTATCATTATCATTATCATTATCATTATCATTATCATTATCATTATCATTATCATTATCATTATCATTATCATTATCATTATCATTATCATTATCATTATCATTATCATTATCATTATCATTATCATTATCATTATCATTATCATTATCATTATCATTATCATTATCATTATCATTATCATTATCATTATCATTATCATTATCATTATCATTATCATTATCATTATCATTATCATTATCATTATCATTATCATTATCATTATCATTATCATTATCATTATCATTATCATTATCATTATCATTATCATTATCATTATCATTATCATTATCATTATCATTATCATTATCATTATCATTATCATTATCATTATCATTATCATTATCATTATCATTATCATTATCATTATCATTATCATTATCATTATCATTATCATTATCATTATCATTATCATTATCATTATCATTATCATTATCATTATCATTATCATTATCATTATCATTATCATTATCATTATCATTATCATTATCATTATCATTATCATTATCATTATCATTATCATTATCATTATCATTATCATTATCATTATCATTATCATTATCATTATCATTATCATTATCATTATCATTATCATTATCATTATCATTATCATTATCATTATCATTATCATTATCATTATCATTATCATTATCATTATCATTATCATTATCATTATCATTATCATTATCATTATCATTATCATTATCATTATCATTATCATTATCATTATCATTATCATTATCATTATCATTATCATTATCATTATCATTATCATTATCATTATCATTATCATTATCATTATCATTATCATTATCATTATCATTATCATTATCATTATCATTATCATTATCATTATCATTATCATTATCATTATCATTATCATTATCATTATCATTATCATTATCATTATCATTATCATTATCATTATCATTATCATTATCATTATCATTATCATTATCATTATCATTATCATTATCATTATCATTATCATTATCATTATCATTATCATTATCATTATCATTATCATTATCATTATCATTATCATTATCATTATCATTATCATTATCATTATCATTATCATTATCATTATCATTATCATTATCATTATCATTGTTTGCGATTTAACCTAGAAATTGCATGTTTTGCATGTGCCATGTGGAGAGTCTCTTTAATTATGGATTTTTTGTGACGAAAGAATCTGTTGGAATTGCCCAAACGTAATACAAAGATAAATCATAAATTTCGTTTAATTTTTGTGCCAGTGCGTGCACTTAGTGATTGATCCAATGAAAATATCGCTAAGATATGTAATTTCGATGGATGAATATAAATTATATGAAATTGTTTATGTATATAAGTAAAAGCTTCATGCAGTTTGGATGCGGCCCGATCTTGCAGGCTCAGCTATGACGCGGAAGGTGTATGGTAGGGTATGACTACGTGGCTTCCTGCAGAACTATACCATAACGTCCACAACACGACTAAATGTGAAGCACCATACCGGAATATACGTACGACTCTTACCTGTAGTCGTGAATTTCACCAAATTCCAGCAGCAATTTGCGAATTTGAAAATAATTTCGAGTTTTAGTTTGAAATATCAACATTTTATATTTACGAGTTTAAAAGTGTATCTTTCTAAGTTTTAATAAGCATCCTTAGGGTTTAATAACTTGTTTGTTTACAGAAAAAGATTTTACTTTTTGGAGATAAAATTATCATTAACATTTTTTACTGGAGTTAATATATGCGTCACTACTCTGCTTGCCTAACTTGTCATTATTTCCTCGAATATATACTAAACACCCGCAAGGTTCTTCCCATTATTGTATACCTTTTGTAGTTATAAAGTACTTGAATCAATATGCTATTATTCCAATCATTGCAAGCAAACAATATCTACTAGGCAAAATATTGACAAATTCAGAATGACGAATATTTTTAAGAAACCTTGCCATTTTTACATGCTTTTATTTGTTACACAATGTTATTTGAATAGTATCCCAATTATTTTGCAAAAAATAACATTATTTTCTTTGTAAATTACTCAACTACTAAATGTTTTGATAAAACTCATTCGTTTAATTTAAATCGTTAAAATGTGTAGTAATTTTATACCAACGAACAAAGAAAATCCGTTGTTAGATTATATATGATTTGCTAATTTTGACGACAAATACAAGCGTAACCGTCCTTAGCGGTACCGCGGAATTTATAATCGATTTGAATTTAAAGCGTATGGTGATTCCCAAATCATTAAATCCGGTGTTTGGCGTGCAAATGTTTTTGCGTAAATAATATTCTCCTGTGTTGAGATTGGCGTAAGTACTAATTTTGCTCTTCAAACTTCTACGAAACCATTTACATACGCGTTCAAAAATTAAAGTGGTTTGATTATACTTTTCTGAAAAATAATAATCAAAATATATGACGAAAATCGTCGGTCTAGTCTCCCAGTTTACTTGTTTGTGTCTTTGTATTTAAATTACTACGATGTTAAACAAATAAGGACGTCATTTTTTACGGTGGTGAGAGTATTGAAGAAGGAATGGACGTAATAGAAAGGTATAAGTTCATATGAATATTGGACATGGTCATGGAAGTGTATGTGTACCTTTACATGAGAGTAGAGCAAAAAGAAGCCGAAAATCGGTCAATTAAGCTACTAATTGCAACTCTGTCACAATCACGGAAATCGGAAATGAGATAGTCGAAGCGGTACGCGACCTGGGATCCGATCGGAGTTTGGCACCGGACCTAAGATACTCCGGGCAAATTATCAAACACTTCTATAGTTAAACATGTCATTACTGGTTTTTTTCTTTTGTAGCGGTTTTATTTTTCTTGCAGCTATGTATGGGTACAAATTTTGATTCATGAAGGTTATAAAACGAAAATTTTAATCAAAAAAAAGATCTAACTACACTCCGCAAAAAGATATCACATAACCCATTTTTGTAACTCAAGAATGATTTTATGATTAAAGTAAGTTTTGAATATATTTTAATATATTTCAAGAAACAGTTGCTGTGATTATTTAAATAATATAGGAACCAAATGAAAATAGAAACTCATTTGAAATTGTTATTAAGCAGACGCGGTAAAAGAATTTATATTTTTGGAAAAAAACTTACAGGACAGCAGTTTAATACTCGATATTGAAACCCCTGTTTCTTATGACAGTTCGCATTCGATTTGGCATGGATTCAATTAATCTCCGTATATAAACTTAGTCTAAATTTTCCTACTCCTCATGGAGGGCTTCTTCTAATCCCTGTAGTTCTGCTGGAGCAACATGTTGGATTCATAAAATTCTGTGAAAATAGTCTTACTGCACGTTAATCTAAAACCGGAATGCCAACATTATCAAGGTATTCCCGGACGATTATTGTTTTATGGGCTCGCGCATTAACAAGAATTCGTTGCCTATTACGGATGCGTATGGTACTACATGATCGTGTAAAATGTCTGTTATATACCTGTGTGCAACCATTGTACCTCTGACTACTGATACTAACTCTGTACGGCCTGCTAAAGAGATGCTTCCGCAAGCCATCGGAGAGTCACTACCAAAATTAGGCATAAGGACTAAATCTTGAGTAATCGGTGAAGAGTATGTTAGCCCATTCATTCATTTCCCAAATGACATGTTCCCTAACAAACTTTAAGATCCCTAGTAAGACGAGGAGGTCTAACTACTCTGGCTCTATTCCACTCTGAATTAACCTATTATGACCTGTTTGGGTACTTATTCGAGTATTTCTGACTCTAGCCAAGTCAATATGTAATTGCCTTGCAGGTGCATGCCTCCAACGTAATGCTTGTAGCCTTAAATACAGTTAGTATTCGCCGCGTATGTTCGAGATGTTTAACTGGATTAGTACGGCATAAATGCAAGAGGATCAGTAAGGTTTTATTAACGGAAAGATAGAGAGAAAATATTTAGATTTCAATTTGGTTAGTTAAAGATTGTATGGCGTTTGTGTAAAATTAATCCATATTTTTGCTATTTTTTTCCATTCGATAAGAGTGCGAATTTAATTCCGAATATGTCGGTAATGCAAACGACTTTTGTATGACCGTGAAAAATCAAAACAACCCGTTAATTCCACACGAAATATGTATCATATGTACCAGATATTCGAAGGATTCGTTATCTGGACAGTATCTATGTGATGGAGAAGATAAAAGACCAATAATGATGACTGCCGTTTTTACCTTAATAAGTGTGCAGGATTCAACGGCCACAAGAAAAGAAAATAGGACTACGGGAAAACATTTCTGAAGCTATTGAAACCTTAACAGATTACGCTTTTAGTATCTCTTTATTTAGAATTAAATCACTTAGTGCGGGATTTGCCAAACCACAAACAAAACATCTTGAGCCACGACTATAGTAATGGAATTTTACTGAAAAAAATATGAATTGGTATTTGTCACGACATAACGATTTTGTTGATTTCTATAGTATGAATAGCAGTCTAGTCTACTGCCGGGATATTTATAAACTTTTCCAAGTCTTCGGAATACATCATGACCCAGTCTTGTGGAGACTATTCACAGATGCGTCAAAAAACAGCCTGAAAGCAGTTTTGTTACATAATGGGAACCTATATCCTTCAATTGCAATAGGTTATAGAGCTTCTATCTACAAAACTTCTGAAGACTTGAAAACCTTCTTAGGAGATATAAAGTACAAAGACTACCCTTGGAATGTTTGTGCGGATTTTAAAATTATTGCAATCATTTTGGATATGCAAATAGCTTACACGAAATAGTCTAGGAACAACCGTGACATAAGAAACCATTAAGCAGAAATGGCCACTACGAAATGACTTAATGTCAGAACAAAAAGAATGTACAACATCAGTTTTTAACATAAATGGAAATGATCAAGACGCAGCATCTCCATGTAAAACTGGGGCTCACGAAAAACCTTATAAAGGCATTAATAGTAACAATTTTTAATGCGTTCGATAAGAGTGCTTGAAAATAACAGAAGGAAAAATAAATGTATTTTTGTTGGACACGAAATACGAGAAATAGTGAGACGTTGATGATTTAAAACCAAATTTCGTCGGAAATAAAAAAAAAAACAAAAACTTTCGTAATAAATATTGGTGTAGGGTATAATATGTCTTATAAAATGAACATTTTCCATTGTCATTTGGACTTTTGTCCTAAAAATATGGGCACACTGTACGTTTCCATCAAAGCGTTTTAGGAATGGAAAGATGAGACGAGTCCAATTATGTTGGCAGATTACTGTTGGACATTAAGAAGGTAGACTGCAGTATTGTTTATAAGAGAGATTGTAATATTTCGTCACATTTGTAATTGTAACAATTTGAAATAAATATTAAAGTATATTATAAGGGGAAAAACCTTTTCATTGAATTTATTAGGATAAATGTTTCTATGTTCTTCATTGAAATGACTGTACGTCATTTTATGACAGCACTGAAGGTTAGAATTTGTTAACCAATGTAATTAGCAGACCTTTCAAAAAATTCCGTAGATGAGGGTATTATGATTGGTTATTTTCAGATTCTCGGAGTTATTGGGAGTAAATATTTATATAGTCTATCACTCCAAAAATAGAAGAGGACAATTATTTAATATATATGACATATGCGCTATTAATTTCTAATTTACTTACACATACAATGGACATCGTTTTTAGTATCAATTAACAGCAGTTTCTCTTGCCAGTATAACGTTAAGAAGGGACTCAGTTGACAGATCAACATCTACAGTTATCATTGCTGACATTAGATAAAGAAATGCGGACTCAATATTCCTAATTTTGAAAAGATGAACCAATGAAATGTAGTACAGTACATCATATTGCATTAAAATGGATTATGAATAATAAAAAACCATTATTGACGATTATTAACTGTGTTAGTTCCTACTACTCAGGAATTAACGCTGATAATTTATCTAAGCGTTATAGCAATCAATATCTAATTGCTTTTAGTAAGTAGCGGATGATCTAATACTATTTACGGTTAGTAAGAGGTACCTCCTAGATTTTGAGTGGAACGCGTACAACACGTTTAAGATCAATTACCAAATTTTATCTATTGAGTCAAAGTTTACTCACTTAGATGCTTTATTAATTATGAGCATTATAAAATAATTGTTTTACAATGGAATTGTTTCTTTTCTCTTGTTTTTTTTTAGGTTAGACGTCAAAGCTGACCTTCCTTTTAATGTTATTTTTCCTATGGTTCATAAAGCAGGTAGAAGAGTGCTTAACAGTTTATAGGATAATTCGTAAACAGATATTTTTTTTATGATTGACAAACTTTCTCTTCCATTAAGCATCTATTTATAATCGGTACTTGCGACCGTTTAAGAAAAGGAAGTTTCTCTAAGACAAATTGTTCATTATTTTTAATCAATTTCTTGCAATCATAAGAAGCTGTTTTCTTCTTACTTGATTATACATTATGATGTCTAAGTATTGTTTGGTCAATTGATAGTAGACACTGACCTATAATATGGGTTACGATTTGCTTGGACTCATCTTTTTTGTTTCCGCTGAAATGGTATTTTAAAAGTGGTTACATTTTCGCTGGTTTTTGGAGAGAATACCGATAAAGGTGTACAATTTCGACATCAGGTATTAGACTACATTATTATAACTTCACATTGGCCCATTTGCTGTAATACAACTATGTATGTCAAAGAGTTTCTAACGTCACCAATCTTCAAATTTCAATTTCTCCACCAAAGTTTCGTATTTTTATTTCCAGAAAGATCATACTACAGGCCACAACTCATTCGCCGTTATGTGTTCAACTCGTTCAAATTCAGATCGGATCAAAGATCTACAAGGAAAAACTGAGAAAACATGTCCTCGTTTACCTGCAAACTCTTTCGAGCTCAAGCGTTAGAAAAGTTCTTTTTAACTCCGTTACTATATAAATTAATATGATCACAAGATGTTTATTTTAACTTTTGAATACAGTAATATATATGTATACACAAAAGAATTAAAAGCATTATGCACGACGTTATATACATGTGAATCAAATGCTTTTTGCTTTGAATACCAAAAAAATAAGTTGTTTTTGTTCGTGGTATTCAACACAAATTACATTCATATAAACTAAAAAGGAGAAATTGAATATTGTTATTTATTATTACGATTTTGCCTAATCAATAAAAAATCCATTATGCAAAAGGTTGAGTATATTTGAGGATATTGAATTTTGCTCTACTAGGTGTGCAATAGAATCGAGTATGTCTCATATTAGACATTTTTTATGTCGTTTACACTTAACCAGATATGTCGCCTTAAAAAGTAATGACATTCAGTGATTATTAAATTTCCTTCTTCTTACCGACGTTAAATTTTAATCGAAATAGTTTTCTGTGAAATTTGTAATGAATAAAAATTTAGTGAATTAAAATGACAATCATCTATTTAAACTTTTCTAGATTTTGAAAAATTTCAACGGGTACTCAAAGCTGCACAATTTTGGAGTCTTAAATAAATCTCTTTATCTTGTAGGTGTCCAGAAATAAGTTAGGTCAAAATGGGTTTTGGGTTGGTTATTCTTCTTCAATTTAATTTCTGCGTGATGTGTACCGATTTAGGCACTTTTCTATCTGTGAAAGACGCTAGAAGAGTTAAACCAATTTATCTTAGAACACGTACTATTTCCGTTCCTAAAATTATATACATCATATACAAGCTTATTAAAATTATTTTGGATTTATTGTATGTTATAGAGTTACTTTTATTTTTTAGGGGGTAATTGTTGGCGGGAGTGAGCAGCAAGTATATAGTGTATATACTTGCATATATACATATAGATGGTATTTCCAACTGTTTACTTGCGCGTAATTTTGTTCTTTTTCGTTCAACCCCCACTCTGTAAGGGGCGGGGGAGTGGCAGGGGTAGCAGAAAAATGTCATCCGCAAAAACTCGAACATTTTTCAAAATTTCAGAGGTGGCCTTCTGTCCCTAAATGTGGGATTTCATCGAAATAGAATTCGAAAAATTCTACAAATCTCACAAGTTTCAATCCGATCGATCATTATTACTTTGTTGCTCTCTACAGTTTATTATGATGCAATAAATCATTAACTACAACAGATGCTTACATTCTGGTTATAACGTTAAGAACTCGGTATTATCAAATGTTTCGTTATAACCAAGTTGTACTTTATTACAACGTAAATGTCCGCACAGTGCCGCGAGTTAATTAAGCAAGTTAATTAGGATACCAGCATAAGTATTTCCAAATTCTTAGTAATTAACGATATTATAAATAGGAAACTAAGTAGTCAAATTATCAAAATGTTGTACGCTTTGAAATAGAAAAAGCTTATTAAATGACATACAAATAACATGTACCACGTTTGTTTCATTTTCAGGTAGGAAATTCTTTACTGAAAGACAAAG
This sequence comes from Trypoxylus dichotomus, assembly GCA_023509865.1. Taxonomy (NCBI): domain Eukaryota; kingdom Metazoa; phylum Arthropoda; class Insecta; order Coleoptera; family Scarabaeidae; genus Trypoxylus; species Trypoxylus dichotomus. The sequence goes on along the minus strand of CM042074.1, from coordinate 42,217,194 downwards.
AAAATATTTTCCACAAAACTCTAAGATTGTTGTTTTTGTTTGTATATCTTTAATGTTGGATGTTTTAAAATAAACTTTTCTTCAACCTTCCTGTGTATCCGCTAAAGCTCACACAGCATTAAAAGAGCGGTTAACAATGAGAGTCTACTTAATGCTGAAACGCTGCGTTTCCAATAAGTTATTGATTTAGGTGGGGCGAAGTTTACTGCAATAACTGTGAATTATAAATAGCATTGGAATAAATTTTATCTCTAGTAGTCCATACCAATAAAAGCTTTTGTCCGAACTTGTTTTATTTTCAGTTGCATTAGTTGTCAATTTGACAGAGTATTCGTTCAGATGCATAGTTGATAAGAAGTTGTTAAAATTGTGTTGTAATTTAAAATTAATTTAAAATGTTTTTTCCTTTATTAGAAGAAGATGCGAGAAATGTCTCGAACAAGGTGAAGGCCACATTCAACAACTTTTATAAAATTTTACTTGTTTTTTGCGAATAAACATATTTCATTGATTTAAAAATTTTCGTTTTATGATTTTGACATTTGTCATGCCATTCAAATAGCGTATACTAAACAAATTCTAATTAAGAGTTTCAGTAACAAGCTAAGAAATAATTATAATTTCAAAGGCTACTTTGAGGTAAAATTTATTTGAACGCATGTTACAATAACACAGTGCTTGCTATCGTCTTACACTCTAAATTTATTTTAGATTTGTTGCTGAGTTAACGTAAAAAGGTATAAAAAATGTTTAAAAATATTATTATATAATATATAACAGCAGTATAGTGCAATGAACAGCAGTCAACATTTCTTTAAAATGCGAAATATTATAAGTCTAAGTTGAAACCGTTTTATTGCTATATTATGCTAATGAAGATATTTATAGCGAAGGGATCCATTATACTAAATGCAATAGTTAAGCGGCCATAGAGCTGAGTATTATTCTGGAATGGTTACATTGCAGAACAGAGCAGTTTTATCGGTAGTGTCGTCTGAACTGTCTGCATAAATATTTTTTCTCTTAATCATTTTTTTTTTGAGTTAATTAAGTGTTATAACTAACTTTAAAACAATGTTTCGCTATTTGTACTCTGCAGAATGAATTATGGTTACGAGGAGCTATTTCTGAAAAATGTTTAGCGGATATCTTTTGATGAAATGGCCACATCGAAAGTCCACAATATTGTAGATCTCAGATCCAAGGCGCAGTGAATGAATCATTGGTAACAACTGCTATTGAAAACAGATTTACAACATCAAAATTGGACCAACTACTTACTGTACCAGAGATCACAAGGTCCCTTAATACTTAACGAAGAACAAAGGATCCCCTTACTGCTATAAAGGAAGCGTAATTAAAATGTATCCGCAAGGAAAAGAAATTGATGGGCAAGAGAACCCCCAAATTGGACGTTAGGCGAGTCTAAAATGATATAGATTAACAAGTCAAAATTCGAAGCTTTACACCCTAAACCCGGCGAATGTAATGGATATTGACTATTGTCCTTGGTAAAACATGTAGTTAGAAATTTGATAGTTTGGTGTTTTTGGGGTTAGCTTCGCAAAAATAACTGAAAAAATGCTAAGGTGAAGGTTGCGTTATTAATCAATCGTTTATACTAGACGAAAATAAAAACCCAAACTATACACAACTAGGGAATGTAAGAATTTCTTTAGAAAGAAGGTGAAGTAAGAATTAGATATCTTTCATGTCATTTCTTTTTCTGTTGTAGATTCATCTCTTCCTCTTACTGTCTTCACGCTTTCGTTCTACGATACCAGCGCTTTCCTGTCTATCATTCACACAATATCTAAATAGCCCAGAAGGAAAGCTAAGTGGTAATGTAAAAAATAAGATTTAGCAAGATCTTCGCCGTTCCCCCACTTCTTCCTTTTTAACTATCACATAAACTAAACATACATTTCTTGTGTTTCTCGTCTCTTTTCTTTCACAGCAGGTTATCCGCCACATTCATAAAATGCTTACTTCATCTTCAACAAGCATTTCAGTTTAACTGAAGATGTACTTTCGAATCTGTAAGAGATTCTAACTTTAATCGCACACATCAATAACAGCAATGTCTATTAAGTAGTCACTTCGCATCACGCAAATTGATTAATTTACAATAGTAGAATTGTGCATTTTGGTTACTAACCGGGCAACCGAGTAACTTTAATGTTTTCTGTGTTGTTGGGTAAAAATATTTTGTTACTACTCTTGCTGTTTTTCTACCCTGTATATGCGTAATATATTACACGACACTCATCATACCTACATACGTATCGCGATGAATGCGTCACTTTTTATTAAGCCTAAATAAGCAATTACCGGATCCTCTTAATCTTCTTAAGATGATATGTGGTGTTCCTCTCGATGTCTGTTTCTATCTCTCTTACCACGTAGTATTATCTGTGTTTACGTGCATCCTTTAACGAATCTGCACAGTATACAGATACACATTGTACATGTCGTCCGTGTATGGTGCATCCGAAGCATTTAGTGCGGAGTCGTTCTGTTATATGTTTCGTATATGTACTCCGCAGGTATAATAATGAGCTTAGCTAACTTAATATGCATAACTGATTATGAGGTGGAATGTGTAGCGAACGTAGGGGGCGCGTCGGCCGTTCTTCTGCCCTAGTCGGAGTATGCTTGGACCTATATGGAGACGAGGCGGAGGAGGTGGAGGACGGCAAAAAAGTCCGTGTCACACCTTGAGGAGGAATTCCGATGCAAAGCGGACAATAGATACCCACCGCGGGCGCACGGTACTGGAGGGTAGAGTTTTTAAGAACGGGACACCGGGCGTCCACCTACCGCGCGCGACAAAAACCATTTATATCTAAAAAACAACGACAAGAACGCAAGAAGCTAAACAATTAAAAGTATTGACAGAAGACTGTTAGTGATACGTTGGAATCGATTTTTGTAGATCAGATTATTTAAAAGAAGTTAATTTTATGTAGTGATATTCTTTGTTTGTATTTTAGTCCATCATTTTTTTTATTACATTCTTGCTCAACTTTTATTTACGTCTTGTTGCTTTTGTAGACAAAGTAACACCAGGACTCCCTCTTGTAAACTTCTTTTCAAGGTGATGCAGATTACAATTATCAGTGTTTAGTTATCATTTACAGGCATCTACGGTATGATTGCCTTTACATTTTTATAAATAAAAGAGTCTCAGCAGTTCCGTGAACAGTAGAGACGTAAGTTCCACTATCGTAATGTTATATACAGAGTGTTTTTGAAATGAAATAAAAAAGTACGGAAAATGAAAAAGTGCAATTATACAGAACATAAGTCCAAAAAGCCCTTGAAAATTTTAATATGTGCCGCTTATGGACGCAGAATGTGTGTACATAATACATTCGTTCAACCAAATTCGCATACATACACGTAGACTGCATACACTGCCATAGCACACCTATCGAAGTTATAAAAACTACAACATAACACTATCTACCTTTCAAACGGCATGCTAAGGGTTCAATAATAATCTTACGCAAGAATATTTCGGATTTGAATAATAAAGAAATTTTCATTTTAATTATCTTTGTAATTCTTTCCTCGCATCTGAGAAGGAATTCTCGCAAAATATTTTGGATTTAAATCTAATAAAATTAGATCTTTCCATTTTTCATATCTTTTATTTTATTTCATGGACATCCTGTATATCGCTTTTAAAAAATATAACTTATATTAAAAATTTTCAAAATTAATTCTAAGATAAAAGGCAGGAAAACAAATTTAGTACACATTGGATAGCGCAGCGCCTCGGCCATAACAGGTACTTCAAAGAACATCGTCAAATTGACTTATTGAAAATTTTCTCCACTTAAATAAATTAATTATATCCTAGGTCAAAGATACATAATTTTCAAAGGTAGTACAGATTGTGTTTGAACTTCAAACGACGAAACAGACGATATTACATACGCATCTAGAATATCTTATTTTCAAATTGTTTGCGTCAGTGAAGATCCAGGTAAAATTGGGTACGTGAGTACTGTGCAGAAACTTAGTTAAATGTCATCAAAGTTTTCAGTGTTATTTATATCTAATTAAAGAGGTGTTTAGCTACTCAGGTATTACAATAGGAAGTTACTCTTTGAAATTGATAGATTCGTACTCGAGATTTTAAAGAAAATATGTTGGCTTGCTTCGTTTTGTATTTCTATGTGGTCAATCTATTTTAGGAGAACCGGAACAAAAACTATTAAAAACTTTTATAAGTTTCTCAAAACAAGGAAAATAAATAACCCTATGGTTATTGAAGTTTAGAGTTATATTTAATGTAAAATATTTGTTATTTAGTAAAAAATGCATATTTTAGATATGTCTTTATGCCGATTTTACGTTTCTTGATTCAATTTTTTTAAAGAACGTTAAAGTAGTGGTATGAATGAAAAACAGGCAATAGCATAAAAAATCAGTTTTTATTTTGGTGCTCCTGGTAAATTACTACAAATACAACGTCTGTTGCTTTGGTATAAATTATTATTTAGTGTTATCAACCCAAAGTTATTTATATAAAATAACAGTAGTGGTTTACAGTTTGCAAGGAAATGTTGAAATTGTATTAGTTTATGGAGCCGAAAATTAATGTGCTCGAAGGAGTGCCGCAACATTTAACGAAAGGTATCCAAATAATATTACATCTCATAGGTATGTTCTAAATCTTATTGACAACTTTACTCAGATTGGATCTGTAGCAAATGTAAAACATAAGCAGTCGAGAGTTTTAAATGAGGTCACTCAAATGAAAATGTTGGTTCATTTCGGCATAAATCCTAATACTTTATTACGCCAGATTTCTGCAGCAACTGGAGTTTCTTTGAATTCTGTTCACAAAATTATAAAATTCGGTAAATTCCATCCTTATAAATTACAAGCGCTAACTGAAGACAATTTTAACAGAAGAGCAGAGTTTTGTGAAAAAATTTTCACTATAATTAATAGTAACAGTGCTTTTGTAAGAAATATCTACTTTAGCGATGAATCTACATTTCATTTACATGACCGAAGGTATTGAAGTAACGAAAACTCTCATCTGTATGTGGACAAAGACACCCATTATCCTGAAAAAATTGGTGTATGGGCAGGCATGTTGGGGGACCACGTGATTGGTCCATTGTTTTTGAATGGAAATCTAAATGGCGAAGCATATTTGAATATGTTGGAAAATGCTATGAATCTGCTGATTACTGACGCTCTCGAAAATCAACTGAATATATATGGAAATATTCTACTTGATGAAGATGGATTATATTTTCAGCAAAGTGGAGGTCTTCCAATACGGCAGTGTATTTCCAAATAAATGGATAGGATGAAGAGGACCTATAAAATAGCCAGCAAAATCGCCTGATTTGACGCCACTAGACTTTTTCCTATGAGGTTATTTAACGTAAAGGAAGTGTATTTTGTTTTATCCATATTTCTTTTACTACTTTATGTATTTTATATCATTTTATCTTCTTTGCAACCTTATGGGTTAGCATTATTACTTTATTTTCATTTTTATCATTTATTTATTTTGCTCTCTGTAGAATATATCGAATTTTATTTTAATATGTATGTACATTACGCATTGTATGTGTATGCAAGCCAGCCATTCACAATACTCTTGCTAAAAGCACCTAAGTCATTAAGTGCAACGTCGTCGGACAAATAATGGGAGTTTAGTTAATATTTACTATATATACAAGTACAGGCAGTCGACTCCCGCGTGACGGTCGAGGTTTTAGCGATCGTTCACTCCCGGTCACCTTTCGTACCTTGTCGTAACGTGTACAATAACGTCGTCGGACGAATATCGGAGGTTTTATATAGTTTCAAGTTTTGGCGGGAATAATTTATGTAAGGTTGCCGGAGCGCATGTTTAGATTTCTTTATTAAGTACAATTTCTCCGCTTTTTATTATCGTTCGTCGAGGCTACTGTGTCCATTGTCGTCTATACATATATTTAGGCTTCTGTTGCGATTCTGGCGAGAATCATTCCGGTAAGGTCGTCGGCGCGCGTGTATAGACATCTTCTATAAGTACGATCACTCCGCTTCTTGTTGACGGTCATCACGGCCGCAACGCCCGTTGTCATCTGTACGTTTGTTCGGTCATTGCTCCGTTTTCCTTGTCGGTGCGCACTTCGCACATTTGTTGGCTACTGGTTTTTTCTTTGGGGCGCAGTAGTAAAGGGCTAGATTGCACATAGCGTTTATTTCTTACAAGAACGCCTGGGCAGCTGTGACATTACATATTTTTGTTTTGAAACCGGCTATTATCGCTGCTGTCGCCCTCGACCAGGCGTTCAAGCTCTAAGAGGTAGGGTGGGTAAGTAAAGTAAATAGGGTTGGTTATATACATGCCTCTAACAAAGCTTCTGCGGAAGCATATAAGAAATTAAGCATAGATTGGCAACGTACACGCTGAGGCGGTACCTTATATTGTTACCAAAGGAAAACATACATATACACATGCTAATGTACATTACATGTATAAGACAGCGCGAATAACTGCAATTATTGCAAATATATATATATCTTACGTACATCGTAACTGTACATAGGCTGGAGTGGAAACCATGTACACATTTTGTTTTTAAATATATTTTTTGCGCATGCGGAATAAGTTTCACTGTACTACCTTCAACCTAGTAAATAAGCGAACATACTCTGCAAGTAAGTATTGGCCAAGTAATTCAGGAATTTACGAGAAGGCTACAGTGGTGCTGTTCGTCAGACCGGGAGAACGTAACAACCCTCAACCTCGAAATTTAGAAGAACTTCGTCAGAGGATTACTGGAACCTGTCGTGAAATCCAAAGACATGTTTTTGGAAATGTACGCCGCAGTTTTGAACAACGGCTAACCATTGTTTAGTTAACTATAGACAACGTCTTGGACCTTTGTTGGATTGATTCTTTCTGGAAAAAATATTTGTATTCTTAAATAACTTCGACAACAAAAATAAAACATTTTGGGTAGTTAAAGTGTGTGTGAGTAATAGATATTTAAGCCTAAAACAAAAAAAAAGAACAAAATAAAAATGAAAAAACCCCTAACAAATCGATCAATTTCAAAAGACTAAGCTCCAATATGTACCGCTTCAAGAGACTATTGAAGTGAGATACTACTTGATACCCATTTTCATTGAAGATAATACTTCTTGCGTGTTTCATTATGAAATTCTTCATTACTTTCCAGATTTCCAGAAATTTAGGGTGGGAAGTTTTCAGTTGGACGCTCTGTATAATACACAAATACCGGGATATTTTTTCATCATTACATATGCAGTTTTCCTATGTGATGGTTGTCAATTTTGTAGTAGGATAGCAGGCAACCAATCATACACTCAAATTAAACAAGCGAGAACCCTAAGTTCCTAGCAAAACAAGTTACCAGTGTTACAACAGATCTCTCTTAATGCAAATAAAATAACTATTCTGCAAATCTGATAGAGACGTTATTCTATTTTAACGATCAATTAAGATATACAAAACAACATACCAAACATGAAATCTAATTTTGTAGTAAGCGTTCTAGTGTCCTTCACTGATGTATAACTGGTTGCTTGCTATGCCTACAACGCATTAACAATTATCTTTTTAAAGTTACACATAGGAAAAATGTATGTGTAATGACAGATAAGATCCCGGTATATGTATGTGGTAACTTACGACACGTATATACATTTTTTTCATTAAGACTTTTGCAGATGATGTATAAGATATAACTCTTCCGGGTATTGATTGACGCAAATAGTTGGTCCACAGCAAAATCTGAAGTGACTTGAAGTTTCTTTGAAGTAGATTATCCAATTATGCCACCCTTTTTCATATTGTAAATTGTATTGTTTTAGTTGTTTGCTGTAATTAGTTATTGCGGTTGTAGTAATCCAGTGTACGTTTCTTTCCGTTTCAATGTTTAGTTTCTTCATTGTGTTATTGCTTTGTATATTATGACTTGATTTTTACTTGTATATTCAATTTTTCCAAAATAAATACACTTTCTTCCATATTTTTACTTTGATTTAACAAAATAAAAAGTAATTTCTGAATTAATGTTGTTGATTATATACTCAACATACGTCAAGTAAAACTATCATCTTATAATGGAGCATTGCCAAATTATATCAGATGAAAATGATGGATGTCATATTACGTTTGAATTTTGACAGTATAAAGAAGAAAATCCCTCCTTAGTGCATTACTAGGAGATTGCTTGTGACAGCGAAAGAATAAATCAAATGTTTATTTCGATAAAAATTAGAAGAATCGGATAATCGTATTAAAATATCAGAAATACTTAATATTTCTAGAGTAATTTTTGTAATAAAATATTGTGTAGATGCGAATTCTTAGCGTTTTACAGCCTCAAACTCTCTTATACTCACGACGAAAATTCCTCTCACTCTAACTAATATGCGGAGATTGTAATCGCTGGTAATTAACAATTTCGTGACCTATCTTCGAAAGGAAAAGAGACGGATAACGCCAAATAGTATCCCACTTAATGCTTTTAGAACCTAACAGTCATCATTCATCATTAAGTTTCAACAATTAATTATTGTTTCATACGCTCATTCGTATAAAGGAGACCAAAATGACAAAAGATTTATTGTATACGAAAAAATAATTTACATTGAATTATTTGACTTCGTTCTCTTTTTCTTTAGCTCCTTCTTCGTCAAGCACAAGCTAAGCCGTAACGTTAATTCTACACTGTCTTTGTCTAAAGCTCTACCTCGCTTTCTTACGTTCGTCGTTCATTTCAGAGAGTTAGCTGTATAATAATTGAACCTATTCGAATACCCATAGTCAAACTCCTTTTTTTTTTCGTCTGTATTCATTGTTGGGGACACTCCCGCACGTATAGGCTAATTAACAAAAAAAATTTCGTAATTGAATTAACGGTGCCAAAATGGGACCGATTGGTTATAGGCGTTATTGTTACTGAAATTAATAAACAATTAGCCGGTATGTTATTCGAAATAGTGCGCCGTTCAGCTGTGAAGGTGATTTGCTTTTAAAATGTCAATGACTATGCCTGAATCATTTTTCAAGTACGGTAATAACAGAAGTGCGTAGAAAAATGTAGTACAAGTTTACGATGTACTCTAAACAATTTTTTACTATTAGAAACGAATTTGACCTTCCCATGGAAGCAGCTTTTATCTTTTTTGAAATAAGTGTTGTTACAGAGTGTCCTCATGAAAAGTTGACCGCCACTCATACAACATATAGCAGCTTACAAACGTCCACTTAGAATGCAGGATAGATTAAAATATTCGTGAATCTTACCTCATTTCTTAGTGGACTATTGAACTTTTCTATTACATGTTTTTTGGATAGACTATATTATGCAAATGCATTTACTTTGTTCACTGTTTGTACTGACTTCATTAACAGCGACCCAGTATTTTCTAACTTTCCTATTACATCAAGCAATCCTTTATACATAATGTAAATAGTTTTTAAATCTGTTTCAACGTAAGCATCTTGCATTCTTCTCTGGGGTTCCTTAATAGTTGCAGCTTCAATAAGATTGAATTGCAAAATTACAGATTTAACTTGTTAGAAATTCTGAGTAATAAAGGCGTTATATTCATACCGAACCAGGTTCTGAGATATTTCATCCAACAAATTTGTCTTCTGCCAATATTACCTTTACCATTATTTCCTGAAGAATATTCTGAAATCTGTTCTCGTTCCTCATTATGTGCTCTAAGTACTGCAGTTTCCGAATTTTCAGGGTATTAACCACCTCCTTCTCTTTTCCGATCCTTCTCGTAACTTCGATGTTAACTTATGTGTTCCATTCGGGATATTTTTAGTATCCTGCGATATAACCACATCTCAAATGCTTCCAATTTCCTTGTTGTGGTTTCAGTAAGCGTCCATGCTTCTACCCCGCACAACAAAACGGAGAACGCATAACAGCGCAGGAGTCTTATCTTGTTGTTTATTGTTATATCATGGCTTATGAACAGGTTTTTCATTTTATTATAAGTAGACCTGGCCTTTTCTATTGTACTACGTATTTCTTGTGAGTGGTCACATACCATCAGTTCAATATACAAATTCAGTCTATAACTTGGCTGACTGGGGAACTGTTGGTAGCTAAAAGTTTGGTCAAAGCAGCTATTGTTTAATTGTTAGTACAAGCACGAAAAAAGAATATACAAAGTAAACTAAAGTGTTTTTTCCGATATTATTGTTCCAAAATCTAGAAGAAACGCTCATTGCAGTGATATATAACACATTAGCAAAAGTTGAAAAACTATTGACTTATTTTACTATATGTTTAATAGATGCTCGTTGACCTTTCTTAGGCATAATATGAACGATCAACTGTAAGGTAGCGTAAACAGGAGTGGAAGCTTCAAACACTAGAAAAATTGTGGTAAATAATCGTTTAGTTGGTGTACTTCATTATGGTAACAATTTTCAAAAATCCAGAATGGTAACTCCAAAAAGTAATGGAACTAGAGTGCCATGTAAGTAGAGTTGTGTAACGACAATGTGAATGAATTAAATTAACGTTGACAACACTGCAAAAAGTATTAAACTCCAATCATTTTTTAAATGAAAGTAAATTCTTAAATCAAATCCTTTTAATCTCCAAACAACAAGAGGAACCACCTGAAGTATTATTCTTCAGTTCTCATTAGTTTAACTTGCACCTGAGATGCTTCATTATAATGTTACGTAAGTGATCTTTAGCGTTCATCTACTACGCAGTAATTAATGCTATTGCGGCAGGTATTAGCTGAGCAAAATAGGTAAGTAATTTATACAGATCTTTAATTCAATACTGTTATGACATTCTTACGCATTTTACCGGAGGCAACTGAATAAAAATGTTTTTCTCGCATTACCATATTTTTCACCTTCAAGCAGCAAATTATTATAATATTTATAGACATAGAACTAATCGTTAAACATTGGAATGCTGTAGATCAAATTTGGCTATGTCCGAACAACGGTTCGGAAGGGCTAGAATATGCGTTAGGGTTAATTTAGGTCGTCGGACTTAGCACCGAACAACTCTAGTAACAATAAGATAGACCGACACGCATATTTGTCTCATTAAATAAAGTGTACATAACAGCGATACCTATTTGTTATTGTATTCATATTACCGCGTCACAGATATCACGTGCGGATATTAAAAGTAAATTAATTCGAAATCAGTAAATCAAACAGTTAGTAGGGTGTAATTAACTTGCAGATTAACTATAGCTTGTTCATTATGTATAATTTGATAGATATTTATACCGATAAATCTTTTACATCGTACTTTCGAAGTGATATCAGGTTATGTATTCTGTGACAATAAACAACAAATAAACTTCAACAACGCTGTATTGTTAAAACAGAAAGATAATATTCTGATATATTACATACTTACCCACGCACGAGCAAGTCTTCGTTTCAATTAATCGTAACATATTATGTCAACTATTTAACTGTAATTGTGTTAATTTCTATTTACTAGGTACTAATTTCTATTGCAATACTTGCTTCACGCTAAACCTAGGCGATCTTTTAATAGTAATTACAAATCAAAATATTTATTGTCGCAACATTCTATATTTGTCATTAATGGCATTCGGATCCTTGAAAATATGTATATCTTCTACAATTGTTAGTGATCCTCTGATACTGAACGTAGAATATGAGCTCTTCTGCTTCAGGAAATAAAGCACAATTTCATAGAGGTATTAGCTTGTTGCTCTTCGACCTTTATGTCTTCATCATGTAGTATCGCAGCGTATCGTCCACGAGGATGTTTTTCTATATGTCTCTTAATTTCACTGTTATTCGTTATCTTGGTCGGCTGCACGTTCATGGAGACTGTATGTCGGATATCTTTGATCTACGGACTTGTGGTTTAATAGTATATCTTTTTAGCTTAACGATTGATATGTTCCCGCTACTAATAAATCGTAAAATGTTTGCTTTTCGAGTCGTGCATAGGCTTCCACGCACGATGGATGGTTTGGGAATAAGCTGTCGTTATCTATGGCTCCTTTTCTTGTTGTGCTTAGAACTCGCACAGTCCCAGCAGCGAGAGAATGAGAGTTTGGTCTTTTTTGCCTTTGTTCTCGTCTTTCTCCGTTACAGGGTTAAATATTCCTGGAGTAACCTCAGCGACTCAAATTCCATAAGGTTTACATAGAGGAAGAGAGACAATATTTTATTTAGTCCTCCGAAGTGTGATGGATGTGATGTATAAGATAAAGCTTTGCTTCACTATGCTGGGGTTAATAGCCATGATGATATTGTGTAGAAAAGCAAGAGAAACCAGTGAAAATAATAAGAAAATAGCAAAGCATTAAACACCACATGTATGCATGCAATTATATTGAGCACCAGCACTTTGAAGATTTATTTTAAATGCTTCTCTTAGACAGCGCTATCTTTATACATGGGCTTGCCAAGTCCAGGACCTCACGATCCATGCAGCTTTTGCATTAGCAACCTAAGCGATGGTTAATTTTTCAAGCAGTACAAAATCGGGAAAATACTCTAGTTTACAAGCGAGAATCAAGGAGATATGCGAATTGGTTGTCCTTGTGCTCTATGGTTGACGTTCACTGAAACTAACAGGTCTTCATAGTATTGTGAGGTAACATCTTTTTTCAAATAACTATGGAAAATATTCTACTCAACGTCTTACCATCGTTGAAATAAATTAACAGAATACTTAGGCGTAAAGAAAGTTCTTAGTAATCGCGTTACATCAAATTCATAAGGAAATTCTATTATTTTATCAATTATTATTCAATGTGGAATACTATATTGAGAAGAATGGATAAAACTAGCATCAACGGACGTTTATAGACTTCGCTAAGTAGTTAGATCAGTTAATAGTTCGATTTCTTATCTCGTTCGAAAACTTTCACTTACGAAGGGTTGAATCATGTTTGTAAGGAATTTGCTTAAGCCTATCATGCTGACGTTAACGCAAAAGAATTAGAGATGGAATGCATATCGATGTAACAGAGTATTTGAAAGTGTTTGGAATAGTGGAAAATTGAGAGGGGTTTTCTATGCACGATGGTCACTAACTACTGTGAGGAACATTCCTTTTCAAAATTCATAGGAATCGAACGGGAACTGAGAAATACAATGCTTCAAGAAAGTTTGAACAGTTTGTCCTTGATGTCCATTAAAAAGCGATGTGCTTAAAGGAATAGACTGTATGTGATTTTGTTAATCAAAAATCTAGAAAAGTGCCTCTGTATTTTATAAGTATGTTCACATTCGTTTGTGGACTTTCAAATATAAAACTAACAAATTACACTAACTAAAATATTGTACATTTGTATTAATGCCGACCCTAAATTTCGTCTGCTCTTAGGATGGTTTTTTTAGGGAGGATCAATGCATTAAAAACAAAACAGAAAAATGCAATCGGCTTTAGTAAGCATTGTTAAAATATCATTTCAATATCAAAAACAAACGTGTCAGGGAATTTTTTATTACAGTTATCACAGACTAAAAATGTAATTGCCAGAATTCCAAATGATACTTTGAAGGAAAAGAATTCGTAAAGACAACTAAATTCCAATATGCTTAAATTGATAGTAATGAGAACTATTTTTAACTAAAAGGAGTAACACTAGGGCCATTCATATCTTGCCATAAGGAAGAACAAATTTTCCAGGCAATGAGATGATCAAATTCGAAAATCCAGTTTTTTACCATAGTTTCGAAGAACATACTAACCAAATATTTACTGGTTTTACTTCTTCAAAATGTAGGATTTATGTAAGGTTGGAAAACAAAGATAAGTGATTAAAAATAATGTCAGAATACTGGTACTTCTTGCTTTAACGTTTGCTTCAATAAAAGAATATTTTATTTTCTGCCACTACACTTATGATAAAACCTGACGTTATTAATGCGAACTCTACTTGTTAATCATATTTTTAATTACGTCTAATGATCCAATTTCTATATTATGAGTACTACTTTTGCAAGAAATATTAAACTTGAAGTTTTTACAGGAGCAACATAAAATATCCTCTACAGAATCACTCGTATTATCAATTCAATCCGTACGCATATTAATGTAAATGAAGCGTAATTACTGCTTCAATAAACCCTTGATTTACTATTTTAGCACACCTGGTACTACCTGCGTTTTCTTAAACGGTGGTGGTTCTTTCGTATGTATATAAAACGGACAGTCTGGGGCGTCCGAGAATTATTTGTGGTGTGGCTGGGCCCATTAAAAGTCTTATTAAACCATGATTATAAAACATTGTAATAAAATTTTACACATTAAAATAAAATTCGAATAAATTACAAATAAACTGGTCGTCATTAAGAGTTTGTTTATGGTACTTAATGTCAGGTTGGCTCATATTTTTGTTAATAAATTACTAAAAATGAAAATAATAATCATAAAACTATAATGTGACTACTGAACCGTATACGTAACATTCCCTTTTTCTTTCGTTCTTTTCTTTTCTGTTTCCTCTGATTCACTTCTTTCGTCGTTTTATTATTGCCGTACTTTTCTCGCATGCTCTTAATGTTATGTATGTTTTCCTTTCCTATGTCGAAGATACACTTGCTGTCGGATGAATCTTTATATTAGCTTTTATTTTATTGAATACAACGGTCGTCATTTTAGCATTGCAAGTATTGGATTATACTAAACAGGTAGAACAGTTCTGAAACATTTTCATCTTTAAAGAATGCAGATTCAGCTCTGAACGTACATTAACTTGTTATGTGGGCAGCAAAGGCAATTGACTTTGTTCTGCGTAGTTAATTGCATTTAGATCTTTAATTGTATTTCCTATAACATCGCAAGTCTTATATTTATAATTATTCCAACTGCATATTTTTAAATGTGAATATGAATACCTAATAACACAAAGCATGGAATACGAGGGTAAGCTGAAAAATTCGGCAATTAAAGCGTAGCAAATAGCAATATTTCAAAGAAATATAGCTGATGTGCAAGTTTCTTTATGCCTTCGCAGTACTCATTTTCCTCGAGCTTCCCAAAATAGTGGTTCACGACAGCTATCAGCTCCTCATCTCATATTGCGAACGTGTTACTTAAATTTAGGGAAGAGATGATAGTCCGACGGTGAATAAGGGGAATGCTTAAGCGCTTCGAACTTTAATTTAGCCAATTTTGCTTCGACAATTCCGCCCATGTAAACTGGCGCATTGTTTTGATGGAGAAAGACTTTTTTGCTTTCTTCCGGGTTTTTTTTTCGACGATAACCGCCTTCAATTGATCCAAAAGTTTAGAATAGTATTATCCATTAGTCGTCTGCTCCTTTGGAAGGTAATCGATAATCAAGATTCCCTTCGCATCCCAGAAAACGGTAGCCATCGCCTTTCCCGCCGATAGAATGATTTTGGCCTTCTTTGGAGACGGTTTACGACGTTTAGTCCACTGTTTTGATTGCTGTTTACCTTCCGGTGTGTAGTGGTGGATCCATGTTTCATCACAAATTTACGCCAAAAATCTGTTGGATGCTGTCGGAACCGCTCCAAAACAGCTGTAGAATATTCCACGCTTTTGGGGTGGTGTGAGCAAACGCGGCGTGTGCAAGATTGGTGTTGTACACCTCTTAGACATTCCTAATTTAACATTTCGAATGTATATCACCCATTCTCTGGGGATGCCTATAGTCTTAGCAATATCTATCAATGTTTATCGGCTCCACGAATTTCAAACTTTTTGCATACCTTCAGCAGAACTGGCTGTTTTTGGGCGTCCAGAACGGGAATGGTTATTTACACTCGTACGACCCTTTTTAAATTCATTTACCCATTTCTAAACAGTCTTAAAAGAAGGAGCATCCTCGCCTAACACATTTACCGTATCAGCATGAATTTCCTTGCGCGAAAAATAAAAATAAATCCGCCAAAAGTGCCTAGCTTTGAACGAGCGTACACAACAAACTACTTGGCAAACTGACATGAAGTTTAGCACGTATGTCATTGAAACGTCAAGCTATGCAGTAGCGCCAAAGATTGCTTTTACACAGCTCCATCTCACAGTTAGTTGCCAAATTTTTCAGCTTACCCTTGTAGCAATGTTACCATTTTGAAAACTATTTTTTAAACTAAAATGAATATATATTTAATTCTTATGACGAATTATCCTACATTTGCATTTCATGCGTTATTTCTGAATGGATTGCTGGTTATTGCAAGAAGAAAATCTTTTTATCCAGAGTTGTTGTAGAACGCCGTTTGTAATTTTAGAGCCAAAAGCAGAAGGGGTACATCGGCCATAGACAAATTAAAAGCCAATATTATTTACAAACAAACAATGATTAAATCGCAGTCTTCAAACCGCATTTCTTAACATTAAGCGTTCCCGAAGGAGGACAATTATCTGGTTCGCTGTCGGGGAAATATGTCGGAATGATCATTGAAGCTGGTTTTTTTAAAGGTATTAACAACAGTAAAGTTTGCGCGTTAGACCAATGAGTCGATGTACTTTGTTTAACTAAAACACATTGATGTTAGTTAAAAGTGTTTACTTCTAACAAAATGGAGCTGCGGCTCACATCGTTAACCGGCCAAACTCTAGGTAATGTATCCTATTGGTATTTGATTTTGCATATTGGAAATAGTTTTTGCCTACTGTATCATCGATCACAACTTGTCAAATCCAGATTTTTATGGGTGTGTTTTAAAGAACTCTATTGGCGAAATTGGAGCTAACTCCAAAAGAAGTTTACGACCACTCATAATGAATACTACTTTTCGTTTCTAGGAATAGATTAAAAAAATGGTGGTGGTTTGAAAGAAGAAACTAACCATTCAATTGTGTGTATAATAATTTACACAAAAAATCAAAACATTTAATTATGGAAGCCTTTTGTTCAAACGGTGTTCAGAGAGCCTAGAACCGCTCTGTCGAACACTATATAAAGTACCATACCAGTAAAACAGTAAAACAAAAACATCAAATACGGAATTCAATACTTATAGAACAGTGTTGGGGTAATAAAATACACTGTGTCTCTTTTTATTCGTAATCAATGTGCTTTTATAATAGATATGTTTACATGATGTAGGTAAATACGTAAAAAATATGCTTTTAAGAAACATATACAGCGTGTCACAAAAATCAACGATAACTTTTCAGGGGAATATAAGCCAGCGCATGATTAACCAGAATGTTGAAATATACCCTGAGTACAAAGAATAGAATTCACAGGTATAGCAGTAAACTCTACTCACACAAATTTATTAATTATGCGGAACGCAGTGAGAGCACGTGGGCTCTCATTGTCAACCGTGTTACCGACCGACAATGAGAGCCCACGTGCTCTCGAAACGCTGCGTTCCGCATAATTAATACATTTGTGTGAATGGAGTTTACTGCTATACCTGTGAATTGTACATTCGCACAGTCCTTGCAATCGTCAAAACGAATAGACTTCGAGATATTGACACCTTTATCAAATTCATGAAAATCTTCAACTTAAATGGGTGTTTCGAGTGACATAACTACAAATATCCCATAATAATAGAAACATATTCAGAAATTGTCATCATTTTATTTCTGAAACATAACAATTGTTTCGCTAACACAATGGTTTCTTCAGATGCTTCAAGTGACCAAAAACTAAGAACCAGTTTTATCTGTATGCATTCAAAACTCAAAGTTTTGTTAAGCAATCCTACATGGCAACACAATTTGGCGTAAATTAGAGTGAGATAGGTAGAGACGTCATTCGATATGAATTGCTGCTTTCGTTTTCTGTGTCTCTATCGGGCATTCCTAGGTGTCCATCGAGTTTATTTGAAGCGCAAATATTGGGAAGCCGTAGCGTAGGAATATTATCTAATACAGATTACGATTAAGATTTGTAAGAGATTGGGCAGAACCCCGAATCGACTGCAAACAAAATTATACGGCTATGCGTCTTTGGTTTTTGGGACACACTATATAATTATTATAAATCGACTATGAAAAGAATCAATGTTACTTGCCTCTACAATCGTCTTAGATACCTACTATACAAGTTTTTAAGATATTTTAAAATACGCAAAAATTTACAGCAATTTTGAATTGAAAGAACGTCATTTTTCTCAGATGCAATATGCTAATTCCTTTTCTGCTTTTTTGCAATTTTATTTTAGATCAATTTTGTAAATTTAGTCGATCTTGTCCAATATTAATAAAACAGTAGTGACCTAATAAGGTTAAGTATTCCGTAAACTTGGATCTAGCCATTTAAAGACTACAATTTTACGTTAACTTAGATTTAACCATTTTACTGCTTTATGTATATATAGCATGTTGTAAAGTAGATATACATACGTATACAGTACATAGAAATACATTACTCTGTCTCGAGTGTAGCTTTAGATTAAGTTAGAATCCAAGTATCTAAGAAATAAATTTAATAATTATGGTACAACATAAGATAAATTTTGACTACGGACACACATATAAAAGTAAACATCTTTTGTCAACTACATATCCTATTGTTAAAGAAACCTTATAGAGAAATACGTTAGATATACATATTTGCATGTTTGTACACAAAATAAAAATAACTCACCAATATCGGCTTTGGCAGGTTTCCTATGCGATAACACAAAACACTTTACCTCCATATTTTTTACAAATTACACATGTATTGCAAAAACGATAGGAGTAAAAATATACCGTATATTTGTATATGCAAATTTTCTGTGGAATATTTGAGAAAAGAACAGAAACCCCTATACCGCTAGTTTACAACAACATTATATTATTGTAAGGAATCTACGAGACGTCAGTTAACTCAAATAATAAACAGGGAAGCTAGGCTCCACATATATTTGCTTTTAGACAATTAAATTTGTCTTTAATAAACAATAGTGAGATATAGGGAAGGGTACAATGAATTGTCAACACAGTTGAAGCAAGTGACCTAAAGCAAATAAATGTATCAATACTAAGATAAAAAGAAATGATGTTTGAATGAACTGGTGTTTTTGTTCGTACACAATGCATGTAAATTTATAATTTATAATACGATTACCAGAAAATACAGCTATACTAGCCACCAAAAACTAGAACTTAAATAGGACACTTGTTTTTATCATGTTCTATTATCTTTTACGTAATTTATATGTTTTGTTCATAAATGTTCTTGTCTTTTACTTATACTATTATTGGTATGACTAAAGGTGTTTTTTGTTGATTCAAAAGTATTTTCTGTCTAACTTCTTATTACATATTTAATTCTTTACATCAATTGAAATCATTCGCTTTTAACTGATGTAGGATACGCTTTACTAAATTTGAACTTCGTTGACGTACCTTTGTATCTAGTTCGTCACATAATTTTTCTGTAGGATCGAGATCCGAAGATTGCCGTGGCCAGATCATACTTTTAATGGCACCCCCTTCTTCGTTCTGTTACATGCTTTAATAAAGTTTGGAATGACGTTAGCATTCTTCTTGCTAATTTATTTAAAGATTGTGCGTTAATTTTAATTTTCTTCGAACGGTTTGCTAAATTTAGACTTCGTTAATGTACTTTGCCATCTAGTTCCTAAAATTTACTCCTTGTAAATCGTTCCTGCATTTTAACAGAAAAGTCACCTGTAGCTGTTATTATGGATTTATATCCGGTTGATCCAATCTGATGAATTTAGCTTCTATAATCCAATGCACGAATAAGTGTACCGATAACCTTAGGTCGATGTGATTTATATCCACATTTCTCATTGCATTTGATCATATAAGTCACACTGTTCTTCAAAAACCACATAATTTTAACTTTTCTCCATCTCCATTACAACTAATAATTTTTTATCTAAAAGGTAGAATAGGCTATGTATATTATAACGGATTTGTAACGTACGTTATTTGGCGTGCTTCAAGGCTCTAACCTTGGACCATTACTGTTCTTACTATATACAGACAACCTATTCACAACTGGATCTTGCTCAGCGTTGGCCTAAAAGCATATTCCGTTCTCACTGATGCAGATGACTTCTTTCTTCTACAGCGTAACTTGGATCTGATGTCTGATTGGTGTAAAGCTAATTGTAATCAACCCAAGGTGAATCTTAATAAATCCTGTAAGGTGACGTACACTAACAAATTATTGTCCTTTATATGCCCATATTAATTTTGTGGCACATTATTATCTGAAACTGACACTTCCTGCGATCTTGAAATGATCTTTGTTCTGCAAATGAATGAACTGCGTAAATCGGCATCTAAAATACTGGATTTTTTAATTAGAAGTTGTAAGGGGTTTACGGACGCTGCTATAATTAAATGGCTGTATATGACATTCATTGTCAGCAAATTTGAACCGAATCTGATTTCCAATTTATTCGCAAAATCTGGGGCAAATTCAACGAAGATTTTTGAAATTCGCTTATGGAAGAAAAACAGAATGCCAGATTTCTCCCTAAGTTATTGAACAATAATATAGATTGTCCATATCTTACGACAAAGGATTACTCCAACATTCACCGATTGGCAACTAGTTAAACTGTGCCGTTTTATTTACCTAATGCAGCCAATGTCTTGATGCGCTCAATTGTCAGTGTTGTGTCAATTTATAAAGTAAGTATCTTCCGTTTGAATGATTCTATGTAAAGTGCAGTGGTTCTCATAGTGTTTATATGTACACTCAAATTTCTATAGTTCTATATAATTTTGTAGTTCCCCTATAAACATTTAGTAACGGTATGGATTGGAAATTACATAGAATTACAATTCCGAACGCAAAGAAATAGCAGAGACATTATTTTGTCAATATCAGAACTGTTAGTTATGTAAGAGAAGTACGCCGTAAAAACACAAATACGAATAAAAGTTTTATAATTCCACAGAGTTAGACAGACATCCTACGAAATCAGGTATTACCTTTCCTGCTTTTTTTCCATGCCTCTAAACATCATAAAAAGTTTGTTTATTGATAAATTATATGTACTGCCGAAATACACATATGAGTTAATAATAATATCGAGAGGAAAATTGCTATCGGAAGAGGAAAAAACAGTAATAAATTGTTATAAAGAGGTGAGATTTTCAAACCGAGTCACAGCTAAGAAAATAAGACGATCTCATCATCTCATCAACAATTTTATAAACTTGGGCAATTCCTACGGTAAAACTCGCGCAATAATTAAAAACTAACTCAAAGGCAACGCTCATCGATATTTCGATTAGCCTCTTTTAGTAATGTAATGCAACAAATAGAATGTAATTCGATTTGCACAAGAACATTAAAGTTTTAATGTGCTGAAATTTTGGTGGCTGTAGGGCAATAGTTTGGGCGACTTTTACCCATGCCAATAAAACTCCTAAATCAAATCTAAAGGAATGCCTAGAAAATAACACCAAAGATAAAAACGATCTTAGATACAGCTTTTCTCATGGTACCATGAGAAAAGCTATATTTAACAAAACCCGTAAATGACTTTGGTCAACAATTACCGACACAAGACTGGGTATTTCAGCAAGACAATGCAGCTATCCATAATTTTAGACAAACAAAGGATTCCTTTTCATCAAAAGAAAATAAGTTATTACAGTGGCTTGCTCGCTCGCCCGATCTGAACCCGATCGAAAGCCTTTGGGGAATATTGGCAAAAGAGGTATATGTCAATAATGAACAATACGATAGCATCAAGGAACTAAAATCTGCGATAGTGAGTTGTTGGAATGATATTCCTATTTCAAGGTTGACCAAATTGATAGACAGTAGGAAGTATTTTATTCATTAATATTATGTTAATGAATCTATAGAAATTTCGTTGTTTTCAGTTACCATTATTATAAACATTTTCTGCTAAAATGTAATAATTTTTTTAATGTTATTTTTTTACATTTGTGTTTCTTTGTAGTCTAGCATTAGGTTCGATGCATAATTTGCAAAAGATATTAAGAAAACCAAATATTCTGTTGAAAATTTCGTATGGAACTGTATAAATTTCTCTGAGTGCATTTACCTATACTAACTTGCGTTATATTTTGGTTGTAGATTAAATATAATTACCTTGTTTGCCCTGTAATTGGGTTTTCTCCTGTTGAACAATGAAATGATACTATTATTATTATTTGTGTTAATTACGTTTTGCTAGGGTAGCGCCCTGTCTTTTGTGTTTGCATTTTGGGAGCTTGCAGTGCTAAAGGGTTGAAAACATTGTTCTTATATGACGGATTAAGTTAATTCATTATAAATTAATTCATTATAAACTTCTCTTTTTCTTCTCAAGAAAAACAAAATCAGACTGTTCCAGATTACCATTTTTTTATATAAAATCTAACCTCACCTTACAAAATGATTAGGAAGTTTGTAGCTAACCTTCTCTTTAGTACTTAAGTCTTAAGCAATCTTTATATTTGTTGCGTAATTGCAGGCTACCGTATATGTTTACGTACCAAGAAGAAGCCTTCTTGTTCTAATTTGCATTAAAATTTTACATTAAGACGAAGTAACGTACTACGAAGCTTACCCATGACACGTCAGTCGCCTCTACGCAATATAAGTATTATTTGTTATTTAAGATTGCTATCAGGAAGCGATTAACATAAGATATGCATACATTAACTTCGTTTATTGTCGGGAATTTTACTATATTTTTAACTTAGCCGAGTCTTAATTGAACTCATAGAAATTAGCATTTGAAATGAAGATATTACGTAAATTTGTTGGGGTCGCGTGATACGAAGATGATGTTTGTAGTAAAATAGTAAGACGCTATTTTTGCGTAGGCATTACCGTTTTGCAGTAATTACTGGAAAAGGATTTGAACCTGTTGTTTATTCAAATCAATATTAATATTTTCTACGTTATAAATGTTTTGATGCGGTTTTTTTCTTAATATAATGTAGGATTGAAAATTTGGCAGGAAATGTCATAGTGTGCTATTCGTGGTACCTATTTCGAGCTCAAACATGTCATTTATTCTGCTATTCCTGTAAACCTAGGTTTTTCTAACAAATAAATGTCGAGGTTAGAAAGTAGTCAACGATAATAGTGAAAAAAACTGCTTTTAAAAGTATTCAATTTAAATATGTTAAATCTATTTTAAAAAATGTTCAATTTTAAATCTGATGTTTGTTATCTGCTAACTTTGACAGGATTAAAGAGGTTCTTATTTCTTATATTAGCATGGCTCCAAATTTAACCTTGCTTACAGCTTTTATAGAGCTTTTACAAACACGCGTTGAAAGTTTGTAAAACATATATTCAGAACCAGAAGTACTGCACGGTATATAAATGTAAATGAGCTTGTGATAACTTCTTGGTATAACAGCATTGGTTGGTTCGTGTGCCGAAATCAAACTGATACTCATTCGAGAGTTAGTGTAAAACATAAATAACGTCCGAAACTGGAAATGTGCCAGTTTTAATTGCAAATAATTACAAAACAATAGCTATTAAACAATTGTTTCAAGAACTTGTAAAATGCCGTAAAGAAGCAAAAGATTTTATAATGTGCTTTTGGAAAAATTGTCATTGCTATAACTGTTATGACTAGTTTTCTACGGATATAAAAACAAAGTGTGTATCTTCAAAATGTAGTTACTATAATTTCACTTAACTCTGGTAACTATTATTTCCATTACCTTCTAATTTTCTTGCAGCCAACAGCATTACATTTCTTGATTTTATATTTTAAGCGTTTTTTTTCGAAAGTACAATCGGTCCCTGGTCCAAAGAAAGGTTCTTTTGTCCAACTTTCTTTCTCTCGATCTATGAGAGACTTGGGTTCCTTCATGATGTGATGTGATTTTGATATCCCAGATGCTTTAAGTTTTGTATACAGATGCTTAAAATCAAATGTATTTTAATCATTTAAATACTTGTAGGACCTTCAATGCTATTCCACTATCCGTATAAATATTGGTTGCTGCGTCACGAACGCCTTTCTCTTTATTTAGGGTCTCATAAACACTTTTTAGCCAGAAATTAGGGCCGTTGAGGCCAATGTCAGTTTCCCTCAGCTCTTGATCTCTGTGTGTACCATGTCCTTTTTAGTGTTGAGGTCCATCCATCGCCCACTCAATGTGATCTTCTACGATCACCTTTCATATTTGATCGAAGCTATACTGCGAAGTGACACTCGTTATATTATTTATATTTAATTCCCGGAGGATTTTCAAGTGTCTCCTAATTTATTGGCTTCAGATCTTTTAAACCTTTAAATGTAAGGTGCCATAGCCTTCTATGTAAATATGAAATAATGTCAGCCCAGCAGAACTTTTAGAGCTACTGTAGGGTAAATACGTATCACGCTTGCGGCATTGGGCCCTGCAAGCCACTGGATTTGTTGGAGTTTCCGCACTAATAATAGTATTACAAATGCAGTATTCAGTAAACACTCAATACATTTCGAAATAATATTTTGGAATTGTTAATGCAATTGTTCTCAAAACATTGGAATCAAACTTTACGTGTGTTTAAGAAAATACATCTAGCGTTATAATAACAATCAATAATAATTCAAATAAATTTTTGAAGGTGTTGATCTAATTTTGCTTTATCAAGACTTTTAGTTTGTTGAAACATCTATACAAAATCGTTGACAAAATAAATGCAACGTATTGCAGCGTCTGTGCAAATTTTAAGATTTTCAAGTAACAACAGGTTTTTCGTATTTGCATATGATTTTCTTTCTGCGGCGTGACACAGCTAGGTGCAGGAATAATCTTCAAAATTTGCTGTGTTCCATGGGCTTATTGCTTCACACCCTCGCCCAATTGTTATCACAATGTTTTGGATGATTTAACCTGTTCCAATAATAATAACCAAGTGAGAATTACACGAAAGCAGTTTCTTTCAGTTAGAAATGTTTCTTAGAAGCCAAAATTATTATTTTAGCAAATGTAATTTCTACCATCATTAAGTATTATCGAGTTTTGGGAAAAAGGATGACAAATATTAATTATCTACACATAAAATTAATAATAATTGATGTGTCCCTTTCGAGACTACAAAAATCTATTATTCTAGTAATACTTAAATTTTAATCCAATTATATAATTTTTCATTTGCTATTTGATTCCAGTATACCTTTTTTTATCTTAAGTTACAATCATTAATACTAAAGGCCTACTTCAATGAAAAATTTTTGATAACATTATAATTGTATGAAGTTACTTTGGATAACGTACTGTTAAGATACGCTATGTATTTCTTTATCTGTAGTATACGTATATAGATTTCTATATTCATCTATATCTACAAAAATAGTTACTTTTCCGCAAACATGTATGTATATATGTACATATACCTAACACCATTTCCTTTAAATCGGACTGAAGCTGTGCATCATCGAAACTATAAAGAAATCTCCATGGCCATATGTGACCTTCTCTAACGATAATAATCAAACGGTAAGTCTATAAATTATGCAACCAAGTTTACGTTAATAGAGATGTCCAAACAAAAATGATACTTTACGTGAGTATTTTATTGCTATGTTTTATTGTATATGCTTTCGCGCTTTGAATTAGTGGCCTTTCGAAAATGATTAATGCGTTCTACTCCATAAATGTAGGATTTTATATGGATTGTAACACTAGATATGTAAATACGGTAGGAATGAATACTAGAAATGTATGACTACTACTATGTACGACAAATAGTTCAATATTATTTTTGTAGAGGTCTATACGTGTAAGGAGGAGGTTTTCATTTGAAATTCTTGGAATAAAAAAGTAGTACTATGTAAAGTAATTGTTCCAGTTTGATAATTAAATCCGTATAGTTAATGGTGCATTACTGAAGAATGTGGAAGGAATATTTTTTTTATGTTCTAAAAAATAAGCAAAAATAAATACTTAGCGTGGATCACGGTAACAGTTAAGTAAAAACATAAGGAATGTTTTACAACAAAATACTGAGCTAAACAATTTGTGTTTTGTTGTATGCATGTTTGAAAATATTATGAGATTTATGTTTTCCAGCACTTCCCTAATAGTATTTTATAATCTTTTGTATATTTCGCTACGGTTGTCTACATAACTACATAATTATATTTGAAAGATAATTATACGTCCTTCTTTCGTAAAACAAAAACAAAATAAAGATAATCACTATTAATTAATTATATTGTTAATTATTGAACGTCCCTTCTGAAGTAAAATTAAATTCACTATACTGCACAAAGATGTTTATTTTAATTTTCGAACGCATTAATTAGGTTGTCTTCACTGTACGGTAGTCAAACACCCGCTATTCGGAAGTGAGTCTAAGCAATGAGATAAATAAGAAACATATGTATATGTAATAATAAATAGGCTTAATTGCAGTACAGAATACTAAATAGTAATCCATGCAAAAGAATTAAAAATGCTAAATAATCTATGTAACAGGATCATTTATCAAGTTCAAAAAAAATACAAATAAATGGAACACCCGCTTATAGTTTAGGAATTTAATTAAATCGCAAAAATAAGTTAGGTACTAACTAAAAGTTGACCAGGTGATCCTTGAGGAACATCCGTTTTAAACAAAGACCCCTCAGATAACTTTTCATCCCATTTGATCGCTTGAGACTGATGTGATTAGTAAAGTAAGGATATTGCGTTTGCATTAAGTCCAGTATAATATAAAATAAGTAGCAAAAGCTGATAACTCAGTGTGACAAAGATCCTGCTAAAATCAAATAGTGTAAGAAGAGAGAGAGAGAGAGAGCAACCATAATACCACAACCTCTAAGTACAGGGCTTGCTCGCTGTGTATCCCTTTGTAGCTGATCTCTCGGAACGTTAGTGTTGAATGTCTTGTATATACGTATGTCTATGTTACTAACGCTGTCGTACCACCGATCAATAAAGTCAGCTTATATAAACGATAAAGATTAAAAAGGGACCAGTATATCCATACCAGCCATTAGTAGTGCTGTAATCTCAACGAAAGTTGGTATTCAGAAGGAATCTCAAAAAGGACAAGTCCAAGTCGATAGCAAACTGTGTTAACCAGCTAGCTGAACCATTGGCACCAATATATTCATTCAGGAAAGTCTTTGTTAATACCAAAGCTGTAAGTGTAGAATTATTCGCAGAAGCTCCATCTTGTTTAGAATAAAATTTTTTGCTTCGAAATTTCAAATTATCCAAAAAGTTATCTAGAACAAATAGTACAATTTCAGCATATTTTCAAAGCAAGTACACCTTCATAGAAATATGATATAATAACTTTTGTAGAGAGATTTAGAACAAATATTAATCTCTTATCAGATAAAGCTTTGGTGTTTATAACATTGTTTACATAACACAAAAAGGGACTCACATTTTTTAAATGCAAAACCTATCAGGTTTGAGAGGGGCGGGGAGGAGAAAATTTTGCATATAGAGTTATACAATAAAACAGTAGATAGCTTTTAACGACTTTATTGGTTTTCCAAATATTCACCACGAAGATTAATACACTTTTCCATGGGCGATCGAACCAACTCAGGAAGCAGTTATTCTATTCGTTTGTTGGTACAGTCAAAATTGTATTTTTTAAGGCATCGATTGCAACCTTTGATTGAGCAATCCGTTCTAGATTTTCGAAAACGTAAGAAAATGGGACTTAAGTCTAGACTATACAAAGGTCTAACAATTCGACGTTTTGCTGGTGTTAAAAAAACTTTATTGTCCTGCGTGCCGCGTGCAAACTGCCTTAGTGGAGGATGATTTGTCGTTCGGGGTTGGGTTTTCAAAGCTCAGCGATAGCTTGCAGCCAACAAGTGGTTGTGCACCCAGGCAGTAACTGTTCTTTGATCTTCTAGAGGAATTCTTCTGTTATATGACCCAATTTCGAGACACTTTTGGAGACACTTCAAGAACAGATCACTTTTGTCGGCTTTTCTTCGTCAGGGAACATCCAAACAAACGACTGGCGTTTATTTTCTGGCTCGTATTGGTAAATCTAAGATTCATCACCACTGACTGCCGTGTTTGGTGCATCTGCACTTAGATCAACACTAAGACTACTCCGTCCAACTTTAAATTGTTCATACTACCGAGAAATTGTTGACTAACGGGCGCTTCATTGCTGAAAACAGAAACCAACTCGGCGATGCATTTTTGTTGAGGTAATTGTCTTCGAAAATTCTAAATTATAAAAATTATTGCGCCAAAACGTTCTCACTTTATTTCCCTTTTTTCAACTAACTTGTCAACTTTGACAGTTCGTTGTAGGTACAACACTACACACATCGCACTGAAACTTTGGATTTAGATAACTTAGATAACTAAATATGGAGGTTAATTTTTATATTTAATTAGTGGCGCCCTCTATGTCTCACTATACAAACTTAAAGATCACCCCTTGTATAATTCGAAAGGGCTGTTTTAAGGAGTAAGTATCAAAGAAACGAAGAAAAAACCATTAAAATAAGTTTTACTTAAAATCATTAATATTTTAATATAGAATACGCATGATAATAAAATAATAACAAAGAAAACTAATCTCATGCAGTTTCATTCTATAACATTTTCCAACATTTGAATTTTTTTACTGTCACATGTTTATAACTTAGTCACATGATACCGATTCTATTACATCCGATATAAAAAATACTATTCCTTCTTTTCCTTGGACGGATGAATTTAATTTCTGTTTAGGGCAATTTGAAGCCATCTAACACGTAAAAATGACATCGTTAGTCAGCCACGCCTGACCATACCTCCCACATCCCTGGCACTGTTCTCTTGTGCCATTGTAGTCCACAATCTTACACTATTAACAATGGCCCCACGGGATATCGTATACAAAATACATAAATACATTGAATTCATTATATATACATATATCTCTTGCAGATGACCAACTCCGGAGTGGACCGTCTCCGCGTCGATAACAATGCTGGCTCGCAAAGAGTGATGCGGTCGACTGGAATGCGCCTTAACGAGCTAATCAATAGATCACGGTTGGTCCTCGATCATTTATCATCTTCCTTAAAGAGATTTGTAATAAGAATCTCTCTGGATCGTTTGATTTTTTCAAGAAAGTGTCACAGGTGACTATTTAAATTTATAGTTCGAAAAATTAATTTGTTTGCTTTACCAGCATGTTTCGTTTCTTTTTTTCTTTCTATTCTGGTTTTATTTTACACCACCAAGTTTTTTTTAACTAAAAAAGTGCTTGCTGTACTAACAAAAGCAATTAGGCATGTAATTGAAAATAAAGAAGTATTTTCTGGAATTATAGTTTAAAACATAAGTAATTTTACGCAACATTACCTTTATTATGGATTTCTTTTGTTCAAAAAGCTTTTACATCCATTTCCAAGTTCATTAATAACGTATAATTTTATAGCGGCGCTCTTTGCTTTCGATGCTTTGATACTTGAGTGGTGTGATGCTGAATTTTACTTTTCGAACAGCAACATCCATTTACTAGAAGAATTTTAATCAATTGAGAAAGCAATTTCTTTTATATCTTTCAAATGTAATGCTTTGATGCGCATGCTTTATTCACACCTACTCCAAAACCAGAAAATTTCAAACCTTAATGGAACAATTTAGTAGCGCCTCAAATTACCACTATATTAGAACCGGCGAACACATCGTATTGAAGGAAATATTCAAAAGCCTAATTCACAATGTATAAACTTTGCAAGCGTAAGTGGTTATTTGGCGTTTACAGTGAATGCTTAATACTTCTTAAGAAATGTTTCGAAATTCTTTACTCCTATGATGCATAAATATTAATTTACTATATGAGCTGAGATTTGTAATACATAGATCTGAACAAAACCTAATACACATTAATATATACACCATTAAACAATTTATTAATTTGTAAAAAAAATAATTACAACCAATTAACATGGGCATATTAATATAATTTGCATATACTACAATTTCATGAAAACCATTTTACATTCCGAGAGTAAAGGTCTGAAATTAAACTTACTTGAATCCTTCCAGATAAATAAACTTAAATATTCAGATGTATTAGTTAATGATCAAATAGGATTGAATATTCACCGTTGTTAAACCTGTTTGTGAACTCTAGTACTAAGAATTTAGAGACATAATTAGCCCATTATGTAAACACATTATGTATACTAATTAGGAAACCTAATTAGGTAAGCAGATTGTACACATTATCTTTAATTAGCATAACATAATGTTACCTTAAGTTTAAGTATAAATAAGTTTGCTGTTCAGTAGAAGTAAAATATCTGATGAAGCTACAGTGATAGCGAAGCATGTTAGAATAACATTGTGATAAATACATATATTGGAAATTTTTGTAAAATATTTGAGTTTTACTTCTTCGGCCATTGTTCAATATGGATTTGCTACAAGTGTCGGCCGACTCTATCGATATTATCCTCTTATTGCTGATAATTTCGCAATTGTTGTCGTATTCATCAGAAGATAACATAGGTGAATTCTTGCAAGTGGTAATTATAAATAAACCAACAGAAATAATAACTAGAACACGATCGACAAGGAAACACACAGCAGCATTAAATCTAAATCGAGCATCCATCCGTGGAATAATGCACAGTGATTTGAAGTTTCATCTTTACAAAATTCACGTTTTGTAGAAACGTAAATGTTGTAAAGGTAGCCTACGAAGCGCGGCAACAATTCTGCATGTTAATGATTGAAAAGATTAATGACGACCACAATTTCATTAACAATCTTTTTATGTCAGAGAGGACTCAATTTCATCGGAATGGATATGTCAGGAAACAAAATTGCAGGTATTGAGCAACTTATAGCCCTCACTAATTGCACAAGTGACAATTAGAAAACCAAATGCTTGGCGTGCCGCATCAATGCGAGGTGTGATTCGGCATTACTTCTTCGAAGACGGTAAAGAGAATGTAACAACAACAACGTCTAGCCGATGTGTAAATATCCTCGAAGCTTTCGTTCATGAATAATTTTGGCTCCAACAAAATGGAACTACGGTCCAGGCTTTAAAAGAGCTCTTTACTAACCACGTAATTTTACGGTTTGATGACATCCATTGGCCTCCGAAATTATTAGCTTTGTCGGTGTGCGATTTCTTGTGGGCTCAACTCAAAAGCAAAGTACCGAGTGTATGCATGTTTTTTTCCGTCCTTTTGTTAAAAAGGGACACTTAATTTTTAAGAAAAAATATTTTTTTTATTCAAAATATTCATCTTTCATGTAATTTATGCATACCATTTCAGAAAAACTGCTTGCCTTTTGCGGCAAACCATTCGTCGGGACATTTTCTAATTTCCTCGAAATTGCGGAAGTGCTGCTGTGCGAACACGTACCTCATTGATGCGGAAAGGTGATAGTTAGATGGCGCCAGGTCTGACGAGTACGGTGGATGCGAAGGGTCGTCCCATCTACATGATTTTAAGGTGTGTTCCACTGATTTTGCTGTATAAGACGGCGCATTGTCGTGCAACAAAATCACTTTGCCATGGCCTATTCCTTCCATGGTCTTTCGATTAATGCGTGGTTTAAATTCATCATTTGTTGGCGATAGCGGTGTGTATTAACGGTTTCGCCGGGCTTCAAGAGTTCATATTACGTAATACCGTTCTGGTTCCACCAGATACAGAGCTTCTTGGCAGAGCGATTTGGCCTGGCTGTTGAGGCATCGGTTTCGTCGGGTGAAAGCCAAGGTTTTTTTCCGATTCGGGTTTTCAAACTGAATCCATTTTTCGTCACCCGTCACAATTCGATACAAAAATGATTTCCTTTCGTGGCGCTGAAGCATTTCACAGGTGAACTGCTATTTGACGTTCATTCAAATACTATGGGGACAATTTGCCGAGTTTATTGATCTTCCCCATTGCTCGTAAAAGTCTGCTTGTGACATATGTAATGCTTCTGCTAACTGCCGTTGAATTTCATTGGGTCATCATCCAATAGCTTGCAATTGTTCGTCTTCGCCTTTTTGTGATCTACCAAACCGTTCACTGTCTTTTACATTGAAATCACCACATTTAAATTGTCGAAACCATGTCTCAAATGCTCTAATCGATAGAGCGTGTTCACCATACGTTTCTACCAGCAAACGATGACTTTCACAGCCTTTTATTGGGTTTATAGTTTAAATGTCATACGAACAAAATGACGTGTCAAATTAATACGCTGTGTACTTTTCGCTGGCACCAACTTTCAGTTAAACCGGAAAAAACTTATTTATACGCCTAGTTTATTCCACACGCCTAGCGACAATCGCTGAGTTGAAAACGAGGATTTAAGAAGAAGTTACTGTAATCCCATGGGAGTTTTCAGAAGATATTTTTTTTTAGTAGAACACTTACACTCCTATACAATTCACTTTTTTCTATAACAATAGCACTTGTAAATATATTGATTTTACTTCAGTGAGGGTAGGGTTCATTCAAAATTTCTCATTTCCCTGTACCATCTTGTATATCATTCCTACATCTACATACCTGAGCGAATATTTTTATGACAAAACTGTCAACGATTTTCACTTACCTGAAGTCCGGTTCTTGAAACAATCTCCCATTTATGTAAAGGTAAGCAAGATCGCCATTTTACTTTCTGATCAGCGTTCTCATCTAAAAATAAATAAATCCTTCAAACAAAGCGATAATTACATATGTATACGACCATGCACCATCAATGCGATTGGGCACTGTATGCGTAAGGCTCATAAGTCGCAAAATCTTTCTCGGAATAATTTCGCTCATACCATAAACTACAACTTAAATCTACCAATGGTATATTGTACGCGAGCTGATGTCAATTGATCCAATTGAAAAAGTACATCCAATAAAATATCGGTGCATAAATAATCCATAATGATTCTTTGAAAATCCACCCACGTTGCGCGTGAAATTCATCGCGGGTATCAGTTAATTCCTTCTTTTGCTCGTTTCATTTTACCATCAGCTCAATTTAAAAAATGTCATGCTGTTTACCGTTGAACGCAGATGCGATTTTACAAACAGCATGCACGTTGCTGTTATTGCATATGTTTAATCAGT
This sequence comes from Trypoxylus dichotomus, assembly GCA_023509865.1. Taxonomy (NCBI): domain Eukaryota; kingdom Metazoa; phylum Arthropoda; class Insecta; order Coleoptera; family Scarabaeidae; genus Trypoxylus; species Trypoxylus dichotomus. Next base: position 42,184,274 of record CM042074.1, on the reverse strand, counting down.
ATATATTTCCATCGTTATAATTAATGGATTTATTTCTTTAAGTACAACAACCATTTTTTTAGGATGTAATAATCTGCATCGTTTGGTATTGATTTGGACAAATTCCACAAACGCAGGAAAACAAAATTTAGTAATATAATCTAATACTTTCGGTATTCTATTTCTGTATAACTTGTATTCAATCACTGCAACGTTATTGGAACGAAATAGTTATTCAACCAATTATATAAGTATTTCGAAGTTTAGAAAAGATTGAAGAAATATTTTTCGAACTCTAACAGTTGTAATATCGCTAGGAATACTTTCCAATCTCTACTTAAATGCAAATTAGAAATATAAAACACAAAACAAAGAGCAATTATGGATTACAAAATTACGTAAAAAGCTCACGCAACTTAATAGTAATAATAACATTCTTTATTGCCTTACAGAGAATACATTTAATATAACAATAATATAATATAATAATATGGAGTATAATACAGTAAAAATAAATTAAAATTGGGAGGAAGGTATCATCGAATTAAACCAACATATGGATTAAACAGAATAACACCTCAATGATACTAAAGAATCAAGAATAAAGTGGAACAAACAATAAAAACCATACACAAACGTTAACAAAGAGGATCCTTAATTAAGCCATTACCACTCCTAGTCATATAAGTAATGAGTGCTTTGAGTAACACATTTGTTTTATGTGGTGGGACCTCAAAAGTGGGAAAAGTCCTCATAACGTATTGAGGCAATACAAAATTAATTCTGGAGAAAAGGAATGAAGCATCAATGGCGTGGTTAATCAGTTTAAATCAAAAATGGCTGGTAAACTCCTTTCTTCGATCCAATAAAGATACAATAGTAAACTCGCGTAACCAACATCACGTCCAGGGTAAGTGCCACCAATTTTGAAAGACAGATATTTTAGAAATCGTTTTTACACTCTTTCAAGTAGTCCCCATAGATACAAATAGCAAGGATATCAGACTAAGGAAGCCTGTTCTAATTTAGTACGGGCAAGCCAATAACACAACGATTTTAGTGACGTGGAATTCTTAAATAAATTGCAGGATCGTATGAAATGTCCTAAGGATTTCATGGCGGAATTTTGCACAGATAGTATGTGATCTGCAAACGACAACTTCTCATCAAACAGCACGCCCAGGTTCCTTATAGATGATATAGGAGCCTGGGAATAATAGTGTGACTCACAGCGTATTTATAACTGCAAAATGTATGACATATAAACTAGCTTACGGTACCACACTTACTCAGGTTCAAGTGAACTCTTTTCTGAGTACACCATCTGACTATGGTATCCAGACTGCTCTGGAAAAACAGACAATCTGTTGGGGAGGTTATGATATTATAGATCTTAAGATCATCTGCATATACATTGCAGTTCAGAGTCTGTAGAAGATTGTCCACATAAATAGTGAATGAAAGAGGACCCAAGCTAGATCCTTGGCTTTCCAGAGGAAGTAGAAAATGTTAAGAAGGTGTAGTCATTGTAATGAACATAGCACGACTGATCAGGTAGGTACGAGCGGATTGATTTTATTACTCCTGGGGAGAAACGAATCTCCCTTAGTTTATAAGTGAATGATTAATAGTGTCAATTGCTTTACTAAGTCAGTATATAATACGTGCACTTGTTGATGTCCGTCCATAGATTTGCCAATATCTTGGTTGTAGTAGTTCCCCCAGGAACGAAACAATGTCGTGTACATAGGTCAAATTTAACACTAGTGTAGATTCTACGAGACAGGAGACATTCAAAAATTTTTGTCAGTTTTGATAAGGTATTTATTGGTTTATAATCTTGAAAGTTTGAGCGATTATTTTTCCTCAACACGGGTATAATTCTAGTAACCCCCTAAGCATAAGAAAAGATGAAAGAATTTACGGCTAAGTTAAATATTCTAGCTATAGACTCATATATTACTATATATGTAAAAATCACTTACGAAAAATGTGGGGAAGCCGTCATGATCAGTAATAGTATTAGAGTTTAACTTCTTTTTTTACAAGCTACTAGCTTGTAAAAAAATGCGCACAGTAAAGGACCAATCAGGGAAGTACCACCAATGAAATCTCTACTAAGAGGCTGTGGTTTCAGTAAGGCTTGTGAACCAAGTACAAACACTCTACAGAATTAATTTGCAAAAGTCCAGATAATATTGCTTGGATCATTTAAAGTGAGACATCCAGGTATTCTTGATTCTATTGCTAGATTAGCCTAGGATTTCTTGCTGTGTCTTCTGCAGCCACCGTGCGATATTTCGCATGTGCAATCCTGATTATCATTATGATTCGCACATTTAAACTAAATGTGGTAAGTCTCTTACCCACTTTAGTTCCACTTACGACTTTCGGTGTGGATTATCTCAACAACAGCGCATCGATCAACTCACTTCAGCTGTTGTCTATGAAGAAGAATCATAGAACCGTTAATTCTGAATAGTACACAACCATTTGTTTGCCAGAAGTCTTTGAAGAAATAAGAAAAAACAACCAGCGGTGTAGGATCATTCTTCACCATGGCAATGCAATGGCACACATCGACCCAAACAACTCAGCATTTAACCGGTCAAAACATCGAATTGATGGCTGCTATTTCCGCCTGGAAAGAATAAACTGCGTGGTCAATGATTTTCGACGCCAGAAGAAGCGGTTGATGCGTTCCAAAATGCATGTTTTGGAGATACCTCAATTAGAATGGAAAGGTTTTATGAACATTGGTCCAATCATATGCAAAAATGGAGAATATTTTGAAAAACAATAAGACAATTTTCAATAACAAATACTTATTTTTATTTATTACTCCGGATATATAAATAGCAATCCTGATAACTGTGGTAAAGATGAAAATAATTATATCGAAAATGGCTTAATTTCGGCAATAACGACGGGCATGTATATATTTCTGTCGAAATTAACACGAGCAGATCATAACATTTACTCGTATATGCCCTATAGATGTAAGCAAGTCTAACGTACATAAACCGTTACACCTGTACTTACACTAGAACACCAAAGCACACATCAAAGAACATTAACGTACCTCGGGCCATCGATAAGGGCAAATCAACAATCAAAGCTGGCTGCGGTTGAGTGACAGGTCAGTCGGATCTGCGCGCGGGGGGTACACCAGAACCGGGTCTCGTCCCAGAACACCTGGGGCACCACCAGAGAAAGAAAGATAGATTCGCCTGATAAACATCTATCGGGCTATAATTAATTGTGTTTTTATATTCTGTTTAATCATTCTATTAGAAACGATCTTCGATGTAGGGTTCCGAAGCCGAAGATATACACAATCCTCTCCTTACTACGAAAAGAAAGAGTAAGATAAAAGCGAAGGCATACGCTAAATACCGAAGAGCACGGCGATGGAAAAGGACGGATTACGTACAGAAACACAATGCGAGAGTGTACATTTTTTAAATGCCAATGCAAAGTGTTTCTGATTGAAGATTAAAAAGCTGTCTTTTATTTAAAGGACGTTTATTTCTATTACTGCGCGGGTTCGCTTCTACAAGGCGCAATTCGAGTGATGGATTCGGGATTTGTTTAATGTTCATTAGGCATGATGTTCTTCGTACACCTAATTACAGAGTTTGAATGTCGACTTAGGTGATTTATTACTGTCGTACGAACTGCGATCTTAAATTGAAGTGGAACGCTTTTAATTTCCCCTTCTTGTCAGACTCAGGCAGTCAGAAACCAGCTACGCGGGCATCAAGCAAGATGCAATCGATCTGTACACGCTGAAAGTAATTTATTAATGCGATAAATATCAATTAATATGCCGTGTATTAGTCAGGAAATGGACACCTATATTTATTGGTATCTGGTGTATTAACAGTGATACCAACGCTATAAATAGCACACTTATGCTAAAGAAAGATGTCAGATATATATTATCTCCTAAAAATATATTTTTTATGGGATTGACAAATTTTTCATGGAGTTTGGTAGTTCCTTGGATTAGTATTCAGTAATTTGAGTTTTATCCTGTCTCTTCAACTTGAGGACAACAAAGAGTAGTTATTAAGGTATAAACGAAAACTATCTATAACACAAGCTAAAATCGATAATCAACATTGGTGAAAACCCGCACGTTCTTTGTTTTAAAATTTTCGAAGTATGAAATAAATTCTGAAGAAATGAAAATATTTAGTGTACGATATGTAGTGACATAATACATCGTTTTTTAAAATTTAATTTCCTTTTAGAGAAAACGGAAGCCTAAATTCCTGATCAGCAATTTAGTATTCATAATTTTGGTCAATAGTCTATCCATGCACTATATTCTTTTCTTAGTATTTCCTGTCCTTCACAATGTTGTAGAACTTCGTCGCTAGATGTTCCAAATAGGTAGTGGTGAATAATACTTCTAAAAGATCCGCTTTGTTATTTTGAGGACTAGTAGCAGTTAGACTAACAACTTGATTTCATCAACAGATTTATTTCGATTTTAAAACTGAAGAGAAATTGTTTACCATGTTTCAGTCGTTTACACAGCAAGATGTACTTAGTTTGCTTGCCTGGTTATTAGACAAATGTGCGTAAGTGATCTATTATAATTTTTAATCTGTCAATCATACCATGCTATTTGTAGTTACAGAGTGCGAGAAATGAGTTCAGAGGCTCGACCTATTTTGAGTAAACGTTTGAAATCTGTATGATTCCTATTTTCGATAAATATCAAAGCTATGACAGTTCTCCCAAAACAACTTTTGTGTCGATGTTGAAATACTAACATGGAACAAACAACAATTATTTCAAGCAAAATCTGCTAAAAGAGCATTGGAAACATTTCAGTTGATGCAGCAAGTATACGGTGACGATTATTTGGGTGGAGCAAATGTTTTTCTGTGGCGTAAACGTTTTTTGCGATATCCATAATAACATTTTTTGAATTGAGATCCTCAAAGCCCCAAATTATGCCTAAATCTCGTGATGTGTCGCGCGTCAGTCTTCGGTGATGATTTTGCGCAGAGCATTGACGTTTTTCTAACTGAGTGCCGCTTTTGGTGCTCCTGCTCTTATATTGTCGCTAAGACTACTCCGTCCACGTTTAAATGAAAACAGAAATCATCTTAACAAGGCATTATTGTTCAGATAATAACATTATAAAAGAAGATATCAAAAATGATCTTGGTTTAATTCCGTTTTTCAACTAACTTGTCAGCTTTGACAGTTCGTTCTAGCTACAACACTGCGCGTACCCCACTGAAACTTCAGTTAAGTAAAGATGAAGGTTAATTTTTAGTATTGACATTTAATTAGTGGCACCTTCTATGTTTCAGTATGCAAAAAGACATACCTTGTATAAATACTTTTTTTAGAAATGGGTTTGTTTGTAGTAGTAATTTGTTAGTGAGTAGTATCATCTGCACAAAATTTTGCTATGTATTTGTGAAATATCCAGTAAATTTCAATATGCATCTCTCTCCCAAGATTGGAAACAGATGAGTGCCTTACATGGTTTCCAACTTAATCGAAAGTTGGGCGTCACTATATACATTTTTAGTTCAATTTTGCGATATATTCACAGTGTGCTCCATAAAAATGATACTCTTTTACTTTAGATGGCGTTCATTGGAGAAAACTTCGAAAAGAGTAATTTAGACACTTTACACTCCTAACAAAAAAGTAATGAATGTAGCTTTTACGTTGTTTTAACGTAAGTTCATAAACACAGGCCGTCAAACAGTATAACACTATATATTTATACCGATCAGATCCTACGTCGAGATTATAATGGTTTACGCTGGCTTTAATTTGTTCTAGACACTGGCTCGTCTATAGAACACATCCACCATGTAGAGAGCATAAATCATTCATTTATTTAAATGACACACTATATATACCGCGCTCTCCTCAGCGCGCCTAAGATTCTTTTCAATATTCCTTTGGATATTTAAGCAAACCCGCGTGCGCCCCTTTTCGATACAATACATCGATATATTAAATTAATTTTAATGGTACTGATTTAGACCGATGAAGTAGAAGTAAGGGAATTCCTAGGTAATGGTTGAAGTTGAAACAGCGGAGGAACAGAGGCGTAGAAATTTGGACGTACCTTAGATTGTTCGATATGTGGTATTTTGAGTCCAATCCAACGAGACATTTAGATTATTTGTAAAGTTATTTGAGCTGCATTAGAAGTACATATGTAGAGATGGTGTTTGTGATGGCAAAAGCTGCTGTTTAATGGAAAAACATGAGAAACTTGTGCCTTTTACTTAACTTTTTTTGAGAGCTTTGAAGGCAAACATTTGCAAGTGTACTTCTTTTGCCCTAACTTAATATACATTGTACATAGATAACAAATATGTTTGGCTGGAAAATTTGCCAGCACTAGTTTGAATTATATAAAGTAAAAGCGAAAACCGTATCAAGGTAAAGACCATTTTCCAGACTTATGGTGGGTCAGTAATCTAACCGATTTACATTTTTTATTACATAGTTGCGTATTGTGCTATTAGACGAAAATACTTTTCACATATAGTAGCAGCTACTTCAAGGTATACAAATTATACTGTTATAGAGAAAACCTACCTGATCGGTGGACTCCATGGAAGGATAATGTACCTATAAAAAAAAACCTATTAATTTTTGGAAAAGGATTTGTTCATAAGTTACTGCTTTTCCCAAAGGCTACAAACATGTAACTGGTTAATAGAGGTCGTGATTTTGGCGACAAATGCAGCAAAAGGTAAAATCTTGCTTTTGTAAATGATGTTCAAGGCTACGTAGGTTACGAAAATAGCACCTTGGACTTGGAAAGGTGTTGGAGGCTTAGTGAAACTAAATTGATAGTTATCGATGGAACAATCGTACTTTATTTGCATTTAATCAACTTTTGGCAGTAAGTCAGTAACAACAACTTATAGTATATAGTTTAATCTTAGATACATGGAATTTGAATCACATTGAATATGTGCACTCCCGTTTATGGAAGTTTGGACACCTGACAATATTGTTTAAATGTAATAAACTAAGAATTATAACCATGACTTATTGCGACATCTCTAGTTGTCGAACTATTGAAAGAATATTTCACAGGCATCGCAGTAAACTCCACAGATACACATATATCGATTTCATCAAATAGGGGAATTAGAGTATTACATCACCCAGGACTGTCAAAGAGCACACACCAAGCACACGATTTAAGATTTACACTAAGTAGCAAACGTAAACAGCTATTAACAGCACCAGAAGCAGCGACTGTTTAGTGTTTAGTGATTACTACGTTTACAAGCGCATTGGAAGTTGGCGGTAGGAGAGTCAAAAGAAAAGGTTTGGACAGATCGGTCCAAGTTCGAAGTGCTCAGACATAAATGAAGAATTTTAATGTGGATGTCTAAACATGCAGAAATGATGCACTATTGTGTGTAATAATACGGGAATGATTTAATTTTTCTTTTTTTCTCATGAAGATTGTAGGAGAATTTAGCTTTCAAACGGTCAAAAAAAGAGAAGATATCAGTTTCGATACCATTAGAGGTCCAGTTGAAGGGAAATTTGGGGAAGAAAAACGTGCATTCGCTGTTACTTGCGTTAAAGTACCAAATTCTGCGACTGTACGAGAGATTTATTGAAGATTAATCGGATTCTAGGAGAAGAGCAGTAGCTAGAGATTCCACTGCAACTCCTTCAGGGACAAAATTATTAGGAGAAAGATTCATATTTATTTATGCACGACATCAATTCGAGCCACAGGAATGTTTGTGGATAAAATTTACAAGCCCAACAAAGGGATAGTATGTTAAAAATGATGGTAAAGCCGTAATTGGTAGGATGCGTTATGTGCCAAAAAGTGTTATTTCAGCGAGAAGAAAGTTTAATTTCCATTTTATCGTAATTTGTGTTTTTGCTTGCTTTTGTGTTCTGTTAGGTGAATAAATATTATTATTATTTATTTTGGCTAATTTGATATTTTTTTGATAATCCAAGTGTCGAAACTTCCATGAGCAACAATATGTCAATATGTGCCGCATCAATTACCATTTCATTAATTTTAATGCTTGTAACTCTGCTCGAAAAAGAAGTATTTGCACTCTTTCGCCTAAATATTGGAAACCCTTTCAAGTAGTTTAAGGAATTATTTTGTTCTGATTAATTAATGTCAAGGATTCAACGTAAATGTCGACTCATGTTCCCTAGATAATCTTCTATCCATTTGCGTTGTTGTTGAGGTAGAAATAAGACTTTAAAAGAATTATTAAAAATTATGTATTTAGTAATTATTAGCATGTGATTTCCTAGTATTTATAGCCCGATTAGTGTCCTAAGGATGTGATTTTGTTAACTTTTATAGTCGGTGTAAGGCTGTTATCTGGATCTTTTAATAAGCGTTGTATTTACTGTCTTAAAATTAGAAAAGATGTGATTGAAAAGGACAAGAGTTCTTTCTGTTTTAATTTGGAGGATTGGTTATTTGGACAACGGTATTCTTTCCCTTTCACCCTTCCTATGCTGTGGAGAGAAGACAAGAGCCATGTTGACGGTTGTTTTATGAGTCCAGATATTCATACTTAAAATATGTATTTCTTTTTGCTTTTAAAATGTGTTTATATTTAAACAATAATATTTATTACAAGTTTTTATTAAGAAGAAAATGTGTGGTAAATGACATATTTTAGTTTTGAAATATTTAAATAATTTGACTTTTAATTCTGAAACAGTCTTTATTACCACTTAAAATATAACTAGAGTTGCTATTTGAGCTATTTCCATCTTTGAAATAGTCCTAACAACTCTAATTATAATCCATCATGAACAATATCACGTCAAGACTCAAAATATAACGCATAGCGACATAAAATAATCATTTAATCTCTGCGTAGTTGCAATACCATTAGCTTTATACCTAAAGGCACTAAAAAATTGATAGTATATTTTTTGTACAAATTGTATCAAAAGGCTACGCAATTTAGAGCGTGATAGCTTTGGTGCACTTTGGTTTTGTAATCCATTAAAAAAAGTGAGAATAACTTGAGAAAATTTGCTATTTTTGTAAACCTCACGGTCAATAAGGCACATCCTTTCATTGACCGAGAGATTTTAAATTGTACATTTTTGAATATAATAGGAATAAAAAAACTGGGTGGTCCTGCATTAGAGATTTTAAACCTGCAAAGTAAGAGCCACCATAACGTACATGTACCTACAGAATTTGACTGTATTAAACAGTTAAAATATATATTTGATAACATATATTTTAGTTGTAAATCTAACACAATAATGTGTAGGGTATGTTGACTTGAACGTTGTATGAGTAACAATGTGAAATATAATCCAAAACAATCAATTAAAATAAAATAATTACAAAGTAAAACAATCGAAGTATTGATAAATAAAGTTGGTAATGCCCAATAAAACAAAATATAAAACGAAAAGACTACAGTTCATAATTTGAATTTCATCTCCAGTCAATTTATTTGTTGAAGATATGAAGTTTTTCTATATTATTTTGTTAAAATAAGACAGCAATTACTGAGACATTTGTTATTAAGAGCACCAACTAATAATTTCGATTATTGTTGACTAACACCAACAGCATATGAGTTAAGACCTGAAAAGTGTGCGTTATTAGTCAATTAATAATTTTATTTTGTATTTACGACCAAATTGTATATTCTCTCAAAATTCGACATTCAATTATATTATTAGTGAAGGTCTTGCAATGAGTGTTGAAAGTTTCCAACAACAACACATTCTGTAGCCCGAAAGATAACAGAGTAATGTTTGGATTATTGCATACACTACCACTACAAAAGGAAAAGTTTGCTTGGTACCTTGAAAATTCAGTAAATTTATTTAGAATGATGAAAATAATCCAAAATTCTCTTTTCTGATTATGATTTATTACTATGGCGGTTTATAAACAGCTAATTTTGCCGCATCCCAGTCTCGATGAGGTTCTACCCCTAAAACCATCTTCCCTCAGTCTTCTCTTCTTCTTAGCTTCTTTAATTCCTTTTTTCCAACTCCTTCTTGGTCTTCCTTCTTTCCTTCTATTAGCAGACTCCTTTTGTAGTAGTCTGTCCTGCTTTATTCTCCTCAAATGGCCATACCATAATAGTTGTTTCCGTTCTATTTCATGTATTAATGATGTATCAACTTGCATTATTTCTCTTATTCTTTCATTTTTTTTCATGATCTAATAATGTCTTTTTACAGCAGTGTCTCCAGTAGATTATTTCCGTTGTCATTGTTTTGTTTTCTATCTTCTTATTCAGCGCCCACATTTCACTTTCATAGATAACACAGTTTTCAACAAAAGAGTAGGACATCCGGGTATCTTTCCTTATTGTCTAGTTAATTATCTAACGTATTTTATATTCATATAATTCGCCCCAAAACGATCTATAGATTAATAAATTTGTTTGCTTTTTCAAAAATGAATAGTTTTAATCTAGGATTTAAAATAAAGCACACTCCAATTATATGTATTTCGAAGACTACGTATTCGCAGTATATTAGCGTGTAATTGTCTCATACTTTATGAGTTTGATGCATTTCTCTAACACCTATGGCTACCCACGCCACTGAAACTGGACGATGTATCGAGCAAAGTTGAAGAGCCGAAGAAAGAGAAAAGGACGAAGAAGAAGCATGGGAGGTACTCGGCGCCTGAAGTGCGATGTGAAGCTGTCTATCAATCACTGGTCTGACCCCCGCTTGTTTGCATAACTAAATCATAATTGTACCCAACCAAATGGACATATTGACTAATGATAAGCACGTCCAAACATAAAAACAAGCGTTAAGGAACTCGGCAGGTTAAGTATCTCTGATCGATATATGCAGTATGTGCTTCGATGTTTTATGTATTTGTGTGTGTGCGAGAGCGTTAGAGATTATTATTATACCTATACATTACACATTAGTACCTAGTAGACGATATGCGCCTTTATTACAGAGCTTCGAGATCACATTCTTTTGTTGGTCGTGTTTGGTGCTTCATTCTTTGGCGCTTAGAAATGGATAACATGGCATTAAAGCCTTTATAATGTAGTTACTATGCACAAAAACAGCAAGTGCGATTTTGTACGTGTCATTCCTAGAGCACTGCCCTTTAATATGCCTAATATTATTTGCCGAATACTTTAGTAATTGTGGCAATCGTTAGGAATAAATAAATAATAAAAATTGGCTGGTGTGACAGTTAAGCAAAAGAGATAACCAGTTTTTCATTTCAGTACCACATATCTGTGGAACACTTTTATGTTTTGGGGACTAGTTTCAGTAATCTTGAACATGTTCACCATTTTAAAAATGAGCGTTTGTTAGAAGTGAATGAAATATTTGCATAAAACGATAGTTTAAAAATGTATCCGGATTTTATCCTAAGACATAAACCAAACAGTCATAGTTGTTGTTTAATACACGAATAGTTTATGAAGTTATAGACAATGATAAATATTGTCATATTGTCTCGAAACATATTAATAAACAGAATTTAGTAGTAGAAAAATAAATAAAGGAATCTGGTATGTGTAAAAATATTTTTGAATCACTTATATAAACAACTGCTAGAAAAAAAAACAAATCATATTTGTATATATGTGGATGTTTCTACAAAATTATTAAGCAATATTTAATACATGAAAATATCTATCTAGAAATGAAACAAAAAGTATAATTGAATCTTTGAAGGTTGGTGTAATACATTTACTTTCATATATTTCCCTCTTTTCTTATAAAGATATTTTAAAGTATAAAAAGTACTCTTACATATAAATTAAATAAATAATCATTCGCAAAAGTTGCACAAGACAAACATAAATAAAACCTTTAAGTTGTCCTCAAACTTTTAGATAAATTGTTAATTCCAGAAATGTATCCACAAAAAGTTTCCAACGTATGAATATATTTCCTTTTCCGTAATTTGAACATCCGTGGAATGACGTATATGCTGTTTCTAGTAGGCAGGTAGCTGATAGAAGGGATACCATGGATGTTATTACATTTTTTTAAATTGTCAATGAATTTACGTTCTATACTCTTTGTAAGTGTCGTACTTGTATGTGTTTTTTTACAAAAAGAAACATGGGTTTGCATGCATTTCTAGTTTGTTGTTCCAATCATTCAAGAATATCTTTATCGCATTCAAAGGTTTTTTTCTAGATCTAGACGATTACATTTTTCTATACGGCAAAAAACTCTACATGCAAAGGTAAATGGTTGCTACTGTATAGTAGACATTTCAGTATATAATAATAGAAGTTTATTAACTGTAATACCTCGCTATAGTTAAAATTTGACAACACCAAGGAGTTACAAAGTAGGTGTCAAGAACAAGCATCAAAGACATGACGACTGATAATTAAAGTTTTAAGATCAGAGAAGGTTTTGTATATTAAATGCAATGCGTTTATTCGAAAATTGAGAGACGCATACAAGCAAATCCCAGATTCTTTCCATATTAAGGTATTCACGTACTTGCTTCGGACCAAATGCGATTAATTGGGTCTTATTAGCATTATTCTAAAGCCGCAATTGTTGAAAACTAGCATATTTTTCGAATATCTGCATTAATCAAACATTGCAAATTTAAGAGATTTTCTAGGTAAAAAGAAATGTGTATTTGTCATCCGTATACAAGTGATAATGACAATGTTAAATCTCAGAAGTCAAACCAAATATATGAATAGAAAATAGAAAATGTCCTTAGGGGATGTGAACACTTGGACTCCAGTAAATGGGGTCACTTAAATATGATGAAAATAAGGGCAGCACAGAAGAGTACATACCAATGGTAGACAATTCATTCAGTAAGACCTTGTGATTGATGATGTCAAACGTTTTACTAAAACCTAAAAGAGACTAAAACGGTAGCCTTGCCTTGGTCAGTGGCCTGAATTATATCATCCACAATATAAGCAACTACAATTGCGGAATCACATCCATACATCCCACCAGAGCGCACTGAAATGTAAGTTTCTTAGAAATAACGAATAGACATACGACTTTTAAAAAAATAATATCAAAACTGTAAAAATACATATTGGAATCAATGGTATTATATATGGTAGCAGGGTTCTGAAGAGATGAAATTTTCAGATTGAATGAAAACACTGTTATTTCGCTCATTATTACTTATTGTTTGGTCGTTTCGCCTGCTAGCGCTTGTTATATGTGTGCATTACAACTTCTATTATTTGCAGATGTTTTTATATCCATTGAAACAATGATTTTTATTTTAAAATTAGAAAACTAAATAAGGGTTATTGACAACATTCACAGCAACTTCTGATTAAATATTTAATTTTATATAATTAACAAAAACATGTTTGCAAGTTATTACATGCTCTTTTGCCAAGTAAAGGAAGATGTTCGCCTCGATGTGAGTTCTTAAAGGCGGTAAGTATAACAGAAGCAGAACAGTCTTTTGGATAAGAAGAATCCCATATTGACCAAAATATTTGCATTTATGTATTTGTTTCCTATAGTACATAAGTTATTTTGTTGCTATCTAAATTGAATCAATTTACCAAGTGAATTGACGTTGCCAAACTGTCAAATTTAAATACTCTGTCAATCCTTAAATCTAACAAAAAGACTTAAAATATGGTTCATACATGTCAAGAGCTCTGCAGAAACTTCAATTTTTGTTTCAAAGTAGTCGAATGGATTCTATGTCTACTGACTTGTCTCTTTGTAACGTTCGTGGAACCGAAACTGCTGATTGACACTATACAAGCGCGCGATTTAGTTATCGTAGCAAGCTCTGATTATTTTATAATAACATTTTCATTATTTCTGATTTACATTTTTGGGGAAAGCAACCTATTGTTTTAACTCAATGTTATATTACCAGGAATGATACTTAATATAGTGGCAATATTTTTATGTATGATAGATTTGGCTGACGATAATAAACGTAAAATGAACGTCTTTGTTGTCACTTCACTTATGACGTTCTATGCACTCATCATGGCCGTGGATTTCTTTTTCTTATGAGGAAAAGGTATAGATTGACTAATATTCAGCTGGACTAACATAATTTGTAGTTATAATTTTGAATATTAATAAACTATATCTCGAATGTGGTATTTATTTCTTAAATAATAAAAAGATATTCTAACTTTGGTTTATACTAATGAAGTTCGCATCCATTACAATTTAGATCAAAATTATAAGACGTAAAGGATTTTCATCATTGTATATGTGATTAATATCAGTAGAGACCGGATTGTATGCAAAGTGCATATAATTTATTTTTCGCATATCTTTAATTATAGTCTATATGCAGACGTATTAATTACACTAATTGAAGGTAATTAGCGCTAATTAGTGATTGCATATTTACACATTTTTATGCATATTTTTAGAGAGGTTGCATATATTACATACTTAGGTTTCTTCTTACCCTTTCTATTAGTAAAAATTCCTAGTAATTCCTAATGTAAATCAACAACGGACAATTCTCAGAACGATAAATCTTTTACATTGGTTTCTCTTATATTTTTTTCCAATAACTGCACGTGTTTAATTTCGCCTAGCAGAAGAGATGTGGTAAATACGTTTTATTATTAATACCCAACTAAACTATTTATTCATTGAATATCTTTGAGCGAAACATCATGCAATTGTGTTACGTTTTTAAATACTGTGCGTACATACAATGAGTATAGCGAACAAAATATCTTTATGGATTAAACCGCATCCTGAACTGGTAAAGGATGGTGACAAAATATTTTGTCGAGCCTGCAGTAAACTGGTAAGTTTAATTTTACTAAAAGTTTTACGATTGTTTTTAAATTCTTTAACTTTTGATATAAAATTACAATTGTTGTTGTAGGTCTCTTGTGAGAGAAAATACCTTATTGATCAACACGCTGAAACTCCATCACATATTGGAAAATGTGAAAAACTAACTCGATCCGGATGTGTGCAGCAATCTATAGGTGTAGCATCAACTTCACGAGACTCACAACAAGAAGAATATAATACGGATCTGTGTAACGCATTAATTTCGTCTAACATACCATTAGCAAGATTAAACAATGTTAATTTGAAATCATTTCTGCAAAAATATTCCAAACATAATATACCTGACGAGAGTACCTTCCAAAAAAATTATATCACATCTTGTTACCAGCAAACAATGGCAGAACTTGGTGGGAAATAATTTTATTTATATCATGGTAGATGAAAGTACGGATAAGTGTGGCCGTTATATTGCCCATTTGTTAATAGGAATACTTCATGAAGATATTGTAGGTAAATTATAATTAATTTATTGTAAAGAACTTCAAAAAACAAATAATGTGACAATTGCCCAATTCGTTCAAGAAGCTTTATCAAATTTCTTTTTACCTGGAAATATACCTTGCGAAAAAAATGTACTAATGTTGTCCGATGCTGCATCTTACATGATAAAAGCCGCGTAAAATTTAAAATTTTTTTATAGTAACATTATTCATACCACCTGTTTAGCTCATGGGTTTAACAGTATAACCGAAGACATAAGGAATCAATTCCCTTGAATTGATGATTTAATTAGCAATATCAAAAAGGTATTTTTGAAAGCACCTTTACGAATCCAATTGTCTAAGGAGTGACTTCCCGGTGTTAAGCTGCCTCCTGAACCGATTATTATGAGATGGGGCACATGGTTAGACGATGCAATTTTTTACGCCCATAATTCTGAGGGAATAAAAAATGTAATTCTTGAAATCACTGCTGACTGCATTGCTCTAGAAAACTGTAAAAATATAGTAACCTCAACAGAATTGCTACAACACCTTTTGCATATTAAGTCAAATTTTAGCTTTGTTTCAAATTCCATTCGTAAACTAGAAACGCAAGGGATGTCGCTCTCGGAATCAGCCGAAATAGTAGACGAATAATGTAGCCATGTAAAAAAGTTAAGGGCACAATAGGTAATTCTATATACGATAAATTTAAAAAAGTGATAAATAAAAATGCGGGGTATCTGAAATTGAAGAAAGTTAAGAAAATGGTGGAAGGTGAAACAGTAAACGATTTCGACTTTAATTTTAGTTTAGAATGAATTGCAAAGTTAAAAAATGCACCAATTACATCTGTGGATGTTGAAAGAAGCTTTTCTATTTCGAAACATATGTATTCTGATAGAAGACTAAACTTTCTTTTACACAATTTTGACAGACATTTAATTATAAATTGGTTTAGACATATGTTGTAAACAAAGTTAATGTTTAAATTTCTGCTCTTATTTATTTTATGTTTGCATATTGTCGCAATTTTTTTGCATATATTCCCCAGGTTTATGCATATTTTCCCAAAAATCGGTGGATATATATGCGTATATATTCCAGTTTTGTTTGCATATAATTCGGTCTTTAAATATCATATCAATTGTCATATGAATTCAATTAATACATTCCTCGTATTGTTGAGTAAACCGAAACAAAATTACTTTCAGAATCTGTATGTAGTATTTCCGCAAACGTTTGTTGTTACATTACAGTTAACACATTTTTAAGTAGAATATAAATATATGGAATATAGTTTCATTTGCAGGAAATCAGAGCATAAAGTTGGAGGTTGCCTCCCATATCTCGATATGATATTATTAGTGCGGATTGATTACGTGACTTTTTTCTCTATACCAGTCTATCATTAAAAGATAATTAACTCGCAAATTGCCAAATAAATAAGTTTGTAGATACGTGTGTGTATTTGTGTTACAATTATGTGTGTACCGTTGCTATACTTGCAAATGCGTACATAATATCGTTTTGTATGTAGGATAGTTTTATTAACGGTTATTCATTTCGAGTGTTTGACTTATGCAACTTTTTGAGGTTGATGACAAAGAAGAAGTACCGTTTCTCAATTTTTGACTTCCTCTTGTTAATGTCGCCTAATTAGAACTATGGTTTCTGATTCTCGCTTTTACTATATCATTCATTATAAAGTTAATGGTATATACTTTTATTAATATAGTCACAAAGTCTACATCATTAAATATGTTGCGTTATTTTTATTTTCAAAAGGTAATTTGATGTTTTTTATTACCTTAAATACATTAAAGCTCTGTTTAACAGAGACATTTTGCGAACGTTTTCTCCATGTTGGATCAAATTAGTAATTTCTCGCTTACTCTATAATCAATAGGCTATAATGAGGACTATGTATGGGATACTTTGCTAAAGAATATCCAAATTTCATCTGCAGTATTGCCATTTGCTTACATGTAAAATTATCGACTGTAAAAAAGCGTAAAATAAACTAACTGTGTAGGTAAGGCGAAGCCAGAAAACTGGCAATAAATATTGAAACCGTATTTGTATAGCAAGATATTTTTTAAACTACCGATTCAAACGGTTGAATGAAGATGAAAAGTAAAAAATACACTCACTCCAGTTAGTAATAATAAAATATGTTTTTGCAAAGTGCTCCATAATCTCTGCTAGTCACATAATTCGGTATATATCCAGCTAACAACAAAACCACGCATTAAAGTGCTACTGGGATAATTTTCATCGTCTAATTACTTCGATCGATTCTAACGTTTCGGGAGTAATCTTCCATCGTCCTCAGGGTAACTTTTAGAACAGTTGTTGCTTGCCAAATTCATTTTGTGGATTTAATGGCTCTTTTACTTGCACTTTATAATTCTCTGCATACTCTATATATATGTTTACTTGCATATATACGAGGGTACTCTGAAAAGTTTCAAGTCTCAATATTCAAATGGCGAAATATTCTAGCAATATAATTGTCTATGCGTTGAAAGATACTTTTGGAAATTTTGGACACGTTGGGCGCCTAGTTTTTGATTAACAGTCATTTCTGTCACACGATGTTTCTGTACAAATAGAAAAAATCGAATATGGCTTGGTAGGCTGAACATAAAAATTGCAGAAAAATTGTCGCAATTGAAAAAAAATCTTTACAGATAGCCATGTTCTTAGTAATTAAAGTAATATGAAGCTTCTTTTGGAAAATTCGTAGTGATTATTGTCTGCTAAGACATAATAATATATCTACAGACTTACGACATATAGATTTTAAAAGCGATTTGAATTCACAGGGTCCTATGGTCCCTAGCGGTAAGACGCTCTCGGCAAGGAAGAGGACGTGGGTTTAAATCCTACCGGGACTGAGTTTTTCAGAAGAAGTTTTGAAAACGTTGGTAACTACAAGGAAATTGTGATTTATCATTACAAATTTGCTAACGGAAGTTTCATATTAATTTAATTAATAAGAACTTGACTTTAAATAATATTGTCTGCTGAGATATTATAGTCACTTATAGTGACGAACACCATTAAAGATACGACTACCTTTATGCTCCAGCGTTGCACTTTTCGTTTACACCTATATTGACAATGTGTCTATTGTTTTTTGTAACATCTTCAATTGAAAATTTTATGAAGTAGCTTTTAATTGCCTTAATACAATTTGAAGTTTAATTGTGAATCAGTCTATCAGTTTCATCAAATAATAAATTCATTCAAATAATAAATCATGTTCGTTTCTGGCATCCTATGTCAGTGGACAACCAAAGTAAACTCGATGGACTTTTTATTTGAACAGACGATCGAAATTGAAAAGCCCTATAGTACGTGGTAAATTATTCTCAACTGCCTATACTCTATTTGTTTGTAATTATATATTCATCTATATTTTCGAAAGAAATACGTAAAATTTACCGCACAAATGCTTGCATTTTGTTTGCGCTTGGGCTCCTAGTGGAGAAAAGGATACTCCATTATGTTTAGGAAAAGAATATATGCTTTTATAAATAAGATGTTTTTCATTATATCCATCACTGTATATAGGTATAGTCGTATATTACAAAAAACTTTAAATTATTTTATTGGGCGATAATAATCAAATAAGACAAAGGTGAAATAATTACACTGCCCAACAAAATAAATTTTTTGTCATGATGCCTGTAAAATACAAACTGATTTAGTGTATTTCTGATGCGCTGGTTCCAAAAATAACTGGCACTTCTTCCTAATAACTCTAGTTTTTGAGATATACCATCGTAAAATTTATTATTTATACGCAATTTATTAGTAGAACAAATGCTTTCTAACTTTCACATGCTCGCATGTAACATGAGCATCAAGATTCATTACCTTCACAGCCACTTAGATCATTTTTCAGAAAACTTAGATGCTGTTAGTGAGGAACAGAGGGAGAGATTTCACAAAAACGTCGGCATTATAGAGGAAATGTGCCAAGGAAGATGAGATACCCATATGATGGCTGATTGCTGCTGGAATCTTCAGCGAGACTGTTCCGGTAAACCTCACGTAAGCAAATCTTATAACAGCAAATTTTTAGCTGATGATTGAAAGTTGTATATGTATATTTTTCTGTTAAATAAATACCTCCTACCCATTTTTTTGTTTTTTAGTTAACAGTTATCAAATACTAATATTTAAAGAGTTTCGTACATAATAAAAGATTGGACCTAATGATGGCAAATTTTTCGTAAATAGGGCAGAAAGACTGAATTTCGGAAACTAGATCTGATAAAACACACCAGATCTGATAGGCACCCCAAAATAGCACTTAAAGAATCCGAGGCACTAAAATGTATGCTGGCCAATGTTACCATATTGAGCTACTAAAATGCAAGTCATAAAACGTGTATTTTATTCCTATAAAGATCATGAATTTACATCAAGTAAAGGTCGAACGGATCCAGTTCCAAGAAGAGAACTACCATACGCACTTAAGTGTAATTAGATTAAGGTAGCTGGAAACGTATAATGCTCGCTGTAATTTATAGCTGTACATGTTCTTTAAAACTGCAGTATACAATAACTTCTCCTAAGGGTTAGAGAGAAAGCAAAATAGGTAATATGAATCATGTCAGAGTTCGCCAATTTAATTTCCGAAAAGCATACCGTCCATAATTAACAGATATATATAGCACCTCTAGCTCGGGAAACAGCACCGTATATATACATGCTGTATACTGTACATAGTACGTTACAAATTCAAATTAGCAAAGTTTAATCGGACATGGGCGGCGGCGAGAGGCCGTCGTCTCCATCTCTTCCCACCCGTACCGGGCCGCCCCGCAAAACCGTTGTTTTAACTCGTTGTCTCCGTTAATTTCCGTGCCAACTGATAGGCCCGATGTTTTACATAATTGAGTTGTAATTGTTAAATGGAGTGTACGTTTTCAATGTAGCCGTGATTTACATAAAAGCGGGCGTAATGTTTCGGATATGCGGGAGAATAGGGAGGTCCCTTTGCGCAAGCGTATATAGTTACTAATATTGAATAGAGTTATTTACGTGCATGCATAAACGTAGTCCCAAATTCATTACGTTATACCTAATTCCCACATGTTCTAAAGGACACAGTTTTTAGCCACAATACTAATACCTTCTTGTAAAGTTAATGCTGTGTCCAAAATTTTGCTCGATAACCAACCATAAAAGAAGAATTTTAGGTTTATTTAGGGTAATGAAAGTTAATTTTTAACCACGTATTCTTTTATAGAATTAAGGTTTCCGGATTAAAACCGCGTCCTGCTTGCATGCATTTTGCTTCTCACAGCAGCGGTATAACACGCAGCACTCCACAAGAAGCTCCGCGCAACCGAGAGCGGAATAAGGGCAGACTCATGCAACTACCACGCGGTTTCAATCCGGCCTCACAAGCACAAATGACGAGCCACGCAGTGGACGTTCACAAACCTACCAACGATAAAATGGTCGACAAGATTCATGGTGTCATGTTAGCCGATCGCCGACTGAAGCTGAAGGTGATAGCAGAGACGACAGGCATCTCAGATTGCATTGGTCATATCCTGGACGAAATTTTGGGAATGAAAAAGCTTTCGTCGCGATGGGTGTCGCGTTTGCTCACACCGGAGCAAAAACGAAATCGAGTGACCGTTTCGGAGGAGTGTCTGGCCAGGATTCAATGTGATCCAAAGGACTTCTTCACCCGTTTCGTAACCGTGGATGGCACTTGGATCCACCACCACATACCGGGGACCAAGAAACAGTCGAGCAGTGGCCTTTTCCGGGCGAATCGGCTTCGAAGAAAGCAAAGACTGTTCCGGCGGCCGGAAAGGTCATGGCGACCAGTTTTTGGGATTCCCAAGGTGTGATACTCATAGAATATCTGCAGACGGGGAGAAACATCATGGGACAATGTTACAGCGACTTATTGACCTGATTTGATGCAGTATTGAAGAAGAAACACGATGCCGTTTCTTCTTCTGCTTTTCCACCATGACAATGCACCGGCTCATTCATCCCACATCGTCGTGTCCAAATTGACTGAATTGCCAGCGGCCCTATTCGTAAACATGGAAAAATCACTAGGAGGAAAAAGGTTTGCCAGGTCATCGCCGTTACATATGGCTATTGCAGACCTAGAAATATCCTACTTTTCCGACGGCCTGAAGACTGGAGCACCGTTTGAAAAAGTGTATTGATCTTCGAGGAGACTACATCGAAAAATAAAAAAAAACACACCAATACCGTGTTTTCCTTGTCCATTCCGGAAACATTTCAGGTTGCCCTCGTAAATACTATAAAATGTTGACAATCAAACTTTTATGTTTATCAATTTTATCAATTTAGAATTTTGATAGCGCTATTTACTGCAATCATAACGTGAACGGATTTTAATTATTGTATGAGATATTAAAAAGGGGCCTTTTGCGTGAATTGAAAAGTTGCTTACAAAAAGCGTTAAATGTACAGTAACTTACATCTGCAGCTTCGCTTGTACATTTTATAGATATTTCTAGAAGAATGTTGAAATTTTCAATTATTGCACGTTTTTCGCATTCGTAGGCACTTTGCGAGATAGGAACAATCATAGTGTGGATATATGCATTTGGTGTCATACATGATATATAAACTTCAAAAGTGTTTTTCACCGAATGGAGAGGAATATAACAGTGGTATGTCAAAATACAATTTTGATTTTTAGATATTATTTTATTTATAACAGATCCACTACGTCATTTGCCCTAACAGCAAAGTCGTGCCTATTTTTGGTCTGCGCAAGACACGACCAAAGGTTAAACGGTATAAAATCGGACATTTAACAATGATTGTTAGCGAAATAAAAGGAACATTTTTTCGTTTCTTTCGTCCACCACCATACCAGAGCAACGCAGATACACCTCCTCTATCTGGCAAATCTAACTGAATTAGTCTTGGGTCGTTGGCCGTCAAGCACAATGACTACACCTTCATGAGAATCCGGTCATCAGTTGTTCCATACTCCAATCTATCTGGCTATCATCTACGCGGCCTCCGTCGAGGTTTACATTTATAATCACGTTTTTGTTAATCCCTTCTTGGCCATGTTCGATTTTACCGCAAAACCGCAAGCATCGAGATATAATTTTACGTTAATCATTTTATTTCGCTTTTTCATTTCATCTGCCCATCCGAGGTCGAAATCGCCCGTTTTCGTCTTCCGATGTGCACACAAAAGGAAGAATTCGCGACTAATACGAAGAACGTATATTAGCACACATTTTTTATCGGATCGTAGAAATAGTAATGATAAAAGTAATAGTGTTGTGGATGGAAAAAAACTTATTACGAAGGTAATCTTATGAATGCCTTGCCGTGTGCAACATTTATATACGTATAAGGGGGTGTTACTAATTGTAAAGTGAATAATTTCTTTTTTAATAAGACTAATTTCATTTTTGTTCTACATTTAGTTAACGATAGAAATTTTTTATTGTGGAAAAGCTCACTTCTACAGAGATAGTTGTTAATTGCATTAATCATTTAAACAACTAGAATGCATGAATTAATTACTTATGCCTTATAAATTAATTCGTTCAAATCATAGCTTCTGATTTTTCGAAATAGTGAACTCTGTGATTCCTTACAACATGTTTTTCAAATCTACGAGGGTGGATCTCTATGCTGTACCCCTGGCCTCCTTAGAGTAAAACTACAGTGGCATTATATTTTTTATGTTTCGACATGGTCCCCACTAGTCCATTGCACTTGATTAATCGGTGCTTCAATATCTCAACAACCTCCAGGAAAAATTTTTGGCCGACCTTTGCAAACCACCTCTCTTCAGCTTGCATCACTTCATAATTTGGTGAATTTTGCCCTACGTAAGATTTCTCTTAATTCGGGAAACAGCCTGTAATGACTAGGGACCAGATCTGGCGAATGTAGCGGGTGCTCCTCTAATTCAAAGCTTGCTTGGTGTATAACAGCCATAGCAATACCAGGTATACGGCTGGAAGTATTCTTCTGATGGACCAGCACACAGTGCCCTAACTTTACTTTCTTCTTAATAGCGTCTGGCAATTTAGAAATCAATTGTGTGCAGTAGGCCTCTGTAATGCTCTGTCCTTTTTGCAAATAATCAATCAGGATGATTCCTTGAGCATCCCAGAACACAGATTGCAAAACCTTTCCAGCAGACGGCACGGCCTTAAATTTGCGTGTAGGAGAAGAACCGAAATGTTCCCATTCTTTATTTTGCACTTTGATCTCTGGGTCATGTGATGCAGTCGTCCATGGTCAGACACTGACTAAGAAAGTTCTCTTTGTGTGCTTGGTAACTTTCCAAAATACGTTTACAAATCAACACCCTATTTCTTTTATGACCAATGGTTAACATTCGGGGCTCCTATCTTGCACTTATCGGTTTCATATCTACTTCTTTAGTCAGTATGTTGTGCACCCTATCATGATGAGCTAGTATCCTCCACAATGTCCCTGATGCGTACTCGTTGGTCTTGCAGTACGATATCGTGTATCATTTTAATATTTTTGTCTGTTGTGACCGTTATGGGAGGACCACCGGCATGCTGGTTTTCACAGGATGTTCGTCCGCATTTAAAATCTTGGCACCAGCGTTTGGCTATATCATAGAAAGCTGGAGACTCACCAATAGTTGCCATTATGTCTTTATGAATTGAGTTAACGTCATGTCCTTTTCTCAATGTATTTTATTATGGCTCTTTGTTCTACAGGATTCATTTTTATGAACAATCACGAGACACAATTCAAGAATTAGCCGCAGCATAACAACACTTTGGGGTACAAACTTGATATTATGTAGATCTGCTTTGCAAATGTCAGTTAAACTAAAGGCCAAAAACATTAATCAAACAATCAATTAGAAGTACGTGAGGGATGGGGCATGATGATTTTCCCTCATATATTAACAACAATATCATACTCGCGTTTACAACTGCAAAAAACCTCGGACACAATAGACGATACATATCGCTTTCTTGAACATACATCTAAATACATACAATCTTCATACTCGATATTGAAAAGACCTTATCCTCATCGTAAAAGCTTTAGCGAAAGTATAAAAATACGATTATGTAACTGGTGTGTTTTCTCTCGTTTTGCATATTGTCCAGAAGTACGCTATCTATGTTTGGATAGTGTTGCAAGCTAAAAATATTTCTTTAAAGTCAATTCATGAGGTATTAGCAATTTTCCTCCTTTGCAAGAACCAGTATTTTACTGAGATCACCTACATGCACAATTATCTATAATTATAACAAAATATGTATGCCAATTGATAACAGCAGATATTCATTCAATGAACTTCAAAATGTATTAAACTTCAATTTACTTGCCTAGCTTTCTATTTCAACTATATTATTTTTATATGCAAGTATATTTTTAATTTAACAAAGTGGTAACTTGTATTTCAGTTAACTGGTTAGGTAATTATGTGTGGAATTTTATACTTCTGTTAGATAAATATGTTGTTTTTACTACGGTGATATCATAAACATTCTAGGGCAAAGATGGCATCGAAATAGAAAACACATGTCTGACCTTAAGCCGGATATCACAACGGTTTTGAAAACTATTTTGGCAATGACATTGAATGTCAACAATTAATGTGTTAGAACAACTGAGAGCAAGTTTGAACATAGAGTTTGAATAATTTAAAATATGGTTTATAATGCATTGCAAAAGACGTATATGATTAAAGCGTATTTTCAAACTGGAATGCGATTTGATGTTGCCCAAAGTTAGCTGTAAGTCCCAAAAATTTTTATAATTGCCTTTCCATTTGTGTTGGTGTATTTCGTGAGACTGGTTCTTTGGGCCATAAATCACGTAGTGGTGGACCAACTCTTCGCACGGGAGAAGTTATAAATGGTGTTCGTCAATGGAAGGAAAATGAATCCACAAAACCTTTGGAGCGTCATTCTCAAGGGATTGGATTGTAAAGAAAAACTTACACGTGCTTCTGTATAAGATGCAATTGCATCAGGCTATTTTACCGTAGACTACCCAAAGGCGTATGGCTTCCTGCCAGTGGTTTGCAAATAATTTAATGCAAGGTGATCACCTGCTAAAGTTGGTATTTTTCTCTGATGAAGCGTGGTTTCATCTTTCAGGGTGCGTCAATTCCCAAAATACTCGGATGTGGAGTATTGAGAGTCCTCATATTTCTGTTGAATCGTTTCTGCATACTGTGAAACTTGGTGTTTGGCTAGTATTTTCTCGCGGCAGAATTTCTGGACATATTTGTTTTAATTTTACAATTAATGCCGAAAAGTATTGAAACATTTTGAATGAATTGATTGAACATCTGAACGAAGATGAATTATAATATGGTTACTTCCAGCAACGACACACACAGCACAACAAAGTATTGTTCTTCTTCGTGAGTTTTTTGACGATCGGATTATAAGCGTACATACGGAAAATGATTAAATTTCCACCACGATCACTTTGTTTGACAGTTATGGACTTTTTCATGTTTCCTCACCTAGAGAATAGAATATAATACACTCCTGTTGCTAACTTGCAAGGTCTGCTGCAGAAGAGAAGGGTATTAATAACGCTCGCAATGCTGCAAAATGCTTTTAACACTACATAAGAAGGTGTATAAACTTGGGAATCGAAAATAATGGACAACAATTTCAACACTTGCTTTAATTTCGCCTCTTTTTGTTAATACAATCTTGAATACCACCTGAGCTTGTTGTTTTATTATACCTTTAAACCAAATGACATCTTTATTGATGTTAAGATAACTGTCAAAATAACTTTCAAGAGTTAAGTTACGCGTGCGATAATATGGCTTAAGTTCAGACATCTATTTTTTATTTCAATATTACCTCCGCGACAGAAACCTTATATCACGATTTTATTGCCATCATTATTATGGTTATTATGATTATTATTATTAATCTGTCTTGACGATGAATTTTTGTTTGTTTCATGAACTGCATATTACTATATTTTACATGACTTTGAAAATTTTCTTTTCCTTGTATGCTGCCATGTGAATTGTTTAATTGTCATGGATAAAGCCTACTTTTATTATTCATTTCTGTTTATTTAATTTTTCTTTTGTATCTTATTTTTTTTATTATGTTTGCAATATTCTCTTTTTCAATCTTAACAGTGAACGCTTATAATTGTCACCTCATAATTTTAAGGTAATTATTTCGTTCATTCTGAACTATGAGACATTACCCCGAATATATATTTAATTGAAGCAGTAATATTGTTTTGTAAAGAAGGAAACAAAGCAAAGAAGTGAATAAGAGCTATGAATTTGGTGAAGTTACAAAAATAAACAACGCACAACAACACTTGTGCGATATGTTAAAATAGTTCTTATAAAGTACACATTGGAGAAATCACTCCTTAACCTAGGACAAAGTGCACCATGCAGCTTGAAGGGAATAAATAACTTTTTCAAAATTCAACAGATAAAGTGTTATGGTAATTATACTTTTAATGTAAATAACACAAAAGGAATTGTATACAAAATTTAGAACATTTATAATTATGAACAAATACTATACAAAAATTATCATCTATACATATAACATTAAGAAGAAAGACACAGTCTTGTTATTTAGCATAAATAAATTTGTAAAATTGGCAAATATTTATTTAAAAAATTAGACATTACCTTCTCTTTTCTATCACCTCTAAGGCACTAATTTAAAAAAGTATTATTCACAAGTGTTAGCGATTAACAAAGTTACATGAAGTTCCCGAAACTATTCGAATTTTCGTAAACGTACGCTTACCCACGTAATTAAATCTGTTTGGCTCAAGTAGCCCGTGCAGCCCGTATGGCACTTTTAGTATTTTTCATATTTTCTGACGTATACAATTTGCATTAAAAATTAACAGGATACAGCAAGCATTCAGAAGAACGTGGAGTGCGTAAGTTTGCAGATACAGTTAAAGATAATATGGACGCTAAATATCACGTTAAATGTAACATCGTAAACAATGGTAACTGTGTGATGTAGAAGACCTCGAATTTTGCACTTAGAAATTCATGCACGTGATCACTTCCCACATATATAAAAAAGACAAGGTGATAATTTGCAAAAAAATGTTGTTATTAAATACTCGGCTCTTGTTGATAACTGATAGTATATTGTAGAGAACTTGTTACAGTGCAGCGCCTTCAATAAGATATAAAGTTAGATAGAAAGAAGATTATAATAACTAGAGTTGTTGTTTGGGCTATTTCCATCGTTCGTTGAACTCTATAGCCCGACGTATTGGCAGTCTGTCTACTGCCGTCTTCAGGGGCGCCCTGAGAAGGGGTGTTGCTTTCCAGAGCAGTCATGCTTCAATGCCGTTCTCAGGACGCCCCTGAAGGCGGCAGTAGACAGACTGCCGAAAGGTCGGACTATAGAAGTTCAACGAACGATGCAAATAGCTCAAACAGCAACTCTAGTTATTATGAGAATCCATCTTCAACAATATCACGTCAAGAGTTAGAAAGAAGATTACATTTTGAAGTTGCTTTGAAGATTATAATGACTGAAACAGTATAAGTACTAGGAAGATTTACATTCGTAAAGCGATTGAATTTACTATTCGCTACTTTGTTATTCAGCAGGTTTCTTCTCACGTTGTGGACAAAGCTTCCAATTGATCTTAATTTTCTTTTGAAATTTGTTGTAAAACTGACATTTTTAGTTCATCGTGGGGTATTATTAAGAAAAACACCTGGGTTTCTGCCTGCACAGAATTTATTCTTTTATTGAGAAATGTAATCTTATCTCTTTCATGCAGAATGGATATGTCAAAAATAGAGGTACAAGCAGAGCAATATATCAAACTAGGTGCGATATAATGACAAGTATAAACCTCGATGAAACGGCAGTAGAACTGTTCGTTGACCTGATTAAGGCTTTTGACAATGTCTGTTGGAATAAATTACTCCAAAAATTAAAACTATTGGGGTTAGAGGAATCAGTCCGCATTTAGTAAATTCTTACTTAACTAGTAGACAGCAGAGAGTGGAGAGTATTGATGTAAGAACGGGGCAGCATATACACTCTGATTGGCTAACAACAATATTATTACAATTTATTAATAATATTAGAGCCGCTGTTATTTCTATTATATATAAACCATCTTTCGCAAATATCGACAACGAACTACTTCATATGCTGATGATACGACTGTTATTATTACAGCGCAAAGAGACAATCTGGAAAACGAAGTACCCTCGATACTATGTAAGTTTGGGGATTGGTTTATTACACACGATATGGCGTTGAATATCGATAAGACAAAATTGATATTTTAGTTATTTCAAGAAAGATCAGCATAAATTTACGTTCAAAGACAAGATACCTACCACCTGTGAGAACACCAGATTTCTTAGACTGACCATTGATAGTCAATTGAACTGGAAGTAACATCTTGAATCTCATTCGACGGACTTGGCCTCCTCTGGGTATGCGCTACGTGTAATATCGCGATCCATCAACATCCAAACTAGACTTGATGGTTATTATACCTATGTTTATAACAAAATGTGTTATGGTATTACATTTTGGAATGGATCTGTGGACGCTAACGGAGCTTTTGAATTATGGAAATCCTGCGTTCGAAGTGTTTTTGGACTACATCCTAGAACATCATGCAAAGACTCATTCAAAGTACATGATGCATACGCATAACATACTCATTATCAAAACAGGACACCTATTGCCTCTACAGACAAGTGTGATGCTGGTTTTTAGAAGTATATTGACTTAGGTTGAAATTTTTACATTCAACATTATGCAAGGACGACATTGTTAAACTGTAAGTAAATCATTTTCAGTGCAAGTTTTCCTTAATCTGATATAGTAGGAATCTTTATTTAAAATATAATTAAATTTTCGTGTAATTCGGTGACTCTGTTTCTCTGTTTAAGGTGTTCAACTGTACACACTGAGTGTACATCCATATATAATCCAACAACCCATGTATTATATAAGTGTAGTCACGAGTTTTATTTATTTTAGATCTTTACAAATTTTCTCCAATGCTTCCTATCCTTTGCCAACTTCTCCGCTTCAGTGCACGTTTTACCCCGTCTTTCCAAAATATTGGCTGTAATATTGTCCCGAGTCCGCCCTGGCCTTCCTCATCTCTTATTTTTCGCAATATTTGCTTTCTATATTCTTCTAGGTTGTCTCTTGTTATCCATTCTTTTCAGCTGCCCCTACCATCCCAGTTGTCTCTGCTTAATAATTTTCAGTACTGAATAAATTTCTAAATCTTCCTTCATGTCGATGTTCTTCATTCTATCCGATTTTGTGGCCCATCTAGCTCTTCTCAGATACTTAATTTCCATGGCTTGTATCTTAATTCTTTGTTTTTGGTTTAGTATCGACGATCCGCAGCCAAACGTTAACATCCGTGCCTTCATTTGCGCTGGTTCTTCATTCCGCTCTCTCTTGATGTTAAGTTCCTCATTTCTAAATTTGTACGTGAATCCTTTTAACTTTGTGCCCAACGTTATAAGTTCATGTATCCTACTGATATTATTCACTGTTCTAAATGAACAGATTGCAAATCTGTAAAATTATCTTGACATGTTGTCTGACTGTTTAATAACTACTGCTTTTTTAGGATTAAATTCTGAAGTCACAATATTTTTTCTTAAATATATTAAGTTCAAAATAATAAAACCATCCTCGTAATCATATTCTTCAACGTGTAAGAATTGGCTCTGGTGGTTGACGAATGCCGCGGAATTATCTATGAAATTCCTGTATTCGTTTAGGAGATTAAAAAAACACGACTTTTGTTTGAGCAATTAATTCATTTACCCCTTAATACCACTTTTTAATAGCTTATTTACACAGGTTACTACAAGCAGTTTCAAGAGAACAACCTACATAAGACATGGATGCAGCTCCCAGGATTAATATTTGGTCTACTGAGAGATGAAATTTTGTACTAACCTCAAAATCGTTACGCTATCACATGTTTATAATCCTTTACTATACTGAACGAAAAAGGTACGTAACTACAATAGAAAAGTACATTAATGCAACAATTTTTTTGCCAAAATTAGTTAGAGTTTATCATTGTAATAAATGGCTGCTTGTTATATCGATAAGCGCATTTTTTCGTAAAGGAAGTTGTTGATTCGGTATGAAATATCAAAAAAGGGGGCAAGTTAACAAGAACTACTATAATTTTCTTACTATCTTCTCTAAGATTGTAGTAGTTCTTGTTGACTTCACACCTTTCCTGCATTTTAATTTGTCCTCTATAAGGAATTCCAGGTATACTGTATCTTTTCGGAAGGGAGGAAACGAAAAGAAATAGTAAGTTTATCAATTATTATGATAATAAATCAGCAGACGCGAGTATGCATTTGGGAGTAATTCTCTATTGAGCGAATTGTTCTTTTTCATGAATATTGTTTTGTGCGTGTCTAATTCTCTAGAAGACTTTACATTTTTAAGTAGTAAATCACAAAACTGGAACACTGTGGCACTGGCACACTGAAGCACTTCACTATCTCCCTCCACAACTCCTCACTAAAGTTCATTTTGCTCCTGAAGATGATAGCTCAGCTGTAGAAGTGTGCGTCCAGTTGTTTAGTGAATAGTTGTGGTTAGGTAGATGGTTTTTAAGTAGCTTAAGGTCTTTTAGTTTAATATTACGTCTATATTCTACCATATGCTCTGCCACTCTAGATAGTTTTGGTTTATCGAAAAGATAACGCCTGATATGTCCTTTAAGTCTCGCTTTGATACTCCTTTTTGTTTGTCCAGTGTAAACTTTATCACAATCATTGCATGCGTTTTCGTAAATTCTAGACCTTTTCATTATATCCGGTTTATAGTTAGTTTAACCATATTTTCTTGGAAAAAGCTTTGTTCCGCCCTATTACTGTTGAGTGGAAAGGCACTGTTATGAATTTTTCATACCAGTGTCTCGTTGGTGTCAGGGTCGTAGAATTTCTGATGTGCTCTTTATAGTGACTTTATATGAGGGAAACACAGGAGAAAAAGGTCACAAAAGGCTATTATAAAAATGATTAGAGAAATAGTTAGCGAAGAACAAGTTTTATTTTCAAGAAAGTCTCCATCTACTTTTAATACAATTATCCTATCGCTTTATCAATACCATAATACCAGCTGCGTAAAACTGTTTAGGTTACCGTCTGAACCACGTGCGTACTTTTTGTTGAACATCATTATTAGTCTCGAAATATTTGCGGCCAAGATGCTTTTTGAGTGGACCAAATAGGTGATAATCGCTTGTAGCTAGGTCGGGAATATATGTCGGATGTTCAAGAAGTTCCCACTCCAATTCAGCAATGCTCTCCTGGGTCAAGTGGGCCGAATGCGGCCTGGCATCATAGTGATGCCACAATATTCCTCGCGTCAGTAGGCCTGGACGTTTTCGTCGAATTGCATCCCGAAGCAACAACAAAACTCTACAGTATGATTCAGCAGTCACAATTTTATTTCTATTCTGGAAATGTGCTAGGAGCACTCTTTGAGAAACCGACAACATGGTGAGCATAACCTTATCAGCTGCAGGCACAACCTTGAATTTCTTTGCTGACGGTGACGAAGGATATTTTCATTGCATTGAAGCATGCTTTGTTTCACCGTCAATAGGTAACATTTTCTTGTGGATATCCTTTGCAGGAAATCGTTTTACCCAGAAAAAACGCACAACAGCACGCGGCTCTCGCATCATGCTCTCAGTATACTCTTCGAGCATGCTATTTTAACACTGTCTGCGTACGCGCACTGCAACTGTCACTTGAGTATCACAAAGCCGGATTGTGCTGACACCTACTGGCAGATAGGGAAATTGCTTACTGCTATTCTCTGCTTTCTCACAGCAGTTTGTGACTAATTTAAAGACTTTCCCTCGTAACATCTTTCAGATGACAGCCGTGTAGAGTTTGTTTCTTCGACATCTGTGCTTGCCATTCAATCATTCAATCAATGTATTAAAATCAGAGAGAGGAATGCTAGAGGGTTCCATTCTAGGGCTATTCCTTTTTCTCTTATATACAAATGATTTACCAAATATAACGCAGCATATTGTCAGTATGTTGATACTGATACTGATACCTCGGTAGTTATAACGAAGAACACAAACATGGAGGAAGGGGTGATTAATGTATTGTATTCAACAGCAGAGTGGTTTAGTCCAATTACATCAAATTAAACATATTGAAATTTGGACTTAGAGAAACTGCAAAAATAACATTAAATCATGAGAATGCATGAATCACATCTGCACCACATGCAAAATACAGAGTGATCACAGTAGTTGAAGCAGAGTCGGCAGCATATCTGCTTATATTGACTGAAAACTCAATTTTTATATATTGGAATAATATTTGTTCTGTAGATGTCAAGCTCATGTTCACTCTTTAAAAATCCTGTTTAAGGCGCATCTTCTATCTGAAGAAAAGAAAAAAGGGGTTTCAAGAAGTTCACTATACTTAGTTTGCCTAGTGTCTACATATATGAATACGAATGTTTTACTAAAAAGCACTACAAGGACTTAATAAAATCTCGCGAATACAACACCAGGGAGTCTCCGAC
Source organism: Trypoxylus dichotomus (assembly GCA_023509865.1). Taxonomy (NCBI): domain Eukaryota; kingdom Metazoa; phylum Arthropoda; class Insecta; order Coleoptera; family Scarabaeidae; genus Trypoxylus; species Trypoxylus dichotomus. The sequence goes on along the minus strand of CM042074.1, from coordinate 42,151,459 downwards.
TTCCTCCAGCAAGTTTCGCAACAGTGCGTAAAATTGCAGTTGCCCAAACCTTAAGAATATACAATCATCTTCCTCAACACAATAAATGTGAAAAATTGGAGATGTTTAAAAATAACCTAAAAACATACGAAATGAAAAAAGGTTACATGAAAGATTTTTTTTAAAGAAGTAATATCATATAATACTTTGTAAATTATGTATATTTCTTAACGTATTTCTTGTTTTTTTTACGTATATGAAATAAGAAGCAGTTATTACTATTCTATTTCGATTGTGGAGTTTACTGCAATACCTGTGAATTATATAAGTCAATGTAATCGTTGTAGTGTATTATTATTATCTGCGCCTACTGTTTCATCAAGGAACGATATATGTCCCAATAATGTTTACAGTTGCGACTGCTTTACGCTCACTAGCCCCAATTGTCAATCGTTATAGTAACCCAAATTGAAGAACAATTGGACGTCTTGCGCAAAAATTGGAAACAAGATATTTGGTTCATAACGTTTCTGTACCAGTGAGACAACAGTCACGTTCTCATGCTTATTCTGGAAATGGAGTAGGAGCACTCCTTGAGAAACCCACAACACGGTAAGCTAAACGTTATGAGCTGAAGATACAACCTTGAATTTCTTGGTTGACGGTAAAGAAGAGTATTTCCATTGCATTGAAGCACGCTTTGTTTCACCATAAACAGGAGATATATCCTTATGGATATTTTTTGCAGGAAGTCGTTTTTCCCAGAAAAAAAAAACGCACAACAGCATGCCGCTCTGCCACAGTACATTCTTCGAGTACGGTCGCTATTTTAACACTGCCTGCGCATGCGCACTGCAACTGTCACTTGAGTATCATAAAGCTGGATTGTGCTGACACCTAGTGACAGATAGGGAAATAGCACACTGGTATTTTCAGCTTTCCCACTGCAGTTTGTAACTCGTTTGATGACTCTCCCTCAAAATATAAAGCAAAACATTACCTATAAGAATCCATAAAAGAAAAAAAAATCCTGTTAAATGTAGATTTCTTCAAACCATGTTATTTAGCAGAAAATTAAAAAACTGGCCGTATATTGTTTTAGTGCAACGAGGATCTCCAGAATTACACCTGTCGAATGGTTGAGATTTAAACAAGTATTACTTATTTTGCTCAGAATTCTTGTCCCTATTCGAACGGAAACGTCAGAAAGGATTTACATTAACTTCACATTTGACGGAGATGGCGTTTTTTTCTACGTCCGTCGCATCGCGTCAGCGGTGTTTCAATTAGGATGGCCGAGCGAGCAATAAATTCGCAAATATGTATTACCGTTTATGTAGAGTCGAATCGTCTCATAAATCAGCGGTCACTTCGGTAGCCGCGCTATAAACGGAAATTTAATTTACTCTCCGCACGTTCATTTTATATATACCAACGTTGATATGGCGATAATTGGCAATTTATATTCGTATCGCATATCCATTCGCGTATCTATAGAAACAAAGTTCTTTATGCAAATGTTTATGCATAATGCTTTTGTTATATGACTCCAATGGCCGGCCGGGGGACTACGATACGAAATCGTCCGCTAATGTATTCGAGCCCAAAGATCTACGGAATAGATATCCCTCGTGTTATTGCTGTTTCGCCGTTGTTATTATTATTGCCGCGATGGTTGGTTGGCTGTTGGGCGAGAATTAAATCGTCAGCATTTAAATATGGACGCGTATTTTTATGATTGCCAGGACGTTTCTGGCGGAAGATGGAGAATTTATGTTTAAATAGGTGTTTACGCCAAAGGGAAATCTCTTTAGAGGAGGGAGCAAAACGCTGTAACATCTACCAAATTGCTTACATTGTGGCCTTAATCCTACTTTATTTTAGGTTGGAAAAAATTGTTTGGAAATAAGCAACAATCTACAAAATGGTTGTAAGGAAGAGAGGATCTTCCATTACAGGCGATGCATTTGTAAATTGATATTTCTTTCAGATAGCAACCCTGTATAGTTGGTTTCCTCGACATCTATGCTTACCATTCAATCAACGTATTAAAATCAGAGAGAGGAGTACCACCATTCTAGGGCCATTCATTTTCCTCTTATACACAAATGATTTACCAAATATAACACAGCACAGTGTCAATATGTTTGCAGATGACTCCTCGATAGTTACAACAAAGAACACAAACATGAAGAAAGAGGTGATTAATGTATTGTATTCAACGGCAGAGTGGTTTATCCCAATTACCTCAAATTAGACATATTGAAATTTGGCCTTGGAAAAACTGAAAAAGTAACATTAAAATATGAGAATCCACAAATCACATCTGCACCACATACAAAGCTTTTGAGGCAACAACTGGATATCATAGAAAATTGCTCTAAGGGTGATCAGACGCCCAAACTGAAGCAGCAGCGGCAGTATATCATGCTTACGTTGGTCCAACGTTGGCATACGGAATAATATTTGTTCTGTGGACGTCAAACTTATTGTGACTCTTTAAAAATCCTGCTTAAGGTGCATCTTCTATCTGAAAAAAAGAGAAACATGCATAGAAGTTTTCAAAAAGTTCAATATACTTAGCCTACCTAGTGTCTACATACACGAATACGCATGTTTTGCTAAAAAGCACTACAATGACTTAATAAAGTCTTACGAATACAACACCAGCGTATGTTTAAAAGGAAGCCTTCGAATTCTTCGAACAAGTTTCGCGACAGTGTTTAAATGTGCGGTTACCCAAAACTTAAAAATATGCAATCAATTTCCTCACCACAATAAAAGTGAAAACTTGAAGACGTTTAAAAATGGCCTAAAGCCATACACAGTTAAGAAATGGTTGTGATTTTTTTGAGAAAGAAGTAATGTAATATAATGTTATATAAATTATACATGTTTCTTAACGTATTTCATGTTTTTCTTTACATATAAGAAGCAATTATTACTATTCTGTTTGCAGAATCCATGTTCCCTCAAAGCACTTCGTTCACAATAAATTATTAATTTCTGTAGTGCGAAATTTGCTACCATTTGTGTGAGTTATACAACCATACTGTCCTTGCAATCGTTGTGATGTATTATTATTATTATTATCTGCGTCTACCGTTTCATCATGAAACGTTACACGTCCCAATAACGTTTACTATTACAACTACTTTACGTTCATTAGGTCCAATTATCAATCGTTACAATAACCCAAGTTGAAGAACAATTGGACGTCTTGTGCAGAAATTCAAAACAAGATATTTACTTCATAACGTTTCTGTATCAGTGAGACAAAGAAATATATGAAGTGAAGGAAATATTGCAGGTGTAAGTCAGTGTGTGTCCGAATGATCGTCTTTTACATCAAAGATTTAGCAACTCGTTTCGTGTTAAAGGGGTCTCTCCACCTCATTTTTTCTCAACGAAGCTAGTAATCCCGTTATTTTGCATGGGAGTCGCCACCGCTGGAATTTTTTTGGTTCGCAATGTGACCTGAGCGACCTGTGATTTCAACCAGACCGTGTCACTGTCACACTGTCAATCAAACAGTCAACTTACTGTAAGAGAAGTTTAATGAATCATTTATTTCTAGAGATAGACCAATCACTTATTTTCCTACCTCATGCGGTCCCTGACTTCTTTCTATGGAGTTATGTTAAGTCGTTAGTTTGCACCGATCAATAGTAAAATTACACAATTTACAGACAAGCATTACTGATACTCTGTACTATTTATGTGAAAAATTCTGGATGTTTAGGTTCAATAGATTCGATTTTCAGTAGAGCAACTAATATAAGCTGTACTTTACATCAAACCAAAGATAATCATAGAATTTTCACAATATTTGTGTTTTAGTTTACAAACGAAATACATCATTCTTAATGAGAAACCTTATACACCGTTAAACGATGTATGAGAATAATGGATAATAATGATGGTGTTTTCCTTCGAGTATTAATAGAATTCTGTGGTAGCCTATCTCATTTCCTTAATAGAATTATTGATTTGCGCGAACCCCTAACAATTCCTAATCAAAAATCAGCATGTGACAGGATTTTTTTAATTTTAAGAGTATGATAATAGGGGTGCCAACTTTTACTAAAAACACACCAACATATGATAGGAAGACTAATGCACAGCTTCCTTAAAAACTATCTACTACAACTCCTCCCGTATAAACTTTGGATAACGGAGCTAGAACTAGACACTCAGTATTTGAAGGTGTTTAGAGGTTTGTTTTTATTCGTTGTAATTGAATGGATCTATTGCACTGCCAACACACATTTTGGTGATATCCATTACTATTTCAAAACTGTTAACTGAAACACAAAAATGGGTGGGAGATATTTACTTAACGGAAAAATATGTGTATACATCTTTCAATCATCAGTTTGTGCGAGGTTTATCGGAACAGTCTCGCTGATGATTTCAGTAGTAATTGGCCATCATATGGGTATCCCATCTTTCTTGGTACCTTTCTTTCATAATGCTGATATTTTTGTAAAATCTTTCCCCTGTTCCTCACTAACATTACCTAAATTTTCTGGAAAACGATCTAAGTGGCTGTGAAGGTAATGAATCTTGATGCTAATTATTTAACCGTGAAATTTACTACGTATGAGTGATAAATTCCACCGTGGTGTATCTCAAAAACTAGAAGTGAAAAAAATATTTTATTGGGCGGTATTGTTGTTAAATCACTGCCCAATCAAAAATGCGCATTAGTCAATGACTTATGTGATTCAAAAGCAGTTCACTCACAGTTCGCTTAAGATTGCTCATATTACTTAGATAATCTACAAACAGTAATGAACGAATCCACAGTAAAACCCAAACAACGGATTAAAAATCCGGAACCAGCACGATAAAACCAAATGTATGTGAGTGGGATGGTTCTGCTATCATTGAGTGAAGAACAAAAATAAACTTCAGGTATTCCCAATCTTTTTTCTCCCACACTGAACACTAAGTCGCTCGGTTATTTCTCTAAATCAGATTAATCCAATCAGATACGCTATTAGGTGATTAAAATGCACGGTTACAGAAGCATTGCTTTAAAACGATTTTGAAAATTAGATGTCAATTTTACGGTAGTATAGGTCAGTGGAAACTGTCCCATTAGGTTATTCACGTAATGTCTAAGTGAGCTAAGATGTAGCTGTATCATCCATTGCGAAGGTAACTTTCTTTTCCATTTACAGTACACATTTGTAGTGAAAAATCTCAAAACGCAGTGATCAAGTTTTGACGAGAAAATATACATCTTCTTTTACAATTATTAAAACATAAACAAGAAAACAAGTGTCTAAATCGATGCCCGAATAAGATATAATTACTAACAATTTTGAGGTTCATTTTGTATTGAGAGTTTACTCACACACACATACTGATCTTGATCTAATAATACAGGATCCTCGTTATGCAGCAGAATTTAGAAGAAAATGTTCTGAAACCTTTCGATATTTGGATAATAAATTACAATTCGATTAATATTCCATTTCTTCTAGAGATGATATAACCCAGATTTTAATCTTAATTTTGGTGATGTTTTTTAGAAAGTTCCCGTCGGTGTCACCACATCCAACGTGCACTAAATTTATTTGCCTATTTGTTAGACAACACTGCATACATGCTTCATAACTTGTCATAATGTTTCTAACCAGCCAATTGTGTCATCCGCTTCATAGTTACGAGGATTCCAAATATAATTCATGTTTCCAGGTAAATAGAGGACTGCAAAAACAAACCGTTTTACAGTGTGCATGTGAGTTTAACATTCTTTGCGTTTTAACATAAGAAAACTTGACATAATAATTTGTGTAAAACCATATATTGCAGTATCAATGTGACTCCTTTCTTTAAAATGTTTTTTTAAATTACAATCATATATGTATACAGAGAAATGTAGTTAGGCACTGTAATCTCATAAAGTACCGAATTTTACAAAAATATTAGATGGAGTCCTAATTGCACTTTGTCCATAACAACAACGAATCAGACGTGTTAATAAAATAAAAGGTAAGAAAATGTAATTTAAAGAAAATTCCTGCGGATATGGCGCTCTGCATATTAATGAAAAAAACAGGTTTGTAGTAGATACATACAATTTTTTCCCAAATCATTAAAATATTGATAGGAAATTATAGTTATTCGACAGATAATGGAGGCAACACATTTCGCGGAGCAGCACGACTACAGGCATTCATAAAATGCTGCACATGATCTCAAATCATTACTTAAGCCTTCTAGAAAAATGTTTTACTACACATATAATGCAAAACCGAAGCAAAACTATAATAACGCAGAAACAAGCACTGTTAACACTTACAGGAAAGCCAACGAAAGATCATGATGCAGTCGCCGTATAATGCAAGACCTTTTGCATTAGTACACCGCACAATAAACTAAGACAGCGATGAAGAACAAGAATTATAAGGTAAAAATACGCACACTCCCTTACTCTTAACGTCTACTTACACATTTCACCGTACCTATATTGTGGTCAACAATTACACCGTAAGTTATGGTGGACTCGTTGGACGAGGACGGCTCGATACCGCGGGCTACCCGCCCGACGAGGACGCGATCACTTATTAAAATACGTGTTATTGTTTTCATAACAGTCACGTTTGTGTTTCTCACGGGATCGGTCGCCCTTCTATACATTATTATGTACTTATTAGTGTTATATTAGAATATGTAAACGAGTATAGTCTTGCGGAGAGAGTATTGTACGTAGCGCTTGTAGAGTTGTAGTTAAATGTGGCTACAAAAAATGCGCACAATTTATTTTAATGATCCTTAACATAATGGGAATGTTTTATAGTTTATTATACGAAAGGAGCATGCGGAGTTTGGATCGGGGTTTAACTTAATACGTTTTAGTTTGTTGTAGTAATATCGGATGCAATAAGGTTTACAAAGAAATACAATGTTAAGTGAAAACTGTGTTTTGATGCCTGCAAAATATGGCCAAGTTGTATTACCATTTACATACCGTTACGATAATTTGGACGCAGGCTGTGGTTATTATTAAAAAATGTTTAATTTCTCAGTTTTAGTTAAGTATTATTTATTGCTGTTGAAAGCGAGGAATAGTCAGAACTTGCCCTTATTTTCTTTATTATGTTTATTTAGAGAGGTATCTAAGGTTTAGATGTTACCAATACATTTCTTTAATGCTCATTATTATAATTAATTAATATAAAATCCCAATTCGCATTTATTAAACAAAAAAAAAATATTCAGATATTTAGTAAACAATTTACTACAATGAGACATTTTAGGCACAATAAAATTGGCAATCACTACTTATCCAAATACGAAATTATATTTTAAATTCATGAAGAGAATGTCATCTTGGAATAATATCTAGTCATTTACGTGTGCATATAGAGTTGTCTAAGGTTAAGGCAATCGAAACGAAATAAACGCAGGCTGTTACAAGACCTAAAAACGACTAGTGTTGACAAAAATAACAAGACTTAATAAGGTTTTCGGGTATAAAATTAGATAAATATTTATTTCACAAGGTTGCGACTGTCTTCTAAATTATAAACATCTCCATTCTACTGAAGGACAGAATCGATCAGTTAGGTAATATCCCTAAAGATCATTTCAGTGCTTCGTTAATCGCCGAGTAATTAAAAGTACAGGACAAATCGTCGTAGTAAGCATTGAAATAAGAGATGTGTGCTTGAGTGCATCAAAATTCAATCGATAAAATCAATTACAAACTTTTAATAAAATATTTAGCTAATTCGGGAATTAAATTAGCCATTTCTTTCTTTTCTTATCCTTTATACTATCTTAAGATTTATATCTATCTTTTGTGTTAAAACTTCATTGCTTTGCATGATAAAGAAACAAGTTAAGCTCCAACTTCTAAGAGGTTACGTTTCGAAGATGCATTTGTTTAGAACTTTTTCGGACAAATTACCAAAAGAAGCATGAGCAGAGTCTCTTAACGGATTGACACCTCCTTTTTAGGGCTGGGTTCAGGCATCAAATTGGGTGAAATTGGGAATTGAGCTGACTCGGCTCAGGTTGGGTGGGTTCAAATCAGGTATTATTACTGTTATCACTACTACATCATCGGGTCTAGACACAAGTGCTCATAATCACCGTGACCTGAAAGCAACAATGCACTTAATAACGTTAGAATACGAATAGAAGAGTGAAGCTTGTAGTAAACTTAAGAACTACAATTTTTTCCTTAGTTTTTACAGTATTTAATTAAATTAATTCGTGAACCCATAGCTCCTGTTAGTTAGGCAGGTGGGTTAACTAATTTCACCACGGAATTCGTAGGAACGAATCACTTTTAATCGTACAGAATTTGCGGCTAACTGCTTATCGCACCTACCTAGCAAGCAGAAGCTGAGTTTGGGTCCTACCCGATCCTGTGAAAACTTTATTTCATGAATTAACTAATTTAAACGTTGCAAAACCTAGGGAAATTCAAAATTTATCATTTGAAGCCAACGCAAGTTGAATATAGTAACTTATTCTTAACATTAGTCTAGAATTCTTGTCCTTTAATTCAGAAGGAGTGAGATTTGAAAAATGTTTGTTGTGACCGACTGATATACTGCCACTGATATAAACAGCAGAGAGTTAATTTTCAGCTTCTCCAAGTTTAAGTAAATAATTCTTCTACAAATTTAATGCTTTCAGTATTAATATTCTGTTACCACAGCACAGTGGTTTGCAAAAGTTTCAATTCAGGTGCATTTTAACGTTCAGATATCCAGTTACAATATGCTACTTTATAACTTATTTTCCTGATCGTGTTTTACATATTTAAGTTTCACAATAAACATATAGTTTCTTGAACAGATTCAAACGATAGTTACAGTTGCGATCCCTCAAGATTTTGTTACAACAAGTAGATGAAGTAATGATATTCATATTTGTAAACAAACTGGTGCGTCTTGTACTATTTATAATCCGGTTAAACAAATTGTATAATCAGCAAATATTTTTTGACCGATTAATGGTCTTGAGTGCATTTCGAGGAACAAGCCTTTCGTAATAAACCTAGAATTCTTGAAGAACTGACAAATTCTAGTTCACAGCAAATTGAAAATCTTCATGCCGAAAGGAAATTGTTGACAGTTGTAAAACAACAGGCGCAGTATAATGAATCCTATTTGCTTACAATATAGCAGTTTTCAAATATCGTATCATTCTTAAATACTCAATATGTATATGTGCTGAGCTATTAAAAGAATTACTGCGCATTTGTAAAAATTTTAAAGCAGTTTTCCGAGGAGTTCATTATATACGTTATTTTACATACCAAGAAAAGGAAAAAGCATGTAAATCATCAATAAATTACACGCAATAAATGAGGATTGCGTATTCACAACTTATTTACGAATGTAAATTATGTGCAATTAATTATGTTGAATTGAAGGAATATTAATTTGGATTAATAAGCACAGCTAAGCTTTAAACGTTATTCGCAGAGTAGTTACAGTGTTGATAGCAACAGAAATAGCACGTTTTGTATTCTCGCAAGTTTTTTGCTCATTATACCGGCATCCTCTTTTGTTGTGTTCACCTTAATGCGGAAATAGTGTGTAATGCACTTTTTCTTAGTTTCCGAATTAACTAATGACGCCATAATTATGTCACGACATTTCTTAAACATGTGATCCGAACTGGAATTCTCGACTTTATTAAAATGGGACTATAATTACAGCTATTGCTAGTACAATTATAAAGGTTTTTGTGGGTAATGTGGTTATGCATGTACTATTTCTGCGTTCCTGTAATAAAAATAATGAAGCAAATGAAGGAAACATGTGTTACTATCGTACCTCTAATGAAACCAGGAAAATAATAACGGAAATTCCTAGTTATAGCTGTTACTAACGGGGAAAGGTCCCCAAGTGCCAAATTCAGATATTAATGAAACTTGGTAGGTGAATAGAGTATGTTGAGACTTGAAAATAAATTTTTTTCTTTATGCTGAAATCCACCTTGAAGGGGCGAAACATCCCTTCGAAAATTTACGGATTTTCAATTTTTTAATTTAATTCTTGAAGGGAAATAGACGGAACAACAATTTAAATGTAAATATTGTCGAAAGATCTTTCAGGACACGTGAATGTGGTTTATACAGGTAGAAAAATTAGGACATCTTCGGTTACCGGCAGTGGAGTCAGTACAAATAATGGACGAAGCAGATACATGGCTGCACGATATAGTCGATGTAGTAGAAGAGCTCGATTATGCTAAAAAGGATTCAGATTTTGCAAAGTTACAACAAATTTGTAATGGTGCGCCCTCAGGTTCGTTAACTAACATAAAAAATTATGACTGTGAAATGAACTACACAGTTGCCATGGACCTCTAATATCAGATTACCTATTTGCCTTGTTTTGCTTATTGCATTAAATTAGCGTATTTGTATTAAATAAAATTGCATTTAAAATAATTTGATGTATTGCTCATATAAATTACACAACGCAAAATACTGTATACCTTGTTGCCTATATAAATTTGTTGCCTTCATATTCAATATAAAGGTTGTTTTAATTTGAATAAAATTTTTCGGAACTACGGTAACTTCATATAAACCATACAGCTGACTTTTTGAATTCATTTTGATTAACCCTTATCCACCGTAGTGCAAATACTGTAACGTCTTCACCGTAATAAACAAATTACCAAAATATATTTTTGTACCCACTGACAACATTCTTATTGGATTGAGTGTACCCTAAAACAACTCTTTGAATGTTTAGCGCATTTTTCGTCAAGTGCGTTAACTCCTCCCTTTATCGAATTACGCAAGGATATAATTTTTGGTTTTCCACATCCTTGTCAAAGCACTGCGTATGATGCAGGACTGCTTTGTTTTTCTGGGGCATATGAGAGAGTAAAGTGGTACTCTTTGTGAACCTATATAAAAATGAACCAACCTCCCTATTTTTGGTGGCAAAAATGTGGTGGTATCTCTCGCTTATTTTTGTTTATGCTTCCAACATATGTAAGTCCTTTTTTTCTTAAATTTCTGATAACTCCAAGGAGTAGCAGCAGTAATGCTGCGATTCGTATTCTGTGTAGGCTTAGAGAGTCTCATAATAGATTTCGTAGGTTTGGAAAGCTTTTTCTTTTTTTCAGTGAGACCGATACCATCAGAGTCCTTTCCACAATATAGGTAGCCATTATAAAAATAATGATTTCTAGCATATGTTAAACACATCATATTCAAACCATATTTGCACGGCTTACTGGATATGTATATTTTATATCTACATCTACCTATTAACATTTCATCAATAGTCGTATCTGTATCAACTGAGTAGACACTTTGAGAGTTAAACAGAAATTTGTTGAAAACTTCTGAAATTTGTGCCAGCAAGGCATTTTGTTGCCGTTCAGCTCTGTCAGCGGAATTATCAAAGCGCAAAGCTATAAGTAAAGCAAAAATAGATTCGCAATTTTTGTTCATTACACATAGAAAAATTTCGCGACTTGTTCCGTCGGTAGTAAATATTCTATCTATTTTTTCATGATTGGAATTGAATGCAGCAGTATAACAAAATAATCCAATAAAAGCTCTTAACTCAATCATATCTAAATTCTGCAGTTCGGATCTTTGAGTATTTTTATACTTCGCTCTGGTGGTTTGTAATTTTACGTTTGTCCACAGCAATACAACTTATACAGATCTTCCGTAAATATGAGAAGACGGGTCCGTGATATTAAAATGGGGATAAGATAAACAAAAACAAAAAACCCCTGTGGTCATTGAGACCGCAGTATGGTGGTTAAGCGTTAAGGAAGAAGTAGGTAGAATTAGTACTAATATATTATCTACACGCATTATTTAAAAAGCATAAAGGATATGAGTGTATCAAATGTATTACTTTGTAAAAGAAAAGCTATTTCTGTGCTTCTACAGAACTGCATCTTCTGCTTACTAAGAGGTAGATGTCAAACACCTCACTACACTGTTGCTTTTCAATGAGTATTTTTTCTTTAAATCAAGTAAACTAAACGTGTATGTGATGATAACATATTTTGCATTTTCCCGCAATATATTTACGATAGTGCGGGAAACTGCCAACAGAGGCGCCGCGTTAACGGCTAGGAGCAGTGTACTTGTACCTATAATAATTAATTCTAAATTACAAAAGTCCAACGGCGAACAACGGAGCTATGTATCAACACTAACAATCTCATAATAAGAAGCTTACATTACGTTCATACGTCTACCTATACTATCCCATCTAATCAGTATGTGTTTCGTCGACGTAATTGTAAAATTACTTAACATGCGGTTGACGAACGTCTAATAATAAAGATATAAATGCACATAAAAATACACGGCCATATTAGAATTCTATTTTCATTTTCGATTGTAGTCGGTCAGATGAACGTTGTGTGTCTAAATCGTGGGTTTTCGCATCGACATAGCGGTGAAAAGGCTTCAACGTGCTTACCATTAATTACGTATTCAACGACCACCCGACAATATTATCTTTGAATTATTAATGTATTACAATATAACAGGCCACAGGCTGATTATCATTTAGCTTTTAGCATTAATATTATTAATGTGTAAATTTTATAATTGAACCTTCCTGTCGTCCGCGTTCATGATAATACGAATTCTTATTGATCGTGTAGCAGCAGTTTTCATTTATACTCATATACACGTAAATGGTGATTTATTATTCTCGGAAAGGCATTTTCTTGAAGCCATTTCGATCATATTGAGTACCTACATCACTGCAAAAGAAAATTTTCAAATGACAACTTTAGAGGTTGTCATTTGGTATTGATTAGCACTCAGAAACGAGTTTTTAACCTTTCTTAGTATAACAAAGTATGTCATTGATAGCATAATTGATACAATGAAATTCAATTTTTAAAAGATTTTCGGGTTTTTATATACATTTACTGGATTAAGGTTAGGTTAAACTTCGCTTATAGTTAATTTATTACAGAAAAAAATCAATCCAAAATATCTTTTCATTTTTTTGCAATTTGTTATTGCGTTTTTGCATATGTTTACGTTATAATAATAACAATAATAATAGCAATATATTTATTAACCCTAATGCACCTATATATCCTATATTCCAAAAAGAGAGAGACAAATTTCTCAACGGACCCAAGTAACAGTTATTTCTTATTGGTTAAAAGCAAGGCGAAATCACATCGCAGAATATTCCCTTTGTTCTGTAAATTGTCAAAGATTTTGATATCCTTAACGTTGTTTATATCACGTTTCCGTGTCGGTAGTTTTGTTCATAGTTATTCTATTATTTTAACTATTTTGCGGTATAGATCAGTTCTTCTTATAGCTTGAAAATTAATAGATTATGTAAGATCATTGCCAACACGGAGAACTTTTAGTTGTACTGAAATTAGAATTCTGTAGCTGCTTTCAATTGTGAATACAGAATCTAGTACCAGTACTGCTCAAAGTGCAAATGTGTATTTTCCTCCAAAGAAACGAGAAAAAGCAAGTAACTTAAGTAAGGCTGAAAAACACAATTTTAAATGCTTACAAGAAATTGTAACGAATACACCCCCCACAAGAAAAGGTGACAAGATAAAGCGGACTTCCCAAGTACTGGCTAATTTTATTGAGAACAACATATCAAGACCCTACAAGATATTGTGACTGTAGGTACATATTTCAAAACCGACAAAACCAGTATATCGGGTTATCAGCGAATTTATAAATAAGACAGGGAAAGCTTCACAGCCAAGAAAGGTAGTTGGCAGACCATCTGTACTCGAATTTGTTATGAGACTGTCGAAACTGCTGTTCGCTTAATAGCTGACGATATGTTCCGTCAAGATGAACTGCTAACAGTAGATAAAGTCTTCGCTCAAATAAACAATATGGCGCTCAACATTATATCACTTAATGAAGCAATTGAAATTTAAGTAAGAGTATTTTTGGTTTATTTATATAATTAAATATAATTCTGCAATACGTTATAGATACCTAAAACATGGCAGGAATAGTAGAGATCTTACAATATGTAAGATGGAGACGACAATATCTGAAAAATATACCATTACATATATCTCAGAATAGACAAATTTTCTATTTAGATAGAACCTGGCTGAATGAGGCCCATACAATGCAGTAAGTATAGAATTAAGCTACATGATGCCATCGATAAAATAACTGCAACAAATTAGTAGAAGTGCATAAATCACGTTATCAGAAAAGAAGCAAATATGAAGGATCTTGATGGAATTATCGATGAAGCCTCAGAAGCTAATGACTCAATTTCCTCAAAAATATCAGGTTATATTGAAGAATTTTCAAATAGTTTATAAAATGAAATGTTGTTATTAACTTGCGCAGTTCTAATTTTAAATAATTGTTATGTATTCATTGTATATTATGTGTTACCATATATATGTACACTGTTATCTATACAATGACATTTGATATATTTGAACTTGTTCAACAAATAAATGAAATCTTTGTTTGTTAGACAAATTTATTTATTTTCATGTGTTGTAGCTACTACATTTACTATTCTGTCGTCTTAATTGTAGAATTATCTCTGAAGAATTCATATACAATTTTATTTGGTACAGATTTTGTATTTCGGATAGATCTTCAAATTTAAATTTACCACGTAAAATTGATTTCACAAATTTATAGGTTGTAATTTGGATAGGGTGTCTGTTCAGAATTTTGTCTCTCTCTTTTTCAAATAAACTATAGTAGATATTTAAAGAAATACAGGTTTAATTTAAGGTTAAAAGATATGGATTCTAACAGGTTGGTTTCTCAATCCTTCCATATTATAATAAATATTGAATAACTTTTACTACTTTTAACTAACATATCATATACATTAGTTACTAAATAATTGAAATTTCAAATTCATATATCGCGTACAAAAGCTAATTACAAAAGGAAAAGCTCACACTGTTGATGCTGGTATATGTATTGTATATATGTACTTATGGAGAATGTTGTACTAAGTTTCTCATTAATTTTATATGATCGCTCGCCTTTTTATTACCCAAGACGAATTTTATACATTACTAGACTCCAACTTCCTTTTTGGTCAGTTTATTTTGAAAGGTCTGCATTGAGGTCCTTGTGCTGGGGCTAATAAGTATGCCTAAGAAGACATATTGTCATCTACTTCGTGTTCTGGAAAAGAACAATACCTCCACTTGAATAATCACTTGATCTACGGAAAGTTTTCAAATGCAGAAAGCCTTCTTGTTGGGTTGGAATATGGAATAAAATTTTACGTGAGGATTAAAAAATTTCTGATTTTGACTCATCGATCCAATCTCCAAGTTAGGTGTCCTCTTATCACAACAATCTTTTCTCGCTATGGATACCCTTTAATAATATTAATTAATATAATTTCTTTTACCGGAATACGTTCTCTCAAAGTTGCAGCCAATAAGTGTTCTTTTGTCAATCGTAATAGACATATTCGTTTTTCACTAGGTATTTAAGTGTCTTGTGAAGTCTAGTGCGGCAATTTGTATGTCCCGTTTTGCTGTTATTATTACATACCAGTGTTCTATAGCACTGCTTGCCAGTAGTACGCCACAGATCACAAAATTGTTCTGCTTCTCTTCTCTTTGCCAAAATGTAGCAAGCATCTTGAAATGCACAATCTATGTATTAAGAATATTTATTTCTCAATATTTTAAATATCTCCTCGTGAAGACTATAAATTGCGGAACACTGTTATAAAATTAGTTGCTTGCACTTTGGTCTTTTTATATAACAGTTAACTGACCTTCAAAAAAATGGAAACCTAGGTATTGATTTAGAGATGAAAGAACATGTTTGCATAGACAACTTACAAGAAACTACAGATAAAGCTGCTCTGTTCTATAATGTAACAATTGCATGTATAATACTTATTGTTAGCTGCTTGGCCTTTGAATTTAGTATAATGGATCCTTTCACTATAAACACCTTCATTAACCTAATACTACAATAAAAAGGACTTGTATTAATTTTTTCTTATCATATATTGAAAAATATTAATTGATTATGTGATTAGATAATTTTGTTTAAAATAGAACTTAGTGGTTTTATCAAACCTTTATTAATAATTGTGTAATGACGAAATTTTTTTAAGAACTTCATGAAGATGGTGTATACCGAATTTTTTTAACTGAGTTCCTCACTTCTATACCTAGTGAGTTTGACTTTCTCTAATCTTAAAATCTTACCGATTTATATCTTTGCAAATATCGATTGTTACTCTTCGATGGGACACTATGTATAGGCCTCTGGAATCTATATACCTTCTTTGTTGACGCCAAGGTATTTTAGTGATTAAAGACCGCTTCTCTTACCATTGTCTAAAAGCTCTAAATGGAATATAATATGAAGTAAGACGAATACAACAAATAATTCTAAAACCTTAATGCAGCAGCGCTCTATAATTTAAATCAATAAAGACTCATCTTTTCTGTGTATTGCGTAAACATCATCAGTAACGAATTCTTGTCTTCCGATCTGCAAAATCAGACAATGGAAATAAATGTATATGTGGTTGTCTCTAGAAGCTTAAGTAGAAAGTCATCGTCATGTACTGGTAAGTATATATTATAGACTTCACGTCAAATTCCAACATCGCATACGTAATCATTATAAATCATTTTAACAACATTCAATTAAACTCCCCAACTCCATTGTTTACCATACCACAATGAGACAGAAATAAAAAGCGTATAAATAAGTTTTCCATGTAAGTTTACAGTTACGGGAACATTGGAACATACTATTGTTGCTAATAGTATAATATGGTGGATAATCAACAACACTAGTGCAATCTATTTAATCATAATCTACAGCGTTTTTACGTTTTAATTGTAAAATCAGTTTTCGCATTAGCCTAGAAGTAATAAGCTGGTGAGATTGTGGCTTTAGTCATGCTTGTGTGGTGGGAAAGATATTGTTTAGACTCGCGGACTTCCGAACAATAATTCGTCGTAGGTTCGCATTATTTCCGTAACACTCCCTAATTAACGGTTATAAAAATTATTACAAAAACACTGACGCAATGGAATAAATAAATGATCTAGATACACTATCGCTCATAAATTTAAGGCCGCCTATATAGAAATAAAAAGTTAGGAAAGTATGTTGTAATAATATCTCTATTATAAAAACTGTAAATGCATCGCTACCTGAGATAAACCCTTTCTTCCTATTTTAATGTAAACATACAAATACTTAAAAAGTTTAATGAAGGTGTCAAATTAACCACATTTAATTTGACAATCGCATTTTTGTCGATCGCACGTATGTTCACCGATGCAATCAATTTTATAAAATCTTTTGACTTACATGTTCTTTACGTAGTAATGAATACGTGGGCTTCCAGGGCCAGAGTTAGTAATAAACGAACTACTTCCGGAATTGGACTGTATCATGATGAGATATATGTATATAAAAATTAGAGTAAGAGGAGAAAGAAATAAAAAGAAAAAGAGATAAAAAGAAGAAGAATGAAAACAGGAGGGGGTGCGTGAAATAGAAAGAAAGGTGAAAAGAGTAAGAGAAGGAAAAAGAGACAGAGAAAAAAGGGGGAGGGGGACGAGAGAAAAAAGAAAAAGGAAAGAGAACAAGACGAAAACAGAAGGTCTTCGCCTCTAGCGCGGTTAACACCCCGAGTCACCGTAACCTTCTGCCAAAGTGGTTTCGCCTCTAGCGTGGTTTACACGTCGAGTTACAGTGCCACTTTGGTTTCCCCTATTTCTCCTGAAGAAGCCTCCTACGACGGAAGCGAAACATCGAGATGCCACCCTTCTCTTTTGTTCTCTTTCCTTTTTCTTTTTCTCTCGTCCCCCTCCCCCCCTCTTTTCTCTGTCTCTCTTTCCTTCTCTTACTCTTTTCACCTTTCAATCACACCGAGGATCAGGTACCCGTGCCCCAGTATCTATGCCGATATTAATAGAGATCGTACAAATAATACATAACCATTTACTGTCATTTTACGATGTAGTAAGCTTAAAAAGATTCATTAATACTAGGAAACGAGTATTTTGGAGAGAAAGAAAGGGTTTAATTGCCCCGAGACTAATTGGGAAAATAGTCTTTGGAGCGAGGAATTTAAATTTGAAGTTTGAAGGTGAATTTTTAATCGAAGAACATCTCAAACATTATTGCCATAAGCTGTCGTGCCATCTGCAAAATACTGACGAGGTTTGGTGATGGTATAGGTATATTTCTCGTGGATGAAGTAGAAAATTTGGTAGGAATTGAGAAAATATTGAGAAAACAACATACAGGGATTTTATAATACTATATAATTCCATTTGGTATGTCGTTGATCGGGAGCGAGCTTATTTTCCGGCACGATAGTAACCACGAATGCTCCTTGAAACTAAAGCGTGTTTTTTATAAAGATATAGAACTTTGAAATGGAATAAAACAAAGATGATTTTCTTAAATTGACATGAAATTTATTTTATTCGAAAGATAATTTTGTGGCATTATAATTTAAATGTGACTTCTGGCATATGACCGTCACGGCTGGCTCGGACGTAGTCTAACCTGGAGGTTCAATTTTCGATGACTTTTTCCAACATTTTTGGCCGTATATAGGCAATAACGCGCCGAATGTTGTCCTCCAAGTGGCCAATCGTTTCGGGCTTATCGGCGTAGACTAGCGACTTCACATATCCCCACAGAAAATAGTCTAGCGGCGTTAAATCGCACGATCTTGGAAGCCAATTCACGGGTCCGAAACGTGAAACTATGCGGTTACCAAACGTTTCCTTCAATAAATCAATTGTGGCACGAGCTGTGTGATATGCTGCACCGTCTTGTTGAAACCACATCTCCTGCACATCATGGTTGTTCAATTGATGAACGAAAAAGTCAGTAATCGCGGCTCTATAGCGGTCACTATTGACTGTAATGTTCTGAGCAGCATCGTTTTTAAAGAAGTACGGACCAATGATTCCACCAGCCCATAAAGCACACCAAACAGTCAGTTTTTCTGGATGTAACGGTGTCTTAACATACACTTGAGGATTACCATCACTCCAAATACGACAGTTTTGTTTATTGACGTATATATTCAAACAAAAGTGAGCTTCATCGCTAAACAAAATTCGCTTATGGAAATCGGGATCGACGGCAATCTTATTTTGGGCCCATTCACCGAATCTACTTGCTAGGTGATCGTGTGGCTTCAATTCTTGCACAAGTTGGATTTTATAAGCACGCAAACCAAGATCTTTCTACAAAATCTTCCATAAAGTGGATGGGCACATCCAGTTCCTGTGCACGATGGTGGATAGACTGATTCGGGTCTTCCTCTCCGCTACGCTCTACAGCAGCAATGACTTCTTCTGTACGCACTATACGACGTCTTTGTGGATGCGTACTATCATTTAGAGTAAACATGGTGCCAAAACGTTCAGTAGTTAATCGAATTAATTCCTCTGATGGACGATTATGTTGACCATAAAATGGACGTAGCGTGCGATACGTATTTCAAACAGAACCATGATTTTCAAAATAAATTTGCACAATTTGGAAGTGTTGTTCATTCATGTTGAAATGCCAAACCAAACTAAACATAAATCACTTGATAGCTGACAAAATGGCCACAAGTTAAAAAAGTGTTTACATTAACTGACAATAATAAAAATAAGTAGGGGTTAGTGGAAGGAATACCGAAATTGTGCGAAACTATAATAAAACACGGAACTGAATTTGCTGGAGGAGCCACGGTTTAGCTACGTGTGTGTGTGTGTACCTGCGTGCCTTTTTATAGAACGATCTCTTCCGCTTTAGTATTATAATTTCTAACAAATATACATCTAAAATCATCTGTCAAGGTGCTTTTAAAGTTATAAGCGGCAGCAAGCGCATGGATGAAATGAAGAAATGCCCAATTACAAATATATTTTTTCTGCACGCTTTACTGTAGAGTAGCAAAAATAAAGTTATAGTCATATTAAACCGATTGTAATATTTACTTAACTGAATTCCCTCATAAGTGCATATCTAATAAATTGATTGTTAAAGTATCTTTAAAAGATTACACTTTCTAGTGGATTAAAAGTTGCTAGCCATATTTGCTGCCATATGTTTATACAGCTGTAGTAATACTTTAATAATTCCTCCTTATTATATTATTAGCCAAAATCAAATGTTAATGTCTACCTTTCCTCAGTCATATGTACAAAATGTTAATTGAAATTAATTTTGTGTTGTATCGATCACGGTACGACATTTCCATTCCATGACCAAAGTTCAAAAACTAGGTGTCTGAGCGAAAAACAAGAAACAGTGCTTTGCCAGCTTATCGTCCTTCAGATCATCATAACATCGACCATCTTCGTACTACATTGTTACTGGTTACAAGAAATGACTTTTACGTTAACGTCAAGAATCGAAAAGAATGGCTTAGCACTGACAAAAAGCTGAGGCTGCGCAACTGGCAGGACAAAGAAGGTGCAGCTTACAAGGAACCTAACCATCACTGCTCAGATTTACTATCAATAATCGTCTTGAGACCATACTTCAAGTAAAAGGATCGAGAAAACATCAACAGGTGAATTTACTGCATAGTAACACTCGCCCTCAGACAGCTACTATCGCAACAGCTCGGTTGGAAAGTTATTGCACATCAGTTTTAGTCATCTGATTTCGCTTCTTCAGATTTACATCTCTTTCTGTTTATCAATAGCGACGTGAATCTTCAAAATTTGTTTGGCTCCTTGAATTTCAAAACTCCAGATTTCTTCTGGTATAATCGAAAAGCAGCTTTATTGTTGGAGGATAATCCTAGATAATGAGGAAAACTTAAACTTTGAACTCAATAAAAGCGTTCTGAACTAATGGATTAACCTAATATTTTGTTTCATTGTTGTAGTCCGTTTAGATTTCTCTTGGTTGTGTTGTCTCATATGCTTAACAGACAGTTTACATTGAATGTGAATACTTGGCTATATTAAATTTTAATATTACTAATATTGTGGGGGAATAAAATAGAAATTTGGATAAAAATCAAATTTAATTATAAAATATTACATATTCTGTTTTAAATTGTATAGACGTGTATGTATGCAGCTTCTAGCAACCTAGAATATAGCCATGTACTTAAACTACGCTGGTACAATTATAGATCAACGGCGTATTGTATTCTATCAAATAATTTACATTAAAAAGATACTTACATCACAATAGTATTTATAAATTACAAGGCAGATCTAATCACTTATTTTAAATTTATTACGGGGACGAATGACAAATTTCACGAAAGCAGATGCCCAACGAAGATTAGCGGTATTGTGTCGGCATTCCGTTTATAAGCGAACGAAAATTAAATGAAACCGTATTAAGATCACAGGGCATAATGTGAAAGTGAACCGTATTATACACGTTGCCACATATTATTCCGTATAATGTATCAGATATCTAATAGGCCATTGTTAAACATTTAACTTTGATTACACATGTGGGCGAGTTCGTTCGAAAAAATCATTTCCTGTGTACCACAATACATGCATAATTACCCGTAGAAGCCTAATTGTTGTAATGACATCTATTAACCTTATCGCACGCTTTAAATATTTTCGTTTTTTTACTGTGTGTTTCTGTGAATAAGTGTAGTTCCAATGCTGATAGGCTAAAACGGTACGAGCTTTTATTTCTGTTGTTGATTGTAATTTAAATTAGAGGAAATTAAATAACACGTAAAACGCGTCTAATTTCCTACTACAATTAGACATGAGATATGAGATAGCCAGCTTTAACAATTATTTTAAATAATTATTCTGCTGGTGCGGGTTTACTCGTGATTACTGTCTCAGATGTATGCAGTTTGGAATATTGCTTTGCTTAGCATATTTTGAACTAATTAGACGTAATAAAATGTAATATAAAGCTGACTATTCTATCCAATAGTGTTGCTATAATAAAACTTTTGGATTATATTCAATTCATTGCTTATTCTGATGTCGTTAAGATAATTTTCTCATTTTTCCCTGCAGTAATTTTATTTATCGTTGAAAAGTTTATCTTTTTCTTATTTGGGTATCTAAGAAGACACGTAAAGACTAACTAGTTAGAACTTAAAATTTACCAATATGTTTCTTCATTCCATGAGATTTGTTCTAACAGCATTAACTTTCCTTCTGCATTTAGTTTTATGTGGTGCAATACTCCCTTGCACAATCATTTTTTCTTTTGGTAAGTTTTGCAACCTAATGTCGCTTCTCGCATTCCAGACGCTATCGCCAAGTCCTCTACTCTTCATTTCGGTACTGGTTCCAAACCTTTAATGGTGTCCTTTCTACGCCCATTTTGGTGCAAATGCCCATACCATTTTAACTGTTTTTCAATTATATCATCCATTATTGTACCCTTTATCTCAATTCTTCCTCTGATGATCTAATTTCTAATGTGGTCAAGTAAAGTTGGACCCGATCATCTTCTCTCCGCTGAGAGTAGTCTCTGTGACATGTTCTCATCTATAACCCGCACTTATGACTCGTACGTCAATACTGGCTGAATCAGAGTTTGATATATATGTGTCTTGCTTTCTTTGTTAGATTCTTACTGCACAAGTTTGGATGTAGTGTTTTAATAATTGCATTCATTTTCCTATCTTCTTTAGTATATCCTTATTATCTATTCCGTCCTCACTTACTGCAACCTCAAAGTACTCGTACTGTCCAACACTTTCTATTGTAGTCTTTCCAATGTTCATTTTTATTGGATTTATTTTTCTTTTCTTCCACCAACTGGAGTAAGTCGTCTATCCACCAAGAATCTTTGTCTTTCGTTCTATCCGTAACACCGAGTGCTTCCTGTGCTGCTTCATGAATTTTGTATTTTAGAATTTCGTGAATTTCCTCCGCAGTGCGGTATGGATTCATCCCCTAAACTATATTATATTGTTTTCTAGCTTCCGTCTTGTTATTCCGTTCTTGATTTGCAGTATATTTGTTGTAACCTATTTCAACTGGTGCCTTTACTATTACATGGTCCACACTCAGCTCCCCTCCAAACCCTTACGTCGTAGGATATTATGAAAGTATCCTGTTTAATCACAACATAATCAATGATTGGTTTCAAGCTCTTTGTTTTTTGTGTATATTTATGTATGTTTTTATGTTGGAAAGAAAATCCACTTAGGATTTACAGCGAGATTTGTTCACATAGCGCCATACATTTCGTGCCATGTTCATTAACTACACCTACTCCGTGTTGTCGCCTGACAGGAGTATTTCTTGTCTATTTTTAATCATATACAATTCTTCAGAAAGTCTGCTGAGAAATTTATCTTTTGTGTCTGCATCTGAGTCGTCTGTGGGGTCATAGACGCCAGATATCCTAATTTCTTTTAATTTTATTTTCATGTTCATCGTTACGATCCTCTTGTCTACTGGACTCCAGTTCATTATGTATTTTGTTTATGTATTATGTATATTATGTATTATGTATGTTATGTATTATGTATATTATGTATTTATGTATTATGTATTGTCTTGACCCGTTTTAATGGTGTTTTCCACTCCACCCTAAAGGTATATGTACTCATCCCTGTAGTTATTTCCTTTTCCCTTTATCTCTGTTTCGCTGAGTATTGCTATATCAATGTCGTATGTGTGGAGTTCTCTGAATACCTGGTCTTCTTTTGTATTTAGTCCTTAGTATATTCCAGCATCCAACATTTTTTAACCGTTCTGTTTTGCTTCTGTTGTTATCCGTCCAAATGCCAAGGCTATTGTGTGGGATATTTAGCATTACTTTTTTCTACAGGGCAGAATGCTGACCTAATGCTGTAACCAAACTCCTTTATGCGGTCTTCAAACGAGCTCTGGCAGTCACCAATGTACTCATTCCACCCAGTTCCTAACAGAGATGGAATTATTCTTTCTACAAAAATAAAAATTATCTGGAAATTAAGTATATATTTAGTCCCACTCAAATCTGTTTAGTTTCATTTTTACTCCAAGCATAGAGCCTGATATGCTTAAAGGTATAAATTCGCTTAAACTTACAGGCGAAACCTTGTCTAAGGGATGGTGCGAAGAGAGTGTTCCCGTACAACTATATATACTGATAAGATATCAGAAAAGATGAAATAAGAGTAAGAAGGAAAACAAATAAATAAAAAGGCGAAAAAGAGTAAGAAAAGGAAAGGGAGAAAGGAGAACAGAAAAAGAAAAAAGAAAGACGGGATCTCTACGTTTCGTCTCTGTCGCAGGAGGCTCCTTTAGGAGAACAAAAGGGAACCAAAGTGGCAGGGTAACTCGTCGTGTTACGAGTTCCTGCACATCTACACATGTGGTTCTAGCAAGATGGGGCAACGGCTCAAACTTCCAGGATGTCGAGGGCTCTTTTGTGGGAACGTTTCCCGGAGCACCTCATCTCAATAAGGAGGATTTGGAGTGGTCAGCGGGCTCCCTCAATTTGGCTCCTTGCGATTCTTTTTTGTGGGGTTTTTTAAAATCCCATGGTTACGTCAATCGTCCAAGTACCTGCAAAACGTGTGAGTCAACATCTGGGCAGTAATTGTCGTCTCACTGACATGCTGCTAAGAGGAACACCACCCACCTTACATGAATTTCAAATTTCAAAACTTTAACTATGTACCTACGTTATTAAAACATATTCTAATGCTTAGAATGGGTTGTATTGCGTTTTGAAAAGAGGAAGTTAACTTGCCGCACTCTGTATCTTAGCAATCAACTTTTTGAGGAACGTTTAAATCTATTTATTTATTTCAGCTGTGTCACGGATACTCCATTGAATTTGGGTCTGGAGATAGGTACTGTGCAATATTTAGAGAACGTTTTGTTGGCTTGACTGCGCACAAGGCCACTTTTAGGAGTACCAAAACGAAATAGAAGAAGGAGAAGAAACAATCATGATGATAACCTACTTAGAAAGTTTCTTTTAATACCAATATAATCAGGAACATAGTAACTTCAATTTCAAAATTCTGCCTTTATAATGCTTCTCTTTATATTTACAGTGACGTATATTAGTTCCAGCAGATCTTAGATGTTTTTTTCAGATATCTATTATTCCAAACAGTCATTTTTCTTGTCGATAATCCTTTAATCAAGCATTGTGCAAACGTCATCGAACTATTCCAGTCAAGATACCGGGGCAACGCCCTGTGATCCGAAGGTTGCTCTAATACATATACTGTGTTCCATGACAATATTCAGTGCTTGTACAGTCACCTACTATCGATTGGAAAGCGTAAATGCAAACTCTTGAGTAGCTTTTGTTTGTGAAATTCCCGTTATATTCATAATAAAAATGAAGGCTAGCTTTCATAACATTTAAAATGGAGAGAGCGTCCTGTTTTATTGACCAAAACTACACTTTCTTGTACATTTAGGGGTATAAACTATGCGCTAAATTTTTCCTGAACTATCACAACCAAGTGGAAAAGGAATCCATGGACACGTATATTTTAATGAAACGATATCGATGTCTCTAAAATACTACAGCGGGCTTATTAAAAGAAAACCAAACCAAATCAATCAAGCAAAAGGGATCTATCGACGAAAAAATCTGCATTAAATTGACATCAAGCATCAATGATTTATGGATCTTTCATGGCATATACGTCTGCGTACTTTTCGTTCTTTGTTAGCAAAAAAATGCAAATTAGTTGGAAGAACATCTGCAGTTCGTAAAAATCGTCAATCGTTCCTTGTCTAATTTGGGCACGTTTCGAGTTTTAATTTAAATTCATTTGAGAAATTTGCATGGTTGCCCATATACGAATGCATGTCGCGTACCTTCTCCCAAATTGTTATACATGACATTCACCGAAAATTCAAATTATGCGCGACAAGCAAATAACACATTCTAAATGATTTTAGATACAGATGGTTTACAATTAAAAATATAAACGCGAACTGCAAGTCGAATTTAAATGCGATTTGTGGGTTCGTTAAGGCACGCTAATAAAGAAAGGATCGTCATTTGCTATTCAATGCACGATAAACCGAATTTTATTATGTTATCTTTTTACGATGACATTTAACTAATTTTCAAGAACAATATTTAATATTACGGACCTTGTTACCCAAGATTTATGTTATACGCCAGGTTCTATTGTTTCTCGTTTTGGGTATTTTGTTATTGACTCATTTGTAAAATTTGTGGCTTCAACAATACGTAATGAATATGGTAATTTATTTTAAGTGGATAAGTGTCACGATATGGAATAGTTCTGCAATTGAATTCGCATTAATGTTAATTCGGAGAAACGATTTGCCAACGTCCTTAGCTTTAAAACGTTTCACGATTTTAACGGCCTGACTTAATTTAGCGAACGCTGCCGTATTACATTTTGCATCACTATACACTTAATTATGAAAACTAAGGAAGTTGGATAAGGAAGTTGGATAAGGAAGTTGGATAAGGAAGTTGTTGCATTATTTAGGAACAAAATTGCTTGAGCTCCAAAACCTTAAACATTAAACGAAACATAATAATACTGTTAGGTATTGTTTTCTATACATTTTTCGATGTATTGATGAAGGTATTGCTATTAGTCTTGATCACATTTTTTGAATGTATCCCGACCCTCCTCAATATCAGCAACTTTCCAATCAAATTGGATGCACTTGTTTATTTTGTGTTACGTATCAGGTTTATTACTTCTCCAGGAATGGTTTCATCATTGGCCCACGAGAAACATTGTTGCCTTTGCGGACTAAGCTTTAGTATTTCCAAAATGGAATCTATATATTGTAATAAGATGTTACAACTATGGATATCCTGGATGGACTATGCTGTTGATATGTCAATTTCTGTCTCTACTCTTAGAAATTATGTCTAAATTTTGGTGTGTTTTGTGGTTCATTACATGGTTCTATTGTGTTGCGCGGCTTGTTCAGTGCAACATTTTTATTTGTGTACAAATCGTCGAATTGCCTGAATAATTCATAAAATTTGTATTTTTACTTGTTAGATAACTGCAATCTTTGCAATACCAAAGTGATAATGTGATGAAAACTTTATTGTTCCTTCCTTCTTCTATTTGGATGGTTGATATTTATCCATGGTAGGGTTAGTTTTAATTTTACCCTACACAACTTGACCTGAATGTCTTTGTATGTATAGCCTTTCAAAATCATACAATGAATAAAGACTTTTGTAAGAACGAGAACCGTATGTATGCTTCCGTTTTTTGATAGGATTTGGATATATGAGAAGAAGTAATTGATGTCATGAATGTAGGAAAGTGATTCGGTTTTCAAACGAATCTAAATATCAACTGGATTCTCGGATGTACCATGGACTTTATATTTAAGATTCGTACTTTGAATTGGATACGAGATATGGTGATTATCTGAAATCAGGCTGCGCTCAAGATACAAAATGGATACTTTGTAAACCAGAAAGCACAGTCGTTTGAAAAGTTTAGTGCTATATTACTCCGATTATGAACTACAAATTTTTAAAATTCGCACGAATCTGCTGATTCCTGGCGGATGAAAATTTGTATGCTCTTCATAAAAAACAGCATTCTATTACTAAAGAAATAAGTGTACTTTTACATAAATTTTTAGTAGATAACGATTTCTATATCGTCGAGGAGTCCAGTGCTACGTTAGTTTTTATTTAAATATTTTGCTTGTCTAATTTGTTTTGCAATGTTTTTGTAATAGCTTACGTATTTGTTTATTTTTGTTATATCTTTTTTGACTAGAATTACCAGTTATTGTTTTGAAGGAGCATTTATCTCGTAACTTGGGACATTAAATCGATGTAAATTTGGGGATACTGAATGCAATGGAGGAAAACTCCTACGTTCAAAAACTCAGTTCTGATACGCATCAGTATTCCAAAAATCAGTCAGCGTTCAAACCATTCATAATTATCTTAGGTACCCGAAATTCATGCTTTGTGTATGTGGGGATGCCACCCTATTGTAGAGACAACAGTCAAATAAAAAAAGCTATTCGAAGCCGGATAAAGGTGTAGTTCATAAAGACATTATGTTTAAAAGAATAGACACTGATAAATCGAATGATGGAGCTTATTCAAACATCAAGCTCAGTATACCTCAATATAGCAGTATGACTTGTACAATTTACAGGTTTGTTAACAATAAATTGATGCTAGATCAACTTTGAGATTGAGAAACACGAGGGTGGATGTCTATGCTGCATCCCTGATCCCCTTACAGTAAAACTAGAGTGGCATTATATTTTATTGTTCAACAGAGTCTCCCTCTATACTAATGCGCTTCGTCCATCGGTGGTCCAACATCTCAACAGCCTGTTGGAAAAATTTTCGTCCAACCTCTGGAAACCACCTCTCTACAGCTTGCATCACTTCATAATTGTACTAGAAAATTTTGCGCCGCGCAAGATTACTTTTAATTTGGCGAAGAGCCTGTAATCACTCGGGGCCAGATCTGGCAAATATGGCGGATGCTCCACTAATTCAAAGCCCGCTTGCTGCATAGCAGCCATAGCAGTACCTGATGTATGGCTGGGAGCATTATCCTGATGGAACAGCACACTGTGGCTTAACGCTTCTCGGCATTTTTCTTTATGTAGCGTCTCGCAATTTAGATATCAATTGTGCGTAGTAGGCCCCTGTAATGCTTTGTCCCTTTTGCAAATAATTAGTCTGAATGGTTCCTTGAGCATCCGAGATCATAGATAGCAAAACCTTTCCAGGAGACGGCACGACTTTGAATTTTCGTGGAGGAGGAGAACCGTGATGTTTCCATTCTCTACTTTACACTTTGGTCTCAGGATCATAGTGGTACATCCATGACTCATTCATGGTAACACACTGACTAAGAAAGTTCTCTTTGTTTGCTTGCTACCTTTCCAAAAGCGCTTACAAATCAACGTCCGATTTCCTTTTTGATTAATGGTTAACATTTGGGGCACCCATCTTGCACTGATCTTTTTCGTATCTAAATCTTTAGTCAGTATGTTGTGCACCACATGATGTGATAAGTCAGTATCTTCCACAATGTCCCTGATGTGTACACGTCGGTCTTGCAGTACGATATCGTGTACCATTTTAATGATTTTGTGTGATGTTTCCGGTATAGGAGGACCACCGCCATATTGGTTTGCTCAAGATGTTCTTCCGCATTTAAAATCTCGGCACCAGCGTTTGACGATTTCATAACAAACTGCAGACCCACCTGTAGTTGCTATAATGTCTTTATGAATTTGAGTTGGCGCCGTGCCCTTTTTCTGGAGGGATTTTATTACGGCTCCTTGTTCTACAGGATCCATTTTCATGAATAATTACGATACACAATTTAAGAATGAGCCACAGCACAACAACACTTTGAGATACACTTGATATTATACAGATATGATCTACAAATATCAACTAAACGTCAAAACCATTAATGAAATAACCAATTAGAAGTAGATGAGGGGTGAGGCCTGAGAATCCGTCCTCGAATATAACTATTTTTATCTCCAAATCAAAAACATTTAACAAACGTTATATTCAAAAGCACTGCGACAAATGGCAAACACGAATATTTAAAAAGTAAATCAACACTAGGCAGCGCAAACAAATACGTAAGAATTTTACGTTGTATACACCTTTCAGTGTTTTTCCTTTTTTCTTGGTTTCCGTACTAAGGGAGTAATCAGTATGAAAATTAACTTACTTCCTAAGCACGCATACATTATAAATGTGGAAAATTGATGTGAAACGTAAAAGTTGTACCTACCACATTAAGAATCATAATGGGCACAGTTAGGTCAACTAGTCATTTAGGCGACAATAGAAGTCGAGTTACATTTTAACACTAATCAACGCTAATTGCGTTAATTTGTCACGAAAAAGTGCAAACAGTGAATTTCTAATGGCAACGTGACAAATTTAGTCGGTGTGTAATTACATTAAACGATACTAATTGGCGTCTGCGTGTACGTAAAGTGTCGAAACGAACAGAAAACATTAAAGAAGTCGGTGTAAGTACATACAATTCCACCGCACAGATGATGGACTCAGCACTTTTGTCTACTGAATCTATCTACGTGTATAAAGCAGTGTAAATAAAGGCAAGATAGTTACGATAGGTATAATAATAAGTGTCACTGTTTTCACCTTTTTAAAAAATTAATGCCTATTTACCTTTGAAGTTAACGACCGTTTTGTAAAGTTTAAAGTATGTGGATATAGAAAAACCAGATTTCTAAGCTTTTCGATTTTCTTTCGATGATTGAATTACAGATGCCGCAATAACATAATTCAATTAATGCAACACAAACATTAAACACATTTATATAATGAAAAAAGTGTAAATTTTGTAAATTTGTTGATTATTGTCATTAACATATCTATAAGAATTAAATATTATTAAACACCGTTGGACAGTTATTTAATAGATGTTAATACATAAATAGCGCTAAAATAGGTTTTAGAGTGTAGATGGCGCAAGATGATAGATCTACATATATAATAGTTGCTATACATTACAATGTATTCACTTGAAGTACCTAATAATGTTGCTAATACTTTAATTTTGAATTGAAAGCATATAAATAAACAAAATGTGAAAATTGAATAAGAGAAGCCAGATCTTATGTTCTAGAAAAGCGAAATGCAAACTCCTTTATAACAACTCTGTATACATAAATATATTTATTAATTATAAATTGTAAATTTTTCCTATGTCTAACTTTAAAATTATAATTGTCAATGCATTAGAGGCACCATTATGGCTTAATGATTAAATTAGGTTGCATTGGAGAGAAGAAAAACATCTTTTTTGACAATTGTTTCGGATTTTTTATTCATACACATTTCTTAAATTAAATATATTGTATTGAATGGTAGATAACTAACTTAAATAATTAGTAAGTACAACAAAGCTGAAGAGATGGTAATGATAATGTGGTACCAGAAGAGTAGTTAGGGTCAGTTAGAGACATGTTTCCAATTAATTATTCTCACAGGCTTATACCTTGTGCGAAAACAATCCTAAACATTTTTAAAAAATTTAAAGAAGATTCTCACAAAAAGAGAAATGAAACCAGTCACGTTTTAACAGAAGACATGAAGAATATCCTGTTTTATGTAGAGGAACGATTTGTAGGGTAGCTTTTAGATGTAGTCAGGCATTTTTAAATATCGTACAGTTCAGTGTACAGAACTCCGAGAGAATTTAAAAAGCCATAGAAGATATCAAGCCATCAAGAGCTTTTCGGAGAGAACAAAGTAAAGCGAACTAATTTTTGCGCAATAAATAATTTTAAATAAAATAATTTTTACTGATGAAGCTACATTTACCGCAAATGATGAAGTCAACTCTCAGAACTTCCAGTTAGTATCCTACATTTATCCATTGGAAAACACAAAATTTCCTTTCCATTAATTCGTTATATATTGATCCCGTACAAACCTTCATACACAAAACCTAACCATGACCCTCAAAAAGTTAATGTCTGGATTAGAATAATAAGCGATGCACCTATTGACTCATTCTTTTATTAAAGGTAACCTCACTGCAGCAAAATGTCTGAATCTGTTGCCAAACCACATCATTTCATCAATTGAGATACTGAATATTGATGAACCTTAGTTCCCAATGGTTGGGGCCACGCCATATTCTACAAAGGCCGTCAAGATTTTTTGATTGATGCATTTCAACAAAATTGGATTGGCAGGCTTGGCCCCATATCGCGGCCCTCAAGATCAGCGGATTCATCTCCACATGGTTTCTTTCTTTGGGGATACCTGAAAAACTTGGACGAACTTAAAGACCGTAAACGTACTGCATGTGATGGAATAAACCTAGAATTTGTTCGTAATATCTTGCGATGCATTTAAGATCGTCTTGTTTATTGCCTTGGAAGACAAGGAGGATATTTTGAAAACTTACTATAAAATTAGGTTTCATTTTTGTTATGTTGTTTTGTTTGTCTTAATCGTTAAAATAAAATAATGTCTTCATCAAATTTGCAGAATACTTGATTTGCATTAACTGAGGTTTACGGTAGTACTGGTAATTCGTTTAATATGAGTATATGACCGGTTGCCTACTACCCTGCTAAGTCATTGACAATTATCTTTTTAGAGTATAGGAAATATGGATATATGTGTGATGAAAAAAGAGAATATATATACATATATGGTGTAATTCAAGTTCTTGCGTGTATAGTATGTGTTGTTTTATTTCCTCGGATTTTCCGCGTTTTGCGACTGTCCAGGACAGAAAAGAGGAACAATACATGTGATAGTTTAATTTACTTGGTATCAACCATAAATATAATGTAATTAGTTCGTGAAATTAATTAAAAATTTCACGCTTCCCAGCAAGATTTGAACCTACAACTCCTGTTCCCTAGACCGATGTATTAAATCACCTACACTGCGGAGATCGTATCGCCAAATTTCAAATGGTATATATCTGAATATAAAGAAACCCTAAATGGCGACTGTTTCCAATATATTCAAAGGAGCTACAGGAATCTGAAATGTAAATGAAGAACGTATAAACAATGAAATACAGAAAGGGAGTAAATTTCATTATTAAAATATTCTCTTTATTAGTTTTAAAAACTGTTGTTAATCAAACAATCGTAAACCGTATATAACGAAAATAATTGTGTAGCAAAACAACAGCTGTCTGCTACCGCTGTACCTTAAAGTACTTTGTCGCTAAATGCGGAAGAAATTATGAATTATTTTTAATCTATCTCCGTAGTGCATGAGCTGATCCAATTTACCAATTAAGAATTCAATCAAATATAATCTGTCATCGGGCGACCGTAATTTTAATAATAATAATAATATACATAGTGTCACTTAAGAGACTATATTGTATAATTGGTTTTGATAAGGGTATACGTCGAAACAGCGCAATAGCGAACCTGTCCGTATACGAATACATCGAATAACCGATTGGCTGGCTGGCTCATCATCTTAAGTGACAAATAATCACGGCTATTCTACTCGCTGCGTAATTAATTGGTAAATGTTGCTTTTTATTTTCAATGCTGCTGCTGTTGCCGTCAGCACATTGCGCAGGAAACGAAATACGTTCCTGTCTTATTAGAACAATTGCAAAAAATAATAGTAACGAAACGCTTCTACAATTGCTCCGCTTTAGTCCGACTGAGAATTACATGATGAATGGATCTGAGAAGGTACGTTTATATCATGTTTTATGCGAATTTCCTGTTTGTACGTAGCTTATTTGATTTTATGTATTACGTTTGTAGCACGTGTTATATGTATTCTGTACGTGCAGAATGCTAACTCGCTTTCAACCTCGATCAGCTACATAATACCCTGTGAATTAAAAAAATAATTTTTGATAAAATCAATAACATGTATGTATATATTAGCCAAGGTTGAGTCATATAAATAAAATTAGAATCTAAATTATGAATTAAATCAAAGTGATTTTTCGTTACTCAATATGTTTCTTAATTCTGAATAGACAAGCCAATATGATGAAGATGTTTTTTTAACCTTCGCAGAAGAAACATTTGCATACAGAATTTAAACAATGGTATACGATAATTCCTTTGCCTTTTGTAAAATTTCTTAAAAAAACATTGTTTTGTGGAATGGATGCGATTTAGTTTCCAACTTAATGACTAATGGTAATGGTACTCTACGAGAACAATATTCGAAATTTCTGTCTAAAGCTAAATCTTCTTCTTAAATTGACAGCGAGTATTCATTTTTATTTCTAACAGGATCAAGCAAATAAGCTGAAGCTATTTTATCCTATCCTCAGAACTATTAAAATTGCTTTTTTTCAACTGTTTAAAATAAGCAGACACGTTTCTGCTGAATACTGTGAACTATTACAACTCCCCAACATAATGTCGCTGCATAGCTACACATGGTATTGGTGAAATCATTCACTGGAACAACAATATGAGAATGGAAAACGCTAACATGCGGACATATGTCTGCCTACCTGGCGTCATCAGCGTGGTTTCGGAAACTTGTTAGTTTCTCCCCTTACCTTGTCCTTCCCGTGGACGACCTCACCAATACCATGGGTGGCTGTACAATAGAAGCTCAATTATCTGCGATAATGTGGACCGAACCTCTTTCAGATAAGTGAAGTAACAATGAGAATCATCGTTGCATTTTTATAATACTTATTTGAATTAATGTACAAAGTTATATATGTATATGTTTTGTATTTTTATAAAATATGTAGGTATAACTACAGAAATATATGCATGGATAAAGTATATATGTTTTCTCTATCAAAAACTCTCACGGGTCCTAAACAGCCTAACAGAACAAGACTTCCATAATTGTTACCAGGAACCAAAGGAGCACTCTTTGAAAGGCATAATATTAAATTGTATATACATTCAATTAAACACTTTAAACCTAAAAGTTCTTATTAATTGTGGAGACATACCTCGTATACAGAAGCGTAATTGTAATAAATAAAAAACAAAATCTAGTATTAAATATAAGGAAAACATGTCAGCAATTTAGATGTAATAACAAGAACAAATATAAGAACATTATTACTTGGCAATTGAAAGAATCTGGCAACTATGTAGTTAATGCCTGTGTGCTCAATGTTAACCATACAAAAGAGTTCATTGATTGATAACCTCCAAAATTAAAATTTTCATAAACCTTAGTGAAACACAGCGGCATTAAAAAAATTGTAGTAGGAAGTGTAGCCGAAGGACTGTACTGTCACAACTAAAGAATGGAAAAAATAACGAGAGAGGAATTTATATAAACGTTAGGCCGCATAACAAATTTCAGTTCACCCACTTTTCCGCTCCTGGAATCATACTAATGCTGCGAAACCTTAGGTATTTGGACTGTGTATTGGTGCAGTATCGATACTCAATTTTATATGACGAACGTTAATGTTTCTCAGATCATATTGATTTTTTATTTTTTATTTACTTTTGATCAACATTTATGGCTGTCAATTTTTCATTAATTTATACTATCTCTTCCCAATTTCTAGAATATTATTTTATTTTGTATTTTCAGCCATTTTTGTGATTGCTGGTATTTTTTAGTCATTGGCGTATAAACATGGAGCAATTTGTCAGAGAATTTGATTGCTTTACTTTTGTAAAGTATAAGCAACCTTATTATATGGACGGCGTCTACACTTTGGTATATAAAGTAAACGAAAGCGTACGTAAGCACCTAAGAATAAACAAGCATATTCAAAATATAGGAGGCTCTTCAAATTATGAATTTCTCAAAGACTTAAGACAGACGAAAGTCACGGTTTTCGGCTTCAAAGAATGCGTTAAAGTCTCATGAATACGCACTGAACTTCCTCTGGGCTACATAATATCGATAATACTGCTAAAGAACTAAAGTTTACTTAAGACACACGTTTACAACCGCCGATATTCTACATGAAAACAAATAATCTTGTCTTGGTCGTCACATTTTTTTTAGGAAATATATAATACACGACGCTCCTAACGAATCTACCACAAGAAGGTTGTATATTCTTCAATTAAACATTTCTAAAAGCTATATCTAGGTTAACATGGATGGAACAATCAACTTGAAGGGTAGATACGTTAAGATATTAGACAGAGACCAATCTTTCTGGTTTCAAAATTCGTGAATTGATGAGACCATTCAGACCAAGTCTACGATGATGATAATGATTTAAAATAATTCCTGTTTGTTTCTGACAACTACTATAATGTTAGGGGCAAGAAAATAATTAACACTGGATTATCCTTATGTACTATGTATGAGGCGACTTACCCGTATATTATTCCGCGTTTCCGAATGTATCAATAAAGACTTCTCTTGAGTAAGCTCTTTAAATAGTTTATTTAAAAGGGATATTAATGAACCTATCCCAATTA
Source organism: Trypoxylus dichotomus (assembly GCA_023509865.1). Taxonomy (NCBI): domain Eukaryota; kingdom Metazoa; phylum Arthropoda; class Insecta; order Coleoptera; family Scarabaeidae; genus Trypoxylus; species Trypoxylus dichotomus. The sequence continues at coordinate 42,115,687 of CM042074.1, read as the reverse complement.
TTAAAAACTCATCTCTTAATAATCTTCCTTTTCTTCTTCGCTAGTCACTACATGTTGGCACGGTTGGCTGCAGGCTGCATTTGTATTTTTACAGTAGTTGCAATCATACTTGAACCGTAGCTCCACACTGAACTTAATTCGTTGAGAACAAAATAGAAAAATATTTAATTAGTAAGCTATATATGACGTTTTTCAATAATTTCCAATAGGAGAATCAGAAATTAAACCAATACGTAAGCCACTGGATTGGCTACTAACCATACTACATAGTTTCACCCTTCCCTGGAGCTTGGTTTCAAAAAATCCGGTTCTAAAATCTAGGATTGAAATTATCCTTAAAATTACTATTAATAACACTACTTGCGAATAAAGTAATATTATAGCTATGTATTTCATTAATTTCAATATTTGAGTTAATTTCATAAGACACAGTTGGTAGGACTTTGAACTGCATGACATATCCAGTATACAGTGCGTTCATTTCAGAACTTCACATCCTTCCCTTCTGGAAATCTGGATGTTAATGAAAAATTTCTCGTAAAGACGTAAGAAACATTATCTAAGGGGACAATTTGTTATGCAAAAATTCACTCATCCACTGAAATCTTAAATAACCATGAGCTTATTTATTTTCCTTGTTTTTGAGATATTTAGAAAACAGTAATAATATTGACTTTTGTTTTGATGGTGCTAAAATAAATTGACCGGCTAGAAATATAAAACAAACTAAACCAAAAGATCTTTTTAAAAATCTCGAAAAAGAATCGCTCAATTTCAAAAAACTAAACACCGAAATATATTGCTTCAAAAGACCATTAAAATGTAAGGTATTACTCGATACCTCTATCCATTTAAGATTTTCAAGAGAGTTGCTCTCATGGGCAGGGGGTTAAAGTGAGTCGACGTTTGCATAAGAAGTTAATGATAATATTTCTTACGTGTTTCAAGAAACTTTTCATAAATTTCGAGATTTTCAGAAACTTAGGGTGGGCAGTTTTGAAATAAACATACTGTATAAAAAAGATAAATTTGGGTAAAATAAAGCAATTCTAAAATAAAGCGAAAATAGTTTTTCTTTGCGATCTTTTATTGAAGAAAAGGTAGGTCAATATTCAATAAAAGTAAACAATTTCTAAGATATAAGTGTCTCATAAAATGTTAATAATTTATACCGACTAAATACTAGCTTGCGGAATTCAGTTAATTTAATATCGGATTGTGTTTTTTGTATTAGAAGACGTCAATACATCGACACTGCATCAAACAGAGACAAAAGGTTACTAAAACAAGACGCCTGCGTGTATGATATTTATTAGACATCCATATTCTATTTGAAATTATTTCCATTAACTGTCGTAACATGTTGTGCCAATATTAAGAGAATAAAATGTAATCCTTTGAATAAACAACAACTGCGAATATTTCGGCAAATTTTTAAATTTATTTTTAGCAAACACTGGTTACGTGTATTCTTGTTATTGCTTCAATTATTAATTCGGCGATATAGTTGATAATAATAAATACACTTAAAACAAGATTAAGTGATTTTGTTTTAAATGTAAAAGTTACGCGTTTTATATTTAGTATTACCGACAAAAGGTAACGAAAATTTTAAATGAAAATATTACGTCAAATTTATTGACAAAAAAGCATTGGACACCTTATATAAGAATGATATGTAAAATTATTGTAGTTTTTATATTATCGACAAATATAAATGCAATATATGTACCAGTATATCTAACTTACACGTGTTTTATTTGTGAGATATTTTACGTTACCTGTGAGTTACACGGATTACATGATACAATACATTAAAATACCGGTGGTTTTATGAAATATACATACGAAATTTGAAAGCATTAAGACATTTTAACAATATATACTTATATACAGCGGCTGTTTGCTATAAAATTTGATTAATTTCCCAGCAATTTTCAAAAATTGTAAAATTCTTATTTTCCTTTTTTTTTATATGCAACAGAATTTATGTATTACAACAGATCGCAACTGTTCCCTTCTTTTTTTACAATATTATCTTTTGTTACAATAAAGACTGTTTGGAATGTTTTATTTGGTAAGATTAGCAGGTGCCTTAGTTTTGCTTTAAATGTGAATTATAATAGTACTCATGCCCATCTCCACTGACGGATTCGGTATTTGCAAAGTAAATAAATAAAAATATTCTTTGCGAATTGTTGCTGTTGAGCATGCTGTGATCGTCGACCTTCAGCTTTTCTGCTCAACCCAACACACTGATGGACATATTTTTTTTGCTCAATAGAAAGCAAGCTTGGGACCTGAAGAGACAGAGACCAGACCATTGTTGTTGCATCAACAGTTGCTGGCTTTTGTTCGAAAACATTCTTACATAGCCTCGTTACCTACACATTCTGTCTTGTTGTAGTACGAACAATTTTCAAATGACAGTGGTTTGATTTTCAGAATGTCCAAAAATGTTCGGCATTTTCCAATTATTTCCACAAAATTTCATATTCTTATGTCAGAGAAACAACCAAACCATCACATTTCCACCTCAGTACCTGACTAAAGACAGTAAACAAGCTTGATTTTGATGTTCACCTGGTTGACCATGAACGAAAATTCTACGTTTAGAGCTGAAAATTTCAAACGTTGATCCGCTAGTCCACAACATTGTTCTCCACTCATCTAATGTGCAGTTTAGGTGTGATCCTGCAGTTGTCTTTTTCTTTGTGGACACGCTTTAGTGTTTTTCCTCACTGAGGTCCATCCTCTCAAGCATATGGCCTCGTTTTATAGTAGGCACAGATATCTTCGTTCTTCGTTCTTCGCTGGTTATTAACACGTCATAACTAATCGGTGCTGTTTTGCTGTTGTTATTGTAAATGTGTCTTCAATAAGGGTTATTGCCTGTTCTCGAAGATTGCGCCTCTCATTACGAAACTCTCCGCTTCGTTCTCCTTGCCAAACCAAGAAGAATGGTGGAATCCTCAATCTATCAGCAATGTCTTTTTTTGAATACCTTTTCTCTTGGAGAGAAGAGATAGTGAAGCATTGTTCTAAAGTTATTTGTTAGTGTTTCGCCATTTTTGTACGATACTTACTCAACTTCCACGAGAAATTAGAAATTACACGCTAATGTAGATACAATAAAAACATATTTATACAGGCAATTTACTAAGAAGAACGAATAAAACTACTCTGTTTTATAATGCAACGATTGCATGAATAAATACTTTTATTATAAATACCCTCATTACCAAACCATTGTAATAAATCTGTTTAAATTTACATTTTTCTTATAGTATTTGACATTTTGAAGAAATATTGCTGAATCACGTGTTTAGAATATTAGTTTAAAATAGGGTTTACCGGTTTTATCACGCCTTTAATAATGTTTGTGTTGCATATTTTCAAATGTTTTCAAACCTTAAGAGAACAGTGGTATATTTAATAAATACTGGTTGACTGGGTGTTCACCCAAAATGTTTGCTATCTTACCTGACCCAAGTGTAGATAACTAAATTGTACTGATATTTTCGAAAATTCCCGACTGTTAATTTTTGTATTAATTAAATAAAAATAAATAATAATAATAAAGTGGGTAATAAATGTTGTCTATTATTTTTCAATATATTTGTTAGTTACATTACTATTAGAAATTGTAAAATTAGAAAATTTCCCTCATGGAATGCATTTCATTGCGCCCTCTGTTGGCATATTCCATTGTAGCGCTTATAGCGTTAGGATTCTTTTGTAAGACGCTGTACGTCCTAAGCGCAAATTATACGTTCTATTCATATGACCTTGTTACGAAATTAGCGTGCCCTTATTCCACTTCGTATTACGTAGAGAAAAAAATAAGACGGTAAAATCGAACGCCATATAGAGCCAGCCTAAATTAATCGTAAACATCGGCCAATGATATGATGATGAAAGGATTCGAATTAGTAGTAATAATTATTGATTGGGATACTTGCTGTGACAATATTTTGTTTAAACAAGTCGGGAGAGTCGAAATCGTCGTCGCAGCCGCATTCGTTTCTTTTTTTTTATTGTTGTATTTGGAACCCATGACTTCTCTCCGGTGTAATTAACATATGTAATTAAATTAGCGGTTTTTTCTAAAGGATACCGTATTCAAAGATCACTAATTGCTTAGAGAAATATTAGAAATATATGAAAGAGCACGTAGATATTTAATGATCGGCTCTATTGTTATGAAGATGTATAATTTAATTACAGCGGAGTCGCCATTAAAACCGTTTCCTTGAATGTAATTACTAAAAAAACATTCCTACACACAGATATATAGAAAAGCATACTTATTAACACAGGCATCGACGTATATTTCGAAATTTAGATAGATCTAAGAATTAAACGTAAGCACTTCGTTAATTACTGTAACCGTTTTCTAATTTAGAAGACAAATATGTAGGCCATCAGCTTTGGATGGAGGATCCGAAGTTAAGAAAAGAATGAACGTTAACTTAGTGAATTATCACAGCACCAGTTTCTTACATACAGGTGTCCTATAGTGGACGAACATTGCCCATATATCAGGAATAAAGAAAAATATTATTTTGAAATCTAATATTGTTCAGAAATTGATATTCAGGGAGCAAGCAAACTGATTTTATTCGACCGATAATTAGCTTCAATCTAGAAAAAATGTGAACAAACGTATAATGTTTAGGTATTAATGTCCACAGTTCTTTCAATGAAATGAAGTTTCGTTTGCCCTTTGCATGACAAGCTGCCCTAAACCATAACCGATGCAAGAAATTTAACCTTTCTTTTGAAACAATCGAGATGGAATGCCTTATGCGTTCTACGAACAACTCGATTTCTACTATCTCCAACACACACGTTAAATCGGGCTTCGTCAATACATTGTACTACACGCCATTGCTGAGATATACAATTCTTATGCCCTTTTATGTATCTTGATCTCCTTTCTCTTGCCGTAAAGCTAAAAATGGCCTTTTTATTGTATAAAATAACATTGTCAATTTTAAGAAAAGTTTTTGAGAAAAATACTTTCTCTTATTTCTACTTTGTTTTCTGAAAACCAAAAAGAAATTTATTGTAAGTGCCCAGCCCCTATTTTATAGGGCTTCCTGATACACACAGATTTCGGAATTCGTCTTTCAGCAGCATTACTCTCCAGAGGACTTGATTGAAGATGCCGACTTTTATTAATAATTCCTCTTAATACTTGGTGTTTGTAAGTTCACTTTTTTGACATATCATGACTTTGCGGCAATTGGTCTGGTCGCTTTGTATCCTCCAACTATATTTATTGTGCCGTGTTGCGAAAATTGTGATACATTTGCAATTAGCTTCAAAATGCATCAAATGCTTTCTGGCAGTTATTGGCGATTGTCTAGGCAGCCTTTTTTCCAAGGCACCTGCAACTATAAGCCTACTTTGCGACAAAATAAAAATGGATTGACATATTGAAAATAATGCGCTTCTGAGGATTTTTTGGCTAATAATTTAAAAAATAAAGTGTTAGTAATAGTAATAATAATAATCCATGCTTTCGCATCTCCCAACAGCTTTCCCCAATTACGGACGGGAGGGAGGGGGGAGGAGGGGGCATCGTCCAGTCATAAGTTATTATTACGCTTGCGTCTGTGCTGCATTGTAAGATATTCGTTCTCAGCATTCGGTACGTACTGAGAAAAACCACAGAACAAACCTCAACCCTGGGAACAGTTTCGGGGTTCGAATCTGGGATCCCGAGACTGATAGCCAAACGCACGAAGCGCTAAACTACCAGCCCGGTGGTTTTCTGTTACATAGTATTAAATATGCCCTGTCAAATAATTTGGGACGTAAAATATGTTTTTTGTCGATGTCAAGGAAACTGATATTTTATTAGCTGAAACTGAAACTAACTGAAACGGGCAGAGGCGTTACAGTACAACTAACAATAAGAATTAAACATTAGCATTTCCTAGATATAAATTAATATACTAAATATAGGGCAGTTGAGAAGAAAGAGTGATGACAATATGATCTCTTCTTTCTTTTGCTAGAAGCAGTATATATATATTTTTTTATTTATCCAAATATAATGATAAATACGTGTATACCTGTTGCTTTTTTTATTAGTTTGTAAAACACCTAAATGGCTTCAAGGGAAAGGAATTTAAAAAATCAAGGAGGTGAACAACCCACCCTCGTTCAATATGTAGAACTGAAGTCTCGGTTTTAAAAATATTTTTGTTCCGAAGGTCGTTACTAATATTTTAGTTTTAATTTAAACCCTCTATAAATCGGAGGAAGATTGCTACCCTATAATATAGTAAAATAGCACTTAAATGTATACATCTACTTAAAACAGTGTTGATATTAGTTCAAAGAATAGTTACTCAATAATATGACAAATAAATTTGAAATTTCGAAAACAAGAGTACTATGAAAGCAACAGTAAAAGATCATGATGAGATATAATAGATCTCTTAGTGCCTTTCAAGGATGTATACTATACCAGACTGAATAATGTCACTTAAGTGCGGCAGCATTGCTGTTAGGTACATTTGAAGAATCGTTTCATTTTGAAATAACAAATAGTAATTCTTGAAACGCATGTGCCATGGTTAAAATGGTTAAATATGCCCCTGCATTTAATCCCAAACATATTCAAACGAATCAAGGCTACACGCTGGTCAATCCATTTTCAGAGTATTGATTACATCTAAGGATTCACATACAATATCTGCAATGTGTAGTCTAAGCATTTTCGTCCATTAAAATGTAACCGTCTCCAATAAAATGAGAAAATGAAACGATAGCGTCTTTAAGAATGTTTTCAACAGATCTATGGATATTCTGAACATCATTTTCTATAAACTTCAGATCAATTCGTGCTTTTATGGAAATGCTTGCTCACATTGTAGCAGAACATCCATCAAAATGATATAATCCACATACCATTTTATCGTTTCCATAACTTTTCTCGACCATGACCTGATCATGGCTAGAAACGGGATTCGTCGGTGATGAGCGCTTGACTTAATTGCTGAACAGTCCAGTTCAAACAAAGTCGTGATCATTATATATATTGATCCCATATACTATTTGTAAACAAAATTTAAGTCAAACTGCAAAGTTAATGCTGGTGTGGTGTTAGTTTTACTATTTCAACCTGAACTTGGTGTTATTTTCGATTGGATTAAGGCACTTAGGACATTAATAATAACAAATATAAAAATACAGGACATCTTTAAAACATCTTTCAAGCTGAATTGCTCTGTTGCTATTTTTCTTAAGTATTTAGAAAAATATATAGAAAAAAAACAAGATTTTGATTGCCTCTATAAAGCAGGTTGACTAAAATTCAATGCCCCATTACTAAAAAATGAGACTCATTTTCAGTAATATTCTATTGTCTTCAATCTAGCGTATGGACAAGAGTGTGAATTGCCGCCACATTACGATTGATGTAGGAAATATCGTAGCCAGAGAATACATAGTATATAGGCGTGTATATTACTTGTTTACTAATGACGTACTTGAAATGTTTTTCAATAAATTCAAGTAAATAGAGAAGCTGCTATAGGTTAACCTCAGAAACTGCCACACTCGGTACGTAAGTGATGTTTATAATGAGGAAGACCTGACTTTTATTCCCACTCTTGCTAAATTACTTATGCACATAGAAGAATTAAGAGACGCAATTAAGCTTATCAATAAAATCTTCAACACACGCTTTTGATTTATTGTTCCCCAAATAAAACTATCATATTCGTCGCGGTAGTCTCAATACTCTCCTCTAAATAAATTTCTCCACGGAAACGGATTAATTATGAATTGATTTCGAGCGGATAGTCAATTGCGGAAGTAATAAAAGCGAATTGGCAATGCCGGACAAAGCGCGCCCTCTACGTCCAACAATGAGATAAGCGCAGGACAATGAAACAGTCGTTAGGCCTTGTTCTAACTCCGTCATTGTCATTATATAATATCATGACTGATACAATATGTGCTGAGGAGCAAACCATTATGTCACGTAAGTCGATTGGCTATTGTGCCGCGTTCATTGTTCTTTATATTAAAGATGAGGACTCTCTTGTAGGTCCTCCGCTGTCGTTCGCTCTCCTCCTCAGTTTTGCGCTAATATGTAGACGGTCCAGCGTCCGTCCAGACAACTCATCGACTTCTTTAATAGCTTCTTGAACTTGCGAAGGTGCCTAACTTACTTATAAAGTTAAACAAACTTTCTGTAAGCGCTGGGCTACAATCATAACAAATTATAACCGGCGAAGCCCACATGATCAAATAAACATGTTTAGATGTAATTAATGCATAGATTTTCCAAGTCGTAAATTTGTTTTCATTTGGAATGGTACAGGCATTTGTTATTCCATAAATAATAAAGATTATCTATCAGAGAGGTCTGTTTCATATGCATATGTATTTCCTTCTTCTATATTTGTTCCACTTACATTAAAATTGTGATTAAGAGAATGTTAAATAATTTGTATAATAATGGAAAGAAAACGTTTCAAACAAAATGCTAAAGCAAGTTAAATTGTTCAACTCTAAAAGTTAGCCCGCAAATTGTATTACTTCAGCCTACTTTTGTATAATATATTGCACTACAAAAGGGCTTCCAATTGTGAAAAAATAAATCCAGCATACCAAACAATATTTATTTATTTATTATATACAATCCGCAAAAAGTATTCCATAACTCATTTTTGTAGTACAGTTGTTATAATTATCTAAATAATATAAGGACCACATGAAAACGGAAACTCGTATTTGAAATTTTTATTAAACAGATATCGTAAAAGAAATTATGTTTGTGGAAAAAAGGATTGCAGCTTAATACTTGATATTGCTACACCTAGTTCTATGTTTAATCGAATGCGATTTAGCATAGATTTATATGCTTCAGTATGATGCACTGCAAAGGGCTCCATTTTAAGCATGGACATAAGGATGGCATAAACAAATCGTTGTAGAACACCAAAAGGGCGTATTTGAAGATTTTTTTCTGAATATCTTCAACGGATAAACGTAGTATGTTTTATAGATTGGCGACTATAGCAGCATATTCACGTTTTGATTGCACAAAAGCGAAACAGAGCGACATTATTACATCGATTCATGACAAATGTTTTGTGTTTCTAATTGTACAGCTAAGAGCTTTAAATGCAGAGTTTGTTATTGATTTTGCGTTCTTAGTAAAGTATCACTATCAGAATCTGGGAGAAAAATCAAAAAATAGAGTTGTCGCCACACAGATAATCGAATTGGCCTTACAAATGAAGATAAGTACATTACAAGTGCACTATAAGTTAATACTATGACACTACACTTTAACACGTTAATAAGTTATTGTTTATTGATCAAGTTTGTAAATTTTACTTTAATGTTGTAGATCAATGCAGTCAGTTACAGTTATTTAACTTGCAAAAAGAACTGCGTTACAACGAAGTTCAAAGCATAAGTCATTGATAGAAATCAGAAAAAGGAGGGGACTAGTACCATTCTGTTGGGACACCTAATCAGGAGGAAAGCGATTGGATTGATGACGTCTTCTATTTGCCAGATACATTACGAAGAAAGATGTGAATTCAAAAGTCGTTTTAGTTTTAATACAACCAGTCAATGATCCAGTTTGTCGAACGCTTTAGAAAAATCGACGTAAATAGCGTCCACTTTCCAACAACAAACGTTTTTGTCTGTCAATGTATATCTTATAATTTTACTTTTAAATGTATTCTTTCAGGTGAATTTCTCTGATATTCTTAGTGACATTTTAAGGTAATTTTCGTCGGGTTATATATCTAGCACTTAAAATTACTTGTCGAAGAAATTAATATTTCTGTTTCAGTGTAATTTTATCCTTTACAAGTTAAGTATAACTATAGAATTTAAAAATACCCCTGTAGGTATTCTTATATTAACTAACGTTTTAGGGTAAGTTAACCTAAGAATATTTTGCGGTATTTCTTTGATCATCATTACAATCTTATATCGTATTTATGCAAAGCGGTTGCCTTTTAAAATAATTTACTAAATTATAGGTTTCCTGTATTTTGTACGATCTATTTATTCCTCTTCAAAATTTTGCGCAGGTTGTTCTTCTAGTGCAGCGCATACCAAAATATCGCGATCGTGATTTTCATGAGCTATGTTAGCTTTCCGTTTTTCTGGTCATAAACAATCGTAAATTTCGAAATATTTTATTACATGTAGCATATATTTATATGACGTAAAGTAGAATTTTCTATGAAATAAACGTAATACTTCTCGAACAGAATTATCTTGACTATACCATATTAAAATCTACCTTCTATGCTCAGGAGGAGAAGTATCCATAATATCAACAATAATGTGAAACAATAAAAATATTAATTTTAATTCAAGAAAAACGTAAAACAAAGCAAGAAGGAGATGTAAAGTAGTTAGGGTATAGTACGTACGAGGGCGACCTGAAATGTTTCCGGAATCGGCAAGAAATGGCGCACGAAGGTTGAAGTGGATTCATTGATCGGCAAGGGCAACTTTCTTATGGCAACTGTCAAAATTTCAGATGTCTACTGTCAATAGTTGCTGTTGAACAGTTTGTGTAGCAAGTCGGGCGGTTCACCAAAAATGGATAAAATCGGATTTCGTGCAGTTATAAAACACGTTTGGATGACTAGAAAAGCGGCCACAGAAATTCGAAATATTTTGCCAGAGGTTCATGGCTAATGTACTCCATCATTTTCGACCATCAGTTTCTGGGTGAGTGACTTCAAACGTGGTCGCACAAGCACAACTAACGAACCTCGCAGTGGACGCCCAAAAACCGCTACCAACGATGAAATGGTCGACAAGATTCATGGTATCGTATTAGCGACTTTCTCCAATTGCCAAACCTGAAAAAATCAGTGGGAGAGAAAAGAGACTTGCCTTAAATAAGGAGGTCGTCGTCGCTACGAATGGCTATTTTGCAGGCCTCGAAGCATCCTACTTTTCCGATGGTTTGAAGAGACTGCAGCACCGTTTGAAGAAGTGTATTGATCTTCTAGGAGACTACATCGAAAAATAAAAATAAAAAGCCACACCAATACCGTGTTTTTTTTCTTGTCGATTCCGAAAACATTTCAGGTCTCCCTCGTAGTAATAGAATAATGGAACAAAACGATTTGTCATAGTGAACTGTCCAATTTCCATTTCTATTGTGCATCTAGAACACTGCATGCAATGATCAATCCTCTATTTTAATATCTGTGCCGGTTTTTGAATTGACAATATCATAATTTCTTTTGTATATCTAGTCAAGTTTCTTTATGAGGAAGCTTAACTGCAGTATCCTTCTAACTGCCTGCTGTCTTACGCAAAGTCATGAACTTAACATACCAATAGTCGTACCTAAGGAGCAAATTTCAGTATTTGAGCTTGAAATGACAATAAGCCAGCAAGCGGTTATTAGAAATTTATACTATTAGCAGTCGCACGTCGTGGAACATTAGAATAATTACACCGCTTTACGTGAGACGATAGAGGAAGACGTCAATCTCGTCACAAACAATCACACATTTATAACTAACATGCTGTCATTACCGGGCGAATCGCATGACGGTCCATAACACATAATCGAGCGTAATATGCTTCGCGAACCTCTCGAATCTATATCATTATTGAAATTAACGATGTGCGGCTTTTTTTCCGACGCTGTCGACTTGCCGTCATCATCGTACGCGTATTCCTATATCCATATGCATACGCATATGTAGGTATCAAAGCTTTTCCAGTACAAAAGGTTGCGTAATTAGTCATTATACGGCAAAAAAATTGCATATTTCCTTCTTCGCCGCATATGTGTATACAAACGGTAGCAGCATTATTTAATCATCGAAATGGGTGCTCACGCAAAGTGTGCTGCATCGCTTTTACGGTGGTTGTACGCTCGTATTATGCCCGACCGGAGTACCTAAACGCCAAATCATATGCACACTATTATACGTAATAATTTCTTTTGTCTTCGCTTAATTTAAAATGTACACGAGATGGTACGGTATTCGCGAGTACTTAAGGTAATCACGTCATTTCCATGCATGTGTATAACTATTGACAATGCATCTTGAAATTTTATCATATACAGTCGTTGCGCGTAAGTTACCTTTTCTCTATTCGTTACGGTACGGATACAAATTCTAATGGTAGTGATCGATCTCAACTCTCCAGGAAAAGCAATGCGAAAACACCAGAAGATTATCAACTTCCGTGCATGGTTTGCTTTCTAATGCGAGGTCATCAAAAATTCTACAATTATGTGTACTGCTACCACAATTTTTTGGGTTGGTACAGTTTTACAGTGTTATAGCCAATATTTTTATTAAAATAATACAAGAACAATAAAAAATAAATAAAATGTTTTCATCGCCATACCATTTAACCCTACTGTTACGTTCGTACTTCTTTCATTCAAATCAGTATAATATGAAAAATATTTCATTAAATAAAGACAACATAAGTTAATAGTTCTGGTTTATTAGAAAGATAAATTCGTAACAATTTAGCTATACGAGGGCGACTCAAATATGAACCGGACTTTTCTTTCTAAAAAAGCATTTTATGGTTTACAATTTGGACAAACGCAAATACAGTTAGTTTTGTAAACAAACTGGCAATTGCTGCACACTATGTTTATCTTTTTGTCTTTAGTTGAAGGACGAAATTGACAACAGCGTCAAGCATATTGCGAATCTTTTATATAATCTTCGGGATTCTGTTGTTCCTGTTACATGTGTGCTCTTGTATAATAGATTTTCGTAGTTCTTTTAGTATGGTTGTTTGGGTTCTAATTTAGATCTATACTCGTGCACAAAGCGTACGTATTACAAGATGAAATGTCATGCACGTTGTATACTACTATCATGGTTCAGTCAAGTATACGTGGTTATAAGTTGATCTAGAATAACTACGGCTCCTTTTGTAGTGTCGCAGTCTAACATCATTTGCGGTTTTTTTTGTCATCTCGGGTACTAATTGGTGTCTTGTGGTATAAGATAGACATGATAGCTACGTCCTTGGTTTTTTTAGGAATACAGTTGAGTGTTGAGAATATAGTTCGTAAAATAAAACAATGTCGTTTTCGATTTTGGAAGTACCTGCTTCAAAGGAGTAAAGAAACAATCGCAATTTAAATTGGCACTATTGAACTGGAGTCTGAGATTTCATACAATTCGCATACCTTGTTTTCTTCAAGAAGTGCATCCTATTACTTTTGATAACAAATAGGAAGTTTCACTATTATAAAAGGTTAAAATCTTTACGCTATATTTTACTGGTTTGTTAAAAGTGTATTGACTGAAAGGACAGTACCCTCTAAATACGATTGATGTTCGTCAATGGAAACATTTGATCCAGTAATATGCAGATTGGCACAAAAACATCTAATTAAAAATGAGAATATGAGCTGCAAAATATTTTGGTTAGAACATCCAAATTTAGCGCCTCAACTTCCACACGAATATTGACTTTTAAATCTTGGATAGTTCTCCTCATAACACAAACCGTATGCTTCAAGCAGCCCACAGGGATCAAGTAGGTTGCTTGACTATAGACTTTCTTGAAATTGACCTCTCGCTCAGTAATTATGGTTGCGGCATTTCTTTCATAATCAAAGAAAAATAGAACTCGATAATCTTTTGAAATATCACATAGTAGGCTGTGCATTTGAGCGGATGCAATGCCTCCTCATAAGTAATACTGCAATTTTTACTTCTTCATATACATAAAGATTAAAATGAACTTTATCACTCTCTATCAAATGATGGACAAAGCCTTCGTTTTATAGGTCTCATGGCTTGGGTTCCTGAACAAGTTGAATTTTATGATGTTTGAGTAACGTTTAACTGAAGAGAATATTGTGGAGCTATTGTCTCTGTGCTTCCTCGAGAGTCTCATGTGTTAGCTAAATATTCTCTTCACTTCTGATTGAACGTGATCTTCCAGATTTCGGAAAATCCTTTATTCCACTTCCTTGCTAAAAGCGCCCCATTAAGCGTTTAGTCATGGATATGGAATATAGATCTCTAACACTGAAATGGATCATCGAATAGCTTTCCCAGAATATAATTCTATGGATTCCGTACCTGTGTGTAATTTAACTCATTTTCCATATTTCATCTGCCAAGTCTAAAGAAAAGAACAAAAGAAAGACAATTAAAAGAAATTATTACTTTTTTAAACCAATTCGTTTTTTCTAACCCCATGTTGAATAACTTGCGAAAAACATCTAGCCATACCTCTCATATTATTTTGTTTTCCACAGCATTACAAAATAATAACTTGAAATGAGATCGTGAGATAACCGTTAATGAGTTGATTTGGTAAACTAAAATAATCAAATACATTGTCTTTGTTTATTGGTACCTTAAGAACGAAGCAAATACCCAATTCTTATTTACGTTGTTTTAAGCTGAATTCCCACTTCTGTGTTGTCGCGTAGACGCATTTTCGCATTTGCATTTTACACGAACGTGGAAGCCAAGCGACCGCGGGAATGGCGTGTTTATGCAGTTAGAAAACTGACAATCCATTTCAGTAAATGTATGTGATTGCCTCTAGTTGTTTCTCGAGCATCTGACGACAATAAGAAATGCGTTTATGCACATACACATTCGCAGTTAATGCAATTTTCAAGCGGTTCTCATTCAGTACAGCTGCACGTCCAACTTTTGGATATGCATGTTATCGCTTACCGTTACATGAAAGAGTTCGTTTCAATCTACTAACGATGAAAATGCTATACAAATGCTTGAATTTTTATGTCCCATTGAGAATAATTTAACATTAATAAGCAATTAAACTATCTAGTGTTACCCAAGAGTGTGGTTTATTGAACATATCTCAAAAGTAATGAAGATATTGGTTTGAAATTCCGGCGAGTGATATGCGCATATTGCGTAAGAGAGTACAAACTTTGTTTCAAATGAATACCTGCATATCATGAATTACTCGGACAGCTCTTCAGCAAGTTCAATTAGGTAATGCATCATATATCTAGGGCACACCAATTGTAAATAACATTAGTTTTTCAGTGAATCAACCAATATCTTTGGTTCGTTATTAGAGCTATAATCTCGTTTTGAACTTTCATTAATGGGATAAATAGCAATTCTCTAAGATGTATAAGCACTAGAAATGCTGATAACATGTTCCGAAAATCTATTCCAATATGTACAAAAAAATTTAGATTTATTTTAAACAACAGATCCTCATATGAAGCTCACGCTCATTAATTCTTTGCATAATTGTATTCTGTGATCAAAATGTCCTCCTTAGTTGTGTGTTACTGAAAATCTCATGAGGAATTTACGTAGCCAATATCAAATAAAATACACTGATGTAAAATTGTCTCTCTGCGTCCAGTGAGACCTTTAACAGAAAAAAATAATTTACCTGTTAACAAAGATGGCACGCGCCTTAAGACCATTATACTCTTTCTCATTAATCTGTTACTTAAAAATGCTATTGGAATATATAATATGGCTTATCGAAAATTCGAAACAATATTTTAATCTATTCTAGTAAAGGTATATCTAAGAAACGGTTGCTGCAAATAACCCTGTACAAAAGGTAATACCAAAAACCTCTTGAATTGGGTCGTTGTCCGCCGAAGAGATATGGCAACTCCATTGCACTAGCTGTTATCCATCACTGTTGAAAAGTGAGCAGCAAATACAGCACTAAATCAAATGTTGGTCGGATGTGACGACTGTGTATATCTAGAGATATTCGAGGAAATGTTGTCATTTGAGCAGAAGTAACATATCAAATCTATTGTCGGTTAGGCAAAACGACAGCAGAAGTACTTCACAGATGTTGTAGTTAATTCCACACCGCACAAATGAATAACTTCTTCCGAACGCACCGTTTCAAGAGCACATAAATTCTCATTGTCAATTTGGTTGAAAATGAGATACCCCCTGTGGATAACTCGGCAGAGAATGAGTGTTCATGTGTTCTTGAAACCCTGCATTCCGAATAGATTCTTAATGTTTGTGGTGTGGAGTTTATTCCAATACTTGCGAAATACGCAACCACACAGTCTTTACAATCGTTATGATTATAGCTCTCCAGCTCAAAGAATTAAACCGAGTTAGTGATGTGACTAGTAAGATTAAGTTAATTCAAGGAACCATCAAAAGTTATCACGCGGGCTGAAAAACAAGGGCTAGAAAACGAAATATGATACAAGTACGTATATACACTGCATCTGTTAATTGTATGAGCAGTATAACATTCGTGCAAAATACATTTTCTGATTTTTGCGCAGTCTCTATAAGTCTCAATTATCTAATTAATATAGAGAATACACATTAATATGTACATTTGATGTATGTACATATTGTGGTACGTACTTGCGTATCTCTAAAATGAGAATACGTACATCTCGATTTTGAATGAGCATCAACAATATGGTCAGCCATAAAGATTCTAACCCAAAACATTCTAGGCTACGTTTTACAATCTAATGTTTTCTAAGCATATGTGTTTTTTAAGAATTGCTTTAGGAATTCCGAGGCATTACGACTCTGCTTTATTAAATTAAAACTTTTCCTTGCACAACCACTAATATAAAGCGCATCCGACGCATAAATTTAACATTTTAAAGTTGTTTTTACGTATCAATGCAGTTTCATCGTTTCCACAAGATTTACTTGTTTAACACGGAAAATTTGTGTGACATTGATCCTAAATGAGGACGCCCGTAAATCTTAAATTATTACCAGAGCCGACGGGATTCGTAAAATAAATCCGCCAAGTGTAACAACAGTTTGTTTAATATGTATTTATGCCTATTTGCTTATGGCTTTTAACATTGCTTTCATCATGTTCGCGATGATAAATTCCGCGTACTTTCAACGTAGCTTAATCAGCTAGAACAATGACATTTTAATAATGTCGCCAACTTACACGAAACGCACTGATAAAAATAAGAGCGTGTTGTGAAGTGACCTGCGTTATATAATAATCTGATGTAGCTGCTATTTTTATAATTATAAAGATACAAAGGTTTTGTATTTTGTGAGTTCTGCTAGATGTATGTTTATATCACGTTTAATTACAGATAGCAGCCAGGAGGTTTCAGTGAATTTGTTTTGTTTTATGTATGTATAAGCGGAAAGAAGGCGAATGATTTAAACTAGACAAACGTTTTATTATAAGTGCTGTTGGACACTACGCGTTGAGAATTGATTGAATGAAGGGAATCTAAATTTTGGACACTACATTTTACATTTATAAACTGAGTTAATTGGTATGGCGTAATGTTTGCGAAATCCTTTTGGTGTGCTGGTAGAAACGCGATTGTGAGAAACATGTACGTAATACAACCCACACAAATAAAAAAACGGAATGGAAAAAATGTTAGGTTTGATGTTTATTATTTGCGCGTTGCCCCTTAAGTTGCTCGATAAACAGCAGTTTGAACCCTTCGGGCATACATACAACCCCAAGTGGAAGCTACCATCTCGGACAGCATCACGTAGATATATCCCAACGACACGTGGTCAAAATGTCGAAACCAGTATAACAACTAAGTTGCAAGATAAATAGTTGTGATTATGTATAGACGAGACTACAGATCACAGAAAACGTTCCATTGTAAACGTTATAGTGTTTGCATTAGAGCGTTTGAAACCGACGTTTGCAATCTTATCTTATTAGCTAGCAAATTTGTGATGGTGCATCTGCAGATCCGTTAACTAATTTAAAAGATTATTTTAACCATGTGTCGATATTGAATGATCTTTCTCAAGGCACAAGAACATTTTTTCCACCTGCGAATGAACTTGACAAAACACCCGAGACAAAAGTCGAAACATACCTGATGCTGAAAATCTTTCATGACCCTCTCTAATTGGATTTGCCGAACTCACTAACAACTATAAAAAAGGTAAGTCCATACTTTTTCGACATACGTGCTTAAAACACGGGAACATGTGCATTAATACACAATGGACAATCTTATTTGCAAAACAAAGGTTACTAGTTCTGTTCTATGCATAACATTATCCACAGTTAAGTTTTTAATAAAGGGGAAAAACACCTTTGCATATAAAAAAGGGTTCTCGCATTTTCCGGTTTAATTGGATTTTATCGTGCCGAAACATTTGGCTAGGCCTATTTTACAATTGCATACTATTATTACTCATGAAATATGTACAGATAAACTGTTAAAGTGTTCTTATATATAATAAGTATAAATACATTACAACGCGTAATACTTAATACGATGTGCCATACGTGCAAACACAGCACGGAAACGGAGACGGCTTCGTCCAACGAATTCGATCAATTTTCAGATCGGTCGTGCGTGCGGGCGACTCCGGACCTGGCGCACCGAAGATTTGTCAACCCTACTAATTAGTAATAACCAATATATTTTGGGTTATAATTATTGCTAAATATTTACAGATGAGATAAAATTAACAATCTGAATTAACTAAACTAAACATCTGCAAAATTGCATAAGCTATCACATTCTTTTCGGGAAATGAAATCCGTTGAAATGTAATCTGGCAAAAATCTTAATCTTTGCTTAATCCAATGTAAAACTTTTCTAGTGCATGGCCATTTTTCTTGGCATTTAAAGTATATAGCGCTGTTTACATTTGATCCACTATTTTTAGTTGTTTCACTAATACTGGAGAGGGATTTTGTGTCTTCCTTTTTAGCAGTCTGTACTGCATTGCAATTCACAGGAAGAGTTTGTGATTCTAACGAATTTATAGATTAATACCAACCTGACCACTGGAACACTCACTTCTAGGATGACATCTTATACAAAGCATTGACGCAACGGTATCAATAACACATATCACTACTTTGCTTAATACCAATTGAAATTGTTTTAGTGTATTTCGCGTCACACTGTGGCAATTTTCAAATAATTCTTGGCCACAGGCAATAAGTAATTTAAAATGGTTGTTTTGTCGTATCATAATAAAGAAAGTGTAATTATATACACAAATTCGCAAATAATATTGAAATGCAGGAAATTAAGCGGAGTTCAGCTACTTGCAGTGCCTGCTCTCCCACTCAACCTCAAACTTAAAGTACATACTTAAACCAAATAGAAAAAGAGAGTATGCCAAGATATCAACGTAATAAAAAAAAGAACAAAAAAGAAACAGAGAACTGTAGTCTACAGGCTATGTCGCCTATTACTGCATCATTCATGTCCTGGACTCTACTGCCCCAGAAAGAGAAACTCGGAGAATATTCGTGTAATCTCGGTAATCGTAATTGTTTCTATATCAGGCGATATCATGTTATATACCTTAGTAACTTAGAAGGTGTAGTTGATTTTGGTGTCCATTGTTTGTAGATTTGTTAGCTTTATGAAAATATTAAACAAAGCTATAAATATACTTACACAGCTCTGGCAAAAATATTGTGCAACTACTTATGCTCCTTTAAATAATAGTTTGCTGGATGTTGTTCCCACGTCGTCTTAGGTACAATTGTATTGGAAAATCTTTTGTTAAATTTATAGATCGTACATTTATTATATAAGAGATGTTCGCAACAAAAGTAGTTAGCACTAATGGCATTCGTAAGATGGACGAAATGTACGAGGGCCATTCGGAAAGTACAGAACGCTTCTTTCTATAGAAACTTTTATTAAATATAAGTAAACAAAACTGTATTTTACATAAAATTAGATACCCAAGCTACTTTTCTGCGTAGTCACTGTTCAAATTTAGGAACTTGTCGTACCGCTTTAGCAGATTTTCTATGCCTTCTGCGTACTCAGTTGCCGCCAACTTGTTGAACCACTGATTAGCGGCCTCTTTAAGATCATCATCAGTTCCGTAGCATTGTCCAATCAAAAAATCTTTCAATTTGGGGAATAAGCGGACTGTATGGCGGATGTTGAAAGATTTCCTGTCGAAACTGCCGAAGCAAGTTTTGTGTCACTTCTGCAGTCACATGTGAAAACAAAACTTTCTTTTCTTTTCGAATGGCCCTCGTATATATGTTAAAAATACATTTTAATTCAGTTCGAAGTGAGAGCAGTTTCTTTTCTTTACGATTATTAAAAATTATTCAATCGTAAAAATCAGAAAAATATTGAATATTTCTTTGGAAGTTATTTAAAAAATAAATAAATCAATTTTATTCAAGGTATACAGAATATTCCAGTAAAAGAATAAATTAACAAGAACTACATTTTCAACAATTTCGAGGGCAATTCTCTAGAAATTAGTTGATATAAAAAAATATGAATAACTGCTAAAATTTATAAAAAATATTTAATCGAGAAATAATTGGACTATATAAGGTCCTTAAGAAGCACTGGTATTTCACAATCGGCAGGCATGCTGTACAAGATGTATTTAGGACTGCAAAAATCAGTAGGGAAACGTAGAATCATGTTTAGTTAATTATGAAAGCAGTTATCTAGAAATGCTCAGCTCATCCGTTTATTAAAATCAAAGCGTTTGTATTCATTTTGCAGGTGAATCAGACAATGCTTCAAAATATTTAAAATTCGTTCAGGCGGGTTATAATGCTCTACGCAAAGGCAAAAACCAGCATGTAACAAGGTCTTATTTATTACGATAATTATTTTTTAGTGGTTTTTATGTAGTATGCTAATGTAATGGATATAAGCGCGCAGCACACGCACAAAACCAAGATGATGTCAAGCGCGTATAGACTTGCCTCCGAACTACACTTAGACGAAAGGAGACCCTCATAATGTAACACGAATACAGGCGAGAGCAACAGCTAGGCGACAGGTTCCGTCGAACATGAATGACTACGTCTGGTACAGCAAGAGTATGAATGGATGTCCGGTGATACCTCGCTGTGTTGTGCGTTGATGCTTCTCCTAGCTGTTGTTGATGTCGTATGTGATGCCTCCTTGCTGCTTACCGCCTTATTCTCTTCTCTGGGCGCTCTAACGCCTCGCGTAAGCCGCGTAAGCTCGGGACGTGCAATGAACCGCCGTCGAACTAATCCTGGCGGCTTGTCGCTTGTCTTTTGCAATCCTATGGGTCAATATTAGATCTGTCGTTGTCTAAATTGCCTACTTAAGACCACCGACATAATCCTACTTAGATTTCGCATAGGCTAATTTTTTCTTCCATTCTTTTTTGCTCTGAATATCGTGTATTTATATACTCGAACACAAACCCTGCGCATGCACACACTTTACTTGTAAAAGATCACAGCTTTTTAATTCTCCCTTAGAACTTTCTACAAAAAGTGTCTCCGATCTCAAATTCCTGTTAGAATACGAAATATGAAATGTTTCAGAACTAAGTGGATCTTGGCTTAGGAAAACTTCAAAGTATATACGTGCAAAGAGATTTATTTGGTTAAAAGTATCAATAAGGTTTAGATATTGCTTAGCTGGATACAAACGTTGAAATTCAAAATCCACCTGCTACAGCAATGTACGCTCGACAGCAAAGAATTATTGATTGAATTGGCATTTCCTTTGTATCTGAAATGTTTGTATTTTCTCAATACGCTAAGCATCGAGTCAACATAACCTAATGATTTAAGATTTTTCGGCAGAATATCGCTTCATCTATAAAGTATTATATGAAAATATGGTCATCATTTCTATTTTACTTGAATATTTTGCACATTAATGGATTACTTTACTTCACACTATACCTTAGCACCATTATAATATTAATCCGGAAATTCATCAATAAATTTTCACACTGTTACCCAACATTCTCGTTTTTCCTTTCCTTATGTAAAGATCGGCTCGGTACTAACTCCATTATTCTACGCTTCATCCGTTTTATTACATTACGCTGATGGGAGCGCTACTTACTCACTACGGAGCTGGAAGTCATCCCAACTCTACTAATAAGAAAAATTTAGCGCTATTCTAGATGAATATTGTTAAATGACACATGTACCTTTCATATTTATCTGCTTCACTTACGTCCTTCAATACCCTTGTGTTCTGTACTAAAGGAGGTTTGCGTCTATCATTCTCAATAAAACGTTAAAGGATATTTTCAACATCATCATGTTTAAAATACATCAAATATAGTAATAACCAAAACAATTTCTGTAACAAAATATAACTTTAGTCAAATTGGACGATTTTATGTGTAAGAGATTTTCCAGTTATTTTTTCAAGGAGACACGAGAACATCTTTAATTTTACAGGAAAAAAGGACAGCTAATCTTATAATAAATTTATTTTAATAAGCTTCATTACAATTATGTTACATATTAAATATTTAAATAACCCCTCGGTTTTAAATGGTAATGCACACTTCTTTGGTATTCTCAATGTTAAATTTAATTTAGCTAGTTTGTGAAAATTCAATTAACCAGGAACTGTAGGTTCAAATGTAGGTTCAAATCCTGAAAGAATTAATTAAATTAAATTTAACGTTGGGAATACCAAACAAGTTTGAATTATAAATTATTTTGCCTTTTAAAAATTTTGCAGTATCTCCTACTGTAATCAAAATAATAATTATGTCTATTACAAAAATAGCCACCCCTATAGTATTATAAAATATAATAAAATGTATTGTATTCCTCATTTTTGCAATTATTTATTTGCTTCAGATTGTGCAACCCTCGCTCCACAATGCGCAGTCATTTTCTGGAAGTTACCAGAGAGACTGTGTTAGATCTAGAATCTCAGGTTAAGGCAAAGCCTTATGAAATATGTCCACCACAAGACTCTCGAAGGAGTACAATACTATATAGGGGTGTGTCGAAGTAATTTGGCAAATGTTATGGTATTATACCTGAAAACATACCTGACGTTTGCCCGTTTTCTAGGCGAGCGCTGCTGACTAAGGTGTTCCGCCTCTTCTTGCTCTCACGCCCCAAACCTAGTCTAAAAGATTACAGAGATTGTGTGTGTAGAAAGAAACTACTTACTAAATCATTAGACAACAATTACAAAGGGTACATGAAAATTTGGAATAAAGTGCAGAGACGTCTTTCTTACATGATTCAGATGTCATTTAGCGAAATCAAGTAGCGAATGACATAAATATGTTAAATATGATTACGAGGACCATTTGGAAAGTAAAAAATATTTTCTTCTATAAAAGCTTTTATAAGATATAATTAAACGAAACTGTATTTTACATAAATTTAGATACCCAAGCTACTTTTCTATGTAGTTACCATTCAAATCTAGGTACTTGTCGTACCGTTTTAACATCTTTTCTCTGCCTTCTGCATACTCAGTTGTCGCCAAATTGTTATACCACTGATTAACGGCTTCTTAGAGTTCATCATCACTTCCGTGGCGTTATCCACTAAACCAACGTGGGGAATAAGTGAAAACCACTTGAAACTACTGAGGCAAGTTCTGTGTCACTCCCATCACCATGTCATAGCGATTGAAAAATGTCAATGCATTGGTTTTGTGTTCGTTTGACAAAATTCGTGGAACCCACATGGCACACACTTTATCGCAGCCCAGATCTGCACTAATAATTCCGTACAACACAGTTCTTGAAATTTCTGAAAAGAGTAAATGCAGCTCACTATTTGTGAAACACTTATTTTCGTAGATTCTTGTTCCAATCAAACAGTTTGATGATTTTAACTACAGCACGGTCGAAGTTTCGGTATTGTATATGTTTGTATAAAAGTTAATTAAGAGAGAAACCTACCGAAGGCTATACTTGATCTGTATTTAAAACAGAATAGAGAAATACTCACACATTTTAGGAATCAGTAGTGCATATATGGAGGATAATGAAATTGAAATAAACTTATTGGTTTCTATATGCATCCAATAATTGAAGTATTCTGAATATTGAGTTACCATTATCCTTACGTTCCTTCGAGCTTCGTATGTTTTATCTTTTACGTACATACGATAAATCCACCTTGCTTATGAAAAGGACAATACAAATTCTGGGAAGCACATCCCTAAAGTCACATACAATAATGCACGTGTAAGGGATTAGACTCGTTCGAATCAATAGGGACCGAAATATTCTCCTGGAATAATTTAATTATTTTATTGGAAATTCGGAGGCACCCACTGCTTCGCGCCGCATACAAAGTTTGTCATGTGTCACAGGTGCAACAATGAAACTGGAAATTATGTTAATTTATGTTACCGGGCGGTAGTTATATAGCAATGTTCCGACTGAAAATAAAATACCCCAAATAAGAAGAGAAAGAATGATACGGAATTTTTAATTTCGACTCTTGCGGAGATGATTTATTAATGCTCGTAGCTGGAAGTATTATAGGGTCCGAATAAAAAAAAAATAAAATGGTACGAGGCAAAATTATTTAAAGAAAAGGAAGGAAAAGTCAATGCACGGTAAAAATATATATAGAATTATTGAATCACATGTAATCCTTCTTATATACCAGGTGTATGCATAAGTTTTTTCCGGTTTAACTAAGAGATGGCGCTAACGAAAAGTACGCAGCGCATTAACTTGACACATACGTCATTTTTTGATATTTTAAATTAAAAACACACACAAGTTGAGTCCGCCAAAAACTAGCGTCTTTGCTTAATCGTTCAGTCGCGTTTTCTTCCTGAAAAAGAATGTTTGCGGCACGCACTACTTTTCTTATTTAATCAAAATAAGAAGGCTGTGAAAGTCATCGCTTGCTGGTAGAAACATATGGTGAGCGCTTTGGTGGGCCTTAAAAATGCAAAGACGAGCAATTGCAGGAGTTATTGAATGATCACCCAACTCAAACTCAACGGTAATTAGCAGAAGCATTACATGTCTCTGAATAACCAATCAGCAATGAGGAAGTTCAATAAACTCTGTAAATGGGTCCCACATGATTTGAATGAAAGTCAAATAGAAAATCACAGTCGCCTGTGAAATGCTGCTTCAACGCCACAAAAGGAAGTCATTTTTGTATCGAATTGTGACGGGTGACGGAAAATGGATTTATTTTCAAAATCCGAAGCGTAAGAAATCGTGGCTTTCACCTGGCGAAGCCCGTCCTTCATCACCAACGCTTCGGCAAGAAGACGATGCTCTGTGTCAGCTTGGACCAGAGCGGTATTATGTATTATGAACTTTAGAAACCCGGCCAAATCGTTAATTACCAACGCTACCGTCAATAAATGATTCATTTAAAATACTTTAATATTTAAAATGAAATTTAATAGCAAACTCACCCAATCGCGGTAGTTCGATCTCAATTGGTTTGAGCATTGAAGTCCTCAAAGTATTTCCCGGTTCTGCAGCGTTCTACAGATTTGTCACTTAAGAACTATTGGACGAATAACAAAGATATGTGAGTACTTATTGAGGCCTTCTCCATTTCATATCTGAGTTGGTTCTGTTCGGTTTCATAGGACAGTTCTTCTATGATGAATTGTCCCCAAAATTTTATCTCTTCATTTAATAATCTTTCAATTTGACAACTATATAGAACTAAATATGCAGTGATGCATTCTTTAGGATACGGAATCGTGTTTCTAAACGTTTCTTTTTTTAATTTAACAAGTAACTTCCACTATTAATGACAGAGTTATATTTAGAAGATTTCTCGTGAAAAAGTAATAGCATCCTATTAAAATGTTTATTACAAAAACCTGAAAGATATTGATCACTTTTAGCAGTGAACTAACATGTAGTCACTAGATTTTCTAGACAGACCTGTAACCCTCAAGTTAAAAAACTAAAACCATTATTATCTAGAAATCTTCTTTGCCATCACGTTATTCCACGATGCTGCCCGATCCACGTGGTACTAACTAATGCCTATTACTATTTCTCCTATATTTAGAACAACTAAATATTTAACATTTCCTATTTTAATAGTGCATTTCCTAAACATCAAGTTGAGCCATAAGTTCGTAATGTTTTGTTGAATTCAGATTTTATAATTTTTTTAACAAACAAAATACGTTAACACCCTTATCGCCCTTTTGACAGAAATATTTCTGACATGTATTTCTTTTTCTGCAGCTAATATAGGAAAGGCACATATGTATACTGCACCCTTATTAGTTTTTTGTTCCATTTCAACATAAGGTATATTTGGATTTGGTTGGGCAAGTTCTACTACACTCAGGTTATCCTTACATCAAGACTCTGTCAGCATCAATCGGGATTGGAACACTTTTCTATTGTAAACAAGATTTTCCTGGACTCAAGATCCATTAGAGATCTATTTCAACTAAAGCACATTACTAAAAAGATTGATTGATAATTAGAATTGTATAGAGAGTGTTTCATTCAAAATGGTTGAAGATCGAATTCAAAATAGATAACAACCGTCAAAATGATGTACGTGATTGTGAACCTTGACTCAAACTAGTTTTCTTTCCAACAGCCAGTTAAGTGAGGAATTAGGTATTCCGAAATATTTGCTCGACTTTATATAAACTACTTTCACTGTTAAAATGATAATGCGTACCGCTTATGTACTTATATCTTGTGGCATGAGAACATAGTTGAATGTGCACCTACTCTGCAGCAGAAAAGAATGAAGTACTTATTGTCAGGTAAAGCACGAAAATGATTAAACATTTTCTATTACTACACGTATTTGGTAAAACCCGAAATGTAAGCGCACGTACCTAATTTGTATTGTTTCGTTTTGAAATTCTACTCGTCGCTTATTATTGTTATGAGGGAGTGCCTTCTTCTCTAGATTAAATACCAGTGTATTACCACTCGTGTGATGCGAAAAAGCCTATTTCGGCGACCTGCTGTCAGATACAAAGGAGATTCTGTAAGATAAAGATTAAGCAATACTAGGGTAACCTCTTAAGATTGATTAATGTTATAGACTGAAGTAATAATCGAAACTACTAACAATTGTTATTAGAATGAAGTGCAAAACTTCTTGTTTCATATCAAAATAAATATTTGACAACTTGCATTGTTTAAAGTATAATTGTAATGGAAATAATATCGAAGTTTTCACGCAAGGAAATGTATTATATACATGGGTTCCACACAAACCGTCCGTTAAAAATGTTGGCAGAGCTAATGAAAATTGTAATGTAAAGATTTAGATTCCAGTGTAATACCTTCAGTTCTATTTAATTGAAAAACTTCCACTATCATCATACTCCGTCTTATAACGAAAGTGAATACCAAGTTCGTTATTTGAGACGTAATCTCATATATTTTAAGGGTAAATAAGTTCGCTTAAGAAGAAAAATTAGTGATCCAGCAAGTCCCCGTAAACTATTAGTATCGCTGCCCAGAAAACTCCAGTAATTGGGGCTGCTGGAATTGTCGCTAACATCACAGATATGTTTAAGCCATTAACTTTATCAATAACTTGCTTTAAACGATTGGTTATATATGTATGCATATGTAAAATTAAAAAATGTAAGGAGGCAGATAAACCCACACTCCAGAAGTAACCATCAAACGAACATTCTAAACTTTCCTTTCTATTAAATGGCGTACCGTAGAGAGTGCACAACTTCTCTTCTTTTTAATAAGCTGAAAACGACACCAGAAGTCGGTCGACCCATTATGCATAGGCTTCTAAAATTGGAGTAAGCGTTTGGGAGATTTTGGCTGTTATTTGTAATAACTAGGTGGTTAAACGAAGGGCATACGAAGGAAACAGTTTGGATTGATGCGAATATGGTGAACGTATAGCACCCTTTTATCGATGGATTATTTACAGAATTAAAATGTGCTAGTAGAAAGGATAGACGAATGATTCTGAACATGGACTCTGAATCAAAACTTGTTGGAGGTGGATTGTCAGCTTTGGAGGATTAAAAGGACAATCAAATACTATAGTAGACTAAACGGCATGGTTTTTTTAGGAATGCTTCGAGTAGACGTTACCTTTACTACGAGATGATATTAATTTAATGGATAAATGCACCATATCATTGCCAAAAAGTAAAGAACTAACTGCTTCATTGCCACAATCCAAGATTGTTTGCATTTAAAAATATTGAACTTAATGCAGAAATGGTACACTTTGAATTGTTATATTTGATTTGTCTTAATAAAGAACAATTTGATATGTATTTTGTCGACAAATATGGCAATTGCTTCCAAAAAAATGGTTTTTAGATTACCACTTTACAACTATTGAAAATGTAGGGAAACAGATAAAGGGTGGGGTTGTCTAGAAGGATAAAGGTTTCAAAATGCCAGAAGTGTAAGAACTTTTAATAAAAGCAATTGCAAATGTAACTGCAGATAAATAGAAAAATAAATTACATGACTAAAAAGGAAGGCAACATTTTGAATGAAATGCTTTAGAATGCATTTGTACTTCATTATATGGAGAACAGTTTATCTGTAGGAGAATAGTAATACGTAAAATTAGCTAAATATTCGGTGCGTCAGATCCCCATCCAGGCCGATACGGAGAAGATATTGACAGATGTATTATTATTGATAGAAGTCGTATGTCAATGCCAAATTCAATGCCGACCAAGTTGCAGCTATTGTCCTCCTGTTAAAAGAGATTTAGAAACTATTTACGATAATTATACAGGATTAGTGGATGCAATTGAGAAATCGCAAAATAGATGGTTGTCGTTAGTGGTACTATTCTCTTACATGTATTTCAGATATGTAGATACATGATAAAATTAGGGTTTTCTTGGATTTAACCAACGTTTTAAATTCCTGAGAAAATATCGGTCAAAGTAAGATTTGAACTCGCATTCAGTCTCATGGTGTAGTGGCAGCACCTTCTGTCGGTTACAGAGAGATCATGGGCACAAATGCTACCTTAACTGATATCTTTTCAGGAATTTAAAACGTTGTTTTAATACAAGAAGATCGTCATTTTATCATTACTAATGCCAACAGAGGTTTTATATTAATATTAATTTTATGAATACGAACTTATCCTTATTAATAATAGTATGTCTGCTGAGATATTGCAATATATCTACAGATATTGCAACATCTAGATATTAAGAGTGATTGGAACTCACATTTAGTCTCGCGGTATAATGGCAACAGGTGGTAGACTTAAATCCTACCTTGACTGATATTTTCTCGGAAATTTAAAGTGTTGGCTAAATCCAAGAAAATCATAATTTATTCTAATACCAACAGAAGCTCCATATTAATATTTATGTTAATCTATATTTGATGTATTTTCACGTCGAGGAAACTCTTATTAAATGTTTAATGCCTTAAACATTGCTCTATTTTTCGTGAATTTCTTACGATCGAATATAATGTTTGATAAGATTTTTATTTCTCTAAGCTTTGCTGCATTTGATTGTATTGCTACGGAAAAGAACCTAGACTCAAATATTAATCCCGGCAAGTAATGGCAAGGACTGAACTGTTAGCAATTGGACACGCTTTTTGACCAACGGATCCAAATCTTAACTCTTTAAGACAAAACAAAAAGTTAATTTGCGACTACGTAAAAATGAGAATGTCTTAAAAGATTCCACATTTGGAAATGTTTTAGTAGCAGCGGCAGCAGAATATTTAAACATATTATGTTATTATGCAGTACCGTATAGCTTCGACCTCTGTGGAAATGTATTAGTTTTCCAGAATGATAGCGATGCAAAACACGTTTCAAATTTATGTAGAGGCTTCTTAACAGAAAAGTAAGATAGGCAACATTGATAAGAATAGTTAGCCGGTACAATCTGCCTGGCAGCCAGTACTCCCTGAATTCCTGAATTCATAATATTGAAAGAAGGCGGACGAATGAACGAATAGGAAAAGCAAGATAAATGAATGAAATGAATACATGAACAAACGAAGGTATTAATATTTAACACAGTTGTTTCCATATTTAAGACGGTTGCTCTAGGAATCCAGATTCTCAGATTCACACGTTCACCAGGCTCGCTACATCTGCCAACGAGTAGTTTGCGTGAAATTACCTGCACGCCATAATTCTACAGGATAAAGACAAATAAGATAATTAAACAATGAAAGGTTTTATTTGTAAAGAAAGACAGTTTCGTTCAATAGAACGAAGACGTTGTTGAGTATTTGAAGTATTATTTCAATTTGAATCATTATGACAACTGTAAAGCAATACAAAGCCTCATGTAATATAATGCAATAAAACGTAGCGACATTCCAATCGATATTTGAACCATAATACTCGAATACATGTCGCATTCGTAAAATTGAAAATTTAAAATGTCATCGCCGTCGTGAAACGCTCACTTTCAACGCGGTAATTGAACCGCAATTTTAGTAATCACGCTCAAAAACTTCTCATCTGCAATTTTCAACGAGTCGAGTTGTCATTATTCCCGACGTTATCCGCGTGTACACCGTGGATACTTTAAACTTCTGAAACTATGCAAAGCACAGTTCAATGAAAATAAAAACAAAACACGAATAACGCTAACAGCAAAATCGATACGATAAAACGAATCGTTAATAAGAGAACAATTGTAAAATTCCGAGAACCCCGGTCACACCAGTATTGATTAAGAAAATACACATGTCAATGCGACGCTCATACAAATAAGTTCACTCGAACACATACCAACATAAATACACATGATGTATGGATACCTGCGACATACGTTCGACTACGATAAAATTAAAAGGGAATGCATTTTACGCATGCATACGTTCGCAGAAATAAAACATAAATCAAAAAGGTGTTTTCCAATATCGTACGGGTTAGCTTTTACTACTTATAATTCACGGACTCATCAGCACTCACAAAAAGTATCTTTGTATTCTTCGAATGCTGTCATAACCATAATGCAGGGTAATAAATTCAAACACCACACCAAAAATTAAGCATGTCCTGTTATACTAATTTTCTTATTCTTTAATAGCTTGGAGAAAATGTTCCGCTTTCTTTAATCAAATAACAATGTTAAGGTATCAAGAAATCATCGATAAAGCTTGGCACACTGAGCTTGGTATAAGAGCACATATCTTCTGAGCGCCCAAATTGCCTGATTTCGGGGTACTGTCCTCTTCATAAATATTCCCGATTTTGATATTTCTGCATATATCTTGAAAGCTATAACAGGTATTAATTTTACTTATAACATAATTTGAGGTGTATTAAATAGTCTCAACTATGACGCAAGTTACTTCCTAAAAAAGAAATAATGGGGACTGAGTACCCCATACCTGTCCTTTTGTTTATAATTCCTTTCTTTATTCATCAGAAATAAACTTGCTTCTACGTAATAATAATAATAATAATATACGTATTGAAATGAATGCGTAGGTTCCCACGGCCAGAGACAGTAATAAACGAACTACTTCCGGAATTGGACAGTGTCATGATGAGATATATAGGAATGAAATAAGAGTAAGAGGAGAAAGAAATAAAAGGAAAGAGATAAAAAGAAGAAAAATGAAAAAGGGGGACAGATGCAAAAAGAATAGGTGAAAAGAGTACGAGATAGAGAAAAAGAAAAAAAAGAAAGAGAAGAAACAGAGACGCGTGGTTTACACGCTGGTTTCCCTGTTTCTCCTGAAGAAGCCTCCTACAACGGAGGCGAAACGTCGAGATTCTGCCTTTCTCCTTTTCTTCTCTTCTTATTCCTTTCTTTCTTTTTTCTATCTCCCTTTCCTTCTCTTTTCACCCCTCATTTTTTTCATTTTTCTTCCTTGTACACGGTCCAATTCCGGAAGTAGTTCGTTTATTAATATACGTCTTATTTAGTAATGCTAATAAAGCGTTGAACAAATCAATATTAAGTATACGTAAATAAAATAAATATAAATATAAGTAATATCGACACGTTGTATAAACAACTAAACAAACTAAAAATTATTTACAACATTGATTAATATTGATGTCAACATCTAAAATTAAAATTTATTTTGAAAAATTTCAAGAACAGAGTACAGCATCATTTTCTGAAGATATACAGGGAGTTGTTACTTGAACATACTAAGATCACTACGCGTTAGTTCGCGCGGTACGTGATTGTACACTTTAACAACCTGGGTCGTAACACTTGTAAAAACTAACGTCTTACTTGTCTGTTGAGGCGATAGGTGCCCTGTCTTGATACCGCGGGTGTTATGCATATCTACCAATTCTTGATTTTTAAGAAGTTCGCAGTTTTCATGCACAAATATCGAGTACTGAAGTATGTAAATCGCAAGGAAAGTATTTTATGTTCTCTAAATAGGTCTTTACACGATGTTCTAGGGTGTAGTCCAAATCAATAAATAAAGACGCTGAATTTTCATTGATACATGAACATGGATATTGTCATTCTAAATATAAAAAATATAAAGAAAAATTATTCACTATTTCAATAACACTTCAAAGAAATACATGTCATTCCACTAATATGCAGATTAATTATAAGTTATGAGTACCAACTGTAGATATGGGGTACCTGGTCCCTCGTTATTTATTTTTTTCGAATATAATTTATCTTCCTTGAGATTATACAGAAAATTAGTATAAAATAAATTAATGTCCGTTGTAGTTTCTGAGACATTTATAGCAATTCAAGGATCATGCAAATGTTTAGAGGAAACCGTACCCAGAAGTCAGGCAATTTGACCGCTAAAAAATACGAAAGTACTATTTCACTTCTTAGAGTTTCATCGGCATCTAAATTTTCGAATTGTATATACGAATCAAATCTAACCTCATAATAAATCAAAAAACATTAACTGATATCTGAAAAGTGTAACATTTCCGCTTTCATTCATCCATTTGTATAGCATTTGTTGACAGTTAACAGTTGCGTTCAGCTTAGTACACTAAAAGAAAAAAAATATTACACCAGCCATCGAACTGCTGCGTTAATCCTACTTATTTTTAGATATGAGCAATTCGCTTTCAGTGTTCGCTCAATGCATAAACAAGTGTCGAACCAATTTACTTGACCAAATAATGATTCAATATCTTGCTTCTAACTAAGATAACTAAGGTTTGTGACATATATGGGATTTGAGTGTAATCACTTCAGAGATTGGCGTCTCTGGAGTTCCTCAGAAGAGTAACTTGGGTCCACTTTTATTCTTGATATATATAAACGTTTTGTGTTATCAACTCAGCTGTCCAAAGTTGTTATACGCAGATGACTTAAAATTGTATACAACAAATAATAATTCTCAGTGTTCCACGACTATTTTCTTATATAATAGCCATTCTTCCTCTTTACTTAGTTTTGTTCGGTCCCGACTGGAGTATGCGTCCTTGGTTTAGTCACTTATATACATCTATCAGGTACGTCTTCTGGAACAGACTCAAACAAGGTGTTTAGAGTTCTTATACTTTAAAAAATTTAATACTTACCTGATACAAGGATTTAGTAACAATACCCTGCCGGAGATATTTAATATTGATTTCCTAGAAGTGCGTCGAAAACAAACTGAGTGCAAACTCCTATTTGGTGGTAAGATGTCCCTGAATTGTTGAGTCAAATCAATCTCGTTGTATCACGTTCAGGATCTAGGCAAACAAATATGTTTTACTGTTTCACATCTAGAACAAATATCACCATCAGGTCCCTGATATATGAATGTGCAGCAGTTTTAACTTTATGGAGTTTGGTGAGTTAGATATACGTACCTGCTGTTTACCATCACTTTTGGCAATATGTAAACAGCAAATACATTATGCATAGCAGAATTCTTTTTCCATTCTTCTTCTTTGTTTTTAACCACTGGTGAAGTGTTTTCAAGTTAAATTAAATTAAAGCAATTTGGATGTGTCTGTAGTCATACTACAATGTAGTAAGTTATAGGTTTATCATAGTTTGATCCACCTTCTTTTTTCTTCTTAGTTTTATGTCTAGTTATAGGTAACTTATTTTTATATGTGTACTTTATTATTAAATTTTGCCTTGTGATTGGATATTTTTTTTATCTGTTGGGCAATAAAGTATCATTATTATTATAAGGAATTGACATGATTTTCAAGAAGGTGTATAACAAAACACATAAAATAAAAAATAATTGATAAACCTATTATTAAAAATAACGAAATAAATGGAGAACGTTTGTATGTTGATTTACTTAATTTCGAGAGGGATGTGTTGCGCATTGTCTGTGAGGAATAACACTCACATATACATACGTACATTTATAACAATTCGAATGCAACTAGCAGTAGTACAATAGTATGGTGGCATCGGCGTTTCCATTATTTCAACTATTCACCGCATGAGCGCACTGTACCGATGCCGTAGGCGCCGCGCGCCGTCAAACGAAACGTTCGCTGAGAGAGCTTAAATATATCCGTGAGTGATTTCAGGACGGCCAACTGAAAACTATGCATGTTTCAGAGAGTAATGCGAGGGTGGGCAACTATGTTAACTTAAGTTCAGTATAACTTGCTACTAATTTAGAATTCCTCTCGATCGCTCTCTTACTCTCGTTCTCTCTCCCTCTCCCTCTCCCTCTTTCTCTATCTATTATTTTTGCTCGGCGCACTGCAAAACACATCTAAACAAACTCGCAGGACGCGGTAAACTTCTCTCATTATTTCTTGTTTATTGTCACACAGTTTCGCGTGTCATTCGTATATACAATATATTTTTCCCCGAACTTTTTTACTTAATAATATTTCATTAACGGGACGAGACAAATC
The DNA here is from genome assembly GCA_023509865.1 of Trypoxylus dichotomus. Classification (NCBI taxonomy): domain Eukaryota; kingdom Metazoa; phylum Arthropoda; class Insecta; order Coleoptera; family Scarabaeidae; genus Trypoxylus; species Trypoxylus dichotomus. Next base: position 42,081,235 of record CM042074.1, on the reverse strand, counting down.
AAATAATTAAATACGGGTACATCCACATTTTAATATGGAATGTAAATAGGTATTTATAGAGTTTGTGTCGTCTCCTCATTTTCTTTTGCGTTTAATTGCCCTCCGTTCTGAACGCACTTTGTACGTGTCTTTCTGTACAGTGTTTGCCTGTGTGTGAGTGTGAGTGAAAACAAAATATTTGCGGCGTCGAATTTCGGATTTCAGAGCTAATTTGTTTCCACCGAATAGAAGATACTCGGCCGTTGATCGGTGTTGCTAGTGGTGTGTGAAGATATTCGATGTGCTACTAAGTGTTTTGTTTCTATCCTACAGACGACGAGACGTACATATATCAACGGTGTATGTTCGAACTTATTTTTTGGCCTGTCACCGTTCTTACCTGTTGATTCTTACGTTGCCGTTATGCCGTTTGACAGCTCAACGGAGTCGCTAAAAGTTAGACGTTGAACTGAGGTACGTAAGAGATTATATTAGATGCAGAAACGCGGCAATTGTCTAGTTAAACAAAGTCGCTTAATTAACAATCGGCTATAATTTTAAATCGTTTCTTCCTTGTAACTCGCCTGATGCAACTACATATTTGGGTGTAAAAGAAAATTATATCTGCAAGAAACCACAGCAGCAATAGTTTGCAAATCAGCTTTCCGCAGGTTATAAATGAAATTTGCAATCTCATTCAAGTTGAATTCATTTCAAATTGAATAAATAATTTAAAAGCCTCTTGTCAAAAATGTTCTTTTGTTGAACACATATGTATATTCTAACGAAATTTTTAATTAGGCACAAAAATAACCACTGTTCTCTTTTCCTAAATTCTAAGCCGAAACCTTGTAATAAAATCTAATTTGTTGAGTTTTACAGAAAAATTTTAGAAATAAAAACTAACAAATTTCCAAAAATATGTCACTTTAGAAACAAGTAGATTGTTTCTTGGGTTACAATATTACATAATTATTCCGTATGCAATGCCTATATTAATGTTGTATGTTCTACATAAATTTAGATTAAAAGAAAGAAAAAGGAAATAAACTAAAAAAAAAACATAGCGTTTGTTGCACTGAAGGTTGAACGTATAAGTGAACATTATAATGTTTTCATTAACTGTTATAATATTTGAAACTTAGAGAGTTCATCAATTCAACTACACAAAAAGACTTATAATGAACAAGTTATTTTCGCCTTAGTTGGTTGGTCAACTAAAGATTTCGTAAGATAAATGAAACCAAAAATCATTCTCTATTGCCTCTCAATAACCAATGGAATGAAGTTTGGAATTTTGTCTGTGATATAGCTATTTTCATTTTCGTGGCAACGAAAAATTTCCAACATAATTTTAGGTTCCTGTGAATCTGGTGTTGAAGCATTTCAATTAGTAAAGCAACAACATAATTTATATGTTAATATTATTTTTTGACTCCTCTCAACATCTACCGATAGTTCAATGGAGATATACATTAAAAGAAAAGGGAGAAATTAAATTAAACTTCCTGTTCATGAGAAATCTAACTAAAGAGTAAAAAAGCTTAAATCTCAAGAAAGGTACAGTAAAGCGAATGTTTTCAATTATTACAAAGTTTGCTGAAACGGCCGGATGTGGAACCTGCATCAATATAAAGCCTGCATCAACAATACAATCAAACTAAAATAGTAAGTAATTACATTGATTATTTTTAATACTGATAATAAACCGAGCCGCACGCATCTTCGAAAGCCTCCGTTTTTGCAGCCTTAATCATTATCAATAATCGCTCTTATTTATGTTAGTTGACCATCTACTCGTTACTTGTGATCGTCACTATTAAGGTTTCCTTTTTTGTCTTTTATTTTATACACATAATTGTTCAAAATCGACATTCTAAAACTTTCATCCTTCGTTAATTTATAATATTTTACAAGGTGACGATGGTTTATTCAAAGTAAATTAAAATAAATTTAACAATTTTTAGCTTCTTCTTATTGTAACACACAGTTGTTTACTCCAAATGCGTAGTATAACATTTAAGTTAGTATAGAAATAATGTATATATATATATATATATACATGATTATTTCTAGTGAGATTATTATTTTCAATATTTACCTTACTTTTAAAAATTGTAATCATTCAACTCTGACGATGCTATCCAATTATACCGAAAGTTTAATAAAAAAATGAATAATTTTTGAACAACTGACTATCTTTGTTTACAGAGTGGAAATAAAATATTGTACCTGCCCTTTTTAACTTTCTCTATTCGCTGCGAAGTACTCCGTTACTTCCCCTGTGCCTACATTATCAATAATGTTCGTTTTGATTTTGTTGCATCCTCGAGTTACATTAACCGCGTGAAATAATTGTTTCACGGTTATTCACACTTATTATTATGATACATATTTTATTATAAGAAGAAATACCCCAATAAATGAAAAATGTTTCAAATAGTTTATGACATTCATGAACACGGAGATAATAAATAAGAGCGTTTCATGCGATTTTGATTTATTTGCTAGAAGATATGAAACTGAGAATTTGTGTAAAAGAATAAAACGCTGTTTACCTTTTCGTTTACAATTTGGATATTGCTGTACAGTACCCACAAAAGCAAATTATGATTGATAGAGAAATTTATTCAGGAAGTGTTTAAATAAAGTTTAATAAGTCGTTAAATTGGTTAAAATATTATTGTCAGATCGTAATAAGGGTTACAGCCACAGAAAAGCTCACAAAAAAAGCAGAAATTACAAAAACATCACTTAATATTATAAAAAGAATTAAAGAATAGAAGGAATTAAATATAGAATTAAGGTGAAAGGTCTGAAACGATAACAGATTCTGACAGAGAATTTTCAAAATTACAAAATTTACGACATTGCAACTGGTACATTAGTGACATTTTCCTGTGTAACAAGGTGCATAATAAATAAAGGAGTGAGAGGTCATATTTCTCTCCAAATACCACTGCTTCGACTAAGGAATAAAAAAAGCGACTGGAGCACGCAGCGTAATACAAAAACTAAACCACTTTAGTGTAGCATTGAGTAATAACAAATATAAATTTAGAATATTTAGCCTAAGATGGTGGCAGCATCTTCGCAAAAAGCTGGATAAAAGATATCACCTTCAGTAAAAGGGCTACGTTATTGTAAATTTGGCCAAAATTCTATACTGTAATAAGACAATGCGCCCAAGCATTCCAGTAGAGAAGTGAAAAATTATTTGTCAAAAGGCAAAGGAAGATATACTGGAAATTATGCGGTATCTGCCTTAGACGTCTAATACAAGTGACCAGGTGTGGTTCCATGTGCAGAAAGAAAGTTGAAAAAACCACGAGTGTTTCAAGAAATTACAAGAGAAGTGATATAAGAATCCAGCTGATTTTATTGGCAATTTGTACACTTTATTGCCAAGACGTGTATCGGCCGTGATTCAGAGAAAAAACGGCCACTGTAAACATGAAAATGTATTTATTTATAGATTGATATAGTTTTGTTTTCTCTAGGTTTTCATATTTCTTCAACATACAGTAACATATAAAAACTCTTCTTTGTATTATTAGAGATGTTTTAATGGGGCTAACAATTTTAATACTACTGCGTATTTTTATATCCAAAATTCCTATGACTATAAGTATGTGTTGTTTTTAATATATTTAATTACAATTTTGTCCGTTATGGTAGCTAGTAGCTTCTTTATCGGCTAAAACGCTCAAATATCGCATATACCTGATGTTAGTGGTAATTTAAAAAATAGGGGAAAGGTATGGGAAATATGTACATCTAATACCTCTTTATATATTTTATTATACCATATTGGCGAATATTTTCTCATGGTGATAGCACCAATTATAGTAAAGCTTCTCGAGTTTATGGCATACAGCTAATTATTTATTTTCTGAGTGTATCCGTTCAATTCAAAAAAATACATGAGCTTTACATAAAAGAGCAAGAAGGTAAATTTTTTATATTTGATTTATAATATAATCTCCTAAGAGTGGAAAATCCTGAAATGCCTGATTCATAGAGGTGCGTGTTACTCAGAGGTGGGTAAAGGTAATCAAAAAAAGTTATTTTATTTAATATATGTTCATATTAAATTAAAGCCTATATCTATAGTCTATCTCTGATATATACATATATAATTTACTGATTTGTTTGTTTGAAATGGTCTGTAATTAAATAGTATCTCAGACTTTCGCGGCCGTGATCTGTAATTGGTACCTATTTTAAATTTTTGCATTACTTGTAGATGTTTCTGTTTCGCATTCAAATAGAACCTGTGAGGTATTTCTAGGAATGTTAAAAATACTGGAATTTAAACAATAATTGTCAATATTTTTCAATTTTTTATGGACTTCTGAAGTACTGGTTTCAAATTCCTCCTCTGCAACCCCAATTTCGATTTGATAAGCCGTTTCATGAATATAATCAATAATAAAGACACTTCGTTTTTTTAATTATTGAGACATTATCAATTAGTGAATACAGTGTCAAGCCCAAGCTAATGATATTAAATTTTCGAAATAAAGATGCTAATTGTATATCGTCTTCTTTATTGCACACACTTACGTTATTAGATCAAATTAGAATCTTTGGATTTTTTTTTACCGTAGTAGATGATAACTTTTTCCAATTGTAATCCTTCCTCTATTATTTCCAGCGACTTACTAGTACCCAGTATTGCCGAAAGGTTTTTAACAAGCACACTTCTATCAATAGCTTTAAAGATTTGAATGATGCCCTAGTCCATAGGTTGGCAACGCGGGATAGTTTTTAGTGGAAGGAAAATCAATTCTACGTTATTTTAATTAAATATCTAGATGAGAAGTTAGAATATGGACAACCAAAACTGTACATCTTTTTTGACTCTTCGTCTAGTTTCGCTATTTAGAGGTGCCATCCAATAGAGGTTTTACTGTAAATGGTAAGCACACTTTAAGCCTTTTCTAAGATACTTCTACAACCAGTGGCGTAGAGAATAGAACTCAAAGTGTAAGGGAGTACATCGCATTATATTACGCAGTAAAGTGACAAAAATACATGTGTCTTTATCTTAAAGTTTACAGTCGAATAGTGCAATTCGGTTGTCTACGTAAAAATAAAATGTTGCCGTACTAGACGATTAGCAGCAGCTGTTATGTTTATTTTATCTCTGATGAAAAGCTAAAGCAAAAATCAGTGGATTTTGGCTTTATTTTGTAGAATTCATAATTACACTGCTTTGCCAAACACTTGCTTTGATCATGATAATCACTATTGGTAGTACCAGTAGTGTTGGTAACACATTTCTTCCCTTGTCCAAACACATCAGTCCTGCGAAGGCAATTGTTTATTATGTTAATCTATCTACCTCACTAACAATAAGTGACAACCAACTACGGATGGCTATTTTCAATACAGTGCTCTAGCACTCGTTACCAGAATCTCTTGGACATATAAGGGTTGGAAGTGATCAACTTTCAAATATTGAAAAAAGTGCACATGTATATAAAAAAATCTTTTGTGCAGAAGTTTTATAAAATCTCGTAACAAGCTATTAGTATGGTACGCCGTGTCAAATTTCAATCTAAAGCATGTATTACCTGCGACAATTTTAAATGCTCACGCGATATTGATAAAATTAAAGATTTTCAAATGTTAGAGGTTCAGAAAAATATCAAGAGCTTCTTGTTAAGAGATCTGAAATTTAGTGAGTCTTTAAACATGCCTACGTATAATATTAAACACATTCATTCATACATTCATTTCCGTCAATGTTATAGCTGCCCCACATCCACCTATTTGAGCTTATCCTGTTTTCCATCTGTGATAAGGTAACATCTATCCTGGATAAATTCAACATTTTGACACCGAGACAACACCATCTTCGTCGCAATAGATCGCAGAAACTATTGATAATTCAAGCTTTGTTGGTATTCCCGACGTTAAATGTAATTAGTTTATGAAAATATAACAAAAATTTTCACGGTAGGATTTGAACCTATAGCTCCTGTTGGCTAGACTGGTGTGTTTAACCAGTTGCACCAGGGAGACTGTTTGAACAAATTGCTATTTAAGTCGCTAAAATGGCTCTCCTTCGATGATATAGTAGCTGCAGATATACCCCTGATATCTAAGCAGATACGATAGTTTAATATGAAGAGCATTATCAATTAAAATATTTGATAGGAACTATTATTGGATCGGCAATATTTGCTTATAGAAACATAGAGAATGACACATACGCTAGGGTGGATTTTTTGAGTCATAGCCATTTGGTAACATAAACCATGAGTTTTGAGGAAAAAGCTTATTATGCTGGATATTAAAACACCGCTATTACAATGGGTATTATCATTTGTCAACTCGAGAGGAACTGAATAGTGTTCGGTTAGCCAAGCTTTGATATTCGCGAGATTGAACGAGGTACAGTACAAGAATTGTTATGGGGACCATTGTTATACATACCATTTAATTAGATTTGCAACAGATACTTGTTACTTGGCCAGCAAATGCGTTGGACAGGAAGTGAGTGCAAGAATTAAGAGCTTTGCTGCAATCTTTGTCCAATTCCATCAACGGCGAACAGATTCTACATCCATGCCCGTCAGCGATAGTATGCATCTTCCGGGAACCCTAATAGATATCAAACTGAAATTTGAAGAGCAGGTTGACTCGATTTGCAGAACGTTAAATAAGGGCAATTTTGATTTATTGCACGAGCATATCACTAATCTCCGCACTACATAAATTCATTATCTATTCGGGAGATAGTGTTTCTAGCGCGTAGGACCCCATCGTCAACCTGCTTCGTCATTCGGTAACTCGGTTGCTCTATTTGCTTTAACTTTACTCGAATAATAACGTTATAAATGTGCGTTTTTCATAATCTTATTAAATGTCCAATCTTTCATGAGTGGGAGTGCAGATCTTATTATTTTGCCATGTTTAGTATACATAAAATGAATCACATAAAACGCAACCAATGTGGATCCTACTTAAAGTAGTTTCAAATAAGATAGGATGCATTCCGATTATTCAATGAAGAATAAATTATTTATATTGTTTGATAAAACAAAGCATATTATTTGCTTCAAAATCATAATTCCAAATTTATTAGTAAAATATTCAATTTTATTTGTAGACAGTAACAGGAATATAAAATTTATTCCGTAGAAATTTATGGGAGGATATTAGAGTAATTGTTAAAGAATATAAATAAACCTTTATGCTACGGAGTTCTAGAAAGAAAAAATCGTCAGCTTATAATTCTCTTTTTATAAAAGATTTATGAGTTGTAATAATTTTAGGGAATTATTACATTTATTATATTAACTATCACAAAAATATCGTGAAGAGGAAGATATTTGTTGTGTATATTCATAATATTGCAATCATTTCGAGGAAATGAGCAAATAAAACAATAAATAAATAATTAGAAATTTAGTGGCAAGCATATTGCCACATCGTAACCTTCCTTCCTCGTCCTAGATTTCGTTTTCCTGTTGCGTTTTTGTCATCCTACAATTTTAATCCGATTACGTACGAGTAGTGTTTGTTCTTTGCAATAGTCTAAACGGTGGTAATTTTTTCCTGATTGGCATAATTTTCAAACATTAGGAGAGAAAAATACCACCACATTAAAAGATTATAGTAGGCGCTTTAAAAAAAATTATGAACCACAATATTTAGGTTATGATATCTCCGCTTGAGCATTTCGAGAATTTATTTTCCTATTAGTTTATCCTGCTTTTAATATAAAGCTTTAATCGCTGGCGAAATCTAAACATTTATATGAACTTAATGCGTTCCTTCTTATATTAATTGCTATTGTGTTTCAACACACATACAGCAACGCCTACTAAAATAGGAATGTATCCTTAAGCTCGTGTCATTCTTTGTTTACGTTTAGATGAAATAGAATTCGATAGCACTTATGTATGTATCGAATCTTCGTTTTATATCTTCTAAAGTGTATTATTTGAAGAATTCGCGTAATTAACAAAGATTTAATTGTTTTTTGTCTCGCTGTTTGACAGACAAACATAGCTAGGACTTTTACGGGGAAAGATATAAATTTATATTTAAAGTAATACGTAACACCTGTTCAATATTTATAATTTGTAGTAAAAGTAGATAATTTTCAAATAAACTCAAGATTTAATGGTACCAATTCTGTAACAACCGGCAAATCCTAAAACCAACTTTTTTATGCTTAAAAATCTTCAACTATCCCATTATTAATTATGTACGCATTTAGCATTAAAATATTCCTTCGCGTCATTACATTTGCGGAATTTGTTAATCATTGTGTTAACAAATTATGTTTGTAATAAATCACTAAAACCTAGCGAACTAGTTAGATATTTGATGTATGCTCGGCCTTATTTGGTACATCTTTTTATTTTTTGAGGAGAAACCATAACGCCACAAAGCATTATTAATTGAATTTGTAGGACCTTATAATTTCGAAGGAATATCGAAATAGCATTTCTTCAGTTTATACGCAACAGTTTTTATTTATCTGAACCTTTACAATATACGAAGGCTCTTCAGAATGTAAACAACGTTTCTTTCTATAGAAATTTTTATTAGATATAATTAAACGAAACTATATTTTACATGAAATTAAATACCCAAGTTGCTTTTCTACGTAGTCAAATTTAGGCACTTTTCGCACCGTTTTATCAGCTTTTCTATACCTTCCACATACTTTGTTGCCGCCAAGTTGTTGAACCACCGATTAACGGCTTCTTTGAGTTCATCATCACTTCCGCAGTGTTGTCCATCTTTCAATTTGCGGAATGAGTGCAAAACACCGAACTGAATGGCGGATGTTAAAAAATTTCTCACCAAAACTGATGAAGCAAGACATGTATCACTCCCGCTGCATTATCGTGACTCCACTGCCCGGCATTCCGCGCTGCCTGGTTTGAATAGCGCGGCGAAGTCGTTGAAGCGTCTGACAGCAGGCTGCTGCATTGATGGTCTCACCTCTAGGCATGCAGTCGATGAACACGACACCTTCACGATCCCAAAACACCGTAGCCATCTTTCCGATGCTCAAAATTTGTTTTGCTTTTTTCGGTTTCGTTGGGGATTGCAGATGATGTCATTGCATTGATTGACGCTTTGCTTCTAGCGCGAATGCGGTATCCAAATCCCATCACCAGTGGTAATGTTAGTCAAAACTTCATCACCATCCCTGTAATAAGATGCACTATATCTAGTTAATTCTGTAAACTTATTTTTGTCTGGCCAAACGATATAAAACAAGAAACTAATGTGAAGTCTGTTAAGGACTTAACATTGTTTTTGTGTTTTTGTAAATGAATTTAATTTTCTAAGGAAATGTATTTTGTTTTATCAATTTTTTTTACTACTTTATGTATTTTATATGATTTTATCTTCTTTGCAACCGTATGGATTAGCATTATTACCTTATTTTCATTTTTATCATTTATTTATTTTGCTCTCTGTAGAATATATCGAATCTTATTTTAATATATATGTACATTACGCATTGTATATGTATGCAAGCCGGCCATTCATAATACTCTACGTAAAAGTGCCTAATTTAGAAGTCATTAAGTGCAACGTCGTTGAACAAATAATTGGAGTTTCCTTAATATTTAATATATAGAAGTACAGGCAGTCGCCTCCCGCGTGACGGTCGAGGTATTACAGATCGGTCACTCTCGGTCTCCTTTTGTACCTCGTCGTAACGTGTACAGTAACGTCGTCGGACGATTATTGGAAGTTTCTAATAGTTTCAAGTTTTGGCGGGAATCGTCGAGGACGTTGTCGTCTATATATTTATTTAGTCTTCTGTTGCGATTCTGTCGGGAGTCATTCTGGTAAGGTTGTCGGAGCGCATGCATAGATTTCTCTATTAAGTACAAATCCTCGACTTTCTATTATCGTACGTCGAGGCTACTGTGTCCGTTGTCGTCTATATATTTATTTAGTCTTCTGTTACGGTTCTGGCGGGAATCATTCTGGTAAGGTTGTCGGAGCGCATGTATAGATTACTTTAATAAGTACAAATTCTCGATGTTCTATCATCGTTCGTCGAGGCAACTGCGTCCGTTGTCGTCTATACATATTTCAGTCTTCTGTTAAGTTTGTGTAGGGAATCATTTTGGTAAGGTCGTCGGCGCGCATGTATAGACATCTTCTACAAGTACGATCACTCCGCTTCTTGTTGACGGTCGTTGCGGCCGCAGCGCTCGTTGTCCTTTGTACATTTGTTCGGTCCTTTGTCGTATCGGGACTCTTTTTCATTTAGTTGTTCGTTGTAGCGGACGAGTTTCACAAATTTAAAACAAGAAAAATGTATTAGGCTCCCGGAAAGCGACATACAAATAAGCATAGCACAAAGGTGCGCTTATAAATTTAAGAAATAAATAGTGTTGGCTCCCCTATAAAAAAGGTAGTGGTGCATGCAAACAGATAGAAGCATTAGTACATGCCTCTAACAAAGCTTCTGCGGAAGCATATAAGAATTTAACATTTTAAACACAATTAAAACATAGCTTTGCAACGTACTTGCTGAGACAGTACTTTATATTGCTACCAATGAAAACATACATATGCACATGCTAATGTACATTACATGTATAAGAGAGCTCAAGTAACTGCAATTATTGCAAATGTATATATTTTTATTTCACTCTCCCTTCTTTCCTTATCTTACTCTTTTCACCTTTTTCTTTTTTATATCCCTATTTTTCACTTATCCTTTGTTTTTATTTCTTTTCCTCTTACTCTTATTTCATTTCTAAATATCTCATCATGACGCGCTGCAATTCCGTTCGCTTATTACTAATTCTGGCCGTCGAAGCCTACGCATTCATTCCCTTTTAATTTTCCAAATTGTCCAGAGATTCTTTCGCAACAGGTATGTTTTACTTTTCAGTTTTTCCCTGGTTGTTAGATACTTAAAAATAACTTAAATACATTAATATTTACAATTTTGATTAAAATTTAATCTTCCGTATCTAAGAGAGAATGTCGAATGTCGATTTCTTTACGATATCGTATTTTTTTCTACGTATCGGGATTGTAACCAATCTAATGCCATCCATGTTTCGATTTTATTACCTCAACGTCGTTTGTTTTGATACTTTCAAGTTGCTGTCGATTTCTACGCCGTATTATACTTATTGCAGTAATAATTCAATTCGTTCATGTAATTCTTTTTAAACTTTATAGTGAAATCAAATAAATGCAATTTTAAGTAGTAAGTTGATATTGTCCAACATATAACATAGTAGTGTATGTAATACTAGATATATAAAGTCACACTCTACATTTGGCCAAACATTGGTGTTTCCATGCATTATATTTGCGTCAAAGACAGAAATTAGTCTTTTGACGTATGCCCACTGAGAAAGCCAACAGTTTTTCGAGCAAGATAAAGCATTTACTAATTTCTGCAGCGCTCTAAACTTACGCAACAGTAGGGTTTCACCACCTGAGTCTGAGTTTATACTAGCAGTACGTATGCATTTTCGGGCTTGTTGGCCGTTGTCTTAAGCGGGTGTGAGTCGACTGAATAATAGTTTTATTTCTGCTGTTTGATTTCGTTGACCCGTATAGGCGGGTAATAAATTATACGATCACCGAATCATCAAATTCATTTTGAGAATGCCAGCCGAAATGTTTGGCGAAACGTCGACAAGGCCACGACCAAAAAAAATGAATGCGATTTCTTTATATGATTTTTTTTCAGTTGTCATATTTACTTTATAATTTTAGCGACGTTGTTTCCTGCAATTTTTCAGTGTCATTTTCTATCTTTATAAGTAAGTTGTGGCATAAATGGTTCTTTTCAGAGCTCTTTTATCTCATCATTTAATAATTCAAGGTACTATATAATCAAGTGCATAAACAATTTTTATTTTTACTCTATTACGAGATTACAGTTTCGGCTCAGTATGGCCGAGGAAGCAGTAGTACATTCAGTTGCAGGATCGAAAAATCGTTAAGGGAAGCATATTGACAGTAGGCAGAAGCTAATGGCTTACAATTTATATCTGCAACCGAAGTAGGAAAATTGCAAGTCAGCGTCTTTTAAGTTGACTACTAATATTGTTAAAGAGACTAATACAACAGGAATTGTCAGCTCGCTCTCTAAGAAACCCCTTCATGAAACAATATGCAATCACTTAGACGAAGCTCAAAAATGTATAATTAGGGGACTTGTCCATTCATTCTTTTTAAGAAATGAATTACCTACATGTACAAAATTATTAAACGTAAATATAATATATAATGAATTTAAACCGACTTATTAAACATTTGCAGGTTATTAGTGCGCATAACATTTTGCCCTAGTTGAAACGCACAACGGTATGGAAAATTAAAAAAAGTGCAGGATTTAAGTGATTAAAAATCAATTGAAACGGTGTACTAATCGAACGACATCGTTTTGTAGAGACATCGATATTTAATTAGCATCAGAAAATTTCACTGAATAGCCCAACTAACTTCTTCATTGATCTTGTTCTGTGTTGGAATGTACTCTGAAGCCATTCGATGGACTTAGATACAGCCCCGTTGAGCCCATTATGTATTGTTCATAATCGGTAACATTCTTACTTGTTAGGCTTTGTCTTGTATATTGAATTGCCTACTTTCAACCATACCATTGATACTCTCTCTTTTAAAATTGATGGAGATTACCAACAGAGATTTACTTCATGAGAAATAGCTTGGTATGTATATAACCATTCATGCCGAAATTATACGAGGGTGGATCTCTATGCTGTATGCCTGACCCCTTCCAGTAAAGCTATAGTGGCATTATACTTTTTATTTTTCGACATAATCTCCCACTACACTAATGCACTTGGTCCATCGGTCCTCCAATATCTCTACAACCTCTTGGAAGAATTTTTGTCCGACTTCTGCAAACCACTTTTCCACTTTTCCACAGCCCGCATCATTTCGTAATTACTGGAAAATTTTGCCCCACGTAAGATTTCTTTTAATTTGGGAAACAGCCCGTAATCGCTGGCTCGGCAGACTGATGTATGGCTGGGAGCATTATCCTGATGGAACAGCACCGTGCCTTAATTTTCCCCGGCGTTTCTCTTTAATAGCATCTAGCAATTTAGAAATCAATTGTGCGTAGTAGGCCTCGGTAATGCTCTGTCCTTTTGGCAATAATCAGTCAGGATGATTCCTTGAGAATTCCAGAACACAGACAGCAAAACTTTTCCAGCAGACGACCTTAAATTTGCGACGAGAAGGACAACAGTGATGTTTCCACTCTCTCCTTTGCACTTTGGTCTCGGGGCCATAATGGTGCCTCCCAGACTTATCCATGCTAAGAAAGATCTCTTTGCTTGCTTAGTACCTTCCCAAAAGACGCTTACAAATCAACACTCGATTTCTTTTTGATCAATGGTTAACATTCAAGGCACCCATTTTGCACTCATATTTTCATATCTAGTTCTTTAGCCAGCTTGTTGTGCACCAGATGATATTATAAGCCAGTATCTTCAGCAATGTTCCTGATGTGTAGTCGTCGGTGTCGCAGTACGATATCGTGTACTTTTTTAATGTTTTATCTTCTGTTGTTACTGTTATGGGAGTACCACGGGCATGTTGGTTTTCACGGGATGTCCTTCCGCCTTTAAAATTTCAACACCAGCGTTTGACTACGTCATAAGAAACTACAGACACAGTTGCCATAATGTCTTCTTGAATTTGAGTTGGCGTCACGTCTTTTTTCTGGTGGTATTTTATTACGGCTCTTTGTTCTACAGGATCCATTTTTATGAACAATTACGACACATACTTCAAGAATTAGCCACAGTACAATAACACTTTAAGATACAAACTTGATATTATGTAGATCTTATATACAGATATCAATTAGCTAAACGTCAAAAACATTAATCAAAGAAGCAATTAGAAGTAGGTGAGAGGAGGGAGAGAGGGAGGGGGTTACGAGGATCCGCCTTCGTACTTTTGATTCAAGAATATCTATGGCAATATTGTTATTTTAAAACTTGTCATATAGCATTTATATTCTCTTCGATTAACTCCAAATGCAATCTCATTTACTTTCTAACATAATGAAATAAGCTCCAACTATTTCGATAAATGAAACAACCTAAGGCCTAAGGACACAATTATATTGCAATTGATGTTATTTTTATTTTATTATTGCGGTATTAGTTTACTAGGATATATAACTATAATGTATTGCGCATAAAAACCTCTGCTATTTACTATACACGATTTCGAGAATCAAACTTTGACATATACGATGTTGTCATTTGACAGTTCCATCTGTTAAATTTCACCAGTGTAATACAGCCGCCGATGGTAGCGCTATCTACTGCATTTTTAAGGTGAATGAAGAGTAGTACCTATTAAGATGTGAGGCAGTTCTCCGAGCCATGTTCGGTTTTATTACTATCCCGCTACTAGTAGACTATTAAAATCAAACTTCCAGTCAATAAGTAAAGCAATCAGTTTCGCTCTACAAGAGCATGAGAACAAAAAGGCGATTTCAATCGAATTCTTGAAATACATTAAAATTTTTGAACGAAAACTGAATAACATGGCCCGTTGTTCGGGCAGTGTACCGATGCCGCACCTAGGTTTTAATATTCAACGTTATAGAACAACACGCATATACCCATAACAATTATCTTCTGTTTCTGACTTGTTATTTAAATCAAAACCATAACACTTATAATTCACGCGGTCGCCGCTTTGTAGGTAAATTAAATGTGCCAAAGATATTTCCATTGTTTATTTATTCGTAAAGGTATTGTGCAAGTAGTAACGAATCAGCGAGATATGCTTTTGAAGTGTGAGTATGTGTATGCAGATAGAGAGAGGAATCGCGTAAACATATGAGAAATAAGAAATTCTTCGGGAACTCTTACAACATTCGTTTCGTATAGGTTTTACGTATTATTGCCGCTCATTTTACTCCACTAATTGAAGAGATGCGCTATTAGAGCGCAGGATATTATCGGTTTTAATCCCGTTATAAATGTGGAAACGGTATACATACGTGTGTTTTTGTTTATTGCTATTTTAGTGTTTACATTGTCCGACTTATTTCAGTGTTTATTCATTCCGCACGTGTTTTATTTTATACGTATATTGTATACGTAAAGTGTGCGTTTCAACAGCAATGAAATAAAGTACCTACTTTAAATAAAAAAGATTAGACGTTGACGTAAAATCACAGAAAGGAACGCTCCCTATTAAAAAAGAATTACTTTCTTAATCAGAGGATATAGAGGAATTCGAACCCACTTCTGAGCTCTATTTGTAGATAATAAAGATCCAAGACAGAAGATGTAGCGCTTACGAACAAATATTTAATGTATGCATGCATGTCTAGATGTACGTATGTGTAGAGTTTGTTTCGATAGAGAAGGATATATGTGTGTCGTAATCGACGACGACGACGAATATTTGCTAAACAACTTCACTTCCGCGTTGCATTCAAAATGTATGAATGTTACGTTTCTCAACTAAGGTAAGCTCCCCGCATTTTGTACATCCAATATATTACCTGCTGTTCAAGTATGAACTGCGATTTTTTTAAATATATTAAATTCGGAAGAATGATAGAAAGTGCTTTATTCGAAGTATACTCCATCGCTTGTTATACATTTTTTCCATCTTTCGGGCAATTTGTGAATACCATGCCCGTAAAAATCTTCCCCTTTTGCTGCGGACCAATCATCGAGCCATTTTTTCACATTCTCGTACGAACCAAAGCGCTGGTCAGCAAGTGCGTGACCCATCGATGCAAACACGTGGTAATCGGAAAGAGCCAAGTTTGATGAGTAAGCGGCATGGGGTAGAACTTCCCAGTTGAGTGCTTCCATCGTATCGCCAACCGGTTTTGCCGTATGTAATGGAGCATTGTCATGAAGAAAAGTGACTTTTCATTGCCTCTTTCGGTATTATGGCCTTTTTTCAACCACCGAACGGTTCAAATCGGTCAGTTGTTGTTGGTAACGTTTAGTATTAACTATATCCTCCGGTTTTGACAGCTCATAATAGACCACGCCTCTCTGGTCCCACCAAGCACAGGGCATTGTCTTTCTATCAAAGCGATTCGGTCTTGCTGTCGATGTGGATAGTGCGCCTCTGCCTACTCATGATTCTTTGCGCTTAGGATCCTCGAAATATATCCACCTTTCATCCCCTGTAACACGATACAAAAACGATTTCCTTTTGTACCGAGCTTTTCCATTTTCCTGTTATTCAACACTGAACTGTGGTATCCATCTACCGGTCTTCTGAATCTTTCCCATCTCTCGCAGCTTGTTGACTAACGTCCAGTTGCTTGACGAGTTGTTCTTGTGTCACCTGTGTCCAACAATGCTCGCAATTCCACATCTTCGTATTTTTTTGGCGGTTTTCCACGCTCCTTGATTGCAGAATCGAAGTCACCACCTTTGAGATGCCGATACCATCGTTATCACGTATCTGGCGATGGAGTATGTTCACCGTAAGCGGCTTTAAGTAATCAGTATGATTCAATGGTAGTTTTCTTCATGTGAATGCTGTCCGCGAGTGGTCTTTGTTCAGTATAAATTTCGATGTATTGAACACAACAACACAAAACAATGCACATACTTTTCCAATTTATTTATTTTCTTGTTGATAATACAACAAAACGACGCAGTATCAAATCTTTATGGCATAGACTGCATGGTGCGCCATCTGTTGTCTGAAATCCGCATTTCTACTTATACTCTTCCCAGCCATTACATCCCTAGAACATCAACATCATTTACTGTAGAAGAAACAACATTCATCGTGTTCAAGGAATTTTGAAAAATTTTATTTTTGACATTAGTGCCATCGACTTGAGGTACCCATCACATTCCTTGTGAGAAATGTATTGATGACCAGTGCTATTAGATGAGCTACTATTGTAATTTGTTTGGTCAACATTGGTTGACTATATAGTTGATTTAAGCATTCGAATGATTTGACCCTAGAAATTAATTGGGTGAATCACTTTTGAATTGGCGAACCTTTTTTCTCGATGTACTATTATTTTATTCCTTCGATATCCAATTATCGATAACACAAAGCAATAATATATCAACACCAATGATCGAATAAGATATGCATGGATTATACAACGCAAATTTAGTCTCTCGTAGTGAAGAATATGAAAATAAACGACACGAAAATTAATTATATACAAAGTGCCTCCGAAGTAAATTACGTAAAAATGAAACTACTTTCAGAGTTGACATATATTTATTATAGATCGTATACTGGAGTATGGAGTCTTTTAAAGCACGTAAATATAATTCTTTCATAGGATACTGTGCCTGCGCAATCTTTCTTTACACTCAATATACACAGTGTCAATAATTACAACGGTGTCAGGAATTATATGCGTTCTTCTGTAGTATTCGGTATCCATCTTAACCTGAATAACCTATACAATTATATACTAGTTTATATTTAGAGATTAAACAGTACGATATCGCGGAAAATTAATGAATTCGGAGCAAAAGGAAGAACAGCGTCGAGTATTTCAGCGGTGTTAATTAGAAGTTTATTTATACGCGTAGGTGTGTTATCGCATAAATTAACGCACGCTCTCTGTCTTCTTATGCTCGAAAGTAGGCTGATATATTATTAACTTATACGTTAATAGTATATGTAGTTATGCAATTGCGAATGGAATTGATTAAATATTTAAAGAACTTCGGATATCAATGAAGAAGCTGGACGCTCCTATCGATTTCATTTCAGCTAAGGTATCTACGCGATTCGATCTATGTTTACATTTTAGGCCATTACAGTAAAATTACCATGAGATAACGGGAAAATAAATAACGTTTCAATTATTACGTTTTCCATGGGAACGTTATAAATATACACATCTACAATAATGGAAAATACAGTAGAATACAATTGCTTATTCAAATATCTTAATTGGAAGTTTGCCAGAGACAATGAGCATGCCATGCCAGCATCATGGCTGACGGAATTTAATCAACAACTCGGATTGGGAACAATAACTTTAATAAAATGCATGTATATACGTACAAAACGACGTCCACGACAAGTAAGAACTAATATTATAATACGTAATAGTATTTCGAGTATTACGACGAAGAACGCGCTTGTTGATGGGAAACGTTTGACAAGTTCAATAACACTTTGCCTCAACCTACATCGCCGGAACGTTGTTTTTCATTTTACTGAATGCTTCACATTGTCATTCTCTAACTAAATAGAAAGTACCTAGAACGATGTATCGACATTATTTGCTAGTGTAATAAAGAAAATTGGTTCGATGTGATTTATTTATTCAAGGATGAAGCATAATTTAATTATAATTATAGAACGAAACGTGTCATATTCTTAAAAGCTACGGTTTCGTTCTTTGTTTCTTTTTCAATGAAGCTTGGGAATGTAAGGCATACGAGGGCGACCTGAAATGATTCCGGAATCGACTAGAAAAACACGGTATTGGTGTGACTTTATTTTTCGAATATCAATACACTTTTTCAAACGATGCGAGGGGTCTGCGAAATAGCCATCTGTAGCGGCCATGACCTCCTCATTCGAGGCAAATCTCTTTCCTCCCAGTAATGTTTTGAGGTTTGGGAATAGGAAAAAGTCGCTAGGGTCTAGGTCCGGTGAATAGGAAGAATAGGGGAAGGGGAAGGGATGAGAGATTAATCAGTAGCGCAACTCGTTCAATTTGGATACGACGATTAGGGATGAATGAGCCGATGCATTGTCGTGGGTGAAAAGCATTTTCTTCTACTACAAACGAGGCACGTTCTCTTGCAATACTGCATCGAATCGGCTCAATAAATCGCTGTAGTATTGCACCGTGATCATTTTTTCCTTCTGCAGATAGTCTATGGGTCATACCTTAGGAATCCCAGAAAATGGTCGCCATCACCTTGCCGGCCGATGGAACGGCCTTTGCTTTCTTCGAAGCCGATTCGCCCGGAAAAGCCCATTGCTTCGATTGTTGCTTGGTCTGTCATCCACAGTAACGAAACGCATGCAGAAATCCCTTGCATTGCGTTGGATCCTAGCCAGCCACTCCTCCGAAACAGTCACCCGATTCGTATTTGCTCCGGTGTGAGCAAACGCGGTACGCATCGCGGCGAAAGCTTTTTCATACCCAAAATTTCGTGTAGGATATGGCCAACGCGTTCTTCTGAGATGCCTGTTGTCCCTGACAACTCCTTCAGCTTCAATCGGCGATCGGCTATCACGACATCATGAATCTTGTCGACCACTGCGTCGTTCGTGAATCGTGCTTGTGCGGCCATGTTTGAACTCGGTCATCCAGAAGCTGATGGTCGACAATGATGGAGAACATCTGCCATAAACCTCTAGTAAATTATTTAGAATTTCCGTGGCCGTTTTCACAGCAGTCTAGAAGTGTTTTATCACTATACCAAATTCGATCTTATCCATTTTTGCGAAACCGCCTGACTTGCTACACAAAACACATTCTTAAACAACAACTATTGACAATAGACGTCTGAAATTCTGACAGTTGCCATAAAAAGGTTGCCCTTGCCAGCCAATAAATCTACTTCAACCTTCGTGCGCCATCTCTTGCCGATTCCGGAAACATTTCAGGTCGCCTTCATACTAAAGCAAATTGCATATTTTTATCGGTACAAATTACTTTAGATGGGTAACACGAACAGTTGAGGATTCTCGGTTCTTTAGAAATAACTTCGCAATGATATTATGAGAGCAAAGAAGCGGTGTCACTAAACTGTTACGCATTCAAAAGTGTTGTTATTATTCGACGCCAAACGTTCTTCGATTATGTCTTATTGTTTTCTCGTAATTGTAGTCTACAGCGAACAAATGCGTCATGCCAAACAGAATTGCAGATACTTTGGGGTCTTTACATATATTCTACTCGCATATCTCACATTGGAGAATTGTCAAAAGCAGTTTTCGTTTGCCTCATTCAAGTAAACCACATGGATAGTCTGTACAGATGGTAATTTGCTTCCATCGAGCAGCTGAACTTCTTTAAGAGTAACTTCACTTTGATTAATGATCAGGAGGTACTTATTTATATGGTGTTCCTAGCCAATAGTCTCCATAATGGATACAATACACTACACCAGTCATGATAGACACTCACTTCCATAATGCGATCTAAATCTCTACTAGGTGTATGCACAAGTTTTCTTTGCTTTTTTGCTTATAATTCAAGGGATATTAATATTTTGTTATTCAAAATATTGACCATCGATTTCTACACATTTCACTCATCTCAGGCTACCATGCCGGAAAAACTTTTGTGGCAAACCATTTGTCGAGATATTTCCAACTTCCTCGAAATTGCTGAAGTGCTGCTCTGTGAGCGCATACTGCATTGATGCGAAGGGGTGACAGTCAGATGGCACCAGATCTGGGGAGTACGGCGGGTGCAAAAGGATGTCCCATCCAAGCGATTTTAAGGTGTGTTTCATTAGTTTTGCTGTGTGAGATGGCGCATTGTTGTGTAACAAAATCACTTTGCCATGTCTTCTAATCCATTTCGGTCGTCTTTCCATTAATGCGTGGTTTAAATAATCATTTGTTGGCGACAGCGTTGTGTGTTAACGGCTTCACCAGCTTTCAAGAGTTCATGATATACAATACCGCTCTGGTCCCACCAGACATAGGGAATGGTCGTCTTTCTGAAGCGATATGGCCTTGGTGTTGAAGGACTGAAAGCTGAAAGCCACGATTTCTTCCGCATCGGGTTTTCAAAATAAATCTATTTTTTGTCATCCGTCACAATTCCATACAAAAATGATTTCCTTTCGTGGCGTGTTTCTACCAGCAAACGATGACTTTCAACAGCCTTTTTTTATTAAATAAGAAAAGTAATACGAATTACAAGCAAATGTTCTTTTTCAGACACCAAAGTCGACATGATTGTAATGTATGATTTAGCGGACTCAACTTGTGTATGTTTGTAGTTTAAATGTCAGTCGAGCAAAATGACATATATGACAAATTAATACGCTGCGTATTTTTCGCTGGCGCCATCTCTTAGTTAATTCTGAAGAAACTTATCCATACACCTGACATGCCATGGCGTGAACATCTTAAAACGTAAATTTCCTACTTCCTTCGGTTTGAGCAAAAATCGTACAGACAAATTAAAAAGATTTAACAATCTAAAATTAAAAGCAATATGGCGAAGCGACGAATAAAGTGTTATTATGCAAGATACATTAATTACAATAAAACCAAAATGTCGCAGTTTTGGATCCACCTCAAAGTGAATTTCCGCAGATGAAAAGTATTTATTATTTCCCTACAAAGTTTCACTAAAATCGGATTTGGACATTCGGAAACCTTCCCCTCTTAGTTAAAATTAATAGCGTATTATATTCAAAACAGAATATTGTTTATGCATACGTACGTACCGGGTTTCTATTTTTGATCTCATCTTCTTCGTAATTACGGACACAATTTCAAACTAGATGTAAATTAATGCTGTTTACGCTCTGCCGATACATTTAAAATTTTGATAGGATTCCTTTGTTTAGGTTTATACATCAAACGCAAAGGAATTGAAGGCGTATAGGTACTGCATATGAAACAAATATCGTTCAATGTTTTGACATCTCTGCATTAATATCTCTAATGCGGAAAATTAGTTGTAAGTTTATTTATATCGACGCAGAATAATAAAACTACGTCGACAAAATGATATTAAGTACTACATCGAAAGACACCGAGAATATGAAATATCTAAGTAGGTTCTATCCTGGTTGCTGAACACGAGGGAAGCTTCGATTGCTGGAAAACCTTGATTAGTTTAGAGAGATGTTAAGATTAGAATTTCAGTAACAAGTAAAAAGCTACAACAGCAAGAAAGAAAGCGCTCGAACATTCATTGCTATAGTGAATCGTTGATGCTTTGCTGGTCCTTCCTTCAGGCAGGTCTGAAATTATTTTCTCACTTTCGCATGGTGATAGATGAAAGACAAGATTGACTGCCGTACTTTGCATATCTGCGAATCTTGAACTATACTCTTTCTTTCAAAATCCATTGAGTAAATATACTGCTTTTTAAATTCCATAAAGCTCATTGAACATTGAATTAAAGATTACTTTAAATTCTTAATTGCTTTGAAGCAAATTTTATGAAATTTCGAATTTACAAAGTCCTATTTCGTGGTATTCACGATCAAAAACTACTACCTTTCGATCGGGCTATGGTATATGATATCTAAGTATATAAGGTACTCCCATGCGCCGATTGATGAGGAGCATAAATCAGTAGATTAGGCAGAGCGAAAACGTTCTCCTAAGCGATGTACCGAAGACTAGTGCATACCAAGACATGCCGATTTACCTGTCCCTGTAGCCACAAAATGTCTATGCCCATTCCGTGCTTAATTGTCTAACGACGTACTTTGGGTGATATTATATTCGCAATGTAATGCGTTTTAAATGAAGGTCTGACTAACGGTGCCCATTAGTCAGATGACCAGCGAACCGTCAACGTCGTCCTCAAGATTCCAGCTGTAGTATTTGGTCAAACGTCAACATACATCATCACAAGACCACGGCCTACAAGCTCGGAAATACGTACTGCCAGTACAAACTAGGTCATCTTGTTTTGAAAATAATAAATTCCATTCTTTGAGGCTCAAAACTAAAGGTTCTGCTTGATTTTATAACAAATTCGGATCATGAGCTAACTAATAAATCCTTCTGACTTATTTGATGTGGTTTCTCAGGCATACCAACCAAATCGAGTTCCGCTTCCCTGCTTTTTTGGTCCTTAGAGTCACCTACTCGGTCTTTCTCAGGAGCCAGGGTCCATGAATCTGATGGGGATAGTATGGGGACGTTCGTAGTATTATTTGATAAGTTAGCAATTTTAGCCGTATAAAAGTAGCAGTCTGAAGAACGTTTGGTTGGCTTTCCCCACATCATTGAAACTGCAAACGACATGTGATGAGATTGACTAGTGATGATTAGGTTTGAAGATCCCAACATAAGGTGTGAACCCCATATGTGTGCATGCCAATTTGGGGGTAAAACATAATTACAAAAGAATTGTGACTCGTCAACAAATTTTGATGGCATATTCGGATTTCGCAAGCAAAATTACGTGCGGTCATCAGCGAGAGCTGCTCCTGTAACAAAATCTTTTGACTCGGAATATATTTTGCTGGAAATATATATTGACATTTTTACTTCTCATTGAGCAACGCTTAGCAACAAATTCTTGTGTATATAAATTATATAACGTAATTAATAAATACATTTTAGTTTGATTTCATTACGTAGTTCATGCAATTATGTTCTCCCCTATATTTATATATTTTGATAACTATTTAACCAATTACAATTCAAAGTATTTCTTTGTAAAGGCATGTATGCCAATGAGATTAATTAATTTTACAAGGGTTGGTTAATAATCCACCAATGACAAGGTTAAAGTCTACGATTTACGCAAAAGGGATTCTTTAACATGCTCTTTCAACTGAAGACTGTCATGGAAAGTCGAAGCTGCTGCCAAAAGTTACATAGCAAAAACCGGCAGCTAAAGTAAATCACAGATGTTTTAGGTTATGATAAATGAAGGCAAACATTACCCCAATTTATGGTATAGCAAATAATAGACTATTGACTAATATTCTAATCCGATATGAACCCTACAAACTCCAATAATCCACAGCTTGTCCGGGAAACGGCTTATTATGGGGGTGGTGGTATAATTGTACGGGCTGGGATAAACACTAAAGGATATGGCCAGAAAATTGGATGAGATTCTGCGAGCCATTGCGCTTATCTAAGCAGCAACAATGGGAAAGCAATTAATTTATGTAGACGACAATGTTCGCATGACAATGTACCATTGAGTAAACATCGTGAACAACTGGTTTCGTAAAGATGACCCCATATGGTAAGGGTTGCTGCACCAAATATGACGCAGATTCAGTTTCTCACTGACAGTAATCACTGTCAGTGAGAAACTGAATATGATTTCTCAAAAAAAATTGATCACTCTAACCCAGTTCATGCCGTTTGTAGGAACTGTGGCAATAAAATTAATGTAAAATTAAATTAAAGATATAGCATTTTATACTCATCCAACAAGAACACGTTAAAACTTGTCCAAACAGATTTAAAGCACAATAATATGTTCAGATAGT
The DNA here is from genome assembly GCA_023509865.1 of Trypoxylus dichotomus. Lineage (NCBI taxonomy): Eukaryota > Metazoa > Arthropoda > Insecta > Coleoptera > Scarabaeidae > Trypoxylus > Trypoxylus dichotomus. The sequence continues at coordinate 42,057,104 of CM042074.1, read as the reverse complement.
TGCTTTCAAATATTGAGACTAAAATAGTAAAACAGAAAATTACGTGAAAATATATCTTTAATTTGATACCATTCCTATGAAATACTGGTTGTTTTGAGCTGTGCATTTGACTTGGCAGTCTATAACAAAATTTATTTGATCTAATGCTACGCTAGATAAATGGAATCATTTTGAAATAGAAAATTAAGCTATGACTATTTGTTCTTTGATAAGGCTTACAACGAAATCTCGCTGCAAGGCAGGTTCCAACATCCTGCATCTTAACAAAGTAGCAAACAAATTAGTCTCAATGGGTGACTTATTTCTGGAACAGACAATACCGGCCGCAATTATGGCGTATCCACGTTAAAACGGACGTTCTTCATAACTGACGACCCATTGTAATCTGGCGAGCGGGGCTATCACATCAACCGTCTAGGCTCTCGCTCTCCACTACTCACTTACACGGACTATTTATAGAAAACCCCTACACTTAGTCGTATAACGATGCCGAGATTATTTTAATTTTAGTTACCGCTTCTATATTTGATTTTTCTTCAACAACACACGTATGTACCTACACAGATCCGTACACGTATATACACGCATCTCTTTAATTATACGCGTGACGTAATTTATACCAAGGCTCACTTAGACGCGCGCATTTCTATCAAAAGAATTAAATTAGAACGCAAATATTTGCATCTCGCTCGGACGTGCTAACGTACGCCTCCGAAATCCCGTTCCTGTATCTCATTCTAGAGGATGTTGAAAAGCTTTGACTCCTGTAGCGTACGACCTGTCTTGATTACCCCAATTCCGAAATGAACTAGTGAAATCCTCGAAGAGGTATATATAGTTCTCATGGCAGCTTTTGCCAAAGAGGAGTTGGTAAAACGTTTCAACTTTATTCTTTCTCGAAATTGCAAGTATCGAGAAAATGTAAATTGTGAAAAGTGGTTTATACAAAGCAAAATTGAGGAAGAGCTTGTTGGACATGAATTTTATGAAACATTTACATGTACAAAAAATTATATCACCCAATGGGGTTCTGCAAGAATGTTAAAGCGTAAGTGTGTATAATTTGTTCTACAATTAAAAGATAAAATATTTATAAACAATGAAATGACCCAAATAGAACGAGAAATACAAAAGAAATTGAAACAGATACGAGAGACAGAGAGAAGGGAGGGAAAAGCAGTAAAAATGAGAGTAGGGATGGAACAGAGAAGAAGAAAAACTTATAGAATGGGAGAAAATCCACTCAAACCGAAATGCAAAAAACTGAGGACAAGGGAGGAGTGAGGAATAACAAAGACGACCATGGCAAGGAGTAACGCTACAAGTTATGTAGGAAAACGTTCAGAGTTAAATAACAAAAACGGATTAAAGATCGGACGCGAATTAGAAGCAAGAAAAAGATACAAAAAAAAACAGAGAAGTTACAAAAATGGGCACATGGAATATACGAAGTGTAATTGGAAAGAAAGACGAAATAATTGAAGAAATGAAAGCACAAAAACTAGGACTATATGGGAGTAATCGAAGCAAAAAAGAAGGGTCAGGCAATAGAGGAAATAAAAGATGGATACTGGCTGCACTGGTCAGGAATGGATAAAAAGGACAGAGGAGCGGAGGAAGTAGGAATAATTGTCAAACCTGAGATAGTGAATAATACACAAAAAGAAAAGTACTTAAATGCAAGGCTATTGAGAATTGATAGAAAACTGGAAAGAAATTAAATATGGAGCATAATTGTGGCATTTGCCCCAAATGATAACGCAAAAAAAGACGACAAACACGAATTTTTCGAACCACTGCAAACTGAAGTAGACGTTGTCGAAAGAAAGGTTATAGTAATGGGAGATATGAACGGACAAATGAGAAGAGACAATGATGGAGTAAAGAGACATATTGGATGGGAAGGGGAAGAGACCATAAATGGTAGCAGGAGAAGAATAATAGATGTATGCATTGAAAACGACATAATTATAACAAATACAAAATTTAAGCATAAAGACATTCACAGGTACACAAGAGAAGTGCCTAGTAGGAAAGAAAAATCAATCATTGATTCTTTTTTAGTAAACTCGGAAAATTGGAAAAAGATAAAAGATGTTAGAGTTAAAATAAATGCAGAAATAGGAAGTAACCATTACCTGTTACGGATGGAAATTATCAAGAGTATAAACAAGAAGAAAGAAGAAAAATTTAAAAATGAAATCAAGGAAAAAATAAAATGCTATAAACTAAAAGATGAATAAATTCTAGATAAATAGCAATACAAAACCAATGAACTGTTTAAATAATACATCAAGGACGAAGTAGAAGAAAACAAGTGGAAAAGATTCAAAGACAACATACTAAAGGCAGCACAAAAAAGCTGTGGAGTAACAAAAATAGCAAGCGCATACACAAAAAAAGCAGATGGTGGACAGCAGAAATACAACTCAAAGTTGAAGATAAAAAAAATAAATGAAACAGACACATATACAGCAGAAAAGAGGAATATTACAAGATGTACAAAATGGCAAGAAAAGAGAGTATCAAGAGGACAAAACAAAATTCTTGAATAGAGTTTGGATTAAAACTGAGATATAATTATAAAGAAAACCAAAAATTATTCTACAGAAAAATAAAACAATTGAGACAGAGGAAGACACCATAATATAGAAGATAATAAAGGATAAAGCTAACCGATGAAAAGAAGATAATGGAAAGATTAGTACTTCGAAGAATTCACAAATATTAAAGAAGATAGATGTCTAAGAGAAAAAGAGCAAATAGTAAAAAATGACCAAGAATGTATCACACCACTAAGTGAAGAAGTTAGAGAAGCAGAAATTGCTAAAATAAATGATAAAATATATGGGACACAAAGATACCAAAGATCTACTTGACCTCTTACTCAACATTATTTTTATGACTGAGTCAGCACTGGAAGGCATGCTAATAATACAATACTACAGCGAATTTTCGCGTCAGTATACATCAACAAAACAATCAAACTAAAATAGTAGTAATTACATTAATTATTTTTAATATTAATAGTAGCCGAGCTGCACGCCACTGCGACAGCATTCGTTTCTGTGGTCTTAGTTATAGCACATAAAATAAACAAAAACCTACCCTTAAAATACCTAATTTTCTTATCAACTAAGTATAACTCTTAACCCTTTGACCAGAAACATTCATATATTCACAATTCTAATAAATACGTAAGACAATAAATAAAATAAATTCTCACATTCTGGCGTCCCAACACAACGGTTTTCCGATTACCCAATGGTACAGCAACCAGATACTCAATAAATCGCAGAAACAAGCAACCACTTGCTTCGCATCATTTGATGAACAAATTTATTGTTATTTGCTTTTCGCTTATTCTAATTATTATGAAAAGCCATCGTCAACAACATCACGTCAAGAGTTGCTCGATGGTCGAGATTAATTTTGAATATAGAAACGTTGTTGATTCGGTGTGAGTTCCTATCAAAGTATGGGAAAAGGCAAAGAAAACAGGACCAATCTCACAGTATCTCAAACAGTTTAATCAACTACCGGTTTCGTATACATTTGTACATCATCAGGCCAAGACATTCCAGAAAAGGACTGCATATTTAAAAATATGCAAAAAAACATTAGAAACATCATGGCAGCAAAACAAACTTTTAAACAACACAAATTAAAATTGTAAAAGAACGTACACAATATTAAAATGCCAAAAAAGTGGCAAGTCAACAAGAAAGCTTTTTCAAAAACTTTTGAAAACCATTCATTGATGAAATTATTTGACATACTGAGAGATTGTTTCCGTTTTCTTTCTTTTTTCCTATATCTTAATTTTGAATAACCTCGGTTGAATCTCATTGGCATTTTTTTGCATCGTTTAATATGGCTTTGAATTTGAATTTGGTCAAATAGGGTGGGTGCATAGCTTGCGTACGTTCAAATGTTTATGGAAAATGATTGAAAGTATTGTTTTCATGCTAATGGATAATGATGCTTCAATTTCCAGATATGTGGCATGTTCACCTCGTTCAATTACGATACAAACAATTTCAATATTAATGGGAACAACTGGAATAACAACCAATGGGCTGGATTCATAGAATTCGTCCCTAAAAGAGGTGTATTCGTAGTAGAAGTCAGTAAGCCAATTATAAACAGTCCAAAAGTCGAAATTGTTTTTTTATATTAACCCATATGTGAAATTATTTCCTTTTAAATTCCGTTTAAACACAACTAGATAACTTAAATGCGAAGTGTCAAGCGAATTGTATGCTAAAGATATCAAATATTATAAAGTTGATGTTTAAACATGAATCTATGTGTATTACTGTAATTATATTAAAATGCTTCTGCGAGGGAAATCCTTAATTTTGCCAAAGTCTAACTCAAACGCCTTTTTCATTCGGTTGAAACCATCCACTGGTATTTTAAGGTATCTCCATTTGAATATGTTTTGAACGAGCTAACCTAATTTGTTCCATCTTTAAACATATTTACGGATTCCTTTCATTCTTGAAATATCTGCTGTGAACAAATCTTTCCTCTTCAGCAATTAATTCTTCCTTTTACGCCATTATTTTCCGAATTTCCCTGTCGACCTTCCAGAATCTTCGCCCCACTTTGAAGCCTGTCCGAGTCAATCCGATGATTGAACGGATCGATAGAGACGAGAATAATATGAAATGGCGATATTTCGCGTTTTGGAGATGATTATATACATATTAAAATCATCTATTATCATGAATCTCGGCGAGAATGTTTGGAGATCGGATATTTTTCTTGTTCATTTGGTATTCGTTAAATAATCCATCCGACTTTATAAATAGAAACGGGAGGAAGACTATTGGAATTGATTGTTTGGCACGGATGCCATCGAACGAGAGATATAATTAAAATTTGTTGGAAACGCGCTGGTCGTGGGTGTTTGATTTAATGACCGAGTTTTATTATTCTTAGAGGAATCTCGAAATATCTGATGCGTGCAGTTAATTAAATACGTTCACAAATTAAGACCTAAGAATTTCGAGCCGGTGTTAGTGCGTAGTTATTTTCGTACGTGCGGGTATGTGTTTCCTTTCCACATTCTGTTATTAATTACTCGTACCGAATGCTATACGAATTAATTTAGGAAAACTCTTGATATAGGACATGTGTCTGTGGTATTATTGATACCATTTTATTCATATTTTCAGAGAACTTAATTTGCTCGGACTCCGCCTGGAAGTTAAAATAAAGTCCTTTTTACAACTTACACTATTACATAAATTTTAAGTGTAATCTTTAAATGCTATTTCTCGGTAAAAGTAAACTGGAGTCTGAAGTGTATTGTATCATTTCATTCACCTTAACAAGGAAAAAGTTCTAACGACGTTTTTTTTTGCATATTCATTCTTTTTAAAGGAAATATGCATTTATTGGATTAAATATTCCTTGCTTTTTTGTGAAGGATTGTGCTACTGCTTTTGCTACTCCTCTGTGTATAATCTTTAATTTAGCCCTACACACGTGTACATTTCCTGATATATGGAAAGTAGCCAGAATTTCGCCAATCTTGAAAAAGGTTGATAATTCCAATATTGACAATTACCTGTGGCTATAATTTCTTCTTTTGCGAAGTTTTTGAAGTCTTAATTTATAAACGTCTTTCTTATGGTATTAAATCATATCTCTCTGAATCTCAGCATGGTTTCTTGGCAAATAGATCTACTGTAACTAACTTGGCACATATTTCTCAAACAATGGCTGAAACCGTGGATGGGGGTGATCAACAGGATATTATTTACACTGATTTTTCCCATGCTTTTGACCTGATTGATCATCATCAAGTTGTTGGAGAAGCTGAGTTTTTTCGTTGTCAACAGGAATTTCCTAAGATTAATTCGATCATATCTTTTAAACAGATTTAATTATGTTTATTTTAATGGATTTAAATCACGAACATTTTACTCCACTTCTGGAGTACCTCAAGGATCGAACCATGGCCCGCTCCTCTTTAATATATATATCGACGATCTTTTAAAGTCCATTAACTGCCCTTTATTAGCCTGTGCTCATAATATTAAAATGTACCACGTCGTTAACTCCTTCAATGATGTTGACCTTCTGCAGCGTAATTTAGACATGATTCATATCTGGTGTCTGCTTAATAAATTAAAATTAAATGTAGATAAGTGTTTCTTCATGTCTTTTACAACAATGAAGTGTAGAATCGATTCTCCGTATTGTATAAGCAATATTAATATTGCTCGTCAATCTTCTATTAAAGATTTAGGTATGATATATGATGAAAAGTTTACCTTCTCTAATCATATCTCAGATGTCGTGACAGCCGCTTCTAAATTATTAGGATTTATTTTTCGCATTTGTAAGGAGTTTACTAGCCTTGACGCAATAAAGACTCTTTTCTTTGCTTACGTCGTTTCCAAGCTCGAATATGCATCCGTGGCTTGGTATCATTTTTACAACATTCGAATCAATCTCCATGAGTGGATTCAGCGCAAATTTTTGAAATATCTATCATATAAGGACGATGGGCAATATCCTATGCGAGGTATACCCTACGACGAGCTAATTCAGAGGCATAACTTTGTAATGCTTGTGGAAGGAAGAAACCGTATTAGTGCTTCATTTATGGAAAACATTCTCACCGGAAGAATTGACTCTCCTGGTTTACTGTTTGGAGTTTTTCTCATTGTACCACGCCTGGAATCAAGGTCGCTTCACCTGCTACGGAACCCTACAGCTAGGTCGAACGTGCTGTGGCGAGCGCCCGTGGTACACTCGGCAAGAGACTTTAATAACTACAATCTAGATATGCCTTAATTTGTCATATTTTCATTCTTTCTTTATTTTCAATGTTTTTTATTAGTGGTATTTATTATTTAATTATTTCTTATTAGTATTTCATTTTTTTCCGGTATTTTTTCTTGGTTTGTTTTTAATGCATTACATGTATTACCTTTTATTTAATATTGTGTCCATTTTTGAATATTCATCTGTTGGTCATTTCCCCAAAAATCGTAAATCATTCAATATTATTCTCTGATTGAATTAATATCTAAGAGAATTTTACTACTTCCTTTTAATTAAAGCCTATTGAATGCATTTATACGAAAAAACAATTTGCATATTGCAGTATTGCATAATGCAAAAGCTTTTCGAATCAGCCTTGTTGCTGAAGGTGGAAAATTACTTTGATGCTACCATACGAAGCTGGACCATCAATCGTTGCCTTAACATAGAAGGAAGCACGTAAGAAGAATAAGAGAATTTTATTTTTTAACATTGTCTAACGATGTTGAAGTGCTTTTGTTCTGCAAACTATTAACTTACTACCATCATCACTTTTTCGTCAAGGAGAAGATGAGACATTCTTTTAGTCTTGGAAATGAAAACTTGCCAGGGGGGAGGAGTCATTGTTGTCCAAAAATGTCAAATCCGCTATTATGAGTAACTGTTATTGCAAGGCAGAGCGTTATATTTATAGAAGAGCATCCCTTATCGTAATTTCCTCTCTAGTTTTCTGTTACCGGAGCACGTACGTTTGGCATACAATTCGCATATAACAATAACATTTTTCGCTGATAACACGAAATCTTCTACGGAAAGAGAAACCTTATGCCACCATTCAATGCTTTGGTGTTTCGACTCTGAGTCATTGTAGCATTTTTCTTCAGAAATTCGATGAGATTTCTGTTAATAACGTCCAAATTGCCCAGTTGGTATTATTGTTAGCCAGTATGCAGAGACTTTTTGAACTTTAATTCGTGTTGTAAACCTTTCCCTACGCCAACAGAAATCCCATATGTCTTTGCCTCTGCCATTTTATTCCATATCATAGAACAAATTAATGATTTCCTTGACCACTGCAGGTTTGGTGATTCTGTGCCTGGTGTATGTTGACAAGACCCGGTGCCTAGTTCAAAATACCGTTCAAAATACCGTGTTTCTAGTTTATAAAGTAATAGCCAGGTTTAATGAAATACTCTTCTAAATCTTAGGCAACATTTTCGGAAACTCACCACACCATAGGAAAAGATCCATTAGCCTCAAGTCGGGGTGGGGTGCGGGCTGATAATTTCTTGCGCCCAAATAGTAACTTTTGGCTTCTCGTGCTTTGTTTTGGATTTCCTGAACCCCAATAACGGCAGTTCTACTTGTTTGCATGCCCATTATGGTGAAAATGCGCCTCATCTGAGAGGTTTATGTAAAATTCGCGCATACAGCACTCACCGTTCTCGTAAAACGCTGCATAGCGACTAAGCTCTCAAGGACGGGGCAAACGATTCGCATACAGCCTACCTCTCATACAACGATTGTGTTCTCGCAGTGAACGAAACAAATTGAAAAGGACTTATGGGGTATCCAGCATTTTGTCACTTCAATTTTCTTTATCTCAACAACGTAACCCCAAATCCATAAAGTTTTGATTTCGTGTGTACTAGGTTCAGTAAAGTAAAGTATTTGGTACCCGCTAACAGTCGATGAATGACACTTGGAATGAAAATTATGCCAACTATCCGAGTAAATGATGCACTTCCCCCATATATTATTGGCGCGACACTGAACTTGGTCACTGATTAATATTACTTGCGTCGCGAGAAAGATATCGGTAACATTTACCGGGCAAATAGAAAATATCAAGAACATTAAACTGAAGGCAGAAGTAACAGCTTCAGGGCAAATAGAATATTCCCTTATTATCAAAAACATGAAATTGAGCGCAAGGAGAAATAAACTGCCGACAAACAAAGTTAGTTATATAGCCGACTCCCTTCAATGAAAATACAGTGGCGTGTTATTTAAGTACCGATTTTAAAGGGAAAAACACGTTAAATAATATTCAGTATCGAGTAATTCGATGCTATATTCCAAAAATTTCGTAACAGAAGTCTTTCGGTCCAAACGATTCTATACTATCATAATTTAGATTTAGAATTATGGAATATCCGTATATCTAAAGCATCGATACCCTTTTTGGCAATTAGTTGAGAGAATTAATGGAAAAAGTATCATAGATAACCCATCAAAACAATACGAATCGTATATCCTTGCTGAGAAGTTTAATCGAAGACTTCAATCGGTTTTCATAATTTCAAACTCAAAAAGTTTGATTAGGAGATAGTTTATATACACTCGAAATACGTTCACAAGATATTAAACATTCAACTTCAGCGAAACGTTAATATAATACGAGCTAGTCGTCAAAAGCCAAAAAGGTAAATTCCAAGATTCTTTGTTTAAAGATTGAAAAAAGTATCTGATATATATTTCCGCCACGCATTAAATAGAAAAAAATTTCCATTATCTAACTGGCAACTTCTATTGTTAGAACAATGAGCCTCCAATAATTAATTTGAATTGATGTCGCATTCACGACGTTGTTACTAGGCAGTGTGAAATATTTTTAAGCAGTGCTAATATAGCAGTCGAAATTTTTGTCTAATTGTGTGAAATATAAGACTCCGTAAATAAGAATGTTTTGTGATATTCGGATAATAATAAACCTGGGCATTTTTGGAAATAATTGATTTATCTATTTCGTATATGTTTTTTATTAGGTATGGAAACTGTCCTATCAAATTTCTCGATATTTGTTTAGTGGGCACATGTCAACATTAACACCAAAAAATCGTTAACTTTGCGAATGCTTAATTAGATATGTCGCTGCAATATTAATAAACTAAAGAAATTATGTATGGGCAAATTAAATTAAACTAAAGGTATAGTTAGAAGGAGGTAATGGAAATATTACTGGTTAAAAGAAAAGTTACAAGGGCTGTGTTTTTCAACTTCCGATAGCTCATAAAAAACAAGACAAGGGTAAATAACAACATGAATTTATAACTAAAGGTTATGTACAAACGTTTGAACTATTTTGAAACTCCTCTGTACTCTGGAAGCTCCGCCCTCCTAGTCACTTTTTCAGTTCACAAAAAAGATGGAAGCAGCTTGGCGGTAAATCGGGGCTATACGCCGGGTGATCAAAAACTTCCCATGAGAATTATTCAAGAAGTCATTGGATTACAGCAGCAGTGTAAGGGCAAGAATTGCCGTGAATGAGAAAAACCGCAGAAGTCAGCATGCCTCTTTGAATTACACTCCGCAGTCGTTGTAATGTCTGACAATAAACAGCTGCATTGATCATAGTCCCCGGTTCCACAAGTAACACACTCTTTTGGTCCCAAAACACTGTACCCATAGCTTTCCTGTTGAATATTTGTTTGAACTTTTTGGGTTTTTTTTTTGGCGGGTTTAAGTGCATCCATTGTTGTGACTGTTCTTATATTTCGGGGGTGCACAATTTCCTTCCTACTACTACGTAACTCGCATTTGGTGGAAGAATAAATTGTAGCAAACATGTTTACGTGCCTGCAACTAAGCTGGAAATAGCGTAATGGCGTTGCAAATGGCAAATATTATAGCGGGGATGATGCGCACTTACCTTCTGAGTATCCCGGTCACTGTTTACAGGCACGAACAAATGTTAAATGAAAGAGTCTTCATATATTCTGAATGTACTCTATTTCTATCACCCTCTTTCATTACGCTTTTAAAATGTCGCTGGAGATTGGGATGATTAGCACTTCCTTCATTATTTTATTTTGACTTTGATTGTATGGCAAATGAAGTAGACAATTGATTTTACTTTCACTTTCTGTGATCTATTGTCTTCCCAAAATTACTTCAAAGTAACTTAAAATACACTATAGTTACAGAACAGTAGTGTACTTATAACACTCTTGCAGAGTGATAAATGTGCACTATGTTCGTGCAGTAAATTTCAATAGAATGTACCACTAATGTAAGCATATTTGGCAATGCCAGTATTATACTACGCATTACAATAACATAGCGTTCAATTTTTGACACTACTAGGGTAGACCTCTTGGACAAATGGTGCCAGCGTTAAAAATAAAATCTTTGTAATTTTACAACTAGAAGCAGTAGAAATAATAATAAATGTGAATTTTCAGTTTGTCTGTGATTTTACATGACTTAGATTATAAATTAGTGTTATTATCTTCGTATTTCGACTAATAGTAATATTATAAACCCCATCAAATGAAAAAGAAAATTAATAACCAGAGCTGCCAAATTACGTCACCAAATTAGCACCACCGAAACATGTGCATGTAGAATACCACATACAAATTGATTCACGGAAAGCGTCATTAGTTCATGGAGACAGCTGAGAATTATAATAGGTGGTATATCCTAGTATTGTAACCATTTTTTCTGTATATGGTATATACCATTACAATGACCCCGTCACTTTACAATATCGTTCCGACAACTGTACGTCCAACCTGTTACCTATTAACCCATAATGCGGACCGCTATGGTAGTCCGATCGACTTTACACCTCAAGTCATTATATTTAGTTTACGTATTTAGTTTGTTCGTCACTTTGCGCAAATAAATAAACAAACGAACACTTCACATTAACCAAATTGCAAGCAGATCATTTTAATTTAAAATAGAATTCCAATTCCAATTCTTATATGTAGAACAGAGGCTAACTATAGATAATTTCCCAAAACATTTTTCCTTTAGTTCCTTTAATTAAAATTGCTAGCTAAACAGAGTGACGTGTTAGAATAGCATTTTTCTTATTATAGCTAGCGAAACGTGCTGTAATAAATTTCAGCGTTGTTTGCATATTAATACACGTCCACAATATCTACGTGATAATTAAGAGTTGCCATTAATTTCTCCAAATCAGGTTCTCATTCGCTTAGAGCGAATTAGTCGAAGGATAACTTTGACGAACTAATTGTTAGGTGTGTATGTTGCGCGAATTATTGCTGTTTAAAATTACCCGCTTTACGCAGCGTAAATACGTTTTATTTGTTTAACGTGAGTGAAGGACGATTTTTATTGTTATTAGAAGAGCGTAGTACGGTAGCAGTTTGGGTTGCCTAAATACGTCTGTGTCTGAAAATATGATATGTACGGTGTGAAGTGTTGAATATATACGGTCCGATAATAAGTAGGTTATTACCTGAGCGCTTGTAAGGCGTAAACGGTACTGAGGTGTGTTTCATTGCTTGTAAAATGGAATTCTCATTCATATTTAATTGCGTCGTTATTAAAATGATGTAATTAAAATGCTTGGAATGTATAAGATTATGTATCTAAACTAATTACTTATGACATGACATCATCGTTACATCTGTGACGTAGGCTTGTCTAAGGAAACTGTTGAGATCCATTTTTATAGGGTAGGTATCACAAAATAAATTAAAAACAGATTACGTAAAATACAGCCATTAGTTTTAATTTAACGTAAAAGGGAAGCAGAGGGCATACAGTCCCTGTTCATTTTATTAGGACCATCTTATAAATATAAGCTTTTGTGTGTTTCCTACGCGATAATTTATAAATACAAGTACAAAATTCATGAATAGGGTTCACAATACTTATCTAAATACATCCCTAAATATCTTTCTAAGAAATTGAGAAAGTGCCACTTAATGACCTCTTACCTATTGTTATCCTCCTCATGATTCATTCTGTACTGTATAGAAGATAGGTAGAAACAAGATTGAAAGACACAGTAATTCGAACTATATCGTTTAGAATGAATGCTATTCTAGAAAGAATATTTGTCTGTTTATGTATGTTGCACTTTAAGTTATTGCTTGTATGTACTTTATATTTTTTCGTTATGAGTAAAAAAAGGACATACCAAATGAGAAAAAACTGCGCATTGAGGCATTGTTGGGTACAGGAGTTTATTCTCAACGCACAGTTGTAAAGAAGGAAGAAGTATCCCGACAAACAGTGCAGCAAATCCCCGTTTTAATAAAAGAAAAGATACCCACTACAAGTACCGAAGGAGCATTTTGCGGCAAGAAAAGGAATACTAATCGAGATGATCGATTATAAAATATTAATTATATAGTTGCGGCGATGTCTATCAACAGTTTTGAATAAACTTATGCTTGTACAATACGTTTTTCTTTATATATTTAGCAAAAATCGTTATTTTAGCGAGTGGCCCACTGCACAGAAGAGGCCCAATGTATCTTGAATCGGTCGAATAGCTTGGAAGCAGTTAGTTTTATAAAAAGAGTTTTCATATTTTCCGGTTTCAATACAGATGACATTGTCGCGGTTCTATCAAAACGCTTCAATGTCGCAGGAAGATCTAGAAAAATTTTTAACAAAGGTTCTTTTGCGCAGTCGAAAGACCTCAGAGAAGTTTTCTACGACAGGAAGTGTTGCGAAGAGGATTAAGGTGCGAAGGCAATGGCTGATAATCCATTAACTAGTACTAGAGAATATGTACAGCAGTCTAGAATTTCATGAACCTGTATTGTTCCAATATTAGGATAGCGAGAACTTCATCCATCTCACATATCGATTCACCAAGATTATCATGGAAGCGATTTCGTATAAAATTTTGTAAACGGACTTCAACAAATTAATCTGGTATTTTTTGGCGAAACCACCTTTAGTAATCATGGACGAATAAATAGACATAATATAACATACATTAAACCATTTTTGGCGGCAGGTCTTTGATAGTAAACCATATCGAACATGAATGCACTTCTAATCCGAATTGGATGTTTTTAAAGAATTTGTTAAGAAATGTGTTCCATTTAAAAATCTTAACCTTCCTATGAGCTTTCAGCGCTCTACTCGTACTACGATACCGTCATTCTTGTATGGGCCTTTTCTTATACTAAAATTTTCACTTCAAACCTTTTTTTCGTAAAACTGACTGTTTCCAAATTATTCGGGTAATTTGAGGTAAATGTATGTATCTGAATAAAGCACTTATTTGACGTATGTATGAGCAATGTTATTACAAGAGAATGTCTTCAGATTGTGGTGAACATATTCTAACAAAAAAGTCAAATTTAGCAAAGCATTAATGAGAAGCATTCGTACTGAACAGTTCACTTCCACATTCCTGTATAATTTAGTAATGAACAATGCATATAAAAAGTAGTTGTATCAAATTATTATATCATAATTGCGACATGTAATCAAAGGAACGGAAAGGATGGCGTATTAAATTTCGATATTTCATTTAAGAAAAAAAATGTATTTAACATAAACAAAACGTCAACAGTTTGTTTTTTGTTTTTGGCTAACAAAATACGTTAATAGAAATAATGTTATATCGTGGAACGCATAATCATCAAGACTTTTAAGTGATTAAAAAATTACTGGAACTATTCTAAAATGATAAATTGTTATTACCGTTACAAGCGTGTATTAATGTCTTATCTCATTCATTAAAATGGCTCCATATTCTTCATATTTAATTCCTTAAAGAAGCGCCTATGATCAAACATTCTTCTTGATTTACTTATATAAAGTAGAAAATGAGACCATATATCAGAAACGTACTGTCGCGCAAGTTATAAATAATCTCCTTCTAACCTTTAGCTTTAGAAGGTTAATTATAGAAATTAGTATTAATATTGAAATGCAAATCTAAACCGACCGAGAGCTTTGATTACACGGTAAGTAATAAATAAGCTTGTACTCGCAAATTACTCCCGTGCAAAAATTAATCATCTGTTTACTTATGTGTATGCTAGGGACAAAACAGTCAACTTAACTAACTTTTTTAATAATGGAAATTGATGTACATATGATTTACTTTGCATGTGCTTTCTAAAGTATATGCAGGTATTATAAACTTATAAATAATTATAATTATTAATTAATTATAAATAATTTGATGAACATTGCATTTTCAAATATCATGTTTTAAAAATCAGAGCCCGTCTTTCAATTAGAAACGTCACTAATGACAGTTTTCTTTTGTCCTTACAAAACCGAAACTATCTTGTATGAGCATATCGAACATTTATAAGAAACCTTCGGCTGACTAGATTATACAATGCTGCTATACAGGGTGTGTCACCTCAATAGGAAGCTATTTTTAATAGAAAGTTAACACTTTACAAACGCATATTATCGGGTATGTCCATTCACTAGTTCACATGTTCTTAGCAAATTCTGATTATTTGTCAATTTTTAATATATCATATTGGAGTTATTCAACTTTCGTTAAAAATTTTGGCAAATGCTCGGTGTGCTTAAGACAAGTAACCTTTCGACGAAAGAAAATTTTGAAATTGTCTAAAATTTACCCATTGCTCAAATTCTATGCAGGGTGTTTGTAAACTAGAAGTAAGTACGGCAAAATTCAAATTCAGAATGGTAAGGAATTTTTGCACTACATTACTCGTCTAATTTAATTTTAACGTGAAACGACAAAGCAATAGGAAATTTGCATACAGCTTTTGTGAATGTGATCATAACTTTTGATGAATATGATCGAGTACCAGCAAGAAAATGTTTTCAAAGATGCTTCAAACCGATGCCGAAAATACTAGATAATAATAACTAATAATAATAATTTATTGCTACCCAAGAGTATACAGCTATACACAAGATAATTAGATAGAGTTTTGTTTTACTTATTTGTGTATTGTATTTAATTTATTTGGACTTTTCCATATTTACTTCTGTCATATGAAGGCTACTTTTAACCAATTAGCTCACATAAGTGAAGCATTTCTGAACACCTTCAAACGTTACTTGTTTCAAGCGTCACATACATCTGCCAAAAATTTTGAATAAAACCAACAATTCCAAAATGATGAAATATATGTGGGTACGGCATATGTCACATAGACTCGCGCCAAAGCATTTCAAGGAATTAGAGTTTGTTAGACACACAGGGTATTCGAGTTAAAATAACCTTCATACCTTTTGGTACAGTATAATCACGCATTGCTTTGTGTTGAAAATATTTTTAATAGGAGCATAGTCCATAATATACATTTATAAAGCTTTAACCTTCGACCAGTATTATACTTATCTATACATTTAACCTCTCATTGGGTTGACTTGCACTATAATCTTGAAATACATCTGATTGTTGTGATGCATCTCATGACTTACCCATTACTTTAGGGCTAAAATTGTTCCTCTTCTTCATCAATGGTTTCCTAAAGTATTATTAAAATGTCTTCGACACATTTTTATGAGATCTTTATTGCAAGTGCAAGCATACCTGACATAAACAGTTAGAGGAGGCTGAAATTGACTATAAATTTCGATTGCAAAATAATGTTGTTTCATTTGAAGTTAAAAAATCCTGTGGCTTACACACCCTTGAGCCGTTGTATTTGATTTCTGTTTAAGAATGCCACACAATATTCTCTGCGATATCTGTATATTTACACATATTATATGTTACATTTTTATTTTACAAAAAAGATACATTCAAACACTATTTAATATGTAACCCTACGGCTTATTGGAAATTTTATTTTTAGTACTTAATAATTTTTACCTTCTTGTTCTATTTAGATTCAAATCTAATAATGTGTGCATAGGTATAGTAATTTTAATATTATGTTTGGAGATTAGAGGTTGGTTTTTAAGTCTATAATAGAACACAGAAATTGTAACAACATTGCTATCTTCATTGAAAAGAAAAACAGCCTGATTACACCATCAACCCAGAAACTACAGCAGTCAGTTACTTTGTGTGAATGCAACGCTTTTCCCAGTATTTAAGATACATTTTCTTTGCTCCAGTTTGGTTAATTCCATTTGTTTACAAGTTTACTCAACTAAAGATGATTTTCCTTTTGGAAAAATCATTATCCACTTTTTGGTGTATGGCCTAATTTACGAATTAACGGATTCATCCAAAATCCATTGGTTTTACTTCTTGAGTTATCTGAATCTTGTAAGAAAATTTTGGTTGAAGTAGTTTTTGAAATGTTTAATTACTGTAATTACTTACAACTGTAATATTTCCTTCTAAACGAACATTGCGATCGAATACTTTGTTTTTGGCGTCCTTTACCATACGAACCTGAATTTTGTAATAATTTCGAGCGTGGTCTTATGTGATGGATAGTTTTCGTTTGACAAACCTGCGCGGAATTTTCTTCTCCGTAATTTTCACGAAACTTAAGATAAATTTTAATAATAAACACTTCCCACATGTCACTGCCAAATAGCATATATATAGTATTCTAGTGCAAAAACAAGGAATCTTAAGGTATTGTGTCTATACAAGGTGTTCTTGAAAAAAAATAAAAAAGTACGGAAAATGAATAGGTGTAATTATATAGAACATAAATCCCAAAAATTTAGAATCAATCACAACGCGAACATCAGAATTAAGAAAACCCCATAAGATTGTAATATGTGCCGCCTATGTATGCAGAATGTATATACATAATACATCCATCCAACCAAACTCGCATACATACGCGCAGACTGCATACACTCCAATAACACAGCTGTCGATGTTATAAAGCCTACAAAATAATACTGTCTACCTTCGAAACGGCGTGCTCAGAATTCATGCTTATGTACGAATATTTCGGCTATAAATAATGGAGAAATTCTTATTTTAAATACCTTTGCTATGTTTTTTTTCGCGTCTACGAAGGAATTTTCGCAAAATATTTTGGATTTAAGTCTATTGAAATTAGATCTTTAAATTTTTCAGACTATTTTATTTTATTTCATGGGCATTCTGTATAATTTCTTTCTGATTTTTTTTTAACTACTTAATGAATATTGTTATTGTGCTATAACGCGTTTCTTGTATATAGAAGAATAAAAAAATTACCACACTAAGCACCCTCTTTAGTGGCCTCTTGTTAAACCGGCTGTTGATTTAAACCGCCTTTCAACAGAGCCTACTGCATCTAATGTGCTTCTTTCTTGGAGTATTACTCTTTTTATCAAGCAATGTTTACTAATTTCCATACAGTCCGGTAATTTTCCCGTCAAAGGTCAAGAAGATATCAATGAAAGAAAATGTCTCAATCCGAACTCAAAATCGAATTCACCATCGAAATAAAATATACTGTTTGGATAACTGTGTAAGTAATGAATTAATTTCAATTGTCCGGTCAGCGTGTGTTGGCGCAACCGTCTAGCGACGTGCGTCGCTGGTCTTCATGGGAGCAAAGGCATCGACGCGACGAAGTGGAGATGCGAGACGTTCGCAATCAAGCAGTTCATTAGTCACCAAGAAAGACCGATTGCTTTCACCCTGCAAGAGCGTCCACTAATTAAACAATGTCGCGTCCTCCACTGTGTTGACAGAGTTCTTAGTCGTCTATATATATGTATATACCCTGTGTTGTGCGCCTGTATATGCGTCCCTTCTTTCGGTAAATTAATCCTTCTCCACTCTTATTTCGACCGGCACGCTGTCACGTACACAACGCAAATAAAAAATTCAAAAATTCTCGTAAGAATTCTAATCTTACTTCATTAATTTATTCACGGTTACGACTTGAAGACCTGACGACTGGATTAATTACACCGACCATTACGAATTTCGATTGAAAGACCGCGAAAATTCTTGGTTTCTGATGTCCTCGCGATGATACAGGTAACATTCCTCGTTGTATGGATAACCTCTCAGCAGAGCTTGGTAGTGATACTTATCTTTTAAGGAAAGTATTCGATTGTATATACTACGGATGCAAAACTATGGATTAAAAAGGAAATAAATGAACGTAACGGGCGTTGCAAGTTTTACTTTGAAAATATGGAATTCCATCTATCTTTAGGCATTACCAACAAAAATCGAACGTTACTAACAATCAAAGGTAGTACATATGTATATGTCTGTCTAGTTTTGCCGAACATTTTACACTATACAATCTAGTTATGATATTACATTTTTCTATACTCTTTTTGCATATTTAGTGGACATATGACGTCCTTTAGTATAGTTCTTCTTTTAACTGAGGGTCACTTTAATATATCCAATGTAAGTAGCATCTGCATATCTGCAAATTTTAAACCTTCTTAATAAAAGAGAGTATAAATTGAAATTTGCCAAGCTTGCTAACTAAGTAAACCGTTTGCTTGCTTAATTATTTTCAATTATTATTTATTAATTATAATTGTTTATTAATTAATTATTTTCAAATCCCTATATTGAGTAACATGGAAAAAACAAAAATTTCGTGATACGATTTAGCTTACATCTTTTACAAAATTGATTGTGACGCAGACACAAATAGAGTGGGTATAGTTAATGTAGAACGTCATCTCCGCAAATATTCGAAAGGTTTGTCTTTCTACTTATAACAATGCAAAAACTTATAAGCAAATACACTGTCTCCACTGAAAAACGCACCGCTATCAAACTTTTGGAAAATAACGTTTATAATATGACGTAAATGATGCATGATTAAGGAAAAAATAACTAAATAAATACGTTCAATAGTGGGTAGAATCACCTCTTTCTTGAATGCATTCAATAATGCGGCTGAGGATTGATTTAATTAAACGGGATATCGTTTCTTAGGGTATTTCTTGCAATTCTGCTCTGACATTGTGTCATAATTCATCCCTGTTAATAGCGAGAACAGAATTTCACAGAAACCGTCCAAATAATATCCAATATGTGTTCTATGGGTAACATTTGGCGATCTTGCGGAAACGGAGTTACATTGTTTTCAGTAAGGAAATTCATAGTCCGCTGCATTGCATGAGGCCGAGCATTACCTTGTTGGAATATCCTGCGTACAATGATCTGCAGAAAGAGCAAAACTATTGTTGTAACTGGCATTTGCTTCAGTGCCTTGGATTTGTACTAAAGGTGATGTGGAAACAAAAGTGATAGCGCTCCAAACCGATCATAGGTGCTCTATGCTACCCAAGAATGCACTCTTGCCCTTTCCCCAGCTTACAGATGTACCATCATGTTACCATAAAGAAGACAGGGATTCATCACTAAAGATTATATATCCACTGATTTCTCCAATGTAGTGTATTTATGATTGGTCGAGACGTAGCTGCGTTGCATTTACCGGGTTACACGTGTGTTCGGAAGAACACATGCGGAACAGCTGACTAAATTCCAGAAAATTAACAAATCGGCGTAATGTGATATAATATCGTTTAAGGTAACCTTCAGAAATGTATTTATAAAGCCTCAAGGAAATATTCAAATAATTGAGAGGTGGTGCAATTCTAATTGCGGACATCGTCCATAATATGCTATCGCTCACATTTGATGGATAACTTTGTCGAGCATTATTAAGATTGTCTGGACATATGCTACATATACATAGGCCATCCTAACAGCAGCAACTTAAGAAAGTCAAGGTATATTGTTTACCAGAAATTGCGACAAGTGTAAGTGCACCCCGGGAAACTTTTAACTTGTAAGCACTGAATTAGATATATCAACATGTTGAATTAA
Organism: Trypoxylus dichotomus; assembly: GCA_023509865.1. NCBI lineage: Eukaryota > Metazoa > Arthropoda > Insecta > Coleoptera > Scarabaeidae > Trypoxylus > Trypoxylus dichotomus. The sequence continues at coordinate 42,036,883 of CM042074.1, read as the reverse complement.
TATTAATATACAGCAAAGTGTGCGCAATAATACGCAAAATTACTTTATTCGCACATGAATAATTATTTATTGTCGTGTTTGATTCCGTTCGCACATTGAATTAATGCATTACTTTTCTCTGTTCTTCGTCGTTGACGTACTTTACATATTAAGATGTATTAAAATAAACTTCCTCTTGCAGTATCCTTGAATTGTTACGTGATCAAGTCTAAATATCTCTAGGATATTTTATTTTTATAAAGTGAGTATACCAATTAATTTCTTCACTCATAACGTGGCGTTCTCCGCATAAAATTGTTAAATAACGACCGAGGCAATCGAGAATAGTCCGCCAGATAATCTGCTAACCGATCCGCCTCTGCTCTATCGGGATATGAATGAACTGCGTGAACGCATTCACGTATAATATTTAAGGTACTTAGTTATAAGAAGACGGTTCTAATTATAAACGTAATACTGTATACATGCGTCATATTAATTAAAACAGGCAAGAAAGAAATTCGATTAAAAATAACACCAGCGTACATATTTTTAGAGTTCGAATATTTTCACTACATACACCTGATACACCAGACTCTACGCATGTATACAATTTGTTTTATATCTTCTTCTAAAATGTATACAGAGGCTTTCATATAATACGTTCCTTTCTAAGTATTTTTTGTTTCGATCTTCAGTAATAGTGACTTCATATGTTTTGAAGTACCATATAATGCAAGATTCTTACAATAGTTGCGGTAATAAAGATTAATTATGGAAATTTTATTAAATATTGTTTAAAAAAGAAACAGGATACAAAAACAATTGATAATGGCTTAGGTATAACCGCAACTTCTAAATATTTGGTTCATCACATGAAATGTAGTTATCGTTCCAAGTAAATTCTTTCAATATAGTTGTTGTTTCTTGTTATAAGAATATATTTTAAAAATAAATGTTAACCTTCCTTTTCTTTCAAAAAGTATACATAAACCGATATCGTAAACTGATTTTAGGAAATACACAGAAATGAAATATTTTAAATCGAGAATGTCTCTTTTTGGCATATTCGGATTATTATAATTAATGGTGTAAGCGTGAAAAGCATACAAATCGTGATAACAAATCAAAACAAAATTAAACAAATAATAGCAGTAGAATATGTAACACTGAAACTAATCTAAACATAATAGAAACACAACTATATATTTTCAGATTAAATAAATATTATATTAACACTTTAGAAATTCTGACATCAAGTAAGAAATATACGAAATATGTGTCATAATGAATGAAAATGATTACTTTAAAGAGTTTAATTAAATGTATCTTGAATTTACCATTGTCTTCTTCGAAGTATGCCCCTTTGGAATGCATACAGTGTCCCCAACAGATTTTCCACTCCTGATAACAATTCTGAAAGTCTTGTTCCGTTAGAACTATTTAAAACCTGCATCGTATTTCGTACCACAAGACGGTGATTCAAACTTTTTATCGCGAGGTTCTTGAACATTCGTGGAAAAGAGTTTTGCGTGTGCAGTCTGACATTGCCAGCTCGTGAGTCTTGCATCACGATGATGCTCTCAGTCACAGCTCATTATTGGCTAGAGAATTTTTGGTAGAGAAAAACATTCCAGTACTCTCATACCCAACCTACAGTCCAGACATATCTCTGTATGATTATCTTCTCTTCCCAATGCTTGAGCGGAAATGGAAAGGTTTCCAATGCGGAAGAATAAACAACATCCAAAGAGTCACGACGCAGGTTCTAAATAGCCTAACTTAATAACACTGCCACAATTGTTACCACGAAAGAAAACTCGCCGGTGTGCCTTCCGGACGCCTTCATTCTGAGGCATACCTCGCATTATAAGATCTATATTTTTAAATTATTTTTCCCTCAAGGAAGAATAAAAAAGAAACTCCACGCGTCTAACTCTTCCTAAAATTCCAAATATACATGCAATTACACGTGGGCATAAAGAATTTTATACAATCCAAAATTTTAAGAAGAATTTTCATGATGTAAGATTTCTGGTAAAACCAGAAGCCGTATGTAATAAATACTTCAAAGTATTTCGTCGGAATAAAAAGCATTAAGATTAACAAACCATTAATGTTCCAGTTTGCGACTCAAAAATTCCCAACCAGGATAGTCTGTGTGTACAATGTAAGACTTCCGAGTGGGAAAACCTTTACGATGTTTGAACTATAAATATGCTTTGAGCGGTAAGTAGTAGTAAACCTAAGAAAATGTAACACCTTAATGATTAGAACCTTATAATTACTTCACTTTTATGTGAATTTCATTTTATCGGAAAAAACATTGTGTTAAACCAGATGATTTTACTGCACAAAAATCTTGCAGTGGGGCAACCGGACGTTGATTCAACATTTTTATTGCCACGAGGCTGAAGCGCTGAGTAAGAGTTTACGTTATCATGACGGAAAATAATTTGCAAATTGTGGTATACCAACCGGCATTCACTTTAGTTTTCTAAAGTTACAAAGAAACAAACGACTACTTGGTTCACGCCACTGCGGCGATGATCAACTTTTGTTAGTTCTGGTTTTCAGTTTCTTACGAATATACTTGAGTTTCGACACCAGTAATTATGTAGAAAATTAAACTATGAATTAACCTCGGCTGAATTTCTTAAACATTGTGTTTGCTCCATTTCATACAAAGTATTTTTGAGCTTTTGTCAAATTGTGTTAGACCCAGTAACTGCAAAGCTTCAAATATTCACATAGAATTATGTGCGTCGCTTTCACAGCAATACCTAAAGGTCCTTGAATCTCATAATATTTTATCTGGCACCTTGGCCTCGTTCAATCATCACAGGCACAGTGCCACCATTACTTCCAACAACGTCGATGTAAGACATGTGAAGTTCTTTCCTGATACAGTTCAGCAAATTACTTGCAAACACTGCCGCTGGATGATGCTTCATCCGCATAAGTCAAGTAAAATCGGTCAATGCATTATTCTTACCCCCTTTCTTCTAAATACTCTGTAAACAGAACGGTCGATTGGATTATAGGTTAGGAAGGTAAAATTTTACTAACATAATAGTTGAAAATGCGCCACTTAAACTTCTAAATTCCAGAAATACTCTCAGCAATCCTCATAATATGATCTAGTTTTCTTATGCTTTACTTTCTCGTTTTATTTACCTTTTTGTTAGAATTTGTACTCTTTTGGAAGTAATAAACAACGTTCTTCCTCTTGAATAAAGATATACCAACTTTAACACCATTCTGTTTTGCTTTATATGCATTATTTAGATAAGAGTAGATGTATTTTCACTATGATTATAGGGGACTGTGGGCTGTATAATGCACAAACGTATTAGTAAAGATGAGAACCCTTGAGTTGCTAAAACACCGTGCCCCAAATAGATAATCAATTGTAGAGTTTACTGATACACTTGTGCATTAGACTTACTTTATTTGGCAATGAAAATAGCTCAAAATAAAAATTAATAATGAGCAGAGACCATTTTCCAGTGAAGCCAAGTGACTTGGTTCACTAATTGGTAATACATTAAGTTATTCCCACATGGTGGATGTCTGCCTTCTTTAGTAGAAAAGCAATTGTGTGAAACGTGTATTTCATAAGATACGGCATACGCGTTGACTTAACTATTAAGTCTAACTCTACATTACAAAATTATAGTGGGGACTAAAGAACCCTGCTTACATAATTGACTGACCTTTGATGCACAGAACAAAGAGGTTTTATATCCCCAACAGAGATTAGCATTGTTATACTGAATTGTTTACTTGAATAAAATATATTTCTCATTATGGAGAATACAATTCATCTTTGGAATATGTCCGAACTACACTGAAATAAAAAGATTGCTAGTTTAAAGAAATTAATATTTTGCATAAAATTATAAACATACAGTAGATATATTCGATTTCCCTGCATAAAATGAATATTTTCTGTTTTGTGAAAATAGAATCTTATATTTCTCAGAAGTTCGGAAAAAAATGCATATTTAATAACTATAAAATTGCTCATTTCTACGAAATATTCGCATACCAAATTCTTAACTATAAAAATCCTATGAGCATTAGATTAGATTCGAGGAAACGTCGCATTTTAATAAATTTTCACATAAAAGTCCGTTACAGTTAGTACTTACAAAGTGGAGTTCAATTTCAGTGGTCGACTGAGCAATATTGTACTACCTTCATACTTTAGATTTAAGGAGTTTTGAAACCTTACAACGATTTTAATCACTAATCCCGTTTCTATTGAAATATGAGCAAAAGTAGATGAATTATCGAAGTTCCAAAGTATCCCGGGTTATGATAAAAAATTATGAATTTCAAACATTAACTTCAACAGTAAAAAATTTTATCATTTCCAATTAATAATGCTTTCGATTTAAATGCAGAATATACTGCTGCATTAACATACACTCCAAACACATCAGTCGATGTCGATATACGAAAATATACTAATTAATACACGACAAACATTAACTATTGAAAATCTAGAACATTTAATTGTTAATTAGTTTAACATGTAATGGTACCAATGTAATTAGTATAATATAACTAGTACCGTAAAAACGAATGGATCTTATGTTAGATAAAAGTTTATTTTGTTTATTATATTGCACTATTATTATTTGAAACCATATGCTTATATTATTTATGATTAAATTATTTTTTTTTATTTCCAGTAGGTTAAGTTAATTAAAAAAGTACATATAAAGCGTAAAGTGTAGATGCAATCCATATTTTCGGTATATGTTTTTCAAAAAACACATTTTTGCGTATATTGGTAACACTTCTTTGTATAAAAATTCGAACGCTACTTATGAACAGGGTTGGCAAAATTCCCTGCTATTCTTCATGAAATATATACAGATAAACTGTTAAAATGTTCTTCCATACAATGAAGTATAAATATTATATATTATATGAATTATAACACGTAATACGATGTACTATACGTGTATTCGCAACAGGGAAATGAAGACAGATTGCTTCAACGAACTCGGTCAATTTTCATATCGGTCGTGAGTGCGGGTGAGTCCGGACATGGCGCGCCGAAGATTTGGCTAACCCTACTTATGATACATACCGCCCATACAATATTAAATATTACACATTTCAGGTATGAATACTTAGATACTAAAAATATCACAGAATTTATATTTAGCGCAATTTTCTACTTCTCTTGCTACAGTTGCTTGTTACTTATGGTTTGGTATTAAAAACAGTCACCCAAATTTGACCATATATTTGTGACAAGTCTTATTAATATTTTACTAGTTTGTATATTATAGATTATATACTATATTGTTTACATCTAGCACGTCTACTTTAAAATACATAGAATGGTAACAATTGAATATTATTAATCATTTCATTTGAAATCGTCAAGATTCATTTAATGACTTCATTGGAAATCGTCAACATGTAAATAATATAAATCAACCAAATTCATCTCCACCTATATATGTATGTAATTTCATATACAAAATAAAAGTTTCAAATCTGATATCTTAAGAATGCGCTACAATTGAAAGTGAATTAAATCCTTTTAGGATTAGCATCGTCTACCGTTTTATCAAATTCTTCCTCAAATATTCTAGAAATTCCCCGATTCAATATGTCTTTCACTTTTCAGCTCTAACCAAAACAACATTCTCAGTATGGATTTAAAAATTTATCGTAACTATTAATGAACGAGATAGGTGAAGGACCCTGTATACTACACCTACGTACATATATTATCCTCACTCATTACGCTACGCGGACCCGATCGAATAAACAATCCGGTGGCGTTCGAATTCTTTCTATTTTTCTCCTTACTTCCTCTCGCACCGTGTGAGAGTAGGTATCCATGCCTATGTGCATGTATGTACGCGTCCATGTGAGCGCCGCGAATAATGCGGGTATGTGTGGGTATAAAAATAACCTTTAACTTTTGAAATCACATGCTGTATAAGCATACATGGCATTTTTGTAAGCGTATTTGTGTACATTACGTACGTAATAGGTATACACGTACGTATCTATAGGTATTGGGAACATAGGCCGCTAAATACTTCGCGTGTTCCACGTAATGCGTTAAAAGCTCAGAATGAAATAGTTTTTTTTCGCGTTTCTTTTCTCGTCTATTCCGTTTCCGATCGTGGTCATCTACAAAGAATGCACTGACCATATATAAACGCATTAACTTCTTTCGCGTTGATGAAATTACAGTTTAAATTTGAATATAATCATGAAAAATAATTAGATTCTCTTAGAAAGTCAAAGCAATAGATTTGAAGTTTTCTAAACATAACTTTTGTAATAAGAACATTAATACATCTATAACCCGATGTAAAACATGTGCATTAGTTAGAAATCACAAATTTTGGTCTAACGATTCTAACAAGTTGTTACGCAGCTTTAAGGTGAGCTTAGAGCCATTATCCTACCGAAAATTAAACCGGCCTTGACCAATAACAAACCACATGGAATTATATATTATAGCCAAATGTCTTTATATTAGCAACAAATACGTTCAACCCTATTTATTGGAGACTTCTCGAACGTATTAAATAAATACTAGCACACTAATAAACTGTTATGAACGGGATACCCATACTGGTGGTATCAATAGCTAGTATAGCTTCATTAGCTACGAATCCATATTACCTGCTATTATTTAATAAAATTATTTGAGAAACTGTGAGATTGGCCTTGTTTTCTACTTTTTTCCTACGTTTTAATATGAACTCACACCGAGTCAACAACGTTTCTAGATCCATATAGTTTGCACTTGTTAAATTACCATCAATAAAATAATGATAAATTATAATATTTCACCAGACGTAATGTTTTTTAAGCCAAATCCTTATTATGTAATTAAATTAATATGATACCTGGTAAAGGAGAGGACGTAGGTTCAAATCTTACTAGGACTGACAATTTTTCGGAAAAATGTTGGTAATTGCATGGACATTGTAATAAATCAACGGAAGTTTCGTATTAATTTAATTGAACAATAATATTATTAGCTAAGATATCAACCTACACGTCAAATTTTTGGGGATACGTCTGCTGTGGATTTTTCTTACTCCAAACATATGCAACCGACGAGTTATGGTTACAACACAAAAAAGATTGATTCAACCATAAACACAATACTTTCAATAACATGATTATTGTCGTTGCGCACAAGTTCATTGATCATTATATTTCAATATTTCAATATTTCATTAATTTCTTGGTCGGTATTTCTATGTTTTCAAAATAACTTTTAAGAACTTGTTTCCGCGTAATTTGTAACTGTTATTTTAGCGAAATTGCACAGTGTACTCATATGTTTATAGTTAGCAATGTTAGATCGGTCTCCTTTCTTAAATGCGGAAGTAACTCTAGATAATTTTACAAACCTTCGGAAAAGTTTATGTCCTTACCGCTAAGTTAAATATATTTAGCAGCGGATAGAATACAGCAGGTACACAATCACGTATAAAGAAGTTCGGCAGTAATTCAAGTCTTTTGATTCTGTTATTTACATCTAACACAGAGAAGGCATGGACGCAAACATTATTATAATTAACAGAAGTGTTGAAAGATGCACGCTGAACACTTGGCTTATACACATTCGAGAAGATATTGGAAAAGGTGTCCACGATTTCGCCTGGTTAACTAAACTTTTTACCGTCATGTTGCATACTATCCGAAATTCTTGAATAAGTTTCCTTGTTGTTAATGAATCTGCCAAAAAAACATTGTATGCATCTCTAATTTCACGCTTTCTGAGAGATCTTATTCGTCTGTGTTCGTTAAGATATCGTAAATACCCAGTTGAAATTTTACGCTTTCCTTAAACCAATGTAACGCACGTAAAATGTATCTGACTCTCTACTTATTTTACCTGCGCCGTGATTAAGTATTCAAAGGCTATATACATAGACAAAAACACCACACACGTACACACTCAACAATACCAGCAATATATCGAAATGCTTCATATGCATCGCAACATGCATATGCATATCATATATTAATATAGCCATTGTACTTAGTACCACCGCGCCACGCAACAAAAAACAATATCAAAAGAAACACAAATAAATCTCCGTATATCCATACATACATACGTATTAAGCAGTGCCTTGTACTCTCGTACGAAATTACGTTCCCATGTTAGTTAGTTGGTTTATCAAAGTGTACGTCACAATACGTATATATAATACACGTATGAAGCGACAAAAACTGGACACCTTTTGTTTCGAACTCGCTTACATGATCCCTTGGAAAACTGGACTCTGCGCTGCCGCTGCCTTCGACAAGCCAACGAGGACCTTAAGCCACTGAGTATTAGGGTACATCAATCAAAGGGGCTCCTCGTCAAATCGCAGCTGACCCACGGACATATGTTAATTGACAAAAGGGGTCGCATATTAAACAGAGACGTTATAATAATTCCTCTCTATAGGCTGATTTAATGAGAGATTATTTTACTGTATGTGTAGTGTAACTGCATGCATGTGTGTATGACATGGGTACACTTACATAATAGTTTATTTGTATGTGTGTCTCTCGCAAACGGAAAGGATCGGCTATGTGGTTCTGTTAATCCTACGATTTATTGCGCTACTGCTAAATTCATAATAATATTCGACTATTATGAATTGAGACGCTTATCAGTTGATTTCCTGCCAATCTTTAGAGCACAAAAAATTCTGCAATTATAAGATTCTTTATTTAGTTGCCTTATAACAGTGTAAATGCTATTAGTTGCATTATTTGTTGTGTACTTTCTACCAAATAAGTTTTATCAGATTTTGTTAAGTACGGAACAATATAAGAAATTTTGTATTGCAATGTAACCTATATATATATGTTGTATACATCTATTACAACGATTAATTAATAATTCCATACCCTTGTAAAAAGTTTTCCGTCAAAATGTTCTATAACAGCTGTTTGCACTCACTGCCATCCTAAAACGACGTCCCTTGGGGTCTTTTTTTAAACTAGAAAACAAATAAAAATCACAAGGAGCCATATCCGGACTATATGGTAGATGTTCCAATTCTTGAAAGCCACATTCGCGGATGGCAGCTTGTCAAAGGGCTGCAGTACAGACGGGAGCACTTTCGTGAAATAATCGCACATGTTTTGTGAATTTTCCACGACGTTTTGCACCAGTACTCTGCCTTAATTTATGCAATAACGATAATATGTGCCGTCCACAGTCGTATTGCGCTCTTTAAAGTCAATTAGCAAAATGCCTTCACATTCCCGAAATATTGTGGCCATCACCTTTTTCGTTGATTGAAGGACTTTCGCCTTTTTAGGACGAGGTTCATCAAGTCGCCGCCATTTCATAGACTCCCTTTTCGACAGAGGATCGTAAAACAGAACCATTATTCCATCTCTTGTAACAATGGACTCCAACATCGGTTTTGGGTCATCGTTACACGTGTTTAAAAACGACCACGCATATTCGACCCGACGTTCATGTTGGAGAGTAGAAAGAAGTTGCGGTACCCAGTTTACACTAATTTTATTCATACCCAAATGGTCATGGAAAATTCGGCGAATATTTGTTTCGGATATGTTTGTTATCACTGCTAATTCCTTCACTTTCAAACGGCGATTTTTAGCACTAAATCTTCAACAATTGATGTGTTGAGGCGTTTTCAGTTCAATTAGTCGACCCGGCCGTTCACCTCGGCCCCAAACGGAAACATTTTGCTCACTTTTTTAGAGTTGAATAGGAAGGAGATGAATCACCGTAAACGCCATCTAAACGTTGTTTTATGTGGTTAGGCGTATGCCCTTCTTTTGTTAAAAATTTGGTGACCGTGTGGTACTCAATTTTCATTACTTCAGATATTTTCATGGTTGGCTGACTACTAAAAGGTACTACATTTCAAACCGTCATATTTATAGCGTAGACCTCGCGTATGTGCATGTTTGCCGTGATGCCGTTTGAACATGCTTGAACCTGTATAAGCTTGTCAGGCCGAGAATTTATGGTGCCTACCTCGTATATAAGTTATATATTATATCCTCAAACCGGAATTATACATAATTATAAATCCGTTTTAAGAAAAAGTCACATAGTAAAGGAAAGGACAATACCTGCCGAAAAAGGTCTTTAAGAAGCTTGAGAAGGCTGCATGTCTCCAACACGACCACCTCAGAATTTCTAAAGTTCAACTAGTGCATAGTTTTGTGCTCATTTTATGCCATCTTGTGCCGCACATAAAAAGCTTTGTACCGGCGCCTATAGCGAGTAATTAGCTATTTTCTACACGACCATATCAACATTTTCAAATTTTGTTCGTGGCATAATTATATGCTAGTGTTGTACAGTACACAAAACATTTTGTGCCGCTCTTTAATAGCCATAATACTAATCTATGCCTTCGCATCCCTCAACATAAGTTATCATTATGCCTGGCGCTTGTGGTGCGTCTTGCGATATTTGTTCTCAGCATTCGTCATGGAGTTAGTAAGTCCTCAGAAAACTCCAATCCTGAGATGGCCCTGGAGTTCGAACCTGGGAGCCATAGACTGATAACCCAGCATACAAGGCACTGAGCCACCAGTCCTCCATTATAAACCATTCTTTGTGGTCGTACTGGAGGCATGTTTATCGAACGCTCAGAAAATACCAAATACGTACGACTCAATTAAGAAAGCGGCAGAAAATTATACACTAATTGAATTTTGGAAATTCTGAGATGGTAAAGGATATACAACCGCTCAAGTCTATAAAAAGTTTAATTTTTAGAACAGTTGAAAATCAGGAATTATACCACATTTACCCCGCCATGTAAAACTCCTTTATCACAGTTATTTTTTAAACATTGTATCTAAATACAAGTTAATTTTTCACCTCTGTAGCCATACTGCGGCTCTGTAAACACGTATATAGTTACATATACGCGAAGGCATATCCATTATCCGATAATATGAGACACACATGTCTAACCGTTTCTCGTCATCCTCGAAATTATACGTTATTGTTTCTTCTTACTGCTTAATTACAAGGGAAGCTTTTCGGAATGAATACCATGCCTGCATAATTTCGTCGGTAAATCAAAAATGTATGTGAAAGTTCCTTTATGTGCTAAACTATCAAGGCATCTTTATTGTGCAAGTTGGTTATGGCGGAATGTATGCCATAAATAATATACACTGTGTTAAAGAAGTAAACCAACTTATTTACGATTGCATGTGTGTGCATATACAATCTTCTCTTTTTTAAAAACGAGACTAACAAAGCTACAGAATAAACTCAATTATGTTGGTTTGTTATGATTATATCGTATTACTAAGGAAATGGCATTATTATATTAATTAAAATGTTTTTTCCTTTGTTTCGTTTCAGGTTTAGGTTCGCTTTGCACTTAATAAGTTAACTTGTCAGCACAAAACGATAATTACATTTCAGACTTCCCTGTCGAGCATCAATATAATCACTGGTTTAAAGTAGTTTTACTTAAACTTATACATATTAGTTCTCTTATACATATTAGTTCTCGACGATAATCCCGTTGATGATACTTCTTGCCATAATTACTTTAGCTATGTGTATAGCCAGGAATCACAAAGTTTTAGGTTTTTCAACTTTATTATTTTCTATACGTTTATATTAACGATAGTTTTTGTTGTAATGCAGGTCATATAAACAAAGTATCATCTACTGGTTACAGAAAAGTACTGTTGTATGAAAAATTTACCTCAAATTATTGAATTCAAAATTTACCTGTACTTCACTATGGACATTCCATCGTTCATCTGCAAGCGACTTCTTAAGTTGGAAAAACGGTAATCATTCTGTGTAAGATAGGGGCTGTAGGCTAGGCCTTCAAACATTTTAATTTACTCAAATATTTTCCCATGGAGGCGACTCTATGTAGCTGTGCACCACTATTAGACCGGTTAATTTCTCTTAGCGCGCCAGGATAGAATCGGCTGTAGTAAGTACCAACAAACATAGCATATAGCCGACTAAGCGAATCTAGGACTAATTCGACTCGCTTCAAATCAAATTTAATTTTTCAAGTCTTTTAAATTTTGTGATCTACCAACATACATTTCTGATTTTAAATATACCCCTAAGAAAAATGTTAGGTGGCATAAGACCTGGGGACCTGGAAGCCATTCTACTGGAACTTGTAAAGCTGATGATAAGTTATTTGATAACTGTAGCGAACTATATTCTTGGAAAAAACAAAAAATTAGTCCATCATAGTATTCTACAATATGATTCGTCAACTTATATTTTTTGTGTTCTTTATATCCAAATTGAATCGTAAACAAACGCATTAAAAGGAGAGTCAGGAAAATCTCTCATCTAGGAGCACACATAAACCAGAACACTTATGCCAAGAGCAGGAGAATTGCAAGGTATTGTGTAAGAGATTCAGACCTTTGGTACAATTGGAAACATTGTGTTCTGCAATAAATAGGATATGAACAATTATTGCTGAACGTTGCCATTGCAACTGTTATCCTTTAACTAAAGACAATAAACTTAACATAGATTCTAATAAGCGTAATAGGTATGTCTCTCTAGATTGTTAAATATTTATATGTCGGACATACCTGAAAAATTAATGATCGCGAGTCGAGGAGTATGAATAGATTTCTGAACCGATTTTCGACATCGCATACACATACACTATTATTAAATGTATTGTTTGCAATATCAACATTTTACAGTACAGTATTTTTGTGTTAATATTATAAATTTCCATATAACTTTATTTATACGTCAAGTATGCGAAACATTCCACAAAATATTGTAGACAATGAAGAATTTTGAGAATTTTGTGGAAAATACGGTCCAGAATGGAGACTGCCAACAAGAGGTCAATTACAGTATAATTTTCATCGGGTGAAAACTACGATTACGAATCATTTTAGAAGATCAAAAATGTGGCTGACGGTAGATGAAACAACAGATGCAAGAAAAAATTATATTTTAAATGTGTTAGCGCGCACTCTAAAGAGCGCTGAGACATTCTTACCTTTTCTTTCACATAGAAGAATATTCCAGAAGACAAACACGGAAAATATAGTAGGAATTATAGAAAATACCTCCTTGGAAAGTTCAATGTATCAGCAAATCACTTTGTAATGTTGATTACCGATGAAAGTACGAATATTCTTAAAGCTGGAAAGGTACTAAAACAATCTTATCTTCAATTGCTTCATGTAATCTGTTTGCTCCATGTACGTCATCTTGTAACTGAATTTCTTAGAAACAGTTGTCCAAAAGTAGATCAATTTATAGTTTCTACCAAAAAGTTTTTACCAAATCACCAAAACGCATTCGAGAGTTTAATCAGGCTTTACTTCATGCAGGAATTTTTTTACACATTATTAAACATTGCGTCTTAAATCTAAATCTGCAAGGAGCCCAAGCAGTTTCAGTAAGCCAGTGGCTGATTTTAGATGCCGAAATCTATACTCAAATAGAGCAAATTAGCGAAAATTATTCAATTCTTTTAGATATTATTTCCAAATTGGGGACCACGAATACATGAAGCTTTGAATGTAGTAGATTACCTCAAAGCCTTGTTAGGTTATCTAGCAGATAGTATAGGAGGATTAAAAACCGATAAATTGCTTACACTATAAATAAGAATGCCGATTTTAAAACTATGGCGCGTATATACGGTGGTGGAAAATCTCAGGCTCATTAATTTTTTTTAAGTGTGTTCTTTGATTTAAAATTTTGATTTATTTGTTTTGAATTAAGTGATAATGTTTTCTAAATTAAAATACCAAATGTAAAGTTGAAAAGACAAATATATTGACAAATAAAAAAAAATATATATATATACTGCTTTTTTACAGAAAAAATGTTTTTTACAAAAAACCTAAGGCAATCCCTGACTAGCTAAACTTTAAATATTCTAATTAATTTACGAAACGAAATATAAGATCGAATATGAGATCGAAAGATACAAATAACTTTGAAGAACTTAAAAAGATTCGACATCTTTATTCTTTGAAATCGTACTCATTGGCTCGCCTTTAGGATGGACTGGCCTTCGGCTTCCAACGTAATTGTCCGGAACTTCCAGATTTGAATGCAAACGAAGATATTTATAAAATTTCGGAGTTATATGAGAAAATAACTAATTATTCTTTCTCATGAGAAACGATGGCAACATATATGACTTTTGACACGATTTTCATCTGTCGGTTTTTGTTTTATATCCATAGCAACGCATTTGGTCGCCTATATGGTAGGCCACACAGTACACGCATACTAGATATGTGTGACATTATAAAGGAAATTGCTGCCAGTCGTGCCATTCTTCCGTCATACGAGACATTTTGAAGATTATAAGTATAATTTCGGAATAATGCAAATTTATACAATGTAATTGAAATGTGTGAGTACTGTATATTAAACGTCTTTTGAAGATGGAATTTTGAAATATTTATTTATATAAAGAAATATGCTTACGAAAAGCGATATATACAATAAACGATAGTAAAGCTTACGTCTCCTCTGTAAGTATGGTTGAAGGGATTTTTTTTTAACAAGAGAAATTGTGAATAATTAGTTATTAAAGGATACCCAAAGTAGATATCTGTAAAACTTTTGAAAGAAACCTGTACAGATTGAATATCAGTGTTTAAAATTTCATAAAGAGGGATACTAACGGTACTTTGCCTCCAACTTCTAACATCAAACATTATAAAAAAATAACGGCGTGCACCAAACAGTGACGAGAAAATATCTGGAATAGGTGAACTAGTAAAATTTTAGAGAAAAAATTCATTGGTAAATAATAGACAATAATTCATATCATTACAATACGTATAAATTCACGAACACCACATCATTAGACGCAGAATGCTCCTTTGCTAAATACACCAACATGTCATCTCGTCGTAGGCATATGTCTGAGTCAGCGCTGGAAGACATGCTAATGACGCAATACTACAACGAATTTTTGCGTCACTCTACCTCAACAACACAACTAAAGTAATATAGTAAGTATTTACATTCTTTATTTTTAATATTAATAGTAACCGAGCCATACGCTCCTGCGAAAGCACTCGTTTCTGCAGTCTTATTGACTATAGAAAAATTTTTATGAATAATAATTTTCTATCTCCTGTGTTAAAAAAAAGATTACTTTCGTTGTTTTCAGTTTCAAGACAGCGAAGTGTTTGCGTATAGGCGTCTTAATTCTTTTTAACATGTCAGGAAGCCAACAGCGAAAACTGTATCTAAATTAGAGCAAGAGATTATAATTTACCTAAACAATTTATTCTCAATTGCGCTCTACAGGTTTCATATTACAAAAGATTTACTTAAGTAAGTAGAAACTAAATTCTAAACCAGATACGTTCACGCACAATTGAGGCCGTTTTTAATTGACAAGATTTAAGAACGCGTGCATATACGCTTTATTAAGTGAAGGTATTTCGTATATGGCATACCAGAAATCTGTCAATAGATTAAACAACAAATTTAATATTGTAAACCGCGCAAAAACCCCGTAAACATGCTACGAAGATAAATAGCGGTCTTAAACAATGCTCACAGGTATTTAAATTGACTATAAGGGAATACGCTCTCCTGCACATAAATAAAATTATAATGAAACCCCAATTATCATATTTAACTTATGCATGTTCATTTATTTGATATAAGGACGTTGTTAAGTTTGTTCACTTGGAACAATCTTAAAAGTATCTTAATTGTGAACACGATATACTTTTATAGCGTGACATGAGAAGATGTTTAATTCACTACTCTATGAAATTAATGTAAAAATAATTACAACTGAAACGAGGTAATTACGCTGATTATAACGTGAAACGAGACAGAAGCGACCGCAGCGTAAAAATATACATAAACATAAATTTAAAGGAGAAGAAAGTTTTGATAATGATGACTGGGTATGATGAAGAACGTTAGGAGTTTCGTTTTAGAATGACATTAGCTTTCCGTGAGCCTTAAATAATTGTTGGTACCGTTTTGAGTATTTAACGAAATTATGTTGACGAAACAGTATTAAAACCATCGTTGAGTTCTGATTCGATGTTTTGATAACTAGAACGAATTCTGTAGACAAGTTTGATGAAAAGTACTTAACACAGAGTTGACATTAATAAACAATATATATGTATGTAGTAAGGCTGCAGAAATGAATGCTTTCGCAGTAGCGTACGGATCGGTTACTATGTATATTAGAAATAATTAATGTAATTACTTACTATTTTTGTTTTAGTGTGTTGTTGATGTAGAGTGACGAAAAAATTCGCTGCAGTATGGTGTCATTGGCATGCCTTCCAGTACTGACTCAGCCATACTCCTACAGCGGGATGAAAATGTGTTGGTATATTTGGAAAAGGAGCGTTTTACCGCTAATGATGTGTTGTTGGCGATTTTAAAAAGGACGTTCGCACCATTTTCGCATTCTTGGTTTTCAGTTAAACTCTTGTCTATACGCACCATAGTTTGAGAATCGGGATTCTTATTTGTAGCCACACACAATTTATCGGTTGTTGTAATCTACTATATTTAGCGGTAATGAGCGAACAACTTCCGGAATTGGACCGTTTCATGACGAGATATAAAAAAATAAAGTAAGAGTAAGAGGAAAAAGAAAGAAAGAAGGAAAAAAAATGAAAAACAACGGGTGAAATAGAGAGTAAGAGAAGGAAAAGGAGAAGGGAAACAGAAAAAAGAAAAAGAAAGAAAGAAGAAAGGAAAGAAAGAGAAAAAGATAGAGGTGGGATCTCGACGTTTCGCCTCTGTCGTGGGATGCTTCTTCAGGAGAAAACAAGGAAGCCAAAGTGGCACGGTAACTCGACGTGTAAACCACAACCGAGGCGTAGTTTCTTTGGAAGGTCACGGTAACTCGATGTGTTAACCACGCTAGAGGCGGTAACCTCTTATATTTAGCGCTTCATGTAATGCCAGGTTGGTGTTCTTTATTTTGGAAATGATATCTAAAGAACTGAATAATCTGCTCTGTTTTCAGTATCTGAAACCAGCCGCTAGGTTACTGAAATTGGTTGGTTTTCTTGCAGATTTAAATTTAGGATAGAACGTTTATCAATGTGTAAAAATTTCTCATAATATTAAGCATTAAGCCACGTTTGTCATCTCAATATTAGCTGTGGTGGCTGAGGAATACCCGAGCAGGTCTGACTAAACTCACGTTTGCGTTTTGGGGATTTAATAAAAACTTTTTTGACGGAAAGTATAAAACTTTTGGATAACCGTTTCTAACAAATTCAGCTACAAGATGACATGCATGAAGCAAACAGATTACATGAAGCAATTGACGATGAGATTGTTTTAGTAACTTTCCAGTTTTAATCATGTTCGAACCCCCATCTGTAATCAACATTACAAGTTGGATTGCCGATAGACTTTCCAAAGGTATTTTTTTTATAGTTTCTACTATCCTTTCCGCGTTTGGTTTCTGCGACATTCTACTACGTAAAAGAAGGGGCAAGGATGCCTCCCGCTTTTTAAAATGTACACTAACACATTTAAAATATAATTCTTTCTTGCATCCGTTGTTTTATCTACCGTCAACTACATTTTTTAATTTTTTTAACTCTGCCTTTATTTGATCTGTAATTGTGTTTTCCACCCAATGAAAATTGTACCGTGTTTAACCTCTTGTTGGCAATCTCCATTCCAAAACCTTCTAAATTCTTCATTGTTTGCAAAACTTTGTGGTATGTTGCACACACTTAACACAAAAACAAAGTGATATAGAAATTCATAATATGGCACATCACGTTGCGCATTTAACCGGTGTTGTTTGATATTAACATGTCTTTTATACACAAAAACATCGTACGGTAAAATGTTGATATTGCAAGCAATACATTTAACACCCATTGAACATAAAGAACGCCGTAGATTCGCCATCATCAATCTAATCCAGCATTCATACACATACCAATCATACGCGCATGAATCCAGACTTTGGATATGTCCGACCACTTTCAAAATATATCATCGCCGCCAATGAGTGCGCACTCGTTTCTGGAGGCTTAGTACGTAGTGAATATAGGAAATATATTTGCGAACATGTTTAAAAACATATAGATAATACATACAAAGTAAAATAAGAATAACAACAAACGATTATTAAAAAAAATAGTTTGAACTACTCTGAACTCTTCACGTGCAGTTGTAGAGCCACATAGAATGGATCGTTCAATTAGATACTAATATGCCATAGAAGAATTAAATGTACATACATATTGTACGTATGTGCGTACATATCCTTTAATTTTCTTTTCCAATAAGAAATTTTGCGGAAAATAGCGTAAGGCGCGTTAATAAACCCATCGGGGTTACTTCCAATAAGACACCAAACGAGCTTAATTAAATTAGACGAACTATGTGGCCGGGGAAACACGCCAGGTCGTTTAAGAGCAAGCACAAGTATCGGCCGTTAATTATTTGTATTGTCCTTAGTGTTGACCGTTGCTTATTGTTACTTCATCCGAGTTTCATTTAATCGACTCGTGCTGTTTTCGTTTTTGTTATTTATCTTTGATTGGCTTTTAATTGGAAACAAACGATCGCGATCTACTCAAGATCAATTTCACCGCTGCGCATTAATACCAGATATGGGTTAATGAAAAGGAATTATTTAAGGCTGACACGCATCCCTTTTGCTCGAGGAATTTAATTTATATGTTTTCATTGAAGACAAGCTAGGATTACTGAGAAAAAAAATCGAATAGTCACCTAGTCAACTCTCTTCGGTGTTACAGGACAAGTTTATAAAAAGTATTGCATCAAATTCAAAAATACAGTTCAAGTTACCTATGATGATCCTTACAAAATAAAAAAAGAGAAATAACTGGAGGTATGCTGAAAGTATACCGTATAACAGTGAAAATATATTAAGGGGACAAGCAAATAAACAAGTTACAAAAATATATCAGGTTCTTTATTATATGGCTAATAGGTGTCTTAAGCAAGATGCTCGTATTAACTGGCTTTAGGTACTTGAAAAACATTAAAGAACCGAATACAACAAGTAGGTACTGTAAACATTATTTACGGTAGAAGACCTGGTGAATCGATACCAAGAGGTTGTTCTATTTTGGACGACATTAGGTAGCAAATCAACATAAATATGAATTGTGACGTCATAAAAGCTTGTGATTAATGAAATTATGTTTACAAGAACATTTCGATTACATTGAATTTTTTAAACTTTGTATGTAGGTCATTATGCGCAGTAAATCGTATTAACCAAAATTGCAATGTTGAGAAACTGGCATATATATTTTTCCAGTAGTTACTTTATCTATATATGAACAACTCCACATTGTTGTTGTCAATCACTTCTCAAGTTTTCTAGGATAGAACTCTATTGAATTCTGCCAGCAGCAGCGGTAGTAGGAACAGCAGCCCTAAAGATATACCTTAGAGGAACAGTCAAATTGTTGACAACAAGAGGAGAAAGGATAACACGCCTTTAATACAAAAATGAAAAAGTGTTATGCTCTTAAGACGTGACGTGAAGATAGTTCTTAAGATTATCAGTCAAAAACTTGTCTTTAGACGTGTTGGACCTTGAAAAGTTGAGAAGCATGTATCAAATTTGATAGTTGCCTACAACACAATTTTACAGTAAAAATAGCTTGAACCATATTGTAAGAGGCAATAAGGTGTGCTCTTATACATAATAGAATAAAAGGGTTGTTAATGATTTTATTACAATAGCACCAAATAATCTTCTAAATGGATTATGAAAAACGTATTAACCTGCCATTCTGTATAGATGTGCAAGAATATATATCGGAGCAACAGCCCTACACCAATTTTTTACATTATAAAATGAGTAGAATGGCCTTAAAACATTGTAACAATATTAGACGGATTACATAACTAACATTCTTGGTAAAACAAATATTATATTGCAAATATACTGGAAGGCACTGCTGTTACAGCTGAAGAAAAGGCACATATAAATGTTTTTAGAGATTTTGTCCACCTCGAACAGTGGCAAAGAAAATTAATGGATTTCATCTAATCATTTTCAAAATCTTTAAAGTTTTCAACCTCTGGAAAATTAACTTATCTTCGCTAGAAAGGATCTTTGATAAGAAGGTACGCTCAATAAACATTAGGTTTCGGGGTTAACAGCGTATGAGTCTGCCGACATGTTACAACAGTGATACAAGTAGCATCCCAGAAGAAACTCCATGCAACTGAGCGAAACGTTGCCAAACTCATGCAATCACGGTACTGTTTCAACTCGGAAACCTAAATTTTTTAAAATACAACAAATACTGCGGAAGTCTACAACACATATAGACGAAGTAAAAAAAACATGCAATCATTAGAACAAATTTTGCTTAGATTCTTTTTCAGATGAGAAAAAAAACAAAAAAGTAAATTGTCGTAAATTTTCGCAGCAAGCTGTGATATAATCGACATGATAATAGTAGTAAAAGACTACAATCTTATATCTACCTGCTAGATGAAGTTCGGGTAAAATGTACAGAAGTGCCGGGTGATAAAGTTGGTGAGTACAATTGAGGAGGTTCAGTGGCCGGCAATATCTTAACAACCTTTGGCGGCCTGTTACATATAAAGGCTATGAAAATAGCAAACAATATGTCAGTCTTTTAGAAGTTAAAAATGCGCTAATAGGCGCTTGGCAAAATAATGTTAGTTTTCAGAGCATGAAAGACAAATCTACGACATAATATTAATAAGAATTATAACAGCTATGAGTATATTATGCATAAAATTTGGTTTGAAGTTTTATTTATTTATTGGTTAGTATCAAACATAAAGACATATGCACAGTTGTTTTAAAAATATTTAGTATTGCATCGTTTAATTGTTTGGTATACCTATTTTCCTCTGTTTATGAGGATCACATAAAACACATGTTAGTCGCCATTCCACCTAATTTTAGATTTTATCTCTTGCGAGTACGAATATCGTTCTTTATATGTTTTCTTGTTAATAGTGAACAAGAGCATGTTTTAAAATTCCACGCGATAGTATTTTACAAAATATATTCTAGAAATAATTACATGAGTAATATAATAGGTACTAAAAAATCGCCGTACTGCCAGCTGTATGTAGACAAACGCAATCGGTGCCAAATCTTGATAACGAAAATGCTTCGCTTCACACAGTTGGCTAAAGTATTTAAAAGACAACTGATAACTAGACACCGGATTATATGCAAATTGCACATATTTTATTTAAAAATATTTCATATTTACGCATTTCTATGCATATTTTTTAAATGAAATATATGCACTTTGCACATAATTCGGTTTCTACTACCTTATTTCATTGAATTACTAATCAATTTTGCTAGTATAAGAAAGCATTGCGTTTACAAATATAACTTTGAAGCTATTTTTAATTGCATCTGTTTATAGTTCTTTAATATTATCTTCAATAAATTCCATCGTAATTTTTAAATATCTTCCTTGCGACTACCGAGCAAACATCTGCGTACAAAAACCGACAGAGCATAATCTAAAAATACAAAAGGTACTTTTTCTAACAAATTAACGACGTCCTATGTAAACACCTTAATTCGTTGACAAAAGAACGCCATCGAAAATCAAATATTCTCTCCTAATATTTTAGGCACAATACGACTAAATAAATTTGTACTAGACGCCTTTTGTCCTACGGTCACCATATATTCAAAAAGAAAAAAAGAGACGAATGAGTTTAGCACTTGCTTTTAGCTACCTACTTCTGCACTTACGAAGAGACTTCTTTTTCCCTATATAGTCCGCAGAAACAGCTTCATATATATGGTTCATATCTCGTGTAACTAATGAAGTTATCTGGTTATTAATGCTGAGAGAAAATTAATATTAAATGAATCATAATATACAAATTCTGGTTCTTAAGAAGAGGGCTTTAGAATTTAAAGAAAAATAATCTAAAAGAAATTTTATCACCGATAATAGTAGTAACTGGTATTACACAGTCTAATATATAGAAAATAAATGAGTATAACTTTTTGTTTAATTTACTGAATTACAAAGTGCATTATTTCACTTTACTTATTTAATTTTAAAATAAGTGATAATAGATACGTAGATACACATACGAGGGTAAGCTGAAAAATTCGGTAACTAAAGCATAGTAAATAGCAATCTTTCAGTAAAATGTGTTTTATTTTTCGACCAAGATCAATACATCTATTTAGTCGATGCTCAAGTTTCTTTATTCCTTCACAGTACTCATTTTTCTCAGACTCCTCAAAATAGTGGTCCACGGTAGCTATCAACTCCTCATCCGAAGCAAATCCCATACCGCCGCGGTGTTTCTTAAGCTTGGGGAAGAGACGGAGCTAAATCCGATGAATGCTTTGAACGAGTGTACACAACAAACTACTTAACAGATCGACATGAAGTTTAACACGTATGTCATTGAAACATGAAGCTAAACTATAGCGTCAAAGATTGTTTTCACGCAGTGTCTCATTAGTTACCGAATTTTTCAGCTTACCCTCGTAAATACTTGAAACAAGTGTATCTCTCTTTTATCAGGTAACGATGTAATTGAGCAAAAAATACTCACTTCAGTCAAATATATAATTTTTTTGTGTAGTAAATAAAACATTTTATTTGTTTGACTATTTTGCCACTTCAATCAAATCTACCCGTCTAGAAAACAATCCTTTCATCCATATACTTCATTTCAGGTTATTTTTTTTTAATTGAGAAGGGTATATATTTGATTAAAGAAAGATAATTTCAAGAATGTATTAAAGCACTTGTATTAACTAATTTCCGAAGTGAGGTATATTGCTGTATATATTGAATACCTCGATAGTATGCAAGCTTTATCGAGCATCTACTTAACAACTTACCACTTAACACTTTAACAACTGACATAAATTTATTCAGCTAATCAAATTACTACATCGAAATGTTTCCTAAAGAAATGGCCAGAGAAGTTAGTAAAAAAATCAGTAATTTTGGTGAAATTGTGAACTTTAGTTAACTCTAAAGTAAGAAATTCCATACTGATAACTAGGGTCCATCCTAGAATAATGTGAAAAGAACTGTCATTCTTATTACCAGCAGCAAGCTCAATAGGGTTGCCGAAATAGCAGGGGCTCTTTCCCACATAGCCACTTTCAAGCCGAGCATAAGGAAAAGAGACTTCAATATTAAGAGCCAGATAAACAATTATATATCATTTGACTGTAATTTAGTGATGTGCTTCCTTTGTCGAAAATCAACACCATAATTTTTAAATATTAAAGGTTGAAAATGTTCTACTAAACAATTTCCATATGAGGAGTCTATACACATCCGAAGGCTGAATCATGTCGGAATTTTTGCTCTATATGCATCCTTACTGATAGGAACATATTCCTTTAAAGAATTAGGACAGTGGCCTGTCCTAATTCTTTAATAATAAATGAGTTCGCTGTCCAGTGTTTGGTGTACTTACATACATACATATCCTAATCATTAACTGAATAATTCATAGGTTCGTTTTTCGGAATGCGATGCAAGTACGTTAAATGACTAAGAGGAGGATTGGCTCACTTTAGCAGTCAACCAGCTATAGCAAATTACAGATCTTAAAATGTTACCTAAAGTAAGCTTCATGGTACTTGGAAATCGAACTTCCTCAGACTTCCGTTAAATGTATAAATAACGAGCTGCGGGCGAACGAGAAGATCTTCGGCTGACATTAGTGGAAGAACAAAATAAGTTTGTATTGTAGCAGAGATTGACTCCACAATATATTCAATTCTTTCTTTCGTCGGTGTTAAATGCATTTTACACTCCATACTCATGCAACTTTGGTTTTACGTCTTCTACAAAAGCAGATGCTGCCATCTTCTGTTGAATATGATCAATTCCACACGAGCAACTTATAAACTTCGTTATATTTCTTGCAACTATTTTACGAGAATTTTTGAAATATGATATTCGTTTAGAAGCTTCAGAGTGATTTAGGTGCACCTCTACGTTTATCTCTAAAAACGTC
This sequence comes from Trypoxylus dichotomus, assembly GCA_023509865.1. Taxonomy (NCBI): domain Eukaryota; kingdom Metazoa; phylum Arthropoda; class Insecta; order Coleoptera; family Scarabaeidae; genus Trypoxylus; species Trypoxylus dichotomus. Next base: position 42,012,906 of record CM042074.1, on the reverse strand, counting down.
ATCGTAAATCCAAATCATGAATGATTACATTCATGTCTAAATTAGCGCTAAATTGTCAACAACTTATCTTCTCTTGCGCTACCCTTTTGTGATTACTTTTATCACTTGTGTAATTGTAGTGGGAATTCCACTTTTAAGACATCACTTTCCAATATTTAAAGGCATCCCATTCAGAGCACATCAGTCATTAATAACGGTAAGGTAAGTCTGTAACTTGACGCAATCGACTAGCAAATGACATTGTAGAGTTTGAGGTCGTCCGCATATGCTAAAAATCCACATCGCAATTTATCAAGCAAATCATTTAAAAATATTTTATATAATAATGGTCCGAGATTGGAACCCTGGAAAACCTCAGATGATACTGTTAAGTGAGCCGACGAATACTCGTTATAATAGACATAACCATTCCTTCCAAAGAGGTAAGAAGAAATCAACTTCACTAGTAAAAGACTGAAGCCAATACTCTCTAGTTTAGCACAAAGTAAATTGTGGTTAATGCGTTCACAAGCCTTAGCAAAGTCAGTATGGACCACATCGACCTATCCTCGTTGGTTCAATGTTCAAGACGTACATATTTTGGGTTATATATTCCGTGTTTGTTACAGTGGATCTGCCAGACATAAATTCGTGTTGATGGATTAAGAGATTGTTTGAAGGATTTAGGATATCTTTGAAGAATCTTTTCTTAAAAAAGCATATGAGTAATACAGAAATATAGCTTGGTGTCCTAATGAAGTTCAGTGATACATGAAAAAACTATACAAGCAACTAAAAGTAACTTTAAAATAAGGTAGCACAAAATGAAAAAGAACAGCATTCAAGGCATGTACAAATACCGCAAAATATGCAAAAATCGGAAAGAAGGGTACCTCAAAAAGTAAACTGAGATGGTATCACTGTATCAATTTTTAACTTCTTCAATATTTTCAACGCTTATTATAACAATGCGTTAGTTTGTTGCTGGTTTTAGTACGAATGTAGATTTTAATTATTCAATATTTCTTCCCCAGTCCAGCTTGAATTCCGCAATTACTTTTCCATTTCACTATTGAATTTTTCCCGCAGCGCGTCCGAGAAACAAACAATTAACTGCTCGCAACAAGACGAGCAATTTGTTCTCGGTCTTCGGCGTAGAAATTCAAACGCAATTGGGAATTGGTGTGCCGGTTTAATCAGAATGTCTCCGGACTTCCCACCCAAAGATACCCAATATACAACCTATACAGCTATTCCTTCATCTATATTATAGCGTTGCCGTTCGGATTCGCGGCGAAATAACTCAATCACAAGTTTTCAGCGGTCACATGTTTACCCGACTAATAGATATCTATGTGTATTCGCATGTGACGTAATTGTGTCTGTTCGTGACGTCATATCCCTCTCCTCGGAGACCGGCGAGAATGGCGAAATTAGCAAACATTTGTCCCGGAAAAACGCGAAGGAATCTTATCAATATCGCACTACTTGTGTTCGGAGCGAATTAAGTACTGATTAGACGGGTTCCGCATATACGCAGCGTATATAATTTATAAATACGCACACAGATATACGAGCGATCGAACTGGCACAATCACCGGGATGAGAAATTGAAGTAATCAGTATTGGCAAATAACATAAAAGGAGGAAAATAAGTTTGTACAGCTAACACAAATTTAATGATTCTTTCTTGCTTGACAATGATGAAGCTTTTTATCGTCAAGTCCCAGAATTATTACCTGGGTAATTCTTGGAATAATATTAATTATGATAATAAATACGCACTACTTATTATTGAAGATACATCACCCTGTAAAATTAAACGTATTTCAATAAAACATGGTGTTTGTTTCTACTGCTTTAAAAACAATATTGATAATAATAGTATTAGCAGTAATAACAATAGTAATCGACCAGATCCCTCAGACCCCGAACGTCTGGATCTATTCGCTCTCATCATTTGTCATGTAAGTAAGCAAAGCTACGAAAAACGTAACCTTTGAGAAGCAATGGTCTCACCACTGGAACTCAGGAACTCTAAACTAATTACCAACTAGTGTAATACGAGGGATAGCTGAAAAGTTCAATAACTAGCATAGCAAACAGTAATATTTCAATAAACTATTCTTAATTGCTATTTACTCTCCGGCGTGTAGTGGTTCTCAGGTTCTCTGTTTTCATCGCAAGTCACAAATTGTCGCAAAAGATCTGTTGGATTTTGCCGAAACCGTTCCAAAATGGCTGTAGGACATTCCACGCGTTTGAGTTTTTGCGCTTGTGTGAGCAAACGTGACACCCATCTTGCACACCGATTAGATATGTCCAATTTTACATTTAAAATGTACGTCATCCTTTCCCTGGAGATGCCTGTAGACGTAAAAATGTCTTTCAATGTTGATCGGCGATTACCTTCCATAAGTTTCGAAAAATTTTGCACACTTTCTGTGGCGGTTTTTGGGCGTACGGAACGGGGATCGTCATTTACAGTTGTCCGACCTTTTTTAAATGCATTCACCTATTTGCAAACAGTGTTAAAAGAAGGAGCATCCTCGCCTAACACATTTACCATATCAGCATGAATTTCTTCGGGCGAAAAATATCTTTTCCCCAGGTATTTAGTCACTGCGCGAACTTCAATATTGTCCATTTTTAAAAAGCGCCAACGTATGTTATTAACACAGCAAACAATACAATGGCGTCAAGGATTGCTTCCATACAGCGTCATCTCATAATTGGTTACCGAATTTTTCATCTTACCCTCGTAATAATTTAATTTCCCTTATATTGCCAACGTTAACTTTAAAATTTGAACTAGTTCTGAATTCACTGTTCCCGGTAGGATTTGAGCCTGCAGCTGCTGATCGCTATACCGGTCTATACCCATCTACATATCGCTATTTAAGTTGACATTGGAGTGGCTAAATCTCCAATGACTACTTTTAATAGCTAGATATGATAGTGGCTGTAGATACACCCCTGACGTCTTAGGCATGCCCGACATTTAATATTAATGCCAAGTGCATTATCGACTAAATTATTTTAAATTAGTTTTCATTGCTCTTCAATTAATATACAATGTCCTTGGTATTGCTAACGTTATTTTTTTAATTTGAATTAGTTTGTAAATAGAAGTTTATAGTTTCCTGTAGAATTTCAACCTACAGCTTCTGTTAGTGTTACATCACCAATTACAAATTCCATTATAAGTTTTTGTACCAGATTCAATACTGATTTATTTTGATCTGACTAATGTTTTCAATATGCTTTATTGCCAGTGTGGTGATAAAATAGAATCTGGATTCGAATAAGAATAAGAGATAAGCTAACTTTCATTAATTAATGGGGTTCGAAGTTGGGAGAATTGTTCCGATTGTTCGAAAAAAAAAACAGGAATATCCGCTAGAGAAACAGCAAAAAGAGCCAAAGGAGACTACAATACTTCGTTGGTTTCATATTTGCACAGAATAAGTCCTTCCATTCGATCTCGAGGTACGGGAACTGGAAGAAAAATTCCAGTACATGAAGATCGACTATTACGGCCTTACCAACGTAATAGTACTGACAACCCTCGGTTTGCTAGAAGCAAAATCGTAAGCGCATAACTGGTTGCATGCTGTGTTTGCTACAATGCCCATATCATTTAGGGATAAACATAGGAAAGAGATGCGTGCACTCGCAAGAAGAACCCGATATGAATTGAAATACACAAATAAATACAAAAAATATTACTCGTACATATTTAACGTAAAATATTGGAACTAAAAATAAAATGCACGTGGCACTAATATTCTCTTAGATATTCTTAATATATATAAATAAAGGTTGGATTTGTTCAACAAAAAATTGCAAATGATAACAAGATTAGTGTTAAAACAGTTAGATTTTACTAGATGTTAGAGGAATTCTATGCCAGTTTCTTGTCGAGTATAATAAATAATTCATCGTTTTTTGCAGAAACGTGACAACTCTAACCTAGTAGTGACGAATCAAACTACTTGAATAATTCTTAAAATTAGACTTATATGTCTAGCAGAAATGTAAGAATGGCCACTATAATAAGACGTCTTAAGTCTTGGAGAAGTTATTCTATCAAATCAAATCACTCCGTAAATAGAAACTCACCACAAAAGTTTCACACTAACTGAGAAATTAAAACTACAAGCTGATTATTCATATTTTCCCAATTTTTGTATTCTGTACGATATTTATAATTTCTCGGTAATTTCCAACCAGGAACATAATTTTCCTGAATTGTATAAATTATGTCAATAAGGTCCGGCATGGTATTTCATTTTTCAAGATGTTCTGGGTTTCACTAATTCCATATGACGTTTGCAATCCACTCCTTTGTAAACCATTAAATTCCCATGGAAAACATGACATTTTTGGGAATTTCTATGGTATTCTAAATCGGCATGGCGACGTATGCAGCTATGTACTGAGAGGCACACCAAAAGTAGAGATTAGGTTATTGATAGACACAATCCTTGAAAACAGTAAGAAAATACCTTCCAAAGTAAGTTTGGTCCCATAAGTTGCTAATAACGTAATTATGTGAACCTACATTTCATGGCAATATTTATTAATTTGACATACCCCATGCAACCTCCGTTTTCGTGTACGTAATATATTTACTTTCCTAGATGCCTACGAGGGGAGGTCCAGAAGTTCGTGGAATGGAGGGGATGGAGTGGGGATAGGAGCACTCGCTAGGTTTCATACTGATTGGCGACTCATCATTAGTATATAAGTTAAGTTGCGGCCCTATAGCGTCAGTTGTTTACGAATAGTTGCCTGCTAAACAAGTCAATCCGGAAGAAAACTAAAACTATGGAGGATATTGAACACCGTGCTCGATGGGTACCGAGAATACTCACGCCGCTGCAGAAACAGCAGCGCATCTCTGCGTCCAAACAATTTTTGGAGCTGTGTGGAGACAAACCTGCACAGATTTTGGAGCGGATTGTTAACGGAGATGAAAATGACTTCATCACTTTGAGCCTGAGTCCAAACAGGAGTCCATGCAATGGCATAAAAAGGGGACACCACCGCCAAAGAAATTCAAAGTGTCAGAATGGGCTGGAAAGTTGATGGCTGCTGTTTTTGTGGGATTGTGAAGGGATATTATTGATTGATTACAAAGGAAAAGGTAGTAGCATAACCGGAGAATATTACGCAGCGATATTAGAAAAATTAAAGGAGGTCATCAAGGAAAAACGTTGAGGAAAATTAACCAAGAGCGTGTTGCTCTCGCATGCGCCGGTTCACAAGAGCAAAGTTGCAAATGCTGCTCTGCACAAGCATGGCTTTCAATCAATGGTCCATCCACTCTACAGTCTAAACCTGGCACCTAGTGATTTTTGTTTGTTCCCCAATTTCAAAAAAGACTTACGTGGAAGAAAGTTTTCCGACGACAATGAGGTAAAGGAAGCAATTTTGGCCCATTTTGAGGCGAAAGATAAAAAATATTTTTATGATGGTTTAGAAAAATTAATTCATAGATCTAATAAATGTATTGTGCTTAAGGATGATTATATTGAAAAGGAAAAATAGATTTATTGTTTTATTTTATTTAAAACCCTTTCATTCCACGAACTTCTGGACCTCCCCTCATATGTCTCGGTTACTATCGACATTAAAAATAATGAATGTAATTATTTACTATTCTCTACTCTACATCAACAAGGCCCTGCATTAACAACACAATAAAACTAAAATAGTAATTACATTCATCTCCAAAAACACCCGTTCCTGCAGCCTTACTTATGAGTATGTAGTTGGTGAAACAATACAACGAGAGCTATTCAGAAACTAAAGAATATTTTTTTTGTAAATTTTTATTAGATATGTTTAATCGAAAGTGTATTTTACAATAGCTACCCAAGCAACTTCTCTGCGTAGTCACCGTTCAAATTTAGGCACCTGTCGCACCCTTTTATTAGCTTTTTGCCTTCTGCATACTTAGTTGCTGCCATGTTGTTGAACCTCTGATTAACGCCTTTTTTTGAGTTCATCATCACGTAACGTTGTCCACTCAAAAAATCTTTCAATTTGCTGAAGTGAAAATCACTAAGTCCGGACTACACGGCAGATGTTGAAAAATTTTCCACAGAAATTTCTGAAGCAAGTTCTGCGTCACTCCCGCTGAATGCGGACGTGCATTATCGTGAAGGAGGATGACACCAATGCTTAATATTCCGCGCCGTTTATTTGAATAGTACGGCGATGTCGTTGAAGCGTCTGACATTTGGCGGGATAGTTAATATTGTCACACAGTTAAGCAGTAATGTATTGGATCGTAGCTGCCACCAAACTGAAGCAGATGCCAAGGTCAGTGGTGGTATGGGGACGTAGTCGCATATGAAAACAAAACGTTGTTTACTTTCCAAATGGTCCTCATATATATGCAAAAGGTGATTGTAGTTGATTAATACACGATTATGCAATTTAGTTATAAGTAAAATCGTCCCATTTAATGCCAGCAGTACTGGCTGCGCTACTGTGCACCGGAAAAGCGATCCATTTCCAATTATTAATCAAACCTAATCTATTATTGATTCCTATACACTTCTCTCTAAAAAAAATCGCTTCTCTGTACACAAAGATAGTAAGTTATATTACAATAAATGACAGTTTTATGTGATATGAATTTGAAACCTTACTAATCTCTTAAAATTGCTGAATAAATGAATGAAATATATTTACAATTCTCATAAAATGAGTAATTACAAATAAACATATCGCCTTAAGTCCACCTGATATCAATTTTGTGAGAGAGAATGATTATTTGAAGAAAATTTAAATCTCCTAAAAAGATAAATTCCTACGCATAAGCACATCTGGACATAAGATAGATTTATTTACATTCTGACGTGTCCACGGTATTTAATTAAGCACGAACAAGTATTTTTAGGGCATCCCGATCTTCCAGGAATTCGAAAACATTATTAGCATTACATTATTAAATTATAAATGGCGTTATTTTTTCACATCTCGTGTCTTCATCGCGCATAAATAAATATATGGAGTTTTATTTAAATCCATAAGCAAACGTCACATGAATTTATTACAACGGCCGTTGTTCATTGGGAATTATTAATCACGTTCTAGAAATATAACGCACGGTTTACACAACGATCGCACCATAAAAATCTTGAAGGATATTAATTATAAGCGATCGGAGCTTGTGTGCACACTTATCGCTCAGTTAATAAATCGAATATCACTGTTTAAATACATACAAGACGAGGAGAGAAGAGAACATAAGCGAATTGTTGTTCTGACGATGATGTTGCACAGCGTAGTAATAAAGAATTTTATAGATCGGATATTAAGAAAATTATCAATCTATATTTAACTCGTGATACTGTAAGACCTGGATAGGCAGTTAATGATGCCCATGATATTGTGAAAGTTGTGCTACATCTAATCATCCACAGGGAATGCATACCTTACAATTATGTGTGCATGCAATATAATTACGCTATTTAACTTGCATCATTTAAGTATTCTCATAATCTCGTATTCAATTTAAGTGGTCACTACTACTATTAGCATTTCTTGTGCCTGCTAATTAATTAACAATTTTTTGTTTTGCTACAAGATACGAGTCTACAATTACATTTTCAAATACCATAACCAACTACTAAATCTGTCAAGTCAGGGGATTAGCTTAAATAACCATAACTTCGTAAGTCTCTCTTTTATTGACTATTTTCTATATTGAATAACCACAATATACAATGTACAGTTCCACTTAGCCACACATCCATTAGACTTCAGAAAGTTTCAACTATTTGCATTATATTTCATTTATTGAGGCACTGTTTGCAGTTATAGGTTGGATTGGTGCATAGTATAACCTTTAGAGAATTGTACTTTGGAAATAAGAGTTTTGTTGTTTTCTTTTTTTAAACAATGTTATTAGAGAATTAATATGTTTAACGGCGGCACTGCCCATGCTATGTGCAATATTTTCATGTTAAACGAAGTGTGTGCTTAGCTAAAATAATCACTTACAATTAGCGATGATATGATTTCCTTGTAATCTATGTATATATAACATGTACATACATATATGTTAAGTTCTCTCTACTTTGTTTGCAATTGATCTGTTTTGTGCACTGGTTTTATAATGTTTCCTGACTAGTAGCACATCATCACAAATATTAGTGGTATAAATAGCATGCAATTTTAGTAACTCATCAAGATCCCTTTTATTCACAGTTGGATCAACTATTACCACTTCTGTTGTTAATCCCTCATCCAATACGTGGATTTCACTTGTTTCATATTTATTTATCATGCAAATATAATGCATTCCCCCTATTTAACACAGACCATACTTCTTCGTAATCTCCATTTACCTTAATGAAGCTAACCATGTCTCCTTTTTCCACCACACCTTCGCCAGAATACACCTGCATGCTATTTACATTTTCTGTAAAATCTGAACATGTGAATTGTTCCTCATTGTTATAGCCAAAGTTCAGGTTCTCACTTACCTATACCTTGACTTTCCGTTACCTTCATCATAGTTTCAAGGTCACCTGTTATGACCTATTTTCAATCTTCCTACAATCACGTTATAGATTAGACTGATTACACATGAAGTAATCAATTTTTCTGGGCCATACTTGGAATTAATTTACTTACAATTAAAGCATCTCTTCCCACTGCATCTCTTCCCACTGCATCTCTTCCCACTGCATCTCTTGTGTTTAAGTTATTGGTTATCTTGTTCCACTACCACTTGTGTGTTGACCGTCTTTTCTTATTCGCTACACCCTAGCTTTTCCTCTTTGCTAATACTCTTTTAAATCTCACAATAACTCATCTATATCGTTATGTGCTTTTACCATCATCGTGAAGCAGAATTCTTCACTGAAGATGCCTATCAACATTTACTATTTAATTTCAGTAAAGCTCAATTTTAACTGCTGATATAGACCATGGTCTTCAGGAGAGTAATTGTCTTATTAACTTTCTGACGTGTTTTTCCATTTAGTAGGGGTTTGCTTATCAAATAATGTTTTTAGAAATGCCACAACAAAACCTGATATTATTACTATTATTGTTATTATTATGTAGATAAAGAAATAATTTGATAATGAAAACATAATTTCGTGCTCAATGGGAAAGCATTTCGATCTATATTCACCCTTAAACGTTTCTTGGTGAAGCAGTAGGTTTCTATACTACGTATGAATAATTAATCCAATATTAAAATTTTTTTAATAGGCCAGGTAATTTCTACGGACAACACAACTATGGATGTAAGATTCACCATATGAGCAAAAAATGTTCATCAACTCAATCATACAAAATTTTAAAACGGCAGGCGCTGTATAAGCAAAATGTAATCCATAAAACAAGAAAATTGTGGTGTGTTGTAAGAACAAGATATACGGCATTTAACTCAAAATTAACAACCAATAAAGTTGCACACTGTTGTGACAGAAGCATTTTATGTGTTTACTGAAAGGAAAGACGCATCGTTGTTATGCACAAGTGCTGATTTTAAGTAAAAATAATTTTGGAGATCGTCTTTGTGAAAGACATTTCATTAACTACCCATTTATTTGATGTAAATGCATAAATTCCATATATCTTGTTTGGCCACAAAAGCAGTAGTATCTGGTATTTGATAGAATAAAAATAAAATTCAGAAATTAATAATTAAAAATCTAGTTAATACTTTAAAAAAACATTTAAGTAATAAAGGTAATATGATAATGTATATAGAAGTTCGTCGTATTACCGTCTATATTTGATTTAACACATCTGCCGCTTTATAGATTTACAAATCTACCCATCGTCTGTATAAATATACAAGCACAATCAATGATTTATGTCCGACAACAAACAAATGTTATGTGCGGCGCGTCGTGAAAAAACTAACAAATACAGAAGTTCGCAAATCAGATACGGAAATTCGAAAAATCAGAGCGCACATACTCCAAATAAATAAACCGATATGCCGTGGCGAAGGCTGCCATCTAGATTCGTACCTTCGAAATACCTATGCGCGTCGATTTTGTGTATAGAAATTACGAAAATATTTAGGTAAATTAAAATTACATTTGTAAATTAAATAATATACAATCAATGTGTGTGTTCTTATTTCGTCTGGACGACATTAAAATTATTTATGTTTTATGTAGATTCTGAAATGTTAAAACATACGCGGATAGGTGTAATAAATATTATGTTAATAATTTAAATTATTTATGAGCGTATAAATCAAAGGTGTACTGGATGCTAAATACGCCTTCAGCGAAGCGTATCGATAGTAGGCTTATAGAAGCAACAAATAATCAAAGATAGAACGCAAGCGAATGATTTTCTTTATTTGTCCTTAGGCGCCTATCTTAATTTGAATATTTTTATAGTAGCGTACGGTATTTCATTTATACTACATTCAAGGTGGAGTACACATAACAATCAGAAATAATCCAGTTACTCATTTTTATATGTATAGAGTACCCCTAAATCGTCTAAAGCTTTCATGTTTCCTAAAAACAAAAAAAAAGTGCAATGTTCCACCCTCCTTCACACATTAGTAAATTTACTACTAATCTTGAATTGCTATCAAAGTTCTAAGATATATTTCAACGAGAGCTACGATATAAGACTTTTTAGGAATCAAGATAACGTATAGAAAGAATCGTCAAAATGCAATATCGAGAGCTTTTTCTTCTTCTCCACTTCTGCTTATAGGCATTTTGCCTGTTACGATGCCCATCTTTTATTTGGTCTCCGTACACTTCTTCTTCCTAAACATCTATAAAATCTCGCTCTGGCTGGCAACCTTGTCATTTGCATCCGTTCTATGTCTTCCTTCCACTTATTTTTGTTTTGCTTTATTGTCTCACATATGCCGAAGATGTTTAATTCCGCTCTTATATCTAACTTTCTTATTTTACCAGATCTTGTGTAGCCTTTCACTCTTCTTAAAAATGTCATCTCTTGTGTCTGTATCCTGCTTTCTTGTTTTTTCGTTGTTCATGTTTCGCTGCCGTAGCGTTGGCACTGCTGTCGGTTTATAAAATTTTATTTGTGTATATTTCTTGCTTTGTTTTTTAACGTTCTACTGATTGCTCCACAGATATGTGTGAATTTATTCAGTTTTTCTTCTATGTCTTCGTTTCGATCATAAGATGCATCCTAGCCTAAATATCTAATGTATTTCACTTGTTCCAGTACAGTATCGTTGATGATTATCTTTGTCCTGGTTAGATATTTACCCAGAAAAGCCATGGCTTTGGTTTTATTTACAGATATTTTCATTTCATAGTTTTGGCAGATCTTTTGTAATGTATATATATATCCCTTTCTGTAGATCATCCTCTGTTTCTGTTAGCAGTCCTAAGTTGCCAGTATATAAGATAGAATTTAGGACGGTGATCTGGTCTAAATATATTCCTTTATGCCATTTTTTTCCATTCCGTTATAATAGCATCAATGTATATGTGGATATTCCATTTGTGGTTAATCTGCCTTTTTTAGAGCACATTTGTTCCTCTTCTATTAGTTCCTCTGCTATGATTTGCTATAGCAATATAAATATGCGGAGTTAAATATACGTTACATTTGATCTCTGTCAACTTGTTTAAATAAAACAGTATAGTGCAAATAGATATGTGGTAGTCAACACATTTCATTTAGAACTAAGAGTAAACTGTATTATCGCACAAGAAATTTATAAGATCGAAGGTTGACACGAAAAAGGTATTGACCATCTACATCACCAAGAAAACAAATTACAGTGTTGAGACAAAACTTTAACATTTGGACATACTCGCACATGCTACAACAATGAGTTTTGTATTAAAGTTACACAAATTGATTTACTGTAGATATACTGAACGCATAGAAATCATTATGTATTTAATTGACCGCTTAATAGGTGCTCAAATATATTTTTATTTCAAATTTTTAAATATTGTTTTGAAGTTTACGATGAAGTGAACGTCTTTAACGTTGAAAGTACTAAACCTGTGATTGGTATTATTTTCTACTGCTGTGCTATAAGTAAATGCTAGTACCAGACCCGTAATCATTAAACTTCTTTCTATGGGAACACATAAAGTTTATATGTAAAACTCCTATTGTAATGAAGAAATACTAATTAAGAGAATATACCAAGCATTACAACAATTGCAAGGACTCTGTGGTTGTATAATTCACAGGTATCACAGTAAATTCTGCATCACAAAATTAATAATTCATTCTCTTCATTCATTCATTCACTGCTTAATTTGTGAGGTATGGAGTTTACTACAATACCTGTGAAATATCAAGGACTATTAACTATTAAGAAGCGAACATGAAACATCAGCAGCAAGGAAAATATACGCATAAAAACATTTTTCTAGTGTAAAATTATATTTCTTGTTTAAAAATAGTTTCAAACGTACATGTTAAACTTCTGAGAAATATTTCGTTCTTCCTTTTTATTTTCGGACAAGAAACATAAGACAATGCAGCCATCTAAAATTTTTCTATAGAGTAAAATTCCCTTTTAGGCATACAGCGCATATGTGCAAAGTACTTCAAGGTGGTAAAAGTATATTTGTCGCCATGTTTATTTTTCTTGTAAATTAACAATAAATCGTTTCAAAGTATGCAACTCCCCCCGAGCTCTTTACAAGATCATGAGTCCTACCACCGATTTTCCAAATGCTTTATATTTTTATTTAACTAAGACGTGTTCAAAGCAGTTAATCAATAAATTTATCAACAATGCAAATTATTATCCGTTGTTAGATTTACTATTTCGTTTAAAAGCTAGAAATATTTATGATGATTTGTAACTGATTATACCATTAGAGGGATTTTTTGAGGCAAAGAAATTTTCTGTACCTAAAAACAATATTTCTACCCTTAAGAGAATACAAATTTCTAATGTAACACCTATTGCGAATTACATTAATGCTCTCCAGATAACCATCTATGCTATTATAAACAGTTATTGTGAAACATATTCATGTTTATACCCGTTAACAAACGGGCAAACTGCATTTACATAAAAAATAAGAAAGATGTTATAAGATAATCTAAATATACAGGCTGAACTAATTAAAGTGATACACGCAAATAACAAGGAAAGAAAGCAAACATCTGAATTTCGGACCGGGTAGAGTTATTATTCACAGTGGGCATCACATTTGTACTACATGAGACAATCTTAATTATTTAGCACTATACCACACTAAACACAACCTACATTATTTTAAATGGAACGTGACACCCATAATCACTCTAGCTGCTCCGAATTTACAATACATTTTTATATAATTTACCTCATCTTAAATTGTATGACTTTTTTTCTATATAAATATTTGTTTGTTCCCGCCTCTATTATATTTTGTTATTGTTGGAAGCCAAGTACCGTTAGGGCGTCCTCTTCTCTATCGTTCATATTTTCCACATTTATTCCAATGCACAGAAAGAAACTGCATGGAACCTAAAAAATTTTCATTGAACATTAGAGAAGAGGGAGCTTATATATATGTTAAGGCGGGTGTTGTATTGGTCACCGTATGTGAAATAATAATCCCAGGTTTTTGACAGCGTATGTTACTGCTCCCGAAAGGCACCATTTCGACAAGATCTCACTCATCTTCTTCTGAACACTCTCGTTCGGCTAGCGATCGGAGATGACAGTTTTTAGCATACATTTAGCTGTTATTTTTTTCTGTTGCTATTTAATTTCAGTTCCTTTTGAATTTCCTCTCATGTTCAAATCAAAAAAAGAACGAAGTTTGTTACAGCTGCATAAAATCTTATTAATTATTTTATTGCACTTGAGTTTTCTATAGTGCTAATAATACAACTGTATCAGGAAACCTGTCGTCACCTCATCAAGTACAAGTTTTTGTGCTCGCGTGTTCATGGTTTATTTCTAGAAATCTGTTACAAGTAGATATAGTTGGTGCCAGATATGAATTTGTAGCGAGTTTTAACGTACAATATAACCAAGTAGTAATATCCAGGATATCTCGTTGAAAGGATGTTGTATTTAAAAGGTCATCATTTCATAGGCATCCTGTATAATTATTAGTATGACTTTTATAAGTAATATTCATAGTAAATACAACCAGTATAACTGTTGTCTTTAGCTATACTCAATGGGGTCTAGAGACTGACAATTTCTACTAAAATCATCGTTTAACATTTCCTTTCCTTGTAAGTGGAATAATACTGCTTTCTAATAGGAATACGTACGCAGATACAATTTTGTATAACAAGAAATGTTTATTCTTTGGAAAAAATTCACCGTTTTATGTACAGGAAACAGAATTTCGGGAAATGTATATTTTTCACCCAAAATTCGTGTTTCTTTATTACAGACAATTGTTTTCATCTATTAAAAAACGAATTAAGTGGAAGATTCAGAAGATTTCAACTAGAAGATACTTTTCGCATCTGTGACATAAAATCTCTTTGCTTTAACAAAATTATGTATTTAAGGCAAATAAATTTCATTTTTAACAAGAAACTATGTTATTCATACAATTGAATTTTTCTTTGATTCAAATAAATATATGTTAAAAATATTTATTTGATTTTGTAGAAAAGAATCATTTCTTATGCACAACAGAAACTTTTTTGTTGGTACAGTGTCTGAACTGAAACTGCTTTCTAGTTATCGTTTAAATTCATTTATTAGTCTATATTTTTCGAATTCTGAGAGTGATAGTTACAGATGCAGTTTCAGAAATACAAATGGTTTGAATGAATGTCAGTTAAATATATTGTAGTTAGTAATCAGCATAGCAATATTACACCTCTTTCTGTTATTATTTACATGTCTTTGCAGCTATTTCCGAAACCAGTTCTATTTGAAAATATTACATAACTCCAACATTAAAAAATATACAAATATAATTAAATAAATAAACATCACATCTTTTTAAAGCCGTTAAATCGAGTTAATATGCCTAATCGATTGTCTAAATATCAATAATTATTTTATATACAATATAGTAGTCGAATAATTATATGCATCTGCCTAACAGTGTTAATCGAGTCATGTCTTTAAAAAGACACGAACCAACTTTTTTCGAAAAAATATTCTATATTTGTATATATGTTTATATGTGTATTCACACCGTCCTCGAACGTAAAAAATTATACATCATCCTATACGAAGTCTTTAACTTTCACAATAAGTGTAACAGTATATTCTAACAAGACAGTTATCGATAATACTCAGCGCACCACACCTTTATGGTTAAATGCAAACAGTAAAACGTTTAAAGGAGATGCTGTATATACATACGAAACTAGAAATTTTAACATCGCCTCTTAATAATATTACTCAATTGGAAAATAATAGCGAGTTACCAAATGTGAGGTTATTCATTTTCTACCCAAAGTTTACCTTAACAGTTTCACCGTGCAGGCGCTGGCCACGAAATGTGCGTAGGTGATAATTATGCCTGGTATGTGTAGTATGTAAAATAGAGGTTTATTGAATTCGATTTTACGAGCGCTTTTTTAAGGAGATGGGGATTATTTTACTGTATGGCCAGTTAGTATTATAAACTTTCACCAATCCTTAGTACATACCTACATACTACGTAGCCTTACATTTCCAAACTACAATTAACATAATTGAAGACCAAATAGTTTAATAGCAACTTTCACGTGAGAGGTGTCGAAAATCGTTCAGTACTTCGCTTATAAGGCTTTTGATTCCAAACAAAGATGTATGTACAGAAATACAAACGTGAGCGAATTATGTATCATATCAAATGAATCACTGTGAGCAGATTTTTTTGACAATTTGTGTTTACAAAGCGAAACCTGTTAACGATTTTCTAGTTCAATGTAGATTTTTTGGATCGAAATCTACATAAGTTATGTGACGGCATGTAACTAGGATAAATAAATATATTATACCAATTTTAAAGTATCAGGCCGAAAAACTTTATAGATACGTGTACCATCTGTATGAGAAAAAACCGAAAGTGATATGAAGACATTAAAAAGGTTGTGAGTATGTGTGGATGAAATGACGGATTGTAAAAACTAATAAGCGATTACAAATATTAAGCAATTACAAGACATGTAATTGTATTATAAAAGTTTCAGTTTTCAAAAAAGCAGGTGTTAATGTTTACAACTGATGGTTACGCAATCCTACGTTGTGTAGATCGTTGTCTTAGACAGGGCCAAGTCACAACCAGGGATACCCTTGACAACGGTTGCAACGGTTCGCATGCGTATGCATCACCGGATCTATAACTTGCCCAACCGAGGCCGTGGAGGTCATCTTAGATCTCACATCCCTACACATAGAGATGGAGGAGGTGGTCCATGAAGCAATGTATGTGTGGACTCTGTGCCAAAGAGCTTGGTAATCTCGATTGGAACTTTCCCCACTTCTAAATCTGCTGAACGATTAAATATTTAGAAAATACAGCTTCGAAAAGAACTTTCTTACAAAGCTAAGTAGCAAGAAATAATGGAGAATCCTCCCCCTACTTTCTAAAGGTAAATACCATTAAATGGTATGCGGATGGTTCCAAAACTGATAAAGGAACAGGTGCAAGGGTATTAGGCAAGGAACTAAATTCTCAGAATCAGTGGCAACATACAGATCAATGCAATTGGAAGATGCATTCAACTGAACCTCGGCAAGAACTATCGATGGCAAAGCATTTCAATTTTCTCCGATAGTTAAGGAGCCATAATAGCACTAAGCTCTAACACCATTAGCTCGAAATTAGTCTGGGAATACCTAGAAAAGCTAAATAAGCTAGGCAGAGAAAACGGAGTTGCACTATGCTGGGTATCAGGACACACTGGAATGGGAAAGCTAACCTATTAGCGAAAAGTGCCGCTACAACATCGTTTATGGGACCGAACCGTTCCGTGGTATAGGGATGAGCACCTATAAAAAAGAACTTAAAGACAGAGAGGAGAGCTCAGAGCATTTCTTTAGGACAGTCTTCTTGGTCTGAGACATTCCAAGGTATTCCTTGGAAACTTGAATAAGCAAAGAGCAGAGACTGTACTAGAACTAAGTAGAAACAGATTACGTGTCCTCACAGAGCATTGTCACCTTGGGGAACACATGACATGGATAGGTCTGAATCAGAATAGCGACTGCAGGTTTTGTGGAGCAAAGACTGAAAGTGCGGAGTATCTAACAACCAATTGCACTGCTATCATAGAGACCTGTGCCAACCATCTTGGCAAAGACGTTATAGACGAGAGGAACATACCTTCTCTAAAACCATCACAGCTACTATCACAGCAGTTTATTAAAGCTCTTAGACTGGATGCGGAGCTACAAGTGCGGGCAACCCCTAGCAGCTTACAACTCATATAAGAGGCCCCATAAGTCAATAAATCGCAAGCACCCTTAAGTAATCTAATCTAATCTTAAACAAGTGTGTGATCACTCCTTACTTATTACGTGTAAACTACAAGCGTTACATCTTTTGTCTAAAGAAATTTGAAGCTTTTACCCAAGCATAAATACATTAAAGTTACCTACAAAAGCCATGTTTTTCAAATTTTCCTCTAAGTAAGAAAATAATAAGAAATAGCTTTTCTTATGATTCCTTTTAAATTTTGATTGTAAGCATCTTGTTACCGAAATTATTGAAAAGTTGTAGAAAACAAGTTCGCTTCGGTTAATATTCAATAAGTCAGGACTATATTCATTATAGCCTCAAATTTAGTGTAATGTTTGACATTCCTTCGATTACGTTATTTCACGCCTGTACACTATTAACGCCTATAATAGAATTCATATGAGTAAATCATACACATCACACTTTTACACATTATACGGAAATACTCTATCAAGAAATAAGTATAAAGTAATAGTTACTAAATTTGTTATAAATAGCTTATAATTTAATTCAGCACAACATTACTTTTTGTTCACTGATATATTTCTCAAGAATACAAGCATGCACAATGATATATTTCCGTCTTGTGAGTTCGCTAGAATTTTTGCAGGTATTCAAAGACATTTAATTTCATAAGGGCACTTCTTTAACGTATGCTATTTAAAACGCAATTTTCATTTAATTATTCTCAAGGCAGTTGTATGAACGTGGGTACTAGCAATCCTACAACGAGCATGCAAGCAGAGATTTTCAAATAAACACAGCTAATTAGACTAATTTAGACTGGAGCAGAGCAAGACGTCAGTTACTCTTAATTAATATAATTAGTGACGTTTTGCTGACAACTGGTAATTGGCGCGTATATAGAAAGACGTACAGAAACCAACGCATACATCCACTATATACACCATCTCTTACTGGTTTAAGATCATGGTTCAAAGTATTTATAGTTAACTGGTATGTAATATAATTAGGGTAGTATTTATTCAGTTCGTAAAATATTGAGTCTTACATATCATTACGATTACAAAATTAATATCTATTAAGAGTAAGTTGGTATGCAATTGTAAAGTTTCTAATTCTTAAAAATAAAATGAATGCTAAATGTAAGGCAATATTTAGTGTCATTAACTCGTCTATAAACAAAACAATTATATCAGATATTCCTTAGTGCTAGCCCAAATACTCTAAAGAAAAAAGAAAAAAGATATTTGTCTTCGTAACATTCGGATTTATTTATTTTGGCACTTACAAAATCAACCTCCAAATAGTACGATATAAGTTATTTACGAAATGATTTCAATTCAAAGTACAGACTTAGTAAAAGTAGTTTTGGCTAAAATAAACAATAATAATAACAATAATAGTCCATGCCTTTGCATCCTACAACAGCTTTTCGCCCACTGCAGTGGACATTGGTCGACCATGAGTTATTATTTCGCCTGCACCTGTGATGGGTCATAAGATATTCATTCTCAGCATTCGTCATGGAATGAGGAAAACCACAGAAAACGTCAACCCTGATGTTCAAACCCGGGATCCCAAAACTAATAGCCAAGCGCGCAAAGCACTGAGAGACCAGCCCGGTTAAACAATATTTGATCGATATAGATCAAAACTTTAAATGACCTGCTTGGTTAATTTTTTGAACAAGGAGATTAAATATTAATTTAGCGATCTAATCGGCTGATAGACCCGGGCATTAGAGTCTGTACTCACTGCGACCTGAATATATTGTATATTATATGTTCCTACGAGGGAAGGTCCAGAAGTTCGTGGAATGAAAGGGTTTTAAATAAAATAAAACAATAAATCTATTTTTCCTTTTCAATATAATCACCCTTAAGCACAATACATTTATTAGATCTATGAATTAATTTTTCTAAACCATCATAAAAATATTTTTTATCTTTCGCCTCAAAATGGGCCAAAATTGCCTCCTTTACCTCATTGTCGTCGGAAAACTTTCTTCCACGTAAGTCTTTTTTTAAATTGGGGAACAAATAAAAATCACTAGGTGCCAGGTCTGGACTGTAGGGTGGATGAGCTATTGATTGAAAGCCATGCTTGTGCAGAGCAGCCATTGTAACTTTGCTCTTGTGAACCGGCGCATTGTCTTGTAAGAGCAATGGTCAATTTTCCTCGACGTTTTTCCTTGATGGCCTCCTTTAATTTTTCTAATATCGCTAAGGTAATATTCTCCGGTTATGCTCCTACCCTTTTCTTTGTAATCACCTCACCCCTCACAATCCCAAAAAACAGTAGCCATCAACTTTCCAGCCGATTCTGACACTTTGAATTTCTTTGGCGGTGGTGTCCCTTTTTATGCCATTGCATGGACTTCTGTTTGGACACAGGCTCAAAGTGATGAACGCATGTTTCATCTCCGGTAACAATCCGCTCCAAAATCTGTGCAGGTGTATCTCCACACAGCTCCAAAATTTGTTTGGACGCACAGAGGCGCTGCTGTTTCTGCAGCGGCGTGACCATTCTCGGTACCCATTTTGCACTGACTTTTGTCATACCCAGGTGATCATGTAGGATACGCAAAATGGTGGTATCTAATACTCCAACTAATGCCGATAATTGTTTTTTCTTCAAACGGGCATCTTGCGGCAGAAATTTTTGCACTTTTTCGACGATGTCTGATGTGGTGGCCTCAACTGACCGTCCTGAGCGGGGTCGTCTTCAATCGACTCCCGACCATGTCTAAAAAGACCATGCCACTTATAAATCATTGATTTACTAGCGCACTGTTCCCCATAAGCGGTTTCCATTTCATTCAATATGGTTTGAGCGTTCTTTCCTTGCTTTGTAAGGAACTTTATCACAGCACGGATTGACTTGTTTAGCAGGCAACTATTCGTAAACGACTGACGCTATAGGGCTGCAACTTAACTTATATACTAATGATGAGTCGCCAATCAGAATGACACCTAGCGAGCGCCCCTACCCCCACTCCATCCCCTCCATTCCACGAACTTTTGGACCTCCCCTCGTATATTGCAACAACGTGCTTAGTAAGGTTAAAACGTTCAAGGCTTATAAGAAAAGTTAGTACTAATCTGAGATAATTCTCTTTTTGTTCAGAAGGTGTTAAATGTTTTGCATATGCCCACAATTTGTATTTTATGGTTTCTAAATGTTCCTTACATAAATAATAGAGTTGATCATCAGCTACCCAAGGTTGTGTAAGTTATACCAAAAGTATGCCTGTAATAAACGAACTACTTCCGGAATTGAACCATGTCATGGTGAGATGATATATAGAAGTGAAATAAGAGTGGGAGAAGCAAAGAGAGACCGAAAGGGGAGGGGAAGAAAGAAAGAGAAAGAGAAGAGGGAACAAAAGAGAAGAGAGGAGATCGCACCTTTCTCTTTTCTTCCCTTTCCTCTTTTCTTTCTTTCTCTCCCCCGCCCCCTTATTTCTGTCTCCCTTTCCTTCCCTTACTCTTTTCACGCCTCCCTTTTTCATTTTTCTTCTTTTACCTTTTTTTCTTTTTATTTCTTTCTCCTCTTACTCTTATTTCATTTCTATACATCTCACCATGATACGGTCGAATTCCGGAAGTAGTTCGTTTATTACTAACTCTGGCCGTGGAAGCCTACGTATTCATTTCAAAGTTATGCCTTTACGTCTTTTTGCTGAAAGATAGCAATGTCTTTGCCGTACTTGGCGAAACAAATAGCTTTGTCTTTGAGTGCTTACCTAAGTATGAGACCTTTTGATGTTCTTCTCATTTCTTGTTTTGGCGTTTTAAGAGACTTGTTTAGGTTACAGTAAGTCTCTGGCCCAATGAAAGGCATTCTTGCTGCTTCCCTTACCAGCTTATCGGCTTTATAATTTTCCTCTCCCTTTTGGTAGCTTGAAGCTCACCACAATGTGATCTAATTTTGACATCTCAATTGCTTTAACTCTTGTATCCAGATGTGTATCAGCCAAATTCCAAGACACCTTTCGATGCTGCCTGACTGTCCGAAAAGGTTGCATCTCGAAGTTTTTTCTCGAGGATATTTCCATTGCGTGCAAGACGTAAGCGTCTCCTTAAAATATGGAGTCCTATAATCATTCTTAGGACTTCGGACAATACATTAAGCAAAGGGGTTAGTCAAATCTTCGACAGGTCTGCGCTCGCCTACATGCTTGACGAAAATTGACATACACAGCACGGTGATAGATTGTTTCAATTTTCGTATTGGTTGTGCGTGCGGAGACTGCGGAACTGTCGCGCCGAATATTTGGCGAACCCCACTGATCAAATTGAAAGTTTTCTCTTAGTTAAATGACATTACAATCTTAACCACAATATAAAACCGAAAAGGATATTTATTTGATGTGAGCTATCTACAGTCTCTGCCCAATTTGTTAGAGTCACTCGTTAAACTAACTATATAACTAATATTTTATAAAGCCTCTTTTGGCTTTTATAATTGCTCCTATCCTTTTGGCATAATAGTCGATGCAAGCGTTAATGGTATGTCAACACATCCCCAATATTTCTTACTAATTATTCTTTTGTAGGATTTCTTCTCGACTACACGCGTAATATTACAACACTCCATACGTTCTTAATTGCATTGAGGTCGGGAGAATTTCCCGGCTAAGATAACACTGGCAGAGCGTGCATTTCCAAAAAATTGATGGATTTGACCATGAGGCATGGCGCCTTATAGTGCATGAATGTGTAAGGGCTTTCATTCGGATCTAAATCATTGATATATAGCAACAAGACATCCTGTAGTACACGCTTATATTGGTGTTGATTCATAGTGGCTTGCCAAAAATGCAGTGGTCCAGGATCTTCAACTGATATACAAAACCACACCATAACTGACGGAGGGTGTTTCACCGTTTTTAGTACACTAGCTTCACCAAACCGTTCAGATGGGCGTCGTCTAACAAATTGAGTTCTTTCGGTCTCATCACCTAGAAGTCATCTTCTAGTTTTGACTCATCGTTCAATGCAATCTTTCACGAAAAGACATTGTTTAAACAAAGATATTTATTTAAGTTATTTTGTCTTACTTTTCGTCAATCTTCAATTCTGTAATGTTGATGACGTTTTGCCTTTCATTGTGCTCGCTTCATCATCGGTGTTAATCTTGGCCCTTTCAGTGGGCGTTTGCATTTTAATCCGGCTTCGTACAATCGTCTACGTCCTGTACGCGTAGATATTTGCACTCCTTGTTGAGACATTACATTTTCTATTTCTTTAGCGAATAAACCTCGGTTTTCAGTTGCTAATTAGTAGTGATCCTTTTCTTGCCGCAAAACGCTCTTCCGGTACTTGTAGTGGATACGTTTTCGTTCATTAAAACAGCGATTCGATGCACTATTTGTCGGATACTTCTTTTTTTTTGTAATTGTGCGTTGAGAATGCACTCCTGTACCCAACAATGGCTCAATGTGCAGTTTTTTCTCAGTTTGTATGTCCTTTGTTTTACCCATAACGGAAACATATAAAACCCATACAAGCAATAATGTGTAACACTAACTCGTAAACACGGAAAAGTGTTGTTACATGAACAGATAAATATTCTTTCTGCAATAGTAGCCGATCCAAATAATATTCTATGAATTACTGCGTCTTTCAATCTTCCTCTTTCAAACTCATCCTCTATATAGTACAGAATGATTCATGAGGGGGATAATAATAGGCAAGAAGTCATTAAGCGACACTTTCTCAATCTCTTGGGGAAATATTTATGGAATGTATTTAGATAAGTATTACAAATCCTATTCATGAATTTTATACTTGTATTTGTAAATTATTGCGTTGGAACACACAAAAGCTTAAATTTATAAGGTGGCACTTATAAAATGGACAGGGACTGTGAGATTTCTTACTGTAAATGCCAATATTTTCTTCAATAGTCAAAATTTTTGTTGTAGATTTGTTCAGGTTTTAAATTGCTGGGCCTTATCAATACTAGCCGTTGGTGCTATAAAATTCCTTAAAGGTAAAATAAATATTGAAAAAGTACATGTCGTTATATATTTTTACCTTTTTTTAAAATGGGTCTTAAACTAACAAATGGTGGTGTTTAGATGCAAGTGGTATGTGTGGATAATTTATTCGTAAGAATATATTGTATCTAAAGGCATCTCACGGGAACTGAAGCATTAAAAATAGCCCGGTTTTAATATTATTATTCATTTGCTGCCAACTGTCGTTGTCGTAAATCGTACAATTACTTTACGAATTTAATTATTAATATCGCGAGACGAGCGTAACTATTTTCAAACCTACATACATACATCCACCCTCGCCTCATCCGCATGTAACGACGCGCCGTAGCGAAAAAATACGCGAACACATAAAATGAGTGGCGAAATATTTATTTTTGTTTTGTTAAAAATAACTGTATCTAACGAATGTTTTGTGAACGAGAATGTGTGCGCGTTGTATGTGTGCTGATGATTACGATAGGCGGTGAAAGAGAAACAGAGAGCCCAGCAAGTATTTAGTTAGAATCAGATCGTATCCGATCGCACGCCAAGCAGAAAAGGACCACTGTGCGTCTCTTGCGGCGTTCTTAAATTAATTTAATGATGACTTGTTTATCGCCATCCTTAATAAAAATATGCGCGCGTTTTATTTCGGTTTTATTATAATAAAACATATGGTTACGTGCGCATCTTATTGGCACAAGTACAATTACACAAGCAGAGGATTTGCGGAAAAAATGCGTATTTCTCGCTTAAACGTTTAACGCTAATTAATTTATTTATTTATATCGCGAGCTGGTAAAAATTTTTGCGTCCGAAGCGGATTATGCAAACATTAATTTTAGATACCTTACGGTAAATTACCAATCTCCTTGTCGTCATCTTCCCCGGCCTCCTGTTAAATTCGTACGGCTACTGATACCTTAACGATGAATGTGCCCTATTTTCAGTTGTACGTGTCTGATTAATTTTATGCATTACAATGGCGTAGTTAGTGGTAAGCGAGTAGGTTCAGATCGCCCCAGACAGCACTAATAATTTACTTCGTTTACAGCTTTACGGTGTTAAGATGACACGTCCCTTTAAAAAAGCAATCTTTCTTTAAAAAATTATTAGTACTATGATTGCGACTCACATCAATTAACTATTACAAACGTTTGTTAACAAATTATATCGCGAAAATCGCAGCACCTTTGGCACCACATTTCGATGTTTATGTTGATTTGGGTGTTCTTCCAGATGCATTTGAGGGAACTAAAGTAGTCTCTGCATACAAGGAGGTCGATAAAAACGATATTAGAAATTTCTTAATCTATCCCATTTATTCAAATATTTTTGAAATTATTATTATTATTATAAAGAAAATACTTATTGACTTTATGAATCAAAATCTGTATTTATCTTGCTTAATATAAATAGGTGAAGACCCAGTGAAGGTTGACATATTTTAATGAAATTTTTAGGAATTACGTATTTTTACACAAACAAACATTAGAAATTTTAGCAAGATATATTTTGTTAACGACGGTACCGTTAGCTTGTTTTTCTGTTGTCATTATTTACTTGAGTGTTACTATGAGGTATACTTGAAGCTTTACGTTGCTCTAATATAAACCTGTACTTATTTAAAAGTTAACTCTATTTACTTGTTTTGAAAAGTTACTTTTCCGAATATTTTTTCCTATCAACAGCACATAATATAATCACTTTCATTACGACTTACAATATGTTCTATTACGAGATTCGCTTATAAAGATACTATAATAATAATCTTTATTACCCCGCAGATCAAATTCAATTACAGACCAAAAATAACATATACAGTACAGTGAATGAAATAAGTAAACATCCAAGCATGCAAATACAAACAAAAAGCTTAAATAAGTGAGTAGGTAAATAA
This sequence comes from Trypoxylus dichotomus, assembly GCA_023509865.1. NCBI lineage: Eukaryota > Metazoa > Arthropoda > Insecta > Coleoptera > Scarabaeidae > Trypoxylus > Trypoxylus dichotomus. The sequence goes on along the minus strand of CM042074.1, from coordinate 41,987,705 downwards.
AAACATGGAGGAAGTCATTTCCAGAATGGATCACGGTGTAATCGATTCGCATTAGAACACAGATGGGACAAAGACGCCTTGTAGAGTAGATTAGAACGTATCGGAAGATCTAACATTATATTTTGGCGCAATAAAATTAATCTGACTGAGTAGAGAGGACGAATCAATGCGATTATTAAATAAATCTATTAAAAATTTACTAGCTCCTTCTTTGATTCAACGAGATAAATTTGTTCCTACGAAGTAATCCATTGTAGTCAGTACCGCGCGGTGGATAAGTACTATCCAATTTATACTATAGAAACTTCAAAAATCGTTTTTGAATACGCTCAAGGAGCAACTGTTGATGGATACAAAGTTGATACCAGACCAAAGACGAAAATTCCAATTTAGATTGAATGGGGGTATGATACAGTACTGATAATGCATTCAAATTATGAAAGCGTCTGCAAAGTCGTATAAGGAAGCCTAGAGATTTATATACGGAATGTATAAATGAGAATCAGAAAGCGCACCAATCGCGTAGGTCTCATAATGGCGTTTCCAGAAACTGAGAATTGAAAAGTAGCAGGATCAAAGCGTTTGGAGAAAGATAGTACAGCACATTTATCTATTTTTAAGAGAGCACGATTGTGAATAAACCAATTATTAATTATAACAAGATTTTTTTTAGACAGTGAAGCAGTCAGGTGCAGATATAATATTACAGAATATTCTTAAGTAATCAGCATATGCCAGAAGTTTACAGTCAAGGAGCTGTAAAAGATCGTTGATGTAGACATTGAAGAGTAAAAGACCTAAATTAGATCATTGTGAAACACCACTAGAGGCAGTAAAAGAGTTGAACAGGTATCCATTAAAAAATACATAATATGACCGATTCCGTATATATAAATCAAGGAAGGCAGCAGTTTTCGGAAATATGCCCAAGAATAACAACTTAGAGGTTAGCACAGAGTGATCAACTATATCATATACTTTGCGAAAATCAGTCTAGATGACATCCACTTGTCTGAAGCATCTAAAGCTGGATTAATTCAGTTGAATTAGGTTTTATAGACTTACGGCTGACGAAACCATGTCGGTTTACTGAGATATAGGACTTGTAGAAAGCGTCATTACTTTGCTGAGATTTAGTTTACCACAACACCATTATATTAAAGAAAAACGATGACATTTTTCTGATTTTTGTTTTAAAGTACAACGTTTTCTTGACGTAGCCAAATTTGTCAAGCAAATTTGTATTTGTTTGCTGACAAAAGGGTGTATCGTTCATTTATTTTATTTACGAAAGAATAGAAACTGTTCGTTCGTCTTACTTTACTTGTTTGTTATTTATTATTTTATATGAATTTTAATCAAGTTGGGACATTTTTAAACATAGATTTGATACAACAGAGTTTCAGTATTAATTTTTAATAACAAATTCTGACGAAGCAAATAAACCAAAACAATGAATGACCAGTAAAATACAAGAATTATACCTATATTATACCTTGAAATGAATACGTAGGCTTCCACGGCCAAAGTCGGTAATAAAGGAACTGCTTTCGGATTTAAACCGTATCATGATAAGGTATAAGAGAATATAAAATAAGAGTAAAAGGAAAAAATAAAAAATATGTATACATACAAAAACAGGTGAAAAAGTGAAAAAGGAAAGAAAAAAAGACGGAATCTCGACGTTTCGCCTCCGTCGTAACAGGCTCCTTCAGGAGAAAATAGGGGAACCAAAGTCGCACGGTAATTCGAAGTATTAACCATGTTAGAGGCGAAAACGTTTTCTTACTCTTTTTCAACTTATTTCACCTTTTTTCATATTTCACTTTTTTCTTTTTTTCTTTCCTTTTTGTTTTTCATCTCTTTTTCCTCTTACCCTCATTTCATTTTCTCTTATACTTTATCATAACACGGTCCAAATTCGCAAACAGCTCGTTTATTATCTTATACCTGATAACAAATACAGACTTGCTAGAAAAAGTTGGCCACCACACTAATAAAAATTGCATTTTAAAATAAGAACAAGAAAAATGTTATCGTTTTTCTTTACTGTAATCATTTATTTTTCTCAAATAAAAAGCTCTAAGTTATAAACAAAATTGAATGGTCAAAGTAAAAGAAAGTAACCGTAACTTATACAAAGTGTCCCAAAAATCCTTTTCACAATAAGAAGAATATAATAAAATACTAGCCAGGTTTAGCGAATCAATATTTATTTTTTTATTAAAATACAGGAATTTATTTCTTAAAAATTATTTCTAAATGTGTTTAAATTATTTTGCTGGCGGTTTTCTAAACGAAGGGCAAAATTTTTGAGAACAGGTTTATGTTACCGCGTCTAGATATCAATCTTCCAGAGAAAATTTCACAAACAACTGGTAAGGATACGTTAGACGTATGAGACGTTGTTCTGTCTTATTAGAATCAAGTGTTCAAGCCATTAAAATCTTATAAGTTCTTAATCATTCATTAATTCCTTGCGCCGACATTGCAGTACAAATAATAACTTTTGGCGAATAAAGTGGCCTTTCATGTTTCTAGTTTAGATTTTCTGAACACCAATAGCGGTAGTTCTCGCTGTTTACATGTCCATTAAGGTGAAAATGCCCTTCATCTCACAACGCTCCATAGCGACTTTCCCAAGAATGGAACTAGCTATTGGGATAACTCCCATAGCCCACTCAACGATTATGTTCACGCAATGAACAAACTAAATTTAAAAGAATATTTGGGACACCCAGTATATTTGAAAAGGAGAAGGTTGAAATTTAGGTATATCTAAAATCATTAATCCTTGAAATTAGTATAATATAATTTACACATTAAATATAGAAATCATATAAGCGTATAAACATTGCTACAGATTTTAAAGGACTTAATAGCTTAATTTACTAAATACATAATGCTAGGAATACGTTTAATAGGTACTGCATGGAATTCAATGCAAACTAAAAATTCACTAAGCTTAGCATTTATTTCATGCCGCATAAAATAATACCGTTTACATAAATTACAGATTTTCCAAAGTTTTTCTGCGTCGTTTTTTCTCCATGTGTAAGTATGTACGCACTGCATTATTTGTTTATACACACATAGGCATACATTGGTGCGTAGCCAAGTGTGAATTTAAGACAGACGGATCTATCATCAGTTAAAACTTACACGCCATGTCAAACCGACATTAATACAAAGACCAGTAATTTCTAGATGGAACAATAAAAATGCGATAATTACATTGCTATTATTGTCTTTTGTTCTATACGACTACAATTAATGTGGTAGGTACTTTAATGTTTTCATAGCATTATAATATGTCCGGTAATGAGTACCCTTTTTCCTATTCACGTAGACGTATTTAATTTATCCGCCGTATGGTTGAACCACTCCGTTTAGTCATTGCATGTACACACATACATTGCGATATTTTTCTGTTTCCAGTTCGCTGAAATCTGTCTTCCGACATATGTACTGTACGCATATGCAAACTGTTATATTTTAATAACTATGTACACTGATGTACAAAATTAAACTTTTCGAATATATCATAAACTAAAGAAGGTGAACTCTATAGAATTTTTCTTTCTAATTCCGGACCTACTTTCCAAATTTTCTTAGCACACAAAAATTTTGAGGAACCGCGTTTTCTAGAGAATGGTATAGGTACGTTATTTATTAAAAAAGCATATTTCCATTCCTGGTGAAATATCTCCCCATTTCCATCACTCACATCACTAAAATTGTCATGAAAATAATTCAGATCTCAATGGAAGAAATGAATCTTCAGGAATATACTTGCACCCAAATACACAGTTTTGATGGACTGCTTGGTAAATGGCTCCCTTTAATCTAAGCTATTGTACTATAACTATAACTAGTATTCTTCATTAATTTCCTCATTTGGCACTCGGCGAATATTCTCTTTTCTATTTTAGCTTCGTTTGTTTTGGGAAATTTATTTTTTAAATAAGAAAAACCTCCATTATCTTTGTTCATCGCCTTTACGAAGCTCTTCCTCAACCCCAGTTTAATGTGAAGATGTGGCAGTTGTATTTTTTCCGAATTCACGAGAGACTCACAACTGACAATTCTTAAAACCAGGAGCAAGGCTACTTCTTCTTGGACATTGTCTTCAATCCCTACTGTCCCATTCGCGCAAAATTTCATGTGCTCCAACTGCAAACCCAGTATCAGGGCTACACCTTCAACTCCGTATGCACTTTCCATTGAAACTGGATAAAACAGAGCACCAGGTCTCACCAGCTCTGTTTTATTAAGTTGTAGCTTCATGCTTTCATAGGATTATGCTGGCAGCATAAGGGATGGAAACAACTAATTTTTGGGGATACGAGTCCATTGCCTCTAGTTCCTTCTAGCGTTGATATCGCGATGGGATACCAATCTTGGTTTGAAAATAAATGCTGCAGTTCTTGCTACCTACTATGGAATATGCAAGTTCCACCTTTTCAGCCTTGAAAATTACGGACAAGGTTATAAGGCTTCTTAGAGATGCCAACAAAGTCAGGGTCCGTTTCCCTGTCATCGTGGTCCTCGAAATTACCTAGTGAGTTTTCTTCAGTATCCAAAGTCCATGAATCTGGTAAGGATGGTATGACAATATCCATAGTATTGCGGAGCGCAGGTATCATAACGAAACAAAAGTGTTTACTTTAAAGTTTTACTTTAGTTATTGACTAACTTGGTATGTCACCGATTTTAATTGTATACAATTAGGATTCTTAAGAATGGTCCCTTGGTGCTCCTCGTATCAGTGAAAATAAACCGTAGATACGTGTGGCTCAAATCTTATCCTGCTCCCTCAACTTTATACTCGAAGCAGAGTTCATAAGTTTTTTTGATGAACGGTATTATATTTCATTTTTGAGCTTTGAAAGCCACTTCACGACAAACATCGCAAAGGCTGTCGAGACTATTCTGTGGCGAGACATTGTAACGTTAGAAAGTAAATGATATTGAACTTATTGTTGATTGTACTATCATGTGTTCAAGGAACATAATATTAAAAAGCTGGGAATTGTTGAATTGTGTAATTTTACATATCTGTTGTAGTGTATTTTTGACTGATTTTCTCTTTATGTTCTTATATGCTTTGATCAAGCTGTAGAAGTTATAACATTTAATGTGACTGTGAAAGCTATAGTAGCAGCATGCGATATTTAACCGATATGTGTTACCAGTTAAATGAAGATAGCTTAAAGGTTCCTGAAAGCAAAGTAATACGAAACAATGTGAACTATCGGAAATATCATACGTTATTATCAATCATAAAATATAACAAATAATATGAAATGAAAGCATCAGTAATGCAATCAAATCATAGAGATTAAGTTGGTATGGTTATATAAATAGGAAAGAACATTGTGGAAGCCATAGAAAGGTAAGCTAAGAAGAAGAACAAAAGTAAGATTGGAGATAGGAAATGAAAAATAGAAAAAAATGGGCGAACATACACAGCATCTAAAAAATAATGTGGAAAAAGAGGAAGGACAACTATGATTATAATTAGAGAATGTACAGTAACGTATGCGCTTATATTGGATTTTCTACTTTCATTGTTGTTGATCATATTACGATTTGTTAAAGAAAATATGACATGGATGCAAAAAATTAACATTACACAAGACATTAGATTTCTAATTAATCTTTCAGTTGTGTAATTTCTATTGTAGTATAATTACTCACTGATTTTCTCTATATGTAGTTTCGATATTCTGATGAAGCTGTAGAAGAAAAATTTTGATTTAAAGCTTTATGGAAAAATACCACAAACTTCTTCTTATCTTACCATCCGTTTATCAAATTGGTGTCAATTGCGGGCACCTAACTTTAACTTTTGAAATTTTTTGTAGTGGTCTGTTCCAAAAATGGAAAGTTAACTGCAACGATATAATTCAAGAAGGCATCTACAAACTAAAATGAAAGACAAATGAACAATGACGAATTTGCTATAGGATTCACAGCATCAATTTAGTTACAAATTGTATTACTACTTTCATAAAAGTTAGTTACTGAGCCACATTTTAATAAAGACTCATAGTAAGAAGGGCGTCCTACTTCCCGTAAAATGAGGCTCCACACTCCACAGATTTGTGGCAACAATGATCCAATTATTTGACCGATAGGATGTGCAGATATATCCGTAATCGAATTTTTCTTTCTTAACTCAAAGTACTTGGTAACGAAATGTAAAATGTGAATCGGCGCATTAATTTTTCTATCTATAAAATTCTTAAGAAAGCGAATCAGGTACCACATATTATGAAGAGACTTAAGTCCGATATGAACGTCGATTACCAAGGATTTCTTAGCTTTTTCGTGTCTGATATTCTGTGAACATCTTGCCTACATATTTAACCTGACTTTACAGACTTCCACTTTTCCAGATTGTTGGAGATTCATCAAAGGTTTCTAAATACAGACCTATTGTCATCTTGCCAAAATTTTGTCAATTACTCTGAAAGGTGAAGCCGAATCTATTGAATATATTGTTAGTTGACAGCGGATGCATACACATACAGATTTCTTAAACGTTTTTGATTCAATTGATCATTCAATACACTTAGCAAAATTGGATTGCGGAGGTTTTCCCTTAACTGCATAGTGAAACTAATAACTTTATACTTAATTAAAAGACTCACTACAAAAGCATTTATGATGCCTAGCCTATTGACTTTGACAGTGATCCTTACAGGCTATGCGTAATTAAAAAATTTACTGTAAATATAAAGAATGACTTAGGAAGAGAAGCGGCATCTATGGCTAGGTAAGGAACAGCTAACTTAACGTATGTTGTGTCATTATTCTGGCATGTCCGGGATATGAGTTTCAATCGCTAACTGAACATAAAGAATAAACTAGTGCCAAACTTTGTGAATAGCTGTATTAGCTACACTGCTATACTGCCCCCGGCTAATTTTGCAGTACCCATTTATTTAACTAGATTGGTTGGTGTTTTATGTCGTATGGCTGGAAATGTCAATAAAAGTTAACGCGACCCACTTGTTATTAGATATCAAGAATGTTTGTTTACTCACTTCCTTTTCTGTATTTATAGACTTTTGAATTTATTAAAGCAAATAATGACAGTGTATTATATGGCAATTTGATATCATTCCTTTCTTTTTTGTTTTATAACCGTTGTATTCTCTCTTTTATTTACAGAACTGTACCTTGCTTCTATCTTTCATTATTGCGTAAATGGTTTCATTTCCACTGTTATTATTAAAGACAAAAAAAATTACACTGATTTGATACAACTCTTATAAGCACCAACTATGTACATGATTTTGAATAAAAATTGGCTTATAACCTCTTATAACGCCGACTATTACATTGGTTACTGTCTACTTCTTACTCTAACAATCTTAATACATCATCGCCTAGCTTTTCAGGTAATTTACAGTGGCATGCGCAAACAATAAAGGAAAGGAAACAGAATGACCAAAAAAAGAAAGAACCACAATTCTCGAATATACACAAAACCGCATGTTTGATTAATCCAATATTGAATATAAGGCTTGGCCGCGTCAGCATTAATACCTTTAAATATAAGGTGTAATAGATAGTTATCAGGGGTAATGTATAGCATTTTTGGTCATTATTCATGTAAATTGGCATTTTATAAGTGTGATTGTACGGTGTGTGATTTTATTTAATAACACCCTAGGTTTTAATTCGGCCTAATAAATGCTAATGATAAAGTCGAGCGTTGAAAATAAAATACCGAAAATTATCGACAAATCTAAGATCTCTTTGCGCACCGCGAACTGGTGAGGAAACTTTAACATAAGTTTTCTAGTATGGGGTGCCGGGGATAATTATGCAAATGGTATGCAAATGCAACCACAAGTGTTATTACCCGCACATACATAATTTAAAGCTGTACGTACGTGTATACGCGGTAACTTCAATAATTATTTCAATTATTTTGTTGACAAAACTCGCACCTAACCAGTCTAGCTATTTATAAATACTGTTACACAACGATTTAATTATATCAAAAAGTAGAATCAGATTATTCAAAAAATGCTTATTTGTTCTTCTAGACACGTAATAAATTCTAAGAGGGAAGAGCGACATTAACGTACCTTTGGGGTCTCCTTGGCTAGTCATCAGTAGTTGTATATATGCTGTCTAATGGAAAGTTAGCCACTACTTTCTCCAAAGACTTCTCGAGAGACTTACTGTAAAAATTCGTTTTAGAATAAACCATCTCCTCTAAATCAAACTATATTTCATGGTCTAGTAGATTAAAGTCCGAGTTTAACGAAGACTAATCTACACTAATAAAGTCAGGAACGTTTTCTTCTAACCATTTTGTAGATTTTGTTTTCTGGCTTAGTACTGAATACTACTGAATGCTCCAATGTTGATTTTGAAATAGAGTTGTGTTCAGTGGCTTCTAAAACGGTTTCTTGATACACTTTGGAGAAAGTTTGAATGCTTTTCTCACAGAATTATAATCCCGGAATATCATTATAACGGAGTCGCAATTATGCCAACTGACTGGTGACCTCTTCGAACACTTTCAATGAATCATTTGCTTCTTTTAAACTCCATAAACTCCTTCATTTTGTTTACTGAACTTCTCTTCTACTGTAAATTTTTTTTCTTCATTTCGCAATCGCTGATCTCTGGGAAGTCCCTTTTTATCAAAGCAAAAGTAGATTCTTGAGAGATCTTTATTTCTCTTTTGTTTTCTTAGAAGGTTTCGTCGAATTCTCTGCTTCTATATCATTTTCGGTACGTACAGCGTATGAACAACCAAGCTTTTGACGATCGCAAAAGAATCGATATCTAATCGACTTATGGTGCAGAAAACAAAAATTTAGCTGTAAGATTTTAAATACTTCTACGACTTCTTTTTCACTCTACTCTATCATAAACTTTATTCAAATTCTTGACTTCTCTACCGTATTTGCTACATTGCACACAATTTATACGCTCAAATTAACGGCCAAAGATTGGCCCAAAGACGGTAAACCGCCAACATTGATCGCCAAGAGCTTAAAAGTTTATGAAAATTTTTTTGTCTTCATTCATTGACAGATTATATTATAGCAATAGTAGTCATGATCATTTTATATTTTGGGTCAAATCTTTGTACCAGTATTCATAGCTAGACTACGTATTTTTAATATAATCTATACATATGTATATATATATACATATTCAGTTTCTTTACGCCTTTCGAAACCTATGATCTGTTTACTTCATATGCCTACATATCATTTCTCTCTTTCAAACACAAAATTTCCTCAGTATCAGTTTAATTACCATAGATAACATAAGCTCTGTACTGGAGTATTCTATAAAAAAAAAGTGTTTATTAATATCACGCTAACTGGATATTCAGCTGTTTTTCTGATTTTGCCATTATTAGTAGCAGCAAAAATGGTACCATTTTATCAATTTAACCAACGTTGTACTTTTATTAACAATAAAGTTAGCAACAGTACCGATTCAGTTTGAACACAATGTATACAGTAGCTGAATGCCTCAAAGGGACAGCGTCATTTCTCGAAAAGCTCTAAGTTTATGGACTGGATTAGTCCCAATTTTTCACTTCTACACGTTCTGACTTACTTTTTTTCCTGAATTTTCAGTTTCCTATTATGTGCTGCCAATTTCTGATCCTTGCTTTGTCCAGTACTTCTACTACCTCTTCCATGCACTTTGACCTGGACCTACCTCCTCCTCTCTCCCCTCCTTCCCCTGGCTTCTCTTGTTAACATTCCCTTCATTGTGTACTACATCTTATTCTACCTCCTATTTCGGTTTAAAGTTCATCCTGTTCCTACATTCCCTATTTGCTATTCTAACTGGCTCAAATATTGTTCTTAATATATCTCTCTCAAATATTCTTAATTTTTTCTCATTATTTCTTGTTATTGTCATTGTTTCACCTACGTGCATCATTATTTATATACATTATTTATTATACTATTCTCTATTTTAAGAGCAGCTGAAAATAATGTAAAACTTATTTTTTATTACAAGTGTAATGTCCATATGTTCCTGGTTCTATTATTATTTAATGTTCTTGTTTTTTAGATATTTCTTACTGCTTTAATGTTCGATTTGCTGTCATAATACTTTTTTTTGTTTCTATTTCTCTGTTGTTATCACTAGATATAATAAGGAGCAGATTATTTATTTACTTCGGCAAAGTTGTATTCTCCTGCTGAAATCTATTTATTTCTGCCTATTGCTTTCCCAAACGCTACTACTCTTCAGGCCTAACTTGCTTCCTTCTGTAACAGTCCCTTCAAACATGACTCTTTTTCCTTTTATCCTTATTACAGCGTCGTCTATACATATTATCTGACCTTCTTTCATCCCCAGTATGCCTTACTTCTCTATGCATGTATTCAAGTGCTATCTTTAACAGTAGTGGATCATCATATTAAAATTAATCGATATATTAAACTAACACAGGTGATAAGAACAATTTCCACTAATTTTATGTTTAAAGTAGAACACACTCTGATCCACGCCAATAACGGTACTACAACATTTTATGAGAAAAATGTATGCAGTAGCGAATTTGGACTCGAAAACTTGTAAATTGTTACTACTTTAGTTTGCTCAATCTGCTGTAAAATTTAATAGGTTATAGGTTCTATTATCTCTTCCGTCTTCTTACACTGATGTGATGAAACTAAACATTTGCCTTTTGTTCCTGTATCAAACTAGGGGTATGGTTTTTAATGATTGTTCTGAACCATCATGAACTTTGTTTGGTTCGTCTTTCTTCACTTTCACAAATTTTGACAATTAACAACGACGGTGGCGAATTTATAACTTCCACCTTTATGGAATTCACTTTAGTTATCAAACTACCCTCGTATTATATATATGTATCTTGTGCACAAGAGCTTATGTACATATATAAAATTATTACTAGGTACCGTGGCAAGCATTATCTGCATTACGATTTTAATTATTTGTAGTGCGTGTTTATTGTGAGTGCAATTTCATTTTTCCCCATACGCCTTACGTTCAGAAATAAAGCGGCCAGCAATTAACGTAATTACGACGGAAAAATATCGCTGATTATTATTGCTACGGCTTCTTTGAATTCTTAGTCATTACTAGCGTTATTAACGCTGACCACCTAATCTGAGTCAGTGTTTTTAGTTGTTCTATGTGTGGGTGGTAATGAACCTTAATCGCATGTTATAATTGGTTTACTGCGCATAAATTATATAGTGGTGCGACTATTATTAGGAATTTCGCAATATCAGATTGTTTCAGTACCTTGCACTTTAATACTAATGGTATGGTTTCGGTTTTTCTTTTGAATGCTCGTAACAGAGATGATAATAGAAACGCATCAAAGCATAGAAATTGGATTCTGGATAATAAATAATTAAATATTAACTAACTGAATAATGATTCAAAAATTGTTACGTCAATATTTGCGCACAACTGAATCTATCGCTTCCACACGCAAAACGTAATATTCGAGACTTATGAATTAATTATTTAGACCTTAAAAGGAGGAATCCCAGGCGTTCCTTTCGATTTTAATGACACTTGGTGCGTTTCTACGCGTTGTCCAATGACGCATAAAATCACCTTCTGTTGCATGCCAACTCTAATTAATCACAGGTCCAACCTAACGAAAACAGTCTATGTTTTATTGTGGATAGATAAGGAGATAGAAAAGGGACTATAATAATAATATACTTGGAGTAACTTCATTTGCTGTTAAAATCACAAGCCGTTATGTCTGATGCTAGTTGTTTAGTGTATAATCGTAGAATCGCTGGCAGGAATACCAAGTGATTCACTATCGTTACACAAGTAGTATTAGTGTTGAATATTAACATAATACGACTCAAAGGCCACAATTGTAATCCTGGAAATGAAGAAGGGATCAGAGTGTACGGAAAAGGGTCAGACATCAGATTAATGGTTTATTTGAAGGAATCAGAGACTATGACCTATAAAAGCTTTTCGAAAAGACGAAATGAGATAGATTCATGTTACTCTCTTGTTAAGCCTCCTGGACTTCTTATCACAATATGTTAACAGAACTAAGGCACTTGGAATTGACCAAAAGACGCATTTGCATGATTGTAGAGATTTTGACCGGACATTATTAACTAAAAAAGCATCCCTTTCTCCCAGATGGGACCAAATTAGTGTCCCTCGTGCAGAGGTTGGCATGTCCCATGTTGGTTATAGCGTTCCAGCGGTAACGGAGACGACGCATTTTCCACTCGAATTCTCCACTTTTCTTGAGTGTCCTGGACAAGACCTGCTAGGGTCCTATTGACGTTCCGGTGGCATCGCAGCTACCTTCTTCTAGAACCTGTTATGATTGGAAATTGAATACTCAATCACCGATTTAGAAGAAGGTAGTTGCGATGCCACCGAAGCGTCAAAAAGGTCCTGTCCAGGACTCTCACAAAATACAGAGAATTCGAGGGATTGTAATTTTGTTTATCGCACATTCTGAAAATTTTTGAATCTCATCTCGTATTTCTTCCGCAAACAAACACATGTGATTTTAAAGAAATATGATTCCCAAAAGTGTTCATAGATCCTGCAATTAAAAATATATCTTGATATAATTATCATTCGACACTAATTTGTTACATCTATAGCCTTGTTACACAGAGTAGCTAATAAATCAGAAGTTTTAAGTTGACTTCAAGTTTCTTTTCTGCAAACAGCAACTATAGCGTATGAAATTTTATTTTGAATTATATTTTATTATTTATATTTATTTATAGTTTCTTCTAGTCTAACTAGTTCAGAGGAAAAATCAATTGACTCACTGAATACACGATTATCCGATTTAAAAGTTAGTTCAAAGCACTACATAATTTATTATAATATATTTACTATAACATTTTAGTATATAACGACTTATCTTAACTTTCTCATTATAACGCCATACTTTTTTTGCAGCAAAGCACAGGCATGACCATCAATTAGACAGATGATGTAGATACAAACGTCGTGTTGTAGAATGTCACATAGGGAGAACAATATAATAAATTCGAAACTTCATATCCCAATTATTTTTTTATAAATTCCAATTAAAAAAAGATTAAATGAATGTCCTATTTTTTGGGTCTTATTTTCGTTATTACGATTCTGTTAACTTTCAAGGTTATATAAACAGATATTTATCGCAATATAGACCAATGAAAAACCTATGCCAAGTAACGCCACTCCACCTAGCAACCAAGAAGAACACATATGGTAGGTTCTTTGATTTATTGTGTTACCGCGTTACACTAGCAACAATGGTCGTGATCTCATAACGGAATTTTCCCAATAAATACATAATATAAATTTGAATAACCTTGTACATGAATTGATCTTGATATAAATATTCGATATTTTAGAAGTTCGCTTAGGTATTGGCATTCGATTGTCCTGCAGAGGTTCAATGTAAGTGGATGTTTATTGTATTCCGAATCTGTCACAGTGGTACGGTACCAGTTTGTTTTTCCATTTTTCCTTGGGTTACAAAAATTTCTTAAGATACTTGTAAATTTGATTTTGTGGCAGAGGAACTATTAATAACACCATTTGTAACTACTAGTGTAATGAAGACAAGAAACATTTATAACAACTATTAATTTCTCAACTTCTACTCACGTTCAATGATAAAATTTAAATAATTTCACCATATTATGATAATTTAATATGTTACGTACTCAAAAAATAACAAGATATTGGAAAAACCTTGGTTAATCTATTGCATAAGATATTTGAAGTATCCTTCGATAATAAATAATTAACTATTCTAATATCACCAGAGCATATTTTTTAAGCAAATTACGCAACTTCTCGCCATACCTCTTTTGAACCGAACATTAACACAAATACTTAATTTATAAAAATAAATATTATCCATTATATATTCGACATGTGTACCGAAAAAAATACACCCAATATCATGTGATAAATATTTGCACCTCTCATTAAAAATATTAAACATTGTTCCGATTGTGCTTAGCATACCTTGGCCGCGCTAAACCACTAAGAATAAACTTGTACTAATTAAAATTTGGCGAATGCTATTCATACGCTCGGTTACAAATCTGTAAAATCATCACCAACGTCACAGCTTCTGTTTAATTTAGAAATTATGGTTCTGATTACATTAATTATTTGCAGATGTTATAATTATATTAACTCTGGCATTGCTGATTTGACGTATGTGACGATTTAATTACTGGCCATAATAAGAACATAATTAGTTCGGTAAAGAATTAAGCTAACTACCTTGTTATCCGTGAGTAACATTAACTTCTAAGAAACAAAAATCTACTTACGACAAACAATTATTTTATATGACGATGACGGTGTTTTTTAATTGTTTCATAACTCTATAAAAGATTAATTTTGAATCTTATTTTAGTATACAAAACAGAAAAGAGTAAAGAACATTAAACGTCTATTTCGTAACTATGAATTAAGTAAAGATATTTAATTACAGACGTAGCCGGCGAACTGTGTGTGTGTACATTTATTAATTTCACACGTGACCCTGGTGGAGGGTGACAGTTTCCGGGATAGTTATTTGTTTCTCCTGTGTGTGTATGCGATCGATGTCCGGAGCCAGGTACGGGTATTGTCTGAGACGTGGTTGCGAACAAGTGGCAACAGATTGTCTACGGTCGTAGATAAGCTCGAGCAAATTGTGTCTAACTTTACTCACAGTTTATTCCATTTCTAAGCCCCTTACGCTGATTGTTTATGATTAATCAATGATAATCCGATGAAAGACAACGAATTTTTTACTGAATGTTTATAGATACCTATTAAGGGAAAGTATACAGTTCCAATTTTGAGCACTTTCACTGGCCTTAATCTTTTTTGATGAACGTAAACATTATTTACTCAAAATGATTCGGCTTGATACATTTGAAAGAATTACCTTCATGTAAAGTTTTATTCAGATATACTTCTGCAAACAATTAATTTCCGTAAAAGTGCAAATACAATTTTGCTCATTACATTGCAATGGGATATATGTAATCGGAATGGTACTCACGATTTTATTTGCTGCAGGTCTTATAGTGCCACTTTGTCATCTTAGCACCAGGTAATTACCCCTATATATCAGTGCTAAATGCTCCTACCCATATTATAAAGACAATATTAGGTTTCTTTGTTTGTCTCGGCCTAGATTCCTCCAAGTATGATGCGACTATATCACCTAAAGTAAGCTAGGGCGCAGTAAGTAGTAACAGAAAGTAAATGTCAACCTCAAACCTCAAACGAAATAAAACTATACGAGCATATTATTTTATTGGCCAAGCTATAACTGTGTTTAAAACTGTTCAAATTTGTAAAAAGTCATTCAAATAATTTGGTGGAACATAAGAAAAGCAGGCCACACGACAGTTAGGTTTAAAATGCTCCCTACTACGGCCACTCCTTCCTTTTGCTCTAAATCCATTTACTTTAGACAACTAATCATTGGGTACCACTTAAACAAATAAATACCATTTAGAGCATAGAGGAAGTTGAAGCAAGTACAGTCATTGTCAACCGAGTTACTGACTATGACAGTCCCAATTATTATTTTATATGGTACTGCGATATCTGTGAATAAAACAACCATAGGGTCCTTTCAATCGTTGTAGATGTGTGCTATAACGTATTATGCACAGAATTCTTCACACTAATTTGACACTGGTTACATGTCTGCACTTAAACGAATTCGAAAAATTTCGGGAGTTTTATTAATGTGGAATTTTTCTTATTGTAAAATTGAGAGGATAGATTTATCTCATACATTTTCAATGATTTCTTCCAAAACACTATAAGTGGTATTGTGAATCTAGTACCATCTACAGGTCCTACGAAAACAAAACGTAATAATGGCGGTATAATTTTTCTTTTAACTTGCTACGTATTTGGAAGTTTCAACTGCAATATCTTACTTTACATCTAAATACTCCGATGGTCTCGATTACATTTCTGTAAAAATGTTAAAAGAATTGAAAGATTACTTTATACATCCTTTTATAAACTTAATCAACAAATCGTTTATTTTAAGAAAATTTCCAAATACTTTGAAAATATTGGTGGCAATTTCAGTTTACACAAAACATATCTCTGATATAAAATATGTTGAAAATATTTAAATACTGCATGCTTTCAAGAATAAACGACTTTAAGATTGAGCATAGCACTTTCCAAAAATCAACAAAGTTTCCGAAATGGCAAATCAACAACTACTGGTTTAATTTTATTCCACAACTTTATAATTTGTGAACTAAAGAATTACAGGTATTCGCCAACGGTTTTTTTAAGTTTTAAATAAAGGTATCCATTCCGTAAGCCTCACAATGCTACTACACTTGCTAATTAAATTTTGTAGTCGTGGCGTTAGGGACAACTGCAGGGACTGAATAACGAGTAACGTAAAGGCATGCATACAGTACGTTTCAATTAAATATATTCAAAAGAATACAGAATGCACTTACACACCTCACCTATTGCCTCTGCCTCTCATTAGGGATCTTTCTGGGACCATTATTATTCATTTTGACTATTTCTCGGGCTTATATTTATTAATATACGCTGATGTAGTAATTAATGAACTTGTCCAATGCTGATTGGTTTCTACAAAACAAATTCCGATTACACCACGCAGATACCGCTTTCTTGCTGTTTTAGCCCCATAAAAAGAAGCTGTCAGATACACTCAGCCCGAATATACATAATTCTGCGAAAAAGTGCAACTGAAATCTTAGACATGAGCATGAAGTAGTGCTTTACTTAAAAAGCTTCACACTCCACGTATCTTTTTCGTTGTCTTGAATTTACTGTTTCGCGTAGTATCCTAATTGCGATATTTCTCGAAAATAGGATCTGTGTTCGCCTACGGTATTATACTTTGGAAGTACTATGACATACGGAGGAAGAGCGTTTGCGGTTCAAAAGCAAATCATTCGAGTTATTGTGGGTCTTCCTCCAACGGATACTTGTAAATCTTCCTATACAACACTGTATCGTAGCCTTGTTTATTCTTATGGCATATCGGATGCTACCTTCGTCTTAAAGTCTGTCGATTTAAACATTGTGTATCTAAATAGCTGGGTACCTAGCAAGAGTAATAAAGTAATTTTATATTAGCCCTTATAAAATTAATATTTTGTATGACTACGCATACAATGCGGTATTACATTGCAAAAATATATTTACGCCAGAAGTTTCCCACGATCTCTGGCGTAAATTCGCAAGGAATAAGTTATAGTCAGTTAAGTTCATACGATCAAGAAAGTGTTTTTAACTGGCCGTAGAGATTATACGCCTTCTTGATCTCTGTTTTTTTGTAATAATTATTGAAATAATATACTGAGAGTGTGTGAAATTATTTTTTTAGTTTTTTATCGTTATTGAGCATTGTATAGTATATATAAGAATAAATATTGTGTTTAGTAATTTCACGGGAAATTTTATTTCTTGAAAACATTCCGATGTTACATGAGTATTTGATGGGATAATTAAGCGAATACCTTATCTAATTGATTCCAAGGTTTATTTAGTAATCAAAGAAAAATATTTCCCCTTTGCTTACTGGGGATAACATGTTATTTACTCTGTGATTGAGTATACACCGTACATCAATGAATTGTGTTGTTCTCTTCAACTGAAAGCTGAAATGACACGCACTAATCAAAGAAACAAAACCGTTAACGTTTCTTTTTCATCCTTTCATTTTTTTGTCTTCTTCGTATAAAAGATGACTAATTACTACGAAAGCCAGTTCACGTTCCTCTATATATATGTATATATACACATACATATATATATACAGTACGTGTGTCTACCGAAAGTAGTTAAACAAAAAGAACCCAACAGAATAAAGGCTAACTGCCCACGTCTGTGTAATTAGCGTTGCGTGACCGTCAAGTGATTAAAACATAAATTACATCTGCTGTGCGGGGCGAAATTATACTTGACGTGTTCACTTTTAAGGCTTTCCACATCTAACCCCGAGAATCCCTTTCTCCTACACTTCCCCTCTGTCCTGCGGCTTTGCTTCAGTTTTATTCGTAAACTCATCCACCGCAATTTTTCTAACTTAAAACAAACTTCCTTTTTCTTAATATCATAGAATAATTTTAAATTTTCCGATTATATTGCATGCCAATTGTCCAGTAGCCAAGAGAAATGAATTTAATTTTTTCAGCATATATTAAATAAATCACGGATTATTTTTAATGCAAACCTTTCGAACAAACATGTTGCTTTATAAATAGAGCTTGCGCTAATTGCAGCATTTTTCACGCAGCTCTTTTAGAAGCGACATTTTTTGTTCACTTAGAAAAAAACAAAGTGTTTTACGAATTAATTGCTTGACATTTTGATAAATGGTTCGTTGTTTTAACTAAAAAAAGCGGTCAAATGTATTTAAAAAGTATCTCTAAGCAAAGACATTCTTACAGAAAGTATGTAGAATACAGTTATAACCGTTAAAACTGTTCTCAAATATACGGCGTATTGCTTTTGAGTAAAGAATATTCCTCTATGATTATACGAGGGCGAATCAAATATGAACCGGACTTGGTTTTAAAACGTTTATTGGTACAGTAAAGAAAAATGGAATACATCTTCTTTTTCAATATAATTTCCTCTTTCTTCGTCGTCAAGGTGGTGACAGATCTTCTTTGAGTAGCGCTAACATGTGATAGCCATGCGGTAAAAGACTCGGACTGTAGGATGAATGTTCCAGCGTTTCCCAATGAATTTCGTCCAACTTATTTTGGGTCAATGTAGCTGTGTGTAGCCAAGCATTATCATGGAGCAGAATCACATTTCAAATAGGCATGTCTCGCCTTTTTCGTCGATATGCCAGTTTCACTTCATCAAGCAGTTGGCACTAGTACGCAACTGTACACTGTTCGTGGAAAAAATCAATGAGGAGTATGCCTCCAGGATCCCAAAAAAAGCCGTTGTAAGAATTTTCCAACAGAAAGACGGGTCTTAGCTTTCCGCGGCGCTGCTTCTCTAGGTTTTCGCCATTCAATGCTTGCCTGCTTAGACTTCGGGGTGTAATGCTGCACCTACTTCTCATCGCACGTGACAATGTGCTTCAACTAATCATCCTTCTCTGTTTGATATCGTATCAAAAGTCTTTCATACACGGCAAGACGGTTTGCTTAAGTTTTCCATACTGGGCATAGAGACCGCCACTAATCAAATGTCAGTACTAGAAATTAACCTTCACCTTTAGTTAATCTAAATCCAAAGCTTCAGTGCGATATGTGTAGTGTTGTAGCTACAACGAACAGTCAAAGTTGACAGTTTAGTAAAAAATGGAATTAAACCTGTTCGCGCAATAATTTTTTATAATCTTCGAAGACAATTATCTCAATAGGAAGGCCACCACATCGGTCTACATTTTCTCGTTGGTATGGAGAATTTGAATGTGAACGGATCAGTCTTAGCGACGATCCAAGACGGCATGCTGTGCCCAAGTTCATCAGCGAAGATCGACATGTGACATATACCGAGATTGAGACATCAACGCCAGCCGTCTGTTAGGATGTTCTAAGGTGAAGGAAGACCGACAAAGTTCATCCGTTCTCGAAGAATCCCCAAAAGATTTGTCTCGAAACTGGGTCCTGTATCAACAATATCAATGAACTGTTACTACCGATTGGTATACAACCATTTGTTTCCCGCAAGTCAACGCTGAGCTTCGAAAAACCAACCTCGAATGGCGAATTATCCTCCACCAAGGCAATGCAAGCTCGCACACGGCACGCAAGATATTTGAATTTTTAACGCAACAAAACATCGAATTATTAGATCATCCACCCTATAGTCTGGACCAAAGTCGCAACGACTTGAAAAGCGTGATTTTGACTGTATTAAGAAACGAGTGAATAACTGCTTCAGAATAGGTTGGAGCGCATTCAAAAGTGCATTAATCTTCGTGGAAAATACTTCCAAAAACAATAGACTTTTTAAAAGCTGTCTACTATTTTATTCCAGTTCTATACGCAAAACTTATAACGACAACTCTCGTATTTCAGTCACTTTAGAAAATTAACTCTGGCCATCATAGTAGTTATTTAACAATTAAGTTTAATTTTAGTTCCTTGATTTATAAACATAACTAAGATGCATAAAGTATCAACTTAAGTGCTGCTTTTAGGGAATTCTTGTAAAAATGGGCAATTTATTGAAATTTACCTTACCTGTTTCGATAGGGTTTGAAAAATTCCCCTAGCAAATTGAGCAATATTGTTTTGAACGACCGATACATGATTCTGTAAACTTTTAATTCATTCAAAGAAATTTGTTACTAAAATTTTTATAGAACTGGTGTTTTCAGTCAGAAACTTCAGAGAATTGTAACTTCAGTGCCATTTACATTAACATTTGACTTAAGTACTTTACAATATCTATGATACTGTCCCATTGTAAGAAGTGGACGACGATTCTGCTCAAACCTAAGTCTGCTTAAAGATATTTCTAAAAAAGAAATGTACCTTCCAGATATTTGGTAAATATAGAATAAATTATTGATTTGCATTACACAGTGAAACATTTTATTCTATTTTTCTTTATACAAAATAATTGGCAATAAAATCGGAGAAAATGGATCTGTTCCACGTAAAACTATATGGAGAGAAAAAAACGGTCAGGTCAATTTATCGTCGTTACATCGCCTAAATCGACAACCGTTTAAAATTGCCTCCCACGCACACCAACAACAGAAAAATACCACTACTGCTACATATTGTAACATTAATTATCGATGCATTCAACTAATGAACAATCTAACTAATTACAGGATGTGACGTCACGCGTGTATGTTAGCGTTCGTGTGAATAGCGGAATGGTGCGGTTTGTCTGTTTCGACCATTTATTTATTTAGGTAGTCGTTGATTATTAAAAGAGAATGGGCATTGTCGTTCAGGTTTTCTATTTGACGTTCCTTTTATATACAAATCTACAGTTATACCGTACGTACGTGTAAAAACTTTTTTAACGACATCTATACATGGTTATTGTGATACAAAACAAATTTGAAATTACCACTTTGCTATATGTACACATACTTTGTTCATACATATGATGATGGAAGCTACAGCAGAAATAAGTAGGACGATTCTAAACTTAAATCTTACTTCTAAGGTGTTGTCGAGAAGTTAATGAGAAAAACTAACATCACTGAAAACTGAACTAGATTACAAAAAAGAATGTGACTGGCAATTCACTTTTGTTGAAGGATTTTAGAGATAATAGTTGCAAATTGGGGTAATTTATAAATATTAGATTCTTCTGTCCGCCTTACTAATGTTTACAATACTTAAAGGTCTACCGAAAAACTTGACCATTCTTTCGTGTTATTATTATAGTGGAATCTTGCATTCATTGTTATTTTTTATATAAGAATAAATACTATATTTTGAAACCCATCACAAGGTCAAATTCCTATGTGTCAATATAAGCGATAATAATAAAATTTTATGAGGTTGAATTAGCAATGGGGTTACTTTATATTCCAAAATGTAATTATAGCATTAATCGTTCGCAACACGTTTCTTTCAATTGACTTATTTTCCTCTGATAGAGAACCTAATGTGAAAGCTTGGTAGTTTACTAACATCAATAGGATAAACTTTAGCAAAGCATTCTGCACTGACAATAGAACACCGGCGGGTGTCTCCCTCCGATTTCGATGAAACTTAACATATCGAAAGAGTACCTTAAAATAAAAGACACGTATTTTTTTTATCGGCGTATCCGCACGACTTTGGGGTACAGGCCCCTCCAAAGTTTGGACGATTTTTCAATTTTTGCAAATATTTCCTAAATTATAACAGATATTAAAATTTCTTCTTAACATGATTTGCTGCATATTATATGGCCCTAGAGATGGCGTCGTCCGTATTCACAAAAAGTTAATAACGGGGGACAAGGTACCCCGTACTCCCCATTCTTTTTACATTATTTCTTTTTCTTATTCATCAAAAGAAGGCCGATCTTACATAGAATACGTTCATGTATAATAAGTTTAGAAAATCAATAATTGTAAAAATAGAGAAATAATAATAAAGCTCCAAAATTAATAAACTTGTCTATTGATATAAATCAAGTGAACTATAACAGAAATAAGTTTTTATCCTCAACATAATTTCCAGCATAATACATGGTCTCAAGGTGGATATCTTCACAAAAAGCTAATAACGGGGGACGGGGTACCCCATACCTCCGCAAAAAAGGATCGCCTTTACATAGAAAATGGTGATGTATAATAAATTTAGGAAATTAATAATAGTAATAATAACTCAAAATAAATATATGTACGTGTCTATTGTCATGAATTTGATATCCACTTATCTACGCATACGTGAGTTTTATTAATTATTCAGTCACTTCAGATATAATTGGTAATTTGCATTATAAATTTAACGCGGTAAGGGATCTGGTGATTGATCATATTATTATATAGATAAAAATAAATCCCCGAATGCATAGTAATTAACCACGAACGTTTAAGTGGTCACGTCTGCATTTAGGAAACAGGTATACAAGACGAGTATTCCAAATGAGAACATTGGAAGTCTCGTTTTTCGTGTAGTGAGTGTAAACTCCAGCTATATCAAAAACTGCTATTTCCTTTTTTCCTATGCAGAGCATGGAGTCTAACTAATCAGTTAATTAGGTTAAAATTGAAACCTCAACATTGTCCATACGAGCTCCAATTTACTTTTAAGGCAATACAAGCTTTATAGTTATAAATAGGATAATATCCGACATTATTTTAATTACAGTGTTCGTTCTCTTTAAACATAACACATACACCACATTTTCAACAAATCTACTTTGTCTTCTTAGAGGCGAATGTATCGTATGTATGTATTTTTTTGAGCTATTAAAAAGTAAGATATATAGAATGTCACATTTAAAATTAGAATGTTGGTATTAATGTTCTGATGTAACCTGAAGTAAGTTAAATACTTGCTATTGAAAGAACCACTACAAAAGACAGCCAAATACAAAAGCCATTTCGATTCTTAATAACTTCTTAAATTTAGCTTAGCTAACCGAAAAGCTAAGCATTTCACTTTACGTACACAAAACAAATTATAAAAGGATACTCCGTGCTGTATACCATAACGCTGAGACTGAACAATCAATTTGCTTTTATAGCGTTGTTTTGTTTTTGACCAAGATCAATGTAAATGTAAATGGCAATTCTTTAATTCTCACTAAGATGCATTAAGAAAACATTTGCATAACGGATTATAAAGAAAATTCAAATTTTAATTAGAACATCCTGCGCGTTTTTAATTTGCAGGAAAATCTGTTTTATTAATATAGAGATTTCAATATAACAGTCATCTAAACGGTAGATGTACAGATATGATTTGAGAAAACTTAACGATTGCAATACGCGTGTGGGTCTTCCGCTATTCTTTCTCGCTACAGCATTCCCCTACAATCAGTCTATCAGTCTAGCAGTTATTCGTCGTAAGCAGTACTTATACGTCATGGTTATATCTATAGTAGGGGAACGTAGGATTGTAGGTACCTCCCCGTCGTTGCTTTGCTTAGACTATATCTGTATATGTATACATTATACTATATATATGTATACATTATACTATATATATGTATACATTATACTATATATATGTATATATATATATAGGATTTTAGTTTATATGGTATATAGGCTTCACTATTACTTCTTATACCCAAAATAATTCCTGTTTTTCGTTTTCCTCGTTTGAACTATTCAACCCAAACATCTGGAACATTGGTAAACCGCAACTAAAATGTGTTTGACACATAGCTATTTGTTGCTCTGAATTAATATTAAAACATATATTACATAAGTGTATGTAAGTATAAAGATGGTAGAGTTTAGAAAAGTATTACGCCGGACATATGGAATATAACATGAGCAGTTATATCTCGCAAAAAAGTCCATGTCAGGCCCATATGCACTAAAAAGGTTGCTCGAGAATGTCATAATATATAGAGTATTCCATTTTGAATACATTTATACCTGTTTGTAGTTTACTTAGAAGAGTCCAGAAGTTGAAAATATTTTCAAAAACTGAAATTGTGTCCATAATATCGCCCATCAAAGTTAAGTGGTGTTTCGACTATTATCAGTGACACATTAAATAAAATAATAGATATGTAACATCTACCATTATCCAATAAAAAAAACTACTTTTGACAATTAGACGTTTGGGAAATGGCCAAATGTATTTTTATCACCTTTCAAGAATTCCTGTAATTGTTTTTTTTGTATAGCAAGGCTACTTTGATTTTTATTTTCATACAAACAAAGCGTGATTTCAACATAAACTAAAATAGACCATACTCTTTATGTTTCATTTAGGATTACATATATTCAAAGTTTGGTATCATAAAATGAATTATTTTTAAAAACTTCCGAAAATTAGGAGAGTGCTCCGTTTAAAAAATACTAACTTTTTTAACTTATTTATGCTTTATGCAATTGTTTCTTTGTTGGCTGGAATTTACTAAATATCAGATAACCAATTTAAGCTACACTGCAGAATTAATGGAGGTAGCAACGGTACACATATAATTCAGGTAGCTTGCATATTTCCAGGTTTAGCAGAAGTAAATTTTATTATTAACTGGGAAATATATAAACTCGAGCAGCTATTTGAAATTTTTCACTACAAGGGTAATCCGAAAAGTTTCTAGTCTAACAGAAATATTATTTTTTTTGTCAACTTCAGTTTTACCTCTCAACATAGCATCTACATATTTTCAAGCTGTGCTACTATTTCTTTAATCCATCGAAATAGTAGTTGGGCCAAATGTTGGACCTGGGAAACAAAAGAAAGTCGCTGGTAGCCAGATCTGGCTAATATGATGGGTAGTCAATAAATTTCAAGCCGAATTCGTGAATTCTTGTGACGATCACTAAAGTCTGAAAGAAAGCCTTACTTTCCATCAAATGTGCCCGTTTCTTAACAGTTTTCAGCTGGAACAAAGTGTTCCGATTAAAACTATTAAAATCTTGCAAGGCGGCCGTCAACAAGTTGTTAATCCTCTCCATATATCGCTCGGAATTTACGGTTACTGTACGACCCTTGTCATCTTCACAGGTCTCTAATTCCTGGCGTAGAGATTGCAGCCCAAACAATAACTTTTGGCAAATGAAGTGGCTTCTCATGCTTCTGTTTTAGATTCCAATTACGGCAGTTCTGCCTGTTTACACGGACATTAAGGTAAAAATAAGCCTCATCTAAGAAGTTTTTGTAAAACTCGCGTACATAGCATTCACGCTTCGCTCTTGTAAAACGCTGCATAGCGACCAAATTCCTAAGCATGAGGCTAGTGATTGGCATATACCCCATTCCCCATACAACGATTGTCTTCGCGCGGTGAACAAAAGAAATTGAACAACACTTTTGGGAAAAGCAGTATGTGATGGTTCTAATGATACAGGATCTAAAACTTCTATGAGGTAAGAAATAATAGGTAATTTAATGCTACGTAATACTAAACAATCCATTAATAAGGAAAGCTGCAGAAATATGTACTGTTAGAGTTATGTACTGTTCGGTGATTTATATATCAATATTGAAAATAATGAATGTAATTATTTTACTATTTTATACCATTTTACTTTGATTGTGTTGTTGATGTAATCAGCAAACCGTGTATCAACAATACAATCAAACTAAAGTAGTACGTAATTACATTTATTGTTTTTAATATTAACAGTAACCGAGACGCACGCACCTCTAACAGCGTTTGTTTCTGCAGTCTCGTTAATACAACCTTGCTTCTATAGAAATCTACTGCCAATAAATATTTGGTATACTCTGCGCCAAAATTGTTTGTAGCTTGAATAGTCCTTTTTACTTTAAGATCTTGGTACGTAACATTAGTTGCTGCGGAATATAGTACTATAAGAAGTTCTGTATAATTTGCAAAACGTTCTAGATGTTTTCAAAAATCACATTCCCCTAGAAAAGAAATATATTCCTCTATCAATGATATCAAGGACTATAGATTTTATAGTAAAGCCAAGGTAACATGCAATGGAATATATTAATAGATGGAAACAAAAAAGTCCTAAGTAAACTTGCCTTAGGTATTTTTATTCGTGAAGTTATATGAAATTATTTCTTGAAGCACATAAACCTTTTGTTGCATAGAGAAGCTCCTACTGGGTAGTTAAATAATCAAATTGGTCTTTTTAGTACTGTTCCTTCAAGAAAATAAGTTTAATGGCAAATATTTTCCATTTGTGTTTCACAAATTGCTTCTGTGCGCTTCATAAATAATTGAAAATTAAATTTAACCGGAGTTTAACAGATCTTTTGCTTTTGCTGGAGAGGGCGTTTTTAAAATCATATATTTCAAATATATGTATATCGTAAGACATCAAAATCACAACATTTTCGAATTAATACGTTCCTTTTGACATTTCTAGGTTAAATGTTTGACTTAATCCGATGAACGTAACTCAAATCAGTTGATAAATTCCGTAACATTTTACGAAACCGGAATATTTATTGAGAGAAGCAACGCTCAAAGCGGCCACTTGTCTTTTATTTTTACACACTTTCAGAGCGACTCCGCGCTTTTTTTATGTATCTGCTTCGAGGAAACATTCTGTGTCGCTTCTTTTTTCAAATGCCCACGCCGAAATTCAGCTTAATTACAAGTGTGTTTCATTCAAGGTCATGTGACCCCTTCATAATTTTTTGTTTTTAACGATTTTGTTTACTTTATATATTTAAAACTTAACATAAATGTAGCTCATTATACCAGTTGTAACGTTGCCAAATTATTTATTTAAAGCGTAAAAGACCTCTCGTAAATCATTAAAAAGGTTTTTATTTTTAAATTCAAGAACCTGCAAATCACTTTAATGTTTAGACTGTGCGCGTTGGTACTAATGAAAATCGTTTTATTTTTATTGACAGATTAAGTTCTTTTTTTATTATTGATCGTGGTCTACTTGAAACACTGTAATAAGCTCAATATGATTTATTAGTTCATTATGCTGAATCTGGAATTTATTATACTTCAATTAGCGTTATCAATTCTTAAATGTTTTCTTAATTTATTTACCAGCCTTGTTTGATTTTATTCTCGTACATTAGAGTCCGCTTATATACATATATGCCACAAATTGATTATATGCACAGACTATTTGCTGTGACTGTGTATACTCTCAAGAATATTAATAAATGCATAAATCACGTAACACTTTACGAAGATGTACTTGGAAAATTAATAGATCATGCTTATATTTTATATGATACAGGATTTGTTGCTGTTGATACAACTATTAAATAACATTGCCTAACACAATTTTTGCTGACTTCTATATGAGACTTGTCTTTAGTAATTTGAGTGTACTGAATCGGAAAATGATATTATTTTTTGCATATCACGCCAATATTTATTTCTATCTCATACTAACAGCCCTTTGAACAATCACTAATGTGTCTAAGTTCTTACTGAAGAACTGATAAGATATAAACAGTGTATAAAATTTTAATAATTCATGTATTTATTTAAATGCAATATTAGTTGCAAGTATAGTACAAGCATTTATTTTATAATCATTAAAAAATTACTTGTAAAAACACAAACAACAATTAGGGTTTTTTAAATCTTGATGAAATCACTTGCCTTGTTCCTTGCTTACAGCATCTAAATTTTCGGAAACCTATCAAGGTGATTATGAGGGAAATAAAGCTTTTTGCTCATGTTACAACCTAGGCGGTGAAATCTTTTAAGCATTAGTTTCATTAGATATTTGTAATTGGAGGCGGATTTGTTTGCAAGGAACTTGTTCAGAACCATAAAGAATGAAGTCCAGACTTAGTTTCCAACTTCATTCGTAGAGTTGATGAGATTTTGATCTGTCGTTGAAGTTCTAATTTGAGGTTCATCAAATACCCCAGCTTCAATTTTTTCGTAACTTACAATTAATCGTGGAAACTTCTGACATACAGCCGTGGACATAAATATTTGCCATATCAGGGAAGTCCCGATACTATTATTTCTATTGGATTTCTCGAAACTACAGTTGAGAATTCTGGCAATAAATTTATTCACGAGTTTTTATTGTTATATAAGTACTTAAGGGGGGGCTTGATATATTTTGTTTATTCAGTGAGTGAGGTACGTTTGCGGTTGATTATACTTTGTGAATTTTTATTAATCGTTGAAAATAGTTAATAATATCAAAGAATGTCCAAACTGCAAGAACTAACAGAAGCTGAACGTGCTCAGATCGTAGCTAAGTTCACAAAAGGAGGGCGCTTATAACATCGCGAAAATAATGAAATGTTCGCGAAGCACGGTACGAAATACAGCGCAACATTATCCAGACCCTGGAACCTACAAGACTAAACGAAGAAGCGGCCGAAAACGTGTAACATCCGCAAGAGAACATCGAATATTGGAAAGGTCAGGATTGCGAATTCATACCAAATCGTCTAAAGATCTCTCTAGCGAATTGTTAGGGTACCAAGAAGTCGTGGTTTCGACACGTACAGTAAGAACTTGACCCGTACCAGCAGGTCTACGTGCCAGTAAGACCCGGCGTAAACCCCTTTTAACCGAGGTGCACAAATAAAAACGGTTATCGTGAGCGAAAACATATGCAGATTGGTTGGTTGGCGACTGGACTAAAATTCTTTGGTCTGATGAATCTAACATAGAAGTAACCTAGAAATAATGTTTGTCAAAAATTATAAATACAATACACTTGATTTACTTTGTTGTAAAGTGTTTTCTTTTGAAATGTTGGTACCCTTTATTGATTTTTAGTGCAGTTTTTCGCTCAATCTGGTGCAAAATTTGTAAGGCGCGGACCAGGACAAGCTTTTCACCCCGACTGAATGATGCTCACAGTAAAGGTTTGGTTGTGGTAGTTTAATGGTTTCGGGGTGTATGTCCTCCTTCGGAATTGGTGAACTGTACGCATGCGACTTGGATATGGATACTCGCCGGTACATTGAAATGTTAGAAGAGGTTTTGGAAGCTTCTACGTTAAAATTATTTGAAGGTGATACCTCAGATTATTTACTTCAACAGGATAATGCACCTTGCCACAAACCGCGTCATGCAACACTCTGGTTTGGTACCAACCGCATTATAGTGTAGGTATGGCCACCACAAACGCCGGACCCATTACCTACCGAACATTTGTGACGCATATTAAAATTACGAAGTGTAAATTACAAATGTGCTAACAAACGCGTTTGAAAACAAAATATTTTGAAGAATGGTAGAAAATTTCCTCCGATGTTTGCTACAATCTTGTAGGTAATATGCCAAGAAGACTACACGCTGAAATAAATTTTATTAAAGAAGTACATTTAAAAATGATTTTGCATTTGTATTCTTATTTTCTTTCTAAGTTTTTATGAAACCACGGGGTGGCAAATACTTTTGGCCAAGGTTGTATACACTTCATAAGATCCAATTTAGGCAAATAAGAAATGCCACAGAAAAATGTGACGTAGTAGGGAGAGATAGGTCATATTTGGTATTAGCGTGCCTATATTAGTTAAAAATAAATGTCAGATTTTAGTTAGCAGAAGAAAAAATTCTACTTGTTGTAATAATACATATTATTTTCATGCTTAAACATTAATTGATATCTTCAGTTCATTTCTTGTTTTTTTTTTCTTAAATTTTTTAAGAGCAATCCACACATTTTAAAGCAAATTACAGTTACAAAAGTGGGTATTTTTTATGCAAATAAAAGACCACGATCAATCTTACGATTTCGTAGCAAATACTATCTTCCTTTCTAAATGGTTAGTATATGACATAACTAGAATAAATTATAAACATTGGAAAGGAAAAGATAATTACTGTTGCGCGTGATCAAATAGTGGAGAATTTCGTTTGGATTGCACAAGGTTTTTGTTTGTGAATTTACACCGCAGCGTGTTGATTACTTGGCGTCACGTCCAATAATGTAAAAACTCATTTCAAAATCTAAGTTATAGCGCTAGAAACTTAAAATTAATAGGTCATACACCACCTTCGTGACCATATCCACCACCGTTCATAAATTTAAAATTACCTTGAATCCGTATTAGGACATAATTTAAAACAAAACAAGATACCATATGATCGATTAGATTTACCCTCTAGCAGGTCATGAAATTTTTCTTCTTCAAACTTAAGTTGATAGAATAACTATGAAAATGTGTAAATTGACTTATTCTGAGACGTTAGTGACAGCGCTTAAGTATCAATAAACTAATACAGTACACATAACAAATATATTTTATTTGTCACTGTCAATGCAAAACTCACTGCCGACAGGATATTTTGAAGGAATAATGTCATGGCTTGCTGGAGGATAAATTTATATGATCATATAATCTTTTCAGTTGAGGTTATATATACACTACCGCTCAAAAGTGTTTAGGCACTCTCACTGATAGCAAAAATGTATAAAAACTCAGCAAAAATGTTAGTAATATTTATTTTTTATGTACAGATACACGTACATGAATAAAAATATATTAAATAAATGTGAAAATTAAAACGTTTAATTTAAATTTTGCTTTCATCTATGTGACCTTCTCTTGATTTAATAATTGCAGCACACAATCGAGGCATTCTCGCAATAAGTTTTGCCAGATTTTCTTGTGTTATTGAGGTCCAACTCGATTGCAATTTGTTCCACACGTCAGTAGCTGATGTCGGAGCCGATTTCCGTACTTCCAGATCTAGTTCTTCCCGTAGTAACTCGATTGGATTCAAGTAGGGCCTCTGGGGACGCCATTCCATAAATAGTCTTTACATAATTTAGAGGAATGTTTTGGGTTATTATCTTGCTGGAAGACAAAATTTTGACCCAAAAGTCGAATTCCGGAAGGTATTGCGTGGTTCTCCAAAATTTCGCGGTCCTTCTTTTTTTAATATACCATCAATTTTCACAATGTCCCCTACACTAGTGCCAGCAAAACAGCCCCAAATAATGATAGTACCTCCACCATGCTTCCCGGTAGCAGCAATACACTCTTCTCTGGCACGTTCACCCACAGATCTTCTTAGGAATATGCGTCTTCGGGTTCCGAACAGCTCAAATTTGGACTCATCCGTCCATAGGACGTTGTTCCACTCTTCTATGGTCCAGTGTTGGTGTTCACGAGCCCATTTAAGTCGCGTTTGCTTGTTTTGTTTGCGTAGTAATGGCTTTTTCATCGCAATACGTCTATGGAGCCCGGCTTTCTGTAGGCGACGTTTGACTGTAGAAACACTGACTAGTTTTTGGCGACCAACATTTAATTCTGCGGTGATTTCCGGGGCTGTTTCGCATCTATTTAACTTGCTGGTAACCACTATTCCGCGACCATCTGCATTTGGCCTTCCACTCCGTCTTTTATAAGAAAACTGCCAAGTTTCCCCATATAGTCAAACGTAGCGTGGTGTATTTTCATATTTTTTTTGGCAATTTGTCGATTACTTATGCCACTTTTATGGTAAGCTATTATAAGCGCACGTGTTTTCGTACTAATTTCTCTTCGCGGAAGCATTTTAAAAAATTGTCACACGATATTTCGCTCACGACGTGAATAGAGTAAATACCACACTGCAACTGACCATAGGTTACAGATTTCACTATAATCTTCTAGGAAGGTAATTTAAACATTATTACGTACAATCTAACAGATGACTAAATTTACCCAGTAATTTCAGAGGGATTGTTATTGTAATTGCACCGCAATAAACAGTTTATGGTAATCCGACCAAGTGCAGGTAAATGATAGTAAACCTTATGCGATATAATGGGTGTTTATTTTACTGAACTACATTTTAAATACGTATTTCATTTTATTATAATGTTTTTTTGGTAAACATAATACTATATGAATAATCCATGAAAACAGAGGTGCCTAAACACTTTTGAGCGGTAGTGTATGTTTCTTAAAAATAATAATTTTTATGGATTACTTTCTGAATAATCTTTACCCTTCCGATTTGCATGTGTCTGCAAGTGTACTGACCATTTTGTGTATGCTCTATTAAATTACCAAAATCATTAATACTTTAATTACGTTCAACAGCTTTCTTTCTGACATCCAATTCACAGTGGAGGAAGCGAAGACACCTTTTTTGAACACAAAATTATCAGAACACCTCAAAAATTTTGTTCTAATAGATTGGACAAAAAAACCAACTAATCCTACCGCACTTTTTATTTTCATTGAAATCATCGTACTAAACAAAAAACACAGTTATGGGTATAAAAATATGAATAACCAGAATTTGTTCACAAATCTTTAGAGAGAAAAATGTCAAAATTTTAAATGAATTATTCAAGAACAATGGTTAGCCTCGGTCACTTTTGAACCGATTTCTTTCTCTACTCTCTTACCACCTCCCCTACATGACTCTTACAACATTCTGGTGTAATGTATTCAATTTTCGTAAATGTTTTATATACCATTCTCAGATTTGCTGTTTATAATAGAATGTCGATTAATATTTTTAGGGCAATTAAATATAACACTAACAAATTAATTAATTCAAGCATAATATACTCACTTTTTTGCAATGATTGGAGGAACCAGGCTGACCCTTTATACCAATGGGAACATGTTGGCTGAATAACCGTTATCATAATGTTGAATACACGTTACACGTTACAAAAACCACATACTATCAAACACGAAAAAACGTCGAATATACGTATATCGTTATATTAGCGTTACAAAACAAAGTCTTAATAATGATGAATTAAATTGTATTTCCAAACAAAGTTTAAAATGATGTTTGACAGCAACGTTGTTCTATTTTGATACATACGTTACAAATTTCTAGCACAAACAGTTGAAATTGTAATTTCATTAAAAATTGTTGTGTTCTCTTACAATTTGATACAACTTTGGCATTCATTTAGCCAACTTGTTTAGAGTATCTGTTTTAATTTTAATCCATTCGCAAGAAAATCACTCACATAAACCCCTTTCTGTACTTGGACTTCGGTAATGTAGTTTTCTGTCCAGATTCCTGCAATTTCTCCATAGTAATCCTTTCGTTTGATTTTAAAAAACGTTTTGAAGCCTTGAAAGCCCAAACCGAATATTTTTTGCGAATAACACGACAGCGCGCGACAATTCTTCTTTAGATGACCTTCAACCAAAAATTCGCTTTCTCCAAAATCTTAGAATTCGGCCTAAATACTGGAAATTTAAAGAAAATGTTAAAATCTACCGAACAAAAAAGCCGTCTGTGTACGACTTGAAAAGCAGAAAGTGGCATTAGCGTGCTATAATGACAGTCACAGTCGTCAGACGCTTTATAGATGCGGAGCTAAAACCAATGGTGTGTTGACAATATTGGGCTAATTGCTCCAACACTAGCTTTGTAATGAGGAGCTTTCGAAGGACTAGAGAAATACACAGATTAAATCAACTGCTACGTTTTAATATGTTTTGTTTCTTCATTCTTTAATCTTAGGTCCTTTGCACCTTGCAGTGTCGGACTACCATTCTCTTATTTTGGTCTTCCACAGATTCCTGTTTTGAGACAGTTGTGTGGCTTTAATCCATCCCATACCACATTTCTCTAATGTGGTATGCACTTGTTCTTTCCAGGTATTTCGGGGTCTACCTATTCGGTTTTTGCCCTCTGTTTTGGCTTCAAAAATCCTGTTTGCTATTCGATTTTCTTCAATTCTGTGTACACGTCCAAGGCATCCCAACTGTCTCCCCTTTGTGATTCTTTCTATTGGCTTCATATTTAGACTATTAGTGATGGTCGTGTTCCCGATTTTGTCTCTCCTTGTCACTGCTTCTATTTTTCTTACGAATCTCATTTCCATGACATTAATTCTATTCGTGGTTGTCTTCGATTCACTACCATATGTTAGTGTTGGTCTGACCACTTTTTTATACACCTCCGTCTTTATTTGTTATTGTATTTCTTTTTTATCTAGAAATGTATTTCTTAATGTATTATACATTTTTGCGAATTTCCCTATTCTCTCATTTATTTCTTTCTCTATTCTCCCCTTAGAAGTTCTGACTTTATTTGTGTTGTTTTTATACAATGCTTTAATCACCTTTATCGTTCCTCTCTCTAGCCCTCTCCTTTCCAGGTTCTGCCATACATCTTCTTTTCTTACCCTCTCAAAAACTTTTTTAAGATCTATAAAACATATATGTATTTCCTCTCCTCTCTTTATTAGTTTTTCTTCTAATTGATTACAAATATTAAGTCCTGGATGCTTCTGCCTTTTCTGAATCCATGTTAAGTATCTTCTGATGTTGTTTCCAGTTTCTTTCGAAGTTCCTTTTCTAGTATTTTTCTCAATACTTTTCCTACGATGCTAGTTAACGTTATTCCTCTGTAGTTTGAGCATTCCTTAGTGTCTCCTTTTTTATATATGGGCATAATTATACCAATATTCAATTTCTTAGGTGTTTGTTTTCTTATTATGATGTTATTTAAGAGATCAAATAGTTCTTCGTTACCTTTATCTTCATATATTTTATCATTTCAGCCGTGACTCCATCCTCCCCGGCCGCCTTTCCTAGTTTTATTTTGCTAACTGCTTCTCTGACTTCTTCGTCGCTTATTGGTGTGATACGTTCTTCATCGTTTTTTGGTATTTGGTCTTTTTTTTCTTTTATTTCTTAAGTACCAAATTCACAATCCCTTATTTAATATACTTTCTAACTAATGTATCCGCAAAGATTTTCGAAATGACTTGCACTATACGCGAAACTCAACTACTTTGCTAGAATTCTGCTGCCCGTAGAAGGTATGAAATGATTTGCTAGTTGGTAAAAAGTGTAATTGCTGAGATATAGTTTGCAATATTTTATTAATTAATTAATTATAGTTTATAGGTTATGTTTTAAGAAGAAGTAAATGAGAAGTCAAAATTAATAACTAAATAGAAGCTAAATGATTCTTAACTAAGACCAGCGAAGGAAGAAGAACTAGTCAATAATTTAATGGACCTCTCGCAAATTCTTTCTACAAAAATAAACGTTTATTCATAATTTTCCAAGTAAGTAATTGCATTGATGTGCAGTTACTTTTTTTTTTCAAGTACAGCACCTCGCAGCGCTGTTAGAAAAGCCTTCGCTTACTAAACTTTGCACTTTAGTAATAGCGATTTCATACATCTGAATTGATGTGAATGCGAAATAGCAGACGTAAGTTTGGGAGGTGTATCTGCAGTTAAAACTAGTTGTATTATTGGTACAAAAAATTGTACTTCTAAAACTTTCCGTTATACGTTTAAACATGTCATTCTCTATTTATCGAGCAAAAACGTCGTTCGTAACTTTTTTTGTATTACTTCCAGTTCTATGCCCAAAAAATGTTAAAATATGTGAGAAAAGGAGTGCTCCGAATAACAACGATTCGACATTGTTATGCGACTCTCACAAAATTCTAATTTCTGCAGATTAATTCAAGGGGGCATTTTGCATTTTCCCACCTGAAATTCGTCAGATTATCGTTAACATGTGCACGCAATCTCTATCCGTTCCTTATTCGTCCCTCAGCTTTGTTCGAATCCCGCAATGATGCGGTCGGTCGCAGAATATTTAGCGAAACGCATTCTTGCATAATACGATGCAAATCGAAATACGTCCGTTCATCTTATACCTATCGCTCTCTTTCTCGTACGTCTAAAATGTCTTCGCGCTCTAGAATATGAGCTGTATAACGAGGGCAAATATCTGCGAGAGGCGAAGTCGTTAACGCTTCTTACCCTTAGAGAATAGTTGTCCATTCCCGGACAACACCTGGTTTGGCAGTGGTTACTCTGATTCATTTGCATTATAATGGAGTATTCTCGAAGCATCCGGTCAGCGCGTTAATGCCTCCGGACAGAAAAGATTGTCTTCACTATTCGGCCTGGGACTATTCCTGTAGGGTCAGTCTTTACGTCAGTGGGTTAGTTTGCGACATTAATATAATTACAAAGGGAGAATAATTATATCGGTGTTATGAATAGACCATGGGAATGCTTTTCCTAACGTGAATCTTCTCATTTTATCGATTGCAGTACTTTTGTGCGAAAATAAATTCAGGTGTTTCAATTTACGAATGGTAAATTGAAAATACATGAATAATTTTAATATTTCTAGCACGTCTTGCTGTGATATTAGATTTCCTTTCACGGAACAAATTAGCAGTACAACTATCCAACTATTTTGTAAATTCAATGATCACTTATTCCTCATCGGTATGCAGGATGTCCCAGACAACATTTCCAGTATGGCAATCCCGATTGTTATAATGGATCCAGATTTGGTTAAATTAAACAAATTGTCCTTGAGTATTGGAAAGACTGATAGTAGCTCTTAAACTTACAGAACTCTATACACTTTCGCAGTTTACTCAAGAAAAGAAAAATGGGAGATTTTCTTTTTCCGTAACAGCAACCTTTACAGTAATCGATGCATCATCTTCAGTTGTACATTTCTTCAATCCCTTTTTGACACAAAATCTGAACACCATGCCTTTACCAAATTCGAACTTTTAGTCTATATAAGCGTTATTGTCGATATATCAACAGATGTAGCCGAAACTTAAAGTAAAGCACAATTTGTATTACTATTTTCTCGCAAACGTTTTTCTTTAACTTTAAAGTTTATTTTTAACAAATCTTCATTAATATACATATTTTCGCGAAAAGCACATTTGGCAGCTTTCTAGAAACAGTAAGTTTGTATTTTAATGTAATTTCAATCAAAAACACTACTGTCAAATTTTGATATTTATGTATCTAACTCTACTTCAGTGTTATAATTTTGTACAACTTCTACACTTGCCGTGATTATTTGCATAATCTTGAATTGTCTTTGTGTTTCTGTGCATTTTGATTCAATGAATATATCGCTATGTATATGATGTACAACTTCTGTAATGGAAATGCTAACATGGCAGAATGTTACATATGTTTCCCAAACTGGAAACATCCTAGTGAACAAGTGTTTCGAAGGCTGGATCAACATCTTCGTGAAACTGGTTCCTACAGTCCAAGAAATGCTGATGTTGGTAGACCATGACAATGATATGCAATACAACTAAACGTTCTGGACACAGTATAAGGAGATCCCTCTATTAGCATTCGACGGGCAGTTTCAACATTACATATTCTCAGTAATAAGGTCATTCTGGATCTACAAGAAAACCTTCTTCATCCATGTAATGTTTCTAAAGCTCCAGTTCCGCTCTATGAAAACAATGAGGTATAGGAATGAGTCTATGTTCATTAGGGATAGTATATTTAATATTCATAATTTTCGCCATTCGCAGAGAAAAATTCGTATAAATTTCAGAAACATCACCAGAGAAGACTTTCCATCCAACTTTGGTTGGGCAGAATAAATCGCAGGGCCGTTGCGCGAATCACTGAGTATCTTATTGCACAGAAAC
The DNA here is from genome assembly GCA_023509865.1 of Trypoxylus dichotomus. Lineage (NCBI taxonomy): Eukaryota > Metazoa > Arthropoda > Insecta > Coleoptera > Scarabaeidae > Trypoxylus > Trypoxylus dichotomus. The sequence goes on along the minus strand of CM042074.1, from coordinate 41,950,292 downwards.
AAGTTATTAATAAGATGCCGGTGAATACAACACATGGGCTGAAAAGTCCCGGGCGTAACAAAGAAAACACGGTTTTTTTGGTTCAAAATTAGCTTTATTCATCAACGTAATCTCCATCAAGAGCAACGCAATCATTCCAGCGCCACTCTAACATTTCAATACCACTTTTGTAGAACAATTTATCTTTTGCCTCAAAATAGGTCTCAGTTTCAGCGATAACCTCCTCATTCGTGCGAAATTTCTTACCGGCGAGCATTTTTTTGAGGTCTGCGAACAACCAGAAGTCGCTGGGAGCCAAATCTGGCGAATACGGTGGATGTGGGAGCAATTCGAAGTTCAATTCATGTAGTTTTGCCATTGTTTTGATTGACTTGTGACACGGTGCGTTGTCTTGATGAAACAACATTTTTTTCTTTGCCATATGCGGTCGTTTCTTTGCAATTTCAGCCTTCAAACGCTCCAATAACGCTATATAATATTCACTGTTGATGGCATTTCCTTTCTCAAGATAGTCGATGAATATTACACCACGCACATCCCAAGAGACCGAGGCCATAACCTTTCCAGCCGATTGTTGTGCTTTCGGGCGCTTTGGACAAGGTTCACCAGTTGCTGTCCACTCAGATGACGATCATTTTGATTCCGGAGTGAAGTGATGGATCCATGTTCCATCCATTGTCACATATCGACGCAAAAATTCCGGTTTGTTACGTTTAAACATGGCCAAACACCGCTCAAATCATCAACACGTTCTTGTTTTTGGTCAACAGTGAGCAAACGCGGCACCCACTTTGAACAGAGCCTTCTCATAGTCAAATGCCCATGCAATATAAAGCCAATACGTTCTTTTGATATCTTTACGATGTCAGCTAACTCACGCAAGTTCACTTTTCGATCATTCAAAACGATTTTGTGGGTTTTTTTTTATGTTTTCTGGTGTTACCGCCTCATTTGGACGTCCACTGCGTTCTGCACCATCGGTGTCTCTAGTACCACGTTTGAAGTCAGCAAATCAACGTTTTATTGTTGTTTCTGATTGAGCGGAGTCCTCATAACACTTTCCAAGCCATTGCTTCGCTTGAACGGTATTTTTCCCATCAAGAAGCAGTGTAAAATTAAAACACGAAATTGTTTTTGATCCATTGTTTTGAAAATAACAAAAATAGCGTGACTCTTAGCACAATAACTCACAAACTAATGAATAGAATATCATGAAATTTTAACAGCTGTCGTCTGAAGGTTAGTACTAACTGAGAGAAAGGTGACTGCAATAAAACTAGCGTTATCTATGTGTTAGGCGCGGGACTTTTCAGCCCATGTGTTACCCTTCAACATGATTAATTTTTGCATGATGAAGCCCCTGTTCGATATGTTCATAGTGTGAGAAAGTCATTGGTTGGATACTACGAAAACAGATGGATTGGTTGCGGTGATCGTTTCCTATAGTAGGGACTGCTAGGTTTCATTAAACTACTCCTCAAGATATTGACAAGGTTAAAGTATGTACGCGGCAGTATCACAAAAAGGCTCAAACTACCAATGTATACGATACCTCGTAGATTGCTAGTATGCTTAGAAACAAACGGATTCCAATTCGAAGAATTACTTAAGTAACAGTGTCAATGATTTACAATCAGATATACGATGGTGAATCTCTATGCTGTACCCATGATTCCCTTGCAGTAACACTATAGCGGCGTTATATGTTTTATTTTTTGACATAGTCTCCCTCTACACTAATGCTCTTGGTCCATTGGTGCTTCAACATCTCAACAGGCTCCTGGAAACATCTCTTCCGACCTCTGCAAACGACCTCTCTACAGCTTGCATCACTTCATAATTACTAGAAAATTTTGCTGAACGTAGGATTTCTTTCAATTTGGTGAACAGCATGTAATCACTAGGGGCCAGATCGGACGAATGTGGCGGGTGCTCCACTAATTCAAAGCCTGCTCGACGTATAGCAGGCATAGCAATACCAGATATATGGCTGGAAGTATTATCCTGATGGAAGAGCACCCAGCCTTAATTTTCCTCGGCGTTTCTCTTTAACAACGTCTCGCAATTTTAGAAATCGATTGTACGTAGTAGGTCCCTGTAATGCTTTGTCCCTTTTGCAAATAGTCAGTCAGAATGACTCCTCGGGCATCGCAAAACACAGACAGCAAAACCCTTTCAGCAGACGGCACAACCTTAAATTTGCGTGGAGGAGGAGAACCGTGATGTTTCCATTTTCTACTTTGCACTTTGGTCTCGGGATCATAGTGGTGCACTCATGGCTCATCCATGGTCATATACCGACTAAGAAAGTTCTCTGTGTTTGTCTGATTGATTTGTAAGCGTCTTTTGGAAAGGTACCTTCAAAAAGGCGCATACAAATCAACATCCGATTTCTTTTTGCATCTTGCACTCATCTTCGTGTCTAATTCTTTAGTCAGTATGTTATGCGCCACATCATATGATAAGCCAGTATCTTATATTTACACATCTACATACTACTACTAATCATGTTTTCGAAAATTCAAATTCACAATGTATTACGGCATCTTATATTACAATGGTATGTGAATACAGTGTTGCCGAACGTATATTTCTTGCATGTGATTACTGAAAACATACATAAAGCTTTTAATGTTAAGATTTACGATTCAGAATCCTACGATTTCATACTGTATCTTGGACTGTTTTGCTTTTTATTTTTGAAGTTTCTCATAAACAACAAGTACATTTTTGGCAAGGAGCTGTTACTTTCTTCAGTGCGACCAAAGTCTTATAATATTACGTACAAATATGCATTAAATTAAAAAAAAATAAAATGATAAAAAAATCGGTGATTGATCACCCAAGGAAGCGGTTCAAGTGCGATATAAAACAATATCGAATAAATTTCGATAAACCGCTTTTTCTATAAGAAAATTTGTCACGTAGAGATCAATTGTTTATAAAAAGTACGGGGAGATGCGGCGAAACGTTGCGACATTAATCTCGGAATTCCTACATGGAAATTAAAACATTTATTTACTGTCACTGTGCGTTTTCGGTTATGGACTGCCTCTATATTAACGCATCGATATTAAAGCGTTAAAAGAACCTGTTGCGGTATTTGTGGAATTTTTGTACACCAAAACAATGTCGTTGAAATTTATCGTTCGCGTTTTATGTAATATGTTCCGAGGATCCGAACGTTCGCGTTTCTTCTGCTTTATTTTCGATACAACCCGATCTTGACCGTAACCGCCGATGTGGGTCTTAATAGAGCTACGAGGTTAGATTTTATGTTACGATACGAGAGCTTATTTCAAAAATCAGTTTTGATTCTTAATACGAGGGGAAAGGTTTTTGAAATATTCCCTCGACTTCATAAGCATTGTTGAGTTAGTTCTAAAGTTTAAATCACAATTTTGCTTGAAATTGAAGCGTTTCTCTAATCACAATTCAAGTTCACGTTAATCCCTTCGAATATTCGGTAACAGCCCACATTCGCCGGAAAAAAATATTACCATAATAATTGTGTGTAGTATAATCTATAATACTTCTGTCTAAATAATAGTGGATGGTATTCATCAAGGATATAGTGAGATACTTTTCCTAATGGTTTGCAAATTTGCTTAAATATCTAAACGGCTGTACATTTGTAAATAGAGTCCCTGTCCAATATATTAGGGCCACCTGCTAAAATAGCGATTTTGTTAAAATATATAATGAAAAACGTATTATATAAGCAAATAGGCTTATTCAGAACTCTTTATAGACATCGTTATAACTATATAACTAATATCCTGTATGGCCTCCTTTGGCTTGTATAATTACTCCTATTCTTTTTGGCATACTGTCTATGCAAGCATTAATGGTATGTCGAATTGTAACGTCATTTTGCCATACATCCTCAATATTTCTTGCTAATTACTTTTTTGTAGTGTTTCTTCTCGATACACGCGTGATTTTAGAATACTCCACATATAACTCTATATATAACTTTGGATGGATTTGGCCATGCGGTGTGGTGCCTTATCGTGCATGAATGTGTAAGGGCCTTCTGATCTAAGTTATTGATATATGGCATCAAGACATTCCAATACAGGCTTATATTGGTGTTGATTCATGGTGCTTTGGCAAAAATACAGTGGCCCAGGACCTTTGACTGATATACATGACAATACCATAACTGAGGGAAGGAGTTTGACCGTGTTTAGTATACTATCTTCACCAAACCGTTCAGATGTCGTCTAAAAAACTGAGCTCTTTCGGTCATGGCTTCTAGTTTTAACTCATGGCAGAATACGATCTTTCACGAAAAGACATTGTTCAGCCAAAAAAATGTTGCTCGATTTTCATATTCATTTAAGTTATTTTGTCTTACATTTCGCCAATCCTCAATCGTGTAATGCTGGTGACGTTTTGCCTATTCATAACGTACCCGCTTCATCATCGGCGTTAATCTTTTTTTTCAGGGGACATTGCATTTTAATCCGGCTTCGTACAATCATCTACGTACTGTACGCGGGGATATTTGCACTCCTTGTCGAGACATTACATTTCCTATTTCTTTGACGGATATACCTCGCTTGTCAGTTGCTAGTTGCAGGATACGTCGACCATTTCGATTAGTAGTGATCCTTTTCTTGCTACAAAACGTTCCTCCTGGTACTTCTAGTGGGTACCTTTTCTTTAATTGAAGCGGAGATTCGCTGCACTTTTTGTCAGGATACTTCTTCTTTCTTTGCAACTTTGCATTGGGAATACACTTCTGTACCGAACAATGCCTCAATACGCAGTTTTTTCTCATTTGGTATGTCTTTTCTTTAGCCATGACGAAAAAATATAAAACGCATACAAGCAATAACTTAAAGTGCACTACTAACACGTAAACACGGAAATAACGTTGTTGCATAAACAGATAAACTTTCTTTCTACAATAGTAACCGATCCAAATATTATTCTACGGATTACTGTGTCTTTCAATCTTGTTTCTACCCATTCTCTGTACAGTACAGAATGATTCATGAGGGGGATAATAATAGGCAAGAGGTCATTAAGTGGCACTTTCTCAATCTCTTAGAATGACTATTACTTAGATAATTCAGGAAAGGAAGATATGTTTTCCTAATTTTAATAGTACGCATTCATAGAATGCTACGCAGGAAGATTTGTTATTCGGATCTTTATACGCTATATTACCAAAAAGTTGCTGGTTCGTGCTAAATTTGAAGAACGCATACTGCACATTATAAGGATTTAAAAATTTTAATCCAATAATAAATTATCTTTCTATGAAGACAATCTTAGGGTTATTGTCAAGAAATAAACTTTAGATTATTGCAACAAGTGTTTGATATCAAGTGGTGCTCATCCTGCTTTTAATAACAATTATTTGCCTTGTTAAAAGCTTATTAAGGGCGTTTAGTAGTAATGGCAAGGATGATTTTGCCATTGTAGTACTTAACTATATACTTTCTAATGGCGAAAGAAAAAGCACACTGAAAACAAAAACGTGACACAACTAACATTTTATGTCGAAATTTCAGTACCTTCTAGAATAATGACATGCAATAGTTACTGTTGCAGATAAATCCACTTTTCGAAAGCAATTTAACAATATTTTACTTAAATAATAGAATTTTCAATAACAAATTAATTAAGGAAATTTACATCGAAAGTGCAAGCAATTTTATAAAAGGATGGACATTTCGCGTCAAGATTTTCGCTGGATGCTCTTTTACAATTTTAGTAAAGATCTAATTCAACAGCAATACATAGAATCACTTCATTCAACTTTCGGTAATGAAACACCATTAAGAAGGACAGTTTGCAATTGGTTTACAGAGTTTTACGGGGGTCGTATTACCACCAATGATGAAATTTTATGAAGGTCGACCAAAATCGGTTATTATTCTAAAAAAATGATTGAAGAACATCGTAACATGATTGAAGAAGATCGGCGTGTGACTTATAAGGATATAGAGGCATCTTATGGATATCCAAGACTGCAGCACATTGAATTTTGCATGAACATTTAGCATTGAAAAATCTATTCCCGATATCTTTCGCTTTTTTTCTATTAAGGATTAGGAAATGGCTAAAACGAAAAAGACTTGTAGTGATAACGGGAGAGAAATTAAAATGAGTAGTTTTGGCGTAGCGACAAAAACTATTGCACCAAAACTAGGAATAGGAAAAAATACAGTTAGAGACTGGAAGACAAATAGAACAGAAATTATTGCCAAATGGAAGTGGAATAGAGAGAAGCTCAATATCTTTGTGGCAAGAACACTTAAGAGGAAGAGATTTGCTTGTTACTGCGCCGCTATTGCAGAAAAAAGCATTACAATTGAGGCGATAAATAGAAGAAAAAGATTCCGCATAAATTGACCGAAGCTCAAAAAAACTTTAATTTGACTAAGGAAATGCTCAAAAATTCGACCGAAGAATTGCAAAATCCGTATACAATTCTTGAATATATTAGTATGAACTGGAAACTAAGCAACAGTTCACTGCTTGGGCGTTCCAAGGTGAACGGAATCCCACAAAAGTTATCCATTCTCGAAGCACTTTCCAGAAAGTGATCGCTTACTTCTTCAGTTGTACTGCATCTGAGGCAAACATTCCTTGAAAGTATCGCAGAACTGTTAATACTGAATGGTATTTCTATTTCAAAAGTCGTCGACGAAATCAGGAAAAACAACCGAAAATATCGCATCATTCTTCATCGTGACAATACTCTCATACAGAACGTTAAATAATTTGTTGTTTGATGGAGGAAACATCAAATTAATGTCTCATTGTCCATATTCCTCTGATTAGCAGGGCCCTTATGTTCACCTGAAGAAGCTATTGAAGCTTACAAAGGCCATGTGTTTAAGACTAACTATAGAAATGGAAAAATGTTTCGAAAATTGATTTAAATGCATGTAGAGATGTACAAATCTTTAGGAAAATTTGTTTAAAAAATTGTTTCGTGGTTTTAGTGAAAATACGTATTATTTTGGAATCTAAGATAAATAACCAGCAAAATCCAAACCGTTCGGAATAGAATAGAATAAGAAATAAGAAGGATAACTTGTTCATTTAATTATAATTCTACAAACATTTTATTTTTAATATATAAGTTTTTGATATCAACTAAATGGCATAAAAATAATCTATAACATACTACATTTTTACATCATGCAATACACTTTTAGTTGATTACCTTAATTATTCAAAGCACGTAAATATTCAAAAGAAGTAATAAAGGTAACAAATTTTCCCACACTGAAATCCACATCTACCTGAAAATCAGTGAATGAACCTACTATAGAAGACATTAGTTACATTTGGACAGTTGGTAGCCAGAGTATTCATCATTTGACCAAAACAACAGTAGGCCACGACGCCGACTTGCCACCACTTTGTTCGATCGGCTCAACGGTTCTCCTGGCCAACTGTGACCTACCCCACTGTGTCATCGGCGAACAATGAAGGACAGTCATATGATTTTTACCTGTGTAGATTTTATTCTGTATCTCGTACCGGCTATGCGTGCATAAAGTTTTTGTACGAATGTATGTGCGTATAGAGCTGCATTATTTGTAACAAAAATGGATTAGTCTTAAGCATAATTTGTGATTTCCTTCGCTTTCGGTGATTTGTGCTAAACGGGACCGCTTTACACATGACAGATTTAAAGTGATTGATTTTCCCTTTCTCTTAGGGGATTTTATTTGCAGTTTTAAGAAATGTTATGAAGTTATGGGATTATAATAGTAAAGGTGCGTGTCATTGTTACTTTATAATTTTCTTTGAGCTTTAAACTATTTAACCTGATTTACAAAGAGTAATTTTTTGTTTACAAGAACACGCTTTTGTGTTAATAATTTTGCGAACTCTCTTTGAACTGCAATGACTCTCACTAACATCTGCAATTATCCGAGTATCTACTTCTCACCTGAAAATTTAAGTCACATAAAGTTGTTACTTGATTTTTTTAATAGTAATAATAACCATAATAATAATATACGGTTTATTAGTACTATATAAATAAATACAAATACAGTATAAATAAGAGATGTAAACTATATTTAAAAAAAGAAAAAGGTGCCAATGAGTTCCGGATCGACTTAGAAATAAGCAGGTGCCCCTAAACTCAAAGATGATCTACATACTTAAAATGAGTGAAATATAACTAACGACTTAACTAAGAACTGAAACGAGAATGAAAATGAAAAGAATGCTAAAGATAGAAACAAAAAAAGAAAACAAAAACAAAAATGAAAACGAAGATTCTGACTAAGTATGTATATAGATAATAGCGCTTACGTAGCTGACGGGCAAACAGTGTTAGCTTTAAGTCACAAATGTCCAAAGGCATTGCGTTAGGGTATCTAACAATATTATAGGAGAATGGCTTTTTGAACATCTCTGGGTTGTGAACTGGAGAAGTAAGTAAGCCTTTAAATCTTCAATTAACATTATGAATATCAATTCTAAAGATAATCTTACGGTAGAGATGGCTACGTCTTTTATGATAAATTAACTTGTGATAAGTAACAGTAGAAGAGAACTCAGTTCTAGGTGATATACAAAACCATCTTACCCATCCTAGAGTATGAGATATTATTTGAAACTTAATGCCGTAAACAAATCTTAAGCAAGGGTTTTGCAATCACTGAATTCTACCACTGCCAAGTTTCGTATCTATATAGAGTCTTAAATTACACGTATGTTCTGATACTCAAATAATTTCATCATTAGCATTGATCCGAATACGGGGCATAGCAGCATTACGAGCTTTAGTGCGACCAAAACGGGACAAAAAATACAATAGAAAGTAGGGAAAATAACGTACCATCATACGAAACTATTTGAATTCTGTTCGGCAAGTATGAAGCGAAGGATGATATTAACTTAGCACTAAAACCGACATATTTAAAAATAGCAAATAAAAGAGAATAATTAATGGTATGAAAAGCCTTTGAGTAATCTAATAAAATCAAAGCAGTAACTTGGTTGTCATAAATACTACGTAACAAATCATCCACTATATGAACCAATGCAGATTCGCAATTACAGCCCGACCGAAATTCTAACTGCTGGTTAGAAAAATATCATGAGTGTCGAGAAAATGTCAAATTTGCAAACTAATTTCTTTCTCTAGCAGTTTTGGCAATACGGGAAGGATAGAAATTGCCTGTGAATCAGAGAGATAGGTATAATAATGCTCCTTTTCCAGCAATCAGGAAGAACACACTACAACAAGCATGTGTTAATTATATGTGTAATTGTCGGCAGCAAGTGCGGGCAGCATAAAGTTAATATTTCAATAGAGATGCCATCAATACCAACTGATTGAGCTTTAACAGAATTAAGTAAAGAATTATTATCTCAACTGTTAATTATTATGCTTAATTTCAACAAGCTTTCATCCCGATTTACTTTAGAAGCATTTGACCTAAGTTCTCGAAAGAAGAATACATTCATTCGTTTTGCTCTAAAAATGTCTCGATTGTTTCTTAAAATTATTGAAAAGCTACATACAGGTGTACTGCACGTAAACGCAATTTCTTTTTTAACACCCCTTTTAGTCTGGATTAAAATTTTTGTAGGCAAAAGATAAACACACACATTAAACCGTTCCTTTTTAGTCTAAACAACAAGCTGATAATATAAGTGAAAAACTTGCCTATATATAGCGTCTTATAATAAAAACTATTTACATTTGTAATCTACTTATGACTTGAAATCCTCATCTTCTTCAGCTGCTTAATAGACGGCAACTGTCGAACAATAAGAAATTGTAGATAATTTCGAAGATGTAATTAAGGAGGAGTGAATAGAACAAATCCCAATTTACTTTATTGCATTAGTATTTTCCTTTCAATCTCTGCAGAGACTGCGCTATATCAAGATTTACTTCAGTAAATTGTACGTGTATGGCACATGTAAATTTTTATTACACGCAATGTACCATAAAACAATTCGTAAAATCAATATTTTCCTTAAATCGATATTAGTGACTATTGTGAAGATTATACACTCTATCGTATGATCAAAAAGTCTTTGGATCAAGATAGTCATGGAATCTAATCAAAACTATCTATAAAAATTATTTATTTTTATGGGTCCTAACTAATGGCATTAGAATAAAAAAAAATAAAAGCTATTAATATAAAAGGTAATGATAATTATAAGTGTTTTATGTATTACTTGATAACATTATAAAGGAAATACAAAATACAATTCAGGTATAAAAAGTTATAAGAGGTGTTGAAAACGACTTCCGTGTTCTTGAATACACAGGTTAACACGTCGGCTCATAGTATTAAAAACTTTACTTAAAAGGTTGAGTGATACCGAGCGACACCTTTCTGCAATACGATCTTGTAATTCCTCTAACGTGTGGACCGGAGTTTTAAAAATGGTATTCTTAAGCAATGGAAATAAGAAATAGTGTAATGGACTTAAATTGCAGAATCTAGGTAGGTAACGATCGTCTGATATTAATCTTTCGTCATAGAATTGCCTTAAATATTCCATTGCTCCGACAGCATGAGGCCTAGCATTGCCTTGTGAAAGTATCCACTACAAAGCTCATCGTCGTGCAATTGATTGATGAAAGGCTCAAATATTTGATTACGATATCTTTAAGCAGTTATGTTTTCTCGGACAAAAAATTGGCCCAATTATTCGTCGGCAAGACATTGCAATCCAAATACCTATCTTAGGATTATGTAAAGGAGCCTTGCGATGAAAAGTAGAATATTTTCGCTCCACCTACGCATAACTTGTGTATTAATATATCCCGGGAGGTAAAAATAAGATTCATCTGGAAAAAATGTCTAATCAAGGATGTCGTTACTCATATGATCATTAAGTGAGGTACAATAAGATACTCTTCTCAAATAATCTGGTGGCAGTAATTCTGGGTATATCTGCATTTTATATAAAAACATGTTCACGTCATGTCTAACTATGGTATACCATGCCCGATAACTTCAATTAGTTTCTTGCGTCAACCTACGTAAGGATAAGTTAGGTTCTTCCTGTACTTATTGTGCAAGTTTCTTCAAAGGTGGTCACAGCTGGATGAAGTTGCCAAAGAAAATCTCGTTCGATTATCGCGAAATTTGAAAATCTCTCAAGGAACGCATTTAAACAAAAACAATGGTGAATAAATCCAGTTGTCATTTTCATCACGATTTCCATTATTGTGGTATGATTGAATAATAAAGATTTTATGTTTGAAGAGTTTTAGATTCTATTCCGCCGATTTGAGAGTTATCAGATAAATGTCAAAAATAATTGAAATAAATAATGATATAGGCGTCCTGTTTCTTCGAAATCCAAAGGCTATTTGATCATACTACATATAAGATGTAAAGACTGTTTGGAAAATGATTAAAATATTACTTGAGAAACTAACTAGACAACTTCTTGTGTATAAATAAATTAGCAAACAAAGCCGTATTATTATTAATAATTGACATAAGAACCTTATTCGTAAATAAGTTTTTGAGGGTTTTATTATTACCTAATTTTCAAGATATGACAAATGGGAAATATTGTACAAATAGAGGAATTATAAAATCAGTATATATCAGTAGCAACCTTGCATACTTCGTAATATTTCAATATTTAAATTGGTAATTTAAAGTTACAAGTAAATATTAAAAAAGAAATTTTATAGACTTTACTGTCCATTATTATATGACAGCGCATTTACGACAGTACCGGGCTTCAATAAATACAAACAAATAAGAACGGTAAACAATTTTAAACGGCCTGAAAAAAGTCAACGTACATATAATACCTATGCGACATTGAAACCATAGAGGTATATATCGCCCTCTCACTCCCGCCGTACATTCCCATAAAACTGAAAGAATGCCAACCGTAGGAGCATTAACCCGGACCCAGTTGATATAAGGAATATACACACACGTACACGATAATAATCTAAGTTTATGGATGCATCAAAATCTTTTACGTGAATGCATTAGTACATGTGTAGGGGATAAATCAATATTTTAGAGTGTTTGCTTAAGGAAATTGTTAGGATTTCGTGTTTATCTTCGATTAACTTAGCGTATAATTATCTTTTCGAGGAGCTATCAGTCTCTAAGCATTATATACCTCGTTTTCAATAAATCTTTTTCAATCACGCTTGTAATCTCAAACGAAAATTTAAAATCGCACCGAAGTAACTATAGATGACAATGTCACACTAATATTGATATGAAGCGCAACCAGAAATGATTATTAATGTATTTTGAAAATCCTCCATGTTATCGAATTTATCGTAAAATCTGTCAATATCAAGAGTTTAGACTTACAATTTGTGTATAAATAAAAAATTAAGTATAAATTGTTTATTGGTATACGTATTTAAAAAAGAAACATTTAGTGTATTAAATGTGAAGATAACGATTTTGCATAGTACGTATACTAATACGAAGAAAGCTATTACATCCTTATTTTAGACGAACAAGACATTTTAAAATGCAATGAGCCTTTATAAAAAAGGTGCCTCATGTTACACTGAAAGAGCCTTTCTTCTTTTTCGATTTCCAGCAAAGCCATAACGCCAAGTCCATTAACACAGCGGATAAATAATAATACTAACAATAATAAGAATAACAACAATAATAACGATAATAACAATAATAACAATAGTAACAGCACTAATAATACTAACAATAATAATATTAATAACAGTAATAACAATAATAACATTAATAACAATAATAACAATAAAAACAATAATAACAATAAAAACAATAATAACAATAAAAACAATAACAGCAATAATAGTAATAACAGTAGTAACAATAACAGCAATAACAATAATATTTGGTTATTACCTGACAGCTCAGGACGCCAATTACAGCACAAATTTACAAAATTGTTTAAAATAAAAAAATACAATACGTTGCTTATAATAATATTTCCAATTAAAAAAGAAAAAGTAGGAAGTATGCTGAGAATACACAACAACAGTAACTTTATATTATAGGAACAAGGAAAAATAGAAAGATTCACAAAAAGGGATCAATATTCCGTTTATTCTTCTTCCTCATGATATGGCTAATAGGTGTCTTAAACAAGATAATGGTATTAACTCTAGGTACTTGAAAAGTACTGAAGAATCGAGTATGACGAGCAGGCACTCTAAAGTTTATTTACGCTAGAAGATCTTGTGAATCGATATGATTTTTTGAGATCTTGCAAAGCAACTCCACACTATAATGTTCACAACACTCAGCAAGAGACAGAAAACTGTGCTTCGGAAATAGGCTATAATATTCAGTACCTCTTTCAGGGTACACACTGTCCATTCGAAAGGGAAGGTATCTCGGAAGCCTCTTTTGAACACGCTCGATCATAAGATTTGGAGGTGTATCAAACAATGGTTAGAACAAACTTAAATACAATATCAACGCTCCATTACATTTAAATGTGAAAATCTCTTATACGAACAAACGACATTTACAACGCTACCTAAACTTAATAATGTGTGATCAATCACTTGTTTAAGATAACTTCAAAATCCGTTTCTTCATACAGTCTACCATCTTGATCAATGTTAAAACAATAATCTTATTCCAGCACCCCTTTGTCGCAGATTTTAGTTCATCGATACTATTGTATTACTTATTATCACTTGCTGCCAATATTTACTGTGACACACACGATTGGGCGAGTGAACTGGCAGTTGTAATAACCTGATTTCTTTCTAAGCAAGCCATTCCTTTGTTTCTCTAGAATTGAGTGCAGTAACACTGTCTTGCTGGAATATCCACCCTTGCGACTGCATTTTCTTACAAATATATATTAGAACCGTTTCTAGAAGTTCTACATAGTAATTCATTCTATTAGGTGTAATATATATGTAGGTGTTCCCGTTAGAAGACATGTAGTCTTCCACTGATAGAGTCATTCCAAATTATCTTGCGCAAATTTTTTAGACTTACTTGCTTGTGTTTCTCCATTAACAATGGTTTTTTACTCACTAAAAACCTTTACTACCGAATACAACTTTTTACAATCGTCTGTCAGTTATTGACTGCAAATTGATCTCAGATTTTATTTCCTAGAAGATTAAATTATCAGAAGAGGCTAAACACAATTCTTTGACCACTGTGCTTCTGTGACTTTTTAATGTTTCTCTTTAGCACAATCTTTATAGTAGCAGTGACCTAATTTTATAAAATTGTTGATCAGATGATGAAATTGTTCTACTTTGTCGATTACAACTCGGTTTGAAAAGCCTCCCTTTTTATAACAATTTCAGTTTCTCTTTTGGAGTTAATAATTTACCTCTTTATAGACATCTTAAGCTTTCGTAACAACACTATTTCCCATTCCAACTAATATGAAATTTTTTATTTGTCTATGAACACGGTGTTATCGTATTGATCTCCTGTTACTTAGGAAATATGCTATTGCATCGATACGAAGGTTAATAACTAGGATGTACAAAACTACTACTGATACTAGAATTTAGTTTGAGCATCATATTGTTACACCAACATAATAAACTCAGTTGTTTGAAGATTTATTGATAGTTTTCTGAATTTTGTCATCTCTACACTATAGCATCTTCAGTCTTCATAGCTGATATTAATCGATTTCTTTACAACAGCATGTGTAGCCAATTACCACCAAAACGATGCATTCCTTTTAATTATATGCTAACAAGATGTAATACTCAAATTGGTACGAAATAATATATAGTGTGGTAATTATACAGTGGAGGTCACATCTAATAAAAATTTAGATAAACTTCTTTCCACCCCTATTTTTGCACTTGGGATGCAATCTAACCAATAACTCTTTGATGTTAAAAGTAATATTTTAGCCTCAGACTTGATGCAATGAAATTTCTACTTTTTCAGTGTACTTTACGCATTAATGTTGTTTAACATATATAACCTCCACAGATGTTATCGATTTTTGGTAACTTTTAACAATGTTTGGGTAACTTCCTTAGGAATGAATCTAGTTCGGGGAATCGTTTCACCTATGACAAGCCTTGTAGGAAACAACGGTGATATTTCATGAAGCAAGGCTTCGGGATTGACTCATCGGAAGAGAAGTTCTTCTTAGGCGAGGAAATAAATAGAAGACATTAGCTTATGCTAGAAATCGCTCAGAATGAACCAGTGAATACTGGCAAACTAAAAGGTCGAGATCTTTTTGGTAAGAGCAGGCAGTACGTTAGGATATGTATCTTCGAGGATTATATTCGAGAATGCCTATCAATTATCAACAACAGTAAAAGACGATGGAGGCTTCGTGCAAGTTTAGGATTGTTCAACAAAAAAGCAGCCATTTGACAAGTGCAAGTAGATATTAGTTATTACCAGGAATCCTTAATTTTTCAAGTATTAATTTCTATCTAAAACTTGTTACGACACAGCAAATAATTCAAATAAGGTACGGCAAAAGCTGGAAGAAATGCCTTTTAGTCCTTTAATAACGTAAAAATTTTATCGTGTGTATACTAAAGATAAAATAAGATAAATGCCGTATTGCTTGAAATAAATAATTTTATCGATTTAGTTTCAATGTCCTAAAATAATTAACTAATAAGTAACAATAAATAAACAGTAATGTAATTACACCAAATGTATTATTATTAATTATTATTATAATTTCCTAGCATAAATTAATTTCCTCTGCCTATTTCCTCGCCTTAACGGCGATTTTCTTTTGATATGTCAACCGCTGAAGCCTTACTTAATCAAATGTCGCCACACTGTAGCCGTATACATTGAAGGGACTGTTGTTTCTTGCAAGTCTTGTGATAGTTGGGGCGACCCCATGTTTGGTATCCTAAGAAACTAACCCGTGAATACAATGTCTGGATTCCTTTCACTTCTTTTTTAGCATCCTTCACTTGGTTTGTTTATCACAGTTCTAGTTTTTTACTTTTAACACTTTGCAGATACTACTTTAGGAGCAAACCACTTCCTTGACAATTTGTTGTTAGCTCTTGCTTTGTTTATGTAAAAGATATAACCTGGCCTCTAGCTTTTAAAGATATTTTTATATCTTACTGCTATTTAATTTTAAGTTATAAATTTTTACTATTTTTTATAACATTCACTCTTACTTTTGGGTAACAATGGTACAAGCTCTGTACCTTAACTTGTTGAATATTTACCTAATTCTGTAAAATAACAGTGCATCGCAATAGTTCCCAGTAAACTAGGAAAAACATATCTGTGTATAAGTGAATATTTACGGTCCACGACGAACTGATTTAGGATATTTTTGATGTGCTGGTTCCAAAACTAACGTGCATTTTTTCTTAGCAGCTCTGGTTTTTGAGATACACCACGGTAAAATTTATTACTAACACGCAATAAATTTCACCGTTATTTATTAGTAGAACAGATGCTTTCAAATTTTTACACAATCGGATGTAACATGAGCATCAAGATTCATTACCTTCACAGCCACTTAGATCGTTTTCCGGAAAACTTAGGTGATGTTAGTGAGGAACAGGAGGAAAGAATTCACAAGGACATTAGCATTATGGAGGAAAGGTACCAAAGAAGATGGGATAGCCATATGATGGCGGATTACTGCTGGATGAAGATTCCAGCAGACACTGTTCCGGTAAACCACACGCAAGGAGGTCTTATAAAAGGAAATTTTTAACTGGTGATTGAAAATTGTATATGCATATTTTTCTGCTAAATAAATACCTACTATCCATTTTTTGGGTTTCAGTTAACAGTTATCAAGTTAAAAAGTTACGTACATAACAAAACATGTCTAATTTTGGCGATTTTTTTATAAATACGACAGAAATAGTGAATTTCGAAAACTAGATCTGATTTTTTGTTTAGGCACCCCAAAATTGTTTAATTACACTTAACAAATCCGAGGGCCCAAAATGTGTGTTAGTCACTGTAATAGTCGTATCATGAAATGCAGATTATTCTTTCATTGTAATAGATTGCGTTCCGATATTATTCTCTATAAGATAAGGTATAGAAATCGTTTGCAATGGTAAAATTAAAACTATATCAGAGAATAAACGAGTATGTTAAAAACTTAACTGTACGGTGAATACACTTCAGTTGAATTCAGTATTATTAGGTAATCTCCCAATAAATTATGAAAATCAATTATTTAAATTAAGGACACTTTATCGCCATTTTCCAGCATGTTAAGGACGTGTATACCCTTACTAATCTAAAGTGCTTCTTAAAGATCTCTAGGGAAAGAGATAGCGAACGAAATGAAGAGAAGAAAAAACAGTATATGGTATAGATGTGTGTATATGCATGTATATGTGACTTGGATGTGTGGGTGGCAGCAAGACAGCCCAGCTCCGAAAGAACCCGCGGGTTCGGAACCATGCAGGTTCGGTCTCTTGCACCAACAATGCCAACGAGCGAGCGGCTACGATTGGTCGAATGGGCCACGCCTACCGCGACTTGTCACCTACCGGTATGCAAATGCTCCCCCACTTCGGGCCCGTACACTTTTGCCCGGCTCCGGTTATACCCTGCAACCCGCTCGGCACACGCTGCTCCACGCGGGGAATATCCATCTGTTCGGTCGAGATGTTGGCTGCTGCCTCTTCTCTTTTAGCGCGCGGGCCACGGCATCTACTCTACATACTCCTCATACACTACTCTTTTACATACGAACAACGTCGACAAGGACAAGGCATATACTCTGCCTTGATGCTGCTTAGACACTTCGAACAGTGAATATGTCCGCTCTCACTTCCAATCTAAATTTCTATACTTATAGATATATCTATACGCAGACGAGGTATTGGGTGGACGTACATGGACATAAACCATGCCGTAATGTACTTAGACCGCCGCTATACTCGAGTCTGACACAACATCTTCTCGTTGTCTATAACGATGTAGTATGTATATAAAGCTATGGTATTCTCGCGAAAATAAATTTAATTTCTGTACGTCATCGATTTACTTGCGAAGTGGAGCTAGGGGAAGCAGCAGGTAAATGATGCGCTCGTTGTGAGAACACGTATCGTTTTTCTTCCACAGAATACTTACTAAAAATAATGCTTCTCTATTATAAATTCTATAGATGGACATACATTATAATCCATACGTATTCCGTTAGTTTGCAAACTACCGCAATTTCTTCATACAAATAATTTTATCCTAAACAGAACAAAAATATTGGAAAAAACAGTTAAATAATAAGAAGGCTGTACTTCCGGATAGGTGGCATCGAGTTAGCGATTTGAATGGGTTCTAAGGGAGAGCTCGCGTTTTGTTGGGTTTAAAACGGCCCTTCTTTTTTTAGGAGTTTAGTTTAAGGCACCTACAAATCGATTTAAAATGGGCTATTCCTCGGTTATGTTTACTCGTATATGAGTCATAATTTACGAAATTTAAGTTTGTACGTATTGCGTTTGGACTAAAAGTTACCAAAACAGATAGATAATACTGATGAGTGGAAAAGTTTGATTTGAATATTGGGAAATAATCTATTGTATAATATTTGCTAACCCATATTTTTTTATTTTGTATACAATATAGATAAATAGACTAGTATTGGTTTGAAACTGAATTATGTTATTATGAAGTCCTCATAGTCCTCTTTCTATGGTTCTCATGATAGAAAACAATTGACAGGGAAATATAAACAATACGGGATAGTAAATATTATACAACAGATTATTCCCCAATATTCAAATCAAATTGTATTTCTCATCAGCAATCTTTAAGGTAACCTTTAATCCAAACACAATAAATACCTACTTAAATTTCGTAAACTATGACTCATATACTAAAAATAGCCATCGATTTTTAAGTACCTTAAACTAAACTCCTAAAACAAGAAGGGCCTATTTAAACACAGGAAAAAGTAAGCTTTCCATTAGAATCTATTAAAATCCCTAACTCGATGCCAGTTATACGGAACTCTTTCCATAAACAATTCAAATATAATTCAAATGGATTGATTTATACTTTTCTTTATTCCGATATGTCTACAGCAATATTTTGAGAGTATTTTTCTGGCACATAATTAAAAAGCGTCAAAACTCACGAAATTAACAATGAAACATATGTTAATCAAAAAATATTTCATTTGATTATAATGAAGAGAAAATGGTATAAATAAATGTATTAAACTGACAAACAAGTTGTTAGTTATTTACGAATGTCCACACTACATTGAAGATAAAATCTTTGTAATTTTACAATTAAAATAGACAGTTTACCGTCTAAATAATTTCACAATGTAAAAAGTACCTTTATAAGCTAGTACGAAACTATAAATGTATTCGTGTTAATCAAATATATCGTCAGTTTAATTTTAATTTTGTATTAATTCAAAATTGTAAAATAATTACACTTACAGCACTCAAACTAGTAAACACTTTCAACGTTCTAACGATATGTTCGGCGTGTCTAATTCACATCAGCACGTTAAAAAGTAGTATATGTTTGAGTGTGAGTTAATTAGTAAAACCAGGCAACCATTTATAATATATACCATAGCATTAGCATATTAAATATAAATTGCCCTTATTGCAGTTTACTATCAACAATTTTATTGTAAACATAAGTAAAATAACGATGATTTATTGTTAACAGTGATTACGCTTGATGGTGTTGGTGTTGCGCTGGATAGTGAAATTTTTGATGAACATGTTTTTTTTCTATACCAACCTAAATATTATCTATACATTTACCCTTTCTAACAAGCTTTATATATTTGAATAAATATACCAAGCTTAGAGCATATAACATTACCTAAGTTACGATTTAAACCACCTGACCACTCTCTAACCAGAAAACCTCATCGCCCCTATTAAAATAACTCTCATACGTTTTCCGGTTATTCTAGTTGATACACTTAGTAAATCCGGTCGCTCTATTCAATGGTTGTTATAAAAATGTTTAATATCAAAATGAAGAATCAAGTAGGAATGATGCTTACGAAGGAGATGTTTATGGAATTCTGGTAGCTCTAAGAATTTCTAAAACATATTTATTTCATTTCACTGAGTAAGAACAATTAAAAGCAATGTTTTGATTGAAAGGTTTAATAATATTAATTCAATTATCATCCGGAATCTCCATTGATTTTTCCATATCATTCGGGAGAACAAGTAAAACACAATTTTTACAAATAATCCAGTATATTCAATATAACGTAGTACATATTGGATTATTTGTAAAAACTGTATTTTACTTGTTTCCCCGTGTACCTAGATGTACTAATTAATTAAATGCGTTTTTATTATTAAATAAAGGCTATATTATAACACAGATTCAAGCCAACTGTATCATATCTAGCTATTTATAGCAAATTCAAAAGTTGCATTTGTTCAGTTGTAAATTAAGATATATAAAGTCACAGTAACACAGCAAATTTAGATGTTTACGTTTTTACAATTGGAAATTAACTTTTGCGAAGCAGAGTCACAATAACCTGATTATTTAATTATGATATTACAAAGATTTTATTTTCATCATGCGACGATTTCAAATTTGCATTTTAGATAATTCAGTTTTCGAGTTTTTTTCTAGTCTGGAATTTCAATAAAGTTTAATAAAAATTGTTATATGTGTGGTACTAGTGTCGAAATTGGAGAAATCTATTAAAAGAGGTCCTACTAAAATCGAAGGTATGGCTAACATGTTCGTTTTATAAGTACTTGGATACATACACGTATGATTTTGGATTGCTGGATGCCTATTGCTTGAGAAGAAAATGTTATACCAGTATTTCTTGATTTATATTTCACTTGTTTCGTTTGGCATTAGATTACAAGTCAAAAGTTTACGCTAAATTGGTAACAGCTATCTAATTTTATTTTTCTGATTAACTCTAAGGACATTGACACTTCTACTGTTCAAGTATAAGACTAAACATATTAATGCCGTTCCTCGCGATTTATTGTTATAAAAAGTATCAACTTGATCTAAAATAGTAATACTATGATAACAGATTAATTAGTAAAATGTAGTTACTGTTAAAAATTTAACACCATTTAACATTATAACAAGCCATCAAATAAATTTTGCATTAAATAGTTTCTGACTATAAAGAAGTTTCTCTTAGTTTATATTTGCATGTCATTTACTGACCGTTCCATTACATTGTTGTCAAAATGTATTTAGATTTTAACTTTAAAATAGCTTTTTTCCAATAAACATAAATCTTTTATAATTGAATCACATTTTCTTAATGAACGAAAGGTTGATGGAGAATGGCTATACTTTCTTGGAGAGTGTAAAAAATTTCAAAACGAATTTTTAAACTTGGAATTTGATTGTGATAGTTTTCAGCATAAAGTCAAACATTGTGTCAAAGTCTGTAGAGAAACAGCAAACGGTAAGCGAAAAGAAGGAAGTGATAGGTCGACAGAGTATACTGTAGAGCTTGGTAATACTGTAAGGGAAATTATGGATAATGCACCAGGGACCTCCACTCCTGCTTTATCGCAACTAACTGACGCATCATTTGGCACTTGTTATACAATTTTAAGAAAGGATTTGCATTTATTCTCTTATCGCATAATCTGTTTTCAAGAAATTTTGCAAGTTTATCATTCTCGAAGAATAACATCTTGTCAATGGTTCTTAAACAATTTCGACAATAACTCACTTGAGAAAACATTCATTTAACTAAACGAAAAAGAAATTATTCTTGGTCGGTAACACGGTTGACAATGGGAGTCCCGTGCTCTCGAAACGCTGCGTTCCGCATAATTAATTAATTTGTGTGAGTGGAGTTTACTGCTATACCTGTGAATTACTCATGGTTATTTTCAACAAGAGGAGCTAGTGCACAAATAGCAGGAGAAACGATTAATATACCACAACAAGTTTTTTATAACCGCTTATTCCACCAAGATCATGTGATGTTACTTCTTGAGACTTCCTTCTATGACCATTTTTAAAAAGAAATCCATTTATAAGATTCAAATAGCCTGATACCGTACATTTTTAAAACAGAATTGTAGAGTGTATTAAAGAAATTGATGATGCATTGACTGCAAAACGTGCTTTCTATTGTGAGAAAGAGATGTAAGAAATGTCAACAGTTTTTGTACAAAACTGTAAATAAACATATTACATTTGATGACAGTATTATGATTTGACATTTGAGTAAAATAACTAAAAAAATAATGAGAGAACGTTGTAAGTATTAATCTCAAATATATATTGTTATTTCGACGTGAAATTTATTTGATCGCTTTTTATATTCAGATGTTGATATATTTTTAGAAAATTTATTGCAAAAGAAAATTAAAATAAATGTAGAAATTTATTGCAGTTTTTGCAAACCGCTTCCTCGACATATAAAAGCAAAAAAATTTTTTCCGATCACACGCATATAAAGTTTCATAAAATTTATATGCCTTAAATCTCAAATCCCTTACATATTTCCAGATAACTGTCAAACGTTACGTCTTTTTAAGATGCACTTCGTTTATACTTTCCCGTCTAGATTTAATATTATATGAGAATATCTTGTAATACTAGACAACAACATCAACTTATAACAATTTACAGCCTAATTAGGCTGAACTATTATGACAATCACCTTGCCTACCTGCCTCGCGTAACTGATTATTCATATAACTACCTCCAAAGTGAGTCCAAACAAGATGGTTTTATATACGGGAGAGCTACCATAATGAACACGATTTATACGAAATAACCTAACTGTTGTAGCTCGTAATTGGAAATAAAACACGAAGTCGTGTGGCAAAATACCTTTTTACGGTGTTAGATAGTGACGTAATATCGTCAACGTTTAAGTTTATAAAAGGTTAGCGATCTGAGCTGTAGTAGGCGTTGGTGTCGAGTTCGTGGAAATTGGAGGGTTTTCATGTTTCAGCTTTTAACGTATGTTTGGTTTTACGAACGTAAAAAAATTGAATGTGTCTTTTTAAGATGTAAAAACTACTTTCGATAGATAACACGAATATATTTATCTAGCTTTGGAGATGGTTCACACGGATGGATTTTATTATTTTCCATGGAAATATGAATAAAGGCAAGCAAATATTTTCGTGGCTAACTATTAATTATACATATTTACTCTCCTAAATAAAAATATACACGTACATAGGTTGACTCAGTAACTCTTTGTTGCCTTTCAAAGTGCTAAAAAATAATTGTAGTTTAATCAATGTTAAATCTATTTTATATAACCACAAATCCTGTTCATGTTTGAATTAAACACAGTCACAAAATCAAATAAAATAATTAATTCCATGGTCAGACATTCTAACGAACACGATTTATGCCACACCGAATGCAAATTCTTATATAATGTCGCAAATTAGTATTTGTGCAAATAGACGCATACATAAATTGTAGTGTGCATTTCATTTTAAAATTAATAACTGCAGTATTAATAGAAACGAAAATAAAATGGATGTATTGTGTAAATGAAAGAAACTTATTCTCTTACAAAAACGTATTCAATTAAATATCGATTGAACTGCACCCAATCATTTTTGAGAATGTCTAATCTTGCATACACCTTCAATAGTTACTGAACTACTGTAGACGTACATAAGTTGTACACGAAATGTGCATTTAGCTAAATATAGAAATTTTGTAAGAGTGTTCGTTATATTTCCTATGTGTAGCCTTTAAATTAATTTCTGTATTTCTTGTTCTCAGTTCTATTGTTAGTTGTCATATGTGTAATTACTTTAGCTTCCTTTTTCGTCTCTTATGAAATTAAACTTTCACGAAACGCTTCTCAACAAAATCGTTCCTAACTCATATATGGTTACTGCATAATATTTTCTTTATTCTTTACTTCTTCCTTATTTATGCGAAATGTGTTCCAATTTCTAACCAACACACCCCACACATGTTCGTTCAGGTTAAAACCAGAGTGACTTCGCTGTTGAATCCAATCTCATGATGTCATTTCTTCAATTTCTATCTTCAAACCATTTCATAAACCCATTCTATTTTTGTGAATTAGTGAATTATTTTAGCTTAGTCTAAACAATTATGTCCGACTTAACGCATCAAGAACTATATCTAAGGGTTTGAGGCGACTTTATAGACTTACATGTCGATACATATCAATACAAATTGTACGTTCTTCTGCAAAATATGACAGACCACAATGTAATAAGAAATACTAATAATGTACAAACTCACTCAGCGAAATATCTACAGTTTCATATGCACTTTTGAAAAGAATATTTGGTTTCCTTAATAGCTTCGGCAAAGTTAATGCTGAACTACAAAGGAACATAAATGCAAGACAAAATAACACTAGAAAAATTAATACATTTTATACAGAGAATATTTACAATGATGATAACTCAAAACAGCGAAATTTGTATAGGTTAATTAACACAATTAATAAACAAAATAAATATATAAAAACTCTATTCAAAATAACTTCAAACATTTGGGTCTTCATACTGTCTATCCATTCGGTCAATGTTGAAATAGGAATGTCAGTCCAACACCTCATTATCACATATTTTAGTTCATTGATGGTATTGTATTGTGTATTACTGGCACACACCTCTTTTGCCAATATTCCCCAAAGATTTTAGACCAAGTTTAGATCGGGCGAATATGCAGGCCATTGTAATAAATTGATTTCATTTTAATGAAATCACTACTTTGTTTGGAACTGTTGATAGCTGCATTGTCATGCTGAAGTATCCTGTATTGCGTCAGCAATTGTTCACCAAGGTCTATCAGAACCATTTTCGGAAGTTGCATATAAGAATTAAAATCCATTCGCGTCGAAATAAAACATATAGGGGTTTCATTGTTATGATGCAGGCCAAACCATTACACTGCCGCCACCAAAATTTAGGCTCATCGGAACTTCAGAGTTCTTGCGCTAATCATGCCAATAATATTTGAAACCATTAGAGAGGTGTATGCCAATAATAAAGAATGTTTGAATGTTTTGATTGTTGGAATGATGTTTCTTTTTCAACATTGACCAAATTGATAGCCAGCATGGAGACCCGGATATTATAAGTTATTTTGAAAGAACATCGAACACTCACTACTAAGTTTGTTAGGAATTATAAATTTTTTATGTATTTATTTCTTTTATTAATTTTGTGTTAATAGACTTATAGAAATTTCGCTATTTTGGGTTACCGTTATCTCTGTATGAAATGTAATATGTTTTTAATGTTATTTTCATATATTCCGTACAAAAGTTAATATGGAGCTATAGAAATTTCGTGTATTATGGAACCTACAAACGCTAAATGTAGCAATATATATATATATAAAACAAAATAATTGAAAAAGAAAACCAAGAAATTACTTTATTAACATATACTGCAATAAAATAAAAAACAAATACATCCTGCAAACGTTGACAGGAGATTGAGAGAATGGAGAGAGAGAGATATATAATCGTACATACCCGAACGTTAGTATAACGGTTAGACTATAACATAGGAGTGACATTGTGGTTGTCCAGCATAGTACATTAAGTATTATTTATATTTATTTAACGCAGAAAAATACTCGAAATTTTTCCATAATTTAACGAATGCTATCGACTCGTATCATATTCAACTACCCCAATACGTATATCTAACGAAAACTCAAATTCATATGCGTGCTACTTATAATAATAAATCCCCATTTTACATAACAATCCATCCATAAAATTTACATTTAACAAATACACGTATCTATGCATTATGCATATGATCAGAGCGCGCAGCACACGACATGCTTCACGTGAAAAGGCCATAATCATTTTTTGGTGCCTCTCTTCTCTGCCTCTGGTATTTGATATGGATTCCGGTAGTGGTGGTTGTAGCGTTTATTGTGATGGTGCATCTCCCCATGGCTGATAGAGCAGGAGCAGCAGCCGGTGCCAGCAAACAGGCGCTAACTTGCTAGGGTGACAACCTGCCCACAACAAACATGCTTATATAAATATTATATTTTCGTATTTAAGTAACAACGCCGTGTTAAACGTTAAAGCACATAGTGGCGTTAGCTACTTAGTTTCCATGTCAAACACGATAGCGTGTTGGCCCCGTCTAGAAGATGTTATACATACTTGCCTAGTTAGTATAGCTAATGTATATGTAGGTAAATTAAATTTGGGATGTTTTGTCATTATTTAGAAGTATCTGCTTAGGATGATGTATATCAATTTCTTTTGTAAACTGAAACGAGGATTTTAGTAAACTGTAACCTTTTCCAAAAAAAAGAGAAAACTCTCTGTATTATTCAATTTGGAGGAATAGCAATAATTGGAAGTTTTAACAACGTAATCATTTACTCTAATTCCAATTGTTATAAATATTTACATACGTAGTTATAGGAAAGCTGCAGGTGCCACTAGTTTAGGACCAAAATTTAGGTGCACCATATCCTATTGTATTCACTTGTGTATATTTCTGGCATCATTAGCAGCATTACAATCTTCTACCTTCGGCATAGGTCAAAACCAGAAACTCTTAACCATGCTTTCGATTGCAAATCAAAATTATGATAAACTTTTTTTATCGAATTAATTATTGAAAGTGGTCCACTTCCAATAATATTATAACATCCATCTATTGTCTACGTAAGCTGTCAATTTTTGCATGACTATTTCACATGAAGTCGAAATGATTTGAAACCACTAAGAGTCAATTTATCATTTTCTTATAGCTCTCATCTACAGATGTCCATGAGCATGCCAATCTTACAAATCAAAATGGATAGGGTAAAACAACTAAACCAACTTTTTAAGGTGATAAATAATTATTACTCTAAAATAACGCGAAACGGAGCTGTATAATTCAAAACGTTATTTATTTTTAATATAACATTGTCAACTGTAACACAAAAGAAAAGGAAGCTTAGTCACAAATTTCCAAAAAATAAAATTTTATCCACTTCTGTCCCCGCAATTTTCATTTAAACATTGTTTTAAGTGTAATGAATAGATTAGTTATTTGATGTATGTTCGTCAACTTAATGACAGTATCTGCAATATAATCCAAATCGAAGGACAATCAGGAACAGTTTTGTTTTGGAGATGTATGAACAAAGATGAAAATTTTGTCTTAAAATTTACTAAAAATATTTTGCAATGTCGATGCACACAAAAATTTGTGTGAGAATTAATAAAACTTTTTGACTCAAATTTTTTGAAAGAAAGATGCAGCTTTTGTACTGTTTCAACAAAATATTTTTGTTGTTCTCAACAATGTCAGTGAATGCGTTTATATTAAGATAGCGTGTTGTAAAATTTTGTGTTATATTACATGGAAAACAATAAAATGAAGCAAAGGAAATGTTTATTGGAACAATCCATAAAAGGTAAAGTTATGTTTCACATGCTATAAATTTATTGTAAAATCTACAATAATAAAATAAATGGGATTAAAAAGTATACTTTGGGGCAGCATATTTCTGTTGTTTTAAATAGTTCACTTCAGAAACAGCGGCTTTCTTTATATTTTCCAAACGTGTTGATTAATGTAGGATTAATACCAAGCAAGATCATTGAAACGTTTGACGATCTCACAATTATTTTTCAGGCAAATTCTTGGCAGAATAGAATATCATCCAAGCGGCATGTTATTTCTACAAAAAGTAGTAAGTCAAATTTTTTTGTGAAATTGAAAAACGAATGCAGTTGTATAATTTTTGGCATAATATTTCAGTTAAAGCACAAAATTTTCTATCGTGTATATGATAGACACTTTTCTAAAATAAATTACATGTGTAAGTGCATCTATTCTCCATGTGATGGAATAATTTATCTCTTAAAATAAGGATAGACAAACCAGACAGTGACCGATCGTTTCACCGCTAAATTGCCGTGGTTTTCAGGTTATGCGGATAAGAGTGTATCTGTATTGATAATAGACGTAACAATGAAACGGATAATAAAATTTGGTATATGTCATCAGTTAGTTTATAGGGAGATCAGTTTCTAAATCTGGTCATATATACTTCATGTAATCGACTATAATTAGTTTAAAATAGTTGAGTGTAGGCTTTCACGACCGTCGTTCATAGTAGAAATATTTCATAAAATTCTTCAGGTGTTTCAAGTTTACTGACTCCAAAGAAATCGATAGGATGTGGATGCACCGTCTAATTTTAGCATAGACACTATTGAAAATATTGGCGAAAAAATGCACCAATGAATTTTCGGCTTCTTTAAGGTCTGAGTTATATAAAACCGCCTAAATTGTGAAGTCGTTAATTCAGAAAAACATATTTTTAAATTGGTATGCATATCTACAATAAAAACAACAATCCCTTAACTGTATGCCTAGGCTAAAATGGTCCAAAAAAGAGTTAGTAGTTTTGGACATCTCAAGCCCACCATTCAAGCTATCAACTACCATGAATATAAAAAGATATATTTTACGAAATTTTATTATCAAAGCTACAATGACATCGCTACATCACGAACGTCCTAGATGGTACATGTGAAGACGAGGAAAATCGTCAAATACATTGCTTTAATTATTTATTGTACTGGAAATATGCACATCTTCAACACCTTACAACACATTTCTTGCACAAAATATTTGTATGGAACCATATTCTCTACAGGCTTGTCTCTCCATTTCTCCATCCAGCAGTATTTGACTAACGTTAAAAGTCAAATCCAACTATTTTCAATTTCTTTGTCATAACGTCGCTACGTTAATAGTTCTTAACGTTTCGCGGACAAATGTCAAAGGTATTGTACCTTTGAGAATGTATACCACAATTGTGCGCAAAACATAAGGGACTAATAACATAGTGACTTGGCAGAACCCGAAAACCGAGTAGTATCTCGATTTTTTATATTTATTGACTTAAAAATATATATTCAAATTATTTGATATCATCACTAACTTCCGTCCCTATATTATCAAAAACTATTAGTCTGTCAAATGTAAGTAATATTGGGGTTTGTATTAGAGTCCTTTTCGAACAAACTAAAATGTTTTGGTATGTTCTTTCCATAAAAAAATATATTTCTGTCTTTGACAATTTAAAATAGATTTGGTGTCATCTCGTTTATGTTAAAACAAACTTTTAATGTATATATTTTAAGCATAAAATAACTTTTTGTATGTTCATTCCTCATTTAGCTCTTACATAATTACACGTTTCCCGAAAGGAGTCCAAATTTCGCAACTCGCGCTTTTTGCGAGGAAATAAAAATTAATAATAAACGAAAAATCACCTGACTCATTTTATGAAGCTATTTCGAACTCGTTACTGGATAGGTTTATTTACATACTCCCGCGATACGTGTCAACAATTTGTTCTTACATAATAAAAATTGCGGTTTATTACGTATGGCGGCAACACGTGCGTATTTGTTAATGGCAATATTTTGTGTATTTTGCCACTGCTGCAGTGCTACTTTTATATAATACGAACGGAAATCGTGAATGAAGATAGTTTAGATTATAAATATAAATATATAGATGCGTTCATAATTCCTTGAAAGACTGAAAGAGATGCTAAAACAGTTAAAATCTGCACGAAAAATATGGCAATTTAATCAGGGTTATTTATACGTATTGCAAAATGTGTAGGATTCCTTATTGACCCTTAAGGCAAAACAATTGACAATCGTGACGTTACATAATTGAATTAGATATATTCCCTATAGTGCGGAGAATAAACAAAATCCTTACTATCATATTTTGTTCGCTGTAGCGTTAAAATAAATAAACAAAACGCGATCACGTGCTTGGTATTGATGCCTATTAGATATCTTTCTCGATTATTTTCGTCATTCATATCCAACACGTAGTGTGTGTTTGTGCGTGTGTGTATATACAAATGTCCTGGTCCTTTTATCGAGTCTATATCGTTCATTTTACATTTGATAATCGAAGAGGTGGTCATTAGGCGATATGCTAAGTATGCTGTTAGCGCACATGGAACCCCCCCTCCGTGTGTAATTACGCCCCCTCTCTTGGTCAGCGTTGCACTGGTCAGAAGATCTCGACTGGCCATGGATAGCGGACGGGTGAGAACACGCGGACGTTTGAGTTTCACATTCACAGCGTGTCAGGCATAAATGTTGTGTTTTTTTATACTGTTTACATTGTGTCGTACCTATCTGATGTATATATTTTTATTCATCGCATCCTAAAGACCCTTAAATATATAAACAATAACAGGAAAATAGTTGATTATTAAATTTACTAGTGCATAATAAACTAAATCATACCATTTAGTAATATTTAAATAATACGTAAAATCCCTTTATAGTGTTGTAAATAAAGCTACATATATCCATACGAAATAATCCCTATACTAGAGCTACAAAGAGGACTTTCGTAAAGTTCTGGTGCGAGTACGTCAGAATAAAATTTTAAATTTTGTGTGTAAGTGCATCGCATCTCGAGAAATTATAGAACATGTGCGAGTATTTAAAAGTTTCATTTTAGTGAAAAGATAATCGTAATAGTTTCTTTTTTTTAAGTGTCTATATTATTTTAAGTTTAGTTTAGTTGTTGATATCAGCGATATTCGAGAAGAAGGAAGTTTTTGGGTCTTCGGGCAGAGTTGACGGACACGCCAGAATGCAAAGATTCCCAGTGAATTATCTTTACAAATACCTTGTAAGTTTGTTTTCTTATTTGAATATGTTGCCTGAAGCTTTTTATTACCGAATATATATTGTTCTAAAGTGTGTAAAGTCGATATCTGCTAAAATTTGAGCTTTCAACTATTGAAATTCTTGCGCGCTTTTTAGTAAACAACGTCGCTTTTCTTTTTGTAACTTTATCACTTCTAAGCGATGGCAATTTTTTGATTTTATTAAATTGGTAGTTGATTTGTTATATTTCGATCATCTGCCTTAAAGCAATTTATTTTATACTTATACATTCGGCAGCACTCTAGTTGAGGTAGGGTTACAAAATTGTTGACATGTATCTCCGTCATAAAGTTGAAACCCGAAATATTTTTTCCTAAAATCGTTCAATACACAAAAATAAAAAGGAAACAAATTCTTAATTATTATTGCAGATGCCAAGACAAATGTTATTTGCAGTTGAAAATTATTTTAGTTTTGTTTTTGGAAGCGCTAAAGGTAAAACCATCTCACTTGCTTTCAATGTACGTTTCTGTACCTATTTCTAGTATTTTATTAGTGATGACAGACTTCATACATAATTTCCTAACAGTCATTGTACTTCTATACTTCCGTCACCTAATTGCAGTGTGTGTATTTGTCTCTATATCAGCAAAATCAAAATAATTTTTAATTGGAAGTTCATCTAACGATGTTCAATACTCGAAAACTGCGCGAATAAGGAATTTTGAGTTCTTCTCCAAGTAACTTGATATATTTTTATCATGAATATATTTCCTGTTTAGAAGAATTGCGGTTTGAGATAGGGTTATAAAATGTTTGAGGGCATTATCAATACCGTTAGTTGCAGCAATACAATCATACTTATCATTATTAAATGTGCCATAGTTTCCTATCGCAAAATTGGGAAGACTACAAAGAAATCATACCCTGTGAATGGCGGAAGCATTTCTATAAAATATTTGGCGATTCTACTGCCTGCAATTAATTTTAGAACGAGTTCAGAGGTTCTCTAAATACCCTACGTTTAAAATTCGTGCAATCTACTTCCTGACGAAACAGAGCCTAGCAATTCCTGACCATCTATGTTACACCACTTTTGCCATTTCAAGGGGAAGTAATTGTTTCCTAATAAAGCTAGAATTCGTTGGCCTTCTCTTGCAATTTTGTTTCTCTGGCTCTAAATTTGGCTTGTGACCATTACTTTTTATGCAACTCCAGCAAGGACAAATCATAAAATCATGGTAAGCGCAGGTGCCCAAAAACATTAACAACCTTTTTACCGATCCTTCCCAAATTTTAAATTAGTGTTGGGACTTTTTGCGTTGTATGCAACTAATTGTAAGTAAGCATTTCTTTTATATCACCGTACCAACTTTAGTAAATGTAATTATTTTGTCTTGCCCACTTGATGAACTTTGTTGGCTACTTATTAAGATGTAATCACCTAATGTCTTCATATACAGCAATGCTTTCTATTCATTGTCTTATCGTAAGTTCCCGAATAAATTGAAATGCAATGTATCAAATATATGTATTGTGCAGAAAAACTGGATAAGAACGGTTTAGACATGGGTATTATGAATATTCAAACGAACTAGAAAAAACAGTAGTCGATGGTGAAAAAGAGGAAACAGGTGTTAGCCGCCTGAGTGGCGTCAACCATTCATAACCGAACATATCGTAGGATCCCTGGAATAGCGTCGAAAGTCTCCCCCGCGTTTTGCCACCCTGTAACCGATATAGCATCGCACATTCAAGATTTTCTTCTTCTTTATCTTACATCACCTTCTTCCATGCAATATGTTACATAAGTTTACATCATTCGTATACAGCGTACATAGCGAGTGGTGGGTTATTAAAAGCACGGAGCGATCTCCAGTTTCGCCCCTGCCATCTCCACCGCCTTTCCTTCCGATCGTCAGACTTTTCGCCGCATTTTTTGCATAGACTGTACTTCTAATCTGCGCTGGCGTTGATGACTGCTACTACCCCTCCGCGTATGCTCTCTCACCCTCTCTCTATCAAGCGAGCGAAACGTCGTCCCTCTGAGCGCATGCGCCCTATTCTCATTACTTTACCGATTAATTAAC
Source organism: Trypoxylus dichotomus (assembly GCA_023509865.1). Classification (NCBI taxonomy): domain Eukaryota; kingdom Metazoa; phylum Arthropoda; class Insecta; order Coleoptera; family Scarabaeidae; genus Trypoxylus; species Trypoxylus dichotomus. The sequence continues at coordinate 41,917,680 of CM042074.1, read as the reverse complement.
TTGCATATTGCGCGCTCCTTCTAGCGCCAGCAAATTACCGCTGCACGCGTCTCCGTCGCGCTCACGCCGGCCCCGATACATCGCTCCTTATCAACGCGAAGTACTTCGTCTTAGTTTCTCTTATACGAGGCATGTAATTTCATTCCTCCTTCGTCCTTAATGAAATGTACGTCTTTCCTTCTATCTCGCTCCTTCCCTCTTACAGCGCTCCTCGAGCGTCGCGTTAAAAAAACACTAAAACTAATTCTTTCTCCCGGGAAGATGAGGATTAAAAATTTCAAAATTAGAAGCGTCGAGGAAAAAATATCTTTATCGCATTGTTGCGTATCTACATGCCCGTAGTCCTATACGCGATTCTGTTGCTATATACGACGTTTTTCCTTTAAAAACCAACCACCCCCACCCTCGCGAGCGCTGCGAGAGCGACTTGGAAATTCTAAAAAGTAAAATGCGGGGTCGACCGTTCCTCCGTCCTTGTCGCACGCGTGGGCGTCGCGTATTTTCCGTCACTGTCAGCAAGGTAGGGGTGTGCAGTAGCGCCATGCAAATCCGGCAGGCGTGCTAACTACTCGTACGGCGCTATGCTCGGCGCCAGAAGAGCGTCGGCGTCTCAATACGACGCTTAGCAATCAGTTTTTCAATAATTACCGTTTGTTTCGGGTCAGTCAGTCGTCGTTCATTAATTTTGATCCGTTTTTCCTATATAAAATATCTAATATTCATGTGTTGTTTATTTCTTTTTTTTTTCTTTATATTTTCGTTTTGTTTTCCCCATTGGTTGTGAAACTTGAGCGTTTATTCTCTGGTTACGGCTATTGTTAAGGATACCATGTGCTCGGTTTTGTCGATTTAATCGCGTGAAGGTTACAAAGCGCATCTGAACTTTAAGTGTCTGTTCTGCGTGCTCATGCACGAACGTAGTGCATTTGTTGCTCGTACAATAATTCTTTGACAACTTAAAATCGCTACAGTTATAGTCTTGACGTCTAAAATTAGAAAAATCGAAAAAATGTGTATGTATTACGAAGTCCGAAAATACGCTAACCCCGTGACTTCGATTTTAACACATAACTCGCATGCACTCAGACGCTAGATCACGCAGTGTTTGGCCGTTGTTGGACCTGATAAATCCTGCTCGAAGCTAGTATGGTTGGATAGACCGTTTGGCGCGCTTCAAACTTGCCTGTACGATAACTTCGACACCTACCGCGAAAACCCATAGTGACATGCAATGAAATAGGTTTCAGGAATCTAATAGCCCGCGTGGAACTACACTACATCATGTACATAAGTATATAAAAGCGTTCGGATATAGTGTACGAAGCGTATAAAAGTCGTAAATATATGTACTTGCCTTAAAACTATATAATCAACATTTATCTGTATCCATTTTATATCTGCTTGGAAGAAGATAGTAATTCTTACGAGTTGTAACAGTAATTTCATGCGAGGCAATTTGCATAAAAATCTGTGCAAGAAAAAAATTAAAAGGTATAATTGCTGTAACCAGAAAATAACCCAGGTTGTTCTTCTTTTCTTAACGCGATGCGATGGTGTGTTGACTTATCTTTTAATTTCTTTACGTTTAGGTTCCTTTAAATTTTCAGTGATAAAAATATATTACAAACTAAAACATAATAAAAATACATCAAATCAAACAATTGAAAACGATAAATGCATCTGTTCCAATCATACAACGATAGCAACAACAACAATTCATGGAAACTAAGGAATGTTACACTGGCAAGGAATTAAAGGTAATCTTCCTTTACTGCTTGCGTTAATGCGAACGTTTATATCCATTATTTTTTAAGTAGAGAAAAATGTGTCACTGTTATTTTGGCTGCATCATTTCGCCACTTTCAAGTCCGCTATAAATTTATTGTTCTATATGTTCTAAGTTAAAGTCGCTGAGCGATTGTTTGAATAGTTACTTACAGTAATTCACCTAGTGAAAGCGCATTCTTTTTTCACCGAGCGATCCTTTAAATATTTATCCTCTCGCATTAACCTTTGTGTTATCCGTTTTTCTTTTCTCTTTATTTATTAAGAAAAAAAGGAATATTAATGATACAAGCTATTTTTGTATGATTATGTTATAAAAATGTGTAGTGTCCCAGCAATTTTTTAATCTAATTGTCTTAAATTGCGATCAGTTGCCCACGATATGGCTTTCTAATAGCAAATTATGTTCGAAAAATATTAAATTTTAATCGCAAATATAATTACCACATTCCAATTGCTGGTAGTTTTTTCTTTACTATATAGTGAAAGCCGTTTTTTTTCCTAAATGAAAAGTTAGAAGTATGCACTACGCTTGTTCAGATAATTAAAATAATAATATCAACAAGAAACATTCGGAACTTAAAGAAAAATGATTCTAAATTGTGTTTCTGAAAGAACTAGTGTTTATAAAGATCAAGTGAGAACCTTATTTTTTGTTTCAACTTCCTATATTGGGTATAAACAATATAGGAGATATTAAAATAATAATTCCTTGCAGTCAAACTGTTTTTCTCGGCGTTTATCTCGTATTCTCACTTAAAATTTCTACGTCTTTTAAATGGTTTGAGTCTGTAGTATGTTTTACATACTTTCTTGATTCTAGCGATTTTTATATTATCCTTAACACACTCGTGTATTATTGTAACTCTTGTGAAAGTAAACGTAGAACTTCAAAATGCTTTAACGCTGCAACACGAAACTTGGTATGTATTTTTTAGCCTATGTATAGGTCTGGTGTTTCCATTAAAAATGTACTAAAAAGTTATGTGAAATAAAAGAAATATTAAAAAAGGAACTAATTCAATTACAAATAATAATTTTGTTAGTATACTTCTATAGCCTTTTTGTTTACTAAGAGCTTCAATTTTTTGTTTCGTATGCGCGATAAAATATTGAATTTAATAATTTGAAAATTACACTTCAGGGAAAACATTACAAAATATATTTTACAAAACGCAACCGAATGGGGTAAACACGTCTTAAAAGATTAATTGGACTATCAACAGAATCCTATAACTAAGTAGATATATGTGTTAAGATAATGAAATAAAAGCAATCATTGAAACTAACAAACTTGTTTAATAAAGATAATTAAGCGATGTAATTGAATTCACTTCATGCACTTCAGTAGTTCTAGAATACTAAATCTAAGTAACTATAAATTTTGAATGTCAGCTCTGCAGCAATAAAAAAATATAATTACGAATACTTGAACAACCACATATATCAGATATTAATACATTTCCCAGCCTCGTGTCGTGGAGTGTGTATCCTTATGCTGTTCCTCTCGTATTTTTTTCGATTCTTCTTTTTTGTATTTTGTGGTTAATGTAGATCGGTGGGATGGTCATTTTTATTCTAGATTTTTTTTACGTGGCTAAATGACAATTTGTCAAGGCCAAAGGCTATTTAGAAAAACACGTTTCCTATCTGTGAATATATCCAAGCTTATTTCTCAAAGTTATCATACACTCGTTTACCTAGCGTATTTGTGTCTTCTGAAAATCTTGATCGCAATCACTACAATGAATATATTAAATTCTTTTGGAGTTTATCTACCTATCGAGTATCAATGCAAAGTCATATAGATTTCCGAGACAAAACTACAGAAAAAAATAATTAAGTTAGAAATAGTCCCATACGCATAACAATTTTAACACCTTCATCAATTCAATCTTGCAACTATTGTACATTTTATACAACAGTAACTTGCTAAAATTATGTTAGGGATATATGTATCTAAGGACTGTACGAGCAATTAATCTATTTCAAAATTATTTGTTCGGTGTTATTATTAAAGCAATATAGTGAGACTGTTATCATTATAAGATGAACAAAACTTTTGCTTGTAAAACTATTTCCATCAATTCTGCACTTTCTTTTTATACATCATCGAAAGATGAACACTAAGCTATTTCATGAAGGGATCTTATTGTTTAACAACAATTCTGCATAATATGGAAGCGCTTAATTTTACAAAGAAAAGCGGTAGGCAATTTCAACATCTACGATCGTTATAGTAGCTGACTTATACAACTATAAGTTATTGTATTTATTTTAAGGATATATCTAAGGACTATACAAACAATTAATCTCTTTCAAAATTATTTGAAGCCATTTTTTACAGTAAATTAGTCAATGTTAATATTGAACTAATACGACAAGTTTCAATTATTATCATTATAAGATGAATACAATATCTCCTTGTAAAATTATGTTTATTAATTCCGCATTTCTTTATTCATCTCCAAAGTAGGCAAGACAACGCAATTCCTTACACAGTAGGATATCCCATCAAGAGGTCCTATTGTTTCGTCAATTCCCTGGCATATGAAAATGCTTAATTTAAAATATGCAAATTAATTATACTTACCTTCTAAAATTTTTACTTAACTAGTTTTTTTCATGAAATTCGAAACAATGTTACAATTATATATGAACTGTTTTCTGATTTGGACCATATCATGATAAACTCTATAAAAGAAAAAATAAATAATAATAGCAAGAGGAAATAAGGAACTAGAAAGGGGATGAAAAGGACACGAAAGGAAAATAAAGAGAAATAAGTAAATAAATGAGCGAAAAGAAATGAAAGTAAAAGATAACTCTCTTTTCCTTCTTCTTCCCCATTTGTTTCATTTCTTTTTATCATTTCCCTTCTTTTTCCCCTTTTTATTTACTTATTTCTCTTTTGTTCCTATCCTGACTCTTTTCTCTTTCCTTGTTTTCTCCTAGTATTATTATTTATCTTTCCTTTTACATACTTTATCATGATACGGTCCAAATCCGGAAAGAGTTCGTTTATTAGTGACGCTGGGCGTGGAAGCCTACGTATTCATTCCAATGTTACAAGTACTTGCAAACAAACATATGTTTTGATATAAATTAACACGTATACGATAACCATTAAAACTGTGTTAAACGAATGTATTATTCTACCGCATTCGATATCAAACATGACTTCAAATTTCAATGGATTAGTTTGATTGTGAATTTTTTCTGCACGCCCATTAGAATTTGTTCATAATGTTGCAACACTACTTGTACATTATCATTTCTCTTTTCTATAGAGTAATTCACATAACTCGTAAGGCATAGCAAACAATTTTAACATTTATCTATCAAATTAACCAGATGCGATCGTAATGTACAAGATGCTCCATTTGAAATAACTGACTTATTATTTATGGTTACATGCAGTTAGGGACAGTTTCGATCCTCTTGCATATTGTGTAGGGTGATTTATTTCTTACGGGATCATTTTAATCTTCAAACTTTGGTTCTTTTCCAATTGTGCCTATTAGCATATGAAATTTAATTTTAATCATTCTTCCAAGAATGGTAGGCTATCTGTATAGCTGATGATAATATTACTCAGCAAGCACCTGGGTCTCAGTCTTCGCACAATTTTGCACTTGACGTATTACTCTGTTCTCTCTTAAGTGAACGTTAAATTTATTTCTAGTTCTATAATGCCAAAAGTCTGTATATTAACACTTTATACGTTCGGGAGATGAACTGGTATTAAGGATTTTTTTTATCAAAATACTTATACTGAACTAAACCAGGCAATGAAATACATAGAATATGACCTACATATATACCTTGACCTACATGGGACATAACGATATTTTTAACTAAATGAATTCATGTTATAGTAAGTTAACATGAATATTAAAGTTATAAATGCCCATTCAACATAAAAAGAACACGTTAAAAAAATCCTAGACGATATCAAGCAACATCCCATTATGGATGCACATCATGTACAATACTGTTACTGTTTATACAAATCTTTTTACATAGTAGAAATGTTTGTCGGATTTTGTCGTGTATTCACTGTTTTACTTGACGTTTCGCTGATGATGTCGCTGATGCAGTCAGCAGCTCCTTCAGAAGGTTTCTACAGACAGTCTTTACAATACAGGGAATACACGACAAAACCCGACAACCATTTCTACTACGGACTACGGTCGTGAAAGCCTACACTCAAATCTTTTTTACATTATCGAAAGAAAATATTGAGGAATACAATCAAAAACCAAGAGGAGTTAATAAGACTTTCTTTTGAAGTGCCCTCAGCTTGCAAATTTAATCTGTACTCCATCAAATAGGAACAGGAGCGTAATCAAGCTGTGTTGATAAATGGGAATATATTAATTAATAATAATAATAATTTTAAAATGTACTATTGATTAAAAATTTTAAAAACATTTTTCTACATTTTAAAATATTTAAAATTTTGTGGAAGGGATAAAGTGAGCGCATAGATTCTAGGAGATCTTAATTGCAAATGAATATGTGTACTTGTGTTTGTAAATTTTAAAGCATTTTTGAATGATATATCGCGGTTTATTTATACGACTTCGTTACTCTCATAATTGTTTCTCTTTGATGAAAAGTTGAATTAAAATTCGATAGCTTAGAGCACTTTCAAAGAGAATTTTAATGCCTCGTCTCAGTTCAACATTTACTTCTCCAATATTCTTCGATCCTGTATTTTGAGCGGCGATTTTAATATACGAGCTTCAGTGTATGACATTACGAAATTCAGTAGCAAGTATTTTGTATTTCATTGGCGATCTTTATAATACGATATTGTTAAATACGATATATTTGTAATGACACTGTAAAGCACTCTTTTATGATTTCATTGTTTTCTTGTTTTTCGTGTTCAATACTTTTAGTCATTTATAAGCAGAAATTTATTACTATCATCATTATTATTATTTTAATTAATTATGTAAAACGTACTAGTTAATGGAATATTGTCTATACGCACAATATAGCATTAAAAGTGTAACCTTTAAAAAAATAACATAAATTCGCGTTAGGTGATTATTAAATTCTAACGATATTATTACGCCAACATATTAAGAGTGTTACGGTGTTATAAATTTTACAACGTGAAAGAATCAAACATAATTTAATAGAAGGCTCAACCAGGCGAGCGATGATACCAAAACACATTGAATACATCAACACTCCACAGCAGAAAACATGTATTTATACACATAAACCGGAAACGAGTTGTTATAACATCATGTAACAATTGCTCTAACCGTTCAACTGTGGGACTATAAAAATAACATTGTTAAAATTTTCTAATTGTGAGTTTAACATGCATGCCTGCACAGCCATTTAATGCGTAATTCGTTTGAGTATATGCTGATCAAGCGTGCGTTGTAAGTTGAGTATATAAATGCTTAAACGTTGTAGAAACCCTCGCTAATTTTTAGAAAATACACTCGAAAAATTTATATGAGTGTATCTCAGAATTTTTATTACAATGTTTCCAAACACTTATCCAGATGCGTATGTGAAGATTCAGAAGGATCTCGATCATTTATCTCTTTCTAAACTTCTAACTGGTTCTCTTCACGTTCTTTACAGTGTTTTCACATAAGTGTAACGATCATAACATCGAAGGTATAAAGGCTACTTAGATTATGGGGTGCGAATGCTATACCCCGTCCATCGTTCATACAATACCAGGCATTTAGATGGTTAAAATTTCCTGGGGGATCATCTTTAGGGGTTTAAAAGGTAACAGTGCTCCTATTGTTGATCAGCCAAATACTGTTCTTTTATTCGAAGCGCGGTACGAATAGAATCGGACGAATATTTGTTTGAGTTATAGTCGTTTTGATAAGAAATTGTCCTTTTGCGGATGAATTTCGGATAGGCTTTGAACAATGCAGTTTCTAACGAACTGATTTAGAGTTCGGTTGTATATATTGTATATACCCTTTCGTCTTTGTCCTCGCAGAGCTACTTTCGGGGCAGGTATAATGAAATTTAATCGCTCATGTGAATTTTTGGGTTCCGCACCGCGCGTTAATTATGAAGTGAAGAAAAGGCACGCCGATGTTTGTCACTGCTGAATTTTACAGACTATACGCTTATTCTTCGTTTTACGATGTAACTAGAGTAGCAAATTAAAAATACAACAAGTATTTTTTTTTAAAAACAGGCAACCTTTGAAGCACAAACTAAACATCTGGTTCTATATTTTCTATCGCACTGCCCTCTTTTCTTATTATATGGAATATGAACGTTGAAAATCGACTTAATGATATTGAAATGTTTTCTTGTTCTAGACGCAATCAAGAATAAATTCAATACACTCAGTGCATAACTAAATAATTTGAACAATTTTAGCAAAAAGAATATTTATTTGCAATTAATTTTCAATTTTCTGTATGCAAATATGGAATTTAGAGGGGATTTTGAAAAAACGTCTTTCCTCGTGCTTTGGGTGGTTACTTTATTCTTCGCATCAAGTTTCAATTTTCTAAGTTTTCTTATTTGGTAATTATCTATATGGTATCCTTATTTTTAAACAGAATTCATTGTATTCAACCGTATCGATTATCAAGTTTATATTCTTTTATTTTGCTCGAGCAAATCGATACGAACACCAATCCAATGCCATCTGCATATCTATATGCTGACCCCTATTACCCTATTTATTTTGATGTTTTCATTGTCACACTGATGTCGGTATCGATTTTTGTGCATTATGTTAATTCCCAAGCATTGAATATTACGTTTCTTTTTTTTTATTATTTCTGTCAAAGTGCTTTCACTGAACACTCTTTTTCGACGATTATAATGTAAATCATTAAATACGATAGTGAGTTTAATAGAAGGGTACTCTAGTAGGAGTCTGTTGAATACATTTTTTACAAATTGAACGAATGTAATTGAACATAGACCTGAATACTTCTCTGGATCTCTGTAATACAGCGATTTATTGTAATAGGATTTTTGATGTGACCTATAAGTAGTATGGCTCAATTTTATTCCGTACTATTTCATACTTTTACTTACTTTTAATTTACTTATTTTATTATTTTTATTATAGTCTTTTCTTAATTAATTTATCGTTGGAGAGAAGGTATCGTTAGACTTCTCCTTTTGTTGGCTCTTTACAAAGATCTTAAACAAATTCATTTCACGTTTGCAATAATTTCAAAATCTACTATTTTTGTAGAAGGAGCCCCTTAATTAGCAGAAGAAGAGGTATGTTTGGACTTCTCCTTTCGTCAGCATTTGGAAAGATGTTAGATAGTTTGCTTATTTATTACAAAGTTTCTTCCAAATAACTTCAGTATTTGATATACTTTCAAATTTATTCCACGTTTACACTAATTTAAAAATTTAACATTTTTGTAGAAAAAGAATCCCTTCATTAACAGAAGAGGAGCTATAACTTTGTTTGATGTTATAAGAAATATACATATTGCAATTAATAAATATCAAATTTAACAATCAGCATCTTCAGGATGATAACAGCACCAAGGCAACCATTGACTAATGTTATGTAAAGTACGCTTGCTAACTTGTTTAAAAGCCAAGGTTATTTCTTATGAGACAGGTTTTGGACATAGTTTGGAAGAATAATATTTCATCAAAATTCTAAATTAACTACATGAAATGTAACTTAAAGTTTGCAAAAATTCATCGTTTGTCCGGATAACCTGTATAAATTCTATTATATATTATTACTCGTCCTTCTGAAGAGCATTCTACCATAGCGTGCAGTATGCAATCGGGCTTTCTTTTGAAATTTCAAGAACTACCGCGGACCTACAAAGTTATAAAAATTTGCATGTATAAGTAAAAATAAATTCTGCTAGACTAATTTTATTTATAAAAGTATTAATTAGGTTAGGAACTGCATCGAGTAACTGCCAAAATTCTTCCTTTGTTTATCTTAATAGAGTTTATGAGTCTATAATTGGACATCTTCATTGATTTCTTTTTTTGAAGAAAAAGGAATAGCAAAGTACAACAAAATTCCAGGGACCCATAAAAAAAGAAAAATATATTAAATCCTGAGAAATTTCACTGTGATGTTATTTTACTTTAGAGTTGATATCTTATGTATTAGTCAAAGGAACTGATAATTGTAACAGCAAAAGGAGAAACAAAATAAAACCGTCCTTTGTTGTACAAAGCATAGTTCTCTGCTAGATTATGTACTAAGATATTCAATTCGGAATGTTTCTTTACCAAAAATGTCTACATGCCCGTAATCAATATGTGCCTTTAATTATTCTAATGCCAATTACTTTACGATTTTTTGATAATACTAAAAACTGTTCTTCTTTAAAGGTGGCTTTCGGGATTTATATGGTTGTAGTATTTAGCACTGCACAATAACAAAGTTAAATTACACTTGGAATTTAAAACTTAACCGGTACTTATGAAAAGATGAGCAGGCTGAAATTTCAGATTTAAAGAATTGATCATCATAGCTTTTAAAGACGATAATAGGAGCTTTAGACACAGATAAGTGAATACAGTAAAAGCAATGTAAAGATCTATGTAGATAAAACACTTTTTTTTTAAATGTGACTAAAATTTGATAAGTACTGAATCTATGCAATAATAGACAGGACATTTTCTTAAAATATATAGAAAAGATAACAACGACATTTACTGTCGGAAAATAAGAAAAATATAAAAAATTATTTTAATACATTTTCTATTCCATTACTAAAACAAGATTGTTATAGATTTCTAGTCCTTTTGTGTTTATACGTCTACACTATTTACCTAAATATGTACTATGCCACAACAATGTCTTGAATCGTCCATTTTCTTAAATAGTCATATTAACATTTGGTTTTACTTTGAGAATTAGACTGTTCTACTATTCTTTTTTACCTCCAGCGTTAGGAAGGATTTAGCGCCATTCTTTTGCACTAGCATGTCATATGCTAATGCAGAACTGGCAAAATGTCTAGAGCATTTGCCCAGGAAACTACTACGGTAATGGATGAAGAAAGCATACCCAGCAAAAGCTGTACAAATACTTAATGATGCTATTATTTTCAACAAAAAAGAAAATCCATGAGGAATACTGAAAAAGTCCTTATATCCGTCAACAGTGATTATCTGGTATAGCTTCTGGGTTGGGGGAGTGACAGGGCTGTATTTCTCTGAGAATGAAGACGCTAGTGCTGTTACCTTTACTGGAACTCGATATTGAAACAGGGTTACGTACTTGTCGGTACGAATGCCTCCAATGCTTTGGTAGTCGAATAATTTGGGAGAAATTCGGGTTATTTAAAGCAAAAAGTTTACGCTAACAATCCAGAAACGAGTTCGAGGTATTCAGTTGTGCCAAAATATTATTGAAAATTTTTATAAGAGAATAGAAGCTTGGCGTATAGCATAGCATCAGAGGCGCATTTGCAAGATATTGTTCTTCGTTACTGAGCCGCAATTTTGGTACAGGCATTTAAATTCAAGACATTGTTACATTTTAAGTAATTTGTGGGTTCTATTACGAAATTAAAAAGTACTGTCAAATTGGAACACCTTTTATTTTAAAGTCCAGATATTAAAACGATTTCTTCGTTTAGGAGAAGCAGATTAAGAAACTCGTCAAGAAAAATTGAACGATCTCTCGCCTTCGGTAATAATAACAGTAGCAATAATAATAATAGTAACGCCTGTAAGCGATAAGTGCGGGGAAGCTCCGCCGTACATGACCGGAAAGAATGACTGACTTACACAAGTTTTCGAATTGTTCTTGGGACCGTGCGCTCTTACTCAAACCTTATAAGCAAAAATATTCTTTTCTGTGTAGTATTGATTTTTATCCCCAACCGTGTAGCGAGCCAGTTGGTGTTTCCATGAAATTAAGCATCTGCATTTACAATACATGGCAGGACCGCTGTTTTATATACTAGACACTGTATAATGAATTTGTGTTAGCGTCTGCCCTTATCGCAACGATTGCGCATTTTACGATACATATATACACACACACACACAAACACATGGTTAGGCTGCGTACGTATCTGTCTGCGCCCTTACGCTATCTTTTCTTCATCTTGTACCGCAGAGAAGTATTAAAACTTATGTACATACATATGCATATACGTACATAAGTGAGTATGCGTATATATACAGCGACGTTAACATAATAATCAACGCAGAAAAAAATACACATTCAGAATTTTCCGTATCTTTATCAAATTACTAGAGGCGAAATGGGGATAGCCTAATTCTAAGAGTGTATTGGAGGAAATTGTTTTCATATGACGAAGGACGAATCGGACGAAAATGTGGAACGTTAAGCGTAAACGAAATGAAGAGAAAAAAAATTAAAGCTGTTTTCTTGTTTTGATCGAGCTGATTCTGTGTCTTAATAATACCAAAGTTTCTTTAGGGGACTAAATTACACACAATTAGCAAGGTCTGCTGTTAGTATCGTAGTATGTTGTTTCGAAAGAAACAAGCATTCAAGCTATTTGCAGTCTCTCAATTATGTGGAACAATTGGAAGCGGAATAGAAATCAATATTAAGCGAAAAGTTGGTAAATTTGGTGTTGTTGGTTTTCATAAACATATAATTAATTAAATCCTGAAATTAAAATTATATTAAGTGGCAATCATTCTTTAAACACCAATCACAAATGCTGTCAAGCTGAGTTTGAAGAAAGGAGCAATTACTTAAAGTACTAATTTTCACAAAGATTTCCATATGATCAACGTATGCCAATCTCTCACTTCTGACACTAGATATAATGTTATAACAATCATATGTTTGGGCATTAAAGAAATTATTGTTATTAAGAAAATATGAAATGCAAGTATATTCACAAAAGAATAATTTCAACAAAGTACAAAATTTCATACCTACTTGCAGTTGAATAATATTCCTTTTAACATGTGCATGTGTGTGTGTAAGCTTCAAAACTATTCCAAATTGGTGAAATCTTCTTCACGCCTGATTTATTTTTCTCTTTTCATGTTATTCCTGGTTGTAGAATCGTTAATCTTAAATGCTTTTACAATAACAGGTCTTCTTAAAACTGTTTCGTATAGGAGAAAAATGTCAGGCATCTAAATTTTGTTTGCGACCCTTAGCATTGTTTATTTGATGTTTTCAAGTCGCTATAGACTTCCATATGTTGCAATTTCCAACGCGCATCGCATGTTATGCATAATTTTTGTAATTTTTAATTGAAATTTTGGGATATGTGTGTGATGACTCGTCAGAACTGTCAATATGTTCTGGTTTACTCGGTGCTAAAATTGAAACATTTTATAAAATTTGTTCCAAATTAAATTTTCAACTAAACAAAAGTTAACGCAATACACATTAACTAGCCACGAATAGGAAAGTCTTTGAACAAAATATGTCTACACATCTTTTAACTACAAATTTATTTGCATATTCGTTCAATCGACAGTTAAATCAGAATGTTACCGAAGGCGAGTTTTAGATGGATAAAACAGTTTCTGGTCTCCAAGGTCATATGGAGTAGTTCAATAAGCACTTACAATACACGTAAATGCTTGCTGGGAGTACATTGACATTAAACCTGCCATTACATTCTTTACAATATGGATATCTTCTTTAAAAATCCACACCTACCTCAAAGTAAATTGGTATATGATGTTTTGCAACTTAAATTGTATGCTATAGGCTGTTCCTTTGAATATGCAATGTTATATGTTTTTTTTTGAAATTATGAAACAACTGTCTATGACTAGCGATTTTCAGGTATTCTAATAGAATATTATAATCACGCATATGTATTCCGAAGTATTGGCTTTTGAACTAAATAAAAAAAAACAAGGACTAGAGCTTAATAACACATTATAGAATTTATAATAGTATTTTGGGTTTTCATGAAAAAGAGCATACTTGGCTATAAGTCTTAATTTGAGTCTAAAATAGAGAGCCCATCTAAATCTATAGAGCGCTTAGCTTTTGTCTACTGAAAGTGGAGTATTGGTTAATATGGTTGGTACCTCCATGATTATTATCAACATTTAGATTTTAGACATATTCAGAAAATATTTACCAAGTACCTATAGCGCAAATTCAGTGGCACCACAACGGTTTGGTTTCAGTTGTATCGTTATGTAATCATATGTATGTATATGTATATTATATAAACGAGTTTACGCACAAGCAGACAGAGGGCGCAATAGAGACGACAAGAGACATGAACGTAGTGCAGCAATAATTCGTATTTATTTCAAAATAAAACCATAAAAGTAAACACAAATATTCTTTTTACACAACAAACAACAGCTTTGTAAAATTCGTTAGAATACGTTTTAGCGAGAATAAACTTTTCCAATGGATTGACATATGTGCAATTCTTTTTTATTTCAATATATTTGTTCGTAATCGTTACTGGTTTCGTAATTATTGGAGTATTTCGAATCAATGGGGCATCATTCTCTTTATCTTTTAAGTAATGGAGTACACAAATAACATATATAACGTGTAATATTTTTCTGTTGATGCAAAAATATTCTTATTCTTCTGGAAATTTGTAGTAGCATTACCTTTCATACAACCTTATAAGTATTTTCTGATATCCGTAATATTCTCAGATATTTGAGAAAGTTTTACTATTTTTACTTGAGCTTTTTTCTTCAGTTCCTTTGGATCAATTTCCAGTTAGACTATATTTTTCTATTTCTCTTTAAATTTTTATCTTCACGATTTCGTCAAGTAATATAGATATCTATCAGATACGTTTGTTTCTTTTTTGTATGCTTTATCCCAATTTGGTATTTATTGGCTGCTTTGAAGTTGGTATTGAATGGAAAAAAATTAATGTATGTCTTACGGAAACATTCAAACATAGCAACTGTTAGTGGTGACAAATATCAATCAGTTGGACAAAATGCTTTTAAGATCAGTAGTTGCTTTAAAAGTCCTAGAGGGACTTATTAATTCACGTTGTTTCTTGTACCGAGATTTGTTGATTATAAACAATAATCCGTATCACTGAAAATTTTGCATTCTATCACATTAACCCTAATTGTAAGATTGGTAGCATTTTGGAAATATCCTAGACTGACAAATGGGTTTTGCGCGATATCGTTGTCTTAAAATTTTACAATGTGTCCCAAAAACTCTGTACTTTGCCTATTGATAAGAAATTTATTTAAACTTAAAAATAACTGGTACATACAAAATTACACCCAATGAATCATCGAGTTGCACACAGTTTGTCTATTTTGATAGGAAAATGATTCGTGGAAATCTATGTTTCTGTCTACTAACCGACACGATGCTGAAACACATTTACTGCATTTTCAGAAAAGTAATTTATTAACGGATTAATTTTTTACTGGGTAATTAAACACAAAGTGATTGTAATTTAAGAATTATCTAAAAATTAAAAGATTCTATATTTTCAGATCCTTAAATCTGTAGTGTAAAGTTGAGAAATAGACAAAAATCACTAAACTCTGATTGCTTGTAACAGCAATTTATCGATTTCAGTAATTTTTAAAGATGCAACATTACGACCAAGTAAAATCATTCTATATATCTGATAGGGGATTTTTGGTTCGCCGGAAGCATTTTTTTTCCGGTGAATGTGATATGAAAGAAGTATGGTATTTTGATGCTATACTTCGATGCACAATATTGGGGGAATGTTATAGATGTTGGGGTATTCTAGTTTCAAATAGATGTAAACAGATGAAACGAAAACATAATAAAATCAATGTATAAATAAAATACACATATGTATATGTTTCATGAAATAATGTAGCAATCTTTATTCCACAAAGGCTCATCGTCGTTTTCACATTTCACAGACAAGAGTTTAACGTTACATATGTACAAAGTGTGGCACTTGCAGTGATATAGTTAAATTATAGTCAAAATAGGTAAAATATTAAATTTTGGGTCAAGAAAAATAATTAGGAACGATAGACACGTTTTTATAGTGTTATTAATATTTATTGTTACTCCACAGAAAACACAACTACATATATATATATATATATATATATATATATATATATATATATTTAAATAGAGCACCAACATGTTTACAACGTACACAAAAGACTTAACATTTTGTAATACACTGTATGGTTTTTAAAAAATGCTATAATCTTTGATAAAATTAAGAAATATGTTCTAAATAGTTTCGCTTCCCGCCATGTTCTGTTGTTATTTAAGTATATAAAGTACCAACACTACCAAGTACCCGTTATGGTCAAGGAGTTTGATTGATATGTGAAACGGTTACGTTTAACATTTTATTAATTTAGCAAAGTGATTTGTTTTCCTATTATTTTAAAAAGATTTATGCGGCAAATGTACAGTGTGTAATACAATAGTATGTTATCGTAGCAGAATTTTAGCAGCAATGGAACTTTCTGATTGCATTTGCATTAATATTAAAAATCTAAACAATTCTTATTTCTTTAGTATAATAAAAGTGAACATAATACCAAACAACCACTAAGCTGTTGCGTTAACTCTTATTACGCATAATTGAGGTGTTACTTCGGCGGTAACATAGGAAAATTTTTTAAAACGGTGGTAGACAACAGAGTTCGCCCCCTTATAATTTTAAGATATTAACGGGATATTTGACGAAAGTTACATTTTATACTTCTTATGAAAACCACTTTATAGCGTTATTTGAAGAAAAATTGGCTGTTTGAAGTGTATTTAGCAAAAGTATACATTTCATTAAAAAAGAGAAAGTTTTCTTTGTGTGGTTTGGCATTACGCCACACGAGAATAAAATTCTTACAAAAATGTTTGATCTTGGATGAATATTATGTTTACTTGAGGAAAATCAAAAAGATTGACACAGATTTCTTGTAATTTGACTGTATCATTTTAACTGGCGTATCCTGTATATGTATATAGCAGTAGCGCGAATTGAAATTTTGTATTTAAATATTTTCATCTTGTAAAAAGGATTGTCTATCGAACATTCTTTCGATTTAGTGTAAGAACTTATTACTTTCGTTAGTGTTTTTTTTTCTGATCGGTATTTGTATAATTTCCCATCACATTATGCTATATTGAAAAAGTATTATTAAATGCTCGTTGTTTTATATTTATTTATCCAGCTTTAATAATTGTGTACTGGATTATTTAGAATTTGAAAAATATTCAAGCAGTGATGACTTACTTAAAAAAGGATCTTTGATGTTTTCGTGTGTTCTCAAGATAATTCCTTTTGTGTTAGAATTAGAAAACTAAAATCAGATTACAGCATATACGCAAAAAGTTAAGTAATTTCCTCGTAGTTAATAGTTTTACTTGAAAATTATGTCATCAGCTGACTCAACCTTCTTAAATAAACGTTTCGGTAATAATATAAAATAAAGTAATTCCTGTATATTTATACACGTATTTCCTTTAGCTTTCCTGAAACCGTAGAATTGTTATTTTCGTAACTGTCTTACAAATACGTTTTATCAATAATGATTTCCTATATGTAGGTTCGCTGAGTATTTTTCCGTTTTAAATTCAGTGTATATTAGAAAATTCTGTTTACTAAAATTGAAAGAAGTGAGTGTCATTTACGATTATGTAACGCAGCATGTGTATAATTTGTTAGGAGAATGTTTAATGTTCCCTTACGTGTCTATTTGCTCTAATGTTTTAAATTATAAAGCGATAAAGTGCACTTCTCAACAAAGACAGAAACACACGAGAACATATTATACTCCTCCAATACACGAAGACCTGTCTGTACGGTGCTAGTATACATGTAATTTCATAAACCACTACCGCATGCATTATTTCTAACTAAATTATTGATTGTGTCCGATACATAATTATGTTGTGAGTGGGGTAGGGGTGATTAGCGCGGCCTCCCCTGATTGGTTGCTTTAGGGTTGAAAAAAATGACTCACGCAGGGTGTAAAGTATTGACTAAACAATTAGTGAGTACCCTTAAGTGTATTTTTACATCGGTAACGGCTTGCCTTTGTGTTGTGTCGGCACGGCGACGATTGGAAACGAGACACCTAAAAATCCTGAAATAATCACCGCATCGCTCCGATAGATCATCATTCATTTGTCACACCGTCCTATAAAAAAATATTTATTGTCTACTTTTTTACGTACCTAACTCTATCCTAAATCACTAATGACGCTTGATGTCGATGGATGATAACCGGTTGTAAAATTTAATATGCGTTATGTATTCCTCAAATTTGTTTCTAAATGATACGAAACGACACGGAAACGCCTCCATATCGTCATAAAAAGCCGGATACTAAAATTATTGACAACCATCGAGACAAATTCAAATTCCCATTTACATCAAAATAAATAATTGTAATCTTCGTGTCGCATTTTGTTGCGAAAGCATTATAATAACTTACTTACGGTGCACACAATACGAATAAATTGTGTAAACCGTCATCATCGTTCTATAACTATTTGAATAAAATTAAACGAAATAGTTACGTACACTTTGGAAAAGCGCCGCATGTAGTCCTATTCTTGGTTTGTATTACTGAAGAATATCGATTAACCTTAATACGAAACATGCAATTCTTTTATAACTTCCGGATTTTATCGTATTTGAAGCTTATGAAATATGTGTCCTTATAACGCTTAAAATACATTACCTAAAGCTCGATGTTAAATACACTCAAGGATTTAGGTATGAGTTCACAATACAATTTTTGATATTGGTGTAGTATGGGATTAAATACGTTGTTATTCATTTCCCTACAAAAGTTTTTCGGAAAAATTTTAAAAAACATTTAATTTGGAACTGTAGAGAATTTTGGAACACTTTTGGAATATTAAGACTATTTAAATTTGAAATGAGAATAAAGGTTGCCAAAATATAAATTCATAATTACGTCTAGAATAAATATTAATTTTTATATATAAGCGTGTCGGACCAGTTACTTAGAATGTATTCCCTCACCACTTGGTGAATAACTTTGAGAGAGAGCATAGGCTTAATGTTGCTATTTTTATAATTTTGCGATCCTCTCGAACCGCTGTTTTCTCTTCTTCTTGTCGCAATATTGCCGTGAAAATCTATTAATATATGAATTCTTGCTAGGGTTTAATAGGCACTACCTTTTTTTCATTCTATTTCACGCATAGAGTAGTCTTCCTATTTTTTAGTAGAACGTAAATTCTATTGTTTTTTCTCCATCGTTTTCTTAGTCATACTAACAGCGATTAGATATCAGCAGAACAACATAAAGCAGATCAAATGTTTTTGGTTAATACATCATCTGCCCAATATACAGAGCACTTATTATTGAAAATTTAAATGCCATTGGATTTATTATTTATATCAATGTAGGAAATTTAATGTTCGATATATGTAAAAATATAGACTCCTTTTAGAGGAAGAGAACTATTACCAGGTGTATGCATAAGTTTTTTCCGGTTTAACTAAGAGAAGGCGCCAGCGAAAAGTACGTAGCGTATTAATTTGAGACATACATCATTTTGATCCACTGGTATTTAAACTACAAACACACACAAATTGAGTCCGCTAAAAACTAGCGCCTTTGCTTTATCGTTCAGCGGTCATGTCGAGCTTTGTGAGTGAAAAAGAAAATTTGCGGCACGTATTACTTCCCTTATTTAATCAAAAGAAAACGACTGTTGAAAGTCATCATTTGCTGGCAGAAACATGTGGTGGACACGTCTCATCGATTAGAACATGTGGGACATGGTCTCGACAATTCAAAAGTGGTGATTTCAATATGAAAGACAGTGAGCGATTTCGTAGAGCACAAAAATGCGAAGACAAGCATTTGCAGGAGTTATTGGGTGACAACCCAACTCACATTCAACGGCGATTAGCAGAAATATTAGATGTGTTACAAGAAACAATCAGCAGGGTCACCTGTGGAATGCCGGTTCAACGCCACGAATTGTGACGGGTGACGAAAAATGGATTTATTTTGAAAACCCGATGCGGAGAAAGTCGTGGCTTTCACCTAACGAAGCCGGTCCTTCAACACCAAAGTCAAATCACTTCGGCAAGAAGACCACAACTTTTGAAGCCCGGCGAAACCGTTAGTACACAACACTAACGCCAACATGATTAATTTAAGCCACGCATCAATCGAAATGGAATGGAATGGGTTAGAAGACATGGCAAAGTGGTTTTGTTACACGACAATGTGCTATTTCCAGCCTTGAAATCGCCTGGATTCCGCACATGCCGTAGTCCCCTGATTTGGGGCCATCTGATTATCACCTCTTCGCATCAATGGGGCACGCGCTTGCAGAGCAGCACTTCAGCAATTTCGAGGAAGCTGGAAAATGGTTCGACGAATGGTTTCCCGGCTTGTAAGCAGATTTTCTGGCATGGTATCCATACATTACCTGAAAGCCAATATTTTGAACAAAAGAAATAATTTTCCTTAAAAATTGGGTGTTTATTTTAGCAAAAAAAAACGCTTTTATTAAATAAGCAGCTTTGTGATCTTGAAACCATCCAAAGTTCATCTCTATCTAGCCTTAAGGTACATCATTGTTGAATTTTATCTAAATTACGTATTTTTGATAATAGAAATCTGCGTTTATTCGTTGTGCTTAGCTATTGAAACACATTTTTCATTTCAAAGAATACATATTAAGATCTAATATATTCTTCCCTCTATGAACCTAAATCATACGCACTTCATCGCTATTGTATAGCGTTTCTGTCTAGCACTATCACATCAATTTGATCTAAAACTAACAAAACAACGGATCGACGAGGAATTCATAGCCGGTTAAATTACATGCTACTTACCTATGTACACAGTTTTATCTGGAGTCCCAATACGTATAGTGCTCGATAGTCTTTAAGTTGAAGTTGATAATGCGGGAGTGAGGACTCCGTCAATCGATATTTTCGACATTATATACACGAAAGCGCGCACGTGAACGCATACCTTTATGTTTGCGGAACTATATGTGCACGGTATCATTTAAATAAATTATCCTCCATCCTCGTATCATCTAACCTCACAATTCAAACGCGGATCTCGGGTTTCCTTCCGACAACAATAAGATCGCATAATATCCAAATTTTCAATTAGCATAAACGCATTTCGCAGCACATGCTCAATGATTTAGGCATACCGATGCCAGACCGCGCCAGTTCGTTCGTTCGAAACGTGCCCAAGCATTGTACACGAACTTGTGCTCTACAATTCGGCAAATCAAAGATAAATAGTATGCACGCATTATACGACACAGGACTGACGCATTTGCATACCGTAGTGCCGTATACGCTATGAAGACTACAGGGTGGAATTAGCATATAGACCTCTTTTTTGCATAATGTAAATATCACCTATACGTAAAAAAGGGTGCATTTCAATGTTGGTAATCGTAATAACATAGTAAATATCGATGTTGGTGTTCATAGGACCACAATGCGGAGAGAGAAGCTTGTATGCATCGGAACGTGCTGGTCATTGATATTTTAAATAATCGAGTAGTTACTTGCCCTCGTTTAGCATAAAACTTTCATGGAAATTCTTGTACTCGTTATGTAATATGGCGCGGAAACGAAAGGATTACATTTCATTGTACTAACTGTAGTGTGCCGCTTGTTATGGACTTCTGCCTTCTGTATTGATGCAGGAACTCGTGTCTAACACGTGACCAAATTTAAATATTTTCTTGAAGATTGGAGAAATGTTTGAATATATTTGTAGGATGATACGGTATATAACTTACCCTTTCGTTGTATACATACAATACCCTAACAAAAATTTGGTTTAGTCCAATGGTGATTTGAATAGTTTCGATTTAAATTATTGCATTTAAGTTTCACAACACTTGCTGTCTATCATTACATATGATTGTAAGATGTGGGAAGAATTGTACTGTTTAGTATGCAAATAACCAGATTCGAATATAATTGAAACTAAAGATTAGTCTCGGCAAAGTGCGGCAAGCTACAGTACACTCGGAGAACAACGTGGAGTTCGTTTCGGGTCAGTTTCAGTAACGTTTACATACTCGCATCAATTATGATCGTGACCTTCATGAGCACATGCGATGCAGATGCAGTGATGTTTACACATAAGATAATGATAACAAGTATATTATATAACATGCTGAAACACTTACAGTTTTAAGAAGTTTCCACGAAATCACAAACTGGGTGGCATCTAGTAAATATTAGAATCATTAAATATATTTTCACACTTGTTTCAATCAAATGAGTACGGCGAACGAAATAAATATTTTTAATGATGAAAACGGTCATTCCACAACGAGTGATTTTATATTTGCGAATTTAAAGTAATCCTTTTGACAACTTAATGGATCTTTCGACGCACCTTCAGAAATTTGTTTCAGTATGAGAAAACCCGAATCCATGTCAATAGCACTTTCAAATTTTCGTACTACACTTTAATTTTATTCGCCTTCTACCATACATAGGTATGAGTGAACACCATCCACAATTTGGACAGAATCCACAAACGGCATCGAATCATTTTGTAGTTCTTCAATTCTCTCCGTTAGTCCACTAAATCACATTTTTCTTGACTATCTTCAAACATTTTCTGGCTTTTCTTGATAGCTTTGGTGTGTCTCGGATCGAATTGTAAAATTATGTCCTTTACATCATCAAAACGTTCGCGGTAGTAAAACGCAGCCTTTAACCATGTTCTCCAACGCGTAGTAATCACCTATATCAAATATTAATTATTCGCTGTATCGTTTGCCACGAATTGCAGAACAGTGTAGGTAGCGTTTACACTTACATCCTGGTACCCGTCAAATAGTTGTCGCACTCTCCACATTTAATTCTATCGCCTTCGTATTCTAAATCCGGCATACTAGCTATTACGTTTTCTAGTTTATTCGAAATACGCCGTTTCCGAAACGTACCTAAATGCGACATTTTCTAAGTATGTAACTGACAAGCACTCGGAATGACCAGTCGAATAATACTGAACAAGCGTGCGTTGATACAGGTACTCGACTCTTCGTGTCGCTCGCTTCACCCCTTCATATTGTTCTCCGCACGGCACTGAAGCTTGCCCCTCTTTGCCGAAACTAATCACAACCACTAAACTACGGAACATCTGAAGTCGCTAAGTCAGTGTTTTGGTGAATTTTAATAAACAGTCTCTATACATTTCCACTATTCTTTGTATACTTAGATTTTCGGTAAACTAATGTAACAATCCAAAACCTTGAATATTGAAGCAACCCTAAATATGAACTTTTTTGGAACGTTTAACTATCCTTTGTAACACTGTAGACCTATTAGATATCCGTGCCTTCTCTCTAAGAATCCAGGACCTAGTTTTCATATGCATCGTTAAAAACTCCGTTGCTTCAATCTCTGATATTCCCGTTCAAATGTGACAGTAATCTCATACCAACTTTATCTCATCATTTAGCTAAGACAAGACAATCATAGATTATACTGGGTTATTTAGCTAGTCAGTGCTATGTTTGTATTCAGGCTTCTTTTCGTTATTTGCTTGAAACAAATGTTTTTGACTTGCCTGCTTGTTGGTAACACTTGCTCAATATCTACGTTTTCAACGACAAGGTTGAGGAAGCTTTAGGATGTATAGATCTGAAATAAGGGAATGCAGTTATGCAGTTGATTAAAGTGGATGCAGAAAAGTTTTGAATGATATCTATTCCCAATTTAGGGAAGTATTCTGGTATTCTGTACGCATACTCTCGGAGACAGCATTTTACCCCTTATTGGCTATCATTCGACGCTTAACTTCTGATTCTTTAATAATTAATTAGTAGCGAATTCACCTGATTTCTTCATTGTAAGCATGGTTCATTGACACTAACTAGACGTCATTTTAGTTTAAGTACTTTTAGCCATCATTATCAGTAGAGTTGTTCATTCCACATAGTTTTTACCCTATTTATTCAAGTTTTGAAATCCCAAAAATTAGTATTATTATTAGTATTGAGAAAAAGTGAATGTGAAAAACTCGGAAAATTCAATGGAAATCCTCTCAATTTACCCATTTATGCTTGCAAAATTCTAAAATATGTTTCTTTCTGTAGTTAGTGGTAGACTTTTTGCGATTTATAGAACGTATTTTAATGTGAGGTAACTTAATTTTTTAACAAAACACAAAAATTATTCAAAACCTAATATTTTTATTTCAAATAATAATACAAAAATTAGTATTACGAGTTGCCACCTGCTGTTCCACGGTAAAATATTATTGAATATTTTAACATAACTCCGGGTCAGTTTCCACTGGATGTTCCCTCTGAAAAATTATTCGATTACTAAATCGTTGGCGTAAATTGTATAAGTAAAAAGGGAACTTTAAGCCGATTGCAGTACGTGTGGTTGCTAATGTTTTCCTATTTAATTTGACCAGGTCTAATTGTAGGTTTGGTTTGTTACAGTCTATTTCAGGACTGTTAATCTAAAAGAGAATCTAAAAAGTGGTTCCAATATTCGTTGGATACAGTTGGGTATGTCATTGATGTTTTTTCTCAAATTCCTAGGAAATTAGGTACAAAGCTGAAACGTTACCATTCTTATCTGTTTGTTGCAATTGAAAGCATAGTTGTGTGTTTTTGTTTTGTTTATCTAACAATTTCCAATATATTTATAATTTATATATATGTGCACACATATTTACATTTTTATACCACTAATACGTACATACGTCTATTCCATTTTTAATAACCTTTTGAGCGACTTTGTTCTTTTGACGTACCGTTGTTCTCTGAAGCTACAACTTTTCAGTAAATTGTATACATTAAGAAAATGCTGAATACAACATTGTAACTAAGGGAAAATAGGTAGCCACCTAAACTGCGACCTGGTCTTAAGTTTAAAGCGCAATTAACTGGTTTTCCAAATCAATTAGCAAGGTCAATTTATCCTTCACCTTACAAAGCAGAATACCTTAGAAAATTTTCTCTCATATTCCAAACTTTCTTGTTGAAATTCGGAGCTTTTTGTTATTTGTTCGCTACTTTATGTAGTTTTTAAAAAGTTGAATTTTAAAATGTGTAGGTACCTCACATCAATCATTTTAGTTCAACTTTTTTTCAATTAATATGGTCAATCAATAGACCGCCCTTTTTACTGTCGGCAAATTTTGTATTCCTCCTCCCTAAACGTATTGTTTCCATCTCTTTGGAATTTTGTGCAGAGTCACTGCTAGCGGGTCACTCGCGCGCTTACCGAAAAGCGTTTGTTGATAGCAACTGGCAACCCGATAGAAGTCTGAGTCGTCGGATTTCTTGCCCACGAAACAGCCGACCACCACCACCGCCAACTCCACCGAGTCCGCACGATGACGACCACGTGTGTGTGTGAATGAAATGCACCCCTGCATTGTCCAGCGGGCGGTCAACTGGGGGTCGCGTTCAACAAGTAGACCAACCGCTTTCGCTCCAGTCGATATATCGATTGCTTACTACACGAGTTGCGGTTGTACAAAAGTATACACTCGCACACACATTTACTAATACACAGACACACACCTACACACGTACACCCTTACTCTACACATGTGTATAGTCCTTAACATCAGCCGGTGGCCACGTCTCAGACTATTTACCCTCTATACTACTAGATACTTTAGCTCGGTTGCATTTTCCTTGTCGGTTGAGCGTTGATGAGTTCTACTGAAAACAAAAGATGGATTCGATTCTAAGGATAATGCAGGTAATATAATGTGGAATATTCTTCTGTGTATGTAACGCCAATGACTTAAATTAATAAAAGGTTTCACTGTAATGCTAATTTACCATTCAGAATTATTCTTTAGGACAGTATTTTTTTAATATCCTAAGTAAAATTTTGATCATGTACACGGAATGTACTCAAAATTTTAGATCATACACAATCAAGTAGGATGAAAGGAAAGAAGAGCGCTATAAGTAGACGAACTAACCTATAATTTTACTAGCAGTCGTATATTGACAGCATACTTTTTGCTAATATTCCAATAAACGTTCTACTCAGTATTAACGTGCAACTATTAGCACTATTAACAGAGACATTTATCAGAAGTACATTGCTTTTATTAGAACGAAACCTACGATTCTTTATGAACTCGCTTTTTGATGGCACGCAATTGTTTCTGCCACAAAAGACTGCTTACCAGACTTGTACAAAGTGTCCCATGTCTATTTTCTCACTTATTTACTGGGCGATTAATGGAAAAACAGCACAGACTTTTCAACCACAGCCAAAAATAAATCTGCTCGAAAATGCAAAATTTTAGAGTAAAATTTGTACATTTAGCTGAAGCGAACATGAGTATTGGTCATGACTATACGTGGCATATTAAAGATTCGCACGCACCGCAAAATTTTGATTTTAAATTTTGACTAATATCGTTTTTACAAGAAAGTGATAAACTGGTCAGATGTTGTTTTATTTCAAATTAAGAACCTACTATTAAGTTATTTATAGAATTAGAAGTATTAGAATATTGGTATTTTCTTCTTCTTCGACGCCTCTCATATATCTGGTAATTGCCATCTTAACATCCAAAAATTCATAGAATTTACTGTGCTCTTTGTTACTTAAAAGTTCACACAGACTTTGAAAATCGGAAAGTTTTATTGAATTGAGTGAAATAAAATGGGAATAAGCTTAAATTCGTTGCTTAATAGAGTCTTGATTCTTAGAATACATTGCCTTTATGGCGCAGCATGATTATGCCTTGTCTCTATAAATATATTGTGTAACTGTATGTGATACATTTGTAAAGACTTTAGCTGCACTGGCGGTCGCTGCCTCTCAGTGAAGAATACATCAATTAATAAGTTAAAATTAAAAGCATCTCTCTGGTAGCGATATGAAATGGAGATAGTTTTACACCACAAGTTTTAATTATGAATTCCCAATATTGTAGTATATTTGTAGTCTTTATCCTCTTCTTCTTAAAGATGATAAAGTGTCTGGTCAATGGATAGAAAAGCATTTTTTTAGTTAAATTATAGTAGGTGATATTGTCAACTAATATCAGACGTCGGACTAAGATGTATGTGGAATGAATCGCCACATAATTTTTATTTTGACCTGGGCATCTTTCACTTATAGGAACCAGATTTCGTGATATGACATTAGCAACTATCTTTAAATAATGAAATGGCGATGCTACTTCATTTTGTCCCTTTCTCGTAGTAAATTCATTGCAAATATACATTAAAGCACTGCTCTGTAATTGTGAATTCCAAAGATATAGCACCAAAGTTAACGACTCCTGAAATGATATTGTTGACAATGGATAATAATTAGAGTTGTTATTCGGACTATTTCCATCGTTTGTGGACAATGAAAATTCTACAAATAACAATTCTAAAGTTAGCGACATTGAAACGTTAAATTATCTCTTACATAGCGAAGGGAAAGATTTAGCATGTGCAATACCGCTGATTTTTCTGTGGTGACTTCAATTTTTCAATTTCTTTTCAAATCATGAAAGGCTTAAGCTTTCCCTAAATGCACCGTTTTTGTTCCTAAAGAAGTATTTGCTACGCAGCCTTTTACTACAGTTGGCTTGTTGGCTTTTGAACTAATAAATTACAAAATGAATGTGTATGAATTTTTAACCGAATTTAATATTTTATATGAAAAAAATAATTTAAATTTACTTGAGCCTTATATTCGCATAGGAAAAGTCTATACAAAGGGTAAACACATTTCCAGTAAATAACAATGATTTGGATTTGGAATTCTGCGAATATCTAGGCTTATGTAATTCAATTATTAGACTTTGCCCTTCAATAGCTATTGCACTATTACGTTGGTCTCTTGCTTATTATGGTGCTTGGAGAGACTTGGATACAGCAGTCGCCTAAATCGAGCAGAACTTATGCTATGAAGATTAGTAAATGATTTTTATATACTGCAACTTTTTTGCATGCTTTATTATTCGAACATTAAATGTGTTGGTATCTGGATAATTGCGTGCTGTATAAGTATTGCTTTTTTCGGTTTCGAGATTGCCTTATTTTATAGGTATCACACTGATACTAATATGAATGCTGCAAGTTGTTTGATTGTATCTGTAAGCCGCCTATAGATACAACCAAACAACTTACCAATAACCAAACAACTTATATGCGAAGTGTATCCGAAGAAAAAATGTGATAATGAGCGACAACAAAACAGATTTGCTAGCTAATGTTACAAAGAAAAATCTTATTACCTTGATAAATTTATGAAAACATAAATCCAATTAAACTATTTATCTAACCGGAAGAAGGATCGCGTTCATTCTCCTTTTATTACATTTTCCGTATTCTCTTTGTGGGGGAAATAACAAAGATTTTAACCCGAAAAGAATCCTATTGTTTCACCCCATGGCGGTTGCTATTCGAGGAAGAACGGAGCCACCGAACCTATACTGTATATATATTTGATCGAAGACAAAGAAGTTTACGGCTACGGCAACTGTTACACTTCGTTATAGAGATACCTCAATTTTTGATTTTTTCTCGGTCATTACTGCGTCTCGCTAGGATGAGTTTCAATATGCCCCGACTTCTGCTGCCGCGGTATTCCGATTTTCTCCTCTTCTTTACTGCACTTAAAACAAGCCGGCAAAAAATATCTGCTTGAAAAAAGGAAGTCACCCCTGTGCGTTACAATTTCTTTCAATTATCGGGGTAAAAGCCGTTATTTCTTTTGAGAATTTCGGTAAGAAAAAGTGCAACAATAGTTTAGCAAGAAGGACGGGATGCATTTTGAGAGAAAATTAACCAAATTATTTTACAAATAGAAGTAAGTGAGGAGTATACAGGGTCCCAGATGCCGAAATTCAGAAATGAATTGTTGCCTGATTTCAATTTATTGAGGCATAAAATGGTGCTTGTAGAATATTGTAATTATTCAAGAATCAGATAATCATAAGTTGCTCTAGACGTTCTGTTGCCAATTTTTTTTCGCTTGGAAGTTAATATAGAATTATATACGGAAAAGGGACCTCTCGGCATTGTAACTTGTAAGTAAATCAAACTTAAAATAAGATGTAAGAACGTGGTACTTTAATCGAAGCTCTGAATTAACGTCAAAATGTCTTTAAAATATATAAGTCGGGGTTTCAACCAAATACAGCATTCACCTGGCATGGTTTTTAGATTATAAATTACTGTGTTTCAACTATTGAATGATTCCGAGAACTGTAGATTTTGTTCTTGCATTCTTTTTTTAATTGCTTTGCCTATATTTTCGAAATGCATCTTAACATATTGTAGCAGTTATGACAAATGTGGAAGTTAGATGATCTTTTTTGCAGTTTTATAATGGTTGTTACATCGTTGTTTAGCATTACATTTCTGATGGAACCAAGATTTTCTTCATCAATTAATATAGATCTAGTAATAATTGGTGTTGGTGGTAATGACAGGCGGATGTATATTTTTTTATGCAGTCAGATCCTTTATGGTACTTTTAATATCTTTGTGCATAAACATATTAAGTTATCCACGCCATGGAATTCTTCCCTAATAAATTCGCAAATTCGAGTTAGAGCGTTAACATAGCATGTAATATGCTCCAAATACACTAGGAAATCTATTTTGAAGCAATTCGCCTACTTTTAACATATACGCTGCAGAAGCACTCACAAGGAAAAAGGACCTTTGTTATGTGTTCTGGGAAGAACATCTGGTGTAGACCACCGATAATTACTTTCGCTGTGGCGTGTGTCATTACATGGGCTACAAAATATCAATAACTATGTTCAAGATATATTGGGCCATACAATCTCTTATTTTGTCAGCACTAATCTAAACAGTTATTTTGCAACTGAAATCGTACTGAATCCATTACTTGACTATACGCTGTCTTTAAATACCTTTTTTATTATTTTCATCCAGTAGGTGTAGTCTTCTATGTATGTCCCTGGTAAACGACAGATGACTGTAATTTATAGTAAGGAATACTTGCAGCCACAAAGGCGTCACACAGCTCATCATTCATTTAGGCCGAATACAAGTATATCTTATATATATATATATATATATATACGTAGGTATATATATATATGTATATGTATATATATATATATATATACAAGACGAGTTATATATGTATATTGCAAAATACTTACTTATTATTCAAACTAGAAGATGCATTTTCATTACTTATGACCAATTTATTAGAATTGCCACCGCAGATATATCACATACTAAACAAATGCAGAATAACGGAAATGCTACGTAAAGGAAAGCAAATAAACCACCAATACTAATAAAGAAAGAAAAACTAAAACTAGACATTCGAATATCGCAGAATAATATATTAAAAGCGATGAATAAAAATACACACCATGTACATATGTGATAATTAGAGACCGGATTATATGCAAAGTACATATATTTTATTTTATATATTCATTATATTTTATGTCTATTAGTAGATGCATTGCACTGATTAAAGTTAGTTAACGCTAATTAACTTTAATCATTGTAATACATCTACCAGTAGACGTAAAATATAATCAATAAATAAAATAAAATATATGGAATTTGCATATAATCCGGTCTCTACTTATCAGTATGTCTCATCACTTCTATTCAACAATATGCAAAGATCTTTTTAATTGTTTCATTAATTATTGTGATATGTTTATCAAAGATAATGAATTTATTTACCATTTGCAACGTTTAGTTTGCTCTTCCATTTCAAAACCAAGAAAATATCGGAATTTCTTTACAGCTAGATTCTTTACTCTTTTGGTATTTCGTCCAAAAATTGACTTATACCGTTTACTTAATTTAATTGAAGCACAAAACTAAATTACCTCTTCAAAGCGAAAAGTTAACAGCACATGCTTATCTAGAAATTGTTAGTAAGTTACGAATGTCCCTTGCTTAGGTAAAGATTTATAAGTTGGGCCGCAATTTTTCGCGAGACATTCAAACTGGTTACGGCATTTCATCTGGAATGTTTATGCTTTTGTATGCTGTATCATAATGTTTTCCTATTATAACGTACTCTATATTACTCCTGAAAATACAAACAACATCTCGATAACGAATATACATAATTGAATATATACACCAAAATTTTACAAAATTGTCGTGAACTAAACTATTAGTAGCTTCTGATTTCCTTGTCATGCATATTTTCTTTGTTGGCATCTCCGTAGATATAACGAAATTGGAAAGTCTTGGATGTTTTCTTGAGCATCAGAAGTACTTCGAAGAGCAATGGAATTTCTTAATGAATCATAGTTCTAGTTGTTCTATAAAGTAACAGAGTTATTCTTAATGTGTCAAAGGTCACTTGGCATCCAGTAATTTAATATAAAATCATGGTGTCATATAGCTTATTATTATTTCCTCATTCGAAGAAAGTGCCATTTTATACGAGAAACTGTATATTGCAGCAGATTACTTTCTTGAAGTAAACGTTATAAAGCTGATAAGGTACTTGATGATTTGAATTGAATATGTAATTATATTTCGGTAATTATCAATTTGCTTATTTATATAGCAACCTAATTTCTTATTTGTTAATCCTTTCTCTGAGGATCCCCGCTAGAGTATCTGTAGGGCCACAATTGAATCAGTACATTAATAAAACAAAAAGAACCAATTCTGCTTTTATTTTGCCTATCTTTCATCAATATTTCTCACCTAACTGGGTGCTTTATCGTGGTTAAGAAGTAAAAATAATGTATAAGTAAAATGTCTATGTATTTGTATTATGATGTTAAACGACAGAACAATTTGATGAATTTTTCAAGAAACAGACACTTTGAAAACTTTGTACGTAACATGTTGAATCTTGTGGTCTTTTTTGACATAGCGTTCTTCGGCATCCAGACCTGTAACAGCGTGCGCATTTAGAAAATCTCATGCAGGAGTATCTTACAATATGCTTTCCGTTGCTTATTTCAACAAAACAATTCTAAAGATTTAATTATGGAGTAAAAAGTTTCTATACTGAGAAATAATCGCTAATACTCAATTAATCAAAATTTGAATACAATTTCAATTCGGCTCAAGTGGACCTGAACCGAAAACTGAAGTTAAAAGTGTATCCATATAATTGCAAGCTATATGAAGAAATTGAAAAGAACTGGTGTACTAGATTTGATTTCACTGTTTGAGTCTCAATAGAAATTTAAATAAACTTGTAATAGTTATACAACGATTCATGAGCTAACAACTGTTTCGTTTGAGTGGTGGTGGTAAATGCTATTTTGACACACACTAAAATTTTGGTAAGCCAAACCACGGTGCTGATAATAATTTTTTTATATCGGAATTGTATACATCCTTGAGCTAAGAATGTTTAAGCAAAATTTTTGTTGTTCAGTAAAAAGAAATAGAACTTTTGAGAGCGGGTGAATTACCACAGTATTGATTCAACCTCGTCGTTCGGTGCAAGATATAAGTAAGTATAAATATTCGTGATTTAGACGATACATACTGCATATTGATTATTTTAATTACACTTCCGGTAGCTAACTTTATTTCCTGCCAACATACGAAGACGTTTTTCTTCTACTCTTTATCGAACATGCTGTCGTCCGTAATAATACAGTTTTGTGAGAAAATTAGCCAAATTATTCCTAAACGTACAGCGCATACAAGGCACAAAAAGTTCGTTAACGATTCGAGTTTCTTAAAAAATAATTATATATACGAACGCGTTCAGCAAAACAGGTCGAAATGGGTCACACAACGGGGCGACCTACCCCGTTATAGGTAGAGTTTATTTAGTTCACAATGACACAACCCTTAATTTAAAACTTATTTCATTGATATTTTCTCATGCGGTATCTCCAGGCGTACCAGCTACCGATGACGGAGTGTCTTATATCTAAAAATTAATTTAACTCCCTTGCTGACGTACTGCATTCGTATATTGGTACCTACTGGAGACTTAGTTATGAGATTTTATTTCTGCTCTTTCTATCGCTCTGGATGGCGGAGGAAAAAAACTAGGGACGCGTAATTTAATACCCTTTTCTATAGTTGTAACTGTCTAAAAGGGCTAAAATAAGGTCACTTTTATTATGTGTAAACCGTGCGTTTCGTATCGTTTGCATCCCAGCTAGATTTTAATTTCATGATGTCACTGATTGGAAGGAATTTATTTGAATTTATGTTCGAACATTCAAACTGGATGTTACAGATTTAATCGCGTTCAGATGTAAGAATTTCGAACGCTAATATAGTTTATGACTCTAATGGAACATGCTATTATTGGGGTGAAAATGTATTTTAAATTTATGAGTTTTATGAAAGTGGTTTAATATATGAATTTGTAAATAATACTGAAGGCATACTACGTCAATAATGTTCCACAAATTGTTCATGCTTCCCACGTAATTTTTGGGGAAATTGCTAAAGTACATAGAACTTTGGAAGAGATTGTATTGTTGCGTTAATTTAACGAAATATATCTCGGTGTAATGAACTTCAGATATCAGAAAGAAAGTGCTAGTGTATAACAGTAAATTAGAGTCCGTCCGAATCTCATCTCACATTTGTTACATTTTTGAATTTGCACCATGTACAAATTATTGTTGGATACCTGCCGTACATTAAGGAAGTAAGTAGGAGAGTTTGTTTTTACTAGGAGACGCTATAAATAAGTAAACGTTCTATTCTTATTATGAGTTTGTTATTTCGGGCAAAGAGAAATGGTTTAACATGAATGCGAGAAGAATATGTTCAACCTTTACGGCAAATTAAATCCGGTAGACATTCAGCGGTTTTAAAATATTTTGAATTAAAGCGAAGGAGTGGATTCTGATAGAAACTTTGATCAAGCGCTTCTAAAGTGAATGCAAGTGATTCGAGATAAAAACTTGTCACTTTCAGATCTAATAAATAAAGAAGAAATTAAAGCATGTGCCGCAAATGTAGGTGACTCCGAGTCTCAGGTGAATAATGGATGGTTGGATAATTTTAAAACACATTACAGTATAGTAGAAAGGGTTATTTTAGGAGAAAGTGCAGATGTTAGTGGAGTTGCTTGCGACCGATAGACAGAAAAAGTTATAAAGAACTTGCAGTGTTGTCAATCTAAAGTCGTTTTGGTGCTGATGAAAGCAGATTCTTTTTTGAATGGTTGCCAAACGAAATATTGTCTTTTAAAGATGATAAGCATACTAAACAAAGCAAAACCTCTGTGGTAGGTATTCATTTGCCTGGAACAGAAAAACTGAACTTACTGGTTACAGGAGCAAACAATAGATGGTGAACGAAGCTTTTAAGAAATGGCTACCTAATTTGGGCCGGTCGTTTAAGAAGCGCTGTAGAGAAACTGTTTTGGTGCTTGATAATGGCCCTTAATTTCCATATGACCTACGAAAAAATTAAAAGCTATAGAACTTATATATTTCCACCAAATTTGATCGTGAAACTGCAGCTAATGGACATCGGAGTCATAAATATTCGTAAAATGCACGTAAATGGACGAAGGCCCTATTAAAAACTGCATTTTTCGTCACACCCATTAAAGGTGAGCACATTTCTTCATGCTAAAAATTTCGTGGGAATACCTTCCAAAACATTTTAGAACTATGCAGTAAAGGATATTGCTTAAGACTGTAGCGAAAATATGCATTCGCAACGTAATCGAGACGTTTTTATATGGTTACATGGAAAGAGAAACTTTGAGCAAGTTCTAGAACACCTGAATCAAGGTCATGACAATCAAGTTCGGGATAGAGAGGGATATCCAAAATCTATTGCCGTCTTTAGACATTTTAATAGAAAAGAAACAGTTGAAACTCACGGATGCACAATATCTAAGCCAACTCAAACCATTCGATATTTGAATGCCAATTCGCATCACCACTCTACCCAGCTAGTTAGTCACAAGATTGCTAATACTGGCAGATGAATATCGCATTTAACAAGAAATCAAGGTAATACGTAGCGCGTTACTTGCATATTGATATTTCGATAAGCATCTTCATACTGGGCAGTCACATGAACAACAAAAATTCATAGCTATACGTTTCTATTGTTAGTGAAAGACGTCATAGACACTGTCAGCAGAATACTGCTGAGATACATGAAGATGAGTGATTTTTTTTGATTTTTTTTTAACGTAACCTCAAGTGAACGAATTCTGGACATTTTCTAGATGGATGCAGTCAAATTGACAAAGGAAAATTAACCGCCACAATTTTTTACTAAAGCGATTCGGATCTCCAAAACTTCTAGGGGAGCTGGCAATTCAACCTTTTTGTGCAATGGAAAACGATGATGTGATGGCATTGCATTTGTTTACTGTGAGATTCGAATTACTCCGGTAATGAGAGTTTTACCGATGAAGTAGACCGCTTTTTTTTAAATTAGGCTTAATGTAAACATTCCTAACTTTATGATGTGGATTATTGGCCAGGAGTTTACTATAGCTCCCCTAACATTGAGTCTCTAAAGAAGCAATTATTGAAAATAGCAACTAATTTCCCATTAGACACCATAGGCCGAAGGAAATCATTCTATGTAAAGTTTAATTCTCTAATAACATTTATTACGATCTTGTAAGAAACAATTTCTGCATAAACTAAATTTGTGTTTGATGAGATTCTTACGTAACAGTGTTTACAGTTGAACTAGGTATATATGGCGATTTAATTTCCATTGTGATACCAATACTAACAGAGTTAAAAAAATTGACACACAAATATTGCAAAATATATTTAGAATCAAAATGATCTTTACTAAAAATCACACAACACATCACAATGAAGAACTTAAATCCGTATCACGAAAACTTAGACGCAGCCCTACTTTCTTTCTATTCTACAAAGGCGCTTAAAATCTGAAATATAAACCTCCGCACACCACCGAACCCTACTGTATTTAATGGTTCAAATTAGCCAGCTGCTCCCGCTAAGGTGAATTCAGTGGGAGTAAAACATAGTCCCCGATGATAATACAGTTCACCATTATATTCTAGATTTCTTAACATACCGGTTCTATAAATAGGTTTTATTAAATCCGCTGTAACCATGTCGGACTGTCTCGGGATAAACCATAAAATGCTATCGATACAACAATATACGGGAATGAGATCGGTGGTTTCGAACCAGACGACGAATATTTAACCTTAAACTTATAAATAAACATAATAAAGTATAGGATTAAGGTGTCTTTAATATCGAAATTCCAGGAAACATCTTCAGATTCCTCACGGTGGATATTTGCTTTCACGAAAAAAATTAACTGTATGTACATATGTACTTAAAAGGTGTTGAATTATGGAAGCGTCTGAAAAGTTATTGTTTATGAAAATCGTTGAATGCACGTTATACTTGAAAGTAGGGTACACGTAAAACTTTTATTGCGTAAGTAAACCACCAATTTTCATGATATTTCAAAAGAGCTAGGACCTGCGTTTCCCAAATTATGCTTATATTTTCGTATATATCATATCCATTTTTGAAAATTCTTGAATATATATTGGACTATATATTCTTGTACACAATAGGATGGATACGCTTATTTTATATTTTAACTTCTCAGAAATATTATTTTCCAAATACGCGTCTATTTGATTAGTTTCCAATATATAAAAAAGTATTTTTTCTGATCCCAACGAATACAACGCAAGCTATATGAGTTATATCACATTTATTAAAAACATGTTTTCTGTCTTAAAACGCTTGTTTCTCGAAAGCTTTAAGATATTGAGCAAATGTTTTATTAAAATCAACCATTGGGCTTTTGTTAAAGGCGATTTGTGATTCTTGAAGATGCTCTGTTAATTAAAGTGTTAAACGGAGTATTTTCGTAATTCATTATTTCGATTAATTCCGACGCTTCAGCAAGCGTCGCCTTCAGGATAGAGCTCATGGGAGTGATTGTTTGCCATACGCATTTATTGTTTTATGTATTTGTTTAACGGACACTATTAATCTATATGTATATATATATATAGAATATATATAGTGTCCATATATATATATGGATTAATATTCCCGGCTGTGTAACCGTGTATGTTGTTGGTTGACGTTTCGACAATATCTCACTCATCTTCCCCTGGACACTCTTGTTCGGCTAGCGATCCGAGATGAACTATATATATGTATTAAATGAATATGAGACTTTCATTGGCTTTATAATGATAAATTATATTTTTCCTGTAATTTCCGACGTTACAATTTTGTTCCTACTGGTCTAGTGATTATAGCGCTCGTCTGGAGAACGGGAGACGTAGGTTCAAGTTTTACCGAGAACCAAATTTTTCATTAAAAATTGTAAAAAGTGTATTTTGCAAAACTCTGAAAACTTGGTAACCTACTAAAGCAGATACGTACAATTGAATTTAATCTAAGGCTTCCAGCTATATCGGAAGTAACTGTGAACCTTGTTATTTTAGATACAACACTCTGTATATTATTACATTTTCGAAAGTCTAATTCAAGTTTTATTACATGTTTGATAAAATAATGTTACTATTTCTAACCATATTTGAAGCATTTGCATTTTTTCAGCTTCTATAAACTGCAAAGGTATTTAATTTGGAAAACTGAAGTTTTGTAGAACAGTTAACCATTATACAGCATGGCCTCAAAGTCTTAACGCCTCTTACTCTGAAGCATCGCTGATGCTGTCTCGGCATACCACATTCTGCTACTTTCTATGGTGGTCTCTTTACGCTCTTCCAGAGATTTCTTTCGCTTCTTGTGAACTCAAAGTATAATTCAGTCACTTCTTTTACTGAGTTTCTCTTTTACTGCAACTATGTTCTTGCCAGTAAAGAGTATCTTGTCGGGGTTGTCATTAGCGTACCAATAAAGTAAGCCTTTTGCCCTTAGTACTCTACTTTTGTTCTAATTTACTAAATCATACACATATCTTTTGAAAGTTCCTGGTCTCAAGTCAGTTTTAATTATATGAAAAAAAAGATCTTTGAGAAATCTTCATTTTTCCTGATAGTATTTTCTCTTTTTTGGGAGGATTTCGTCGAATTTTCTGCATAGTTGCTACCATATGTTTGACGATTACAAATATTTTAGAGTTCAATAAGTTAATTTATGGCATATTAAAGAAGTATCCGTACGGTTTTGAATATTTCAGCTTGCTGTATGGAGGCAATAACAGCATTTCGATTTTGTTTCTCACCCCACTCCATCAGAGTGTTAATCTCGTTTAATCTAATTAAAGTAAAGAAAGTACAAAAAAATACAAAATATTAATTATCAATTTGGCAGTATATATCAAAACAAAACTAATCATGCCCAACCGATATTTTGGGTTAAACTTATGCCTGTAACAGTATTTATGATTAGATTGGACATATGTTTTTAATTAAATGACACTCAGAAACAATCATACCTTGTATTTCTTAACCTTCCATATGTATTGTTTCATAGTTTCTTCCCGTCATAAAAATTCGTAAAGTCAATTCTGTGGTTCCTTAATTGCAAACTTGCTTGGAAAATAGCATAAAAAATGCAGTTACTTTTTACTGATATCCTGACTATAAGCTGAAAAGGTTCTATCTGTTTTTGGTCGCTGGAACCCATAAACATGTTACAAAAATAACATGGGATGAAATATATTTTACCTCAAAGTAGCCCTTGAAATTATAACTATGTTTTAGCTTGTTACTGAAACCCTCAATTCGATTTTTGTATGATATAAGCTATTTGAATTATATGGCAAATGTAAAAATCAGGAAACGAATTTCACAAGAAAATTACTGCTATTAATCGTCACTTTTACGTGGGTTTCGAAAATAAGATTCAACCATGCATGATTTCTATTGTATAGTAAAAACCACTTTAAATCAATTTTAAATTGCAATACAATTTTAACAAGTTCCTATCAACTACCGTCAACCGAAGTGCCATATTTTGAAGTTTTTATGCCTTCTATCCTTTGATATCAGTTGAATTGAGCTGAATTTTCAATACACTATAGACCCTATATCTTTGCTATCAATTTATAAATCTTAAGAACATTTTAGTTACAACAGAAGGGAGGGAGGAATTATTTTCTGTTGCAACAATTTACCCCGTTTGCCGGAGCGACTAAGCTGATTTTTCTTTCAAAATATATTAGAGACGTTTTATGGTTACTAGTCATCCTATCCAATTCAAATGTACAAATTTATTATGTTGGAAAAATGAGTAAAAGCAAAAAAAAAGGGATCTATGTGTTATATTTGAAACCAATCATTATAAAGTTGTAAAACGTCGACACAATTACAATTTTTAATAACAAAATAGCAAAAGGTTACCAATACAATCCTAAAAAAAATAAGAAACAAACAGAATCGCTAGTTTCTGAGAACACATTTTCTTTAAAAAATCTGCCCTAAATATTGAATCAAACTC
Source organism: Trypoxylus dichotomus (assembly GCA_023509865.1). Classification (NCBI taxonomy): domain Eukaryota; kingdom Metazoa; phylum Arthropoda; class Insecta; order Coleoptera; family Scarabaeidae; genus Trypoxylus; species Trypoxylus dichotomus. The sequence goes on along the minus strand of CM042074.1, from coordinate 41,878,644 downwards.
AAGTAAAGAGGAAACTAACTTTAAAGGAATTACGCATGTGCAACTATCTTAAACTTCCCTGTACAGAGTTTATGAACTTTGGAAAATTGAATTAAAAAAATGGAAAATAACGGGGGATTAGTAGTCCACTTGAAACTTGTGGCTGCTGGTTTCTGTCGGCGGCACAATTTTCTTTTTAATTTGTTGCTCTTTGTACCAAACAACACACAGAAGCTTAGGCCACTCCCAGAATTTTCCTTTCTTTCTCATACTGGTTTCCTTGCTGACATCAAAGTTAGTCAACATTACACCTGGATAACATTTACCACGATATTCCATGACACCGAGTGACCCCTATAGGTACATACTCACTCTGGTTGACGGTATCCATCTGAACGAATACTCTGTTAAATTAATTCAATTGAAAATACTACAAGTTAGAACAAAAGTTTTTATTGGAATAGACTAGTAGAGGTAAAATCTATTTGAACGCCTTTAATGAAAGATATATTACCCATTTTTATGAGAGGAGAATTGTTTTGAGCTTGTAAGGCTATAGTTAGGAGTAATGGCGGACAGCAGATGTTCTTAATTAGAGACAAGATGAAGACAGTACGAAAGCATATACCTGTACGCATATAGGCAAATATTTAGGTAGTTGAAAGTGGGCAATAATGCTAACTAAAGGAAACTCTATTGGCATCTTCATAATAGATCTTTACAAATAAGTTTAATGGGTGTCATATTATTTAGGCTATCTTTCCTGGAACCGGAAGGTATCTAAGTAGTAGGTAACGGGTACAACTATGATATTGTCACTAAATCTAGCGTTCTAGATGCAAACAAAACATGACTTTAATCCTACGCAGATAAGAGATAGCATTAGAAATCGTATTTAAAACACACATTTATAAAAATTCTGTTACTAAGCTAATATTGATTATATGAATTAAGATTATCGTCTGTTAGAAAGAAATAGTTTCTTTCCTATCGCTGATAACCTAACTACATACATACTTGCATACACACATAAGTCGCTATGATAGTAAAACCTCCTCCTCCGGTATTAGCTTTCATCGAAGGCACAATCGAATAATAAGCTGTGTGTATAGCGTGCGCTAATAAGGTGTAGGAAAAATAATCGTTATCCTTAATTTCTATTTGTTCAAAATAATCATAAATAAAATGCAGCTGTTGAAATCCCATGTTGTCGTCTCTGTTGACGACAAGGGCACATACACGCACACCTCCACAGACATGTACGTGTGTCGATATGTATATGAAATGTCTCTCTTATACATATTAACTTTAAATATTTACTTAGGACAGATGACTTCAAATTGGAACATTTTATATACATTTGGACGACGCATTTACGTATCGTAGACTCTCTGCATATATGTGCTTCGGAATTGTTTATTTAAAGATAATTTTCGATAATAATAATTTTCATCGTCATAATTTTGATAATACGCTTTTATTTCGTTGGATTCGACGAATTTCTACGGAATTTACTTCCAGGTACAGGTCCGTATTTCGGTAAACCGAACTTTATTGTATCATAGATCTCATATACTACTGGATATTCTGGGACCTTATTTTCAGCATGTGACATATAATTGATGAAGATCATTATATTTTCATTATTTGCTAATATGTAAATATATAGATAAGTTATAAATACGAAAATCATGAAATAAGTCTGTGGGAAAACTGGAAATAACAGTGAGCTGTTTACCTTGCACGCACGCAGGTAGCGTTAAAACGGCGACTGCGCTCGAAGAGTGTACTGTGGAAGAGCAGCGTGCTGTTGTACGTTTTTCTGGGTAAAAGGAATTCCTGCAAAAGATATCAATGGAAAAATGTCTCCTCTTTACGGTGAAAAATGTTTATTGCGTAAAGCCGTGTATAACTGGGTCGGGAAATTCTCCGAAGGGCGCTCGAAAGTGGCCGCCTCGTTCAATTTGTGCCAAGTGCAACACTTCAACGGGTGAAGGAGATGATTCGAACTGACATACAGGTAACAATAGACAGCATAACAACTATGATAGTGTGTTCTCATGATTTAGCCTACGGCGCGATGCACTATCGTTTGAATTTTCCAAAATTTGCTCACGGTGGGTACCCAGACAAGCAAATGACTGAGGAACACAGAAGAATTCGAATGGGTTTGTACTTGCAGCACCTTTCTCGGTGCGCAGGGGAAGAGAGGATATGCTGAATAGAATAGTTACTGGTGGTGAGTCATGGGTGCACCACTACCAATCCGAAGCAAAACATGCTTGAATGCTATGGAAACATCATTCTTCACCGTCAACAAAGAAACTCAAGCTTGTGCCCTCAGCTGGCAAGGCTATGTTTTACGTGTTCTGGGATTGTCCAGGAGTGTTCTTAGTCCATTTCCAGAATATAAATGAGAACGTGACTGCTGAATCATACTGTAGAGTTTTGTTGTTGCTTCGGGATGCAGTTTGACGAAAACGTCCAGACCTACTGTTAAGCGGAATATTGCTGCATCGCGATAATGCTAGGTCGCATTCGGCCCACTTGACCCAGGGGAGAATGGCAGAATTAGTATGGGAACTTCTTGACCATCCGGTTTACAGTCCGGTTTACAACATTTCGAAGGTGATAATGATGTTCAACAAGAGGTACGCACGTGGTTCAGACGGTAACCCAAGGACTTTTATGTAGTAGGCATTGGCACATTGATAAAGCGATGGGATAAGTGTATTAATATAGAAGGACACTTTGTTGAGAATTAAAACTTGTGCAAACTCTAATTATTTTTATAGTAGCTTTTTGTGACCATTCCTCGTAATAAAAGATCGAAAGAAATGTATTATTTTATATATGATAACTTGTCTCAATATAAATACTATCAATTAAATTATAAAGAAGACAAAACACATTTGAGTGAATGTTATTGAATAACTATTGTTTACCTTTAAAAATTGTTTTAAATTTGTTGACGGTAGTATAGAAGTTCTAAACAAATTCCATACAGAATATGTAACAGAAAACTGTTCATCATGTGGGATTTAGCTCATGTGGATTGTTTATTTGGAATTTAAAACATAAAAAAATTGTGATCTTAATAAAAACATGAGATAGAATTTGAACAGTTATTGAAAGTTTTGATAGAGATATTTTTCGTATCGTACAGGGTTGTATTGAGATGAATTCGAAACTTTTATATATCCACGCAAATAGTATTACCAACAAATTGATTGCTTCTTTTTTTTTCTATGTTCAACGCCCATTCAGCATAGTTGTAGAGCGTAGTTGCATCGAGATAAAGCAAATGTTCTAATGGTTTCTGAGCACATGAATTTGCTGATATGTAATTTATATTTTAAGTATTCATAAAAATGGCAACCGGAAATTTAAAATTTAACGCCATCTTTTAAACATTAAGTTGAGTAGAAGTAGAAAATGGTGATTTATAATACCCAATGCGTTCCACAAATTTGCTAAGATTCATTCAAATCAGTGACTTACACTTTAAATCCTTTCCTTGTGTACATAAGACTATTTAATTTAATAAAACCACATTTTGTAGCTTCGGTAATTCTTATTCTTCTCTAAGCAGTACATTTTCTAGTTACTTAGTCGGGATAATGCTAGTAGATGTTTTTTTCCTATACCTAGCAAAATAACCAGTTCTCAATTAGTAATTTGCTACAAATAAGATAATCATCACTGGATTCTAATAGGTTCGGCATCTATAATTACATAATAAACAACGTTACAGTGGTTTACCTATACGCGACCAAGGCATCAGGAGGGAATGCAATTTGTCTAAGAGATCATTCGGAAAATGAACGAAATTAACATCGGAATTAATAACAGCTCGTTTCTCGCCATTGCGCCGGCTAATCGAAGCATAACAATATGAAACTACGAACCGAGCTGAGCGTGTGTGCGCCTCACATTAAAACACAATTCCAATATTGTTATTAAAGCCTTGGCGGCAGCGAACGTGGCGAGGGGTGTTGCGGGGTGAGCTGAGTGGAAATTAGGATTAGTGACCGCAGACCATTCTGAAGAGGTCCGACGCGCAATCTACCTCCGTTAATGACGACCAATCGCCGGAAATCATCTGCCCTCTCATGAAATTATCTCTGCCCGGTCGCATCTGAGGAGGAATCGCCAAGAGAACACGACGGAGCCGACCAAACCCAAATTAAAATAAAATAAGTACTTTTCTCACCTAGCTCGCCTATACTATCTGGCTAAGCTATACACTACTACTCATGAGTTTGTTCTTATGTAACTGTCCAATCAAATCAGTCTGTGAGAGCAAACGTTCTATATACCGTATTCAAATTTAAATGAGCGTTATTGCTAACTTTGCTATTATGCTACAAAACTGTTTAAATCGATAAAAGTGTAGCATTTTTATTGCTGTTAACGATGGTGGAACCGGAAAAACAGTTAAGTTGTTGAGATATTATAACGAAACTTACGAAAAGATTTACATGTTTGAATGCTACTTATAGTTCCTAATCTTCTTCAGCGTAAAATTCACATTTTCAAAGTGGATAACGTAGATGCAGATGGGTAGTTTTTTTTTCAATCTTACATCCACAATATAGCGAAAATGTAAATTAGATTTTACGGAGTACATATGAAAGAAAAACATATTATTTGGATAAATCCAGCATATAGGCATTATTCCTTATATATTAGCTTAAAGCTTTAACGGTTCAGTGCTTTAGTGGTAAGAAGGCCTGCATCTGAATTTGGTAATTCAGATGTCGTGCGGTCGAAACCAATGTCCAGCAAGTATAGTGGTAATACTTTTTCAGCCAAGTTTGGTATGCTCATGTTTCTATATTCGCCATTGGGAAAATAATAAATGATGCTACACCTTTTACGGCGAGGGAGTGTAGTAACAAGGCCATGAATGACTATACACACATTTGTCTTACACTTTAAGACTTCTTAGCCTATGACACTCAATTGTCATCTCACAATAAATCGGATATAACGAGTGAGCAGTTTTACCTATTTCGGAGTTACTGTAAATGAACAATGGCGAAATACGTAGCAGAATCGAAAAGGCTAGGTCTACTTATAATAAAATGAAAAATCTGTTCACAAGCCATAACACAACATTAAACACCAAGATAAGTCTCCTGCGCTGTTATGTGTTCTTCGTTTTATTCCACGGGGTAGAAGCATGAACGCTTACTGTAGCTACAACAAGGAAATTGGAAACATTTGAGATGTGGTTATATCGCACGAGAAGGATCGGAAAAGAAAAGGAAGTGGCTGATACCGTGAAAATTCGGAAACTACAATACTAAGGGCACCTAATGAGAATAGATTTTACCTATTGCAGAATATTCTACAGAGAAAAGTAATGGGAAAGAGGAGTATTGGTGGAAGACGAATTTCTTGGTTGAAAAATCTCAGAACCTGCTTCGGTATGAATACGATCAGCAGCAAACAAAGTTAGAACAGGGTTAAGACATGGTAGCCAACATCCGAAGCGGATAGGAGCTATTGGAAGAAGATGAAGAAGGCTATGTTAAGCTAGAAAGCTTATAACCTCGTTGATCAGCTCGCCACAAAAGAAAGGAAAAATTGTGAACCAATAATTAAAAGTGTTCAGAAATTTCTTCCTTCATCTACTAAATGTATTTTTCTACAAGGTATATTTTTGTTAAGCATTATATACAGATTTTCTTCAGCGAAGGTCCATTAATAGTCTAAACCCAAATGTCATAGAATCAATGGTATTATGTAAAGAAGTACGTACACTGCGGGTAGGTTGCTGATGGTTAAGAACTGACCCTTTAGTTATTGAATGTGTGGAGTTCAGAGCAACAGTATGACATAAACATGTCACAGTTATTAAGATGGTGGTGGCGATGAAGTAATTTGTGTCAATGACAAACTTTTTTTCTACTATAGACATTATGGATAAAATACACACCATGTGTCAATACTGGTCTCAATAAGTCTTTACGGTTAATTATGATTGTGCTTGAAGCGTTTACGTTGAAGTTATGAAAATTGTCTATTAGTAACATATTCATCTTGACGAGTTCTTGTGAAAGAATTAGGTCAATGCATTTGATTCAATTTTTCGCTATATACATATTCGAGTTATTTGTGTTTCTTATTTAACGCACCTACACATTAGGGCCGTTAAATATCTAACAAGCATCTACAATTTTATGTTCAGATATCACATAGCTTCATAGATTTTCTGTAAAGATTTCCTTACAATATTTCTTTCTATTTAATAATTGCGCATGTTCGCTAAAACCTTGGTGTTAAATTACTCTGTTCGAATACTGAATGTTGTGTAATTACCAACTAATGAGCTTTTATTGACTCGTCCTTTCGACATGTTAACTGTTCTATTGTCTTGTTTCTTCCGCTTTACAATTTTACAGGTTGTTTCTTAATTCAATTTTACTGCTGTGATGCTAGTTATGGATATTGTACGCATCTGTGCAATTTTATGATCCTTCTCTGGAGCTTCTTGGCCTAAGGATGTACAGAATAGTTCCACGAAATGCCTACATATTAAGATATTACTCAAGTTTCACTAAATTTATGTGTAATTTCAAGGAAAGTATTATTAGTACTAATTATAAATATACTTAAGTGCACTGAGCGACAGAAGAACGACCATCCTGATATATTTTCGAAGATTCTTCTAATTGCATCTTTTATTTATAAATGTGTTGCTTAACTGCCTTCTTTTGTCACCATCAATCCTCCAAGTGCTTAATCCGATCCAAAGCAACACCAATTTTAGCTTTGAATAAGAAAACTACAATCTTAACAACATAAACTTTTTTCCGTACATAAGATTTGACAACATCACTGCCATGGCCAATAAATGATTCTGTTTAGGTTGTTGGAGGATATACATGATATTGAAGATCCACTGCTTTTTGATATCGTTTTTTTTTCTACAGCTGTGATCTTTTAAATAAATTTATTTCTGTTTTCACTTGTTTTTTTTTTTATTTCAAATTTGTTTACCTCATATCATTAAGGACATTTTCTTCGAGCTAGTACCAATAGTTATTTCAGGGTGTCCGACTTTTTTGCGTATTAGTTCATATGAGATGTGTACAATACAATAGAAAACGTTATAATTTATTATATGCAATTCACCAAGCTTGACGTAAATTGGGCTACCCATATATATGTTCGTACACGGTTTGGTATAAAGAATTAGATACTAGATGTCAAACGAACCGTATACAAGCAATAAAACTATACATGCACCTACAAAAGAACAAGCAAATTTAGGTTACCGATAATATTTTGGCACAAAAACACTTTGCACGATTTTGTACAATAAAATGTACACGTATAATTTTTCTTGTAAATATTGATCCTTGTAGTTGTCAGATCTCTTCAGATGTGGATAAAGTAAATTTGTTAGAACAACAATAATAATAATAGTAATTTTTAATTCGTCTTGTAGATCAAAAACATCAATGAAAGATACTAAGATAATAGAAAAAAGTAAATGTTGTATAAAGTAAAGAAAAGCAATATAGATTTTAACTTGTACAAAACTCATAAATACACAAAGAATACAAATTGAAACGAAAAACAACGCTAAAGAAGGTACAGAATGAATCAGCAAATCCTGTAGATACACAACCACAGACTAACATACTTTTCCCTTAAATGGTTTCTTAAACCAGATAGAAACAATTTCAAGTTGGTAATATTTTTTCTTTTTAGGCAAGTGCTTGTAAAAGATGATACCTTTCTAAATAAGATTTGCTTTATATAGTGGTACTTGATATTTGGATGTCTGTGTTATGTCTATGAGTTTTGGTGTCAATATCACGTTACCTTATGTATATAGTACGCTGTACAAATGAAATAGTTTTATTGGTTTCCAAAGTAGCACATGCCATAGCTTACTATCACCCGCAATCTTCTCATGGCGTAGCGAGTTGAGGTAATTTGTGCAACGATAGTTGCAACTTGGTTGTTCCAATTAAGCTCCCACTTAACTGTGTTACAGAAGAAGCAAAACTCCGTAGCAGCTTACATTTTGTATTGTTAACTCTGAGACCATTTGTCGATAATTAATCATAGAGGACTTTTATTTCCTCTGTGGAATTATTGGCAGCCGCATCGTCAGCGCATACAATGCCGGTACTATTAAAAGCTGCATCAATGTATGGGAATGGATCTACTATCAATCCGTGTGGTAATTCTTAATTGATAGCAAGTTCAACCGATCGTCTATTATTGATTTGAGCCAATCTTTGCATTTATCTCTCAAAGCAATGACTTTATGCAAAGTATTATACGATAAAATGTCCTGGAAACGTCTAGGTGAGGAGTGGGGCATGAGTACCCGGCCTGATTGGAATATTATATATAGAGTAAATGTTATATATTTCAATATATCTAACATATCCTACCGAAAACACTTTTGTTAGTTTCCTGTACATTTCGGGGAATCCTTCACTCGAAATGTATAATCAACGAGATCAAAGTTACACTAACATGTACTCAATTCATCTCTCAATGTTATTGAAAACTTTTTATTTAAACAACCACAGCAAATATTTGTCTTCGTTGCTTGTAAGGAAGCTTATTGAACAAGAAAAAAACATATACGCATGCATTGCGTGTATATGTACACAAAACGTTCCTTACCAACCTCGCAAAAGGGGGTGTCTTCAAGGGAGTTTGACTGCAGACTTTATACGTATTATCTGAGGGTAACCCTATGATTTTGTCATTAGAAAAAGGGACAGTATTGAACACGTAGCGGCCCAAATTGATTCGGAAACGTGTTATCCCTTGCGTTAGTACGTCGAACTGGTCGTTAATCTTCTTGTACGATTGTAATAAATACATTTTGCAAATCGAAGTGACAACGTATCGAATTTTCGTTCTCTCAATATCGAGTTCGGTCGATGGGGTTGTTTTTAATCGGTTTTCATTTAGCGAAAGGGGGCAAGTTGATGGTAGTCGTTTTGGCATAGCAATAGCGGTCGCAGTTCTTCGAATTCCCTTCGTTTCTTTCTCTTTTTGCGTCTAACTAATGTCGTTAAGGGGTTGTTACACGGACGCCCACTGCCACTATGCAATAATGCCGTATCGTCCGTGGTGGATAATACGGTTACGTTCGCAGAGGAAAAACGGATTTACATTTTTAGTCAGCTAGGAATGGCCATTGTTTGACTAAAATTGCCTTCCCATATGTGTGTACATCTATACTTGAATAGTTTCAATTTTTCTATGTGGAAGAGAAATTGTTTATAAATATCTTCGGCGGCGGCTCTATTTTAGACTATTGTATGATAGGAACCGCAATAAGCATTGCATAGAGTTGTCAATATGCAAGAGTTTAAGTTCAAATCCGAAGCAGTTTGGTCACATTTTCAAATAAAGGTTCGTTATAGCTCAATTCTTCTCTTGTTTGAACCAGATTGAAAAGTACCTTTTCCTCGACCCATGCGATCATTAAGCCAGAAAAGAATATACCAGAATAATATATTGTGAGGAAAAACAATTTTCGCAATAATTTATAGGAAAATATTGAAGCAAACAATAATCCTTATAAGAGATTTTGCAGATTGGAGTCCTATATCAGGATAGATATCCTTGGGACCTGCAATGTCAGATCGGTTCTGCTATGTATTCGAGTTAGGTACTGAGCAATGGGTCAGATATTGGTAAAGTACAGGTATAGCGTAATATGCCCGAAAATTAATATTAATAAGTGAAGCACAGGTTAAATCATCATATAATATCTAATTTCACCTCAGGGCATATGGACAAGATGGGAAATTAGTTCTGCTCCAGGAGGCTACACTGAATATGTTATTAAACATCATCAAAATTAGAATGATGTTCTGAATGCATGTCATGGGAATTTTACTTTGCAAAGGCTTTCTTATTGAAAATATTTGAACCAAGTTTTGGTACCGTTACTAACTTAACACCCTGCGAAAATATATTCAGAAATGCTGCACTTCGACCATGACTACATGAGTAGAGACTGAATTATATGCAAAGTGCAAATATTTTATTTTATTTACTTATTATATCTTACCTTCATTTGTAGTAGTCTTACACTGATTAAAGTTAATTAACGCTAATTAAGTAATTAAGCTATCTTATATTTGTTTTTTGGCTGATTGGAATGGTAATAAATAAAGCAGTTAGTGAAATGATAAATTACCTCTCATTAAATTCCAACATATTTTGTCGACTTCAGAATTCTTCGATGCTGGTAATAAAATAGTTCGTTTTAGTCGATTAATTTGTAGATGAGTATAGCGCTAATTTGAGATTAGATAGCTAAGGAATATACCTTGAATACACACCTGCAATTTATTAATTATTCATTAGAATTTTATTGAAAGCTAAGTGGTTTGGGCAATCATTGGTAATTATCGTATTAAAAATATAACAATCGAAACAACTTTAGTCTAATTAAAATATTTGGTATATTCGATTGTATTTGACCAATTTTTTTTTCATAATCTCCCTTTTTGTTAATTTAAAACGTTTATTTCTCTACGTATATGAAATTGTATTTATCAATATTGAAGTCTTTCAATCCCTCAAATAATGGTAAGGCATGAAATCTAAAACAGGAATTATGAATTGAACAATATATCTTTGCATTTTCTTGATATAAATTTTTGGTTAGACTTAAAAATCCATTCCCACGTCGCTGTCGCTTAACATTTTACTCGATTCTTTGAAAGCCGACAAGAGAGAGACTGCCGGAAAGGTTAACAATGCTTTCATGCAAAAAACGAATATACAGGTAAGAAAAAATGGATCTACATTTAAACTAAGTGTAGATAAACAGTGGGTGTATAACGAAATTGTGCAAGTAATGAGATGTTTTACGATTTTATTATGAATACCAGATAATTTAAATACGAAATGGAAATAATACAAAAAATATGTTTCAGATCTTTCGCAATATTTGGTGAATGAGTGGTATTTTTTCCAAAATATCAGCAATCATCTCATTTATATGTTGCATTATAAACTCTTCAATTTTTACAGATCTATTAGTTTGTATTTAGTATTTCTTTCTCCATTTTCTCGGATGATTTGTATTATGTAATTTAAATGAACTGCAACAAATACACAATTGAAGAGATATGCGGACTAATCTGAGTTTTAATAGCTTCCTTTAGCAATTGGAACATCTCGACATTAGAACTTTAATTTTGGATTGCATTGCTAGCGGTATACCAATTGGCAATCTGCATTAGGGTCGGACACCCGCGCTTCGGATACAAGTTCGGTTTTCCGGATATGGGTGTAGATATATACCAGATGGACCCGTGCAGGATTTTAATGTAGATATCCATCTTGAGGAAGTCGATATTGCTTATCACTAGAGACCGGATTATATGCAAAGTGTATATATTGTATTTATTTATTTATTATATTTTACGTCTATTTGTAGATGTCCTATACTGATTAAACTTAGTCAACGCTAATTAACTTTAATCAGTGTAATACATTCTGCATATAGACTTAAAATATATTAAATAAATAAAATAAAATATATGCACTTTGCATATAATCCGGTCTCCATTTATCACTATGTCTCATCACTTCTATTCAACAACATGCAAAGATCTTTTTAATTGTCTCATTAATTATTGTGATATGTTTATCAAAGATAATGAATTTGTTACCATTTTGCAACGTTTAGTTTGCTCTTCCATTTCAAAACCAAGAAAATATCGGAATTTCTTTAGCTAGATTCTTCTCTTTTGGTATTTCGTCCAAAAATTGACTTATACCGTTTACTTAATTTAATTGAAGCACAAAACTAAATTGCCTCTTCAAAGCGAAAAGTTAACAGCACATGCTTATCTAGAAATTGTTAGTAAGTTATGAATGTCCCTTGCTTAGGTAAAGATTTATAAGTTGGGCCGCAATTTTTCGCGAGACATTCAAACTGGTTACGGCATTTCATTTGGAATGTTTATGTTTTTGCTAATTCAAAGAAGTCTAATACGATATTAGTCCTGCAGCCACATAACACATAGACTTTTGAATATGCATACAAAATCTAAGGTATTTCTGATGTCAAAATCAGAATGTGGACGATTCTAAGCCAACAAGGGATAGAGGAATGTGAAATAGTTTTTCTTTTGTTTGTTATATCAATGCCTCTTCACATTTATTAAATATTTGAACGAATTTCGCTATTTCTATAGGAATAAAACGTGTGTTTTATTCCTTTAGGGAACATGGATTTATACATATAAAGTAAAGGCCGAACAGATCCAGTTCCAGAAGGAATTTTGCCATCACCACATCAACACGGAAGTGAAATATTTAGATAGGTCATTCGATCGCATGTCAGCCAAATTCCGTTCTTCTATATAATAACTATGTATAAATTTTGTATTGGAAGAGTTAGACTACAGGTCTTTTTTAATGTTGTATTGTTTTCGACATAATCGATCTTATTCCAATTACAACACAAAAAACCCAACGGTTTATTTTTACATTTACCGAACAAAAATTTAAATCAGTTCGTAGCCTTACCATATATCTCTTGGCATTGCATGCGCTTCTACGTCTCCTCGTACAAACACACACGCACACATATACCTTGACATGCATTTATGTGAAAAACCAATGGGGCTGTTAACATTTCAACGATGAAAATCTTCGTGTTTACTACCATCACGCGCTAACTGGTAATAGAATTGTTTCTCCGGGATTATATTTTAATCAAAATCAATGGGAATGAATTGAATAAGGTTGCGTGCCGCCGACGCACTATTCAGTTTTGTCAATAAAACCACACACTCCGAACTGTTCATTTATTTTTAAGATCGATCCGAGTCGCAAATGTCCGAATAAAACGTTTCTCCTTTTTGTTCTTTTGGTGTGTCCCCTTTGCTCGGTCGACGACAGTGAATTTTGCAGGAACGGACGAATTCGGGATGATTTCGGGCGTCTGAGACATCGTGCATGGTGTGGAATGGCGGTAGCGGCGGCGGTTGTAGACTTGGCTTTTTCTAACGACACGAAATTTAGTGCACCCTAAGCGGTGGTAGAGATAATCCATCAATAAAACGCGCGATCTATGGATCGCAATCCAGAGTGGAAAGATTCGTTACCCTTGATTACAGAATCGCTTAATTGGGAACGAGACACTCTAAAGTTGAAAAACGGATTCATCTTTCTTTTTGAAGTTGAAGATGATGTTTAATCAATTTCCGAAAAAATATCGGTCTCGGAGGGAACCCATCATCTCTACATCTCCGGTGTAGCGTGCTTAACCCTTGCACCACGACACCATGAATTCAAGTCGCCTTAAATCCCCCTCGACGTCACGATGACAGTAGATACATTATAATATCTCACGGACACTACATTATTAAACCGCAAGTGCGTAATAGTTAAACTGACATCCATATTAATACTAACATTAATATGAATATCAATGCCAAAAATTTAGTGACTACGCGGCATTCAACTTTTGCTAACTAACTAAAACATTTTCATGTATTAGCGACGTTACCAGATTCATAACTATAGCTCGTAGGACTTTACTAATTATAGCATGTAACTAAAACGCAACGTTCTTTGAATATGTTTGAACATGAATAAATCTGTCAATCTGGCATATGGTATTAACCTCGGATGTTAAATTTTCTGTTTCAAACCGGTAAATATTTTAGTTTAGTTTAAAAGATCCTGCTAGCCAGACAACCTCAAGGGAACAATTTTGGGAGGATTAAGTCATAAGATCTCGGCAGCCACCTGATGTTGTTTTGTTATGATTACGGGATATAGAAATTTTGTATGCATGCAGTAATGCAATTGTTTCTACTACTTCGTAATTAGTTTGTAACGTCTTGTGGAAATCAAAGAACCCATGTGTTTGTATGTTTCCAGTAAACCACAAAAAAATTCACTAAATCGTCACTCTTTGCGGATTTATTCATTTGTTATACGTTGCGGATCTTGCACAGTTTTATTTACAAGATACACAAGACTTTTATAAACTTAGCATACTTTCTCATTTATTTTGTTTCTGTTTAAATAGACCCCGAAATGTGCGGTTCCTCTATAAGTTTGTAGATCGAATATTCATTCATAAACACACTGTTCGGTTGTATATTATCTATTTCATAATTAATTTTGTACGAACTACTTTAATACGAACTACTCATTCTGAGCAACATGCAAATATCATTTAAACAGGTATGTAACTGTATTGTGTTTGTTCTAAAAATCTCTTAAATTATATTTGGCAACCTTCGCCATAGAATCTTGTTTCAAAATAAGTTGGGTATTGATGTCAGTAAACTAGTTTATAATTAAATTAGTTATAATTTAATTATAAAAAGTATTGCAAACAAAAACTGCTAATGATGTACTGCACTCTAACTGTACAATTTGGAAGCTCTGGAACCATATCTAAATACGTTTTTATAGAGAGCCACACTTATTTAATTAAATACTTTTCTGCGTCATGTTTATTACAAGTTCTTATTTCCTTTTATGTTTCAGGAGGTGAGTGGAACAAATTTTCGCATAACAACCATCCCAGCGTATGTCTATTGTATACGGAACACAGAAAGGTAACAGCGGTGAGCAAATAGCTTTATAATTATAACTCGCTATTAAATACAGCACTCGATTATGAAAAAAAGCAGTATATAATTGTCGCAACACCGGATAGACATTTATAATAAAACTTCATCAATACGAACATCCAAAACATGATATAAAATATAATATAGACACATACGTATGTTATAACCATATCCGCTATATAGAAGTTTAATTAGTAGTATGGTGATGGTTTTGATCAAAAACCAGTTTATATGTAGGTATAGATATAAAATATAAATAATGATATAAACGAAGCACTGTTGGCAATTAAATACTCATTTGTGACCCTTGTTCTGATTCAAAGCGGCCACGAAATTTTCGCCCGCTAAATTAAATATACTTAAGCCGTATCAGAAATAAATCGTGTTTAACGCTGCCATATATACATATATTACTTAAAAGGCGCTGCGCCATAGTTATTTACAAGACAAACATATTACAAGATTTTCTTTTGTAATTACGTCCTGCTAAAGGACAAAATTACACGTTTTAGCCTTTAGTCGACTGACTTGATGTATGCAAAAAGAAAATGAGTAAAACACAAGGAGATAGAAGTATATACTTTGCCTATATAGTCGCTGACTAGAAGAAATATCGTAAAAAGAAGTTTAGTGGTTTAGAATGTCAAGCTCATTCTATCTCTGAATGCTGGCTTGATAAGAACGCGTTAGTTCCGCAAAAGTTACTCTCTTAGTATTTAACTTATCATGTAATTTATAAATTATTTTGTTGGATTTTGCAAATATAGTTCTAATGGAACTCCAGCGATTTTGAGGGTAGCCAGAGTAAGTGTAAAGTAATTCTGTTCGAAGAATGAAAGCTTCAATGCTGACATGTAGATTCTCCTCATATTTGTCCAAAATAAAGCTTCGCATTTAAATATTTAAACTTTTTTGTTACATATTGTGAACCAACAGTGATTCCTTCAATCGTCTGCGTGCAGGGCTTTATTAAGCGCTTCTCTCATACACTAAATGCTTTTTATCATATATTATATACATAAGAATTTTGTGAATATAATAGCTGTAGCTAATATATAATTATCTTTTTGGTTTTGACTTTTCTTTCTATGCGGTCTTTTTGACAGTCCCTCAATTTGAACGTTCGCGTGTGATATACGCCACTGAGTATAACTCTGATAAAACCAATGATATTGGGAACAGATAAGTATATCAACATCAATTTCGTGAAAGGACGGAAGAAGTTAGTCGATAGCGCACATTCGGCAAATCTAGATTATTGTATATCTCACTCTTTAAAGCAGAGTATAAATTCATTTATTTCTCAAACAAATTTTTGGCAAATGCTGGGATTGGTCTGATTCTAATTACCCCTTATTTCTTTGGTCATCATCACTAATATAAAGATACATTTTTAAGTGGACAACTCCGTGTTGCTCTATTTTTGACGCTGAAAACAATTAACGGATATTTCACATAATTTATAATAAAAAGTAGCGTCACCTAATATAACATCTACAAGTACTCCTATAAATTTGTTTAAGCAAGAAACCGAATACACAGATGTGCTGCATATTGTTCATGTTTTAAGGCAATCGTTGCCAGAGTGTTAACACGCCCTTCTTTTCCAAAAATTTCACCGGGATTACTACTGGCGATTTGCAATTTTGGGGGGCATCCGAAATTGATAGACAATACCATCTTACACGTGAAAACCTTGTAGCGGGCCAGACTATAATTTCTAGATCTAGGAATCACTGTCTAGAAACTGGAAGCATTCAGAGAAGACAGGGGCAAGGTCAACCAACATCAACAACACTAGGGAACGATTGATGTTTGTCAAACGTGTATGTAGAAATCACATTCTTAATGCAACTTAACTCCAAGCCGAGTTTGTTGCTGAGAGCACAAGACTGACGTCAGCGTAAACAATATCCTCCAGATTTACGTTACAACCAAATAAACATGGCAATATATTCGTCAGGTAATAAAATTGCAATTGTGTTGGAAACTATTAATGGATCCATATGAAATGAATGTGTATTTTAAGAAAGTGGCAAGAAATCTATCTATATTTATTCCCACACCAAATGCGGATGACATAATCGCTAATCCGCAACTCACCCTTTTTAGAAAGAATATATCCACACGAAACAATTTCTGCTTTAAGCAATGAGGATATATAGGGATTATTTATAGGTGTGCTTGAAGGTTTGAGTGAGTTAATATCGGAAGTATTGGCTCTGGTATTTAATTAAAAAGCAGAGGACGGATTTTTTCTTGACAAAAGCTAAAGAAGTACCAATGGGAGGAAATAAGGACTGTGTATGAAACTACAGGCCCATGTCTGCAATGGTTTTTGATAAAGATAGCTAAGTCACAGTTCCTGAAATTTATTTCATACTTACAAATGTCCAGGATAGCTACAGAAAATAAAAAGCAATTGTTACAGCTATGGTGGAGTGACTTAAACAAGTGGCTAGTGTTATCAATATATAGGAAGAAGCTACTTTGTTGGGAGCACATTTCGATTGTGTTCACTACAGTATTGTATTGTCGAAAAAAATAACTACGCTGTTAATGGTTATTGAGTGGTATATTGTCAAAAGAATAACCTACTACAATTGGCAGTCCACAAGGATCGGTGGCAGGACTGTTCCTTTGATATCAATGACTTACAAAGTAATATTTCTGCTGCTAAAACTGGTTTGTGTTGCAAATAACACCTCCAGCCTTTGTCGAAATATCAGCAAGAAATCTTTCTGCAACGGACACAGCAGTGTGTAAGGGAAATGAGTGATTTCGAAGTATTACAAGTACATCCTCCAAACTGTGCGAATAATTAGCAACGGTCATCTTTATTATAAGACATTTGGTGCTAACACTGCATATTTTTCAGTGTTCTATGCAAGAGCTACATATGAAATTCTGCTGTGGAGGGATACCTCTGAGGTGCAAATAGTGTTCCTAAAGCAGAAATCTGCGTAAGATACCTAGAACATCCTCACGTAAACCCTTATTTGTGCAACACAACATACTATGCTTACCGCTTATGTGTTACAACGCGTCGAATATATGCGCCAATATCGAATCAAATATGAAGTATTAAAATTATTTTCCGATTTAACTTGAACTCGACACATTCAATAACTTACAATATATTCAAGAATAGGTTCAGTATGGGGGTACTGATATAGAATGGTATGGACCGATATGAGTACAAGGGACTATGCCGATCTTTATTTCTTAGAAAATGGAGCTCTTACTAACCACACATATCCATATGAGCTTCTAAGACCTATTATTCTTCCATTTGCGCAGCAGCAATATAATTAAGTTTTAAGGGTGGTGATGCTCGCCCCCATTGTGAGCCGCAGGTTTCATGATGTTTATATAGAGAGAGGATGCAAAGGGCAGTAAGTTTTCCAGGTGGAAATCCAATGGAACACGATTGGAGTACCATGGAAAGATGTGTGGCTGCACGAAATATGCCACGGAGAACGCTTCAGATATTACAAATTGTTGGAAGGAATAAGATGTTATTCAAGAAAAATTTTCCAGCATTCTAAACCAATTTACGGCATCTAGATTCCAAACACTTTTAGCTGTGTGTGGGGATTGAACGCTATTTCAATTTATATTTAGTGAGTAGTGCAGACTTATTGCAATGACATTTCTGTAAAATTGGATGTTTGAGTATTTTCCTTCATTAAAAATATAACAATTTATACTGGTACTGGTATGTGAAATCAATTCTCTCATATATATATAATTTTTATGAAGTATCCGATAATTATTTTGAACAGTGTGTAACAAAGCGATTCTCGATACCTTTTTGGCAATCAAACTTCGACAACAATAAACAAATTATCCTGCATAGAGCTATTAAAAATTTATTGGTAGATGGATCTATATACGAGGAGCAAGTAATTATACATATTTAGATGTTAATACAGTTCCTTTTCAGTAATTTTTCATATTTTATAATTTACCAGTAACTGGTGGTATGATATAGTAAGAGTAGTTCCTTTTTCTTCACTATAAATAAAATCGACTATGATAAAAGAAGAATTTCTAATTATATCCAGCAATTCTCTCTCATTTCCTTTAAATAGAATAGCTATACCGCTAGTTAAAGGGATTGTTCTTTTGCAAACTATCTCTTTAGCACTGTACAAACAACTATGAAACGCTGACATAGGTATGAAGTAATTTAATTAAAAAAACAGAAGGCATACATTAAAGATAGCTTGCATTACATTTTTCGCCATTATTCTAACAGCAAAAATTATAGAAAAATATTTATACACCAACAATTCGTTATAGCTCCATCGTAATGTCTCCCAAATGCTACCGCGCGATAGACGCGTAGGTAACGACGTTTAGGTTAGATATAAACTTACTAATTGCACGATAGCAATGTAACGTTGAATGGACATTCAGTATTAATTTGGTTTATCGTGAATTATTTATTGATATTACGAAATATTTTACAGAAACTAACGTTTACAATCACTGTACTGTTTTAAATTGTTGGGAAATAGTTGGGGAAATTCCATTCCATTAGAAAAGGGAATGAAACATGATCAGGTAATATATTCCGGATTATCTTTATGGGTCATACTGAACAAATTATATTTCTTAAATATCACGAACACCTAGTGTAAGATATTAATCAACTACAGGACTTAAAAATACTAACGCGTGCGTGCTCTATATCCCCATAAGTTTACTGCACCGACATAAACACAGTTGATTAGCTACCTAGCGTTAATAAAGTCCTTTATTGATGTTATTGTCATTACGCTTGTTGGATTGCTGTTAAAAACAAATCAATTTCCAATATTTTTCATGTGCGGTGAGTTAATGGTTCCGATTCTACAAACTATGTTGTAAATATTCAGCATTTACATAGAGGAAAAATAATTTGAGATAGACGCATACGGATACGTTTCGTTCTTGATGAAGATATCAATTTTGTTCTTTTTAGAAAAGTCTTCGGAAAGGTGCAAATTTCATGTAATTCTATTCATACTCTATCATTACAAAATTGTAATACTTACGTTGCAACGCTATGCACTCCATTACTTAAATATATCTCCGTTATGCAAAATAAATAGCTGAAGTGATCGTTATAGCATCCTATTAGCCTTCATGGTAAGTCTACATTTAAGCGATTGTCGGTACAAATAGTTCCAAGAGTTGAAAGTAACAAGTGAGTGTAAAATACATGTACACCGCTTCCAAAAAGTTTTCATACAATAGAAATCTATGTATAATACTGCCTTTGTTAATATTTATCATATAAGAAAGTTTAAATTATCCAAAGTGGAATATTTTTTTTGAACCCTCTGAGTTTGACACCAAATTATTCAAAAAATATTGAAAGTCTAAAATGTCCACAATATAACAGACATAATTAATGGTAGCTAATATAACACATATTGTGAATATTTTAATTTGATGTCCTCCCTTTATCTTGACAAGTAGTGGAATACCCTATATTTAAGACAAAACATTTTCTAAAACACTTTACGAGAAGTGACCAAAAAGTATTGTTCTTAAATTGCACGTCTTGTATATCCTTATGTATTTGATTTCGTCTTTCTTCTAATTTTGGAATTATACAATATCTATGCTTCAGTGGCAATTTAATATTTTTATGCATAACTTAATCTATAAATGATAGCATATACGGCTTATGTGCCTGGAAATAATTTGGATTACGTTAATTTTGTAACTAATAAGATATCGAAATTAAATGAGGCATTAACCAATATATCTTGTTAATAAAAACAAATGCTGCGTATAGTAGGTGTTCTATGAATGTACCATTTAGTGCAGTGCGTAACTGATACCATTTAATCCAATTTTGGGTGATGTTACTCAGTACACATTAATCGGTATTTATAAAGCGAATTTCCAGAATTAGTCGCACATGAAGGTTGTCTAATGTTATGCTACTACAAATTTTGTTTTCTGAAGGTGACCACAAGAAAGTATCAACTAATTATCACGAATATTTAAAACGCTGCACAGAGCATACCATTCTGCTGCCGAATAACATCTCAGTTCTTGAGAATGAGTTAAAAATTTTGAATTCAGTTTTCATGAAAACCTAATCCCTAAATAACTTCCGTTGGTCTTAAATAATAATTCAAATTTCCTTGGTATCCCCAAAGTTAAATTAATTTAATAATCCATTGTTATCTTTCGATTTAATCTACTATTTTCCTTATTTTATTAATTCGAGTCATTTAAAGCAAAATATCTAGTAAAGGAATCCACTACACTACAGTACGTTAAGAGTACTGAGATTTCCCGACAGAAAATGGCGCCCAACGTAGGGCTCGAAATTAAGTATAGAAAAATGTTCATTTTTGAAAGGGGATATACCATATTTAGGATATATTGTTAGCAGGGACGGGATAACATTACATGAGAAAAGAATTGAGGATATACGAAATTTAGAACGACCAACTAACATTAAAAAATTAATGGGGATTTTTAGGAATGACACACTATTAACATAATTTTACACCAAATTACACAAACATTTGTTTACCACTGTACGCGTTATTGCAAAAGTGGATTAAATTTAAGTGGGGAGAATAACATTGAATAGCTCTCAAAAACATTAAGGGACAATTTTGTAAAGAACTATCATTAATTCATCCGGATTTCGAAGAAACGCTTATCTTCAGAAGTGACGCATCATCTGGAGCTATTGAGAGTGTATTATTGCAAGAGCAGGAACGTCAGGAGAAGCCAAGCGTTGGGAATATCAAGGAAGTTTGAATTATCCAAAACCTAATCATTTTACCTCCATATACTTTGAAACGCTCTTTCAAATCTCTCTCTATTTTAGTATCTCTGCCTTTCCCTATCTCTTTTTTCTCTGTCCCTTTATCTTTTTCTCTGTCCTTTTCTCTTTTTTTCTCTGTCCCTTTCTCTTTTTTCTCTGTCTCTTTCTCTCTCCATTTCTCTCTGAATTACTTATTATAAAATATATATTATATAATTGTAGTCGTAGTATATGATAGCTATTTCTTAAAGTAGTAATATATAATAAGGCTTATGTGTACATTTTTTAATGATCCCATGCTTAGGAACATGCTTATGTAATTCTATATCGAACTGCTGAGCCCATCAAGAAAATATAATGTTTGTAGTATTGTGCATATTTTTATGGTTCTGGACGATAGTAGACCCCACTTAAAACCTTTTGTATAAAAACTATTTACATATCATTTTTGTAATAAAAACCTTGCATAACTCAGAGAGCTATAGGGACAGTCGTATCGAAGATATAGCAAACGCAACTAAAAAGCGGTATTGTACGACAATGCGGTAGACCCTTAGATGTTATGAAATTTGCATGAACATCTTCTTCAAAATAAATTATTTATTTTGGCCGGTGATCTTGGTGGTTGGAATAATTTGCTCAAAATGCACGACATTCTGTATTCGATAACTGTAAAAGGATCATGTTTATGAAACCAGGTTTAATGGATTAAACGACTGAATGTCGTCCGAATCGGACTGAACATTACAGGTTTTTGTGGAGTCTAAAATATCATTTATATAAATTATGAAGAGAAGTGGTCCTACAATAGAACCTTGGGATACACCTGATAAAGTATTCATAGTTTTCGATTTATTATTATCATAGCAAATTGCCTGCGTTCTTCCTGATAAGAATGAACGCGGAAACAATTGTGATTCCTCAGAAAACCCATAATAATTGCACTTAGCAGTAAGCAATTCATGGCACACTATGTTAAGCGTTTTAGAATAGTCAAATAATGTTAGCATACTGTATAGCCTCTTGTCCAAGAATACCATGATATTATTCAAAACATTAGCAAGTGCAGACGCAATGCTGAAACCTTTTCGAAAACCGACTCCATAATTAGGAAAATAATTATTAATAGTAAAAGAGTCATAAATTTTATCATAAAAAACTTCTTCCAGTACTTTAGATAATATAGGTGCTGGCAATTCGTAAATCAGAAAAAGTGTCGGGATTAGATACTTTAGCCAAAGGCAACCATTAAGCCGTCCTCCAAATATTAGGGAAATAAGAACACTTAATGTGTAATATATGGATCTATAAAAGGACTATATTAAGTATTTTGGAAGAAATGGCATCACAACCAACTGCAGCAGTAATTACATTATTTAAAATTGAATTAATCTCGTCAACAGCTTCTAATCTAAAACTAAAATTAATAATAGGTTCTCATAGAAGTAATTACAATACATTACATACTCTTTGAAGTAGTCTGTACAAACTTTGCAAAGTACTCATTAATTTCATTAACATCCCCTAAATGATTAGACAGTGGAGTTTGTGTTGGACTTGATGTGAATAGATTTGAAGGAGCACCATAACCTTTTGTTTCGTAAAATAATTACATGAATACATAGTACATGCTGTTAATAGAAAAAAAAAGATTTTTTTAAAACAAGAACTCACTTTGATTTCATTCCTTATTTTATACAAATTATTGAAATCACCTAAACTCTGACATCGCGAGTTCTTAACTCCTTCGTAGAGGCATGCAAATGAATCGTATTAAGGTGTCCACGTGTACAATTTCTTTTGCCGCTGCCGCTTCATACATACCATAACTATAATCCGCACGTTTTGTTTCTCAATATACATGCACACTCATTACGTGCTCCAACTTCCGTTCAGATTCAATGTTTCACGAGTATAAATGCATTACGTGCCACCGGAAGTACTAATATTTTTTGTTGCTGCGTTGTGTCGCGCCGCGTAACTACGGCATATACATGTATACACACTCACACACTTGTACGTCTTATATGTGTATATGCATCTATAAGGCTGTGCGTAGTATTGTGCATATGGTGTGTGTGTGTGTGTAGTGTTTGTGTATTTATGCGTTGTATATTAAACACATCGGCTATTATTATGTTTTCCGACAAATTAAGCTAATAGACGTGTAGTGTTGATAAAATCGTTGTAATGGAATCGTTGCCGTCGTGTACGCATATGTATACTTGACGATTTTTTGAAGTGTGTGTTGAGATAAGGGAAATCGCCGCTGATTTGCAATATTGTCGCAATGTTTACTAAACGTACTACATACGAACGACGTATAAGTGTCATGCACAATGCTATATTATCCTTTATGCAAATATATGCAATACGTTTGTTAGAGGGTTGTAAAAGTCATATATACGAATTCAGGATTTGATGCAGTAGTGGAATAGCTCCACTTTATATTTTCATTCGAGTACATTTTCTAGTTTATTTATGCCAAATCTCTTTGTTGTAGCATAAGCCCAATCACCATATGATGACAAAAATGTATCCTGCAATTCTCTGATTACAGACTTTGCTTTGTTTAAATTGGCCATAAGCCAAATGTTAATATTTCAACCCTATATTATTTTTTTTTTAATATCTTGATGGAAAAATATTATTAATCAGAACTTGGCAGCAATAGTCCTCATTCAAAATAATAAAATTCATTCTATACTTCACAACATATTTATTTACTTTAAATGTAGATTCCGTGTTCTACATCGGTACATCATCATGTCATTACCACCATCAGTAGATTTACAAGACTGTCCTTACAAACAGAATTTTCCTTTCTTTATTTATGTTTACGTATATCATACAATTCGTATGATTTACGCGATTAGGTGTCGGTAGCACACCATTAGGTTAAGAAGAATCAAAAACCGTAAAAGCTTAGACATAAATTATTTAAAAACTAGTGAAGATATCTAGTTCTCTTAGTCTAATTTAATAATTTCGTTTCTGTAAATTCTGCTCGTATATTTTCATTCAATATTTTTTCTTTTCTATCACCTAATTTATAGTGTAATTAATTATATTTTAAGCGTTATTGCTGGCAAATATGTTAAGTTTATTTGCATAATATAAATAAAAATAAAGAGTGAGACATTGAAAAACGTGGAGAAACGATTACTATCTATAACGGAAGAGGACGTCGTTACATCTGAAGAAAGTAAAAATTCCAAAAACTGATTCATTTGATAATTTTGAATAATAATTTGAAATATGTATCTTCCGTGTCTGAATATTCGATATCCATATTAAATAAGGATAGTTAAATTAACCAGCGATTTTTGCTTCTACCATCAAACAGCGTGCGTCTAAAGATTCATTTGGCGAAGTATGTGGTCCAAAACTTGTCAGGTGGCAGTATATACCTCATTGCCACTATAAGAATATTTGCTGTCAGGACATTAAACATAAAAATTATAGCAATAACTGTTCTTGGTTGGTTATTAATACATTAGGAATATAAGACACAATAACTCAACATTTTATGAACTCCCTTGCTATAAACGATAGTTCACAATGCAACCATTAAGAAATATAATCTTACGCTACGACAATTTCGATTTGACGGAGTTAACAGAACTAATATAACACGTCATCATAAATGCTTGGGGTTGCGCCACCAGAGTTTCTTGCTTCTGCAGCTTATATGGGATTGTATTATGTACGAGTGCATCTGTAAACTTCACACCAATACACGTTGATTATATATTCGGGATAAAACCGGGTTATCGAAATACATAAATACAAATGTAATTTTGATATTTAACATAGTACACCGAGACAAAAATTTTTATCTTAACTATCAAACTGTTATGTTAACACCATTTAATTTTTATATACACGCAATGCGCTTTCGGCGTTTGTTCCATGAGTAGAAAAACTATTATAGTTGACTGAATGATAACGAATGGCTATTTACCGCCCAAGAAAATAGAGTTTTTGTAGAGAAATATCACTTCCTACATTTTCCCAGAGTGTATATATACCATTTGCTATTCTTTCCCAACTGCCTGTTTAGAGACACAAAACTTATTAAAAAAAAATTATCTAGGTCTTTTTATTAGAATGTGTATGATTAAGTGGGGCCATAAGGAGTTAGCAACTTCCTATTAATTACTTACATCAAACAAAAAAATTCGTTATTTTTCGGATCATGCGCGGTAAAAACTGAGGATTTCAATAACCCTATACAAGGAATCACTGATTTTCAATCACATATTCCATAAAAAAGCTGCGATTTGTAGACGACTTGCCTTACGTCAGAACGGTTAGAGAATTTTTCTCTGATCAAAATATATTATTATTACTATTACCATATTAACGAATGTGCATCGTGCAATTGTACCTTTAAACTAGACATACAGTTATGTCTTCGGATTGTAGTTTATTCCAATCGTTTCAATTTTTATTTCACTTTAACGCTATTAATACAAGTCTGTGTAGTAAACTAAATAAATAAATTGAATAAAATGTAGTCAGCGATTAATTCTTGTATAAAACGTGATATTGAAATTCTTATTTAGATTGGATTAAATCTCAAATACCTTGTATTCGATTTTGTACATATTCGTATCTTATTTTTTTAACTTATCGCAATACTATCTGCTACGCATCTGGCCACGAAATTTTCCGGTTTTACGTTAGCTACGGACTAAGTATGTGCACTAGCGCAGTATACATTTGTTAGCGACCTATAACAGAACCTATAACATGTATGTGCATGAAAATATTGCTAATCATGCGCATGCCTCGTTTACTTCTTTGACAGTTTATAGTCACAGTCAACACTATCCAATGAATAATTTAATGATATTGCCGATAAATTTGAATTATCAGAAAATGAAAAAGATTACATTATAGTGAAACTGGAGGTCAGTGATTATTGAAATCATCTGCACAAATAGAGGTAGTGCAAATTCTAGCTTCAAAACAATTGTAATTAGGAACGAAATCTAGTGGTCTGCGTAAAAACCTGCTACAAGAGACTGCACTAGCAATGAAATCTGACTTTATAAGTAAAAGTATATATGTATAGCAAAAGTATTACTATAACAGCAAATGCATATGAAATATTCATAAACTAGTCGATATTAGACGTGTTTCTTTAAGAACCGAATCGTGAATCTATGTATGTGAAAGGCATAAATAGAGAGACACGAATCATGTTGGGATGAAAGCATTTATAGAATTATTAATTATAGTAAATACAGTAAAAGAACAGTGACTGGACTTTTAGAACTCCGAAGTGACAAAAAACTACTGAATGAAGAATTTATAGACTTATAGATTTAATAGTA
Source organism: Trypoxylus dichotomus (assembly GCA_023509865.1). Classification (NCBI taxonomy): domain Eukaryota; kingdom Metazoa; phylum Arthropoda; class Insecta; order Coleoptera; family Scarabaeidae; genus Trypoxylus; species Trypoxylus dichotomus. The sequence goes on along the minus strand of CM042074.1, from coordinate 41,851,933 downwards.
TAGGAGTATAGGACGTTGCCAAGTTTGTTGTATTGAAATGGACAAAAACATATAATGCCGATGGTGGTACTATCTATATACAATCAAAACCTACAGGCTTCGCATCACTAAAACATGCAGAATGGTACTGGCATAGTGAAATAGTTACTCACTTGGGAGGAAGCATAGCCAGAAGGTGATAGATTTTAGAATTGGTGAACACAACACGACCGAATATTGATTTAAAGTAATAGCCTTATACCTAAAGCATTTAATGATAACGCAGATTCAATTTCTCCCATATTCTGAATGATTTGGTTTTGCAAAATACTTAAGAACATATTGCAGTTGTTCCAGCAAATATGGATAATAGATTATAGAACCCAAAGAATGCAAGAAAACGTGGATCTAATTAGATGCTCTACTACCGGCAGAAGATAGAGATCTCTCATCAATTTTCTTTTTGAAATTTGAAAGAAGTTGAAGAGACGAAATGAAAATCTGATTGGAAAATTATCGTTTAATATTCTTTACACAGTTTTTAATTTTTTCGAAATTTATTGTTATTATTCGTTTTTATTATGTTAACTATCAGGTTTCGTTTAGATCTAAATTTTGTTGTCACATGTGATCTCTTGTTAAGTCTGGCTAGCTTACTAAAATAATGTGCATGCAATTATCTCAATATACGTAAAACTTCTTCTTCTTCTAATAGTTCCTATCTATTTCGGATGTTGGCTGCCATGCATGCTATTTTAACTTTGTTTGCTGCTGCTCGGAATAATTTAGTCATGTTCATACCGAACCCCGTTGTGAGATTTTTCAACCAACAAATTCCTCTTCTACCAATACCCTTTTTCCCCTTTACTTTTCCCTGTAGAATATTCTGCTCCTTATGAAATCTACTGCATACATCTGAATACGTAAAACACACGAGCATAATTGCTATATGTTATTAAGTCCACTCTATATCATTTCTCATATACATTTGGGATTAGATAATGAAATGTTATGTAGCGTTCGAATTGGTAATACTGCGATTCCGTTTCTAGTTTCTTTGAATTGTGGCATAAGTTCTCTCAATCGAAAAGTGGGCAAAAGAGTACCAACTAGACTGATAAGACATGACGGTGATAGCGTGTTGTCCTCTGCTGACTGATTTTCCAGTATGTGATCAAACAATGTCGAAGCTAGTGGGTGTCAAAATAGTTAATATTACCTTTCCTCATTTCTTTCGTTAAATATATATATATATTTATGCATAAGGGTGTCGGGTGAGTAGAGATTTCTACTCTTAACTATAAACAAATTTCTTCCATAATTCTCTGTTCCTGGCCACAATTTTAGCTTCTCCCAAGTTTTGCCCTCTCTCCTGGATGCTGTGTCCAATACTGTGGTCCCATAATTTTCGCGGTTTTCCTCTTTATTTCTTATTCAGCACTCTTGCATCCTATATTAATTTAATTGGTCTAGTGTTCTCTATTCGTTGTAAATATCCCTACAAATTTAGTTGTCGCTGCTCAATAAAGTCCATTATAGACGGTATCTCTTGTTTTTTTCGTATTTATGAGTTTCTCATTCTATCCTTTCTTGTTATGCCCTTCACTCTCCTGAGATATCTTATTTCTACAGCTTGAATTTTTCTCTATTTGGTATTTTTAACATTGTACTAAGCAGTCAACCCTGTGTTCCACTTTGATGTTTTGCAACATTTAAGTGAGAGGATGCCTCGTGTTTACCTGAACAAATGATCGTTGACGTATAGCAAACGGTTTGCATTCGGCGTTGGCTATTTGTAACTTATACCTCGCCTCAACTTCTTCCTCCTTCCCAAAACGAAGAGTGAGATCGAAGAGAGTGGAGGCGTTCAGGACATTCAAACCACTACGGTGCTGCTTTTGATAATTAAACAATTTTCGAGAAATTCTATGCCTACTTCTCCAGTGGGAAGCATTGTACGCAGTTAGCCTATCGTAAATATTTGTGATCTTAGTTTCATTGTATTTTCTAATGTGAGTTACGAAGTCTCGTTATTTAATGGCCGCACCTCGTACATCATTTACGACTACAATCGATTAGCTTCGGTACTATCGCGTAGGGTAATTAATAATAGCATCCTGCGGTCCACCCCGCACGATTTAACTTTTAATTAACCCAATCTAAAAGTTAATTAACGAGCGTCGTCAAGGAAAAAACTAAATTAATTAGGAAGCGGATAGCATCAGTTTAAAGACACCACAAGCATATTTATCTTTCGGGGAAAAGAACGAAGTCCCGTCGTCGAAAATAGCTGACAGCAAGCAGCTACTACCCGAGACTTCGGCGTCGCGCCGAGAGACGAAAGAAGTAAGAGTAAACAAAGTTAATTTTTTAATTACGGCCGTGCGTTACCGAGGGAACGGAAGACGAGGCCTAAACGATATAAAGTCTCCCGGAGTAGTTACCGTCCGGAGTTGTCGTCGTGTTCGTCGTCTTCAGTATTAGCGAAGACGCGGAGAGAGAGGGATGCTTTATGTTTTTAAAACACGAGAACGTCTCTTATCGATCCACCACCCCAAGACCGCACAACACATTCAGAGGAGTCGGAGAAGGTGGTGCGGGTAGCGAGAGCGGCGAGGCAACCGGCGTGCTGTGGTGTAGAGAGAAAAAAGCCGAGCGTCGCGGTACTAAGTGCGAGTGTGGCATGCACGCCATCTTAGCAAACCGCAATTAAAACTACCCCTTACTACCTCCGTCGCTGACGACCGCGTTTGCCACCTATTCCACCGCCGACCGCTAGCATTACCTCCTCCGCCGCGCGCCTCTCTCATCACATGCTTGCACAGTCGCCTCCGTTGTGTTGCTGCCGCTGCACCGTTCTGTTTACATCACCGGGCTTTTCTGTTGACGTCCTCGTTCGTACTGCAGCACCTTGACAACATTAAACCACCCCTTGCTCCTCTTCCTCAAACAAACTCACTTATTTTCTAATTCCATTTTATTATAGCTATCATTATCATAAGAGAATGGGCTGTCATAATACGCGAACAAACGCCACCGATAGAAATTTTATTAGAAACAGTAGCGCTTTTGAACATTTAATTATGTTTAAATACCTGCAGATGCAAATTCTAACCGCGAAGATTACAAATCATACAATGTAATATAACAATAAATTTGATCGATGATAATATTTAGTTTTATGTTACATAGAACATTCTTCTTTATTTTATTAGACAGTTTGATAAAATATAGTTTTTTCGGTATTATACATCCCATTTTAGAACTACATATTAGGCGCTGATATTTGTGTTATGCAGACATAATCTGTTTAAAGTTAGCGATGGAGAGGTATTTACATTCTCCCGCTATAGCTATAACCAAGATGTAGTAGGGCAACAAAGAAGTACTGCTTACGGCGAAATACTGATAGACTGATTGTAGGGGAATACTGCAGCGAGAAGGAATGACGGGAGATGCGTATGCGTATTATAACCGTCGATTTTGCTCAGATTATCTCTGTATAGTAATGGGATCTCTCATACGAGGGTCACGCTATATATTTTGAGATGCCACTAAACTAGAGATGTTAGAGCTGGCAATACTACATTTCTAAATACCATCTTCCTTAAGTAGTAAGCTGACTGTCAACTGAGTCGCTGCTGTCATGGAGCAGACGGGGTACATACGATTTGTCATTGAAGCATGGATTTGTCAAGAGAACATGTGCGCGCAATGATCTACTACGATTTTAAGGTCGGCTTAAGTGAACAACAAAATTTTGAACGATTACAACCCGTAGTTGGTGATGGAAGTACTTTACGAGCAACTGTATTTCGCTGGTCTAGCGAATTTAAAAGAGAAGAGATATCGCTTGGTAATGAGACACGTGCTGGTAGGCCCTGTTCTTCTGTTACCGCTGGAGATATTGGGAGGGCGAGAGGTATTGTCGGCAAAGATTCGATACGCACCTATGAAGCGATTGGAGCAACTCTCGATGTTGGATCCGCAACAATAAATTCAATTTTACATCATCATCTTCGGATGAAAAAAGTTGTTACTCGTTGGATGCCACAACATTCGGGGGTTAATGTTGCACCTCGGCAATGCACCGTCACGCAGTTTACAGCAGGCAGTTGAATTTTTACGTGAAATATTGCAAAAGTCACTGAACATCTCTCTATGCCATGTGTGATTTCTGATTGTTCCTTAACCTAAAGAAACGTTTACGCGGTCAAAGTTTCACGACGGAGGATGAAACAGATGAAGCAATTCATCAGTTTTTGGAGCATTCCAAAAGATAAATGGCTTCAAAGTTCTACGTTGTAAAAGCTTCGGTTACAAAAGTACATTGATGCAGGTGGTCAGTATTATGGACGAGAATAAAATCATATTCGTAAGTTATCTTGTATCTCAAGATATATAGTGTGTAATATCTCTTCGCTAACTGGCATGCAAAACCAATCCGTTGGGACTGGTTCATTGGAAATTTCAAACTCCATCTATTGTTTAACCGTAATACAATTACAAATTTGCCCGTTTCCATTTTTCTGGCGGCAGAGATCAGACAATTAATATAGCAGAAGTAAGAACATTCATACAGAAAAATAATTTATAAAGAACACTATTAGTAAAACAATGGCCTACTTAGAAGTTGTAGATAGAAATAGCCAAAGTAATTCCTACAGCAATATCAAGAGAAAAAAAAGTGTGATACTATATCTACTGTACTTATTTGAAAAATATTGTTTACAAATCCCAAAAGGGTAATAAATTATTCTTGACAAATACTCAACAGAAAGAAACATATATAGTATACAAAATTCTCAAAGCCTCTCCACTAAAGTAAATACCAATAGTTCAAAAAGAGTAGTGCATATATTTTATTTTATTTATTTATTATATTTTACGTCTATATGTATATGTATTACACTGATTAAAGTTAATTAGCGTTGATTAACTTCAATCAGTCTAAGACATCTACAAATACACGAAAAGGAAATAGATAAATAAAGTAAAATATATGCATTTTGCATATAATCCTCTAGTTATCAGAAACCGTGTCAATACGACAACGCAATTAAAATCTGCAACTGAAAAAACAGACAACAATTTTATTTGGCTGAAAAGATTATTGAAAAGAACAAATTTATTGCAGGCACATATATGTATATATATGTTTAACACACAACCAAACATAACTTGTATGTATATATCTATACGTACATGCGCAGTCAAGGGAATATGCAGCAACTTAACTCCAATAAAGCAAAAGTAAAGCAGTGACAATAATACTTATCTTGTAGATTCATTTACATTACAGTAGAAGAGAATGCATAAAGTTAAAATGTAGTAATGCACCGTTGAAATACTTATCTACGTTAAAATACCTAGATAGGGTATCATTAATATGGAGATAAAATTCTAGATTAAAGGGGATACGAACTATACAGATAGCTAAATAAGCAAAAGCACTAATACCATCAGTATGAAGCCACCACAACAATTTAGTCTCTACTCTAGACTGCGCATATTTTTTAATACCATTTTCTAGCTAAGAACTAATATTTAACTTTTAAGCAGGCCACCTCGAAGATCAAATCCAAAGAAAGTAAATCGTTAGATTTGGCTACTTTGTTTGTTATAGATATAAGAAGAAAAATTGGTCCTTTTACATATCCCTAGCGCACTCATACAGCAACATTTTATGTACAAATCTGCATGCTGGGTTAAAACTGATATACTAGGTGTTTACTTCAGCAATTAAATAAAAATAGTATGATAATTTATCCAATACAATACTGGAGAAAAGGAATAGTCGAAGGCAGTAGGTATATCGCAAAATTCCACTCCATTATTCAATCCTAAATTTTAACCGAATTTTTTAGTTTTGGCATATTGATGTGCACAATTATTTACAAAGCTATGTAGATCTATCTTGGGATATCAAGCGGATTTAACACACCATAAAATATTCATACCTATGTATGTTCCTATTCTCCTTCATTGATAATGTTTGGGTTGTGCTTATTTCTAGGGTAGATTCTTTTGATTTGTACTCTAAAAATTCCTTATGTACATTTCAATTAAACATATGCCGACTTATTGCATGAATCACCCAGTGTGACTAATGCTCATATAAAATATATTTCAGAATATAGTAATTATTCGGGCATTATGTTTGGAAGAGCTTTTGATACGGTAAGTCCCCTAAAGTGTAAGGTTAATTGCTCAAACAGCAATCATCGAATTGTTGAAAGGAAAAATATTTCTATAGAGCCAAAGTCGAGTATATTCCGCTAAGTACCTGATATCAACACATCTTACAGACTTCTTAATTGTGATTAAAATGGTATCGATCCAAACATTAGCAAACGCTTACTAATGATCGAAATAATATCGTTAATCGACTACTACTAACACGAAAGGAGACTACGCACACACAAGCTCATAAGAATCTAATTTATTAAAAAATCGAAAACTCGTCTACACAACTATGCACACATACACACACAAATGCAAGCACCCGTATACACACAGAATTCATCCCCTCGACGTGATCGAACCCCGCGAAAAACCATCAGCAATACCACCGCCACCATCGCCGCAATAACCCCCTCGCACGCCCGACGCGCCCCCTATCTCTCTTATTTATAAAAATTAATCACATTATCAATCTGAACCTTCCGTGGCACAATTCAGTCTGTACGACCGTTCCATCTAAGAGATTAGCAAGACAGATTCATTAATTAAGCCTCGATCATTCATTACGGTGATTGCCAGTCCGGTACACAACGGCGTGCAGCGGCAAACCGAAGCCGGCGTTCGAACGTTACGGCACTGCGGCGTTTGCCGCTCCTTCTGCACGGTGGTGCGAGATATTAGTAATTTACGGATGACGTCACGGCTCATTACGTATGCCAACGTGGAGTAATCATTATAGGTATTGATTGAAGTTTTTTACCCCCTCGGCTTCTGAAAGAATTAAGTACGCCTGCGTCTCCCCTTTTGCCATAGCATCGTTCCTCTTTCTTCTTCTTTTCCTCCTTCCTTGCTACGGTCGCCATTCACTCCTCACACACAGTCACGAATATCAGAATTAATGGTTTTTCAATTTTGGAGACACTTTAGATGCAGCGGCAGGGAAAGGATCTCGTTAGTGGCGATCCGAATTTTCTATTTCTGTTTTCTCCTTTATCGTCCTTCGCGTTCGTCCTCTTCTAGCCATCGTCTCGTCCACGGCCAACTTCGATTACACCCTACGTTTGACGAGTCCCCCGAGGAACTATAAATTTTATATGATAGATTAAAAAAATCGCGGAGACGTTGCAAACGAACACTATAGAGATTTGATGCGTTCTTAATTTTGCTCTTAGACGCTGAGTAGTTTCGTTAGATTCAATTTCCACATTAAGGAATTTCCTTTTAACGTAATCCCGTGAAGTTTTCTGTTTGGCACCAGTTGTATGATAGACTGTAAGCAAAACTGGTAATTGCGTAATCAGGAAAAAGTCAATATCACATCGTCAGCAGTCAACAAAGAAAAATATGCTTTTGTAAACAAGATCATCTTTCACTAATTTAAGAGAAATTTAATGCTTATTATTTATATTATTATAATTTATTTATTAGTTAGCATCTTCCTGTAACGTAGAAGTTAAGTAAACGTTTCTAACACCTGAAAATTATGGGCTCATTTATCAAAATAAATTTATATTTGAAAGTAGAAACGAAAAGAGTCGAATATTTTAGACAACGAAGTGTATCGAGATAAAATTGTATTGCTTAAGGATTTCATTTTGAAGAATTAACTTAAGACAATCCTTGTTCTAGCTAATTATTAAGCAAAATTTTAAAGAATTATACAATAATGTAGTTCATTTAAGCAGAGAGAAAGTCCATGAGTCTATGTGACAACCGGTTAAGATGATATTTTTTCTTTACATTTAACCAACGTTTCCAAATTCCTGAAAAAATATCAGTCACGGTAGGATTTGAACCCACGGGCTCCGCGTTACCGGCGCACTGTGCTACCAACTACACCATGTAACTCAATGTAAGTTAAAATCGAATTTACTACCTAGATATCGCAATATCTGTACATATATTGTAATACCTCAGCAAACACAATATTGCTGAGGTATTACAATTAGTTCTTACCAATTAAACTAATATTAATATTAATATTAATTAGTTAGTATTAGTAATGATAAAATTACGATTTCCTTGCGTTTAGCCAACGTCATTAAATTACATCTATGTATTAAAAGCGATCTGAACTCACAGTTAGTCTCGCGGTGTAGTTAGTTAGATACAATACGCCAATAACGCAGAGACCGTGGGTTCAAACCCTAGCGTGACTAATATTTTCTCAGGAATTTAAAATCGTTGGTTGAATGCAAAGAGATCGTAATTTTATTATTACAAATACCAATGGTAGTTTTGTATTAATATTAATTTAACCAGATAGGATCTCCAGAAATTCTATTGGTTTAAAGAGATTTTCCTATAGCAATTTTGGTTAAATTAATTAATTATGACTCTTTTTTGCAAAACAGTATCAATGCTACTAACTAACAAGACACGAATGTTAGATTATTGGGTTTCGGGTCGCTTTAAGATTCTTTTCTATGGATAGTACTTAAAATAATCCTTATTCTAGTTAAATATTGACCATCTTATAGCAATTCTGTTTAAATTAAGTAGTAGTTTTTTTTCGCCAAAACAGTATTAATGCTCCTGACCTATGTCCCAAAGTGCCTGAACCACCATAGCCGATTACTATGCGTTAGGGACATGCTTAAAAGCTGTGTTTTACTGCTGTGAACATGCACTGCTATGTAAAGCAGGTAGTTTTACAATTCGATCCGAGACGTGCCAAAGCTATCAAGAAAAGCCAAAAAATGTTTCGAAATAGTGAGGTAAAATGTGATTTAGAAAGTACTCGCAAGAACTATTATGGACTAGCGGAGGGAACTGAAAAATTACAAAATGATTCGATGTCGTATGTGGATTCTGTTCAAATTGTGGATGATGTTCACTCACACCTATATACGGCGCTAAGCGAAAAAAATTTGAAAGTGTTATTGACAAGGATTCAGATTTTGTCATACTAAGACAAATTTGTCAAGGTGCATCGAAGGATCCATAAAATTGTCACTAGAATTACTTTAAATTTACATATATGGCATCACCCGATGTGGAACGGTCGTTTTCGTCATTACAAAACTATTTATTTCGCACATCGTACTCACTTGACTGAAACAAGTGTAGAAATATTTTTAATGATTCGAATATTGGATGCCACACAGTTTGTAATTTCGTGAAACCTTCTGAAAACAGTAAGTGTTTTAGCACGTTATATAATATATATTTTTTTATCATGATTTCATGTGTAAACATTCCTGCGTCCGCATCGCCTATACTCACCCAATCATAAATGATGCGAGTACGTAAACGTTACTGAACACTCGCCTTGATACGACGGCTAAGCTCCTCCACGTTGTTCTCTGGACTGCACTGTAGTTTGCCCCATTTTGCCGAGAACCATAATATATATACTATAACTGTTTCATAATCGCGTGCTACTTAAATTGTTGTAGTTGTCTTAATTTCCTAATTATTGCAATTCTTTTAAAAAAGCTCGGGAGCGCTTTAGAACATAATTGGGGGCAATCTTAGATTACTGCAGATGTCACTTCTAAAAGGTCCGTATGAGAAGAATCTCGACGATAAATTCTATTTGAAAGATTTTTATTTTAAGAGTTTAACTTACTACATTAACCGGATGTTTTAGTGGGAATTGTAGAAGGAGTACTGGTAATCTTTCGTTGGACTTCCTAGCATTTTTCGACATTGAAATGCCAGCGCATGTCTCTAATCAAAGGCTCAGCTATTACAGATGATGTATGTCCATGAGTGAACTTCTTGTTTTACAGCGAAATTGTCCTTAATATGGGAATCGCAATTAATCCGGGATCGTAAAATAAGTTAATTAAGCTACATTTTAACCTTCATAAGGAATCGAATCTATTTGCTAGCTTATTATATACGTGAGCTTATTATCGCGAAAAACTGATTAATCATCCCAATTTGATCATCTCCTTTTAGCGATATCGAGTGCTTGCCGCAACGTAATAATCTAATTTTGCTTAGACGATGAATGTAAGAAAACGTCTCAGAGCCACGACTAGAGAATTAATTTCCAATGCGCACCGTAGACATACCTATACGCAGCGAACGAAGAAGGTAATTTAATTATGAAACCTTCTAACATAAGGCGGAACACCGTGGTAGTATTTAAACACGTTTAATTGGATTGCGGTAATTTATGGATTAAAAATTCAATAAATCTGGCACCGATTCCAAAGCGCAACATATACATACGTAAATAGATAGCTAGCGCAAAGGTACGTGTTCGTTGGTATGCTTTTGCTCGTATTTACTTTTGCCGTACGGTGAGTGTGCTACATTTTCACGTGCCCAGCAGTATTTAACCTTAATACAATTATACAAAACTGAGTGGATTTATGATCATTACCTTTAAACTAAACGACCGTATGTGCTAGACAGTCCGTGTTTAGACATTTTTTTTATTCGCCGCTCCGCAGTACTTAATTGAACGAACACAAATGGGCTAGCGTTTCGCTACCTTTAAGTGAACACGTGTATTCGCTTTAAATGACACTCCGTATGCTGCGCTACTCATAAACAAGTCACCAGCTAATTGGTGCGAGAGTATTTAGAAAATTATCTTGCTTAAGTAATATGCAATGGAAAAATGGAGAACGGCGATTAGAATTTTACATGGGCGCGTATTATTTGTTTACAAAGTGAAAATTAGAATTGTACAATGCGTAACGGGTACCTTTCCAGTACTCTTAAATTTAAACCAGAAAATTTTAAAGTGTTACTGTCGATCAGTTAAAGTAATAATAACTTTGGTACAGCCAATACATTTGCAATAAATTAATTTCAATAATATTTCCTTCAAAAATAATCACTTATGACTAAAATTCTCTTGTTGTGTGTGAAAGTATGTGTAAATGTGAAAATGTATGTCAATGCTGCAAAATGTTCTTTCCTGCTGGTTGGAGCAGTCAAAGAATTTTTACTATACATTACGATTACGTTTATTAGCATAATTGATGTTTCAAATTATTATTAACTAGTAAAAGCATAACGATTGCAAGAACTGTGTGGTGGCATAATTCACAGTGGAGTGAAGTGGAGTTTACTGCGATACCTGTGAATTATAACGGTAATAATGAAATACCCTAAAAATTCACGAACATTTAATTCTCTTGTCCAAATATGTCAATATCATACAACGCAATATACAACATGATTGCGAATTAAGGTGTCAAAATCAATAACCACAGGAATGCTGACATGCAAAATTAGTATATAAAAATAGAGATGGCACTAAATTGATATCCCTGTCGACCCACCTAAAGAATGTAGTAGACAGTGAGTAAACAGCTTACTGGCATTCGACACGTTGGACATTCGCAACAAGGAAGGAACTTTTTCTGTCTCGACGTCAATTTTCATAACTGCAGATACATACAAACAGTAATAACAATAATTATAAAGGGGGTCTCAATAAGAGCGCAAGATTTGAATTGCTCGCCATGTATGACAGTCCTAATGAAGCCCGATTATGACGTTATAAATGGGACAGATGGGAGTCACTAAACATGGAGTATTAGACGATAGAACAACGAAGGTAATGTCACATGTCGTACCGCCCGTGAAACATTGGCTGCCATTTCCTGGTTTGATAACCAAAATTGGCTGCCAAGTTGTCTGAAGTTGCAGGTTTATTCCAACAAGCTCGCGACCACCGAAGCATTGAAGGCCGAAATTAGATAGTCTATCAATGAAATATTGCCACATGTATACAATAGTGTTATTGCAAGCTTTCACAAAAGAGTACGTATATTCCAGCAAAGCTATGACGGTCATTTACAAGATATTTTGTTGCATGCATAATGCCCAAATGTATATTATAAATCAATAAATATTTCAATACTTTGCTACAGAAAATCATGTTTTATTGAACCTTAAAATCTTGCGCTCTTATTGAAACACCCTTTACAATGCTATGTTAATGAAAGTTTGGAAATGATAACTTTCGAGAGAAATCAAATATTGACTACAAATGCGATGCCAGTATTTAACTTAACTCTAGATTGGGATACCAGGAGAAACATTGATCATACCACTCCTAAATCATCAATCTTAACGCCTTACCTTTCAAGATCTAAGGGAGAATGATGTGTAATCAATATAGAAAGTATGCGCCGCCAATTAACGCAAATGTGTCTGGGAGTCATGATTTCCAAAGATGGTCTAATACAAACAGTAAAGGAATGTAAAGAACAAAATAAGGTAGCATCCTTGAAAATGAATGCGATAAAATCCTTTTAACGACCTCTAAGACGGTGCCATATAATAATATAACTATAGAAGAACAAAAGTACTCCAAGTCATTAACATGCTTTACCGTCAGATAATGCAGAACAGTGCGATTAACAGATGAAACATTCTAAGCATGCAAATTGATAATATGAACTACAGAGCATGGTAAAGTGAAACGAAAAGTTTACAATATCTAATATCCATTTATAGATAATAATAGTGAAAATGTTATTAACAGTTCTACTTTGGATTATAAAAATTGTCACAGGACACAAATCGAGGGTTCATTGGCAATTGTAATATAAAAGACACATACCTAGCTAATTTAAATTGCCTAGTAGCATAACGGTTTATCTTCCGAAAATGGTAGTCTAGTAAAGAGTCTACCAGTAAACGTTAAAACGTAGTAGTCGTAACGGTTGTCGGGTTTCGCCGTGTCACTAGTTCTGCGTGCTGTGTTAGGCTTCTGCGAACAACTGCGGTTCGCGAAACGTCAGGGACAAAATCCTAGTGACACGACGGAACCCTGTAACCGTTACGGCTATGTCAAACGGTCGTGAATGTCTGAGATACTATTTAAAACGTAGTATTGGTGGTACTGTTTGGAATATCTTCGTGCCACAGCTGTTTTCAGTAGCGTCTGGCAAGCCCTTATGGAGAGATACATGATCCAACAACGAGTAGAAACTACTAAAATTTATCATGAAATGTTCCGTTGGGCAGACTTTTCAAGCATTACGAGAAATGTACCCTCAACATAATCGATTAAGTGAACGCTTCACTTATTCTCTAGTTAAGAAACTTTAACGAAAAGTTTCAACGAACATTGCCGCTTGTTAAGGACTTAATATTGTTTTTTGTATTTTATAAATTTTCTACTACTATGTATTTTATCTTCTTTGCATTATTATTTTCATTTAGAATATTACCTTATTTTCATTTTTATATTTATTTATTTTCATTCTTATATTTATTTATTTTGCTCTCTTATATCCAATTTTATTTTAATATGTATGTACATTACGCATTGTATATGTATGCAAGTCAGCCATTCGCATTACGCTAGCTAAAACTGCCTAATTAGAAATCATTCACTGCAACGTCGTCGGATATGTAATGGGAGTTTTCTTGAAATTTAAGGTACACAAGCATAGACAGTCGTCTCCCGCGCGACAGTCGAGGTATTAGCGATCGTGCACTCTCGGTCACCTTTCGTGCCTCGTCGTAACGTGTACAGTAACGTCGTCGTAAGATTATTAGAAATTTCTAAGTTTTTCTAGTTTTGGCGGGAATCGTCGAGGACGTTGTCTATACATTTATTTCTGGCGGGAGTCATTTGGTAACGTCGTCGGACCACACGTATAGATTTTTTAATAAGTATAAATTCTCGATTTTCTATCATCGTACGTCGAGGCTACTGTGTCCATTGTCGTCTATACATATTTTTAGTCTTCAGTTAAGTTTGTGTCGGAAATTATTTTGGTGAGATTGTCGGCGCGCATGTATAGACCTCCTCTACAAGTACGATCACTCCGCTTCTTGCTGACGGTCGTTGCGGCCGCAGCGCCCGTTGTCTTTTGTACGTTTGTTCGGTCCTTGTCGTATCAGGACTTTTTCATTTAGTTGCCCGTCATGGCGGACGAGTGTCACGGACCAGTTTTCTTATGTAATGTCGGCATCATCGCTCCGTTTTACTTGTCGGTGCGCAGTTCGCACATTTGCTGGTTACTGGATTTTTCCCTTCTTTGGGGCGCAGTAGAGTAGAGAGCTAAAGATTGCACATAGCGTAATATTTCAAACGAGAACGCCTGGGTAGCTGTGACATTACTTTTGTATTGAGATCGGCTATTATCGCTACTGTCGCCCTCGACCAGGCGTTCAAGCTCTAAGAGATAGGGTGGGTTCCCCTATAAATGTGAAAATAACGAACGTATTTGGTCAAGTACAAATACATGCCAATAATACAGGGCCAAGTCCCTTAGGCAAATTTAAAACAAGGAAAGTATATTAGGCTCCCGGAAAGGGACATATAAATAAGCATAGCACCGAGGTGCGCTTATAAATTTAAGAAATAAATAGGGTTGGCTCCTATAAAAAGGTAGTGGTGCATGCAAACAGATAGAGGCATTAGTACATGCCTCTGACAAAGCTTCAGCGGAAGCATATAAGAGTTTAACCTTTTAAACAGAATTAAGACATAGCGTTGCAACGTACATGCTGAGGCATTACTTTATGTTGCTACCAATGAAAATACATATACAAATGCTAATGTACATTACATGTATAAGAGAGCTCGAATAACTGCAATTATTGCAAATCTATATATCTTACGTACATCGTACATGTACATAGGCAAGAGTGGAAACCGTGTAACCATTTCATTTTTAAATATATTTTTTTGCGCATGCGCATTGAGTTTCACTGTACAACCTCTCCTCTAGTAAATAAGCGAACATACTCTACAAGTAAGTATTGGTCAAGTAATTTAGGAAATTACGAGCAGGCTACAGCGGCGTTGTTCTTCAAACCAGGAGAACGTAACACCGCTTTAAGCTAGAATGTGAGTAAAATCCTAATATTTTCGTATCACGATGTTCTCAAGAACTTTGGTTTTCCGAAATAACTACGTGACGAATTTTACGTCGCGATGTTCATCTGAAGATTTATAAAATTCCGCTTATTCAAAAATTCAATCCTGATCAACGTGTGTGTTAGACTTTTGCGTTTTGGGTTCAATTCAGATTTTGACTCAGACATCATCTTTTTGGATGAGTTAGTGGCTTTATGAACAAACAAAGGAGGACTTAGCCTGGTGAAAATTCTCACATAACTCACGAATTGTCTCTCCATGCTATTTGGTGTGGTATTTGGGCTCATCGGGTAACTGGTCCTAATTTTTTTGAAGACAGTCAAGGAAATCAGGTTACTATTAATCGCAGGTGCCACAGGAATACGATAACGAAATATTTGTGTTCGCAACTGTTAAATATTAACCCGAAGAGTGTTTTCTTTCAACTGGACTGTACAACATCTCACGAGATTATGGATTTGTTTCAAGAGAGTTTTCTGGATAGGCTATTTCGGAATATGGCAATGTCACCTGGGAACCAAGATTGTGCAATCTTCCACCTATAGACTTCCTTCTGTATGATTACCTTATGTCTCAGGCCTATGAGTGTAAATTAGGTACAACTCATGGCATGTTTGAAAAAGTAATCAGTGATTAGAGCACAAGGATCCATTTTATTCGACCCTATAAAGGAGGCCATTAAATGGAATTACTTTCAAATCATAACGTCATTGATTCCTTTCTATAATAAAGCAAAAATTATTAATCCTTATTTAAAATTTCTGATGCCCTTATTGATAAATCCTCTTCATTTGCATAAGCTAAGGTGGAGCACCACCATGTCGATTTTTGTGAATATACTCTACTGTGTAAAAAAGAGAGGCACATAGGTATATTTTAAAGGTTTATGTAATAGCCAAGGTTCCGGAAATATTTCTTAATATAATTTTAATTGTAACGATATTTACGATTTACTTCAATCCAGTAAATGCTATACAAATGCATAAATAGTTTTCTTCTCTTAGAAATCGTAATTCTTCTGTAATATTCAAGAATGCGATAAATAAACAAGGGGTCTGTGTAAATTATAATTATTTGTTTATTTTAGATTTATGTTATATTCGTAATAGAAAAAGTAATAATGTAAAATACCGTTATTAAAAAAAAGATAAAGTTGTTGTTTTACATCAAGAAGGTTATAGCCAAATAGAAATCGCAAAGCATATTAAGTGTTGTCTGTGGAGTGTACAAAGATTGCTAAAAATATAATGAAACAGGCAACGTAGTGGATAAACTGAACCCTGAACGAACGAAAAGACTTACCAGAGCGGATGCACACTTTTTGAAAGTAACAGCTGAAACTGAAAAAAGTATGTGCAGAATTGGCAGAAGAACTAGAAGAAGCTACAAGTACATCAGTGCATGCTTCAACTGTAAGGCGGTCTTTGAAGAAATCGGATTACGTTAGGATTTATCTGTCAGGAAACCTCTTTTGCGACGAGGCAATAAAGCAAAAAGGCTCAAAAGACCATCCAAATTCGGCAGATAGTGAGTGGGGCCAAGTATTATGAACTGAAAAGTCTAAACTTCAATTACTTGGATCAAACAGGGGTTAATATGTTCGACGACCTGTTGGAGAGGCTCTTGCAGAATGATGATTACAAGTTACTGTCCAATATGGGAGTGGCAGTACCCAGATTTAGGGCTAAATTTCATCGCAAGGAATTGCTGACAATAAAATTGAAGCGAAGCTTACAGCGGAGAAATATCGAGCAATATTGGAGCAACATGCTATAGATTCTGAGTATTGTCTAATTGGTAATAATTTCCTCCTGCATTAAGATAACGATTCCAGAACAGTTTTCGGCTGGTCAAGAAGTATTTAAGTCAGCTACAAGAGGATGAAGTAATTCGCACTACAGTCTGGCCACCACAAAGTCCGAACTTAAGTATTATTGAACATGTTTAGGATTGAAATAAAAAGATTGAAGGTCACTAAAGAATTTAAATGAGTTGCGGAACATATTGCAACAACAGTAGGATCGTATTTTGGACGATTACAGATTACATCAGAAGTCTGCATGATGTTCCCACTCCAGGCTAGTTGAAGAGACACTATCAAAAATAAGTGTGGCAATACAAAATATATAAAATTCAAATTTCTGAATGTATTGAGTATACTATTTACTGATATTGTTTTAGTTGTAAACATTTATCGAACAACAATTACGGTTATCCATGTTCTCTTAAACTTCCTTTCTATAAGATTTAGCAAAGTGTCTCTTTTTCTGCACAGTAGTGTATGCGAGGCAAAGGTAACTAAAATATGTTTAAAAGCATATTCACCTGCAAGAGTGTATATGTATACTTTACGCTATAACATCTAATTAATAGTTGAATTTTCAGATAATTTTTATATTTTTCTTTTCAGTCTAAAGTGTAAATACAAACAAATACAAATGGATACTATGTTTGAAACATTTTTACGACAATAAGAGGGGCCTGAGACGTCTATATAATATGTAATTGTTTGGAGCATTGTTATAGTGTTACTAGGTCAGTCTTACAAAGCCAGTTTCGACTCTGTTTAGCTAAAACAATGTCTTTTAAAGAAATACATCCATATTCGGTGTAGTACATTGTATTGAAAATGGTAATTTCATGTAAAAAATTTGTGTAGTACCATACAAGCAGAATGGCTGCATTAAAATGCATTAGAATAATTTGAAATCGCTTCTTAAATTATCATTTTATAATTTTCTATTGTGCTTTACTGAAGTTTTATTTATGTTTGCTACTCTTTCAGACCTCATCGTATTTACCTTTCTTTTGAAAAAAGTTGAATGCATAAGGTGTTGTCTACGTACTCCTTTCTTTGGATCTTCAATCATATATCTAATTCGTGTAAAATTCTACTATAAACTTGATTTACAGTCAAAATATATCGAAATTCGTAAACTTTATATTAAAAAACGAATCAAAAAACGTTAACTGGTGAACGTTTATACAACTCAAAGCGTATATTTTAGATTTTCTTCTTGCCAGATACAGTTACCAGTCAATGCCGACATTAGATTTTATAGGGACATTTACTATTGAGCAATGAAACAATTCATTTCACGACGGACCATAATTATAAAAGTTGAACAAACTTTTTTTTCGGTTTCGTACAGTTAAAACCTGCTCCAGTACGATTGTTATAATATATTAAGTTTGATAGAAAAACTTGAAATATTTTCTATTCGATTTGAAACGTCGATCATCCTGGTTCAATCACCTTGACATCGAGGTTTATTTATATATTAACATACAGAAGCTACACCTATAGCTTTTTTAAGTGCTTGCTACGTAGGAATAAGGTGTTTCTCTATGCGCACGGAATCGGTTTAGCATACAACGTGTACATACATTTCTGTAGCATTGTAGAATGTAAAATAACTTGGCGAGTTGTTGAGAGATTCACAGAATAAAATTATTAGATGTACTTGTTGGTTTCTAACTTGAGGTCTGTCTTATACAAAGATCTGCATATGTATAAATGGAATTTAATTCCATAATTATTTTATTTTAATCGAAATATGTCATTTTCAAAAATAAGTATGCTTAGATTTGAAACCTTAAACTTGGATGTTATATTAAGTACATAGTTTTACAATCTTTGTTTTCAATGCCGTAAATTGGAACCACAAGGACTCTGTACTAGAAGCAAATATGAGACAGCAAATTATTTGTGACAGATATAATACTAGGCTAATATACTTTTCTAGCATTATCACGTTCAACTTGTGCTAACAAATCTGCGTGCAGCTGGAAAAGAATAATCGTTATTAATTAAACGCGAAAATGTATTTGTGACACTAACAGGTTTACAGGCACTTGATTATGGCTACAAAGACCGTGGGTTTGCGTTCTAAATACAAGCATCTTGGTACACTCCACATTATACAAATGAGTAATTTATTCCAAATATTTCGTAATTTTGTTGCCGAACAAATGATTATTTTTTGTGATGTGGAGCATACTGAGATGCTTGTATTTACAAAGTTATCTATGTTTTTGTAGCTAGAACTGTCAAAACTGAAGAACATAATTTATTTGTATACTCGAAAGACATTTAACCAATTAAAACAGATAAACAACTTGTCCAATTTGTATTATCAAAAACCAAAAATAACTAATTGCGAAAAAAAGATTGAGTAACTATATACGTTATATAAGGTAACTATAAACTGACATAAAAGCTACTCGCATCTATATCCTTAGTTCAATTCTGAATCGAAGATTTTCTTGTTAAAATGTGCTTCGCATATTTTCAGGAATCATTCTACAGTACCAACAGTAGGCACCCCAATATTTTCTGAATTTGAACCTTTAAGAACCGAAAACGTTCTACTCGTAATCATTAAAGGCTAAGATATTATCATCAAAAGTCATTTTCTTAGTAGTTAGACTTTAGAAACATGATATAGAACGGTTTTCTCATAGAGCCAACTGAATTGTCTTATTACCGGGGGGTATATAGGGATCTTCGTGTATTGCGTCTAAAATTTTCTTTTCTAGCTGCATTATTCGCCTTCTTGCATTAAACGAACTAGTTGTATGAAGACGTTGATCCAGCCCTCAAACACATTGCCATTATCATATCTTCAGTTTGGTAAACTCATGAGGTATTCTCTATTTGACATGTTAGCATTTCAATTATAGAATCTTTACATCATGTGCGCGTTCGCATACAAATTCAACTTAAAATCAACCAAAAACGCAAGGACTAATCAAGACTATACAAATAATCACGAAAAAATAGGGGTTACTCAAAATTACAATAAAGTAGAATTAACTACGTAAATGTCAGAATTTGACTGAAATATTATATAAATATATATAATGTTTTGTAAATTTAATAAAGGTAATAGAAAAATAAATAAGTTTTTTTTTCTTTCTTACAGAGAGAAAATATACTTTATGTGCAATAATTTGAACACACTGTAAGCACCATTGCCATTTCTTTTAACAGAATGTTTAAATTGCAAACAGCACAAATAAACCCAAAGCGACGAAAGCTCTATTGAAGGGTGTGTGTACCAATGGGGCCAAGTGCCAGAATCAAATTGTTCGTATTTTTCGTTAGACGACTGCTACATGCCATTTACATAACCTGGTAGCAATGCAATCGTAGTTTTTTCATCTAACTACTTCAAATTCATACATATTCACTTTCTCCGATATTCACTCCTAGTCTTTCTATGGAAAACTCCGTCGTCTATTATTTCATATACAGTTCCATAAGACATACCTAATTTAGATGTTCTTTTTGTAATGTTCTTTCTACACAGATATTTTCCCAACTCAAACTATTGCATATCCCAAAAATTTCTTATTGAGTTTGCTAAATGACTAGGCGCCATTCTCTCCAATTGCCATAGTGTTCTGGTTTTTAACATCCGTCTGATCACTTCTATCAAAGTCACAGTTTTTTATTCAACAAAATTGTCTTTCGTCAGTGAAGTATATTTTTCTCTCTAGAAAATATTTGAATTGTTATTTGGACTATTTGCAGCGTATGTGGAGCTCCTATAGCCCGACGTTTTGACAGTGTGTCTCCTGTCATCTTCAGGGTAGCCCTAGGAAGGATTCGTTCGATGATTTTGTCTGACGTACTTCTCTTCCTTATTTTTTTATTCAACAATATCACGTAAAAGGAGAGTACTCGCATCTAGCAATTACCTCTTAGAGGTAGACACTAAGAGGATTTAATTTGAGAAGTTAAATACTAATTCAAATAGAATATGTTTTATTTCATCTACATGAAGTTGTGTTGTTTGTATGAAATAGCTTCTTGCTCATATACAAATATCGTGCTTACATCAGCGAAGATATACTTGTTTAAAGTAAGTATTTCTCCATGTCTAGTGAGTTTATATAAGTATTTAATGTGTTTCTGCTATTATTTAAATGCATTAAGGAAGAATAGCGTAAGTAAGAAGTATCTCGGGTATTTGTATTGTACCGTATTATATTATACGAAACCATTTTGTAACTATGTACTATATGTAAAACAAACAAGAAGCTGGTGTTATATAATTTCATAATTGGGTCAGAAAATTATCACGGATTTAGATAACAGTACAAAATTAACGTTATAGCATCATAATATTACATTTTGAACAGCGCCCAACGATTTTATAAATAAAACTATCTTTCTATTTTCTAAATTAAGTATCTAAATAAGAAAAGTGTCTTTAATACTTCTTATTGTATAATCAGAAGTAAAAAAGTGAGTACTCTTTCTCAAATCGTATGAACCCTTCCAACAAAATCCATCGATTAAAAAGGAATATTTTCTTAGGTACCTTTAATAATTTAAAGTCTAAAATTAAGCTCATCATATAACTTTTTATTCATCCAGTCCCGCGTAAATCTTTTAATTCCTTAAATCCCGCCTCGATTAAAATAAAGCAACAAGCAAAAAAAAGGCGAACGCTCAGGCGCGGCGAGAAGAAAAACGACCATCCTCAAGGAGAAACAACCCCCGGAGCATTTAAAAAGGCGAGTCTGAGAAGATTATCTCGTCGACATTTAAATCTTTCATTAACACCCCTTTTCGTAATAAACGTCAATTAGAAGCTAAGTAATTATATATTTAGCGAAGCGGTGAAGGCTGCGCTTAGGCCCGAGTTTACAGGGTGGTGGTTTCTGCTCAGCCACCGCCTCTCGTTCGAGCCGATGCTGCTCCGTGAGGGTTGGGACCTCGTTTTGCATAATGGACCAGCGCGAAAGGGGTAATTAAGGGGTTGTTCGCTATTAATTAACGGCGACCTGTTGCTCTCTCGACGCCTGTGGAATCTGACAAAGTGCCCCAGAACTTTAAAATCTGTTAATGAAGACATATCTCATTCATGAAAGCGCCGGGGCTTTCGCCACTCCGCCTGGCCGTCTGTTTGCTTTTTGGCCCGTCCAATTTAACCCTTTTGGCTTTGATTAAAGAGGGGCAGACGGATCGTTTTACAACGGAATTTATGCGATTTTCATTAACACCGTTTTTGACGTTTAATATCCTGGTAGGGTGTTATGAGCTTTTAATCGTCCTTCGCGTAACGTTAATGGGTTGTAGTTGCTACTGGTAGATTATTGTTTTTAAATCTGCATTACAAATCGGAACATTATTACGCGTAATTTAGTTTCTCTTCCTTTGAATACTAACCATGTAATTACAGGATGTACAATTTTGAAGTAATAAATAGGGAATATTCAATGCAATTGTTATTTTAATTGTAAGAACAACGTAAGCTTTAGAAAAATATTGATGCATGATATTATGTTACTCATAAATCGAGTAACAGTTTTACATTAAAAGGAGTTGATTATCTTCAAGTAGACTGCTCTGCTCAGAAATAACACTGAGCAACAAATTTTAACTTTTGGTTTTGCAATGAGATAACGTATAGTAATTTTGGTAGCAAACATAGAGACATTTATGTTAATGAAAGGTAGACAATCAAGTTCAAATTTCATTTGGATTATAATGAAAATGAATGCTTTAATAATTATCCTAAATTTGGACTTCTAAAAATGTGATGTAATACTACATCATTTCTTATACATTCGGTTTCCCCTATTAGCATCTAACAGCAGTCTACTAACATATTAGTACTCCATTTGCCTGGTACCGTTTTTCCCTTCCTAATATGTCTTAGTGGAAACATCCACCGAGCCCATTACTAATGCTACTCATATTTCCAGGTCAAAGGTCCAAGCAATAATGAAGAATGCATTCTAAGACACCTATAGCAACCAGAAACATTAAATTAATAAAATCATATGTATTACTAAAGTTTTGTAATTTTTCGCCTTTTGTTTTCCTAAAAACTGGTAAAAATTTGTACCATGGACACCCACGCTGTTTTCTCCCGCACTACGAAGTTGGTTTCAAGTGTTATATCACTCATGGATCGGTTTTACGTGTGGAGGAGGTACTATAACTTTTTCGTTTTTCACTGAGGTCTGATGAAGTACATTGTGTTTTCTTGGTATGAAGTCCTTTAGTAGTGACCATCTCCACTTAATGTATTATTTTTTCCTGTTACAACTGTCCCTAGCACATATTTAGTGCAAGCTAATCGCATGTCTAAAATAAGTGGAATAGTTTAAAAATTCGCATAAGTATTCCAAAAATAGTTTTCGTAGTTTATCCTTCCTAACAAAATTTCCAGTTTCACTGGTTTTTTTCACACAAACGCAATAGCCCATTGGATGGAGAGGGTAAAGGTTTTCCGTGTGTAACAAAACTGTTTTTATGTTGATCTTTGAGGCATCTGTGGATAACCTCCTCAAACTGAGGTCATAATGAGTAATTAAATTCAGCTCGCATGAGGAAAATAAAATAAAATCAGTATTAGTTGAGTACTTTCAGTACAACTAAACATCTGTAGTTTGAGTTTCTTCACTTTCCTTGTCAATTAGTTTTTGAGCTTACTGTTGAGTTCCATAGACCTGCAATTCGACTGAAAATAAACTTACAAAGATATTTCACATACTTTTAGGTTAAGTATGTTAGTTTCAATATTTGTAAGCAATTGAGTGTACTATGGCTATTACATTTTAACAACTTCTTTTGATAACCTCCTGCCCTTCCACTTTCCAGTCATCCTGCAGCTATCCAAGTCTCCATTTCTAAATGATTTTGGTGTTTCCACTTTGGACAACACTAAGTTACAGAGACCAAGTTTTATACTCATTGTTATAGCAGTGGTCCGAATATCCATGTAACATAAATTTAATTTAGGAGACAGATTCCTCATTTAAGGCTATGAATGGACTACCTCTATTTCCGTCATGTGCATGTGTGATGTATTGACATTTTTGATGGCGTTCGACTGCTGTACTACAAATTATTAAAAGCTCTGACACAGCTGTTGATTGGAATTTGGAATTAATCTCCTGATACATAATATCGATAAATGTACCATGAGCGCATTTTCGCCGTGTCGATAGCCGTAATTATGGGTAAAATGAGGATGAAATAAGATTTCTGTAAGTTAAAAAAGTCGAGAGATATGTTCGATATATTTTCCAGTCGCCCAGAAGGCAATCCACAGCTCGCAGCTTTTCACTCGGTATACATATACGAACGGAAATCAGTAGATTTAAAAGGCCTTAGATATACTTAATGTCATTCTTTTAAAAGAAGGCGTATTAAATAGTCGCTCAACGTAACACTTTGGTGATGTGTACTCGCCGCAGTTATATTTTTATTAAATATAAATTTACAGGGTTTTCCTTCGATTGTTTTAAAATACACTCTTTAGATAGCGCCCGAGCTCGCCGATCAGCTACGTTATTTCTTCAACAAATGGCGCAAAACATGAAATGATATTTAAAAGTTCCTACTTACGTTTTAAACCTTAGGCATCGTCTTACAGATACAATGACAAGCAAATGCGTGGCCTGTCCAGATCTAAATATAATACCAACGTTTTCTAAAGAGAAAAAGGAAACACTTAATTATTATAGCCACCCACATCTATTACACGACCGTTTACACAAATACTTATTATGTATTATCTACGCTCGTATACACCAATTAATACAAAACCTTTCATATAAATATTTACGGATTGAGATTGCATTTCTCGATCACAACAATAAATCTAGAACTGGCCGTAATAAACATTAATAATTACAAGGAGGATGTTTTAATCTATGCTTGCCATATTTGTTTTGTGTAGCAAAAAGTTTCACGTCTTTCACTACTCCTACGCCGTTTTATAGCTTTATTTAATTATTACACTCGTTTTAACTTCTAACGTCTAAATCAAACGCGATCGGAGCGTTCGACATTTAATCATCAAACTGTATAATCATCGGTATCCTACACGCGATCATTCACGTCCGTCTAAACTCAAACAAAACGAAATTTTAAGAATAGATTCACCACAAATATATGTCATTCATAATCTATGTGTGTATTGTTAGTAGATGCTTGAATTTTAAATTTTCGTAAAGAATTTACTTCAAACATTTATATTCTTCATAATCATCGCCACAATAGCATGTACGGTTGTTGGAAAAATATGCTTGTGATCACTTTGTTAAACTGAATATTGTAAAGAATTTCCTGTTTTTCTATGAGAAAAAAAATTTTTCACATAACGCACGCGTATATAGGGTGTATCACAATAAGTTTTGGTTAGAAGAATCTGTTTTAAATGTTAGCAGGTAGTAATTTTATCTTAGCTTCGTTCGATTTATTCTTTTGATAATAGAGGAAGTGCGTGAGGGATGAAGGAAGAAAAGGTGGAAAGAGTAAGAGAAGGAAAGAGAGAAGAGACACAGAAAAAAGAAAGAGAAGAAAAAGGAGAAAGAGAAAGCTGGGATCTCGACGTTTCTTCAGGAGAGAACAGGGAAACTAAAGTAGCATGGTAACTCGACGTATAAACCACGTCCTTATTTTCTCCTGAAGAAGCTTTCTACCACGGAGGCGAAACGTCGAGATATCACCTTTCTCTTTTCCCTCTTTCTTTCCTTCCTCTTTTCCTTTTCTTTCATGCTTTCTCCCCCTTTTTTCTATTTTCCTTCTGTTTTCTTCTCTTACTCTTTTCACCTTTTTGTCCTTTTCGCCCCCTTTTTTTCAATTTTCCTTTCTTTTTGTTTTTTTTCCTGTTACTCTTATTTCATTTCTATATATCTCATCATAACACGGACGAATTCCGGAAGTAGTTCGCTTATTACTGACTCTGGCCGTGGAAGCCTATGTATTGAACCGGTTACTCCAATAGTAGTTTTTTTAATGATGAGATTTCCAAGGGCCAGAGACACAAATGAATCGATTACGTCGTTCTAACCTTTTATATTACTAATTTCTCAATTAAGTATTGAAAATTGACTCATATTATATTCATACCATTATAAATATTTAGGTATAATTAGGGCTAGAATATTTTTCTGGTAAATTTGAATGCGTTAAAACTAAATTATACGGTATTACTGAAATTCTTTCGTTGAAAATGGAACAATTATGAACTTCTTAAATGCTTCAGAGCTAGCTTGTCTAATACACGTTGGACCTACATTGAATTTTAGGGTATTTTATTTTTTCTTGAAAGAATACAGGCGCAGGATATTACAAATTATAGCATATCTAAAGTTTTTATTCACATCATGCACATATATATAAATTCAAACATTTAGATAATTATCTGAGAAAGTATGCCGCATCAAATGCCGTATGCAAAACTTTATCAAACCACGTAGGATTAATATTAGTATTAACATGAAATTCTCGTTGGTGTTAGTAATGATAAAATTACGATTTTCTTGCATTTTACCAACGTAAATTTCTGAAAAGAAATCAATCTCGGTAGGATTTGAACCCACGACGTCTCCGTTACCGGCGGAACGTCCTCGTCCACTAGACCTCGGGACTGAGCGTAGGATATTCAGACAAACATGTCAAACTTCGTATCCAGAAAATGCGGCTTCAATAAACAAAAAGGGAAGATAAACAAATCACGTGTCATTAGAAAATATAAAATATATAAAAATATGTATTGTTGTTGTTTCGTGTTCTGTGTTATATTCACTTTATTGTTATTGAAAACCTAATTATTTAATATTATCACTTTGGCATTATCTACTGTTTGTTCATAAGACGCAGTAGTTATTGAATTTTGTCCACTTTCTATTTCCTTCTTTTTCGTTATTATTGCGCACTCAATGCTATTACTTTTTGAGGAAACCTAACGTAACACAATTTCAATTTTTTCAATTTGTTATAAGGAGTTATGTGAGAATTTCATTGGATGTAAGAATAACGTTAATTCTATATAGCGACAGAAGTAGTTTGATGGAAAACTGGTTGCGATTATAAAACAAAAATTCGAAAGATATCTTTAACGCCATACAATACAGCAAGAAACGTGTCGGATAAAGGATGCTTTTTACACTATATAATAAATGGTTAGAAGGTACACTTGTTGTTGAAGGTGAGGTGACATAAATGTACAAAATCTTACAGAAGACTGAACTGAATCGTATGATCGATTAAATTTACCCTCTAACAAGCCATGAAATTTTTCTTCTTTAAAATTAAGTTGGTAGAATAACTTTAAAAACGTGCGAATTGATTTATTTTATGGCGTAGTAGTGACAGCACTTAAGTATAGGTGGTTCAGTTCACATTAGACCCTTGACATGCGATTGTTAATTAGGTCTTGACGTTTTAACAAATATTTACACACAAACGTTTCAGTTGGGAAAGTTCGATAATAACAAAAAATGGTTACATTAAATGTTCAAAGTGAACTCCATCATTTTCTGTACGAAACGCCACTCTTCGTTTCAGGCTATTGAAGGCATTCCTCAAATTATGTGCTGTATAATTTCCTCGCAAAGATTTTGAAGGTAGCTTCAGTGAGTTCGTCAATTGTATGAGGACGACTTGTAAATATCCTATTTTTTAGGTGTGGATATAAGAAATAATCCGTAATTGTCAAGTCGGGAGATCGCACTGGAAAGTCTACTACCCAATTATCAAAGAATTCACGCAATAATTTCATCGTTTCTCTTGTCGAGTGGGGTGTTGCATTGTCTTGCTGGAAATATCCCTCGCGGAGTTCATCGTCATGTTGTTCATTTAAAAGTGGTTGTAGTATATTATTATGATGTCATTCCACATTTCTGGTATCATTAAAGAATATTGGATCAATAATCCGTCTGCGAGAAACAATAAACCAGACTCCTATTTTTTGAGAATGCAAGGGTCTCTCAGGAATTCATGTGGATTTGCACTATATCATATGCTCATTGTTTGCTGTTTATTTATATATCTTGATAATTGACACCATGCTTCATCCGAGAAGAAGGATTTGTCAAGAATGCCATCATTATAGATCATATCTAGAAACCATTGATAATAATTAAGCCGGGTTACGTGATCAATGAGTAGAAGCTCCTATACGCAATGAAACTTGCATGGAATTTTTTTTAGATGTTTTTTAAGAATTGCCTGGTATGTCGCATACGAAAGTTGCGCTTGCTGTGGAAGCTTGTGCATATGTGCTATATTCATTGTGAATATCGCTCCTCAATATCTGCTATATTTTCAGCTGTCCGTTTTGATGATCTACCACTGCCTGGTTTTCGGGACACAGACCCTATTTCAGGAAATTTTGCCACTGATTCTTGAATAACTTGCCGCAAACTGTCATATGTTACTAAAAAATGTGGAAATTTTAGCCGAAATTCATATATAGATGGTTGCAAAGTGTACAACCATTCTCCATTTTCTTATTTTATGTCATTTCTGAAGTATGATTCGATAATGAAAACTTTGTGATTTATTGTATTAAATATGTATGTGTCAATAAACCAATACAGTACACATGAAAATATATTTTGGTTTGTCACTGATATTTTAAAGAAATAATTTTAGGGCTTGCTAAAGGGTAAATTTGTATGATCATATAGTGTATTGATGTAGCTTTCGCTGGTGCTGATATTACCAACGTTATATTTTAATTCAGTTAGTTTTTGTGAAAAAATGCATCTCCTTAAGTAATTTACATTAAGCGTAAACTAAAATAATTAAAGATATAAAGCAATAGCAAGGGAAGGGTTCGCATTCTTCTGTACCCTATAACAACCAGAAGCGCTATATATTAGGCCGATATGTGGAAGTCAGGCAGTGTAAAAGCGTTGGCGTACCGTTGAATCGACTTCTCATTCCATCAAAAGCAGCACTTTCGCCTATTTTTTTATTTTCGCCCGTAAAACTAGAACGATTATGTTAAAATCCCGATATCCTTGGAATTGATGATACTGTTTATTTTCAGAAATATTTTATTCTAAACCATGAGTCCGTGTTATGGTCGGATTCCCGCAGCGTTTCTATTGGGTTAGACCACAGACTCTGCGTCTGATACAACGTTGGTTTTACGACCGCGTTCGTTTGCATTGTTTGAATCGTTTTATAGTATTTATTAGATATTATTTATAACTTAACTTTAAGTGTAATCGTTTATGGATCTTTACGTACATTCGCGAGCATTATGCAAATAAATATAATAGAGAAGCTGTAGAAAAGTACGTACTGCGCCTTTGCTTTAGTGTGCCTCGTAGTGTAATAACGAGTGGTGACCCAAAAAAACTTCAAATTACAAATTAAAAATAGTTTCTATCTTATATATAATTTAGTAATGGTAGATTTTCGTATAGCTACTATATCGGGTGGTTTAAAGAAAGGAAAATATAGATTTATTTATTTCTTCAGGTTATTTAGAAGTCTGTTATTAAATCTACAGCATGGCTGTTCCATTACAAAATATGTGCTATGCCCAAGAGCAATTTTGAGAAAACTTTTCTAAGAAATTAAACAACTAGACTCAAAATTAAATAGCAACTGTTACAAAATAATAATTTCATTATCGTAATAGCAACTATTGTAATAGCTTCATTATCGTACTACGACGACGTCCTGACAGCCGGAGCTATCTGCATTGGAGAAAACCCATGGCTTCGAAATGAACTTATTGTACATGCACAGTTTTCTATAAATTTCAAGAAACACGAACATTATCAAGAACCTACGTTAAGTGTTCCTAGAAATGTAAAATAGTAAATTCTCAGAACTTCCTTGATCTTCCCTTTTTGCTAATATACGAAAATAGAAATCTGTTTTCTTATTTCGGAATATTAACGTTTTTCTTCATATACAGCGATCAACAAAATGAAATTGAAAGCAAAATCCCAAATATGTAAATACTCAAATCTTTTAATGATATGCAGTTTTAAAATTTTAAATTTCGATATCTGAATTTAGCAACAAATAAAAAAAAGTGTTAGTTCTGATTTTAGTTTAAAACTATGATAATTATTAGTGCTCACGTAGAAATCAAGCAATCGGTTATCACTATATACTAATTTCTATTTAGTTTCACCTTTTGGAATTCTGGAAATCAAAACAGTGCTATTTTTCAGAAAGTAAGTGTTTAATGTTAGTTTTAGACTAATACGTAACCTCAGGATCTAAAATCTTTTCTGCAAATACAAATTTTTTAGAATCTCCGCACTTACTTCGAACATTTTTGAACGAAAACTTTTAAGATTTATAATTTTTAAAAAATAATAAAGGGTGCTGCATAGATTGATGTTTTTAATACAAGGCACTCCTTTTTACCGGACTAATTCCAGAAAATATTATATATTTCGGTTTAAGTAACTTGTAAACATTTCTTCTTAATAAATTATTTTTGAGAAAGAATGAAGTTTCGGAGGTTTCTCGTATTCAACCACAAAATTCTACATAATTCAGCAAACAGATAAATACATATATTGCCATGAATGAGTTTACTATTAAACCATATAAAATGTTTCATTGGGCTTGTATTTTTCTATACCAGTTATTTCGAAATAAAAATAACATAAGATATAGAATGAGATAACAGCAATCTTTAGTCAGTGATATCTTACCAAACATGCAAATATGCTAACCTTCTGCTAGCATATATAAAAAAATAAAGAAGTAATGTTAATAATCGGCGTCAATAATCCTACGAATTTTGGATTAATGTGCAATAAGGCTATATTTAAGTAATTCAGAGTACTTGGAGAATCCACAAGCATTTGTACAGGAAATAGCGTAAATTAGTGTGGAAATTGCAAGCATTAATTCAAATCTTGTGTAAAATATCTTTAGCTTCTTTTTATAAAATTTCTGAATTTCGCAGATGTATGAAGGTTACGCAAATTTTGTTTCTCATCCACAATCCTTTTGGAAGCTTTCACGATTACCACAGCCACCTGTTAGACATGTATCTCAAAGTAATGAAACTACCCTTTTGGAATTGTGGCGAACGATATTATGGACAGGGTTGTATCTTTCAAAAATGAGGTGTAACTTTGAAATATTAATGGACACATGGTTTGGTTTAAACATTCATATCTTTTATTAAGTATCTGCAAGCTAAATTAATTTTGAACTATTGGCAACACGACGGCCTGCTTGATGCCATAAGTGCATTTCAAAAATGTTATACTGGGTGTTCTGAAAATCTAGTCCAAATACGAATATATCTTAGTATTCTAATTGTAACAAGAAGAAATTTACTTTTTTTATAAATAGCAACCTCTATTTTGAACCGGTTCAACACATTCTTCTAGAAAAACAAAAAATAAAACAT
Organism: Trypoxylus dichotomus; assembly: GCA_023509865.1. Lineage (NCBI taxonomy): Eukaryota > Metazoa > Arthropoda > Insecta > Coleoptera > Scarabaeidae > Trypoxylus > Trypoxylus dichotomus. Next base: position 41,820,808 of record CM042074.1, on the reverse strand, counting down.
ATTTTACATCCTATACCCATGTTTTGTGTAAGTGGAACTAAAACCAATCGTGTGTGGATTGTATTGAACTGGTTGTTTCAACACTAGCTCTTTGGTGATGAGATTTTGAAGCACCAGAAAGATACATGAATAAATCAATTGCTTCATTTTAACACTTATATTTATATTACTCAATTAATGTATCCGTGAAGTCTACACGCAAAAGCTCAACTATTTTTCTAGAATTCGACGGCCATTTTTATCCACCAGTAGAAAGTAGAGAATGATATGATAACTACCCCAAGATAAGAAATTACCTATTAAGTATAATTGGGGACTTTTAGAGATATGAATAGAACTAAAGCTTAAATAAATACTACTAATACATTCTTATCCTAATTACTGGGAAACACTGCTAGACCAATTATCCCAAATTACAGATACTTCGGATTTTAAACTTTATATTCATACCATTGTAATTACTAAAATATAATTAAGGCTCCAATTTTAATTTCCACCTCAGTAGAACACAGATTTTTCTTTAAGGAAAGGATTTCAATAATACCGTATAATCTAGTTTTGTGGCATTTTATAGATGAGATATATATGAATCTAGTAAATTTGAGTGCCAAAAAATTATCATGGCTAAATTATACGGAATAATATTATATTGAAGACGAAACAATATACTGCTAAGAAATAAAACATATCTTACTTGCTATACCTAAATCCACTGATTTTTGAGTTATCTTAAGATCATGGAATTTATCATTTACTAGCAATAAGCAACCAATATCGATAAAGTAAGTTGTTAATGAATTGCAAGTTTGAAAAGATAATTTTTAAGATAACTATGTATGCATTAAGTAGCATAATCAAAACTGACTACAGCCAATTTCTTAAATTGTTATCCGAAACCATAAACGCTCTTGTATGGGTTGATGTAATTAATATATCTGTCGTATTTGTCACTTTCCATTCTTATTTTTATCTCTAAAGTACTCACTACTCATTCGTAGAGTATTACCACTTGTTAACCCAGAAGCTAAACTAACGCTATAATCACTGCAAATTAAATTACTGTCTACAATTTATTCCACGTTTATTGCTATTAATAAGTTATAACTTCAGTATAGCGTCCATAAATACATATAGGCGTAGATGAAGTATGTGCGTTTGTCCAGTCTTGCGAGCTGACAGTGCGCAATAAAATTTCGTCCATTAATTTTAGAAATAATCGACATTTTACAAATAAATTTTCCGGTTACTGCAACAATAATGCGCGCCACGATATTTATAACACCCCACTGTCACTATTTTTAATTGTGGACTGTTATGGCTACGAACGCCGCAAATATTGTTCACCGTACTTTATTGCTGAAATATACTTGCCACATATTTATCATATGACTCAATCAGGGCTGTGAGTGCCTTTTATTACGTCGGCTACGGACGTGATTATTTGTTTTCCGTTGTATTGCACGATTAAGCGTTTGATTTGAGACTTGCAATAGATACGTAGAATAATTATGCATAACTAATTATCTACCTAAGGTTAAGAATTATTTGTTCTCGGTTACATTGTCGTAGATCAATTTTCTTCATATGAATTTCAATCAATTAGATATTTTTGATTGGTGGAAGCTTTCTTTGTTTGATAAAAGTAAACTATTTGACAATCATATAGAAATAGAAAGTTTCTCCACCGTCGCAACTGAATACAAGTAAAGGTATTTGAGAATCATTGCTTCCTACATTTTTGGTCTCCGACGAATTTTATCGGCACTGCAGAGACAAGCACTACTTTCGAAACTTACCACCTCCGACAAAAGTTTATATTTGTATGTAGAGGAATAGCCAAATGCAAGGATCTAACGACTACTCAGATGTTCTTGTCATATAATAGTTGTTAAACAACCTCTAAAATGTATTACTTCTCTCCTATTGCCTCCACCTATAAGCGAGGAAGTCATAAACTGATATCTGAAATATTACACACCTAACATAATTCATTTAAGATTGGAATATAGCGAAACCTTTGATGCACTATTTTGAAATACAGTTCTTCCACTTTTAACCCTTAGCTGCCAAACTTGGTAAAATTTATTGTTGTACATATTTACAAGCTTCTAGTATAAATCTGTTCCAACACAGAGAATTTCTGTCAACGAATCAAACGGCATCGAAAGACCACTTACACATACATACACTACCCTCCATAGAAGTTTGGCCAAGTAACAAAAAATTTTAAAGATAAAAAAAATAAAAGGCAATTAATACTAAAGAAATAAACGTATTACTCTTAAAAATAGCAACTATCAAAATCTAACGAAAATTCTTAAATATTCTTTTCATAAAAAAAAATCCACCTTTTACATTGATTACAGTTCGAACAACTCGTGGCATCCTTTCGTTTAATTTTTTGATGTTTTCGCGTGGGATGTTGTTCCATTCTTGTTGAAGGATATTCCAAAAGTGTTTCCTGAAAGTAGGACCGACACTTCTAACTCTTCTATCATGTTCATTCTACAGTAATTCTATAGGGTTGAAGTCTGGATTCTCTCATTAGCGGAGCGTCTGACAAACACTTTACTGCTTTAACCAAACACTTTAAATATTGATTTATCAGTCCAGAAAACATTTTGCCACTGTTCTACTGTCCAATCTCTATGTTCTAATAAATAGATTAGAATAATCCGCTGTAAATGAGAATGATTCTTCCAGGCCATAAACTGCTTTATTAGTTCTTTTCTTCATAATTAATCTCTTTAATTATTTGAGTTGCAGATGTATTTAAAACATATGTTTATTAAGATTATCATCGGTGAATGCGATAAAGCTTATTAAATGAAAGTATTCTAAAACTTTCTTCCTTGGCCAAACTTCTACGGACGGTAGTGTACATATACGGACGTACGTAGAGCCTTGGTGTGTGCTTCAACATAGTTCACATTAGACTGTATTTCTATCCCAGAATATCATTTGCGTGCTGGAATTATATTGGAGTTACGCTTGCTTAGTAGTTTACAGGTAGCTAACTACATTGATAAAGAACAATAAGTCAATTCGATAGGTACAACCTTATAGAAATATAAGTGGAAAATAGAATGAAAATGCTTAGTGTTTTTGATTTTCCCAGCAAATATTTCAAAATATGAAATTGTTGAAAAAACATTGTAGACTCGATGTGAGTTCAAAATATACAAAGAAAATGGAACCAATCTTACAGTATCTCAATTTAATTAAGCAATGGCTATCAGTTTCGTGGATATTTGCACATCATCACGCCAAGACGCTCCAGAAAAGGAATACAGAATCAAAACAAACGCAAAACGCATTAGCATCACTACAGCAGTAAAACAATTTTTAAAGAAACACAAATTAAAATTATGTAAAGACGTACACAACAAATTAAAGTGTCAAAATAACTTATCTTCTTTTTGGCATTTTAGTTTGTGTTTTTAAGTTAGTTTTACTGCTGTGATACTGCTGATATTGTTTTTTACATCTGTTTCGATTCCGTACTCCTTTTCTGGATTGTCTTGGTTTAATGATGTGCAAATGCGCACGAAATCGGTGACCATTGTTTAATTAAATTATTTGAGATGTTGTGAGGTTGGTCCGGTTTTCTTTCTTATTTTCCTACATTATGAAATTATTTGTAATTTACTAGCATTTAAGCATTAAACATTTAAACTATACTGCGCTAGAATTGAATCTAAGATTATGAAAGATTATTATTTAAACGTTAAACGTAGAAGAGGAATGTTCGGTTGCAATTAGATTTCATCTGTATTCGTGCGGAATAGTTCTGGGACCGACAGTTAGAGCCATCAGCGTTCGAAAGGAAAAGCGAAATTCTCCGGTCTCACGTTGCGGTCAAATAGAGTGTTATTGCGGGACCCCGACTGAAGAGAAGAACCATTTTGTTTCAATTCGCTCTTTATTATGATGTAATTGATAAATAATACATCAAGTGGATGTCTGCCTGTTCATCCATGACAGAGCCGAACACCGAGGACTGCTTTTTCATTCTTCTCGTGTTTTGTTGTCGGTGCTCATTCTGTTGCTCTCTCTCTCCTATCGGACTTCTTTTCGTCTCTCTTCCTTTCGTCTCGCTTTCACATCTAGCGTACATCGGCGCGTCCGTCCATATACAAACACCGGTCTTTTCCATCGCGCCATTGTAAAAATGTAAAACGTATAGAAATCGAAAACGGCGCGTTTAGTCCCGGGAATTTCGCCGTTCCTCCTTCTTCTCAGCGCATTTTCATTCGCGATGAAATTTATTATTAAAAGCCGCGCATTTTTCATTCGAAAAGTTAAATTACATGCACCGGCCGTATGTACGACACGAACCTTACGGTTAGATAAATATCATTTGATGTTGATATTGCGAAGAAGAGAGATGTTTTAGAATAAACGCGGGAGAGTTGCGGTACTGCAGGCACGTCGTCGTTCGGAAAAGCGACCCCGTACAATACCGTCTTTCATGCTGCGACCGCCGATGCCATGTTCGCTCTCTATGGTGCAGCATTCAGTCGTGCCCATAATAAGTTGTAGTATGTATACTATAGATATACCCTTTTCGTCGCTCGGTTACCTCGCAGTTTGTTAAAGCGCGTTCAAGGGAGAAATTCGAATTATTTATTCTGTGCAAGTCGAGGTTGCGTCTATATAGCACTTTTTCTTAACTTCTGGCTCGGCGCAAGATATGTACATATATGGATATTCTTTAATGGTAGAATTTGTCAAATTCGGCAAAATATTTCTCCATTAAAACATATTTGAAGAAAAATTAAGAGCTATACAAAGAGAACTACAAGATTCAAACAACTTCTTGTGCTAAAGCCCATGTACCACCAGTAAGACATTAATTACCAGCTTAATTACCTTGTTGATGCTAAAAATTACAAGAATACTGACAAAACAGGGCCAGGAATAATTCTAGTTCTAAAATATTTACGCACAATTAAAATCTGGTGTTTTATAGTTATCTTTCTAAGGCAGTTCAGTACTTAACATAGTATCATTCATCGAAACTGGCACAACATTTACAAGAATTTTGAAAGTGGATAAATTCAAACCTTACAAACCCAAGTTTCTTCATTTTTGTCTCCAGGAATTTTAAATTTGAAATTGATGGCCCGCGTGTACTCTGGGAAATCTTGCGAGAGCTACTCCAAAATATTTTTTGATGAAATGGGAAGTGTGTTTTTAAATTTCCATAGGCGAATGTATTTTCAGCAGTGCATAACTGAAGTACTCAATTTTCAATAATTCCTCCCGTGAAAGATCTTAAAAGATGAAATGAAGGTTTCCACGGTCAGAGTCAGTAATAACCAAATTACATCCGGAATAGAACCGTGTTGTCAGGAGATATAAATGTGAAATAAGAGTAAGACGGAAAATAAATAAAAAGAAATGAAAGAAAAAGGAAAATAAAAAATAAAAAAGCGAGTGAAAAAGAAAAGGTAAAATATAGAGTAAGATAAGGAAAGAGAGAAGAGAAACAGAAAAAAGAAGAGGAAAAAGAGAAAGAAAAAGGAAAAAATCAAAGAAAAAGAAAAAAGGTGGGATCTTGACGTTTTGCCTCCGTGGTAGGAGGCTTTTTCAGGAGATAACAGAGAAACCAAAATGGCATGGTAACTCGACATGCAAGCCACGTTTAAAAAATCGCAAGCCCCCCGCTTGTCGCGTTTAACTTCTTATGACTCTTTCTTTTGGAAATGCTAAGGGATCCAAATGTGTAAGCACTTACCTTTAAAATATTAGGGAAAATACCACCTTGCTTTAGGATATGTTTTGAAGAAGAGAATGGAGAAGACGTTGACATGTAATGTTTCAATATTTCTTATAATCTTAAGCAAAAATATTTGCATAGTTTGATGATGTATATAGTATTGACAGTTAGTAAGATTCATCGGAAATTATTTAAGAAACAAATATCAATGGTGTTTTGTGTTGTTTTGGTTTTCTTTTATTTCATTTGCTACTTTCCTTGTTTGCCATTACATACGCGGAATTAGAATATGGTTCTATATCTAGTTAGATCATGTGTTGGTTATTCTATTAAAGCGAAAAAAACAGAAGCTGTATCAAATTTTCTAAGCCATTTTCAATTATTTTTAATCAAATTCTGTTTAATCTAGTTTAGAAAAAATACTAACGGCTTCGTAATAATAGACTTCCTCGTAGGTCTAACAAGAATATACCCATCAGTTGCAGACTAGAATTTAAGAAAACACCTTGTACGTATTTAATTTTTAATGAACACGATAAAAATGATAGCAGGAAATTTATTCATCCTTTCCTTCTCTTAAACGCTCATTAGAAATGGGTATTGCTAATAAATTAGATTGGCAACCTATCTACGGATCGAAAATTTTCTGGAATGCTCTGTCTTAGAACCAAAATAGAATTGATTCATTGCAAAATTTAGAAAGACAGATGAAAAATGCTTTTATCTATTTCTATTCATTCCGCCATATGTAACTTTTTAAATTTTTATAGTGTTAGTCTAATATTTACAGTACTTTTCGCAAACATTTCTGTAATTATTATTCAAATATTTTGATGGTCGTTATAGTATTTTTTCTTTGTATGCTTCCCAGCGGATAGGGTATGTCAATTGTCATTTTTTTGGAAAGCAATACTGACGCTTTTTTTTAATTATTGTTTATTAATATTCTAGAGCTCTCGTAGTTAATAAATCATTCTTATTGCATGTACCATCCTCGCAAAGCATATCCATCAATCTTACTTCAAACAAAATTACAGCCAATCTAAAGTGTAACATTTATGTGAAAACACTAAACTCAATTTGTATGCATAATGACTATTTTGTTAAAAATTCCATGAAAGACTGCATGATGATAAAGGTATTTACGATAATATGAATGAATAGGATGATTTTCCATTTCAAAAACTAAAGTTAAAACGTATTGGAATTGATACAATTTGATTTGAGCAAGTTATGGTGACATCCACAATATTAAGCTTAATTAAAATGTGGACTTGTGGTACCCCAAAAATTGTTCACAGGAAATTGTTCAAAGATACTTTTGCAGCAAATGAAATTTTAATAAATTATGGAGTAACTTGGCAAAATCGTGCCATAGAAAAAATAAAATCACAGCTGCACAAAGGCTGTAGTCCCGAGTACAAATGTGTTGAGTTATACAGTGTTTTTGTTGTAAAAAGCGCAACTTTAGAAGTTTTACTTGCTTTTGTATATGCAAAACTAATTTTACAAGGTAGACGTAATAATGTCATACAATATTTATCCAAAATATTTCTTATATTTTTAATGCTAGAAGGAAGAGAGAAGTGTAGTGAGAACTTCACTGCGCAATTGAGGCACCCTACATATTCTGTATTTTTCAACTTTTCAACAAGGTAGTGAGACTCTATCAAGCCTTTATTTATCTCTCTTCTAATACACGGAAACTTACCTTCTAGCACATATTTTTCAGTTACTTTTCATATTTAGTATTATACAATTTCCACAAAAATAATTATCTTTATTTTTTATTTATTTGAAATTTATTTAGACATTTATTGGTTAAAACAATTACATACAAGTAATTCTTACAATAGTATACTGATAATTTTAAACACTAATCTATTTTAATTTGTCAGAAGTTCTTGGTCAAATATGTAACTCTTTGATGTTAAGAATACAGGGTTTGCACGGGTTGCTACAAGCTGTAGAACAGTTGAAAGTTCTCTGTTACCCAAAGCTAATGATATCGACTAAAATATTGTGTGTGCTACTGATTCTAGGTTCGGCTAGGAAATAAATATCAACCAGCTGTGTCAATCATTATCGAGAATTTGTTATGCGTATGATATAACAATTTGGGCCTTGCCGATGACTGCAACGTGTATTTCTCCTATAGAAAATGACAATACACACATATTATTGTGAGATTGCAACCATCAACATTGTGTAAGTTATGGTATCAAAATCAAATTTCGTAGGATGTAGAAATTGGCTTACGGCTGTCCATGGATACCGAAAGTAATTCTAAATTTCGAAGTATTAGCACAGAACTTCTAAGACGGTCTATCTACTTAGTGGTGTATATCGAGAAATAAGGCTCCCATGTTAACCTTTTCTTTCTTTTATTTTTAATTTCAGACTTTAAATACGCATTCGTATGATAGCCACACGCTCAGCCATAAGATATGCGTTTCGATCACTCTAACCATTTCTTATCTGAAATTTACGGGTGGTTTGATACTGCACCTTTCCCTTTTCCGTAAAAAAAAACTGAGTACCATAAAAATGTCGGTTTACATATTTATCCAACATTACATAAAGCTGTCTTAGCTTTGGTGTCCCATATGAACATAAATATTTCACTCCCGTTCTTTGTCATTTCGTCAAATGTATATACTTCTGTCTCAGTTAATCTCCTTCCATATTTGCTTTATTCATTGGCATTAAGATCACGTAATAATTTCCATATAACGACGAATTCCCCAACGAAAAGAAAACGCCTCAAAGTAAATATAGAGGTACATATATGCTGTAGGTATAGCTACAGAAATTACGTTTTATTAATGATTCAGATACGAGCTATAAAATAAATTTATAAACGCCTTAACATCATACGACGTCTGGAGTTGGCATGGCTAGAAGGAGACCCACTGTTTGCTGATAACAATATCGCCGGGTGTCGTAAAAATTTATACTCATTATTTAAATATTTAATGGATTGATACACCCTTTTTAGCATTTCTGAACTATAAATATGTATATATCTTGTGGTCGTTCTGTGGCGCGCTTATAAACGTATTTTTCCCACAATAATGTTTTATTTATGCGATAGATGAAAAGTAATTTTTATGTGACGTTTGCAGTGAATAACGATTAGAATATTCCTCGATTTTATTACGCAAAGTGGAAATGCACTAACTGCAATTAAGCTCTCTCAAACTCCAGCGTATAAAATTTAAAACAATATATTTCTATTATACTTAGTTCATCAAGTTAATTTCTATTCTCTCGTTACAACCAAGATTACCTTAATCTTTTCCCGTACAATTCTTTTTTTCGACGGTGGAAAGTCTTTAAAACGTTACGGCAGTAATTAGGCTACGTTCAAGAAAAATTCCACCATCCGCAAGGAAACAAGGAGAAAGTTTAAAAGCCTCACCCTCGTAATAATTACCATTAATTTCACTTAGGGCATAATTAGGGAAAGACAAGTGCCTATTACGAGAGGATCTTAGTCGGCTCATTAGGGGATTAATGGAGACATTGTTTGAACCGCCGGATCGCAAGCTTTACATGCAAATTAAGCTCTTAACATGCAAACTAGGAAATTACGGGCAGCATCCCCACAATTTCTGAATTGTAACAACATCTGAGTCACAGACTTTTAACTCACAGATTTTAAGTAGCAGATGGTGGTAAATTGTACGCGTTTTTATCCTTGTAAAACGTTTTAGGATTCGTTTATTAAATTAAGTAATTGTAACATTAATTTTAAAAATGTTTTTCAAGCGTTATACTTTGTAAGATAATTGGTTTCAAAATTACTTTTATTTTGCCTCAGTCCACAATCGATAGATTTTACAATTCAGGGAAAGTGCTACCATTACGATGATACCGCGAGAAGTTTCGTAAAACTTACAAGATTGCTTTTTTAATATAAAATTTGTCGTATATTTCAACAGAAACAATCCTCAGCTTTTGTTATTGCTGTTACTGTTTTGTAAAATTGTAGTTCTAAAATTTTAGTAAATACTGCTATAAATGAACTCTTTCGAAATATATGGTAATCATCGGTAACTTATTATTATTATTTTCTTACATGCACAACTTATACAAAATACTACCTTATAACCAAGCATTAGCTACATTTGTTTGTTAGAGTTGTTTGTGATATTTCCATCGTTTATGGAACTTTAATATTCTGACGTTTCGGCGATGTTCCTACTGCCATCTTTAGGCTAACCCAGATTAGGGCTATTATTTGCCAGATTCATCTTTAATTCGATGATTTGTCTGACTATTTGTCTATCCTATTTTTTAATGAAAATCATCTGGTAGGAGACTCGATTTCAAATTTTTGAATTTTTGTAATCCATCGCACTTGACTACCAAAATGTCAGAATACGAATGTTCCACAAACGATGGAAATAGCCCAAGTAATAACTCTATTATTTTCCATCATCAACAATGTCACGTCAAGAGTTACATTAGTGTGAATGCATATCCAACCAAATTTTCAATATCTTGAACAATTTCTATATTTTTATTTTTATTTTGTTTAACTTCACATCATGAGTGAAAAGCTGGTGTTGTCCTAGTGGGGACTAATTCAATCGTTTCGATTGTTTCTTTTTACTGTATTTATGAATTCCTACATACAATAATGGTATATCAATTGTTTTTCAGTGAGCCAAATGTCTAGTACAACTGAAGAAAAAACGGCCATTCGCTTCTGTTGATGTTGCCTTACATTGAAACGCTTAAACAGCGGATTGTCGTTTACTTTTAGGTTTGTAGGAACAAATCCAAGTTTTATTACCAGAAGCTATATCACTAACTAAATCTGAACAAATCTGAACAACCTTGCTGAATTGAGAGGAATCTCATAGATACGTTCTTAAATAGTGTTTAACCTCCTACTACGTTCCAAAACTATCCCCCCATAAAAATGCTTAGGTCTTCAGTTCCTTTCGCGGGTATATTTTACTCAAATTCGTTCATTCACTTTAAATTCGGTTCCTAAATTTTATGGAGCAAAATTTAAATAAGGTAAAAATTCTTTCATTCTAGAGACATAAAATGATCACCATAGCCATAGTAGCTCTATTTCTAAATATGAGTATTCTTCTTTCACTACTTATAACACTGGCCGACAATTTTTTCTGCCAACTAAGATCTGACACTTGTTTTTAACTAACGTAGATCGCTGATGCCAACCATGGGACCCATGTTTCCCTGACACGTTACATTTATGAAACAATATGTTAAAGCTCTACATTTCCAAGGGAACTGTTTCAAGTACATATGTCAAAAGTTTCCACTGCTAAGTTACGAAAACATTAAAGGTGGGGTATTTGATGGAAATTAGGACTTTTATGAGAGATCCAAATTTCATCAAGTTTATGGACGAAGCTGAGAAAGAAGGCTGGACTTCATTTACTATGATCGCGAACAATTTCCTTGGAAACAAAAAAGCTTCGAAATACAAAGATCTAGTGATATCGATGCTTCAAAAATTACACCACCATCTTGATAGGTTTCTCGAAAATTTAGGTGCTGTAAGCGATGAACAAGCCGAGAGATTTTACCAGGACTTAAAAACTATGGAAATTCCATGATGAGGGGATCCTCAGATGATGGCCGACTACTGTTGGAGTGTTTAAAGGGACTGCTAAGCCAAAATTCACAACAGCTAATGCAGCAAACGAAAATGTATTCATTGATTGTTGTTTGTGTCTTTACGAGTACTGTTATAATTTTTTAATGATTTTTAAAATAAATACTTGTACTACGATGGCGACCTGAAATGTTTCCGGAATCGGCAAGAGATGACATACGAATGTTGAGGCGGTTTTATTGATCGGCAAAGGCAGCTTTTTTATGGCAATGTCTACAATCAATAGTTGTTGTTAAGAGTGTCTTTTGTGTAGCAAGTCAGGTGTTTTCGCAAAAATGGATAAAATCGAATTTTGTACAGTGATAAAACACTTCTGGATGGCTGGGACAACCATCAGCTTCTGGATGAGCCAGTTCAAACGTGGCCGCACAAGCAAAAACGCAAGTGACAAAACCACAAGTGACGCAGTGGGCGCCGATATGATGTCGTGTTAGTCGATCACCAATTGAAGCTGAAAGAGATATCAGAGACAACAGGCAACTCAGAAGAACGCGTTGGCCGTATCCTACATGAAATATTGTGTATGGAAAAGCTTTCGGCGCGATGGGTATCGCGTTTGCTCACACCGGAGCAGAAACGAAATTGTGTGACCGTGTCGAAGGATTGTCTGGCCAGGATTCAACGCAATCCAAGAAATTTCTTCATGCATATCGTAACCGTGGATGAGACTTGGATCCACCACTACATACATTTAGCCCCCCAGCGACTTTTTTCTATTTCCAAACCTCAAAAATCACTGGGAGGAGAATCATTTGCAGACCTCGAAACATCCTGCTTTTCCGACGGCTTAAAGAGGCCGAAGCAGTGTTTGAAAAAGTGTATTGACCTTTGAGGAGACTACATCGAGAAACAGAAATAAAAAACCACACCAATACCTTGTTTTTCTTGTCGACTCCGGAAACATTTCAGGTCGCCCTCGTATGCTCGTATTGCATTTAAATAAATAAATGGATGATTAAAATTTTATACTTTTTTGTATATTATCAGTTCTTAAGTAACAACTTACTCGCATTAGTCATTTTTCAAAGACCATAGTGTGGGATAGAGCAAAATTTTGGCGTGATACCCAAAAAGTAATATGATATTCGGATTCAGCACACCAAAATTAGCGGAAAAGGAGTCTTAGATAAAAGTCAGCAAAAATTGTATTGGGCAGTATAATTAATTGTAAAGAAATAATAATGACTTATTGTTAGTCCAAACAACAGCACGAGAATTTTAGAGTGTGTGATATAGTTTGGCTAAGATATACCTAAATTAACCGCTTGAAGTATGTGTAAATGTTTAATAGTCCACATTAATAATCAAATAGAGAGAGATTATAAAAGAAACGAAGACAATTAAACTCTCGCAAATTCATGTTTTTTCAAAGTCAACTGTATATAGAGATGGTTAATCTAAATTTTCGTTTGAGATAACTTTAAATAAAAGATATTATAACGTAGAAGGTATTTAAAATCTGGCAATCCTTTTAACGTTTATTAACATTTTCTGTCTACCATCAAATATATATTTTATTAGGGTACAACTAACACCTTATGCCAATGAAAAGATAATTTAAATGAAATAAATCCGATAGCAAAGGTGTTCGTAGGCGTCGCTTATTTCCAAAGAAGCTCATTCGCATATCTCGTTTTAATAAGTGAGAGAATATTTTATCTGCATAAACATACGTACTTGTATATCTACAATTAAATACGATTTGCAACATCTTAAAAATCAATTTCGATTCGGATCGTTCTCCGCTAATTCCCACCAAAATCTCATCGTGCACTAATAGTTTACCGCGATAGTACCTCGTGCATTGCACTTTTTATGGTCAATAATGACAACGATTGATCCCGAATCTAATCTGGAAAACTTCATGCTAACGCTGACGGCCTAATTATGGCCTTTTCGTCTCGTGACATCCTCGTCTCCGTGGAGGCAACAGCAAGATACCCTCGAGGAGATGTAAACAAAGTAATTAAACGTTATCTCATTTAATTATTGCCCGGAGCGATGACGCTGGAATATTTAACATGTGGGTGTGGTAATGTGTATGCGAAAGGCATTCTATCCGTGCATTCGCATCGTACATCTGCATAATACCGAAAGGCGTACGTTTGGCGAAGGTGTTAGTTTCGATTTTACTGCCGAGGATTGAAATATGCCGCTATGAGGTATCGGAAATGCGTTGCGTTTTAAGATCGTCTCGTTTAAGGAGTAGCAAAGGTGAAATTGCAAACTACCTTCATGTAACTACAGGCAAGGAGGAAATTGCACCAGATCCATATCTGATCTATTGTAGAAATACACTGGAATAATATTATTAGCAATTTAATAAACTTACGCTAATACATGAGCTAATTTAATGGAATTTATATTAAATATATTAAAGTCTGGATGAGATCCACTGCCATAGAATTGAATTACATCTCGAAAAGTGATAAATAGAATTTATTTGTAGATACAACTACAAATACAAAAAAAGTGCTTATGACCTCACATTATAATAATACAGTTTCTTACAGTAGTATGAGTGACTTTAACAGGTAAAGTAAATCAATAGGAACGAGGTGCCACAGTTATTTTCCTTCAAAATGTTACATCTTAATTTTGTTGTTCCTTAATAATGCAGACATTATGAGTCACACAGTATATTAATTTATGTTATGCTCCCTTTGGCTTTTAGAATAATTCTATTTTCTCTAATACCGGAAAACCTTATTTAGTACTGAAAAACTACAAATACCTAACATATTTTCTGCACAGCCTTCATTTACCACATTACTTATTTAAATTAAACATGGAATACCAACTCCATCATTAAGCTAGAAAGATGCATTTGTTTATTTTTCAACTAGTCTGTCTCCATGCTTCCTTCTTCCTTTAACATAGCTATTCCTTTCTTGTACTATCCGGAAATCCGCTTTTTAATTTATTGAGTTTAACAGCTTTTGTAGGAAAGGTACGATAACAAAGTGACCGTAGACGGTGACTTTTCAATAAAAAGATGTTTAAACTACTCAGTTGGAACATCATCTCCATGGAAATAGAATTCAACTGTTTCCGTTTGTGTATTATAGTGACAGTCTGTTAAAAACATTTATGGTTTGGTTCTTCCTAAACGTTGTAATTACGTTAGAAACGCCACAAGTTTCGGTATAAGAGAGAGTCCACTAAAGATTTGTCTCGCGTGTCACACCAAAATATGAGGGTTGGACTTTCTTCTAAGGTTATTCGGGCGCATTCTCATCAGCCACCAATACCAGAAAACCTAACAAGAAAACGGAAAAACACTACAGTGTCAAACAATTAGTGTAGCATAGTTTTTAAGCTAATCCTATTCAAATTCTATTCTTATACATGCTTTCTTCATCAACTTTGTATATACGACTATGCCGTTCGTTCTTAATTTAAACTACATTTGTGGGAAACTGGTTTTGGAGTTGCATAAGCTATTGATGCAATTTAGCCTTGATAGTTCATATGTACAACGTTTCGTCTCCGCATTCGAAATTTGAATCTGGCAATTGTGGAATAATAGAACAACTTGCATATACTCTAGTTTCTATGCTGTTGTTTAAACTTTAGATTTGGTTATATAAGGAAGTCTGTCTTACTTCTTCTGCAATAGCAATTGTTTCATCAATTTCTCTATTCTTATCATATCAATTCCCTTATAACAGTAACCAACCGCAATATATGTATCTTAACTTGTTTATCTAGTCTCTTGATTACTGCTTATCTGTTCCTGCGTGCGAAATTCAATAAAATCTTACACATATTAGCTACGGGTTGTTGCAATCTATCGTACTACTGTAGGGTTTTTGAAATCTATTGTACCACTGTTGCTTCTTTTTAGATTATAGAATGAGTATTATTTTATCTGAAAATATAGCATTTACTGTGTTTAACATGCGTTCATATAAATTTTACCTCGAAGTAGCCTTTGAAATTATAATTATATCTTCGGTAATAACTGAAACTTTTAATACGAATTTTGTTTGGTAGAAGCTATTTAAATAATATGTTTATTTGCAACAAACAAGTAAAAATAAGATTCAACCATGAATGATTTGTGTTGAACAGTAAAAAGCAATCAAATCAATTTTAAATTATAAAACACTTTTAACTAGTTCCTATCAACCATGCATCTGAAAGAATACTTTGTCAAATTGACAACTAAGTTACGACAAAGGTTTTTATTGGAATGGACTGCTAGAGGTAAAATTTATTTGAACGCTTTTATCTCTACTAAGAAAATGGACACATAGCTTGCTAGTCGAAAAGACTAACTGTAATAGTCTGTAAAAGCGCACCAACAATATTCATTTACAGCTACAAGTCGAGCACTCTATCTGCCACGTCACTAGTTTATGAAGGGAAAGTAGTTTGAACAGTTTTTAAACTGTCGAAATAATCCGTCTCTTGCAATTCCTGTTTATAGATTACGTTGTGATATTTGTTTATGTAGTTCTGGTATTAGAAGTTATTTTACTTGTCACTACCTTTAAGATAATAAAATCGAAAAGAGGAAATTACGTGCAGAGGAGTTAAAAAACTCCCTTCTGAAACGTTGTGTACCAATGTGAGAACTGGTTATTCCACGAAATTAAGCTTGTGTTGAATTTTAATGATACATTATAATTTTTCTTGCAATTTCGAACGCTAAAATTTAATGAAAAATTTTTATGGGTTCCGATAAACCTCGAACCCACATCTCCTGGTTTCCCAGGCAAATGCGTTACCATTACACTGTAGTACTTCTGTATAGTCGTCTCCACATAGTGGTATGTATTAGTCTGCTTTAAAGGATCTCTCTTAACCTTGATTTATCCTCGTGCAATTATTTGTTAACGTTCCTGCTTTTTAAGAAGAATTAACGTTGTTCTATCTAATTTTTGCGTCATTTTCATGTTTTCCTTGAAATTAATTCTTTTTCAATAACAACCTGATAACAAGTGCATAATCATTCGAAAAATTTTCGAAAAATGGTAAACTTTCAGGAACGTCTCTACTAATGTATGGCCTATATAATTTTTATAACAGCTCGATGACCTAGTGGTAAGAGTGCCAGCACTTGAATTTGGCAAACTCAGGTGCTGTGCGCTCGAAACTAGCCCCTGCGGTTATGACAAGCTAAAATAGTTTATAACGCCGTTAGACCACTCATCAACAAAAAAAGGCACATACCAAAAGAAAATATATTTTATGTCCTTTATGAAAATGTATTCAATTCTTTGTGCTGAAATTTCCTCATTTTTTATACCTCTTCAAAATGTGGTAGATCTTTATGCCCTACCCTGTAGCATTCCGCAATTCCTGCTCCAATTTATAATGTTTTCAGAATAAATATTACAGAATTGTAGATAGTATCGTGCAAATAATATTATTATATGATTGTCCAATTTAAACGTTTACTATGTAACTAATCTATGAGGCGTATCACCTCTGCCTTTGATCTAAATATTCGTTCATAGTCATCATTCGCTTTACTAAATTATGTGTCTATAAATTCATATTTCTCTTGCCGCAGGCATTTCTAGGTTTACGATTAGTTGAAATGTTGCCAGCACTGTCTGGTGATCTTAGAACTCGTTGACAAACTTGCGACAATAAACTAAAACACTATATAATAATTTAGTAAACACTCTACGATCGTAATGTAGAATATCAGCGTTTGAGAAGAATATATTCGTCGAATATTGATTTATTTCGCGCATTGATTAAAATCATAAATTCAAATGCAAGAACAATACGAAACTTCGAAACGTTTCTTTCTTTCTTCGTGTTTGATTTCATTCCGGAGGCAATAAAAATTACTCATATACATACGTATTTACGTACATATATTCTTGTTTACGACGGCGCGCCACCAGCGGCAGCGAACGTCAAACACCGACGGAATATCTTCCTTTAAGAGTAGCATGGTCGTATGCAAATGAAGGCGTCGCCTTTAGATATTTGAAAAAATCTATCAGCGAACATTTCCGACTGGGTGTTTCCTAACACCGAATCCTTCCGAACTGCACATTTACTGACGAGAAATGGAATACTTATTGATTTTGAATTCTACTTAGCAAGTCTTAGGTGACACTTTCCGATGCAATCAGCGACGAGCATACGAACGAACGTGTTCTTTTCACACGCAGATTTTAACTTCGTTTCCGCGTACACCGGGGAGGTATATATTTTTTCCTCTAACGTAATATACACGTTACATAACAACGAGACACGATAGCGTCTTTATTATTTAACTCAGAAAACGGTAAACGTCTGTTCTATATGAAAACTTGAATGAAATTTAGCAGCATGATCATGAATAATTTGGAGTATATAACGTACAATGATGATCGAAATGATATAGATTTATGAAATATATATATATATACATATACACAAGGTCACACTCGGTTTAAAACTATACGTAGCTATGCCATATGCAGGATAGTTCAATGAAACAGAAACAGATGTGTCACCTTTGAAAAACTAACACGTCAAGGCATTTTGCACACTGTGGAAAAGAATTTACATAATTCTCTAACAGTTTCCATAATTTTTGAAGTAATGTACTCATGCATGTCAATTGATAAAACAGGCCTATCCGCCATAACCACGGGAGTGACATTCCCATTATACGATGCTGTCCCTATATCCTTTAGTTTCTTCCAGGATAACAGATGACAGTGTAGGTTCAATTTAAAGAGTTCGCTAAAAATGCTTCATCAGGAGGTAAATAGCGTGCACGCATCGTCAGTGCGAAAGTTTGCAAATGCAAAACATAGCTGGTTTGTTTGGTCTTTTATACTTTGTTATCTGAGAAAAATATATACGTTGTTATACCAAGTGTGTGCGTAAGTTCTTTTCCTGTTTAAATAAGAGATGGTGCCAGCGAAAAGTGCGCAGGGTATTAAATTTACACATACGTCATTGCTTTATCGTTCAGTGATCACCTTGAGTTTTGTGCCTGAAAAAGAACATTTTGTCAAAAGAAAAACGCCGTTGAAAGTCATTGTTTGCTGGTAGAAACACATATATAGTGAACACGCTCCATCGACTAGAACATGTAAGACATAGTTTCGACAATTTAAAAGTGGTGATTTCAATTTGAGAGACAGTGATCGCTTTGGTAGATTACAAAAGTGCGAAGGCGAGCAATTGCAAGAGTTATAAAATAATGACTAGACTCAAACTTAACAGCAATTAGCACAGGCATTACGTGTGTCACAAGAAACAATCGGCAGACGTCTACGAGCAATGGCAAAGGTCAATAAACTCGGTAAATGGGCCCCACACGATTTGAACGCCAAATAGAAAATCGCAAAGTCACCTATGAAATGGTGCTTTAACGCCACGAAAGGAAATCATTTTTGTATCTAATTATGACGGGTGACGAAAAATGGATTTATTTTGAAAATCCGAAGCGGAAAAATCGTGCTTTGCACCTGGCTAAGCTGGTCCTTCAATATCAATGCCTATTCCCTTCGGCAAGAAGACTGTGCTCTGTGTCTGATAGAACCAGGGTGGTATTGTATATTATAAACTCTCAAAACCCGACGAAACCGTTAATACACAACGCTATCGCCAACAACTGGTTAATTTAAACCACGCATTAATCGAAAGACGACCAGAATGGGCCAGAAGATGGCAAAATGATTTTGTTACACGACAATGCGCTACCAAAACCAGTGAAAGACACCTTGAAATCGCTTGGATGGAATATCATTCCGCATCCGCCCTACTTCCCAGACGAAGGCGAAGAGGTGATAGTCAGATGGGGTCAGATCTGACTATCACCTCTTCGCCTCAATGGGGTACGCAGTCGCAGATCAGCACCTCAGCAATTGCGAGGCAGTTGGAAAATGGCTGTACGAATGGTTTGCTGCAAAAGGCAAGCAATTTTCCTGGCCTGGTATCCATAAATTACCTGAAAGATGGGTGAAATATGTAGAAACCGATGGCCAAGATTTTGAATAACAAGAGAAGTTTCCTTTAAAAATCAAAAGTTTCTTTTTATCAAAGAACCGGAAAAAATATGCGTACACCTGGTATTTCTCCTTACTGTAGCGAGAAGTATTTGCTTTATCGATATAGAGAGCAGTAAACGATAAGTAAGTAAATATTGCACGAAATATATTGTATTTTCTTGACGTACTGCATAAATTGTAAAAGTAACGAAGTATATAGATATAGGAATTTGCAATTAAAAAAAGAATGCTATGTGCACTCTATTTTTACAGATGGATGAAGGTACAAAAGATGCATTTTCTATATATGTCGTTTCTAAGAATATAAAACCCCTTTAAGTTTTCTTTACAAAAGTTTCGATAAATAAATATTAATCATTTATGGGTAGGTGTAAGTATGGTTGAAGTCTATTGTGTTATGCTTGAATAGCTTTTAAAATCCCACCAAAAATATAGAACGGGCTGAGAAGGGATTATATTGCGCATGAAGATATATACAACAATTGTAGAGTTTGTGGAAAGAACTCTCCAGCAAAAAATATTGAAGGAAATAACGAATTATTAGCAATAATTTTCCCTGGACTACCGGGTATAATCGACAAACTCAGGTTTTGTTATATTCTAAATTAATAGCATACTACTTTTTGCCTACCACCCTACTACTTGTACTTGTATCATAACTTTGATTATAAATATATATATACTTCTCTAATTAAGTAACTTTATTTTATTATCTTTCCTAAATATTTTATGTAAATATATCTTGTAAAACGATTTTGATTGCAAACAGCTGGTTTTACATAACAAAACATGAAAATTTTATGAAGTAGCATAAAGTTTTGCTATATTACGTATAATGCATATATTGCTCTTTGAGTATTATTCGATTTAAATTATATATATATTTGTATTAACACTATTATTGTTAGCTTCTTCCAAGCCGCGTAGAAGGCGCTAAACGTGGAACCGTTAGTAGCCAGGGATTGTCCTATCTCATTCTCTCTGGCCATAGGTTATCTGATTAGAGATTAGCTATGACAAGTGAACGAACATAGTGGTCCTCTTTGTACTGCAGTGGTGCTTGTATATTGAAAAGGAATTCGCTAATTGAAACAGAGAATTTTTTCTTCAACTGGATTTTAGATACGATGATTTCTAGAAATAAATTTACTAAAGCAAAACAATTGCCTGGTCTTCCTTAACACAGGTATATATCGCACCATTCTTGTATTTCTTATTTACATCGAATTTGGTGCATCCTGTTCAAAAATCGTAGCGAAATTACTGATGCAGTTTATAGTTCTAATATTTAATATTTATACTTTGAACTCTTAAAAAGTAACTACAAAAGAACTGCCCTCGAAAAAATGTCCGAAATTTTGAATTATGATTTAATTTTTAGGTAAACACCTAAACAAACAACTTTTCTTAACGTTTTTAAGAAAAAGCGTTTCCAGCTAATACAAAAGGTCACGTGGCAAATTTGAGATATCTCGTTTATCATTCTTTTAAAATACCAAAATTTGCTAATTTCTTCAAAAGACATCCAATAATTGCAAGATTTATCAAGTTCGCTGTATATACGACTGAATAAAAACGTTTTTAATAGTATAAACTGTCACGATTTTGCCTAGACCTAAATAATTTTGTCTATAGATTATAATTTTTTTAAAGATTTTTCCACATCAACGCGTAATAGTGAAAACTACTAAATTCTATTCATTTTGTTGAAATTCTAGTGTTACCGAACAACACAATACAACTTCAGGAGGTTTAATTACAACTACCCAGTGGTTTTCGATAAAGCAATTACACTTTAGGAAACAGGAAAAGTTCCAAAAAGGTATTAATACCGTTACCTGTGTGCATGTTGTGGTATTTTACACTGAATCACACACCTTAACACCAATTCTTATTAACTTGTTGACATTTCTTCTACGCAATGAAGGACCTGAAAGTAATGAAAGAATTTGATCCGGTTTGTTTTACATAAGAATTCCTTGAACTGAAACCAGTTTCCCAACTTCCGGAAAGCACACAACGGGAAAGGGACGCGACTAATTGGTTTAATTATGCCCAAAAAAGGGAGGAAAACACGACAAGCAATTTCATTCGCCAAAATCATCGTCCACAATTAAGCGTTCTCGGGTTTCCTGGCGGCCGCAGTCGGCTTCTTCGAAACCTTCTAGTCGAACATTAGGGAAGACCCTACTTTAAAAATTAATAAAGCGAAGAACGCGTCAAGGAGAGCGCGAAGAAGGGACGACGGAATGTAAATTACTACTTAATTGCCGGAACGGGCGTTAATTAATTAAACAAAAGACGGTGATGCGGATGGTAGACGACCCGTACCACCCAAACCATCATCGGCGCGAGTTGATGATGTTTTAGAGGAGGAGCGGAATGAGAGGTAGAAGAACGAGAGTAAGAAGAAGTTGTAGACATCCGTGTAAACATGGTTTTCGAGAAAATTATGACAAAACACCGGGTGTTAGCGCGCGATCCTAACATAATTACTTAGCGCTCTGCTTTTGAAATAAATATTCTCGTTGTATCAAGATCTTAGGCGGCGTCGAAGCATGGCCGTCTTTGTTTTTGACGGTAAGCGTTCTTCGTGCAGCGCTTTTTTTGCGTTTACACGATGATGTTGTGCGCTGCTTACGCATCAGTTTTGTTTACGTATTTATGGAAATTTGTAAATTACATGTTCCTCTTTAAGCCGAACAAAACTCACGGTTTGAATTCATTTTTTTAATGAATTATTTATTATACGCGCGAAGTATATACTTTTCAACACATAATTATGTTTAAATTATACGAGCAAATCCGTTAAGGCGGATTAGAGTGCGAAAAATGAATCTCTCTTAGTAGTTTTTGTGTAGGTGATAGTTGAAATGGAACTGATTTAATTTGTATAAATTTAATTTTCATGTTCACACCACGGTAACGTGTTATTATTTACATAAACAAAAACAGCCTGCATAAAAATGTACAACTGTGGTAAGTGCAATATACAGGCCCATGAAGATTAAAAGCTTACCATTGCTAGTTATGTTTATCAAGGCCCCAGTGCAGGTTAAATTAGCATAGTAGCAGTATATATAGTTTCTGTAGTATTTTCAAACGAAACACTTAGTTAACAAATAATTGTTTAATTAATATAGCGTATCTTAGTTCATGTGATAGATTAGATGTACTTTCATTGCAGAAAAGTTCTAATATGTAAGTAAATAGAAATTTGTTTAAATTAACGGAAAAGACAAAACAAATAAAAAAGGAAAAAGAAACACAACTCAACTGAAGTATTACAGCAGCAGTGTTAATCTAAATTAAAAAAATCTCTAACAGATTAAAAAATAGTGTTGGTGGTCATTCAATTTTGCTCTACTAAATGTTCGTAACCTTTCAGAGTTCTTGATAAAAACTGGGTTCTTATTAAAAATTTTAGCACTGAAAAGATACTATACTAATAAATAAATGAATAAAGACATACTAATACTGGTGATGCGCAAGGTGTACATTATATATATATATATATATTGAATAGAGTCAATAATTGTGCGTGTAACTTTTTTGCGATATGAAAACGCACTTTGTACCTCCAGTTTCTTCTAGCAGCAGGATCTTATACTTCAATCATGGCCAAATTTAAACAAAATATGTAAGTACGCTTTTGCTTTCTTTTGATATTTTCTTTGTTAAATCGTCTCAATGAGCATTATGTGATAAGGTGTATTCAATGGTAGCTCTCAAAAACTTGATCTGATTACAAACAATTAATTGTTGACCTGTAAGACTAAACGTCCCGCCCTTCACGTATTTAGTTTTCCCTATGCTAAATTTATTCCCATTAAACCAGTCCATTTAGAATAGCTAAAAGATTATTAACGTAGAAGTTAGTATTGTCGACGAGAGTAGAATTATTATCACTATATAATGCCATGTACACAATCAGATACATCCTTGATTTATTAAACTAAAAGGCCCTAATACCAAGTCTTGCAAGCGCTGGAATATATTATTGTCAATAGTTGTGTCTTAAAGTATCGTTAGTTCTATGTAGTTAAAATAGTTCACTTCTTAAAACCCAACGCTCCTGTTCTGGGAGTAGAAGTCATAAGTTCGAATCCTGCCGGAGTTAATTTGGACAATAAAAACCAAGAAAATCGAATTCATGGTTTTCATATATTCACCCCAGTATTGTCAAATCCCGTTGTATATAATTAAGCTATAAGTGCCCATCATATTTGTTACAGGTTGTTCTTCGTACCAGTATTTTTAAAATTAACCATGGAGTCACTGGCAACGAAGAGCCGTTGATTGTCGCTATGTGTTGAGATCATACAGCAAGCTTTCTAAACATTTCATAAGTACATTAAAGATCTAGCGAGTTACTTATACCCTTCCAAAGCGTTACAAACATATTTAATCATAAGATTTTTCACGTGTTTAGGTCTTAAATTAGAAATAACGTATGCTTAGTATAGTTGGCTGTACATATGTATATAATGCTTTTACTGCTGTTACGTATTCGCTTGAAAATACAATATAGTAGGACGTCGTAACCTTCTGACATTTTTTAAAGAGGCAAAACAAATATGTGGTTGTTAGGTACATGCCATTATCATTAATATTATACGATTACAAAGGCGACAACATGACAGATCTACAATCAATGTGTATAAAGGTAATGCTGTTTTTGTTAACCTTATACCCACTACATTGGTGCCATTAGGTAAACTTATAACTGAACAATATGCACATAAATGTATTGAAATTTTTCAATATATGTACATCAAAATATGAAAAAGGAAGTTCCTTTGAATCGGAACTTAAACATGAACGAAAATTAATCCTTTGGATGACATGAAAATAGATAATTTTGTTTCTTCTATATTTCAAATTTTCCTCAGAGCAAGAGTAAATAGGAAAATGCTAATTAGCGAAAATAAGGCAAGAAGTGCTAACATAGCAGTGAGCACCTTTATACGTTACTATGTAACTGCGCAGCGTTACTAGGCATTTCTGTTATCTAGATTTAGGCAATGTGAAAAGTAATACCATACTGTAATAGCTGGATCATAAGGTGGTAGAAATAGGAAATGACCAATATCCTAGGGAACTAATCGCAGTAACGTGCCAAACATAAACAATACACTTTTAAATCCGCTATAATTTCACAATGATTGCAAGGACTTTAAGGCTGCTTAGTACCAGGAAAGTGCAAACCATAAATTGATTATCTATTCGTGACGTGTGTTTAGAGAACGCGTGAGCTGCCATCGTCAACCGAGTTATCGAGTTTCCGGAATACTGTATACCGAATAAATCATAAATTTTGTGGTGGATTTCGCTGTGCAATACACTACGTTTCTTTTATTGTCTTTAATATTGTGCCCAATAGGCTTATGGTGCAATTACTAGGAGGCAAAATGTGCTTCCATTGTACTAAATCCTTTACAGTTGGCGATTCTGATGTTCTTGGTATATGTGTTTTGTCTTTGGTGTATCCTTATATAAGAAACCTTCCTAATTCCTCCAAAAATAATCGTTTTTTAGTCTGCTTATTTCCGTTCGAATTTGATTTATCATTTTATTCATTTTAGAGGTAACTGACCAAAATCCTAAGAATTAAGAAAATTATCGTAAGAAGATTATGACTATTGATTACATTATTAAGTTCCCTGATACAACTCGCATACCTTACTTTTTTCACGAGGTGTGACTGATTATTTTGCTGTTTATATTTGTAGTTTCAACACACACACTGAACTTAGGCACGTAAATGTAATAAAAATACGTTAACGTAACAATTCTTTTATCAAAATTGGACCGGCGAACGAGTTTAGCATTTTAATAAATGGCTGCTTATTATTATAAGTTTCGTATTTCTACTGAAGGTTTTGAATATTATACTGAAATAACTGAAGGAGTATGGCAATTTTGAAAAATGAATAAAGATACGATTTGCTAGTGCCTTCTAAATCCTGTCCCTCTTATCGATGGATTGTTCTAGATATCCCATGGTAATAATCTTGACTCACGATAAATAGAGTTTGTGGTGTTACACATTCGTAGCCATATATAGAAGTACATTACGCATACGACGTTGTGTTAAAAAATCTCCTGCAATAGTCAAGCATCTAATTGCTTCTCACAAAGCAGGTTAATAAACAGGTATTTACTATATTGAAAAGTGGGTTTCAATTTGATAAACGTAGTTTACTTTAATAAATTTATTTATTATTATAACAATATTTTTCGTTACTTCAACAAAATGAAGTCAACGAACGCGATTTACTGAATTCACTTTTTCAGTGTAGCGACTTTCATAAAATGTCCGAATTTTAATGCTTTGCTGGGAATGTACTTGTGAAAAGTGCAGAGCACCTAAACTAACTAAACGTTTGTCAGCAGTAACCGTTAATCAACCGTTATACAATTCGATCGCAGGCTTTCTTTCTTGCCTTGGATCTCTATCATCAAATTAAATGATGCATACGAGATATTATACAAAATGTGTCCAGTAACATAATTGTACTAAAAATATATTTGTCAGTTTTCTTACCCCACAACTATTTCCTGTATGCTCTGTATGATCGATAAACCTCAGCAAATAACAAGGGTCCTACGTAAATTTCATGAATTTTGGTACCTAAATGTTTGGATGCTTATCTACCGTATCATCCAGGGCTTATTAAAAGAAAACTTAAAACAGAGACAATTTAATTTCAATGTTTTTTTTTGGATCATGTAGACCCGACTGAAGCAGCAAGGTTAAATCGACTTCCAGATTCATCAAGCTTATAGTAATCATTTCAATATATGTAATAACATAGACAAATAAGTGGTAACAGACAAACTGTTCAGAATGCAGATCTACAAAGTTGTAAACAGATTTGCCACAAATAGGTATGGTAATTAAAAGTTTTCTATTTGAAGAATTTTGTTTACCATTACCATGTTGCCATGTACCTGCACAATTAATTATTATCGGATCTGATAACTTATAACTGATATGGCTTATCCAACCTTTTATCAAGTTGCACGCTTACTCGGCGACCCGGGATTAGTATGCAATAGTGGAGCAAGAGATTTACTTCTTCTTTTCGGGAATATCAATATTAAAACTTCGCACACATATCACAATCCACACTAAATTTAGATCTGGTATTGGCTTATCAGTACTTCGATATTCAATTTCTTTTTTGTAATGGTAAAGTCTAAAGGCTTGTTATTTTTAAATGTTATGGCTATTAGCTGTGTTATGTTGCTCAACCTGGCACTTTCATTCTGTGGCAGTCATTTGCTTGGTGTTTGCAGGAATACCGTGCATGCGCACGCCAACTAAAAATGACTATAGACATTAACGTGCATCGAAACAGAAAGTGAAACAAACTCACCAGATATACACAGTAAATCAAGTTCGACTGGGCATGGCTTCCCTCACCTTTCTGAATACACAGAGATGTTTCTATTAGTATTAATTTCAGCAATTTATTCATCAAGAAGCAAAGCATATTATTTATGTTTTATACAGATAATATATTCAAAAGTATTACACCAAAATACGCTAGTATAGAGGAAAATAAACACCGTACACCAACAGAATTTGTTACTTTGTTTATCTGTTGCTATAAAAATATGTGCAATAACTATAATAAATTCTGAAATAACTATATACCTGTTATGTGTATTCCGTCTTCGTTATAAAGATATTCGCAATAAAATGTTGAAAAGCTGTTCAGTAGTCTGCCCCTTGGCGTATACATAGAAGTTTGGTCAAGTAACAAAAATTTAAAAAATCAAAAAATAAAACGCAATTAATACTAAAGAAATAAACGTATTACTCTTAAATCAAAATCTAACGAAACGTGTTATTTTTTTCTATTAATTGTTAACAAAATTCTTAAACATTTCTTTCGTCAAAAAATCCACATTTTGCATTGATTACCGTCCGAACAACTCCCAGCATCTTTTCGATTAATGTTTTGAGGTTTTCGTCTCGGGTATTGTTCCATTCTTGTTGGCGTATGTTCCAAAGTTGTTCCATGGAAGTAGGACTAACACTTCGAACCCTTATATCAAGTTCATCCCATAGTAATTCAATGGGGTTAAAATCTGAACTACGTAGTGGCCATGTAATAACTTGTAAAATATCTGTTTCATTTTGCTCATTTAGATATTGCTTGCATATTCCGGGTGTGTATTTCGAATCGTTATCTTGCATAAAAGTAAAATTCTGGTCAAGCAGCCCAGAAGGAGTGGCATAAGTCTCTAATATTTCGCAGTACCGCTCTTTCCGCATTATTCCGTCGTTTCAATGTAATGTTCGTGTTCCTGAGAAAGAAAAGCAACCACAAATTGTAACTGAACCGCCACCGTATTTTAGAGCCAATACAATGCATTCGGGAAGCATCCTTTCATTAGCGGAACGTCTGAAAAACAGGAATACAGTAATATCTTTACCTGCTTGGTCCCATCGATACTACTTATCTAATAAACAGATTAGAATAATTCGCTGCAAATGAGGATGATTGTTCAAGGCTATAAAGTGCTTAATTACTTCGTGTTGCAGATATATTTAAGAAAATCAAAAAAATTTAAGATTATCATCGTTGAATGCAATAAAGTTTATTAAATTAAAGCATTGTAAAACTTTCTCCCTTGACCAAATTTCTATGGATGGTAGTGTAGATATGTGAACATATGACCTACCTGTGTGCTACATGGCACCCGATTGAAAATGTCATATAATTCACCAGCAAGTTACATAATAAACAATATATCAGATATTATACGATAATATATAAATACCTGAAAACGCCTGCTTCACTGCAAAATGCAATAAAATTATTAAAATCATTGTATGTCAGACAAATGTTTTTGGTTCATCGCAGCTACTTAATATTTTTTTCTTATTATACGACGTTTATATTCTATCAAAGTTTGCATTTTATTTATACATTTTCCGCTAAGGCACTGCATCACAACAATATCTAGATATCAGGTACCGTTTAAATCGGGACGATAACGCGCAAGACAAGGACAGAGTTCGTCCGGTTTTAGATTCCTGCTGGCCGCCAGCCGACGTTGATTTTCCTTCTTCCCGCGGCGTCCTTTTCCTTGTCCGACGCTCGACGCTGCTCGCATGTGTGGAAAACTCCTTATACTTTTCTTCGTATGCATTTCGTGACTCGCCTACTATTCGCTAGATGTCCAGCACTGAACGGCGTCGAAAGGAAAAAAATATAGCTCCCGCGTCTTAAGGAGTTCGAAGCGTCTCCGCTGCGTGGCGACACTTTACAACTATCGTCGTTACTATTACCTATACTACTACCGCTGCACTAGTGCCGCATACACGAATGCGAACTTATACATTTGCGGAGACGGTCAGCGTCCTCACGGATATCTTCGAAGTAGTTTCGGGCGGGAACTGGATGCGCTCGATTGGTTTCACTGCTACTGTACACTACGGCAGTTTCGTTAACAGTGTTTTCACTCCAACATGTATTTCTTCTGGTAGTACTATTCACTTTCACCGTCTTTTTAATTTTTTTTTATTTTGTACGAAGAAAATCGAAGACAATAATCGTAAGGCGATCATGTATCTAAAGAAAAATTATTTTAAGAAGTCTACTAGAAGCGATGACTGGAAGAAATGACAATTTTAAAAAGGAAGGCAATTACAGTAACAATTGCTCCTTTACAGAAAAGAACAAACCAAATTGTGGTATTTTTTGCGGCTAATGGATCTGTTTTTACTTTGTCTACTTCAGACTTTTATTATTTATAATTTACATTAGGTAATTAATTGAATAAGTTTTCTATTTTTAGGTTTCTTTTTATTATGGCACATTAAGAAGCAAAAGTCTTATTTTCATAAAACGAAAAAAGTTTGCTTTGTTTCCATATTTTTTGTCACGAAATCCAAGTATACTTTAACTTGAAAAATACAGAAGACTAGTAAGAAACGAAAGCGAAATCCCTCCTTAAGCATGTCAACTTACCTGGAATATATCAAACCTAAGGATTATACTGCATTAGCGAATACCAAAGACAAGAATATGAGTTATTTAGGTTATTATTTATTATCTGTACTGCATTTCAATGTTTTGTTGACTTCAACACTTCAATCATGGAAATAACTGCTGAAATGGTGCTTTAGAACATTTCTAAACATTTCTAAATCACGTAAAGTGCTAGTCTAATACATTAATTCCATGGAAAAATGGAGCAGTTATTTGGCAGTTACGGATTAGCACCACGCATGCGATCGTGGAACAAAAGTATTTCATAATTTTATATTGTCAAAATATACTTGTAACTAGTAAGTATTTCCTTGAATATTAACTCTGCGATTGAATATTGAAATTGCGAAGATCCTGTTATCTCCTACAAATTGGTTACATATCTCCTGAAGCAGAAGAAATTCCTCTTGCTTCATCTTTTATTATTATTTTTTTAATTTCTCTTACTGTTTAAGTAAGAAGTGCAAGTAATAAATACAAAATAGTCTTTTTTCATATTATCATCAACTATTTTGTTAAAAGAAAGTAAATTTCAGAATTTTTGGAAATTCTTTTGGAATTATTTAATTCATACTTATCTGTAGGTAATAACATAGCTGCACCCGTTATGTAGTTGTTGCTTATGTACAAACAAGAGTATATACTTCCGCTTGAGGAACATTTGATAAAATTTTGAAAAGCGGACATTTATAAAACCATTACGCATATAAACTAATAATTATATTACTCTACAATATAGTATAGCCTCATAAAATAACTATTCTCCATGGTTAAGATAATTGTGATTTAAAAAGTTTTCCCACATTTTAATTATAATTTACTGCAACAACTCCAGGCATTAAACAGGGCTGTTGAAAGAATAAAATAGAAATTTTCTGTATTTCTGCACAATTTACTTTTTTAGTTTGTTCCCTATAGTGTTACATCATTATTGCGAACTAAATAGAGTTCTTGTGATATATAGGATGCGGTCATACAAATTTAGGCAGGAGTGAAAAAATGCCATACGGAAAGCCGATAAATGTCGAAGAACAATTCCCAATCCTTATTCTACAAAAAGAAAAGTATTCTATTTGGTAAATCAGTAAGAAAGTTGCCATAAGTCGAACAGGAAATAGCAATCAGCCAGGACTCTCAAGGAGCACGCACAAGCAGATTTAAAACCTAAATTCACTAACGAACGTAAACGAAAATTAACAGCTTCAGAAACGGCTGTTACATTTAACCGCGAGCATACGGATTAGATTCGAAAAGCCAGGTTTACACAATCGAATTGAAGAGAAGGCATGGAGCAATGGAATAAAATCTTTATAAGTAGCGGAGGAGTGGAGATAGCTACCGCGGAGATAGGTACTGTGGGGATAGATAAGACCAAATTTGAATTGCTCGAGCAAAAGAATTAAAAGTTTTCCTGGAAAAATGTAAGCAGAATAAAATGGTGTGCGATGGTGTTGTACCAGCAGTTAAGCCCGAGGAATGGTTCTGTTGAGATCTCGGATTGTTTTGTGTGTGAAGATATAATTCCGTCAGAGAAAAAAGTATTAGGAGAATATCATGTTAGCGCACTATTACAATCTGAAACAGACGATAGTGTTGTGCAGATGAGATTAAGAAGCCCAACAAAGACATAGTGTGTTAACAGTTATCATATGGCCTTCCCAAAGCCTCGGGAATCCCAAGAAACTGGGCAAGTGATTGAGAAAAAAGCTTTCACATCGAAACAACACCTATGTGATATTCTGCGTCGGGATCGGAGAAACATTTGTTACGAAACTTTTTGTTTTAGTTTTTTTCTTTATTTTTTTTGTCTTTTAGTTAATTTGAAAATAATTTAAATGTCTAACATCTGGGCATGGTAGTGCATGCAGTTTGTCTTTTGTATACATATCTTATTAAGTTCGTAGTAATTTTGTTACAAACAAACTAAATATTTCTACACAATGAAATTGACTTATCCAATAAATATTTTTAATATATATGGTCAAAGCCACAGCCACGACCACAACCAAGGTTGATAATACCGCACAATGCTTGAATTGACCGTCATCATACATCCACCTTTGCAGGCAATATATCTTAATTTGCTCTTCACTTTTTCCTCGCCATAATTTATACAGCTTACACATAGTAATCGAGATGCATTATTTAGACGACTTTATACGCGTCTCGGATGGAACATAGTCGAGTATCTAAAATTATTTCCACCAACAAAATAATAAATTTCTCAATGCAAACCGCCGGTCGTCAGTAGTAAGATATACGTTATTTATTCGTCGCACATTTCATGCACAACTACACCATTTCGCCTTGAAGAATCCGAGATTAATTGAAAATGTAGCGAACCTCTAAATAAAGCGCTCTTACCAACGCGGCAAAACATTCGTTTCTCGCCTCAGAAATTTACACCTTTATCGTTGGCCGGTCGGGTTATGTTGTTCGCGTAACTCATCTGCCACATTCTGCGCGCATATTCCAAAGCTACAATGTAGTTCTAGTATTTAGAGATAAAGTGTGAACTTTATCTCTAAACACCGATGCATGGAAGAGGCTAAATTTCTTGCAATACTGTAGGTTGAATCAGTAATGCCAGCCAATATTATAGAGAATATGTGTGTAGACCAGTCAAACAATAAAATGCTATTTTATAGTTTTAAATTAATTTATATTGTCGAAAAATATTTACTAGTTCTGAAATTTCTTTGTAGAACTCTTTGTAATGCGACCCCGGCTTTCGTAAAAGAAGAACTAGGTCTGATGCAGAGCATATGCATACGAAAAGCACTAATTAGTGACGAACGATTGCAATCTGAAAATATTCAGTAACGTCGATCGAACGACAATTCGATAGTTTTTTCTTTGACGACTCTGAATCCATAACCTACATGTTTGGAAGCTGAATTTGTTCGGCCTTTACTTAATGTAGATCCATGATCTTCAAAGAAATAAAACACACGTTTTGTAATTTACAGTTCAATCACTAAATATAGCAATTGCCTCACCAACAGTGGCTTCTTCAGATACAATACTAAGAATATAAAACTTTTATACCCTTATCTTAATTGACTGGTTACAATGTAATGGATAATAAGTAATCTACGATAAATATCTAGGAACTATAATTAAATAGACTTAAGAAAATTGAACTATTAATCTCTTTTGGATGGTTTAGTAAACATTTGTTGTATTAGTGCTTGTTAATTTCCAGGGATTCTAACAAATTCAATTTTAATTCTTTGCTTCCCTCAATTAGAGTTATGAAATTCGGATTGAAGTTATTGCTTTCCTCTAGTAAATGATTTGCATACGACGAATCCCTTTTATTATGGACAGAAGTATAAGAATATTCTGAAGAGCGTTTTTCAAACAATATTCCCGATTGTCTAGTGTCCGTCTTAGTAGATGTACCGCACGTTAGTTTGTAAGCTCCATAGTTATACAGTTGTCAAGAAACAAAAAAAAAAATAATAGTAGTACTCACTTGGCGAAATGTCAGACGAATATATAGGGTGTGGTAACGTTTTCTAGCCAAGTTCAGAAATTTCGTCCCGGGTCAATCTTGCGATGTGCGATCTGGCATTACCCTGTAAAAGTGGCACTTCTTTTCGATTAACCAAACAAGGCTATTTTTGGATGAGTGCTGCTTGTGCTCGCCAAAGCTGTTCACAACACAAGTTCGCAGTGATGGTTTGACCCCTTTCCAAAAACTGATAGTCGACGGTTCCAGTTTCTGTCCGCCAAACACACGATAAAATGCAATGTGGGTGCAAGAAGGCCTTGGGAGTGTATGGTATCGACTCACTCTTGGAATTTGCGTCTTTTCGTCTCAGGTTAGCAATCGATTAAGAAATGGTTAATAATCGTTGCATGAAATGTTTGCCCAACAAATGGTAAGACGACTTAATTTATTATCATTTGGCAATTCATGTGGAATCCATTTGCTTTTCTACCACCTATCTTTCCTGCCTGATGAAGGTGCAAACGAATGGTTTCATCACTCACTTTGATCCTTTCTGCAAGCTCTAGGCGTGTTGTACAGAAACTCGTATTCGCACCCTGTTTGGTATTCGGTCTCCCACAGCGTGTTTCATCGCTCAATTTGATATCTCCGGAAGAAAATGTCTTGAATCACCTCTGCACTGGCCGATCATTAACGGAAACATTCCGTGTCGACACTACAGCTTTGGTACTAAATTTGTATCTAGAAAGTGAACAACCTCGAACTAAAGTTGTATTCGTTGTCATTTTCAACTGTTCAAATTAGGGATTAAACAATTGTCACCAAATGTGTCCGGTAAAGAAGGATTTATATTAAAGTAGACGTCAGATACCAAAGAAGTGCTATTGATCAACAACTTATAAAATAATCATGGCACTCTGTGGTGTACAAAAACCACATGTGCTTATTTGGTTACCCGATAGAATGAATTTAAAACTATGAAATGCTGTTTCTTACATTAGAAATTGCCATCCTAATTTTATTGTCCAAAATATAACTTAGATTATACTCAACATTAAGAAGAGTTTCATATCCTGCACTAAATACTTTATACCTAGACCACATGAAAATTACACCACGAGATTTTTCACTATGATGAAATTTCTGAATTTGCAAAGCTAAGAGAATGAGTAATACAATGGCGTATCTTTGAGGTGAGGTCTTATATATTTACTCATATGATTATATATAATGTAACCTAATTTTAATTTTGTAATTTTGAAACTAGATGATAATATTATTCATTAAGGTACAACATTGTTCAAAATATATGTGCACATATGCTCTATCATGATACGTCTAACACTATTCTTTACTGTGCGTGTGCAGCAATTGAGTTAAGGTTGACTGATAAAATTATGTTCATGTAGTAGTATCGACAGGATTGATGATGTTATTACCTGTGACAGTTTTAAATGAACAGCTACATATTAAAATCTATTTACATGAACGTGGTTGTGATCGTTTCTCGAATTTCCAAACAAGAAAGAATGATAGAAGTGTAATTTTATCTATTTCAATGTCTGGAAATGCATTTTAAACCTAATTGAGAGTATAATAACCAAGATCAATACGTACATACAAAACATTGTTATCAATCAATTTTAAATAACTAACTATCACGCGAAGTAGTATTTATTTGTCGACTTTATCAAACAATTCTTCTTAATTATCTATATTAATTATATTTAAACAAGAGAAAATTGTCCGATATCTTTGTACCCACAATTATGTCAATATGTATGTTATTACAGACACCAACATATAATAGTAATAATAAAACGCAATGTGTTCCTGGCATTCAAATACAAAGTAAATAATTTATAAAATTTCTCGGATACATAGGTCACGTAATATTAGTGTATTTGGACTTGATGTGGGTATATGTAAATAAAATAAAACAATGGCTAGTGGATTTCCGACACGTATAAAGTATAAGTTACTGATTAGTGTGAGTAATGTTTGATGAAGATATTACATACATGCAACTATTTGCATACAAGTTGGTTAATAATTCCATTTAGGTGATGGATTTAGCTAAACTATAGTCATCGTATTTCCATTATGATAGTATGTAGAATATTGAAATTCACTAGAACATTTTTACACAAAGGTGCAGCAGTTTCTAAATACCGTTATTGCTTATCTTATAAGTGTGAATAATAGGTGACTACTCATGTAGGTGATATAATCTACATCCTCCATAGCTGTTCGCTTAATTTACTTATGTAGTAGGGTGTATTTATTGATTAAACAAGTTAGTCTAGGTTAATTACGCCATGCCTACTGTTTCTACAGAATGTTATCAGATAATTTTAATACTTTCTCATTTATATCATTCATTTTTACGAAGTTCATTATTACTCGCGCCTTCTCTTGTATATATACAGCCTATTTTACATTTAGTAACTGTATAATTTATAAAGACTGAAAAAAATAGCTTATTTCTAAAGTTGAAGTAAAGCTGAAGAGGTAAGTAGTAAAAAATGTTCGTGTCAAAGTTAATATCATTTGGTAGATTTACAAAATCAATTTTGGGAAGAACTGTTCAAGACTACAAATAGATATCATAGGCCTGAGATTTCAAACATTTCTTCAACTGCCTTCAAAGAAAGTAAATGAGAAACTAACCAACATTGTCAGGCTAAGGTTGGCCAAAAATAATGGTGATTTTAGCGTTCACTTTTGTACGCGTTCTTTTCAATGTAAAGCTACGTTAAACCAATTTCCTGTATGAATGGACATACGATTTGCGAAATAATTTCGTTTTTGCTTGACTAGAACTCCATTAACATCACAATGCTACCAAGCATTACAAAAATATTCTCTTAGTGTAGGAACCGATTTCTATGCTTGCAACTGGTAAGACAAATTATATTCCAACTATAAATTAGATTCATATTACTAAGAAGGGAAAAGTATGATAGCCGGAATAGCATAAATAATTTAGTATGATAAAGTAATCTATACCCTTTCTTAAGTTAAGTGATACATGTATGTTTCAACAGTTTATTGATCATCAACTCTAACCTTTAACTGCTCGCATTAGCTTTCGCATGCACTACTTTCTTCGGAGCCGATTCGCCCGGATAAGTCCACTGCTTCGACTGTTCCGTGGTCTGCGGTGTGTAGTGGTGGGTCCAAGTCTCATTCAGGGTTACGAATCCCATGAAGAAACCCTTGGATTGCGGTGGATCCTGTTCAGACACTCCTCCAAAACGGTCACCCGATTTGGTTTTTTCTCCAGTATGAGCAAACGCGGTACCCATCGCGCCGAAAGCTTTTTCATAACCAAAATTTCGTGTGGGATATGACTAACGCGTTCTTCTGAGATGCCTGTTCTCTCTGCTATCTCTTTCAGCTTTAAACGGCGATCGGCTAACACGACATCATGAACCTTATCGACAATTTCATCGTTGGTAGCGGTTTTTGGGCGTCCACTGAGTGGTTCGCCACTTGTACTTGTGCGGTCACGTTTGAACTCGCTCATCCAGAAGCTGATGGTCGGAAATGATGGAGTACATCCGACATGAAGCTTTAGCAAAATAATTCGAATTTCCGTGGCCGTTTTTCCAGCCATCCAGAAGTGTTTTATCACTGAACGAAATTCTATTTTATCCGTGTGCCATCTCTTGCCGATTCCGGAAACATTTTAGATCGTTAAATTTTTAAAACAAAATTGCACTTGAAATAATCTCACATATTTATATACTATGTGGAGTCTATCAAAATTAAACTGGACAACTATGAAATACGTACTAAAATTTTTAAACGTGACGCTAAGAAATATATAATAACCAAAACGCATGCAACCATCACAGTTACTTATCCTTGCCAAACATTTTCACCTACACCCAAAACTACAATAGGAAATAACTTTGATATTATGCAACTTTTCACTACCTACGATTGCTCCATGAGGGTCTATCCCTGTTCGTTGCTTGTGGGCCCATTTGTTAGCTAAATTTTGCTAATTAGGATTTCTCCCACTGACTGTGTCACCGCTGGTATTATCCTTGCGTCCTACTATTCTTATTTGTTGCGTTAAATTAAACATTTAAGAAATATATTGCTGGATTGGAAATGACGCAAGCGTACGACATTATGCTTTATATATAATCAATCAATGCGTGTCTGCTTATTTCTGAAAAATATTAACATTGCCAATATTAGTAAATAATAATAAAAATAAAACCACCAACTACTGCAATTTGGCGCATGACGCACTAAACTGCGACTTTCAAATTATTGAATTCTTACTGTAAAACCAAACGCATATCCTTCAAATTATATATTGCAATTGTGTAACATATATTAACACCACCATTCGTACCTTAAAAATATTGCCCAACTACTGTGGATTCATGTGAAAACGTGTTAGGACTAGCAATTTTCCAAAACGAAAAATCTAAAGCGCATTTGCCCCCCACGCACGTTTTTATCTAACTAATGTTGATAAACAGAGACATTTTTTATTCCATTTGTCGCAATTGCTATTTATATCTTAGAATGTGTATTACAACATTAGATGTGATAAACTACGTTAACTGTAGGTGTCTAAACACACAAGCTGGTTACTAACACAAAAGGAACTAGAAGACATAGCTGGCAAAATAACAGAGAGAAAGAGAAATCCACAGAAGAAGAGGAGAAAGAGGAAGCGAATCCATGAAGAGCGTGTAAGAACTTTGGATATCCAATTTGATATTAAAACAGTAAATTTTCTTGAGGATAACAATGTAGCATTAACATATTAAATGAGGTAGCCAATTTTCGAAGTTGTCACATTGAAAAAGAGACAATTACTAAATTGTCAACAATTATTTCGCCAGAACTATGAAGAGAATAACCCATAACATATAACACCGCACGTTCTTTGAGAAAAATGTTTAGTAAGGATGCTTCTTCCCCCAACTAAACCATTCTGTTTTACAACAAGTGACCTAATTATAAAGAACATCAATGAATAGCCCGTCTACTAGACACAAATATAAGCGCGAAATTGGTGGATGGTAAAGATACAAATATGTGGTATATGTGGGTTACGTCATTCCTTATACTTTGGAGTATTCAATGCGGACAATAGTGGATTGCAATTTATAAGAACTTGTACGAGTTCAAAACTAAATTTGTCTATCTTTAATGGGACTCAATCGTTAAGATTTATTAGATACCAAAGAAGAAAGGTCGACCATAAACAAAGATATAAGAAAGGTTATTGGTTATTCATCACTCAGCATCAGTAAAATTTTTCGCCGGGGGAATACTTTACAGTGGAGGACATAACGATACCTTAGGGGAGATGGTCATTTTATACAATAAGTGGCTGTATGTTGGCCAAGAACCAGTAGATGAATATGCAACTAGAAATACTGTTGCACACTGAAGTATAGGAAGGACTTGTCGAGCGTATTGGAGGAACCAAT
Source organism: Trypoxylus dichotomus (assembly GCA_023509865.1). NCBI lineage: Eukaryota > Metazoa > Arthropoda > Insecta > Coleoptera > Scarabaeidae > Trypoxylus > Trypoxylus dichotomus. The sequence goes on along the minus strand of CM042074.1, from coordinate 41,782,522 downwards.
GGAAATATTACATGCGATAATTGTTGCACTAGCCATTAATCTACTAAGAAGTTATTCAGCAACACTGGAGAATTCTGCAAACTAATAAAGGCGAAATTCCTATGGAACTTTTAGCCAGCAAGAATCTGCAAGGAAAAGCAGCATTTTTGGATCTAACTTATTTCCTATTTTAGTAGAATCTTATAGAATCTCATTAAACTAGTGACACTTCTTTCTGCTACGTACTTTAACGAAGTAACCATCGCTATGGGAGAAGTGATGAAACCTGACGTGGCTACTCCATAAACGCTAGTATCAATGCAGTAAAGCTTGGAACTCAATGTATCTGGCAAAGGCAAATCAAACGGTGGCTATTTGCCATATTCTTTTAAATGCTACATATTGCAGTCGTAAATGCATACGTAAGAATAAATAAGTTGTAGCTTATCACTTTTCTCAATTTTAAGCAATTTTAGTATTCTATACTAAATCTTTAGCAAGCTTTTTCAAATTTCCAATTTTATTGTCTCTATTGTCTTGAATTAAATTCTTTGAAAATTTATAACACTGAATAAAGCCAATCGTTAACTCAAGACGATTTAAGTTAAAAAACATTTGCCAATAAATGAAATTCATATAAGAACATATAATTCTTCGGAGATTCCTTCGCCTATTAAATGTACCTAATCGAAAGCTATTTACGACTTTATCGCATTATAAACAAGTATCCAACAACGCTCCTAATCGATCGCATTGCCATTATTTCCGAAATAGACGAAACAATGTCGAATTTATTACCACACCTCTGCGAAATTCGGAGAAATTACGTGAATCCACGGTGCGCTCGCTTAAAATTATCCATTTTATTATTTAAGAGACTAACACAAAGCGTAATGTATAATGTATTGCGGGTAACATGCTCCATTCTTAGAGTACCGCTAACAGTGCGCAGACATGGAATGATAAATCAAAAAGCGAAATGCAATTTTACAGGTCGAACGCCGATTATTCATCTTCGAAACTTTCCATTTTTCTCTATTCGCCATCACTCAACGTACGGTATATAGAATGGGAACGGTTATAAGTAGTTATGTAGGCGAATTTTTACTTTTTAAGGCTATCTATTTATAGACGCCGGAGGAGATTATGCTTAATGTTATAAATAAAGCCTACGGCTGTGGAAGTATGCGGAATTTATTGCGCAATATATTGTAAAATATTAACTGGAAGCATGCTACGTATAAGGAGCTGAAAGCGGTGATAATATGTTTCATGTAGAGTGATTCTCGTTATTGTAATTTTCGTTAGCTTCCAAATTTTGAGCTAATTCGCGTAAAGGTGAGCTCTCCCAATTACATAATTTAGTAGCGGTACAGAAAGCATATTTGCGACACGTAGACACTTTGCATGAATATATACCTGGTACAAAATCAATCAACTTTTTCTAAAATCTAATGGACATGTTTTCTAACAGAATACGACCACTTTTATGCAAAAATAACAAGTCGCCTTTGGTACTTCACAGGTATGGCAGTAAACCTGATACCACACAAGTTAATAACTTATTCGGAACGGAGCGTTTCAAGAGCATATAGACTTCTCTGTCGGCAGAGCTACCTCGTCAAATGTACAGTTTACTGCGATACTTGCGAATTGTACAACACACAGTTCTTGTAATCGATGCGCCTATGGTAAATGTAAATTGGTTTTCCGCAATTATTGATGATCCACATAAATGTATAAATAATACTAAGAGCGATAACACACTTTGGATACTACAACATCGATTTTAAGATCTATTAATAAGTGTTAACAAATTCTTAATTGAAATGGATACGTAGGCTTCCACGGCCAGAGTTAGTAATAAATGAACCACTTCCGGAATTGGACCGTGTCATGATGAGATATATATAGAAATGAAATAACAGTAAAAGGAGAGAGAAATAAGAAGAAAAAGAGATAAGAAGAAGATGAATGAAAAAAGGGGGGTGCGTGAAATAGAAAGAAATGTGAAAAGAATAAGAGAAGGAGGGACAGAAAAAGGAGAGGGGGGAGAACGAAAGAAAAAAGAGAAAAGAAAAGAGAACAAAAGAGAAAGGTGGGATCCCCTCTCCTTTTCATTCATTTTCTTTTATCTCTTTTTCTTTTTATTTCTTTCTGCTCTTACTCTTATTTCATTTCTATATATATCTCATCATGACACGGTCCAATTCCCGAAGTAGTTTGTTTATTAAGTTCTTAATTAAGCTGGGTACATCAAGAATAATTTCCTCCCACAACTTTGCTCAATACAATATCCTCACAATATAACTAAATGATCAAAAAGTATATTTAGTCAAAGATGTAAATATATTAGGCATAATTTTTTATCAAAATCTGAAGTGGTACACATCGTTCAACTTGGCAGTAATTTGTGTTATACGTAATGAAGATACTAAAACATATTTTTTAACTGTAATACATTAATAACTATATTATAAAACACATCTAAAAATTACTAGAGAATAACATCAAAGATAAAAACGCTGTTAAATACAGCTTCTCATTGGTATTGCTGAAATCATTCACGAGAAAGACAATTTGAAGAGAAAAAAAAACGCTAAAACTCTAACATGTTTCTGCCTGCCCGGTGTCACCAACGTGGTTTCGGGCGGTTTTTTTTTTGCTCTACACATTGCAATTTCCTCTCTGTTACTATCACCATATCTAATGTTAGAGCTCAAGTGAGTCGTCCTACATTATGCTAAATTTTATTAACAACATTAAGATACAGCGTTATCTTTTGGGGTTCGTCGTCAGCTGTTCAAAGAATTTTTTTATTGCAAAACCAAACAATACGGTTTTTCATATTCAATTTAAAACTAAACGAATCATTCAAAAAGCATTTCAGTCACCTGTTACCCACAAGTTCCAAGCTACGTTCACAAACATTTAACGCAATTGCACAAGATCACAATGCGAAACGGACCGACTACTTGCTTCCACCAATTCGTAAACAGTTTTTGTTTTAAAGAAGGGCCACAGAAAATTTGTGGAAACAGGTTTACATCCTATAGAAATGAGAATTTGTGTATGTGGACCTTCTTATATGTGGATATTTCTCGTGAATATTTTGCGCCTCAGGTATGACAATTTTCTTTGTTTAAAAATATAGTTGGTTAAAAATGTGTATCGTCGCAGAACATGGTTTGGTTGAAAAAATTAACGTCCACGTTTTGTTCTGTTGTCCAATTTGCGAGTTTCTTGAATCTTGTAGGCGTTTGAGTGAATATTTGTGGGCAAAACTCTGAATAAACTGACAACGATTTGTTGTTTTTAGATCCTGAATATACTTGAATATTCTCTTCTAAACGACCATTACGATTTTGTGTTTTGCTTTTCTCATCCTTCACCGTACCAGTTCCTCAAATTTTGAAACAATTTTTCAAACGATCAAATGCAATAAATAGTTTTAGGTTTTGCAGGTATTTGCTTTTCCCGGTGTGACTAAGATATATTGAATACCACAATACATTGAAAATTACAGCAGCACTCCTATAAATATGAAGCTTTAAATAATTAGGATATTTTCACAGCCAACTTTAGTAACATGCCCACATTGAGGAAAATGGTTCTATTAATTCAACGGACTTCAATGTAGTATGATCTTCGGGGTTGAATTAGCTAACATTTTGCTAAATGAACAACTTTTCCGTGACTTAAAGAGGTAGAAATGACCATTTGGATGAGGTAGTTTTTGCCAAAATTGTTTCACACTGCAACATTGAAGCTTTATTCATCATACCAACAACTTGCTGGTGTCAATGATTTGCAGTTGTTCATATAAGAGTTCACGCAAAAGATAGTTATTTGTAGACGACCAATACATGTCACATATTTGAGCAAGCAAATATATATACTCATTACAGCCCACTTCAATCAGGAACTACAATCAACTTCTCATAACCAAAATTTACAGTCTATTTCCGCATCGTGCAGACGATAAGATTCTACATTTATTTTATGTAATAACGTTTTTTATTTAACCGGATATTCGTATAAAATATTTGTTGCTGGCAAATAAAAATTGAGACTTGGTTCACGTTCTCTTCCAACCATTTTCGACGTTTCTTTTGTACCGCGTATTCTGTTTACGCAAAACCTATCTGATATTTATACCAGTAAAAATGTGTTACCCAATACTTTTTCTTTAAATAGCAATCCAACCGTAAGTTAAAATGAGAACATTTTCTTCTCAAACGGATTAAATCCTTGATTAAATTATCAATTTGTGTCAAATAGGCTGCGTAACGCTCACCTTCTGAGCAAAAAATATTCTTCAATCAATGAAATCTATTCCATGTTAATGTTCCTTTCGTTAAAACGTATATTATATTTCAGCTAGTCTAATACAAAACTTTAAATTAGCATTAATTTTCTCTCAATTCACTATTAACACGTTTTTGAATTAAACAACGTAGTTGTACATTTCCAATATGTTTGTCATTTTGTTTCAATACTATACTGTGAAACACATTGGAAATGCACAACCATATAGAAATGTTGATTGAATGGTTACTTCAACAATTTTTTTGCAGGGATATACCAGCGTATATTTCAGTGTGTTTGTAAATTTACAACTGAAACATGTAACGTGGCAACTGTTGTAATTTTACATTCCAAAAGTAATTTTTTAAATTTACATGCCAATATATAGTCATATTCCAGGCGTAAAAGTTATGTGGAATATGCTTGCAAAATATGCTTATTTTCCATTTCTATTCGACTTACGAATATCTCGAAACTTGGTTTCGAACTTGTACACTTAAGACTACACCAACAGCTACTTAACAGCCCCTAAGAATGAAATTTTAGAATAGTGTATCTTTGCTGGATGCATTGTCCTAATAGAATAGAAAATAAGAATGGCATGCTAATGAAACGGCTCAGAAATTTATTAATTTCAGAAGACTTAACAGGAACATATAAGATCATAAGTGAACAATTTTTTGACGTAGTAGTTTAAATCTTTTTTAATTATAATTTCATTCTCGGTATTTGAAGTCAATAACCAAGAAGCAGTTTTAAGTAATTCTTTTATACAGTGCATCAAACCTTCCCATCAATTTTTGTGTGTGTATTGAATTCAAATTGCATTTAAAATGTTAAATAGACAATAATCAAATTGTAATTTGCTGCACAGTCTTTTTTTTAAGTTAATTGTTTAGATCTACCCAGAGATACAGCGGCCTAATGTACTGTGTATTATCTTCTATATCCACTCCATATGTAATAGATGTTTTGTAGTGCAGTGAGAGAAAAAAAATTGTTGCATTACTGCAAACTGTTATGTTCACATTATTTATTTTTGAATACCAGCAATGTTGGACAATTTTAATCTACTGAGTGATAATAACTATTCTAGTTAATGTTTTGCTCATACATAATTAAGATATGACGTACACGTATTATGATAGCCATTATTTATGCGAAGTTTCAAAAACTATAAATACGTGTTATAAGAAAGCACTTAGATACAAATTTTTATATATTCAAAAACTAAAGTTAATGCTAAAATGTGAACATTCGTTTCCTTCTGAAAAGTAACAACTGCAGGTATATGTAGATATCCATTGTAATTATCTCACAGTCGGCTAAATTTTAAAAGAGATAATTTATTTGATGTCTGTGTTTTGTAGACATTCCAAATCCGTACCTAACCCAATCTTTTCGTTGTAAGTATGTTGCGAATACAAATTTGCCTATTTAGCTGATTATTTGTTTATTATATATGCAAAATACCTCGACCTACAACCTGTAACATTGCAGCGGAAATATATATTAAGTCAGTAGGTTAAAATCTGTGTTGAACCAACCCTAAAAAGATAACAATAAAAGCGTGTTTCCTTTAAAAATTGCACTAGCATCCGTTCAATTATGATTTGGTTGAATCAATGTTTTATCTTTTAACACTCCCAAGACTGTTGGAATAAATTTCCATCAGTGTGATATTAGTTGTAAAGGTGTATTAAATTTTATACATAAATCTCCAGTTTACACGTCGAACAATTGAGGAATTGCTATAGTGATTTTGTAAATTCCATAATTCATACTTAATAAAACAATTTGTACTAAGCAGATGACAAACATGTTAACAACGCAAATTTTCTCTTAGCCAGTTTCTTCTGTGTGATAACGAAGACTCCTTCAAAGATTCTTTTTTAAAAGAAATTTTGCAGGTCTTATGTTAGGGACACAGCATGCAGTATTAAAACGACAGCTTTCATAAAAATATAATCTTTGATATACTTGCAAATATGAATATTTATATTATAAAATGCATCAACAGCTTCCATAATCTATTCTTGTATTGAATTTTATATAAACGCCCACGGAATGCGCCTAACTCATGTCCAGTACCCACCGAACTGTTGCATAATGATATTCTACCTATTTATTACGCACACAGCTAAATACGGAACCACCACACACATGCACACGGTGCGCAAAACGCGAAGCGGGTCCGAAAATTCGGTCGAAATTTTTCATCTTCCCTCCCACCTCGTCTAAACCGGGCGCTAATGAATAAAGAAAAATTCGCGCGCATATACAATAGATAACGCACAAAGAGTACGACGAAGAAGCAGCGCGCGTGAGAGTATAGATGCGCGTGAAAATCGGAGAGAGAGAGGAAACGGTATAATGTAGAAACAGAAGACGAAGAAGAAGTAGTACTGAAATTGTTGCAAATCCACTCTAAACTTATTTCGCGAGCGTTCAACCGCGCTTTCGCCCCCACCAATCGCCTATATCCCCCACCAGTTCAGGTGTTCTCCGGGGTAGTGGTGGTACGACATCCCCCTCTACAGCCCGCCCCTCATTGGCTGTCAACTTATGAACAACACAGTTCAAGCTCTAACATCGTGCTGTTATGTTGTCCGCGGAGACTTATTACACGTTACAATATATTTATTATTATTATTACAATAATTGTTAATATTCATATGACCTTCTTTTTTTATATAATTTTTTATGGTAATAGCCGCACAAGATTTGAAACCATCAACACCGCCGTCGTACCGACTCTTCGACACGTTTGTTTTTGAGTTTTGTTTTTTGAGTTACCGGTAAACGCACACAACATCGAAAATCATCAACCAAAAACTAAAGAAAGTAAACACTTAATTACGTCAAGAAACAAGCTCATCTGTAACTGAATGGACTTCGCCGCGAAAAAACGAGGAATTAAAAATCACAGTGTGCTGTGTTTTGTTAGTTTTTCGTTGTGTTGTTGTGTTTTTTGATGTGTTGCAATTGTTTTTGTCCGACTGTTTCAACCATCGCCTACTACCATATACCTGCTGCTGTTACGTCTCAAAGTGTGGTATTTGTGGATACATAAATAGGAATGATAGCAGGTATGGATTCCGCATGTGAATTATATGCAAATATAAGTGTGTCTAAGCTTTGTAAGCTTTTTTTGTCCTCATTGGGTGAAAGGGTTGGGAAAAATGTGTTTTTGCGTTCGACAAAACATGCGCGTGCCAAAAAGGAACAATATATATCGGAATCGATTTGCATATGAAAGTTTTTCGTAGGGCTAATTGACTTATTGTCATTCGACTAGCTTTTGAAACGTAAAAAATCCGCCGTGAACTTCCACATTAAAATTGTTGACATTTATTTGATAACGGAACAGATGTTATGTGTAGTAATTGCGAAAGTAGCACAAGAATAATTTAATAGTTCTCTGAAGAATCCTTACAAGCGTATAAAGCAGTGAATATAAATTTAATAAGCCCAATATATTTGAGAAATTATATAGAATGTCTTATGAACAAGTTCTTCGAATTTTTACTTTGTTCACTTGTAAATTTGAAATCAGAAATATCCATTAGAAATGCAGACTGTAGTGATGTTGTTTTAAAGTTGAAACACAATTTAAAAAATATAAAGCGTAGAAAAGTTTTACTTTGCTTGGCTTTAAAATTGTAATCTAAGAAATTGTGTAAAATTAGATATAAACATAAAGTAAATACAATATCTGCGTCTTTTCAAATATAGCTTTAGTAAAAAACTATCACCTACCGTAAGTAATTTTCCAAGTATATATAAAATCTTGGGAGATTTCTAATAAATAGAAAGGTTGCTTACCGCATGTGTAGATATGTAAAAACTTGTTATTTAGGATATTATAAAAAATATCCACAATTCAGCTTTTCTTAGAATTCCAAACTGTGACACTATTAAATTGCACGTTATTATTACCTCCATTTCATCTTTCAGAAAGTGACAAGCAAAAAGTATTTAAAAGCATGCCGGCGAGAATTTTGTTTAAGTTAGTAGAAGCAAAAAACTAAGTAACCTAATCTAATAAAAATAATTAACCGGAATCTATTGGATTAATTCTATAACTTTCAAATTCTCCATCTGTAGAAGCAGCGAAAAAACCTATATTCCAAGTTTTCACCATCCGTATTAAGTGCTGACACCTGATACACAATGCATTCAAAAAAGCGTATGCATTATATAGAGCGAATGAACTGTTTTAATATTGAAAAGCGCTGAAAAAATTAACACTAAATTGAATTGTTATTATAGCGTAAGTAATCTGACAAACCGCAAAACCTGGAGATCACTTTCATGTCGCTATTAAATATCCGCGTAACGCAAAACAAACTTGATAAGTGTTAGAATTCCTGTAGTACCTCCATTTTAACCGCAAAAATACTACAACTCTAATCCTATCGGAAATGGACGTTTTGCAGAATTAATTTATATTTGCGCTATCCTTAACGAAAAAAAATCTTGCTTGAAAAGTGATATCGAAAAGAAAGAAACGGTTGGAAGGTGTGTTAATATTCTACTGAATATTGAATGTAATATTTATTCACGATATTAGTATTACAGAAAGAATATGTATTCAATTCAAACGCATGGATTTAACGCTGAACGGACACAACCTCCTAACGATATTCAGTTTGTCAAAAAAAAATCCGAATTTCACTAAAATACTTAGAATTTTCACATGAATTGTGCAAAAGAAACAAAACCAAAATAAAGTTTGTTCATAATAGTGCATTTATAAGTTTTCGTGGTGTTATTTAAGAAACATTCTTCACGTGTACCAATTGTCTTTTCCGCTCGAAGAAGTTACCTAGAAAAAAAATGGTTACACTATTATAAATATATAAATCCATTAGGCTTTCAATTTACTTACTATAAAACAGTGTACTTCTGTAGTATTAGTTTATAATTTCCTTAATAACAGCTTAACTTATTCCATATATTATTTTTTTCTCTTGAATAATAATAATAACCTGGGATACCTCAAGCTTTCCCAACACAATAAAAACGAAACCAGTATAAGCTTGAGATCAGGAAAATTAAATTGCTTGTAAAGAAAAAAAATTGCTACTGTTTTTCGCGATTGATTAATTAACTAGAAATATGTTTAACATGTTCGGTTATAGCTCTTTGTACGCCATAGAAAGTTTTGAAAATTCACTACAATATTTGTCAAAAATTGTGTTAAAATTAACAGATTAGACTAAGACAGGATTTATAATATCTCCCTAAATATTTTGAGTAACTGTCCAATGTGATATGTAAATTATTACACAATGCACGTGTAAAAATTTTAACATAAATGTTTTTAAAGAAAGGTAAAATTTATATTGTTTTAACAAAATATTTAGGTCGTCTTCGGTAATGTGAATCAGTTTATAATAAAACAGTATGTAATAATTTTGCGTTAAACTTGAATGGACAGGAATAAAACTGTATAAATGTGACAGAATAAATAAAATAAATAAAAACATAATAACTGGTGTTCAGAGAAATCCTGAATCAAAGTAATTCATGGAAATTTGATGTCATGCCTGATATAGAGTATTGATACCCTGATATATTTACATACTTTACTCAATTTTATAGATTATTACACCACGCAAATATCGGTTTATGGAAAAATATATGGATTTCCGTCTGTAATTAGGGCGAATGTAAATCTGGCACTAATCTACCTCAAATTTTAATCTTGTTTGTAATTTGGTCACCAGCTAAAAATGTGCCCGCAAAGGATATATGTAAACTGGGCACTATACCAGTTAAACGGAAATAATAATATAAAAATAATGTATTTCAAGTTGATGTAGTTATTGTCAAACAGATAGAAAATAAAAAATATTTAAATTATACAAAAATATAGATATGCAAAGTAAAAAAGCTAAAAGAATAAAACGATATGAACTTCACAAAGTGTAATCGTGGAATTGTTCCATTATTTAATTGTTCACATTTAGAGTTCTTAATTTTTGTTTTGCACGTGTGTTTTTAACTCTCGTTGGTGTGTACCCTTTGAATATGTGAAATTCCTTAAGCTTTTCGGTAAAAATATAAACAAATGAAACGATTCGTACGCATTTGCGGTATTGATGATTGATGTGGTAGCAGTAGCTCACATATAAGGAGAAAAAGTAGCATCTTCGTCTATGTATTCCTCCAATAAATAATCGGCGTATTTGTTAATCTCCATATGAATTGGTTTTTCGGCAAACAAATACGTTAATCCAAATGTATATGGCAGCCATCTTCTGACTTCTAAATCTGTGTTCCGAAATTTCCCTATTAAATCCAAACTTTGGATTTTCCTAAACCACGGTTGGTGCAAATGGAAACGACAGCCATGGATTTATGCTGATCGCCGTGTGAATGTTTTTCGCAAAATCTACAAAAATGTCAGATGGTCGTAATATCTCGGAGTAACGTTCAAAGGCTTCTGTTAATGGCATGTGAAATAATCTTGGATACCTAATAATTTGGAGATAATCTGTTTAGTCATTAAGTAAATTCGTTGAGTAACCGCTATTCGTATTTAATTACCTCATTACTCGAAGGGTGGATGCTTCCTACATTACCTGTAGGATTAAGCAATACTTTTTGCAGGAGAGGCAAATATATAAATTTGGCGCCCAGTTTATACCCGCTGTGTAATTGTAATATCGTTTGAAACTTCATTAAAATGCCATATAAATTAACAAGAATGGTTCTAGAGGATAAGAACAATTGATTAATAAATTTGAAATTAGGAGTTTGATATCTTTATAGAAATCTTGCCAAACAAATGACACGTGTTCATGAAATAATTTACTGTGTAGGTGATGTATAAAAAGTAAACGCAGAATTAATGTGAATATATATGGTTATATACGCAAAACATTTGTCTTATAATGATAATAGTCTGTAATTATCATTAAACAAATTATTGTAAGTAATGGCTTAAAAGAATTATGAAATACATTAATTGTCCATAGAGTCTCTAGATATATCCTTAACATAAATACAAGTTATATTGTTATGTTGTATAAATTAATTACCATAATACCGTGAGAAATTACAGAAAATTATGAAATTGTATATCGCCTTCCCCTAAGTATTTCTGTACATCCGTTCCTAGTGCTAACAAATGTATTTTGCAGTATAATCTTATTTCCAATTTCGTTAACTTTGTCAACAATTCTCTTTCGCATGTTCATATGATCTTTCACTAACACTTGATTTTCTGTTCCTGCTAACTAAACGTTAACCAAATATTTGTATCATACTCAATGTCTCAGTCATTGTGTGAGCTCTAGCACCATCTTATTGAAAGTAACCAAAACTAGTTGATCATCACCGAGCTAACTAAAGAAAGCCAAGATTGCTTCTTACTGATATCTGTATGCATTCGAAGTACCATCAAAAGCATTGAGTCGATAATTCTTCTTCTAGTTACAGCGCCCCAAATACCAACTTTCTGAGAATGTAAAGAACAATACGAGAAAAGTTATCTGCCTTTGCATTAAACAACTTTCTCATATCTTGTGAATTAAGGTATTCACTAATATGAAACCATGCTTTTTCTGAAAAAAAAGTTTATTTGAGAGTTTATCACTAAAATTTCGCTTCTTCCGCGCAGATTTTTGGCCACTCTATTGTGTTGAGCAGCAATACTAGCTGTAAATCGGTGAAGAGAGAAGCAAAGTTAAATTAAGAGTACTCTAGAGCACCGTAAAAAGAGAGTTTTTCAGCACCTCTTAATTCAACTTTGACTGTTATCCCCAGTACATTTTCTTTGATTTTATTGAGTAAATTCTGAAAAATATTATAAACAAGAAAAGAAGGGAAATCCATCTCGAAATTCTTGCAAATAATCTTGAATAGAGTACTTCAACTGTATATAGAGCTTTGGCTATTTCAGAAATAAATGTATAATGTGCATACTATTAGACACCATTCTTAATATCAGATTATGATAAATGTTAAGGAACGATATTTGCAATTTCAAATTTCAAACAAATCGTAGATTTAAATTAGGACATACAATTTTTAGTCGAAAACCTACTTGATTCCGGATCTGAAATTCCAATACCCATAATGGAACAACAATTGTACGTTGTGCATATAAAAACCAAAGATATGTTCGAAATATTGGAAGGTCGGTGCAAAAGTGCGCTTTTAGTGTTCGAAAAATGCTAATATACCAATATTGTTGATTAAAACAATGCAGTTTGTTTGCTACACAATAAGTACTGATAAGTATTGCGTCACAAAATAAATCTGTAATATATTAATTTTTTATTTTTCATTATCCTTTTAAGTAAGTAATTTATTCGTTCTAAAACTATGCCAACGTAATTTCATTATAGATGGAAAATTAATGCAAGTAAAATATATACCAAATTTTAAGGAAATATATGGTTTGGAAATACATGAAATTATTAAGAAACAAATAAACTTCATGAGGAGAACTTCAAATGAAAAAATTAAAAAAGCCTGGACAAGAAACGTCATTCTAGAGTTAATAAGCTCTACATCTAATAAACTAAGAAATATTTATGCTGAGAATTCAAACTCTCCTTCACCGCCTTCATATGTTTACGCCCAAGTGCGTTAGAAAATTGTGGAGACACTCTTGTCAGGTGATACGCACACTGAGGATGCACACTATACACCACGTCTTCTGTTTTCGAACGCACTCTGTGTATTGTAACGTCCACAATAACAAACAAATGACGTTAACAATATGTCCTGAGGAAACATATAAATCCGTTTATTATACTCTAAATGTGTTTTTGACACTCGCACAATCTTTCAGTTAATGCATAACATTTTCAGCCGTAAACAACAAAAAATATAGTTATTCTAAAGGATACTACCTTTGGACTAATAATTTACCAAATATTAACATTCCTTATAGCGTACTAACTTATTATCGTTAATAGAGACGTATGTATTTTTACATTCCAATAACATTGTGTTGTGGCTCTATAACTACAGTATATTTTAATTGGTTTTAAAAACAGATTTAAAAGCGGGGAACAAAATAGGTTAGACAAATTAAATGCATTAGTTGCATATTTGGCAACATATAATTGAAAAAAATAATGTGAAAACTAATTGCGATACGCAAAAATAGAATACCAGTAAAGAACATTTTCTATACTTCAAACGGCATAAAATGTGCATATTGATACAAGTAATGCATTAATTAAGTTTAATAAAACATACTTAAACAGATTCACCAAAACTTATTTCGTTACTAATATAATGCGCATATATACATGTACGTTTACATTTTGTTAATAATAATGGAAATTGAGGGTGAATATTAATTACAATGCTTTCTCCAAACATTTGTTCAACATAAATAGGCACGCATTGCATTTTGTTCAGAGTTTCAGTTACACATCCACAGCCACCCCCCTAAATAACATTTTTAGGTTAAGAAATACATACAGGCATATATAGTATATCCATGGTTTTTCCATAAATATTAAAATTCATAAATTAATAAACATAGAAATAAATGAACTTTTTAGATTTGACACTAATTTAGTAGCACGAAAGAAGCACATCTAAGATAATAGTAGTGTATGTAAAATAAATGTAATTTAATGAGCGTCTTTGACTGTACATTGCACTGTTTAGGGTACTAATATATAGGATACTTGAAAGACTAAGGGCATGCCTAAAAGTGTTATACTGGACCATTTAAGTGGCTTCGATAAATTCAATCACTAATTTGTGAGCTTTACTACACCCGTATTGTCCTTTGATAACGAATTATTCAATTTTCGTTGTAGTAATTTATTATCTTGTGTGTCCTTTGGTTAGATATCTCTAGCCCCTAATAGTATTCTGTTAGCGAATGTTTACATGTAGCAGAAACCACTAGTGCAGAACAACAAATTTACATTAATATTGTTCTAGAAACATGCTATCAATGTTTAACCACAACAACAGACGAATACAATAATACCGACACTTCTGTAATAACCATTCCTAACATTCATTAAAATCTTGTATTGTGTAAAAGCCATTATCTGTTAAATCTAAGACTGTAGAAACGAATGCTTTCAGAGACGCGTGCGGCTCGGTTACTATCTATATCAAAAATAATTAATGTAGTTACTATTCTAGTTTTCCCCGAAAGCACCCGTTTCGGCGGCCTTATAAATAACGTTTGAGTGCGTTTGGAAAGTTTTTCATGTCTGTCATGCTCTTGCAGTGTACTATTATACATCTTGATCTCATACGCTATGCAAATCTTCCAAACACTTTCAGACGATGTATAGGAAACCGTAATTGATCGTTGAGTTAAAATTTGTATTGTATGTATATGTAGACACTGCCCGGAGCTCAGGTTTTCAGCTATTCGAATAATAGTTTCAGCAGGACTCTAGTAACGCCAGTATTTTTTCTGCCTGCATTTTTTGCTGCATAAGTATTCCTTTGAAAAATATAAATATGCCCCAAAATAAGATACTATAAGAAATTTTTGGAATAAAATTTAGCACAATAATAAGCTAATAATATACTTGTATTCATGGTCCAGCGATGTCGGAGTAACATAGAAGGCTAATCATAAAGATAATGACCATGTCCCTCTCAATTAATAAATTTATTATATTTATTAAAAATGGCTTGTTCACGTACTACACCTTATATAACAGAACCTGTTAACACTTTTAATAGCAAAGGAAATTTCAAAATTCCTGGAATACATTTATCAAAAACTATTTTTAAATAAACTTTCACTACTATTCAAAGTAGTAGAAAAGGCACTAACAAGCCACAATAATTGGAAGGACTGTGTGGTTGTATAATTCACAGGTATCGCAGTAAACTCCACGCCACACAAAGTAATAATTTATTCGGGACGCAACGTTTTAACAGCACATTTAACAGCAACTCGGCTGACGATGAGAGTCCACGTGCTATTGAAACGCTGCGTTCCGAATACATTATTAATTTGGGTGGTCCAGAGTTTACTGGGATATCTGTGTATTAATTAACCAATTATATAGTTAATCCGGCTTCCGGATAGGCAGTACTTGTACCACTATCTGATTCATTATAGTGGATGATATAGTTTCGTTAAAGTTGATAGCGGTGGGACTATAACTTGTGTATACCGGACTTTTCAAAGGCATTTCATATTCCAAGGATTTGGCACCGATTCCACACCATGTTGCTAGTAAATCTCTTGATATGCAACTTACCAAATAGTTAATGGTTATCGGTAACAAAACGTCCACGTTCTTGCATTTTTTATCCAGTGTTCCGCAAGGCTATATATTATTTATTGTCACAACGATAGCAAGGATTGTGTGGTTGTATAATTCACAGATATTACAGTAAACTCTACACCACACAAATTAACAATTTATTCGGATTATATTTGTCCCACTAAACAGACTTTGCATTAGTTTACTACAAGAATTTACGCTCAATAGTTCGTGATAAGAATAATCTCTAACATAACTTTCCATTGTTTATGAAAAGAAATTAGAACCTATAAAAAATTAATTAATTCTGTAATTAATAGAACAAAGCCTTTATACGTCACTACATTTGAGCGAGATACCGTTAAAATGTAACCTATTTTCTTCATGCAAATATCTCCGATACAAAAAAGCAAGACTTTATTTTTTAAATATTTCGGAAAAACGTATTCATCGGTACAGGTGCAGGAGATAGAAAAACATAATTTCTCTTTCTACATCTAGACAATAGAGAAAAACGTGCAAATTAAAGTGGTATTTATCTCAAACCCGTGCTTTTACCTTTAAGTCCAGTTCACGCTAAAATCACAAATGACTAGATCGCCGATTGCTTGTCATTCGAAAACCGCGGCATGTTCGACTTTATGTTTAAATTCATCCGTTTTTATGCCTCGAAAAGAAAGTTAAGATTCCAATCACATTGTTACTGTAATTATTGTTATTATCTTTGCTATGCTAACGAATTTATTGTATAGGTATATACTAGGTTAGAACAAAATATAAAACAATAATTTGTTTTCTAAAATGGAACTAATCATATTTATAAAATCGTATTTATTTTTCAAAAAATGTGAGTATAAATGTATCGAAATCGTTGCATATAAAACAAAGAAATACTCCATTTCATAAAAATTACGACGCTATACTTCCCTCTTAAAAAGTCTGAAATTTCTTTTGCTGCCTGATAAAAATATTGTTAACATTGGTTAAGTTATGCCTATCATCACTTACCTCAATGTTCACATGTTCTCCTCTTGTGAAAATGAACAATTTGAGTCTTATTTCTTGTCTAAATATAGATAATTTGTACAGCAATTATTAATGGAATTTAAAGCAAAATTATATTTCGATTACGTTATTATTTCATAGAAACATCTAGAATACATAACTGGCAGTGTATTGAAGGCAAGAGTACCGTAAAAAGAGTGAACCTACAATAGAACATTGCGGCACTCGCAAGACAGCGTACCTATAATCTGATATGCTATGTGATAGTTATATCTATACTGAATACTAACATATTGATACTCATCGTTTGAAACTGTATTCAATCTCGAATACTTTTTGTGGTCATAGAAAGCTCCAATTCTTTTGATTCATCTGTTTCAAAGAAAAACGTCAAGTGAGCAGTACTTGTCGATCTACTAGTGTGGGCACATTTTTGTTTCCAATTTTTGTAAAGGATTACACACAAATGCAATAGTTCTTGCTATGTTGTCTAGTAGATATTTGAAGATTATTTTGTTAGTATGTTTCAATGCAAGTCTAGCACTTCTTTCTAAGGAAGAAAGAATTGTATTCCTTAAGAATACAATGAAGAATAAAGTTTTCGTAATGGTTTGCATAAATTGTGATACATTTGTAAATGTGTTTTTCCTAAACAGTAGCTATCTTGTTGCCTCTCGATTCATGTAGTGCAGTAAATGATACAGCTTCTAACCAGTGAATAGGTTATTCGTAATTATTTAGATATTTCACCAGTTACTGTCCTATTGAGTATTACATTAGAAAGCCATCTATTCGAACGCACACAAAATATAGTCGAATTTGCTATAAAATGAACACTGCAATGAAATGTAGAAATATTCAAGACTCAGATCACACTATTGGGAGTTATTGTAGCAACTAATCCTATTATATCTTAGACATAATTTTATTGTAATAATTGCCAAAGTATTATTGCATTCTCCACCACATACTTCGCTCCAGTTAACGTAGCATCCATAAAGAATGGTTTAATGGTATTATTTTTACAACTTAAGTCCACACGAAATTATTTCAACAAAAAGTCTGACAGGGAATACTATACTGCCATATTTTTCTCATTCTATTACAACATTCAAACCGTTAATCGTAATCTTCAAATCAAATTTTGCGTCTTAAAAATTTTGGCTACAGAACGACGATGTATATCAATGTAATGCACGAAATATATAAGAAGTTTGGGAGAGACCTTCAACTCTATTGCAATACTTATACTAACAGTTGCATTAGTTATTAAACGATCTTTCAATATTTGTAAACTCCTTTATGATTCTATATGAAGTGAAGCAGTTAAATCACAAATTTCTTGGCTAGAGAACCCATCACTGGAATTGATCATCATCACTGCATCGTCAATATTTCAAATCTTTCGTGTATCCAGGTAAATGAAATACTTTCGATGTATGAACTATAGTTAATAGGTATGGATAGAAATATAGTGAGAGCCCAGCTAACAGTATAATCGGTACTAGAGGTAAATGTACAAAATTGTTGGATGCAAGAAAAGAGATTAACTAACATACTTAAAGATATACAAGATGTCCCATATAAAGTAAGAAAGTTAGATCTTCTGGTGTAACCGGAATTTCAATCAAATGTTAAAAGAATAATGCTCATAATATGCACCATATTCGTTTATAAAATTTAGATTGTATTTTGCAATTATGGATATTTTGTTTCGAAAATTTGGATTTGTTCTTTTATCAGACCTGCATAAAGTTATTAAATTGTGGAAGTGCCTTACCGTCAGAGCACAAATCATTTACAATCACTGAAGAAAACACCGGTTTTTCTCTCCATGTCTTGCATTACATCCAGTTGAAATGTCTTACGATTTTAATTTTTTATTTTAACGTCATGCTGATTGTATGATGGAAGTATAAATCCATATTCCTACAATGCCGCAAAAGCTGCAACATTCGTCACTTCAAAATAAAACAAACATTCTGTTTGCAAAACTAACAGTACCAATACAAGAACGTTCGGTGTCTAAAGCTGAGCGCCAATAACTTCGAAGTATTTACCAATCTAAATAATGGTTTTCTAATTGAAAAACTCAGAAAATGTTTTGTTCGAAATGATTGTGGCTACGTTCTGCTTCCGCTATTGCGACGTTAAACGTGAAAACTCAATAATACTGTAGTAGTGTACCATAGATAATAATATTTGCCATTGATAATGGGCACTACAGGAATAAACGTGTCTTAGGCGGGGCATCAATTTGTACGCATGCGCCATGAAATTTTTTTCAAGAGCTTTCATAGGAACCAGCAGTTTTTTAAGATATAATCAATTATTCTTTGCGCCTGCTCTAAAATTGTTCACCTATTTCTTTCCTCTATAGGAACTTCATAGATATCATTTCCACTTTAGATGAACTTCCATGACTACAATCTTTATTTCAACCCTATACATGAAACAGAATATATAATAACGCCCGTTTGTTATTCTCAAAGACTAATAAAAACTAAACAAGCGGCACCTGCGCGTGTTGCAAAAAAAAACAGACTGAAGTTGGTGAAACAATGACGGAAGAAGAAAGTTATTAAAACGCATGACTTAACTAATTGACACGATCAAAGCACGCTTGATATTTTGTGTAGTACATTTACATTTTCGCAGTTCGATGAGCACGCGGTGTATGACTCCGCAGACTGTGGTTGAGCGGGACGCCGCCGAGAACGATAGCGATGCTCTGGAAAACTCGAGCACAAGATGAGAAAACACTCTCACTTCAGTTTTTGATCGCACCATGCAACGGCGTTCGAGTTGGAGCGACATCGAGAAAAACGACGCGCACAAGTTCAAGGATTGCGTGGATATGCTATTATACTCTTATTATCGCATTATGTTGTGGCTTATATTTTCATTTCTGGTTTTGTTCGGTCGGATATAAACAAATTAAAGACATCGCTTCGTGATATTATCTTGAAAGATGCGTCACAGAACATTAAAGAAGATTTTACACATAGGTATTTTCTCTTGAAAATGAACTAAAACTGGATATTTGAACTTTTTAGCAATTAGTGTTAAATCAAGTGTATTACTTTCCAAATGGTTCTGGAAGGTTACAAATTCCACTTACGCATGTTTTACATCTTTACGTAGTCGTGACTATTGTTTACCACCTTCTTTTTTTTATTATTTACACGTTTAAAAGCATTTCGGCGAATTCGCAGTAATGTCACGTGAGTTATATACGGTCACACTGTGTCGATCGTGAACTCAATGTAAGAAAATGTGAATTCACACAATATCCATTAAAGTTACAAGAGGCTCACTTACTTCGTTGTTTTAGTAATTTTATTAAAAAGAAACTATGCATTTTTAGGTATGTTTACATATATCTTCTTCTACGTACTTACCGCAATAAACATGAAAATAATGGTCGTGCATTGTAGGACGATGGCTTAATAATACATGATATGTACATACAAGTAATGTCGCTAAAAAGATATATTTTATAATTTGTTGGTGTTCTTAAATTATTTCGTATCCCTTTTTAGCGTTGATGAAGTTTTAATAAACTAAGGCAAAACATTAGCTTTGTGTAATATTTATTACTGAGCCTTTGCCTATTATTGATAATCATTTACGAAAACAGCACAGTAGCTCATGACCTTAAAATATTGTATAATAGAATTAGATTTTTGTTTTATTACTATGGCGACCTGAAATGTTTCTGGAATCGGTAAGAAATGGCGCACCAAGATTGAAGTAGAATCATTGGTCGGCAAGGGCAACCTTTTTATGGAAACTTCCAAAATTTCAGACGTCTACTGTCAGTAATTGTTGTTTAAGAGTGTGTTTTGTGTAGCAAGTCAGGTGCTTTCACAAAAATGGATAAAATCGAATTTCGTGCAATGATAAAACACTTTCGGATGGCTGCGAAAACGGCCACGGAAAGTCCAAATATTTTGCTAGAGGTTCATAGCGGATGTACTCCATCATTTCCGACCATTAGCTTCTGGGTGAGCGAGTTCAAACGTGGCCGCAGAAGCACAAGTGACGAACGACGCAGTGGGCGGCCAGAAACCGCTACCAACGATGAAATGGTCGACAAGATTCATGATATCGTGTTAGCCGATCGCCGGCTGAGGCTGAAAGAGATAGCAAAGAAAATAGGCATGTCAGAAGAACGCGTTGGCCATATGCCACACGAAATTTTGGGTATGCAAAACCCTTCAGCGCGATGGGTACCGCGTTTGCTCACACTGGAGCAAAAATGAAGCTGGGTGACCGTTTCGGAAGAGTGTCTGGCCAGAATCCAACGCAATCCAAGGGATTTTTTCATGCATTTCGTAACCGTGTATGAGACTTGGATCCAGCAGTACATACCGGAAACCAAGGAACAGTCGAAGCAGTGGATCTTTCCGGGCGAATCGGCTCCGAAGGAAGCAGAGACCGTTCCATCGGCCGGACAGGTCATGGCGACCATTTTTTGTGATTTCGAAGATGTGACCCTCATCGACATCGACATCGACTATCTGCAGAAGGGAAGGACGATAACAGGGCGGTACTACAGCGATTTGTTGACCTGATTCGATGCATTAATGAAGGAGAAACGGCCTCGTTTGCAGCGGAAAAGGTGCTCTTCCACCACGACAATGCACCGACTCATTCATCCCTCATCGTCCTGTCTAAATTGAATGAGCGCTACGAATTAGTCTCTCATCCTCCATATTCACCGGAGCTATCCACAGCGACGTTTTCCTATTCTCAAACCAGAGAAAATCATTGGGAGAGTTTTGCCTCAAATGAAGAGGTCATCCCCACTACCGATGGATATTACGCAGACCTCGAAATATCCTACTATTCCAAAAAAGTGTATTAATCTTCGACGAGACAACATCGAAAAATAAAAATAAAGAACCACACCAATACGGTGTTTTTTTATCGATTTCGGAAGCATTTCAAGTCGTTCCTGTATTTTAGCCGCCATCTTCAAGTCTTTTATAAGCCAGTAATAGTAAATTTGTTTCGGTTTATTTGTAAAATTTTCAAAAAATAATTAACTCGACGAAAAGGGAAACAGCTCTTACTTCTAAAAGGTTACAATTTGTAAATACGTTAAAAATAACACTGGATAAATTTTAACTCAAAATAATGGAATTCAATCTGTATTTCACAAATTATTTCACATTCCGTACGCTCTGCATACGTCATCACTACATATACAAAACTCTTCTTTCAAATTGGAGAAGATATTTTATGTATGCCTTCCTAAATAGTAGACAATAATTATAAAACAACTAGAGGGTCGACTAACTATTTGCAAAATGTATTGACTTTGGCGGCAAAGGTAATATAGCAAGCACCAAACAGTTTTTGAAAACTGATGATTTAAACTGTAAAAGCTTCGGTGGTGTAAATTTGTAATTTTGACATGTACGAAATAGGTTCTTTCTTCTGTTCAGCTGAATTTTCCAGAATATCTTCAAGCTTACTGGACTCTCCTATTTTCGAAAGCAGTACTTAGTACTGTAGATTTAACTTTAAAACTATCATCCTAACTTTCAAGTTAACTAAACTACTGATTTATAATTTCGAAGTTAAAAAAAACGTATTTATCCTTAATTCCAATAAATGTGTTCAAAACGTACGCGAATAAGTAAACAAAATCTTTTTGAAGTAAGATGTGAATCACCTGACATTTAAACTGGTAGTTTTCAAAGAATGTTACATAAAGCATACGATCAAAGTAACTGTAATTTTCTCGGAAATGGCTAAAACGCTTTCCTTTAAACTCGTTCCTTTATCGCTTCGCTAATTTACGAGGTTATATTTTGTATTCCACTGTGCAACAACTAAAATTTCTAGTCTGGTGCTTTACGACTTTGCAATGCATTAGAAATTCTGATTTTTTGAAAATCTTTAGAGAAGTGTTTGTTGAATATTTAGTAAAAAGCTTTGATAAGTTGATAGTAAAATAACAGCTTTAATGCTGGCAAGGATGAAGTGTGCTATGATATTTTTCAACCTTATAGTAGATGTTTAAGTATAAGTAATTAAATTGTTGTTTTTTGAATTGTGGGATATATAAGAGAATTAGATGCATACACAGTTGAAAACTTCCTTAAATAAAAAGGGATTATATTTCGCAGCATCTGAATACCCTTAAATATTGGACCAATCGATTCCGTCTAACGATTCTATACTACCTCCGCAGGAACAGATATTCTAGGAAAGGACTATAGAGTGGAACGGATGTCCACAGCAATCACAACACACATGTACATGCACGAATTTTGCGTTTCATGTTTTTAAATGCGTTTCACAGCTGTTCAAGAGTTATATTATTACAAAATTCTTTATACCATTGGAAAGTTCTTTAATAGTGTGTTGTGGTATTGTAAAGATGGCGTTATTCATGTGCGGAAGAATGGAATAATCTAGAATTGTGAGATCTGGATACCTTGGAGGAAAATTTACTATTCGATTATCAAAGAACTCTTCCAAACGAACAAGTGCTTGTTCAGCCGTATATGTTGGCGTACTGTCTCCTTGGAAATATCCTTCTGTAATTTCATAATTATTAGCTGATTAATAAAGGGTTCCAATATCTCATATCGGAATCTTTCAGCGTTTATTACTCCCTTAATAAAACACGGATCCAATGATTCGTTGTAATGGTTTTTCCACAACTTCATGACGATTTTTTGTCGACCATATTCTTATATTTTGCTTGCTTAAATATCCCGAAATGTGAAACGATGCCTCGTCAAGAAACATTTATTAAGAACATCATTATTATTCGGGTTATTCAAGAACCATTGGCAGCAATCGGTTCTTCTATTATAAGCAACGAGACCGAGTTCATGAAGAATTTTATAAATGTTTTTTGGTATATTCTAGTTGATAACTGAACTTTCTGTGACACTTTCGTGATGGATTTCTTTGGTGGGTTTTCCATTCGATGTCGAACATCTTCAATACATCCTGCAGTTCGTCTTTTAAGACATGTGATACATGGTTTCCACAATTTAAAAGTGGTGATTTCAATGTGAAAATCAGTGAGCTCTTTGGTAGACTACAAAAATGCGAAGACGGGCAATTACAGGAGTTATTGGATGATGACCCAACTCATACTTAATGGCAATTAACAGAAGCATTACATGTGTAACAAGAAACAATCAGCAGACGTTCACGAGCAATTGGGAAGATCAATAAACTCGGTAAATGGGTCCCACACGATTTGAGTGAGCCTCAAATAGAAAATCACAGTCATCTGTGAAATGCTGAATGGAACCATTTTTGTATCGAATTCTGACGGCTGGCGAGAAATGGATTTATTTTGAAAACCCGAAGAGGAAAAAATTGCGGTTTTCACCTGGCGAAATCCTCCCTTCAACACCAAGGCCAAATCGCTTCAGCAAGAACACCGTGCTTTGTGTTTGGTGAGACCAGAGCGGTGAAATCGTTAATACACAACGTTATCGCCAAGAGATGATTACTTTAAACCACCTATTAACTGAAAAGCTACCGGAATGGACCGGAAGACATGGCAAAGTGATTTTGTTACACGACAATGCGCCGTCTAATACAGCAAAACCATTGAAAAACACTTTGAACTTGCTTGTACTCTTCAGACCTGGCACCATCTGACTCACCTCTTCGCATGAATGAGGCACGCGTTCGCAGAGCAGCTTATCAGCAATTTCGAGGAAGCTGGAAAATGGCATGATGAATGGTTTGCCACAAGAGGCAAGCAGTTTTTCTAGCATGATATCCATAAATTACCTGAAAGATGGATGAAATCTCTAGAAGCTGATGGCCAATATTTTGAATAAAATAATTAATTTCCCTTGAAAATTTCGCGTTTATGTTTAACAAAAGAACCAGAAAAAAATTATGCATACACCTGGTATATGAAATAATATTAATATTATTTGTTGGTCTTGGTATTACACTGTCTATACAATCTACTGTTTTGACTTGTGGATATTGACAAGTCATTATTTGGTTGATTGGAAAATACTATTCATAATTCCTAAATTTACCCAGCAAGCATATAAGAATTGCAGAAAATGATATGATTTCATTAGCAGACTAAAATCATATAAAGATAAAACAATTCAAATAAAATAAGCCTCTTACGGATCCAGCTCGTGGAGATTTTAGAGTTGATTAACAAATGAGTCCGGATCGTGAGGAAATTAATTTCGCCAGAATACACGTGTTCGTCGAGAGAAAGATGCATTCAACGTGTAGGTAGGTTCATATACTATAGCCAGTTCGAGTGTTCCGAAACGGCGATACCAAATTTTATAATTATCGTATCGGAATCTAGCTGGACTGGTTGTCGGCAGAGGATGAGGGTGCTACGCGTCTGACGTGCCATTTGTATCGGGCAGACGTACCCGTTCAACACTCGCTCTCTCTGCACTTCACACCAAAGCGGAGGCAGCAGCAACGCTGCAACACAATACAATATACATCCCGCTCGCTAAGTAGCCGGGATGTATCTCCGATGCTTTGCTCGGTGCGCATGGTGGATGGAAGAGGAAAGCATCCGTCGAGCGACATGCAGCATCAGCAGCGAAAAGAGGTTGCGGCAACAAATAACTTTTTTTTCTTCTACAGCTCGCTTTTGCTATTTGTGGAATGATATATACTTGACTTCTTTTCGGTTTGTTTTTTCCGGTGAGCGACGCTTTGTACAAAACTAAAAGGATTATATGCCGGGACGTGATAACTTTAGGACTTAAGATCTAAACGATAATTTAATACTTAAATCCATGAATTCTATGAATGCAGTACATATACTATTGATACGACTCATGCATTATTAAATAATATCAACTACGGTTTCTTAGTTCACCATCATATAGAATTTGGTTTTGACGGTGGTTGTTTGATTCGAGATTATTGCCTGTGATATTTATTTTAGATGATTGATAGGTTCGGTTAATACTCTTTGGACAAATAAATTATTCCCCTTGTCCAAAATTATTTCTGCTTTCGCGTCTGAGTTTATGGAATAGTATTTATTACTTGATATCTGCTGTATTTGGAGTGATTAAGAATGAAGTACGTGTACAGATTTTAATACATAAACAAACATTCTAAAATTAATTTATTTATTTACCGTTTCTTTCCACACGAGTTATCATAATAGTAACCGTTTTATAACAACTTATAATTTTCAGTTCCAAAGCTTCACTGTTTTGACAAATTCTTCCCGGTAATTTCTTCTAAATTCCAAAGTAAATCGTATACCAGCTACTCGAACTTTGATTATTACTTCCAATTTTTAAGATTCTTTTACACAGAACTCGGCAAGTATGGCCAAAGGATTCTGACAGAATCTCTAGAAAATACAAGGGACCTGTTCCCACAACATTTAAAGTTCGACAAACAACTCACAAAATGAGACCTCATAATAGCACCGCATAACGATATATTGATTTAAATATTCTTGTTGGTATATTTGATATATCATTCAAATTTATAGTTAGAAATATTAATATCGTAAATACCAATTGAACCACTACCTAAACATTACGCAATTCAAAAGATTTTGCAAATACGATGGAAAACATTTCCTGAGACTACATACAACCAAATATGTACATGCAATTCGCATAAATGCGGTTGTCAAATTAAACTTAGGCAATTAGGCGTTTTCTGATACCACGGCATTGATTTTTGCGCGACAAAATATTCAAATTTTGTCAGTGGCATGTAGTATCCCAATTTTCACAGAAATAAATTTTAATAAATGTTTAATAACCGTTAATGTTTTTATATGTTTATATGAATTTATGACGTCCTATTCAAAATAGCTTCAAGGGTATTACTAGTTTCAAAAGCAAGCGTATTATTGGTTGCATGTTTGTCCTAGTGAATTTTACCCTCTGATGTAATGTCACGTCCTCATGTTGGATACACTTTGCAGTATTTTTACAAAAACGAAAATAAACGTTTTCTGGTATCAAGTTACCAAGTAAGGTACCAATTTCCAGAATGTACAAATATGATGGATTCTTTTTGATCACACCAGATAGTCTTGCAAGCAATAGCCACAAATACAACAACGATCTACTAGTTTGGCAATAAATCAATTTATACCATATCCATTTAAAACACGCAAAAATGTGAAAGAGACTAAATCTAATAGATGTCAAGATAACTATGAAACATATTTTTCTTTTACATTTGTAAGTTTTGCTCTCCTTATCAATAGAACCGATTTTGAACACTGTATTTTCTAACTTCTCTTAAACAAAATTTGTTATGTTAGAATTGTTGCAGCACATAAAAATTGTGGGAGACAATTGC
Organism: Trypoxylus dichotomus; assembly: GCA_023509865.1. NCBI lineage: Eukaryota > Metazoa > Arthropoda > Insecta > Coleoptera > Scarabaeidae > Trypoxylus > Trypoxylus dichotomus. The sequence continues at coordinate 41,755,691 of CM042074.1, read as the reverse complement.
GGGTATGGGTAATTCTAAATTGTAATATAATTTATTATGTTGCAATAATTGTAAAACTGTAGCCAAGTTTATTTTAAAATAACATTTTTATCTCAACCGTTAATATGAGTTCTGAGTCACCTATATAGCAAAATTCGTCTGCATTTTCAAAGTAGGATTAATTATGTATTGGCTTCTAAGCTTATTTAGGAAGAATATCATTTTTATGAAAAGTTATACAAAATCACAAAATTATCTACTTTAGTATTGTTCCAGCATTTTCTTTATTTAATTTAACATTTTATAGCATTAAATGCTATCAAACCTATGGAAATTTATTGTTTTACTCATTGGTTTTACTTCACAATTGCAAGATTTACATCTTGATCATTTGTTGACTTAACTAGCGTAACATAACTGCGCTCCTGCTGAGAAGCAACTCGATATAATATCCACCACTTTGATAAAGAGAGTAAACATGATTACGGACAACTTACAAAATCACCTGTATTACAATTAAATGTAAGTATTGGATATACCTAATTTAGTATTTCGTCCGAATTTGAGCAGTAGTTACAGAGTAAAAAGTCCAAAATAGACCTATTTTCTAGGAAACCTTTCACTTGTTTAGTTTCCTTAGAAGTAGCGGCATCCGATATTTAAGGTAGTCAGTCCTACGGCCTCTATATAATTGGCAAATTTTGCCAAAATCGGTAATTCCTTGTAAGCAGAATATCAAACTACACCCGTGAAAACATACAATGGTAAAAGCATCTCTATTTATAAAAATTAATGAAGCATATTCTAGATTACGTTAATTATTGACACCCAAGAAATATACATTGGATGTCTTTAAAATAGTTTAAATATATAGGTTACAGATACCTCCTCTACCTAATTAATTTATTATTCACGTTTATATACTGAACATCCCAGCCGTTCTCCTTGGATACTACACACATCTATATATGTATATAAATTGCCAAGCAATTTAAAGAAAAATATCAATTTGTTTCATTTAGTGGACAATTAGTTTTAAGTTCTCTTTCGTAGATAAGAGGAAGGATCGTGCTTCTCGCTTCGATTCGAGAAACGCTCGTATATAAACGAAAAGCGAGACCGTTTTCGTATGAGTGTGTGTATCGCTTTAAAGGCCAGCGTAATTTAGATAAAGGACCCCTTTTTTGATGATGGACCTGATTTTTATTGCCTTAATGGTGCGAATTTTATGTATTCTTTATCTCCGAACACATTTGAATGTTGGAGTTTTCGGTGTCACTCTAAATTTTCCCCGAATGACGTACTAAAAATGCTAATGTGTTTGTATTGTACGGTTGTATAGGTGGAAAGGTCGAAAAAGAGGCAATTTCGATGTTTTCTTCTCTTTTTTTTCGACTTTACTCGCGAATAACCTTGCTCTTGCTAATTAGTCATACACAATGGTTTAGTTTTATTCGGCACGTCTGCGGTTACAGTTTTCCTAATTTTTTGATAGCTTCTCGATGTATAAATAGACAGAAATAGATAAATTTTGGGGCGAAATTTATTGGCATCGTAACGTCGACTTTACTGCTTTGGAACACCTTTAAGACACGTTATTAATTAAACCAATTCCATATAAATCTTTACGTTGGCTAACGGAAATTTTTTATCAATGTTTAACTTTAAGTAGCGATCGAATATGCATGCATAACAAACCACTTAAATTTCTTAATTATAAAGACAGGAAATTGTTTTATTACCACTATCTCTTTCGATTCTTCGTTCGAAATCCTCACGCTCACGTCGCACGAATAAAATGTTCGCCGATCATTAATTTTAATGATCCTGTATTAGGAAATAATATTTATAACATCTAAGAAATATAATACTTCTTATTACCATACACTTATGATATAACTGCTACAAAAATCATTATGTTTTTATTCACGGTTAGTGCCTAAATTATTCATGTATTCGCACGCACACATAGACAAAAAAATCTCTTTAATACGTATTATTAATGATAACTAGTTATGATAGATTGCCAATACAACTGTTATTTTTTATTTTCTTTGATTGGTTAAACGCCTGGAGCTGGTACAAAATATGCGTTCAAGCGCCAGAATAATAACCACGAACAAATTCCTATGCAGATACATACCAATGCAACAATGATTGCGTTTTGCTACATTTGAACTTTAAAGATGATATCGGCAGTAGCAGACATTGAACAAACAGATAATAAAGAGGATACTAAATAAAGATACGAGGGTCACGCTATATATTTTGAGATGCAAAAAAACTACAAATCTTTTTTACGAAAATGATTTCATTTATGTTCAAAATAATCACTTCCTGCATCAATGCACTATCATAACCGAAGCTTCCACGACGTAAAAGCTTGAAGCCAGTCATACTTTGGAATGCTTTCAAAAAATTGATGCATTTGATCCTCCGTCGTGAAACGTCTACCACGTAAATGTTTCTTTGGATTAAAGAGCAGCCAGAGACCACACATGGCCAAATTAGACGAATAGGGTGGATTTTCAATGACTCTAACATTATTTTCACGTAAAAACTCAAGTGCCTGGTATGTTTGACAATGCATTGTCACGGTGCCATATTAACCTGCGAATGTTGACTGCAGGTAAACATTTTGTCGTGTACCAGTTTACTGTGACTGTACGTTGATTTTCCAACTTGATTGTCTTTACGAATCCTGTACTGCTATAAGGGTAAATCTTGGGTTACGGCAACCAAAAACAACCAATTAATTTTCAAAGTGTTTTTCTATCTAAAATATCTAAACAAATCAGTGATGTATCTCTATTATTATAAAAAATATGATGTAAACAAATAAAATGTTGGGTATTAAATTGTTAAAAACAAACGTGTTAAAATCGACGAAAGAAATAGTTTCAAAAGTAAATTGGTTCACTTTAGAATTTGAAACTCAATATTTAATAAACTAATAATTACTCACATATACAAATAATGTTTACAGATAAGAGGAATCTGTTACGCAGATATCTTTCATTTGTAACCATATATCCTTGGTAATCACTTTTTTCCCAAAATTTTTCTCTTATAACAGCTTCTAATCATCAAACAACTACATCCGATGTGCCGCAAGCTTTCTATCTGGGTACCTCACTATTTATCATTTATTACTGTGGCTTGTGAGATTTTGATGTTCGGTGATGATAAGAATGCTGAGGTGCATTTCAAATAAATTTAGTTCAACTATAACAAAGTGTAAAGCATCCTTTCTATCTAGTTACTCGTTGCACTAAGAATTTAAGATGTTTGATGTTCAGCTCGATTTCAGCGACCACGTTCCATAAGCGGTTTTTTTGTGTGTGTGATCAAAAAAAGCTAATTAAGTGGGTATTTTAGAATCAAAAATTTTTGGCTTGTTAGGTTTACACATTTTATTAATTACATTTTTCTATACTGCTATTTTGTGGTATATTTGTCGTTATTATTGTAACACCATTGAAGAGAAATGTGTGATCTTCATTAATTTCAATGCCAAATTTTTAGGTGCTCCAGCGCCTATATTGATTATATTTGTTGATAACATTGTACTGTAAGTGTACACTACTTGCTTCGTCATTATTTTGTCAAATTCGTTTAAGTTACTTTGAATGATGTAAAATTGTCTAGTGCAGTTTGATGGTACTAGTTCATTGTAAATAGTTATTCTACAAATAGGAATATATAGACTGTAATTTAGCTAAAATCTGCATTTCGTTTTCATTACTATACCATTTATATGGTTTTATTATGTTATTTTACTTATACTTTTATTATATATACTAGCTGCCCTTACTTTAATGACACAAATATTTTTGCTACATTAACAGTCCGTTTCCTGTGTTCCATTTGGTCTTATATTTATAGTATCGGTAATAATTGTAAACAATTGATATTTATGAACGTGAACTCCAGTCATATTCATTTGTCAATAAATATTTTAGAAGTTTAGGACTGGAAATAGTAGGAAATTTCAATAAAATATTTTGGAGTAACATAGTGTACAGACGTGATATAGGTCTGGTTGAATAGTTATCTTATTTTTTTATCTAGTGTACTAGACAAAAAGGAATAGTGTCAGACAAACTTTATATTGGAAAATAAACGAACATGGGATAAATAGAAATGCTTCAGGTTTGCAACAACTTTTACGAATATGTTGTTTATATTAAATAACAAGTACATCAGATGAGAGCTCTAGTCAACTTCAGTTATTGATTTAATTAGAAACTTATCCTTAACTACCGCCAATTTGGGCCAACTTTTTGAATGTTCCTCGTACGCAAATCCGTATGTATCAATTACACTTGCTGCCGTACGCGGAGAATTTACAATGTTATATTCAGCCGAAGTTAGGCTTAACCATGTATATATAAGCTGTTCACATACATATCACTTTCTAATGAGACAGGCGATAAATAAAACCAACTACAAATGTGCTAAACTATCCACTATTGAGTCACGAATACGCCCCCTTCTATATGTATTTTCGTCAGCAACGGTCCTCGGTAACATTTCATTGCGGCGGGCCGGTATATCGACTGAGATTAACCGTGTTTCCGTCATCGTCGTTTACGTACCGCGTTCGAGTATCGCCGCTGCAATTAAAAACCGGATAGGATTTCCTATTTTGTGCCATTACTTGTTCTTGTACGTATGTAGCTTACTTATGCATGCGACTATGAACTAAATGAATTGAGTAAAAGTTACAGATTATCTTAGGCACTAGGAATTTGTAACGATTCTCGAACGGACATATAACCGATAACATTTTACTCCCTTGTCCAAATTCGTCTATATCTCCTAAAAAATTCCTGATATCTTAAATAGTACATTAAAAGAGAAAAGTGAGCCTAATCTGGTACATATCAGGAAGAAACTAATCAGGGAGGTTTCTTTAAGTGAAAGTCGCATAATGCAGTAGAAATATGTCTAATAGAACCATACCATAGAGCATACTTCTATAGGCAAACCACGGGATGAACTTACTCCCTTATCAGTATGTTACTTAAAAAAATACCTCCAAACAACAACGGAAACCAACCACAATCACTTTTGAAAACAATTACAACTATTCTTATTTAAGTCTTTAGTAAGTAAATGTTGCTGTTTTGACTTATTTTTGGTATTGATTTAAACACACAAAAGGTGATGTAGAACTGTGTCTTTGTATTAACATTATTCAAATTAATTTATTGTAAATATATTGAGTACATGGAGTTTCGTCCTTTCAAATAGAAAATCGATGAAACAAGATATATTGATATCGTATTCACTTTTAAGTACCTTGAATAGAAAAAAGCTTCCAAAATTAGTTTTTTCTGTACTCTGTAATCTGTGAAACCAGTAAATACCTTAACGTAGTAATATTGATGACGTTCTTACTTTTTATAAATCGTTTTTACTGCATTAATAACCTAAATAAGCAAATATTTGGCAGACTGATACATTTCTGTGTTAATCTGGGTATTTACTGTTTTAATATGAACGATTTGCTGTTTGGAAATGTACACATAATGTTCTATATTTGAATAGGGTCACATCTGATTTTGAATAGCATAATTAGATTGTATTTGAACAATATTGTCACATATTAGAGGATCATGTATTGTTAGGAGTAAATATGTAAATAGATTAACAATTTACAATTAAAAGACATAGAGGTTATTAATATTAATTAATTGAACAGCTAAAACAAGAAAAGCAAAACTCTCTGACACTTAAATAGAAAATCTAAGCTTTCAAATTGATTCAAACAAACAATGCGTCAAATTATCATAGAAGTTTTTTTTAATTTTTTTTGGATTCGATACTTTCCATTCACCTAATCGGTAATATTTGCTTGCTATTCAAATCTATCGTCTTAAGCTTGTTACTTGGGAAATCGTAACAAAAACTAAAGTAAATTTGGGAAATATATAGCATCCGGCAGGGAGATGTTATATTTATGAAATTGATATAACCAGCCCATGTATTCGTTCTTCGATTTTAGTAGCAATGAACGACTGAACAAGGGCACCTTTGTTGGCACCAAAGACGCAAACATAGCGAAGATTTTGAAATTACTTTGATGAGGACCTGAGAGGACTATGGACAATTCTCCACAATCCATTAGCCCCTGACGTGCCTGGATGGAAACGTAATTAGGACGACGTCATCTTTAACACCCAAATTACATTCATTTTTTGAAATAATAAAAATTGACACTCGTCAAAATACTAGACACTTCACTGTAGTTATCTATCCAGTCAAGTAGCTAAGTAGAACGCTGTGTGTCGCGGAGTATCGTGAAGGCATCTCTACTTCCTTTTTATGAACATATCCGAATACGTTTTCTCGATCGTAGATCCTCTGTTTTAGCTATACATTCAAATAGCTCCAATGGATGCTGTCGACATATACAACACTCAACAGGAGATGTTTAACTGTTGTTACAGATAAACTAAGGCGTCCAGACATAATTACACAATTTTAAAGCAAACCTAGTTATACACGTTGAATTTGTTTTAAGTATTTCTTAAGCTGCATACGGTGTAAATTTATCAAGTATAATCGATGTAAAATTTTATTAAGTAATCTTTGCGCACATCTTGTCCTATCTTCTCTTAAGATTTCTCATAAAATGTTAGCAACTTCCGCTTTCTTAGCTTCTATTATCTTGATATTTATAATGTAGGACGATAAAATAAGAATAACTTTTTAAATATCTTGTACTAGCTATCGTTTTAAATTCCCATTCTGAGTGTAATTTTGAATCTTACTAGCAACATGAATTAAGACTAGTTGGGGGAATTTGTTCCATATAAGCCATGTAATGTGCCGCAATGTTCCACGATATGGTATAACCTATACATTGGTATTTTGAACATATTGCTTTGTACTTAAGAAATGATTATCTCCCCAACATGTGTATCCAATGACTTCATCAAAAACATCTGCGAAAGGAAATGGCTATTTACTGATAGTTTGTTTCTGTGCTTGATTAGTTTCAGTCACACCGTTCGGAATATGCTTTCACCTGGTCAATTAGCACATATAATTGAAATGCCATTATCAACTAACAAACCTCTTTTGTTTTTTTCTTATATCGTACTTTGTAGAATTAGTATCTAATCAAGGTACTTATCTATATGAACTTCGAAGTACCTTGGCATTGCATACTTCATTGAATTTCTTATAAACCATGCATAGTTTTAATCAAACTATATTCCATGGCAATTAAATTAGGGCTACTAAAATTGTCGTAAGGAATTACTATAATTTTATAGTTTTACTTAAGTATAGAAATCTAGTAGAAGGTTATTAAAACAAATTTGTATGGATATAGGTTATTTAGTATTTATAGGATCTTCTTTCGGAAACTCCAATACGAGGATGTTTTAAGTTTTGCGTACTGGACTATAGAGAGGGTCACCAACCAAATCTCAGTACTAAAAATTAAATGCAATACGTGCATCGTAGCTATAATGAACTGTCAAAATTATCAATTATCTCAACAAGAGTGACTCTCTGAGTTGGTTTCTGTTTTCAGCAATGAAGCACCACATCAGTCAACAATTTCTCATTGCTAATGTGAATTCAGATGTGGAGGGATTAGGCTTAGCGACGATCTAAGAGCAGATGCATCGAATATGTCACTCAGGATAACGTCGATGCTCTGCACAAGATCATTAACAATGGTTGACATGTGACATATCACGGGATTAAGACTTCATCAGCGATTTCAGAAAACTAAATTCAAAACATTTTACATGAAGAGTTATGTGTAAACGAACTAGCTTCCCATTGGATACTACATCTGTTGATTGAAAACGGGAAACAATTAAGTTAAATTTGAGTCCAAACGCTCCAAAAACGTGTACAACATCGTCATTGGTGATGAATCTTGGCTAACAACGAGCCAGAAAATAAACACAATGAGTCGCTTCACTTGCTGAGTAACACACGTCCATTTTCGTAACACTGTTCTTACAAATATAGAAGACGCAGCTAAATCACAAAGAGGAATTATTTTCTCGTTACAAAAAGAGAGGGTAAAAACATCAGAGATCGTGCAATGCCTGCCAGGGGTATATTGAGAATTTGCAACCCTATCCAAAATGAAAACTATTAGTGAAATTAGTGTTACTCTAGGAGTACATCATGACCTTACATGAATTTTTGGGGGGAGGTATTAAGGTTGTTTGAAACTGAACAAAAACTCAATAGGGGCAACATTTGCCACCAACTTCATCACCTTTTAATTTGTTGCAACGACCAAACCTTTGGCAATGAATAATAACTGATGATGAAACATGAATGGCGCAAACCCGAACACTTTTTTCGTGCTATTTCATGGTTAGAGTGGATTCCCATTTCTGGAAGATCCCAAGTTCTTATCTGCTTTCCGCGGTATCTCTTTCCCTTATTCAAATAATAGCGACTACAAGTCTTTTATGTAAATGAAATTAAATTTTTACTATAACGCAACTCAAGAATGTTTTTCTAATTTTCGAACACACAGGATACCTTACCTTTACTGTACTATAGACGGAGATAAATTGAGGTCCGAAAATGAGTCTAAGCAACAAAATAATTTCCCACCATATGTACTGTAATAAATTGACTTAATTATAGTACAGAATGCAAAGTAATAATCCATACAAGAAGGATTCAAAGTGTTATTTCGAGTAAAATTTCTTGAATCATATTTTCTATATTATTTGAAATGATCCTAGTTTAATGGCCAGCGAGTGTATGTAGAAAATATTTTAAAACGTTGTATTTCACCTATCTATGTCGTAAATACACTTCGCACTGGTAGTTTACAAAACGCGATAATTAATCGAAAGCAACAGATGAAAATTACCATAAGAGATGAAGATTTTCAGTTAATGCTCTAACCTTTCCAGTTACTCGTATGCAACGTTCATCGTAGGTTCGCTAATAACTCTATTTGTTTAAGCAGTTATCGCTAAAGTTACGAAGTATAACTATATAGATGACACGAATTTAAAATAAACAACTTCTTCTCTAATTGTTAAGCGTTCACTAATATCTTTCTTCTTCGGAACATAATTAAACTAATGGGATGGTACTGTTTAACTTTAAGTGTTACACTGCATCGCCAGCAGCTTCGTATTCCAGCGCAGTATCAGCATCTAGTGCATATTTCGAATTAAGCATCGATTCCCGTACTCTGTATCAATCAATAAGTCAGAATTCTTCTAAGGCACAGCGGGTTTTTTGTAGGAGCCGCTTTTTGCGCAATTATACAAGTATGCATATATACATTTACGCGATGTTAATTACTTTATATATATTCTATTAAAGCAATGGTAGATTTTTTTTGTAGTTCGGTTACATTGTGGCATGGTTTTTCTATATAACTTTCATCGAGAATTGGAACAGCAGCATAATATGATTAAGGCAACAAACTACAAAGTCAGTAAAAATAACACACGTCGTATATGTTACTGAAATTGTTGTAACTCCATTTATATTATGTTATGGTACCTCAAATGAATATTTTCTTGTAACGAAACAAACTATAACAAGGTTAAATTGTGTGACATCTAATGAAATGAAATATATCCCTTTCAACTTATGTCAATATGGTGAGAGGCGTTGTGTTTACTGTTGTGCAGACAACAGAGATGCTTTCATTGTTATTGCTCCAGGCAGTAGCAATGAAAATTAATAGTCCTTATTGAATTTAATGTTTTAAAGCTGGATGTTGTTTATACAGAAGAAGGTGTTAAAGAAAAAGTAATACAACATGCAGCTTTTGGAAAACTGATCTCTGGGCAACTAACAATACCTTCAAATGATTTTGACAGATTTAAAAGGAGGAAAGATTGCTTATAGTCATCGTTAAGGAAAAGACACATATTGCTAAACTATTTTCTCCAAAACTCGTATGACTTGGAACACAGTATAAATAGCAACATATTTTCGGATGAGGAAGGATTAACTTTAGAAGGTGCTATGTGTGAATCTGAATTCCGTAGCTGGAATGGTCTAATTATAATAACAAAATATAACTAACGATATGCAAATGTACATTGTCGGTCACGGATACTTAGATGGCAAGTGATACATGCAAAAAGACTAAAATGTAACATACTTTTTATTAAACTAACTGCACTAATTTGGCGGCTTCATAGTGTAAAATTCAAAAGAAAAAAACAACGGCAAAAAAGCGGTATTTTACTTGTCTTTTTGAATTTTTTCACTATGAAACGGGCTAAGGATATAATAAAGTAATGGCCAGGTTCAACGAATAGATGTTTATCTTTTTATTGAAATACAAGGAATTTATTTTTAAAAAAGCATGTCTTCTAAATGTGTTCCATTATTTTGCTGGCATTTTTGTGTCTCAACGTGAGACAAAATTTTCTGGAACAGTAAATATTCTCAGTGGTAGCCGCCATTTCTCTTCGAATATTATTTCTTAATTCATTCAGAGCGTGAGGAGTGTTTCTGTTATACCTTTGATTTGAGGTAACCTCGTAAGCAAAAGTTCATTGGAATCAAGTTGGGGTTACGTACCAGCCAGTTTGTGTCACCTAGTCTGGATATCAATTTTGCAGGGAAAGCTTCACGAACAATTGGTAAGGACACGTTAGATGCATGAGAAGTCGCCCCATCTTGTTGGAAACAACTGTTCCGATTAAAGCCATTAAAATAGTGCAAAGCTGATGTAAAAAGAGTTGTTAATCATTTCCGCATATCGCTCGATATTTACGGTGACTATACGACCTCTGTCATCTTCAAAAGAATACGGGTCGGCAATTCCTTCCGCCGACATTGCAGCCCAAACAGTAACTTGTTTTGGCGTTTGTTGAACTCCAATCGCGGCACCTCTCCCTATTTACATATTAATTAAGGTAAAAGAACGCCTCATCTAAGAACAAGATTTTGTTAAAAGACCGATACCATTGAATCATTTCATTAGCAAAGTTGAACCTTTCAGCAGCGTCAGTTTGCTTAGTACTAACTGTAATTTGTAGGAGTGAAGACGCAAGTCTTTACACAAACTGCGTTGGACGGAACTTTTGGGAACACTTAAGGCACTTGCAACTAACACACACTCTCCACGTTTTCTACAGCTCTTGATGTTCTTGGTCATCCTGTCCGAGGTTTGTCCATTGTCGAATGGGTCTCCTCGTACTTGTGTATCAATTTTTTTATGAGTTGAGTACATGGTGCTTATTTAATATGACGCGAATGATAAAGATTAGAAACGTCAAGCATGGTGACAGAATTATTGTTTTTTATAAAACTCAAACACCCAGCACGCACTCTTTACTCTCGTAAAACTTCCACAATTACTAAATTCCCATGGACGTAACGTACCCCCACTCTCAACTCAACGGCTGCGATCGCCCAGTGAACAAAACAAATTGAATAATGCCTCTGGGGCACTCGGTATATTGTCGAGTAATACAGCTCTTATTTTATATTATATATATTATACTATAGTTTATAAGTATGGGTTTTATAAAATTTTAACAAGCGTCCACACTTCCACGCGAGGGAGTGTATATTAAGTTCTTGAATTGAATTTTTACAAGGCTTAACTAGATGCCCGAAAATCAAAATTTAGGAAGTGACAAAGTGTAGTACTGATAGCTCTAAATACAGAGCATTATGACTTATAACTTAATGAGGGAAGGAAAAGAATTAAGATTTGTGTGGAAAGTAAAGTTTTCGTTATTTTATTAGGTGGAGATATTGCAATTTCAGCGCTTGTACATTTTTTTTCATTAATCTAAGGCAATGCCTTGCCAACCTCTTTCCTCCAGTACGCTCCTCTTTTGAATCCATTTCACTAATTTGTGTTTTTTGGTAATAATAGCGTTTCAGTTGCTTTATGTTAATATGAGGTAATAAAAGTAAAGCCTAAAGATGCAAGCTACAGATTTGGTTTTACATTCTTTATTTGCGAGTAAATATAGCTGTGCATTAAATATTGATGATACTTTTAGTTTAATAATCCTTATTTATTTTCCACTATTCTCTCTGGAATACGGCTACATTTTTTCGTAAAAGGGGGTTGTATGATGAAATAAACAGAATGCATCGGTTTCATGCTTTTTATCTGTATTTATAGAGGGCGGTTAAATACTTCCATGCAGTCTACCACAAGGATTAACTTAACATTATTCTAAATAAGGTAGACATTCGAATCCCACTGGAGGCAATGGATTTTTTCAATTCAACTTCTTGTCATCGATAGTTCTAATCAGTAATGGAGCTAATGTTGAAAGTTTCTCTTCTTGATAATTATTTTGCAAACATTACCTTGTTAGAAAAGCACTTACTATTTTACTCAATTTTAAAGGAAATCTATCTATCTTCTTACTAGACCGCGGGAGGAATGTTAACGAGCCGTGATACCTATGAGGAATTCTTTAACTATTTAATAATATGAAAGTTATTAAAACTAATACTCCTCCATAAGAGAGCTACCAATTAATTCTTTTCCTAATAATTTTACCTACACGTTTACTAATATTGCTTTCGCGTCCATGAAATTCTATAAATAGCAACAATCAACCTAACCCAGCGCATAAAATTATACAAAATTAGCGGTTGCAATAAGAAACGAAAGAAACATCGTCTAAGAGATGATAATTGATGTTGTCGTCTCACCATACGAGAAACTGGGTTACGGGACGCGGCTCCTCCCGTAATAAATTAATAATTACGGGCTTTTGTCCTTTTGCTACATCCACGGCGCAGTATAGAACGTTCAATCAATCTGAAAATCGTCCGAAACAGGTACGTATACGTACACATGTAGAATGACAAAGGAACAACAGAGTGACGCGGTGGTGATAATACGTTACTGTTGCTTATGTCTTGCCTACGTGTCGGGATTGTTCGAATGTATGGGTTTATGCACATTAGCCCCGTTGCATTGCTACGTTTTAATACGAAGTAATGACAATATGAAATAATTACCGATATAATTACCTGCAAACACGCAAAGGCGGGACACGCACGGTGGGATAAATGTAAAGTTTTAGAACAACCCTTCAACAAAAGGGCCCGCGGTCTAACGTTGTAGCTTGTAAACAAAGAAAACAGGGAATCGATAATATTACCGGACAACTGTTAAATTATTCTTTCTGTCATATACTAATCGACCACCACATAATTGTTACGTTTGAAATAATTCACTCAAAATGTTATTGTGCAAATGATTTGTAATAAGAAACAACATAAAAACCTGTATCCCAACAGTTATTCCAAGAACCATTCAACAGGAATACCACAAAATATTTGATTTATTTCACTTCACCGTTTAGATCGTTCCTTTACGTCGTCTGTGAGTTATCAACATTAAAACTCCTTCCCTGCTCCGTGTAAAATGAATTATGTCAATTACTCCCGATAATGCATGTTACATTTGTTCCGTACATAATTTCGTACACCTTTAAACACGATATAATCTGCTCGTGGACAAATTATTTCAGCTGCGTGTTGTGTATCGCGGTATGCGGTGCATGTAATGTGGTTGTATTGCCACGGTAATTATACCGGCATGTAAATGTATGCGCAGTAATGATTTTATTCTCATTAATTACAAAAAATATATTAGGCGAACGCAATTATTAGGCAAGTGCGCTTTAGAACGTTAGAAATAATATGTCGATTAACGAAATGTTAGGATATAAGTTCCTTCAGTTAAAAACAAAAGTATAGTAATTACAATTAAACACAGTTGGTCAGTCTAAAGTCGAAAATGATACAAAAAACAAGGGTGTTAAAAATGCAAGCAGCTAATGATGATTTTACAAGAAAATTATGTGTGACAGTGCCCATTTAAACGTGTATGTTAACAAAAAGAACTGCCTCATTCGGAGCTTAAAAAATCCAAGAAAGGTGCTGGGGCAACCATTGTATCTCCAATAATTTGGCGTTGTTTATGGACTGGTAGCGTCATTGTTCTGCATTATCGTGCGAAACTATGGTTTTGGGAACCCTCATTTTCGACAAGAAGCCGCTATATGTCACATATCTGATGAAACAATTGGGCTATTATGTGACAAATTCCCAGGTCGCAATACTTCATGAAATGGGGACTAGATCATGCGGTTTGATATCACTGAACTTTCTCTCTGTGAGGATAGGTAAAGGGAATGGTTTATATTAATGGTGCCACAACGACACATGAATGGAGGGATAACATTGAAGCTGTTATTATTGAGCTGGAATTGTGGACAAGGACCATGAAAAATTTCGGCGAAAGAGTGGTCATTTGCCAGAAGCCTTAATTGTGTTTTTTTCCTAACCCTAAAATGGTACCTACATTCGAAAAACCGTTTAGTAATCATCAAACTATATCATTCTTAAAATGTTCCTCACAATTAAATTAAGCTTTTGGTTAAATTATTACAATAGCTTCCGTTGGTTTTTCAGTGATAATTCAATTTCCTTTTTATTACCAACGTTGAATTTTTTTGCATTAGATTTTTGTGAAATGTTTAGATATAAAAATTTACCAATTGAAATTTAATAACTTATGTGGCGATTTAAGGATTTGTTCAGACGGTTTCTGTGGAGTAAATGGATACACACCGTTCTAGCGAACTGGCGCTGTAGGTTCAAATCCTACCGGGAACTGTGAAATTTTTATTCATTAAAAATTTCACAAAAATCTAATCCAATTAAATTCAACGTTGGTAATAACAAGATAATTGAATTATAAACTTTTGGTTGTTTCAAATTTACTAAAATCTTTTAAGTACACTTTCGAATTACAAAAGAAAGTATTCTCACCTCCCCGTTAAGACACCATTTATATAATTCAATATGGGAAATCTATCGTCTAATTTACGAAATAAATGCATAAGAAGAAATATAACATCTTCTCCCTCACTTCCCGATAATATTTCCCAAGTATTTGTTCTAAGACATTGCTTAATTCCTCGCTAGATAAGATAAAGGCGTCATATTTCAATAGTTGCAACTCCTCAAGGATTATACCGCGGAGACGGGAGGGAGAAAGGGAGACATCCGAAGAAGCGAGAATAAGGTTTAAGAGAGGACACACACGTATAGGACACAAGAGGAACAACAACGCTGTAGACTAACTCCCTACCATTATTATCAACGGATCAGATAAGTTCATGCTGCTGCCCTCTTGTGTCTAGTCGCGTGAATAACATGGGGATATATGTAATCTACATATCCTTACTATACTCCCATACTCTACTCCTCTCATATGCCTTCTACAAGGCGTTGGAGCCTCTCTGTTCTTTTTTCATACTGACGTTATCTCGGATCATTCTTCTTCGCTTTTGTCGTTGGCTTTGTAAGGTGTTCTTCGGGTTAGCTGTAAGGGGCTAAGTTACGCGGCTTGTTCGGTCTCCTAAATGTGTAATCGACGAGTTCTCGTGCGTTTATCAATTACGGCGTGGGCCCTCTGGTTTAGAGAAAAAATTAAGTAATTTGCGTCAATTTGAGTTTTATCTGATGCGTCACGAATGGTGTTGCTGCGAAATTGAACTTTATGCCTATGCCCAGATGTCAAACGATTATCCGAACATTTTTTCTATGAATACCTTTTTTGGTCAATTCATTGGTTACTATTATAAGCTCTATGTGATTCATATTAGATGATTCACTCATTTACAAAACATTGGAAAGTAAAGACACGTTAGCGATTAACATCTTGACCAAGTATAATAAGAGGACATGCGCGACGCCCATTCAGCGACATAAACAAAGAAAACCGCAGACTGTACTGTTAATTGAATTGCTTACTTTATTTAACGTAAACCACTGCTTTCTATAGACGAGGAATATTTATCTTCCTTTTACTATTTCTCACGTAAATAATGAGTGTCAATGCTCGGACATACGAACATATGTATATGTATGCATAGAAGAAGTAATGAAGCTAGAATAGTACTGTTCGAAGAACAGTTAATAGAACTGCAGTGTGTTATGTGTAGATTGTACAAAGAAAAGCAACTTCTGAGATTCTTACCCTCTACATAATAACTAGAAATGGTTTGTTAGCTTTGGTCATATTAGACTGATAAAGAGCTCACATCTGTTTTTATTGTTTCTGACTGTGACTAAATTATTGAAATAGTATTATCATATAAAGACGAAATACATGCGGATTGTCTAAAGGTTTTTGATTTCCAGAAAAGTACGGATCAGTGAAATTGGAAATTTTGCGGGATAACCATCGATAGGACCAACTTACCCACAACATTTTGGCGTGCTCTCCATGTATCGGTATTTTCATTTTAAGTTTATTTCTTTTCAGATATTTTGCTTCTTACGCACAAGAGATGCCAAACGTTAACAAAACATCACTTAAGTTTGGAAAGCAATATACAGTAGACCTTTTATAAGCGCGTACTAAAAATCATATTCAAGGAATGGCAAATACACTACCATCAATTAGAAAAGCTCTACACATGGCACGTTTCGGTCTGAAGATGAGAAACTGTTTAGAAGATTCAAACAAAAATGGTGAATATTTATTAAATTGAAAATTACCATCTCACAGAATTCATTAATGAACTTCTTCTTTCGAACTATTTAACTGAAGAGATGGAAACCCTTTTAAATGATCTAATTTGTAATTTACAGAATATACCTTTTTTCCCTTGTAGGCATTAAAGACGTCTTCGTAAAGTAACTTGAAATGACGCGGCCTTATCAGCACTCTATGCAGTAAAAAAGCTGCGTTACGTTGCAACGCAACCCATGGTACAAATGTTTAAAGCATAAAAAATATGACAATATTTATGAATTCATTTTTCCTTTTAAACTTTAAACATTTCAAAAATAATATATGCATAGGTAATCCATTTAACATGTCTAAGCTGGTATTACTTTCCAAACAATCGACAGCGACGGGTGGTTAAAAACATTGCAAAAATTGCTTGGCCCCACTGATGCTATAATGGAAAAAAATATTCTGTCAATTATACTGCAGAACGTTAGCTCAGAACGTTAATTGCTAGTTATCAACAAGTCGCAGGGACTTCGTGAAATGTAAATATGATGCAAATTCAATGTAATAGTGTTGACATTTTTAGCTGAAAGAGTACAACGTCATGTAGGAACACCACGATAAATACTTTCATATGATGGGTAATAGTACCTTCCAGTTTTCTTTACCTTACGTAATCCATAACGTAATAGGGATTTAATTGAAATAAAAACTGCATAAGCAGTATTTACTCATTACATATGTAAATATAAATGTATATATGTTACACGCGTTTTGCCGTCTATGCCTTAGCATAGAAGACAGTAATTTCTACACTGTCGTATGGATGAATGGAAACATATTGCATAACGACTTATTATACGATTTTCTGTTTGCACTTAATGTTTGAAACTGCCGCGTTTAATCAAATATGGGGAAAGCATACTTGAATTTTTGCACTAAGTGCAGTTATAATTACTGGCGCATTTCACGGTGAAAATTAAAGGGAAATCTGTAAGCTTATGGTTAGATAGTGGTAATTAAAGAGATTAAACCACATTTTAGATCAGTACATCGTACATCACCTTTATATGACCTAATTTTGGAACAAATATCGCGACTACCTTTTTGGAGACACTTTCTGTTCTTCGGTCAACAGATGCGATACCCAATGGTAAACTCATTTTTGCACACAATCCTTTATCTAACGTTTTTTGAACTAAGGCCTTTGAAATGCCCAATGATGCCTCAATCTCGTGATATGTCACATGTTGATTTTCGTTGATAATCCTACGCACAGCGTCGACGTTTTCCTGAGTGACTGCCGTTTTCGGTTTGTCTAGAACTACTTCTTTCACGTTTGAATTCCCCATACCAACGAAAAATTGTTGAGCGATGTAGTGCTTCATTCCCGACAACAGAAACTAACTCGGCGAAGCATTCTCGTTCAGATAAATGTCGTGAAATATATAAAAAACGTTCTCGATTTAATTCAATTTTTTAACTAACTTGTTAACATTGAGAGTTCATTGTAGCTGCAATACTACACGTGTCGTACTGAAACTTTGGATTTAGGCAATCTAAAAGTGGGGGTTAATTGTTAGTACTGACATTTAATTAGTGGCGCCCTCTATGTCGCAGTATGTAAAACTTAAATGGCATCCGTCTCATTTAAAATTAGAGAGACAAGTACGTATGTATATTAGAATTAATATTTGAAAACATTCTACATTTCATTTTACCTACACTAGAAACCATAAGTATTATGTAAAATCACTCCAATTGTCACATAAGTATAACTTCATGATATAAAAGTATACGTTCTTCAAGAAGTTAATATTACTGTCCCTGAAAGTTAATACACAGGAAAATAACTGCAGTTACAAGACTTAGCTTTGTATAGTTGAAAATGCATGTCTGAAGGTTTTAGATAGCTTCATGCAGGTAGCTGTTTTCAGTATAGATTTGCTTAAGAAATTATTCGGGAATTTAGTCGGCGTGAAGTGCTTAAAAGGAAAATTATATTTTTGAAGTATAAAAGCATATAACAAGATGTGATTGTGTAATTCATATTTGTTTTTTCTTTCAATTATTCTTGTCTCACTTAATCTAACAGTACTGATAACATAAAATATTATAGTAATTCTTTAAATTTACGAATCCCTAGGATTCTTACTTTAAAGAATCTCGATATTTGCAGTTTCTGGCTGGATACTTATATAGGCTAACTTCACGTCATAAAATTATAAAGTTCGCAAGTGTTAAATCGTGGATTGTAAAACGAATCTTTTCTCTGCCAAATCATTTTCCCATAACCCTCCAATTTTATCGCTTAAAGACAAACAGCAAACTGGTATTATGAGATATAATAAAACAATAGTCAGCCCAAAAAATGTAAAGGTGTTATTATTAAACGCTTAAAATATTTGCATCATTTTAATGATATTCTGTAATGAAGTACGGAATCGATATGTCTTCTTAAATATTAATTATATGAGTACATATACAATATATACATACTTAATAAAAATTAATAATTGCGCTTCAAATTAATCTTTAATGGTTTAGTGTAATTTTGACTTGTAAAGAATATACGTTTTGGCTATAAAATTGCCATCTGTAATTGATGCAATATCTTTAGAAATACTATTTGCAATGTCAGATGAAAGCAGAGTTATTATGCGTAATATTATGCTTGGCATTTCTTTTTATGGCAACAGTTTTTGTTTCTAGTACAGCAAGTGAAAGTATTATATTAAAATTGTGGAAATTTTTACTCTAGTCTACTCATTGCTTGCGGTTTTAATCGTATAATACATGCATACCCATAGAAATAACAATTTTGTTATTACTATTTACACCCTAATGCCTGAAATTGCTTTTAAAATTGCACTAATACTCCCAGTAATAATCAAAATAATACGTTATTGAATATAGCCAATTAAATTTCACGTAATAATCATGTTTAGACCTGTACGTAGATTAAATTTTAGCGATCTCTTGAACGTATCATCATTTGAACATTATATGAGCGTATCCACATGCACAAACTCATAAAAGATTAGAATTTCTACAGCCGCGATAAGTGGAACAAACATTAGAAACTAGTTTTGTTGTGTAGTATTTGCAGTAGACAAAGATATACAATCGCTTCTTCAGGTACAAAATTGTGGGAGAGTTCCGTGATATGTTAACCCAAAGCGAGCTAGTTCGTGCAGTCAGGATCCATTGCTCAAATACGGTATAAAATGTCTAGCATTACTAATAGCGTAAGCATTCCGATTACGATTAAATCTAGTGGGGTAGGAGCTTTGATGAAAATCGCACTTAAGTTCTTAATTGTGTACAAGAATTATGCTCATTTTTGTAAAAGAAAGTCGATATCAAGACGCTGTTTTATTTCCAAAGTTAAATGAAGTGTTACTTCTTGTTATAAGCTACAGTGGTTAACGATTAAATTAGGACCGCTCCAAATATTGCAGGAAATTTGATTAAAAAAATATTGTAAATAAAAACTAATCTCTACACTTAGTAATTTTTCCAGATTTATTAAAAATTTTGTTTCTACTAGAGTGGTGGACTTTCTGAGCAAAAGAAAACATTTTATCTGCTTATCAGCAGGGCTTCCGAAGTGAACCTCTACTGAGTCAGTGTCAATGTAATACTGTCTATATATCACAAATCTAGATTCTAATCAATATGCCGCGGATGTATCCTTCAACTTCTTATGTGCATTTAATTCTTCTAAAGTACAGATTGTTACCTGTAAGCTATAAGGTGTTGGAAGTTACAAACCTCTTTTACAATGGTTACGATATCTTTTGACCGTTTGTAGAATACTTGCAAGGGAGGATGGACATCTGACGAATTATCAATTATCAGATATTGGTGTACCTCAAGGATTTGTGTTGGGTCGACAGTTGTTTTTAATCTGTATTAACGATTTGCTTTCGTTCATTCGGAATTTATACTTCGCTTTGTCTCGACAATAGTTTAAATTTTGATAACGAGTCCCCCTCCCCCTTAGGGAAATCTGCTCAGTGTATATTATACTCTCATATATATCATATGTTTTAATATGGGATCCTGTACTTAGTTCAGAACTCATTTTTAAATGCCAAAAGTAGAGTGAGTCATGGGGCTAGTGTTTGTCACTTTTCATGATCACTATATAATTTCCTCCTAATCGATATAAATTTATAAAGTAGTGCTGCTTATAAAGGGCAATCTTGAAGGTTACATTCAATCTTTATATAATATTATTATTTTTTATTTTATGAAGTTAACTTGTTTCTATTTTAACTTCAAGTTGACTATTGAAATGTAGCCTAAGTGAACAATTATTATTGCTACTATTACAAATATGGTATTTTTATTTTTTTCTATGAATTATTACATTATTGCTTAGCGTTCTATATCATAGCTAAGTCGATTTTTTTATAACGATACATACGTTCCGAAATTATCTTATTGCTTATACCCACTTTCGTACAGCAGGTAAGTAAGCGATACCCCTGAAAATTAGTTTATCTGTACAATAAAGATGACGCAGTATGTTCAAAAATTGAAATAAACATTCCTTTATGTCGTACGTTTAATTTTATTTTGTAATGAGACTTTTTAATCGCTGTTGTTATGGCTGAGAAAAATAACATGACGACAGAGACAGAAAGCTTAAATATACTATAAGCGTGAAATAGTACGCACAAGGTGTTTCCTCTGAAACTAACAAGAACTATCGAATTAATTGAAAAAAATATCCTGGAATCTCGGGGCAATATTGCGACAAGGAAAAAGAAGGCAATAGTTTGAGTTAATGGGAAAATTGCAAAAGTTGATACATAATCTTTATCTCTAGTGATTTCGGCATGGACTACAACACCCCATGCTTACTGCTAAAAAGAACACAAAAATATTTTAAGAGATTTGTTAAAATCCTAAATGAATCTGATGTATGAACAGCCCACACACATTATCTGGATACAACAAATATACCATTATTGGATTGGCGCAGATAACCTCTGTACCTGAATCCAATGGGAAACCTATGGAATGGTAAAGAAACATGGTAGACCTGGAGAGATGTACCAATAAAAAAAGAACTAATGAAAGGAGCTAAGTAAGTGTAGGAAAGCAACAATGAAATAAATTTGGTACTGCAAAAATTAATAGGAAACATCCCAAAAAGGACAGTTGGTGTTATTAAATCAAAAGGAGGTCATATTAAACACTAGGCAATCTACGTGCGTATCTAAATACGTGAAAAATAGTTTTCTACTTGTTTGATATACGTAATTACCATAATTTCCCAGTGCTTCTAATTTACTACCCAACAATTGTAATTTACTGCCAACATTTTCATTTGATTAAATTTACACGTTTTTGTTATGAAAACAAAAGAATCTTCGATTTAGTCTTGAAGAAATTACCTCCTGATAATGTGGTTGATATTATTTGAATTGTAAATTGAATGGAAGTGCTTGATAGCAGTATTAATGCATCTTGTATAACATTACAAAATATTTACATAACAGATTTTCTTGTTTTCCTTTTGAAAACGAACGGACGAAGATTTATATTAAATTCGCGAGCAACGATGTGTAAATCGTCCTATCGCGCATTCTTCGCATTTCAATAAAAAGATATGTAATATATCATAAGAGGAATCCTAAGAAATTGTTTACAAAACTCAAGAAAGAAAGGTAATTATCAACTTGCATATACTACAGTTTTTGCAAGGAGGAAATTTACCGCATTTAATCAAATTGGTTCTATATTCTTCCATGATTAACTTTCACAACGCCTATTTCCTTTACTTCAACAAAAACACAATAATGTTATTATATACATATATAAACAAAAACTGCAATAATTTTATGTTAGATTACTTGTGTGAGCTTTGTTAATAATACTTATGCCAAATTATTGTCATTTGAATTCGGGAAATACTGCAGCTCGGAAATAATGGAATGGAAATAATGTTTATTTATACTTTATTATTGATAGAACAATAATATTTAAATTATTCAAATCTTTGTAAGCTTTCTAAGCTCGTGCATTATTGTAACAATTGTGGACAAATTCCTGTAAAAGCATGATTATTCTCATTTATTAGGTTGACAACAAAGTAATTGGCGATTTTAAATGTAGATGGGTAGATAGTACTCTCTTTGAATGACTTTTGCCAATGTTGCAATTATGTATATAGTTTTGAAATTTTTTTGTCTATGAACTTTAGCTCTCTTAGAAACCAAATTGTATTTTTTGTCAGATTTGTTTCTGTGCATTCAACTTTAACATGGAGAACACAAACGTTCATTTTCATCACATTTCGCTTTATTATTTCTGATAAGGAAAGAACGCCACACACGCTGCTAAAAAGTTAAGCGATGTGTATGGTAATGAAGCTTTAAAAGAAGGACGGTCCTGTATTGGTTTGCTAAATTTCGCTCTGGTAATTTTTCATTCAAAGCTGAATCACGATCTGGTAGGCCAAGCGTAGTTAATGATGATCAAATGAAAGCCATAATTGATCCGGATCGTCATATTGCTGTTCGAGAGATTACAGAATTGTCAAAGGTATCGCACACAACAACTGGTCCTTTAAAACATATGGAATTCGCTAAAAAAATTCGATATTGGGGTTCCTCATGAGTTAAAGGAAATTCATTTAATGCAACGCCAAAATGGTTGTTCCACCATAACATGGCTAGGCGAGACGCATCATTGGTCACTCACCAACCTTCATTGATGATAACGTTGTGAAATTACACCCAGTTCAGTTTTTTGCTGATAAAGACCAGTTCTATGAGCGTGGGATAATGAAGTTGATGGCAAGATGACAAAAGGTCATAGATCAAAATGGGAAATATGTTATTGAATAAAGTTTAAGAATTATATAAAAAAACGCATTTCAGTTGTATGAGAACATCGGCGATTACTTTGTTGCCAACCCAGTAGAAACTAACAACTAATTTAATTTAATCTTTTCTAGGGAACGAACTCAATTATCTAAGTTTCTGTACATTATAGGAATGATAATTTTTAAAGATTTTACATAACATATCTAGACAGAAATTAGAAACGATTTTAAAAGAAAGGTGCAATTACCATAGATAATGCGTGGTCTGAAGCACTTGTGAGGATAAGGATTAAGATATGAAGGAATCCTCCATCCACGACATTTCATTATATCAATACTATAAAAATGAACTGGGTATTGTGAGAGATAAATCAACGCAGCCGTGCCCTCTTTCACTTGCCAAACAAAAACAAAATTTGTGGCTTAATTATTTCTTATGAGTTAAATCGAGGAAATACAAAATTAATTAATTTTCTTAAAAAATGATGGAAATAAAATTTTATTGTGATTTTTGATGATTTTAGTTTATATCAGTTAGGGTATTTACATTCAACTATCTCTACAAACTTTTTTTGTATGTAACATGATGTAAGCTTGATCAGTAAATGATATCTTAGGTAAAGCATGTATTTAAATCCGACCAAAATAGGCTTATTGGCTTCTGATCACTCGCCATTGCAACAGTTAAATTTGTCGAGAATATGAATTGCTATATTCACCAGATCTAGTTCGGACACATGCAAAAGTGCATTAATACTTTGAAAAACAATAATTTCTTTAGAAGCTATTATCTGTTTTATTCCAGCTCTATATGTAAAACTTAAACGACAACCCTCGTATGATAATGGTATAAATATTGCCTGTAGTTTCATTAAAATTTTTATGGCATTCCCCATGGATCGTGGATTTACTTGCAAAATATAATGTGGTCCCTAAACAACTTAACGCGAATTTAAAAACAATAAAACTAAAATGATTCAAGTGCGTGTGCAAAATTAATAAGTGTTGTTTCATTGACAGTTATAAAAGAAACATTTGGAAATGAAGAAACAATTTTCGTGGTTTTGATGGTTGAATTACTAGAATTAACATAGATGTCAAGATTAGCTTCGTACACGTTTCTTATTACCACCAATCTTCTCAATAAATATATTAAGCGTTTAAATTATAGTTCAAGAACGTGTTGTAATGGATTCCCTGTTTGAAAAATTAATTATTTCATTTAAATATTCAATATCGTGATATTTAGGACCTTATTTCTGCGGGATATGTTTGAGAAATCTATTCTTGGTTTCTTTATTCCGAATACGTAAGATGTCTGTGGAGATTTTAGGACGCTCTATACATACATTTTCCTTGTTGCTCAATGTACACATAGATTTCATCGATCACACTTGCAGGAGAGTACTACAGACCTAGTGTTAGGAATTAAATGTTCGAAAACCGTCTTACGTATGTAGATACAAATTAAGTTACCTCTTAATAAGTAACGCTGTAAATAAACACACCTAAAGTCATTGATGAAAAAGGTAAAAAAGAACAAATATTGATTCAAACACTTATAAATAGTACAACGGAGAAACAAGATAACTTAATATGAAGGAGGATATCTTCGAAGGTTAGACGTCAACAGGGCAGAACCACAAGACGAAGAGAATGAAGAGAAGAAGAAAAAGTACAAACAAAAAACTATAGTAGTAATTCACCAAAGATCAGGCATGCGTGTTGGAAGTTTTTTCTACCTGGCCGAACAGATTAAAATTAAACAGCGCAAAGCATCCGCTTTAATTTATATTCAAGGAAAATGGTTTCGATACGAAATTACGTTCAAATCGAAACTGATATAGCCTACGTTTGTAGTTTCACACGTATCCCAATTTTGCCGGGAATCTTTCAATAATTAAAGGCGCGATACCTGCCGTTGGATTTTCTTTAGGTTTCCTTATACCGTCTGCTTGTATATAGTAGGTAAATGTTTGTCGATAAACTCATTAATCTTTGTTGACAACATTGAAAACTGTGAGAAATGTAAACAAAAGTGCAAAGAAATAAATACAAAGATTTCATGTGTTTCGTAATAAACAGCGAAATTTTTACTTACCACTGTTTTGTCGTTGATTAATATTAATATTTGGATTAGGTATGCATTTGTGCATATGTATAAATACGTAACTTAGGTTGTTGCGTATATACATGCGTGTATGTTTATTTATGTAGCAGTTTCATTGGAAATTGTGCCTAGTCTTACGTAAATAATAAATCTGATAGTGCTATAAGATATTCACTATGCTATAGAGCAACTGAGTAGACTGAACACAGCCACGAAATAAATAGAAAGGACAAAGTCGTCGGCTTCTTTGTTGTTCTAGGGTCGAATTTGAATGGCCTTGAATGTAATCAGCTATGTCGAAAATAATATAAGGAAAAACTATAGTTAGACAACTACACACTGTGGTGAGGAATGACAATATTTCGAAGAACCCCGGATGTTCCACTCTTTTGTTGAAAGCTGGGTTACCTATGGAAGTGAAGTGTGGGCGTTGAATAACATGGAAAACAAAATAATGTCAACGGAGGTGATGTATTGGACGCGCTGCTGTAAAAGGACATTATTAGATCATGAAGGAAATGAAAGAATAAGAGAAATAATACAAGTTGATACATCATTAATACATGAAGTAGAACGAAAGCAACTATTATGGTATAGCCACATGAGGAGAATGGACCAGGACAGACTACAACAAAAGGTTTGGAAATGGAAGCCTGCTAATAGAAGGGAGAAAGTAAGACGAAGAAGGAGTTGGGAAAAAGAATTAAGGAATTAAATAAGCTATAGAGAAGACAGGACAGACGGAAGATGGTTTTTAGGTATAGAACCTTTCGGAGATTGGGATGCGGTAGATGGCAAAATTAGCTATTTATAAACCGCCATAATAAATGATAATATTATTATGTCCAACAAGACACATCAGAAATTAAACACAAAATTTTTACGGGTGTGGAAAGCTACAATAATGGAATTTGTATACTTACATATAAGCTACTTTTATACTACATAGAATAAAATCAGACGGCAAAAAATATTTCGCGATTTAAATATTCAATTCAACTAATAACGAGGATAATTAACACTCGAAATACGTATAACATGTTAATAGATATTATCATTTATATATATTTATTCCCGCGCCCGTTCGCTATTAGTTCTAATTGTTACGTTAATGAAAAATTGTCCTAAATTGGAAATTGACGCACGCACTTTTAATTCGCAGCCTACCACTGCCGTATGTAAAAGATGCTAATAAAGATTTAATTGACATTAGTTCGTTCTAATTTTAGTTTAACAATATAAAGTAGTTAATAAGTAACGCGCTCGGTATCAACGATCGGACCTTAATCATTAATAAAAGGCCGCATGGGGTGTCGTATCGTTCCTAGAATCGCGCGCAGATGCAATTAATAAAATAAACTCTTTTTTTACCTATTGGAACGAAACGGATACTTTTTGTGTACGGTTTGCATTCCAGGAAGCAGGTAAAAGCATCGACACATTATTTGCGCGCCTTTCAAAAATCTTTGTTTACTATTTTTTCTTTTTAAATACTATTCGCTTAATAAGTATTTGCTTTAGGAATTCGTTTTCTTCTATAGAAACGGAAACAAATGAACTCCTATTGTTCGTAATCCCAAAGAAGATAAGCCGCTACACATATATACAGCCTTGGTCAATTATATTAGACACCTTTCACCTTTATAGATTAGGAGTAAATAGTAAGAAATATAATAAAACTACAAGAACAAAAATGTATATAACGATAATTTATTTACAAAATATTAGATTTCTTAATATTTAGTGCTTCCTCCACCTGCTTTTGTAACAACACGGACTCTCTTCGTTATTCTTACAGATATTTCCCTCATTCTTCAAATATTTCTCAAAATGTCTTTACATGTTTTGCTACTTTAACTTTTAAAATCTGCCACAAATATTCAATGGAATACAAGTTAGGAGAATGCGCCGGCTACTCCAATATTCGTACGTACAAGGACATTACATCATATTGATAGTGTAACCTCTACATTGATATGTCTTCTTCTTCCAAACATAGACGACACCCATATAGGTGCTCCCTTATTCAAGCACGGCAGTTGTCGTTGTTTTGTCGTCCAGCTCTACCAAGCTCTTGGCTATATCTCTTCTAGATAACATACATGTTTTTGACAAAGGCCTACAAATACACCCCAAGTTTGCGGGACTTCCTGTTATGGCTATGTAACTTAGCAATATTATAAGAAACACAAACTACAGGGGATGGTCCCAGTGGAAGTTGACTAACACCAAACTTAGCAAGGGTATCGGCAGCCTCCTTATTTTGTATCAGTATTTCGTGGTATTCAGGCGAGAGTAGCTTTATTGTTGCTATTCATTGCGTTAAGACTGTTCCTGTAATTTAGTTGGAGTTGTTTTTGATTGTTAGTCAAAATTTTAATAAATATCTAGTTTATTAGACAAGAGTACTTCAATACCCATATTAAAAGCAAAAACTGTAAAAAAAAATCATTCGCAATTTAAATATTGATTTAGGTAACTGATAGAATTTTTCATTGTAACTGATATAATACACGGAATTGACTCGAAATTTTTGTGCCTTTATTGTTTTTCTCTAAGCAAGCAAATTAATCTAACCTAATAAATCTAACTCTACTCAAAAAATATATAAACCCCTGAGAAATTTGAAACACCTCGCTACCACACTAGCGCAACAGTGTTCGAGTTTTGTAATTTACCTGAGAAATTTTACTACAATATATACGAACTAGGCGGGAATATGTGTGTATATCGCTCATAAGTACAAGGCCACTTGTTTAAAAATAGAGAGATATTAAAAAAAGTAATAATATGGTAATGTACCTATAGCTCTAAACATAGTGTTACTAATATATTTAGGATTACAAAATCTCCTAACTGGTATAAGCCTTTATTTTTATTTTGGTATAAACCACAATTAATAAGTAAAATGACGCCAATAATTGACTAAACCTAATTTCATCATACGAGCACAGAAATTACTTGTGTCTTACAGTTTCGGGTAATGTTTACATGATCGAGATTTTATACGCATTAACACATAAATTACGCATTTCTGCATTCTCTATTAGTATTATAATGTTGATTTTGTAAATCGAATATAGATTTTTAAATCACACTTACAATTAGTGTTTGTAGTATTGTACATATAACAAATTGAAGACAACTACGTTCGGATTTTCAGCATATTTATCTATAATTTATACAAATTGACAACATGAAAATAAAATATTTGTAACATATATTAAATAAATAGGTTACTGTAGCCTCACCTCATAAAGGTATTTTTATTTACATTTTAAAAGAACTGTAAATTTTTAATGTGACTGTGATTTTACACGTTCTAGTTCACAACTGAGCAAATGAAATCTTTCAATGATCTTGTCAATAGCTACACGTCTTAATCATATTTTATATTTTATTATAAGCTTTCATGAAAATGTAATTCGCAATAATTTACGACTTGGGAAATTTCAATAATCATTTGTATCCTGGACATTTTATGGTTGATTGGATATTTATCTAAAATTTTAAAATACTATATATTTCGAATGGATTGCACCTATATTCGATAATTAACCATAAATATTTAGCAATAGCCATAACGTAAACCTGTTTTATACCAGCATGTTACAGAATTACATTTATTTTATTGTAAATGTGTACATATGTATGTACATAATATGTATATTTACACCGTTAGATTATATTATCTTTTTATTGGAAACATTGCTAAAACTCTGTTAAAAAGTAGATTTACTTGCAATGTATTTCATGCTGGTACGTCTACTTGACTTACCAAACTATTCACGTAGTTTCACATTTGCCCGTTTAGTGCTTACATACATACAAATAACGTATATCGAAGATTTCTTGTTTCTGTCATATTTCTACATACTGCCAACCTGAAATAATTCTTCTGTCAAAAGTCTAGTGGTCTACAGATCGCCGGGCAATAGAGACTTTAGCTGTTGAAGTTGAAAAATTGACTAAAAACCGTGATATCCACTGATCGCAAGAACTTCTACTTATTTCATAAAATATTGTTTGTACCTATTACATAATTAAAAACGCATTTATCTATTAAATCACATATATCTATACACATCTGTATAAAATGAAAGAGATCATATCATCGTAAATGCATTAACAGACCGATTAGATCCACCATCTGGTCAGCAGTGATGTTCCATTTTGTTCCACTTCATGGTGAAATCCCTTCACCTTGACCGTATCCTTCCCCTGTAGCGATTTACTACCCCATTCAGAATACTGACCATTCATGATAGCGTAGCAGCGAGGCCCCTCTTTCGATATCTATTGTTAGAAAATGGGCTTTTATGTTCCTATTCCAGCCGACATTCCGTTACTCGAACGTTTAATTTCCGCGATTATTTTTACTGTTGTTTTCGCCTGCTTCCTATTCGTTTTCGTTCTTCTAGTTTTCCAAATATAAACGTACGCATGGGTACGAGACCATCAAATGTACTTCTTCACAATTGAGTTGTTTGTTTTGACGTTTTCTTTTAGAGCATTGAGTTAATATAGTTCTTAAGTTCTTAGTTATTTTATATTTATCCCATTTAGTTTTTTGTTGATAACACATTTTAATTATTACGTGCAGGATGTCACTGTTAAATATTGTAATGTACTGAACAAATCATGTAAGCTGGACCTTTGCTATCAGTAGCAGAATATTTCTAGGATAGCAAAGCAGTGGCATACAGAAGATTTGTTTCAGTCCGATGTCTAAAACAATTTTAAAACACAATGTGCAATTTCCTTAAGCCCCGTAATATTAAATTTCCTTGAAGAGGAAAGGCTAACTAAAATAGTTAGATTATGTGAACAGTTTGGACAAAATACAGAAAAATGCGTTGAAAATGCAAAACATGTAAGGCGATCTTGAACATCATCTCTTCCCAAAAGAATATTTAATTAATCACAGAGCTTATCCATGATGATCGCTAGGTTTCCGTTTGTGATGTAGCAAAAACGTTACAAATAAGTGCTAGCAGTACTATACAGAAACATTTGTGCTATATTGGCACTAAGACTGGTTAGTGCGGAACAAAGGGATCAGGGGGTTATCAATTGTCAACACATACGCAGAGCCAATTTTATCAAGAAAACATGATTCCAAAGTCTAAGGAATCAAGCACGAAATGGTAACACACAACTTCACCTGGGTTGGGAAAAAAGGGAAAGTGGTTCCTTTACGCAATGATGTCTCCAAACATAGATGACATTGGTTATGCAGGTTTTTTTTTTATAGGAATACTATACCATTAATACTCTTTACTACTTTCAACAATCTTTGTTTAAAATTGTGGAATCAAAATGTAATTCCTTTTTAGAATCCGTATAATGCTGAAAATCTAATGAAAATGTACCAGCAGGTTTTTTCCAATCTTCATATAGTTCAGATTTGTTACATTGGCATCTCAATGTCTTTGGGTCCCTTGAAGGATCTGTCGCGAGCAGTAGGTTTGAAGGCAACGATGCAATCAGAAGTTGCACATGCACCAGCCAAAACCATTCTTGCTCAAGTTTCCAATATATCGAAACTATTATTTTTTGGAATGCCATTTTAGTAAATAGTTAAAAATAGTCCAGCTTACCAAATCATGAATTGCGTTATATTAACTTGCAATTCTTATTGATGGTTATCAAAAGGATGGCTCAACATCTTCGCTTCCTTACTTCGTCTTCACCATTAAATAAAAAACAATAAGTTTATTGATCATTGGACACAACATTTTCATGATGTAATAACTTGGAAGTTATTACATCTCCACATTATTGCTTAATGGTTTTATCAATTATATAAATAAGAATATAAGAAGTTTCATATTATTGCAATCGAATTAGAAACGAATATTGAATATCTGAAATATTAGGTAGATAAAGGAAACTCATACAATATATCAACAACTAATAGAGTTCTAATGATTTAGTCTTAATGAAACAATAGACAATGATATTGTATAATTAAATAAATTCAAGAAACACAAATAGAAGTAGAACACCATAAAAACAGCTGTTGATTCGACTAAACGAATAGAAAGCATTATAACTACAGTGCATAACTTTGAAACCATTTCTATACGTAACCAGCAACAAATATACAGCGATAGAGATATCATCGCACAAATATTTAGTTCGATGACTTCAGTAAGTTTCTAGATTTCTGCTACATTGATAATGGTTAATATTTAATGTGATATTACATAGTAATGATGTGTGCAAAACGAAATAATAAAAGTCTATTGTTCGAGGACTGCATAAGTAAATTTATTCGACAATTCCCGGACCTAAAGTAGTTCATTTAGTATTTGGCGGAATGAGAGAGACCCTGTTAGACACGTAAACTGTCATAAACGTAAATATAAAAAGACGGTCGCAGATCTAAGAACGAGTTTATGTAAAATTTCTATATGGTCTCATAAGAAAGTTTTTAACAATTGTAACATACAATGTGTTGCTAGTTACTAATCATTTATTGCCATACTTATCGTACATATCACGTTTTTGCACACTTTAATTATAAATTGGCTACTAAAATTTTAGAACGATATAAGAAATAATATTAAAGTTTGATAACTTTTGTTCAAAATGTGTAACACGCTAACTCCGTAATGTAGTTCTAGTATTTTCGTTCAGTCCCTCGTCGTTTTTACGATAAAATAAAGCACATGAAATGAAGTTCAGATATTAAAGTTCTCTCATAAACTTAGCATTGTAAGATATGGATAAAATATAAATACGTAGAAAAAAATAAAACGTTAAAAAGACATAAAATAGTTCTTTTACATTGCAATAGCTGTCGTAGAACGGCAAATTATGTACGTTACTGCAACGAGGTTTACAAAACCATTAAAGCAGGTGCAACTGCCTCCATGCAGTAACGAGTTGGGCCAGTAAATTACAAGAAACACGTTCCAGCAAATAAATATTTTAATAATTGTAACCTTTTATTTAATTACGGCACCTTAGAAGCGGAATATTAATTTAAATCATTTGAGTACTAACATTTAAACTATTTACATTTATTGGTAACTATTTAGGTTACATTATAACGCGCATGTTATTATATGTGCAAAAATCCACGTCGAATTCTAAATTTATGATGTTAATTAGTAAAGTACAGGCTATTTTCAGTAATAGGCAGTTGAGTAATATTTCATTTTTCACGAGTAAAAGAAAACAATTTACATTAAACGCCTTTATTCCGTTTATCTTCTACTAACGAGATCAAATATCAGTCCGAGATGGTAATATTTGGATTGTGCGTATACTTGTTTAATGTAATCGGCGCAGTAACTATGACTATAATGATTAATTGCAACAATGGGAATAATAACCATAAAAAGTTAAAAGAGAATCGATTCAGTTCAACCTTGATTTGAAAGTGCTTTAATAGACGCTTGACGGATGAAACCACATGGAATGTCATCTACTTAGGTTAGTAAATAACTAATTTAATATTTAATTTAAAACCGATAATAGCCTTGATGCTATGTAACCAATTACAATACAATAAAATGCAGTTGACATTTGCACAATCTAGACACTTTTCTTGGCCAATCGATAGCTTCGTTTCTAGTTATATGCATTATATCGATCGTTTTGGTTGTATTGAGGATATGCGATGATACAGGTTCATTCAAATTAAATGCGCACCGCTGCTGTCTCCATTCTACAGAATTATTAAACTATAATTAACGAACAAAAGAAATTGCATAGTGGACTGTGAAGAAAATTTTAATTTTAGTTTTCTTATATATATAAATATATATACATATATATATATATATATATATATAAATTATATTCCCACGATTACGACAGTGTATGTTATTAGTCCCGATAGGGACAGTTTCAATGAGATGTCAGTCATGTTCTTCTGGACGCTATTGTTCGGTTAGCGATCCGAGATGAACTACATGCATTTGAAGATAATTTAATTTGTGACAAAAATTGTAATGAAGTACGGTCTCAAAACGAATGTTGAGAAATATGGTACAGTGCTACGACCAAAGATTTTTCATGCACTTAGTTGTTAGAAATGTTAGAAAAATAAGTCTGGAAGAAATTAATGTAGGTTTAAGTTAGATAGTTTCGCTTATATTTGTTTGTAATTTTAATATTAGCTTATAAATAGTCAGCCCTGTTGCTAACAGATTTACATCGCTACTTTCGAGTTATTGAGTTATTGATACTTAAACTTATAAATATAATATACAAAGTGGTCGGTTTATAATAAGAGATTGTATCCATTTCTGAGTTGGTATGTCAGTGCCTTGCGGGCTCTCGGGGTCCGGGGTTCGAATCCCGGAGATTCTTTTCAGGTTTTCCTCACTCCATGGCAAATGCTCAGATGCATGGAGTATTATTATAATTTCTGATTTGAATGAAGAATACCACATAGTTGAAAATGTTTTTATTAAATGGAGCTCTAATCAGTAACATCCTACATCAAAATTTCAAAGAAATGGTTTGGCTATTTTTCGTGATATGCTAACAAATGAATTCACAGAGTCGGTCATTTGTCAACAAGAAGCATTTTTAGCAACCGTTTAAA
The DNA here is from genome assembly GCA_023509865.1 of Trypoxylus dichotomus. Classification (NCBI taxonomy): domain Eukaryota; kingdom Metazoa; phylum Arthropoda; class Insecta; order Coleoptera; family Scarabaeidae; genus Trypoxylus; species Trypoxylus dichotomus. The sequence continues at coordinate 41,721,715 of CM042074.1, read as the reverse complement.
ATTGGCATTTTCAAAGAATACACTATTTGTTTGAGTGTATAAATTCTATTATGATTTTGATATTGTCGTTGATCATTAAATAATTTCTGATTTAAGAAATTTGAGAGATTTCCTCTGGTGTGAATGAAATGCAATTTGACTATAGATTAAAGTAGAATTCCCTCGTTTGTAGTGAATGACTGGATTGGTCTTCTCGAGTTATATTTTTATTTAGATGCTTCTTCACAAAATGAGTAAAATACCACTATTTTCAAAAGAGAAGAAAGAATTTTATCATTAACTACCACCTCCTAGTTATATCTTATTTCGCCAAATTGTTTGAAATACGTCTTTGTAGGGAAATAACGCAGCACGTGACGTGTCTCATTGTTAGAATTTCTATAATTTCACGGAATTACTTTCAGGAGTTAACATCAACAAAAGACAAGTGCATGTGATATATATCGATATAGATAAAGTTTCTTGATAGAATTGAACAGCATATTATTTTGGAAATGTTGCATACTTGTATCCTGAAATTATAGATCTTTTATGGAAAAGCAGCAATAAGTAGTTGAGTGTTAGGTTCAAATTCTTCACATCATCATTATTCGTCTCACGTGGCGGTGTTGCTCAGAGGTCCAATTTGCATCTTCTTGATGCTTATCACGTTCATGAGCTATATGTTTGAGGTGTTCTTGTCTTCGCATCTACTCCATGCTGATGACTTAAAGATTTTCTGGTTAATCCGCTCGAGTGATGATTGTAGTACTTTGCAGTAGTTAAAAAGATATTTACGTTGACGTTGTACCAACAGTTTACAATTTAGTGTAAAGTATAAAGAACAAAGAGTTTTGTAATTTTTGAAAAAGGATCGGGTTACACTTCGCAGTTAAGTAGTGAAAGGTGCGTCGTTGGAAAGATGTAGCTGTGTCAAGGATTTGGGAATAACTTTTGATGTTAAGCTAACCTTCAACTCGCATGTATGTGCTTGAAGATTATGCGTATGAGAGATTATGAGTACAATAGTTTGAATTTATTTTTAGGAAATGGAGAGATTTTCGTAATATTGATACCATTGTCCTATTATACATCTTAATATAAAATAAGTTGAGTTACTATTATGTTCTTTTGTCAACCATTATATTGTGGATGTATTCATTTGTTAGAGTCGCTTTAAAATAGATCTTCGACTGACGCACCGCCGTTATGCCGATTTGATGTACTGTACTACGATCTTCTGGTAGAATTTATCTTCCGGCCTTCAAGTTACATTAGAAAACTGACCGACGACAACTATCTGGTTTAAATTGATTCATAACATAATCGATGACTCTTGTTTTTTAAGAAGATCTAGGAGATGTCTCATTTCTATGAATACCTAATACAAATCATTGATCCAATTCACAATTAAATACTTTCTGTAGGATGTGCAGTTCTTTTCAAAGAATGTTGGTTTCATTTTATTATTTTTGCGTGTGTACGTACATAACCTTGTTAATATAGTTTACTCTGTTTGCACAATAAATTATTATTTATAAGTTATTAGATGCATGTACCTTTCGTTACGAAAATTATTGTTTCTTAAATACAAAATAATTTCTTCAAAGTATTTGTTAATTAATTAATGAACATGAATTAGTTTTCTGCTTATTTTATGTGCGGAACTACCACATTCCATATTTTTATCCTATATATTAAAACTATATCTTATTATATTAAAAGTTACATCACAAATTAATTCTATTCTAATTTAGAATTTTTGGACATATATAGCAAAATAGAGCTAATACCAATGGTCTGCACTTAATTTTGCTCAGTTTATACAGGATGTCTTATTTACGTACGAACATTCAGGCTGTAAATAATAAAGAAAATTTTATTTTAAACATATTTTCATATTTTTTGCGCGTCTGCGATGGAATTTGCGCCAAATATTTAGGGTTTAAATCCAATAATATTAGATCTTTCCATTTTTCGTACCTTTTTATTTTATATTGCGGACATCCTGTATCTATATGTAGAACTTTACAACGATTGCAAGGACAGTGTGGTTGTATAATTTACAGGTATCGCAGTAAACTACACACCGCGCATCTAACAATCGACTAAATTTATTTTGAAGTGTTACCTTAATAATTTAACAAAATCAATCGCAGGAACTTTTTGCGAAGTTTTTATTCAGTGTAATTTTGTGTGACTACGTACAATTCCTCAGAAGAAATCTCGGCAACGATTCCGTCGAGAGTATCTCCATACCAGTTCTCCTTAATTATCGTTTCGAAGAAGATTACCTATACCGCATTGATCGGGTATCTTATTAAAGAGATAATGATGGTAGGATTTAGAAAGTGCGATTTTAGCAAGTCTACTTTAATTATTGAATACAACTCGATGTGCGAGTTCTTTAAAACACCTCGTTGGATAGGTCACATTGCTTCGCTTTTAGATATTTAGTAATCAACACCAATACTATCGTGTTACGATAACGTGTACTATAAATGTGTTGCGTCGTCAACTACATTCGGCACATCTCTAATCATCATCAGATGTGAGTTTCCTATTAATCAGTCCACCGGCAAACCGTTTGTTTAGTTCTTTTTAACTACTCGTACGTGTCGAGAGCTTTTCCGACAATTTTCTTTTAACAGGCGCGTATTTAAAATGCAAACAATAGGTTCGTACCGTTCTGAAACTTTGTGGGCCGTAAAACCGTGTGGTAGTATATGCCGCGAATAAAGAATTAACATTTACGGAGAGCACGTCCTATCTTAACTACCGAAAGAAGCATAGAATGTAGGTTTGTGCCGTGTGCGGTAAATTATTTAAAATTGAACGCTAGGAATAACGAGCATAGCACTTCACAAACTGCAGGCAAAATAAAATGCTTTAAATGTAGTCGATGCGGTATGTTACGGAGGTAATGTGTGTATGTAGTTATGCAAGACAATCGAAATTGCCGGCCTCAGTTCTAGTCTAAACATCATGCAGACGCTCGACTATTATCGGTTCTTATACGTCTAGCACGTTCATCGTCTGAATTTTTTATAAACTGTACCTTCAATAATAAAGACGTACGCAAATTAGAAGAATAAATTTGACAAAAAGCTATTGATTGAATGTTGCTCACCACCTTTGAAGAACTGAATTTATATCATCTCCTTTATTAAATGGAAATACAGTAATCCTTCATTATCCGTGGAAGTTACGCTTGTACAATGAGACACGTATAAGAAACCTGGAAAGTTGTGTTGTTTGGGTTAAATTGTTTTTTTTTAAGAATAAAAACGAATTTTATTCTTTTCATAGTCTGATCGAAATGCAAGCGCTCGGTCGAACAAAATGTGCAAAATTTGATTCGGCGTCAGTTTGGTTGTCGTCTTCAAAAATCGTAGTTAGTAGCAGCAACATCCTCTTCAAGTTCATCCAATTTAAATTGTTGATCATCGCTATATGATATCGTCTCTTCTGTTCCAGTTTCGCTTATCGAATCAATGCTTTTTGCCACAATTTCGGGTATATTAATGTGTGGAGCTCTAGTGCCACTCACAAGTGCTGACCATAGTTTATGCCAACGGACGTTCAATTGCTAGTGGTTTATTTTTGCCGATAGATTCTTTTCTGGTTACAATTTTTTGCGATATCACAACGTTTCATGCTCATTCCCCAGTGCGCTTAAATGTACTTCCCACATAGTGTGCCTTTACAGCAGCGCCTACACCTTGATCCAATTGCTATAAAATCGCGCTAGTGTTCGGTGCCAAAACATTACCTCAACATTAGGATGTTCAAGCCATTGTGATGTGAGGGTGGCCAGGAGCATTATCGAGCAAGAGGACATATTTAAATTCCAGGTTTATTCATTGTAAATAACCCTTGATTTCTTACAGGAAACAGGTGTTAAAGCAGTCACTAAAGAACTCTTCTAGTGCCCAAGCTTTGTTCTTTACTCCTTAAAGCATTGGTAAGTTATCTTTACATTTAGACAAATGCACGTAGGTTCCAAAATTTGTACATAGCATACATATAGGCAGAGACTCTATAAATGGATTTCTAAATAAAAATCACTATTACTATAAAAAAGAAGGCAGCATCAGCCATTGACAATAGCAGCGCCTTCGTCCTCAAAAAAACATGTATCAATGATTCCTCCAACTCAGAGTGTACACCAAAGATGTGTATTGTTGATTTCCTACAGTAGTTCTATTTTTACTCGCTCAAATGTGAGATTTGGGTTGACAACATTAGCTTCTCTGTTCTGTAAAATCTAATTCACATATATGTATATATTGTTTTATGGTGGTCCGTCTTTTTGTTCTTGATACAGCTAAATTTTGTATTCTTTTAAATGAATATCTTTTGTTAAAATTTGTCATACGAAAGATTTCAGGTTCATCGTGTACTGCATCGTGTTACTTACTCAAACAATATTTTCATCTGACTAACTGTAACTTTGATTTGTAAATGAGAATACCAGTTGTTTCAAACTTTTGCCTCAGGTCACGAATTGCACATTCAATTGGCATATTATTGGGTTAAAAAAACGTTTCCAGTTTAATTTCCTTAGTCATAGCTGACCTCTTATTTTTATAGTGGCTGTAAAAGTGTAAATACTTGTGTTCATAGAACGCAAACCATGCGCAATTCAAATACTAGCATTCAATTTGAATCACCCTATGCCAAAAGAACGACTGTTCATTGTGTAGTGATGGAAATTTATGTAGCTAAGAAGGTCATTGGTTTTATCACAGTTTAACCACAACTATTTACATTTTATGTTACTGAAATTAACTTTTCATTTCCGTGATGGTTAACGTTGCAGGATTTACAAACGTTTTCATTTAGAATTGTATAATAAAACTCAGGTGGTATAGTGTACTGTAAATTGGATAGTTCATTTTGATTGTCACACACTGTACATAATTTACCTACAAAAAGAAAGCCATTAAGAAAAATAAACAAGGAAAAGTAATAAATAAGAATTGACTTTTACTAAGTTAAACCTAAAATCTCGATTTCTTCTTCAACATCAGAGATGCGTAAAGATACTTCGAATTCTCTAAAAAAATGAAGCGAGCTCATCGCAGGTGTGAAGGAAACACAAATAAACCCGTTTCGATAATTTACGATCGCTCGACGAGCGTGGTGGGGATGTATGGATGTAGGTTTTACATACACATATTTAAGTACAAAGCAACACCAACAAGAATTTCAGATCATTATGAATGTTCGCGGTCGAATATATATAGCGCCAATTATTCCTCTGGCACGGAATAAATTATAATTAGCAAAAAATTCGCTTATCGTTTTAGATCTTGTGCCAAATATGTAACCTACGTGTAGTTGGCGATAATGCGAGTTGTTAGTAATGGTAATAATTTTGAAGACAAAAAAGGCGTATGTATGTTTGGTTTAAATTAATTACACGGTGTTAATATCATAGCATTTGGATACCAGATCATATATACCATTAATGTCGTAATTTCTAAGAATCTCTTACCTGGAGTGTCTTTTTATATTTTCGGTATTGTACAATATGTCCTTAAACTGTGAGTATAGGTGGAGTAGTGAAAACCGTTACTCTATTACAATGCAGAACATAAATAATATGTAACAACATATGTAATAACAGTTTTGTTTTCAAATGTGAAATTGAGCGTAGTATTAACTAAATATTTACCACAATACATTATTATATTATTGGCCTTCTTCTTTGAAATAACTTTTAAAGTTGTCTAAAGTATCAGATTCAGTAACTCAATCGTATACAGTTGTATAATTTTGAATGTATTTTAGATAGTGTTCGGGTGTAACGATTTAATCTTGTACCTGAGGGTGTGGTATTTATAAAATCAAACACAAAATCTCGTTCCAACTACATAATTTTTTTACAATTTGGAAAGTAATTATTTATAGAGTGCCCGAGTGTCATAGTGTTATTGTTGAAAGAAGGTATTAGTCTTAAAACTATCCGTGAACGAATTAAAGTGGTGAAAGGATAGAATACACCCTACTTTAGAACTATAATTTGGTGTAAAGAATTTATGGGGTGAGAAATCAACACAAAGTGACTCAGAGTCTGGAAAGTTGACTAGTTGACTAATTGGTGCCCAATTCATTATTACTTTTTTTAACTGAAGTGGATTTTGGAATTGCCAGATTGATAAGGAGCAACTACACAGGAAAGACGCTTTGCTGGAGATTTTGATTGCTTTGGAAGCTGATAATTTGTTTGCGAAGATTGTAACACAATAATAATTCATACAATAGGTTCAGTCTCCCTCCTCCGTTGAAGAAGGTCAAAATACTATTGGAGTCTAGAATTGTAAAGTTGACAAAGCTGGTAGAGTTTACTGACATCCTACATTCTACGGCCTTGATTTGGTATCCAGCCTAATTAGAACGGGCTTATTTTCATCCGAAAATATATAATAAATATTTCTTTAAAAAATTTACTGTGTTTGTTAATTATGTTTATTTAGTCGTTTACATTTTGTCCAATTAAGTGGCAAAGATAACGTGACCGCAAGAGTTGAAACACATTCGACTTCGTTTCACATAATTTTCCATGTTTCTCCTTTAGTCCCATCAACGACCTCTTCTTATGGACCTGTAACTTCAAACAATTCCAAAGGATTAACTTATCGTTGGTATAATCACTTAACAAATAAAGAGTTACTAGGAATAAGTGGATTTATTGAAGAGGTCATAATATCTTAAGCAAGCTTACAGGAACAAGCACACACTCATTGCCGACGATGAGATATTTCAAAAGCGGTCAGACACACCCAAAGCTGGAATTCATACGCGTTTTAATCTCAAGTACAGAAATCCTTTTCTGCTTTTAACAAAGATTTGCTAAATCACGGAATCGGACCGAAGTTACCATATTGCTTTATTAGCACCAAGAAAGTATTTTTGAATAACAATTGAAAATTTCTAAATGTTGAATATGTTGAATACTTTTCGCGACCAGTGTACATAATTAGAAAAAAGCATCTTAAGCTCCCATAAAACATGCAGGTGGTGGTAGAACGAGAAAAAAACGCCTATTGTACATAATAACAAAACTGTTCGACATTCCTTTGTTGCCCGATGAGAAAATGAGAGCATTAAATATTCCGTTTTTAGTCGAGAATAACGATCTATATAATTGATATCTCGCGGCAATGCAATCAAGAACGATCTAGTGGTAAAATATCCGAGTCCATAACACGAGCGAGCTTTTAGAACAATATTGGAATATATTAATTTCAAAAATTATAACGTGCAACCATAAATTATGTGCACCGATACTAGGAATCATCTTGATATACGTCGAGGCTGTGCACAATATCACAGAGTCGCGCTCACTCTCTTCAACATTTCAGTTCTATACCATGATGCGGTTGCCTTCTTCGTTCTCCGTATCAGTTGGAGCGGGGGCTGTCGATTTCTTGAGCTCTTGTATCAACTCCCTTGTTGGTCTCTATGCTACAGCTGTTGCGGTTGGTCATACGCCGTCTTGCCAAAAGCGAAAAGAATATTTCAATTATAATTGACGCCATTATTTTTATCTTACGACGCTATAGCGCACGTATTGGAAAAAATATTAACCATGACTAAAGACCGAACATATACTTGTCCCACACTATTACCATTAATTGCGAAATCCGCTACAGACGTACTTATTTTCTTGTTAGTACCTTTTGTAGAAGATAATGTTACTCATTTTGAATTCGCAAGGCTCATCGGAGGAGCAAAATGTTGCCTAATTACAAGTACCACCACAGAATTGTAATATGGCTATTTTATAGACGTTTGTGTAAAGAGATGCTTGTTATATAAATCTTATTACTTTAATAAAGTTGATTAAAATAAGCCCTAATGACCACTATTACTAGCAGCAGGTCTACTTTCGTCAATGGACCTTGGTGAGTGGAAAAACTGAGTTGATCTATTAATAAATCTTAATTTTAGTGTATGACAATAGACTAAACAATATAGAGAGCAAACCAATTGCGTATTATTTCACTCAAACAATTCAGAGTAATGCATTGATTATTTGCAGTCAGGAAGCTCAATAATTGATATTACTAGATACTTTAATTTTCTGCGCGTTTAGTAAGAACTTTGCTGCTAGAGCCCCACATTGACTATTTAAACATTACTGTGCAAAAGAAAGAGGCACATGGGTATACTTTTAAAAGTTTATATAATAGTCGGGCTTACGCAAATATTTCTTAATACATTTTTAAATTGTAATTATATTTACGATTTACTTGAATGTGGTAAATGCTGTACCACCACAATAGAAAAGAATACTTAGAAATCGTAATCCTTCTGTAGTATTGAAGAATGCAATAAACAGATAAACAAGTATGCCGCAGGGAGGATAATTTTCGGTATCTGTATTGAGAGGCAATACATTTTTTCTGGTTGTTGGTCTGTTTGTTTGTGTTTATTGTTAATTATAGTTCCCGAGTGCGAAGAGTTTACGTATAAATTATAACGAGTTTTATGTTATCAAAAAATAATAATGTAGAAGCGAGTATTCTGTAAAAGCTAGTGCTGCGAGTTGTGATACAGTGGTTACATTTGGAAAAAGTGCCGAAAATGTCGTTATTAAACAGCGATAAAGTTGTTGTTTTACATCAAGAAGGTTACAGCCAAGCAGAGAGCGCAAAGTATCTGAAGTGTTCCTGGTGCAGTGCACAAAAAATCCTAAAAAATATAATCGGCTGTGAGCCGGTCTTTGAAGAAAGCGGGATTATGTGGGTGTATAGCTATCAGGTAACGTCTTTTGCGACGAGGTAAAAGGCTGAAATATGGCAAAGATCATCAAAATTGGATAGATGATGAATGGAGACAAGTATAATGGACCGACGAGTGTAAATTTCAACTACTTGGATCGAACAGGAATTCATATATAAGGCGACGTGTTGGGAATGCTTTTGCAAAACCATGTTTAGAAGCTACTGTCTAACATGGGGGTGGCAATTTCCAAACTTGGGGCCGCATTTCATCGCAAGAAGTTGGTGACATTATTGAAATTGAACGGAAACTTACAGCGGAGAAATATCGAAGAGCCTTGGAGCAACATGATATACCTTCTGGACATCGTCTAACTGGTAATAATTTCCTCCTGCAAGATAACGATACCAAACACTTCTCGATTGGTCAAGAACTATTTAAGTCAGTTATAAAAGGATCAACTTAAGAATTTTAATCATTTTGATCAAAATGTGGCAGAATATTGCTTATGTACTGATTATCCTCATCGATAACATGAGGTACCTTACACGTATTTATTATATTTTTCGTTTTTTCTTTTTTACTTACTTTGTTTATGTATATATCATAACAGCTATATTTCAATATATATTCCTAATAAGTTTTTTCTCTGGAAATAATTACTCCGGACCAGCTCTCTTTAAGATTTTGAAATTCTATGAGCGTTAAAACGGCTATGTATTATTTGACATACATTTATTTTCATTTATTAAATTTAGGCCGTCAAATGAGAGCTGGCCAGATAGTATTGCCGTTTCCTTCTTCCAATCCCATATTTCCATATAGGCTTTCATCGACCAGTATTCCTAACAGTAGTAGTTGCTCTAAGAAGGCATAAAGATATGTGTTCCCCTTTCTTGAAGCCTAAACAAGGTGGTTCATGTTTCGAGGATTAGTGGTACGTGAATACTATTTTATAAATTTTCTATATCAATTGAAGCGTACTAAGGTTACTATTTTTGTCTTGAACACAGTGAAAATCCGCCCTTAACGACGTACTAAAAATCAAAGATTCAGCCACCTCTATGGGCACAAAAGGCTTTTGCTAATCAGCCGTTTAATACGTTTAAAAAGCGGTGTTGGATTCCCGAAGTAATTGGTTTAAAAGAAGAATTATATTTAGTTTGAGATTACAGTCATATAAACTAGAAGGTAATGGACAGTATAATGTTTTTGTGTAGTATATTTAATATTTTACAATTTTTTTAAAAGTGTTTATTCCTTCTGTTGTATCATGTTAGTACACCTTAATAGATACCACTAATATATGAATTAAGTTCTTAATTTCATGAATATAAGAAATGCATGTTAAATGCCTGTTACTGCAGCGTCATCTGCAAAGTATTAGTAAATTTATAGTTTAGTCATATTCCGTTAGGTGGAAGTAACGGAAACAATAAACGATAATGATATAAGTTGTACAGCAAATGGGCGTGGGAATATTTTACGGTAGACAGCAGCAACATAATATGTTAATATTACCATTGAATGAAATAAAATAAACCTTAAACAATATTTATTACTTTTTTAATTCCTTACAAGATCAATTGAGTTATTAGAAGTATATTATTGAACATTGGTCATAAAGCTAAGAATATCATTCAGTAGCCGCCACTAACTCTTAAACTTGCACATAGATTGATCGAGGTTTTTTGGTTTGTAGTTGAAGGTTTTTTACCTAATGTAATGCCACCTACATGGAGTTTTAAGTATTGGCGAAGTGGAGGAGTAATCTCTTTTCTAATTCTTGGATATCACGTATATACGTATGACATTGCACTAATCGCTGAAAATCATGTAGAAAATGCGGTAGCTGTTCAAAATCTTTGAAACTAAAGTTGTGGCTGATCGCTGGCGAAACAAAATTTGCTATTTTCTTGATACAAAAAAGTACTCAATGTTTTCCTTTCTTGTTCTTCAGGTACAATGCTTGCGTAATGTTAGTAATTTTAAATACATGTTTATTTTGCCCTAGCAACTAACATTATTACAAAGCGCTTTTTTGAACTGAAAATTTTGAGACAAGCTTCTACTATTTGGTATATGAGCGGGTTTTCATAGAGATACCTAAGGCACTTCACCTTTCTCATTTATTCATGATGAAGTCAACGTAAAGACAATTACAAGTTCGTAACCTGAAAAGAAATGTATAAATGAGACGTTAATACGAAATGTTTGCATTTATCAGTTCAAATAAAATTTTGTTACTTTACCCAATGTAAAGCTGTGGCCATAGATTTTTTCTTTTATTTTAAAACAATTTTCGATTATGAACATTTATAATAGGAACTGAACAAGTATATGGCATAATTACGTCTTTCATTTATCATATCAGTCTTGTTACAAATAACAACGTAACAGAATTTTTAGTAATCTCAAAAACCTCTTCGTATAAAGTTTTTAACAAAATTAATTACCCACCAAACAGTAGGTGGCAGCAAGGTGCGGATTAAACTATTCCATATATCTCTTATGACGTAATTCATACACGCCGCATACGCTTGGATGCAAGCGCTTCATTCGAAGTCCATGTGCGCACCTCATGCATAAGTTATCCGGTCGTCTACAATATGCCGTCCTGCATTCGCAGCCGACCAAAGAAAATAATAGCAAGCGAATGCGCCGCGCGCGACGTTGAATTATTAGACTAGCTGGAAAACTGTAAGACGTATACATTTTCTCCTAAATTTTCCATTTTAGAAACTCGACTGGGATAACTTTTTATTAATGCAAGATGCGATCCTTTGGATATATGAAGCCGTATGTATGTATGTAGATGTTTTGGTGTGGTAGAAGTAAAATATTTGAAATTCGATTTAGATTTGTACTCATATGTCTACATGATTTTCGTAACCTAAATACAAATTCGTTCTTCTTTTAATCTTAGGAAAGACACCACAAGAAATACGATTTTCTAACCTTGTAGGTTTTAGAAACAACACTGTAACGAATAACCCCGCTAACGTTAATCCTTAAACCGATTTCTTAACCGCAACATTCCGCATACGAAAACAACTTTAAGTACTTTGTGAAGTAGTGTACCGTGATTATATATAATACAGCTAATAGATGAACTAACTATGCACAAATGTATTGATTGTATCTGTAAAACTATTAATGCAAGAAAGAACAAATGGTTTAAAGATTTGAACTGTAAAATGTTAGGTAGTAATGGAAATGTTAGGTAGTAATGGAGTGGTTGTAAAAACTACCGGGTGTATGTAATTCTTTCCGATTTTTTGCTAAAACGAAACACGTAATTTTCAAAGGAAATCAATTTTTTTTATTCAAAATATTGGCGATAGGCGTCTCCACATTTCACCCACCTTTCAGGTAATTTATGGATACCATGCCAGAGAAGCTGCTTGCTTTTTGCGGCAAACTATTCGTCTAGCCATTTTCCAACTTCCTCAAAATTACTGAAGTGCTGCTCTGTAAGCACATGGCCCATAGATGCGAAAAGGTGATAATCAAATGGCGCCGGGTTTGGGAAGTACGGCGGGTGTGGAAGGCTGTCCCATCCAAACGATTTCAAGGTGTGTTTCATTGGTTTTGCTGTGTGAGACGACGCATTGTCGTGTAACAAAATTACTTTTTCAGATCTTCTGACCTTTTCCGGTCGTTTTTCGATTAATGCGTGGTTTAAACTAATCGTTTGTTGGCGATATCGTTATATATTAGCGGTTTCGCCTGGTTTCAGGAGTTCAGAATGCACAATACCGCTCCGGTCGTACCAGACACAGAGCATGGTTTTCTTGCCGAAACGATTAGGTTTTAGTGTTGAAGGAACCGGCTTCGCCAGGTGAAAGCCACGGGTTTTTCTGCTTCGGGTTTTCAAAATAAATTCATTTTTCGTCAACCGTCACCATTCAATATAAAAATGATTTCCTTTCGTGGCATTGAAGCAGCATTTCGCAGGTGACTTGGCAATTTTCTATTTGACATGCATTAAAATCGTGTGGGACACATTTACTGAGTTTATTGATCTTCCCCATTGCTCGTAAACATCTGCTGATTGTTTCTTGTGATACAAGCAATGCTTTTGCTAATTGCCGTTGAGTTTGAATTGGGTCATCATCCAAATAACTCGTTTGCTCGTTTTCGCATTTTTGTGGTCGAATCACCACTTTTAAGTTGTAGAAACCATGTCTCACATGCTCTATCTTCATCATATACTTCTACCAGCAAACTATGCCTTTCAACAGCCTGTTTCTCTTGATTAAATGAGAAAAGTAATGCGTACCGCAAATGTTCTTTTTCAGGCACAAAACTCGACATGATCACTGAATGATAAAGCAAAGACGCTAGTTTTTGACGGACTCAACTTGTGTGTGTTTGTAATGCACTCGAGAACATACCAAATCCGTTCAAAAAGGTACTGCCATTGTACTTTTTACATTGGTTTCGGACGCACGACACCTGAGTTGCCAATTGAAAATAATTATATTTATCCAACCTTTTCATACATTTTGTAAGTAGTGTTTGTAATGGCAGCCAATTGATTTCCAACATCGGCAACAGAGGCAATATAATAATAGAGGCAAAAGAAATGGTAAGAGTTTTAGGTCATTGATGATGGGAGTTGGTTAGTAAATTGAATGAAGTACCTCTGAAATCAAAAGTATGTCCTCGAGTGTAATCACCTAAATATTTTCAATTACCTCTAGGACAAGTATATACATATATGTAAATCGGGTAGTTGTCGACTAATCGTAAATGCCTGCTAGAATCATATCCATTATAATTTTCAATTGGTATGACATTATATCTCTTGACAGCACAGCGTTGGGTTTAGTTATAATGCCTGTCTCTACCACGTTGTTATATCCATCCGACTTTAGACGGATATAAAGCTGCATCAAATTAGTGGAAAGGTCCTTCCACAAAACGAGAGAACACCCAAACCTGAAAGACAGAGACGGTGGTATTATTATTTACCCTTGGTAAAACAATTAACGGAGTACACGTTAACGATATTTAAGTGCACCAATTTGATTTCTGTTAAAAAATATAATAATGTATAATTTTGAATATAAGTGAGGGTAGATCTTTCCTCGGACTCTTGTAACCGACGTATCGGCCCGGCTGTAGCGAGCCAGCATCGAGATGAACGAAAATATTCGATAAACTGTCTGGTCAGCCGCGGTACTTGTAATTATTAATTCCCACACTATACTACCAGAGTGCTCTAATCACCGCAATAATTACGGGCTTTTTGTTCGGTTTGTATTTTGAGCTTCGCAGGTATTTTTCTTGTGATTTCTCACGATTGATTCTTTTCGGTGCCGGTATAAAAGGTTGATCTATACGAAATCGTAGAGGAACGCACAGAAACGAATAAATAGCGAAATTTCTGATAAAATTATTACTTTCTATTCATTTCGTTATTTGATCGTTTTATTGAATTAGTTTTAGAACTTTTAAATCATGATATATGAAAAAGAAAGTGTCGTGAAATGTGTTAATTATCTACCAAAATGACCCCCCAAATAAAACTCACCGTGAAGTAGAGTGAGGAGCGAACTACAAAACAATATGCAACAAGCTAATTAGTTCCAAATCAAATTTAGATTACACAATATTTACACACATATACAGCTCAGTATAGACTACATTAATAATACATGTCTATAAAGTTAGTGCTTCCAAAAAAGTACCGCATAAAAATTTAAAAGAAAAAACAAATTGTTATAATCTAATCCAAAACGTGAACGCCAAGTTGGTTTGCAAATGCTTTCGCAGTCTCGGTTTGCTGGCTTTTGCGAACGTTAATAGTGAAAGCTTTACTGCTTATATTTTTCTGAATATTTTTATAAGAAAAGCTGTTTCAGTTTGGAGTTACTTTTTAAATGTATAATAAAGCACACAAATTCTTCAAAATCTAACAATATTTTTATTTCAAATGTCAGTGCAAAAGTTGCACTTGAACTACGCCTTGAAAGGATTTGTATAAAATTACACCGTCCAACAAAATAATTTTTTTGTCGTGGTGTTTGTAAAATACGAACTGTTTTAGGGTATTTCTGATGCGCTTGTTCCAGAAATAACTGGCATTTCTTCCTAACGGCTCTAGTTTTTGAGATACACCACGGTGACGGCATTTTTGGATTAGGCACCGCAAAATTGCTTAATTACACTTAAAAAAATCCGAGGCGCCAAAATGTGTGTTGGCCAGTGTTATAGAACTCAACACGAACATTGGTGACCAAATGTAAATTATCCAACGTTACAAAACCATACAAGAAATTATATGTGAAGTTGTGAATCTTCGGAATAAATAAAATAATATCGATTTCTTATTTCTAAGCAACATACCGGCTTATTGCATATATGATCTAAATTGGACAGGTTCCCACAGTTTTCAAATTATCATTTTACACTTACCATAAATATCGTAGTTTTAGTTACCAAATTCCAAGACTATATGCATATGTACTACATCAGGCTTTAATGCTGCAACGACAAGAACGATGCATATACAATACGGCATCAGGCGCATGTGCGGTAGCCACAATTGCTTATGCGATTTAAAGCCTATACAACATATTTAGAAAAAAATCTTAATGAAAATGTTCACAGTATACTGTAATTAAGATAATTTCCAACAGCAGATCTGTAATAAATATTTCGCTGCACTCTGACGTGTTTAGCTTATATATACACATATTGTTAATAACAAAAAATTACAGACATTTTTATCAATGCAACATAGTTTTATGTTTTCCACAATCATCATTCTTTAGTTGAAAAGTGGTTACTTGTTACATCCGTCATTTTAATGTGAAGGGTGCTGCTGAGTAACATATTGCTAAACTAATAAACAAATATGAAGAAAACGATAAATTAGTGCATTGATATTATACGTATTGCTTAAGTGGGAGTGAAACTAGGATACTGGCAATGCCAAAATTTTAAATTCTAACACGTTTATAAATAAGTACCTTCTTCATCTAAAAGAGGAAACAACTCCTTGCTTAATTTTCTAGAAACTAATTTTTCTGAAAAGATTGTAACTACGTCAATGAAATCTATGCGAAAAATTATCAATTGTAATCAGCCACCTTTTCAATAGGTTCTAAGATATAGTAACTAACTAAATTTATATTAACAATAATAATATTCTACAAATACAACGATAACAAGACGCGCAGTTCAAAATAATCTTAACAGCGAACTACCAAAATATAGAAAGATACTGCCAGGAACAGAATTATATGATAGGCTTGGTGTAAGAAAATCACTTCCACGGCGAGACAATAAAGCAAAACGTCTACGATAAGCACAAATGCATAGGGAGCACACAATAGAAAAATCGAGAAAAGTATTTTGGCCCAAGTTCGATATGCTTGGACAAAAACGAAGGATTCATGAGAAGATCCAAGCAGAAAACTGTATTGCACCAACAGTTAAGCGCACAAGCGGCCAGTAGCTACATTATTGTAATATTGTATGCGCTATCAAAAGTAGTTATTTCGATAAGAAGAATATTTAGCCATGTTACATTTTTCATTTCTTATATTCTTTGTCTTAACTTAATTGATGCTCTTTTTTGAAAATGATTTGGAAATTGTCAAAACTTCTACGGCCAGAAGAGCATATAGTTTTCTGTCTGGGCTTGTTTACAAATTTAAGAAATCTTGTTGGAACATTCATACTATGTACAAAAGGAAAAACCCAATTGCAGTTACTTAAAAAATCTTGGAAATAACTCACTGTCTATTTTATTACAATTTATTGCAAAGTTTCAGAAGAATATCTTTAATATATTTCGCAATGCATTGTAACTCCAGTACTTTGCCTTTTCCATTCTGTTTTGTTCGTTTCTCTTAGAAAAGCAAGAAAAACGAATCTATGAAATAACTCATTCAGTTATGAACATGACAGTTATGATTGATAAACACTACACACTAATTACATGTGTTCGCTGAAAATACCAGTTTTCTCCTACGGTAAATGAAACTGACAATTATTCTACAATAAGTACTCTGCGAGATCTTGTACAGAGATAAAACCCGAAGCGTGTTAAAAATTTGTGCAGCTGCTATCAACTTAAACACTATCTCACTTCCAACCATTTTTAATAATTTTTTAACTTGCAATGAACGACACTTACTGTTAGACGAGGTGAAATTGTGTAAACTTTTGCATCTTTTATACGCTAGCGGGTCGACAAACAATCTTCTATCACGTTGAGATTTATGTTAATCGCAAAAAAAATCTCGAATCTCATGACGTCTCCTCATCATAACGACTGGGTAAACGGTCGTTTTAGGATAACAATACGCCGTATACGTAGGCAATATCGCCCGTAAATGCGTTCAATTATCGCTAAGTATTTGCACAGCTTTTCTTCCTTATTTTGCTTCGTTGGTTATTAGGCTATTTGTTGTTTATTTTTGGTATACAGCGCCATCTTATACATATAAGCCGAAACGTTACGTGTGAACTTGTCTATCTCGCCCGTCCCACAGTATTTGTTTAAATAAGAAACAGAACGCATATAATAATAATATAAAATCAGTTCACTGCGAGATAAGTTGCAATAAGCAAATATTAAATTTAATAACGCAAAACTTTATGCACGGAATAAGATGATGGGTGCGTTTTTTTCACAGGAAAAACCGCGAACAAACAGGCATATTTTCACAAAAGGAAAATCGTTTTATTTAAACAGAGATAAAGCGCGAAGGAATCAAATATTGAGGTATACTGTAAAGCGTAAGGTCCCAAGGTTTCAACTTGAGGAAGGGAAACTCATAAGTGTATCCGGAATTTTTAGAATCGCATCGAGATGTTTATCGTGTTGTGTTATTCATTGGTGCCGTCATTATATAGATTTATTGTGAAACGCCGAAGATTACATGCACTGCTAACTGCGACTAGAAATTTATTTCAACACTTACACTAACGTGCGAGAGAAGTGTAATTTGCATATACTAATTTAATTTAGGTAAGGCTATCTTAGAAATTATTTTCATTATAACAATATATTGTAACATCGTGCTTTGAACATAGGCGCCCGCTTTCTATTCTTTGTTTGCTTTATTTGTTTGGCTTTTACGCATGTAGGTGTTTCGTTTGCTATTAACAGCATTAATAAGTGTATTTTTTGCTACTTGATTGAATACGTGGTAGAGTATATCTGCCTACACGCTTACATTTAAATATCCTAATAGCGTTTTCTCATTAATACATCCATGCATACAAGAATAGCATACGGCGGGTCAACCTTGGATATCCTTCCATAATAAATCAATTAGGTGGTTATCCTCTTAACGGAAAATGCATCACGATGACCTAAAAAATTATATTTAAATTTAGTAACCATCTAATATAAGGAGCGATAGAACATGCATATGCGGTGTTAACAATATACTTGTGTGTGCGGTACTCAGCCAAGCAGGTAAAACAAGCTTTTGGAAATAATCTGATTGGTTTCTTTTCTTGTATAGATTAGAATAATAAATTACCTAGTCTCCACGAAATGAATCATAAATATCGTTTAGGTTACTAGGGGTTACTTCTGAATATCGCATGACAGTTTCTAAATGGCTCAAAAATCTAGAAGACTCCCAACGCTTTACTTCAGACATCGAAAGATATAGTAAAATTTTGGAAATTTGATCTAGGTTACAAGAGAGCTTTTACATTTATTAAACAAAGTAATTATTTAAAGTTCTAATTTATTATATATTAAATACCTAAACAGAAAATATTTGAAAGAGTTTCCATTATTCTGGAGTATATTCCCAAATTCTGCGCGCAGTCGGACATTAAGAAGGTGTTGAATTTTTTTACAGTTTTCGAAATGTCTACCTGCGATATTCCACGCTCGCGCAAAAGTTGTATATGCACACGTTTTTCTAAACTAAGTTCATTTCTTTTGAGTATATTGGAACAATATCACTAAATGTCACTAATCGAAACACTAAAAGCGCAGCATGTGTTCACAACGACCGAAAGTAGCGAACTGACAAATAAGTAGAAAGATTTAAAAATGACAAATTTTATTGCATGAGGTGTTTTATCGGTAGCTTTAGCGTGAGTTATTGTTTTTAACCTTTTTTTAGATGCCGACAAAATACCTCTTAAACAACATTGTTTATGTACTGCTATGGTATCGTATACGTGCGAAATTTGCAGGGTGCTCACTACTTTCGGCCAAGACTGTATAAAATGAAAATGGAAAAATACATAATTGATCAAGGCGTATTTGTTATCGAAAAATGTCTTAACTTATGTAGGAGTTTCAAAACGAATTCCGTGCTGAATATGAAACACTTTTTACTTGAAATTGAATGAGATAATAATTGGTGCCACTGAATTGCCTATAGTTAATATACCACAAGGAGAAGATTGCCATCTAATATTTTTGTGTTAGGGTGAGTGAAGTTTGCAAGGCGGGAAGAGTAGGTCCCTGTTTATATGATTTGATTTATATGATTGTTTCCATATCCTAGAATCGATTTTGAGAATTTTTCATATATTCTTTAATTTCGGAAATATAGTTTTTGTAGCAATTTAAATTGTTATCCTGAATAGAAATAATTATAATATTATGGATAGAATAACCGGCACCTATAATAATAAGGGCAATATAATATTTAAACAACTCAAAAGATATTTATTTATTTTTGAAATTAATGTCAGGGTAAAATAGGAATACTAATTTTGAGATGGTGAATAATAACGGAGAAGAAGAATTAAATATAAATTGGTATTTAGTATTAAGTCCAATTTCAAGTAATTTACCGTCTCTCCTGCATAGCGCGTCAAAACTTTTTTTGTACTAAAGTACTAAAAGCTCCTCAATGTATTCTGGAAAATATTTTTGGCGACGTTTTCTTTAATCTAGTAAGGAGAAATGATACGATAAAGTGCTAACAATAGAATTTAGCTCGAAGTCAATCATATCTTATTTTCATTGTTTTAACATTACTATTCTGTAATTCATTTATTGTACACCTGTTATTTTTCCCAATGTACTAATAAATAACCCCCTTAAGATTATATGTGTTACTCTTAAAAAGTAAAATAGAACAAAGTTAATTAATATCATGTATCTATTTGGATAAAGGGAAACAGAAAAAAGACAAAGGCAGAAAGAAAAAGAAAAAGAGAAAGGTGGAATCTCGACGTTTTTCGTTTTTTCTTTCTTTTTCCTCTTACTGTTATTTCATTTTCATATCTCATCATGACACGGTCCAATTCCGGAAGTAGTTCGCTTATGACTGACTCCGGCTGTGGAAGCCTACGTATTCATTTTAATACAGTTCTGTATCTATTTTCCGCAAAATAAATGGGCAATTGTTTTATGTATTCTATGTTTGTCAACTTAGTCTGAAACTGATATAATAAATAAAAAAAAATATAATAAAATTTTACATTAGAGTTTTAGTATAGATGAGAAAAAAAACGAGGTAATGTATTTAATACCGTAAATGTAATAAAATTGGGTTGGATTAGTAAAGTGGAAATGCCGTTATTCAATGGTTTAAACTTATTTTTTAATTAGGTTTTCAAGTTATTAACAAAGGTTAGTTTATGAATTATTCACGAATAATTTGCTATTTAAGGTTTTTGTAAACATAACGATATAATTTTAATTGATTTGGATCAAATTTGCACCAATTAAAATGATATTAATTTTTCTATTTTCCTTTTTGCTTCAGGGCGTCCAGTCAGCGAGCATGTGATGCGCCGCGATGCCCTCTCTGCCCGCGGCGCCTGAGCTTAGTTCCGGCGGCCGCACCGAGCGGCAACAACCACAGGACCATCGAACTACAAACGCTGCCGCCAATGATATGAGCCCTGAGCAAGAGGCCAGTCCACCGCCGGCGGCGCCAGGCGCGTCACCCCCTCCGGCACCGACGCGCCTTCCATCGCCTGCCATCTCCCACCAGGACACCAATTCCGACGTGGAGCAGTTCTCCGGCAAGATCGTCTACAATCCAGACGGTTCCGCGTACATCATTGAGGATTCGGAGAGCGAAAACGAATCGACGGCCACCGCTATACCGGAAGTGGTGCCGCAGCTACAGGCCGTCTACGTTTCGCGATTGTTAAGGCAGCCGGCACGGCCTACCGAACTGCCGGCAGTGCACAGTTACCGGGTTATAGCGTTGAGGGACGCCAGACCACCGAGACCCGCGTCAGTTCCCGTCAAACCAATACTCATGTGTTTTGTTTGTAAACTTAGTTTCGGCTTCGCGCGGTCATTCGCAAACCACGCGCAATCCGAACACGGCGTTACGCTCAAGGAAAACGAACGCGAAGTGCTATCGGCGGATTGTTCGGCGATCTTGCAGTGCGTCGGTGCGGACAAGAGACCCGTCGTTTCACTCCTGGAACCGCTCGGTCCTGCACAAACCGAGAACCACATCAGCACTACGACCTCTGTCAGCGCGGCGAATCAACGAATCGAAGGCACGTCTCCGCTCAGCGAAACGCCGCCGTGTTCTTCGCGAAACACGCCCGGGAAATCGCCATCGCCACCTTTCGCCACGCCGCCGGCTTTCCTTACCGGTACGACGATCGGTGTCTGTCCGGATCATCTTCAGGGACGTCCATCCGGTGCGGAATGCGCTCGCTGCGAAATGATCTTGGCCTCTGGTCGATTGGGACCTGCCGGGTTAGGTAATGTTCACAGCAGAAACTCCTGTAAAACGCTGAAATGCCCTAAATGCAACTGGCACTATAAATACCAAGAGACGCTAGAGATACATATGAAGGAGAAACATCCAGAGGCTGAAACTAGTTGCATCTACTGTATAGCGGGACAGCCGCATCCACGTTTAGCGAGGGGTGAAACCTATACGTGTGGCTACAAGCCGTATAGGTGCGAAGTGTGTAATTATTCAACGACAACCAAAGGAAACCTCAGTATACATATGCAATCGGATAAACATTTGAATAATATGCAAGAATTGCAAAATGGTGGAGCGCCAAACACCGAAGCTAGGCAAGCCTCGCCAAAAGCGCCACCGCTTCACCACTCACCTGTCAGTAGCGGCCATAAACCTAAACCGAGCTTTCGCTGTGATGTTTGTAATTACGAGACGAACGTTGCTAGAAATTTAAGAATACACATGACCTCAGAAAAACACACGCACAATATGTTGGTACTTCAGCAGAACGTCAAACATATGCAAACGCTGTCGGCCTTACATCATCAACAGCATCCCCAGCAGCACATGGAGAGTTTGTACGGTATCTATCCTGGTCTGGGCGATAAACCGGAGGCTGCTTTAGCCGACATGGCGTACAATCAAGCGCTGCTAATCCAGATGATGACCGGAGGACAACTACCAGGTCATGCGGGTCCGGCAGAAATGTCCCAGCATTCCGATATGGGTTTAAATCCGGAAACTATGGAGCCTCCACCAGAACCCGCGGACCCCGATCCAGAAAAGACTTACCAATGTTGTGTTTGTAATATATTCAGTACTGACAATCTCGAAGACTTAGGAAGGCACCTGGCCCAGGACAGAACGAGACTGAGGGAGCAGGAGATCCTCGCTGTCGTGGCAGGTCACTACGTCTGCAAACTCTGTACCTATAAAACCAATCTCAAAGCAAACTTTCAACTCCATTGTAAGACTGATAAACATCTCCAGAGGTTACAACACGTGAACCACGTCAAGGAGGGTGGGACTAGAAACGAATGGAAGTTAAAATACGCTTCTGCACCGGGTGGTGTTCAAATTCGTTGCAACGCCTGTGATTACTATACGAATTCTGCACATAAGCTACAATTACACGCGGCCGGTGGAAGACACGAAGCTGGAGTCGCGCTCTTGCGTCATTTAGTGGAAAGATGTTTAGTGCTAAGACCTGATCAGCAAAGGGTTTTTCACTGTTCGCTGTGCGGATTTTCGGCCACCAATAGACTGCTTCTTCTACAGCATGTGAAATCATTGAAACATCTACATCTGGAACAGTTGCATCAGTTGCAGAGGAGAGCCGAAGGCAAAGATATTGGACCCGAAATTGGTGAAATTTTTCATGTTGTTCCTGGTCCCGTCGAACAACAAACACCTGGTAAGCATCCACATTTACGTACATTGCTGTTACTGTTTTAAGTTTACAATTACTTCTTAATGCTAGTAATTTAAGTTAAGGAGATTGAAAATTACAAGTGCTCGTTACTTTCCCTTGCGTTGATAATTTATAAACATACACCTATTGATAGGAACCACGAAACTTGTGACAGGTTAGTGAGTCGTGCTGTATTATATACACTCCATTAATTTGTTATATCCGCTTTTTCTTAATGGAAAAACGTCAACGTTACACGACATACATATCGATTGCACTTATTTTCATAGAGATAAAGTATGGACGTTGCCATTTAAGGCAAATTAATTCATGAAATTATGCAGCAAATTAGTTCAGATTGAACGCAGTTATATCTTTAATATTACTACTTATTAATTTCTTAAATGGAATTATCGTATTGTAACCTAATTTTGGTAGTAGTATTCAGCTGCTTAACGTTGAAATTATAAGAAAATTTGAAACAATACAATAATTGATAGTACGTGTCTTAACGCATTTCAGTTACGTAGCTTATCTCACCGCACCAAACTATAAAAATTGCAGTAGGGGAGTTGAAATTATTTGCCCTTATTTCGCTTGCATAATTGATGACTTCTAATTAGGTATTAGACAGGAATAGATCTCTTAAAGTTAGATTCAATAAACTCTACCATTCTTGTGCATATTTTATATCATAATAATAGTTTGCAGAAGGCACCAACTGTAGCAGTATGAATTAATAAGTATATGTAATTATTTGCAAACAATACCTGAAATAAAATATGAAAATATGGTCTACACACAGAAACATTTTTGCATTACTTTGAATTCTGTAATTAAAGCATTCAAATCAAGTATGTAGAGGATTAACGCTTTGGCTGTTCCAATTTTTTCTAATGCTGGACTAGCCCTATTGATTTCTTCAGGGCAGCTTTAAGAAAAGGTTGTTTGTAATTAACAAATTTATATTGTACAGGTTCAGATGCTAGAGGGAGCATTAGTTTTCCTTTTTCTTGTTCCAGTTATACCTTTCCGCACTGAGCTCGTCTTCGTTGTCAATTCTTTTTCTGCATTCAGTATTGTTCTTTGTTGCAGAGTTTTTCTATTTCTTACATTCCTTTCTCTTGTCCACAGTTTACTTTATTTCTACATAGGTTTCCTCTATTCTCATGGGTTATCGTTATATTTTTCTTGCTTCTGTTTTTATTTCTAGCATCTGTTTGGGATCTCTTGTGTTGTTTATTCTTCTATCATGATTTTCATCTGTTAGTTACTGGGATATATATGGTTGCATTTGAAGAAAGTTGTATTTCACCGAGGCAATGTACCTTTTCACACTTCAGTCATGATATTTTCATGGAATGAGCAGACTAAAACTTTCAGAAACGCCCATTTTGCTGAACAGTATGCTTACCACCATTTGAATGAATTTAAGAGACGGAAGCATTGTTGGGAAAAGTGTATGGAAGGAATGAAGGATAAAACTAAATTTGACCAAAAATATTTGTTTCTGTATTAGGCTAGAAATTTTTCAGACTATCCTTGTTTTAAATATTTTCTTAGATAAAATTCGTTTTATTTCATTAGTCGACATAATGTTCTTCCACTAATGTTCATCACATCTCCATTTTTTTACTTTGCGTTGGTACTTCATTTAGCCTTGGGCGTTAACTTTCTCGAAACATATTAATTAAAATACTTTCTGTACATATTAATATATTAAAGTACTAGTAACTTTGTTCTTTCTATCTACTAAAGAGCTGGTTTTATTTCTTGCCTCCAATTAAAAATTGCCACTTACTTTAAATGACGGTTGCAAGGACTGTGTGGATGTACAATTCACAGGTATAGCAGTAAACTCCTCCAGTCGGTAACACGGTTGACAATGGGAGCCCACATGCTCCCGAAACGCTGCGTTCCGCATAATTAATTAATTTGTGTGAGTGGAGTTTACTGCTATACCTGTGAATTGCCACTTACTTAACTTCGATAGAATCCACTACGATCAAGTTTCAATGCAATTTTTACATATATTTATGTAAGTTTCTCAACACCCATGCTGTGTGCGATTATCCTGTATCCACCGTTAAATTAGCAGAAATACCAACAATGAAGTCTAAAAACTGCAGCTTGATAATATCAAAAATTTTAAATTACTACTTTGGCATCTTTAAGTAAACGTTGGAGACCTCAAAAAAAGCAAATGCAAACCAGCGGGGAAAGAAAATAAGTTTCTCGTAACTGTAACGTAATACATACATACATATGTACATACTTAAAGACATAAAGAAATATAATAAGGTTTTAATGTGTGGTTAAGTGCAAAAATGTTTTACATAATACAAAATTACTGACGTTTTCGAGAGTCGTCGTAAAAAAATCAGATGTTACAATTACACACCCCTGAGGTGTACAGTTACACGTACAAGCACCTATAATAACAATTGCGATTTTGACCCATGTGCACGATACGCAGTTGTGTATTACGGGGAATGCTATGCATGCAGTACCATATAAGCCATATGTTTTATACGTGTACAAGAAAGAATAATTGTAGGGATTTTTTTCTTGTGTATTAAAATTTAAAGTGATATATAATTAGGGAATATTTTTATCGTGGCATGGCGTTTCTGCTGCCAAGGCGTGTCCTGGTTGACGCTTCAGGCCCGATGATAACAATAGTCTCGATCTTCTTTTTAGGGTCAATTGTTCTGTTATTGTCGTCGTTCGAACTCTGGAGGGGAGCGTTCTGAGTGTTCGTACGTTGCGAAGGATACCCATGATGATAATACCATAACATTGATGGTGGAGATAATACCGTTAATTTTCGTAAAATTACCGAACGCGTTGTAAATAGGAAGAAAGTTTTTAAGTATACATCTTACCAAGGCTCTTCTTTATATTTTCTTCAAGAAGAGGAAACAAAAGTTTATTGAAATTACTACCTTGGAATTTTTCAGTTGTCAAAATATTTTGGGAAAACGAGCATTATTATACACATCGAACTTACAAAATAGAAATAACTATGGGAAAGTTAATAAAAGGTGTTTGAATTTGTGGTTACTTTTTAAGATTATAACACAACACAAAATTCTTTAGTTCCATTACTTAGCGTAAACATACTAAATCATCCCAAAGCAAAGAATTGTAAGCCATTAAACCGCATGATCTGATCGATCAACTGATGTTCTCTTCAAGAAATTATGCTTTTAGCAAATCATTGATATAAAACGTATATTTTCGACATCTGGGCTTCCCAATTCGTCAAGTAATTTGTAATCCTGATTGGATATCAAGCTCCACTAACACTAACAGCATTCTCATCTTCATACAGCCAGCACCGCCCAATCACTCCACCAGCTCAGAAAGCTGCCCAGACCAGTTTTTCCAGTATTTCTCGGAATTTTTTCTCGCAACTTCGCTTCTTTTACAAATCCACCCGCCTCATCACTAAAGATGATTTTATTGAAAAAAATAAACATCATCAATTTTTTTGTTATATGCCCCAATTTGCCAATGACATTTATTTCTTAAGTTATCTGAATTTTGCCCAAAATTTCTGAATGATGACATATGTGACGGACAATTGGCCTCCCTGAATCCTCCACAGAATTGTCCCGCAATTTCTGCGTGACTTTCGCCATGGTTAAAGTAATTTCAAGTAATAAACACTCTTTGTCAGTCGTATACCTTTCCATTTTTATTATTTCTAATGTTTCTGTCTCTCTTCTGTCACATAATGTATAGTGCTCTAGTATAAATGTGGGTAAATTAAAAAAATAATCCCAAGATTAAAACAGCCTTTATTGGAATGGGATCATATACAAAGTAATTTTCAGAACGTTTTGGAAAAAATCCGAAAATCCTTGAAATTTCAGAAATACCTTTCACCCCCTAAGTATGAGATCCAAATTGAAAGAGGTGTTTTACAATACTTACAAATCTGATTTGTGATTATGAGCTTAAAATCTTCGCCTGTAAGATGTAGTTTGTGGGTATAATATTGCAATATAGTGTATATATAACTCTATATTACAATTGCTATGATTTTTGGAGACGTTCGAATATAAACATTAGACGTGAGAAACAGCGAAATAATTTATGCATTTATTATATAAAACACTGTTCAGTGTATTTGTTAACCTGAATAGAGTATTTACGACGATAAACTAAGTCAAAGATTAACGCGCAGATGAGTAGTAAATTACACAAGCGGGCATTAAGAATATAAATAAAATTATTGCTTTAAATTAATGAATTGTATAATTTTCAAAGACGTGCATAGATTTGCCTATAAAGTGTTTCTTGACTGAAATAAATTGGACTCGTTTCACTATAAAAAGAAAAAGATGACTGGCTACCTTTCAATAACGAAAGGTTTAGAAAACAAAACATAACCAATACCACTTTTAGTTTCTTAGATTGTTAATCAACATCTCAAGTTCTTCGTCTAAATACCATTCTTTCTCAGAAGCAACCTTTTTCACATGTGATCTTATTTCTCTCTTAGTATTACTTTAAGTCAGATTTTCCGGCATCTAAAGAATTGTAAAATTCTTCTGAAAAGTCTTCAGTTTCAATTAGTATTCCTTCATGATTTTGGAGAAACCGTTATGAATTTTTCCCACTAAATTGCTTATCTGCAAATACCACGCTTATACAACCCTTCGTAGTATTTATAGTTCACGAAATAACTGAAGCTTTACTATAAAATATAATGAAACCCCAACAGGTCGAAGAATTTGATTTCTTATTTAACACTTCCTTTTACATGTGGAAGTGGCATTTGGATTTGTAACATTTTTGAAATTTATCAAAAAAATTTGCAGTTTATGAAACCTGCATACATTCAGTCGTATTGGACTTCCTCTAATTTGTGAATCGCTTAAAGAGTACAACGCCATCCCTACCTAAACTTTGGCAAAACGAAATTATGACTTGAAAATGAGCTCTTCAGGCACGCGTATACAATTTCACTAATAACATTGAATACCTTAAATTTTTCACTATTAGCTTGAATTATTTCCTGGATACATTTGGGTAACTTTTCACAATGCACACGATTTTCATTCTGGCTTCCAATGCAGTCTTTAAGAACCAACTGCAACTCCTCCTTTACTCCTTTATTTTTTACAAAGTACAACAGGTTCTCTAAATAGATTCAGGTCAGATAAAGTATATTATAAACATGATTTTTCTAATGGTATATAGACCCATTACATAATACTCCTACCTTCGTACTTATTACTTCAATTGATACCAAAGAGGTAAAGAAAATGTTATGAACGTACGCTAATTGGCGAGGTAAACACTTCTTCTAAAATTACTGTTGATAGGTCAATATTAATACTCGTTTGCCCATCTTAATTACCTTTTCTTTCTTCATGCGCTGACATCTCTAAACCTAAAAGCTTTGAGCCACTTTCTGCACTAAATTTTGCAGACAGATATAAGCTTCTATACTGTCTCGAAGAGAAAGTACTTGATTTTGTAACTCCCTGCAGTTTTATATCCACGCATCGTCAACTACACACACATTTTCTTTTGAAGCTCCTGTTGTGAAAATAAAATTAGAATGTTTACTCATTTTAGTTTCACTTGACCACGTTTTTCATTGTAGTAATATACAAACATTTACAAAAAACTGCCCAGTTCAGTAACGCGCACAAAACCGGCAAGCATGTGCTGCATATATCAGCGCAACATCCTTAAATCTAACCAATTTTCAAAATTGCTTTGAAATTTTCGGAAATTCTTCAAAATCGAACACTCCTATTTATGTTTTCAAAAAGAAAACTGTACTCTCTTGTGCACATATTTTCAAGAGGTCTCCGGTTTAACTTAGTGTACAAAAAATTGATATTCGCCTACTCTTCGATCTTAAGTTAAATTGAGGCGTAAATTTCGTTGATTACTAGGATTAATTTCATTTTGTGACGATAATAGGGATATAGGGTTTTATTTTGAAAAAGAGGAAACCTCAGGTCTACTATTAATACCATATTTTTGCTGTAACAGTGTTAACGAAAGAAAGGCATGATGAATATATTTGCAGTTTA
The DNA here is from genome assembly GCA_023509865.1 of Trypoxylus dichotomus. NCBI lineage: Eukaryota > Metazoa > Arthropoda > Insecta > Coleoptera > Scarabaeidae > Trypoxylus > Trypoxylus dichotomus. The sequence continues at coordinate 41,692,868 of CM042074.1, read as the reverse complement.
TTACAAAAGTAGAATTGCAAATCTAAATTCGAAGATATCACATATTAAACTATCGGATATACTTCAAAATGTTGATATGAATTTACTTTTTAAGAAACAGATGTAGCTTATATGTTAGAGCAGTTGATATTGGAAGGCAGCAACAAATGTAATTAATGAAGTAACCAAAAAAAGAAGAAAAAAAATTGAAAAGGAACTCATAAAAACAGGAGAAGCATTTGGCACCTGTCAGGTTATACTTTATATACACGATCGGTCATAAGTTTAAGACACTTATTAAAATAGCTAAATGTTAAAAAATTAATGTCACGGCAATAGATGCAACTATGCTTTTACCATGTGGTGTAATAATATCTTACAGGTTATAAAAACCGTAAATACATTACTAAGTGATATAAATCTCCTTTTTTGTTTTACTGTGACCATGTAAATTCTTAGAAATGTTTGTAAATTATACATGCAGATGCTACTTATGCATATACAGATATAAGAAATGTTTTCAATCAATTTTACATATCAGTTTTATTTTTCAATTGCGTGGTCTTTAGATGGTAGTATAGTTCAATAGCATTTTCGAGTGGTGTTTATTTGGAGAATATGAATAAAAAAAGGGAAACATTGAAAGTCGAGCTGCGATAAAACTCTTGACAATTTTATTTTAATTTGTTTTGTACAATTTATAAACAATGTAGAATGTAGCCAATGGATTGCAGAATGAAAAATTTACAGAAACAAGTACGCCTCCCTGTACAAAAATGTTCTAAAACTCTATTCGTGGCATAGAAGCACAGGCCCTCGTAGAATGCTGTAAATCAAAATATGAGAAAGTATATTACAAGTTTAAATTGAAATTGACCAAATACGCGTGTAATTGTTATTTTGATAGTCCTCAAATTGTAAGAAAGCATATCTAAAGAATTATAACTATTAAGGCATAACAGCAAACCAAATAAAACATCGTCACGGGTATAATGTAAGGAAACACAAATCAAAGAAAGAAGGTTTAGACTACAAATGTTATATTTGACCAACTTATATGACAATACTATATCAGCCAGTATCCTGCGCTTACATTAGAATGAGATATTGAAATATTAGCATAAACTATAATGGTTGTTAAAAGAATAGCTTATCTTAAAGCACAACATTTTTATAAATGCATATTATACGAACTCTAACACGTTAATATAGAATGAATACTTATGGTATCACACACAGAGGCAAAAGACGCAGCCTACTTTGCATAGACACAGTATAATAATATAGTAGAGAAGTTATTGGATGCTCTCATAATAAAACTTAACATCCTAGTGCATTTATTAGCAGTTCACTCAATATGTTCTTTATATGTATATTAGTGAGGTGTTCAGTACCACACCCAAACTACTAATGTCAAAAATTCCATTCCAATGCATTACCTTTTAAGTTATATGGAATTTTAGTTTGTAACATTTTTTAAAGTAAAAAAATTTTTTCGCAGTACTTACGCAACATATACAACTTCTACTGCAAATTGACACTGTCCCTTAAAGACTCTACAGGTTTAAAAATCTCGAGATCGACGGTATATTGGAGAAAACGAGAATAAGTAAAGCGACTAGATGGATATATGATTTTACAAAGTGGTCTTAAACTTATAAGTGGTAGTGTACTTGAGATAATAAAATATATATATAAACACAAAAAAATCAAGCGTTATTTCCTCACTTGTCCTATGCAGAATATATGGAATATGTTCCAGTCACTTGCACACAGCATTATTTCTATATGCACCTTCATTGAAATAACGAAAGGCGCTATAATAGTAATAACAGTAAAGAAAGAAAGATAAAGTGAATCAAAACTTATCCATGTGGAACGGTTACTTTTTACCATGATGAACTAAAATATCTGCAAAATTTGGAATTGCCAATTCTGAGCGGCAATAATTCACGGATTTTATAATGTAATATATCGGATTGCAAGTATTATGTGTAACTATTTTACAATTATAACCCTACATCACATATCCATTACGACTTTTAATTCGATATCTGCTACAAAGAGCTTTGTTGTGGGTATTCTTCATCTTTTAATACTTATTTTCTATATCTTTTTATTTATTTTTATTGTTTTAACAGTCCATCAATTTATTTCGAATTTGTCTTCGTATTGACTTCACATTTGCTAAAAACAGTTATAATAATAACCCGAATTCTTTTATTAGATTTTATTAATCATAACCTCACTATTTAATGAATTTGAGCTATTTTTGATGATAATTCAAAGATTAGAAGATTTTAAATTATTGTAGCTTTATAATTGTTCAATTTTAGTATTTTAGAATAAATATTAGCGAAAAGAACTTCGTATTGGTATCGTATTAATGATAAAAACGTGTGCCCTGAGTGGAACATTTTTTATGTCTGTAACTGTAGGTATGTACAAAAAATACAACGCTAATAATATTGAAAACAACATATAATTCTCAATATGCTTCAAACGGTTTTTTGCTGTCGTACAAAAACGTCAGTAAGGAAATAACATGCCTTATTAAACATTAAGCGATTCATTTTACTTGTGCAATTTGAAGTGATGAACATTTTACGTTTTGTATACTTTAACGTATAATAACTTTTACTGCTCATACTTTTAACATTTTAAATTTAATAGTGAAATTATAGTTGGTAAGAAAATTATATACGTAATTATAATTCTTTATATTATTTCAATATTAATTGCGTATTTTACGGTGGTTTTTGGTCTTATTACCTGAACATTTGTTTTAGTAAATGAAAATCCACCCATCTCCGTTTATATTAATTTCACACTGCAAAACTAGATGACGTTTTGATGATTGATTTGTTTAAAAAAGTTTTGAAGATCAAACTCTGTAATTTATTCTTGTTAGGTTCACAAGAGAGTTAATATATCGTGACAACTAAAAACTTGAATCCAAATGGGAAAATTTTTCAGCTCAGCTTTACGTTGTAAATATGCCAATAACCAGTAACTAGAGTAATATTTATTCACAAAATTTTTCGAAAATATTAAAGGAACGTGCTATTTTCTAGAAAGTAGCTTTTAATATTTTTCTCACGTGGATAACTATGGAGTTTGAAGATTTTTTCCTTAAATCACCATAAATATCTATCAAGTTTTTGAATGTTTATAAAAGTTTAGAGCTGATCGATTGTATCTTAACTTTGATCTTCAAAGGTGAATGAAAGCGGACTGATCATCTACAAAATATGCTTTTTTTTGACGGTTTGAGATTTTATGCAAAACTTTATTATCTGTTCATGTTCTTCAAGAATTTGCTCCAAATGGATTTCTTTTTAATGAAGTAGAACATATGTGACTAATATTTGTAGAAAACTGTGTTTGTGCTTATGTATTTTCAGCTGTACATGGAGCGGAAAGTCTTCAAGATTCCTGGACTCCTTGCTCATCAGATTTTACACCTTATAATTTCTTCTTGTGATGACACCAAGTTTATAATCACAGATTTTTTGACCGCTTAAAAAGTACATTTAGGGGCACTTTTAAAGTATATAAAGTAAAAGGTATATTTTGAGAAGAAGTTTTAAAAATGTTCTTTTTTTTCTATTTAAACAATACCCTGATTTTCTTTTAATAAAGTCTTTCCTCCTTCAGTAATAATCTTGTTGTTCTGGTTTGAAATTTGAATATTTCTATCTCATTTATCGTCTTTTTATTGTCTACGTGTTGCTATAACCGATTTATTCCTAAAGTTTTGAGCAAACTCTTTTCCTCTTGATGCCAACGTTGTAACGGTGTATAGCACTGTGTATTCGCACGTCTGGATTAAGTTAAAGAGAATTGCAGTTTTCTTAATTTTCCATTTATCTTCTACTTCCAGTTAAGAACTCTGTCATATGTCTTTTAAGTGTGTCTGCTATACTCACATTCAAATACAAGAAAGCGGAAGACTTATAGATTCTTGTGATTTTATACTGATAGCGATTTTTGCACCACGCAATACACACTTAAAAGGTTTCATTTTAGACAGGAGTGAAATTCGTTATGGTTCGCTACATGGCAATATCGTAGAAGTTACACACTGCAAGTGCAGCAAACCTTAAATTATTTGAGGCTATTACAGATAAACAGCCAAAAATTAGTGCAGTAACAACTACTCTTTTTAATTCTATAAAAGTCACAACAGGTCACGTATTATTATGAAGTCATTTCCGTGCTCAACGTCCCGTGATCTAGATGGTAGAAACGTTCACCTGGTAAGCTAGAGGGCGTAGGTTCAAATCCTACCGAGACCGACATTTTCTTCGGGAAAAAATGTCAATGTTAGTGATTATAAGGAAATTATAATTTATTACTTCCATACTGCTCTATATTACTTGTGATATTATCTTAGAAAAATAAAAGATTTCGAAGAATGAAGCAACAGTATAAAATGTTGTTGTACTCGAAAATTAACCTGTGATATTGGTAAGGATAATAATCCCTACACCTAAAGGTTATCCAAGGGTAATTCCTACTGGAGAAATTTATTGTCGGATTGTCAAAGAGGGGAAAGGGGGGTGCAAAGAAATTGAAAAGAACACTAAATGTTGTTTTCTAAACTTATAAAGTATTGTGAGTTCCCAGTTATTCCGCAGGATACGCTTTACGTTACGGAATGACAGAAGTTCATTATCTAGCCATGTCAAAAAGATTCGAAAATATAAAAAGGTACAAAATATTTTTTTAAAACTTATACAGCAGTGTCATGACTCAAATGACTCAAATTTTTGCACAACGGACGCTTTACGTTACCAAACAATGAAAATAAAACCGTCAAAGAGGTCCAAAAAAAAGTTTAGCATTTACAAAATATTTTTTAAAACTGCTTTTAAAATTCGTCAGTAAAATTGTATTATGTGAAGCTTTTGACTACATTAAGACCGCATCTAAATAAATTTACATTTATTGTATTTTATAAATCTTTCTGATATGTGTTGGTTGTGATTTAATATACTTTTCATTAGAATTCCGTACATGTACAATACTTATTCATATTTATTCTTGATCCATTAGAAAGAAGAGATAGTATTAATTCGGAATCGAATATCATCGAACCCAAAGAACAAATCAAAACCGAACCAAACGAGGATATCGAAGAGGTTAAGCCGCGTGAAACGCCGACGAATAGTCACATATGTCCATACTGCGAATACACGAGCGATTCGGAAATGCGGATCCAAGCTCACGTCCTAGCACAGCACGGTACACACAGTTCCTCAGAAACAAATTTTCAATGTCCATTGTGCCAGGATTCGTTCAAGGAACGGCCGCATCTCGAAAGGCACGTCATGCAAATCCATTCGGTCAATAGCGAGGGCCTCCAACGACTCTTGATGTTGGTTGATCAGAGCCATTGGCTGAATCACGCCTCTAGAACATCGACGCCGAACAATTCGACGACAAATAATCAAATTCAAACTCCGCCGAATCAAATGGTGTCGCCCACGTCAGTCTCTTCCAAAGATTCGAACAAACTGGATAAGAACGACTCAGCGAATTTAGATGTCGAACCCGATATCTTATCGCCGAACAGCGATGACAACACCGACTTCGAGTACGAACGATGCGGAACTTGCTTTAAAAACTTCAAGAATATCGACGAATTATGCTTCCACCAAAACGAGACCGGACATTTGGAGATCAAGCAGACGCCCAGCGGGCCTGGGTATGTGTGTTGGAAAAAGGGCTGCAACCATTTTTTTCCAACAGCTCATACGCTGCAGATGCACTTCAAAGATGTCCATGCCAAAAATTCGATAACCACGATGTCGGTCTCGGAAAAACACGTTTACAAATATAGATGCAATCAGTGTTCGTTAGCCTTTAAGACGTTAGAAAAACTCCAGCTACATTCGCAGTATCATCTAATCAGAGATGCTACCAAATGCGTCTTGTGCGGACGTAGCTTTAGATCGTTGGTAGCCTTACATAAACACGTCGAAAGCGTCCATTCCGAATTGACGGACGAAGAACTTGCCGCTTACAAACAAAGCTTAATGAATAATCCACTATTATTGGCAGGGTTGCAAGGACAAGTTCTCGACAGCTCAACGAATGATCTGCTGAAAAAAGAATCTCTACGCAATGACGACGTGGAATCCATCGATTGTGACGATGGTAAAGATCTGAACACCAGTCACGATGATAGCAATCAGAATGATGGAGAAAATTCTGATGATAGTATCATATACAAGGACCAACAGTTCTTAGAAGATTACCTGAATTCTCAAGCGATCGCAGAAGATAGTTATAACGATCCGAACAGAAAGTATAAATGTCACCGATGTAAAGTAGCATTTACAAGGCAAAGCTATCTGACTGCCCACAATAAAACCCTACTGCACCGAAAAGGTGAAAAGCTAAGCTACCCCATGGAGAAATACTTAGATCCGAATCGACCGTACAAATGCGACGTGTGCAAGGAGAGCTTTACCCAAAAAAATATATTACTGGTGCATTACAATTCAGTCAGTCACTTGCATAAGTTAAAGAGGGCGATGCAAGAACAACACCAGAATAACAATAACAACCCACCTGTATCGCCTATCATAAGTCAACCGCAAAATATGACTTTAACACCTAAAAGTACGTCGTCCGAGGAGGATGATAAAAAGCGATATCGCTGTAATATATGTAAGGTGGCGTACACTCAAGGTAGCACGTTAGATATTCATATGCGAAGCGTCTTACATCAGACACGTGCGAGTAAATTGCAAGACTTGGCGCTCTCCGGGCAAATAGATCTCTCGAAACCGCTCATCGAACAGCCCGAAGCCATGCAGTCTCCTAAACAATCCAGCCCTACACCCTGTAGTGGGGAGAAGGGTTCTCCCACCCCGCCATCACCTGGATTGGGTGCAGGTAGTCAAGGGATGATGAGCTGTCCTAAATGCGGCGCGTTATTCACTTCGCAAGATCAGTTGAGTGCGCACCAACAATTATATTGTATGTTCGCCGCTCCGATGGCCATATTTCAGCAGGCACACGAGCCTGGACAGGCGAAAAGCCCGCCTCCCGGCGATCAAGATCTAGTTAATAAATTGAATCTGCCGAAGAAGACCGGCTCGCATATGTATAAACACCTATTGGAAAGCTTCGGTTTCGATCTGGTAATGCAATATAATGAGAGCCACCAGAGGCGGCAGCGACAACAACAAATGCAACAGCAACAGGCGCAACAGCAGCAGCAACAACGCGAAGCTGAGGAGAAGATGCATTCGCCGCCACCCACCCACGATGTCGATCTAGACGCTTCGTCGAGGGCGGAGGAGGACATTGAGAGCAGCTTGCCTGAAGTAAGTAGATCCACGTGCCAACATTGCAATAAAGAGTTCTCTAGTGTGTGGGTGTTAAAATCTCACTGTGAAGAAGTACATAAAGATTTAGTGCCACTAGAATTCTTAGAAAAATATGCTCAACAGTTCAAGAACGAATACGAAAAGAAATCTGTGGTGGTGACGGCCGCAACATCTTCTTCCACGCTAAACACCGATCCTCGAGTTACGACCCCGGGCGCGACGACCGCTACAACATCGGCAGCGGACACCACTCCGGAAAAGGAAGACGAATCCAAAGAAGCGTTGCACGCAAAACTTAATTTACAAAATACGCCCGAAGTGACGGCCGCGTCTACCGCTCCGTCGACGCCGACCTCTTCGACAACGCCGGCGAGCAGTACGGACTCTTTACCCGCGAATATACAAGCGATGATTGCGCAAAGTATGGCACAGAATCCGATGGCACTAGCGCAACAAATGTCCGAGATGCAAGCCGCTCTGAATGTCATGCAACTACAACAGTTAAACTTTAATCCTATGATGCAGATGATGGGTATGGGACTACCGCTCGGTCTCAACGCGCTCGCCGCGATGAATCTGCAACCTCCACTCGTTCCTCTTATGATGCCACCGCCGCCGTACGATCCGATGTCCCAATTTGCGCCGCAAGATCAGCAGGCCATGCTAGCGAAGCAACAAGCGATGATTCAGCAACAAGCGGTGAGTTTATTTCATTCAGTCTTAGCGGCAAACTTGAAGACTTATTATGTAAAAGTTGTTACATAAATGATACAGAGTTGAGGTTTTTCTTTTAATCATATCTTCGAATGTAACTACTTTTACATAAACTCTTCATATCTAAAACTTAGTAGATTATATATTAAGAAAGGTATAAAAGCTACTTTCTGTATTCTTTTATATAAAACTTATTTTCAATAATTCCTATACAAATAAAGTATAAGTGTAAACAATGCAATTCTCACAAAGAGCTAATTATTGAAGAGACGAAAGGAAAAATATTATTGTAAGATGTTCAAAGAATGTAATATATTGATTTGTGCACAACAGCATCTGTTCAGTAAGTCAAGTCTATTAATCCCAACTTGAGAAGATATAGTTTCTTAAATAAAATAACAGATGTTTAGATCTATTTATTGTATACATATATTATTATTAGCATCTGGAATTAGTTGCTAATTTCGTCCATCTTTAGCCGGAATCTAATAATAGTAACTTCAATGTTATGACCCAAAAATATTAAATTATAAAATTAATTTGAAATAGATGAAAAAATTGAGACGTGTGAAAATGAGTATAAAACCTTAAAAAAGTTAGACTTTCTACACGCCCATGATATGCTTTATCTAGTAACTGGTAATATAGAGTACATTAATACATGTATAAGTTTTTATTATTGATGATTTAAGTTTACAATAAAAAATAAGTTACGTATATTAACAAATATACAAGAGATTAAGTTTAGTAAATTTGAATAACAATTTAAGATTTACAAAACACCTTTAAGCTTATATTAATACCCTGTTTACAGTTTCACACAAATTTGTATCATTTCAACATTATATAAAAGAGCAATATTTTTCGACATGCCCATTATACAATATATCATATACATATATCCGTGTATAAGATTTTAAATTTCCCTTGAATAACGCCATATTCAGAAAAAATATTAAAGATTCGCTATTCAGAAATGATAATTCAATACCTCTAACGGACCGCCTTTTTATCATTACCAATTAAATTGAAATAATCTTTAGAAAGTGTAATATACAACCATTCTGTAAAATAAAAACTTAAATCGTCAATGCCCAATATAGAACCTAGGAAAATGGAGTTTACTCCTACAATGCCAAAATTATATGGCTTTATACATTGATCAGACTCACAGGCAACTGCCTGGAACATGTCACTCTAACTCTACCTTTTGTGAACATAAAATGGAAACTATAACATCCTTTCGAATCAGTTTTCTGTCAATATTCTATTGTTTTTAAATACTTTGTGGTATCACTTCTTCTTTTGCTGTCCTTGTGCTCTCGTTAAAAATTCCTGGGTTTTTTAAATGTTTTGTATAATATTCGTAATTATAAGACAATTATGATATTTTGCCAATAATTTTTCAATATTTCAAATTGAAGCGTACACAAAAATATTTTATGATGATTTTATACACTTAACTTAATTAAAATGCAAATTTCTCTAATTTCGGCCGAAGGTAGTGACTGGTATAAGAGTACATCGTGATATATGTAAGCATCTGTTACTGTATTTAAGTTGACTTTCTTTACAAAATGTCTTTTAAAAAAATATTTGATGGATTAACAAGTAATAAAATGCACGTGCAGCATGTAAAATACGTACGCATATATATAAGTCCTCTTTCTTCGAAATAAGAGCAAAAACACCCTCTCCAAATCTTTAAAATATGGAAATCTGTTTATAAAGCAGGTAATGAAGATCCTAGCGTAGTAAATGTAATCAATATAAGTCTGAGGTACTAAAATATTAACTTCTAGTGATCGTAACTATAATCCCGTCGTATTGTAAAGCCTTTTCATATGAACGGTAGTTCGAGATAAAACTGCTTAAACAATAGCTAGAAATCCTCCCATTGTTGGTGGTCATACTGATGTATTTCGGCAGATTTTAAAGCCAACTTGGACCACCTGCTTGGCTAACACGCTAACAACGGTGTGTTTTGTTTACAGTGCTAATAAAGAAGGTATTTTTTTAAACAAAACCTCACAAAACGAATGTAACTTTAGACACCTGTTGCCGGAAAGTTATTTGGACCCACTACGACCATTGAAATTTAGGAATGATTTTCTAAAATGGTGGCAACCCTGAAATAATATTACTATACAGAAAGTGCTTTATACTTTTCCAAATTAGTGTTATATAGATTTACTCATTCTCTTTTAAGTATTTGACCGCTTTAAAGTGCATCGATAATAAAAACGTAACAGCAGAAACAAACTATATGTCTTATTAATATCCTATTTAAGTCAATAACTACTAAACTTATAATTATCTTGTAATGTTGGTATATAGAAATGGTATATGGACGCGTTATCTACAAAACATATTTAGTATCGCCTCTTTTGTTACTGCAAGATGGTATCACTTGATAGTGCTATATCATGAACTAAATCCAAGAACGGTAAAGCTACGGATGTATACAGGGTAGTCAAAAATATAAATTAAAGGATTTAATTTTAAGTGGTGTTTCCATTCGATTTGTTAATGTAAAGTATTTATTCTCTTATTAGACACCACGAATATTATTTAGATGGTGATTTAGAAATATTTCTACCTGATTTCATTAACAACATATTTTACAATTTTCTTGATTCAACCAACTTCACACAGAAATATATATACATATACAGGGTCTATTTGAAATAAAATAAATTGTACTGAAAATAAAAAGGTGTAATTATATAGAATATAAGTCCAAGAAATGTTGATTCCATTATGGGACGAACATCAGAATTAAAAAACCTTAGGATATTGCAATATGCGCTGTGCCGCCTATGGATACAGAATGTGTATACATAATATATCCATCCAATGCAATTAAACTCGCATACATACACTCATACTGTGTATATATAACACTGTCTACCTTTCAAAAGGCATACTGAGAGTTCAATAACATGCTTATGTACGAACAGTACGTCTATGAATAATAAAGACATTTTTATTTAAATAATTTTTTTCTCGCGTTTGCGAAGGAATTTTCGCAAAATATTTTGGATTTAAGTCTAATAAAATTCGGTCTCCATTTTTCATACCTTTCTATTTTATTTCATGGACAACCTATACAGCAAAATACTGCAAACATAAACCACAAACATTCAAGGAGCTTGAAGAACTTGAAATGAAACTAGACAGATATGGTGGTCACATTTTTAAATTGGAGATATTTGAAATGTGCGACGTAGTCTAGAAAAATTATGAAATACGAAAGTTACAGTATAACAGTTTGTGATCTGGTTTGAAAGTGACAAATTTCAAAATTTTATGAAGAAATATCTTCTAATTTTCGAAAATGTCTTAATATTGGTCTTTAGAATTTCAAAAGAAAATATATAGCCTGACTTTCACTCTTGACCAAAAATCATAGTAATCAATAAAATATGTTGTTAATACAGTGACTTTTAAGTTTTTCCCTAAAGCATCTTCTGTCATAATGTTACCGTAATTTAGAACTAAAGTTGTAAAATTTAATGGTGTTGTAATCTTCCGTCTTTTTCTTCATTTTCTGAAAACTTTCCAAAATATCTGATATCTTTCTGTATATCATGTAAATAAATCTTTTGAAAAAGATAATAACAAATGATTCTAAATTTATATCCATATGTTTTATATCTTGCATTTATTGTATTATCTTAGTTAACTATTTGCAACCCAACAATACACAGAAAATTGTTTTGACACTTTTTGTACCCAAGCCATACAGTGTAATCTTTTAAGTTTTTCGGAATTAAAAAAGCAATATGAAATTTATTTTAATCTTCAAATACATTGACATAATTCAGATGAAGGCGTTCAAGAACACGCAGTTTGGAATCTAATTTTGGCTAAAATATCTATTTCTACTACTTTTGTCCATATACATCCAAATTATATAGATTATCGCAGACGTGTCCAATTCCAACAGTGATTTTGGTCAATCACTCTAAACAGAGGATTGAATCTATAAAAAAGGTATACAGTACTTTTTAGTCGAATTGCAGCTATTGCGGAAGGAATTATCTACATTTTCCCCTTATACTAAATGAGGGAAAACAAAATTATTCCACACTATTAATTAATTCTAAGTGTCAGAAATAAGTCTCAAACTCCATAACTGCTACTGAGAAGTTAATATAAATAATCTACATCCGCATTAAAGTACCAAACTTATGATGATTGCCTAAAATCTAAAAGTTACCATAGTGAAAGCCTTGCTGTAAAGTTTTCAACATTTTTGTAACGCTGTATACAGACATATTTGCTTCCTCTCCTCAAATCTCAACAGAAATAATGTACTGTAGGACCCAACCAGTCGGATAAGTGTGCCTGTACGGGCGGTGTGTACAAAGCATCTGCGGCTAACACAACGAAACTTACCAGCAACAGCTATATAGCAACGGCCAGCAACCACTTGCCAATAATTATACATTCTGAGATCTGACAATTACTTGCCGGACCAAGACCGATCCGACTCTTGATTATTTTAATTGCTATTTGTGCGTTGTAACCTTGTACGTTGTGATAATTATCGTAATTGATTTATTGCCAATTTGTTGCTATTTATTAATGTTAGTCGTGCGCCCATCTATGGATATCTGTCTCTTAGGAAAGCGAATAGTAAAGGTTTTCAGAGGTTCATTGAGAGCAATAGATAGGACAGCATATGCACTTACCTATATTCATTTATGTATCCGCAGAGTGATGTTAAAGTTGTTCTTTGCGTTTACGTTTACAATAGCGGTAAACAAAAAGCCCACCGCTCAAATTCCATAAAAGCGATACAATAATGTTGTAAATTATCATATCTACACGAGGTGCACTGTCATTGAGAAAGATGTTTTTGCTTTTTTTAGTCACAAGTTAACGAGTTAATTCGTGCTTTACCGTTCTTGGTCGAACGACCGTTTTGTAAATGTTAAGTGTGCGCGCAGATTAATATTAATATCATGTCTTTACACACTTGAAGAAACGATTTAAAATAGCAGAAGAAACATGATAAAATCAGACATAAAATGCTTTACCACAGAAACTATTTTTTAATGTTTACAAGTTTAAAAATTTTAATCAATTAATCAAAGTATAATGAAAAATATGGTTTGAATAACTAGTTGGACGAAAAATTCGTTTTGGTAACCATTCATAATTAAAACAATTTATCCCTAGTATCTCTGAAAGTGAAGGTCTTCAAAATTCACCTCGAGCAAATATTTACAACAATTACAGAAATTACACAGGAACTCGTAATGGTCGATTTTTAAAACTGCATTTGCAGAATGGACAAAGAAAGTGATGACGTCGATAGGTATGGCGACACTGAAAAGTTTCCAAACAAAACAATGACGCGTGTTAAAACTAACCTATTCTTGTTAATTCCTCTTGTTTAATCTGATGTTTTGCGATCGTAAACAGCATTATGTTTTTTATTACATAAAATTATGAAATTCATTACAATTATTTTTGGAATCTCTGCTTATTTGCTTATCTTTAAGACATATCTAGGATGGATCGCAGTAAATATACCTAAAGAGGGTTAACTGTTATTTACATTAATGAAATGAAGCTTCAGTTGAACTTCGATCGTGGAGATCTGACTGTACATGACACTTTATGTTACCAGTTGTTGAAATATATACATTTCGTATAAATATATGAATACAGGTAAAGGTTTGTTAACGTAACTCTAAGTGGTGTAATAACATACATTAACCACCTGTATTCTATTTCATCTGATAAAGAAAGTGGTGAAGATTGTGGTGTATTGAAAATTATGGTGCTTGGTGACATAATATTAATTGATAAAGGATTTTAATTAAAGAATTATCTTCTTTTTTTAGTCACTACACAGCTATGGCGCAATAATACTTCAAGTTTGGGAAGCATTGATCAATACACAATTTTCTTTAATTCATCGGACGTTAAAGAAGTATTCAGTTTAGAATAGGATTTTACGCTGCGTCACTGTTTAAAAAACTTTTTGAACAGTTTACTTTATTATTTAAATGTCATCAAGCTATAATTACAAAAAAGTATAGTTACGTTTATAAACAATAACATACATATGTAAACATTCACGTTAAATAAATTTGCAGTTTCGATATTACAAAAATTGGTGTGTTTTTGTATACAAGGTGTAATGTTCTTATAAATGGTTGGCGAAAATAAGACAATTACAATAAACAGAATACAAGCGTATATCACACACATATATAAAAATAATAAATCTTTAATTAAGAATCCTTTAGCAGCTAACAGTAGGTCACCAAGCACCATATTTTTCAATACACCACAATCTTCAACACTTTCTTTATATGATATTAAATTAGAGTACCAGTGAGTAGTATATGCTACTACACCATTTAGATTTATGCCAACCAGCCCTTGGGCAGTATTCATATTTTTATAGGAAATGTATATTAATTTTTCCTAACCAAGTAAAGCGGGATTTCAGATTTCTTCTTAGTATAGTCTAGTGCAATACAACAACTTAAATGTACTAAAGCATGATGGTATACCGTCTATTCTTCAACAATTGGTAACACAAAATCTCATGTAGAGCCAGATCTCCACGATGTATGTTCAACTGAAGTTTTATTCCGCTAGTGTAATTAACAGTTGATCTTCGTTAGGTATATTTGCTGCGTTCCAGCCGAGATATGTTTTAAAGTTAATGCTGCTTACGGTCGCAAAGCAGCAGAGTAAACAAGAGAAATTGACTATTTAATTGAGGAAATTCTTTGTATTATTAGCAAAGTCACTGCGCTCTATTAATCAAATAATAATACTTTTGAGAAATATATTTAATCAAACCAAAATGTAGACTTCTGCAAGACATCCACAGATTACATTAGGATTGCTCTTATTTAGTTTCTTATTTTATCTTTCAATTCTTGTGGTGTATTTTAAAGGAAAAATAAATCCAGAAGCATTAGGTCACTCTATTGTTGAATTTATTCCGAACTTTATAAACACACTATATATTGATGACTAAATTAGCATTTGTTATTCGGTTAACATTCTCTTAATTTAGAGATAAGAGTACCACTTCTAGATAGTTAAAAAGTACTCAATTGCAAAAATCAAATTCAATAAAAATTCGGTTGTCCTCCAATTTCATGGATATCAGAATTTATCATGTTTCTTCGTCAGATTTAAAAGTAGCATTGGTATTGTGTGCACATCTCTGCTTTCCGCATTCATTTAAAATAAACATGTATCTCTCCTAAATAGGCCGTTAATGCAGCTGCCAATCAGAAACGAGCTAGAACTCGCATTACCGACGATCAGTTGAAGATCTTGCGCGCCCATTTCGACATCAACAACTCACCGTCCGAAGAGCAAATACACGAAATGGCCTCGCAGAGCGGCCTGCCGCCAAAGGTCATAAAGCATTGGTTCAGAAATACGCTGTTTAAAGAACGCCAACGCAACAAAGACAGTCCGTATAATTTTAATAACCCACCATCAACGACACTAAACCTGGAAGAGTACGAAAAGACTGGCGAGGCGAAAGTGATGCCTCTAAACAGCTCAGGTAGTAGTACAGAAGAAAATGCCAATAAAAATAAATCTCCACCACCGCCTTTGCAGAACGAAATTAAGAGCGAAATGAAAGAAGAACCGGTGGAAGATACATCCTCCACCAAATATCATAATAACGAAGAGCATAAGATTCCTGATGATCTTGATGAAAAACCTAATATATTTAGTATGGCATCGAACCTACAACCATCTCCGAGTCCAGCTTCTTCGATAAGCGGTTCCGAATCGCACAATATGAGCCATTTATCCACTCCAAACACACCAAACAGTCTTACGTTAACCTCCATTATTGCTTCTCAGCTCGGCGATACCATCACTACAACCAGTACACCATGCGCTCTGAATATGACACCTTCTGCGCAGCATCCTTTGCAAAGCCCAATGTTACCACCACCTAAGTTAAACCAACAAGTCTTTCCCAGTCCTAATAATCTACAAAACATGTTACCTTTAACGCCGAATCGATGCTTAAGTCCTAATCGAGATTTTCAAGGATCCGTGTCTAACTCTGGTGGTGCAGGCAGTAGTGGCAAAAGAGCGAATAGAACTCGCTTTACTGATTACCAAATTAAAGTACTACAAGAGTTTTTTGAGAATAACGCTTATCCCAAAGATGACGATTTAGAATACTTATCGAAATTGTTAAGTTTAAGCCCGAGAGTAATAGTTGTATGGTTTCAAAATGCAAGGCAAAAAGCTAGGAAAGTCTACGAAAATCAGCCGGCCGTTGAGCCATCGCCAGGAATTTCGGAAGAAGCCGGAACAAATAGATTTCAAAGAACTCCCGGATTAAACTACCAGTGTAAAAAATGTCTGCTTGTATTCCAAAGATACTACGAGTTAATACGGCACCAGAAAACGCATTGTTTCAAAGAGGAAGATGCCAAAAGATCAGCGCAAGCTCAAGCGGCAGCAGCTCAAATAGCTGCCGTTCTAAGTTCGGAGGATTCCAACAGTAGTACTACCATAGAACAGAACCAGCAACAACCTCCTATTCCGCAAAGCCCACAAATACAAGGCACTTCATCACAAAGTCCGCTTCAGCCTAATCCTCCAACGACACCTACACCAACCAGTGGAAATTTCCCAAATTCTCCCATGTCCTCCTCTGGTACTTCGGAAGCTAAAGAAGGCACATTTCAATGCGATAAATGCAATCTAGTCTTTCCCAGATTCGATTTATGGAGGGAGCATCAACTAGTTCATATCATGAATCCAAATTTATTTCCAACGTACCCTCCCGACTCCCCTTTCGGAATTCTCCAACAACATGCCCAGTTACAGCAACTTAACGCCAATCTGGTAACAGAACAAGCTAACAATAAGACGGCATCACCAATTCCTCATCCTTTAATGAATATGTTAAACAACGTTAATGCTCAAAAGAGAAAATTGGAGGAATACGATGGTGAAAGTGATGTTTCCGATCAACCTAAAGATAAGCGTTTAAGAACAACGATATTACCGGAGCAATTAGATTATCTTTATCAAAAGTATCAAATCGAAAGTAATCCATCAAGAAAAATGCTGGAAAATATAGCTCGGGAAGTCGGATTAAAGAAACGTGTTGTGCAAGTATGGTTTCAAAATACCCGAGCCCGTGAACGCAAAGGACAATTCAGAGCGCACGCCCAGGTGATTAATAAAAGATGTCCTTTCTGCCCAGCTCTGTTTAAAGTGAAATCTGCTTTAGAATCTCATCTAACCACCAAACATGCGGATCAGTGCGCAAGAGGTGAGATTAACATCGACGCTTTACCAGATGAGGAGGCAAGCTTGGAATCCTCACCTAGTTTAAGTTCCGGTGGCGATAACAAGTTTCAACAAACTCCTGCTGGTATGATCCCTCCAATGTTTCACAATATGAATCCAGAAATGGAGAATTCGATCAAAAAATACTACGAAGAAAGCATGAAACGTTATATTAGCGAATTACAAGCACATGCTGCGTCTTCTAACGGTGATAAAAGTGAAATAAAAACCGGAAAGGAAGACGGCGAAATACCACTCGATTTATCTAAACCTGTAGATTTATCACGACCCATGAAGGTTAACATGGATCATGAACGAAATCTCTGCGATCCTGGTCCCTTGACTGATTTGAGTGAACGATCACTGTGTGACGAAAGAAGCGATTCCATGTCAGAAACTACCGAATTCTATGACGACGAAAGTAATCCCACATCGCCCGCGAGCAGCACGCAAAGCACGCAACGTCCTCCTACTTCTGGAAGTGGTGGTGCTGGAGGGGGTAGTAGTAATAGTGGTACAAAAAGATTTCGAACGCAAATGTCTTCGGTACAGGTGAAAGTTATGAAATCTCTATTTAGTGACTACAAAACACCAACGATGGCGGAGTGCGAAATGTTGGGCAGGGAAATCGGTTTGCCCAAACGCGTTGTGCAAGTGTGGTTCCAAAACGCCAGGGCGAAAGAGAAGAAGAGCAAAATCGCCCTACAAAAAGTTCTCGGAAATACAGACTCTGAAAATCCGCAAATACCGGACGATTGTAAATATTGCTGCTTCAAATATTCACATAAATACTCGATTCAAGATCATATATTTACGAAAGGCCACATTGCGAACGTTAGACTGCATTTGGAGAACGCGAGCAAAGATGGTATGAACGACGGCGAATTTACGGTCCCGCCGATACCCGGTGCTTCTGGCGCGGTGTCCGCTGATTCCACTACGAATCCTCAACAACAAAACCTCAACAATAACAACCAGTTGCAGTTGCTTCAAATGGCCGGTATTCAAGTTGGTCCGAATAAGGTGGAGCAGGACGAGAATCAAGAAGCCTTCTTCCAGCAGCTCTACGGGCTCAGCAGTAATAGTTCCTATGGTGCGCAGAATCCCTTCCTGCAGCATGCAGTTTTCGGTGCTAGTGGTGAGTAAATTTTTAAATATGTAATTTATATTACTTCGTGGTTATTTTTACTACTTACTTGCAAGATATACTAAATTTTAACTAAACCATTCGGTAGATCTTCGTGTGAGAAACAAAAATAGGCGGTTCTATATGCTGGATATATGTATAAACAAAATATTTACTTGAATTGCATGCATATTTAGATAGAAAACGCATAATAATGAGATTAAAACCTGTAATTGGCCCATTTCCTGCATGGCAATTAGATTCAGCCAAAATGCTTTAGGCTGTATCACGCATTAAATATTTTACTTTCAATAAAATCGTATTGTAATAAATGTAATTATCATTTAATTTTAATCTTGAACAAGCCTAAAAGTTTTTCTTTTAATAAGGGCCAACCGTCACAACAGGTCTTGTTTTTGAAACATTATTTCTATTTCTATGAAGGCAATGGGTTAGTTAGGAGGAAACCTTAAGCGTCAAATTGTTTATTTTCATTCTTAAATGTATTTTTTTATATTTTATATAAATGAAATTCACATATGTTTATTAATGTTCTGTTACAGAAAATTTGATAAATAAAATTAGTTCATGAAAAATTTGCATTTCTGGAATAAAAAGTATTGAGCATTAGGAAATATTATCTCACGTAAATTTAAATAGAAGTTTGACGTTATTTCTTTCACGTTCTGCAATGAATGTGTAAGTTTTAAAACACTACTGATGTAAAATTCTATGAGCTTTTGAAATAACAGTCGTCATTTCAAATCAAGAACATTTTTTTTCGGCATACGCATTGGGAATGATATATTTGTTTAGACAAACATTTATAATACTGCTTCAAAATTTTGCATGAATTACTGTCTGTACATTAGGCATGTTACATCATTACAAAGTACCTTCAAATAAAATTAGATTTGTTTCGTTTTAAAAGTGGATTATATTGTAGGATCTACACTAAAATATTCGTTTTCTAATAATAAATATCTTTTAACTTAATTTCCCAAATAGTGCAAATATGGTTAAATCGAAATATTAACATTAAAATAAAGGCGACTTTTTTATTACCTCTGTCTTTCTCAGCAATATCTATGGTGAATTTTTTAATAGTTCGGATTTAATTCTTCCAAATGCCACACATATTTTGGCAAACCCTTCAGAAACTTTAGAACTATCTTTAAGAGTAAACAAGCCTGAGTTACTTTAGCCTTACTTAGCATTTCAAATCGTCAATGATAAAGGGAAACAACAGTGAAGTGCTCCAGCTACCTCGATGTATACATGTACTGTCTATTTCAAGATATAGTGCAGAATGCAAGCTTTTACAATAGCACGAGCACAGCAGGTAGTATGCAATAACACCTAAACTTCAGAATATTGTTAATCTGGTACAGAAACTTTAAAAGTTTGTGTTTACCAGGAGGATTGGTATGAAAATTATCGCTAGACTATAAATTGAAATGGACAGTATGTATATGTATAAGAGATGTAAACAAGAAGTTAAACCTTGCAATTCATTACGTTATAAAGCCGAGCGTTCCGGTCAAAAATGGTAAATTCCATTTTGAAAATATTTCTCGCAAGACCAATTTGGGTTAAGGATATGAACTCTAAGCTATTCAAACCATTCTATTTTAAACTAGTAAGATAAAATTTGCATCATTACCGTTCAAACTCCAGATTATACCCCGACTCATTGAATACATATGAATTACGTACGTGCATCCTTTTGTTCTCATAATACTATAAAAAGTACCACACGCAAGAAGTTCCAAACGAATTGTATTCCTTTAGATCTCCACTGTTCTTGAACTTCAAAAAATATATACAACCCCTCCATTTATTTGTTTGCTAACAAGAAAACTGGTCGGGTATACAAGCCACCCTACCCAGCACGCATTTACCAATAACCTTCCCCCCAAGAAAAGCCCTCCGACTCTAAACTAAACGCCAAAAAAAGAGAGGTGAAGAGAACTCGTACTTGTTCTCTCGCTCTTTCCCATTATGTTTCGTACGACTTTCCTATGAATTGTTTTCTACGGAAAAATGAGAAATATAAATTAATATTTCAAGTCCCCCCTGTGCTTCTCATATGAATTCGTAATGGCGATGCGGCACCAGCGTACATATCGCTTGAGGATAGCTCGAGCGTAGCGGTGCTATAGCAGCGTGTATAAGTTGAGCGGTAACCGTATAGGTAGCAATGGTAGCGGTGTAATTGGAAACGAGAAAATCGTATATAGTCGTGTGCAGAATAATAGCGACGATGTCGTGGACAAGCAGCATCTCTGAATTGGTTGTACACATCTAGCGTGTTCAAAAGCATTGCAAATGAAACTAATTTTGGTAGTTTTATTTTACGATAACATTATAAATTATAGAAATCATATATGCCAATAAGACTGTTTAGAAGTAGTGTAATTAATTAGGTATTAATTATGATGGATCTTGAATATTTACAATGAATTGCTTTCAACAATTTTTACACAATTTATTACCAATTATAGGTGTGCTCTAGTCATTGTAATTGTAAATGTTAAAGTATATGTTACAATTCCCAAATGTTCGCTATATCCTGCGTGCCAATCTCTACTTTGCTTATTTTAACATTTCCATCACCACATTTATGACGTTATTATATGTAATACATAATTGGTGATTGAATTGATACATCTAGATTTTATTTTTGATAAAAATTTTGCAGTCTAGGAAACCTTAAAGAGGTTTCATCCTTTAATTGGATTCCTTGCGTATTCTGCAACTGCGATTTTAATTATTTTGAATTTTCTAACAAATTTAATACTAATACTATACAATTTATTGAGTAACCACTACATATAGGGATACAATTCCACAGATGTGGAATTTGTGGAACACAGTTGTCATGCACGACATATAAAAATTGTATGCATAACTAAGAAAAGAGATCGAGAAGGCGTGACCATTACAATAAAAATAACTACATGATCATCAAAAGGAGCTATCTTTGGGATACCAAGTTCACAAGGAATTTGAAAAAGATGCCAGTCCATATTATAACACATTACGGCAATATAAAAAAAGCGTCGTGAACATTAGAATGACCCAATAGAAGTTTAAATAAATCCAAACATAAGACAAACCAATACCTCATTCAGTTCAAGAAAATAACATTGGGTAATAAAGCTAATATTTTCGATCTTTGCTATTGGCAGATTCCTAAGGCAAAATTACATATAACATAGAAGTTGTCTGTGTATATGAAAATTATGTTGGACAAAATGAAATATTACTGATCACTATCGCTGTTTTTGTCATGCCGATTGTCAAATTTCTTCGTTCGTTGGTTGCTTGTTGTGTCTTTCATTATATTATTATTATTTGCATAGCATTGTGCGTTGAAAATTAATCTTGTCTGATCGCGGCTAACACGAATCGTTATAATACAACCGATATTTTACTTTCAAGTCACCCGCTATTATTTAATCAAGTTATGTTTTAGCAGTGTAATACGGACGCCGATAACAACGCTACCTACTATATTCTTAAAGTTAATGTACTGTAAACAGGAAATTGCGACGTTGCTCGAATGTAAACATTACCAAAAATTGTTGCTTAAAGCGTTTGTACATCAGCAATCTTATACTGGCCGAAAGATCATTTCATAGTTTTGCACAAATATGCAAGTAACCCTTTTAAATGATTGAGTATGGTGTCTATCTAATGTCTAACTAATCACTAGATAACTCGATATCTAGTGGTAGAAGGCGCACTGTTGCTGCGATAAAATAAGCATAACCTCCTAATTTGTCCAAAGTAGTATATGGTGCTTATATGAATTTAACTTATAATTGTGGTTGTAAACACTAGTAAACAGTTCAAAAAAAATGTTGGTAGCCGAGATATTTTTATTGCGGGATGTTATTAAAACAGATATTTCAATCATTAGAAACAAAAAGACAGTGCGACGTGCGAAAATATTGCAGAAAATTTCAATAGCAGTAGAAATGATCCACACACACAACACAACGAGTTAAAATTTTTTGACATCTTCGAACATAATATTTAAAATAAATAGTCTATATTTCAACGATTTCTACCCGAGTTTTATTATATAAAACTAAGAATATTATAAAATTGGCACACAAATCTATATATTTCAACGTTTCAATGCAAGTACTTAACGAACTTTGAAATATTGGATCCGCCCAATAGTTCGCGTTATGATTATATCAATACGATAGTTATAAGGTAACGTTTAGTAATAGGATCGTTTGTGAATGCTAAATAGACGAATTTAGCCTCTCGTTGCGCATTACGGTTTGTTGCTATATGTTACGATTGTTTATGAACATGGGCACAAAACATGAATTTTGCAAAACTTCACTTCACCTACCTTTATGAAAGTGTACTAGAATAATCAAAGTATGGTAAAAACAATTTGTCACACAATTATAACCACTTGGAGATAGACTTATGATGCACGAAGAGTTTTAGCTCTTACATAACTACAGCTATCACCAGTTGTTAGTTTCATCAATATTTCTGGTTAACCCTGTATACACTCATAGGAGGGAATGTTTGTCTGTGGGGAAATGATCCGTGCCTGATACCATATGTGCTTGGCAATGGGAACTTACTCCTACTGTATTCACCAAGACTATTACTTATCAAGAAGTGAATAGGAATAATGTTGATATGGTCTGTATTAAGCAACAGTTGACGTTTTCACTGTGGTTGAGAACGCAGTATAGTTTTCCGTCTATTCTACTGATAGTTTTTTTAATATTGTCTATTGTACACAGCCGTGAAAATCTACACACAACCATTGTACTTAAATATACGGTGTCCTTCGTCATTTAATTAGTATGCAATCTGTTATTTCCTAAAATTTTAAATTATGCTAAACTTAAATTGTAAAAAATATATACGTCTAATAATTAACGGGTTATTATTACTAAATGGCTTGACATTACTGAACATCAAGATGACAATGTGCTCAAATAGTATATTGCTGAACACAAACAACGTCACAATAGCGAAAAATATGATTTCACGTCAATATTCGTTATTAAAATAACTCATCGTCACACGTTACCTGTTACCACATAAATATACACTAGAATGCTGGAATATCCTACATCACTTCAGTACCTGTCACTATTATTTTGCGCCGGACTGTATAACGGTGTGGCGGTGGCGGGTGTATGGGCGTCGTACGCGCTGTCGTCAATAATATATGGGGCACGTCGCGGCGCCGCGAATAGATTCCTGTATCTTGATAGAATATTGGATAGAATGGTTGATAAATGAGAGTTTGTTTTTCGTAAATCAACTGCGTTTTGTCCCTGCGCGTTATATTTCTCCCTCTTCTTCCTTTCCGCCGTATACCCTCTACGGAGTTCGCCTTTATTACTTTTTATTTATTGGGAAATTATTTTTTCATATTGATGCGTTTGAACTTTCATCGCGTTAACCGGATATTAAAAAGATACATAAATCAGCTAGAGCTTCTTATTTTTTCGAAAGCAAGCTTGATATATGTACGATTAAAAAACTAATCAAAACTTTAAGGTGTTTAAGTTCTTTTTGAAATTTTTATGTTTAATTTGTCCAAATCTAAATTAACCTTTGCAAAACTATCTTCTGAAATCGTTGCGGTTTTTGTCTATGCACTTTAAACACTTTAAAAGACCTTAAAAAATTCAAGAGAACTTCCTTGAAAGCAAATCAGTTTAGCAAGAGCATTTTTGAGACCAAACTAATCAAGCGACTAATCAACCAGCGAACTTATCAGAATATTTTTTTTATTTACTAACATTTGGTACGGCTAAAACAATAACTTTTTGGCAAAGAGAAGAAAACTTGCAGTTGATGGTAGCTTAATACGTCTACTAAAATTATTTACTAAAGGGCGTAGACAATTTGTTTCTGTAATTTTAACAACGTTAATCAAAAGATCAAGTTTGGTTACGTTAGTTATAAAACAATTAGTCTTAACACTTTCAAGACATATTAAGATATCCACCACTTCGATTGGCTATTACATTGAACACTTTTTGCTGATAAAGGAGGTCTTGGTTGTCTCAGAACGTAATATAAATGTGGATCGTTTTTCATAAATTTGTGTGTTAACAGCGCTTTTCTTCTTCTTCTGCTACGACCTTTAGTTTTGGTCTGCTCATTTCTTTCGTGGGCATCCTATCGATTTTCTTTCTATCGCCTCGTAATTCCATACTTTTTTGTATCCTATTGTCTTCTATCCTTTCCACCTGTTCTCTTCAATTCTGTCTGTATTCCCTTATTATCTCGTAACTCCAAGTTCATCTTTTATGTTGGTGTTTCTGTTCCTATCCGTTCTTGTATATCCTGCTGCTCTTAGACATCTCATTTCCGATGTTTGGATTCTTCTTTCATTTGCTTTAGTTATGGTCCAGCCTTCACTTCCATATACGCGGCATGAGATTGTCATTGTAGTATAGAATTTGACCAACTTCTCATTGCTTACTTTCGGTTAAATTTTGTTATTTTTGTGTATATGTCTATATCATCTTGATACGATAAGGTAAATCCAAGAAAGTTAAATGTTCTTCCTTGTTCTATGGACTTATTGTTAATTATTATTTTTGATCTGATTGTTTCACTTTTATTTAATGCCATTACTTTAGTTTTTTTCTGTAGATATCGTTAAGTTACATTCCTCAGTTACTATGTTTAGTTAGTAGACAGCTCTTTGTTGTGTGTCTTCGTCATTGGCTATTAGTACTTGGTCATCAGCAGAGAGTAATATCATCAAATATTTTTGTCTATTTAGATTGAGTGTGCAGTGCTTGATATTTGTCAACCATTCCTGCTTCCGATAGTGCTTTTAAGAAGGCAAGTTGTAGGTTTGTCAATAATCCCAACCGAACTTGAACTGCTAACCCGAGAATTTCTAACATCTTTTGTAAAACTAACTGTTATTTTGCAATATCGTTACCACTCAATGAAGGACATCATTAACTAACTTCTTCCGTGAGCATCTTTAATCGAAAATTCCTTTCTTCCTAATGCTTATCTCATTGATTTAACTCTCAGGACCAAACTTTTCTTGTAATTATTCTTAACCACGTTTGTACTGGTACATTGACAAATCGTAACGCACCGACATACTGATAATACAGAATAAGAAGCTCATAAAACCAACACGCAAGTTACATGTATTGCTCATAGAAATAATTAACGCAAATTGAAATTTATACGAATTTCTCGTCTTCACAACTTTAATTCCAAAATGTAGAGCGAAATTTTGCGTTTTGTATTAAATACTTAAGCGCAAAATATTGGAGTCGTTCAAGTATTGGGATATGCAGGTATGTGAGTGTACTTCTCGCTTATTGTTATTATGGGAAAGGGCCTCGGTACCAATGCCTGTGGCCCTTTATACCTTAAAACAATTCTAGAATATATCCCCTTCACTTCATTAGGTATTAAATTGTGGTGACCTATTAAATACTTGGCGTCATGTTCGATTTACGTACGTAATACATACTTTGTTATCTCTAGATCTTCATAACATAGACGGTGAGATTGATCAGCAGCTTTTCCAAGTCTACATGCCCTGTCACTACTTCTGGCAATAACTTGGGACACCTTTGCTAAAAGGTAATATTGTCTTACTTGTTCTTAGTGAAGTTGATATAAATGCATTCTTTATTCAGGCGTGTTCTCTTCATTCTCTAATTTAATATTTTAGAGGGTTCTCATAACGAAGTTGCTTCTCTATCCAGCTTGTTGGCCTTCTCATTTCCTTAGATTTCTTGGTGGTCTGGGATTCTCCACAGAATAACAGGATTTTGTCATCCCAGTTATCTGAGATTTTCTACGCAAACACGTATTAGCTTAAGTTCGTAACCTCTTTGGTCCTGAATGTTCCCCGAAAATGTAGTTCTACTTCGAAGTCCTTGCTGGTGGTTTTTCTTGGCGGCTAAGTTCGAAACCTAAATACACAGTATATCGGAAAAATACACAACTTCTCAAAAGAAACAACAAGTTACGTCACAACAATACGTCCCTTGTGCGTCAATACAGCTATGGGCACGTTCAACCGATGATAGATTTTTTCTTTAAATCATGTCTTCTGCCAAGGGTTGATGAGAAAATTATCAGTAAATTATCAGAAAATAAATCAGTATTGGGTTTGTTTGTAATTGCGCACTATAAATTGAAACAGACAATATATACGTTACACCAATCAGTATTGTTATATAATTATCTTCGTAATAAGAAAATTAATATTGTGATTGTGAAAGCTCTCCAGTCAAGGCTCGGAGATATTTATTTACAATCGCTGTAAAGATTGTAGAGAGCTTTATACTTCATTTAATCAAAATTGGTACCCAAGTATTTGACCAAGTGTAAACTTTATTCGTCATAAAAAATCGAACTATGTACGTTTTCATTTATTGTTACGTAAAATGCAATTCCTCTAATTCACTGTATTATATATTTTTGCAGCAATACCAAATATTAATATCTTAGGGCACTGGCACAATTTATTTAATTTATTGCAAACGAAAATTTAACACATGTAGCATATCTAGTAACGATATCCAGCCAATAATGTATCAAACGGTGTCGATATTCCAATCAATAGAAGCGATAAATTTTTCCGAATAGAAAAGAAACTCCCCCTTAAAACAGAAGCGGGGAATGAAAAGAAAGAATAATATCGCATGTGTCGTATTTTTTATGGTGCAAAATTAATGAGTCACAGTTTGCGGAGAAGCAGGCGCTCCCTTCAATGCAAAACTAATCTAGCCGTCCTCCTCTTTCGAGGATTTATTTCCGCGCGCGTAAAGAATGCAAAACCATCTCTGATACTCTATCAATACTTGCAGAATACGAACGTCTATCCCTTCGGATACATTTGATTGCTAGTTTAATTTCGTCGGTTTGATTTGAATACTCCCTACTGTCTAATTTTAAACTGCCAAACATGTATGACACATAAAAAGATATTAAACAGCTTCCGAGTATATCTTGCGCCTTCTTTTCAAATTTTTGGAATTCCGAATACCTACATATATGCGTATACCTCTGCATTGCTTTCGTAGATAAGATCAGACCTATACCTGGTGCGTTCATTATTAAACACAATACAATCTCGACTCTAATCGCTGACAGAATGTGATTGGTACGAAATTTTTCCGGAGAAGAGGATATTAAATGCGTATCACATGTACCCACAGATTATATTCGGTCCTATAGCGATAAATGGCAGATGTTCGAGTTTATATTGCCGAAGCTTGATGATGGAATGTAGGCTAGCAATAGAAGCAGCGACACCTTTAACGATTAGTTTAGAAATTTGGTAGTTCACGATGGACAAATGTGTTACTGATCTATCCGTTGCTACCTGTTTCTTGCATTGTTTTATTCAAATTAGATTTACGTAACAAAATGTAGATATCGGTAAATTACTAATTAAATATTTTTTGTACTCCGCTGGCAGTTACCGTGAAATTAAACTTCTTTAAGAAGCAGGTTACATCATGTTGCGAAGCATTTACAAAGATGAATTTTGCCTTTTTTAAATTGCCAAGTTCATTTCAAAAGGATTAAATTTCACCAGGTATCAAGTTTCTGGTTTCGAATGCCTCCCTATGTCGTTTTTGGCGTTGAATTTAGTCGCTTCTGACTGTCAGCTTATTGTGTTAGCGCAATGCGGAAAATTAACAAGTATACCTGCTTAAAAATTCGTTTCTCAAATATGAATTTACTTTTTTCGTGTAAAATGATATTTAGAACCATCACCGAGAAAGCATAATGGTCCAATACATTACACTGGTTTATACCTTTTTTTTAATATTAATTCATTAGAATATACACGCAATTTCTATAGTTTCATATGCACTATTGAACAGAATATTTGGTTTATCTAAAATTATGTGTCAGGCACTTGCTTTTGGTGGATGCAGTTAATTTTTCTAGTATTTCTCGTAGATTTCCTTGGTTCCAGATTCGGCAGTCTTGTTCGCTTACAAATCCATCCATTTGAAAATGATCTGCGCCGTTGAAGTTGATTTCGTTGAAGAAACTATCTTTTTTTTTTATTGGATCCTTATCTGAATCTTGTCAGCTTTTAAATAAAGATCTTTTTGCTATGTTTAATTGCTGAGGACGACAATGAATTGTTGTTTTTGGATCCTTCATTGCGCTTACAGCTTCACTATTTTCTTCCTAACGATAACCACAATGGTACGTTTTGATTTTTCGTCCTTTCTATACACACTGTTACTTGCACATATCATAACATTCTTGTCGTATACATTTTTGTGCCAAATGCAGCAATTAGAAACAAAATTTTATGTCTCTAACAACTGCTACTGTAAATCATTTTATATGCCAGAAAGAAGAAGAAACATGCTTCCTAAGTTACTACTCTTTATATACTTGTAAGTGTTTACATGGGCTTGGGCATGTGTATTGCAAGATCTTTTCTTATTCATATTTGGTTTGATTCAAGCCAACTGAATGTGACAATCTCTATAATGTTAAAGTAATATTTAAATAAAATAAAACAAATTGTCCCACGCTTCCTTTTTATTTTCTGTTACCACTTTTATTGTTAAATGTATTTAAATACCGATATATACGAACATATACGTACTTACTTGGATCTGATAGAAATAAGGAAAAATAAACGCAGCTGCCTTTATTTTTCGAGTATCGTACATGTTCAGTTTTACCCATCCTTATATGGGTACTACAAATACGCGGCACTAATGATAAAACTGATCTCAGGTAATAAAAGTTCGTATAAGGGACATCTTTTCGGGAGTGCACTATTTGCCATCACGTAAAAGAGACACCTGGTCATTGCCGTTCCCTCACGTCCCTCCACGACTCCTCACCTTTTCGGTAATTGTATAACTGCGTTCGGGATTAGCGACGACGAAGCTATACGGACCGAGAGACTATAGAAATGTGTAAATGGACCCAGATTTTCGTGTGTTATTTTTGTGTGTCCCATTGTTGCGAGAAACTACGTAGACCATTCTTCTTTCGAAGAACGACGACCTTTTTTTTAAAGATCGCTATCTTGTATTCTCTTCTTATATTCTCCGTTCCTCTTTTGTCTAACGATTGGACAGACGGAATAATTATGCAGCATATCTTAGGATTTAGTAACGTGTTAGACATGGCCGGGAAAGTAGAAAAGCTCACTTTGATCTAATCACACAATATCGTTACTTTTCATTTCCAAAACATCTATTGTACGCCTCTTATATAGTAGTCTCCATCTTTGTCAAATTTAACTTGATTTAGATTAAAATTGTCTAAATGGATTATGCATATGGATGGAATATTGAACATTTATGTAATAGTGAGCTCTTGACTGTGAAATGTATGTCTTTAAGGGAACTATGTATGAGCTTTTAACGGTCTTTATTCCAGAACTTTGCTGGTTGGAGATATACAGATGTTTTGAAGTTTATTCATATTAAGGGAAAGTTATTTTCAAGCTCACTTGTTCTGTTTTAAAATAAATACTATTAGAATCTCATAGTCTTCTTCAGCGTACATACATATATCGATAAATAATATTAAAAATACAAAAGATCATCCGTGTAGGCGATTATGTATGTATTTACTTACCACAAAATTAGATCCGACGAACTCTATATATTATAGGCCCTGGTGTTGAGCCAAACACTGCTACTCGGCATCTTCAAAACAAAGTTGAGGGTTCACTGGCCGTCTGAGTAATGGTTACTCTCCCAGCCGCAGTGTTTGGCAAAACGTGGACATACACCTGTTCAAGTTCACGACCTACAAGCCTGGAAATACTGCTAGTTCAACTCAGATCTAGCCTCGAAAGCCTAATGGTATTTATTGGATCAATTGCGTTCTAGAAAAAGAAGGTTTTGATGCAAATATTCCTATTACACTGCCATTATGTAGTGAGTTTAACAATCAACTACCGACTATCAGACCTGCTAAAATATTTCAGAAGTATTCTGTCATCTCAAATGTTGGTAGAATTGGCAACAAAAGAAAACATGTGATTGAATTAAAAGTTGCTCGAGATTATACTTATTAGAAGGCACTGTTAGCTTAAAATGTCCCTTACATATGTATACATGCATGGTGGCTTATGTTACTATATATTGTTATTGTAGTATGTTACTTTTGTTAGCTTTTCTAATAGACATTCTTCTAAGAGAACAGATAAATAATAATAATCAGTTTTGATCCACGTTCAAATTTGTATGCCGTATTAAAGTTTGTTGTGATACAATTCTAAATAAACTCTCTGCTTACTATGGGTTCAGATCTTAATAAATTCAATACATTGGAACTTATATTGTAACACTGTATCATTCCTGAAAGGTACTTTTACCTAAAAGCACTAAAAATCGTGAATAATTCCTATCCAAGTTCCAGAAATTTAGTTGTACAAATCATTCATTTAGTCAAAGATGGTTTCTCTATAAGGCCATCTCATTCGATTCAATTCATAAGCAACCTTAACTAAAACTATGTAAAAGGCCGAAAATATAATGGTCATAGGATGTTTTTCCATGCATATTTATAAAAACATAATTAGATATGTGGATGTGATATTTCGAATTGATTATATTGTTTTTCATAATTTTTGGTCTAAAATACCATAGCAGAGTTTCTAAGTTCCAATGTACATCATTTAAATCGTTTGCCATTTCGTTAAAATTAAAATTCATTTGATTTGCCAATAAATAGCAAGTTATTGCGCAAAACACATATCATTTATTCCTTAAATAATATTCAAGGTGTATTTACATCAAAAGTAAACCAAAATTGCATCTTTTGGTTGTACAATAACTAAAAAATGTTTAATATTTTGTTTTTTAATAGTGGCCAGTACGACAAAATATCAGACGTTGTACGTTGTTATAGTCGATTTTAACTTTAGTTCATCTGCATTATAGGTTAGTGTTGCTTGCCGATAACTATAAGCGAATTTACAATGCCGAACAAGCAAAGTTCATAATTTCGTCATGAATTTTTAGTGACGTGCAACGGAACTTACAATATCTCCACTTTCAGTTATGGAATCGAAATGGTGTCGAAGACCTACATCAACCACGCTCTAAAACAATGAAAGATAAAGTAAAACAAGTATTATGACAGGGGCCAAGTCTGCTTATAGACAATAATGGTTATAACGAAAAAGTTACAATCGCGCCTTCCTCGTCAAAAAATCATGAATGCAGTGCATTTAGCCGTTTGCAAATAGGCATTTTAGTTTTCAGAAAGTGTTAGATTGGCAAATCCCAAATTTAGCTATACTTATGAAATTTTGAAAAATATCCTAGGAATTGAAAGACGATAACTTTTGAAAAATTTAGATACATAAAAATCTATGAGAGATATCATGACTATATGTACCTTATTATATGCACCTCAAAAAGAATTTTGTAAACTTGCATCAAGAATCGTTGGCAACTTTGACACCCACGATCCCCGATGTAAAAGCAATATTACACTTTTGCTGTAAATTGTTCGATTACCTTAAGTGAGTTTACTTATTCTTACATAATAGGAGCATCTTCACAATACGGTCATTATTGTACACACGGTGATATAGGACTACTTCAACAGTATGACACAATTGTCTTATACTAGTTGTCATTTTTCACCGATTTATTACAGTGTATAAGTATTAAGATAACTGTAAGATAAACGATTGCTAATCTTTTGTGATTGTTGGTTTAGTTTACAATGCAGCCTCAAATAACTATTTTTTAAATTTTTAATGCCTTTCACACTCCAATTTCAATTATATTGAATAAAACGCATTAGAACGTCTAAATCAAAAAGCTCTAAAATAGGACGAAAATTCACATACTAAGGAGAAAAGATAGCAGCTTAAGAATTACCAGAAAAAAATATGTATATAAGTTGCTTCAGGTCAAAATAGAAAAGAGAACAAATTAAAAAGGAAATGGGACAGGACCATTAATTAAACCATACAAGAAAAAAGATTAAAGTTTTACTACAAAATTAAAATTTATTACAATTACTAAACAGCATTTCCTTAATATATGATCAATCAAATCTAGACTTGAGCGGATCCGATTCATTGCTGCATAGTTTTTGCTTTCATTAATGTTTCACGAATCGAACAGAATTATTTCTTTTGCTCAACATTAAGGAGATATTTCACGCAACGCTAAAATAATAATCGTAAATACGTTGATATAAAGATACGCTGTTCTCTCGCTATATCTGTAGCATATACGCGCTCGATTTATATATACAGTATATACATACATAGAAAAAATCTTTATAATCAAGTTGTAAACGTACTGAGAGTCGATTTCTCCGTCCAATGGTAGAGCGTAGTCCGGTAGCTATAGTAACGAACTACTTGTTTGTCTTATTGTAAAAGTAGAATGAATCTCTAGACCACGCCCAGAATCGTCACGTCTCGTTTTGTTCAAGCAAAACCTGTATTTGCCTCACTCCCTTCGCGACTGCCTTTTGTATATGTACGTATATATCTATATGTTGCCTTTGGTCGCCTTATTTATCCTCTTTGTTTTTTTTTTCTCTTCCTTTTTTCGCCGCCGTTGCGCTGATGCCTCCTTGTTCTTGGTTCTTCTCCGACGATGTCCCCGGACCGGCCTCCGTAACCAGATGCAGGAATCAGGCGAAATTCATCATTAGCGTGACGACAAGTTTGAAGAGCAAAGGACGTATATTTGTACGTTAGAACTTCTCTCGTGTAGTCGAATTTCATAATGAATCTTTCGACGGATCCCAAGTTCGACTGCTAAGATGGAAAATAGTATTCCTTTGTAGTTTGTAAATTTTGTTTAGAAAAATGTACGGGACTAGTCTACCTTTTAATTTCTTTTTCTTTACGTCTATTTCCAGAAGGTAGGAAGTTGGTGTCAATACCCAAATCCAGTTGAATAGTTACCATTC
This sequence comes from Trypoxylus dichotomus, assembly GCA_023509865.1. Classification (NCBI taxonomy): domain Eukaryota; kingdom Metazoa; phylum Arthropoda; class Insecta; order Coleoptera; family Scarabaeidae; genus Trypoxylus; species Trypoxylus dichotomus. The sequence goes on along the minus strand of CM042074.1, from coordinate 41,659,460 downwards.
CAATATTGGAAACCTGAATTATTCCAATATTCAAACATCACTCTTTTATTAAGAGGAAAGGGTTCCATATTGCCATGTTAATAGCGCTTCATTGTCAAAAATCTGCTCCATTTGAGCTTGGAATAAGTTCAAATATTTAAAGTAAACCTGTAATTAGAAAGAACGCCAAATTAAATGTTCTAGTTTATTATATCCCATATGCTTTTCAGTATTACACATCTACATCTTTTTCTGTCTCCTCAAAATTTTGTTTATTTACATGTAAAGGATATATTTAAAATCTGATGGTATTGGTGGGATCATTCACATTATCTTTCTCGTGAATGGTCTCTCCAATATAATGAATAACAGAATTTAGCAGCATTACTTTTTTGTATTGTGTTCTAGGCGCTTTTTCGATATATAGAGGCCACTTTATACAGTTTTCTCTTATTACAATAACCAACAAATTCTAAATTTTGATTTTGCTATGAAATAACATAGTAACTCTAACAGACACATTTACATCAATAAGAGATAGATGGTTAAATTAGCTCTAATTTCGTTTGGATTTTATTGGATTTTAACAAAAAACCTTTTTCTGCTTATTACGTACATTAATGCGTATTTCAAGTTCCTACAAATAAAAATGTGACAGAATGTTACACTCTCTTTTATAAACACTTTCCACATCCTTCCTTCGTAATACCCAATAATAATCTGCTATTATAACTGGATTTCACTTGTTCTGACATCACTTTCGCATCACTCTTAGTGGAAGCCTCCACCGTGCTCAGCCCAAGTGAGAATGCAGAATCATCCCCTTCCCTATCCAATGCTTTAACAAAGTTTTTCATGATCCCCAACCCTATGTACCAAGCTGGTACTATGGTCTTCTCCACTAACGGTTGATATACACTGTCGTTTCCTGGTAAAAAGTCATCTGTAGTGGCGTGACTGCCTCAAAGATATAACAAGCAACAGTGTTTGTTGTAACCTGACTGCATGCCCAGAATAAGTGCAATAACTTTGTAATCCACACAAATATTCCAAGAATGGTCTTCGTGCTTTCTCTTTCAACAAAATTCCAGATTTTTGTAAGTTCTTTTACAAAAACACCATAAATTACGAAATTAGAAAGTCAAAGGTTTTCATTATGGATCAAGCTACTTTTCAGTTGATTTTCAACGTAGCTATGAAATGAAAAATCTCCGCCATAGTTTGATTCTCCTCGTCTTCCGCTTTCTTTGTCAGTAGCTGAGTAACTAGATGCTGTACGTTATGTGATGAAAATTTCACTATTTCCAGTTTTATTAAAACAAAACAAGTTACCGCTGACATGGTTCTTTTGTTCTCTCCAAAAGAGAAAGGGCGAAAGGTGAAGAATATCGCTGTCTAGATAACCAATCCCTCAAATATTGGACGTATGTAATACATATTAGTTGCGAAATCCATGTCTTTTTAGCGGTTATACCAAAATAAAACCCCCTAGGCCCGCCATATTATAGAGCTAATGGTTCATTATTACCTACTGAAGCAAAATTTACCACATACATATCAAAAACTCTTTAGAATATCTACTAACCCTCATGGCTTTATGCTGTGTCATTTCAAGTAAACTAACAAAATCATTTTTTTGAGTACTATATTTTTATACCCACGAAGAACATCTTTGCTCATTGTTGCAGGAGTAAATAAGCTAAATTCTGTGTTTTGTTAAATTTATGTTAATTATCTATTATAATACATTATAACGAAATGAATGCTTCAAACGTACAGTTAACAATTTTAAGAACAAATGTAGAAAACGATGTACTAAAAGACACTTACAGCGAGTTATTCTTGCATCTTAAGTTAGCACAAACGAATTCACGAGGCAGATATGGGATGAGCATTTCCAATTGTTCTTAATTATTAACATTCCTCGTCCGTATCTGGACACAATAGCCTCAAATTAATTAAAATATTAGCCCACAATTGTTACAAATTTCTGAGCTTCCTCGCCACCTTCATAAACCCTTTTTTTCTGAAAGGTGGTCAAAATTATTTTTTTTGGGTACGAAATGTATGCCACTACAAACTTCCCTTTTGCTTTGGCGTTTACCTCCACTACATAATTTATCTCAAGTGAATAATATATCGAAGGTATAAAAACTGATACTCACCTTTCTTTTCGAATTGGATAATTCCAAATTACATCACAACCCCTCTGGTTCTTAAAAAATGATTTCGCCTTAAACCTCTACAACATTAGAAAATTCTAGATTTGTTTCTGATGTAGGAATCTTGGATATATAAATGACTTACTGGGAGCATTAAAGGTATTAACGTATGATACGCCGATGACCCTTGCCATTACTCTCCATGGGGGAAAAATAAAGGAGACATTATAGCAAAGTTACAAATGCATACACAAGTAGTTTGAAGTGACAATCTTGAGATGAGTGTTATCAAAACACACATTATACCTTTGAATATCCCATATGAACACAAGAACGAACTATTTACCTTTGCAGTAAGGTTATACGGTCTTCATTTTAGAATAAGGAATATTCCACGAGGTGTATTGGAATTATGTTCAGTGTCTATTACACATGTGTCCTGCTGCAATCTTCTAGGATGGTGCTGTAGACATTAACAAAATTTTTGTACTGCAAAGGGCTTGTGTTAGGGTCGTGTTCCAACTGAACTATAGGAACACTGGTAACTCAGTATTTAGCAATACCAATGTACTTACCTTACCATTCTTGTATACTTGGCGAAAAGCTGCAAGCTGTTAATTGCATTCTGGGTAACTGGAAAATGAATCGAACACCTCACAGTAATACGGAATGTGGGCTTCATTGAATCGATTGAAAAAGATCGATGTGAGGATAGGATTTTGTAGTAGTAGTTAAACAAAAGGGTACACAATACTACAGAACTACAGAACTAGCATGCTAACACGCAATCGCCCTGCAGAATAACATGCATATTTTGCAACTTTGTTAACTTATTGAAATCTTATTTCATCCTTCTCTTATTCAGAATTAGTCCATCGACACGTTGACGACACGACCGAAATACTAGGAAAAAATTAGCTATCGATTATTGTCTTTTCAAACCTAATTGACAAGGTCATTAAAACAATTTAAAACAACATCTAGTCAACCAATCATTTTACAGTTTGATTGAGTTTTTAGGTACATCGTGTATAGTATAATTTTTATTTCTACACCACATATTTTTTATTTTGTCTGAAATATGTTACACCAAATATACACACGTTATACAATAAGATATCGCTACTTGAAGAATATGTTCTTTTAACGGTAATGGATTATGGACCATCAAAAATGAATACATAACAAGACCCAGAGTCGAAAAAATAGGCGAAGGAAAAACAATAAACTAACCGAACAGTCAACGGTCACCGAAAAACAAAAAAGAAACACAGCCTGCACAGAAGGGTTTTTAAACTCGTCAATGCTAGACGTCTATCTTGAAACGGAGCTGATGGACATCAATAACGTAAGAAATGGGCATAGATATAGAGAGAGTAAGAAAAAGAGAGACATAGAATAGAATATATTGAGCGTGGTAGTCGCGAACGCGACGAAAAAACGTCCAAAACAATGCTAAATCTTTCGGAATTAACGACCAAGACGCATCTATCGTCGCATACAGACAATCCCCAAGATATCGCCGGGCAAAGATCAGTCATAATTTAAATTTTTCGAAACGACCGCGCGGCGAAAGCGAAAACAAAACGAAGATCGGAAGCTGAAGCATCGGACGACTACTTCTGGCGCGCACAAAAGAATAGTAAAGTAAATCTTAACGATCGAAATAGACAATAGAAAACGGCGGGCAATTTGAATATATTTCAATACTTTATGAAACGAAAACGGTCACCAGTCAAAAACAGGACGTTATATGTGTGTTATAGGTACTTTTTCGGAGCACATACATACGCGCGGGTCGAAAGAATATATGTATGCACACCTAGACCCACACAAACTTTTCTCGTCGTGGTCGTCGTAAAAAAACCTTCTGTTGCTGCGGCTGCCAATATTTGAAATATCTCCAGAGTGCGGTGTCTTAAGCAAGCGCACATACGGCAAGGTCCGAGGGGAGCATAAAATCCTCTTTGGCGAGATGCTGGGATAGAGATCACAATGCATTAATGTAATTTACGATTGCGTGAAACAAAAACAACTCGCGCGGAGCTATACCTGTTAATGGCAGCGTATGCGAGTGACGCGGAGTGGAGGATATGTGAATTAAATTCAAACCGGGTAATAAATTATAGGATGCTTATTTATCGTGCATATATAAGTGGGGAAAAGTGGCTCGCGCGAACGGGCTTAAGTGATGAAGCTCGTAATGAAGAAAATACAGTGCAATATTCGTAAACGACCATTTTTATAGTATTGGAAATTCATATTTTTGCGTTTTTTACTGGATTGCATTGTTACATAGTAACAGTATTCATTACAATTGTGCATTTTAATTAACTATACTTTTGAGTCAAACAAAGTACGAATGATAAACAAAACAAATGGAAAAAACCACTGATAAATTTTCGAAACAGATTTCAAGTTTCCCATTTCGCCCTTGATATTTCAGCTTTTGTGACGTTTCCGGAAAGCTTTCATTTATCCGTTCCTCATATTTATTCAAAAAATCAATTAACCCCATCACATTAACAGACCACTAATCATCAACGAGTACAGTTATCGCAGTAAACCCTGCACCACACAAATTAACTACGAGGGCGAATCAAATATGAACCGGACTTTTCTTTTTGACGCCCTCTAGGTAAAGTAAGTGGCGCGCGCAGGTTGCAGTGGATTCATTGGTAGGCAAGGGCAACCTTTCTTATGGCAACTGTCAAAATTTCAGACATCAACTGTCAATAGTCGTTGTTTACGAGTGTCTTTTGTGTAGCAAGTCAGGCGGTTTCGCAAAATTGGATAAAATTGAATTTCGTGCAATGATAAAACACTTCTGGATGGCTGGGGAAACGGCCACGGAAATTCTAAATATTGTGCCAGAGGTTCATGACGGATGTACTCCATCATTTTCAACTATCGACTTCTGGATGAGCGAGTTCAAACATGGCCGCACAAGCACAAATGACGAAGGACGCAGTGGACGCCCAAACACCGTTACCAACGATGAAATGGTCGACAAGATTCATAATGTCGTGTTAGCCGATCACCGATTGAAGCTGAAAGAGACAGGAGAGACAACAAGGATCTCAGAAGAACACGTTGGCCATACCTTGCACGAAATTTTGGGTATGAAAAGGCTTTCGACGCGCTTGCTCACACCGGAGCATAAACGAAATTGGGTGACCGTTTCGTACGAGTGTCTGGCCAGGATCCAACGCAATCCAAGGTATTTCTTCATGCGTTTCGTAACTGTAGATGAAACTTGCATCCACGACTACTTACCGGAGACCACGGAACAGTCGAAGCCGTGGACTTTTTCGGGCAAATCGGCTCCGAAGGAAGCAAAAACCGTTCCATCGGCTGGAAAGGTTATGGCGGCCATTTTATGGGATTCCCAAGGTGTATCTGCAAAAGGGAAGGACAACCATGGGGCAATACTATAACGATTTATTGACCCGATTCTGTACAGTATTGAAGGAGGAACGGCCTCGTTTGCAGCGGAAAAAGGTGCTTTCCACCACGATAATGTACGTGTTCATTCATCTCGCGTCGTCGTGTCCAAATTGAATGAGTTACCCTACGAATTAGTCTCTCATCCTCCATATACACCGAACTTAGCCCCCAGCGATTTTTTCCTATTCCTAAACCTGAAAGAATCACTGGGAGGAAAAAAAAGCTGAGAAGTTACCACCTTGACGACGACGAAAGTGTGGAAATGTTCGTACAAAATTGGTTACAGACTCGACCAAATTCATTCTTTGATGTTGAAATTGAAAAACTTGACACTGTGTGAAAAACGTGTGTATAAAATGGGAGATTATATAGAAAAATAGAGTGTATTCAATTTTTTTACTGTGCCACTAAATGTTTTATAATCAAAGTCCTGTTCATATGTGATTCGCCCTCGTATTTATTCGATACACTGCGTTTCAAGAACACGTGGACCGTCATTCTCAACCGAATTACCCACTGGCTTAATTTGTGTGGGATGTAGCTTACTAAAATATCTGTGCATATTAGCCACATAATCCTTGTAATTTCTAAAACGAGTGTAAACATGAGAAACCTTTAAAACGTACGTCGAGGCGAGATATCTTAGGAAAAACAAAATTTTTTGTTTATCATGTTTCATCGTCATTCCCAAGAATAAGAAATTAAAAACCAAATACATTGAAACTATTATCAAAAATTAAAGTGCAAATATAGGTAACTACATCACTGTTTATGTAAAAAATCTTCAGACTTTAAAAGAAAACGGATGTGGTATACCAGGTTGGTTCGGGGAACAGTATGGCAGTTTAAACTGACAACTAAACGTTAGTCAAATTTCAATTGCAATCTGTTTAATTGTTTTGTTGATATAACTTTCACTAACTTTTTTGGTTTGTGATAATATCCTTAATGTGTCTTGTGTTGTCGTCCTCTTAGTTCTTAAATCTTGAAACATCTCGTGAGAACGTGCTTTTTTAATATTTCCCAACATAAAATGCGCTGATTGTTTGACGAGGGTATAAATAAAAACTTTCCCGAAAAGTTACAAAGGTACAAGTAACAACAAAAAAAATCCAAAATTTTGTAACAAAATTTGACGGTAGTTTTCTTATTTCCCTCTTTCACAGCTTTTTATAAATAAATATTAACAATTATCTTATGACGTTGTTATTGAACAGTGGTTTTATAACAAAACCGTTTTGGGTGTATATGTTCATATAAGTTTTTACGATAACAATAACCCAGGGAATTAATCTTTAAAATTTGTTGCATATTTTTAGAATCATTCTCTATATATCAATCTTCGCATGTTAGGATACCCAAGCTGATTCAAATCAATTGCTACGTTTATAGATGTATTTTCTTACACCCAGAAAAAACTATTTCTCGGATAAAATTTTATAAAAGAAAATTGTTTGGGCAGAATATACATAATCCTTTCTCCGTGAGAATACAATTTTCTTTGGATTTATTTTACATCAAAACGATTATTTGCCTTGTTCGTAATATTTTCAGCAAAATAATAGTTTTTACAAGAAGTTAAATTTCTTCCACGAACACAAATATTTCTTTCGTTCGTGGCTTAGTTTCTTTGTGTAAACTATCCATGGGATATTGTACATGTCATAAAGACTGTACGCGTTTGTTTTCTGTTTGGATAAACAGTTTAATCCTTATTAAGTTCAATTTACTATGTAAATGCATCATTTTTTGATTCTAGTACTTGTATATACTGCTATTGTTTTTTTACCGTTAAAATCAGCAAAGCATTATGTGCTACCCAGCATCTATTTGTTTAAGTGACTTAATGTAATGAAATGGGAAAGAAATTCTGCTGCATTGCAAAAAAATAATTCTATTTAATTAAGGAACGTGTAATAAAAAATTTGTAATATGAAAGTCCTTTTTCTTGGTATACATATATAAATCAAGTTAACTTTTTACTAACAGCAAAATGCTGCTTACCAAGACGATATTTACTTGAAGCATCTGTTTATTTGTGAAAGATATATTATTTGTCTAGATCAAAAAGTAATCTTTACTTAAGGGAATCTTCTTATTTGTTCGGAAAACATTGTTCTAGAAAATAACTCTCTGTCAGTGTATCTCAGTTATTTTCAATGTAGGTTTGATTGGCAAAGCACTATGGTTAGCGTTGCTTAGGATACCTAATAATTCCTTTTAATTGTATCATAAATCTAGATGAAGCTTTACAATGTTAAGAGATAATTGAGACAATGTTTTGTTTGCTTTAAACTTCCATTTTCACTTATTCCATTCTATAACTTCATCAGGCTTTTATGTTTAATATAGCTTTACTGTTACTGAGAATGAAACAATATTTTGCAGAGGAGTTTATAATTACTGATTAATAAACTTATTCAAATTTGAGATGGTTTTTTAATTCGTTTGTTCTCTAGGTACCATCGGTTCAAGTTTCTTATGTAACTTCATATTTCTTGTAAGATCATGTGTGAGATCTCACCATGTCGTTTGATTACATTTTTAATAGAGAATATTGGTTAACCATAGAAATAATTATACACATCACACATATGTGGACTTAAATAGTCGGAAGGAAACTATAGCCAGCGATATCAGCTGTGAAAATCTGCATTAAACTATAGCTACTATAGAAACATTTTGTTGTTAGAAAAGTTAAATCATCAGAATAGTAAAATATTTTCGATACTTTCAGCCATTGATTTCATTGCTAGTGCAAAATTTTATATCTATTCTTAAGATAGTTACATATTTCTTTCTAAATTCTAGGACCTAGCACCCAAAACCATGATTTATTTGTTCTGAGGTATTATTGCATTTCCTATAGTAATGATAGCTCAATAAATAAGCACAGCAGAGAAGCTTAATGAAATTATGAGCAAAATGGCGCTACCGTTAACTAATAATTGCCACACTTTGGAAAATCAGTTACGTAAATTGATGCAAATAAACTATGAACTATATTACTCTATAAACAAGCAACAACCTAGCAAAAACGGACTTGTATTTGTTATTATCCTTTAAGTTTCACATATCTGCATTCTCTTTGGTTAAGATGGCCCAGTTGCTAAGCGAGTTTATTGAGGAAATACAATATTCTGATATTTCTTCGCAATTCATCGTTTCAATTGCACTCTAAAGCTTCTTTAAGTTTTGTTAAGCAGACTATATTATGTTATATCTTACTTCTCTTGCATTTCTTGCTTTCAAGTTAATTTGAGTGTCTTGCGGGAGTGTACTTCAAAATGATGTCTTTGATAGATATCATAGAATAAAGGCTATGTGTACAACAAAAAAGTTCTCTGAAAATACTTAGAATTGCAAAGAGAAGTAACTGAAGCATTTATTTCATTTAAAATACCTCCACGTTACCTTACATTCCCATTTAATAAAATAGAATTCTTCTGCGCCAAAAATCAATCACCCAAGTAGTACGGGTCGCGGACGAAATAAGATCGACAAAACCAGATATCGTGAATATTCGTACCTCGAGACGGATACCGAGGAGTGCGCACCATAAAGCGCGAAAATCACTAAATGATATCGTTAGACACGCGATAACGACCCGAACGCTATGATTGAATGGCCATATAACAACTCATAACTCTGTTTTGTTATGCGGGATGATGATTCCGGGGATGGCTGGCATTCTTCCGTTTCGTCATCGGGAGTTTATTGCACTGAAAAAGCGACGTCTGGCCCTTCGGCTCGCGATGATCAGAATGTAGTGATATTGTGCCCGGAACGATATTTCGTCCGTGCACGTACTTTCGTATGGAGATATGTACCTTAACGAACAACGAGAAGAGGTATGCTGAAGTGTTGTTGAAATAAAAATAGCATGATAAATGATGAAGACGTTTTCAATTTTTACGGTTTAATGCTTGTTTCCTCATTCGGGTATTTGAGGTATATTATTACAAATTTAAAGTAAAATTCATTCGACTAAGTGAATTTTGGTAATGTAACGAAGTAAAAGTAAAAAGTGAAGCATCCAAATTATAGCCTACAAATTTTAACGAAAGTCCGTTATTATGGTAATAATTTTGTTTCCAGTTGACAGTGACAAAGAAATAAAAATTACTGCACATATAACACAGGTGACCTTCATATAGCTTAGTGTTTATATAACGTGAATTTGATTCTGCGGAGCCTATAAATTGAGACTATTTTTGTATTATTCCTTTCACTACTAACCAACAAACACTTGGTACTGCCCAAGCTGTTCATATGAAATACTAAAGAAGAAAAGTCAAGTGACTGCATCGACAGGAACTTGCAGAAAGTGCCCTTCATATATGTCCGGGTAGAATCGCAGTTGTTCGGGAAATACCCAAATAGATTCACTATGGTTAGGAGTATACCATATGAGCTTTTGAACAGACTATTTGCTTTTCTTGATATCTTCGGCAAATTATACATCGAAGTTAATGCTGAACTACGAAGACGCACATGCAAGAGAAAATAACATTAGAAGAATTGTTTATTAATTTTATACCGATTATTATTAATGGTAACACGAAACAGCGAAATTTCTACAGGTCCATTAACACAAAATTAATAAATATAATAAATACATAACAGATTTATAATTCTTTCTAAACTTAGTAGTAAATATTAGATCCTCTATTTAAAATAACACTAAACATCCGCGTATTCATACGGTCTATCAATTTGCACAATGTTAAATTAGGAATCCCATTCCAACACCTCATTATACCAGATTTCAGTTCTTTGCTATTGTATTGTTTATTATTGGCGTACACCAATATTTCCCAAAGATTTTCGATGGGGTTCAGATCGGGCGAGCGAGTAGGCCATTGTAATAAATTAATTTTCTTTAAATTAAACCACTGGAATTATGGATAGCTGCATTGTCTTAGTGAAATATCCAGTCTTACTCCGGCAATTTTTTACCAGAGTCTATCAGAATCATTTTCAGGAGTTGTATATAAGAATTAGAATTCATTCGCGTAGAAATAAAACATATACGTGCTTTATTGTTATGGGTAAATGCCTCCCAAGCTATTATGCTACCGGCAGCAAAATTTCGGCTGATCGCAACTTCGTGCCTATAATATTTGAAACCATCATGCCCGTCCAAGTTAAATTTCTCATCAGAAAATATGATATTGTTTCACTCATGATCCCTTCTCATAGGATATTGCGCAAATTTCAGTCTTGCCTGCTTATGAGTCTCTTTTAAGGGCGGTTTTCCATGCTTTTTTAACCCCCGAAAACGTTTATTACCGTATAAAATTTGTTGTAGACGTCTGTTTGTCACTGATAAATTTAATTTACGTTTTATTTATTGCGCGGTTACATTACCAAAAGGGATTAACCGAAACATCGATGAGCCAACTTTATCAAATTGTTTATGAGATGGTGGAATCGTCCTATTTTCCTATCTATGGCTCGATTTAAAAGCTGTACCTCTTTATAACAATTTATTTTTGTTTTTTTTTAAAACGATAGCTCCTACATCTCTTATGGTACCCGCAAATACAATCTATTTGTAAACATATCTTTAAGGCAAAGGAAATAAAATTGGATTACACGTGTAATATACGAGATGTTTACAATCACAAAAATGTGTTTCCTTTATCATAAGAAGAGCTATTGAAGTTACGAGACACTTCTCATTATATACGATCACGTTCAGTGATCAAAATTAATAGTGATAATGTTGATTAATTAATTGAATAGGCAATGGGCACCACTATATACAGTCACTTGTACCTATAAGATCTGTTGTAACAATGTTCTAACTGATATTGCAATAGTTCGACAATTTGAATAAAACTTAGAATTACTCTAGGTAGTTCCTTTTGAAAAATTTGTATTGCGGGCGACTAATGGAAACAGATGTACGTGGTATATCGTTCTATAGATAGCATATCTGATCTTCAGCTTTTCCGAATTTATGTAAGTTTATTTCAGGACATATCCAGGAAATTGTATTTGCTGCAGTTGACTAGAAAAAAGAATGTCTTTGCGAGACTTTATCCAGGGATACCTTCCTGACATGAGGCCTTTTGATTGCGTGTTTTAGGTAATTTCTTTGTAGACCACAGAGGGGTCTGGCCCAATGAAAGGCATGCGCCCTACTCCTTTGGTCAGCTTATTAACCGTCCTATTTGCCTTTATCCTTTGACGACTTTAAATCCACTATTGCGTAATGTGATTTTGGTGCCTTAGTTGCCTCAAGCTTGTCGAGCGTTTATTGTTGTTTAACTACCCGTAAAAATATTGATTGGTGTGCCTTGAAGTCCTTCCTCGAGGATGTGTTAGGGCATTTCTAGGTGGAACTTAATGCTACTGGTACCTTCTTCCATTTTCCATCCCTCTGTGCGCCTGTTAGAGTTCCTCCTACTGCTCAATATGGTCATATATGATCACCTTGTACAATTAATCGAAATTATATTGCATTGGAGTTTATCCCTAGCAGCATATGTACGTTGGATAATGTATGTTGATTTTTCTAAGGATTTAAGCCACTAGATTTATTGGAGATGCTATTACGCAGTAATTTACAGCTTGAAACCCCAATTTCTATCGAGGAATTTATAATGTTATAATCCTTTCTTCCGCAAGTCCGCATGTTTAGCCAAAAATGTTAACAATAATACCACGAACAGTATAATTTGATCTGTGTCCAAGGCAATAAAATTTGTATTCAATATTGTTCAATCATTCTTATTTTTGTCTGTACTATCTGCTATTTTTTCAAAGGTTCGCAAGCACATTATATTTTTCTTTAAAACCAGTACTCCGAGGGGCTTTTCCCGTTCCTAAAATAAAATCTGAATATCGTAATGGAACTGCTAAAAGTCATATTACATACAATCACATACAATACGAACACATTATGCGTATTTGTTGTTTTGGTATGTATACTTCTTCACATGGACCTTTTTGATATCGATATCGAATATTCACGCGCGGTATACATAGCATGCAACGTCAGCAATCGATGCTACTTAGAAATTATTTGTATTGAATAAAACGAGTATGAGTTGTTTATTGTCTCCATTTTTTTTAGTATTAGTTATTGCAATCTATGATCATAGATTTCGCAAAGATGAACAATACTTTTTTAATGTAATTCCAACTAGAATTAAATATGTACAAGTCAACATAAAATAACTTGTAGTGTCTTTGCCGCGTTGCTTATTTATTCATTAACGTATAACCCGTGTATGTAATTACTCTTAACCCAGAAACTACATTTGCATGTATATATCCCTCAATATTACTATAATTTCAAGTACCGGCGTCGTATCTCTCTTTCAAGCAAATTGAGCCGTTTCAATTTTAACTACGTTACATTCCACGTTAAGTATCGATTGGTATTACCCATCCTTTCCCTTGTCCGTCCTTGTTACGCCCCCACGGGCTGCATATACGCTGCTCTCGCCTCTCTCGGAGGCGGAAGTCTTATACCTCGACGAAGGTCTCGTAGAAAGAATCTTCACATATTCGCCTAGCTAACCTCAGAGAGAAGAACACTATCTCTCTATTAGTCATTTCTCCGGCGCTGGCTAATTGGTTGAAGTTCTAGGTGTACGTTGGGGGCGGTGTCGACTAAGACATGCGCTTTCACGTACCCAACCCACTTTCGGGGGCGGTAAGAATCCGGGAGCGACTCCGGTGTTCTTGCATATTACTATTTAAAAGCGTTCCACTGACGTCACACACGATGATAATAGATGGTAATTTGAGTCGTATGTCATCAGTAATATGGCGAGAGATGTGGCGCTTTTATAATGCGAAGAAATTTAATAATGATTGAGTTGATATTAAAGTACAAAACGTAATCTGTTCTTGGATTTATAGAATGCTTTGACTTTCTGTTGGTCAAGGTAGCTTTAGATGGCGTAAATACAATATACGTTTACTATTGGGCTACATTTTTCTAGGTAGTTACGTTATTAATATAAAAATATGCTGTAAAATAGCCCAACGTTATATTTACTTTGGGCTATGTTACGGCAAATTTAGCAATATCTGCAGAAAGGGTTACTAAACACAAAAATAGCTTTTGATTTCATAGAAAGGCAGTTCATACAATATTCGTTAGAAACTGTAACTCAGTGCTGCCAACTGTTTCAAGAATTTAGGTTCTAAGACACCAATTCTCAGTACATAAAATCTATAACCGTGCGTCTCAACCTGCATAGACTAGTCGCTATATAGCTAAAAGTAAAATTTGACAACACTGCAATACGTTTAATTTAGGTACACAAATTTCAGATTCATAAAAGTCGCATGAACTGCACATAAATTAGCGCTGTTTGTGTTTATAACTAATTAAATTGCACACTTTATCCTATATTTTTTATCTTCTTACAGTAAATTGCATAAATATCAAGATAATCGTTGCAAGCATTTCATTCAATTAATGAACTTAGTAGAATTTATAGAAACCTTGTACCAGGTATACTTTTATTTTGATAAAATGTTAGAATACTTAGCTGAACCTGATTGTCTAAAAATTAATCTACAGATCAAAATGAATTACTTCGTATTTTTTTAATATTCAATAACGTCATAGTTACGAACGCAATTAGCAAAATCTTTCAGTAGTTCTTTAACTTCAATGCTCAAATTCGTGCACATCTAACTTACGCTACCCTTGCTTTTAACTGCTGAAATGTTGTCAACAGCAGCCTAAATTTATAGTCCACCCTCAGTTTTATCTCAACGACAAATGCTCTTCTTCAGTGGAGTTTCAATGCTAAACATGATCAAATGCGCGCTACATTGTATCTCATTTTTACAAACTCTCAATCTTGTATGGCATAATAACCATCTTGCTTACAACTGGCACTGTCCTACGGCGCTGGACTGCTCTAGGGGTAGTATTCGAAACTTTTCAACATCTTCCTTCAAATATAATTTACAGAATTAAAATGTAACGTATAATGCAGGAAATATAGTTAAATGAAATTATGTCCATCATTTTGAATCATCCTGTATATAAATGCAATTCGGTGAAAAACTACGCATTTTAATCCATTAAAATTGAGTTCATTCTGGGCAGATTTTATTTTGCAAAATAGCCTTTAATGTCTTGATGATTACTCTAATGAGGCATACATAATAATGAATCAACTCCTTCTCTAGAAGCCTATAATCCAGTCTAATTGTAGAAATATTGCTATATCTACATATTTTGTTGTATCAGTTATCTTAGCCAAACTCTTTTCAAAGATGAAGCAAAAGAATTATTGAAACATAATCTTGCCGGCAATTTGACTAAAAGAAAAAGGGGCACTGATTCCTGACTTTATCGGACCACTGACAGATGAACAACGCCATCTGTAAGTTCTCATATTTTGAAAACTGCGATTCCACTATTGATGGCAACACTTTCTAAATTCAATAAGATGACTTTAACAAGTGATAGAGAACCATAATGTCGGTCAAATAAAATAAGATATTCATTGACAGTATTGCGTTATTTTTGTTGCCAAACAAAGTTGTAAAAAATAATATGTTATTGAATAGTATGTGGAGGTTAACTATCACAGTTCTACTTTATAAGGAATATAACCAATTACCATGTTTGGTACACATACGTACCAACGATTAGGATTACGTGCACTAGATTATTACACAACATAGAGCAATAAGAATCATTATTTTTAACAAATACGCAATTTACATATGGTTTTATCTGACAATGAGGTAAAAAACAATACGCTTAACTACGCATGCAAAACAACGCTATTGTAATTATACCGCAATTATAACATAAACCTCAGAGATTAATTTTTGTTTTGTTTGTCGCCAGTCACCAGCTAATTGGCACTAAAACGATAAACCTACACAGTAATATTCAGGAAAGTGGACAATTAGGACTAATTCAAAATTAACGATTTTCGTGTCTTTTGTTGAGCAGAATAATTCCGGGTCATTTTGAAGAAGCATTCGAGGAAACGCAGTGAGGAGATTCGCTAAATTCCCATCGCTTAGTTTATTAATTTTATAAGTACTTACAAATCGAGTAATCGAAATCTTGTTGTTGCTAAGGCATTCACTTTAAACGACGCCAAAAATATATGGTATTGTTCCAATTAGATCGACAAGGAGAATTATGTTAATATTCCATTTAAATGACATAAATATGTATATGTAGTGTGGTGTAGAATAAATTCCTCGAAATCAATTAACATGGGACGGCGATGTGATGGTATTTAATTATGTGGTCAATGAATCCTTGCGCATGACGTTTTGTCTTCATACCTGTGCCGAGGATGCCCTCGATTTAACCTTGGTTTTATCGCACTTCAGTAATGCATTTTATATTTGGCCGGATCTTTATCCTTAACGCCTCGCATAATTAAGAGATTTGTCATACCATCAAGTTGCCGTTACATTGATTCGTGCCATTGTAAAAATACAAATACACACTAACACACACCTTTGTTTTCTCTCGCCAGGCTACATCTGGTCGTGCAAAATAAATTACTGGAGCTCTTACAGCCATCACGTATGACATTATAGAGCTGTAGTGTATTATGAAATTTGCATTATAAAGTAGCGAATGGTGTCTAGTAATAGGCGCACACTATGCAATATGTGTAAGTTTGTGAGACCAAATCTTAATCCCGAACATTAATTTAGATCTGTAGTAAGCAACTAATACATTTTTGACATTTCGGGGTCATGCTTGTTTACCTATTGCGCAATGATTTTATTGAAGGGCCTAGTTGGATTTGATTTCACTTTCTTATACTTTTATAAAGATGTGTAGATTGTTATTGATTTAACTAAGATCTAGCATATACCTGTCAATGTGGACTTATGTAATCTTCGGAATTACCCAAAGGTAACTTCCTTAATTTGGGTGGTGTAGATACTGCTGAAATAATGCATCACATACAGGGCCGTCCTTAGGCTGGAGCGGCTGCTCCAGGCCCCGCGGTGAGGGGCCTTTTCACAATAAAATGTTCGTAGAATAAGATAATACGGACTAAAAATGAATTAGTTGAAACCTTCTCTTTTCAATGGTTTATATTGGATTTGTTTGTCTAAACATTTACATAAAGGCCCCGCAAAACTATTTTGCACCAGGCCCCGCTTTTGCTAAAGACGGCTCTGATCACATAGTTATACATATTTTTACATACGGTTTCTTAATCTTGGCAGAGTTGATTCCTAATCTATTCATGCTATATAAATAAGGTTTTGGACACCAACCTTAAAATATCCTTAAATCCAGTTTACTGAGATACAATTATGATTACTTTTTAAAATGAGTTCCAGTTTTATTGTATTCCCAGCTGTGCGACCAAGAAGTATCATTTTTGCATTTAGTTTGGCTTACTGACACAGGTTAGTTTCCTCGGCTAGATCTAATAGTCTCTATAGTAAATCTTCCTCCGATTGTAATCCAATATGTCGTCTTTGACTTAACACTCGATGAACTGCTTCTTCCTCTTATTGCATAGGCTGTATGTGAGTTCTTTAAAAGCCCACTTTTTCTGGCTTTTAGGCAGACATGTTCTGTTACTTGTCGCTGTACTTTATTTAATATTAATAGGTAAGTTGTGAAATCTACTCGCCGATTGCAATACACGTTATAGTTTATATTATGTTGATCAGCATTTTCGGTACTTGGTATGTCCCCCAGTTAGTGTGGATGCCGCACTAACTTCATTGTGTTTGAACAGGTTCTGCAAGCACTCCCATATTAATTTAGAGCTTATGTAATTTGATGTCAG
Source organism: Trypoxylus dichotomus (assembly GCA_023509865.1). Lineage (NCBI taxonomy): Eukaryota > Metazoa > Arthropoda > Insecta > Coleoptera > Scarabaeidae > Trypoxylus > Trypoxylus dichotomus. Next base: position 41,642,101 of record CM042074.1, on the reverse strand, counting down.
CGCCTCTAAGGTAAGGCAGCCTGACTATTCGCGGAAATGTAAAACGACTCGTCATATAGTTGCCGCCAAACACCGTTTAAAAAGCAAGTTAGTGTAACATAAAATTCGCTGTAGAGTTAATTTTGGCTTACAGTGGATATACGATTTTATATTTTGCTTTTAATTTTTCTTGTCATATCCCGTCATATCTATTCACTCTTTGATTATTTTGCTTTTTTCTTCTACTCCTTCCTTACCTGTTGTAAGAAATAGCCGCGATGCTCCAAATCATTTTCAAACATTAATATCCTGGATTGGTTTTCCACGTATAAACAGATTCTTGAGCAAAAGTAAGCATTTATATTATTTTGTTCGGGTTTAAATTTCTATCAGACTTAAAAATATTCACAAAATTTTGGACATAACAGACAGAAGACTAGTTGAGCATGATATTGCTTGATCGAACTTGACAAAAATATTTAGTGAAAGCAAGTACTTACATAATCTAAAGATTAAAGACTTCCTATTGGTGTGACAATTATTTACTCGATTTGCAATTTATTTTCTGAAGACTTAAAGTGATCAAATACCAGTGCATGAGAGAGTTTAATAAAGCAGAATGTGTAATGCCCATAGGCGTGACCTGCGTTTTATGCTTTTCAAGCAGGAACAAAAATTTGGGTATCCGTTTTCTTCTGGTTGCATTACATGCTCTAAACTAAACCGTCTCGATAGGTCCTGGAGACGTGAAGTGTGTTTTGCCACCATTCCAACCCACGTAGGATCAATGTCGAGGGGTTTTCATTCTGTAGGTTCAATAACTAGGTTTCAGAAGCTCTCAAGTAATCGTAATTATAGTTATGGACGTGGCGATATGGACAATACATCTGAATGCAAAAAAAGAGCAAATAATGTCTAGAATGCAAGGAGGGTATTGATGAAATATTTTGAAACTGTTCACACGTGTTCATCAATAATTAATCTGTTTTCGTAATTTATGTATGAAGAATAACACTGAGAAATAATTCATAATTAATGATTCTTATATATAACGCGTGACTTCGAAAGTTAATTTAACATTTATCTCCAATTTTTACAGTCCATAGCTCTATTCCTAACTTATACTATCACGATAACAATAATTCCGAACCATGCACGTCCATCTAACAACTTGTACAATCACATTTTGTTAATGAGGCGGCGGTACGGGAAGATGAGCACGGTCAAAGACGTGTACGTCTACGAAAGAGCGAGACGGCAAACGTTATGCTGCTGCATTCAATAACGGCAACAAATCCAGCAAACAAACTAAGTTGTGTTAATCAATCAATACACAACCTATATATAGATATACGTATATAAGAAAGCAGCTCCTCTTTCGACGATGAGCCTAGCCCACGGCTCGTCATGTATATATGTATATAGTGCAAGTAGTAGGAGCGGGTTCTGTTTAACTAACCGAATGATTTAATCACCACCAAAGCGGAAAGACTGTCTTAACAATTTAGCTACCGAATTAAAAACACTGCGCGCCACTACTTTGAAGCGAGCAAAAGGTGACTATCATCCCGGCCCTTCGTAAACGCCGAACAGCGTTACTAAAAAACAGTGCGCAGCCTTTTAAAATTTACCGGCGATCGTTTAAAACTTGTTCATTTTTAACCGTGGATTTTTAATTATGGTCGGATAAAGAGAAGACGATGCCGACCGTCGCGGAAACGAGCGAGAAAATCAAAACCGAATGAAGAGAAGACACTCGTCTTTTTCTTCGTTCGGGTAGCTTTTTTGTGTCTCAGCGTTTCTCTTCTTATTCTTTTGGGCTTGTCCGAGGCAGCCGCCTCAAAGTGTGGATTCTCATTGTCTAAATTGAAAGTTTCAGATTTTCGGTGTGTTTCAGTGTCGGATCATTAATACCGTAATTTTTTCTGTTCGACACGGTACGTACCATCGGGCTTCTTAATTGCGTGACCTGACATTTTTAATTCGGTTTTTTACAAATCGGTTTCTTTACTCTTTCTAATAACAATGCTGTAACGAAAGCGACTGGATTTTTATTCTTGATACCGATGAAATTAGTGAGAAAGGTGTGCAAATGTCATCCAAAGGTCAAAGGAATTTATTTTAATAATATAAGTTGGAAAGAATTTAACCAAATTGCTAATACTTTACTTTCAACTTTTGTTAGATTATCAAGACTTAATTTTACTCCTAGAATGACTTATCAGTAATATTAACACTGGGTTTCGAATTGGGAATGCGCTTGGCTAAAATTGAAAACTGCAGCTATCGATATCCGGGAAAGCACAAATTAAACTCACTTTAGCAGTACTCTAAGGTTTCAAATTTAATTTCATTTTTCATCAGAAAGGAACAGCCTATAATTGAATAAGTAGACATACATTGCCAAAACAGTAGAAATAGGTGTACTTACATGAGCAATAGGTATACTTACATAGGTGCACCTACACATATGTGTGCTGTCTGTTTCAAGATGCAGAATACAAGCTTTTACAGTACCACAAGCACAGCAGGTGGTATGTAATAACACTTAAACTTGAGAATATTCTTAATTTGCAGAGAAACTTTGAAGGTTTCAGTTTATCATCAAGTATTATGAGAAAATTATCGCAGTAAATTGGTAATGGATTTGATTGTAATTGCGAACTACAAATTGAAACGGATTACTTAGTACTTACACACTGAAGGCGCGTTAATAAATTGCAAAAATATCACTACTATTCTAATTGTATACGTTGCATAAAAATATTGAAGAAATCACACAAGGCGAGTTTTAGCAGTCCTTGTAGCTGATTGTGTCCGCGTGCCTAGTTATTTTCGATCAACTTGGATATTATCCCAATAACTATCAGGGTGAGTCGAAAATCAATTTTTTTCTCCTTTTAATTGTCTGATTGAAAACCACAATATTGACAATTAATTTGTCACTTTTCAATAAAATCTCAGTCCATTTCCACAATTTTGGTTTATCTTTTAACAAGTCCATATACCTCAGTGTGGTAAAAAGGTCCTGCTTCTTAAATCATTGATGTACGGATGTTTTCACGATCTCCTTATTTTCAAAATAAATCCCATGATGAGCTTCTTTTAGCGGCCCGAAGAGATGTAAATCTGATGATGCCTTCCCATATAATTTTCACACTCTTTTAAGTGGTGTGACGACTGGTGTGTAGTCTTGCATTATCATGCGAAAGAAGGAAAGCTCTGACGGATGAGCCTTCGTTGTATGTGACGGTTTGGACAGAATTTGTTGCGAATCCCTACTGAAAATACTCAACCACAATCGCACTCGTTGCATTCCAGAACACTGTCGCCATAACTTTCCCTGCCGATCGCAGGTCATTCCATTGATTGCCTCTTTGACTCAGTTTCAAAAAAAATGAACCTACGTCTCGTCTGCGATCACAATTTTTTCCAGAAACTCATCTTCCCCCAGATGGAAGCACTGCTGGTGTTGTAAAGCTATTGTTTTTCTTGTTCCCTTATTCTGGTCGGTTGACATTGTTGGTACCCATTTTGCATAAACATTTGAATACTCCTGGTGTCGAATAATCGTCACCACACTGCTATTACTGTGCAAGAATGATGTCGACTGAGTGTTGCGTGGAATCACTGCATTTGACGGCCTGCAGCTCGTCAATCAACAGTGTTTGTCCTGCAACTTTGTTACAAAGATGGACAGTGCAGTGGATTGTGGTTTTAGGAATAGCAAATTTTTCACTTAGCTAGCTTTATTTAAGTAGAAAAAAATAAGAGGTATTCAATATTGGTTGATCCTTCTATCTCCGATCTCGAGATGTTTACACAGTTAAAATAGTAACTAGTAGGGGACGTGTTTGTGACTTATTAGTGCAGCTTTAATACAGTTATGTAAGTATTGTGATGACGAATTACATTAAATTAAATTGTAATTCAACTTGACTGTTATTTCCAGAATTTCATTATTTGCTTTTACCGGTATATAACCAATACTCCTGTTCGTCGTGCACATTTGAAGTAAATGTTTGTAATGGTCCTTATATTCGCTTCAAGTTGTTTGAGTATATTGCGCTATCTTAAAATTTGAAGAATTTATTACACTATATTATTAAGTATATTAGGGAAAATTATTGTTTTAAGAAAGTGGTAGAAAAATGTTGGTTTGTTTTTTAACCTTTACAATGTGTTCATCAGTCTCTTGTCTCATAGCATTACTTAATGCACAACGGTGCTTTCATTTTCTTAACTACTACGTTTAGTGTTTATTATTTTGGTCCCGATACTTCCAAATCGAAGGCAACTATTAAATAACCTCTTTATTACACCAGAATTAAATATCAAAAAGTTTTCTAAATTTTAATTTTCATGTTCAGTTCTCGCCGTAGGATAGCTTACGTTAAACCAAGTTCGGAAATACTCCCACATTTCGTTCATCATTTTTCAATTCTGAATGCTTTGCTGTAAGCTCTCTGTGTGGCAGTGTGAAGTAGTCTTGGTCTACACTTCTAATACATAATGTCTTTCGTATAATAGAGGAATTCTTACACGAATTCATAAAAAAGTAGTAGTCAAATTTGTAAATGTTCCGAAATATTCTTGTTTCTTACCATTTCTCCAACAATAACATCTTATGATTCTATACTTTAGTGAGATACGTTCTCTCGCAACTAGGAAGATATATTTTGCATGAATGTCTCTTCTAACGTATCACTTATATTGCGAGACTCATAGCTTAGAACCTTCACATCTATTCCAGTTCAAACTGGTAAATATATAGATATTGCTTTCTTCGTATAAAGTTAATAAGAAGGATATTAAAATTTTTAACATTCAGCGTATTTCAGGAATAACCTCCAGCAAAAAACATGTAATATGTATCTGTATTTCGGTCTCGCTGAATTCCAATTTAAAACTTCCCATATATACCAACGCAAATAGGAGAGAGCGACGCTTGAGCATATGCATATGTGTGCGTGCATACGAAAAAGGAGAGACGAAAGCATCGTTTAGAAGTTTGCACAAGCATACAGTGCTTAGAGCAACGTATCGCGCGATCTTTATCTTCCTCTCCTTCTGTTTGTTGGCCGTAACAATCCTCGTTATAGACGGCCGGCTTTTTCTCTCCGTTCCGTGACATCTGTAGGCCTTGGTAACAGTCGCAAATTCAGGGTTGGATGTAAGGAACTGGAGAAGGAGGTGGTCTGAAATTCATTACATGCTTCGCTTCATAGGGAGATTGTATTTTTTTCACGGCATGCTGTATATTCGCGAACGAGCGCCTGGAGGGTTGAACAGCTCTGATTATTTCTGATTTCGTTGTTATTTTTAATTTATTTTTTTCCGCCTTCGTTCGAATAAGTTGTTGTTATTTTACCAACGGTGCCTTTTATGAAATTAACTAGGAATCGGCAAACTTAAAGGAAATAATCCATAGTGACCTTAATATAGGGCAAAATGGTTTTTATTTGTTTTATTTCCTAAAGCGAAAAGATTTAACCAGCCAGGTGCTGACGTCAAGGAAACTGGTAGTGCAAAACTCGAAAGAAAATTGCAAAACGGTTTAAAAAGTGCTGGCGTAATAAGCCATATAGCAGAAGAATTGAAATCAGTGATCTGTCGAACTATTTGCATGTTTTTTTTTTATACTTTTGATGATCTTCTTTTTCCTATATATTGCTTCTGTTTGTTGCATTGATGTTTATTTTTCCACTTTGTACAATTATACTTCTAAATTGTAACTCTTTCCATAGCTAAATTAATAGTAATAACTAGAGACCGGATTATATGCAAAGTGCATATATTTTATTTTATTTATTTATTATATTTTACATCTATATGTAGATGTATTACACTGATTAAAATTAATTAGCGTTAATTAACTTTAATCAGTGTAAGACATCTACAAATATACGTAAAATATAATAAATAAATAGAATAAAATATATGCACTTTGCATATAAATCCGGTCTCTAGTAATAGCAATATGAAACTACCGTTGGTATTAGTAATGATAAAATTACGATTTTCTTGCGTCTAACCAGCCTTTTTAAACTCCTGAAGAAATTTCAGTCACGGTAGGACTTGAACCCACAACCTCTGCGTTGCCAGAGCATTTTGTTACAAATTGCACCACGAGACTGAATGTGAATTCGAATAGCTTTTAATACGTAGATGTCACAATGTCGGTAGATATATTGTAATATCTCAGCAAACACAATATTATTAAAGGCAAGTTACCAATTAAATTAATGTTAATATGAAACTACAGTTAGTACTAGCGATCATAAAATCACGATTTGCTATTTAAATTCCTGAAAAAATATCAGACACGGTTGGATTTGAATCCACGACGTCTACAGATATTGTGATATCTAAGTATTAAAAGCGATTTGAACTTACATTCAGTCTCATAGTACAGTTGGTACCATAATGCGCCGGTAACGCGGAGATCGCGGGTTCAAGTCCTGCCGTGACTGATATTTTTTCAAGAATTTAAAAACATTGGTTAAATGCAAGGAAATCATAATTTTATCTTTCCATAGTTATTCCGTTTACTTCAAAGGTTCCATTGTCCTGGTGCTACTGTCTGCCATCTATCTGCATTATAGTATCTTTTCTATTATTTCGTTTCTTTTTTGTTCTTTGAATACTTTAATTAGATCCTTCATCTTAGTCTGCCTATCTGATATTAAACTATTTCATCTGCATATATTAGATTATAAACCTTGACTGACATGTTATTGTATACCACTACTGTTTGCAGGTTTTCTGTTCGTCTTTGTGTATATTTTTTACTCCCTTTGCTTGTGTTCATGTACTTATAATTTTCTTTGTTGGTTTTCATCCACTTTAATCTTGCTTACCTTTGCATATGTGTACTTCCACATTAATTATCAAGCCAATGGTTTTCATTTTTGTTCCCTTTTCCCAATACTGTTTCGATTTTTTCCTTGCATTTTGCTTTTTTCTCCACAAAACATTTTAATTTTTGCACAACTTTGACGACCCCTATAATTTATAGTCCACATGGCAGCAAATTGTTAAGGTAAATTTTTGGGACTGTAATTGTTAATTAATGCGTCGATTACAATCTTCCCGTAAATTGAAAGTTGCTAGTAGACTTTATAAACACCATATAAACATAAATGACAGTTAGTAAAGTCTATATTTTAGAACGTGATTGCTATGACATTTTTAGATTATATTCTGGGATTTATTATATACATTAAGATCAAGTAAGCACCGCCTAAGTCACGTAAGCTGAGTATTGTGGTAATATCTATAATACTTTCTTTTAACTTACCGCTAATATGAAATTTGGCTATTACTTAGTGTACTACTTCCCTCATTTCATAAATCTTCTTTCAAGTCAAACAAATATGTGCAGAGAAAACCTTTTACTTAAACTGTCCTACTCATTTTCAAAATTTTACCACCAATTCAATAAATGGCACAAACTTTACTAGGTGTATTCTATATTCTATCCAAGTCAGGTAAGTAAACAAACGAATATGGTAGAGACTAATAACTCAGGGAGACAAAATTCCCGTTAGTACAATGTCGATCATAAAATTTATGGCATCCAAGATTACAAACTTAAATGACTTTTTCCTCTTCTATTACAGTTACTGCTCCTATACGGACATCAATAATACAAAAATAACCGTTTTAAAATAAGGGTTGCCAAAGCGGCAATGTACAGAAGAGGGTGTTCTAAAGTGACTAAAATTGTACGGACCGTATTTTTAGTTTATTCGCGATTGTCAACTGCGCCACCCCGTTTTTCTAATATGGTTCGATTTCATATAATGGCCATTATGTATTCCATTCCCACACGCGTTCGCAATTTAATAAAATTTAAAATATACGAGAGCGTCTTTCGAAAACTAATATCGTTCATCGTGCCAAAAATGCATATTGTATCATTGTATACTAAGTAAATTGATTACTAAAGGGGGAATATAACAGTAGAAGGCTTTACATCTTTTTTTATTTAATATCTGACAGAAATTCGCCCGGTGGTAGATGTATAGGTGTTATGTAATATCTAATACCGCCATTTTTCGCCCGGAATAAAATTTCTAATCCATTAATCATCGATAATACAATAACTAGTTAGAGGGGTTTTGCATGGAAAAATACTTTTTGTATTTGTAAAGAATTGTGCTCTTTAATGGGCGATAACTAAACATTGGCACAAAGAAACTTAAACACAATACCTTATTCTACCCCATCTCTAATGAATACCCAAGCTGTTGATGTATTTTTCTGATATTCTGGGGCTTTTATTAGCAACGGTTGGTGTTATTGTGGCAGTTATGAGATGTAATTCTGCGAAAATATGTACAGTTTTAACCAAATAATCTGATGCAAGTTCGGTATCCTGTGTTAGTCTTTTACTTATTTAGAAATTTGGTGAACGTTGTACATTTCCTGAATTAACATTTTCCAAAAAGAAATTATAAAAAATTATGTATTTAGTTACATACATATATTTTTGTGATAGAAATCGAAAGTAATGATAGTATCATTTCAGAATTTTAATGAATAATATTACGCATAAACATAGATCTCTTGATTACTAATTATTTTCTACGTCAAGGCGCTCTTGATTAAACTGAAGATGAATATGAACTTTCCTACTTCATATAGAACATTCTACGTAATTAATTTCTTCTCGAATAGCCTACTTAAGTACAAACAAAACCTTTTGATTTAATTAGCAAAAACTGTTTCAGGGTTTTCCTTTTCAACAATTTCAAATTTGTTATAGAAAGACGTGAAATATGCTTTGCTTTTTTTGAGTAAAATATGTAAAACGATTTAGAAATGCGGATTTCTAATTAAAAGAATGAAATAATCCTAAATTTCCATAGGATCTGTGATACTTGTTTATGATAATAAATAGCTGTTAATAAAAATCTTGAAACTGATTTATATGCTAGCATTGAATAAAAATCGATTAAATTGTACCGTGCGCCTAAATAACTTTTGAAAAGGAAAATCTGTTTTTCAAGGTTGGCGCGCTTTATGCTCACCATATACTGTATTAAATTACATTAGAGAAAAGCAACTCGAAAAACCCATAACATATACATTTCTTTTGAAAATAACATAGTCCATACTAACCTATTATTTCATCAAGAGTGTCACAAAACTAAAAATATTTTCGAAAATTGTATCTCTATCCATAATATTGGCCGTCAAATTTCGAAGCGATATATAAACAAATCCTTATAGCAGCGCATTTCATATAATACTATACTTGTTTGTTAAATTAAAAATCATAGAATTGCTCATTTTGGACGTTGCACAAGTGGTATATAAAAAGAAAATTCTGGCTGGATTGTGTCAGGTAAAAGAGTCTCCAAACAAACTATTCATTCGGTTCGTTAAGTCATGTAAATATGTATATTACTACACCGACCCGAACCATATTTTATTACAATCGTAGTGATGATATAATGCAGTCTACCAATAGTATGGAGATTATAAGTGTGTAGTGAGTATGTCCATACGTTTTGAAATATACACGATCTGCATCTAATGGAAACCCAGGGACTTATGAGCAACATGATCTTGAAGAATATCTAAAAGATTTCTCCGGGCTATATATGTATCGTTTTCAATAACATTGCCCGATACAATATTTGCTGACTTGTGTATGAAACTTGTGTTTTTTTACTAATTTGGGTGTGCTGAATCCGAAAATCATATTGGTTTTTGCATACCACGTCGAGATTTAACTTTATACCATACTATGCTCTTTAAAGAATCACTAATGTAGCTAAGTTATTACTTAAGAATTAACAAGGATATACATACATAATAAACAAAGTATAAAATGTTAATCATCCATTTATTTATTTAAGTAGAGTATTCATCACGAGTATAGTGCACATATTGGTTTTAATAATCATTAAAAAATTACAAGAGCACTTGTAAAAACATAAACAATAATCAGGGAATAAATTTGCGTTTGCTGTATTTTCTGCTGTATATTTTGTTTTGACAGTCCCTTTGAACACTCCAACAGTAGTCGGCCATTATATAAGCATCCCATCTTCCTTGGTACCGAGTTTCCATGGTTTTTAAATCTTGGTAAAATCTCTCGCCTTGTTCATCGGCTACAGCACCTAAATTTTAGAGGAACCTATCAAGATGACTGTCGGGGAAATGAAGCTTTACGCTCATGTTACAACCTCGGTGCTGAAATTTCTGAAGTATTGATTTCACTAGATCTTTGTAATTGGAGGCTTTTTTGTTTCCAAGGAAAGTGTTCGCGACCATAGTGAACGGAGTTCAGGCTTCTCTCTCAACTTCGTTCATAGAGTTGATGAAATTTGGATCTGTCATTAAAGTTCTAATTTGAGATCCATCAAATACCGTAACTTTATTTTTTTTTCGTAACTTAATCGTGGAAAATTTTGGTTTATGTATTTGAAAAAAAAATTAGAGCTTTAACATATTGCTTTATAAGACCCAATTTGATGTGAAGAGGTGGAAAAATTAAAAGATTCGCTTGCAATATTCTTACAATTATTTGAACAATTAGGAATTTGTTGCATTTAGTTAACGATTTTCAAGAATTTTGAAGTCGGCGGTCAAAAAATGCCGTACAAATAGTGTTACGTGATACGGAAAGATGGATTTCATGTTTGACATAGCTATATTAGTTAAAAACAAGTGCCAGGTCTTAGTCAGCAGAACAAAGTTATTTGTTGGATAATCTAATTGGCCTAATAAATCTGTAACACCAACATTCTTTGTCTATTCATATCAGCATAGGTAGTTGCCTTACCTGTTATTATAATAAAAGATATTTCAACTTTTACTTTTCTAATTTAAATATAATCTGGATTTTTGTATATGCGCCCTTAAATCAAAATCTGAATGATAGTAAATGGTTATTCAAACTATTATGTAAGCAAATCATTGTAGCCTATGAATAAGTAATGATGCATAAAACCAGTAACAAATTCAAAAATTATTTAAAGTAGCGGAGTGTTATTTCAAATTTTTTTCCTGAGTTTAGAGAACTAACGCTGATAATCTTTAAATTATATTTTTTTCAAAATATTTTTATCAATTGTGGTATTAAAAATATATATGTATGTACGTATATATGTACGCCTTTGAAATCCAATTCACACATAGTGTCGTAATTCTGCAACCCGATATTATATAAACCGGATATACATATAATACAGAATCGAGAATAAATTTGGAGTCTATAGTAGTAGGTGTTATTACGGCGTTACATCGAAAAGAAACTCGATATTTTGTCAATGACATATATTCCACACCGACAGAGCAAAGGTGTGCAACAAGGTTTGGAAAGCAAAAGAAAAAAAAAATAAAAAATCACAACGGATTCATTAGGACACGTGTTACACTTTTCCTCAAGAAAAGACAGATGAAGAAAAGGAAAGATCGGGCAAACGAACGAAACAGTGACAATGCAACTGTCGTTAAAATATCCGTTGTTCTGCCCCCCTCCTTATGTACCTCATAGAAGCTGTGTGGTCGTTCCACAGATGAATAGTAAAATTTTAATCCATAACTAGCTGTATGGCGGTGGCAGTGTGGATCGGATAGGAAGAAAAGGAGAGGAATGCAGTTTTGTTCCAAAGTGATGGTAATTTTTAACGTGATATTTGTTCGCCGAGGCACTCACACAGAAATATTTTCTCCTTCCTTGAGGTTCCAGGTATGATGGCCGCGAACAATGCAGGGATTTCATATCTCTTTTGTTATTAAACTTCTGGCGTATTGTGGGTGTATAGAAAGCCAGGTAAACGAATATGCACATACATGATGGAATTTTTAAGTGTTTACAATATAAGTTATGCATGAAGACTTGAAAAATATACACATAATATGTACACATGATCCATGCAAAATAATAGTACATTGTTCTCATCGCTTTCGAAGAAGATGAATGAAGGGAGAAATTAAATTTAAAAATTCTATTAAAACGTTTCGCTGCACAAGGTCTGCAGAGATTGCTTCTTTTTATATACGTCTAAATATTTTTAAATAGCTGAAAAAATACTATAATATTGTATCTGTATGATAAGAGTTTCGAGAACATGTTTTGTAAATGAATTAATGTCATATACCACATTTTGCTTTGAGTATATCTTTATCTTTGCTAGAAAGTAATCTACCAATTGAGAATCACATTGATTTGGCGAAAAGATTTACTCTTGTAGGTAATTCTTTGCTTTGAGGAAAGTTTTCCATTGGTTTGGCCAAGGTTTTGAATTATATAGATTATACTATTTTTTGTATAAATTGGAAAGTTCATTATTCTTGGAATTGCTAGTGAGTGCTTATTTCTTTCACGTTCAGGATCAGAACCAATTTCGCCACAATATCCTCCAAAAATTAACAGAAGTAATGAAACGACAAAATAACAATCAAGTCTGACATAGTCTTTCTATTTCTGATACATACGTTTTCTTTTCTCTAGAAGAAGGGAGAAGAATCAAAATCACATCTATAGGTTAATCTTAATGACTTCACAAATATCCACGAATGCAGACCATAGGTCATTAGGGAGAACATTACGTTGTTGTAGGGTTCTTTAACTGACCGCCAGCATATTATGAGTTGGAAAAATACTAAGTCAAGATCAACTCCAAACACAGCTAATAATATACCAGATCTAATTTACAAAATCCAAACTTACTCACAATTCGGTCCAAAAATTCTTGTGATTATTCTCACCAAGTGAAATAAAATATTGCGTGTGCATTTATTTGATGTGATTTTAACACATTTATTACATCTGGAACCACTTGGGAATGAATAACTTGCTAAGTATTTAGATTTATTCGGCAAAGTGATGTGCAGAATATTGTGGTGGTGTTCGTCATTTACAGCATAAGGAGCTTTCATTTTCAATAATATACCTTGTACGTATTACACAGGTATATAATAATCTTGTAAAACTCTTTCCAAGTCTCAACAATCATTAGCTGCTGATTATTTATTGCTATTTCCGCATCATATATTTGTTTTCCAAAAGAGTGCCCAATGTGTGAGATGTACACATTATAAAGACATTATCATGTAACAAAAATTAAATTGTGATTCTTTAGTTATATTCGAATACTATAGTATGATGAAAAATAAAACTTGACTACGTTCACCATCCTGCGGAAAAAACTTGCCATTTTATTCTAAATCTATGATCTTTTCTAAAATTGAAATTTTAGTTGATATGCCGACATTTTTGTAATAATGCTCCACTAAAGGTCATAATTAGCCGCTTGGTTGCACGATTTACAAGTGGAGATGGGAGAATCAAAGATGACGTCCTGTAAACACCGAAGATGATCAATAAAATTAATGTCATTGTCTTAAATAATCGAAGAATTAACATCAAGAGAAGAGCTACCATCGTAACCGTGTATACTAAATCTGTACATCGCATTTTACATGTCGAATTAGGCATGTTTATGCTGTCTACAGTGTGGTTGCGGGGAATCTTGACCTTGTGGTCAAACCGTAAAGGAAAATGCGAAAATCGAGCAACAATTTGGAGCTGTTTTGCAAAAATCAAGCTGATTTTGTGTCATGAAATTTTGCTCCAACATCATGTTCTTGAGTCTGAACAGCAATATTAATGGCGAATATGTCATGGTAGCCTTTTCCCAAAGGAAATCAAGTGGTTTTCACCTTCGAACAAGGTATTGGACTTCTTGAAACACGAATTAATTTCTAAACTATATTGCAAAGGGCCAAATCATTATTTATGTTAAGATGCTAGACAAAGAAATGAGAGCAAATTCGGGAAAACGACCTGGAATCGCTCTCGTATATCGATCAAGTTGTTTATGAAAGAAACAGGTCCACTGAGATTTTGGGTGATGTCTTATTCATAAATTCGCCAGATCTACTGTCAAATGTGTTCTCCAAATTCAAGGTGTTCTTGATGGAAAGAAGTTTCAGTCAGATGAAGGACTTGTGAACGATTGTCACAAAAATAGCATGATGACTACAGCATATTTAATGTGTCAGCGCGTTTAAATTGAAGAGGAATATATTGGAATATAATAAGAAACTTGTCCTGTCACCTTTATTTAATTACGAATCTCATTTCACATCAACCTTATGGTATGTGTTATTTAGAAAGACAATACAACATATTCAATAATTTGTCTGTAGAACAACCTTTACGAATGCAATTCTTGGCATTCTTCAGCTGGTGATCTTTTCATTATTAATTAATTATGTTTTTTTCTTTAGAATTGGAAACAGAATGGAAATTAAATATATTTGGCATATGACTCGGTTTTGTATGCTAAAACAGTTTTTCATCATCTGCTAATGATAATATTTCTTCTTTCCCAAAATTTATATGTAAAATTTGCATACTGAGAGCTATGATATTACTAAATTCGCAACTACAACGCTCCATGTAACTGTATGGTTGTATATTTACATAGCGAGAGTTATAAATTAAATAATTGCTTTTTGGCCAGCAATAAATTTTGTAGAATAATTGCTGTACCGTAATATAAAATTTACAGCACTAAAAAACAAAATCGCCGTTCTTTCACTGTTTTTGATTTTTTTAATTTTGACGATGTAATTTTAAACAAGTTCTTTACTCTAATGCCAGTTTCTTTACGGTATTCAATTGGAACGTAGATATTTAACTAGTTTTAAACAACTACTGATGTAGTTAGTAATTAGATAGTTTGCTTCAATTCTTACGTAATGTAAATAAAATTAAATGGAACGCGCATCAGAAATTCTTTATTCGAAAATTATAAAAACCATAATAAAAACTAACCTCAGCTCATCGTTATTAAATTCTTCAAACTTTTATATATCGCAGCCGGATATGAACTATTTGTTTAGGCCGTCGATAGAGGGCGCGGTGTAAGAGGAGAAAAAATAAGAACATAGTAACACCACTGCACCGCTCTACGTAGGGATACCTCGACTAATTTGTAACACAATTTCAGGTAAAATAGAGTGAGAGAAGGTAGAAAGGAACGAATGTATATGAAGAAGAAACGGGAACAAACGGTAAGAAGGCCTTAATAAAAGAAATGAATGAACAATGCCGTTTCCCTTGGGGCGTAAATTTTAATAGCGCACAACGCCCGGCAGAAACATCTGAATAACGTACAGGTTTTCGGAAACAATACATCGGAGGAATTTGTGTAAACAAGGCGAAATATTAAAGACGGAATGCAAACAGCGGGTTTTTAAAGGAAAAAAGTTCAAAACTGGCGTAGGGAAGCGGAGGGTAGGAACAAAAGTGTTTCGTTTTCTTCGGTTTTGAAACGGGAAGTCGGGAAGTTTTATACAGTCAGTAAGGATAAAGGTGTATTTGGAGCATGCGAAGCTTTTATGGGCAAGTATTTAATAAAAAAACATGTACAATAGTCGTATTAGTAAATGACAATCTACAGTTACGAAGAAACATGTTTTGTTTATTCTTTCATCCGGTGTTTCTGTTAGACTAATGCGTTTAATAAAGTAAATGTAATTTATAAAAACCGAGCAATTATTTAGAGTTGTCGAAGGCCGTTAGTGAATAAAATATGAAGCTTTCGTTTACTTTACGGCGTTTTTAACGATGTAAATAATCATTAACAAATTAAGCAACAAATAAAAATTAGTTTGGATGCTTAGCATCATTAGTATAAAATTATTTAACATTGGGTAATGATGTGAAAATTTTCCAACTACTACATATTAGAGGAGTAATAGATGCCCTACAAGATAATAAGATACACAGTTGGGAGGACTCTTATTTAAGAAAAGATATTACTACCGTTTTTTATTTCCACGAATGAAGAATCTCTTTCAAAAGTACTGGTATTAAATGTACGTAATATTGTTTGTTAATTTATTGAAAATGTTAAAGATTATACACGTTGTAGAAAGATTAAAGAATGAATAAATAAAATAGTACGGTTGGTAACTTTGAACTATATTTATTTATATACAATATGTTGTTGAAAAATGTCCATCCTATATTTCTGGAAATCTTGAAACTTTCCTGAAGCACGTAAAAAGTACTATCGGGGAAGGCAACTTTTTATGTAAAAATTGACTCGCTAACTTTAACGCCTTGGCCCTGGGAGCAACTCCTTTGAAAATCTTAAATAGAAAGGGTTATCAAGTAATACCTCATCTGAATGGACTTTTGAAACAATACATTTTGACGTTAGTATTTTGAAATTGATCGATACGTTTCTGAGATTTTGAAGAAAATTTGTTAGTTCGTTTTGTATTTCTAGCTGATTAATCTATTTTAGGAACATCGGAACAAAAACCCAGATTAAAAACTTACACAAATTTCTCAAAAACAAGGAGAATAAATAACCTTATGGTTATTTAATTTTCAGATTATATTTATATCTAATATGCATCCTGTTTGCAGTTATTTACTATTTGTTTTTCAATGGAAATCCGCTAGTTACTGACACTCGTAAATCAACTAGATAGTGATGGAAATATCCTACTTGATTAGAATGCATTACATCTTCGTGGGGTTATTTAAAGATGTATTGTATTTACCCCTAAACCTTAAAATTTAGAAGAACTTCGTCGGAGGATTACTGCATTAGTCAAAAGCATTTTTTTTTGTTCCAAAAGACCATTAAAATGAGGTATTACTCGATACCACCAAAAACCTAGTTAACGAAAATCTGTTACAGTCTAGTTCTATTTAAATTAAGATATTTTTTTTGTTGATGAGCGGCCATTCGGGGTTATACGCTACTTGTCATAACCGCAGAAGCCTGAAAGCGTGTGTAAAGTGTTCCATGGTCTTGTTAGCGCATCCCCATGTCAGGTTATGCATGTTAAGAACATATGAACATTAAATCAACTAGAAAATACAAATGTTAGAATCTAAAGATTCTCCTAAACTGCACAGCTTTTGCTTAGGCTAAGGTAGATGGAAAGGATTCTCATCAAAGCATTATCGTCTCATCAATCACATTACACAACTAACAAAATTTGCTTTGTAAAAATAAGAAGTTGTCGAGAAGTGCCGGAATTCTAAACTATTCATTTTGTACATAGCATTACGATCAACAGCCAAAATGCTAACAAAAAGCACTTATTTGCATTTGCATAATTTTATCGTTAGTTCTTCATTTCAACGAAGATTTTCATTTCAGAATTTAGCGTACTTCAATTATAAGTAATTTGTTTTCCTTCTATTTGTTTCGTTACATTGGTAATCTTTAGTTTTCAGTTTCAATCGTATTGCAACTTGAATTATATACATAATTCATTTTCGTTCTATTTGTTTTCCAATTTGAGTTTCAGATAATCGAATCATACGTAGCTGATTTATACCTAACTTCAGTATAATGTTCTAGTTGTAAATTCTATTAAAACCCTATTTTATGTTTGTCGTAGTGCAATCGTTCTTCTCTAAGTGGAAAATCCGTAGGCGCTTCACAATATAACAAACATCTCGAAGTCGCGCTCCTATCCTGTTCGATAGTATTAGAGTAGGCGATTTTAAAGTAATAAAGAAGTGCCTAAGCGGACACGTCTACGTTCGTCCCCGTGTGCATTCGCTGTACTATCATTGCTGCTACAACTTAGTTAACAACACACCATATTAAATGACCGAACTTAACCAATAATTTAAGTCTATAAAAACTGGTATCATTGTTCTGTAGCAATAAATTTAAACTTTTCACATTAAATCCTTTTCAATTCTGAACTGCTCCGTGATGGTTCCTTTTTTCTCTCGTTTCGCCTCGTCTCCTTATCTTCGACCGTCTCTGTCGCACCTCCGCGCCGTACACCTCCTCCGTGTGGTATACGTACAAGATTTAAGATGTAAAATAGAATGGACTGCATTTCTTTATATTTAAATGAGCAGACGAGGTCCGGTCTCTCTCACTATATACGTCGTATCCACCATTCTGTTGCTTTAACGCCCGTCGAAATGAATTGGAATTTCGTTACACACGGCGTTGCTTTTTCTGGTTGTGATATGGGTCGCCTTGATCGCACTTCCAAAAGCGTTTCGACCGCAAGAACTTCCCGTCGAAAAATGAACAAATAATTGATTGTAAAAAATTATTTTACCGCCTGAATAGTATTGGGCGTTGATATACTGTTTTTTTTTAGTTAGTTAACTACCACTACGACAAACAATGTGAATTGTACGTTCAATATTGGAGATCAATGTATTTCTTTAATGTGAAATGTTGTTTACATGTTATTTTGAGCTTAAATTTCACATGTGTCTCATACGTTGAATGTACTTTGGCCACGTAACCAAGTTAGAACAAAAGGCAAACCAAGCAAATATGCCATGTTAAGCAATACTGCTGATTCACTATGAATATTCAAAGGGAAAATTTTGCGCGTTAGATTCGAATAAATAGAAAATTATAAAACATGTATTTTAAACTTGAGTAATAATTCTATAACACAAAGATATAATAATCAAAATAGTATAATGTATCTGGAATGCCTAATTATCCAAGAAATCTCAGGCCAAAACAAAAAGATTGCAATAGGTTTCATATTTTATCACATAATAAGTAGATTTATATCCATTAGATGCTTGATAACGTGAACTAATTCAAACTAAGTGTATCGAGATATTTAAATTAGTGAGCGTGATTTTATTAATCATTAGATTATTAACAGAAATTGCAGTGCATTGAATAAGACATATTTTGACAGCGGCAAGTAGTACAAATTTTTGATGAGGAGAAAAATAAGCTGCTAGTTTGTTTTGCATAAATTTGTGTTTGGCAATGATATCCCATTCCTGTGCAACTACTATACGAATATCTAAAATATCCTTCAGATCAGTCTAGAGCTTGAGCTACTTTTCCTTCTCATTACATCTTGCATCTGCTTATCTTTGTTCAATAAATTAATATCAACTGGTATACAAAGAATGTTACAATTCACTATCTTCAATAAATTAACAACATCCGATGACGCACTGACATCATACCAGCACCCGATTGTAATTGTGTCCTCATTACGTTTAAGGTAACATTATTTTTCATCTTTATCAACTTTTTGAACTCTCTTTAACTTGTAAAAGGTTCGGCTTCGTGGTGCTTTTAGTGACAAATATGTTAAAGTCCTTGTATTTTTCCTTTATTATACCTGCCATCAGCTTACATTGGAACGAGTACAACGTTGTTTTCTTAAATTTCTTGCTTACAAATTTGATTTATCAGTACCCTCCTGGAGGAACTGATTACCATTCTTTGCTGAAGCGTCATGGCATGAGTTCCCTAAAAAAACGCAGATAGACTTATTGCTCTCAATTTGTAGGGAAATTAAAGTAAATGGATTTGTTGATTGCGGTGATTTATTATCTATGTTGCACTTTCATGTACATCGTTTTTCGCCTAGATTTTGTTTTACGTTTGCACTGCATATCCTCAAAACTAACGTTTTGTATATTGCCCCATATATAAACTAGCTTAGTAAATAAATATTATAACTTTGTTTTTGAATCTAGGTAAATTTTTAATAATTTCATTTTATTTGGCATAATTTGGAAGCGCCTTATTCATAGTTATTCTTTACGTTAGTTATTCTGAGACCGTTAGTTTCTAAGCTTTCTTTTCACAATGTATATTTAACTTTCTACCATTTTTTATCGTGTAATCAGTATTCTGTTGTACAATTAATTCTATTATTATTATCACCGTTGCAAAAGCGACTGTTCCATTATTTTTAGATTGTTTGATTTACTGTGATTAAGTGCATTACAGGCCATGTGCAAATTTAGAACTGTTTCTCGTAAGAAAATAGAAATTATCGGTAGTATAGTTTGAGGCTTATTACATGTTGGTCTATTAGCTGAATTAATGAGGTTACGATGGGCGGCTTATACATAACAAACATTGATACATCCTTGTAATGACGGCACTTGGTGTTCTAAATCACAAAAGGGGTACACAACGTAGCGTTTCATTGTAGCTGCATCCGTTCACGCGCATGATTCAAATTTCAAGAGCCTTATTTCATCAGAAAGAATAATTTTCAAGCACCTTTTTGGTCTTTTAGGCTTGTTTCAAAACTTCCGTATTAACTTACTTTCCACTTGTGGCAGGATCATATTTGGCATGAGTTAGGTCTAATGTCGAATAGTTTTGCCTCTAAAGAATTCAAATACTTGTATAGTGAGATTCCTGTCAATTGTATCCGTAATGTTACAGAGTAGTAGTCTCCCTAAACGAATGGATTTAGTCACCGTGGCACAAATTTGTAGCCAGTAAAGTTTTCCGATCTAAACCCTTTAGATTTCTTTATTTGGAGTTACTTCAATAAAAATGTTTACGCTACATTTTCTTTGAATACAGATAATTAGAAACTAGTATTAATAATAAATGCAACTGAGAGACTGAAGCAAGTGATACAAGTGTTACCACAAGGATTTCAATATAGCATTTACATCCTTCTATATTGAGAAGTGTACAGTTCCTCAAATAATTCCTGAGAGTACTGAAATACGTAATTCAAAAATATGACTGCTTAGGAAAATGAAATTAAATAATTTGTACATATCATCACCTATTATATTACATTAAGTAGCATTTACGTTTCTCCTTAATCTGATATTTTTCTTTAACTAAAAATATTGACATCTTCTTCATTATATCATTATGCAAGCAACTGTATTTATCCAAACTACGACGGTATCAGAGGTAAAGAGATTACTAACAAACTGATATTTCAGGAACAAGGCCCGTAATTCTGGCATCTTACATAATCTCGCGCAAAATACACTTCAATAATCATCACTCATTAATTCTGTTTATTGATTAATTTTATCAAAAAGATACAACACATCCGCTTCTTTTCTAAGAATCCTTAACTAACGAATAAATGTAATTTTTTCGATTAAGTTATTAAATGTTTAACTTTGCAACTAATGCAAACTTGTCTAAATAATGAGGCTTTTTGGTCGCAATGATTCACTTCCTCACATTCGCACAGATAAGTAGTTACCATCTAATCAACATATAGTGAGTTCATCGAAAAAAAGTGTGATTAATACGAGTTAATCATGCGAAATATGCCCGATTGTAATGGCAGAATCCTATCGGTAAATACTATAAACGAGTTATCTGAGATGATATTAATGTGTATTCGTTTTATAATGATAAATATTCATTGAATCAAGTGGCTTTAGGAAAGTATTTAAATAAAGTGATAGTACTGTATGGGCTGGCTAAGTGGTTAAGTATATAAATTCCGTGTAGTTATCTTTATAAATACGCAGTTTCAAATCAACATTTCCCCTAGTTAGTCCACTACAGGAAGGTATTGATGTTTCTCTCTCGCAGAGTGTACAAAGCTGAATCAATGTAGCTTTACCGAGAAACTAATTCTAATTCTCTATCTAATTCTAATCGCCAATTTTTAAGCTTGGTTTGAATTGTTTGCCTACGTTTCACAAAACATTTTGGAGGTCTTCTTGATTAAAAACCTTAAGCCTTGTTATTATCTATGTATAGTCTTGATTTTTAATTTGCCCTCGATTACTATACTAACTATTAACTTGAAATTTTAATGTTTGCAGAAATCTTCATTGTGTTTCTAATTTTACCTTGCCTCGTGTTATCTTTGTTAGCTCAAACGTATTTGTATGCTTGAGGCCATAATATAGGCCATTGTAATACTTAATTCGTACAATAACCTATTTCCTTGCACAAAAACTTCGTTAAACTAACGTCACACCAATGTCGTTAAATTGCGTACTGCTTGCTGAATAAATATCATCAACCTTCTTAGATGTGTTTTGTATATCTATTTTTATATCCTTAAATTTTCTGGGAGAAGGTAAAACAATGTATGATTTTGTTTCTTTCTCTGGATTTTTTGAAATCACTGGTAGCCAAGCCATTTGTTAGAAACCTTAGACATTTAGCACATGACACATAATTTCCACATAGTTACTTTAGTATTACGCTTTCCTATTTGAGTACTGGTGCGTATTAATGGTGTAAATGTAAATACAAAATTTAGAGCTAGCTTCAAAAGAAAAGGAGTAGTTAAACTGAAGGAGGTTATATATTTTGTAGTACTCTGAGTAACGGCGGAATACCTACTTACATTTTAAAAAATTGCGGCTAGGTATAGTTCCATCCATTGTGATATTTTCCACAAATACAGCTACCTTTCCTAATTTCTGGAATATCGTTAATTCGTTGTCGGTGTATAAAAAAAAAAGCAATAGCTATGAAACCAATCAATATTGGAAAGGTTTTTGAAAAGTATTTACTCTCCCATTGATCCACAAGTTAAAACAATCATTAATCAGTTTATCTGTGACTAAATAAATAAGAATAGCCAAAATAGACATCATTTACAAGGCTTTTGATCGAATTAATCACGTATGTGCTCACCGTACCTCATTCAAAGAAAGCATAACATGGCGTTCACTTAGGATGTGAATGATATTCCTCAAGGAACTAATTTAGGACCTCTTCTATTTACTGTTTGTATTAATGTGTATGTGATATGCTTATTGTCCTAAATACCTTTTTGTTGATGATTTAAAACAACAACATTATTAACACTATTCATGATTGGCTTTCGCTGCAAAATTAACATATTACAAACATATTACAAACATGGTGTATTAATACTGGGCTAAACTTGAATGCGTGTAAATTCATTGCTATAAGTTATACAGGTAAGCTTTATCCTATAAATCATGCTTACCATATCTTACCTACGAGATCAATAGTTAATGATCTTGTTGTTATGTTTGATTCAAAATTATCCGTTGACGAATATATCTCCAAACATTAGAATTTATTATACGTATTAGAAGGCCCTGCTTCACCATTAAGCACATATTGTTGCTTTACTAACTAGAAATTGGAATATGTTTCTGTAATTTGTTCATCTTTTTATGAATGCGAATAGTATCATTAGTATTCATTAGAAAAAGTACAAAGGAAACTTTTAAAATATTTATATTATAAACAACAGGGCGAATATACTATACAAGGTTATAGTAGTATAGTTTTACTTACCCTATGTAAAGCAGATTTTCTAGATCTATAGAGGTAATATCAAATTTTTCTTTAATCCTATTGTTGAACAGTTGGGTTTTGATCTTTAGTTAGAATGAATATTTGTTTAAATTGTTATACCCCCATTATAATATTGAATTTTAACATGAAAGCAAATTTGAGAGCAATCTCATATTTACCAACTTCAAACCAACAATACTGCGTTTACATTTCTATAAATAACAACGTAAATACCACTGAGTTTTAAGCTATTTTTATTTTATTATACCTCACCCTTCTACCAGGCGTTGTTACACATTTTGTACCGCAAAATTTAGAACTGTCGTTACGTTAAAATATCTAATACTTAAAATATGCAACGTCTATACCTAATTCATTGCCTGAATGTTACCTATATATTCATGTTCCATATTCGTTTTTTTTATATATTTAGTTTATTACGTTACAATTAAGTTTATACTTGCATATGGCAACATGCGCCTCTTAACTATATAACTATAATAATGTTGTAACAGCTCACTGTCAATATCAATAAGTTAGGTTATTTTAAAGGCATATCTCTTATTCGTCTTTGATAAAAGTTATCTTGCCGGTAAGACTAACAACCATTAAATAATTTTATTATTTAGTTGCAGTTAATATTAAAATTACTACGTTTAGCTAAATCAAAACTGATAACGTTCATTAGAAAACTCATTAACAAGGAAATATGTAGTAAACGCAATCTCAAATTAAAAAAAATTATTAAATCTTTATTTATGTTAAATTTTACAACATATGTTGAACTCATCATTGCAATTCCGTATATATATATCTAGTTATTATATCTTGAATAGGAAGTGATTGCTTTACAGACAATTTCCATAGAGCAGTGCAAAAGTCACAATTAATTGCGACAAATTGCAATGGTCATTTTGTTGTACGTGTTGTATGTAAACAACTTACTATATTCACGATTCATTAAATAATAAGGTAATTTAAAAAATTAGCAATCTTTTTCAGTAATGTCCTTTCTTTGTTCAACGTAGTACAGTAAACCTATTCTACATATTTATGTATATCCTACCAGTCATAAGTGTTTACCCACCCTTAAACTATAAGGGAAAGCAAGTCAAAAACTAATTATAAAATAAACTTTCATTTTGTACTTACACAAAGAACTGTAACAGTTACAAATGTGCTTATTAATTTGCTAGCAAAGATAATTATAAATCACGTTAAATTTGCTATACATCAATGTGTCTACCTTTCGCTTTTGTTACTGCCGCACATAATCTTGGCGTTCTCTCTTAGCATCTTTGTCAGTATTAGTGGTTCTATTTTATCCAGTATTGTTGTCGAATTTTGTTCTTCCCACAAAAGCTCTATCGGGTTGAGAACTGGACTTTGGGACAGCCACTTCATAACAGCTTTCTCCCTGTGCTCGAGATTATTGTTTCAAATACTCTCGTCATCATTCCAATTTGTTTTGAATCATTATCGTGCTGGAACACGAAGTTTTCACCGATTAATCGTGTTCCAGATGAGATGGTATTCCTCTCTAAAATCTCCCTTTACTAAGGATACCATCTACTTTGACCAAATCTCCCACAGAGGTACCACCGAAGCAACCTCACATCATGACTGATCTTCTACGGAAGAATGTACTTCTCTTTGAACCAAAGGTCAGATATTTAGATTCGTCGATCCAGAGCACGTCCAGTCTTTGTGTTCTCTTGTCCATCTTAATCGTTTAGGTTTCCTCCATACAACCAGCTTGGCGCAAACGCCTTTTTATCATGCTGATGCTAACTGATTTTGGGCGCAAAATATTCACTCCGGCAGTAATTCCTGGTGGTGCTTTTCGTCTGTTTCGTTTGCTCCTGATTGCAAATGCGCGATCTTCTACTGGTGTTGTTATTTTTGGACGCCCGAGTTATTGTTTATTGGTTACAACGCCACTTCTTTTATACTTTTTAACATTATAACCCACAGATCTAGATTTAATTTCAGTAATTTAGCAATTTTTCGGTTACTTTGACCGATGTTGTGATGTGCCACAATTTTAGCATGTGTTTTCGCATTTAAAATTATAACGACCGGTTTGATACAGCTATCCTGAACATTTTCAGGCCTAGATATTGTAAAACTAAATAGCTCTTCTGTGGGCTACATACTTATAATATAGCTCTTTTTTTAGAAAATCAGAGCCTGTGATATTGTGAGATGTCGTCCTTCAACCACTTTGTATTTGCGTATTTACGTCATTCAGTGTAACAATAGGATTTCGGTGTCAAAGTATGTAAGCATCGTTACGAAAAAAAAGAGTAATTATTCGGCGTATTCTGGCTGCATGTAGAAATTTCAGTTTTTCTTACGGTGTTTGCAGATATAAGATCTTGTTCGTAGTTTTCCTTTGCATTTTCACGAAAAATTACGCGAACTTATATACTATATTCATTCCTTTGTGTTGTTAGAAAAACAAAATAACAACAAAGACTCACCCTTGTAACGGTCAAAACATTTATTACTTAAATTCTAGCAGATGCAGGAGTGCATCAGTACATGGAATTACTTTACTCTTCTCCAAAATTATAGGTCGAAATTGAATATTTTCTATACAAGCGTTTCTTCAATTATAATTTGAAATATTCATTATTTATTCATCTCTATTCAAAAAGCTAAACGATTGTTTGATTTCTATTTGATAGACCTAATATTAACGCACAATTTATAAGACGTCATTCAATCTAGACATCAGGAAGACGTGAACTATTTTCCCTTGTTCCTCTACTCAAACTCATTTCGAACCGAATAAATTCGGCATTTCCTTCCTAAAACGAACGACTATTATCGGAAAAAACACTGATTTGGCGTGTGATGTCCCAAGACAATAAACTACAAAAAATAAATTATAACCGAACCTTTAAGAGAGTACATTACATTTATTTAATACCAGTTAATCATGCAACATTTAAATATAAAATAGCCCAGTACCTGATGGTACAGTCCGTGTGGCCTATTCTATCCCTTCGCCTTCTTCGCGTTTCCCTACCGATCGCCCCGCTTTCCCATTTTCGTTGCGCCCGTGTCTTAACCCCCCCGAACGAAGAGGGGTTCGGCGCCCGTTCAACAATCGAACCGAAAATTCATGCGAAGAATTGATTGAGTAACTGTGAATTCTTAAACTAACGCACTGAAAACGTAAAGGAGATAATAAAGCCTAATCTTCGTCGATATCTACCGGCGATTACGTCCAACGTTCTGTTTTATTTGATTTATTTTTGGGGACGAAGGCGAATCGTAGACAAGCTGTTGTTTCTTCCTTTTTTGTTCCTAATATTATGCTAGGGGGATTTTTTTCTTTCTTTGTTGTTGACTTTCTGGCGTCGCCAATTAACTTCTTTCCGGCTTTAGAAATAATCGGTAACGGGTGAAAACGAAACGAAACAGTAGCAATATGAATGCTTATAGAATTATTACAGTACTTGTTTATTTTTAATTCACAACTCGTTTATGATTTTCCCTCCCACAAAAGTTTTATTTAGTTATCAATACAGTCATTATACAGGACGAGTCAAAAACCTAATTTATTAAAAATTTGTAGAAATAATGTAATAAAATTTTAAAACGTTGTAGTTACATATAGTTATCTATGATCTTATTAAAATACTTTAGGGTATTGCGCTTTTGTTTGGGCCGAATGTCATAGCCAACATTGTTATTTTATAGCTGCTTCTGCTATACATCTACATAGCTACTTATGATCGTACATAATAAGACGTTCAGGAGCATCCGCTCATAATTAACAATTAAAGTGAATAAATTCATATAAAATATCCCAAATATAGATTTGATCTAGCAGGATTCATATTTTTTCAAACGGAACACCTTATACAGTGGCTAAAGCAATTTTTATTGAGTGGACTTAAAAGAAGCACTGAGGACAAGAATTGAACCGGTGCTCTTTTAGTGATGTTAATTTACTATGACGGTGTATCGTTCAGAGTTGGTGTCAACGCTAGCCTTCAAATCTAAAACCACGTTATTCGCTAACAGGATAGCTAAGGAAGCCGGAAGCAATGAATACGCCTTATGGGTTCGTAACCCTGTTGTGGTCCCCAGAAGAGAGGCAAAATGCCTCCTACCAGAACAACTCATCAAAACAATGCCAGACATGCCGACATTAAAATCAACCTGACCAAGCATAGGTAATGCTATTTCTTTTAGCAAAGGAGATCTTCAGTTACTGGAAGAGTTACTGAGACGGCATGCAAAAATGTCATATATTATGCAAAACAGGGATTACCGAAGATCAACTCCGTCGTCTGCGATAACGAAAGCTGAAATTGCAGAACGTATATCGCCATTATAGCTCGTTCTAACACAAATTAGGGTAGAGTTACCGTAGATCTTCTTCAATTGCATTGGCTACAAACATGAGTGTCAATGTCCGTGTAATAATAACAATGACAGTCTACATATATAACCCATTAACCGTTCCGATTATATACGGTTTCCAATTGTAAACTTTTTAACATTTAAATTTCAGTGGTATACGCGACAGGTACATATAAACAATAAATTTTGTACGAGAAGTGTGTTTTGCCTGGAAGTGATAATACCAATTTCCTGACTGATCAAGTATGGTGACGATTTAAAAAGCAAAACCTTGTAGTAAAGACGTAATAACCTACATATGTGCCCTCCGATTTGCCGTATTTAACCAACCACACCAAACCCAGTTATATTTCTTAAAAAGGAAGCTGGATGAGAGAAGGTAGTGATTTAATAAAGAAAATCTTAAGGCACACCTAAAAGACGTAGAAAGTACATATACAGAAGGCAACACGTTGGGAAAAAGGCAGATATCATATGTACATATTTGTAAAGTAATTATCACTTTTAATACCAATTTTTTGGCATTTACTTTTAACTTCTTTTTCTATTAACGTACATATAAATTTTACTACGCAGCTAAAATATAACATTTAAAAAAAAAAGTTTCTAAATTTAAAATGCAATTTAATTTCATTTGCATGTTTTGTTTTTAATTTAATAAAGATATGATTAGCCACATGTATGACGAAAGCTTTTTGCACTTCCATACCATATCTTACTGTTGTCTATAAATTCTGATATTCATCAGTTTATTAATATTTACTCCTATATACGTATATACATACATATGCTTTCGTAAATATCAGTCAAGAGTAATTTTTTTTCATCCGTAAATATCACATTATGCCATAATAACTCTATTTCCTTTGAAGATTTTTCGGTAAGCATTTTCTTGTATATTCTTTTACTATGTTCAAAGAAATTAAAGGGAACGTCATTAATTCTATTAATGTAGTTGCGAGTCTCCCTTCTATATTAGATACTCTTCCGTGGGATTATTTCTTGGATATTTACAATAGAACATTATTAATATAATAGCAGTACAGTGAAAAAGATGAACATAGAGAAGTACTTTATGTCTATCTACATATAACCATCTTAATTGTCATCTTTTTAAATAAAAATTTGCTAATCAAAATGGTTCTGCGAAGTTATATTGAAAGCATCATTATTTAATACAGGATTCAAAACGTGTACTGTATTCCGAACTCCTTTGAAAAATAAGTATCTAAGCGTACAAGTAAATTATTACTACAATTTAATACCCCAAACCAAGAAATGTGGCGGTTATGGTATGAATAACACCGCATCACCTTCTTTAACGCGTCCTAAGCTTTAGCCTAGCGGGCATAGTCAATTCGGTATACTCTTTAGTGCCATTAGTATAAAAATGACAAATGCTCACCCTTACTACAACACTACAACAACTACTACTACAGTATTTATGTAACTTACGTACTAAAACCTACTTTGTAAACTCCGCGCACTGAGCTACAAATAACATATATGCTTATACATATTTTTGTTTTGTTGCAATTATAGCAAGACTTACTTAGCTTTATCCCTTAGCAAATACCTTCTGTAATCATAGTAGATCTTGTGTTTGTTTGTGGCATTATTACTGAAAGCACACTGTTGGCAGGGCAGTTCTATAGAAAATGTGTTCTCTAGGGTATTTGAAAAATATCATTTTGCTGCGGGAGTATAAATGTATATACAGGGTATTTCGCGAAATTCATCCGCTATTCATGTAGCATATTGTTGAGGTCAGTTTAAATAATAAAATTCCTATAAACTTCAATACAAATTGAAAGTTATATTCGTGCGGTAACAGAAATGTTGTGTCATAATTTACTACTACTAGTCTAGTATTTAATATTCTATGTTAATACAGCACAGTTTCCATATGCATTACAATAATTTGCAATGGAAACTGTGCTCTCTAACTGTCTGAATAAGTACGTCGACATGGTGTTTGGAACAGGTTAAATCGAACGCGGTTGACATGAAGTTTCCCAAATTGATATTTTCCATTCTTCAAGACAGTTTGAGGATCGCCTTTTTGTGCAAATTTATATGAAATTTCTAGAAAGAGAATTGGCTCAAATGTTAGTGTTCATTGTTTGTTTTCTTATATAAAAATGTCAAGGTGGACCAAATGTTTTCCTTCTTTTAGATTAGCTGACTGCTAAACTGTCACAAATAATTTTATTAATTTACAACTAATTGAATATTAACAAATCGATACCAGAGAGTCGGACTAAAGTATGTATATAAGAACTTTTGAGGAATTGTTTAAGAAGACTTCTTAAGGCATCCTGTATATAACTAATTAAATTCTGTGAAGTATGTTTCTTAACTGCACATAAAAAAATGAAATCTTTTTAGAAAAACAAAAGAAGAAACTGCGCGATTTTATCGCTCTTCGAGAGGCAAACGAATTGTCGCACATTTATATGTATTATGAATATCTGTACGACAGCAATACACAGATGTAGACAATTGAAATAACATTGTGCGACGCTCTGTTGTTTATCTCATTTGTTTTTCATCACGGGTAGATGAATTATGTATCCTTTTTTGATGATTATCGGTCGTATTTTTCTGCTCACATATCGCTTTTTGTTTTCTGACTATACTATCTACACACTCACAAAAATTTGAAATTTTAATGATATGTAAATTGATTATTGTTATTTTCAACATTTCAGTGTACGAATCATCTCAATGCGAGTTTGGACCAATACTGGCCTCTATTTCAAAGGTCAGTAAAGAATAATTGATTTATACATAATATCCAATAATTTTAATTTATCCGGATTATCCAACAATAATACCAATATTCGCTTTGCTCAAAAAACGAATCTTTCTATTATCGTTCTATTGTTCCTTTTTGCTCTGCTTTTTTTATAAATAAAACGTAAGCTATTGATAGAAACAAAAAGGAAATATTCTTTGTGCTATAAGAGGATTTTCCTGATAACAAAAATAAATATTCTGTGCACCAATAAGGGATAAAAAAAGAACAATATTTATTAGAAAATCGATTAATTCCTTCGCCTGCTGTTTACGGCTGACGTTTCGTTTTTTCTTCTCATTTTTTTTCTTCGTGGTGTATTACTATGAGGGGGAGATTGCATTTTTTATGTGCAGTTATTCCACTATAGCATCAGCGCTGCTACTGCTACCGCCCGCGAACCACCCTTTATTAAGGGACGCACTTCGGAGAGGAAAAAAATGAGTCACGCATAACGTGGTGCACCCTCGAGAAATGAGCCTCCTTTTGCGCACTTAAAACTTACCCCGCAGGTTTAAATTATTGATCCCTTATTCTCCGTTATTTTTCCTCCTTCGCAAGTCCACGTCCTATCTTTCCATGATAATGCGTCTTCTTTTCCATATTAGCGTCATATTTTACTCTCCGAATGGGGGCGTTCCTTACCATCTACTCTTGAATTTGATGGGAGTGTTATTAAAAATTGTGGGGTTTCGTTATCCTAAATGAAAGAAACTACTCTATTAAATCATAAAAGGTTACATTAAAAATGCTGCCATTGTTCAGTTAAAAATGCCTTAACAAAAATTTAATTCGCTGATTTAGGACCCAAAGGTATTTAGTAAAAGCAAGTTTCTGTACTGCCTTATTTCATTTGTGAAAACACTCCCGGATGAAATGCGAAAAATAAATTTTCGAATAATAAAATTTTAATTCACTAAACCTAACTGTTGCTAATTTTCTTGGATTAATAACAGCTATTGTTTATAATGTACAAAATGCATTTAAGTCGTTATATTTATTATACACCGGCCGCTATAAAGTTTTCACTAAACAAAAGAGTTTGCCCTTTTTAAAGCAGTATTATTGGTGTTGGTACTTTTCGGGTACTTAAACCTAAGTCAAATCTAAACTAATTTAGGATTTTCAATATCAACTTTTTTAAAAGTGAGATTATTTATTTGCTGTTATATGTTTCCCGTCAATAAAATTTGTTTCCATAATTTTCAAGAGAATATATATTTTGGTATTAACTACATTTTAAAATATTATCTCTTCCTATCTTCCAAACAAATACCAGTTTATCATATATGATTTAGGTTTAGTTACTCTTCAGGGATACAAACAACATACAAAACTTTACCATTTGCTTCAGACTGTATAACAGCCATTCTATATTATTTAAAAATAGAGACAAAATGAATTGCTAAATTCTTAAACATGTACCTTCTTCATTCACTTAACCCGCTGTTGCAATAGTATAAAATCTTAAAATTGTGAGATATGCGTCCCCTCTCCAAAACAAAATATATTTTTAATTTAATATGAACGATAGGTTAGCCATAGTGACTATGAATGAAACTGATAGGCTACTTAACTTTAATTAGACTATAAATAGAAAATTTTAGGTACCCTTTGTCTAATCAATACAGCTTTTCTATTAAGCGCTTAACATCTGAAGAGCCCTTCATTTCTATTAGCAAAAAAACATATGTCTTTCCTAACTATTACATTTGTTTCTTCAAAATATATGCTCTCCAGTAAATAGTATACTTACAACACACTCCAAAGATTTTTCCTGAGCTCTATATTGTTTCTAATGCACTTCGGAAGGACATTACTGGTTCTATGACCTGCTTTGACGTTGCTCTTAAAAAAAGAGTTGTTAGAGCTTATATTTCCAAAATAAATAATGTAAAATATCAAATGTAATGTAGAAGGTAGTGCCATTGATTGCTGGTAAGTACCAGATATATTTGTTGTGCTACATAATATTTTGGAAAACCCTTTCGTAATTGTTTGGAGATTGTAATTATTATTGCTGATAATTTAAACTTGTTTTTCAAAATTCCTTTTCGTTATGGGCGTATTGCTACTGACAAATTTATCGACCATCATACACTGCCCAAAGTAATTAACGAATACTCCATACGATTGGTAATAAAATGTTGTAACAATTAATTACCAACAAACGTTTCTGTAAACTAGTGTTGACCTTTTAAAACAAGAAGCCGAATAGATACGTGTGTTGTTGAATATCTGAATCCATATTTTAGAATGATCGTCGCTAGAATGTGTACATTTTGAGATTTGCAATTTTGGAAACACAACATTGAGATTTGCAACACAGCACGATCTATCGACGATAAGAGTTTAGAGGGCTGTAGATCACTTGGAAAGTGAAAGGAGAAGTGTTGCTGACCTTTGGGTGAGTTAAAGCGTAATTTTCAGACTTTGAAATCGTATTTTGACAACTGGAAATGTCCTACGAAAATAAGACCAAAACTGGTCTACATCAGTAACATCAAGAGACGATCGATTTCTGTCTCATTTGGCATATGGAAATGGTACCCTTAATGCAAACCCAGCTTGAAACTGAGATTTTAATTAAATTTCTCCACTAATTTAATCGTCTCCCTTCTACTATTTTATTTAATGCTTTGAGCACCAATTCCACCTTAACCTATTTATTTTGCAATTCGCTCATTTCGATAGTTTCATCAACAAGCTTTAAGAAACGTAATTTCGATGGTCCTTATTTGTTTTGATTCTTCTTGGTTTTTCAGACACATTCCATGATTCAGTTACGTACCATCGTATACTTAGAATAATACTGTCTTACAAACATAGATTTTTATTTTTATCCTACTGGCGTACATTTATATATGAATGATTTAATGAACAATATAGTTAAATATATAAATTTTATAAAAAGTAAGCTTACTTTAATGTAAAATATCGTTCGATATATTTAATGTGAGGTTGGAATAACTGACTTTCGTTGTGGTGTGACAGTCATTTGCCAGTTTACGCTAAATTCATGAGTATTCCACTGAATGCAGAATTTTTTCTTTCGCTAAAAACTTAATGACTGCAAATTACCGAAAACAATCAGATTATATAATGTGGAAAAATATGCGTCGTCGAGGAAGATTACTTACATAATACAGTAAAAGAACTTAATTTTCTAATAGACTAAATTTCTGTTGCAGCTGAATACGCTTGTGTTGAATTGTACTCAGGTTCCTAGGTGGTGCTAACTGCAAAGTATTTAGCAGCGAATAAAGCTCTATTTATAAACAGTATGGTTCTTTTCAGTGTTAGTTTATAATTTGAACTAATTGTACACTGTACTTCCACAATCTATACTGTAACTTACATAGAATTACAATTAGGACCGTAATTCAATCAGTCGTATTTGTCATTCTCACAAGTTGCGCTGTAACCGCATTATATAATGACAAACGCGACATTTTCGAATCAGTAAATCAGGGCGTAAATCAGGATAATCGTCGACAATTAGAAGAAACGCGTTAATAAGACGAAACAGGAAGAGCGAAGATGAAACGGACATGACGTCAACTAATTAGAGTGTGAACCGCTCTTAACAAAGTGTAATTAGTAACTTAATAGGGATACAGTAGTTAAAATAATTACACACACAATTTACACGATTAATTGAAGTGGAGGCGTTATAATTTGTCAATTATAGATAATCAAATTGATGTATACACACATACGTACATACGGAGTGTTACGTCTTCTATTACTTTTCCTCTGAGGCCTCCTAAAATACGTCCTAATGAATTCGTCTTAATGTCACTTAAATACGAGGTTGGATTCAAAAGCTTGCGCAGAGAAAATAGAAAACGAAGTTCTGTAGTTTGAAATTACGTTGGTCCGAAGGCTCAAAGTATGTCGTGATAAAAATCAGATTTATTATGTTTTTGGTATCCTAGTATTTCTACGCGTCTAGAGAAAGGTGGTACTCAAACTAAATTTGCTAGATAGAACGTGTGACGGCAAATTCGTTAGTTTCCGTGGTAGCAATGATGGTCATGTAATACATTTATATATCCCATATCATTTAGTAAAGAACGACTTCCTTTGTAATTAAGCAATGATACTTTTTGGCTTCCTCGTTGGTCATTTTAGAAGATATTAAATCAGAAGAGTATCGTTTGGATCTTGAGGAATGAAAGCTATTATCTTTCAAGCAAGTAGAATAGCCATCGCCTTCTTGAAGAACGGAGAACCATTGTTCCCACGACCTCGTACTTCTGGTTTTCATATCCAACACCATTTCAACAACTTCTATTTTTGCTATTTTGTAGTGGAGAATTTGAAGCATCTAGTATGGAATCCATCGTTAACAGCTGCAGGTTCGCATTTATAACCAGCAAGAAATAGTGGTTAAGATTCAGATCATCTTTTATTCTACTACGAATTTCAGTTGATGTTAAAGTGAAGCAACTGAATCTAAACATCTGAAAGATAGAAGCAACTAACATTCTTAGGAATTTGGCACCTCTCAATACAAAGAATTAAAAGATTAATTTGTTAAATTGCTCTCTTTATTTAACTGAACGCAATTCAACACAACAAGTATTCTGCTTTCAACTTGACGGTGATAACTGAAACAATACATTCTCATCTACGTTGAAACGATATACTTGTAAAAATTTAACAAATTTCTATGAATTATTCCGATACAAAAACCTTTTAGCTGCATTAGTGGCCGTTAAGTGGTAGTTCAGTTTAATTGAGGCTGCAACAATTACTCTTCGTAACGAAAGTTGAAGTGAACGATATCTATAAGCAAAGATTTCAAAAACTGTTATTCATTAGACAATAGAAAGATATCCAGAAAGTATAAACTTCTGAATGAAGGCTAAAACTGGCTAAAAGGCTAATGTATAAACAATTAGGAACTGCAGTGAATTATTTTACTATTATCCGGGGTAGCTTAGTTTAAAGGAAAATAAACATAATCTAGAATGAGAAATTAAAATTTTGGTATGTTGGTTTAAAAATAAAGATATAACCTTTATATGCCTCTAAAATAAATGAAGCCGAGTATGAAGGAAAATAACGCATAAACGTAGTTGGAATAAAGCTGAGTTTAAAAACGCATATTATAAAATCTGTTATTTGAGACTGAACTAATTACTATACCAAAAATTACTTTCCTATTTAGAAACGTAATTAAGGTTTTATAATGACTAAAAAGTATAATAAGCCTAACGTTCATATAATAACTTGAATATTAAGCAATATAAAATATGAAGCATGACATACTTAAACTAGCAAGAATACTTACCATAGAATACATTCTGTCACTACAATTCCATTTCGCCTGAGCATTAAGAAATTATTGTTTCTCCGACCGTAATTAAGTTGTTTTTGTTTTCACTGTGTAATTTAATTAGTAATGTAATTTTTTCGTGTTGTAATTAAATATCAT
The DNA here is from genome assembly GCA_023509865.1 of Trypoxylus dichotomus. Classification (NCBI taxonomy): domain Eukaryota; kingdom Metazoa; phylum Arthropoda; class Insecta; order Coleoptera; family Scarabaeidae; genus Trypoxylus; species Trypoxylus dichotomus. The sequence goes on along the minus strand of CM042074.1, from coordinate 41,606,484 downwards.
GTTTCTCTTTTTGTAATCGAGCTTCGAAACAGTATTTCTGAGAAGCCCGTAGGTAATAGAAAATGAGATTTAATAGAAGTTTTTTCTTAATTTTGCTTTTACTTGGCTTTGAAATTTTTGGTAAAAAGATTTCTACTTTAATATAAGTAAGCATATTTGTATATATATAATTCTTGCTATTTCCAATTAACTTCAGAATGAATAGAAAGTAGGAAAAGATATTGTTTTGAAGCACATTCTATCGTTTCGTAAGTAAAGTATCGAGCGCTTACATTAATTAGTTTAAATTCTTTGACACAAATTGGACAAGGGTAGTTGAAAATTAAATTCTTGCTTTTGTTAAACAATTATGTTGGCAACAAATATGTATGTGTATTGAATTGTGTAAAAGAATATTTAGGTTGAAACTATAATTCATTTATTTATTCCTTTTTACCCGTTTTTTTTTTCGCGGTAGTATAGGTATGATACGCTTTATTTTCCCTTTTGTTGCTGTTCAGAATTAAAACTGTCTTATGCATCCTTCTTAAAATAATATTTTTGTCGTATGTGTAGCAGGTATCTGTGCAATTTATCGCTTGTTAATTTTGTTCCTAATATCCAATCACTGCCCTTATTTGAAATCAACCGTTCCAAAAACAACTATCCCGGAACAATTCTAGAGTCGATTTTGAAATGTTTCCATCGAACATTGAATTTTAATAGCGCGAAGTTGCGAAAATGTGCTTACTGTCATCTTCAAGCTCCTAAAAAGAAGTTTGTCTCACCGTACTGTACTTATAATTCTTTTATCTCTGTAATATATGTGTATATACGTATATATATATATATATATACGTATATATATATATATATATATACGTATAGGAATAAGATACTGGGCATCCAACTAAGCGCAGAATTTAATAAATCTGGAACATGCCTATACAGCTATATACGTCAAATCGTTGGAATATTAACACACCACACTCTTCAAAGTCGTAAAGTACATACGCTCTTTCTCAAAAAATAGGTCAGTCCATTTATAAAGTCAAAACGTTTTACATCTTTCCAAAACCGTTGCTCTTCGATACAACTTATAGGTAAATACCTTGTTTTAGGCATATACTCGTATTGAAGCTCCGACGAAGTTTGAATTACTGCGGAAGTATATACGTATCTATTAAGTGTAGGAGATATTTGATAACTTTTAACTTATTAAGCCGAACAAATTGCCATAGCTACATAAAAGTATAGTCAATTGAAACAAATATTTATTTCCGAAGAAGTTTTTGTCCTTCGACGAACTTTGTCCCCATGACAGACAAATAGAGGCACTAGATATATTTTACTGCTCATAAGCCTTCCGAGGAAGTATACAATTTTCGTGTATCTTAGAGCACCACCTGGTTCTGTCAGGTAGGAGGTTAGGTGGTATGTACTTAGTATCTAACGACTAGCCATACGTTGTATTTGGTGGGGATACAGCTGATAGCCGTATTGTACTGCTTCCTTCTATTGCCTCCCTCATCCCCTCTTCATCTTATATGAATCAAAACATCACTGTCCGGATTTTGTACCTACGTCGAACATAAGTCCCCGACTATCTCCGTCGGAATAATGCTCCAACACCCTTGAATAATACCGAAAGAGTATTTGTATGCATATGTGCTGTACTAAACATTCGTTTTAGCATTGGTTCCCATCGCTCAACAGTTTGCGTTAATTTAATCATCAATGTGTGCTTCCTAAATCATTCTACTATTTAGTAGATTCTTAAATATTTAACAGGATTGGTTACTAAGACCGATAAAAGAGTTTAATTTATGAAGTAAAAATTTGTTTATGGATGTAGGTGTAGCTGGGAATTCAATATTATCTTCTCCAATCCAATAAAGGATGAAAATAGCCGAATCAACTCTGAGGGACTGAAAATCGAATACTGTAACTTGTGTCTTTTATCCAACAAAGTTGGTAATATCAGTTGCTAATGAACATTCTTTCAAATGCCAACCATTTTCCCTTTTATACTATAATCTTATTATGTAGTGAGATGCCATAAATTTTCATTTATACTAGTATTCTCGTTTTCAAGTTGAAACAAAATTATATTTCAAACCTTCTCAAGCTTACAAAAAAAATACTCATTTTAATCGGAATTAGGTGTATTTACCAGCACCAAAGCGCGGAAACTCCAATAAACAACAATTAAACACAGCTTGCATTGTGACGCAACATTAATTACTCGGAGTGAAAATCCTTTTAATCTCGGCTCCCGGGTCGGAAAACGATACGCAGGTCAGAATAGGGCGAGAAAACGAGAGAGTTGTTTCAAAGTTAATTAGAACTTGTGTTTGTGACGTTTCGTTGGCGGAGACCGGGTAGAGGTAAACGTGCCGCCACTTGGAGTAGGTCGTTAATGGGTTTTAATTATGACTAGAGGGGTGACTTTCTCGCCGTGGCTAATTTGCGCAAATTATCATTCAGTACCAACTTCTACCAGACTGTTCTCTACCCCTTAAGCTCCTGCTTACATTTCATGGCCTCGACGACTACGCGGAAAACACTTGTTGCGTGCTGAAAGGGTTGAGATTACCCCGACCTATTTATTAAAACAACCACGGTCGATGGATTATCCTGGTAAGCCTTAATTGTTATACATCCGCTTTGTTCCTGAATTTCTGAATATAGGGTGCCGTTTCTTTGGTATTGTTCCTGGCTCTACTTTCTTTTCAAAAATTTCAATCTTTCGTATTCCTTTGATCTGTCGAAATAGCTTATTTCATGCTTTGATCAGCTGGTTTTCTTTCATAGTGTCAAAATTGTCATGGCCACTAAACCAGTGGAAGTTCCTAGTTCTAAACCTTTATAAAATATGAAAATTGGGACAAGTTTCTATAATGTTATTAAGCATGATATTTGTGCATACAACTATGTTAAACTCTACCTTAAAATAGAATAGGCAGCGCATATGAAATACAACATGATACAACAGCTCCATTTGCTGTGTATACAGAATCAGTATTACTAATTTTCTACCTCAACTAAATCAACGTGTTTAAGCCTATTAAAGAGTGTAAAGCTACAGTTCGTATCTGAAAGACGTATTTTTAAATACATGTGCAATCGCGAAAACATCTGTCTACAAAGGTCTGCAAGATATTACGATTCATTATTAAATTGCAACATATCTACTAGCATTCGAAGTAAAAGTACTATTACATTGTAACTCCTTTACATAGTAAATTGTGTGTTCTACTATAAAGGTAAGACGTACATCAAATTGGAACGCTTTTTATAATCTAACTCAGTGTATCTAAAATTGTTAGGGCTGCGTTCTCCATAATACAAAAAAGAGTTAATGGAGCTGATTTTTCTACTAAAATATAGAAAACTAATACACGAAAGAATAGATGATAAAAGTTGTTTGTATATTAAAAACAGCGACATTTTATTATGACGCCAAAACGAGAAGTCGTATCTACCATATTCATAGAAATCATACAGTGCAACAACTGGGTTTACAGAGTGAATGTATTGTCATTTCTCGTCTTAGCCAACCTACCTTATAGCCATTGTAGTAAATAAAAAAGTATTGTTCTGCTCAAATATTCTGAATTACTTCCTTCAGAAGATTATCTTATAAATATTTGCGTTATATTGCTTTGTGACAGCAGTTTTAGCGGCCCCAAGCAATATAAGTGTCCGCTGATTGAATAGGTATCTGTTTCCCTTGTCTACATAATACCTGCACTTGTAATTAGGATGCTTAGCTAGCCGAACTCACAGAGTGCTCATGCTATTGTACATTTATACAAAAGGGTCGTCTTTGCATTATTTTGGGGAGAGGTATTTTTCAATCTTACCTCATCTGTGTTAAAAGCTCAAGTAAAAACTGCAAACAGCTGCAAATACATACATTCATCATGAAGTCATATAAAACTTCCTTAGTTTCTGGTACAGCAGTAAGTACCCCAACCTATAAGCTAGTTAATCTTCCTGGATCATTAATTGCATACCGCTAAATACTGTTACACAAGCCTGATACCGGATGTTTATGTGGTATATACAGACTAGCCAAGATAAGAAAAGGCCCCGGTATGAATATAGTAATGCAAATACTTACAGAAAAGACCGGGGATGGTTTACACACTTTTTGCGTTGGCATTTTTGAGATATATACAGAATTTTAAATAGCACATTATTAGAATTTTTATTTTATAATATCAATAATGTATATGTAATATATTATCAACTTTATACTTTTTATTTAAAAGTAGCAAATACAGAATATTATGAATAACAACATAATGAACATTCAATAGTACACGGAAGGTGTCGAAAAAGTTCACCATGAACTTCGATAAACAAATTAGCACGTCTCAATATTTTTCAAAAACATTTACCAGTTCATTTGGTGTGATGACTGCACACTTTATCCTTTAAGTTACAACACAAATAAAAACTCTCTAGTAGTGTTTTGCTCGGTGCGTGTTCAACAAGCCTAATTCTGTTTAAGCGATTATAGCTTTGGAACTGAGAATGTCCATGTATAACCAGGAATTTCCGAATTAAGTTTAATTATTACAAAAGCAGTCAAACTCATTCCGGTTGTTTTGTTTATGAACGCAAAACGTATATTAACGCTTCTAAATTGTTTTATGAACCCCATTAATTGAAAATTTCCTATGATAAAGCTGCCATACATTTAGATTTGCGATCAAAAACTAATTCATATTACTAATGACTAAAATCTAAGCAGATTATTAAATGTATAAATAAAGTCTTACGATGAAAGCGATCGTCGCATCTGCAATATACAACGCAAATTCATTGTGAAACCGTATCTGTAATAAGAACGGGGCCGCCGATGACGTCATGGCACATTGTAAAGAGTTTAATTGGATTAAGGTAATTACATATCACGACAGGAGCAATGCTAATTACATTTATATATCGATGATAGTTGGCCGTGCCTCGGTGTGTTTCGAGTTTGTTTGTCTTTATGTCTATTTTATACGAAATATAAATAAAAGGTGTTGAGAAATCGGTTTGAGCTATATAAATGTATTCTGGTATGTGCATGCACGAATGCTGGTTTAGTTGAATAGAAAAATATACGGAAATCTATGGATTGGAAGGAGCGACGAAGTGCGTGAATTTTATTGTTACCGTAGTATTGACCAAACAAATAGGAATGGATATATTATTTCACTTATTACCACAATGTATAGCAATGCTAAGGTGTTCAACGATCGTTGACGTCTCGATCATGATGCAATAGTTAATAATTAAAATTCATAATCCTAGCAAAGGAGGTTTCTTTTACTAAAGGAAAGAGAATATTTCACTTGAAATTGATTATTTTTTCATTAGATAAAGACAATTTTAGTTTCTTTAAAATTAATTTGAGCAAAATAACTTGGATTCCTTAAGAAGAACAATTACTTCTTGGCTGCGTTATAAGAAATCCTTACCTATTTGATCGTTTTGGAGGCCGACGCTATACTACCTACCTTCATCATGAATCTTATGATTACAGTAAACTATATTTGCGGTTGATTTTAATATAACAACAAAGCTTCTAGAAAATTTCTTATGTAATAGTTCATGCCTCCATATATCCATCAACTGCATGCTCCAAAACAGTGTTATGTTAATAGAGTAGCCAAGATGTATGAATAAAATCTATTATTCGATGTTACTAACTCAGTTTGCTTATTTATTAAGCAGGCCACGTATGTTAAGATTCAATCTGATAAATAACTAAAACCTGAACCTTATCACAACTCGCTTGCAGTATTATTGCTATCATCTTCATTTATATCTGATGGAGACATAACACAAATATCTGGTAATTGTAACCTTACAGAAATAATATAAACAGAAAGTAGTTAGTGCGTTAAAGGATGCACATATATTCGATGTGTTTTAAACGTACTGTAGATACATGCTTTGCGTTTAGCATGTTGTAATTTTTATTAGCGTATATGCTAGATTTGTAGTAATTGAGAAAAACCTTGAAGTAAATAAAAGGCTCTTTTTTCACTCCTTATAATGTGTAATTATTGCATGTAGTCGCTATTGTTTACTAAATAATTTAAGGTAATTATGGCGAATAACCAATTTACAAGATTTAATGAGTCCGCTTGAAAAATCGCTGCCCATACAAAAAAAAATCAGATAATGAATTTTGTAAACGTTTTAGATACACAAAATTATCGGATATCGTTCAGCGTAATTATGAGAACAAGTGATATAAAGATATAATGGTCTTTGTCGACAGTTAATTGAAATACCAATAACACGGCTAACTGTGACCAACTTAAAAATTCTTATCCTGCCTCTACTCAATAAAGGAAAAACCTTGAAAATAAGTAGTTTCTAAATGTAAGTATAGATTAATAAGCATTAATCCAAAAGCTATTACATGTGATATTTTCAACAGAACAATATAGTTAAAATTGCAAATGAAATAAAATATGTCACAAACCTCTGTTCCGCATAAATTTGAGATATTCCAAAATTGAAACTACAATACAAACTTTAATTTTAACAGGAAACAATAAACGGCAATTGAATCATATTCTCTGCAGTTAGTATTGAAATCAATTGAGTAAGGTGAGGGTAGCAGTTCTAGATGAAAAAAAAAAAACATAAAGGTATGATACGTATTTTTATTTCGTATAATTAAAAATATTCTGCCCAAAACAAAGTAACGGATAAGGAAATACCTGTATGGTATAGCACGATATATGTTTTGTAAATGAGGGAAATAAAGTGGAGTATCCCCAAGATAGAGTGGGTACAAGAAGAAAACGTTGTCAGGAATGAAAAAAAAAGTACCTCGAGATGGAAGTACCGAAAGGCCATTAGATATATGCACCACATACATAATCTCATACTTAAAAGGGCCTTCCAAACAAAAAACTCAAGAGAATAGGCAACAACTATAAAGCTAAATTGGCCGTCAGAACAGTAAATACAAACAGGTCCAATCTAATCAGAACATAACCAGACAACGTAAACTAAAGAATGGAAAACTGTATATACAAAATCCCATGTGAGTATGAAAGAACATACATAGGAGAAACGAGCGGACTCCTTCAATTAAGAACCAAGGGACATTAGGAGCTTGTTCGAATACGAAAGAAAGATCATTGACTTACATAGAACAAAATAACACAAGATAACACAATATAGTGGGGATTGTTAAAATTGGCGTGCATGGCTATAACTCCAACCGCCATAAATACACCAAACCTGGATATTGAAAATATCTGGCTTTCTATGATTGAAAGAAGCGTTAGCCGAAGATCCGGAACCACGATATCGCAGTCAAAATAAAAACGGAAATAAAATAGTCAAGCGTGTATCACTCCCGTGCATAGTACATACTGCGCAACCTCCTCTGCGAAGAAAACTATAGCCCAAATATAAGCTTTATCGGAGTAATTTCTGTCTTTCTGGTTAGCCTAGTAGTCTAGTATAATGGATTAAAAAAAATCGCAAATTTTCAAATCAAGTTCAAGCCTCACATCAGAGAAGTTCACTAAAGAAACGTTTATTGAATGAGCTGAAAACAACTTTTCTTAAGGTAATCCTGGATGTCGAAGCGTTGAAATATTAAAATTCAGCAAAAGATGGAAGTAGTTCAAACAACAGTTTCAACTATCACCCATCATCAATCGATAGCGGAAAGAAGTATCAGTTAGTACCTACAAATATCTTAAAAATTAGTATCAACCTTCACAACGGTAAAATGCGAAAACCTATGGGGTGGTATGTGAAATCATTTTTAAATTTGGTTAAGTTTTATAAAATTTCGGACACGTTACATAGTTTCACGACGGTTTGCAGAATATTGCATAGCTTGAGTAAAAGTCAACTAAAGCGGCAACTTGTCATGTAGTATATTCGCGCATATCAAACGCGTATGACAGATTCACCTTTAATGTTGGAAAATTGATTGGTGCATAAAAAGCTAAAGAATATATAATGTATGATTATAGCTAATGATAAATGAAAAACAAGGTCACTACTCACTTCGTCTTGCTAACAAACTGTATAGTTTTCTTGTAAAGAATTTGGATTTCCGGGTGGAAACCGCGTCGTAGTTGTATGAGTCTGCCGACGTTTCGCTCTCAATTACATGGAGATTCTTGTGGACTAGAGGAAGTCTACTACAACAAACTGTATAGTTCTTGTAGTTGGTAACGCGCTTAAATTGGCTCCTGTTTCATATCGCATCTGTTTATTTGTGAAATTGAAAAAAGCTCATTGTAAAGATGACCAAGATTCATTTGATTGTCTTTCAAGGTTGTTTTTAGAAGGGGCTTTATGTTAGGAGGACACATCAATATGGTTTTACAATTCATGGTGGCTAATGAAAAATTGTGGTTTGTGTTTTCGGAAGGAAATTGCAATAAGGAGATGCTTATAATCTATAGCTTGATAGTTGAGTAATTACCGTTGAATACTTTAATAATAAATTTGTATATTTTAGTACCATTATCTAGACATGTCACAGGTGACAGAGTCATGACGATTTTCCTTCTAAACAATTATAGCATTACTAATCAATAATAAATATATAAATGTGCAAATCACAAGGGTAGAACCAGCTACTTTGACAGTAGTAATATATTATACAATTATGCACAGAAATTATTGCAAAAGAGCATTAATATTTTATAAAAGTGCTAATTTCAGTCAACTTTTCTATTTAGGTATATTTCAATTTTAATCGGCCACATATCTTAAATTATAAGGTAATATATAATTTGAATGTACTATATCCACAACAATTTTCACTCTCAAGCATGTGGCGATAGACTCAGCACAAACCCCACATTACAGCATGTATAAAATCGCATTTATTATTGATAAAAAGTCGTCTAACTTAGTAGTTAGACCAGACATACGTTTTCCGCTAATTTGCATATGCATTGTAAACTCACACTTTCAATGTAAATTTTCGGAATTATTATTTATTATTGCAAGTTCTATTCTAAAGTTAAATAAGATATTGCTAAAAGAAATTTTTAAAAGTAGAATTACTTGCAACAGTGTGTACTTCCCTTACATGTATTTATTAGCAAAATTTACACACAGAACTTTGTAATTTTACACGTTTGCTATCGGCCGATATTAAGATGTGAAAAAAGAACGTCTGAAATAATACAGGAGCATCTAAACATATAAACGAATATTTTTAACCAAGCATTAGAATGGCTTTTTAAAGTGGAGTTGTTTTGATTTCCAGTTAATATTTTTAGATTCGTTTTCTCAATAGCTTTACTTTGTTGTTTATTTGTTATTTACGAGGAATGTTACCAAAGTTCTGCGAATTATTACTGCAATCTTTTTATTTGATCGATATTCAACAATTGGCCGAATAAAATGGCCACTTAATTGATTTTTTAAGCCGTCCTCATAAAAAGAAAATTATTGCTCTTTGAAATTTAGGCGCATCTTCCATGGTCTGAATCAGACTGAACGATATTGCAATAAATAATCGCATAAACATGTTAAGACTTGTCTTTCACCAATAGCATTGCCTATAAATTCTGCGTAATTTAATTAGGGCACAATTTACAGAATTTTCGAGACATCCCTGGTGCACTAACCGCACTTCCTTCACTTCATTATAATCCAAATCTATATTATTTAGCTCTATATTAATGACCAGCATTATATACGTTATTTGCACTTTAATATCATTAACATATGGATAAAGCAACTGGAAATTCGTAGAATCAATTTAAGTCCTTTCTTAACTCTTCCTATTAATTATTAATTACAACGAAAAATTACAAAACAACATCCTGAGTACCACCTGGTAGTAAAACTTGTTCGAATCAAACGTGACAAATTTGGTTTTAATTACGCGACCAGCTCTACAGACGGAGATTCATTAAATATTCATTTATCCAATCTACCGTGAATTATTAGTCGCATTCACACCCCTCGAAATCCCGACGCAATCATCATTATCATTAATTTAACGACCGTTTTCATTATCACAAAAACGTCATCAAAATGTAATCAATTTTTCTTCGCGCTCTAGCCTAAACCAAGTGCCTACGCCGTATGCCAAGGTGCCTACAACCCCGATAATGTTACAAGGAAATTCGAACACAATAGATAAACATATACCGCAGTATGCATCGAAGTATATAAAATCGACCGAAGCGTTAGGGGAAATTTACGTGTTTGTGAATTCATTTTATTTAATGATACATCTAAAAACGAATTTTATAGTCACATATTTAGTCAAATTTATGGATCCGGTAGGCAAAAAGTACGATATAAATATAGTCTGTTTTCTTAAAATGCATCGTAAGCCATTTCTTTATTATACAATTTTGGTGAACTGATATATCCATGTTAAGTATCCTATGGAACTGTCAAACTCTTCAAAACGGAGTTCACATGTTAAATGCAGAGTACATAGTGTTTCGAGAGTTGTTTTTCTAAAAAGAAGACAAAGGCCAGTCTCTTAAGCTTAAAATAAAATTATTTTAGAACTAAAGGATGCTATTGAAAAGCTAGCAAACTTTTGTTTTTTAATGTCTTTTATACCTTGCAACGTCGAACAACTATTCTCTAATTTTTGTCTTCCACGGTTTCCTCCCTGAGCCAGTCGTTTGGTTTCAATCCACTCCATACTTCTTTTTTCTAATGCTTTATACATTTGCCTTTTCTAGGTATTTCGAGGTTCTGTTTTTGTCCTTTGTTTTGGGTTCGAAAATCTTTGTTATTCGATCTTCTTCCATTCTGTGTATATGTCCAAGCCATCCCAGTTGTCTCTCCTCCGTGATTATTTCTATTGGTTTGATATTTTGATTACTAGTGATTGTTGTGTTTCTGATTTTGTCTCTCCTTGTTACTCCTTCTATTCTTCTTAGTAATCTCATTTCCATGGCCATGACTTTACTTTTAATTCTATTTGTGGTTGTCCATGACTCGCTCCCATGTGTTAGTATTGGTCTGACCACTCTTTTATACACTGCTGTCTTTATTTGTTTTGGTATTTCTTTTATCTAAAAATGTATTTCCTAATATATTATATATTTTTGCGGATTTCTCAATTCTTTCATTTATTTCTTTCTCTATTCTCCTGTTGTCTTCAATGATTGTTCCTAAGTAATTGTATATTTTAACTTGTTCCAAGATTATGATTGTGTTTGTGTTCATCGTGTTTATCTCCATGTTTATGTTTTTTTAGTTTGTCTTGCTATATCTTCAAGTTTTGCTGCTTCAATTTTATAAATGAGCAATTCTCCGGCAGATAAACATTTGTAGTATTTCAGTATGTTAGATGATTTGGTTGTGCAACGAATTATGCTCTCATATCTTCTTTGTTCTTGGGTCATCATTAACAACAAGAAACCTTTTTGGTCTACTGAAGGTGATGCAATTGGCAAAAATGGTTGTACTCCTTTTTTTTGTTTCTGTATTTACCATTTACTTGCCAATAAATTATTGTTATTATTTCAGCCGTGATTCCATTCTCCCTTGGCGCTTTTTCCAGTTTTAGCTTGGTAACTGCTTCCCTGACTTCTTCATCGGAAAATGTTTAGTTAATGCGGTAAATTTTGCAAATTCTTGTAGTTATTCTACAGTTATTGCCTATTTTAAAACTTTTATAATGAGCTACGTGTGTAATATAATATACTGATCTCTCGAAGAGGGTGACTTACTTTTTAATTATAGCGTCGGTCTGATTAAAAAAGGAAGAATCTCGAAATCGTAATAGCGCGAACCAAGCAAGCAAGAAGGAAAAAATAAATTGCCTATTTAATTGCGTTCATCCCGACCGAATCGCGTCCTTACGCGATAGAATTTAAATACGTAGACGAACTGGCCGACTGGAGAACGAAGGGCGAGGGTTTCTTAAAATTTACTTTTTCGCTTCGCGAGTTATAATAGCGCATGGGGTAGGTGGACTTCCTTCCCCTTCTCTGTTCCTCTCTCTCTGTCTCTCCCGTCGACGATTGCCATCTCGTCGAACTCACGCTTTCCTCCAACGTCGCCCGCCCCCTTCCACCTCATCCCTGCTCTCGTCCAGAACTTTCCGAGGAGTGAGATATGGATTTTGCTTCCGACGCACGCTGTTTTTCTGAATTATAAAATATCTCGGTTGGCTATGCGAGCGCTACAAAAGCATTTATTGAAAATTTAGATATTTCTTTTGTAGATCCTCCCTCTTTCCGACTTCCCATCTTCCGCCCTCTTCCCTCTCCTTGCAATTTCGAAGCGAAACTTCTTCCCCGTGTTTTGGCTTCCTCCTTTTTCGCAATTTCGTTGAAACATTGTTCTTTTTCCACATCCTGATAGGGGGGCCATGCATGTGTGCATGTATATGTGCGAACGTCGCGGTAATGGAGTATCATAAGGAAATGATGGGGAGAGAAAGATTTCCTTCATCCTTTACAGTTTTCCGTACGTACGTTGCGTTGGACTTAATTGAATTTTTAAAATGGGAAAACCGGGAAATCGTGAATTCCTAACTGGATTAAATTGGATTCTTTTTTGCTGATTCAAATATGCATGGAAATGAGCTTAATAAAAGTGATTTCGCAGAGACACTGTTTGTGGTAACTAAGATTACTTCAGAAAAAAAGTCAATCCTCAACAGTAATTGAATTGGAACGCACTGGATGAATCTGTTAAGTAATGTAATAGAAATAAAGTCGATGTTTGCAATTACTAGTGCCATTTGAGAAAAAAGTCAATCTTTAACATTTATCAAACCAATTGCGGCACTGTCTTTCTTTTTAAGCTTCATCACAATACACATCCTTTTCGGAAATAATAAAGCAAAATATGACAAAAATAAATGTTCTTGCTCTCTAAGTTAAAATTGAGCCCATACAAACTGATCTAACTAAAAATACACTTATCTTTGATTTCAAGAAAGCAAAAGTTCAGAGCTGACAAATGCCAAAATTATATAATTGTAACATTGACAAAAATCTTTCAAAAGAGATACTACGCCTATCTATATTTAAAATCAGCAATTACTTTGTTGTGAACCTGTTATAACAGTGCTTTCATTTAATTATAATTGATTTATTCTTTTTGCATATTACATACTAATATGTAAAAATGTATACTCATTACTTTTTAGACATTTCTACACTCGATAATATGTAGGAAAAATAACTAACACACAAAATTCTCTCAAAATTTCTATATTTGAATGAAATGTACATTTGGTGTATAATTTATGCACATATTGAATAGGTAACTCGATAATAGTTCTAAATTGCTAATAAAATACTTAGTTACATCAAATAAAGGTAACCATATCTCTTTTGTTCTTGTTGTTTACTAGAAAATCTCGGAATTTATTATCAACCCTCTTTAAAAACGTGTTTAATTTTCTTTTTAAACGAAGAAGTGAAATTCTCTTTCCCCTGTCTAAGCTCATAGATGTGCTTTGTTTTATCGCCTAATGCCCGAAAGAAACGATCTTTACTTTCTGGATGACCCTCGTATAAAGTGAATAGTGAATAAAATAACTAAGTTTAACTAACCTTTCACTACCATTAAAAGAATACGTATACACAAATATTAGTATTAGTATTTTATCATATGCACGCATTTTAAAATGTGTAGAAAATAGAAAATCAGCAGAAAACTGCTTTTCTTTCTCAACTTTCTTGATTTAAACAGATGCATGCAGTACCACCAGGGTATTTACCAAATTAAAGCGTGGGCTGTATAAACCTGAAAGCTTACATACTATCAAATGCACATTTTTATATATAATTATTTTAAAATACAACCACGTTGCTACAGATGAAGTACGTAGACTGCATATTCTTACCTACAACCAACAAAGTCGAATAAATTGTCGCTTAATAAGCATAAATTGACAACTTCGTACCTACGTACTGCGTTCGAAAATGTTATTCCGGCGAGTGCAAAAAAGTAAACGACGGAAAACTCGCCTCTCGGCTCTTCTATCACCGATACCGAGACTCTTATTATCCAGCATTTAAAATCCATAAAGTCCGTCCTAACGGACGTACCATTAAAAATACTCCGCGCGTTCCGAAATAAATAAAGAACGCCATTAGAATCGTATACAGGAGATAACACACTTGTCAATACATTAAATCGAACATTCTGTGGAATCGTTCAGTCCGGTAGTGAGCGTGAACGGAGTATTGGAAGGCGTCGACCGCGCGATCGGGTCCATACGGAACGAGGCGAGCCCAATGTAACAAACTCTTGTATAAATTTGTATCACGGTCTGTGTCTTAGATTGAGCCTGATTAAAATGTAGTTAAATTGCGGCCCACTCAATCACAACAACATTTATTTTAGTGACGCTTTTGCCTTCTTCCTTTACTTTCCTACCTTCTTGTTAGCTATACCTCTTCGTCGGCCACGAAACGATCGGACATTGTGGATATAGGCGGATTGGTTATGAATTGTTTGTAGTTTTTTTACCACAGTAAAGCGAGCTTATTGTTGAGATTATTTCGTTTCACTTGTACGTAATTAATTTGGCGCATGTTCCAAAGGTTGATATCTGTTCCTCTCCAAATTAGCCGTTTATAATATTGGCACTTTTTTTTCGTTAAAACCGTTTATTATTCAGCATGAAACTAACAAAAAATATTCGAATACCAATTAGCTATAGTTGTTAATCACTCTTCACCTATATAACTTCTAATAGTAAAAGATGTATTGAAAATTAATCCATCCATAACCACATTTTTGTGAGTAACGTAATGATTTAATCTAACTCATCTGGAATATTTTCAAAATTGTTACACGCCTAGCACTTTTATTACTAATTAATTTCGTTCATCAAGAGCGTATGCTGTGTAGCCTATCGGCCAGGCAAACAAGCTTAGTAAACCATGGATGAAACATCGCCCCGGGAACAACGGGAACAAATATAAGATAATAGTGTACCAAATGCTATATATCCTTTTGACTGAAGTTGTCGATATACTTGCGAAATTCCAGGCCAGGATATCTAAAACTCAGTGCGTGTGTATATCATTCAAATATAAAGACTTTTAAATTATAAAATATTATGAAAACTCATTAAAATTTATTATTTATCTATTCTAATTTATATTAATTTCTTTATAACCTTAGCTATATTAATTATATATATACATATAACGTTTCGCGAATCGCAGTTGTGCGCCAAACGTCAGGGACAAAAACCTAGTGACACGGCGGAACCAGACAACGGTTACTACTATGTCAAGCGGCCGTGAAAGTCTGAGATACTATCTGATTATTATTGCTCGAATTTACAGGTTTGCTTTGTGTTACTATGAATCCACAAGATGTTGAATTGTATATAGTAATTTTGGAGTAGGCCCATATAGTTTACAATCCATAGAAAATTAACCGATAAGTTTGAAAGACAAAGGTTGCTACGACTGCCGCCTGGTTGTATAATTCAGAGGTATCGCAGTAAATTCCACTCCACACAAATTAATAATTATTCGGAACGCTGCATTTCAAGAGCACATGGACTATCATTGTCGGTAACTCTATTAACAATGAGACTCCATGTTATCATGAAACGCTGCGTTGCGAATAAGTTATTAGTTTGTGTGGTACGGAGTTTACTGCGATACCTGTGACATTTGTAAGAACTGGTTATATCACTGATGAAAGATATTCCGCACGGTCGAAAGTAGCTAATGATATTATTGTTGAAGTTTTGCAAAGCGTCTTTAAATACATTATAGTTCGGCAAATTTTTAGAAAATTCTCTAAAATGTGGCGGTATAAAATGCAGGTTTTCTTTGAAATTCAAGTCCCAGTCGGAATTCAAATGAATCCGCTCTTGTTGCTGAATTGTTTATAAACATTGCGTTTTGCATTTTCCTTTAAGTGATTATAATTGTAAAAGTTATTTTATAAAGCATACCAAGGCACTATTCTGAAAGATGTAAAGGACTTGAACGTTAACATTTGGTCTAGATTCAGATACTAAAAATCTGTTGCCAAACTCTTCACATGGACTTTATTCAAACTCATGCTAGCATGTTCATAAATCGTTATTGGTCATAGTTCCGTGTACAAAAGTTCTATCGAACCAAGAGTTTTACTTGAATTTTTTTTCGCTTGGCTTTTATTTCATCAGAATCTAAACATTTTTGACACTGGAGGCATATTACAGATAGAACGATGAGGCCTTCTTTATAAAGTAAGTCAAGTAACAAAATTTGTTTGTAAATCCTTTTTTTGTCGAAATACTTCTATTGGTCAAACATATTCACTAAATTTTCTTGTTTTGTACCGTTTTAAAACAACCAAGAAAATTTACGACTAAAACTGTGTATTTACCTTTTTATTGGTTTTAATTTTATAGGTATTTAACTCATTAAATATGTTTTCAGAAACTAAGCTGAAACGGAACGTTATTTCTTAAATCAAACTATATATATAGAATCGCTGTTTAGGTACCTTCATTTTATAGTCTATCTACCTCTCTTCCACACTACAACAAAACACCTCTGCGAGACGATCGTCGATTGTTAGGGTTCGTAAATTATCGAACTAATTGATTTACCTGTTTATTTCGTTTCATTGCGTGTTTTCGGGCCGATATCGACAGTTTCTTCGATATTTGCATAAAATATCGTCACGCCGGATTGAAATTAGTTAGTCGGGCGCTGATAGAAATACTTATAATAAAAATTATAGGAGGATAAAATTTAAAACGTATAAAATACGTCGTAAAACTTTGATGAGCCACACACGAATAGCGTCGCATCGACGGTGTTCCTCATGGTCTACTACTTAGATAGGATACTTTCGTTTGGTGTCCTTATCTGTGATATATTGAAATTATAAATAAATAGTTTGAATGCATGGTCATATAATCGATGCTGCATCTTGTCACATACATATGGGATAATTAATTAGTTGATTTTAAAGATAAACACTGGAATGGCATAGACAAGGTATTTAATGTTTTTTGATTTATTGTTATTGATTTGCGGCATACAAAAAGATTATATTAAGTATATGAAGTATATATACATAACTAAGCATCGTGTAGCAGCTAGAATATTGAAGCAAAGGATCTAGAATCGATATTTAATATTTAAGTATTGTCCTATGGTTATTCATCTAATATTCCAGCTAATTCCGGTATTCCAAAAATTAGTTATCGGGATTGATGAAACAATTATAATTTGTAAAGTTTAAGAAGAAAACACATTCAAGTGAGTGTTTTGCTATATTGTGCAATTTTCCAAGTGTTCTTATAAGTGTCTTCATAGATATGTAAGGAAATGTTTTTGAAAGCAACCTTTTAGCCTTAACTTGCTATTATTTAAAAGTATTTAGCCTAACTTTTTTGTTTTCGGGTCCAAAAAACTAATTTGCTTAAGGAAATGTTTGTGGTATGATTGTAACAAACAAATCTGTTTGTTACAATAACTGAATAAATATTTAAGAACAGTAATGTGTGGGAACCTCTTATGGGATTTGATAAAAGAAGAAATTATATACCTATCTAAATAACAGCTGTATGTAATAAATAAAGTAAAATTAATTGAATTTACAGAATAAATAATATAAAGACAATACAAAAAAAATAAAAATATGTAATAATAATATATTTGTCGCTAATGCTGAAGAACATTGATACGGTCATGTAATGACAATATTACAAACAAAAGTAAATATAGCGTATAAAGTTCAAAATATTAAAGAACATGAAAATAGTGAATATAAATAAAATCTAAAGCCTAACTATTCAAGCTCTCTCGCCATATAAAATCATTGAGCCTTAAGGTAGCTTGATGACGCAGTTCTAAAACGCGAAATGGATCCGCATTGCTTGATACTTGTTAAACATTTATTATGAAATGTTATAGCTTTGTATCAGGGACCCATTTAGTACAGGTGGTCACAGTGCTTGAGTTCGGAAAGATTGTTACAATTTCTTGTCTGTGTACCGCCGGAATTTTTAATGAATAAATAGGTATTCTTACACCAACGTCTCGTACACATAAAGGGACGCAAGGGGCTGTATACCGAGTGATTTGAACAACGACCGTGTTTGCGCCAGCCATACACGGGATAATTTTGTTTTGTTGTATAAATAGACGGATAGCTTAAGAAGACGTACCTCAAAAAATAGCCCATAACACAAGCGCGATTCGACGTACGCAAAATATAGTGAAAAGATCTAATATTGTAGAATACAGACTTAATAGTACAAAAATATATTTTAAGCGATGTCTTAACGGTCTGATTCAGAGTCAAGGTTACAGTTGTGGAGCTTTCTTTGCTAATTCCTTACTTCAGCGCTATAAAATTATCATTGATATGCTTCAAGCCTGGTCGTCATCGAATCAACTTCAACAAACCTTAAGTTCAACCAAATAAATCATACTAATGTAACCAACGAGTGCTATTATAGTTACAGCTTTACTGCTATAACCTTAGTAATAACTAGAATTTTCTAATACAATTTGCGGAAATATTCCAAAAATTAGTATTAGAAATATAGAAAAAGCAAAGAAAAGCTAATCAGAGTGCGTCTTTTTCAAGTTATAGAATCTCAGAAATGACAAGGAATCAAAGGATGATTAAATGGGATCAGAAGTATATGTTTGTGAGCTTGTTTTAAAAATATTTTTGTTAGACATTTACAGAAATCTCTTTAACATAATTTCTTTTATTGTTGAATTTAAAGATAACTTGTAGAGGGAAAATTCTTAAATACTTATACGCTGAATGATGATTTATCAATATTTTTATTTTACTTGTACTTTTTTAGCTACAGTCCAAAATTGTGTGTTTTTAAAAGAAAACTATTGACTAAAATCTCATGATAACCTTCTCTATCATAACAATATTATACCCGATAGGGTTATTATACGTAAAAATCGATTACCACTGAAAATAACTCTTTTTAAATGGAAACATTATGGTTATGACATATTTATAAGAGATGATATATTTATAAGAGAAATAGTTTAATAGCGTATCATTCTAATCAAAAAAACGTAAGCTTTATTATGAAATCCTAGCCAACTATGCCTTCCTTTAAAAAATGCATCTTAGAAATATAAATAAAAATATTGATAGTAGGTTCAGCGTATCACTATCTTAAAAATCTCCGTCTATGCTTTTCTCTAAATTTAGCCGTAAAAGAAATATAAAATTTTATTAAATAAACATTAAAAAATAGATTTTCAATTTTTTACAAATATCTAGAGAATATTTGACTTTTTTAACGAAGGTAACTTTAAATCAAGTTCATCCTTATCTAGTCGTTTCTCTGCCAATTACAATTTACGAAATGTTTACACTCAAACTCGAAGAAAAAGCTCACCCTGTATGATCATTAAATTTCAATAAGAACTATTATTATTATTCTATAGACAATTGATTTTAGTGCGCAAACTGTTTCTTAAAAGTCGCATACTTCTCGATTCTATCACGCTTCTTGGGCTAATATTACACTATAAAACATCTTTAAATAAGACCTTTTATCTAATACTTAATTTCATGTAAACCTAAGTAAGAAAAAGATAATACATATAACTAAATGATATTTTTCTACGAATTTTTTTAGCAGAAACAGTACATATTCCTGTGAAAAATCTTTTACGGTGAAGCAAAAGTAGATCTTTGAAGTCTTCGTTGTGGGAACTTATTGAATTACGCTTTCATTCTTGTCTTAACTTACTTCCAGTAAATAACTGAAGAAAAATTAGAAATCAAGATTTTCGTAATTAAAATAAGATGGGTTAGCTTGCTGGTTACGTTTGTAATTATTTAACAAATTACGTATTTACAATTGAGCTGTTCGAAAAAAGGGATACCTTTTTCAGTTTATCTCATGTGACAATTGTAAATTGTGAATAATTTATTTTTTATTCTTTTGCCTATAATTAAGTCGCGGGAAGAGTAGCCTTTAACTTTGGGACTTCTGGCTTAGCACTTAGTAGGTTCGGTTATTAGTCCTGGGATCTCTGTTGCTTCTCAGTGCTGAGGTTTTCCGCAACCTTCGCTACTCCATAGTGTTTGCTGAGAGCGAATACCATAAGGCGCATCACGAATGCAAACGTACTAATTAACTCATAACCGACCGGTCATTCCCATAGTTGAACTGTTGGGGGTATTGAAGCATAAATTACTATTATTACTGTATTTTAATAAATATTTCACTGTAACAGAATAGTGCAATACGAATATTGGTCACATAGTGTTGGTAATTAGGTGTTTTACGTGATTACACAGCGCTGGATAAAAGCAATAAACTCTTGCGAGATATATAGAAATTTATTAATGGCTTCAAATCTGGTTTACGATTAAAATAGCCCTTTACCGATATTCCTGTGTATAAAATTAGTTTCTTTTGTTTCAGAGGGACCCGGAGGACTGCTTCTAGACACCGGATCCGGTCCATCTTTCCTACCACTACCTACTCCCGTTCTGGAACAGGTGGCAGCAGGAAACTCGGAACCCGGAGTCACCACCCTTCGCCTTCCGGATCCGGGCTCGCGATCGCACGAACTACCGGCACGCGAGGTCGACATCGAAGTGTGCTTCGTATGCAAGAAATGCAGGACAGCGTTCGCCGGCGAAGCACCGCTGCTGACCCATCAACGACATTGCTATAGCGGCAACTTAGAGAGTCGAGGCGCTTTTAGAATCGTCCAGACTGGGTACGATTGCAAACTGTGCAACGGCGAACGCTTCCCGACGCTGCAGGAACTGAAGAGGCACTGCGAGAACGAAAACCATCCGAAATTCGCAACCGGCAGAGTAAGTTCGTCGCAGCCGCCTCCGTCTGAATCGCCGCTCAGTCACGAAATGGAAGACGTCGTGAATCAGATAACCTTATTGGCGGCCAGGGCCGCGCAAGAAACGGGTACGGATCAATCCAGAGTGCTAGATAGTAATTCGAATACGTTTTGCCAAACCTCAGAACCGAAACGGCGTTTTCTAACGCCTTCGGATGTTTCTCAGCCATTAACCAGTGCAGGACATTAATCTAACAGTTCGTAACTTATGTAATAGAAGTGATTTTCTATCCTGATAACTCTCACATAAATGCCATCTAATTCTATTGGAAAATCGCTTCTATTATAGTATGGTACACATGATATTGCCTAAAATAAGGGAACTCAAGCTATTTCAATCAAAAAAACAATGATATAACGGATAAATTAGTAAATATGCCTAATACAATTATCGCCAATATCACTAAAATTGTAGTGAATCTAAAACTCCAAGCAACTAAAATTCCTAAAGAGAACTAACCGAAAAATATCGCTGAAAGTTTTTCGACGATTAAGAAAGAAATTTTGAATAAAAAGCAATTAATGACATGAATATTATATATTTACAGCTGATCTATATATATTTTTAAACGTTATATTATTATGATTATGATTATTATTATATCGTAGTTGTGTGTCAAGTATCGTAGATTTGTGTATAGTCGATTTAAAAAAATGAGAAAAAAATGATTAAAAGAATAACTAGGTCCGATGATTCCTATCGCAACGTATAGTTACTATGACACTTTGAGAAAAATTAAAATTAAATTAATCTTTTAAAAGTAAAAAAAGCAAAGGAATATTAGGTGTACATAGCTCTAAGTTAGCGCCATGAGTTCCTCATTTCTACAAGAATAAAAAAGAAATCTTAATTAGAAACTAAAGCAACAGAAAGATCGACACCAACTGAAATGCGAAAGATATAAATACAAGTATTTGTGAGAAACGAAATTGAAAGAAACGGAAGACGAATAATTAAAGCAAAACTGCGACTCCAATGTTCCTATAATAATCGAGAGATGTAGATACTGCATGCGGTACTCTGTGGGTCCCAGGTCCCGGGGTCCCAGTAAAACAAGTTCCTATCGCTCGCGCTCTTTTGTTCCTCTCGCAAACTTTGTAATTAGAGCGCGGGCGTTTTTTTTATTCATTATTAATTAATTATTATAAAAAAATGAAAAAGAAATACAGAAACCTTTATTACTATTATTATGACATTATTATAAAAGTTGATAAGGCAAAAATGCTGTATTTATCATTATATATGTATATGTATATCATCATCAGCTGGTTATATATTGAAACAAAAGTGAAAACAAAATGAAAAGAAAATCAAGAAAGTACACGGCTCGCTTATACAAAAAAAAATAAATCTAAAAATAATTAAACAATGAAGAGAAAACCTGTCATCCACTTTCTAAGCCAGCAAAATTGGTTCCTACTAATTACTAATAATAATTATTAATAATAATCGATACATACGGTGTTTATTAAGTAATAATATATATTAGTTATGTTTAAAATAATAAAAAAATAAACGTTGGTTTCCGAACCATCGATATTGTACGTATACATAGTGGTAGAAAATATATTTAAAAGAACAAAAAATTTTAAATATATTCTAGGTTTACGTATCCAAAATAACTCAAAACTGGGAAATACATTTGTATGACCTGCCTCGCATATTAGTGAGTTTATTTGGAACTAAGTGTGATTGTTGAATAAAAACGCGCTCGCATCGGCGGCGATCTGATGTACTCAAAATATTTTAAAAACAAACCGATAACATATCCGGCATCGCCTCACTAGATGCCGCCTTTCGAAATACCAATATTTACTTATGATCGTTTAAGTATGAAAGTATAAACATTAAATTCTGACAACTCTCAAGTAGGTAAATTGTCATCGGTCGCAATCTCGCTAGATATCACTTCGCCCCGGATTCTAGCGCCATCTAGCGATGCTAAGTGAATGTGAAAAGTGTGGAAGAGGGGGATCAACTCTCTGAAACAGAATTAAAATTTAAAAAGAAATGAAAAATCAATTGAGTACCCTCGCTCTTCTTCCTGACGTATTACACGATTATTATTACTATTCATATATTATTATTGTACGACGAATTATTATTGCTAATATATTACAACGGTCAAGTGTGTATTTATTGAGTATAATTGTTTTTCCTTTTTGATTTTTTTAACGTATTTTTGCTCTGCCGGGCTGCTCATGCATTGTCCGTAAAATGGTTCCTAATGTATTTCATATCGCAAGTTTTATTATATTAATAATAATGCTAGAATTTAAAAAAATTATAGTATTGATAAAAAATTACACCGGATGAGGAAAAATGTTGAACTTTTTGTACGTTTGACCATTCATTTTACTTTTATATACCGCAAATTTTACAAATTGCGAATTAATGGATCTGTTACTTCGGTTGTAGAAAGAAATTAACGGGAATCAAATCTCGCGCTCTCCCTTCTAAAAAGATCACCAATTAATATTGTAATAACAAAATTGAATTGATTTAGAGATAAATCCCCGACACAAAAGTTTATTTTTTCCTTTGCAAATAGTGGTTAAATTTTATTTTTGATTTCTGTGAAGGGAGATTTATCTCTAAACAATTACGAATCTCGTCATCTCTCTCATGCATACAGCTTCTCTAATCTCTTTTTTCAACCTGTTTACAAAGATGCATCCCACATTTTTTCAATTAAAGTTTTTCCTCTTCTGTTCATTATTAACCCCTTTTTTCCGAAATTTTCCCTTTCAAAGTTATTTATTTACATTTTCCACTAATTTTCCTCAGCATGCTGCTGCACCGCTTACTTCGAATTTATTTTTGATTTTTTTATATGAGAATTTGCTTTACTGGTCCCCTATTATTTTTGTACATAGTTTTATTGTTGTAATTATATATTATTTTTATTATTATTTAGAAACGGACCTTTCAGTTTGGACCCCACATATGAACATCGAGATATTTTTTTTATTTTCATACATTATTTCTGCGTGCAGTAATCTTGCGTTTTTTCGTTTATTTCGATTATTTTTTATAGAAGCGAAGAATTAGGAAAAAAATGGATAATAATATTTAATTCTATATCTACAGTTTGTTAGGTGAATATTATTACTATTATTACAATTATTATTATTATTGTTAAAGTCATGTGTATTTTTATAGTATTTTTATAATACTTGTACAAAGCCAGTATATGGAACATATCTCATTTCGAGAGAAAATGCGTTGTTTTATTTTTGAGATGATTAATCGATTAATGAATTAATTACTATTATTGTATTTGCGATTTGGTTGCATCTTTGTAAATATTCATATATTGCAGGCATTTAGTTTGTAAGCGTTGATATCAGAATATCATTAGCAAGATAAAAAGGGAATAAAATTGTATAAATTATTGTTTAAGATACTTTAGCATTTATGTTCTATTAGACTTCTTTTCTTTTTATGCAAAAGTTATGCCCGCGCATAAGACTTGAAACAGTGATTTAGTTCGTAAGTTTTACATAGATCATAATTAATTATTATCGATATAATTTATTTTTTCTTCTTTTTTTGTGATGTACATAGATATTTTTAAGTTGAAGTGTATAAGGAAAGAAAAATGGAAATGTCATGTGCGTTTGTATGAGAGATTTGCTGTTTTCCTATCTGTTTAAGACGAGTGGAGGTCGAACAACTCTCAGCGACCTCTACTGTGCAAAAAAAAAACAAACAAAACGCTACTGCTATATAATTATACGAAAGAATACAAATAAATGTCATAAATATTGTTTTACATTTGTGTTTATTGTTGGTCATTACTACTATATACATTTGATACAACGGATTTTTTTATGTTTGATGCAGAAGGGAATGAATATTTTTTTAACTATAATGGATTGTTTATAATCGCTTTAATTTTTCTTACGTACTTTCTTCTGATTTATTTTTCGTTTTTCGAAGCATAACGTTTTCTTTCCATGTATATATATGCGCATATTAGGTATATCCTATCCCTTTTTGTGGTCGCTTTCGCGTCCAAATAAGCAAGAACACAATAGAGAGAAAAATGATTCAACAATAAACGAATGTTCCGTTACTTTATACAAATTGAAATAATGAATATTAATAATAATAATTAATAGGTAAATGTTTGTATCCTACGGCTTGAGCCGCCTCTCAATTTGTGAGTGTATATGAAAGTCAAATAAACTACATAGTTTATCATAAAAATACGATTGTCTTATTTATAACCTAATACCATCTGCGGCTTCAACTTAATTTACAAAGTACCACTTGTTTGGTACCGTCATTAAAAAACAAGTACAAAGGCCAAGTAATCCACAGTAACTTTAACTAAATTTGAATATTCACATTACACTATCCTGTCAACTCGTACAAAGAATCAAAAACGTTCATTCTATATTAAATTAATACCAAAACCGATAAACAGTAAAGAAAAATAGAATTACACAAAATTGAATCGAAAAGGCTATATTACCAAATAATTCTCAAAAGCTGAATAAATATACATATACAAACAACAGTTCATCTTCCCTAATTGCTTAAAGTGACTGCTAGCTAAAGTATTTCATTCTTTTTATCTAAGAAGTCGAGCATTATGAACTTCATCGATCACAGAGCATCAAGGGAGTTTGCATTGTTATTAATTTATAACTCAATATTTTGTCAAAATGTTGAAAAATACCAAATCTCAAAGTCGGCAAATTTTGGTGCACTTAAAGCAATTTTCTTCTACAAAGGAGGTGACACGGTGTACCATAAAACATGCGGTAAGTATACATTTTTTTTTTCGAATACACCATGCATGGCTTGTAAAGGGAATAATTTACAGAAAAGTTCAATTAAAATACAAAAGGTGTTCTAATTTGAAGTTTTTCAAGTTTATAGTAGAATGAAGCAATATTTTTATTCCAAATTTTTATTAAACATTTTGGCGTAATTCCTGTTCAATTTCATGAATATAATGTCCTAACGGTTTAGTGGTCTAGTGGTGAGAGGACCTGCGCTTGAATTTGGGTGTCGTGCGTTCGAAACCAACGTCCATCAAGTACTTTTTCGGGCGGGTTGGCAAAATAATTAACTGCGGTTCACCACTTACGGCGAGAAGTAACAGTAACAAGGCCATGGAATACCTTCACTTTCCTACACCTTACTGCTCCTGAGGTCAAGACAAGCTAAAATAACTTGTAATCTAAGCCTCATTAGGGCGCTCACACCCAAAAAATAATGGCCTGTTTAAAGTCATCAAAATGTTTAATGATAGTTAGCGTTAACTGTTTGCTTTAAATAACTCCACAGGAAAAACTCGACAAAACGTTATATCTCATAGTCTATCAGCCAATTAATGTTTCATCTTTGAGAACATCTGTTATTTCCAATTCTTTAAATAAAAAGGATTTGTGATCATGCTTTAACATGGGGCATTGACAGTTTCATTTTGTCTTCCCTACAACTTTGCCGGCTTAGAAACTAAACCAGATACTTACCTTCAGTAGACTTTTCCAGTATTTCTCGCGAATTTTCCTCCGCTCTGATTCGACAAATTTGCTTGTTTGCATACGCACCCGCTTGAAAGTGTACTGAAAATCGCAGTTGAAATTTTGCTGAGGAAACTAACATCATCTATTTTTTGCTATGTATCCCTATTTACGAAATGACGTAATACGATTTTACTACTCGAGTTATCTGAATCTTCTAAGTCATTACATGAAAGCCTTTGTACAAAATTTTGAATAAGTAAGACGGATTTTAGTTTCAACAATTGCTGATAACGACAAATTGATGTTCTGAAGTCCTTACAAACGCTACTAATTACAGCTGGAATATCAATATTTACCGTTCCACCTTCCTTAATTTTTTTTTGAAGCATTTTTCGAGTGGTTAGACATAATAAGCAATTTCTTCTGTATTCTGTATGGAAATTCTGCTTAGCTTTCATCAAATTTAAATTGACTTTCAATAATAAGCAGACGTTGTCCAGCTTTCCATTTTTATTAGCCGCAATGTTCTTACTTCTTGTCGCCCGGTGGTATTCTACAGTCCATTCATATAAGGTAAGCAGCGCTACAGTCGCCGTTCGTATCATACGGCTAAAATTAAACTCCATTAAATAATAGTGGATACTTGGATAATGCGTTAAAGAGACGATATAAATATATCTATTTGTATTGATTCATAATTTTCACATGTTTTAAAATTAATATTCGTAAAGAGGTATAGATTTATTTGAACTAATTTCTTTAATATAATCAAGAAAAGAAATACAAACGATTTCATTCTAAATATTCTGAATATTTTATTATAATAATCCAATTACAAATTAATGAACACTGAAGTAAACCAAATAATCATACACAAAACAATTTGAAGAATAGAGGTTTCTACAAGAACAAACAAATTTTATATTTAAAATTAATCATGAAATATTTCCTCTTGTTAAATATCGTATTAAGTAAGTTCTGATTTGACCTATTTATGCTAAGCAAATACCAATCATATAACGAATAACGCAGAAAAGCACGAATTACTTTTGGCTGTTTGTAAACAGCTAATTTCACCATCTACCACATCCCAGTCTTCTTTTCTGCATAGCTTCTAATTCCTTTTTCCCAACTTCTTCCTGGTGCCCCTTTTTCTCTTCTATTACCAGACTTCTATATCCAAACCTTTTGTGGTAGTCTGTCCTGGTCCATTCTCCTCATGTGGCTATACCAGCCTAATAATTAGAATTGTTATTTGGGCTATTTTCAATAATGTAAATAAACAATAGTTGTTTCCGTTCCATTTGATGTATTAATAATGTATAAACTTACATTACTTCTCTTATTCTTTCATTTCTTTTATTATCTAATAATGTCTTCTTACAGCGGGATCTCCACTACATCATCTACATTGGCATTATTTTGTTTTCCGTCTTTTTATTCAGTGCCCACACTTCATTTCCATAGGTAACACAGTTTTCAACAAAAGTTAGCCTCAATTTGGAACAGCTTTATCACTAAATAATTAGATTTTTTTATTTATTTTTTTAAAAAATATACTTCTTGATGTAGAAACTACTAGAAATTATTATAGTTTACATTTTATTAACAATATCTACGTAGATAGATATATTCTATCTTACGAATTTGCAGTGTATGTCGTGTTAAATTGCTTAACGTTTTACTAACAGTGCTCATGCGCGTTCTGTTACAGAAATATCAAGTGATTTCAGAGTCCGTTGCAGAATATTGTAGCCCCTGAAAATAGATAGAGATAGATATAAGTTATCCTTACGATAAGGTTAACAATAACAATGGTAGAAACAATACTTAATTAATGAAAAGAGACATTAATTACAGTAAAAAATGGAAAGACAAATAAGGTCCGTATGTACGATTAACGAAACAATAATTTAATTGATCTACCGTAAAAAAACCCTGCACCTTGTAGTAAGAGTTTTCCGACAAATAGGTTTTAAAAATCGCTTTAAAGTTTGTTTCATCGTACATGCTTTATGTGTATAGATAATTATTTTGTTATATATTCAGATATGCAGGTATTCAGGACTTAAATCGAAACCTGAAATACGGGTCAATTTTGCCGACGAAGGGGAAGGTGAAATTTAACAATTTCTTGTAGATAATGATTAAGAATACTGATGAACACTAGAAAGAACAACTTGAATTTGATAAATAGATTCAAGGTATCATGTTCAATAAGTTATTTGACAGTCTTCACCATCGAATGAAGCATTAGCAATTGACGTGGCAGTTAACAATATCAAAACTTAAACAGGGAGATTCCCAAAATCTCTTTATCCTTTGTGTTGTCCCAACATTTTTATGGATTACTGTGCCTTTCGCATTAGTAATTTCTGTTACTAAACATATGATACCGATCGTTATCTATCAATAAAAAGAAAAAATCTTAAGGCTTCCGATTTCGTTCGGTAATTTTTTGCACACACTAGGTAGAGAAATGATTCGGACAAAGACGTCAATATTTTAGTTTTATATTAGGAGGGTAATAAAATCACAGAGACCTAAAACTATAGGATTTATTTATTTACACATGTACGAGTTACGATATTGAAATGATTGGATAAAAATTAACAAGATCTTTAGCGCTTAACTGCACTACTTAAAGAACCGAATATATAATTTTTAACGTATAACGTAACTTGAGTTTTTCACAAAGTCTGACATTAACGTAAAAAAACAGAAAATTATTTTCCAAGTAAGTTTACTTTAAATTCAAACCACAATGCAATTATTGCCCAAGAGCAAAACTAATATTTCTTTTTAATGAAAGGAACTGGTGCCTTTCCAACAAATGAAAAGTGATTTTTTTGATCTATACAGGCAATATTTTCGTACAACTAAACAGAAGGGTGCACCAAACAAAAGTTATTATAAAAAAATCGAAAAGCCTTGCCACAAATCCCATATCCCCATAACCAACAACGTAGACATGTTTCTTCAAAATGACTTTCCTAGTTCAAAATATGATACTAATTTGAAAACGTAAAGCATTCGCATTGTAGCAAGCTATCAGCAGTTCCTTGCTTCGTTTATAGACATTGGTTTTGCACGCCATAGTGATAGTTTGCTGCAATTCTGCAATAAAGTATTAAACTTAATGTGCAGAATTCAATAGTTTTGGTTATTGCTTGTACTACATGCTTAAGAACATACATATTTGCTAATGAAAAAAACGGTACCAATTCACAATACCCCGACTTTATTAAATAATGGCTACCAGTTTCGTGCGAATCATCCTCAAGCCAAGATACTCCAGAAAAGGATTATAAAACTAAATCAGATGTAAACAATACCATGATCCGCACCACAACAGCAAAATTACATTAAAAACCACTAGGTTATAATTTTATGAAGACGAAATAAAGCAATAAAATAGTTAAAAGGGACAAGATAACAATGTTCTTTCTTCTTCCCTTCGACACGTGGTAGATAGGCTATTGCCTTTTTTCTTCCTATGCCTCTTCGAATGTCGATACCCAGCATTCTTTCCAGCGCTTTGAGCCCTGCCCCGACTTCTTTTTCCAACAGGATTATTTATTTTGGCACTTTTTACCAATCTATCATCGTTTGTTCCCGGACTTCACTATCTAGATTTCCAGAACTCGTTATATTAGCTTCCAAGTGTTTAAACTGATTAAATTGTTTGATAATCCTTTGGTGAACCTCTAGTTTACATGTTACGTTTCTTTGGATGTTACTAGACATTTGGTTTTATTAGTGTTAACGATTATATTTAGTTGCTTTCCTGATTTATTAAAGGAATGAACTAATCTTTGCATGTTGTCTTCAGAGTCAGCGATCAGTACCGTGGCGTAGCAGACAGCATTGAAGTAAGTATTGTCCATTCTGTATCCTGCTGTTTGAGGTAACTTTCCGATTATTTCATCCATAATCATGTTGAATATAAATGGCTAAGAGAGTCGCCTTGTCTAACAACGTTCTTTGATTATAGAAATTATTGTCGTGAATAATACTAAGATATGGTAGAAAAACATAGATTTCTTTAATTAATTCATTTGGTATTTTAGATATTCTATCATAGAAATAACTGTTTACGAAAACGAATTTTTGTTTTTAAGAAGAAACAAGTAACAGATAGCTTGATTAAAATTGATTACCTAATAATACACAGTAACGGTAACTAAGCCCTTTCCAACAGTATATAATGAACACTTAATATTTAAATAGTACGTTTATTGATTATAGATTCAGAAACGATTTATCAATGTATTATTTGTTTCGAGTAACAATGTACAACAATGATGATCTGTACCTATTGATTTGCCCTCGTCACGTATTATTAAACAGTGAAATATCATAATCTACAAAACACCTATATCTCCATAGTACCTGCATAATTTACTGTTTATGCAAAGTTATGATAATGGCACGCATTTACATTTCCGCCTCGTAATGTCCACGTAAACGCATGCAAAGCGCATTTCAGTTATGTGACCTGTCAAAATAATTACAAAATCTGTCACCCACGTAAATTTATGAATCTAAACTTTACGATTTTTAATCTCGTACAGGTAACAAATACCTTTCTATTTCATTTTTCTCCAAATGGAGAAAAAAAACGAATCCATTCTTATCAGTACCAATCTAATTAATTCAATACTAAATATAGAAGTCCAAGTAATTTTTATCGCTATTGTATGTGACACGGAACAAAAGCAAAATTTATGTTATGCGCGTATTCAATTTATTATTATGTAAATGCATATCCTGACCGGAGAGAATTACATTTGCATTTGACGTGTTCGGATCCAGCAGAGATAGAGCCGCAGGGCATTTTAACAAATCGTAAAAACTGCTTAAAGGATTAAGCAATAAACGCCATACACTTATAGGTAGACGCGACGAGATTAGCGACAATCGAACTAATTATTGCCATGTAGCTTTATTTAACAACATTTGTAATAATATAAAGGAGACAAATAGGAGTAGGTGATAGCAACGTTGGCGTTAACATTTGGATCATACTATACGATAATAGAAGTTATTTTAGTGTTTCGTTGTTGATTGAAGATCTCTACCATGCAGATGACTGTGAAGATTTACACCCACATATAAAGTCAGTAGATGCGAAGTAAGTTTGGAAACAGTTTGATGTTTATTCAAGTAGTACCTATACTCCACTCCAAAAGTCGAGAGACGAACTTCTTAATATACCGCTCAAATAAGATACATGAACAAATTTTACATGGGAAAATTCAAATTTCCTTTATATCGGGTGTTCTGAAAAATTCAGAGTCATGTAGGTTTTGGACAAAAAGACGTATGTCCTAACTTAAGTGTGTGGTTTATATTCGATTCTAAGTGCCAAGTACTGTCTGTAATACTTTTCAGAATACATCTAGAATGCCTAGGATGCCTAGAAAAACACCAAGATAAGAAAACGCTGTAAATGCAGCTTTCTCATTGTATTAGTGAAATCAATTCACGAGAAAGACAAGCGTTTTATGTCTCTTCACATGTCTTTCTCGTGAATTTATTTCACTAATACCATGAGAAAGCTGTATCTACAGCGTTTTCTTATCTTTCAGAATACAATCAATAGAATTATTGCAGCTTCTTGACAAACCGGCACAGTAGCACGACCACAAATTTTGTACAGAAAGAGCGATTGGTAATGCCAGGAAAATAATGAGCTTTTATGCACATAGAAGCTATAATTCTGGGAAAATGTATTTTTATTTATGCATCTGCTAATATACGTACACTAGCATTCACTGAAGTTTGGCCAAGTACCAAAAAGTTTAAAAGCAAAAATATAAGGCAGCTAGTACTAAAAAAATAAAAGCATTACTATAATGGATTACACTGCCCAACACAATCTTTGCTGACTTCTATATGAAACTTGCCTTTTACTAACCTGAGTGTACTGAATCCAAAATTCATATTAGCTTTTGCGTATCACGTCGCAATTTAACTCTATGTCATACTACGCTCTTTAAAGTATCACTAATGCGGCTAAGTAGTTACTTAAGGTCTGATAAGATATAAACAAAGTATAACATTTTAATGGTTCATTTATTTATTTAAATAGAATATCAGTCACGGGTATAGTGCAAGTATTTAATTTGGTAATTATTAAAAAATTACAATAGAACTTGCAAAAGCATAAACAATAATCAGGGAATAAATTGCTGTATTTTCTACTATGTACTTTGGTTTGAAAGTCCCTTTCAACACTCCAACAGTAATCGGCCATGATATAAGGATCCCATCTTCTTTGGTACCAAGTTAGCATGGTTTTTAAATCTTGATGAAATCTTTCGCCTTGTTCATTGCTTATAGCACCTAAATTTTCGGGAAACTTATTAAGATGACTATGAAGAAAATAAAGATTTATGTTCATGTTACAACCTAAGCGGTGAATTTTTTTAAGCATTGATTTCACTAGAACCTTGTAACTGGTGGCTTTTTGTTTCCAAGAAAATTGTTCGCGACCACAATCAATGGAGTCCGGGCTTCTTTCTCAGCTTCGTTCATAGAGTTGATGAAATCTGGATCTGTCATTAAAGTTCAAATTTGTGATCCATTAAATGTTTAATTTTTTCGTAACTTAGTCGTGAAAACTTTTGAAATATATACTTGAAACAGTCCCCTTGCAAATCTAGAACTTTAACATACTGCTTCATAAGACCCAATTTCGGAAACCAAGAAGTGCCGTAGAAGAAAAACATGACATGAAACGAAAAATGGGTACCATGTTTGGCATTAACTAACTGAACTAAAATGAAAAAGGCCCCACCTAGCGAAGAAAAAAATCTCTATCATCACGATAACTCCCCGGCCTATCACTGTCAATTGCGATAGCAAAGCTAGTTCAGCTACGGTACGAATTGGTGCCCGAAACACCATATTCGCTAGCTTCGACCCCCTATAACTTCTTTCGATTTCCTATCTTGAAGAAATGACCTGGTGGAAGGTGGTTCACCTCAATTAAAGAGGCCATTCCCAAAATAGAGCCCTATTGCGCAGAGTTCGTCAAATCCTATCATTTGGATGGCTTAAAAATGCTAAAACATCGCTGGACCAAGTATATGGAGCTGCAAAGAGATTGTATATTTATTAAACTTATCCAAAGTATAAAACCTGAAGCGTTGAAGTGACTTTCAGAACAACATCATAGATTCTAAAAAAATAGTTTTGACCATCTACAGCAAAGGTCATCCTGTAGTTGATTATGCTTATTTCGAATTCATTTCTCTTCACTACAAGATTTATTTACCGTAGCTTTCATGTCACTACGAATTACCAGGTGTATGCATAAGTTTTTTACAGTTTAACTAAGAGTCGGCGCCAGCGTTGAGTCTGCCAAAAGCTGGCGTATTTGCTTTATTGTTCAGTTGTCATGTCAAGTTTTCTTATTTAATCAAAAGAAAAAGGCAATTGAAGAACATGTTCCACTGATTAGAACATGCTAGACATGGTTTCGGCAATTTAAAAGTGGTGATTTCATTGTGAAAGATCGTGAGCGCTTTGGTAGACCACAAAAATGCGAAGACGAGCAATTGCAGGAGTTATTGGATGATGACCTAATTCGAACTCAACGGAAATTCGCAGAAGCATCAGGTGTGTCACAAGAAACAATCGGCAGACGTTTACAAGCAATAGGCAAGATTAATAAACTCGGTAAATGGGTCCCACACGATTTGAATGAACGTCAAATAGAAAATCACAATCACCTCTGAAATGCTGCTTCAACGCCACGAAAGGAAATAATTTTTGTATCGAATTGTGACGGGTGACGAAAAATTGATTTATTTTGAAAACCCGAAACAGAAGAAAGCGCGGTTTTCACCTGGCGAAACCAGTCCTTCAACACCAAGGCCGAATCGCTTCGGCAAGAAGACCATATTCTGTTTCTGGTGGAACCAGAGCGGTATTGTGTATTATGAACTTTTGAAGTCCGGCCAAACCGTTAATATACAACTCTATCGCCAACAAATGATTAATTGATACCAAGCATTAATTGAATGGGCCAGAAAACATGACAAAGTGATTTTGTTACACCACAATGCGCCGTCTCACACAGCAAAACCAGTGAAAGACCTCGAAATCGCCTGAGTGTGATATCCTTACGCACAGTCTGTACTCCCTAGACCCGGGCCCACCTTACTATCACCTCTTCGCATCAATGGGGCACGTGTTCACAGAACAGCAGTTCAGGGATTTCGAGGAAGTTCGAAAATGGCCTGACGAATGGTTTTCCCCAAATGGCAAATTACTTGAAAGATGGGTGATTTTGAATAAAAAAAAAACTAATTTCCGTTGAAGAATACGTGCTTCTTGTTAGCAATAAATCGGAAAAAACTTATGCGTACACTTGGTAACTGAGTTCCCATTCTTCAAAAGACAACATATTGCTCAGATTAAGTAAGGAAACATCAATTGAAATATAACATGTGCTTATTTTACTCAGGTATATTCGTCATGAAAAGATGATGTTCATATAGGATATGTATTTGTTTGTAGAAAAAACTAGATTCTAATTTGTAATACAATAATACTAAATTCAAAATATTTATATCTTAAGAGAACAACTTAAGTAATAGTAATTAAAGTACTTCATCAACAATTCCATTCCCGTTTTCAAAAAATCTAATACTCGCATATATCCTCACATTCGCGTATATACATACGTATATAAACGGAACGCCGATTGCCACATATGTGTATTTTCTATAATCGAAACCCAAATACATATATACGTTAGGTGAGGATCAAATAACTGGCGGGCCAGACCACTAGCGACGCAAATTCGACGCTTCGACGTCGGCGAATGGCGCTGGTCCGCACGACGCGGGGTTAAAAATCCTCCTGATGAAAAATAAACACGGCTTTCGTTTTTCTGGCAAAGCTGATTTCAGCGTCGACTTCGAATAGCCTTTTAAGAATTAAGAAGGGAGCACCACGTCAGCTTCGCCGGCTCGATTCGCCAGCCCTGCAATCTACCCCACCGCCTTGCCTTTAAAGCTCCCCTTTCTTGCCTCAGCCGCCGTCGCATTCACCGCCCGCTTTATTTCTTATTCTTCTTCCGTTTCATATTCCGCTTTACATCGGTAATTGCTTTAATTATTCAAGCCGCGATTCCTGGTATTATACCGGCGGATTATTAATTTCAGAATGTTAATTCGTGATGAACGTCGGCTGGCTTTCTCTTTAATTCTTGTTTGCAATTGAATGAACGGTCGGAAAGAAGCTTTTGTTTGCTGTTTTTGTTATTTTTAAAGAACAACACAGTTGCAATAGGAAAATTTTAATTGATTAGTTGCTTGACAATACTTAAAAGTTAATTGGAACGGAAATTTGTGGTATATAAAATTGAGTATTTCTAGGTGATAATATTGCTATCTTTTCACTTCTCAGTAATTATTATAATCTTTATCGGAAACAAATAAATCAGACCAACAAATTGTTTCATTAATAGCTTAGGTAAGTGGAAGCATTCTGTTTTATATTTTCTTATTATTGTAATCAACTATAAGCGACTACATATTTTTCAGCTCTCCGCCAAGTTCTACAGTTTCTAAATTACCTGAATTACCAATGATTTACGTTTAAATATATGTGTATATTTTTTGATTCCAAAAGCAAAGAAAAACGGTTTAAGTATTAGCATTAAGATAATACTGGTAATGAGGATTATTATTAAAAATGAAATAGCATATAAAGCAAAATACAATATGGTATCTCATCTACTCCACGAAAGGAATAATTTTAGCAGCAATAAAGTAGTTTAATACGCAGAATATTACTTTATATTCGGTAGAATCTGATGTCGATAATTTCATTGAATTGGGATCATTTCAAATTAGAAAATATTTTATACTGCATACATACGCAGTATGGCCGAAAAAGAACCGAACTTTTTAAATTAACAGGAGCATTAAAGTCGATCAAGTGGCAGTTAAGTTATAGCGGCTTAAAACATATGACAAATATATGATAGAACAACTAGCCAATATTAAATTTTGTTTCAAGCTCGGTAAAAGTTTTACAGAAATATTTGAATTAATGAAAGAAGTGTATGGTGATGGCTGCTTACCCCATACGTGTTCCAGTGGAAACCGATTTCAGGATGGTCGGAAGGCATTCCAATGCCACGCCGTCTAAGGAACAAAAGTCGTGAGGTGCTGGTCGAAGAAGTGCATGAAATTATCGCATACGATGCGAATTCGACTGCGAGATGGATAGCGAAGGAATTAAATACGATCAAAGACATAATTCACGAAATTTTGAGGAAAGATTTGAACGATCGGAAAGTTTGTGCTCGATTTGTTTCTCATGCCTTAGCCAAGCAACAAAAAATTGCCAGACGAAATCAATCATTTCTACAATCGATTGTTACTGCTGACGAGGCTTGGTGCTTCAAGTCAAAGTGTTCAAAATCAAAAAAATCACGAGAGAAGACAATGTTGATTTGTTTTTACGACTCTAGAGGCATTCTACATCGGGAATTTGTTCCACAGGGTCAGAATGGCGAATATTATGTGGGGATTACAGAACGTTTATGGAAGAGAATCGTTCGAGTGAGGACCGAATATCGAGCGCCGGGAAGTTGGTTTTTGCTGCACGATAATGCACCACCCACAGGACTGTCACTGTTCGCGAATTTTTTGCGAAAAAACAAGTCTGTGTACTACAACAGCCTCCATATTCACCAGACTTATCACCATGTAACTATTTCCTCTTCCCAAAACTGAAAGTGGCTATGAAAGGAACGTTTTTCGACAATATTGTACAAGTCCAAGAAGCTATGACAAGGATCTGTGAGGCGATTCCGAAAGATGACAAAAAAATATGCTATCATTGGTTGAACGTGCCTCGAGCTGTATTGACTCAGAAGGGATGTACCTTGAATACAAATAAATAATTTTGATGAAATAACTAGTTCATTTTTTATTTGAAATGTTCCGTTATTTTTCCAACGTACTATGTATATAATACTTTCAATTTCCCATAGTATAGTGAAGAAAATATATCTAGTATGTTCGAAAATTAAAATAAACCTTTATCTGTTGTACTGTATCCGGAATTTAATTTTATTTTTAAGAGCCTTCTTCAAGTTGGTGCGTGTAGCGTGTAGTGATAAATAAAATTGCAAAATACCAGGGTCTCATTCACCTCCGCTCTCTCCAAAGCAGTTCCCTTGAAGGTGTATACATCGATCGTATTGCTTCTGCCGTGAAAATAATGCATTCAGATCATCTCGTATGTCAGGTAAAATCATCATGGTAAAATACATACATATTTATTAAGAAATTATTATTATTATCAATCGAAATAATTACTGCCACACTCAATGACTTTATGCCAATGGGCCAACAACTTCTATGTGGCTCTTTTACAACTCTATAGATTTTGAATAAAAAAATATACAGACTGCACTTATTACATTAACTCGAGTTTTGAACTGCCTATGCTTCATACAGTTGTCAACAGACGAAAAAACGTAGTAATCACTTATGGAAATATCGGGAGAATATGGAAGGTGAGTAACGTTTCCCAGTCAAGTTCAGAATTCTCTTCCAGGATCAATCTTGCTTTATCCTGTCCGGCATTGTAAAGATAGCACTTTTTCCGATTGACTAAAGAGGGCGAGTTTCTAGATGAGTGCTGCTTGTACTCGCTGAAGCTTTTCGCAATACATCTTCAGAGTGATGGTGTGACGTCTTTCCAACAACTCATAACGGACTATTCCGATTGCTGTCCACCAAACACAAAATCTTGTTTTGGGACAAGAAAACCTCCAGGATGTATGGTATTAAACAAATAGGCGACAGCCAATGATACTACCGCTTAGAATTTGAGTATAATATCTACTTTTCGTCGAAGGTTAACAACTGATCAAAAAATTATGCATTATCGTTGCGTGAAATATTTGCCGAGTAAATGGTAAGACGACTTAGTTTGTTATCATTTGACAATTCTTGTGGGACCCATTTGCTTAGCTTCCACGTCTTTATTAGGTGATGAATGTGAAAACAAATGGTTTCGTCACTCGCATTGAATCTTTCTGCAAGCTCTACCCATACTGTACTGGAATTTGTCTCCTTAAGATCCTCGTCGTTAATAATTTCCCGGATTGCGCTTCATCAGTCAAGCTGAGATCTTCCGAAGGAAGCAACTTGAATCACTTCTGTGCTGTTCGACCACCATCATCTCCAAATGCGGTATATATATTTCATGCCGCTATTGCATTTTTAGTACCCAGTTTGTACTCATAGAGTAAACAACCTCGAATTACAGTTGTATTCGTTGCCATTTTCAACTATTCAAATTAAGAATTAAACGATTGTCACAAAATAACTTTCAATCCACAACTTAAAAATATTCATGGCACTCTGCTGTGTACAAAAGCCGCATGAACTTGGTTACTATCTTGTTTGAAAAAGCAAATTATAACTAAAGTTGCACGTAATTTCTTGAAAGTGCAAGGGAAAGATTACTTGTGTAAAGGAGATAATTCTTTTTTTGTACGCCCAAACGTAGTAATTTGTGTTTTGTGGTTGGAACAATCATGCAGCAGTTAAGCCAAAATAGGCAATGACAATACTCGTCGTTATCTTTACAAGAAGGCGTATTTCCATTTATTACAGTTGCAACTAACTCAACACGATTATTGACCCGTTTAATTCGTTACTTGTTAGCTAACTTTTTATAGTAACATTCTTGAAATATTAGTAACCTAAGTTGCAATTAATTAATGATTTATTTCGTTTAGGTTTATGAACTTTTCTTGAGCAATAGCTAACAACACCAGATTCGTTCGTCAACATACATTTGTTTCACATTAGTACTGCACTGAAATATAAGAATTTTATATCCTTGGTAGAATTTAACATTTTAGAGTCTAGATCGACGTTGCCACACTTTAGTGCAATTTCAAATTACTTCTACTAAGAAAAGTCCTATGAAATATTTATGTATTTCTAGAAAAACGATCTAAAAGACAAATCGCTGAAAGATCAATATAACAACAGAAACGACAAGCAGAGCAAGCAATAGTAGCAACGCCAATGTAGCAACACGCGCTCGAAACGAAAGGCAGCAGCGCCACACGAACCTATACACACAAATAGGGTACGAACGTACACACACACACTTCAACGTGTATCCACCGCCACCGGTATACCCGGAGCCTTAGACGTGTGGCCGGATGCGACCGTATATGCATGCATTCCAATGAGATTTTCTGATTGAGTCTCTCAAGATGGCGCTGAGTGCAATGAATAAAACATCAAGAGCTCGTAGGGAAATATTGAAAATTGAAAAGAGTCTCGGCGGAGCAACGATAGACTCAATCGATGTCGTTACAGGAGATCCCATATTCCGAATATTGATACCCCGCGCCGATATGTAACCGGAGACGAGACCGACTCGACTGGGTGGCGGATGGATGGATGGATGTTCGGTTGGATGGAGGACTTTTCGCTGCTGCCGCCTGCCTCTACTACTGACTGCCTACCGCCCTTCTAGGAAGGTGGCGGTAAATATAGATGTGGAGGTGGAGGATGTAGGTAATAGGCTCTTGTTCCGGATGTACAGCGTTGTATAAACGACGGCTTATTATCAGTGATCAACGTAAACGAAAGGAATGAGAGAAAAAAAAGATAAAATGAGATAGTGTTGCTGGTACATGTTGCGTGTCGGTTGAAATACTTCATTAAAACGTTGATTGAAAACAGAAAGTACCTCCTCATATTTAGAGAAGTATACATAAAAATTCGCTATATATTGTATTGTATTGTGTTATCACCAAGCCTTCCAACGCTAACTCAGTCATATTCCCACGGCGAGAAGAAAATGAAAATATGTTGGTGTATTTGGATTTGCATTCTGCGTCTAATGATGTGGTGTTCGTGAATTTAAGAAGGTCGTTAGCATCAT
Source organism: Trypoxylus dichotomus (assembly GCA_023509865.1). Classification (NCBI taxonomy): domain Eukaryota; kingdom Metazoa; phylum Arthropoda; class Insecta; order Coleoptera; family Scarabaeidae; genus Trypoxylus; species Trypoxylus dichotomus. Next base: position 41,566,255 of record CM042074.1, on the reverse strand, counting down.
ATTTACACTCTTGGTTTTCAGTTAAACCGTTGTCCATACGCACTATACTTTGATAATCGGGATTCTTATTTGCAACCGCACACAATTTATCGGTTACTATACTATCTGTTAGATTTCCTAACGAGGCTTTGAGGTAATCTACTATATTTAGCGCTTCATCCAGTGGCTGCTTGGTGTTCTCTAATTTGAAAATAGTATCTAAAAGAATGGAATAATTTTCGAAAATTTGCTCTGTTTGAGTATGGATTTCGGTATTTGAAACCAGCCACTGGCTTAATAAAATTACTTGGGCTTCTTGCGGATTTAAATTGAAAATATAAGGTTAAATAATATGTAAAAAATTCTCATAATATAAGACACTTTTAAGCCACGTTCCCCATCTCGTCAGTACCGGTTGTGGTGGCCGAAGAATGTCAGAAGAAGCCTGTTTAAACACACGAATGCGTTTTGGAGATATAATAAAAACTTTTTGGTAAAAACTATAAACTGATCTACTTTTGGATAACTGTTTCTGATAAATTTAGCTACGAGATGACATGCATAGACCAAACAGGTTGCATGAAGCAATTGAGGATAAGATTGTTTTAGTAACTTTCCAGCTTTAACCATGTTCGAACCCCCATCTGTAACCAACATTACAAGTTGGGCTGCCGATATATTGAACTTGACAAGGGTACCTTCTATAGTTTCTACCGTCCTTTCCGTGTTTATCTTATGTAATATTCTACTACGTAAAAGAAGAGGTAAGGATGCTTTACCGCTTTTTAAAGTCGACACTAACACATTTAAAATGTAATTCTTTCGTGCATTCGTTGTTTCACCTATCGTCGGTCATCTTAATCTTTTAACTCTGCCTTTATTTGGTCCGTAATCATGCTAAAATTATACCATAATTAATAAACGAAAGTTTGCGCCTCTAGCGGGGTTAACAGGTCGAGTCACCGTAACCTTTGGCCAAAGTGGTTTCGCCCCTAGCGTGGTTTACACGTCGGGTTACCGTGCTACTTTGGTTTCCCCTGTTTCTTCTGAAGAAGCCTCCTACGACTGAGGCGAAACGTAGAGATCCCACCTCTCTCTTTAATTCTTTTTTTCTTCTTTTTTTTCTTTCTTTCTTCCCCCTTTTCTGTCTCTCTTTCCTCCTCTTACTCTTTTCACCTTTCTTTCTCTTTCGCGTCCCCCCTTTTTTCATTTCTCTTTTTCTTTTTATTTCTTTCTCCTCTTACTCTTATTTCATTTCTATATTATCTCATCATAACACGGTCCAATTCCGAAAGTAGTTCGTTTATTACTAACTCTGGCCGTGGAAGCCTACGTATTCATTTATACTATAATTGATCTCTTGTTCGCAATGTATTTCCCCCAAAACTATTGAAATGCTATGGTATATATATTACGTTGCGCATTTAACATATGTTGTTTGCTATTAACAAGTCTTACACACAAAAATGATATACAATAAAATGTTCGTGTTGCAGATAATACATTTAATAATAGTGCCAGTGTATTCTAATGTCGAAAATCTCTTAAGAAATCTGCTAACATTTGTCGAACATAACAAAGAGCGCTGCAAATTCACCATTATCAATCCAATCCGGCATTTATACGCATACTAACCATAATAATCGAAAACGTAAAAGGTATAATCCAGAATCAAATGGCCAGGGAAGACTTTATTCTATAACAGGATAATGCTCGGGTAGTGTAACATTGGTTAGAACAAAATGAAATAACTTTATTCCCATGGCCATCGTTGTCTCTGGACCTCAGCATAATAGACAATGAATGAGGATTTATAGTAGTGAGCACCAATTTGCAAATAAAGAACGGTTGAAAGTGGCCATTCGGGAAGCATGATAAGAACTTCTGTTTGAGTACATTCAAAATTTGTGTAACTGCTAAACAGAATGTTAAAAGTAATAAGTAAGAATGTAAAAATGTTGCCAACAATTTTGTTGTTTTATTTTGGTGCGTTTAATCAAATATCGCACCAGTTTTCAAAGCAACATTTATTAGTCAAGTTAAATTTTAATTTTTTTTTATTTGGAATACTTGCCTAAAATAGCAGTAGATTATCGGCATACAACACAAAAGTTAAAAAAGAATTATTTTAACAAAGTTATAGATATTGCCTTCAATCAAGTGTTGCGGAGTGCATTATCTTTCTGCATAGCATTCCATGAATTCGTATTATTAAAATCTGGCCCAATAGGACACATACAATTCCCTTTGAAGGAATATCTAGATACTTATGAAATTACCATAATATATTCACTAACAAGATAGATAATGTTCAGGAAAAATGTATTTACAAATATATCATAGTTTCTACATTTAAGGTAACTTGTAAGTCTCTACGAAAACTATATTTCTAATTGTCTTAAATAATATAATTTACTATTACCTTTTTAAGAAATTACATTTACGGGTTTGAAGGCGTATCGTAAAAACAACCACGAAAGTCTACTACAACAAAGACCTTATTGTTCTTTAAAAAGAAGTACTAGATTTGTGTGGCAGCGTTTTAACGAAACAATATTGAAAAATTTGTGTCTGTAATTTTTTTCGAAGAAAGTGTTACCGAGCTCATTATGCTATAAATTATACATCTACACGCTACTACAATTGTAGTAATATATTATATTTTTTTTTTTTCGGTGAACAACTAGGTTTTAAAATATACATACAACTAACAGTCTTTCCTTTAATGTTAATGTGACACAATTAAACTTTCTTAAACACTTACAAAACACAGCTAAATGCCTCCGACGTACATATGTATTTATTTTATTTTCTCTTTTATGTCTTCCTTTTTTTCTCTTTCTTTAAGCGTATAGAAAGACCTCGTTACACTACATCCTCGTTCATTTTAATAGTCAGCACACCTTTATTTCACTAAATCGCGATTCGCCGTTGCATTCCCCACGTGTGCTCGTGACAGTCGACGAAACGTCATTAGCTAAATTGAAAGCTGCATCTTACGAAGACAGTCGATCAGCTGAAGGGTGAGCGCTCGATATGAGGCATCCACGGCAAGGCACGATCGGTCCGCACACATGTTTGAATAGCACTCCAGTATGTAGATATAAGGAAAAAGCTAGTTTTGAGTCCAAATGGGTTCGAATCGATAAAAGACGACAGAATTGGAATATTCTATTTCTTTTGTGCGCCGGAAAAGTTCATTATTGCAAATTATTTTTGTTTCGCATATTCGTTTTATTGTGTCCAATTTGGTATAAAAACTCGTAAAAAACGTATTAAATTTTATCTATCTTGATCGTGCACGTAATAATGTCTTTTTGTGCTAAAAATAAAAGTTGTTCCGCAAACAGAAAAAACCGAGTAATTGGGGACGATTTTAGATAAGTAGATATATCTAACGCATAGAATCAAAAATTAACGAGTGGCATATTCAAAAGGGAATGAGCACGAGATACGTTTTCCAAACTAATGTCATTTTCCTCGCTACGCTGGCGCGTTTTTCAGTAATACGCAAGTAAAATGTTACGCATCGCTTATCACAAGTTCGCATTACCGCCATTAAGTTATTAAAAGCGGATTTTTCAACGATACTTTCAACATAATTGATTGCCCCTTATTACTCAAAAACATTACCCGTTCCTGTTGGCATGAAAGAGTTCGCTACACTATCAATAGGGCTGTTACCATAATTGGAATTGAATGTTTTTTTTTCTATTTTTAATACACGTCTGTCGACCCTGCAACTGAATTTTGTTCAATATTTTTCCTAAATGCACTTTAATTTAATCCAGTGCAATGAGAACCCTTAATCTGCATTTAATGCCATCAAGGTATAATTTATTGAATTAATGTGACATAACAAAGCGGTGAAAGATTCGGTGACGTCACAATTTACTCATTAATATACCAAAAATATATTCGGCAAGTTGTAATACTTAAATTCGAGGCTATTTTGGTGGTTTAACAACAAAAAGTAATATAACTCAGTATTCAAATTGTAATCAAGTGAAGGATTACAAAAAGTATGTCAATTCTTGTTTCTTGTTGTAGTAAATTGAATAGTTATTGCTAAATCTTCAGCACAACAGGTTCGGACTCGCCCACGCGCACTACTCATACGAAGTTGAGCCAGTCTGTTTATGTTTTCCTGCTGTATGCATGTATGGTACATCGTATTTCACGTTATAATGTATTTATACTTCATTATATGGAAAAACATTTCAACAGTTTATCTGTATATGTTTCACGAAGAATAATAATATGCAAAGTTAGCCAACTCCTCGATGCGCCAGGTCCCCACCCAGGCCGATTCGGAAACCTACCGCGTTTCCTGCGTGACTTCACCGCCTCGCAGTCTCTGTTTAACAAAGATAAAAATCGTGCGTCCTATAATGCATAATAATAGTTAATTAAGCAGGTCGATCAAAAGGGGAAGAAGCGACCACTGGCTGTCCAAATAAACAAGGTTATAATCGTATATCCCGATTTAACTTGCGTTGGTTGTAAAATATGGCGTACTGTTTGCGTGCTGGTACAAAAACGATTGCGAAAATCATGTACATAATACAACTCAAGAATAGAAAGATGGCATGGAAAAAAATATGTCAACCGGTTTCATGTGACTTCCACACATTATCAGGCTCAGACCAGAATAGATATTTTTTTTGGTCAATTGTAATACATAATTAAAATTGATGTTTCTGAACTTACTATTCTAGGCTAAACTACAAGAAAGTTTGAAGATGTTTGGAAAATACGAATGTGATTACACAGAATAGTAAAGAAATTGTAAAAGCAAAATTTGCAAAAGGTTTAAAAAAACACACAAATTAAATTAAAACAACTGTAAAGTGGACACAACAAACACATCAAACGAGAGTCTGTTAATACCAATAAAGGTTTTTTTTTGTAACAAAAAGATGTAATATATGTAAAACTCAAATATTGAAACAGAATTTTTTAAATCTTATGTGAAGAGTTCTCTATCTGTAAATAATGTAACTCAAATCTTGTAAAAAAACACGTAATTACATTTTATACCTTAACCCGTGAAAACCTAAAATGTATACGCATATATAAATTAATAGAAATACATTGTGTACCTAATACAACGACGATCAATGGTTCTGTTAAATATTGTACTACATATAAAATAAGATAAAATAGTCAGATAAAATGTTATTAATTACATTGAATACCTTTTTTGTGTTGCTAAGATGACGTAATTTGTCTTTTGGCAGTCATCGCATTTAATACTAAAAACTATGCAAGTAAATATACATACGCAATAATATCTTATTAATAACAATGTAACTTCCTCATTTGTGAGTCTCCTAGAGTCTGTGTTCGGAACTTCTGAATGAAATTGAGTAATTTTCTGCTTTCGTTTTGAGATTGCTTATGAGACTTATATACAAAACAAAAATCAAATTAACATATTTGTTTAACTATTCTAACCTAACTATTTATTATAGATAGAATCAGTTCAATGTACGTATATTACTGGCCTAAAAGGTATACAGTATTAATTTAGTCTAGTATATGCATGCCTTTATGGTTTACTGTAGTAACTACTTGAAACAAATGGAAATGAGACTAACATGGACAATTTGGCGGCATATACTCCATAGACGGTCTAACCTACTGCACTACGCTTCGAAATCATCTCCAGACGCAAATCCTTCCCTCTCCAGTGACTTTAAACAGTATTGTGAGTGTGAAATTGCGCTTATATTACTAATATTTACAGTGGCAAGTATACGTGTGGAATAACCTTTTCGGATTACATCGATATTATTAAATTAATAGTTATTATCGGATACCATACAACAAAGATAGTTTAGAAACAACTCTCCATGTTACTGTAATATTACAAAGATGTTTTACTATGTAAAATCTTTCCATAGATATTTTCCAAAATCGTCAGTGCCTTGAGTATTCGTACTATCATTACTCTGTTATTACGTTTTGGTCTTACACACAAAACAATGAATAATTCAAACTCAAGAAGCTGAGAAAACCAGGTTAGTTACAAATGACCATTGTAACAATATAATCAAGTAGTGAATTTAAAGCTTTAAAATATTCGAGTACGTTGTCGTAATATTTATTCTTTTTTCCCTGTCACTTACCATAGTACTCATATCGTCTTCTTTCCTTTTTTCAAGAGTGGCATTAGCAGTACGAATAACAGTGACAAAGTAATTATTACAAAGTTGCCGGTCCTGTAATTTGACACCTGCCACCATCTCATTCGCCGCCACCACCGAGCTCTCGTGCCATCTCAGAGGGATGGTTAAGTGATGGTCCTTGATTGCACTGCATAAAAAGTATCTTTCCACTTTAGCCGCTGTTAATTGCCGCTTACCGGGGCGCCTGATTAATTTTTAATTCGCTTATTCCTTTACGATATCGGATAGACGGCGACGGTCTGTGCGCATCAGACAACAACTGCTCTAATTGTACGTTTGTTTCTTCGCCATGAGCAGAGCCAGAAAGAAAAAAAACACGGACGATAATTGGAAGCATGGGAAAATTGATCTGTGACCTGAATATATAGTCTATTCCATAGTTGATCTAGTATTTAATGAAGGGCCTTCGACATGGGCATTTTCTAAGGATGAAAAAATATTGTACTGTAATAAGTGCTTTCTTATATCTACATGTAAGTATTTTCAACCACGTTATCAAGAAATAAGCGACACAAATAAAAGCATAAATAAATCAAAAAGGGATTAGTGATGCAAGACTTGGGGAAAGCAGTGATGCTTTGCAGAAACAGATTTTAATTATGGATAAGATGAAAGTATGTCTGCTTTTTTCAGATAACGGCTGAAACCATATGCATTTGCCCAGCCAAATGCGTTTCTTTCAGAATATTTATTTGGCGCATTCGAAAATAATAATTACAGTAGAGCTGGCTTATAAGGGTACATAATGTGCTTTCAGATACAGCGTACACTTTGCTTGGTCCCGGCAAAACGTTGTTTGAAATAATGTACTTATTACATAAATCTGGTATAAAGCAGCATGCAGTACGTGTTATATACCTAGGAATTACTTTTCTCGACGGAGCAGTAGAAACTCACACACCACAATCGCTGTTAGGTGGGGCGTATAATATAATATACTAAAGCGATTTTCTTACATAACATTTCCTTTCCAAAAAAGTTGTTTGGGAATTATGTAGTTTATGAACAGTTAGAAAGTATATGTTTTTAATTCTAGCAAAAAAGATAAAGAAATTTTGTATAATACTTGTTCCAACAGTATTTCTCTGACTGATCTAATCGCATATTCTAACAAGAAGAGAGAAACTTACAGCGGTAACCTCTACATCAAAAGATTTTTTTCCTTGGCGAAATTTCAACTCGTAATAATATCAGTTTTACGAAAAAATATTTTAACATTACGATTTCGACTCGTTCAGCTAAGTAGAGCATCCGCGCTTCGGTTTTCAGTAGCCGTTTTCGGCGACTTAGAAACGTACTGGACCGCTATAACTCGGGCTAATGGTAAAATACTACCCCGTTGCGCTATAGGTACGTATGTGCCTAGTCGACCAAACGCATGCTGCTTCCTACGGAAGCTGGTAAGCAGAGAGCGTGTGGATAAAAAATAGTTGGGCAACCGAGACGCGTTCGCACGTACTACGTAGGGGGACAATTAGAAATAATGAAGATTACGGCAAGCTTTAGCATGATCTATGGCAGCACTCCGTTGTTATTAAAAATAAATATAAATCGCGTAATCTTTAAGAAATTGGGATTTAGATAAGAAAAAAAGGCACGTTAAGAACTAAAAACCTTTTGCGTGTATAGCTTGACAAGTTAGAAAAAAATAGCTAAGATAAATATGTCCGGTCTCCTAACAAGACTTTGTAATGGAAAATTGGAAATCCATGTATTTCTTTCTCCTAAACTAAAATTGAAATGAATATTTTTCACATGTTAAGCTTCTACTCCGAAAAACTGACCATTCTTCGTTATTAGAATATCTAAATAAATATTGAAAAAAATATTTAGCACAAAAACCATTAGGTCGATAAATATGGCATTATATAGTCTATCCTTCAACATTATTCTGCAAATACGTAGGGTGCTTTAAAAGCCTTCTAAATCTCGGTCTCTATGCTGTACCCTGACTGCCTTACAGTAAAACTACAATGACATTATATTATTTATTTTTCGACATAGTCTCTCTCTGCACTAATATACTTGGTCCGTCGGTGCATTAACATCTTAACAGCCTCCTGGAAGAATTTTTGTCCTACCTCCGTAAACCGCCTCTCTACAGCTTGCATCACTTCATAATTACTGGAAAATTTTGCTCCACGTAAAATTTCTTTTAATTTGGGGAACAACCTGCAATTACTAGAGGCCAGATCCGGCGAATATGGCTGGTATTACACTAATTCAAAGTCTGATTGGTGTATAGCAGCCATACCAATACCAGATGTATGGCTGAGAGAATTACCCTGATGGAGCAGCAAACCGTGCCTTAACCTTTCTCGGCGTTCCTCTTCAGTAGAGTCTCGCTATCTAGAAATTAATTTTGCGTAGTAGGCACCTGTAATGCCCTGTCCCTTTTGCAAATAGTCAGTCAAGATGATACCTTGACGATCCCAGAACACAAATAGCAAAACCAGCAGAAGGTACGACCTTAAATTTGCGTGGAGAAGGAGAACCGTGTTGTTTCCATTCTAATGTCTTGTTTGCATGGTACCTTTCCAAAAGACGTTTACAATTCAACACCCGATTTCGTTTTTGATGAATGGTTAACATTCGGGGCACCAATCGTGCACTCATATTGGACACCATATAATATGATAAGCCTGTATCTTCCACAATGTGCCTTATGCGTACTCGTCGGTCTTGCAGTACGATATTGTGTACCTTTTAAATGTTTTTGTCTGTTGTTACCGTTAAGGGAGAACCAGCGGCATGTTTGTTTTCACAGGATGTTCTTCCGCATTTAAAGTCTCGACACCAGCGTTTGACTATATCATAAGAAACTGTAGACTCACTAATAGTTGCCATAATGTCTTTATATTATATTTTATTACGGCTCTTTGTTCTACAGTATCCACTTTTATGAAACGTCACACAATTAAAAAATTAGCCGCAGCAATACTTTCAGATACAAACTTTATACTATCTAGATATCATCTACAAATGTCAGTTAACTAAATGTCAAAAACATTAATCAAACAACCGATTAGAAGAAGGTGAGGATTGGAGCATAAGGATCCGCCCTCGTATGTATTACCCACAAAATCTATTTTTGAAAATGAAAAAAATGTCTTTTTGTACTGCAAAAGAGGAACACCGACACAATATCCTGTACATCACTTTGCGGGATAAATCTAAATATACAGCAAGTTATTACCAAATTTTTTATCCAATTGGGGGTAAATTTGGATTTTATAAGTTAGATCTGGTGTATTGTTAACTGTGTTTGGAATTGATCTTGATTTTGGGCATGAGGAAATGCGCTCGTAATTTATTAAAATTGAATTTTTTCCAGGCCTATATTATGACTCGTAGGTTTAAGATTGCCTACCGCAAAACAGCAAATCTCAAGAAACCAGTATGATGGCAATATACATATGTAACCATGGTTTTAAATCACTGTGTAATAATGTTTGTAAAATTTCAAAAACTATAACTACAGCACTAGTTGATATAAGGAAATCGAATATTGCTGTTCTAACTGCGTCTGTTCGTGCACGCAATTTAAATTTCGGGAACTTAGATATCATTTACCACTAAGGACCCAAAAAATTAAGTAGTGGTAATATAAGTAGTTCTTTTCTATTTTAATTTATATTGTTCTTACTTACGAAGCTTGTTCAAAAATAACCTTATTTTTTTAGCTTTCATTGTCACTCTTGCAGATTATTGGCTCGGGTTTTATCTGAACAGACCTCGTAATAACTCAAGGGTTCCATTAAAATAAAGAATTATTAAACACTTTATTAGACGGTTTCAGGTAGTAAAAAAACGGTTAAATTAGCTGCATTTATTTACCATACTAAATGTAATGGTTCTAATCAGAACATAGTAGTTTGTAGCAGTTATACTTGTTTCAAGAGCCATCTACTGACTAGGTAAAAATAAATTTTCGTATCATTAGTGCCAACAAAAAATGAAAAAATAAAAGAACTTAACTGTCGCAGTAAAAAATTGTTTTCTGAAAAGAAAGACGTATTTTACAAAAAGTTCCTTTACATCAAACAAAAATTTAATTACCATATACTAAGAGCTTCAACGGATTAGGGACAAGTCAAGAAATTTGCTAAATATCAATTTGCATTTGTTGACTTTGAGACTGTTTTGCATTACCATGCTACCTATTCCTTTGTGTGAGTTATTACTTTAACCGTTTCCCTAAAGCATTTCATGCAACTAGATTTGTGGTTTTATTAATGTTTAAGATAAATCGTTACTCACCATGTTGTCGTCACATCGAAGTTTACACAACGTTTAAAAATGTATAAAATTATACATAAGCATAAAAAATGTTATTACGAATTTGCAGTTATTTTTAGTCCATGTAATATTTTCATTACTGAAATGGGTAGCAGTAATAGTCTATATCTCGCCGATTCTCGACCGCCAAACTGTGAATCATAAAAAATAGCTATATTTACAAGTGTTCACTTCTTTCTATTGCAAAGTTGTGCATATATCTTAGAAAGGTGCTATAAGTCTCATTGTTACTCTTTCACACTAGAAAATGATCAGAAATTGTTTACTTTTTGTAGAATTTTAATTATTTAATTAGTTAATTACAAATGGTAAAATAATACAGTTATAATTTAGGTAGAACTGAGAGCTCTGTATACAATTTCAATGATAAAACTAAATAATAGAATTAATATATTTTAATATCTCCACGTCTTTGTAGGAGTACTTTAATTAAATAAACGCAAATCGATATACAATAGAAAACATGTGTTTATTACAACGCAAAGTTTTGTAACAAATTTGATTATCTTATCAAAGTTAATGCATTCCAAAAACGTGACAAATATTTTAAGGAATAAATTGGAATGTATTCCTATTTAATTTCATTTCCCATGAACTAAAGTCAGAGGCAATATTCAATACTATCATTTTAAAGTATTGTAAGTATATTAGTCTTCAGGCTAATATATCAGATGCATTTTTTAATGACTACATCTTGTCATCTTTCCAACTCTAACCTTCTCTGTTAATTTCTGTTGCATATCATGATTCCTTGTTTCTAATCATTACCCTTATCATCAAACAAATGTTTCTGGTATTCCTTATTATTTCTAAATGCTTAAGATTTAGATTTTACTTAAGGAACAATTCCTTAAATCAATTTACGTATTATTAAGCACATGCGTTTCCTAAATATTTACATCTTGGTCTTTTGAATACTCAGATTTGTCAAAGTAATCTGGATTATTTCCAATGGAATGACTATAATCTCTTTGAGGTACTTATTTATCTATATTAATGAATCTGGACGCGTGTTTACAGAGTTTTAAGAATACGAGGAATGTTCAGAAATTACGTTCCAAGAGGAAACAAAGAAGCCTGAACTGTATTTTGTTTTTATCTACAGCCACCATTTTTTAGGTATGTACCATACCGTGATACCATTTTCTGTATTTTCTCCTCAAACAAGGGAGCTGCTTGCAAAGTCAACAGCTTCTTTCACCTCGACGTAGAAACATATCGGATCAAATCTTCTGTAATTATTCGCGCATATTTTCACATTTCTCACTAAGTTGTTTCACGGATTGCTTGACTATTGAATTACTTACAGAGTTGGAATTGGAAAGAATTTCGTTTTTTCATAATTTTATAATTATTATATAATTAAAGAAAATATTAATTTTATATCAGTTTGTTACTTATTTCATATTTTAATTTTTTTACAAACACAGCGTAATCAAATAAATTTGTTAAATACTTGAACTTGAGAGGTGTTTTTAATGGATTATATGCATTTATTTACTTCCTGGAATTATTACTAATCGACTTAAATTTAATCAAATGACTTGCTTCAATACTACCTAGCGAAGCGAGATATTCTAATTTACTTGTATTTAAAACAGTATTACCTTATAAAACGATATTTTGTAAAACACCTTTACGTTACGTTCTATGTTCACGTTCACGTTTATGCTAACCTTTATATTCACGTTTATGAGAATTATTTTGGTGTTTCTCAATTTATAGGTTGGCGCAAATTATTGAGTACACAAAATAAATAAAATGATAGATAACAATAATCCTTTGTTGAAAGGCAATGATATTGCCAAGTGATTATTATGTGAAAGGAGGATATAAAGCGGTCAATGATGCAGGAGCCCTAAAACGAGGTTAAAAATTGATAAACAGATTGTAAAAGTAAAAATGAATCAAAACAGTGGTTTTAGATATTTAATCTAAATTCTAAAGTATACGAACCTAATTTGAGTATGAGATTTCATAATCCTGGAAAAGTGTCCTGAGCCACTTTCTACCCTTTCGTCTACCTTTGATGATATAATTTATCATCAATATCAACATTACTTTTCAGTATTCTAATATTATTGCCAGACATTTTAATTTTCTATAAAATTCTTAGTACACTATTCAAAATTAGATTTTCAGGTACTTTCTTTAGAGTAAACGAGTAAAAACGTGGCCAACAGTGTTCTTTTCTTAAGACAAATTCACAAAAACTTCTAATAAAAGTAAATGAATGAATAAATATAGCCCTTTTTATGGTTCACAATTTGGCGGCACAAAACTGATCCAATATAAACTACTAGCAGTAATATTCCTTGTAATGTGTACGTAAGCATTAATGACCATAAAATATATATAAAAATCGTATATCGTTGAAATTTATACGCTGGACGTGAGCTGATATGTTAGTGCGATTGCGACACTGGCGGAAATCCATTTTTTTCTGTATCGTGACAAATGCCATCAAAATTCCTTTCATCTCCGTTGGTAGGCGTTAGCTTAAGGTAGCAAATATTAATAGCGCATATACTAGAGTAAATTTATAGAATTAACTGCTTGAATGATTCCTTATTCCTTGAGTTTTTTTATATCTTTCCGCGGACCTTTTAAATATGGCTTGATACTCGCTGTACATTATACAGAAAGTGGAGAAATTGTTGTCCTTTGATTTGGCATTACAACACCGACAATATATAATCTCAAAGCGCTTTTAACTTCTATCAAATTTAGTATTACTATTAGCTTTTTGCAAAAAAGTAAGTCCAGAACTAGATGTTGAAGAAAGGTGGGGAAATGTTACTATAACAAGAGAAAAGTCGTGTAATGACATGAAGTTGAGTTGAAACCCTTTCTAAGTTTTCAACATTCCATGTACTAACTAGTACAAATCACTTCTACGTTTTCTCTAAAGTTTTCCATTGAATTTTAACTATTTAGAGATGGGAATGTTCCCACCTCCACTACGCACCGTAATCAGTCATTGGACTGGATCAAAGGACAAGGGATGCAGAAACGCATACCACGATCTCATATTAAAATCGAATATTTAATTCAAGAAATGACACATGTCCTATAATTCTGATCTCGATACTATCATTTAAGTAATGTATAATATGTACATATTTTATGTATTATACTAGAATACCATATTTTATTTCACAAATAAGATACAGACACAGTACAATTAATAAAAATTGAAAGGTATATGATTGACTAACTCATATTTACTATTAAAAATTATTCCGAATTTAGTAAGGATTATGCCAAAGTTGCAAGAAAATTCCATATAGGATATCGAAAAGGAAATTGTCCATTACATGTGCGCATTTGAAAAATAGTTACAAAATTTGAGAGAATTCCTACACTAAGGAATGAAACAAACAAAACGAACTATTCTACAAGTCATTTAAAAGAAGATATTGCAGCTGTAATTGCTGGTATTACTGAAAATCTAGAAACATTATTTCGTCTTTGTTTTCAGCATTGAAACATTCCAGGAATCATCTTTTTCACAATCTCCATTTAAAGGCTTATTTCGCCTCCTTCAAAAGATAAAGCTGGCGAATTTTGGATTACATCGCCAATCTGCAAATTGGGCCAATACATAAATGGATAATGATACTTATTTTTTCAAGAAAATCATCTTTAGCAACGAGATACATTTTTAACTCGGTAAAGTTCTTGACATGAATACTGAAATGATACGTGACTAGCTTCTGCTACGAATTTGTTTATACACGAGCATGCATCGTTTGAACTGTAATTATGATCAGTTTTCAGTTTGAAAGTAGGGAATAAAAAAGAAGATTTTGAACTAATGTTAGTCCTAGACTTGTAGGTTTGAGAGTAATTTTGCAATTCACTAAAAATCTTTTAGAATTAATACTAATAATATATTTATTTCCAAATCATGTGATCAAGGAGAAAACAGGTCCAAAATGAGAACAATAAGTTTTATGCCAACAAAAACAATGAACACGCATTCGTACATCATTCATCATAGGTACTTATAGACTCGGAATAAATTACAATTATTAAATGTACCACGCCTTTCCGAAGAAGATTATCTGAAAAGAGTAGCTGCGATGGGGGGGATATCAAAGAGTCGCGTACTGGGAGAAAATTACTGAACAAAGATATGCGAAGTGTGGTGGAAAATCTCAGGTGATTTGTGCACTTAGTAGGTTCTTTGACTTAAAGACAATGTATTTTTTATAATAAGAAAATGACCAATTAAACAATTTGCTAAAGTATATTGTCCAAACACATATGCATATAGTCCTTGTGGTTTTCACGAATGAAATATGAGATATGCATCTTCCAAGTGTTGATCCGCGTACGAAGCTGATTCTTATAAGAACCTAAAGTAGCTCGACGTTTCGATGAAGTCCCTTTTATCTTCTTTTACAGCAAGGCATGATACTTCACGTTCTAGAGAAAACCGGCTTTCTAATTAAATAACACAACTTCTTATTGCAATCTCTGACGAGCTAAATCTTTTTTTTTACTTACACATAAATCATACTTTCAATTGTAATGAGTTTTGTTTAAGTTTTGGTATATACATCGTATCCACACGTTCACTAGGTTTTAGGTGTCTCTGGATCTTCACCGAACCAAACAATTTGGAAACGGGATGTTGTGGAACCGTTCTGCCTGGTTCACTCTTTTAGTTTCAAATATAATCTGAATTCTTTCAGAATCATATCTTTGAATTCAGATATAATTAATTTATTTAGTTGGAAAACATTTTCAATAAGTAAAATTGACAATGTTATTATTTAAAGTACCAGTTGTTGCCGATGCGTTGTTCTATCCAACGCGTACTAAGTTTGTTTGCCTGGTTGTTAGGCTACACAGCAAACACTCTTGATGATTTGAAATACTAATAAATATAATAATAAAGCTACCAGTCGCGCAATCCTTCCCATGTTTACCAGAACTAAAACATTATCCGGACAAACAATATTTTTTCATAGTGCGTGTTTCTATAGAATACCTTTTGTACAGAAATAATTTTGAAAATGTTTAACATAAATTAAGTCTTGTAAAGACGATATAGATAGCAATACGATATGGAGTTTACATCTTCACTGTGCACGTAACTGAAGGGACTTTTTTTAAAATAAAAATAATTGCATTGTGAGTGCTGCTAAATGATAAATAAATGTAGATAACTGTACTGTAAAGCGCAATGAAAAGAAATCTACAAAGACTGTAGAAATAAATATTCGAAATGCAATTAGAAGAAATTCTAACGTTACTTTACCCCCAACAACAACAAAAAGGAAGCAAACGCGACTACAATACCGTCCCTGTTTTAAGTTTACAAAACAAACTTAAATTTCCTTTCAGTGCTCTTATTTTTTCTACTATAGTTGGCTGCCATTTCTGTATACATTTCCAAGCACGAAATCGTAAAACTCCATGTAATAGGATACATCGCTTATCTTCCGCATTAAAATGCATACTTCAACAAGAGCCACCCTGTTTTCATCGATAATTATATTTTACCTTAATTTCTCCTTGGAGTGTGATTCGTGTATTATCGATATTACCTTTCCTTATTATTCACACTCGCACCAGAACATAATTTCCAGAGTAGAATGGTCTATTGTAGCGGGTAGAAGATGATTCTCCCCCTCTCCACGAGGCCGGGTGAGGAAATAACGAGTTTTTTGCCGTTATGAGAAAAGAACGCGGGCGCGTATGTTCTCCCGATAGATAAATCTTGATGAAGATAAATCAAGGGACACATATTGTCGTAAATTAAACCGAAAATGTGGCGCAGAAAAGAAAGCGGAATGACAATATCTGCTGTGTTGTTGCGAGGAGGAAATGAAATTAAAAACGTGCTTACATCAGAATACACGCACCACGTAATATATGTCGTTTCGTGTTGTTGGTTTGGTATTACGTTGTTCCATACACGGAATTGATTGAGATACATTACGACTTTGTTTGGAACAAAATTTTTGATTTATTACGCATTTGAAAGTATACAGTTACCAAACTGTTGCAGAAACTGTTATTGCTTTAAACATTCGCTCAAAAACCTTTACGAATCGGATATCATCCTAAATAATGTGAATGATGACTGGTTCTGTGGATTTATTTTTTTAGTAATGAAAAGGTTTCATTTGGATTGAAATTTGTCCTGGTGTTCAACCTTATTTGCTATTTGGCATTCGTAATTAGTTGCATCTTACACAGATTCTTCATTTCGTCCATCGAGCTGGTTTTATTGATTATATATATGATTTTGTACTCAGACTTTGCAAGGCTGTTACTGGTTGTCATAATTCTCAGATAGTTTCCACAGATGTCGCGACCACAATTTCTAAATTCTTTGAAATCAAACACTGCATCCACTCATACTCTACAAATTCATTATTTTGCTTTTGTTCATCTCATTGACATATGGTTAGTTCTTTAGTCATTTTAGTTTTAAACGAAAGCAATGGGAGATAGGGAAGAAGTGTCTAGCTTGACAAGTACCTGCAGAAAAATATGAAATTCAAATCACTGGAGCTAATATACTGAAGCAAACTAAACAAAGTATTATGAATAAAAGCCTTGCTGAACTTAAACAAAATTACGAAAATTAGGTCGTCTCTATCCTCAGAAATAAGATAT
This sequence comes from Trypoxylus dichotomus, assembly GCA_023509865.1. Lineage (NCBI taxonomy): Eukaryota > Metazoa > Arthropoda > Insecta > Coleoptera > Scarabaeidae > Trypoxylus > Trypoxylus dichotomus. Next base: position 41,549,150 of record CM042074.1, on the reverse strand, counting down.
CATCAGTTATTGCAAGGTAGTGATACAACTGTGGTTATGAATGAATCCTGGTAGTTGGTAAAATGTTATAATTACAGGGATTTGTTTACATAACCTCTTTTTCTAGAACTTTGCTTAACATATGTAGTAAACTGATTGGTGCAAATCGGAGAAAGATAGGGTTTCGACTTTTATGGGTAGAGGAATGACCGTGGAAGTTTTCCAAGCATATTATAGTGCGTATACGTGAAAAACCAACACTCTTAACGTTATTCTATTAATACATTTATGGAATTCTGATAATATCCAATAATGTTTGAGTAAGTAGGAAATATATCTGGCAGCTATTTTTTCTGTATCCACTAAATCCGCAGGTACAGCAGTAGCTTCTTTACTTTAAATCTGTGCCTTTTTAGTCTGAGCGTCATCCGAATCAGATGGAAGGAAAACAAGTAATTATGTATAATATTGCCCAACGACAAAAGTACCAATTGCAGGACAAATAAATTATGAGAATGATACAGATAGCGGTCTCTGTGAAAATCTGCATTACCTCTTGAAGATGTTTGTTTAGATTTTAGAGAGATTCATAGAGTAACGGTATTTTGAAAGCTATTGACAGTGAGCAAGTTTATGTATTTGTGTAATCATGAAAAAAGGAGAATACTTGTCAGTGATTTGATTTCCTTTTTGGATGGAAAATCTTATATAGAGAGGTTAGATGCACTTCTGATGACTACCATCAGATACCGGCTTGAGATGTAGCTGAACATATGTATTTGATGGGGAGTGTCCAGGTTGCCACACTAAGATGCTTACGGTCTGCGTGATTAATTGCGTCCAGGATATCATTAGCAAACTGCTAAGGTTAGAAAAATTTTAAATATGGTATGCATCTCAAGTGAACGTGTGAATACATTTAAGCAGAAAACAAGTGAGTTTCTGCGCGTAGCTGTAGATGAGACGTGGATACATTAAATGGGTTATTCTCGGAAAATGTGCACCAAAGAAGGCAAAGATAGCCGGAACAGTTGTGATGACGATTTTTTAGGATTTGCAAGGAATAATTTCAATTAGATGTTTAGAGAGGGGAAGTACAGTACAGCACAATACTAAGCTGATTTATTGTATCGATACGACGCTCAGCTGAAGAGAACAGTCATTACCTACAAAAAAATCTTTACCATTATGACACAGTTCCAGTTCACTCATCGGCAATTGCGGCAGCAATTCTAGTCTAGTTATGGTACAAACCTCCGGCAGGTTTGGTGCAAATTTGAAAAATGGTCTGGCGGAAAACGATGAACGTGAAATGAAAAAATCAATCTCGAAACTGAAGCCTATTTTATAGACCTCAACAAATCCTATTATTTGGATAGCTTAAGAAAGTTAGAGCATCGTTGTGCAAAGTGTACAAAGCTACAAGGAAATTATGTCTAGAAATAAACTTACTAAATGCAAAACAATTGCGTTGCCTTCACACAGGTATTTTTGTACTATATTAAGTTGTCTTACAAATGTAATGAAAATCAAAACAGATAAGTATATGTAATTATAGTATAAATATCAAGGAGGTAATAATAAGAAGCTAAAGAAGAGAAACCGTGCGCAAAACCGAAAAATCTTGAATAAACGACGATTACTGGTGAATTTTGCAAAGTATAGTTGTGACAAAATATCTGGACAACTTACTTTTTAGTTGTAGAATATTACAAAGGAAGTCTACGTATATTCTAAATTGGACCGCACCATAGCATAATACATACATTTAAATCTACAAAGTGACTGCACGAGTGAACAACAAAGTCAAGAGTTTTAAAAGAAGTTAAATACATAGATGTTACATAGTCAATGAATGCAGTTTACTATCAAATAAAGTCCTAGATTCCTGCGAAATAGGAATTTTGCGAATGTTTCAATTATAATGTACGAAAACAATACAACATTTGTTGATAATCAATACTAAGCTAGCACTGTATGTTTTATATAATACGCACAAGTAGGCACGTAACACTCAAGTAAATGTAGCAGGTTATTAATATACAGATTGAAAAATCGCACCCCAAGACTGGTCCCTGCAGTTTGCCAGATTCTGGAAAGAAGTTAGCCGAGAAATACAAGGGTTCCTATTTATATATGTAATTGGTAACAATGATGTTGCTAGGCGCTATCTGACAATTACATGGTAAAATTTGACATTATTTGACTGTATACGCACTTAGAACGTTTTGTCATACGGCTGCTTTTTATGTTATTTATTAACTTTAAAATTTCATCTCAGTCAAAAAACGGAATTAACTCAGGGGAATTTTCGTGCAATGATTTACTACGACTTTCAACGCGGATTGTCTCAATAACACTGCATCGATCAACACACTTCAGCTTTTGGCGATCAAACATTATTTAAAACTACTACCGTATATTACTAGTTTCATGAATTCAATCCTTGCCGTTGTTCGCTCAGGGACGAGTTTAAAGAGAGTCGTCCAAAACCGATGGTTGTGCCATTAAACATCGGTACTGTGCGCGAAGCGATAAATCAAGATCGTCATTTGACTTACCGTGAGATTGAGACATACCTGGGCATTAGCATAAAAGAAATATACAAGATTTTACACGAAGATTTAGCTGTGAAATGAAAAAATTGTACACGTTGGATTCCGCACAATTTAAAAATCGTTGAAAAAGGTCTCGTGTCAATTGGTGCAAGGAAATGTTCTAAAAATACAATCGTGATGCGTCAAAGGCCGTGTATAACATTTACGCAGGTGACGAATCTTGTATCTATGCGTATGAGCCCAAATCTAAACAACAAGTGACTGTATTGGTCTTCCAAGATGTGCCAAACCCAACCAAAGTTGTTCGCGCCAGAAGCACCTCGAAGCAAATGGTGGCCTGTTTTTCGGGATAAGTAGCCATGTGCCACTAGAGAATCGTAGAACGGTCAATTCTGAATGGTACACAACTATTTGTTTGCCAGAACTCTTCAAAGAGATAAGAAAAAACAACCAGCGACGTAGGATCATTTTTCACCACCACAACGCAAGCTCTCACACGTCGATCCAAACAACTCAATATTTAATTGGTGTCAACATCCAAAAGAAGCGGTTGATACGTTTAAAATGCATGTTTTGGAAGTACCTCACTCGGAATGGAAAAAGAGCTATGCAAATTGGCTCAAACGTATGCAAAAGTGTATCGATCATCGTGGTGAATATTTTGAAAAACAATAAAACCATTATTAATGATAAATACATATTTCTTTTATTATTCCGAATATTATTCCGTTTTCCGTATATTTAGTATTTGTAATAATGTAGTATGATCAATGTTGTCAAAAGCCTTGAAAAAAATATTGAAGATAACATCAATCTGCTTACGAGTGTCAAGAGATATTTACTAATACAAAGCAAATTAGTGATAATACATCTGCCGGCAACCAAACCATGCTGATGCGGAGTTTGAGATGTATATGTTTCCGTAGAACAGATATTGAAGCAATTTAGCAACGTTTGATATTACACTTATGGGGTCTATAACTGCAAGTAAAACACAAAGAAAGTACCACTGTATTCTTGATCGAAACTATTGTAAAATGGTTGATTACGTGTAACTTTGCTTGTGTGCATGTCTGTATATTCTATGGCGACGATGTAATAAATATGAAAATAATTGCACTCGATGACCTGTTCTCTCTACGTGAATAATCAAAATAATCAATACTTCAAAGGAAAAAAGAAAAAATCAAGCGATAAAGCAAAAGGAAAAGAGAGAAAATTGACTGCAATCAATAATAATAGTAATACGTACAATAGCTCGAACAGAAAAACGTTATTCGTTACATATATTAAAATTCATCGGTGGTAATACACTTAGTAATAAAGTATAATTAAAGGAAATTATTTTTAATAGAGGCCCGGAGAGTGTACTCCGCCGAGCTTAAATATACGATTTGTTATTTTGATTTATCAGAATAATTATTAAATAATGTACACTTAAGTCAGCCGACCGTAGCGAACAATCGCGATCTTTCGGTCGACGGTAATAGCAAAGGCGATCTGGACGACTATTGTAAAGTGTATGCTAATTCCCCTATTATATTCAGTGCTATATGGTTTTTATTAACTCAGACACAGCACCAGCACCGGTTCGTTGTCCATCTCGTTCACGCCAACAACGGCCGACGAAGATGGAGACAACCGACGGTGGATGGTTCGCGGTAAGAAGCGATTATACACCCACGACCCCGTCGTAAGTGTGTGCGTTTGTGAGACGCGGAGAGATCTGACCCCGCGGGCTGTCCAGTGGTACCAACACCGACGGTATCCGACACTTCGGTTCCGTTCTCGGGAATCGAACGGAATGAAACATGCATTACGACCGCTGTATTTCTCTTTTTTCTTCGCTGCAAGCTTTAAAAACTGCTCGGCAATCGCGATTTTACGTGTTAATTAAATTTAACTCGGGAGATGATTCATTTTTATTTGGGTTGTTAACGTATGACTTGACCCCTTCGAGCATGATGAGGTATACGGTATTCTATGTATTAAAAGTATACGCTTTGTATATTGGCAACATTTAACTATGCGTAAATAGAGGAACGCTGTGTACCATGAACTGTTTTGGTAATATTTTCTTTTTACACCCGTTTTATGGCCTATAAAAGGTAAAACGCGTGAATGATTTATATAAGTACGTATATTTACTACAAGACAGCAAAAATAGCAACTTCTATTTAATTTCGTAACTGGAAAGATTTATTTAAAATTGACTCACGATACATTATTATCTACTTGTACATACCTGCTTTTTTTATCATTACACATACATTTTTTTTACACATTTACACATTTTCCTATGTGTAACTTTAAAAAGATAATTATCAATGCATTAGAGGCATGGCAGGCAACTGGTTATACACCACTGAAGAATTTACCTATAGCTTAATTATTGAATTAAGTTGCCTTGGAAAGAAAAAGAAACAATTTTTTCACAATTATTTTTGATTTTTTATTCGTACATGAATCTACACATTTTATTTAAAGGTAAATAACTAATTTAAATAATAAGTAAGTACAACAAAGATGAAAAGGCGTGGCCATGATAATGTGGTACCAGAAGAATCATAGTTTAAGAACAGTTAGAGACATGTTTTCAATTAATTATCCTGACAGGGCCTTGTGCGAAAACAATTCTAAACATTTTTAACAAATTCAAAGAAGATGGTTGTGTTCTAAATTCCCACAAAAAAGAAATAAAATTACTCATGTTTTAGCGGAAGGCATCAAGTTGAATATGTAGAGGAGCGGTCTGTAAGTTTGCTTTTAGATGTAACCAGGCACTTTAGAGTATCATACAGTTCTGTGCACAAAAGCCTGAAAGAGTTTAAATATAAACTATACAAGATATCAAGCCATCAGGAGCTTTTCGAAGAAGACAAAGTAAAGCGAACTGATTTTTACGAAATAATATTTAATACGTTACATGAAAATGAAGAAATTAAGAAAAAATTTTTACTGATGATGCTGCATTTACTGTAAATGGCGAAATCAACTCTTGGAACTTCTGGTTAGTATCCTACATTTATCAAAAATGCAAAATTTCCTTTCGATTACTACGTAAGACATTGCCCCCATACAAATCCTCATGCTCAAAATCTGATCTGCACAGAGGACCCTTGAAATGTCGATGTCTGGATTAAAATAATAAGCGATAGATTTATTGGTCCACCTTTTATTTCCACAAAATGTTTGAATCTGTTGCGAAACCACATCATTCCATCAATTGAGATACTGAATATTGATGAACCTTGGTCCCAAGTAAATGGGGCTACGCCACATTCTACAAACGCCGTCAGGAATTCTTTGAATGCCACATTTCAATGGCGGTGGATTGACAGGTTTGACCACATGCCATGGCTCCGATCAGCCGACTTATCTCAAAATGATTTCCTTCTTTGAGAAGTAAAATTTATAACGTACAAATACGTAACTTGGAGGAACTCATAGACCGTACAACATACGTACTGTATGTGATGAAATAAACCCAGAGTTTATTCGGAATACCTTGCGTTGCTTTCAAGATCGCCTTGCTTGTTGCCTTGAAAGATAAGGAGGATACTTGGAAAGCTTACTATAAAATTAGATTTCTTTTTTGTTATGTTGTTTTGTTTGTCTTAAAATAATGCATTCGTTAGATTTGCAGAATAGTTATTCTATTTGCATTAAGAGAGATCTTTGGTAGCACTGTTAACTGGTTTTGACAGGAACACAGGGTTCTCGCTCGTTTAATATGATTGTGTGACTGCTTCCCTGCTATCCTGCTAACGCATTAGCAATTATCCTTTTAAAGTTATACATAGCAAAAGGAACCTGCAATATTGATTCTTGACGTGATATTGTTGATGATGGATTGTGGAACTTACATAGTTTGTCGTTTCTCCCTATTGGCTTGATATTGGAGTACGAAGTTCGAGAAAAATAAATCGAGTTCTTATCCCCACACGAGACACTTTCACTAATAAACAGGGAAGACAAATCAGACTATGTAAGTTCCAAACAACAACTCTACCATATACTGATAGTGGTTAAGATCTTGGACCATTTTAAAATTATTAGCATGGGCTGCTATAAGTAGAGCCCAGATTATTGTTTCGCTAACATTTATTATTTATTCAGAGTGTTAATGGGATCATATTATGTTGCGCTATTTACTTGTGATATTCATCACCCTTTAACGGAAATTCAAATGTAGTAACCTAATGAAAAATGAGTATATCTTATACAGAGTATAAAACATTTTTTTGTTTATCATTTTACAGAACATTAACTTCTTAACAAATCTGTTTTGGTTTATTTTGCAATTTCTTTCAATATTGTGTTGTTTCGTCACTATGGCTAAACAACTTACTTTCCTTCTTTTCCTTCTATTTCCGAATTTTTTATCTTTTGAATATGATGTATTAAGATAACGCTGATAAGAATCACTTTTACTGTAGAAGCAGTAAAAATCTGTATAATCAATACGTTGTAGCCCCTGCATAAATTATATCTGGTTATAATTACTGTTAATTTCCTTACACAAAACTGGACAGATAAAAAGATTAGACTCTCTTATTACAATCCTTTCCGTTCACTGTGATAAAATGAGCCACACTTTCTGTTATGAAGATGTAAGAATTTTGAACGTTGAGAGTGTTCAATTTAAATAGAATTTTATTGAAAGAATTTAGATTCCACTAATTACAGAAAAGACAATGATAACTTTAGCTGTAGCTATTCAAATTTATACGCTCGGTAACTACTATTCTATTTATTATCACAAATATTAGTTTTGCTTCTTGGGGAATACGTATTTCACTTCAATGCCTTCTAGATCGCCTTGGTTATGCGCTTTAATTTAGTCAAGCGTCAACAACGAAATCTTAAGATTTGTGGATTAACTAATTCATATTTTGTAAGTAACCCTTTAAGGCCAAAACATTGGAATTAAAAAATAAAGAATTAAAGTTAGGCAGCGTTTTATCCAGTTTTCTGATTAGCGGGGTCCAATTTCGAATGTCGTTAAGGAAATAGAGAATTACAAGTGCCCATTGCTTCCCTGGTGTATAATTATTGTTAGCCACTTTCCATATATTATCAAAAGTTGACAGACTTTTGAGAACCCTGGTTTTTATTTCAATCAGTTTCAGGCGTTACTTACTCGTCTGCAGTCAAAGTTCGCCCACAAGTACCGAACACGCAGAAAGAAACCCGAAACAACGCTATCATATATATATATATATAGCATATTTCCGGACAACGGTCAAAATGTGCAAAGCAATAACTGAGACATTCCTTAGAAAAACTATATCATTGTAAAATTAAAGAGCAACTATTACACTTATTAGATTCTTACTATTTGTATATTAAAATTAATTTTTATTATTTTCTTAATAATCCCTTTTGTTTTCCTTTTTATTCTGAAAAATTATAGTTGCTATTAACAAAAAGAACTGATTGCCATAGTAGCGCAGCAAAGAAGTATTATACGAAATAGACTAGTATATTTCTACCAAGCAAACATTTTTCTGTGAAACCATAAATTGTAAGTAGAGCGCAATTGTGACATATACTATAGGAGTACAATAGGTACCGCATAAGCAATATATTTGATATTATAGTTGTTATCCGGTACGTACGCACAAGTTCAGTGTTAACACTCTGAATTAGCTAGACTAAACATTTGCAAGATTAAATAAGCCTCCATATCCTTTTCGGAAAATGATCTTCGTCGCAATGTAGACATTTTCTTTCATGAAGGAACTGATGGTTGTATAATATCTGTATAGTTAAAATGGTCTTGGATCTGTAAAAGGATTATTATTGTAAATTTGTCTTAATGTGGAAAAATCGAAACTGTTGCTTTCAATATACTACGATACTCTTCTATGTAATAGTAATTAATTTGTAAAAGTACACGCAAGAAACTATATTTACAAATATATTTGACAAGTATTTTGTATTTGCTGCGCATATCTGTTAGTTCATACTGTGACTGTCGAACGAGTAACGCCAAACTTTGCCTGTGAATTTAATCAAGAGTAGTATTGCATCTACGACGATTACCAATTCGGCATCCCAGCTTCATTAGTCCAACTATGTTGAAGTTGAAAGGGAATATATTGAAAAATAGAAAAGATGATCTCCGTACACACATCTAAACAGATTAATGCGTATCCTGTTCTACAATATTGACATTTGGCTTGCATCAAAACTCTATCTACACCAGGTGTTCAATTAATTAAAACCTTTGGAGATTAAAAACTTTTGATGAATATCCTAGCAAATGTTTAAACATCTAGCAAGGATCAAGATTCAGGATTGAAGTTTTGTTAAAGGCTATACCGTATGTCGTAAAATAATCCGTATTTATATTTATAGTGGCAAAAACTTTATGCTGGGAACGTTAAACACAGGCATCGATTAAAAAAGGGAAAGCAATTACAGGCAACAGCATTTCTAAACCTTTTCACCTTCTAATAATGTATGTATGTAATTTCCTTCACATTCCTACCATCTTCCAAGTAATAATCTATTTGATCATATTAATTTGTGTCATAAATATTAATTTGATAAGCAAAAGTGTCATTATCGTTGTACTTATATCACGTAGAAAGTTATCTTCAAAACTTACTAGCGCAATTCTTTAAAGGCAAGATCGATAGAAATAACAGAAGTGACAGAATATTAAACTTTATTCGTGATTACTAAACGTAAATCCATTTGATAATTTTTTGATATGACCATTCTTGAAACATTTCCGAAAACAGAAACAAATCCAAACGCTTTCTTCATGCGAACATACTTAAAAGAAGAATCGATATCGATAAAAATTGTTTCGTGCGCGTTCCTCTGGAAACGTTTTAGAACCGCTGAATCAGCGTTCCATAATTGTATGAAATTATATTACAGAACCACATATACGATCAAGAACTATAGAATAATTATTGCATTGAGATTCGAGATTATAATTATACGGCCTTAACTCCGAAACTACAGTTCGTCAAGCGAATAGTGAGTGTGATAAAAAGGGGAAAAAGTTCGGTCGCCAGCTATGAATATCTGTGTGTATAACTATCTGAATTTATGTGTGCGCTAGAACGGAGCATAACAATGCCACATTATCATGGATATCTCAATAATAAGTAGATTACTATTTATAAGGATTTGATTGTTATCCTTACGAATGCAGCTTTGGAAATACTGTCATTAGATATGTGTACCTGTCGATGAGTAAGAGGATTTTTACAATTATAAGCACTTCCCTTTACATGGAGATTTATTATATGGACCTAAATTAAGTTATGAGCTGTTTAAAATGCAATCTAGTACTGTTATATAATGTACTTACATATATAATGTAAGCTTTCACATAAAGATATAGTTGCGAAACTTATATCATGAATAAATATGAATGTTTTCATTCAAAACCATTACAATAAAGTAATAAAAAGTGGAATAATGTCACTGCAACTTAAACAACGGTATAGTAAGAAAGGTATAATTTACACGTCATTACTTTTAAGCTATAAAGAAATCAATATTAAATCCGAATTGGAAACCAGAAATATCAAAACGGATTATTAACCACATTAGGGCGCAGTCAGTAGGATTCCAAATTTTTGTATTCTACGTTTGGTTGGTTATGAGTGAAGAATAACAAAATTACGCAAGCGAATGCAATGAACCAACTATACTTTAGAGATGAAATTTTTGAAAGGCGATAATTGTTTGTTTGATTTTCTAAAAATATTGCTGCTCCATAGTGTTCACAAATTTAAACAAAAATCATTGGCCACACCAAACGAAAATTTAATAGTAGGCACGGTTAGTAAGTGGATACACACCGAGCGAACTGGAGCTGTAATCTCAAACCCTACCGGGAATCGTGGAACTTTTATTCATTAAAAATTTCACAATAGATAATGTGATATATTTACAGGCATTGTTGTTACAATTTGAACTCATATTCAGTCTCGTGGTCTAGTTGTGAGCACGTTCCGCAGGTTATGGAGAGGTCGTGGGTTAAAATTTAAACCGTTGCTAAAATCGAAGAAAGTTGTAATTTTATAAGTATGTATACTACTACATTAGGGTGACAGAATAAAATAGACACCAGGTAAAGCGGTATAAATATGTAAACAGCTAAATTCTAAGAACGAATTAAGAACTTTCTCTTGTCATTAGGGTAAGGGTAGATGTATCGGAAGGAATTCGTCATAGTTTAGTATCGTTACAACTATGCCTCGCTTACAAGGTTCGAGTGATATTAGCGACTTCACCCGGGGTCGCATCGTTGGCCAGTGTGAACGCGGCGCTTCGCAACGTGAAATAAGTAAATTTTTAAATATTCCGTTGTCCACAGTTAACCGCGTGATTACACAATTTAAACGCAAGGAAAAAACAACAGTGGAGCCGAGACCAGGTCGTGCCGGACCTTCTGAAAGAAGTAAAAGCACCGTTCTGCGATACCTCCAGAGTGTGGGGAAGTATAAAAGGGTGGCAAAGAAAAAACCTCTCCTTACGGCATTTCAAAAACGGCGCCGAATGGCTTGGGCAATCGAAATGCGAACGAAGCCCGAAGAGTTTTGGCGGTCTGTCATTTTTTCAGACGAAAGCAGATACTGCTAATTCAGTGATAGTGGTCGTACGTGGGTATGGAGACGTTCGTCACAGCAACTGGACGACAGATTTTTGCATCAGACGGTGAAATACGGCGGTATGAACATCATGGTGTGGGGCGCGATATGGTATGGTGAAAGATCGCAATTAGTAATCTGCGACGGAAATACAAATGCGACAAAATATATCCAAATATTAACAGAAGGACTACTACCGATATTCGACAACGCCATTTTATCTAAAGAAGACGCCACTTTTATGGAGGATGGAGCACCCTGCCACAAAGCAAGAACAACAACCATATGGAAAGGGGAACAGGGAATTCGGATCTAACATGGCCAGGCCAATCACCAGACATGAATCCGATGAGAATGTTTGGCACATAATCCAGACAAATATGGCGAAACGACCCCGAAAACCCAGCAATAAGGAAGAACTCGTGGCAGCTGTTACAGAAAAGTGATTAAATATTCCAGAAGACACCATTAATGATTTAATAGATTGTATGCCACGACGACTCGCAGCACTTCACGCAAGTAAAGGTGGATCGACAAAATATTAGTCTAATTCAAAAATGTTAAAATATTTTGTATATATAACGAGAATAAAATCTTTTTTTAATTAGTAGGTGTCTACGTACTTTTAAATCAGTAAATTATTGGTAGTAGCTAAATAACTTCTTCTTTATGTGGTATTTATATTTTTAACTTATTTTTTAATAGAATATTTATATATAATTATCTGATATAACTTGTCCTGCCAATGGCATCTCTGTTGGGCAATTAAATTATTATTGTTATTATTATTTCGACGTCCCAATGGCTTTAAGTTTAGATTCAAATATGGAGACTTGCCACATTATCCTTAAACATACCAATTGTTACCTTGAAGCTTCTTAGTTGAGAATCTTTTTTGTGCATTTAATATGGTCCTTTAAGATTACCTTGTAAGGTTCAACCAAGTTGTAGCGTGTGGATTACATAACTAGGAATATACGTCAGATTGCTTATGTTAGGTACCTTTAGATCTGTCGGCTGCCGTCTAAGATCCTTAGCCATTTTAATTCGTTAAGTGTAAGAGCATTAACAAATGGTTTAGTTTTTTCAAAAACTAATGTGCTCTTCAATCTTAGAGTAGTAGGGCAAGATTGAATCTTGTTCTACTATTATTTTTATCATCTTTGAAATGATTCCAAGCTTTTGGGATAAAATATGGAATACTGACAGATCTATCGCTTCCCAATTGCTAAGATATCTAGAGTGCAAACCTACTTGGTGCTTGACTTACATTCAATTCTTTTTTAGATCCTAATAATCTACGGTAGTCTCTTATCCACATCGTTTCCACGTGCTTTTCTTATTATACTGATTGTTAATGAATTGCTTATATCATAACTTCATCAAAGGTATATCAACTTTGACGAAACTATATTTTGATCTTTCCGAATTTAATTTTTAAAGGTATAGAATAATATGAGCACTTTCTGCATCTATTCCCAGATACATATGTATAGTACAAGGCTTGGTTGAACCTGTTTCGGTACAAACAAGGAATGCCTATTTCAACCTAAGAGGTCTAATACAACGTGGAACTCCTTATAATCCGTCGTACTTAAGATAATCACAAATATTGCATTGACTCTCGAGAAAATTAGAATCCAGCTAATTTCAACTCCCCAACAGCGTTCTATTCACAAATTACAGATCTCTAGTTGGCGTATAAATGTGTCTTATTGTGTGGTATCGCGGATAGAACAAATGCATGTATGATACCCATACACTAGGTACACACGTCCAATGTACGTGCAGTCGTAGAGTATACCGCGGCAAGGAATTAGTTCGTTGGTCGGTCGAACATTGTGGTCCATCGATCATCGTATCGATAGGTAGAACTCAACAGGCGGATTGGACGACGCGAGGTGATACTAGACATCCACCTGGAGGGCATTCACGGATACGTACGAAAATTATATACAGATTTTATCCGCGATCATTAAGATTATTAAGGGCGTTGCAGCGGAGCCGGGCAGGTATTGTTCGGCTTGATATATAGGAAGACGGTGTTTGTTTGGACGACCGCGGCGATCCGCTATGAGCGCACGGGTTCGACTCCTTTCAAATTAGTCCGGAACGAGACAAATGCTCGAGTAATGTGCATTGAAGGGATTGGATTATGGACTAGATCAGGATCGTCTGACTTAACACGAACACTATCTGGCTTCGCTACGTAATTATTTGAATCAGACTTTTATAGCTGCTGGACGATTAGTGATTATTTTTGTATTATTTACACTAACTTTGTTCAGCAACAGCAGCTTAGGAATGGAGAAGAATTTGTGTTCTCCGTACCACTATTGTATTTAACACCGACCAACAAAATAATTTTTTTGTCGTGGTGCCTGTAAAATACGAACTAATTTAGGGTATTTCTGATGTGCTGGTTCCAAAAATAACTTGAATTTCTTCCTAGCACCTCTAGTTTTTGAGATACACCACCGCGAAATTTATTACTCACACGGATGAATGGCAAAATCAAAATAATTAACTAAATATTTGGAGGAGTCAGCAACGAAATGTCTTTTTCATTCTGAAGAAATACCAATTCCAAACGTTCAGTAACTTACCTATGTTTCCGGAGGATGACTCAGATGCAGCGTCTAATGAGGTGCAGTTCCAGAACAGTGAAGGAATTCTGAAGGACCATCAGCGAGTGTGCAACGCCTCAGCCAACAACAGCCTAATGACCTTATTAGAGATCTGAACCTCTCAAAGGAGTCGTCCGAATTGCTTGGTTCCAAATTAAAGGAAAAGAACTTACGGTGTCCAGGTAGTAATATTACATTTTATCGTACCAGAAAGAAAGATCTGTTGCCGTATTTCTCTAAAGAAAACAACTTAATGTTTTGTAATGATATAAGAGGTTTCAAACAAAACTTTCCAAGGCGGAGCATAGAAAAACTGAAGGCTGGAACTTGTTGTGGTCCTCAAACTCGCCATTTGAGCAAAATCATTATTACAGCTCCAATTGCTTCAACCGCTCTTCTGCATTAGAATCTGTAAAGCTAAATATGGAAAAAGCTCAAACTTCATTCTTTTTATGTAAATATTAAATAGATACAATTAATTGTATATAATCTGAACTCTACTTCTACTTTCTTTTTCAGTAATTAAAGTAAATGGATCAAAGTTCCACCACACTCGGGATAAAATCTGTCAAAATTGCCGACAGCTGTATTACCAACAGACTGAAACACGGTTGACAATGAGAATCCACGTGCTCTCGAAACGCTGCGTTCCGCCTAATTAATAAATTTGTGTGAGTGGAGTTTAGTGTGAATAAAAATGAAAACTAAAAGAACCGAATCCTTTTGAAGACACTTATGAAGATAACATTTTTAGACTTGTACATTATTGGAACTTGTTTCGCTCAAAGTAATCCTCCATTTACTTTATTATTTATTACTTATTTTGAGTAATACCTTTAGACACTTTAATAAAGAACTACGTATTGAAGACAAAAGGAGTGAAACAGTATTTACACTATCAATTTGCACCCTCTTTATTTTGTCAATAAATCAACATATGCTAGAGACGATGAAACTGCATCATAAATTTCTACGGTGTTTTTAAAAGATGTTGTGGTGTACCATCGGGACTTATTCAATAGTCATGAAGAGAACTTTGGCACAATGTGGATGAACTGCATAAGAGAAATTATGAAACTGATGATTCTATTTCATTAGTGTGTTTACAACGTAGATTATTATGTTCAAAATGCTGAGAATATTAAATCCTATTAAGTCAATGATGATGAAGAAATACCCGAGATTACTCATATTTGCAAAGATATTTTTCAAACCGATAAAACCAAAAATGAAATCGCGCAATGGCTTGTAGGAAGCGATGATGAGATTCTAGCTACCATTGAAGAGATAACTTCATCAATAAATGTGGAGTAAACAAGTAATAGGGAAAAGTAGGAGGAAGAAAGGTTGTCAAGGTGTCATATTTTTAATCCATGTCTGTACATCCAAAATACCCATTTGATATAGCTTAACTGAAGCGTTATATTCTCTAATCTGAACATTTCTTCCCAAACTAAAATAATTGAAACCTCGTCAACCATACCCAGTATAAAGTCTTGAACGTAGCTTTAAATGCTTTCGTGTTAACCATAAATGATAGAATTACAAACAGAAATTTTATAAAATTAAATTGTTTTAGAAAAATAGCCTACACATTATTATGACGTATTATCGCTTCTAATTTATACCACCAAGACAGAGAATTAATATCTTTATCATCATATTTTCAACATGATACAGAATTGGTATACTGGTAACTTGTGTCAATGGGCATCGATATGTGAGCAAGTAGTTTAATAATTTGGAATGCATATGAACATGGAGTATGTTGTTGTTTGTCATCCAAATCTACTGGAACTACCGGCACCCGTATATTATATTCATTTTCTTAACGTATTATCTTGTAGTTATTACTTTAAACATTGCTGTGCTTACAATTATTTTAATAATTACCTTTAATGTAGTACGAAACTTTTAAATTGTTTATTAAAAATTCTGTAAATTGTTCTGGAAGGTAATCGTGTAAGTATACATCAATACTCAGGTAAATTGCACCGAGCTTTTGGTAAAAATGGGAAGCATAACGTGCCTTGGTAATTTGCTTCATAAATACTTTCTTACCATAACATTTAACCAATTAGTCTTCAAGCACTAAATTGCCCAATTTTCCCCTGCATACATGCATACCAACGGTACAATAAATTAATAATAATCACACTAATAATAATGGCTAAAACTAAATTTCTGTTCTCCGAAGAAAACGTGACAATGTTTCTCCACTGCAATTAGATTAATTATTACTTTCCTGCCTGGGAACTTGAATGCATAATTGCTGTTAATTGTGCCGTGCTATATATATATCGGTAGGTGCGTTTTTACGTTTCCAGGCTGCAGCGAAATCGTAATTATCTGAATATTTTAACACCAGCCTGGCATTGGTTACGAATTTATCCGGTCCTTTTTTAAATACTTTAGCTTTACTCGTTAAACAAAGACAGAACCTCATTAATTAAACTTATAATTAATCTAGTTGTAATTAAAGTTAATTGCGGTTCTACTTACTTATAAATATCCTTTGAAATATGTAAATGTGCATACGATTTATTATCTGCAAATCTCGAACACTCGTAGCTAATTACACATACTTTTGGTGAGACTGTTCTTGCAAAATCGTTTTTAATCATTAGTAGTTTGCTCTTTCTCAAAAGGATTTTGTGATTTAGAAAAAGATCTAATGGTGTAATAATATTTTAAGCCAGATTATAGAATTTTCTGAAATTAAGATAATACAATATAAACCCAAAATATAATGCTAAATAACACGGGAAAAGTCTCCTCTACATACAAATGTAAGCTTCATTTGAGATTTAAGAAATTGATAAATATGATTTTCCCTCTCTGGTGAACGGGACTTGCCACTGAATGGTTTCAATATCTGAAATTGTAAGGGTTGGTTTGTCAATCACTCCACAGGGTTATTGAGCAAGGTTTGCATTATTTCAAGGTTATCGTGCTTGTGGGCAATTCATAATTCCCTTCATTATAGGAGGTTTTTTAAAAAGAATCAAATAATGGTTATAGCAATAAATCAATGTTGTTTTGATATTTCAAAACATACTGTTATATCAACTTTATAAAACCATAATTTCTACATTTTCCCAGTTTAGACATAAGTTGTGCTAATGAATAATTACTTGGTGAATATTTTACCCTGTTCAACAAGCCAATGGCTTTTCAAACGTGTCAAAACACTAATCCCACCCTCCAGCGTAGATTAAGTAAGTTAAGTGAGAAAAGGCCAATATTAAACAAGAAGTGACAAATTTGCTAATGATTTATTTATATTACATTTGTTAGAAAAAAAAACATTTATTTGATAAAGCATCTAATTTCGAAAAACACACAATAAGCTTTAATTATATTCATATTTTACAGAGATTCTTCAATCATTCTAGCAGATCCATACGTACTTACATTTAATTTCACTTACGTCACTCTGTTTACAGATTTTAATTCAGCTTAAGCTTTTGACACGTAGAGATCTCCACTCAGAACTCTTGAACATTTGTTTTTTAGATTTACCTAAGAAAGCTATTTAGAGTAAGTATAGTAAAAGTTGTATTAGTTCTTACTGACATTCTTAACTCGTTTTCTGTTTTTCTGCTATGATGCTGTGCACAAGTATTGTATATACCTGTTTTATTCTGTAGTCCTTTTCTGGAAGAGTAAGTATACGAATTTCGTTTTTTACTATACCTTTAATCGTTTTGCTATCAATTACTACTCTGGTTTTTGCCTGAAAATGTGTAGATTAAATGTAAAAAATCGGTAGCCATACTTTAAATAAATGGAGATACTGTTGAGTAGTCGCTTATTCATTTTACCCACATATTACAATTAACTCATGCCGAGTCAGCATGTAGGCATGAGTCATTGTATTATTAAATCCACCAAAAGCTAGCATCTATGCTTTACCGCTCAATCGAGTTTTGTGCCCGAAGAAGAATATTTGCGGCATGCATATCTTTTCCTTTCTAATCATAAGAAAAAGGGCAGTTGAAAGTCATCGTTTGCTGGTAGAAACATATGGTGAACATGCTCTATTGATTATAACATGCGAGACATAGTTTCCACAATTTAAAAGTGGTGATTTCAGTATGAAAGAGAATGAGCGCTTTGGTAGACGACAAAAATGCGAAGACGAGCAATTGCAGGAGTTATCGAATGATGACCCAACTCAAACTTAACAGCAATTAGCAGAAGCATTAGATGTATTACAAGAAATAATCAGCACACGTGTACGAGGAGTGGGAAGATCAATAAAATTCGTAAATGGGTCCCACGCGGTTTAAATGAACGTCAAATAGAAAATCGCAAAGTCACCTGTGAAATGCTGCTTCAACGCCCCGAAAGAAAATCATTTTTATACAAAATTGTAACGAGTGATGAAAAATTGATTTATTTTGAAAACTCGAAGCGGACGGAATCGTGGCTGTCACCTAGTGAAGCTGGCCCTTCAGCACCAAGGACAAGTCGCTTCGGCAAGAAGACCATGCCCTGTGTCTGGTGGGATCGGAGCGGTATTGTGTACTATGAACTCTTGAAGCCTGGCGAAACCATTAATACACAATGCTATCTCCAACAAGTGATTAATTTAAACCATGCATTAATCGAAAGACGACCGGAACGGATCAGAAGACACGGCAAAGTGATTTTGTTACACGATAATGTGCCGTATCACACAGCAAAGCCACTGAAAGACATCTTGAAATCGCTTAGATTGGACGTCCTACCGGACCCGCCGTACTCCCCAGTCCTAACTATCACCACTTCGCATCAATGGGGCACGCGCTAGCAGAGCAGCACTTCAGGAATTTCCAGGAAGTTGGAAACTAGCTCAACGAATGGTTTGCCGTAAAAGACAAGCTGTTTTTCTAGCATGGAATTCATAAATAACCTGAAAGATGGGTGAAATGTGTAGAAGCCGATGGCCAATATTTTAAATAAAAAGAATTAATTTCCCTTAAAAATTTAGTGTTTCTCTTTAGCAGAAAAAGGGAAAACACTTGTATACACCTGATATCAATAGGATTATAATGATTAATGCAACGTGTACATAATCTCTACACTGAGCTATCTTAATAAGATATCTTAATGTAATCCTGATGCAATTAGGCTAAATTGGATTCGACGAGGATAGTTTAGGGCAGGAGAGTTACAATATTAAGATGGGCATTTAACATTTAGCGGCATACGAAGTCAGCACATTGACTTGTATCACATTAATCCGATACCTACATATATAACAAACCACTATTTGAAACAAACTAGCAAGGAAACACTAATTTGGTGAGCGAAATCAATTTACAATTAGCTTTAATAAGAATAAGGAAAGGATATTAAAGAATGACTGATGACGTGTTTATTAACATTTTTCTTAGCTATGCTGCTAAACGATCTCTAGAAGATTTGCTGGTTTTACCGATCCATCAGACAGGATGTGAGAATAGATTTTATAACAATTTCCCCAAATACACGGGGTCTCAGACGGAGTCTGTTGGAAAGACGCCACAAAATGAGATAATTACAACGGGCCATTTAATTGCGGCCAAAATTAGTCAGTAATAACCGGTACTTTGGTTCGGGCGGCGAATCAAACCGATAAAGCCGTAGGCCGCCTTAAATATCACGACGATCTCGACCTTATCGGTCCGAACTTTCAGGACCCGGCAATTAGGTTCTGCAATTATTGTAAGTTTGAATTTTAAAATTAGTCTAGAGGGGTACAAAGTAAACTTTTTGAAGGGCTTTTTGTTTATCACGTACGTTTGTCTGCGTTAGGCATCCGGTTTTTCTTTGTCTTTTTCATCGTCTTTGGAATATCGAGGTGTGCAAAAAACTTTCTGAAAGCCGCATTTTAATTAGATAAGGATGGAGAGGTATTCCGTCGAACGGTCGACTTCGGTATAACCCTAACAAACCCGAAATTTATAAGTTATTTCGATTATTCCGTCCTGTAGATAGTTTTAATGAATGGGTTGAACGTATCGACAGGTTTTTCTCTTATTAATTAATTTTTTTATGGGTATCGCTTTTTTACGTTTTGTTCGGCATATGTTTGGAATGATTCAGTGTATATTCACTTTTTTATTGACAGACGTTTCGTGTATTTTAGTATTCTATTTCTATATTCTTTTTGCCTTATATATTTAAACTAGAGAACATATTTCCGATTCCTTTTAAGTCTTTGTTCTAATTGCCATACTTAAAACGGAAGAATAAAATAACTTTCAAAGTTTAATGGAATCCTGACAGTGTCTTGCGTTATTTATCTTTTGAAGAAAACATGATCGCTTAATTTATAGTGCAATTCAAAATCGTATGAACAATAAGTTTGTTGAATACAAGGTCACCAGTTACAGGTAAAGTTCACGATATCATTGAATTAAATGATTTTGGAAGACAGGAAGCAAGTGCGAAAGAATTATACAATGAAATAAAAACATGTAATCAAGAAGCAGCAAAAGAGGTTCCGGAAAACTAAGGAACAGCAATACAAGCCACGAGTGATGGGTAAAGCAAGTAAAAATATTAGTGAAACAGAAAAAGAGGGGCTACCGGTGTTGGATGCAAACACAAGAAGCGGAAGATAGAGCCACATATATGAGACTGAATAGAGAAGTGAAAAAATAAGTTGAAAAGGCAAAAAACGAATTATGGGAAACAAAGTGCGAAGAAATGGAGAGACTTATAGGTGACATAAGTGTATGAGAGGCATGGAAAGTAACAAAAACATTGAGAAAGAACGACAGAAGAAATAAGAAAGTAAATTTAATAGAAATGGGAAGAATATTACACTGAACTATTCATAGAAAATAAACCAGACTTCTTTTTAAGGGATATAACATTTAAGATTGCCTCAGATAATTGTGTGGAAAAAATCACAAATTCGGAAGTTAAAAGAGCGCTAAACGACTCGAAAAATAAGAAAGGCATAGGACCAGGAGCCAATTCCACTGCGCTGATAAAAAATCGACCGGATATATTAATAGAATACACAACGGTACTGCTTAATATGTCTATAAGGAGAACAAGTTCCAGAAGACTGAAACCTGAGCTATATCAACTCAATATACAAGAAAGGAGACAAAAGTAAATGCCAGAATTACAGAGGAATAAGTGTAATCGACGCAATGGGAAGGCTGTGGGGTCGTATATTAAAGAAAAGAATAGAAGGTGGCCTACAAGAAATAGAAGAGAAAAACGGCTTCTGACTCATGCATGGACAATATATTTATGATACAAAATATATTGAAAAACGCATAGCTAGAAACTCACCTAGTATTTATAGACCTAGAAAAGCCTTCTGATACGGTACCTTTAAAAAAATGTTGTTAAACAATGTGGGACTCAATGCCCGATACATCAATGCAATATGGAACTTATATAAAGATACAAAGAGCATAATCAAAATAGACGTAAACACTTCAAAACCATTTTCATAAATAAGGGATTGAAACAAGGATGCACTCCTTACATTATTTAAAATTTATATGCAGGAAGCTTTAAGTAATTGGAGAAAAAAAGCAGAAACGATACGAATGAAAATGGAAGAACACTGTCGCAGAAGTCCTTATTTCGCGGACGATCAAGTGGTTATAGCTTGTGATGAAGAGGATATTATCTTCTCTGAAAACTTCGAATTATTTTGAAGGAAGAATCCAGGAAAACAATTCACACACAGTAGTGACACATGAATCACGGCGTATCCAGGTTTTTGGCATTCCACTATAACAAGCATGAAATCCGAAGTTAGTCCGGAATACCTTTACGTAAAAGGCAATAGCAATGTGTGTCAAAATAAAAGCGCAATAGTTTTTTCACTTTTAACAGGCATGTAATAGTAGCGAAACAATTGTTTGTCATCTACATCAAAATTGCGATGTCTGCTGCGAATTGTCAACATTTAGTTCAAGAAAAGACTAAGGATGTTTGGTTGACTTCTCCGAGGGCTTCACCGCGTAGCATATACATATGTATACCCAATGCACTTGTTTACTCGCGTTATATTGATATACAGATATAATCTGAACAAAGTCAACGATAATCCTACTTTCCATACTATAGCTATAACCATGATGTAGTAGGGCACCAGCAAAGTACTGCTTACGACGAATGGCTGATTGTAGGGGAATACTGCAGCGACAAAGAATAACGGGAGATGCACATACGTATTATAACCATTTACTTTGCTGAGATTATATCTGTATTGAATTTCTTTATAAATATTACACATACATATGTACACAATATCAGCACATAAATGAAATACGATAATTAAATGTTACATATTCATATCAGTTTTAAATAACTTGTTTCTCATTGAAGTAAAACGGGAATTTTCTGCTACAATACTTCTATATTACCAATTAGCGTTCGTACACATTTTTTGCAGAATCCTATACTTCACTCTTATATTAGTCTTTCTAGGAAAATTGCAGATGCTTTCTGCCTTCTTAGAAATTGATTTCGAAGAAAATACCTTATTCTCTACTCCGAAAAAGCACGTTTTGTTTGATACGAGAGTGGAAAGAAGACTCCGTGCTATTACATATACACAGATTGATTTAAATTGGATCCAGCGCCATTGCAATGTAAGCTACATTAGAAGACTAACCGTGTCTTTAATGCTGATCCAGATGGAAGAAGAAATAATTGCTTAACGCATTGCAGAATTGTCAAACCTTAAAACTTGTGGAAATTCCTGCATATTAAAACAATAATGCTTGCGAGTTCAAAAAATTTGTCGTTCTTTAATTTGTGCGTAAGATATGCCTTGATTACATAAAATTGTGGTAGGCATTTAACTATTGGAATTCCCCGAAAGTTGAATTTGTTTTATTAGAAAGTAACCAATTCCGTCAATTATTTTGTTAAACGTGATGATACTATGCACTGAATTCACTTTTTAGAACTTCAAGGAACTCTTGCTTTAGCGTGCCTCTTATTATAAACAGTTTGCGCTACGATTTCTTCGACTACTCTTTTATGTATCGGACATACCAATTTTGAAACTACTTTTTGAAAAATTTGTCAGATGCTCGGTTCCCTGTATATATTGACACCTTTTATTTGGTGTTAGTGATGTCAATCAAGTTGAAAATTTACAGTATTGGTCATTAGTTTAAAATCACTTGTTCAAAAATAGCATGACATTAAAAAATCGATATAATGGGAATATAAATATGGTTTTTGCATGTAGTGTAATCATATCACCAAGATTACACTGTATTAAATATCAAGTCACATTAGATTTTCCGTTTTTGAATTTGCTTCCGGAGTGTTGAAAAGGAGTTGGGAAACTATTTGAGACAGTACACGTTATTATATATATATTTATAAAAATAAGATAAAGGTAAATCATTGTAAGTTGAATCCTATGGATTAAGTTCAGACAATTTTTTGAATTACTTTGCATGCCTTGTTATAACTTACAAATTATTAAGCATCCCATCTTCCTGGCAGATTCTACACTATTTCCAGAGAAGCCCAAGGTGACAATAAACTATATCTATTACGACGATAGTTCACTAATTATTGTCTCTAGGAGGAAACACCTGAGAAGAATGAAATAATTTTATTTTTCAATGTAGTCCCCAGAAAGACCAATGTATATAGTAGCTAGTCTCGCCGTTTCTAAAGCTCTCTAGATCTAAAAAATCTGCAGGATAGGTCAATCCGCATTCTCTTCGGTTTATATTCTCTCACACATGCCTCTCCATTCGTTTCTGCCTTAGGTCTTCTCCTGCGATCTATATACGCCAGCTCCACCAAGGTGCATCTTCATCTCCTCTAGCCAACTAGTTCTCGGTCGCCCAAGTCTTTTTCTTTCTCCCGGTTCCTACCACAGAATGTTATAGATTGTGAATTTGTTCCCAGCCCTTGATTTTTTGTTACCCTTACGAACGAATGTCGTATATAATACACATCTTAGAATGTAAATAGATTAAATTGCGAAGAAGTTTTAGAAGTTATATTCATTTTACTATCAGCGTTTTAAAACGTGTCTGCGATGCAATCATCATTATGATAACAAGACTTACAAATTCATCCTGTCGCAGCTTTTTTAGAACTTGATGTGTATCTTGTAACAAAGCATCCACAAATAAGCACCTGTACGCGATAGAAAACATGATTACGTTAGCAAGTCACAATTAAACTCTTAAAAGGCCAGTGAATAATAAACTTAATAGTTATAAATAATAAGCTAGTACTTTGAGATTGTTACTAAACTCATTCATTAATTCTAATTGATTCGTAAATTAGTATTACTATTCAAATTTCCCCATGTATACTCGGCATTCATACACGCGTATTTACCTATTAGACGCTATTATTATCTTCGAATATATATGTATATATACGAGACACGTAAATTTGTATTTTGATTGACTTACGCTGACACGGCCAACTTCACTCGTGCAACAGTCGACAATATTGCATTAATGCGTAACAACAAAAGTGAATAAGTAATCGGGAGGAATCAGAATTAAATTTTTAGCCCGCTGTCGTCATACAATTATATACCTTTGAACAAATGATTGTTATCCGCGCTCCAAAGATAGACGAATTTTTTATTTGGGTAATCGTAAATAATCCCCTTTCGTTTTGACGAGGCCTGTATAATTACGTATGCAATATTTAGTAAGTATTTAAATGTTTCAACATTTTAGTTTTCATTAAATTTGTAGCGGCGGACCGCTTAATGGTCTTACGTGTCTCCAAAAATTATACTCATTTAGAAATCAAAAATTCAATAATGAACTGACCAACATTCGTCATTCACTATTACTGCAATTGATTCAAGATTATTAGTATGATCAGGAAGCCCTTAACGAAAGAAACATCGGCCGATGTATTACTGAAGAAGATAATTAGAAAAGGCGATTGATATTTATGAAAGATGTATGTTCGTCTCAAACAGGTGTAAAATAATAATTGTCTTAATGAAAATGTCAGATCGTGTGTGATATATAAATAAATGGATCAATGGTCTACTAACAGCTAATCTACATAATATGAAATATAACCGGAAACTCTTTAAGTACTTTTGTGGAACTAACGAACTTTGTTACATTGTATATTCTGATGAAATATCTGCGCATGTAATTTTAATTCAGTGATTAATAAAATCTACATATATATGTATGAAAAAGGCAGGGCAAGGTAGATACACCAAAGCTTAAATAATTATGCCTCATCTGCAAATTGAAATTGAAATGGAGCATCAATTTGTTTACTCGTAATTTTTCAATATCTAATGCACGATACATTCCAAAAAGTAAAATTTCTAGAATATGCGTGCACAATTTTCTGGTATTTTACTTGCGATTTATGACCAGATACTTCTAACTCTATGGTTAGTAAGAGTGTAAACATACTGGCTTGCTATGTCTATTTACAAGAATTTTGTAATCATTCTGTAAATTTTGCTGTCTCTTAACACAAATACGTAGAAATTTTAAGTGAGGTAAAATAACCTATTCTGATTACTATACACAATTTTATTTTGCTTCTGACGCGCTTCGGAGTTGTGTTACCTCTTCTTCAAGGCAATAACGGTAATAGAAACGTCCTTAAAATTTGTAAACTAACTGAGCGCGGCTTGTCTTTTGCTATGTGAACCAATTTGTAGAATAGTTTTAATATAACGTATTTGTGGCTGCTGTGTAACATTTCAAATCAGTTTTGGAGTTTTCGAAAAATATACAATATGTAAATTTTTACGTTTCTATTGCCATTGTAACCTTGAAGAAGAGGAAACACAAGCCCGAAATGCGTTGTAAGTAAAATAAAATTATGTATACAAAAAGAAGAAAATACTAAATGGAAGAATTACTACAATCAATGAAAAAACAATAAAATACAAGCCTCGGTGAAATATGGCATATCATCAAATCAAGAGGATCAAGCCTTCTACAGAAGAATAGGAAATAAATATGGCCAATAACTAACAATAAATACTTGAAGACTTTTCAGGTGAGATGTAGGCAAAGCAAAATCTGGTTGCAAACTTCATACGAGGGTTATCTTTTAAGTTAAAAATAAATACTAAATTGAAGAATTACTACAGTCAATGAAAAAACTAACAATAACATACACAAAGATAACTACAATTAGTCACGAACAATTTTGAATGACGTGTTGAGTAACTGTATTGATGTGGCTGCATTCAGTATAATTTGGTCTAAGAAATTAGTCAGCAATTTCTTCAAATTTTCGTGGAGATATTTAATTTTGCTTAGGTAGATAGGTGTTTCCGCTTGTTCGGAGAGTTGGAGTTATTTTGCAAATGCACATAATTGGAACTGACATGGAAGCTTCTACGTTCCACCAGCATATTTTCGATGCTCTCAAAGGTTTTCAAGAGTATAATGGAGTGCTAACTTAGAGATCTCTCGTTTTATAATAATGTTACTTTAGTTTACCTGTTTGGATTTTCTTTCCTTTACAGTTGTGTCACCGCCCTGTTGGATGTCACGGATAATATTTTCATGGTGGTTGATAAAGGGAAAACTACAATACTTATGTTGCTCTACTTCACAGACCGTTTGGCACAATTAATCATCACTTAGTATTTTGCACTATACTGAACTATATGACAGCATTTTTTTTTAATAACTGGTTCGATATTCTCTCTCTTCAATACCATTATGGTCTCGTTTGCATACGAATAAATAATTACTTATACAATGTAAGCTATTGTAATATCAGGTAACCAAATAACTTCATGCAGTTTCTTATTATATTTTCAGTTATTTATTAAGAAACAATTATATATTGTTACTCATCGAAACTCTATAGATTTTGAATCAAAGAATTGACGAATTGCATTTATTACAACGACTCGAATTTTGAACTGCCTATACCTCATACAGTTGCCAAAAGACAAATGATGATAATAATCACTTGGCAAAATGTCAGGGGAATATTGAGCGTGTAATAACGCGTCTCAGCTAAGTTCAGAAATTTTTTCCAAGGTCAATCCTGTGGTATGCGATCTGGCATTATCCTGTAAGAATGCCACTGTTTTCGATTGGTTAAAGAAAGCTGTTTTTTTTTTTGGATAACTGCTGCTTGTACACGCTGAAACTGTTCACAATACAAAGTCGTAGTGATGGTTTGAACCGTTTCCAAAAACTCATAACGCACTCAGTTGGTACCAAGCATACAGTAAAATCTTGTTTGGGTGCAAGAAAACCTTAGGAGTATGTGCTGTAGAATCAGTAAACGACAACCAATGATATGAACGCTTTGAATTTGAGTGCAATATCCACTTTTCGCCGTAGGTTAACAATCAATCAACAAATGGTTCATTATCGTTGCGCGAAATGTTTGTCGAATAAATGCTAAGACGACTTAATTTTTTTATCATTTGCCAATTGATGTGGGACCGATTTGCTTAACTAGCCGATGAAGGTGTAAATGAATGGTTTCATTACTCAGATTGAACTTTTCTGCAAACTCTTGGCACTGTACTGGAATTTGCATCCACAACCTGTTTATGATCCTCTTTGTTAATGATCTTCAGCTACCCAAAGTGCGCTTCATCGGTCAAGCTCCCGAAGAATATTCCTCGAACCACTTTTGTGCTGTTCAATCACTAACGGCTTCACCTCTCAACACGGTACATATTTTTTGCACCGCTACTGCAGCTTTAGTACCAAATTTGTACCCATAAAGTAAACAACCTCAAATTAAAATTCTATTCGTCGCATTTTCGACTACTCAAATTAAGAATTAAAGAATTGTCATCAAATGAGTATGTATCCATGAAGGAAGGATTCATATTAAAGTAGATGAAAGACACCAAACGAGTGCTATCAATCAACAACTTAAAAAAATATTCATGACACTCTGCTGTATATAAAAGCCGCACGAAATTATTTGGGTACCTCATGTATTTTATATATTATATTATACTCTTAGCAATTCATTATTTATAACTACTATTACATTTACTGCTTCAAAATATGAAATAAAACATATTACACATCCTTTAAAATAAAATTTAAAACTTCAGTAATTTTGGACATGACCTCGAAAAATACTATGAAATATGAAATATTATGCCGAAGCGATCGTCCGATATACATCAAGTAACTTGTTAATTCAATTATAAATCTCGGCAACGGCAGACAATATGTAGTGCACGATACGGCACAGACCAAGACGTCGAAGGGCGAACGATTTCCAGAGAAGCGAAGAAACGTATGGCCAAGGCAATTGGTGTGGAGCGAGAGAAGCTCGAAAGGTGAGCATCGATGATCCCAGAGCGCCGAGAGAAGAGATGATGATGATGATCTGATGAATCGACGCAATGCACGCAAGGCGGGCCGAGGTCCGGGCCCCAGTAATGACAGGGCCCCACTAATTTGTCAGTATAATTGGTGTGTTGGCGGCCCGGGCACCTCTCGCAGGCGGGTTTTAATTGTCAATTGGCGGGACCGCGTTAATTGCATCGCCAGGGACGTGAGCTTTTTCCAGGCATACATATATACACACATACGTACGTTCATCTATAGGTGTACACAATGTACGAAGCATGTAACGCATTTCTGTATTATTGCACAGCGTTTACGAGCATATAAATGAGGTGACATCCGATATGCAGCTGTTCGGATAGCTTTAACTAACAGTCTTTCAAAAGAGCTTAAATTAAGACGCTTTTGAAATCCACAGTATATAAATCTATGAAAATTAATGCCAAAAGTAATAAAATCAAATTAAGAATAAGAATTTTCTTACACGTTAGTGTCAAAACTTCTATTTGGAATCATTGGTACAATTTTGTAAGCACAGCGTTTAAGATTTTACAGTTTGTACTGATAGCCTCATTTAAGAGGAATGGTGTGCATCCTAATTAGTGTACTGCAAAACGTGAAGATGAAGATTTACAAAAAAATACAATAATTTAGTAATGGAAGATATTCTAATACATCGGCTGTTACTATTATATGGGAACTACGATTTACTCATAACCAGCTGAATACACTTTCATCCATAGTCCATAAATGTGGAGAATCCGTATATCCCAAGTATATCTTAGTAATTGTCCTTGATATGAACTGCAGCAAAATACTCGTATTTTGTAAGAAGAATGAAGAAAAATTTACGAATTTCCTTTTTATAATATGCATTAAGAATTCACTGTAGCGTTAGTAAACTTTTATATACCCTTATTACTTTATAAGTATTATCCGTCCGTTTTCCTTTCACGTTCGAGTTATACAAATGACAAACATAAAGTGAACAGAAAAATATTAGTATCATGCAGTAACAATAAATTTGAATACTGATCCGATAAATACTTTTATTTAGGCAAAGAATTCACAGTCGTCCAACAAAATATTTATACTATTTATATTCGTATAAAAATTGTCAAAAATAATAATCGACAAAGTACAATACAGTGTGATGAAACATTGAGATATTAATTTAAAGAAGTAGTGAATGATACAAAAAATATAGTTTTTAAAAGTATTCTACAGTGTAGTTACAACATATGTGGTCACTTTCAGAACCGCTATCAGATTTGAAATAATCGTCACTGTCAGATGTGTCGCCATTAGTATTAGTTATAACTTCTTTTGTCCTTAGATCGGTAATATTTTTGATTCTCCCAATATTTTCTCTCCACTTGTATAACGTGAACGCAATATCTTCTTCCATTCTTCTGTTCTGTTGTTAAATGAAATTCTTCTTTTACCAGTTCTATGGTAATGCCTACTTTAAATTTGGTATTTTTCTTCGCCATTCTTCTTTTAATAGGGGCCCAAACTAACTCTATAGGAGTAAGGGAGTAACCTCAATATTATGAGTCCCTTCTTTTGTAGTATACTATCAAATTTATATTGAATGTAATTCTTTTTGTAGTGCTTTATGAGGGAATAAAATTGCGCTTTTAACATTTCTGGTGAATAACTTATGTTTTTATCGTCCAATCGAGATATCATATCTCATTTCCTAGTAGTGCTATTCGGGGCACGAGTACTTTGGACATTGTCACAAAGTTCATTATCGACAACAATCACAAAATTCTGTCGTATATTAGGAAGCAATCACCATGGTAACAGATTAAACATCTGCAAGCGGTTTGGACTGGAGTCTGCTGTTCCTCCAGCATGTATTATAATAAGGCGATCACCTTTGGAACAATTTGGGAATAGTCTATTACTTGAGTTATCGCTCCAACTTTTGGAGAAAGTATGGCCAGAATGTGTACATATTTAATCCAAATAGATGACGTCTCAGAAAGGAACTTGTCTTGTGACGCCCTAAGTGTAACTCGACAACCGTCAGAAGTGTGGAAATGATATATAAAATGCCTAAAATGAAAATTATAAATAAATAATAATTAATAATTAATAAATAATTTTTTTCATAATTTTCGAGTTAAGTGCTGGTACATCTACATGGTCGTTTTGACGGACTTATAAACAATGGTTTATTTAATATAATAATGCTGCTAAATAAAGCCATTCATGGTAATAGTGGAATCATTTTTAAGAAAGACAATAAGAGGAGACAATAACGCTAACACACTCGTCTGCCGGTTCAAACACAGCGAAGTAGACGAAGTAGACCCTTCTCCCGAGCAGCTCATGAATTCATAAACCAGAGAGAGCGCGCACCAACAATGCATAGGGTAACTGCACATGTGAATGATTCCTAAAGCTTACCGTGACGTATTAAAAACAAATTGAAAATGCCTAGAAGGAAATACCTAACATGATAATGCTGCTAAATATAGCTACTCACGGTATTGGTGGTATCATTCCCAAGGAAGACACAATATGACGAGATAAAAGACGCTAACACACGGACATGTTTCTGCTGAGCGATTTTTTAGTCAAAATATTGCAATCCCCTATCGGCTACTATCATTATATCCATGTTCTCATATTGCCTTTCCCGTGAAGAATTCCACCAATACGATGAGTAGCTGTATTTAGCAGCATTATTATCTTGGGTATTGTTTTCTATGCATTCTCGAGTGGTTTATTGTCTTCTGTAGATTTCATTCCTTCTCCAACAATTCGTTCAACGCTTGTTAGCGATACATCGGCTACTTTCTACACTATTACTTTGATTCTTTGTTTTTTACTATCAGGCAATGTTGGATTTTACTATTAATATTTGCTCTCTTTTTTTACTAGCATTCAAGAAGTCGTGGAAATAAAATGCCGCAAGCGTTTTGTAGTACCATATAATGATTACAACTCAATAAATATAATAACCCTCTCTTTAAGTAATAAAGAACTAAATGATTTATTATGTTATTGGTAAAACCAGGTTCAAGAGTGTATTGTATTTAGTAAATAGATTTTTTGGATGTAAGCAAGCCCATGCAAACCCAAAGAAACACCCATAGGTGTTCGAGAAGTGAGATGCTGGGTTGCTGAGTGCGACTGGGGTTTGGCTGTGGCTGGGTCGAATTGAAGTTATCGGCTTTTCAGTTACAATACGTACACGCATAGGGGTTGATTTGTCTGCAATCGCACTACTTTCTTTAATTTCTTTCATTAGTTTCTTAATGGCTATTATATACGAACCATGTAACTATACTCTCTATAACAACGCGTGATTACTATGGTACATCTATATCAATCAGTATGCTTAACTCTAAACGTCAGTGTCGAGTGTGTGGAAAATAGCGAGTAATTCAAACCAGTCACATTCTATTAAAACCATCTATAGCTTGCGTATAAAAACATTATGATCAACCCCATCAAAGATATTGACAAAGTTTTCGTAGTTAACATCAAATTGAAATCTTTGACCAATAACCTTTGTAATGCCATTCGCAAAAATCAATATAGTAGATTCTATAGGACTCATTTAAAAAAACTCTTGTTAAGAATATGATAATCAGCTTTAAAAGTACAAATACCTTTTGTTATCCAGAAAATGTATCAGAAGGTATTGATAAATTTAATAACTATTAAAGATCAAACAAAGAAATTTCGAACAGATTTTATAAATATAAGGTAGAACATCATCTAAACAACTATTTTTTATGAATTTAGTAACCGAATAGCTCCAGTAGTATCTTCGTTAGAAATTCCAATCACATCAACATCTCATATTGATTATTGATACAGTTATATTTAGTTGTCGAGTTTCAAATCAAACACGCTTCTTAGTGATAAGTTAAACGCTATGAAACATCGCTAAAATAATACTTAGTAAACAGGTGCAATACTACCATGAGTTCTAAATTTTTGAATGCTGAAAGGCTAAGGTCACCATCGATCAAAAAATTAATTACGCAGAAAGGAAAGATCACGTATCCTATAGCTTCGTGTCCTTTTTAATGCATTTCAGAGTGTTCGAAACCAAGGCTGCCGATGCTTTTAACTGGTGGGCATTTGCTTGTTCGGCTCACGGACACGACACCCTTGTACGAACGCCGTTGGCCCCATAAAATATATTTAACAAAATACACACACAAATGCAGACTGCTGCCTAGTATCCAACTATGGATTGCGTATAGCGGGGATAGACACAGATACTATGGGCAAGCAGCAATTAGTCAGTAAACAAATAACAAATGAACCATAAATAAGACGGTGTTATTCTCGAGCAACGGTCCACATCGAGTAGTCGGCGTCGCGTTAATTACTAGCGGGGTAATTAAAGGGCTACAATGCAGCTGGACGGGTGTGGTAATGCATAATAAATACTCTGTTTCCAATTATAGCCTTCAGACGCGCAGGTTCATTTACACCGGTGATAATAATATTTCAAATATTTGTATGGCCATTAATTGTTCTGCATTTTGTGTAGGAGTAGTTTACCCTTGGTAGGTAGAGATTGGTATGTCGAATACAGGTGGTAGCAGAGTAATAACGAGTATGTGCAACAAACATACACCTCACAATAGGGAACAGTAGTCATGTCAGAGCGATCTATGTATTAATATGCACGTTTTGCTTGTTGCGATTTTAAAAGAATTTAAACAACTAGCCGAAAGTATTACATTTAAATTCCCCTAAAAATATAAGTGTAGAAGTACCTGCTAATAATATGGGGGACAATTTCTTTATCAAAACTGTTTCTCTTAATTGCCAAGTGATCATAAAGCGAGCAAATTTCAGAGAGGTTAAATTGTTGGTACAGAAGAAACCTATCGGTCATGCACTGAAATTCTTAACAGTGGAAATTACAATCACTTTATTGTTGTGGCTTAAAATTGTTAGTTGTGATATTTCTATGTTCATCTGCAATCACAAAATAAAATCGTTTGAATGTAAGTCATCCTGCAGGTTGCATATTGTGTTACCATACAAACTGATGGAGGAAATGACTTCAGTGCAATATCGAGTGGCACAGGACTTCTGTGATGAAATCTGAGGGTTAGATAGAGTTGTGCAGAAAGGAAGCATTTTCCATTTTTTTATCGAAAGGTCTGTTCATTTAACTGCAATAGATACAGCATGACGCGTCATTAGTTATAGGAGAAGGTTTCTTCTGCTCTTTCCTACATATTTCTCTATCTTCAGAGGTTGAACAGTCCGCAGAAAGACAAACACCCTTATCAACAGATGCACCATCATACATTTTCTCTATAGTCGTTTCACTTTAAGAATGTAGTAAATAGCGCTGCTATCGGCGTCCGTATTACGCTCCCAAAACTTAACTCGATTAAGTTTTCGATAATAGCGGGGGATTTGAAAGTAAAATATCAGTTGTATTACAACAATTATCAGTTTCTTTGAAAATTATTCTAAATTCTAATGGCAAATATCTTAGTAAGATGTTTACAAACATACATTTAAGTTTAAGGTATTTTTGAGTAAATATTGTATTAATGGTGTTCTGACAAGTTCAATTGTTTATTGCAATGTACTATACAAATGCCTTATACCCAAATACTGATTCTGATTCTGATTTTTCAACAAGACAATGCGAATCCGCACGTGAAAAAACTTTTTTTAAATTTCTTTCAAATTACCCGATATATCCTCCAGTGAAAATGTATGGGCCGTATTAAGTAAGATCATACGTCGGTTTTGGAAACCTACATTACGCTATTTACTATCTGCTAATCCAAATACTAGGATAGTAATTGTTGAATTAGTAAACCACATATCCAATGCCAGCATTGTGTTATTCAGCGCTTGCCATTGAATACACATTTCATTATTGAAAACTCCTTTAACTAACTCAATTCCAATTATCCAATATTTAAAATACAATTTAAATTAAAATAAGTGGATATAGAAGAATTTTATGGAATGATATATAGATATATGGAATTGATTAATTACATTTTATTGCGATATCATACAATAATCATGCTGCAAAATACCATGTATGCCGAAACGCAGTAGGATATCCAATATTCACAATATGAAACAATTGCAAATCCTTTCGAACTTTTTAAAACAGTACTAAATGAGTAGCTAAGTAGATTTAAAAAACTTTGTGACAACTCACTTGTAGCGCCATTAGTACGTGAACTATTGTCTTCATTTGAAAAATAAACAGTTATATAATACGTTTGCTGCTTGGTATCCACAAAAAGAGAAGTTGTTACCAAACACAGTTCAACAAATAATATAGAATTTTAAAAGCCTCAGATCAATCAAGGCAAAAATTCAAAAACGTTCACGACGCAAATATGGAAATTAATCCATACTATAAACAGACGTCATGTTTAAATTAAAAAAAGAAAGATCAACTGAAAAAAAATCGTTAAATGTTAAATTACGTCCTTGATCATCCCGATACTTCTCGAATTAATTCTTCATGAGTAGGATCACTTTACTGCGTTCTCCATTAATAATTAACAGATTCATAGAATTTCCCTTCGTCTAATTTAAACATACTAGTTTATAATTGAAAAGTAAATGGCGTTCCATCAATATCAGATAGAATTTTAAAAAACTATACGCACCATACATCCACTGATTTTTTCACTGGTATTTTCCATAAAGAAATTGCGCTACAGCAGAGATTTTCATGAATATTTTGAAAAGTATTAATTTTAGATGCGTAATTCTTTTTGTTTTTTTTGTAGGAACAGTTTGAGGAGAAGGAGAAACATGGATAATCTTCGGACACGCTGTATAATGTTTAATCCGGTTTCCAATTCTACTCTATACGATAAACAGTTCTGAAGATCTTTTGGAAGAACTTTCCAAGTAAAATACCTTCACAGTTAAGACAGTTCAGAAGCACTCGTCCATCTATCAAAAATTTCAAAAAAGTATGTAAAAATTTCAAATGTTGCTAGAAAGAACAACATAGTGTCATTGTCAAATATACCTTGAAATTGAACTACAAATTCAAATATGTGATAATATATACCTGTTCCGCTTAAAACAACAAATTTGGCGGCTATGTATTTTTGTAGTAACCGGAAATGTCAGATTACCCAAAATATTTTAGTACCGAGAGAGCAAACATTGCGAGGGCTGCTCTTTTCAACTTTCGACAGCTCATAAAACAAAACAAATGTAAATACCAAAATGAACTTATTATCAAAAGTTATGTACAAACATACAAACATACCTTTCTACATAATCTCCGTGAAGATTGATGCATTTGTCATATCTATGGGCGAGCCTCCCAATCTTCTCTGCATAGAATGTTGCCACCAGTGAGTTGAGATGGTCCCTGACGTTGTTTTGAAGTTCCTTTGTTCTCTGGAAACACTGCCCTCCTAAGCAACTTTTTCAGATCACGAAAAGGATGGAAGTCGATTGGCGCTAAGTCGAAGTTTTACGCCGGATGTTCAAAAACTTTCCGTCGAAATTATTGAAGAAGTTATTGGGTTACAGCATCAGCATGATCATCAGCTCGGCATTCTTTAAACATCCTACATGATTCACGCATAACACCACCCTCCATATACTCGGCTCATTCTTCGATGAATTTCAGCTGTGCTGTTTTCTTGTGCTTGAACGAATCGAATTACACTACAGAACTCCCCTTTGGCTGGAGACTCAATTGTAGCAATCATGTTTACATGCCTGTAACCCAGCTGAAAGTAGCGTAATCACGTTGCAAATGCCAAATTCTATAGTGTGGAAGATGCGTAGTCACCTATTGAGCACCCTTGTCTCCCACCGCTCGCGTAACTGTTTACAGGCACGAACGGAGATTGAGACAATAACAGTATGCCAGGTAAATACTTGTCGGTTTTAGTATATTGCCAAGTTTTCAAAATTTGCCAATATATAACTCTTTGTACACTTTGTCTCAAGTATGACGCAGATATACATTTTTTATCGCTCCTTTTTTATTTATAAATAATGAAGTCAATTTTACGTAGGAAACAATGTTATATAACACATTTATAGAGTCAATAATAAATATAATAGTAAACAAACTTGTATATGTTATAACGGAAGTGCCGCTGCTAGGAAGAAATTTGGTATACAAGGAGGACAAAGAAACACAATTATTTTCACTCATTTGTTACATATTTTATGTGCTGCGTAAATTTACAGTTCGGCATGTTATTGTACATAGCAGTGTCAATATAATTAACATGTCTGTAGCAATAACAACCTCTCGGAAAGTAACGAAGGAGTATTTAAAGAAAGTGTAATGGTTATAAAATCTTAAATGCACTGCTTATTGTAATATTATTACTGATGTTTTAATTGTGGATTATTATTGATTATGCCATACAATTATTGCAATAATAAATAAATAAAAGTCTAAAAATCCAGGTATTATTCGTACCATGAACTACGCACTTAGTTTTTTTTTTAATTTTATTACACAAGGGTATTGACTTTGTATCATTTATAAAACAAAACTCTGCAGGGCTTTTAAAGAGTTTCCACTCTTATCATAAGGGGATTTGAGGATATCGAAACATTTTGATCAAGAAAACTGATTGTCAGTTAATGATAGCAATTTAATAATTCTATTTCTCTAATGCAAATCTATATTTGTATCAGAAAAAGTACAAAAAATTTTTCCATGGAGCAAAACCAAACACGTCTACACGTTGAATCATTGGTTTGTTTGGATATTCTGAAATAGTTTGCAGTCTCATCTTTTAGCACCAATTTCTAAAGCTCCATCTTACTTCATGTAAGAATGGTTATTTCTAACATACATTTTTTTCCGGATATAAGCAGCTATTTCGTCCCATGTAATTAGTACTTTTTAGTACTTCATTATCGGAAAGATAAGAACAAAAATAAATATAATATTATAATTGTTGGTGGCCAACTTCGATTTCTTTCAATTAAATAGATGAAGTATTAAATTTTGGAAACTTATGTTCTGTTAATATTCAAATGTTTCAAGAAAAGTGAGGATTAACTATTATACCACCAGCATTATACCTTAAAGCATGTCCTTTTTATAGTGTACGTTCCGAGAATCATAAAACAAGAAAACAAACCACTGACGTATCCAATCCAATCACGTCTTCACATCTAATCGAAAGCGCTTATTAACAGCGGTCAATTACTGAAATGATTCCCAATTACGAATATATTATTCACATTAGGTAATTTTAATAATTTCCACTGGACATGGCGAAGTACTTAATTGAGTCTAATAATTAGATAGTGGCCGTAGAAAAAATAATTTAATTATACAGCCTCGCATGAAATTCATCCTGCAATTATGAGCGAAAATAAAATTCCCGACAGAAAAAATACACCACTAAACCGTACGTATAGTACACTACATCATATAATAAAAACGTTCGCCTCCCCTGGAAACTTATTAATTATTCATATGGTGGAAAGAAGTGGTTGGTTATACTTGGTTCTTTATGTCGATACCGTAGAGAATGATGGTAAATTAGGCGAGCGCTAGCACACAATCAGCTTTGTGTTTAGATGCAAGAATGTGTTGTTTCGAATTTGATTTTAGTGGCTGATAATTTCAAAAAGAAAGATGGAAGGGAATATAATTATGAATACGTCGCACAAAAAGACGTACTAGATTGCAAAGCTATGAATATAGCAAAGGCATAGTGTCGGCTACTATGTGTTGGTGATTAACATAGTTCTTTCGCGTTACTATTGTTGTAACAAAAAATCTTTATTTTACAGGCGCTTTTGCAGATGTAACGAATTGTGATATATCGAAACCAATCCTGGAGAATCTTAAAAAATTACCGCTTGTGAAAAAGTGTGAAAATTAATTACAGTGGTACGTCTGCTACAAAACACTGTTCGATACGAGAAGGAACACTTATACTCCATTCACGTTAAGAATGCAGACTTGGAATAGATAGGCCTTAAAATACGGGTTTGCCATTGGCTAATGGGCGAGGCATAATCGCACAGGAGAAATTGATGTAATTTCTTCATATGAAATTTCTGCAGTTTTTCATTGTACCTTTTATCTATAAACAAGTTGTGGCAATTCTTTTCAGAGTTCTTTTATCTCATCATTTCATAATTCAAGGTTCTATACAATCGATTATATAAAAAAAATAATTTCTACTTTACTATTACGATTACAGCTTTGGTTTGGTATGGCTGAAGAAGCAGTAGTAGATGCAGTTGCAGGACCATCGAAGAACCCTCAAGCAAGCATATTGGCAGTAGACAGAAGCTAAATTGAAGATATGGTTGAAGAATTTATTATAACTACAGATGCAGATTCATCGACAGGTACATCAGATTCTGATTTTGCCTAATAAATTAATAAAGTGTGCATATACTTAGAATACTCTGATTGCTCATTTATATATTCATGCATTCCATACATTTAGTTAAGGTATTTTATACAATGTAGTAATTTTAAAAGAACATGAATACAAATTTATTGTATCAAACATGTTATCGAATCTGATTCAAATATCGTTAATATAATTTGCATAATAAATTGAAATTATTTATTCACCTTTTTCACTCTATCCTTTGATTTACAAATCAAATTCATATGTTTATTTCATTTGTTGTTGTATAAATAAAATGCTAGCAGTAAAGAAATCTTTATTAAATTTATTCCAGATATGAAGTGAAGAAAACTATATAAATTTGTAATATGTGCAGTTAAGAGATTGTTATAATTCATTAGTATATTTGCTTTTTTATTGTACTCATTGATATGTATGCAATTATTTATTGACTGTACTATCATTGAAAATGTACATTGGATTTACTGCAGCCGGGGTACAGTAGATAAGTATATTTGGAGTGCTGCCTTCTTTTTCACTGAGCAGCTCATCTAATTCCATCATTGGCAATAATCAAATTCTATTGCAAGATTTAACACACGATGGACTTGGATACAGTCACGTTGAGCCCATTATGTATTGTTCATAATCAGCAACATTCTTCCTTGTTTGGCTTTTGCTTGTATATATTGAATTGCTTACTTTCAACCATATTGATATTGGTCGAGATTACCAACGGAGAGATTTACTTCATCACAACTTGGTATAACACTGTGTATATAATCAATCATTCGTGTAAAAGTTATATTTCCGATTCAAGTTTATCCATGGCAATATTTTTATTTTAAAACTTGTCATGTGGCACTTATGTTCTCTTCAATTAATCCCAAATGCAATCACATTTACTTTCTAACAT
Source organism: Trypoxylus dichotomus (assembly GCA_023509865.1). Lineage (NCBI taxonomy): Eukaryota > Metazoa > Arthropoda > Insecta > Coleoptera > Scarabaeidae > Trypoxylus > Trypoxylus dichotomus. The sequence continues at coordinate 41,509,842 of CM042074.1, read as the reverse complement.
AATTAAATAAGCTCCAACTATTTTGGTAAATGAAACAACGAAAGGATACATTTATATAGCAATTGAGGTTACTTTTACTTTATTATTACGGTATTATTTTTCCAGGTTATATAACCATAATGTATTGCACATTAAATATGAAAAACTTTGCTATTTATTATACAAGATTTCGATAACCAAACTTTGATGTTTACGATGTTGTCATTTGACAGTTTCATCGGTTAAGTTTCACCAGTGTAATACAGCCGCCGACCGTAGAGCTACCTACTGCATTCTTAACGTGAATGAAGTATAAAGTGATTTACTGTGAGATTTCTTTAATGGCGGGTGCCCAAAGGTTGCGCAAAGCCTGGACTGTATTAGTGATTAGCGTATTACATATCGTTTACAACTAGATGTCGTTGCAACGCATACAAAGAAAAATATACCACTTCTCTTCAATTATATAACGTAACCGATAATATGCTGGAGACTAGATCGGTATTTAAGAACCCAGGTGCAACTGTTGATTCAAAATAGACGTTCAGATATCGTATAGAACGAATGTCTATAAATGCGTGGCTTTGTGATGTCTCTAAATACTAAAATGACCATAAGCTCTACAAAGTCCTCAATTTTGCTTACGCATTTAACAAAATTATCATTTAATAGTTGCTTTACGCATTCCATTACTTAAATCTTGATCGAATCTATCGATGATCCTTAACACTTTTGTATGAAATTTTTGTGAGACCTACTTCCCAACAAAGTTGATTGGAACTACTCTTGCAGGTAACGTTTAATACTTCGCGGATATCTAGCAGATATGGAAGTACATTTAATCTTTAATTCCACTGCAGGGTTGTATGGTTGGTCCTCTGTTATGTATTACATATGTGGATTTTTTGGCCAGCACTGGTGGTGGATCTTTTACTTCAAGACCATGACATAAACAATCTGTGATATAAATCCGAGAAAGTCAATAGTGATGCTAAAACCTGGTTTTTTACTAGTAAATTAAAGATAACTGGAACTTCTCTTTCCCACTTCAAATAAGGACCAAAATTCGGCGGTAAATTTGTTTGGTATTGTAGTAGATACTGACTTGAGATGGCAAACTGGCCAAGGAGTTTTCATCAACTTTGTATGTTGTAAGCAGACTGAAGTATATATAGACATATGAGGCTGCGAAAAAAGTAGAATAATAGTAATAATAATTCATGCCTTCGCGTTTTCCAACAGCTTTCGCCAATTACAGGGGGCATTGGCCAGCCATGCGTCATTGTTACACTTGTGCCTGTGGTGCGTCTTAAGATATTTGTTCTCACCAATCATGCGAAATCCTACTGGATTTTATTGAACACGGATGTCGTCCATCTTATGCTGTCATCACTCAAAAGTTTTAAGAACTCAGTATTTATGTTATTGCTTCTGTGACTTCAGCAACTAGGATATATGGCACCACATTATAAATTACTTCAGGTGGTTCAGGTCTTGTGTCATAAAACAGTTGTTCAAAATATGTTTTCCATGTATCCTTCAATTTAGCTGTATTAAGTATCGTATTTCCTTCGTTGCTGGTTAGTTAGGTTAAGTGCCAACGTCTGTATGTCCCAGCAAGTAGGTTGTAATAGGTCATCTTTAATAGTTTTAATTGTTGTGCTGAATATACTCAGTTGATCCTCTGTTTCGAGCCTGTCATCGATTTAATTTCAGTATTTAAATGGCTCTTTAATTGAATGGATGGATCTTTTAATTTTACTATATTTTTCGTTATTGCTACTGACGGAAGCATTTTTAATTCGAAGCGAAATTTCTATAATTACACAGTCAAGCATTGTCTCTCGGTACTAGAAATCTTTGTGAACTTGTCAACAAGTTTAATTGTTGCTGAATAGGTATAAAATTATACACATGTTATATACAATTATATACGTATAAATGTATCACTCTTGGTGTCCTGGAGTTGAACTCCGGGGCTGTATCACAGAGTTGTGGTTTTCTGTGGTTTTTCTCACTCCATGGAGGATACTGTGAACGAGTATCTTAAGACGCATCACAGGCACAGGCATCATAGCCGGCCGATGCCTCCTTTTATTGGCGAAAAAGAAGGTAAATATAAGTTATGTAGGAGCAGTCTTTTCAAATCGAAAATAGTACGATCTCATCACTTAATCAGCACTCGTATAAAAGATCGTTTCTGTAGCAAGAATCTAGAAAATCGGCTGTTTTTTGAAAACAACCTGAAATTATTGAATGTCCTGGCCTCCATTTCTATTCGTCTATTCATCTTGAAAATACTTGTATGACAAATATCCCATTGAAATCTTTACGTTTCATTTTAAATTATTCGTTTTCTGGTATGGACGAAATGAATTGATACTTCCATGTAAACGACGTCGGATATCAACCATGTTCCATGGTTGTACGTAAAAGACACTTTCCACTACAATACGTAATAAAAGCAGTTCTTCTGAATTTTATCAATAAATATCCAACGTGTGGAGCGTCGGCAAATGCGTAAACCATTATCGTTCGATATAATGAACAACAAAAATACATTTAATAAAAAATACACACATTCTTATCGACGAAAACAGAATCTTGCGGTTTGTTTAGTAATTTTTTCTCTAAACATCAATCTCATTCCATCATACTTATATTGATTGAAACGCGTTCCTAATGTACTCCGACGGGTATCATACACTTATATACTGCACGCGGGCATTAATGGAGGAGAAGCTTAGTTATTGAAAAGGGACAATACGGAGTCCCCACATCAAAAAGAATTTTTATTAATATTTCGACGAAACGATCGTTGAAAGTACTTAGCGAGATAACGGTCGGGGTCATCAATAAAAACTCATATTTATACACTTTTATTAATGCTGTTTACAAAACGTTTCGAGGTATTCCTTTTCCTTAAGAAATTATAAACGCTACCGTCTAGTTTTCTGGCGGTCGGCATCGGCGGAGTCAACTTTCTGATTGTGAATACGAAATTAGCCTGGTGTAATTGAAAGATTTCTAATATATCTTGTGGTGTATCATCATTATTGATAGGGAGAACTCGTTGACCAGATAAATACTGCACGACAACGATGAATCTTTTAACGACGTCATAAATTATGTTAATAACGATCCGGTGTTATTTGATGGGGTTCTCCCACATTTCTTTCTTCTTCATTATCGTTACCTACCTTGTATCGATGTTAGTCATTTTTTAGACAACGTTGCGTTCGAAATCGTGATTTTGTTTATAACAAATCTTTACACCGCCACGAATTGATGGGTGAAGAATGAGATATCGTTCTGGTATAAAATTCTGTCAATTTCTTATTTCCAATCTACATTCTTAAATAATTTAATAGTTTCACGATCGACTTGTTAACAAGAATTTCACTGTTGAGCAGAAGTATAAGAGAGAATGAAAGACACGACGGGTTTAGAAAAAAAAAAGACAATGATAGACCAATTAGTTTTATGAGCAATTTTACAAGATATGTATCGACAATTCCCAACTTGTAATTTATTTAATGATGATCTACAGTAAAACGTTTTATTATGTCTTAATTTAGGTGTTATGGGATATAAATATAACACCTGTTAAGACTCTGAATAAAATACAAGTAATAAACACGACCGTATTTAGGGATTTTTTAACGCTAGCAAACGTTCAGAAGCTTCAGAAGTTTCTTCAATCAATTCCTCCGTATACAAAAATGGTCGTAACTAATTTTAGCAGACGTTAGTCAACAACGCGCGCTTAGAAAATGTACAAGGAATTTAGCAAGTAATGATAGCAATGAAAGAGATTTTGTAGTTTTTAATTTGTTAAGTGAATTGCACATTTTAGAGAAAATACTTTTTACAGATGAAACTGTGTTTACCGTAAATAGTAAGATCAATTCTCAAAACTTCTGGTTTGTGTACTCCATTTATCCACTGAGATACTAAATTCCCTTTCGATTAATTCGTATGATTTGGTACCAAATCTTCATGCTCAAAGCCTGACTGAAGACTGTACTCTCGTTGACGTTACTGTAGCAAAATTTCTGCATCTGCTGCGAGACCACATTAATCCAATAATTGAGATGCTGAATGCTGAAATGGATAGGGCTTCGCCACATTCTACTAATACCGTCAAGAATTTTTTTAAATAACCCATTTTGCAATTATCATTAGTTTCGGCAAAGAGGGGCAAGTCTCAGTGCCGTGCGGAGAACAACGTGGAAGGTTGAAGCGCGCGGCACGCAGAATCGAGTACTTGTATCAAAGTACGCTTATTCAGTATTATTTGAGTGGTTATTGTGAGTACTTGCTAGTACAGATATATTTAGAAAATTTCGTATTTAGGTACGTTTCGGAAACGGCGTATTTCGAGTAAAATAGAAAACGTAATAGCGAGTATGCCGGATTTAGTATACGAAGGCGACAGAATCAAATGTGTAAAGTGCGACAACTATTGGACGTGTACCAGCGGTGGAAGTATGAACCCCACCTGAAAACCATAAAACATTGTTCTGCAATCCGTGGCAAACGATACAGCAAGCAATTAATATTTGGTATAGGTCTTTGTTTTATTCTATGTAATGTACCGTTCACTCAACCAGACCAACAAGCATTTGTCTTCTTCTGGAGCAAGTATTCGGATTATATATAACCAAGTCGGACATCGTTCAGAAACTTTATGCCATCTGCTTGTGCCTATGTTGAAAGATGAATTAAAGCAGAATTCAAAGATAAAAAATTGTGGTTATGTGAAACAACAAATCGGGAAAAGCATTCTGTGGTGAATGTGATGGCACATGTTGTAAAGATATGTATTATTTGTTTTTTAAAATCTTTTAAAATATTGATGTTTTTCTAAATTTTTCTTATATTTCTACTTTGGATATTATCTCGTCAATGTAGGGTTCACGCGCTTATTTTTGTTACTGTTGATGTTGTTGTTGGAGGCAAAGTACCGCTAGGACTCCCTCTTTATTTAATTTATTTAAAATATTTATTCCGTACAGGTTTGTTTCTGTATTATCTGTAATTTTACGGATATCTACTTTAGCTGTTCATTACTGACATATAATCTACAATTTTAAAGTTAAAAAGAAAAGTCCCTTCAACATGTGAACTGGAGGTGTAAACTCCATTATCGTTTACTATATATATATATATATCGCTTCTCGTAAACATATTTCTGTATGTAATAATAACTTCTTCCAAATTTATTTGTAAAAGACGTTTAATATACTGTACTCTCACACATCTTTATCATATTATTAAAATATGTATCATGCCGAAGTTATAACACACTATCTTCAAAATTTCTCGTATGTCGGATAGATGGCACGCCTGGCAGCTCTACTTGTAAATAATATCATTCTATCGCGAAAGTGTTTTCTGTGTGGCCTATCATATAGGCAAACAAGTTATATATAATGTGTGTATCCCCGGTAGTGACCTAATAAATAACAATTGTGTCAAAGTCACACATGTCGGCGTTGTCTCTCTAGAGAAAAAATCGTTATTTTTCCAATTAATCATTTCATATATTTGAAATTCTTCAAAGTTATTTCAGGCCAAAAAGTGTATCAGCTGATATCACAACAATTTGGACATATTCGTGGAAGCAGGATACCTAAAATACGAGATATTACGTGCGAGTGTGAGTACGACTACGGAATTAAAAGCTTCAAATTAGAATAAATTTTCAAAATTAACTGTAGTTTCATTTCATTTATAATTTATAAAATTAGCTAGACAGGGATTGATTGAAGTTTTTTTGTTAAAAAAGAAATTTTGTTAAAAAGCGATATATATATATATAGATGTATATTTTGGTTTGTCAATATATTTATTTTTACAATCTTACGTTTGGTTATTTCAATTATTGAATACTATATTGGAATTTTTTTAAAACGAAAAGAAAAATTTAAATAAAAGAACCCCTTTGGAAAGTTAAGAGCCTCAGATTTTCCACCACAATATGTACAATGAAAGAGTTTGAACCGTCATCCCCTATCACACTTGCTGCTAAAAGAGTTGCAATATGTGCTAATGATGAAATTTTAATAGTGGTGTTGAGGGCATTGAATAAATTTCAAGTTTTAACAACCCAACTATTAATATTTTGCGAGTGACGGTGCTGCTAACATGCTCTCCTCATTGTGGCGTAATTGATCCCTAAATGTTATCCACGAGTAAATGCTTTAATAGCTCATACGAAGGGAGTATTTCTAAAGTCCCCAAAACGTACAAAAGGATTTCACGAACTGCGTCCGAAATTGTCTGAACCACCACAGCCGGTTACTACGCACTGGGAAGCACGGTTAAAAGCTGCTTCTTACTACTGCGAACATTTTGATGGTGTAAAGAAGGTAGTTTTACAATTCGATACGAGACAGACCAAACTTATCAGGAAAAGCCAGTAAATGTAAATGATAGTCAGGTAAAATGTGATTTAGAAAGTATTCGCAACAACTACCACAGACTAGCGAAGGAAATTGAAAAATTACAAAACGATTCGATGATGTTTGTGAATTCTGTTCAAATTATGGAGGATGTTCACTTACACCTATGTACAGCGGAAGGCGAGAAACGTGAAAATGTAATACGAAAATTTGAATATCTTATTGACAACGATTCACGTTTTCTCATACTAAGACAAATTTGTGGAGGTGCGTCGAAAGATCCATTAAGTTGTCACAAAGATTACATTAAATTTGCAAATACAAAGTCACTCGATGCGGAATGGTCGTTTTCATCATTAAAAGTATTTACTCCGCACGCGGTACTCATTTGACTGAAACAAGTGTGGAAGCATATTTAATTATTCTAATATTTGTTAGATGGACTTCTTAAAATAGTTAAAAAACAAACTTAAAACAAAAGCTGTTTTGGCATGTTAAATAATATATATTTTGTCGTTATTGAATGTGTAAACATTTCTGTGTCCATATCGCCTATGTTCATTCATGAAGGTCCCCATTATAAATGGTGTATGTGCGTAAACGTTACTGAACACTCGCCTTGATACGGCCGCTTGACCCCTCCATGTTGTTCTCCGCATTGCACTTAGCCGAGAATAGTGATAGTGCTTGTTTGGATCCCTTACGTGACTTCAAGGACTATTTTAAATATGGAAATATACATTACTACATTGTCCTCTTCTTTGTATAACAACACTTTTTCACTGGGCAAAGATCGTTTAGTGAAAAGTCGCGTACCAAATCCTGAAGAAGTATAGCCAAGGTCATTCAATTTGATGAGTGTTTCACAAGAAACTAAGCGTTTCGAAATATTTTGTGTGAAAACAACCATGTAGAATCTCATCTCTGGGAAGTAACAAGTCCGGGATTCGATCCGGGAGCCACTAATACCGCGTCTAATCTATTGTCATTGGGTACTTGTATGAAATTTGTGCAAATACCAACAATTTTGTTTTCAGTGTGGTTAAAATATGCAAATATTCTAAGCTTAGTCCCGATAATTGTTTTAATTATCAATGCTACATGATATTTTTCCTACATACTTTGAAAACGATGACGACATGTATACCAGACACTGTTATGAGGCCATTTATAAGTTTTTGGAAGTCTGGATTCTATGAAGGGGAGTAATGTAAAAGTCATTGTAGTTTCATGCGTATCATAAATCATTTTCAATCTTTCACTAAGGTAGGTTGGAAGTGGATTATTTTTCATTTTATCTACAAACTATAGACTTTTAAATAAAATTCTTCGACGAACATTCATTAAATTAAGTATAATTAACATGTCTTTAATGGGGGCATATCTGCCACGCGGTTTCAACCCGAAAACCTAAATTCTTTAAAAGAAAGCAAATACCGCGGAAGCCCACAGCATTATTTATGTTATAATTTTAAAAAAATAAGAGCTATTGCGTCTTCTTTAAGTTTCTTCAGTTAATTGGATTGCGGATTAATCTAGAAGTTAGTTGTCATTATCGGTTGGTTGAGATTCTGTAAGCAGACATTCAGGTTTAATCACACATATACATATACCGTTTAAGAATTAATCGTAATTAATGTCGTCACAAAATTAAGTTGACATTAGCGTGTTTATTCAAAATTAAACATTTACTTAATTTTCTGTAAATCGGGGTATCGAAGATAAACAGTGGTGCAGTTTCTCTCTTTATCTTCCCGCGTTGCAGATTTTTTTTGCTAGATATGCCTTTCACAAGTTTTAATTTTCCCTCGCGCAAAAACTTTAAATCACACACATTTCCGCGCACATAACACCATAATAACGTCTAATTAAACAATTACGTTACAAAACGCTTAATGTCAGAAACAAGCCGAACAAGGCGATATGACTCGCGGTCTTTTTGGTATGCCTCGGTGAGCAGAGCATCGCCTTCGGTGAAGCATCAAGCGTCTGGGTCGAGGAGTGTGGGTGAATTAACAGTGTAACGTCGGAATGCGAGCTAGTGTCTAATTGCAATTAATCAATGGTTAAGACGGGGTCTCATGGCACGACCGATCAAATTATAACTCTATAGTAAGATGCCTGTCGGCGCAAGCAACTACAACCTCGGTAAACAGTGCGTTTACACTTCCATAATTATCGACGGTACGCTCTTGGTGCATCGAATCGTTCGTTCTTGTACGATTACGTTGCATCTGTATACCTGAGTTTCGCGCTCTAGATCGTTTTGGTTTCCACGTTCGAAAAGAGAGAAATCCTGTTGAAGTGCTGCTGAAATTGTGAGATCAAAAACTGATATAACGTGCTTTTTGGTTACATATCGATTATTAGACTAAAGATATTTTTGGGGTATGATTTGTAGTTTGCTAGGTTTTAAATTCGAATGATCAAATACAACGTAATACTACCAAGGTATATTTAGCAGCTTACCATGTACCATGAATTATGGAATGGAAATTATGTTGGGTTATTAAAAAGTAAAATAATTGTAAAAATGTAAAATATACACGGTGCAATTTGCTACATTCAAGTAATAAAGCGTGACTTTACTCACAGACTTTAAATGAAAGACGCAAAGTAAGGATATGGAGTTCGATCCAAACCTGATGATACTTGATACGAGTGAGGCATGGTGAAAACTTCGTACTATCTAAATCAAAAATATCGGCACCAAAGCGATCATATAAATTTCCCGCTTCTTTTGAGTAGAAGCATCACGGAATAGGAAAAGTATATAGTCTACGGGGTACAACAGTAACGTATCAAACTATTCCTCTTTTAATAATCATTACCTATTAATTCTTTAGGAAACATTATTTGAGTATTATTAATTCATAAAAACTAAAGGAAACTTTGCCTTGAAGAAAACATATAAATACAAGTTTTGATAATTGTTATAGCAGTGGACTGTATTTATTTATCGATAAAAATGGATATATTATAAATTAATTCATAGACGGTTGTGAAGTTAGCAACGGTCTTGCGATACGGCAATCTCGTATAAGTTATATAGTACACGTATAGCAAAGGTTACGAAGAGATCATCCGATATCCATAAGATAAAAAATTGTTAACCCTTATGGTTACAATGCCTACGACAAGGTGAACTTATCACGACGCAAGTTTATTGACGGGTCGTCAAATAGGTGCAAAAAAATAAAACGAATCTACAAAATTGTTTTTCCGTCAATGATTTCGAAATAGCTCAAGTTGTAGCAGGCGTGACACTTTAAATCACCAAATGACAAAAGTTCATTGTCGATTCGTCAAAGGGGTGCAAAAAAAATAAATACAAAACTTTTTTTCCTTCTTATAAAGCAATGTTGATGATTTCTAAACAACTACAACTGTAATAGGTGGGATGATTTACATCACCAAAGGGCAAAAGTTCATTGTCGGGTCGTCAAAGGGGTGCAAGAAATAAAATAAATACAAGAAATTGCTTTTCTATCTTATGAAGCGATATCGATGATTTCAAAATAACGCAAGTTGCAGTAGGCGTGACGCTTTACATCACGGAAGGACGAAAGTTCATTGGCGGGTCGTCAAAGGGGCGCAAAAAAATAAAATAAATACAGAATGTGTTTCTCGATCTTATTATATCTAATTATATTACATATGTAGTATTAATACATCTACAGCCATAATGAATGCGTAGATAAAACTAAAATTTCAAAAACGCTCAAAAGCAATTGCAATAAACTATAAACAAAGATATTTATTAAGGATGCACTTTGCCTAAATACACAGGTAAAACAATTTAATTTACCTTACAAGTAAGTGTCTGGCTTTCCTTAACAGTTACATGCCGGATGGCGATATGCAGCCAGTACTTAAAACACCGTTGAACCCAAATAACTCGGTACACTCCGCGCCTTACAGCGTAGAACTTTCAGAGCGCTTAGGATCTCAATTACTTGCTGAATGAATTGTATCTACAACTACCAAAAAAGTATTTTATTGTAATAAATCCATAAAACTAGAGTGTGGAATTGAAAGTGGGCGTCTGCTAAGTAATTTTTGTTTTTTTATGAATACGTGTAAATTTAAATCGATTTTATTCGTTGCACGGTTATATTAACAACAGAGGCTGACCATCATATAGATGACTACTGTCCTCTTGTCCATTTTTGATTTGTCGCTTTAGCGCAATTATACTGTACGAACGACATGGTGTTGTAATGAAAGTGTCCTGCGTTTCTAGCTACAGCTAGGTTTTTGTAACAATTTATACATTTAGCAATAAGTTAACTTTTTAACATATGTACTAGATTGTTTGCGCTGGAACTACAATGTCTATTTAACTCGGTAGAGACATAAAAAAATTCGCTGTACCAAACCCGATACGAAAAGCTCGAGAAGAAGATGAATGGGATTTCATCGAAACGTCAGCGAAAACAACGCGATTCTAAGGTCGAGCCAATACGGCTAGCTACCCGATAAATCAACTAGGCGATGTTATTGGCTTTGGGATATATGGATATGTTAATATTAATACTTCGCCTACTTATCAGTAGCAATATTGACAAAATAATACCTCTACTATTTGTAATGCTAGATAACTAGATTAACTGTTCACTAAATGTATCTTCAAATTCGTCATACTTGCGAAGGAGGATATCCATGCAGTACCCTTGACCCACCTACAGTAAAATTACAGTGGTATTATATTTTTTATTTTTCGACATATTCTCCCTCTACACTAATGCATTTGGTCCATCGGTCCTCCAACATCTCAATAACTCACTTCATAATTACTGAAAAATCTTGGCCCACGTAAGATTTATTTTAATTTGGAGAACAGCCTGTAATCATTAACGGACAGATCCGGCGGGTATGGCAGGCGCTCCACTAATTCAAAGCCTGCTTGGCGTATAGCAGCCATAGCAATACCAGGTGTATGGCTGGGAGCATTATCCTGATGGAACAGCACACTGTGCCTTCACATTCCTCGACGTTTCTCTTTAATAGCTTCTTGCAATTTAGAAATCATTTGTGCATGGTAGGCCCCTGTAGTGGTCAGTCACTTTTGCAAATAGTCAGTTAGGATGATGCCCTGAGCATTCCAAAACACAGATAGCAAAACCTTTCCAGCAGATGGCACGACCTTAAATTTGCATGGAAGAGAATAACCGTGATGTTTCCACTCTCTATTTTGCACTTTGGTCTCGGAATCATAGTGGTGAATCCATGACTCATTCATGGTCACATACCGACTAAGCAAGTTCTCTTTGTTTGCTTGGTACCTTTTAAAAAGACGCTTACAAATCAACATCCGATTTCTTTTTTGATCAATAGTTAACATCCGGGGCACTCACCTTTTTCATATGTAATTCTTTCGTCAGTAGGTTGTGCACCACATGATGTGATAAGCCGGTATCTTCCACAATGTCGCTGATACGTATTCGTCGGTCTTGGAGTACGATATCGTGTACCTTTTTAATGTTTTTTCTGTTGCTACCGTTATAGGAGGACCGCCGGCATACTGGTTTTTACAGAATGTTCTTCCGCATTTAAAATCTCGACGCCAGCGTTTGACTATATCATAAGAAACTGCAGACTCACCAATAGTTGCCATAATGTCTTTATAAATTTGAGTTGGCGTCATGCCCTTTTTATAGAGGTATTTTTTACGGCTCTTTATTCTCCAGGATTCATTTTTATGAACAACCACGACAAACAATTCAAGAATTAGCCATAGCACAACAACACTTTGAAATACAAACTTGATACTGTGCAGATATAATCTACAAATGTCAGCTAACTAAATGTCAAAAACATTAATCAAACAACCAATTCAAAGAAGGTGAGCGGTGGGGCATGAGAATCGTCCCTCGTATATCGCTGCTCATGCTACGTGTGTTACATCAGATGTTATTTGATCTAATTTAGGTTTATTCTTGTCCACTGATGACTATTAATGACCTTCTGCAGCCATGGATCAAGGAAAACCACGGAGGACCTGAATTTTGAGAAGCAATAGCGTCGAAACTCAAACTCGGGACAAGGAAGTTAACCACCTAACCACCAGTCCTGCAAGAAAGCATTGGCGCTCCTTTACTAAAAGACTGTAATAAATCCTCCAACGCTTCATAGCAAATATCTGACAAAATTCTATAATAATAAGATGAATATCACTAAACCGAAAGCTGACGTCGTTAAATATGTCTTTTTTGAACATGATTGAACACTTGGATCAGTTTCTATTAAGTACAGTAAAAAAAGAAAATATCAAACAAATTTTAATGGAATTTCTTGATACTCATAGGCTATTATTAGCATACTACTGGCCTTTATCTCGTCAATCTTACTCACTGTGCCACTTCTTATTACTAATAACTCTTCCGCGCGGTAAATAATTGCCAAGTCATTGACATTGTTTATATATTTCATTTACAATTTAAATTGGAACGTATGTACTTTTTCTGCGACCTTCTTATCGATCCGGTGTTAATAGAAGCCATCTGTCATTAGCGGGAAACACACCAAGATTGCTAATATGATTCTATGTTTCATTATGAATTATAAATTGTGATGGGCACATTAAGAGCATATAATTATAGTACGTAGTGACGATGACGCCGATTCGGTGGCTACCTTTCGGAAGGTCTTAATTGGTGGAACGCTTTTTATAAAGGTATCTCCGAAATGTCAAATTAAAACTGAATAGATTAGCGGACCCGCATTGCCACGCTAACGCTGTATAGTAGAGATGGCAAACAGAAATCATGCCCTCCATAATTAATTAAAACTAGTTTTTATTTCTTAACATGCAAAGATATTCACGCAAATTAAATTGAAATTATTAATTTAGAAACCGTAATTATATTTCTTATATTCTCTAGAAAACACTTTAAAATTCAATTCCATCCATTAAAGTAAAATCCTTTGATTCCTTTGGACTAAATTAGCTTAATCAAACAGGAACTAATCACTTCATAGCAGCAAGCAGCAATTCTAACCTAACAGGCTGAGGTATGGTAATTATTTTGTTTTTATTAAGTTGATAGAAAATAATTGTTCGTAGTAATAACTTCTACTACTAACATTTTACCAGGTTTCGTTCCTTTAACCGATACACAGTTTTGCAAAAAAAAGAAGACAGTCTATTCAATAGACAGGCAGAAAAGATAAGTACCTTCTGCTTTGCTGTACATATAGTACTGTTGACTACTAAATCAGCATGACTAGGAAGTATTCCGTAGTGCGTAAGTACATAAAACAAGGAGAAAATTATTTTTTCGGCCATATTGCTTTGTATTTAGTATGACCTCTTTCTGACTTAATAACGGCAGCTATCATTGTATAAGTATGTTCTGCATGAACTTCCATACTACTTATTTTTTTTTACAATTGCTTTCCCATCCTTTTGGATATTTTTCATCAATTCTTCGTTACTAGTAAATTTTCCAAAGCATACTATGTTTTTTTTTAAACAATCCTTTATTTTGTATTAAATTTAGATCTGGAAAATTTTTAGACGAATCCAATAGCGGGCAATTTTTTCGAATTCAAATAACTTTTAATATGACAAATTGCGCCCTGGGAGACGGAGTGTTATCAAGCATAAATATGTATGAGCTGCTAGTTTCACTTAACCCTTCAATATAGGATAACCCTTCAATATAGGATAATAAGATCGCAAAAGTGCCAGTCGTTACGATGAACATATACGAGGTAGGCGCCATAAATTCTCGACCTGATATAGAAAAAAGAAACTTGGAACAATGTAAGAAATTTTAATCTTCAATGTAACCTCCCTTAACTTCTATATATTTATGACAACGATTAATTAATAATTCGATACCCTTGTAAAAAAGTCTGAAGTTCTTCCGTGAAACAACAGCTGCTTGCAATTCACTGTCGTCCTTAAAACAACATCCTCTAAGGTCTTTTTAAAATTAGAAAACAAATAAAAATCGAGAAGAGCCATATCCTGACTATACGTTCGATGTTCCAATTCTTGAAACCCATCGCGGATGGCAGTTTGTGAAACGGCAGCAATATGAACGGGACCATTATCGTGCAATAATCTCACACCTTTTGTCAATTTGCCACGACGGTTTGCACGAATACTGTTCGTTGATTTATGCAATAAAGACGCGTAATATGTTTCGTTCACAGTTGTATTGTAAAATGCCCTGACAATCCCAGAATATTGTGGCCATCACCTTTTTCGTTCATTGAACGACTTTCGTCTTTCTGCGACAAGGTTCATCAGGTTCATTCCATAGACTCCGTTTTCGATAGAAAATCGTAAAACAGAACCATTGTTTCGTCCCCTGTGACGATGGACTCCAAAATCGGTTTTGGGTCGTCTCCACACATGTTTAAAATCGACCGCGCACATTCGACTCAACGTTCATATTGGAGAGCAGAAAGAAGTCGCGATACCCATCTTGCACTAATTTTATTCATAGCCAAATGGTCGCGGAGAATTCAGCGAATACTTGTTTCGGATATGTTTGTTTTCACTGCTATTTCGTTCGCTTTCAAACAGCGATCTTCAATAAATTTTCAATAATTGAAAATTGTTGAGGCGTTATCAGTTCAGTTGGTCGACCTGACTGTTCAGCATTTTCTAGAGATTCTTGCCTCAAACGGAAACATTTTGCCCATTTCTTTACAGTGGAATACAAAGGAGATGAATCACCGTAAATGTCGTCTAAACGTTGTTTTAAGTGACTAGGCGTATCCCTTTCTTTTGTTAATAAAATGATGACCGTTCGGTACTCAATTTTCATTACGTCAAACATTTTCATGCGCTAGTCACGTTGGTTGGCTGGCTACTAAACACTACTACTATTCGGACCGTCATATTTATAGTATGTGCCTGCATGCGTGTTGGAGTTTGAACATGCTTGAACCTGTATAAGCCTGTCAGGCCGAGAACTTATGGCACCTACCTCGCACTTTGCGGAATGTAAATGTAATTATCATATTGCTTGCGCAGACCTACCGGGAAATAATTTGTTTGTCCAACTAAAGGGGGATTAATCTCATCGAAATCGATAACGCAAAAATTGCCAAATAGATCTAATCTCAATATCAAAAAAAAAATAGTTCAGCAATAGGTGTCAGTAAATTAGAAACTTATATAAATGGTAGAATAAATAACATTCAAGAAGAAATTGCCTAATTTAAGTGCATAATAAGAAAAACTTATTAAAAGAAGTACAAAAATTAGAATCTAACGATTATAATATAATAATATAATATATAGATGTCGCATCAAAACTCAACAAAAACGGTGAAAATGAAAGCAATCAACAAAAAGTCAGATAAATGCCTGTAGACAAGATAACGCCGATATTTAATACAAAAGATATAAACATAGCTAACTTACAAAAACATACATAAATACTTACAGAAAAGAAATATTAGACAAAAATTGCTGGTTAAATGGCGATATTGGAAACAAATGCTATATCAAACGTCAACCATATGAAGGCATTGAATCATTTAGAATAACTTCAGTTGGTTTTTCAATGATAATTGTATTCCGTTGTTATTACTAACGTTAAACTCAATGGAATTAGTTTCTCTTAAAATTCTTAATTAAGTAAAAATTTCGCAGTTCCGATAGTGTTACGTTCTCCTGGTTTGAAGAACAACGTCGCTGTAGCCTGCTCGTAATTTCCTAAATTACTTGGCCAATACTTACTTGTAGAGTATGTTCGCTTATTTACTAGAGGAGAGGTTGTACAGTGAAACTCAATGCGCATGCGCAAAAAAATATATTTAAAAATAAAATGTGTACACGGTTTCCACTCTTGCCTATGTACATGTACGATGTACGTAAGATATATAGATTTGCAATAATTGCAGTTATTCGAGCTCTCTTATACATGTAATGTACATTAGCATTTGTATATGTATTTTCATTGGTAGCAACATAAAGTAATGCCTCAGCATGTACGTTGCAACGCTATGTCTTCATTCTGTTTAAAAGGTTAAACTCTTATATGCTTCCGCTGAAGCTTTGTCAGAGGCATGTACTAATGCCTCTATCTGTTTGCATGCACCACTACCTTTTAATAGGGGAGCCAACCCTATTTATTTCTTAAATTTATAAGCGCACCTCGGTGCTATGCTTATTTATATGTCCCTTTCCGGGAGCCTAATATACTTTCCTTGTTTTAAATTTGCCTAAGGGACTGGGCCTTGTATTATTGGCATGTATTTGTACTTGACCAAATACGTTTGTTATATTCACATTTATAGGGGAACCCACCCTATCTCTTAGAGCTTGAACGCCTGGTCGAGGGCGACAGTAGCGATAATAGCCGATCTCAATACAAAAGTAATGTCACAGCTACCCAGGCGTTCTCGTTTGAAATATTACGCTATGTGCAATCTTTAGCTCTGTACTTCTGCGTCCCAAAGAAGGGAAAAATCCAGTAACCAGCAAATGTGCGAACTGTGCACCGACAAGTAAAACGGAGCGATGATGCCGACATTACATAAGAAAACTGGTCCGGGACACTCGTCCGCTACGACGAGCAACTAAATGAAAAATTTCTAAGTCCCGATACGACAAGGACCGAACAAACGTACAAAAGACAACGGGCGCTGCGGCCGCAACGACCGTCAGCAAGAAGCGGAGTGATCGTACTTGTAGAGGAGGTCTATACATGCGCGCCGGCAATCTCACCAAAATAATTTCCGACATAAACTTAACTGAAGACTAAAAATACGTATAGACGACAATGGACACAGTAGCCTCGACGTACGATGATAGAAAATCGAGAATTTATACTTATTAAAAAAATCTATACGTGTGGTCCGACGACGTTACCAAATGACTCCCGCCAGAAATAAATGTATAGACAACGTCCTCGACGATTCCCGCCAAAACTAGAAAATCTTAGAAATCTCTAATAATCTTACGACGACGTTACTGTACACGTTACGACGAGGCACGAAAGGTGACCGAGAGTACACGATCGCTAATACCTCGACTGTCGCGCGGGAGACGACTGCCTATGCTTGTGTACCTTAAATTTCAAGAAAACTCCCATTACATATCCGACGACGTTGCAGTGAATGATTTCTAATTAGGCAGTTTTAGCTAGCGTAATGCGAATGGCTGACTTGCATACATATACAATGCGTAATGTACGTACATATTAAAATAAAATTGGATATAAGAGAGCAAAATAAATAAATATAAGAATGAAAATAAATAAATATAAAAATGAAAATAAAATAATATTCTAAATGAAAATAATAATGCAAAGAAGATAAAATACATAATAGTAAAAAACTTACAAAACACAAAAAACAATGTTAAGTCCTTAACAGATAGGCTTTGAACCCACAGTCGCTACTTAAATCGCCATTTATGTCGCGAAATTTCAATTAGCAAATTTAATACCTGGATATAATAGCGGCTGCAGATATATCTAGGCAGGCACGATATTTTAATATTAATTTCAATTTATTATCAATTAAATCATTTAGAATAGTTGCCGTTGGTTTTTCAATAATAATTGAATTTCCTTCTCATTACCAACGTTAAATTTAATTAAATTAGTTTTTCGTGAAATTTTTAGTGGAATAAAAAATTAACGCAGCTTGGCATTATCAACTAAATAAATATCGTGTCTGCCTAGATATCAGGAATATATCTACAGTCACTACTACATCCAAGTATTAAATTTGCCAAAATAAATTACATAAGTGGCGATTTGGTCAGATGGTTCCGTGGTGTAATAACTCAACACACCAGTCTAGCGAACAGGAGCTGTAGGTTCAAATCCTACCTCATTAAAAGAATCACGAAAAACTAATTTAATTAAACGGAAACAAGGAAATTCAATTATGATATGAAGACATGTTAAACTCTAGGATTTCGCGGGCTGGCCGTGAAAATTACTGCAAATATCTTGATCTTATTATGTAAGAAGCAAAGCAGAATTGTATCATTAACTACAAGTTACAAGCAAATAACTAACTAAAAGCTACATGGAACATAAATACTATTCGCTATCAATTCATTTTTTGTAATCATGGGAAAGAACTCCTGAACAGTAATATTAACAATGGATATGTAGAATTCAATGAAAAGTAATGTTTCTATGTGATACATACGAAACTAAAGGTTACGGATAAAATGGAATGTAATGATGAGTTACATTCTAATTCATTAGAAATGTTACTAGAATTAACAGATGAATATATACATGAAACATGTTGTACCAAATGCGTTTACGGGATCATTAGAATCAACAACAATTATCATTAACTAAGAATGCAGAAATAAACCAACTACATTAGTCACAATACTCCATGAACTCTTCTCGTACTATTAGTAATTAATAAAATATTGAAGAGATAACAAAATTTAACAACGAACGATCGTGTTCGGTATCTCATGCTTTGAACTTTGGCTTCTCCACAGCGCAATGTGTTAATTTATGCTCGTCCTAATGTTAATCTTCGAGCACAAAGAGTAATTAACCAGATGCTGTTGGACCACCGTGCCATAAATTCACTCCGATGGGACAAAAGTATGTCGCAGATGTCTTTATGGATGCGTGCCCACACGTCCATACATCGTGAAAAAGAGAAAAATAACGCGTCGAAGAATAAATCACAATTAGTACCTATTTTTGTTCGACCCGCTTGAATTTTTATTTATCGATATTATTGTGGTGACATCACCGGACTGAGGACAATAAAGAACACGCTTATCGGGCGAGAAAGAAGAGAACAACGAAAAGAATCGCTGTTTCCTGAAACAGTGGGCATCGCGAGATAAATTTACATAACATGTATACATACTACCTTCATATATTATTTAACAAAACTTGGTTTAAACTGGTAACGCACGGAATACATTGATCTTATTCTATACACACGTACAATGAAACATGACCGTTGCAAAATTTCTTAAAACATATGGTATAGAATTACCAATAAGGAAATTCAAACCCGTTCGGATTACTCCACGATTAAAAATGTATGTCGTATATGCTGTTTCAAAGAAGTGTAATCGTTAAAATTCCATACATTTAACGTTTAACGGTTAACGCCATAACTTAATCTAAATACCATTATAACTATTGTAAATGCCACGTTGGCCGCAGAGCGAATGATATAATTACTAACATTTCCAATCCAATCAATTGCGTTGCATTCGCTAATTTTTAACTTCGGAAAATCATTATTTAGGCCGGAACGTACTATTGGGAGTTATTCTTCCCAGACCAATCGGACTCGAAAATTAAAATTCTATTCAGAAGATAATTTAGCCAGATCTATGCAGTTATTACCTCGTGATCGTTGTATTGCTGTGTATCGGGTCATACAAAAGTTTCCAGTTTGAAATAGGCATAGCTTTACCAATCGTTTAGAACCTGCAACAATAAAAACGCTAAATTGTTCGTAAAGAATCGCGGTTTCACGTTTAAAAAGGAAAAGAAGAAAGACTTGAATACGACCACCATGGCGATATTGAATTAAAAAACCCGTTATTCTAAATTACACTGACCAACGCACATTTTGGTGCTTTGGACTCTTTAAGTCTAATTAAACAATTTTGGGGTGCATAATCCAAAAATTTCGTTAGATTTGTTCTATCAGATCTAGTTTTCGAAATTCACTCTTTCTGTCCTATTTAGGAAAAATTTGCTAAACTTAGATATAATGTTCTGTTATGTACGCAATTTTTTAAATATTGCTGTTTGATAACTCTTAACTGAAACACAAAAGAATGGGTATGAGTTATTTATTTAAAAGAACAATATGCATATACAACTTTCAATCATCAGTTAAAAATTTTCTTTCATAAGATTTCCTTGCGTGAGGTTTACCGGAACAGTCTCGCTGAAGATTCCAGCAGTAATCGGGTATCTCATATTCCTTGGTACCTTTCCTCCATAATGCTGATGTCTTTGTGACATTTTTCTTCCTGTTCCTCACTAACATCACCTAAGTTTTCTGGAAAACGATCTAAGTGACCGTAAAGAATCTTGATGCCCATGTTACATCCGAACGCGTGAGTTAGAAAGAATCTGTTCTGCTAATCCGACGTAATTTGCTGCTTTATGATTTCCAAGAAAATTTCTAAGGACTTCAACAAAAGAGCACCAGGCTTTAGACTCACCCTCGTACATTGATTCTGTGAATTGAGGGTTATGTAAAAGTTGCCTTATCTAAGGACCATAAAAAATTCCAGCGTTCAGTCTTTCTGTGCTAGAGCTTGGAAAGTTTTCTTTCAAATACTCAAAACACGTTTCATTTCTAGGCAATTAAGACTTTACTAAATTGCTTCATAAGTCTCAGCTTGATATGCAGTGGTGGGAAGATGATTTTATTTCTGACCTCCAACCGTTAAGAATGCTGTGTTCTTCTTGAATTAAAACATTTCTTAAAGGCCAGTTTATGGTAATCCGGTATTGGGCCTTAGCTCCGCTGTTCCAAAGACATAGAACGGAAGGATACTTTGTGTAATCACTTTGTTGCTTGAGGAGAAAGTTTACCATTTTTAGATCGACGTATATCACCCACTGATATTCTTCATACTTGATATTTTTCAGGACCAATGATATTGTCTTGTATTTCTCCTTGATAGTGGTGGAATCTCCAATAGGTATAGAACTATGTTTATTACCATAGTGTAAAAGCACTGTCTACAAAAAGACGCCATTCACTTGGCATGTATTCCTTTAGCCCTATTTTTTTTTAAAGGAGTTCTTACATAATTACAAAACACTAAGTTGTTTTCTTTAGAGCAGATCTTTGTCTCTGATACGATAAAATGTAATATTACTGGCTGGACACATTCTTACCTTCTTGCTGAACAAGCATCGATTCGAGTTCTTACCGTTGATTTAACAATACGGTATGCGGCAAAATAAACAGTACTGAAATGTGCATGTCTCAAATGCGTATGTGTCATGTGTTGAACAGTACCGAGTGGTTTCCGAACGTAGTTACAACGTATGTGAACGTCTTTTGATTGTTAGTTGCTTCCGGATGTTTCTCACTGTTGCAGAAATAGTTTTTATTGTGTAGCACTATTTTCGGTCATACTGAAAAGGGCGCGAAAATGGTCCAAGCTCAGAAGAAGTTGCCGACTCATTTAGGCCTGAGTTTATGAAACAGGCTCCGAGCAACGCCGTTATGTTAGCAGTTTCGTCGTACGGTGTACTTTGGCAACGTAAAGGTCACACGGGTCGCCCAGTGATAGTCAGAACCAATACGATTCACATGCGTGTTTTGAATCAGGTGCTGCAGTGACCGAAACGAAGCCTCCGAAGATTATCATTAAAATTGAATATCAGTGATCGATCGCTCCGTCGAATGTTCAAGAATGTTGGTGGATTTACATATACAATACAGACCGGACAGCGTCTGACTGCAGCTGATAAGCGTGTAAGAACCGAATACTTCGCACGTGTGACTACGGATTATGAGGACGCGTCGATCTTGTCTAATGTTTCGTTTTCTGATGAAAGCCATATTCATTCAAACGCATACATTAACAAGCAGGCAACACGCTTTCTTGGATTCGAACGCCCCGACATAATCGTTGAGCAACCCCTTCATAGTGACCGTGTTACCATTTGGTATTTGTATCCGCACATGGCATATTGGAGCGATACAGAGAACAGGTTATCACACAATTTGTACATGATCTTCAGCGATTTTGTCAGGCCAGGAACCTACCACGTAATCAACAATGGTTTCAGCAGGACGGGGCAACCTGTCACATGGCTAGAGAGTCTCTTCTAATGCTGCGCAATCATTTTGGGGATCACCTTACTTCGCATAGCACTGATTTTCCGTACCCATCGCACTCACCAGACTTAACACCAGCTGATGCGTGCGTATGGGAAATGCCGAAGGAGGCTGTTTTCCGTTCCGATCCACTGTCTGACATTCCGAAATTGCACATTAAAATTCGAGTTTCTCTTGTGCCATGCACCGACCTGTGTTCACAGACATGTTTGTGAACGCTCGCGAACGCTACGAATACTGCTTGAAACTGAACGGAGGGCATCTTGAACATCCGTTTAATCGGCAACGTCGTCGTTACAGTATCGTTATATAATGTAAAGTAAATACATGAATAATAAATAATATACGTTTCATAATTTGAGTACTGTTTATTTTGCCGCATTCTGTATATACTATATATTGTGCTCGAAGTTTTATCGAAATCATGTAATTTTTAGAACGAAGACAAGATATGAAATGACGTACGACTGCGGATATGTATGTACCAGTTAAAACGTTTTATTTTGTTGTATGTTAATTGAAAAATGTCTTATTCTGTATTGAAGAGTTCTTGACTTAAGTATAACACATGGGACGAAAAGTCCCGGGCCTAACAAAGACAACACGGTTTTTTTGGTTCTAAATTAGCTTTATTCATCAACGTAATCTCGATCAAGAGCAACGTAATCATTCCACCGCCGCTCTAACATTTCAATACCACTTTTGTAGAACGATTTATCTTTTGCCTCAAAATAGGCCTCAGTTTCAGTGAGGTTATTCATTCGTGCGAAATTTCTTACTGGCGAGCATTTTTTTGAGGTATGCGAACAGCCAGTAATCGCTGGGAGCCAAATCTGGCGAATACGGTGGATGTGGGAGCAATTCGAAGTTCAATTCATGTAGTTTTGCCATTGTTTTGATTGACTTGTGACACGGTGCGTTGTCTTGATGAAACGCTCCAATAACGCTATATAATATTCACTGTTGATGGTATTTCCTTTCTCAAGATAGTCGATGAATATTACACCACGCACATCCCAAAATACCGCGGCCATAACCTTTCCATCCGATTGTTGTGTTTTCGGGCGCTTTGGACGAGGTTCACCAGTTGCTGTCCACTCGGATGACGATCGTTTTGATTCCGGAGTGAAGTCATGGATCCATGTTTCATCCATTGTCACATATCGACGCAAAAATTCCGGTTTGTTACGTTTAAACATGGCCAAACACTGCTCAGAATCATCAACACGTTCTTGTTTTTGGTCAACAGTGAGCAACTTTGAACAGAGCTTTCTCATAGTCAAATGCTCATGCAATATAAAACCAATACGTTCTTTTGATATCTTTACGTTGTCAGCTAACTCACGCAACTTCACTTTTCGATCATTCAAAACGATTTTGTGGAATTTTTTTTTTTATGTTTTCTGGTGTTACCGCCTCATTTGGACGTCCACTGCGTTCTGCATCATCGGTGTCTCTACGACCAAGTTTGAAGTCAGCAAACCAAGGTTTTATTGTTGTTTCTGATGGAGCGGAGTCCCCATAACACTTTTCAAGCCATTGCTTCGTTTGAACGGTATTTTTTTCCATCAAGAAGCAGTGCAAAATTAAAACACGAAATTGTTTTTGATCCATTGTTTTAAAAATAACAAAAGCGGCGTGACTCTTAGCACAATAACTCACAAACTAATGAATAGAATATCATGAAATTTTAACAGCTGTCTTTTGAAGGTTAGTACTAACTGAGAGAAAGGTGACTGCAATAAAACTAGCGTCATCTATGTGTTAGGCCCGGGACTTTTCAGCCCATGTGTTATAAAGGTTTATGTATAATAAATAAAAGCTTATTTAAACGATGAAAACTTTGTTTTATAAGATTTCCTACGAGGTGTGTAATGATTATAGATGATTCTAAAATTATTGAGTTTGTTTGATGGTTTCAAATTTTCTAAGTGTTAGTTTAGTAGATCTAGAAATATTATCCAATGTGTATATGTTGTGACGATTTACATATATTAGATAATCCTCTACAAAAAGTAAATGTTGAAAACTGTTAGATATGATTTTCATTTATGCCGAAAGAAATATATTTCATTAAGTGGATCTTTAGATGCACGTCATTGTTTCACGGCATATGCGAAAATCACTCGTTAATCTAACTATCCTTATTTAATATCCATATTCACGCGCGGGAGATACGTGCGACTAAAGATCCATTTGACGAATAGTATATCTTTATTTGAAATCTTAATTGTATCTTTATTGCAAAGAAACGATTTACAATCCTAGTTTTAGATCATTAATTAGCGTACGTTTAAAATTAAAAAAATGTTTATTATTCATAGCCGAAATATTTGTACGTAAGCATCTTATTGAAACCTTAGCATGTCGTTTGAAAGGTAGACAGTATTATTTTGTAGTTTTTATAACATCGATAGGTGTGTTATTGCAGTGTATGTATCTTAATTTGGTTGCGTGAATGAATTATGTATACCTATACTGCATCCATAAGGTGCACATACTATAATTCTCTAAGGGTTTTTTAATACTGACGTTTGTGTCGTAATTGACTATTTATGTATTTATGTTCTATATAATTACACCTTTTCATTTTCCGTACTTTTTTATTCCAAAGACATCCTGTATATATATACTTTTTCGCGAATGAAGCGAAATATGATTCTTCCAATCATTTAGAATTATTTCCGTTGGTTTTTTCAATGATAATTGAAATTTCCTTGTTCTTTCAACGTTAAATTGAATTAATTAGTACTCCGTGAAATTTCTAAATAATTAAACATTTCACGGCCTCGGCAGGAATTGCACATACAACTCCCGTTCGCTAGACCCTTGTGTTAAACCATTACGCCACGGAATTTTCTGAACAAATCGCTAAATAAAACGCCATTTATGTTGTTAAATTTCAGTTGACAAATTTTCAGCTGGTTCTCAACTCGACATTTCGATGAAGTCTCTTGCATCTCCATTTCTGTCACGACTTGCTTCAGAAGAAAATGGAGACGGATATAATCAATTAGCATTTTTCAACCTGTTGACAAAATAGTACAGCTCTAATTAATTTCGGGTTGCTTCATTTTTTCATCAATAGATTAATGTAAACTATGAAGAAATAATATAATTATATATTTGACTACGGGTTTGTAGAGTGAGTTGCAAGATAGTTAACTACTCGTGCTAGAGCGATATTTCTATAAATTTCATTATATTCTTAATGACAACGTTTTAAAATTATCTAAAACTAATCCATACGCTTAAAATGTTTTATTGCAATAGCATTGCTTAATTGACGACCTCCTCTCAACAATAGAACTCATTATTTCGAACATTTATTTGTTAATTAGTAAACTAGAACATCGTAATGATTTATATATCCTGAATAGCCTACGGACATTAGAACCGTTCTAATTCACCAACGCAGGAAAGAAATCTCGGCATTTACAATTGCGGCAAATGGAAATCCTATTTACTTAGGTAATTACAAGGCATCGATTAATTAACAGTAATAATAGCAATAATTAATAATAAGCGAGGCGATCGAATAATTTGTTAATTTTTTCCAAGGCGTTCGTTCTAATAAAAATGACGACAGAACTCGCAGGATTGAAGTTATGTATGTCCATATACGCTCACGGGTTCGCAAACTAACCACATACATGCATACAATTCGATCTCGAATTAATTACCTCTTTTTCTCTCACTCAGCAAATTATGCGAATATTCTGAATTAATGCCGTGTGGCCGGTTATACCTACGTAATTATCCTGTCATAATTATATGATACTTGTGGTTAAATTAAAATTACGAGTCGTAGGTAGGTTCAAAAATCTGTTAAGTGTTAATGTACCACATACCACGACGGACCCTGGGTCGTCACAGGTTCTCCTACTCGATGACCGTTTGAATGAAAGTTATACTTGAATTCGATGAAGCTATTTTTCTAAATTTACAATTATAATTTTATATATCTAAAGATAATTTAAAGACAGTGTTTGGAATGAATGTGTAAAAACAATCCAGAACTGTTTACTAACTTTACTAAACAAATACGTCCCGATCTTCACATTAAAACTCAAATAAACGTTTCAAATTTAAAATAAATATTATCGTCAGATATAGCAATTTTGGAAAACAAACACAAAAATATCTATATACATCCTTTCGAATATTTGTATATTAACGAAATTCATAAACACATCGCCACCAAGACCTAACTCGAAACTCACAAGCCTCCACGTAAAGCAATTAAGTATCCATCTGATGAGCGGAGGCATAATCTCAAAGCCAAGCCTTACTGTCTTTTCTTTGATGAACATTTTACAAATATAGGACGATTTCTTCATCAGTTGCAGTTGTTTGCAAAAATACTCCACTGTAAACTTCTTTTATTTATCTTATTTTAGTAAATTTACAATTTTTTCTAAGTTATTGTCACAACAATGTAAATTTTGCTTCATATTTTAGAACGATTTGAATCGATTACTAAAAATTCATATCCAGCACTTGGTCGTCAAGAAAACAAACTTTTAACGGTGTTTTATGCCTATTTTATTGTAAGTAAAGTAGAACTTGAGGTTGACGGCTTCGAAGCTAAACGTTTTCATTTTGAAGCCAAATCTTCACCGTCAGTAGAATTCCAATTACACTGCTCATCTGAATCATATATGCATCATGCTGATTTGATACATGTACTTCAAAAGTGCCAGTTATATGCACAGGCTCTTGGTTTAATGGATAATTCATCAAAGTTCTCCTCGTCTAGAGTGTGGACAGCGTCAGGTATATCTATAACAAAAGAGTTGAGCAAAAGTATTTAATGAAACCAGGATTTAATTCATTATTAAATTCATCTTAAGCAAAAATAAAATTTAATAATATTATACCAGGATTACTATTTATGTATCCGGAATAATAAATAAAAATAAATATTTGTTATTGAAAATGGTTTTATTGTTTTTCAAAATATTTTCCGCGATGATCGACACACTTTTGCATACGTTTGAATCAATTTTCATAGCACTTTTCCTATTCCGATTCATTTATGGCAAACAAACAGTTCTGTACCATTCAGAACTGACTACAATGCCCTAATGGCACTGTAGCCACATGCCCGTGTATCCCAAAAAAGCGATTATTTGTTCCGAGGTGTTTCTGGGCGAACAACTTTTGACGGGTTTGGCACATCTTGGAAGACTTATACAGTCGATTGCTGTTTACTTTCACATATATCTCCAAGATTCGTCACCTGTATAAATGTTATGCACGGCTTTTGACGTATTTTTTGCATCAATTGACACGAGCCTTTTTTTGAACGACTGTCAAATTATGCGAAATCCAATACCTACAATTTTTTTTCATGGCTAAATGTTCGTGTAAAGTTTTGTGTATGCTAATCATACTAATGCCCAAGGATATTTCAATTTCATGACGATCGTGTTTTCATCACTTCGCGCACAGCATCGCCGTTTTCTGACACAACAATCGATTTTGGACGACCCTTTTTAAATTAGTTCCTGAGTGAAAAATGGCGACGATTGACTTTACTAAACCAGTCATATGCAGTGGTTTTAGATGGTGCTTCATCGTCAAAAACTGAAGTGAGTTGATCGATGCACTGTTGTTGAGATAGTAATTCATGGAACACAAACTCTTACGAGTTAATTCAATTTTTTTAACCAAGATGTAGTTTTCAAATCACTAAACATCACAAATAGCATCCACTGATAAACGTTTCGAGTTCGTGTACAGTTAAATAATATACATCGTATATGTCTGACGGCGCACTAGTAACACAATTATTGCCAATTCGTATGAGCTTAATCATTTTTTCACTAATAAAAGCTGCAGAATGCATTTTGAGCTGCAAATGAAATACTAATATAGCTTTGTGTGTTATCCATTAATTTGAGTAATCTGTTGGACAATCAAAATCTGTACTATTTTATAATAAATTTTTCCCATGTGTGCATACATACTATTAGCTGGATAAATTTATGCTAATTTGACACGTGGTCAGTAAAACGCTTAGTTATTATTAAATAGGTAGGTATTTCGTTGCGTTAGTAATTGGAGTTAACTCTTAACAACGTTCGTCAAATATTCTAATCTCAATAGGGTATTATTATATTCCACTATTACTGGATACTGTAATATGTACGTATAAATACTAGGAAAGTTAACAAGTGTAATTTGCAAAGCCATGTTGTTGCACATTAATGCTATATATAGCCATTTAAAACTCACGGATTACATACGATATGTTAGCCGTTTATCGATTCATGGAGATAAGGACAGCTAGGCGATCCCCTACCAAACGACAGGACGGACATATTGCCCGTAAAGTAACACATCGAACGTGAACAAATGTTATAATTTTCAGTTTGTTCAAGTTTTCGACGGCAACGGCCGTCTGCGCACCGGCAACAACAACAGTGTAGATAATGCTTTTCCCCATGAGAGATTAATATCTTGCGGTCGGAGAGTGGTTCTGATCCGATCCCAGAGCGCGCGATGGAAAGGGTTCAGTGTTTTTAGTGGTCGACTATATTGACGGTGCACCGGCGCGGCGATCATTTTCATAATTCATAATTTCATTAATTTGTTACTTGGGGCTTTGTCACGATTTTATGTAGAATATTATCACGTTATACTAAGGCTGGAAATTATCTCTCTGTTTCGCCGGGGTAATTATTGGTGAACCTTTGGAATTTATTAAATGCATAATTAGCCGTTAATTATGAGGTTGAGCGTAATTTTATCTTTAATAGTACTTTTTTGCTTTTATTCTTATTTGGGGACTTTGTAATGCTCACTCGCGCATATGCACGCACAATAGCTCGCCATGGCAATATCCTACTCTCGCTCATATCGCGAGAATACCAAAAAGACGATGTATTATTGTTTAATTATACAAATTACGTGAAAGTGGTCGAGCGCATAATTGCACATAATAATTATCAATTATACTCAACGCGTATTATTATGAAAAATAATTAAATAAGAAGGTATTCGATTAAAAAGTGATTGTTGCTATATGAGAGATACAGAGTTCTTCATAACTGTTCGTATAGAAAGCCGATAATTGCAAAAAAATAATCAAAGTATTTTGTCTGCCCATAACACCGATGTACAATCGAGTCAAATTGCTTTGAACTGATGAATTCCAAAAACATAATTTTCCAAATTTCTATAGTCAAAAACAACAAAAAATTTAAATGTATCAGGAAGAGTACTATAGACAAATAAATTTTAACACAGAATATTTCATCTCACGCGAGCTTTCCAATAAATCGTATGCTTATGACTGAAGACTCGCTGTAACTCGTTGGAGCATTTCCTGGTTTACAATAGTTGCTATTTATATATCCGGAATTGGCGATAATGGTGCTCTAGGCGCCATCTGATACATGCACCGTAAAGAGTGACATTATTTTGTTTACATGAGCTGATACGTACTCAGAACGTTTTATCATGCGGATGCTATTTGTGTTGTTTAGTGACTTGAAAATTTCATGTCAGTCAAAAACTGGATTGAACTCCTGAGAATTTTCGTGCGATACTAAGACCTTCAACGTAGGTTATCTCAACAACGATGCGCTGACAAACTCACTTCAGCTTTTGGCGATAAAGCCCCATCTAAAACTAACGTGTATCACTGATTTAATGAATTCATTCGTGCTCATTTTTCACTCAAGGACGAATTTAAAGAAGATCGTCCCAAGATCTATTGTTGTGCCAGAAAACATCGATGCTGTGATATAGCAAGACTGTCATGTGACGTACTGTGAGATTGAGGCATCTCCGGGCATTAGCATGACAAGCATACACAAAATTTTACACGAACATTTAGCCTCGAAAAAAATTTGTGCGCATTGAATTCTGCATAATTTGACAATCGCTCAAGAAAAGGCTCGTATCGATTGGTGCAAAGAAATACGCAAAAAATACAATCGTGGTGCATCAAAAGCCATGGATAAATTGCAAAATAAGTTTATTTCGATTTGGTGGTTTAAATAGCGATTTGTTCTTACAGTTCCTTGGTGCAGTGGCTTAACACACCAACAGGAGCTGTGAGTTCAAATCCTACCGGAGCCGCGAAACTTTTATTTGATTAAAAATTTCACGAAACAACTAATTTAATTAAATTTAATATTGGTAATACCAAAAAAAATCTATTATCATTGAAAAACCTAAGACCTTCGACGTGGGTTATTTCAACAACGGCGCGTCGATCAACTCACTTCAGCTTTTGGCGATGAAGAACCATCTAACAGCACTGTACATTTCTAATTTAGCGAATTCACTCGTGGCTGTTGTTCACTTAGGTACGAATTTAAAGAAGGTCATCGTAAATCCGTCATGTGACGTACCGTGAGGTTGAGTCTCCCCCCATTAACATGACAAGCATATACAAGATTTTACACGAACAGTTAGCCGTGAAAAAAAATTGTGTGCGTTGAATTCCGCATAATTTGACAATCGCTCAAAAAAGGGCCTATATCGATTCATGCAAAGAAATGCTCAGGAAATACAATCGCGGTGCGTTAAAAACCGTGCATAACATTTACACAGGTGACGAATCTTGGAAATATGCGTACGAGTGTGAAAGTAACCAGCAATCAACTGTATGGGTCTTCCAAGATGAGCAACAAAAGATGTTTGCGCCAGAAACACCTCCAAGCAAATGGTCGCCTGTTTTTTTGGGATAAATGTGCATGTGGCTACAGTGCCACTAGAGAATCGTAGAACAGTCAATTCTGAATAGTACACAACCATTTCTTTGCCAGAAGTATTTGAAGAAATAAGAAAAAACAATCAGCGACGTAGGATTATTCTTCAACATGATAACGCGAGTTCTCACACATCGACCCAAACAACTCAATATTTAATCAATCAAAACATCGAATTGATGGGTCATCCACCATACAGTTTTGACTTGGCAGCCAATGATTTCTTTTTGCTTGCAATGCATGTGTAGATACCTCAATCGGAATTGAAAAGTGCCATGAAAATTAATCCAAACGTATCTGAAAGTGTATCAATCGTCTAAAATCACTATGTCAGGATATAAATCGTCCAGGAAACATGTTTCTGAGAGCAGCCATGAAAATTCGCGTGGTATGGTTTGCTGGAATCATGTCATTATGATTCCAGCCCCAAATCGTTGCAATTCATCAGGTAGATGCACGGTTTTTACTCAACCAACATATTCATCTCGTACATTTCCATTATCACGAAATTTTCCAAATCATCATACGATTGTGATCTCCGAAAGAATTCTAGCATGTCTGGGAACATTGTATTCACGCCGAAATAGTCGTTGCACTTCAATGACTGATTTCGATCGATAATACACCGCAACGCAAAGGTTGCGTTGATTCAACGACCACATTTCGATGGCTACTAAACTGCATTACATAGGGATTCATTTAGGCCATTGTTATATCCCTCACTTTATTCATATTCAAACAAACATATTCAAGGCATTTCAAAACCCGTCAATACCCATTGAGCCACCCTGCACATATATATTTATTTGATTCAATAATTTTATTCTTTGTGTAGGATTAATATAACATTTTCGGAAAATTCATGAGTTCGCTAAATGGAAGTAGCCGCTAAACGAAAGCGTTCATTAAAGGAGATTGCAGTGCATATTGTACAGAATTACCATAAATTTATCACTAAAATCTTTAATTGCAATGAAAATTCTGTTACATTTGTATGTATCAAACAACAGATACACTAATATTGACATTTTGTATTTTAGCTTTTACTTTAAATTACTGCTCCGCTAGAAAGCAAAACAATGGAATGTAATTTTCTTCAGCGATCAGCTTCATCCCTACCAATGTACAGTCGCCTATGGAGAAATCCTTTAGAATTCGCCTCCCACAAACACATCATTCGTCAACCGTCTTGTCAGACATTTGCGACAATAATTCGTTAAAGACGCGTACACGATCGTTCATGCGTGTCCGTACGTGTCTTCGTTTTCCTTTTTGCCTCCGCTACGTTACGTCCGAACGGTCTCCTCCATCCCCCGTTTTCGTCCCTGAAAAACACCTCCGCCTTATACCGACGCCGTCTTTTCTCCTGTTTATTTTCGAGTAAATTTAAAAAATCGATCCATTCCCTTGTCATGTATGCCATTAGCGAAAGGTTCCCTTCATCCCTCGGGCCGCCCGCCCCGCGTTACCGTGGAGACGCGAGAGCGACCACTTTGCAGTTATAATGATGTCATTTACACTTGCCGCCCTCTTCCTTATTCACCCGCATGTGTGTGACTCGCGCGCGAGACTCACACCAACGCTCCCATATCGTTTTCTTCTTCGTCTGGAGTTCGGTTTTCGCCTCTTTTTCCGTCCTTTTCGTCCCCTAGGGCTGCGTCTTCGTCGCTGATGCCGCCTTCGCCTCCTAGGTGCCTCCTTCGCCGCCTTCGTCTCCCGCGCGACTTTAAATTATCAAGCCGGGAAAGTTTTCCTTTCGAGAAAATAGTCGTTATTAGATTTCCATTTAGTTGTCTGTCGAGCGTTGAGATGATAGTGGAGATGCCTGATAAATACAAGAGCAGAAGAGGGTACCTACCTCAAAGATTTTGTGCGACTGCCTTATCTGCTAATAAATCTTAATGGAATTCTCATTCCTTTTGATGAAATTTGATGAGACCCTCACTGTCTTAACGATGATCTAATAGAGAATGTACCTGAATATAACTAATACACAAGGTTAAAAGGTACAAATGAATAAGGTTATAACCACCATCAAAGAATTGATCCTTTTTTGTGCCAAACACACGCAGTTTAAGATTTTTCGGAGATATGCTCTAAAATGTTCGTTTAAATACACACAAAAATTTCAATAAAAAACAACAGAAAATATTAGTGAATATTTTATGTGCACCAGTATGATATACGAGGGTAGATCCCCATGCCCTACCCCTCACCTACATCTCATTGGTTGTTTGATTAATGTCTTTGACATTTAGTTAATTAACATTTGTAGATCATATCTACATAACACCAAATTTGTGTCTCAGAGTGTTGTTGTGCTGTGGCTAATTCTTGAATTGAGTGTTGCGATTGTTAGAACAAAGTGTCGTAATAAGAGAGCTCCAGAAGAAGAGCATAGCGCCAACTCAAATTGATCAAGACATCATGGCAACTATTGGTGAGTCTGCAATTTCTTATGATATACTCAAACGCTGGTCTCGAGATTTTAAATGCGAAATAACATGCTGGGAAAACCAGGTGGTCCTCCCATAATGGTAACAACAGATAAAAACATTCAAAAGGTGCACGATATCGTACTGCAAAATCAACGGGGACATCATCAGGGACATTGTGAAAGATACTGGCTGTTATCATCGATTACTGGCTGGCTGAATTAATCCTCTCAAATGCCGTTTGCATTTCGAATGATATGGGGAGAGCCGATCATAGTTAAGATCGCTATTTAAGTGCAACTAGAATCGCAGGCAATCGTTGGGATTGCGAATAAGTTATTAACGCTAAAGTAAAATATCCAAACTTCGCTTTATAATATAATATATAATAGTAATATATATATATATATATATATATATAATTATATAATGGACCTTCTCATATCATCCCTACCTGATTCAACTGACTCCAAATCCTGAAGTAGACTCACTAGGTGACTTGAAGTGCCATGAGAATATGCAACCAACCCTAATTTTGTTGGCATGCCCGAGAAGCCGCATAACATAAATCAAACAGATTCAAACGACTTAGTCTATGAACTGATTTGTCAACAAATTACGCACAATGGAATTTATTAGAAAATGGATCAAGAATATGCACATTTCGTTGTAGCAAGCAAGAACTATAGCATTTCTTTTTTCAAAACAAGATGCCGCTAATGTTTTACAAGAGGCAATCGGCCAGGATAATATTCCAGAAGAATGGAGCTTTATAGAAAACCAAACTTAAGAAAATTGTTCTCCTTCATAATGGAAATGAAAATCCTTCTATTGTTAATGCTGTCAATATGGAGGAGCCTTATGAACGTGTGATGCTACTATTGGAGAAAGCGGATCTAAAAGTTGTAGCTGTAGTACTAGATTTACAATGGGGAAGTTTTGCAGTTTTCTGTGTGAATGGGATAGTAGGGATAGAAAAGATCTCTATATTAAGAATCAATGGCTAAGAAGAAGTAACCTTACTTTTAGTTTCAAGATGCTGCTGCCACCTGCTCACATTAATTTGGGATTGATGGGAAACATTGTATAGGCGATGAACAAACGTCGTCATAAAAAAGCATATTTCTCAGAATGAGCGAAGCTTAAATACAAAAAGGGAATATTTGGCGGGTCTCAAAATACAGAACTAATGAAAAACACCAATTCCGCCAATTCTTGTCAGTCTTTGAATATTGCGATAACAAAGTTCCTCCGGATTGAAAAGGCTGAAAACTATAACATTTATTTGATGAGTTGTTGCAAAATTGCAAATATTTGGAATCAATATGTCCCTAAAAGTTCATTTCCTACAGTCACATCTAGATTTTAGCAGGGAAAATTCTACAAGAACAACTTTCTGCACTTGATGCAACATTGAAAAAGTTGTATTTCGTATATCAATACTGTTGATTCTTGACGAATTGCATGGAACGAAGCAATCCTGGATAAAGAAGACAACGCCACAAAAAGAAAACTGTTGGAAACAGCACATATGGTCATTGCACCGACCGCCATTAGCACACTAAGCCTGGATATAAAGAATGTCTGGCTTCCTATGGTCAAAGAAAGTATAAGCCGAAAACGGGCAACCACGATACAAAGGACAGAAAAATAAAAAAACCTGCACATACTAACCATGCAGAATGGAGAAGAATCAGCGGAATACATAACCGCTCATGCGCAGAAACTCGATCTACGGCGCACCCTCTTCTGCGTACGAAATTATCGGTCTACTGTGCATCCCCTTCACCCCAGGAAATTGTAGCTTAAATATAAATTTAACACATTCATTTCTGTTTCCCTTGTTAGCTTAGTGGTTAAGTCAGGTGGAATACAAAAATCGAGGAAAAATAAATCAAGTTCGATCCCCCAATGACAAGCTTCACTAATAGAAAATAGGGAGGACAAAAACTCATCTAACGTATGATTAATCTGACAAGGAAAAACCCTTCTCAGCGCTACTCTGAAGACGGCAGTAAACGGATTGCCGAAACGTCGGACTACATAAGTTCAACAAACGATGGAAATAGCCCAAAACAACAACTCCAATTATAAATATTTCTGATAAACCTTGGCATCTATATTGTGGTGCATTAAAAAGAACTTTTTTAGAAAATATTACATGTTCATAAACTGAAAATCTTTATTGATATCTATTATTCGATTAAGCCAGAGTTTTACATAGGTTTTTTGAGTACTGGATTTAGTTTAGAAGGTAAGATTGATAAAACTCCAAAGTTGGAAACTAAATTCTAGCCCAGCGGATATACGCAATACAAACACAATTCCTGTACTTGAAAAACCTGCACTAACAATTGCTTAGTGCAAAATTCTGCAATTAAATAATCAAGCAGCGCTTCTAATCGAATATTAATAACAGCATACAACAAACGACGAGTATACCTCTTTAAAATTAGTGATGGTAATGCGCTTGGTACGTACCGGCAGAGACTATCCTATTAAGTATTTTTATCTTTCCAGTAATTATATGCCTATTGCAGACTAAATGTGCGCTCAAAAACTTGTAAATATCAGTTAAATACAACGCGGAAAGCGCTACAAGTCCTAAAAACATTACGAACTAATCGTGTATTACTGTGCTAAATATTTACCGTGAGTATGAAAATATTTGCTTACCTGCAGTATCTTAGCTTATTACGTGCATTTATAATTGCATAGAAATTATTGAAAACATTTCACGTTTTTGCTTCCTCATGATGCCGACTGCGACTGGTGTAAAGTGCAGCTTCGTTAAAAATGCCCCGGCACTGGTTGCAGTAATTCCGCCGTTCCAACGAGATTCTCTTCAGGGTAAATTACTGTATCTCGTAACACTAAAAGGTGAATGATTTATTCTGCTAGACATAGTTCATTCTCTTTTCAGACCTCCTGTCACGATATGCCTATAGCCGGAAGTGAATAGTTTTTCTGTTAAGAGATCTATACAAGCTTTAAATGAATCCGATATAACTATATTTCTAGTATTATAAATAAATATATAACAACATAATTACATATAAATAAATACACTAGAATACAGAAAAATGAAGTTTTTCAATTGCATTTTTTATTTGTAAGTATATGGTTTAGCTGACATTTTGTCACTCTCAATATTCAAAGTCAAATTATCAACGTCCAGTCAAAGATAACATCCATTTAGACAAAATTAACATCTCAACGAAATTAATCTGTTTCCGTACACTAAATTCTGATAGCATTATGCGCTAGGGATGTCTTTGCGAGTAATGATGTAGGTAGTTAACAGCTGCATTTCCTTGACGTAAACTTATATCATATTTCGTCATACATGACGGTGTACATATTGTGGTAGAAAATCTCAGGCTCTTTTTTTTAATGGGTTATTTAATTTAAATTTTGTTCTTTCTGTTTTTTAAATTAAAAAAATAGTGTTTTCTAAATTAAAATAACCAAAGATAAGGTTGTAAAAATAAATATATAAACAAATCAAAAATATATATACCGCTTTTTTGACAAAATATTCTTTTTTAACAGAAAACCTAAGGCAATCTCTGTCTAGCTAGTTTTTAAATATTCTAATTAAAATACGAAACAAAGTGAGAACAATAAATACAAATAATTTTGAAAATTGATGAAGATTCGACGTCTCTAGTTTTTGTTATCGTACTCACTCGCATGTAATTTCTCGTCTTTTAGGTGCAGTGATCTTCGGATTCCAAAACAAATGTGTCCGGAACTTTCAAGTTTTAACTACAGTATCAGCTGATACACTTTATGACTGGATATATTCGAAGATATTCATAAATTAAGCTTTATCTGAGAAAATAATTGATTATTCTCAGGAGAGACGATGTCACTATGTGTGACTTTGACACGATGTTTATTTATATCCATATTTATACAGTTGTTTGCCTATATATTAGGCCACACAGTAAACACATACTTGATGTGAATGAAATAATATAGTGGTAAATGCTGCCAGGCGTGCCATCCTTCCGTCGTACGAGAAATTTTGAAGATTGGGTGATATAATTTTGAGATGATACATATTTATACATTATGATTAAAATATGTGAGTACAGTATAGTAAACGTCTTTTAAAAATGAAATTTAAAAGAATTTATTTATATACAAAAATATGTTTACGAAAACCGATATATGTGTATAATAAACGATAGTGAACTTTACGTCTTCTCTGCAAGTGTTGTTGAAGGGACTCTTCTTTAAAAAAAATTGTGAAACTATATGTTAATAAAGAACACCCAAAGTAGATATCTGTAAAATTTAGAAAGAAAACTGTAGAGATTGAATGTCTGTAATAAAATTCCATAAATAGGGAGTACTAACGGTACTTTGCTTCAAACTATAACATCAACCATAATAAAAATAAGGGTGTGAATCAAACAGTGACGAGGAAATATCTAAAATAGGTAAACTAGTAAAATTTAGAAAAATCATTGATAATTAATAGACAATATTTCATATCATTATAATATATTCAATATTGATATATAGTTTTCAAATGCCTCGTAATGGTAGTTATTCGTAATTATTTACCGAAAGTGAGGTTATATCTATGGGATATGCATGCTTTATCGATTGTTGGGAAAGAAGGTGTGACCAAGTAAGTTTTATTGTAAATTACGAAGGCGAAGCACGTACAGAAACCTATTTTATATTTTCAGTATAAATCAATATATTTTAATTAATCATTCGAATAGACACAAAAGCACTCGAACAATATGTGGAAACTCTGCTGACACAAGGTGATGAAGAAAATATCACAGAAGCCGACTTAGCATCAAGAAGTTCAGAAACTTCCTGAGCATGTTCTGAAATATGGATAGGCAAAAATAGTACAGATATAGATAGACCGGCAATAAGAGCAGTTTCAATTTCATAAAGAATTACGGCAAAAAGTGTCACTCGAGTTGGCTGAATCTATATGAATAATATGCTTACTGGTAAATTAACACAGTAAAGAGGATTCTTCCAGGCTATTTAGCCGTGGTCCGTTGGAATTTCTTCCTGAAGTTTCGTTTACAGCTGCGGTAAACATCTTCAGCGGTGAGGTCGAATCATTCGACGCTGAGCCACCGAAGCGAATACTTCAATCTCGCCGCTGAAGATTTTTAGCGCAGCTGTAAACGAAGCGTCCAGAAGAAATGCCAACGGGCCACGGC
Source organism: Trypoxylus dichotomus (assembly GCA_023509865.1). Taxonomy (NCBI): domain Eukaryota; kingdom Metazoa; phylum Arthropoda; class Insecta; order Coleoptera; family Scarabaeidae; genus Trypoxylus; species Trypoxylus dichotomus. Next base: position 41,471,308 of record CM042074.1, on the reverse strand, counting down.
TATATAGCCCGGAAGAATCCTCTTCATACGATATCGGCCGTGAAAATCTACATTCTTTGATATAACATAGTAAAATAGATTTTGCTATTTTTTATGTCAAGTAAAAAAATATAATTTAATAAAAATTCTACGACCTACAAAACAGTACATTAACTATGTAAGTTATATAAACCCTACAGGAGGAAAGAAAAAAGAGCCACCATGGATTTAACTTCTCGAAAGTGAAAATTTTGACAGTATGTGTCGTAATGATACAGAAAATAGATTTACTGTTCCTCGAACAATGAAACCTAAGCAACACCTAGAAGAAATTATAGCCTAGTGGGAAATCTATTCTTTAGCTTTTTGCCTAAAAAAAATGAAAACGTTACTAGCTGATATGGCCACAATTATTGTTAGGGATAAAAAACTCGTTCTTGTTGAAATAGCTAGAAATTTAGGTGTTCTGATTGACATAAAACTAAGATTTACAGATCATGTTAATACAATGATAAGAGCAACTTATTGCAGTCTCAAAGTTTTATATCGATGCAGAGACTATCTTGGGCAAAAACTTAGTAACCTTCTTTGTAACAGTGTCGTCCTGTCCCATTTCAATTAATGTTGCACTCAGTATAGTTCTTTAAATCACGTTTTGGATAGACCAAAAAGTACGGCGCGTACAGAGCTTCTGTTCCGAATCTAGAAATGCAGCAGAATTATCTATGCACTGAGAAAGGTTAGACGATTTAATATGCGTCACAGAAGAACTTTACATGCAACATGTTTATATCATGAAATTATGACCTTGAATCAACCTGTCTATTGGTACAACAAAATTGAAATCCGAACAAACGTACACAATTTAAATCAAGGTCTTCTCATAATGCTATTCCTTTTCGCTTGTCCACTTTTCTCAAATTTCTGCATTTGAATTTTTGTCTTCTGCTTCAGAAATGGCATCCAACTTCAAAACATCTTTGTTTGCGGAAATTATATAAGATGCAATAGGCAGTTGAAATAGCCTTCATCATCTTTCTTTAATTAAATCAAACACATTTTCAATTGATACTCTCTCTATACTCGACATATAATGGGGTGTCTTCATATGACTTAAGTTTGTATCTTTATATCGTGCTATCGATCAGTGTTATAGTGGAAAACCAGAATCATCCAAAATTTAGCAGTTGTAGAAAACTATGCCATTTGTGGTTATAACCACACAGTCATAGCTCGTGAAATCTCCCTTTTGCTTCTAATCGTATTATATAACAAAGTTGAAAGTAGTCACTTAATTATCACGCAATAACAATGCCGTTAAATGTTGCGGACGCTTCCAAAATTGTCATTTAGTTGGGGATTAAGCAGTCACTGCTGCATCGTGCACATTGAATGTACCTCGTGGAGGATGCTTCAAATCGGTACCTGGGGACTGGCGCTCATGAAGCGAGCAACTTGTGAAAGCAAAAAAGGAGCAAGAACTACGACTGAAAGTTCCTCCCATATGATTATTCCAATAAAACTATGTAAATGAAAGTAAGCGATAGGCGTATCGTTTTATTTTGAATTTGAAACCTAATTTTCATTTCATTAATAATGATGTGAAAAATGCTTATTTCGTGTTTGTGTTTCATTCAAAAATTTTCTTCGACACATTGACCAAATTAAATTTATGCAATAACAAATGGACTCTAATTCTGAAGTTAACATCTTTAATCGTAAACCAAGCATCATTCACAAACAGATGCCTCTACCTAAACAATATACTGTCAATAACGTCTATCAGTTGATTAAAGTCGCATTATTTCTTACATCTGCAGCGTTTTTTATCGCATCGAATATTGATTTTACCGTTAAAAGTGACACTTATTTAAGGAAAACATGTCGAACGAACAGAAAACCTCGAATGATACGCGGAACATAAAGAATTCCAAACTCATTAACGCACTCTGTATACATCTTTACAACATGTAATGGAAATAAGAACGAATCGACGGCAGTACAATATATACATTTTTTTCGACTATTACCTACCAGGTTATTATGCGATTTAATGTAAAACCCATTTACTTGCTTGGCATTAACATGCACACACAAACACACACACATATACATCAACATATATATACAATTACATTGACGTATGTATATACGGGGACAAGGAGGTGACACCAGCAAGAAATGTATAAGAAGAAGAAACGAAAATGAATACACAGAAAGATCTGAAATTTTAAGTGCATTCAAGCATAAATCTATTTTATTTCGGTTTACGGTGCTGTTAGAAGAAGATCATCCCGACAATCTACGAGGGATGAATGACGAAAGACAAGGACGGCAAACGTACGTTGGTACAATTATATACAAAATAATAATAAGTGATAATAAAAGCGAGTTTGTGTTTCTTCTGTGTGTGTAAAATCCAAGACGGCCGTGTCATTACCTCAGGTAATTTGATTGGTAATTTGCGGTCGGGCTGACAATGGCCGCCTCACCACGCGTGGAAACAAATCAGTAATTGTGCATCAAACCTTAATCACACGGCCCGGCATTCCGTGGTAAATATTTTTCTGTTCTTTTCTCATCTTCTTCTTCTTTTTCAAAGCGTTCCTCTTTTAGTAATGCGTCCATCTTGTGGGCATCATCCAAGGACGTTTCAGCATTCTCCTTTTGCGTAGCTTCTCTTGTTCGATTGTTCAATAATTAAAAGTAAATTATAAATCAGCAGGCCTAACATTAAAGCTATGTACGTTTGAAAAAATGAAACAACTAGTTCATTACCTTGACAATAAGAGCAGAGTAGTAGAAAATGGAACGTTTATATAGCAAAGATGTGTATGTACCAAGTATCTACTTAATTAACTAAGTTTATTAAAACTGAACAAATATATATATATATATATATATATATATATCAAAAACTGTATATATATATATATATAGTTAACATAATATATATATATATTGTGGTAGAAAATCTCAGGCTCGTTCAATTTTTTAAATGGGTTCTTTGATTTAAAATTTTGATCTATTTGTTTTTAAATTAAAAGATGATGTTTTCTAATTAAAATAACCCAAATGTAAAGTTGAAAAGATAAATATATTGGCAAATTAATTAATATATACCGCTTTTTTACAAAGAAATATGTTTTTTACAGAAAACCTAAGGCAATCCCTGTCTAGCTAATCTTTAAATATTCTAATTAATTTACGAAACAAAAATACAAATAACTTTGAAGAACTTAAGAAGGTTCGACATCTTTAATCTTTGAAATCGTACCACTCGCACATGATTTCTTGTCTCTAAGATGCACTGGCCTTCGGCTTCCAAAATATGTGTCCCGAACTTCCAGATTTTATTTGTAGTATCTGCCGATACACTTTATGACTGGATATAAACAAAGACCTTTGTAAAATTATAGAGTTATACAAGAAAATAACTAATTATTCTCGGGAGAAACGATGACAACATGCCTGACTTTGACACGATCCTTTCTTGCTTTTGTTTTTTAAGTTAATAGAGAATACCCAAAGTAAATATCTGTAAAACTTTAGAAAGAAACCTGTACAGATTGAATATCTGTGTTTAAAATTTATAAAGAGGGAGTACTAACGGTACTTTGCCTCCAAACGGCGTGCACCAAACAGTGACGAGAAAATATCTGGAATAGGTAAACTAGTAAAATTTAGAAAAATTCATTGATAATTAATAGACAATATTTCATATCATTACAATATATTCGTATTAGATATTAGTTGAAATCCTTATGTGATCATAAAATTTGCATCAAACAATGATAATTTATTCCGAGTTTATACCCCAAACTAGAGCCGCTGAGTTTTCACTGCAGCATGGGTGTTAAAGGAACTGTTAAGGATTGATTCACTTCTTATTTGAACAGTAGAGTGCGGGTTATGATAGTTATTATTCCGAAACGTTATTGTCAATATTCCCCAAAGCTCTTTCCTGTAACCAACTTTATTTGCAATCTATACAATTTAAGCACGTTAGGCATTTTTCTAATTATTGCTATATTGTTAATGATGTTGTATTAATGTTTTCATAAATGCTCAATTTATGTTAAGTCTTGTCAATGGACACGTGTTATGTATGAAGAGATTTGTAACTGACGAAGAGCTAGTCCCCGTCTAATTAATAATGACAAAACAATCTGTATTTTTTAAGTATTAGACCTACTGCCAAGAATACTTTTTCAGTACAAAAAAAAATACAATTCACAGGTATAGCAGTAAACTCCACTCACTCAAATTAATTAATTATGCGGAACGCAGTGTTTCGAGAGCACGTGGGCTCCCATTGTCAACCGTGTTACTGACTGAAAGTAAAAATTGTATCACACATGCAAATTATTTTCTACGCAGGCTCTAAAATTTCTAACCATATGACTATTTACAATCTACTAGGTGGCCTCATGCCTTTTACGGGGAAGGATGGACCGCATAATTAATTAATTTGTGTGAGTGGAGTTTACTACTATACCTGTGAATTGTACATCCACACAGTCCTTGCAATCGTCACAAAAAAAATAAGTTTTTAAAAACATTGCTAGGTGTAATTTATCATTACGAACGTTGCCAACGGAAGTTTCATTTTAATTTAATTAATAAGGACTTGACTTTAAATAATATTATTTGCTCAGATATTATAATATACGAGGGTAAGCAAAAATTCGGTTACTAACTATGAGTGTATCTGCCGTCTTGGGGCGGTTTCGGCAAAATCCAATTTGTGACTTGCGGTAAAACGTGGATCTGTAACTATACACCGAAACGTAAATAGCTATCAAAACAGTGGACTAAACGTGAGTAACCAGCTCCAAAGAAGAAGAAAGTCGGTCAGGAAAGGTGATGGCTTTCGTTTTCTGGGATCTGAAGGAAATCTTGCTTATCGATTATCTTCCAATGAGACAAACAATTACTGGAAAATATTATTCTAAACTTTTGGATCGATTGAAGGCAGCTATCGTCGAGAAAAGATCCGGAAGAAAGCAAAAAAAGTCCTTTTCCATCAAGACAATCCGCCAGTTCAGTAGAGCGGAGTTGTCAACGCAAAATTGAACAAATTAAAGTTCGAAGCGTATGAGCATCCCCACAGATTTAACATTGTCGGACTATCATCTCTTCCCCAAGTTTAAGAAACTCATCGGAGGTATGACATTTGCTTCGGATGAGAAACTGATAGCTGCCGTGGACCACTATTTCCAGGAGGTCTAGGAAAATGAGTACTGTGAAGGCATACAGAAACTTGAGCATCGACTAAATAAATGTATTGATCTTGAGGGAGATTATATCAAAAAATAAAACACATTTCATTGAAATATTGCTATTTGCTATGCTTTACTTACCGAATTTTTTAGCTTACCCTCGTATCTACAGACGTTATGACAACTTGGTTGTAAAAGTGATTTGAATTTACAGGGTACCATGACCTAGCGGTAAGATATTCCCTCGGCAAAGGAGACGTGGGTTCAAGTCTTACCGGGATTGAGTTTCTCAGTAAAAAAGAAACTTTGGTAATTCCAAGGAAATTATAATTTATCATTACGAATTTGCCAAAGGAAGCCTCATATTGATTTAAATTACGTATATACAAAAGAATATTTTTTCGTAAATTGAACCTAAACAAATACTAACATGCCAGTTATGACAAGTTTAGCTTTATACGCAATTTCTTCATTAGAATAATTAATTTTCAATTTCTAGTTATTTTCTATAATCACAAGTAGTATTAATTGAAATATGGTAACATCTGCAAACGCCTTTATAATAATATTAACACAAGACTACGTGCCTGTCTATTTTGTATTAATTTGTTGACCAAAGGAATTCATCTAATATTTTAAACGTCTTTTTTATAAAACATCTATTACTATTTTTTAAATTTACTGCGTGTATTAAAGAAACACAATATCATTACGAGTGTGAGGACGCACTCATTTATGTTTAATTAAGTTTTTAATAATTTCAGATGAATGGATTATCATAATTGGAACATGACGGAAAGTAAGCGGAGAAAGGGCAAATAAATTAAAATAACCTTTCTGTAAACAGTTCATAATAAGTGTTGTTTTAGAAATGATGAAGCTGTAAAAGGAATATCATCATCACATTAACTATATCTACGGCACCACTTCTTTGCTACTTGATTCTGCAAAAATAAGTGTAAGTAAAGTTTCCAATTAAGCTGAAACCCCAATTAATTATATATTAAGCGAGAAACGTCATAGTTATATGATATAGTTAGCTTTTTCTAAACACATTTTAATCAACCGTAAGTCTGTGTAAGAAATGACAAACGGTAAAATATCAAATAGTTGCTACGCCGCTCGCAACATCTTACTTATTGCAAAATAAAACTATTTTAGTAACTTCAACTCCGCAATTGGATGTAAATTAAACTGCTTAGTCATAGGCATAACTTATTTCTTTTTGGTAAACAAAACTATTATACTATATAAGTTGCTTTCTATAAAATACAATCAGCGAAGAATTCATCGTAGTGGTGAAGGAGAAAATTATAAATTTCGCAAATATGTATAGATACGCTATATAGATTAAGAATCTATTTCTTATTTCTTATAGGGTAACCACTACTTTTTGATACGCATCTAGTTCTACACGATACGAAATTATCAGCGTTTATTCAGCGTATAGCAGATGATGAATATAATAGAACAACACCGACCGACGTTAAATGCTGTACATATTAACGAAAGGCGCAGAAATAAAAGACCCGTTTAAGGTATACTCCCTACTAGCGCTATGCCACGTTAGAGCACAAACCGCCTTTTCTTAAGCCATTCATGCGTGAACTATTACTTAATGATGAAGTTAACTTAACACTTTTCCACCGTAACGATTTACATTTTATATAAATCACTTAAAAGCGGTTATCGTTGAAGAACTTCAAAGACAAATTCCTTTTGTGCGAAGTGCATGTACTCACAGTATAGGAAGAATACAAAATTAATGCCTCTAGAATATACGGCAAGCACGTGCGAAATTAAGATCGTTTATACAGTGCTTAGATTTTCTGACTGCATTCAACGTGAAGTGTTAAATTAATTTATGAGTAAATGCTCTTGAAAATAAGATAAGATTATTGCTGACAGAATCGCGAAAATTATAAAACAATAGTTGTACTGTTTAGCATTTTAAATCGTCTTAACAGTGGAAAGTATAAGGAAAAAATTGTACTCTAAATCTTGTTTTAGTACTGATCTTTACTCGATAATCCACAGAGAACTCGAAAAACTTTTAAGGACTTTTACCAAGAAATTATTTTATGTGTTTATTCTTTTATTACTGTGTATATTATCATTAATAACATTGTTATGTAACATGTATGTATATTGTGTAACATGTATGTATGCATTCATCAGTCAGAATGTCCACTTGTAACGAACTAAACTTAGCTTCATTAAATATAACGTTGTCAAACTAGCATCGGTGGACGTGCGCTCGTTGTCCTGGTCGTCTGGGCAATAGCGGCTGCTGTCCCAAGCGCGCGATCTCGATTTTGTAACTTCCTCGGAATGCATATAGCGGCTCTCTTCGTAAACACGCGCGCTCGGTCTCCCGTAAGACGGTCGTCGGAGTATTAACGGTTGTTATCGCAAGCGTGCGCGGTCGGTCTCTCATAACTCTTTCCGAGCGCATACAGCGGGTCTAGATTCACAAATACGGGCGTTTATATTATGTTTTACGCCTGGAACCAGGTTATGAAGAATATACCGCAGAAATCAGAAAATTGCTGGCTGCAGAAGCTATCAACGTTGAACCAGGAGAGCAGTAGCAAGCGTTGGCAGACAATGCAGCGTTTCTATGGTAACAGCAAGTTGAGGATATGGGGTACCACAATAAACCGTTCAAAACACGTAGCATGGAAGAAATATCAATCCCATTGGTCGACCAACCGTCCTTAATACTGCTGAGAGGCGCATAATCGTAGACATATTAAACACGCTGTAACATAGGTCATGGACTACTTGAAATATTGCAGTGTCTTAAATGTTCTGCAGATCCGCCAGTAGCGAAATTTTACCTACATTTGTCGGGTACAAAGCCGACTGCTTACATACCACTTCATATGTGCAAACACAACGCAGCGCGATGAAAAATGTATTCATTGCGCAACAATTCAAGCAAATTCAACCCATTTTATACAATCAATGGATGTGGGCTTCAAATCACTAAGAAGTTATTGACGTAATGTATTGGAATCTTGAAGAATGGAGAACAGAATAAAAGAGGCAATTTCTAAGCAACAATTCGTCACTCTCCTAGCTCGTTTGTATAACACCGAAATTTGCCAATAATGGAGAGAAAAATACAATGGCTTCAGAAAGACTGGGTTAGCTTCATACTATTTAAAAAACGATTCCAATTTCTGCAGAAGGCACTTTGGCAATTTGGTGCGCTCTCGATTCAAAACATAATATATTTTTTACAATAGTAGAGGGGACGCGCAAAAGTTAATATTTGAAGGAAGCATGGCAAGAAAGTCACCTCTGGATCTGCAATTCCTTTTATAGACAAGAAACAACTCGTGATTTAAATGGAATTAATAATGTGGCCAAACCTACAAAAGGATTTAGAATCTACAAGATAAAGGTGCAGCAAAAGAAAGGCACACGAAAATAATCAGCAGTAGGCTGCATTTCCAAAGGAATTTCCTGATATAGTAATGAGAGGAAACGGTCAAGAGCACTCAGCAAAATGGACAAAGAGTAGCTTGCTCCAAATTTTAGTATGCTTGAAGACGATGACAGGAACCATTTACAAATGTGATTACCGGTACTACCAAGATTTCGAATGAATTGGCTGCATCTTATGTAAAAAGTGGATCTGCGATGAATACAACGAACGCAGTAAAGTAGTTTCTTGCGGATATAAGAAGTATGGGGATAATTGGTACGATGCAGTCTGCTCACCTCTAAAAATTCTGGTGACACACAGAATTTGTTTTAAGTTTCGAGTTTTATTATTTGCTACCAGGAACAGTGTTTGTATAGGTGCAATAAGTATGGATTTTCTTCTTCAGTGCCTAATTGAGAAAACATTTTTTATATATATTCGGTGTTTAAGTTGTCTGTACAGAGGTCCAACTGCCACTGGTTTATGTTTGAATACTTTTTGGAAAATGTCTAGATCAGTAGCGATCGATCTGTCGTAAAAAAATGGATTAGTTTCTTAATTATCCGTCAGAATCTGCCGACATTACGGTACTAGACGTAAAGTAATTAATATATTTGTATAAGATACTTTCAGCAAACAATAAAATTGTGCTCTCTAAGTAAGTTATATTCAAAATACTAATCAAAAATATTATGTAACTAGGAAATGCGTTGCGTTATAAACATCTTTCATCAACGGTAAGTAAATTATTGTAACAACGGTACCTTTAGATCAAAACGCCTCAAACTATATGATCATAATTTTTCCATTCAATTGTGGGAAGAATAATTTCCAATCATTAACAATAGAGTTTCTTATAAACGCTCTGACGTGTTCACGTATTTGAACGCTAAATTCAAACGTAAATTGGTTAATTACACGGAGGGTATTTGCTCCGACAGGCATGTTAGTTGTAATATTGATGCTGTTGCAACGTCGTGATTAATAACATAATTATCATTGTTTAGGATTTATTACCCGAAGTGCTTAATGGTATAGCATTGATTAATACCGCTAAATACGAATTACATCATGTATCTACGTGTTTGTGGACTAATAGTGTTGCTTTAGAGAGAGTAGAACGGTTTTAAAATATCAATAGAAAACATGGGAATAAGACTAAAAAGATCAATGCTAGTTCCATAAAAAAAACTTCATTATGATTACTTCTTTTTGCGAATCTCAGCGGTAGGTACCAACCGATTTATGAGGTTTTTACCACAAAATGAATCAACCTCTCTTCAACAATTTATCATCGAACGAAATAATTTGATCACGCTTTCTTCTTCGATTATTATTTCAATTTATCATAGAATTAGTATATACACGGTAAGACGAAACAAAACACGTTTATGCGCCGATATTAACCCAGATATCATCACGAACCTTATTTATACTTGTCGTTGACATTTCTTTTTCATCGTAGTGACGGAAAGGTAAGATTTATTCGTCCATTTGTACCTTTTTTCCATCCTTTTATTTCTGATTCCGATCGTTTATAGTAATTACAAAGCGCGCGTAGGATTCCGAAATAAACGGACATAATTATGGCCACGGAGAATTTGCGTTGTTTTTTCCTCTTGCTTGTTTCATTATTGAATCTTGATCGATGCATGATTGATCTATGGATCTACGAACTGGCATTCAGTCATAGATCACGCACCAAGTATAGTTTACTCGCTTGATTTTAGATGGGCTGTCTGTATTAACAGTTCATGTGTTCAGTAATTGACCCCGGCAGAGAGCGATAGATTATTACACCACGGTTTCTTCATAGAACCTATAGCTTCAGAAAGCTTACAATCTGGCATACCTTGCATGAACACAGTTGTCTATAGGATAATTTTGTTAGTTACAGAAAATGTAAATAGATAAAATTAAGTGGTACTAATTACAAGCAGAACAATATACCAAACTGTGTGATATAATGACAAGTATAAACCTGGATGAAACGACTGTATGAATTTTCATGACTTGACTAAGGCTTTTGACAATATTTGTTGAAACAAATTGCTTCAAAAATTAGAACTATTAGAAACGAGAGGAATCAGTCTGCATTTAGCAAGTTTTTCCTTAAATAATCCACAGCAGAGAGTGGAGAGCATTGATGTAAAAGCCGAACGGCATATATACTTTAACAACAATGCCACAAATTCCTCAAGGTACTATATTAGGCCCGCTGTTATTTCTACTGTATGCAAACGATCTTTCGAAGATATCACAATAGCAAACTACTTATATTATGGTACGTTCGTTATTATTAGAGCGAGAAATGAGAATTTGGAAAACGAAGTAGCTTCAATATTAGGTAAACTTGCGGACTGGTTTAGTACACATGATATGGGGTTGAACATAGATAAGACAGATACATAGATAGAAAATTGATAAATTTTAGTTATTTCAAGAGAGATCATCATAAATTCATTCAAAGACAATATACTTACCACCTGAGAGAACACCAGATTCCTTTAACTAACCATTGATAGCCCATTGAACTGGAAGAAGCATATTGAATCTCTGTCGACGGATCGGCTTCCTTTGGGTATGCGTTTCGTGTAATAGCTCGATCTTGAGGCTCTATTATGTTTATGCTCATGCTAAAATTTACTGTGGCATTATATTTTGGCGTGTATCTGTGAACGTTGACCGAACTTTTAAATTACGGAAATCCCGCGTTTGAAGTGTTTTTGGACTATATTCTAGAACGGGGGTCTTCAAGCTTTTGAGTCTCGGGGCCATACTGATTACTCCCATAAGCTCCGAGGGATAAAACCGTTTTAATTTTCCTGCAATCATCTATACTATAAATAATGACAGGACAATTAAAATTATAGATTCTATAATTTTTAAACAAGTACGCCGAGCCTTAAGCGAGCATACGCTTGCTAAATCCTCTAGTTCAATTATCGTGAGTTGGTACGACCGTGACACCTAACGACATCTGTTTACCGAAAGTGGAAATAGGTAGTGATAATACCCTCTGTCGTTAATAGGTGGCGCTAGTAGCACTTTCGAAAGTGTATTCCGCTCACTTCGAAATGACAGTAATTGGAGAAGGCTAGCGGCGCGTCACACAACATACAAGCTGCAACACGTGCCAGCATTCGTGTGGCGTTTGAAATCGCAAAACGTGGAAACACCGATGGACGACTACCGGGGAAAATATCTTTAAGGGAGTTGAAAATTCCATTCATAAAAAGGACCTTCGATGGAAAAACTTAAGATCTATTACAATTGGTAGAGTTGAAAAGCATGTGTGGTAAAAATAAAGGATTGGCTGCACTTGTGTCAATGGTGGTTCAAAACCATTAGTTTTACATTGTATCATTCATCAACAGTCCTTGTGCGGAAAATGTTTGCGTATGCCTAAAGTTTTAAAACCAGTCATGTCAGTTGTTAATTGCATCAGATTCAGTAGGCTGAATCACCGATAATTCCGAGAGCTTGTTGAAGAGATTGAAGCAAATGACTTACCATTTCATACTGCCGTACGCTGGCCTAGTTGCAGAAAATGACATCATATCATATCAATTGCGGAAAAGTCCTTCAACACTTTTTTGGACTTCGAGCAGAGATGGAAATTTTTTGAATGGAAAACATCGCCCTCTTACCGAATTACAAAATAGCGAATGGCAGTGGAAGTTAGCATTCTATGTCAATTTAATAAACTGAATTTGAGATTGAGACTGAAAACCAGTTTCTCCTTGATTTATACACTAATATCAACTCGTTCCGGCCAAAAGTAATACTGTTTCAATCACAGTTACGGTAAAAATGCTTCACACATTTTGAAGCATGTGAAATATTCACTCACACTCCTGAGACTGAGTTTACAGTCGATTTTGCATCGAAGTTTTGAGTCCTTTGAAGATAAATTTTGATACTCGTTTCTCAGACTTTAATGTCATTGCGAATCAAATTAAGATCCTTTTGATACTGACATAGAAACCCTAGAAATGGAAATTGCTGATTTATAGTGCAGCGATATAATTAAGAAGAAATATCAAAACTCATAATTCACAATTGTATCACGTTTTTGTTTCTTACAAATGACAGAAGTGGAGAATGTGATCCAGCAATAGCGGTATTCCATATGTTGTGAAAATATTTTCGCAAAATTACATCGATTAACCGTTGTAATCCTTATTCATAAAAAATCTACTACAACCGAAATAAACAATTATAGACCGATTTTTCTACTTCCTGCATTTTTAATTTTCTAAAGTTTGCGAAAAAGTAATATCGTGCTTATAAAAATATAATGTAATACCACCTTCCCACTTTGGGTTTGTTCCAGGCCAATCCACTGAATAATAACTACATATAAGTACACTACGGCTCATAATAGTGTAGACACTTCCTACTACATATAAAATTTAACGCTTGCTTCAAAACTTTAAACAAAATTATATGGAAAACATTTATTCATATACGACTTATTGCACGTGTACATAAAAGAAACAGTGATAATAAATATTAGTAAACATAAAGTAAGTTATTCTTTCTTCTCGTCGAAAAATACACCTATTGATTTAATATATGCTCGCATAATTCGTGGTATTCTTTTTACAAATTCCCTCCGTGTACTTTGAAGAATTTTGTTCCATTCCCTCTGCAATACCGTCCAGACATGGATTTTGGTTAAGATATTTTTAATATACCTTCTTTTTCTGCATCAGCAACGTGATTTTTGCATAATAACGACCTCTGCTTCGCATGCTTATCGTACATCAACTCAAAATTGTTGCTTATTAAACGCAATCCGGATGGTAGAGCTTTATATAATTTATCGTACAGTAGTTTCTTGGATATCTTTCAGGTCAGTTACAGTAGCTTTGCTCTAGGCGGCGTTTTAGGAGGGTTAAGACGTTTTATATCTTTTAATTTTCATCTTCACCTAAACTACTATAAACGCTTTGCTGATTGCAGAAATTACTTCGTTAGTATGGAGATAATTCTGTTATCAAGTTATATTTCTATAACAGACATGCAACCTATGCAATTATTCATAACATTTTATAAATCCTAAGCATTTTGCAATTAATTTCCAAACACGGCTACTTGTCGGCTAGATTGCCGCGACGAGTTATCCTATTCCGGGTTTGAGTAAATCTCCCTGTATATTTAAATACCACATACGAACATAGGAATAAAAACAAAAATCGACCTGTTTCTAGAAATTGAACTTGTATAGTCCGACGTTTCGGCAGTCTTGTATCTGCGCGGGGGTGGCACGCAGTAGGTCGATTTCTTGCGCTGCGACTGCCCCTGCGAACAATGGAAATAGCCCAAACTACAACTCTAATTATCATGAGAATCCATCGTCAACAATATCACGTCAACAGCGAAAATATAACATTTGCCAGTATATTTACATTTCACTGACGTGTACGTTATAAAAAATTTACTTGCAAGTTAACTAGTAGAGTAAACTAATTTGAGCTTCAACCTGTTCCTTTTCTTGTCAAGGTCCGCAGTTTCTCAGGAAACCAATTTGGTGAAACATGAAAAGTTCGTTCAGCAGAGACTTGTGCGAATTTTGAAATATGGGTAGCCAATTAATATTTCTTTGTGTTAGCTTTTTATCTTCGCGAAAACAATTTGTATTATTGTAGAACTTTATTCACGCCTTCCTATCTTATAAATATACGTCTGTATTATAACGATACTATTCACTATATAAAGTATATTCACACGTAATGATATATTGTTCCTTACCTATAATATCATTAAACTAAATTTGCGCGTAGGTAGCTATAGAAATGCAATAGATTAATCATCACAGAAAAATACCAGAAGCAAAAAAAGGACAAATATTCATATTTTATCTTGTAGGTACGCATTTGTGTGTTGTACGTTATATGTATAGTTATAGCGTATAAACAAGAAAGATATTGGTGGAATAAACGCGTTCGCGCAGATTTAAGTTCCTGTATTTCGAGTCTCAGTCATTATAGTAATCTACATCGTGATCAACAATCGTCGATTATATACAAAAGCATTGACTGTGAAAATAAAATATAGTAATTCAAGTGCAGAACAAATATAGTACATTATTTAATATACGTCCACTGTGTTGAATTTGAAAAAGAAGAGTGTTAGAGCTCGACAGAACGTTGTCCGCTAATTATAAATGTAATATCAGGCCTAATAAGGAAGGATTATGTCCTTGTCTACATAATATAGCAAACGATGAATATTTAGATTTGTCCAAGACTTTTATTACTTATAATGTACTACATCCAAAACGAATATAAAAAAAATTGTAATGATCATGGAGGAGATTTAACACTAGTACAACAATTATAAAATTAAACTGGTTTCAATAACCTTTATGCGAGGTACGTATGCTTTAAACCAATAGCTTCCAAATAACAGTAACTATGAACTCCAAAATATCATTAATAATAGCTTAGATATCATATTAGTTCCGGTTTATGACATTACACCAGTGCTTTTACAGGATGGGCTCTAGACGCAGATTCAGAAAGAGAAACTTTTAGTTCAAGATACTTACGTAAGGGGTAGTATTGCCCCTATGTTGACATTATTTTTTTAAAGGAAAATATAAAAAGTAACTATTCGAAGTAGAAGGTGAATCTGAGACGACTTGCTGGTACCTTCACTTGAATGCGACATTATTACTGATTATGGTTATCACAATGGAAAAAGTAATCAATGGAGCAATGTATTTCAGAGATAGGAAAAATATGTTGCAAAATTTTAAGTTTGCATTCCCATTTCAACTAAAAGGAATTTACGAACACAAATTTGTCTCGTCGCAAGTTCTTTTATGGCACAAATTTACAAAATAAAATCATGTAAGAAAGTTTATAACCAAAAGATATTCTGTGATATGATGGTGATATGTCTCGAACCAGTAATTATATTTTCCAAAAAAATTGGAATGACGTGTATAAAATAACACTTTAAGGAAAATGGGGCTGAAGTAACCGTGAATAGCTCTAGTGTCTGTCTAAATGCGGTAAATAGCCGGCGAGGAAAACAGGAGTGCAAAAATTCATATATACATCATCCCATGTAATGGGTTCCGTTTCCGCCATCCTTTATTTCTTACACTCTGTTTTATAACTAGGAACAGTTTAGCTTTCCTACACTGTTTTTTAATTTAAGGTAGTTTAATTCATTGACCATCTTCTTTAGTGGCTTCTCCTTTTGACATTTTAACTGCATTGTTGTCTTGTTTCGTTCTTTTACATTTTTGACGTGCTGTTTTTAATGTAATTTTTGCTGGCATGATGCTACTTATGGGTATTGCATGCATCTGTTTAATTTCATAGCTCTTTTCTGGAGAGTCTTGGCTTAAAGATTAAACCAGTAGGCACAATAAATAAAATTTAAGATACTGTGAGATTAGTCTCCTATTTCCCTAATATGAGGTCACACCGAAGCTACAACGTTCTTTTAAAAATAATTTGTCTCCTATAGACATCCAATTTTTTTTTATCAGCTGATTGGCATGTTTACATTGGTGTTCACACCATTTATACTTTTATTGTTGTAAATGAGCATTGTTGACTCGGTGCTAGTTCATATTAACTAGGAAAATGAAAAAGGACTACCGGTTTCGTGCAGCTATTCTGAACATCATCAGGCCAAGACACTCCAGAAAAACTACAGAATTGAATAGATATATACAAGAGCGTAGCCATATTCTAAATGCATTTTGAGATACTGTGAGATTAGTCCTTTTTGTATTTTCCTACATATTAATATAAACCTATATCGCATCAAAAACATTCCTGTACAACAATAAAAGTATAAACGGAAAACACTAGACGTGAGTATGTCAATCAGCTAATAAAAAATATGACTGTGTATGAGAGACAAATAATTTTTGAAGTTGTTGTTGAAACAGCAGTACTTCCAAACATTATTTGTTTAGTCTTGTATCTGCCTTTGGCATTTATGTAAAAATCTTCATTATAAAACCACTACCGAGCATATGTGAAGGTCAAATATGACTATCACAAAAATGAAAATTCTTAAGTTTAGGAAATATGTCTGTGCTTGAAAAGCAGAATATACTTATGTATAAGAAGATACTAAGTAATAGATCGAAAATGCTATTGTAAAATGCACGTATCAAGCAACACCTTGGTGTTGGATCTGCAATAAATTCAATTTCACATGATCATCTTCGGAAGAAAGAAATTGTTACTCGTTGGGTACCCCACACGTTTAACGATTTCCAAAAGGCAAAGCGAATAAGAATCGCACAGGAAATATTAGAAATGTTAAATAATGGTAGGCATCGCACTCTGTCTAAAATAGTAACTGGCAATAAATCTTATATCCCATTTTATAATATTTCTACCCGCCAGAAGAACCGTGTATGGATCCACGAAGTTGCACTAATACCAACAATAGCTAAAAAGCATAGGGCTGTCAAGAAAGTTATGCGCGCAATTTTCTTTCGTAGTACAAGATTAGTAAGAGCAATCAAGCTGGAAAATCAACGTACAGTAGCAGCAAACTGGTACACCACTAAATGTTAACTTGCAGTACTTGAGTCAGTCAACATTCGCGGGTTAATGTTGCAATACGACAATGCGTCGTCACACAGTGCACAGCAAACATTTGAATTTTTACGTGAAAATAATGTAATTCACCCTATTCTCCTGATTTAGCCATGCATGATTTCTGGTTGTTCTTTAACTAAAAGAAACATTTACGAGGTCGACGTTTCACGACGGAAGATGAGATAGATGAAGTAATTCATCAATTTTTTGAGAGCATTCCAAAAGATTACTGGCTTCAAGTTTTTACGTTGTAGAAGCTTCGGTTACAAAAGTGCATTGATGCAGTAGGTGATAATTTTTAACATAAATAAGTCATTTTTGTAAGAAGAATTGTTGTTTTCTTGTATCTGAAAATATACAGCGTGGCCCCCGTAAAAGCAATGGATAAAAACAGTGAAGAATTTTTACATCTGCAAACTATTTTTTCATGGATAAGTATCAAAAATTTTTACACAAACTTATTGAATTCTTCCTTGAAAATTTAGAAGTTTCAGGCTAGCATGAAGACAAATTATATCAGTGTTAATCTATTACGAAAGATTAGGTATAAGGAGAAAAACCTTAGCAAATATTGTAACAAACACTCCTAAAGGTCAGTTGTGAGTATAAAATTTAATTCAGCTATTATAGCGCAAATATAAAAAAATAAATTCCAAAAATAATTGAAATCGTTTGAACTTCCTTTAAAACAAATTAATTATAAGTAAAGCTGGTTGTCATCTTTAGACCTAACGTAATTTTCAGGATATATAGATAAAAGTTTTAAAAGTTTACTTTTATTGTAATCCAGTAGATTATGTTAATAAGGCAGTTACAAACTTCCAACAATAAATATTTATGATGTAGTTAATTACATTTCTAACAGACCCAAAGGTAATTGCAGGAAGGTATTATCATAAAAATAAAGCGCCGATTTACCGCAAATTACTAAGGGAAAGTTAATCAACGTAAGTTTCTCATATTGCAAATGAAAACGAAATATTATTCAGCTTATCTGAATAGTAATTGGCAAATAGTTTAACAAGAAGATATTTTACATCCATCGTCCACATTCGTAGCATTGCTACGAATTTCATATTGGGATTTATATACCACATTACATTAACTTATTCGATAATACGAAGTAAGTGGACAATAATAATCCTAATGGGGAAAATAAATTTATATATTTACAATGAACCAATCTCCAAAATAATAAATTGTTTACCGACTCAATAAAGTCGTGCACTGATATTTCTGCGTATCAGACCATTGCATACCTGCTCATCGGAAAATCAATCATTTGATTAAAGAGAACGGAATTTCTCTGGAAATTCCAGCGAACGTGCACATGTTACTTAAGACGCAATTAGCCCTTGTGCGAAATCTCATTATTTAAGACGAGTTTAATTATAAAATCAACATTAATCATACTCACATTCTAAAGTACTTTAAGTTTTAGCGCAAAGGTTGAAATAATTGTAGTGGAATTAAATCGGCTAGGTTTATACGTAACCAATCCTTGACGTAGAAGCTTTAATGCCACGCATAAATCATTGTATGGAAATTATGCGGTATTGTTGGGTAAGCGTAAACATCGTTAACTTTTCAGTTTTATCTCGTTAGTGTTACCCATAAGCAATTCTTTGAATTATCTGAGGTAAATTCTAATGTTCGAATTTTTTGATGTATAGAAAGTTTAAATTTGCACCCCGATATAACATAACCACTAATTTTTACCACTACTTCATTTCCAAGTAAAAGAAGAACTTTTGTAATAGGTATGGACCTTGTGTGTTATACTAAGACTACTGGCAACTTTTCCAAAAATTTTCTAGCACCAAGTTTCAACGCTTTAAATTTTGTTTGTGGAAAACATTGAAATACACTCCACAAAAAAGTATCGCATAATTTATTTTTATAGCACAAGAATGACTATATCAGTAAAGGAACCTTTAAATGTACCCTAATATACTTCAAGAAACAATTGTTATGATTATTTAAATAATGCAGGGACTAAATGAAAGCAGAAAGTCAAACCTGATATTACCACCCCTTATCACCGCTCGTATTCGGTTTGAGATCGGTTCAATTAAGTCGATACCTCGGTTTAAATCCTCCCACTCATCACGGAGGGCATCTTCTAATCTCCGTAGTTCTACCGGGGTACCATTCTGTGAAGATGGTCCTACACATTCTCGATAGGATTTATGTCTGGACTCACCGCAGGCTAATATAAAACTGGAATGCCAACGTCATTAAGCTATTGCCGGACGATTATCGGTACACGGACTCGTGCATTAACATGAATTCCTTGTCTACTACTGGTGCGTATGGTACTACATGATCTTGGAAAATGTCTGTTATATACCTGTGGCCAGTTATTGTACCTCTGTTTACTAATACTAACTCCGTACAGACTGCTAAATAAACGCCCTCCCATGATAGAGCGGCCACCAAAATTAGGCGTGGATCTGATTCCTAGTAAGACGAAGACCTGTGTTGGCGACTCTGGCTCTTATTCCACTCAGACTCAACCTTTTACGAACGGTTTTGGTACTTGTTCGAGTATTTCTGGCTCTAGACAAGTCGATCACTAATTGCCTTGCAATTACATGCCTCCGACATAATGCTTGTAGTCTTAAAGAGTCATCTTGGGGAGTAGTGCAGCTTGGACAACCTGGCACCGGTCTTCGTATGTAGCTTCCTATTTCTCTATATCTGGCCATTGCTTTAGAAACATTTGACTGATTAATACTCATCAAGTTAGTCATATATATTTGAAATCGCTCACCTTTGATTAAAGCAGATTTTCTAGCCACTTGTTTTGGAGTTCACTCATTACTCATTCTGCTTCTAGTAACGTTAGTAAAGTACGCCAACAGCGCACTTTAAAATTTGTCCATACAGGAACAGTTTCAATAAATAACCAAATAAACCATGGGTATATGGTTTTTACTAAAATGTTTTTGTAATACAAAACTTAAGTGGTAGATATATTCTTCACGTATAAAAATATCTCAGTGTATAAAGGTAAAAGACCTTTAGTCTATGCAATACTTCCTGGCGAAGTGTATATGAATCAATTTCAGTCAGTGTTGAGAAATCCTTTTCGACCGTTTAATTTTAGAAACGACATAAGCCATTTCTTAAGCCACGCGGATAAGAATAACATGAAAAGTTTTTATTAACTATGGCGTTAATATCACATAAAATACGGATCTAATTAACATAGCCTCATACCAGTAGTCATTTCCCCCCAGCTCTAACCATAAGTCTCTTCTGTTATGATGTTTTAATTGATTTGCTACTGAAGAACTAACAATTTAGTTTTAGACATTTTTGGCTGCACGTGGTAACAATACAGTTGGATGAGCGTGCAACATGTTGCTCATACAACATTCACGTCACTGTTAAATACAATGTTTTGACCCGTTCTAATTGATTTCATTTCCATATATTTTTCATTAATTTCTGCATAATTTCCAAACTTTTCATGTGCATTTATAATAATATACATATATAGTGATCATATATCCTGTTATAGCAAAACATTCCTATTACATGGTGTTGAAAAATAAGCACATGCAATGCCGAAACGTATTCAGCCCACCATTAAAACTCAATTAGGTTACATAAGAAAATTAATAATGAATACGGTTTAAATTTTGAAAAACTGAAGATGAATGTTGAAAATCGTAGTCTTTCTAAAAATTATTTTAGAAAATGATCGTGTACCCTGTTATAGGAAAACATTCCGATTACATGGTGTTGAAAAATATCCACATGCAATATATACCTCAATTAGGTTACATAAGGGTTCCAACTTAGGACCACTATTGTTTTTATTATTTATTAATGTTGGTTATCCTTTCCTGTCCGGCTTTAGCTTATACTGATGACGTCAAGATCTATTCAGCTATTTTTAACCAAGAAGATGTTGCACTCCTTCAGGAAAATGTTGACTTCATAACCGCCTGGTGCACAACCAATAGATTCAAGCTTAATGAATTCCTTAAATTCGATTTATACAATTAAAGGGAAGGTTGTACCTGCGGTTGAATCATTTAAAGATCTTGGAATTATTTTTGATAGTCGTTTAAGCTTTGTCCAGCATATTGAAGAGCTTTCCTTAAATTGTTCTAAAATGTTTGGCTTAGTGGTGCGGGGCACTCGGCAATTTAGTGATATAACTATGTTAAAGTTCTTGTATTTCGGCTTTGTAGTGAGTTGTCTGGAATACACTTCTATTATTTGCTCCCCTTATTACACCTTCCATCAGCTTACATTGGAACGAGTTCAATGTCGTTTTCTTAAATTCCTTTCTTACAAACTTGCTGGCCAATACTCTCTTAGAAGAACTAATTACCATTCTTTGCTGGAGCGTCATGGTATGCGGTCCCTTAAAGAACGCAGAGAGACCTAGTGCTCTCAGTTTGTCTTGAAATTAATAAATGGATTTGTTGATTACGGCGATTTATTATATAAGTTGAACTTTCATATACCTCGTTTTTCGTCTAGATTCTGTTCAACGTTTGCAGTATCTGTTCTGAAAACTAATATTGTGCATAATGCGCTCACATAATATGTGTAGCTTAGCAAATAAATATTATAATGATATTTTTTCGACTCTGGATAAATTTTCAATAATTTAATTTTATTTGGCATAATTTGTAAGCGTTTTATTCATAGTTACTCTTTACGCTACTTATTCTTAGGTCTTTAGTTTCTAAGTTTTCTTTTCACAATGTATGTATGGCTTTCTATTATTTTCTTGTCATGTAATTGATATTCTGTTAGACAATAAATTCTATTAATATTATAAGAAAATTAATAGTGAATTAGGTTTAAATTTTGAAAAACTGAAGATGAATTGTTGTTGTAGCCTTTCGCGGTTATTTTCTAAAAGAATTAGAGAATTTAGGTTTTCGAGTTGAAACCGCATCGTAATTGCATGAGTCTGCCGACGTCTCGCTCTCAGTTGCATAGAGCTTCTTCTGTGCTGCTGCAATGATTCATGCAATTACTACGCGGTTTAAATCCGGAAACCTAAATTCTTTAAAATGAAAAAGGAATTACTTTTCCCCAAACCTGTATATTTTGTTTTCTCATTTAATTTCTATAATAAGATTAAACTTTGCTCACCAATATTAATTACACATTTCAATGCCTTTTACTAAATCTAGAGCGTAAAAAGTAATTCCCTTTTTCCTAATGTATCGCGTATACTGAGCTATTTTTAGAAAATTTATTACGCGAATTCTTGGTTTTCTTTTTAGCTAGGTGTAACAATTTCATTAACGGTGTACATTTAACACATCGTCAAAACCATAGTAAAATATATAAAATAATTTGTCGCATATCTAAGTACAAAAATTAATATTAATAGAGAATATGACAACGCGAGATTGATATAGAATATAAGAAAAAAGAGAGGGAAATAAAAACTAGTATAAATTTTAAACACGGTGTCGTGTATAAACGGGGACAAAAAGAGGTATAAAATAAAATTTTAATTTGAAATGAAAATTATGTACACCTTAACTTTTTAATAATACCAGAGACCGTTTCTCATACGCTGCTTATCCGTTGATCACTCGAAAATACCTTCCACAGTTTATACATTAATAACCGAGGTGAAAATCAGTTTTGAGTGACGAACGGGGACCATTAACAAAAACCAGTAGCACGATGTTAATTCGAAAGAGATTTTCTTTTTTGTGCCGTTGCGCGCATCATAATGTGAAACTGGCAGCTAATATACAGCGGACCAAGTGGAATTACGAATTATTTCATTTTAATTTGTTGAGATAAGTCACTACGCCTGTACGTATCTGGCGTATAAGTCTCCGTCCATAAATAGAGTAATAACTGAATTGAAACTTAATACAAAACGATACTCACATAGGCGGACATGAACGTCGAGTAGACGATCTATTCTTGTAGTACAAACAAGATAAAAGAAGATTAAGAATATAAGAAATTGAAAGATGTCTTTCGTTATTGCGAGATCATTAATTCTCCTTCGCGATTAATAACGTTTGATGTTGCATTACGAAATTAGAGTCGGGCTTTAGTATGTTTCCTAAAAGTTCATTAACCATTCACAGGTTCTACTAGTTTTTAAAAATATCGGCCACCTCTCTCATAACCCTGTAAATACCAACGATTGCAATTACAAAACGTTGTATGCTAAGATACCCCTTTATCATCCCATTTTAAAGCGTTCTTTATGCCCAATTAAAACAATTTTGAAATTCGCTTTGTAAATAAATTGCAAAAATGCAAAAAAATGTTAACGTTCAAGTACTTAAGATTCCGAAATGTAACGATGTACAGGGTGATTCATTTAACCGGGAATTTATAATATGTTAACACTCCAATAATGCATATTATGTCGATTTATGATTTGTAAAAGTCGCATCGAATCTACAATAAATAATAGGGATTCCTGTATAAGATTTCAAATTGGTCGCCCTCCCCGCTCACAGATGGGATGCAAACAGCAATCCCAGGACCTCTGTCAGAAAAGAAATGCATTCTAGACACCTTCTTTTGTTTATGGGTTTAGTACCGTCTCCTGTATTATGTCAAGTCTATAACCCCCTTCCCGATATCATGAATGATTTCCAATAATTTGGTTAAACCGTGCAACCGTGTTATCCAGTTGTGAATGCACTTCTTTAATGATACTTACAAACTCGTACACTCTTCGAAACACTATTGACCTAAAGGTTACCGCAGAACAATACTTGATACCAGTGATTCTTTTACTGTAGCGGTTTCTCAATTTTGCAAAGCTTCCCGTCACATTAAAAAATAATCCGTACCTATCCAAAGTATATCGACTTTCACATTTAGTCTTAGGAAAGGAACCGGTTACACCTATTGCGTTTCTTTCAAATGCAACACCGAACAAATATTGTTCAATTGGCTTGCTTTGAGATCTCGGACTATAAAAAACAAACAGTGTACAGCACAAAAATAAAAATAGCGGCATAGTATGAATAATTGAACTTCTGTTTGACTTGACGCGTAATTTGCTGTTTAATTTACTTAACCAACCATCATTCTAGGATAAATATAGTCCCACCATGAACTTGCCAAGTCGGCAAATAGTACAGAATCTATGCATCATCTCTACGAGAAAAGGAATAGACAACGGTATGAAGTCTGAATTACGCAACCAGACTTAAACCATCACGTTTATTCTTACTAGCTAGCAAACTTTTACAAACGTGTATAGGCGAAACAACTACGAGAGCTGTGCTAAATGGATTAGAAAAATTTCAGAAGATTCGTCACAACCAATGATGTGGCTACCATGCATTGTGTAGGTCGTAACTTCTGACACACTGCGTGTAAACTATATGCGTTACATATTGTGGCAGAAGAAATTCAAAGATATTTCCCAAGCGCAAGTGAAATAATGTCATATACGAAAGCAATGATTTTCAAGTTTCCTAAACGTTCTCTTAGTAACTAAGACATCATTTTATTATTTTAAGCATTTCCACAAAATAAAGTCTATAATATTACAAGTTGCTCCGAAAGAGACAGCTGCTACTATGGAAAGTCAAGTGATATTTTAAAATGCCCAAATTGAGAAAAAATTGCGGACTATTCACAATAATTACAAAGGAATAGTTGAGGTACTGAGAAATTGTAAAATCCTTCATTTTCATTAGCGGAGTCACCACAAATAGTGGACACTGTACATTCACTGTTACGTGCTGTAACTGACGTAGAATGTAATAGTATTACAATAAAATTTGACGGTATTTAAGATTTTGCCAAATTAAATCAAATCCATAGTGATTCTTCCTTCTACGGATTCGTTAAATAATTGCGACGATTATGCCAAATAAGGTTCTTTTTTCACCACAGTAAACATCGTTCCTCTAAATAACTACAGAAACATGCCTATTGCTGCAAATATTTATCGGAGTTAAACTAGCTGCTAATGCTATTTAGGACAATAGGTATCTTAAAGTGTTGCATAAAGTATAACGTATAAATGCGGCGTTTCCTTCACTCTAAGTGTATATACTATTAGCTACGAGGTTTTAAAACATTTTGGATTACAATATGGTTCCATATTTCAATTCCAAATGATCACTACTTACCTTCACAGAAACATTTCAAACATTCAAAGCT
The DNA here is from genome assembly GCA_023509865.1 of Trypoxylus dichotomus. NCBI lineage: Eukaryota > Metazoa > Arthropoda > Insecta > Coleoptera > Scarabaeidae > Trypoxylus > Trypoxylus dichotomus. Next base: position 41,445,956 of record CM042074.1, on the reverse strand, counting down.
AACATACGTAACTTTGAACGCAACTGCCAGAAATTTCTTTTACATTCTACCATCACCTTCTTGTTATATTTTCCTTTAAACTGCTTCGCCTTTCCAAAATCCTTTCCTTTTACATTATGGAACAGCTCGCGTTTTATTTTTCAATTTGAGATATTATGTCTCGTTCTCAAAAGAAAACGATATTCTTTATACTGACATATTGTTTTATAAACAGACAGATAAACTACAGAAGCGAAATTTTGTTCACGGTTTCTTCCCAGTAACTATGTACACGCCGAGCGAGCGCGTAGCTAACAAACCTGAAGCGTCGCCGATACATGCATTTGTCTTTTGTTTTTAGAAAAACAAAAAGATATATATTGCAAATACACATATAAGCAGGTAGCAGACTCTCTATATAGTACATGTACTTCGGTTGTTATCGGCTAATTTGAAACAATATAGAGTGAAAGAGGATACATCCCAGAATTGTAAGAAAATTGGAGAATCAATCAAATGAAAATATGCCCCTAAGCATCTAACGGTTTTATATACTGAATTTTTCCAATTCTCTTTTATAATACAAATAACGTTCGTGTATACGGGAGAATATTTATAAGAAGACACATTTCCATCGCTTCTTCTGATTTTGTGTTAGTTCACGTTACTATTGAAAAAGTTATATAGTATACAACAAATTCTTAGAATACATACTAAATTAGCAAAAAGATTGAACATTTAATTTCCACTTCTTAGTGAAACTGATTTATAGTTGTTACGTACAATTTGTTAGACGATATGCGTGTATTACTGTTATATAAACAAGGAAAGGATGCCATTTTCAACACAGGTTAGTTGTGATCTTCCTATGGGATCTGCTATGCTGAACATATTTTGTCAAACAATAATTTTTTAAATAATATTAAATTCTACAAACGCTATGTCGACTACATTTTACCTGTTTGGTCTGGTGGTTTGGAGGAATTATATAACTTCTCAGATTACATCAACATATGTACATAGTCATATAAAATTTACATTAGAGGTGCAAAATATTTAAAACGTATACATTTATCTAGATATTAATATTACTATTAGAGATAACAACTTTGCTTTCAGTGTTTTTCGAAAATCATCCCATATGGGCATAACAATTGACGTCCCCTCTAACCATACGATCAGACTTAAATTCTCACCTTTTTATAGTTATCTTCACAGGATTGTCATTGTTCCACTTTCATGTGAAAACTTTAAGACTATTAAACAGATTACTGTGTTAAATAATTATGATCCGCCTATAATAGCTAAGTTGCTAACTAAAATACAATCGAGAAGAAAATCGTCGAGAAAAAGGTTTATAACACCAAAGATAAGAACGCTGTAAATACAGCTTTTTTCATGGTATTGGTGAAATCATTCACGAGAAAGACAATGTAAAGAGACAAAAAAACGCTAACACACGGACATGTTTCTGCCTACATACCGGGCATCATCAGCGTAGTTTCGAGCGGTTTTTTACTCGACGCATTGCAACTCCCTTTCCGCTACTATCACCATATCTAACCCTACAATTCAAGTGATTATTCTTGGCGCTAAAGGAATGAACCACTTGTCTGCAAAAGTCAGACACAGCAAAATAAAGCAGGTATAGCTTCCCACCCTTCTCTCGAGCAATACATGGTTTGCTAGTACCGAGAGGGCACTCGCACAAAGGGCAGGGTAGGCAGAAACAAGTCCGTGTGTTAGCGTCTTTTGTCTCTTTACATTGTCTTTCTCGAGAATGATTTCACCAATGCCATGAGACAAGCTGTATTTACAGCGTTCTTATCTTTGGTGTTATTTTCTAGGCATTCCTTTAGATGTGTTTTAAAAAGGTTTATGTTACAGATGATTCCTCACGTACTACAGCTTCTTCTAGCGTGACCGCACAAAGGGAGATGAAATAACAAACGTACTTAAAACACGTTCAATTGAGCTTTAATGCCTTCCACCCATTAAGAAAGCTACTTACTAAGTAATAAAGGCCAATGGGATAATATGCAGAGAAGAAGTGTTTATATGCTTAGCCGTGGAGATTATGATGCGAATGACGTGGGTAGGACAGTTAGATCTTTTGAGGTTAGATTCAAAGATCACATACTGATTGGTTGTCTCCAGCCTTCCACCATCGGTTTTTCCCATTTCACGTCACATTTATTAGAAACAAAACATTTCTTCGACAAATCATCTAATTTTAAAATTCTCCACTTCGCTAACAATGGTTTATGTTTGAATGATTTGGAGATCATGGAAATATTAAGATTACAGACATTTGGCAGAAATTAAATCGTTAAATACACAAATCACCTAACATTTTACTTCTATTTTTCAGATATTGTTCGATAATTCTAGTTTCTTCTAGTGATTTTACTTAACTTAGTCTTCTAAATTTTCGAAATTTTAACTTAACCTAGCTTTTTAACACATAGGGTCTGTTTAGGAATCATTTATTTGAAAAAAACTTACGTTTATTTAAAAAAAGTCCTTATTTGGATTACCTCCTTTAAAATAGTAGTAGTTCTTTGTTGTCTTGCTCCTTTTTGCCATTTTAACTAGTGTACGTTCTTATAAAATTTTAAGTTTCTCTTTTAACGTTAATTTTACTGCCGTAATGCTGTTAATGTGGTGTTATTTGCATCTGTTTTGACTTTGTAGTCCTTTTCTAGACTAGTGTGCATTTTTTTTTGGCTTTTTATTATAATTTTAAATTATCGCTTTCACTTGCTATTCCAGTTTTAGCCTGATGATGTGCAAATTTGCATGAAACCGGTACCCATTATTTAATTAAATTATTTGAAATGCTGTAAGATTGGTCCCGTTTTCTTTTTTTTTCCTACATTTTAATATGAACTCACACCGAGTCAACAATGTCAAGTCAACTTAGTTTATTTCTGCAAAATAATATAAGCAGTGGAAGAGTTTGGGCAAAAAAATACAAGTTTTTGTTTTTGAAGTTCTAGTAATTGTAAATGAAAATAGTAATGTATTTGCGGTTTTATATAATATCCAATTCATTAGGTACATGGTCATTTTTCACGTAGGACAACACGGGTATTACTACACTTCACAAGACACCTTATCTTCTTAATATCTATTGGCTTCAACGTACATTTTTTTACAGATTCGTTTTAGTTAATTAAAAGCAGCATTTTTGTAAACCGATGTACGCGAAAATAATTACAAGTTGTCGTTACTTTCTCATTGTTTCCAATTGTTAAACATATTGTTAGGATACAATTTCACGGTAAGACAACCCAACTTCAGAATATACGCGATTGTTCATTGTAAGGCACCCAAACTTGACGACGCTGGTTGTTTTTAATGAACCAGACTTCGCTTTTTGAACATCGGTTAAATTAAATAAAACCACGAGAACTGAGAGAAAGAGCGAGATTATAGAAGCCATAAAAGAACAAAAGGACATCGATAGCAATAAAGGAAAAGAAAGATACGTGTAAGAGAAGGAAGGAAATCTGATGATATATTATTTTATACTTTTCTTCGCTTTAATTTGATTAATTTGTTCCACAGCGTAAATCCGATCCGGAATATGCAATTAAAGTAATGGTTTAATTGTATAATGTCGTCTCCTTTGTAGCGTACAAATTATTTTGACTTGCATCTTAAATTGAAAATTACGCAGGATTGAAGAAATTTTTTTGTCTATAGAATAAAGCGAACAGTGTTGATAATTTCTGTGTGCTCTTATTCATACCTTTTGTGTATATTCACTAAGCGTAATGTAGCTTCTTATTTAGAAAGTATGTGTATTTGTAATAATTACGCAGCAAGCTGTAGAAGGAAGTATCAATGTCGTTCACATCAATGACAAATAAAACCTAGTTTTCTATGGAATATCCAATTTTTAAAATTAATTTCTGTAATAAATTAAATTTTAATGTTATTCAACAAATTTGAAGGTTTCTTTAAAATGTGAACAACCTAATATCAACTATTACACTGGGTGCTACGCCCCAGGATGCCGAGGCAGGAGGGAGGTAGGAACCCCTAGAATATATAGTAAATAATAGTAAATTTATGTGCGACAACTTGAACATCCATAAACATTCTCTTATTATGCTTCGTCTAAAGAGAAACAATTTTTACTTTAATTTTTTCCCTATAAAAGTGTCTTAGTTAGAGCATCCAGTATTTTTCGTCATTAAGATACTTGCCAACAGTGAACTACTGCAACACTGCTGGATTTAATATCACCATTTACTTTTCAAATACAACCAATTAAGTTCAAGTTCAAGTGAGCAGATGTTTCTAACCTTCTAATTTCGCATTTCGTGTTCAGCCTTTCAACTATATTAATCCATACGCATGTACATATGTACATACATCGCCTGCCTTAATTTGTAAATATGTACCGTCACAGTCGAGAACAAAGGACGGCCATTATCAAGGATCGATAATAATCAGTTTATGGGCAATATTTATTATAAGTCGCCTTATGTACATAAAGCTACGTCATATAAATACGAGAGTATAAATTATGTACGCACACAATACCTCCACTGGGAACATTAGATTTTATTAAACGGGTATCTATAGTTATTGAGGTACTACCTTCAATTTATTACCCCAATCCAATTACTATCTTATACGTTAACGCGCAAGACAAATAGACACCTAATCACGCTTATTTGTTTTAACCAATAAATTACGAACTAAATTTCCACCAACAGCAATTTTAATTTTGTGTTTTTGTCGTTTCTTCTGCATGTATAGAAATACGAATTTATTAGCAAAACAATCAGTCAAACTTCTGTGGCTCCTTATATTCCTGTAGGATCTTCTAAATATTTATCAACGATGAAATTTAGCAAGATTGCATATTCCAGCAATACAACGCTGCCGTCCATACGTTCAGCGGAAGGATTAGTTTGAAATGAAAAATGGACTTGCTTGTTCACTCGACCTGCATTTGACTCGAAGTCTCTGTAGAATATTAGCAACAAAGCACATGCCAATAATAGGTGATACAATAGACTCATTGAAGTGGAATGTGCAATAAAGAGACGCTGTAATGAGATTCCTATTTCAACAATGACCAAACTTTTACACAGTACGAAGAAAGGAATTTTTGGAGGTAGTTAGTCATATCCAACCTTTTTACGATTCGCTACAAGTTTGTTTGAGAACATTGTTGAATATTGATATTATCAGCATTTTATGTAAACATTCAACTGATGCCACAACATATAATTATTGTTGTATAGTATCAATGCCGTAGTCGTTAGTTCTTCCCAATTTATCAACTCTTCCTGTTCAAGGTACTACATCATTTTTAGTTATCTTGTATACTGTTCCAGTTGTCATCTACTTAGGTACTGTTGCATGAATGCATATTCATAGAGAGACATAGAAAGATCAGTTTCAAAGTTATCCAGTATATGCGTTTTCTTCCAAGTAAGTAGTTTAAATAATAGCTAAATTTGTAAATATAAAACATGAACAGCTTTTTTAAAAAAATTGTACCCAATGTTTTGAAAGAATCATTTAGAAAAACTAACGAATAGTAAAAGCTAGTGTAGAGTGTATAGATTCGTGGAAGCAAGGTCATTTTTCAAAGTAGAAACAGAAAATTATACTACATACTTTGTAGCATAAAATATACTTCTGCATATCTTTCTTAAAGACTTATATAACAATACTGTAGAGATACTTTAAAAAATATTATGTATACAGGGTGACGGTATTTCCACAGCACCTTCTTATGGAATGAAAAGTTTATAAATGGTTTCATATAAGTATAGGGATTCAAACTTAACTTGATACTTTACGTAAAATTAAAAAATAGAGCAATACGTGAAATGTTCCGTTTCAAATAAGCTAGTTGGTACTATCACACACACAATATAACCAATAAGGGCTAACTTTATTTAACGGAGCCTATACTCCCCTTTCTTAATTCGGAGGAGTGAAATAAAAGACGCATTTGCATAATGGTATTTTTCAAAGCTACGTTTTGACGGCAGTTTTAAAACTAGCTAGGATTTTATATAAGTTGTAGTTACGTAATTAATTAAATACTTATTACAAAAATAAATAATTAATTAATGAAACATAGGGCACAATGCAGAGTAATATCTGTTGATCGAATGCACAACATACTACATTACAACTTTATATATCGTACCTCTTTTAACGGAAGTTTCTGAATGTTGCTCTATTTTACCATAATTCTTATTTTTATATGCTTATTTAGAAGCGAACTATTTAGACTGTTTCTCTGTCAAAGATAGACGTCCCAAACTCAGAAATTTTTGCCCTCTGGACGGGGATACTTGAATTCCAGAAATAGTCTTACCGCTTCCACATCCATGAAAAATGCCCTGAAAATGTTTTACATGAAGAATATGTCAGCCGATTAGTTTTTATGGAGTATAACCTTCTAAATTCGGTTCCATTTTTTGTTTGTTTTTGCTTTTGAGTTTATTTCTTCATTTATATCTATTTTTGAGTGAACCAGATCTGAAAGCTATTACAACTTTTAATGGTATTGTCTATGGTAAGTAATATAAGAATTATTTTTCTTTCCTATTTAACATTAAAACTACACCCTGAGAGAAAGGTAAATGGGTTTCAAGCTTTCACATATTCTGCAAAAAAATATGACGATACCTAAGGCAGTTGAAGAAACTAGCAAAGGACTAGGGTGTGACAAAGGAATTGTGTATTCCATTCGAAAAGACAGCGATCAAGAGAATCATGCACCTGCCGCTATAGAGAAAGCGCAACATACAAATATTATTGATAGAAACGCTCGCTAGCAATTATACGATGAACGCATTCAAATGCTTCCTTTAAGAAACGTTCCATCCACATTAGTCATGATATTATGTGCAACAAACAACGAAGAAGATATACTTAATTTCTCGAGGAATACACTGTGCAGAATCTTGAAAGGCATTGATTTTCCTTTCGAACAAGTTGAAAAGAACATATTGCTAATGGATTGTGATGATAATAACATGGCATCATAATTATTTACGAACCATTAAAAAGCATGGTGGTCTTTTCATATCAAAAGAATGCGCTGATAACACTATAAATACATCACAACAAGCTTTTACCAAGGATTCAAGTACATGGTAACCCCTCGAACAGGCCGAGAATAATGATTTGCCCTTATTCATACTGGCAGTGAGAATGGATTTGTTGCAGGAGCTGAATATAATTTTCTCTGCAAGAAAAACTTTCTATATGCTCATGATGAACTCTGTGCAAAAATTCTACCTGCAGAAAAGTATCAATATAACAATTATGTACTTGACGAAGCAATTGCTGAAACACATACTGTGTTGCGGTTACCACCTTACCACTGTGGTTTAAATCTGATTGAAATTATGTATATTACATATATGATTATATGCAAGAGCAAGATTTTTTCAAAATTTCTTAATAAAACGTTCAGTGATCAAAAAGGTAAAAACATAAAATTAAATACATTAAGACAATTATTATTTTTAATAAAATTTTGAAAATATTTTATGTTTCATTTGTAAATAGGTATTTCTTTGTATTAAAGAGCGCTCATTCATTTTGTTCACCAACTCCTAACGTTTGCATATACATGTAAATATGAATTCGTTTTCCTCCAACGTTTTAGCAGTGAATTTTGCGTTTCGGTATATTATTAACATATTTCAAGATAATATGACAATATCTGTTGCTGTTCATATTTTTATATAACTAGTCTTGTCTTAAGTAACAACTACAATCTGGATACACCTTTAACCTCCCATTTGATAACAATTTCATCTATCTCTAAATAGCGTTGATTTTTTTGGTGACGGATATGTTCAAGGTTGCTGAGTCCCCAAAACATGAATGATTTCGGCAGTTGTGTCCTTCCCAGTTATGCTGTATCACAGATATATCAAAACATTTTAAATGATTTGTCCCCACTAACACTGGCAATTACATTTCTCTGATTTTTCGGATATACATATGTAGATGCCTGAAGTTCAGGACGTGGTATAATGCTGTTAAATATACTTACGGTATATCCGCATATTTCATCCGACAAATAAGAACAGGTACCAACTCAGATAAAAGTAGTATTCTTTTAATTTGTGGCGATTTGTAATAGTTATCGAAGATATAGCGCTGTATTCGTTGACAATCGTACTTCTTTCACTTATTAGTCGGCACGACTTCAGTGCGGAAAATACACTTTAGAGTCTCATCTAGAGATACCTTAAACTACTTCAATACGTACCTAATTCTTCCTTGCCTCGTGTAATTGTGTATGAATAGAAATCGCGTTATTAGTCGTTACTGTAAGTTAGCTCGAGTTGTTTATGAAATAATTCCATTCCGTTAGAGGAGAGAGAACTTTGTTTGGCCTTAATTGCAAAAGATGGGTATTTTAGATGCAACGTGGAATATTACTTGAGTTTAAAATTAGTTTATATTCAGATTTCAAAGTGGAATAAGTTAAAATGCGAATCGCATGGTTTGGTTATTGAAATTTGATCGCTTTTCAGGTTGACATTTTATTACCAGTAATATTTCGCGTAGTGATTGATATTTTGAATCATATGAATTACAACAGACTGCATTTTTTTCTTAAGAGAACATACCGTACAATTAAACCTTTTTCAGATATTCATAGCAGGAGGATTGTTCTGTGGAGACGGTTTAGAGAGTAGAGTTTCATCATATAGCCCGATTTGGAATTTCTACATAAAATCGCACTTTAAACAAAATTGGATGTAACTCATGGCTTCAAAATGAACGAATCAACTGCAGTGGCACAAGAGCAATATTAAGCAGTAATAAGTGCAACAAAAAATACCTATATGAAAGTTAACGATCATTTACCATTGGTACGACAATAGCAAGGAAAATAGGACGTATTTGAACTCCAGCAAGTTCTTTCTTTTAAAATTCCCTGAAAGGAGGTTATATAACGAGCTGATATTATTCGAGAAAAATTTGCTTCTGTGTACTGGCAGAGTAATGACGAAGACTCTTACTTCGGATATTAACATTATGCATGTCACGACGATATGTAGCTTTATGATATAAGCAAGGAGGGCCCCAATGACCGTATGACAAGGAATTGAAGAGCAAAGAACGGTACGATTATCAATATTAAGCCACCCAGGACTTTTATTTTATATTTTGTACTATATACAATTGTATTTGCGTAAAAGGAAAATGCGCTTATCCAGCGAACAGGAGCTGTAGGTTCAAATCCTACCGGGACCGTGAAATTTTTAATTTCACAAACTAATTAAATTAAAATTTAAAGTTGATAGTATCAAGGAATTATAATTTAAACACCAACTTCTCTTATAGACTTTTTGGGAAATGTTTCAAAATAAACCACTACGTGTACTCATTTGCTAGTTCATTTGCTAGTTCATTATGGAAACCTACTTTTCTTACATACTGATTTATTATTTTGCAATTTTCTGTATAATCGCAAAAAGTATTACGTATTTGCCACTGGTCGGTCCGGCAAATTTATTTTGGTAATACTGTAATGCTGTATTCAGATATACGTGCATTATAAATTATCGATTACTTTTTTGATGAAGAAAATTACTATTTTACAATTAGTAGGAAGAAATGCAAGTATTTATTTCACAATACTCAGTCTAACAATGATGTTGGTACGACTGGACAGTTTAATTTACCAAACGAAGCTTCAATTTTTACAGTGGAAGCATTATGAGGACCAATGTGCAGCGATGTGCTGTTCTTTGCGATTCTAAATTTGTCCTTAAGAGCATTCAGGATTACCACAGAGTCTTCGGACATAATTCAGGAGATTTTCTGTCACTTCGTGGAATTTGAAAAGAGTGGAGCGGATCTAATGTTTGTTTGGGTTAAAGCTAATGCTAGGATTGATCCAAACAAATATATAGATCAAGTGGCTAAACAAGCATCTAAAGGTAGTTGTATCAGCATCCCCCTACCAATGCTGAAGTGAATCAGATCCATTAGAAGAAGCAGAGACCGATAGTGGGCTAGAGTACTAAGACAAATACAATGGGAAACCCACAAACTATTATTTGTTACACGGCAAAATTCTTAAGACAAGATGATACAGGGAAAGGGAATACGCAATGACACACGTTATGACAGACTGAAATTAAATCATTGGAGAGCGCTTGCTCACCTGCTTGAAATTGGAGTTCTGGAGAGTGATCTATGCGTATGTGGTATGGTAGGAAATACAAGTCACGTAATCCTGCAGTTTGATAATTATAGTCAGTACAGAAAAGAGCCCTTCAAAAAATTCGTTGAAATGAATGTTTAGTCACCGGTAGACGTTTTATTCGAATTCAAGAGAGAAGAGCTGTTCATCGAATTATACCGGTTTAATCGAAGAGCACAAATTGCAGTCTAGCTTCGTGTGTGCTTATGGCCTTTAAGTACTTTGTCATACGTGGTCTTCTGTATGTATAAATCGACAACTTTTCAAGTTAGGATAAGTTTTAAGAGTATCTTGGTTAAGGGTAACCCAATAAACTACAAACAAATAAACAAAATCAATCAAACAAGTACTTGCGCATTATTATCAAAAAGTACAAATGCATTTCGTTAGTTTATTTGTAGCTTTACAGCAACAATGTATTAACTATTCTTTATTCAGAATATATTTTTCTTCAAAATACATAGTAGCACGCAGTACGTTCTATTAAAAAAAGTGTTTTTGTGAATACCTCGCAAATAAACAGTTCAGTAATTTTTTTTTGTTTTCATCATCTCCATTAAAATAAATATTTCCGCAATATTGCTAATATAACTAACATCAGAACTCTAAGAATAAGGACGTTAGCAATGGTGAACATCTAACTACTACATTCGTAAGCAAGACAGTAACGTAATATCAAGAAACTATAGCCAGCACAATTGCAATGTTCGTCACCCTAAAATACATCTTTTCAAATACAGTTTATAGCTTTCAGTAGATGATATCCATATTCCTGGAATAAAAATTTATAACCAGCATCTTGAAGATTCAAAAACACAAAATATTCAAATATTTGAAACAGCGATTAGGGCATGGCTACCAACTAAATGCTACTATTCTTTCGAAGATTTTTTGAAGACAACTAAGTTTAATAATCCGAAGGATATAAATATCAAAATTACTTTTTTTTAGATCTAGATAATGTTAGTGATGTTCTATTTTATACCATGAAATTGTATCTTTTGAATTGTTTCATGCTTGTACTAGTGTTTGACTCATTTGATACTTCGCCTTTGGTCTTGAAATGAAGCTATATTATTAGGTAACCAAATAAGTTGGTGCAGTTTTTTACGGTGAGGTATACAAAGAAACAATAATGCACTATTAATCATCTAAATAATTACTACCAGACTCAATGACTTCTTACCAACGTGACACCAACTTTTTACTACTGCTTTTTTAGAATTCTATGGATTTTGAATCAAAAAATTGAAGGACTGCGTTAATCAACTCGAGTTTTGAACTGTTTATGCGTCGTACAGTTGTCAAGACTATTACTCTGTTGGCGAAATGTCAGGAGAAAATGGAGAGTGTACTAACGTTTCCCAGTCAAGTTCAGCATTTTTTCCCGGATCAATCTTGCGATATACGGTCTGGCGTTATCCTGTAAGAATACCACTTTTTTCGATTGACTAAAGAAGGCTGTGTTTGGATAAGTTCTGCTTGTACTTGCTGAAACTGTTCACAATACAAGATCGCAGTGATGGTTTGACCTCTTTCCATATACTCATAATGAAATATTCCGGCTGCTATCCATCAAATATATAATAAAATCCTGTTTGGGTGCAAGAAAGTCTTGGTCAGCCAATGATTGATAAGATTCGTTGCGTGAAATATTTGGCGAAGAAATGGTAAGACGACCTAATTTTTTATCATTTGACAATTCATGTGCGACCCATTTATTTAACCTCAACGTCCTCCTAAGCTGATAAAGGTGTAAACGAATGGTTCTATCACTCACCTTGAACCTTTCTGCAAGCTCCAGGCACATTGTTTGCCTCCACATACTATTTAAGAGCTTAGTTGTTAATGATTTTCGGTCTCTCAGAGCGTGCTCCATCGGGCAAACTAGGATCTTCATAAGAAAATTTCTTGAGCTACTTCTATACCGTTTAACTACTAAGGGGATCGCCTCCGAATGCGGTAGATATTTTTCACGCCCGCACTGCACCTTTGGAACCAGATTTGTACTCATAGAATAAACCACCCCGAATTTAAAGGATATTGGTTGCCATTTTCAATTATTCAAACTAGATATTAGGCGATTGTCGCCAAATGTATCTATCCTACAAAAGAAAAATTTATATTAAAGTAAATAACAGATAACAAACAAGTGCTATCGATCAGCAACTTAAAAAAACATTCATGGCACTCTGCTGTATAGAAAAACCACAGGAACTTATTTGATTACCAGATATTATTCTTTGTTGTAGCAGAAATTGCAGTGATTCGTAGTGTCAAATAACCGGATAGTTCTAAAGTTTTTTGCTACGTATTTCAACAATTTGGGCAATAACAATTAATTTTCCACGTCGGTGGGCACCAGTTAGAAGGAGCGCAACATTGCTACAACAATAATAGGCCCTTCTCCGACGACCGCTACTACCACCAAAAGCAAGTGTACGTTTTCCTCCCTTTTCTCTCTTTTTTTAATTAAAGTTCATTGTGCGACGCCGTTTTTCAAACGAACGCGTAGCGACGCTGTTCATAAGCTATGACGACGTAGCGTTGATCATTATGACACTGATGCATCACGTCGAGCATAAAATGCAAGACGAAAGTAATTTTTATTTTGCACGCTTGAATATTAAAAAAAAAACGAAACGATCATCAAAATAAAATAGCGCGTCAACCCTACCTACTAGGACGACGACGTCGGCGTCTACGATTCAGATTTCCAATTAAAAAACCTCATTTATACTCGAGCAGAAATTACATGAAGCAATTTAAAAAGTCAAGAACGAACGTTGGACGATTCGCACCCTTAAGATGGAATGCGTTACTGTCGCTGTTCCCTTCTCTGTTAACTCAGTTCACCTAATAAAGCATCACGTGCACGGATAATTTTTATGCGATTTAGAGATTTCGCATGTTAAACGCGTTTCTTGAATTTAATTTCGAGATTTTAATTGGATTTTTGTTTGCGTACACGATTCCATTGCGAAACCCTCAAAATTCATGCTCAGCTGAGGAAATTGACATCAACATCGCGGAGGAGATGGATGAGTTGTCTTAGAAGATCGGAAATCTTTTTGCCGCCGGTTTAAATTCTTAAAGCGATTAGCACCGTTAAATTGCAAAAAATATTAAAATCTGTTAGGCAAGAATTTAAATTTGCTTAAAAATGACGCACTCTATTATTCTCATGGACTTGCTTACCTGTTGTAACGAGATTCACTAACAAATTTCTAAATCTAGGTGTTGAATTTTGATATCTGTACACCATATTATATTTTTACATCCTTGATAACGACAACGAAATCATTGTGTTGTATTCTTCTGTTTTGTGCCAAATGTACTATTGATAGTTTGTATAATAAGAAACGCAGGCTAGTATCTTTTCTAGGAAAAGAGATAGAGGGGTGGTAATAATATAGCAGGTAACAATGACGCTTCCCTTAGTACGCGTAATAAGTTCTAAGTTAGTGCTTGTTCGCTCTTGGAAGAGACGGTAGTATAGACGAAAGAATGGCTGTTGCAGGGGTACTTACATAAAATAGATGGGAGCAATAGATGATGTTACAGGACGCGGTCAATCTCGCACGACGACAACCAGGCAAGATAAGGCAATAATTAATTTAGTCAGTAGAAGACCATTGCTTGAGTACGAGGTAATATGGGCATGCGAAAATATCGTCAGAGACTGGACGAATAAGGTGTTTACGGACGAATCTTCTTCTTGGGCCCAGGTATCAAGAAGCAAAGCATGGTCTAGCCGTACAAATCGCATTGTCGAACAGACTGTAGAACATGCAGTGAAGGTCTATGTTTGGGGGTGTTTTAATGTTCGTGGTTTTCGGACGTTACGCGTCTTTACTGGTAATTTAAACGCTCAGCGGATGGTGCAATTGGACAAAAAAAGGACAACTGACATCTACAAAGGTCTTGCGTAAGAGTAGTACTGAGAACTGGAATTTACAAGAGCATAATGATCCAAAATACCGAAGCAGACTGTATACGGGCTACTAGTTAGAAAATCACATTACAACATTGGATTGGGCCTCACAGTCCCCGGATGCTAATCCGATCGAGAATATGCCGGCTATCACAAAGCACAAATCCCGAAGTGAGCATACATATAAAATAGAAGAGCTATCTCATAATACAAGAAAGATATGGCGTTCATTACCTGCGTCTCAGGCTGAAAATTTGGTAGGAAGCACGAAGAAACGTCAAGCTATTCTGGATAGTAATGGAGATAGGATCGTTTTTTAATTCACTGCGTATTAACTTTAAAGATGTTGATTTTAAAAATATAAATACATATTCTTTGCATTAAAATTTGGTTGAATTTGTGCTCTGCGTTTCTTGTTATCCAGACCGTAACTAGTGTAAATGTCAGTACCCAGGGGATATCTGAGAAAATACTACGAGTAGTTTTTTCAGTGATATATTTATAGCTGCATTTCTTGTTCGTTTCTGAATCTAAAATCTTGAAGCTTAAAATGTTTCATCATGCCTCATATGTTTCCAGGAATCGCTTGAACGAAACATGCAGTTGACAATACTACACCCTTGTATTAACGTAGCGGTAGGTATCGCAATTTTTTCTTAACAATCCTTTTCCTTCAAACATTTTACTCCTAATTACTATTAGCAATCTCGTCATATCACCCCAGGGAATGTGGAACTTAAACAGACAATTCTCGAGTATAAGAAACTACGGTGAACAGGATAACAAAATAGGCAGGAGCTCTGAAGAATTTCCTTCGAAGATGTTCATGGATTTCTAAAAATCTAACCTCGTAAAATTGCAAGAATATCCAGAACCCGAATCAAGAGCTCTGCTATTATTAATTTCTGGAGTAAGACGTAGTGCTCAAGAAAGATAATCAACGCTTAAAGAAGCAGAAATTAAACTTTCACAGAAACCTACACATAAATCCAAAAAGATAAGGCTATCAAGTGTGGATGATATCGATTCAACCGATACTAGCGATGATAACCTCCTCTATAATGAAACTTCCTCAAATGAGTTGTCCGAAATAGATGAACGTGAATTCGTGATTTTATGCCTACGCAGTTTACCAATGATGTTCGCTATGTGGGAAAACTCCTCCCAGGTTTGGACGAATACGCAAATTACGAGGAGTTATTTCTTCGAAAGACCAATAAACTAACTGGTTATTATTTTTATTTCCACACGTGTTTGATGTTCCGTTGATAAAAAAGTGATATTAGATGTTTTTCCACAACCACTCAGAAAATAAACAATTTAGCAGTTTAAGGTTTCCATGAATTTTGGGTCGTTAGATGTTCGGTAAGTTAAGAATGTTTCATCTGTGTATACTCTGTTTTTACTAGTTAATAATATAGTGCATGCTGTTGCTTCAGTTAATTTAATAAAAACATGTTTCGCTATATCTACTGTTTAGTTCTACTGTGTACTCCATGTGGACATGTGGTGAAATATATGCAGTGTATAAAAATATATATTTTTTAATACCAGAAAATATTGCAATTATTTTGTTTTATGTTAGTTTCTATGTAACCTAAGTTACTTTTATAATTTAGTATTAGATGGGTTTTTCGTTGTACTATCGTCTCTATCTGTATAGAAGATTTGAGAAAACTTTTGGGAGTTTGTATGTGACTTTCTTCCCAGTGTAACTTGTTTGTTGTGTCGTGCTTCGGACTACGGATTAGCTCCCTTATTTGATCATCTAATACTTACAGTCCCTGTCCAATTTATTAGGGCCATTTGCTAAAGTAGGGATTGTGTTAAAATGTATAACAAAAACGTATTGTCCAAGCATAAGTTTATTCAGAACTGTTTATAGACATCGTCACAACTGTATAACTAATATTTTGAAATGCCTTCTTCGGCTTTTATAATTGCTCTTTTTTGACATATTGTCTATGCAAGCATTAACCGTATATCTAATTGTGGCGTCATTTTGCCACATATCTTCAATATTTCTTACTTATTGCTCTTTTGTAGTGTTTGTCGTCGCATCACGCGGGATTTTAGAACTCTCCATACCTTCTCAATTGCATTGAGGTCGGGAGGATTTTCCGGCAGAATACGCGTTTCCAAAAAATTTTGGATGGATTTGGCCAAGTGGCATGATGCCTTATCGTACATAAATGTGTAAGGACCTTCATTCGGATGTCAACCATTGATATATGGCATCAAGACATCCTCTAATACACGCTTATATTGGTGTTGATTCATGGTGCCGTGGTAAAAATACAGTAGCCCAACACCTTCGACTGATATGCAGGATCATACCATAGCTGACGGAGTGTGTTTTCCGTTTCTAGAACTCTAGCTACATCAAACCGGCGTACATATATTCTTGATATTCTAAGTTAGTAGTAACTGGTTTAAAATCATTTATAGCAATTACAAAAATACAAAAATGTTTGACTCAACCTTCCTATCAGCAATTATTTTTAATCGACAATTTCAAATTTACCCTCCCAATATAATACGAATATCAACGAAACGAGACACGATTACAACGCGCCTCTCAGCTCACGTTGGCGCGAAGTAACCGGCTCGCGCGGCGCATGCGAATCCAACGCCGCCAACCTAAAAATCATCTGTGTTTGTTTACG
This sequence comes from Trypoxylus dichotomus, assembly GCA_023509865.1. Taxonomy (NCBI): domain Eukaryota; kingdom Metazoa; phylum Arthropoda; class Insecta; order Coleoptera; family Scarabaeidae; genus Trypoxylus; species Trypoxylus dichotomus. Next base: position 41,429,158 of record CM042074.1, on the reverse strand, counting down.
TGCTGTCAAAAAAGTAAACATACAATTAATAAATAACATTTTTCCTTGGTCTTAACATACTTATATAAATTTTAACCCATATTTAATGCGCAATATATGCCGTTATGTGTAAACTTCGATTTAAATTAGAGACTAATACGACATAACCTCAACGCGACGTGTATGTTTTCGTTGTATTTGAACCGCATAAAAAGGTTAATATTACGATTATATTGTATAGGCTTGTATTTACAAACGTTGTAAGATTATTTGTGCGTTTATTTCGCCGTGTTACGTTACTATGAACCAGCCGTCTGTGTGTTCAACGCCGATAAATAACGCAAGGTCGGAGTGTGTCGTCGGAGCAGAGATTCAGGCACCAATTATGAGTTCGTACCGGCCTAGAGGTTCCCTAGCGCGAACTCTCTACGAGAAACAAAAAGCTGATGAATTTCTTAGTACGTTAGATAAGAATGAGGTAAGTACTATGTTATTAAATTCTTAACATTCTTAAGAAAGCGTAACATAATTTTACAACGTACGCAAGTCTGTGTGTCGATGTATCTTTCAAGTGTATTGCAGCTGCTGTTCTTCATCTCTTTAGTTCATTTACAAGTATATTTTTGTGGATTAATCACACATAATCTTTGCACTGTGACATTCCACATTAATAACACCTCACTGCACAAATTACACCGAATCAGAATAACTAAAAAATGTCTTCGAAATTCCCAACAATTATCTTGGCCATTATTCTTGCGTCTGTAAATACGAGATTGGTGCTTATTGCCCGTAATTTAAAGGTGCTTGAGTGCGACTTTGAATTAAAAGGTACGTAAGTCTTACTTTAAGTATTCGCTACTTTTAGTTATTAATTATCGGAATACCACCGAACGTCATTACCCAGTCATAAAATGCAAGTGCAAACAAAAACATGCGTGACATTAATAGACAGTTTCAATTTCAAGCTGCAAAAGGAAAAGAAAAACGGTACCGTTTATGTAGATTTTACCTTTCGCATAAATTTGCATTCGTTTTAAATGTAATTACTGGCTCAACTCTTGCACCTTAGTGTTCTTAAAGTGTAAAGTACTGTCGGTGTGTAGACGGGTACATAATGCAAATCTTACGTATTAAAAGTACATATCTATTGTATATAGCTAAAGTTGTTATTCATTTCTATGTATTGTGTTTAATCTGTTGTTGGATTTGAAATCAGCATTTAGGTAGTGAAAGTCAAAACGAAAGTATAAGTGGGATATAATGCAAAATTCCTAAATACAAATTTTGGGCGTATATTTCTTGTTGGGGAATTTTCGAGCGGTTTTGCATATTTTGCGTTTTCATGTGACAAGTAATTGTGCTGAAATATTGGCCACACTTAAGAAGGATATTTTCTATTTGCAATTGAATATTACTTTAAGGTGGAAGGCAAATGCTATAACTATTACTAAAAAGGTAGTACCTTATAACATTAGGACCAGTAAATGTTTGGAATAATTAGTGTAATAAATTTTCGTATACAAAGGATAAAGACGACTGGAAAGGATACATATAAAAAGATGAATTGGTAAATTTATTAGATGAGAGACTTCTTAATTTGTTGTGAAGACAATATAGGTATGAACAGAAATGAGAGTGTAGAAATCGTTAAAAAGTATTGTAGGTGAAAAATATGTTGAAACAATATAACGGAACAAATTTTTGCCGGATTATTGCATATTGATGTACAGGTGATCGTAAACAGTTTACCAAATAAAAATAGTTCGATGAAGTAGTAGCAGATTTGTTAAGCTTGGCAATGGCATGGATATGGAAATGAAAAAAGAAGAACAACAGTATCTATATGTAGATACTGCAATTATGAAAGTTATAAATAAACTTTAAAAGCGTAAGACTAATTAAATACGTCACCAACTACGATAAACTTTTCAGAAAAAGTTTCAGTCAAAATGAATTATTCTTTAACATTAGAAGGATCTTCAATTCTTCTTGAATTTCCAAAATTCCACGAATTTCACGAGTAATATTAAAAACAAGAAAAATTCGTATAGCTTTGTTATGTAATCGGTGTATTACTTTTAATTCCACTTTCTTGATATCGGATACCGGATTTCTTCTTTCACCTTCCCATTATGAGTATCAGGTATCGTAATACAATTTTTCAAGTAGGCTTCTTAAATTTTCTAATTAATAATGGGATTTCGTTTTAAAAGAGGACAATAGTCAAATGTAACTTGCCAACAGAGTTTGAGATTTATTTTATGTTTAATTTTAAGTTGACCTGATAATGTTCATGGTTGTAATTTGGTGATGTAGTTCCCTATCTTTTATTTAATTTTCCAGACCTAACAGTGCATTGCATCCAAATAATGTCTTGTCAGCACTTTGGTTTTTAGTCGCCTCTTCAAGGTGGTTTAAGCGATGTTAGAATGTTTTACGGCTTGATTCACCCCTATAACTTTATTTTCTACCATTAAAACAGCCTCTTTCAGGTCATCGTCACACTAAGAACCTTTAGTGAACCTCAGCTCTTTTCTATAATTGGCATTACCTGAAACAAACAAACCGATTAATTTCGAATATATCTATATAACACATGCGCTGAAAAGTCCCGGGCCTAACACATAGATGACGCTAGTTTTATTGCAGTCACCTTTCTCTCAGTTAGTACTAACCTTCAAAAGACAGCTGTTAAAATTTCATGATATTCTATTCATTAGTTTGTGAGTTATTGTGCTAAGAGTTACGCTACTTTTGTTATTTTCAAAACAATGGATCAAAAACAATTTCGTGTTTTAATTTTACACTGCTTCTTGATGGAAAAAAATACCGTTCAAGCGAAGCAATGGCTTGAAAAGTGTTATGGGAACTCCGCTCCATCAGAAACAACAATAAAACGTTGGTTTGCTGACTTCAAACGTGGTCGTAGAGACACCGATGATGCAGAACGCAGTGGACGTCCAAATGAGGCGGTAACACCAGAAAACATCAAAAAAATTCACAAAATCGTTTAGAATGATTGAAAAGTGAAGTTGCGTGAGTTAGCTGACATCGTAAAGATATCAAAAGAACGTATTGGCTTTATATTGCATGAGCATTTGACTATGAGAAAGCTCTGTTCAAAGTGGGTGCCGCGTTTGCTCACTGTTGACCAAAAACAAGAACGTGTTGATGATTCTAAGCAGTGTTTGGCCATGTTTAAACGTAACAAACCGGAAATTTTGCATCGATATGTGACAATGGATGAAACATGGATCCATCACTTCACTCCGGAATCAAAACGATCGTCGTCTGAGTGGACAGCAACTGGTGAACCTCGTCCAAAGCGCTCGCAAGCACAACAATCAGCTGGAAAGGTTATGGTCTCGGTATTTTGGGATGTGCGTGGTATAATATTCATCGACTATCTTGAGAAAGGAAATACCATCAACAGTGAATATTATATAGCGTTATTGGAGCGTTTGAAGGCCGAAATTGCAAAGAAACGACCGCATATGGCAAAGAAAAAAATGTTGTTTCATCAAGACAACGCGCCGTGTCACAAGTCAATCAAAACAATGACAAAACTACATGAATTGAACTTTGAATTGCTCCCACATCCACCGTATTCGCCAGATTTGGCTCCCAGCGACTACTGGCTGTTCGCAGACCTCAAAAAAATGCTCGCCGGTAAGAAATTTCGCACGAATGAAGAGGTTATCGCTGAAACTGAGGCCTATTTTGAGGCAAAAGATAAATCGTTCTACAAAAGTGGTATTGAAATATTAGAGCGGCGCTGGAATGATTGCGTTGCTCTTGATGGAGATTACGTTGATGAATAAAGCTAATTTTGAACCAAAAAGAACGTGTTTTCTTTGTTAGGCCCGGGACTTTTCAGCCCATGTGTTAATTGTGCAACAGTTCATGTACCTTAAACCATAACGGTAGCTCGATCAGTTCGCCATTTTGCGTTCGTTTTATCCTACGATTATTATCGATTTTCTTTTTTTTAACTGTAACTCTTATTTGTTAAATATCTTAGTTTATCATCTTATATCTTAGTTGATCCAGGTAATAGTGGAAAGACTGTTTTTTTCCTCTACGTTACAAACACAACACGCGATAGAGAGCACAGCAATACTCCTACGGTGATCTAACGATTGATTCGTGAAATATGTCCCATTCCGGTGCTCCATCTGTCCTTAAATTATCCTATATATTAAAATATGTATGTGAGTATTGTGGTAATCATAATCAAGGTCGTTACTACGGGCATTCCATTTACAGGTTTTTTAACAATTAAATTATGCACCCGCATTTTGAAGTTGGCTCCTGTCATATGTTCAGGTTCAATGTTTCGTGAATACGAAACCTTACATAATTCTCGTTCTTTTCTTATCATTGGGGCATCCTCGTTAGTACTCCTATGCAACCCCTCATTACAAGCCAACGATTGTTACCGCATTAATAATCCAGTGCGCTTATGTAAACTCAATTATGGTCAATTTTTCCTTACCCGTGTGGTGGTTCATCATCGACCTCATCGTCATCATTCGGAGGAGAATCGTCGATACGTCCGTCATCACCGATCATTAACAATTATTCAATAATAAATCAGTATTTGCCGTGTGAATATTTCATGGACGAGCGTGTAGATCTAGTTAGTATTGGCGTGTCGGGAGGCGACTGCTTGTCTGTTACGTTTGGAAGGCGAACGTCTAACGTACACAGGTATGTATTACTACGTGCAAGGAAAATCGACGGTTGAATTTACTTAACCACGGAAGCATCAATGCTTTTCGATCAGGAAATTTGCTCAGGTACGAATGACTTATGGTGTTATCTCCTACAGTCCGCGCTGCTAGAAAGTAAGAGCGTAGAGGAAATTGTACTTCTAAATATTTCTGTTGATGGAACCTAAACTAACTTGTAAGTGCATAATACTATTAGACGGATAGGGTAAGAGACATTTTCGATATAAGCTCAAGATTTACTCAAAAAAGGATTAAGAAAGTCCATTCTTATTGGCAATTGCAGAGGCACTCAAGATTGAGGGAAGAACTAACAGAAAATTTACTGTTACAATATCAAGAAGTATGAATTTCTTTATTCTTCGAGTTATCTTCTAATACGAAGATATTAATACATAATACAAGTAAACTCTTAATTGCAGTCTGTAAAATAAGAACGTCTACGGGTTAATGTGTAGAAAAATTTATTTTTAATGATGTTTAAGTACATGTATTTCTTGTACTCCATAAGAGGAAAAATACTGTGCGATTAATAAAGAGTCCAGTCACCACCGGCATTGATAAGTGCTCGGCATTTCCGGGCAAACTTTCCCCTAAATTGACTGCTTATTCCTTCGGTAAACACCTCCAAATGAGACGAATTTGTCGTGTCAGCTGCTTCAAAGTGCACACTCTTCTTCCTCGAAACTTGTGCTTGAGATATGCCCACATTTTACAATTGGGATTTGGACTTTTCACTCGGTGCAAAACTTGCTCCGGTGTTTTGGGTCGCTGTCTTCCTGAAAGATCTTGTAAGATCCAGTCCTCGTTTTTTTATGTAAGTATCGTTCAGCAGTCGGCAACAAACACTTCTCATAAATTTTAAGAATTTTTGGACCGTTTAAATGTAAGCAGATGCAATGCTCCAAAACCCTGTTTCGAAAAGTGGCCCCAAATATAAACTTTTACAGGGTGTTTAACAGTACGTTGTATTAATCTGTTGGTCAAAGTTGATCACAAACGTCAGATGGCAGTATATCCCCAACAGAAACTTCGTCCGTAAGGATCACGTTCTCCAAACTCGGTTCAAATTTTCCTTTGCCAAAGCGAACCTTTTCATCATGTTTATCGCCTAACAGTGTTTTCTTCATTGTGCTTCGATATTTGAGGTTATGCGCAATGAGATATGATACTTCTATACCTTTCTGTTAATTTTGCTGCTCCTTGTCACAATGTTAAAGACGAGTTCGGCTTAAAAAATTCACAATTTTATTTCCATATTCGGCGTCACATTGCCTATCGGGCCACGTTCTGGCACGTCATCGACATTTTTGATCTTCTTGTATTGCTGAACCCACTTAGCGACGAACGATTTTGACTTCGCCATGTATTTAGCAGCTACTGCATATGACATTTTTGGTAGTTTAAAGTGAGAACAAAGCAATACAGCCTCGTAGCACGATGTGTATGCGACACTCATGGCGGTTAACGTATTTCCCAGATCAGAGTTCGACGCCAACTGAATTTTTTGTGACAAAGCATTTATAACAAAAATTTCATCTATCGGCTTACAAAAGAACTAGGACGATATTTGCAGCTAACCGCCATTTATGCCGTACACGCTCTCACTTTAAAGACTGGAAAATCGGTGCATTGCCGAAAGCTAATAGCTAGTAAGGCAGTCAGTAATGTTGGAGGAGGTCATAGCTGGTTATTTATTTATATGTCGAATTTTCTAATGAAGCATATATTTACGTTTCATAGCTTTTAGTAGCTATAGAGCATTGAGCGAATAAGCATCGAGCATTTGCAATAAAATGTAATAAACATTGAGTGTTAATAAAATGGAATATAAGTTCAGGCAGCGGTAGAGATTGGTAAAACCCTGAATTGGGTGAAAAACTTTAAAATGATTGAGTCAGTTAAAAGTAAATAGAATCAGTGAAATCTACGTGCTGTGCTTACTCCTGAAAATGTAGAGAGCCCAACAGAGGCATTATTAGGTAGTCCCAAGCGTCGCCGCTATGGCTTGGCTTTAGACATGTCCGAGACGGGTACTTGGAGTTATAATTTCACTAATGTGAAGGCAAACTGGTGCACTAGCTGCGTCCTTAAGGTCACAATCAACAAGCACAATTTTGAACAAGACTCTTGGAAATGATTAATGGAGCCCTTTTTTATTTAGGGACCATTTTTTAACTTTTAGTTCAAAATGCGCTCTTAAACAATATTATGAATATAAGAGGTTTGAAAGGTTATGTATAGATTAATTAACTACGTTCCCTTTTGCAGTACCTACTTCTAGTGCCAAATTTATATTCTTAACTTATTTCATTTTCTTAATGTCAAAGATTTCCTTTATTTTGCTTTCTTTATTTCTTGTGTGGTTACCTTTGAACTTCTCCGTATCTACATCTTACGTCATATTAATGGTGACGATGAATTCGTATCTGATTCCTATTTTACTGTCACTTCATGTGTTTATTTTGTAATTCGGTATTATCTTTCAATTCCCCTTTTTTATGTTAACTCGTAACAGCTGATCTGTCATTAATTTGGTGCTCAATTACCAATCTTTAGATTTGCATAACCATAAATTTATATTATCTCTTGGTTTCTCTCTTTTCCTGCCGCTTTTTTTTCCAATATTCGTTTTCTGTTTTATAAGAGTTTATTTTTAAAATTGGAGGTGTTGATTTCTTGACATTAGTCTGGATTTACTAGCTAGTGCGTTACCTCTTGCTGGAGTTTATTTTTGTAATTATTTTTTACATTTATTGTTGCTCTTCGAAATTTGAAGCAGAAGTGTTCGACTAACGATTCTCAAAAACATAAAAATTACGACAACGAAATTTAAAATGTCTGCAAACACGCATGCTGCAATGAGCGATCTTTTCTCTGTATAATTATCCATTTTCCACCACATTTTGGCTTATTTTAACTTCGTTCTTCTATACCTTTTCAACGTTGTCTGTACCACGCAACCTGAACGCATTTTTTTATCGTAATTGTCACCCAACTACAGGCTTGAAGCACCAATAAAGCAGTTTGCACCCATTCATCTTCACTTAACTGTGTTTTAGTCCGCCATTTGGTTCGAAATAACATAAGAAAAAACGTACGAGCAAATATGCCTTCACTTCGAGATTCTAACGCGGGGATACCGTTTATTTGTAAACATAGACCACCAACAGAAGGGCGCTTGTGATCAAGTGAATTTCGTTTAAATTCACGCATAATGTAATATCTAATTAGTTAGAGTTTTGTAATTGGTAGGTAATAGAAATTGCATTGCATGCAATTTGGAGTTAAGTTTGTTATGTATCCTGTTGCGAATATTGGGCTGCCCAAAACCTACAATTGTTCCATGAACTATCTCTCCATATTCCAAAAATTATAGTATGGTATAGGGTTAAGTGCTTTGGAATTACAGAGTGATAGTTTTTGAAGGAGAAATAGATGGATATATCATAACTGTTAGTGTAACGTATCCCTGATATATCACGATCCTAACTAACTTTCTACAACCAGAATTGCTGAAGGTAGTAGCACTTTGAGCAGAAGAATTGATGAGGTCTCTTCATGAGATGTTTTCGCAAAAGGTTGTAGCTCGTAATGGAATGGTTGTTTGAATTGAAGAATTGTATCAGAACTGCAAAACAACAAATTCTGCTAGAGATATGTTTGGAAAAAAAGGTATTAATCTGCGTTACGTTATCTTGTGGACATAAACATAAAATGGTAGGTTTTCGCATGCAGTTTTTTGTAATGGAATGTTTGATATGAATCTATTAAATGTATTCTTTTCCAGTTTAAAATGGCTTTGTACTTTGTACTTTTGCAGCGATTGTAATTGTTTTTTCTTCAAAGCTACTTAGGTAAATTAGAATATTGAACGCTAATTGCAGGAATAAATTACGTGCAAGACGGAAATCAGCTGCCTAATTGTAACTATCATGTACTTGTGATACACAGTCAATAACTTTTAACTTAATACATTGATCATCGTTCCTTGTCTTTTCTGATACAACTTCTTGGAATATGATGAAATGTTCAGTTTTGTATTTAGCAGCACTACTCACAGACTGCATATCTTTATCGAAATATTCATTTTGTAATTCGTTTCCGGTGTAGTACTATTTAAATCCATTGTTTCTATTATGGAGACTGACGTTGGATTAATGATGCGAAAATTAATGTGTATGTAAGGACTTCAACCGCGGCTTGTAATTAGATTACTTAATTTAATTAAAAGCGTCTTCCATCGTTGATCGAGCTTACCATCAGCGCTTGAAAAAATATGATAAATTACACGTGCACATATACACGGATACGTACCACGTTATGTGCACGTATCTCTACTTTCTAAAGAGATTGTTAGACATGTTCTGCGCCCGTACCTATAATGAGGACCCGATATTTGTAGTGTATAAGTAAACAGCGTTTCGTGACGATAATTGCTTGCATTATTACGTAGATACGTCGATAAAATAACACCACAAGCATTCACATAATACATTAAACAATAGGCTTGTTTCATATTTACGTCTATTTGTTCCCATTTTCCATAATTCCATGCTAATAACTGAACTTTACGGCATTGGTTTTCCCCGATGCGCTGCTCCGTCTAGCCGCCAAATGAAAAACCAATGACGACCAGGCCGATTTAAATTCAATGTATCAGTATGTAGATTTCGATTAGAGTCGGTGAATGCGCTTGCACATATTACTTAAGTATGTAATTATTCCGCATAATTCCGTTGCATCGTACCTCGTACTTGTATCGATACTTTGCTTGTTGCTTTGACAATTCATGGCTCACCGACAAATTATTAGGTGACATCGTACAATAGTCTCGTTGTTTCCAGTTGACTTTATTGCTTTTGTGGATTCCTATTACTTCCATAATTTGTTTTACAGATTACGGGATTGCGTAGGTATATATGGAATTTCATGGAAATAGAAAGGAAATCTGAATCATACTTATTTTTCACTTTTGCAATGAATTCTCTATAATCTAATCTTTTAAATCTTTATTTATTTATTGCATCACTTGGAATGAAGATCGAAGGAGGAAGTATAAAGATGCATAAAATGAGATTTAGACATGAATATTGATCCTAAAACAATCCCGAAAAGGCAATAATAGGAGTGATTGTAAAATATGGTCGTTTGCTCTTTCTACATTAAAGATTATGCCGCTCTATTCCAAGGTGCAGTAGCTGGTTTCTTTGGAAATCTTCAGCTTATACTATTTACTATGTTTTTCTTTCCGACAAGTAAATTACGAATATGCCACTATTTGTTGTAGGTCTCAAACTTTGTCCGCAATTAGTTTGTTTCAAAGAAAATTCAAAATACCTTAGTCATTTTCTACATTTATTGCTTTTTTCATTCGTTTGCGGTATAATAGCGCAATTAAATTTTAAACTTCTTAATCTAAATAAACTGAACGTATTGTGAATATTAAAAAAACCAAAGCTTTATATTTTCTTTCTTGTTTGTCGCAAATAGTCATCTTTGAGAGTGTTTCTTTAAAATACTCCAGCAATATTTGGTGGCCATGTTGGTTTTTCCGTCGATATTACTGACCTATAGTAGATAATTCCTGATCGAATTTTTCTTCATGTTTGACTAAATCTTTACATTTTTGTGGAATATGTCATACGCTAAAGTAACATGTATTTTTAAAGACATAAAATATTAATTTCCTTAGAAGAATTAGTAACGTTTTTGCTAATTCTTTATAGTTTTCCGCCTTTTTGAAAAAAGTTTCCATTGATTGGATTGAATACGCTATTAAATGTGTACTTCCTGTTCGGTTTACTTTCAAAGAGCTCATCGCACATTTAAGGTTTTTCCGTTGGGACAATTAAGTATACTTAAAAAGCCAGAAACTCATGCTGTTGTATACTTCATGCTTTGGGAAAGAATTCAACTTTTAAAAAATTTTTAAATTGTTTTTTTTCATACATAAAAGTTTTTATCCATTGCTTTTATGCATACTGCCGTTCATAAGTATTTGCTCACCTCTTTTATTTTAAATTTTGAAGTAAAATCGCATTTAAGTCGTGGATATTATTATTAAATGGTACTTAATTATCATTTACACAAAGCCGTACAAACACATATACATATAGGCTCTTAATTTGCCAAATGGGTTCTTTTATTTAAACTTTTAGTTTGGTTTAAATTCAAGTATAAATGATATTAAATAATTGAAGTACCCAAATGTGGGATTCTAAATATATATATATTGACAAACCAAAATGTAAAATATGTGTCGCTTTTTAACAAATTTCTCTTTTAACAAATACCTAAATCAATCTCTGCCTAGCTGAATTTGTAAATTATAAACAAAATGAGAGTAAAAGAACAGTAAATTTTTGTGAAAATAATAGCAGATACACTTTTAAATAATTTTGAAGAATTTCAAAAACTATAATTAATTCGAAAAATAACACAGAGACAACTCCGACATCTGTGTCTTTGACACAATCGTTTTATACAATATATAATAATTTTATATTATGTCGTTTCTGGAGATACACTCATTATATTCAGCTTGTTTACGTATATAATAGGCTACACAGTAGACACACCGTTGGTGGAATGAAACTACTTACAAGTAAAAGCCGCCACGCGTGCCATCCATCTGATGCACGAGAAATTTTGAAGATATAATATGATAAAAATATGTGAGTACAGTACATTATACGTCGTTTAGAAATAAATTTGGAAGAAATTATAATTAACAACAAAATAAGGGCGTGAACCATACACTGACGAGGAAATAGCAAATATAGAAGGATAAGCAAAATTTAGAAAAGCATTGATATTTTAAATGATTTAAAAGTTAATAATATATATACCATTAATAATATATACCATTACAGTATATATGTATATATAGGTAATATAGGCAGGCATATATAAGGCATATATATAATTAAATTTTGATTTCGGCAATATAGTTTCGTTTATTTCCGCCGTTCATAATCGACCAATTAACTTTGTCAGACTTTTTTCTGATATCGTGTTCTATTCTTCCTGGAGAAGGGTCCACAGAACGGTAGCAGATGTTGGAATGGCTTGTTTTACCTTTCGATCCAATTTATCCCATAATAATTTAATGGAATTGGGCTTGGAAGATTGAGGGAACCATCCTATAACTATAATGTTGCTCTCCTATTGTTTTCCTTGCAAGTAATCGCATAGTTCAATTAGATATCTTAGCTGTATGTTTGGGGTCATTACCACGCTGAAATGTGAAATTTTCATCGACTAGTCGGAACTGCGATGATACCGTTAATTTTCACTAAATCTCCGGCAGAAGTGTTCGCAAAATTACCCCAAACAGTCACCAAACCTCCTCCGTGTTTGACGGTCGGTACATGCACTATTCTGACACTTTTTTTTGCCGATTTTCGAACGAATACACGTTTGCATGAGTCATAAACTTCGAGTTTTCACTCATCACTCCGCAACACCATTCTATATTCTTCGATGGTCCAATTCTTGTGTGCTTGCATATACCGCGTCCACTTGTTTTGTTTCCTCAATGAGTTTTCTTACCGCTACTCGTCCGCGAAGTACAACTTTTTCCAGGCGCCGTTACACTGACGTTACTCTTTTTGGAAAACTACCACTGCCTACAAATTCACGTTGTAGTCCACTTTACCTACTAATGTTCAATTTGTCTTTCTATGGTAACTAAAAATTAAAGCACGCTTCTGTACGGACAATTTTTTAGTTTTCGCCATTATAACACATAACTAGCAAATATCAAAACTCTCAGGTAACAATTGGTTTGAATGTGTTCTCAATAAGAGTAAATCTCGAACTAACTCAAACTACAATGAGACCTCGGATCGTAAAATGCAATAAAGCAATTAACTATATTACATCAAAATTCAAAGAAAATCTAATTAACATGTGTGTACACATAAGGGGTGGTTATATCTACCTTGGTTATTTTTAGTGCAAAAAAACTAGCTGGCCAAATACTTATGAACGGCAGTGTATGTAATTTCTAACAATACATATGATTTATTGTTGACACTAGAAAGCTGTAATATATGTATGTTTGCAGATAATACCATGTTGTACATAAGTGGTAGTAGTGTTAGTGATATGACGGTTACTATGAATAATCAACTATCTATATTATATCAATGGCTGTGTGAAAATAAACTAAGTATTAATGTTACTAAATCAAAATATATGGTTATAGGTAGCAAGCATAAGTTAAATAACATAGATATAACTAGTATTAGGATAAAAATTGATAGCAGTGATTTAGAAAGGGACAAAATAAGTAAAAAGTACGTGTGAGTTACACATTTGCTATTCAAAGAACATGCAAAACATATTATGAATAAAATGTCGAAAAAAGTAGGGTTTATGTGTAGAATTTGCAAATATTTATCACTGTATATAAAAATGCGTGTCTATAAATCTGTAATTGCTCCACATATAAAATTTTGTGCAACAGTACTTTTTAATCTAAATAAGAGTGAAATCCAGCAAATACAAAAAATCAAAATAGGGCCATGAGACTAATTTTAAAATGTAACAGATATACCCTAGTTAAAGATATATTAATTACATTTAATTTAATGAATGTCTGTCAAACAGTTTTGTTTAAGAGTCTACTGTATACATAAAATGAAAAATAATTTACTTCCAAGTTACCTTAGTGAAAGATTGAAAACGGTTCATGATACTCATGTTTACAGCACTAGAAACTACAATGACTTTTATATTACTCCCTTTCATAGAACCCAAACTTCCAAAAATATTTGTAAGTAGTCTTATACTGTATAATGCTTTACCATATGAAATCAAAACTAACAATAATGATATTAGTACCTTTAAGAAGTATTTGTACATGCATATTGCTGAGCACTATTCATACTTGATTGTGTATTGAGCTCCTTTGTTTTTGTCTTATTGTATAGCTTGTTAGCTAAATAAGCTATCTATGTATCTATCTAAAATTGTGAGGCAAATTGCCATGATTGTATGATCAAATTAAATATAAGCGTGAGAATTAATACAGGTAGCTTACTGTAGGTATCTGAACTACTCGTTGGATTTGTGAATAGTCTGTATAGATATTAAAAATATTTACCAAAAAAGGGATCATTAAATTAGCACTTCAGAAGATCTTTCTTGTAATTCCACAACTGCTATCGTATTGGGTACTTGATGTCCATGCACGCTACTGTTAAACGTGATGGAAAGGTCGCGGCGAGAAGGGGGAGTTATGGAATTACTTTTCATTAACATCACCTCATCTTTCTACTTCTGCTTCTTCTTCGTCTTCATTGTCACCGACTTCTAATTACCCCGCATCCAGACGTATAACGTCGAGTGGACACCTGGTTTTGGTATTGTATTCTCGAATTCCATTCAAGAAATGTTCTGTATTTCAGATTTAATTTATTGACAACAATGACTTGTTTGGTGTTATCCTATTGACATATAGATTTCATGTCATAGGCATTTATTTAGTTTGTCCGTTGTGCCAAGATCATCAATCTACTTAATTTATTCTTAAAATAGACCACTATTCATTTTAATTATTATTATAATTCGATGACATTCTTTCTCTCTTGCGGCGTGGAGGATTCACCATCCTCGTCGAAGCCATTAAGCGATACTTTTCCTTCTTCGTCATTCGTTTGTTAACGTCGAAGCGATTGTGTCGCCTCCTAGCGTTGGAAAATTGGGTTAGAGACGTGTTTAAGGAGTGCTGAATACGTAATACGTATTCGAATTAAATCGAAAGAATATGTATTAATTAACCGTGTGGCGTGGTGTAACTGTAAACGTCAAGTGAGACTGAGAAATTCCTCGATTTCGATTGTGTTATGATGACAGAAACGTTTAATTGACAATTTCTTGGTGCCTAACTAACCTATGTATAGTGAAACGCTCGATGAGAATGAATGGAATGCAATATATATATATATATATATAGATACATATATATATGTAGTACGTTTAGGGTATGGTGTCAATACATTGGTTTAGCCACAATTATCGTTTAATATGTGACGACCTGAATGAGCGTTTAATTTTTTGGAAAAAATACAGGGCTAATTAGATATGTCAAGAAAGTGATTTTTTTTGTTATTTTGTTCGGTGCCCATAACTCTGTTATTATCGGCTTTAGGAAGAAACTGCAAAAAAGTAAATTCTAGGTAATTAAGTGCTTAATAAGACAGTCCCAACTTTACTACAATTTTTAAGGTATGACATGAAGAAGGGGGTTCTTTTGATGGAAATTATTGCCGGGCACCACTTCACAAAAATCGCATTTTTTCTTCTTTCCAACGATATTATATATCACACTAAATTGCGGCCATTTTATTCTTTTAATTTCCGAACTATTCACATAGTAAGCTACGTAAACAATTGGTAGATACACATCTCGTTTGGTAACAAAATTCGAGACATTAAAAGAAATTAAAATTTTTCTTTTAATTCCGAAATTATAGTCATAACTAGAGACCGGATTCTATTGAAAGTGCATATATTTGATTTAATTTATTTATTATGTTTTACGTCTATTTGTAGATGTCTTACACTGATTAAATTTAATTAACGCTAATTAACTTTAATATAGACGTAAAATATAAATAAATAAAATAAAATATATCCACTTTGCATATCATCCGGTCTCTAATCATAACTATTTTAGAGTGAAATATTCATTCTTTTGGCGTTAATTTACTGTTACTATGTAAACATTTTTTGATATGGTACTAGCATTGTCGTTGAATCTTAAAATTTATGAATGTTTACTTCTTGTTGCTTAAATTTTTTTCACTTATATAAAAGTTTCTTCTTTTGAACTGGACGATGGCGGTGGGCCCTTCGCTGAATAGATCACTACAATATGGAATTTGACTATATGAAGTCACTTTTTCCTATGTAATTCACATTTCACATTTTCGTATAATATAGTATTACCATACATGGAATCCTACTCTAGAAGCAAATTGAGTACCTTCAGGAAAACTTTTCCTGCACGGAGTACTTATCTATACTATTTTTAATGCTTTTTCAATGTTGGTTTCTAGATACTACGTTTTGACGTATCTAATTGGAATGACCTTTGCAGAAGAATATCAGCAAACAAAAGCTACTTGAGTTCACCAAAGCTTACGTGTACGTAGATAAATACCCTTTTAGATTTTGTTGCAATGCATTTTTATGCGTGTGGGTATAAGTATGATATAAAAAGAGGATACTCGGAATTGCGTATGCGTGGATTACTCCAGGAACGTCATTAGGGCCCCCTAAAAATACTTCAAAGAAACGAAGTAATACCACCTGCTACCGTTCTGCATAAACGGAACGCTTTCTTAGGCACACGGTCCTTCGGCCGATGTAGCTGTTTGCCGCTGCACCCCCTAAATGACTATTTAATTCGCGAAAGGAACGGCTCGTCGTCCTCGAATTGAGTTGACTGGATTTTATACAATAGAAGTAGAACGAATACAGTTTTTCTTCCTTCTTTAAGAAAATTTACTTCCTTTGTATCATTTGCGATTTAGATTTCTTTGTAATCAGATTTCTGGTGTGCGCTGTTGTCGTTTGCGTTCTTTCTTATTATCCGCGCATTTTCTCCATTTTTTGTTGTTGTTTATACTCGTTAGTACAGTATGCAGTCTCAACGAACTGTAAGGGAAGCTGTAAGCGAACTCTTATCTTGTTTCTCTTTTTAGGGATTATGCAGAAAAGTACTTTTCTTGACTCTACTAAACAATAAATTGTAATTGTAAAATAATTATCGTATCGCAAGATAACATTGGTAAACTAAAAATTCAGATTTTGGTGAAACTATAAAGACTGAAGGGATGCCTTAGTATAATAACGACACATATTTTAAATAGTATCTCAAATTTTTACGGCCGTTTGTCATACTCGTTACGGTTGTCGCGTAGTTGTTCGCGAAACGTCAACTATAATTGTTACGTTCTCCTGGTTTGAAGAACAACGCCGCTGTAGCCTGCTCGTAATTTCCTAAATTACTTGACCAATACTTACTTGTAGAGTATGTTCGCTTATTTACTAGAGGAAGGTTGTACAGTGAAACTCAATGCGCATGCGCAAAAATATATTTAAAAATGAAATGGTTACACGGTTTCCACTCTTGCCTATGTACATGTACGATGTACGTAAGATATATAGATTTGCAATAATTGCAGTTATTCGAGCTCTCTTATACATGTAATGTACATTAGCATTTGTATATGTATTTTCATTGGTAGCAACATAAAGTAATGCCTCAGCATGTACGTTGCAAAGCCATGTCTTAATTCTGTTTAAAAGGTTAAACTCTTATATGCTTCCGCTGAAGCTTTGTTAGAGGCATGTACTAATGCCTCTATCTGTTTGCATGCACCACTACCTTTTTATAGGGGAGCCAACCCTATTTATTTCTTAAATTTATAAGCGCACCTTGGTGCTATGCTTATTTATATGTCCCTTTCCGGGAGCCTAATATACTTTCCTTGTTTGAAATTTGCCTAAGGGACTTGGCCCTGTATTATTGGCATGTATTTGTACTTGACCAAATACGTTTGTTATATTCACATTTATAGGGAACCCACCCTATCTCTTAGAGCTTGAACGCCTGGTCGAGGGCGACAGTAGCGATAATAGCCGATCTCAATACAAAAGTAATGTCACAGCTACCCAGGCGTTCTCGTTTGAAATATTACGCTATGTGCAATCTTTAGCTCTCTACTCTACTGCGCCCCAAAGAAGGGAAAAATCCAGTAACCAGCAAATGTGCGAAGTGCGCACCGACAAGTAAAACGGAGCGATGATGCCGACATTACATAAGAAAACTGGCCCGTGACACTCGTCCGCTACGACGAGCAACTAAATGAAAAATTTCTAAGTCCCGATACGACAAGGACCGAACAAACGTACAAAAGACAACGGGCGCTGCGGCCGCAACGACCGTCAGCAAGAAGCGGAGTGATCGTACTTGTAGAGGAGGTCTATACATGCGCGCCGACAATCTCACCAAAATAATTTCCGACACAAACTTAACTGAAGACTAAAAATATGTATAGACGACAATGGACACAGTAGCCTCGACGTACGATGATAGAAAATCGAGAATTTATACTTATTAAAAAAATCTATACGTGTGATCCGACGACGTTACCAAATGACTCCCGCAAGAAATAAATGTATAGACAACGTCCTCGACGATTCCCGCCAAAACTAGAAAAACTTAGAAATCTCTAATAATCTTACGACGACGTTACTGTACACGATACGACGAGGCACGAAAGGTGACCGAGAGTGCACGATCGCTAATACCTCGACTGTCGCGCGGGAGACGACTGCCTATGCTTGTGTACCTTAAATTTCAAGAAAACTCCCATTACATATCCGACGACGTTGCAGTGAATGATTTCTAATTAGGCAGTTTTAGCTAGAGCAATGCGAATGTCTGACTTGCATACATATACAATGCGTTATGTACATACATATTAAAATAAAATTGGATATAAGAGAGCAAAATAAATAAATATAAGAATGAAAATAAATAAATATAAAAATGAAAATAAAATAATATTCTAAATGAAAATAATAATGCAAAGAAGATAAAATACATAATAGTAAAAAACTTACAAAACACAAAAAACAATGTTAAGTCCTTAACAATAATATATATACATATGTATATACATAATTAATTTAAATAATGAATAAGTACAACAAAGATGAAAAGGTGACAATGATAATGTGGTACCAAAAGAATAGTTTAAAAATAGTTAGACATATTTTCAATTAATTATCCTGGCAGACATATACCTTGTGCAAAAACGATTCTAAACATTTTTAACAAATTGAAAGAAGATGGTTGTCTTCTAAATTTCCACAAAAAAGAAATAAAACTAGTCACGTTCTAACAGACGTCATGAAGTTGAATATCCTGTATTATGTAAAGAAACGGTCTATAGTATCGCTTTTAGATGTAGCCAGGCATTTCAGAGTATCATACAGTTCAGTGTACAAAACCCTGAAAGAATTTAAATATAAGCCATACAAGCTATCAAGCCAACAAGAGCTTTTCGAAGAAGATAAAGTAAAGCGAACTGATTTTTGAGAAACAATGTTTAATATGTTAAATGAAATGAAGAAATTTTAAATAAAATAATTTTTATTGATGGTACATTTACCGTAAGTAGTGAAGTCAACTCGGAGAACGTCCGGTTAGCATCCTAGATTTATCAATTGAAAAATACTAAATTTTCTTTCCATTGATCCGTCAGATATTGGTCCCGTACAAATCCCCATGCTCAAAACCTGATCCGAACACAGTACTCTCAAAATGTCATTGTTTGGATTGGAATCTTACTGGCCCATTTTTTTATTGAGGATAACCTCACTGCAGCAAAATTGTCTGAATCTGTTGGATCATTCCATCAATTGAGATACTGAATCTCGATGAACCTTGGTTCCAAATGTATGGGGCTACGGCACATTCTAAAAAAGCCGTCAGGAACTTTTGAATGACGCATTTCAAAGACGGTGGATTGGCAAGTTTGGTTCCACATCATGGCTCCCAAGATTAGCCCATCTATCTCCAAACGATTTCTTTCTTTAGGGTTACCTGCAAAGTAATCTTTTGTAGCGTGCAAATACGTAACATAGATGAATTGAAAGACCGTACTGCATGTAATGGAATACACCAGAATTTACTCGGAATACTTTGTGTTATTTTCAACATCGCCTTGTTTATGGCCTTAAGAGACAGGGACGACACTTCGAAAATTAAAATTGGATTTAATTTTTGTTGTGTTGTTTTCTTGCTAGGAACTTAGCGTTCTCGCTCATTTCCTATAAGTGTGTGACTGGTTGTCTACTATTCTGCTAATTCATTGACAGTTATCTTTTTAAAGTTACACATAGGAAAAATCTATGTGTAATGATAAAAAAAAACCTAGTACATTTTACCACTAGGTACGAATAAATTAATTATTATAAAAATCCTTTTCCTTTAAAGGCACCCTATCCGCCGCGGCACAAAAACATTGAAGACATAAGCTTAATTTGAGGCCAACAAATTTCGAACATTTCAACATTACTTTATGATAGCGATACAACTTTACTTGCAAAGCTCGAAAAGGTAATAGAAGCAAACCGGTAATTTAACACATTACATTACGTAATACTCTCTATAATTTGATTTGCAGAATTCGTAATAACAGAAACAATTGTAAGCTTACTCTACATGATTTATTCCATCTGCTTTTCTATGATTCCTAGCGGACTCCTTAACGCGCTGTACTAACGTGCCCTTTGCGATGCTTCGCTAACAATTTATAAAAATCGTCTGAATTTAAATTTTGTCACGTAACGAAAAAAAAAGAACACGGCTACGTGATGTAATGAATACAAACGCCGCGAATAATAAATGGGGATGCGACGGTCGCGCGGCTTTCAGTTCTGTTGCCTTTGCGGTTTTGTGGTGTTCCGTGTTATTATTAATAAAATCCCGCGCGATGGGCGTGCGTATAAATTTATTTATTATTGTTTATAGTGTATGTTTATTAATAATTGCTATATCAGTTTTACCGCGTGATGGTCTCCGGTCTAATGCAAGGAGAATGGGAGCGCCGGATTGTTACGGAAAGGTGTACTTAATTAATCTTCGATTTTGTGATTGATGTCGAAATTCATTTACATAAAATTGGATACCGGGATTCTAAAGCTTATTAGATTTGCCTACACACATTTCAAGTTGCTCTTCTGGAAATAATTCTTATTTTTTCGGAACACGAATTTAACTTTTCTAATTGTAGCTTGGAGCTATACCAATAATTGCCAATAATTTGAAGTAATAGGTTTAAGTTTAACATGAATGCCAAGCTAAATCTTCTAGTTAATGCTTTATAGAACGTATAGACATGAAATCAATAATCGCTTTGTTTAAAAATTGAACTCGTTTTGCACTATTTTGTGTTGATCCTTGATCTCTGAAAAATGTAAGATATCTGTTACAGTAAATTTACAGGTATCGCAATAAATTCCAGACGAGGCAAATAATTTTTTTGTCGTGGTGCTTGTAAAATTCGAACTGATTTAGGGTATTTCTGATGTGCTGGTTCCAGAAATAAGTGGCATCTCTTCCTAGCAGCTCTAGTTTTTGAGATACACCATGGTGAAATTCATTACTCATACATAATAAATTTCACCGTTATTTATTAGTAGAACAGATGTTTTTACACGCTCGGATGTAACATGAGCATCAAGATTCATTACCTTCAGTTACTTAAATCGTTTTCCAGAAAACTTAGGTGTTGTTAGTGCGGAACAGGGGGAAGGATTTCGTAAAGAGATCAGCATTCTGGAGGAAAGGTACCAAGGAAGATGAGATACCCATATGATAGCCGATTACTGCTGGAATCTTCAGCGAAACTGTTCCGGTAAACCTCACGCAAGGAAATTTTATAAAAGGAAATTTTTAACTCATAATTGAAAGTTGCATGTGTATATATATTTTAACTTGTATGCATGTGTATATTTTATATATATATTTTATATTTATATCGTAGCTTCGCTCTTGGCGTGTTATTGTTGACGATTGATTATCATAATAATTAGAGATCCATCTTCAACAATATCACGTCAAGAGTTAGAAATTCGGTATGGTCCCGAATTAAACAGGTCTTTCAGACAATACGAAAAGACCATGTTCAAACTTGCCAAGGAATCTAACCATCTTACATTCCTGAATAAAGCAGGATAACTTAAGATCATCCCGAAAGGCTTAAAAATCACACTTCCGCGTTTCAAGCAATCGAACCAAAAAAATTGCTAACACAGCTAGCGAATCATTAGTCAGGAAAAGTATCAATTACCACAGACTCTTACATAGTTTTGTTCTCATAGCGTAGAATAAAAGCACTTCTACGCCAATGAATACAATACCCGTAAAACTACGTATTTAACGACTTTATTTTTTTTAATACTATTATAATAACCAAAGAATTGATTGTAACAGCCATGGTCCAATACCTTTATCAATTTTTTTTACATCTACTACGGTTTCTACGTTAAAAGAACATTGATGAGGAATTCTCTGGCACGGCCATTTACAATCAATCACCTTTTACGGCGGGAGGTGAAATAACGTATTTATGAAACACCATACACACATGATTTACATATCTTAGGTTTCTTATCATAAGATTAATAGTTCACAATCCAGTGGGCTGCTCAACAATATAGTGTCATCTACGTTTTGCGCAAAATCAAGTTTTTGGGAGGAGTAATCTTTTTGCAAGCGTTCACTATTGTCAGCACCTACGCGGAGATATATGTGACTGTTTCTGTTACTGTCACCATCTTTTAAATTTTATTAGAAATTTATTTATCTCATCTTAAATCAGTACAACAGTATCAAGCAGAAGTGCAGATTACTAATGGCGTCACTAACAGCATCACAAGGACTGTGCGTGGCCATTTTGCATTTGTTTTCTCAGATAAACGTGCGAAACAACGAAGAGAATATGCCGTTAGGTATTTGAAGTGTTGTTGAAGATGATGGACCACTGTTGTGATGGTTACTTCTATCGGGTTGTAGTATACATTTAACACATTTTGTTCTAATCCGAAAACAAATATTTTAGGCACGATTATAAAAATACGAGGGTAGAAGCGGTTTAAGCTTAACATGCAGATGACGTTACTCGTATATATTCTAGTAATATAAGCTCATGTGTTGAGAGATACTTTTATAAATGTCAACCATGTTGGATGCTCAGTTCTTGTTTAAAAGTCATCTCTAACAGTCGATTTTAGTGTTGTTGGTGTGTAAAAATAGAAAGGAGGCCGAATATAAACCTATTACCAAATTCTTCCATTATAAAGACAATACGCCTACGTAAATTATAGCCGAATGGACTCTATTTGGAGAGCTGTACACCATCATTTACCACAGGGCAAGTGAATTTAAACGTGGTCGTACCAGCTTGGTTCATGATGAACGTTCGGGACGGCAAATAATTTCAAATACCACCGATAACACTGGGAAAGTTCATTAAATGGTTCTAGAAACCCGCAGAATTAAGACTAGAAAGTTAGTGGAGGCTGTGAGAAAATCGAACGAACGAGTTTGTCATACATTGACTGAAATTTGGGCATGAGAAAGGTAATAACGCATCGGATGTGGCGCTGACCAAAAACGGATCAAATACGCGTACGAATCAACATATGCAAAGCCCTCTTGGAGTAGTTTAAGCGAATTAAGTCGGGATTTTGTCGTCGATTAATCACTCTTGATGAAACTTGGATACGCCACTATACTCTAGATACCAAACCACAGACGAGGCAGTGGATTGCGAAAGGTGAATCGACTTCGAAAGAGTCGAAGACTATTTTGTCAGATAGTCATGGAGTGCTCGCCATAGCAAAAATTCCCTTGGATTAATTGATCACCAATCAATTTTTATTTGTTATGTAGGTCCAATGTTTTGCTCGAAGGATAGAGATTTTTATCTAATGAGGAGACCATCACATTCGCGAACGCTTATGTTGCAGAGCAATTTGCTAACAACTATTTAGAGGGATTAAAAAGATATGAGCATTGCTGTGAAAACTATATAGACTTATAAGAGTATTATTTTATGAAAATAAAACTGACTTTGACAAAGAATACTTGTTTCAGCATTAGACTGGAATCTTGTACACTCGTACATCGCAAATTTTGTATTTGAGTTTCATAAAAGGAAGGTTAAGGTGGTAAACATATAGCTATTTAAAAATTGCTGCTGCGTATATTAGAAAGCTATATTTTTAAGCAACAGTTTGAGAGACACTCAAGATATTACATCAATTCACATAGTCCTATAATACCAGTGATCCTTTTTACTATCATTGTTGCGATTAAAAACCTGCTCATAACAATGACTGCATATGCAAGTAATAAATGCAGGTTTACTTTAATCATGGCCTTTATTGTAGGGTACACCACAGACTAAAAAATTCTAATACCACCATGGATTAGAAGATGCGTCGTTAAGACGATGCTCAACCTTGTCATAAAATTTATATAATTTGTGTACCCTCAAAGTAAGTACTTAATAAATCAGCTGATCTTTCTTCTGTGACACTAAAATTATTAGTTGCCGGGTAATAATTTTTAAGTAAGCTTCTGGAAATTTTCCATTCAATCCATTTATTGGAGAAAAATCTAACGGCAGGAGTACTAGTATAGGTATATAAATGCAGACACGTACATACGTTGTAAGAGGTTAGAATTTAACGCGCGTTGTAGTAGTCGTAAAATTATTTACTGCAACGTTAAATTTCTGTTTTACAAGCTGTGCCACGGCGACTCAAGTGTATGTACAGTCGTCTATATTTATGTCTGGATACTTTTGCAGAGAAATATGTCTTTTATTGAAAACTTTTGGTACTTTTAATAAATAAATGCGTATCTCTATAAATTTCATAAAATATGCAAATTTCTATATATAATTAAAAACAAACAGAATTATTTTGTTCAGAAATATTTACAAAGCAGTGTATATATTTTAGTTTCCGTAGACTAGATAACCTTTCTACAATAAAAAAAAATTACATTTTACTGTTTATAATCCCAATTAATCTTTAACCGAGGTGGTGACTTTTACGAGGACGACCTGAAATGTTTCCGGAATCGGCAAGGGCAACCTTTTTGTGGCAACTGTCAAAATTTCAGACATCTACTGTCAATAGTTGTTGTTTAAGAGTGTGTTTTGTGTAGCAAGTCAAGTGGTTTCGCAGAAACGGATAAAATCCAATTTCGTGCTGTGACAAAACACTTCTGGATGGCTGAGGAAACGGCCACGGAAATTCCAAATATTTTGCTAGTGGTTCACGGCGGATCTACTCCATCATTCTCGACCATCAGCTTCTGCTTGAGCGAGTTTAAACGTGGCCATACAAGCACACGCGACGAACAACTCAGTGGACGCCCAAAAACCACTACCAACAATGAAATGATATTTTTGTGTAAACATAAGTGAAACTGCACTTATCATCCATTTTGATTTGGTTAATATCAATATTTTCAAAGAAAAACCCTATTAAAGTCTCAGTTTCTTTTTATTAATCAAAAAATATATCAACAGACAATTTTTAAAGTAAAACTTACATATTTCATTCTTGTTCAATTTGCTGGACATATGCGGGTCTCTGAAATAGTCAACAGTGCGTGCTCGTTTTGGTGCCTTTTGTCGTAGATATATTGTACATCTTTTTCTTTTGTTTTTAACTGTTTCTTTTTGTATGCTTCCTATTGAAAGCAAGTTTAGGGTAGTTTAGGGACTACTAACCTTTCACTCATATACGGTACGGCTAGCTTTCTAGTTAATTGCTTAAAAAACTCGAACCTGCAGTTTGATTGTTATTGTAACAGTGATGTCAGGTGTTCCCGTAAGCATATCCTGCGAGGACCGCGGCAGCGTAAAAAGGGGGCAGCAACCTGTTTCGAGACACCTGAACTATGTAGCGTAAGCGTTTACACTCGACATATTTAGTACAGCAAGGAAAATTATCATTGGGCAATGCCCAATTCGCCTGTTAAAGGAATAAATAGGCATCATTGGATATGTTTTTAATACATAGTGGTAAGCCCTGGAATCATTTAAATGTGCAGTTACCTGTGTAATGTCGGTGCGTACCCCCTCGGGTTTAGCAGTCCATGAGCTTCTTGGCAGGAGGGCTGGGAAATTGTACCCGCTTGTTTCGCTGTGTTTAGATGGTAGGTGAGTGTGTATCCTTGTGGCATTAGATAGCGCCAAGAAATGCTCGCTTAAACTGGTCGTTTATACACAGACACCAAGAGGGAATTGCAATGTTAGGCGCACGAAAACGTTCGAAATCGCGCTGATGACGTATGCCAGAATATGTCCGCGTTTCTCTCATCACATCTCTTCCCATGAATCTTCCCATCAATACTATGAGTAATTGTATTTGGGCATGCATTATGTTAGGTAAGATCAAGGTGTTTTGTTTTCTCAGAGGCATAAGAAACCTATATAATATATATAGATATGTTGCTTAGCAAAACCATATGTTGTGTACCACTCCGTGAATGGAATTCAGCGGTTATAGATTATCTATGTAAATTAGATTTATTGCTCAAAGTTCTCTTTATCAGTTATTGGTTTAAACGTTTCAGTTAATATTTTATATTGGCTGGACCAATCTTCCAACTGCCTGCGCCAATTTCAAATGTTGCTCTTCAACGTCAGAAAATGTCATGCCATCGTTGTTTTTACCAGTTACATTAGCGAGCCAGCAGCTCACGTAATCATTAGCTTTAGACCATATTCATTTGATTTACTTGGTAGGAACCGCGCATCCAGCATGACAACTTGGCATTACGTCATCAATTTCAACGCCGAAAAAATTCTAAAAAACTATCAGTAGCATGTGCTAACTAAATTTGTATAAAAACAAATGATTTTTTTAATAGTTATTACTTTTTAATATCGTACGGTTATTTATACTTCTTACGACACAACAATAACTACAGTAATTATATTTTAAAGTTCTTTCGGCTGTTTGTAAACAACCGCGTAAAACAAACAACGCTTATGAATTTATGACACTCTATTCAAAACAACTTCAAGGACGATGACAATTTCAAAAGCAACCATATTATTGGCTGTAGTTTTATCGTCTACACTCTACATATGAACTCTACCATGGAAACCAAGCATCATTTCTTCCAAACGATAACATGCTTGCTAACTTTTAACAATTTTTTCTTCTGTTTCTAGTATTCACAGCATCAAATTGTAAACAAACTTCACAATCTTTAGATACATAACTAATAAACTATTATTATTATGAAAAAAGAAATAAACTGCAGTTTAGACGTCCCGATATAAATGAAGGTGATTGCACATCATAGAAGAGGTATATAACGCTATAATGACGACCATAGTAATAGTATATTTATCCAGCAATTCTAATAAGTTTCGTAAAATATACATGTTCATAAATTGTTTTCGAATTGAATCCATAAATCCGAATACATCATAATTATTATTGTCAGACTGTATAACTACTTAAGGCGACCCTCCGTGCATACGATAATGGGTGGCAAGATATGCAATGTTGTACATATTCGCTTTTATGTATGTATCTGCGCGTCCATAGGCTCACATGATGTTAGCGCATACACCTCTTCCCTCCGCTTATTGTTCTCTCGATTGTTAAAGGTAAAAGACTCTAAAATTAATCACGGTGATTAAGAGTTTTAGTACAGTGCTTACATGCTTAGTGTCATGCCTCGTAAAACATTTTCCATAGTCACTTTACACGCTGTTCGTACGACCAATAGTTTACTTTGCGATGCGTGCGTACCATCAACAATTGCCATATAAAGCATTCGCAATTAAACTAAGCGAATTTATGTACTGTCCTGCTGGTTGTAATTTACCTAATTGTAGTTGTGTACGTTATTAGATAGTGATTTATCTCGAAGAATAATACGTTGCTGTTATTCGATCGTTATTACTAATGGAACTGTATTGGATAGAGGTTCGATACTAAATTAGGAGAAAAGTTGTAGGTGACTTTAAGATGAGAGCAAATGGTTTGCATTTTAGCTTGTTCATTTGAAATGAATGAACATCGGTACTTATATTCTGTATATCTTGTTTATGGATTTTGAATGCCTAAGAATTTTCTTCAAGATCAAATTGATAAGAAAAGGATATTTTTAATCATCAACATTTATTATGTATTATGTACTCCGTGTCTTATGATAAAGGTTTAGGTCTTTTTGTAGGACCATTTCGTTAAAATCAATGACGTATTATCTAGACTATATTTCCAATGTTTGCATTCATTTCAATTTTCTGGAAACAGATATTTTTAATCATCAACATTTATTATGTACTCCGTGTCTTATGGTAAAGGCTTAGCTCTTTTTATAGGACCATTTCGTTATAATCAACGACGTATTATCTAGACTACGTGTTCAATGTTTCCATTCATTTCAATTTTCTAGTGTTTCTGGTTTTGTCCGAAACACAATGAAATTTTATTGTGTTTCGAACTATGCTGTATATTTTTTTGCACTAAATTTGTTCTAAAATTAAAAGATATTAATTTTGTTTCCCTGGTTACCGAAAATTTGAATTTTTAGTTCTCATTCTAGAGTTCCGTGACCAATGATTCTCGCTTGATAAAGTAAGATATGGTAGAGAATTGTGTGTACATTTACTTATACCAATTAAAAGACACTTATATATGTTTGTATTTATTTAATATTTCTTTCAGTATTTAATTTAAGATATAAATTCTCCAAATTATCGGTACCAATTGTATTTACTATCTGTTTATTACATTAGAAATTTAAGCGAAGCAGGTGGTTTCTGATTTTTCTTGGTCGGCACGTTTTCCTCGTTGAAGTAGTCCTGATTGAGTAGCATCCCGAGCACAGTAGCAACATAATTCGCTGAACTTGTACTCACAATAGTTAGTTTAAGAAATAAATCAGTGTTTAAATTAAATTAGTATTTTCCGACTCAAAAATCGGGTGCAAAGTTAGCAATCAGTCCATTTTATCCATGTTGCCTCGCACAATGCTCAAGTAACAGCAACAATACCTACTATGAAGTCTGAAACTTTACTTTGAAATTTCTTTTAATGAAGCGTCATGGGTAATCTGTGTTAGATACAAAGTAAATTTCTCAATTCACTGATATCAATAATTTATTATCTGTAAGTGGGTTATCGTTTAAATTGGAAGACAGGTTTTATTAAGAAAATCTATAACAAAGAGAAAGACAGTAGGTATAGGTAACGAATAAAGGACTAAAATCCCAAAATATATAAGGCGTTTGTTTAAGCTTGATGGCATAGCTGGCGATAGAAAGTTGCTGCTAAATGGATAAAGGAATCCCAAATATGATCTAAGTCATGCATCCAAAAAGTTGGCCTATAAATAAAGATGTAGAAGGCTACACTTATGGTGTAAGACACCAGTACGTTGTACAATATAAACACACGGTATTTTGTAAAGGAAACCAAGGGCCAGAGATAATGCATGAACATTTTAAATTAGATGGAACCAACAACCACTACGCTTCTATGAATTTCATTGCTCCATGACATAAAATGCAATCAATTAAAAATTATCTAAAGTCAAAAGAATTGCTGTTATTCGATTGACTCGGAAATTCTTTCTATCTAAATTCAGTAAAAAGCATACGGAATGTTTTAAAATATGACGTGTTCACTGAAATGTAAGGAAGAGGGAATAAGAAATACTATATATATAATCAACAAGATCGAATGAATACGTAGGCTTCCACGGCCAGAGCTAGTAATAACTGAACTGCTTCCGGAATTGGACCGTATCATGATAAGATAATATAGAAATGAAATAAGAGGAGAAAGAAATAAAGAAAAAGAGATAAAAAGAAGAAGAATGAAAAAGGGGGGGCATGAAAAAGGTGAAAAGAGTAAGGCCTTCCTGTCTTCTTCACCCCCTCCCTTTCATTCTCCTCCTTTTTCTTTCTTTCTTTTTTTATTTTTTATTTCTTTCTCCTCTTACTCTTGTTTCATTTCTATATTATCTCATCATGACACGATCTAATTCCGGAAGTAGTTCATTTATAACCAATAAGAATC
The DNA here is from genome assembly GCA_023509865.1 of Trypoxylus dichotomus. Lineage (NCBI taxonomy): Eukaryota > Metazoa > Arthropoda > Insecta > Coleoptera > Scarabaeidae > Trypoxylus > Trypoxylus dichotomus. The sequence goes on along the minus strand of CM042074.1, from coordinate 41,399,789 downwards.
TTTTACCCATCGGGTATCGGGTTAGATTCAATTTGCCTAGCATTTGACAAATTTTCGCCAGTCCTCTCTGTTTTTTGCAATTTTCTAAGCTTCATCCCAAGTTTTTCCTTTCTTATCTAAAATTTCTTTGTTCTAGCTTTCTTTTGGCCTCCCTCTTATTCTTTTCTTCTGCATCTTTGCTTTCCAGACCTGCTTACCCGTAATTGTTTTGTCCATTCTTTGTAGATATCCCCACCATGCTATGCATTGTCTTTGTTCGACATAACTTTCTATTGATTCTGTTTGTAGCTCTCTTCTGATTTGTTCTTCATATCTTATCTTGTCTCTTCTAGTTACATTTTTCACTCTTCTTAAATACTTCAGCTCTAGTGGTTGGATCTTACATTTTTCTTGACGATTGAGTACCCAGATTTCACATTCAAACGTGAGAATTGGCCAGAATGCTGTTCTGTAGACCGTCATTTTTGTTTATTTTGTTATTTCTTTTCTGTTTATAAATCCTGAGTCCTTAGCATAGTATACCTTGTTAGTTTTCTTTTTTCTGTTATTAAGTTCTTCTTATCTTCCTTTCTCATGTATTGTAATTCCTAAGTACTCAAAATCACTAACTTGTTTGTCCACCTCCTTGTCTAACAGCTTTCTTTATATAGAATACCTCTGATTTCATGTTTTTGCTCATTAGACAGTTTGCTGTTTCTTCATGTAAACTTTTGATGGCTGTTATTAATTTGTAATTTGCTCCACTCTTGTGTAAACATTCTCATACTTTATTTCTGGGTACCCTGTCAAATGCTTTCTCCACGTCCAAAAAAGCCACAAAACGCTTTCTCCTGCAGTCATTTTTTGGTACGTTATCTCTTATAATTTAAAAATATGATCTTGTATATTTCCATTTTTTCAATTCCTTTGGACTTCTAGTAATGTCGGTTCTACCATTTGCATCAACTCCTTTTCTAACAATTAAATCTTCACTACTGTGTTTAACAGCATAATTTCTCGGTAGTTGTTGCAAACTTTGTTTTAAGAAATACTAAAGAAATAACATTAGTAATACAGGAGGAAAGAAGCAAGAGAATAACTGCTGTTGCAAGATCAAAACGAAGCTTATAGTAATTACTCATGCAATCTATATATATGTATATATATATATATATATATATATATATATATATATATATATATTTAATTATTTTAATGGTTATTACTAAAGCAGCATAAAAATTGTTTTCTACTAAAAATTGTTTTCTCTAGGGAATTATTATATATTATTATATTATATTATATTTCTTGATGATCATAATTTAATGGCCGACGATGGTATTTGGTAACATTTTTGACGATTGCAACTAATTTTATAGGGAAATTATTAGTTCGTAAATTAAGAATCTTAATGTCTCGAATACAATTTCAGAGACAATTGTCTCATTAAGTGTTCAGAGTGACTTGATTTCTCGTTGTCATTCGACAAAAAATTATTGTTATGGTACTGATTGTATTCGCTACCCTGTGTTCAAGAGAAATTTGTTGATGTCTATAACTATGTAAAGTAACGTATTCATGAGAAGGAAACGCCTTTTCAGGCAATCAAAAGCTGCAATTTTATGGTTAAGGAGAGGTAGCTTTAAATCAAGCAAGTTTTTTCCAATTAATAAATACCCTACCAAATTTAGCTACCCAAACTTTAGCAAACCAACCAATTAAATTTTAAAATGAAAAAGATGAAAGGAATCGAATTAAATTGGATGTACTAATAACTACTTTACACAATTTAATGAATATTTGAGTACCATTAGCATATCTTACAGGAAAGAAAGCATTTCAAAATTTCAACACGTAAAACGGGGTAATTTTTTAGTGCTCCCAGCAGAAGTCTAACGGCCATCCCGTACGTATTCCCTACTTTTTTAAGCGTTCGTCGAGCAAACTAAGTAGATCAAGATATGCAAGGAACAAGGGGTGGACGAACGAGTGGCGCGCGCGAGAGGGCGAAAGGATGGTAGAAAGGAAGCAAGAAAGGTCCTTCGCTACATACGTAGACACGCACGTACACCCATACACCTGCACGCGACGGTAGAGTAGTTTGTCACGGGATGTGTTTTACGAGCGGTCCCAGAGGTGCGCTAACCTCCAGTTACGTACCTTCCCTTTTAGTCACCGTCCTGTTCTACTCGGCCCTCAACCTCTCTCCATCGCCGCTACGCTAGAAGCGACCTCCTCGTTCGCCATCGTCGTCCTGCTCGCATCCCTTTACCCGGCCTCATCCTCCAGGTTTCGTATCCGCACACGCCGCCTCGTCTACTACTACTACTACTATCCGATATCGCCCCCGATTCAGAGAGTGGCTATTACTCGTATAGAAGCGAAGAGCGGTACGCGGACGTTCTGGGCGAACAGCACGCACCGTTTTCATACTCGCATACATATATTATATCGCCTATGGATGGACAGATGGATGGCTGTATGGCTAGATGCATGAGATCGTAAATAAGGAAAGTGTGTGCGAACATATGATGTTTATTGGGGGCAGTTTTGACGGACAATTATGCTTTGATTGGATAGATTGCACTACATGTCAGGCGTGTTAGGATTATTATTTCTTTTATGTTGCTTGTTTATCTCCTAATCATTTCGCACTCATCAGCGATTGGTTTGATTTCTACAAAAAGTTTCTAAAAGTTATTAATATGTCATAAGTAGAGTTGCTTATTCCAATGGCACGACTCCCTACACAATAGAGTATAGGGTAGTAAAATGTGGCTAAGATTCACATATACAATATCGTCTTTAGCGTAGTATTAATAGATCACGTAGTTGTAAAATATGACATTATTTGCCGAGTCACTTCTCTCTAAACAACAATGTGTTTTACCGCCGCACCGTAATCTCCAGTATGATGCTCACCATCATAGACATATAGACCAACAATACCTCGTTCCGTTTTAAGTTTTAGAAGTGTACTTGTGTTGATATTTGTTTCGCAACATGGATGATATTCCTGAGGGTACGTCTTACTACCAGGTGTATGCACAAGTGTTTTCCCGTTTTTAGCTAAAAAGACACACGTAATTTTCAAGGGAAATTAATTTTTTTTATTCAAAATATTGGCCATCGGATTTTACACATTTCACCCATCTTTCAGGTAATTTATGGATACGATTTGTCGTGCCATTTTCCAACTTCCTCGAAATTGCTGGAGTGCTGCTCTGCGAGCGCGTGCCCCACTGATGCGAAGAGATGATAGTCAGATGGCGCCAGGTCTGGAGAGTACAGCGGGTGCGGAACGATGTCTCATCCAACCGATTTCAAGGTGTTTTCCACTGGTTTTGCTGTGCGAGACGGTGCATTGTTGTGTAATAAAATCACTTTGCTACGGCTTCTGACCTATTCCAATTGTCTTTCAATTAATGCTTGGTTTAAATTAATCATTTGACGATAGCGTTGTGTATTAACGGTTTGGCCGAACTTCACAAGTTTATAATACATAATACCCCTCTGGTCCCACCAGACACAGAGCACGATCTTCTTGCCGAAGCGATTTGGCCTTGGTGTGAAAGCCATGATTTTTTCGCTTCGGGTTTTCAAAATAAATCCATTTTTCGTCGTTACAATTCGATACAAAAATGATTACCTTTCGTGGCGTTGAAGCCGCATTTGACAGGTGACTGCGTTTTTCTATTTGACGATCATTCAAATAGTGTGGGACCCATTTACTGAGTTTATTGATCTTCTCCATTGCTTGTAAATATCTGCTGATTGTTTCCTGTGACACATGTAATGCTTCTGCTAATTGTCGTTGAGTTTGATCATCATTTAAGAATTCCTGCAATTGCTCGTCTTCGCATTTTTGTGGTCTACCACTTTTAAATTGTCGAAATCATCCCTCAAATGTTCTAATGGATAGAGCGTGTTCACCAAATGTTTCTACCAGCAAACGATGACTTTAAACAGCCTTTTTTTTCTTTTTATTAAATAAGAAAAGTAATGCGCATCGCAAATCTTCTTTTTTAGCCGCAAAACTCGACGTGATCATTTAACGATAAAACAAAAATGCTGGTTTTTTGCGGACTCAACTTGTGTGTGTTTGTAGTTTAAATGTCAGACGAACAAAAGTACATACGTATGTGTCAAATTAATACGCTTCTTACTTTTCGCATCTCTTAGGTAAAACCGGTAAAAACTTATACATGCACCTGGTAAATTATCAAATTTGATGCTTATATTTTGTTTCTGTTTTAGTAATACTCATGAATACTAATTTTGAATGTCAGCAAATTAATTAACATTATTGCAAAGGCTTTTCCGTATTTCCAAATACGTCCAAAGCAATAATTTTGTCTGAGGTGATTGAATAAACAATAAGCACAATGTACATGAAAAATTTTGCCATGGAAATGCGTAATTTCATTTTTGGTAATCTTTTTAGAAAAGAATTCCCCAGATACAATAAATTGCACCTATAATGCGCATAAACAGGAAGCACCATTTATGAAAAATAATGGCATATGGCTTAATGATGCTGTTTCTTTTCCTATATTAGCTTCAACAGACAAAACTGCGGAGCATTTAAGAAGCCAAGTCCATGAACAAAAATCAGGACTAATGTCTGCTACACAAATGAGCTTTACGTTTCATGGAATGTAAATTTGTTGCATGAAAGATATTCAGAAATATTAGCTATTCTCCAAATCGAGCTGCAAAGTGTCGAAGAACATTAGCAACTGTTGAAAATACAGCCAGGCACCTGACTTTCCAACAAGCAAGTATTGTCAATTGTAGTGAAAGCTGGATTAAAAAGGAAGCAATATGAACCAATACAGTCAGCCGCGAAATCCGTCTATCTGTGTTATTCGATTGTGTAAAAAGCAAAGAAGGATTATTATCTGAATATTGACGTATATAACACAAACTTGTGCTGAAGCAAACCTTCAAGATGTTTTAAACCATACTGCCCCATGACTTGGTCTGTATTTGCATGATGTACTACCAGATTTAGGTTTACAAGAAACAAGATATATCTAATGTTTAGGTGCGGTCTGATAATTCACAGCAGGCAGTATATAAACAAAAATACAATAATGCGGATAGTGATGGCTTTCAAAGTTCTTTCGTCCCTTTAAGATTAATTACTAAAAGAAATAACGATAAGATCGTATAGTACAACCCTGCACCTTTATCATCTCGGTTTTGTAGGCCTATTCGTATTAGATTTGTTCACAAATTACTAAAGAAGAGGTGAGTTGTATCAAACAACAAGGGGAGGTTTTGGAGAAAACTATTGTTAATGACAGTATAGTAATTGAGCATATTTGTTACTAACAACGCTTGATGCTGAAGTATGTAATGCGACGACTAGTACGAAATCTACAAGATATATTTTTGGCAAATCATCAAAGAATTTTAACATTTTGGAGCATACTGAAAATGAAATAAACGCGGAAGCAATAAATTTTGGTCACTCAATTCTCCACGCACGAATCCGATTTTTTGAAAATTCTCCGGTCTTAGCCTAGAAGCTACCTACTGAGAAATCGCAAGTGCGCGGCAAGAAGGCCAAAGCAATTGTTGCCTCAACCAAAAGATTAATTCAAGACCGTTTTCGAAATGACTTGATTCTCTGGCGAATGTTCCTAAGGCAGGATTTGGAAGTACGAACGATGGGAACGCTTCTCGCAGGCTTTTTGAGGAATCTAACTTAACTTCAAATATAATAGGGATTAACAAATATATAATTAATCGATTTAAGGTAATCATTGAGACTGTTTCCATTAGATACGAAATAAATGTAGACAAATTTAGAATTTATACCATGGACACAGCTGAATTATATCTACAGTTGTATTCTAGATATCCTATGCCCCTTACAGCGCTTAAAATACATACTGTAGTATACAAAGTATTACTACCTATCGCACGATTTTCAGAAGAAGCTGCTGGGGTTCATAATAAATATTTTCGCTTGTACAGGTCGAAATATACTAGAAAATTTAGTAGAGAAGATTGTAATAGGGATGTGCTCAATCGTTTATTATTAACTCCTGATCCATTTTTATTCTGTTGGCGCCCTGTGCGAAAAAGAAAGAGGAAATCTTTTTCAAAAGAAGCCTTGCAGATATTATGTTCACCACAGCTTGGTTCAAACCTTGAAGAAGCTGTACAATTCCTATCAGCAACTGAGAATATTTCTTCGTCAGATGAATTCGAGACCAATGAAATTATTTTTTATCTATTTTTCTGTAATAATTAATAAATAACTCTTTTAGCATTAAATGCCATGTTTCATTGATAATAAATACGTTACTTGTATTTAAAAATGGAATGCAAATACAAGTATCAAAAAAAAATTGGCCTCTTTTTAATACCCAATACTCCACTGTGCGGCGTACCAAGGGCGTCACCTTCGCAGCTTTGTAATAATTCAGGCAAAAAGAAGGTAAATGATGTTATTTAAGAAAATACTAATAAGCACCAACTTATACATTATACTTTATGAAACTCTGCAGCATTGTTCGCCGTGGCGATAAATTGGCATAATTAATCTAATCGTCGCAATTATGTAACGAATCTGTAGGCGCAGCAATATTACTCATTTCTTTGATTGACAAGATCTGAATCTGTTTTTAAAACACTGTCAAACATACCCATAACGCTATAGTTTTTTTACAATGAATAGCAGTGAGTGTACATCTTCCACTATTTGCAGCTACTTCGTTAACGGCAACAAAGGATTTTTGAATTTCTTCTATTTCCTCATTAATTCCTTTGTAATTATTATAGCTTGTAAGTCCGTCTCAAATAAAAAGTCATGAAATACCGTTTAACTTTCTAGAAATACTATCTGCAGAAAAATTTCCCAACCGTTATGTCGGGAACGCTTATATTAATTTTCGTGGTTCACTGAAAATTTGAAGCAACGAATACCTACTTCCGTCCCAAATACATTTATATGTGCTTACATCCGAGTGCTTTCACGTAGCGACAAAAAAACAAAACATCTGTCGCCTTCGCTGAGATCCATTCCGAGAAATTTATATATTTTTTGCCACTATTTTACTTTGCTCGCAATCAAAATGTGATCGAGAGCGCCGCGAGGTATTCCGAAATACATAAATTCCGATACATAGATCTGTATATATCTATATATATATCGTGAGCGAGAAAGAACCTTACCCCTGTTCCGCCCTTAAGTAAAAATATATGTATCGAGTATTGGAATCGAATTCCTAGCCTGACACTCTGATACATTTTAAATTCACATTCGTAAGTACGGAGAAATATCGGGGAACGTCACCGGAAACGGGAGAGAACGCTTTTGTTTTACGCTAAGGTGTTATTCGGCACTTCAGGTTCGACGTGAGAGCGCCTCAAACCCTAAAACCATCACCGAATCGAACGCCCTTCTCTTAGAAAATGTATTTATACATCTATATAAATAGATGGATTTTTATTATTTTTTTCTGATTCCAAGGATAAACGGGAATTCTTTCATTGTAAATTTAGATTCCACGTGAGATTCAATCCCATTGTTCATAGTTCTATTACCTTCTTTATTTCATATTGGCCAGCATCAATACTAAACCGCTAGTGTACCAAAAATAAGCAAGGGGTCATATCAATGGGTTCCATGCGAGTTACACATTACCAACTCTTGAAAATGGTCGGTAGTGGATTGCACCTCTTGTTTATCGCTTATAAATTTTCTCGAATTTGTGTCATTGCTCTTTTCAAATTTTGCATTAATAAATTAATAAAATTTCTGTAAACCCGTGAATATTTTCTGGTGATAATTACGTCTCAAACTAATTAGTTTTATAAGTAGAGTTCTCTTGCATTGCAAAACGCGTCCCCTTCGTCTTTCTGCGTTAATAATAGTTTAAAAAATAATTGAGATGTTACGTGTTAGTACTAGGTTAGTTAAGGGTTACAACTCAACCTTGTTCCTTGTAACCTTTTCTAATTTTTCTCAAGTAATAGGGAATGCTAGGAGCATATCTTACCGTACTCAAGAAAAGGCAAATTGATGCGTATTCATCTCGCCCTCTTCTGTCTTTGGTGAGGGGTGGATGAGTTGTCTAAACGGTGCTAGTATAAATATGAAGTAAAGAGTAGATGCTTCTACTTCAAAATGATTTCTTTTTTAAAGAAACTTTTGTATAACTCCTGCTTGTGACTTTTTTGTAGCTTCGAATAAATTAGATATCCGGAACATTTTAGACAAGTATGGTTATTAAAGCAGGAAAAATGGGCCTATCATTCATAGTTCGGCTCCCATTCAATCATGTTTTCAGACATATCTATATAATGAGCGAATAATTTTAATGTCAGCGTAACAGTAGGCGATCCATAATTGTGACCCATCATCGATATTCGATTTTATTAAAAGAGCGAAAACGGCTTAAAGAAAGTAAATGGTATCTGTCCGTCAGTCCATCAGCGTTGATATTAAATTAAACTTCATCAGATTGGAATTAGATTTGCGGTCTTTGTCATCATCGTTGAAACACTCTGAGAAATCACGAGAACTAATTAGGAATGAGCCATTCGTTGAGTGTGCACTAGTAAGGGAAAACGTTGGATGGTATCGTGCAGAATGTCGGGTCGCATAAATCTGTTGCATCCAAATGTTTAGGAGTTTGGATGAATGCAATTAGGAGGAAAGGTGAGAAGAGCTTAAAAAGTGACGTTATAGGAGTTTTAAGGTAAATATTCATGCCTTTGGATCTAGATGTTATTACTTACATTTTGGACGTACAAAACTACTTACATGTGTATTATCTCAACGTCAAGGGTTACCTCTACAGTAGGTTGCATATTCAACATCACAGTGAAAATGATGCACCTGCAAGAATAATAAATTAATTATGTTTAAAAGATACAATTAATATTAAGTTTGGTTTTCTTTACATTTTATAATTAATTGTAATCTTTTCTACAAACTTACGCGTATAATATGACGAAATACTGTTCCATACTTGTTACAAAGCATTTTTTTAGGTCATTTCTATTGGATATTCGATGACTATGCACTTTTGTTTCAAGAGTAAGTCACAAATTTTCGATGTTTATATCAGGTGACTGAGCTGCAGTTTTCACCGTACTGTTATATAACAATCATTCCTGGATCAGAGAAGAATATTTCGGGTCTTTGTCCTAGTAAAATCGAAAATCGTCTTCTGTGTTAAGTTTCTTGGCACTAGACACTAAATTCTGTTTAAGGATGTTTAAGTACATAAACCTATCCATAGTATCTTCAATAAAATGAAAGTTTCCAACACCAACAGCAAAAACACAGCCCTAGACCATTATATGCCCATCGCCATGTTTAGCAGTTGGTTTTAAATGTTGCGGTTTTAATTCTTCTCTCCTCAACACATTACCTTTCCCATCTGAGCCAAAAAGATTAAAAAACAGGATAAAAAAACAGTTTTTAAGAAGTTGAAATCTTTATTTTGATCCTGTAATACAAACTCGACTTTTTTTATGACTTTTTGTATCCTTCTGGCTTATGAACGGTTTTTTCTGGCTATTCGTCCGTGTAAATTGCCACACCACATAGTTCTTCGATCCATTTCTGCATTTACTGTTTTTCCCAGAACACGTTTCGCCTTCTGAGTTAACTTAGGAGTACTCAACAGTGGATTATTTCTGGATTGTCTAATAATCCACCACTCCTCCTGTTCTTCAAATATTTCTTCCTGGACTTATTTTACGTTTGTTCTTCACTCTGTTTTTGCGATTATATCGTTCAATAATATGCTGTACCGCGGATGCACTGCTATTTAATATCTTTTCAATTTTACGTTTACTTTTATTTCTCTTATCGTGAAAAATTACTAATTTTCGCTCTTCCAAAGTTGTCTGTCGATCCATATTAAACTACTCTAAATTATAAGCTGCTTGTAATAAAATTGCACTTCACAGTTGTAACAGATAAAGTACGGTAAAGTACACGTGCATCAATGGACTTTCGCTATACGAAAAAGAAAGGGTACTGGGCTGCATCATTTTCACTGCGATGTTGAATATGTAACCGTTGTAATGTTATCTGGTTAGAATTCGCAATATCTGTTCGAGTTAGTTTTGTGTTGTTTTTTGTAATGTATTTCAAGAATAGTAGATATAGAGATAGATTTAATTCACTTTTCCCAAATAATTACTTTTCCTTTTCAACTTCCTACAAAATTATATACCACTGCAGTATTTCCACTGTGAGTCACTGTAGGTGCCCAAATACTTAGCACTTAAAATATTTATCATATTGTTTGCATCATATCAATTACGTAATTTTTCAGAGATGTTGCTTAATCAGACAATAAGCCGATAACATTTGTAGTACTACATTTCTTACATACTTCCTAAATTTCGATTCTTCATTGCGTATATGTCTTTCAAAAATATGACGTATTCGATTATCCGTAAAATTAACAAATATGTAATACGTCCCTCCGACTTCCATAAAACGACAAATATCCAATTATGTTCCTTTAAGTTAGAAATCTGATATTTTAATTGACAACTTAATCGTCGTCGTTTCTTTTTCTTGCGCGGGATCCCATCTCGCCGAGATGCGATGCGATCGAAAGACAGAAAACGCGGCCGCCGGTCGAGATCCAGCGCTTGGACTATGGTCGTGGGATAATAATGCCCGGTTAGCGCTAGGCGGGAGTAGCAGCAACGGCAGAAAATAGGAAATAAAACACCGCGTGGCGGTCACTTATAGACTTACTCGATCGAATATTTCAAATGCCTCCTCGTATCGTAATAATATAAATTATTAGCGGTAAGCGAGCGAACTATGCAACATTCCTAGGCGATTTTTACACGTCGGTTCGTCCCGACTCTCCATGATATCGCATCGGAATATGATTCGTGTGGAATAATCGAACAGATACCGCATAAAAATCGAATTCTAAAGAATGAATATCGCGAAATAAGTGGCTATCTACGAGCGATATGGGAAAAAAACGCGCTTCGCTATCCTTAGTGATCTGTGTTTGGTGGAGAAATTATCGTAGATTAAAGTATTTACCACTCGAATTATATCCGAACATCTTGTGTTTACTAATCAGGGGAGCATTACCCAATAATGTTTTACATTATCTTCTATTTTGAGTATTAAACTCATATTCTATTTAGTACTTGTTATTGGTATTTATAAATGTCCGCAATATGTGTTTCAATTACATTGATTCGTGTCATACTAATTGATGCACAAAAATGTTGAAATACGAAGTCTGATCTTTTTACTGTGCCTCCGACCCTTTTATAAACCAAAACAATTATTTATCTGCACGTCATATTGTAACCTGCTATGTATAGACTAATGTTACAAACTTGCAAGCCTGAATATATTAAAGCGCGCCTACAAAAAATAAATAAAAAATAAATACCCGAGGTCGAGAGAATTACATACGAGGGTAAGCTGAAAAATTCGGTAACTGAAGCATAGCAAATAACAATAATTCAATGAAATGTGTTTTATTTTTTGACATAATCTTTCTCAAGATCAATACATTTACTCAGTACTCATTTTGCTTGAGCTGCAGAAAATAGTTATCCACGGCGGCTATCAGCCCCTCATCCGAAGCAAATCTCATACCGCCGAAGTGTTTCTTAAGCTTGGGGAAGAGGCGATAGTCCGATGGAGATAAATCCAGTGAATAAGGGGGATGCTCAAGCGCTTCGAGCTCTAATTTGGCCAATTTTGCTTCGACAATTCCGCTTTTGTGAACTTTAGAATCATATTGTTCAGTAATCGTTTGTTCCCTTGGAAGTTAATTGATAAGCAAGATTCCTTTCGCATCCCAGAAAACGGAAGCCATCGCCTTTCCTGTCGATAGAATGACTTTGGCCTTGTTTGGAGCCCGTTTACCACGGTTAGTCCACTGTTTAGCTGCTGTTTAGTTTCCAGTGTGCAGTGGTGGATCGACGTTTCATCGCAAGTCGCAAATTGGCACAAAAATTTTGTTGGAATTTTCCGAATCCGCTCCAGAATGGCTGTAGAACATTCCACGCGTTTGAGTTTTTGTGGTGGTGTGAGCAGTCGCGGCACCCATCTTGCACACTACCTAGACATGTCCAATTCAAGATTTAAAATGTACGTCACTCGTTTTCTGGAGATACCTGTAGCCTTTGCAATACCCTTCAATGTTGATCGGCGATCAGCTTCCACAAATTTCAAACCTGCAGAAATGGCTGTTTTTGGGCGTCCAGAACGGGGACCGTTATTTACGCTAGTACGACCTTTTTTAAATTTGTTCACCCATTTACAAACAATTTTAAGAGAAGAAACATCTTCTAACACATTTACCATATCAGCATGAATTTTTTTGGACGAAAAATACTTTTTCCATATGTATTTAATCGTTGCGCGAATTTCAATATTGTCCATTTTTTTAAAAAGCGTCAAAAGTGCTCTGCTTTGAACAAGTGTACACAAAAAACTACGTGACAGTTCGACATGAAGTTTAACACGTATAAATATTTCAGCTTACCCTCGTATCATTATCGAAATGGATCGTGTCGAGCAACGAGCGGTAATTAAATACTTACGTCTAATAGAGATGACTTCAGCTCAAATTCATCAGCATTTGTAAAATGGAGTAGACAGTCGTGTACAGGCGAACATGCAAGTGGTGCGTCCATAACCGTCACTATCCAAGAAACTGTTAAATAGGTCCATGGTTTCATGCTGGAAGATTGACGTGTGGCTACTAGACAACTAGTTGAAAATACTGGTCTCTTATATCATGTAGTATATAATATAATTACTGTCGAATTAAATATAAAAATTGTCTGCAAGATGAGTACCGCGAACAGCTGCATACAAGCAAACTTGACATTTGCAGTCGTCTTTTAACGCGGCACAGATACGACAAAGAAAATTTTCTTGCAAGATTTGTGACAATGGATGGGTCCTGGATCGATCGTTATTATGTAGAGACCAAAATATAGAGTAAAGGGTGGACACATCCAAGGTCACCACCGCTGACAAAATTCAAGATGCAGTCTTCAGCAGGGAAAGTTACGCTGTCCGTATTTTGGGATGCTAAAGGCATAATTTTAGTAGATTTCCTGCAGAAAGGGACCACAACTTCAGGTGCTTATTATGCCAACTTAATTCCCAAATTACATTACTAAATTAAATTAATGTAGGTTTTTAGCTTGTACACTATAGTAGATATACATCGGTTGTAGCACCAATTTATTAATTGAATTTACTATGACGGTTTATGACAAATATTTTCTGAACATCACCGGATTCAACAGATATGTGCCTGCGCTAGGTTTATAAACGCCAAAAAAGATAATATTACATTTCTATCTATACTATTAAAACTAGATCTATTAAAACCTAGTAAATAGTTTGGTTGTGATCATAAAATGAATATTAACGGAGCTCATTATATCCTGCAAAACAAGCTATCTGTTTTACTATGTTGTAACCAAAGATAATTAAGGTAAGTGCCTAACAACTTTGCCAAATGGAGGCCAAACATAAATACAAATGACGCTCTGGTTTAAGATCGGATGAGTAGAGCAGGATATGGTACTAATGTGCTGGGGGATTCTATAGTAAACAGTAATTGCATATGGAGATTTGATTAAATTCTACTTGAAGAACAATTATACTAATTAACACTTACTTTCTCTTGTAGTTCTATAACAAATTGAGGAATATTTACGATACGTTCTTCTGCTTTGAGGACTAAACAATAACTGCTTAATGAGTAAGGTAACAAACCTAATTGGATGTACAGCTCATATGTTAGAACTTGGCAAAGTACGTTTTGATAAATAAAACCGTAATAAGCGAACAGCAGTGTTCTCTTTCATGCGTTACTATTGCTGAAATTTGTAGTAAGTGTATGCATTTTCTAGCTGCGCACCCTTCTTGTTTTGAAGATTCTGCTAAGCACATGCAGAGGTTACAGTCTTTTGTCAAGAAATGCGTGTAACTATACGATAATACAAAAAGAGTCTATGAATTTCCGAAACTCATTTTACAAACTACTACGACAAGGCAAGATAAGATCAGTGAGCAGCTATTTATTGGAAATCGAAACTTAAGACTGCGTCTAGCTCAAACAAAATTGCACAGGAAACAAATCAAAACTTCTACTCTCAATATTTCACATTAATTCACGATTGGTATGGACATACGAAAATATCAATAGAGATTGGAGCAACATAGTATGGACCTCTCGTTGGTCTAAACGACTATTAATCATCTCCAAGAAATTTATGCATGGGGCTGCTTTAATATTCGGAATTTAGAGCCTTTACATGTGTTATCCATAACCTAAAGCGTAAAAATAGTGGAAACTTATAACAAATGTTTATTAAGGTCTATCATATGTTGGTTTGGTGATTCCACAATAGATTGGACACTATAACTAGATAAAGCTTTTAAACATCGAAACTACCTGTGTACGTTTTGAATGACAGAAAGCGGTATCAGTGCGTTAGATGCTAAACTAATCAAGAACGTGTATGGTTAGATAAAAATCAAGCTTAGAGGAAAATGTTCATATTGCATCAAACAAATATTTTTCCAGATTCGGACAATTTGCCATTTCTTAAGCCAATGATATACCTAAAAGTTGGTTGATAAGTCTCATCACCTTACTAGACAAGTGTACGATAGCGAAACGTACTTCTAAATATGTGTGACAATGTATGACAACTACTAAAAATCAACTACATGCTCGTTTGGTACATTTTGTACTGAATACGACAGTAGACGAACTTCCGAAACGTCGGACTACATAAGTTCAACAAACGATGGAAATAGCCCAAACAACAATTCTAATTATTACATATTATACTTGTCGAACTTTGTAGACTTCGTATTTAATCGCAGTACTTATTCTATGTAGTTATTCAAATAGAAAAACTGTGCGACGTTCTTCATTTTCTAAACTACATTTAACAAAATTTATTGATATCAAACATTATTGCTACTTTAGGTCGAGGTGGACTGTTGAATTTGTGGAAGTAAGTTTGGAGTTTTCTTTTTTTGTAACCTTTAACTGAAAAATCCAAAATTCATAAAAAAAAGAATATTACAAAATAATGAGATTGTACAGAAAACTACGTAACTAATAATCAATAATTATTACCAATATAAGCATTAATTTTTGAACAACCTGTTATGTAATGTTAATACAGCTTTCTTGTAGTATATTGTAACGTATTTCGATACATTTATGGCTTCAGTTTGAATTTTCCCGCCTAGCCTTTTTTTCACTGCGAATATATTCTGCAAAACCAAAAATGAAGAAAAAATATGAACCATTTTCATCAAAGATCTTCTGTGCCGTTTTGTTTGTTAAATTTTTAGAGAACTAAACTTTATACTGGATAATTCGAATGCTATAGATAATTTCACATTACACATTACATCTGAAAATCGATTATCTGCGTTGAGAGTACATACAGAAAAATATTCTTTTAACATCATTGGCTGCAAAAAGCATTAACGCCATTTACTTCACAAATGAATTTTCTGTCTGTTCTATTTCATCTGATCTTATAATCATAACTTTTAATTTTTGCATCCCTCGCTACACATGAAATCCCATTACCTATAGTAAGATAACGTCTCATAATACATAATTATGGTAAAGTGCCGTTTTCAGAACATGTTGGGCGAGTACATGCGCGTCCTTTCGTTTATGCGGTTTTTTCGCGGTTACCCCGCCTTCCATATTCGTAAATATTTAATACCGATTACCGTCTCGTGTCGTTCCTCTGCGTCCTTCCTCCTCTTCTATGCTTCTGGCTTTCTCCCCTAGCTTCCTATTATTATTATCTCGTGAGAAGTGATACAGACGTCCCGACGGGATGTAAAATGGATGACGGAGTACTACTGCACAAACACACAGGTATGTTCATGTGTGTGTATAGATATATATATATATATATATATATATATATATATACTTATTTAGGCAGTCGCCTAAGATGAAGATTGACAGTTACAGCTTGATGCACTTTTGCTCGGAGATCTTCGATTACAGTTATACAATTTACTAAAAATATTCAATCGAGTTTTATTGGTAATAAAAAATACGTGCTAGGTTGTTGTCCTGCAGCACTCCTCATAGTTATCCCTGGTTTTCTCACACATGCAGTACCGTTCATAAGTTTGATCGCACCTAATATATTGTGTTACATTTTGATGAAGTACCAACTGGATGTGAATTAATTGGGGAGAAGTCCATTTATTAGCAAGATAACCACACCAAGCACACCGCAAACCTGGTTAAAGCTTATTTTCAGGACAAATCTTTCAAAGGTGTCCTATCCTTAATAGACTGGTCGCTACAGAGTGCTGTTTGCAACCCCATTGAGCTCTTGTGCTATCACTGGAATCGTGAGGTCTGAAAGAAATCTCGGACTGGCAAAGCAGGATTCTGGAATGTCCTGCAGGAAGGGTGGAGTGCTACAGACGAATCGTATTTAAAGCGATCAGTTCTAAGGACGCCGCGTATCTGTCAGGCAGTTATTAAGGCAAAAGGGAGTTACTTTGAAGAAACATTATAACAGCATATATTTTATTAGAACGTACTATTTTGTCAATAAAACATTTTAAATTAATGAGTAAAGTTAATTTCTCTAATAAATTCTTCGCAAACATTATCTGTCTAGTTTATTTTGTTATTTTATATAATGCGATCGAACTTATTTATGAATGGTAGTGCATGTATCTATATATGGGAGTGCTTTTATGACCCAATAAATTACTTTCTGAAACATCATAAATATACTAGATGGTATTACTACCAATAGAAAAGCAGATTCTTGTAATTTAGCTTATACCTAATATCTTTTCTTCTTGAATGGATTATTTAACTTTAACATTGGATTACTTATAGTATACATGCATTTTGAATTATATAAGTATGATAAGCATTAAAATAAAGTAATTCGATTCTTGATTGAAGCATGTAAAACAACTACCAAATAAGAGACAACTTTTACCAAAGGAATTGTAGTTCCAAGTTTCTAGTTTTCAAATTGGTTTTATCCAGATTAATATTCTTTGCATATATGCACAACCGTCTTAGACTTAATAATTACTATCCTGACTTTTCTGATTTGTTGTTGGAAGCAAAGGGCTGGTAGGGCATTATTTATTTTGACACAATCCTCTTTAAACATACAAAATTCCTTATTTTACACCTAGTATCACAATTTTCTCTATTTAATTACATATATGAATATATTGTTTAAAATAAAGTAATTTAAAAAGGACTCCTATTATTTTATGCGTTCAGTGGAGAGGTAAACTCTTCTATCGATATTGCACCATATTATTTCAGATAAATCATAAGTCGAATTCATTTTGTTGTCGAAATGCGAAGTATGTCCAACTTACACGCACGTCATGTCACACGGTTTATTTTTTTTACAATCCATTATTTATTTAAAATCAAGAATTATAGTTTAAATTCTAGTAATTACGGACTAAGGCTGCAGAAACATGTGCTGTTAGGCGTGCGTCCGGCTCGGTTACTATCAGTATTAAAAATAATAAATGCAATTACTTACTATTTTAGTTTGATTGTGTTGTTCATGCAAGCTTTGTTGATGTAGAGTCCACATCAACAACGCAAGCAAACTAAAATAGTAAGTAAATACATTAATGATTTTTAATATTGGTAGTAACTGAGCTGCACGCGTCTCCGAAAACACTAGTTTCTGCAGCCTTATTACGGAGTGATGGTACGACTAAGAGCTTAAAAATATTATTTGAAGTTATCAGATACGTATCCAGTATTGTCTAACAATTAGGCAAATAAATGTAGTACGCGTTGAATGTGGTGACATCTTGGCAACCACTGGTGTTTGGTATATAACATTGTCAAAATTGGAATGTTTCTCCAGTTCATCGAACTACTGTTTATCGAAAGATGACTTTCAAAGTTTCGAGACTTTCAACATCTAAATCCTGCAGCGTAAGGGGGATCTTGGGTTACTAAAATTACACGATGTGTGCATGAATAAACTGTTCATGCAAAATTTATAAAAGAAAACCTCCAGATCCTTAGTAGTACATTTGAATACCAAGTCAGCGGTTACTTTACGTATTTTCTTTTCAAGTACAGATATGAAATTGTAAAAAGTGATATATTATAGCCTGTATTTGCGCTTCTGAGAAGTACTCTTTTCTTCGGAAATTACCTTACACACTTCGAAAATTTTTAAATCATACAACCTACACTGCAGAAACTGCTGCACTACATAACGTACAACATTACTCGATAAATAAAAACATTTAGATATTAGAAAAATTATTAAGACGTCTATATGAATATTTTGTTCAAAATAAATATTTATTTGGCGTGTAATGTCTTGTGTTTGAATAGTTTTCTCTAGACTTAGGCCAGTCATTATACGAACCTGTCGCTTAACCTAAGCGACTAAGATTGCATTTATCTAAAATTTGGCTGCATTTAATAATCGAGATATATCTTTCTTTGTTTTCTCTTCTTGCACGTATTTATGTCAATGGCTAACTAAAGAATAATACGTCTACTGTATATGTACAATAACTTGCAACATTTCAGGCCCCTAAGGTAAAAGAATTGTGAAGGTAAAATAAATTAGCTTAACGCAGGAGAACACGACCAGTTAAGACTTATCATTAATATCTCATTAGAGTATTCGTTATAATTAATTAATCTCCCTCTAGAATAGAAGAAATATAATTTCTATTAAAAATACTTAACGCTTGCCTTTTCATCAATAACGGCTGAAGAAAAATGCCGCGTTAAATTGTTTTTTGGTATCTATTGTCCTCAGCTTGTGTTCGGTTCTGACCAGTTGTGTTATTACTACTATTTAATTTCTATTATTTAGATTTATTTTTTTTGGTTAACAATTTAGCCATAGTTTAGTAAAATGCGAGCTAAAGTACAGTAATAATTAAAAAGAATATATAACAGAAACAGAAAAGGAACACTCCGTAAATTTTTTGACGGAAACTAGTAAATTTATATTCGACTGATTGTCTGAGGATGATCGAAGCTAGTTCTCCAGAGAGACATCAATCACTTACGAAAGAGGTGCATATTGCCAAGCAGATATACACTTAACTTAGCTGTATATATTTCGATGTGAATATCGAACCAGAAGAGTGACAATTTACTATTTTCTTCGTTTGGAGAATTTTATGTACGCCGATGTGGTCTAGGCTGCGCGACCTTACTTTTTATTTATCGATAAAGGTAATGAAGGTTGCTTGCTCTTAGGTTTATTATTGCGGTTTTAGTGCTCCGTGTAGACGGGATGAATTACCTGAATGGCAATTAGAGTAGTAGACCCCTTACACACGTCTCGTTTAATAGTTAGTAGCTCATTATTGGAAGTAATGTTTTTCGTAGAAGCTTCTGCTGTTAAAATACATTGCTAAGTAATTTTGATGAAAGTTGCTTACTAAGTAGGGAAAATATATTCCGATATGGTACTAAGGATAATAAACTGGCAAGACAAAATATGCTCTTTATAATTTCAAAATTAAACTTTTCATCAAAATATTGATTACATATACAGTATCTGCTGTCGTGATCAGGTGAAAGAGCAAGATTCATCATTAAGGAAGAAAGACGATCATACACCGCCAATAATTTCAGTCGCACCTTTAAAATGTTGCGAAGTTAGTTTCTCTGATTTCGAAACTGTAATATGTAACGTTAATAGGCCGAAAACGTATTTTTGGGCCTGTGATACAAACTGTTCCATTATCAAATCTGACGTCTGTTATACTTAACAGACTTAATTATACTAATTCATGAATATTCATTTGAATGGATCGCGTGGTAACCGTTACTATTTTACGTGAAACAATTTTGTGTGCTTGTTTGAAATGCCGTATCTATCAATGACTATCCTTCATTGAACAATAGTCAATATCATTTTTAGCCTGCAGGGCCCACCTTTGAGGATATATGTCGTGGATAATATTTCCTGTACGCAGGGAGTTTTTGAAATTTCTAAGAACATATCTGAATTTATCTTTATTGCAACCTTTCTAAATCGTTGCATTTTCTCTAAAGAACGTTGTTTTTCCACATGTTCAATATTCCTCAGCTTTAGCTTTGAATTCTATATGGATAACACTACCTCGTTTTTAGGGCATACGTTTTTCATTTTTGTAACCTTATTCATATTCAAATCTCAGCCCAACAAATTGTGATTTCTGAATCACAAACGTCTGCGTGCTAGCCCAGGTCTTCAAATTCAAGTACTGCTTCCATTTCGAAAGAAAGGATGAGTTGCTCTAACAATGGTACACCTGAAACTGTCGCGCAGCTCTTATTCTTCACGTGCTATGGACATGATGCCCACATTTGCAATTAGGAATATTTGTTAATTCTCATTGTTTGCTGATAACTTTGATATATAGAAAATTCTTTGCGGTTACGATTAAATATTAAACTGCACGGATTAGTTTTTTGCTCTTAATATATATATATATATATATATATATACATAAATTTAAAAAAAAAATTAAATATTTTCATTTAACTTCAGATTGTATGTAACTTCGTATTCTAATATTGGATTTGCTACAGTTTTTTTCCTCAAATTAAAAAGGTTAAGGCAATTTTAATACGTATGCACGAATTCGTTTTAACATAAAAATATCGATTTTGGAAAAAATGTTTCTCATAGTTTCGGTGATATAGTTGCAAATTGCTAAGGATGATATTGTGTTTTGGGGGGTCGACTTACACTACGTCTCTTACACTATGTTAGTCTAGAAATCCTCAACCTTTCAATTTTATCTGAATTTTCGGGTTACCTGTGTTCCCTTGTAAGTTAATATTAAAGTTAATACTAAAATATATCCGCAATGTTCTGGTTAATATGTAGAAAAACATATTCAAGATCTAGTTGACTTGAAGTTAACTCGACAGTGCGTTAATACAATTATTAGACATTCAATTGCTCAAATCCGGTCGCACCAAACCGTACATACCTACCGAAATAATTTAATAAAGTCGGTAATTACTGATTTGGTCAGCTGTATTTGGTTTAATTAGTGGAGAGATGACGGGACGCTTTTAATACAAATTATGTATGGGAAGAGAGCACGACGGGTGCCGCCCGTTAAAGGCGTAAAAGAGAACGAGTTAACAACGTACAGCCCAACCGCCGCACGCATATACGAGCGCGAACGCATACACGGACGCATCTCACGAGAAAGAAATCAGAAGCAATGACCAACACCTTACATATCTACAAATTACATTTCAACCATTGTTGTCCGACAAACGTACAGCCCAACAACCACCGTATCTACATAAAATATCCTCTTTTTTTCTCTCTTCTTTCGGATCGCATTCTATACCAGTGTTCCTCAACGTTTTGGTATTTTCGTGATACACTTGGAATGGAATCCGACTTAATGGAGCACAAAATAGAGTCGATACTTAGAAACTGATGCAGATACTAGTACAACATTGTATAGCATCAATGTCAAACTATGGAATAAATATTATAATAAGCACATTCGTTGGTTTATTATTTATTATTTTATGTAGTTTAATTTCTTGTTGCGGTAATAATTAATGTGTGGTTTTCCGTAACAGTAATTATTATCTTGCGTAAAAAGAATGTGTTCCAACTTATGGTTCTTTTTAAATTTATAGTAGAACAAACAGATTATCTAAAATGTATCAATACTTTTATTTCAAATGCAAGTACCAAACTTCAGACTTAGTAATCAAAAGCAATATCTTGTGTGCTGAGCGACAGACCCCTCCTCTTACCAAAATTGCCTACTAGTATTCTCTTTACGACCAAAAATTGTTTTTGAATTGCCCAACAATATTAGCATAAACTTTTTGCTTTAAACAACCCCAGAAGGAAAAATCCAAAACGCGTTAAATCGCATCATCTGGCCAGCTAGATGCTCATTCTTTGGGAAATTATACGATTACCAAATCGTTGGCGTAAAATATCTATTGTTTCTGCGGTTACATATGTGAGATGTCCTACCGAAACCATTTTTTCTCGTCACCCGCATTTCTATCTTTATCATATTTCGATATCGAATCCATGACTCACATCAGATAGTTAATTATCGTAGATGCAGCGATTTTTCCAGTATTTATCGTGAAATTTCTTTGCTCCAGATTTAGCAATTTTGCTTGTTTACAAACCTACTTACTAGTTAAATATGTACGCGGATTTAATTTTGTTGGAAAAATCTATTTCCATTTTTTGTTTTATTGTCTAATTTAGGAATCGAACTGACCTGGAATCCACTGGTTTTATTTCTCGAGTTATTTGAACCTTATAAGCGCATTAAATGAACATAATCTTAAGTAAGATGATTTTTGGAATATTTAATGATTGAGAACAAGAAATTGTTGTTGTTAGGTTCTCAAGGACACTAGCATTTACACCTGCGATGAAATTCCTAGCTTTCTTTATCTTTGCCAGTCATGTAATAATTTTTCAAATGGTTGCACATAATGAGCAATTTTCTTTTGCACATTCTATATGGAATTTTCTTGTAAAAACATCAAACGGATACTTTCCCATTTGTATTAACCGCAATGTTTCTACTTGTCGTCTATCAAATAACATGATATTCTAGTTTACTGGACAGTGCCAGTGGACCGAGGTGAATCGGCATAGCAATGGTCATAAGTCGTAACTTGGCCAAATATATTTAGCGAGGATAGTTTGTTTAATAAACTTTATCGTATGAAATCG
Organism: Trypoxylus dichotomus; assembly: GCA_023509865.1. NCBI lineage: Eukaryota > Metazoa > Arthropoda > Insecta > Coleoptera > Scarabaeidae > Trypoxylus > Trypoxylus dichotomus. Next base: position 41,377,058 of record CM042074.1, on the reverse strand, counting down.
TAATCACAAACTTGCCAAGGAATATCTCTAAAGTTAGTTACTAAACTCACTGTACGAGTTAAAGGTGCAATGATCATGAAATAACATTCAACTAATCCATGATCAGAGATTTCAGCGCAATGCATTACCGAAAAACTGGGATCGCTAATGGTATATAGGATTAGAAGTCCGCGACCCCTACATGAAAATGGCGTGATTATTACAAATTTTTTGTTTATTTGGTAGTGCGCACCGTAACTAGTCCTCAGTCAGTATTTCATGGCATTTCATCGATTATTTTAGGAATGGCAGTCATTAGTGTGACGCTACCTTTGCTGTTCGAGAAGAAAATGGTTTCCAAGGCTTTTGGTGTTTTGACAAAACATTGTTTTTTAATAGGAGAAAATACTACCCAAGCCAAATGATAAATGTTATAGCATTATATATTATATACGTGGTCGTACATACGCGTTGAGGTCGTCCAAAGGAGGCAGTTGAAGAAGCTATCTGCATGCTGGATGCCACGTTCTCTAGCAATCAGCCATAAGCACCAGCGTGTTGGTGATTCAGAGCGTACTTTGACGTTGTTTCAGTGTAATCCAACAGAATTTTTCCATTAATTCATGACGATTGATGACAATTAAGCTACTGTTACATACTGGAGTCCAATAGAAAATCTACAGAATGGTTACAACTGGGTGAAAGCTGTGCCCGAAAGCACAACGTTCTGCCTGCAATGTTACGACCAGTATTTTTTTGAAAAACAACTGGCCAGTACTATGTTACCGTATTGAACAAATTTAAGGAGGAGATGAAAAAATCTTGCTTGATCATGAACACATACCGGTACACACATCCATAAAAGCGATGCTGAAATTGTATTCTGCAGATGTAGCCTCCGGCGACTGTTATTTGTTTCCTAACTTGGGAAGATGGCTTCAGGGAAAGAAATTTCACACCAGTGAGAAGATCATATCCGAAACGGCGACCTAATTTGCAGTTTGACAAACGTTAGAGGACCGTTAGAAGTGCATTTCGCTTCCAGAAGGTTACGTTCAAGAACAAAGATAATTTCACATAGGAACATTAGTCTCTTCACTGCTAAGCTGAGGATTTTTTACCCTATGTTAATACCATCTCTATCAGAGTAGTTATTCTACGATTTAAATCAACATGCGAATTGTTATTATTGGAACCCAAAAATTTACTATAATTTCTTATGGATAAGATACTTATTGTTCACTATTATTTACAATCTTCACAGTTAATTATTTTCTGTATAACAGCACATTCAAATATTAAAGCACTTTATTGCAAGCGGTAATTACATATAATTGCGCTTCATGAGCGGTGATTATTATTGATCACATAGAAAATAAGAAACTATATAATTTTATTATTTATTTAATCTATATCGTTTACTCTTGAATAAGAACTCTGCCTATATATAATAGACTCGAACTCATCTAAAATTACCCGGGCGATATTTTTAATGTACTGATATTCCACGAATTGAAATTAATTTCGTTTCCATTTCGAGAGTTAAGTGCTTAATATTATTACTTCTCCCTGCATACACATATACGCAATACACACACCATAACCACATGTATAGGTTTAAATGACCATCACCATTGATAATTGGGTCTAACTAAAATCCACTCCGCGCTTTGTGTCATACGCGCATCAGATGATGGAGAACCAAACGTATTATCCGTCCGACAATGCCGTGATGGCTGAGATGCTAGAACAAGAGGCGGTTTCGGACCATTCAGAAGATAAATACCAGTCTAGGAATTCGAGAGAGTTACTGCTATCACGAAGTGAAGAGCTACCAAGTCAGTCAGCCAGCAAGTAAGCCAGTAGCACCATTAACAAATGAACAATAGACGCGTATACATTCTGACAGGCAGCGTATTGAAATGACGTCAACACTTTTAGAAGGCAGCATAATCAGAACTAAACACACAGTCACACCAAATTACAACTCTGACGGACAAGTAAATAAATAAACGTTAACGTACACATGTACACAAATAAATATCGAATAAAATGTGTAGATCTATAGTAGGAGCAGCGTTTCTCAACCTACGATACCTTACTGTAATTATTTTCGTTTAATTATATCCTAATTCTACAAGGGTCGTTTAGTCGGTCAAGGTCATGTGAAAACTTTAGTTACCTACATTCAGATTAATTTATTTAATAGACGTTATTTATAATTGACTTGATTCTTCGATTTTAATTGGAATGCCAAATCACTTTATTTTTTTTATCGGAAATTAATTGACAGGCGTTTTCAGTACTCTACACAATATTAGAGTAAACCTGAGTCACTTATTTCTTATTAGACTAATTAAAACAACGCAAAAATTTAATTTGTATTTACGGAAGTTTGAAATTAGTAATAAAACATTTTTTCATTATTGGCAGTTTAGGAATAAAGTGAAGTTCATTTATTTATTTTATATATGTATGTGTATATAGGTAGTATGGTTGTATAGTTCACAGATATCGTAGTAAGTTCAACACCACACCACAAATTAATAATCTATTCGGAACGCTGCGTTTCAAGAGCACATGCAAGCTCATTGTAAACTGAGTTACCGACTAAGCCTCTTGAAGCCCTGCGTTCCGAATAAATTATTAAGTTGTGTGGTGTGCAGTTTACTACGATATCTTGGATGCACATATTTAACATGCACATATGGCTCTTAATTTATTTATCTTTTGTTTTGTTGTATTGTTTCTCTAACAACTACCACCACCAAAACCGTTAGATAAAGGAGAAAAAATTATCTATTTTTCCCCGTTTACTTTCTGGTATATTACTGGTATTTATTGTGCATTACGCCTTAAGAGTTTTTTCTTAAGTAAATTTGCTATCAGTATTTCTTTCCTGTATTCAATTTAATTGTTATTTCTACTAAAAGTTCGAGCTGGACTGGATAGATTGCATGCGCTAATTAACAAATTAGACAAGCGTAGTTATCGGACTGTATTTATTTGAGAATGAAAATGCTGATGCTGTTACATTTGAAAAATACAATGCCGTGGACATGTGATTTCAGCAGGACGTTGCTACATCTCATACAGCCGCAGTAGACGTTTTACGCCAACTATTCCCTAATTGAATAAGTTTTTGAAGATGACTTAGCATCTCTGGATTTTGTCCTTCGGGGATCGTTATCATCAAGTCGTTCAATTGTTGTAGATTATGGCTAATACGAAGACGTTGTGAAATCCCTACTTTTAGATGGATTAATCTTTTCTTCTCAAAGTTTGTTGTAAGCTTTGGCTATCTGCTCCATCTGTGCCTACTACTTCTAACCTATCGCCTCTTCGTTCTCCCATATCCTCCCAATAACTCCATGTTTTTCTCTGTCTTCCCTGCTCCTGCATCCCACTTGGATCCCCTGTGTTATCGTCTCGATCATTTCTCTTGGTTTCGCATGTTTTTTGTTTCGTTGAGGTTATTTAAAATAAAAAGTTTGCGCTAACAATCCAGAAAGAACTAATGGCCTTGAGGGGAACACTGTTAATTTGTGAAGTTGGGCCGCGGTTATTGGAAAGTATTGTAAGAGAATGGAGGGCTGCCGTACACTAGCAGGTGACCACTTACAAGATATTACTTTTCATTTCAAAACTGCTTAAGCTTTTGTTCTATCATTTGTTATTAAAATATTGTTACATTTCGAATCATTCTATGTTCTACTATAAATTTTAAAAGTAACCTCATATTGGAACAACTTTTATTTAATGAGAAACCTAAAAAAAATGGTCATTAACAGCGCTCTAAGCAAGTTTGCAATTCTAAGTATTTTCCATTCTCTATAGAGAATATGCTTATATAAATGATTCCGTTGGCAATATTTATAAATTTTGCAAACTGTACAACTAACGTTTCATGAATGCACCTAACTCCTAGTGATAGTGTTAAAACATCTTATGACACTAATACTTTAATTAATGTTCCAATGTTGCAATCCATTCCAACTAGGCAACAGGAAGTTAATCAAATTTTACATAATACTCGATCTGAACGTGGGCAATAATGTTGGGATTAATGCTTTGAGACCGTGTATTTCCTACATTGTGCTTACCTTAACTCACATCATTAGTGATTGTTTAAACATTTTTGTACTTATTGAAGAAAGCTATTGTTGCTCCTATACCTAAACTTGCCTCTTCTACTTCTGCTAAAGTCCTTTACCCGGTTAGTGGAAAGGATTATTGATGGTTAATTAAGGAAATTCTTTAGCAGCATTGTTCATCACAGTTGTTTTCCTGCCTTGCTGTATGTCTTAAGTGCTGTTATCGACTTCTTAGGTAGAGGTGTAATTACCATTTTAGTACTATTGGGCTTTACATCATTTATATGTAATTTGTAGCTTTCCATTTTGCATTACCTTAACTTATCAGATTTTCAACTTTTCTACAGTTACATTTTTTATCGTTTCCAAAATAGACAAATTAGATTGGATCAGGGTATATCGGACCTTTAGAATGTTGATTTTGACGTTCCTCGGGGTTGCAGCTTGGTACTCCCTTATTGGCTGTTTATATTGCAGTCTTGCATATTCCTCTTTTGTATTGATACCAATTATTACATACGTAGTGTCGTCAGAATTGAATTACGCAAGCTACGCCAATAAATGCTTACAAAATTAGTTGGCCTTAAATCTAGAGCTTTAGGTGGTCATAAGATATGTCCAGGATTAGGGATTTACGACTTAGGAAAGCAGCTGCTAAGCCGTCCCTGAACTCACGCCAAAAACGGCAATTTTGTTCTCACCACCAGTGAGTTTCCCATGAACAGATTATCTTTTCATCAAATTGCGATTAGTTCTAGGTTACCAAAGTTCTAAAACACATAGCCCTTACTGGCAATCCACTAATCTCAGGATGTTTCAATCACCGTAATAGCATTTATAATGTACTAGGCTTGGTTGTTTGGACCTTTTAAAATTACATCCTTCTTATCAGAAATCTTCTTATATATTTTACGTATATAATTCGAAGACACTCCATTTAATGGCAGGTACGTGTAGATAATTAAGTAAAAGGATGAGATTAATAATTGCTAATAAATCGCCAAAGTTGGCTGCGTTGGGAACGAAAAAGCTTAAAAAACTCGTGTTCAAACATACAAAGAGGCATTAATTCGGTGTCCGTATAAATAAAATAAAACTGACGTTAGCGCCTGTGTATGCGTGTGCATATGTATGTGTGTGTGTGTGACAACAACAATAAGGGGCATCCGAAATAGCCTAACAGCGCGCAACGGACCCGGCAAAAGCATCAGCCACGACCGCAACAAAAACCGAACCCCCGATGGTATTTTTATGGCGTTCGCCAACACCAGAATCAAGGCGGCTTCGTATTCATTCTCGACGTTCCTCGCGACCTACTAAAAACTATCGGTCGATCCTCTTCTTCGCCTGTAACACGCTTGAGTCCAGTCCCGTCTATAGTCCGGTAAGCCCTTGATAGGCAGAACTTCTCCGCAAGCGTGAGCAGAAATGAGGATTGTTTCGTCTTCCCTACTTTAGTGCAATACATTGACGTCTTTCGATTGTTATAAAACAGTGTTTTTGCTCTTTTGTTAAGCCATCACTGCATTCTAGTGACGCGACCAGCTAACGCCTCAGATCTTCGTCTACGTCTGCACGTACAGAGTGCGCCAATAGCTAGGCGTGACTTTCTTGCGTAAAATAATACATTGATAAATAGGCCGCTGAAATTAATAAGCTATCTACACTATTGCGTACAGAGATTTGGGAAATTTGAAAATGGTTAGTGATTGAAACAATAAAAGTCGATTTAGAATAGAAACATCAATTTATTGTCATAAGATATAAGAGCTATCAATGGATAACAGAAAGGGGTTAATTAAAGTTAATTAGCTTTAATTAATTTGTGTAATGCGAGGTCTGGGATATTGTTCCTTTCTTATTGAAAGACTCAGGACTCTGCTGTGCTATGACATGATTTGCAAGATATTTTCTTGGTTCTATATCTCCAAATGGCTTTTCCATATGGAAACTATTTTGGATCGTTTACGTGCATAAAAAGTTGCGACCTATTAGTTGCGAACCAGAAGGAATAGCATTGGCTTGAAAGATACCACTGTACTACTTCTTCCACATTATTCCTTGTTTTTATGGAAAATTTCCCTTTCTAAATTCAAAAAGCAATCCCATACTATAATTGAACAACCCCACGTTTTGCTGTTCGTACAATATACTCTAGCAGCTTTCCCTTGTTCGTTAATCATCTCACGAACACCCTTCTTCTTTGACCAATCACTCGAAATATAGACTCATCAGTCGATAGAACATTTTTCGAGTATCAGTTGGGATAAGTTTGACCAGGTAAGTGGAAGGTAATGTGAGGTACAGAATTGGATCTCTGAGGCACCCCTAATGGCATATAATACTTACTTGAAATAAATGTATTGTGGTAGGCATTTTTATTTGGTAAGTGATCTCACCAAAAGTGAAGAAGAAAGAATTGAGGCTGAAGAAGAAGTATATAATGATAGAATTATAATTTCCTTGCAATGAACCAATGTAATTAAACTCCTGAAAAAATATCAGTCCCGGCAGGATTTGAACCCACGACCTCTGCGTTATGAGCGCATTGTTCTACCATTACACCACGAGGCCGCTTGTGAGTTCAAATCGCTTTTAATACCTAGATGTCATGATGTCTGTAGATATATAGTCATATCTCACAGACACTATATTTATGTTAAAGGCAAGTTCTTTAACAATTTAACTAATATTAATACTAAATCACCGTTGGTATTAGTAATGATAATATTACAATTTTCTTGCATTTAACTAACGTAATTAAATTCCCGAAAAAATATCAGTCTCAGGAGCACAGGCGGTCTCGTGGTGTAATAGTAGCATAATGTGCCGGTAACGTAGAGGTCGCGGGTTCAATATTAATATTAGTTTAAAAGTATACAATGATTAAGGATATCAAAGATAGGAGATATATTAGTATACATAACGCAAACTTGACTACGGACATCTAGAGCTTCACTAATATGTTATGTCATGCTTTTTGAATTAACTATTCTTGAGCGACTCGATATAAAACCATGCTAAAGTGGCAAGAGATCTACATGAGCAGTGGTGTATATATGATTTTAAAGCACTGTTTCAGAATATAACTGGAAAGTCATAAAGCATGAATAATGGATTCCCGAAATGGTATTTGTTACAAACTGTAATAGGGTTCTTTTCCAGTTGGCAGGGAATCTGTTTATTTACAGAATGCTATTGAAGATAACAGCTATTGTTTAGCAAATTTAGTATGACGGTGTCTGAGAACAGAAGACGGTAGAACCGCGATAAACTGATTACTAAGGCAATACGTGATAGAAACGAGCCTCCAGTAACAAAGCTACGGTATATTATAAAAACATTATTTAGTAAGGAATTAGTTGGTGTTCCACAAGAAGTTGGCAAAAGGAATAAACAATTTCTTGGATTACTAGCGTCTAGACCATCTGAAACCCTAATTGTACGGCATTTGTCATTTACGCGCTTCCACAGCGCAAAACCATCCGACTTTGTGCTTTTTGTACATTAAGCAAATAAGCAGTATATGTATAGTAACTTTTATTTTAATATGGTGCTTGATTTCAAATGTAAACCAACTTGTAAACCTGCAATGCGGAGAAAACATTGGCTTTTTTGGAATACGAATATGAAAAATGTCATCAAAGTGTAAATAAAAATAATGAACGGCTTGATTTGAGTTTGTATAATTTAGAAGAAACACCCAGTCCACAACCTTAAGTGTGCCATAAAACACGTCCAAATTCATATTATGGAAACTACTAGCAGATAATGCAAAAAGATGTGTAAGTTAATGTAGCATACAATTTGATAGTAACTAAACTGATCTTTTGCGAGCAGTAAATTCTTTATACACCTACATGTCTGTGTACGTATGTCATAACTAGAGACCGGATTATATACAAAGTGCAAATCTTCCATTTTATTTATTATATTTTACGTCTATTTGTAGATGTCTTGCACTGATTAAAATTAATTAACGCTAATTAACTTTAATCAGTGTAAAACATCTACATATAGACGTAAAATATAATAATTAAATAAAATAAAAGATTTGCACTTTGCATATAATCCGGTCTCTAGTCGTAACAATAATAATTACGAAGAAATACAAACACTAAAGTTAGAACCATTTGAGTTCTTGAGGTGAATGTTACCTCAAGAACTCAAATGTTTCTGAATCATCGATAACACTACTGCGGAATACAGAAGCTCTTCTTGAAATCTTCTTTCGCCCTACCCTACTACCAGATGTTCCGAATTCAATACTCGTTTAAACATAATGATACATGTAAATGAATAGATTCTACGCTGTCATCGAGCTCCTGCTTTTTCTTCGTCTTCGATCTTGCTACTACGACTTGGCTTCTGTCGCAGGTTGTTTCTCTTCGCCGTCTTCAAAGATAACGAACAGCAGCTAGCTCATACCATTTGTGTGTGCTGAGTTCGCGTTTATTTCATTACGGACGCACAATGGCGTACAAATATCACGACGGTCAGGTACAAGTAGTGCCTTTTAGGCTTCGATAATATCAACATGTAATCCTACACGGTATATACGTGGTCCAGCAACTACATGAGAGCTGTTGTAATAACTACGTGATCGCGTGCATTAATTTCTAAACGCAAATGATTTGTGCTTAACCGGTCGGCACTGGGGTAATGCGTAATAGTTGAAGAAATCGAGTTAAAAATAGAATTGGGATAGCCTAACTTGCACAGTGGGCTCCTCTGTCGTTAATGCAAGTTAAAATGTGAAATTTTTGGTGAAAAACGTATTTCAGAAATTTAAACTCTTAATCAAAGAAGAGTGTTGTATGATGGAAAAGATGAAAACCACTTTATTTCTCAACGATATTTTCTTGAAATATATTTATCATTGATCGAAGTACATAGTAAAACACAGTTTTTACAAATGTGTCCAGCATATTCAACACAACGTAATACATATACATGTTTCGGTATCGCTGTAGCGTCCTCGGATGTTCTGGGGAATTTTAGGATTTAGAATAACACATTGTACATCAACAAATTCATACATTGGAAAAAGTATAATATGATCGCTGGATCTTTTAAGAGTACACTTAGGAGGAATTTGTATTCTATTTATTCTATATAAACTACATTGGTGTGCTGGGTTGGCGTGTTTGTCTCACGAAAATCCGAACTTGTTCAAAATAGTCACTTCTAGTGGCGTCGTCTATTGGCTTCAATAAAGGTTGAACAGGCTTCGTCTTTCGCCAATGCTTCATAAAAATTTTATGGCAATCAAATCATTCAAAGCCGAGACATAACGCATTACCTGACCGTGTTTTTGAGATATTGGTTGCAAAATTAATTTCTAACAAAGAGCAAGTATAAAGCTTTATTTCAAACTTGACAAAACATTTACGGAAACGTGACAATGATGAAAATCATTTAAGGTGAGAACTATCTATCTCGTACTAGCGTATATAAGTGGTAGAAATGATTTCAAAAAGTCGTTAAGATATAAAATACAACGAACATTCTGGTCCAAAATATACTATGGATACTGAAAGGAAGCATCGAAATAGAAAATGGGCTGCAATGTTCGTTACTATGCATGGAAATAGAGTAGGAAATGTCCAAAAATTCAATGTTACGCGTGTTGAGCATTTGGCCGTGAGAAAAGTTTGCATGCGGGTTTTTTCTACACAAATTGATTGATGACCCAAAGCTTCTTCGAATCCAACATTACAAGGACGCAATCACATAGTCTAAAAAGTACAATAACTTCAAACATTCGACTGTAACAGGTGATGAGACCGCCAAAGCGTTGAATGGAAGTATCCAATCGAACCAAACCGGAGAAGCCAAGAATTAAAACAATATTGATTTATTTTTGCAATTTAGAGGTACCATAACAGTGCATAAGAAGTTCGTTCCATCAGGGTAACTGTTTAGTGCCGTGCTTTATCTGAGTATTACGAAGCGTTTATCACGTATTCGTCATGTAGGGCCAATATCATGAAAATGGAAGCTGGTGATTGTTAATGCATCATCATATCGATTCACTTGATTTTTAAAGCTCTACTCGTCGTTTTCATATTTGGCGACTTGATTTTCGACTTGCTCATGCGAGCTGAGCTTTCTTCTATTGAGGAGAGTTGCTAGTGAGTTAACGTTAGCAAACGCCGGAAGAAACTTACATAATTTTCGATTTTGTGGAAAACCCGCACACCTTTGTCATCCCCAATTCCTAAGTCAAGATCTGATGGAGAGTGAAGGGATTCGTTTGTAATTTATTACTTATGATTCTCAATGTTGGTCATTGGTCTGCCCTCGGACGAGGCCTCGTATGTTCCACATATCCTCCAATTTTCGAGGTTCGTCTCCGTTGTATCTTGATCCTCTAAAAATGTTTTGTGCGACCAAAAAGTTGTAATCTTGATAAAGCATACTTCCCATATATGCATATATTCTCTAACGCAACTTCACGCTCTCTACGGTTACATGGTTGACGCACGAGATTGTAACTTTAGTTGCGTTTCTACGGGGACTTGACCTGCGTAGGAGAAAACCGCAGTATTACCAGATTTCTCTCAGCTACCTCTTTACTTTTCTGCTACACCTCGTATAATGGAGTAAATTACATAGATATTAGAATACTGTTGCAGGCAGTTTACTAGATGCTAAAATCTTCCATCAACAATGGAGACCAATGGTTTCTAAACTGCTGACCTCTGCCTGAGAACTTTGCCTGAGAAAGTTTTATCCAATCGATGTTAGTAGCTAATTAGTTTTATACTGCATGTTATCAATAAAAGGTCAAATCAAGATAGCTTCAAGGAAAATATTAAACATTCAATTACCTGGCAATTATAACACAATTATTATTGTGTATCCTGTTTCGTAAATGTGCATATTCTCAACGGCAATGCGAAAAGAAGGAAGCTAAATATGTAGAAGCAAACAATTTTACCTCTCGCGCTATCAGATCGTACCAGAATCCGGCTGTTTTAATTACTACCTGCAAGACTGATTGATATATTCCGTATTCACTCACACAGGTACACCTAACTCAAATATGTTTACGTCATAGACGTAAATGAATAAGCAGACACACATAGACATTTATACCAAATAAAAGCGACGTTTTTCTCTCATTAGAACCCGCTTCTCTTAATAGCATTCTTTAACACTTGCTCCGCCAGTTACTACTACTGTTTACTACGGGTCGACGATTGTTAATAACGCAACTGACCTATCTACAACTTATAATCAACATAAATAATGAGAACTTAATTAAGACCATATTTTAGAAACGCACTATGGGTGGAGATACGAAGTAGAAAAATATGACCATGGCTACGTTAGCACTTGTACGTATAAGGAATTGTTCTGGCTCATTTATCTATTGTTGTGCCGTATACGCGGATAATGAATGTTCGTTCCTCACGTGGGGAGCCATTTGTAATGTTATGCAAGCTGTCATATTTAAGAATATGCGTATTCCTAGAATATTTTCGTCCGTAATATATTTAATAAAGCTCTTGCATTTCCATATCTATAATTACTTTGCCCAATATTGTAATTCTAAAATGTTAAAAGGAACTGTACATAAATGATTGGAATTTGTATGATAAACGACATACTCAGACTCATATATTGTAGATAAAGATTGGTATCGTCAAATAACAGAAATCAGGCACTTGAGCGCGTATAAACATCCTATCTAAGAATAGATTCTGTGTTAAAGGAGTACGATCGGTATCACTACTATTAGTATTGTATATTTATTTTTTACTTACATGCAATGATTTATTGTTGACCTATAAATTATTTTAAATTGTTTATCGTAAAAGGCAATCGTCTGCTTGCAGCAGTCTATTAATAATAATATTGTCTATTCAAACCGCTAAGGATTTTGTCTAAAGCAATGAGTGAACGTGGAACTATGATTTTGACCGAAAGAAACCGTCTTATGTACAAACGGGTGAGTGCACATATTCTACATATCTAATTATATCTAGATATTCAGATGGGCAAAAAATTTGAATATCTAAAAGTTAACGTAACTGTTTGTATTATGTTCTCAAAAAGCGATTATACATTTTGTTACTCAATAAATTATGTCACTTGATTTCCTATACAGACATTATCTGAGCAGTCAACGGTTATAATACGCATGTGCATTTTCCGATATTCTTTCTCGCTCCAGTATTCCTCTACAATCAGTCTATCAGTCATTCGCTGTAAGCAGTTGCCCTCTACATCATGCTTACAGCTATAGTGTAGACGCAGGATTGTAGGTGCCTGCGTGTTGTTGACTTTGCTCAGATTATATCTGTATATAGTATTAATAGAGTGAACCGCAACGCTTTAAAATTTTGGATAACATTTTACGAAGGTACATAGTTCGGTATAAATACAAAGTGAAAACGCAAAATATATGCACATCATATCTACTTTAACGAATAGACGTGTTTGTAAAGAATCTGATTAAATAAAATCATCACTTATAGTTTCAAATATGTTTTATTTCCATTAACACAATATTTAATTAGTAGCAGTCTAGTTTTATTCGGCATGGAATCTACCAAATTTGGTAAATATTCTTCCGAAATATCCATGCTTTTTAGACCGCTTTCACTAGTAGCTACTCTTGTTGTTTTGGGCAACTGTTTTCGAAACAATTTTCCAGCAGCTCTCGGAGTTTAAATCGGGGCTATTTCCAGACCAGGACAAGGTTGTAAGGCCTCTTTCCTCTAAATAACTTGTTACCTACAATAATAGACTGAGTGTTAGTAACATAAAATATTTTAATTGAATATATGTCAATTAGTAATTTGAATTTTAGTTCCGTGACATTGTATTCTAAACTGATTTTCTATCGTCAACATAAAATAGTTATTTAAAATTTCTACGTAATTCTTAGTATTCGCAGATTTGTCCAGAATGGCAAGATTACCCGCCCCTTGCAGGAAACTTCATAGTTTACTTAAGGCAATCGTCTAGAGATTCCTTTCTTCTACGACGACGAACAAACTGGACATTATCTGGCTCGTACAAATTAAATTTTGACTCGCTAGAGAAGATTACATTGTTTTACCCCTTAATAGTCTAGTTTCGATGTTCACGAGCTCAGTGCGGGCCTAGTTTTTAGACAAGAATAACCGCATATTTAGCATGTATTTACAATCGCTACCTAAATACAACTAAATTATTAAGACATCTGAATATCGTTTATCTAATACCTAGATACGTTTATCACATTTAAGCAGGAGAATGAAGTCATAATTCATCTGAATCCAACCAATCGCGCTTGTATAGATTTTTCGTAATATTACGGATCGTTTTGTTAATGCTGTATTTAGTACTATTTTTTTGCTTCTTAATTAATAATCGGTCTTATTGATTACATTTTTAGTTCTTGATGATCCATATCGTGTACATTTTTTACAATTTTCTTTTATGGCACACTTTCTTTTTCGTATGAATTTAGTTATGTACGGTTTGCTGTGATAATCCTTTTAAATGAAAGTTTTTTTTGAGCTTTAGTAGAAGGATGTCAGAAACTCTGATGAGAATGACGAAAGCGGTACATTTTTACTACCTTGGCTTTTGTTTAATGGAAAAAGTCTACAACCTTCTAGATAATTGCAAAGAAGTAAAAGTTTCTGATGATTTCTTTTGTGATAATTAATTTCCTTTATCATTAAATTAAGACAGAAAGTATAGGGCGAGAATTTTTTGATATCTATAGTTTACCGTCTTCTGATTACAGTCTAAAATTTATTATTCTCTTTTGAATAGAAACTGTACTTGGCTTTAACCTCATAATAAAGCTTAAACATTTTATGTTTGTGTGCAAGCTGCCTAGTAGTAAATTAAATAATAAGCTTCATTATAAAGTTAAAGCTAACTACCGTTTACAATTAAAAAAGCTATATTAACCAATTTAAACGACACTGTCCAAAATAATTAACATTTCATAAAAATGATAATATTAAAAAAATGATTTCTCGTACTTCTTTCGGTATTTTAGTTTTTGAACACATTGTTATATTTAAAACGTGTCTATACAAGTTTCACTGTATTCCTCTTGGAAAAGTGTAGAATATTGCATTTTCAATGTAGAAAAATACAGAAATATTCAGTTTTTACATTTTTATTGCAGTAATTCTTACAAAAATATAGAGTAATGAGACGTATGATCCCCACGAACACCTAACAATACTTGGCATATTGATAGCGTGGATTGCTTTAGAAGATTGAACAATTCCCGGGGAAACATATTCCATTCCTCCCTCTTGTAATTCTTAAAGTGCTTTCGGTGGCATATTTCCTGTAGTATTACGCCTTTCCAGCTTTCCAGTGGTTTCAGCGAACTAATTTTAAATGCTGGTTGTGTTGGAAGTGTGCCGGTTGCGACAGGTATACATTATCTGTTATTGATGTTGATCCGCCTTCCCTTGTCTTCATCGAACATATCTGATTTCCATGCCAAAGTCTAAGGTATTAGACTTTGGCATACCCACCATGTTGCATATATTTACTAATAATCACAGCAGTAGACTTTTAAGTATTAAAGGAACGTGTTAAAACGCACTTTTACAGTCTGCAACGACGATCGTTTTAAAACATGCATCAATATATTAAAACACATCTGCATATTTAGTTTCGTGATTAGGAAGGTTGACTCTAGTATATAAAAATATTTGGCAGTGACTCTATTTTTTAGTATGAATTGGGTGGAGTACCTGTGAATTGTTTTGCGCTCTTGAAAAGGAATATAACATCACTGTAGCTTATAAGTTACTTCCTTTGGTTATTTAATACTTTATATTATTTACTAGTAGTACAGTGATAGAAATAATGGTAGAAATTCTTAATATGAAAGTTTCTAAGGTATTTTTTACCAGTAATATACACAAATATATATTAACAGCGTATATTCGTATGTACGGGCGTGTAATATTTTTCCTGAAGAAATACGATTGTCTACATCGTTTAATTAATATGATACCATCTGGTAGGGACTTTGCCTACGCAAACAAATTAGTCCAGAAATCCTATTAGTCCATCGACTAACGACATCGCATAGATAAAGATGCCTCGTTGGAATTACTGCGGCTATGGAATTATTCAAATCATCGGGACGGTCCACTGTGATATGGCTCCTACCTCGCATACCAAACTACCGTAAAGCAGTGTTGATTACAGATATAATCTTATTACCTGTGTGTAATACAAGGGAGTAACGTGTCCGAAACGAATTTAACATTTAGATGAGCAGCTAACCGACCGCGACAACCGTTTAAATATGAAATGAATAAATTTCGTCGGTGAAGCAACGTACAGTGAAAACTACTCGTATCCGTATGTGTATACGTACAACCGTATTAGGAGGTACGAAGAAATAGGCCCATAAGCAACTCGATATATACATACATATGTAAGAATATTGTTTCATCGTGCTAGTAAGGTGGACGATAGTTGGTAGTAATTCGATATGTGAGAAGGGTTTGTTTTCTCTCGAATGGTAATCTTTGAAACCTAAGACGTTCCTTACTGTTGTCTATTTACAAGGTTTGCTGTTTCTTGTTAAATTAATACATAGTAGTTGTGCAACTAATCACTAAATGAACATTTTGATATCATTGTATTGTTTATTTGTATACAAATAGTAGCTCCATCCTGTTTGCTTTGTTTGTGTTTTTCTATTTAGGGTATTTCTGAAGCCTGTTTTTATATTGTGTACGTCTCTCAATTACTGGTAAATTTAAATCCAATTTTATATACGGTGGTTACAGTATCAGAAAAGATTAACTGCAATAATGATCACCATCGTCTGATTTTTTTCCTTTTGCACGATATTTATAATTTAGATAATCCACTTTTATGGACAAAATTAAGTTTCTTTTAATTAATAATGTACTATTGAAATATAAAATAGCAATAGCACTTACTGCAATAAATGAACCCCAATACACTTCCGAATTCTTCTAATAATGAAATAATGGTGGTTCTATAATATGCTTTGCTCCAGTACCCTATCCAGCGATAAGTGTAGTTCCTGTCTAATTTAGAATCACAAATGAGTATTGAACTGAACACCGGTCATGTTGGCACCGCATTATTATCCAGTGTTGTAAAGGTACATCTTCGAACAGTATTACGAACACTTTGTTTAGCAATCTCTGTACTTATTACCATGTAATAAGTTATTGAAGTCTATTGAGGATCATTTATTTTGGTACCAAGGATTCTGCACCATACGGTGACATTACGTGCACGTTGCTGCGCTATCTGTCATAACCATCCCGAAAGGCCTATAGCCAGTGCGATAATTATTCTCAATATTTTTAGCAAATTCAAAGCAGATGGTTGTGTTAAAAATTTTTGGAAAGAAAAGAAACAGAACCAATTACGTTTTAAAAGAATACGTGAAAATGAATAACCTAAGGTACGTCGGGGAACAATCCTTAGGATGGCATTTAGATGTAGCCATAACGAACGGAAATATAAGTCCAAACCATCAGGGACCGTTCGAGGAAATGTTGACATTTTTAATAAAATACTTCTTACTGATGAAGAGTTATTTGCGGTAAATGGTGTCAACTTCTGGAATTTTCGGTTTGTATCTTGCTTCTATTTATTAAAAAAATAAAATAAATTTCCTTTCGATTAAACCATATGGATTGGTCTCATAAAAATCTTCATGCTTAGAACCTAACCCGAACGTAAACTCTTAAAATGTCAGTGTCTCGATTGGAGTGACAAACGATAAACTTATCAGCCCATTTCTTATTGCCTGAAACCTCAATCTAACAAAATATTTGGATCCCTTGCGAGACAAGCATTTCTTCAGTTGAAAAACATAATGTTGATGAAGCTTGGTACCAAATGGATGAAGCTTTGCTACATTCCACTAATCCCATCAAGAATTTTTTAAATAACGCATTTAATACTATTGTCTCTCAAGTTCAGACAATTCACTCCAAACGATTACTTTCTTTGGAGTTAACTAAGAAAAAAATTTAAATAATATGCAAACACATAACTTGCGGAACTGGAAGACCGTATACCTATTGTATATGATGAAATAAGCCCGAATTTTTTAGAATTACTCTGCAATGCTTTCAAGAACGTCGTCCTTAATGCCTTGAAAGATCAGGAGGGCACTTTGAAAACTTACTGCGAAATTAGGCTTCACCTTACTTATGTTGTTTTGTTTGTTAATCGTTAGAATAAAATACTTTCTGTATTAAATACAACCATTTTTTTCGTAGCTTTGTTGACAGGACAAATATTATTTCTGTAACAGATTCTACTATACTTTCGTAATAAATTTAAAAAGTATATTGGAAGTTTTACTTTATCGGCAAAAAATATTGTAATAGATAATTTTATTTGCATTAAAATAAGTCTGTTACAAACATAACAGTACTGGCAAAGCTAAGTTTTACTAGAAGCTCCTAAAGTCATGCTTAACGCACAACTGGTTGCCTACCATGCTCCTAACTCATTAGCAAATTTCTTTTTAAAGTTACAAACAGAAGAAGCGTTTATACAGTAAAGAAAGGAGCTAAGTTTATATACATCTACACTAAGGGTATTTTCCCTATTTATCGATATTTAGCGATATTGACGAAGTTCTACTATTTCACTATGTAATTCCCGGTCATTATGGTTAAGAAATGGTTATAGAGAAATTGCTAAATTGTATAAAACTGTAGAAGCTTCACTAGATACATATATGTTTATTTACAATGTAAAAATTAAGCTTTAGAAATATATCTTGTATTCGATATGGAGATACTGCAAAGAATTAATAATCCGTTTCTACATTTTACTTTATCTGCCTATAAAAATGGTATTTTCATAGCACGAAGATTCAATTTATTTTATTGGTTCTCAAGTTTCATAACACTCATTCTTTAAACTATGCAATAAATGTAGAATAAGAGTAAATAATATTGTGACTAAATTTAAAAAATATTAACATAAATAAACATAAACTATATGTATAGTGTAATTTATTACAAAATTAAACTGAGGGATCGCATTAAAATTTCAGTTGATATTTTTTTGTTAATTTTGCCTTTTGTATTTGTATTTTTTTTTTCATTTATTGGAAATTATTCATGTATACATATGATCTTTGGAAACCTTGGAATCTTTGCAACATTTACTTCGAGCCGTTTGATTTTAGAATTCGACAGACAAATTCGTTATTTTTTCTTATAACTAAAATATCTCTTCCTTTAGCAAATTAAATAAGTTACAGAAATAGTTTTTTTGAAGATTAATTCAATGCCCCGATGAAATACTATGAACTTCCGCTTTTCTAAAGATATTCATTACAGGTGCGTAAATATAAAAATCGTATATATGATGCGTACAATTCAGCAACTATAACATTCAATCTCAATAACCGCCATTCAAGCGGTGTTACGTTTGGTCTCCTTGATAGCCACGTTGTAGAACATTCTTTTCTAACCTAGAAGCTGGGAACGATTCTCCCTAATTAGAGACTTTCTAGATCATTGTAATGAATTGGAGACCCATCGTGATAGTTGCTCTATGGAATATTAACGAAGAAATCTTCAAGATTGAGGTGTAATGGATGTAGGATATCTCACCAGTCATTGCATCATTAAAGGAGTAAGAGCTAGTTACAGTTGTTTCCATAGCTACACTTTGTATATTTTGTTACTCGCAATGACTGTAGCAGTCACTGCATCTTTTTATGGATTACTTCTTTTAAGCTCGCGAACTTGTGCTCCTCATACTTCCATGCCAGTAAGCGTATTTATGATAAAATTCCACTACGTAACTCTAAATTCTGTGCACTGTGATGACCACTGGGAATATTAGCGGAAACGATGTAAAAAATACAAAATTTAGTACATAATTTTCTTGCTCTTGCTTTCTATACTGTTCATCTTTGACATTAATACAGTTTTTCCACTGTACATCTAATTCTTTGGCAAGACGTCTTCAGAATTTTTCACAGTTGCTCCACGTAACGAAAATCTCTCATGACGCATTTTATTTTTAATGCTTAGGAATAAAAGGAAATCACAGGGTGATACAGAACAACAAGTCATTAATTCAACATTTTTAATTGCTGAAAAACAATTTGGCGTGTTGTGTGAGAGCTGTTGCGATCATGATGAAGAAAAGTTCCCTGATCTCAATTATTTCTTCTGGTTTTTTCGATTATTTCTGGCTAGCATAAAGCCGAAAAAGCAAGCGACCATTTTCTATGCAATACTGCGAAATCGAACAATTTCTTTCGGTATACACATAGCCAGGAAGGGGGCACGATTTCCTTGCTTCAAACTCCATAATACTTTCTTACAATCCTAACTAACATATTAGCACTTGCAGCATTTTCTTAAAGATTACAGCATTATCATTTTAAAATGAATTTCGTATATTTGCATCCAAAATAACCATCTTATATGTCTTATTGAAAGAAACGGACAGAAAATAGGAGATTTATACTATATATAGTTCATAACTAATTCTTAATGTTATATGCTCCATTCATCATCCCATTTAAAATTTACAAGTTTCATTGAAAGACCTGCAATAACATTTTCTGCACTGTATTTACGCATGGATTTATTCGACCAGCTACATGATTAATGCGATTTCCCCACATAAAATGGCATCTTTAAAATTACATCAAAACCGCACTATGAGTTACCTGATTTTGATTTATTGGTCACTATTTTGTCAGCAGCAACAGTATCAGATAGCTTACACTGTATCTTATTTTATACTTATCGTTTTCTAATGTAATCTTACAGAAATCTTGAGTTATTATCTTGCTGGCGTCTGATTTTATTCCGCGTAAATTTTAATAAGGAAAAATAAACAAGTTAAAGTGAAATTTAAATTCTAAAGTTTCAGAGTGCGTTGCAATCTTGACCACCTTGAAAACATGTTAGATGTTTACGTTTAGCTTAAATGGGAACAAAGATAAATTTGTGTTTCAACTTGTATTATTTCTAGGAAATGAAGTGAAATACTGGATGAACTCCAAATTGCGATTATGCCTATGTATTAAAATCGTGCTTACACTGTCACCCACTAAAGTTTAAAAGCTTGGATTATTTTCAAAAAGATAGTCAAGTTAACCTGAAGACGAAAAGAAGAAACTAAAATGTTACGTAATATTTTTTCCGCTCAATAAAGTGCAAAAATAAACTAAAAATGCCACTGGTTTTGGAGTTGATATTCCCCATACATTACATGACATTCCCTCGCTTAACTTCGTAATTGTTTTCTGACTACCATCTTTTTAGTTTCCTGTGTAAAATGTTCCACACATGATATTTGGACATCAGAGCTTCATTCCTCATTCGCCAGCAAAGATCGTGTCCTTAAGGGGATGATGTCATTACTATTAATACGTTACTTCTTTGTTATGCATCTAAACATCATTTGCACAATACTGCTGTGTGCTTGATTGTAATTGTGCATAAATTTGAATTGTTTTCCTGATAATCTTGTGTTTCATTAATTTGCAGTAAATCTCTCATGCTCTAATAGACAAGACAACACCAAACCTGAATAGAACCACTCCCGTGCTTAAGTGAACTGCTGGTACAAGATAGTCGCGAACCACTTCTTCATGCTTAGACCTCCTTGCGAACACCTCAAACTTATATGTCCAAAGCACTTATTTCAAAAGTCCTTTATTGCCCATTCGTGCCTATTATCAACGTTTTACTCCATTATTTCGCCGTAGAAGCAGCCTTCTTACTGCAACTCAGCCGCATAATCCTGTTTATCACACTCAGTATATTATAGTACTCACTAAAATCTAATTCGTATGCCCGCATTTGGACTCAATAGCAATTTCTGGTGTTGCGAATATTTTCTAATGAATTTGAGTCTTAAATCGGCTACTTGAGATATGCTTCCTTTGAGGAATTCGACGTCAGGTACTTGAAAACACCACCTTTTTGACTAATTTGTCGAATAGAATAACCTCCTTTAAGTACACTAATGATTGAGGATCGTTTGTTAATACTTATTGGCTTTTCGTGCGGCATTTGAGCTCCTTCGTACCTGTATTCTAAGATTTCGTTCAGAAAGGACTAGCAGACTTAAGCATTTAGTTTCGAGGGTTAATTATGCCACCGCTATGCAAAATAACATTATTTGAAAGCTTTTATATTTTTAATGTTTATAAGATGCAGAATCTTTGTCGTCGGCCACATACAAAAAATATTTTCGACTTTTTTCTTTAAGACAAAAAATAATTGGTCATAATTTTGTCTAGACTAATTGCATGTTTATTTAGAGTTTGTTTTTCTTGTAGCCACAGCAGAATTTCCTTTTTCTTTAGTTTGGGTTAAAATAAGCATGATTTTCTTTATTATGTGGTCTTCCGCTTTATGCGGTGTATTGGATGAATGGTTGCAGTATGAAACAATCAAATAAAACCATATTCTGAGCTTCCATTCATAAAAAAAAATTGGTGATTATAGCTGAAAGAATATATTAGGAAATTAATTAACGATTGCAAGAACTGTGTGGTTGTACAATTCACAGGTATAGCAGTAAACTCCACTCACACAAATTTATTAATTCAGCGGAACCCAGCGTTTCGAGAGCACGTGGACTCTCATTGTCAACCGTGTTTACCGACTGAATGTAAAAAACTGTATCACACATGCAAATTATTTTCTACGCAGACTCTAAAATTTCTAAAACATATGACTATTTACACCTAATAGATTGTTATTGCTTATAATAAATACAAATTTGCCTTTGTTGGATCATAAGTGCGTCGTATTGTAATAGTATTATGAATATGTGTTTTACAAAATGTTTTACGTCTCCAATCGTCCATAAGTCGAAGTGTCTGTACAATCACTGCATCAACTAGACCGCGCTTTCTTATTGAGAGTCACAGTTAACACACAACCTTAATTTTTTAATGTCACAATGGAAGAAAATTATTCGTCCATTACTTATAATTACTCTCTCTTTAATTAATGGTATAAGGAGCTGTCTAAATAATTGCGGCATAAAACCATCGTGCAAACTCATTCGTCCTGAATATCGTCCCGTTATGTTAGATACAAACATTCCATATAATTAATCTTCGATTTACTCATTTAACAAATAAGAATTCCGTCCACGATTTATGTCAAGCGGTAAACGAGAACAATGACGAGTTAAAGAGAAGAGTAGAGAAAAAAATGGAATTAATTACTTTTACCTTTCACGTTCCTAACGCTTTTAATAGACATAGCGACTAGGAATCAACATGTAAACGCATGCATCATCGCTTGCGGTTTTTCGCCGTGCTTCACAATGTATCGCAGCATGGAATTTATACAGAGCGATTAACTGTAATAATATCTACTTTAAAATGCGATACCAGTTCTGTGATGTTAATAACGGACTATAGGTTGAGTAATGAGTGCTACATATTTTCCTTTCCTTTCTTTTACTTCAACTTTATACCTATTGGTAGTTGGGAGTAAGTAATACTAATGACCTTCATTTCTGAAGAAGGTCAAGACAATATGGTCGAAACGTCAAGCATCCCAAACTTTGTACACGACAGAGAACCTGAGAACTGAAGAACGGCCATAATTACCTACCAATTTTTGGTGCTCGTTATGCTACTTACTCTGGGTTGATGTGCATATTTTTTATAAAAAAATGTTCATTTACATTAGTTAGTAAATATGCACAGTATATACTGTTAATATACTTAGCACATCTTAACTTTTTGAATCGAAGGTTTGGAAGCTGTATCGGATTTAAAAAAAAGTCACAGATACAGTAAAATTTTATCGTGATTATTAATGCTTTTATACAACATAAGTGATTGTCGTCAAATAAAAGAAGATTAATTCAAACATGATGATATTTATGCATTATTTAGCTCGTCAGTTTATTCCTGCTTTGGCTTTGATAACCGCTGTACAAATTTTAGGCACTCTTCAAAGCAATTTCTCTAGACAGTCCGCTTCAATTTGTTGCCATGCATTCTGTAAATATTTCCATTGGTGTTGAGTATTCTGAGGTTATCGCTATCTAGCCCTTATATCAAGCTCATCCCATAAGAATTCTATGGGGGATAAATCCGGTCTTTGAGGAGGCCAAACCAACTATTTTAGTTAATTTCTTGCTGCTTTCTGCTCTAAAAAGTTTTTATGAATTCGAACCGTATGTTTAAAGTCATTGTCTTGCTGGAACACAAGCAGCTCACCAACAAGGCAGCTTCCACGCAGAATAGCATGCTTTTAGAAAATATTAAAATAATTTTTTTTCCGGATTGTACCACTAATTTTCAGTAAATCACCCGTAGTTGTTCCAACAAAACAACTCCAAACCATAACATTACCACCTCCGTGTTTGACGGACAGCACTAAGCAAGCGTCAACGAATAAAAACTCCCCGTTGCGTACCAAATAACTGAAATTTGTACTCGTCGGTCTATAATACTGCGTTCTAATCATCCAGTGATAAATTTGCATGCTCTCTTGCTCATGTTAATCGTTTCTGTTTATACGTGCGTTTTAAAATCGGGTTTTGCGGCCGATTCATCCCCTTAAACCTGCTGCCAATAATCGTCGTAACAGAAACATTTGTTCGTTGTTCTGTATTAGCGTCGCGATATCCGGTGCCGTTAGGCATCGATCTCGTTTCGAAGTCGTTAGCATAAATCTATCTTCAGCTCCAAAAATCACCCGTGACCGCCCACCTGATCTTCTATCAAGATTTTGTCCTGTTTCTGTTCACTGGGCCAATGTGTAATGCCATACCTTTCGGTGAAATCCCTAACCCTATAGCAATTACTCTCGGTATATCCTTCGTCACTTTCTGCCTATTGGCATTTTTACCCTCAGCATTTTTCTCATTTGTTACAATTCCGCACTGATTTCAAAATGCTAATTTCGCACAGGAATGCGATAAGACACAAAGGATTAATGCCTTTACCACATGCACTAAACGATTTCTGAAGTAGTACTGAACCGTTTGACCGAAAGTAATTACTGCAGGTATGCTCCCTGTCTAACAGTAGTCGTATTCTTGGAAAAGAACAATACGATGTATTCGGGGGAAATTTGTACCTAAATGTTTGGACTTTACGGGTTATGTGTAACAATTTTATATTTGCATACAATAATTTATAATAGGAATTAACGATTTCACGATGTGCCTGTCAATTGTATTTTATAGCATTTTTGTAAAAAATCACTGTCGTAGAATAGAAACAAGATGTGAGAAATGACAAGAGTTTATTAGTAGTGGTGCATGATAATAGATTGACATTAGTAACCCTACAGAATTTTATATAAGTAGTCCAGCGAAATATAATGTTTTAGTTTCATTATTTAGAAGAACCCTCTACAACTAGCGAAGATTTCTAAGCAGTTTGTTTAAAATCCAAGACAAAAAGAAACCGAAAACAGTTTTTAACGGCGCTGCGGACTATTTACCAAAATAATTAAACACTGACCTGCAACATTTGGCCTAAATATCGAGCCATCCAGTATAGAAGGCGAACAGCTTGCCACGGCGAGAATATTGGCGCAAGAATAATTAATGATACAATTCTCATAGCTGTCAGGGTTCTGTGGCGTTCTTGTTGCGGTCCTTGATAGTTGGCTGTTGTTGTTGCGGAATATATAACCGAACCACTTCAGGTGCTCGTCAAAAACAAAACGCGCGCAACGCACTTATGAATATTTATACGCGGTTGTGTTATGTGTAAGACATATCGCGCCCGTGGTGAGATACATATATTATTATTATTCATGCGCCTACTCCAGCTAGTCGTCTTCTCCATCGTAGAGACGTTCTTGATGGGCGAAAAGTTTACATTAATACCGGCGCATTGTTTAACGATTCTGCGGCGCTACAATGTATATATGTATAATGTACATTCTTGCGTACAAATCTAACAACTGCATGAATTCAGATTTGCTTGAGACATTGTCGTCTACTCAGGTTTATTAATAAAACATCCTTTTAAATAGTTCTCGGGCTAGATTTATATTAAAATCTAACTACACTTTAAATTATTTTATGCCATACATTACTGCAGGGTATGTTCGTAAACTTTGTGAAGAAACAAGCTTAAGAAAATCATGTTTATTTCCGTTTCATACAAGATATTACAACAAAAATAAGAAAGATTGGATTGGTATTCAGCATCACTTAGAGGTTGCCATATTAGTGATAGAGGAGTTATTTGAAACAGCCTAATGTCAGAGTTTGATATTAGAACTAATTTGAAACGCCTTAAATAAGAAAATCCCCAATCAGTTTTGGCATCTTAATTTTTATTGCTATACAATTTCCTTGTGGTTGCTGTAACAGAAACAAATGTACTTGCAGGATGTGATTAAAAGAGATAAATTTGGAAAAAATATATTACGTATCCATGTTAAAAGTTATGGTCGACAAGAAATTTCGCAACATTTAGATAACAGGCCCGCAACGAATACTATCCCTACTGATGTACACTATCGTCCATATTATTTCGGATACGCAAATAAATTTAAAAGAAACCGAGAAAATAGTCACTCATTTTTCCAAAACTTAAAATTTTCATTACATTTTATCAATAGCGATTAAAATTAAAGTATAAATATAAAAAAGTAATCCTAACGAAAAGAAAAGTTTTTCTTAAACATTCCCCAGCTTTCACTATCTGAGACATCCGCTCCACTAGTTTGCCAGGACTCTATGTATTTGTCATATTAGTTCATTCCTCCTGTAAAATGTACCACAGGTGTCCTGCGGAGGCAGGGTGTACTTCTCGGACCCTTCTGTCTAATTCATCATATAACAGCTCGATGAGGGTTAGATCGGAGCTTTGCAGCGGCCATGTTATTTTTTGTAGTGTCATTATCTTGTTCTTCATTTAAGAAATTTTTACATATCGGTGCTGAGTGTTTGGGGTCGTTGTTCTCCATGAATACAAAATTTTCGCCGATTAGACGTTGCATTTTCTTACACTATTTCTAAATAACTCTCTTTTGGCACAATACCTTCGATTCGCTTCTAGTCTCCTATACCGGATATGAAAGACAACCCCAAAAAAGCTCAGAACTTCTTTCTTGCTTGACAGTTACACCATACAATCCTGCAACATTCTTTAACCTTCCGCTGTTCTTACAAAAACGCGTCTTGATTGTTCGAACACCTCAAACTTTGACCCATCAGTCTATAGCACCCTTTTTCAATCATCCACTGTCCAATTTCAATGTGTTTCTGTCCACTGTAGCCGTTTTTGCCTGTTTCTTCGTCGAAGTAATCTTCTTTTCACTGTAGTGATAGAAATTTTTCTTGCACGGTCGCGAATTATTTCGGCGGCGATTTCTGGTGCTATCAGTCTCCTATTTTGCTTGCTCAGCAATTTTATGCGTTCATCCTCAGCGTCAGTTATTATTCTCTTACGACCTGAACGTGCCTGATCTCGTAAACTGCCCGCGTTGATGTCTCCGAATGATATCACTCAACAGTCGATTTATTAACATATATTTTTTCAGAAATTTGACGCACTGAGTAACCTTGTTGATGAAAAACAACAATTACAAAGCGCTCTTCTAAACTTGTCGGTTTTCGTTTCGGCATTTTAATAAATTTAATCAGGTTCACACAAGAAGATTCGCTCTTAACACTGACGCTTGCACAAGCAGGTTTATTTAGAGACCAAAGCATTTATCAATACACAATACACTTTCGAGTGGCCTGCTCCCACTCCAGAGAGTATTGTAAGTTTATTCCCTGTAGTATTGTCCCAAAAATAATCCTATTTGTGGCCATGAGGATTATTCTGAAAATTACTATGTCATAAGGTAGAACAGGTTTTTAATCATTCTCTAATCGATATTCTTGGTAGATTGCCTGTAGAATTAATAAACAATATACTCCATAAAAGAATCTTATTATGTATAAAATCAGTTAGATTATCTTTTAGTACAGTTTACAACGTTTTATTGGGTGTCGGAACTAATATGGACGGTAGTGTAAGGTCAACCATTCTTAATATAAACGGGCAATAAAAACACCACTAAGTATTGGATGAGTATGTCCATTGATTGATATAAGGAAGAATAGAATTTCTTGATTTACACAAGCTGTTACATATTCAACAGTATATCTTTCAGAATTCTCAAATTGGATCGCATTTGATGATTAGCAAATTAGTACTAAGTGTGGTGGCCCTAATATCTAAGGAAGGTACCTGCCAACGTTTTGTATAGGACCACTAAATTCGAGTTTACCTTCACATGCGTTTATGATTTTATTAGCTGCACTATTCATAATACTTTATTACAATAAAGGTACAAGCAATGTAATTTGAAAACTGTGCCCAAATATTACAAATCGTTGCTTGTAGCTACAGTACTATAGCTCTTGTTTTTGGGTTATCCATTTTTAATATGTTATAATAGAAAACAAAGTGAGACAAACATAAAACGGAGACGATCAAATAAGAATGATGTAAGGTATTGTAAAACTGCTTTACTTGAAACCAACTGAAATTTCTATGTTTGGCATTTGGTTTTGAAGGTACTGCATGAAAATAAAAAATAGGACTTCCTATTTATATATTTTCCAATATCTATTTGCATCTTATACGATCATTTTATATAGCAATGAAATGATAATATATATATATATAAATGTCCTCCTCTTCGTTTACATAAATTTTGAAATGTATTAATCTTCTTTTCTCATTCGAAGTTCACTCTTCCATGTAATTACTGAAGAGAGCCTTTCAATCCAACGCTCGTGTAGAAATACATTCGAATTCGTCGAGGTAAACGGATAAGGCAGCATTTCAGAAAATGCCACACTTCTTTCCTTCCAACATCCTGCCGGAATGCAAAACACGTAAAGCGGCCGGGTTCTTATTTATTTAGAACAAAAAAAGGTTAAATTGGGTATGAAGGAGGCAGCGCAGAAGAAGAGGCGAAGGCACGGACCGGACGAATGGGGGGCAGCATAAATTAATCACGGCTACACGGAGGGCGCACCTATTGTTTTTTCTCCGTATTGCACGTGTTTGTCTTTTGTTCCAGCGTATACAGCGTGGTCGAGCGGTCTTAACTGATCGCGCTTATCTTTCGAATCTCCTTTTCTCCAAGTGGTGCTACGCGGCGATAAAGGAAAGGCAGATAATACCTATGCAAATAGGATGGAATAGAATGGGTAGATTTATTGCGTTTCGAGTTTATTGATTTATTACTTCTTGTATACAAAATTCAATATTTGCAATTTCTCAAGTTTACGCATTCGTTATATGCACAAATATCGTTGTTAAACTTTAAGTTTTACAATATCAAAAGTTAAATGAGCTAAACTGGCTTGAACAGACTAATGCAGAGATGTGAATCGGTATTGGGAGAACCTTAGGATGTAGATAGGCAGATAACTAATTTGCTTTTCCTTAAGCAAAAGTAGTATCAAAAGTCGTTAAATATAATATTACCGTTTATAAGTTTAAAAACATCTTGAGAAATATGTATTAAAATTGTATTGATGTCAAAAAGAAAACAACACATTTTTAATGCGAAAGGAACATATATATCTCTTACAAATTATAATACTACAACGGTGAAGATTATGTTATAAAGATACGTATGTAAATGGTATATATACAGGTACCTGATGGTTCCGTCAAAGAACCTATGTCTTTATTATATTGCAAACTGGCACAACTTTAACTTCTAAACTTTCAGCGGTAATCTTAATTCACTAGCAATGAAGGGATTGTCATAAACCAGGGGTCTCCAAACTTTTGAGCCTAAAAACCACACTTACCGCTCAACTAAATTCCAAGGAGCAACACTTACCTAACTCTATCTATCTGGTGATCTCATCAACATACTGTAGTTTTGAATTACGCGCAAATTCCAAATCTCGTTAGAGTAGTTGGTCCTGGAGCAATAGTTTAATGACCCCTGCCATAAATGCATTGTTAAATTTGGGCTCTGTAGACGTACTTTTCTGTCAACCAAATGACATTTTTGATTACCTCCCTCTTTTATTTTTTTTGTTCTAAAAAGTGGAATCACGACTGAAATGATAATATATATAGGAGACAAAGGTAACAAAAAACTACTTGACGTCTTAAACAACGTCATAATAAGAAAAGAAATACCTAACGCAATATGGGAATAATTATGCCGATATACAAAAAAGGAGACATAAAAGAATGCTTAAATTGCAGAGGAATAACGTTAACAAAAATCCCATGCAATGTATTGACAAGAATACTAGGCTTTTGATATGGTAAGAAGAGAAGATGTATAGCAGAGTCTGGTGAAGAGAGAGCTACAGAGAGGAATGATAGAGATGATTAAGCCATTGTATAAAAATAACAGGAATAAAGTCAGAACCTCCAACGCACAATCAGGTGAGTTCGAAACACACATTGGATTAAAGCAGGGATGCGTATGTAGTCCATTGCTATTCTGTATACTAATAGACGATGCTATTACAAAAGCCAAACAGAAAGGTAAAAATATGAGAGGAAACTGGAAAGTGAATGCAATTAATGTGCAGAAACTAATGTTTGCAGATGATATGGTATTGATAGCAAGTTCAGAAATATGAAGATACACCAAGAGCAACTAAAAAAGATAAACATGGAGATAAACACGATGAAAACAAATACAATAATAATAGCGGTAGAAGAAAAAAACATATCATTAAAATTGAAAGAACAGCCTTGTTACTAGTTATAGGTTATAATTACTTAGGTACAATCATTAAAAACAACGGGATAATAGAGAAATAAATAAATGAGAGAATAGAGAGATCCGCAAAAATGTATAGTATATTAAGAAATGCATTTTTAGATAAAAGAAATACCAAAACAAATAAAGACAGAAGTGTATAAAAAAGTGGTCAGACCAACACTAACATATGGCAGCGAGTCATGGACAACCACGAATAGAATTAAAAGCAAAGTCACGGGCATGGAAATGAGATTCCTAAGAAGAATAGAAGGAGTAACAAGGAGAGACAAAATCAGAAACACGACAATCACCAATAGTGTAAATATCAAGCCAATAGAAATAATCATAAAGGAGAGACAGCTGGGATGGCTTGGACATATACTCAGAATGGAAGAATATCAAATAACAAAGATGATTTTTGAAGCCAGAACAGAGGGCAAAAACAGAATAGATGGACTCCGAAACACCTGGAAAGGACAAATGTATATAACATTAGAAAGAAGAAGTGTGGGAGTGATAGAAGCCAAACAATTGGCTTAGAACAGGGAAATATGGTAGAAAAAATAAGAGAATGGGAATCCGACACCGCAAGGTACAAAGGATTAAAAAAGTTTTTGCAGACCTGCGAAGCGTTTGAGGACGCTTTTAGTGCTGAAAAATAAACAAGAAACCTTTCTCTTTTCAATATTTCTTCAATCTCCACGCAATTTCTCACTTCATTCACAAAAAAAAAACATTCTCATGCCACCACCACCGCCAAACCTCACCCGTATTTCACAAATGATATGGCTCTCAGTTGCGTGGCACTTCATCTGGACTGTTACAGACACATGCAATTACTAAATCTACAATAACATATTTTTTAGATTCCTTTCGAACAAAAGCTCAGCGTTTATCACCAAAAACTTCGAATTTGGATTTGTCGCTGCAAAAAGCATTTGACTGATCCTCTTCAGTTCAGTTTCTACGTACTGAAACCCAATTAATTAAACTGTTTTATTTTATTCTCTTTACAAAGTAGTGATTTTTCAGTAGCAGTGGTTCTTTACTTAGTTGCTGTTTGACCCTGAAGATTCATTTCTTTTGGTATTTGTCCAATGCCGAGCTAGAGACCCGATTCTGTATTTCTGAAATAAATTTCGAAAAAACGTGGGAAAGGTATCTTCTTCCATTGAGTTCATTATATATCCGAAAAGAAAATTTGGTTTTTGGATTCTTTTTAATAGTGGTTACCTGAAAGCTCTCAATTAAAAATGCATAAATGCAACCATATGGTATCTTAGAATATTTTTACTTTAATACTCTACTACAATAGTAAATCCATTTAAAATAGAATATACAATTTTGAAATATTTGATTCTTAAGCAAAACTTGATTCACAAGGAAAAAATAAATGTCATAGCCCTTTTAATATTAGAAGATGTGTTACTTGCACATTTGAGCGTATAAACGGCCGTTTATGTTACACACTTAAAATATATTGTAACGATGATTTTCAACGATAACTAAAATTAATTCGAATTAAATATATTTGAAAGATCTAAGAATCAAATGCTTTCATCTTGATCTATTTGACTTCCACCACTACCTAAATGTAAAATAAGGATTCCTTTTCCGAGATATCGTATAACATTGAAACCAAAATATCAAATTATAATATCCATTTTTAAAGAAATATGATCGTTGAACAGCGAACAACTGTTAATAAGTTACGGATTGCAACCAATTAAATTCCTATTCGAACACATGCTGTATTACTTTTAACATCATGTATTTGCATTGTTTTCTACTAATTAAATTATTAACAAATGTTCATAACGCTTATTGTCCGTATTACACTAAAATTTGTTTTACCTTTCATGACCTTAAAAATATATAGGATTAGAAATAAAACTGACTATGCTGTTAGGTCAATAAACCGCGTAAACATTTGCAGACATCCAGCAACACTAAACATAAAATAGATTATTTCTGCTTTCACTATTGTCAATATGCAAACCGTTACCGACAATAAAATTTACGAAATTTCAGTGGTATCGCTGCGACCTGCAGAAATTATCTGAGCCAATCGCTTCCCGTTTCATTCAGCTAGAGCCCGATGAAGACACATTACATTTTATTCGGCAATCCGAGGAGAAGTCCGATTGGATTTTAACGCAGATCTGGCATGCACTGGCCAAGGCGGTTCTAGGATGGTTTATGACTCAAACTTCAATAAACGGGTAAGTAAAATAAGTTGCTAATAGAAATGAGAACACCAATAAATTTTGTTTTATTCCGAGGAATTTGTGGCCGTAGTAAAACTTATTTTTGTAGCGCGACTTTTACGGCACCCGTTTTACTAATACTTTACTATTAATTTTGTGAAATATATTGATGTATACTTGTAAATCTCTAGTAACTATACAGTATCTCCATCTAGTGTGTGGGGAGAAGAAAATTTAATTTCTAAGCAGTTTAAAGAAAGTATTTTCTGAAGAAAGTAAAACTGTATTGAAGTACGCTGATAAGCGCTAACTAACAATAAATACACGATAACAGAAGATCGTTTCTTTTTTGATTCTCTTTTTTTTTGTTTGAGCTGTTATTGTGAGTACTATTGGTAGATATACGAAAAAAGTTTTCTGGTTATAATATTTATTATATTATTATTATTATTATTATTATTATTATTAGTTTAAATAGTGTTGCAGTGCAGATGTGAGGGTAAGGATTGAAATATTGTAAATGCATAATTTGTATTGACAAATTATGTCTGCGTTTATTTCATATAAGAGGCAAATAGTCTACCTTTTTTGATAAAACAAAAGTAATTGCGTATGATATATATATTCTTCATGCATTACTCTTTGACATGACAATAAAAGTTTTGAAAAAATACTCGAAAAGAAGACGTTTTTATTGATATTTGCCACCCATGCTTTTTATTTTACTTCAATTTAGCGTGGTTATAAACAACGCATTGTTTTCAGCTACTTTATTAGTTTCCCAATACATTTATTTTAGCAGTATTGTTGAGTATGATTGAATTTAATTTTAGGTCATCCCATTTCAATGAAAATCTTATTCCTTTAGCGCTTTTTCTATTTCGGTATCTTAGCTCATCCTTTTATAATGTTTTGTACCAACCAGAATTTGGTTTCTGCTATTTCGATATTTGTGGATTACCACGTGCAGCAGAGACTATTTACTTTAATTTTACCTTTATTGAAATGAATGTTTAACATGGGAAAATGTTAATGGGATATTTAACTATATAAGGTAAAATACGTACTTCTATCGAGGTGAAAGTTTAACACAATGTTAAGGGTGCAGTTAACTACATGGAGTGGAATACGTTCTCCACTTTGGCTGCATAATTACACCGCTCCGAATGTCAAAATACAATGTGGCCGATGTATAGCTACATAGCTTCTGCTTCTAACTTCTAGAAGCGATTTTCACTTTTGTTTAGGATATTCTCAAAATGTAACAACTATTCGGTGGGTTTTTTCCTCTTGGGAGTTAATTTAATACCTAAAAGGAAAAATGTCAACTAATTTCAGGTGTAAGTTCAATACTTTTTATCACTTTTAACTCTCTTACTCGTATTGCTTGTGTAACGCATTAGAATCAAAATTTAATTTCCCTTAAAATATGGTGTTATGCTTGCTTTGTAATAGCTGGGAAGGGAGATATAGAAATAGAAAAGTAAAGTAATGTAAATTGGAATAGAACAAGAACTCTACACAAAATATTGTAATTGTACTTATTAATTTAGATATAAACATGTCGTTAGAAAATAATGTAATTATACTATATGATCATATAAATTTACCCCCTAGCAAGCCATGAAATTATTTTTTCAAAATATCTTGTTGGTGGTGAGTAGTGAATTGCCAGTGATAAATAAAATACATTTGTCGTATTGGTTTATTGACACAAAAATGTTTACATTATTGAATCGTACTTCAGAAATGGTATAAAATTAGATAATAGGCAATGGTCGCACTCCTTGCAACCATGTGTAATTGAATTTGGGTCAGAGCTTCAAAAATTTTCCAGTAACATATGGCAGTTAGCGGCAAGTTATTCAAAAATTAGTGGCAAAATTTTTTGAAACGATGTCTGTGTCCCGAAAATCGGGTAGTGGTAGACCATCAAAACTGACACCTTAAAATATAACAGATGTTAGGGAACGAACTCAATGAGCTAAGATATCTAGCTTTCAAAGCTAGTGCAACTTGCATATGGGACATGCCCATGATCACGCAACCTGGCTTAATTATTGCCAGTGATTTTCATTACGATGAATAATGATGATGTTCTTGACAAATTCTTCTTCTCGGATGGAGCATGGTGTCACTTAGTAGGATATATACACTAGGGTGAATAAAATAGACACCAGGTAAAGCGGTATAAATATGTAAACAGCTAAATTCTAAGAACGAATTAAGAACTTTCTCTTGTCATTAGGGTAGGGCTAGATGTATCGGAAGGAATTCGTCATAGTTTAGTATCGTTACAACTATGCCTCGCTTACAAGGTTCGAGTGATATTAGCGACTTCATCGTTGCATCGTTGGCCAGAGTGAACGCGGCGCTTCGCAACGTGAAATAAGTAAATTTTTAAATATTCCGTTGTCCACAGTTAACCGTGTGATTACACAATTTAAACGTAAGGAAAAGCAAGAGTGGAGCCGAGACCGGGTCGTGCCGGACCTTCTGAAAGAAGTAAAAGGGTGCTTGTGCGCGAAGTGTTAAGAAAACCGTGAAAAAGTACAGCTGAGCTTGCGGCAACTTCACAATAAAGTCAGCGCACCGCGCTGTGATACCTGTGGGGATGTATAAAAGGGTGGCAAATAAAAAACCTCTCCTTACGGCGTTTCAAAAACGGCGCCGAATGGCTTGGGCAATCGAAATGCGAACGAAGCTCGAAGAGTTTTGGCGGTCTGTCATTTTTCAGACGAAAGCAGATACTGCCAATTCAGTGATGGTGGTCGTACGTGGGTATGGAGACGTTCGTCACAGCAACTGGACGACAAATTTTTGCATCAGACGGTGAAATACGGCGGTGTGAACATCATGCTGTGGGGCGCGATATGGTATGGTGGAAGATCGTAATTAGTAATCTGCGACGGAAATATAAATGCGGCAAAATATAGCCAAATATTAACAGAAGGACTACTACCGATATTCGACAACGCCATTTTATCTAAAGAGCACGCCACTTTTATGGAGGATGGAGCACCCTGCCGCAAAGCAAGAACAACAACCACATGGAAAGAGGAACAGGGGATTCAGATTTTACCATGGTCAGGCCAATCACCAGACATGAATCCGATAGAGAATGTTTGGAACATAATCCAGACAAATATGGCGAAACGACCCCGAAAACCCAGCAATAAGGAGGAAATCGTGGCAGCTGTTACAGAAGAGTGGTTAAATATTCCAGAAGACACCATTAATCATTTAATAGATTCTATGCCACGACGACTCGCAGCACTACACGCAAGTAAAGGTGGATCGACAAAATATTAGTCTAATTTAAAAATTTTAAAATATTTTATATATATAACGAGAATAGAATCTTTTTTTTAATTAGTAGGTGTCTATTTTATTCTGTCACCCCAGTGTAGATAAACAAACAATATGCATCTGGTCTAATGAAAATCCATATGAAATTTTTGAGACCCTTGCATTCTCAAAAAATAGAGGTTTGTCTTGCTGTTTCTCGTAAACGGATTATTGGTCCAATATTCTCTAATGATACCGTAAATGCGGAACGATATCGCTATAATTTATTGGAACTATTTTTAAATCAATTACATACGAACTCCGCAAGAGATATTTCCAGCAAGATAATCCAACACCCCATAGGACAAAGGAAACGAGGAAATTACTACATGAATATGATCTCCCGATTTGACAACTATTATTTCATATACACACCTAAAAAATAGAATATTTACAAATCAAATGAAATTGACGAACTTACTAAAGTTATTCGAAATGTCTGCGAGGAAATTACACCGCATAAGTTAAGGAATGCTTTCAATAACATCAAACGAAGAGTTCCGTTATATATGAAAAATAAAGGAGGTCACTTTGAACATTTAATGTAACCATTCTTTATTATTATTAAACTTTTTAGTTTTTCAACTGAAGCATTTGTGCATAATTATTTGTCAAAACGTAATCTGACAATCGCATGCCAACGGTGCTGCATAAACTGAACCTGCTACACTTCAGCGCTCTCTTTAACGCCACCGGATAAGTCAATGTACATGGTTTTAAAGTTATTCTACCAACTTAAATTTAGAGGAAAAAAATTTCATGGCTGCTAGAGGGTAAATTTAATCGATCACATGATAGTTATCGCGTACAAATATAAGTCGCAAATAAGTACTAAGGGTTTTAAGAAATATCATGTTGTGTACAATAAAATATTACGAGGTGTGAATATTTTTTATAATAATAGTATTTATTATATATATGCAATACAAATCAAAAAGTAAATAAATTTTATCTTCGAAGTAAACAGTATTGTATGGACATTAAATGTACGTACATATATGCAAGTATAGTGTGTGTGTGTTCGTGTATAGCTTCGTAAGTATGTGTGTGCACATGTGTGACACCATACCCAAATAAATTCCAAGCACAAAGCTCAAGGTTCATGGCACCAAAACATATCCTCCCATCCATCGTTGCCGACCCGAAAGAATGTGTCTCCCTGAACTCGCTTCAAAACATTAGACCTCGCCAATGATACCATGAATATAGAATTATATCTACAATTGAGGCATGGTATAAAAAACGACATACGCTGGAGCAAGAAAGAACAATGTATATTATATGACTTTCATTGACTTCACCTACACTTTAAAATATTTCAAATTAAGCATACAGTTTACCTTCTCATAGGAAATTAACGCTTCTTCCATTTTACAGTTAAACGTTCTATTAAAATTTCAATGCAACAAATTAAACAAGGCAGCATGAATTCGCATAGTTCTTTTCAATAATCCGCTATAATTCCTAAGCATCGCGAAAAACCACCGGTCATTATAATTTAATCGACATTTAAAATACCGCTCATGCCCGCACATTATTCCGACGAACGAAGAGAAAAAATGGTCGCATAGAAGCATCGATCGATTGCACTTCTTCAACGTGCGTTTACGTGGATATTAGACCTATAAATAAACACTTTGTATTAACAGTCCGATGTTGAAAATGTATATACAAGGCGGATTCTTAGAAGTCTACAGACACCACGCATGCAATTACAACGAAATATCTCCTGTTTATTTAAATTCCTCCGCGTTTGATGAATTGGCGAGCCATGGTATGCATCTCGGACGCCGAACAATGATAATCCAGTTTTCCTATCTATCTATGTCTTCGAGCGTGCGTGAATATGTCTTGCGCGTTGTGCGTACGCGTATAATACTTGTCGTGCATCGCATGATATCAAAGTATTAAAGAATGTTGACGACTTGTTGCCAAAGATATTTTCCTTTCTACGCGCAGCTGTAATACCTGATTTCAGCGTGAAAATGGCTCTGGTTGTGTTGATTGCCGGTAAATATAGTTTTTAACCAACACATGAACATAATCTACTACACTACATATGCTATTAAAACGAAACTAGTAATTTCTTTAATTTTCAATAAGAAGTTAAGATGTACTTGAATTAGTGCCAGTGATAAGTTGCTTAATCTTTTAAAAGAAATCAAAAGATAATCTACTACTTTGCAATTACTTAGGTCATATCTACATTTTACGAGGGAGACCTGAAATGTTTCCGAAATCGATAAGGAAAGCACTGTATTGGTTTGGTTTTTTGATTTTTCGATGTAGTCTCCTCAAAGATCAATACACTTTTTTAAACGGTGCTCCAGTCTCCTCAAATGCTTTAATAAAAATTAATTAGCCTCACACTGTAAGTATCTCCTATATTGTGCGATAGTGACTAAGGATAATGTTTTAGGGGGTATATAAGTACTGTGTTTTCCTGCCGCGTTAATATTAATGTTTTGCGTATTATAATACCGAAAGTACAAGTGTACCTGCTTTTCGACTTACAATCTTTAAACTTGTTAGTGTATTGGTGCAATTTACAGTATCTTCTCCAGAAATGCTTAATAAAATTCATGCGATTATAGAGACAGACTGCCAAATAAAAGTGCGCGAGGCAACTAATGCTGTCAGCATCTCAAACCAATAGGTATACAATATTTTACTTAAATAATTAAATACGGAAAAGTTGGCTTCAAAATGGACGCCGCATTTACTAATTGTTGACCGAATACAAGGTCGTGTTACAATCTCAAATCACTGTATGGCTAAGTTCAAACCAAATGGAAGAAAACCTTTTTCATCCACATGTCATCGTAGATGAAACCTGGAAAACTGCAACTATATGAGGGCGACCTGAAATGCTTCCGGAATCCACAAGAAAAATATGCTAGTGGTATGGCTTTTATTTTATTTTTCGATGTAGTCTCCTCGAAGATCAATACGCTTTTTCAAACGGTGCTCCGGTCTTTTCAAGCCGTCGAAAAAGGAGGATGTTTCGATATCTGTAAAATAGCTATCTGCGGCGATAATCTCTTCATTTGAGGCAAATCTCTTTCCTCCCACTATTTTTTTCAGGTTTAGGAATAGGAAACATACGCTGGAGACTAGTTCGTAGCGCAACTCATTCAATTTGGACACGACAATGCGGGATGAATTGCGTGGTGGAAAAGTACTTTCTTCGGCTGCAAACGAAGCCGTTTCTCCTTCAATACGGGTCAATAAATCGCTGTAGTATTGCCCCAAGATCGTTCTTCCCTTCTGCAGATAGTCGATGAGGATCACACCTTGGGAATCCCAAACAATGGTGCCCATCACCTTTCCGGCCGATGGAACGGTCTTTACTGTCTTCGGAGCTGATTCGCCCGGAAAAGTTCACTGCTTCGAGTGTTCCTTGATCTCCGGTATGTAGTGGTGGATCCAAATCTCGTCCATGGTTGCGAATCGCATAAAGAAATCTGTTGGATTGCCTTAGATCCTGGACAGACCCTCCTCCGAAACGGTCACCCGATTTCGTTTTTGCTCCAGTGAGTAAACACGGTACCCATCGCGCCGAAAGCATTTTCATACCTAAAATTTCGTGTAGGATATGTCCAACGTGTTCTTCTGAGATGCCGGTTGTCTCTGCTATCTCTCTGAGCTTCAATTGACAATCGGTTAACACGATATCATTTCTGGGAGTCCACTTCGTGGTTCGTCACTTTTGCTTGAACTCGGTTACCCGGTGGCTGATTGTCGAAAATGATGGAGTACATCCGCCATGAGTCTTTAGCAAAATATTTCGAATTTCCGTAGCCGTTTTCCCAGCCATCCAAAAGCATATTATCACTGCACGAAATTGGATTTTATCAATTTTTGCGAAACCGTGTAACTTGCTACACAAAACACGGTCTTAAACAACAACTATTGACAGTAGACATCTGAAATTTTTGCAGTTACCACAAAAAAAGGTTGCCCTATCCGACCAACTAATACCCTTCAACCTTCGTGGGCCATCTCTTGCCGATTCCGGAAACATTTTAAGTCGCCGTCGTATATATATTAACAATAGTAGCTAATGGAGTTGCGTCCGTGGTACGTGCTTTTTTCAAATGGTAGATTAATCTGCAAGATTTTCTTAAAACGTCGCTAACTTTTGGTATTTGCTGTAATGATTTAGTCCCTTATTAGAATCTGTATAGCAAACATTCTTAGTTATCCGCTAATAAACTATTTAATGAAACTAAAAATTCGTCAAGTTAAAATTTGTTCCAACTAATAAACACTGCAGAAAGCTAGTGAGTTAAATTAGATGTTTCGATATAATTATATGATGAATATAAGAGATAATGCGTGCGCTACGCCGGTATCATAGAACAAAAATTTTTGGTCGCCTACAGTATTATAAATTTGAAAAAAAACAGAGCTTTAAAGAAAGAAAAAGCTGCATATTATACTCACCAATGCCAAGCAAACGCTAATAAAAAATTGTTATGCAATGAGGTACATTAAAGGGGATCACGTAAAATATATTCTGAAACGTTCCTTTGAAAGTACTACGAAAAATAGTTTCTAAAGCAACCCTTTAAACGATCATAAATAATGTTTTTTAAAGTGGTCCTTAAAATTATCATGAAAAATATTTTATAAAATGGTCATATAAAGGACCACGTAAAACATTTCCTAAAGGCATGCTTTAAATGATCACGTAAAATATATTCTAAGTTGTCTCTTGAAAGGAACACGTAAAATATTTCCTAAAGTGGCCCATTAAAAGATCACGAAATATATTTCATATAGGACCTTAAAAAATATTTCATAAAGTAGTGCTTAAAATGACCACGAAAAATATATTCTAAGGTGCAGCTTTAAAACACCATGAAAAATATTTCTTAAAGTGATATGTTAAACGTCCACAAACATTATTTAAAGAGGCACCCTAAAAGACCAAGAAAAATATTTTTTAAAGTGGCTTATTAAAGAACTACGAAAAATATTTCCTGAGGTAGCTCTTGAAAGGGTCACGAAAAATGTGGTGTAGAAGGGTACTATAAAGGACTACAAAAATATTATCTAAAGAGGCCCATTAAAGAACCACAAATAACTAATTTTTAACGTGGCTCACTGAAGGAGCATGTGAAATATTTCCTAAAGTGCTCCTTGAAAGGACCACGATAAATATGATTGATCGTGCAGGACTGTCAATATTTCACGGACCGTATAACATGTGGCACTGTCCTGCTGAAACCACATGTCGTCAAGAGCAATATTTTCTAATTGAAGGCACAAAAAACTGTGTTATCATCGCACTATAACGTTCGATAATGACCGTTACTACATTGCCTTCCTCATATTCAAAGGTATACGGTGCAATTATTCCTCCAGACCACAATGCACACCAGACAGTGACACGTTTTGGATTCATTGCTTTCCAATGAATCATTCGTCGATTTTCTGAGCCCCAAATGCGGCATTTTTGCCGATTAACGAAGTCATCGAGGAGAGAATAGGCCTCATCACTGAAAATGATTTTGACATTCAGTTCTGTCCGCTCAAGGAACCTTCTTCGCTGTGCATAGTCTGTTAGCAGAAGTTGTTGAGCCAATTTGACTTTGTAGGCGTGGAGATGGAAATCTTTAGTTAGAATACGCTGAAGAGTGGCTGTTGTCCAATTCTTGCGCACGATGACGAATCGACGTCATGGGACTTTCAGCCACACTCTCGATAACTGCCGTGATGTTTCGTTCTGAACGACTTCCACGAGCTCGTGTCGTGTGTTTCACATCACTGATCGAAGTAGTACTTTCGAATTTTTCGATTATTCTTTTCACAGTAGATGAATTAGGAACATCCTATAATATAATAATATGGAATATTGGACGCACTTTACGAATAGCGACAATTAAACTTTCACCATTTTGATAATAATATTTAGGAAGCAGGATGCGTTATTCTATCGTGGTTACTAACTCCCATGTGCTATCTTTCGATCTGTCACGTCACAATAACGTGTCATTATCACTGTCAAAAATGGCGAGAAGTTCAAATCTTGCGCTCTTATTGAAACTCCCTTTATGTTAGGACATAATTAGTATGTAATTGTGCCTTGTAATTCCACCAAATGTGAATTCGTCACGTATAGAAAATCAACCTCAAATGAACAACTGCACAGGCCTTATTTAGTTATTATACAAAAGCGGTTCGTCTTCTACGACTCATCAGCATATCTATAGAAAATTGTGACTATTTCTATGCTTACATGAATACATATATACGAACAGGTGGAAACGTATTTGCATGAA
Organism: Trypoxylus dichotomus; assembly: GCA_023509865.1. NCBI lineage: Eukaryota > Metazoa > Arthropoda > Insecta > Coleoptera > Scarabaeidae > Trypoxylus > Trypoxylus dichotomus. Next base: position 41,335,437 of record CM042074.1, on the reverse strand, counting down.
GATGTAATTGTAAGAGTTTTCTGTTTGCACGCGGTGTCGTTTGGGGCGCCACATTTAATTCTATGGGTCTGAACCAAGTGTATTGTTTCAATTTTTGTAAGACTAGCAGTTGCAACTATCTACATATCATTCCATGAAAACTACGAAATGGAAAGCTGTAAAGCACGTCTGAAGCAAATATTTATACCATCACAATGGTCATTTAAAATTATAGGATGAATATGAGTATATATATGAAGTGGCGTTCATCACCATCTTAAAATGTAATGCGGACGACTTAGTGTACACCTACTTGAAACCACTGTACATTTCAATATTCATAACATAACTAATACGTAAAATAACGTCGGCAATCCGTTAAATATAATTCATATGTTGATATTTTATTCGATACGAGAAATAGATTAAGAATTTCTGCATGTATTTCAATGTAAGTTTAGAATTCACTAGGGCAATTTTGATAATATAAATCAGCCGCATTTATACAGTGATTTTTCTAGTGTAGCGAAGCGACTGAATAGTGTATTTCGGCGGAAAAACTGAATTATTGGCGATACTGAAATCGTAAAATCACTGGATTTAATGATTTTAGAAAAAAATTATACACTAGGGTGACAGAATAAAATAGACACCAGGAAAAGCGTTATAAATATGTAAACAGCTAAATTCTAAGAACTTTCTCTTGTCATTAGGGTAGAGGTAGATGTATCGGAAGGAATTCGTCATAGTTTGGTATCATTACAACTATGCCTCGCTTACAAGGTTCGAGTGATATTAGCGACTTCACCCGGGGTCACATCGTTGGCCAGAGTGAACGCGGCGCTTCACAACGTGAAATAAGTAATTTTTTAAATATTCCGTTGTCCACAGTTAACCGTGTGATTACACAATTTAAACGCAAGGAAAAAACAACAGCGGAGCCGAGCGAGACCAGGTCGTGCCGGACCTTCTGAAAGAAGTAAAAGGGTGCTTGTGCGCGAAGTGTTAAGAGAACCGCGAAAAACTACAGCTGAGCTTGCGGCAACTTCACAGAAAAGTCAGCGCACCGTTCTGCGATACCTCCACAGTGTGGGGATGTATAAAAGGGTGGCAAAGAAAAAACTTTTCCTTACGGCGTTTCAAAAACGGCGCCGAATGACTTGGGCAATCGAAATGCGAACGAATCCCGAAGAGTTTTGGCGGTCTGTCATTTTTTCAGACGAAAGCAGATACTGCCAATTTAGTGATGGTGGTCGTACGTGGGTATGGAGACGTTCGTCACAGCAACTAGACGACAAATTTTTGCATCAGACGGTGAAATACGGCGGTGTGAACATCATGGTGTGGGGCGCGATATGGTATGGTGGAAGATCGCAATTAGTAATCTGCAACGGAAATATAAATGCGGCAAAATATATCCAAATATTAACCGAAAGACTACTACCGATATTCGACAACGCCATATTATCTAAAGAAGACGCTACTTTTATGGAGAATAGAGCTCCTTGCCACAAAGCAAGAACAACAACCACATGGAAAGAGGAACAGGGGATTCGGATTTTACCATGGCCAGGCCAATCACCAGACATGAATCCCATAGAGAGTGTTTGGCACATAATCCAGACAAATATGGTGAAACGACCCCGAAAACCCAGCAATACGGAAGAACTCGTGGCAGCTGTTACAGAAGAGTGGTTAAATATTCCATATAAAATAAAAAAATATTCATTTAATAGATTCTATGCCACGACGATTCGCAGCACTTCACGCAGGTAAAGGTGGATCGACAAAATATTACTCTAATTTAAAAATGTTAAAATATTTTGTATATATAACGAGAATAGAATATTTTTTTAATTAGTAAGTGTCTATTTTATTCTCTCACCCTAGTGTATATTCTTGCGAGAAGTTTTAACTTTCATTAACAAATATTACGACCCAACACTAAAAACGTCATACATAAGTCTGCATAAGTTCAACAAACCAAAACAACAACTTTAGTTATTATGATCAGCTACATCCTCTACAATATCACGTCAAGAACCAATAATACGTTTTACCACTACATTTTTTAAGTACTCCATACAACCGACCACAAATGATTTTTTAATTTGATTTAATGGAAATAATGTCAAAAATTCTTTTGAATGCGCTCATAACGAAGAAATACAATAGAATCACTATCTTCTGAAGCACTATAATTTTTAAAATGGTAGTAATATTTAATTAAAAGACAACTTAATGATTTCATACATTCTGTAAAGAACTTGAAAACGAATTCTTGTATACGAAGTGAAAGGTGTTTTAAATTCTTTTTAAAATTTTGATTGTTACTTAAAAAATCATTTCTGTAATTGAGAATGTCGCGTTTGTACTTGTTACATTTGGAATACACTGTCCAGGATACGATCACCATGAATAACTCTATAAAGAAATAGTTTTCCTTTTCTACTGAATCCATTTTAAAGCTTTTGTGGTTGATATTCCTTTAAGTCAACTTTCACATCATTAACACGTTACAATTTCAATATGTAGCATCAGTAAGATTAATTTTTCAAAGGAATAGCAAAATCCGATTTTTGCAGTGATACATTCATTCCATTTCAATTTACTGACTGTACCAGGTTCAACACAAATTATAATAGTATAGATCCCAAAATAGATATTGTAATTCTCGTTTCATCAAAAAGTTTTATGCAATAATATTTTATTACATATCTATTTTGTGAATCATGGACACTTCGCATAATACATAATTATAAAAGTATACAATATTATATTTCTCTGTACCTAGTTTTAATTCAGTGCTTATAAACTGAACAAATTTTTATCCATGTCACATTTTTGTGCATTGACTACATGTTTACCATGCATTAAGCGTGATCCAAATTAATTACGTTATGTGGTTAACAGAACAGAGTACTTCGTAACCATAACCGTGTTGCAGAATTCAAATAAGTACAAAAACTTAACTCCCCTTACCACCAAGTAATGAGTTTATTAAGCTTCATATTAATGACCGTCAGCGTACCGAACGCGTTCAAAGTCTACACAGATAAACGGGAGTTTTATAAATTTAGCACTTTATAAGTGCAGGATAATTGGATTAGTTTTTATTGGAGGCAGGAGGAAGCATAAATCAAAATAATACGGCTCTGCCCTTTTGTCGTTATCTCGCTCGTTTGTATTTGTACATCTCTTGCCTACAGCATTAAGTGTTACACTTAAATACGTGAACTGTAAAAGTCGTCGGTTTTATCATTGCTAAGCTTACAATGCGGTTGAGATACAATTACCGGATTTTTCAGAATTTACTTGGATTTAATTTTGATCATCTTAATTTACATTCGTAAAAAGTATCTTCATATATAACGTAAACAATTTGTGCAAAGGGTGTGTTTATTACAAAAAAGAGTGCAGAATAGATTTTGTGGTATACTTTCTATATTTGCAAATATCAAATAATTGTAAATGACGCGAAGTTAGGCCATTGCTAAAGAATACAAGATGGTGACATCTTGCATATATCTGTTGGATAAAGCAATCGAAACTCGTATTAAAAGTTGTGTTTTAACTTCACCAAGTGCTAAAATAATACTTTTTAGCCATCATGTATACACGTTCCTTAATGGATCTCCCAAGAATTGAGAAAGGAAACGTTATCATTACGGCAGTCAAGACGAACGTGGTATCATAGGCGCATCGTCATAAATAATAATTAAGCAATAAATAAACATTGCCTAAATGAATGACCTAGGCTATACACCTGCAGGATTTGGCGTTTCACTAAGAATGAGTTATATTCATTGCAACCAAAGAATGTTCTGATGTAGAGAAGATACTGTTCTATATCTGATAATGTAACAATTACATACTAAAATGATCTTTGAAATTATGTAGGTAATCCAAAAAATCACTATTATTATCGCTATAAAGTTTTCTATAACAAGCTGATTTTTTTGTTGCTGAAGGTGTACACCGCCCACTCATTCATTTGCAATCTCAACTTATGAGTAACATTCATCAGAAATCCTTTATTGCTATAAATGAAAATAATTTGTTAAATTCAAGTTGTCAATTTTATACATTTTAATATAACATTTTAAAAGTAAAATCTGTTTAGAATTTATTCAACTTTAATGTTTAATAAATGTCTTAAATTTGAAAATACACATTTATTTCATATCCCATGTATACCTTTGTAACAAGATAAGATATAAAAAAATTGAGATAAGGTACACACTACTCTTTCAATAATAACCATCAACTTAATGTAAAAGGAAATGTATTATAAATCTATCTGGTGTTAATAAAAATGTGATATACAAAACCAGATTTCTTAAGGAACAGAAGTGCTGATTGTGATTTACAATACTAACTTGAGTGTATACTATGTAATGAGAAAAATTAGTTTATTTCATAAAACTTATTTAAATACGTAGTCAGCATTATCTTCGGTTCCTTCTTCGCTATGTTAAATGATACATTGTAAACCGTCACCGTACAACTTAAATCTGCACAAATTCGGCTTTATATCTGTCATCATATTTTTTATATTCGTATTTTTGAATATCTGCTTATCTAAACTACTCCCTTCTATTCTAGTAGATGAATGGAATATGATACATTAGGTAAACTACTCGGGTATTATCGTGCTTGTCGGATAAATTTGTTTGAACGTAGAGTGACACAAAAATTCGTGTCATCAGCATGTCTTCCAGTGCTGACTCATCAGTCATACTCCTACGGCAAGGTGAAAATAAGGTTGGTGTATTTGGAAATGGAGTGTTCTGCGTCTGATGTGGTATTCGCACTCTTAGTTTTCAGTTAAATTCTTGTCTATACGCACTGTAGTTTGATGGTCGGGATTTTTATTTATAGCTGCACACAATTTATCGGTTGTTAATCTTGCTATACTATTTGTTGGATTTCCTAACGATGCTATGAGGTAATCCACTACATTTAGCGCTTCATATAATGAGAGCTTGCCTTCTCTAATTTGGAACTAGTGTCTAAAAGAATTGAATAATTATTGGTAATTTGATTTGTTTAAGTGCGGATTTAATAATGTGTAAACATTTCTCATAATATAAAGGAACTTAAGGCCACGTTTCCCATATCGTCAGTACAGACTGTGGTGGCTGAGGAATGCCCTGACAAAGCTGTTTAAACTCATGAATGCGTTTTGGAGGATTAATAAAAACTTTTTTGGTAATATTTCAATTTCCCTGTTATTGTAAAGATTATTCTTGTTTGCGTACTATTTTAGTGTTAGTATAAATTCGTGTTAACTTACTCTTTATAATCATTTATTAAATATATATATTATATAAAAGTTACAGTGGGATGCGAACATACGATAAAATGCATAAAATGAAGCAAGGGAGGAAAATATCGCTTGATTTCTTACTATTTATTACATGTAAATTAGTTCTCACTCTTGTTATCATCACTTATGTATATAAATGGATGTGAACTTAAGGTTCGTACTGCCAAATATACGCTACTTTCTTAAACATCGATCTATTGATCTATTCACCCAGCTTTGTAGAATTTTTTTCTGATTCCAAAGATGTTGATTCTTACAGCAAATTGACAGAAATCCTAACATTCTTTTCTTCGGGAAGAAGAAATAAGCTGCACCTAAAAGACCCCGCCAAAATCGCACGCTCCTTTTGAATAATAAGTTTAGCCACATGACTTAATGTATATCGTTACATTTTGACAACAAACATGATTGACAAATAGGTTTACTAACACTTTAATTATCTAAATATCATCTTATTAATGTCTTCAAATCAGTTTTAGACGATTTAATCTGTTGTAAGAGATAAGAGAGTGTTGATAGCTATATCCTGGGAACTCGATGTATCACTCTGAATAAAGTGTGCGCTTATGTATGTAAGTACGTACAACACTAGCATCTCGCAGTGTAAGTGTGCGATCGAGCTCGAGCAAATCGAGCGGAATATTAAAAAGGCGATGATGCTCGCGCTGATGATGCATAAGAAGAGGACGAAATGAAGATATGTGTGTACGTATGCGTACATAGAACACGTACGCATACGTACACACATATCGTATGTCCGGTCCTAGATCTCCAATCCGAACGATCTCCATCACGCTTCGGTCTGTCATAAATCACACGAGATAATTGTGCACAAGTCAGATTCTTCTTATTCTCCTTGCCATTCAACGGTAACTGCTACAACAGTGCGCAGTTTAAAATAATTGATTAATCATCCTTTCTCGCTTGGGGTTAATTGTTTATAACATGTCGAATTGTAAATGCTTAGTATTTCTTTTTGGTTTCGTTGTGAGCAAATGCTTTAACTTACCCCAGGTATTGTAACGCATTTGCTAAGTAAAATAACACATCGATTACTTACGGCTTATTACCTATGGCAAATCTAAATACCAATTATAAACGCCTGCTTTTAAGGTCGCATTTTTTATTGTGGTATATACTAAAAGTCAAATGGAGGCTGCTCCACACACGCAATGTAGGATAAAAAACCGTAAAACACGGAATTTGATAAAATACATCTAATAACAATTAGATGTACGAGGCTTGTGTGGAAACTAAGTTCTGGGCATGCACAAGTATCTCTCTGATTCATAGCCGGACTGTGTTGTGTTTACATTTGTTAGTAATCGTTACAAAACATTTAAAACAATTTCTGAGCTCACCGACTGTGAAATTCGTTGGTGTAATATGGTTTTTGAACGCAAGGAATATTAAACTATCCGAAACTCATCGTTAACTTATCGAGATTTATGGTGAAAATGTAATGACAGATGGAATGGTGAGACAATGGGTTAGACAATTCTATGATGGACGAACCAGTGTTGATGACGACGCACATAGTGGGCAGTCCTCTGTTGTCAATGATGCTTTGGTTGAAAAAGTTAATGAGAAAACTCGTGAAAACAGACGATTCACAATAAGAATGCTTAGTGATGAAGTTTTCGAAAATTACAAAATCTGTTTTGCGTGAGGTTGTCATAAAACGTTTAAATTATCTGAGAATGTGTTCCCGTTAGGTTCCGAAAATGCTTACGGATGTCCACGAAACGAAGCGACTTGGCAGTGCTTTCACATTTCTTACCCGATACAGTGTTAAGGGAGATGAGTTCCTAAATAGTATTGTAACCGGTGATGAAACTGGAGTTTGTCATATCACTCCAGAATCAAAACACCAATCGATAGAGTGGTGGCACTCACAATCCTCCAAAAGACAAGAATCCAAAACAACGTTGTCAGCACGAAAAATCATATGCACTGTTTTTTTTTGGAACAGATAGGGCATTTTTCTCGTTGAGTTCCTTTCCAGAGGTCAAACCATTAATGCGGAATGATACTGTGAAACATTGAGAAATCTTCGGTGCGCAATTCAAAACAAATGACGTAGAAAGGTCAGTCAAGGCATTGTGTTGCTTCATGACAAGACACGTTCCCATTCTGCCGGTGTCACTCAAAACCTTATGGAACAATTCAATTGGGAGCAGTTCGATTACCCGCCGTACAGCACCGATCTCGCACCTTCTAACTACCACTTATTCTTGAATTTGAAGTGTCATTTTGGAGGGAGGCGCTTTAACAGCGATAACGACGTAAAAGCGGTGTTATGCAGTAGTTGTTTTCACTGACGGGATTCTTCAATAAAGATGGTATGGAAAGATAGGTTTTCCGCTATGACAAATGTGTGAGCAATCATGGCAACTATATAGAAAAATAATTTAAGAAATTCTCTTTCATGTAAAAATAAATATTGCTTTGAATAAAATGTTTCTTATTAAAACAACATTTACTTTCCGGACAAGTCTCGTATCAGAGCAAATTGGCACCAATAGTAACGAAATTAATTAATATATAAAAAGAAATATTATAATACCTGCATATAATAAAGACAGTAGACTACCTACAACGTTTCTGCCATCTATGCCAACGAGAATCGTAAAAAAATCTACAAACACAGACAAGTGACTATCTATTGCAACCAGTATATATTAAACATACCTAATGAATAGAATTCAAGGTACAGTTATTAACCATATGGAGAGCGAAAAATTCCATAGGGCGGAAATCTACCTTCAGTTCTCTTGTAATACTTACAGAGTTAACAAAGAGTCTGGAAATGATATAACACCCAAGATACTCAACTCAAAATCTTAAAATGTCGAGTAGTAGAATTAGAATATTTTTGGATTATTTTGAAGTAAATATTCAATTTCATAAGTACCTTTCAGGTTCAGTCAACATCCAGGTTTTTTTTTACCAGGTGTATGCATACGTTTCTTTCCGGTTCAACTAAGAGATGGCACCAGCGAAAAGTATGTAACGCATTAATTTGTTCGTTATTTTGTTCGTCTGACATTTAAACTACAAACACACACACACAAGTTGAGTCCGTCTTTGTTTTATCTTTCAGTGATCATGTCGAGTTTTGTATCGGAAAAAGAACATTTGCGGCACGCATTACTTTTCTTGTTTAATCAAAAGAAAGAGGCTGTTGAAAGTCATCGTTTGCTGAGAGGAAGATATAGTGAATACGCTTCATCGATTAGAACATGTGAGACATGTAGGTTTTGCATTACTTATGTCCTCTTTACGATTATAGTAAGTTTGTTTAGGTTAATCTAAAGCTGTTGTAAAATTAGAGAAAATATCGAAATAGATTTCCGTGCAAATTGACTACCCAAACAAAACGAGCAGCGTTTATTGTAATAAGTGTAATTCATCATTTATGCGGTCTAATACTGTCTGATCATTCTTGAATCTCTAATTTCTATGTACGCTTACTGCAATTAATTTGCAATTTAACCGAAAAGGAATGTATCGTTATATTAATAAGGATGGATATAACGATCGCAATGGATAATACCATGAAGTTCATAATTTATTTAACAACTCTCATGAATCTAAGATTAACAAAATACTAAGAGAAATTCTGCAACACTGGAGAACGGTTTCAGATCTGGTCGACCGAAGATTGCCACAAATTACAATAGAACTTAGTATTTACTAAGTGTTCCGGAAGAAACAAAAATGTCTATTACTCAGCTGGCTAACAATGCTAATATTATTTGCGCAATAATCTTTTCAGTTAATACAATCCTTAAGAATGTGGCATAGTGTCACAATCAGCACATTATCTGTAAGCTAATAAAAACGAACGACTATAAAAATTAAAATAAGCATTACGTAAGCATTAATTATTAAACAATTCAAAGTATGTACCTGACGGACAGTGTTCTGCGGCTGCACTATTAATGAAGCGAGGATAGATATTGTAAGTTGTCACGAACGTTTTTCAAACTGTCTAAATTTAGAATCTTTATAATTTACTGTTATAAAACTACACCGCCGTACAAAAGAAATTGCCGCGCACTGAATTATAAAAACTATGATCACTTTTTTCTATCAGAACTCGCAAATGCCATTTTATCCGTAAAGTAACTGCCAAGTGAATAAAGGAAATATACTTTTTGTTCCAGAAACCTGCTGATTATATTGATATCCTTCTCTAATATTTCATACAGAAATGTCTTAGTTTACGAAATCAATTCTATCATAGACATATTATAACAATATTTTGTTAAAATTGCGAGAACCATCTCTTTTCTGTTTTAATGTTCTCATTCCATGTATGTACGTATAAACATTCAGTTACGAAATTGTGGAATTACTACTAATTGACAGAAAAATAAGTAATCATTTCTCATCAAAGAACAAAATATACAAAATAAAACCATCTAAAACGTAAAAAATAATATTAGGTGCGTACGATAAATAAATTATATCAATAAAACTATGAATGAAGTATGTCTACAAGATTTATTCACTCATTATTCATAAAACTTGAAAACCAGTTGATTTAGAATCGCCAGAAGGATGTCTATTAAGGTGATGTAGAAGAAAAGAAATATCACAAGCGCATAAAGAAAAATTGCGAAATAATATGGAGCGAAGTTTCAAATTTCTAGTGTTGAGATACTACTAAAATTAGTTGATGTTTCTGGTTTGTGATAAACCGAATTACCAACAACTTATAGAATATATTCCTGTAACAATTTTGGTACATTTGTACGCATCAGTCGTAAAGATATGGTTACATGAAATGGCGAGGCCTTGATGCAAGAAAATGCGACACAGAAATTAGTAACAAATTATAAATTTAATTCCGAATTATGAAAAGCATCAAAAAAACCATTTAATAAAAAGTACCAACTCATTTAATAAAAGTACCAACTTGAATTAAAAAAGGACGTTTGGATATGCAATTTTTTGTAAGTTTTCGCCAATAAAGTGAATTTCTGTATTTCATGAAACTTCAGATTCTCCTCAAATTTCAAATTGTAGTTGTTACATCTTTATTTAATTTATTTTAATTTTTTTCTTAATTGATTGCTCGACGTCGATTAACTTGTTGTTGCTTACCTAACTTTAATTATTATATTATAATTATATATTATTATACAGAATTTCTAGGTATTCCATTCTCAAATTTCAGTCTTTGTACCTATCAAAAGGACGTATAAATGTTTTACTTCCTGGCAAATTTAAATTAGATTTGATTTGTTGTGCGATTACATTGTCAGAAGAAATATCAATTATCACCGTCATCCTGTCAGTTTTTGATTTTTCCCTTTAATGCAATTTCTACATGAGATAGTAAAAGCTTGTCACTTTATAACAATTTTTGTTTTTCTTCTTGAATTAAGAATTTATCACTCGACATATTTAAGACCTGGTATAACGCGTTTAGCGAATTTCTTGTACTGGAACGCAATGCCCCACTTCGTGCAGTCTTCTAACTATGTGGAACTGTTGAAATTTCGCTAGTATTTACATATAAGTTGATATTAAAAATACTACTCCTATTTGTCATTTGCAATATTGACAAAATAATGCCTCTACCATTGCATTATGTTTCGAAATAGAATTTCAGGTAATTCCGCACTTTTGTCGTTGAAAAATACTCGTAAGGGAACTACAGAATTATGTATATAAAACCATAATTAAACTATTGTTAATTAGATATATTAGTATTGCTAATGGGTTTTTTCTTTGGACGATATCAGATAGTCTGCAAGTTGTTCGGAAATATTTGGTGCAAAAAGCATGTACTAAACGCATGTGAATAGTGGCATAATAAGTGGTCCAAACATGTTTGAATGAGCTACGCGTTTTATTTGCAACAATAATTTAATTTCATTTTGTGTAAAGGAGCGAATATTTACTGGAAATCTTTGCGCATGTTGTTTGTATTGAACGTGGCTGATGGTAAAACTTCTAACACAATATAATTTTGTGCCCTGCGAACATCCTTCACACCATGACAGAAGAATTGTAATTCCATCGATTTTAACCATCTGTACAAATGAACACGTGGGAGTCGTAATATGGACTAAAAATTGTACTAGAATACCGTTTTTCCAAATTATTTTACAGGTCGTAGATAAAGAATTGAAAATATTTAGAATGTTTGCAGTAGCATTGTTAAGAATAGCTTCTAACTTCTTTTGTACAGCTCTGTACTTTCGCATTTACCTTTAAGAAATTACAAATTTATTGTAATGCGACAACATTAAGCATTCATTTAAAATCTGGATACAGAAATCGTAAATCTACTTTAACAGCGGAACACAAGGTTAATCGATGTAAATCTTAAATCTGTTGAATTTAATATTTGCGTACTGTTTTGACGGACTATTTCGCAACATCGCATTAACTCGCCCTATTATTCAAGGGAACAAGTGAATATGTTCGGTATACGGAATTGTAATTGATCGATTTGTTTTCGCATTTTTAACTGCCTCTATCTGTGGAAATTATGCTGATTAAGTAGTTGCGAAATACATCACGTTATTGCCGTTAATATCATTTTTGGCCAGTTAATGGTTCTAAGGCAGTTCATATTGCAATGGAATTTTGATATTTCATTTTCATTTTATCAACTTTTTCTCACCTTCGTTACATCTACCTTTAATTGTATTCGCATTTGGTTATAATGTTTCTCGTAATTAATTTACTGTTGGATGGGAAGTGTTAATTAATCTTCTTGGAGATTTTGTACGATGGTTTGAAAATTATGCTACTGTAAACTTCGGAAGGCGGGAATAATTGCTATTCTCATTACAGTGGGTGGATTATTATGAAAAACTGATGTTTTCCTCAGGCATCAAATGTACCTATCAACGTGAGTGAAATGAGTGAGAAAATTTTTATTACATTTTATTAATAGCGATTAAAATTAGAGTATAACAGTAAAAAACGTAACTCTAACAATAAATAAACAAAAACTTCTTAAACATTCCGTTTATGAAAGAAACTTCCTTTTGCGCGAAGAACAGCTTTTACTATCCGAGACATCCGCTCCACTAGTTTCTCATGGACTCTGTTTAACATATTAGTCCATTCTTCTTGTAAAATATTCCACAGGTGACCTACGAAGGTAGGGCATACTTTTCGGACCCTTCTGTCCAATTCATCTCATAACAGCGCGATGGGGTTTAGAACGGGGCTTTGCGGCGGCCATGTCATTATATGTATAGTGCCATTATCTTGTTCTTTATTTAAGAAATTTTTACATATCACTGCTGAGTGTTTGGGGTCGTTGTCTTGCATGAATACAACATTATCACCGATTAGACGTTGCCTTGATGGTATTGCATTTTCTTGCAGTATTTCTAAATAACCCACTTGTCGCAAAATACCTTCGATTCGCTTCAAGTCCCCTGTACCGGTGTAGGAAAAACAACCCCAAATAAGCACAGAACGTCTTCCTTGACAGTTGGCACTACACAATCCTGCAACATTCTTTGGCCTTTCGCTCTTCTTACAAAAACGTGCATTAATTGTCCGAACACCTCAAACTTTGACTCATCAGTCCATGCACCCTTTTCCAATCATCCAATGTCCAATTTCTATATATTTCTGCTCACTGTAGCCGTTGTTGCCTGTTTCCCCGTCGAAGTAGGTTTTTTTTTGTAATGCAGCAGTGAAGATTTGCAGCTTTTAATCTTCTTTTCACTGCAGTAATAGAAATTTTTTTTGCACGGTCTCGATTGATTTCGGCGGTCATTTCTGGTGCTGTCAGTCTCCTATTTGGCTCCCACCCCAAAGAGTATTGTAAATTTATTATCTGAAATATGTTGTCTCAAAAATAATCCTATTTGTGGCGATCAGGATTATTATGAAGATTACTATTTTGGGTCATAAAATATAATAGATTTTTAATTATACTCTAATCGATATTCTTGGAAGTTTGCTTGTTCAGCTAATAAACCATAAACCTCGTAGAGGACCTAATATAAATGTTATTTATATATAAAAGCAATTATATTATCTTTTGATAGTATACAACATTTTACTGGGTGTTCGAACTAATATGGACGGTAGTGTACCTTACGTTAGGAACATCCAGCAGTGTAATTTGAATTACTATCGATTTGGCTAACAAGGTCTTTAGTCCATAACAATTTGAGAAGCAAAGCGATGTACATAATTTACATATTAATTATGCTTTCGTTTGTTTCGTAACCAATTTTAACAATTTTTGAATATGAAGAAACTCTTGAATTTCTTATTTCGATCGCTTGCGAACAGATCATTCATTATCATCGACAATTACATTTATTTCTTATACGCAAAAGCTGCTCTAAGCTTTGATTCAAATTCTCTCGATCAAAGACAGCGTCCAATCGTAATTATGAACGCCCAATAACAGGGGTATTCGCTTTCATCGCATTATTCCTTAATAATGTATAATTTCGGCGTGGAATGGAATGAAGTAAAGGCAAACGAAGGAAGAGGAACAGGACGTCTCAAAATATGATCCGATGTATCTCTTTCTGTTGCGAGTTGTATAATTACATACGCACGTTAAATTGTAACTCTAAACGCCACTTTCATTTCTATAATCGTGAGTGCCCGGATTTATGAATGGCAAGATGGTATATCATTTATTGTCGTTGTTGTTGCTGTGTGTTGCCTGCCTATTGCTCCGCTTGTAGAAGGATCGGAAAGTGGTCATAACTGAAGAATTTTTCGATCGTTAACTAATGGGATGTCTGTTATACATCATTAATTCTGAAGCGAATGCTTAACGTAGGGAGTGAGGAAATTTACTTATCTAGCGTCCTATTGTGCTCGTATATTTATTTAAAATAACTCGCTGTTTATTCTTTAGAAATTTTATATGCTATGTAGTTCAAGAATGGATAAACCGCTATCTAATCTAATCAACCCGTTTTTCGTATTAAATATTCCATTCTCCATTTCGTATGTTGTAGATTTTCATTTAGACATACTTGTTTGCTGTGCGTATTAGAGCATGTAAGTTTTCCCGTGCATAAATGAAAAAAATTACTATACTACTCGATGTAAGTATTAAAGTATCTGGTCTTCGTTCCAAAACCAGTGAATTTTATCTATGAGTGATTGTGATCGCCGTTACTGAGACTGGATTGAGCTGGAGACTTTCTCGCGACTGGTATTTCGAGAGGTGGTGGAGTTATGTTGGATGTTCGAACACGTATTCAGTACCAGCGACTAGATCTTCTTGCTGTATTGAAGATTGATTTAGAGTTGTTTTTTGGGCTATTTTCATGGTACGTTGAATTTATGTAGCCCGACGTTTCGGCAGTTCGTCCACTGGCGTCTTCAGGGTGGCCCTGAGGATGGCTGTTACTTGCCAGATTAATCATACATTCGATGATTTTTTGCCTGGCGTACTTATCTTCCCTATTTTTTATTAATGAATCTTGTCGTGTATGGGGATCGAACTCGATTTATTTTTCCTCGATTTTCGTATTCCACCTGACTTAACGACTAACTTAACAGGGGATACAGAAATTACTGTGTTGAGCTTAACTTAACTAGATCGATAATTTCCTGCACATAAAGGGTTGTGCAGTAGATCGATTTTTGTAACATGAGCGGTTGTGTATTCCACTGATCCTTCTCTGCTGAATAATCATTATAACTCATCGCCAACAATATCACATCAAGAGCGAGAATCTTTTACTCCAGCGGCGTTACTATTACAGTGATCCCAATCTATATTCCCCCAATGCGTCTGTGAATGATTTCCTTTGTTTTGTTGCAACATTAAGTATCCTCGGTTACGTGTTATGTAATTATATCCTGAGCCTTGCTGATTTTAATCTCCCTTTATTCGATGCTAATGTCTCTCTGATGTGTATTCTAATGTTCTTAATAATGATAATGATAATGAGCGACTACTAGATCTAGAACTATCCAATTTTTTTGCCATGTGTTTCGTCACCCAAGCTCCTTCTTGGATGAAGACTCTTATCATCCATCACTTATTCGCGAATTAAAATTGTATGTAACTCTT
The DNA here is from genome assembly GCA_023509865.1 of Trypoxylus dichotomus. Taxonomy (NCBI): domain Eukaryota; kingdom Metazoa; phylum Arthropoda; class Insecta; order Coleoptera; family Scarabaeidae; genus Trypoxylus; species Trypoxylus dichotomus. The sequence continues at coordinate 41,320,093 of CM042074.1, read as the reverse complement.
CGTCAACCTTTTGAACTGAATTATCTTTCTGAGACATTCAATTTTAGAAAAGCTAACTTTTTGCAACAGCTCTTTGACTGACTGATCTGCTCCCAAAACCGTGAGTGATATGAATGAGGCTTGCGATGTGCTGTACAACATTCTTCGCTGGGTATTATTCGCCGTAATGTGATACCGATATGGTTCGATTATTGAACAACAAATTAATAATGTTGTCCAGATGTAGCAAGCACAGGACCCACTATTATTACTCCCAGTTTAAATATTACAGATCCGAAATTAAAAGACTTAAATTAACAATTTCAAGGACTGTGTGGTTGTATAGTTCACAGATATAGCAGTAAACTCCACTCACACAAATTTATTAATTAGGCAGAACGCAGCGTTTCGAGAGCACGTGGACTCTCATTGTCAACAGTCGGTAACACGGTTGGCAATGAGAGTCTACGTGCTCTCGAAACGCCACGTTCCGCATAATTAATAAATTTGTGTGAGTGGAGTTTACTGTTATACCTGTAAACTAAAAGAGTTACATCATTGGCAAGCATGTAAAATAATGTTTACGAAGATACCAAACGTGTAAAACCTATGGTTTATCAATACAGTTTTAAGGATAAAATCCTGCAAGCAACTACATAAATCAATTATCTGATTTTCGGATTACACAACCAAATTAGTTTCAAAATGTTACCAAATATGTCTATCATAACTAAAGATTTTCAAAACGTTAAATTTTATTTATTTATTTACTTATTTGATCTAGGTTGGAGTACGCTTCTTTAATTTGGTTTCCTACTTATACGACACATGTAAACTCTATAGAGTTGGTGCGAAGGAGGTTTTTAAAATTTATACATTTTCAAATCGAGGGATTTTACCTTGAAAGAGGTTATCAGTATAGTGTTTTATTAAATAAATTCAATTTCACGTCACTCTACATTAGAAGAATAATTTCGTTACTCAAATTCCTATTTTCTCTTTTACACAGTAATATCAACTGCGCGTGGCTAGTAAGTAAATATGTCTTTCTTGTTCTTATAGTCAACTCCAGGCTAGCATTTACTTTTTGTTGCTATCACATTAGAACAAATATATTAGTTAGATCGCCTATTTCCCTAATGTGGGTCAATTTTAACCGAATCTCTGATCTCTACGATATTAGTGCTGACACACTTAGTTTGGTTATAGATACTAGTTTCTTTTGTTTCGGGGGTAATTTTTCTTTATCCTTAATTATACAAGTACATGATTATACCTTTCTAATGTATCAATATTGTATGGTTTTGTGCTATTATATACATTGTTGTTTATTTGCTGTTATGCATCTTAGTAATTTCCTGTAATTGAGTGTTATAACCTGCTGGAAATAAACTACTATTCTTATTATTATAAAAGCCTTCTCAGGCTTTAATTTTTAGTTGCATTATTGCAAGTATAATTCAATAATTACGTAGCCCTACAAAGAAAGTGCAAGATTCTTGTACAAAAGACATTTTACTCTTCAGTATATTCTCCTGCTGGTTCAGTACAAGATTTTCACAAGATTTCAAATTAGCAGTGCCTTTATCGTAGACTGATGAATTCTAAATCTCGAAATAGCTATTTACAATAGTGATACCTTCGGAATTGCCGAAAATCTCTTTTCACCGAACTATTTTTCAATTTTGAAAGTAGATGATAATCGCTGGGACCCAAATATGGGGAATACGATTGATGAGGCACTATTTCAAACCCCAAAGATTCTTGAATTTTGCCCTCGACAATCAGACACTTGTATGAAAGAAGAAATCACCAAGATAACGCACCTTCTTCTTCGCCTAAAAAGGTCGTTTCTCCTTGATATCGCCTCTTAATTACTGTAAAAAATTGACGTGATACTGCTCCTTTCGTAAGTAGGAGACGAAGATGCTTCCTAAAATATCCCAAACCATAGTTGCTATAACCTTTCCCACGTACAAAACTGTTTTTGCCTTCTTCGGTTGCGAAGGATCGTTGTGTGTTCATTGTTTTCCTGTTCTACTGTTTCGGTAGACCCGAATTCCGCTTTTTGATTAGAAAATGACGCAAAAACTCCTTCAGATTGCGGCAAAAACATAGCAAACACTCATACGAGTTTTACTTTTCAATTCTTCCGTTAAAATTTGCTCCACATTATACATGTATGCTATCTCACGTATTTTTATTCGACGATGATTCAATACGATAAGGTGGACTTTTTCAATCATATCCGGGCTAGTAGACGTTTTTAAACGTTTACTTGGCGATGCATCCTGTGTGTTTACATGTCCATATCCAAATTCGCAAACCCGCTGTTATTAACTGTTGCAAATGAAGGACAGGACTTTCAACCTGCCTTGATTTAAGTTAGTGTTTCAAATGATGATCTCGAAACGCATTCTTTCGACACAACTTAACACGAGACCAGCAGAAATCTTTGATTTTATCAAATTTGAGAAAATCGTACGTTGGCCGTCTAAGATACAATAATCGCGAGGAGCTGGTCGAAGAACTACATGAAATTATCGCATGCGATGCGAATTCGACTGCGAGATGGATAATGGAGAAATTAAATACGACCAAAGACATGATTCACGAAATTTTAATCAAAGATTTGGACAGACGGAAAGTCTGTATTCAATTTGTTGCTCATGCCTTAACTGTGTACTAAAAACTTGCTCGCGTTGAACATTGCACGGATCTTATTAAAACAGTCAGACGAAATCGTATATTTCTAGAATCGATTGTAACTGGTGATAAGACTTGGTGCTTGAAACAAAACGGCGAAGTAGTACGTAGAAGTCTCCATGCTCCCCAAAGTTAGTAAAATTACGTTTCCCGAAATCACGGGAGAAGACAATGTTGATTTGTTGTTACGACTCTAAAGGTATTCTACATCGGGAATTCGCTCCACAGAGTCAGAATGTCGCTGGCGAATATTATGTGGAAGTTATGGAGTGTTTGTGGAAGAGAATTGTTCTAGTGAGGCCCGAATATTGAAGTTGGTTTTTGTTGCACCATAATGTGTGCGATTTTTTAGCAAAAAAGCTATATGTTACAACACCCTCTCTATTCGCAAGACTTATCACCATGTGACTCTTTCCTCTTCCCGTAACTGAAACTGGCTATGAAAGGAACATTTCACGACAATATTGGACAAATCCAAGAAGCAGTGACGACGATCTGTGAGGCGATTCCGAATAATGACTTCAACAACTCTATGTTATCTGGTTGAACATGCGCAGATGTGTATTAACGCAGGAGGGACGTATTTGAATAGGAATAAATAATTTTGGAGAAATAACTAGTTGTTTCTTTTTTATTTGAAAAGTTTTTCCCACATGCCGTATACGCAACATTGTTGATATAAGTACACGTCTTACTATTATAAATTGATTTAATTTTATGTGAATAACCCGTAGATTACTTCTTGTATACTCACTTACACGGTATAAAATTATGAATTCTTTAATTTAATTGAATTTATAAGACCAAATATGTATGAAATAGCAAATAAAATTGCTGAAGTGAAATGTAACTTTAAATGTATTATAATTTAGGAAAACCACATATTTCACAACCTAGATGTGACTGACAAGTTTCAGAGACAAAATGCAAAACCACCTGAGATGCGCGTATTAATGTATAAGAAAAGCTCGTGATAACCAGTCTATTCTATAACTGCGAAGATGTCACAGTAATTGTAAGAACTCATCAGCTTCTAAATATGTTATCCATTCTAAAGCAAGAATGTTTTACAAATGATTTAACTATTCCATCTACAAACTGGCAACAAAAGTTTTCTATTCCATTCTACACATTTCGTTGTCACGCGAATTATGTCAGGTCTCATACCAAAGAAACGAGTACATACGACCATCGACCAAAAAACATCAACACAGTGTCGAGTCTGCGTTTACTACAGTCTTATTGTGTGGTAGTTGCTCTTCAGCAATTTTACCTCACCAACCGCAAGAATGCAATAATGCGTTAACTAGGTTTTATAATAAGCGGGACTTGTTTCTTTTTAAGATTTATTATTGTTCTTTTATTCCGACATTTCGATATAATTGAGATAAATTGACGTTGTTTCTATTTGAACGTAGCCATCCTCTTCATATGCGAAATTTCTTTATATTATTCGCTTTCGTTTCTGTCGTAAGAACATATCCCCTGAAAATAACTTTATTACCATCTTATATTAGATCGCGCTTCTAAAAATTAATTACGACCTATATCATATTTAACCTAAATTATTCACAATGAAGACGAGCGTATGTGTTATCAATTACGTATTTCCTATTATAGCTTGTATTTTAGAAGTTTTGTTGTACGCATGTTCAAAACTATTTTTTCGCCTCAAAAACAATTAGTGCGATTTTTTCTCTGAATTACAACAGAGAAATAACGAATAAAAAATATTGTTTATTTTTGAAAATTAAAGCACATTATTTGCGTTATGGGATACGCATTGAAATAATGACCACAATGATTGCAACGACTGTGAGGTTTTACAATACACAAGTATCGCATAATAAAGCACATGTAACCCGAAATTTCACTAAAAACTTAAAACTTATGGGTTTACAGTGCGATACAGTGTAAGAACAACGATAACTTCTTTAGGTGTCCAATTTTTAGGGAATCGAATCCTGGGCTATGAGAAATAGTAAGATAACACATTAGGTAATTATTTATCTGTTTGAAAAGAACTATGTATATGATGACGCCAATAGCCACTATGCTGGATGGTTAGCCATGACGGACCTGATCGCGGTCTTCTAAGTCGCCTGTTTATTGATATAACCGACGTCGTCGTGGCTAATCGTTCACCAATTTGTCATAATTTTCCTTACGCAGTTATGCTGGATCGTTTACATACCTGTTGATTTGCTACAACTAAAATCGGATTAAAACATCCTGATGGATCGACCGAGTAGGGACTGGACCCAAAGAAAGAGAGAATGCGATAAAATCTTTACTTGCTTGGTCCATTTACTAATGGATCAGGAAATTATGGCCCAAATGAGGTTAGATAATCTGGGTCATCAGACCTTTGATTTCATTGTTTTACTTTCGCTATTTCAATTGAAAGTGTGTTTAAGACAAATATATATTAAGAAAATAATCGTTGAAAGCACTAAAACTTATTAACTTAAGATAATATAAAACTTTTTCACTTGGCTAAACTTCTGAAGATGGTAGTACTTGTGTATATGGAGAAGGCGCACGGTTTAAAATAAATTCCAGGAATCTCGAGTTTTTATTTTGACTAAACCATTTGTCATTATTAATAAAATTGTAATAAGAAAGTTTATTCCTTGTGGTTAAACTTGTGTTTGGAACTATTAAATGCGTTTGCTCATGCAAACAGCATAAATACTAAACGATAAAACAAACGAAGTAGAAATAGCATGCATTTTTCACATCTTAAAAGCTGTTTTAAACATATGTATTTCATAACAGTGTCAATCTTGGTTTTCAAGATTCCAGAAGAAAATTATTATCGCACTACTTTAAAATGCAATTTCATATAAATTAAAAAATGTATATATAGATCTTAATGTTTAATAAAACAATTGTACAATGCTGTATTACAATAAACTCATTTATTATTTTACCGAACAAAGCTGTTTATAGCCAGAATCTTTTCTATGTCTACATATTATGCATTTTACCCATTTTTCTCAATAAGTTTTCGTGGACCTTATTGCTAACATGCCTCTTAGCCGTCTTAACGCCACCAGGTCCCCAAGCCTCATACCATTGTTTTGGTAAGTATCGTTTTCCAGGAGAACCGCCTCCACCCAACCAACTTTCATCATCTCCAGCTCCTAATAATCCACCGTTGCTACAACTTTGATCGAAAAGGTTGAAACACCTTTTACCAGGAGAGCCGCCCCCAGCACCCAACCAACTTTCATCATCTCCAGCGCCTATTAATCCGCCATTGCTGCAACTGTCGTCAAAGAGGTTTGAACATCTTTTACCAGGAGAACCGCCTCCATCGCCCAGCCAATCTTCATCATCTCCAGCGCCTAGTAATCCGTCATTGCTGCAACTGTCGTCAAAGAGGTTTGAACATCTTTTACCAGGAGAACCGCCTCCATCGCCCAGCCAACCTTCATCATCTCCAGCGCCTAGTAATCCGCCATTTCCACAAGCTTCGCCCATTAAACCGAGACAATATTTTTTGCCTACATATCCGGCGTTAATAACGCCAGCAGATAGTAAAATTAATGTTAAAAATTTCATCCTACTAGCACACTGATGAAAATTGATTCAAAACTTAACGTGTACTGAAGCTCTGGAAGAATTCCGAACCAATATATAGGCGTTATCGCTTATCAGAAAATTTAATAACAGAAAACAAAAATAAACTGTTAACAAATATTAAAAAGTAACAATAATATATCCACTTGGCTTTTCTATTACTAAAATTAATTAAGAGCGGCAGTCGACTGTCATAGATTAATACGTCCTTTGTATATCATTGGATTATGCTTATTGTACCAATAAAAGAATAGAATTTAATATTGAAAATGGATAACAGCTCTTTATTAAAAGTTATTTATATATATTGCTTTATTATCTATTTTGCATTAAAAGCTATCCCAAAAATTTTCATTGGAATTAACCATCACTTTCGATAATGGTGTTTAATTAACGATATAGTTACGAAAAGAGCCGCATAATTATTAATACATTGCAGTTTCACCGATACTGTATCCATATTTAATTAAAAATAAATAATAAAGCATATTGAAGAATTTTTCTACAAAAAACAATTGTTTTATACATAAATTAACTGAAAAAAATCAGAAGGAATACATACATGCTTACCGCTGGTGGGACTTGAACCCACTGTCGTCGGCTTAGTAGCCTTATCCTTGCCTTATCCACTAGTCCACAGGAGCTGTTGTGATGTAATTTCTGTGTATTAAATAAATATATGAGAGCTTTACAACGTAAAGTTTGAATTTATGATCATTCGTTTTGTGAAGAAAGATGCAGAAATTAATCAATATTGACATTAATATGGAAAAAACGTTTACAGGTTTACACCAATACTGGACTTTAGATGCCTTTCACAATGTTAGACAAACTTTGCTGTTAGAGGAATAGAGTGAATGAGATTTTATATCAAAATTAGGGCAATATATGATCGTCAAAGTTATGCGGAATAGCTAAATCGCGAAGTTAACTACAGTGTGATTCAAATATATATTTTTTCTTATTGTGTAAGGCATGCTTACGTTTCTATAACAAACTGATTTCGTTTTTAGTGTAAGTTATTTATGTTAAAAAAGTAACTGCATTGTTTGTCTTGTGTGTGTGATGAAACTGTATGAGTATGACGACATATCAAACGTCGCTGTTGGAGAAATCAACCGACATCGAACACTTGCAAAACAGTAATGATAAAGTTAGCCAAATTTTCGGCACGCCAGGTTCCCACCCAGGTCGATGCGGAAACTTCCCGCGATCCCCGTGTGACTCAACCGTCTTGCGGTCTCTGTTTGACAACGATGACGACGTACGTCGTATTCCACGTAATAAAAATCAACTAGCATATCGAACACACATAAGGGGAAGAAGGTACCACTGGCTACCCAAATAAACAAGTTTATAACCGAATATCCTGATTTGAAGTTCGATGAAATAATATTTGCGAAATCGGTTTGTATCTCAAATTCTAAGAATTGACTGAGTTCCTGCAAACCTGGAATTTACCTTATAAAGTATGCATAAGTTACATTAACCGTGAGTTTAATTTACCATTAGTCACCATTACGTGCAGCTCAATCTTGTTATTTCTTTGTGCGAGTAAGTAATTTAGTTCCTTTGTAAAAATGCCTCCGCGGAAACCGCTTAGTGTTGAAGCACGATCAGCAATATTGACGCTGCATCAAGAAGGATATTCTGTACGGAATATTTCCGGGCGACTTAACGTAAAAAGATCCATAGTAAATTTCTTCTCCGCTTCGAACAAACTGGTAAACTTACTAGCAAAAATAATCCAGCATGTTCTCGAACAACATTCAGGAACGACGATGAACGCAAAATTACTTAGTGAGAAAACGTCGGTCTAGAAACACGAAGATATCTGGTAGAAGCAAACCTCCACGGCCGTATTGCTACAAGAAAACCGTTACTACGTTGTGGGAATAAACAAAAAGGTTTCCACCGGGCTTACATTCACAAAGACTGGACACTAGAACAATGGGGAAACGTACTATGGACTGATGAGTCCAAATATGAAATGTTTTGGTCAAAACCGCAGAACATTTGTCAGATGCTCAAAAGACAAGAAATTACTACCCGAGTGCATTACACCAACAACAAAGAAAGATGGTGGTTCCATTCGTATACGAGGTTGCGTTTCATTAAGCGGAACAGGAGACCTTGTGAAAATTGATGGAGTAATGAGGAAGGAGGATTGTGCTCAATAGGCAAGAATTCTGAGTTGATGCACGATAGCAAACGTCGTTATTATGCAAATACTACCTCGCTGATGCAGCAAATCAAGGAATATTAAAAATAATGACTTCGACTCTCCAGAGTACGGATCTTAATCCGATAGAGCGTCTACGGTACGAACTAGACAGACGAATTGGAAGTGAATATCCAACGTCCAATACCTATCTCTGGACGGTGTTGCAGAAGGAGTAGAACAATATTCCTCAAGATACACTAAGGATATTGGTAGAAAGAATGCTAGCAATTGTACAAGCAGTTATTAAATCTAGAGGTGGATTCTTCGATGAGAAAAAAGTATAACCGACTTTATGTTTTCTAATGTTTATTATTACTTTCTTCTTTTGTGCACACATGTGCAATAAGTCAAAAGTGAATAAATATTTTTCTTGTAATTGTTTTATTTAAAATTTTTAAGCGTCAAATTTTGCATGAAATAGGAATCGGCCATACTATTATGAGCAGTAGTGTATTGGCATAAGTAAAGTTGTGTTTGAACCAAAAAAATTAACATTCATGAAAGGTTATTCGATCATTGATTTTGCAACCCTCCGATAATTTTTCGTTTGACCTTCAAAACATTGAATTGTTGCCATATACCTAAGTATCTCCATGAAAACAGTATATTGAGCTCTATTTGCCTGTAGCCAAAGTTCGTGTACCATGAACATATGCCGGACGTGTCTTTTTTCTTCGAATTTCGCGGAAAAATACCCTACAATTAAATACAAACAGTAACAATTTGACATAATTTTCATCGCTAATTACGCTTCCTATATAATTAGTCACCGAAATTATCATCGCGACTGGAACGACACTACATCTTACGTGATACTCGTATTTACCGCGAAAAGGTATGATTTTCCGCAATGGAAGAAGAGGCAGTGAAATAATGCTCCTAGCTTTCTAATTTTTTTTAATTAGCGCTGCGCAAGGAAGAGGTTATTAGTATGTTTAATTAATTGCGTTTGAAGAAAAGGTATACAAGTTGTATAGTTACATACTTGCTTGGCCGCTTCTACAAGCGACTACGGCTGCTTTTCTTTGTGTTCTATTTTCGTGAAATTTATTCCTTCTACATGTACTTAAGTACTCACTTTCTTTTCTTTAATCACTGTTACAGTAATTAACTCAAACGAATGAGTTATTAATTAGCGACAGAGTATTACAAACAATGTATATACTACACACATAATTGTTCCAGAAAACACATCCGCAATGTAACCTGAATACAAGGTTCGTTGAGGATAAAGAGAGCAAATGAATGTATTAACCACTAAAATATACTGTGCTGAAGTCTCTAAAACTACCAAATTAAACAAACATTTCAAGTAAAATAGCACCGTTTATAAATACATATAAAAATCACGGAACAAATTAATTTTAACAAATAAAAAATATTTTGTATTACCGCATGCTAAAAAAAATCTGGAAATAGAAATCTATTAATACCTGATTAAACACCGGTGATGTTCCGGTAAAACCGAATTATTTGCTGAAAGGAATAAGAGTGTTTCTATTTCTACATTAATCATTGCACTGCACGATTAAATGCAAAGCTGGAAAGCGGAATTACGGGTCTCTATGAATGTGAAGATATTCTTATTGCGTAGTAAGTGTTTATCCTATTTTGTGGAATGTAAATGCAACAGAACATAGCGGGGCTTGATAGAATCTTGAAGAAACTGAAGGAGAAATATTCCAAAATATCAATTATTTGCATGATTATTAACTGCTTATCTGAAATACAAAAAAAATGTGTTCCTTTCAAATTAAGGTTCTTATTAATAGTCCCACATCGCACGTATTGCATGGGCCTCTATCAGTTCCGTACGAAAAATACTTTTATGGCAAGAAGGAGATCTCATGTAATGGCAGTGATTTCGCAGCAAACATCGTGTCGAATACAGTTTAAGCAATTTAAGTTGCATCAATCTACATATTAAATATAAGTATAAAACAGACGGAACTTAGATATTCATCAACCTAATTACACGCTTACATCAAATGCAAGTAGCTTAATACATATGAGTATTAAGTATCGCCTTTCAAATAAAGAAAACAACCATATCTCACTTTCTTAAAAACTCATTGAAAGAATATCTTGTAAATGGACCATATTATAAATTATATGAATTTCTAAATGATATGAATGTGGAGGTTAGTTTAGTTCTTGTCGTTTATGTATTGTACTTTTATTCTTGTAAGTTTTGCACAAAGAGCTGGAATAAAACAATGGATAGCTTTTAAAGACTTCACGAAGCTTATTGTACTTTTGCATGCACTCGAACTAACTCTGGTGGTAGTTATTCCACTCATTTTGGTGCAAGGTAAAGACATCTTTGGGATCGGTCTGTACGAAGGATGGTCTAACAATTCGACTTTTGTTGTGTTAAAAATTGAATTGTGTTACGTGCTGTGTAACTTGCATTGTCTTGGTGGAGGATGGATTCGTCATCCGAAGTTGGTTTTTCGAAGCTCAGCGATGACTTGCGACAATAAAGGATTGTATAACAATCGGCAGTAACAGTTCTTGTAGAGAAATTGCTGCTACATGATCTGCTTTCGAGACACTTCGAGAACCGGTGACCTTTGTCGGCTTTTCTTCACTTTGGAAGACCCAAACAGACGAGTTGCGTTTATTCTCTGGCTCGTATGAGTAAATCTAAGATTAATAACCATTTTTAGAGTTTCCGGCATTAAAGCGAACTAGAGTTTTTTGACATCAATTCACCGTAGGGGTAAGCGAGTGCGGTATCCAACGGAAAACTATTTTTTACGCACATGTCTTCATGCTAAATTTTTTGAATTGATATCTCTGACATCCCCAATGTTGTCTCAATCTCTCGATATGCCGCAAGTCGATCTTCGTTGATGATTTTGCGCGCAGCATCGACATCTTGCTGAGTGACTACCTTTCTTGGTACACCTACATACTCTTGGATCATCGCTAAGACTAATCTATTCAGGTTTAAATCCTCCATACCAATTGTAATTGTGTTGTAGTTCTCGGCTGATGTGATGCTTCATTGTCGAAAACATAAACCAACTTGACGAGACGTTCTTGTCGAAATAAATAAAAATTTATTGGCGGAAAATGTTGTTGGGTTAATTCCATTTTTCAACCAAGTTGTCAACTTTAACAGTTCGTTGTGGCTACAACACTACAGGTATCAGAATGAAGCCTTGGATTCAGATCAACTAAATATAGGTTAATTTTTAGTAATGACATTTGACTAGTGACGCCCTCTATTACCCATTATGCATAAATTAAAAGACATCCTTCGTATGACTTTCCCTATTTATTGTGTCTTTTACTTCCAATGGGAAATAGGTTATTATTATTGTTATTATTATTATTATGATTATTATTATTACTGCTAAATTGCGTCACCTCAGCGAAGTTCGTTTGCTAATACTTTAGTAATGGAAGTTGATGAATACAGTAATAACCAACGCAGACGGCTTCTGCTACAAAGAAGTACTTCATAGATAAATATAAAACAATGTTTCTTCCATGGTTTACTTTTACTTTGTAATGAACAAACATCCTTTCGAAATAATTAATCATTAATACATAGCGGGTACTCTATCTATACCTATAACTCTGGAATGTTCACCTTCTTCTTATGAACTGTTTATGTACTATAAAGATTCAAGAAGTATATTTTAATATTCCGTTGTCATTGTGAAGCAGCCGAAAAACTTTCTGTTTTATTCATCCGACTTAATTCAACTCAACGGAACGTTTCCGTGATACAAAGCTTTCTCAGGAAAAAAGACAGGTAATTAACCCAACAATTATATATCTGTTCGTACGTCTGCATTGCGTTACTTACCCACCTATGTTTCGAAAAGAAGTTTTTGTTATATGTATTTCCTTTTCTCAATGCACACGCATACAAAAGCATAACTGTTTACGTATTGAACGCAACCACATGTAAATTGCGACACCGTTTTCGGAAAGTTTAACCTTATTTTTATTTACTCTCAATATAATTACGGCGAAAGTTCTTAACGTAATTAGCTCCCGAGGAGAAGAAGGAAAGGAACAAAAAAGGAGACGTACAAACGTCGTATATATGCCTCGGATATACGTATACCCGAGTGTGAATGCGAGAGGTGAATACCTTTTCGTAATTAATTATATTTTAAATGAAATTTCATCGCGGCGTAACGACGGGATTCTAGAAGTGATACAAAAGATTGAATGAAAACCGTTCCAATTAATGCCAGATTAAATAAACTTCATTTTCCTTTTATTCTGCACCCAGCTTTAATATTGCCGTAGACATGATAAAAGCCGTAGCAATAACATAGTCATGGCATTATTATATATTCGTGTTTACACATATATGTTTGATAGATTGAATATAGATTTTATATTATGAAGTTTTAGTTCAAATTTTAAACAGGTTACTAAACACCAATGACGAACCGTCAACTAAGGCTTTGAGACTTAACTCTACCTCAAAACAACACAACGGAGTTCTGCACTATCCATGAAATTAGTTACTTAATGTATTGTAAAAAAATGTATTTTTGATTTTAAATGGCAAATTTTTTAGCCAAAACTGTTTATTTTACACTTATCTGTAACACCGACGCGCCTTGGAATCCCTATATACAAATCGCCGCTCAAAACTATTTTTTTTATTAATAATTATAACAGTAATGCAAAAAATATTTATATAAGTTTATCAACAATAGTAATACGTAGGATACACTGAAAACCACGAAAGTTTGTAGTTACGTTATAGTGAGTTGGGACGTGTGGAGCGTCTGAAACAAATTCGGGCATACCAACCATGTCTGGAATGAATTGTACGAAAACAAAATTGTCAAATTTTGAGATTATTATCATCTTTAATATTCTTGGTTATTTAACATTTAATCAATGATGCATTTAAAATACAAATCATGGGTGATTGCAAACGGCAGGATTATAAATCGCGAGCTTTTCTATTGACAATGCATTCATAATAGTATGTGTATCAATATAACAATGTATTGATATACACACTATTATGAAAGCATTCTCAATAGATGGAAAGGAGCTGAATGGGCTAAAGTAATTATTAAGCGTTTTCTTAACACAAGTCTTTATCACTCTACTAATATAGATCTCATAGGATACCTATTTTTAAATCAAAATGATGAAAATATTCAAACGAGAAACATAAAAGTGTTTAGTCTAATGTGTGTTACCCATGATTCATTAAACGAAATATATCTTTATTTTATTTATGTAACAAACGTATTTGTATACAATATGATATGCAAAACATAACTTGAAGTGAACTAAATTAAAATATGTCAGTATCGAAAGAAATAATCAGATCGGATAATTACAAAACATTTAGTATGTTAGAACAAAGTCTTTTACGTTTGCTTCACGTTCGTACCACTCTTTAATTATTTTCTCTGTATGGTTTATGCAATTCTGCGCAGGTTTCGTCTAGGTATACGATATCCCTTTTTAAAGGTGATGTCAATATTTCATTGTACTTCCTTAAGAAGGAAAATCGTAATTCTGAAATATCATTCCTCTCCATAAGAGCTCTGCATTTATCATCTTTTTTAAATTTAAATCCCAAAAGACGGAATAAACGTCACAGTGAAGAAATGCTAGTATGTAAAATATTTCTATGTTCAAACATTTCCTGTAACATTTTTCGTTGCATGTTTTTCTATAAAAATATATTAAATTAGAATTGAAATTTAATTGTGTAAATGAACGTACTATCGTTGTACATCTCATAAATTACTTTACAAACATCCATTTTTAATCCTCTCTGACACATCAAGTTATACTTTATATAACTATATAATATAGTTAATATTTACTTGTACGGAGCTGTTGAAGTACTGGACGAAGGAACAGCAGGTGTAGTTTCTTCTGTTTCATGTTGTAGACGGTACCCATCGAAATGTCCAAAGCATTTACAATTTACGATGTAAACTTTGATTGAATACTAACCAACTATAATTCACCTCATGGACCACACCAACAGATATTAGAGGACTTCCATTTCGCTTTTCCTTCTCGAAATACATTAGTAAAAGACAAATTCTCTAAACTTAGCACAAACTAAACGATTTCTTTCACTATATCTTTGAAAAGAACTCTTAGCAAAAGAGGTAGCGGAATTATATAGAAATGAACGTTGAAAAATAAGGAAGCCTGAATAAGCAGTAAAAAGCAGATGTCAAATGTCAACGGAGCGCTATCCTCTGTTATAATTATTAAAGTTGCATGTACTATAGTAAACATTTTCTACGCATTACTTATATCTCACTTCAACTAGTTCATTGATCCTGAATGAAATATGCACGTATGTCTTGCGACTTATGTTATATACTTCTATCTCGCTTGCATATATGTGCATATGATTCTTACTTTTAGATATAGCGCTTGTCTCCACTTTATCGATGAAACAATGATGTAACTACAAACATTCATGGTTTCATGTGTATGTACACATAGTGGGTTGTTGTTTGGTATTGTCCTAGAAATTTGGTAAGGTTATGTTCTTATGTTTAGTTGACATTTATTTGAAACTTCGTCATCATTACAGCAACAATTAATTTAATTTAAAATATCAAAGAGAGAAAGTCTTCAATATTTGATCTTCTTCGGAATAGACAAAGTGCTAGCAAATCTGTTTGTAGTATAAGGATATCACAAGGAAGAAGGATATTTTGAATGAGCTCTCAATAAAATAAAACCAATGAATTTACAAGCTTTATTGTTATAGAAAAAAGTAAACTACATACCAAGAAAAGTCAATTCTTAAAAGCAATATCCATAAGACGATAGTCTCCTGAACGTATATATTCTTGAAAGCGAATGCTGAGATTTTACATAGCACCTTGAAATACGTCCAATGACACCACAGTAATTTCTTTTCGAATCCTCCAAGTTAGCGATCGTCGTTGGGCGAGTAGAGTACATTTTACATTTGAGGTGTCCCTGTAAGAGAAAATCGAACCCATGCAAATCCAATGGTCTCGGCGGCCAATGAATGTCACCAAACCGTGAAATTACGTGGTTACTAAAAAGATTATGAAAAGCGAGAAAGTTTTGAAGTTATTCAGCAATAAAAGTTTCCAGCATATTAACATATCATTCAGACATTGCTGTCCTTGAATTCTCTCTATGATGCTCAAAGAAGTATGACCCAATCGCATCTCGCATTCATGCGGTACACCACGCTGTAACCTATTGGCTATGTAATGTTGTTTGTGAGTTACCCAATACTTACAACTGTGTTGATTAACATATCCATTCAGATGGAACTGAGCCTCATCCATTGTAATAAGATTGCTAATGAAATTGGGGTTTTCATTAATCCCTCTTTAGTCATTAACTTATAGAACTGACTTCTAGACTAGTAGTTGCAACTAGAATTTTGTTTGAGCTCCTATGGAACGGTTTAGATCTAATGGTGCTCTGTGTTTCCTTACGATTATGTCGGACTCCCGAACATCTTCAATGTTTCTGAAGTTCGTTAAGCAGCCGGTGGTTTCCCTTTTAGAAGGATCTAGCATCTCCTCGAATTTCCTGACCCACGTATTGATGGCGTGACAAAATGAAACCCTACCATACATTGAAATAACCTCTGAATGTTCGTCATACTGTCACCATTTTTGTAAAATGTCTTTGCTGCAAGTGCACCTTGTAAGCGGGATGATACTCCCATCTTTCTACCAATTCCACAAGAGTGCGTTAATATATAGACATTTGCCATTATAACACCAAAAAGAAACGCTAAAACAAGTTGCCAATTTTTGAAATAGTCAATATGGAATTGGTAATTTCCAGAGAGCGAAGAAAATGATGCATCATATGCAAAATTATGCGAGGAGGCTCTAGTAAACCTCCTTACTTATCAAAATGCTTTCACTCCACAGATCACAGAGTATAATATAGTTACTGTGCCAATTTTCAGTTACAAAAACTAAAATGCATTCTATACTTTCTTTCTTCAGGTGATTAAATACGGAGAAGCAGTAGAAATGAGGCATATTACAGTATGTCACATTATGAGTATTCAGCTCATGCTCTTCTCTAGTAATGAAGAGTAGGATCGTTGAATTTTGAAGATCGGGCACATGCGCTTGCTTTTGTGCAATACAAATTTAATAAAGAAAAAACTCTTCTACAATTATGTAGGTGGAGAAATATTTACAGGAGGAACACATAATAATAGTTATTAATAGAGACCGGATTATATGCAAAGAAAAACTGAAATATATGCTCATGTATATGCATCGGTTTTTGAAAAAATATGCATAAACCTGGGGCATATATGCATAAAGATTGCGACAATATGCAAAATTTAAAAACATATTTCTAAACCAATTTATAATTAAATGTTTTTCAAAATTGTGTAAAAGAAAGTTTTGTCTTCGATCAGAATACATATGTTTCGAAATAGAAAAGCTTCTTTCAACATCGACAGATGTAATTGGTACATTTTTTAACTTTGCAATACATTCTAAACTAAAATTAAAGTCGAAATCGTTTACTGTTTCACCTTTCAAAATTTTCTTAACTTTCTTCAATTTCAAATATTTTATCTTTTACTTTTACTTTTTTAAATTTATCGTATATAGAATTACCTATTGTACCCTTAACCTTCTTACATAGCATATCAAATTCGTCTACTATTTCGACTGATTCCGAGAGCGACATCCCTTGCGTTTCTAGTTTACGAATGGAACCTGTAACAAAGCTATAATTTGACTTAATATACAAAAGGTTTTGTAGCAATCCTGTTGATGTTACTATGTTTTTACAGTTTTCTAGAGCAATGCAGTCAGCAGTGATTTCAAGAATTACAATTTTTATTCCTTCAAAATTATCGGCGTAAAAAATTGCAGCGTCTAACCATGTACCCCATCTCGTAATAATCGCTGCAGGAGGCTACTTAACACAGGGAAGTCGCTTCTTATAAAATTGGTTTCATAAAGGTGCTTTCAAAAGTACTTTTTGAGATTGCAAAGCCTAAATATGCAATATATGCAATCACTAATTAGCGCTAATTAACTTCAATTAGTGTAATACATCTACATATAGACTATAATTAAAGACACGCAAAAAATAAAATATGTGCACTTTGCATATAATCCGGTCTCTAGTTATTAGAATTTGCTGAATACGTGTTGCGCACATTTGAACAATCTATGAATAAAAATGTATTTGTTTACGATATTGACGTTGGTAACAACTGGTATGGTTCAACGATTATATGTATACAGCGTTCGTGAAAATGTTTTCAGATCAAATTTTACTTGATAGTATCGACATTGATTTAGACTAGCGTAATAACATAATAAAATCGCAAATGCACTATAAACGCGCATTTTTTATCAAATGTACTTTACAAAATGCTACGAATTCATCTAATTATGAGCTTTCATTTTGCGTCTATAACTTAACCTCGACGTAACGGCATTTATAAAGATGTGAAGAGTTACTTATGAAAATTTTACCTTTATATATCACAAAATAATGTTATAAGAAATTACGTAAAATTGTATATATACAGACAGTTTCACTTCATACACTATAGTTACTTTTAATGTTGTGGGGAGTACATATTTAACGGTGAAGAGGCAGCAAGTATGTACGTAGACGTAAACGGAATTTCTAAGGTATAACTTGCGCGCTTATAATGAACTTTTTCGTTCAAGTCTTCAATAGTAGCAGGGCCGCCAAAAATATTTCATTGCAACTTGAATGCAGCCTCCATAATAGTAAGACATACTATTATTTTTCTGACAACTCCGCCCTCAAGTTTCGCCTAAATTAATGTGTGTAACTGTGATGGGATGCGCTATAATGCCTCTTGCCTTCTGCAGATCTTGTATCAGTTGGAATGGACCCCGTGTTCAGTGACCTAAAAATTGATCCACAAACATTGTGCCTATTTTCTTTACTTTTTTTGGACGTCCTTGTCTTGGTTTGTTTCTTGCAATTTTAATGTTTACTTTCCTTTTTAATACCGTACGAGCACTACTTTGGGAACAATGTACCTCTTTAACAAGTTATCCTCGACTTTTGCCTTGTTCAACAAAAATCTTTTTGTCCAGTTTCTATAAATATCTTCGGCACCTTGCAGCAATTTAATTTAATATTATGAATTTGTATTTTATTTATTATTAACTATCCGTAAGTGCTATACTTTATGATATATATTACTTGTGCTATATTTTGATGCATTGTTTTCCTTGTCTTGATTTTTTTTGTAGCACGCAGTACTATAATAACCTAATAATAATAAAATCTATTTTATTGAACGGAATATCGGGGATAGTTTAATACATTCATAAAATTACTTTTCTGACAATACCTTCATTGCTTATCAATCAGATTTCAAAATTATTTTGTTGCTAATTTCTCAATATAAGTGATAGTGCTTAGAGAATTGAAGATGCTCTGTTAAGGCTTTGAACGCGTTCAATTTTTTTTTAAATGTTGCCAATAAATAGTTATTCAATTTTATTGAAAACGTGCGGTTTTCAGCATACATGTGTATATTATTTTAAATGGAGCATGCAAGTAGGAGAAAAATTGTTAGATTTACTGTGGTTTCTAAACAAAACCACATTTTGAGGAACTGCAAATACTTCTATACAGATACTGATCATTCTATACAGATTCAATCACGATAACCACTTCTTAGGCGTATTTCTGAAAATAACTTTGAAATTTAGAAACTGAGAATGCCGAATCAAGTATCTAATATAATCGTCATAAAATGCATCCTACCACAACTTTTGTATGGCGTTTTCTAGGCCCAGAACAAAACAATTCTTGTTAGAAATCCTTTCGGTGTTTATATAGTTAAATAGTGCTTTATAAAATTCTGAAATAATAATGCAGGCTTATTGATATAATTGCAAGAAAAATACTACATTTTACCGATTACACATAGCCCTTTAAAATTACAGCGGTCTGACATTTACAAAGTAACCAGTTTATATCGGCTGAAGTGCCTTTTTTCTTCTAAAATCATCTTTCATTACTTAAAAACCAGTTAGGCTTCGGTCAGAAAGACAAAACACAACCGTGCAAGCTAAAACCATGTAATTAAACTCAGGCTTACACGTACGGCTAGCATCACACTTACCGCAACTCGCACGGAGCCGTTCAAACAAGTCCAACGCACAAACGAATCAAAGTCATTATAAAATTATTAAAGAATGACAATTTAAAAACAGGAAGATGTATTTTGTACGGTTTTTAACGTGCAATCATAACGACATTAACTGGTGGCATCGGCTGCAATTATAAACATATGTCCGATGATAGAGAAGAATGAACAGGGGGACAACAGGGAGCAAAAGGCGACGATCTATTGTTGATGGTGAGAGGGTCGCCACTAGCCTCGAAATCGACAATTAAAGAAATTAGTAGTGTACGATACACGGTGTAAGTAAATATAACGGATTTGGTCAGGTGGAGATCCATATCGAATTAATGCTGCTACAATACTACGAATAAATAAGTATAAATTAATGCAATAGAGCAGTTAATTGATTTCCAAGATACTAAATTTCTCTTTGCTTCCAACTTAATATAAACTCGATATTAATCGAGATAATAGATTCGGTCAAATTTAATATGAGAGCAGATGAAGATTAGAATCGATAGGGATTTAATTGCAATATTTGAGTAGTGAAATTGCTGATAATGGATTAAACGTGTAATATCTTTATCTATTTTACTTTATTACATTTATATTAGCAATAGATAGCAACTTATTAATATCATAATAATGCGGACTTGTTTGGAAAAATATCCATATAAAGGGCAAAAGCTTAGATATCCAATTAAAATCCCTTAAAAATTGCATTGGC
This sequence comes from Trypoxylus dichotomus, assembly GCA_023509865.1. Classification (NCBI taxonomy): domain Eukaryota; kingdom Metazoa; phylum Arthropoda; class Insecta; order Coleoptera; family Scarabaeidae; genus Trypoxylus; species Trypoxylus dichotomus. The sequence continues at coordinate 41,299,750 of CM042074.1, read as the reverse complement.
GATATTTGATATATTACTACTAAGAGTTAATTTCCATATGGCAATATATACATAAGGGGCTTACGTAAATAAGCTTGTTTATCATTGTCATAACTTCGCATTATTGAAGAGATGGCGGAGTAAGATTCTCACTGAATAGAGTTTGAAACGCCAATAACATCAACCATTTCTCAAACATGAACTTTAACAGGTCTGGACAAGAAAACCATGTTTTTCTTTCTTAAGAGACAACAGTGTACAAAGTTTAACAGCACCTTTTTATGTAGCTTCATATGTTTACAAGAAAATTTAATTATTTTATCATCGCCTTAAAGAAGAAGGGAGATGGTTTACATTTGTTAAAGTTGGTAATAAGGAATAATGAAATCTTTGATCGCAAAATCATCTCTTTTTTGTTAAGCGAAATGTTAGAAACCATTAACAATTTATGTTTTCACTTTCCTTCTTACTAAAATCCTCCTACGAAGATAGATATTTATGCAACTATTGTACTGCTATGGGATCGGCAATGTTCCCCCCGGAAGTAACTAAACTCGAATAACGCTCTTAGAGGAAGTGGTGGTAAAAATGCACGGAAATGTCATGCAGATCTACGAGAAACGTTGGGTGAACTTACTACTGTCGTATCGTAGGCTTTGAAGCTTCAGCAGGGGTTAACTGTCGATCTGCATAGTGCCGAATGTTCTGTCTCCACTAAAAAAGATGTAAAGGTGACTGTAATCAAATAGTGGCTAAGTAATGAAAGGTGGAATTGGCTCAACATATGCGTACACCTTCGTCGATAGCACTCTGCATTTAAAAAGATGAGTTAGGAGTGCTCAAGATTTGTGTAAAATGTGTACCACGTCATTTAAACGAAGTGGAGAAGTGGATTCCACGAGACAAGTTGCATAAATCTGGAAAAATTCCACTAAGAACAAACCTGAACTCAGTTAGGTTCGACAAAATCTGTCGTTATGGTCATTTTCGCATACAACATTCAGTGTTCTTGGGTGTCACCCAATTCGTGAGGGATTTAATGTGGTTATGTAGTATTACTTTTTATTTCTACATCATCGGTAGTACAGGAGAAACACCCAGAGCGGCTAGGCTACGCCCTAATAATAGTATAACAGTAATATGATTTATTTGTATAAATTTGCATTCATCATGCTGTAGCGTCATAAGAAAAGTTACAAAGTATAACAGAACTGCAAGAACTATAAAGAGACAACATGTTAAAATTTATAAATTAAAATTTATAATTTAAAAATTCACTGATTGATTAAAAGCATCTAGTCTTTACTTCCTTTCTAAATTTTCATATGGTTCGTTACTGAATATGAGCAGGTAGCTTATTGTAGCTTTTAGTACTAAATAATTGGTGTTCATTTGTCTTCTCTTTATCCTGTGGTATGGAACGCTGAAGCTTTTGTCGGCGCCTGGTATCGCATATGTGGAAGCCACTATTGAAGAAAAACTTATTTACGGATTTTCGGACATAAGTAGGAACAACGAAAGATGGGTAAATATATTATGAAGTCCAAATAAATATTTCTGGCAGGTAGTAAGTAGTAGCTGGCACTCCACTAGGGGTCTTCAACAATCTTCTGGATCGTGAGAACAGATTCAAAAGCAATTGATGCGGCCCATATTAAAGTGCCGTACGTAGCCCTGCTTTGCAAATTGGAAAATTAGGCCCGTGAGCTTAACAGATTTGTCTTGATTTTGTGAATTTCTTTTGATTAGTATTACTAATTTTTAGTACGTTGTTTGAAAATCAAACTATGGTTCCCACAATCCAAGCACATCAAACTTTAGTCGCTGGAGAATAGGCATCTTAGTTATAGTTCATGAGACCAACACGGAAACCTATTGTTAAAAATGATAAAGTGGAGATGCGAATCGAACTAGCCAAACCCAAAGACGTCGACTCTGGTACATATATTCTATCGCAATGCTTTTCAGCCAGTCTGTAGCGAATTACTTAATATTTACAGTGTATACTGGTACTGTATTTCATATAAGCGACTCTATAATTTTAGAGAATACTGCAGCGCTTGCTACGAAATTTAGAACTGTAATTTGAATCCAGCAAACCGGATATCTTACGTTTTGGACGTAACTACAAAGCAGTGTTTGTATAATAACAAGTTGTTAACTAGCCGATGTCCAGTCGCTTGATCCATTCCCAACTGATTTTCCTCTGGCACTACCATGAAACATCAATTTATAGCTTTTCAGGTAGTAGACCTAAGTTGTAAAAAAATTGCTAATAAACGTAATCTCACGTAATTATATGGGAAGCTCCTATGATAGATTAGGATATTATTCGTTTGAATCACTTTTCACAAATCAACAACGTCTCTATTTAATACGTAATTTCGAAAGAATCTTCGTACTTTCCTCTTGCGGAACAGAGTAAAAAGACAATAGATTCGACTAGATTTCAGGTCGCCGTATCGCATAGGAAATTAGCATTAATACGATTCAGAAGTGACCAATTCGAGGTTGGACCTTTCGTTCCTTTGTCCTGGAGCGCGCGAGGGTCGTTAGTTATTGCGGTTGGCAAGATTAATGTTCCGAAATTAATTCAGAAGGTCCGAACCGCTGTTTTGCCCTCATTATACGCGTGACGAAGACGCGCTCGAAACCGTAACACGAACTTCTAGCGCGGCGCGTTAGAAGATCGACGATTAAAAGAAAACGAAGTAAAGGTCGGACGAAGTGACAAAAACAATAAAACGCAACTTTTTGTACATGCCGTATCGCGAGTCCTCCGGTTTCTGTAAGAAGCACCTATGCTGTTAATGGTTGACGCTAATACTTTTGGATTGAAAGGTTTGTGTTGCTAATAATTCCTTCATAATCATTATACTGAAAATATGTAGTGTTCGAAAGTTGAACTGAATTATGGTATCGTCATATGGAGAGTTATGTATGAAATCGGAAAGTTTCTATAAATATATACCTTATGCAAGCTTTGAAAACAACTTATTTATTCGAAAAATAATCGTAAGAACGAATACAGTGTCATTCTTGAGTAAACTGGGCTTCTGTGGTATCTAGGAATCACCCAAAGAGTGGGAAACAATTATAGTCGCAGGTATATTCTCCTTCAGAACAACAAAGCAAGTACACTTTTTCTCTGACATGGAATGTTTTTTTCTTAGCTTGTTTAACATCTACGAACCTGGTAATACTATCTCAGTGAGGTTTGAATAGGTATGATCCGATGCGCGTAGCTTTTACAGAACTTTCCACTGTTTTTGACTGCATCGACCACAAAATATTGCTGTGTCAACTAGATGATCTTTGTTCCATTCTATCCATTTAGAAACGCATACGAGGTAGGCGCCATAAATTCTCGGCCTGACAGGCTTATACAGGTGCAAGTCTGTTCAAACTTTGTCACGGCAGGCATGCACATACGCGAGGTCTACGCTATAAATATGATGATTCGAAGAGTAGTAATTTTTAGTAGCCGGCCGACTAACGTGACTAACGTGACTAACGCATGAAAATGTCTGAAGTAATAAACATTGAGTACCTCGCGGTCATCAAATTTTTAGCAAGAGAAGGGCATACGCCTAATCACATAAAACTACGTTTAGACGGCGTTTGCGGTGATTCATCTCCTTCGTATTCCACTATGAAAAAGTAGGTAAAATGTTTCTGTTTGGGGCAAGAATCTCTGGAAGATGCTGAACAGTTGGGTCGACCAATAGAAGTGGTAACACCTCAACAATTTCAATTATTGAAGATTTAGTGCTAGAAGATCGCCGTTTGAAAGTGACGGAATTAGCAGTGATAACAAACATATCAGAAACATGTATTCGCCGAATTCTCCATGACCATTTGGATAGGAATGAAATTAGTGTAGGGATGAAACAATGGTTCTGTTTTACGATTCTTTACCGAAAAGGGAGACCATGAAATGGCACCGACCTGCTGAACCTCGTCCCAGAAAGGCGAAAGTCGTTCAATCAACCAGAAAGATTACGGCCACAATATTCTAGGATTATGAGGGCATTTTGCTAATTGACTTTAAACAGCACAATACAACTGTGAACGACACATATTTGCGTCTTTATAGCATAAGTTAAGGGACAGTATTCGTGCAAAACGTCGTCGAAAATTGGCAAAAGGTATGCGAATGTGGCTCTCAAGTAGAGAAACATACACCATATAGTCCGGATATGGCTCCTTGTGATTTTTATTTGTTTTCTAATTTAAAAATAAATCTTAGGGGACTTAGAACATCTTAACTGAAAAACTTCAGATTATTTTTAACAACGGTATCGGAGTGTTAATTAATCATTGTAATAAATGTATATATACAAGTTACGGGAGATTACATTTAAAAATAAAATTTCTTTTTTCTATATCAGGCCGAGAAATTATGATGCCTGGGTTACACGATCTACAACTGATATATTTCGAAGGAATTTATTTTAACTTCAAGTGTACCGCAAAATTTCAACCTAGAGCCACTCCTGTTTGCGTTGTGCATTAATTACTTAAAGTGAATTGTCCTATTCTTGCGTATGCTGACGATACAAACATTTACCCAGAAATCTCCAGCATAAATCATTCCTGCAATCTCAAGTGTAATTTTGATGTTTTGTGAAAACAGTTTAAACTGAACCTTTTAAAAATGATGGCGTGTATCCTGAAAAATGTGTATCGCAGTATGATATACTGTTACATTATGATACGATGTCTTATAGCAAATACGTTGCTCTTTTTCTCTTGAAAGTACGTAGCTTTGGTTCCTCTCATAAATTCGTGACATCCCTTTTTTGGTTTCTTTGGCAGGAACAGGCGTAATTAAATTGCCTTCAATTTACATATTCTTTCAAACCGGCAACAATGGGTAGGAAGATCTCTTCAGTTGTTCGTAACTTTCAACAGTAACCTGGACGTACACATGGTGAACACTGCAACAGCATGGTGTTAATATTGTTTTTATTATTATTATCCTTATTACAATCCTTATTTTATAAATTTACTGTATTCTGTCTAGTTTTTGATTTCAACTATTCAAATGTTCTTGCCAGTAGTGAATAATGCCAGTCCTTATTTTCTGTTGTGTAGGTTTTTCAAAATGTGTCAGATAGTATGGTAAAAAGATTTTTTTTATCTTACCCTATTTTTCTTCTGCACGAGGTAAACAGAAAAAGACAGTCTGAATTCGTTTTGTCTGGAGAAGTACAGCTTCCCTACATTTCTACATTATAAGTTAATAACTTTTGGATATTTTATTTAGAGTTTGAACTATGCTAATACCGGTAACTCAGCTGTAGCTAACATATAAATGTACTGACGGTGTTGGTATGTCTGAAAACTTCGTATTGAAATTGACGAAATTTACAGTTATTTTTCTTTTTACAGCAGCGTATGTATCTTATGGAAAATTATTTAAGTTACTTAATTTATTGAGGGCACTTATTGAAATAAATGTACTAAAAATATGAACAGGTGAACTACACCGTCTAACAATTAAATAACAGAACTTTTTAGATATGGAATAAAATACACGTTTTTTTATTCGAAATACGTTCCTGTAGTCTCAGTACAACCTATGGCAAGGGTGACTAATGCATGCATCGATTTTTTTAAGTCAAGTTGTGGGATGTTCTTCGGCACCTGTGTCACAGCTGCTTGAATGGCTGGAACATTATCATAAAAGTGTCCTTTCAATGCAGTTTTTTTCGGGAACAAAAAAGAATCACACGGTAATAGATCAGGCGAATACGGTGGGTGGGCGATGAGACAAATTTGTATCTTAGTCAAAAACTCATGAACTTTGAAGGTTTTGTAATATGCCGGCTTAACTCGAACAATTCTTGACCACGAAGGATGTAAAACTCTTAGATAGTATCCTCCATTAACAGTTTCATCTTCTGGAACAAATTCCTTGTGGACAATACATCTTGAATCATAAGAAGTAATCAGAATTGTCATGATTCTTGACTTGTGAAAGCGCAATTGTTATGACTTTGTTTCGCCTCTGGCTCTTCATTGTACAGATTGGTGCTTAGTTTCAGGGTCATACTTAAAGCACCAAGTCTCGTAAATAGTTACAATAGAATTAAGAGAATCTGGGTCGTTTTCAGCAGTTTAAATGATGCTCCACCATGCGCTGCACGAGCGATTTTTTGGTCTTTATTCAACTGACTGGAGCAAAGCGTGCGCACACCATTTTTACCCAAATCGGTACTCAAAATTTGTTGAACAGCTTCTCTATTGATATTTATTTTTATAATCTTTAGTTATTATAAGTATCTGGATATATTGCAGCAGTATATTTTTCGTAACAAAATTCATTTGAACATACCTAAGAACCCATTTTACCTTGAATACCACTCCGAAGTACGCAAAAGTAGTATAAGTGAAAACATTTTCTTTTCTAATTAAGCATTCTCTATTCAAATTGTATGTGTTTTTCTCTTATTATCAACGTAATCATTAACGCCAGAGCTTTATTAAAGCAGATAATATATTTGTTCAGATTTTTTAATCTTCTTACATTTTTTTTATTGAATCACTTCTTCTCTGTAATAACTAAAATTGGTACTTTAAAAGTAAAATATTTGAGTAACGCAAATTCTACAGATGTCGTCTTATATGTATGTATGTAATATGCACATATTTAAACCTCGCTCTTTCATTATTATCGCCACGTTGCCTAGTTAGTTACTTCTTGTTGTTCTCGATTATGATGATGACGATGATGATGATGATGATGATGAGGATACCTTCCTCGTCTTCGTCATCGTCGTCGCGCCTTTCGTCTCTATATACCTTCGCCTTTACCTCGTGTCTTTTGCCGGTGCGCGTCTGCTCTTCCAACGTATAAAAAGGAAATTACTGAAGCGGCTAACATATGGCCACACAATATGCGTAAGACAGGTAGCCACTATCGCTTTCCTACACCACACGCCTCTTTCGTCGTTCTCATCCTCGTTTTTCATCTTCTTCTGCTTCATTCCGAGCCGAGCTCTATTCCATTCGAGCGCGTAATATAGTTCATGTTAGATATAATTGAACACCTATCGAGGTGGATGGGATGATGGAAGAGAGAGATACTGGGATAGGTTTATTGGTTTCTGTCACGAAATCAACGTATTAATACGTTTGAGATTGGAAGATCTGTGAAGCTCACTGATCGTATTAATGAAAGCAATTAAATGTATGTAAAAAGTGAAATGCATGATTGGGATGACGCAAAACTCCTTAGCTTTTTAGTATCTCCTATCTGAGCATACATATGCTAATGAAATAAACGCGCAATGCTTTAATAAAAATTAATTAGTCTCTCACTGTAAGTATGTCCTATATTGCGCGATAGTGACTAAGGATTATGCTTTTAGAGAGTATATAAGTACTTTGTTTTCCTGCCGCGTTATTATTAATTTTTTGCGTATTAAAATACCGAAAGTACAGGTGTACCGGCATTTCGACTTATGATCTTTAAACTTGTTGGTGTATTGGTGCAATTTACAGTATCTTCTTCAGAAATGATTAATAAAATCCATGCGATTATAGGGAACGAATGGCAAAGTGCGCGAGGCAACTAATGCTGTCAGCATCTCAAACCAATAGGTATACAATATTTTACTTAAACAATTAAATATGGAAAAGATGGATGCCGCATTTACTAATTGTTGACCAAATACAAGGTCATGTTACAATTTCAAATCACTATATGGCTAAGTTCAAACGAAATGGAAGAAAACTTTTTTCATCGATATGTCAGCGTAGATGAAACCTGGATACATACAACTATACCAAGGCGACCTGAAATATTTCCGAAATCGACAAGAAAAATACGGTATTGATGTGGTTTTTTATTTTTATTTTTCGATATATTCTCCTCGAAGATTAATACACTTTTCAAACGGTGCTCCAGTCTCTTCAAACCGTCGAAAAAGTTGGATGTTTCGAGGTCTGCAAAATATCCATCTGTAACGGGGATCACCTCCTCATTTGAGGCAAATCTCTTTCCCCCCTGTGATTTTCTCAGGTTTGGGAATAGGAAAAAGTCGCTGGAGACTAGGTCCGGTGAATATGGAGGATGAGAGACTACTTCGTAGCGCAACTCATTCAATTTGGGCATGAAGATGCAGGATAAGTGAGCCGGTGCATTGTCGTCGTGGAAAAGTACCTTTTCCCGCTGCAAACGAGGCCGTTTCTCCCTCAATACTGCATCGAATCAGCTCAATGAATCACTGTAGTATATATTTCCCAGTGATCGTCCTTCCCTTCTGCAGAGAGTCGATGAGGATCACACCTTGAGAAACCCAAAGAATGGTCACTATGATCTTTCCGGTCGATGGAACGGTCTTTGCTTTCTTCGGAGCCGATTCGCCCGGAAAAGTCCTGCTTCGACTCTTCCTTGGTCTCCATTATGTAGTGGTGGATCCAAGTTTCATTCACGGTTACAAGACGCATAAAGAATTCTCTTGGATGTCGTTAGATCCTGGCCAGACAGTCCTCCGAAACGGTCACCCGATTTCGTTTTTGCTCGGTGTGAGCAAACGTGGTACCCATAGCACCGAAACCTTTTTCCTACCCAAAATTTCGTATAGGATATGGCCAATGCGTGCTTCTGAGATGCCTGTGGTCTCTACTATCTCTTTCAGCTTCAATTGGCGATCGGCTAACACGATATGAATATTGTCGACCATTTCATCGTTGGCGGTTTTTGGGCGTTCACTACGTGGTTCGTCGCGTGTGCTTTACTCGGTCACCCAGTAGCTGATGGTCGAAAGTGATGAAGTACACCCGCCATGAGTCTTTAGCAAAATATGTCGAATTTCCGTGGCCGTTTTTCCAGCCATCCAGAAGTGTTTTATCAGTGCACGAAATTGGACTTTATCAATTTTTGCAAAACCCTCTGACTTCCTATACAAAACAGACTCTTAAACAACAACTATTAACAGTAGATGTCTGAAATGTTGGCAGTTGCCATAAAAAGGGTTGCCCTAGCCGACCAATGAATTCCCTTCGACCTCCGTGCGTCATCTCTTGCTGATTCCGGAAACATTTCATGTCGCCCTCATACTCAAGAAACCTTAAAAAAAATGAATTTGTCATAAGACTTTAATGTATGGAAGAACGCGGTCCAAGAAAGCCAAAAGCCATTTTTTCGACCAAAACGATTATGGGCACAATTTTTTGTGAGTGGTAATTTTTATTAGCTATTTATAGAAAGCAAAAACAATAATTGGAAAATATTATGCTGATATACTAACACATTTCGATATCAAGCTGAAGAAAATAACCGCTATTCAAGGAGAAAGTTTCGTCCATGGTAACTCGTTCACCGTTTCGTCCGCTATTGCAATCATTAAATTACTGCGATATAGTTAGTTGTTATTTGTACATAGTTGGTGACTTTGCTATTACCCAAAACCACGAGGTAGATAATATTTCTGCCATTTATTGTCTAGATTCAAGTGGTAATATAATTAAATACCAAATTTTCCAAATAATAAAAAATAATTACAATTTTGTAGATCTTACACATTTTGAGACAAAATTTAGTTTTAAACAATATTTTCTCGGTACGTTACCAACTGCATGCCGGCGAAGAAGCATTTACATTATGAGATACGGATTGAATTATCATTAACACCATGATAAATAAAACCTTAATGGGGTAACATAGATCTTGCTCGAAATTGACGTCTCATTTACATTACAATTTTCTCAATTATCCAATATTGCTAACGGCCTAGCTATTATTTTATTTGCTCACATAACATCGCGTGTCTTTAGACATGAATTAGAAGATTAAGAGTGCCCGCTACAATCTAAAATATTTACTTTAAGTACTCTCTTAAGAACAAGTTAATGTTATTAAACGTATTCAGGGGACTCCTTTCACGATGGAAAATTATCGTCAGCGTATAATAGCAACCCACAAAATATAACTGGCGGCTGTTGCGGATGCGTTATCGCCTTAATCCAATCGCTTTATATCTTAATGCATGTATAATACGTTTTTATTTACCTTTTGAAGGAGCACGACAGTTATTTACCATAATCATGCGAAATCGCTCGCGAACGGTCAGCTCGGACATCGCGAATACATATATGCCACCGCTATTTGTTATTCAAAGCTAAAATAGACTATGGGAGTAACAGGGACAGTTCGAGGAGCTAGCTCTCTCAATATCCTGTTTGTTGGTCTATTCATCGGCTATATTCCTTGCGTCTTCTTTGAGTTGATCAATATTATAATTTCTCGGATTAGGTAGCAGCTCCGCAGTATACCTAACGCATGTGTAATACCTTTGCCCGCCTGGTCAGACCCGTTCGCGGTTGGGAAGTATTTTTTGGGACAACATCGAAGATACTAATTTTAATATATACACTATATTCCATAATGTATACAAAAAATTGTGTTGGTCGCAGGTGTGAAGTATTTCAATGCTTTCATGTTTTGAAATTAAAAAATTCAAAGCCAGTACATTCCACTCTTCAAATCTATAAGACACATTTATCGCAAACATGTATTATCTGACTAACCAGTGATTAGACACTCTATGTTATCCCCTTAAATTGTTTTTTGAAATGAGTTGAACCACAATAATCCATTGTATTACTGAGTTATTACTTGGAATATTTATATATTATATACTTAGTAACGTTGTTTAAGTTGCAGCTTCGATAATCTATTAGTGTGTATATAAATTAATGTAAATATTATTATATATAAACAGTGCGACAAAATGTGTCGAGACAAAAATCTTTGAAACTAGGAATCGGAATAGTATCTCAGACTTTCACGGCCGTTTGTCATAGTCGTAACGGTTGTCGGATTCCTCCATATCACTAGGTTTTTTGTCCTTGACAAAGGTACCGTTGGAAATGCAAACCGCAGTAGTTCGCGAAACGTCAGGAACGAAAAACCTAGTGACAGGGCGAAACCCGACAACCGTTACGATTATAGAAAGCGGAATATTTTCCATTTTCTTATTCAGAATATCCTCTTCCAGTTTCAATTCCCTTGTTACAGATTTCTATAGTGATTCGAATGCGTCTTCTAGCTTATTTTGTGTGTCCTCTGGTGCTTGTGTGGTAGTTGTTTTGATGGTTAAGTTCGGGCCAACAATTGACGAACAATGAGGTGCGACTCGGTGCAACAAGCACCAGGTGTCCGGACTTGATATCACGAATTTTGGCCCCGGGCTGCTTTAAAACTTCGAGCAAATATTTGCCAGTAATTATTTGTCTAGTTGGAACGAATTCCCTGTCTACAATTAATTTACTTAATTAATAAGCATCGTTTTGATTTGCGATGGAACTTTCCATGTGTTTTTGGCTTGTGGTGAATTATTTAACTTCCATTCCGTACTTTGACACTTGGTTTCTGGATCGTACTGAAAGCACCATGTTTCGTCCCCCGTAACAATTGGTTTCAGGAAGTTTGAATCATTTTTGGCGGCTGCAATGGCTTTTGTCGTATGATTGACATGCATCCATTTTTGGTAAACTGTCAAGTGTGTGGAATAAATTTTGCACAGAGCTTTGTTTTCCCCAAATCCTCATGAGAATGATTCGAACCGTTTCTCTACTGAAGTTCAAATCCTCTTTCATCATTTTTAGCGTAGCATTGCGACCATTTTCAATAAAATCGCGTACTTTCTTGATCATTCTGGTGTCCGAGCCGAATTTGACCTTCCTTCACGATTATCGTCTTCGAACATCCCTCTGCCAACCAAAAAATATGTATACCACAGAAAAACATTTGCTATTCTCAAACAATTATCACCGCATTAACACAAAAGTTGTTTTGGAAGAACTGTCAGCACTTTGCTACATATCGAGCGGTTGAAGCAGAGTTGGTATTATCGGAAAGAGGAATGTCACAGATTTCAAACGTCGGCCGAGGTGGCGTTATTAACTACTCAGACATGGTTCGAATTTTGGAACTTATTGTACTGAGTATAAGATTGTCATAACTGCGCGAGCTTTAGACGTGTAAATCGTGTTACTTGTTAATTATTTTCCAGCCGCTCGAGAGGCATACTGATTTTGCTAAAACTACTACTATATCCCGGACAAGACTGAAACTCATTACTAGTGACCCTACCAGAAATCAAAGTAGACCCTGTTACCCCTGGACGACGGACTTTGTCGAAGTAAGTTCTTTTTTAAGTTTTTCGTTCCATTCTAACACCTATCGCGACTGTTTATAAAGAATCTTTCATGAAAGAATGGTGGTCTTTACCAGTACTGAAGCTCTGAATTTTCTATCAGTCAGTAATTCCTGTGATAGTAGTCGTGCTTACATCTATTATTGTAACTTAATGTGGCTAGCATAGGTGCTCCACTGGCTTCGTCTGTTTATGTGAATAAGCCTTTGTTCGTTGACGTTAAGGAAAGGACCTTTTTGAATCAATATTTAGTACTTATACGAATCGATTGATGCTTCATCGTTTGAAGAGGTCCCTTGTAGAATTCAATGAATTACAAATACCATTTTTGCAATTGCTAGCGAGTGCAGTGACATATATGTAATGAGAAACTTATTAAAGTGGTCAACAATTACTAAAAAGTTCTTTTTATCGCTGTATTTTTCACGGATTAGACAAGGTAAAACCATTTTTTTCTAAACCTTTTATTAGTCTTGAACAGTACGTAATTACAGCTGCTAATTTTCTACATGTTGCAACGCTTTCGATGTGTGAGTTCTAACAAAACATGGCTTAAATTGTTAGGTATTATCAATAATGTTTCTGAAACAGAATGTTAACTCTTGTAAATATTTCGTCTTTAAGAAATCAAAAGTTGTTAAAGTTTAGTAGTAGATTTATGAACAGGCCAATGTCATTTAGCTTTACGGTACTAGATCAAAGTTAACAGTGTCTATGAAGCTTTTATTATCGCTTCAAAGTGGACGAGTACGTAGGTTAGCTCTTATTTAGCCCTTACTGAGAACGAACATCAATGCAACTACATTTCGAATAATTTAATCATTGACGAATGTGTATTCATAAATACTTTGTAACTATTGTTCCATTCTTACATAAACCGCAGTGATTAGTTTTTAATAATTAATTTCCTTTTCAAATATCTTTCATCCCAAAAATGTGACACAACATCTTGTTTTACATTCTCTATACTTAAAACCAAGAAACTAGAACTTCTTGGGTCTTCCGGGCATCCAAATAAAAAACAAGCCAATTTATGACCAATAAACTATTTCAATTTTCTTCGGTCTCTAGTGTTACAGTGGGAAATTAAAAATCTAGACAACGGTTCGTTAGCACTTTAAGCAATTTAGTCATGAGTAGATGTCGTGAAATATAAAACGACTTTATACCCGTTGTAAAAAATTGGCAATTAAAATTCTTCTGCGCACACATCACATCAAAACTAATTTATGCACGGTAGAGTTGAGATCATTCGTTTGTGTCTGATACATTAATGTGTTATTTGTTTTATTGTCTTCGCGGTGTTAAGACGACGGTATTTATGTCCGTAATTAAACATCTGTTGCATTACAAATACTTTTAGCTTTTTGATAATTCAATAACGTTCGATCATGGCGATGATGATGATGATGACAATGACAATATTCTTGTTAAATATTTAGATATGGTAATGCGACATACGTAGAGCTCTAATGTATACATTCGTTTTTTATCTACTAATCTGGAATGCTTTCGCGGATGAGAAAAAGAAAAGTTCTCAACGAAGGTTGTAAATAGCGGATAGTTTTTTTTTTCAGAAGACACCTTGTCTTTGGTATCAAAAAAAAATGTTGATAGTTTACTTGGTCTTTCATTCTTTAATTATTCTGAAAATTGTCATTAACGATGCATTTACATCAATAACAAAATGTATTCTAAATTTCTATATTTTGCACACTGCAACAAAGAGGGCGCTACTAATCAAACGTCAGTACCAAATTTAACCTCCATCTTTAGTTAACTTAAATCCAAAGTTTCAACGCAATACGTATAGCGCTGTAGCTACAAAAAAATGGAATGAAACCAAGAACATTTTCGCACAATAATTTTTTATAATTTTCGAAGACAATTATCTTAACAAACGCGCCTCGCCGAGTTAGTTTTTGTATTTGGCAATGAAGCACTACATCAATCAAGTGTCGTTGATGTTGGGAATTCAAACATAGACGGATTAGTCTTAGTCATATGAGAGCAGGAAAACGTTGATGCTGTGCACAAGATTATCAACGAAGATCGACATGAGATTGAGGCATCATTGAAGATTTCAAAAACCTGAATTCAAAAAATTCTGCATGAAAATTATGTGTAAAAGAAATTACTTTCCCGTTAGATACCTCATCTGCTGACCGAAGGACAGAAAGTAGCTAGGGTGAATAGCAAGCAGAAGAAGAAGTCTATTCTTTCAAAAACACAATTTTCACTGTACCAACAAACGAGAGTTGGTTCGAACGCATGTAAAAGTGCATTAATCTTCGTGAAGAATATTTTGAAAAACAATAAAGTCTTTAAAAAGCTATCTAGTGTTTTATTCCAGCTCTATATGCAAAACTTACAAGATAAGATAAGTCTTTTCCTTCTAATCTCAGAAATGTTATTCTCAACTGAAGACGAGCCACTAGATATCGATATTAAATTGAAGGGCTACGTTTGAAGACTAAATCATTTTTAGAGTTAAACCAGTGAACATTTTGACATATTTATTTAATATATGATTTTCTTTACAATCCATCTCAATTAGAAAGGTACCGTTCTACTTATTTTACCATTTATAGCTTCGAACGTTAGAAGTAGGCAGTATACAAGGGCGGATCCTCATGCCCCACAGCTCACCTACTTCTAATTGGTTGTTTGATTAGAGTTCTTGACATTTTGTGCTGTTCTTCTTGAATTGTATGTCGTGATTGTTCATAAAAATGGATCCTGTAAAAGAAAGAGCCGTAATAAAATACCTCTAGAAAAAGGGCATGACGCCAACTCAAATTCATAAAGACATTATGGTAACTATTGGTGGGTCTGCAGTTTTTTACGATTAGTCAAACGCTGGTGTCGAGATTTTAAATGCGGAAGAACATTCTGTGAAAACCAACGTGCCAGTAGTCCTCACATAACGGTAACAATGGACAAAAGCATTAAAAAGATACACGATATCATACTGGGACACACTAGCTTATCGTATCATGTAGTGCATAATATACTGACTAAAGAATTGACCAAAAAAGAAATCGGGTGTTGTTTTATAAGCGTTTTTCGGTAAGCTACCAAGCAAACAAAGAGAACTTTTTTACTCGGTATGTACTACAATGATCCCGAGGCCAAAGTGCAACGTAGAGAGTGGAAACATCACTTTTCTCTTCCTTCGCGCAAATTTAAGGTCGTGCCGTCTGCTGGAAGGATTTTGCTATTTGTGTTTTGCGATGCTCCTGACTATTTGCAAAAGGGACAAAGCATTACAGGCGCCTAGTACGCACAATTGATTTTTAAATTGCGAGACGCTATTAAAGAGAAACGTCGGGCAAAGTTAAGGCGCGGTATGCTGTTGCACCAGGATAATACTCCCAGCCATACATCGGGTATTGCTATGACTGCTTTACACTAAGCAGGCTTTAAATTAGTGGAATTAAATATTTGTTCTATCTATTTCCGTTCAAGGATTAAATCCAGAAAACTGAAAATCTGTGAATTTTCGAAGGGGTTTTTCACCTCCTAACTTTGAATTGCAGCACAAACAAAAGCACAAAAAAAGTTTTAAGTCTCAACATACTCTGCTTACCTACCAGGTTTTATTAAGATCTGAATTTGACACCAGTCAACCTTTCCTTGTAAGTATTAAGCGCCATTTGAACACGTATAATGGTAAAAAGTATTCTAAAAATAATGGATATCATTTTATATAACACCTCATATTGGCATGACTCAACGTAGCAAATAAACCAGTAAATACCGAGCGCTTTATTTTATTTCATAACTCACTTAAAAATAACAGTTGTGGCCGTAATTACCCGGTCAGGTAATTGCATTGAATTTAAGTAGGAAATTCCGAAACTTTAAACATATGTTTTAATTCCTTACCTTAATTAAATTAATTACCAGTCGTGAAGACATTTAAATGCCGAAGTAATGACAACGAGAAGCGAGAAAGAAACTTCGCCGGCCGAACAGCCGATGCCGAAGCAAGAGGGGAACGTCGAGGGAATGCCACAAATCGTCTCTCGCTGACGCGCTTTAAGTTCGAACACTTGCAGTTACACCATCGCCGTTCCCACTTGGAAATTAAATCGTAAACCGAGAGCGATAATTAAAATATTACCTCTTTCGGATGACGAAGACGGTGATGACGATGATGGCGAAGGAAATTCAATTTGCATTAAAGTGCTCATTTAATTTCGATTTAATTGACGCGGTTACCTTTCTGGCCCTCCATCTTGACGAAAAACTCATTTCGAGGTAAAATAAAAGGGATATTAATCAGCTTCCTTCGCTCTTACGTTCTCCTGAAAAACGTTGAGGAAATCTCGGTTTAAGTACAGTTACTTTAATGTTAATTGCAAACAATTTGAGTACATTAATCTCTAGATCTTATTTCACTTAAAAGTGCTCATAAATCAACGACACTATAGATATATATAGATGTACTGTAATGATATGAAATATTGTCTATTAATTATAAATGAATTCTTCTAAATTTTACTAGTTTACCTATTCCAGGTATTTTCTCGTCACTGTTTGGTGCACGCCGTTATTTTTATTATGGTTGATGTTAGAAGTTGGAGGCAAAGTACCGTTAGAACTCCCTCCTTATGAATTTTAAGCACAGATATTCAATCTGTACAGGTTTCAAGTCCCTTCAACAACACTTGCAGAGGAGACGTAAACTTTACTATCGTTTATTATATATATCGTATTTCGTAAACATTTTTTTATATAAATAAATATTTCAAAATTTCATTCTTAAAAGGCGTTTAATATGCTGTACTCACACATTTCAATCACATGTAAATATGCATTATTACGAAATTATATTTATAATCTTCAAAATTTCTCTTACGACGAAAGAATGGCACGACTGGCAGCATTTACCTTTATAATCTCACTCATATCAAGTATGTGTGTACTGTGTGGCCTACCATATAGGCAAACAAATGCGTTGTAATGGATATAAAAACAAAAAACAAAACATCGTATCAAAGTCACACATGTTGTCATCGTTGCTCCTGAGAATAATTAGTTATCTTCTCATATAACTCAACAAAGATCTTCGTTTATATCCATTCATAAAGTGTATCAGCTGATACTACAAATAGAATCTGGAAGTTCCGGACACATACATATTTTGGAAGCCGAAGACCAGTCCATCTTAAAGGCGAGATCATTGCTCTCATTTTTATTTTGCATACTAATTAGAAATTTTAAAGATTAGCTAGACAGGGATTGCCTTAGGTTTTCTGTTAAACACTAGTTTTTTTTTTTTGTAAAAAAACGGTATATATTTATTAATTTATGAATATATTTATCTTTTCAACCTTTACGTTTGGTTATTTTAATTAGAAGATATTATCATTTAATTTAAAAACAAATAGAACAAAATTTAAATCAAAAAACCCATTTCAAGGAAATTGAATAGCCTGAGATTTTCCACCACAATAGATACGAAGAATTAAATAAGCCTCAGTAGCAGTGGAATACCAACCTTGACAATCGTTTCCTAATATAACCAATGTGTGGAACAATGGCACCAAGAAAAAAATCTGTTTTAAAATTAATTTGTATGTTTACCAGAATATATATAATCGATACGTGCAACTAAGATCTAATTAATATGCAAATTAATGCATTGAGTCGCTACAATAAATCTTACTTTAGTTTGTTTTTTGTAGCTAGAGTTTTTTTTATCTGATTATCATTGACTTGGAATAGATTAATTACAATCCTTGATTTACGTTGCAAATGTTAAAAACTAATGATTTTTGTAATTATTGGACGTTGTATTTTGCAAAGTTTTTTCTGAAGAATATGGACATTACAAACAACAGTTAGGTATTCATCATTTAACGATTTATCTGTTTAACGACTCCTGAAGTTTTTACCTCAAACAATGTTCATAATGTAATATCTAGTTGCTGGAGGTTATTGTTAGAAAGCAGAAGGTTTGAACCCAAAAAGGAACATAAATTAACTTAAAGGCAAAAATACAAAAAAAACTAAATTACAACATAATACTTATTCGCTTAACAAAACAAGAAAATGTTGAAACAATATTGTAATAAAATAAACATAAAATTTTTCTTCTCTTCGAAATAACCACCTTTGACAGTTGACACCGCTCGTACAATACAGGGTATTCCAACAATTAATTTCGGAACCAACGTTACCCTATTTTCTTTGTAGATTGTTTAGACAGGAGAGCTTTTTTTACTTACCTGTGGAGTTTGCCCCTTAGGTCCATGGGTTTCAAAATGGGTCTTTCAGAAGGCCATCTCATTATTGTTAACATGTTATTCCTTTACGGCCCTTCGAAGTACTGTTTACCCGACATTATTATGTGCTTCTGAACTTTATTGCGCATGAATACGAAATTATTTCCTAATAATCTTATCTCTGATGGAATTCTAGAACTAGAGTGTATGGATGCTACTCCTTTCCTAAAATCTCAGTAAATTCTGTACACTCCCATACGCAAAACAACTGAAAGCCTGAATATAACCACCTACGTGCTTAATTATCGATGCAACTCAGTCACGTACCATTTCTTAATTAGGCCCTCCTCACGAATATTGTGTCCAAGCACTCCGAACCTGGACTCATCTGTTGAAAGTATTTTTTCCACACTATCATCCATTCACAATGCGTTTCTGCTCATTATAAATGTTTTGCTGTACTACCGCCCTACAGAGGCAACTCCGCCGTGATATCCTTCGTTTTGCAGTATTCACTGAAACTTAATTTACATTCTCACCATTGAATTTTCAACTAATTTTGCTAACGATTTTTTCTTGGATCATCCTTTGGAGATGTGCTCGTTGATCGTCTTTCGGTGATTCCCGTCTTCTAAATTCGCTGTTTGAGGAGGAGGCGTATGATTTTATTGACGTTGGATTTTGTAATCCCGAGTTTTTGATAATTTGGTAAATAGAATAATCTTCTCCATGCAGAGTAACGATTGAGGATTATGGGTTTTCAGCACTTATCGACTCCCTGTGCAGCATTTTTTCAAACAATTTTACTTACTATAATCTAAATTCATATGGATGTGTGCTAGCATTTAATAAAACGACTGCTTAGTTGGCAATGATTAAAATTACAACGGTTTAGTGTGTAATTAAAGAGTGAAATTGTGAAGAGATGCGTTAATTCGTGTTTCATCCCCTAACTGCAATTGCTGTATTAAATCGTGATTGTCATAGCCAAAGAAAATGTACATATTTTGTTAATTAGGTCATAATAGTTCCAAAGTAGCTTTTGTTAAGCGATAAGTATATTATGGCGTATTGTAACGAAATATAATCTTTTTTTTCTTTCTAGCGTTTCGGGATTGCGCTCATTTGCCACCAAAAACTATTTTATATAATTGCTTCACGACATAGATAACCTAAAACCATGGACTTTCACAAAGACTTTCTGTTTCGGTGCTCATCGAAGTGACTTTATTTAACACATATATGAGGCAGACCGACGGAAAATAGAAAAACCCATATAGAAAAAATACGAGGAATAACTAAACACAGATATTATACTAACAACTTAATCCTAATATATCCATAAATCTTGACATTATTCATTCTTAACGTGTATATAACGTTTGTCAGTTGCACAATACGCAACTCTCTCAATTCCTACAACAGTTTTCATCGTTATTGGCTATACGTATCAGATGATTTAGATCACAGTTCCATCTCAATACTGACATTCTGGAGATTCCACCGTTTTCAGTCTATATAAATGAGCAAGATACTGACAGTTGCCAAATTTTAACCTGCTAATGGTGAATAAAAATACCTGGAAAATATATGATCTCCTTAATTTATTTGCATAATGTTTTACAAAGCGTTCTCGTGTCTAAATACTCATGTAGGATCTCCAATACGCTTTTGTCTAAGATCTGAACAGTACAACCTTCACTCTGAGATTTGTTAAAAATGGATCCTGATGGGACTGCTTAGCGCGAAGTATTACTTGTAGAAGTTCAACCAAATTTAAACTGGATAAAGCACATACGAACCAGAAAATATGAAGAATCAGAATGCTTCTAATATTCTTTCAACTTCTCTCCTGATGATGTGATGCCTTTTCCATGAAAAAAGTTTATACAAAGAATTAACTTTTCTTTACTACAACGATGTTGATACTATTCACTTTCGAAATCTACCAAAACAAATCTAACTACACCTGGCATGAAATTCATTTACCGCTACTAGGAAGCATGTATTAAGGACTTTCCACTCTAGCCTCGTATGCTTACCTGGACCAGCTACACCTTAAATACTATCAAATAGGTGTATCTATTGTATAGGTAATATCATCCTTTCTAATCTAACTCCCAAAAATACTGTAAGATGATATACATATCATCTTACAAATACGAAATCTTAAAATCAAAGATGAGCAAACGGAAACCTTCATTTATTTGTTAATATCTGAGTCTTTCTAATATCTGAACTAACTGATCAACAGTGTGTTATATGTTTCTACAATTACTACTCGTTAACGTTTCGTATACAATCTTCCTCTATAGTTAAATACATTACTCTCATCATTTACTAATATATCGCTAAACTTTCACAAACATTTTAGTTCGTCGTCTGAATAGAAGTGTGTCTAAATAATGTAATGTTAGCCTTAGTTATACGCACTTTTTTAATGGTCGCGACAGCGTCGGCTTTTACAACATCTATTCTTTGTAGTACTTACATGTGCGTACACCTTAAAAACCGATCACGTAGCGGTCACAACTAAATCGATTGGCAAACACATTGGTATCTATTGTATCGATCGTTTTGTGGACATTTTGACAACAAATATTGACACCAAATGTTGACCGTGAAGAGAAGACCTTTTAAAGGGATTGTTGTCGAAAACTTTTAAAATGTGTGGTTAATCAAGATGAGGTTTGCCTATTTTCTTCATAAATTGTCTAACGTATGTACACGGTTTGAATCTCAAAAGCCACAACATTTAGTTTCAAATAATCCATATTATTGTGTAACATTAGTTCTTTTTTTGGCATTAGGGGATGGAAGTCCATCTACCATATTACCATCACACGTACCCGGATTTAAGGCAACGTTTAGGCCCTATCATACGGCTCTCGATTGAACGACCTGTCTCACCTATGTATACTAAACCGCAAGAACAGGGAATTTTGTAAACAACTTTAAAGGATAATGTTTCAATTGGCCCTTGGGAGAAAGGAGAATTTTGACAAGTTTCGAAGGAGACTTAAATACTGCCTTGATATTTTGTTTTCGACGAATTCTGCCGATACGTTCGGTAACACTGCGAATGAAAGGGAGATATGCCGCACTTCCAGAGTTTTTGGAATATTGCGGCCTGTATACATCGGAAGGATGTAAATGTTTATTAATGACCTTTTGTATATTCCGACATTTCTAACCATTATTTTGGAGCGATGACTTAATGTGCTGTAACTCTTTTGACAGGTTGTCTGCTTTAGAAATAGAAACTGTACGACGTACCAAAAATCTACAACACTTAACTTTTGCGCCGGATGATGGTGGGAATCGGCATGAAGATATCGATCAGTGTGCGTAGGTTTTCGATAGACTGAATGACCTAAATAGCCATTAAGTACGTTTTACGAGAACATCGTATTACAGCGTTCTTTTCAACTTCCATTGAGAATTTTATGTCGGAATGTTGGCTATAATCAAGGAAACTATCTAACATATCTCTGCCATGAGGGCAAATGATGAAGGTGTCGTCCACATACCGAAACCAAACTCTTGGTTTTAGGCGCGAAATTTCCAGGGTGGCGGAATCGAAAGATTCCATAAAGATATTAGCAACTATTGTCGAAAGCGGCGACCCTACCGCAGCATCTGATATTTGTTTGAAGAGTTTACCTTGGAAGATAAAATATGTACTGAAATGGGCACTTTAGTGAAGAGAGACATGACCTCAAAACTAACTAGCAGATGTGTAGATTAATTTCGAAGATGAGTTCAACGAAATGTACGGAATTTAAAACATGCGATGGGGTCACTGCAGGACTAAGCAGAATATCTTTTTTGTATATCCTAGAAAGTCCGTACAACCGAGGCGGTATAGAGTTTCGCGGAATGAAGTGGCGCTGAATTTCCAGTAGGATACTGGACGCTTTAATTGGAGAGGAGATGCCCCGTTCAAGTACCAGCGTTGGATCCAGTTTTAAAGGAATCTGAGTTCCATCCGTCAGTAGTTTCTTCATTTTTGACGTATATTGAGCTTTGCCTAAAATGACTGTGACATTACTCTTATCACCCGGAAGGTTTTATAGAATCGGGGTCTGATCGAAGATTTCGCAGTGCTTTAGTTTCCTCACGCGTCAAATTCGAACGGGGTGGTTTGATCGAAATGAGACTTTTGGCCGTTTCGAAACAATCCTAGTCGGCAATGACACTCGGTAGAGCGCGTACAGAAGACTCCACTTCAGCAATAATATCCTCTTTGGGAATCCTCATTGAAATTTCCTAGTTCGTTGGATTGCTTCCCTTAACTTTCTGTGTCACTCCAACTAAATCAAGACAGAATTTCTTTACATGTTGTTTCGAAACTCATTAGTTAAGTCAATTTTAACCTTTAAGTACTCTATCAACTTAATTCCACAATAGATTCGTACTCTCCTTGAAATATACAACCTAACCAACGCAAATCTTGGCAGTTCGATCTTACTGAAACAGGTGTCTAGAGATTGTCTTGTCGTAATTAATTTAGGAGCAGCGATAACGCAAATTTTTATAGTATTTGTGTAAATACTCAGCGCGTGGTAAACATTATTTTCGCGAGTTGGTGTCTATTTTTTATTCACATTTCGCCTCTCAAATGCTTAGTAAAAACAAAAAGATTAATATTATTGTCACGTCGTGCCTGACAGTCAGATATGCCTTTTATATTCTTCACAATATCTATTTTTTACAACCTCTCGAAATAACGTCATTTGAATTTAACTCTATTTATCTCATCGCTCTTGTAACACTCTATCTCTGTCCGAATTTTAACGAATTGTAATTAAATCGTTAAGTAATTTACCTCGCTTTGAGAGAGGTTACGTAACGCTGCCAGCAAAATAATCGACACGTCGTGCATAAATTAGTTTGCAAACAAAAAGAATAATTAATAACACTCTTATTGCTGTTTCATGCAAATAAGCACCAATAAATTACCATAAAAATACCTCTCCCATTTTAATTAACTAAGAAAGAACTGCGCCATTAAATCATCATGCTCAGTTGTTAGGCGTGACATTAAAACTTCATTTTTGTAAAGTTTTAGGAAACAGGTGAAGAATACCAAGTGCAATCATAAATTTTCAGTTTCCCAATCGACGCCCAAGTTGAATTAAAAATCTATTCCAACCAAATTGTTGTAAAGTTTAGCGCGATTATGTTAAAACTAACGTAACTCACCGTTAATTATTGTGATCGTAATAATAATAATAACAATAATAATCGTTTCTTGTCCCACTGCCCCAGGGTCAATTACGCGACAATTTCACAAAATTATTGTTTAAAATTGAAAAATACAAAATATGTTGCTTACAATATTTGCCTTAAAAAAAGGACAAAATAAGAAGTATGTTGAAAATGTATAACATAACAATGCTAGTATACTACATTACACTATGGAAACAAAGAAAAAAGAAAGATTCACAAAAATGGATCTACATAGATCCTGTTTGTTTGCATTCTTCGTTATATGGCTAATAGGTGCCTTGAGCAAGATGTTGGTATTAGCTCTAGGTATTTGAAATATACTAAAGAAGCGAGTGTGACGTGTAGGAACTGTAAAGTTCATTTGCGCTAGAAGAGCTGGTGAGTCGATATTATTTTTAAGATCTTGAAAAAAACTCTACACTGTTATGCTCACAGCGATCAGCAAGGAACAGAAAATTATGTTTCGAAAGTAGACTATAATATTCGGTGTCTCTTTCTGGGTACATGTTATCTATTAAAAAGGAATGGTACTTTAGAAACCTCTTTTGAATGCATTCATTCATGAAATCTTAGTATACATACATAAGAATGAAAGGGTTTTCACCTCTAGCGTAGTTTACACATCGAGTTACCGTGACCCTTTTCCAAAGTGGTTTCGCCTGTAGCGTGCTTTACACGTCGAGTTACCGTGCCATTTTGGTTTCCCCTTTTTTCTAGGAAAGAAGCCTCCTACGACGAAGGCGAAACGTCGAGATACCGCCTTTCTCTTTTCTTTTCTTTTTTCTTCTTTTTCTTTCTTTTTTCTGTTCTCCTTCTCTCTTTCCTTCTCTTACTCTTTTCACATTTTCTTTCTTTTTATTTCTTTGTTTTTCCTCTTACTCTTATTTCATTTTCTCTTATACCTTATTATGATATGGTCCAATTCCGGAAACAGTTCCTTTATTATAAATACATAAGGTTCGCAAAGACGGTGCCAGATCACAGGCGCGTATAGCGAGGTGGGTAATATTCCCTCATGATACTCTATACGAATAAAAAATTCTATTACTCACACTAAGAGAAGCGAAACGTAACAGTCGCGTAAAAAAATATCGATCTACAGATACCGTTTCAATTAGTTCGACGTTACCGTGCTTTAGTAACAAATATAGCTGAAGTGACAATTCGTAAATATTATTGCATGTTGAACCAATTTTCGAAAGTTTCAAAATATCTAGATTTCAAACAAATACGACGGATATTGTGTGAGGTGTTTGGTGTGCATTAGAAATTTGCTTGGTTTGGAAAAGTGCAGTCAAAAACACCATACCGAATTTGTGACTGCTCGGTTGCTTAGACCTACTTTTCCTAACTTATTACATGTAACACGTATACTGCATTCATTACATCGCGCAGCCAAAACTAATTGCCACTCTTATGAAAATGTAAATGAGCTTAATATCATAAACTAAAGCAGTATTTACCGGATCTCTTAAGTTGAAAAAGGTAGTGCCATCAAGGCAAGTCAATTTGAAGACCATCAAATGAAACTGACTTATAAACTATTTTAATAACTACCAAGCAATATCGAATTTTACAAACTGACAAGAGAAGTGCCTCTGTTAAAATAGAATTAACAATGCACCACAAAAGATACCATTCTCAACATGACTCAAGGAAACGGCACTGGAAACGTTCGACGTATTCGACTAACTTATTCAAAATTTTAATATTTACTAGATAAGTGCTTCTCGGTATGTATTATATTAATTATAAAGTCTTACTTCAACAAAGTTACGTATTTGCCAGTCGGAGACCTATGTTCAGGAGCCGTGATTTGTAAACTTTACTTCTAAATGACATATATAATAACAAAAATAATAATTTGCACGTAACTTAAGATTTCAAATAGAGTACAATAATGTACAAGACATTCTATTTTTCTATTGACACCTCGAAAAAACTGCAAGTAGTTCCTACCAGGATTAATAAACAAACAAACTTTGAGTAAAATTATACTTTCTTATTGTTGAGCTGTACTTATAAACTCTTGAAGAGGCTCATTTTTAACAGAATGGGCGCCTCGTTCTGACACATATCCCAGTTGAGCAGGCTGGTTTTAGGCCACAGAGGAATTGCTGCGACCAGATGCTGACCGTAACGGCTTTCATTGAGGCTGGTTTCTAAGAAAATGTGAAAGCATCTGTCATGTTCATAGATACAGTCTGGAGAGAAGGGATGATATACAAATCATTAAAACCAATCCGATGACGAAAGACAGTTACTCTCCCTAACACCATGATAAGCAATAAGTATTTCCGCGTTTACTTGGGAGAAAACGTGGGCAAGGAGAGGAAATTAAGTAATGCTTTACCACAGAGCTCTGCCTTAGCCCTTCTACTATTCAACCTATATATCTCCGATCTTCCCAATTCCAGGTCAAGCCATGTAGAACCTCTCGAGATCTCGGACAAGCAGAGACCAAACTCACAGAAGACCTAGCCGTTATGAACTCGTCTTTTAGAACGTAACAACCTAGCATAAGTAAAACTGAGGTATATGCATTTCACCTGGATAACAAACAAGCTAATACGGAGCTCAGAATGCAACTTAATGTCGATGCTCTTAGTCATAACAAGTACCCGAAGTACTTTGCTACCAAGATACCGCTGCCAATATGCGCGTATGTAACAATATTATTCAAAAGCTGTGTGGATCGACGTGGGGAGCTTCAGCAGATAGTTTGCACATATCGTCCACTGCGCTGGTTTTCTCAACAGCCGAGTGCTGTGCCCCGTGGTGGTTAAAGAACTGCCACTCCAATTTAATTGACGTCCAGTTGAACCACACTGTGCCTTTAATAATTGCGACAATCCAATAAACAACCACCTATTGACTTCCTCTGCTGAGCAACATGTATCAACCTGCATTCCTTAAAAGCGAGGCTTTGCTTAGGGAGTACCGTAAGCTCCAGGAGAACCAAGAATTATCCGTACATTGAGATATGCCAAGTTTGCGACGAAATAGATTCCGAGAAATTCGCCGCTAAGACAAGCAGAACAGCGGTAGTGTACGAGGTGAGAGACCTGTGGGATCCTAACTGTCAACTTATTGAAAATTACAGAACTCGACGGAAACTGTGGGTTAAATTAAACAAAGCCCGCGCTACTCACTTTATAAGTGAGGTGCTGCAGAGTCTCCGGTTTGTGAACTGAACCAGCTAACCAAGCAGATTAGGGATTAATGCCTCTTGCGTTGCTACCGAGAAAGTTGGAGTGACCTCATGAAAGCTGATGTTACAGCCCCTACATGGATTAGAAACTTATATATTGATATTTAGTTAGTTTTGTATGTTCTTTCTGTTCATCTGTTTTCTTGTTATATACTAATAAATAAATAAATTAATTAATACAAATAGTTGAAGTTCAATATATTCTATTCCGTTAAAAGTCTTGTTTAGTCTTTTAAATTGCCTAAGTCACAAAACTACATATTTCTTGCTCAAATATTTGTATTTAGTTTTGTTTAAAAAATGATAATTGTTTTCGTCACCTATTTGCCCTCTAAAAACTTTCAAATAGGCGATGATTAAAAGCTCGTCAATTCAACTGTACACGTGCATTTCCAACCTTTCAAAATTAGTCCAAATTTCTGAACATATATCTCATGCGCTATTTTGATGAGATATAAAATATAAAAAGTTGACCATATCATTCGTATTCGGACGATCGCGCTTCCACGCATACAAGGCAGGATGTACGCTTATTAACGAATTATCAAATTCTCAACGCATACTTTTGTGTAGTATATAGTACCAAGGGCACGTACATCTATCCGATATACATTAAGAAAATCAAGTCGACCGGCTTCCACATCACGGCAGAAATACCAGAAGCCATCCTTTAATCAATGCTGATGAAGTTTTTAACAACTGATTGTTTTTGTTATTTTATGTATATACCTTCCCTTTTACGCGTACACAACAGGTTATACATAGACCTATTAATGCGAAAGCGTGAAGCTTTTCGAATCCACTTTTAATTTCCAGTATCTTAAAATGAACTTAAAAATCCAATGGTTCTTGTCGTCGATTCAACTCCGTCATTATGGGAAGAGTGATGTTTTTTCTTTCTGTTATAAATACCCTATTGTTGGAAATTCATGCGTAATAATACTTAGATTGTGAAAGAAGTAGATGGGGTTTAAAGAACAAAAAAACCAGGTAAGGGATAATTAAATGCATAACGATACACTTCTACATGCTCAATACTTTTCTATCCACACATTCTACTGTATTACCTGTAAGTTTCTTTTGTACAATGCTGTTAATGGACGTGTTATGATGTAATATCTATTAGGTACCGTTTGTCCAGAGTTGCTCACGTATAATGTAGTATGTTATTTAACGAAATTTAATTATTTTTTCCTACACAATCAGGTACGGATTTTCACACACTTTCATTACCGTAGCGTAAAGTACGACAGAAAATTATCACTCCGAGGTGTCATTCAAACTAACGTTTCTCATTATCGAAGCGTTAGAAAGATCACATACGTAATTATTGTTAGACCTCTTTCTTCCGTTAAATTCATAATTAGTTGTTGAAATACGTTTGTTAATTCTACGGTCAGATCGTGACATCGACCACACTCTTACATCTTTCGGTTATCAAATTTCCGTTGACGACGTATGAAAGAATAATCTTTCTTATATAACTTCACGAATATGATTAGGAATTTCAGATTAATTTATTTGGAATCTTGTTATGACAGGTGTGAAAATTCCTATTACTCTTGGTAATTATATTAGACAAAATGTAATAAGCTTAAGATCGTGGTACTAGATATTTTTACGATTTTTAAACTCATTTTGTGCCAAGCCGTAAAAATAGTAAAAGCCTTTTTTCGTATAGAAAATCTTGGAGACTGAAGATGTGTGTAAGTTCTACACGAAACGTACATTTGGTACAAATATAGAAGTTTTGTAAGAAGCACGGTATTAATTATTTCTCCTTGGTAACTACCCTTACAAGTGCCCAGCATTCCAAGTGAACACAATGAAGGTGTCCATTTAATACATAACAATTTTAGTTCTGACTTAAGTCTAAAGAGAGACAAATCTTTTGAGTATGAAGAAAGCTTGTTATAGATTTCCCGAGAAAGGCGATGATTCTTAGAAATTCCCAAACTTGTAGCATGTACATACTGTCAGAATTATAAGACAAGAGCCTACGTCATCAACAAATCAATGTATGAATTGAATCAATTATTTTCTGTCGTGAATGAAAGAGAAGCACAATCGTCTTCTCGCCTTTTGAGTATAGTTTGTTGCCAAATAGCCAACAAAAGAGTGTCAGCAAATTTTTGACAGACTGCCTATGCACATAATAATAAAGAAATCAATACGAGGTGTGACAGCATTATTTATGTCCAAAAGGAGCAGTACAGGGCCTAGAATAAATGCCTGAGGAACTCTAAGAGTGGCAGACAATAGTCGATATTTATATAACAATCACACCTATGGATTATAATTTTAATAAATTGAGAAGGAATTTGCAGGTAAAATTCGAACCCTATAGCGACATTATCATCTATTCCATAAGTACGTAGTTTATCTAATAGTCTGTCATGAGGTCCGCCGTTAAAAACACGACTAACATCGTAGAAGGTACCTACTGGAAGCATGTTTCTTCGATACTTTGCAAAATCTTTGTATAAAAGTCATACACAGCGATTGCAGGTTTTCCATCGATATTTATTAAAAAACAGAAGCTCAGCATTCACAATATGCCACACTCAAACGGTCAAAGAATCAATTATTAACGAATATTCCACCTCAGAGTAATCAAGAAGCATCATAATATTGCAATTGGATACTACAGAATTCTCTGTTATATTAACGATGAGTTTAGTACAAATTGCATGTGGTTTTGCTGTTGTTCGCAGATTCCAGTATCTTATTCAGAATGAACATCTTGTTTGTGCTAATACATACATAAGACATTGTATTTGCGTTTTTAGAATAGGATACGTTTACTACAATATATGAAACTCTAAAAGGCTTCATTTCCTCTGCTAATATCTAAGGTGGCCCAAGATTATTTGTTTGCATAGTTAGCTTGCTTATTTAACAGAAGGCATATGTGAAAATGATATAAAAAGCAACCAATGAAGTTAGCAAATTTATAATTATTACTATTAGAATTATACGTATCCTTTCAATCCGTCAATAAAGAACGTCTTAGTGGTAATATTGAAACGTCTTATGAATACATCATTATTATTGAAGTTTCTCTTAGACTCCAAAATTAGACAGCATCAAAGTCTTGTTAAAGTGACGTCCAAGATACGTAAAGAGTTATAAAGAGACGACAAAAAATTACTGGTCACATCATCAAATTTGTCACGTGAAAATAAGTGTAAAAACGGTAAATAATATGAAATGTGCGCACGTAATATTCTTCCTTAAAACTGAACCATTATCCAGTACAAGCTGTTCCTTACCGATTATTAATATACTGTGGAATTAGTTTCGGCAAATCACTCAAATTCTTCAGATATAATCTGCATTATACATATGTCATAGTATATCAAATACAGTTAAATTAGTAATGTGAATTGTTATAGATGAAAACTATTTCACGTTGAATTAAAACTGAAAATGGGAAAGAGGACTATTAAATTAGAATTCTAGGTTAAATGCTAAGGTATTGAAGAAACGGGGGAATATTTGAAAAAAAAAAGAAATAATCACATATTCACTTGCTAAGAGCTGAGGAGGAACAGGAGCACTATAGTTGTCGTTGGCCAGATGTCGAGTTGTTCATAGTGAAATCTGAAAAAACTTAAATGCGATCTATAAAATACCTATGTATATGCTACATATGCAACTCCATCTACATACGTCAAGCGGGCGGACTATATGAGGTAAATAGTGGTTTGTCATAGAAATCTAATTGTTCATTTATTAATGAGATTTTCCTACTTTCAGAGTTTCTAATAGATTGAGCCTTGTTTCTTTTACATTTGTGGGAAGATTTTATATCGTTGTATCCACTTTCGGGTTTATATTTATATACATTACAATGAATTCGAGATTTATGTAGTCTTTTATGTATATAATGATCTGCCCACCATATATATGAATTTGCAAGGAGGACTTCTAATGAAATGCGGCTTACACTTCTCCATCGGTTTTATTTTTACAATTACTTAAGATTTGTAATAATTGTGTGTTAGTTTTGTATGCTGGGATAGTATCATGTTTGAATGACTTTCTAATCCTTTAAATGTCGTATTATTAAAATAAAGATGAAGTTTGGCGAAGATATTTATTAATAATGTAATAAAAAGAGCCTCATTGTATTAGCGGATTTTATCTATTAATTTTGTGCAAAAAATGTTGAGAAATACTTACTAGCTATCGCAATTACTCTTCCATAGATCCTTTTACATTGTTTGTAGAAGCTGAAATCGTACAATAATATGCATGCAGGTCAATATTGTCACATGTGTGTGGAGTACAATGTGAGGTACAGAAAACAAATTGGTGGTCATTTTTTTAATATGTTCTGGTATCAAACTGTTTCGTGATGTAGGTTCTGCCGTACTTAGTACATTAAAAGTGGTCTGTATAACTAAGTTCGCACTGTTTTGACTCAACTTCACACAATGAATTTTGTACGGTTTACTAAAACGATTTGATAATACCTACACCCTTAAAAGTGTAGGCTCTTCAGTGTAAAAAGGTGAACTACGTTTACAGAAATTTGTATTTAACTTTCCTAACAATGCCTCAATTCAAAAAGTGTGAAAGTTGCATCATATACATATGTTGCTTAAAATTATTATACTTTTAATTGGTAACTGTTTTAGTATATATGCACATATGACGTAACTTTTATCATTCATACACACCTACTGCTTGTGAATTTAGTACCGAAAACTTCAGTACACCATAGTAAAGCGAAGCATTTCTATTTGCATCTAAAATATGAAAATATTGTAATTGAGTGTGTAATGTTCGCAACACAATCTTTGCAGATACTTTTATTTACTAGCACTCATTTTGCTAAATTGGTGTATTTGATTTCACCAAAATAGCACACAACATTCAACAATTTCTGAGATAATAGATGGAACAAGTTCTTTTTATACTTATGACAGTTATGGAAACTGCCCTAATAAATAAACTCTGTACTATTCCAGACGAACATTACTAGATCAGGTATTTTATCTTTCATCTGCTTCATTCCGCCTACTTATTACGTTTTTCTCAGAATTTAGGGCTTGAAACCGCGTTATAATTGCAAACCTTTCGCTCTCAATTGCACGGAGCTTGTTCTGGACTACAGTATGTTGTAGCGCTGCTATGAGACGCTTTCTTGTCACAACATCGATTTAAAAGAAAACAACAACCGCAGAAGTCTATAACTCTATATACGTTTTTCTTTGTTTTATATATTCGAAATATGGAACGAAACATCGAGAAACATTTTTTTACAGTCACGCGTGTAAAATTTATCAAACATAATCGTAAAGATTATTTACCAAAATGATTTTGGTAGTAAAATTTAACTTTAACCAAATTTGGTGTTGATTTTAGTACGCAAGTTTTATAGCACTACTCGTTAAGCTTCACACAAAAAAAATGTACTATGTATGGTTAGATGAAGATGCAAGAAGCTTCTTATAGTAACTTATGGGCGGAAAAAATAAGATCTCATACCACGCCAACTTCTTGGCCACCGCTCTCGAACACGCACAGGTAGAGCGTATTTAATTATTCGGACCTGGGCAACCTGGCAACAAATTGTTTTTGTGGTCGTCCATTACTCATTCTCTTAACAAATCATCTAACCGTGGAAATAGTCTTACCGGGCGTGCATCTTAAACAAAATGAAATTGTGCTACCGTATCTTTTTGGTCGTCTTCTTCTTGTTCTTAATCCTCTTCGTCTTTTTCTCCGTTAGCCGGGCATTACCACTCCTGCACAATTCAGAGGCAACGATTGACGATTCTACGAAGGATTTCATCATTAGCCTGCTAGTATGTAGGGCTACACGTTCCACTGGATGTAAGTTGCTACAACGACGTATAGGTGTGGAGCATTAGCGTTGCCCCGCGTGACTCCTATCAGATGATACACGACGAACGGATTAATTAGTCATATCGACGGCGACAAGCTGATGTCTTCTACGGCGGTTGCTGGTCTTAATTAATTCCACATATCAGATATCCGAGGCATACTTTCACAATTACAATCGACTTAGGTTACCTACTGAGGCAGGAAACGTGTGATATTTTTATTTAACCTTAATTATTTTACGAATTACATAACGGCACGATTACGCTCTCATATATTAATTACTGTAAATAGCTTCGTATTGCGTATATAGCATAATTTAGAATTATTATTAGTATTTCAAAATCCTAATAGAGAACATTGTTTCGGGCATTTCAGAAATCAATTGCCAGTTCATTTTCTAATTAGCCTTTGAAGTTGACTCTCACTTTAATCGCGCTGTAACCTACTAAAGCACTAATAAATAAATTTAATCAATCAATTGTTATCGTGCATAAAAGATATTTTGATGGTTTCTATAAATGTTTGTGGTCAATGTGCAGGATGGATATTCACTAATTTAATACTTCCTTCTATCATCACAAATAGTGTTCACTATAAACTAAATTATTGTCTCCGATTTTTTTTAAATGAAGATATAGTAAATATCTTTTAGCATATCATATCTAGCATATACAGCGTATCCTTAAAGATTACTTTAAGGTCTACCCTCGTATATAAAAATACTTCTAATATTAAACAGAAGCTGTATATGACATGAGTTTTAAAATGTAAGGTACCTTGCTCTTAATAAATAAAAACGAATAATTCTGGAAATAGTAAAGCACAAATATCATCCAATTATTCTACAACATGCTTTCACCTTTATCTTCAGTTGTACATTGTACTTCTCTTAAATAAGAATAGTCTCTTAACTAAAATTTAACCGCCCTCTACCGCAAGATTTGCCAGACGACGATAAAAAAAATTAGCAGTTACTCATTATCCATGTTTGATTATTTATGGAATATTTAATCGACAGAATTGTGAAACACTGAGCGAATGAAAATACGTAATAAAATGTGTGGCCATTTATTCATACAAAGGGAACATAAATAAACAGAAAGGAGCATAGAGAATCGTTTGAGTGCGGGTAATACCAACTCGAGACTCAAATATGTGAATGGTATGCGTCGTGTCTTAGAAAAACTTACCAAAATATTCGTAGTCTTCCTTCTAAATTACATGTGTTTATCTCAAATTAAGTAATGCTTTAGGGAGCCTTAAATATGCAGTATTTCGAGCAGTAGCGTGCGTTACAATTTTCAAAAAGCCATGAATTTTTTGGATATTGATT
Source organism: Trypoxylus dichotomus (assembly GCA_023509865.1). Lineage (NCBI taxonomy): Eukaryota > Metazoa > Arthropoda > Insecta > Coleoptera > Scarabaeidae > Trypoxylus > Trypoxylus dichotomus. The sequence goes on along the minus strand of CM042074.1, from coordinate 41,265,736 downwards.
CTGTATATCATTCTAGACTACTGCGTTGTAGATCCACTAAAGATTATACCCTTGTTGAAGAATTTAAGAAACTTGTTACTAGGACAAAAGCTCAAATATCTGATGCGTGTAAAACTTATATTTTGTGGTGGAGAACCTCAGGCTGTTATTTTACCCAGCGGATTCTTTGATTTAATTTTTTTAAAGGTAAATTGTCTTAACATCCACCTATCACAATCTCTGTCTAACTAAATAAAATTTTATATGTATTGACTATAAATTAGAATAGAGAAACAATGAATTTTGATGGATTTTTACAATTTTAAGTCCTTTATGTTTGAATGATACTCACACACACGCACTTAATTTTAGATATCCTGGACTGGAACTCGGCAAGTATATCGACAACTTGAATTAAATCGATGTAAAGCAGCTCGAATACTATTCTCTTATATTTACTTTGAAGATTCACAACCTTTCTAGTTTATTCAAAGATAAATTTAATTTTTTCTTTGAAGAGACAATTTGAAAGTTAGCCCGATGACCCTCTTGTTATTTAATTACCCGTTCTTCCCGGGAGCGATGTCACATTCTTGGTTTACAAAACATGTTTGCCTGGTCGACAAGTTAGACAGTATACACTCCTGATAGAGTGAAATTAATTACTAATAAAAGTGGCAGGCGTACCATCCTTTCCACGTACCAGAATTTTGAAAATAATGTGTTTACGTTAGACGATAAGTTTCTTATAATTCAATAATGCCTGTGAGTGGAGATAATTTTGAGGAAATTGAATACCAACAAACATATTTTTAAGATAAACAATACGATGGTGGAGGCAGCCAGTGGTTGCTTCTTCTCCTTGCATGTGTTCGACATGCTTGATTAATTATTATTAGGCGTAAAATTTCCCTATCGCCCTAGGTGGGGATCTGGCGCGCGGAAGATTTGATTCACTTTATATATTACTATTCTTCATAAGACATGTTACAGATAAACTCTTAAAATGTTCTTTCATATGATGAAGTGTAAATACATTATAACGCATAATACGGTGTACCACACGTGGATACACTGCAGGAAGACGGATATAGATTGCTTCAACGAACTCTCAATTTTCGTATCGGTCGTGCGTACGGGCGAGTCCGGACCTGGTGTGCCAATCCTAGTAATAATTGTGTCCTCAAATATTAATATAAATAAAATATAATTACGCAACGGCATACTGAATAAAAAAGAATATATAATGTAGCCGATTTTTATTTAGCCGATACATTTCTAATTGCGCAACCTCGATAAAATGTAACAAAATTAAATTACAGTATTCTAATAGAATTAAATCCAGATTAAAAAGAAAACAAAAACTATCTTTCATACGAAAGAATGCCTTGCTACAATCGTTTATTAGTCAAGTCATTGTTTATTAATTAGCTCTAGTTTTCAGTGTGCTGCTTTTTTAAGTTCATTAATTCTATTATAATTAGAAACGAAATTAAGAGCACATTTTTTAAATTCCTGGGCACGTACACTTTTAAATTAAAGTTTACACTAAGCCTTATTGGTTCACGACATTCCAATTAGTTCGAGGTTTTTCTGCGAGTTTGAAAATTTTTTAGAATTTATTGATACGAAAACAAAAAGTAATCTTGTTAATTCGATGAATATACATAGATTTTTATAACTATTACTGCAAAAAGTATTGAATACAATAGAAATCTAAGAAATAAAATATATTAGATAACGTTTTTAACAATATTCTAATTAATAAGGTGATTTAAGAGTAAATGTTATTTCATATGGGAACTTTTTATTTCTACACTATTATATAAGTAGGAGTGAAAGTCGATAAAATATCAACTTGAGCGTAACAAATTACAAAACAAAGTTACATTATTTTGAAAAGATAAATAGTGGAACAAAATTTTATGAACAGAGAAAAGACAGTGAATATTAATCAGTTGAATATTTACCCAATTTGTAGTAGTAGCACGCTTTATCCATGTTCAGATTTTGATTTTTTTAATAAATTATCGAAAATTCAAATTAATTTTAAACATATTATCCGATAATCGTTGTATAACACTTGCAATAGATTTAGTCATGCGCAGTGGTGGTACTAAAACATTTACTTATTACTGTCAGAAATATTTCACATTGTTTTCTACAGTTGTGTGTAAAGAGCCGTTCAGTAAAAAAAGTGTAATATGATTTTCCAAACTACTTACTTATTCTTGTATAGATCTTCCCAAACGCAGACCTAAAGCTGACGCGGCCAACAGATGCAGTAGCAACAAAGGTTGAAGACTTCCTCACACTCCAAATAACGTTTTTCATTGCTTGATCGGCCAGCCTGCTTACATTAGAATAAGGTAGTCAGTTGGCGTCAGCTCATAATGTGTTTCAGTTATTATTTTTCTGTTGCCTTATTATCTTTAGTATTATCGCCATCCTAATATTTTATAAGTCAGTTTCTATAAAGACCCTTTCCTAAGTTGTTTTTGTAAAACAGGGAAGTAAAGTCGGTGTATTGTTTTTTTCTTACAGTATGGAAAATTCACCTCCTAAGAAGATTGTTAAACATTTTTCAGTGGGAGACAAAAAGGGGTTTTAAATATATGAAACCTGTCAGAAACAGGTAGTTACCTCCAAAGCCATAAATGTTGAAATAACGACAAAAGCTGCACGTGCTTAAAAATCCTTCGGACAAAGGAAAGAAGTTAACCATTACGCACATAGATACAGATAAGGAATTTATGGAGGATGTATGACTTCTTTTTGTATTAAATAGGATTATCATGAAAACATCCACGTAGAAGCTTTTGAAGAGTGGCTACAACATATCTTACCAAAGTTAAAGGATGAAACAGTTACCGTTCCCGAAATGCCCCTTACCATAATCGAAAATTAAGTACCACCCACAACCAGCAATAAAATAACCAAATTCTAGATTGAATGAAACAACACTATATTGAGTATGAAGAAGACATGGTGAAAGCAGAGTTGCTAATGTTAATCACTCCCCGATGAAGATATAATAGAGAAAACCAACAAGAAAGTACTCGGACTTTCACCATATCATTGCGAATTAAATCTGTCGAGACTTAAATGTCCTGACGGTTCCGATGTGTTTACTAGTGACACGTCTAACGTTCTGAAGTTCGTAGAACCATATAACTATCAGTTATAATGTATAATTAAATGAAATGGACGTTTACTTTATTACTAACCTAACGCTTCATATGTCTATTAACACTTACACTAAGGAATTTCACATTTGTTAGCAAAGTTTCTTCTTGAATACTACATTTTGGTAGTATTCCCTACAAAATAGGGCAAAGGAAAACTCCTGAGATCTTCTTCCTAACCAAAAATTGTAGGAGAAGGTAAAAATATATTTCTTAACAATTCCGGAACTTACGCTAATTTAAACATAAAACTAGAAAACCTAATTCAAAGAAAGGTCAGCTCGGTATCTGAACTAAATTAATGTAAATCTGAAATCTTGGGAAGATAAAGATATTTGTAAATAAGTGGTTTTAAAAATTACGAATTATATCCAAAAAAATGTTGGGAATTTTAGATCTTGTTACGATTTCTTATTGTGAATACCTAATATCTTCAATGTGCATTCAGGTAGATTAAAGAGGGTTTTTCCTATTTGCCTACTTAAGGAATAACCTATTAAATTTAGATAATTTAAATAGAAATAGAATAGAATAGAAAGAGCAACAAACAAAAGAATACATTTTAATTGTCCGTAACAAATTCCAATCGAACTAATTTGGACGCAAGCGGAAGTATGTGTTACAACATTTAAGTTAGCGAGTGTAAAAGCATTATTCGAACAAAGTATCACTAAAATGTCTAGTGAACATTGAAAAAATGCCATCAAACATGTTATTGAAATGGAGAAAGAAATATGAAAATTGGACAATGTAATAGATCATGTAGAACCGTTGATATTGACGACTACCAATTATTCAACCACCTCATCTTCCGAAGAAGGCGACTAACAATTGCAAGGTTATCGGTTATATGTTTGTACTTTATATCATTTGGTACATGTCATAAATAAACATAGCTTTGTAAATTACGATGAAATTGTGATATATGTATTCAGATTATACTAAAGAGTCGTACTTCCTTACTTGTTAATATTTTGTAACTACTTCGCTACGAATGAATAAATTGATTGATAGTGTATAATGTGTGTATTACCACGTAAAATTCTTAAATATATGTACTGCTAATCTCAATTCAAATAGTAAATTCATATTTATTCATCATATGAGAAAATATTTTCGAAAACTCCCGTAAGAAATATTATAGGTTCACTACGAATTTCAAATAATCGCGTACGCTTCCAAAGTTTGTACATTGTGAATTAGGCTTTTGAATGTTTACATCAATGCGATGCTGCTACTGCGTCTATTCGGCAATTCTAATATAGTAAAAGTTGAAACCGTCTTCTCTGATTCTCCAAACACATTTTTAAATTTGTAGCTAGCAAATCAGAAAATAGTAGTAAATGTGACTGCAGAACTGGGAATCGTACTCTGTTTAGCAGAAACGCAACTGCGAAGTGAAATAAAACTGAAAGCGGCAAATTCAATAATTATTATTACGTAATTATCTGAAACGCACATGGACGAATACTGATAAGTGATTACCGAGAACAGAGCAAACACATTTCGAAGCACGTGTTGTATTAATTTGAAAAGTTGTCGCGTTGAGTGGACGCCGTCAGTGCTAAGTATATTTGCGCCAGAGAACCGGCGATTGAGACCCTTATCAGAGCGTTAAGTCTGGGCAGAGCCTTGGGTTCGGACGCTTGTCCGCCCCCTGTTCACACATTGCTCATGGCCAGCTCACTACAGGTGTGGACCACACGTTCGGGACAACGTACTTTGACAACGTCACGTATACGGTCGGGGCTGTAGGAGGGTAATACCGGAAAAGCGCGCTAACAAGTCGGTTAGTGTTTCGTTTTCTTTCCGTAACAACGTCCAAAACTAACCTACATTCTTCGATATGTCTATTCATTGTTTATATTTGAAAGATTATATTATTGTTAGAACGTCCTCTTTTAATTGCCTAGCGTTTTTAACATTTCTTAATAGTGTAGTTCAGAATCAATATTACCTCTTACAGTGTGTCTTTACCATATTAGACTCAAGACAAAACACGACCCTAGGTATTACCAATAAGACGTACATATTTGTACATTTCTTACTGTCCATCAGAAAAGCTGGGAAAAGCATGCGATCTGCAACGTATTAATTGCCACGATCATTAACCAACTTTCCCTCCATTAAAATTTTGGTCAACCCGGAAATATTACAGCCTCTTTATCAATCTTTAATATCGCAAACATCGCATTAATACTTTTGCTTTCAAATCCAAAAAGACGCCACGCTCTGATTATTATCAAGAGCTGTATATTGGTATGCTTTAAAATCGCGGTACTAAGATCCCATATATTAAAGTTACCTTAATGATTCCAACTTCACTCTCAATGAGATTTTTTTTAACAACTGTAATTGTTAGCATTAAGCAGACAAAACTACCCGAAAGATATAAGGAAATAACTTAAACAATCATAAAGCGCATTGCATATACATATGTAAGCCAAAAGTTTGCAATCGCTTTCAAGAAACTGTGTATGTACGGAGCTTTACAATTTTTTTCCGCAGATTTTTTTATTATTAAAACGTGAACAATGATTTCCTGAGTTTCCTTAAATGTACATTGAAGTTATACTAACCAAACAATATATTATATGTTGTGATCTGCTTTTTAAATAGAACTGTATAAGCCAATGAGCGATTCTGCAAATTTCACTAGTAATACAGTTTGCTTTCATGACTTACTAGTCGAACGTTTTGGTGAAATTGTAACACGTAAGTTTGACGAACTACGTTACTGCCCATGCATGTGCTATCTCGTCAATGATGTCAAGCGATCACATAGAAAGGAACGCCAACGTAGATGAATAGAAAATTTTAGAGTGCGAACATTCCAAACTGCCGCATCAGCGTTTGAAGAAACTCAGCTTCCTATAAACTACAACGCTATGAAACTGTATAACAAATCACTATCTAAAATCGAATATTACACTTACACAGAAGGTTTGAACATTATACGAAGTGGATGCAAACAAAAACGCTTTTTTACTCTTGGAACAGTTCTCCGCTTTTAGGTTACAAAAGTTGTCTGTCCATGTGTTTTGTCTTGATTGTTTTTTTGCTAATTGCATATATGTAATTTGTATGTTCTAATTTTATATGCATACGTGTTTATAAAAACAATATTTATTTGCACATTTTTTAAATATGTTATTAACACATTTTATCTATTGGCATGTTCTTTTGTACTTGTTTTATTGTTATTTTTTGACAAATACATATATATCGTTTTGATGACGTCACCTTAATTATTATCTATGGATCTGGTCTTGTCATTCCGCCAAATGCCTTTCTAGGTAATATGAATTACACCACCCAACAATACAAATTTTTTGTCGTGGTACCTGTAAAATACGAACTGATTTAGGATATCTCTGATATGCTGGTTCCAAAAATTTCTAGCATTTCTTCCTAGCAGCTCTAGTTTTTGACACACCAGTATTAGTAGAACAGATGCTTTCTGAATTCCACACGCTCGGATGTATCCTGTGCATCAAGTTTCATTACCTTCACAGCCATTTAGGTCGTTTTGCAGAAAACTTGGGTGATGTTAGTGAGGAACAGGGGGAAAGATTTCACAAAAGGATCAGCATTATGGAGGAGAGGTTCCAAAGAAGATGGGATACCCATATGATGGCCGATTATTGCTGGAATCTTCGGCGAGACTGTTCTGATAAACTTCATGTAAGGAAATGTTATAAGAGAATTTTTAACTGATTGAAAGTTGTATATACTTATTTTTCTGTTAAATAAATATCTCCTACCCATTCTTTTTCAATTAACAGTTATCAAATAGCAATACTGTGTTGGCCACTGTTATTTTTATGCTAAGTTAATATGGGGCTTTTATAATGATAAATTCTAATTTTTCTTATAATTACCAACGTTAAAACTTTTTCCAAAAAAATGTCAACCCCGGTGGAATTTGAAAATATAGCGAGGGGGCATAGGTTCAAATCATACCGGGACCAACAGTTTTTCTGAAAAAATACTAACGTTGGTAATTACAAGAAAAAATGCGATTTATTATCTTTTATGCTTAAAGATATTCCGATCTTCTACTTGGAAAAGGGTAGTTTCGTCCTTCATCCATATTTCCATCTTAAATATTTATTAAATGTCGATATTTCTTCAAATTTTAAACCTGACATTACTTGTTTTTTTTTCCTTTTTTATTGCTTTTATTCGCCTTAATTTATTTCGTTAATGTCAACTTCCTCGTGGAACCTATTATTTTAGATTCTATTGGGTTATTCAAATCTATGATTTTCTCGGTAGAAGTCCGTACGAACGAAGCCGTCGTAAGCACGTAACAACGACCAATAGTACCAACAACAACGGCGACCGACAGCAACGCAACGCACGGCAACAACCACCGATCTTAACGATTGTACGTTTTGTTATGTTAAATAAACATTAGTCATTTTAATTAAACTTACGTACGGGTTATGTAAATTTTACGTTGAGAAATTCGGTAATGAATAATAAATAGGTGTGGGTCAAATTAATATGTGATAAATGCGTGATGTCATTGGGATTTTTTTTTTCATCTCCACCTTTAAATATTAATGGGCATTATTGATGATGAGAAATACGGCTTACAAAGTAAAATGTACAAGCATTCATATTTATATCTGAAGGCTTATATGTATTGTTATGGCACTTTTGATCTTATTGCTTTTTGTTTAGTTAAGGGAAGAAGAATTTTTCTAACCTTTGCTTTAATTTAGGTTATATGTATATATATAGACAAAGGACAACTACAATTACAGATAATCATGCCGCCATAGCTACCATCAAGCAGCAAGCCTCATAAGTTGGGAGTAGAATTATTGTTAGAAATGTCCAACATATTGTTGAAATAATATAAGATCTTATGTAGAACATTTAATGGTGACTTGAGCGATTGATTTGTATTTGTTATTATATTGATAAAGGTGATAGATTTTCTAATGTAGCATCTAGGGATATAAAAGCTTAACCTTTCTAAAAGGCAACAGTGATTGATTACACCGACCAACAAAATAAATCTTTTGTTGTGGTGCCTGCAAAAGACGAACTGAGTTAGAGTATTTCTGATGTGCTGGTTCCAAAAATAACAGGCGCTTCTTCCCATCAGCTGTAGTTTTGGAGATACACCACGGTAAAATTTACTACTAATACGTTATAAATTAGTAGAACAGATGCTTTCTAACTTTCACACGCTCGGATGTATCCTGAACATCAAGATTCATTACTTCTATAGCCATTTAGATTTCCAGAAAACTTAGGTGATATTAATGAGGGACAGGGGGAAAAATTTCACAATGACATCAACATTAGGTGGCATGGATCACTAACTTTTCTGATGTTATGTAGAAGCGAAAAATTAAATTCGACCAAATGATCATAATACGGTACATGTTCACCAGGATAACGTCAGTATTTCATGAAGTGTAAATACTTCAAAAATCTTTATTAAAGTGATTCTAATAGATGAATATATAGAAAATATGATGGATGGCAAACAATATAACAGTAATCCAGAGTACAGCGTTAAGGTCTTACACATATAACAACACCTATTTCACAAATATCTGCATGTCTTAATAACAAAACCAAAAAAACTACTAAACTTTGTGTAAAGTCCAAGTATATGCGAATGGAAGGCCAGCTTAGTATCAAAAGTGACTCCTAAATCCTTCCAAAGATGAACCGTTCATCGTATAACTGTGAAGTGTAGTCTTCTCTTCTTTATAATAATAACTCCTGACTGTAGAATGCTGCATAACATCCTCAGATACACCGTTCATGACGTTTTTGTAATGAACATCAGAAAACTCAAACAGAATCCCTGAGCAAGACCGCTGGGCAATATGAACAGTTTGAAGCAAACATTGAGCGTATTGCTGCCTTTGCGATAAACAGTTACATACAAAAGTATGAAGCTATTCCAAACTAATGTGGTGCTGAATTTTATCAAAAACCTTGCCTATATTAATTTATATCATATTTGCTATGTGATTAAGGCATAAGGTTATTCTTAATCAATGAGTTCTTATCAATAAAAATGTAACCTCCACCAAAAACAATATAATTCATCGTTTCATATAAGAATTCTGTACACGCACATTTATTAGAGGTAAGTCAGCATTTATCTGCTAACAAGAATTGGATTAAAAATTCACTTAACTGCGAATAGAGTGGTATGACTAGCAGCTTCAAATCACCTACTTATGAGTGTGGCGTTGCTTAACGACCAAGCAAATAAATTATTCTTCTGCCTTCTAAACGACTGCGTAAATTTTTTCCTGACGTTAAAATCAAAGTGTGTAGTTTCCCGATGAAAAGAAACTATGAATCTGCTACGTATTCTCAAACAAGGAAGAGCACTTAGGAATATTTTCCATCACATTTTGGAACATCTAGCGACTAAATTTTACGATATTACAAAGGATCAGACATACTAATAAAAGAATACAGAATAGTACAGAATATACAGAATAGAATACAGAATAAAGAATGGTGCAAATTAATAAAGTAAATTTTCATAATTCGCAGTATTTATAAAGCTTGTGAAATTTATAATAAAACACAAAGTATTGAAAATGTAATAATATCTTTATTTCAAGCGGTAGTACAAAATGAATTGATAACCAACTATTATGTGGCTTTTATACCACGTCTTTGTACATTCCTGATCGAGTACAGATAGGTTTGTTATAATATATAAAAGATATAAAAAAAATTAACTACCAGCTGATGCACAGATCTTGCATTTATGTATTTGGTGAAATGTATATACTATGGAAACAATAATCTTTATCAGTGAACTACTAATAATATAGAGGTGCGTGCGAATTTGTAAGCACGGCTTGCTCGATCGTATACCTACCCACTTTTCTTAACAGCAATATTTTTATTTGTCATCTCTCATATGGCATATGATTTGTCGGTACAGAAGACATACATTGCAGTAAACTTAAAGATTGAAGGTAGAATAATCCCTTACTAAGTACCTAAGCAGAAATTGATTTGGTTTTCTTTGAAAAGATGTGAATTGCAAAAAAACGATATGTTGTTGGCGGCATACATTGTACACTCTAAATATTTTCACACATTCGAAAATTTTAAAGTAAGGAACCTTCACGAAAGAATAAATTTCCCTTAAAGTTTTTTTACTACAACATATTGAATTAAAAATTATTGTTAGTTAACATCGTTATCATGTGTTTAAAATCGATTATATGCTAAACGAATTAACAACCTGTAATACAATATCGTAATTTATTGCTTCTACGAACAATCTTCAACAAGATTATTTATTATATTTATACATATAACCTTTTGGTAAGTGATTAATTATATATTTACGATATTTGCATAGAATATGAATATGTATTATGAATACCTTCAACCGGTATATAAAGTAGAAACATCTACCTGTTTCCCCGTTGTTTATGTAAATACAGACGTTTTATCAAAAAAATCTTCTCGGAAACGAAGTATTACGGTACAAAAATATAATTTCTAGATGAAGTTAAAAAAAGTTCTGAATAGTAGTAATATCCCTTTTCGAAGGTGTCCGGATTTAAATTCAGATAACTGTACATACAGAATAAAAACAGAACGACTACTTGATTCGTTTCAATCCACATCATCTTAACTCCTTAACTGAGTTGGTGGATTGTTTGTTGTTATTCATATTGAAGACCGACTATGCTTACATGCCTACACACATGAAAATATGCCCATTCTTACGCATACAGGCATATACCTTATATATGCTAAGACGTGAGTACGTGGTAATGACCTTCACCTGCGCTTGTGTTTTAATTAGAATTCCGTACAGTGCTAAACGATGTTCTGTGATTGTTTCAACAGCCTACATATTGTTTTATAATTGGAAGAAATTCGAATTGAAATTTTCGTTAGAATTAACGGTCCTATCGTAAGAACGTTAACTTCAAGTCGTGATTTAATTTTTTTCCTTGGTTTGAAATATAAAATTACTATTTCGTTGCCGCTTAAATGGTGAAATATCTCCACGTTTTTGAAAAAAATATTTGTAGGTTTGTACTTGCATCCTTGTCTGCTCTAATGCGATATATATTTCTATTTAGAGCACTTTATTAAGAATGAATGATTATAAATAAACATTAGTTTATTTATAATCATTTTTAACACTCTAAAATTTTCATACGTTTTCGTAGATTTCGTAAGTTTCTATTACAATTTATTCCGTAGCTAATACAGAACATCTCTATTTATTCATTAGTCATGTACCAATTTGGAACGGCTGTATTCCCATTTCAAATGTAATATATGGACATAATATGCTATATGTCTTGTGCACAACGTAATACATCCTCCTCCACCTCCTACTGCTGAAGAAAGTGACCAGGGCAGATATGTGCAAGTAGTTCTTGGCTAAGTTAATCTTGAAAGTCCTCAAAAGAAAACTTGAATATTTATCAATTGATCTGACTCGTCGACAAAACCATTAGATAATTTCTTTTACATTTGTTGTCTAATTGAGGCTAATACAAGAATATTTAATGGTTCCAGAACTGTGGGAGTTGATCCAAGAATCTACTGTAGTAAACTTTGGGCCCACAGCCGAGCAATATAAGTGGATAACCCGATACAATACATATACATATAGTAAATTTGATATTCCGGCGGGTATAATGTGTGTCGTTGGTTTCTCGGTGGCTCTGTGTTGTTTGTATATCCTAAGGACCATTGATTCGACGTTTCGATAACATCTGTTAGCTATCTCTGGAGCTTCTCCTTGCAGTGCTCGATCCCCTATTGTAACGAGAAGCTTCAGAGAATAATTCTGATGAGATGATATCTTTTATCGGGGATTTTACTTTTAGCTGTGAATTTAGATAACACGAATTAATAACATAGGAAATCGAAAAATAATAATGTATTAATTAAGTAAAGTTATATCACTTACATCGGATTGTGATTTCGACAGATACCTAACGCAATCCCTAGCCAGCTAAATATTTTTTTTCTAAAAATTAAATTTAATGAATAATTTTGACAAGAGTAAAGTCCTTTTCTTTATGTACTCACACACACACTTTAGTCTTCTAGATTGGCGAGTCTTCTATCTCCGCAATAGGAACACTGACGACAGAAGGCCCACTGTTATCGAAATTTTTCTGCTGGATCAGCGGTGGTTCGCCCGGTATCCGGGTATTATGGATGCTATGGTGACACGGTCCACTACAACTTTCATATAAACTCTGAGATATTTTCCTCTAAGTAACTGGCGATAACCGCATAAATTAGAAGGGCATACGCTCTGTTGATGCTCTGTGTTAGGTTCCCCACTAACTGTCTCTTGTCTAACGCGTCGCTTGGCGATCACACTCAACCATCACCACCAGATCCTGATATTAAGTAACAAATGGTTACGGTAAGGTCATCATGGCAACGAAAACATTTCATATGCGTTTTCAAAGATGGACATGTAGATCTTGGATGTTTTCTTCGCTATTTGTCGTGTGTATATACATACATGTGTGTGTTAAATATTATTGTATAAAATTTTACATTAATTATATTCATTTTTTTCAGAAGGAAATTTTTTTAATAATAAGAGCCAAAGGTAATTTTTGGAATTGAATTTTAATGTAACATGTATCACACACATCTAATAATTTAATCTGATGGTAAGGTATTAGCCGATCTTAGAGGGAGTCCAACAATGCATTTTCTCTAACAATACTGTTAGATTAAAGGAAACTATAAATAAGGAAAATAAACTCTGTAAAATGTAAATTTTACAAATAGGGTAAAAATAGGAGAACAAAGGCCTAAAAAATCCCACTCTATATATATTGTGGTGGAAAATCTCAGGCTCTTTCACTTTTATAAATGGGTTCTTTGATTTCAATTTTGTAAATTAATTAAAATAACCAAATGTAAGCTTATAAAAACAAATATATTAACAAATTAATAAATATGTACCGCTTTTTCACAAAAATATTTTTTTTTACAGAAAACCAAAGGCAATTCCTCTCTACCTAAATTTTAAATATCCTATTTAATATGCGAAACGAAATGAGAGCAGTAGATACAAATAATTTTAAGGAATTTGTGAGGATTCGACGTCTTTAATTTTTGAAATCCTACTCACTCGCACGTGATTTCTCGCCTTTAAGATGCCTTCGACTTCGGAATTTCCAGCATTTAATTGTAGTATCAGCTGATACACTTTGTGACTGTATATATTTGAAGATCTTTGCAAATTAAAGAGTTATATGAGAAAATAACTAATTCTTCTCAGGAGAGACGATGTCAATATGTGTGAAATTGACGCGATGTTTGTCTATATCCATAGTAACACATTTCTTTGCCTATATAGTACGCCACACAGTAGACACATACTTGATATGAGTGAAATTATATAGGTAAATGCTGCCAGTCGTGCCATCCCTCCGTCGTACGAGAAATTTTGAAGATTATGAGATACAATTTCGTAATGATACATATTTATAATTGAAATGTGTGAGTGCAGTATATTAAACGTCTTTTAAGAATGAATTTGAAAAAAATTATTTATATAAAAATATGTTTACGAGAAGCGATATATATATAATAAACGATAGTAAGGTTTACGTCCCCTCTGTAAGTGTTGTTGAAGGGATTCCTTTTTTTTTGGTTTTTTAAAAAACACGGAAATTGTGAATTATAAATTAGTAAAGAATACCCAAAGTAGATATCTGTAAAACTTTAGAAAGAAACCGGTACAAATTGAATATCTGTGCTAAAATTCCATAAAGAGGTAGTACTATCGGAACTTTGCCTCCAACTTATAACATCAACCATAATAAAAATAACCGCGTGCATCAAACAGGGACGAGAAAATATCGGGAATAGGTCAACTAGTAAAATTTGGAAGAATTCATTGATAATTCATAACATTACAATATGTTAAGACGGATGTTTTCGCGGTTTCCGTATGTGAAGTAATATTCCAGAGTTTATGACCGCTTACGTTGTCGGCCTCGAAAGGGATCGTTTCGACAAGATCTTTATCATATTCCTCTGGACGCTCTTGGTTGGCTATCGATCAGAAATAAACAGTTCATGTTCGATTGCTAGCGAAAACGAAGCGATTCATTAAAATAATGAAATAAAAATAAAAACAAAATGTTGTAGTTGCGAATAGTGAATAGAAATATTTAATGGTGTTAATTATTCTATGAGTAATAGAAACACTAAAGTAGCAAAGACCCTATATTGTAAAAACCGAAAGTAATAACACTATGATCGTGACTTACTTATACCTATAAATTATATCCAATCTAGTAACTCATGGGTATATGCCTAACTACACTTCTAGCGACTGCAATTATATTTACGTTTACCTAAAAAGTGGGTTTGTATGATAATTTATTGTAAAAGTGAAGAATTTCTTTGAAATTTTTTTTATTTGTTAATTGGTATGGATCATTAGAAGTATTTCCTATATATTTAGGACACCCTGTATACTCTATCCCATGTAATGCGTAATAATCACTAAGACACACAATATGCATTTATTATAGATCAAGTACGGTAGTATTGTTTCCGAATTCTTCTTGTGTTTTCAATTCGTTGATGCGTTAAAATATGGGAACATCGCAACTAGGGACCCGAGTTCAATTATTTCTTTACAAGTTTTGAACCCTATTATTCAACGTGACACATACATGAGAGGATGACATTACAACGATATCTCATAATAAGCATATTGAATGAGTACCTTTTGCTCGCAAATATTGCCTTCAATAAATTGTATCGTATCCTTCTATACATGGCCTGCAAGCGATTTTCTGTATTGTCACCTTTTGGGCAGTTGTATATGCTGTTCATTTAATTGTAAATATAATTAAGGCTGCATCTAAATAAATGGATATAAGCAACTGAGGTATTTGTGGTCTCTCTTTCAGGTTAATCTTCAATATTTATATACACATAAAAGTTATTTTTCAAACGTTCTGTCCTGACAGATTAATTTCTTCTTGTATCACTTTCATATATGCGTCCATCTCAATAGTAACGCCTTACAATCCCACCGTACTATCTGTAGTTATTAAGATCCTAAATATTTTTATTTGTGGCTTATTTATAGACGATGTTTGACATCAATTAAAATAAATTTCAAATTGTATTCACGTATCGGAGACCTTAATCTGAACCGTTCCATGATGCCATTATTTCACTGTCTCTTTACCGAAAAACCCGTTTCCGAGAACATTACTGTCCGTCCATCGGCTACAGAACCATCAAAAGCAGTATTTATTATATTCAATCATAATACGAGATTGAGTTTTGATAGTGGATGACTGCTCAACCACACCTTGATACCTGTGAAGAGTGGTAGAGGATTGTACGGCTACGTGTTGGAAAAAAATGTATCATTAAAATGATACCTGGCACAGTAGCACATACCAACGCGTTCTAAACAGTAATTTGTAGACCCTTTCTGTTTCGTTTCTAAAGAATACATTCATTGACTGGACGGATCTTGTTTCGCTCGCACCAACGATTTCTTATTTTCCATCTCTCTCGTCTCTCTTTCGTCTTCTCGCGTTGATTGTCAGCCCTTCCATATCTTCTTTTTTTGTGAGGGTTTCTTCCCATTCTTCTCCTACCGCTTTTTCTTCTCCATTTTCACCTCTTTTGTCTCATTTGATTTAATTAAATTTATTTTGTAACCAGTTTTTGCGATCATAATTATTTTTAGTCTAACTGAAATCGCGTTCTTTCATAATTTAAAGTAATTATTTTCGCCCAAAAGGTTTTTTGTACATGATAAATATAATTTAGAGCCGGCTTATTCTCCCTCTACTAAAGTGACAGCTAATATACAAACTGTCCCAAAAATAAGTTTCATTTTTGAAATTTGACTAGCGAAAACAAATATTTATTCTAAATTAAACTACATATCTTAGAAAATAATACCATCCAAGTGTGAACCATAACTTTTCCAGCACTCATTTAAACGATCTCTGAAATTATTGATAACTACACGGCATATCCTTTCTGGGATTACTGTAATTTCTTGTCGGATATTTAGCTATAAATCTTCGATAGTTCTGGGTTGATTGCTATACAATCTGCTCCTTAGAAATCCCCATAAGAAAAAGTCTATGGGTGCCAAATCGGGGCTGCTCAGAGGCTTCAAAATCAATATATAGCGAAGAAAATGTGTGATGTTGCTCCGCCATGTTGACACCATGTTTCTTTGTCTTAATCACCGAATGTAGGGTACTTCCACAAATTTCTTGACCCATTTTTAATGAGTTGAAGACTTGGAACTTTATTTACGTCATGCAAACGATAATGTGCGCGATATCTTCTTCGCACAATAGTCGGAGAAGCATTGCTTTGATAAAATTCTCGCACACAAAACGCACGTTCCACTCCGGTAAAACGCTTCGTGACAGCTAAATTTACAAGCATAGCCCTCTCGATCGTAACCTTCACATAGTAAGCCAATAAAAAGTGAACTTATTTATGGGACACGTTGTATTGTAGCCTATGGGAAGTTTTAATCGTTTTTTTCTATGCAGACAAGAAACTTAGTTTGAATATGAAAATATTAAATGATTTTATTGAAAATATTTTCCATTTGAAGTGACAACCTTCGCCCATCTATTTCTCCAGTGAAGAATTCTATTTTTTTCGGAGCGATACAGTCATCGACCCATTTTTATGCTGTCTGGAACAAATAATAGTTTGAAAGCGCAATGTCTGGTGAATACGGCGGCTGAGGTAGAACTTCCCATTTCTTTCTTTCTAGGTATGTCCAGACGGTTTAACTAAAATGTGGCCTAGCGTTGTGGTGCTACAAAATCAGCTTCTCGTGTGTATCGCGCCATTCCGGCCGTTTTTCTTGAATATCTTGTTTCAAACGCATTAGTCGAAATCAATAACGTTAGAAACTGATAGCTTCGGACG
Source organism: Trypoxylus dichotomus (assembly GCA_023509865.1). Taxonomy (NCBI): domain Eukaryota; kingdom Metazoa; phylum Arthropoda; class Insecta; order Coleoptera; family Scarabaeidae; genus Trypoxylus; species Trypoxylus dichotomus. Next base: position 41,248,625 of record CM042074.1, on the reverse strand, counting down.
GCTTCGGCAGCTCATACTGGACTACATCCTGCATGTCCCACCAGATACAGAGCATGACCTTTAACCCATGAGTACTGCGCTTTGGCGTTGACGAACCTGGTTCACCAGGCTTCAGCCATGCTAATTTACGTTTAGGATTGTTGTAGGGAATCAAGTTTTCATCACAAGTGATGATCCGATGCAAAAACCGCTTTCTTTCTTGTCGTTGAAGCAACATTTCGCACGTACCAAACGCCTTTCAATGTTCCTTTCCTTCAACTCGTGTGGCACCCAATTTCCTGCCTTCTGAACGCTTTCCAACGGTGGATCGATCAACATCCAATGCTGTAGACAATTCTGTGTCTGATATTCTTCATGTTCCTCATTTTGGAACTTTTTTGAAACCATCGAGTCCTTTGTCGTTGGTTTCGGTAAAGCATGGTCGCCATGATTTTAATGATGCTGTCACATGTGTTAGGCATATAATTTATTTTCAAATATATTACAAACGTGCCCAAGAGAAAATCGGACCAGAGCAAAGAGCTCACAATGCTACAGAATATTATCACACTTTGCGAGAGCGAAAAGGCAGCGAAAACACACATTTTCCGTTGACCAGGTTATTACTCGTGTATTAAAATATTAACTTTTTGTGTGCGTATTTACTATATTATTATTTTTCTGTTCTAGATGTGTACTTTGCAATAAAATTCATTCCTTATATGCGCTTGATAAAATAATGCCAGTTCTAAATATTCTGCGTATATTCATGGTAAATGAAACCCAATTCAAAAGAAGGTAATGTAATGACTTAGCTACATTCGATGAACATACCATACCATCCACGTATGTTAGGATACGGACTGCTAGAAATCATTATGAGGTATAAACTAATACCGCAGTGTGTAATTGATGAGTATGCGAAATCCAAAGGTCGCACTGTATTATACCCTCTTGACTTAAATTCCATACATAGGGCTAAGTTGGAGTATGGTTAAGAGAAAAATAACCTCCCACAGTATTGGAAGAACAAATATGGTGAATTTCATTCACGGTCAGTTAATCAAATAACTCCGGAATTATGGGACCTAGATGAATCAGGCAGTTATACATCACATGGTGATTCTGATTAAAACAGTTTTTAAAAAGTGTATGTGTTTGTTTGATATATGATACTTGAAATACCACAAATATATATTTTGCATTGTAATCTGTAAATACGGTATAACATTGTCACTTTCAACATTTTGCTGTTTAATCTCCATAATGCTTATTAGTTGTTTATACACAACATACGTACATAAATCTATTATTTCAAGAGAGAATCAAATATCAACAAATAAACAAAAAGTCTTTATTTTATAATCTAATAAGCAACAGTGATAACCTCGCATTCACAATTGTCTAGATTATAGCTGCAAATGTCAAATTTTTGAATTGAGCGCCATAAAATATTTTCTCCAAGTATACCTTCCAAAACGATCGTGCTGCTTGTCCGGCCGCATTGAATTGGTTACACTTTAACTCCCTGTTTGAATCTTCACAAATTCCTTAGTGGTCATTATTATAGTGCATTACCAAGACTAGGTTATAATCCTTTTGTAGAAAAATAAAAGTCATTCAGTGTCGCGAAATCATTACAGAAAGAAGAAAATGTTTCCATTCCAAAATACTTACTTTCCTTATACCTACCTAAGTGTACATTTTACCCTAATATTGTGATTCTTTTAAAATGTCAGCTAAATATGGTTCATTTACATATTTGGATAAAAGAAAAATTGTGTGATATAATTCATGTAATACAAAATCAACAGAAATAAATTGTTACAAGATAATTACCTCAACATTTCCATATGCGAGCTTTATCAAAAAAACCAATACTAAATGTAAATACCAATGTTACTGCACCATCTACAATCATAAATATAAATTAAAGTCTTGAAAACAATCTCATGGATAAAAGCTGTCGACACTTCGTCTCGCTTAACCGACGATTTCCTATCTTACATCCAGATTTACCGGTTAAGCTTGCTCTCGGAACTGCTGATAGAACACACTAAATTAATTATTTTATACACAAATGTCTCGAATCGGACAATTCGACCAGATAGAATATCTCCGAAAATTTAAGTTATTGTTGGGTCTTTAATCTTCGACTTAAGCGCATAAGGTAAAACCGCATCGTTCCCTTTCAAAAAAATCCGTACTATTTAAATATTTATCGGATAGTCGAGGGACATAACTTAGCCAATCTTATCATGGCCTTCTTTCGTTTCGTTTTAAAATGAATACGTTTTGTGTCGTAACTCGAACAGGCGTACACTTTTTATGACTTATTTAAGAGTGGTGAATACTGCCGCACACTCGTCGTATGTGTCCATGACGTGTAATGCCATAAACGGCAAATGGTATTTGGACCTGCACGATCTGCGGTAAAAACTTTAAAAACATGTCTCCAAATTACAAAGGTGGTCGTTGAATTTTTACCGCGCGATAATATTAAGCGTTGGGAATTTAATTCCTTTTAATTAGGTCTGTTTAAAAGTGAAAATAATGGTGTTAATGTTGTAAAATTAAATTTTATAATAGCCCTTAAATGTATCTATGTTATGGGGTTAAAAAGATGTTGAATCTTTCGCGTTATCTTACAGGCTTTCTTATATGTAGAAGCTTATTCATATCCGTTAACAGAGGATTCAAATAGAGACAACTGAGCTTATATTCACAAATCTGTGATACTTTCTAACAGATCCCGATATCGGGTAGAACTATGCTACAACCTAAACCATATTTCGATTATTACGTACCATATATTTTTTAATATTGGTAGCAAGCCTCAGTTATTGTATTTTATTTGAATGTTGCACCTACTGTGTAGCACGAGTTATGCTCATTCCATCAGAGCGCACTATAGTCTTCCATTGAGAGTGAGTGAATTATTACTCGATGAGAATACATTGGTTGGATAACTATATTGGTTACTATAACGTTGCAATGGTTAAAGACACGTTATATGTTAAAAAACATCATTACTTTGATAACTACATTTCTACCAAAAGCCAAAATATATGGAATAAACATATAATGGTAACTAGTGGTTTCAATTACCTGAGAAAATGAAGTTGTCTACTGTCGTTATGTTTAACGTTATAGAACAACGTTTTAATATAGATATTATTTCTGAACAATGTTTGAATTGATGTTACACAGCAACGTTGATATATTAATGCCATATAAACGTTATAATTACAAATTAACAATGAACTAAGCCGTATTTGTAGGTACTGGTTTATGAGATTCCCCCAAAAGCAACGTTATTTCGCGTAGCCATAAAGAAACATTTAGTTCACTTTGAATTAGATAGTATTTCAAACATATAGTTCAAGTGCAAATAAACATCGACATTGTTCTACACCATTTATATCAATTTATGTGTATTAGTGTATTTGATGTTTAAATACAACTTTATTACAACAGCGTTGTAAAGAAACTTTAGTTGGGATAGAATTTTAAAAAATTCTTTCAACTAGTAATCTAAATTATTCCAAAACAAAAAAAAACGCAATATTGGTTTATATAGATAAGTTATAAAAATATACAATCTTGTAGCAAACCAATACAATCCAAGTTTAATATATCTTGTTTACTTTATATTTCTTAAAGAAGCAAGAACATAATTTTATATTCATTTCATGCGATTGACTGCATCTTAACATTATATTACATTAGTTAAAATTTCATCTCAAAAACGTTAGAATCAAATCGTTTGGGTATTAATACTTTGGTGATCTCCTTAAATATATCTACACTCTGCGTATATGACCACTTCTTTTATCTCGTAGATGGGACCACAATTTAAGAATTTTCTATGTTGACGAAAGACAGATTACCTTATTATAGTCCACTAAAATTACAATAACGAGAATTGGTTTCATATATACAAAGTTTAAATGTGAATTTGCACTAGCAGTACGTATTTCCGAGCTTTTAGGCCATAGTCTTGAGCATCGAAGTTTCGCCAAGCAGTGTGACTGACATCTTCAGGATGAACTTGACGGTTCACTGGTTTTCTGCGTGGTTCTTCAGCCGGGACTACTCCGCAATAAATAATCATGCAACTATCTGGCTATCCAAATGGACGGTGCTAATTGGCTGACCGCTGACTGCGTTCCTGTATCTGTGCGCGTAGTGTGTTGTAGCGTATTATATTATATATGTTTCTTAACATCGGAAGATATTGTTAATCCGTAGGGCGTATTCTTTTCGGTTAAAGTTATTTTTATGTTTATGTATCTGTGCAACAGTGTCGAATGGAATTGATAATTTGTGTACGCGAGAAATTTATAATGTGTTCCCGTCCTGAAAATGCTAGATGCAGTATTTGGCGAAACGTCGAAGTACACGAGCTTATCGCCACATCCCAGAAAATAGTGCCAGTACAAACTCAGACGCCGACCGTGAAAGCCTATTGTTATTTACATGTGAAGTCTAAAAATGTACCCCATTTTTATACAGTACAACGGAGGACGTTATGCTGCTAATTTTTACGGGTATTCGTTGTTTTGTTCAACGTTAGATAGAACCAACTAGTTTATACTTACGCTTATATATTAAACGTTACTTGTAGACGTTACCTACATTTGATTATTATTATGAAAATCGGTACTAGTAAGTACTAAAAATAAAAATCGGAAGGGTTAGCCAAATCTTCGGTGCATCAGAGCCGGAATCCCCCGCGCACGACCGATACGAAAATTGGCCGAGTTCGTTGAAACAATCTGTTCCCGTTTCCCTGCTATATGTGCACGTATGTACATCGTATTACGCATTATAATGTATTTATACTTCGTTATATAGAAGAACATTTTAACGGTTTATCTGTATATATTTCATGAAGAATAGTAATATATAATTGTAAAATAGGGTTGGCCAAATGTTTCGGCTCGACAGATTTTAATCAAACTGGAAAATGCGGGAGCCGTGTTTCATATGTAAAGACATTCTTCTCTCTTAAAGATGTTTTTCTTCTTGTTAAAAACTTAACTGTGATGTTAAAAATGTTATACGTCAAACAGAAATTTATCCCTATTGTTTTGAAAATTATCTTGTCTATTGATTCTAACGGAATATTAATGTCGAAAATATAAAGGCTTAGCTTGTTGATGAGTTCAACAAACCGAGCCGGTCAAGAAAAATTTGCAGCATAAGATATGCTTCGACATTTGTCTCGGTGAAATTATTCGCAAGTGGGAAAAACAAGTAAGTTACGGAGCAAAGCACAAGTAATACATTTTTATGCTTTTTTTTATTTGTGTGAGTTGTATCACATGCATGTTTCTCGCAATCGCTTTTGTATCAACACATCAAAGAAGTTTCACAAACATTACCATATCTTATCGAACTTTAAATCAGGATGTTCGGTTATAAACATGTTTATTTGGACAGCCAGTAGCAGCTTCTTCCTCGTACGTGTGTTCGACATGCTTAATCAATTATTATTACACGTAATACGACCTACGACTTTTATGGTTGTCAAACACAGACTGCGAGAGGGGATCTGGCGCGCCGAAGATTTGGCTAGCTTTACATATTACTATTTTTCATGAAACATATACGTATAAATTGTTAAAATGTTCTTGCGTGTGGGGAAGTTCGGACCTGGCGTAGAAAATTTGCCTAGCCCTAGAAGTCAGTATGAAGACAACAATAAGGGAAATAAATGAGGTATTTGCTCTAAGACCTAAAGATGACATGAACCAAACCTTCAAAACCATTAAATGAGCTTTGCAGTATTAAAAATATAGACCCACAGTCGATAACGCGGTTGACAATGAAAGTTCATATACTGTTGAAACTGTTGAAAATTCCGAATAAATTATTAATTTGTATGGTGTGAAGTTTACTGCTATACCTCTGAACGTAAATAGATGACTTCAGCAAAACATTTGTTGGAAGAAAGGGTAGATGGATCGAATAAACATTACGTACGTCAAAGTCCGTAGTTGAAAACTGTAATTGTCGTAGTATTGACGTGCTGTCAATGTAACTATTGCACAACCTCCAAAGAAAAAGTATGTCAGTAGATATACGTCGACAGTTAAAGGAGGGTAGTTCAAGCCGTGACAATAATAGAACATGATTTTTACATTTAATTTTCATTAAAAAATCTATGTTACTATGTCCGCCATTAATGTGAAACAGGAATCATCCCAGTACTTCCCCTCCTGTGTCTTCTTGTTACTACAATTCGATATGCACTATCTCTTTAATATTCACTGAATTTGCATCCGGTGTTCGTTGGTATTTACTGTTTAATATTGACTATTCAAGCACATTATATAGCATACCAATTTCTTATGTAATATTTTACACCTAGTGCATAAAAATAAATTTTTAAACAAATACAAATCAAACGTGCTGATTCAATCACAATAATAAGGTTTGCTCCGGGCTATGATTCTTAAAAAAGATTATTTCATTACTTGTTTTTTTTTTAAAGGCTGCCTCTCTGTCTACACACATTTTCAGTCAATAGAAATGCTTAATTACAGCTCAATCTAATATAATTACAGCCTTCCTGGTACACACGGAGTTGCCGACATTTACCACTTGACATTTAAAATGCGAAACCGTGAATGTTTGTTGTAAGAAAAATAATTAAAAACTAATTAATAATCACTGCGATGAACGTGTTCGTGTAAATATATTTTTGTAGTCGCAACTCTGTTGCGTAACAATTGCACGTTAATTACGGTCTAATTATCACACGGCTATGAAAACATTTAAAGTAATATGTTTATTTGTTTATCGATTTTGTTGTTGCCCACGTATACGGCGAACGTGATTAAACTTCATGATTTAAATTTCAAGTATGGAAAACCCATTACAAGGAACATTATTTCGCCGCATGTAGGATATAAAATACAATACGTGTTAATTTAAGCCAAATAATTGCTTAAAGAAAACATTGAATTTCGAAAAGACATTGTATGGTTGTAAACCACTACATGTTTGATTACAGACGTGCATTCAATCTTTCTTTTACATCATCCCAAATTTGCAAGGTTAACCCTTTTGTGATGGAAAGCATCCGAAGAAGCTAACAATTTCCATAATCACCTAACAGGACACAACTAGAGTAACATACGTTAAAACATGCCTTAGGTTGGGAATAAAGTAATGGTAATTATTTTACTGGAACAAAGATCATTTAAACATTGATAATTAGTATGCAAAGTCCACTGTTATACGAAGTGCCTTTCCATAACAAAGTAAATTGTTGTGGCATAGTCAAAGCTAATAGATGATTTATGCCATCATTTGAAAATATAAAAATGAAAAGGTCTGTTCGGTACCTTTCAGCTGAGAGGTTACCACTGAGGCAGATAAAATATTTTCATCTATTAACATAAAACTGATCAAAATGTGGTAAAGATCATACAAACATGATGAAATGAAGAAATTGAGAAATCAGGCTGCATTGTAAGCTACAAAGAGAATGTAGGACCAGCTCATGAAACTGATATGCCCTTACATACCTCTAATCCATCAAAAATACGGTGAAATGCTACAAGAAGGATCTTTTTATGTGTTCAACCCCGCTGATCTTATTTCTTGCATAATTTATAGTATGAAACCAGGAAAGAATGTTGTTTTAGTTGACTTTAGAAAACAGTTGTTTGCTCTCTTTTTGTTAACATATATTCTTTGACGCTTCACGGCAATGAGCTAGCAGAATTATTTATACGTTCCAAGTCTACCGGAGTAGTAAACGTTTTCACAGCTGTCCAGTCAAGATGAGCTGCCCAATCGGCTGCCATCCTCAAAGAATTAAACACATTGAATAATCCTCAATAACATACTAATTTAAATAATACCTACTAATACTAGACTGAAGCTGTTTTCAAATCTTATGTATAATGCGCCTTAAACAGGAGACGTAGAAGAACACTAAAAGTGAAAAACTACCATTTATGGAGATTTTTCTAAGCTACTTATGAAGTACTATCATTTTCTGTCTCACCAAGTTCTGTCCCTTTCCAGAGCATTCTCCATGACTTTTGCTAGAACAGCGGAAATTAGCGTCTCAATTTGCGCACTAATATTACCTTCATACCCTTCGGTAGTTCTTGGCTTTGCTAATATAACCTTTATTGTTTAAGTAGCGCTACAGAAAATAGTCTAAGGTTGCTCACTTCAGCGATGGGGTTAATTGATTACACAATTCTTTAAAATGAACCTTTCCTTAAAGGTTTCTCTTAAAAGGGCTATAGTAACTCGGGTAATACAGTGCGTCTTATTGAAGGCACATCATTTCATTATTATTAAGAATAGATCGCAGAAAAGTGCAAATCGTATGCTAATACTGCTCAGCAATTACAGTCACTGTATTCCTTTCATAGTCTTCAATAATAGGACCCAGCAATTGTTGGGATCTAAAATCGCACCAGACTACGAATTGGAACGGATGTAGCACTCTCTCCCCATATCTCCCAATTCTGCTTATTAACAAAGCTACTAAGGTTAAATGAGCTTCATCACTCATTATGAAATGACTATAAAGTCTTCATTTTTTTGAGTTAATTCTCGAAAATGTATGGCAGAATTTAAACATTGCTTAAGTCCTTCTGCAATATTCTGAGTAATTTTTAGACGAAGAGAACGTCGTCGAGTTGATTTCCTTCAACACTCTTTTGTGCTTGCTGAATGTTCTCTTCACTTCTGGCCGGAATCTTTCAGATTTTAGCCACTCCAGTTACTAAATTCCTAATTGAAAATGCCTCACTAAGCATCTTATCATGGAAACGGAAGGCGGATCTGTGGCATTGAAATAATGATAATAAACTTGTTGAGTCCTTCACTAAACATAAGATGATTTTCGATTGCTACAGTACTGTGTATCTCTCCATATGCCGGAACTCCTCGACAAAATTTGAAAAAAAGCAGAAAAGAAATTGCAATTAAAAAAATACAAATTGCCAAAATGTTTGTGTCTTTCGTACAATCCTGTACAACCAGTTACTTACATTTAATTGTTGGAATTTATGTTGTTGAATTAATGAAGCTTTCTCAGAATCTGGTATTTCTATTTACCGCGGGCAAAAATTGTTAGTATAGGGGAACCGCTAAGAGGTTGACTGGATGGGAAAACCTTTTATTTAGAATAATTTGTAATTCATATTACATTGACGGAAAAATGCGCATACATCTGATAGAAACAATATCTCCAAAGTTACCTCTGTTCAAAAAAAAGATAGAGAAACCGGAAGAGTAATATTTGAAAGGAAATTGTGTAAATTATTTTGTAATAAAATAGAAGAGATATATAGGAGATGTGCTTGTACATGAAAAAGAATTACATAATTTTGAAATGAGATAGAAAATGGGAAAAAATACGCCAGAAGTGTAAGATTATTGAATAGTGCGTGCTAGAAGTTCGTGTACATGCACCATATTTGTTTTACACACTTTTTTTGGCATTTTCCAATTAGCCCAAATATAACAGTTTTGTTAGAAACATTAATTAAGGTAGGTAATAATAATTGCTGTCTGATAATCTTGCCACTTGCATTCTAATTCAAATATTTACACAATTTTGTACTTCCCCTATTGGTTCATTAACACGAAAGAGATAAAAAAGCAAGAAATTTGTAATTATGACTAAACATACTAATGAGTGTTGTTGGATAGTAACTTTAAAAATCCATTTCGTCATATTGTTGAATGCTGAAATAAAAATCTTATTCCGGTACCTATTTATCATAAATTTCACCTCATTGACGCTATAGATTCAGGTCGGATAAGCGAATTGGCTATTGTAATAACCTCATTCCTTCTTTAAGAAACCAATCCCTTTTTCCTTTGAAAGTATAGAAAATAGCTTTATTTTGTTAAAACATCCAATCGTGCAACAGTATTTGTTCATCAAATTATTTATTTTGAAAATACATATGCCATGAAACTCTAACAGAGTATCTATTAATTAAGCTTTATTAGCCGTCACACACAAAATTTCTATTTTGGTTTGAAAGCTAAACTTTAAATTGCTTTTAATATATCGTAGCTTTTACCTATTTTGGGAACAAGTTTTTTGGCTATATGTATATATATATATATATATGATATATACTAAATGATACATGACAACTTTCTATTTTCTTATCTTTTATGCACATAGTTTGATGCCAACATTATACCGCTCTCTATGCACGCTGCATACTAATGTAAATTACGAACGTGGAAAGTGGATCTTAGACAATGTAAGTAGAGTATCTAAAACACGCAACTCTTCGTGTTATCGATGAAAAGTTGTACTCCCGAAAATTCACATCAGCTTATACTTGAGAGCAAGGAACATATGATGCAATTCACAATACCTTGTGTTAAACGTAAGTAAAGCTTCACAGAAAATAACGAAGTACTCGTTGCTATACAGTAATGATAAACTTTATTCTCATATTTATTTATATTAAACGAAAGAATTGTAGACACAAAGTTTTTTATGAGTTTGATTCACTCTTATTGAAACAAGATACATTAAAATGTTATAATAGAAATATAAAACTTAAGTAATCGCAAGAATGAGTTAGGAGAGATTATTAAATGGTATTGTAATAAAAAGTAATGAATGCCGAGGTTGTTAGTATCGTAGAAAATTACGTAATAGGTTCAAGTAGACACAGGAGAATGTGACATATGATTTGAGTTGTGAGACCAAACTAAAAAAGAGCGGAAGTCTTCACCATTGAAGCAGGCAACAAATTTAATTGAAGATTCGATTAATCATTAAGGTTCGTTGGTACGATTTAAAAATTTAAATACAATAAAAAGTATTAATTTGGTGTGAAAATTATAGGATTTATAAACAGATACCATGACAAAAGAGGGTAAAATAAACTTTTAATTGTTTGAAGCAAATTACGATATCGAAACCCAAAAATTCAAGGCGGCTCTACAATAGAGTTCAATTATCGCTGATCTAATTGTGCATTTGTTTTCTCCGACAAATTCTTGTCTTGCGACGACGCTAATAATAACCGTAATGGCTTATATTAATGCGACTTTATGCCGGGTTTTACACACATAATGCGCAAACACATATCGAATTCCGATTATGAAAAACGCAAACTGGATTTCTTGCCGACGTACGTGTCTTCCTCTCAAAGCACAAATTGCGCATAGGTCGGCAGATTCGTTTTTAATATCGAGAATGGTAATCATAAATAACGCGACTATTAATTGATTTAATATATCGCTCCAGATGTCGCTTTTTAGAGCATTGTTTTTGAGTTCTTTGTTCGCTTTTTCCGCCATCTTTGAACGTTGAAACTAACCATCTGCCACTTGAAACTTTTCTAATGGTTTGCTATATTTACATTTTCTCTGACGGATTTCATCTGAATGCTCTAATATATTCCTAGAAATAGTTCAATATCTTCTAGTTTCAATTTATTTTGATTCAAATTGTCGTTGGTAGATAACAGTTCTACTTTGAGATATCTATGGAATCACGGTGCTATCAAAAGTGGTTAGAGACGCCATGAGCGATTCCTCACTCCACACAGTTACTGACGTTGCTGAGTTTGTAAGTAAGAAAAGATTTCAAAAGATGCAGATTTCATTTTATTTATTTTTTGTTGTATTATTTCCTATATACATTTCAATAATAATAATTTATTATTCAACAGCATACCACCTGTTACAAGATAATTATATCCTAGCAACCACTATAATACAAGAGTAAGTGGTAGTACCAAAAGAAAATAACAGCAAACTAAAATGCAAAAATTCCTTCATTAAGAAGTATTAATAGTAAATTGCTCAAACAAAAGTTGCCTCAAAAGGCTGGCAATAATGTTAAACAAATCAAAGCTAGATGCATATATATTGACACTATTACATATTAACATAATTGGTGACTCGAAGTGGTGGCTCCTGTTAGCCATGGGAAGATAAAAAATCAATTCATTCCTGCTGTTAAGCCTCAATATGTAAAAATTCAAAATGGACCTTTTAGAATATCAATATATGAATCATCTTACTACAGAAAGAACGTGATGTTTACGGAAATATAAGGTTTTCCAAAATTTACGCTGTACCATCTCAAATAAATTCATATATTCATAATATCCCGGGTTCCATACAATAGAACCATATTCTAATCTCGAACGAAACAAGGGCATTAGTACTCAAATGTTCAGTATTGCGAAATAGAAGGCTTAGTGTTTTAAGAGACTGTTGACATATACTTGCAATATGCTTATTAAATGTTAACTTGGTCAACTAATCAAAAAAATATGCCAAGATTCCTGTACTACTCATAACGCGTTAAAAGTTCATCGTCAACACGGTATGTGTACAAAACTGTATGAGGTCTATCGGCGAACATCACCGCTTTGCATGTAGCAATATTTAATGGTGAATGATTCTCCAAAGATGAATAGATAGCAGGTCACTCTGCAAAATGGCATAATCTGCAGTATGAACAATTTTAAGATCATGAGCGTATAGTAGACTTTTGGAGATAAGCCAGTGAGTAAGGTCAGTGAAAATAATAAAATGGAGTGGTCGAAGAACAGAGCCCTGTGGCACAGCCGAAAGAAGCAGATATAAGCCCGGCTGAAAACCACAACATTCAACATAATTGGTACGCTCCCTCAGAATGGGATTGCAATAATAGTACCAGATTGCCAGAGGTATCCCATACATGCAGCTTACGTAATAGAGTTTGATTTTGATCCTATCAAAGGCCTTAGCGAAATTAGAATAAATGACATCTGTTTGAGGACGTGGATCTAAAACCTCAAACACACCATGGAAAAACGCACACAAATTGATCTACCTTTAACAAAACCATGTTGTGCTGGCGGCAGTTTAGCAAGAACGTTCCATTAAATATATTTGTATAATACACTTACAAAAAGTTTAGAAGAATTACATAATACAGATATGGGGCGTAATCTCAAATGTTGTTCCTAAACCAGGACTTAAAAACGAGAGTAATACGAGATACTTTCCCACAGCATGCCAAAACTTTGTTTTCGTATTAAATTGTACATGTGGGGAAGCGCCACACAAAAAACATGCGTTTCTATACATTTTGAGATAATGGCGGTACTGTCTTACTAAAATAATTAAGTAATATACAATAAAGTTCATTGCAAACTGATCACTGAATCCCATTGTATGTTTAGTAACATCTCACAAAGGTGTACCACATCGCACGTTTGAAATTAATGCTAGCGACGACAGATATTTTAAAGCATTTTTCTTCAATCACAGTCAAAAGCAACATCAAATGCGAGCGCCGGATGTTGTCCATCCTCAGCCATTGTGCAAACTTAACCTAACAACTAACAAATCAACCTAACCACTAATTAAGTCAATATCATCCTCAATGACAATCTGGTCATACAGAAAATTAGACCTGACGGCAATCAACGCACCTTCACCCCGTCCAGATCTGCTATCAGCCCGGTAAACAACAATATCTTCACCAAACAGCTCTGAGTTCGGCAAAGTATCGCTACCCCAAGTCTCAGTCAATAAGACAACATCAATATCATCGCAAAGTAAAATACTGTCATAAAATTGAAACGTCTTTGAATTCAACCACTGAATATTTTGATAATAAAATGACACGTTCGCTGCAAACTGTTGGGATTTTGGCGGCTTTTTCACCCAATGATCTTAAGGAAGCCACCAATGTAATCCAAGACTTTTGATGCAAATACAGTATGCTCCCTCCACAAGCAACTGTTGTACTTACAAAAAATTTAACTCGCTTTACTATCCACTTGGTTTTTATGAACTACCCTACAAAAAATAACAAACGCTGCAATTATATGAATAGTTGAGCACTCGTGCAAATATAGAGGAACCTTTGATATTTTTTGTTCTCTTTTATAATCTTTTGCCGAGCAAGATTTAATTTGTTGCTCTCCAATAAATAATTACAGGAAAAGTAATTATCTATGCTAACGCTAATTGTTAGTGTAATTATAAATATTCAAGTTTTTTTTTTAGTTCTCGTGAAATAAGTATGACGTGCACGGTTTTTGGCTACGCCAAATTTTCTAGAATAATCGATATATAATTAGTGAGCAAATATCAATTATATAAGACGTTATTAACTTCTAAAGAATTATAAAAAGGTGATTATAGATAATTATAAATCTTGTCTAATTAAACGAACAAAGCACTCAACACAATATTTCATCATCCTTGCAGAACGTGGTTTATAAAAGGTACAAAATATGAAGATTTCCTGTAAAGTCGTAACGTCCTCCAAAAGCCTCCCACATCTATTTGGACTCCTCTCAGTATGTTTCTTAATTACAACTTCATTTGCCGCAGTTACTGACGTAATTATGTTAAACAAAGTACCTGGAAATTCCCAAAAAGCGTTAAAACCACATATAGTGGAACTTATAGTAATCTACTAAAAACAGCAATTAGTAACTCACCAAAATGAAAACTTATATTAGGTTCGACAATATCCTGAAATTAAAATTATGCTTCTTCTAAAATTACATTTTTTAAACAACATGTGCTCTCTATCCCTTTGCACTCTGCGGAACCGTTAACTTCACTTACAGTTGGTAAACTAGCGATCCACTTAATTCAAGTCATCAACAAGTATCAGCGTTTTTAGATCAGAGATTAACCAGTATTTATAGTGAAACCTTAAAAATAATTAATTTAGCAGTAATGATGTCTACATTTCCTATAGGAAAATGTAATGTATTGCGTCCTATTCTTAATAATGATGATCCTAAGGTTCAATTAAATGCTTATTGCCATCTCATGTAGTTTCGCAGGAATATGTGGAAGCTGCATTTATAAAACGATTTAACTTACAGACAGCCCTTACTTATCATTATACATTAATAAAGGGCCTACGTCATACCATGAACAGCATGATACCGAATTTTACCGTCTTTTTGATGTAGGGGGTTGAAATGCTATCAATGGTGGTCTTCATACGTGTTGTTGGTATGCACCAGTATTAAATAAAACTATTTTAGTTTCATCTGACCACACATTACCCGACTGTTTTCGTCCTGTTAGGCATGTTCATGAGCAAACGACAATCTACTGTCTCAATCTACTACTGTACTGACTACTCTGTATTTGTCTTTTATTTAATAATGGTACCTTTCGAGGCCTTCTTGCTCGCATCTTTGCTTGCATCAACCTTCGCCTAATAGTAGAGTGTTTATAAAAAGGTTTAACTCATTTTTAATTGCAGTAGAACTTATGAACGCTATCTTTATTGCACAAGTTATAATGTTTCCGTGTTCTCTAGGAGCGGTTTTCCTTTTCCACCACGATTTTTTCACTTTTCTTCAGTTCTTATCGTTTACAATCATCTTTGCAGAGCAAGAGAGGGTTTCATGCATATACTTGTAGCTTTTCCCTATATTAAGGAGATGCTGTGATAATTGCTCTTTTTTCCGATGAACGATACTTTCTCCGGCCCATATTACGACAACATGGATAACTAAAACATGGTTGTATTACTCTGCAACAGACAGAACTTTATGGATCTGCGTTTAGTGCTGTCTAGCTATGGTACTGTTATTTCAATGCTATAGACAAATAACAGCGCATGGCTAGAAAACTCAGTAATTCCTCCTCACATTTGGTACTTTACCGGGACCATATGTATTTAGGGATTTTAAATTATTTTTTATATAACTGGGTCAGAATTGTCTGTTATAAATGTAATTTATAAGTGTTAATTTAGGACTGCTATTTTCGTGCACGTGACTGTATGTTAAATTTCAAAACATATTTTCATCAGGAATATTCCTATTTTTATTTCAAATTGTTTCTTCATAGTCGTAAACACCTATAGAAACTTACTATCTAAGGAAACTTGCTGTCTGTAGAACCTGATATAGAATTTCTTTGTTACCATAGTGGTATTTAATACATTTGCTGAGTAAGAAGCAATATAAAAAAATACAAGTTCAAAACGTTTATATCGCTGCAACAATAAGTCGCAAGCATCCAATTAAAATCAACTAATTACACAACCGGTAATTATTGCGACCGCAGAACAATACACCACACATATTTTATATAAAAATTTCACCTTGTAATGTTCTAATGACATATAGTTGCAGTAAATAATAAGTTAGACCTGTTCTTGATACTCGATCTCTTTCTAATATCTACAATACCGTCTTTATTCCTCGTCTTTTTAATTCAGCGGTGGTCGGATAGTCAGAATTTAAAGAGAAAATAATTTCGAAAGTCACTTTTAATTAAGAAAGAGAATATCGAAATAATGGCTTTGGAATTTATGGATGAATCGATGTCCTTCTTTATACGGTTTCATTTCGAGCGTTTCGTTTACAAGTGACCGGGCATCACAAGGTGTGTTTGCGTTAAATCCTACTTTATATCGTTAATTGAGAAGGTGGATTCGAAATTATGAGGCAGTTAATTTATCGCTTTTAAATGTTAACACCTTTCAGCCTGTTGTAAAATGTGAAACCGTAAACTTATCCATAGAATCTGTAATTCGATCCTTACGTTTAATAGCAGGCCTCACCTACTAAGAAAAATCTATTTTTTCGATTTATGAAAGCAATAATACAATAACAATTCTTTTAATATTAGAAAGTTGTGAAGGAAAGCATAAACTGATTGGTGTATTTTACAGTGCTCGACAAATATACCCGGTGGACTATTTACGCTGATAATGCGAAATATCTCGCAGGCGAAACATTTTGGACAAACATATTTCAAATAAATGCTAGCTGGTTCTGGGAGAGAAGACAAATTCATTCATTATCATTCCTTATTAAAAATAAGTATGTCTTATATAAATAATTTGTCGCTTTAACACCTAGCTTTGCAAATATTTGAAAAGGTAAAGTGCGTAAGGAAGTTCTTATTACGGCCTTGACCATTACTAAGTATTTGTCACCCCAGGGAAAACCAGATATTACTATTTCTATTGAATTTCTCGAAATTATAGTTGACGGTTATAGCAATAAAACTTATATTCATGAGGTTCTATTACTATTCAGGTCCTTTAAGAAGGGTATTCAACTATAAAATTGTGTTTCTTAAATTTAGAGCTTAGTATATTTTGTGTATTCAGTGCGTTTGTGATTGATTATACTTTGTCAAATTTTATTAATTGTTAAAAATAGTCGACATTATCAATGTTCAAATTGCAAAAACTAACAGAAGACTCTGAAACCTACAAAACTAAACGAAGAAGTGGACGAAAATGTTTAATATACCCAAGAAAAGATAAAATATTGGAAAGGCCAGCATTGGGAAGTCGGACAAAGTTCTCTAAAGATCTCTATAGTGAATTGTTAGGATACCATGGAGTCGCGGTTTCGGCCCATACAGTAAGAAAGCAGCGCGTATTAGCGGGAGTACGTGCCCGTAAGGCCCAGCATAAACCCCTTTTTAACCGAGGTACCCAAACAAAAACGGTTATAGTGGGCGAAAAAATATGTACATTGGTCGGTTGACTATAGGAGAAGTTTCTCATCTAAATTGTATAATACCCACAGTAAAGCACGGTGGTGGTAGTTTAATGGTTTGCCTCAGGAGTCGGTAAACTGTACGTGTGCGACAGGCGTATGAATACTCACCGCTTCATAGAAATGAAGCCTATCACCTATCGAACATTTGTGGCGCATATTAAAGCTACGAATTGCACATTGTAAATGTGCTAACAAACACGTTTTGAAAACAAAAATTTTTGGACAATGGGGCAAGATTTTGAAGGTGGTGCAGCAAAATATTAAATTTTATTAATTGCATTTAAAAATGATTTTGCAATTTTATTTTGTTTCTCTGTTTTTATGAAAACTGGGGGTGGCAAATACTTTTGGCCAAAGCCGTAATATCATAAATATTCAAATTTGTGTAATGATGTTCCCAGTTTTCAATATTACGGTTTTTCAATTATTTCAACGTTTATTTTACTTTCTTTTCTATTATGCGATTTGTTTAATTTTTTTAGGAGTCCCTCCAATATGTTTTCATTAATAAAACATTTTGTTTTAATTTGATAGGATTCTTTACTCTACGATTGATGAAACTTGGGTTCCAAAAGTTACGTGCTCAGCGAAAACGTAAACTTCACCAATTTGTTACAATTATTGTTTAAATTTCCTTCTTAGTATTTAAATGCAAAGTATGGTAAAGTAAAACGATTTATTTTTTACAATCGATCTTTGCCTGGAAACATTAATTAAATTCAAAACTCTTGTGACTACGGAGTGGGCTGTATGACTGATAGCTCAGAAACATTATATCAAAACACCAACTGTGCACACAACGTTACCTAACAATCATTTAAAAGCTTTTAAAATATTTATGAATGATAGCTTAGAGGAAAAAATGTTTGTATGATATTAATAACCCATTTAAAAGAGAAACCTAACTTTTGTTATTTCTTTTCACCTATTTCATATTGTTATTATTATTTATTAATTTATTTATAGCACTCTTAATATTTTCTAGTCTAATCTAATATGAAACTCACTTGTGCAGAGTTTTAGTAACTCTGCAATTAGTTAAAGAATACAGAAAAATATTGAAGTTATATTCCTAGAATTTTCTTTTTACAACTGTATTTACAACAGAAACAAATAGATACCGTTGAATGCATCGAAAATGTAAACCCTATAATTACTGGTGCTTAACAGTTCTACAGCAAATGTTCTTTCTTATTAACGTAATTATGTATCGTTTTACTTATTGACGGGAGTGTAGTATTGCAGTACCGCAGTTTATCGGATGCACCCACACCGGCGTCTACACCTCTAAGGGGCAAAGATGAAAATGCAAAATTCGTGTGTAATTGTTTACCGGCGGGCTCGTCTGGGTGTTATTACTCGGCAGATTCGAACAAAGCGAGGGTGCGGCCGCCACCTGAGCCTTCTGCTTCTTCTCCTTATACCTGCTTTTTCCGCCGCCACCGCTGCCGCAGTCCAGCCCGTGCTAATTAATGACCAACACATTCTGAGTTAATTACTCCATCCGAGAGACTCGGCCAATTAACGGACCGATTCAAAAAAACCCGCTTTTAATTATCGAACATTTTATTATTCTTGTCGTCCCCCTGGAACCCATGGTCGCCGCCGTTTCGTCCGTCGTGGCCACGTATGTAACACGAGATTTTATTGTAAACAGAATGTTAACGAAAAAACATTAATTAGAATTTAAAACGACCTGGGTGTTTTCCTCCTTTTTTTCTGCTGGCTTCGCTCCTCTGCATCTCGCAACCGTTCTTTCTTGGTCAGTTGATACGTGAGTAGTCGTAACTAAATCAACTCCCTGTATACAGGCGTTCCCCCTATACCTATTCGTGCATCTCTTGGAGTATATCGACTTCATTCCAAATATAAGTTGCAAGGGTATTGCAAAAATGCATTTTTAGTTGCAATAGAAATATAACCTTAATCGAAATTCATTTTCTTCAAAGGAAACACGTACGCGATTTATATTGGCAATATTAACGGTGATAAAGCGTCGGTACCATTATCGATAAAATCTTTATTCTCGGTTCTACCATGTGCCACGTCTAATAATCAAGGATTCGTTATTCATGTTGCCACCTTCTTCAGAAATCTCTCTAAGAAGTTGGAACAAATAAATGTTGGTGACTACCGATGGTACGTGGCTCAAATCAGAAGATGGTTCTATCCGTATCACAAATAAACACTGTAAGAAATCCAAATTAGGGTTACTCGCGCTATATAAATTGGTGTGCAAATGTGTTACTATTGAAAACATCTAAAATCTTAACTTGCAAATGCGTACTACATTTCAAACACAGTGTTCTTTTGGCTTTACATATATTTAATGTCAAAGCTGTAACTATGTAGATGTATAATACTTAAATATAAAAATCTTACAAGTCTATTACACGTTAACTAATGTAGAGTCTCTCTGTATCTAAAATAAATTTGATTTTAAAGTCAATCTTAAATAACGTCAATGTTATTTACATACCGGCATTTCAAATCCCGCTGAATACTTTGTGAAGTGCGATTGGATATGCTGAAACAGAACCGGTTAACCAACGTTTAAATTTAATGGATTTCGTATAAACTATCTTCATTTTTTTAAGATAGGTTTTAATAATTATTTCACATAATAACATTTTCGGAATACTCTTTACAAATAATAATAACTTCTATGCAGCTCCAGGACACAATTATCTTATGAATCCTAACAAATCTGCTCAAATGGTCACCATAAATGAAGATTACTTCTGCTATCTAGCCATAATAATTTTAAGAAAATATGGATATTTACAGTAAATTAATGTGCTTCAACTGTAAACAAATTTTATATTGCGAAATAATGTTTGCATTATTTGTGTAAGGCAATATTCAGCGAGCGCTGAAGATTCGACGGATTTCTAATACAGAGTTTGTTATATATGCAGATTTTGGGGCACAATATTTATTGTAAGAAGTGATATTTCGGTTAGCCTCTTCTAGTAATGTAACCGCGCAATAAATAAAATGCAATTTAAATTTATCGGTAACAAACAGACGTGTACAACAAAATTTTATCCGGCAGTAGACGTTTTCGGCGGCTAAAAATGTTTTAAAACCACTCTTAAAACTGAAATAAACAAGAAAGACTGAAATTTGCGGAATATCATATGGAATGGGATTATGGGAGGAACAACGTAGCATTTTCTGACGAGAAGAAATTTAACTTGAACGGGCTCCAAATATTATTGGCATGATTTGCGCAAGAACAGTTGCGATGAGTCAAAATTTTGGTGGCGGTAGTATAATGGTTTACGCGCTTTTCACCCGTAACACTAGAACCCCTGTATGTTTTATTTCTACGCGAATGAATTCTAATTCTCGTATACAATTTCTGGAAATGGTTCTGATAGACTTTGGTGAACAATTGCCGACGTAAGACTGGATATTTCAACAACATAATGCAGCTATCCATAATTCCAGAGAAACAAAGGAGTAGTTTCGGCAAAAGGAAGTCAATTTATTACAATGGCCTGCTCGCTCGCCAGCTGTGAACCCCATCGAAAATCTTAGGGGAATATTGGCATAGCGTCAAAGAAATAAAATCTGCGATAATGGAGCGTTGGAATGATATTCCTATTTCTACATTGACCAAATTGATAGATAGTTTGAAGTTATTCTGAATAGAGGATCCAACAATCACTACTAAGCTTAGAAAGAATGGACCTGTAGAAATTTCGCTGTTTTGAGTTACGAATATTGTAAATATTCTCTCTATAAAGTATGATAATCTCTTTTAATGTTATATTCTCTTACATTTGTGTTTATTTGTGGTTCAGCATTAACTTCTATGCATAATTTGCCGGAGATATTAAAAAATCAAATATTCTATTCAAAAGTTCATATTGAATTATGGAAATTTCTCTGAGTGTATGCGATTACATTGATGTAAAGATAGTGATATAAGTACCACAGTTCCTTTTTATCTTATAGAATAAAATAACATGCTGTATCAAATACCTGGCTTACTTAAAAAAAGATCTATGAATTTGCTCTACGGTTTCATCTTTAGAACTGAAACTAAATTGGCCATTTATAAAATTCAAATAATATTGTGTTAAATCACGAACTAGGTTGTTGCCTTCAAAATAAGTCAATGAAGAACTTTTTCTTCCCTCAAGATATATATATATGTATATTGTAATGACGTGAAATATTGTCTAAATTTTACCAGTTTATCTATTCCACAAATTTTTCTCGTCACTGTTTGCTGTACGCCATTATTTTTTATTATGGTTGATGTTAGAAGTTGAAGGTAAAGTAGCGTTAGTACTCTCCCTTTATGAATTTTAAGCACAGATATTCAATCTGTCCCTTCAACAACATTTGCAGGAGAGACCTAAACTTTACTATCGTTTATTATATATATCGCTTTTCGTAATCATATTTCTTATATAAATAAATATTTCAAAATTTCATTCTTAAAAGACGTTTAATATACTGTACCCATATATTTCAATGACATTGTCTAAATATGCATTATTCCGAAATTATACTTATAATCTTCAAAATTTCTCGTACGACGGAAGGACGGCACGACTGGCAGCATATTCCTTTATAATCTCACACGTATCAAGTATGTGTGTACTATGTGGCCTATCATATAAGCGAACAAATGCGTTGCTATGGAGATAAAACAAAACAATAGAAAAATATCGTGTCAAGACATGTTGGCAGCATTTCTCTGAGAATACTTACTTATTTTCTCATATAACTCCATAATCTTACATAAATCTCCGTTTATATCGAATAATAAAGTGTATCAGCTGATACTACAAATAAAATCTAGGAGTTCCGCACACATACTATGGAAGCCAAAGACCAGTCCATTCTAAAGGCGACAAATCACGTGCGAGTGAGTACGATTTCAAAGATTAAAAACGTCGAATCTTCTTAAGTTTAATTTAGAATATTTAAAGATTAGCTAGACAGGGATTGCCTTAGGTTTTCTGTAAAAAACATACTTTTTTTGTAAAAAAAGCGGTATATATTTATTAATTTGTCAATATATTTGTCTTTTCAACTTTACATTTGGTATTTTAATTATTAATTTAATAACATCATCTCTCAATTTAAATACAAATTAATCAAAATTTTAAATCAAAGAACCCGTTTAAAAAATTTAACGCAATATGGGAAACACAATTTACAAGGCTCTTCCCTTACCAATAAATACTAATTAATTTCTTCAAGCTGCGGCAACATTTTAAATATCAACTCAATCTCGAACAGCATATTGTAATTGTAAGAAGAAAAATCAAGTTAGTAAGGTACTTGGTTCGTGGTATTACATTGTTGGCAAAAATGTTCCCTCTTCAGATATTTTATATTCCCACAAAATAATGTAAAGTCCTATGATCATTTGTTAACTATAAAAGCAATTTTGCAACAATTTTCATAATGAAATGATTATTTAGTTCTATTGTTTAAAAATAGTTTGTAATTTAATCACTAACGCAAAGCAAACTAAATCAGAAAAGTAAAAAAGCAACCATATGTGTGTCTTGAAGACGAGCATTTCAAACGCAGCATCTTGACGAACCTGTTCTCTCGGCGGTACCTCATCCATAATAACTGTAGTAGGAGATAATTTTCCGCGACCGATAAATATCGCAATTATTAAAGGATCATGAAAGCTCAGCAAAACGTGAGATGTATATGAATAAGGCCGCCGTTTTCCATGAATATATAATACTTTTAATTTATTAAGTATTTAAATAATCAGCAGCTAACACTTTAACGAGTAATAAACCATAGCAATTTGCGAAGATTAATTTCGGAGCTCTCGCGCTGCGACGGAATATTAATAATTTTGAAGGCTGATGTCTTGCCGTCATCTCTTTATGTCACGTTGTCCTTTTTGTACGAAATTGGATATCCAACGAATTATATTAATGAGGACGGCAATGGTGATAATGGGAATTTAGAATGGAAAAGGTTATGTGTAAATACGAAAATAAAAGGACATAATTATAAATGTAAAAAGGTTCAAGGTAAGAATGGGATTCTGCAGTTTATTTTAACGTATTACGTTCAAGATTTTTAGATTCGATAAAATCAATGTACACCAAAAATGACATGCGTACATGTTTTAGGCGATTTTTTTACTAGATTGACGAATTTAGAAAGGAATAGATGCTGGAGTCAACTATTGTAAACAAGCTATACCTTAATTTCCCATTCTTCGTTTCGCACCTTAAAATTGAGAGTGGCTCTTAGAGAATGTTATCCTCTCCTATTCTCAAAGGGTTTATATATGTACATCTCTTTTCAACTTGGGCAGAGTTGCGCGATTTTGTACTATTGTCAACAAATAAATTGATATTTAAAGTTTTACTTGTTGGTGTCAGCTGTTCTGCTTTAACTGGAAAAACCTTATACCTGTCCTCATTATCAATTGCTTTATGTGTAATATTCTTAATCTTTGTTAATGTATACATGTATATAGAAAACCATCATTTATATTATATCATTACAGCACTGTTCTCAATAAATAAATCAGTTTACTGATCTTATTATAGTCAATTGTAGTAAAAACCATTGCGTATAATTTGGAAAATATAGAAATAACTTGTTGGGGGCATAACCAATATATGAGAAATATTGGTTATGTTCCATTTGTCATTTCATCATATAGCCAACTATAAAGTTTAAAATGTCGTAAAAGTATAATCTCGACGCGATGTGGCAACTGTGTTTACATTTCTGATAAGAGCCACACTGAATTTTGAAGTGCGAACAGGCTATAGGCTTTAACTGATTATATTGTATTGAAGATTCTGAAAGTATAGTGTAAAACTAAAACAAGGCTATACATTTACTATTACATTTTTCCTTTAAATATCCTTAAAACTAAGATAGAATCGCTCGCAAACATTCTGAGTACTTAATCTTTGAGCACAATGAAAAAAGTCTTTTTTCGCAAAATATTTTGGATTTAAGTCTAATAAAATTATCAATTTTTCATACATTTTTATTTCATTTCATGAACATCTTGTATATTTTGTATTAACCATGGAATTTCATGAGATTGTTTATTTCATTGACATAATTATTTTTTTATATTGATTTTTTAAATTTTTTTTATTGAAATTAAAAAGAATATCTGTGTATACAAACTATGTTACTATGCATTGGCGTAAAGATTTTATTTTTTTTTTTCAAAAAAGCGTACAACAAATCACAAACAATCAATTATATTTACGAAAGGGTGGTTTTGCTTACAGAAAATTGCATATTGGAAATGTGACATGTGAGAATCTATAGCGACATCAAAACGTCAAAAATAAATAACCTAATGCTTATAACATGTAGACATATGAAGTGACTGAATTAATTGGTTACGAAACAGAATGTAAACAGATTTCGACATTTGACCAAGGCTTTTAGTATTATTATATTAGTAATTCTAATATAATAAAAGTTAATCAGTAGTAAAGGGTATATATTGAAAATTAAACTTAATGGATTGAAAGTATTTACAAAGAGGATTTCTGTGAATTGGACCAATAAAAAAGAAAATTTCCAGGGGAAAACCAAAATTGAAACTTGTACACATACATACACGCAAAGGAGATATTAACAAACTATCTTTTATACAACTTTGTTGAAATTATTATACTTGCGGTACAAAAATTATGATTTACTAGGCTGGACACTTACACTACGACAAAGTATATTGTTACGCTTTAAATTGTTATTGATAGGTGGATTGGTGATTACTCCACCAGTCAAGAAACCGCATTGAATTTTTCTGCAACGCCACCCTTGAAAAAAATTAACATCACTCATTTTTTATTCTATGTCTTAATTTATAAATTTACAACGTAACCCACTGGCTTTACTCCTCAAGTTAACTTAAGATGAAGATCTTTCTGCAAAATTCTGAATAAGTTCTTAAAATGTTGGATTTCTTGGAATGATGACGAATTGATGCCTTTGAATCAATAACACTAGTGCTTGGCAATTGCAAGATTTTCTTCTAAGCAACCTCTACGACAGTGGGTTTTCCTTTTCTTATTCATGTTTCAACCATTTTTCGAATTGCAACTTCTGCCTAGGTTTCATTAAATTGAATATCATTTCTAATAATAAACCGTCTACATTTCCAATTTTATTAACCGCAGTCTTTTAAATAACATATGGTATTCTAGTACAAAAAATATAAATGGCAATTAGTTTAAGAAGTAATCCCAAATGTGCGTATTTTTTTCAACTTAAACGGCGTATCACGTGATGAAATATATGACTAAATAAAGGAGTTGTTGAGTCGGTGCTTGTTCATTGTAATGTGTCGGTGAAATAAATAAAGGGATTATATCATACAATATCTGAATCTGATGATGATTTCTTCAATTTCTAGGTAATGACATCTTTTTCATAGATATCGGTTAGTAAGTTGGTAATGAAGTTCCAATCTGTCAATATCATCCAATTATCACAGATCATTTAGTTGTTACCAAGCAGGTGTCCATAAGATATCTTCGCGAAAAACGCACGTAATTCAAGAGGAAGCGACTGCACTAGGCTGACTTTTTGCGATACGCATATAGTAAAGGCCATGAATTGATTCGCTGTAGGGAATAGGTATAAATATGTGAATAATAACAGAACCTCTTCAAATACCCCAAATATTATACATATATACACTATACCTGCCCAACTTATTCAATCTTTCCGTCTGTTATACATACTTCAAGACGTACAAAAACTAAACATTCCCAGTAGCTTCCTTACGCCAACTATCGGTGACCGCATTGTGAAGTCAAAAGGCAATCATTTGGACGGATGATCGGTTTGCCTTAATTATGCGTAAATAAACGACCGAAATCGAAACACACGCGAAAGTGGAGCTGTCGTCTGATGCTGACGGCGCATCCATTTTTTCGCTTTTTAATCTACTCCCCTGTATCCCTTCGCCGCTTCCTCCTCTTGTTCTGTCCGTTGACATTCCTCCTCTTCCTCTTCTTCTTCCTCATCTTCTTCTTGCGTACACGTCCTCCCAACATCGCAGGACGACGCAGAGTCAGGATCGAATGTCGGAGATATGTTAATGCGGTGTTCCCCTGTGATAATTTATCGACGTGAATATGAAACACGCAAAAACATCTCTTTGTTTGCGCAGCCATAATTTTCAATTATAATCATTCCGCCGGTTCGAATGTATAACGCATATTCTATATAGGTATATAAGGAACAAGGTGGAGGAAGGGGGAGGGGATAGGAAGAAGAATCAGACGAAGATGAGACTGATGAAGCGGCGATGACGGAGAAAAGGAGGACGCGATAAGGGAAAAGACGCGCGCGGCCTTTGCGAAGCGATCCGCAAGGCATTAATTCGAATCTGAATTATGTGACATTGACCATCGGGGAGGAGACGGACTTCCATATCATCGACGTCGTCGGTCGCATCTCGCTTCTAGTCTGAATATTCACTAACGCTGTTCGGATATTCATCAAGTCTGACCTTCTAAATCAAAACGGTTTTACCATTAAGTATGCATTCTCATGTATAATGCCAACTGATTTTCCTATGTTGACTTAAAATGGAATATCATTAATTTCTATACAGACGTCTTCAGAATACCTCTGATTCGATTGAGTATGGCATTGCAAATTTTACGATTTTATTCCGCAATAACCCTTCGCATTAATTAATGGAAAAAGATATAATATTAGGAAGGTATTTCGAATAATAGTAGGCATCTCCAAATAACTGTTTCAGTTCAAATTAAAAATTTTGTTAATTGAAAAGTACGCTATATAACCAATACCGCAACAACATGGCGTTTGTCTCCAATTAGTTAAAATACAGTGAATTATATTACAAAGGGAACAAAAGCAGTTTTATAAACGCTCGTAAGCTCAACACCTGTTGAAGGTGTTCCGAAGGCTTCTTTATGAATCCAACTATATTTAGCCTTAACATTAATGATACACCTTTTTACAATCTCCAACCTTCAGACGATCTTAAGCTATTGAATATTCCTAAGGTTTCGTTTGCATTACAAAGCAATTTGAATTTCACTTATGCAATCGAAACAAAGAAACATATGCATCAATTTAATTACGTTATTAATAATAAACTATATGAGACATCGTTAATTTGTATTAAAGATATCAATTAAGGTTTTGACTCCGAACTATCTTTTCAGGTTCATATTGATAGTGTAGTTGGAAATATGTTTAAGAATAGCAATTTCATAGTGCAACGTGTAAATTTTATCTAGCAAATGACCTTTTTCTTTTGATTAAATAAGAACAGAATGCGTACCGCAAATGTTCTCTTTCAGGTACAAACTTCTACATGTTCACTGAATGATAAAGGGAAGACTCTAGTTTTTGGCAGAATTAACTTGTGTGTGTTTGTAGTTTAAACGTCAGACAAACAAAATTATGTATGTGTCAAATTAATACGTTGCTTACTTTTCGCTGGCGCCGTCTCTTAGTTAAACCGGAAAAAACTTATGCATACACCTGGTAATGACCTGTTTTACGGCCTCGGCCAAAAGTATTGAGCACTCTCCCAATTTGGGCGTGTGCGATAACCACAACAATAAACTCTGTTGTTTAAGAAGTATATTGTCGGCATCTAGAATAAAAGTTAAAAGCAATGACTCACTTGGCGTGGCACCTAGTGCAATGAAATTTGTCATTTTCAAGTTTTTCGGTTCGCTACTTTCGCTCGTGAACACATCTTGCGATCTAGTGTGCTGTTTCGATTAGTTACATGTAGTGGTATTGTTTCAATATACCTGAAAGAAATGAACGGCAAAAAAAAAACATGTGCAGGTACAACTTTGCACAAGCAAGGGATTTCGCAAATAGAGATTTTGATAACTTCAAAATCTTTGCGCCGATCTGTACAACATGCTATGCGGCGATTCGCCATGACCGGATCATATATTAGGCCCAGTAATTTAGTACTAATAAATAAAAGCATAAACGATATAAATTTTATTAACACGTTCTCTGTGAATCCATACCAGCGTACCAACGTGTTAAGGAATTTTTTTTACAAAACCATTGTGCTATTCCGTCATTAATTTTAATAGACGGAGATTCAGTAGAAGATACGTTTTACAACTGCATATTATGCTTCCAAAGATTTAGTGGTATAACTGCCGCTGTAGTTAACGATTGTATTTGTCTACATCTAGCGCAGCGAACATAAGCAATTATTCTAAAATTAGCACTAATTTACCAAATAATTCTCCGTGATAATTTAATTGCCCATTTCTGCGCGCTACAAAAGAAGAACCATCAAAAAGTACTTAAACAGTTGGCAACAAATACGCATACGTCGAACAAACAGAACGAAAAATGAAACAAAAACGAAACGCCAAAAGAAGTGTACTCGAACCTTCATACGGATACGATGACCTATAAATTACCAGTTAAGAAGAAACTGTAGCCTATATCTAGTTAGCATTTGAGATGCCCTGGAACAAGCTATAAAACGCAAAGGTGTGCGAAATGATTTATTTAACACCCACATTTGTTAATACAAGTCCGGAATGTGATCATATTATACGTATTAGCGAATAAACGGTCACATTCTGAACATAACGCGTCCGCAGCAGTACTCCATAACATAACAATCATAACGTTATGTGCTTAAATTTAAATTATTATTGCTGAAATTTGCGCAACAATACGCGATATACCTTCGCCCTTACGCGAAAATTTAAACGTAATGTGCACGACGAAGATGCACTTCGCTCCGTAAGTCGACGGTCACACCGTCTAGCGAACGGTGGATTGACGTTTACGAGGCGCGTTTTTTTATTCAATTTTTGTGTATTATATTTTTAGCGATTTAGAGTCGGAGTTTAAAAATTCGAGGCGTGACATTTAGAGGCACGTTAAAGCGGCACTTAAAGTATTATTTACGGCCAGTAATTAACCGAAGTTTAATTATCGGGGTCTGATTGGAACCCAGATTATTCTCGGAATTATTATTATAATCGTCCTCTCCGCGGCCCGAAACTTTGCGCATGAACCCTTTTTGCTATTTTTTCGCTCGTTTAGTCGGTTCTCGTTTCTGATATGTAATCCAGGGATCAGTGGCGTAGTTATCTATAACCAGCACTACACAACAGGATATATTACATAATTTCATTAATTTAAAACTCAAAATTGAAGCAATGCGATGCAATCTGTATTGTTTAATAGTTACAGAATATATTCTTCAATCACATGCATAAATACACGCGAAAATCACATGATTCACAAATAGCCTATTGTTATCAGCATAATTATGACGTCAGTTTCATATAATAAAGAAAACAATTTAACATAATCTTGCAACGGTTACCTCTTTTGTCCATCTTGAGTGTACAAGTGTTCTTTTATGATGTCTTATGTAATTGATGTACAGGATAACATTCACAGTTTATCTTTCTATTCATAAGTAACAATATACCGCAGTAGTATAGGTTTAGATTTTTGAGCATTTCAAATGATGAGAGGGGCCATTTTAGTTATCTGTCAACGTCCTGCGCAGCGCGTTGTGTATTATTAGTTATCTGTATTAATTTTCAAAACTTTTTTTGCGAAGGCATGAATGATTATTATTATTTTATTTATTATTTACCTCCTTTTAATTGAAATCTGTTCTTCTAAAGTTAGTATTTACCAGTGTTATTTTCCATGTGCGTTTTTTATTGATTTGTATTACATTAACTGAACTTAATGTTTGTCATTTTTAAGACGCCCTTCTCGACTGAACAAGACACTTTTATTTTAAAAGGGCGACCATAGACTTATTCATTGCAGTCATGCATGCAACAATTTCCTGAAAATTATTCTGTCATACCGTACAAAGTGTTTGCGTATTACAGAGAGAAAGAATTATTGAACAGTTCGCACGTAAACATTGCATTTATAAGAAAAAATCTACTGACGATTGCAAGGACTGTGTGGATGTACAATTCACAGGTATAGCAGTAAACTCCACGTGTTACCGACTGTCGGTAACACGGTTGACAATGAGAGCCCACGTGCTCTCGAAACGCTGCGTTCCGCATAATTAATTAATTTGTGTGAGTGGAGTTTACTGCTATATCTGTGAAAAATCTACTGGACGACCGATAATTTTAACAAAAATTACCCTTGATGACGTCGGGCGATAATCTAAACTCTTACGAAAAAACTTTGGCACACTCGTTTTATAGTTTCATCTAACAAATTTTGTATATACTGGATTGTTAAATAGCTAAGGTATACGGGATGTTTCTGCAGACATCTCATTGGTAATTCGTACACTGCAGTGATGTCAAACTCAAACTTGTGCCCAGTTTCTACAAATTTAAAATTATTCAATACTCAAAAGTCATGCAAAAGATATATCTTATTTCGCTTCAATATAGCATAATCTACTAAAGGAAATATCTTACCAACAACATCAAAAGGACTTGAATTTTTTTTTTAATCGTGTCCTTTATACCTTGCGATGTCGGACCTTGAATTTTTTGCAATAAATAATTCAAATTTCTATTGTATTATACTATATACCAAATTTGCTTGCTGCTTACATAGAAACCATATTTAAATTTTCGAATTTTTCTCGATTATCTGGAAAAACAACATCAGTACTAGTTAGAGCAATGTAATGTAATAAGAAGTATGTCTAATTTTCGCTGATAACTAGACGGATTCCTCTTTGTGACGCTCCTGCGCCGAGAATAAACAATTGTGATAGCTCAAAAACCAAGTTATACTGAAATATGGCCACAAAAACTTTCAATATTTAACAATAAATGATATTATTTTATTATACTAAACAACTGTAACAGCTATAACTTTGAAAACTGATTCCATTGAATATTTGAAATAATGTTCCGAGATTTTCGACGTACTGATTGTCTTGAGATTTCGCTTGACATGAGTTCCTATATCCAATTACTTTCTCATTTACGTGTAGCAGAGTTTCTTTGATAAATATCTACACGATATCATAGATGAGTTTGAAGTCATGCTCTAAATCACAAAAAATAAAACCAAACTGAATAAAATTGAATGGTATGCATGCAAGTAACCCTTTTTACCTAAATTACAACACTCTAATACACCATTGCAAACATACATATGTACAGATAATTTGGTTTAAATTCCTATTTTATTTATTCCTTTTGTTGAGCTTGATGTGCACTATCGGTATTTCTTCGTAATAGTATTTGTAAAATTACGTTACGCTTGCAGTATTTTATAACACAATTGAGATTAGTCTTACACTGAAACTACTTGATTGGAAGACTTTATGTGCCATTGTGGTTATTGAACAGGAAATGTCAGTTGGTTTGATGACTCAATCAAACCAATATTTGTTACACTCAAAATCTTATTGACGTTTTTATATATTCTACCTTTGTGTATCATTTATGTGTAATACGCGGTAAAAAAAACGTGAATAGAAATGTTATAAATATGACTCACTCGCAACAACTTTCGAAATCTCACCCAGTTTACATTGACGTAAAAACTTCTATAAATACAATTTTGAAAAGTAAAGGTGTATTTTCAATAGGTAACGGTGCTAACTGTAATGCCTAACAAGAATACAGTTTTAACTTAGTTTTATTTCTGATATGAAACAAGATTCTCAAGAAAAAAATAAATAACAACGCACGGAGATAAACAAGACTTGTTAATACTAATTTAGTTATACATAATTTTCCTTACAAATCACAGCAGCAACGTATCATATTCTCAATTTTAATCTATAAAGCGTACCGCAGTTTTACAATTCTCAGAATTTTGTACCTTAATACAAGTCGACTGTTATTTACTTAATCTAGGTGCCGCCATGTAGTACATAATTCTCCATAATTATGATAATTTTATACTGCCTCGAAAGTTCAAATTCTGGAACCAATAGAGTTACATAAAAAATAAAATATCTTTTGGTCTATGTTTATGAAGTACTTTTACCATGATTTAATGTTTACTGTTCTACATATGCTATATTTTATTTAAATTCTAATTGCTTATCAAATTTTAAAATGGATTTGTATCACCTTCTACCTTATTATTTTGGAGTAAGTAAATTTTCTCTAAAAATTTTGACAGGCAGGCAATATTTTAAGATCTTCTTAAATAGAACTTGTTAGACAATGGAAGCGCTTTGACAATCGATTAATAAATTGGTCCATGCAATTGATCGAAGCTTATACAAAGTGTTTGTAAGGTAGAAGCAAATTCTGGTTTAGATTTGTTTATATATAAGTGACTTGTTTTTCACGTTACGAAAATTGCAATTTTTGGGAAATTTTGGTGGAACCGTGACAAACAATGTTTTACAAAATTAAGTTCATCCAGGTAGACAAGTAATTATAATCAACAAAAGAGAAACGAATGAAGAAAGAACGACGAAAGAGAATAAAACAATGGTTAAAACCAATTCATAATAGGAATGATTCTCGCGTTTAAGACTGGCATTTGAGTGATATTGACAAAAGTGACAGTTTTTGTGATTGTTGCCTACCAACAAGCTCTTCGCATAAAACGGCACTATTTTTTTCATGTCAATTTTCTACAAGATTGGTCTCAATGTGATTGCAATGATTCATACCTTACCGTAAAAGTTTACAGAATATCTCAGCTGAGATTTTTAAGACTAAAAGGTTGCCAAAGAGGCAATGGCACCGAATGTAGAATTACCAAATACAACATAGCTTGCATATGAACTTACTTCAGACACGAAACTTAAAGAAAGAATCTTAGCACCTAATATTGTATGTTCAGAGCTGACTAGACATCTTTAATGTTTTGCTTTATCTTCAATTACAAGATAGCGCACTCACGCCAACTATAAGGCAACAAAATACGTAGTTACGACCATATATGGCCATTTCGTCTGCGCGTTTTTTACCTTGATAGCACGCCCCTGATCAAAACCTTATTAGAGAGTGTGCTGTTAATTATACGACACCGTCGTATTAATAAGTGTAAACCCGTCAGTAATTAAATTACAATGTCGGACCATCTTTATTCCTCTCTCATTCTATCTATTCCAGCTTCGTTATCGTCAGGTATCTCGCTTCATGTTGTTCCCTCTATCTTATTTTTTAGTATCATCAACGCGATCGGGCTTGCGGACTTCATATTTAATTAATTATAGTGTTAGCGTGTATACAAGGTCAGATATAAGAACATTATTCTGTATATGGAAGCGTTCGTAGTTAAGCTTGAGACACTTCAAAATCGTAATTTATTTGTGCTATTTTTTAAACACATATAAATAGTGCCTATTTAAAATATTGATACGCATACTAATCTTATCCTTAAAGGTGCATGCAATTACGAGTAGAGCAAATATTAACAAATTGTCATGGTTAATTAGTAACTGACCTTATATAGCACGCAAAGATTAAGTCTAGATAATGTTCGTTTCGAATACGTAACTTACCTGTATGCATTTAGTTTCTATTTACGAGAATTATTCAATAAAAGCTCAGAACGTACTCCGAAGTAAGTTTTTACTCCTCCAGTGGTTAACTGCCATATTAGGTGGGCAATGGTACGCAATAGAGTTTTGTATTTAATCAGATATGTATTCACTGTTACAACCCGATGAGTTGTTACAGAAGGATAAATTGCGGAAAAAAATTATCTTCAAAAAATCTTCAAGAAATGCAATAGTTATCAAATTTTTCTGTTATTAAGGAAAGGTCTGCGCTCACACCGTTTCTCCAGATCCTATAGTTGATTCTAAGTATAGCAAAACAATGATGCAAGATCCACGCTGTAAATATAATAATCTGATTGAATATCTGGCTTGCTGAAATATATTAACGATACACAGTGGACGAAATAATGGCATTGCTCTGGTGAAAAGCAAATTTTCTAAATTTATCTTATTAATCTATTATTATTTCATGGCCTATATTGTATATAGTTTAAGTATATCATCATATTAATTTGTAAAGTACATTTAAAGTTGAATATGGTTGAGTATGTGTATTGGACTAAAATCAGTACACAGACTTTGGAAGGTGCCACCGTAAAAGTTATTAAATTCAAAAACAATTGAGGAAATGTCGAGTTTTAAATTGAATGAAAAAAATAATATCAGTCCCACTTATCATTTACTCAACATTTGCTATGAGTCGCGATTAAGCTCAGTTGTTGGATACTAAATTTGGAATATATATACCTATAAAAAAATTAACTGCCAATATTTGCTCATTTCAAGGAGATGACTTTTTCGGGACCTGTGCAAAATAGAAAAGTATCGACTTGTATTTAAATCATGCTTTGGCACACAGTAGATAGGTACATGTATGTGAATATATGTTTTGTGTATTCTTCATCAATATTATTGTTTTATTGTTTTAAAAATTAATCAACTGATAGATGCCTTATTTGGCCATAAATGTTGTTTCATGAAGATTTCACCATAACAGAAGAATTAATTGAGTTTGTTTAACAATTCTTCATTTAGATTCTTACAAAGACGCAGTCAGTACAAGAGAACAATTTTTTCTCAAAATGACATATATTTTATACTCTAACGGATTAAGGTCCGATCCTGAGGAGGACCAATCTTTCATACTAATTAAAGTCAGGGACATTTTCTTCCAATAATTTCTGCGGCATTGGTTTACGACCTAGTACCTAATCCTACTGAAATAGTGTTCAGTCGTTTTACTACTGTTATTGAAACAGTTTCTTGCAACACTTTGGCGGATGTTTTGATACGTTTTCCAGAAGAGCTTACTTTAAAACACCATCCCCAACTGCCATTTATTTTTTATTTATTTTAATGGTGTATCAGCAGCTGGACTGGTACACCATTATGCTAAATAGTGACATCTTTGAATAACTCAAGGTATAAACTCGATTTTATTTATTAAATTTCTTTCCCAATGACAACATTTTCTGCGGAAATATGTGGTTTTTGTTTGCTAGTCTGCGACATTATTTTTCTTATTTTGCTATTGTAGATTCTTTATGTGATTTTTGCAGTTGCGTTTGTTCCAGCACATCAACAGTTTATCGTGAAATTTCCAGTATATGTTAGCACCATTCTACGCTTCATCAGTTGTATTGCATTACACTGGTGGGGGCGCTGCGTACTCAATTCGAACTTGGCCAGCCGGAAGACATCCCAACTCCAGTGATGATCGTATAAATGACAGAAATATTTCTTTCGAAAATGTTCCGCTACACAAAGAAATTGGTCACTTTATTTTTAATTTAATGAAATATTATTTCAATGGAAGGAGCAGTTTTTTTTTTCATCAAAAATCTACATTTCCTTGGGCGTAAGAAGTATTTCCTTATTTTTAGAAATATTTCATTGGCCAAAACACACCTTTATGCTAGTGAACGATCCAGTAAACGTGGCGGCGAATGTCCTAGTTTATTGTGAACACTTGCCGCGAATGTCGTTAGTAAATACTCAACAATTTACTTTATTTTTATATAACGAGTGATCCTATTGCGAAAAATGAGTAATTTTTATCAGAATTTGAGCTTACATCATTCGTTAACTCCAAACTATTACTGTCAATTCTTTTTTCAAGGTAAGTATGAGATATATACCTTTTTGTAGAAGAAGAATTATATTATCGCATACTGTGCAATTAAATAAAATTCGATGGTTTAAGATAATATGACTGCGTTAATATTGCAGCAGAAAAATACATAAGGCGATTATAACTAAGAGCTAAACGTCCGATGCTCACGGATATTATATGATGCGTACGTAAACACCAGCGATAGCAAAGCATGAAAAATTCATAAACAATACATTGCGAAGAGAAAGAAGAAGACATCTTTTACGATATAATCCGGCGCGCATTTGCCATGTTTTAACAATTTGGTATAAAGTATATGAACACTTGATATTCTTGTTACCTGTCAAAAAGTATTATCTCGAGAACAGGTTACCGAACATTGAAATAACGATGACACATATACCATAAGAGGATTTTATACGCGTTATATAAATGATACACGTATCTTCGCCGTATGGGCGCCGCACAAAGGCGTTTTATATCTGTTTAAACATATATTAAATTGTTAGCGTACCGACGGACGTAATCTACCTAGTGTCTAAATAATTAATATTTCGCAATTCTGATCGTTTTAAGCGAACCAACAAACATTTAGTATTAAATCTGGTGCAGAATTTGTCTTCGTTAAATGACTGGAATATATTTAGTATAGCTGAGAAGATCAAGGTTTTCTTAATAAGTACTGGTTGCATGCACCTTTGCAATAACATATTGCAAAACGCTGTGCGAGACTATAGTAATTGCAGCTAGTTAAATTATTTTTTACGAAAATTAATTTATCAACTACATACATCATTTACATTAACATATTAAAGATAAAATATATCATTGACCCCCTCTAGGATTCATCGATTTTACTATAATTTCATCTTCATACGTATGCGCAACCCCAGTAATAAAAGGAATATGTTTGTCTTATCTTATAAAACGGTAGCGAAAACCAAACCTGCCTCTTTCAATTTCAATCGTTTTCCTGATGTGAAACCAGTACTTTGGGCGCATTTATCATCACTATGACACCTTAACGTGACCCAACGTCAGTTGTGCGATCATGAATCATCAATGATGATGTACAGGTATAAGAAACTTATCATAAGAATTAATTATTTAACAGCAAAAAGGAACTTCAAGAAGAGAATATAGATACTTTAACAACAAGCCGCTTATTATTTAAATTCTGCAAAATCCCGTGACTATGGATCAAGTCTTCATTTACAACGCAAACTATAAAATAAATTGTTGCGCATCGCAATATCGTTATTAGAAAAATACAGCTCTGGAAGACAATTTTTGATAATGTACGTGGGCTAACTGTAATGATACTCATTGTTTGTAGTTGAGTACATAAAATTTTATTCCAAAATTTTCATTACATTCATATGTAAATTTTGCTTGGTTCGCATTTGTTTACGTTTTGTTTTTGTTGGTGGGAAAATTACGTAAAAACTCCCTCTAGCTTCATTTTAAGTATTCATTTCCATAACTTTTGTAGATTTCTGTTCAATGCGACTCAAATTGTGGTTATTGCATTTATGCATTCTTTCTATTTAAAGGAAAAGCCCCTTCAGTTACATGCACAGTAGAAACGTAAACTCAACTATTCTATTGTTACAGATATCGATTTAGAAACAAATTTGTTAAAAATTTTCAAAATTATTTCTAATATAAAAGCAAGCTTTACATTCACACGTGTATTAGGTAACTGTTTATTATTGAGAATATATTGTTTACCAAAATATTGTAAATTCTCGTATGCTTGATGAGTGATACGATTGGCAGCTTTACTTACAGCATTTCAAATCATCAAGAGTGTTTGTTATGTAGCCTAATGGCTAGGGAAGCAAATTTAGTATACGTTGGATAGGGCAGCGTCTCTGCAAAAAACGGGTACTTCGCATAACAACATCATCAAATCGACTTACTAAAACTTTTCTCCATTTAAATAAATTGTATCTTAATCCAAAGAGACATAACTCAAAAATAGTACAGATTGTTTTTTAACTTCGGGGGGTGAACTAGGGGGCGATATATCACATACCTAATTTCCAAATTGTTTGATTCAATGAGGATCCAGGTAAAACTGAAAACCACTGCATGTGCATCCACGAATTTAGTCAAGACTCATGGAAATGCTCAATATTATTTATATGTAATTGGAAAAATGTTTAGCTAATCAGGGATTGCAAATGGGAATTATTATTTTGCTAAAAAACACGATATATGTACTTGGGCTATATACACTATAAGCAACCGCTTAAAGTTACGAACAGTTGTTGACAGGTCTTCACAACTAAGGGATTCGCTAGATATTGCAAAATGTTGAAATGATATTGTTGCTACATAAGTGTTGTAACTATCACAATATATTATTAAATAATAAGAAGTGGTAGCAAGTAATAAGCGACACTAATATTTGGGCAAAGTACAAAAAATTTTGATAGTCTCCTTTTTACCGAATGAATGCGCTTTAAAAGACATAGTCAAGGAATGGAAGGCACTGGTGCGTGTAGACATTTAGCGTTAACATTCAGCTCTGGAATTGCAAGGTTCCAGAAACGAGTGATTTCGCAGTAGCGTACAGCTCGGTTACTATCAATATTAAAAATACTTAATGTAAGTACTTAGAATTTTAGTTTGATTGTATTGTTGATGTAGAATGACGCAAAAATTCGCTGTAGTATTGTGTCATTGTCATGCCTTCCATTGCTGACTCAATAATACTTCTACGGCAAGGTAAAAATATGTTGGTGTATTTGGAAAACGAGCGTTCTGCATCTAATAATCTGGTGTTCACGAATTTCAAACGGTCGTGCACATCATATTCGTACCCTTGGTTTTCAGTTAAACTCTTGTCTATACGCACTATAGTTTTAAAATCGGGATTCTTATATATAATTTATCGGTTGTTAATTTTCGTATACAATCTGTTAGGCTTTGAGGTAATCTACTACATTTAGTGCTTCATGTAATGGCAGTTTGGTGTTCTCTAATTTGGAAATGGTATCTAAAAGAATTGAATATATTTCGGAAATTTGCAATATTTGAGTATGGATTTCAGTATCTGAACCCAGCCGCTAGCTTACTGAAATTGCTTGAGCTTCTCACAGATTTAAATTTGAGATTCAAGATTTAATTTCTCTTAATACAAAATAGTTTTAAGCCACGTTCCCCATGCCGTCAAGGACAGCCGTTCTAGCCGTGGGGGCTTAGGATTGCTCGGACAAGCCTGTTTAAACTCATGAATACGTTTTGGAAATTTGACAAAAACCATTTTTCTTTCTAATAAATTCAGCTACAAGGTGACGTACATGGGGTAAACAGTTTACATGAAGCAATTGAAGATAAAATTGTAACCAGCATTGCAAGTTTATCCTTTCCGCGTTTGCCTTCTGTAATATTCCACTACGTAAAGGAAACGTTGATCGCCATCCAATAATGTTTTTGAATTATTTCTTCACTCATATCTTCTACTAGTATAGCCGCGATAATACCGTGTTATAGAACACGGTATCATCGAACGAGCTAAAATAATATCTGTAAACTGATATTCTTTGCGCAATTGTTAAGTCTCTCCGTGTAATAGATGTTTTCAACCGTATCACGCATGATATTACCAGTATAGAGCGAGTATATACACCTCAAAGATAAGATGAACATTACCTAGTGAATGAAATGGTAGTAGTCAAACCTAAATCAAATAGATGCATCATAAATACGAGGGAAAGTCATTAAATAAGTCACAAACTGCTATGGAGAAGCTGAAAATAGCAGTGAGCTATTTCTCTCTGTAACTAGGCGTCAGCACAATCCAGGTTTATGACACTCGACTGACAGATACCAAAAAAAAGCGCGTAAGACTACTGACGAGAGAAATATTACTGCATCACGACAATGCCATTTTGTCTACTTCCAGAAGCACGTGCATGTATTCCAAGCAGAATTAGGGTGGCAATTTCTGGAACATTTGGCTTGCTGTCCCAACCTAGACCCAAGCGAGTATCATCTGTGTGGTCCACTCAAAAAGCATCTTAGCGGCAAACATTTTGAGAGTGATAACTACGCTAATTAACTTTAATCAGTGTAATACATCTACATATAAACGTAAAATATAATAAATGAATAAAATAAAATATATGCACTTTGCATATAATCCGGTCTCTAGTGATAACGATGTTCAACAAGACGTATACACGTAGTTCAGAGGGCAACTCAAACACTTTTATACAGAAGGCATTAATTAAATAAGTATATTAATGTAGATAGGGACTTTCATGGAAAATAAAACTTGTTTTTGACTATTTCTCTAATTAGTTTTATAATGGCTTTATGACCAACTTACTGACTTTCCTTCATATATACAACGCACAAAACTCCATAACATAATAGTCAACAAAATCGTATGAACGAGACATACTGCGGAATATATATATATATAGATATATATATATATATATATATATATATATATATATATATAGATATACAATTATCAGCAAAAGATATCGAAATTTATTGGACATGTTTATAATATAAGTCTAATGAATCTCCGTACTTTTACCATATTTATTTATAATATTATGAATACTAGAAATTATTTGGTTCGCCCTATACACTGCAAATCTTCATTATTTTATTTTATTATGCCATTGTTTTATTATTTTATTAATCCCATATTTGGATCCCAGGATTGTTGCTTCCCAGAATTGAGGTTATAGAGATATCCCTAAGATTTTAGTATCAACTATTTTTTTCTATATTACAGTGTGCATATATAAATATAACAGTAGCTCACCGAGTTACATTATCAGAAACACAATTCGTTAGTCTAAACTATATCTTGTTATTGTCGAATGTGTATTTATACGAGCTTATACAGAAAGTGTTCCATCTAAATGTGGGTATTTCAAGACGTCAGAAATTACAATATAAAAGGAAAAATAAATAAATCCGCAATAAACAAGAAAATAATTACGTTTCTTTCGGTTTGAGCGCATTCCATTTCTATTTTGGGCATTCGTCTTCCACTTTCCTTACAACAGCGACGGAATTCTTTTTGGTACTCTTTTATTTTCGAATTGTTTTCGTCGTTCGTGTCGCTGCGGACGCGAATTTACTTATTCCGTTTTAATAAGCGCGACTCGAGGACGATTGCTACCGCTGATGGTAGTCGTAGCAGTAAGAGTAGGTTTTGTGAAAAGGTAGTAAGCCGAGCAGCGAAGATTCTGCGTCTGGCATTCAGATGAGACAGAGTGTGATATGTAGTCCGTTCGCCTGTGGTCCTTATATGAGCAGAAACCCGACGTCTGTCACTCAAACGGAATAGCATCCGTCACCCGCCAACCGCCAACACAAAACGCAACACGAGAAACGAACACATTATTTACTTATCGAGCTGATGCTATCGTTCTCGCAGCTACCACTTATTGCTACCTTCGCTTTTATACATACATGCGTACGTATGTATATGAACACTCGCCATCTTGCGTAAATTTCAAAAAGACGACCTACCCATCTCTCCGAAGAAACGGTATTTTGTACTGTTTCGCTTATCAATGTAAAGTATCTATAGTACTTATTAGCGTTTTAGTCAATGATGTCTTTCGTCGTTGAATGAGAAGAGTATCTACAATGAGAAACGTTAAAGAATTCTGTATCCTTGACCAATCAAATGCTCTAAACTATATTACTACTTCTTTGTTAAGCGCTTATTTATCGCTTTTGACTTTCTAACATTTGATTACTACGCTGCATTCAAAACATATTAAAACTGGTTTTAACATGAAGTTATGATTACTCCAAATATCACGCTCTACGCTAAGTTCACTCTCAAAACCTGGTTGGTAGTATGATTTCGGTCAAATGACTGTATCGAGAATTCTGCAAAAATAAAGAGACTAGATTGTTCGTAAAGAAATGGGGTTGCCTTCAGCCTTTCAGGCCCATTGTTACTGGCTGCTTTAGAGCCCGAAAAGCACAGAGCAGCGGGAAAAAGAGGGTTTCGTTTTTAAGACGAAAAACAAAAAAAAACATAAACATGACCACCACCGTGATATTTAATTAAAAGTAGTAGTTCTTCTAAGTGAACGACATCAGTAAAAACATTTTCAAAAATGCTCTCGTTGATATACGATATCGATTGCTTCAGTTCCTTACTAGTAGTAGGTCTTTTAAGAAATACTGTTTCTTTAAGGTAATTCCAAAATCAATGGTTAGACGGACTTATATCTGGTGACGTGGCAGACTAACTGTTCGGTAAATGCCTACTAATTACACGATCGCCAAATGCATTGCATAGCAGCGTCTTTACATTGTTGTATATCTGGGGATGGAGCATTGTCTTGCATCAAAATAATATTGTCAATTACAGGATTCTGTATTGCACGTAATAGTAATCCTTGTAACATTTAAAAATATCGTCTTCCGTTTATCGCTACTGTTTTCGTTTGTTCATGTCCCATTTCTCCACAGAAATAAGGCCCTGTTACAAAGTTTTACGTAGAACCGCACTAAACATGTAATTCTTACTGAACAGTGGTTCTTGGATTATGTTCTGCCTATAGCTCGCAGTTGTGTGTGTTAATGCAGCCGTTTAATTTAAAATGTTCTACATCTGTCTAAAATAGGGTTCTTGAAACTACGACCGGTAGGTCAACACCAATCTGCGGGCACCACCAACCTGACGAGTCACAGGTCAGATTAGATAGCACTGTGCTGTTGTAGTGTGATTTGAAATTTGCGCATAGGAAAACGTCAGTATGTTGATATGATGAATTAGATCTTAATCTTCGGAACTTAGTGGAAAAGTCAGTGTGAGTCTGAGACTAAAAACTTTGGAGACCCCTGGTCTAAAAAGAAATTGTCTAGTAATTCAAAATTATTTTGTGAAAGTGGCTCGACTCTGGTTTAAAACATATCTCCATTATATAGAGATACAGGCAAAGCAGCTTCCTCAAAATTCGTCGCACTGCTGACTAACTCGTTTCCAACCGTTTTCTGCAAGCTTTTAGCACCAGAAACATCATATGCAGAATTTTCATGAACATCTTGAACTTTTTGTAAAATTAGAGCTACGCTGACTTTATTTTCTACTAGCTTGAATCTATCCGATCGTTTTTCAACGCTAACTATACCAGTTTCCCTAAAATTTTTGAACGCGAGACCTATTTTTCAATCTATGTATTGTTTGGTATCTTCTTTATATGCGGGCTTATTGTCTCTTTGTTTCCTATTAGCATCGAATACAGCCAATACAATAAACCATTTTAAAAACTATCAATTGGAAGTTGCTGTCAATACTCAAAACCGCAATATGACACTTATATTGAAAGTAGGTACCAGGGCAACAAA
The DNA here is from genome assembly GCA_023509865.1 of Trypoxylus dichotomus. Classification (NCBI taxonomy): domain Eukaryota; kingdom Metazoa; phylum Arthropoda; class Insecta; order Coleoptera; family Scarabaeidae; genus Trypoxylus; species Trypoxylus dichotomus. The sequence goes on along the minus strand of CM042074.1, from coordinate 41,205,232 downwards.
ATTTAAACAAGTATAGCTAAAAGAATAATCCTCCTAAACTATAATGATAGATATATAAATTTTGCACTTGTGCTTATACAACATAGTACTTCTACTTAAAGCTTCCTTGTTTTTATTATCTCCATCAGGACTGGATAAGTTGACTTAATTGTCTTTGAGTACGTTGATTGTAATTGGTATTTTAAATAGAGCTGCATGTACATAAATTTTGAAGTTCTTAACAGCTAAAACCATACAAAAGCATAACAATTTTTTCGATATCATTCAGCAAAGTTGAAATAATTTTTGGGGAATAAATAAGTTCAATTGGGACGAGAATAAAATCTATTTTATGAGGTGCCTAAATAAAGTAATGAGACTTGTAACTTCCAATCTAACAACGCTGTTAACCTTCCCTTTAGCGAGAAGGCAGACTAACATCAGATGTGTTTTAAATACGTATCTGAACTCCCCAATTGTTTCAGGCCTGGTCTCAGTGGGATAGAAACTTTTGGAAAAGTTTAACAGACCTATGAAGACGGTATTCTATCAAGCGCTCAGCTTTTCAATTGAGTCAAAGCATTCTTAGACTGCCGAGGCTAGATTAAAAATGAACCTCTCAAACGAACCTCTTCAACTGCAAGAAATGATGAAAATACAAGTATAATCCGAAATCTTGTACTTTCTGGTCGTTGATTGACGACCGAAATGATCAGGGAAGAATTGAATTTGCCTCACGCAGTTGTTCTCTAGATTTTGATCAATGAATTGGAAATGAAGAAAATCTACGCAAAAATACTGTTGACCGAATATTGGGCGCACTTTACGAATGGTGGCAATCAAACATTCACCACTTTGGTACTAATGTTTAACAATCAGGACGCGTTGTTCTATCGTGAAATACTCCATGTTGACTAACTCTCATCTATCAACTTTCAATCTCGCACGTCATAATCACGTGTCATTATGACTATCAAACATAGCATCAAATCTAGCGCTCTTATTAAAACCCCCGACATTATAAATTGCCAAAGGCACATTACGATTTAAAGAAAAATAGATAGGTTTGGAGAATAAAGGGATTAATAAATTTAACTAGTAAGAAGAACGAATCTGAATCATAAATACGGGAAACACTTACCTCTATACCCCAACCTGTAAGGCTGACTTTTCACACGGCCATCTGAACACGGCGAAACCAATATAGACCTGCAATAAACACCTAGTGAAGCTTTCGATTGACTGTGTTCTCCGTGATGTAGTGTGGTATAAAAGTATGGTATTAAGGTAGTAAGGTCGGGAGGGTAATTAATTCTCTCGAAAATTGCAAGTCAAAAACAATATCAAGATTTAGCAGTTATTAAACTACCCGTCAAAAACTATTTTGTTATATGTGGCCTATAAAGATGCCTTGTAATACCGCCAGGAATTGGTCACCTTCCAGGTTCAACGTACTGAAAAAGAAAAATGAGCCGCCCGGAGAAACTAAGATGGCCACCAAACAAAATCACAATACTCTATACAACCTGTATGCAGCCAAAATTGCTTCGATGTAATATCTTAAAAAACACATTCGTAAATCCAATAGGTTGCATTACTTATTATATACAATAATGTGGAAGTGCATTAAGCAGCTAAAATTAATGAAAAAAAGCTATTTGAAGGTACTTTATCCGTTACAATGAATTATAAAATATTCGCCTAATAAGTAAAATGAGTCCTTATTCTTATTACTATAACCAGTTTTCTTAGAAAACTACCCCTCCAAGCTTTTCAACCACCTTATGTATTTTTTACAGAGAATTAAGCAAGACATTTTTATCTAGTGAAATAAAGTAAAACAAGTATAGTTACCGCGTCTTCAAAATACTGTACATAAACGAGTACATATCATAGTTATGCCAATATATTAACTACGTTACCAATTCACTTAAGTGTACAAGAAATAAAAGAAAAGAAAATCCCACTTGTACGCGCTGTATACTATTCCGGTGTGCGCTGTTTTCCACTTCAAACACGTACGGATAATAAATTTAATACCAACTTACTCATACGTTCTTGCTAGAGTAGTTCTCGAATTTCGAATTTGTGTTACTGTAAATAAACGTTCAAAACAATATTAATTACGAGGGCTATAATTAAATGTTACTTGTTCCAGCAGGTCGATTCGGTTTGTCGCAAACTACGAATACATAACGCTAATACACTCTTATAGACGTTTGTGTAAGTAAGTGTCTGTTAACGTTGTCATTGTTATTGAGAATTTATAATGTTATAATGGAGATTGTTTGAAATGCTTACCGATTATACGTTAACAATAGACAACTAAATCTACTCTAGTGCCAATTGTTATTAATATTAAGCACCTTCTTGGGTTTTGAATCATAATACGAACTACATACACAGAAGATTACTTTCTTGCTTAAAGTGCTTGTACCGAGTAGACGACGGGTTCATATATACAGGTCTGATACCTAATTTTTCAATTAACTAAATTTCAAGAAGTGATCGTAACCAAAATTTAAAAATTAGTGCACATGGTTTCGTTTGTATAAAAATACACACCGTTATTGTATTTCTCTGTAATACACTCTGCACATCTTACCATTTTTCAACAGCCTGCATCATTTGACTTGAGTATTACTAAGATTTCGTAATACCTATCTAACACATGGGCTGAAAAGTCCCGGGCCTAACAAAGAAAACACGGTTTTTTGGTTCAAAATTAGCTTCATTCATCAACGTAATCTCCATCAAGAGCAACGCAATCATTCCAGCGTCGCTCTAACATTTCAATACCACTTTTGTAGAACGATTTATCTTTTGCCTCAAAATAGGCCTCAGTTTCAGTGATAACCTCTTCATTCGTGCGAAATTTCTTACCGGCGAGCATTGAGGTCTGCGAACAGCCAGTAGTCGCTGGGAGCCAAATCTGGCGAATACGATGGATGTGGGAGCAATTCGTACTTCAATTCATGTAGTTTTGCCATTGTTTTGATTGACTTGTGACACGGTGCGTTGTCTTGATGAAACAATTTTTTTTTCTTTGTCATATGCGGTCGTTTCTTTGCAATTTCGGCCTTCAAACGCTCCAATAACGCTATATAATATTAACTGTTGATGGTATTTCCTTTCTCAAGATAGTCGATGAATATTGCACCACGCACATCCCAAAATACCGAGGCCATAACCTTTCCAGCCGATTGTTGTGCTTTCGAGAGCTTTGGGCGAGATTCACCAGTTGCTGTCCACTCAGATGACGATCGTTTTGATTCCGGAGTGAAGTGATGGATCCATGTTTCATCCATTGTCACATATCGACGCAAAAATTCCGGTTTGTTACGTTTAAACATGGCCAAACACTGCTCAGAATCATCAACACGTTATTGTTTTTGGTCAACAGTGAGCAAACGCGGCACCCACTTTGAACAGGGCTTTCTCATAGTCAAATGCTCATGCAATATAAAGCCAATACGTTCTTTTGATATCTTTACAATGTCAGCTAACTCACGCAACAAAAGAAGTGCTTGAATGAAATTTAATAGAATACCGATCTGAGTAATTCAAAAGGAACTAAAACTATAAAGATGTAGGGAGGCACGACCAGAAACAACGTTTAATATTTTGCAGCACAAACAAATAAGGCATGTTTTGGCAGATATCTTGAACCCCTTTTTAAAAATATTGTGGTCTCTGCTTTATTGTTTATTCTTCAGTTGTCTATTTTGTGTATTGTTTTCTTTTTAGTTGCTAATTTATTTAAAGCCATGCAATCCTAAATGATTATAAACTGAAACATGATATGAATTGCTTTCCATTACAATATTTGTGTTTCCAAAACCTGTAAAAATGCAGAGAAATTCAGAAATAAATTCAAAATTACTTGAGATAAACATAAATATAATATTAATGCAGAACAAAAAGCAGGTACGCTAATAATATATATGCTGTTCTGTTTAAAATAGTAATAGTAATAAATATTCTTTAACTGCATAAAATTATGGATGTCTTTTATCACACCCTATAATTTACTCAAGTTTTTAATATATTTTCTGTATTACAATTTATACTGTACTTCCAGAAAGTGTCAATATCTTAGCTTCAGTTTTTTTAGTTATTTTCTTTTAGCTAAATTTAGTCATTCAACATTATTTTTATATACATATATATATATAAAAATGCATTGTTAATTTTCAAATAGGAAAATCTCAACAAAATATCCTATTTAAAACTCGTATCTATATACAAATGCTGAGATTTAAGTTACAGTTACTTGTCCAAATTCCAACTGACAAGAAAGCACTTACCTCCTTAAAACTAAATAAATTCTTAAAAATGGAATATGCAGGGAACGTTCAATAATTAACGAGACAAATGGCTATGGATAGAAAACGTTTTATTGAATGACAACGATACCTGCACTACTTTTCAACATCACTATCATTTAGGCACTTCTCATCATTTTAGAAGTTTTCCAGTACCTATGGTAAAAAAATTTTGACCTTACTAACCAAGACACTTGTGTTGTCGGACGACGCAAGGCGAAAACTATAGGGTGGATATGACAACAGCTCCCAACCTAAATGTTCGATAATCCCCCAGCTGAATCATATAATCGCACATTTCACTTTGTGTTAAAGAATATTAGAATAGTACTCACTGTTCACAGTGCATTATTTTTTTAAATAGTCAGAACAAATTCCGCCTTAAGAGCGCCAGAAGACCGTTGCTGCAGGCGCACGGGGTTTAATTCTTTCTTCTCGGGCGAATATAGACTTTGCCGTTTCAATTTAAATTTATAGCAGTGAATCCACCTTTCACCACAGTTTACAACATATTTTAAAAGATTATTACTTTCCGCTAAAAACCATTACTTAAGTTACAAACAAACGAGGACACGGGTGTCTTGAAACCCACTGTTTTCGGCCAGTTTAACATGTCTGAATCGCACTGACTGTTGCTTTTCTGGCGTACATGTCTCGAAAGAAGTTAACATTTTGAAATGAAAAAAAGAAATTCACCTATACACTTTTTCACTGTGTTAATCAATGGTCGTTTTTTATTCTTCGGCATGTTCGACATACTCAATTATACATTTACAAAATTCAAAAGAACGCAACGGTAGGACGATCAACTACCTCCAGTGAAGAATAGAAAGGAATTAATGCAAGTCGTGCGTAGACAGCTCACCCATCCCGCATTCTAGATTGCGGATGCTGGCTACTACGAAGCTAGCAAGTTGACAAGTGTAACCAGTGTAGTAATAATGTTTAGTACTTTTGCTACTATTGCAGCATCTCGTTGATTGTTGAACGTCCCTCGTATATGCTCTTAGATTAACTAACTTATGTAAGTGATGCTAATTAACTTTTACCCGTATATAAAATAGATTGTTCAAAGATTTTAAATAAATATTAATCATATACTTCGTGGAAACGAAAAAAAAATATGTAAGAAGTATTCGCTAAATTATTCCACCGTAAGTGCAGAGATATAATAAACCGAACCACTACTTTAACTGCTATCTAGCGAGTCAGCCTTAGTTACAGTCAATTAGCAAACTATTCAAAGACGCATAATAGTAATAATGTACTTTTTTGCTCAATAGGTTACAATCTAACAATAGGGCAACATTGTAACATATATGCACGTGCTATGTCGCAACAATATCTTGCATCGAAAAGCCAACCAAGCAAATCGCGAACTAGCAAGTGCAAACCCATAAATTCATAATCATGGAATAATATACTGATCAACTGTGCTGTTTACTTGGTATACGGATACAACAATCTGAAACAGAAAATAGTTATGTTGTGTAAAGTGTGCATTGTTTTCTATACTGTAAAGTATACTGGCACTCTACGAATTTCTATGCGTTTAAAAAACTAAAAATTAAGTTACATTTCATTGTAACACTACATAGATTCAACCTGTAATTTGTTTCCTTTTATTGTTTTTACTATGCACAAATATTTCTAGTCGATATACGAGGGCTGTTTTTTTTTCAACCTCCGTTCGAGGGTGTAAACAATCACGCGAGCGGTGGGAGACCGGGATGCCCAGAAAGTGACTGCGCATCTCCTCCACTGCCACTTCCAACATCATTACGCCATTTTTAGCTGAATTGCAGGCACATAAACGTGGCTACTACAATTGATTCTCCAGCCAAGTGGGAGTTGCTTAGTGTAATTTGATTCCTTCAAGCTGTTTATTGTCAAACTTTACAACGATTGCGGAGAGCCATTCAAAGCAAAAGAAGAAGCATGCTTATTCATGACAATGAGTGAGCACTGCTGCTGTAACCCAACGACTTCTTGAACAATTCCAATGGGAAGTTTTTGAACACCCGGCGTATACCCCGCCAAGCAACTTCCATCTCTTTCGTGAACTGAAGAAGTGGCTTGGAGGGTAGAGCTTCCACAATACAGGAGAGCTTCAAAACAACATCACGGACCATCTCAATTCACTGGCGGCAACATTTTATGCAAAAGGGATTCGGTTCATCTGAAGATATGACAAATGCATCAATCTTCACGGTGATTATGTAGAAAAGTAACTAAGTTTGTACATAAATTTTGGTAATAAATTAATTTTATTATTTACACTTCTCTTGTATTGAGCTATCGAAGGTCGAAAGAAATAAGTAGGAAAAGCAAAACCCTGTCACAAAAGTATATACTACTAATACTTTTGAGAAAACCAAATATCAACACAAGCCACATATATTAGGACAGATTTATACTTATCTATGCTAGTATTTTACTAATTGAACTTTAAACGTACTTCTAACTTGTTTTAAACTACCATTAGCAAAACTTTACATAACAGTAGGTACTGCACCTACCACCACCGAATCATAAGCAAAAGAAAAATAATAAGCACTCTGTTTCTTATAAATTTTTTATATTTGTACTAAATGTACATTTGGTGTACAAGTTATACACATCTTCAGTAGTTGACGCCATTTAACTCAAAGAAGAAGATGATAAAAATCGCTGACAAACTAATTCAAAACGTTTTTGAGCAAAAACGGTATTGATTTGGCTAGTCAATATATGCATAACCGTATATACAAGCTCAACAATAAACCCTAGCACTAATATTAATTGAAATTGAATGTTAAAATTTTAAAAATTAAAAAATATTAAATTGTATAATAATTCGCTGCACTCCCTTTCCTATTGCCTCTACTAAATCGCAAGATTTATATTCTATTCTTTTTTCAACTAATTGCTTATTTTATACAATTCTGAGAACATGATATTAATATTCGTCATTAAAAGAACTATATTCGCTTCAAGCAAAGCGTATATTTAGAACTTGAGAGAAAAACATGTGATTATATTTAACGATTAATACTAAATAGTTGGATAATGAATTTTTATTGTGGCATGTTCAGTAATATGCTGTTGAACAAATGCAAGATTTTCAGGAATGTCCATTACATTTAAACAGAAAACCGTACCTTTTGCTGATGCAACTTTAATTACAATTCATTCTAGGAAAATAGATAGATGGAATCGTGAACCTGCATTTATAAATTCTTGGTGTATGAGTGATGCACACTTGGAGCACGTAAAATATCCAGATTATTATTCTCGTTGATGCATTTGTTCGCATGCTATTGTGTAAAATATACTTACGTTTTACTTGTGTCCATCATCACTATCATAAACTAACTCACGATATAGCACACAGTTAGGACATAGTTCTAATTCTGATTTTCGGGAAGAGTGAATAGAACAAGAAAGCAGAAACTGTCTATTTCATAATACGTTTGCATATTTTTTCTTTCAGTAACGTACAATCAGTGTTAATGATAACAACCTTATATCAATAAGAAAAAAACAATTTCTTAACATGGTCCTTATATTACAAAAGAAGATAAAATGTCTTATCTTGTTGCATTGCTAGCTGGTTGATTAGTTATATCAATAAGAACAAAAATTTCTTTGTTGCCACTTTTGTAAGTAAATGAAAAAGTACATTATATAATCACGCATGTGAAGGTGAAGAAATATGTACAGTAAATGATTGCAATAATATACGTACAGTCTCTGTCCAATTTATTAGAGCCACTCGCTAAAATAGCGATTTTGTTAAAATATACATACACTACGGCGACAGAATAAAATAGACACCAGGTAAAGCGGTATAAATATGTAAACAGCTAAATTCTAAGAACGAATTAAGAACTTTCTCTTGTCATTAGGGTAGGGGTAGATGTATCGGAAGGAATTCGTCATAGTTTAGGCATAGTTGTAACGAACAACTATGCCACGCTTACAAGGTTCGAGTGATATTAGCGACTTCACCCGGGGTCGCATCGTTGGCCAGAGTGAACGCGGCGCTTCGCAACGTGAAATAAGTAATTTTGTAACTATTCCGTTGTCCACAGTTAACCCTGTGATTATACAATTTAAACGCAAGGAAAAAACAATAGTGGATCCGAGACCAGGTCGTGCCGGACCTTCTGAAAGAAGTAAAAGGGTGCTTGTGCGCGAAGTGTTAAGAGAACCGCGAAAAACTACAGCTGAGCTTGCGGCACTTTCACAGAAAAGTCAGCGCACCGTTTTGCGATACCTCCACAGTGTGGGGATGTATAGAAGGGTGGCAAAGAAAAAACCTCTCCTTACGGCGTTTCAAAAACGGCGCTGAATGGCTTGGGCAATCGAAATGCGAACGAAGCTCGAAGAGTTTTGGCGGTCTGTCATTTTTTCACACGAAAGCAGATACTGCCAATTCAGTGATGGTGGTCGTACGAGTGTACGGAGATGTTCGTCACAGCAACTGGACGACAAATTTTTGCATCAGACGGTGAAATACGGCGGTGTGAACATCATGGTGTGGGGCGCGATATGGTTTGGTGGAGGATCGCAATTAGTAATCTGCCCCGGAAATATAAATGCGGCAAAATATATCCAAATATTAACAGAAGGACTACTACCGATATTCGACAACGCCATTTTATCTAAAGAAGACGCCAATTTTATGGAGGATGGAGCACCCTGCCACAAAGCAAGAACAACAACCACATGGAAAGAGGAACAGGGATTCGGATTTTACCATGGCCAGGCCAATCACCAGACAGGAATCCGATAGAGAATTTTTGGCACATAATCCAGACAAATATGGCAAAACGACCCCGAAAACCCAGCAATAACGAAGAACTCGTGGCAGCTGTTACAGAAGAGTGGTTAAATATTCTAGAAGACACCATTAATCATTTAATAGATTCTATGCCACGACGATTCGCAGCACTTCACGCAAGTAAAGGTGGATCGACAAAATATTAGTCTAATTTAAATTTAATTAGTAGGTGTCTATTTTATTCTGTCACCCTAGTGTATAATGAAACATGTATTGCACAAGCATAAGTTTATTCAGAACTGTTTATAGACACTGTCACAACTATATAACTAATATTTTCTAATGCCTCCTTTGGCTTTTTTCAAATACACGCGTGATTTTAGAACACTCCACACGTTCTCAGTTTCATTAAGATCGAGAGAATTTCCCGGACAAGGAAACACTGGCAGAGCATACGTTTCCAAAAAGCTTTGGATGGATTTGGCCATGTGGTATGGTGTTTCATCGTGCATGAATGTGTAATAGCCTTCATTCGGATCTAAATCATTGATATCTGCCATCAAGACATCTTCCAATACACACTTATGTTGGTGTTGATTCATGGTGCCTTGGCAAAAATGCAGTGCTCCAGGACCTTCGACTGATACGCAGGACCTTACCATCACTGAGGAGGAGGGTGTTTCGCCGTTTTTAGTACACTAGTTTCACCAAACCGGTCAGATGGACGTCGTCTAGCGAACTGAGCTCTTTCAGTTATAGCTTCTAGTTTTGGCTCATCGCTGAATACGATTTTGCTACGAAAAGACATTATTCAAACAAAAAATTTTGCTTGATTTACATATTCATGTAAGTTCTTTTGTCTTACCTTTCCCCAATCTTCAATTGTGTAATGTTGATGACGTTTTGCCAATTCATAACGTGCTCGCTTCATCATCGGCGTTAATCTTGGCTTTTTCAGAGGGCGTCTGCATTTTAATCCATCTTCATACAATCGTCTGCGTACTGTACGCGTGGATATTTACACTCTTTGTTGAGACACTATATTTCTTCTTTTTTTTTTTTTTTTTAAATAAACCGCGGTTTCTAGTTGCTAGTTCCAAAATACGTTGATTATCTCGATTGGTAGTAATTCTTTTCTTGTCGCAAAACGCTCTTCGGGTACTTGTAGTGGGTATCTTTTCTTTCCTTGAAACGGCGATTCTCTGCACTGTTTGTCGAGATACTTCTTTGGTTGCAATTGGGCGTTAAGAATACACTCCTGTAGCCAACAATGCCTCAATACGCATTTTTTTCTCATTTGATGATTGATTTTTACCCATAACGAAAAAATATAAAGCGCATACAAGCAATAACTTAAAATACAATACTAACACGTAAACATGGAAAAAACGTTGTTACATAAACAGATAAATATTCTTTCTACAATAGTAACCGATCCAAATAATATTCTACCAATTACTGTGTTTTCCAATCTTCTTTCTGCCCATCTTCCATACAGTACAGAATGATTCATAAGTGGGATAATAATAGGCAAGATGTCATTAAGTGGCATTTTCTCAATTTCTTAGGAAGATATTTAGGGAACGTATTTAGATAGGTATTGTAAACCCTATTCATGAATTTTATACTTGTATTTGTAAATTATCCCCTTGGAGACACAGAAAAGCTGAAATTTATAAGGTGTCGTAATAAAATGGACAGGGACTATATATGATCGTAAATTGTGTCACAATTACTGTTTATTATCATATATATTACCTTAGATTAAGTAAATCTCTAAGAATTTTATCCAGAAGTACTCGAATACGAACGTAATAATTCTATGATCGACTATACATAGTAGAACAGTATTTTTTAAATGTTAAGCAAAATTTTCCGTGTTCCTTGTAAATACTCCTAACGGTATATTTACAACTAATATTACATTAGATGCGCAATTCCCGTTACTTTAATCAACGTCCAACCGTACATGCATCCAAAATATGAATTTCATTTGAGCGGCTTGCATATCATCATCAAATTTCCTGTTGCACTCTGCACAGATATACGCTGTCCGGTGTGATTTTCATCCGGTAAGTCATCCCGTTCGTCTCAAATATTAAATTAACCTGGAGCGTCAGAAGCGGGAGCTTTCGCGCGCTACCACTACCGGCACCTCCGCCACCTCATCGCCAACACCATCCTCCTCGTGGGCCTGGATCTTATGAAATATGCATAACCCATTCCGAGACGTCATGCATACATACGTCACACACGTTCTTATTAAGAGAACCGGAAGCAATGGAAGCGGAGGGAAAAGCAGCCAGCTACTAACGGTAGCTTCGCGCAAACAAGAAGGTCAAATTAAAGAGAGGAAAAAGAATGTGGAGAAGATATGTTCTTATTTGGGCTTGTGCTAGGGACAAAGATTAATCCCTGAAAAATATATGATATGAACAATAATCTTTCAAAATTCCATTAATTTTTATAAGCAATCTTCTGTAGTAAGTTTTGAGTTACAAGCTTTTTGTTTATTACGGATATTTTATAAACCTTGCTTTGCCTGCAATATGAATTGCTTGTCTAAATTTAAAGAACTATCAATTGGTGTATTTATTAGTCAAATCAGCATTACAAAAAGACAACTGTTTTATAAAGAATGGTATTTTTAAATTGTATAACACCGAGTATACCTCTATATTTTGTTTTTTTTCCTCAATTTCTTTCTTTATTCCTTTTTCCTATTACGTTTTGCTGATGATACCCCAAAGAACATTCTCAATATACTAATTGTTACAGAGTAGATAACATGGTTAGGTTATGGACCATGTTAATCTATTTTTTTTGAAAATGTATTTTATATATATTATGTATTTTTTATATTTTGAAATTAATTATTTTCTTCTAAAATATTTTGTGACGCGAAAATATTTTTTTCTTCAAACTATGCAAAAAAGGGCCACATTTCTTAAATCCACTCATACCAATTTTTAACACAAAGAAATATGTTAAAATATAGAATTTGCATTTTTGTCATATTTTTTTAGTGCATTGACACCTTCTTTATGATTAAGTTGTGATCTTTCTTTATATTAAACATTTCTTTTAAAGCTTGTTCAGTCTCGATCACTTTTACATTGTCACCTAACTATACCATTATTGCGCTAGGACCCCACAAAATCAAAACTTAACTTCCATGTTGACATAAATAGAACATAAACAAAGATAAAGACAAAGCTTATTTAGTTGTTATTTGTAATGTTAATGTTATACATGTATGTACATATGTATACTATAATGACTATATTAGCAACGTGGTTTTCAAACACTCATTTATTATGGCCGGAAGTTCATTAAATTTAGCCAGTTCTTTATAAGATACACTATTCTTAGCTCTAGACAAACGGGAATTACTTACATAGAATTTTTTTATACGAGGGCAAATCAAATACGAACTGGACTTTCCTCTTTAACGCCCTCTAGGAAAACTGAGTGGCGTGACGTTTTGATACATATTGAGGGAGATGTAATGCCAGAGCATATGGACTGTTAGTAGCATCATGTCTGAACAAGAGATGTACACGTCTACTGAGCAACGTATTAGTATTGAATTTCTGGCGCGCGAGGGCATAAGACCTGTCGAAATTTTGCGTCGATCAACAGTATGCAGTTCGCCGAGAAAACGCTTTCAAGTACGACTGGCACAACAATTTTCAATGGCCGAGAATCAGTGGAAAACGAGGGTCATGCACGCCGACAGCGGACGTGCACCAATGAGGCGAATATCGTGCGATACGTGAGCTGATTGAAAGTGACCGCCGTCTTTCAATATGGGAAATTGCTGCACACGTCGGAATTTCGTATGGAAATCTCCAACCATCTTTTTCAGGTGATTTGAGTTACAGAACAAGTTCGGAAAGGTGGGTTCGTCGACTCTTAACGAGAAAGCAAGCCATCTGTTCCTGCGTAAGAGACTTTTGGCACGATATCGAACAGAGGAAGATGATTTGTTGAGATATGGGTGCACCACTACACCCCGAAATATAGCATTCTAGTATGTAGTGGTGAAAACCTGGAAAAGCAGCACCGCGGAAAGCCAAGACCGGTCGTCTTTCTACTGGAAAAGTTCTTACAACGGTTTTTTTTGGGATTCTAAAGGCCTACTACTAATTGATTTTCCCCATGAACAGCGTACAGTTCATGCTGCCTACTACTATCAACTACTTGATGAACTGAAACTATCGACGAAAAGGCGAGATATGCCTATTCCAAGAGCGATTCTGCTCAATGACAATGCTCAGCCACACACAGCTGTATTGACCCAAAATAAGTTGGACAAAATGCATTGGGAAACACTATAACATCCGCCCTACAGTCACGATCTCTTATCGTTTGACTGCCACATGTTTAGGGGGCTCAAGGAAGAACTGGGAGGTCACCACTTTGAGGACGAAGAAGGTGTAGAAAAATTCGTGGGCAATTGGTTAGAGATGCGACCACATTCTTTCTGATTACAAAATTAAAAAACTTTTGATGCGGCGAGAAAAATGTGCGAATAAAAGAGGAGGAGATTATTCAGAAAAATAAGCTGTATTCAATTTTTTTTGCTGTACCCATAAATGTGTAAAAGCAAAGTCTGGTTCATATTTAATTTGCCCTCGTACCACTAGTCTGATAGTTGTGCACGTCACTTATATATTTTATATCTTTGTATAAGTAATTATATAAATGTTTTACACAAAATTCTTTGTCTCACACTCTTCAGGTTTAATGCATGCAAGATCAAATCTGTTGGTGTACATACGTATTTGAGAATATTTCTCATAGCACTATCCTGCACTTTTTGCATTTGAAGCACCCTTTCCCGAGACAAGTTATGCAGTAGGCTCAAACAGTAGTTTATTTATGATACGACAATAGATTTATACAGAAATAATTTCATATACATTGTTAAATTTTTCCGATTCTTTGTAGAAGATAAACTTTCTTTGGTATGTTTCTTGAGATTAGTCCGTATGTTCATTAAAGTTCAAATTTTTATTTGTCATTACACCATGGCATTTTACAATTCCTACCCTTTCAATTTTTGCTTATTTAGAATGACATTTGTATTTTCATTTTATTGCTTACCTATTGTGCCACCATGCTCTATTTTAATATTCACCACCATACTACTGTTACATAACCAAACGTAAATTGCAACCAGATCTCAACTTATTTTATTCACCATGTCACTCAAATTGTTACCTAAAATGTATAAAATTTTTAACAAAAGTGTTATTTTCTTTATCTCAAAAGTGGATGATTTAACTCCGGTTTAATCTAGAGAAACAAATATCAAATTCTCCCTTTCACCGGTTACGACTTAGAAAACTTCAGTCTTATGCTTACTGGACGATTATTTTGTCATCAATATAAAATTCCATTAAGATTGCTTTTCTCTTTTCTTACAATAAAACAGGAAAACCGTATATTTTCTTTTAAGCGATTATTATTGAAAACTTCTGAATACCTGCTTTCAAATTTCAATTTCTACTGCTTCATAAGATTTATTCTGTACCTTAGTCTCTTTTTCATTTGCTTTCAAAGATACTCGGAAGTAATGTAGTCCCTTTGCTCCGTCTTACTTCAAAGTACGTCCTGTCTGGGCGCACCTTTTCGTACAATGATGTCCTTGCCACAGCCCTCTTAATTAATCCCCACCTCTAGATTGGTGCTGGCGAAAACTGTACGTGTGTGCATGTAGCGGAGATTGAGCGCGCAAGCCGGCTGGACCAACCCTTCCTAATTCCCGCCCTAATTAACGGCGCTCATTAGTGTCGAGCGGACGCCCTGTTCATTGGATAGCCCTCCAGGCTCCCTTTTCCAGGATCCTGCGCTAAATTTCCCCCCGTCGCTTGGGTCGGCGTGACGTCGTCTGCCACCGTCTTTCCTCTCTCTTCTTTTGTTTCATCGGGACAAATCGTCGCCCGCTAATTGCTGGAAACTGCGCGAAACAAGGAACGAGATAGGGTTAATTTTTGCGCGCATACTCTGCAAGGACACAAGCATTAGGAGTCGTCGCAAATTCTGGAGTTAATTAAAAGGAAAGGGCGTGGCTCTTTAAGATGAGAGGGCGGTAATTAAGAACTGAGCGCTGATGCTGCGGAAAGAAGTTATAGATTTCCTCTGGTATAAAAGAGAGTGGGTGTAAATTCTGCAGTGGTGTTTAGGAGAAATGTTTCTGAAGCGACGTAGCCTGAAAATTTTAATGAAGTCTAAAACAACAATCTGCCACGGAAATACCGAACTGCGACTTTATTTTATAACTAGAGCGCCGGGTTCTTATCCAACGAACAAGTCCGTACTTAGAATTTAGTATTATTAAACTTTGTTACTCACAAGTTATGTAAAATATGCATAGTTTGAAGTAGCTTATATATTACTCCAAATATATGAAACATGTATTAGAGTTCGATATAACGGCAGCGATTACATAGTTTACCGTACCGTACACATAGTCAAACATGTTAGAGTTACTGATTCCGATACAGTGTACACGTAATCGCTCGTAATAGTATAGACACTTCCTATTTCATGCAAAATTTGACGCTTACTTTAAAACTTTAAACAAAGCAATTATAAGAAAAACATGGATTCATCTACGACTTATTGCACATGTATACACAGCAGCAAAGTAATAAAAAACATTAGAAAGCGTAAAGTAAGTAAACTTTTTTCGCAAAGAAAAATCCACCTCTTGACTTAATGACTGCTCGCACAATGCGTGGCATTCTTTCTACCTATTTTCTCAGTGTATCTTGAGGAATTTTGTTCGTCTTCCTCTTCAATGCCGTCCAGAGATGGGTTTTGTACGTTGGACATTCTGTTCTAATTCGTCTGTCCAGTTTGTCCCTTAGAAGCTTTATCGGATTAAAATTCGGACTCCGAGGAGCCCAAATCATTATTTTTAATACTTCTTCGTCCTATGCATCAGCGATGTAGTTTTGCATAATAACGACGTGTGCCTCGGATGGTTATCGTGCATCAACTCATAATTGTTGCCTATTAGCCGCAATCCGGATAATTCTCCTTCCTCATTGCTCCATCAACTTTCACATGGTCCCCTATTCCACTTTGTGAAAAATAATCCCATACAAGAATGAAACCACCATTTTTCTTTATTGTTGGTGTAATGCACTCAGGAGACATTTTCTCGTCTTTTAAGAACCGGACAAATGTTCTGTGGTTTTGACCAAACATTTATTTGGACTCATCAGTCCATAGTATGTTTCCCCATTGTTCTATTATCCAATCTTGAGTGTTGGTCCACTGCATAGGTTTGTGTTTATTTCCACAACATAGCAACGGTTTTCGTATAGCAATACGGCCGTAGAGGTTTGCTTCATTTAAGCCACGTTTCACTGTGCTAACGAATATCTTCCTGTTTCTAACCCGATTCATTTCCGCCGTAATTTCAGGAGCCGTTAATCGTCTACTTCTTTTATTAAGTAAGTTTACGCTTTCATTGTCGCTCCTGGATGTTGCCCGAGGACGTCCTGAACGATTTTTGCTAGCAAGTGTACCAGCTTGTTGGAAGCGACGAACAGTTAAATTTACTGTGGACTTTTTACATTAAATCCGCTCGGAAATATTCCGTACAGAATATCCTTCTTGACGTAGCGTTGCCTGATCGTATTTCAACATTAGACGGTTTTCCATGAGTAATTTTTACACTCCCGCAAAGAAATAACATCGAGCTACACGTAACGGTATCTAATGGTAAACTAAGCTCACCGTTAATGCGATTTATGTATATTATGGGGTAAAAAATTCTTAGAATTCGGATTTCATTTATAGTGTCATAAGATTTTTACTTTTTTTAACATTACTAAAAGTGTCTATACCTGGTATTGTTTATACTCTACCTAATTATCTCACGATTTTGAAGAGTTTTCAAATATTTTCTTAAAATTGAAAGTGTCCATTCTATTATGAGCGGTGGTGTATGCGTATGTATGTAATCGAATTTGTGGATTGTTTTAATACTGTGTATGTTTCTACAAGCGTAATACATGAAAATCTGTATATGCATTTTTTTAATTTAAGAATGTTTATGTGCCTGGATCTTTAAATAAAATAGAATACACGTTTATTTGTGGTGAACAATGATTTCGAGTAAACATTATAATATTTGTGCATAATTAATACTGAGTCTTCATTTCGGTTATTATTAAAGATATGCAGAAGTATGTTAACAGTGAAATAAGTTAAGATGTTGAAATAGACTTCTGTGGTCGTCACAGTAGAGTACTTGTTTTTTATATTGAAAGTAGACTTCTGTGGTCGTCACATGAGAGTACTTGGTTTTTATATTGAAACCATGTTGAAAGTCTCATCAGTACGCCGATGTTTTACTGTCGACGCACGCTCTTCGGCAGCATTGTTGATATGACTGTATCATATAAACAACGCTCCCGATCCGTACGATGGAAAGCGAATCGTCTGCATACTAACAGATATTCACTGCAGTTTGAACCTGAAACTCCGAATATCTGATGTTTACATGTATTTCTTTAAATATGTGAAACAACAATAAATCTGCAATAGAAGGCGCAGCATATTTCATACTGCCTGAAATAGAGCCTATTTTCTAATACTTTTTTGTTTTTCTTTTTCGTTGTACTACAAATAGCATAAATAATTGATCTTGAACACAATTCAGAAGATAAAAAAGTTAGGTTTACGTTCTCTTTTGTTTTTAAATTTCCTGTATTCAGATTTTCCCAAGTACAAAGTCGTAATAACTTGCTCAAATTAGTAAAATCGTTGCTGCCCTCTTTTGTCACCCTTTCCAAATTGTGGAGGTTCGGCGAAGTTAAACGTTGAGGATAAACATATGACCCTTAATTTAACATGTTATTAATGAATTTGTACTGCACTCTCTCAATTTTATCTATTTAGCAGGCTGAGAAGGAGTGTTACGCGCATTTAATGAATCCACAGAGCTTGCTAATTCTACAAGTAATATTGTCGATATAGAAATTAAAATTAAGGTGTAAAAATGACTACTGAATTCTACCTAATTAAATGCAACACCATCGATTTTTTGTAAAAACAATAAGCTCGCATTTAGTGATGTTTAAAGATGTGTTATTATCTTTGCGCTATGTAAATATGCCGTTGATATCTGGCTGAAACTTTATACAATTTGCAAAAAGTAAAATTCTTAAGTAATTTATGCTTTACGTTTGATACCTTTTATAAAGAATAGGAACAAAATGAGACTCAGATAGCTGTCTTGCGTTACGCCGGAGAACACTTACATCGAGCTAGATGTAACAGTACCTATCATACAATTTGAATGCGAGTCGACAAGTAAGATTCAAACCAGGATCAAAGCGCTCCTATTACTTCATATGCGCTGGTTTTCTGAAGCAACAGTCGATGGTCAACTCTGTCGAAGACTTTGTTGAAATATGCGCAAATCGCCTCGATCTGGGATCCACTCTCCAAAGGTTAGTTCCAGTGCTTCTGCCATGAACACAATCATGTTGTTCGAATTTTATATAAGGTCGAAGTTACAGAGGCTCTCTTTTCAACCTTCGATAGCTCATAAAAACAAGACAAGTGTAAATAACAAAATGAATTTATTACCAAAAATTATGTACGAACATGATTACTTTTCTACACAGCCACGGTGAAGATTGATGTAGTTGCAATATCTATGGACAAGCCTTCCAATCCCCTCTGCATAGAATGTAGCCGCTAGTAAGTTGAGATAGTCCGTGACGTTGTTTTGAAGTTCCTTTGTACTCTGGAAGCTCGCTCTCCTAGCCACTTTTTCAGTTCACGAAAGAGATGGTAAACCTCCTTTTTTTTCTCCAACCATTTTGCCAACTCGTTCAACATAGTCTTCTGATTCGATAGACTCGCGTTCTTGTCCACCTTCATCGTAAACATCGGCCCGGCCTTCTTTAAGCTACGTACACCATTCACACACACCATCCGCCATAAAGATTTCGCCGTATACTCGATTCATTCTTCCATGAATTTCAGCTACAATGTTGCTTTCTGCTTGAAGGTATCTAATTACACTACCCAACTCGCATGTGTCTACAACTCAGCTGAAGCTGGCGTAATTACGTTGCAAGTGCAGGGATCGGGGGAGATGCGCAGTCACTTTCTGGGTATCCCCGTCTCCCATCGCTCGCGTGAATGTTTACAGATACGAACGGAGTTTGAAACAAAAAACATCCCTCATAGATACCATTGTATCGGTGGCGATTGGTTCAAGTACTTTCCTTAAGACCTATAATCCACATATTGCACGATAGTGACAGACGTCAGAGTAATCATTAGACTTGTACAGCGACACCACAAGAACAGTTTTCTACTGATGGGGAATATACCAGTTGGGCAAGAGAATTTGAAGAGTAGTAACTAAGGGCCATTATAAACGTAGTACTACTACGGCAATTACCAATATTGATCAAATTATCGATTCATTTTTAATTTTAATTATTGTTAGCTAAATTCCTTAGTTGCGTAATTTCATAACAAACCTCATTATTAAAATCCACAGTAGTAGACCTGTGTTAACCAGAGCATGGAACTTATGCCAGAATAAAAAGAATGTAAATGCTTTTCGAAAAATAATGTCATATTGCGGGATTTACAAAGGTTGACAATTAACTCACCAATGTTATTTGTCGTACGTTCTGAATTTTTTCCAGCGAAAAAGTCCCAAATAACAGGAATAACGTCTTTTCGCCTACATGTCAACTTATACAATAACAAACGGACCGTATTCATCGACAATAACACCAAAACCAGTACAAATTACTTCTTATATCTATTCTCCATTAAAATAGTTTCGTCTAAGGAAATTGGTACGTGCTCGCGTTCTCCTAAAGCTCGTTCTACAAAAACCGAGTACCAGATAATGCTTCTCACTTTAAATAAATTACTTTCGGTACTGTGTTTTTTCCATCTCTTTATTATGGTACGTGCGTATGCGCTCTTTTTATTGGTTATTTTCTAATTTCAATGTTGGCACGCTTTAATCACGTTCAACAGCGCGCGATATAAATAATTTGATAATTGAAAAATGTCCCGTTCTTAAACACTGGCGGAGTATTAATTGCTAAAAAGCCGTTGAACTTACTAGAGAGTGACGACGAGCATAAGAATAATGGTGAAAATGACGGGTTAGATGATGAAGAAGCAAAAGAAGAACAGTACGACGTTATAATAGCGCTAGGACAAGAAAAAATTGCGACATCACACTTGCTTTAATGTAATGTATAATAACAGCAACAATAGGAATGTGTTGTGTTACTTGTTACGTTCTGCATTATCTTATACACATTTATAATAAACTATGAAATTAAATGTTTCCAGATGGTGAGACGATTGAACCTGAAATTCTCGTTACTTTTTTTTTAAGTAAAACGTAATATTGGTCCGATACAAAAGTTTCCGTGTCAGCAATAAAGACATCTAAATGACGCCCAATGTTCATCCAATACTTTGAAGGCGAAGAGAAAAAGTTAAATTACTTTTATAGCGAGTAATGAGAATGAGTCGAAGAGCACATAATTTTAAGCAAGAATTTATGATTGGAAAGTTCTTGCTAAAAAGGCATTTTTACGAGGAAATTCTCGTTAATGGCTTGCTTTCATGTCTGATTCATGAAAATAGGGTTGAGTTTGCAACTACAATGATTTTACAAAGGAACTAAATAAATTTTAGGAATTAATAGTATACTAGGAATCCAATTTTTAAAAGAAAAATAGCTTTTAAAGGATCTGATAATTTTTTTGCTACTATAGATATTATATTTATTTTTTACTACACTGCCCAGAAAAGGGAATCTGTGTACAATTACATAACATCACGATCGCCACGATCTATGTAATATTATCGGAAATTCCAGAAAAATATTTTTACATATTAAGTTCAGAAAAATCGCATAGTATGTTGCGTAATAAACTCTATGAGAAGTAATGGAATTTTAATTACGTGCCTAATACTGAGTTATATCGCATATTTGTGTAAAACATCAACAAGATTAGGTAGATTAGATTTGATTAATTAAGAGTGATATTGCACTGCGACCTATTGATCTGTTGTGGCCCTTTATATGAGCTGTAAGCTGCTAGGGTTTTCCCGCACTTGTAGCTCCCCATCCACTCTAAGAGCTTTAATAAATTGCGGTAGCTATGATGGTTTCGGAGACGTCCTTACGGAGATGGTTGGCACGGGTCTCTATGATGACAGGGCAATTGGATGTTAGGTATTTCGGACTTTCAACAGCACAGCTTATCTGCCCCGTAAAACCTGTAGTCGCTATTCTGTTTCAAACCTATCCTTGTCATGCGTTCCCTAAGGTAACACTTAATTCTGGAAGGGTCTTTGCTCTTTGCTTATTGAAGTTTCCAAAGAAACCTGGGAATGTCTCAGACTAGGAAGATTTTCCCAAAGAAATGGTCTGAGATTCCCCTCTCCGTCTTTGAGTTCTCATTCCTATACCACAGAACGGCTGCGGTCCTACAAACGAGGTTGTGGTGGCCTGGTTTGCTAGTAAGTTAGCTTTCTCATTGTCACTGATTCCAGTGTGTCCTGATATCCAGCATAGTGCAACTCTGTTGTCTCTTCCTAGGTTATTTAGTTTTCCTAAGCATTCCCAGGCTAATTTCGAGCTGATGGTATTAGAGCTCAGCGCCATTATGACTACTTGACTGTCGGAGAAAATTGCAATGCTTTGTCTTCTATAGGTTCCTAAGGTTCAATTGAGTACATCTTCCAATTGCATTGATCTCCATTTGGAAGACGCTAAGGTATCTTCCCAAACACTCTGAGTATTTAGTTCCTGGCCCGAATACCCCCTTAGCTGCTCCTTTATCAGATTTGCAATCATGCATTAATGGTGTTTGCCCTTAGAAAGTAGGTAGAGGATTCTCCCTTCCATTCTGTCTTGTTACTTAGCTTTATAAGAAAGTCCTGTTCGAAACTGTATTTCCTAACCATTTCATCGTTCGTAGCAAGATAAAATTACAAAGTATATTTACATTGTCAATTTAAAAATTTGCTAAGTAAATCAAAATAAACTACAGCGTATGTCATAAAAATGTTTACGTATTAGGGATATGTATATACAGAGATAATTTACATTTATATGTTGTACATAAGTTTAATTAGTAATGTGTATTAAAGTGATAGCTACCAAAGCTGTACATACTATTCACAGAATTTACTTACAAGGAAAGTACCCGAAGTGTTAATCGCTTATTTTAATGAACTTTGTCACTTTGTGGACCCTGTCAAGCGTTGTTCAACAGTACTTCCAGTTGCTGCTGAGCTGCAAATTTGAGTAGTGAATTTGGTCTTGAAATGCGCGGTAAACCGGGTTTTTCCAAAATAAATTTTAAACTATTAACAAGAAGAAAGTATCAATAGCGAGTTTATACAATTTAATGAACGGCTAATGCAGGTATACATAGCAGAGGTGATACTGATAATTATATAGGCTGTTCACAAAATGATTTTTCAAATACTTCCTTATATGGTATAACGAGATATCTTGTATACTATTGGATTGCACGTTCGAACATTCTAAACAGTAGATACTTATGTGTGGCAAGTTTTCAAGGTTCTTGTTTGAAAATTACGGCCTGAAGTACCACATGTGGCTAAAACTATATACTTCTAATTTCCTGGATGCGCATTGATTCAGAATCGGAATCATATATTTAGTTATGTAATTATTACAAATATCCATAAATGAACCAAATTGTGCAAAATTATATAACATAATATACATATTAAATATTCTGTAATACATTACCGCACATTGAAAAATAAATATTACGTAGCAATAAAACTTTGATAACCAATAAACCAGAAGTTACAATTCAAATGAATCATCATACTATATACATAAATTATATTTTATCAATTCTTTCAAAGTTTGTTACGGATTATTTACTCATACACCTCATTATCCGCACTTTGAAAACATTAGATGAGCCATTAGAAAATGTTTAATCAGCTGTTAATATCTGTAGCTTATTTTTTGGTTTAATGTTTAATTAATAATAATTACTACTAATCAAATAGGTGGCGCCGTAGTATGAGATTACAATACTTATTATGAAATTCAGATACTGTTGCTGTAGAAGTGAAATGTAAAAAAATGTTGCATGTATAATCCTTTAGAACAGAAGTCACCATAGGATGTATAACAATCCGTAACATAACTTAACCACACACTGAAAATAAAATTTATTACGCTTAGGTAAGTAGATTACCATGATTCTGCTTAATAAGGGGTAGTTTTACGCTATAAGAAACAAAAAGAAATGTTAATTTCCTGCTTAGTACAACTACTTCTTCTCAATAGGTAAATAAGGAGTAGGTATTTTACACTCGTACTTATTAGACGACTTAATATCAATTTGATACGTCCTCCCGTCTGCACACAAACTTAATCTCACGGCAATTAACGGAAATCATATCCAAAATCGGCATCTCATCGGCAAACACATGTACAGTTTAGGTGTTTCTAATTTTTCGTATTTTTTAATTAAATAAACAAAATATATTTTGAAATTTTGCAGAAAACCATCGTGTATCTGTTGATGCATCAAATATCCTGGAATCGAGGGGAACACTATTAATCCTTTGGAATAACATCCAACCGTAGCCTAAAGCTTATTATATTCATCCCTTTTCGGAAACCAACCATAGCTGAACCACAAATTATAAAGATTGCGAATAAGTTGATAGACTTTGTCAAAATCATCTTTATTAGTAGATTTAGAAATTTAGCTAGCGATTGCATGCGATCAAATTTTCTTTCGATTGTAAATGATAGACTTTCCTTAATTTGTATTTATGTAGTGTTTTGACTCGAAAATTTTAACAGCTTATTATTTAAAAAAAATAGTAATCATAAACAAAACTTTAAGGAAAAGGGTCCACACAACAAGAAAAAAGCTATTGCCCTGAGAAAGTTCAGTATAATATTTTAATAACCTAAAACAAAAATTATATAATTACCCAGCAATTTACTCAGCGTGTACGGGATCCTAAAAAAGAATGGAAGGATACGTACACATGCAATAATGGATATATAATCAGTTTTTTAAATAGTCTTGTTTATATATTTTAGGAGCAAGGCACTTTTTTTTAATTTTCGCCCAACTTCGAATTTTTACAAGCTTTCATTATTGTTGTAACACAATTTTAAATAAATTTCATTTACTAAATGAGACTTGAGAAATTTTGTGTGCTGTAATATTGAAGCTAAAATGAAAAATTGTGTCACTTTTAAACAGAACAATTAAATTTCCATAACCGTTTAAATTATTAATCGTCCCAAATTCCAAATCCGAACTTAGTTTATGAATTCAAAAGTATGTATGTTCTAAACACTAGGATCTTAAAGTCTTTGTGAATGCATCTGTGTCTTTGGATCTAACGGAAGTCGCTTTGAAAATCAATACATCAATTTGCTAACAAAAATGTTAGCAATTTGTCAGAACTTTGTCTTTATATTCTTACATTTACACTCGGGAAATTAATGCCGCAGAAAGTTAGATCAAGTTCTCAATATTATCGTGCTATTCTCTTTCACGGAAATAATGTTTTCCCACAAACTTAAAATTTCATTTTTTTACTACCTATTATAAAACACGCGCAAATGGATTTAGTTTAATTCCCTTTTTTGACGTTTACTACGTAATTAGGTTTTCGCGAAAGCGATCAATAAAATTCTTCTTCCGGAATTGCAACGTTTCAGTCAATAACACTTAACATTTCCATTCTGCGCAGATGGGCGAAAAGGAAGAGCAGAACAAGCGCGTCTGCTCTCTCGCGGAGCGGGAGCATATTAATTATTCACCTTTATCTTTCTGGTACCGCCCTAATTTAATTAGCCCGAAAAGCGTTGATTCGCGCGAATAGCGAGTATGCGCAAATTTAACCCTTCGCTTTTGCTCCGGCAATTAGCAGACGACGATTTGGCAAAACAAAAGTAGGCGCGACCTTCTGGAAAATTTGGCGCAGAATCCTTGGACACGTTTTCCTTCTCCAAACTTTGCGATTTTTTCAAAACTAAACGTTTAAAATTGCACCGATCAAATTAAGTAATATAATTGATTATAATCTTAACATCGCGATCAGCGGATCGTTCAAATTCTATGCGATATGCATGTAGAATTGGAGAATTTAGTACCTATATATCGGCAATCAGAACTGATTTTTTCTCTCTTCCTTGGCCGCCAGACTACTTAATTCTGCATTTGAACGTGCATATATCAAAATTACGACTTGCGAAAATAATCATCAGAGAAAGCAGATGAACTATTCAATATACTCAAAAATATATTGGCAAATCATAAGAATGTCCCAACGAAAATAAAAGTAAAGGTACTAAACAAGCAACATGCTTTTAGCGTGTGAAAGTTAAAAAGCATCTGTTCTACTAATAAATAACGCTGGTGTATCTTAAAAACTAGAGGTGCTAAGAACAAATGCCAGTTATTTTTGGCACAAGCATATCAGAAATACCCTAAATCAGTTCGTATTTTAAAGGCACCACGACAAAAAATTATTTTGTTAGGCGGTGTAATAAAAGATAGTGTCGCTAACATAAGTGCGTTTTAACATCTTCATGAATGTTTTAAGCTGATCATTGGTGGAAGGTATAAAAGTATACTTCAGCACGCCCTTGGTTAATATCTAAAAGTTTGCCTTTATTATTAACGGTGATGATTTGCGATTTCGAGTGTCGTCCGAAATAGAAATGTACTTCGATCTGTTAGAAATAGAGGCTTATCAATTGGAAAGTATTGCTGAAGAGATTTGAATGACCGTAGATATAATTTAGAGACCTTTGGGAAGTGGAAATATTTGTCAAAACAAGGGCAAAATCGACAAACATCAACACCAAGAGACGATCGATAATAGAACCCAGCTGGAAAGTGAATTCATTGCTGCCACTGGAGAGGCAGTATCAATGCAAATAATAAAAAATGGTTTGCGTTGTTCTAGTCTATATGCCCAAAAACGATTAGCTTGTATTCCTCTTATTGCAGAATATAAAAACCCGTAGAATGTGAGTTAATAATGGGTATCCATAGTAAATGGGGGCGAATATTATTCAGCGGTGAATCCAGATTTATATTGGCTCATTTGACGTACACGCGGCAGACAAAATAACCTACAATTTGTCCGGGAAATACGTTAATGTAACGCTGGTGGTTTAATGAAATGAGACACACCGACCTTTACTTCATAAAAATGGAGCCTAGTGAGGGTTCCAGATATATCTAGGTGCTATGATTTATTGTTCTTACGTATGCAGCAGCAATGGGCATGCAATTCATTTCTTACAGATTAATGCTTATGATTATTACTATTGTAATCATAAGTTGGTATATGGGAAACGACAACTCTTAATCAACTTATTTACTGTTGACGTGGTTTATATAATTCCATGCCAAATATATTGTAATGATATAAATTATTGTCTATTATTTACCAATGAATTTTTTCTAAAATTTTCCTAGTTCACCTATTCCACATATTTTCTCGTCACTGTTTGGTGCACGCCGTTAGTTTTATTTTGGTTGATGTTAGAAGTTGGAGGCAAAGTGTCGTTAGTACTCCCTCTTTATGAAATTTTAAAAACAGATATTCAATCTGTTTTACCTGTACAGATATTCAATCTGTACAGGTTTCTTTCAAAAGTTTTACAGATATCTACTTTGGGTATTCTTTAATAACTAATTATTCGCAATTTTTCTTGTTAAAAATAAAGAGTCCCTTCAACAACACTTACAGAGGATACGTAAACTTTACTATCGTTTATTATATGTATATATCGCTTTTCGTAAACATATTTCTTATATAAATAAATATTTCAAAATTTCATCTTTAAAAGACGTTTAATATACAGTACTCACACATTTCAATTACATTGTATGAATATGCATTATTCCGAAATTGTACTTATAATCTTCGAAATTTCTCGTACGACGGAAGGATGGCACGTCTGGCAGCAATTTCCTTTATAATGTCACACATATCTAGTATGCGTGTACTGAATGGCCTACCATATAGGCGAACAAATGCGTTGCCATGGATATAAAACAAAAACCGATGGATGAAGATGGTGTCAAAAGTCAGATATGTTGGCGTCGTTTCTCCTGAGAAAAAATAATTAGTTATTTTCTCATATAACTCCGTAAATCTATAAATATCTTCGTTTATATCCAATAATAAAGTGTATCTGCTGATACTGCATATAAAATCTGGAAGTTCCGGATACTTACGTTGGAAGCCGAAGGCCAGTCCATCCTAAAGGCGAGCCAGTTAGTACGATTTCAAAGGTTAAAGACGTCGAATCTTCTTAAGTTATTGTTTGTATCTTTCTATCTCATATTTCGTTTCGTAAATTAGTTAGAATATTTCAAGTTTAGCTAATCAGGCATTGCCTTAGATTTTCTGTAAAAAAACTTTTTTTTTTGTAACAAAGCGGTATATATGGTCACCATTCCATGGACATATCTGACTTGAATCTAAACAAAATATGTCGTTTTCGAGTAATTAATAAAACGTTTTTTTTTATCTAATATCTCCAAGACCGACCTCGTAAAAACTTGTTGATGATTGTTTGATACATACAACGAACACGATTCCGGTCTGTTAGGCATGCATACGCTTCCCATGCACTTGCTGTTAGTTTAACTAAACAACCTCACACACAAATTACAATCAATTGACTACTCAATAAGATGCATTTTATTTGAAGGTTTTTATCCTACGACAGGCAAGCAGTTTATCATAAAACAAGAAGAAATAAACAGATAAATTCTAGATATAAGTAAACTCCAAGGTCAGTAAAATTTATGTCCGGTCATATTAACGTGGCTACGTGAGGTTCGTTAATACCCTATATGTAACGGGATAATTCTGAATCGTTCCAATACCAGCTCATCGGTAAGAACTATTAGAACCGTACGAAATTAATAACTGTATGAGGTTCGAATAATAAACTAATACTTCTAAGAATTTTCCGTCTCAGAATTAAACATTTCAAACAGGACGCTCTTAATAGTCATGCACACCAGTTCCAGAATTGCTCAGAAATGCGGACTTGAATAAAGCTAACTACTTTTTGGAACCAAACTATACGAATTTTATGTTTAAATAGATTGCATTCATAATTACAAGATACAAATATTTATTAGTACAGCAGAAATAACAAGGAGGCCAATGAAAACTTGTAGAGCAATAGTAAAATATTTGATCTGATTGAGATAACTAAACTGAGGATCTAATGCAAAACTAATTACTAGAGTCTCCAAACGACGGCCCGCGGATCAACACCGACCCGCGAGCATCACTAATCCGACCCACGACTTGTCACAAGACGGCGCTGTACTGCTGTAGCGTATTATGTTTGTTGATGTGATGAGCTAGCTGGGTCTTGGTTCTTAGTCAGTATGGCTCTTAAGCTAAAAAGTTTGGAGACTTCTGATCTAGAGCAAGCCTGAAACTCTAATGGTAAGTGTTTCAGTGATTCCCGTCTGTGTGTATGCGTCATTCCAATCCCACTTTTGTGACTACTTGGATTTGTTGTGCGGATCAAATCTTACAACTGTATCCAAGGACCACTTTTTTGCGCAATTTTCGAAACCATCAATAATATTATTTAAAACTTAGGGAACAATAACTTCTACTAAGATATTCTACTCTGGATCAGTATATCTCTAGAAGAAAATTAGCTAATAATGATCGGAACATCCTGTACTAATGCTTCTTCTAATTCTAAGCATTTCAGTACAGAAGCTGAAGGTCATGTTTATTGCCATTTTTTTTTAATTTGCGTCATCAAATAGGAACTGACCCATACGTATTGGACCGATTTGGGAGAAATGAACTTTCAACGGAATGTTATCAACGTTCACCCGAGAAAGATTAGATATTTGCCCTTATTTCCTCTTAAGAACTGGAGAACTAACTAATCATTCAGGATATTATGGAATGCTTTCCACTTATTTGCATTTCAAATGTAACTAATACATATATGTTGTTAAGATAAACAGAAAATAATGATTGTACGCTAATATCGTATAACTTTACATTCTTCCTGGCATTCAATGCTTGCAAGTAAGCTGGTCTTGTCACTTTGACCCGCGCATTTAATTCCATTTATCGTGCATACTGAAAAGGAAACAGTATTTATAGCACGGTTTCTCACTTTAGCAATAACAGCAGATCCAATACATCAACGGATAGCCTTACTATTATTTGTTCAATTAGAACCCGCCGAGGAACGAAACGTATGTAAAATCACATTCATAAAGGAATATCATTAACGCGAAATCCCATTACAATAATGCAAAGACATTTGTTAGGGGGACAAAATGGAGTGCATCGTAATTAGGACCATTATTATCTGCTTCAACCGTGAAGTGTTTAACACGTTATTGGTACTCATATTCCAGTTATCCTGTCCAATCGGCGATGCCAAGGCGCATAGAGGTCAATCTCGATTTCAATCAGTACTTAGCTGACTCTACCGGTTGGTAATTTGCAACCATTATAAATTGTAATTAGTGAAATATCGTAATTTCAACTTCTTTCTGCATTTCTTCTCTTCAATCCCGAGCGTTATTCTCGCGGTAACCATCGTATAATTAAAATTTCACACATATTTCCCTAGCAGCACGTACACGTTTTCTTTAATTAGCAGTACATTTGTAATCAATTAGATTATCAGTGTACGGTGCTAAAAAGAACAGGCGTTTCCGCCAGGTTGTTGTATGGGCTTTTAATGAATTCAATGTGAGAAGTCATTATTAACTTTATGAAAGGTAATATATTAGTTTTCCCGCTACGCTATGGTAAATATAAAGACTTGCTCGACATCTATAAATATATTTACTCACAAATGAAAATTATGAAATGATCTTTGTGCGCGTGTAGTGAATATATATGGTGTTTAAAATTTTGCAAAAACAAAATTCTTGTAGACTTACGTTTGTAAATCTATCTAAGTTATTAAAATTGTCTGTGTATGCGTATTACGTATGGGTGTGGTGGATTTGAATGAAACTTGGTACTTTAGTTGAATCTATTAAGAGCAATATTATTTAGTTACGGTCAAGATTCCTCAGCCCTTTTACAGCAAAATAATAACAGCAAATGTTCACCTCAACAACATTAGTAATTGTGCAAGAGCAGAACAATTTATAGTTGTTAAGTACATAAGATGAACAATTCACAATTACTTTAATTGCTTGCATAGTATTTTACAGATACTAGAACTTATAATGAGGACTTATTGCATAATTACTATCGTAATAAATATTTGAAAAATAAAAGTATACGGTGAAATAATTGATTATGCATATGGTATTATTCAAAACTAATTGATTCCTATTTCGTTGGGCTGGACCTATTGTTCATGACATGTCTGACACTTCTTGTACTTTTTTTTGACATTGATGACAGGTGTATTTCTAGTTTTGATTCAATTTTCGCGGCTCTCCTAATGACCACATCTTGTGCTACCACTTACGGCTCTACACCAACAGCAACATTTGGTGTGGTATAGGTTGCGAATGCACTAAAATCTGGAATGGCATAGGGTGGTGTTCAGTGATCGATCTCGATTTTGTATAAAGATGCATGATGGCCGCTTGAAGGTCAGTCGAAAACATGGGGAACGTGGCGATGTCCAATTTTCTCTAGGAATTATGGTATGGAGTGCATATAGGAGTTGGTGTTCATTGGAAACCCTATGAACGCTCAGCGTTATATTGATGAATTGAAGAGACCCAAGTCAATAGCTTGCCATGGCCACCCAAATCTCCCAACCTTCCGCCGATCGAACGCGTGATACATTATGGGAGGAAAACTGGGGAATTCTCCGAAAGTACTGAAAACCCTTCGCCATGAGTTGTAAGTTGTTTGAAACATCATACCTCACGACGTAGACTGCCTACTGGAATCAATGCTACAAGGAAGTGTGAAACTAGCAGAGGCGGCCCAATAATTTATTAACTATAATAAAATTAAATGCTTCTTTTTTTAAATTATAGTCAACTATTGCCTTTCTTATTATTCTTGATATTGCAATTTCCTTGTTATCCAATATATTTACAATTTTGCTTCACTTTTATCTTCTATTCTTCTATATTATTTTGTGTAGGGAAAGAAGTTAAGTTAGTGATATTCACTTATTTGTGTATAAATATAATCTTTTTGGATGTCATTATAACTTTAATTATGTATTAAAATATTTGGTAACTGTGCCTCATTCAACATAAGAATGCGGAGTTAGAATATATAGGCAAAAGAATTGTGGTTTATGGGTATGATTGACTACTAGACGAAGCGAGTTCAGGCTTACTAAGAATATCATGTTTCACAAATTAAGTTAACAAGACGAAGTATCACCGACGTCTAATGTCATTTGTCAAATATCTTTGTTGATCACGATTTCGTATTTATTGCTTCTTAGTGTTGTTTGTTATAATTTTTCGCAAAAAGAAGCATTTTATATGTTTGTCTATAACACAATTGAATAATAATACCGTTTGCATCATTTTTCTCCAATTTTAAATTTGAAACATCTTTTGAAGAAATCGAGTTATTATTCGAATTTTTGCTATTCTTCGAACATCGAAAGGTGTCTTTGGAAGTGTAATTCAGTATTTTTGAAACATCTAAGTTCTGCGGCGTAATGAGAATTCTGGACTATTAAAGAAAAACAGTGTGTGCTATTGATGCAAAATTTACAAAATATAACTTCAAAATCCTCAATAATATATTTTAAAAGTATTTTTTTCCTTCAAAATTTATCTTACACTTCTGCGTGAAATTTTTCAGGGAGTGATTGTTAAAATTTGGAAGTGGTGGACCAATTTCACTCTCTGAAATGTTGTATTACGCGATTATTCTTTCTTTAAGGATGCAATTTCTGTTTTTTGTTTGAAAACTTTTCGAATCTTTTTGCTTATTAATGTGTATATGCCTGTAATTTTTTAATATCAGAGTTATTAATGCGGTTAGAGAATGTTCGTTTCTTCCGTACACAATGCAAGCGCACATATCAATATCAGAAAGCTCAGGTATGTTTATTTAACTCGCACGTCGGGTAAAATTGATTATAGTGAACCGTAGCACTAAATATTCAAAATAATCCCTTCGACTGGACAAGTTTATTACGCGGGAGAAAATTCACAATCGAATAAAGGCAAAATATACCACACCCCGTGCGTTCGCCAAAGCCATAATTATCGATGCGTATTTGTTACGCGTTGGCCGAACATTATTTACCCAAGAAGATAACTCACCATTCACATTTCCACAAAAGATAATTATTCATGTGATTTTAATGAACCACCCATGGTCAGCCAGTGCTAAATTATCAGATTTGTGTCAGCCGAAGGTACGGTATGACGATGTAAATTATCTCATTAAGCGGCCGTGTATAGTGGGAGCTACGCGCTCGGAAACTCGCAACCCATCACCGGCCGAACGGCCACATATGTTCAGAATACAGTACGCGCATGCAGAACACTTAGAGGATTATTTCGCCTATTTGTGGTAGAAACCTGCGTGACACGGATAAACATGTGTAGGAATATTATCCGTCTGTTGATTTTTTTTCTCCCGTTCTCGTCCTCAACGCTGAGTATATTTCAACGAAAACGGTGTCTGCAAGAAAGTTTTCACATGTGCCACGATAGCGATTGGGATTAAACAGCTTCCAATGGTATAAATAGGTGTATATTACAAAAAGGAAACAGATAATCCAATGCTGATCAATGGGCGTTTACGGGTTATGCCTACTTTTTAAGGAGAAATACATAATTTGTATCATTGTTAAAGGTGTTTCCTTCATGCCATACTAAATTCGTATCTAAGAGTCCATTGAAAAATAGAAACTAATATCCTAGTAATAGTCATATAAGTAAAATGAAGGATGACAGACTAGCAAAGTAGGTACTTTAAAGGAAACTAAATTAATAAAGGACACAAGGATCTAGAATATGATGGAAAAATAAAATCAAGAGAAACTACAGAATTAAAGGGACCGAAATGACAGTAATTATTCAGAACACTGTTTTGAGAGATTCACTGTAGCTGATTCATACCGTGCAAACAATATAAACTGTCCGCGTTTAATTTTCTAGGTAGATTTCCATTAAGAGTAGGCACGAAGAAAAACTATGGTTTTACTTCCCCTGTTGTCAGTCAATTTGAAGGAAAGTCCCATATACTCAACGTAGAAATTCTCCGACTTCCGAGTTCGACCGACACTGGTAATAGGAAATTTATGAAGCAAGATTTAGGAACGAAAGCATTAAATAGAATTTTTCGCCAATAAAATATCAAACATATACTCGTGTCAAGTAACACTTTAAGAAACCTCTTAGACAATCCTAAAAGTAAACCGGATATAAAGTAAAGATCTGGACTTTACCAAATTGCATGTAATTATAATAACGTTTATATTGGACAAACAAAGGGGACTATCGGAAAGAGATATAAAAAATATTTCCTTTTGATAATCTTGAAGTATCTAGCATTGCAGAACACACAATGAATTCCCGGAATAATATCGAACTAAAAATCTCAAATCTAAGAAATGGTCGGCCATGTTAAGTTTATTTTTTGTATATACAGTAGACGTTCGATCAATAGCTTCAGCATCAGATAATAATTGTTTTCTAATGATGGTTAGCGGCCCATTGTCTTCATCGTCATAACCATCACTGGAGTAAAGCAAATTTTTCCAATACTTTCTGATTGTTTGCTGGTTAAAGGCATCCCACGCCATATCTAAATTTAAAATTGCTTCACGTAAAGTTACATACTTGCTTTAAAAATTCAGAAATGTTTTTAGGATTTTTTGATAACACAGACGAGAGTAGAAATTTTCGATAATATAATTTAGTAATTTTTATTGCATTTTGATACATCGGTTGGATAAGTGGAGTTATGGTGGGCGGCATGAACATAACAAAAATTGAGCCATCGTTGCTTCTTAATTGTTCCTCTGGAGGATGACTTGGTGTGTTATCCAAGATTAACACTGCCTTTATTAGGAGATTTTACTTTCTTAAGAAATCATTCACCTACAAATTGAATATGTATTATTAAATTACATTACTTATTATTACAGTTTTATTGCCATGCCTGAGAGACAAAGTGCTTCTAGAACCATTCCTGAAATATGCCTTTGGTCATCCAAGCGGATTTTGAACAGTTATAGTCAACGGAACTCTTAACATTTCTAAATGAACGTGAACTTTTTGCCTTTCCTATTACTAATGGCCTTATTTAGTGTGTATCACTAGCATTAGTGCACGCTAGAAAAGCTATGCGTTGTCTTTCCGCCTTTCTAGCCATAGCAAATTTTTCATAACATGCAACATGGTTTAATCTACATTGTATATTTGCCCCTTATTCAAATGTAGCTATTTGATTTTGTTCATTAAGTTTTCCTGAAACGGCTGCACTAGTTGTGATGGTGCCGATGATTTTTCATAAGATATCGACAGCAGTCGAATTCCATACCTCTTTTTAAATCTTTTTAGCCAGCCCTCACTGGCTTCAAAATCTTCGGTATCTTTTAGCTTTTCATTCAATAATTTTGCTCTCTCTTTAATTAATTCACCGCTAATTGGAACATGATTATCCCTTTGTTTTAAAAACCATTTATACAGACGATTTTCTGTTCTAGGTGCTTGGACATTTTTTAAATTTCTTTTATTGTACGTGGATGCCATGTCTGTTCTGACGTGATTTTAGCTGCGCACTACTTTATTTCACGACAGGCAAGAGAGCCAACGCTTACAGGTATCCCATACATAAATTGGGGAACAACCGGTGCCGGCGCTGAAAACGTTTACGTAAACATTCTTTTGATCGATTTAATTACGCACGTAAATCGGAAAATAACGGGTACCCTAAACTGTTTAAATTATCGAATTGTAGGTGGTGCAAGCTTGTTTACATTACCGGCCGTTCCATTTGATCCTATAGTAACAATTTTCTGTTTATATGACCGCGACGTTTTCGCTACCGGATATTTACATGAGCGAGTATTTACTGTATATACATGAATGAATATTAAGTTTCTTCCACTTCTGGTTTTCATATAACGACTTCGTCAACAATTTTTTAATGATAACTTTCGATTTTTTTTTATTTTGATAGATCATTTAATGAATGTTACTATCAAAATGTTAGTACCGCGCTTGGCAAAATTTTAAAGTCATTTAAAGTGTGGAAATATAAATTTTATTTATCACTAATATTATTCCAAAAGGCAAAGATAGATGCTGTTATTCAAGAACTGAAATGATTATTCCCTTAAAATAAAATGATCTGGGAGATGGATCTGTACGTGGGGTTTAATAGAGTGGCCTTCAGGTTTCAAGATGAGAAATCCTTCCTCTTTCTCCTTTTCTAGGAGAGGCTATTATACGGAACCCACAGTAATTGTAGTCATAATGGAATGACATGAGATTCATATTATAATATACAACAGAATGAAATATAACACCAAGAGGTTGATCGAATAGTTGGTATATTTCCTTTCGAGTACAAGGACGCGGGTTCAGACCCCAATCGCCCCGGTTGGTGTTTAATTACGGAAAAAAATCGAATGAAAATATAAAACCGTTGGGTCCGTATCAATGGTTGCTTTAACAGCTGTAATGGAACAGTTGTGAGAATAGTTTCTAGATGTTTACACTACTTTTCACTGTATCGAATGATAGCTCACAATGCGTCAACAAATTTATAGAGCCATGTTTTCTAGCGCTTGTGTTATTCGGTACTGCTACACAAATATGTGAATGATTTGACTTCAATTGTTATTGGTATTATTTACATTGGTTTATTGTTCATTTATCTACGGTTAACTTAATATTTATTTAATATTTTTAAAATCCTGATTGGGATCCCAACACTTCTGGATTCTGCAAAATTCTAGTAGGGTCTGGCTAACCATCGTAATGGTCGATGCCTAGAAGTACGAGATGTTTTCCGTAACCTAACGCTTCCCCCAACAAAACAGCATCAATAACAATCAGAAAAAGGAAACACCAAAAAGTCGATTCCAAATTAGCTTCGTACTGAACTCGTTAAAAAATAAATGTAGCTAAGCATTCCTGTAATATAGAGAACTGTTAGTAAGAAATAGGTCTGAAGCTTCTTAAATATGTTGATCTCTCAAGTATTTACTTCATGTATGTAGGTCTTCACCATTTATATGAGTGCACTCACCATACTATTACTAGACGCAATCATCTAATTTAAAATGGAATGTGATGTCTTACATCCGCCCACATTTTTATCGCTCGTAAAATATCATTCCAGCTACAGGGAGTTTAGAAATCAGACACAATTGTTTACGTATCACATCTACATACCTAATTCCAATGCAGACATAACGCGAAGGAGTTAATACACGTTCGTCAATAATTGCCATCGCCGGTAATAAGAAATGACATCGCCGCTTACAGTCGGTTACGGCAACGAGTGCAAAAAGGACGAGGCGAGCTTAGAACGCGTAGAGGTGGAGGAGAAATGTCTCGTGTACGTATAGGTTGTGGTACATACCTACACCTGGATATCCGAGATTATTTATGCGGACTTTTATTACATTCAACCATCGCGACGTGCAGTACGCAAGGTTAATTTTACGATGCACGTTATTATGATGACGTTTTCGCGCGCGGGGACCGCAAATAGCCGGTCCGCAAGGAAGCAGTACGTAAAGTCGAGTATATCGACGGATCTGCCGGCCCTACATCACCACTACACGTCATCGTAACTTATGAGCCTAGTTTGTGTGATGCTCGCGCGTTTATTTTACAGCCAACAACGCCGCATTTAAAAATTGTTGCAATTTTGACATTTTTTATTATACGCTCGTCATTTTTCCCGGAATGATTTTTCTTCGGCGTTCTTCCTCTCTTGGTTTTTCGAAGTACTTGAGATAATCAGGGCCGGATTTACGAATCTTCCAAAGCAAAAGACACTAGTAGTTGTAATTTTTTCTTTCTATTTCTTTCGTTTTCTTATGAATAAGTTGAACAATGATTTGTCGTCATATTTAAATAGTCGAAAGAAAACTACAACTTAACGCTTAAGGCAACACAAGATTGTGATAAAAATAGAAGATTAAAGTTGAGAAAAAAAACTTATCCTGAAGTGATGGTGTATTCGTCTTATCCCGTAGACCTGCCTCAGTAGTCGATGTTACAGGCTACGTTTCAAAAATAACCAATGTAGAACCAATTTATATTATAGAACCATAATTCCAGTGAGGAAGAACTTACTTTCGACAATATCCAAAAGAAGGAAAAGATGAGGCCACTCAATAAAAAGGGGGGCAAAATTAAAAGTGATGAAGACTAGCAAGATCT
Source organism: Trypoxylus dichotomus (assembly GCA_023509865.1). Taxonomy (NCBI): domain Eukaryota; kingdom Metazoa; phylum Arthropoda; class Insecta; order Coleoptera; family Scarabaeidae; genus Trypoxylus; species Trypoxylus dichotomus. The sequence continues at coordinate 41,167,739 of CM042074.1, read as the reverse complement.
ACGACGGTAAGCTGAAAAATTCGGTAACTCAAGCATAGCAAACGCAACATTTCAATGAAATGCGTTTTATTTTTCGACGTAATCTCTCTCAAGATTAATACATTTATTCAGTCGATGCTCAAGTTTCCTTTTGCCCTCACGGTACATCATTGTCTTCGAGCTCCTCCCAATAATGGTCCACAGCAGCTCTTAGCTCCTCTTCCGAAGCAAATCTCATACCGCCGAGGTGCTTCTTAAACTTAAGGAAGAGATGATAGTCCGACGAAGCTAAATACGGTGAATAAGGGAGATGTTCAAGCGCTTCGAGCTTTAATTTTGCCAATTTTGCTTCGAGAATTCCGCTCGTGTTTTTACTTTCTTCCGGGTCTTTTTTCGACGATAGCTACTTTCAATCGATCTAAAAGTTTAGAATAGTATTGTCCAGTAGTTGTTTGTCCTTTTGGAGGGTAATCGATAAGGAAGATTCCTTTCGTATCCCAGAAAATGGAAGCCATCACCTTTCGAATGACTTTGACCTTCTTTGGAACCGGTTCACCACGCTTAATCCACTGTTTTGATTGTTGTCTACTTTCCAGTGTGTAGTAGTGGATCCACGCTTCATCGCAAGTCACAAATTGGCGCAAGAAATATGTTGGATTTTGTCAAAACCGCTCCAAAATGGTTTTAGAACATTCCACGCGTTTCAGTTTTTGCGGTAGCGCGAGTAAACGCGGCACCCATCTTGCACACCGCTTAGGCATGTCTAATTTAACATTCAAAATGTACGTCACCCGTTCTCTGGAGATGTCTGTAACCCTAGCAATATCTTTCAATGTCGGTCGACGATCAGCCTCCACAAATTTCGAAACTTTTTGGACACATTCTGCAGAAGTGACTTTTTTTGGGCGTCCAGAATGGGTATCACCATTTACGCTCGTACGGCCCATTTGCAAACTTAAAAGAAGGAACACCCTTGCCTAACACATTTACCATATCAGCATGAATTTCTTTGGGCGAAAAATACTTTTTCCACAGATATTTCATCGCTGCACGAATTTCAATATTGTCCATTTTTAAAAGACGCCGAATGTGCTCTGCTTTGAATGAGTGTACACAACAAACTACTTGACAGATCGACATAAAGTTACTTAAGACTTATGTCATTAAGACATCAAACTATCCAAATGCATCAAAGATTGCTTTCACACATTAAGAAATCCATGGACGTACCAAGAACATTATAATATGCGAAAGAAAAATTTAAAAAATCTGCGTCTCTTTGCTGGACATTCGTCACCAGGCCTGCGGCATACGTACATATACAGATATAATCTGGGGAAAGTCACGTTATTCTTTCTCGCTATAGTATTCCCCTACAATCAGTCTATCAGTCATTCGTCGAATGCATTACTTCGCTATTGCCCTTCTACATCATGGTTATAGCTATAGTGGGGGAACGTAGGATTGTAGATACCTTCCCATCGTTGACTTTGCTCAGATTATATCTGTATGGCAACAAATACATCAAAGCACTGTTAAGTTATGACGAAACCAGTATCGAACCTAATAAACACAAAAAATAAAAGCTCGCTTTTAGTTATTTGATGTTACCTGGACAAAGTAATATGTGTGGTAGTTATACAAAATTTATATCTATTTTGAGATAGTAAATTAAAAAATAGGCTGCAGTAATATGCCTCTGTTGCCTTACTATAAACATCCACGTCTATTTGAGCTAGGTCTTAAGTGAAATAATTGTCCACACTACCTGTTACTAAATGAAGATTATTATTATTAATCGTGTAATTTTTAATGTCATATACCCATAAGGCTTACCTCAATATTACTTCTATGTAACGATATCACATTAGCCTACTCTGCCTCTATCCCGAGTTGATATCTTTTTAGCTTACTCTAGTTGTTTTCTTTACTATTAGCCTCAAACATCCAAAATTCTTCCCTGCGGTTTCTTGCTGATACACCAGTTTCTCTGAGCTTTCTACTAACTGTGTTAAATCAAACAAGCAAGCCATATTCGCAATTTAACGTTTAACATACATAATATTTCTTTCTGCTAGCCCATATAAATTAGTTAATGATCGTCGCCGTACCCAAACATTTTCTTCTTACAATTGTTGCTTTTCGGACATTTTTACGACTTATATTCCTAATTCCAGTATAACGTTTCATTGTTGTCTGTAGAGCCCACCGAGAATATTTGATTCTTTTACTAATTACTAGTTGCGAAAGTTCTTCTGGGTGCACCGTTATTGCTTGCTAGCATTCAAATTCAATAATTTCTCTCATTTTTAGCATCCCACTACATGCACAGATCCACTAACGACGGATTTTCAAATTCGAAGTAATGAATATTTTCTGGACAGGAGATTGGACACGATGAATACAAGTTACTGTACTAATATAAAATGTTTTTAGTTACTGTCCCCAGCAAATTGTTTATTTGGGAAATTTTCCCAGTATTTCTAGGAACTATGAGTTTGAATACCACTGTTATACTGAAAAATCGTGATGGTATCTAATAATTGTATCACTGCCTGTATTTTGCCTAATAAGACACAGCAAGTAATTGAATTGTAAAGCAGTATTAGCAATTCCAACAAGTACTCCTCCGAAAATCCGGATCTGAGCATTATAGAGGAAATGATCTATTGTCCTCTCTTGAGTCGCCGCTTTCCTTTTTTGCTAAATGATTACTTCTTTGTAGTAGTACCTCTTCGTTGGTACTCGTCGTCTTTTCTTTTCGAAACTAAACGTTCTCCTTTTGCTTTGTTTTCCAAGATATTTTTGCGGCATTAACTGACGGTACATAAATTATGCGAGCTGTAAATTTCATAAACGAGGTAGGTACGTATGTATTTTAATATCGGTGTGATCCGTAACCGTTGGAAATTACCGGTCTTCCTTTGTAAATTTTACTAGTGTAGGTACGCGGTGTAATTATCTGTTGCAGTAAAAAGCCGCGCGCTATACGAAAAAAGTCGTGCACAAGTATCCAACAACATTGTTTCTAATACAAGTTGATACTTTGTGACTCCTATGGTTAAAATATATAATGCATACCGTCGGCAAATATCTGAAAGGTGCAAGAGTAGCTTTATTAGATCCTATCGTTTAATGTAACGTTAATTTTCATTATCCACCTTATACCTCTCAACCCTTAATAAAGGATAGAGAAGACTTCAGAAATCTGTGATCTGTTCGAATTGTGCGATGAATGGATATATTACATTACCATCTGAGCAACGAGTATTATGTAAAAATTATCCAAGAATAAGAATATCCAACTACTATTTTCACATTAATTTATGAAAGCTATAACAATTAAAAAGTGAATTGATGTAGTTTAATTGGCAATTTGAGCACCTCAATGGAATTATAAGCTGCTTAAACTTCTTATAATCACAGGAGCTCTAAGTGTAAATGCTCTTCATGATGTTAGGGCTGGGTTTTGTCAAACAAAAAAATTCAAAAGAAAGTATTATTGTCACTACTTCATATATTAGTAGAAACTGTAGAAAGTAATGTATAAACATGGTGAAAGATTTCTACAATTGAATGAAAAGAGTACAACCAACAATATTTTCTGCCGTTTTCATGTTCACTTACTCGTCCCAATAAAAAGACTATAATCCATGATAACACTTTTGAGAGTATATTCATCGCAAAAGAAGTTCCTGTCTTGCAATGTTAAATAAATTTCTTGGGAACCAAAAAGGTAGGCACCTACAAAGAATCCCAGAAATTTCATGCAAGCACGGAGAATTTCATCAAAGGTTATCTACCGTGGAAGAGTAATATACTTGGAAAAGATCTATCAACACACTTGATCAATATTCTTGGAGCATTCCTTCTCGACTATTTGTAAATATTTACTTTATTTCAATTCTCAAAGCCAATAACATATTCCCAAAAAATAAAGATAGCAAATTCAGTTCAATTTCGTTGGATCGTGTTATTTTCCAATGTTATAATATTTATTAACACCAAATAATGACTCAAATCAGCCGAAACTGCAACCATATCGCCGGCGGGACTTGAACTTACGCTATCTGACGCAGCTACAGTCGGACACAGGCACTTTCATCCTCTCGGCCCACTAAAATGTTCCTATCGGGTATTTGCAAAAATGTCGATGAGAACAAAAACTACTGATAATACGTTTTATATATGGGAGAGTATTTGTATATTATCTACTTAGCCCTGAAAAATACATATCACATTAAATTTCTTTATCTTTTCTCGGTAACTACTCAGGAGTCACATATTTTTTCAATTACCGCATATCAAACGAAATTCCTTACACAATTGCAAAATTATTCAACAACTTTGAGTATTTCGTCAGGTGTAATACATTGAAGCGCCTTTTCAAGTTGTATAAATAAATAAAAAAGAATCTGACTAAGAGTTATGAACCCAGGCTTATTATCAGCCGGATTTTGTTTGCCTTATGAATCCTATAACTACTTTTACAAATAAGGATATCGACGCTTTGTCATTAGGACATCCAAATTTTTAATTGAGTTTTTATAGATTTCTCCATTAGGGACAACTCTCCCCCTCACTCTTCAAAATGTATTTAATAAACTAGATTTCTTTAGCATCACAGGAAACTTTTGCTATCGGTTTATTTCCGAGATACAGCACTTTGGCATTTTCTGATGGTGTAAACCCTTTATGAATCGTTCAAGTGTAAATAATCATTTTCACATCTAAATCGTCGTGCAAAACTGTCAAAGACATCTATTAATAATAACAAAGACCTCTAAACATTTTTGCAACGCTATATTTTTGACTTGGTCTTTCTTATATTCAGTTTGAGTTTCCAGAGTTTAACCGATCTTTGAGAGTTCAGACCAAAACTTATCTTTCAAGTGAAGCAAGCATGTTATCCACGCATAGCAGATTTTTTCATAAATATTTTCTACGCCATTGATTTCTTTTGTCAGGAACTTTATCACACTGGCATCTTCCACCTTCGTTTTATGTAGAAATAAATATCTTCATATCTTTGTAAATCGCTCTGTAATCAAGTTAAATGCAACCTAGCATATGTATATCTAGATTTGATGATCCTTTTTTAGCAGTTGGTGATACGTTTAATGGGTAAGGAGGTACATATAAAAACACTTCCTCGTATATTATAACGCTTCATTATGATCTACCATGGGTATACCACACAATAAAACATTTATCCATAGACATCAAAAAAAAATTCTATTATTGCAAGGCACGTATTATTCTGATGTCGCTAGTACTGGGTAAGAAAATTTAAAAGATTCATGCTTTCCAGATGAAAATGGCCATTTCCTAGCGAATTCTATGTGCTAAAAACAATGATGACTCTATTGGCCGTAGTTTCTTTGTAATGTGTGTTTTTGAGAAAAAATGTGCATATGTAAATATTATAATACATGTTAGGAATACATTAATCTGCTTTGGACTTTCGCTTTCCTTTAACCCTTTGTTCATAGTCGACGATGAGCGTATCTCTGATCAGTGTTGAACAATAGTCAGTCAGCATTGAGGCGGATCATTTTCTACGCTTGCTGTTGTCCCATCTTGGCAGTGTCTTGATGAAAACGTTCACCATATTAACTTGCCTGCAGTTGTCAGGGAAGAAATTCACGTAGAAGTCGAAAACGTTAATCTTTGACGATACATTGCAGCCAAGCTCATAAAACAAACCTAACACGTCCTCGATCAATTCCTTGTAGTCGTCAGCCTTGTCATTTCGCAAGAAGTTTGCTGCTCTTTAATAGACTTTAATAGACCCAAAACCATGTTTTTCTTTACTTTGAAGAAATTTCTCAAACTTTGGTATGTTGAAAAAGCTGAAGCTTCACCAAAACACCTTCTTTAATTCCGGCTTCATTAAGGCGCGTGTAACGCAGCAATTTCCTTACACGAAGGGGTAACGCAATATCACGCAAAAGTTACCATGTATTTATATATTTACTTTACTGAACTGCATTATATTACTTTTTTCAAACTGATGTTCGAGTTCAGTACGTTAAATTCGTTCAGGATTAAGAACTTTCACTTAGGAAGCAATGTCATTCTTGTTCAGCGTAATTGGAAATTTGCGCATCGTAAATATTGCAAATTTATTTCCTGTTGGTCATATTTAAGGTTTACGTTAAACTGTGAAGAAACTTCAAAAATTTTATTTCTGCTCTAATGGCATCTCCGGCTCTTTAAGACAAATTGAATAGCGGAGATACATCATTAAATAATACTTTGAGAAATCAATAATAAAAAGCGAAAAGAAGAAAAGTAATAGCGCACCGCGTCTAACTTTAAAACCTCGCCGTATCTTATACACCATTCGAAAGGGTGATCGACTTTTACTCTTTCTCATGAAAATGATTTTTGAAAAATCCAATAAGGACACAATACCACCGCCAAGGCCCATTGTACTGCTGTTGCATTGTGGATCCTTTTACGTCCATTTCAGACATACAAACTGTAATTTACTTTTTATTAGACCGTGCTGCTCCGGTCTATCTTTCTCCACTGCACGTGAACTTTTTAACTTTTCTTTAACTTACAGACGCAGATACACGTTTCAACCGTGTATTCTTTCGAATAATGTGTATAATTCCACCTACGGAAACGTATAGTAACAATAGACATTGATATTTTGAAATAATGTTGTAATTAAATCACGTTTGGGTTGGTATAACGAACAATATACAATCGTAAAAAGGTCAGAATCGTAACTACCCATTTATTGAAATATTAGAGTTATATGCGAGTACATACATAGCAATATATTCCTTGGTTTATAGTCGAATCATTACCACGTACAGATAAGTTTATTTTTCAAGGTCATTTAGAGAGGAATTCAACGCCGATATTTGTATAAATTTGAATAATTCGAAACTTTGTCCTATAAAATGAAGTGCGTTATAAATTTATGAATACTTTTGGGAAATATAAAAACATATTGCACAAGTAATACAGAATATGTTATGTATTATCGCGTTTCAGTTTCGTATACGCTGTTGAACCAGACATTCGTATATCATACACATTGAATGATGAGCATAAATAATGTCATTTTAAAGTTCACGGAAATCTAGTTAAGATTCCCCAGTAGTTAAACTACACACGTCATCCTGCGCAGTTGGCCACAACCAAGTACAGGAGTACTTCAATAGTTAATGAACTATTTCGTTAATTGTTATGTCTCATCACTCACGAGTTGTAACTTCCTAATTTTAATTTAAACAAAATGAACACTAAATTACACATTCGAAATGTACACTGGAATAATTGCCATGATTACTTTTGTTTTAATACAATCTGGCAAATTGACGGTTCGTATATTCTCGTTTTCCTATTTTTCAAATTTAGTAAACGAACTTCAACATTCTAGAGGAATTAAGTAAAAAAGAAAGCCAAACCAACGTTATTGATCTTCGTGAAATGTCAAAGGAGTTTAGTAAAATACTCAAAACCTTATAGCCAATTGGTATCACCCGAATGCTTTATTTCCCCTACCACAAATCAGTTTATTGAATCTTTAAGTATTTGTGATCGTCAAAAATCTAATCGTTCAGGGATTCTCTGGGTCAAAATACTACTAACGCAGTTAAGCAGAGAATTCAAGGTAATTTTCTCAAAATATAGATACCATAACGAAAAATATTTTCTCACAGGTCTATTTCTCGCGCAATTGAAAATAACTTGGGACGACAAAATCAAAATGCGTATTTCAGCAGTACACTCATGGCAACCACAAGACTTATGAGAAAATTTTTACACTAGAAGAAAAGTTCTATAAGCTAAATAACCCAATTTATTCTTGGAGTTCAAAAAAAAAACAAAAGAAATTCATTGGAAGTGTTCCAAGAGGTCACCACCCATCCGCATAATGATATTGAAGCCAGCTATGGTGATGGTTCGAAGTTACATTTTTTGTGAAACTTCCACTAGAGTGTACCAAGAAATTGTCTAGTAAGACCACTGAGCAACAAATCAGCACTGGAACTTCCAATAGAATTCGGCAGAAATGTATGAAGTAAACTATATTCAGAAATGATTAGAAGAAAACATTCCTGATTTTATTAATGCCCATGATTGACCTTCGCCAAGCCAGAACCTTAATCTCCTAGGTTAAAAGATATGGTCTGTTTTAGAGGAGATATATTGTTCTAAAAAGTATACCAACACTGAGTCTCTAAAGAAGCCTGATGAAAACAACAGCTAGTTTCCCGCTAGACATCATACATGATTAACTCCAAAATAAGTCATTTTGAGAAAAGTAAGCCACGCAGTAATCGCCGTAAAAACCAACAGACAAACTGGGCTGTTTATTAGAGTGGCCTTTTCTTCAAGCTAGAAAACAAACTCCTTTCAGCTGTCTGTTCAAATTAATGCAGGAGTTGGTTTGAAAATCCCGCCAGAACAACTCGAAAATGCCCGAGTACTGCAAGATTAAAGTGTTGTTAGACATTAGAACACCGCTGTTATGTGAGACCAACAAGAGTAATTAGTATGACAATACTGGATGATTGAAAACCGAAGACGGGTGCTGTAATGCGTTGAAAAGCATCCAGAGCTACATATTGCGAGGATATTTCACTTTAATCTTTAAAATTAGAGTGGAAAATACCAGCCTAACGGAGACCACCATGCCAAATAAACAAATTTCAAGTATTTTCAGTACCTAATGCCGAGGAATATGGGTAAAACAAAAATTATATGTTTACGAAAACACCTTTATCTAATTTACATTTTAAGTTAAATATAATGAAATTATTAATATCTCGTATTTCATATACCATACGGCTTTTTTTTCATTTTTGGAAGAATTTCAGGAGTGCCAAAATATATCGTAATAAAATTCTTATGTAATCTGTTTCAGTCTAAGTAGTACGCCTGGAATGTTAAATATGTTCAAAATTGACTATTTAGATCTAGAATAAAAGAATGAACCCACAGAATTTATAAGTTTTATTATTACTGTGAGTAAGAGATTGATCGAAAACCTGCTGTTGCAACATTATTCCCAACCTAAAAAAAATGTATTATTTAAGTCTGGCCAAACAATATATGATATTACATCGAATATTATCTACCTAAATTGTAGAAATAATATCTTTCATCAAAACACGTACAAAGGTTTATGAGCGTAATAGAAACACTTCTTTTCGAAGTAAATACGAGGGGATAATAACGAGAATAATAATAACAGTGATAATAATGGAATAATAAAGTAATACCGTAAATGACGTCCACTCAGACCATCATCTATCAAACGCGGGCCAGCATCCTTGTGCAGTACTATACGGTCACGTATATTAAAGTGTCCGCTTACCTTTACATTCTCTGTCTCTATTTCCATCTAATCCTATCCCATCCTTCCTCAATTTCTTTCCTGTTTTAATTTCCATTGAATGCGAATATATGACTGCGTACGTGTCTAGTTATTTTCTCATTGGATCTCGAATTACGATGGGCGTGGTCTTCATTCTAGTTTTATTTTGAATAGTTTATTTGTAAACGGATTTATGTATACATACTTTATGCGTGCGTCTGCACTTATTGGATCTAACTGAGAAATTATGTACATATTTCTCGTAATTTTGAAGTAGCCTATTAGCACAAGAGCCCTAGAAATTATTTAATGATTCCCTAATTCGCCATTTTTTTTATTTGAAATGTTTATTTTTTTCTTCTTAAATTGTCCAAAACGTGACCTAAAAGAGTATATATTAATGTTCAATATAACGATGTTCACCGTTAACGCATTCATCGTCCCTGTAATTGTCCTAAATGAATTCGCCCATGGCATTTATTAATTTGTCTGAGGAGTCAAGGTGGAGGTGACGCAGAAGGAATATGACATTTTTCCTCGTATATAGTAAGATCGTTACCGGTGTCCACTTTAAATCAACTGAGAAGTTACTGGCGATACTTAAGGATATTGCAAAATATGTTTATAAAAAAATATTAATAACTTCGTAAGCGCGTGTATCCAAACTACCTTCTTTCATTTTCTGCAGTAGAATATACAGTGAGGTTGCAGAGTATGGAGTAAAATTCATAAAATCCAATAATTTTACATTTTGAGCATGTTTTAATAGTGTTATTTTATTGAACTATATTTGTTAAATTTCCGATATCATCCACAGTTTTTTAAGGCAATATATACCTCTTTCTCTTGTTTGACGTTATTCGATAATTACAAAAAAGTAGTATGTTGCATTAGAGAATGTTTGAGAAAAACGGGAAAAGCTACCTTGCAGTTAGTTGGCTATGGTGTCTGTCAAAACACCGAGTAGGCGATCGAAATGAAATAATCTACAAATTAATCTTCTATTTATGCGGAAAAATTTTCAATTTTGAAAACATATGAAAATAAGTCTTTATAAGAAGCAGAAAATTGAAATATTAATGATGGTTGGCCGATTCATTCTTAAAAAGAAAATCAATAAGAGATACTGATATTGTTCACCCATAACTCAATCAACTGTAAATAAAATTTTGCGCAAATTTGAGGATCTGCAGCGTGTTAGATATGATGTCCGAAATGGCTGTCCTTCAATTCGAGACGAACTCTTTTACTAATTGCCGAAAAAAATCCAAATTTGCCAAATCGACAAATCTGATTATAACATAATGTAAAAGGAAAAACAACAAGTGTTAGGAACGTTTTATATAGAAAAATGTCCTTTCAAAATAAAATCAGTACAGGCATTAGGAAAAGATAGTTTTGACCTTTAATACAATTTTACAAGGAAATAACAAACATGTATCATGATGATCCCATGTTTGTACAACGATAACTTTTCTCACTTTCTGGATATACGCTTCAAAACAATACCTAAGATAATTATACTGTTAAATACAGCTATTCGTGATATTAGTGAAATCATTCACGAGAAAGACAATGTGAGGAAACAAAAGCGCTATCACACGGACATGTCTCTGCCTTTCTGGCGTCATCAGCGTAGTTTCGAGCGATCTTTTGCTCAACACATTACAATTCCCTCTCTGCTACTATTAGCTTATCTAAGCTTACATCTCAAGTAAGTACTCTTGGTGCTAACCAGCACCAAAATAATAATAATAAACAGTCGTCTGCCGGTGCAAACAGAGCGAAAACAAACTAGTACAGTATCCCAACCCTTCTCCCGAGCAACACATTTCTAAACCAGGAAGGACGCGCACAAATAGTGGATAGAGTAAATTGCATTTGTGAATGATTTCTCAGGCTTACCGTAACGTGTTAGGAACACATCTAAAACGCCTAAAGAACAATACTTAACACAACAATGCTATTAAGTACAGTTACTCATGGTACTGAGGATTCACACGAAAGACAATATGAGGAAACCCAAAACATCTCCGGCATCATTAGCGTGAAATTAGTCGACTTTAGTTATGTCTTAACGATGACCACGTTTAAAAGTTGGGCAAATCCACGACGTCTTCTAGATTGTCGGAAACTGCGATTGTTGCAAGATCATATTAAATAAATAATGAAGTGGCTCAACAAATGCAATCGCACAGTTACGCAAAACGAAAGTCGGCACCGTGTTAGCAGCACTCATAAAGCTATCTCTTGATTTTTTCAGTGCCGTCAAGACGTCATCAGCACTAATACAAGTTATGTTAATGTTCAGCAGAGTACTAGAACATTTGTTAATATCAATTTGAAGTTTGAGATATTGTATATACACTGCTACAATATTCTGCAGACGCTTCTGTTATCTGAAAAGGATTACTTAACTTCAGTGAATGAAATCTCATCATACCAGGAATTCTTGTTTCTTTTCATTTGGATTGAAAGTATGACCATAATTTCCTGGGATCATGCATCAAACATTCCTGAACGTCGGATATATGCTCCTTATATGCTGTATCAATAAGTGTTTTACATAAGGCTCTGAGATTATTAAATCGGTCATATTATAATGAGGAGAGTTATATCTCTTATAGTTTCTATGATTGCTATGTTTTTGCCTAAGGCATTGAACTATGCTTCTGTTAAACCAATTAAGATAAGAACGTCGGAACATATAAATAGAATAATACGGTACACACTGTGCATTGAACATTAATATCCAATGATGGATGAAAGGAATCCTCTATGACTAACGCATTTTCTCATCTCGAAATGTAGTATTGGACATTTGAAAAAAAACGAGATCAAGCAATCTGTTGTTAATACTGAAAGCAGAATTCTACTGATCGAAATTACAAAAGTCTTGAAAGCTTCGAAGGAGAAGGAACCTGCTATCATTATAAGAACTAATACTTGCTGATAGCGCTTCAAATCGTCATAGTGTCATTAGAGATCAAAAGTAGTATTTTCAAAAGAAAGAAAGAAAAATAGGGCCAAGAGGTACAATAGGATCGGATGCTTTAATCCCCTCGATAGTGAATTGAACCGTTGATGGGATGTTGTTAGTCTTCGAAGAAATGATTCATATTTTTCAACCTGACATCTACAATTATTGTCAACATTCAAATTATATGCAACAAGGAGTTGAATAGTTCAAGAAACACTAGTATTCACAGGTACTTACGTAACTACCGTCATGTTACACGTGTATGTTTACTGGAATTTAATAACCCGTTTTCAAAGCTTTGTATGTAGGCTAATATGGTGGAAGGTGGAAGATATGGCATGCATAGAAGGTAACGTGTTAAAACTAGCAATTTGGCGGCATTCGTATTCACTACTTTGTACATTCTTCGTTGCATAAACAACGTCCTATCTGCGGCTAGATCGGTAAAAGATAGTCGCGATTTTGAAAGGAACGTTCTACCCTTATTCAAGCTTAAACATTTACTAATGAGACATGGCCGCGGTTTTAATTATCCGACTAATCCTACAGATGGAGCGCGGACACACGTACTTGACTGCGTCGTTTATCGCGCCTTAGAAGGGCAAATTATCGGTCTCTGGTCTGGCGGCGGCTTCGGCAGCAACGCTGTGTGTGAGTGTATTTTCGCTTGTGTGTTTCTTTCGCATCTCTCGACCGCGCGCGTATACGAAAAGACGGCATAAATCACACGGCACGGACATTAATTAGGACGGAGACACGGCGTAATATGTAGATGCACGCTTAGATTAATGTTATAGAGCGGGATTATTATTTAACATTTTTCCGCAAAGTCTTATTCTATACGTTCGTCTATAACCATATAGAGTACAGCTTACAAGCGGTTTTCTATATTTTCTGCTTAGTACATGTTGCTGTTTTGTAATGTAGCGCGTGCTATAAACATCTCGGCTTACGCTTAATCATCACGTTTATTAACTGCATTGTTTTAGTGTTGGCAGAAGACTTGTAGTTTAAGTATTTTAGATTGTTGATTTTGGTCAACGGAATAACTCTAAAATTACACAACAGATGACGAATTACAGAAACCGGTTAACGCTAGATTTAGGAATTAGGCTATAACATTTAAAAGACAATACTGAGCCTATTCCTTTATATGAGAGTGTGTAATTTCTTGCTTTTGTTGTTGGCAATAAACCAGAATATACAGAAGTATTACAATTATAATCAGCATTAGGATCAAAAGGAAAGAAAAACTCAAATCACTGTTAATAAATAAAAATAATAACTGAACTGATTTATTGACTGTACAACGCCAGAGCAGTTATAATGGCTGTTAAAAAGAATGCCAAAGCGCAGACAGTTGACTGTAGAACAGCGTAGTAATATTTGTACTCTTCGCGATGAAGGATAAGAAGACAGAAATTGCTCTACGGTTAAGGATTTCACCGAATGGTGTGCAGTACACATTGGCCCGGAGAACAAAGACAGGACAAAATCTTGATAGAAGACGAAATGGGCGGCCACGGTGAATTTTGGAGCTGAAAATAGATTTAAGTAACGACTTCCAAATGAGATCAACGTCTAACGGCACCCGATATCGCAGCGCGCGTTAATACGCAACGACGAGCGAATGTTTCTTGTTACCACCGTGAAGAGGCGATTATTGGCAGCAGGTTTAAGTTAATGTATCGGCTGCAAAAACCATTTTTGAAATGTGTACATAAAGAGAAAGGATTAACATGGACAAGAGAGCATACAAACGGGTCACTGGTGCTTGGAACGCAGTGTTATGGACCGACGAGTGCAAGATTCGCGATTCTGATTCACTAACATTGAAGGCATTGCGACAACCAAACAATTGACGTAATCGCAGTCTTTGTTCAAGTATCACTTAGAATTAAATTAATATGTAACTTCCGTTATCTTTTTAAATAATAAGTTTATCTGCAGGCATTACATCAAATTATTAAAAGTGATTCGTTCCTGCAGTCTCCTTTGTGTAAGTCGAAACGTTTCACTTAAAAAATATCAACGTTTAAGTACACTATATTATGTATTAATTCAATGTTCTTATTTTCCCAAACCCTAACTGTACAAAACATGCTGACAAGAGATTATCTACAGATGTAAAACCGTCAATATAAAAGTATATGTACGTCTGTCTAAAATTTAATGGAATAAAAGTACACTACTTCTCATTAGTTTAAGAATCTAGGAAACGCAAAGGCTTGCACGCTGATACATTCAATTATAGGAAATAAGTTACCATAATTTCAATTTCATCATTACCTGCTCCTTCAGAAATATGTGCGATTCTGCTATTTAGTCGCAATCAAGACATAATCATAAATTCGAACCATCTATCCTCTGCCACAAATATAACATCAACATCTAGCAAATTCTACACTAAATTGTTTGCTAAAAATTAAATTTTCCATAGGTTGTACCAACTTCTTTTATGTAACTTCTAATTTCCATCTGCATTTCACTATAAGAAATATTTATTACCTTATTTCAGAGTAGTCCTAATCTTATGAACGAAGGTGTATTTCTAGCTGATCTTATCTGCCTACGCAGTTACATCTTGTTGCTACATCAATAGTGAAGTTTTCGCTTGGTTGGAGTCAGGTAGATATTTATTTGTCAGGTATTTTACTTACATGCATGAGCGTGAGTGTTTAGACCGTGTGTATTGAAAGAAACACTTGAGGTACTCGATTTTACAGAATCCACGAGTGTTCTTACAAGAGCTCAGTGTGAAGCTGAAAAAATGCGTACAAAATAAGCGATATTTGTACTTCATACAGGCATACGATCGCCAGTGTTCTTTGGACGTTAAGAGGAAATATATAAATTTCGATATACGAGGTATATCCAGAAAGCAAAATTCTAGAACGCAATAAAAGGAAATATATATTGAAAATAAATTATTACATTATTTAGTATACACTTAAGACTATTCTTGTGCGTAATTACCACTATTGTCCTAACCATACTACTTTCTGTTTCCACTCTTGATAGAGGAACGCTGACTGCGACTCCATGGATTGTACTTTTGAGTCAGGAGCTTTCATATGAAACCCTGGTGTCGTACCTAGTATGTACACGACTTAAGAAGTCATCTTCCTTATTACACCAATTAAAAAATCAAGTTGCATGACGTTTCAATTTGTACTACTCCATAAAAGTTTTTGGATGTCCTTTCAAAAGTTTAGGTTTTCATACAAAATTTCATATGACAGTCAACGTGAAATTTGAAGAAAGTCCGTTGGCAAGTTGCAATACTGTATCTTCTACATCCCCTAATATTTTCTTCAGATCATTAGTAATCAATGATGGCCATTCACTCCGTTCTTCACTGTACACATTTTGACGTCCTTCATTAAAATGTCCATCCATATCTTCTTCATCGTATCTCTGATAGCATTTTGTTACATTCTGAAAACGAATGATCTATCCGCGCACGCAACAAACATTGTAAAAATGCACTGTTCAACAAATGCTAGAGATAGCCGTTTCGAAATACCGTCAATCTATTCTCAGAGAGACAAGGTAGTTGGCACGCATGCGCGAAGCTGCGACACTAGTATTACCGTGGCGGAAATTGGAAACAGGGGTTACTTTCTGAACATACCTCTTGTATGTATAAACGCTAGTGTGCAAAATTCTTGCGCTATTTCTTCTTTTCTGAAAGGAAAAATGGAATAAATAAAGTACAAATTAGAATGAAATTGTTTGAATGCGTTACAACATATTTTGAAAATCCTTTGAAATACCTCTCCAAAATTTTTCACACTTCTTCCGACAAATTCAACATCATCAGAATAGTCTCCTCTTACAGAAACTTTCAGTTTGCAATCAAAAATATCATTGATGCTAAATTTATGTAGTACACTGAGTGATTATAGTGTACCTATATTTTAGAAGAGATGTGAGTAAAAAATGCTCCCGTCATCGTAATGTCAACGTAGATTTTGCGAACTGAAGTCATCTGTGATGAATGTGACTTAAGCTGATAGGGTTTTCAGCCGTAAAACATCACTAAATAAGTTTACATCAGTAATGGAAACTGTTCAAGAAAAATACTAAGAAGCCCCCTAAGTAATAATAATGTAGTAGTGTACAATCAGTAATCTTTTGAGAAATGTTTATGGAAATATTTACGGATTTGTTAGATTCATATTAAAATGGATCATGAATTGTTATGCGATAGAAGTTAAAAGATAACATAATTAAACTACTAATATATTGCGAATTTCAGTAAAGATATGAATGCTATTATTGACAACATGGAATATTATTGAATATGCTAATAAATAAAAATTTAAATACTATTATTAGATGTTGTTTTTGAATTTATATTACAGGTCGGCAATAAGATATAAAATCTAACAGTTGGCAGTAGTAGATGTAACACATACAGTTGGTCCTAGAAATTCATTGTCGTGCGTCATTCTATGTAGTTCAGTTTATCATTTTTCCAAATATACGTACCTATTTTCTCAGTAGTAACTTGTATAATCTTTTAAGTACTAACGTAAAAATAACTGCAACAAGTATGTTAACAAAATAATTAAAGAATTAAATCTAATTCTGCTACAACATTACGTTTAGTGACGACCAAGTTTTCTGAGTAACGTTCGAATGTCACCCACCCCTGTTATGGTTCCGACATCACTAAACCATGCAATATTGACTAACTTTACTTTAACTTTTTATCTCATTTTAGTAATAAAAATGTTGTTTTATCGCATCCACCCTTAACATCATCACTTACAATCCCATCTTCCATATCTCTTCCTCTGGCAACATGCTACATACAATCCAAGAAGTAAAGCGCTAACATTGTAATAAAATTACTATTCGCGAAACGTAAACATTAATTATTTTTCAAACGTGTCTAAAGTTTTCATGCATTTTCTTGCCATATATGGTACACATATACCTATGTCTACCTTACATAACCAAGCTTCTAAACAGCAATTCACGAACTTGATAATAAAATCATTTTTCTATTGTTCGTAGTCCGTTGGCATTTTCGTAGTAATCGTACCAACCAACCAATAAAACGGCAGTTATGAGTAAATTTTTCACTACACAGCGAAATCGCCAATAATCGTCCGCCTCGTCGTAGAAACTATGGGAGTTGTATGGGTGTAGTGAAGGAATATGGCTCAAAACGAAAAATAGAAAGCCGAACGCATTGTGGAGAGAGATGATCGCGAAGAAGAAGAAGAAGGAGGAGAAGTGACCGACGATGCATGGAAAATAATCCGCCCGCAGTGAAACTTTCAATCATAATCGGTACGCATACGATTTCCAGTAAATCTTCGATTAGTTTGATTAGGGTAATCAGTGGGCCCCGCAGCCGCCTAGATGTTCATACCCTGTGTAATTGAGGATGCCTTCACGCGCTCATGTCTCCCCGCGGGCCCTAACCAACATCGTAGCGAACTATTGCTTCGTCCTCTACCGCTCCATCTTCCTTTCGTACTATTCTTTCCTTCGATTTGTGTGCTATAAACTGCAAGTTACCGAACGATGCAAATCGTACAATTTCTGCATATGTAAATGCTAGACGTAATATATTCGAAAGAAATGTAACTGTAACGTAAGAAAATGGAAGAAATTATGCGGATAAATGTTTATATGCCTTCTTTTAATTTAAGCCAAAAAAGGAGATATACAGGTTCACATTCCAAACTGCTAGTTTACAAAAAAGAAGCATGTCATCATTTTAAACTAAATGTACTTTTAAACTAGATACAATAAAGTTTCAAAAATAAGTTTAAATACTAAATAATTCTAAGTACTAAATTTCTAAGAACAAACATTTCTATACTGCTTAAATGCACGTAGAGCGATCTTATAAAAACTACAAAATATCAAGTTGAATCATATATAAAGGGCATCTACATATACCATGTATACTTCAGTTCATAGAAACTAGAACAATTAATAAAATTTTACGAATTTCGCTTAATTTCAACAACTTTCCGCATAATACTTATTGATGGGTAAGAGCTAGAACGCCATTAATTATCAAACCTACCAACTTTTATCAGACTCACTCAGCAGGCAAATAAGAAAGAAGCTCTTGCATCCAAACATCATACATGGGACATTCTACAAAATGAACGGAATTACGACATATTTCTTTAAATACTCCTTGTCAATTTGTCTTTCTTCGTGAAAATAATCCGCGTGTCCAAACTTCCATGAGCGATAGTGTATAAGTTATGTATCTTTCTTTTATTCAGGCGCACGTGTTAGCATAAAATAGTTATCTTAGGATCCACAATTCTAACTTAAGGTTAAAAAAAACGCATCGTACTTAAATTTATCTTTATCGTCAGATCCTTCCAAAACCATTTAATACAATAAATTTTAGGTTGCAACCATGCCGCTCTCAGTTGCGTTGAGCTTATTCGGTGACATACATCAGTCCAGAAGAAACTCCATGCAACTAAGAGAGAAACATCAGCAGACTCATGCAACTACGAGGCGGTTTCAATCCGCAAACCTAAATTATTTAAAAGAAAACAAATACCGCAGAAGCCTACATCAACAGATTAAATTTACATGAAGACAGATACCTATTGCATGGGCACATGCGTAATTAATATCAGCTATTTGCACTGTTGCAATAACTTGTGCCGTATTCTTTTGCAGATTATTTATACATATATACAGAGAAAGATTTTTTATTAATGAAGTTGATTAAAGAAAAAGAAAGCCGATGTAATGATAATAACAAAATTCTATGGAAATGGATAACCCGTGATATCGATCCCTCGATCTTGTTCTTCCAATCTGTATATACTAATTACAGTAAATGTGTTTATGGTACACGACATAGATTTACTCCAAGCTTCCTGTAACAGAAAATCTCAAACGTATTGCTAGCCGCTATACTGGAGATATTGTCAAACCATGATAGCCTTTTTCTTTCTAAGCGCTCATTTACTGAAGGCAAAAATAAATATACATAGTCCTCAGAAAGCCGGAATTGTATTTTAAATTCTTCTTCCACGAATTTTGAGTATTGCGTATATATATGCATCTCCTAGGTAACCTTCACTGTCTTGTTTGGTTCAAACAGTCTACAAACTAAAAAGAACCTTCAAAGTTGTTAGTAGGTTTTCTTTTTAAATATTTTCAGCACATAAATTGAGGTTAAAATTTCGTTAACAGTTTTTTCTAAACTGTCACTTTATGAAAGAAGCTAAGTTATTATTAAGGCAAAGTACATTTTATGAATACAATGGTTTATTAGAGATCTAAATCTTGTAAACCTTTTAAGATAACTGGTACCAAATATTTGTAAAAGTTTTAATATTTGCATATAAATTGTTGGAAATCTAAATATTATCATATTGTACCAACCTTAGAATTGTATAGGTCTATGTATAGACGATTACATTGTATTACATCGCTTCAAAATTAATATGTATAACGTATCAAAATTGATAGCAACATTAGATTGGTACCTCTATTAATTCATGTAATCAAAATGGAAAAACAAATATTAATTTTAAGAAAATAGCACTTTAGATCACTATTTGACTAAAAAATTATGTAAGTCTTTATAGAACGAGAAAACTATTAATGCAATTATGGAATACGCAAATATTCAAGAACCAAACCCCCTTCAGATAAGAAACTGACCATTTCAAACAAAAAAGAGAATACAAATTTTGGATATATACATTTGTACATACATCAAGTGACATTTTTTACTAGAGGAAATCATACTTCTGCACTGAGACCGGATAATTAATTGTAAAACTACTAAACCAGATTCATTATTTACTTTAGTTAACCGTCGGTAATATCTGTAAAACAGTAACCATGAGACTGAAAAGATTAAATTGTAGAAACATAAGAGAATCTAACTTCATACACATATTTTCATTAAGAAAAAAGTATTTGCAGCACCCACTTTCTGAATTCTCCTTACATATAGGTGCCTTCGCCTTGTATGTGTCTTTCTTCCGTCGTCATTCGTACGGTCGGTGATTTTGCAAAACGCCCTCTTCGATAGACCCTTTCATTGTTCTAACACAGCTAGGGTGATTAACGGCGGCAAACAACGGCAACAGCTCAGCTGCAACGATGCTCTGCTCTCGAACTAGTCGAGTCGAGAGCATTTCTCTCGCTGAGTCGTTACACAAAAGTTCATTTACCACCTGGATCCTCCTCGAGCTCAATACGCCGCAGATTTTTATCTGCATCCAATCGCCAATTGGCAGTTTAACGAGCCAGTTCCTTTATTTGGTTCGACACGTTGTTATCATCGGACTAACGGTGGACGAAGAAGATGGAATTTCAAATTCAAATGCATAGAGTGTATAGTCCGAACTTCATCCGCAATATCGTTTTACCTTATAAAAATCTGCTAAAATCGTAATTGCTAGGTATGGAAATTATAGTTACGTGACGGATCGTTCTTGATTCGAATTAATGGGAAGATTTTTTAGAACTAAGGAATAAAAATGAGCACTACGGAAAAAACCTTTTACGGACTTTTATGGCAAACTTAGTTCACAGTCACCGGGTATAAACTATGATTGACTAGTGAATCGGTATGCCGAATTAGCTACGTTTCAGCACTCCTGTATTCGTCACCTATAGCTCTCTGCCATAAACTTTGCACCAAACGGAAAAATTTAGTATTTCCGCTTTTTCTTATTTATGTCATCGATTTGCGCTTATTTGAAAAGTAAACAAGTTTATATCGAATATGACGAACTATTTGTTTGGAAGTAAAATGTTTTTAAGAATCAAAATAGTACTATTTTTTCAATAGTGTAAAGGAGTTGAGCCGAATTGTACTGTCCTGTTCCTTATTACCAACGTTGAATTTAATTGAATTAGATTTTGTGAACTTTTTAGTAAATACAAATTTCACTAACCCCGGGCAAAAATTTTATTCATTAAAAATTTCACCAAAATCTAATCCAATTAAAATCAACGTTAGTAATTACAAGGAAATTGAATTATCACTGAAAAACCAACCGAAGTTGTTATATATTTCGTATACATCTACGTTTCTCAATTACTATTTTAACCTTTTCGAAATTCAATAGCTTTGAAGCTCTTTCAATTCTCTCTCTTTTTTTATTGAAATCCAGGTTTTGAACATTAATTTGACCCAGTAGATTCCTGGAATGCCGACATGTAAAATGATTTGACAACAGTTATTTTATTATTATTTATTATTTTTATACCAAACACCTTTAGTTAGTGATAAGGCATTATGATATAAAATGTTAGTTTATCGTATAAACAGACATTTTATTTAAAATTATGACGTAGTAAACGAAGTTTACATTACCAAAGCGCCTTACTTCTTCACATTGCCATATGTTTCGATAGGGTGTACACTATGCTCGCGATAGATAAGTTAAAGTCACATCGTGCTCATTAACATTTACATATATTTAACAAAATTATGTGAATTTTTATATGCTGTGTTTGCTAATGTTAGTCGACCACATGCCATAATTTATATAATCATTCCCAGTAGTTGGAATTTCAATGTATTAATTTGCTAATATATGACCAATAAATTAACATCGTAAAATCCATGATTTAATAAGGATGGCTACAAACTGGCGATTAAGTCTTCGCATATTTACGAAATATTGCTTATTTTTGAGTGTATTTATCTATCATATTAATGAAAAAATTGCAATTGCATTAGTCGTTAGTAAGAGTTATACGCAAAGAGAAGTGGTTGCAATTTTTAATGAACCGCATCCGAATAAAAATGTATCTCACATACGAGGCCGATCAGAAATGTTTCCGGACTCGACAAGAAACACACAGTATTGGTGTGGTTTTTTATTTTTATTTTTCGATGTAGTCTCTTCGAAGATCAATACACTTTTTCAAACGGTGCTCCAGTCTCCTCAAGACGTCGAAAAAGTAGGATGTTTCGAGGTCTGCAAAATAGCCATGTGTAGCGGCGATTGCTTCCTCATTTGAAGTAGATCTCTTTCCTCCCACTGTTAAGAATCAGTGGGAGGAAAGAGAAATCTGAAAAAGATTTCAGATTTGGGAATAGGGGAAAAGTCGCTGGGGGCTAGACCTGGTGAATATAGAGATCCATCCAGAAGTGTTTTATTTTTATTTTTTGCGAAATCGCCTAACTTGCTATACAAAACACTCTTAAACAACAACTGGCAGTTGCCATAAAAAGGTTGCCCTTGCCGGCCAATTAATCCACTTCAACCTTCGTGCGTCATCTCTTGCCGACTCCGGAAACATTTCAGGTCGTCCTCGTATACAGCTGGAATAGTTTCACATAATCCTATTTTATTGTTAGCTAGTTATTGCTGTTGCAAGAAATATTTGATAAACTAGTGCCAAAAAGCAGCAATGTACGCATCAAATTGCTTACCTCTTTGGAGATGTTTCCAAGAGCAAGCGAAAATAATTGTTATTAATTGTTTAATTTTTTTATATATTAAGAAATATTTATTTTAAGAACACACACCGACAATGATTACAGAACGAATTTTTATGTTGAAAGTCGCCCGCATTTTAAATTTTTTCATTTGTTTCTTTCGTCGTCGTCGGTATAGTTTTCTGTGAAAATGTGAATGTCAATTACTTCAGATAGAAAAGGCCAACGTGCTCTAAGCCAAGCGACAACCAACGCTTCTTATACTTGACAAATACCTCGAATAGATCCCAACTCCCGATGTCATTATGTATACAGGATATGATATATTTGCGAAAATAAATCAAAGTTCGACGGTTCACCATAAAAAAATATTATTTTAATATTTGGGATATATATCAAACCGGAATGAATTTTGTTTCTTTCAGCGATGTAAAGCGATGTTTTGGTAGTGGTAGCCGTGAGCGGAATTTTAAAATGTATACTTTGGAAATCTAACGATTCCGATTGGCGTTTGGTTTTACTAACAAGACGGATACGGTAGTGCATCTTACATGGCTCCTACATACTATAAAATGTTTGGTTCTAAAAACTACTTTTTTATCCAAATTAAACATAACAAGATATTTTCGTGCTTTAGGCTCATACTTGAGAACGAATTATACATATATGTATATACACTACCGTCCAAAAGTTTGGAAGCAGCAACGGATTTTACACATAAGTGACTGTCTTTAAATAAAAGTAAATTAATTGAAACATAATAATATTTATGCATTATTTAGCTCGTAAGTTTGTTTTCGTCGGTATGACCTCCTTTAACTTTGGTAACCGCTGTACAAATTTTAGACATTCTCTAGACATCTTCAAAGTAATTTTTCGAGACAATCCGCATCAATTTGTTGGCATGCGTTCTTTAAAAATTTCCATAGATGTTCAGCTCTTCGATCAAGCTTATCCCATAAGAGCTCTACGGGAGATAAATTCCCACTTTGAAGAGGCCAAACCAACCATTTTAGTTCATTTCTTGGTGCTTTCTCCTGTAGAAGGTTTTTACAGATTCGAGCCGTGAGTTTGGACTCATTGTCTTACTGGAACACAAACGGCTCATCAACAAAACGGCTTCCACATGGAATGTCATGATTTTGTAAAATACCAAAAATACTCTTCTTTCCGCATTGTACCTCTAATTGTTTACCACCTCCATGTTTGACGCACCACACTAAGCAGGCCTCACTAGGTCTTTCCCCTGGTAGTCAACGAATAAAACTTCTCCGTTGCATACCAAACAACTGAAATTTGGACTCGTTGATCCAATCATCCAGTAACCAGTTTGCATGGTCTCTTCCCCATGTTAGTCGTTTCTCTTTATGCACGTTTTAGAAACCTGCTGCCAATAATCGCTTCTTGACATTGGTAACAGAAACGTTTGCTCATCGTTGTGTACTAACACGCGTTGCGATATCCGGTAGCTTTAGACGTCGATATCGTTTCGAAGTCATTACTATAAATCTATCCTCAGCTCCAGACGTGACCCGTAGCCGCCCACTTCGTCTTCTATCAAGATTTTATCCTGTCTTTCCTCTCCGAACCAATGTGTAACGCACACTTTTCGGTGAAATCCCTAACCGTAGAGTAATTTCTCTCTCATCCTTCGTCGCGAAGAGTAAAAATATTACTACGTTGTTCTATAGTCAACTGTCTTTGTCAACTTTTAGCATTTTTATGCCTAGTACTTCACCAAAAACTGGACCACCGAGCCGTTGTTCTTTGTATAAGTACAGAAGAAAGATTTGTTTTATAATTAGATTTTGACTTGTTGTTTCGTAATATTTTAAGGGTGGGTAAAAATTTATGGCCGGTAGTGTATATATTATGGGCTTTCGTTCATCTTTATAATGATAAATTTTTCTAGTAATTACCAATGTTAAAACTATTTGCAGTACTGGTTCCCGTGACCTAGTGGTATGACACTCGCCCGCCAAAATGCACACAATGTTCTGTTTAAAATAAGAAAGTTGGCATCATTTCTAGTAACATGGGAAATAGAATAAAACCACCAATAACACAAAAAATTTCGAAACAGCCAAAATCGATATATTTGTTGTGATAAGACTCTGTTCAAAAGTTAGGAGGGGTGCACATACTTTAGGGCCTCATCGTATGTATGCACATCTATCGACTAAAAATATTTTCTTATAAAATAAAAGCTTTCGTTTTTACACTAAAATGAAATATTCTTTCAGGAAAATGAATAGTATCTCCTGAAAATTTTATTATCATTAAATTAAATTCTGTAATACAGATACTATAACTTTCTATCCAAATGATAATAGGGTTAGGCAGGAATTTTAAACTAGTTACTATTCCATTTTATGTGAGCTATTTTTAGTTTACCTTGTGTATGTAACTTATATGAGCTTTCCACGGCGATACTAACTACAGTTCATCTTCAAGTACTTCTCTAATAAGCGAATAGTTACAGAACATATTTTTAATAAGTGTGTTGTTTAGCAATCTTCCACTAACTAGCGGCTTCTTTGAAAAAGTGAGTAATTTCGCGTCCGTTTTCGAAAGGAAATCGTAACCATAATATCGCTTTCTTACAATTAATATTTATTATTGTTCACTTGCTAAACCGTCGTTATTTTCGAAAAACAGCGTAAAACATGATGAGCTCGAGTTGAGTTATAATAGATATTTACCACCTCATTCAGAAAAAGGAGAATATTGGCGTAGGACGTATAAATCATTAGATAAGGTGGTCTTGCTTAACAAAACTCAAACTTATTTCAATCGTAACGACCACTAGGCGACTTGAAATACGGTTAGTATTTGCTGGTAATAAATTTCTTATGGAATGTACAAAAGGGATACTACAACGGTATATACATATGTATGTGTTAATGAGAACAAAAAAATAGGTGAAGTTAAATGTAGAAATTCTAAATCAAAACGTTAAGCAGAAACTGTCACAACTACGTACTCGACAAGAAAAGAGAAACTTCTTATTCAAATTTTGCATGTCGCATTGACAAAGAATTATTCGCAAAGTTCGATGGAAATTCGTTTATTCAAATGCGCGCATCTATTTCCATTCCATAATTTTTTTTTATGTAATCACAATATTTCTGCTGTCACTGAAAGGTAGATTTGAAGAAATATTGTGTACATGCAAGGATCCTGAAGTAGCGATAAAGAAGTGGAAGGCCTATAAAGATAATAGATGAAGAAAATTTTTAGAATCTGACGTTGTGTTGCTGTTTGAAATCTATTACTTCGACCAAGCAATAAGTAGAAACGGTTGGAATATGCAAAATACCAAAAAATTGGATCATAGGCATGTAAAATCCAGTAATGTAGAAGTAAATGAAATTTAAATTCTTTAGTCTATAACGGTAGCAGTATATTCGCAAGGCGAAAAACACCTTCAATGTATTCAAGCCACGATTATCCATGAGAGTGGTTACATTTTTATATGGTATTGCATTAATAGATTTGGTGTTGTTAATTGGTGATTAGAATTACCGAAAAATTAACAATTGAACATTATCTGCGCATTTTAGAAGAATACGGTATAGCACCTCAATTGACTCAAATTTCATATTGCACAGGTCAATGGGCCAAACGTTCTAGTAGAAGTATGAAAAATTATTTCATTGAAATAGCAAAAGCTATACTGGAAATTATACATTGGTTTCCTCACATATCCAGTTTCAACTTAATTGAACATATGTATCTGGACAGAAACAAACCCAGAAGTAACCTAAAGGGGCCAAATGAATATTTTAAAATAAAGTGCTGCTCCGCTTTTCAGACCGCACTTGACCAGTATCGCACTCACAATCTCGAAACCGTATTCGAATCCTAGGGTACGCATCCTAGATTAGAAAGTCTTTAGAATACGAATAACGCGAATATAGCATCGACTGTACCCAAGCCCTCTTCATAAACCCGTATATCCGCGTGTATCCACGGATACTTGACCCGGTTCAGGACTTTACTTTAAAGTATTATAGTATAAACCAAATTGTATAGGATACCCGCGTATTTAGTTATAATTCTTCATGGCACCATAAATATTGTCTTTATTTATACTGAGTGAGCTTTATCCGATGTTTAGTGGGGATCTTGAAAGCTAGCGCAGATAGAAAGACGATTAAAGTGGGTGGTTTACAGTCTTAGGCAATCCCAAAGATAAACCGGTGATGATGAAAAGGTCTGGAATTTATCAAATCGCATGCAATGATTGTGATAAAGTTTATATTTGACAAACAAAAAGGAGTATCGAAACGAGGTTTGAAGAACATATTAGACACTATCGTTTCGATAAACCAGAACTGTCACGCGTAGCAGAGCATATGGTAAAATCCGGACATAAAATTGATTTAAAAAATCTTAAACTTCTTAAAAACGTAAACTCGTGTAAAGAATTAGACGCGTACGAAACGATATTTATAAAAAGGAACAGAAACTTATTGAACAGAGAACCATCCCCAATTGCGCACTCGAGTCTAATGGATTTATTGCCATAAATACTTACTGTTCGTTACATCCTTTCCTCAAAATACACAGATATCTGAGACCACCCATAGATTGTAAACAGTCATATGTTTTAAGAAATTTTAGAGCCTGCGTAGAAAATAATTTGCATGTATGACACAGCTTTTACATTCAGCTGGTAACACAGTTGACAATGAGAGTCCACGTGCTCTCGAAACGCTGCGTTCCGAATAATTAAAAAAATTGTGTGAGTGGAGTTTACCGCTATATCCGTGGACTTTAAAAGAAGTGTAAAAACGAAGTTGCAGGTATGGTTTAATAAGGCAAAAAATGTGTTCTTTTTATAGAAATCGTAGTCAACTATGGCTTAAAAATGCACTTTGTGAACTATTCCAGCGATATAACACTTGGCATAAGTATTTTTATAAATAAATAAATTACGGACATTTTCGCCTTTTAACTTCGGAAACATTCAAATATTAAGTTATAGAAACAATTGATAGATGCAGACAAGAATTACTAACAGGTGCAAATAGCTTTAACTTCCAATTAATGCTCTTCGAGGTTCGTAAATTAGCAACATGACTTTTTCTAAACGACAAAAGCCTGATATGTCTGCGTGTTATGTTTGTGTCATAAAGATTCTATACAACCGTACAACAGTACTTCAAGCGGTATTTCAATCATCACCAGCTTTCTTTAGCTACCCTGAAGAGACCATATGATACTTTGGGGAGTGTGGTTCTTTCTGTAATTTAAATTAGTTTGCGCATGGTATTAATGAACAGACAGAGGTGTACATATTGGCATGTGCAAAATCCATGTTCAACCCGACAAATTTCAATAGAAACAGGCACAAGACAACGTATTGTTGTATCAGTGCTGAAGATCCACAGATTTAATCCATATCAATTATTAAATACTATACCGCGATCATTACAGTAAACATATTGAATTTTTTACTTGCTTTGCTAACATGTGTAAAGTTAACCCCAATTTAAATTTTAAGTTATGTAGGCATATGATTTGAAAGTAGTGGATGTTTAATAGACCGAATTAATATTTATGAACGCAAGAAAAGCTACATCATGTTACGCAGAGGAAACCACAAGTCTAGATTTTGTTTGGTGCGGCATCATTGATTCAGCAATTCTTGATCCATGTATTTTTGACTGTACGTTAGCTGTTGATGGTTATATGCTAGATAAATTGCCCTTACAGAGATACTGGAATGGTTTCAACACAATCAAGCATCGCTCCATAATCAGCTAACGATACTAAACCTAGTGAAGCACTCCCGAACTCAGTCCCAGGATTTGTTTATTGTAGACCTCTATTTATGGCAAATGGTAAATGGTAAAAGATAAAGTGTTTCAAAAAACAAACAGCATAGTAGATGACTTTGAATAACTATACTAGAAGCCTTTGATAATTTTGAGAGACATTCCGTTAGAAAAGCAACAAATTCAGTTTCAAAAAGATTCTAACAAGTGCATTAATCATACTGGTAGAGCTTTTGAAAATATTTAGTTTTAAGTACTTTACTTACCTTAATTACGTTGTTTAAATATTGCGTTAGTTGTACTCTAACTTCCTTTATTGTTTCGAATTTATCGCTTGTTATTCTCTATATTTTTAGTTTCTCAGAAAGTATGTTTTGTATAAAATCGGAAATCCAACGAAATATGTGTCTCATACTAAAATAATTATGATCATAATTTCGAAATTAAAAGTTGTGCTATTACATCGTTGGAATTATCTCAAAAATACCATTTTTATGGTTCCCATTAAACAACAATTTTTTAGTCGTACCTCAAAAATTATAGCTTAAATAAAAAGATCAATTAGACTATCTTATTAAGCATATAACTGTCTACAACTTTTTTCTTTACACTTTCTTTTTCTAAAATTAATAATAACCGGGGTATAACCGCCGGACAAAATAACAAAAAAATGGGATTTTTCGAGATATCTAGTTATCCGCGTATTTTTTCCAAAAAACGAAAGGCCTATTCACTTGAGCTCTTGAAAACTCCGATTATTCCCCTATTTCATCATCACACCATTTCGTACTAAACATCAGAGAAAACTCACTCGGTATATGAACGTATTTCTTTTAATTCTACCATAGCAATAAATTTAAACTAAACCCTTAATAGTCGTTAAGATATTCACGGTATCGTATATATTGCTACTACATATATGTACCTGTAATATTCAACTCTTCCTTTCCACATGCTACTGCGTATGAAGACGTCGATCGGCTTGCTCTCTAAAAAGATAGCGGAGATTAGTCACGTGACACGGTGCTAACACTCAATTGATTAATTCCCTCAAGAGAAAAAGATGATAGAAGAACATATCCAAATGTTTTTGCTACCGGCGTGCTCTATTGAATCCCGCAGCTCCGTGTCGGCCCCGCGTAACCGAAAAAGAAAACTATTTAGACGTGCGCGCGGCATCCATTCAACCAGTTCAAAGGCATTGTCCTATCACATCACCATCGTTGGCCGTCATCATCATCATCATCATCATTGCTACCTCGCCGTACCTAAGAACGTAAGTTGTCCCATTGGTGCTATACTCTCCGATACAGAACGGTTGTGTTCTTCATTATCTACCGATATTGGATTTCAATGGTGTTAAATTGGGTCGTCGGCCGGTTGTAAGTGTTCGATTATAATTTGGGACACATCTTCGGCTTTGTGTACTGATTGAAATATGGATAACTCTATCTTTTCGATGCGAGCAAAGAGAATGGAAACGGGCAACGTACGAAAAAAGAAGAAAATTAAGTACGAAGCAATCTGAACACAAATTGGGATTTGAAACAGAGCACCTGTTCTACTTAATCGTTGGAATTTTTACATCTAGTACTACGAGTATCTTTCTAAATAATCTAAAATGTGATATTAATACCTCTGAAACATCACTACAGTTACTGCTCCTATACTGAAGATTTCGAAGTGGAATATCTACCGTATATGTGAATACTTGTAATATGACAATCAGGCGTTTTGTCTCTTACCGAAAAGAAATATCTATGTGTATGTGAGATCTCTTTTACGAGGATCTATGAATGTTATAATGTGATCTCTATATATTTTGCAATATAAGCAACCATTGTCTTTATTGCCTACACTCCACCTCGCATTGGCTTTTAAATTAAAATAATAACTACACTATACTTTTCACGATGTTCGTATCTTTAACAATTAAAAAAAAATAATTATTTGAAATTTAATTAATATCGATAGTAATTGAGACTCTTTTAACTAAAATCGATTAAATATAGGCAAGTCATTCACTTGCATTCCTAAAGAAACATTCTTTGCAAATAAACACCGCATGAGATGAAAATTGGAACAGCAAAAAGACTGGAAATTCTTTGACCAAACTTGGCAGAAGCGAATAACTATTCAAAGGTTATAACTTCAAAGAAAAGGAACAAAAGGTTAACATAATTTAATTTTATTTTTATCAATAATGTATTGTCTTCTCTTAGTTTCACATTCCAATAGGTGATCGATATCCTCTTGCGGTGTCATGCCCCAAACAATCAGCTGGCAACAGGTCGAGAAATCTAGGTGGTCATGGCAAGATACTAACATCAGCCTCTTCAAACCAGTTTGAGAAGTTTTCGCTGCAGGGATTGCCCTGCTGGAAAGAAGAGTCTTTGAGGTGTTGAAGATGTAGAAGGATATGGGATTCCAACACCTCATCAACATAACGCTGGACGTATGATACCCCGGATAGACACCAATACAGATATACTTCCATGTCCTATAGCTCCCCATAGCATAACTCTCACGGCTCTACCTTTCAACAGAAAATTGAATATGGCGATGCTGCATCTTATTAGTTCTTGGCGATTTTCCTAGCTCTTGCCCGTGACTGATAACAACGCATGATAGTGGATTGATTCCGGTTAGAGCAGTTTGCAATTTCCCAAAACTAAAAATCAACCACGCGCAAGCTAACAATTAGCACGTTCTCGCACTCTTAACGTAACCAAACTCTCATAACACAAGAAAGAAAAATATAACAATAGAAAACAGTGAAGATTAAATCAATACTCACAAGAAATACACGACGTTAATGTCAGAAAAGACCGCAAGGAGTCAAGTTTACCATGACTACTTGATCTATCGTAACAAAGTTATGATCAATTACTAACTTTGAATAGTTATGTTCCTGCCAATTTTGGTCAAAAAGTTCACACTCCTTCCCTCTGCTAGAATATCCATGTCACATATTTCAGATATTATAACCTACTGCAATAAGTATTGGCTTAAGTATATTGTCAATATTAAGTACTACCAATAATAGAACTTATAAAAAAAATAAAGCACCTTGAGGAGGTTTATTCATGGAAGTCAAGTTAACATAGGACATATGTATTTGTCTAGGCAGAATAGAAGAGATATATAGTCTATCAAGCCTATGTTCAATTATACTCTATTGCAAATTTTCGGGACATTTATTTACCATATTGGTTATTATGATATTTATAATATGTTATGACACTGATGAATGTAATAATAACCATTTAAATCATTAAGTATGTTAATACCTTATTACTGTTAAACGAAGAATCCCGATAAATGTATTATGCATGATATGCATCAAAATTCATATCGACCGGAGCATAGCAATGCAAATATTGAAATAAACAATACATAGTGTGTTAACAGAGTATGTTCGAATGGAGTTGAATGGATATCCCTATCAATTCGTACAAACAAAATACGATATATATATCGTTAAATACAATAATTTATAATTAAGAAGTAGCTACAAACCGAATCATCGAATAAGAATATATACAAAATTCCAGCTTAATGCTGAGAAAAAATCACTCGAAACATCACATGAGTATTTTAACTGTAACTATTTTCTGCAAGTACTAATACTGTTACAAATCAATTCACTATAGATATACTGACGCAACGAGTTCATTATTTCTTTTTAGTATGCATTAATACCACTCCAATACTTACATTTTATTTAAAAAGTTGTCCTTGTAATCATATGATCTAACGTAAGTCTACATACATAACAGTAAGTCTGATAGAGAATTCTTTTGGGCAGTTTGAAATATGTGTAATAGTTCTTGGTATTATTAGATACGCTCCTCATACCGTAAGATCTATAGAAAATTATCTTATGCTGAAGAGATTAAACCAAATCATTTCTGAAACAACTCTACGAAGATTTGGGTGCGTATTCCAAATGAAAAAATACATATATTTGGATACAGTTTATCTGAAATTTGTTTTAGATTAACATGGTGTGCAAAAAACATATTACGAAAAGGCTAGTTTCTGATACAAAGAAGGCATATAGAAATGCCAGAATGAATTCTTTAGTGAGATTGATCGTTTCGATTTTTTATCATAAACAAGTCGATAAGCAAATAATTATTTTGTAATATGTTCAGCTTAACTCGTAAAAACACGTTAATAACGAAATTCATGATTCGTCGCAGATCAAGTTTGACTCGCAGCCAAACATTTGATTTCTAAAACCATTTCACAACTTTGCCAGTGTATAGCGTATATTGTCAATAAATATTTTAAAACCAATTTAGGTGTTTGGTATCCAATAAGAGATGTTTAAAACTTACCTCGCGTTTCTCAATATTTTCAGAAAGAAATACTTTCTCGAGGATGATAAACATTGAAGCTATGCTGTCTCGTTAAATGTACCCTTGAAATGGCTACTTAAAAGTTCTATCGGGTATAGATCGCATCGAATAAGAAAATTCATATCCGTTTCCCATTTAATCGAGTCTATTCATGACGTCATTAATGCCTTCCAATTGAGACACGAAAAAGTTAATATTCATGTCTCTGCATCGTTCCCCGTTGACTGTAACGTTTTGACCATCATCATTTTTTGTAGACATATGGACCAATGATTCTACCAGCCAATTAAGGGCACCAAACGGTGAAGTTTTCTGGATGTAATGTGGCAATTCTGCTTCTTAACACAGCCATTTAACAAAAAGTGTGCTTCATCGCTAAACAAAATTTTCAAATGAAATTGTGGATCAATAACAATGTTTCCTTCGGCCCATTCACCAAATGTACGGCACGAACGATGATCGTATGGCCTCACTTCCTGTACAAATTTTCCATAAAGTGGATGGACACATGCTTAATTATTGAGCACGATGATGTATTGACGCATTTTTGATTCAGAATCGAACAAAGAATATTACTGTGTACAGCTTTTATGTCAATTTAAACACACCCTATATATACCTATATGTTTTTCTGTACTAAAATGTAAAATTGAAAACAATAATAGAAGAAACTCACAATTAAGATTAAACAAGAAGGGACCATTATTGCAAGGTAATATTAAATTGTTTCGTTTTGTTTTTTGTGTAACATTGAGATAATAGTATTCCTATGATTAAAGTAGCATTTATAATCATATGATTTCGTTTTGGATTTATGGATACTTTAATAATCCGTTAAACTGTAATGAAGAAGTAAATAGAAACATTTTACTTCTTGATTGTCAAATAATATAGCTTATTGCGTACTGCATAAAACTTCTTTTTCCGAATGAAGGTTAGTTTTATCTGAACGGTTATATGAACACTCAAAATTATCGTACTTGGGAGTGCTAATAATCTTCATGAATCAATGCAAATCTGAGTTTATGTTACAATATCCAGAGTTTACCAATATGTTTCCAGCAAACAATAACTGCAGAATGTTACAATGTATTAACCTTGGATCAATTTATAAATCATCTGGATATCATTGAACTAGCAGATAGTTATTTCCACCAGGATGGAGCAACGATATATACATCGTCGCAAAGAACATTGGAATACTTGGAACAATTTTAGCTTTGATCTATGGTCATTAAAGTTTCCTAGCCTTACCCATTGCAATGCCTTCTTGCATACTTAAGAAGAATTAGAAAACGCTATTCAAGATTAAGTTAATTTCTTAGGCAAAACTGTGCATACCCTTCACAATGCGAACAAAAATGTGAAGCGAGAAATTAATCTTTGCATAGGTAAGAATTGGAATCTTTCATATTATTTGCTTAGAAAATCAATAAATACACATATTATTATGTCATTAATTTATGTTTTCAACGTTTTATTTAATGTGCACATTAATACTTCATTTATAAATATATAGTTGATCTCCATTAACTTTATCGATAAAATCACTGCTACCAATTATATCACTCGTTTTAACTCTCGTTACATATGTAAGTGATACAATTACGCAAAATCTGACCAGACTCATAGCTAAAACCATCAAAGAATACGATTTGCTTCTATAAGTATTAATGGAAACGACAATACAAAATTAGTATACTTCCGAGCATCTTCAATTACAACTACCTGAATGCCTAAACTAATTAAGGCATGTTTAAATGGCTCTGTAATATTACTGAAAATTCATACATTTCATCCCATGAATCTGAAATTCGATTTCGCTACTGTAAGTACAACCGGTCTTTAAAATCTAATATTAACAAGAAATAGGATGAGCCACTCAAATTGAAATTAATTTATATCCTTCCACGTTTATATATCTATCTTTTAGTTTTTTTTTAGTTAATTAATTGCGTTTACTTTAAAACTCGTGGCCATTCCTGCAGTAAAATTTCAGAGAATATATATGAATGTATATGATTTTCATTTATATTAAAAGGCAGCGTATTTTCCGCATTTAAATAATTTGATAAAAATTACTTTACCCGCCTGTATGTAGGTACTTCATCTAATACAAAATTTATCCTAATATTTGCATACGCCCGAATGTCCAGGCAGGTGAGACAAGAAAGTGGGACTATAACGGGCCACCCGGATAATAAGGGACTTTCGTCGACGAACGGGGTGCACACGAACGGGTTTTTTTTTCAGGGGAGGCAAGAAGAAGGTGAAAGGTGGCGGCGGCGTGAGAGCCCGCTGGTGGATTCGAGAGGGTGGGCGCGCTCGGGACGCAGAATCTTATTAAATTGCCCGGGCGTCATATCAGCCGAGCCTGCGTTGCCAGGGAAACGGCCGGGACACTTTGAAAGTCTAATGCATACATCTCACACTTCGGGGCGGCGGCAGGGTCGCGGAAGGCAGGGTGCAGGAGTAGGACGAAAGAGGAGGCCGTCATTTTGTTTTCACCCATTCTTCTATTATAGAACTGGCGCGCACTGTCTCTCCTCTCTCGGTATTCTCGTCGTTTTTTCTCTCTTCTTCCTTCCTCGTTCGCCACTTTATCTCTTGAATTCTCTTCGTCTTCTTCTCTTCCTAAACAGTGGCGTAGTAAATCTGTGCCCCCATGTGAGAGTTCGAATAGCACTTCGCACAGCTTCACAAGTTACTGCTACTACATGACGACACCTTTATGCGTGTGTCTACTTCTGTGTAAACAGTTTAAGAGCGCTTATATACATCTTCATCCGAAAATAGTTTGCAACCATCACCTTTGAATAAAACAAGAGCTAATTAGGGAGTATGAATTTGGAATCAGTTCAAGTTGCACTGAAGTAATACAATTAACAATATTCAAAAGAAATATATGAAAAAAGATTAATAATGTAATTTCATAACTAGAGTTACAGTTAAGCATTTTGCGAATGCTGCAGACTCTAGAGAATATAAGGATGTGAAAATAATTAGAGAAATATCAGTAGGGCTGTCAAGTCTGTTAGGGTACCATATTCGACAACATCGTAGTAAATTATACTAGGGTAAGCTGAAAAATTCGTTAACTAACTATGAGATGGCGCTATGTGAAAGCAATCTTTGTCGCTATTTTATAGCTTCATGTTTCAATGACATACATGTTAAACTTCATATCGATCTGTCAATAGTTTGTTGTGTACACTCGTTCAAAGCAGCGCATTTTAAAAATGGCCAATATTGAAATTCGTGCAGTGATTAAAAGAAATTCCAAAGAAATTCATGCTGATATGGAAAATGTGTTAGGCGAGGATGATCCTTCCTTTAAGACTGTTTGCAAACGGGTAAATGAATTTTAAAAAGGTTGTACGAGCGTAAATGACGATCCCCGTTCTGGGCGCCCAAAAACAGCCACTTTTGCAGATCGCCGATTAACATTGAAAGATACTGCTAAGGCTACAGGCATCTCCAGAGAACGGGTGACGTACATTTTAAATGTTAAATTAGACATGTCTAAGAGATGTGCGGGATGGGTGCCACGTAAGATGAGCATCTTACCGCAAAAACTCAAACGCGTGAAATGTTCTACAGGCATTTTAGAACGGTTTCGGCAAAATCGAACAGATCTTTTGCACCAATTTGTGACTTAAGATGAAACATGGATCCACTACTATACATCGAAAGGTAAGCAACAAACAAAACCATGGACCAAACGTGGTGAACTGGCTCCAAAGAAGGCCAAAGTCATTCTATCCGCAGGAAAGGTGATGGCTTCCGTTTTCTGGGATGCGAAGGGAATTTTGCTTATCGATTACCTTCCAAAGGGACAAACAATTACTGGATAATATTATTATAAACTTTTGGATCGATCGAAGGCAGCTATCGTCGAAAGAAGACCCGGAAAAAAGCAAACAAAAGTCTTTTTCCATCAAAACAATGCGTCAGTTCGCAAGAGCGGAACTGTCGAAGTAAAATTAGCCAAGTTAAAGTTCGAAGCGCTTGAACATCACCCCATATTCACCGCATTTAATTCCGTCGGACTATTATCTCTTCCCCAAGCTTAACAAACATCACGGCGATATGAGATTTGCTTCGGATGAGGAGCTAATAGCTGCCGTGGACCACTATTTTGAGGAGCTCGAGGAAAATGAGTACTGTGAAGGCATAAATAAACTTGAGCATCGACTAAATAAATCTGTTAATCCTGAAGGAGATTATGTCGAAAATATGCTTTAGTTACCGAATTTTTCAACTTACCCTCGTAAGTAACAGTTTGTACTTAATAATACGAGGTTTGTTCGGAAGTACCATTCCGTTCTACCGCCACCGCAGCGCTATTGTCATAGTTCTGCGCATGCACACGTATCTCTGCTGAAATGTTTGACAATTTTTGAGCCCGCCTGCTGTGAAGTGCGCTCTGTAATACGGGTTTTGAACGCAAGGAATACTAAACTAGCCGAAATCCATCGTCAACTTGTAGAGATGTAGACATCACCTATGTTTACACATATAATATATAGCGACTCGCGTTATCCCTGCTGAAAAACTCTATTCTAAAATTGCATTACTATTTAGAACAATGTTTGATATTACAACAACACGAGAAGCTTTGTTTCGGAGACTTTGGTTATTAATGCAATCTGTGTTTACTGTTCCAGTGTACTGCTCGTTCAATAGCTCTTTCATTCACACGTTGAAGAATAACAACAATAAACGGTTATTATCTGGTAATTTATATATGTATTTCGTGTAGTAATTAAAATAAGCATTTTTGCACGAAATAAAATTAAAACAAAGTATAAAATCACAGAACATATTAACTAATCACAGAATTTCCCTGAAGCATATAAATCCAAATTTCTTGTTAAGTTCATCTGGGACGACTTTTGGTATCTGTAACAAATATTCAAAAACTTTTGAAACAAATGCATAAATTGGTTGAAACGCTTTTTCAACGTTACATAGAGTCAAAATTGATGAAGTCAGAACCCTTCCCACATAATGCAATCTAGTATTTAACCAGGCGCCTTACTATCGCTATTACAAGTGAGCATTTTTGATCAAATAAAAGTTTGAAATTTGAAGTAGATTGAGGAGTGAAGCTTCTTTTCCACCAAATGTGTAACAGTTATAAGAAAATAATTGATACAGTCATTCAATATTTTACAGGAAGCTCCTTTGTGCTGGTGATTTTCAACGAAAGATTTTGCAATCATTCTGTAGCAATCGCTACTACTATATAATTCAAGTGAATAGTTCGTAAATCCGTTCCAACTTGGGCTCTTTGAAATTTTATCCGCGTTTCTTTGATGGTTACTGACTCTTTGGGATTGAGCTCTAATACTATGGACTTTATTCTCTAAAAATTTGCACAATAATAAAAATCTGCTTGTAACCACGTGCCCCGGCGTTATGAGAATTTGTTCGCGAGATTCTCGAATTGATAAAAACTCTTTTAGCGTCTGTTATTCAACTATCTACACCCGAATAATTTTTGCGAACATTTTCTGCGACCAGATGTAATGTGTGAAACAAATACGTTACATGCAATAAACTGTAGTAAGCACTCATTAATACATAAGATTACGTCCCGCACAAAGCATTGACGACGTGACTACAAAAACAAACGACTGGAACTTTTCCGGTGTACTTTGTATGACATTATGAATAGCTTTGCTGGTGCAGTTTGACAACCTTTTGGTAGCTAATAAAAATGGAGTTGAATATTGCAAAAGTTCAAAAGTACATACTATAATATTTTATCTAAAACTTACAGAACGGTCAACTTACTATCTTAGATGATGTATTACAAGCTGTCAGCATTTAAACTATTTGTACTACAGATTCGTCTTTCGATCGGTGGAAACATTTTTTTTTATATTCGTGGTTTTGATCGATTTTATTTCCAAAAAACATACTGTCTATCGTCCATTGAACAAACTACTTTAATACCGTCATATATTAAGACTGAAAATTGTCCTATAAATTTATTTACGTGTTCACGAACGGCAAACTGTGGTCATACCATTTTGCACGCCTAGTTACTCCACGACATCAAATTCTGATCGTTATTAACGCCAAAAAAATCCGCGCGCATCTAAACCTACAAACTTACCGAAGTCATCATATCGAATGAAGTACTTGTGTGATGTAAAACAATTGCGGGGTCGTTCTTACCGCTATGCATTTGCTACAGTTAAGCCGCATCAACAACCGCCAATGAAAACTGTCACAAATCTGTGCGCTGCACTTATACATATTTTCTGTTTTTGCATTACACTAAATTACCAATAATAGAACTAATGAATACATCAAAATATAGGAAAAAAATTGAACCAATCTCGCAGGATCTCAAATAATATAATAAAACAATGGCTACCGGTTTCGTGTACATTTGCGCATCATCGGGCCAAGATACTCCAGAAAAGGAGTACAAAATCAAAACAGATGCAAATTAAAATGCCAAAAAGAAGGCAACGTTCCTGTAATCTATGTTAATTCTGTGGGCAAGAAAATATTTATTTAAAAAAATATATTAAGTTTATACACATTAAAGGATGATACAGTGAAGTTATCACATATTAAAGGATGATACAATGGTTCTTCTTTGCTTAGGACTTCTCTCTTAAAGTAATACATCACCCGTTACGCCACTGTCCCCGATGATTCCGTGCTGCCGCCTTTTCTTCTCTGTCGTAGCTTCTCCTTTTTTTCTTAGTCCGAAAACGACGACGATGCCGCTTCTACTGGTGCGGCTCCTCTCTTCTAGACGTCTTTTTTACATTCCGAGTGTCGCGCGCCGTATTACGCGAGAGGGTATCGAACGGGTGGCTCGATCGGAAAGGGTGGGACGCGTTCCGAGGACCGAGGACACGCCGGGGCGCGAAATTGGGAAAACGGATGAGAGGGTTGGTAGGTGGTTGTAGGTCGTCGAAGCACCTCGATACACTGTTTTATTCATCGGTTCTTTCTTTTCGACTTCCGTTATGTTACCTCTCGAGGTACTGCTGCCGATAATGATGGTAGAAACTCTCGTATACTGTGCGTACGTTGGTACCGCGTACAAGTTTTTAGTTGTTGTTGGTATGGTGGTGTCTGAGTGATTTGTTTATACTCATATAAAAATAGAATAATTTATAGTAATCAAAAATCATTAACTTACACAATTATCCAAATCGTAATACAGCTTTCAAATGTGATCTCCAGTAATTTTATATATATTATAGTAAAGTTTTCTAGTTCTTCTTAGAACATCTTCAGAAAAGCTAAAATAAATTTATACTTAATTTAGTAATTATCAATGAATATTTATTGAACTAAATGGTTTTACTAAGTCCTTTAATCATAAACATATTTTGAATATCAGCAATTCATTTATTGCTAAGGAAATCACTTCGACCATAAATTTGAGTTATATATTACACAAAAGTGGTCACTTGACCATCTATTTACAAAAGATTTACAAAGATATCCAAAGATCCTTTTGCAAATATTACCACTATAGTGCTCTAACCACGGTTGTATGCGCGCGACCAACTTCATTAGTATTTCGTTACTAAGTCATTGATATTCCATTAAAATTACTTCGATAATGACTGAAAACATTACGGTGACAACTCCCAAACGAAATTTTTTACTATGAAGATTCTTCGCTTCATTTTTTTTTAATATATAATATAAATTGTGAAGAACATTTTAAGAATTTGAAAAACCAAGTGCAAGTACTAATATATCGTTTATTACAATCTCATATGTGTCTATAAAAACATAATTAGGAATTAAGAACAGAGTTAAAATATCTTGGAGATAACACCAAAGATAAAATAGTACTAAATACAGTTTCTCATGGTATTGGTAAAATCATTCACAAGAAAGGCAATGTGAAGAAACAAAAAACGCTAACACACCTAAATGTTTCTGCCTACCCGGCGTCATCAGCGTGATTTCGAGCGGTTTTTTGCTAGACACATTGCAATTCACTCTCTGCTACTATCACCATACCTAACGTTACACCTCAGGTAAGTATTCCTTGGCAGTAACTACTGCCAAAAGAATAAAACATATCTGCCGTGAAACACAACGAAAGCAAGCGGGTACAATTAAATGTTTTATTCTTTTGGCAGTAGTTAGCGCCAAGGAATACTCATTTGAGCTGTAACGTTAGATATGGCGATAGTAGCAGAGAGGGAATTGCAATGCGTCGCTCGAAATCACGCTCATGACACCGAGTAGCCAGAAACATGTTCATGTGTTAGCGTTTTTGTTTCTTCACATTGTCTTTCTTGTGATTGATTTCACCAATACCATGAGAAGCTGCATTTAGTAGCATTTTATCTTTGGAATCAAAATACTTGCGCTACGTTGTATAATATTGTGTAATCAACAATTGCATAAGTGTAATACATACTGTATAAGGTTACCTAACATAATAATGCTGCTAAATACAGCTACTCATGGTATTGGTGAAATCATTCACGAGCAAGACAATGTAAGGAGGGAAAAAACGCTAACACGTGGACATGTTTCTGCCTACCCGGCGCTATCAACGTGGTTTTTTACTCAACATATTGCAATTCCGTCTCTGCTGCTATCACCATATCTAAACTCGCATTAATTAAGAGTATTCTTGGGGCATTATTATGTTAGGTATTGTTTTCTAGGCTAGATGTGTATATAGGGTTAGTTACATTGAACGTTAAGGGGCTTATCAATGTTGTTATATAGCAGTAGCAAATTATTAATCAATTTTAAGCACTACTTCTTTCAATAAGGAATGGAATAAGTTATAGATTATAAATTTTGAACTGAAGAAAATAGGTATTTTATGTATATCGTCAAATTATAATTTCCTGCGTGTATTCTATACTTACTGCCAAGTAATTACAATTCGTTTATTTTAAAAACATGAAATCTTAATTTACATATAAATAGAGTTGGGTATTGCAGGCTTAATAAAATTACTAAGGAAAATATCCACTCTTTTGTCAACTAAATTAATAGTGACTACTAAAAATGTAAATGTACCACTAGTTAGTATAAGCCCGTATCTAAATATACGAAATAGACATTTCAGTAGAAACGTCCACTGACCTAAATTTCATTTAAGAACCGCATGCCTGTGAATTATGCGTGCATATTTAATTACGTGGGCTTAAGACTCAATTAGGTATTAGAACATGGCAATTGGACTGAAGAAGATTGGACAAAAGTTCATTGAAGCGGCCAATCCGAATATGAAGCTTTCGCTAATAAAGGGTGAATTTTTATTCAAAGGGCATCTAAAGAAGAAATGTCACAAGCTGTCTGTAAAACACCAAGAAGGCTCGGCGATGCAAATGAAGAGGTGTTGTGGCGTGAACTAAATAAAACGGGGAGCCAGCGAAGTCCAAGTTTAGAAAAGTCTTTATAAGAGTGCATTTGTTCACTGTGGATTAAAATTATCGGGGAAACTAAATAAATTAGTAAGAAGAGTGCCAAGATTGTACCAAACTGTAACAAAACTCAAAACTCTCCGTTTTAGTATTATAATTTTTAATAGACATGTATGTACTTGTTTTTCAACATTAAAAGTGTATTCTTTCCAATTAACATAGATTTAAGATTTCTCAAAGTGGTCTTGTAGTTAGCGGCAATAGTATTTAATAGTGGTGGACGATATTTTACTGTCGATGATTTTTTCAACGTGATTTGAAAATCAGTGATCACAGCTGTAAGGTTAAATATCAGAAAGCAGCGATCGGTGATTTGACACCGATTCCTTGAAATTTTAGATATTCAAACAGTAGACCTTAAAATGCGGACTTGCCATTGGCTAATTGGCGGGGTATGTTCACACAGAAGAAATAGATGCAATTTCTTCATATGACATTTTTATCAGTTGTCAAGTTTACGCATCGTGTTGATGTCATTGTTTCCTGCAGTTTTTCATTGTATTTTTATCTGTATAAGCAAGTTGTGGCAAAAATAGGGCTAGATGTTGTAACACCTGAAGCTTGAGCAAACTGTGTCAAACACACTATTGAAGAAGGAAATAAAATATATCAACTTGATAACATAGGTGAAGATGTGGTTGAAAAATTTATTATAACTACAGATGCAGATTCATCGACAGATACATCAGATTCTGATTTTGCCAATATAATAAATTAATAAAATGTGTATGACATTTAGAATACTCTCATTGCTCATTTATATCTTCATGCATTTAGTTAACATATTTTATACAATGTAGTAATTTTAAAGGAACATGTGCACAGATTAATTGTGTCAGATATGTTATCGAAGAACAGAACAAGATGTGTTAACTGGATCATATCGTTGAAGATACACTTGAAGAATTTATCGTAACAGCAAATAAATCATCTTTGTCAGACCTCCGTCATCAGAATCTGGTTCAAATGTCCGTTAAAATGATTTACATCATAAATTGAAATTATTTGTTCACCTTTTCCGCGCTATCACTTGATCTATAAATTAAATTCATACGTTTATTTCATTTGTTATTTTATAAATAAAATGCTAACATGTATATTTGATATTGTATTGTAGTCATT
Source organism: Trypoxylus dichotomus (assembly GCA_023509865.1). Taxonomy (NCBI): domain Eukaryota; kingdom Metazoa; phylum Arthropoda; class Insecta; order Coleoptera; family Scarabaeidae; genus Trypoxylus; species Trypoxylus dichotomus. The sequence continues at coordinate 41,124,317 of CM042074.1, read as the reverse complement.
AACATGCATGCAATTATTTATTGACTGTACTGTCGTTGAAAATGTATGTAGGTTTTACTGCAGGCGGGATACTGTAAATAAGTATACTTGCAGTGCCGTTTACTTTTTCATCGAATAGCTCATCTAACTTCATCATTGACAATAATCAAATTCTATATAAGATTTAAGTATCTTGTTGTGTGTTGGAATGGTTCCTGGAGTCATTCGATGTACTTGGATACAGCGCCGTTGAGTCCATTATGAAATCTTCATAATCAGGAACATTCTCCCCTCTTTGGCTTTGTTTTGTATATAATAACATTTTCTCTTTTAAAATTGATGGAGATTACCAACGGAGAAATTTACTTTATTACAAATGATTTAGTACAACACTGTGTGTATAACCATTCATGTCGAAGCTATATTTTCAAATTTTCGATTCAACTTTATCGATGGCAATACTATTATTTTAAAGCTTGTCATGTGGTATCTATGTTCTCTTCGATTAACCCCAAATACAATCTCATTTACTTTCCAACATAATTAAATAAGCTCCAACTATTTCAGTAAATTAAACAGCCGAAGGATACATTTATATTGCAGTTGATGTCACGTTTACTTTATTATTGCGGTATTATTTTATCGGGTCATATAACCATAATGTATTGCACGCAAAATATGAAAAGCTGCTATTTACTATACAAGATTTTGATAACCAAACTTTTACGTTTACGATGTTGTCATTTGACAGTCCATCGGTCAAATTTCACTACTCTAATACAGCTGCCGATCGTAGCTCTATCTATTACATTCTTAACGTGAATAAAGTATAGTATATAAGATTGTTTCGAATAAAACGACATTTGTGGTCATATAATTTTCCCTTAAATTTATGTATCTAGTTAAAATGTAATTAAAAAACATAAAAATATATTAGGTGATTTTATAACTACTAAATAACAAAGATTGCATTCTATTGGTTCAACTGCTTTGTTTAAACTATAGAAGCACCTTGTAATTAATATGTGCTTCTTTTCTCTATATCAATGAACGAAATGTATCCCCGTCTATTCCTTTAGTCGTATTAATCTATCGAGGACGCTTAACGATCAACTCGGGGTGATCTCGGACGTCAGACGTCAAATTAAAAAATGAACATTTCCCCCGAGAAAGAGAAGAGAGGATGTCGAGAATTTAAATGTATAGGGCGCGCTATATCCAAGCGACGTCCTGTTTTTAAGAAGCATTGGCGACGACCAACTCGCTAGACACATGGTGCATGCATGAATATATTATAACCCCTGACTAAGCATAATTTTAATTTGATTTCATTGCTCATATATAATTTGATAATAATCAGGACCGTGTGGATACGCATCCAGGGAAGGAGGAGGAATTGCCTTCTTATTCTTGTATGTTCTCGTTTTAACCTTTTCGCTTCGGGCGTTTTCGCTTGATCTCCACCTCGTACGTTCGGTTCGTGTGTGGACAGGTGAGGGACAATCCTGAATTGTTTTATTAATCGATGAAATCTATCGAATGGTGAGAAATTTCGTCGCTAAAGCTCTAGGCATTATATATACATATATATAATGTCTAGAATATATATACATATAGGATTTGCTATTCCTTACCATAAATACCAAAAGATTAAATTAAACGGAACTTACTAAGAGCGAGTAGACTGGCCTATTATTAGAGTAAAACTATTTAATTGTTTTCGTTATTTAGATCTTCCTAGATTGTTTGCTTTTAAGAGAGTACTGGTCTCAGCAAAGAAGGGAAAGTTTCAGTGCCGTGCGAACAACGTGGAGGTGTGAAGCGCGCAGCACGGAGAATCCAGTACCCGTATCAAAACATGCTTATAAATTATTATTCGACTAGTCGTTGTGAGTGCTTGCCAGTACACACATACTTAGGAAATGTCGCATTTAGATACGTTACGGCGTATTTCGAATAAACTAGAAGACGTCATAACTAATATGCGGGATTTACAATACGTAGGCGATATAATTAAATGTGTAAAGTGCGACAACTATTTGATGCGTACCAACAGGTGGACGTGTGAACACCACCTAAAAAGTATAAAACACTGTTCTGCAATCCATGGCAAACGATACAGCGAACAATTAATATTTGATATAGGTGTTTGTTTTATTCTATGTAATGTACCGTCTATTCCGCACGCCGTACTCATTTGAACGAAACAAGTGTGGAAACATATTTAATGATTCTAATATTTCATAGATGCCACCCAGTTTATAATTTGATGGAAACTTCTTAAAACAGTAAGTGTTTCAGCATGTTATATAATATATTTTTTATCATTATTTTATGTGTAAAGATTCCAGTGTCCGCATCACCTATGCTCACTCATAAAGGTCGCGATTATGAATAATGCGAGCACCTAAACGTTACTGAATACTCGCCTTGATACGGTCGCTCTGTCCCTCCACGTTGTTCTCCACGCTGCACTGTAACTTGGTCCACTTTGCCGAGACTACATATCACACTTGCGTATTAAATAGATTAGATCAGCACTACAAAGATGATGTTTCATCTTAGATATATATCTGACTTAGTTAAAGCATTATAAAATCATTGTATATGCATCTACACTCGCACAACCTGTATAGGAAAATCTATTGAAGTCAAAAATTTTACGCAATTTTCTCTCATATCATCGGAGACCTAATCTTCGCTTTTTGCAATTTGTACCAGCACAAGACGTGCTAATGAAGAACGCCTACCTAATCTGCGTCCGATCCACCGTCTCAAAAAAGTTGCAATGCAAATGACAACTTTAATTTGCAGATTCCACGTCAGTATGAAAAGGACACCATTCATAAACCAGGCCGGATAGATAATTTGCAATTTGCAGTGTAAATATAACCGTTCGAACCGCTACTGTATAGCGTGTGAATTTAATCGTGCTGACATGTTTACTTCGTTTTTTTCGTGTTCTTTTCTTCTACATTTGTAATTATAATTATCATCATAGGCCAGCATTACTCATTCTGTCCAAAAGGTTCCTTTTTTGTTAAAGATGGGAACAAATTACACACCTATAATCTTAAAACTTACTGTATAAATTGGTGATTGTAAATGTAAATACTCATTTCAAACATTCACCTACCTGTACAATATATTTTTTATAAACACGTGTGGTGCATTTATTGCATTTATTTTCATTTTACTTTGGCAAATTAAGTTTATAATTTCGTTATTTGTAATATAAAACTAAATTGGAGATTTTCCGCGAAAATATTAATACAAACTTCAAATCACATTGAAGCGAATATTGTCAACTAATATTTACAGACAAAATCCAAATACTATTATGTATACCATTGTAGCAATTTTTGCGACGTAAAAAAGTTTCTTTCGTACTATTTCACGCTTAAATTATGTATTTGTCTTTACGAGAGCACAAATTCTTATTTTTTTCTTTACCGTTATATTCTTTTTTATCCATAACAATTAGAAGATGTCTTATCACAAACTAAAATTAGATCCACGACATAGTACAGCAAGAAAATGTTTATTTTAATTTTGAAACACGTTAATTATGTTATTTACTTTGTACAATAATAAACTGATTTAGAGCCTTATGTGGGGTAATAGTAGCTTATCGGCCGGAATAGATCTTAGGCAATGACATAATTCACGAAAATATGCATCCTAATAAATCAGCTTAATTATTTATTAAGACCATGTGAAGAGAAAAAAAAACGCTAACATGCAGCCATGTTTCTGCGTACCCTGACATCTAGGTACAGCATCATCTTTTCGGTCGCTCACTTCTCTTTTTATTGAAAAAACAACCACTATTTATTTACTTTGTAGTTCGCTGTTTGCCTATTAATGTTCAATCCGTTTGCAATTTGTCGATTGCTTTTACCCGTTGTATTGTAACTAATAACGAGGGATGGTCAAATCTTCGATGCGCCAGGTCCGAACTTTCGATATTATCCACCTTATGCATCTTATTCTCTTTCTCAATAACACATTTGATACAATTTTCCTCTACGTTACTACTGACAACGTTAAACACTCCAATAGGTAATGCTTTCATGTCTGATAATTTAAAAGTTTTATTGTGAGCAGCGACATGATATTTCACTCACATGTCCATATTAAGCTCAATGGAGTTTAAGTTACGATAGTATGGCGGAATCTTAAAATTGTGTGAGCACTTTATAATACTGTTTGATTAATAGCATATATAGTGGAGTTGTCTACAAAATTTTTACAATCTCAAGTAACTCAACTTTTAACAAACTATTGTTAAATACAACTTGTTTCGCACGCAGCCAGTCAATTATCTTGTGCTTCCTTTAAACAGCAGTAAGCAATTTTTCAGTTCTGACTGAGTGGTAAAGAGAATTGTTCATAGCTGTAACAGAGTTTGGTTCAAGAAAAGATATGTATATTTCTCATCCACTCAGTGAACACTTGGATATTTATGTCTTCATGGTAATCTCCCTTTTTGTCTTATTCGAAGAAGAGTAGATCTTCTTTAACGAAACTATCTTCGCTACCTATATAAAGCACCATTAAACGCTTCTCTTTTCCTACAGAACAGCACCGCTTTAAGGTTTAAAAAATGCTTCTCTTGCCGTTAGTACTACGGTGTCTTTCCATATGTTAACGTTTTTCTTATGACCTGCGTTGCCTCAGTTTGATCTAGATCCACCTCTTCCAACTATCTGCATAAAGTTTTCTAATGCTGGTTAAGTATCGACGATTCCACAACACTATACATTACCGCTTCATTAAACACTGTATGGGCATCATTTCATTCGCTAAAACCCCAACATCTTTCTTTCCAATATGGTCAAAATAACATAAGGTCAAGAAAAAGGAATGTAGGTGCCTTCTAATTATTGACCTTTGCAGTTATTTATATCACACAAATATTATTATTTTGGGCTACTTGGATAATGTAAGTTTTCCATAAAGTAGAAAGTTGTCTATTATTTCTTAGCAAAAATTAGTTAATTACTTTTTGAACGTACCGTATATATTGCCCCAGTTCGTATAGAGATGAAATGCTTTGTATTTACGCCCAAATATAATACAAAACCGAGAAACGACATTAATCTCCTATTTGTTCAGCTTTAAATAATCCAAATATAATAACCTCCAACGTTTAAATATCACAAATTCACCGTAATAAATTCGCTGTAGCAGTTGCATCACAATATCCGAAACAGATTCTGTCATTTTGGTGGCACGGGTCAACGATACTGTAATAGCGAGAACGTAGCATTTTGATATTCTATCTCAGAGCGAGCACGTTTATTTATAACAGGAACGTGAAAATTAATTGCTTATTCGTTTATTTAATGACCGCAATTCATATCGACTCTCGCTTCGGCGGTATAAATAATGAACGCATGGAAATGATACTGTGTTTTGTGTAGTGACATTTTGTCGCTGTTACTGTCTCCGTGACGAATTTTCGGTGTAAACGGATTATATTGTTCAGATTACGTTGGATCATTTATTACGGATTTGCACCTTATTTTGTATCTGCACGTATTGTATGTACATTGTATATTCAACTTTACTCCTGAATAAGTTTAATAACCGTAAGGTTAAATTTAATATCCAGAAAAAGAGAAACGATAAATAATCCCATTAAATAAAAAAAAATGCATTTATTTGAGTCGATTTTAATATAAGTACTGATATTTTGTTACATATTATTTGGGAAAGTTAAGCCGTTTAAAGAACAGACTGTAACGTAAAAAATATTATTTTTAATACCAGAAAAAAAAATAGTTAGAAAGTTACCCTATAGTAATTTCTATAAAAGAATCTTTTTATTCAGGTTAATTTATCAGACTAGAAACTCCAACAACTCTCAAAGATATCCTTTATGCGGTAAAATCATGTCCTTCTTGAACATATGCTCCTCTACAAATCGAAAAGGTGAATTCTCTGCGTTTTCACATTTAAATATAGATCGCTAGGTGGCAGCACCTCACAGAGAGCTAGCGTAAAATGTTTACCTGACGTAAAAAGGGTTTTACGTACTTTTTATTGTGCAACAACTGTTTAGCTTTATAAAACGTCAGCAAAAATAAGAAATCTATGATAGGAACAATAAATTTTATGTTTGACGGCAGAATATAAGAAATAGACATCATAAACGGTTACCGAAAGTTATCTAAGAGGAAATTATATTTCTTTTACGGAAAAACAGGTTGTCTTTTAGTCTGACAACTACTTGCCCCAATATTTTTCCAAAATCTTTATCAACTTTTAATATTTAAATCCTTTCTAAAATTGTATACAGATGAGGTACTAGTTAAATCGTATAGGCTCTTAGTGTGTCCACATTAATTGCTATAGAAATTTTAAAATGCAGGGCTTCAAACATTTTATCCGCCGAAAAAATATTATAACTGTAGCTAATGTACAATCACACTGAAAAAACCCATCTAGTGCAAACCTTTGCGTGAACACTTATATATATACACAATATAAAAAGTTGTAGGCTGTGAAAACGTTTTGGAAAAATTCCCACTCCGTATTAGCCCAATATTGTTACCCTAAAACCTAAAATGCCAAAAGTCTTTTTGTATAAATCCGAACAATATCGGAAATTTCAAATCTGCAGTAAAATTGCTGAGATAAATACCAATGTTTAAGAAAATTACGTGTTATGCTTGAAATAATCATTTAGAGGTTTCAACAGCAACTAAAATTTTCACAAAAAAATGCTTTTGTTGCAATATACGGGTGTGAATCAAAAACTAATACCTCCTATTCTTTTTCTCCTTTTAATTGTCAAGAAATTAATATGCAATTGCATAGGTTGAAAGCCACTATAGTGATGATTAATTTATCACTTTTCAATATAATCTTCAGTCCAGTCGGCAACAATAGTTCTTTGATTTTGTAGAGGAATTATTGCTACATGACCTGCTTTTGAGACAAATGTCGCGATCATCTTTTTGGAGATACTTCGAGGATGGATGTCTTTTGTCAGTGGAACACCCAAACAGGCGACTGGCACCCTAACTGCTTTCTGTTCTTCGGTCAACAGATGCGGTATCCAACAAAAACCTATGTTTTTACACACAATTCTTCATCCAAAACTTTTCGAATTAAAGTCTTTAAGATCCCCAATGAAGCCTCAATCTCACGATATGTCACATGTCGATCTTTGTTGATAATCTTGCGAACAGCACCAACATTTTCCTCAGTGACTGCCGTTTTCTATGCACCTGGTTTTCTAACGAATCCATTCGCGTTTGAATTCTCCATACCAACGAAAAATTGTTGATTGATATGATACTTCACTGCTGAAAAGGGAAACCAATTCGGGGAGGCATTCTTTTTCAGATAATTATCTTCGAAAATTATTAAAATTATTCCACGAAAATGTTCTCGGCTTAATTCAATTTTCCAACTAACTTGTCAACTTTGATGGTTAATTGTAGCTACAACACTACACGTATCACACTGAAACTTTGGATTTAGGTCAACTAAAGATAAATGTTAATTTTTGGTACTGATGTTTGACTAGTGGCACCCTTAATGTCCCAATATGCAAAACTCAAAAGACATACCTCGTATTACGCCTACGCTCGGGATACGTAATAAGATATTCGTTCTCAACATTCACTGTGAGAATTTCCCACTCTGAGAAACAACAGCCCAAGGGTTCGAACTCACAACACTGCAGTATATTACCTCTTTAGCGGTAAACTAAAGATATTTCTTAGTTCTTTCTTCGATCATTCCGTTTTTGTACTTCCTTTATTACTATTTAAAACAACTAAAACAAAATACAAAATACAAAAATACTAATATAGCAAATACCATGAAAACCTATATTTTAGATGTTATCACATTGCTTAATAATTAATTACAACAATTTTAAGAAATTCCAATCGAAGTGATTATTTAGATTAAAATCTTGAGAATTTTGTAAAGTGATTTTCTAGATAGTCCTTGCATATTAATTGCGTCATCGTACGAAATAGAGTCATTTAGAAATACATCGATCTACTGGAAACCAGCTATTTCAAGATAATAATATGGAAGAATCACTTCATATGTCGCAGTAATGCCTATTGATCTGACCGTTTATTTTAAAGACGTACCGCACAGCTGAACAAACAAACATTCAAAAGGCACAAGATTCCGAAAAAAAACGCAACAAAATGTTAAGCGGTTGTGGTCCAAACGTTCAGTCGTTCGCTGATATCGAGAAGCGGAGTGCCGATCGACATGCTAAGAGGTGCCGCTTTCATTAGATTGTATCTTTTCTTGATTTTGCGAACGGAGGAGCCCGAGTGTGCTAACGACTGATCGTTGCCAATTGCCGCAATAGCGGCAAAAGTATCCTATCTGCATCTCTTGAAACGCAAAAGTTATGGTCAGGACCGTACTTACGTCATACGAGTAATAGGATATTTGCTACCTTCTATAGAATGTAAGCTTTATAGGCGTGTTAAATGTTGACAAATTTCACAGCTGATTTCGCTTACAGTTTTAGTTTCTATGTAGAAGAATTATATTGCATGAGAATGAAAAGTATAATAGCAATCTTGGAATATTTAATAATAATACAAATAGCAACACTATACATTTCCTACTTCAATTTTAAAAAACGAAATATTAATTTCAAAAACTAATGTTCGATTTCAGAAGATCAATTACAAATGTTTTTTGATTTCAAAACGTCCAAAATGGTCAAATCTTCTCGCCGCATAGCAGCGGACGACCATTATCTTTCCACGTAATTATATGCTTGAAAACATATTTTACCATGGATACCTGTAACATTGGCAATATTTTCTATAAAACACAGTCCGAATTGTGTTTGCGTTAAAATTCTGTCAGAGTCGCCTCGCATTAAAACGCTATACCGAAGTTGATTTTTCACTGCTGATTTAAACACACACCAAATATGTTCAATCGGGATTTAACATGGGACTATAAGGAAGCAATCTGTAGTTTGTTACGTCATAAAATTCTTCTTCCTGAGATACAGCTTCAACGTGTCTGAATGCTGATGCGTTGTCATGAACGTTGCTTTAGTGACCATTTTCAACAGATGCTTGTAAACAATGTCGAAACCAGCCATCGAACTCATTATGTTTAAACGCCAGTCTTCGTCGTTTCCAATATTTAATTCCTACTGAAGATATAGAGCCGATGATATGTAAACTTAATCCCTTACTGAAATGAATACGTAGGCTTCCACGGCTAGAGTCAGTAATAAACGAAGTGTTTCCGGCATTGAAACGTATCATGGTAAAGTATAAAAAGACGTAAAATAAAAAAGAAAAAAAAAAGAAAAAGAGAAAATATGGGCAGATGCAAAGTGATGAAAAATGGAAAATGAAGGCGGGATCTCGGCGTTTTGCCTGCAGAAGTACCAAAGTGGCGCAGTAACTCGGCGTGTAAACCACGCTAGAAGTAAAACCACTTCGAAAGCTAACCGTGGCGTTCTATGTGTTAACCACGCCATAGGCAAAAATCTCCTGTTCTTTCCATCTCGTTTCTGTTTCCTTTATTTTCTCATAGTTTTATTTTATCCCTTTCTACACTTTACCATGACACGGTCCAATCCCAGGAAGAGTTCATTTATTGCTTAATGGCTTACTGTTTGGTAAATCAACTACTGCCTTTTATCTTCTTTCCGTGTTTAGATATGGTTTGGGGAGTCATATTGATATTATGTTCTTGGACCAAGTATTCTGCAATATCAAAATCAAAACAGTTTGTGAATTTACTTCGATCTAGCTTATTATCGCTTCTTTAATGTTTTCCGAAATAATATCTCAAGAACAACTTATTTTGACTTACATTTTCTGAAATTGAAGTTGTAAAAGTATAGTTGAAAAATAATTTCTAAGGTACTACAGTTTGCATAGAAAAGAACTCCATTTCTAGATTAAAATAAGTTCCCTCCTAAAATTGCCGCCAAAGTTTTTAGGTAACCTAAGAGCAGCATTTGAATTTCAAACTTAGTTTAGAGTAACAAAACCATATATGTTATCAAGTTAATTCTTCTTCTTTTTTGTTTCATGGGCAAAAACCACAGCACAGAAAAAGCAGCAAGTGTACGACCATGATTGTTTGAATAGCGCAAATATTTTTCTGTGGCATAATCGTTTTTTGGAAGGTAGAGAAAGTTAGAAAATGATAAGCGTGAAGGAAGCCCAATTTCAGTTCACTAGAAATGATCAAAAAAGTACCTGGTCTTATTGAAAATGATCGCAATGCTTCACCGAAAATTTCGAAAGAGGATTTAAATATCAGTAACGAAGCGATCCGAATCATTCTTCACGAAAATTTAGGATAACAAAGGTCCATGGAAATTTTATAACATATTTTAACGGATGGTCAAAATTGGGTGCATGGCAATCATTCCACAGAAGTCGTTGCAGCTACCCAAAATGATACACACTTCCTGAAATTAATTGCTACGGTTGACGAAACATTGTGCTTTCAGTACGACCCAAAAATGCGGAATGGAAATCGAAAAGTTGACCGTAAGCCAAAAAAACACGGAAAGTTCCATCAAAAATCAAAACAATGTTCATTATATTCTTTGATAGCAAAGGAGAGCACAGGGAATTCATTGCAACTGGACGAACAGTTACCGGCAAATATTATCTCGAAGTTTCGAAACGTCTGGTGGCCAGAATCCATCGTATTCGATCTGTATATTGTGATCTAGAGACCTGGTGTTTGTTGCACTATGATTCACCGAGTCACATCTCACTCATTGTTCGTCAATTTTTGGCGCGAAATCAAGTCTGTGAGTTGAATCATCCACTATATTCAAATGATTTGGCTTCGTGCGATTTCTTTCTATTCCTTTCTAAATTAAAATTGAAGCTAAACGTGTTTTTAAAGACATTTCGACCAATACAAGCACTAGAGGCAATTCCACAAATGAGCTCGAACACGCATTTCAATCACTGTGAAATCGCTGTTACAAGTGTATTAAAGGTGAAGGAGAATGTTTTGAATAAAAAAAACTTGAAAAATATTCAGATTCCTTGTTTGAATGATTTTTCGCACGGCCAGTCTTGAAACTTATTTGTCGCTCTGTGTATATTGCTCACTTTTCAAACATCACTGGTTTGTGTCCACTTGTTCAACAGTCCACAGCTCTCGTTTTAAATTCTATATCGATAACACTACTTCTTTCTTGGGACAAGCAGTTCCACTGTCGTAATCTTCGTCATATTGAAATTTTAGTTCAATAAACTGCCGTTCATGCGAAATGATGAATTAAGTTAAGTGCAAGAACTCTCCAATGAAGTATGTACATAATACATCTTCTTCTTCTTCTTTCGCAAGCTTAAAACTGCAAGCTGGTGTCCTAAAGGACCTTAATTTTGGAGAAGTAATTAGTGCCTTAATTAACAAGCCTGAACCTGATTAAAAGCATATTGCGAACAAGAAACGAAAATGGCAAGAATAGGAGGAGAAGGAAGCAAAAATAGGATAGTAACAAGAAAAGAACCAAAGAAGTGGAAGAGGATGAAGAACAAGAAGGAAGATTCGAATTGAAAAATAAACAAGGCGCGGGAAATTATACTTAAGTACAGTGTAGGGTTTGCATGTAGCATCGTTCCGCTTTGATTTATAGGCGATGGCTGAGAGAGAAAGGCGACGCAAAAAAATAATTATATCAATAGTAATTGCGCGGCGCGATTCTAATTTGAGCCATTACCGGGTATGATGCGCGCAACTTATAATATTCACACAATTCATCCTCTCTTGTCTGATGCCCGCTGGAGGAAGTGGAGAACGTGGACGTGATGCGAGATGGGAAGGATTGCGGCAGGCCGGGGAGTTTACGTGCCTATGTTCGATTTTGTCTTTTATTAATGATGACGCGCGCGGTCTTCCTAAAGATCTAATAATAGTTCAAAAATGGCAGAGCGAATTGTAGAAGGATGGAAAATATACGTAGCGGTACTAATTCCCATAATGAGCGTTTGTCCTTAAGTATAGACGATGTGGGACATAGAAATACGCGTTTGCAGAAAAATAACCCGCAACAGTAATTGGAAAATAACTCTATCAGAACCTCTGTCAGCAAGCTTACACAATCTATGTTTATTTTTGTGAGATGTGGTACCATTGGCAGTTTGTGTGTCAACATTCTAGGTGTAGACATACTGTAGGTGTTAATGATGTTAAATTACTACTCGATTGAAACGTTTTATTACAATTCTAACAAGAACAACGACTTGTTTTGCAACAGAACTATGTTCTTCTGGCGCTTTAGACAACTTAAGCAATAATGAATAAAGTGAGCGGCAAAATAATCGGCCACCCTGAAATATAGTAAAAGGAAATTTAAATACACATTTAGCCAAAAAAGTATTGATAATAAGTTCGAAGAATACGAAATAGGCAGATTTGGAAAAAGATAAATAAATTTATTTCGAAAAAGGTAACAGAAAACAAACGTACAGTGAAATTCTTTTTCTCAGTTGTAGAAAATAATAATAAAAAAAAACAATTGATCTCTAACTATTCTTCAATAATATGTATGTTCTACATGAGCCTAAACAACGTCATTTAACCTCCATAACGTTGTCCTTATCAATGCCGTTGGGTACATTTGAGGAATTGCTTCATGTTCTATTTCGGAAGATTCAATTGGATGACAAATCGGAGTGCTTCTTTCGAATGTTAACTTCATCTATACCCTATTCCAAGAATAGAGAAACAAATTTGTGAACATATCCCTGAAAATTTACGCAGGAAAATTGATACACAAACTAATAATTGTGCAATATCATACAATAGATAGTACATGCATGATAGGCACATACATTTGTTATAAAGTTTGTAACCGTATTGCATTTGCTGTAAACTTACAGTTTGTACAAAAATTATATTAAAATATTTGTTTACAGAACTATAATTGTAGTTAAGATATTTATTATAAACTGTTCGTATCCAATAATACTGAATTCATGTATTTGCTAATTATTGTAACGATTTTCAATAACAATAAGAATCTTCAGTACCTCTGTCCTCTCCAACCGTAATGATGAACAGTCCTAGCACGTCATCAGGATCTTTCATATCTTCCTTCTTTAATAACGTGGTTCATACATTTTTGCCAATTTGGTAACGGTTACATCTTTTCAATACGTTACTTTGAAAGTTGTATTTGTTTGCATATATGTATGTATTTCATTTTTAATTTGAATTCAAACTAGCTCGATAGAATGCCTGCTACGTCAGAAATTTGTTTTATCATATCAAGTTTCTATGGGTATTAGGTGCATTGGCTAGAATTTTCTTCTAACCATCGATAATACTATGCTTTTCGTTACTGTCTAAATGACCAATGCCACTTGTACTTGGTTATGTATTCGTACTAAAGATCAACTATAAAACTATTTCAATTATATTTGTTGCTATATATTGTTTGCAAATTACTTACCATTCATCTGTTAACTATATAAATAACACATGCGGAAAAAAACTGAAGACACACTTCTCTGTTCGTTATGTTAAACAGTTTATAGAATAAGTGTAACATTTTAAATAAGCTTTAAAGAAATTATAGAGGTATCGTAAAAGTTGCAATATTTTGTAGGAAATCACTACTATTCTTTGGTGTTGTTAAATAACTAAACCAATCCTGTTATAATTTTGTAGAATACTGAATACCAATTATTACCTTGAAGAAGGGGTAACACAATCCCAAAACGCGTCGCAAACAATGTAAAGTACAGAAATTTAATTACGAGGGCTGTTTTGTTTCAACATCTGAAGCTCATATAAACAAGAAAAGTGTAAACAACAAAATTAATTTATTACCAAAAGTTATGTACGAAAATGGTTACTTTTCTACATAATCACCGTGAAAATTGATATCTACGGACGAGCCTTCCAAATCCCTCTGCATAGAATGTTGCCAGTGAGTTGAGGTGGTCCGCGACGTTGTTTTGAATTTTCTCTGTACTCTGTGAGCTCTACCCTCCTAGACACTTTTTCAGTTCGCGAGAAAACGGTGTTCAAAAATTGTTCAAGAAGTCGTTCGGTTACAGCAGCAGTGTAATTCAGTTGACGATAAAAAACCATGTGCCCTCGAAACACTGTGCTCCGAATAAATATAAAAGATTAAATAAATTTGTATGATTTGGAGTATACCAGGATGCTTGTCTTTGTGATATATGTTTATACAGTCTATACGTCCCGATATTTTTTATATTCGTTAATTAAGCTTTGAACAAGAACCTATTCGTTTAATATAACTTTCTTATATATCGATGCAATTAGTTCTAGAAAACTAAAGTCCATATTAATTAAATCACTGCATCTAGTTTTCTAAACTATTCGGTATGTACTCGGTTACATTAATACAATAACGTGTAAGTGTGAGTCAAACGTAAAAGGGATGCATCATATAAATTACTAGTAATTAATCTCCGCGACCTCCGTGGTTCTTACCTTAATTCATCCAACCTCTTAGAAAACGCTGGCCGCGTTTACAAAGGCCAAAAAGCACTAGCCGAAGAGGCAAACCGCCGCAGACCACCTGCATAATCCGCAACGGCGAATGTGTGAGCCTTACTACGTTGGACAACCGGGACACCGGACATATATCTTACGTCTAGAAGCGCTAGACTGCTGTCCAGAAACAATAGGCGACCCATTAGGCAAATGAACGCGCCCGACCGCCATACGACCAATGGATTAATGCGGTCGGCTCGCTAATATCCACCTACACGGACCTGCTGGTCGATCTCACTTACCTATATACAGTGTAACAAAAGTGTCTTGGACCTTTTTTTTGCTCCTCTACTGCGTTCGTTGCAGTTTTTCTGTTTTTCTTTTCTCGACTTTTTACTCGCTTTCCTGCGCAGCTCTTTTGGCCTTGTTTTCGTGGCACGAAACGAAACCGCGCACCTGTGTACATTGCAGCACAGATATGCGTTGTACAAATAGATCGCAGATACCCGATTTACTGCAGAAGGGTTTTGTAAGTATTTCGATTTTTGATAAAGAAACGTTTAACGTACATATTTAGCAGAATGTTGTCTAATGAAAAATACAAATTGGTAAGCACACTATGATCACACAAGTTTCTATTCTGGTTTCTGAAATATTTAGTACCTATTTAGAGAACTAAATTTTATTCAGTACCACATATAAATATAAAAATGTATAAAATAAATACAACAACTCATAAAACGCCAAAATAAGACAGTTTTTGTCTCCTTTCCTACTCATGTAAAGGTACAATGTTAACCATTTTAAAAACATCTGACTATCTACCAAATTACTGTATATGAGGTAGCAATTGTTATAAATTGAACTACAAGAAATAATTTGCAGTTAAGTGTAAAACAAGGTTTTTGCAAAAAGAGCATTTTATTGATGCCACTAGTTTAGCTACGTTTCTTGTTTTTCTATAGTGACATGTTACTACTATTCTGCATTTTTTTCTTCGAAATATAAATAACAATATATAGAATCATTCACGACGATCTCCTGTTAGACGTATTATATCAGTCTATAGTCTAACGGTGCATGGAAGAAAAAAAAACATCAGTTCCTATTCCCCCCTCAGTTAGAAGTCCAACTGAGGAGATTTGCGATATTAAATCAATTCGGCTTAAAATTGGATTCGGGAAAGGAACACGCCTATACCTTCTATTTACTTAAGTGGTCCAGAAATCAATATCTCGATGCACCTCTAAAAACAATGGTTAAGCTTCACAAAGCCAGTGGTGGTTGTTGATCTGACTGACAATTTTCTTCTACTACGAAAAAAATGCAAGTGTAATAGCTGCTGTATATGCGGTACTTCAGTTTTTCATACAGAAAATTTCCATGTATCATTCATTTCCTATGGAGTTACCTGATTTAGGAAATATTTCAAAATTATTTCATTCAACATCAGTAATGCCAAGAAAAACGCCACACATCAATTTTAATCGGATGTAAGGTTATTTCAACAGAAGCATATGAATTTTGAGTTATTTAAAGACCGTCGACAATATTGCGTTCTTCTTGTAGAAGTAATTGGTAAACTATAGTACTTTATATGGATGAAAATGAAATTGTTTTCATACTACTGTATGACAATTTACATATAATAAGCCTACAAAACGTAGTATTTTTTGCTGCGTTAATAACAAGAAAGGAAACCCGTCTGCTAAGAAAGCCTCTGTAGCATTCGTTAGTGTATATTTTCCTTAATTACAGAAATTAAGTCCTTGGGTCTACGAGGAAGGATTTAATGCCCATCATCTCCAAAATTAAGAACATGTTGAACGACATACACTAGGGTGACAGAATAAAATAGACACCTACTAATTAAAAAAAGATTCTATTCTCGTTATATATACAAAATATTTTAAAATTTTTAAATTAGACTAATATTTTGTCGATCCACCTTTACTTGCGTGAGGTGCTGCGAGTCGTCGTGGCATAGAATCTATTAAATGATTAATTTTGTCTTCTGGAATATTTAACCACTCTTCTGTAACAGCTGCCACGAGTTGTTCCTTATTGCTGGGTTTTAGGGATCGTTTCGCCATATTTGTCTGGATTATGTGCCAAACATTCTCTATCGGATTCCTGTCTGGTGATTGGCCTGGCCATGGTAAAATCCGAATCCCCTGTTCCTCTTTCCATGTGGTTGTTGTTCTTGCTTTGTGGCAGGGTGCTCCATCCTCCATAAAATTGGCGTCTTCTTTAGATAAAATGGCGTTGTCGAATATCGGTAGTAGTCCTTCTGTTAATATTTGGATATATTTTGCCGCATTTATATTTCCGTCGCAGATTACTAATTGCGATCTTCCACCATACCACATCGCGCCCCACACCTTGATGTTCACACCGTCGTATTTCACCGTCTGATGCAAAAATTTGTCGTCCAGTTGCTGTGACGAACGTCTCCGTACCCTCGTACGACCACCATCACTGAATTGGCAGTATCTGCTTTCGTCTGAAAAAATTACAGACCGCCAAAACTCTTCGGGCTTCGTTGGCATTTCGATTGCCCAAGCTATTCGGCGCCGTTTTTGAAACGCCGTAAGGAGAGATTTTTTCTTTGCCACCCTCTTATACATCCCCACACTGTGGAGGTATCGCAGAACGGTGCGCTGACTTTTCTGTGAAGTTGCCGCAAGCTCAGCTGTATAAAAGTACAGCTGAGCTGAGCGAAAAATCGCGGTTCTCTTAACACTTCGCGCACAAGCACCCTTTTACTTCTTTCAGAAAGTCCGGCACGACCTGATATCGGCTCCACTGTTGTTTTTTCCTTGCGTTTAAATTTTGTAATCACACGGTTAACTGCGGAAAACGGAATATTTAAAAATTTACTTATTTCACGTTGCGAAGCGCCGCGTTCACTGTGGTCAACGATGCGAACCCGGGTGAAGTCGCTAATGTCACTCGAGCCTTGTAAGTGAGGCATAGTTGTAACGATACTAAACTATGACGAATTCCTTCCGATACATCTACCCCTACCCTAATGACAAGAGAAAGTTCTTAATTCCTTTTTAGAATTTAGCTGTTTACATATTTATACCGCTTTACCTGGTGTGGATTTTATTCTGTCACCCCACTGTACTTGATGATGCGACGAGTTATTGAATGGCACACCATTACCTAGATACATAGCAGTATATTGTACGTAGCAAAATTCTTTTGAATATATTCCGGAATCCACTTTATCTTGAATACCACTCCGCACAGAAAAAGATAAAAAACAAATTACAATTAGACGAACTAATATTTTTTGAATTACCTAGCTACTTAGCATATTCATATCTTAGTTTAGATGCACTGAGCTTTTTAAATTGTAAATATGGTTGGCTGGAAACAAGAAAATATGTGCAGGTATCTCTAAACTATCAAATATTGCAACTGGTTTAGGATTTAAGGAATATCTAGCTTCACTGACGTCCACCAAAACAGCCAGAGCACACACATTCTTCAAGCAGATCCTACACCAAAGCACCATTTGTTAATGCACTATCCCAATGTTATCCGCAAATTAGGACTATTGAAAAAGATTATAGGTAATACTGCGAGAAGCAAGTATATTAAATCTGATTGTGAAGTTATATACACTCGTCGCTGTCAAATAGAACCGTCTTTGAGGGAATTTTTAGATCTTAGTACTAAAGTTTCCAATGTTAATTTCAATCTGGTGAAACTTGAGCAAAGTGTTTCCCTGGGGAGTAACGATATATTTATATATATGTACATAAAGTTAAAAAAATGGACGAATATTACTTATCTTTTATTATGGAGCAACTTGAAATTAACACTACGAATATTTTAAATACGAGTACCCACCTGCCAATCTAATAACTTGGTATAATAAATTACTTGTTAGATTAAAATCTCCAATAGTTTCAACTGTTCCTACCGTAAATACCCGAAAGGGACCGTTTCAATTACGTCGACGTCTCGACGAGATCTCACTCATCTTCTGGACGATGAGAAACGATGGTCAGAAACTCGGGAATATTATTTCATGTATACATGTTGCGTTTTTCTCTGGAGTTTCGTTCGTCGAAGAAGCGGATAGGTCGCGACGTTTCGATGTAATCGCATACATGTGGTGGTTTCAATAACCACGACATCAAGAAGAAGATGTACGCTATTACATCGAAACTGCAGAAATACCACAATGTTCAATTTATTGTGTTCTTTAATATGTGATGACGTTTTCCTTGCTTACATTGCTACAAATTCAAACATCTGTGACAATACACAATCTATACCACAAAATACCACTGCACCAGTGGCAACAATACAATATAATAATGTTGCAGAAAGATGTTGCTAAAGATGTTCTTAAACTTAACAAAGTAAAAGTACTTACCTCGAGATTACCAACTTAATCATTTTTTTTTTGGATTGTATTGTATGAAAAATATTGAATTACAAATATGACATCTACTACCACATCTGACAGATTGGAAATGTTCGTTACCACAACTCCTATAATTCACTTTAAAAAAGAAAAGCATTGAAAACCTAAGTTCACAGAGAAGAAAGTGAATGGAATGTGTATATAGAACTAAACTAGTAGTGCGCATACTTTTGTGTCGATATTGACTTATATATATATATATATTAAATACTGATAGAAGTTATTCCCTAAACAAATATTGTACTCATGTCCTATTTGTATATTTCTTAAAGATACAACTGAGCATTTTCGTTACAAAATATATCGAATATATTAAAGCAAACAAGTAGGTTTTGTCATTATTTGCCGAAAGTATTCGTCATATGTAATTTTCGTTTTTTTCTAAATCGTTAACTTTGACACGCAGCCATCATATTTCAACATTAACTTTTTTGAAATCCGTTTGACAATTTGTTTTTACGAACCAGCTACGCTCCCATTCGTTTACTTGATTTATTTTTAAATATGAACGAACTGAGTCAGAATTTTATTAACCGGTAATCACTCCTTACATGCGCAAGAACACGTCTGCTCGGTGGTGGTTTGAGATCAAATTTAAAATCTGTTACGGTTTTTTGCGTTTGTTGATAAATACAACAACACAACAACGGAGCAGAACGCACCAACATCAGCCTTGATAGTAATCAGCGCGCTGCATTTGATCTCGCAGGTTCTTCTTCATCCAACCATCTTCTATGTAAAACGGAATGCGTGTGTTCATTTATTCATTTCACATACACACACATACACAGTATTTACACAGTAACAATACAAACTCGGAAAGCATCGCAGACGTGTACAATACTGGACAAAAGTATTGAAACATTGAATGCTAAAAATATATGTATTTTTCCTTTTAGTTTTTGATCGATGATCAAGTAACCCGCTATAGTAAATGTTTTTTAAAAGTCCAATCGCTCTATTTTGGCATCCAGCACTCTCCCAAAGAGTACCGTTTTTATTTTCTTTTTTTATATCTATGATAAAAGAGACCCCTTTTCCTAATACATTTTTATGTTTTGCATTGTCCCAAAAACGATACAAGTAAATTTTAGAAAAACCAAATAATGGAAAGCCAGACACCTCATATTTTTCAACAATGTATCCAACCAGAAAAATAGAGAACAATGGTATAACATATTCAAACAGCTTATCTGTACTCTAAAAAGAAAAACGTGGCTAATAATGATACACTGTAATGTGGTACGCAAAAAGAGCAAGTGGAGATTGTATTAATTACACTGACAAGTACACATTTTCGTGGCTCTGATGTATGTAATTAAGCAATTTTGGGGTGCCTAATCCAAAAATGTCGTCAAATTTGTTCTATCAGATCCATTTAGGAAAAAATCGCCAAAATTAGATATAATCTTTTGTTATGCACGTAACTTTTTAAATATTACTATTTGATAACTGATAACTGAAACACAAAAAAAAATGGAAAAAATTAACAGAAAAATATACATATACAACTTTCAATCATCAGTTAAAGATTTCCTTGCGTGAGATTTACTGAAACAGTCCCGCTAAAGATTCCAGCAGTAATGGCCCATCATATGGGCATCGCATCTTCCTTAGTACCTTTCGCGCATAATGCTGATGTCTTTGTGAAGTATTTCCCTCTTTCCCTCTGTCCCTCACTAACATCACCTAAGTTTTCTGGAAAGCGGTCTAAGTGGCTATGGAAGTAATGATGTTCGTGTTACATCCGAACGTGTGAAAGTTGGAAAGCATCTGTTCTACTAATAAATAACGGTGAAATTTATTACGTATGAGTAATAAATTTATACAAAATTAATACAAGATCGAAATGTTATGGCAGTAACTCTTAATTGATACCCAAAGCCGGTAAATATTACCTAGATTGATAATATCTGTCCGTTCGACAGATATTTTATTTATATACATACCTTTTGTAATAAAATGTTTATTAATAGAGTTGGACAAATCTTCGGCACGCCAAGTCCGGACTCGCCCGCACCCACGACTGATACGAAAATTGACCGAGTTTGTTGAAACAATCAGTCTCCGTTTTCCTGCTGTGTATGCACGTATGGTAGATCGTATTGCGCGTAATAATGTATTTATACTTCATTGTGCGAAAGAACATTTTAACAGTTATATTGTATATATTTAATGAAGAATAATAATATGTAAAGTTAGCCAAATCTTCGGCGGACCAGATCCCTACTCAGACCGATGCGGAAATCTATCGCATTCTCTGACTCGACCGTCTCGCAGTCTCTGTTTCACAACAATAGAAGTCGTACGTATAATTAATTAAGCATGTCGAATACAAGTAAGGGGGAAAAGCGACCACTGGCTCCCAAATAAACAAGTTTGTAACCGAATATCTTGATTTAAAGTTCAATGGTTATAAAATATGGTGTAATGTCTGCGAAATTCCTTTGATGTGCTGGTACAAAAGCGTTTGCGAGAAACATACACATACGTAATACAACTCACTCAAATAAAAAAGACGGCATGGAAAAATTTATGTTAGATTTGCTCGATAAACAATTTCAAAAATTACTTTAACCATGCCTCTATTACATCGGTCGATGTTGAATGATTTTTGCCAAGCTACAAGAACACGTTTTTCCTACCTACGAACCAACTTCGCCGAGATAAATGACGAAACATACCTGATGTTGTAAACTTTTCGTGACCCTCTCTAATTCGTTTTGCTGAACTCACTAATAACTATGCAGGAGGTAGGATAATATATTCCGTTAAAATCAATAAACAAATTGATTCACAAAACAAAAAGGATAAATTTCTGTTAGATGTGTAACATCTTCTACGGTTAAGTTTTTAACAAGAAGAAAAACAATTGAACATCTTTACATATAAGAAAAATATTTTGCATTCTCCAGCTTAATTAGATTTTGTCGAGCCGAAACATTTGATTAGCTCTATTTTACAATTATGTATTACTATTCGTCATGAAATATATACAGATAAACTGTTAGACTGTTATTCCATATAATAAAGTACAAATATATTATAACGGGTAGTACGATGTACGGGCCGTCGAAGATTTGGCCAACCCTATTTATTCATTTTGCGACAACTTCAAGCAGACACTTAAAGTAGAAGAATCTCGCTTTTCTTATTTCCTTCTCAATAATTTTTGTCTATGACTTCGAATATAACAACTGGCGCCATTGCTTCTTCCTACATTTTACTGCGGTAGTGGGATTTCTACAGGCCAACTCAAATAGATTTGGTTGAAATGCCTCCAGTAGTAGTAATTGAAAACGAACATCAAATCAATCGGCAAGTGAAACAGAAAAAAAAGTTATTGGAATGTAACAGAAACTGTATTTTAATTTATTATTTAAGTCCAATCTTCCTTTAAAAATATGTTTCTTTGAATTTGTTTAAATTGAAAGTCTTCCATTTTCAAGTTGCGTTTTAAATTTATAATAAGCTGCAGTTTAGTAATGAGAAATACATATCTTGTAAGTAACCTCGTACAGCTTTGCGGTAGTCCTCCATTCTTTTGGCAGAATTTTCAGTTACATTCTGGCCTAACAGCGATTTAATTTCAAGAATACCATCAATAATGTTATCTTTGAGTTCATCAATTGTTCCTGGATTGTTCACGTAAACATTTTGCTTTAAATAACTCCAAAAGGGAACAATTCCGTAATGTTAAATCGCAAGACCTAGCCGGCCAATCAATATTTCTTTTCGAAAAGTTATTCGATTACCAAATCGTTAGTGTCTATTATTTCTATGGTACCGTCCTTCCAGAATCACAAATTCGCAACACCCGCACTTTCTGATTTATGAATTTTATAAACCTTCAAATGAAAATCTGCATATGGGGATTTTTAGAATGTTTGATTGCTGTAAACGACGACAAATTGATACTTTTGGATCCTCAATAACACTAGCGTTCACAACTGTAATATTTTCTTCTAAACGGCCACTACAATGGTATGTTTCGATTGTTTCACCCTGTGTTTTTTCAAAATTTGTATCAATTTTGCGAATGGTTACATGCGATTGACAATATTCTTTTCCATAAACTATACAGAATGTTCTTCCAATATCCAATACTTACATCAAATTTAAAATAATGTTTAATGAGGAATATGTGCTGTTTAGTCGTACATCTTTAAATTTGAAAAGTAATCTTAAATTGGAACATCGTTTATAATCGAAATATAGTACGTTCTACGCTATTAAGAAACAATGAAAGCCAATTTCCTTCTTATATCTTGAACCATTTATCAAAAATTATTTGTATATTTCATACGTGGCATCTTGCAATTTATTAAATATAATACTAAAAATATTTGCTGTATCTTCATTTTAATAATTTCATAGATATTTGAACTTAAGAATGGAAATACATAGATAGATGTTTCTGTCATTCTTTAACACAACACCAACATATTCATAAAATAAATCGAAACTATGAATAAATGTCCTAAACAGCGATGCTTCTATATTTTTGTCCACCATTGTATTATCTTCGCATACTCTACTTTAAGATTGGTCGCCGTTGTGTACGAGCTTTCACTGCTTTTGCTGCGTCCGTTGCTGCTGTTGCCCGACGTCCTCGCTGTTGTTGCCGTTGTCGTGAATATGTGTAGTTAGTGCGAAACCAACTGCTACCACTTATAGGAATGCCTTTAATAATGTGACCTATAACGTATCTTCGAACAACTCGCTTCGCCTTTGAATACAATGCCTTCTCGATGCATAATGTAAAGGCGACCGATATAGCTGTGATAACTGTGATACGCTCTAACCGTTTATATACTACGTTCGAGATCAAATTGACAATATTTACGCCTACGCAATTTACATTCTTCGTCGCCAATAATTCTAAGGAACCGGCCTAGCAGTGCGTTGGCGTTTGCTAAAAAAACCGTTAGAGTTTGGTTTATTTTGAATTCTTTTTCATATAACAGCGCTTGCACAGCTACTAGAATCTTCCTGGCTTAAATAAAATAATTTGTTACATTGCTTCAATAACTTCGAATGTCACTTTATAAAACATATTGCAAAGTTCATCCGTTGTAACTTATCCCTACCAATACTAGTATAGGGCCTTTGACTATTTCATAATTAATTATACATAACGATCATGACAGATGTGAAAATATGCTAATGATTACTCGAAGAGAATTTGCCACAATATAGTAAGTAAAAGCATTGGTTATACACTGCCATTGAAGACCTTTCATAACATGCAGTCTCATAGTTTGGTTGCCTAAGGGCACACAGAAGCAGGCGATAACGAAATTCTCGAAAATTCAGATGTTAGCTTATTTATGTACTGCCAAAAAAAAAAGAGTTGTCGAATAAGTGCCGTCGAAAATATGTTAAGTTTATCTCCCCTATCCAAAAATCAGGGTATGCGATTGCTAGAACAACTGGAGAATTCAAAACAACGTGGGACGTTCCAGGATAGAAACGATATTCACAAATCCTAGTTTTGTCATGGACAGAGATATAATAACTCCTAATACGAACCCATTAAGACATTATGTGTAGTGGGAGAAATGGAGAGATGGGAAAGGAAGAAAATTGAAGATTGATAAAAACGCGAACTAATCTGCCGTTGGTTTATAGAAAGAAACTAAATAACCCAACATGTCAGTGCCTCTGGGACGGTATGCCTCTATTTTTCAAACTGAAGTCTCTACCAGACAAACCCGTATTTGTGAGGATATCAGCCAACAGTCTTAAAGTAAATCGCTTTTCATTTTCCTCGACAGTCAGCCTGTTTGAATGGCACTAGTAACAAATCACGCAACCTCTAAATTAGTACAGAACTGCTTACAGTACATCATAGCCTCATACAATTACGACTGAGTTAAATTAGTGTGGGCACCGAGGTGTTAGGCTACAGCAAGCAACGAAATTGCAGAGTAGCTAGCAAGAAACCGTTTTAAAATTGCCTTTACTGCACCCGAACCGGGTATAGGCATAATAAAAACTGCAGTGCATGATGCAACCCCATTGGAATCATGGACACAATCACAGTAAACAATGTATGGGAAGGAAAACTATCCAAACAACTTACAAATTGACGTACTAGCATTAAATAGAATACAACTTACAGCAGCGACCTGTCTACTAACAGGGCATGGCTACTTAAAGGGACATTTACATAGAATGAGAGTTTTTGAAGAAAATCTATATTCTATATCTGTTAAACATCTTATAGAGTGAAAAGAAGGAAACAGCCTATCATGTTACTTTCGAGTGTATAGCATGCCAAACATATTGGATCAACAATTGAATAGAGATTTACTATAAAGGCTACTAAACTTGGTCATAAAAGCTAACCTATTTTAGTACAAGTCAAATGCGGGATTAGCTCTAGTTGTACTGTTATTAAGTTATAGAGCCCATACTACGAACAATTAAAATCACCTAATTTAATACTTGGAAGATTCTAGATCGTTTTGCATCTCCTATTCACAAGTAATGTTGACATTCCAAGAATACCACATCAATACTTTTCAATGTTTATTATTATCAGAAGGATGTACCGTTTCTATTACTACTAAAATAACTTCCGATTTTTTTTTTCACTTGCAAGTCTTTTCATATATTTTGTCATACGTTTATCATGTAGCCATATGTCTAGAAATACTGCCCCAAAGCTTTTAATTTATTTAATTACGAGCCTGAGTCAAAAACTAGTGCCTCCTATTTTTCCTCCTTTTAATTATCAAGAAATTAAAATGGAATTACGAAGGTTGAAAGACAGAATATTGTTGATTGATTTTCTACTTTTTAATGTCATCTCAGCCCACAGTTTTGACCCATCTTTCAACAAGGGTGTGTATTATATTGATATAAAAAGCACGGTTTTGTTTCTTAAGCCAAATAAACCCATGCTTCGTCTCCGGTAATAATTTTTTTCCAAAAGCTCATTTCCCTATTGCATCAGCGTACACATTTTTAAGTCTTTCATGAATGCGAATGGGTGTCTCAGCTTCTGCATTCAAGGATTCAATCACAGAACGCTGTCTAATACCAACATCGATGTGGGTTATTTTGTGGGTAACTACACTGCTGCCCCTTATTAACGCAGAAAGTTGCTACTGCAGTGGATTGTAGGAAAAGGTTTCAGGAATAGCATCAACTTCAAATTTTTCACTTAACTAACTTTATTTAAGTAGAAAAAGATAGGAGGCATTAGATATTGACTGATCCTCGTAACATTCAAGGTAATACACACGTAACAATAGGATAAAACTTTCCAAATGAATACAGATTGAAGTTGTATGTTTTTAATAATTTGCAATATTATTTACACTAATTTCGACAGGCGAATGCAAGGACATTTAGTATGCCCGCTTATTTTACAGTCTTTTTACACTCAGTGGCTTTCCTATTGTTCGCATTTTCATTTATGAAGGTGAAAAAATCGACTCCACCACATATGCGCGGCGTTTTCATTAAATTTTTGCTTAGTAGAAGCGGGAAAGAAGCCAGAGCATATAGAAAAACAAAATATAACACAATAAAGTAAGACGATCGGGAGGCGAGCGACAAGAGAACGGGGAAGAGGAAGAAGAATGCGAAGAGAAGAGAACACTCAGTCCAAGGTAGTGGAGCCACCGCCCTCAATCATTTTCAATATGAAATTTTTATGTATTGATCGAGTTTTTTTAGCGAACAAGGAGAGGGCTGATTGGGTATGGGGGATGCTGTTCCCCTCCCTCGCCGCCACTTCTTTTTGCTGTCACCTTGCCGGACATTGTCGGTCGATGGATTTTTAATACAATTTTTAGAAAACTAAAACTTTCCACTTTATCGAATTACGTTTGCCAACGTTCCAGACCGAATATTTACTTATATAGTTTATTTTAGGTCGAGTTCGTGAAGATATTCTTTTGATGTGTGTACATAACTTTTTCTTTTCTCTTGATAGAAAATTAATGAAAAAATAAACAAGAAATTCTTGTTTAAATAGTGTTTGTTTATTACCATATATGTACATATCGTATTATGTATTTTTGAGTACATATACTTTCAACCTAAGTTTCAATATACGTGCAAAAAGATATTACGTGTGTAACATAAACATCACTGAGCACGCCAACTTTAATCACAACACTAACTTTTTATTTATAAAAGCATCTAAAAAACTAAAAACCTAGAATTAATTTAATTTTGGTATAGCGCAATTAATGATCAAAACATTGTGCATTTTGGCTTACAATACCTACAATACTGAAATTAAAGGTTTTGTCTTAAACCCACGGACAGACATACACACACGCAACCACGCACACACACACGCGCAAGCACGCACGCAAACATGCAACCACGCGCGTACACAAACACACACGCGCGTGCGTACGCATGGAATATAGAACATGGAACATGAAACGTGGAACGTGGAACATGGAACGAGGAACATGGAACGGGAAACATGGAACGGGGAACATAGAGCGGGAAACATGGAGCGGGGAACATGAAACGGGAAGCGTGGAACATAGACCGGGAAATATGGAACGGGGAACATACCACGTAGAATGTGGAACATGGCACATGGAACGGGAAACACTGAATGGGGAACACGGAACATGAAACGGGGACCATGGAACGGGGAGTATGGAACGGGGAACGGGAAACAGGGAACGAGGAACATGAAACTGAGAGGATGGAACGGGGAACATGGAACAGGGAACATGGAACATGGAACATGGAACATGGAACATGGAACATGGAACATGGAACATGGAACATGGAACATGGAACATGGAACATGGAACATGCAATAGGGAACGGGGAATACATGACATGGAACATGGAAATTACAAGGTGCATCTATCCCACTGTGACCTTTTCAGATCTATTTATTAGATCTACTACGTTGGCTTTGCCTTCTTCTTTAGACCTAACAGGCTTATGACCGATCTACGTGGGTTTCAGCTTTTGGATATTTCGAGCCCATTTGTGAGAGCTTTACACCCGCCTGCGCTGTGCAATCACACAGCACTCGGACGGCCGTCTCCTCTTCCGCCTGGCGGAATCTGCATACGGTTTCCTCTGTCAGTTGCTCGTATGCTTCTTGGGCATACAGTGTCCTTTTAGCAAGCCCCCTATTGTTGACGCGGTCAATCTCATACGACGACAAGCAGGCAAGATAAGGCAATTAATTTATTCAGTAGAAAACCGCACTTAAAATTGCGTCAAGAGCAATCTATGTTGGCGAAGAAAAATATAAATATTAGTTTAATGCCTCTTAGAAGCCAATCGCGTATTAACTTTGAAGATCTTCATATTAAAAATATAAATACATATATTGTTTTTTTTTTCATTAAAATTTGTTTGAATTTGGACCCTACGTTTCTTGTTATACAGGCTGTAGATCATTATTCCGGCGCTGACATTGATTGGAATACTTCAAATATTGTGTTTACCATAGGCAGTGGTGTCTGTAGATTATCGCAATAAATCCATAACGCATTTCTTTATAATTTATGATCCTTGACGATAAATTAAAACGAACTGTATATTCAGATGACATTTCAACCAAAGCTTACCATGATTAAATATTTTCTTATGCAGACAATTTAATTAACGCAAACGAATATTGAGAACGATATCGTACATTAAAGCTCCAACTTATTACTGCAGTGAAACTCTGTCCTTATGATTACCGTAAATCCTTTCCGTCCTTCGAGACTAGAGCAACATTGCCATATAAGAATAATTTTTGTTAGCCCAAAACGATTATAAACTCGATAACTGTCGGGCGAAATGCACACATTAAAGTCAATTTCTCGTAGTTTTAAGGCCTAAACACCTCTCGTAAAATAGTGACTGGATCTTCGCCCTACGGGTGGTTCTTAATTAGAGATGTCAGAACACATGTAGCCCAGCGAGCGACCGATCACTTCTTCCTTCGCAGCACACTGATCGGTCGCCGAAAATTGATCGGGCGGCCCGTCGAAGGGGCGCTCTCCGATAGTTTGTATAAAATAATCGGTTTTCGAAAATCACTCTTGATTGGCTTTTGGCACGCATCCGACCGATACCGCAAAGATTTAAGCGATTTTATTGCGAGTTATTTGATTTTTAAATTGCATGTAGCTTTTTAATTGAAGCATTTATATTGGAATGTTATTTTTATATGCATAATAATAAGCCGTATGGGTTAATTATGACCCGGACTACGTTTACGGCTGATATGTGGCTTTCCCATTTTAATACGCACGCGATGCTCGAACCATAAAAAATACGATATTTCATCTTAATTTTTTCCTTGCGGTGAGTTAATTTACCAAACGTGAATACGATTTTCTGTGGGTAAACGGACTTTCTGCATATGTACAACGTATAGTTTTCGTACTATACAATATAACCCTATACTACATAGTACTCTAGATAATTAAGTATATAATTCATTTATTAACGGTTATTCCAATCCCAGTGAAGTATAAACTGCCGATTATGATGGAACTTTGTCAGTTTGTACGAGGGTTGTCTTTGAGGTTTTGCATATAAAACTGGAGTAAAAGGGTAAATATCTTTTAAAGACTTTATTGTTTTTCCAAATACTCTCCACGAAGATTTATACACTTTCGCATGCGCTTGAACCAACTCTGGAAACAGTTATTCCATTCGTTTGTTGATACAGTCAAAATTGTGTTTTTGAAGCTGTCGACTGCTTCTTCCGACGACTGAAACCTTTGACCACGCAGTCCGCTCTTGATTTTCGGAAAGGTAAACAAATCGTTGAGACTTATGTCCGGACTGTACGGAAGATTGTCTAACAATTCGACGTTTTCTTACCTTACAAATTCAATTGTGTGCGAAATTGCGTTATCTTGGTGGAGGGTGGTTTGTCGTTTGGGGTTGGTTTTTCGAAGCTCAGCGATAACAAAGAAAGTGTGAGAAATAAAAGACTGTAGACTAAACAGCAGTAAAACTTCTTTGATCTTGTAGAAGAGTTGTTGCTGTGTGACCTGCTTTAAAGACGAATATCGCCATCTTCGCCTTGGAACACCCAAACAGACGACTGGCGTTTATCTTCTGGCTCAGATGAGCAAATTCAAGATTCATCATTACTAACGATGTTGTACACGTTTTAAGAGTTTCCGGCGTTGAAGTTGGTCTAGATTTTTGACACCACTAAGTCTTAGCTGCTTTCTGTTCCTCAGTCAACAGATGCGATATCCGGGATATATACGGAAACAATTTTTTTTACACACAATTCCTCGCGAAAAATTTTTCATCAATCTCACGATATGTCACATATCGATCTTCGTTGATAATTTTTGCGCACAGTATTGACGTTTTTCTGAGTGACTGCTGTTTTTGGTGCACCTGCTCTTGGATCGCTACTAAAACTAATCCTTCCACTTTTGAATACTCCATACCAACGAGAAACTTTGCTGTACACCAAAAACATTAATAGCGTCTTTTATCACCTACAGTATAGTTTATACCCTCATATTTTGAAAACATTGGCTGCACAAAACAAATTTAAAAGAACGTACTATAACATTTTTTATTACACTGCTTTTATTAACATCAGTTGTTTCGTCCACATTTATCAATGTTTTTTCATTCTCTGATATTCTGTACGGTATTTGTAACTTGAAATTTCACGTGAAAAATATCTTCGCAGTTGGCTTCTGTGCGTGAAAAAAGACATGTTACATTGCATAACATTTTGAAGAAAAAAACATACACATAAATATAACATATAAATTTGAGTATATAATAGAATACAAATATTTTAACCTTCAATAAAAGGAGAACATAAAATAAAAGAGGAAAAAGCAAAGAGATAAAAAGAAAAAGTAGAAGGAAAAAAAAGAAAAAGAAGGAAAATAGAGGAAAACAAGAAAAGCAGGAGAGGGGGCATCCGTTTTTTCTCTTTTTCTTTCCTTTCCTTTCACCTTCCTCCTTTTCAGTCTTTTGTTTTTTTCTGTTACTTTTATTTTATATTCTCCTCTTATCACCTTATAAGCTGTCTAAACTCCATTACACCCTGAATTTTCTGTTCTATCCCATATCTTCTTTTTTCATCTTTTTTCCTTCTTTTTCTTTCTTTCCTTCCCTTTCACCTTTTTCGCTTTTCTAATTCATTTTTCTCTTACTTTTATTTTATTTCCTACGCTTATATCAATTTTGGATTCTGTTATAAAGTATAAGAGAAGAGAATAGAATAAAACTAAGAGAAAAACATTTCATTTATGAAGCCTACATATTCATTAGAAGGATTCAGTAAATACAAAATATGACGAACTTGAAACCAATTATTTTCATTTTTGGTTTAGAGAAACGTAAAGAGGAAACAATTTCACAATTCAAATTCTTGTAGGAGGATTGTTAAAACGTTTCAAAATTTTAAAATTAATTAAGCTATTACCATAGGCTAGTTTACAATGCACATAAATACAGTCCGAATATATGAGAGCTTTACGAGATTTCCGACATCAAACTTGGACATTGCTACACATACATACGTACAATATCCTTTTAAAGTAAAAGTATAGAATCATGAATTGTCAAGTGTAGCGTGTAATGCAGAAATCCACTGTTCCTAGAATTTCTTCACTTTAATCTGGACAGCTAAAAATCCGTTTTAAAACAAATCCAGACCCCAATTTAAATCTCATGCAAACTAAAAGCTCGTTCTTGTTCCAGATGGCTGCAGCGAGGATCTATGTTCGTATTATCATTCAGTCAATTCTTAAAACTCTCAGGATGGGAAGGCAATACGTTAGAGGAATCTCTCCTTGATCTAGGAGCTGGAGACGGGGAAGTAACTGCTCGTCTAGCCAAAGCTTACAAGAGGGTTTATGTCACGGAAGTTTCCAATACCATGCAAAATTTATTGAGGAACAGAGGATTCGAGTAAGTTCGAATAAGTGGGGAGGTTTTCAGGCGTTTAATTGCTTTCTTTGTACCTGTTTTATTCTCACAATGTAAATTATTTGTAATAAATTTTATTATATTGAATTCCTAAAATGAAAGTGTTCTAAAGTCTAACAAAGTATAAACAATTATATTGCCGGTAGTATATGATTAAATTGCGTAACATCATATAAAATTAATAGTACATATTTATCAAAAGAGATATCATTGGAGAGACTTGGGACCTTACATGTTAAACATTATAAAAACTAAAGCATCGATAATTACGGTTAAATTTCGATAGGAATTATTCCATCTTGTGGTCACTGCCTATTGCCATAGCTAGAAACTGGTCTTATACACTTAGTTGGGAAGTTCAAGACTCTACTTTTCTAATAATTTCTTGCTTTTCGCTCTTCCGGGTCCGATTACAGCTATTCTTTTTTCTTTCTTTTTTAGCACTGTATAGCACTGTAAACTGATATAATAACATAGTTTTTCTTACTTACTTTATCTGCTGTTTTTGAATTGTCACTTTCTCAAAGTTTGTCTTTTACATGTAGTTTTTTCTTCAAATACGATTAATTTTACAATAATTTCTTGTCCCACGGTTGCTAATGCTTTATACTTTTTTCTTTCAGCTTTCTTTTACAATAACCTTCATTTCATATTTAGCATTAATGTTATTATTACGTTACCCTAGTTTGAAGAATAGATGCCATTGCCAATCTGTTCAGTATACTTTCTTCTACTACCAACAACACCTTGCATTCTTTAAAAAATATAACATAAATATTTGTTTGTTCGTTTATTTATTCAGTTCGGAATAAATCACAGTGCACGTGTATATGCCATGAACTTATTAGGATAAAACAGTCTCACGTTTTCTTTGTTTATAAAACTTATGGACGTACATGCATATATATTCGGTACATTCTGAACCAAATTCATACAAAAATTCTGAATCACGCCAATCGTAATAAATAAGTAGTGTAATGTTCGGTTACTATCAATAATAAAAATAATGAACGTATTATTATTATTATTATTACTATTTTAGTTCAATTGTGTTGATCTAAAATGACGCCAAAATTCGCTGTAATATTGTGTCATTGGGATGCCTTCCAGTTTTGACTCAGTCATACTCCTACGACTAGGTGAAAATATGCTGGTGTATGTGGACAGGGAGCGTTCTGCGTCTAATGATGTGTTCGCGAATTTAAAAAGGTCGTTCGCATCATATTCGCACTCTTGGTTTTCAGCTGTCTGTACGCACTTTAGTTTTAAAATCGATCGAGATTCTTACTTATAATCGCACACAATTTGCCGGTAGTTAATCTTCCTTTGCTATCTGTTAGATTTCTTAACGAGACTTAGAGTCAATCTACTATATTTAGCGCTGCATGTAATGACATCTTGGTGTTCTCTAATTTGAAAATAGTATCTGAAAGAATTGAATATATTTCGGGAATTTGCTCTATAAGAGTATGAATACCGGTATCTGAAACCAGCCGCTAACATGCTGATATTGCTTAGGATTCTTGCTCATTTAAATTAACGATACAAGTTTTAATAATATGTAAAAATCGCCCATAATATAAAACAGCTTTAAGCTACGCTCCCCATCTCGTCAATACCGACTGTGGTGGCTGAGAAATGCCCGGACAAGCCTATTTAGACTCACGAAAGCTTTTTGCAGATTTAATAAGAACTTTTTTGCTAGAAACTATAAATTGATGTACATCTGGATACCTGTTTCTAATAAATTCAAGCAAACAGGGTAGATGAAGCAATTGCCTCTTGTTGGCAATCTCCATTTCGGAACATATTTCCCCCAAAACTTTCGAAAAATTTTCATTGCCTACAATATTTAGTGGAATCTTCCACACGCTTAACATACAGATAAACTCATATAGAAATTTACAGTATGGTACATCACGTTGCACATCTAACCCATGTTGTTTGCTGTTAACATGTCTTTTACACACAAAAATACTGTACAGTAAAATGTTGATATTGCGAACAATACATTTGATAATAATGCCAGTGTATTCTAATGTCGGAAATTGGTTGTGAAATCTATTAACACTCGTCGAACATAACAAAGAACGCCGTCGATTCGCCACCATCAATCTAATCCGACATTCATACACATACCAACCATACGCGTACGAATCATCGCCGCCAATGAGTGCGCACTCATTTCTGCAGGCATAATTATAAGCACTAATCTAAGCTTTGCATTTCATAAACATTCACTTAACTCTATAAAACACCACAATAATTCTCCGTAAACTAAGAAACATATTTGTGTATAAATGAATATTTACGACCTATTTACCGGTACTGCGAAGGGTCGTACCATCATCAAATGCAAATTATTCTTTCATTTTAACGAATTGTGTTCCAATACTATTCGCTATAACTAACATATAAGGTTAGTGAGGTATGCAGATGTTCGGCAATAACAGGATACATATAATAAAAATATATTAAATAATAATAGAAGCTGTCAAAGGTTTATTTATCGAAAACAGCTTGAATTGGAAGACCAGATACTTAGAAACAAAACTGTCGTCAATGTGCTATGCCCTTTTTGTTTAAAAGATGTTGTAGATAGGCATCTAGTTATACCCTATTACTATTTCCAATTTGAATTTTTTTTTAGCAAGCGAATTTTTCTTCTCTTAAAAAGTTGTGTCCGTAATGTAATGGATGTACTTCCTGTAGGTCTTATTTAAATCATTGGGTGTCTTAGTTTTAACATCTCTATACTCTAAACACCAGTCAGGATCATTTTGGAATCCAAGAATTATTTCGTGATTATGATATCCAAAATTAAAGGACGTTAACTACTCCTCAATATAATGTATTGCCTACAGAAATAAAATCTATAAGAAATTCAAAATTTTTACAAAATATTGTCAAAAGCTTTCTTCTAGATAATGTTTCGATTACGAGAAAAACCTTGATTATAATAAACAACTTAATAAAAACACGGTCAATTCCTTCTTCTATTTTATGGCTCTTTTTGTTTTGTTATGTTTCTCTTATACCAAATGGTCCATAAGACTAAAAAACTATTATTGTTATTATTATCAGTATTATTTTATATACAGTACTGAATATACAGCCTCGACCACAGATTCTCTATTCTAGATGTATAATTGCGTATACTTATTTAAATGTTAGAAGGAATCAAATAAATTTATCTGTT
The DNA here is from genome assembly GCA_023509865.1 of Trypoxylus dichotomus. Taxonomy (NCBI): domain Eukaryota; kingdom Metazoa; phylum Arthropoda; class Insecta; order Coleoptera; family Scarabaeidae; genus Trypoxylus; species Trypoxylus dichotomus. Next base: position 41,089,320 of record CM042074.1, on the reverse strand, counting down.
AAATACGCAATTTTAATTCAATTATTTTAGCAGTGATCAAACGCTTTCTTGCATTTCTTGAAAACGCGACTATGCTTTGTTATATCCCGGTGATACTAATTCATAAAGATTTCGATGTTCAATACTATTAATTCTTAATTTGCACAATCTTTCGCGTAGAAAGAAATCACTGATGATTTTGATTACTTCCAAACATACTATATATAGATGTAATAAATAATTTAAACGGTAAGGTAAAAAGACGAAAACAGTTATCATATTTTACGAACAATAATGCGACGAGAAGATCCAGAGGTCTTAAACAGCATCTTACATCTTGTTTATGACTACGAAGGCGATAAAGTGCAACAGATAAATAATGTTATTTTGTTGTGAAAATCGCAATTCGTGATAATGTTTAATTACTCCGTCTCTTCCTCTACAGGCTGGGGTAACACTATGGCGCGTACGTAGCAATATAGAGATGGACCGTTATCGGCAGTATCTCAAGTAATTAAAGTCATTTAATGTCAGATTGTTAATTGAGTTCTACGGCGCAGTAAAACTTAACTCATAAAACTAAGTGCAGAGTTAATTAAGACGCCTTACTTAGTGGATTGGCTCTCTTATTCGTCTTCATCTATTCGTTCTCCTTATTTCGCTTAATATCAGCTTTAGTAATCTGACATACAGTCTGTAGTCAAAAGACAAAGGACATAGCAAGCTTGCTATATTAGCAAGGAATATCGAAAAAATTATTTATATTTCTTGTTTCTTTTTTAGACTAACATTCGTTATTTAATAGATAGCAAATACGAAAATTGCAGGTAATAGTGATGGAAAGGTATATGATAGAGTAGTTTGTGTTTATTATTAAAAACGATTTTAAATTTTATGAAAGCAATTCCGTCCAAAATATGGAAGAAAAATTTTCCATCGCACGCGAACATCCGAAAAATGTTACAAAAATTCAGGAAACCGGTACAGTAAAAAAATGAAAAATGCAAAACACAACATTGCAATGCTGGTTTAGAAGAAAATGTTGTTACTGTAAAACCTAGTGTTGTTGACAATCCAAAAACATCAATTCGTCATCGCCCTCGACAATTAAACATTTCAAAAGCTGCCTTATTCAGAGTGTTGTACAAAGATTTCCATTTGAAGATTTATAAAATTCATATAGGTCAAAAAAAATAATCAGCGGACTTTAGATGACGTTATTAATTAATAAATGAGATAGTACCACGTAAAATTAATAATGCGACGAGGGGATATGCAAACAAACAAAATTACCTAATCTAAGACAAAGAAAATATTGGAAAAACTGTAATATCCACAAAAAGTAACTGGTTGGTGTTGTTTCTGGATGATTTCGTCAGTCGAAATCACAACATCAAGAGGAAGATGTATGCGATTACATCGAAACGTCCGGACGTACCTGGTTCTTCTAAAAACCAACGCCGAACGCGGGACAAAACCTGAGAGAATAACAAGACATCCTTTACCCGCTAAAACATACGCTACAATATATATATACACTAGGGTGACAGCATAAAATAGACACCTACTAATTAAAAAAAAGATTCTATTCTCGTTATATATACAAAATATTTTAAAATTTTTAAATTAGACTAATATTTTGTCGATCCACCTTTACTTGCGTGAAGTGCTGCGAGTCGTTGTGGCATAGAATCTATTAAATGATTAATGGTGTCTTCTGGAATATTTAACCACTCTTCTGTAACAGCTGCCACGAGTTGTTCCTTATTGCTGGGTTTTCGGGGTCATTTCGCCATATTTGTCTGGATTATGTGCCAAACATTCTCTATCGGACTCATGTCTGGTGATTGGCCTGGCCATGTTAGATCCGAATCCGCTGTTCCCCTTTCCATGTGGTTGTTGTTCTTGCTTTGTGGCAGGGTGCTCCATCCTCCATAAAAGTGGCGTCTTCTTTAGATAAAATGGCGTTGTCGAATGTCGGTAGTAGTCCTTCTGTTAATATTTGGATATATTTTGTCGCATTTATATTTCCGTCGCAGATTACTAATTGCGATCTTCCACCATACCATATCGCGCCCCACACCATGATGTTCACACCACTGTATTTCACCGGCTGATGCAAAAATTTGTCGTCCAGTTGCTGTGACGAACGTCTCCATACCCACGTACGACCACTATCACTGAATTGGCAGTATCTGCTTTCGTCTGAAAAAATGACAGACCGCTAAAACTCTTCGGGCTTCGTTCACATTTCGATTGCCCAAGCCATTCGGCGCCGTTTTTGAAACGCCGTAAGGAGAGGTTTTTTCTTTGCCACCCTTTTATACATCCCCACACTGTGGAGGTGTCGCAGAACGGTGCGCTGAATTTTCTGTTAAGTTGCTGCAAGCTCAGCTGTACTTTTTCGCGGTTCTCTTAACACTTCACACACAAGCACCCTTTTACTTCTTTCAGAAGATCCGGCACGACCTGGTCTCGGCTCCGCTGTTGTTTTTTCCTTGCGTTTAAATTGTGTAATCACACGGTTAACTGTGGACAACGGAATATTTAAAAATTTACTTATTTCACGTTGCGGAGCGCCGAGTTCACTCTGGCAAACGATGCGACCCCGGGTGAAGTCGCTAATATCACTCGAACCTTGTAAGCGAGGCGTAGTTGTAACGATACTAAACTATGACGAATTCCTTCCGATACATCTACCCCTACCCTAATGACAAGAGAAAGTTTTTAATTCGTTTTTAGAATTTAGCGGTTTGCATATTTATACAGCTTTACCTGGTGTGGATTTTATTCTAGTCCAAAAACAAACAATAGATAAATTCAAGAAACTTATATTTTTCTCACGATATTTTCTCTTTTGTTACTTTCCTAGAATACGTAATCATGTTATAAATCACCGTTTTTTTAAGTTTGTGTATAGCCAAAATTTCATCACAATAAAGAATCAATTATTACAATGATATCTTGGCTGTTCTTCTTGATCAGGACTGTACGGAAAACTATAGTTGTCTGCAAACATTCCACAGCGAGATATTATCCCCTTGTGCGCGATTAAACTTTACGGCTATCGAACGATTATTATTCCGCTTGCTTAATAATTTCCTTCGATTGGATATCTTGTCCAACGGAACACAGCCACAAATTCTTTCCAACTGTTTATAGTAATTTATCGGTGATTATTCATTAGTTCAGGTTCTGCAATTAAACACGACACGTACAACAATACGAATAAATCGATATTTGTATATTTTGCTTAATCAAACAACACAACTGTAAAACACATTGATTAGGTACTTAACGTAGTAATGGCTCATTTGTGTTGTATGTTGCTACACACTTATTAAAGTGTCATATGCTAAAATCGACAATTTACTACACGCAAATCAAGAAATTATGCATGTGTCCACGGCATCGTATGCAGTTACACTATTAAATTAAGTAGTTTCCTCTTTCATAACAAAATCCTGTAATTTAATGGAATGTCTTTATAATATAACATTTTTGGATTAGATACGTGTTTCCTACATTGAAATCCATTTGTATGTTATTGGCACCTATTCTTCATTTTATATAGCTTAAGAAACATGGAGGTAAAACTGTACAATAAATGCTTAGAATAACAATAATCGAATATAATGCGAGTATAGGATTTTGTGACGCTGAAGACCCAACTCTCTCCCCATAACTAAAGTAAATAAAATTGAAGCCATTGGATTAGAACCATCGCATAGGTTTTTTCAACTAAGATATGACGTACGTCATGTTGTTCGTCTGACATTTAAACTACCAACACACACAAGTTAAGTCCGCCAAAAACTAGCGTCTTTGCTTTATCGTTCAGTGATCATGTCCAGTTTTGTGCCTGAAAAATAACATTTGCGACACACATTATTTTTCTTATTTAATCAAAAGAAAAAAGCTGTTGAAAGTCAACATCAGTTGCTGGTAGAAACATGTGGTGAATGCGCTCCATCAATTAGAACATGTGAGTTTCGACAATTTAAAATTGGTGACTTCAAAGTGAAAAACAGTGAGCGCTTTGGTAGACCACAAAAATGCGAAGACGAGCAATTGTAGGACTTATTGGATGACGACCCAACTCAAACTAAACGGCAATTAGCAGAACCATTGCATGTATCACAAGAAACAATCAGCAGACGTTTACGAGCAATGGGGAAAATCAATAAACTCGGTAAATGGGTCCCCAACGATTTAAATGAAATACAAATACAAAATCGCAGTCTCCTGTGAAATGGTGTGTGAAAGGAAATCATTTTTGTATCGAATTGTGACGGGTGTCGAAAAATGGATTTATATTGAAAACCGAAGCGGAAAAGATATTATAGCTTTCACCTGGCGACGCCGGTGCTTCAACACCAAGGTCAAATCGCTTCGGCAGGTAGGTCCAGAGCGGTATTGTGTATTATGAACTCTTGAAGCCCGGCGAAACCAATACCCGAATACACAACGCTATCGCCAACAAATTATTAATTTAAACCACGCATTAATTGCAAGGCGACCAGAATGGGCCAGAAGACATGGAAAAATGATTTTGTTATAAGACAATGCGCCATCTCACACAACAAAACCACTTAAATACATCTTGAAATCGCTTGCATGGGACATCTTTCCGTATCCACGATTCTCCCCAGACCTGACGCCGTCTGATTATCACCTCTCCGCATCAATGGGGCACGCGCTCGCAGAGCAGCACTTCAGCAATTTTGAGGAAGTTCGAAAATGGCACGACGAATGGTTTGCCGCAAAGGACAAGCAGTGTTTCTGGCATGGTATCAATAAATTATGGGATGATTCGGATTTTTGGTTTCTATATTGAACGAAGTGAAATCTATTACAGTGTGATTTCAATACTACAGCAGTACATCAAACAGAACACAAAAAAGAAAATTAATTTTAAGATTCGACTGATTGCCAATGTTTCAGATCGTATTGCCGCAAACTCTTTTCTAGATGACGAAAAAACCGAGAGATTCACCACTAAAAGGGAAAATTATAGAAGCCACACTCAGCAAAACTTCTATAGTTCCAGATAAACTCTTGAATAGAATTATTATAGAGTAAGGCTAGTAGTAAGCTGCAACGAAAGGCAGATAGAAAAAGAAAATTTTTTTTACACCTTTAAGAGAAAATGCAATAATTATAATTTAATACAACGAAATTTGTAGGTCCATTAACATAAAATATGTATATAAACAAAGAAATTTAGAATTCTAATTAGATTTAGTAGTAGTGGGTATGGGTCCCAGAAATCCTCTTCTTCTTACGGCCTACAATTTTAATTAATGTTGAAATAAGAATCTCATCCTAGTAACACTTTATCGCAGATCTCACTTCATTGAACTTACTACCATATTGCCCATTTATGATTGCTACGTATATTTCTTCCCAGCATCCTCCAGAGATTTTTAGTGGGCTCAGGTCGGATGAACGAACGGGCTATTGTAATAATTTTGATTACCTCTTTAAGAAACCAATAATTTGTTTATCTGGAAGTGTGGAGAGCAGCATTGTCTTGCTGGAACACGATAACATTTATTCACCAAAGCCTAATAGAAGTGCTTTTAAGGGTTCGACATAAAAATCGAAATTCATTTGAACAGAAATTTGTGCTAAACGGAATTTGTTACTTTTCTAATGGGATCTCCATCAATACTGGCAACAGTAGTTAACAGCAGAGAAATTAAAATTGGAAATTTATGTATTTGTAAAACCAACAATGTCAAGTGCTACACCGCTGGAATCTCTGAAAAAATGCCTTCTTATAAAGTCATGGTTGAGTGTGGTTTTCTTCAAAAGACAATTTTTTTGCCATGCTTGAAAAATTACAGTTTAACTTAAAAATGGTGGTTAAACTATCTTATTAAACACGAAATTATTAACAATTTTTCTCTTTACACATTTTTCTAAAGTCAGTAATAACAGATTTGTAGGAATATCTAATTAACTATACATTTTTTTCCAAAAAAAACGAAGACCTCCACTAGTTTCCTAGATCCCCATACTACACATTGAAAAAAATGCACCCGGTAATGCGCTAGGCCTGGCAAAATTATGAAATACATTCATTAAATTTGATACAATTTGTTTTTGGTAAAAATGCTCGGACAAGTCAATTTTATTTTTTTGAAATATATATGTAAAGTTAGTAAGTATTTAAAGTGGTACGTAATTGAAGGTATTGTTACGTTCTCCTGTTTTGAAGAACAGTGCCGATGTAGCCTACTCGTAAATTCCTGAATTTCTTGACCAATACTTACTTGTAGAAAATGCTCGCTTATTTGGTAGGTTGGACATTTTACAATGAAACTCAATACGCATGCGCACAGAAATATATTTAAAAAATAAAATGTATTCACGGTTCCCACTCTGCCCTATGTACAGTTACTAAGTACGTACAATGCAGTTATTTGTGCTCTCTTATACATGTAATGTGCATTAACAAATGTATATGAATGCTTTCACCTTTAGTTTTGGCTATATAAGGTACCGCCTCAGTGTGTACATTGTCAATGTTAGCTTTAAAGTAATAATAAGTTCCGCAGAAGCTTTGTTAAAGGCATGTAATAATGCGTCCATATGTATGCATGCACCACTACCTTTGTATAGGCGAGCCAACCCTATTTAATTATTAGTTTGATAAGTGCACCTCAGTGCTGTACTTATTTATATGTCCATTTACGAGAGCCAAATACTTTTTCCTTGCCTTGAATTTGCCCAAGGGACTTGACCCTCTTTCATTGGCTTGTGTTTGTACTCGAACGAAGCACTTTTGTTATTTGTCAATTTTTCAGGCAATTTACGGATTCCCTGTCCGAGGAATTCGTCGTCTTCTGAAGCGATCCATTCGTCAAGCCAATTTTTGATACTTTCATAAAATGTGAATCGTACATCTTGGAGGACTGACTGCATCGATCGGAATAAATAGTAATCCGAAAGAGCAATGTCTGATGAATATGGAATAGAACCTCCTAGTCCTGCCCTTCTAAATAGGTTTTAGCGACGCTTATAGTATATGATTTTGCATTACCATGCTGCAAAATCAGTTTATTGTCTCTATTCTCATTCTGGTCGATTTTCTTGAACAGCTCGCTTCAAACGTATTAGATGCCATGGATAGACTTCACCAGTAACAGTTTCAGAAGGTTTCAGTAGCTCATAATATATAACGCCTTTCATATCCCACCAAATACAGAACATAGCCTTATCAAAATGAATATTTCGCTTTGGCTGTGATTTACCAGGCTGCACCCAAACCTTTTTACGTTTGGGATTCTCATAGAAAATCCATTTCTTATCTTGTCGATATCACAAGTCGATGTAGAAAACCCTTTCTTTGTTATCTTTGGAGAAGCATTTCACAAGAGAATTTTCGACATTCCACTTGTCTTTCTGTTAATTCATATGATGATATCCATTTTCCAAATTTTTGAACCATTCCCATTCCATGTAGATGTTTACTGACAACGTATTTATCAATAGTCCTGCCAATTTTTGTTGCGTTTGTTGTCTTCATCCAATAATGCTTGCAATTTTTCATCTTCGAATTTTATCGGTGTACCTTCACGTTCTGCATCTTCAACGTCGAATAAATCTACTTTAAACTGCCTACAACGAATTTGATTATTTGGCATAAATCTAACCATTTTAAATCGAATAAAAACCTATGTTGTTTACACTTTAATTAAATGTTATATCCCACGTTTTGAAGGTTGTGAAGAGATTCTTCAAAACCATGTATTATCAAATTCAGACAATACATGTAAGAACACTTACGGTATCTATTAGGAAAACGAAAGTTATTTGTGTACTTCTAGTTTACAACATCGAACATGTTTGTATATTGCAGAGTATTACCTATCGATACTTGGTTCGCAACAAGGAAATTCGACACCATCTCCTGTTTAAATGTTTTGGACCGCTGCGATAAACCACTGCAATTATTAAAACATATCGAAAGCTCGCTAAAACCAGATGGAAGAATTTTATTAGCGATGGTGCTTCCGTTTTCACCATATGTGGAATCAGGTAATAACAATTATTGTAAATTAGAGATAACGTGCAGCGAAATGCGCTTAATAAAATATTTTTTTTAGGTTCTAAAGATCATAAGCCCAAAGAACTTCTACCCGTAAAAGGAAGTTGTTTCGAGGAACAAGTAAAAAGTCTTGTGATAGATGTTTTTGATCCGCTGGGATTTGAATTGATTTCATGGAGCAGGGTGCCGTATCTGTGCGAAGGAGATCTTAATCAATCATATTACTGGTTGGACGATGCCGTTTTCTTATTGAAAAAGAAACAGTTGTAAGCGTCGGACGAACAATTAGCCAATAAGATGCTTTTATTCTATAAGTGCATAGCTGTCATGCAACTTTTTTAAATGCTTTTGTATAATGATATATTTTTATAATACATGAATTTAAAGCCCCACATGAATTTCGCATTACTAATGTTAAATAAGAAACACACAAAGAAATACTTCGTTAGGCCTAAATTTCATTATATTTCACGTTCCGGCGTGTACCTGACGTTTACCTCAACGTGCTCTCAGCTTCTTTCAAAGCTTTCAGAAATTGGCGTTATGGCCCTCTGCTATTCGTTATGAACTAGCACGTTTATTGTAAGCAATAGGAAACGTGTTATATATGTAAATCCCATAACTTCATATTCCAAGTCTATGATTATATACATGTAAATTCAATTTCCGATTTTATCGGAAATATGAATTAATATGGCGTTACTTCAGAAATTTTGTATATTTATTATATTAGCAGCAACGACTTGATCCCTGATGCGCTGTCAAAGCAACAGTTAATAATCTCATATGTTACTTTTTGTACACTATTTGATTCACAGTTGAAAAAACTTTAAGCGGTATATCATTCCCACGTGCAGCCTTTTCTTCCTTGTCTTCCGCCTTATTGCTTATTTGGTCTACTGTTAATAATGAAATTATCTCTTCATTCATAGATTCAATATCCTCATCGGTCCCACGTATTTCCTAATCATGATGATTGAGCATCCCGGACATTCTGAACAACTAATAACCTATGTCGTAAAAATATCCAACAAAAATCCCATTTACATTGGGTCGCAGTTTCTTCTATGACTGTTGAATAATTTGTGATAGTACGGCCCAGCATCTTTAGGAGATAGTATTGCTAACAGCAAATCACAATTCTTCAAGAAAAGCGATATATTTTACACATCTTCAAACATGATACACATCAGTAGAGTTTTGCTGCAATGCAGCTTCAACTTTTGAAGTACATGTTAATTCATTGGCTGAATAAGAGGTCACAAATTGGTGGTATAGCACTACTTCAATGTATTTATCTTTAGTATATGGTTCTACATCGTGATGTCCAGCGGCATGATCTAATGTAAACAGCGCTTTCGAAGGCAAAATAAAATCCCTCAATACAACTTTAATGTATTACGTTCCTTGGTTATATTTATGTCATTCGTCCTAAATACTCTCAATGTGGAAAACATGCCTTCTAACTGCGTCAAAATTTAACCGGAGAGCTTTAATTTATGGCGCACTATTGTATACACAACTATTAATCTAATATAAGTTTAATCTAAAGAATTCGCTAAAAATATTTCATCAGAACAAACAGAATACGCACATAACTGTACGATTGTATAATATATAAATGCCCAGTCGACCATTTTTACATTCCGCAGACAATTTAAGTTGGTATTTCAGAAAATGGAGGTCATATAGTTATACAGTTTTTTTAGAGCAATACATGCCACTATGGTCTTTACTGCCGGAACTACCAACCTAAATTGTCCGCGAGATTTAAAAATGGTTGACTGGATATTTTGTTTGGACTTTTATAATTACCAGAAAAGAACATGGTATTAGTTATTAGTTCTAGTATGTGTAATCAGAAGTGTTATTCGGTTTATTAATATAGAGAGGAATAAGCAATAGGTAAGTAAATATTATCGTATTTCGTTGACGTATCTCATTAACGGCAATAATAACGAACTAGAAATAGGATGAAGGTGAAGAATGTAAACTTTCCATATAGTTTCTAAGAATATACATATCCTTTAAGTTTTCGTACCAAAAATATAGAAACTTGCGCTACACATGAAGGCATATCGAACATTTGTAGACAGCAATTTGCATCAGAAGATATTGGAAAAAATAATGAATTATTGTCACTAGTTTTTCCTAAACTGTATTTACCTGGTATAATCTGCAAATTCGCAGTTTATTATATTCTTATAGCTTATATACTACACAGGTGCAGAAAATACAAAAGACCAGGAGAGAAATACTTTAACTAAATTGGACATATCTGATTTTAATTTTAAGTATACGTGTATCTCAGATTGAATATATAGCTTTATTTTATCATCCTTGTTCCTAAATATATTATATAAATATGTTATATTTTTTAAACACAAAACTATGCGTAACAGCAAAACTGTATGTAATATTCACATAAAATTTTACTATACCTACTATATCCACCAATACTAATATTGTTACTTTCTTCCAAGCCGAGTAGGTGGCGCTAAACATGGAACCAGTAGTCGTAGGGGATTATCCCATCTCAATTGTTTGTGGTGCCACGGTTCAAGACCTGCTTAGCTCATCATAACATAACAACAATGTATAGAAAACAAGCAAATAAATTGAATCACTCAAATATACCATTTAAACTTGGTACGCCTTGGTCTTTCTTTCGGAGAGGAGTAAGTGAAAAGGTACGGGAGAGTGTGATAGGCATGCAATATTGCATGTCCTGGCATAAAGGTACAATCGCCGATCAATTTCTCATTTCTGTTTGCAATTTTGACTTTTGTACCACCTCCTTTTCGTTTGGTATAAATGTGATATCATGTAACATATTTGTATAGGGATGTAAACTTCTCGTCTTTTCTGAACTATCTCAAATATGACCACAGACGCATCGGCGTACTATTTAATACTGAGCTAAGCTATTACATATGTGATGTATGCCCTATTACAGTATTATCTTAATGAAGACTTGAAAAGAGCATATTGCGGGAAATCTTTGTTTTAATTTTCGAAAAGGATAGATTTGGAAGAAACAGCCTTATATGCAAGTTAAGAACTTCATTACTTATAAAGAAATTATTGATAAATTTCCATCACTTGGAATAATTAATAACAATAGGTTGATAAATATCTCCTACAAAAACTGATTTTTGTGTAGTTGTTTTTCATAGAAATGCAATCACTACTTCCGAACAATATATTCTGCATCAAGATTTTTACAGTTATTCAAATAAAATTTTATTTCTTCAAAGTTTCAAATTGTATTCCTATTAAATATTAAACACTTGAGTAATACCCTAGTTCCCTTGCATCAAAATTTGAAACAAATTTATTAAAAGTCAATGACCTTAATTCTTTAACCTTGTATATACGTAGCTATGTATATTCACATAAGAAAGAAATGGATAGTATTAAGAGTCAAATTATACGATATTTAATTGCAGGACTGTATTATAACAAAGCAAATAAATTTTCCTTACAATTTTAATCAATTAACCTACACAAATGACATTCTATTCAACTGCTAGATTATTAGCATACAAATTAGTGCTTTTCTGGTACAGGTTCATTTTGGGGTTGATAATCTAACTGTTCTTCTGGATTATGAGGCCAGAAAGTCGGCTTAGTAGTTGAATCCAATGCAATGTTAGGGTATGATTCACGGAAATCTTCCATGGTCATTTGATCATAAGGTATTAAAGATGCAATGTGAGTCAATTGCTTCTTATATTCTTCAATACGGGCGTTGGACTCTACTTTAAACTTCTCAATATCCTTCTTAATCTCACTTGCTTGGGCATCAATTTGACTACTAACAGTATCGGGTGGATATGGAATACTTAAAGCATTGTATTGCTTTTCAAATTCAGCAACCATGCTAGCTGCGGGGATCTTAGATTTATAGAATGTCCAGTCAATTTTAGGTGGTGCTTCAGGTAGTGATTTAACTCTAAAATTATATGTATGTACATTAAATCTTTACATAATATCCTATAAAGATTAATATTCGAATGGAAAAGCGCGCACAACTCATAACCCTACCTTCTTAAGTAGTTATCTGACTTGGTTTTAAAAGCAGCAAAGAGCGATTTTTGATGGTCTGGCACTCGTTCTGCCAGAGCAACCCAATTTATTGAACTTTGAGAAATTCTTTTCGCAGCCATTTTCGTTCAACGATCACCGATTACCAAGCAAGGGTTATGTAATTTTCTGTACTTTGACAGATGTTTTGCCAACTTCAGTTTCCAACTCTAGAAACGAAATGAACTAAGCAATAAAAATTATAAATGTTGAAGAAAACATTTTTAGTTTTAGTAGAAAGGTCAATTGTTTAAACCAACTAATAAAAAAATATAAGTGAAGTTGTTTGTATTTATTTTCTTTAAGGGCTACATAAAACCTTTAAAAGAAACCTGTACAGATTGAATATCTGTTTTCAAAAATTTCATAAAGAGGGAGTACTGACGGTACTTCGCCTCCAACTTTTATCAACCAAAATAAAAAATAACGATGTGCACCACCAATTTCAGTTTCCAACCCTAGAAATGAAATGAACTAACCAATGAAAATTAAAAATGTTGAAGGAAACATTTCTATTTTTAGTAGAAAGGTCAATTGCTTAAACCAACTAATAAAAAAAAATACAAGTGAAGTTACTTGTATTTATTTTCTTTAAGGGTTACATATTGAAAATTCAGTTGCGTATAATGGGTTGCATATCCAAGAGAATTTTCGTAACATTTCGAATATGCCTAAGATAGTTAATACTAAGGCGTAAATTGCCGTAAACTTTGGAAATATTTCCAAATAGGATGATAGTTTGATATAGATATACATATACAAGCCACTGCACTAAAACAGGCAGTTAGCTCTTTATGCAAATACTTCTATTTATGTGTTATCCTAACATTAAATGGTTATAAAAATTGAAAATTTTCTTAATAGATTGGCGGCAAATTCGAAACCTTGTATTTGTATTAGGTATTTGAAATCTTGTATTAGTTGCAGTAAATGTTCGCCAAAGCCTGTTCGTATTATTATTTTGTAATTTTTTAAAATACTAAACAATTGAAATGATCAATTCTATAAGTATATCTAAGTGGACAACAGTATAAATATGTTGACTCAATTAATTTGCGTCAATTTATTATTACTTAGTATAATAGAAATTATAATAGCTTCTACGCAGTTACTGTTTAATTAAAATAAGTATTGGGGTTTTATTTTTAAAAAAAGACAAAAATGTCTGCTTCCCCTTACTGCGCAATGACAATATCAAAGTATAGAAATAGTTAATTAGAAACATTGTTCCGAGTTTTTATTTCCTTAATTATTATTTGACGTGATTTAAATAATTTTTTGTACAAGTTATAATGTAATTTATAATATATCTTTTTGATAATGCCTTCGTAATTAAAATGTTGATTAAATTGTATCCATACATGAACGTAGCCTCAAAGGTTTATGACCGCATCCTAGATATCCCATAAAAGCAACATAAAATGGCTGTCAGGCCCAATACAGTTTATGTAGTGTATTTGTAAATCGGATTTTTCTACGCCGATATGAATGAATGACTTAATAGTTTCTGCATAAATACCAAGTTTATGAATTTCGTAATAAAATATCTAGAGTGAAATCGTATTATTGAAAATAAATTGTCTCTATATTCACATGGCACAATGACTCTAGAGTATGCAAATATTCTTTGAGAAATTGTGGAAATTGTGAATTTTGATAGATCAAATGATCTAAGTAGTAATTTAATCTACATATCTCTAAAACTTTTTTTGTTTAAGATAGATGTATACTTGCTTTTGTAAATTTGCAAAATGATACATACCACTTTTCAATAAATGATCATATTTGCCATCCGGTATCTTAGTTTATCCGTATTACGTCAGCATTCAATGTTCAAAGTGCTACATTGTTCTTGCTTTATTCCACCAGAGTATCACAATTTAAGTAGAGACTTATGTTATAGGCAGGGTAACTTTTTTAGCGTTACGATAAGACGAGAATCTCAAAACTAAAAAAAAACACATAATTCAGTTTATAAGGTTCTTTTATTAAATAAATCAGTATTTAATGCTACCTCCTCTAGCCTTTATTACAGCTTTAATTCTTTTAGGCATAGTAGCTACCAGTTTGTCACATGTTTCTGGAAAAATAGACGCCTATTCCATAAACACTGTTTGCTTTAGAGCTTTAGAGGCGTGGTTCTATTTACGAACCCTGTCCTTCAATATATGCCATAGATTTTCAATGGCCAAGAGGTCAGGCGATTGTGGGAGCCAGGCCACAATCTTCACTTGGTTATCAGTAAACCATTTCATTACAGGTCTAGCCTTGTGGCAAGGGGCATTGTCCTGCTGAAAATAATACTCCTCTGAGTCCATATCATAAAATCTGACAATTGATGGTTCGACAACCTCTTCCAACATCCCGATGTAGCGTGTCCCATTCATGCGGCCCTCGCACACATGGACTTCTCCTAGACCTTGTGCAGACATACACCCCCAAATCATAATGCTTCCACCGCCGTGTTTAACAGTAGGTAAAATACACTCTGAAGAAAATGCTTCACCGGACCTCCTCCGAACATAACTTGCTCCGGAAGCGCTGTGCATCTGCACAAAATAAACGAAGGACGTTAACTTTTTGAATATTTCTATTTTGGTGAGAAAAGTAGGGGCGCTGAGTTCAATTATTTATATTGCAAGAATTATGAAATATTTTTAAGCACTTATGTCTATATTAGATTCATCGGACCAAAGTACTTTGGTACTATAGTCCAATGTCGGTACTTCTTTGCCCACGTAAAGCGTTGCTTGCGGTGTAGCTCGGTCAGCAAAGGCTTGTGTACTCTCCAGTCCTTTGGTAGCGGCTAATTGTGTTTTGCACTGCACAACGCGAACATTTTATTGTCTTAGCAATTTTTATTTGTAACAATCCTTGTGTTAAGGACTTAACATAGTTTTTCGAAATGAATTTTAAGTTTCTAAAGAAATGTATTTTATATGATTTTATCTTCTTTGCAACCGTATGGGTTAGCATTATTATCTTATTTTCATTTAGAATATTACTTTATTTTCATTTTTATCATTTATTTATTTTGCTCTCTTAGAATATATCCAATTTTATTTTAATATGTATGTGCATTAAGCATTGTATATGTATGCAAGCCAGCCATTCTCAATACTCTAGCTAAAACTGCCTAATTTTAAAATCATTCAGTGCAACGTCGTCGAAAAAATAATGGAGTTTTCTTAAAATTTAATATACACAAGCACAGGCAGTCGTCTCCCGCGCGACGGTCGAGGTATTAGCGACCGTGCACTCTCGGTCACTTTTCGTACCTCGTCGTAACGTGTACAGTAACTGTTAAGGACTTAACATTGTTTTTTGTGTTTTGTAAGTTTTTTACTATTATGTATTTTATCTTCTTTGCATTATTATTTTCATTTAGAATATTATTTTATTTTCATTTTTATATTTATTTATTTTCATTCTTATATTTATTTATTTTGCTCTCTTATATCCAATTTTATTTTAATATGTATGTACATTACGCATTGTATATGTATGCAAGTCAGCCATTCGCATTACGCTAGCTAAAACTGCCTAATTAGAAATCATTCACTGCAACGTCGTCGGATATGTAATGGGAGTTTTCTTGAAATTTAAGGTACACAAGCATAGGCAGTCGTCTCCGCGCGACAGTCGAGGTATTAGCGATCGTGCACTCTCGGTCACCTTTCGTGCCTCGTCGTAACGTGTACAGTAACGTCGTCGTAAGATTATTAGAGATTTCTAAGTTTTTCTAGTTTTGGCGGGAATCGTCGAGGACGTTGTCTATGCATTTATTTCTGGCGGGAGTCATTTGGTAACGTCGTCGGACCACACGTATAGATTTTTAATAAGTATAAATTCTCGATTTTCTATCATCGTACGTCGAGGCTACTGTGTCCATTGTCGTCTATACATATTTTTAGTCTTCAGTTAAGTTTGTGTCGGAAATTATTTTGGTGAGATTGTCGGCGCGCATGTATAGACCTCCTCTACAAGTACGATCACTCCGCTTCTTGCTGACGGTCGTTGCGGCCGCAGCGCCCGTTGTCTTTTGTACGTTTGTTCGGTCCTTGTCGTATCGGGACTTAGAAATTTTTCATTTAGTTGCTCGTCGTAGCGGACGAGTGTCCCGGACCAGTTTTCTTATGTAATGTCGGCATCATCGCTCCGTTTTACTTGTCGGTGCACAGTTCGCACATTTGCTGGTTACTGGATTTTTCCCTTCTTTGGGGCGCAGTAGAGTAGAGAGCTAAAGATTGCACATAGCGTAATATTTCAAACGAGAACGCCTGGGTAGCTGTGACATTACTTTTGTATTGAGATCGGCTATTATCGCTACTGTCGCCCTCGACCAGGCGTTCAAGCTCTAAGAGATAGGGTGGGTTCCCTATAAATGTGAATATAACAAACGTATTTGGTCAAGTACAAATACATGCCAATAATACAGGGCCAAGTCCCTTAGGCAAATTTAAAACAAGGAAAGTATATTAGGCTCCCGGAAAGGGACATATAAATAAGCATAGCACCGAGGTGCGCTTATAAATTTAAGAAATAAATAGGGTTGGCTCCTATAAAAGGTAGTGGTGCATGCAAACAGATAGAGGCATTAGTACATGCCTCTGACAAAGCTTCAGCGGAAGCATATAAGAGTTTAACCTTTTAAACAGAATTAAGACATAGCGTTGCAACGTACATGCTGAGGCATTACTTTATGTTGCTACCAACGAAAATACATATACAAATGCTAATGTACATTACATGTATAAGAGAGCTCGAATAACTGCAATTATTGCAAATCTATATATCTTACGTACATCGTACATGTACATAGGCAAGACTGGAAACCGTGTAACCATTTTATCTTTAAATATATTTTTTGCGCATGCGCATTGAGTTTCACTGTACAACCTTTCCTCTAGTAAATAAGCGAACATACTCTACAAGTAAGTATTGGTCAAGTAATTTAGGAAATTACGAGCAGGCTGCAGCGGCGTTGTTCTTCAAACCAGGAGAACGTAACAGTAACATCGTCGTATGATTATTGGAAGTTTCTAATAGTTTCTAGTTTTGGCGGGAATCGTCGAGGACGTTGTCGTCTATACATTTATTTAGTCTTTATAAGTTAGTAAAGACAAAGATCACCGAGCGCTGCATTAGCACTGTGGCGCTACATTCAAATTTAAATTTTGAAATTGAATGGTTTCTCAAGTTTTATTGCAGAAATTAGTTATTTATATAAAATCATCAATAGTAAAAAGTATTGATGATTTATTAATTTCCATAAATAATAAACATATAAAGATTAAGAATATTGATGATGAGGTTTACTTCTGTGTGACATATAGAGAGTAAAGATGAATAAAAGGCAATATTAAAAATAGTACTATATTAAAACAAAAACGTAATACATGCTCGAAATAAATATACAAAAGTAATTGTAGATATTGAATTGAAATATGTTGTATACCACAACTGTAAGGAAGTGAATGTTATATAAAGAAGTTTTTAAAACTATTGAAATATATGTGAATTTACCTCAATTTACATGTAAGTATTAGTTGGAGTAGTAAGCATCTTTTCGACAAGACTCTCTAAGTTGGTTGCACAAATCTTTTTTATGTCATCGTCAATATTCCTACTGTCTACTCCCTTTAAAATATTATTAATGTCTTTTGTCCATGTATGCAAGTAAAAAGCTATCAGCGTTTCCATAAAAATATTAAATAAATTGTGTTGTGTACAATCAAACTGATGGGATATGAAGTTACTTAACTTCTGCACCTATATCTGAAAAATGTTAGATTTAGTGCAGTACTCGGGCACATAATATTTTAAAACTTGCATACATTGATTGAACAATTTCAGATATGGAGTATTGGGACTTAATAATTTATTTGGCCCATACGACTTCTCTTTAATTAAAAAGTCTTCCGCCGAGACAGAAAATATATCTGTATCAGCAACACTGGGCAGAGACTGTATTCCTTCTTTTGCAACATCTGGAGTGTTTATATAATGTTGCAGTGAAGTCAAAGCCCCATCATTCTCATCTTCCTCACAGTTACTATCAGGAGAGTGGCTAGACATAAAATTGGTAATGATGAGGCTTTTGAAAGAATGTACGACGGCAGTGCACGTCGGATTGATATTTCTGACTCCATTGCTTCTTATATTCCTGAAAAATTCTCCAGGGGATCTTGGTTGAAATTTCGGATGCAAACATATTCAAAGCCTAAATTCCGGAATCTCGTATACAAATATTTAAAATTTTGAATAGTTTGCGTCCAATTTCGTATCGTTGGGGGCACAACAGCTTTTCCCTTTTTGATGAATTTCATTGAAGCACTTCTGTGGCTTCACTTCAAAACTGAAGATGTAAAGAATAGGAAGACACAGCACATCTCAGTAGCTATCCATGCGTAGCGGTGAGTGCTGATCCATTGAAACTATCGAATAGCGAATCGATAAATGAAACAAAGTCAGCAGTGTCTAGGGCCTCCTTTGACAACAACTTCCCCTGTCCTGTAACAAGAAATGAATAACTGTTTAAATAAACCAGTATAGTTGTTATTGTGTTCATGATAAATGCAATAAATGGTATGTGCATTTTAAGAAGCGATAATAGTAGATGTAATGTGATGTGGATTTGATAGAAGTTATCAATAACAAAATTACATACCCCACTTCACGTTCGCCTTAATCCCAGCAGAAACTTAATGCGACAGTACCTGGGCAGCATGCCTCACCTTCATCTTTTTAATTTGTCTTTGTATAGGTGTGCATCTGTTAGCTTGTAGTAGATGACTGCTTCATCTTTCACGTCCATTTAATATAGTTGCACTATATGATCCCAAGAAGCCGTTTGCTTGTTTTTGCTGCATGTGAAGGTTACTTGAGAATCGATGAAGCTGTTTCGCACTCCCTTTAACAAATGTCGCGGATCGTAAAGCGGAACCACTATCATTAAAATGGACATTAATTTTTTTACTTCGAAGTACACCAATTTTCATACCCGCACTCTTTGTTTATACGAAGGTATTTAGCCTTGGTCTCTTCGATCAAAACTGTGATTGCAGCACTGTTTGTGGCAGCTTGATCACAAACTGTGCACAGAACGTTCAGTCTAATACTTTGTAATTCATTTATAACAACTTTTATGTTCCTGGCAATATCAATTGTGGTATGTGAATAATAGGCTATGGGCTGCTTCCACTTCCTTCATATGCTCCGAGCCATAGAAACAAATGCGTCTGTCGCAAATTGTTTCTTCATTTCCTCTCCGCAATCCTCAAAACACTCGATGTAATCGTCTTTCGCTATAAAAGATAACGATGGCTGAATTGCCATCTCATCAAATATCCGCGCACAGCATTTATCCAAGCTGCTTCATCTTTTTGACTGCTTCCCTTAGGCTTTCGAGTATATTCTTATTTACACCGGGTTTGTATCTCACCAGCTTTAAAATATCAAGTAATGTTCGCCTGGAAGGCAAGGCGAATATCTTTCTTAATAAACGATATGCCTTTGCGCTATGTTTAAGTAGTGATAGTGCAAATATTCTATCTTCCATTGAGTATCTGCATCCTCTTTCTTTCTTGGATTGTAATTTTACTTGTGATAATATATAATTTAACGACTGCTTATTGAGCTTTGTCGCCAAAAACTCTTTTAACATTGAATATTCACCATTTTTATTCTTGCTCTATTGTCACAGTTCCCTTTATACAGCCTCCTTGCCTTTTTTGCCAGGCCTCTTGTAAAACTTAAAGCCTTTTTCTTTTCTAGGAGTCATGTTATGCCTAGACACATTCATAATTTTGCATTAATGCATATTCAGTCTTCTTCTCAAAGCTGCTGAAATATTTTCAATTAATACAAATACTGAAAACTATAAACATGCTACATATAACTTTCTTATAATATATTGCAACAGTTCAATATTTGTTTATGCAATTCACTTTACTTAGACGTCTAAGCACTACACTTGGTGGGCTTAAAATTCTTAGCATTTTTGCCTGTGTTTCCTCTTCAGTTAACGATGGGGAAGGATCTACAAACATGTAGTACTTTTATTTTACATTGTTTCCTACTATATATTTGGTTAATTTAATTTCCAAAAAAAAAAAAACATATTAACAACATAACATAGAAACTACAAGACATAATTCAATCTGACCTACAAGATAGTATCTCTAGTAGCCACTAAGACGGCACTATCTTGTCATATTCATAAACTGATATTTAGTGGCCACTAGTTAATATGATGTTAACAGGTAAAACGATGTAGCAACATGGAAAGGAGCATACGTAGTGTATAGAAATGTTTGAATTCAAATGGATTAGGTACAAAGTGGAAACGTCTTTGGACAACCGTAATTTAGAAGAAAAAGATATGTTAATTCGAATAATTTTAATGTTATAAATTATAAGTTGATCAGGTTATCATGTGATAATGTAATGGTAATAATAGTAATCTGTGCTTTTGTACCCTCGAGTAGCTTCTAACGACGATAGGTTGCATTGGCATGGGATTCATGAATGAAACCTACGACAAAAGAATTAGCACAATTTGGACCTGTAGTGTTGTATTTTATAGCTAAGAACACCTGAGATCATTTGCTATTTATATATAATTTAATATTTACACTACCTTACATCTTTAGCTTCATGCTTTTGCAACTTTTGTTACATTTTACTAAAAACTTCAACAAAAAAAGAACATACGTTTCTTACCTTTGTGTTCTTTTTTGGTTTTGAATGAAGTTGTGTTGTATCGTTGCGACAGAATAAGAAATATAATAACACAAATAAGAATACTCAATAGTGGTATTATAATAAATATTTAATTTAATGAAGTTATTTGACTGTAGTACCGACAATACTCTAGATAATCCACACAAATTTGTCAAATTATTTGACAAACACATGTTTGTGTTTGTATCTATAATAGTTACTACATAGGAACAAAAATGATATATATTCATCTATTAAACGATAGATGGTGCGATTAAATTCTAAAATAAATCATTTAGTATTTAAATAAATTTTTAATTTCTTTTTTGGAAGTTTAATTATAGCTACGCGTTATAACGAAAATAATTTGTTCATAATTATTGGTATTTCAATTTCAATTTTGTTAATAGTGAACAGTGTATAATGTTTGAATGTTGTATAATGATAGTTGAATTTAATTCAATGTTAATGACCTACTTTTTATTTTATTTATATAAATGGTAACTTTGAATACCAAGGAATTTGGCACCCTATTACGAACTGCACTTGAGTTTAACGCTTCGCTTATTTTCACTTTCGTAAATTTACCGAGTGAAGCGGAAGCATGTGGTTATTCCATTAAGATGTACGGTGGCAACACTATGATCTAAAGGTTAACACAATTGTCGTCTTAGTAATTTATATATATATATATAAATTCTGTGGTGGAAAAATCTCAGGCTCGTTAAAATTTTTAACTGGGTTCTTTGAATTGAATTTTTGACTTGTTTGTTTTGAATTAAGTGAAAATGTTTTCTAAATTAAAATACCAAATGTAAAGTTGAAAAAAAAAACAAATATATTGACAAATAAAAAAAATATATCTATATATACCGCTTTTTTACAAAAGAACATGTTTTTACAGAAAACCTAAGGCAATCTCTGACTAGCTAAACTTGAAATATTCTAATTAATTTACGAAACTAAATATGAGATCGAAAGATAGAAATTAATTTTTACGGAGTTATATAAGAAAAATAACGACTTATTCTTTCTTAGGAGAAAAAAAATGCCAACCTCTCTCACTTTTGTTCTCGATTTTCATCTGTCTGTTCTTTTGTTTTATATCCAGGACAACGCATTGGTTCGCCTGTACGGCAGGGCACTCACTACAAACCATACTCCATATGTGTGACATTATAGAGAAAATTGTTGCCAGTCGTGTCATCCTTTCATCGTACGAGATATTTCGAAAATTATGAGTATAATTTCGGAATAATGCATATTCATACAATGTAATTGAAATGTGTGAGTACTGTATATTAAACGTCTTTTAAAGATGAAATTTTGAAAAATTTATTTACATAAGATATATATCTACGAAAAGCGATATATATAATAAATGATAGTAAAATTTACGTCTCATCTGTAAGTGTTGTTGAAAGGACTTCTTTTTTTAAACAAGACAAAATGTGAATAATTAGTTATTAAAGGACACCCAAAGTAGATATTTGTAAAACCTTTAAAAGAAACCTGTACAGATTGAATATCTATTTTTAAAAATTTCATAAAGAGGGAGTACTCACGGTACTTCGCCTCCAACTTTTATTAACCAAAATAAAAAATAACGGTGTACACCACCAACTTCAGTTTCCAACACCAGAAATGAAATGAACTAACCAATGAAAATTATAAATGTTGAAGGAAACATTTTTATTTTTAGTAGAGGGGTCAATTGTTTAAACCAACTAATAATAAAAATACAAGTGAAGTTACTTGTATTTATTTTCTTTAAGGGTTACATATTAAAAATTCTGTTGCGTATAATGGATTGCATATCCAAGAGATCTCTCATAACAGATTTCGAATATGCCTAAAATAGTTAATATTGAGGGGTAACTTGCCGTAAACTTTGGAAACATTTGCAAGTAGGATGACAGTTTGATGTAGATATACATATACAAGCCACTGTACTAAAACAGGCAGTTAGCTCTTTTTGCAAATACTCTTATTTATGTGTTATCCTAATATTAAATGGTTATGAAAATTGAAAGTTTTCTTGATAGATTGGCGGCAAATTCGAAGTCTTGTATTTGTATTAAATGTCTCGATTGTATGATTTAAACAAGACGCAGATATTGATCATCATCTTGTATTAATTGCAGTAAATGTTCGCCAAAGCCTGTTCATACTATTATTTTGTAATTTTTTAAAATGCGAAACAATGGAAATGATCAATTCTGTAAGTATATCCAAGTGGACTAACTTGCATCAATTATTTATAATTACTTAGTATAATAGAAATTATAATGGCTTCTACGCACTTATAGTTTAATTAAAATAAGTATTGCGTTTTTAATTTTCAAAAAAATGTCTGTGCTTCCCCTTGCTGCCAAATGAGAATAGCAAAGTACAGAAATCGTAATTAGAAACATTGTCCCGTGTTTTTATTTCCATAAGTATTATTTGAAATAATTTAAATAATTTTTTGTACAAGTTATAATGTAATTTATAATATATCTTTTTGACAATGCCTTCGTAATTAAAATGTTGATTGAATTGTATCCATACATGAACGTAGCCCCAGAGGTTTATGACCGCATCCTAGATATCCCATAAAAGCAACATAAAATGGCTGTCATGGCCAATACAGTTTACGTATGAGTGTATTTGTAAATAGGATTTTTCTACGCCGGTATGAATGAATGACTTAATAACTTTTGCATAAATACTTAGTTTTTGATAAAATTTTAATCGTAGACATATAACATTCCAGTGATACTGTGATTGATCTCGTAAAATAAGGTCAGTATTAATTCTTACTCTGTAACTTGTACATGACTTCTATTCCTTGTTTTTTTTTTGTGCAATCGTTTATTGTACGCAAATTAATTGCAAGTAGTATTCAAATACATTACGCTATTATTTCATTTGCCGTTATTTATTAATTTTAATCCAGTTTATATAGTTGCTTATAGTAGTTTAGTTTGCTGTTAGTGTTAAAACAAATTTCTTTTAAGGTTACCTATTGTTTTTAGAATTCCATAGGAAATATAATTACAAATATTCAAATACGGTCATCCTTATTTATTCTATACGGAGATATAATTAAATAACATGACTCAAACAAATTTCTACAGTTTAATTAAATTGTACAGGTTATCTATTTTTAATTTACAAGTTATAGCGTCATTTATCTACATAAGTATATAATATTTGCTTTGTATTTAAACATGATTTTGAATTAAATCTTTTGGATATCAATTACTCATTAATAACTTAATTGTATAGGATTGTGTAATGACTGTGGGTGGTACACTATATGTATTTATAGATATATGCTTTTCCTAATTTAAAACTATTTTAAATATCACTTCTTTAGATGTAAAAGTCTACCAATAAAAGTACTTTACTGCCTAGATTTGGTTAGTTGTTACATCAATATTCTAAATTAGTTGATCAAAAATATACAGTGGTAGTTCTCGCTTCCAGGTGTGCACAAACATTCAAAAAATGTATTGAAGCTTTATAAGAACCATATGTAAGATATAAACATTTGGAACCGGAGAAAGTTGAATGATTACATTATGTTAAATTACCCATGAAACCTTAAAATGAAGTTGGAATTAATATTAGGCTCTGTCTACTTTAAGAAGCTTTAGCAATTGTTGTGTTGAATAATTTTGAACGTTGCTTAAATAAATTTAATGTTATCTTACCTTGAAGAGGACAAGATCTTTAGTCAATTAATACAACCTAGAATACATAAAGTTTGTTTGTTGATAATATAATATAATATATTTATATATTATAGTAATAGTCTAGAGTGAAATCCTATTGTTGAAAGTAAATTGTCTCTATACACTATGGCACAATGACTGTAGAGTATGCAAATATTCTTTGAGAAATTGTGGACGTTGTGAATTTTGATAAATCAAATGCTCTAAATAATAATTTAATCTACATATCTCTAAACCTTTTTTTGTTTAAGATATATGTATGCTTGCTTTTGTAAATTTACAATATGACACATACCACTTTTCAATAAATAATACTTTTTAATAAATAATAAGATACCATCCGGTATCTTAGTATATCCTTAAGAGTTACGTCAGCTTTCAAGGTTCAAAGTGCTACATTGTTCTTGCTTTATTCCACCGGAGTATCACAATTTAAGTAGAGACTTCATATATATCGATTGCCTCATTCTCAATTACTTTTTGTCGACTGATGGTGCATTTACATACTAAATATGTGAGTCAAACTTTACTTCATCTATTCATTGCCTATAATTACAAGGATTATAAGGGTTAATAAACCTAATTGATTTAGAATACTAGTCCAGAAAAAAAGAAAGAATATTAACATCGAATCGGTTGTTTTGTAATTAAGCAGGCAGAATTTTTTCTACAAATCATTGTGCAAATGACCGTACGTGACCTTAGCATTGGTGCTGGACATCAAAAAATGCGAATTGTTGCCTTGATCGTCGCTGGTTTTAGATGAGCAATAATTTTTCTATACTTGCGTCATGTAACAATACATACTTATGTTGTAGAATTTTTCTAGAAATTATACAAAAGCAGATTCTATTCTGAAGTGGATGTTGTTTATTTAACGTATTATTGTAGTATTGACAATATTATAATATTTTATACTGTTGGCTAACAAAGTTATACAGGTCAGTAACATCTAGAAAGATTTTACGTTGGCTTTATACAAAATATAAGCATGGTAAAAACATATATTTGTCAATAAATTGTGAGGGCAACTGAAAATAACACCATGTTTACTGAATATAACTTTCTTAAACTACTTAGTTTCGATGTCCTTATCCTCGTATTAACAAAATTAAATTATTTCTATTGGTGATTGCAGCAAGAGATCTATTGACACTGCACTATTAACAACACCGTTACGATCTCACTATTGAACAACAGCATTATCGATAGAAGATAAAACACGCTTAACAATTGTTTAATGAGCTTTTTGATACTGTTCTTATATTTGTGCATCCGTACAAATAGCATTGTTGTGTAACTTATTCACATTTTATGGTAAATAGTGTGTTGACATTAATTAATTTATTGAGAAAAGAATAAAATAAACAATATATTTCACAAATGAAAGCAAACTGCCTGAAATTAAAAAACAAGAACAACAAAGAGAATCTTATTTGTATGTTCTCAAACATTATAAAACAAGGTTTATGGTTTTACTTTGTAGACATTTTATTAGAATTTAAATGATTTTAACAGAAAATTAAATATTCTGGTATTTTAGAACCAAAATTCTCTAAAAAAATTAAAATTTAGAATTTTGTTTATTTTGTATAATTGTCACTACACTATCATACATATCCATATATAGGGATGACTATAAAATTGACGTTTTCTTTGATATGTATACATGTACACTCACCAAGGAATGTCGCATCGTTATGCGAATCTCCTTACATGTTGAGCGTTAATGTGATAACGGTATATTCTGGTATTCATAGACTTAATATTCACAAAATTGCGTTTCAGTAGATTCCACAACCGCTTATTGCAGGGCACACAAATTGTGTTCGACTGTATCACTATAATATTTCACATACTATAAACAAGATAATGCATTCAAAGCCAAATCCCAAAATAAGCACTGGAGGTGTACAAAGCCTACATAGAAGACTTCACATCAGTGTTGAATGGCATGCAAGTTTTTTGTGTGTCAGCATCAAGATCGAACATTCAGTGAACCTGATAAGAAGTCTCATCCTCTTGCATAATACATACTGCTTACTTTCAAATAGCCTGATGCTACTGACTCATATGCATGGAGAAGTTTTAAGATATCTGGGTTCATTGTAATCTCAACCTCTGGTTAAATACGACTTTTGCACTTATTTGTATTTACTAGGTATGCGCATAAGTTTTTTCCGGTTTAACTAAGAGATGGTGCCAGCAAAAAGCAAGCAGTTTTTCTGGCATGGTATCCATAAATTATCTGAAAGATGGGTGAAATGTCTAGAAATCGATGGCCAATATTTTGGATTAAAAAAAATATATTTTTGGTGTGCCCGTAAGGAATTGAACAGTATTCGCGATTTGTAATCATAAAGGGATTTTACAAATTGGTTTTGGTGAAAACACTTTAAAATAAATGTGTGAAAAAATTAAACTTTCGTTTTTCGAAGTCAGAAAGTCGTTTGAAATAAAAACTTGCCAATATCAAGTCCTACAAGTAAAGAAAAATGGAATATACTACAACTTTAGGTCAGATTATTCTGATTTAAGGATAGTTTTTCGCAAGCAAGCCACAAGGTGTCCCAAAAGTACTTTTCAATTTGTTTTGTTCACTGCCCGAGGGGGGAGTAAAAAGTATACCAATCGTTAGCCCCGTCCTTGAGAATTTTAAGGAAGCGCAGCGTGCGCGAGTTTTCCTCAAATGAGACGTATCTTCACCTTAATGTTCATGTAAACAGACACAACTGCTGTTATTGGACTTCAACAAATCCGTCCCAGACAGTATATCATTGACTTGAGATACGACTGTATATCTAGACAAATGGTTAAATTGCAGATCATCAGTGATATACCGTTAAATGTGAGTATCATCCAATATTTCGTTTTCCATTCTAAGAACAAACTGTTAGTTTCAGTGACAAACTAATGACATTATTAACACTTTATGTTATTTCTCTTGACGCATATTGTATTTCTGCATCTTGAACCTTTACCATTCTCTTAACCTTTTATCCAAATAATTAACCAACAAAGCCAAAGACACTCGTATATACTATTTTTTTAAAACAAGCATCTCGTTTTTTCAATTAATCAATATCTAAATTTTACCCAAGTCTTTAGTTATTCATGCTTTAGGAGAATTAAGCATAGTTTATCTCATTCATTCGAAAACATTTTGTAGCAAGTATCGAAATAATTTGTTTTATTTTCCATACACAATAGAGATTTTCAAAGTTCCGCTGCACGTAATTAAAAATTCGTTACGAAATTATGGGTATAGTTATAAACTTATAAATGTGTTATATGCATCTGGGAACGTCTGACATTTTGTCACACTAATTATTAAACCACAAAACACTAAACCATTTTTGATTATTATACAACAGAAGGATGTAATTTTTTTTGTTTGTGGCGTAAATACACCTTAAATAATTTAAACATTAAAATATGTATGTTTTGCATAATAGCTTATTATTTACGCGCAATGAAAAATCTTTACTATATATACGAGAACAGATGTTGTTGGACTTAACGTGTTTCTATTGAACAATCCTTGTACATGCAATCATCGCTGTTTAACAACCTGTATAAATTTATCTCGATCTTTAAATTACCTTATACAAAGCATGCAAAATAAAGGTATAGTCAAAGACGCTGGATGGAAGATTACTATCTTCTGCATCAGATAAATATTTCATCTAATATTATTAACCTCCCTGCATATCCGTTCATTTTGCAAATTAAATAATGTATACACATAATTGTTGCGATAACGCTATGCTTCATGGCCGCGTTAAAAAAGAAATAAAAATAACAGCAAACATCTTATTGAAATTGAATATTGTGCTGACTTTATTGTTTACATATATTTAATTTTACAGTTTACAGCTTTATGCTGTACTGTGTTATTATAATAAATACAATTTACTAGGCGTTACTGGCTAAGTGTGAAATGTTTATGTTCGTATTCTTCACAGTTATTTTAAGTAGATATGTGCACAATATTTATGACTGTATTTATATAAATATAATGTTTAGATTTGTTGTATGAGGATATAGCAATCTCCAGGCCAAAATTGATTTACTAATGCGCTTCATGTACCGTTACACTTTTACGAGAGTTTCTCTAGTTGGTTTATGCTGGGTATGAAATTATTCAAACCTCACATTTTTTCAAGAAATTCTTGAGTTTCCCAACTTACGCAGTAAAAATTATATAGCGTATTTTAGGAATATTAACCACGTTTTGCAGATATTGAAGATGTTAATGTGCTCCTCACAAATTGATTAATTAATGTTTCCGGAATCGACAAGAATGACACGGTATTGGTGTGGTTTTTATTTTTATTATTCGATGTAGTCTCCTCGAAGATCAATACACTTTTTCAAACGGCGCTCTAGTTCAAAAGTAGGATGTTTCTAGTTCTGCAAAATAGCCATCTGTAGAGGCGATGATCTTCTCATTTGAGGCAAATTTCTTTTCTACTAGTGATTTTTTCAGGTGTGGGAATAGCAAAAAATCGCTGGGGGCTAAGTCCGGTGAATATAGAGGATGAGAGATTAGTTCGTAGTGCAACTCATTCAATTTGGACACGATAATGCGGGATGAATAAGCCAGTGCATTGTCGTGGCGGAAAAGCATTTTTCTCCGCTGCAAACGAGGCCGTTTCTCCTTCAATACTACATCGAATCGGGTCAATAAATCGCTATAGTATTGCCCAGTGATCGTCCTTCCCTTCTGCAGATTGTTGATGAGGATCACACCTAGAGTATCCCAAAAAATGGTCGGCATAACTTTTCCGGCCGATGGAACGGTCTTTGGTTTCTTCGGAGCCGATTAGCCCGGAAAAGTCCACTGCTTCGACTGTTCCTTGGTCGCCCCATCGCGCCGAAAGCTTTTTCATACCCAACATTTCGCGTAGGATATGGCCAACGTGTTCTTTTGAGATGCCTATTGTCTCTGCTATCTCTTTCAGCTTCAATCGGCGATCGGCTAATACGATATCATGAATCTTGTGGACAATTTCATCGTTGATAGCGGGGCTCACCCAGAAGCTGATGGTCGAAAATGATGGAGTACATCCGCCATGAAGCTCTAACAAAATATTTGGAATTGCCGTTTTCCCAGCCATCCAGAAGTGTTTTATCACTGCACGAAATTCGATTTTATCCATTTTTGCGAAACTGCCCGACTTGCTACACAAGACACACACTTAGACAACAACTATTGGCAGTAGTTGTTCGAAATTTTGACATTTGCCATAAAAAAGGTTGCCCTTGCCGACCAATGAATCCACTTCAATCTTCGTGCACCATCTCTTGCTTGCTTGCTTGCTTGCATTCTCACTTTTGAACATAATTGTCTTTCATTTATTTCAAAATTATTTAATATTCGACTTTTGACTATTTGACGATTTTGTTTCCTTGTTGTAGGAGATAAAGTACTATTAGGATTTGCCCTAATTTCTCTTAAAATATATTTCTTTGATTTGGTGAAATGCTTCACTAGTATTACTCGGAGCGAGATTTACGTAGTATATCTACGCTAGCCGAACGAGAGCGTGCAGAAGATGAATGAGATCTCGTTGAAACGGTTCCTGTCGGGATCAACAGCACACGCAGCCAGAAAGTCGGGATTCGTATATATATATATATCTAACGCAGCTGTCTTCTTCTTGAACGTGTTATGATCGGTGATCGGCTACTGACACCCGCGAGAATCTCAAATACACCATACCACATACTTAAATTATTTATATTATATGAATTCGCTTTTCTTCATTTTTCAAAAGTTTCCAATAAAATGTCTACCGATGTTATAGGAAGAAAATTATATTTAAATACAAAAAATACATACAAATTTTGAAACTGTTGAAAGCTATATAGTGACAATGGTAATAGCTTGAACAATACTGTTTAGTCTATTTCGGGAGAATGTAGAACAAGAAGCTGATTTACGATAATGCTAATGAATTCTATACATAGAACCACGTTATTTTTATTTTATTTGTAGTTATTATAAGAACCCAAATATAAGAAATTTTCGAAACAAACAAAATCTGAATATACCGACCACAGCAATCATGATCTAATAGGCCTATTATTATTTCTTCGGAAAAAGAACCGTTGTGGTTTCCAAGATACCCCATAAAAACATCGAACTTGAGACATCCTCAGCTTCCAATTTAGCTCCAATATTTTAAATTTTATAACAGTATATTGCCTGTTGATGGAATTAATTAAACAATTATTCATTTACTTCATTCTTTATTAAGTAGATCATTGCTTTTTAAAAGCAATAGTCTACCATATAAAAAATAAGCAAATATATTTTTTCCTTGTTTTATCTACAAAAACACATTGTAAGCGGAAGACGACACTGTGATATGTGTCACATGTGTTGTACTTATCTTATTTGCAATGCCAGTTCTATTCTATTTTTGCAGTGTTTATATATCCGCATATATACAGGATCATTCACAACAAATGCCTGTTGAATATATCTCTCCATTAAAACCATCGTTTGGAAGTTTTGGCTATCTACATTATGAATAAACATCTACATCGATGGATTAAAATTAATATCCTCCAACTGAATTACATTGTAATTAAGTCCAACGTTTCATAACTATAACTTGTGATACTAATCACTATGCTAATGGAATATCTATCTTGTTAATAAAATTGCTTTCTGTTGTAAATTATTAATTTAATGGATTTTTAAATTACTCAGAAAAGAAAATACGCATATATTGTCAAAAAATAGGGTTGGTGGCTTACAATTTAAAACAATCGATGTTTATTATGATAGCAGCTTTTTTTAATAAATTACGAGAATGGAGTCGTTCTTAGTTTAGTGTTCTAAGTGAATGCGAACTGAATTCCTAGTGTACTGTTCAGTTGAACTGGTAACCTTAGTATACCATTTAATATTATTCATGTGATTTTTCTCCTTACCTCTTAAGCGTCAGGTTTTAATTCATTCCCTTACGCAGATCATGTGAATGTATTTCCACCGCTTATGTAAGGACAGTTTTCAATAGAACACGTGATAATAAACTGTAAACTATGAATATATATGACGTAATATTCCCGGGTTTCTTGTTTCGACTAGGTCGACGTTTCGATAAGGTCTCATTCATCTTCTGGATGCTTTCGTTTGGCTAGCGATCAGAGGTAAACTCCTTCGATATCTCGTCGAAACGTCGACCTAGTCGAAACGATCCCTTTCGGAACTGCATACACGTTTCGAGAACCCGGAAATATTATTTCATATACGGCGACCGCAGAAATATTTTGTCATAACATATGAATGTACATATGCAGTGGTGATCAGGTAATTAGCAACGAATATTTGTACTTTCTTTTTGGAATTATTTCA
The DNA here is from genome assembly GCA_023509865.1 of Trypoxylus dichotomus. Taxonomy (NCBI): domain Eukaryota; kingdom Metazoa; phylum Arthropoda; class Insecta; order Coleoptera; family Scarabaeidae; genus Trypoxylus; species Trypoxylus dichotomus. The sequence continues at coordinate 41,057,387 of CM042074.1, read as the reverse complement.
CCTCAGTAATAGAAAATGTGCTTAGCAGTGAATACAAGTACTTGTTTATACATTCTACGTTTAACACTATGAATTATACTTATAATTACTTCATATTCACACCTTCTCAGTCATCTGATCTGTTTTCTATTTTATTTAAGGAGACAAGCAATTAACAACACTTACATTTTAGTAATTAAAGCGGTCTTTATTTTAAATTTAAATGAATACACATTTTTGGGACGTGTCTAATATTTTATTGGAAATCCCTTACTATCTCTTACTATCAATTACAATTTTATGGATTCTATAAGCACTTTGCAGAACACTGGCGAAGTCGAATACTGTGCCAATTCAATTAATTCGTAAAACCTATCCAAACTTGAGTAATGATGCTATACCTTCTTTTTCACGGTATACCACAAGTTCTCAATTGGATTAAAATCGGAGCTATACATCGATCAGGTAATAACCGAAATAGTATTAGCTATTACAGTATCTTTGACGCTCCTTGCAATATGTTTTGGGTCATTTTCGTGGACCAGCTCCAGTAATGCGCAAATTTTCATCAGCATAGGGGACAGGAACATTTTACAATATATGGATGTACTGATGTTGGTCCATTATGCCTTCTATGCGGTAAATAGGTCCAACAGCTCTCCAAGACACGCATTTCCATACTATCACATTTCCTCCTCCGTCTTTGACGGTTATTTTAGTGCACTTAGAGTTCGCTCTCTGTTTTGGAGCCTACGAACAAACAATTTTCCACCAGAACCACAACGGTTTACTTTTCGTTCGTTCATAAATAAAACATTTTTCAATTGATTCATTGTCCACTTAACATGTTCTTTGGCGAAATCAACTCGACGCTTACGATTTCATTTGTAAACCATGGGTTTTTCACGAACTATTCTGCCAAATAAGTTAGCTCCATACATACGCTGACGATTTGCTTGTTTTTTTTCGTCTATTTTCTGTCGTCCTATTTTTTTTTTTTAGTGCATTATACGCCATTCTTTCTGAACAATTCATGTGTTCTGGTATTTATCTATAAGACATGTTTCTATCTACTAAATTTAAGATAATGCCACGCAGTTCAAGAGTACAACTTCTTTTCCTACCCCTGTTAAATGTTTCATGTAAACTTATCTCTACTATTTAATTTATTGTAGGATGAATGTTTACACCATACTTTCACTAATAAATTTACTTAACGTGCTAATTTACTACTGCAGATAACAGTATGTCTTACTAAACTGAGTGTTGTTAATTTTATGTCCGCGTAAACATATGCTTAAAACAGAAATTCAAGTGCTTATTGCTATTTGATTTACTATAAAATGTTAGTTTTGCTTATTAAAGCTGGCGGTGTAATAATGAACAGTATTCAAAAAAATGTCATTTTATTTCCGACAAGCGTAGCGTAATTAATTATATGGCCGCAACTGTATATATATATACAAAAATTGAACCGTTGGACGTTAACATTATTAACACTTATAAACTACGAGTTTGCTGTCGACTCGTCCTCGTCTAATAGGCACTTGTTTTCGATCTCACCTCCTCATTTGTCCAGAATCTTTTTTTCCTTTTTTTTCAGGCCTGGAAACAAAAAGAAATCCCTTAGATCTAGTAGATGAAGCAGCAATTTGATTCGATAAATTTAGCAGTTGTACGAACGAATGACTAAACCCCGCTTTATCATGATGCAACAAAACTTTTTTCGAAATAAATGCGATTGCTCTTTCTTCAGTTCGGCATCAAAACGTATCAGTACATCGGCATAATATTGGCCGTTATTGCCCTATACTTCTGTAAATAGTCTATACGCTCTTGGAATTCTAAAAAATCGTGGCCATAATTTTTAGCTTTTTAGCTTTTAAGCTCAAAAAACAATTTTCGCCTATTTCTTAAGCAATTTAATCCGAAGAAATGTTTTGACTGTACTTTTTTTCCGGGTATAATGATGTATTCAAGCATTATCTATGTTGACATACCGAGGAAAAAAATCGCTTGCGCTTTGTTTGAACTGGGGTGTACAGTTATTTAAAATTGTAGCACGAGTTTACATTTGGTCAACAATAACCAAACGCGGCACCCATTTCGCAATTAACATTTTCAGGGATTAACAGAGAAAGAGCAGATTTTCCATAATATTTATATAACTTTTCTTTAGTTTTTCTAATGGTTTTAGCACGCAAAAATAATGTTTAATCAACACATGAATTTTTTTCTCCGTATTAATATAAATACAAGAAATAGTTTATCTACCTGAGAGATTTAGGCGAAATTTTGACATCTAAAATTTTGATGAAGTCAACAAAACTCATCATGATGAAATTGTTACTAAAATCACGCCGCCGTCAAATCACTTTTATTTTTGTATCGTCTGTCAATGTAAATGAAAAATAGTGCTCCATTTGCTCAACTAAATTTCAAATTCTGTATGTTCAGTTCAAATTCTGAGTAGTTGATTCGATAATTAATTACAACACTAGATAGAGGAATATGCATATTGTTGCTGCTTGTAATATCATTACAACTTGTGAATTTGCAAAAAATATTGACGGATTATAGTTGCTTTATATATAAAAAGAAAAAAAAATAAAACTTTTGAGTACTGAATATCTTTTTACAAACCCTTCCAGGAAATTCCCATGAACTATTCTCACACTTGTCATGTTAATCTGAAACAATTATCAATAGAGGAAGTTTGTTAATTTTCGCCATAATATTCTATTACCTGTAATACAATATTGTTATTGAAAGCATCCTGCATATACGCGAACTACGCAGCGTAAAATGTGGGTACCATTATCGTAAATTACAAAAGAAACGAGTTTTATTACACTTCAGTTAGTCAATTGCCTCGACTTCTCATCGTCCAATTTACAAGCCGTGACAAATGCGTTATTATTGATTTATAGCGTAGACGAGTAGTAATAGATCTTTATCGAAGACTTCAGGATGCTAAACATACATACATACTTACATATACGAATCCATAGTCGCAGAAAAACAACGAATAAAAAAGTGGTAGTAATGTTTACCAAACCCGTCGATATTGAACGTGCTTTCCGGATATGGAACGCGTGCTGGAAACAAACGAAACATCACAATGTGTATTTGCTGTCTAAGAAAAATTTTATATTAAATATCGATCTTTAATGTTAGAGGAGTTCTGCTTTCTATGTTTCGATATACCACACGCCAAAATTAACGCACCCACTGAGAATCGGTTACACCTTCAAAGTAGAACTTCTAATTTGAGTTTAATTATATTTGAAGAATTGTATATTAGTTCTTCAATATTGTGGTAAGTTATAGGGTAAATTACAGAGTGCTACAAATTTAAGGAAAGAAGTTTACTTTCGTGTCTATACTTTGCATACGGTGAAAACTAAAATTTCAATAAAAACACTCATCGGGGCTAACGTACAATTGGTAGAATACAATTTGTTTGTCAGTTTGAAAAAAATCAAGGATGGATTTTTTACAAAGTCTCAGCTATACTTTCGACACACAGAAAATTTTAATGGTCATTAAATAGCTTCCCAATTTCGTAAAGGAAAGTGACACTTAATAATAATTCCTGCGGGGGTTGTCTTTTAAGTTTTGCATATAGAGCTGAAGTAAAGCAGTAGTTTTCAAAGATTTTATTGTTTTTCGAAGTATTCTGCGCGAAAGTTAAATCACTTTTACATGCGCTTGAACCAACTGTGGAAGCAGTTATTTCATTCGTTGGTACAAACAAAATCTCGCTTTTGAAGACGTCGGCTGGTCTCTCTGAGGACTGGGTCAGGCAGTCCTTTCTTGGTTTTCGCAACGGTAAAGAAATCGTTAGGACTTAGATCCGATATAAAACTTAAAAGACATCCCTCGTATTTACGACATGGATGGTAACGAATATGAGTAGAGAGATGGGTGTAAAGTTGTCTTTGATATTATAATGAGCTCTGCAGGAAATATTTTTATGTATTTCATATATATTCACATTATTCGCCTTAAGTTTTCCATGTTCTATTAACATTAAATCTTCTTTTTCTCCTAATCCGTAACATGGACTAGATGTTCTTTTACGTTACAACACCTTGTTTGTTAACATATTATTTGAATAATGTAAAAGTGTAAGAATATAATTTTATAACTTGTGCAAAATCCAGATTTATCTTACGGTAGTTATTTGCTACTAACTCTTATGACAACGTGACACGTATGAAAATAGATTTCTAATTCACGGTTAATGGTCATTAAGATGGCTCGTCGTGTGCTAGTTTTGACGAGTAGTTTATCCAGGAAGTTTGAAAATTTCTCCTCACACTGTGCCAAGGCTGAATTTATGGCCAGTGTATTTACCGTTGAAACCCATACAAGAAGAACGTGTAAAGCTATGCTACAAGATACCTTTGCCAGTTCGTATATATAATAATTTGAAAAATATGAAATATCTATCGAATTTGTGCACCATAATTGATTCGGCATGACCGACTTTTGTCTTTTCAACGTGATATTTCTAAATCCAAGGCTAATTAATGTGATCAGTAAACTCATGTAAAACATAACCTAAAAACTGGGTGGTGGGTATGTACAAAAAAAAATTAGGTTGTTGTTGATCAGATCATTTATTTTTGTTACCTGCTTGTGTTTTTACAAATTACGCATGCGCAACTTATAGCTTCTTCATAACCTACAATACCAGATTTCCAATTTTGCCTGTGCAACTTTGCAGTATGGTTTTTTTAATACACGCAAATCGAAGAGAGAGAATTTTATTTGTTCATATCTATCGGCTTTTAGATACTTCGGAAGCACTTCCATCTCCCGCACCCCGCTTTAGATGAACACATTGTCGCTCTGGTGGAGCTCTAATGGGTGGAGAATAGTAGGATGACAACTGATATCTTCTTCCTTGCTTACATGGTTCGAGCATTATTTTCTCCCGATGTACTAGTTAATATGTCGACTAGGCGTCGTTGTCATTTGAACATATCAATATAAATGTACTTTGCAAAAACATTTTATTATAATGTATAATGTTCTTAATCTGGACGAGATCTACATAAGCCCTTGTTCAGTCAAATCTACTCTACAGCATAAGCTGTGTCGTTATTTCCAACGTCCACTTTAAGTTGTATTCCAGTGTCAAAACTTCTATATTTGTTTTGAAGATTGTGGGGTAGTTGTGTATTAAGATATTTTTCTTCAAAACTCCTTTTTGAGAAGTTCGTAGATATATATATATAGTGCGTTATATCAAAAGGATATATGTATATATATTTACCGTCTTAAACACAAGAAAAAAATCCTACTTTATTTACTACTACTTTATTATTTACTATTTAGATCGACTCCATAATAATGGGGAGATAACTTCGGACACTACGGTATATGTCTACTATTGCACACCCATCGTTGCGTGTATCGTGAAATTGCATAAATACCACGTTTATGAAACGTTTAAAATGCAAAAAGATGGCATACTTCGATGAAATTTCTAGAGAAGGCGCTGTATTGTTAATTGTTCCGTAAAGGAAAGTATGCTAATTATTATGGTGACTTATTCGGAAAATGCTTACATAAGTCATTGATTGAAAATGCATTCCTCCTCCATTGTCCTTTGAGTTATTTATTTTGTCTCGTAGAAAGGTGTGAGTTACAAAACGTATTACTATAAATCATAGGTAACTGTCGTACCTACATTGTATACTAAATAGTTATTGGCACCTACTTTATAGATACCTCTTTAAAGACAAAAAGCTTATTCTTTTCTTGAAAATCTTTATCGTGTTCATTTCTATACTGTAAATTACTAACAGACATACTGCTATGTCCAATACAGATAAATCATTTTATCTGCAACTTTCAACAGTTTATAACATGATTATTATCCCACAAATCGTTATACTATTACTACTACCTTATTTAATACAGTTGATGAATGGTTTTGCGTTTATTGTCTTTTATCTGTTCAGTATGGTACAAGTGTGTGCAATTGATATGCGGAGTATCGTCCATAATTTTAAATAGTTGACGTTATTCGTTAAATAGAAACTATTTTTAGAAAAAATATGTATAATATCTTTTGTATAAAATCCGTTTTTGGAACTGCAGATGTATTTGTAACAACTATTAGCATGAAAGGACAAGTGGTTTGCATTATGAGAATGATTTGGTAGATACTATTTAGCGAGTGCCCAATTCATATTTCTTTAACGCGCATGCATATGACCTTGGATTATTTTATCCGGTCTCTAGCTTCAGTATATGCCAGTTAGTATGAACTTTATATCACATTTTCCTTCAAAATGGATTCCTAGTTAGTGGATAGTGATACCCGCTCAAAAATATAAAGACAATATGCGAAATATCTCTAGATTTATAGACTTTCTATATATAACGAGAACTAATTTCAGTTCGTGTTTCTTTACACACAATTTACACTTTGTTTTATATTGTTTGTAATATCCACTAAAAATTGAATTGCTTTTATTAACTCATATATGCTTGTCTGCATTATTTTATTTTGCCAAGCCTTGGATTGGATATATTCATAATAAGGCGTGGGCAAGAAAAAAGTTATCTGCTTAAGTTAACAAACAAAATAAACCGACCATTCCCTATCGTGATTCTACCCAAAATTTGTATCTACTCTTTAATAAAACATTGGAAGGCATTGTATATCTTATCCCGTAAATAAATAATCGTATCACAAAATATACCATCCGTCAAGACATGAAGACGGTTTGCAAGACAAACGATTCGTTGGATTAGTCCCAACTCCTGAAATTAATACGCGGCGCTGTAATAAAGACGTCTTGAACGTTCTTTCTGCAAAACAATAAAACTTTAGACGCAATAAAACTTCAGACAGACATTATCGAACGTTTAAATATGGCCGCCAGGCAATAAATTCAACTAATAGGTCCGATTGCAATTTTTCTGATTGTACTTGTATTCTTTCAATATGTTGTACGTAGTAAACTTATTACTGATACTTAGTTTTTGTTCCAGTCACCTTGTATAGACGCTTACATAATCTTACAAGTTATTAGTAATCTATACAATTATACAAATTCGGACGCGTAGGCTTTGAAATGAAGTTTCTCAATAAACGTAAATCGCACTCAGATACTCAATTTTTGTTTCAAAATCATTGTTCTTAGAGAAAATAATAAAAGTTTATTTAACATACGTTTTATACATTTAGACGTTAGCCCTCCATTTGTTGATGAATCTGACTTGTGGCAAAAATCCATTAGTCCCCTAATCCCATACCTGAATTGCGCTCAAAAATTTTAAATACGAACTAAATGAATAACGGTAAGAACACCTATGAGTTTAATAATAGTTACTTAACTTAAAATATAAATATTTTTCATACATTTTTGCAAATTATGAATAGACCTGAATCTGTTTGCGCAAGTAATTATTTCGGTAATGTGAACTGCTTGGTTAGAATTGGTTTTGTTGCAATACAAATATGAGATTTATTATTCAATTTTACACTTCAATAAGGCGCAATTTGGGTTTGCGTCAGCCACCTGTAATTTGATGCAGCAAATTTGCTTAACTTTCTGAAGACTTAGGGCAGTCTATATATGAGTGCAAACTCGAACAAATTGGATTAGAATCATATGAGCTATTAAGAAAAACTGTAAACACTTGTAGCGATCAGTTCAGGGCTAGGCAATGATTTTTTTAATTTTTCCGAAAAATGAAGTTTTTGGGTTAAATAAGTATAGTGTACGAGGGATGTCCTTTTTAAATTTTGAATACTAGGATATAGAGGGGGACTAATCAAATATAGGTACTAAAAATTACCTCCATCTTTAGTTAACCTAAATCCAAAGTTTCAGTGCGATATATGTAGAACGAACTGTCAAAGTCGACGTGTTGAAAAATGGAATTAAACCGAGAACATTTTCGTACGATAATTTTTTATAATTTTCGAAGACAAATATCGGTACTAAAAATTACCTCCATCTTTAGTTAACCTAAATCCAAAGTTTCAGTGCGATACATGTAGAACGAACTGTCAAAGTTGACGTGTTGAAAAATGGAATTAAACCGAGAACATTTTCGTACGATAATTTTTTATAATTTTCGAAGACAATCTAAACAAAAATGCCTCGTCGAGTTGGTTTCTGTTTTTGGCATTGAAGCACCTCATCAGTCAATAATTTCTCGTTGGTATGGAGAACTCAAATGTGGACGGATTAGTCTTGGCGACAATTCAAGAGCAGGTGCATCAAAAACCGCAGTCATTCAGGAGAACGTCGATGCTAAACAACAGAAAGCAGATAGATAATTGGCGTCGAAATACTCTAGACCACTTTAACAGCAGGAACTCTAAAAACGTGTACAACATGGTTATTGATGATGAATCTTGGATTTACTCATACGAGTCAGAAAATAAACGCCAGTCGTCTGTTTGGGCGTGTGTCTCCAAAAAAATGGTCGCGGCATTTGTCCTGAAAGCAGGTCATGTAGCAACAATTCCTCTACAAGATCAGAGAACTGCTACTGCCAATAGGTATGCAATCATTTGTTAGCACCAAGTCATCGCTGAGCTTCGAAAAACCAACCCCGAGTGACAAAACATACTCCACCACAACATTGCAAGTTCACACACAGCTCGCAAGACAATTGAATTTTTAACTCATCAAAACGTCGAATTGCGAGACCATTCTCGGTACAGTCCTGACCTACGTCACAACGATTTCTTCACCTTTCCGAAAATCAAGAACGAACTGCGTGGTCAAAGACTCCAGTCGTCAGAAGGAGCAGTCGATGCCTTCAAAAAACGCAATTATAACTGTACTAACAAACGAGTAGAATAACTGTTTGCAGACTTGGTTCAAGCGCATATAAAAGTGCATTAATCTTCGTGGAGAATACTTCGAAAAACAATAAAGTCTTTAAAAACTATCTACTGTTTTATTCCAGCTCTATATGCAAAATTTAAAATACAACTCGTATGATATGTATTCACTATGTGCATTCAAAAGAATGGGAAATTCTTATTTTATAAAATTGAATAGTCTTGTTTTATACAAAATCTATTTCACTATTATTTTCTCTTATACTTCTGTTATCGCAGCTTGTTTATTGCTGTCAATTATCGGAACATAGACATACTCTTCAATGCTACTATTGTTTGCTGTTGAATACATTAAATAAATCTAGAATTATATGTGGACGTCGCTTTCATTATATATTTTTAACCATATTTCACATTCATGAAGGTAACGGTACATTTTACTTTAAATATAATTTTTTGTTCTGTGCTAATGTATGCTGTGTTTATTGTCTTTTTCATGATCCATACTCATTATCCTCTTTTAATTACGCTTTTTTTTGTTCTGGGTTATATGAAGAAGAATCCAACCGGGAAGCACTAAACGTCTACAAGGCAATAATTTCTTAGAATATCAAGTACATTACTACAATTAATAACGCCATCATTGTACACAATTGTTTTCTTAGTCGAGTCAGAGCTAACTAGTTATTTTTAGAAAAAATAAAGAATTTTATCACTTATTCCTTCAACATCGCTTTTTCGAAACTAACAACACACATCTACAGGGTGCACGATATGGTTAGGAATGTATTTTCTAAAAATATTTTTAATTTTATGGCACACTCGGTTGAAGTGGAAACGTGTATGAACCTTCTTGTTTCAAGTAGAACGATTTTACATACCGTAGATCTAAAGTGTACTTACTAATTCTTTTCTGAAAATTTTGACGTACATACAGTTCACTTTAAACATTCATGTATATATTTTATTCGGTACCAGCTACCGAAATCAATTTTGAGATATTTATTCACAATCTACGGGTCTACATGTTATTATAAATACATTTCAAAGTCAAATTGTTTAGAATCCAATGACTGAAAAGCTTCCGTACCTTCAACTGAATTGTAGGTTAGATAGGTCATATTTTATGAATATAACAATTGAAAAATGCGTCATTTAAACTATTAGACTCTAGAAATATGTGTCCGTCTCTACCAGCCTTCGTAAGGATTTCTAAAGAAAATATGGTAGCTGCCCACACTATTATTTCATACTCTAATCGTACATAGAGATAGAAATTCAAAATCAAATAGGAAAAGGTTAATGAAGGTATGCAAATTGTAATTTACGAAAAAAAAACATGCGAACATTGTACATATGTGCAATATGAGTGGATTGTTTTATAGAGAAGTTGAGAAAATTAAGGTGCGTCAAAGAAGAATACCATTTGTTGATTAAATTTGTATAAATTACACAATTTGCGATAATTGTGAACTATTTCTGGCTTCCAATAAGGTTAATAAAGCGACATATATCTAGATTTTGCTAGAGAACGGCAATTTGTTAATTTTTTGAGTGACATTCCAAGACTACAAAATTGTAATGACCGGAAAACTTTTAATTTGTAAAGTTTTATAGTACGTATAAACAATATTGTTTAGCACGATCATCTTATATCAGTAGTATCTTAACATCAGCTTTCAATTTATTTTTTAGTCTTGTCTAATTTTACAAAATTATGTTTTATTATTATTTAAGATAATATGGGCTGGGTACGGACAATACTTAGTTAGTTAATTTGGCGGAGCGCCATCTTGTTGAAAATATGCATCTGCAGTGTTAACTCCATTTAGTTGAAGCTACACAAAATCTCTTAACATTGCATTGTAACGTTCTGCATTTACCGTAACAGCCTTGCCGCGATTCTTCTCAAGGGAAAATGGGCCGATTATTCTTCCGGACCATAAACTACACCAAACCGTACATTTTAACTCATAAGGTGATCAGTCATGAATAGTTCGATGATTTTCTTCTTGCCAAATACGACAGTTTTATTTTCCACTGTCCCATTTAAAGTAAAATGGGCCTCATCGCTAAAGATTATTTTATGCGCAAAATGTGAGTCAAAATTTCTACGTTGTCGATGGTATGTCTCCTTGAGTTAACTAAATTTTGAATGTACGCAACTGCAAGTCTTTATGTAAAATTCGCCATAAACTAGTTGGTGTTGGATGTTGATGGGTCATTTGCGATACTCTCTCACACAGCAGCGATGTTTTCGTCAGAACGTGCAGTTATTGATCTGCCTAAATGAGATTTGCCCCGAACAGAGTGTCTTCAAATTTATAATTGATAGTTCAGTAGGACGATTCAAAGCCCCAAAGAGACCACAAAGTTCTGCGATGGGTTTGCTTTATCGACCCACCGTTTGCATAATAAATTTTATACTGTTCTTCAGAAAGCGGTGCCACTGTTGGATGTGTATAGGACACATACTAGCGTACATGCAATTTAATCTGGAACAAGATAAATGCTTTGAAGCTATAATCAATTAGAGTCCTATAGTCATTTTTGGGAAACCCTATAGTAAGTATTATACAATTCAACTATTCAAATGTTTGTTCTAATGCACTTACAAAAAATACTCATAATCTTAGTGTTGTGTTAAAATATTGCAAAGAATTAAGTTGCCTACTGCAGTTTCTTAGCCTGAAACGATCGTAATTGAAGCTTGGTATATAATATTATTGGATACATCTTTTTCGAAGCAGCCGACGAACAAACATATAGCTTGTTCGCTCGGCAGAGGTTTTATCTTCCGTAAATGACGTTCCTGTGCGATATGGCATGATTAACTAGAATAAAATGCTCGCATCTTCCAAACAAGATCATTTGTACGAGTCTTATCTAATTTTGTAGGCAATCAGTGGTGTAAACATTAATATCAAACATGCATGTACCCTTTTATCTAATCAAAAGTATTTGTTTAATATACGAAATATGTTAACAACGCGCAATTTAATTTGTTTAATATTTTCAAACTACAGATACATATATCGTTGTTTCTATTTGGAGATTAGCCTCATTTCTGACCTCTATCATTATTACGCTAATATTTTTCGGAATATAGTATCCAAAAATAGATGGTTCGTATTTATAAAGTGTACATGAACAGCTCTGTAGATATAATTTAATTGAAAACGAGATTTCTGCTAGGGAAGTGTTTAAAATTGTAGTAAAGTGCTAATGTGGGTAGCAAATTAAACCGCAGGAAAGGAGATTTATTAGCATATTTCTGTAAACAAGCCCAAGAAATATGAGAACATAATATGAACCGGCCATTATACGATGCACAAACAAACAAACCTTCCACCGAGCGGTTATTTTTGTGCTCCAGAACTGAAACGAATCACGTCTAATAATTCTTCGCTTATTGATTTGGCCACTTACTCGCTATATAATTTGAGTATTATTCATTTTTTTTCCTCTAGAATTCTCCATGCAAATTTATTATTTATTCTTTCTCGGTAGCCTTACGGTGTATAAGCATCGGGCTGGTAACAGGCCGAAGAAGAAAGAGCGAGCTGCGCCTATTATTATTCCAGTTGTTGTTGAAGAGTTTATATGGCCACCCTCAACCATTAAGCGATCAATAGTAATGCTAGTTGGTATCGGAGGGTCTCTTATTAATGAGGGTCGTGTACAAGAACTCGTAGGGGATTACTGTAAACGCCAATTTAAGAAAAGCGGTTCTCGTTTTCGTGGTTTGCACGGAATTAATTGATTTGAACACGTTTTACTACTAACGCTGTTTACAAATATTTCCTGTACATTGCTGCTGAACGTGTAGTAATTTTATCTATGAATATGCAGTAGACCCTTGTTATATACTGTTAAGCGTCCAAAAATGTGTATTTTATAATTGGTGTACTGCCTAAAAAGAGGAATTTTTTTTGTTGAAATTATTAATACATGAAAATAAACATAACAACCTTTTAAGAACAAAACGAAAAAATTCTTTCTTGCTTAAATCGAAATATGTACTGTTCTATAATGTCTTCAATCATATGTTTTCTGAGTAGCCCTTATTATAACAACTTCAAAAATATTCATTTAGATTGCGTTCATAAATATAGAAAACTGTTGAAGAAATAATGTCAGAGTTAGGGGAATTCGAAGAGTTTTACTAGAGTCTCGAGAATTTTTTCCACGCTTTGACTAATGTGAAGGTGTTTACATGATTTTAGTTGGGCATGTTCTGTACTCATTCTTAATTTGTTTGTCATCATATGCAAATAAAACAGAAGGAGCAAAAATGATTAATATATACCGCTAGTGCTAAAAGAGTCATTGCCGTACAACAATTGTAATGATCATTGCTAAACTCATTGATGTATATCAAAAATTGCTATCCGTATTTTGTTTTCAGATTATATTTATTGGAATTGTGTTGAAATTGATATTTTAAAGAATTGCCAATAAATGATACTTTAACAAAATCAGTTTCACAGTACAAAATAAATGATGAGCATATTTAGATGAAATACATTTTCTCACAAAATTATCCTAAGATAAAACATAAAATGTTATTTCGATTTTCCGGACACAAATAAATATTATTATTCGAAACGTTATTTAAAGGAAATAAATTGTATTTACAAATAACCCCAAACATAAAATAATTCCAGATTCCATGTTATTGTAGACATTTTGGAGAACTTCTTGTGTTATGTTTATTTCATTGGCCACAACTTGATCCAAGCATTCAGCAATATAGCGACGAGTTTTGTAAACTTTACTCTTCAAATATCCGAAGAGAAAATAGTCCAAAGGTATTAAATCTAAAGATTAAAGTGGCCAAATGTTTCTGCTAATTAAATATTCTAATTTTCGGGTATTCTATTGTGGCGGCAGCTGTAGGCTCCGTCACACTGTCCTGTTGAAAGTATCCGTACTGAAATTCATCGTCACAAATACAATTGCCAAAGAGAAAGTTGCAATATTGCTGTTGATAATTATAAATATTTATATTGTTGTGAAAATTAGGTTAATTATTCTTCTACGTAACATCCCAATCTATATCTCAGCTTTAATAGAAATAATAATCCATCCTTCGTATCTCCCAACAGCTTGTGCCAATTACAGAAGGCATAGGCCGGCCATGTGTTGTTATTACGCTTGCGCCTATGTCAGGAGTCAGGAAAACCATAAAAAATTTAAGAGAAACAGCCCCTAGGTTCGTACTTGGCACACGGAGACTAACAGCCAAGCGCACAAGGCACTGAACTATCAACGGAGTGCAAGGGTGTCTTCAATTACATATGGATTCTTGTTAATCACATCTGATAATGTGCAGTAATAAAGTCACTCTAATGATGCTGCCCCGCTCAAGAAAGTTTTTTTGGGCTTTTCCTTATCGGAGAGCCAACGCCAGATTCTGGCGGCTTCTACACTGATCTTCGGCGCGCTCCAGCCGTGGTATTTTGCCCTGAAGATCAGCAGGAAGTTGAAGAACAGGTTCCTCGTTATTTTTCCTCTGCGAGACTTCTTGTTCTTCTTACACCTCGACCGACGGCTACGACCACAACCGCGCTTGCGACTACGTCTCTGGCTGCGACTGCGGCTACACTTGCAACTACGGCTACACTTGCAACTACGGCTGCGACTACGTTCAGGACGACCACCAGTTCCGCTTCTCGATCTACTGCATTTAGTCTTACAATAATTTTTTCAATTTCTTGTGATGCAACTGCTGACACTGGCATGACTGTGGCTGCGACTGCAACTATGGCTTCGACTTTTTCGACACACCATGATTACACGAAATTTTCACAATGAAATAGTTTCGAAAAAAAGAACCGAAGAGGAAAACGGGGTGAGGTTATCGTGGTATGTGCATGTCTTCTATCAAATGATAATAGTTTAGACGTTTCTCCGAATCGAACGGAAAAAGTTCTTGGACTACTTTTAGTTTATATGGTATCATATGAACAGAACTGTATGATATGGATCGTGAGAGCTTCTGTAAAAACAAAATTACATGGTATAAAAAATGGTATATAGTACAAAAAATTGTAAGAAGAAGATATCACCCATTTCTAATGACAACTGTGGCAAAAATTATTTAAAACCACGTTCAATCCAACACAAGTTCTCATTTTAGGACTCTGGTTCTTCCTGACGTGCATATTAACGAAAAATACCTAATTGAATTTCTTCATTTGGAAAGACTTCTTGGAATTGATTCAAACAAGACATGAAAAGTATGGCCAACCACCATCATTATTTCTAGTATGGAAATAAGTTTCCAAAATAAACTTATGATGGTCTTCCGAAACTATTTTGATCTACAAACAGCGTTCAAAATGATTTTTATTTATGCATGTTCAAGATTTCATTACAGTACTTATCATTTTTTATAAAATAACAGGCGCGAAATTAATAAAAAAAAAACAAAAAATATATGGAAACGGGTACGACAATGAATGTTTCTGATTGTTATCAACACAACCAAAATTTGTAAGTATATACATATGTATCTGAACCTAGACATTTCTGCCGTTGTGTTTGCTGCAGTTCGACCATCTACATCGCCACCTATGGAGAATATTTGATACCCTATATTCATCATTTTAATAAAATTTGGAATAATATCTTTTATTACATTAAAAAGATTTAAAAACGTAATAGATAGAGTATTCTGCATAGACAATGATTTTCTAATAATTCAATTACATAATCTGAAATTTTTATATGTTAACAATTAATAACACAAACCTCTTGCATCTGTAATGCATAAGTATGCACAGATATTTCACTGTTTATACGTGTTTGTATTGTGGAAAAAGATATGTATTCCTTATTATTATGTGTTAACCCATTTTTATTAAAAAAAAACAGAGAATGTAAGCTTTAATCCTTTACCTCTGAGTTGCTATTAATAGCTAAGATAAGAAAAGGAAATTGTTTAGCTCCTATAAAAATTAAACGTGTGTTCTATATAGTTTGCCCCGCATATGAACTGTATCCGATACTTTTCACTCTTACTTTCTACATGCCAAATTCTATGTTTTCTTTCTCTCTACTGAAAGCGTGAAGAGGAGAAAGTGATGCAGCAATAAACATGCAAAAGTAACAGTAGGTACGGAATTTAATACAAACAAATCCCATGATTGCGATATTTCGGGCATCTCTTAATAATTCTATGTCGTAAGTGCAAACGCAGAATATATAACCATTGGATAAACATTATTATTATTAGAAAATTAAAAAAGAAATGTTTTTATGATATTTTGGCCGTCTCGCTTTTTCGTAATTATAGGAAATAAATATATTTTTGTCATGCTTAATTTTTTTTTGACATGTATATGTCAAGATAATACAATAAAAACCGCCATACATTCGATCCACATCCAATGAATTAGAGTATCGGAAAATACAAAACCAGATGTAAACTTTCCTCGATTTCGTTACTGTGCTATGATGTCTATTACGCAATTCTGATAGCGTTTGACTTCCTTCTATCCCTCAGCTCGGTGGCGGTCCCCCGGTATTGATAAAATTATACCGCGTATCTGATGTGTTAATTTCAAGAAACTAAACTCGTTGTGACGTATCTAATATACAAACATACATGCAACTCATTCATAGTATGATGGTGTTTAAGTGCATCGTCTGAATAGCAACAGCGGCTGGACGAGTTATCCTTTGATCGACGCTTAAGCCAAACCGTACACCCATTAAATGCCATCGCTCAACTGTCTTTATATTCTGAACATGCTTAAAGCAGCTTCCACATAACACGCATTTTTACGAAGATGCGTGTTAAATTCAAATTAAAAGTGAATTACCTTGTACAGTGCTTTGTCAACACTTATGATACGAGGGCTGTTTTTTTTTCAACCTTCAATAACTCATTAAGACAAGACAAGTGTAAATAACAAAATGAATTTATTACCAATAGTTATGTACAAACGTGGTTACTTCTACATAGAGACCGTGAAGATTGATGCATTTTGTCATATCTATGGACAAGTCTTCCAATCTCCTCTGCGTAGAATGTTGCCGTCAATGAGTTAAGATGGTCCGTGACGTTGTTTTGAAGTTCCATTGTACTTTGCAAGTTTTACTCCTAGCCACTTTTTCAGTTCACTTGACGCTAGGTAGGGGTTATACGCCGAGTGTTCAAAAGCTTCTCATCGAAATTGTTCAAGAAGTCGTTGCATTGCCATGAATGAGAAGAACTCCACAAGTCATTATGCCTCTCCTTTTGTTTTGAATGGCTCCCCGCAATGTGACTAAAAACAGCTGCATTAATCGCAGTCCCCGGTTCCATAAATTCAACAAACACACCCTTTTGGTCTCAAAAACACTGTAGGTATAACTTTCCTGTTGTTGAATGTTTGCTCGAACTTTTTCGGTTTGTTTGGCGAGTTTCAGTTCATCTATTGTTGTGACTGTTGTTTTGTTTCGAGGGTGCAGTATTGAATCGAGGTCTCATTTCCAGTCACAATTGAGTTCAAAAAATCTTCCCTTCAATATCATAACGGGTGGAATATGTCAGCGCTGATCCCATTACCTAAACTTTGTGGTCATGAGAACACAAGCTAGCGCAGAGTTTTCTGTAGCAGTTTTCCGTTACAATTACGTACACAATTAACCTTAAAACTTCAGGAAATTCCACAATCAACTCACTGATGATAAACCCCCGTTTTTTTCGAACCATTTTGACAACTCGAACAATGACTCCTGATGCAACAGAGTTGCATTCTTGTCCCCCTTCATCGTGAACATCGGCTCGGCCTTCTTTAAAAACATCCTGCACCATTCACGCGCAAGACCATCTGTCATAAAGTTTTATATATATATATATATATATATATATATAAGAGTAAAAAGTTATACAATAATGAAACATTACAAATTCTTATACAATACATAATATCAAACAGCTGGACTCTCATTTTTCCGACAGGCAGACCAACATTTGATACGCCTTTAGTACGAATTTGGACTCTCTGGGAGATCCAAAACGATTTTCGTGAACCGGATTTTTTCAGTACGTTTTGAGGATAAGTTCGTATATAATAATTTCGAACAACAGTGCACTATCAAGATGTAATGTTGTTTGTTTCCTGACGTTGACTTTATTTATAATCTCATTTTATCAATATTCTAAATTGCAAATTCTGGTGTTATATGTGGATGCGTAGCAACCCTTATATATGATTTAATTGTTTACTTTTTCTTTTCTGTTCGGTAGTTAGTGCCTTTATCAATTTTATCATTATTTTCCGAATTCTATGACTCAAGTGAGCATATAATGACGAATAATAATACTGTATTGACGCAAATTATGATTAAAGACACAGCAAACATAAATATCTTCAAATAAATGTGGTTGTTTTGAGTAATTAGGTAAATAAGTAACCAAGTTCCTAACTTGCCTCGCTATGTTAAAATCGCGCTCATATCCAAAGGATCGAAGTGATGATATTTTCTTTAGGAATGAAAAATTCAACAACTTTTACTTAAAACGATTTTTCGTATTATTAGAAAAAGATCAACGCATAAGAGTTAGGGTTAAACGTAGTATCCTATACATATGCTAAAGGACCCTTAGGCAATCGTACAGCTTTTGCATGCATTCCTCATAATTCTTCATTCTGCAGTTGCAGTGAAAAAACTAAAATTCATTCAACTTTTACAAGAGTTTCGTTAAAATCTGAATTTTATACTTTTCCTTGTAAATAAAACGCAAAATATTTTTATTTCTGTTAAAAACATTTGCTTATACTGGAAAAGGAGTAAAGAACGAAATTTCATATTGGGAAAAAAGGGGTTAGGAAGGGCTCATATGACCGCCGATCTATCTAAAGGCATGGAGCGTAAGTGGCACATTAATATTGTTTGATATTTTTTGGAGCGTAAGTGGACCGACACCATAAGGGAGTATTGAAAAGGAGTTGGAATGGCTTTGTATTGAGCCCGTATTTTTTGTAGTATCTAAGTGAAACTAAAGATAAGAGTTCTAGACCAATTCTAAAGTCTCTATAAAACCGACAATTACTTTAACTTATTGTTCGTAGTAAGATCTACAATAAATCTTGTTAATTCGAGGGTACCTACAGATAGTGCCAAGATTTGTTACATGTGTTACATAATATCTGACAGAACATGCAAGGTTAGGTTTAGTTTTATAATTCTCTTATCAAACATGAACTGAAATAAAAAATACAAATGCTAAATATTTTATTTCTAAAAAGAAACTAAGTTGTGTGCAGTTTAATACGCCAAAATAAAACAAATAGTAATGATTCAAAAATACTCTGCCTAGGTAATACGCACAACGATTGCAAGTACTGTGTGGCTGTATAATTCACAGGTATAGCAGTAAACTCCACTCACACAAATTTATTAATTATTCGGAACGACGTGTTACCGGCTGAATGTGTTACGATTGACAATGAGAGTCCGCATGCTACTGAAACGCTGCGTTCCGAATAATTATTAATTTGTGTGGAGTGGAGTTTACTGCGGTACATAGGTAATACTTAGTCTTGTAATAAGTTCTGCCCTTAATTTTGATACGCTACGGGGATGTTTACTAGTACCGTTAAGTTGTTGTTTTATGACGTAGTTATAAGTGAGTATCCATGCTATGAATAGGAAATCGATTCGTTTCGATACGTTGTACACTAAACAGATCCACGTTACCATAAAAAATGACCATCATCTCCAAACCTTCTGTTAAGCCTGCATATATATCAGTAAATGTCTCCGGAAAAAATGCTAGGTGCTGTTATTACAAATAGCAAATATATATTTTACCCCTTTGTGTTCTAATTGAAAAGAATGACCTATCAATAGATTAAGATCAATATGAAACACTATAGGTACATCCTACTTCTGCTGCTAAGATTATCACTTCTTAATTTTACTTTAATAGAAGAATTCTTCATCTGCCTGTTTTCTTAGTTAACACCGTAAGCGACGTTATCAATATTTAACTCCATTAAAATAATTGTTTTCTGGACATTTTTTAAATTACTAAATTCTAATAACAATTATTTTAATAGTTATATAGGCAAACAGCTTTTTTCATCATATAAGTGTGTATAATGGCTATTTCAGAAGCTAGTTAATAACAACGGTACAAAATATAGACCTATCGTGCCTAATATTAGATTCCTAAAATCAATGGTCCATTGTCATAAATAACTCTTCGGTTAGCGAACTTTAAATTTGTTGATACTATATAATTAATATTGATAAATATTCATTAAGCACTTCGTCTGTTCGTTTCCTTGCCTCTCAGGCTGTGATTAATGTTACATTGGCAATAACTTACCTATGGTATTTAATAAATATTTGATTTCTGCTTATCAGAATTATTCAAATTTATACACATAACAAGGTTCATCGGTTACGAATACATGCATATTATAATAATACGTAATTTATGTTTCAATTGTTCTATTTTGTAAGAAGAGACACGCAAATTACGAACCTAAAAAGATAAACAGCGTGTTAGTTGGAAGAAAACCGGTATATCTATGCAAATATTCTTCGGTTACGTTTTAATTGTGTAGCGTTTACATAAAATTCATTATCAACACGGTGTAAGTAATAAGTTTCTCAGAAACACTTTTGTTGATTGGCATTTTATTTGGTATACTCAGTCAGTAGTATAGTAGCTATTACAAGTACACCCAAGCAACGAAAAATATTGGCCAAATTGGCGGAAATAGAAGTTGCGGTTTCACGAATTTTATTAAAAGGATATCTAAGCATTTGGTTTATCGAATAAAACATTTATTTTTAGTACACAAAGGATATTTGTGGTTCGAAGCTGATTGAATCGTCAGTAAAGCGTACAGCTGAACATTACAACTGCTAAGTGAATTTAATGTGTTTTTTATTCTTTTTAAAGACATAGTTATTAAAAATTAACGTTAAATATGCAAAGTTGATTAATTTAATCAAACACAGTTAACTGAATTATATTCAATAGATATTGGATGAGGAAGGTCTGTATTTTTGGACTTGTTTCTGGGTACTAGTGCCCATATGCTTCAAAACCGTCGATCTAATATTTTCGATATTTTGAGCCATTGGAAAACGATAAATAGTTATTCGCATCTATCACAGATAAAGTAGAAGATTGTTAATTATCGTATGCGGATGAATTCAGATCTGATTGTATCTGCGTTGTATGTTTTTAATGTCCAAATAATAGATTAATTTAGAAATTTAAACCAGATTCAGCGGTTAGTGTTCTCATCGAAAAAACTAGTCATGAGTGGAGCTGTACAATTTGATCCGCATGACAGTGCAGCAGACTCATCGTATTCCCTAATTCTTATTTTAATTATTATTATTCCAATTTTGAAATCCAGAATAAACATAGTACAGTATGCATTTTGATATGTGTTATTGCTCTAACGTGTTTCTTAGATAAGCAATAATCGAATGTAGATCCGGAAAGAAACGATCTCTTGTTAGCCAAATAAATAGGTAACAGACTTGGATTACAACGGGTCGAAAATAATTTGCTCTGTTTCCAATCGATTGTTATTGTCATTGTAATGGGATAAGCAGGAGCACTGTATGTTGACAGTGTGTAATTTACCATTTCGCTTATTGGAGCAACAACCATTTCAATACTTTTGGAATAAATATAATTACACCATGAAATTACCACGTTGGATAATATTGCAGTTGTATGTACCACATGAGAAAACAAATCCAAAAAAATACGAATTCTAAATTACACAATAGAAAATTAATATGAAATCTCTGCAACCAGGTATATACCGACGAAACAATTATGAGCATAGAGCTGACTGTATTAGATACATTCAACCCTTCAAGAAAGCAAGTGTTAACGTTTATGAGTGATGACGCCACAACCTTACGCTATATTAACCGTGATCTTAATCAGGTATGTGATAACACCGATAACTTCTTACATCTTTCGTGATTTTATTGGCTCTATCTCGTGGCTGAAGAAATTCGAAAATGTCATCCAAATGTAAATAAGTAATTATACCTATAAGTCCTCTAAAACATATTCGAAAATTTTATAAACGGCATTCTTGAACATCCAGAGCCGGGTTCTTACTCGCACGGAACTTGCTGAAACCAGCATTTTACTATTTCTAACATTTTCACTAAAAGAAATTCACTTGAAATTTTAATCCTAAAGAGGCAACTGGTATTAAAGAAAGTCCAGCAATATTTCAAGATCCTAAAATTGAGGCGGATTTTCAAACTGTTGAAAACAGTCACAAGGCACTGATAAAGGTAATAAAAAGTTACAAAATCCATCGTTGTTATTAATGGAGGCACTGCAAAAGCTAGATAGATGAAGTGACGCAAAAATGCGACTATTATGGCAGAGTATCTATGTGTCAGCAGATTACTTTAGATCACTTTCACTAGATGTTGCTCACTATAGCATCTACAGAAATATACTAAATGCTAATGTATAATTGTATTCATCCGTCCGATGACTTTGTTTATGAAGATAGATGTTTCAGAAATTACGACGTATAACCAGGTGTTTGTTATTACTTTATTACTTGGTACTTATTTTATGAATTATTACGTACTTGCGGACGCACTGCGCACTGGCATGAGTCTAGAAGTCTTGAAGTAGAGAAGCTTGACAATGTCTAATCATGAGGTCATCATCATGTATGATTCTACAAGTGTTTTAACACCTATCCAAAATAATAAACACCTTATGCATCGACAAGAAACTGTTGACGTTCGTGAGGGTGGTAATAACGCAGTAGATCTATACAAAGTTAATGAGTTACAGTTGTCACCTCATCAAGCAAACTGTTAAGGGTGGGAAAACCTACAGAGAATCCTTGCCAAGAACACTCTACTAAAGAAGGGCTAAAATGCATATAGGAAGCAGCTGTTAACAATTCGTTTACGTTCTTCCGAAGACAAGCATCAGCTCTTGGCATGGAAATTATATAGTCTTCCTTTTGTAAGAAAATATGCTCCACTCCTTAGAGATAGCATCATTGAATTCCTTCTGGATTCGGGTGTTTATAAAGAAGATAGTCTAGAAAATTTATCCAATACTAAACTTAGAATTTTAATAGAGCTGTCGCTGAAGATTTACACAGATTGCATCTTGTAGTTTGGAATAGTAAGAAGACTCTTATTTGATAAACGAGCAGAATATCTTATTAAAATGAAAATCCGTTTTTAAATGGTATATTTGGTATGTATGCGGCAATTCTTAATTCCTAACCAGTTTCCAGACAAGAAAACATGTGTCTTTATACACTCAGCGAAATTTGTATAGCTTCATATGATTTTGCAGTTCCTGGATAGACATTTATCAACAGTAAAAGTTGTAAATTATAATTGCATTTCTGAGCATAATAAAATAGTAGACTTGTGTCAATAATGCAACTGATAAATAGGTGAAATGCCTGTAATATAAAACGAACACATAAATACGAGCGAAATTTCTATAATTAAGTAGATATTGCTCGAAATCAGGCATTGTCCTTTAACCAAAGACATCTAAATGTTTTGAAAAGTTTGATAGATCCATATATATATATATATCACTGATGTACAGTGAGATAGAAAAGTATAGAATAAAATTCATGCAGTCGAAAACATTTTCTCTTTTGTAAAAATGTCCGAACACTAGTAATTTTACACAATGGGCATATTTTAGTAGTAGATGCTACTTTGTTGGGCAGTAGTTTTTGAATTCGTGATGTCATCAACATTTTTGCCGAAGTGTTCCAGTCGGTGATCGATAATTGCAAAAAAGTAAGATGTGGCATAAAAGATTTTTGAGGAAAAAAAATTAGGTAAAGAAAATCCTACAAATTAATAGCAACGATTAAAATAGATAAATTATAATAAATAAAATAAAATTAAGGTGGATGTTCAAAATGCTGTCTATTTGCAAGTCGACGGTGTCTAACCCCACAAAAAAAAAACCGAGGTGAGTTTATATCGTGTGATCTAGTTGGATATTCTGTGAATCCTTGTCTGCCAACCCATTATTTTCAAAAATTTAGTTTAAATACTCTCGAAGAGGAAGTGCGTAGTGGTGTGTTTCCATCGCATTGAAACCAGATAGTGTTATTGGATATATCGTATAATGACGGAACTAAATCAAATCGGAGAAAATGTAGATATCGATTTTCATTCAGGATTAAATTAAAGAATATAGGTCTGAAAACATTATTATCGACGATTTCTGCCTATGCAATGTGGATTCTCAGCCTAACAGTAACCTCAATTTTGTCGATTAACTGAATTGAGAAAGTGGCTTCATCTGAGAAAAGGATTCGTGAACAAATATAGAGTTACCTTGTTCATTATTTACTAGTTTCTGTCATAATTTCACTTTGTGAGGATGATGTCTTGCTAGATGAAACGTTTTTAACACTGTTATTTTCCATGTATTCCTATATATTTGTCGACTTCACAAATTTGAATTTTCTTTAATTAATAACAGATTAAACTGTTTTTAGTCTCCAATTTTTTCAACAAAATCGTGTATAGCCCACGTTTGTAAACAAACAAAATTACCAACATTGGGTAGAACAAAATCCAAATACTGGGGAAACCATTACAAAAAGTAAATGTCTGGTATGATTTCTTCACTGGTGCAGTAGTCGAGTCGTAGTTCTTTGAAAATTAAGACGAAAATGCTGTTACTATCACTGGCTCTCTCTGTATCGACTCATGATTACATATTTTTGTTTGGTAAATTGAAAAGTACAGATGTCAAGAATATGGTTTCAGCAGAACGGTGCTATATCTTGTACAGCTGCAGAAATAATAGGCGTTTTACATCAATGATTTGGTTATTTGAATGATATCTCATTCAAATATCATCAAAATCATGGAATTTAACGCAACTGGATTTCCTCTGGTGGTACTTGAACTAAAAAGTTTACGTTAATGATCTAGAAACATTCAGTAATCTTAAGGAAAATATTTTCGATGGCATGCGTGAAATCGAGCAGCAATTATACATGAAATATTACTGAAAATTTTAGTAAGAGAAACAGCATTTGAAATAAAAATATTGTTTCATTTTAAATAATTTGCGTGTTCTGTTATGAACTTAAAAAGTAATTTCAAATTGGATTAACCATTGGACCTGTTTTATTTCTTCATTAAAACGAGGACTACAAATGCTATTTTTTCGATTATATATATACTGTGAACAAACATCGACTGATTCATACCAGAAGAAATACTCAGGATACATCATGTTTCTCAAAACTGGCTTGCTGTTTTTACAATAACTGCCGTCGCTTCAACTATCTGTGTAAAGTGTATATTTTACTACCGAAGTAACTTTATATAGGCTCTCTTTACGAATAATAAAAGGCAGTGTAGTTTATTTTCTTGGTACCTAAATCCGAAATATCGGTTGGGTCACTTATTTATAGGGGGTAAATTGACTATCTCTTTTCAAATGAATTAGTTGTCGGTAGCCTATGCGTCATTAGCTATCGCCTTGTATGCAACGAGGCAAACGCTCAGTACGATCCTAGCGGCCTAGTAAAGCAAAACAGCCTGTTGTTACGCTTAGCATCGTCATTACGCCGACTCTTCTGTTGTCCGCAGCTTTACGATACGGTGAAGTGAGTCGCACGTGTTTTGACTTTCTTTTGTGCGAGTAGTGCGTTAAGATAAGTACTATTTTGATGTTTATTTTTGTGTCTGTGAGAATCGAGAGCAGGTCTTCCAGTATTTTTGGACGGAAATTAGTTCAAATGAAATTGTTATTGTGGTTACTTTAACGGGGTATGATACACGAAAGTGCCTTTAGGTCAAAACTGAAAAAGAGTTCCCTCGTTGTAATCGATACGGTAAGTTTTAAATGTTATTAAAATCTTCCTGAATTACTCAATACAGCATTTATATCGCAATAGATTAAAAAGATGGAAGAATAATTATCTACGTGACAATAATTTTTTTTAAATAAAAGAGGATCCGGTGTAATGACACTAATAGTATTTACTTGTTATTACTTTTAATAATTTGAATCTCTAAGTAATTAAAACTTAAAACTATGCAAATTCCTAAATAAATCAAGTACGAGTATAGGTATACGTAGTCTAATGTTAAAATATCTTTCGGTTATTGCTCTAGAGATTTTTTTCTTATAAATGTTTCCTTAATTAAAGCAATTTGCTTTCGAAGAGAAGTAATATCTTTAATGGTTTTCATAACAAACTGAAGTTTGCTGTTGAAACGAAGTCTCACAGCAGTGTCGCTCATATGGATATGAGTATCATTTGCAGATACCGATAACATAGTTTTGTTGTTACCACAAATACATAAGTTTAGGCCGCTTTTCAAGCTTTATGTTCCGTCCGTTCAAATATAAAACAGAGATGGTTAATTTTAGTCACTTACTCCTCTTGTAAAATAATAACATCAAATTACTTGAAATAATTTCGAAGAAATCTGGTTATGATTGCCGTCCGCTCTTATCAAATACCATTTTAAAATTCAAAGTAAAGTCTGACAATTATTGACAAATTCTTCTGGGTACGCTAACTTGTCTATTACCTATTTTAGCTCATCACTGCTTTCCCACATTTTTTTAGTGTTCTTATTTATTAACTCTTTACTGGTATATTTTCTCGAAGATACTATGGTTTTTTAAAACATTCCATACGTTTTCTATTGGAATTAGGTCCAGAAAATTATCTGACTTTTCCAGCAATGGCAAACTAACGAGTTTAGATAACTTTTAACGGATTAATCTATAAATAAGTGTGGCCTGTTAGTTTGATTTAATCTTTCGACCTATGTTAAATGATAATATTTTAAAACGTTTTTGTATTGTTTTCGGTCCATGGCTTCCTTTATGAAAATACTGTGGCCTTTGATATTGTGTTAGGCCAAATCATTACAAAAGGTAGATGTTTTGTTTTTTTCACGGAGCAGTTGCCTTTACAACGCCAACGTGAATATTTCCTAATATGAAAATAACTCTCTTACCACTTTATGAAGTTATTAAATAAAATTTCATCTTTTTCTAGCGGAATTCTCGTGCTGTGTAGCCCAAAGGTAGAAGACTCTCTTTATGCAGCTTGTTACTTTCGATTTCTTTAACGGATATCTACATGTTAATCCTGCTGCGGACTGTTCGATGGGATTTTGTGTTTTTATAATTCCGCGGTGATCTAGAACCGTTGTCTTCTTTTTCCTGCCGCAATATCGCCCCAAGATACCCGTTCGAGGAATATAGACAATAGGAATTCTTGTTTTCTGTTTCGACGTCAGGTAATTTTCTTTACCAATAGCAGCAGTGGTTAAAACATCTTCTATCCCAAAATAAAATTAACTTGACTACATACGTTATCTTTACTGTACGGCAGTAGAAATAAATTAATTTATGGGCTTACAAGGGATAGTAACTACCTACCTCCCGGAATAATTCCAGGACATACGCGTTGTAATAAATCGACTTAGTTATAGCAGCGGAATACTAGGTAATAATCCGTTTAAAGGAATTAAAAGTATTATGCGTTTATTCGAAGTGCCTCTAATTTAATGGCCAATGACTGCATAAAGTTTGAGTATTAAAGTAGTTTTTTCAACCATTATTTTGTTCAAGATAAGAAAATCATCTCATGGTATTAGTGAAATCAATGCACGAGAAAGACATGTGAAGAGACATAAAACGCTAACACACGGACATGTTTCTCCCTATCCGGCGTCATCAGCGTGGTTTCGAGCGGTTTTATGCTCAACCCATGGGTTGAGCATAAAAACGCGCCCTGTTATTTTCTAGGCATTCTTTTAGATGTGTCATTGTTTTGTTGACATGTACGACGTTGATAGTTACAAACATCCTATCAACTTTTAAGTTCTAATCTGAACGGATGCATGCAGATCCATTAACGTAATGAAAACTGCTATTCATATTTTTTTTACTAAATTCGTATGCATTTCTTTACTTGGGTGTCGCTTGTATAAAGCTAGTCTGTTAATGCGCTGAAGAATATAACTTCTTGTTGTGTTTGACGTATTTATTTTTGCAGCCTTGGTTATTATACTGTAATTTAGTTTGATATTTAAAAGTTATATATTCTTTTCCTCTGTATACATGAAACTACTAAGTATTTTTAGTATGCTTCTGTGTGTGTTTATAATACACCTGTTCTTTTCATTACTTCATTTAATAGTTTATTCCAATTTAATATTGTAAGTATGCAATGTGTAAGTTTGTTATTATTATTCATATATTACAATTATTTTATTTTATTTTGTTAAAACTGTTACGCGATTGATAAAAAGTATAATAAATTATGCTCACTAGATAGGGTTACGTATACAGTATACCAAAAGCAATGAATTCGAGTGTATTAAAATGTTAAATAAAAAACCTTGAAATTTAACACGTCACAAAAACACAATTGTATAGAGGTGTCTTTGGAATAAAATAAAAAAAGTACGAAAAATTAAAAGATGTAATTATATAGAACAAACATCCAAAAATTTTGAGTCAATTTTGACGCTAACGTTAGAAAAAAACGCTAGGAAATTGCAATATGTGTATACATAATACATCCATCCAATCAAACTCGCATACATACATGCAGACTGCGTACACTGCAATAACGCAGCTGCCAATGTAATAAAAGCTACAAGATAATACTGTCTACCTTTTAAACGGCAAGAGGTTAATATATATAATAATTATATGTTTCGGCTGAATAATGAAGAAACATTTGTACGTTGTGCGTAATGAAGAAGTTTTTATGTGAAATATCTTTATCATTTCGTCTAAGAAGGAATATATTTTTCCATTTTTCATACTTTTTTATTTTATTTCATGGACAGCCTGTATGTTCTATACAAAGTGCGATGTAATACCAATTATTTGCACGTTAAAAACGTTTTCTTTTTTGCTAAAATTTGCTAATATTTTTATTCCTTCCTTTTCAGTATAGGTATTACTGTATTCAGTCTCAATTTTTCTCTTTTAACATTAATGATAAAATTGAATAACACGTCAGCACAAATAAATAAAAATATATTTTTAGCAAGCCAAAGTTAAGATAGAGTTGCCCCCCATATTATAGTATAAATATTTTGTAAATATCTCTTGTAAATACTTGCGAGTCGGTAAACAAGCTCAAAACGTATATCCCTGAAAATTTTAAGTTCTGATTAACGTTGATAGAGTAAATACTGAGCTAAAAATAGATAAAAGACCCTCTCTATTTTATAACGGCAAATTTTGTTTGAAAATCTACAAATAAACATTTAGAATGGGTTCGGTCCGATAATATTCTAATCTAACCAGCAAACTTATACAGAGTGTTAAATATGGATTAAAAATTATATATTAAAGAGATAAAGCAACAAAATATGATTGTTTATAAGATCTAATGCAGTAATAAAAGAAAAATAACAAAGTATAATTCACTTTATTATTTATATAATTACGGAAATATATTTAACACAATGGAATTGCTCAAAATATGCAGAAGTTCGAGTTTTTATCTTTAATGTGAAGATGTTCATTCCTAAAACACAGTTTTCGATTATGGATAAATTACGAGCAATAATTGTAAGGTTAAGGATATGAATATGTACTTTGGAAGATCAGATTTTCACAATTTATTGTATCAAATAAATTTTATGCTTCCTAGCACCACACAAGAACTTGCAGCACTTAGTTATCAATAAATAAATAACAAACTACGCTGCAGTTATCGATCTTTTGCAAATAATTGCATTCGATAACCAATTTCGTCGAAATATGAAATATTGAACGAAAACTAGCTGTAGGCACCCCATCTCATTCTGTTGTTCAAAAATGTTAATACTTGGCAACACATAAGTACTATTTGCACAACTATTGAAGCAACACTTTTGCATTAGACATTATATCATTTGAAACGATGTACTTAAATGTGTAAATAGCTCTCTCAGACATAGAAACAGAGACATAAATGATTGGAAATACGCCGTAGTAGTTGTAATTCTAATAAAATCCTTACTGAACATATTTTGTTATATCAGAAGTGTTACAAAATATGGAAATATTCAAATAAATTGTTAATAGTCACCCATTTGTTGTAGTGCCGACGATTGCCAATCTAAACAGGAAGCGTATTTCCCATGCTAGTGAAAAAATGCTTTACGCAGTTATTTTTTTCTTGTAAAAACCTATAACGATAAAATTAACCTTTTAAATGTACCTGTGTATTAAAAAAAAACAATATTTGAACTTTACATATACACAGTATCCGCCATAAATATGGAATCGAGTCGTAAAAATAAACAAACAAGCAAACACTGTTGACAAAAGATCAAAATATATACAAGAAAGGCTACAGCGCACAATAATGTACAAGGTGTCCCAAAAGTCCTTTTCAAAATAAAAAAAATATAACAAAATAATGGCCAGGTTTAATGAATAAATTTTTATTTTTCATTACAGTACAGGCGTAGAGAATTTATTTTTCAAAAGTTGTCTTCTAAATCTGTTCCGTTATTTTTCACTCTTCTAAACATGAGGCAAAATTTCTGAGAATTGCTTACATATTCTCCGTGACAGCCGCCATTTCTCTTTGAATTCATTCAGGGAATGAAGAGTGTTGCTGTATATCATTGATTTAAAGTAGCCCAATAGAAATCCATTGGTGTCAAGCAAGGGCTCAGTGCCGGCCAGTTTATGTCACCGTGTCTGGATATCAATTTTCAAGGGAAAGTTTCATGAACAATTGGTAAGGACACGTTAGACGTGTGAGATGTCGCTCGATCTTGTTGGAACCAAGTATTCTGATTAAAACCATTAAAATCTTGCAAGACAGACGTAAAGAAGCTGTTAATCATCTCCATACATGGCTCGGAATTTACAGTTACTGTACGATCTCTGTCATCTTCAAAAAAAGTACGGACTGATAATTTTTGGAAAGTGAAGTGGCCTCTCATGCTTTTGTTTTGGATTTGTTAAGCTCCTTGCCTGTAAGATAAAAATGCGCCTCATCTCAGAATTTTTTCGCGCATACACTACCTGCAACACTCACGCTCCGCTCGTGTAAAACACTCCATAAACGCTGAGGAGTGTTTTGCGATAGATAGTGTAGATATGTTTACGTTAGATAGTGTACATATGTATGTATGTACACTATCTAACAAAATTATTCACACGCCAACCTTCTACTAACAGTTTGAAGAAAAGAATATGTAGAACAGAAAATATATACTTATTTCTTTGTAATATAGCATAACAAGAAACTAATAATTCATTGTTCTACGGATAAGTTTTTTTTTTATAAAAGCAGAAATAAAATAGTTCATATTCATGGTTTGAACGCAATATAAATATTCACACCCCACTTTAATGTCTAGTATGGCCACCTTATGCCTCTATTACAGCCTGGCATCGCCTAGGCATTGACCCCACCAACTTTTTGGTATATTCAGGAAACATTTTCTTCCATTCATTATCAACAATTTACTTCAAATTTGATATGCTAGTCGGTTTTTGCTTAACAACTTCCTTTTTTAAATAAACCCACAAGTGCTCAATCGGATGAAGATCCGGTGACTGACCAAGCCAATCCAGAACTCTTATATAATTTTCTTGAGTCCAGTTGGTGGCCGACTTGGCCGTATGCTTTGGATCTCCATCGTGCTGAAATGTATACGAGTCAGTGAGTCCCTCAACATCAGCATTGATTTTGATATTGGCATACATTTCTTTATTCGTTATACCGTCAATGAAATTTAACTTTCCAATTCCATTCCATGACACACGCTCCCATAGCAACAGTTTTCCAGTATTTTAATAAACAAAAAACCTACTAATTAAAATATTAAAGGTCTAAATATTTCATTTTTAATTAGATGCGAATCTTACCTCTACCGTATTGTATTGTAGCGCCCAAACATTTCGCCTTATACCAATTACCCGGCTTTCTCCAAGTTCTTATAACTCCATCAGAGCCAATAACATAATTTTGGTTTCATCAGGCCACACTATTTGCTTTCACTGTTCTACCGTATTTATTTCAACTTCTATTTTTGAAGTAGATATTTAACGATCTTTTTGCACTTCTCTTACTATCATCACGTCTATTCTTGCTGAAGTTTTCTTTTTTCGACCCCTTCCACTAATATCTCCAGTTATTTGTATTTGTTTTTATATTTTTACACAACACGATGTTTTGGTCCACGCAAAGGTTTTGATTATTTTTTTTGTACCCAAGCCCTTTCTCATGTAATTCCACAACTTTCTTCCTTATTTCGATGTCCAACGTCATTCTGATGCGGTGATGACTTCACCATGAATGAGTTATTCTTATAATATTAAAACATTGCAAAGCGAGATACTTTCATACTGTTACACGACTCTATACGGGTGTGAATATTTATGTTGCATTGATGCATGAATGGGAACCTTTGTGTATTTGCTTTTATAAACACATTCGCTGTAGCAAAATGTATAGTTGCCATTAATATATACTTTGTTTTATTTTTACTTGACTTTGTTCAACATTGGTTCTTGTTATTACAAGCAGAGATCTAGGGTATGAATAATTTTGTTAGATAGTGTATATAAAGACGAGAGGACGTATTTCTGTATGAAATATAAGATATAAATGCGCGAATCTATTCATTTATTATCTATGTTTATAATTTAATCGTGCATTTTCAACACTGCCATAGTGTACACGATTATACCATTTCATCAATGATTATCATCTGATTTTTTGAAGTGGCGATTTCCTGTAATTTAGTACTTATCCGATTAGAGATTTCATTCCAGTATTTGCCAAAGCTCATATTTAGATTAGCTTAAAATACTAAATATTTTTAGAAATAATTAGATATAATGAAAGTGAAAGGAATGCGAAGAATTCTGTTATTTAACGATATTCGAGATTCTTTTCTTCATTTAACTTGCTTTCGTTATCCTATCTGTAGTGACACTTTTATGTCTGGAACGACCTTGTTAGAAAAATGAGACGATGATTTTTTCATGAATATGTTCTATGGATGCATTATGGACTTTCCAGTTTCAGTATAATATTTAATTTTAGATCTTTTTAATATACTGGGTAGTTATAAACATGTGCGGGGGCAATTTGACAATAGAGTGGCTTTCCAATAAAATATTTATTTAAGGGGAAAATATATTCTATTTTTCATTATAATTCCCAACCATTTATGTATAGAAATAAAGAAAAGCCTAGCACTTATCAATTTTTAAGTCATATAAAAAGTATTCGTTTTGGCTATTACCTCCACCATTTTTCTAGGAATCTCTTTTCATAAAGCTACTTTTTTTTTCAAGTTTGGGATCGAGAAGATAATCACTCCAAGCCAAATATGGTGAACGAGACAGCAATTGGTGTCCTAATTCAACAAATTTACCGGTTTTAATAACGGTTGAATGGAGAGCGCGTTATCCCCAGGGAACAAAACCTTTTTGTGAATAAATGCGGTCGTTTTTTCTTCAGTTTGGAAACGTGTATATTTATCAGATCTTATTCCTCTCTTCTATAAATAGTCAATAAGGATTTTGCCGTTGGAATCTTAAAATATCGTGACCACAATATTATTAGCCGAAAAACTGTCTTTTTTCTCAACAGAAGAAATCCATTGTTTTAATCAGTGTGACATATTCAAGTTTCATCTACGTTGACATATCGACAAAAAGATATTTTTAGAATTTCGTTTGGATTTAGCCGTACAGACATTTAAGTTTGCAACTCAAATGCACATTTGGTCAGCAGTAAGCAAACGCCACATCCATCTTGCTGTTAGCTTTTTCATATTGTAATGTTGATGCAAAATGTTGTTCGGGTGATGTGTTTACGGTATTAGCATCATGTCATGATTACCTTTGAAAGCAGTGAATTTGCCAATCATCCCATAGAAAGGAGCAGATGCGCCATAACATTTACGTAACTCAGTTTCTTTAATGGTTTTTCCACGTGAAAAGTATTTCTCCATATTAACACAAGCGCAACAATTTGTAGAAACTTTTTTAATTCTACAGTATTCTATATTAAACATCCCCTCCTCCCATACGTTACATGAAAATTTCACGTCGGAGTCAGCAAAACTCTTAGCGCCAATGCATACTCTGCACTTATCTTTCGTATGGTTGGGCTTTTCAGACGATAGTAAGTAGAATACTTGATATCATCAACATTTTACCAGGCTTGGCTGAAGTGCCGTAGATAGTGGCACTCCCCCGTAAATAAACAATCGACGTCAGGATAATTAGAACACATCTGCTGCACTTTTTATTTATAGTATTGTTAATCACATTTTCCACCATTTGCATTCCAAGGAATACTACAATAATACCTTTCTATTGCCAAACATAAAAGTCGAAGGAATGCGAAACATTGCTAAAAGAGAAAATATTTGTGCAAATTAAATGAATTCCATTTCGCAAGTGTATTAGAAAATTCAAAGAGCAAGGCAGAGTGCTGATGTTTGCTAAGCATGTGATTAATTATGCTTTCATGTAAATTACCCATAGAAATGTATAAGCGAACGAATTAGGTTATAACATTTTACAAGTCGTTCGTAATCATATTTATTGTTTTGCGTTTGATCATAGAAATGTGCAAATTTTGAATAACAGGATACGTACATTCCGTGACAATAAATTAATCTCATCCTATAAATTCTTCGAATTATATATGTTATCTGTTGTACTTTAAGTTTACTACTCAGAGAAATCAAAATTAAACTTTTTATGCACAATATTGTGCATTACCACTTATTAGCTTCAATCAATAATAATAATACTTTATTCACCACATGACATTAGTAAAATGGTCAGCACGTATAGAATTCAAACAACTGTTTGCTATTCTCCCTAAATCGAAATTCAAAGGAAGAGAATTAAAAGAAATCGGTGCGATAAAAATATTCTATATATTTATAGGAAAAGGGAACGCTCAAAGATTGCAATTTTATGAAGACAAGGACTCAAAAAATCACGCCTACGTATATTACTTGTATATCTGATTTTTCTAGCCAAATAACCAGTTAAAATGTTTCCTAAAATGAAGCAGTATGCAGATACCTTTAATTCTCCATATACATAAATAAAATAGCAGAAATACGGAAATATTTACAAATGCCAAAATACCAAACGTAAGTAGTTCTCCACTCTGTAAATTCGCTTAATCTCAATGCAATCGGGACAATGGTCATATAAAGATATATCTAATTACAATAATTAAACTTTGATAATATTAGATACCGCACAAAAGCAAT
This sequence comes from Trypoxylus dichotomus, assembly GCA_023509865.1. NCBI lineage: Eukaryota > Metazoa > Arthropoda > Insecta > Coleoptera > Scarabaeidae > Trypoxylus > Trypoxylus dichotomus. The sequence continues at coordinate 41,022,325 of CM042074.1, read as the reverse complement.
TTGGTATGGAAGTTAATTATGTGCCTACTTGGATGCCGGTTTGAGTACAAAATACCTTTTTGGCTAGAGCAGAAATATGTATCCTGAAGCGAAGTATTATATATTAGTATTCATGTTACAAAAGACTTTCCTCCGTCTTGAACAGCCAAGCCGTATGACTTAAAACTGTCAATAAACGATTGGTTTTTTTTTAACAGGAATATCGACATCATTATTATTACTCACTCCGCAATTTCAATGACCTTAGTTTTAAATGAATAATAGGATCAAGTCTCATCGGCGCAGTGATAATAATTGAAAAAGTCAATAAACCGCATAATATAAAAAAAAGAGATTCACATATATGTACTACCTGCACCTTTAACATGTAACACTGAAGATAACATAAGTCGAAACCGAGATGAATACTTTCCTGCCAATTGTACATATAACATTTTGAAAGAGATGAGATGGCATACCCAACATAATATAGTCGAAAGCAATATATTAAGTCGACCATGTCAAAAGACTTGGAAAATCAAATAAAACAAGAGCAGTCGATTTTGTTGTCAAAGGAGTAAAATATACCTTCAGTAATATTCAACAATGCATAGATCTAATAAATGATATATCTTTTAAAAATTTTCGGATAGGGCAGGTGGTAATGGAACTGGTCTTAAATGATTAGTTTCAGCAGGCTTACTAACTTTTGGTAATGACATAATTCGTGTTTTAAAAATAAAACGCGAGATAAATGATAAGAATTTATGACCCTATTAATATTGATATGATCCAATTCCCACAATTTAGATTTAATTCTAGTAACACCTGATAGAAATGCAATAGTGACTCAACATTAGTAAATTTGATTTCAGAAGCCAAATTTCTTTCTATACTGGGTATTCTTACCTTCTATGTAACACGCCACTATTTAACGGTAATAACATTTATAATCTCGGCGTCCTATTTGACGCTATTCTCACATTTTTTGTCACTGATTAATGAACAAAGTAACGTCCAAAATATTGGATTTCGAACGAAAAGACCATTAAATCTCTCTGTGATACTCTTGAAGTCAGTAAACTTGAATATGCAATACAGTCTCATATGCTTGAACCATCTCAGTGAAAATTTTTAATGCTTATAGTTCACTGGGAATTATCCTTTGCGAATTCCCAAAATGCAATCGTTTGCAATCAAAGCATAAAATTTCCTCATAAATTACTTAGTAATAACATTATCTGTTCATATCTGCTTTCGGATTTTTGTTTTAACGTACTAGTATTTGCTACTCGACATAATGAGCCGTTCTACATGCCTGTCGCCTGAATTAACATCTTAATGTGTTCGCCGGTGTCTATAAGTGGCGCAACGGTAATATATAGATTTATGAGTGATCGATGTAGACTACATTGTGTTAAATTTGTGTAGTTAGGTTTTTGTTATAATTTTTGTACATTGCTTACTTATTTGTTTACGTATTAACTTTGTTCTTCATTTATTGTAGTAGTAATTTATTGGACAGCAAAGCTTTCTTTCTGTTCTATTCATTCTCTCTTCTATTAAAGTTGTTTCGAACGTGCACAATTCTTAGCTAAAGCATGCATAATTTTCTGAACTATAAGCGAAGAACTTACTTCTAAGCGAATAATGGTTGTCGTTTGCATTTAGTACAGTAACTGTAATAGGACATTTTCAACGCTTAGTAAAGTTCATCGTCTTGCAAACCCTTTTTTTTCTTTTAATGTCGTAATTTTAACTACTTCTTGTTCTTGACTCATTTGTTTATCACGTTCCATCACAATCAGTAATCATTCTATTATCCGAAGAACAAACTTTCGTTCATAAACACTCGGCGAATGATTATCGACATTCTATTTGCTGTGTCTGCAGTTCACAGCCTTGGAAGCGTCTCTGTTTTAAAACAGATACGATCAGGCACTAAAAACATCAGAGAATCAAAGCAATGTGTTTGTAATGGGTCCAAAATGAGTTTTAAGAAAACCCAATCATTTATGTGAGCGATCGTGTGCATCAAAGACACAGTTCGAACTTCCTACACCAATAAAAATAAAGTATTAAACAAATTTAAACTAAATCCCTTAAATAAAGAATAAATTACTAAGAAGAATATGTTATTCCGCTAGCAATTATGCTCTAAAAATATATAGTTTGCGCCTTAAACTCTATCCATTGAAAATTATTTGTCACCAAATTTCCTAGTACATCAAGATCTGCAATCAGCATTGATATTTCAAACAATTTACATTTTAGTACGTATACGGGGTGTCCATTATATAAAATAAGAAAGTATGAAAAATGGAATATTTTATTAGGCTTAAATCCAGCATATTTTGCGAAAATGTCTTTATAGACGTGAGGAAAAAAAGCGTACGTAAGCTTGTTATTGAGCTCTTGCATGGATTTTTGAAAGGTAGACGATGTTATCTTACAGTTTTTATAACATCGACAGCTGCGCTATTGCAGTGTATGGAATCTGTGTGTATGTTGCGAGTTTGGTTGGATGGATGTAGACGTAATATACATATTCTGCATCTATAGGCGGCACAGCACATATTACAATTTCCTAGAGTTTTTTTAATTCTGACGTTCGCGTCGCAATTAACTCAATATTTATTTTTATGCTCTATATAATTATACCTTTTATTTCACGCGTGTTAAGATAAAAAAAGTTGTAATTATTTTCTTCCTATGATACAAGATCAATACAGTTATATTGTGTACTTATCTATTTCGGAAATAATTTCATATATATATATATAAAAAACACAACAAAAAGTAAAAACTTATCAGTGTGTGCTTCTCTGCAAATTTTCATTTCTAAATACTATGACTGGAATTACCATCAAAACCAACCAAAACATTTACAAATTAGTTTTAAGTTAATATGAAACTTACGTTGGTTTTTATAATGATAAATTATGTGCTTGTAATTACTAACGTTTTTTTTTAATTCTTCCAAAAAAAAATTTTGGACCCGGTAGTATTTGGACTTACGTCCTCTCTTTATACGAGCGAATGTCGTAACCGCTAGATCGCTGAAGCTCTTGTAAGATCTGCCAAGCCTTGTCACTTTTTTAAAAAGGTGCGATTTCTGGAGCACTCCTATTTTTAAGAATGAGCTAAAGTATTGTACGGAAGTTTATGACATTCGTAGCTTCTTCTAAAAACTTGCGCAATACTGTTAAATTCAAAAATCTTTTGACAAATGTTTGGAATCTTTTCATTTTGTGTAGATGAAATCTTCGATTCTAATTAAATCCAGTTTTTTACGATTTCACTTTCTCTTGAAAATAATGGACAACAAATTGTAGCACGCGTATCAGGTGGAATTATAAATTATATTAAGTAGGCAATCTGATAGATTTATATGTCTAATCACATGTATAGTATTTACTAGAGATCGGCATCCAGGAATACATAACATCAATTCCAGGGACGGATCGAGGAATAAACAATAAATGAGCCAGCTACACAGAGCGCTAATATACTATGAGCGCAAAAGCCCGTCCTTCGTTACCCACATTCGCGGCGACAGATACAACTGTTACATATCGTAACATGTAAACATCTTTTTGAATGCGAGAATGGGGAAGCCAGTTGTGTCGCGTTGATGTACCCGAGTTGCACAAAGTCGCATATGTACAATACATACATAACGTTCAACTTGTTATGTATTATTGTATTACTGGGTCCAATTTCAAGGTCCGGTTCTGAAATGTACTCCTGAATACCGATCCCTAGTAATCACTATCAAACTTGTATTTTCAAATGTTATCTTATCCATGGAATAAAATACTGTGCATTGCTGCTATCACTGAAAAAACCACGGCACGTTATCTTGTACGACGGCCGTTTGTATCCCAGATCTTATTGATTCGATTTTTTGTTTTCTTTTACTATTGATCAGCATTGCAAATGTTCTCTATGATTTCTGTTATTTTACTTTCTGGTTTTATAATATCCTATTCTATTTTCAGCGCTTATGATTTTTAATGTACGCAGGAGGATTTGATTATTGCACTTTTTTAGAATAAAGAATTTTTTGAATTTAGAGAATTAAACAATCTTTTATTTACGACAGTTTTTGAAAAAATCTTTATCGTTCCTGTAACTGTCAATACTGAAAAGGTGTACGAGTTGATATGAAATGGTTAGACCAGGTTTATAATGGTGATACCTCGTAATTGTTACTGTTATCACATTTTCCTAATATAGTGCATCCAATCTATTTTTCTTGTTTCTGAACTTATTCCTGAGAATTTTCTTGATTTAAAAAAAAAGAAACAAGTCTCTCTCTCTTCAACTGGTCCGTGCACGTTGAGACAGTGCACGCTGGATTCTTTTTGCAGCATTTTAAAATATTGCAGGCGTTTATTTATAAATTAGAAGAATGTTATTGTAATTAAACAATGTAAAAATATTGAATAACGCGTTTACAGTTTAATGCACTGCGTTTGTGGCTAGAAATGGAACTAATTAATAAAAGAAAATTGTATAACGAAATAAAATCAACCTAGTATACATGAATTTGAATTATTCCTGGCAGAATACGCCGACGCTTAATTTTGAAAAGATGAATTTGCATCACTCTATAATCCCCATATAAGCTTAATTAATTTCTTAGTTATGGTATTTAATCTGGTAGAACATATAATCATAAAAGAATATATAAAGATAAGTTACACTTGTTTGAGCACATTATTTTTTACTTAAATGCTGTGCCTTCGAAATGTTAGCTATGGAGCTATCTACTTCATTTTGTCGATAAGGATTTTAATTGCCGAGATTAACACGGTGAACAAGCGGATGATAAATTCATCGACATTATCGTTACATATCATTCATCTCATTAAGTCAAAACCAAAGTAGTAACTACTTCAAAATTAACAGTGTTCGAATAGATTTTTTCGGGATTTTATGCTTCGTTTTATGCTATACTAATGGGTACGTTGAACCGTAAAATTTTCACATAAATTTTATCACAAATATGGATCCAGTACAATAGTAACAACGGTCGGATATGCGCTATTGTGGATTAGTCCGAACGATTCGATTTACCCATAGGTACATACAATACGTATACGTATGCGTTATATAAAGTCGTAGTGGATGTTCTACCGCTTCTGTCCATGAAAGAGAAGCTCGTTTTGAATATGTTTAATGCCCTCATTGTCACCGTGTTTGTTATTTTAATATTTAGATCGTTTGTCTAACCTGTTTGTTCGGCGTTTGAATGAATTAATGTTTTCATATCAGTCGCGCGATTATTTGTATCCATTCGCAAATATGCGTGTGTGTATGTGTGTAGGTGTATCATTGTACACTTTATTATGTACATGCTACGAACATATTCTCGATATTCGCGTCAAGACCACACATATTTCTGTTTAATGTTGCTTGTTGTCGAAATTGCGAATTAGACTTCCAATGTAGTATTGAATTCACCATTTTCAAAGCATAAAGTTCTTGATAAAAAAATTTCATTTCAAACGTTTGAACAGATAACTACACAGAGCAAAGTATTCTATAAATTTAAACTGCAGAACGTCGGGTTCTTGACGCTACGATCCATTGGCAATATCCCATAAGGATACTTATACCCAAATGTGAAACAAAATTTTCAGCTGAAAAATTGGAATGTTATATAGGAAATGCTGTTTGCAGTATTCACTACACACTTTGTCAAAAAACATTTTAGTATGTAATAGTACCTCATAGCTTTACTTACTGCAGGTAATGCAAACAGGAATTTGTATTTCACGATTTGCACACCACTAGGATGTCTGTGGAAGATAGTGATAATATCCATAATTTTGTGTACACGTACGAACCAGGTGGAAAATATTTGCATAAGGATAAAAGTACGAAAGGTTTTAAATCTATGAGTAACGATTAATTAGTGATAACAGGAACGAAACCACATTTCCAATTAATACATAATCCATCACTTTCATCGCACCATATATATTTAGAACTACAAGGAAGATATGTGTTAGCGATCTCCATCACGAATTTAAAATGTAATGACAGTACAATGCGGTCACTATAGTTAATAGTACCGTATATTTCAGTATTCATATGGAAACGTACAAAAAAGTATGTAAAATTACACCTGCAATCATGTAAAAATAGGTAGATGTGTGTGATTTTACTATCGAAACTGTAAATTTACATTCGATTACTAACACATAAATTAAGATTTTTCGTATTCGTGAACATATATTTCTTCCATTATATGACGGATCACTTCATATTGCACTTAATATTTACACCGTTTTTTTTTTGTCAATGTAAATTGTGTAAAATGTATTATGATTGTTTACACCAAATCTTGTGTTGACAGAGTGATATTGCTTCACTGGGTTGAAATGTAATATACTACTTACGTGCTCTATTGTACAAGAAAATTATATTAAATTAGATTTGAAAAGATCATTAAATGGAATAAAGCGTTCTTTGAATTTAGCAAATTTAGATATAAGAGATTTAGCACACATTTCTGTGTTTTAGCAGTTTCTTGGTTATCAATATTGTGGATTGGATACCATAGTGGATACGTTATATGAGGTTTTTAACATCTTATTTCTGTAATAACTAACATAATACTGGTAAATGCAGTTACTCGTGGTACGAGTGTTTTTAATACATCATGGTAAGCCTGAGACAAGTGCATTTACCCTATGCACTGTCGGTGCGCGTCCACTTCTCTGTGTTTGAACGGCAGGGCAGTGTGCATTCTTGTGGCACTAAATAGCGCCAAGAATGCTCACCTAGGACTGTTAGTTTAGATACGGTGATACTAGCCAAGAGGAAATTGCAATGTTAGGCTGAGAAAGATGTTCGAAACCGCGCTGGCGGTCTGTCCTTACATTGCTATAGTAGTTGTGTCAGCTATTAGGTATTGCTTTCTAGGCATTTTTTCGATGTGTTGTATCTGGTGTACACCCAGCCGTGTTGATTTTACTCTTCCGTGTAGTAGATCAGTACTCAAGATTAATTTAAGTGCCATTTTAATACACTTCAGTGTGTTTTATAAACTTAGTGGATTTACTAGTAAGTTTTAAGCATTATTTACCAATAGTTTTCTTCATCTTGTGTATTTCTGGCTTTATTACGATTCATTTAACGTCTTGAATTATCACTCTTTTTCTCGTGTCATCATACTTATTCCTAATTTCGTTGTTTATAAGAGCAAAAATAATCAACTACTACTCGCAGAAACACAAAAAGAATAGTAGCAATTCCAGTATTAGTTCCAGTATTAGTTCCAGCACATAAAATTTTCATCGATACCCTAAAATTTGCTTATGCTGTAAGGTTAATAAAGTGCATCATTTCACTGAAATGGTGGCACTTTTTGGTAGTTTTAATACCATTTTCCAACCACCTACTGTACTAGAAAGTAGATAACAGCACCTCTACTAACTACTTTCTAAATCTTGAGTAGTCATTTTTATCTATTCCGCTTGCGAGTGAGATATGCAATTCTAATTGTTTACAACAATTGTTACAGAAGTATTTACATTTTAAAAGATTTTCAATGAGATTCCTCCGACATTTGTAATACTTAGAGTGCAAAAATCATGAGTTAAAAATGGTGGACACAATTGATTTTCTATTCCTAAAATTTACTGTTAACTTCACATCGATTATGGAACTTGCTATACTTGTCAATAATTTGATAAGAATGTCACTTTTATTGTAAGAATACCTACAAACCCATAAAAAATTAACCGGAATCATCTTTTGTTGTGGAACACCTTGTACTTTTATTCCTTAGCTTATTCGATTATCTTTAAAAAATATGTAGGCTTAAAGTTAATAATTAACTATGATACTACTGTAATCGTAATGGGTAATAAAAGGTTTCAGTTGATAAGAAAAATAATTTATAAGTAATGTTTCGATATAATCTCAGCCGTATGTTTATGATAAATCTCTGAAATATCAAATATGCCGGGGATCTTGATGGTTCCAGTAGTGTACTTTGTGTCAATTACAAACTTTATTTATGGTAAAATTACATTCGTCTGTCCAGACTGTGTTACTAATATTTTTTGTACGTTCGTTTATTAACCAATTATAATACGGCAGACGTCTATTACAGTCTTTATCATGTATTGAATTTTCCTCTGCTTGAACTTTTTCCTAGTTTCAAGAACTATGTACATATGGAACGTTTGTGTGACATGAAACTTGTCTAACAGAAGTATTTGACTTTCTTGGAAATATTCCATTTCAATATCTTATCTCCATATACATAGATTTTCTTGTTAGAATTTCGAAATGCATTTTGTGCGAGTTTATGAGAAAGTAAGTTAAAAACCTGCTGTTAAACTATATTTATTCGTGCATGTATACATGATTTTACGAACTATTGAACCATTTTGTTTAATTTGTTACTGTAATGTATTATTGTGTATGCTTTGCTGTGAATTAAAATAGCAGTGCTAGAGTAAACTGCTGTTAGTTGTACTATTACAAAATTTCTTGCGCTGTGCGATTACACTGTATTTCATAGTGCAAAAAATGAGAAACGCTTTCATGTTCTGAAAAAAATTATTGTTAATGGCAAGAAATGGAAAAGACTAACAAGAAAGGAATTACTATTAATGGTTTAATGAATATATATATGCTTGAGAACATAACAAATACTGAACTTACGCAGAGAAAGAAATGTCAAGAAAGTGATATATATGCAAGAAAGTGACTCGAAGCATACCTTGCAGAAAGCCAAAATATGGTTTTGTGATAATGAGGATGGCGTTCTGACTGGCCTGCGGTTTCACTGGACCTTATGGATCCGTGTTGGAACTTTATGGGTGGCTTTGGAAAAGACGGTTTCCGCTAATGAAAATTGAATGTTCCTTTAGAGCAGGGATCTCGAAACGTTGGCCCGTGGGCCAACACCAACGTACGGGAACTGCCAATCCAGTCCTTGGGTCCCCACAAAATGCCGTTATACTGTAACGTGATTGAAGTTTGTGCGAAATTCGGAATTATATGTTGGTATGAAGAGCTTGACCCTTGGAGCTTAGTGGAGAAGTCAGTGTGGCTCTTACGGTTACAAGTTTAGAGACTCCTGCTTTAGGAATATCCGAGGAATTAATAAACTCGATGCTTCCTGAATCTAAATAAGTATTGAACGAATAATCATGAAGCAAGAAAATATTGACTTCCTAAACATATCTAGCAATAATTTATTTTATTTTTTAATGACATCTATTTTGATGCACAAGCCATTTTTCCAGTTTTGCTGATATTAATTTTTATTTTCTAATATTAATTATGTGAATAGATAATAAAACTACTACAACTTATTTTGCTTTATTAGCTGTAAAGATAAGATTTCTAAAAATTTGAGATCATTGCTGTTTTCATACACGTCAGTAGTCTTGGCAAAAAGGGGCAGGCTTCAGTACCGTGCGGAGAGCAACGTGGAGGAGCCGAGCGGCCGTATCAAGGCGTGTTCAGTAACGTTTACGCACTCGCATCAGTTATGATCGTGACCTTCATGAGTGAGCATAGACGATGCGAATGCAGGAATGTTTACACATAAAATAAAGATAAAAAATATATTATACAGCGTGCCGAAACACTTACTGTTTTAAGAAGTTTCTACGAAATAACAAACTGGGTGGCATCTATTAAATATTAGAATCATTAAATATGTTTCCACACTTATCTTAGTCAAATGGCGGAGTGCGGATTAAATACTTTTTAATGATGAAAACGACCGTTCCACATCGGGTGATGTTATATTTGCAAATTTAAAGTAATCTTTGTGACAACAGTGGCACCGTCACTCACAAACATTAAAAGTTGGATTGTTGAAACTTGAAATTTGGTCAATGTGTCAATGTCATCCTTAGTACATTTTGCAACTCTTAGAAGCAAGTAAGATAGAGGATGGGTATTCAAGCTCTTCCATTGTACGTACCGTCACATTCACCACAGAATGTTTTTGCCATCGGTTAATTCGTCTACACATAACTAGAATTTTTTATTTTTCAATCCTGCTTTAATTCTTCTTTCTACATAGTAACGCACATATGGCATAAAGTTTCTTAACGATGTCCGATCTGGTAATGTATTATCCAAATACTTGCTCCGCCAGGAAACAAATACTTGGTGGTCTAGTAAAGTGAACGATGCATTACACAGAGTAAAACAAACACCTATATCAAATATTAATTTTTTGCTGTATTGTTTGATACGGATTGCAAAACAAAAAGTATAAAACCCTACTTTTTAGGTAGCGTTCATATTTCTACCTGCTGATACTCGTCAAATAGTTGTCGCACTTTCCACATTTGATTCTATCGTCTTCGTGTTCTAAATCCGTCATACTTGCGCTTACGTTTTCTAGTTTATTCGAAATACGCCGTTTCCGAAACGTACCTCTATGGGAGATTTTCTGACAAGCATTCATAACGACCAGTCGAATAATACTGAAGCATGGCACTAAAACTTGCCCCTCTTTGCCAAGACTACTTACAAGAAAAAATCACTTTTGTATATTCAGTTTAGCAAAATTCAATGTTATCTCCCAAAAGAACTCTATTCAACTAAATAAACAGCGCGGATCTGTTAGATTAGCTGGACTCTAGTTTGGTCAATCTTCCTCCAGTGTCTTCCTTCTTAGAACTTGCTTGGAGCTCCTTGGTTTCTTCTTGTCTGCTTTAACTCTTCATCCTGGACTTCCTAGCTAAACAGCATGTTTCCTGTTCTCCACTTAACAAAAATTCCACAAAATCATATGAAATCCAGGAAGGATTGAAGATAGGAGCATGGTAATAGTGAGGAACATTATTACCGTGCTTATAAGGCTTATAAATTTGAAATACTTTTTGGTTATTAGGATTTTTGTCTTACAACAGAGTATTGCGACATAAAACATGAAAACTAATTGTGTTACGTGATTATTGTAACCCAGTAAAACCAAATAAAAATACGGAAGTTATTGATATCGGGAATCCATTCACAATATTGTATGTATTAAAAAGTTTTTTGCTATCTCAATAATCTTCAAACACGTATCGAATCTTCGGTTAAGAAACTAGATTTCCATTGTTCTTACATTTAATTATTTTAATTCCGACTGAAAATAAGCCTTACCAATGCACAAAATTTTTACAAACGCCGGTAATTGAGATCGTTTTCAGTCCCCAGTCAGTGTAACAAACGACACATAAGGAAGTACTATATTCATACATAATTTAAAATGCTAACACCTTTTAATTCAAACTATATCTCACGATTAACGAAATATTTAGGTACATTTAATTTACAGGCTTGATTTTTGTATGAATATGCTGTTATTCAACTGAAAACGAGGAATTTCCTAGACGTTGATTGATTACTCTTATCTGCACTCGTATGCATATCCTGTAGTGAGGTTGCGTGTTGGATATTTTTATGCATATTGTATAGTGAAAAAGATTGTTGTTTAATGCAAGATAATTGCATTCTTAAAACCTACGTAGCTGTTATTGTAAAAGCATTGCACTGCCGTAATCTAAAGTATTGGTCTTACTATGTAGATATTTATACGTAGAATGTGAAATTACAAATGTGCTGTATTTTATATATGATTTATACTGTGACCGCAATTGTATATACAATACTGTCTTGGCGGTTTACATACTAATTACTCTAATATCTGTAACTTATATACCAGAGGACTCGCACTGAGATTAACAACAAAATCTGTAACTGAAAAATCATCTACAAAATTAAATGCATATTAGTACATTGTATTTTTAATTAGAAAAAATAAATCTTCTTCCTACTTTCGCAGTCAGTACTGTTTCTCGTATCTGTGAGAAGTCTAATGTTATATTTAAATGTCGGGCACAAACACTTTGTACTCCTTGGTGCAATGACTAAAGTAGTTACACTCAGTGGCCTAACCTTTTATTTTGACACCCTTAATCCAACAGGTGTACCGTGAAAGGTACAGACATCTTTAAGAAGAGTACACAAATTACAATAGCCTTTCTACCTGTAATTACTTCTTACGTGACCATTTTTGCTAGAAATCGGACATTGTCCACGTCTTATTACAAATCTTGATCTGTATGGACAGAGGCAGTTTCCAACGGTTCTCTTATAGACGTTTTTACCACTTTAGAATAGCAACTGCAAAATGTTTAAAATATTAGCTAAATCGTAATAAGACAACAGTATTATATCAGGATGGTTACAACAATAGAGAAATTGTTGAAAAGGCAGGGTTTACAAAAGCAACAATTCATAATATTATTAAAAAAATTAATGATGTGAGAAATCAAAGAAATAACAGATATTGACAAAATTTGTAAAATTACAAAATTTGTGAACTCCGTGGCATTTTCATTCGTAAGAAGATGCCGAATAAATGACTATCTGGGCGGCAATTAACTTGTCTAAATTTCATACGCAATTGGGACAATGACCCAGACTTTCGATAAGAACTGAACACTCGATCATAGTAGGTAACTGCAACATCCCTAATTATACCAACAATATAAATGATAGGAAATCTATGATCATTAACCAGTTCGTGCAATTTCTAAACTTTTTTTATGCTACGTTCTTTGTACCTTGCGATGTAGGACTACCGTTCTCTTATTTTTGTTTTCTACAGTTTCCTGTTCTGAGCCAGTTTGGCTTCAATCCATCCCATACTTCTTTTTTCTAATGTTCTATATATTTGTTCTTTCCAGGTGTTTCGGGGTCTACCTAGTCTGCTTTTGCCCTCTGTTTTTATTTCAAAAACCCTCTTTGTTATTCGATCTCCTTCCATTTCTAATCTTACGTCAACTAAATACAGTGGTAAATAGGCTGCTTTATTTATTACTAACAAATATTGATGTCAAACTCGATACTGTCTGAAATTTCGATGCTCTTGCTTCTGAGGATTCACATCACGCTACCTTACGCATTTTTCTGGAAGTTACTTCTTCATCTGGAACTACAAATTTGTCTTCAAACGATAACATAGGTACGATGTAACTTACGGAAAGTCGATATGGCACTACTTCAAAGCTCAGTCTTTGGAACTGATTGGTAATTTCTTCTGGCTTACACACAAATTGAGGGAGCTATAAAAGCAGTTTACCAGACTTTATATTCCACCTTGGATCAACTTACGCCAAAAGATTTCCTTACACAATAAATTTAAAAGAGTTCATTGCCTTCTGAAACGTGTATAGTGCTCGCTTACGTTGAGTTTAAGCTGGAATAGTGAAGGATATCCCGAGCGTTTTGGTTAACGTTTACAATAGAACATATGTTTCTTGGTGATGAAGAACCTTGTAAACCTTCAGCAATTGTGGACATGTTTGCTAGAGAACTTTCTAGTTTTTGTTCCGAACCCAACACAAACATGCATGTAAATTTTTATTGCATGCAATGTGTTTTACAAATATGCGTAAAATCAATGTTCGTTATTCTATTGCATTTTAGCTTCCTGTAGTAAAGACTAACGACCATTTTCTGATATGAATCTTATTATGATGTCCACCCATTAATTCTAAGTACGGATATAAATATTAATTGATAAGCACGGAATTGCCATCGGAATTACCAGCATTTACCCGACTAATGAATAAGAAAATACTGCTTGCCATCATTCCCCAAATCAAATTCGCCGTAATTTGACTTTACATTTAAACGATTCACAAATAAATGCGAAATCGTTTATTTGCAAGACTACAGAACAGATCATTACTATCGACCTTGCTTCTGGTTCGTCCTAACGTTTTGATTGCCTGCAATTATCGTTCGGCGTTTGATGTGCAAATAACCGACATTGTCGTTTTTCTACCGCGCGTGGTTTGTCTGTATAACATTCAAACGTTGATAAGGTTTGAGAATGATGAAATTCAATGTCGTCTATTGTTTCGACGCTTTGGCCTTCTTTCGTACGTAAATGCGTCAATTTCGACAAAATTACCTTTTGCGTGCATTTTATTTATATGGTTATAGAAAGCATTTCAAAATTTTACCGAAAACGTTGTCATCAACTCTGGCGTTGCGTAATAATTGCTTCGGAAGTGATGTAACCACACCATAATTGTCTAAATAAATAAGCGTCATTTACATGAACTACATTTTTTTTGCTAAAACGATAATTAGAAGAAGATCCTGTTCGTTAACCTGTTTCTAGGTAAATACTTTTGTTTATAGTAATTATACAAACTGAGGAATTATTAATAATTGCAATGACTAATATCGAATAAAAAGGAGCGCATGGCATATTTTTTGTTTCTGAGATAATAGTCATGCGTATTTTAAAACATCAGCTTTCATTCATAAACAAACTTGTTTTTTATTCCTATTTTGATTGTGGTTAGATTATTAAATTTAATTGTGCCTTTTTAAGTAGCAATTCTTTCCTATTTTAATTTTAAAACCGCAGGTTTTATTCGTAGACAAACTCGTTTCTTGTTTTTATTGAATTTAAATTGTTACATTTAGTTGCACTCCTTTTCAAATGTCGGAGTAGTTATACAATTAAGTTTGAACTAGCAATAGCAACAGCCACAGCTACTGTTAATTTTTAATTGAAGTAAAGATTTGTATAATCTGTTAAAAAAATATATAATACGTTGCAAGAACTAAAGGTGTTAGAAATATAAAATTATCTTTTTACCTTGGCTACCTTGTTGTTCAAGCTACGAAGTCTATTAAATATTAGTATTTCTCTTTGATATATAGTTGATTTTCTACTTTTACAATATCAATTCAAACGAAACAACTATTAGTCCAAAAGAAGCTAACTTCATAGACTTCATAATTTGAACAGTGTAACACATATCGTTCGGTTTATTTTAAACCCGCTACATAGTGAAATCAGGAAAATAAAGTATGAGGAACACCCTAGTTGAACTAGCTCGCTTCAAAAACCATTTTTAGAAAAGGTATTTACGTGGCTTTTACATTTCTTGTGTGATATCCACATTTTAGTAACTGCGGGCATAACCGTAACGAACGGACATGTTGAATGATGTCCTTAGTTAACCCCGATGCTAGGGCAAGCGGAGCTCACGTTTTTCCATCAGTTTTCAGTTGTGTTTATATTGGTTTGCCACACCGGCAACAAAATGTGATTCGAAAAAAATCATTTTAACGGATAATTGTTGGATAAATACGTAACCTATAATAAACATAAAAATGGTGGAAGAGAATATATAATTTTATTTAATGATTTAATTCTTGACAAGACAAAATTTTACCTTTATTAAAATTAACTGCCTATTATTCATATGTGTACTATCTCTTAGTAATGTCTTTAATCGGAAGGCCACAAAGTCAATTCAAAGATACATACTATACGCAACACTGCACGCTATACATCATAACGTTTCCAAAATATTTTGACAGCCCGTAACAAAATTTGTTCGCTTGACAATCACTGAAACACGTCAAAATGTTAAGACGCGTAAAGAATTGTTTGAATTATCCTACATGAACAGCAGATACCTTTTCTTATACACGAGCAAAAAATATTACTACACGGAATTGGACCGTGTAGTAAAAGTTGACTTTAAGCGTGTTGACTTGATCGGGGTTATATTATTTATTAAAAACTGAGCTCACGACTCCTATTTCTTGCACGTGTAAATACACAGTTTGTAAGAGTAAGTAAGAGCGTGTATGGCATAAATGGCAGTTGGCTTCAAATATCGTCCTAGTTCTTTTGTAAGCCGATAGATGAAATCTTTGTCGTGAATTTCAGTTGGCGACGAACTTTAACCTGAGAAACACGTTAATCGCCATGAGTGCCCCATACGCATCGCGTCACGAATCTGTGATCCTTTGTTCCCACTTCAAAAGACAAAACATGTCATATGCAGTGGCTACTAAATACATGGCGAAGAGAAACTCGACCTTAACTTTGCGATAAGGAGCACCAAAATTAAAACAGAAAGGTATAGAAGTATCACATGCAACTATTCGAATCCATCTCCTTGCGCATAAACTCAAATATCGAAGTACGATGAAGAAACTACTGTTAGGCGAAAAGCATGTGACAAAAAGACTCGGTTGGGCAAAAGAGAATTTGGACCGAGATTGGAGCAACGTGATCTTTACGGACGAAGCTTCTGTTTGGGTATACACTGCTATCCGACGTTCCTGGTCAACCTTGACTAATAGATTAATGCAAGGGATTGTTAAACACCCTCTAAATGTTCATCTTGAATTGATGACCATCGCAGTCACCAGATGCAAATCCCATTGAAAATGTGCCCACTCATTTGCGATATCACAAGCACAAACTTCGAGGAAAAAGAGTGTGCACTTTGAAGAAGCTGACATGACAAATTCGTCTCATTTGGAAGACTTTACCGAACGGAGACGCAATCAACTTAGTGGAAATGCCAAGCAATTATCAATGCCGGTGGTGATTGGATTTAATATTGATGGTATAACATCTGTCCATTAAAACGTACACGTTCTTACTGTACAAACTACGACTTTGTATTATTTTATTGGTTTCGTAGTTTTAATGTAATGCTCCTGAAACTTTGCGATAAAGTGAAGACACGTAACTTCCCAGTTACTGTAAAACTGGTGTAAATATTCTCGTTATGTGTTTATACTTAACGAAAGTGACATTCGTTCAAAATTATCCGTTGAACTTGGGTAACATCCTATGATTTTATCTTTCTAGGTATCCTAAATCTAGAAAATACTTTTTACATAATTATATTCATTTAGATGCGCTGAAGTGAGATTATTTGTTGCGACTGGTTAAGAATCTTAACACTGTGGTTGTAGCAATCCTTGGCTAACTGTTTTTGCCCTTCTCTTTATAGATGACATGAATACATTCGTACCAAGGAATAACTAGTCATAGCTACACCGATTTCTACTGCAACACCGTTTATGCCATTAATATCACAGGTACGATCAAGTGAGTTTCATTCTTTTACATTTAATATAAGTCTTTCCGTTTTTCCAAAGCGTAAATGTATTCCCGCGATTTTTTTTAATCTAGAGACGATATTAAAATTTGCTATAAGCAGCTGTAGATAATTACTTTATGAAGAAACGAAAACAATATATTTACAACGAATTAATTATGTTTATGCATATTGAAAAGGAAGACAATTTATATTAAAAAATATTTTTTTTACAAAAAATATTAAAAAAATCGTAAACTCTTAAATAACTGAGGAAGTAAGCAATTAAAAACCGACTAAAAAAGAACCAACGAGAATAGAGGATATACGCTTAGTTTATCTTTGAATTATTAGAAATTATAAAGAGAATATCGGAAATACTCAGAGCGGATGCGATTTTACAACATTCCCAATTAATTTTCTTATCAACGTCGGTGATATGATCCGAGTGAATTTTATTGTGGCGCGATAAATCCCCATTTACGGTGCCAGTGTTGTCAGAGTACACACATTGTCTGCAGTAGGGAATCTATTTCAATCAAATGTGCGTTAGATGTAATGTCTATTGCCAAATGAAGTGATATCGATGCGTAAATACAAAACTGTTTCTTAGAAAAAGTGACGTTTGATATCGTTTCTTATCGCTGGTTAGTGTAATTAAATTCTTAGTTTTGATGGATTTTATGCGGTATATTGTGTACTGTATTATCTTGGTTTGAATTTTGCTACATTGCTGACGAAATAGTTTTTGGTAAGTTCATTTATTAAGTTTACAGATATGTGCAAAATAACCTAGTAGTAAAGTTAAATATTTCAGATGTTCTTAATTTTTAGGCTTTCATCTATTAATCATTACATAAATATTTTTCATACTTTTTTAATATCTTTTTACTTTATGCGTTGTAAGCTTTTATTGCTAATTATGGCGTTTTTGTTGAACCGTCTTAAATTGGTCAGAGACTGTTCTTCGCACAATTTTGTTACCGTACTTTCATATGGTTATAGACAAGTTCTACTGTGAAGTTTTGATGGAAGCATTTGCTTAAACCTTATTAAAATGTTTTTAATCATTGCAGCACTCGATATTTTATTGCGTTATAATTTACAATGTGAAGATGTAGATGATAAAAAGCTATCATTAACAAAATATTACAGACAATGTTAATTAACGTTTTACACTTAATATCTCAGATAAAAATTAGATAATCAGATTCCAACAGTGACTAACAATTTAGGCTATAAAGTGTTGAATAGTACATGCTCTCCATATGCCTACACGTAGGGCATACGTGTATGTGATGATAAATCTGGATCTAAGTGTTACTGGAGATCTATTTATCGAAACTCAAAATATGGCGATGGTTATGTGTTTCCATTATGTGATTAATATTACTTTAGATCACTATCATTTTGCTTTTCACTGATTGCAATAAGGAGCCGTATATACAGGGTGTCTTCGAAATAAAATAAAAGTACGGGAAATGAAAAGGTGTAGTTATATAAACATAAATCCAAAAAAGTTTGGATCAACTACGACGCGAACATCAGAATTAAAAACTCTAGGAAATTGTAACATGTGCTGCATATGGATGCAGAATGTGTATACATAATATATCCATCCAACCAAACTCGCATACATACACGCAGACTACATACAATGCAATAACACAGCCGTCGATGTTATAAAAAACTGCAAGATAACACTATCTACCATTCCAACGATATGCCAAGAGTTCAATAACACGCTTACGTAGGAATACTTCGGTTGTAAATAATAAAGAAATTTTTATTTTATTATTTTCCTTCAGGAATTTTCGCAACATATTTTAGATTTAAGTCTAATAAAATTAGATCTTTCCATTGTTCATACTTTTGTAATGTATTTCATGGACACCCTGTATATAGTATCTACTAAAAAAAAAGAGAAAATAAGCAATTGCTGTCTATAAAAGGAAAAAATATATGGATAGAATGTATACAATAACATATTATTTAACGTACTCTTATTCTATTGAGACATATGCATGCGCTACAAATAATGGCAAATTACTATCATTAAAATATTTCTGAATCAAAGCGAATACTAAAATTCTTAAATACAATGTTGAGGATTTCTACTATTGCCGTTGTATATAATCAATATGGATTGCTTTAAATTTCTAAATTAAGGGTATCTCAATCAAAACTTGACATTTGCAAAAATGACACGTTACAATTTAGAAGAACGTTTGTTAATCGTATTACAAAGTTGATGAAAATTTTATAGTGACAATTCGTAAGTTATTTGATCATTTCGCCTACATAATAATCCATCACGGCCCGCTATTGATGCTAAGTAGAAAAATGGAACGGCCTTAAAGCGTCAACTGGTAACATTCTCGCTATAAGAGTTAGTGCCACAGTACACACCAACACCTCCACTCGGCGGATTTAAAGATTGGTCATAGTACCTTCCAAAGAATTTCGACAAGCGAGTTACTCCCTTATTGGTATAAGGCCCAGTAGACCCCAGAAGTGCAGTCGGTCGACTGTAGACGGCGTTGAGTCTTCGTCAATTGGATCTCGGAACAACAGCAAATCGACGAAAGACTCCAAAACAAATTCATCTTTAGTGATGGAACACTTTCAAAGAAATGGCTACGTCGACAAACAGAATTCTCGCACCTGGAAAGCAGAACACTTTTTTGTCATACAAAAATTTGCGATACATTCTCAAAAATTGCCAGCTTGATGTGCTATGTGGGCAGAATGAATCATAGCGCAGGTGCGATGTAAGTTCCACAAACGATGGAAATAGACGGTTATTTTATTACTTATAAAATGCCAAAATAACTAAAAAATCCAATCTCTAATCCCTCCTCGCATTTCCTATTTCTAGAACTATATTAGTACAGTACAAGATAGGCAATTTGTGTACAAACTTACTAATATCATCTTAATATCATGTATAATATATTTTTTTTAATACTATTCAAATTAATCTTTGTAGTATTATTCAACCTTTAACATTAAAATAACGCAAAATCAAGCCACCCAATATTAACTCACAATGTATTTATAAATTATAAATAATAAAACGTCAACTCTTGTGGATTTTCCAAGCTGCATGGTGCCTTTATAATCAATTCACTACCGGTTGTAGTAATCTGTAGTGATATGCGTATACAATATATGAATGTTTTTTTGTCGCTAATTTCACAGTGAAGATATTTATAAACATAGTTTAACGATATATTTTTTATTTATTTGAAGAAATAAACTGGTGGAATAAGAAGAAATTTAAGTAGGACGGGAGCTTTTTAGTTGACGTTCCTGAATGTAAAATGTGTAGTAATAAAACGTAGTCACGCTTTTACATTATATTCTACGGCATGTATATAAACGTAGTATTATCGGGATGGTATTTTCATTTAAATTTATTACCGTTGAGTATTATGAGATTAATTAGAGGATGGCTTTCGGTTTATGGTGCGAGATGAAATAATTCTGATAGAATTAAATTTTTTGGGATGTATTTTTCTAGAACCAGAAATACTATTTACAGTCGTAAGATATGAAATTAAGATCACTTCAAATAATTTAGAAAATTTTATTTAATAAATTTCTTTCAAAGTAAATAAATGTGCAATACTTTTAGTTCTTTAGACTTATTATTTAGACCAATTTCCGGATGGCAGGTAATAATAATAAAACCTATATTGCCCAACACATCATCAAATCCAATAACAGTACAAAAGACACAGTCTGGTAAATATATACCATCGCTCATATTAGTTCGGACTCTTGAATAAATTTGATCACCTAAAACATATTCAAATTAAATTAGACCAAATTTATTATATATAATAGAGTAAATCTAAAGGCAGCTCTGGCAATATAGTAATATAAACTTGTTAGATTTTCCATTTGTCCAAAACCCTGAAGAGCTGCTTTTACAATGCGGGGTATCTGATCCTCTAATTTCTCCACAACGGTGGCATGTTATTCCATTCATAAGATATTCTACAGATGATAGTAATTCGATAGGTTTAAGACCGGACCTTACGGTGGCTGGGTCATTATTTGCAGTGTATTATTATCTTGGTTGTTACTTAAATAATTTTTTCATGCGCGTGCTGAAAAATTTTGGCGTATTAATTGTGTAAATAACCTTCTTTTTCGCAAGATACCTCCGATTCGCTTCAAATAATTATAGTAATAATAATAGTGGTTAATTGAGTTCTACAAATCTTACAAAAAAATTACAAAATAACACAACGTTAGTGCGGTAAAATGCCAATACAGAAGAAGAAAGTAAAGCAAATGTAAGCATTTATATTATCAAAAGGTTCAGTGTCATCTAAAAATAAATAGCAAGACGTGAGTGTACTATTGCAGTCTCTCAACTACAACCACATCGGAAAACCACCGAGTTTTTCTAAACTTGTTGGTTTTCCTCTACACATGTTAATAACATTTAATGGAATTAATTTACAAAAGTGTTATACAGCTGCAAGCAAGTTTGTTTAGGAAATAAAGCATTCTCTGATGTGAAGAATATTTTTGGGGTATGGTTGGATAAATGTCATGAGTTTAATGCCTATAGTTTTTCCTCGGAAATAATCGAATTAAATGTATTACATTCCCCTTAATTGGATTTATAAATTCTTGGGGTGGATGAAACCTGGTCTTACTACTATATTCTTGGATCTAGTGGACATGTCATGGCATTTCTCTCCAAGCAAACGCAATACATTTTCATCGATGGGGAAAAGGGACCACTTATTTTTCATAAACTGTCTTGCAAACAACCAATTTATTAATGGACCGTATATGTCGTTCTGCTAAACAAATCGAGAGTACGTCATCTTATTCCAGTTAGGGTGTTGGTGAAAAATTGGATCAATTGATCATTTATTTACCAGATCTAAACCCTCTTCCAAATTATAAATGTTGTTGCTTAGTAGAAATTCTGATAAAACAAAGAACTTTATGGCAGCAATTAAGCTGTATTTTCAGGAGCTTGAGAAAGATCATTTGTATAGTAGTACAGTGACACTTTAGCATCATTGGTTCAAGTGCACTGAAGTTGAAAATATTCTTTACTTTACTTTATAACTTAAAAATATTTTTACTTTATTCCTTTTTATAAGCCAAATATGTAATTGTAACTTACCGCTTCTTATAGTAGCAGCAACTAACATTCAAACCTATTGATCCTCGTAAAAACCTGTTAAAGATAAGCTCACAACTGACAAGCAGACTAATTCTAATTATTCTCCAAATTATATTTGTTGTAACATAATCGATGTTTTCCAACAAATTCGTACATATTTATATCTGCGTTATCGGAATGATAAATATTCTTTTTCTAGGAATCGAGTAGGCGTCAAACTTACTAAAACTTCAATTACTTGGAATTTTTGACATTATGTTGAACATGACATTATAACGAGATATGCAGAGGAAGGGAGTCGTTTTAATTGATTTTTTGATAAATAACGATTTAAAAAAGATTCCTGATGTCTATCTTATCAACATTTTTATCCATTATATGCAAAATGCTTTGTATTATATTTCCTTAATTGAAATTACTTTATGTCATAATGTTACTAAATATATTCTTTGAACTTGTAGAAGGTGACAGATTTCTTGTGAAAATGTACGGATTTTATATAAAACGACGAGATCAGAATGTCTGCGCGCATATTAATAAATTGATATTAGTGCGACTACGTTATTAAAATTAATATTAAGCAGATTCAATTTAACTCTAGAGGCACCTAAACGTGATCCTAATTTGTCGCCTCTACTCGAAGGATTTTCCTGTACAATTTATTTTAGCATACACGCTATCGATCGGGTCTTTCTCTTCATATCCGTTCTGCATGTTGTAGTCATGTTGTATTCCCCACAATCTATGTATATACAGAAGTTGATAGCGCTTTTAACTGCCGGACATTTCATTTCCTTAATTTCTTGAGTTGCTGTTAATGTATTTTCTAACCCTTCTTATCTGTAATCTCGCTAATAGATATATACTACACATTAATCTCAACTATGATTTTGTGAATTTCTAAGCAACTATTTATTTGCTAATACAAAATTATGAACATTAGTCTAATAACAGAAGAATCTGATTTGTGAGGAATCTTTTAGGATAACATTATCTAAAGGTTACAAATGAAAGCACGTGAACTAATTTATCTTAACATTAAAATGATAGCGATAAAAGTAAATTGCAGTTAATGAAATACCGTGACGCCCCGTTAGTTCGCGTGTATATACACTACCGTCCGTATTAGTTCGGACACCTAGTAAAATGTTGTAAACTCCACTAAAAGATAATATAATTGCTTTTATATATAGTAATATGAATTATTGTCTATTATTTATCAATGATTTTTTTCTAAAATTTTACTAGTTCACCTATTCCAGATATTTTCTCGTCACTGTTTGGTGCACGCCGTTATTTTTATTCTAGTTGATGTTAGAAGTTGGAGGAAAAGTACCGTTAGTACTCCCTCTTCATGAATTTTAAGCACATATAGTCCATCTGTACAGGTTTCTTTCTAAAGTTTTACAGATATCTACATTGGGTTATTCTTTAATAACTTATTATTCACAATTTTTCTTGTTAAAAAAAAAGTCCCTTCAACAACACTTGCAGAGGAGACTTAAACTTTACTATTGTTTATCATATATATCGCTTTTCGTAACCATATTTTTTTTATATAAATAAATATTTCAAAATTTCATCTTTAAAATACGTTTAATATACTGTACTCACATATTTCAATTACATTGTACAAATATGCATTATTCCGAAATTATACTTATAATCTTCAATATTTCTCGTACGACGGAAGGATGGCACGACTGGCAGCATTTTCCTTTATAATTTCACACAGATTAGGTATGTGTGTACTGTGTGGCCTACCATATAGGCGAACAAATGCGTTGCTGTGGATATAAAACAAAACCAACAGATGAAGATCGTGTCAAAAGTCAGACATGTTGGCGTCGTTTCTCCTGGGAAAGAATAATTAGTTATTTTCTCATATAACTCCGTAATTTTATAAATATCTCCGTTTATATTCTTTAATAAAGTATATCAGTTGATACTACATCTAATATCCGGAAGTTCCGGAGACATACTTTGGAAGCCGAAGACCAGTCCACCTTAAAGACGAGAAAATCACGAGCGAGTGAGTACGATTTCAAAGATTAAAGACGTCGAACCTTCCTAAGTTCTTCAAAATTATTTGTATCCTCCGATCTCATTTGTGTTTCGTAAATTAATTAGAATATTTAAAGTTTAGCTAGTCAGGGATTGCCTTAGGTTTTCTGTAAAAAACATATTTCTTTTGGAAAGAAGCGGTATATATTTATTATTTTGTCAATATATTTATCTTTTCAACTTTACATTTGGTATTTTAGAAAATGATTAAAAACCTATTATATTATGACACGATATAGTAATTTTCATGATAATCCTTATCGTCACCAACAGGATTATTTTTGGGACAATATTGCAAGCAATAAATTTACAATACTCGTTGGGGTGAGAGCAGGCCACCCGAAAGCGTATTGTGTACTGATAAATGCTTTAGTTCCTAAATAAAATTGCTTCTGCGTGCGTTAGTGTTTAGAACGTATCTTTTTGTGTAAACCTGATTAAAGTTATTAAAATGCCAAGAGGAAAACCGATAAGTTTAGAAAAACGCTCTGTAATTGTTGCTTTTCATGAAGAAGGTTATTTATGTTAATAAATCGACTGTTAGTGATATCATACGGAGACATCAACACTCGGGCAGTTTAAGAGATCGGGCACGTTCAGGTCGTCAGAGAATAACAACTCACGCCAACAATGAGCACATAAAATTGCTGAGCAAACGAAATAGGAGACTGACAGCACTAGAAAACGCTGCCGAAATGAATCGTGACCGTGCACGAAAAAAAATCTGTTACTACAATGAAAAGAAGATTAAAAGCTGCAAATCTTCACGCCCGCGTTTCAACAAAAAACGCCCTATTTCAACGGGGAAACAGGCAAAAACTAATGTGGACGGTACTGTACATGTAATGTGTATATTTGAAAAAACAATAATTTATCCGCATATTCTGGTAACAGAAATATAAGTGAATCCCTTTTGGTCTGAAAAATTTGGCGAATGCAGTGAATAAGTACATTTAAATGTGCTCATCTTTAATTGATTTACATTTGAAAGAGTTATTCTTGGAAGAGCCATGCATTCTGAAAATGTAGTTATCAAAACTGGAACCACAGAATAGACAGAAATTTGTCTAATTTGTTACATGTATGTTTTATTAAATATCTAATGTATATTATCATTAGTATATGATATAAATAAACATTGTTTCATAAAAAGTTACAAAACAATTAAATATGGCCTAATTCTAAAGATATCCCAAAAATATCTGTTTCAACTGTTTGCTCTTTTGTACCACACTCGGCAACATTCCTGCTTATAAAATCATAATCAAACATCAATCAACGAAAAACCATAACGTGTAAAAGAAACTGACGTATATCAACGGCTTCCACTTCCTCATATGAAACTTTTATGGAAGTACCAAGGAATAATGTCGGTATAATACGATGATATAATCAATTGCTGTTAAAGTTATTTAGACATTTATTTTTTAAATGGTTGCCTCAAGCATATTTCATTCTCTGCAATATTCTAAAATCTTTTTCTTGAATCGTCTTCAGTTATCAGTCCATTTCAAAATACTGGGAATCCAAAAATAGTGTTAAGAATCATAAAAAGCTATGACATATTTCCCATATTTGTGACTTCTCAATCTCTATCTTTTAGAAGTGGAAAAAATTGGGCCTCTCGGAGTTATTTTTATATGAAAAAACATATAATAAATGCAAAGCAGTATATACCAAAAGTTATGTACAGCTATAGTCTATTATTTAAAAGTAAAATACCTTAAATTCTAATATTACATACAGAGTTAAACATATAAAACAGCTGAAGCCGCTATTAACAGTATAATGAAAGAAATAAATAATACAAGGATGTCTACTTTCATAAAAAATAGCAAATGACCATGTTAAAATGTGGTAATTCTAGATGCTGCGCACTAAAAATTTGAAACCTTATTTTTCAAAATAGTTATTTTTGTTTATTCTGTGCTTCAACTATCAAGGTACTGTAACATTGTTTTGCGCTATTATGACGAAAATTGAAGAAATTTGATAACAGTAATGCAATGATGCAGTAGTTGCAGTTGCAGCGACAAGATATAAAATTTGGTATTGCGCTCTACCTGCATATACATGTGATATTCCCAACCTTTTAATCCATCCACATAGCATTTGGTATCTTGTTCTACGAAGTAGACGTTTATGAATATGATGATCTCCTCATTCGATGAAAAACTCTGTCCTCCAAGCAAACTTTGAACCTAGGAAACAGAAAACGCAGCTGGAGGTTAGATCTGGTGCATACGGTTAATCAATTCGAATCCTAATTCCTGAAATTCTGCCACGGCGATCACTGCGGAATGATCCATTGTCTTACTGTAGCAAAAGTTTTATTTTCATCATTTCATATTACTTCGAAGTGAGGGGTGTATATCGGTAGACATACGTTATTCGTGTGAAGAGAAGCCGCTTGTTTAATTCATTTTCCAGTCGCCCAGAATACAATCAACAGCTCGCAGCTTTTCATTTGATATATAAAGCAATACCAGCAATAAAATAAAATGGAAAGATATTGCGTATATCATGTATATATCGTATTTAAATGTTTTTATTCCCCTATGTGTTAAATAAAGAAAAAACATTTAAAAACGTAAATTTACGCGAAAGATACTTTGTGTATCTATAATAACAATGTAACCATTTAAATTTTTACTCGGAAAAATTAAAATGCAATCAACACTTTCTGATGTTTAGCTGACAGGTTATATGTTGATTTTAAAATGGCGCGATTCCAGAAAACTAAAGTAATTTAAACATTAATAACGCTTTCGAAATTTCAGTTGATACACATGTTTTATTTATGATGTCACAGATTTTTCACAATATCGGAAAGTATTTGAGTTGTATATTATATTTGTTTATAACGACAATAATAAAGAAACTTGATTCCATACTAACACATATTAAACATAGGACATATGAGGAAAGTTTTTTATATAATTAATTATTAGCAAATAAATATTTATTTTGTAAGTTCCTACAAAATCAATAAAACCATTCCGATGTTCTCAGTTTACTTTAATTTCATGAAATATAAATAGACAGAGCTTTATGACTGTATCTATAGCTCAGTTTTAATTATATACGATTCTTCAATTCCTTAGCACAATTTTGAAATTCACCTTACTAACGAAAGTTTGAATGAGTTTAACAACCACAATAACTCAGCTACATAGCCTAATTCCATCCTTGATTTACTAACGAATGAAGCTGGTACTTTTCATTATACGCTCTTGATATATTACGAGCAATGTTGTTTCTTAATCCTATTTATCCCTAATTCGGGATGAGATTCATAATTCGTTATTAACTTTTGTGTTAGTTCTTTCACTCATTAAATTTCCGTTATGCGATGAATATATTCTTTGCAATTAGTATGAGAAATCATCGTCGGCAAATGCAGAAATAATGAAAGTGTTTCAGTTTGTGGTTACTTTTAAATTAACAATAAAATGCATACATTATTTGAAATGTAGTATTTCTAATACAGAAGCTGTAGTTTTGCAATACAAAATAATATCTTATTATGACCCCTTCCTTCTGTATGACAGGTCCCCATTCTCCTACCAAAATAACAATAACATTTTGGCATAACTGCAGCTCAATTGTTTCTAGATTCTAAACGTAAACTTGTTGCCTTAAAATGTTGGCCAGTTGATATTTCCTCTCTAAGAAATTCAATTACCAAATTATTGACGTAATTTTGTCGATACAATAAACATCATCATTTTTTTTTATTTTGTTATATGGGCCAATAGCGAATTTACGACATAATTCAAAGTTCGTTGGCATCATTTGTTGAGTTATCTGAATCTTGTAAGCCATTGTGCAAAATTCCTGAATAAGGAGGTTTTTAGAATGTTTAACTGATAAGAACTACAAGTTGATGTTTGTGGATTCACAAAAACATTAGCGCTTACAACTGCAATATTTTCTTCGAAAGCACTACGATGGTGTATTTCGCTTTTTTCATCCTGTTTCCTAAAATTTTTCTAATGATCAATGTGATGGAGAATTTTCTTTCCATATTCTCTACGGAATTTTCTTGCAACTTCTACATAACTTTCTCCAAATTCAAAATAATATACTCTTCTATCTGGTGTCTGTTAAATAACATTCTAATAGAAAACATGCAAATGGCAATAAAAAATAATCCCAAGTTGGAACATCCTTTACACATAAACAGAATTTTTTCTCTTCTCTGTAATTTCAACCTACAGCGGTTTATGTGGCAGAATTTTCTTCGATTATAAATCAGAACAAGGCTTTAGAATTAACCAACTTCCATTTTATTGTCTTACATATTGCAACTGCAGAAATCAACTTCACCATCACGTAAAACGTTCACGGAACATTATTTATTATTGATAACTTGGGAGTCAGCGTCGATAAACAACCGATGCACAGAGCCACGCCTCAGGAAAACTACCAAACCATTTCAAAATTTCTTCAAACAAATGATTTACAAATTAATATTTTTACTTGCAAAGCTATCTCATGTGCAATCCGTATATGCTTGAAAATTTTGTGAGAGCAGCAGGTTGCCGAAAATACAGTCAACTTTTTATAGCAACGAAACCGTTAAATGGTGCTATTTTGGCTTACATAGATAATGTACGTTCCAACACGACCTCATTGTAATTGGCATCGTACCGCATATTGCCAGCTTCCAGAAATTGTGCAGCCTTCATATTTTCCCCGATCTGAAGTTAATGGGAAACTTATACCCTTAGCTTACTATAAAGACTTATACAGATACCCAAAAAATGCCAAACCGTAGAAGAGCTTATTACTGTAATTTCAAATGCATGAATAATAATATCACGGTCTATTAAACTATAATCGTTGATTGCCCCCAAGGCTTTTAAGCTATGTGAATGATAGAGGTACTTATCTCGCCTACTAGTTGAAGTACTCTCTAAGGTTTGGCAACGTTGTAATTACGACTGACTCAATGCTGACTCGATCTACATCAACCATATTGATCCCTTCTACATTTGTTACCCTTAATGCTTAATTGGGATAAACCAGTCAGTGTTTTATCCTTACCATATTAATCTATAATCTATCTAAACAATGTAACAGCTGCACATTACTAAGTACAACGCAATTACACGTTTGTATCTAACCTACAATTTCTGGCAATAATAATACAGAAAATTATAGTTCATGCTCGTTATCCACGCAAATATAAAATGAATTTTGTTCGTTACGTAAATTTTGCGTTTGAAGTATGCGCTAATTTGGCTTAGTGGTCACCGTTTGGTTTATTTGAAATACCGGGAAGCAGATATAATTTCGAAGGAAATTGGGAATGTGCTTGAATAAAGAAAGCAACAGAGTTAGCAAAAGAATTACGTCATTCAATTGATATAAATATATCCAGTCCAAGCATTTTCCGGTATAATATACATCATGTTATTGATAAAGCCTTTGGAATGAGACCTTTAAATTGATAGAAGCTGCAAGAATATAGGCACCAATAGTGTTATACACATACATACATACATACATACATATATACGTCAGAGCAAGTTCGTTATCGCGTATTTAGATAAGAAGCAGTTAATGAACCATTTGCTATTTATTTACATATGGTTCTACAAAAATTAATTTGATGTACTATACTAGATGTTTTACCATGTATTCTCGTGCTTATTGATTTATCACACTTTTTGTATTAAAACAAGCTCAACAAAAATTATCTCTAACCGTCAATTTTAATCAATTTTTGACGCAAGACAATATCTTCCAAACTTCATACATTGTTTGAAGCAGATAATTTACTTCATGTTACAAGATACGGCAAATGGATAGTAGACCAATATTTAGAAAATACGTAAACTATGGTTTTACCACATCCATTTCGATCTTTGCACCGAGATATTAATGTTTGTGCAAAGATTACTTTGTTAAGTTAGATAATTTTTAAAATAAATACAAATAAAAATCTTATTACTTCGACATCAGTGCATGTATCTTCTGTAACTTAGGAATTTCTTTTATAACGATGCCCTCGATATATGTTAGAATAGTTGCTTAATGAATCCTAATACCAGTTATTAATAATGCGGAGAATGTTTGCGATTTTCTTCTCCAAAAGGGAAATATTTTCAATCAAAAACTTTTGCACAGATTATGGGTTGAGTCAACTCTTTATTAGAATTGTTTTTGTATTGAACATTTCATATGAATTTGATACCCATTAACAGGTGTTAATCTTACTACTAACATATTTTGCGGTTGATAAAGCAAGTTCATAGTTGAAACCAATAACAATTAAGCAAAGTTGTTGCCATATGCTCGATAATCATCAGATCTATGATTCTACATGATAATCAATAATACATTATTTTATGATGCAAATGACGCGGTATCAGCACTTTATAATAACAACGATTATCAACTATCAACGATCGTCCCAAATTAAATCAAAACACTTCAGTTCTCCCCATGATATACTAGTTGAGGCTAATAGTAATCAAGGTGAAGGAATTCTATTTTTAAAAATGGAAGAAGTATAAGTACTAGTCATACGACAATGAATTTTGTGGATTTCGCGCTATTGTAAAATGGAAGATATGCATTACTTTACAAATATTGCGAAATGGAATCGATAATCACCAGTGATCCGAAAGCTTTTACGAAATTTATTCGTAACAAATGCAACACTACCAAAATCCCTGGTTACATGGCCGTAAATAGTGTATCCCTTATTCACCCAAGAAATTGCCGATTCATTTGTTATTGTACTTTCTTCCAATTTTCGTTCGTCATCGCAGCGTATATTGCCATTTTGGCTGTTGGCCGTTTTCCCCTACGGATGTGTTGAATGGACTCAAGACACTAAAACCCATCTTTTACCTTTGGACATGAACTACTTGTCTTTTTTTCACTAGCTTCTGCATACGATGTTAATTATCATTGATCGTTAATTTCAAATTAGTAATCAAAATGTCGTCGTCTAACCAATACGGTTCCTCCTGTATTCAAGGCATAATATGGAAAACTATCGCCTCATTAATATCAACTTTGCAAACGTAGTTGAAGCTATTTTCAGTCGACACATTTTCAATGGATGTCAATATATATTCTACTAACCAACATGGGCCTTTCGCGGGTAGATCTACAAACACATCTCGTGAATAAGTTCATCGGCGAAAGCTGGCTAAGTGAATGTTTTATACTATGTGTCGACTTCACAAAGGTTTCTCATTCTGTCGATTATAACAAATTTTTGTCTAAACTGGATACCTTCGTTATAAGGTACTATCCCATATTAATCAGGTGTAATCCAAGAATCTAACTTCAGTTTCCCTTTCTTTAATACCTATATTAGATACAGGTATTATATGTAAATGATCTCGTATTTTTAGTAAAATTTCTTCTATGGCAGAATGTGAAATTGAGTTTTACTCTTGCGATCTTATTATATTTTAGAATTTGGTAAACCATATGACTATACCACGACGGGATACCATTAGAGATTTAGGCATCCTTCTCAATCCGTTACTGTCCTATTGACCGCATTACCGGTATGTGTGCTATCGATTTCAAAGCTCTGGGCTTCACCATTTGATCTTGCAGAAAGTTTAATTGCGTCTACTCACTAAAATCCTCATATTTCGGTTTTGTAAGAAGCAACCTAGAATATGGCAACATAGTATGGTACTTGTATTGTTTTGATTTGGCAATCGGAAAAGCATAAGCAATTTTTAAAGTATCTCATTAAGACCGACGAACGCTAGCCTGAGAGACAAATAGGTTACCGTACACTCCTTCGTAAGCTATTGAGAAATTGTTACTATTGGATATCGCGAAGAATCTTGAAGATATGTGAATATACTCTGCTGTATGTGAAGTATCGTACGCAATTTAGGTGATAGTTAGATTAACCAACGCATACCGGCCATAAATGTTTACCTAGCCTTAAAATATTACAAAAACAAGTCAAACACTAATTATAAAATAATAACTTATACAAAGAACTGTAACAATTATAAAATTATAAATTCAATCAATTTACTAACAAAGACAATCATAAATTAACTTAAATTTGCAATTCGTCCATCTGTTGCTTTTATTACTGCCGCACTCAATCTTGGCATTCTTTCTAGCAGGTTTGCCAGTGGAAGCGATTTTATTTTCCTTAACGTATCCTGTAGTTGCGCCAAACGTGCTGTTGTTGAATTTGGAACAGAACCTATCGGTTGAGTTCCTCCCACAAAAGCTCGTTCGGATTGAGATCTGGACTTGTGCTGCCGTTGTTCTAATGACTCACGGCAAATCTTTGCAGTGTGTTTTGGATCATTATCGTTCTAGAGTACGGTTCAACCTCCAAATTCTTCCCAAATCATGACTGATCCTCCTCCATGTTTTATTGTTGGTGAAATACAGGATTCAAGTGCTCGTTTCCCTTTCTATCTACGGACAATTGTTCTATTGGAACCAAAGGTGGGACATTAATATTCCATCGTCCAGTGTTTGTGTTCTCTCGCTTATGCTAACCGTTTAGCTTTGTTTGCTTTGTGTAATAACAGTTTTCGGATAGCAATTCTTTCATGCAAACAGCTTGGCGCAAACTCCTTTTTACAGTGGTGACGCTAACTGGTTTTGGGCGCGAAGTATTTGCTTCCGCCGCACTTTCTGGCGCTGTTTTCTGTCTATTTCGTTCGCTCGTGATTACAATTGCGCGATCTTCTGCTGATGTTATTTCTGGCCGTCTGGGTCGCTGTTTATTGTATGCACCGCCACTTCCTTGATACCTTTTAAGATTATATTCCATAGCTCTACAGTTTGATTTCAGTAATTTAAGAATTTCTCGGTTACTTTTACCGATATAGATGTGCCAGCAAAACGTGCAAGCAGTGGGAGCTATGAGCAAGCAGTGAGAGATGTGCCACTATATGAGCACGCGTTTCCGTAGATAAATCTTTTGTTACAGACATTACTCTACCATTATTCGCTGTTTTAAAACACTGCACAAATTCCTCACTATTCACTGCTTGCAATACAAAAGCTGAATGCAAACTAATTTTTCATTATATTAAAATGCCCGTGTCTATTTTTATATTTTATGACAGTCGTGATAAACATTTCCGAGAAACTGCTCTTTACCTTATCCTTATACCTTAACGTGCCTGATCCGCAAGAAAATTTATTTTCGATATCGCCAGTAGGCTCATTACGTACATATACAACACTAGAGAGGAATTAAAAATATCTCGTACTTACAATTTAATAATACACATATTTTGATAGGGGTAAAAATAGTTTCTTTGAATAATCTCCAGTTATGCAGGTGGGTAAGTACTTACGGCCGGTAGTGTACCTACCTTAGTTCCTATCTCTGAACTATTTACGTACCATGCCGAGACTTGTATATTCTCAGCAAACTAACTGCGTAACATCAGTATTAAAAGGGAAAAGCTGAGAAGTTTTCTTCAAGCGCACAATAACGGAACAATACAAATTCATTAATCAGTTAGAGCATTTAAGAAGTATGCAAGTACGATTGTGGATCCAGAGATGAAAATGTCCTAAAATTCAGTCGGTAATTAATTGTGATCCTAATCGGTAATTCAAATATCAAACGAATCAATCATTAATTTATGACTTGCAAAACACATGTCCTGAATAAATTAAGTAATTAAATTATTCATTCAATTATGCCATATTGCGTTCTTGAAGATATAAATCCTTTAATTAACAATGGAATCTATCGGTTGATAATTTCAGTCTAATCTTTACGATACCAAATTAAAGATTCCCACACTATTACAAACAATATTTTCATATTAAAATACAAACATTTGCACACGTTATCAAATAGTAGCTCATAATTCGTCTTACAATGTACCAAAATACGAGATACATGGCTGGAATGTTGTTTAGCTCGCCTAAGTTAACTGTAGTTTCTCTCTGAACAAGATTATGTTGGCATCATTCGCAAATGTTTGCTGGTTCTCTATCACCTAAATGGTATACATATTATATCTCGCCTTAAATATTTCTACTTATACATATCCACGAACTCTGTATTTGATTGGGAAACCGTAGCGGTTTCGACAAATCATTTCACAACTGTACACGAATAATTCGTCACGTACCTGTACGTAATATATGCATGCACATAAAAGCACTTCATCATTATCTTTTTGTATCAAAATCAGCGGTGTATTATATGTCGCGTTGTAAAAGCCATTGACAACTAATATATTATCCAAACAATATAAGAACAATAATTTCTTAATAGCATTCTGTTGTATGCATGTACATATGTACGTATAATTGACACCAAACGTTTATCACTTGCGTTATCATTTTATATTAGCGAAAGTTTTGCGCAGAAATTATTGTCTGCATAGCAACAGTGAAGAATTAAGAGCTTGTTTTTTAACCCTTAATTGTATTAATAATCTTTCCTAATAATTTCGAATTTATAAAATTGTGGTAAATGTACAATATTTAAATAAATACCCATGAAGACGGTTTGTTAAAACTAAACTTGAACCCAAAACATGGAAAGTATATGTTAATATAATTCATAGAATAGCCAAAT
The DNA here is from genome assembly GCA_023509865.1 of Trypoxylus dichotomus. NCBI lineage: Eukaryota > Metazoa > Arthropoda > Insecta > Coleoptera > Scarabaeidae > Trypoxylus > Trypoxylus dichotomus. The sequence goes on along the minus strand of CM042074.1, from coordinate 40,987,650 downwards.
ACGCCGAAAAATAATTTATTAATTTCCTGTTTTGAAAGGAACCTACACAAATAAACATAAATACATTGAGACGATTGACTTCAACTAGCTTCTTAAGCTAATTTTCATCGATTAATTGGTGCTTTTTGGTGCTCATTCTTGGCATGCGAATTTGAGTACAGGCGCGCAGCGAAAGCTAGAGAACAAAATGAGTAGAATTACGAATGCAATAGTTTCAATTACCATAGCGTAATATTGGCTCTTGGTAACAAAATTAACTTCCTGAGACTTGTACAATAGAAAAGCAGGCAAAACTAATTTTAAAGTAACATGAATAGTACCTATCAGAAATTTAAATGAATATCACTTGGTGTTTTTCGATTCCGCACTTAAATTATTTGATTACACTAGCGAGTATACATATTTGAATATAAAAAGTGATCGAATAAATTTCGCATCCGAGTAAACTTTGGATATAAAATATGTATCTAAGATTATTACTTATGTTCTCTCATTATTTTTTGGTTATCGTACTTAAATCTCAAATCATAATATTGTCATCAAATGAAATATCTTGTTTACAATTTTTTCTACAAAAACTGTGGAAAGTAATTCCCGCCATATTCAAGACATTTCTCATATCCTTTTCTTACACTAGGAAACACATTTTGCAACATAACATCATCAATTTCATTAGTATACTCTACAATTCCGTTTTGAAGATGGGCGATATCAGCTGTTTGAATCTCATAAATGGAATTTTTTAAAAAATATTGTTAAGCAGAAATCGGAAGGTCTAATATCACATGATCTTGATGGAAATTCATTTTCAGTGTTTAAGCTTATTAAGCAGTTATAAAAAAACTTGTTGTAGCATATGCATCGTTTCACCTGTTGTGTGTGCCTGGCTTCGTCTTGTTGAAAATAACCATGAATATTTTCTTCTTCATTTAGTTGATTAGAAGGAAATATAGTTTCTGTTCGATACCAGTTCACTGTTAAGATACCATTACAAAGAAACAAACCAATGATTCTCCTACAACTTATAGCATACGCAACGCAAATTTTCTGTGGATAGAGAGAAGAAGTATTGGTTACGTTCCATTTGTCACTTCTTCATATACCCACTATAGAGTTTAAAACATCCTGAGAATAAAATTTTGATACAAACTGACAACCGCGTTCGCATTTCCCATAAGAGCCATACTGAATTTTAAGGTGCGGACGGATTATAAGCGCTATTTTGTGGTGCGGTTTTTCGTCGATTTCCTTTACTAATCCTTATGACTTACACGATCTTCTCCTAGCGTGATTTTTTCTCGGTCGCCAACTTCTCCTTTTATTGGAAAAACTGCCACAACTTGCAAATTTATTCACGTTTTAGTCCATCGTTTTGCTACTAATATTAAATTCGTGTGCAATTTGTCGATTGCGTTTATTCGTTATGTTTTTGCCGGTGGAATACAAATAACTAAGAAATACAAAACTCGCAGGTAATAATTCGCTGGTGTGTGTTCTCAACAACTGTAAATTTCGAACTACTAACACTAACTATAATGATATGATATACAAAGAGACTTCGGATCATAAAATGCAATGAAGCAATTAACTATACTACATCAAATTTCAAAGAAAATCTCATTGACAAGGCCAGTACCCTTATAGCCTAGGTATAGCTAATATGAATTTTTATTTCTAAGCACTCACTTCTGGAACGTATACTAATGAAACTTACTGATAGTGTGTATATTTATATATAAGGGTTGTTTTGTATCTACTCGCGTTATTTATAGTAGATAATTCTTAAAGAAAAATTAAGAGAAAACGTAGGTGTCCAAATACTAATGGACGGTAGTGTATATGCTTTGATATGATTATTAATAGCAATCACTGAATTATTCGGTAAATTTGATATCGGTTGCTTTTTTAATCACTTGCAAACAAATTCTCTGTGTTCATTTCGTTATGATAGTCACCACTGTTTATGCCAGATTATAAAATAATAGTGCATTTGACTCGTTTGGATGAAGTATATCTGCTAGGTACATATATAACTTTCGTATATTATTTTTTTGTAAATAAGAAGCTCGTTAAGCTCCAATAATGTTTCGACTAATGCTTTCCTATTCTTCTGGGTCATTTGCGACCTAAAATCCACATCTTTAACTATTATTCCTAAGGATTAACAAATCCATTCCACTGTAATTCTTTTTACATCATCTTTAGTCCGCTTAAATTGTTCCCTGTGCATCCTCCCCACTCATCTGCATGAATTGTGGGATCTGTATATATCTGTTACCATGTATCGTATACTACAACTAATTAACAAACGACATCGGACAAAAACAACACCGCAGATAGCAAACAAATTCATTCGCGGACGTCAGCATCCGATTTCAGTTATCACGGTGAAACTAGCGGTAGGAAATTTATACGCCGAGATAATCAATCGAAAAGATTACAAGAAACCTGAGAGCATCGGGATTGAATAGTACAATAGTGGCAAAATGTTTTATGGACGCTGAATCAATATTTCTGAATGCATCGTGCAAACTATGAAATATGGTCGTGCATCAAGTTACAGTTTGGGGTTGCTTTTCTTACTTGGGCATAATTTGGAAAGAGCACTAACGCGAAATATTGGAATACCATTCCGTCTCCTCTGATTGCAAGTAATCGGCGAATGCACTTTTATGCACGGTAACGATCCGAATGCAGCCCCAATATACAAACAGTACCTGAATGAATAAAATCAAGCGACTATTTTGCAAGTTTTGTCAAGGTCAAAATCCTAATCCCATTCCTGTTGAGTTACTCTGGGATACGTTTGATAGAAGAGTCCGAATTGTTGGTCCTGCTTCGAAGGAACAGCTTTGGAATATTGCCTATAAGAAGCGATACACTCAGAAAATTAATCGAAAGGATGACGCTTGTTCTTCTAGCAGCTATCAGTGCAGAGAATGGATTTTTTGACTATAAGACTAGAGGATGGATATTTTTGAAAAAAATATTTCATAATTTTGTTAATAATGGACATTAAAAAATAAAATTTTCATTAGATTTTGATTGTAGTTTAGAGTAATAAATTTATTTTTTAGTTCTAGTTGCTTTTTGTTTTTTTGTTTTGTTTGTTATTTGATTAAACGTCAAACGGTACGTATTGTATATTAGTCACCCAAGCAAAACGACTTCAATTAATATTATATGCTTGCTTAATTCGCCACTATCTTATTGACGGAAAGTATAGAACCCATATATATGACGTATCCCTTCACGAAAAAGCTTACTTATCCGAACGAATATCTTTATTGTCTAGATACTAGGAATATTGGCTATATTGCGACGACGTCAATTCATATTCAACGTTGTCTAGACGAGAGAAAAGCATCCCATTTTATGAATATAAGTATATACCCTTACTCAAATATTTGTCGTTTTGAATACTAATGAATTTGTTTAGATTCAAGCGATGTATGTGCATTCTCTGTTTTCTTGACATTGTGAGTAATTATTTATTTTGAAAGTGTACGTCCAGCGGATACAACTTTTATAACATCTGCTCGATAATACTACTGTATAGATTTTTATACGAATTTTATCTTTACGATATTTTATCATCGATGTTAGTGTTCATGTTTACAATCCCATAACATGCTTTTGATCTCTTAGCAACGGTAGATTTATTAGTCACGTTTCGTTCGATGTCCACTATTCAGTAAATTTTATTACCACGTATCCATTAGTATTCGATAATACATAAGTGGTGTAAGAAACTTTTTAAGCCGAACAAATCGTTCTTGTTAAGATTTATTTAGTTTTTAAAGCTGTCCAGTGTTCTTGTGTATTGTATATAAATTGTTCAACAAGTTTTCATCATAAATAAACGATTCAAAATATGCTTTCCTTTTTCTAGTTAAAGCAGTAAATCTTGACATGCTAAGAAAATAATGACTCTATTGGAAGCCTTTCATCATAACAATTTACGTAATTTTGCAACTTAAAATATTATCCACGTTCATTAACAGTTTGGTAAATACCTGCATAAGTGGAACAGATTCAATACTCTACTGAAAGTTGTTGGTTCGGTCTGCAGTAAAAAGCAATGACTAAATAAGAAACGATTGCATTGTAATGTAATTTGTTTTTACTTGCAGCTATTCTTATTGTTCGCATGAAATGGAAAATAAATTTGCGACCATCGCATAATATATATATATATATATGTTCAAAAAAACATTATCTTCATTTTTAGGCGGGAAAAGTGTGTCAACTCTTGATACATCAAGTTGTGTTGTGCTCCATACAGGCATGCTGCATTCTTTTCATATGAAAATAGTTGACAGAACTTTGAAGATGTGTTTTTTACAACGAACGTATAGTCACATTTCATTGTAGGTACACTTATAAAACATAAGATTTGGGGTCATTAGAAGATTTTATAAATACCATCAAAATGTATTATTAAAATCGCTAAGAACTACAAACTGTTTGATAGTTGATATAGGATGAATCAATAGCACTTCGTCGAATGCCTAGAAAATAACACTAAAGATAAGAACGCTGTAAATACAGCTTTTGTCATGGAAACCACGCTGATGACGCCGGGTAGGCAGAAACGTGTCCGTATGTTAGCGTGTTTTTGTCTCTTTACATTGTCTTTCTCGTGAATGATTTCACCAATACCATGAGAAAAGCTGTATTAACAGCGTGGTTGGTGTTATTTTCTAGGCATTCTTTTAGATGTGTTTTATATACGTCATGGTAAGCCTGAGAAATCATTCACATATGCAGTTACTCTATGCACTGCCCTTTGTGCGAGCGCCCTCTGGGGACTAGCAATCTATATATTGCTCGAGAGAACGGTGGGAAGCTGTACCCGCTTCTTTTCGCTGTGTCTGGCTTTTGCAGGCAAGTGGTTCATTCTTTTGGCACTAGTTAACGCCAAGAATAACCATTTGAATTGTAGGGTTAGATATGGCGATAGTAGCAGAGAGGGAATTGCAATGTGTCGAGCAAAAGGCCGCTCGAAACAACGCTGATGACGCCGAGTAGGCATGAATGATTTCACCAATACCATCAGAAAAGCTGTATTTAGCGTTCTTATCTTATTATTTTCTAGGTATTCTTTTATGTAGGCAGCTGGTAAACTCACCACCTCACAGGTGTCAAAAGGTGATAAAAAATAAAGGTCAAGTAACAAAATATTAGGTTTTGCAATCCAATTACCTAAGTAAAAATGAATTTGGATAGTATCTTGAAATGACTGCAATTTTAATGCTCTATTATTTTTTATGTTTGATGTTCTCATTGGTATTAAGAAATTTGTTTATTTATTATTGCAGTTACGTAACATGTAGGAATAAAGAGTTCAATAAAATCAAATTCAAATTAAGACCGCTGCTATTTTCGTGCACGTGACTATAAAAAAAATGAGGAAAATTCACACGGGAGTCCTCATTTGATCATCATTATATAACAATTTACTTATCTATCTTGTCTCTACGTGTTGGATACAACCTTGCTCACAACTAGAACAGAAAAGGTGTTCTGACGGGCAACACTTAAAAAACTTAATTCATATGAACCATCAAGAATGACAGCATTTTTTAAATGCTTGGTCTATTTTGCATAGGCATACCCATTTTCAATCAAAAGTGAAGGACCCCTTCAAAAATACGTGGGAGATTCATTACATTTTACTAACCACATTAGAATTGTTTTCGATAGTCTGTCTCTAAATATGCATTAACCCAAAATTTTGATGTTTTACAAAGCCAACTTTATCTTACTATTAAACATTAGAGCTTCATGTCTCGAAAATGTGGATCTGCTTTAAATGAAGAAAACCTTTGTATAACTATTAACTAAAATAAGTTTTGATCGAAACCTACGGAAACACCATATATGCCAATTATCAATAATTACTTAGTAATAAGAAATGTTCTTCCTTTATATTCACATATTTATAGTCATGTTCTTTACTTTCAGATGAATCTGATCTCAACAATTTGGTGCTGACCTCGGTACAGGCGCCATGGGTAATCTGTGTTGTAGTCCCTCCCAAGGGTCACCTGCCAAAAATTTTCACAAGACGCAATTTGAAGGTGAGTACTTAATAGTAAGTAAATAGACTTAGTTGAATATTAAATTTATTTAGGGAGAAAAAACTAAGAAAGAAAATCTAGATTTATTACTTAAGTAAAAAAGCAAATCTAGCTAAAATTTCGATTATTCAAGGCAGAACGTCCACTGTGTCCGATCCAAATCCACGTTATCATCCAGATCCAAAAAGAAACAATGTGGACTTCGTCAGGCCGAGGGCTACGAAGTCGGGAAGGACCCGTGTGGTTGTCGCGCAGTATAGCTACATGGCCAGGGACGCCAACGACGTCTCTTTCCACAAGGGCGACAGGATGGAAGTTCTGGACGACAGCGATGGCGATTGGTTGAAAGTGTGCCATCTTACCACCAATATCATAGGATTTATACCCGAAAATTATGTAGCTGAAGAGTCGGCTGTTCAAAGTAAAGAGTAAGTGTTGGATTAGACAACAATTTTCTTTTTCTAATTGTGCAATTGTGAAATTGACTCAAGAATTATCTTGCATAGATTTATGTTTTACCATTTCTTTAAGTGAAACGTAATCGTATAAAATGCTTCAAGTGAGGACTTAAACACTAAGTTCTTGCTAAATATTATACATACTGATTACGTTTCTTTCTTTTATCGGAATCTTGCAAGTTGCAGCCATTATTTGGGTAATTTTAGAAACTCAGTATAATTTCTTACCAGATAATTTATTGGTTACCATCTCGAAATTAAACTACGTATATGCACTATAAAATTCTGCACATACTTCAATAAAGTACACTGCCGTTCAGACATTTTAAACTACATTGGGAAATTTGTGTTTTTCCAATATCCTTCATTTGGAATGAACAATGCAGTTTTTGAAACTGTTGAGTGAATAAAACCATTAGTGGATGTTTACTTATATAATTTCTTCATGCTGGTCTGTTCTTGGACTTTGGTGACTACTACCTGGACCAACCTTTGACATGTTGTGGGCCAAACTCTAGTGTGCAAATACGTTCGCGGGCCGCGTTTAAAAGTAGTGCATTTTAAAGTAGTGTTCATAATTTTTAGCGATAGATATCAGACATAAAATAATATTATAGTGCAATTTATTAAAATAAGAAAATGAAATAAACAAAATAGATACAACATTATAATTAAATCGTGAATTTTTTTAATTGGATTTTTCAAAATGTCTCGCGGGCCGGATCAAATCTTACAGCGGGCCGGTTGTTGCCCACATATGACCTAGACTTTCATTTTGGTTTCTGCCTATTTCATAGCGCAATCATCATTATCTGACAAACCTATACATTTTACCCCTTCTTCTATCACGTCTACATGTCTAGCATTGATGATTTTATTATCGATTAAGACTCAATAGCCTGTTTCTGTATATCCTAATAAAACTCCTAGCCTTGCTTTGTCATCCCACTTTGACTTTCTTATCGACTCTGGTCTCTCATTAAAAATATTTCATATGGACTTTTTCCCAATTGTATTAGCGAACATTCTATTTTTTAGATAAACGGCAGCTTTTATAACTTCAGGCCAAAACATTCTATTTACCTTAGCTTCTTTCAATAGAGATCGAGCTATATTCATTATTGATTTACTGTACCTTTCGGCTACACCGTTCAAGTCATGAACATAATGTGGGCATGGTATCATGTGAATCCCCTTTTCCCTAATAAAATTATAAATACTAGCATTCAAGTTTTATTTACTAAACTAAATGTTTAACTTTTGTAACTGTCATATTCTCTACTAAATTTATGTAGCCAATAAAACAGTTGTAACAACTTATAAGTATCGAACTTTATTCTAATACAATAAACTTTAGCTAACTTACTATAATCATCTATAAAGCTTAGAAAATATCTTTCACGATTATTCCCTACTGTTGGGTAAGGCCTATTTGATATCTGTATGAACAATTTCTAAAATTTCTTTGACCTTTGTTCTATTATTTTCAAACAGTAAGTTTGACATTTTACTTTCTATACAAATTGCACATTTTACATACTCAGTTTTTAATTCTTTAGGTAAATCTATCAGTAATTCACCTTTACATAATTTATTCAAATAGTTAAAATTTACATGCCAACATTTTTAACTAAATTAGCATTAACGTCTTTATCCAGACTATTAATAACAAAACTTGCCACGTGATATAAATTTCTTTATTTTGTTGCTATTGCAATTAGTTCTTTGTTCTGATTATAAATTTTTGAGTGATTACCATAAGTAACTATGTATTTTATTTTTCTGCGTAACTTTTATTTACTATTTTTGTCTTAGACTGAAACATTATTTTTATTCTATTTATTTTTGTTGCTTTTAAAATACATCCATCACCTAATTCTACATCTACTGGCCTATCTGATATTACACATGCATCAAAAACATTATCGTTATTTATAATGTGGTTTGTGCATCCACTATCAAGAATCCAGTCGTTTGACTTTTCCGATCTACCTCATTTTTATCATTGTTTATTTGCGAAGTATTGACGATTCCTTGACAAATTTGGTGTGCCTCTTGCTGTTTCTTCTACTACCATAACCTCTACATTGATAGTTTTTCCCGTAGCTCCTTTGGTAGTTCCCTCTAGATTGTCCACGACCACGTCCGTGGCCCTGGTGACCTGTTCCCTACGAGTACTCTATTTGTTTATGTCCTGGCTTGCCACATGTTTAGCATTTTTTGTTCGCTTTTTCTTTGTTTTTCTTTTCTTCTATAGGCTTCAATTTAACCTTAGACTTTAAATATTCTAGTGTTCTTTCTTCTTTTGCTAGGACATGAATTAAATCTCCAATGTAGCCGTGCGATGATGGTAGTGCTTTCAACATATAACGTAGTTTTTCCTGTTCCGCTATCTTACTCCAGCTGCTTTTAATTCATTTGTGACTTTTTCATCGAAAAAGGTTGTTATATCTGCAAAATCATTCAACTTAATATTTTCCATATTATTTCGGCATATTATCTGTAGGGCTGTTGATTCTCTCAGATACATTTCATGAAATTTCTTCAGTATCTCATTTGTAGAATCAAGGTCTCCAATATACTCTAGTTGCTTGTTTGTTATGAAGCTGTATATAAAATTCGTTGCTCTTATGTCGTTTTGTGTACAATCATCTTCTTTGTCGGCTTTTGCTCTTTCTCTTGTTGCCTGATCTTTGCAATTCTTAAATTCGAAAAACCTAGTAGTAGTCTTTAGTAGTGGTATTTCATTTGTCAAAATAGCACCATGTTACTAAATTCAGATTTTTATTTGTGAGACACCTGAAATACTTAGTTTACTATAGAAGCTAAGAAAGATGCGTGGGAGGATCGGAATTGGCGTTATAATAATATTGTTTTAATATGTATGTTCCAATAACCCATCTACCATATAAGTGGTGTTTTAATAACTTAAAAAATACTGTTCAGGGAATATTATTTCATTCACTCACTGGTTTTAATGTAAATTTACTACGTCATTTCTCAGTTACTATCTGTAGTTTTTTCTTCATAATAGTTTTGTTAACTGCAATCTGTTGAAAATGTTACAAAAAAAAACGCGAGCAACAGTGGATTTTAGAACCATGTTCTTCTAGATTTCTATATTTTTATGATTTTCTATCAAATTTATATATTTACTCATTTATTTTTGGTTTCTGTAGTCTTTAATTAAAATACATTGATTGAAGCGGCCAAACCACTCTTACTAATGTTCCCCTCCGTTTACTCTTCTGTTAAGAAACCTCTCTATTCTCGAAGCGTATTTTGGCTCGTTATCCGTCTGTGAAAAAAAAAACTTTCGCAGAGCCGAATACCTCACGGCACTGCATAAATCAGGCAGAATGTCTAAATATTTTTCTGTAACCAGTTTTCCTTTAACTTTTGACAGGTGGTAAAGTCGCCATTTTGTCTACTACTCTAGTACAGGATGGGGCATAAAGATCTCCCACATTTTAAAGAGGTATAAAAAATATGAAGAAAAAAACTGAATATGTTTTTAAAAATTAGATCCGACAAATGGCGGTCATCGATGTCAATACATTGCTGGAGACGTTCCCAGTACTTTCCGCGTTAGTTGAGGCGGAATGACGTCGATTTCCTGTCGGATCCTTTTCTTCAATTTCTCAAGAGATGACGGTCGACGTTGTAAAACCTTTTCCTTAGGTATCCGAAGAAAAACACACAGTGATTTAAATCGGGTGACCGTGCAGGCCACTCCATGTCTCCTCTTAAGCTGGTCAAACGTCCAGGAAGCATTTCCCTCACCACTCAGAGTGAACGGCTTCCTGTGTGAACTGTGACTCAGCCCTGTTGAAATCACACATTTTCTGTATCCACATTGTCCGATTAAACGCGCAGAATGGTTTCCAACATTTCGACGTACCGATCAGCAGTCACAGTTACCGTTGCACCACCTCAAGCTAGATCTTAAATCGACGCTGTTCCGCCTCAACTTCCGGAAAGGTCTCCAGCAATGCATTGACAACGACGGACGCCATTTGCCTGATATAATTTTTAAAACACATTAAAGATACTATATTTTATATTCTTTTCAAAAATATATTAAGGTCGTTTCCAGTTAAATTTCTTCATTTTTTAAACCTCTTCAAAATGTGAGAGATCTTTATGCCCCACCCTGTATTTAGTTTTTAATTTTATTAATTGCCATAAGTCTAAGAAGTGGCTGTAATAGTAGAAATTCCCACAATTGTGTTTCAAGAGTTTTATTACAATAATCTTCCATTGTTTATAAATGATAAATTACAATAAATGTTTCTAAATGATTCAAAACATAATCAAACGTTAAATAGAACTATTATGTGCATTATAAAGTCTTTGTTGTATGTATTTTGTTACCGTTACTGTAGATGTATGGTATATGCGATTACGTTACGTATCATTCCATAAATTGTAAAGAAGGGGCATTTAGCGGTCAAATACTTATTCGAAGCATTGTCTATATGTGTACACATCTCTAGTAATATAACGTTAACGATTAATTAACATAAAACAATTAATCTAGTTATTAGTTTTTATATATATAACACAATTTTCTATTTTCTAATTAGATCTGGTAGAATAAAGATTGCAATAATCGCGCGTGAAATAATAATCACTTCTATGGCTATATTTTTTGTTATTTACACGATTTAATCGCCGCTACACAGGAAGCTTCAATGTTTTGATAACTTCTAAATTTCCAGCTGGTTTATGGAAAATGTCTCCCGGAAGGAGGCCGATAAATTACTGATGAACAACGCAAATTCACGTGGCACCTTCCTCGTACGGCCATCGGAGCATAATCCCGAAGGTTACTCTCTATCCGTCAAAGATTGGGACGATCAGAGGGGCTATCATGTCAAGCACTACAAAATCAAGCCTCTAGATAACGGCGGATTTTACATTTCAACGAACAACGTTTATCCCACGCTGAGTGCTTTAGTGGAAGCGTATGCCAGTAAGTATTTTTTACCTAGAAAACACATTCTTGGATATATACATATTTAATCTCAAATGAAATATAAAATGTACTTATCGAGAACGACGGAAAATTTCAAAGTGTATTTAAAACGTTGAAATGAACATCCATAATTGCTAGAATAAGGTTTCTGCAAGTTTATTTATTAATACGTGCACGACAATTTGTTCTTGTAAAAGAACTATTCGATTTACTATCATTTTTCGTGATAAAAATGATTGTAGAGCATTGTTTCTCCATAAAGCTGCAAGATCGCGCACCCTCGCGGGATGTGGTTCAAAAATTCAGGTGATAAATAAAATTATTGAAATTTTATTATATTGCGAGAATAAAGTTAAAATAATCGCCGCTTTCTTCTTTTTCCGTAGACAATCTTGAAATGAATTGTACCCCAAATTTTCTTTCTCTACCGCATGGACGTTGCTTGGCGGTGTTTCTACTTAGCGATAAGTGTGTATCTTTATCATAACCTTAAAAAAGAACAGAGTTAGCGTAATTTTGGGAAATGGCCTTAATAGATTTAATCTGGAAGATAAATTAGGATAAAAGAATTAGATAGGCTATTACCTCAACTAAAATTGGAACAAATAACGGAAAGAAGAGTTGAAAATAGAATCTTCACACGACATTTTTCCACGGAAATTATAAAAAAATCATTAAATACGTTCATATGAAGCTCAGTTCTGTTTATCGACATCATATTACGATCATAACGAAAAGGTTATAATCGCGCCTCCCTCATCAAAAAGTCACGGACCAACACTGTTGTAAAGTAGAGTTCAAGATATGATAGGCAAATTATCAGATATCTATCGATATATATTCGATATGCGAAGATGATTTGATGGGGAATAAAATCAGCTTTCGGGAAAATGTATCACTAGATTTTAATTCTGTCATTTATAATGGAAATTAATGGAATTTGATGTCTGTTATTTGATTCGAAAGTTACGCCAGTGTGAATAAAGTACCTAAATGGGAAATTGTGTTACAATCTAATATTTATTTTCAAGAGACCCGGTACCCCTGTAATTTTGGCCGATACTCTCCACCACTGTTGCACCAAATTTTTACTGACTCAAATCAGTGTCGTAACTACAGAGCAACTATGATTAACTCCCCCGCGATTGAAAGGGTTTAATTGTTTATAACATGCACATTGTTGTTTGCGAAACATCACACAGCTGTTTTAGACGTACTGCTTGCGTCTTACACATTTCCTGCATCTTCAATTATCAAATTACAACGCCGTTCACGGAAGAATACGTGCGGAGCAGCTGACTTCCGTAAATTTCAGGAAATTCATCCAACCCGACGTTATATGATCTAAAATTGTTTAAGGTTAATGGTTTATACGTATCGCTGTAATAATTAATACATATCACGATATGTACTGTGATGCTTATTGTTGCTATATATCTTTCCAATTTCGTAAAGTATTTATAATATTTTAAATTTTTTTTAATTCAAATTAGTTGCACTACCACTTTTTTTATTCCAGTCGTTTATGCCCGTGATACAGTACTAAATAATAATCTATAGTTAACGTTAAAAATTCATATGACCAGCAAAGAAAATAGAATCAAATCTAGAAAGGGATGAACATGTGCAAACTGGAATAAAAAATCACCTATGCGTTGGTTTTAATTCAACGAACTCATTTAGTATATTTCTTTCGTATATTACCAATACTACTAATTTATTATCTCTGAAATGATTTTTATCTTATTTGCACTTTGGCTTGTATTGTTCAATTTTCCATAAAATATTTAAAATAAAATTATATTTGCGCATTGCCTATACTAATTTACACGTAACAAGTTTGTAGTTCGATGCATTACCAGTGGTACATGTATATAAATAAGATAAATAATTGCAACTTGAGAATTGAATAAAATACTTCCCGAATGTAATATACCAATAAGGCTTTTAGGGACGTTTAGGGTGTATACTATAAATGTATTTTTATAGATTACGCAATACTACTGATTCTCAACCTTGTGTAGAATCTGTATTAAATATTTTGTAAATACATATATAGTTTGAGTTTGTCAGTAGAATGAAAAATATTAAATCTTGTTCATATTTTATCAGCATATCGTTGTAATGATATAATTTATCATTTCTCTTTCTTCTTTCAGAAAATGCCTACGGTTTATGCCATGTTCTATCTCATCCCTGCCCCAAACCTACGCCACAAATGTGGGATTTGGGACCAACGTACAAAGATAAATGGGAAATACCTCGCGATGAAATTATTCTGGGTCGAATTCTAGGTAAAGGGAACTTTGGTGAAGTATATCTAGGCAGATGGAAAGATTCCAAGGATGTAGCCGTAAAAACGCTAAAACAAGGAACTATGTCCACACAAGCATTCTTAGAAGAAGCGGCTATTATGAAGAAGTTCCGGCATAATCGTTTGGTAGCACTGTACGGAGTTTGCAGTAAGGACGAACCGATCTACATCGTACAGGAATATATGAGGCTTGGGAGTCTTTTAGATGTTCTGAGGAAAGATCAAGGGAAAACACTGGACTTTAGAGATCTAATATACATAGCCGCCCAAATAGCTTCTGGCATGAAATATTTGGAATCAAAACAGTTAATACATCGCGATTTAGCGGCCAGAAATGTTCTAATCGGTGATAATAATACGGCGAAAATAAGTGATTTTGGTCTCGCACGTGTTATGGACGATGACCAGTATCAACTGAAACATAATTCTAGATTCCCTATTAAATGGACTGCACCTGAAGGTATTACTAAAGGTATTTTTTCGATAAAGTCCGACGTTTGGTCTTACGGTATTCTGTTAATGGAATTATTCACTTATGGCCAAGTTCCATATCCAGGAATGACCGGGCCAGAAGTCGTTGAACTTGTATTAAAAGGTTACCGGATGCCGAAGCCTACTAATCCTAAGGTAACCGACGATATCTATAGAATAATGTTGACGTGCTGGGATGCGAAACCAGAAAATAGACCAACTTTCGAATTCCTAACGCATTACTTTGAAGAATTCGATGTAACCACTGAACTACCTTACAAAGAAGTGGATTATTAAACAAATTAGGATCAATATGTAGGGTGATGTATTTTTAGAGTGAATTATGACTGTGTTTTTTATACTGCTCATTAATATGTACTTCAAAAAATTTTATAAAGACTAGAATTACTAAAGCAAGCAAGACGGATAGTGTTTATATATGTTTTCTATTCATGTGATATAATGCATATTAGGGAAAGTATGTTTTATTTATTTTGGGGCGTCTCTTTATTGGACGCATATCTTTTAAAACTGTGGTGACTTTGACTACATAGAAATTAAAAAATATTTTCTTTGCAGTACCACCAATTTTATATATGTATACATATTTTAGATACGTATCGCAATATCATAAAACTAGATTTTTATCCTACTGATTTATGTTATTTTGTCTATGTATAATTGTATACTATCCTGCGTGAAAGAAAATTTTGAATGAGTTTATGTTCGTTCGTTTTTTTTTTTTTTGTATAAGTTGAAGTGTGAAAAAGTATTTAATTTCGTGATCGTGTATTATTTTAAGACTTATTTTTCGAAAACAAGTGTTTTGTAACATTTTTTTTTATTAATAAAAATGCACCTGTTTTAAAATTACATATTTTGTTACTTTTGTTTTAATTCTTTGTTCTAATGTATTAACCACACATTGAAAGAAAATCTTTACTACTACTACATTGAAAGAAAATCTTTAATATTGCAATCATTTTAGTACTTGAATATTCCCAGATTTCTTTATTCTATTCTTATATAATATTGGATTTTTTTTGTTATATAGCACCTTAACTATGTTTCTTTATTTGTGTTGCTCTATCTCCTTCAATTTGCTCAGTGGTCGTAATGGTGTTTATTTCCCACAGAAGTTAGGGTCGTGCTGTTTATTTGTCTGAGGCACATTGATTTAAAACAAGATGTTGTACTGAATGTGTTTTTATTGTTCCAAGTTCAAGCCTGTATTGATTAGTTGTGATGTCCATACACTCAAGAAAGATTTCAAATACACCTGTGCTAGTTTTAAGTTGGGGAATGTTCGATACATTGTTTGCATGGATAGATCTTATGGTGATTTAGATAGCTTCATTGATTATCTATAGGAGGTTTTAAACGATATATATATATATATATATATATCTATATATATATCTATATATATATATCTATATATATATATCTATATATATATCTATATATATATCTATATATATATCTATATATATATCAATATATATATATATATATATATATAACGATATAACAACGTGGAAAGCAACGAACCTGTAGTTGTGGAGATCCGTAATATTAGGAATACCGTCGCGACGAAACAGAGCTACAGGTTGATCGCCGTACGTGGCGAGGCCAGAGAATTCGCAACGGTTCAAAAATAGCGTCAAATTCAAACAGTGGCAGTGGCGTGCATTGTCACTCCACATTGATTTATAAGTGAATATTGGAAGTGTTCTGAAATAAATTCTAAAAGAATTTAAATTGTGTCTTTTACTAAATGATTGAATATTTGGTGTAAGTGTAGTAATTGTATATAACTAAACTAGTTTATTTTGCAATTATTAATTTGTCGATTGTTTGCATATCGCAAATCCTGTGTTACGGCTATGATCACAGTAACTAAGGCTTTCTCATTCACCGATCTCACCCGAATACACGATCGGAATGCGCCGGCTCTCGCCATTTTACAGCGATTTACCTGTATTCTGTTGCGTTATTAAAGTAATATCGGCATTGCTAATCGAGCCGCTGGTCTACGCCACAAATGCTAATCCATAAACCAGTAATGAATAGTTCTTTCATTTGACGTACATAATTTGATTTTCTAATCGGAAGATCTTACAACCGATATAATATACTTCTTTCTTGATCGAATTTGCTGTGAACTTGATGCCAAACAAAACATAAGCTGTTTGTATTTTGATATATCTAAGGCATATTTTGTTGCACGAACTGTCGGGAATCGGGAACAGTGGCGTAGCATACAATCCTCTCAAGCATTATCTATCGGACCGTAGAGCAACGGTATATTTGAACGGCGAGCTAATCGATGTAGTCAGACTATTTTTTTTCAACGATTATCTATCCCGCAAGTTTGGAGTTATTTTTTATATTTATTCAGAATTTAGAGAACATACGTTTCTTTTTGGAAATTGTAAATCTTTCTTATATATGTTCTTTTCTTACCTTTTGCACTATCCGTGATTCTCAGTGATTTATGTACTCCTCCTGGCCAGCCCCGACAATCGAGACTATACTGTACACTTTATTTTATTATTGCTTTTTTATTTACTGTTTATTTGTGGCACTTTTTTTGTAGTGGATAAATACCTTGGCTGCTGTAATGATGTAAGGAGAAAAAACCGTATTGCTTAACATTGAAAAGATACTATATCTCCAAGGGCTAATTTTCGTTTAGCCAAAGAATGTGTTTAAAAACGTGTAGAGAGAAGGTTTAAACCGTCTAATTTACTACACAATCTATTTTCTTCGAACTTAGTACTTATATATATTATTCTATTTTAAAATATGACTTCAACAACAAAACAGTTCATAGAATTTTATAATAAAGACTTGTATTCCGAATCAATTATATAATTTTGTTATTTTTCATTTTTCAACCTAAGCAACGTACAAACATTATAATTAAATTCGGCATTTGCCACTCTAAAACTTGTGTTCTAATTTAATTTTGAAAATTTCTGGTAAACTATTATAGTAGTAGCGTACATTTTAGGTTCAGGTAATATAAAAATAGAAAATTTTGGAATATCGAAAGAAGTAACCATACCTGCCATAAACTATGAGAAATATTTTGGTAATAATATAAATTTAGGTAGTAGTTTCATATTTATTCTAATGTATAGGTAAATCGGTTCCAGCCAGAATATGTTTCTTAATGACACTTTACACTCTATATCAAATACAGTAGTAGAATAAAAGAAGATATCGGAACTTTTATATTTCCTCAATTCCGCTTCAGAACCAATCGATACAACTAATTTTTTTTTTTGTTTTTCATTGTATCGTCCGTATAAAACTATTGTTTATTTCACTAATCATTGAAGGACCGATTTGTATTGGTTGAAAAGTCACAAAGCACAATTAATGTTGACACAAAACGTAAATGTTGATCACCTCCAAGTCAAATGCAATGAGATACGTAATTTTTGCCTAGAGGAACAGTCTAATGAACGAGGAGGTACATTATCGGGTGAACTTGATATGGCATGATAACTCCGATAATATATGAGTTAGTGATGAAAGAGTCGGCACTCTGAATGAGGCATTTTACGCATGGTACGAACTGCTAGAGATACAGCGCAGCATAAACTAAGGAAGTATTATGTATCAATATCTGTCGTGATAGAAAAGTTATATTCGCCGGTGAACTGCAGCACATCTTTGAATTGTGTGTTTGATCCAACAACAAATATAAAAGTCTGGCTGGTGGTTTATACTGGCTCTGCAGATATAGGCGGATTATATGTTGCTAATATTCATTCAGTTAGTTTTCCACTTATTCACTACAAAACATTTTTTCAATCGATTTGGTCCAATTTGGCAAATTCATTTGAAGCGCTGTAGCGAATGCGATAGTTGCGATTACTTTACATGTTGTAAACTTTTTTTCATCGATACGTTGCCTAATTGAATGGATTAAAGTTTTCCGCGTAAAACAAGCTAGTTGCTTAGCTATAGTTTTATCTCTAACAATGGTAGTGGTCACTTGTTACAAGTGAGGCTATTTTTCAAAAAATAAAAAAGAATATGAAAAATTAAATGTTATTCTTTTAAAGGTATAGTGAATACAGGGAAACTATTGACGTGGTCATTTAATATATAATAATTAAAAGGTTGTTCGACTCTTCTTTTGCCATATTTCTCGTAGCGTCTACACTATTCTCGCAAATAGGGAGAGATATTGCCACATTGGATTAGAAATCATTTCTTTTTTCTTAAATTGAAAGGGTGTGCGTAAGCTTACAACGTTCCATCTATCTCATTTCTTAAGTTGACTGTGTTTCCTTGTTATATCCCTCCGACCAACAGGATACACTGTAACTGCACACAGTTCTAAGACCTTTGTGTGTTTTAGCATACGCAAAACGCTTAAATTCTAACCATCATTTTTATGAAAATTAAAGTGTGATGTTTAGTATATGAATTACTTGATGCGAAACATTAGCAGCAGTCTATTACAATTTCATAGTCTCCTAGAATCTAAAAGAACTAAAAATGGCACACGGAAAATATGAGAACTAACACTTTAGTAACCCCTTTACCGCATACCGGTACTCATCTATACTTTGAACAGAGGACAGTCCGATCTATAGTAATATTTACTGTTTGTTAAGGTTTGGCATTTAATCGTTAAGGTGTTAAGCTAGAAATAACTGAAGTAGGTCGACATTAGAGTTGCCAGAATGAGCTGCTTTTCAAAATTTGGGCTATCTCAACAAACATTAGACTGCTAAAATTTTAACAATGTTGCCGGGTTACGAATTTAAATTACTGCTAACAGCAATTCAGTCATTGAAGCTGAATGACAACAGTTCGCAGACACTATCCCGCTATTGTTTTGTTTTACATATTGTAGCTTGCCTATTTCGGTCCTGAAGTAGTTACAAAATATTACTCTGCTCTTATCTCTGTACTTTGGTTGACTTACACTATTTTACCAAGTTGTAAAGTAAAATTACAGTACACCACTTCCTTATTTCACAATAGTGGTGAACTTTATATTATATTTCGCAGTACTTACCTTATGAACCATGGGAGTAACCAGGTAAAAGCAACTCCTTCCTTGAATACCTGTTCATAATAAAATGTAAAAGCATTGTGTATGTTGCTTTTCTACGCAGTTATTATAAAGATACGAAATCGTGTTTATTGTGCCCCTTAACACGTAAAGACCTTGCCGACCCCTACTCGAAAACCTGACTACACCCATGCTTTATGAATAAAAATGACAATTCGCGGACAAATAACATAAGTAGCAACGTGACGTTAATACATCATTTTGAAGGTAAAGACGTCATTAACGTCATTTATCCACAGGTGCTGTTTTTTGACGTCATATACATATGTCGCATATAAATGTCCAATCATCCACATGTTAGTGCAGGTCGTCCGTAAGTGATAAATATAACTTGTTGTATATATAGAGTAACTACATCGCATTACAGAAAAATTTTCTAAAATTTGATATAAATTTTCCTTGCAAATATTTGACATGAAGCTATGCCAGTCTATACTTGTAACACGTTCCTACTTTGACAACAATGATTAATGCAGACGTACGTCAAAGAAGTGTATTCCGCGGGAGTGAGAAAAATTAGCTCAAAACCCCGTTGAACTACATTGGAACAGCAAAGTTCCGATAACATATCTCCTTTTAAGTTTAAATACCAATATATATAGCAAACCGACCGGAATTGAATCGCTAAGATTCTTTTGTCATACGAACATTTCAGTCTAAAAGTGAAAAGAGCAATGCTATCAGAATTTTTGCGTGTGATGCAAACCAGTCAAATATGTTATAACATGAAATCATTTATAGGACCAAAGTATTTAAAAGGTCATATAAATGTTTTTTGGCATCACAATTGACATGAAAAGTATGTTACATTGGACGTCAAAAACACTTCGCATTTATGACGTTACTTGTCCTGCACTTATCAGGTAATGAAGACGGCAATCAGACATCATTTGGATGTTAACATAACGTCTTTAAGGTTGCTATGATGATAATTTTGACGCCACTCTGCTACCTAGAAAGACTTCTTCAATTCGAAATCTACGCACACTTGAATCGTTTGTAACAGTTAAAACAAGAATCCATTGTGAATAATATCAAAGAACACCAGAAGCGTAGGAATATAGTTCGCTTATTGAAAATGGGAAATATATAATCATTCACGGAATAACGATCCAAAGGCTTGCTTTTTCTGTAGATTATTTCATCGGCTAGGAATCATAAACCAGTCAAAGGCAATTTAATTGCGTGAAATGAGTTTGTAAACGGTTTGTAATTCTATTCGATTAATCAAGCATGTTCCCCATGAAAAAGGCAATATTAGATGAGTATGGATTACTAAATTGAACGCAGGAATAAGAAAATTGTCTAAAAACTGTACGGGCACATTTCTTAGCAGTTTTATCTAAACGATCTCCATGTATGAAGTAACTGATATTTTATCGACTGTAGCTAATATTTTGAAGTAGCAAATAGAATTCTATTTAATAAACGCTGCCTATAGTATGAATTGGTAATAATTTACCAAGCGATTATCTTTGCGCCTAATTATTAAAACTTGATATTCTTCTATTTGAGTTACAAACGCATACCACAAGAAGTTATTGTATGCTACTAAAGTCACAACTTTAGACTGAATGTTACGTCCGACTTTCATATTTTTTACATTATGCAACACTGCCTGATCATTTCAATTAAATTATGAAGAGACGCCTATTTAAAACTTAAGACTCATAAACACGCGAAAATTGTAATTCTACCACTTGATATAAGTATTTTAAATGATAAAAAAATGTCCTTAATATAAATTTTTTTATATCAATTTCAAAAAATGATTTCGTCCTTTGGAAGGATTACGCCCATCCACTAGCTGCTCTGTTAATGAGTAAATGATTGAGATTGATCTACTTATAAACGTACCGATGTCTATACAATGTCGGTGGCTACATTTCTTAGATTCTCTGTGAAATGTGGCAAATATTCCTTGGTTCAAGAAAATAGTCTACGAATACATGTATTCAATGTAGTATTAAAAATTATTAGAAAATGCAGCAGTTAACATATGCACAAACTTCGTCGATGGAAACAATACTGGTTTTGTAAATATGATCGTGCTATCGTCATCAAATCTTACCTCTTTTCCCAGAATTTGGTTTTCTTTATAACGAAGAAATAGCGAAAACAAAGTTTAGAATAATGTGATGCCAAACGTTCAACTGCATTTTAAATAAATTTTCCTTAATTTTAATATCTCATCTCTTTCTATAGTCTTTCTCCTGGATTATTTGATTTAATGATACGGTGATGCTTTAGAAAATTTGTTATCGAAATAATTTTTTCGTCAATAGAAGAAACTAAGCATTTGCCACGTGTAAATTGTTAAGGTTAAATAAAATAAAATATATTATTTACATATCATTTTCATCCATTCACAAATGTTGTTTTCTAATGCCATAAAAATCTAACACATCTACAGCAGATCATTTTGAAAAGAAGACTTAGTAAAGGTAGCTCTAATATATGTTTTCACTAGTATATTGTGTTGTATTCTTTAATACATATGCATTCTATCAAAAGCATGTAGTTAAAATATGTAATATATAAATTATATCTCATATAGTATAAATAATTTCTAAATTACTAGAACAAAATGTACTCTGGGTCACTTTCAGTACATCGAGCTTTCCTCAAGCCTGCATCAATTCGAATAGTATTGCCTTATTTTCTACATTCCTGTCAGTAAGACAATGCAGGTCCATTTAGGTACGATAAAAAATTATTAAAAAATAAAATTTTGGTACGTAAAAGAAATTCGTACAATATTTTTGAGAGCCTTATACACTGTTGTAAGGATCTACACTAAATTGTGGACCACCTTTCTGCTTTAATCTCCATTTTTCGAAACATTTATATTAGTAATTATCGAATTTTTATGCCAGTGTTCACCAACCAATCACCTAATTCGAAAATGTTTTAATTGCGTGGTACTTCAACATTCTTGGAAATAAAAAAAGGAAAACTTCAAAATAATTTTTAAAATAGTTGAGCATTAATCAAAACACTGCTTTATGAATATTTTGATAAATTTTTGATTGCACTCCTGAAAAATGCGTATTCAAAGTTTATTAGATTACAAATAAAGGTACTTTATCACCAGTTAAGTTCTGTTGGGAAAATTGGACTATGAGACATGTAGATTATACAAAGAGTCACAAAAGTCCTTTTCAAAATAAAAAAGTATAATAAAATAATGACCAGATTTAGTTAATAAATGTTTACTGTTTATTATGGTTATTAAAATACAGCTGTTGGAAATTTATTTATGTCTTCTAAATGTGAAGCAAAATTTTCGAAAACTGCTCACCACATATTATTCGTGATAACCGGCATTTTTCTTTTAATTTATTCTGAGTGGGTGGTGTTGATGTATACCTTTGATTTGAGGTAGTTCCCTAAGAGATTATTGGTGCCAAGGTGAAAATATGCCAAATCCGAGAAGTTTTGTAAAACCCATGCACACTGTTTGCACGCTGCGCTTCCGTAAAATGCTCTGACTAAATTTCCAAGGATAGGGCTAGTCATTGGCACTCTACTCGTCACTCAACAACTGTGTTCGCGGAGTGAACAAATCAATTTGAAAAAGATTTTTGGGACACCCAATATTTTATGTATTAAACATTATTCAAAACTGAACTTACTTTTTCAGTTTAGGAAGTTCATTTGGTATAAGTCCAGAGAGTGAACAATCTATTTAGGTAATAAATGTCCTTTTCTTAATTTATCTAACATTTGAAACTTTCTTCCACAAGTTCGTATTTCCACTAGGTTCAACAACTTAACAATGGTTTGTAAATAATTCATTCTAAATAAACTTTGCACAAAAGGTTGAGGAACACTGATTTAAACGAACAAATAAAAGCAAACGTGAACATTTTTGATAATTAGTTTATGTCTGTTCGTAATTTGTAGAAACAGAATTGTGTACTGTAAACGTATGTAATGACTTCACTTTTAATGTTACAATTTATTTAACATATGTTAAAGAAATTAGTAATAAGTTATTTGTAATACTTGTATAGAATGTTTTGTTACAGACTTCTTTTGTAAATAAAGTGTTGTGCTGCTATAATATACTGCTTTTTGTTATTGGAGAAAAATTGGATTGTGATATCCCTCGCAATATTAAAGTGTCTAAGGATGTACCCAATCTAAGTATGACTTAAAGGCCAAGATATTCGTACTTTATACTTGTGAAGAATCATATGTACGTTAATAAGTTAAGCGATCTAGGTACATTTCTCATCTATATGGAATATCTAATGCGGTGATGCAGCATCTGAGTCACACTTAAATTCAACATGTCTTTGCTAATGGCCATGATAGCGAACACGAGAAATTTTGCCGCATTCAAAATTTAAGAGTTGATTGTTTAAACCAAGAATCGCATTGCATTATTACGATTGGAATGCTACATACGATTTGTAATATATTTCTGTTAGGCAAAAGTAAAAAACATTTCACGTATTTGCAGGCTATATTTCAGCTAAATACTGGCTGCGGTAGCGTTTAGTATAAAATTTAAGTTTTATATATCTTATAAAATATTCAACTTTCATTTCTAAATCTGCAAGACTTAATGGATGCTTTTTGCTGTAGACGTTCATATAAATTCCAAAGATAACCAACAGACCAGACCATACATACCTAAAAGAATAAAATAATATTACTAATGAAGTTGCAAAACATATATTACATAGAAACTTACTGCAATGTAAATGGTTTACTGAAGAATATAAACGATATTATCATAGTAACAGCTTTACGGCATGTAGTTACTGTTACTGCAACAAATGCTCCGCAGGTTCTGACTAGGGTGAGGACGACTTGAATACCCAAGTATCCAGTTACAGAAAATAAAAGTGCACATCCATACAATTCCTGTGGATGCTAAAATTAAATTGTTTACAATTAAAACCGATTGATTAATAAGGAAAAAGCATGTTTGGTTAACATTGTGAGTTCTTATAAATAATTAGAAATAGATGATTGCCTAGAGCTCTGATGAAAAAATTAGTATTAAGTATGTATAATGATGTGTATAAAATAAGCAACATTTATCTTTCAGAAATTGAGTCCTAAAATATGCACGTCTGATATGGTTTATCAGATGATCTGATATCCCAATTCAATCGCATTCCTTGTTGCGCTTATTATCATCTTACAAAAATAACACCCTCACCAAGCATCTTGCAGCGACCATGTATCCGTAGAATTTGTAAATATTACTCTGCACTTAGACCACCACTATAATACATGCTTCAGCAACTATTACACACCCTGTAACTTGAACAGAGCGACCATTGATCCATCGTTATAATCGTCACCAACGTGTCTTCAAACATATTATTGTCTGTTATCGAACAAGGTAGTTTATTGTTAGATTTCTTGCATATGTCAATCTTTTCTGTTGACTTCTATGTGTAATCAGTTCTTTTCTCCATTCAAATTGGATTGCCAAACATTGTTTTTTCAAATGTCGTCATATTGAGGATGGATACTACAACGTTTATTACCTCTTGCATATCTTGCATCAGCTGGACTAATATTCCAGTTTGAGGTGTACATACAGATATAGTATCTAGCAGGACAAGAAAGGACTGCTTACGGCGAATTTCTGATAGACTGATTGTAGGGGAATACTGCAATGAGAAAGAATAACCGGAGACACATGCGCATTATAACCGTTGAGTTTGCTCAGATTGTATCTGTATATCGTTCTTCCTTTTCCTGAAACTTTTTGGACGCCTTTCGTTTGGATTCGTTTCTTACATTTTTTTTAAATGCTATTCTGCACGTTTGTTTAGAAATATTGTCTTTTCACTTGTACTCTGATATTGAATTTTTCTTTATTTGCAAAAATAAAAACTATAGCCTATGTCTCTCTATTATTTTGTTATAATTTCTATGCAAGTACTTCATAAATAGTCTTTTAACGTCCGTAAAAGCAGAATACATCACAAAAAATAGCAATAGCCTGATAAAACTCAGCTGCAGGTAATGCAAAAAGACGCATGGATTTAGGATGACTGTACCTTTTATATGGGTGGGGGGCAGAAGAGTGTATTAGGGCTTTGTAGGTATCCTAACCCAAAAGGTTTAAATATGTCATGTCTTGATTAGGAAAACAGTATGCGTTCATCGTTGAAATTAATTTTAAAAATGGATTTGTGTGATTTCAACACAAGAAGCATTCAATCTTGGCACATTGGATCCAATGCCAAACTTCTATGCGATAATTCGTTCGTGGTGGTTGAGGTAGGCCATGAAGCGTTCGAACACCGAAAACTGTTGAAAGGTCAAGGCAGTTCATTTAGCGGTCGTCGAGTATTCCTCATTCAAGTGTGAGACGAATGCTACACCTACACTTTAAGTTCCAGCCGTACAAGATGGCTCTTGTTCATGCGATACACGAAGGTGACTTTCAAAAGTATCTGTATGCGTGCTGCGCCATTATTCAAAATGTGTGGAGAAATACAGTTTTATTGACCAGTGGTGAAGTATACTTCCAATATCTGGTTTTATGAATAAGCAAAATAATATATAGTTATTGGGCAGCAGAAAACCATCATGAACGTTATGAAACCCCCTACGTAGTTAGCAAGTGACATAATAGATAGGCTGTTAGAGTAACATTGGCTTGTTATGTCCATGTGTTGCAATGCTTTGTGCAACCAAATTGTAATAGCTTAATCGTGAGATATTGTTTGAGTGCATATTACGTGCCTGCACAAAGTTTTAAATCAGATGATGCCTGGCCGCATTATTTTACATCGCGGTGACATGGCCGCCGCGCTCACCTAATCTCGCATCTGTTATTTTCTTTCTATGGGGTAATTAAAAAATAATTCATGAATTACAAAGAAATGTTTATCCCGTATTGTGTTTGCAATTAAGGAAAAATTCAGATTTTGTCAAATCAAGAATTTACAGATTAGTTCTTCTATAGATTCGATAATCCAGTTCAAACTACGCAAATATAATATTATTACAGGATCATTTTTATACGACGACGACATCACTTTCCACTAGTAATGTTGCAGATGTTTAGCCTAACTAATGCAGATTGCTAATACTTATAGGTAAGTGTTTTAACAACTATAATATAAAATACATTGCTTCTTACTCATTAATAATTTAATGCAGTGCTTATTGCACGCCAATGACATATGGCGCAGTTTATGTGCTCTAAGTATATGAAGAAATATTGCATGCTGCTTGATAACATTAAATGGAATATTAGTGACGAGGTGACGTAATGTCCGAAAGAGTCTGAAACACGTATTGCGATTGAACATATCTTATAAATTTCTAATGTATACTACGGGTTCATGTTACAAGTCTCTTATTCTTTCAATAACAGAAAATTTATGCGGATGTTCTATACAGTTTCTTTAAAATTCTAGGTTTTTAACATCTAGATAATGCTCATATATAGTCAAACTCTCATAAGTTGCCAGGGAAGGTTTGATATATAGAAACTTTAAACAAAAACAATAACAGTAAACGTAATATTTGATTAATATAAAACTGAAATGTTCGCTATTACAACTTAAGCTAGTTAATTAAATTAACATAATTCAATATTTCTTTTAACAAATCCGTTAAAAGTGATTGTTTATTCAATCTGTTAATTTCAAAAAGATATTCTCATAAACTAACGACACCTAAGTATTATCCATCTCCAAAAATCTTTGTTAAATATTGAGTGCTAAAGTAATGTTATCCTCAACTCCACATAAATTAGAAATGGAGGCATCTATGTTCCATCTCTAATACAATTTTTCTATTAAAATCAATTTATCATATGAGCTTTTAACTCATCTTTATCGGACTTTTCAACTTGATCTAATTTTTGCAGAATGGACAGAGGAATATCATTTCCTTCATTCAACAAAAGCTGTAAACAGAATCTATTTTTTCGAGACAATTGTTTACTATTTGTGGTGTAACATGAACTATCTAGGGTTTCATAATATTTTCTGCATGGTCAAGTAATGTTTGTTGTGTAATCTTGTTCGCCTCCAGTTCTATTTTAATTTTCATTAAAATCGAGACGCCATATTTGGAGAAAACATCAAAAGAATGCATTTTAGTCTCTGCTGTATATCGTGGGAATGAGCTAGACAGTTATGACGTTTTGAGTTTCATATTCACACTTTTTATCTAACACCAAAAGTCATCAGTGTTGTTTAAGTAGCTAATAAATGAACTGGTATCCTAGGTAGTTTTTGGCAACTTCTTTCTCATTCAATCTTTCTCCAAATCTTTATCCCATTATTAACTTACACTTTTCCTTAAGTGCTAAAGTTTTTAATTAGTTTTCAAAAACTTGGACATATGAAGATCTTCTAATTAGAAGAATTCGACTTTCAGATGTTGAATTACATGTAAATCATAAGTAATAGTTGTTGCCGTTAAATCTATTTCGATTTGTAGAAGTTTGACCTATGGAAGTTCCATCATATATTTATATCAATAAATTTCGATTTGTAAGTTTAAGTAGTTAATTTAATAAAAAATTGAATTAATTTTTAATTTATTAAATGGTTTAGTTATTTTAGTTTTCTAACAATTACTTTAATGAAATATTATGTGATTAAAATTTGATTTCCGGAACATGCTCCCAAAATGTATGTTTGGTCTAAGTAATGTAATAGAGACTTGGAGAAAATTACTCTCAAAATTATAACATGCGTTCAAATAAATTTTATCTCAGAGTAGCCTTTGAAATTATAATTATGTCTTAACTTTTTACTAAAACTCTTAATACTAATTTTGTTTCGTATAAGCAAATTGAGAACTAATGCTGCTACGACAAAAGTTTTTATTGGAATGGACTACTAAAAGTAAAATTTATTTGAACGCTTTTCACCTCAAAAATCCTAGATATGTAAATCGGAAAGGTACTTTCATAAAAATATACTGATGTTCTTTGTCATAATGTGTATTACCACAGCCTATTGCTTCTGTAATTAGTTAAGTACTGCATGAAATATGGTATTTACATTATTTTCGATATATTTTCTTATTGTTCTGTTTGCAATAACAATTTAGCCTGTAGTATGAGAAGTTAATTTCTGGTTTTGTATAAATTCAAATTTCACTTTTCAAATAAAAAAAATATGTTCAGTGAACTCTCAACTTATAAGACATTTAACTTAATTTCAATTTACAAGACAACATAAATCCTAAAATCAAATTCAACTAATGAGAACATGTAACAAATGTTCTTATTGAATATTTGATATTTACAATATAATATATTTATAAAGGCCGCAGTATACATGTTAATGAATGAATATCCCCTTTTCCAAAAAACTGTCATCGCCAATAGTCTTACCAAACTTGATCAGTAATAAGAGTTACAAGAATAATGGCAGAATAGACTCCTCTCATAAGTCATAGGTTCACTGAGTGTGCTTCTAGATTACTAAGTTGCAAAATGTGATAAAAAAATTACTTCTGCAAAGAATGATAATCCTTTGTGAAAATCTCCGCTCAGCACCATAACAATGAAGATATAAGTAAATCCAATTCCGTAGGAATATAAAACAACTTCAGAATTTGGAGCTTTAGAAGATTTCATAGATTTCTCTTGCACATTTCCTATAATAGCATCACATAAGAGAGCCATTGAGATCATAACAACACCATTCATGTTAAAGTAAGGTGAAATCTTTGAATCGGCTATAAGAAAAGCATTAGTAATTCAAACAATTATATATACCTAATACAAACCCAAAGTAAATAATATTAGTCCAACACACATTAAAAAGGCAGCCATGAAATCAAGTGGTCCATATTTTTTACCTTGTATAATGATGCCACCGATAAGAACTGGTATTAATTTACATGATTTAAAGATAACTTGCGTGGGGTAATTAAGATATCCTAAAGATGCATTTGATAATCCCATAGTTCCTAATGTTAGCAAAGCTAATAAGAAGTAGGTTTGTAAAGGAATTCTGAAACGTATAGTTGATACAATACAGAAAATTTAAAAATATTTATTGTTGCATGTACCTTCGAGATGGAAATCTAGTTGCACATTTCTCTATCAATCCGAATATTGTATAAAAACCAAATTGTACAAGTGTTAAGAACCATCCATAAGGTCCGAATCCCTCGAGGGTGAATATTAGTTCTTGCATATATCCATATAAAATATAGAAGAAAAATACTGCTACTGAACACAATATCAGCTGAACTGTTTGACTATATTGTGTGATATTAAAGCAGAGTATTTTAATCTGCTCCCTTTCTGGTATGTCATTACCGTAATTGTTAATTTTAACATTAACAGACATAGTCAACAGAAAGGGAGGTTACACATTAGGCATACATACTAACTGATTATTTTTAAAAGAAATAAGTTTTGGTTATAACATAACCCTGACAAATGTCATATCGCAAACAAAATCTGTATTTAGCTATCTTCTGACATATCGAAAGCAACAGTTATGTTCAAGGTTATACAAATTAGAACTTCAGATATTTATAATTACTGTCTGTGTATGTATCTGTAATATCTATAATTAATAAGAGGAAAATAAAAAATAATTACTTTAAATATTTATTTTTCAGTTGTTTTAACATGTTGCTCCAAGTTTATACTACGTTACTTTTTTCTAAGTAATCCTATATTTTTTTATGCTTCAATTTTCTTTTGATTGTGTAGTAGAGTCTCATATTGCCCCTTAGCACTAATAATATAGTTCTAACACAAACTCTCCCAATATCATACTTATAGTTTTATTCGTAATTAAAGTAATCCATTTCTAGAATTGTTAATAATAATAAACGTCAGAAAACGAAAAAACTATTATCGCAAATAACTTCGAAGATAAGTTTTTGTGGCAAATTCTACTAGAATCTCATAGTTTTATTTGATTGTTGCTAAAGTAATACAGGAATTGGAGTTTATTTTATAGCCCGATACAAATTTCCATCCACGTTAATTCTTAATTGTATTGCTGCTGCTTATCTTAGTTTAATAAACTCTATTATCTTGCCTGTTTGAAATGACTATTAAATATCTACACGGATATCTCCAAGTATTTATATTAGAAGACTAATGGATTTATTATTATAACCTCACCTTACTTTGCAAACTTTGTAATTACATAGTTGTGTTTAATGTAGTAATAATTCTACTAAATTATAAATAATACAAAATTATTCTACATTGCAAACATATAATATTGCACATACAATAAGAACAAACACAATTCCAACATAAACAAATCATGCGTCTACTAGATCGCCATCTGTAACACTTTTGAATTTAGAAGGTCAAATATTGCAGAGTTCAACGCCATCTATGGCGTAAAAAACTAGGCTGAATAGTAATGGCCGAGTTATGGAAGTGTTATTAAGACTTAGGTAGAAAAGTGTGTTATTTGTTTAGTAGTAAGTTATAATTATGTTGAATTTAATTCGGTGAGAGTGACTTATATTTTTGTGATAACGTGTGTGAGAATGTATTGTACGGTTGACAAGAGTCACAGTAGTGGTGCCCCAGCCACGCAGTCCAAAAATGTGAAGGATGGTAAGTCGAAGTCGTATTTGTTTATTTATTATATTGTGGATGGTCTATATTTATACGGACGTGCTTTAAGACAGAAGGTAGACACAGTATTTGATAC
This sequence comes from Trypoxylus dichotomus, assembly GCA_023509865.1. Lineage (NCBI taxonomy): Eukaryota > Metazoa > Arthropoda > Insecta > Coleoptera > Scarabaeidae > Trypoxylus > Trypoxylus dichotomus. Next base: position 40,956,603 of record CM042074.1, on the reverse strand, counting down.
TATTTTAATTGAATTCTAAATTTTTTATTAAGAAAGACTCCCACGTTAATTTGAAAGTAAAAAGGGCTATTTTTGAAATAAAACTGCAAATGTTTTTATTCTATGTATCTACTGTTTGCGAGATAGCGGTGACTATTTGAATTTCAGAAAAATATATTTTAATTTTTTTTAGAAATCACTGATAATTTTAGTTAGCAGTTTATTACCGCCTTTGTTTTCCTATTTTTTTTTATTACAAGTTCAAAAGTTCAGGCATAAATCTATTTCATTTCGTCTAAAGCTATTTCTCCTAGGAATCCCCCAAATATTAAAATATCTAATTTCGAGTATACCATAGACAACGATCGTGCATTTTTTATGTTTCACCTTCTTGTATAGAAAGCATTAAAGATGCAACAGTATTTTCTCAAGGTGTATTGGGAGGTCGAGGAACAGAACGAATGTGTCTGCGAGATACGGAGATCAAACTCGTTTAACGGATGCATTAGTTATTGTTTATTGAATTGCTTATCAAATTACGGAAACTGTTAAGATACTTCTCCGAAATTTAAATGCAAAGAAGGAAGGTATGAGTAAATTGTACCGGGTTAAAGAGTAGAGGAAACTCAGGTATATAAAGTTATTTACTTTATCTTTTGTAAACATTTTCTGGCTCTAGAACAATTACTACCTAAGTGAGTACCTGAAAAGTTTAAGAAGGAAGAAAGAATCACTTGTTTTTGGGATTCCAATGACTAATTTAATAACATTTGTTTGCAAATACTATAAAGTAATGTGAATAAAAATAGTGCAATGAAATGACAGTTCAAATGTTTGAAGTTATCCAAAAAATTAGTGCTTCTAAAAAAGATAGTAAAAGGCGTTGTGGTGTCATTAATTTTTTGTTCTTCACTACAAAGATTTCAATGTTCTTTGAAGTCTTCTTATTGCAATATTCGTTTTCCTACCTGCTTAGTCTTCTTCTTATTTTCTTTAAACGCATAGGTATTTGAAGTCTTCATGTAAAATCATATAATAATAATTCTTGCCGTTTTTAGATTGCGTCATTTTCAATCTTCTGAAAGATTAGCAGACAAACAGTCTAAAAAGTATTGTCGTATTGGTTCGGACACTTGAATAAAGTTGAAGAACTAAAAGATACTAGTACATATAAATGCAATTCTGGCAATATGTAAATATAAACTTATTCCATTTTCCATTCGTAAAAACAATCCCCTTTGCCCGTACAATAAGCGGCATCCGTTTCACTAGTTTTCCAGGGCATATTGTTCCACTCAATTGATTTGTTGAAATAGAACACACTTTCCGAACCCATCTATTAAGTTCATCTCATAACAATTCGATAAGATCGGTAGCCAAGTCATTATTTGTAGCGTACTATTGTTTTGTTCGATGCTTAAATAAGTATTATGTACGAGTGCTGATACTTTGGATTTGGTTCAAGTCTCCGTACCGGCGTAGAAAGGGCAAAACCAAACAATCAGAACGTTTTCCTTCCTTTACAATTGGCACTATACATTGCGATAACATTCTTTCATCTTTTGCTCTTTTAACAAAAGCAGGTCTTGCTTGTCCAACTACCTCAAATTTCGATTCATCAGTCCTGCGTTTCTCTATGCGTTTCTGCCCACTATAATCATTTTTGCCGCTTTCCTCGCCGAAGTAAGAATTTTCCTACCACAACGTGGTCGGGATGATTTGCAGATTTTAAGTGTGGTTTTACCGTACTAACTTTCCGGTGCAGTTAGTTTTACATTTCGTTTGCTTAACAGCATAATATGCTCATGGTCTGCGTCAGATCTTATCCGTTTACGACTCTCAAACTAATCGCGCGTTGATGTCTTCGAATGATATCACTAACTGTCGATTTATTAATGTGTTCGTCTGAAATTTTGGCAAACCGAATAACCATTTTGATAGAAAGCAATTATTACGGAATGTTTTTCTAAACTTGTTGATTTTCCTCTAAGTATTTTAAGAACTTTTAATGGAATTAGTTTACAAAAATAGGATGCATATGAAAGCAACTTTATTTAGGAATTAGAGTTAATTGGAGATGGCTGCAGAAGTTACTCTATTTCCATGTTTATTGGCGTCGAGAATTATTTCTTGTTTGTTAAGCAATAAAATAAATAAGAAAATTATTGATCATGGTTAAGAACATATTCGTCCTGTCCTCATGTTATCGGTCTATAAAGTTTCATCCAAATATAAACTTTCGATGTTTCCTTCTTAGTCTTATCTTTACAAATCCTTCTACGCTGAGGAGTCAGAAGTTACCATCATTTAAAGTTTCAGAATGCTTCAAAGAATTAAAAAAATGGAAGCTAAGTGGATAAAACAAACTCTGGTTAGTTATAAAGTTTTAATGAAGTATTCTGATACCAAGATGCTGCAATATTAGTTTAACGAGTTAAAAGTCTGTAACAATATACGAAATAAATTTTAGAAAGAAATTAGTGCAAATGTATAAATTCATATCTACTATATAATAACCTAAGAATCCTATCCAATGAACATATATTATTTAATATATATACAGTGAAATCTTCCTTGAACGGACACCAACGGGACCAACTGAAGATGTCCGTTTAGAAGGGGTGTTCGCCTAAAAGAAATATGTAGCAGATATAACAAAAATCGCGTTTTAACGAAAAATGAATATATTAAAGAAACTGGGACATTTAAATCGTATATGTATATAAATGTTTTTAAAATAAATAAGAAACTTAAACTTAAGAAAAAAAGTTTATTTCCTTTAGATACATATATACATACAAAGTATAATATATGTACATAGATACATAGATATAGTATGTAATACAAAACGATGAAATGAATAGTCACTTTAAGGACGCAAAAATTCATATATTCTTGTTTGTTTTCTCTTTTTCTTTAAAATGGCGTCTTCAAATCGTATTTCTAATTTAGAAAGAAGCTCCAAAGACTCTGTATCTCCATGATTTTCGACAAAATTTTTGAGCTGCTTGATCAGTGTAATAGCTTTACCATAATTTGGGATAGCTTCTGTTGGCACTGGAACCTCATCGACATCAGAATCTTCCGAAAGTTCTTGTATTTCAACTGGATTTGCAATTTCTTGTTCTGAATCTGGATCTTCAACATACAAATCTTCATCTACGTTCAAAAAATCATTAAGGTTTTCATTATCCTTCAATTTCAATAAATTCTTATTTCTGAGGATATCTGAAAGTACACTAAGAGGCAAATCATCTTCTAGGTCAGATGTATCAGCCTCAGTTAACTGGTCTTCACTTTGCATATTTACATGATTAAATCCTGCTTTGCGGAAGCAATTTTGAACTGTCTCTTTGGTTACTTGGTCCCAAGCGGTTTTTGCCAAATAAACTGCGTCCAGTGGTATAATTTTCTTTACTAACTCAAAAGCTGTACCAGCAGTTTCAATGTTTATTAGCAGATATTTGAGTATTAGACTTCGGTAATAAGTTTTAAAATTCTTTATAATCCCCTGGTCAAGTGGTTGACAAGTTGATATACAATTAGGAGGTAAAAATAATTTTATGTTATTTAAGCGAATGTCTTTCGAATGAAATCCCGCATTGTCTAAAAATAATTCTTTTTTCTTTAGCCATTTTCCAATCTAGGTCTTGCAACCACTCTGTCATAATTTGTCCTGTCATCCAAGCTTTGTTATTGTATTTCCAAGTTACAGGCAGGTTATTTATATCAATGTTTTTAAAAGCTCTGGGTTTAGCTGTCCTACCAATGACTAGGAGTTTTTCTTTTTCACCCGCCATATTTGCACAATGCAAAATTGTAAACCCCTCTTTGAGATACTTACCCCCAACACATTTTTGCTTCTTTAATGTGAGCGTTTTGTCGGGTAGAGCCCTAAAATACAGGCCTGTCTCATCGCCATTATAGATGTCTCTCGGTGAATATCCCTTAATCAAAGAAGGACATTGTTTTAAAAACGATTAAACACCTTCAGCATTAACCGAAGCTCCTTCTCCCGAAATCGGTTTAAAACTTATATTGTGGCGGATTCTAAATTTATTGAGCCAACCAGAAGAAGCACTGAATGTAGGATGTTCCTAAGAAGCGGCTATTTCTCTTGCTTTACATCGTATTAGCGGATCTAAAAAAAAAAATAAGTTTTTGCGTTTTTGTTACGGCAAACCTATTGGTAATCTCACTTTTTTTATCTATTTTAGAATTTAATATGAAAAGAAAATCAACGCATTAATACAAGAAAACCTTATCTAAAGAAACCATATGCATACCTGTTAAAGGAATCCCCTTATGCCGAGCTGCTGTAAACCAGTCATAACACAATTTGTCAATTTTAATACCATCACCCGTCAAAAAGCTTCTTTTTTCATTTAAATTGCTGTTCGACATCCATTTGTTTAGAAGGATTTCTTTATATTCAATTATATCTGCAGCTTGTGTTTTTCCAATATTAAAACGCTTGGATAAGCCCCTTACACTTAATTTCTCTTTATTGTAAACTTCAACAATCTCAATTTTTTGTTTAAGCGTGAGAATTTTTCTATTTGGATCCATTTCTACAATGAATGTGTCGCTCACTGTGTCTTTTCCGCATAGACATCAGACTAATATTGAAAGCAGATTCAATCGAAAGCGTACACCCAAAGAATTAGAACGGTAAATCACCGACCAACTTGGGGAAGTCTAATTCACGCCAGGCAGAAATGCACGACATAGGCTGCGTTTGTACCGAAGCGAAATTGGCGCCCGGCGCGATTGACAAATGCAATAGCAATACTCTCGATATAAAAATAAGATAAGGCGTTTCTTTTATTCTTTGTCCGGTTAAGAGAACATTTTCTCGTGTCCGCGACCGTTCAAGAGAATGTCAGTCCAAGAAAGAGTTAATACAATGGAAATTATATGAGAGCCGGTCGGAACTATGAGAAACTGCCCGTTTAAGGGAGGTGTCAGTGTTAGAGAGGTGTGCGCGAAGGGGAATTTCACTGTATATATATATATATATATATATATATATATATATAAATAAATATTCCTACTTTCTTCTTTGCCGAAAAAACACTTCAACTATAAATAAATCCAGTTCATTAAACTCTTTCGACTCCTATACATACAATACAGGATCCATCCACCATCAATATGGAAACGAGTGGTAAAAAATAAAGCAAATACTATTTACAAAAAAATAAAATATACACAACAAAAACTATGGTGCACATAGTCGTATATTATTTCGCGTGTGTGTCTGTCTTTTGGATCATTCGAACCGTTTTATTGGATTTTATGCATGTTACAAATACATAATAGAAAATTAAAAATAAATATTTCTGAATTAAAGTAAGTGATAAAATTGTTAAACGCAATTATGGGATTTTTACTATCTCACATTCTTAGATTTGTGATATCCACCCAGCACGTTGCCAAATTCTAAATACGAGGGATGTTTGATAATTAACGAAACAAACTGCAAATAGTGGAAAAGTACTGAAGATTAATTAGATTAGATATGGGGAAACTGGAGGTCAAGTTGACGGTCTTGACGACAAACTTAATCGGTTGTTTGAAAGAAATAACTACAAACATAACCTCTAGTTAATTTCAAAATGTTCAGTGATAAGATTTTTGTTATTGGAAGGTATGAAACCGGCTGAAATTTGCTCGAGAACGTTAGAAGATTATGGTGAAAAGTGTGTATGCCGCGGGAACGTGAGTAAATGTGTTGAATAGTTTAAAACGCGCAGAATAAATGTTGCCGGCATTCATTGTTCTGGATGACCGGTTGAAGTGCTGCCTGACGCGCTGCAAAATCGTATACCATAAATGGGCTTATTCGCGATGACAGATGTATACAAATTGTGAGAAGCTGAACTATGGCAAAATGAAACGGGTTCCAAGATAGTTGATTCAAATTTATAAAGACACAATGTGTTCGCACTTGATCTGAACTTCAACAACGGTTTTTAATTGAGGATAATATCTTTTTAAATTGTATTGTAACCTGCGGTGGAACGTGGGTTTAAATCTATGATGCAGCAAAATCTTGAATGGAAAATCCGGAGTTAATCGTGAAAAAAAAATTTGGGACTCCCAAGACTCTCAAGACCTATTTTTTTGTGATAGTTTGGAAGAAGACGTACTTTGAACAATGAATACTATTCTAACATGCTTCAAAGTAAAGTAAAACCTGCGACGACAAGAAAAGTCAAGCTCTCTCCAAATTTGCGATTTTGCTGCTGGATACCACCTGTCCTCAAACGGCCCAGAAAATGCAAGAGATAATCTAGGATCGGAGTTAGGAGGTGCTGCCACATCTACTTTATAATCCTGACTTAATGCCGTTCGATTTTCATTTGTTTAGAGAAGATAGAATTTTTACGCGGCACGAAATTCCAAGTTCACGAAGCAGTTAAGAAAGCTGTACACAAGTGGCTCTGTTAGCAAAGTCAAGAATTTTTATCACGGGAATAAGCTCCTAAATGTTAGTGGAGATTACGTTGAAAAGTAGTGTAAGTGCCATTATCATTGAATAAAACATTTTTTATTCACAGTTGTTTGTTCCACTAATTATTCCTTGCATTATAACCTTCGTTGTGGGTCGGGCAGGGCTTTATAAAAACTAAAGCAATTTTTAGTACGCTTAATTTTTTTTATATAAAATTACAATGTAATAAATCAAACTGCCGAAAACACGAGAGTTGAGCCTTAGTGAACGTGCAGTAGTTTACATTTTATATGAAGAAGTAATATACAATGGGATAAATTGCAACATGGTTGAAAACTTAAAAACGGTAATACTATATTAAAACGCAAAGAAGAAACCGGACTTTTATTATCTTGTAGATAATAAGCGAAAACGTGCTGCGTCTGTCTGAAAATTAAGTTATTACTAGCAAAAGAAACAAGCAATTGGGAATGTTTTCAATGCAAAAGATGGGAATATGTCAGTTTCAGTGGCGACTCTTCGCCACCTATTAAAAGCAGCTGAACTTATAGGCGGTGTAGCTAGGACCCCATGGTACGGAAAGGGAATAAAAGGAAATGAACGCAATTCCAATTGGTTATATTTCCTAAAATATGTGTTCTATTTGAATTCTATAATTAGAGATATTCAAAATATCACCCTTTCGGTGCAAGGATAAACACCTAGGCTACATCTTTCACGAATCTCCACAGAAAGAAATCGCAGGCTGTGAGATCGGGAGATCTTGGTGGCCAGAACGGAAATATCAAGTCTTCATTTCCACGTTGACTTATTGGGTTGACATTCATTTAGGAAAGGTCGAACATTCAGATGACGATGCTAGAAAATGTAATATTCAGAAACTTTATTCATTCAAGGAATAAACCAGTTTCGCAGCATTCTGAGATATATTACTCCAGTAATCGTGTTTTCGTAAAAGAAAAATGTCTCATGTTCCAATGTTACGCGGAGATTTCCCAGTTATGCGAACAATCTTTCAGTTGACTTTCTCATTGATATGAAACAGCACTTCATCGCTACCCGAGGTATCTTCCATGTTTTGGAACATGCGCTTACAAAATTCTATCTTTTACTTTGTCGTTTGCGAAGAGCTTGTAGCAGATGTAATCCTAGTTTCCTATTCGTTCAATGGGTTGACTGTATTAGACACACATTTTTCTTCGATGATAAAATTTCATTCAACTTATGGTGAAATGCACATTGCACCGCCATTTGCATACTCACAAATGGAAAAAATCTTCTGTTGCCTATTAACTATATGGGTTACAACTAATACTGTCGTGCAGCGCTGGAGTAGTCTAGCGCTAGTATCCAAAACTTTCCAACATCCTCTTTCAGATGTAATTTATAGAATTCAAATAGAACACATAGTACAAGAAATATAGCTAGATGAAAGTGTATCCGTATTTTACAACCATCCTATATTTAACTCTCTCGTTTTAGTATTTATGGCGGGTATTATATGTTGAAATTTATTGCAAATTGAGACATAGATTTTGCCAAATAAAACGCAAACTTACGTTAGGTGTATTAATTTAAATAATTTAGGTTACTTTTTCTAACAAAAGACTATCTTCATTAAACATGTAATAACCAGTAAATAATAACAAACTAGAGGTGAAGTGAGGTACGAAATTGTGACAACATAAGAGATAATAAAAGATAATAATGTTTATCAATATTTACATATATACAAATACATATCCCCGTAATTAATTTTCCAAATAAAGTGAAATCGTCCTTATCACCAAGGTGATATCTAATCTCTAAGCCTGATTTGCGTATAAAATATATTTACTGGCATTTCGTTAAAGCCCTTCTTATCGTGTACATTTTTTTTAATGTAACTATATGAAGTAATTAATTTCCAAAAATTATTTATGTCATCTAGAAGTTAAATTTTAATAAGGATCTTGCAAAGTTGTTATACCAAAATGTAACACAGTATAGAATCCATAGAACTAAACTGAAATTACCTTGAAATTATGTGTGAAAAATTCAACCTTCGGTAAAATTTTTTCTTCGTATTAATTCCGTTGTTAGACTTCTAATTCGACTTTCGTACATATAAAGATGAATTTATGGTACGCTGTTAAGAATCGACTTACGAATACATAAGTTGACCGTGTCGAGAAACAATTGCGGAAACGTATTAAATGCCCACTAGACGGTCAACAAACTTGCATTTATAATAGCATACAAATAAGTCTGCTTAGTATTAATTCCGGTGTTATATGTGCGGCAGGTGTAATAATATATATATATGTTCTCCATGAAATAATTTTTTTGCACTGCTTTTTTATATTTTTTCATAATAATCTGTGGAATAAAGCAGACGAAATGGTAAAATTGAACTAATTGTAAACAGAGCTTTCAATGTAAAATTGCATTTGTGATAACAATAACTTTACAGATTGATTATAAACGATACTATTTGACCGCTTAAATGCTAACAAATTTAAAAACTTAAACTGAATGGTGACAAGGTTTGTGGGGTAATACAATTGATGCAGAATATGTATATTTGGTAGTAGGCGCCATCCCTCCTCACACAATCAAAACATATACATGTATGTACGTGACCTAAGAACTACATAAGTACTATAGATCGTCCCAACCTCCGTATTCAGTATGGGATAGAATAGCAACTTTTATCTCTTACTATCCTTGGTTGCTGTCATTAGCGCTATCTCTACAACCGGTTGCTATGTTGCAACTTATTTACATATGCTGTCGGCGTCGACAACAGTTGTATACTATCTGTCTATTAGCATCAACTGTCAATCGTCATCGTCCTTGTTTTGAAATATTTCGTTAAATTGTTAATTTGCTTATATAGTTGTACAAATTGTTCTTTTCAGAACACTTCTATCTTTTTCAAGCGTGCACAGGGTAATATGGGTATTTTTATTTATTTTTTATAAATGTTATAACAGAATATAAATGTAATTACAGTTTCCACTACATTAATGGAGCCTATAGGAAGAAAACGGCGCAGAGGAGACAAATTTAACCGTAAGGAGAAGTGTATGATTGCAAATGTTTTCAATTATTTCAATAAATCAATGAATGTGAGTGCTGCCGTTCGAGAAGCAAGTAAAGCTTTGGGCATCTCAGACCGTGCAATATATCATGTAAAACAGGAGCAACAAAATGGTTTATTATCAAGTCCAAAAACCTAAAAAAGGAAGGGCATACAAGTAAATGATCGACTGCATACATATGGTGAGAACACGCAAGCAGCTATTCGACGTAAAGTGCATGGATTTTATACAGAATATGCCACCTACTTTAAATACAATTTTACTACTGTCAATGCTGACGATGATCTCCCTAACTTCAGTCGAACAACTTTTCATAGATTGTTACACGATATGGGCTTCGGAATTTAAAAAGTAGGACGAAAAAGTATACTCATTGAACGAGATGAGATTATTAGATGGAGGCACAAATACTTGCGAGAGATCAAGAAATTTAGAGAAGAAGGTAAAATTTACCTCTTGCTATTTGACATGGCTGTAATTTTATATTTCAGGTCGAACTATTATATACACTGATGAGTCATGGGTGAATACAGGACATACGGTAAATAAAACTTGGACAGATACTGCTATTCAAAGTAGTCGACAAGCTCTTATTCAAGGACTAAGCACTGGTTTGAAATCACCAACTGGGCTAGGACCTCGTTTTGCATTAGTTCATGCAGGCAGTGATAATGGGTTTGTTCCTGGTGCTGAATATACATTTCTTTGCAAGAAAAACACTGCCGATGTTCATCATGAGATGGATTCAGAAACGTATGAGGATTGGTTTATAAATAAATTACTTCCAAATATACCACAGAAGTCAGTCATTGTTCTTGATAATGCTTCCTACCACTGCAGAAAATTGGAGAAAATTCCAACAACAGCATGGAGGAAAAACGAGATCATTGATTGGCTCAATGAAAAACAAATACAAATCAGTACCGATATGCTAAAAAGGGGACTTACTGTATTGGTGTGTCACAAATTAAACCGCAATATGATAAAAGTAGGATTGACGAATTTGCAAAAGAAAAAGGTCATGAAGTTCTTCGATTACCACCTTACCATTGCGAGTTAAATCCCATTGAAATGGTATGGGCACAACTTAAAAACTACGTAAGAATGAATAATACCACATTTAAGGTAAAAGATATGGAGCAATTAATTCGACGAGCGTATAGCACTGTAACAACTAATAATTGGCAAAACTACATCAAACATGTAAACAATATTGAAAAGGAAATGTGGATAGTGGATAATTTGCAAGACGACATCGAAGAATTTATTATTCACGTAAGATATTCTGTCATCATCTGAAGATCAAAGTGATTCTTCGACTGACTAGAAAATTAACGTAAGACATAGATATATGTGTGTAATTGCTATTCCTTTCTTAAATATTATTGTATTATACATATACGTATTTCTATGACTCCAGTTCTTTTTTGTTACAAAAGTGGAAACTATTATTTGTATATATATAAGGATCATCTTCTTTTTAATTTAATAAATTGCATAGCACCCAATATCGAAGCAAATATTCACTGTACATTGCATAGATATCGTTCATATGTATATTTGTTTATAGATGTGTGTATAGTATTGTTAATAAATATTGAGATATAACTATTTTATCTGTAGTATTTTTTCCTATAATTTTACGTGCAGCGAAGTCGCTATGCACTCTGTTAAAAGTTAGTTACTTTAATAAAATAATAAGCAAAATGTCATATGAATGTCAATAATTTTGCACCTTCAACGTCAATAAACGTTAATAAAGGTTATGAATTGATCGGGTGAAATTGCAAATAATTAACCGGAAATAGTAATGTACAGCCGATCGGATGATTTGGCAACCATGAAACAAATTCCCATAAGACGTATACTGAATACGGAGGTTGGGACGGACTATAGTCTGTGAGGAAAATGCACATGTAACCAGTTGGCGGGTGAAGTGTTATGTTCGATTCGAAACAAGATACTTAATACTATTTTATTTTATACTCAATACAGTATGGGATCCATAATATCACAGATTTTTGTTCTTATTGACTACGTATGGCAAAATTACGATTTTTTGTTGTAAACTATGTCTTTATTACTTATATTACCGTGCATAACTTAGAGCTATTTATGAAACATTTAGGGAAATTCATACCAGTCTTCCTAGAATAGGATTTACAATCTAGTGTTGATAGTATATGTTCATAACAATAAAACTTATTTCTAAAATTCATTCAAACACGAAAACAATGTATTTCTGTAGACAATTTTATAATGGTAATAAAGCAATAATGCGGTAATAGTAGCAAATTGGGGATGAATGCGTTATCAAATAGAATTTGGGAGGAGTACTAAATCATCCACCTGCCTTATAATAAATTGTACATCTAGTATCCATCCAGTATATAGCCGAGATACTGGAGACATGTATGATTAAGTTAGGAACCCTATTTCATATTGTTACTTTATTTGATCGAAGTTGTGCGAAAGAGAAGGGAAATGGATGATCAAACGCGCTCCAGAATATGCATTTTACACGAAACAAGTACTCCAAGTAGAGAAATTACTCAACAATTAAATTATCTGAATGTTGTGTGCGTAGGACAACTAAAAGCAGAAATGAGACCGGTAGGCTTCAGAGCTGAAAGTGAAGTGAAAGTCCCCAATCACATGACACAAGGCGACCAATACACTCGAGTGATTTCCCTAAGCAATCGCCGCTCTACTAAATTACCGCAGAGTTCAATTTACAACGCCGTTTTGAGGAGTCCTATAGCAGTAAGATAGCCACGGTTAAGTTCTATACACAAACGGAAAAGACTGAACTGGGCAAAGGCTTATGTAGTGTAAATGATTGGAGGAATGTCGAATCGAAGTGGAAGATATGTATGTATTTGAGAATCCTAGAAAACGATGAGGTACCAATTGGATGTGAATTAATTGAGGAGAGGTTCATTTATCAGGAAGATAACTACCCCAAACACACCGCAAAGATGGTTAAAGGTTATTTTCAAGACAAATCTTTTGAAAAAGTCCCATTCTTAATTGAATAGCCACCACAGAGCCCCGATTGCATTCTCATTGAGCTTGTTAAGAAAAATGGATAATATCTAATGCAATAAAATGGAAAACTTATTAATATTATATAACAAGAGGTAGAAGATATTTTATTTTTCTGCTATTCCATCCATTACTCACTTTGCATAAACATGTTTAATCATTTTCGAAAGATAAAGAAGCGGTATCTTATTATATTGAATCCTGTCATGTTGATCTACTTTTTCTTTACGTAACATACACTGTCGCTCACAGAAGTTTGGACACTTGGATTGTGTTCAAGAACAACGTCAAATTAACTTGAAGACCAAAAATGTAAAAACAAATAAAATATAACATATATCTCTTCGCTTAATAAAATATAACAAACAAATTATTAGCACAATTTTAAAGTACTGCATCGCTTCGGATTATTATTGTGTTTAAATTTGAAATTTTCTTCTAATAATCTTGATAGAATTATAAAAAACCTTCAAATAAATTTTACTTCTAATAGTCCATTCAAATAAAAACTTTTGTCACTATGACAGAGTATTCGTTCAGACGCATAATTGAGGAATTTCTTAAAATTGTACTGACGATATGATCCTACAAAACATTAAAAGAAGATGTAAGAAATGTCTCGATCAAGGTGGAGGCCACTTTCAACAATTTTTATAAAATCTTACTTGTTTGTTGTACATAAGTGTACTTCATTCAGCTAAAACATTTTTATGACTTTGATATTTGTCATGTCATTCAAATAGCTTACACCAAAGAAAATTCGTATTAAGAGTTTCAGTAACAAGCTAAGACGTAATTATAATTTCAAAGGCTACTTTGAAGTAAAATTTATTTGAACGCATGTTATATCGTTCAAATCTCGGTATTGCTCCTTCCTTGAATCCCTATTAATTTCTACTGAATTTCCCGTACCCTTACGCCCAAAACAATTTCATATCTGAATAAAACCACTTCCATGGTTAACTATTGGTACAACGTAGTTGCACACCATTTTTCATGCTTAGACTTACCAGCGAAAACTCTTCGTTTTTGAGTGTTTCGAACTTGGATTCACATACCCAAAACACCTTTCTCTGTCCATTGTAAACGCTTTAGTTTATTATCTTACTGTAGAAGTGATTTTCCCATTGCAACACGTTCATGTAATTCTGCTTTTTGTAATCGCCGTTTTACGATACTTACTTAAATCTAATTCGCACGTCCGCGATGGAATTCAGCGGCTATTTGTGATGGCATTAATTTTCGATTACGCCTGGTAATGAGTTTTAAGTCCTAAATTACCTACTTCAAAGGTGCTTCCTGACGTTCCTGAGCGATTGCGGTTTCTTAAATTCTCTGTTCGATGAAATTGGTGTACGGTATTATTAGTGGTGAATTTTGCAATTCCAACTTTTCGTTTAATTGGATAAATAGAATAACCTTTTTCTTGTATAGTAATGATTGAGAATTGATTCTCATTTATCAACTTTTTTCACTTCATTATAGGTTAAATTCGACTATAATTGTGGAACGCTAGAATACAATTGAAAAGGTAAATTGTGAAGAAATACGAGAATTCGTATTTTGTCTTTCAAATGTGCGTTTAGAAAAATTTCAGCTACATCCATATGCTCATAAGTTTTTTTTTGTTTTTAATTATTTTATTTGTTATATACATTCTTGTTTTAATTTTTTCCTGTAAATTTCGAGAATGTAAAAAAACAAAAAAATTATTGTAATATTCTTAATGTACTTAAACTTTACTAATTGATAAGAAAATATTACCGTGTTACAAATAAGCCACTAGCAGCAGAGAACGCAGCACTAAATGAAGTCAAGAGCATTTTAGAACAGGATAAAAACCAATGTTTGCCATTCAATTATCTGCAAAATTCCTTACGAAATTGACACATTATTGTAATTACTTGTGTACGAACGAATATTTCAGATTAATAACATATATTGTCGCAGCTTCATCTGGCTTTTCAATATATAGTGGTTAAGACTGCAGAAACGAGTTCTGTGAATGTGTGCGGCTCGATTACTATCAATGTTAAAAATAATTAAAGTAATTAGTTACGATTTTAGTTTTATTGTGTTGCTGATGTAGACTATTCATAAACAAAACACACATCAACAACACAATCGAAACTAAAATAGTAAGTAATTACAGTCACTACTTTCAATATTGAGTCGCAAGCATCTCTAACAGCAGAAGTTTCTGCAGCCTTAATAGTGATAAATAATCTTTTAAAACGTTTTTGTATTGTTCTTGCTGTATGGTTGTCTATTTTGGCTTTATGTTGTAATACATGATCAAATTATTACAGAGGGCGCTAAACTCAATCTGGAGAACATAAAAATCGGACATTTTCTTCAGAAATTAGTTTACTTAATTATTAATGAAATCCTCGTGCCAAAGGTACTAAGCCTTTTTCGTCAGTTTTGTTAATGGTATTTTTTACTGAATATTTACATTTTAATTCGTCTATTTTTACAAAATTCGCGATTATCCCGAACCGTTATCGTTTCTTTTGCCGAAAAGTACTCATTAATTTAAAATATATTTCGGTTTCTAGGAGAGTACAAATTTTTGTTTTCTTCTTCAGCGTTATGTTTTTTTTCTTACCCATAGCAATTAGTTTTTTTTAATTCTCGTATAAATAAATAATAAATAGTAAAAGTTAATTGAGGACACAGCACAGTAGAAAGATGTTTATTTTAATTTTCGAACACAGTAGGTAAGTTATCTCTACTGTGCCATAGATTGGAAATAAACTAATTTCAGATTTATAGGAGGTAGTAGTTACCTGTCGTTCGACAATGGATCTAAACAATAAAATAATTTCCGAATGTATGTATTACAATATATCGGCTTAATTATAGCATAATAATAATAATAAGTAGCATTTCAGAACCCAGCTCAAATTAACACCAGTGCTATGCATCTGACGCCAAAGAGGTGTCAGTAGAAACAGGTATATATTGGCAAATTATAAAAATTCATTGAAATGGACACTAATCTCTTCCATATTATTTCTAAATAGTTTCCGTTTTGGCAAAAATGGAGACTTTAACTTTCTTCGTCTAATACTAGAAAAATATTTACTACATGAATATCCCCCGCGAAATGTTCGTTGATGAAGAAAGAATTGCTTCTTTTCATGGTAATAAACGGTGCAAATTTCACTAAAAAACTGTTTTTGCATGTCGTAAAAGATTTTCTTGATCTGTCGAAATATAAATTCAACTTAAAATTACGCAGCAGATAAAATTTTGACATTTTAATGATTTAAACTACTGGAATAGTATCAGAGGGAGAATTTTTGAAAATGTATCATACCACCCACGTTAGTATTGCCACGCGGAAAAAATATAGATGCGAATATCGCGTGCCATTATCGCATAAATATGACGTATGAGAGCGGCGCGTGCTCACACTTAAATCAATTTTTTGAAGTTTCTCTTTGCCACCATCGTATGTATGTACCTACATACATACGTATATACATAGGGGCTTATGATGGAGAAATATATATGGATCGACGCGGCTCCATAACATCGCCCTGCGGTCGTTTTTCACGAAATTCTGTTAAATGAGTTGCGAGCGACGGTTCTGCATAGGATGAGCCCATCGCCGTCCGTAGCATATCCCAATTTATTATTATTTCACACGTTAGTCGGTAACTGAGAAAATGAGTTAAGTGCGAAAACCGTGTGGGACGTAACGAATATGACGGCGAGCGTTTGGTAAGGTTCCAGGAACAAGCGGTTTACGCTGTAATGCATACACTCTTCGTAACGCCGCAATTTTGTTCAGTATTAATGAAGGAATAAGAAATTAACGTAGCGTGAAAACCGTTCAGAGACAGATTGTTATAACGTTTGAGGCGTAATGTTGTGATCTATGTATATAAATTAATTCCTAAATCTGTAAAAGCGAAGTGTAAAATTTTAAAATACCACAGTCTTCACTTGTCGAATTATTATTCTCTTTGGTGATGTTTTAATTGTTGCTTCACTCACGTTCTTAAATATTTTCTTACATTCGATTTCAGTAATGTTGGACTCTGATTATGGTCATTGTAAATCGCAGAATATTTTCGTAATGTATTTAATAGAGTAATGCTGCGAAATACAGCTACTCATGGTATTGGTAGAATCATTCATCATTCATGGGAAAGACGATGTGAGGAGAGAAAAATGCTAACACGCGGATGTGTTTCTGCCTACGCGGTGTCATCACCACGATCTTGAGCAATTTCTCTGCCCAACACACTGCAATTCTCTCTCTGCTAATATTACCGTATCTAAAGTAACAGTCTGTCAACATTCTTGACGCTACCTAGTACCGCACGAATAACATATTCGCGTGCAGTTTCAAACACAGCGAAACAAGCAGCTACAATTTCTCAACCCTTCCCTCAAGCAGCTCATGGACTACTAAATCAGAGAGGGCGCGCATACAGTGCATAGAGTAGCGGCGCTTGGGAATGATCAATGTTAAGTATTGTTCTCTAAGGCGGATCCTCATGCCTCACCCCCCACCTACTTCTAATTGGTTGTTTGATTAATGTTTTTGAGATTTAGTTAACTGACATTTGTAGACCATATCTACATAATATGAAGTTTGTACCTCAAAGTGTTGTTGTATATCCATTAAAATGGACCATGTAGAACAAAGGGCCGTAATGAAATACCTCCAGAATAAGGGGTTGACACCATTATGGCAACTATTGGTGAGTCTGCAGTTTCTTATGATATAAACAACGCTGGTGTCGAGATTTTAAATGCGGAGGAACACCTTGCGGAAACCAACATGCCGGCGGTCCTCCTATAACAGTAACAACAGACAAAAATATTAGAAAAATATACGATATCGTACTCGAAAACCGACGAGTACGCATCAGGGACATTGACTTATCATATGATGTGGTGCATAACATACTGACTAAAGAATTAGATATGAAAAACATTAGTGCAAGACGGGTACTCCGAATGTTAGCTTTTTTGAGAATGTTAACCATTGATCAAAAAGAAATTGGGTGTTGATTTCTAAGTGCCTCTTGGAAAGGTACCAAGCAAACAAAGAAAACTTCTTTAGTCAGTATGTGACTATGGATGAGTCATGGGTGCAACGCTATGATGCCGAGGCCAAAGTGAAAAGTAGAGAGCGGAAACATCACGGTTCTCCTCCTCTACGCAAATTTAAGGTCGTGCCGTGTGCTGGAAAGGTATTGCCGTCTGTGCTATGGGATGCTCAATGAATCATCCTGAATGACTATTTGCAAATGGGACAGAGCATTACAGGGACCTACTACGCTATTAAAGAGAAACGCCGAGGAAAGTTAAGGTACGGTATGCTGTTCTACCAGGGTAATGCTCCCAGCCATCCATATGGTATTAGTATGGCTGCTATACACCAGACAGGCTTTCAATTAGTGGAGCACCTGCCATATTCGCTGGATCTGGCTCCTATTAATTACAGGCTGTTCCCTAAATTAAAAGAAATCTTACATAGAGCAAAATTTTCCAGTAATTATGAAGTGATACAAGCTGTGGTGGTTTGCAGAGACCGGACAAAATTTTTTTCAGAAGGCTGTTGAGATGTTGAAGCACCAATGAATCAAGTGTATTAGTGTAGAGGGAGACTATGTCGAAAAATAAAAAATATAATTCCACTGTAGTTATACTGAAAGGGATCAGGGTACAGCATAGAGATCCACCCTCGTAATAGAAGACTTACATTGGATTTCAGAGAATGGCAAAGCACCACACATATGAATGTAAAAAATACAGAACCAGATTTTATGAAAGTTTAAATACGCCCCTGAAATAGCAGTAGGTAATCTCGTATGCTATTTTCTGTACTCTAGTTAGTGTAGTAGTGAGAATACTTCAGGGCTTCTTTATGCCAGGCAACTTTCTCAAGTGGAACCTTTCCTTCCGCGTTTTCTTTATTGTTTGTTAGGTCCACTGTTAATGATGAAATTATCCCTTCATGATTAGCTAGGATTTTTTCATTGCCTCTCATAAGCCATCATTTGTTTTGAACAGATCGTCTACATTGGCCAATAGCCTTTGTATTACCAGAGACGTTTTAGAGAACTTCATATTGAAACTCATGTTCGATTTTTTAAAACAAGAATATGGATAAAATCATGTCCGATCCTTTTCTAATAGTTCCATAATTTTTCTTTGTACTTATGATCTCCGCTCGCTTAAAAATCAAGGGTAAAACGTTTTACTCAACTTACACTTCTAACGCAACGTGGTATTTCACATAGCCGCTAGCTAAAGGTGTACAAGAAAAGGACGGAATATCCGAATTGAAATGGGCAAAAGCGATCTGTTTCTATAAACTTTCCAATATCGCCCAATTCCCATAAAGTACCTGTATTGTGGCAAATACATACACGACGTTTTATTGGTTTTCCTTCCTTCTACTTTTGTAATTTCGTCCCCGACGTTGGGAGGAGAGAGATCGACGTTCAATTGAAAACTGGAAGTGGCGGCAACAGTGACGCCCCCTAGGCGCCCCTGTGATAAGGGGAAACAAGTCCCCTGTTAACGGGTAGCTTTGCCTACGGCTATAGACTATGTCGCTTAAAGCGGAACACATCCAGAATTTACGCGAAAGTAAATGAGATTTAAGCACGATCGTTTAGTTTCTTTTTTTAGTTTGTATGAATGCATCTTTTTCCATCATATAAAGAAAGATATTAAAACTTGCTCACGAGAAAATGAACTTATATGGATGAATAAATAAATAAATAAATATATAAAATATAAACACGCTGCAATAAAAAGTCGCACCATCCAAACAGATTTAAGCCACATTGATGAAATAAATAGTAAATCTTTATCTATACCAATCAACAATTCCGGACGAAATAAAAACATTTTTATCTAGGATTCGAGGAAGTCATGACTCGGCATTTGCTCTTAGAGATAGGTGTCAGCTAACGTATAGGTTGAGATGGAGATCATCAGAAATGTGGAATAAAGAATATTATCCGCACAATTTATCAATGGAGTTTGTCTTTCGTTCTCCATTTATATTATAGAAACCGACGTCTTGTTTTGCCTATGCCTCATTTAAGTGCGCTACGTTTCAATTGCAAATACAGTACTTGGCAGTTTAGTTGGCAAAATAAGTAGAGTGACAATAAGGTTGTGGTCAGGGTATATGGTACAATGTACAAAATTGCTCCGTCATAGTAAATGTGAATTGTAGACAATTTTAAGCTTGCTCAGAGACTAGAGTAATTGTTCTTTGTTGGTAACACAAATGCCTTACATTTCTCATCTGCAATCATTGTAGTTATTAGGGATGGATTGTCATGAAAGAACAATGTATTGATATTCTTAAATCACATTACACGTGTTTGTGTAGTAGGTATCAATGGTTCATTTAATGAATCCACTATTCGAAGATTAATTTAAAGGAAACTGGTTCGGTTGTTTGGTTCGGTTATGGACAAACAAACTCTAGCGCGTCCTCATCCTATGCAGTAGGCGGAAACATTGCAGTCATAACAATTAAACATTAACAGAACCAATTTGCAACGAATTCTCACTAATTATTGCGGATTACGAGCTGGGATGCATTTAGAGCGTTCTTTTTTGAGAATGAGTTTGGCCAAGCTTTAACTGTTAATGGAGTGCTGTATCGTGACATGATATTGTAGTTTTTGTGACATCAATTGGATGATATAGAGCTCAAAGAGAGTATGTAGTTCTGATAGTATGATAGTACATACTATGCAGCAAAAGGAACGATCTATTTGTTAAGACAACATTTTCCTTGCCACGTGATTTGCCAAAATATTGACGTTAATAGATCCCAGATCTAGCGACTTGACGCGATGCTATTTTTTCTCTCCAGGCTTTCAGAATACCAAGATCTACACTAACAAATCAGAAACAGTTTCTGAATTACAAACAGAAATCTAGTGCGAGATTGGAAATATCTTAGAAAATTTGATCAAAAGGATCAGGATACGTCAACACAACCAATTAGTCGACACTATATTCCATAATTAATCTCAATATGTCTACTTTATAAATTAATAAGAATTATCCAATTAAATAATTTATTGTGTTTCATTAAATCCGCTGTAACCGATAGGCGGCCGTTCAGTAGATTTTCTAGATCTCCAATTAGAAGACATTAGCATAATACTTGCTTAAAATTAAACTAATTTATTTGTGTACGTCCTTATATAATTTTAAATTTGTGTTTTTTTAAAGCAAGTTTTAATGCCGCACGCTGCTTATGTTAGTTTTCGCATCTGTTTTGATTCTGTACTCCTGCTCTGGAGTGTCATGGCCTGATGATGTGGAAATGTACACGAAACCGATAACCATTGATTAATTAAATTTGGGATACTCTTGGATTGGTCCCATTTTCTTTTCCTTTTTCTATATTTGTTATAATTTATTTATTTATTTTATTTATATATACGTATATTTATATTTTATTAATTTCACAAATATCAACAGTTTTTACAAATTTTTACCACTTTGCAAATTAAAATTATCATTGTACCCGCTTTTGAATTCATACTTTGAGAATGCTACGTAATGGTATCGTATTGTTCTTGTAAAATGGAATATTTGAATTAAATTTAAATACAATGCGAACGATGTTGAATAATTTATGTGTACGTTTCAGATAAGCACATATAGCATTTTAAATAGTCAAAAATATGTCTTTTTCTGATAGATATTAACTACGTACTACATGCGTTATTACTGGTAATTTGCGAATGTCTCTAATAGAATGGAAAAATATAATGTCGGCGCTAGTTGAATAGGTCAAGAACTGTGAAAAGTAATTGTACACTTACTTGATTGTGGTTATTATCATTTTAATTTTGCGGCGTAACGAGGCATACCGTGTGTAATTTTTAGGTACTAATCTCAACAATACGTATGAGGTGATTGATGATTGTCTGGATGAGCTACATTGTGTTAGGTGCGTCCAAGAGATACAACGTTTGTTCTATTGTGTGTACGGTTCTTGCTTTTCGTGTGGATCAACACTTTTTTTTCTTTTACGTTAACATATGTGCATTATATGTTTTCTATTCCATCACGATTTTAAGATATTTGCTCAAGTATTTTTTAAATATAATTAAAGTTATATTTTATTTTGATAACTAGAATTCGAAATATTAAAAAAGAAAATAAAATTGACACATACTGATATATCAAAAAAACAGAAAAAAAAAACGTAATTGCCAAGGTTGCTCGCATTTTGCATGTACTAGATGAAATTCGTTCTCGGTGTGCCGTAGGTGAAAGTTTGTATTGTTCTAGATATAGTCCTGGTAGCACTTGACCGAAGTTCGAAACAGTCAATTGCGTTATGAGTTGTCTTATAAAAGGAAACCGAACACCGTGCTCGATTCTACATTCAGCAAGAGTTTATGTATCGCATTGATGTTGTAACATATATGTATCCAATATCCAAATCGCTATATACGAGGGATGTCTTTTAAGTTTTGCATAGTGGGATACAGAGGGCGCCACTAGTCATATGTCAGTACTAGAAATTAACCCCCACATTTATTTAACCTAAATCCACAATTTCTACAACAAACTGTCAAAGTTGACAAGCTAGTTGAAAAATAGAATTAAACCGAGAACATTTTCGCGCAATAATTTTTTTATAATTTTCGAGGACAATTCAAGAAAGATCAACATGTGGCATATCGCGAGATTGAGGCATCATTAGGGAGTTCAAAGACCTCAATTCAATACATATTGCATGAAGAATAGTGTGTAAAAAGTTAGTTTCCCGTTAGATACCTCATCTACTGATCAAAGAATAAAAAGCAGCTAGGGTGAATTGGTGTCAAAAAGCTCTAGACATCGTCAGCGGATTTATTTATTTGAGCCAGAAAATAAACCCCCGTCGTTTGTGTGGACGTTCCAAAGTGAAGAAAAACCGACAAAAGTCATCTGTTCTCGAAATGTTTCCAAAAAGATTTTTGTCTCGAAAGCAGGTTATATAACAACAATTCCAATTCAAGGATCAAAGAACTGTTACTGCCGATTGGTATACAACCATTCATTGACCGTAAGTCATCGCTGATCTTCGAAAAACCAACCCCAAAGGACTAATCACCTTCCAAGACAATGCAAATACGCAAACAGCACGCAAGGCAATTGCATTTTAGTGCAACAAAATGTCGAATTGTTAGACCATGCTCGATACATTCCGGACCAAGGTCTTAACAATTTCTTTACCTTTCCAAAAATCAAGAACATACTGCGTGGTCGTCAGATTCCAGCCGTCAGAAGAAGCAATCGATGCTTTCAAAAACACAATTTTGAGTTGGTTCGACGCATGCAAAAGTGCATTAATCTTTGTAGGGAATACTTCGAGAAGTAATAAAGTCCTTAAAAGCTATCTACTATTTATTCCACCTCAATATGCTAAACTTAGAAGACGATCCTCGTATTTTGTCATCCTTGGAAAAGAAGGATCTCAAACAAATCTTATGAGTACGCTTAATTGTTTGATTGCAGATGTTTTATACTGAATCCCAAATAATAGACACATACTCAATTTTGTAAACAACGAGTGCAAACTATGGCATATTAATAAGCTCCAAGTTAGGAACGCAAGCACGGCAACAAAGACCACGGCACGTGACGCAAATAAGCACGTGTTTTCACTGTATTTGCAAACCGTTAAGTACGGGCTAACATCAGTAGTTATTACTAGCAGTAGAAACATGCAGTAAGTAGCAAAAAATAGGGATATTTTATGTGTGCAGGTCATAATAAAACATTTGTTTACATTTAATGCTAGTTTCTTATTAACTATTGGGTAATGATATCAGTATTCCTTTTCAACTCCACAACGTGTGATTCATTCGAGATCGCTGAAAAGATTTTTTAGATCGTTAGCATACAATAACACCAATACGCCACAAGAAAAGGAAGCAAGTTCAATTTATAAATAACACAAATAATACGGCGGTTGAATTGAAATCTTGCAGAGGGTCAGATGTGCAAATGAATTCGCAAGATTGGAAACAAATCCAAACGCGGAGAATTTGCCAAGGCCTATTGGTCCCGGAATCTTTTCTAACAATATTGCTAAATTCGAAATAAAAAAGTATCAAGGAAACAATGTAACAATGAGTTGTTTTGCAGGCATTATTCAAGTAACTTAGCTAATATTGATGATATAGGGATTGGCTGAGGTTAGGTAGAGATGACATAATTGTTCTTAAAAGCAGCAACAATTTTGGAATATGTTCATTTACTAAAGAAAACAATTATATACGAGGGCTGCTGGACATATTTTTGGAATATTTTACAACTGTCACATTCGCAAAACTTGACCAAACTTATCCTTAATTCAGTTAAGTGATACTTAAGTGAATTAGTCTGTTTAAATTATGTTCACAAGAAACTTATTTTACATAAAAATGGAATTTCCATGTGAAAATTTTCGGGTCATGATTTCAAAACTTATTGAACATCGAAAGAATGCACTGCTTGATTTTATTTGGCTTTTGAAGATGAAGCAATATTCGCTGAATTCCAGCGTAGAAACACCATTCTTAGAGACAAATTTCGCAAAAGTTGTCAATCGACATCTTGATATTTGGCGCGGAATGATTGAGATCGGCATGCTGCATATTGTGAGGTTCAAGCATCCTTGGGCATTGGTATTAAACCGATCTACGTAATTTTTAATGAACATTTAAACATACAGAACCTGCGCAGCCGTTAACACCTACATAATTTGACAGCAGCTCAAAAACGAGTTCGTGTTAATTGAGGCACTGAAATGGAACCGAGGTTATTCAATTTGTTACTGGTGGTAATGCCTGACTATATTCGAACGAGTTTAAATGTAAACAACAATCCACCCTTTGGATATTTCAATATGAACCAAAACGAAGAAAGATTGCTCATATACATAGTATTGCGAAGCAAATGGTTGCTTATTTTTTCGGTTTTATTAGTCATGTGCTGCCACAGCTTTAGACATTCGAGGAACTGTGAACGCTGGTTGCTGCACCACAATTTGTTCATCGGAGGTAGTTATTAAAATAAGAAGAAATAATCAAAGGCCTCGAATTATTCTTCATTATGAATTGATTTTCAGGCAGTGGAAATGAAAGTAGTCTTCGGAGTCGAAATACAAATTTCTAACTTGGAATAATAGGTTTAATATGAATTATAAATTATTCATCAATTGTGTAGCAATTTAGTTCGTTTTTATTTCAATATTACTTAACAAGCAATACACATTACTGCACATATACATAACTCAAATATTAATACAAATGGCAACGTTAAAGTCGATAGACAGAGCAATAAAGGGCAGCCTTTCAATCGTTATATTACAAGGCAAAAGCAATAACGTTACTCCTCTTATTACTAATTTGGCAGCTAATCTGCGTTATTTCATGCGCGCAAATGGAACGCATAGCAACAACCAACAGCAGTAGTATGGTGACATTAGTCCTAATAATCGCGAACTCAATTTAAAACGGAGCTGAAATTGGGTCTTTGCGATACCAATACTTTCTGGGTGGTTTAATGGTCTCCTAAACCTTGGTAGTAAAGGTTTGGAACTCTCCTTTATTGCTGGAGATTTTCATACCACTCATTTACTATTTCGTGATTTAATTGCTCAGTGATAATAATGTGTTATGATAACGTTTATCTACTTATTTATTGCAATTTTCTTAAACTACAAAGAGCTTGCCTCATTGGATGATTGTGAGGAACTGTTTTCCTTTGAAAATTGCTTGCTCCAGAAGAAAATGTGTTGGACTACATTTAATAACTCGACAACCTAAGTATACGGAATTCGCCATAACATACAGATGCAATAATATACAGACTTCACTTTCGCTATAACGAGAAGCAATACTGTTGAAACATTTTTGCTGATATCGGTAGTTGAGGAATGAGTTGTACAACTTACAGCTTTTTTCATTTATGAAAGAAACAGTTTCATGTGTTGCTCTTTTGCAGTGTAGAAGGGTATATGGTGCTACTATTTCGATATTAGAGATTTTATATTCTGTTAGTATTTCAATGTCGGTTAGATCTGATAATGATATGTAGGGATTGTGATTAAACAGTTAGCCAAATACTGCAAAATTTATAACCGTGAACATGCAGCAGCTCATCCCTAAACAAGCGCTATAACGAAGTAACTATCACAACATTTTTTATTTAAGATCACAAAACAACAAAATATGAGTTCAACAAGTGTAAATATTCAACATTCTCTGACTATACACATAACAGTAATGCCCTCAGTCAGACTATAAAAAGAGCTTGGTGAAAAAGCAGGATAAAATGTTTTGTTTGCGGCACAAAGCGGCATACGTACGATGAGTGCTTTTCGAAAAACTTTCACGTAATGGTACTTTTCCTTAAGCATCTTCCCATTTCATTCGACCACATAACACGGTAAATTAACACAATTTTTTTGCGGCGCAAAATAAGTCCTATACGTGGTTGATATTTTGTAGGCATCTACATGTCCCCAACCTGACCGTAAAGAATGCTTTATATCCGTGGATTTACACTAGATGCGTGTTACAAATGCACACTACCCACTATATGTGCGGTAAGCAAGTGGGTAACACTTGCATAATTGGAAATTATTCAAAGAAACAATTTTTTATTCCTATCAAAATATTTGTGTTACTAAATTGTAAGTGCGAGATAGATTATAATCTATCTTATAATTCCTCTGTAATGTTTTATGTGTACGTAATGGCATTAAGATATCGAAAATGAGGTAAACGGCTTAGGTCTTCAAAAATGTTTATCCCGGCCGGCATAAAATATGTAAATAGATAATAAGGGTATTGTAATATATTGAAAAATTTAGTTTTCATTCAGCTTGCGAATTGCAAGCAGTGAATAGTGAGAAATTTGTGGAAAGTGTTTTAAAACAGCGAGTAACGTTAAAGTAATATCGGTAAGAAAAGAATCACAACATCGGTACAAATGATGGAGAAATTGCTAAGTTACTGAAATTAAACCGTAGAACCGTGGATCATAATGTTAGAAGGTATCAAAGAAGTGGCGGTATATGCACTAAACAGTGCCACGGAAAACAGCGCAAGAAAGTGCTGCGGAAGTGAATATTTCGCGCCCAAAATCAGCACGATGAAAAGGCGTTTGCGCCAAGCTGGTTTGTAAGGAAGAATTGCTACGCGAGCACTTGAATCCTGTGTTACACCAACAATAAAACGTAGTGGAGGATCAGTCACGACAGTACCACTGTGGACGATTTGGTCAAAATAGACGGTATCCTTGGAAAAGATGGTCATAGAGAGATTTTGGAGAGATATGGTGTCTCACCTGGAACACGATTAATCGGTGGAAACTTCGTGTCTAACACGATAATGATCAAAAACACGCAGCAACACGGCATAATGTTGCTGCGTGTTGTGTAGTTATTCCAACTGGAGTACAGAGACAAAATTTTTTGGAAGGGACTCGACCGACAGATTTGAAAATCTGCTGCTAATTCGACAACAGTACTTTGAGCGCAACTGCATAATACGTGAAGGAGAATAGAACCGCTAACACTGGCCACATTGGCGACGAATCGCAATTTTAAGTTGATTTATGATCTTCTTGTCAAATTGATAAACACATAGCTATTATAACTGTTACAGTTCATTGTATAAGTACAGAACAAAGGTTGATTTTATAATTAGTTTTTGACTGGCTTTTGTAATATTTTAAGGGTGGGTAGCCACTTATGGCCGTTAGTGTATATCCTAAATTATAACAGAAAAATAGAGAGAAAGGAAAAAACAAAAAAAAATCTAAAAGATCGTGACAAACATTCTTTCAAAGTTGCTAACAAGTGGTAAATAATATTTTATTGTAAAATAATTTATGGGAAAATTGTGAAGCATTGATTATATCAAAAGAATATTTTACACGTTTAAATCAAAACAATTTACTTTTCAAAATATTTAATGAATATATGTAGATGTAAACTGTACCGGTGTGAAAAGAGCAGCCAGTTTCTCCGATGATACCCGAACGCCCATAGGCGGACATAGAAGGCAGAATAAATAATTAAATTATAAAAAATTATTATCCACGGAAGTTCAGTAGCTACCACATTAAGAGTCGGCACATACAATACTTGTTATCACACATCGGTTATATTTGGAGGGTAGTTTCGTATGTGTATAGGTATTCCACATACCGAATCTGTATGTGATAGCTCATGAACTTCCGCGAATATGAATTTTTATATGAGGCGGTTGTAGGTAAAACACCCCGTGAACCCTTTGCAAGTCGATGATATTTGGAGGATAGTTTCGTATGTGTATAGGTATTCCACATACCGAATCTGTATGTGATAGCTCATGAACTTCCGCGAATATGAATTTTTATGTGAGGAGGTTGTAGGTAAAACACCCCGTGAACCCTTTGCAAGGGGATGATATTTGGAGGATAGTTTCGTATGTGTATAGGTATTCCACATACCGAATCTGTATGTGATAGCTCATGAACTTCCGCGAATATGAATTTTTATATGAGGCGGTTGTAGGTAAAACACCCCGTGAACCCTTTGCAAGTCGATGATATTTGGAGGGTAGTTTCGTATGTGTATAGGCATTCCACATACCGAATCTGTATGTGATAGCTCATGAACTTCCGCGAATATGGATTTTTATGTAAGGGGATTGTATGTAAAACACCCCGTGAACCCTTTGCAAGTCGATTATACTTGGAGGGTAGTTTCGTGTGTGTATAGGTATTCCACATATCGAATCTGTATATGATAGCTGATGAACTTCCGCGAATATGAATTTTTATATGAGGGGATTGTAGGTAAAACCCCCCGTGAACCCTTTGCAAGGGGATGATATTTGGAGGATAGTTTCGTATGTGTATAGGTATTCCACATGCCGAATCTGTATGTGATAGCTCATGAACTTTCGCGAATATGAATTTTTATATAAGGAGGTTGTAGGTAAAACACCCCGTGAACCCTTTGCAATTCGATTATATTTGGAGGGTAGTTTCGTGTGTGTATAGGTATTCCACCTACCGAATCTGTATATGATAGCTGATGAACTTCCCCGAATATGAATTTTTATGTAAGAGGATTGTAGGTAACGCACCCCAAGCACCCTTCGAAACTCAATTGTATTTCGCAGGTATGAGTGTGTGATAACAAGCATTATATGTGCCGAATCTTGATGTGGTAGCTACTGAACTTCGGAGAAACTGGCTGCTAACTTTGGCTGCTCTCTTCACACCGGTGTAAACTGTCATTAAAATGCTTTAATGATTAAATAAAATAAATCAAACAAATTGTTTACCGAGATAAAATTTATTTAAGTTTCAAGTAGAACTATAAATCACACAGCTACAATTTTAATACTGCTGATTCGAGCATAATAACTCTTCAAGCTGTGTTTAAATACGTATATTACATATATGTCTGGGAGAATATTGAAGGTTTATATTGTTAAAGTTGCTAGTCCGGGTGACGATTTTATGACGCAGACATTAGCTCGATATTAATTAACTTTCGCAAGAGATCACTGACGAGGTGCTTTTGTAACGTTACGGTATTTCGCGCAGAAAGCTTCCGTTTTGACGTAAATTCTATGGGTATAAAATTATTGCGATTAAGTTTCAGTCTTGCAGTGAGCTTTTCACATTTACGTATACATATATACGCCACGATACAATCGTTTCGAATTCGGTTTTGTAATTTGGACATAGGGCCAATATTTCGTCAGTTTCTCGTCATGATTTTAAAATGTTAATAAAAGGCCTTAAACTTTGAAAAACGGTTTATTTAATTTTTTGAATTCTATTTCTAAACTATTCATATTTATTTGATTATTACAAAGGGAGATTTTCTAATAAATAATTCTTATTTTATACTAAATGTCCCAAAAGTTAAGTGGGGAGGTGAGGCGCATGCCAATCGTTTTACTGGAATGGAGTGCTCGTGCTACGTGCCCGAGTTTTGCAAAAGCTTCTCAGATGACGCGTATTCCCACTTTAATAGGTACATAAGCATGCAGAGCCGTCGTTATTGGAATTTAACAAATTCAAAACAAAGGCTACTTCTCCGCCAAAAGTTAGGTTACTGTTTGGGCTGCAATGTTAGTACAAGGAATTATCGACCCGCACTTTTTTTGAAGATGATAGAGGCTGTGCAGTAATGTAAATTCCGGACAATATGTGAAGATGATTAACAACTTTTTTTGCCAGCCTTGCAAGATTTTAATGATTTTAATCAGAACACTTGGTTCCAACAAGATGGAGCGACATCACACACGTCTAACGTGTTACCGGTTGTTCGTGAAATTTCGCTGGAAAATTAATATCCGGGCAGGGTAACATAAACTGGCCGGCACGTGGCACCGATTTGACACCAATTAATTCTTTCGTTTGGGGATACCTTAAATCAAAGGTATACAGCAATACTCCTCACTGTCTGAATGAATTAAAAGCGAATATTCGAAGCGAAATTACGGGTATCACGGATGCACTTTGTAGTTCCCAAAAATTTTGCCTCACGTACAGAAGTGCCAGCAAAATAACGGAACACATTTAGAAGACATAATTTTTAAGAAATAAATTCCCAAAACTTTTATTTTAATAAGAAAATAAACAGTTATTCATTCAACCTGGCCATTATTTTATTATATTCTTTCTATTTTGAAAAGGACTTTTGAGACATCCTGTATAATATCATATTTTTAATATAACGTCTTATCTGTAAATTTTATACTTGTATTTGACAAGAGTAATTTAAAAAGTGTGAGGAATTTATTTACTGTTAACTGCCTGTTAACTTTTAAATAAATAATAGGAAAAGGAAGGACTTAGAAAACTGTTTTTCTTAATCTTCTTGCTTGACAAAATTCCAACGACAAAAATATTGAAATTTGTCTTTTAGGAAACTAGGTATAATCGACTGATTGAGGTTTTATTAATTAACTATTGCATATACAATTACTGTGTTATTTAAAAGCGAAAATCAGTGAAGATTTTACATGTATGAAGCTTCTCTGTTCGTGAATCGCACGGTATACGAGATACTTCATAATTATGTAGTAGAATAGAAATAATTGTGTGCAACGCATCTGTGGCGTGAGATCGCTATTAATCACTTTTGCTTATCCCTGCCCCATGTCTAGCGCAAAATAGTATTGTATTGATTATATTGCAAGTAAGTAGCTTACTTTTTTGGTTTACGGTTCTAGGTTTTATATATTTCCGACATCTACAAAGTTTTCCTGGCATAAAGTGAAGCATTTCCTCATATCAAATTTTTCTTCATTTGAAAAGTGTATATTTAATGGAAGAAAGCAAAATAGCACACAGAAAGCGGCAACTAATTACTACAAGATGCCAAATTAAAGGGAAAACGTTAGGAGATTTTGTTTTCAACGCATATTTAATCGAGAAAGTAAAAACAATTTGATTATGCATCGGATAACACAAATGAATAAAAACTTCCAAAAACCATAATTTTATTAAATATTTTATAAATTTAAAATGCAATATAAAGTATACTATACGAATTTAAAAAGTCCTTGACACAAGAGGACGAATAGGCGTAGAACAACATACACTTATCATTTATAAGTATAAACCAAATCTGGCCCATGAGAAGAGGACTGTAGATCCAAATTAGAACGCTACTAAAAGAGATTATTTAGCAAAATATCTCGTATAAGAAAAAAATTACATACTACAGTTTTTGAAGCTTACATAAAAACGTTGTTACTTGCTGAGGTTTATCGATGATATCTGGTGAATCTATGATGCCTGTGAAATAAGAAAGCACTGGTAGAAATGTATGTAAAACCCCTAGTAGGTAAGGAAGAAGGTATAGTGATAAACCTACCCCGATTTGACATATTTAGAAAGCATGGGCAAATATTTTCGCAATCTACCAAAATGCAGAATAGATATACCAAGAACAACGCACTCTCGAAGTATCATACAAATCATTTAGAACTTTGGAAGCGCTCTTGAACGCAGTTATGGTAAATTTTGCATTCAACTAAAGACAATAAAACAAGCATGCGCATACTTTCTTCCATAAAAATTTTTTTTACAATATTTTACTATTGCCCGTTACTTTTAAGTTTTTAAGAACGGTTATTCGTTACTTTTACATTGGATAAACAAATACTAATAACTTCAGTCAGCTTTTCTTTTTTTTTAATGAAATATGTTTGGGATCATATTCACTATAATTATCCGGTTGTAACCTTTGGAAGATGTTCAGAATTCAGACACTATTTGCATATGCAGTTTCCATAAATTTATGGTTTGCGTGTATTTGTGTATGTGTAATCACGTTAGCCTCGTTATTCTAATTCAATCAATCGAAACTATTATTCGAGAATTCCTGGACAGCGCACGCCCGATATATCATTTTAATCGGATGGCAATAATCGATAAACAATAAATTCGATTATTGTATCACTATTGTCACGGTCTGGTAAAGCTGCTATACCATTATAACATTATACCAACCGATACTAAGTGGCTATAATTTATATTACTACGTTTAAAATGTTTCTATCCTACTTATATAGTTAACGATATCTTATAGTTGTTCGAAATCTTAATACTTTTTCTTTAAATGTACTTATCTTTATTTATGTAGTAACACACTTATTCTCAGTGGTATATTTTCCATTAAAATGATTACCGTAACGAACATTTACTGGATAAACTTGCACTAAACTGCGTTAATGAAGTGTTACGTTGCACAAACATGTCCCTGTGTAATGTAACAGTCAATATTTAATTACAGGAGCCTTTATTGCTGATCCCCGCTGCAGTGACCATTGTTCTAATATGGTCCTGCTGTCGCAACACCACACAAGCCCTAATTTAGGTAAGTCACTTTACAAAACTCGCTTCGGCAGCGCGGTATTTTAGTGCACGCCCTAGTTTACATTCGTACAAGCTGCAATAAAAATGTTAATCAGTGCTTTATTGGATTAACTTCTTTTATCCTTTGTATGTAGAAAAAAAAAGATTCGTAAACGTATCCGTTATTCCATAGATTTGGCTCTATCTACCGTACGGGGCAAAACTATGGAATGAATATATTAAATTTGAAGCAATTTGTTTTCTGAAGAAATACTGGGGTAGTACAATTTTGAACACTTTTGCATCAATTTTAAGTTTCCTCCACTTCTAGTTTAATTGTTAAATAGTACCATCAACATTTTATTATGCCACATGCCTAAGTTTTCGAATGAAAATCATTTGAAGGGTGGAAAATAAATTTTATTTATAATAATAAGAAAAGATAAATGTTGTTATTCAAAAAATTATTTCCTTTAAATAAAATATTTTGGGGAATGGATCAGTGGCCGAGAATCAATAGAGTGGTCCTCCAGTACCCCAGATCTTACGTCCTTTGATTATGATCTCATGGGGGTACTTAAAGCAAAAATCTGTAATAGACACGAAATAGTCTGGACGTCATTCGCAACATACAAAATGAATCTGTATATAGGCTTGTTTATTGTCAAGGAGTCAGTGGTTGATACTTCGTACATTTAATTGAAAGGAAACAATCATTTAATTCCTTGAGTATTTGAGTTATCTGATTATGTCTTCTAGATACGATTGCTTCGAATTTAATGGATTTATTGCATAATTTTGCATACTTAATATAAAATATAAATAAAGAAATCTTCATAAGCGAATTGGTGGAGTAAACAGTTTCATTTCACACATACATGGAATAGGTATGCATTTTCTTAAGCTTGTTTTCACCCATTTTAATTAATATTTGGCTAAGTTTTCCAAATTGACATGCTTTTTATTAGATAATACAGGCTGTTCCAGCAAGAATAATAATAGTTGAAACGAATAGTTCTAATATAAAATTCAAAAGGCAAGCAAATTGCAAAAGTACTTGAACAGCGTATACAGTTGAGTGATCCGTTAAATCGTTTTTTAAATTTGGTTCCTTTGTATCTTTAAATTTACAGTAGTACATTGTGATCGAACATATATTTTCAGATTTGCCAACATTTTTCACTCATAATTTAATCTCTGATGAAGTCTTAAATAAAGCCGGTAGACATATCACAGCCATCCGCATCGTGATAACTAATCACTAACCAAGAGGATAATAATAAAGAGATAATTATATATAGAATACATATACAACACGAAACTCTTACCCTTTTGCGTAACATCGAACTGAATGACCTCGGCTATGCAGCTGTAGTATGTTTCCAATAGCAAATATCACCTTAAACAGCATTGGTTACGTAATTACTTTTGGAGTGCCGCATGGTTCGGGTATATGGCCAATACTGTTTGTGTCCCATTGAACGATGTTCGCTGTAATGAAACGATGTGCTTGTACAACGACCGTTCCACATCTCATGACGTAGCAGTTGCGTACTTGGAATTATCTTTGAAGTTACGTAAAAGGATCGGAAAAGGCGTCATCATTATCACTACAGATTTTGCTTAAAATCTGAATTTTTAAAACACTATTAACCTTTTCTGTGGCAATATGATTTGGCTAAGTGTTCAATTGTGAGTGTACATCGTTTGTAGTGTCTGGACTAACGACAATTAAGGATTTTGTAATTTTTGTATCGCCTTAACTATTTCTTTGTAATTGTTGCGAATAGTTTTTAAATTTGTAGAAACTTGACATTTTATTAAATTGTAAAATAAAAGTCTCTATTTTCTGAAAATGTTTAAAGTAATAAAGCGTTGCCTGTAACCAGGTTCCTCAACGAGTAAGAAGTGACTGTGGTGATTGAAAGATACCAGACCACGGTTTGTGAAATTCCAGAATTCGTTTAGGAAAATTGAGGAACATGGCTTTTATTTCAGCAATTTATTCATTTACCTGAAGATAACATTGTAGATAACATTTTGAAGTTGGTTTTTGCTAGAAGATGTAAAGTATGAAGTTTAAACGTTACATGTATTGAGTTAATAAAGTACGTCTTGTTTTGCAAGTTTAAGGCAACGATTCCCACGACCGCACTTGGTTGTCTCTTGTTGATCGTGATGGGAATTTCTATTTAATGTATCCTATAACTAACAAAATTATTTTTCCGTAAGTAAAATAAATTGGAAGTTGCAAATAGTGAATATACAATATACAAATGTGAAATTAAGAAGAAAGTCAATATAAGTGTCTTCGCCATTTTCTCAATTAGTTTTAGTGTATTTTTTACAATTAAATTTGTCCCGGAACAACAAAGGTTTATTGCATACTGAACATATTATTTTTGCAACACAAGAATGTTTTTATAAATATGTGTAGATTTTTAACAAATCGACGTTTCTTATAATTTTCACACTAACAAAACCTTTTGACATACTTACTACAATATAACGAATATTATGTATCACAATTCCCTCACAGGTGTCGTGATGTATTAAGACCGCTCTTTGTGAATAAATTACATACACAAACTACATGCACGTGACTCGGCGACACTGATTTGTAGAAACCGGATTATACGCAAAGTGCATATATTTTATTTTATTTATTTATTATATTTTACGTCTATATGTAGATGTATTACACTGATTAATGTAAATAGACGTACAATATAATAAATAAATAAAATAAAATATATGCACTTTGCATATAATCCGGTTTCTACTAATCAATCTCGCCGAGTCATCTATGTAATTTGTGTATGTAATTTATTCACAAAGAAACGATCTTAATACATCACGACACCTGTGAGGGAATTGTGATACATAATATTCGTTATATTGTAGTAAGTATGTCAAAAGTTTTGTTAGTGTGAAAATTATAAGAAACGTCTCTACTGATTAGCCTACCCGAATTGGCAGCTCTTTAAATAAGCGTAAACTTGAATCTGAGAAATTTAAATTTTCCTTTTAATATTGGCTGATTTCCACTAACTTCGTAATGATGCATTCTAACATTGAATTAGCCAGCATTTCTTTCCAAATTAGATTATTATATTCGCTTCTACTTCTCCGAAAGAGATTGAAACCTTTTACTTTAACCGCAATGAGGTAATAATATAAGAATCATTAAAGTGAGCATATAGTCCATTTTTATTAATATTTATTCGCGAAAGCGTGATGATCATTATATCTTTTGTAGATATTGCCAAGTTTGTTAGATTACTCGTTGTATTCTGCGCATATACGCTACCGTCCATAGATGTTTGGCCAAGTAACAAAAATTTTAAAAATCAAAAATAAAAGGCAATTAATACTAAAGGAATAAATGTATTACTCTTAAAAATAACGACTATCAAAATCTAATGAAAATAATTATTTTTTCCTATTCATTGTTAACAAAATTCTTAAATATTCCTTTCGTAAAAAGAGCAACCTTTTGCATTGATTACAGTTCGAACAGCTCGCAGCATCCATTCGATTAATTTTTTGAGGTTTTCGAGTGGGCTGTTGTTCCATTCTTGTTGATGGATATTCCAAAGCTGTTTTCTGGAACTAGGACCGATACTTCGAACTCTTCTATCAAGTTCATCCCACAGTAATTCAATAGGGTTGAGATCTGGACTTTGAGGTAGCCATGTCATAACTTGTAAAATATCTGTTTGATTTTGCTTATTCAAATACAATATCTGCATGTCTTAACTGCATGTTTCGGATCGTTACCTTTCATAAAAGCAAAATTGTCGCCGCTTAGTCGCAGACCAGAAGGAATGGCATAAGTCTCCAATATCTCGTGGTACTACTCTTTCCGTATTATTCCTTCGATTCGATGTAACGTTCCTGCTCCTGAGTAAGAAAAGCAACTCCAAACTGTAACTGAACCACCACTGTGTCTTATTGTCCTTACAATGCATTCGGGCAGCATCCTTTCATTAACGGAACGTTTGACCAACACTCTCCTGTTTTAACCAAACCCTTTAAGTATTGGTCCACAAAACATTTTGTCACTGTTCTACCGTCTACAATCAAATCTTTATCTGCTGAGGCCCATTGATTCATCTTATCTTATAAATAGATTAGGATAATCCTCTATAAATGAGGATGATTGTTCCAGGCCATAAAGTGCTTAATTACTTCTTTTCTTTGTAATACTTTCATTATTTGAGTTGCAGATTGAGTTATTTAAGAGAGATGTTTACTAAGATTATCATGGTTGAATGGAATAAAGCCTATTAAATTAAAGTATTGTAAAACTTTTTCCCTTGACCAAACTTCTATGAATGGTAGTGTACATACATATTTCTGTTAGTAATGGCTTTAATTTAGTTGTGGTTGTTGATATATCATCAACCGCAACTCGTTGGGTGCGGGATGTCCTCTACTGTACTTACCCGAAACATTGTTTGATGTATATACTACTCACATATCGGTATTTATTTCCTTTCATTTGATGTATGTATAGTGCTTCTAAAATTACCTGTTCATTATTATTATTTCGACATGCTCAAAGTTGAATAACTTTTTTTCTATGTAAGCGTAGAGAATGAGATGTGTTGAACTAATCGTAAAACAAAGAGATCCAACAAAAAAAAACAGTTAGAGAGTTAAATACAGGCAAACAGAAGTTTGAGTTGAAATAAATTTTCTGTTTTAAATTTTGTTTGTTAAATCAAATATTCTGAATAGATTAATAATTCTTTTACTAGCTTAAAATAAAGCATCTTGATATTTTCCAAAGAACATATTTTAAAGTTAACACAGTGATACTGGGAGATTTTGTTTAGTTATTGTTTATTTCGTTTGATTAAACTAAACATGCTTTAGAAGAAAATGGATTTTATTAAATGAAGGCGTAAAACAAAATACAAATTGCTGAAATTTTTGCAAAAGTAATATCACTTCATATTGCCACCTGTATGTTATTGCCAATAAGAAGCTCTTAATCCCGATGTGAAATATTGGCGTACAAAAAATAGACAACAAAACTTTGAAAACGAGATTCGTTATTGAATAATGGCCGTGAAGACTCTCGTATGTTATAAAGTATACATCTATTTTTTCTTTTTACTATTGTAATCCAGAAAAGTGATACGTTCACTGCAGTTAAAATTGTTGCTATTGGAGAAACAAAGCCAATTAAACTAGGCACCGTAGCCGTATCACTTTTCTGGATTACAATAGTAAAAAGAAAAAATAGATGTATACTTTATAACATACGAGAGTCTTCACAGCCAATATTCAATAACGAATCTCGTTTTCAAAGTTTTGTTGTCTATTTTTTGTACGCCAATATTTCACATCGGGATTAAGAGCTTCTTATTGGCAATAACATACAGGTGGCAATATGAAGTGATATTACTTGATATTACTTGATATATATATATATATATATATCACGTCTTTCTTTTCCCACTAGTATCAAGTGTAAATGCTATATTGGCTTATATTGATACAACTAGACAAATAATGTGATATTATAAAATGGTCTACGCACTGATTTGTTGCATATTGAGACTTAAATTGAACAACTATTGGTATAAGAATGATTAACAGCCAGGTGTATTGCGGTAATAAAATTTATTATTGGTTTCTGTAATGTAACGTGATAATTAACTAACCGTTATGTTGTACTGCGTAGTAAATAGATCAACTAGTCTATTTTTAATACACCTTATTCACTCAGAATTGAACTTTATTGAGGTAAATGTAATTCGTCTATGCATCTATTTTTTATAACATGGAGAGGTTGTTTGGTTTTATTTAGTTTTTGGCAACTTAAAACATCAAATTCATAGTTTTGCAATGTAGCATTTGAAAATATTAATCCCGTTCTTTTAATATTACTCATTTTGGCATGTACAAAATGCTTGTATACAGATTGTTTCCTAATTTTCCCAATTTACTTGGAAACCAATGTAGATACAGGATTGCAATAAATTGAGTTGAAATTAAGACAATATTGAGAATATTTTGTCATTATAACACCTCCTCTGTCACTTTGTTGTTTCGAACTTTTTACAAGGTTTTGGTACCTACTAGTCCAACAAATGCGATCATATGTATTAATTTGAAATATCCCCAAAATTTTTAAATTAATGGTAGTTTGAATGAGTTAACTAGTATGTACTTTTGTAGATATGTTTTGTCTATTTTGAGCATATTAGTTCATAGCAAGCGAAAAGACAATCTATAAATTAAATTATTTGTAGAAAGACAATAACTTTTATTCGAAAATAAATGAAAAGGGGATGATACAGTTGTAATTTGGGAAGTGGATATTTTAGTAAATAACGCTATGTGTAATATATAATTCAAATAAAGTAAAATCCCAATTATTATACAAATATTTACAACCAATTTAAAATTAAAGGGCACGCACAGCATTTTTATGAACAATGCAGGGCGTTAGACGATATTACTTTGTTAGTTCTTGGTTCTTTTGTTTGAATTAATTTAAAATACCGAACGAAAATGAACGCAAATGAAAAAGTAAAATATAATTTACGGGTATTATATAAAAATAATAGAATTTAAAAATATACTTGTGGTATAATTTTCAACAGAGATCTGAATACAGTATTGATAGAGCGCTTATTTCGAATTCAAAAGAGATATTAGTATCTAAAAACAGAAAGCTCTTTTAACTGTAGATTAGTAAATCGGCAGTTCTAGTTGTTATTAACGTAATGTTTGTATTACACATTACTTCCAGTAATTTTTAAAGAAAAATGTAAGAGTATGCCAAGATATTTGTAAATGTGAACAATGTTCGAAGGAAAAATAGCGGTAGCTGATAGTAGACGTAACCTGTCAGCAAAGAAGTCATATTGTAGATACACTGATTACATTATTACTTTATTCAAACGAGTTTAAATGCTCCACTTGTTTAGTATTGCCTGAACTGATTGAATAGCATTTGAATTATACCTTTTAAAGATTATTTAAATTATTGGTATATAAGATGGTTAAGTAAGATTATCAGCTCAGTATTTAGTCTATAAATAATTGGAACCATGTGGTTTAGATTGGCTTATCCCACGAAAATTCTCACTAGTTAATTCCATTTTTGACTGAGATGAAATTTTAAAGTCATTAAACAACAAATAGCATCCCTATGACAAAACGTTCTGAGTATCTATACAGTCAAATAATGTCAAACTTTACGATATATATATGTCAGATGGCGCCTAGCAACACCATTGTTGGTAATTCCGGATGCATAAATAGCAACCCTCGTATGTGGTTTTCTTTAGCGAATGGTTGCACTACTTATGCTTTTGGTAGAATGTAAACATTCAGCAACTAAAAATAATAAAATTAAAGCCACGAAATTCAAATATGAAATAATTAGTGTATCTCGTGAACAAAGAGCCCCAAATCATACCTAACATCACGAATAGTAAAAACAATTTCAAGAAAAATTAAAATTTTAACAATGCACATTGAAATTAATGAAATAGATAATAAAGGATATAAAAACTATAACAGTATTTTTTAATTAATCATTCTATAACGATAATAATAAGAGATTTTTGTAAAATTGTTATAAGATAATATAACTGTAATAAAGTCAAAATAATTTGGTTTTATTATATGTTTGTGAGTGTGATAACGAATAAGGACATCAAAAAAATTAGAATATTTGATAACAATGAGTGATAACAATAATTTACATGTCTAGAACTGAGACTTGAATCTTGTTAATAGATTAACAGTTGCTGCTAGCAACGAGTTCTTTACATGTATCTGACGTTATATGAGGCAATTCGGCGAGAGTGATTTTAGGAGCTCACTGTATAATAGACGGCACATCAATATTTGTTCACCTTTTACGCTACCGGACTGGTTATTCCAACATCTGGCGCTTTCACGTTCTGCCTCAGAAATTTCTTGTAAATCTAGCCTTATCTTACCATACCGATAAATCATTTTTAGTGCGATGATTTTGATGAAGTAGGCGGCTTCGTAATTTACTTTATTTGTGTGGTTACCGTACCTCCGCTGTTCGTGCATCGTGTGCGCCTGGACAGCTGTTGCAAGCGAATAAGAAAAACTTCTCAAGTCTCGGATCCGTCAGGTAAAGTTCTATTGCCTGTTTATTATACAGGATCGCGTATAAACAACGTCGGACACAAAAAAGGCCGTGTGTGGACGTCGTTAAAAGTTTGATGCTTGATCACGGCGATACGATGCATAGAAAGGGAGACGGTGCATGCTGGGAGGGGGTCGTAAACCTTAACGCTCCATTACACATGTTGTAGTGTAGCCTTTTCGGATTTTTATTCCGATACTGCGTTGGGACTTGACGAGGCATTTCATCGAGGTATAAAATCACTTCCATAACCGTATTACCCTAATGTAAACCACTAGAGGCTACTGCTGCACCCCTAGCGCAGTAAGAAAGTGGCAGCAAAGCTATATCGTTTAATTGAATTGTTTTCACGTAAGAAATGGTTTCTGGACTCGTTAATTCTAGACCCATAGGATTACAAGGTAATGTTATATGGACCGTTTTATTTCAGAATATACAATTCTATTTTTTTATGTACAAATCCGCATGCAAAATTATTATTGACGTATTATTTGTGATTGTCCAAGAAATTATTTTCCGCTTTCGTTCTTCATTCTCTTGAGAAGTACGGAAAGAACTGATACATTTTGTTTTCCCACTACTTTTAAGTGGTAGTCCATATAATTATCGTGCGTTCCATTTATATGCAATCACTATGTACCCCTGTATACCTACGTACAGTATCGTTGTTTGATCGCACTATCTAAAATATACAATAGTGCATCTTAATGAAATACAGATTGTTGTTGTTACTGTTACTGTTTTTTTAAGTAACCCTTTTGTTTTAGTAGTTTCCCGACAGATACGCGGCATCTTTCGAACTAATTGCTGCAAATACGATTCGTGTATAACATTACACATTTCCTGCAGAGCAACTCGGAATGCTGCTTTGCCAGTCAGAGATTGAACTCGCGATCCAATGGATCCCACAAATAATGTTGCAATCAAGGCTTTGCGACGACAGGACTCCTTCAGAACTACCTTTGCTCCTCCCTAATTAATTTACTTCCAGTTGGTACCGCATCGTTTTCTAGATTTCTCAAATACACATCTTTTGTCATTCTTTCGTCTATTTTAACTAATTTTCTAATCCTTCTGCCTCCAAAGCAACCCCATACCAAGATGTTTCCTCCTTCATGTTTTACTGTTTTTCAAATACATTCGTCTAACACTCTTTCTCCAGGGCGGCGACGAGCAAATGTGCGACGTTTACTTCCGAATACTTCGAAATTCAATTCGTCCGTTCATAACACATTCTGCATATCATTTATATATCAATTTTCTTGAGCGTTTACAAAATTTAGTTTTTTCCGTTTGTGTATAGAACTTAATCGTGGTTTTCTTACTGCTATACTACTCCTCGGACCGGTTCTTATTAGTTCCCGTTCTACTGGCGGCACGTTTAC
Source organism: Trypoxylus dichotomus (assembly GCA_023509865.1). Classification (NCBI taxonomy): domain Eukaryota; kingdom Metazoa; phylum Arthropoda; class Insecta; order Coleoptera; family Scarabaeidae; genus Trypoxylus; species Trypoxylus dichotomus. The sequence goes on along the minus strand of CM042074.1, from coordinate 40,914,639 downwards.
TATGTGACGGCTTTGTAAATTGGACTCTGCCGTAATTTGCGGGGCGGTAAGGCGGCAATTTCTTAGGAAAATCTCTCGGATGTATTGGTTTTCTTGTTCTGTCATTGATCGCACACACCAGTCAAAAATATTCAATTGTCGAGCAATTTCTCTATTGGAATCATTTTCTGGCGCGCTTTTCAATATCCAACTCTCTTTTTTTAGTATGTCTTCGATCAAATAAAATAACAATAGGAAATGGAGCTTTCCTAACGCCATCACACACGTCTCCAGTATCTCGGCAATATACTCGATGCATACTGAATATACAGTTTATTACAAGGCAGGTGGATGACTCACTATATTGCTTTATTCCCATCATAAAATTTAATACAAGGATATATATTTTTTCGTGTTTGAATGGATTTTGGAAATAAGTCTTATTGTAACGAATATATACTATCAACGTTAGATTGTAAATGCCATTTTGAGAAGACTAGTATGAATTTCTCTAGACATTTTTAAGCTAGTTGTAAGTGTAATACAATATGCGATCACGCTTATGAACGGTAGTGCGTTTTTTATGGACTTACTGTCATTAAGCAACTGAGATGCGAAGTCGTCAAATAAGGAAATTGTCTGTCCAAATGCTACATATTGAGCCCATTTGGTGATTTCCTCTTGAACAGATTTAGACTGTGTTTTTACGATATTAATACTTGTTTCAAATCAGTGTTCATGTTTTATAAAGTAATTAACGATAATAATAATAAATGGTCTATGCATGACGTTCAGCATAGCTGTTTAGCTTAACCTAATACAGCAAATACTAACTTTATATTTCGTATAGCGACATTATGATGACGCATACAGAAAATAATTAATTGTAGTAGATGTGGTTTAGTTAATTCGTGAACATGTTTCTTTTCTTGATATCCAAAGGGGGTGCATTGTTACATTCTGCAGAGGCATATAAAAATAATCGCGTAAATATGGCTTAATGGTCTCGCGGTCCATATAAATGATCATATGTCACAGATCTCTTTCATGAATTGTATTGACTTTATTAAATTGGTGATATATCCATGAGATCCCTTTACTATAATCCTAGCCACCAAGCACTTTCTAACAAATGAGAAATATGATCTTTCATTTTTAGACTATGTATGAATTAGATGCAGGTGTTTTGTCAATATTCTAGGTCAAGACATAGTCCGTAGACAATATCTCCATAAAAGTATGTGGTACCAATGATTGACAAAGTAAAGTTTTTTTTTTATTTAGTGTTCATTAATTTTCCAGTGGTATGTAAACATTTTAAATCAAAGAATGATCTTTGAATGCACTAGCTTACATGTAGGGTTCAAATCTTCAGCGCGCCAGTTGGTCGCATGCACGACCGATACGAAAATTGAGTTCCTTGAACCAATCTGTCTGTTTTCCTGCTGTGCATGCACATAGGGTACATCGAATTACGCGTTTTAATGTGTTTATACTTCATTATATAGAAGAACATTTAAAGAGTTTATCTGTGTATATGTCATGAGGAATAGTAACATTTAATTCTAAAATAAAGCTAGCCAAATGTTTTGTCTCGACAAAATCTAATTAAGCTGGGGGATGCGAGAACCCTTTTCATATGTAAAAATGTTTTATTGATTTTCTCTTAAATACATTATAACGCGTAGTACGATGTACCATACGTGCCTACGCAGGAGGGAAACGAAGACAGGTTAAACGAATTCTGTTAGTTTTCGTATTGGTCGTGGGTGCGGGCGAGTGCGGAACTGACGTGCCGAAGATTTGGCCGACCCCACTTATAATATGTTCAAATCTGTAAAAACAAAACTTTCGTAGTTTGCTTAAATATATAAATTGTGATACATTTCTAAATATATTTTTCGTGAACAATACCTGTATCTTGTAGATACTTGAATAATATAGTTTTAATTTTTCATATTCAGATTGTAACCGATCAATAGGCTATTCATAAGTATCTAGATATTAAGTCTGCAGAAACGAGTGCGCACTCATTGGCGGGGATGATATATTTCGAAAGCGGTCGGACATACTCCAAGTCGGGATTCATACGCATATGGTTAGTACTATGAGCGAGTGTTAGTTAGATTTTTTAACCAATTTCCGCCATTATAATACACTAAAATAGTAAGTAATTACATTCATTATTTTTGATATTGATAGTAACCGCTACTGCGAAAGCACTCGTTTTTACAGCCCCTCTAGATATTCTATCAAGTTGTGTTGTCTTATTGAGCCTAATTTAATAATGCGCACTCAGAAATGCTATTCAGGAAGATTAGTTAATATATAGAACTTCATGCGCTGTGTCTATTTGAATGAATACAAAAATTAAGGTAATAAGTTTCCATAAAGTATAGTAGAATTTGGACAAAATGTAAAAATATTCGAGAATCGGATCGCACTATTGAGTATAATTGTAATTCTTACAATATCTTAGACATAATGTTTACCAAGCTATTTCTTTACATATGATATCACATTGCAACGGTTTTTTAATTATTTTAGTATCAAATTGGAAGGGGTAAGAAGAATAACACTTTGGTGGTGGAAAGTTTCTTGTCAGAATGATATCCACAGAGAAAAACTATTGGTCAATATTCAAGGAAATATTTTAGTTCTTCACGGGTTCATGTTGAAAGCATATGGAATCAAACAATTATTGACTTTAAATGAAAAAAATTTAAATATCACAAGTCATACGACTGATCAAAATTGAATAAATTAAAATAAATATTTTTCTTTAATAATCCCGTCTTTTTATAGCGGCTCCAACTGTCACGTGTACAACCACTTGTGTTCACTACTAATTCATCAGCATAAAACTCCAACTTCAACTTGCGAATATAAAAAACTCAATTAGTATTTTAGGCAATCTAGCCGTAAAACATATGGGAAACGAGTAAATAGCGTTGAAAATTTCCAGGAACAATTCACAGGTGTCAGACGGACCCTTGAAAGGCAAGGCGTCAATTAAAAGCAGTATGGGGTTCTCATAACGGAAATGTCCTACAATTTCGTGCGAGAGGATTTAAATGAAAATGAAATATTTACACAGGATCCCGCACTACAAGCTCTCGACTTTAATGGTGTACTGCGTATACACGCGTTCGTATCGCTAATAGTGGTTTTGCGAAATCACAACAAGCATATTTTACGCACTTTTCGTGATTGCAAATAATTTTCTCTGTACACCTGCGTTGTTTGTATGTACATTCGGTGTGTAGAATGTAATATCCAGATGTATGCTACATTGCTGTACTCAAAGAATAGTATATTATTTACCAAGTATCGAAAGACAAATAGATTAGTATTTCTGCATTAATATATCGTATGTTTTAGTTTAAAGCGGGTGTTAAAAATTTTGTAAATATCTTTTGGAGTAGGGACGGAACGAAGCATGTCGGAATAAATAATTTTGTAATATGTTCTTACCTTTTATGTCTATACAACAAAGCTGACTTTTTGCCGTCACTTATGATGAAGCATGAATTTAATACTATATTACTGGAGCCAATCTGGGATCGTTGATTTAGTCCTGAAATTTTAGGGATGAATCTGAACCAGTCCGGAAATTCTGGGAGTAATCGAGAAAGGGCCAATTATTTAATTCTACATATTTGACCTGCGTTTATTGTTCTTAAAGCCAAAATGGAATAAAATACAGTAGAACCCGTTTATAACGCCATCGGTTATAGCGTCGTAATAGTCTTGGTTCCTGCAAACACCTATAGTGGACAACCTAAATAACATTGCACATAATAGCAGCAATCTCGGTATTGACGTCAATAGAAATACAGTGAAATTCCCCTTCACGGATACCCCTCCTACACGGACACCTCCCTTAAACGGACAGTTTCTCATGGTCCCGACCGGCTCTCATATAATTTCCATTAACTTTTTCTTGGTCGGACATTCTCTTGCACGGGCGCGGACATGAGAAAATGTTCTCTTAACCGGACAAAAAATAAAGTAAAAAGAAACGCCTTATCTTATTTTTATATCGAGAGTATTGCTATTGCATTTCTCAATCGCGCCGCGCGCCAATTTCGCTGGGACTTCCTCGAGTAAACCGGAGATTTACCGACTTTAATCTTTCGGTACAAACGCAGCCTATGTCGTGCATTTCTGCCTGCCGTGAATTAGGGACTTCCTAAGTCGGAGATTTACCGTTCTAATTCTTTGAGTGTACGCTTTCGATTGAATCTGCTTTCAATATTAGTCTGATGTCTATGCGGAAAAGACACAGTGGACGACACATTCATTGTAGAAATGAGCCCAAATAGAAAAATTCTCACGCCTAAACAAAAAATTGAGATTGTTGAAGTTGACAATAAAGAGAAATTAAGTGTAAGGAACTTATCCAAGCGTTTTAATATTGGAGAAACACAAGCTGCAGATATAATTAAACATAAAGAAATCCTTCTAAACAAATGGATGTCGAACGGCAATTTGAATGAAAAAAGAAGCTTTTTGACGGGTGATGGTACTAAAATTGACAAATTGTGTTATGACTGGTTTACAGCAGCTTGGCATAAGGGGATTCCTTTAACAGGTATGCATAGTTTCTTTAGATAAGGTTTTCTTGTATTAATGTGTTGATTTTCTTTTCATATTAAATTCTAAAATAGATAAAAAAAGTGAGATTACCAATAGGTTTGTCGTGACAAAAACGCAAAAACTTATTTTCTTTTTAAGTCCGTTAATACGATGTAAAGCAAGAGAAATAGCCGTTTCTTTGGGAGATTCTACATTCAGTGTTTCTTCTGGTTGGCTCAATAAATTTAGAATCCGCCGCAATATAAGTTTTAAACCGATTTCGGGAGAAGGAGCTTCGGTTAATACTGAAGATGTTTCATCGTTTTTGAAAAAATATCCGTCTTTGATGAAGGGATATTCACCGAGAGACATCTACAATGCCTATGAGACAGGCCTGTATTTTAGGGCTCTACCCGACAAAACGCTCACATTAAAGAAGGAAAAATGTATTGGGGGTAAGTATCCCAAAGAGAGGTTTACAATTTTGCATTGTGCAAATATGGCGGGTGAAAAAGAAAAACTCCTAGTCATTGGTAGGGCAGCTAAACCCAGACCTTTTAAAAACATGAATATAAATAACCTGCCTGTAACCTGGAAATACAATAAGAAAGCTTGGATGACAGGACAAATTATGACAGAGTGGTTGCAAGACCTAGATTGGAAAATGGCTAAAGAAAAAAGAAACATTTTGTTATTTTTAGACAATGCTGCATCTCATCCGAAAGACGTTCGCTTAAATAATATAAAAATATTATTCTTACCCCCTAATTGTACATCAGCTTGTCAAACACTTGACCAAGGGATCATAAAGAATTTTAAAACTTATTACCGAAATCTAATACTCAAACATCTGCTAGTAAACATTGAAACTGCTGGTACAGCTTTTGAGTTAATAAAGAAAATTACACCACTGGATGCATTTATTTGGCAAAAACCGCTTGGGACCAAGTAACCAAAGAGACAGTTCAAAATTGCTTCTGCAAAGCAGGATTTAATCTTGTAAATATGCAAAGTAAAGACCAGTTAACTGAGGTTGATACATCTGACCTAGAAGATGATTTGCCTCTTAGTATACTTTTAGATATCCTCAGAAATAAGAATTTATTGAAATTGACGGATAATGAAAACCTTAATGATTTTTTGAACGTAGATCAAGATTTGTATGTTAAAGATCTAGATTCAGAACAAGAAATTGCAAATCCAGTTGAAATACAAGAACTTTCGGAAGATTCTGATGTCGATGAGGTTCCAGTGCCAGCAGAAGCTATCCCAAATTATGGTAAAGCTATTACCCAGTCCAAGCAGCTCAAAACTTTTGTCGAAAATCACGGAGATACAGAGTCTTTAGAGCTTCTTTCTAAATTAGAAATACGATTCCAAGACGCCATTTTAAAGAAAGACAAACAACAATATATGAATTTTTGCGTCCTGTGACTATTCATTTCATTGTTTTGTATTACATACTACATCTATGTATCTATGTACATATGTATATTATACTTTGTATGTATATATCTAAAGGAAATAAACTGTTTTTTTCTTAAGTTTAAAGTTTCTTGTTTATTTTAAAAACATTTATATAACACATGGGCTGGAAAGTCCCGGGCCTAACAAAGAAAACACGGTCTTTTTGGTTCAAAATTAGCTTTATTCATCAACGTAATCTCCATCAAGAGCAACGCAATCATTCCAGCGCCGCTCTAACATTTCAATACCACTTTTGTAGAACGATTTATCTTTTGCCTCAAAATAGGCCTCAGTTTCAGCAATAACCTCTTCATTCGTGCGAAATTTCTTACCGGTGAGCATTTTTTTGAGGTCTGCGAACAGCCAGTAGTTGCTGTGAGCCAAATCTGGCGAATACGGTGGATGTGGGAGCAATTCGAAGTTCAGCTCATATAGTTTTGCCATTGTTTTGATTGACTTGTGATACGGTGCGTTGTCTTGATGAAAGAAATTTTTTTTCTTTGCCATATGCGGTCGTTTCTTTGGAATTTCGGCCTTCAAACGCACCAATAACGCTATATAATATTCACTGTTGATGGTATTTCCTTTCTCAAGATAGTCGATGAATATTACACCACGTAGATCCCAAAATACCGAGGCCATAACCTTTCCAGCCGATTGTTGTGCTTTTGGGCGCTTTGGACGAGGTTCGCCAGTTGCTGTCCACTCAGCTAACGATCGTTTTGATTCCGGAGTGAAGTGATGGATCCATGTTTCATCCATTGTCACATATCGACGCAAAAATTCCGGCTTGTTACGTTTAAACATGGCCAAAGACTGCTCAGAATCATCAACACGTTCTTGTTTTTGGTCAACAGTGAGCAAACGCGGCACCCGCTTTGAACAGAGCTTTCTCATAATCAAATGCTCATGCAATATAAAACCAATACGTTCTTTTGATATCTTTACGATGTCAGCTAACTCACGCAACTTCAGTTTTCGATCATTCAAAACGATTTTGTGGATTTTTTTGATGTTTTCTGGTGTTACCTCATTTGGACGTCCACTGCGTTCTGCATCATCGGTGTCTCTACGACCACGTTTGAAGTCAGCAAACCAATGTTTTATTGTTGTTTCTGATGTAGCGGAGTCCCCATAATACTTTTCAAGCCATTGCTTCGCTTGAACGGTATTTTTCCCATCAAGAAGCAGTGTAAAATTAAAACACGAAATTGTTTTTGATCCATTGTTTTGAAAATAACAAAAGTAGCGTGACTCTTAGCACAATAACTCACAAACTAATGAATAGAATATCATGAAATTTTAACAGCTGTCTTTTGAAGGTTAGTACTAACTGAGAGAAAAGTGACTGCATAAAACTAGCGTCATCTATGTGTTAGGCCCAGGACTCTTCAGTCCATGTGTTACATATACGATTTAAATGTCCCAGTTTCTTTAATATATTAATTTTTCGTTAAAACACGATTTTTGTTGTATCTACTACATATTTCTTTTATGCAGACACCCCTCCTGAACGGACATCTTCAGTTGGTCCCGTTGGTGTCCGTTCAAGGGAGATTTCACTGTACATGAGTAGGCAATAACTACTGAAAATTTCCATATTACCGACATTTTACAGATATCCTTTGTAGGAAATAACAATGACCCCATTTCTTAGAATTCATAAACCATCTAACAAACTAAAATTGCAGACTTTTTTAAAATATAGAAAAAAATAATAATACAGTAAACGCTCGCTCATGTAAATACTCGGTAGTGGAAACGTCGCGCTCATGTAAACAGATATAATATATATAGAATCAAATGGAACGCCCGGTAATGTAAACAAGCTCGCACCACGTACAATTCGATAATGCAAGCAGTTTAGGGTACCGATTATTTCCCGATTTACGTCCGTAATTGAATCGATCAAAAGAATGTTTACGTAAACGTTTTCAGCGCCGGCACCGGTTGTTCCCCGATTTATGTATGGGATTCCTGTAAGCGTTGGCTCTCTTGCCTCTCGTGAAATAAAGTGATGTGCAGCTAACATCACGCCAGAACAAATATGGCATCCACGTCCAATAAAGGAACATTTTTGTGACAAAGTGAAAATCATCTAAAGCCACAATCTGTGAAATTAAGCAATTCAAGTCACAGATTTTGCAACGTGTGTCAGATACATACGGAGGCTCGGGAAATCGCAGAACTTTAAAGATGCCCAAGCACCTAGAATGGAAAATCGTCTATATGAACGGTTTTTAAAACAAAGGGATAATCATGTTCCAATTAGCGGTGGGTTAAAGAAAGCAAAATTATTGAATGAAAACCTAAAAGAGACCGAAAATTTTGTAGCCAGTAATAGCTGGCTAAAAAGATTTAATAGGAGGTATGGAATTTGACTGCTGTCGATATCTGCTGAAAAATGATCGGCACCATCACAACTAGTGCAACCGTTTAAGGAGAAGTTAATGAACAAAGTCAAAGAGCTACATTTAAATGAGGGGCAAATATACATTGCAGATGAAACCAGTCTTTATTGGAAATTATTACATACGAAAATTTATGTTGCATCAAATACGAAAATTTATGTTGCATCAAATGAAACCGGTAGAAAGGCGGAAAGACAACGCATAACTTTTCTAGCGTGCACTAATGCTAGTGGTACATACAAAATGTAATAGGAAAGGCAAAAAATCCACGTTCATTTAGAAATTTTAAGAGTCCAGTTGATTATAACTGTTCAAAATCCACTTGGATGACCAAAGGCATATTTTTGGAATGGTTCCACGAGCACTTTGTCCCTCAGGTATCGCAATGAAAATGTAATAATAAATAATGTAACTTAATGATACAGATTCAATTTGTAGGTGAAAGATTTCTTAAGAAAGCAAAATCATCTAATAAAGGCTCTGTTAATCTTGAATAACGTACCAAGTCATCCTCCAGAGGAACAATTAAGAAGCAACGATGGTTCAATTTTTGTTATGCTCATGGCGCCCAACGTAACTCCACTTATCCAACCAATGGATCAAAATGTAATAAAAATTACTAAATTGTATTATCGAAAATTTCTACTTTCGTCTGCATTATCAAAAAATCCTAAAAACATTTCTGAATCCTTAAAGCAAGTAACTTTACGTGAAGCAATTTTAAATTTATATATGGCGTGGGATGCCTTTAACCAGCAAACAATCAGACAGTATTGGAAAAATTTGCTTTACTCTTGCGATGATTATGACGATGAAGACAATGTACCGCTAACCATCATTAGAAAACAGTTACTATCTGATGCTGAAGTTATTGACAGTACATCCATCATCGGACGTTGTCAGTTTATTAAAAGCATTAAATCCCGATATTGTTTGCACAACTACCGATATTAGTTTATGGAATGACGATAAAGAGATGAATAATGCACATGAAGAGGATGCTGTGGTGAGCGAAGATGATGACCTTCCGATTGAAATAAAGAATTCAGTGAGTGACGCGCAAGCTGTAGGAATTTTTAATCAAGCGCTAGATTGGGCTGAAGTAAAAGACATTTTAGAGCTCCGTAAACAATGGCATTAGAAAATACCAAGCGTAAATTTAAGCAAACAAAATAGGATATTATTTTTCAAAATAATGTAAAATTTTTATTGTTTTATTTTTTAATATTATATTATTCATTGTTCATAATTTATGTTTTAATTAACATACATATTTTCTTTTAAGCAATTTCTTTATAAATAACGTCTACTGTATGCATCTGATAATAGATATGTCGCACTTATGTATTTGCCATAATATTTAGTGTATAATAGTGTAAAATAGGTAATAAAGTATGTTAGATATCGGATAAATCATGTGAAACTTACGATATATCTATCTCGAGATTAAATTACCTGCGGCACATATTGTTGGCATTCTTCTAGTCGAAGATTTCAGATAATCGCCTCTAATTTCAATCTATACTACCTGCCAAAGGTCTCGTGCGCTACTAACTCTTCTAGGTTGTTATATATTCCGTATCAACTTCTCTTTTTCCTGGAGTGACATGAGATAGGTTCTACATAAATGAGATAAATGTTTGGGACCCTTTTCTTGTTGTAAGATAATGTTGTAACGACCTAATCTTTCCTCATTTGGCGCAGCATTTTCACGTAAGATTCTTAGAATACACTCTTTAGGCAGGTTCCCATCTGTTTTTATCAAATCTCCTACAGCTGTACCGCCGAAAGAACAGCAAAAACTACCACACTGTTTCCACCATGTTTTACAGTAGGAACTATACATTGGTCATCCATTCTTTCTCCAGTCTGCCACCTCACGAATCATTGACGTTTTGATCCAAAACCTTGAAATTTTGATTCATCTGTCCATAATACTTTATGCAATTGCTGAAGGATCCAGCCCTTGTCTTGAATAGCCCAGAATGGCAACAGAATAAGAAAAAGAGATTGAAATCTTTTTTTCTTATACTGTTGTTTCAAAAATGACTTTCTGACAACTATTCTTCCCCATAGGCCTGCCGTGAGGAGTCTCCGCTTACTACTTATGTAAGATATTGGTGTTCTTCTTGAAATATGGAGTTGTTGAGTAATTTTTAGGGCGGTAAGAAACCTATGTCATTTCGAAGATACTATAAGAAACTGACCCTCGGCGACTGTCCTTGTTCCATTTCGCCCTGACCGTTTTCTATTGCAAAGTGAACCTGTTTCCTGCATTCTCTTAATAGAAATAAATACTCCGTGTTTCACGCCGTTACTTTTTTTAGCGATTTGTTCTATTGAATACCCTTCGCTGCGTAATGTTATAATGACTGAACGTTTCTCAGATGATATTTCTTGTTGTTTTGGCATTTTTAATTGCGATCTTAGACGCACGATAAGAAATTTTAAACTGGCCCTTTATTCAAAACACTTGAATACATTTTCTGGTATTTTTGTAATTTATCCGTTTCCTCTCAAATAATTTTTCCTAGAATTTATCTGAATCTAATTACAGTAGAGATTAATACAATTCCGGCTACCGTGAAATATAAAATAAGACAGGTGCCGTAAAATGCAAATTAGTTTAAAAGTGTATTACATTAGGGCGTTGTTTATGTCTAAACTGAACTCTAAATCTATTAAAGTACTATTGAAGTGTATAATACAGGGCATTAAGATATTTGTATTAATATTTCTAGGCTATATTACCTGTTTTATACTTTTTATAGTCGTCTCTCTCTCTCTCCCTCTATAAAAGTTAGATATTAAATAAAATCGCAAAAATGTTAGTGCTTATTAGTCTCTTTTTTTCAACGAATCTTGTTACAAATGTATCCGACTGATTATTATTCAAGCTCCACGATTTTATCTGAAAATGTTACTATTAAGTAAATCCAATACTATTGTAGGTAAATCCACTTTTTAACAGTACTTTAGCGATATTTTGTTTAACTTTACAATAGAAATTGCAATAATAACTTGTAATTATGGACATTTACATTGAAAGTGAGAGATTACGTTGTAAGTATACTTATTACCAAAAGTATTCCTTTTCTCTTCAAATTAATTATTTTTACCATTATATAAATATGTGACACATCGATATGGAAATTGTCGAAATTCCATTAGAGATAAATTGTTACGAATTAGATCTTGTGGGAGTTTAAGTCGATGCCAGTTCTAATCTAATAAGTGCGGGTGTAAAGCACCCAATACTTATCAATATATTGATAAGAGTACAGTTGAAAGATTGCATTTATTCAGTTGTAAACTAAAATTTATAAAATCAAAGCCTAACTGCAAATTCATTTTTTTATCTTTTATTAAACAAATAGAAACAGGTTACTGTTTATTTAGTTGTAATATATTGATTTTCAGTGTACATTTAACAATTAAGATATTTTTATTTTATTAAGTGCATTCCTCTGTAGTTTTATTTTATATCGATCCTTCTCTACTTGATCGATCTTCGCAATTAACACAATTTTCACCGCTATTTTGGGCTTGAATCCATAGTGAAACTGAAATATTACCAGAGAAACGTATTATTATTAAGCAATTTGCTCCGCCACTTTTTTTTTTAATCGCGCGAATATTCACATAAAAATGATTCCATGGACATTGTTTTAATTTTCGTTGCAAAGTTAGTGTGGTACAAGAGTTAAATGCTGCAATCAATTTGCTGCTGCTGCTATGTACAGTAATGTCCATCTCAGACACATCTCTCGTACGTACACTACTGCTCAAAAGTTTGTAAGCAGCTACGGCTTTTACAAAAAGTCACAGATACAGTAAAATTTTATTGCGATTATTAATCAAACAATTTTATATTAGCATACAATAGTTTATAATAGGGATTAACGATTTTACGATATGGCTATCAGTTGTATTATTTTAAAGAAATTTCACCTTGCTTCCAAACTTATGGACGGTAGTAGACAGTTAGTTTGGTGCGAGTGAAAGGCTTATGAGAGTCTTATAAATTGTAAACTATACTTCCTATGTTGTATGTATTAGTTCTTTAGTATCTACTTTGGTAACGTTTTACAATGTCTAGCAAGCAACATAACTAGAATATGTGAAATGTTAAATTCTACTAGGACAGTTATTGGAGGGATCAAAAAACAGCGGGAGTGCGGGCAAAAATATCTATAGCATAGTACTAAATAAGCGAACAGCATGTTCTAAGAAATGTAAATAGAAACAGGAAATGAACTTGATTCTCTTAGGTAAAAGTAATAACGTAGCTGTAGATTCTAAGAAGTAAAGGCTGTTGCATATTGATTTCATCATAATACAAAAATAAATTTAGCCCATTCAAGCATTTTTCATTTACATTATTACAAAAACACAATGAATTATAACTCATTCAGAAAGACTCCTTTCGACCTTAGTGCACGCCTTTAATCTCGTTTTCCAGTTATCAATAGTTATACTATGGTGGTTAATAGGAAATTAGCTGCTGCTTTCACCAAGCGAACGATCTTCTCTAAAACAGACAACATTTTATAGTCTAACGGATTAAAATTCTTGACACAGACCACTCACCTGCACTAATAAAGTTAGAAACGTTGTCTTCCAACCATTTCTGAATGAACTTTGCTTTATGGCCTGGTGCCGAATCCTCTTGAAAACTCCAGTGTTGTTTAATGGTTAGACTATTATTTCTAAAATAGTTTCTTGGTATACTTTAGCGAAAGTTTTAACAACTTTTTCATAAAACTAATTCTGAAGCACACATTATAGTTGATTCCCTATTGTCAATACATGCAATGGGTATTGACGTTTTCTAGAGGGTTATTATGGGCATACATTCCTTGTTGCACATATAACGCAGTTTAACAACAAAAAATATTTTTGAAAATTATTTTGTGTTAACCGCGCTTTTTTAAACATTCATGAAGTCGTGACTGAGAACTTGCTGCAACTCGTTGCATCATTTCCTCGGTTATCGTTCTAATTGCTTCAGTAAGCTTGTCGCCTTCGAGGAATATTTTGGAGAACCCTAGCCTTCAAATAACTCTATAGAAAAAGTGAGGGCCGGTCAAATCCGGTGATCTTGGCGGCCAATTAAAGTTACCATGTTGAGATATAAGTTATCCAGGAAACATGTTTCTTACAGCAGCCATTCAAATCCGCTCAGAATGGTTTATTGCTCCATCTTCCTGGAACCATAAGTCGTCATGTTCTACTCCAAATCGTTGCAATTTCGCAGGTAGTATATTTTGGAGCATATCCAAATACCGTTGAGAAGTCACAGACACTGTACGGTCATCTGCTTCGAAAAAGTACGGGCATAGTATTTCGAATACAGTCACACCACACCACGTGGTAACTTTTTCGGAATCCAGAGGTTGTCGAAGTTGTTCGGTAGCCCGGTAGCGAAAATTGTTCCTATATACAGGTTCCGAAATGTGGAAATGTGTCTTGTCACCCGTCATTAAATTATTTAAAGCATTTGGGTTAAGAAAATTAATAAAAGTTCTAATTTCGATGGCGACTAAACTGCATTACGTAGGAATTTGTTTAGGCCATTGATTATACCTCCCATTTTATTCATATTCGAACAGTGATATTTCAAAAACCGTCAATACCCATTGCGCCACCCTTTACTAGGTGGGTAATCTCCTTGAATTTTTCTAATTAGTTCCTTTATTTGTTTCTTTGAACTCTAAGTATAAATTGGTTCTCTTTAGTAACCCATATCGTTTTTGCTAGTTTCTTGAACTTTATCATTTGGGAAATAACGTATAGACTCTCGAAAGCTCACCGTCCAAAGATATGTTTGATCATATACGGTCTTTGGGGAATTCTTCATTTTTCATGAACCAAAGTAAGAAAATTATAATCGGTTGCCCTCGATACAGAAAATGATAATTTATTTGCCATTTTGGCTGAATTTCATTACAAATAAAATGTGGATTACGTATATTAAATAATCAGAGGGAACTAAAGGTTATCTGTGCCCAGTAGACTTGTTAAGTAGTGTTGTGACAAACACTTGTGGCAGTCTGCTAAAGGTCAGCGTGGTTATTGCATAGTGCTTTTTAAAGAAAAATCGGAAAAGTCCTGGCGCGCGTGTCTAATTTGAACAACAAAAGATTCTAGATGGCTGCCTATTTCGACTTTATGACAGAGTCGCCCCTGTATATATCTACACATCTGGCTTAAGTCCTTAAATTATATGTAGTGTCCAGAAATATGCATAGGACATTTTTTTTAATTTAGCGGTTGCATCCTCTATAATCTTTCTTGATTCTCGATTAACGATGTCATCATAAGCTTTGCCATATTTTACTGGTAATATAAGATATATGTAGAATATACAATATTTTCTCGAATATATCTAAAATTAAAAGTAAAAGGACACGAAGCATTAACTTTGATATTTCATTATTTTATTATTTAATTTCAAATTTAGCCCAAAACTAATTTTCTTCAAGGAATATAATGTTACGTAATGTGCTTCCTAATTTCATCTCCATCGAATTAATATAATTGAGCTTTTAATTTTCACATTTTTAAAACGTATTTGTTAAATTACATAACTACTGTGGAACTTCCTCTACAGAACTCCGTGAAATCAGAGCTTGCGCATAGCAGGTCATGGGCCCGTCGCTGTTGCCTGCTGTGTCTGATTCATACTCACAGCTCGTTTGTTTACGGAGCTTTGTCCCTACCACCGGCTGCTCGCTCTATTCGCTTACCGCTCGTTCGCCTTCCAGTGGCAGCTTCGCGCAACACACCACACTCTCCGATGCTTTCACTGCGAGTGTGCGATCCATCCTTTCGACCGTTCATGGCTTTACCATTAGCTCATAACTAGTCTATGAGTCACAGTCGTTGTTGCGGGTCGTCCTCCTCCTCGCATAGTGGCAAACGTATAGTCGTCGTTTGTTATAAACGCGCGCGTGTGTTTTGTTTGGCTCCTTATATTTTTTCCGAGCATCATCAGCAGCATCCCGTTGTAAGCAGGCTGTTTCGGCGGCGTGTTTCGCTTATTTTCGTGTCGTATTCGCACGAAAAGTGATGTTAAATGGGAACACAGTCTACTATTCTTACCGCTACCGTCTATTAGTATCGCAGCAACAGCAACAGCAGCTGATGCTCTTTTTCTTCTTGTTCTTTGTGGGTTCAATTTCGCCGTTGGTTGCTCGTTTCAAATCGATGCATGGAATTTAACGGCATGTCGCCTGACTTACTGTCGTGCTAATGGACTTTGGTTCGCGTGAATTATATTTAGGAGGAGGGAATTAGTGCTGTTGTTGTGAGATCTTCGGCCGATACTTTACTGACTGACATCATCCGTCCTCTTCTTGTTTATATCATCATATACATCGACAGCGTCCTTTTCTCCTATCATCTCGCGGTTCTTGCATTATTCATACGGCATAAGCGCGAGATATAAAAGAGCCTCTGTGAAGTTGACTTAGGAGTAATATATTTTATACGCTCAATAACGGCATCAATTGAACTTTGATGCATCACTTCTACTGCTAACGTCCTATAGCCTAATACTTCCATTTACTCACGTATGTACATATATACATCCACTATTGTAAAGTGTGTCTGTTTTGAATGTTCTTATTGCATTAAGCGTGCAGTGTTTTGACGCCGCTTCGATTCTATTGTTATTGTTCGAAGTATAATTGATTAAAGTGTTTGCGCAACGATTTAGCGAACCCGGAAGCTAGCAAGCTGTCTAGTTACTATTGTTGTTCCACGGACACCGTTATCATTGGTACTAAAGGTAAACATAATAAAATATCTATGTTTTTTTGTGTAGAAAAATAGATTTCGATGTTAGGTATTGGTTGACATATTACGTCGTGAATACGCGGCATGTAGTTGTATATTCATACTGTATTGTTAATTCACGTTGGATGAGTCGTCCGACGTCAGCATTTTCCCTCAATTTTTAAATTTTGATTATTTGTTCGGATTCAGTACATAGGTGTCAGTGAGTGCAGTAGTTTATAAAATGTGATTATTGCACTTAATTTTACAAATACAAGTAATTTATGCGGTACAATGGATATTAATTATCAGCAAACAAAAGCACAAGTGGACCTGAAATAAATGAAAAATTCTGAATTTGTACAAATTGTTTGTTTTTATACATATAACTTTTATCAAACGAGGTTAATAACCGCCGAATGATAAAAGCGGAAAATGGGTTATTAAATAAGAAAGTATACGAAATGGGCACTGATAATCATATTTAGCCATTTATTTCGTTTTGAATCCATCCATTTTTTTGTGATTTACTTCAGTAAGCTTTTCTAAGTATTTTGTTTGATAAGCGAAATCCTGGCCATATCGTTCGAATTTGCAATTAACTTACAACATAGACTTTGGGCATATAAATACAGCTTCCAAATTATTGCCATTTACTATTATATTAGCATTTCATGTAATTCATTTACAAGAAGCATTTTGTATGTCATATTTTTGCATGGTAGATGAAATTTGTGCATTGTAATTAAAGTGTTGAATGGACTATTCCATTGCTCATTACTTTAGTTAATTCTGATATTTCAGCGCCTTCGGGGTGGCTCGGGAAAGAACTTCTGCTTGTCAAGCCTATTATGTATTTGTCTAGACTTTTATGTCCATTTCCGATTTGTATGTATATATGTAACCTGAAGGAAGAATGCACTAGTACGCAGGGCTTATCAAAAAAATTGTGCTCGATATTTGTAGTTTAATCAACTCTGTTATAATTATTAATATATTGTTATAATTCTTAATACAAGATTTTATATATATCAAGGTTTATACTCATTGTCTTATCCCATGTACTATTTCATTCAATTGCTATTCATCTTAATCCTATGTATATTTTGTGATAGCTAAGAACTTGTGTATCTTCCTCATGAATAAGAGATTCATCTTAGTTCTTATTAGTTATTTGTTTACATTTTCGATAGATAAAATTTCTTTTCTAGTTAGCCTATAATGTATATGTTCATATCATTCTCGTTTGAACTTTAATTTTCGATAAGTTGCATATGTTCGTTTTAAAACCAGCTTTGTCGTATATTTATGATAAATTAGTATGCGAGTGTTATTCTTTTCCGTTGAACGTAACAACTCTAAAAAATTTGTCAAAATATATTTGCCAAACAAAAGAAAATAGATGCATTAATATCTGTAATCTTATTCCATTTTTAATTCTATACAAATATTACTATTTCACTATCACATCATTATTGGATTCAACCAAATGAATACGTTTCACGAACAGATTTTTTTAGCACAAGCTAAATCGTTATTTGGATGATAGGAGACAATTAATTTAATTACAAAATTTGTTATACTTACCTTTCCTATTAACAAAGTTGATTTTGTTATTTTAGCGGATTTTTTCCCTCGGTATAATATTGAATTCTTGATTTTGAAATACAGACATGTACACGAAAATAGCAGTGATCTCAATTTGGCTGAAATATCAATTTATTTATACGTTCTTATATGTTACGTAACTAGAATAATAAATAAACAAATTTCTTAATACCATAGAGAAAATAAAACTGTTTATGTTGTAGGACATGGAAAATAATTCAGCATTAAAATAGCGGTCATTTCAAAATACAAACCAAGTTCATTTTTGTTTAGTTGATTGGATTGAAAAACTTAATTTTTTGTTTCTTGGCCTTTATTCTTTGCCACCTATTCTTGAAACATGTAGGGCGGTGAGTTTACCAGTTGCTTACCATTTTTGCCATTCATCTTGGCATATTCTCCACAAATCGTCAATACTTTGTGGCTTAGCAGCCTTTTTCAACTCCACCCATAAATTTTCAATTAAGTTTAAGTCCTGCAGTTGGGACGGCCAACCCAAAACGCGAACATTATTATCTCGATACCTTTAGTGACATTTCTTCCTCCGCATGTGGCGGAAGCACAGTTTTGTAATATATTTATATCAGCATTCATTATACCTTTCATCTTATGTAAAGGACCTACGCCATGTCATGAAAACCACCTCCACAGCATGATGCTTGAGCCTCCGAGTTTTACCGTCTTTTAGGTGTACGGGGGTCGAAATGCTGTCAAAACTAGCAACACGTACGAAGACCACCAGCTTCGCACGTGTTTATTATGCTTTTTTCGCCCTATTGTATGTGTTTATGAGCAAACAACAATCTGCTATGTATTTGCCTTTTATTTAATAATACTACCTTTCTTATTCCTTCTTGCATGCAACTTTACTTGAATCAATCTTCGCCTGATAGTAGAGGTACTTATAAAAAAGTTTAGTGGTGGAAAAGTTTTGAAAAAATCTTTAAAAATTAAGGTCCGTTCTACAAAAACAATTAATAAGTTGATTTTCTTAAAAAAATTATCCTTCGAATTTAGTATGCAATCAAAAACAAAGAAAATTATACTAATTAACTAATATCAGTTAATATGAAAATTATGTATGAAAAGTCTTATAAATTTTTATTCCCTATATATTGTTGGAGTCTTTTCATTTCCACAGTACAGCTCCTTTGTTATGGCCGTATGGCTGTCGCCTTAGGCGTAAAGTGTGACATTTGAAATAAATGCTTGAAGCAAATTAATATTTACTTTGCTGCAAAATACAAAGAAAGAACTCCTATTTGAACGCCTGCTGATTAGATCTCCAACAAATCTACATAAAGAAAGAAGTAGCATCTTATTTAAACGCAAAACAAGTTACTACTGCTGCTGTCGGACAATCCAAGCGAATGCCTTTCGTAAAAATTAATTATCCCTAATGAATAATTACGTTTCTTTGTACATGTAATTAATTTCGAGGGTGTTTCAATTATTTATTTAGGTCCAAACCACCCCTTATTTCTTTCTGGCTATTCCTTTTTTTTCACTCTCCGTTCGTTTGCTAGTGCTTTGAAGACGGTACATTTCTAAATGGGTTTCATTTATTTTAGGATCGCTTACATATTTAAATAACATTCGAACGATTGCTTTTCATAAATGTTTTCCCTTCGGATTGGTAAAAGTACGAAATCTCTCCTTTCCAATGTCAGATTTACTCTAATATTATGCACCTGCGTTTTACACCGCAGGGAAAAGGAAACAACTGCTGCAGATGTGAACAGAATATACTATATGTATACAGGCACATACGTACATACACAAACGTTTCTAAATGTTTTTAAAAGATGTATCCGATGCGAACCGAAGCAGATGGCGAGTTTTGCACATAAGTCGGGGAGAACATGTGACCGAGGAATTGTCATATCTTGAGACATGTATACTTACACAAATATTTATAAACATATGGAATTAACACGAATGCGTATATTTAATGAATCACAGCGGAAGTTGCGTCTTGAATAACATGAAATATAAACATAATCTCCTTGTCAATAATTTCCAGGGATAACTGCGGTTTTAAGCATTAATAGATACATAATACATAAACGTATACATTTATTTACTAATAAACGAAACTTACATAAATATGGAAATACTGAATTTATTTTAAAGTTTGTACAGATTCATGTACATTTGAAATACAAGGTACTCCAAAAGCCTTTTTCAATGTTTTTTTTTATTGCGCGAACACAATCGTTGAGTGAGAAGTGGAGACTATGCGAATCGTTAGCCCCGTTCTTGGGAATTTAGTCGCTACGGAATGTTTTACGGAAGCAGAACAGTATTACAAAAATTTCTTAGACGAAGCGCATTTAATGGCCATATGACAGTTCTGCCTGCCGTAATTAGAATTCAGCAAATCCAAAACAGAAGCATGAGAATTCATTTCACTCGCCAAAAGTTACTATTTGTGCTGCAGTGTCGGCGTAAGGAATTATAGCCCCGTTCTTCTTTAAAGATGGCAGAGGTGATGCAGTAATCGTAAATTCCGAGCGATATGTGGAGAAGACTAACAACATTTTTATGCCAGTCTTACAAGATTTTAATGGTTTTAATCGCAACTCTTGGTTCCACCAAGATGGAGCGACATCTCACACGTTGTCCTTGCCGGTTATTCATGGATAGAATACTCATGTACGCACTAGTTTTTTAGTTTTTCCTAGATCTTTATTGGACCAAACAATTTAGATATAGGATGCTTTTAATACGTGGTAAACAACATTTTGTGGATCGCTCTTTGAAGTACAGACTGCATTATCTTTGAGAATTTTGATTTAAAATTATGTAAATATAACTGTCAGTGATATTATCCTTTTCATGTTTACAAGAATTTAGAATATTCCAGGCAAATAACATGTTTTGACCTGATGGTCTGGACGGTTCCGACATAAATCTTGGTAGCTCGCCTTACTTTTTTATTCGAAGGACTAGTATACTATCCGCCAGGAAAACCAAATTATTGACACAATTATTTACTTAAACAATTTAATTTAGTTGTATAATCTGTGCTTTATAAATTCGCGATTGTGTTATAGTTGCTTCTAAGTTTCTTCTAATTAAGGAAAGCTCATGAACTATGTAAGCAATGCATGAGATCTTATTAAAGTTATATTGCGTTCTATTGAACTTTTGTTGTATTCTGATTGACGTTATGTTGTGATATGATTCAAGTAACGCAGTGTTCTGTTGAACTTGTGTTGTGAATGAAATCTGAGTGAAGTTATGCTGCGTTCCGTCAAAGGTATGTTGTATTGTATTTTAAATGTTGAATCGTTATACTGGTCATAAGAAACTTCAAGTTTAGCATTACCGGGAAACCCTAAAAACTACCTGATTGCCCTTATAAATGAAAGTTCTAGGTATCTGGTGATGATGTCACAGCAATATTTGGAAACACGACATTACTACCCAAAATGTGAAATACATAGCACAATGAATTGGCAATGAACTTTAATATATCCGGTTGGGGCAGTTACCGGGATTTCCACTACGTCAGAGTTTTCTACTTAAACTTAAGGGACTCGTAATATGAGTGGGGTCTAGCTTAGAAATAACTTCGAAAATTTTAAATGTAACTTTAATCTTTTAAGCTGATATATATAGGATTACGACACTGAAGTCTCCACTATGGGCGTAGTTCATGGGTTAAATTGTAAACAAATGCAGATAACTGTATCTGAATCGTATAGAAAAGAAATCTACAAAAATCGTAGAAATGATTTTTTTTTAACAAAATTAGAGTGAGTTCTAACAAAGAAATACAAGTTAAGTTCAATGAAAATGTAATGAAAAATTGCAAATGAAAAGGAATATCATTCATTGATTGGCTATACCTGTATTAAACGTATTCCATATTACGTTTGTGTACAAATGGTTTAAACTCAAATATTTCTAATATTTGGCATTTTAAAGAAATATGGATTATGTATATACGCTTAGATAATTTAGTTTAAAATAGGGATAAATGATATATCCTTACCAATATTTATATTTTGGAAAAAATTATACTAGGTTTATAACTTTGTGACGGTAGTGTATATCAAAGATCTACTCTTTTATTTCTAAATTAGCTTTGGGCTTTAAACGTGAACATCGCCTCAATATGAGAAATTTCAAATTTCAAGATTGTAAAGTAAGTAACTTTAACTAATTTCAGTTTTTGTAATGAAGAACGCTGAAAATAATTTGAATTAGAATTGAATTGGTTTATTTTTCTTACATTATTGTTTATAACTTTTTATAGATAAAATATTGTTTTTTTTTTCATTTTACATTAATTGGAAAGTTTTCGCACTTATTAGGTGAAGCTTAAATCTTTTTGGAGACTCGCTTTTTGACTTAACTTAGGATTTTATGAAAGTGAAAAAATCAAAATACTATGAACAAAAAAGCTACTTTGTGTTTGCAAGAGATTACCTATGTCCTTTATTGTGTATGTTTTCTTTTGACATCTATTCATAATGACAACAATAAACGTAGTCATCGCGCTACAATGCGGATATACTTCAACTGACATCTGTGAAGGAATCCGATTCCACTTTTCATGGTGCGGGTCGGTCTATCGTCGGCTAGCTAGAGACATGCTACAGCGCGAATTGGACTAATTCATAAATTCACTTCCAACCGCACAATGCGATGCCAGCAAGCGGCGATGTCAGACAAAAGCGCGTGCAGAAACACGTACACTTGTCGCAATTTACGTGTTCAAGTATTTTAAAACAAACGAAACAATTACCATTCCGGTTAACAAAGACCCGCTTTGTTGACTGCGGAGTATGCATTAACGAGATTACATAACACCATGAACCGTTGCTTAATGTAGGAATCTTTTACTAACAAAAACCAGAAATGCTATGGGAAGCACTAGAGGCGTTGTTTTTGTTGACAGATGACAAGTTATTCCGTTTTCTTCTTGTCAAAATACCCAAAAGTTCTTAATATGTACATATATCTTTTAATACATACATAACTTTCTTTTTTAATTAATCAAAAACGCAAAAAAAAATTTTGTTTTGTTTGTTACGACTCCCTCGAAATATGTCTTTCGCGATTAAGCCCTCGAATGTCCGGAAAAAAAACGGCGAAAGCAAAGTTGTACACCTAATATATGTAAAGAAAATCCATGAGATGAGTGTCTTGGATGCCGGCGTACCGTCTCTAGACTTCTTGCTATATATAAAATGAACCGTTACGAGTTTCATTTGTGAAATTATTTGGAAATATTACTATAGTAGCATGGTAGGTAGTAAGGCTGCACAAACGATTGCTATTAGAGATGCGCGCGGCTCAGTTACTATCAATGTTAGAAATAATGAATATAATATATAATTACTTAGTATTTTAGTTTGATTGTCGATGCAGGCTTTGTTGAAGTAGAGTCACGTCAAAAACATAATCAAACTAAAATACTAGGTAATTACATTCATTATTTTTAGTATTGACAGTAACCGAGCTGCAAGCATGTCTAACAGCACTTGTTTCTGTAGCCTTACATGGTGGGATACTGGGATACTTAAAAGAGAAGGGGATTACAGGCTTCAATTAAATCCAACTACATAAGAGATGCTCAAAGCCGACGCAGAGTTATTGATACATTACTATTCCTGAATTATTGCACTAACTATAAAAATATATACATTTAAGGATGTCGTTATAACGTAAAGATTCCAATTTTAATTTTTTTTCTCGTTAATAAGCCACAAAGATACGTGGATAACTTATAAAGGAAAATAAACAACTAATAGAACAGCTTCTGAATGGTTAAACCAGTTTATACCAAGAAAGGAATCCATAAAGGAATGCCATGTACCTCTGCTTACTATATTCAATACAACATTCGTATTTAGGTTTTAATGTAAGGGGAAACTGCTTTTCTTGATTAACTTTAGGACTTTCAAAGCGACTTTTAATGTACAGTCTCTGTCCAATTTACTTGAGCCACTTGCTAAAATAGCAATTTTGTTAAAATATATAACGTATTGCATAAGTTTATTCAGCACTTTTTATAGATATCGTCACAAGTATATAACTAATATTTTGTAATGCCTCCTTTGGCTTTTATAATTGCTTTTATTCTTTTTAGCATACTATCTATGGAAGCGTTAATAGTATGATGCCTTATTGTAGCGTTATTTTGCCACACATCCTCAATATTTCTCACTAGTTGCTCTTTAGTAGTGTTTCTTCTCGAATACACGTGTGATTTTAAAACACTCCGCACGTTCTCAATTGCATTGAGGTTCGGAGAGTTTCCCGGCCAAGGTAACACTTACAGAGTGTGCGTTTCCAAAAAAACCTTTGGATGGATTTGCCCATGTGCCATGGGTGCATTATCATGCATGAATGTGTAAGGGGCTTCATTCGGATCTAAATCATTGATATATGGCATCAAGACATCCTCCAATATACGTTTATATTGGTGTTGATTTATGGTACCTTGGCAAAAATACAGTGGTTTTTAGTGCACTAGCTTCACCAAACCATTCAGATGGACGTTGTCTAACAAATTGGGATCTTTCGGTCATGGCTCCTAGTTTTGATTCTTCGCTGAATACGATCTTTAACGAAAAGACATTGTTCAGACAAAAAAGTTTGCTTGATTTACATATTCATTTAAGTTATTTTGTCTCATTCTTTCGCCAATCTTCAATTTGCTCATTCATAATGCCCGCTTCATCATCGGTGTTAATCGTGGTTTTTTCAGGGGACGCCTACATTTTAATCCGGCTTGGTACAATTGTCTACGTATTGTATGCGTGAATATTTGCACTCTTTGTTGAGATATTACATTTCCTATTTCTTTGACGAATAAACCTTGGTTTTCAGTTACTAGTTACGGGATACGTCATCTCGATTGGTAGTGATCCTTTTCTTGCTGCAAAACGCTTTTCCGGTGCTTGTAGTGGGTATCTTTTCTTTCATTAAAACGGTGATTCGCTGCACTATTTGTCGGGATACTTCTTTCTTTGCAAGTATGCGTTGAGAATATACTCCTGTACCCAACAATGCCCCAATACGTAGTTTTTTCTCATTTGGTATGTACTTTCTTTACCCATATCGAAGAAATATAAAGTGCATAGAAGCAATAACTTAAAGTGCAACACTAGCACGTAAACACGGAAAAACGTTTTACATAAACAGATAAATATTCCTTCTACAATAGTAACCGATACAAATGATATTCTACGAATTACTGTGTCTTTCAATCTTGTTTCTGCCGATCTTCTATACAGTATTGAATGATTCATGAGGGGGATAATAGTAGGCTAGATGTCATTAAGTGACATTTTCTCAATTTCTTAGAAAGATATTTAGGGAACGAATTTTGGATAGGTATTGTAAACCCTATTCATGAATTTTATACTTGTATTTGTAAATTGTCGCGTTGGAAACACAGAAATCTTAAATTGATAAGGTGGCCCTAATACAATGGACAGAGACTGTATTTTCTATATAATACTGATTATCACTACGTTTATAATAGGAAACAGATTGTATAGAAAGAGTGTAAATATTTATTGGTACTATATTTAATCAAAAATTCTTATGATAATTAGCAGTGATAAATTCATTGTCCCTATTAAACTGATACGAGATATGGGGACCTTATATACATATTAGATTTTGAACATATCGAAGTACTAAAGTGTTTATAACGACGTTCTCTCTCTTGATAACTTATCGTTAGTAATAATAATAGCAACTGAGAACATAAACTTTCAGTAAGGTTTAGTTTACTACGTGACGGTTTGTTAGAATATGTGCGATGATATCAAGATTATGGTGCTGTGCCGGTAAGTTCAGTTAATTTTAAATTATTTCCGCATTGGAGCTTTGTAACTGAAATATATCAATGACACTATCAAAATGTACCGAAGCAACAGTGCATAATATTTTGTACTCTGTAACCACGTTGGTATTGAACGTGGTTTACTTACTACTAATTTCTCGGATGCTTTTAGACAAATTGGATGAAATCGCCACAGCGTAGTACATAATCATCTACATATCTGCCATTTGCCGTTTTTATAACACGGGAAGATATTCGATTATACTGTAGACTTCCGCGGTATTTGTTTTCTTTTAAAGAATTGGATTTCCAGGTTGAAACCGCGTCGTAGTGGCATGAGTCTGCCGATGTTTCGCTCTTATTCGCATGGAGCTTCTTCGGGGCTACTGAATGCAACCGAAAGCGAAACGTCGGCAGATTCATGCAACCATGACGCAGTTTCAACCAAAAAGCCTAAATTCTTTAAAAGCATACGCTTGTATTTATAATCCTGTTTTCCTAAATACCTTTTAGATGTTGCTGATATATAGAGAACTTCAATATAGACGATATAATCGCTATAATCAAAGATTATTAAGGTAAGATAAACGTAGTTTGCGAGGTGTAAGTGACCCTTTTAGTTTACTAGACGACAGGTTTCCACAGTGTTGCTATAGCAAATGCGTATGCCAATATGATGATGATAGAGCTTGTTGTGAATATTATGGAGAAAGGGCGTCTGCAAAGAACAAATTTAATAAATAGATATTATTTTGTAAACTTTGTATACAAAAATGATAACATTAATAGTATAACATTTGGGAACAAAATAAAAGGGATAAATTAGTTTATAGGTAAGGTTGTTTATCTGTGACTTACCCCAAGTATTCTGTGTTCGCCAAATGTTTCTAAATGTAATTTCAAAATCGAGTCATTTTCAGAGGTCTCTACTGATAAAGGAAAGAAATACAATTTACCGGCTATAAGACAAGGACAAATACATGTTGATATTGGAAAGCGACAAGCAGTTGAGTGTTGATACGGTTTTAAACTTCGGAAGTACGTTCGGTACGCGATGATACACGAACAAAAGTCGCAGAGCGTCTATTTTCTATATCAAATGAAAGCAAAGCGATATCAACGATATAGTCTCACTGCCCACGTTCTTTTATTCTTGAAGCGAAAATAGCTTCGTTGTGTCGGTTGATAATTCCCTTTCCCACGTGTAATATCGTTAGTGCCGAAATTGAATAAAGCTGCGATATACACACGTGAATATGTCATCCTAGCAATTCCCCTATCAATTAACAATTCTTGGTCGCAGTGAATATCTCCGTATTAACCTAGAAGGTCGACTTTGTACACGAGCAAGCTAGAAATTTTTCATCCGTTAGTCATATCGAGACTATAATTATGTGTAATGATTATATCGTACTACCGGGAAATTATTAACAGCTTGAGGTGCTCACATATGCAAACATGTACAGTACACAATGCGGCAATTAATGCTGCCACGAATAGAATGTCACATGTGTGCAATTTATTGGTAAATAAATGTAACGTTATATAGATATGCATTCAATGATTGCTTATCTTATTGTGTAATACGAGGATAGACTCAGAAGTTTTTGGAATGACAATAATGAACTTACTTCACTTAATCCGATACCTTCCTATCATTAGATTTAAGATGGAGTGAGCTGAGTTCCGTCTCCATTATTTTCTATTGTAGGTTACCTGCTTAATTCCCGTTCATTCTACTCTTCTTTTTTTGCTTCTTTTATTTCATCTTTCCACTCTTTCTGAGGTATCACTCTCTAAACCATCTTAACTGACCTTTTGCTATTTTATTCGCACATGGTCCTATTTCTAAGTTTTGCCTATAGATGACATGCTTTATTCTATCTCTTTTAGATATGTTTTCTATGCGTCTTAAGAACCGCACCTCTATGGTGTTTAAATGCATCTTATGTTTTTATGGTAAAGTCCGGGTTTCGCTGCTATACGTTATTGTAGGTCCAAACACTTTTTTAACTACTTCTGTTTCGACAAATTATAATTTTCCTTGTAATTACCAACGTTTTTTAAAATTCCCCGAAGAAATGTCCTCCCGCTATCCTGACGATTATCATGACAGCGGGATCTTGTAAGTTCAAATCACTTTTAATACCTAGATGTCACATTTGATTCCCATTTTTTCCTTGCTACCACCAACCTTAAATTTAATTGGATTAATTTTTTGTGGAATTTTTAATAACAAAAATCTCACGTTTCCCGGTAGAATTTGAACCTACACCTCCAGGTCGTCAGTAAATGGGTACACACCGATCTGTCGAACTGGAGTTGTAGGTTCAAATTCTACAGGAAACCGTGAAATTCTTATTAAGTAATTAATCCAATTAAATTTAACGTTGGTGATAACAATGAAATTAAATTATCATTAATTTACTTCTGTTTTGATCACTTTTGGTATCTCATTTGTTCTCCTCTAAAAATGTGGTTTTCATGATATTAAATATTTTCCCTCCTGTCCCAATTTTGTCGTTTGTTTCCTTGTCTATTTTTTCAGTATTTTTCTTGTGGCCCCTAGATATTTAAAACTTTCGACTTTTATAGTTGCTTGCCTTGTAATGCAATGCTACGATTTTTATTTCCTCTTGATACTAATCGTTTTTGTTTTCGCTATGTTAACGTAGATATTTATTATTATTAAGTTCCCTTTCCAACATTTTTAAATTAGTACACACCGCTGGTTTATTCCCATTTTTTCTTTCAAATTCTTTCGATTCATCATTGGTTATCCGTACTACGATACCATTGTTTTTGTAAAAATTGATTTTATTTTTGCGGTTGTTCTTTTATTTATCTTTTTTATTTTTAGTGCCTTCAGTATAGCTCTTTTTGCAGTCTATCAAATGCTTTTTTCAGATCCATAAAACATTTGTTTATTTCTCTGTCGTTATTAGTTTCTTCCTGATCTAAATCCGCACTGGGTCTCTTCTGTTGCATTATTTGTCGTACTTTTTATTTTTTGGTTTAATATCTGAAAGTAAATATTTTACCAGAGACACTAATTAACATGATTCCTTTATAATTTATCACTAATTCTTTTGTCATCTTTCTTTTACAAGGGCATTGCCATTCTGTTAGTTTAGTGTTTTAATGTGTCTTGAGATATACTGAAGTCTATCGCCAGTTTAGCTTTTGCACCGCTTCCATATTTTTTTCTTTCTGAATTTGTTTCTTCCATACTGTTTGTCTTTTTGTACTTTGTTTTGCATTTCTTCCTATGTTTGTTAATTCTTTAAAATGTTGTGTTCAACTTTCCATGATTTTATCCATTTCTGTTATTATGTTGGCTTCTTTATCTTTCATACTCACATTGTTATAATTTTTCTTCTGTTGAGTTTTCTATAATATAGCTTTTAGTTCTGATTATAACTGTCTTCCTGATTTAAATTTTTACTTTTTCACTTAAGAATGAATTTCGGAAATTGCTGCCCAACATGCAAAACTATAAATTTTTAAAGATCATTGAGTAAAAAGAAAATTTATTGGAAAGTGAGGTGGTACTTTACCGTCGTTTTACATATAACACCTTGACGATAATTTCTGATCTAGTTGCAGATTACTGCCAACCACTACAGGCTGCATTTTTAACCCCTTCGCAACCACTGGTTTGTTAATAGTGAAATGAACCATTCACACTACTCTTCATCTGTCTTTGAATATTCGCTAGCAACAAACCTTTCAAGAAGCGTTATTTAATGATAATATTATTAACCTCGTCAAAAATTCAGTTAAACTGTTAACAGCCTAGCAAATAGTTGACATTGTTGAGAAAAGACCTCACTGAAACCACGAGAAAGAATCAATTAATCATTTGGGTTTGACCATTACCTTGTGAATGTTTTAGCTTATCCTTGTACACCGTACAGGAACGACGGTTTATTGAAAATTATATTGTTTGCATGATTAAGCAATAATTACAAAAGATATCTGGCTTTTACGACAGTGATATCATAACTATAAATTTTATGATAATGGAAAATATTTACGGTCATAGAATTTATGACACGTAGTAGTGCGAATATGATTATACGTATAACGTTAGTTTACGCTGGGTATCATAATAATTATAGACAAACTTTTTTTCTTATGGTATATTAGATTAATTCAAGAGGCTTTAGATATAGGTTTTTGAATATGTCTTATGTGTTATGTCTAGTGAATGTAAATAATTTCAGTTAAAACAAATTCCTAGGTACATCAATTCTAATCCGGCGAACATATTTTACCCTAAAAATTAGATTTACAGTTGTTATCCATCCCCACAGATTACCATGTAAAAAGTTTCAAATGATAAGAGCAATTGGGAAGTATCCTAACCTGTCTCTGTGAGGGATTTACCTGTTATTTGGGTGTTTATCCGAAACCCAAAATCATTTTTGAAATGATTTCATGAACAGAAATGAAAAATTTCAATGTTGCCAATTACAAGGAAATCATAATTAACAAAAACCAACGAAAACTTCGTATTAATTTAATTAATAAGTTGGCTTAAAAGTAATATGTCTGCAGGCATATTACAATACCACAAAATCATAGGAAATTGTATGTGCCGCGTATGGATGCAAAATGTGTATACATAATACATCCATCCAACCAAACTCGCATACACACGCAGACTACATATATTGCAGTAACACAGCTGCTGATGTTATAAAAACTTGACACTGTCTACTTTTCAAACGGCATGCTAAGAGTTCATAGCATTATTACGTACAAATATTTTAGCTGTGAATGACAAAGACATTATTTTAAATATCTGATCTTTTCTCCCGCGTCTGCGAAGAAATTTTCAAAATATCGATTTTTCCATTTTTCATACTTTCTAATTAATTTCATGGATTCCCTGTATATCTACAGGCATTACTACATCTATGTGTTAAAAGCTGGTTCAAATCCTACCGAGACCGAAACTTTTTCGAAAAGAAAAGAAAGGAAATTTTCACGTTGGTATTTACAAAGAAATCATAATTTATCGTTTTAAAAGCTTCATGTTAATTGAATAAAAATGAATTTTAAAAGGGAGTATGAAAAGTGTCACTCTAGTTTAAAGTGATGGTTAGTAATTTATTTCAAGGCCTTTAAGCAAGGTGCAAATATATTGATAAATTAAGTACTACTTCACCATCATTTTTCAAACAGCTGGATTGAATCTTGGAGGTTCTATAAATGATAGAATCGCGCAAATCCCGTAATTTAATTCTTTTACATTTCTTCTATGATGATATTTAAAATCCAAAGCGTAATAAGACACAGCCAACTTGCGTTAAAAGATTTTCGAACAAAACAAAAATCGCGCGGTATTGCAGATAAATAACTAATAAACGAACGTTCACACATTGAAAAGAGCAAAGGCAACGTAATATAAAGGTCAATAGAGTTCATGTAAAGTACTTAATTAATGAAATGCTTGAAATCATCCCTGTATAGCACTGACAGTGTATTTCATGTACGATTTGGTTGGAAATAAATTATTTTTAAAGATTTGAGTTGATTATTGATTTGCTGAAAAAAGATGTATCGAAATCTCATAAAATAATTTTTAATTTCCATAAGACTAGAGACTTGTCATTTGATGAGTTCATTTCATTTGTAATTTTTTACGTGGAGGTTGGCGGAAAAGGAGATTAGTCGCAACAAAATTTTACGTGTTTTAAGCACTTTTAATATATGCTATTAGCAAAGTTATAGAATGCGATTTGTTTTGATTGAAATACACCGTATAGTTTTAAAATACCTTTTACATTCTTTATTAAGTATTTAGCTGAAATCTCTCCAAATGCACTCCATCAATTAAAAGCTTAATGAGCAAAGCTCATTTCCGTATAAAGTTGATTTTTTAGTTCTTATATTGTATAAACTAAACACCCTTTCGGCTTAACAAACCTGGTATTTTAAAAGGATGGTTTGCCTATCTTATAATCGAAGTGGACACTAACCCATTGATATCCACCGATTAGTTAAACAACAGGCCTATTTGAGTATTTATGCTAGAATAATTAGAGTTGTTTGGGGTATTTTCACCATTTGTGAAACTTATCTACTCCGACGTTTCGGCAGTGTGTCTGTTGCTTGCTAGATTCAAGATTCGTTCAATGATTTTGTCTGACTATTTGTCTTCCCTATTTTTTCGTGCAGTCGTCACGTGTATGGTTCGAACTCGATTTGTTTTTCTCGTATTTCATACTCTAGTGAATTTGACCACTAAGCTAATCGGGCATTGGTGTACGAAATTCGAGAAAAACAAATCGAATTCAATGCCCATACGATACTGTTGCACCGCAAAAATAGGAAAGACAAATACTCAGATTAAATCATTGAACGAATGATGAGTCTAGAAATTAACAGCGTTTATCAGAGCTACCCCAAAGATGACAATAGGCACGCTACCGAAACGTCAGATTATGTAAGTACCACAAATGATAGAAACAGCCCAAACAACTCTAATTATTATCCATCGCCAATAATAACGTCAAGAGTTACGCTAGAATACATATTAAGAACGTTATCCCTACAAGTATAAATGTTCTTCTTATAAATAATTATGGTTTAAAGCAAGGTGACTTAGCTTTCGTAAATTAAAACTAACATTCATTAACATCCACAATTAATAATGTAACACAACATGTAGACGATGATCTAAATAATCAATAGTTGAGCAATACCTTTCTAGTCGTAGTGTACAAATTAGTACGTTAAGTGCTACTCAACTGTAAAAGATAAGTGTAGTGATAAACGAAATCTTGAACTTGAACTCTACCTATGTTTACTTTTTCTTTACAAGAGAATACAAGACATCGTTCAATTTAAAACTCGCAGGTGTTGACAACGCACGGAGGCAGCTGTTTCATATATTCATTTTTAAAACAACTACTACGACTTTTCATAATATTCATACTATCTTATCTAAATCTAACTTTCGTTACCTATGCAATTTTGAGTTAGTTCTCTATAAATCTCATTCAGTTCAATAATAATTTCAAACCAAATAGAAAGACATTCATATTAAATAAACCTTAAATAATCTGAAATAATTTTACCATTTTTTGGCAACCTTTAGTAGATTGCTTGTTTTCGTGTTCGTCATAGAAAGTATAAGCCGAGCTTTATTATTTAACTAATAATTTACTAGACATTTTTAACAATATGCATCAAAAGTAGTACGTGTCGGTTTTCTATATTTGGAACATTTTTAATTGGTACATAGGACCGTATTTCTAAGCCAAAAATTTACAAGAAAAAGGGGGATATATTTGAAATAATATACTGGGGGAATATGATTGTTATAACCGTACGATGTTATGTGCAATGTGATTCCAATTTCACTAAATTTTGCCGCAATTTTTTATCTCCATTGGTTTTAAATTTAGCCTACGTATAAATTATCAAGGTAGCAATTTAATGCTGTGCTAATAGTTTAATGATTTATGCATAAATAAGTATCTTATAGTTCCGCTTATTTTCACTATAAAGAATTGTTATAACAAACTTATCCTGGCAATACACCAACGTACGTTTTTTCTTCTATTAATAGTTCCGCCACTTATAAATAGTAATTTAAAGTAGAATTTAATAGCAACATTGCGCAATCTAGCAATAAAGAATAAGTTGTCTTGATAATGTCGATTTCGTTTTAATTAAAATATGCATGCATACATTTCTTCAAGGCCAACCACTATGTTATTACTCTATTAATTTTTACACTACGCTGGTAAATCTGCGATAAAAATAAAATTTATACTGCATACAGACTGTCCGACCAACCATCGTTATCGCTTAATTCACGGCATGTACATATGTATGCAGGTTGCTTTCTTTAAAAAAGGGGACAAGAAGGCAAAATAATACGGAACCGCACTCTTACCTGTTGCCGTTCACAATTAATATTAGGTATTAAGAGAACTACTAATGTAATAAAATAAAATTGGGATTAGTATATTATTAAAGGAACATGTTTTTTTCAAATCAAAAATAGTAATTTGAAGGTACTATTTATGTAAATTAATTGACGTAATAATATACAGAATGTCCTCTTTGAAGAAATCAAGTTGGAATGTATTGAAATTGAAGTTTGACGATATCATTGAAGAAGTTATTTCATAAAGTCTTCGCGCAAACGCTTAAGCAGAAAATTATTCCATTAAATGAAAAATAATCGTACTATCTAAATTAACCGAGGTCACTATATGATAAACAAGGAAGTGATAAGTTCTTCCTCGAAATCTTTTGTTTTAGTCCGAAGTGCGTACATGCGCTTGGAAATAAGTATAGTTTGTCACGATAATAAGAATCGTGTAGCAATAATTGTTCATACACCTTACAGATTTCATGTTTAGTAGTTCGGTTCTACATAAAGTCATGAGCAATATGTATTTTGTTACTTACCATGTTGTTGATTATTAAACATTCTCTTTCATTTATCAAGAAAATAATAATAAGCAGTTCTTATATCTCTGTGTAAATTATTTGTTTTCATAGATAATTTCATTGGTCATAAACGTTATCTAATTTTCTAAGAGTCAAAGCCATTTAATTCTATGTAATGCCCAACGATTAGGTTATTTAAAATTTTTATAACCTGTTTGTGCGGGGTAAATAGAAGTGAAGTTCCTGTGGACTTTCAAGGTCCGTTTCGATACTAGAATGTACAGATATTGTCCACTGTTTAAATAATGCGATAGTTACATATATAGATATCTTTAAGCTAATATAACCTCCATTATGGACGTAGATGTAGGAGTAGGTATTACAATAAAAAATTGGAATGAAATTAGCTTATCATATAAATTTACTTAATGGCTACTTGTATTTGTTTATTATCAAATATGAAGTCATCGAAATTTATTATTGTTAGTATTCTAAAAACATTATAAGTATAGATAGAAAGCGCACAAGAGATCACAAGTGGTTTTAAATTAATACAGTAGTCTCGAACGTGAACATCCCATAATGTGAACATGCCTAAAGATGGACAGCCAAATTGATGTGCGCGTATTCCAAAACGTGAATATAAATGAAAATTCGTTTTATTCCTTTTGTTGGTAAAATTAATGCCTTTGTGTTAAGCTATCAATTATTCGGAAGAAATATTTAGCGTTAGCCTACGTTTAGAGAATGGAAAGATGATAACTTCGACGAACATGATGAAAATCATACTAGAGTAGATCATTCTGGCAATTCTGAGTTCAAATATGTCAGATCAAAACGAAGAAGCAATTCGTATATTTAACAGAGGTTTGGAATGGACTAAGCAAAATAATGCTGACTTCGAGGATATTCAATCTCTACAAAAATTACGTTAACGTGTTGTTATACTTCGAACCAAACAAAATTTCCGTCAAACAAAATGAGATTACTTTCCGAAGAAAAATAATTACACTTGTTTATTTGATTTATTCGATTTTTAAATACTGTAAGTTCTAAGCATGTGTATTACACGTTTAAGTTACTTTTAATGCCACCTTTGTTTGTGATTGACTTTATCCACTAACCTAGACTTTCCAAACTTATGAACACAGTCCGTTAGTTCCGTATCCATCCAAAATAAAAATACTATTTTTTATGATACCTTTAGTGGTTATATAAAAAATAATGCTGCTTGAAATTGAAAGAAAGCCAGAAAACCACAAAATAAAATTTACAAGAAGACTATAAAAACAATTTTTATTTTAAGAATACGTCAGTAACCAAATTGCTCAATAACCTGAGGTACCTGAACATTCACCAGTTATTAAACCGTTTTTACTTTTTAGCTTGACATCTTCTAAAGTTTTATCGCAACAGCATCTTGCAATTCAAGATTTGGAAAATGTATTGATATATATACAGACGATTGTTGAAGCATTTCCCGAATATAAATCCATCTTGAAAAAAGAAATTACATAAATTTGACAATAACTGAGAAATTAGGTTTGTTCAGAATAATATTTAATTATAATGTGTAATTAAAAATAGTAAGACCTAGATACAAAAACGAGTCGTGATATGCCGTTAGTCGCTGGACCATGCTATGCAAAAATTATGCCAGTGTTTATTTTGCAAGTAGTAGCACCTATTACAATAAATCTATACAATTTGACGACACCTTGTATACACGACGGCGCCCGATTTAATTTGCAACCAAGCCTCCATCTCCAAAAGTGCTAGAGTCCACAACACTCTTCGACCACAAAATTGAAACGAGGAACTTTGCCCAAATTATATGTATTGAGTATCCATGTTATGTGATACATAACTTTTTACTGTTTTATTTCCATACTTTTCGTTAGCTATAACTTTATTCATATACGAGTGTATGGGTACTTAGTTATAGATCACGGGTAAATAAAGTTAAAAGTGTATTTTTGTGCTTCAAAAAGTGATGCATTTTAAAGAAGGTATTGGCATAGTTATCGTTCATTCTCAAGATTGTGTTAAATTATAATGCATAAGAGTGGAAAAACTAAATGTAATTTAAATTAAACCTAAAAGATTAACACTTAAATTAGTAAACTATCTTAATACAAGGAAATTTCCATGCACATGCAAGATATGGATTAATATTCTGTGAGAAAAGTAAATGATTTTAGTTGAATTAAAGTTCTTTCTTCGCACCTCATTGTTCTCCAGCGTACGAGATGAAAATGCAGATCAGATAAGTTTCATATTCTCGCAACAACGTTCACCCAAGACATTCTTGAATGTGAGCGTGGAGCTGTGTCCTTTGTCTAGCGTGCGGCATTCGTGTGTCGAATAAACCTGACCGTTGTTATGGTTAAACGTATGCAATTTTCATGTAGGTGCATTGCATTAGGGTCACTTTATTAAAGCTAGTGAAAGTAAATACCTGTATGAACTTTAGCACTCAGCGTCGAATACACGGCATCCTTCGAAGGTCGTTTACTCGTTGTTTAGCCGTTATGGTCTGCGGTACTGAAGTGTACGTTCATGCTATTTTCCTGCACGTTTGTACTTGTGCTAGAATTATAATTGTATGTAAATTCAAGTTCCATTTGTAAGTATTCCTTCTTGAACGGTAGATTTTTGTATTGCAACGCCTCTCGTTTTTAACACAAAGAGAATCGTATATAATTGCATCAAAGGTCGTTATTGGAATTGGAGGTCTCTTTATTGCGTTATTAAAATAAACTATAACATTTGACGTCCTCAATTTTACTACGTCGACCCTACTGCTGGCCGAATAAAGTGTGAGGAGATCTTCCGTTGGTTTGAAGAAGCAAAGTAAAGATTAAGCTTTATATTTTATGACCCACAATATTTCACAGAGGGGATAATTTTTCGGCCTCGCATATCGCTATAATATACTTCCAAATTTGTATTACCTGCTCGGTTGCGTTTCAGATAAGGTCCTTAAGCAAACATTTTAACAGCTTTAAGGCTTTAACCTAAGAATCTACAGCAACTTGGGTTAAATGCTGTAAACGCAAAGTAGGTACACAAAATCGGCCCTGTTCGTATCCGGCCACGTGACTTTTATTTACCCACCGAATAAGTGAGTTAGTCAGTCAGAATTAGGGGTTATTATTGACGACGGAAAGCGTTTTGCTGTTTGTCTCTTTCATATTTATGTAAATGAGCAACCGATAAAGTTTATTTCTATTTTTATGAACGTACTAAATTGTGTTATTACTTGAGTTTGACGCGGTTGGTTTTATGAGATCTGTTGAAGGTTATAAAAAAGTGGTTAAGCTTCAATGTTTATTTAATTTTGTTTATTGACGTGTTAACTTTAATATTCATCGTATCATCAATCTATCCTTTTGTTGGTTTAGTTAGTTGGGTTTTTCGTTAAAATCATGTAATTTTGATGATGGAAGTTTTTGAATAAGTGATAGTAAAAACTTTAGTACAATCTTTAATTAACAGTATAATATTTAAAGAAACGTTGTTGTTCATATCAAAATATAGAAAAAAAGAAAGAAAACAGGACGGTTTCATGCACATTTTCACATCATCAACCCAAGACTGGAATGGCAAGTGGAAGCGATAATCAAAAATTAAAGTACAAAAGTCAGAAAATCGCACTTACCACTCCAGAAAAGGACTACAGAATCAAAACAATACGCAAGTCAGTATTAAAGCTATCTTCGTAGACTTGTCAATATCCCACTGTCAGTTAGTCAGTTTTAATACTGGATTACATGCTATAAAGCAGATTGCTGTATTGAATAATTATGACGCGTTTATGATAGATAGATTGCTAATTAAAATACAAAACAGGATCATCGAGAAAAAGATTACAGATGATTCCTGATGTACTACGTCTTCTAGCACGACTGCACAGAGGGAGATGAAATAGATCGATCCCATATCTGGGCCCGATTTCCTACAAGATAAGTAATGAACTTAAAAAACACGTTCATTTGACTTCCCACACCCTTCACACTAAGTAATAAAGAGCAATGAGATAAAATGCAGAAAAGCGGTGTTTACATGTGTTAGCTGTGGGGAATGTGATGCGAAATACGTAGGTGGGACGTTTCGATCTTTTGAGGTTAGGCTCAAAGAACACATAGGTTGTCTCCAACCTTCTACTACCAGTTTCTCTCATTTCGTATTACTTTTATTACAAATATACCACTATTTCCATAAAACTTTAAAATTCTCCACTTCGCCATCATAGATTTACGTTTGAATAACTTGGAAAGCATGGAAATATTTAGATTGCAGATATTTAAATTGTTAAATACACAGATCACCTTTGATTCTACTTGTACTTTTCAGATACTATTCGATCATTATAGTAGATCCCTACCTTTTGATTCCACTTGCCTTAATATTCCAAATTTTATGTTTTAATCTAGCCTTTTATCATATTTGTATCTCTATTTACAATCTTTATTTGAAAAAAAAACTTTCTTGTTAATGTATTATCTTATTATCTCCAAATAGGATACTTCTGATTTCAAAGATTTCTATTCTAAAACGGTTCCGTACAATTCTCCTTACATTTATATTGTGGGTTACTATTGTGTAGGTATCACGCACCTAACCTCTAAACTTGACCAACTACAAAGAAGTTCGCCGTTAACAGGATATTTTCATGCCAATGTGTGGTACTGTATCCCATTTGTCGTTTCTCACGAAAATGTTTTTAACCTGTGACGTATTGCGTCGAGTTGTTCGGTTATAATACAGAAGCAATTAAGCATAATACCGCTAACATGCGGCTAAAGAGGCCTTGTTATTGACTTTATAGGAAAACTTCCGAATAGGTTTAAAGCCTCTTTGCGACATGAAACATTAATGAAATACATTTGCGTTGTGCTTCTTTAAATTAATTATGTAATAATAAAAAAATTAAATAATAATTACTATTTGTTTTCACTCAAACTTAAACAAGCAGATGGATGTAATAGTCCACCTACTATTGCAGGTTAATTTGTTGTGAAATTTGGGTTAATTAAATTCGTATAAATTTGTGTATGTATCATTTTATAAAATAACCTATATGTTACATAAAAATACAGAAATATATACATATGCGTACAATATACAAGAAGAACATCCGTTGGAAGTAAGAATAATATTGATGATCACAACACACAAATAAACAACACATTTATTAATTTTTCAATTATTTTAATAACAATATTTAATATTTTGTAGGTCATTCACTGCTACTTTTTACCGCACTTCTTGGTGATTTCTATGAGCTACAATAGAAATCACCGGTTTATTAGTTACTTTAGAGGATATTTTTGACCGTTCTTTTTCAATTGCATGTTTGAATTGTTATATATTTAAATGGTGTGGTTTTTCAGTCTAAATTTTGATTCTTGCCAAAGGAGCTATTTCGTTTAAGTTCGGCAATTGTGTTGGAGTTTGGAACACTTTTAGCCAATTGTAAAGTAGCCATTCTCTCCGACACCGGATCATTATCTTGATAAAAAGTAAATGTGTTCAAAATACCTAATTTTTCTACACTTTCTTAGATATTTTTCTTTAATATGTGCAAATATTGCCATTTGTCCATGGTGTTTTCTGTAACATGAATATAACCGGCACCTGCTGCCGACATACAAGCCCACAACATTAGCGGTCCTGGTCTGTGTTTTATGATTGATGTGAAATTCTTTGGTTTTAGCTGTTCATTCGCTTTATGCTACACATGTCTAGCGATACGCCCATGCAATCTATTTTTCCGCAGCACTCTTCTGATATTTTCAAGATGAACTTCTATCTTAAATATTGTTCTACTTTGTTTGATTTTTTCTGAGCCTTGTTTATTACTTTTAAAATCCATGATCGTTCCCTTCGGTAAGAATTTTTTTCGAAGTTTTGCATTTTTTTGGTTATTCATTTATCATCAGTTCATCTTTTTAATATGCACTGAGCTGTTTACGGCTTTGCCTACAATTTTAGCGATTTCCCATCTCTCTGCAGTTTCCCTTTCAAACCTCGAATATCAGTTTGTCTTTTTCTCGATTCCATTACATAAATATTTTTGAAATATCTACATAGGCAGGAAAATATAATCCTATGAGAACACACTATTATAGTAACTGACGTCAGACACGAGAGTTTTTTCTCGGCGAACTACCTATTTTTGCAGCTGGATGATTTTGACTGTGAACGTGTACTGTGCTAAAAAATTAGAAAACATACTTTGTTACCATTGGTTGCGTAATGAAGAATAACAGAAAATGAGCGTCGACGATTTTTACTGTGACTAACGGTATTACCTTCTTAAAGGAATAAAAGCGTTTCAACATTAATCGTGAAACTTTCTGCGTTATTGCAATTTTTCATTTTGGACATCTGCACTATACGATATATTTTTTATGGGTACATTTTTACTTTATTGTTACAAAAGTAAATATTGTGCGGATGTATAGTTTCTCTTGGATTTTATATTCGTCTATAGAAAAGAATTAGTCAATGTAATTAAATAATCACGTCGGTTGGTATTCATATTACATACCCACGATCGTTGAGAATTTATACTATTTTTACTGCAGTCTCGTGGGCATTTTAAATGCATGAAGTTGCATAACCCAATCAGCTTTTTTATTAGTAGATACACTTTCACTATTTTGCACACCAAATTACTACGTGTGGGACGATTACCTGTTTATATTGGATAACACAGTACCAAAGGTACAACAGAGTTATTCAGAGAACTACGCGTAGCGCATATTTCCCATATCGTATATTTCATAAATACACACGGCAAATCGTTTATTACCGAACTATGAAGTATACGTTTAAGGCGTCAATCGTAAAGTTATTTCACTAATGTTTATGCGCTCATTTTCGTTGAAAAAATATAAGCGGCGTGATGCATTTTGCTGTTGAAACGGTTCAATGAAGGTGTAATTTACTGACTCAACGCTTTTCCCCGCCTAAATAGATGCGACCAGACGTGTTGTATTTGAAATTCTCTCGTTATGAGCTGTCTTTGTTGAAGTGTGGCTGAGTTTCTTCATAAAACGAAATTCTAAACAAGAACTCTCTTGTTTCAAGACGTGACAACCTTGTTAAGTGTAGCGTATTAAAGTGTCTTTAGAAGTTAATTTGGTAAGTGTAGGACTACATTTACTTGCACGTTGTATCTTTATGTGTAACATAAATATTCAACGACAAACTACGATTTAGTTATTATACGGGCGACGTTAAATGTTTTAAGCGGATTGTGATAGCACTGATTTTGTAGTCTAAATTGGATTGAAATTCTTTTTATTATGTCTTAGTAATAGTATAATTAAGTAATCGATGAATCCAATTGTATTAGTGCTTACAAAATCCCTATACCTAATAGTAAATACCTAAGCTATGATACGAATTTCCATATTCCGTTATTTATATTTACTACCGCCTGCATTTTGTATTCTTTTAAGATAAAACATATTTCCTTTTATCATTACTGATACTGTGTCATTTCCTGGGCAATAAATTTTATCATTATGCTGCTGTCTACTATCATTAGTTTGAGAGTCCGACACAAAATTCTACTTAAGACGCGCATAATGTATTCATTATTTAGATTTATGAAATATTAA
This sequence comes from Trypoxylus dichotomus, assembly GCA_023509865.1. Taxonomy (NCBI): domain Eukaryota; kingdom Metazoa; phylum Arthropoda; class Insecta; order Coleoptera; family Scarabaeidae; genus Trypoxylus; species Trypoxylus dichotomus. The sequence goes on along the minus strand of CM042074.1, from coordinate 40,872,958 downwards.
ATACATTTGTTTGGCACGAAAAGCATTACATCGTTTTTATTATTCATTGATTATCTCTTCTGTTTGTCATTTATTCAGACAAACATCGACTAAACTTTGGATGCATTAATGATCGCTATTATTCACCCATAATGTTTTATATGATCCTGTAACAGGAAGAAATAAAGCCGCTCTAGTTTTATTGCTTCAATATACCGCCCAAATTTGACTAAGTGGATGCAACCACTACTAATGCTACTGCGCGAAGTTGTGCACAGCCTTTGTGATTCAGTACGCCAAATTGCATAATTGTAAGTGAAAATGTTCTTTGTTGGTGAATAGTTTTTCTTTACTGTGTTTGCGATTTTTTAGTGGCCGATTTGATTGAACACCGTATTTGTGTCAAATTCTGTTTCAAACTCGCAGAAACACTTAATGTATTAAAAGTAACATTGGGAGACGACTCCTTGGGCGAAACACAAACTTCCGACTAGTTTAGAAGTTAAAAAAAATGGCGGAACATCAATTGATAAAGATGAACGTTCCGGACGACAATTAATCAACACCAGAACATGCCGTTACTGTTTGGGGTGCAGTTGGAAATGTTCATCTAAGATAGCTGTTGTGTGATTGTCGTATACTAGGCACCAGTGGATTTTATCAGAAACATTGATTCTCATAAACTTCGCAACAAAGTTCGTGCCATGGCTGTCAAGTTATGAACAGACGACACATGAACGTAGAGAATTAAAAGAACAGTTTTAGTAAGGTACTAACAGGTGGCGAAAATTAGATTTATGGTTATGGTCCCAAAAGCAAACAATTATATGACCATGGAAGAGCTCATCTTCAGTTCTTGGCGTTGAAGTGGCCTAGAGTTTTCATTCCCAATTCACCTTAGCTGCTTCCTGTTCTTCGGTTAACATGTGCGGTAACCACCGGAAAACTATTTTTTTTTACATACAATTCTTTAAGCCAAATTTTTTGAATTAAGGTCTTTGAAATCCCCAAGGACGCCTCTATCTCGAGCGATATTTCATAGGTGTCGATCTTCGTTTATAATCTTGCCCACAGTATCGCCGTTTTCCTGAGTATCTGCCGTTTTTCGCGCGCCCGCTCTGGGATCGTCGCTAAGGCTAATCCGTTCACCTTTGAATTTTCCAAACCAACGAGAAATTGTTGACTGATGTGGTACTTCATTGGCAAAAGCAGAAACCAACTCGGCGAAGCATTCTTGTCGAGGTCTTCAAAAATTAAAAAATATATTACGCGAAAATGTTCTCGGTTTAACTGCACGTACCGTACTGAAACTTTGTGTTTAGGTTAACTAAAGATGGAGGTTAATTTATAGCACTGACATTTGATTAGCGGGGCCTTCTATGTCTCAGTATGCAAAACTTAAAAGACATCCCTTTTATATGCGAATTTGTTTGTTTCTACGAGTATGGGACTCCGGTTCACAAAAGTTATGCCCCCTAATATCCTTTTTTTAGTTTTAAATATTTAGTTTTTTTTCTCTTACATACAAAAGAAATATAAAGTACTACCGCAACCATTCAGATCAAATCAACCCATTGTTAGTTTTTTTAGTGGCATCCAGTTCTTCCGAAATAAACACTGTGTTTCCGACAGCATGCACACAGACAGCAAGTCATTATCGGCTGTCGTTGGGGATTTACCTAAAATATTACACAGAAATTCGCAATCGGCCCTAATGAAAACTGACGTCAATCGGAGCGTATCGAGTGCACTCGCGTATTGAGTGACTTAGGGCGTAGCAATACATTCTACTATGCAGCATACCGACGATGGAGTAGGAAAAAGCGGTAGAGGACCGGCTAACAGCAATACGCGGACAGTGGAACGTAATATTGTATAATGAATGTGAATCATCGTCCCGTGCTGGTCTAATTGATGAAGTCATTCATCTGTGTGTGGGTATGAATTGATATGCGTGTGGGAGAACTGGGAGAGTTTAACGGACGATGCCTGGTTTGGAAATTCATTTTCTACGAATCGTGTAATTTCCATCACTTTGTGAATGAAAATGTCATGGGTAAACCTTAACAGAATTTATGCAACAAAGATGGCATACCGGTATTGCAATTTCACACCATTATAGGTTTATTCCAACCTTCGATTTTTGTGCGATACGCGTATCAGTTCATACATCATTCAATACGCATGTGTTCTGAATCGGTAAGCAATTTTCAGGTAGTTGGAACACTTTCGGAATCGTTTTGTGTATCACCACCGATCGAAACACGGAAATGATCGAAAAATGTTTTATTATCATATAAAGGCACAACTAAAATCAAATTAAAATTTTATTAAATTTATGTCTATCCATACTTCAAGTTCTCAATTTATCCAGATAATTTTTGATTTTCTGTCGTGATACATTTCCATGGAACTCTAAATCACTTTCTTCAGAGCTGGTGTTCATAATGAAATCGCCGTCACTCTCAATATCACTCATTTTACTAAAGTAATTAAAATTTACAATTTCACTAGTACTCACCTTTATACTGCGCATGTCAGTACAAACGGTTTCTACTTTCGATCATGTATTGGTTCGACCGTTCAGTAATTGGTACATGCGCGATACAAATTGAAGTTGAAACGCTGCAGTAATGTAGTTGGAAAGCCTTTTTTGCATTGCGGAAGTACCGGACGGTAAAATTATGGTTTTATCAGGGAGTTGGAACAAACCTTCTATTTCTTGCCTTAATATTGGCTACATGAATTATTTTATTTAGCCTTGCATAAAATTTCTAATATACGCATCCACCCATTCTTACATAAATGTATATATTACATTTTATAAAATATTTCCAATGATGGCGATTTTCCAGAAATACCTTTTATTTGGTTTTCTTAATATTGACACGGTCCAATTCCGGAAGTAGTTCGTTTATTGCTTTCTTAATATTATTTTTAGTTCAAGCAAGTCTGCCATAGAAATGCAATCGCAGTATTTTGAATATTGTATGTACCTTTCAAATTAATCGATTAAGTTAGTATCGTTCTTCTCTTTTTTCTTGCCTTTATTGCTAAAAAAAAGAACACAAAGTGCAATCGGGAAAAATAATAATAAAAGGTGTTCTGTCGTAATTAAGCTAGACATCTTTCACCCATTTGCTCTAGTAATTTTAACAAAAAGAATGAAGTAATTTTGGGAAGATACGATTGTTTTTAAGTATAACTTTTTACTCTGCCAACACAAAGAATTGTTGTGTTATGAACGGAAAAATATGTCGATTCACAAAATATATGGTTACTTTTATTATCGTATGTACGTAACACTCTTTTTTTGCCCAGACATGTATTCCCTAATTCTAAGAATTACTTTGTTGAACTCAATAAAGTACGTTAGTGGTACCAATGTAGTTAGAGCCCTTATAAAACGAATATAACTTCCTCATTGTAATAACACTTTCTATTATTCGAGGGAAAATGAATGGCTGCAATACTCATCGCCTTCCTAGTAAAGCGCTTGATTCCAAAGCGAAGCAAGTTGTGACAATAAAACACTTAAAACTGCATTCCGTTGTAATGAAATCAGCTTTATATCTTTATTTAGGGCGCATCTGATTATTAGGAAAATAGTTATGTATTTAGATAACACTACTGATAGTTAGTTAAAGACCATCTATCGAAAAATAGGAAAATGTTAAACAATCAATATTATGGTTTTAGTTACGATGTAATAATACTTCTAAGATTATAACTGTAAAGACGTTATCGGCTGATACAAACTTTTTTCTTTATTTTAACATAAACGTGTAAGTTCTTGGAAATGTTAATGAAGTCGTCTACTTGTCTAAGTTTAATTTAACAACCGACTTTCTGTGATCTGCACATGCATATCTGCTTGCGTATGAACATTTTTCAAAGTCTTTTCACTTACGTGGTCTTTGGATGATTGTTAATTTCATTGTATTTTACCAGCTGTCACTGGAAGTTGTGTTGAGCTTTTATTTGCAATTACGCTGCAATAATTATTTTTCACAGTAAACGCATATATGTCAAATAAGTTAAATGTTTTGAAAACTGCTGGTCATTTGAAATTCCAAAGATATCGGGAAACTGAGACGACTTTTGATAACCCACGTTCGAAGACGTTTACAGCAATCACTGTCGAAAGCCAACTATTACTTAGTAAACGAAATCAGCACTTATATTAATAGAAACTATAAAAATATTGTATCAATATCCATTTTCAAGCGACAACTCAATCCAGTACTCTTAAAAAGACCCAATGCTACTACCAAACTACTACTTTGTAAAGAATATAAAAGAAAATGGTTTAGTTGGACTTTGGAACATCGAATTTAAACCGAAGAAAATTAGGAATATGTTTTTCTATCCACTCAAATGCGCGATCAGTATATGTAACGAATCTTGACATATTGGGAAATAAATCCATATGGATTTATGTTGGTATTAGTGCAGTATTCCTTTGAAGCCAAATCATGAAGACGTTGACAATATAACTATTCTTATTTTGTCGACAGCTTCTGTGTGAGTATAATGGTACCTTGTTTGTGTGTTTTGGCAACTTAATTTTTGAGAGAAAATAAAAAATTGTAGGGGCTGCTTTACTGGATCTACAACAGGAATAAAATATGGGTGTTCTGCTTGTCACTTGCGCAGAATGAATATAGAGAAATGTGTTGCACATAAAATGTATCTTTTATTGAGACTTTAGGCAGGTCCTGTAATTACTGCAAATCAAAACAAAATGAAGAAGGTTCGTTAGATTCCTTTTTCTAAAACTGTTTGCTTCTTAACCTCTGCATTTTTAAATTGGTCAGTAACTTGTGAAGCCTGATAGCGTACGCAAAATCCACAAACATGTATATATATATATACACCACCGCTCAAAAGTGTTTAGGCACTCTCACTGACTGCAAAAATGTTAATAATATTTATTTTTTATGTACAGATACACGTACATGAATAAAAATATATTAAATAAATGTGAAAATTAAAACGTTTAATTTAAATTTTGCTTTGATCTATGTGATCTCCTCTTGATTTAATAATTGCAGCACATAATCGAGGCATTCTCGCAATAAGTTTTGTCAGAGTTTCTTGTGTTATTGAGGTCCAACTCGATTGCAATCTGTTCCACACGTCAGTAGCTGATGTCGGAGCCGATTTCCGTACTTCCCGATCTAGTTCTTCCCATAGTAACTCGATTGAATTCAAGTCGGGGCTCTGGGGAGGCCATTCCATAATTTTGAGAGTTCCTTCCTCGTCTAAATGGCGTAAATGGTCTTTACATAATTTAGAGGAATGTTTTGGGTCATTGTCTTGCTGGGAGATAAAATTTTGACCCAAAAGTCGAATTCCGGAAGGTATTGCGTGATTCTCCAAAATTTCGCGGTAGCCTTCTTTTTTTAATATAGTCAAATTTGAACTCATCCGTCCATAGGATGTTGTTCTACTCTTCTATGGTCCAGTCTTGGTGTTCACGAGCCCATTTAAGTCGCTTTTGCTTGTTTTGTTTGCGTAGTAATGGCTTTTTCATCGCAATACGTCCATGGAACAACAAAACAGGGGTGCCTAAACACTTTTGAGCGGTAGTATATGTATATACTCACCCGTCAAATACGTAATTTTTATAGTGAAATATTGCAATATTTATTCATGCTTGCAAGGGTAAAATCAAATTGTTTCTGATGGAGCGGAGTCCCCATAACACTTTTCAAGCCATTGCTTCGCTTGAACGGTATTTTTTCCCATCAAGAAGCAGTGTAAAATTAAAACACGAAATTGTTTTTGATCCATTGTTTTGAAAATAACAAAGGTAGCGTGACTCTTAGCACAATAACTCACAAACTAAAATAGAATATCATAAAATTTTAACAGCTGTCTTTTGAAGGTTAGTACTAACTGAGAGAAAGGTGACTGCAATAAAACTAGCGTCATCTATGTGTTAGGCTTTATGGTGAAATATTGCAATATTTATTCATGCTTGCAAGGGTAAAATCAAATTGTTCTAATTTGATTCATTATCGGAATACCCAAGGAAATTAAAATACAATATTGCTTACTTTTTTTTTGTTCCTTGCTTGTCACATTTTCTTTCTTTTACAAGTTCTGCAAACACTATCACCTGCTCATATTCATAGTAACAACATCTCATAAGCAACGTTACAACTTGAATGTCATTCACCCAAGTACATTCAGAACGTATTTAGTATGTAACACAAACATAAAATGTGTGTTTGAGCCTCTTATGAATATCGGATAAAACTCACTTTGAAGACTCAACTACGTTTAAATGTGGATTTTACATAGGAGTACATGCGTTAGAAATGTCCACAGTAATGTTTACTGACGAGCCTTAATGTTAAGAAGTGAATATCATTTTTAGCCCAAATGTTTTAGACATGCATTTTGAAAGGTAAATATTAGATAATTCGCACAACTGGATTCGATTAGTCGATGAATAAGTCTTCCAACGTTTTTCCTGTTTCCACAAAACCATTTCTCATAAAAATCCTACGAAATTTTAACTGTAATTCGTATTGATTTATTTTATCGTTTGCGGAATTTCACTGAGTAGCTTGGCGCGACATTTTAGTTTTAGTTGCCTGTTTCATTTAAATTCTAAAATATTGAATATTCTTAACGCGCTGCGTCCAGACCAAAAGTCATCCTCAAACACCTAACAACAGTCTTACCTTAAATCCCTTCTACATTGGCATGTTAAACACGTCGGGGTGTTGGATATAGTCTTTAGCGTTTGTTTTGTTGGATCAAAAATGATCGATCTTGTTTAATAACTACATTTTCTTATTTTATAGAAATAGGTAGTGTTCGCTCTGCTCTTCTAAAGTTTTTCCAATAACCGAAATTTCCGTTATATTTTCTGTGTAAGTTTACGAGCAATCAACGTTTGTGATGTATTATGTGAGGTAGGGAGACATGAGACAAAATAAAAGAATCGAACGAAAAGAATCGAAAAATGTGCAAATTTTCCACTTCGCGGAACTGGCTGACATGTTCCTTCTTCCTTTACTACATCTCACTAATACTAATAGAATTTTGGCGACTGCGCGCCCCGCCAGATATCGAAAAACCATCAATCATATCGAAACGCTGGGGAAAAGTGTCGAATCCTACACGTGTAGGTGGTGGCAGTATCGCATCCATTTGACAAATCTGTAAATATGGCGGTGATAGTTGGTACAGGAACCGCAACAACTGAGATTTCCATTAAAGATGTGTTACGCTCATGAAAGCATAAATATTTTAATGCAATTTCGCCAGGAATATTTTCATTTTTGGCTTATACCACAATCGTCTGCAATGTAATGTCGGTCTACATTTTAAAAATAGTATAACATGTTATGGAATTCAAGATTGGTTTTAGACAGTTTACGAAAACCGAAGTACCTCTTAATTTTCTACTTTATTTATAGTTTATAGATGTTCCTTGAACTTAATGTTGGCAAGAATCGCAAATTTTTAATAACTAAATTATTTTGAATTACTACCTATTTTGATAAAATAAAGAAGAGTGATAATGATTGTATAGAAATGTATAAAATTATAATATAATATAATAATTTTCTCAACATGATACTTGCTACTTTCGTTTTCATTTATGCGCAGAATGTTTCTTTACACTTTCGTTGAGGTTCATCTCTATTTGCGTTGCCTTTGTGTATGAAGTATTTGTAAAATCAATCTTAACGGTGATACCTATAAGTTAATGCATAGAGAAATGCCCTGAACATATTGTCTGGGTTTTTATAAATTTGCATTAGATTTTATAAGAATGAAATTTGTGCTGACAATATGTTGTTTATACATATTATCTTTTATTCATAAATTATGTTCTATTTAAATATTCAAATTATATAAGTAAACATATTTGCTTCTTCAATTTTATATAATCTTTCCTTTATCAATAACCTTGTGCGAACTATGAAATTAGTTTGCATTAGCATAGCAAAAAAAACAGAGGATTACTGCATTGAGATGATAAATATTGATTAATAACCAAAATTTTATGACTAGAATTAGTCTGATATAATCTATACACCTTTTAATGCGTCAAATTTGTGTCTCAGAATATTGTACCTCATAGCATTGGTTTAAATATGTAAATTGTAGAACTTCTAGGGTTACCGCTGAAGTAAACTAAAATAATAATTTAATTACCGTCCTTAATTTTTGTTTTATTTTGGATGATGATCTTTATATACTTTGATAGTTTGCTGATGGACCGTAGAGACTTTTCTAAAATTCAACACGTACTTGTGTGAGGCTGATTCTATCAATATATAAATTTGGATACAATAAAGCTGCCACATGCTTATTACTATTTGAAACACAACATATCACCTTGTCCATTACTTCTGAACTAATATTAATTTTTTTATTAAAGAGAACTACTAGATAACCGACTTTACTTTAAGAAGTACAAGTTGTATTTCATTCCGTATTTTGCATCTTTGCTTAATAAATTCGTTTTGACTTCTTAGTTTAAAAATAGCATTCAAATCTTATTGTTAGGGTTTTGCTAAACCGGTTAACTTCGCCGAAATTGTGCTTATGTTTGCTTTCTGGAATATTGTGTCAATAAGTTTTCGATAGTTAGCTGCTATGAATTTTACAGTAATGTCTACTGTAAAAACATAATCTTTTTTCTATACTTTTGTTATTCAAGAATTGAATAACGTCATATATTATATTTAACATAACGTCAGTTTGAAATGTTTACGTGACATGATATAGCCTAGGTTAGGTAGAGGTTAAAATACGAAAAATAAAACCACAGCAACAAATAAATACAACAATTAAAAGTGAAGTAAATAAAAGTAAATAAGCAAATAAATGTGAGAAATCTTATAAATATATGCGACCAAACATATTTCGTTTTACGTTTAAACTTTTCGGAGTGAGAATTATTAAATACTATATTTTGTGAATAAATAATTTTAACATCCTTATAATTTTAGGATAAGAATAAATTTGCACGCATATTTTAAATTAAAGAATAGTTTTTTACTATTAAATATCAGAGTTAGAAGTTTGGATGTGTTGTATTTCATTTTACTTGGTCTAAGTTAAATATATGAAATATAATTTTTCCGGGTCTTGATCCGCGTAGATAGCTGGTCCTCAGAGGAACCTAAAGTAGCCCGCTGTTTTAATAAAGTACCTTCCACCTTCTTCTGGAACGAGTTGTCGCAGAAGTGTGTCATAGCTCTGTCACGACTCGTTCTAGAAGAAGATGAGAATGTCGAGCTATTTCAGGAAGAATTTATAACTAATTTTTTCCGCAAAAGAACCTAAAAGAACATATATACATATCGAATGCGAAAATTGATATAGCATTAACTAGCAATCAACGGTATAACATTATAAAGATGTCTGCACTTAAAGATTTACTTAAATTTCAATCTGAATTCAATAATTAAAGAAATTATACATCTGAAGACTCGTTAAGAGTAGTAATTAATTCTGGAATTTCCTCTCGTTCAAACCAACTTTCCTCTCCCACAACTCCTCTGCGTTAGACCATGTCTCCGGAGTTATTGTCTTCAACACTTCTCTCCATATTACAATACATTTTGCAATGCCCTAACAATCTCGACCAATGTGCCTGTTATAATATGATTTTATAGCTCCTCAAATGTGTGCGATTAGATTAAATGTGCAAGAATAAGGTAGCAAACAAAGTACTCTATGGTCAAGTTGCTTAATCGCAACAGATGTTTTTCGTGATTTGGTCATCGCCTCTAACAAAAGCAAATACCGCCCCTGTCCATTTTATTAGGGCCACCTTATAAATTTAAGCTTTTATGTGTTTCCAACTGGATAATTTACAAGTGCAAATATAAAATTCAAGAATAGGGTGTATAATACCTGTCTGAATACATTCTCTAACTATCTTTCTAAGAAATTGAGAAAATACCACTGAATGACCTCTCGCCTATTATTATCCCCCTTATGAATCATTCTGTACTATATAGAAGATGGGTAGAAACAAGACGGAAAGGCACGCTAATTCGTAGAATATTATTTGGAAAGATATTTAGAGAACGTATTTGGATAGGTATTGTAAACCCTATTCATGAATTTTATACTTGTACTTCTAAATTATCGCATTGGAAACACGCAAAAGCTTAAATTTATAAGGTGGCTCTAATAAAATGCACAGGGACTGCATTTCTTGTATGAGTTTTCTTTAAACGTATTAATAGTATCACTCGTTAGTGCTGTTATATTGCTTCTTGAGTACTGGAAGAATTTGGTGTTGCATACTAAAGTTGAATGATACCTCGTAGTATTCATTATGATTATCGATGTTTTTTTAAATTCTTTTCAGGGAATTTAGTTGCCTTTAAATTATTTTAAAATTAGTTCTTTTTTAGATTTTTTATCGGTAGTCAAGATCTTTACTTTTTTATTAAAATATTAATGAAGCTTGTAGTATTAAACCACTTCTAGTACGGGCACGTACAACTATATAACGGCTGCCTTCAGTTTTAATATTTTTAAACAATATTTTATGTTGCCTTGCCATGTGTTTGCACATGGTACCATTTTCAAATACGTAGCTCTCTTCCAGATGAACTATTTCTAGAAGCAGTTTCATATTGTTAACATGTTATTTCAAAAACGTAAGTCTTTATTCAGGTAAATCCTGTCCTCTTTCTTCTTGCAAACGTGTATCTATGTAACCGCTTATTTCTGTGCATTGAATATTAAGCGACAGCAAAAAAATCAAGTTTGTCGCAGCAGCGTAGTAAATCACTCTTTCGTGTCCAGATGCGTTGGGATAGATACACATTATTCCTATCTATGATATCTAGATATGTATCGTATTCGTGCTCTTCTTGCTGTCTGTTGGATTAACGAACCGAATTGATGGGAGGGAATACTAAAACAAAACATAACGGGGAAAAAAAAACGGAATTCGCACGATACGGACAAGAGAGCAATCGGACGGAGGCTATGCCGAACAATATCCGGTCCGAAACTGATTCCTTCGTAATCTAAATGTAAACATTGACGAAAGGGAGAATTGATCATTCGTCTGGCACTATTGCGAAATTACAAGAGAAGATTTACAATTCATCGTGTTCTTCCGGGCACTCGAGACGAGTTTACGATTTTCCTGCCTCTTCCTTTCGCCTGTGCCGTGCTTCTGTGCGCTTGTGTTTGCCTCTTCGGCTGCTGATGTTCACAGTAATTAATATTTACTTTTGGGTATTCCGTTTTAATTCCCGCGCTGTTCATATATATGCATGCTAGCTGATTGTTGATGTTAGGAAATTGAAAAGGAGAGATTTATTTATCGCAAATATTGTTCCTTCGCAGATTCGAAACGTAAATTATTTGCTTATCTTGGCATCGAGCAAAATTATCTTATGTCTGATCATTCGTACAGGTATTGATACGGAAGGGTGCGTGAAATTATTCAAAAAAAATTGGTTATGAAAAATGCAGTTTTCTGTTTCGTAATACTCTAAACCAAGTATGGGCAATCTTTAACATATTGAGGGCCAGACTCTAGTGTGAAAATACGTTCGCGAGCGGCGTTTAAAAGTAGTCTAGTTTAAAGTAGTGTTCATAACTTTTAACGATAACACTGACAATGTAAGCGACAAACACCATATCATTCGATCTTTCTCATTTGGAGTGAGTATGAGTAAATAGTGTAATTATTTTTTTAATTGAGTTTCAAAATGTCTCACAGGCCGCATCAAATCTTATAGCGAGCCGGATGTTGCCCACATGCTCTAAACACTTGAGTAGTGATGCCCTTGTTGCTGAATATAATGCATTTGTTCGATCGAGATTAGGATATGATTCTATTCTGTGGAATCCGGGATATCATGAATATATGAATTTAGTTGAGATGGTACAGCGTAAATTTTTGAAAGTCTTATATATCCGGAAACATCACGTTTTCTTGCACAATGGCTTTCTATATACTAATCTTCTAAAAGAATTTCCATTTATTTCTTTGGCGGTTCGTCGTGTTGCATTACATATATTTTTGCACATAAGATTTTAAATGGTGATCTACAAGTTTCGGATGTGCTGTCTCGTTTGAATTTTTACATACCGAGGTTTAGCAGTAGGAATAAATTAACTACTTATCTTCCCGTGGCTAACACACCACAGTCACTAATCATGTCAATCTGTAACAGTGTTAATGTATATTTATCTAAATTTGATTTGTTTAACATTATTGTCAGCTTTTTGAGGCAACTTTTGTTTGGGCAATTTCCTATTGCTTAAGAAATTTTTGTATTTCCGTTTGCTGTTGCTTTGTTTTGGTACTACACATTTACTCTTGTGTTATAATTGTTATCATGGTACGATTATCCTGTAATAAGCTGGATGCAAAATTTGTATATATAAAACATCGATTTAACCAAACCCGCATACATACGCACAAACTGCAATAATATGGCTGTTAATGTTATAAAAGCTATAAAATAACACTGTCTCCCTTTCAAACGGCATGCTAAGAGTTCAATAACACGCTTTTAGTCCGTTTCAATTTATAGTGGGCTATTATAAACATACACATTACTGATTTATTAGAATAGATTATTTTCTCATCAACCCTTGATGATAAACACAAACCTTCTAAGTTTCTGTGAAGATTAGGAATATTCTGAAGTTTAAGTGTTATTTCATACTACCTGATGTGCTGATGCTACTGTAAAAACTTGCATTCTGCACTATATTTTGAAAGAGACAGTACTTACGAATATTCGGCTATGAATAATAAAGAAATTTTTATTTTAAATAACTTTATCATTTCTTTTCTTGCGTTAGTGAAGAAATTTTTGCAAAATATTTTGGATTTAAGTCTAATAAAATTAGATCTTTCCATATTCCATACTTTTCCATTATATTTCATGAACATCCTGTATATATAATCAACAAACAAAACCAGTTTTTCTTATTTACAAATTTACTACCTTGGGAAGTCGATGTGGATTTTTGTGCTATCTGTTATTTTGTAATAAAAGAACGTTTGCATTAATTTTGTGTATATTAAACTACTTTTTAGCTTGATTATTTTAAAACGTTTACGTCATAATAGGTTAGACGTGTAATGCATAATTGTATATTGAAAATACAGGTGTGATCCTGTCAATTTTCAGTTTTAAATGTAATATAATTAAGATATTTCTACAGTTACGCTAGTAAAATGTATGTATATGGTTGTATAGGTATATATTCCATAAATTTATGGCAAAAAATATAACATGATAGCTTTAATTTCACAATCATGAAATGCTTTCGCATATCGCACGGCTATTGGCTTTTCCGTTGCTTGTGCCGGCAAGGTACTTCATACTTTCCCGCGTTTACTTTATTTGTTTCCCTTTTGTATTACAAGGTTTATATATAAGTACGTCATTTCTACATACTTTAAATAATATTGATATTTACATATTTTTAGCATGAGATCTATCCTGGTCGTATACGATCTTACAACCAGTATATAGGAGGACTTTATTATATTTTCGGCTCTTCAATAGGTACTCTTGAATAACCAATCGAACGTCGTATACTCTTTTATATACGAACACGTTCAATATGTGTTCGAGTGTTCTTCAAAAACTCCGATCTGTCTATTCCAGTAAAACGACCCTTATTTCTTTGTCCCGATGTTTTTCTGGCGTTTCTCGGAGAGGACACGAACGACTTTTATTTCCAAAGATGTAATTCGATATAACCGTCCGTTTGCGATACGTGTAGACGTATTTTCTATTTCTTACTTTCTATTTCTCACATGTTAGAAATCGGGAGCAGGTATCTTATCAGGAATTTAAATTTAAATCATTTATCACGGCAGCGAGCGGTATACCCACATGCCGGAGTGATTTATTGCGATTAAGGTGTTTATATTTTAAATGTGTGCGTCGTCTAAAGTGTATTAGCGAGATTAGCTTGATTTACGTTTGGTACCGTGGAATTCTATAATAAAAAATAATAGGAGAAGTGGAATGCATATCGGGCCTTATACGTACTTCATAAATATGACGATTTTCGAGATATTTTATAGTATACAACGTTTGAAAACCGTATTACGCGGTTCACTTTTATAAATGTAAGCAAGAAATGAACTATATTCGTTATCTATACATTGAAATAATTACAAAAACATTCACATGTGGTCGATGAAATGTTATTATTTCGAACAAGTCTTCTCATTTTGTCTTGCGAGTTATGTAAATAAATATATTACTATCTGTTATTGCTCAATTATAGTCAGTTTTCTTTCGTGCTGTGTGTATACAACCAAAACGATCCACAAGCATCAAAATATTTACATTGATTACGACATAAAGGCGATATAGCAAAAAAAGGCAGTAGGACTCACCCAGTATTCATAACATAACATATACATAGTCATATCCGCATGTTAATGCCGCTGCTCGATTTTATTATAGTAACGATTTGATGACTCACACGGCGTTACAAATAGAACAACTGCTTATATTTAGGTTATGTAATCCATTATGATCGGGATAATCAAAATAAACGAAGTTTTACTAACAATAAAAGAAGCACTTTTGGTAGACAACGATTTTAATTAGGCACACAGGCGATATATAATACCATGCACAATCTAAGAATGAACTACTAATTCGAGAACGAAGTCAAATCAACTTGGATTCTTTTGAGAGATACAGAGTGCTCGAATGTTCGTAGTTACTGTCCGTTTCAATTTATTGTGCGCAATTATAAACAAACCCATTATATGATTTACTAGGATAATTTTCTCGTCAATCCTTGAAGGTAAGCGCACAAACCTTCAAAGTTTGTGTGTAAATTAAGAATATGCGCAAGTTTAAGTTTTATTACATACCACCTGCTATCCTCGCGTTACTGTAAAAGCTTGCGTTCCGTACTATATGTTGAAACAGACAGTACGTGTGTATCGTTTCTTCCACGATTATTGTGAAGGCTACAACCTAAGTCAAATTAGCAAAATAGTAGCGTTGTAATTCCGGTTAAAATGCAATTGAATATAATGAATAATTAGTTAAGGTAAAAGATTCGATTTCATTAAATGCTGATACGGACGAAGTTTATAACGCTGCTAAAGAGCTGTACGAAGTTATTTGGCAGCGTTACCGACGTGGTGCAGTCCTAAAGAATCTTGATTTGATCGAAAGTATTTTGAGTGAGCGACCACAGAAGTCTTTACGAACATATAGTCTTTCGTTGTTTAAAAATCAGTCGATTTTTGATAATCTAAAATAAAATATTTTTGGAGTGGTGAGTGTTAAATTATTTGACATAATATCAATTAAGTAGGGTAATTTGTGCGACAACTATTTCTTCCACAGTGTACGCAAAATGCAAAAATTATATAGGGATATTTTTCTTGATAATCTGATTTTTTACAAAACCTGCGATAATGAAGCGAGATGTTTCTAGTGTTTTTCAATTCTTGTCTCACAGCTAAGCTAAGTCCACGGTCAAATTTCTCCAGAATACTTGAGTCATGATGAAAGAGAAGAGCTCCCGTTACTATGCGTACGAAAGACCTAGTACAAAAGTTCTTAAGTCACATTTTTATTTACTAAATATTGTAATTGTAGGTTTTTCCACGCGTAACTGTTTTTGCCTGCCAATCTGAATACACAAAGTTGCAGTTCTCACAATATTATAGATTGGAGTCTTAGCTTGTCACCATAGAAAAATGAACCTGGCTACCTTCTGTTCTGAATTCTACACACTACACTACTGTTCGTGGAAGTATAGACACCTAATTATTTTAGTAAAAAAATCATGCTGTAGATTAAGTAAAACACAGATAATACTTATTATTCTATAAATACAGAAGCGCATTGGGTATATCTACTACAGAACGTTCCTAAAATATGGTAAATATTTTATGTTGAATAAAAGAGTTCATGTAAACGAACAACTCAGCAATTTGAAATGGGTATTTGACATGCTGAATATACGAATATGGTATTTGTTTAGGGGTTTTATAAGGGAAGTACTCGTTACTGCTTATAGAGAATACCGCCCACAATTTCCTAACTGTAGAGCACTAGATTTCAGAGTGATTTATTAGTGTTTTCGCTAAATTACCTGGTACAGTAGTCGGTCCTCATATATCTTCTTAACCTGCAAATGAAGAAAATGTTTTTAAATTAGAAGGCATTATTCAATCGATAGAGCGTAATCCTTCGACAAGATCACGAACAATTTTCACGCGTCAGATGGATGTGCATACAAGATTCATTTGTAACGGGTTCAACAGGCAATTACTATCTGCTCAGTACTGCTCATCGATGAAGTCGTTTTCACTCGTGGGAACATCAGCAACAGCCGTAACTAACACTGGTGATCCAACGAAAATCTCCATGCCATTGTGGAAAGCACTTAGCAATGCTTCTTTGTAAATATGTATGCGGTGTGGTATGATAGACAATCAGATGATTGGGCCTGCTGTGTTACCGCATCTTTTTGTAGAGATCATTTATCGAAACTTTCTTGTAAACGATGTTCCACTATTATTGGAGGAGATTTCTTTGGTTGCAAGGATGGATATATTCTTCCAGCAAAACGGGCCCTCTGAATACTATAGCCGTTAGATGACACATCTTTTAAGTCTAACATTTCCTGGAAATAGTCACAGTAATTAGCCACCAAAGTCTTCAGATTATACCCCTTTAGATTGTTAACCATATACCGAATAACCTTCCAACACTGTTCACGATTCCTCTTCCCGATTTTTTTTTTTGGTTCAATTCATATCGTAACCTCTTTATCGGGTTGAGGTAGACTTGAAGTTACCAAACCATAGCTTCCGAAATATTAAATTCTGTAATTCAAGTTCCTCAAACATTTGATGTAGTAAATTATAACATTACCATACAAGTGTAAAAAGGATTTTTCTTTTACTGAATTTTCAACCGCCTTTCTACTTTGTTAGTGTGCATTTCCGCTGATAATTTGTAAATATACACAAAGTAAAGTACGTATTTGCAGATTAAAATGAAATTCTACTATAAGTCGCTCTAATTCCGTTAATTTACAGATAAATTAAGATGAAAAAATGCCTTGGTATTTATGTTGCTTCAAATAACAAAATAGTTTTGGAATATTGACAAAACAACTTAGCACGAATTGCCACAGCTATTTTTTTAGAAAAAAATATTACAAGCGATGCCTGGTGTCTGTAGTGCTATAATAATTGTGTCAAATAGCAATATATATTTTTTAGATACTTATTTACATGGAAGCATTTACTTTTTGTCGGAGAATTCTTAACTGACAAATGTGGATTAACACTATTTTACTTAGATTATTTTGTGCAGAAATTTCTGATTGCGTGCATATTATCACTGATGTATTAATACAATAAAGATGTTTTTAGCTTTTACAATTTCTCCTTTTTATAAAAAAAATCTTCAATATCCACCTTCATCATGTTATACCTCATAGACATTTTTTCCAGCTTCTCAAATTCTTCCGCATTCAAGAGCTTCGGGTAGATTTCAATAACGCGGAAGCCAATTTTCCCCTCAGGTAGTTCGTTTCGTCTTACGTTCTTTTATGGAAATAACGTAATTTAATATGATATTTACATACAGGCGCGTGCCTCTCTTACCGTGCTTCCACGTATGCGGACAATGTTAAGGCAGTCGGTTGGAATCATCTTCTGTTGGGTTCTATTTAATATATTACGCTGTTGTCGGTAGTAATATTTCCGAAGTTTTATATGATAATGGGCGCTTATAAAAGTTTCAAAACTTTTCAACATAGGAATGTCTTCTATTTTGTTTTACGGGTGTCTAATATAATTCTTGATAGTTATCAGTTAATGAGTGAGTGGTGGTTGCCAGATTTTGTAGACGCATTGGAGCGTAAATATGTCTGTACATCAATCGCCCACCAAGTGGTAAAGGTCTCGTGACATTCCATATTGAAAGACACCTTTATTCCTTATGGAAATTTTAATTACCTCATTACGTTCTCATTTTAGAAGCGATCCGTGTGTGGTCTAATCATAAGGCATTGTGTTGCGTGGATATACTATGCAGATGCCATTGTTACAATTGGTTAATACCAAATCTTTGTATGTGTGTGTGTGATAATTCGCTACCACATACAAAGATCAATTGTCATCGTTATATACAGCACAAGCAAAGGGCCTATGGTCAGCGGTGCATGTTCGAATAAAGTGGTAAAGAAAAAAAATAAGAACTGTTCACATCATGCCATTCTCACCGCATAACTGTTTGTTTAATTAGACAGGTAGTATGGTTGTTGGATGTTATTTGCGGAAGTGAACGATCGTATCAGCTGTCGTAAATACACTTTTTCAAATTACGTTTATGTAATTTGTAATTTACTCAGTATCAATTTACGTCTGAGATAACAGACTTTTAATACTGGGGAAGGATTGCGAGCAAATATTGATTGTAAGGCAAATATTTAAAGAAATGTCTACAATAAATTAGGGAATTATTCGTTTGCGATAGGGGATCGCTTTGGATATTGAATAAAATATGAGAGCTATTTAGTAGCCTGTAGTCACGCAAGCGGTGGAAGCCGGGGATGCCCAGTAGGTGACTGCGCATCTCCCCCACTACAATACTGCACCCCCGAAGCAAAACAACAGTCACAACGATGGATGCACGGAAACTCGCCAAACAAACCGAAAGAATTGGTTTGTGTTTTGGGATCTAGACGGTGTATTGCCTGTGGAATTTATGAAACCGAGGACTACGATCAATGCAGTTGCTTATTGTCAGACTTTACAATGATTGCGGAGAGTGATTCAAAACAAGAGAAGAGGCATGTTGACTTCTGGAGTTCTTCTCATTCATGACAGTGCTCGCCCTCACACTGCTGCTGTAATCCAACGACTTCTTGAACAACTTCGATCGGAAGCTTAGGGACTTCCATCTCTTTCGTGAAGTGAAAAAGTGACTAGATGGGTAGAGCTTCCAGAGTACAAAAGAACTTCAAAACAACGTCACGGACCATCTCAACTCACTGGCAACGTTCTATGCAGAGGGAATTGGACAGCTCGTCCATAGATATGTCAAACGCAACAATCTTCACGGTGGTTATGTAGAAAAGTAACCATATTTGCACATAACTTTTGGTAATAAATTCATTTTGTTATTTACGCTTGTTTTGTTTTGTGAGCTATCGGAGGTTGAAAAGAAAACGGCCCTTGTAGATAGGTCTTTTATTTATTTCTTCAGTTTGGAATTCTGTTTTGATTTAGTTTTATCACAGAATAGACAGATAGAATAAAACTGTCGGCTTCCTTGATGTTTTAGGGTTTAATTTGAATGGCCTTCAATCCAGTTAACTATGTTAAAAGGTGGTAAAGTGCGCGATTTTTTATCGATATATAATGTAATTATCGATTCTAATTACAAGATAGAATACTAATAATACATACAAAAAATGAAAGGTATTGCGCAATTATTTAAAATAAAATTTCTTAAATCAAATATTTAAATTACTTGAGGTGGTAATAATTTTTTGACTAACGACTTAACTTATCAGTTCGGTAACATTAAATAGCAGCAATGGTTGAACTAGGAATATTTGCGTCAACATTCACTATCGCAAGTGCATAACAAATTGCAGTATGAAGTAATGCGCGTATGTTAAAACAACGTATTTATTTTAATGAAATTTAACTATCTACGTCAACGTTTTCTTGTGACATATACGTTGTGCGTGTAGGACAAAATTCCCGCTTAAGTAGAAAAAACTAAAAGCCCAACCATGTTTGCGGAAAAATAAGGACATAATATGCTTATGTTATAAATTATACTTTTAGAAGAACAACAATATAATTCAATGCTTGTTTAATTGAATTAATACTTGAACTAAAATTTATTCGTTTGATACTTTCAGTTGTTACGTTTTTAGCTATATACGCATTTGTTATAAGGTCGTTTCTTTTTTATGTTTATTACCAGTGTTTCAAATCTATACTTTATATTGCATATACTATATAATCAGTCTGATAAATTTCGTGCATTTTTCCACCACATTGGAAAACAGGGTTGTGTAAACGTAGGCAACGTTAAGTAAACTTACAGAAATGTGTTGTAGTACAGTAATACGTAGTGGGTGATGTACAGTTTTTACACAGTTGGTTCAGCAGCTATCTAGTATTAATTATGCATATATACTACCGTCCATATATATGGGAACGACTATAAAAAGTATTAGATATATTGATACTAGTATCTTAACATTCTGTATTATACATTTTAATAGATATATAGTATATTTTACATCTGCCTTATGCCCTACCGTAAACAGATTTGGATAAATCCTAGAAAGAATTGTTTGTAATGTAAGACTAAACGATTCCAAGAAATAAATTGTGGAAATACCAGAAATCTTACGTAAGAATTTTGAATAAAGCGTCAGTATAAAATTTGTTATGGTGTAGTTAAAAATGTCGAAACCACAAGAAGTATTAATTGATGAACGTTCAGTCACTATAACATTACGTGGTGAAGGGTATTTAATAGCACAAATCGCTAACAAAGTAAAGTATCAAGAAACGCAGTACTTATGACTTTTAAGGAAATGCAGAAAACAGGTTTACTGCAAGGCGAAAGAGAGCAATGACAGCTGCTGAGGATCAACTTCTTGTAGTACCTTCGAAACAGATTACTCACCACCCCAGAGACCACTCAATATTTCAAGTAGAAGAACAGTATCTCACACAACAGCTAAGCGGAGACTTCTTGCAGCGTAGTAAGAGGAAGAATAGCTGTGAAGAAGCCGTTGCTCAAACAACAAAATGAGTCATTCAAACACAAGGTTTGTACCCTTGAGCAATGGTATAAAGTATTACGAACAGATGAATTCAAATACAAATCTCTGGTTCAAAACGTCGATCATTTGCGAGACGGCAGACTGGAGAACGACCAATATGTGGTTCCTATTGTAAAACATGGTGGAAGTAGTGTGATGGTTTGAAGTTGTTTCAGTTGTATAGCTGTAGGAGTTTTGATAAAAGTAGTTGAAATCCTGCGTAAAGAGTGTATTCTAAGAATCTTACATGAAAATACTATGCCAAATGGGGAAAAATATGTAGCTAAAACTTTATCTTTCAAGAAGATAACGATTCTAAATGTTCATCTTGTCTATGTATACCTTATTTTATGTCACTTGAGGAAAAAGGGGAGTTGATGCAAATGATTTAACCACCCCAATCTCCAGATCTGTTGCCAATAGAACTAGTGTGAGACCGAAGAATTGCTGCGCATTAGATTTTTGGCAATAGTTCCAGGTAGCAAGGACTGAAATTACAACTGATTATGTGGAATCTCTGATTAAAAGAATACCAAAAATATGTGCCGGCGTAATTCAATCTTGGGGTTGGCGCATTGACAAGAAATCACGTTATATTAAAATTTTGTAATATCTTTTGTTTCTTTTTCATTGTTTAACATTATTTTCGCTATGTCAAATATCAATAACTAAATATTACTACAAACCAATTCCATATTTTAATTCAAATCAAAGAAAATGTCAATTTTATAGTCGTTCTCATGTGTGTATTAATGTATATGTATACATTTTACGTAGTAAACTATATATTTATGTTATAGTAGTAAATGTAACATCTACTACTTTAAAGTACATAATGGAAATTTGTTAATTCGGAACAGTATATAATGATAAATAACATTAGGCTTTCACGGCCGGAGTCTGAGTCGGTGAAACGTCGACGTATACCTTCTCAAGACTACGTCCTACATGCCCGAAAATACGACCTACAACATGTTTGACAATTTCAGCTTATGAAAGGATATATACATTTTAATATTCGATTCGATTGACAAAAAAATGTTATTTGAGGGGTACATAACTTATTTTGAAAATTTGGTTCTATACTTTACACACATATTTCGAAATGTTTTTTATTTACATATATATAATTGAAATTTGTACTTTGGTGGTAATGAAAAATTACAGATAATTTTTTCAATGTACATAATTTTCTAGTATAGATGTCTCATTTTTTTATATGAGCGGCTATAAAATATGTCAGTAGCACTTGAACGTATTTCTTTTAGCACTTAAATCTTTAATAATATAACCTCTAGCGCTCGCACAACTAAGCGCTGATCATAAAAAAGCGAAATAAGCCCTGAATATACCTGGAAAGCCCTACGATACAAGACACCCCCCGCAACAAAACGGGATATTTTTGCGTCGGCGTTTCCCCACAAACCGACCGTTATTCGAATAGTTCTTTACAACCGTACTTTATGTTGTTTCAGGAGTCGGCCTCCCCACCGGAGTCACGATGCGAGAGAAAAAGAGCGGCGCCCTGTCCCGGATGCAAAAGCTCAGGAAAAGACTGTCGCATTCTTTCGGACGATTATGTAAGTGTTATGTTGTACATTCTTTTGGTAACGAGAGGCGAAATACCTTCTTTTATCCGCCGCTAAGAACGCGAGGGGAAAGTGATAAAGGATTTTATTTATCGTAATCTGCACTCCGCTCTGGTTAGGCAGACGATAATTCTTTTTTGAGGACGTTTATTATTCCATTCGGCTTTGAGCGGAATGCGAAGCGACAGATTTAGATCTGCTTGTCGAATGCTTTAGTTCAATCTAAGTAAAAGCTTAACGAGCGAATCATTTGGGAAATAAAGCAATTCCTCCTAATAGAATACTGTTTTAAGAAATTGGCATAGAAAGATGAAGAAATGAAATCAAATCAGATTTTTTTTTGAAAGAAGAAGTAATTGGTTATATAAGAAGATACTTAGTATTATTAGGGGAATTAATTGGAAATGTTCTGTGAATGTATGACTAGATTATTACATTATTGATTCGTATGAGTATAAAATATGACAATTTCTATTGTAGATACTACCAAATATTATAAATATTCACAATAGGGTTTCATTTGGCAATGGATAAGAGCCTAATGGTAAATTTATTTCTGGATCAAGTTTTCCGCTAAAACGTATTTTATTTGTACAATTATGTTTATAGTTCCAATTTTACATTAAAAAAATCACTTTCCATACACTGACTACTATACTACTGTAGAAAATACGCTGTAAAAAGTCGGTGGAAAATTACACAGCGTGACCAATTACCATATCTAATTAAGTAAACTTTACATTAGCCAGTAAATAGATCCATATGTTGTAAGATTGCTCAAACGCTATTATGTTTAGCGTGGAAATACTATTTTCAAGGAATTACCAAGCTTACATAGAAAGTCATGACACCGAAAGTTGTCTGATGTTTGGTATAAATTCAGAAAGTGCTATAACGAATACAAGATTAGATCTTCAGATAAAAACAAATTTTACCCAATGATAATATTGGGATTTTGTAAAGGATGAAAAATTGGGAATTGGTTACATGAATGTCAGGGCCTACTTCAAACAAAAAAAAAAACTAAAAAAGTTCAATGATATAGGGAAGAGGCCAGAAATTGGTAATTTTGATTGCTTACAAGTAACGTAGCATTTGTAGTAATTAAAGTTCATTTTTTGCGCATAGAATTCGCATTATTTATGCTTTTTAAGATTTTTACACAAACGTCCTTATTTCAAATAGAAATCGTAGTGCGCACTGATTGTAGCAGAGAGAACATATGTAGATCACTGATTTCTCTAATCAATAACTGTTTGAGTTTATTTCCAAAAGTTGTAAAAATAATTCTGATCCTCTTTTGTTTTTTTACATATTTACTGCTAAAAACAAAATAGCAAAATTATGAACATCTGAGTTCTTCTTAGTATTAAATTAGTAACTTTTCGTACTACTACAAAGAAAACAAATTGTTTCGAAATAGACTTGAGATGGCTGATAATAGATTGTTTATTAATAAATTATATGAATATTTCCTTGTTTATTAAGGCAAACACTTATCAAGATTTAATGAACAACAGTAACTTTATGATGATAACAGTGAAGGAATGCTTAAGTGAAAATAAGCTCGTCCCGGATGTGACTAAAGCTAGTTGCATTAATTGTGCAAAAATAGCCAAGTTAATAACAATAAACGGCACTTCAAGATTTATGGAACACGTCATCATTTAACTACAAAGCTTAATAATACGAAGTTTGGACTACGAGTACTAGTCAAAAGCACTAGTAAATATAATATACATTTTAATTATTATAGTCTATTAAAATACGAGATTATTTTTAGGGATGCCGAATTGGAAACTTGGAATTAGTATTTGAGGTGCAAAAACAAGCTATTCGAATAATTAACAATATGGGATGCAAAGAATGCGGTAGAGGTGTTTTTAAACAAGATAATTTTCAAACGGCACCAACCCTTTTTGTGTTGGAAAATAGAAGGTTTATTTGGATATCTCATTTTTTTTTAATAGCAGAGAATACCACAGTCTTATATAATGCCACCTCGTCTTGATACCAACGCAGAGCATATTATTTTTTTATGTCTAATTTTAATTTATATCCATCTTGAGTTGTTGTTCTTACTGGTTTGAGATTTAAATTTTGATTATATTTACTGCATACTACTAAATTGTGTTTCATATTCAATGAGATCAAAACTCAGAAATGAGCAGGTTTATATGTAACCTCAGTTACCTACTTATTGGTTACGAAATCTATGTCCAAATGCGGTTTCCGTATATTTTACTTTTCCTTGAAGAAGTAGGTCCTGTAGCTAACTTATTATTTACAAAATCGCAAAGTAAACATGTTGCCTCGCATGTACTGGCATTCCTGTTAGCTATCTTTACAGCAGACTACAAAATGTGACTAATATTTATTCTTCACGTGTTTTTTAAAAGTAGAACTTTGGGCCGATGTAATTCCTTGTTGTGAAACGTCGGCAATGTAGACATTTTTCCTTGACAAAATCGGTCCAAAATTGTGACAATTTCCATGGTATGTCAGGTATTCTCTGAAGGTCAAGGCTCGGGCCTATGCCATTTCTTTTTGACAAATGTGTATTTACTGGTGATTTAAAAATCTTTTCGCCAAAATCGTTTCAATATTGAGAAAAGTTGGAATGAAATTAAATTATTGTAAGGTTTGAATAAGCTCACGATGATCGAAAACAAGCACTCACCTACACTCAAATATAACCTTTTGGCATAATAACTATTAAGTCTGTCTATAAACCTCATTCATAACTAGGATTGGCCAAATCTTCGGCGCACCATACAGTCCATTGAACACCTATTAAACAGAATACGATGCAAAAAAAATAAATGAGCATGTATCAGCGCTATCTAGCACCAGCAGAGGATGTATTCACGCTAAAATTTAAATATCCCTTTTGATTTTTTTACAATTACATACATAGTTGCTTGCTATTGTATCTTACAAGTTCTGTAAAAAAATGAAAGGGGATATTTAAATTTTAGCGTGAATATTTTCCCTGTTCATAACTCATTTATCGAAAGTCTGCCCTTTACGGTATTTTGTTCTTCTTCAAACTGTTATTTTACATGCCAATTACTAACTCTAAAGATTGAGATTGTATGTTTTGATCATATTTTGAACATCGTTGAATGGTAAAATTGGAAAAATTATGAGTTTGTTCACAAAGCCAATAACTTTTAAAATACCACTCTCTGAAATAACAACTATTCGCTATTTTACTTTAACGCAAAACTGTTTCTGTTACAATGTCTTAAAGAATTCAAAGTTTATCGAAACAGTGCGCTCGTGTGGCAACTAAAATTTTATATCCTAAACATGTTACCACTCTCGGATACCAGACGGTAATACCATCTACCTACTCGCGTTAATTATTATCGCGAAGTTTCATAATCATGCTTTGATGCGTGTAATTTTATATCTTAGAGCAAATAGAATCAAGGCTAGTAAATAAAGCCATTTGAATATACTTCTCAAGGTGGTCCGTGAACCTTTTAATTTTAGCCTTTTATTAGATCTATATTTTGTTACGGGCCGAGGTAAATTGTAAATACATCTGGAACTCTATTTATTGACTTGAAAAATCATGGCTGTTCTAAGGAAATATGAATCTGTAAGGTTTGTAGGTCGTTCTACTATTTTGAATGCTCCCATGCATCATCCCTGTAATTCAATACTTTATTTTCAATTAAGAATATAATTACGTTGACCTAAGATTTTTTTTTGCATATGATTAATGAAATAATTGAGCTTCAATTTACGTTTCTCGTTGTAATAAACGTACAGCATTAAAATCTCAATGTCGTAGAAATGACAGAGAGTTAACGGTACATCTATTTACTACCAGCATTAATGATCGTTAATTAACCACATTACAGCATGTGTAAACCATTCGTTCACTTCTTCGAATGGTATTACGTACAACTACTTCAATTGTTTCGAAATACGGTGTGATACAATATTTATATATATAGTATATAATTTCCTCAAAATGAATAACAAAACAGATGGCAACAGAGATGATTGAGACAATATTCAATGAAGTTGCTTAGGTATACTCAGGATTGACTATATTGTAGGATTAGGGAACATGAATGCAACAGTACTTGCACAAAATACAATTTTAAATCTTTGCGCCTACTTTGATGAGAGAACTTTGCTGAAGTATGGTTACCTATCCATTAATCTATCGAAGGAACTAAATTTACGAAATATCTAAGGTATCGAAATACGGTAAATGTATCAAATCATCTATGGAACGGTGTACAAGTAATAGAGTAGAACCTCGATTATCCAAGTTATCTGAAATCCCAAACTTATTAAACCCGTTGTAATTCCGGAGTATCCAAGCTGTGCTTTGATGAATCAAAATTGATAAAATTAGATATGTATTTGTTTTTAATTCTTTTACTCCTTGCCGCTTTCTTGATTTATTCGTATCAACTTCCTCTTTCATTTTACACATTCTTCGCATTTCTGTTTTATTTCTTTTTCTGGTTATCTTATCTTTTGTACATTTTCTATGAATTTCCATAATATATATCCATCCGCAATACTGTAGAATAAAAGGAAGCGGCTTACAATGTTAAACATACTTTTTTATAGGATTTCTGCACTTCTTACATTTCAGATCACTTGCACTTTTGTATTCTATTCTTCTTGCGTTTCAGATTTTCCAGGTCGATTACAGTCTTCTTTGATTTTTTTTTGTTGTTGGACAAGAAGTAATGATGCTCCAGATAGTAGTCTTCTTGTTGATGTTCACAATATTATATTGTGCATATTCAATTCAAAAGATTGTATTACTAATATCTTGTAAAATTTATGTTCAGTACCATGAATGTCAACTGCGGCATGCACGTAGAGTATTAAACAACTCTATCGGGCACTAAACTATAGTTGTGTTGGTTGTTTGCTGGGAGACATCCACTAGTTATAAAGTAAAAAAAAATCAAAATTCTAAATTGAAAATAAACTCTACAACTACATAAACTTACAGAAAATGATACAGAAAATTACAACCGAAGTATAATATCAAAATTTAAGTAAAATAATTATGTATTCAGGGGAACGTATGTATTTTTTTGTGGATTTATTAGTTTTGTATCATTTATTGCTCCGCCACACGAAATATACTTTTTAATAGAACATCTATCTTTTTATATACACGCAAAAGAACTAATCCTTTGTAAGTACGTTGTATAGGTTTTCTTTTAATTTTGTTATAAATTTTTGTGAAATTAAGAAAAAAAGTTGGAAATGGTTTCTTTTTCCCGCCATGTTTTCTTCGACCACATTATACACTATTTAAGTGCGTAAAGTGCCAACACCACTATCTGTTATGGTTGAATACTTTGACTGATTTGTCAAATGGCCATATTTAACATTGCGGCGGAACTACTGTACGGAAGAATATATAAATATAATGAGAAAATATGTGTAATGTAATGAAATCTATATATTACAGATTATTAAAATTCTAAACATTTTTTATTACTAGGGATTTTATAATATCCAAAACAAATAATCCGAACAGCCAGTACTATGCTATAATATAGTAATTTTTCTTAGCCATTTACAGATACTTTATTCTTCGCGTCGGAGCAAAGTTCGAAACACAGCCTTAAAATTACATCGTACGTAATTTCTTTGGTAGAGCAGACGCGCTTGTAATTTTGGAATATTGGCAAGCATGTAGCTTGTAACATTAAAGAAAAATTGGTAATTTAAAATCAACTGAAAAAGTACACATTCCGTTTGAGAAAGAGAAAGCTTTTTCACACAACGTCATGGCAAATCATATGGGAAGTCGAAAATGTGTTCCCTTTGGTAAACATTGTATTGACTTCACGCGAATTTGAAATATTTCCATAGGTTTCTTGTAATTTGACGGTATCACAGTATAGTATATAAAATTCGCCCTCCCTCTTTGAATTCAGTATAATGTTTTGTCATTGAAGATGCCTAAACGTCCGAAGAAACTACAGTGGCACAATCATGGTCATACAATCAGCAAAAGTTCAAGATCATCAAGAATAATATTAGATTTTCGCGTGTGTGAGTAAATTCAAGGTTGTTTTAAATATATTTTTTTCAAGTTTGCCTTAGTTATATACCTAAATCTATTGTCAAGGGGATATAATCTTGTTTAATATATAAGCAGTCCACCAAACAGATATATCCATTGCATATATACGAATAGAAGTGTTGGTGAGCGAACCAAGTTGTTGTTGAAAGGCAAATGCAAAATGATGCATCGTAGAAGCTTTCACTTTTTAAAATTTTGTTTTCATTCCTTTAAATTTGTTCTTGGTAAATTTGACGTAACAGGAATGTGTGATGACATGATATCGAACCTTTAATTGCTACACTGTACCGTAATCATCACAGTGATAAGCTATCAGTTTAGTTAATCCAGTTGCTTTTTATTAGAAAATATATGATTTTTTTAAAAACAATTCGAAACTATTGAGGTTAAGTATATGAAGTAAAATGTATTTTTATTTATTTATAAATGGTGTCTCGGAATCACAGCCCATTCACTTCAGAGAAAATAAATTAAAACTTAATTTGAGAATCTCCAGTGAAAGCAACTACGGAGATATACACACCTAGACATTGCTTTTTTTATAAGTGACTCTTTTATTAAATATCTGTAAGGTTTTCGATTTGTGTTTATGATCGAAAATAAATATTTATGTTGCTAATACTCAACTTAAAGATGACCAAGTAGCGTGTATAGATACACCGAACCTTCAAATGTTAACTGTCAAAGCTCTACGAAAACAATAAACTTAATGTTCAAATATCGTACACCGCTATATCACTTACATTTAAAAAAATATTTCAAGAATTCATAATATACGTGATACAGAAAATAAAATAAATTGTCGATATCCGTTTCTAATTTTATCAAAACTGTCCTAAAATTGAAAACAGTTTTAGAAAACATTTCCTTGTCCGTAAATTTTACTTGCTTATGATTTCTTT
Source organism: Trypoxylus dichotomus (assembly GCA_023509865.1). NCBI lineage: Eukaryota > Metazoa > Arthropoda > Insecta > Coleoptera > Scarabaeidae > Trypoxylus > Trypoxylus dichotomus. The sequence goes on along the minus strand of CM042074.1, from coordinate 40,843,583 downwards.
GTTTTCTCTTACGTATCTTCCCTACTTTTGTGTATTTCGTTATTGATCCCATCTCTTGTCTCTTCATGAACACATTACAAAGAAAAATATATTCAATTAGTACGTTAGCCGCTGATATTTGACAAGTAAGTAATCGCAGATACAAAATCCTACGGATTTAAAAGGCCACATCTTCAGTTCACTAAAAGCCTTCAACTAATGCCATTCCCCATTCATTTCTCGTTTCCGTCATTAATCATCAAAGCAGCGATGTAGCGTCACCTCGGAATATTAATTAGGTTAATGAGCAAAGAAGTGAGTACCTGATGCGTGAACTTACTCCCTTTCCAAAGACGCTCTGAATTACGAATGTAGAACGGTAGCGAGTAGATATCAGTTTAGGCATTCGCTATAGCAAACAATTTATCAAAGTTGCGGCAGCGTGATGGAGCACCAATCTGTTATTAATCTTATTAGCCGTGGCGCCACTGCTTCTTTTTTTGTCTTGGCTGGTTGTTCAGATTTAAGACCCAGAACGGATCCGAAAGATAAATTTAAAAGTTTAAATCGTCGTAATAAGGATGATTATATGAAAATTTCTGCTTGCACTCGATTCGCGAAGTTGGAAAGTTAACGCCGAAAGATTTTCTCTGCGTTATCGCAGCTACGCCTGCTCGTTCGATGAGAAGGGATTACATAAAATGCTTAAGGGTTTTAATCCCCCGGCTATAGAGTTCGGAACAAATTAATAGAATTGGGCTTTACAGTGATTTATTTGTTGCAAAAAGGAGAACCTTTATCATCAGGTATTACGTATTTAGGGATATTTTGCACTGAATAAATGAAACGTTGATTTGGAAATTGTTATAATAAATTTAGCATGTATTTGCATACCTCTAGGATCTCAGAAGGTATAAAGACAAGCAAAATAATTAAAGGAATTTTAAATTTGCTAATTAAGATTACAAATTACCTCTATCTGATTTTATTGTACCAGGTTAGCAGAGAGTATATTCACTTCAGCAAAAACTTTCCGAGTTCGGTCACCATCTTGATTTTTTTAAGGGCAGCGTAAGTTTTGTATATCATATTTGATTGATAGGCTTATTATACGGTAGGCACCAAATGTATTTTCAAAAATTAAAGAAAATCATTGAAATAGTTTGCTATACCAATTGCCATCCCAAACAAAAACAAGAGGCCGGATAGTAATAGTGACTTATACTTATCTGTCAAATTATTGCTAATCTTTGTTTTCTGTATTCCGTAATAGCAAATTTTATCGAAAATGAACGTATAGAATTATTAATTATGACTATATATGACAATTGCTACAGATCATACGCTGAAGTTTAAAATCTACTTGACGATTCATAAATTCAATGTCTACGCATTAGCAAATCTAGGCTTGGCAAAATGTTTAAAATAACTTCCTAAAACTGGCAGTAAAGAACGATTGTAGATGTGATCAACTTCAGGTTGCAACAAATATCAAAAAAAGTACATTACAACTGTGTATTTTGCGAAAACATAACGTGTCCAAGATGTACGACGTGCAAGAGCTTTTGGCAAACGATTTTGGTAAAGGATTTTCTAGTTTCAATTATATTTCTAATGAAGCTACTTTCTTTATAAATACTGTCAATAAATATAATTTTGTAGATGTTGGGCTTACTGTAATCCACACAGAAGTATAAAGAAACTCACAACGAGTATCCACAAAAATTTATGTATGGATCAACAAATCTGGAAGATTTGGAAAATTGAATACGATATGAAATGCAGTAAGTTATTCAAATAACTCCTTTAGAGCATGGCATTTATCTATGTCAGAAAGTGAATGGGTAACAGTTTGAAAATTTAATTTAATTTAGTAGTAATATGTCTTCGCATCCACCAACAGTTTCCGCCAATTACAAAGTGCATCGGCCGACCATGAGTTATTACGCCTGCGCCTGTGGTGCATCGTTTATAGATATTCGTTTTCAGCATTCGCCATGAAGTGAAGGAAACCATAGAAAAACTCAACCCTGAGAAACTGCCCCGGGTTTCGGATCCGACACCCCGAGGCCCATAGCGAAGAGCGCAAATTACTGAGCCACCAGCTCCCTCAATTTTATTGTATATTACAAACAATTATTTAATTTTTATTTGTTATGTTACAAAAGTTCAGCTATTGTTATTTGTAACAAATTTACAAATTAGGACCTTTTAAGATATGTATTTTCTCTTTCCCCTCAAAGGTTAAATTTGTTTGTAAACCCAAACAAGTTTACTACTATCATAAAGAAGGCATAACAAAATTTCCTGCTAACACTATGTCACTAACGTTTTTTTTTAAAGCTGTGTGGTTTTAGAATTTATAGTTATGTGTTAGAATGTTGCACAGCTGCTGTGCTAACTTGCAAAAGCCATGAGTATAGAGTTCTTCGTACACAAATAAATACAGTACAGTTTACAGTAATATATTGCTGTAGACTTCCGCGGTATTTGCTTTCTTTTAAAGAATTTAGGTTTCCCGGTTGAAACCGCGTTGCAATTGTATGAGTCTGCCGACATTTCGCTCTCAGTTGCATGGAGTTTCTTCTGGGCTTCCACATATCATAACGTTGCTGTTACACGTAGATGTTTATAGTAACCCACCAATAAATATCTTATTTGGTAGATCATCAACAGCTTTGATTTAAATATTGTTGAACTGTTGAAGGTTTTTTTTGTGTAGAAAGATGAACTAAGCGTTTTTAATCTCCATGCGAGGATTATTTGCTAAGAAATGAATGTTAGGAAACTAGTCAGTACATTTTTTTTAAATGGGAAAAATAAATACGTATTTATTTGTAAAAGTAACATGATATTTGGAAGTCGATTCTATGCAATCTGAATAATTTTACCTTTACAGATCGTTCTTCATAAAATTTCCCAATTTTAAGGAAATGAATTATCCATTACTTTTAACAAATTTAAAGGCATATCTGGAAGTAACTATTTTATGATTTAAGAAGTAGTAAGCATGTAAAATAAATTACCGTTTCAAATTACTATTAATGAAATTTTCGTGTAAGCAATGGTTCGCATTGTGTTTTGATTTAATACTTGAGTATGTAGCTTTATTGTTATTGTATTATCATACAAGTAGAACCTTGATCTGTGTTCGATTATCTTTGCTGTCATACAAAATATATTAATACATTTAACGCACGCGGAATATTACAAGCGAAACGGCATTGAACTGCTCATTTCTTGACTTCTTTTGATACCAACAAAGAAGCGAGTAACAAAGAAACTACCGCAGCACGACAACAAGAAAGAAGAGCGATTAATAGAGAAAGAATGCGCGCCGCGATACGGTTACGATTGCAATACCGACTGTTATCAGCTGTGACAATGTCCAATGATTAAGACGTAAGTGTTTCCTTCCTCATTTCTCTGGTATATTGTCCAGGAACTTCCGGTTAGCAGAACAATCGCCGCCGACATTGATGAAGTGCCACTATTCCACTGTGCGAGGCGACAATCCACGATGAACGATCTCAATTTGGTCAAATCTCACCCCGTAATAACTCCCAACCCTACGAATTTATCTCGTTCTTCTTTCCTCTGACTATCCATATACGCCTCCGTATTGGCAGGGTCATCGATATAAGGATGCGTTTTTCGGACAACTGATTTGAAATTAGATTTGTTCCGTGCGGTTATTGAACGTAGAAAAGCGGGTTGAAAAGGTAATAGGGATTGGTTAATATAATTCAGGGAAAATTAGTCACTAGATTTAAGAACGTAATTTAATCTGGATTTAAATTAGCATGAAACTTCTGTTGGCAAACTCGTAATGATAAATTACAATTTCTTTGTAATCATCAACGTATTTAAAAATATTTTGCTGAAAAAGAAGTCCCTGCAAGATTTCAACCCACGTCCTCACTCTTGTTTTTATTAATTAAATTAATATGAAACTTCCATTGGCAAATTCGCAATGATAAATTACAATTTCCTTGTAACTACTAACGTTCTTAATAATGTTTTTCTGAAAAAGTCCGTTGTTAGGAATTTGCTAACGGAAGTTTCATATTAATTTAATTAGTAAGAAATTGGCTTTAAATAAAATTGTTTGCCGAGGTAATGTAATATATCTCCAGACAATACGACATTTGGGTTTTAAAAATGATTTGAACTAACAAGATCCCGTGGTCTCGGGATGAAGATGGTTCCCCGGTAAGGGAGAGAACATGGGTTCAAATCCTACCGGGACTGACTTTTTCAGAAAAACATTCGTAAATACGTTGATAATTACAAGGAAATTGTAATTTATCATAATCTGGATTTAATATAATGTATAGTATACAAAATAAATAATGTGTACAATTCAGTTGTCACGTAACTCTCCTTACTTTAAATATTTTATAGGCACAATCTTATACCGGTTTGACATTCTTATCTTTTTATCTGATTCCGTATCGCTTTAACGCATACAAAAATAAAGTGTAATCATGGACTAATTTACACATATTTTTATATATGAGTGTGCCTACTTACGTAAATGTTTCATATTAACTCATTTTTTAACAGATACTTTATGCAAGGTTAGTGCTTTTTTGGATAGTTTTAAATTAAAATTCAGACAGAATATTGTTTGCAAAGAATAAACTATTGCTTCTACATATGTTTTGCCCGAGATCTTCCATATTCTATTTCTCATCTAACAAATTATCTTATTTCTACTATTAAGAGCTTTGTTGTTTATATTGTGCTACCAGAAAAGTCAAGCTTTTGAAAAATTTCTTTTTTGTTATCAACGAAAGATAAATAATGCACTAGTGGCCTCTGTGAATATTTTCGATATAACTAACCAAGTGTGTCGCTACAATCTTTAAAATACTGGGCTGCACTCAGATTTGAGGGGAATTGTTAACCGATCATATACATAATAACAATAAAAATACAGGAGTATCTCACTCATTTATAAAGCGCTGACGCTTAACAAATATGAACGGCTTGGTGTAAGAGGTTGTGCGCTGGGTGTTGTAATCTGCAACGATATTAGGATAGCCGACAATAGGGAATAGTCGTTGTGACCGACTCGAGGCCAACTCTATATTTAGAGTTGTCGTTTAGACTATTTCCATCGCTTATGGGGCTTACATTGTCCGACGTTTCGGAAGTGTGTCTACTGTCGTCTTCAGAATAGCCCTGATAAGGGCTATTGGTCACCAGATTCATCATTGCTTCAGTGATTTTGTGAGGGCTACCTCCGAAGACGACAATAGACACACTGCCGAAACGTCGGACTATGTAAGTTCCACAAAAGATGGAAATAGCCTAAACAACAACTCTAATTGTAATCCATCGTCAACAATCTCCTGTCAAGAATCAACTTTATATTTGCTCGCTTTTTTGTGATAGCTGGGACTCTGTACTAAAGTAATTGTCATGAAATTTAAGTTTACTAATTTTGTTGAAAGTGATTTATGCGTACACACGTTTGATAACTTTTGGAGCTTAAGTTTCCTATAGATTAATTTGGAAACAATTACAGGTGTATGGTATTATAAATACGTTGGTTTGACTAGATGTGTTTCAAATTTTTTGCAGGATCAATATTTAAACCTGGTTGTTAAGCATTTTTTTGTTTTCCTCATTTTTCTATGTCCTCCGATAAAACGTAAAGACGGTAATTTTTATTCTGTATGTATCATATTTTATTCACCTTTGACGGATGAATTTTTCTCCTGGTTTGAAGGATGAGTTGGCTGTTATATATATTAGATCTAACTTGGCTAACTTGTTTATTTTAATATAACCAGCATGTAAGGATAGAGATTTATAATGCGTCATTTGATTCCTGGACTTAATTTAATTTGTTTCTTTTTTATGAAACGGCGTAGGCGGTACAGAAAAACAATTTTAACAAATTCTAATAGTATTAAAGGAGAAATAGAGAATCCCGAGTCAGTCCATACCATATTAAATATACATACATGCTAACGGTAAGGTTAAACTAATTTAAACACGAATTTAAAATAAAGATGTTCGGATAAGTATGTGTTAACAATATCCGTCTAAAACATAAATTACTTTCAGTGATTGGGAATTTCTAGGGAAACTATTTGCGGCGCTAAATTCAATAACTGAGAAATACAAAAAAAATTTGCCTACTGAAGCAATAAAAAATTATACAAAAGTAAATTGCAAGTTTATAATGAAATAAATTAATGCGTTTAACAAAAAAGGTTTCTTGACAATTTTAGTTATCCTCACACTCTAACATCGTCGAACACAACTTCGTCCATTAGCTTTTACAGTCAACAAATAGGATCTCATTCTCAAGACAAAAATTTCGATTGGAAAGCTTCGTATCCTTAAACATAACATCACTAAAACCTTTTCGAATAATTATAATAATAATTTCATAATGCGAGTTAATTTTCATTTTGATTATACTGGAGTGTTTAGTCGCGAAATAAAATCGTGTTAATTTATTCATAAAGTCCATAAATTTAAGTGCTTGTGAGAGATAACACTTATTACACGCGTTCATTATTAGTACTACGCAGTGATATTTTTATGTAAAAGTAAATGAACGATAAAGATTTGCTAAATGTGTAGTAGTCGATTTCGATCTATGAGGTCATCTTTAAATTACAAATCGGAATGAAGCTGAGGCGAGATCTGAACGGGAGATAAAAAATTAAATTCGATCTATTGTGAAACCAACAGTCTTGTGATATTTTTTTATTGAAAGAAACGAATTAATTTTCGCTTATGAAACTCTATATCTGTTTCTTTATTATCTACGCATATGAACCCGAAATCAGGCTGTTTTGTGTTGGTTTTGAGGTTCAAACAGTCTAAAAAGAATATGCAAGTACTTGCCACCACAATAGAACATCGATAATCCAGTCTAATTAGCTTGTTCTGTATCAATATCTTTGAGTTTTCAAATTCTATGATACATCTGATACCTACAATAAGGTAACTTCAATATCAAGATGTTACTTTACAGCGCATAACTGGTTTACTGGAAAGCAAAGTAGAAAACTACATTGGCAAGAACCTACAAAATGTGTTGCTTCGTCTTATTTAGAAAGTCAATACATTGCCTTGAAATTATCTTTCAATTCGCGCACTCTTTTCTTCTGTTTATAACGAGACTTCCCGCATTTTCGAAGTTTTGGATTATTTTCTTTATATCAGATGATTGCATAGATTCGTTCGCGATTTAAAAATAAAACGCAATGGATTAAATTTTAAGGAGCACTGTTTTATTAGTCAATTATAGCTCATCATATTTCTCTACAACTGTGTACCAACGATCTACAAGTTTGTCGATTCCAGGAAGGAGTTTGATTTTAATTGGAAAAGTTTTCTTCCTCGAAATTAAGATTCTTGCCATCAAAACTATTCTGCAAAGGTTGGTATAAATGAATATCTGAAGGCGCAATATCTGGAGAATGTGGTGAGTGCTGCAAAATTCTCTACTGCAATCGTGCAGTTTTCGCAGCATTTGTTGGCCGGGCTGTGGCCATCATCTGTGGCCTTGAATAGCCAAAACCGCATTGAGTCTAGTAAATTGTTCATAATAATTGATCGCCTTGATTGTTTCGCCGCATTGAGGTAGCTCAAAGTGTAATCCCAAGTGCAAACTTGTACAACGGATTCTGCACCTTCATCTGTTTTCTTTTTGTGTTCTTCGTGTGTGTGTCTTTTTTGTTCTTCCTTTGCTATTTTGCTGAATTCATTTTACATCGCCTGTTACGATTCGATTAAAAAAGGCTCATTTTCATTACGTTTTAGAAGAGAAATGGCGGTTCAGCTTATTCCGTTCCCTCAAGGAATAGCGTAAAAATGCATCCAGGTTTTTAAAATAGCGTTCCGGTCCATGCTTATCCTCTTATCAATCTGAGAAGACCTTCCAGAGCGGGATTAATCTTCCAAATTGAAATCACCATTTCGACATTCGCCAAGCCACTTTTTATCTGTCCGAAGAACAGCAGCACGGGCCAAATAAATGCTTTGAGTATTTTTTGTACAGTCGTAACGCTCATGCATTTCCTAAATTAGTATAGGATTACCTACCGCATACGTTTTCGTTCTTCATTTTGCAAAATTTCTTTCAACTTATGTGAACGATATCTGATATTAAAGTGACATATGACAATATAGCATATACAGTACGTGCAACGTAACCAAACAAAAACGTCGAGGCTCTACCGTGAGGTAAAGTTTACGGTACTTCTGAAAATTGGAAACGACTTCTTGCTAACACTCAATATTTTAACAAGAAAACGACCTTCAGCTGTTATTGTATAAGCTGTTGCCAAGTATTAATTAGCTTTATATCTTTAGCCTCAAGTATTTGAAGAAACAATGCGTTAAAAATATATGTATAGATGGGAAGCTCCCACATTTTCAGCAGGAAAGTCTATGTTTTCACGAACCTTGTAGATTTGACTCTTTTCTCCAATAACAAAGAAGTGGTTGCAATTGATTTATATAATATAGTTGATAGTTCTAAATGTATTTTTAATGCAATTGGGGATTATTTATTGTTCGAGTCACTTTTAATTTTTTGCAGTGTTTCAAAGATTACTAATCAACACCATAAGTTTCTTCTTTGTTCTTCAAAGGCAGCAAAGCAAAAACTTGTTTACTTCGGCGTCTTTCTTACAATAAATTATATACATACCTCTCTTACCTTAAGAGTTGGCTTCGTCAGAGATTCTTTGTTTTTATATGTTTCTTAATGATCATATTGCTATTATTTTGAACGTTTTTCATAAAAGATTTTTTTTGTTTGTACATTACGAACACGAGTAGTATCTAACTACTTTCAATATAATCGAAACCATTTACAATTTTCTTAACATTTCGAAGGGACATTTCGACATGTAAAAATGAAAACAAAAACTCAGTAAAATTGCAAAGTATATACTGTTTCGAATATTAGAGCGTTAGTGAAGCATGAATAATCACTTGGAAAGTACAATGCCACCTATGTATATCTCCAACTTGGCAAACATCGATATCTTATGTTTTGAAAGAAGCTGCTTATATAGATTATTAAAAAAAATGGAAACATATAGTTTTGTCTAAGGCATTGAGAAGAAAGACTGTGATAAACAAGATTCCGCATCAATTTTATTTCCTCCTAATTTCAAAAAAGCCAGTTTAATCCGTTAAGTAAAATTAATAAAATAATAAATAAAAAATACAAGTTCATTTGATCAAATTGTCACTTTTGCTTTCCTTTAATCACAACCGATACATTAAACAGATGGTATTACCTTTGAATCAATAGCTTTTTTTCCTTTAACAATGACGATGCATCTAACCGAGTCGAATGAAGATGCAGTCATCTGTACCAGCTCTATGTAAATAGTCTGTCAGCGCCAAGCACGCTGAACGAGATAATTGGTTTTAGCGGTCAGACAGATTGAAAAGTAATTTCGAAATAATTAAGCGTCTATGTTTTGCGTATGGAATTCGTAGATTAAAATGTGTGTAAGCTGTTCAACGGGATCGACACATGCACGGAGATAATAAATATAGAAATATGCCGTTCTACTTTTAACGGCTCAAAAAACCGTGTGCGCTACTACTTTTTTTTGCCTGTTTCGTGATTTATACGTAGGCAACTCTATTTTCCACAAGTAGTTTACAGCGTTGCGATTTTGCTAATCGAGTTTCATACAACAGAATGGCACGTTTAACGTTATAGAACGCAAACAGAACAAGCGTTGGAATGGTTACAAATGCTTTAGATACGTGTAAGATATCACGTGTATTTTTATGTAACTTTACGTAAGTTGGTTCGTACAGATAACATTTTTTTCGTGTGTCTGGTGTTTCAGTTTATTTTTGTAGAGGCAGGTCATTGTTATCCTTGAAATTCAATCGATTTCAATTCGTATTAGTCATCGTTCTATTTTTATCTCTGTATACAGTACGGAGCCAAACGACTTTTTTCGATAATTTCTCTCGTCGGCATATGAAATTTTCAATTAATTAACTGTGTTGATGTCTATATATAGAAAACTAATCGATTTCGATATAGAGTAACCCAATTATAAATGATCCGTGAGAATTTTCGTAACTTTCACGTTGATTTTGCACTTACGAATGACAAACAATATCAGAAACTATCTCTAGTTTCTAGGTTTTAAGAGACTACATATATACAATTTTGGATAGTAAGTTAATTTTCTTTCAAAATTTATTTTCTCTTGAAATAAATATTTACCTCCACGACATGTTGTTTCACTTATGGATGTGTAACTTTACACATTGTTTTGGAGGTGAGCGGCCTAACGGGGTAAACTATTTTAGCTTGTATTTCAGTAATTCATATGGATTTTACTGTAATAAAGACATGCATGCAAAAAATTGCGAAGTACTCGTTCAAGACATTTCTTCCAGCCTCCTCGCCACAAGTAGCTGCGACTAGCGACAGCAACATTTCTTTCATTACGCCTTATGTTAATAACCGAAAAGTTTTACGTTGTTCAGTAACCATAACACACGGGCATCCAGCGGTTATTCAATCGTTCTTTTGAATTTCTTTCAAAGTTATAATAGCAGGCCCGAAATATGCATTGCAATTTATGATTTAAGAAATGTATTTAACAAGACGTATACAGGGTGTCATCAAAATTCATGTATTTATTTTAACTGATGACGTATACTATCGTTTATAAGTTTAAACCCACTTATCGAAAAATGTTAATGAAATGTTAAAAAGTCAAATATAGTGGCAATATATTTAAAGCTATTGTTTTAATATATGATGCAATATTACTTCTGAGATTATCGAATCTGTGAATGCAAATAGAACCATTTATTTATTGGGCACCGTTTTATCGCAAAATTTATCAAAGATTGTTGGAAGAATTTAATAGTTTCTCTTAAATCTGCCTTATCTCGGATATTCAAGTGATCGGCTATATAATTGGCCCGAATTCACCAGATCAATCAATATTTTTTGTTTTCAGAGTTTCAGAACTTAGTTGCATAAGTGGAAAACTTCCTGAAACGCCTTTTATATGAAGCGCATTTGCTTCTGAAATAAACTGTTTCTAGAGATTTTTGGAGTAGCTGTCTTACCGTAGATCAATGGAAAGATTGGGCTGTATTTTCCCCTGCAAATGTTAATACTATTTTAAGATCAGTAATCATCATAGACTTTCTGCAACATCTCGTATAAACACTTTGCGATACGTATTTTAAGCGATATTAAATTCTTCTCCGGTCATTCGCTTTTTATTGACTCGTAAACTTCGATTTACTATTTCGTTCAGCTTCTTTCAACGAACAATGCGGAGGTTATAATTTCCAAAACGCATTATCTTCCTCCGCAATATTAAGTGACAGGCATCGCGTGTTGATTCATCGTTGGTTTTATGAAAATCAACATTTCCAAATGTTAATACCTGCAATAGCTAAATTCCGCGAAAAAAGTGGGTATATTGAATTTTATTGTCAACAAAGATCTGCATGTGTGTATATTCAATGAAACCATCTGTTTACGTTCAACTTTATCTAATCTATTTAATAGTCAGTGCTATAGTGATACTGTGCCTGAATAAGTGGGGGAAATAAGTTATTTATAACTTTATGGTATGATGGACACTAACAAATATTGTAGATTAATTTCAATAAGAGCGGGATTACAGAGATATAGCACATGTGCGTGACACAGGTTTCATTGATTTTCCTTATCATTGGCAAAATTGATCCGAAGCGTTATTCTAAATTGAATAGCCAATACGTGTTTATTACACTGTTATAAAATAATAAGCATGATAAAGTTACACTAGACTATTCCATGTAGTTTTCATTTGTTGCAATTCTCATTTGCGTCTGCATTTAAAGACGTCGAATTTAGATACGAAATTATTAAGATTTTTAGACAATTCGAGCAATGGATTTAAAGAAACAGAGCCTTTTTATAATACATACATAGATACTAGGATAGATATTCAAAAATATAACAGTCTTGTCCAATACATTTCTGACCTCTATGAATGGCATAGACATATATCATTTGATTGAGAAATTACTATTACATTTGATTAGAAAAACGGATTGTTCGTAATTGTTTTAAAGCTGCAAACTATGTAGTAAAGCTCAAGAATAAAAGCAGTAGTAGTTCCATAATATCACGTGAAAACTTTAAATTGGAAATGGTCAGAAGAAAATATATTGGACGAGAAAAAATATTTGTTACTGTATACAAACAATAGCATTTCCACGTTGAAAAAATTATATAATGCTTATTTATGGTCTCTTTGTGACATTACCACAGAAGGCTTATATTTCTGAAGCTTTAAAGAGCCAGGTCATTTGATTAATGTTATGATTTGGCATGACATCGCAAGCTGCTGGAGAAGTATGTGAGGAACGAATGAATAATATGCGGCGCGTCAACGTAATAGAAGTAGTTACGGAGCTATCTATTGTAAAATTATCAACAGAACAACGCTTTCTGCGACAAAGCTTATCAAATTCTTCAGTGGTACGCAAGAACATAGTAGAACTTCTAGATCCAGCACTGCAGTCTCCTAACCTTTCATCTATTGAGATTCTGTGACATATTTTAAAAGATCCACCACACAGGCAATTAGGCACTAAACAAACGATTCTGCTAAAGTATTCCTAGATATATGCCGAAAAAAAAATTGAAGCTGTGGTAAAAGCCTACGAAGGTAACATAAGATATTTAGTAGTGTAAATATTGTTTGGCCTGTATCCAATTCTGTGTCCGACGTTTCGGCAGTGTAGCGTCAGGGCAGCTTTGTGAAGGGCTATTTGTTGTTAAAGACAACATTCATACAACGATTAGTCTGACTATAATTGTCTTCGCTGTCTGTTGTATAGAAATACGTATACTTTAAAATAATTTGTACATATATTTTTTTGAAAATATTCTATGTCGGGCTCGAACCAGGTCTGGTATCATTTAATCCAGTATACTAGACCACTAAGCCTACCCTGCTGACGACCGTAGTTACACTGCCGAATCGTCGGAATACCAAGATTCTATGGACAATGTAAAATAACAACTCTAAGCAATTTAAATGTTATTCAATCTACTATACTTAGAATAATGATTTACAAGAACCCAACTACTCATAATCAGTACCTTTAAATAATAAAGATAGATAGAGATGTTATTGTTACATACTTCTTTTATAAGTAATTTACTTCCTTTCTTACTAGCTGTGATCTCTTATCCAATTCGTTAATTTTTTCACAGATGCCAAAATCTTCAAATTCCTGCTTTGAATAAAATCATAAAAGCGGAAGTTACAGACAATAAAGAATTTAAATGGCCAATATACAAAGTGTACGAAGTGTAAATAACTATATTTTTACAGATTCGAAATAATTTGATATTAAGTATACTAAAAGGACAGTTAGATGTAGAGGATCATTACAAAGCAGTATCCTATTAAATGCTGTTTATTTGGAGTTGTACGTACACGTATACGTAACGCAACTATTTTCGTCAACAATTATAACCTACAGTGTATATTATTAAGCTTTGTAGTCTATTTTAAATTACTCGGATATTGGTTTTCTATATGGTGTTTACCACATGTACGAGATGTCCCAAAAGCTCTCTTAAAAATAAAAAGAATGTAATAAAATAATGGTCAGGTTTAATGAATTATTAGAACACAAGCTTTGGGAATTTATTTTTTAAAAATTTTAAATGTGTTCTGTTATTTTACTGGAACTCTTCCAAATTATGGGAAACTGCTCGGTACATATTCTCCGTGATAGTCGCCATTTCTCTTCTAACATTCTCTTTTAATTACGCAGAGATTGAGGAGTGTTGTCGTATATTTTTGTGTTAAGGTAACTCCATAGGAAAAAATCCATTGGTGACAAGCTAGGGCTACGTGCTGGCTAGTTTATATCACCACGTCTAAATATCAATTTCCCAGGAAAAATGTCACGAACTGATAAGGACACGTTAGACGTATGAGACCATACCTCCATTTTGTTGGAAGTAAGTGTTCTATGTTAAGCATCTCTACATATTATCCGGAATTTGCGGTAACGGCATGACCTATTATCTTCAAAAAACATGGGCCGGTAATTCCTTCCATCTCATTGCAACTTTTACCGAGTGAAGTAGCACCTCTCATGCTTTTGTTTTGGATCTGCTGAACTCCAATAGCTACAGTTCCGCCTATTTGCATGGCCATTAAGGTGAAAATGCGCCTCATCTGAGAAGTTTTTGTAAAACTTCCGCACACAGCACGCATGCTTCCGTAAAACGCTCCGTGGTGACTAAATTCCCAAGGGCGGGACTAGCCATTGGCATACCCCCCACCCACACTTAACGATTATTTTCGCACAGTAAACAAAACAACTTGAAAAAAACTTTTGGGACAACCAAGATCAATTATACCTAGTTTCTGTTCGTAGCATTGCCCTTCATTTCCATATTTTATAACAGTAGCCTTTTCTTATTGTTTTTTGGAAGGAATTTAATACATACGGCGCTCACTAATTTATCCTACATTAAAACATAATCCATTTTGTGTTTAACTTCCGTAGAAAATCACTTTCCATAACAGAATGCAGAGTAGCATACTTAATGAGTATTCGTCGTGGAAAACTGTGTAGAAAAATCGATCGCAAGGCATAATGCAGATCGCAATAGAATTTTCCGAGGCAGAGTAGGAAACTGAGGATATGTAAAATTTAAGAAAAGTTCGTTGAACGGCGTTCCGACACATTTCCTTATATAGGATTTTCTTTTCGTGAGATTTATTATCGGATTTCCTGGCCGTCCCGAATTTTATCAGATTTATATAAAACGGTTTATTTTTAAAACGGACGGAACGTAGCCTGCGTAACCAGCAACCGTAAGCTGATGACTTACGTGCTTTTATACGTAATGTACCGAAAAAACATTTTATACGGTTCCTTTTTTGATCAAAGGACATTTCCGTATGTTGAACACAAAAGCAAAAATACTCAGGAATAATAAATGCTCCATTTAATAATATTAATTTATTGGGATTAGGTAATAATGTAATTAGAGATAAAATGCGTGTGTATGTATATGTACATATTTATTCAGTGATCAATTGTTCCATCCTTCGAAGAATAATCTTAGTGTACATAATCGTTAATAGTAAAGTTATTTATACAAGTCCTTTTATGCCTTTTTTGTTGGTCCAAACTAATTCGGTTAGTTTAGTTAAATTAAGTACAAGTCTATTTCACATCATTATATTCATCATTTTATTTATTTACTAAACAGAAAAGAGTAAATTTGCATACACACAGTGTAACCAAGTGTTGTTATATTAGTGGCATCAATTCATTAAATCGATTTCTTTTCTCATGAAAAACTGGAAACGCTCACCATTGCCTACTTTATTATTATTAAAGACACAGCCCGTTTGAATCAATCAACTCGAAGATTTTTTTAATATGGTAAACTTCAAACCATGCATTTTTTTTCTGAAATATGTTTAGGCACTGAGTTCATATGAACATGCTTTGAAAGATAATTGAAATACTCTACCAAGTCAATATATAAAAATAAAAATATAAGAAATGTATAAGTAAGTTGTGGGATAAGCATAGATTAAGGTGAACTGAGGAAGAAAGCAAAGCGTTTAGGCGCCTATTAAACTAACAAGACAAGTTTTTTAATCCAAAGTCACTGATTTTGACGACACTTGTCTGTTTTGGAGAATCAGGAGAACTATTTGCACTCTTTCATTGAAAAAGAAGAGATCTTTATTAAAAGGTGTCCCAAAATCCCTTTTCAAAATAAAAGAATAAAATAATGGCCAGGTTTAACCAATAAATATTTATTTTTTTTTATTAAAATACAGGCTTTGGGAATTTATTTTTTAAAAATTATATCTTTTAGATATATTCCATTATTTTCCTGGCACTCTTTTATACATGAGACAAAATTTGGCAGATCTGCCAATACAATTCAATATTCTCTGTTAATTAATTCAGAGAGTGAGGAGTGTTACTGTATACCTTGCAGTTCTGCTTGTTTACGTGGTCATTTAGATGAAAATGCACTTCATTTAAGAACAAGAAGGAAGTTGATCTTCTCGGCAGCATCAATTGCCGTTAGTTCTTATACTAACGGCAACGTGTAGGCGTGGAGACGCAAATCTTTACTAAATATGCGATGTATGGAACTTTCAGCAACGTTTAAGACACTTGGCCTTTTGCGAATGGAAAGATCGCGGGACTCCTTCTATTATGTCTTCTGTGATATTACAATATATCTAGAGACATTATGACATCTAGTTATTAAAAGCGATTTGTTCCTACAAGGTGCCGTGATCTAGTTGGTTAAAACGTTTGCCCGGTAAGCGAAAGGACGTAGATTCAAATCCTACCAAGGGTGTAGTATTAAAGTTGGTAATTGCAAGGAAATCACAATTTATCGTTATTAAAACCAACGAAAGCCTAATATTAACTCCAGGCATAAATTTAGACAACAACCTTAAATTAATCGTGGCTTGAAAATATTGCGGGTGGTGCCTTTAACCCTACTTTCTGCAAACGTACTGCTGCGATCTCAAACTAAGTAATTTAAGCTTCGATTCACCCGTATATAGTGCTTGATTCCACATTTTCATGATCCAGTCGTTGTGTTGTTTTGGTTTTGCTTGGTTGAAGCAACCTTTTTCAGATAGTCTTCTCGTATATTAGGATATTAGTTTTTCATTGTTTAATATTGTAATATTTTAGTATTATCAAATTCTCGTTGTACTTATCTTCGAGCGTCGTAACTGCAGGATGTCCATGAAATAAAATGAAAAGGTATGAGAAACTGTAAGATCTAATCTTATTAAACTTAAATCCAATGTATACACATTCTCCATCCATAGGCGGCGCGGCGCATATTACAATTTCCTACAGTTTTTTTCTTAATTCTGACGTTCGTCTTGTAATCGACATTTTTTTGGGATTTGTGTTCTATATAATTACACCTTTTCATTTTTAATTCTTTTATTTTATTTCAAAGACATACTGTATAGATCGTGTATGTACATATTTCATTTGAAGAAGATAAATTGCTTTTAAGGATATATTTTTATTTGGTCTAAGAATGCTATAACACTTCATGTAAGACGCTGCATTTAAAAGGCATGGTATGGTAAGTTTATACCTAACTCCCAAATTTTAGGAATAATCTATTTTTCGTTAATCATAGAATGTTTCTATTTTCATATGGAAATTAAAAGTAAACCTAATAATCTTAATCGAAGTTATTATTCGTGTGTGTAAGAAATTGCGTTTGCATACCAGCTAAAGCCAGTTTCATTATTGCGTAATGTGTAGAAATGATTGAAATCATATATGTACATAGTATTGTGAATTGTTTAAAAAATACGATTAGAACTGTAGTTATATGTCCCAATATCCAAATTCGTTTTTTTTTTCTTGTGAAATCGTCGTAATTTAAGTCTTGCAATAATTGTGTCAATTGTGGGTCGATCCGACTTTTTTCTAAAAATACGAACGTGGAAAGGTTTACTTACTTCTACCGCTAATTAGTACCGTTAATGGACTATGCATATGCGGCAATTAAAAGAAAAAGTTTAAGTAAGTGATTAAGTTAGCAGGTATGCTTATTTAGTATCTATATCTTTTCAACTTCCACGAATGCTATAGTCGTATTCCTTTTATGTTTGTGCGTACTTTAAATACTTTGTCAGTTATTTAGGGAAAGCGGAATTTCTACAGAAGCCTTAATGTTATTTATGCATTTTTATATGGAATCAAGGTTTTCCTTTAATGGAAACTTGAGTCTGTTACCTGCCGACTTATTTTTGTTTTGCTTACCGCTTCCTTATTTTGAACACCTTAATTAACATAATATTCCTTGATTTTAATCCTATCTTATTGAAACGATATCTGTGATAAACATTTTATGTTTTATGTTTTCTATCTTAGGAATTGAATTAACCTTACAATACTTGAGAACCAACACAAAGTTCGAACAATTAATTGCAGATTCTTGATTATGGTCATGTGATTGATTACATTTTTTGTGATATCGAATAACTCCTTACGTTACACTAAATAAAATAGACATGGTATTACAATTTTCGTTTGTTTTATACAGGATGTTCTACCAAAAACTGCAACTAGTGACATCTGTAAAACTATAAATTTGAGAAATCTGAAAATTTTGTCGTCCAATACTGGAGAAATCAATTCAGTGAAAATAATTTGGCATGTCTATCGTTTCTGATTTTAGATAAGAATTTGCATATTTATCCCAGATAGATAACACTACCTTCTCACAAATTTTCCCGTATTTTTAATGCGGTTTTACAGTCTTGATTTATAAAGCTCAATAACAATACATACCATGCATAATACTTAAACTAAATCATTCGCTGACAGCTGCATTTAGATGCACGAAACTTTACATAAACCTAATTTAGAATTAATACTGGATTAAAAAATGCAGTAACATCTAGGATAAAATAAGTAAATTCGATGGTGGTAGTTCTCAATTGAATAGTTGTGTATTCTATACAGTAGCTCACACTAACTAGTAATTATTATTAGTAGCAATATAAGCAATTTTTAAATACTTGGTACCATAGAACCGCGGATTTAAATCGTTTTAATTGTTTAGCAAATACTATTCGTTGCGACATATTTAAATTATGCGCACAGTGTGCATATTAAGTTTTAATCTTCTTTATCTTTGCTGTGAGTTCCTTTGTTATAAAATCAGTGTCCTTTGTTTAACATCATCTTTAACAAATATATGATTGCAAAGAATTAATAAACGTATAGCAGTGTAATATAGTAAACAACTCCGGAGAGGTACTTACAACTGCAGTACCTATTGAATATTTATGACTCGAGTACTAAATGCAAGTAGCACAATTTCTCTTCTCGGGAATAGTGGCAATTTCAGATATAACGTGCGGATCTCTCTCCACCGTGTTCGAATGCCGCATATGGGATGCATTAACTCGGTGTAAATGGCACGTCTTTTGTAATTAAGTCTTACAATAGCAATTATGCACATAGACAACAACACTGTTTACATTGTGACGACACAAAGTGAACGATGTGTCACCAGAGCTGTTTCTACGATCTTCGTCAAAAAGAATGAAACACCAACGTTAAGCTAGATAAAGTACACTGATAACTCCGGAGACAGGCAAAAGAGCTGTGATATTAGTTAGCTTGAGTGTTCACTAATTTGGTATAGAACTAAAGAAGACTTTTATCATTCGTCTAACTTAGCAAAAACAAAGTAACAAACTTAGCTATCACATTGTTGTATTAACATATGTATACATCACGCTTACTATTTTACTTAGCCTAGTGCATACTACATATTTATAACTATATACCTAGAAATATAAAAAAGAACGATCACCGAACGTATATAAAAATATTCCGTTTCTTGAGCAACATTTTAGACATAGCTTAGTCTCATCAATTGTGCCACTTATCTCACTTTTATTGATTGGGGCCAAATAGTAAGAGATGGAATAAAACTACAAGAACAAAAATGTATATAACTAAAATTTATTTACAAAATATTAAAATTCTTAACATTTAGTGTTTTCTCCACCTGCTTTTATAATAGCACGGACTCTCTTTGGCATACTTGCCACAAGACGATAATATTCATCTACAGATATTTTCTCCCATTCTTCAAATATTTTTCTGTTTCAGAATGTTTTTCTTTCTGCAAATATGTTCTGCCACTTTTAAAATCTGCCACAAATGTTCACTGGGAGACAAGTCAGTAGTAGCCACTCCAATATTCGCACGTTATATTATCACTGAATCAACGTATTGTCTGTTGTGATTTATATATACGACCCCTCTTATAACATCTGAGTATGGCGCTCGCTGTTCATGTGGTCTACGCTCACGAAGAGTTCTCCTGCTGCCGACATGTATTCCCAGACCATGATACTACCGCCACCGAATTTTACGGCAGGGACAATACAATCGAGATCATATGCTTCTCCACGTCGTCCACGAATGTACTTGTGCCCCAGTTCGCTTGAAAGGCTGTAAACGAAACGTTGCTGTTTGCTAAACTATTGTCGCAAAGTAAGCAACTACGTCTTAAAAATCATTAAATATGCAAATTAAGTATAAACTCGATGTGCATTCTCTTGGAAATCTCATAGTACTTATAATCCTGGGGTTTTATGAGGGTGTCTAATACAATTGGCCAAGGCTATATATCTTCTTAAAGTACGTGGACAGCTTGTACCATATGTTGCTTGATTAAAATTTGATTTTGGAATATCTTGGAGGGTTCTTACCGTATATCCCGAAAGATTAATTTTGCCTTTTCTTTTAATCATGGAATTGCTATCCGTAAAAATACGACCGTATTTTTAATATGTACCGCTGCTGTATTCTCACCGCCATTTCAATTAATAGAATGCACAATGGGAAAACTACAGTTGAATATCGAACGGTGGTTGTGAACTGGCGTCGTTGTTCGAACAATGACGAAGACACAAGAACTACTAGACAACGAGTGATATGCAAAATCATTGTGTTTCTTCCTATACTTCAATCATACCAGCGGTCTGAAAAGACTTCGAAATCCGGATTCGTGTGCTTGTTATGCGCTACATATCTATTATGTATCTGTATAAGTAGTGTATCTGTCTATATACGGAAGAATAATTTCCAATTGCCTTGTATCCTTTATTCAAACTGTTACATGCGAGTCGTTTAAATACAAGTAACCCTTGTTTGTAAAGATTAGTTTCTATTTAGCGATTGTTCGATGAGACACTTAAAGAAAGGTAAATACAATATGCAAAAAATCTACCTTGAGATATTCTAATAATCGAGAATTACAATTATAAAACTAATCTAAACATACAGACTACCGTGACGAAATTTGGAAGCAGTAAAAGATTTTAGAGAAAATATCTACATAGCGGCCTTTGTATAATTAATTCTTTATCATCGGGGTGCCTTCCTTAAACTCGTATCGTCCCTGCGCAAATTCTGGGCGTTTTACTTTTGTTTTTCTACTTAGTTGGCATCGATTTGATATCAAGCTTCTTGTAAGTAACCCCAAAGTTTTTGAGTATTTTGTGGCCATCGCTGTTTAAGTTTTCTGCCCAATCCATTCAACAGAAGATCAATAGGATACTAGGGTTTTCTTTTAAGTTTTGCATATAGAGCTGGAATAAAGCAGTAGATACCTTTTAAAGACTATTGTTTTTCGAAACATTCTCCACGAAATTAATGCAGTTTTGCATACGCTCGGACCTACTCTAGAAGCAGTTATTCCGCACGTTTATTAGTACAATCAAAATTACGTTTTTGAAGGCATCGACTGCTCCTTTTGACGACTGGAACCCTTGACCACGCAGTCTGTTCTTGATTTTCGGAAAGGAAAAGAAATCGTTGGAACCTAGGTCCCGACTGTATGGAAAATGGTCTAACAATTCGATGTTTTATTGCGTTAAAAATTTAATTGTCTCGCGTCCTGTGTGCAAACATGCATTGTTTTGGTGGAGGATGATTTGTCCTTTGAGGTTGGTTTTTCGAAGCTCAGCGACGACTTGGAGCAAATAAATGGTTGTAAACTAATCGGCAGTAACAGTTCTTTGATCTTGTAGAGGAATTGTTCCTATATGATCTGCTTTTGAGACAAATGTCGCGATTATATTTTTGGAAACACTTTTGTCGGCTTTTCTTCACTTCGGAACACCCAAACAGACAACTGGCGTTTATTTACTGGTTAGTGTGAGTAAATCCAAGATTTTTTACCACTGACGATGTTGTACATGTTTTTAGAGTTTCCAGCGTTGAAGCGGTTTGACATTTTTTGACATGAATTCATTCCAGCTGCTTTCTGTTCTTCCGTCAACGGATGTAGCATCCAACAGGAAACTAATTTTTTTAAAGTTCCTGATAAAACATTTTTTGAATTGAGGTCTTTGAAATTCACAATGATGTCTCAATTTCGCGATGTGTCACATGCCAATCTTTGTTGTTTTTCTGAGTGATTGTCGATTTTGGTGCACCTGCTCTTGGATCGTCGCTAAGACTAACTTATTAGTGTTTGAATTCTTCATACCAACGACAAATTGTTGAATGATGTGGTGCTTCATTGCCGAAAACAAAAACCAACTCAGCACTTGTGAACTTTGACAATTCGTCAAAATATCTTTCCCAGCATGTGCATACTAACCTCATAGAGACCAGAGTTTTGCATGTTTACATGGGGAAATTGCTTACCTTTTGTCGTGCTCTTTTTTACTACAAATTTTGATTTTTGATTAATTTTCGTTTGTATTTGAATTTGTCGATACGAATAAATTTGCAGGTTTCTCTGTTATAAGATGTGTTTAAATCTTTAACGTTATCTTTTATTCCATTCTTGTTTAACTTCAACTATTAATATGGCTGCTTAATTGTGTCCGATGTCGTATATATGTACGTATACCACTAAATGAATTAGATAGAAATAATCTCTTTCTTAACCGGAATTCTGTTGCGTATCATTGTTTTAAATCGATATTTCGTATATTAATATTCATAGAGTAAGCTTCCTACAAGAAAATGCTGAACCTATACCATAATTAATTACATTCAATTTGAATCAATATCTGCACATGATTGATGTCAATAAAATATTCCTTGAATAAGAAATAATCATTTCCTTATTTCGATATCTGGCGTGGGTTATTAAAATCCATATACAATAGTAGTTTTATTTGAATTTAATTGGGTATTAATTAGAGGCGCGTAAACAATATCAAACGGCGGAAAAAACGCCAAGATAAACAATTCCTGACCGCAAAACAGCTATCTTTTCGTTTTCTTCCGCAAAGGTCAACGCGATATGAGATCTTATAGAGTAATATGACCGTTGCGCATTTTTCTATTGTTTTGATGTCGTATCTCGTATGTTTTAGCGTTCAGACCGCAGGGAATTACGGAAACGTACCGCGCGTATCCGCGCGCGTCGCTTTGCTCTTTCGGTTTTTGTTTCATTTAATTGGGATGCAGGAATGTTCAGTGATATACGTGCCGAGATATACATTACATGCACGCATACAAACGCAAACGAAGTGAAAGAGAGATAAACCAGCCATCAGCAAAAGACCACACATAGCCGCCGTTGCCACCGCTGTCGTCGTCATGGCCAACTACAAATTAGCGATGCCAACGCTTTGATCTTTTCCCCTCCCTGTAATATGCGCGGAATGTTTTAATTAATAATTCATTAATCTATTATTATGGAAAACGTAATGGTTTGGGAGTTGGTCTGGTTTACATACATTGTATTCGCATCTCTGCATAAATGCGAAATGTTATGATATAGTTGGAATGCGCAGTCAGTGTGAAAAGTGTTCACATTGGAGACTGCTTTGTACTACCTCAGCTAGTAATTACTACGGCGATACCAGCGAATTTAATCAAGGGATTAGATGTTGCTGTAATGTTCTATGCAAACGTTGAGTTAATTCTATTTTCTTTAGAGTTTTCTTCGCAAAGGAAAATACGGGAAGTGATACTTTAATTAACTACATTTATTTACGAAAACAGTTACTGCCCGTTCGTTTTACTTAGGTAAATTCCGGCACATGCCGATGTTTGCTTCGGTCACAACAATGAATTGAAACACTGATAAGCACTTTTATTTGGATAAAGAATTCTCAATTGTAGAGTAAAATATTTACAGTTAATTAATTAATTAAATTCAACTATTTTTATTTGTGTGAAAATTGTCAAATGAAATAAACATCGTAGGTATAGTGATAAAATTACGTTTTCCTTTAACCGACGTGTTTTTTAATTCCTGAAGAAAACATCAGTCACGGTAGGATTTGAACCAATGACACTTACGTTACCGACACATTGTGCTACTATCTACACCACGAGACTGACTGTGAGTTCAAATCACTTTTAATACCTAGACGTCTCAATGTGTGTAGATGTATCATAATATCTCAGCAGACACAATGTTATTAAAGGCAAGTTCTTACCAATTAAATTAATATTAATACTTTTTTCGGGATTAAAAAGAAAACGTTGGTTAAATGCAAGCAAACCATAATTTTATCATTATTAATACCAATCGAAATACAGTACAGTGTAATGCGATATTGACATTAATTTAAAGTTGTAGTAAATTATACGAAACATTTATTTATAAGGAGAAGTATTTTATAGCATAGTTACAATATGTATTAGTGATCACTTGCAGAACCGTTATCAGATTCGAAATAATCGCCATCATCAGATATGTCGCTATTGACATTCATTATAAACTTCTTCTACACTTAATCACAACACTTTTTCCATTCATCTGCCATTATTAAATGAAATTCTTCTTTAGCCAATTATAAAGTAATATCTACTTTAAATTTGGTATTTTTCTT
This sequence comes from Trypoxylus dichotomus, assembly GCA_023509865.1. NCBI lineage: Eukaryota > Metazoa > Arthropoda > Insecta > Coleoptera > Scarabaeidae > Trypoxylus > Trypoxylus dichotomus. The sequence continues at coordinate 40,819,200 of CM042074.1, read as the reverse complement.
CGTCACTCTTCTTTTAACAGAAGCGCAAATCAACTCTATGGTATAAAGATCCGGACGATAAGGCGATAATCTTAACATAGTGTTGCCTTTCTCTTGCAGTATAGAATTACATTTATATTGAGTGTATTTTTTTGTAATACTTCAAAGAATGCGGTTTCAACATTTGTGTTTTATCGTTCAACTAAGATACCATATCTCTTTGTTGCAATGCTATTCGGGGCGTGATTAGTTTGGATATTGCGATAAGGTTCATTGTCAATATCTACCACAGAATTTTGTGGTATTTTAGGAAGTACTTTCTCTCGAAACCATTTTTCATAATTCTCAGCATTTGTATCTAAGTGATAATCATCACTTACGGTACCAGATTTAAAAATCCACAAACAGTTTAGAGCAAAGCTTCCATCAGTATATATCATACTAAGGCGATCATCTTTGGAAATATTTGAGAATAGCCCATTGTTTGTGTTATGGCTCCAACTTTTGAACAAAGTATGCCGAGAATGTATATATATATATATATATATATATATATATATATTTCATCCAAATAGATTCTTCCCCGAGAAGGAAATTCTTGTACGCTGAAAGCAGAAACATAAATCTTTAACAATATCATACAAAGAAATTCTTTTTCCCATTCCACTGCATTTCAGGACACTACTTTTCTTATATCGCCCTCAATGTTGCGCGACAACCATCAATAATATAGAAATTGTATATAAAGTGTCGAAATGAAGTTTTTTCATAATTTTGGACGATGCATCTACGTAATCGTTTTGATGGACTTACAAATAACGGTTTTATTGTCTTCTGTAGATTTCTTTCGTTGTTCCACAATTCGTTCAATACTTGTTATCGATACACCGGTTGTTTTTGACACTGTTTCTTTGGCTTCTTATTTTTTACAATCAGGCAAAGTTTTCTTAAGGTAGTTAAACACATTGAATACTACTTTACGAGCTTGACTATTAAAAAAAATGCCGTGAAAACAAAATGCCGCAAACGTTTTGTAATACCACATAATGCCTATAATGATTACAACCGAACATGAAGATTCTACTGTATCTATTATACCTATATAACACAAATACATCTCCTTCTTTAGCTAATAAAGGGTTGATTTATTTATTTATGTTATTGGTAAAACCAGGTTAAAGAGTGGATTATCAGTGGTCATTACTAGGGTTGACCAAATCTTCGACACAGCAGGTCCGAACTCGCCTGCACGCATGACCGTTATGAAATTGATCGAGTTCGTTGAACCAGTTAGCCTGCCGCGCCTAAGACTTGGACAACTCTAGTCATTACTATACTTCGGATTATAATACAAATAATCTCAACATGCATTAATCCCTTTTTATTGGTTCCAGCTGAAATAAGAGTAAAGAGACAGTAAATACAAAATTAATGAAATAGGCTTATTTGCCGATTTCGCATATAATAGGACGTCTAATAATTACTATATTGTCGCTAGCCCAGGCCCTACAATTTTTTGGGGAGTACGGGCACAACACAGTTCAACCAACGACAAATATTGACCTACTATGCATCCTTCTCGTCTGTATAAAACCAACGGGCTGTACACATTTTACTGAAACTTGGAATTTACAAAATATATTAAACACTAAGATTATTTTTTCATTAAAATTTCTTTGATTACAATTTATTGTTAGGAATTCTATTGTAGAGTTACGTATAAATATTGCTAAATTACTTGTGAATTTGCCTATAACAATATACAGTTTAATGCTACTACAGATATTTGACAGTGAAATATTGATAGTTTACATTTTCGTTTTCATTGTAGTATGATTTCGAATATTTCAGCTGTAAGCGTCTTTTCTGTGTTTTATTTATAATTGGAGTTGTATTTATATACACGTTCCGTAACTGAAATAGAACATAGGCATAAAACAAAGACGAGAAAGCTTATATGTAATATACATTATGTATACCGCGTGTATTTATTCGGAGAACCTCCCCATCATTCAACTATAATTACATGAGCATGTTCATCATTTATGTATGCTGTCGGGCTGACGTTGCCGGCAAGATTTAATATTTTAAAACTTTTATGAAATTGTGTTCAATGTTTTGCGCTTTTTTGTTTTCCACGTTTGCTGTGGGAATTGTATTAAAGGTAGAAGTTTTTGTCATCGGAATAAATTCGAACCAACAAGCTTTAATTATCGGAAAACGTTGATGGAGTAATTTCGTGCGAGATTATAGAACAAAATGAAACACCTTGCCGAATTAATGAGGTTCTGTATAATAACAGTCGTCGAATAACTTAGTTAGAAATAATGCCCGTTTCAATTATCACAATGTTTTCCATATTCGATCCACTATACATAAGTACATTTGTTGTTAAAAGAACTGCATTCATTTTCTGGAAATATAGATGAACTACGCATTAATCATCGTTAACGCCTAATGTGAGATTGTAGATCCTTAGCACTATATACTTAGTCTATTCATATGTCCTTAACTTTACTGGTAGTATGTAATAACGATCTTAATGCGATAAGTTATCAGTTAATCTTCATTCATACTATAAAGTAGAATTAAACTGTATCTGTTGCCTAATCTTCTTACATTAATAGTCTTGCTCTCACTACTAAATTAAAATTTTTATTATATATTCTGAGTCTGTGTGATTTTAGATGAAATTAGATAAATAAAAGCCTGAACCTGATAATTCAGATACTTACATTTGCTTTACCTTCTTTTTCTATACTTTACTGATCTGAATTTGTTTTGTTTATGGCTTTGTAAGATTATAGAATTCCACAAATCCTTTTTATTTTCAATTTGTATAAATATTTTATACTCATTTCGACCCGGAGGAAAGTAATGTACTAAAGTACAAATGGTTATTAAACTATTTACATCTAAATAACTTTTGGGAATAGTTTCTACGAGCAGGTGCAATGCATGTATCATAAACAAATAAAATAAAATATATGGACTTTGCATTTAATCCGGTGATGAGTATTGCAGGGGCTTCGTTCTATGTACTTTAATATTAAGAGTACCATTTCTTTTAGAATCTGCAGTGTTGTCACATCTTAGTTACAGTTTTTTTTTATTTTTAACGCAATCTCAGAATTATACTTTGTCTAAAACTTAGGAAACGGTTCCTTATTTACTGCCCTTAAATGATATATTACACGCTGTCAACATTCAAAAGAAACGCCCGCAGATCTGTGATCTCTAATTGTATTTCTTACTGTTTGTGTGTGTGTCCTTTTTATTCCAAAAGACGAATGGAGAACCATCATATTTTAAGCCCCATGATTGCCTAATAAATTAATTTATATGGCGTACGAAGATCAGACGATTATTATTTGGTAGTCCATTGCAGAGTAATTGCGTGTGCAAAACCAAATCGATCATTATCAACGCAAGAAAAGCAGCACGTACGTATCTGAACCTAAATATTTTGTCATTGCATTGAACAAAATACTTGTAGGATGTTTTGCAGAGATATCCAATCGCTTTGTTGGCGTTTGATTGTGGTAGCTTGGGCCTATGGAAGTTGTCTTAAATTTATGCCTTCTACTTATAACTAATAACAAACGTATTAAATAGCTGCCGAATAGTTTGCTATTACAAAGATAGATATTGTTCAAATATATACCCTACGTGCAAATTTTTATTAGATGCTTGTTAATAAAAATACATAATTGTTTATATATATATATTAAACCTTATACATAATTAAGTCTAACTGGATGTTCACTATTTACTCTGAACACTAGAATATACTACGCAGACCTGTTTATCTATGTACACTACCGTCCATATTAATTCAGGCATCCAGTAAAATGTAAACTCTACTAAAAGATAGTATAATTGCTTTAATATATAAATAACGTTTGTATTAGGTCCTTTTTGAAGTTTATTGTTCATTAATTTTAGAGGCTAACTTCCAAGAATATCGATTACAGAATGATTAAAAACCTATTATGTTTTATGACCCAATATAGCAATTTTCAGAATAATCCTCATCGGCACAAATCGGATTACTTTTGGCACAATGTTGCAGGTTATACATTTACAAGACTCTTTAGGGTGGGAGCAGGCTATCCAAAAGTGAATTGCGTATTGATAAATGCTTTAAGATCGTATCCTATTGTGTGAACTTGAATAATGTTATTAAAATGCCGAGAGGAAAACCGACAAGTTTAGAAAAAAGCTCTGCAGTTATTGCTTTTCATCATGTTCAGGTCCTAAAAGAATAACAACTCACCCCGACGGTAAGCGTATAACATTGTTAAGCAAGCGAAATAGGAGACTGACAGTACCAGAAATCGCCGCCGAAATGAATCGCGACCGTGCAAAAAAAATGTCTGTTACTACAGTAAAAAGACGATTCAAAGCTGGATTGCAACAAAAAGAAAACCTACGTCGACGGGGAAATAGACAAAAACGGCTACAGTGGGCAGAAACACATAGAAATTGATAGTTAAAGTTTGAGGTGTTCGGACGCGCGTTTTTATAAGAAAAGCGAAACGCCAAAGAATGTTGCAGGATTCAGTACTGCCAACTGTCAAGCAAAGAAGTTCTGGGCTTGTTTGGGGTTGTTTTTCCTATACAGGAGACTAGAAGCGTATCGAAGGTATCTTGCGAAAATATGGTTATTTAGAAATGCAGCAAGAAAATGCAATACCATCGGGGCAATATCTAGTCGGCGAAAATTTTGCATTCATGCAGGATAATGATCCCAAAGACATAGCAGTGATATGTAAAAATTTCTTAAATGAAGAACAAGATCATTATCCCATTGCACTTTACAAATAATAACATGGCTGCTGCAAAGCCCCGGTCTAAACCCCATCGAGCTATTATGGGATGAATTGGACAGAAGCATCCGAAAAGTAGGCTGTACCTCCGTAGGCCACCTGCGGAACACTTTACAAGAAGAATGGACTAATATGCCAAATAAGCCTTGAAAATCTAGTGGAGCGGATTCCTCGGATTGTGAGAGCTGTTCTTCGCACAAAAGGGAGCTTCTTTGATGAACGGAATGTTTAGGAAGTTTTTGTTTATTTTTCGTTAGAATTACTTTTATAGTTTAATTTTAATCGCTATTAATAAAATGCAATAAAAATTGTAAGTTTTGGAAAAATTAGTGAATATTTTCCCGTTTTTTTTTTAATCTATTTAACTTTCTCTTCGGTGGACAATATAGGTTGGAGGAATTATTTGGCCATTTAACAATATCTTTTTTCAACAAGATGACCTTTAAGATCATTCGACACTGCAGCTCTCAACTTTTCTTGTGGGGTTTCTTCAAAGCCAAAATCTCTCTAACAACCCGTGCACGGTTACCGGCCTGAAGCAAAACATTCATTAAATTATTGATGAAATTGTAAATGTGCCAACATGTTATTGTGAATTTTACACAAAAAATGATTACGTGTAGAAAGAGCCAATGAGGATATTTGAAGAATATTGTTTTTAAAACATAACTACCACGTTTCTACTTTTTCACAAAATAGACAAGCGTTACTTTCAACGATTGTAAATACTAGCAACACGTAATGCTTTACTACAATCTATTGCGCTGTACTTGTCGCCCTAAAACGAGTGTCTTGTGTGTTTAGATGATTATTTCAAAATAATTGGCCTTACACTCATACTCGGAAACTTTCTTAAAATTTCTGGAGCTTGTCATGCCTTCTGATCATCAACAATCGAATCTTGACAGTTCTGAAAATGAAATGAAAGAGAAGTATTTGCCAGCACTCTTCAAAAAGTCTTTAGAAAGCATTTGAAAAACTGAGCAGCAAAGCTTAAACGCAGAATATTAAAAAAAATGGTATACATTTACAGCAAGGTTAATTAACAAAATAGTAAAAATGTTCCTCGCATTTAACTACGTTCACAGGACAAATACAATGTTAATAAAAATATCTTACTACTTTCCTCTAAGTCATCATAATACTTGCATGTTTATATCGGCATCGTTATTCGTTTATGTGCCGCATTTATAATTCACTTTATTGGGAATTCTCATCAACATGTTTAAATATAGTAATTATTTACCGTTAATCAAATCAAAAAAAGCAATCTTAGTTTTGCAGTTAATCTAGCAAAGCCGCATACGATTTCTATTACAAATTAAAAAATCACGTAAGTCCTAAAAATAAAACATTTATTTATCGGACGTTTGAAGTGCGGTGCTATCTATATTTATTTCTGTATGATTTGTGATCAAAACATTGTGATTTACGGTGATTATAAATTATCAGTGCGTTCAACTTATTCGTTCGTAAAAGAATGATTCTATATTGCATGGCATTGTGCTATAGAGAGCATAACCGTTCAAATAGCGGTCATTCTGTAATATATACATACTTCCACGACATTAATCATAAATTATTGCGTTTAGTAGTAATAGTAGTAGTATCGTCGTTAGAGCGAGCTACAGTATCACCTAAACAAGCTATAAACCAATCAGAAACTTGAGTTTACCGATAAAACCATCAGTGCGGGCAATATCCTGATTGCAACATAAATCAAAATACCTATAAGAGAGAGCGCCGCTTCTCGACGGTGCCGTCCATCAATAATAACTCGTGTTTCCCGTCATAATATGCTTTATATAATTCAGTACAGCAGCGATTTCTCTGAAAAGCTCCTGGATAAACTACGTTAGACATGCGTCTTCTTAAATTTCACGAACAGGTACTTGAACGAGATGGAAAGCCGTATCGGACGGCGCCCCGTAGTGTCGAACTAATTTAGAATGCAGTTCAAGGATGTATTTTGACTTGTTCCGTTCGAATTGTTTGTGTATATTCAACGTAACGTTTCGATTTATCCGTGCTAAGAATAATAAAACATTATCTCGAAACGCACAGCAATTGCATAACGTACATCCTTTTCCGATTCTATAAAATCCACCGGAAGTTTTCAATTGTTAAAATGAAATTAATTAAAGAATCAAAGGAAAACAAATCGTCAAAACAGAAGCTCTTCAAATTAAGTGAGTAAAATGTCAAGAGATTACTTTCTCTTGTTGAAGAATATAAATATGTACGGATGGATAAATATTTTGTTACAATACCAAAATAAATTTACTTCATTTAACAACTTTTCAATTATGTATATTCTTACAAAAATATGATACATTTATTTAATTAAACTGTACTCAAATCGACTCCCTTTGCCATTAATGTACTCTTTCAATCTCCTTCGCCAATCATGAATGGCTGCATGTATGGTGCTTAATGCGAAATCGGCGGCTGCTTTCACCAATAACTACTTTAGAGATCGTACTTTTTAGTTTAACGGATTATCGTCCAGACTTAAGGAAGATATTAATCAACCGAACTAATGTATTCAGGAATGTTTTCTTCCAATCTTTTCTGAAAAGACTTTACTTTATAGTATCTGGGTGAAATAAATAAGGGGCTATATCTTACAATATCTGAATTTATTTAAAATTACAGTGACCGGTTTCATGTCGCTATTCTATACTTCCTCAGGCACGGATATTTCAGACTATAGAACAAAACAGATATCCATAGTATTTGCAAAGAGCATTGCAGCAGTAGAAATAGTAAAATTATATTGAAAGCTACACGTTAAAATAATTGTAAAAGTGGGCAAAATTAGACAATCAAGGGCTAAAATGTTGAATAGGCTTGTCTAGCTGATAATAAACGAACTGTTTCTGGAGTTGTACTGTGTCGTGATAAGGTGTAAGAGAAAATGAAATAAGAGTAAGAGGGAAAACAAAGAAATGAAAAGGAAAGAAAGGGAGTAAGAAAATGAAAGAGAGAAGGGGGACAGAAAAACCAAAAACGAAAGAGCTGTGCTGCTTTATGCTGCTGAACTGCATGAACGATAAGTTCAATGAATGATTAAGCTTGCAGAATTCTGTTCACATCTTGATATTAACTCTAGTTCTTCATTACAAAAATTGTCCTTTAAGAAATGTGCTTTTTGTGACATACATTTCTAGTTTTTACAATTTCACAACAATTTAACATTGGCCTCCTTTACAGAAGCGATTTGAAACTCAGCTGTTAATCATATGTGCTCATTATATTTTAATTAGATATGAGCAAAATATTATCATACAGTCGACTAAAATAGTCAATTTTTCCATACATACAAGCACTGCAAGCACATTGCTTGGATAGAAAAAGAAATAGTGTTAACATCGCAGTTTGGTGGTTGATGCAATAATGATTATGTCTTACCTTCGCGGTTTTAAAGCATGCGTATTAACGTGTAATCAAATTTATATTAATATCGCTTCATTAATAAATACTCAACTTTACTATTTATCCTGGTGAATATGAAGCCATTTTTAACAAGATAGATGTAAACTATTGAAGTAATTATGTGTCTTTGTTCAAGTGCTATGTTAATTTATGGCGATTGCAGATTATATCTGAACATGAATTCTCGTTACGAGAAATGTTTTGATTTCTAGTGTAAGTGTTAATAATAACACGAATTTCTAAAGAAAAATATTGATAAAGAAGACTTTAATAACTATTAAATGTGGTCGTATACTAAGAAATTTCCTTTTTGGGATTGTAGTGGAAATTCAAGTAGTTAATTCATATTGTTCTGTTTACGTTTTTGTTTTCTTTTTTTTTACTTTAACTTAAAACAATATTATAAATGTTGATACATTCTCATAGCTTATAATTCTAAATATTAATTAAAACAATTTAAATTCATGTTTCCCGTAGATAGCTGACAAACGTACAACTCAATTTAACTAGGCTGCAAAAAGGCTGCTTTCTTCTGATAAATTTGGAGTAAGTCTGGAGTATATAAACAAAACTTCTTTCGGCTTTGAACCGTTAAAACTCCGGAATCGCGCACTGAATCTATTTCACCACATGCATCCGTTCTTCAAATCAAACGTAAAGGGATTAAAGTATTTTGTTATTAAAAGCTTTACGTTTCACCGTTTCAAGCTACCCCAGAACATCCCCCTTCCGAGAATCGTTCGTATACACCTCGTGTGGTTTGTAACTTTTAGACAGGGAACTAAAGCACTGCACGTTGATGGATCGTGACGTTGTCTGGAAGAGAGAGTTCCTGCCTATGATCCGCTTGTGCGTGCGTAAGCCTTCTCCTAACTGGTATATGTGTATACGTTAAGTAGGCTTGCGAGTCGTACAAATGTGTGCATCATGTGTGTGTATGGTGATTTTTTTCCGGATGTCGACTTCAACCGAGGGCATGGAATCCTGTATGGAATTTTAAAAATAAGATAAGCTGGTTTCAGTACCATGCTTTCCTGTTACAACTGTGGCTGCGTACATACATCTGGATTAAATGTTATTGTGCTGAACTCGAGCTCCTAAATGTTTAAGAATTACAGAAATGTGCAAATATAATTAAACAGTTTCCTGTAGTCCTAAAGGTTATTGTATTATTAACTTTCAGCAATGCTGAACGAAACATAAATACAATTATATAATAGAACGTACATTAACGCCAACTGGAATCAGTTCCAGTTAACGTCAATTATAAACTTTGTAGACACTTGTGAGTTTAGTTGGGTAACTAGCTTGATTACAGTTAGTACTAACTTTATGAGGATTAGAAGTGAATTGCATATTGTAGGGTATATCGCCAAATACGTTAAGATTTAGCGCATATTAAATGAAACGAAAAAACGACTGCAATTAGAGCTAAATATATGCCAAAATAACGAAATATTTTCGGTAAAAGCAATTTGTTTGTTTCTTCATATTGTAAGTTATACGTCAAAATATATAACAGTCCAACGTAAAAACATTTGAACATGTCTAATGAAGGTATTGTCGGTATAATACTTAAGCAGTGGATGTAGCTTGTTATTGTTGAAACCGAAAAATTTAGGAATTGGAGACGTTTGAAACAAATATAAATACACTGAAATATGGTATTCATTTATTCTTTCATGCAAACCGGTACCATTTAATGTCAAATACTGAAACATTGTATAATTTATTATAAAACATAATTAGTTCGCTATTTTTATCCAAGAATCAAAAAAAAGAAACGAATTCATGTAGAATATGTACAAGCGCACACAAATATTGTTACTAAAGATGGTATACTGATCAAAAAGTTTAAATGATTCAATATTAGCTAATGAATTAGAAAGTTAAGATAATAGAACCTTGTCCTACATTTCTGAGTAGAAATTAGAAATTGTATTCTCCAAAATATTAATGTAATTACACATAATTATAGTAATACAGAAGTATTAATATATTTATTTTTACTTTCTATCTGCTTAAGTTTACCTGTGTTTATTGCTCATTAGCTGTATTCCGCTTGTTGCTTGTCTGTTCGCTTGTCGTATGGCACTTCTCTGCAACCAAAAACTGAATAACAGCACGCGCCATGATTATAAGGACTGCCCAGTCGTGTAATAGACACAAGTATGTCGACGTACACCACATCACACAAATCCTGAACATAATATTTGATTCAGTCGAATTATCTTATGAGATGTAAAAATTACAAAGACGTGTAATGTTTGATAGACATGCCCTAAAAATGTTAAATTATCTATACAAGCTGCAGGCTTTGCTGCATCTTCTAAAGAAAGGAGAAAGAGAAAGGAATTACTATTTTGTAAGGAGCACATGTGCAAGTATGTGTTTTACCGTAATAAATCCATCAAATTTGAGTGCAATTGGGGGTAGTTCTTTGTTATATAAGTTTATATCCTTTTTCATAAATATGCATGTATCTATTTTTCTAAGAATTTACATTTCTAAGTAACTTATTTAACGTATTTACTTAACGTATTTTTTGATACAACATTCTAGCCGAATTGCGTTTTGTATTCTACTACTATAGATAACTACCATTTATCAAACCGGAAGTACCTTATACAGCTATGTTCAAGAGAATAGCAATATCTCAAAATACTGAGAAATACAAACAATAGAAACCAGCAAATATTTGATTTTATTGTAAGTACAATATACACCTCACATATAACTTAAATATATAATAATTCTTTAATGGCTTAGCAAAATCAAAATCCAGTAACTAATCCACTTTTATGTTGTTCAATAAAATAGCAGTAATATAGAAAAGTAAATTTAATATTTTACGTCTATTTGTAGATGTCTTACACTGACTAAATTTAATTAACACTAATTAACTTTAATCAGTGTAACACATCTACATATAGACCTAAAATATAATAAATTGAATTAAAGGTTTGCACTTTGCATATAATCCGGTCTCTAATAATAACTAACAATGTTTACCAAATAACACATTTGAATTTCTGCGCAGTTACTACTTCGTTGCATGTCGTTTATTTGCTATCACAGCCCAACAGTGACGTGGCATTACGTCGACTAACTATTGGCAACGTTGAGATGATATTACAAACCACGATGCTTGAATTACTTCCCATAATTCAGTAGCAATTTTTGGTTTAGCTTCAAATACAGCTTTTTTAATGTCTGCCTACAAGTTTTCGATTGGGTTGAGGGTGAGGAGATTGGACAGGCCAGTCCATAACCTCAACCTTACTTTCTCCACGACAACACACCACAATAGGTAAAGCATCCCGATGCCATTGCTTTCGCTCCCTCATGATTGATGGTTTTCGTGCTGTGTTGTGGTTCGTATTCTGAGTTCGGTGATCTGCAAACTTACAAACGGCGACCACAAGAGCCAAAAAGAACTACTTTACTCTTATAACTCCATAATATATTCTTCCATTAATGAGAAGGCCATTGCAAATAATCCTTGGCGAACTTAATGGGGTTGCGGATATCGTGTTTCTTTTGTAACGGACCTTCTAACTGACAGTACTCAAGTGCAAATCATCTTGTATTTGTCTGGAGGTTGTAAATGTTCTTTGCATATTACACGATGAGTCTGTCCTCTCTCCTCATGGTCTCCCTTTTTTGTCATGTCTTCCATCTTTCTTCTTCCACTTCAATATAGTAGCAATCATTTTCGCTGAACATCCTATAATACTTTACACAAACCTATAACTTTTTCCTACGTTAATAAATTTCTTTATTAATTCGCCTGGCTCTGCTGTGCAATGTTCCTTTGGGTCCATTATTTTATTTAAAAACGTTAGATTTTGTATTTGTTGGATGTTAGAACTACTTTCGTTAACGTATTAACTAGTTTAATGTGGGTATGCATTAAGAGCTTATGCACTGCTGACTGTATTTCACAATGCTGCTATTTTCTTGAATAGGTATTATTTGTGTTGTTAATATAAAACTTGATGTTTTTCCGAAGTTATTCACAAAAGAGCTTTATCATATGTGTGTTATAGCACCTACGTAATGGAACTATTTAAGGTATAGATGGTGTGCAATAAATATACTTCAATTCTAAAACATACGTTCTTTTGATTTTAAAATACACTCTTGTTATTTTATTGAACGCAACTGTATGTTACTTAAGCCTCTTTGTTTGTTCAATAAGGATTTTACGAGAATCGTTACGTGCAACTCTGTGAATTAGACACGTTTCCAGTTTATCTTTAAGATTGCCCAAGACATTCTTTGAAACTTTTACTTTATAGGAAAGACATATTCACATATCTATTGATGGTGAAATTTATGTTTTCCTTATATTGAACTTGCCTTAAAAACGATGGATTTTAGTGGAAGAGAAATCATTTTATATCTACATTTTGGGTTCTTTTTTTTGTTGGCCTTGACAAATAATTTCTTTTAGGTTCTTTTTTATGCATACTTATTTAATCGAAATCTAACGAGTCCAGTAATTACGAAATTAACGGCATTGCCCGTAGTAATGTGAGTCATCCGCACAAATATTATTGTTATTACGTAGTAAGGTATCTGGAGATGGGAACTGGTTATTCACTTGTTCTTCTATTGTAAACTTGGTAATAATAATTTTTAAATTGAGGTCCGTTATGACATTTTGGATGCTCCCTTTTTTCGTGTCGAACATACTGAAAATATCATCGACACATCTCACTGAAATTCTAGGGAAATATTTGGTTCTTATTTTACGTTGGTTTCAAAGTTTCTCATGAATAAGCTCGCAATGAAAGAAGACAATGGATTTCCACCCGTTAGACGTTCGCTCATTCTATATTTCAGTTCATGATGAGAGCCCACATGCACTCGAAAATCTGTTCGAAATAAATGATTAATTTGTGTGTTGTGAAGTGCACTGAGACACTTGTGTAGTCGTTTTCAAAGGGATTTTCTAACAATAAATACCATTTAGTGTGGATTCAGCGGTTAAACAAAGATAGCTTATTGTATTATTTGGAAAGTATAAATTTGTTTTTTATCAAGAAATACGGTAGTCAATATTTTTGTTTGCAGTTGTAAATATGAAATCAATGAACAAGAAAAATACGAATTTATTCTCTCTTACGTATAAAATTTAATGAAATATGACGCCCTAGTGTGAGTATCACACATTTATCACCCTAACGAATCCTTTTAGTCAACGATATCACATGAACCCAGTAGCAGATATTGTCCAGCGCCAACAATGGTCTCAATTGAATCGGTTCAAATCGCTGTAGCTATAAATAGAGATACGACTAATTCAATTAATTTCAGCAATAGAGACACTTTGCACACTCGCCCTGCCGCACAATGTGTTATACATTAAAATTAATGAAGCGGCACCAGATGTTTTAAAATGCTATTTGCGATTAGTGTAAGTGGACTAATTGTTAGTTAAAGATCGTAAATGCTGTCAACGATGACGTAAAAGGCGCTTTAGGTTAAAATATTCCGGCGATATGTCATTCAAGCCGGTTGTTTACAGTTGTCCCTTGCCGGAATTTTTGACAATTACACGATATGCTTGCTTTTTTTGATAATGCACATGCTATTCATAGAATATTTAGGCCAGTACTTCCTTAAACGCTTATGTCATCACATTATTAGAATTATTACGTAGTGAAACCGATTAAAATGTTTAGAAATTTCTATTCTTTCTTTATTTACGAATACATAGCCAGTTCAGAATGTATGGTTGGACGTGGCCTTGAAAAATTACTATTTAATTGCCTTTACGGTTACTAGAATCTATCCTCAGGTAAATTGTAGATGTTACAGGTAATATTGCGGCAAAAGTTATTTCTATCAATTTAGAATCTGCACTCATTTTTTGCTATCTAAGCCAGTAACCATTAATTTGTTTTCGCCAGAAAAAAATAACCGATTTCCAAAATTCTACAGGTTGGTTAATATATTTTTCTACAAATTCCAATCGTTTGCGTCAGTTGACTTTGTTGATAAAGGACTTTCTTCGGGCAATACGGGCTTGATATCTATGCGGACAAAAAAGTCTCAAAGCAATTTTTTGTATATAAAAGTGTATACAACAATATACAAGTGGCCCCAAATAAAATAAAATAACATATGAAAGCAATACTTACATCCCAAATACTTAATAAAAACAATTTTGAAATTGATCCTGCTTGCCATACATAAACAAAAGGAACACTACTTTGTCTTTGCCGTGAACGCTATAAAACCACGGGAAATGCATACATTCTAGCTCGAACGAGACGAAGGTGCATCATATATTTACCACAATGCATGTGGCTTCTTCTTTTAAAATATTCAGGTTTACAACGTGCTTTGTGTGTTTCAAACTCAAAGCCGCATCGATTTCTGATTACATTATCAACTAAAATGAAACATGAATGAAGTTGCAAAAATCTTTCTTCTAACACTTTATCCAAAAATATGGTAGTGCTTTAGGTAAAGAGGCAATCTGCGGTATACAAGGTGTTTGAAAAATGGAGTGATAATATTATCTCAAATATATAAAGAAAAGTTTTACGGGGATGCGAAACCCTTTTGCGTTTACACTTTTTATTATGTGCAAGTAAACAACGTAGTTTATGAGCAAACAAATGTAAAATGTGAAACGAAATGCTCAAAATACTTTCCCTCCATTTCACAGCAACCAAGACGTCTGCAGGAAGAACCTTAGAACTTTTTCAAAAACCCCACATTGGCTCGGATTCGATGACATATTTGATCTACTCGTGGCTGTAGCTCCTCTAGGTCATTTTCAGAGGCTCCAATCCTTCCTAACCACCTCCGTTCAAAAATTGCATTTAAATGCTCTATAACGGCAATTGTAAATTTTGCCGAAACACTATCACGTTAGAACCATATTTATTGTCTCTGGTTTACGAACATATTTAAGAGGTCATCCATCGCGTTCTGCAAAAAGTTTAGGTAAGCAGGGTCTGTTAGTTGATTTGAAAAAACAACTGGTCCTAATATGCTCCCATCAGTAAAAGGAATATTGGCGACAAAATTAGAGCCCATAACATCATCGCCTAGAAGCCTGCGGCAAAAAAGACATATACTTAATGATCAGGTGTATTTAGGGCCAGGTACGAGTAAAGCTCCTGCCAGTGGACGATTCTCTAAACAACAACATATTTTCTGCAAGCACGTTCCCGAATTTCGCTCAGCCCGTGTTATTTTCGTCTTCTGCGTCAGGCATAGACGTCGACCTTGATCTTCTGTAATCATGCAATTGTTTCCCAAATCATTGGGAATCGGGTGTCGCGCAATCATTAGTGCTGTTACAGAAACGCAGAGATCTGGCGATTGCGATAAGCGTCAACATAAAGACTTTTTGGCATTCCCATCTGCTCAACCACATTGGAGCAAATAAACATAACGAAAATTCATAAAATTGTCAACCGGCAACTCTATGTTTAACATCTGCTGATTATGAGGTTCCACAGCAAAAACTCGTATGTGATGAATTTACGGGAGTATGGGTTCACGACCGAAATTCAGCTGGACTTGTTCTCGACATCGAATACCTCCAACAAAAATTTGAGAGTACTGAAGATCTTTGACGCCAACGTTCCGAAGTCGAAATAACCCTGTTTCAATGTAGTAGAAGACTATTTAGATTCTGTTTGATACCTAAAGAGTTGTCACATCGCAATCTGCAATAGCCTGCCAAACGTGAGGAAACTCCTGCTACAGCTGGTCATCTGCAATTTGAGCATTCTAAAGCTAAACTGTACGCTAAAAGATGTCGTATTATTTCTTCGAGACATCGAAATGTCGAAACGGAGGTGTCTGTCCACATAGTCGATTTGGTTCCGAACGAAGTTCTGAGAACATATTGGCTGCTGACTGTAAATAGTTAATCTTGTAAATAAACCATTTTTATTTAAACAATATCTCCTATCTATGGCAAGGCTCGCTTAAAATGCAACAGTATTATTCTAATCCTAGACACTTTGTATCCGATTAATCTGGTTTATCTCACAATCACTATCTAACTCAAAGTTTTGTGTGTATTTGTAATTTTCAAAAACCGTACTTTGCCATTTTTAAGTGTAATAATTTTTTATACCGTCATAGAGATTTGCTAACATAATAATAATTATAGTGATTGATTTTTATGTTTTGTCAATGATACCTTTACTAGATCGAAAACAAATTCTAATCATTAAAAATAAATGAATACCGTAAAGTAAAATATTACATTAAGAAAAATTCAAAAAAATATCTGTATAAAATATAAAGAATTACACAAATTCCTTTTTTTTAATCTACTTAGTTTTTAATTCATTATTACTAAGTATCAAGCATAGGTGAACTAATGCTATTGCTTGTTATGTTTCAGTACAAATTTCTGTAAGTTTCATTCACATTTATTGTTGCCAAATACCTTGCCTGTTGTCTGAACACATACTGCAGGAAAACACCGTTCTCTATCGATGCTAAACTGATTGATTAAAATTCTGGCGAAGGGGAATGACAGAGGCAGTAATATCTTCGGGAAGTTTCGTCTCAGTTCATTGTCCCAAGATTCCTGATTTTAACTAGAAATGGAAACCAATCGCAGTTCCAAAATCATGAAATACATAAATGAAAATCGAATTCTATAATTCTTATACGTTTTTTTTACATAAATAGATTACAACAATATGTGTTGGTCCATAAATTTCAAATTCAGTGTTTAGATAAATCCATAAGAATTGAAATAAATTAAGCAGTTAAATTGATGTTTTATTTCTTATTCTTAATTGTTTTTCATTAGTTTCTTTTATTTTATCTAATTTCTCTGTTGTTCTTCGACTAAGGTAAAATCTACGGTAACTAGAATATATAGCATTATTAGTGTATGTTTTGTACCCGTAAAATTGAATTTTATGATAATGACATTCCGTTTGTATCAATATTACAGTATCGTAATTATTACGGAATAACAGCCAACAGTACACTAAACCAAATTTCTATAGTTCCATATGAACTTTTGAACAGAATATTTGATTTTCCTAATATATTTGGCAAATTATGCATAGAAGTTAATGCTGAACTATAAAGAAACATATATGCAAGAGAAAGTAACAAAAAAGATATTACAATTTGTACAGACAATTTTTACAATAATGGTAATTTAATACAGCGAAATTTTTAAAGGCCCATTAATATTCAAATATCCTGTCTTCATATTGTCTATCAATTTGGTCAATGTTGAAATAGGGGTATCATTTCAACACAACGTTATCACAGATTTTAGTTCTTTGACGCTGTTGTATTGTTTATTATTAGCATACACCTCTCTTGCCAATATTCTCCATTGATGAAACCACTTCTTTGTTCGTCTGAAATTATGGATAGCTGGATTGTCTTGCTGAAATATCCAGTCTTGCGTCGGCAGTCGTTCACGAAAGTCTATCAGAATCATTTTCAGAAGTTGTGAAAACCGTCCAAGTTAAATATCTTCTCATTAGAAAATATAACGTTCCAGTCATGTTCTCATCTCATATGATTTGCGCAAATTTCAGTCTTACCTGTTTATGTGTTCTTTTTTTAAGAGTGGTTTTGAAAACTTTCTTGGACACTGAAAACGTTTACTGCCGGATGAAATTTGTTGTACACGTCTGTTTGGTACTGATAAATTCAAATTACATTTTATTTGTTGCGCGATTACCTCGCACACCTTACAAAATTGTTAATGAGATGGTGAGATCATCCTATTTTCTTATTTATGGCTCGGTTTGAAAACCCTACCTCTTTATAACAATTTATTTTTGTTTTTCGTCCTCGCATTTTTATTAACTAATATGTATACGTCGATGATATATATTTAACAATGAATAAGTTTTGAAGATGTCTAGAGATTTTTTCATGCCTGATGTCGTAGGATGTTAGTCTAACTCTGTAGAATTATAGAAATTTCGATCGCATTTTGTTTATACGGCAGATACTTCTACAATCTAATATTGACCTATATTGACAACATGTATGTAGCTAATTCCCAACTTATACCGTTGCTAAATGTTCATAGGGTAGCTAGATAATTATATGGGACCATAGAAATTTCGGTGAGTGTATGTATTAGATGTTTAGTACTGTTTTACACAATGAAAAAATTCAGGTTTCTACAGAAGTGAACCTTTTTCTTCTTTCTATCCAAAATGTAGGTCTCCTATAAACCTAAATAGTTTCATACGTGCTGTAACTAATGAGATCTGCAATTCCAATAAATTAACGAAAAGAAGAAGTTTGCTGCTATATAGATTTTTTATCTTCGACTTTCCCAATAAAAACACGACTAATTTAGAAAAAAAATTGAATGGCGATTAAACCCGAGAATATTCAAATTAACCACTAATTACGTACTTAGTACTAATAAACGCATAATCTGCTTCGCCTCAGTTTTCTTCGGTTATATTAATTGGAGGGAACTCGTAATTAGAACGGAAGCTGAGAAGTAGTTCATGTATGTATTGAGAATTCGCAAAAAATACTCTTTTGTGTAAAATAGTAGATCTGTAGAAGTATAGCACATATGTAAGTGTTTACAATAAGTTTATAAGCGATGGCAGTGAATTGTTTCAGCTTTACTTGAGATTGGAAATTCCTATATAATAAGAGTATGAATATGTTATACTAATGAAACAAACGATGTGTCTATTATAAAATAAACACACGTGTAGGTAGGTATACATAATTATATTATGCTTAATCTACATACATAAACGTATGTGTTCGATAGTTGAAACTAGCGGTGTCAACGCTGTAATGTTCGAGTAATGCTTATCTACCAACAAACAGAAATAAAATTATCTCTATAAAGCAACTATTTATTTACACAATACAAACGAACTATTGACATATAGAGATTATACAGTGAGATCCTAGAATATTTCCAGTAATTTCAATGTTATTATTCTCTTCCAAAGCAAGTCGCTCTGTACACTTTATCCTATTTGCACTGCCAGTCACTAAATCCTGTGGCTGATAGGTTTATTGGAATAATGTTCATTAAATAATCACTTAGTTCCGTAAAATAACGTTGCTGCTAAATACAGCTACTTATGGTATGGAAATCATTCACGGGAAAACACAATGTGCGGAGACAAAAAACGCTAACACACGGACATGTTTCTCCCTACCCGTGGTCATCAGCGTGGTTTCGAGCGATATTTTGCTCAACACATTGCAATTCCCTCTCTGCTACTATCACCTTGTATAAACTTTCAGTTCAAGTGAATATTCTTGGCGTTAAATAGTGCCAAAAGAATAAAACACTCGTCTACCGGTTCAAACACAACGAAAACAAGCCGTTACAATTTCCCAACCCTTCTTCCGAGCAACACACGGATTGTTAAACCAGAGAGGGTGCGCGTGTGTTAGTGTTTTTTGTCTTCCCACGTTGTCTTTCTCGCGGATGATTTCAACAATACCATGAGTAGGTGTTATTAACAGCATTATTATGTTAGGTATTGTTTTCTAGACATTTTAGATGTGTTTTTAGTTTCGTGATAATTTCTACCACATTCATCGAATGCTCTTTATCGCCTTTTACCACAGTATTCGACGTTGTCATTATTTCACAAACAATAAGCAGTTATTTACAATTTCATAATGAGATGTTCCTCAAATGAATATAAATTAATAGCAACTCCTTTATTTTTGTTTTAAATGTTTTAGTTATTTCATTAAATTTGTCCGGAAGGTTGCTGTAACATGAGGTTCCTAATAACTTATCGAGACTCCGCTTTATCGCTGATACGCAATCATATTTTCTTTTTTCTGTCAAATATTGTAATTATAGACACTATACCCTCATACTTGTGTTTATTCCTGTGGATACGTCCTAACGTGCGTGTTCTACTCATTCTACGAAAAGCATTAATGAACGATGCTAATTTTTTGTATTCTCGTTGTTTGTTGAATGAAGGTCAAAATAGATACCGTATTCCTCTATTTCTATGGAAGGTGTTTTGTGACGATTACAAGCATTCGTACTTTTTTATTTTTGGTTTAAATACTAGCTAGAGCTCCATCCGCTTAATTCAAAGCATTTCTCTGTCTAGCATCTTGTGTCAGGATGAATGTATCATCTGTTGGCAAACTGTGACTGTTGTCTATACTCTCGAGATATTATTTATATATAGTAAATAAAAAAGAGGGTATAATACAGATCCCTGTGGCACTCTCATGTTAACTTGGCCGGCTTTTGATTTTTTACTTTTATACAGCAGAAAGATGTGCCATAAACTGGCTCAAAACATAAGAAATAGCAATAGCTTCAGCAGATTTCGATTCGTGTTTGTGTCCTAAATCTAATGAACGAAGCTGTACGTATTCCTTTAATAGAAAGCCAGCAAGTTTTCGATACTTTCTGAATTGATGGAGTCGATACGTCGTTCTATATTCGCCTACGAAAGTAATATTTCACCAGAGAGAACAAGCAACCGCGTAAGATTCATCATGTTCCTCGGGTTTAGTCCCTTAGAAAATTACAAGAGGAGTTCTATGAAAAATTCATGACGAGGGGTGAAATCTGTATAAACACGGCGCGGAAAAAGTGGAATTATTTGTAGTAGAAAATTTGATTCCACTTCGCCAGCCCTTGGATGTCAAGATACGCGGCGTCACCGCGATTTACAATTTCGGGAAAACAACGTCAAGCACCATCTGCAAAATGAAGACAAATAACAGGCATGTTATTAAATCTATTCTTTAACCTTTAGGTGCTGGTGTAAATATATGTAAAATTGTTAATTATATAACCATTGCTGTTGAAAATTTAAAAGGAAAAGACTTTCTAGTTATCATACCGGGTATCTCACTAAACGTGGCTTACGGTGGTATATTACAAAATATAATTCCTAGAACTTCCAGGAATAAAATCGTTATGAAAGTGGCCACGGATAACTTTCGAAAAGTATAATAAACCGCATATCGATATCATTATTCATTCTGGAATTATTGATGAATAAATGTAAAGAATGATTGTGTGCTTAAACTAATGTTAACTTAGCGAAGTAAGTAAACAAGGCAGTAATAACTGTACCGTCAAAGATAGTTCAAACTAAAATGAAAATGTGCACGTTGACTTCCATGACCGGAAATACATTGGTTTAGTACCCATGGTGGTTGAATTCATGTTTGGTGAACAATATCTTATACCCTTCCGCGTGAATAAAATTCAATAATCCTTAAATCTAAAGAACTAGTTAGTTATCGAAATAGGCTTCGTTTTCCAGTCCAACGATTTGGGAATGTTGTGTTTAAGTGCAAAGAAATTTCTCTAACATTCAACTACAGATTCGCTTCTACATAGGCAAAGACATTTATATTATTGTCATAACTTCTTTGAGCACATATTCGAGTGAAAACTAGAATACGTGCTTTGTCGTAAACATAATCAGAGCATAAGTGTTGCGTTTTAAAATATTTGGAAGCATACTTCCGTGATACTGGTGCATATATTTCCATGTTATTGAAAATAAACGGCAAGCCTTCCAAAATGGCATTTTTGGTGGGTTGATACAATGAAAAGAACACAATAATGAAAACGTCAATAACAATACGAATTTCCAAATTACAGCAATAACCATTCTGCTTGTCAGAGTCGACTCACAGTTCTTTTCATTACAATCTTTGTAAAGGAAGTAGATACAAATGTTTATAGTATGTACTTGGGAAAATGAGCGTGCTTATCTGACAATAGAAATGAACACTAACCATCTACCTGCAAATTTCGGCAGAATTATATTTTCAAGTGTGAAAGTTGAAACAGTAAATCATAATAGATTATTAGTTATTATTTTAAACACAAGTTATTATAAACACCGCGTTCAAAAGTTATCCAAAAATTAAACATCGTCGTAAAATGTGATGAATTAACTATTTGTTTCAATGGTATACTTGATCATGGCGTAAGATGAAGATTCATACTAAATTAAGTTTTCACTACTGTTCTCGACTTTAAAACCTGCTCTGGGATTTTCGACATGCTCATTGTTTTTGTTGACCATAACAACTGCGCTCTCTAACAGATTCTGGAACTTCAAAATATTTTCCTGATGTTACTTGCGGCCACTAAAATAAGAAAGAAATCCAGTTTGTAAGACCAACCTTGTACATCTACTGATACGTGCTTAGTATAAGGAATGCGCATTTAGAATAAATAAACATTTTGTGAAGTACGGAGTGAATTTTATTATTTGGAATTCGAATTGATTTCACCAGTGATCAAAGTTGTTTTAGTTAAATATTACTGTTAACTGCAGTATAGACATTAAAGCAATAAAGCCAGTCAATTGTTACATGATGAATTATAGCAAAAAAATTGGATCCAAATAACATTACTTTGTTCAAATTACGTATGCACTGAAGTTGGTAGTTAAAAACAATCCCCTCGATAATTCTTAGCATTTTAAGTCGGCATAGCGTTTATGTATTCGTTTTACCTAAATGATGATCTTCACAAAAAGAACTGAGGAATTTGATACAAGTCAACCACAAACAATAATTTCGAAAACGCATTCGATATATGACATACTTATGTATGCGCATACATATTGCAATTTTGTAGTATTGCATCCTCGTTTTATTACGAGTACGATTTCGCTGACTCATGCTTGTTTTACATTTCTGATACGAATAATAAAAATTATGGTTAAGTTGCCAAAATAATCGTGTGTAACTGTCTTTTTTCGTAATTTTCTGTCTAATTGTAACTGTAGCTTTAGTAATTTTTTAATATAAATTTAGTCCGATACATGCAAACGAGCCTCTTTAATAATAATAGTAATTCTTCTAATGCCACAGCCTGTCTAATTATCCAAAACAGTAACATCTTCACCAAACATAATTAAAAGGCGGCTTTCACTGTACCACGTTAAACCATAATTATTCGGTAGTTAGTTTTTCCTCTCTTAAAAGACATTCTGCGCCAGAACCAACGACTTCCTTATAAGACTCGCAGTTATAAGTAAAATGGCAATGTAAATTTATTCGCTATTAATTCCGGAACCTACAATACATATGCATTTAAGTCTAAATTACATTGTGTTTTACCTTGCAAATCTACCATACTAAAAAGTGGTTTTGACCGTGGACATAACCTTCCTTATACACGCGAACTATGCGAGAAAAACACTACGTTCGCAAACAAGGAAATTTTAATACAACCGCTTTTATTTATAGGTATACAAATCTGCATGTAATCGTCCATTGTATGTATTAGTATGCACGTAACCTTGATAACAAATTATGATTTATAGTGTTTTCTATAAATTGTTACGTTAAAAAGGCAATGGTATTTTTTATCTCGTGCTGGTTCAATTATAATATACATAGTAAAACATTTAGTTTATTATTTGTACTTCGCTTTGCGTAAGTTTAATGCAAATATTTAAAAGTATAAAATATTTACCGAATAAAGTGTATAGAAAATATAAAATCTGATCGCACGTAAATTTACATTGTACGTATGAACGCATACACATACGGATATACTTCTTTGGTGTAGTAACAAGGATAGCGTCATTTTTATTTATGTACATTATTCTTCGTCGTGAGAACAACTTATTACATAATTTCATGTTAGACATCACAAATTGATTGCTGAATAAACATTCAAGCAACTTTAATTCTTTATATAAATGAAATATCTTCTTATACAAGGTGTCCTAAAAGTTCTTTCCAAAATAGAACACTATGTAACAAAATTGCCAGCTGTAATGAGTAAATGTTTATTTTTTATTAATATACAAGCTTTAGGAATTTATTTCTTAAATGTGAGCCAAAGTTTTCGAGATCTGGGTACATATTTTCAGTAACAGCCGCCATTTTGTCTTCGAACATTCTCTTCTAATTTATTCTGATAGTGAGGAGTGTTGCTGTATACCTTTGATTTAAGGTAGCCCTATAGAAAAGAATCCATTGGTGCTAAGTCGGGGCTTCGTGTCGGCCAGTTTACGTCGGGAAAATTTCACGAACAACTGATAATGACGCGTTAGACGTGTAGACACTGAAAGTTAATTAGTAAAGTTAATTAGCGTTAATTAACTTTAATCTGTGTAAGACATCTACAAATAGACGTAAAATATAATAAATAAATTAAAGTAAATTTTTGCGCTTTGCATATAATCTGGGGTCTGCTGATAACTATAGACTCCATTATAACTTGAGGTTAAATGTTACACAAATGTTCAGATTCAAGGGATTGTTTAAGATAACAATGTAATGTAGTGTCATCTAATATAGTTGTTGTTGAAATTTTGTGTTGTAAGTTATAAAATTTTAAACAATGATTATTTACAAAACTGTGGTGATAGTAAGCCACTGTGATAAGTTAAAAAATAATGTGCTCAGCGTTTTGTATGAGAAAAACCAGTTTTGGTTACTTAAATAATAAATATACTTCAGAAACTAAGTTTAGATATAGTCAACCTTAATGCAAGCTGTAAATGATACAAGAAGTTCAATAAATCAATAGGAACACTGTACCATGAAACATAAAATAAGAAAATTGATATTAATCAAGTGAATTATAGTTCATCATACACTGCAAGTTTCAACATCAAATTTCCGTCAGAAGTTCGAAAAATTCTAATAAAACAGTTTGGTGAGACATCCTGTGTAGTTAGTTATATATAATACGTATTTTAAACATTGTACCAACAATGGAAGATATTTTTGTTATGAAATAAGCTCGATGGCGTTAAAAGATTGAAACTATTTGCACAAATTCCGAATTTTCGCTTAGATCCCAGTTAAATGACGAGAATTTGTAAATAGGCAAATATAGGCAGCTCATACTTTAGGATTGTTTGCATTAAATCAGTCTGTTTAAAAGAAGGGAAAGGTTTTGTCTTTTAATCAAATTATATGTGGTATTATATTTATATGTTTTGGGGCTTGTGTCTAGATGTTCATATCTAACTGATATTCACTATTTTAAAACTAGAAATCGGTTGAAAAGATGATTTTGCCGGGCGTAATTATATCCGCCGTTACCCTACTGCGCCACGTGGCCAGTTCCCTTCAAACATAAATAAAATCGTTTTTGACTGTTGAATACCTTTGTTCTGAGTTTTCAATATTTATCATTTACCAATAAAAATGTACTAAAACTAATATTTAGTCTCAAATTTACGATTTTATAAAGCTATAGTTGGTTTTTGCTACAAAGCAAAAGACCAGTTTATGCGATCAAAGATGCTTTTACCATGTATTATAGTAAATATGAGTCTTGACGTAAGTTTTGTATACATTAAGGATTAGATAATTATCGGAAGGTATTAATTAAAAATTAATGGAATACTTCCGAGTTGATTATAAATTCAGTGATAGTTAGCAAAACTTTGGCTTGTTAGGAGGCATTTCATTAAAATATTTATAAAGTGCAATGGGAATGGGTGTTTCATCCATAGAGAAAGGATTATTCAGCTTCCTTGTGTGGTCGAGATCCATGAAAGAAAGTTACAGCCGCTACTTCCTCTCATGTACAGGAATTAATTGATTTTGCTGTAGAACTATGACACAGATGCGTTTATAATTGAGAAATTACTTATTGTACTTTGTAGATATTCACTTCTGAAATTTTTATTTACTTCGTATTTGGCTAAATATTTATCTGTCGTATCTTTCTTCTCAGCAAATATACTTACACTTAATTTGAAACTATATTAATAGCAACCAACATATTGATACAAGCAAAGTAGCACAGTAATGCAGTCTGAATTTGTACATATACATGTTGCTATTGAGATAGAATGCGAGATAACTGTGTGGAGTCAGCTATGCCAGTTGATTCCTATATCGTATATCCCATCATTAAAAAAAACGAGGGAATCGATTGCGCGTAACGGACGGAACAGTATCTATGATGTTAACCTCTAATTAAGAACCCTGTCGAATCAAACGCACTTACGCTACAAATTACGTACATACAAGCACTCGAGTTCTCCGATATTTACGCAAACGCTTCCGCTTCGCCAACGGGTAGCATCGAAGCAAGCATGAAGTACTCGTGCTGGGGGCGCGTTTGTAACAGGAAGGGCGGCTTATAGACTTGATGGTTCAATCTGTCTCCTTCCTCTCAATTACCTCTCCCGGATTAATAATTAACAATTAATCCCGGGGTCCGTGCTAAAAATTGCCGGGAAGCAAACATGTTCTTAATTGTTTTTCGCTTGCTAAAAGCGTTTCGCCAGTTAAATACGTTACTGGAAACGGTTCGCAATCAAATTCTTTGTTTTTTTTGGTTACCAAAGAAATGGCAACGTTATAAAATATGTTCATTACAGATATAAGTTCTTCCTTACATTAGGGGAAATCTGCCTATTTTTAATTAACTTATTATTATTCATGTAATATGATACAGAAAAGAACTAATTTCAAATTTGATGTTGGACAGTTAAACGAAAGGCGATTTTGATATTATTAATATGTGAATCTTCCGTTGAACCGAGTACAACAATGGAATTCTGATTAATCTATACATTTAGTCCTCTAATTAATTCTTACAAACAATCACCATGAAATTCAATCCGTTAAAATAACTAAATTCCTTGTCAGTTTGTGTTCTTGATTTGAAAAAAATTCATTACCTTAGAAAAAAATGCAAGTCCTTCAGGTCTTGAGAACCAGAAAAGCTCAAGAGTCAAGTAGGGAACCCTTGTAAAGTTGCTGACAAAAAAACTGCACCTCTTTATCTCTAACCGTTCAACAGTGTGAACTAATCCCAAAAAGTCAAACGTTTTATTTTTACAGCGAAGGAGTTAGATATCTCTTCTAAACAAACGTAGATTTATTTATGTTAAAATTATCTTTGTTATTAAGAATTGTAGTAGGAATTATTAACGCATATGAAGTAAGTATAAACATATCAGAATGTGTGTAATAACTCAAATTTAACATTCAACCGAAGAAATTGAAACATTACTAAACGACAATAATGTGCGCTACTACATGCTTGTAGCCTTTTTTAATCTACCATTGATAACTACAGGAAACAGCTATTGTCAATTTGATTACTTTATAGTTTTAATAATAACTAAATTAGCAAATTGTGCCAACCACAATCTGAACGTACAAATCACTGGCTACAAATGGTAATTTAAGAAGGTGACTGTGAGAAAATAAAAGCTTCATAAACTTTAATTACATGTAATTTCCATGATGTTTTAATATTATTTAGAATATTTTACAGGCATATTTCAGGTAACATTCACACCTAGTATATGACTGCTTACTTCTGTATTGTGAAATTACAACTCCTATGTGATTGCGATACAAATTTTGAAAAATATACTACTGTATTCATACGTATTCGGCAATGAATTACTGTAAAAATATCTTGAATGCACTACTTTTAAAACCGTAAATTTACATTTTTAATATGTTTTAATCGCGTGTCTAATGGGTTGTGATGTTCTAAAGTAATTAAATTAAAAAAATAAATACACGAAAAGTTACAGTATACAAAACGTCTGTTTGTTTTTAAATTTTGAAAGCGGGTAGGTTTACAGCATACTCTTTCGATAAAGTTTTGTTTACAGGAAGGAATAGTAGGAGATAAATGCCATAAATTATAAAATAACTGAACTTTGTCAGAACCGAATGAGAAAGCATATGTGTATGAAAATATGACTTTCATAATCATACCTCCTTTATACTTTTATATTTTCAAATACGCTACTTTTCTACTAAACGCTTTGGATCGAACTAATTAACGATCAACATATTATAATTGCATATACTTTACATTTATATTAACAAATAGTAACATTTATAATGCAACTTCGAAAACAAATGGCAACCTATTGTTCACAATTATGTTGTACAAAACTCCTCATAGTCCATAAGTATATATATTTTCATAATTGTGAAGCAGAGGTCGCTTGTAGAATACTGTAAAATGTTGCAGACATATTCTTCAAAACTTAAAACAATCAATTCCCAAAAAGTAACTTGCAGTAATAAAAAATAAACAAAATAAGTACGTGTACCCAAATATGCCTACGCCTGTGTGATTAATGGCTCGTTAGTTTTGACTGTTTTTTAAAGAATTTTTCGCAGTGTGAGTTTGGAGTGAGATTGTAGCTAAGGACAAAATCGAATAAAAGTGATTTATGTAATCCTTCTCTTGGTCTTTTCGTCACTTTGAAACGGTTGATTTAGATTATTCAAGAAATCAAACTTATACTAGCCGCATCACAAATCATTGCCTAAATTATTTAATCGTAGAAATTTCAAGCATTTTGATCGTCACTACGATTGTTTGCTGTTGTAAACAATTAATTTTGATTAACGGGAGATTCACTGACAAAATTCTTTTGTATGTTACGCAAATGTTGCTTATATTCTAGAAATTGCCTGTTTAGTTGATATGTATCTTTTTTTGTTACACATACAAGTATATACACTATCAGGAGTAGATTGTTTTCGTGTTTGAATGGATTTTGGAAATAAGTCTTATCGCTATCAACATTAGATTGTAAACGCTATTCTAAGAAGACTAATATCAATTTGCCTAAATATTTTTAAAATAATTCTAAGTGTAAGACAATATATTAAGTGCGGTCAAGCTTACGAACGGTACTGTACGTATTCAGATACCTGCCAAGACGAGAAGTACAAATGGAAGGAATTTATTTTATACATTGTTACTGTTTTCTTTTTATGTAGTACTGAAAAAACTATTAGTTATTTCTAACGTTTCAAACCAAAATGTTAGGTCATATTTATAATTCACCACCATAAAGGTATAAAAGTAGGGAAATATTTATGAGAGAAAAAAATATAAAAACGAATGATATAAAAGAAAAAATCATTTGTTTTGGAAGGTTGTACCGAATCCTATTTTTTCTCGCCATTTCAAGGCTGTTGCGATACTAACACAATCAATCTTCATAAGCAGTCGCATTTATAAAATTCACAAAGTAAAAGGTTTTCGTGTTTCAATTTGGAATGATGTATGACGGGGACACAAATATTTTTGTTTCGATGGGGACTCCGCGTGCGCTATAACAGGAAAGACGGAAAATGGGGTGGCTGATAAAGCGGAAGAAATGATGTATGCGCTTGACGAATGTCCGGTAAAAGCTGGTCTTATAAATATCGGTCGTTTGGCGCGCCTACAACCACATAAGCAAGCGTTACGATAACGGAGAATCTTGAAAAATGTTTTGGTTTGTCGGGAATTACGACGAAATGCGAAAGCGAGTAAGTGCTCGAGGGTAATCCTAAGTAAATATCATTAATTTTGTTTAGATTCTATTTCTCTTCGTTTTTGGCTTGTTGATTTTGTCGTCCCCTAGACAATTATTTAGTGTCCATGTGAGTTATATACAGAGTGAACAAAATTTGTTTGATAATATTTTTTGGTTTAGTAACAGATGCTTTATTGCATCTTAACGGATTTATTTCTCTTATTTTAGCACCATTCATTCTTAACATTGTGGAAAGGAATCTGCATTAAGGATTGCAATAGTATAATTAATGTAACATTAACATATGACCAACATATCCCTCTTATGGTTGATATAATTCCTAGTCATCATGGGTCCATTAATTTTTCTGTCGTTTTGCTTAAAATTCTATTTAGTGGAATCCAACAGTTACGGGTGAGTTAAGTAATAATACCCCGACCAGTTTTATTTTTACAAATAATATGTAAGATTAACAGCTTTGAAGAATTTATGATGGTCAAAATAATTGTTTGGTGTAGTGCAGATAGTTTGATATACAAGCTTGTTAATTGAATCAAGATTGCGTAGGAAACGTATCATTTGTAACCAAATTAAAAGACTTGTAACATTACATCTTCAAATATCTTATACATATCACAGAATCCAAAATATAAATTGCAATCTCCATTTATTTAGTTTATAGTGTGCATAAAAGTTAGCAACAAATCAATAAAAATCTTGAAACTAATAAAGATGTGGGAATAATAAATATCATGTAGCCTCGACAGTCTCACAGGAT
The DNA here is from genome assembly GCA_023509865.1 of Trypoxylus dichotomus. Taxonomy (NCBI): domain Eukaryota; kingdom Metazoa; phylum Arthropoda; class Insecta; order Coleoptera; family Scarabaeidae; genus Trypoxylus; species Trypoxylus dichotomus. The sequence continues at coordinate 40,788,952 of CM042074.1, read as the reverse complement.
TACATTATTTTAAATCTAGGAACTACAACCTTTAATGCTTATGAATGTTCAATTGAATGTACCTACAATTTAATATTGCCCCCTTCAAAGTATTATCCTTTAAAATGCATATGTTTCCAGCGATTTTTCCATTCTTGGTAACAATTCTGTTCCGTTAAACTATTTGAAACCTGCGTACGATTCTTTGGATGTTGTTTATTGTCGACAAAGATTTCATACCGCAAGGCTAAGCAGTGAATCGAACCTTTTATGGCGAGGTTCTTGAACGTCCATTCACAGCTAATTGTCAGTTGGAGAGTTTTTGGCAGAAAAAAGCATTCCAGTACTGCCACACCCATCCTACATTCTAGATATGGCTTTGTGTGATTATTTTTCAACGCTTAAGCGGAAATTGAACAGTTTCCATTACGAAACAATAAACAGCATCCAAAGAGTCACAACGCAGGTTCTAAACGGCCGACCGAAACAAGACCTACAGAATTATTCCTGTGCATTCCAAAGGGAAATACTTTGAAGGGGACAATATTAAATTATAGATACATTCAATTAAACACTTTAAAACTATCATTCCCATTAATTCTGATGCATGCCTCGTATGTGTAGGCTTCACGTATCCACGTTTTAAAATTCACATTTGCAAATATTTTGTTCGTTTTCAGAAGAATAACATATCTTCACTTTTTATTATGTCTCAAAGTTTTTCGATTGTCACTCGTTCAAAAATCTTGATATGTTTGTATAATCCATTAAAAGCCACAAATTTCAATACACAATTTTTATAACAACAAAGTAGCTTTACCTTAGTATTCTCTACTACGGAATCATGATGTCTTATATGGCGCGTAATGTACAAAACGCTTTGAAAAGAGTGTTTTATTGTTAACAAAGCGAAAATACAATTTTGATAGATTTCGTTTGTTTTATAATTTGTTTCCCTGTTCCTAAAATAAAATAAAAATAAAATTTAAAAGTGTGTAATATGTGCGTAAATTATATTTCAGTATATTTTAGGTTTTCGATTGCAAATGTATTTATTGGTTGTTTTAAACAAGAGATACACTCCTTAAAAATATAATTAATATATTATTGAGAGGCCATTTATTACTACAGCTCCCATAAACTGGAATAATAAAATGCATATGAATGATATTCCGTTACGAAATTCATTCAATGTATAGAAATCTAAAGATATTAGCAGTGCGATATGTTACATGTAGTAAAGCGGAATATTCACTTTAAAATAAGAAATTTTTCTAGCACACTTCGAATCACGTTTGTGAATGACTCTACAGTTTAATAACCTTTCACAAAGTAATGAAGAACAGATGAATATTGCAGGTGCTCCATACATGTGTGCATACTGTAATCTTGAGAATAGAATTTTCTTGTAAACTGTGGTCTCATCACAGTTTGCCCGTAGTTACCATCTGTCCACGAAAAAATTAGAAAATTAGAATTAAACCAGCCGTAAAAGATAAAATTTAATTCTCAGTATTTTTCGCGGGCAGATGGTAAATAATTCCTTTACGTTAATTCGTTTGACAGCACAGACTGAGGATTATATTTTGCACAAAATTTACGGAACGGTTACTAGTTTAAAATTATATATTATAAGCCATCAACGTATACATTAGATTTAACACAAATTGGTCATTAGATCTATGGCTATGTTTTTATATACTTTTTTGACTGTTTGTTTACATGCCTAAAACAGTTTATTCCCATAAACGAACCGCATACCACACACTAAACAAACTAATTTAACTATCGCTTTTAAAGTCTGGAAAATGTGCGATAAATTTATTTATATAATCCATGAACAGCAGACTGTTACTATTCTGTTTTGTATACATAATTACTTTGGAATGCAATATCAACCACTTGTTATCCATTCAACAAAACTTGTACTTATCTAAATCTAGAAGCCTGCATGATAACCATTGCAACGAATGAAATATCTGTGTGATAATAGATAGTTACAAGACAACTATACACGGTAGGGCAAACATGTAGCCCTACCGCTGCATGTTTCCAGCCATTCTACAATAAAGTACAAATAAAGTAACTTAGAATAAAATAGAGTAGTTAAATAATTAATAATAATAGTAAAATATATTATTATGGAAAGTTCATCACAATGTGTATTGTATATCAAAAATTATACAAAAAGTATTTTAGTCTCTAGTTTTTGATGAACTGAGAAAGAACCGGTTGATTTTCATGCAAAATGCTTTAGAATCTCTTCTTTCCTTTAAAGCATTTTATCTCCGTCCCTTGTTATAAATGTGGGAAGGAACTTTTTTCTCCTTTGTCCTATGATATATAACTTATTTATTCCTGTTTTATATTCCATCATTGTTTTTAAGGTTACTTAATTTCGCTTGAATAAATATGACATGTCCACCGAAATTACATTACATACTCCTTTTTCATTCATTTTTTGTATCAAATTTATTTACTCGTCCCCAATAACAATTAGTAGTAGATCAGTCACGTTTTCGAATTTAAAGGTGAAACAATAATTCTTAAGCGGTAAGTAAACTGCATTTACTTTAATACCTACCACATTGGTTGTTTTAGTATTTAAAAATAAAACTCATGACAAGGATACTATTAACTTGTTCCTATCCCAAAAGCCATCAAATTTGTTACGGCTCCCTCTTTACTTCTTTCTCTTTCTATTAGATGTTGTTTTATATTCCTGTAAGGTCATTAATTCAGTTCGCAGTTCGTCCAACAAAGGATAATTTCTGGCGGGGATACGTGTTGCATACATTTCCGCATAACCAATTTGCATTTACTCTCCCTTTCGCGCAAAACGATTTGCATCATTTGCATTGCTGCCCGTACCGTTTACGATGCAAATGTTCTACGTAGGTATGCGTATTTAACAGGATCGCGCCTTTCACTCTTGGGATTGCATAAAGTAATTAAATAAAAAAGTTTAATTTGCTATCTGTTTATTTGTTTATAATTATTCTTAGTTTTACTTAGAAACTAATAATTTTGGACAAAAGAATATTTGCTATGTATTTTTTTAGTGCTTATATTTATATATCTAATAATTAACATACATACATGCCTTAAACATTTTGAAGAGCTGCCAATAGGCAATCTTTTTTCAGATATTCTAAAATTTTGTTCAATTTGATACTATTGACTGCAAATTCTACCCATGGTATTATACATTTTCATAAAGCTGGAGTTGACTCATCTTTATTTCACGACTTTTGCATCATAGAATACTTTGTTCTAGAATCGCTTAGATAATTAAAAACTTAAACTCTTGAAGTTTTATGACTTAAAATCTCATTCATTATCTGTCTGTAGTTTTAAAACTTTTTATGGTTCCGGTTAATCTACTTACCATTGTAATCTCACAAAAGATAAAAATAAAAATTGGATTAAGACTCGGAAAATGTGTCACTTGAAAGCTTACTTTTTTAAACAAAAAAAATGGAAGTCGTTTCATAAATTTTGTCATGCAATTTATTTCGTGTAGTAGGTACCAAGTATGAAATTGTGAAAGTGACAAACGAAACTAGAATTCAAATACGGTTTTTATTATTGAAAGCAGAACAGAAAAATGACTAAAGATAACACATGCTCTATGTATAACGAGCACACCAATTGAGCTAGCCTGAATACTTTTACATTTCCAATCTTCCAATTTTCTTCCAACTCCTATTATTTCCAATATTCTTAGATTTTCTAACGCAATCTGTAGCCAGAGGCTATGAGATTTTTCCGAGTGATGCCTTCTTTCTTTGCCGAGCTTCAACAATTGGTACGCTTACTTGTATGTTGACATTCTATTAAATCTTGTCTCTACTTTTTTGAGGTTTTAACGACATTACGCAAAGTTACTTTTCTATATCACCAAACTTCTCTCGAAAGAAGTGAGTTGTTTGTTTCACGGTATGACAAGTCTCGCCACCGTCTCGTTTAAAGATGTCGTCCAAATTGGTAGAATCCAATTCGGGTCAAATAAGTTCAGTCAATATTGAAGAAGAGCAAGTTCCATTCACAGAAACGGAGCTGCCGGCATCGTTGAAGAAAGAAGTATAGTCCATTGACTCCTCCGGCATGCGGTGCACACTAGATAGTCAGTTTAAATGGATGTTTGAGGATTACTTCTGACTAATTTTTAAACAAGATACAGTAGTTTTGCTTGTTCACAAAACTGAGTTTGGCCATCTAAATTGCAAAATTCATCACGACCAGGTATTGGAAATGCCCAATGCCTGAAATTGACGAGTAATTGACATATTTTGGTCTTTACGAACACTTTCGACAAATAGGTGTGCAGTATTCTCCTTGTCTCACTGGCACGGGAACGTTATGAAGTGAATATCTTGATTCCAATTTTTGCACAAGACATTTATTTGTTCTTCGACTTGGGCGATTATATCGACCTACAACTATTAGAGTTAATGCACGTAAAACTGCCGCGATGGAATGTGAATTTTAATAAAACATCTGAATAATGTATAACAAAGCGTGTATCATAGAGCTGCCACGTGAATGTAATCTCAATTTATAAATTCGTCAACCGTAATGGGAAACTTTTTAACTACAAAAGAAAGTGATCTGGTAATGGAAAAGTATGGATATTCCTATATATATAAACCAGCACTACCAATATGAACGAATTAACACATTTTTTGAAATGTATCAACTATGCTGCCACCTAAAAGCACAAATTCTGGTACAACAATTTCAGCGGCCAAATTACTAAAATATTCACGCTTCGCCCCATATATTAGCCTAATTTTATTATTGTGAATGGTTTCTTTTAGTGCATTTTGCTTTTTGCAGTTACTTTTATGGCCATCTCGATTGTATACGAGTAAACACCCAGTTTTAATATCAAACCACTTTTGATTACTTTTTTGAATCACCTATAGCAACAGTATCGATATATGAATAAGCAATAGCTTTGACTATCAATTGTTTCCTACCACTATATACATCCAGACTCGTAATGAAATTGGTGGAGATTAAATCGTTTATTATGTGCGCAGTTTACGTAATACCTCATGAATAGTAAAGGATATGTATATGAGGAAAGAGACACTAAAGTTAAGAGGTTTTATACGTGACTTCATTTATTTTCATTATTTGGTATTTTCTCGTTTTCTTATGTTTATTTTTGAAAACAAATTATCATTATGTTTTTTTTTTTACCTGAATATATCACAAAGTATGTTTACACACAAAAATTTGGCCATGCACGAAATAAGTATTCGGCTTCCGCAAAGAAACAATTTTGTTTCAGTAAAAATTGTCATTTTGTTAAGATATTGTTTTGAGTGCATAATAAATCTCGAGAATTATTTTTTTTCACAGAGAGGAGTTTAAATATACCAAGTCAAAACAATTTTCTTACATCAAAACGTTTTTATTCGAAAATATCTTTCTGTTGGTGTAGGTCATTTGTTCAAGTTCTGCCTTACAATTACCCTCTCTAAAATATCTTTTTAATGACATACTATAAGTTAATTTTCTACAAAGTTTTTTCCAGTTATTAATTTCCAATTAATTAAAATTATGTAGCTCAAAAATTATAGTTACTATGCTTTTTCATACAATTGAGAACTGCAGAAATTTCATATCATTATCTCCTTTAACAATGTCCAATTAAGTTCATAGCTTCGCTGAAATTTATTTTCAAAGTGCTGTAATAGAATCCTTCTACAGGACATTATCCCCATAACGCTACCACCTATAACTGTATCTACTATACGATATTGCTGGAAGAAGGGATCTGAAATGAGTATAACTAAATTTTCAAAATCGGAAATTAATATCAAGGCCAGGCATTCGCGTAAGCGTAACGGCCAATTATTGGCAGCAGTTGCGTTGGTTGTCGCCTGATGGTGAATGGCGACTAGCACGTGTTGCCGATTTCCATATCGCGGCGACCGCAACTATTTATGAATTGACGTGCGTTGGTGTCGGCATGATGTTGCGGTGCTATTGGCCGACCTGCGATCGTAAATCAAACGTTTGTATATGGTCCTATCGTTTTAAAATGTTTACGGTTCGTCGCTGACCGTTCTCGTACGCACGCATACACAACATCTACCAGAACGAGTTAGCAAAATAAATAATAGGTATTCACAAAAACAATGTAATCCCTCCCAAATAAAAGAGATTTCGGATGATTTATTCCCGTAAATACATGACGTTGCGCGTGGGTGGTAGAAATCACGGATCCGTGTGTTTGGATTACAATAAAAAGGTTTATAAAACCAACATGGGAGCGGTAAAGTATCATCAAAAACAGTTATTTAACGCGCAATCATAACACACCATCTACATGATGCATATGTCTGTACGTAAAGTTGTAAATTTCTCGTATCTGCGCATATATGCTTTATTTGTGGGAGTTTCTAAATATATTACTTTATTAATATAGAGTTATTTCGGGCAAACGTAAATTTTTATCGCACAGAATTTATTACCTTGCTTATTTCTTAAAAAATATGAGATCTAATAATATAATGAACAAACATAAATATAAAATTAATCACATTTTGGGCGAAATTATTTTTAAGCAATATACCTCTTTTCGATTTAAAAGAAGAAGAAATTAACTCATAAAAGATATACCTTTCTGGTTCCTATCGAATACTAGGGAACATCGACAAGAGTAGGGTGAAAACACAAGTTATTGTCACAACAAGAAAGGAAATTAGTGAAATGTTGAAAACAATGTTACTTTTCAACCTACCCTTCTTACATGTTTGTACTTTTGCTCATTTATATCATCGTTGGTAACCAAGAAATGAATTCTTCATAAATATTGCTTAACTTGCAAAATTTATAGGTAGGATAGACAGTCGTAAACTACTTAGGAGGTGAAGTACTATTAATTACCTTCTAATAGTGCATGGTGACTGTTGGTGCACTAATCCTACCAGAAAAGTTACAACCTGTGATTCAATCATACCTCTTATTAATGTAATTTGTGAATTCTCTTCTTCGTGTCTTTAGCATTTAATCCAATAAGTACGAGGGATGTCTTTTAAGTTTTTCATATTGGCACGCAGAGGACGCCACTAATCAAATATCAGTACTAAAAATTAACCTCCATCTTTAGTTAACCTAAATCTAAAATTTCAATGTGGCACGTGAAATGTTGTGGCTACAATGAAGTGTCAAATTCGAATACAATTATCTCAACAAGAATGCCTCGCCCAGTTGGTTTCTGTTTTCGGCAATGAAGCACCACTGCACTCAACAATTTCTTATTGGTATGGTAAATTCAAACGTAGACGGATTAGTATTAGCGAGATACTAGGAGCAGATGCACCCCAAAACAGCAGTTACTCAGGAAAACGTCGATGCTGCGCGGAAGGTCATCTACGAAGACCGACACATCGCGAGATTGAGGCATCATTGTGGATTTCAAAGACGTCAATTTAAAAAATTTTGCACGAAGAATTGTGTGCAGAAAAATTAATTTCCAGTTGGATACCGCATCTGTTCATTGAAAGCAGGTCATGCGGCAACACTTCCTCTACAAAATCAAGGAACTGTTACTGCCAATTGATATACAACTATTTGTCTACCGCAACCAAGTCTTCGTGAGGAATACTACGAGAAACAATAAAGTCTTTAAAAGCTATCTACTGTTTAATACCAGCTGTATATGCAAAATTTAAAAGACAACCCTCGTATCTAAACAACGCACTTACCTCGCGCATCCACCAACAGTTTCTACCGGTGTAATTTATCATTCAGTATAATACTTGTTTAAACGTTAACAGGGGTTGTAAAAGTACGCACTAGTAGTATTATTACAATATTAGATTCAAAATAAAAATAAATTTCCACTGTATAGTTCGTAAATAAATACAAAATTAGATTACTATTAAAACTTATTGGGTATGTCTTTTGTAACATAAAATATCAAAGAACGGAAACTAAGAAATACTCTAAAACTTTTCCGAGAGAAACTTCATTTTCCACAATTCAATCACAGGGAGGATCGAGGAAAAGTGCCTGTGTCCATTTGGTTGTTATAAACAAGAAACACATTTTTTTTTATAAAAGCAAACGGCTCCATTTAATGGTTTTATTTTTGACATTCAGGATCGTTGTGAGCAACAACTATATCAGCAAGAATTTCAACATTATTTATCGTACTAAAACTTCAAATACTAACACTTAGTATAACCTATATGACATTGCGTGAAAATATGAAATGCCTGTTTTGATATTTCGAAAATAAGTGCCACGTAATTCTGTTCAAAGAAAACCTGAAAGTTGGCATTTTCTATTAAATATTTTGTATTTTCGGTAAAATAATTCTGCTCGTGGGCAAACGGTATTTAAAGATGAATAAACAAAGATGAAATAAATAGAGTGCATAAACCTTGTTTCGATATCGCGTATGTACCGACTCACATGACGTAAATCCAACAAAAATCTGTTCCACGTACGCAGGCGTATATTTGTGCATAAGCAGGTGTGTGTATATGCAATATAATTGCTATAATTAGTGCATAACATTGCTGTAACTACTTCTAAGCGTTCACATAGATATACACGCACACAAGGGCAATAATGCAACCGATTATACTACCGGCGAGCGCTATTTTCCTAAACACTTTGCATAAATGTAACGTTAAAGCGTGTTTCATGTGCGCTAGATCCAACGTGATGTTTCACTCGTGATGCATAAACGAACGTGTAAGGTGCAGAATCAGTAGAATAGATCGTCGTATTACAAGCACCAAGAATCCGAAGCTTTGCTTACGAATGGACAATATTATAATTTCAAAATGTACAATTACAAGATACATGGAAATAGAGGTACTTTTAACAAAAAAGAATGCTTTCCCAGACTGAAGTTTGATTTTCAATGCAATCATAGAACTTTTATAACTTGAAATCGAAACTGAGAACATCGCTTATATGCGGTATATTACACCTGGAATGAATAGGAGGGTGAAAGACTGCAAATATGTAAATATCAAATAAAATTTGCATAATAGGAATGTTGGAAAATTCTTAATAGAAAAATAATGTTGTGGAAAAATCGATAATACGTTCACTTATGACTAGAGCTGCTAAGTCGGGACACCATAGCCGTTCGCATCATTGCAAATAATCAAGCAATAGATTAGAATATTCTTCTGTGAAGCAATAGCAATCTGCGTAATCTCGTCTATACAACTGCAGCATTTGATGCGTTTCTAATAGCATGTCACTCAGCAATGTTCTGCGTGATGAAGAAGTGTTCGTATACAAAGAAAACGACCGCTCCATATCTAGTGACGTAACGTTGGCGAAGAAACACTATCATTATCATTAGGAGTTTTGGTTAATCTGATAAACTCTACATCTCTATTTAAAAATATTATTAATCTTTTCTATAACAACATGATTTTTTTGTAGCTTAAGCTATTTTTAAGCTGTAAGTGGACATCGTCCACTATTTGCAATAACTATGCTAACGGCATTGGAGGTTTTTGTAACTTTTCTATCATCTCAAGTATTCTTTTGTAATTGTTGTGTTTCCTTTGACATTCTTTAACAACTACTGCTGCGATTAAATTGTAAGATTAAAGTCTATAGTTGTTGAAAATGTTCAACATAATAAAGCGCTACTTCTGTGTTTCCCAACGCGCAAGAATTGGCTGCGGTGGCTGAGAGATACAGGTGATTATCTGTGGAAATCTAAAATTCATTTAAGAGGTTTAAAAGACATGGTGTCTTTTTGGGCAATTAATTCATTTACTTCTGGGTGACACTTTCTAAAAGTTTTTACTGTAAGACGTAAAACATGAAGTTTACGCGTTAAATAGATAGATTAAGTTACTACACGTGTTTTTACTATACTGAGGGTGGTGACAGCTAAAATTTTGACAATATTTGTAATTTGGCACTACTCTCAAACTTCCTTTGCTCGTAATTTTTTATAATCCTTTATTGGCAGATAACACGGTTAATAACATAATTATTTTTAGAGTCTAACTGTCGTCTAGGTATAACCAGAATTTTTATTAACTACTTACATCGGATTTAATATTATCTTCAATTATATCGCGTACAAAGGCTCAATATTGATTGAGATGGCAATTTCCATTTGGAATTGCATGTCCCAGAGTTGACGAAATTATTTTTAGCAAGTAAAGCTAACGATAAATTACTAACAGTTATTATGAATACTAAATCGAAAAGAAAGTCAATAGTATTTCGGATTATCACATATGTCTTCATTTTAGCGAGCCTGTATTATACATAAGCCTTTTCATTGTGATAAATTTTCTAAGCTCTTGATTATTGTGTTGCAATAATGATACTTTTATATTATGAAGTTTCTTGCTTCCATACGATGCATGTTGTATAACTTATAATACGTAGATAATCTGGCTTTCCTAAAATAAACAGTTGTGTAGATGTAACTTTCGTAGCATAGCATGCAACACTCTGTGACCTTTTTTATTGCAAGAAATACTTGTTCCTTACGAAATATTTGGGTTGTTCAACTCAAAAAGAGTACAAATTTGAGTGAAAATTATATTTTCCACTAGAAAATCGCGTTTTTTTCAGTGAAGTAAAATCTAATTATTTTTATTAAGTTTTGATTAGGAAGTATTTCTCTGCAACAAACTGGATTATTTTTCGATAAGTTTCAGTTTTCTTGTAATTAGTAACCTTGACATTTTTTTCCCGAGAAAATGTCGGCCCCGTTAGGATTTGAAGCTATGCCTTTTCGTTGTCCAGACGAGCGTCATAACCACTAGATCACAGGGACCAGCAGGGACATATCACTTTTAATACTTAGATCTAGCAATGATAATGATGCAAAGCGAAGGAGAATGTTATATACAATAGGGTGACAGAATAAAATAGACACATACTAATTAAAAAAAAAAGATACTATTCACGTTATATATACAAAATATTTTAAGATTTTTAAATTAGACTAATATTTTGTCGGTCCACCTTTACTTGCGTGAAGTGCTGCGAGTCGTCGTGGCATAGAATCTATTAAATGATTAATGGTGTCTTCTAGAATATTTAACCACTCTTCTGTAACAGCTGCTACGAGTTCTTCTTTATTCCTGGGTTTTCGGGGTCGTTTCGCCATATTTGTCTAGATTATGTGCCAAACATTCTCTATCGGATTCATGTTTGGTGATTGGCCTGGCCATGGTAAAATTCGAATCCCCTGTTCCTCTTTCCATGTGGTTGTTGTTCTTGCTTTGTGGCAGGGTGCTCCATCCTCCATTAAAGTGGCGTCTTCTTTAGATAAAATGGCGTTGTCGAATATCGGAACTAGTCCTTCTATTAATATTTGAATATATTTTGCCGCATTTATATTTCCGTCGCAGATTGCTAATAGCGATCTTCCACCATACCATATCGCGCCCCACACCATGATGTTCACACCGCCATATTTCACCGTCTGATGCAAAAATTTGTCATCCAGTTGCTGTGACGAACGTCTCCATTCCCACGTACGACCACTATCACTGAATTGGCTTTCGTCTGAAAAAATGACAGACCGCCAAAACTCTTCGGGCTTCGTTCGCATTTCGATTGCCCAAGCAGGGTTTCTGTGAAGTTGCCGCAAGCTCAGCTTCGCGCACAAGCACCCTTTTACTTCTTTCAGAAGGTCCGGCACGACCTGGTCTCGGCTCCACTGTTGTTTTTTCCTTGCGTTTAAATTCTGTAATCACACGGTTAACTGTGAACAACGGAATATTTAAAAATTTACTTATTTCACGTTACGAAGCGCCGCGTTCACTGGCTAACGATGCGACCTCGGGTGAAGTCGCTAATATCACTCGAACCTTGTAAGCGAGGCATAGTTGTAACGATACTAAACTATGACGAATTCCTTCCGATTCATCTACCCCTACCGTAATGACAAGAGAAAGCTCTTAATTCGTTCTTGTAAAGGAAATAAAATATAACCAGGAGCGGTACCAAAAAGAGCTCAGTCAATTAAAGAAAGAAAATGAAATATTAAAAAAAGAGAACGAAGGAATTAAGAGACATGTGAAACAGATGGAATCGAAAATAAATAAGATAGAAAAGAGAAATATAAAGAAGAACATTGTGATATCTGGACTGACAATAATGCATACCAGGAAAGAGGAGGATTACAATATGTACAAAATGGCAAGAAAAGAAGCTAAAGAGAGTATCAAGAAGGCCAAAGAAAATTCTTGGAGAGAGTTCGGAATAAAACTGAGAGATAACTATAGAGAAAACCAAAAATTATTCTACGGAACAATAAAACAATTGAGACAGAAGAAGGCGCCGATATTGAAAAATATAAAGGATGACAAAGGAAATATACTAACTGAGGAAAAAGAGATAATGGAAAGATGGAAACAATACTTTGAAGAACTCACAAAAATAAAACAGGACGGATACATAAGAGAAAAAGAGCATAAAACAAAAAACGACGATGAACGTATCACACCAATAAGCGACGAAGAAGTCAGAGAAGCAGTTAGCAAACTAAAACTAGGAAAGGCGGCCGGGGAGGATGGAATCACAGCTGAAATGATAAAATATACATATGGGAGACAAACGTAACGAAGAACTACTTGACCTCTTAAACAACATTGTAATAAAAAAAGAAATACCTAAGGAATGGAATATGGGAATAATTATGCCCATATACAAAAAGGGAGACTCTAAGGAATGCTCAAACTGTAGAGGAATAACATTAACTAGCATCCCAGGAAAAATATTGACAAGAATGCTAGAAAAAAGACTCCGAGAGAAACTGGAAACAACACTAGAAGATACTCAACATGGATTTAGAAAAGGAAGAAGCACCCAGGACTTAATATTTGTAATCAGACAATTAGGAGAAAAACTAATAGGGAAAGGAAAGGAAATGCATATATGTTTTATAGATCTTAAAAAAGCTTTTGATAGGGTAAGAAGAGAAGATGTATGGCAGAGCTTGGAAAGGAGAGGTTTAGAGAAAGGAATGATAGAGATGATTAAGGCATTGTATAAAAGCAATAAGAATAAGGTGAGAACTTCCAATGCAGAATCAGCTGAATCAGCTGAATTCGAATCGCAAATTGGATTAAAACAGGGATGCGTATTGAGCTCATTGTTATTCTCTATATTAATAGACGACGCTGTTAAAAAAGCTGAACCAAAAGGAAAAAATATGAAAGTAGGAAACTGGAAAATGAATGCAATTAACGTACAGGAACTAATGTTTGCAGATGATATGGTACTGATAGCACACTCGGAAGAGACATTACAGCAAAACTTGAAGATATACCAAGAAGAACTAACAAAGATAAATATGGAGATAAACACGAGGAAAACAAACACTATGATAATAGCAGCAGAAGAAAGAAAACAGCGTCAAAATCGGGGAAAGTTAAAAAGTTACAACTACTTAGGAACAATCATTGAAGACAATGGGAGAATAGAGAAAGAGGTAAATGAGAGGATAGGTAAATCCGCAAAAATATATAACATATTGAGAAATTCGTTTCTGGATAAAAAAGAAATACCAAAAAAAATAAAGACAGAGGTGTATAAAAGAGTGGTCAGACCAACATTAACATATGGTAGTGAATCATGGATAACAACGAATAGAATCAAAAGCAGAGTTACGGCCATGGAAATGAGATTCCTAAGAAGATTAGAAGGAGTAACTAGAAGAGACAGAATCAGAAACACGACAATCACAAATAGTCTGGGTATCAAACCAGTAGAAGTGGTCATAGAAGAGAGACAACTGCGATGGCTTGGACATCTACACAGAATGGAAAAAGATCGAATCACAAAGAGGATATTTGAAGCCAAAACAGAGGGCAAAAACAGAAGAGGTAGACCCCGAAACACCTGGAAGGAGCAGGTGCATAAACATTGGAAAAGAGAAGTATGGGATGGATTTAAGCCAAACAACTGGCTCAGAACAGGAACCTGTGGAAGATAAAAATAAGAAATAAATAGTCCGACGCCGCAAGGTATAAAGGACATAGGATTAAAAAAAAAATTTTTAGCTGTTTACATATTTACACCGCTTTACCTGTTATCTATTTTATTCTGTCACCCTAGTGTAAATTTATATATTTATTTTTTGTATTTACAATTTAATGAGAAATTCGTAAGGAAATTATTCCTTAATCAACTACTAATTATCGTTAATTCAAGCGTTAATTGCCTGTAATTACAGAAATCTTTTCCCCTGCGTTACTACAAAAGCCCTTTTCATAAAATCGGAAAACATTTTGTCACATATCCACCAGCACACCCGAAACGTATCTACTACAATCAAGAATAATGCCTTGTTATTGTCGAAGAGCGCTTTCGTACCAATTTTCTCGACTTTAATTAATTCGTTACGGGCACAAAGGGATCACCGATCTGTTTGCTTCATTCACAGGCACCAAAACCAATACGTCATCATCCCATCTATCAAACACAAAACTTCTAATTATCATTGGTTGCGGGTATACACCCTATTTTAAATGTTTCAACCCATTCGACTGTTATTTTAGAATATTAATTAGTGTTTCATGATGGTGTAGCCTTTGTAATGTTCCAGTTACCCTTCCTTTAACTTCTCGCAAGTTGATCACGTCCTTCTATAAATATCTCCAACCTCTTTGCATCTGCACTTACGAGTTCACTAACTACCTACTTCCTTGTTAATTTATTAACCGCATATTGGACGTCATAACAACGATTTTAACTCTGGGAACACTGGCTGGTACTGGATAATCCGGTAGCGTAACTAATTGAAATTTTAACGGTGACGGACGTTGATTGAGATGGGTCAAAATCTTAAGTTGGTTTTTAATACATAGTTAGAGTGTTTATTGCTTTTTGCCGATTGGAACTACAAAATTGTATGCAATTTTACGCAAAAACTACTTTATACTAAAAACTAAAAGAAGAAAGTTTCTTTTTGCGCCGTTTTTACGAATGCTACTAATTGTAGCTGTGTTCTTTCTTGGTACCATTGACAAAATTATACATAAGTCAGATTATTTTCTTGTTCCTTTTCCATTTTCTAACCATTTTTTTTTAAATTCCAAATCAATATTTTATAAGATATTAGTGCGATTCTTTTTCTATACCCTTCTTAATCACATTATAAACTTATAATTTTGGTTGTTCGATTCACACAGATGAAAGTTACTAGTGTTGAAATCCTTTGTTTATGTCAATAGTATAATTATAGAAGGAGGTAAAAACATGATACAATTTATTTTTGTGCGGCTTAGATAGATAGCCTAGAGGAATAGCACAGAATTATTAATTAAGGTGACAGTTTGAAATATGTTTTGCATTTCAAGAATACATTGAAGAAGAAGGATTACGAATCAAGACAAATCTAGAAAGTATCAAGTACCAGGAAGAAGGAAAGAAATATATATAAAGAACTAGTTGAAATTACGCATTCTACTATACGTATATCGCTGCAGTAATAGACTGAGGAAAGGCTTGGAACAGAAAATTATGAAAACGGAGAAACAAAGATTAACCAATTTGAGTCTTTAAATGCACTTGTAGGACAAATTACCAAAAAAGGAAATTTTCTGAGTGGTTACAGTTCCGATATGGAAGATCACATTCAAACCTTACTAAAGGCCAATTAAACGAAATAATTAGTCCGCTCCAAATGTACTATCCTGTTTCTTAATTGATTGGCGAAATAAATTAAAAAACAAAAAAATAATTTGAACCTAATAATTGAGGATATTCTTTTGATCGATTCTTTGCAAGAAATTTTGTTACGTTCTTCATCTTTGTGTATTCGAAATGGCAGAGATACCAACCCAATATCATCAGTATTTCTATGCGCTAGTCTCCTCATGGTTCATTTTTATGTTTACATCACCACGCTGGTGTAGATATCAATTTTAATACGTTATGTTAATTTCTAAATATTTTTCTATATTTAAAACAAATTAACTCTTTATAGATAGTTAGCATTTTTATCAGCACTAGTAATGGCTTTGTTTATTACTTTTTAGTTATAGAAATCACCTAAATCGTTAAGCGTATCAATTAATGTGTAATTGTAAGTTATTGTACCATATGCTATTGTTAATTCGTTAAATAAATCTTTAGAAACCTATTAAAAAGGAGTATGATCGAACATGAACCTATTTAATTCTATTGGTATATTAACTAACGTGTACCTAGGCATTGTCTTTCATCACATAAATCACCCTTTTACATCGATATTCGGGCATAGAACAATATTCTGCACAATGTAAAGATCGTTACAAGTAATCAAACTTTTGAAAACAAGCTAAAATGTTACTTGCAAAATTTGCATTTTACTCAATAAATAAATACGAATAACTAATGCTTGTTGAATTTCTACGTTTTATTAATGTTAATTACACATATTCAATTTGAAATTTTGTGTACCTTTTCTGTTCTAAATTAATATTAATATGGAACTCTCGTTGATATTAGTAATGATAAAATTATGATTTCCTTCCATTTTACCAACGTTTAAAATTCTTGAAAAAATATCGGTCAAGGTAGGATTTGAACCCACGACTTTTGCGTTGCTAGCGTAACTACACTACGAGATTGAATGTGAGTTCAAATCGCTTTTAATACCTAGATGTGACAATGTGACATCTAAGTTAATGACTTTAATAAATATTTTATATAATTTTCTTCCATTTTTGGCGCATTTAAATTTTCGATAAACAAGTATCATAATCCAAAACCCTTTGGATTTATTGATTTGATTGGATTGATGCTTCATTATCGCCATGTCTAGTTCTTCTTAGCACTGTTGCTACTTTCTTTCTAAGAAGCTAGAACCAAAATGTGAACTGATTAATAAAAACTACGTTGCTCTAATTTCTGTTTACACTTTTGCGTATCCATATTAATCGTCGATGGGCAGATGTTTTAATTTTATACTTCGTTACTCCACTTGAAATTCAATCGTCATTTAATTGTAGTTGAAAATTTGTATGTGTTTTCTAGCTAATTTCGGCTGAGCTTGACGCAGCGCTAAGTTTGGATTTTCAGTAAATAACTGTTCAATAATTTTATCTTACCTTTTGGTAGTGGTTTGTGAAGTACCTCATTCTCATAAATCATCAACTGTTTTTATGTTACAGTACCATCGTAACTATTGTATATATTTTTAATTTTTCTCTAACAAAAACTTATAACCTCTATAGTTGCTATATTCATTGTTGGGCCTTTCGAACATGCAAAGACACATTTGGACTTATTGCAATTTCAAGTGATATCGATAAGTTTCTTCTTATAAGTCGTTGCAGATTCCTGTTTGGTTTTACTATAAATTTTTGAAACAAACGCCTACAGGCTTTTATGCATACTACAGAGAGCATTTATCTTTTTTTTTAATTTTTGCCAATGAACCATAAATAGTGTAGTTTATCAGATGTTGATTTAAATTCTAATACTTGTTTTGTAAGTTTGTTGTATCCTAAACCCAATCCAATGTTGTTCCACTATTTAAAAAAGATATGTAGCTGCCCAATCAGTTCAGGGCTTTTCTGTTTGTTGGATTCTTTAATAGACCGTTCCTATGTATTCTTTTAATATTGAATATCTCTAATTTTGAAGCTTCATTTATATCTGGATATTCATTCTTTTTTGTTTTATTTTCGTTAAAATTTTATTTGTTTCTTTAATTCATTTTTTTTATTTATCATATTTGCATTTACGTTTTCCTATTGTATGCTACCTTATTCACTTCTCCTTCTCATAATATTACTTTTTACTGGAATCATCGAAAGAAATAATAAAAAATAATTAGACTGTAACTGAATTCGTTTACAATCGTAAAAATGCGTTCTTCTCCGAACCGGAGAAAGTGCTCAATTCGGACGATATCCGAAGTCATTTAACCGAAATTACTGTAGTACATCGTTAATTTCTTTGTTCCGCCATTCATTTCCATCATCGATGCACGCAAGGCCGTCGGCAGCAACACGTAGTACATCCGGTGGTACCGTTTCGGGCGGCAACTTCAACGGAAACCGGCGCGTTTAACAGATGAAGCGTGGGGGATAGCTTTACTGACGAGTGACGCGAGATGCATAGCGCGTTTATGTAGTATAACGAGCACATGTACGATACATCAATAATGGTCAAATTTCGCGTCGTACTTGTGTTACACCAACGGTGGCCACGGCTGATTGATCGGCAAATGTTGGCGGTACTAAGCTCTCGGCTAGCCATAATATACCCACCCGGAGCGGGAATGTTATCAGTGCAAACTGATACCACACTCTTGGGGGAACGATGAAATAATAGCGCTATCGCTAACAGATTTCTTCCTAGGTTAAGGGCGCGTTAAATCGGACCTCGGATTAATCCGATCCTTGAGTAAACTTTCCCTCGTATTAGTGCTGAAGGTTATATAAAGGTTAGCACTGTGTCAATAAAATACAATGTTATATGATATATGTGTTTCTTTGGACCTCTAGATGAAAGTTTTATGATATTAGTAAAGTTTAACGATCAGCGCGTTTCATATTCTCTAGTGTGAATGAGCAACTAAATATAAAATGTATATTAAAACATAAACACCATAATTATTATAACATTATACAATATTGTATACTTTAATACATGATGTCTTAATAATTAGATACAGAAGAATTTTTTACGTTGAATCACTTTTTTAAATAAGTTCTGAAGCTTCTGTGGTAAAGAGTCAAGGCAACGGTTACACTCGATTTTCAAAATTATGAGCGCATATTTATGAAATAACTAAAGCGTAGATATTCATTTTGTCAGATACAATTTATCGGTGATTGACTGAAACTGTATTGATTTTTGAAAATTCATTTGATGCGATATTTGTATTAGAATGTTCAAGTATTCATTTACAAGCGTTAGTTTACAAATTAACACAATGTTTTGAAGCGAGGAAACGGAATAGATGACCCTTATTTTCTATAAACGCTGTTTAAGAGGTATTTATTAGGTGATTTAAGGTTATGTGTGTAATAAATTTTAGACAGTTACTGCTGCACAGAGCATCACTGCGAAAACAGTATTCCATTAAACCAAAGGGTATAAAATCGATCTATCCTTTTGGTCACTAATTATACTTTTTGTCTAATATCAAATATTCGTGATTTGGATGAGAGAATCACCATAGAATAGAAGTGCAGAATGTGAGGTAAAGAATTTTCTGAATATCATATAATTTTAGAGAAACACATTACTTTAAATTCCCCTAAGTCAGAATTTACAAGAGAAAATTTTACCAAATATTGGTAATTCTATCTTGAATTGATTGTTGACACATTTAAACCTTAAATTTAAAATAGAAGGCAATCGAAGAACTCTATTGGATAAGATATACAAAAGTTGGTACAACAAATATGTAGAACAAGATGGCTGAGGCAGTGATGCAAATGCGGGGAGAAAATTTAGATGTACCTATGGCATGTGCCGTAGACATTTGTATTAAATATACGGAAAGGGCGATAAAAAAAATGGTTTGATTATTAAGCTAATTTTAATGTAAAAAAAAAATTGTACTTGTGAATGAAAGACACAATATCTTACTACTGATTAGTAATTTTTTTTGCCAATTAGAAGGATTGTTTTTGTTATAGTTTCAACCACCCATTGTTTAATAAATCGTGAATAGATCATATTTTAATAATAAATACTGTTTACTTGATCTAAATAAATCATAAAATGACAGCTATGTCATTTTGACGTTTGTATTGGTTTATTGAAGATGCTAATTTGACTAGAGACTGCCGAATTGAGTCATACGAACATAAAATTATGACGTACCGGTAAACATTAATAAATCGAAGAGTACACTTTGTCCGTTTTATCTTTTGACGCACATCATTGCTTGATCGTACGAGTAGATAATCATAGTATGGTTATCTTTCTCTAATATTAACATTGAAGGAGTAAGCAATATTTGTTTTATGTTTTCGCAGACAAAGATTCACAGACAAGCTACATATTAATATGATAGAAGAGGATAAAATACGGCTGTTACATTACGTCATTATTCTTAAGTTTTTATGTTAGTTATATCGAAATGACAAAACGATATCGTGCGTTGATAGTATACTTATTTGTTCTTATTTGTCGTTAATTTTTACAACGCAATTTTGTTTCGCCTGCTTAAACAAAATACTGTAGTGAAAATTCTCATTCGATTTTATTTATAAGGTTGGCCCTTTGATTTAAAATTTTCAAGTTTTATTTTATTATAAGTAAATAAACAAATGCCTATCGCAATACCTGTCTAGCTAAGAAAATTCAAGATAATATTTGATACAAAGAATTTTGAGAGTTTTATTTATTATAATTTTGCATAAATTGTTTACACATAGCCTCATATTGGTCTTTTAGTCTTCCTAGATCTTCGTTAAGTCACGAAATTTGGAGATATGATATTCTGAAAAAGTACCAAACACTTCCTGAGTCGCCCTTTGATGTTAGGAAACTGGCTATACTTCAATTGAAGATTACTACTTTTCAACTCCCCGCTTTTACCAAGGCATTTACATATCCAACCTTAATCATAATATTTACCTGCCTGGTCGTAGCAGCAAACATATTTGATGACTTGAAATAATGTTACGATATTATTAGTTGTACCATGTTCTCCTAATTCACAAAAATTTAGATCTTAGTACATATTTCCAGGTAAACAATTTTATTATGTATAATAACGATTCCATAAAGTCCCTGTACGTTTAACATGCATGTCGTTTTAAATATAATTGAAATAATGTTATTGATATAAAATTGTTACATATATAACAATGGCGATCACAATAAATTTACAATTAAATTAAACAAACCATAGCACCTCGGTGGTCCAGCGGTAAGAGAGCCAGTACTTGAAGTTGGTAACTCAGGGATCGTACATTCGAAATCCATGGCCGTTAAGTACAGTGACGGTACTTCTTCGAGCGGGCTCGGTTTGCTCTCGAGCCACTATAGCCGTTGGGAAAATAATTAACGACGGTTCACCATTTACAGCAAGGGATGCAGTAACCAGGCGTTGGAACACTTGACACATGCTTTCCTACACCTTAAGGCTCCTGAGGTTATGACAAGCTAAATAACTAACTTATTTGGACCGCTCACCACCTTAGTACGGCCAATCAGGCTACTGCGGGACTGGTTAATTCAAAATATTGTGTTCAGAGAGAGTGGCTTAGCGATAAACAATTTTGCTGCGAAGCAGTGAGCTAAACATGGCACAACGAAGAATAAATGACAAGAAACAAAATCTCATTGACGCTTCAACTATTAAAAAGGGAAGAGAAGAAAAAAACTATTAAGCGAATTGTTTCAAAATACACGCGGCAAAATGCAAAATACGAGAATTACAATGTAACAACTGTGAAAATGTTTTGCGTCACACTCAAGGGAACAATAATAAAACGAAAAATTTCTCTTTTGTAAAACAATTTCGAAATTAAATGCATTTTTTAGGCAATACCGTTTACAGGACGTCTTCAGAAAATTATTCTGATAGTTGACCACTTATTAAATGAAACATAATTTCGAAAATATTTACAAAAGTAAATGGTTTCCTCAAGATTTGTAACACCCTGTATGTAGCTCGTATAATCGAATGTAAGAGTATGTAATCGATTAGCCACGAAGAAGTATCATACAATAAATGCTCACTTATTTCAAAGTACTTAGATTCTCTTAATGTAGGCCACTCTAACTTCTAGTAATTATCTCTTGGCAAGATTGTACATTGGTTTTTGAGAAAGTTTGCACTGTAAAATTTTCAAATCGGCGTAGTTTGATATTGTATAAGCCAACTCATGATTGGCATATTTGTTCAGTGTTTTAAAAAACAACAGTTTACGATCTCTTGTGACACAGACTACACTAGGATGACAGAATAAAATAGACACCAGGTAAAGCGGTATAAATATGTAAACAGCTAAATTCTAAGAACGAATTAAGAACTTTCTCTTGTCATTAGGGTAGGGATGTATCGGAAGGAATTCGTCATAGTTCAGTATCGTTACAACTATGCCTCGCTTACAAGGTGCGAGTGATATTAGCGACTTCACCCGAGGTCGCGTCGTTGGCCAGAGTGAACGCGGCGCTTCGCAACGTGAAATAAGTAAATTTTTAAATATTCCGTTGTCCACAGTTAACCGTGTGATTACACAATTTAAACGCAAGTAAAAAACAACAGCGGAGCCGAGACCAGGTTGTGCCGGACCTTCTGAAAGAAGTAAAAGGGTGCTTGTGCGCGAAGTGTTAAGAGAACCGCGAAAAAGTACAGCTGAGCTTGCGGCAACTTCACAGAAAAGTCAGCGCACCGTTCTGTGATACCTCCACAGTGTGGGGATGTATAAAAGAGTGGCAAAGAAAAAAACCTCTCTTTACGGCGTTTCAAAAACGGCGCCGAATGGCTTGGGCTATCGAAATGCGAACGAAGCCCGAAGAGTTTTGGCGGTTTGTCATTTTTTCAGACGAAAGCAGATACTGCCAATTCCGTGATAGTGGTCGTACGTGGGTATGGAGACGTTCGTCGCAGCAACTGGACGACAAATTTTTGCATCAGACGGTGAAATACGGCGGTGTGAACATCATGGTGTGGGGCGCGATATGGTATGGTGGAAGATCGCAATTAGTAATCTGCGACGGAAATATAAATGCGGCAAAATATATCCAAATATTAACAGAAGGACTACTACCGATATTCGACAACGCCATTTTATCTAAAGAAGACACCACTTTAAGGAGGATGGAGCACCCTGCCACAAAGCAAGAACAACAACCACATGGAAAGAGGAACAGGGGATTCGGACACATAATCCAGACAAATATGGCGAAACGACCCCAAAAACCCAGTAATAAGGAAGAACTCGTGTCAGCTGTTACAGAAGAGTAGTTAAATATTCCAGAAGACACCATTAATCATTTAATAGATTCTATGCCACGACGACTCGCAGCACTTCACGCAAGTAAAGGTGGATCGACAAAATATTAGTCTAATTTAAAAATTTTAAAATATTTTGTATATATAACGAGAATAGAATCTTTTATTAGTAGGTGTCTATTTTATTCTGTCACCCTAGTGTATATGACCTAATGATATCTTATAATAGAGTTGTATTTCTATCGTAAGAAGTCATTTATTTTAACTTACAGAATATTGCAATTTCTTCTATTATAAATACGTTGAAAACTTTTCCAGAATATAATTAAGATTATTGTGCAAATGATTACTGCTCCCCTTGAAACAATTGTCTGCAAACTGTTTATAAAACTCTATTTTTAGAATTATTTTAGGGAACTCTGCTAGGTCTTCCTCTATCCTATTGCAGTTTTGACAAATAAACAACGCCTTACGACTCAATGTGTTTAGACAACCTCGAATAATAAACACATAAATAAGGTTGCACTAATGCTATTGAAAACAATTAGAAATCAAGTGCGCAATAATTCAAGTCGCTCCGTTCACATAAACCTAGTTAATTTCAATTTGTAACCGACACTCTCCGGTATTATGTCTATTTTCATTACGCATCGCGTACAATATAGCCTTCCACATATAGGAGAAATAAATCGAGCTGGGTAGTACACGGACAACCGTAAAAGTAAAGTTCCGTGTTTAGTCCGCAATAATTGAATTAGCCATAATTTTACCCTTCTTGGAACGGTGGCTGGTACTAAAGAGAAATAAAAGTAAAGCGTGAAAGCAGTAATGTATCTAAGTGTCTTATACATGCAAAGGAAACCTTCTACACTTAACACCCTAAAAAAAGGCCACGATTTTTACGGACTGCATAATATTCCGTCAAACATGGTGTATACGAAATTGTTACAATTATTACAAGAGATTGATGCACGTTTTTCTCCCGTATGGTGTTAATAGTTAGTTCACTGTTTGATCATCTGTTTGGTTAATGGAAATCAATATTTATGGGAACGGAAATTGTATATCACATAACCTAACTTATAATTCCGCAATATATTTACGATTATTTGTCGTTAAATGTACGTTCTTTGTATTTTCCGAAAATATTTAGTGATTAAGTTTCTACAAAATATCAAAGTAAGTAAATAAATAATAATCATCATAATTGCAGTTGCAATTGTTAGTAGAAATAATAGACACCATAAACTAGTGACTATTATATAGAGATTTGATATCGGTTGACTATAAATATAAAAAAATTGTTATAAAAGGAATAAAAGGTGGATTTACTATTACTTCATATTCGCTATCTGGAGATAATATAGTACACTCTAAAAAAGGATCTAGTAAAATTGTACGTAAAATCGATAGTAACTTTGTAACTGACGATTAGGGAGATTAAGATAAAGATAAATATTGTAATTTTACTATTTATATCTATATCCACAATTATAAACGCGAAAAATTGCCTAAGAATAGTAAAGGCAAGAGGGAATTTCCAAATCTATTTTCATCAGCTACAGAAATAGTACTCGTAAAGAAATTTGGACTACTTGTAACGGGACATGGCTGGCAAAACTCGGCTGGTTCCTATTATTCACCTGAATCCAATAACGCTACATCAGTGTTTCTTCGTACTAATTGGGATCCATTTCAATGAGTTTGTGTGATCGATTTAAAACTGCGCATTACATATTAAACATATTCATTGAACGTTATAAACTACTTCTTTGGTTTAAATATTTTTCACGTATACATGTTGTTTCTTCATTACGCTCGCTTTCATACTCCAGATTACATTTACTTTACCATGTGGAGAAGCTTAGGGCTTCGATTGAAGCATTGAAGCGATTGCATGTTTGCATATTATTTTCGGTTAAAACTGCGTTACTACAAAGAAATACATTGTAATATAATTGTATATTACATACATACAAAACATTACTTACCATAAAATAGATATTATAGCATTGGTAATATTACAAGTTGTCTATGAATATTCAAAATTTTGGAGGAATATTACACTGATTTTCCCGGAACATCTTTTTTCTTCAATCTTAAAATTAGACTAAAACCGTGGTAGTATCGCGTGAATATTTTACCAAATGTGAAAAATTTATTAGAAAATCAGTAAACTAAGTTACATTAGCTATCATTGGAAATTTGGCACGTTTGTGCCAGTAATACTACTCGGTGATAATATTAAAGTTACTAGCATTTTTTAGAGTGCAGGATAGCGAACGTAATTTGAGAAGCTGGCATAGTTTCTTTTTATTGAAGTACCTGCGCTTTGCTCAGATAATAATAATACATATCTACCGCGTTGCTTGCCAGGCATTCTACAGTTTCTCCCACATACTTGGTATTCAAGGTTTTATCTCTACAATTCACCTCATCCCAAATAAGAATAATAATAATTAGAGTTAGCCAAATCTTTCTCTCGTTTTCGGCCACTGCATTTACGTGATGCTTCGTTCAGCTTTAGTGTATTACACCATACTCCGTGCTTAGGAATGTCAATGAATAATATGAATATCCTTCTTCACATAAAGAGTATATTGTTGTACCTTTAGGTATGGATAATTGCTGCACTTTCCAAAATTGTATTTAAGAATGTTAATTGCTCAATATTAAATTAAGAAGCATTTTATTTTAAATAATCGTATATTTGAATTCTTACTAATATGTAGAAATTTCGATAAAATTCTGTAAATTATACAAAAAAATTAATTAGATAATATGTTATCTTATGCAATTATGATCTTTGCTGTAAATATCTCGTAATTTTGTAAATACTTTTTGCCTATTTTCGCGTGTTACTGGTTATTTTCGTATGTAGAGAAAACGCGGTTACCATGCATATATGGTGTATAGATATGAATACTAGGGGCTAATTCAACTAAGAGGAACTGTACGTAAGCGTTAGGCAATTATTTTTATTACCGTGGGTGTATCTATCCATAAAAGTTCTCAAGTTAATTCGAAATAGATACTAAATCTCGTTAAATAAATATCAAGACTTTTAGGGCAGTAACTACATATAATGAAATACTAGATGTCCTATAGTGGCGTTTATGATTCACAGACAATTAAGTGTAATTAAAATGAATTAATGAGACTGGTGACAGAAACAAATTATAAACATGTTTAGATGTGTTTAAAGCAGTTATTGTTTTCATGATGAACGATTATTGTTTCCAAGAAATCTAATTAGTGTTATAATATTGTTTAAAGAATGCTCAAATTTATACATTGCGTCGGACGTTTTTATGAATGACCAGACAATGAGGTGTCATAAATCTTAATTAAAGAAAATACCTTAACATTATTAAAAACATTGCTAATTTACAAAGGTGGTTTAAAAAGTTCCAGCCTAACACATAAAAAGATATTTTTTATCAAATTCATTTCTATTTCTTAACGCAGTCTGTTTGTAAGTCTATCCAAATATATAGTAGTTGACGACTTGTTCTGCTAAATAGGTACTTACAAATGTGATAACCTCTTCATTCGATGAAAATCTTTGGCGGTTAGATCTGGTGAATGCGGTGGATGGTTAATCAATTCGAACTCAAATTCGTGAATTGTGAATGGTGGACTAAAACTTTCCTTTTCTTCAAATGCGATCGTTTTTCGGCAATTTAGCTTGTCAAATAAATAATGATGTATAGTGTGCCTGCGTTTTACTTTTTCCTTTTTCAAAATACTCGATTAATGCAATTAATAAAGTTACAATGTAATAAAAAACTATTAAATACAAGTTCGAAAGAACTCACTTCAATAAGCAAGTTAAAATTATAGAATAGCATAGATTGCTCGCGTGTAATGTTTTCGGTTATGTCCAGTTAGAAATGTTTGAATTTCAATAAAGAATATACTGGAACTTATTTAAGAGGCTCGAAAATGGTAACTCTATAGGAAGGAGGCAAAAGTAAATTACAGAGGTTTCTAATAGAGAGAAACAACGGTAAATAAATTTGAAGTATTAAATGTTTAATATTGTACTATCCGAATATAATAAAAAAGAATATACGTTACTTGTGTTGTTAATGTCTGATCTAAAGTTAATTAACTCATTCTATTTGTTTATGAAATACGTGTTTAACAACAATCCGTGGCGTGTAAGTAGCGTGGCATCCATACGTTCTTTTTGGCATGGTTTATGTGTTTGTGCAAATGTTGTATTCGTTTGCGTAAGTATTGTAAACATGGTAACACAGAACAGGATATTAGCACCATTAGAATGAAGGTAAATTGTTGTGGCAGACGTGAATTTTGAGAATACAAACTTTATTGCTATTAAATTAGAAGGCACGAGGAGTATGCGGCTATGACTGAATTTTGTATATCAGAGCTAAAACAAACGGAAACCTAATGTAACCTTTATGTATCTGCGAGTGGACTTTGTAAACAAGTATCCATTACCTCTTACTCATTATTCATAACCATGTTTACCACATAGTTGTATTTTATAATATTTTAGAGCAATGTATTTACAAGCTAGTGTGAATAACCACTGTCCAAGGAAATTTCTTTTAATTTGGTTAAATTACATTGGAGATAATCGGATTAGAATGTTTGAAGATTTTGTTTCTCCTTGCTACTGCAGTGTCCATTTTTCGTTTAATAAAGTGGTTAAAAGAGCGATTAGCAAATCTACCCGAAAAAGTCCAATTTAGTAGATTTGATTTCCGATAACCAAAGTGTACAGCTTACTGTAAATCACTTTTCCTACAGTAAATTAAGTCCTAGAGTAGGGATTTTTTATTGAACTCAAAGGGCATCCCATTGAAATGTCACAAGATTTCTTGATATATTTGTCGGTAATACTAAAGGTGGAGTGCGCATAGGAGTATTGACTTATGTTAGCAAGATCAGAAACAAGTTGATACTTCGTGCCAAATTATATAAATTACATTTTTTTACTTATGAGTAGAGACGCTTTTACATTTGTTAAGCAAAAAATATTATAGAAAATGACTATATCTTCTAAAATTAACATTAAAGAAAAACTTTTAGGATTAGATCGAAATTTATCTAATATAAGCAAATTCAATTTTACATGAACAGCAAAGAAAACTCTCGGCTTCTCGATATTTCTGAGCATATAATCACGTTAAAGCTAACATATCGCCTAAAAACGATTACATTCTCCATCATCCAGATCGAAATAGAAAATCGCGTAGACGAAAATCTAATCGACATTTTCCACCCTCACCCGTCGCTTTTCTTTATTCCCATCGGTCTTTTCTTTACCGACGTATAAATTCCGTCCGCTAGACAAAAAATATATATATAAGAATACCGAGGGCTTAGATCATAATGGATGAGAATTTTTCATATAACTAAATCTATTCCGGTCCTTTCAAGGAAGAAAATAGACGAGGATTCCCCGACGTCGACGAAAAAAGGATAGTGGTGCAAAGAAAAAGAGGAAGGGGGTGGCAGGGAAAGTTAGAGATACAGTATGATGGTGATCGCCCACGATTTCCGGTTATCCTTATATAGTCAAAAGAAATGAAGGAAAAGCAACGTTGGAAATATGATATAGATATGACGGGCCGCAACAATACCTGGCAGATCAAACGAGGGATTATTGAAATATTTCAGCTGAAAACGTCAGAAGGAATGGTCGTTTCAGTTGAAATATTGTCCCCCTCGTACAAATTTAATATCTGTTTTTAATAACAAGAAAGTCGAAAACACACATAGAGCGTTGTCAAAAAAGAGCGAGGAGACTGTATCGTTGAATTTTACTTCAGGAAATCCAATGGAAATTGATTGGTTTTGCAATATGCCTCCGTAGGTGTGTATAGAACAGAATGATTCAGTAAATGTAAATTTGTATCACGTGAAAAAGCTTCATTCATAAGGAACTTGAATTATATTTCTAACTATTCTAGCATAAGCTTGTGTATATTTTATGCAAATATTGTTAGTTTAAGTGATTGGAGCTTGTTTGAAATTAAATAATTGTGTAGATGTAATAACAAACGGGACTTGGGCGCGTTAAATACTCAGAAATATATATTCTTAGTATGACGGATGTCTTCCAAGTGTTACATATTGGGACAGAGATCGCCTCTATTTAATTAGCAATATTAAAAATTAACTTCCATTTTCAGTTAACTTAAATCCAAATTTTCAGTACAACACGTGTAGTATTGTATATAACCAATCGTCAAGTGGATAAATTCGTGGAGAAATGAATTAAACCGAGAACATTTTCGTGCAATATTTTTTAAAATTTTTGAAGACAATTACCTCAACAAGAATGTCTTTCCGAGATGGTTTCTGTTTTCGGCAGTGAAGCACCACATCAGTCAACAATTTCTGATGAATCTTAACGACGATCCAAGGGCACGTACACCAATAACGGCAATAACTCAGGAAAACGTCAATGGTGGAAAGATCATCATTGGGAATTTCGAAGACTATAATTCAAAAAAATTTACATCAAGAATCTCGACCGAAGAACAGAAAGCAGTTAGAAGGAATTGGTATTAAAAGGCTCCACACCGCTGCAACGCCGGAAACTCAAAGAACATGTGTAACAACGTCAGTGGTGATCAATCTTGGATTTACTCGTATCACTCACAAGATAAACGCTAGTCATCTGTTTGAGTGTTCTAAGGTGAAGAAAAAGAAAGTCGTCCGATTTCGAAGTCTCTCCAAAAAGATGGTCGCGACATTTCTTTCGAAAGCGGGTCATGTAGCAATAATTCCTCTGCCGAATTTCGAAAAACTATCATTGAACAACGAATCGTACTCAACAAGTTTGCGTATAGCGCGCAACATACTTGAATTTTTGCCGGAACAAAACGTCGAATTGTTAGACCAGCACTCGTACAGTCCGGACCTAAGTCCAAACGATGCTTTTGCCCTTCCGAAAATCGAGAACAGACTGTATGGTCAGAGGTTCCAGTCATCGGAAAGACCGGCGATGCTTACAAAACTGTAATTTTGATTCTACCAACAAACGAGTAGAAGAACTGCTTTCCGAGTTATTTCGAGCGTATGCAAAAGTGCATTCGTGAAGAATATTTCTGAAAACAATTAAGTCCTTAAAAGCTTTCTACTGTTTTATTTCAGCTCTATATGTAAAATTTAGAAAACGACCCTTGTATACATGTAAAAGTATATGTTTTAGCCCAATATTTATTACAATTTTTTTGCGTAAAATTTTGAGTATATGCTAGATCGGCATTTTTTATTATTATATTAGTATTCGCGGTAACATTTTCTTTCGAAAATAGGAACTTGCACAGTTTTAGTCCATTATCTTTCGTCTCTACATAGAATATGTTTGCAAAAGTTGTGGAATCATATTATAGATATAAATATCCCATCGTCAACCGAATTAGAATTTAATAGGTCTAGAAAAAGAGAGAAAACAAGAAAATCACATATTGTTGCAGGCACATGTGTATATGTTTTATTGCAGTAAATCTATCAAATCCGGCTGTGCAATTGGAGCTGGTTTTCTGTCTAGTAAATCTGAGTTTGATTATATCGATGAAATTTTGGTGCGCAATAAACACTATTTATAACTGGTTAGCAAGAAAGATATAATTTTTAGTACTTGCGCCCTATATTGAAGGTCAAGATCATTATATTGTTGAAACATATACTACAACAAGAAAGAAAACACAATCTTGCCTTTTATTACGTTTAGGAGATTCAAGTGTAACACGTATAAGATCTCTCCATTAAAGAAAATTGGCATTTCGTTAGAATTGCGTTTTTTTCAAATAACACCTGGGATATGCGAAGCGTGGCAAAGTTTATATTTGAGATTGTGGTTGATCAATTTATATACCACCAGTTGAAAATATCATAAAGATGTGTATCTCGATCAAATAAAATAATAGAATAAAAACTTAAGCATGCTACACAAATAAAAATTGATTTATCACGTATAGTGAAAGCTTCTAGGATAACAATTTCGGGTACAATAAAATGCATTACGACGAAAAATACAATGCGAGTATTTTTGATGCTTTTAAATTTCACGCCAATAAATTCAATGGAATTACGTACATACATTCGTTTATACCTTTCTTATGGGTTCGCAATATACTAATAGTAATAACTACATTAAGAGGTAGGAAGATACAATTTCATTGAAGGGTTGCGAGAAGAAGAGAATACTATTCCATTGTGAACAGCTAAATCTGATTATGGATCTATTTTGCGTTTTGTGTATATATTAACATTGAGAAGAAGGGACTGAAAAGCAAAAATAACGTTAACATCAAACAAAGTGGCACATAATTTTGTTACTAGAAAAAATTAACACCATTTCTTGGACATTTTAAAATTTATGTCGTTACTTCTTTCCTACTCCTACTGTTCCTCTCGAAAATATATAGCTGTTAGTAAATAATATTGCCTCAACTTGTTTCTCATTTATTAATACTGGATAATTATTATATAAATGAGTAACTTCCGATTGTTCAACAATACATACTTCGTCGTGCATAATTATTCTTGAAACTACGTATGTACGTAAGTATATATTGCGCATGCAGTTTTAAAAGATTTTAGTAGTCATATCATATTACTTTCTGCACATTGTCGCATACTTTTCTTTTTCTATACGATATTTAATTGAAAATTCACTTCAAATATGTAATTTTGTACTGTTCCAGCAAACATTCGAATATTCCCGTCACGGCCAATATAAGACCATTTGAGAAATGTATAAGAAACCTGAGCACATTAAATAACTAGTAACGGATAGCGCTACTTCCTGTTTATGCCATTGTCATACAAAGTTATGAATATTTAAAGCCAGAATGTATGTACATTTATGCATGCTATGTTTTAAGGCTATCGTCTGCATATTTCGAAATCGCTTCAAGGAA
Organism: Trypoxylus dichotomus; assembly: GCA_023509865.1. Taxonomy (NCBI): domain Eukaryota; kingdom Metazoa; phylum Arthropoda; class Insecta; order Coleoptera; family Scarabaeidae; genus Trypoxylus; species Trypoxylus dichotomus. The sequence continues at coordinate 40,757,179 of CM042074.1, read as the reverse complement.
TTTATGCGTAAGAAAACAACAATAGTTACAATGTACGTAATGTATAATTAATTAAAAGTAAAACTCGTAATATTAGAAGTTTGTAGAAGGTTTGTTTATTATCTTTATTGCTGAAACATCATGTATGTATGTTTGTTTTGAGAATTGACACAAGTTCTAAAATAACCTTAGACTTCTGTCATTATATGCTATTTGTGACGAAAGTCGTTATCACAGAAACCTCCCAAAAAGCTCATAAATTTTCCCGATCAGCAGAATGTTTATCCCTGGTTCAGTGGCCATCAAGATAAAAGTAATGAGAATTTTATCTGCCAAGGGTATCAACGTAACTAAACACTTATGTAATGCCCATTTAATGATGATGGAACGGATACGTAACAGCAGGGCCGTATTAACAATTTCATGTTTTACGCTGCCTTAAAAGGAAATTTATAATGTAATTTGTAACATTTCTATTAAAATTATATTTCAAGCTTTCGAAAGGCTTTTGAATAAGGTGAATTACTTTACAAAAAGGCTCCTTTTTGGTATTATACATTTAGCCAACAGAATTCTCAATATTTTGAATTGATTGCAGCAGCAATTGAATATACATGTACATATATTCCGTACGCTCGTCAAGTTTTACGGTATTCCCTATAATAAACATTTCTGAAATGTAAAGTGCTTGAGATTGTTTGTGCGATGTCGATCTATGTGATGTTTGACATGTTTCTGATTAATTGTTATGCTAACACTACGGTTGTGCTAAAATCATTTTGAAAATAATTTTGCCAATCGATAACAGTTTAACAAAGATTTACTCAGTAAATATTTAATGTTAATAATCATAATAATCATACAATTTGTCGATTTCTTAAGAAATATATGGTTTTCAGATAAAAGTCACGTTCACCTTCTCGATTCCTTAGGTTTGAACGTCTAGATATTATTGTAGAAAGACCACTCCATGGCGCTTAAATTACCATTTGGTTGCTATATCTGGACACGATATTATTGGTCCCCATTTTGGTAAAGACTAAACAACCACTTATCGTCAATCAAAAGCGTTGCAGACATAACATCGTTGACTGGTATTTAACACAACGGCGCAACAGGCCATACAACCAGACACGCATCACTTTTCCACGGTTTACTTCAAGTATTTCGGAGACCTAATAATTTTTCGTACAACAGATTTCAAGTACCAATCTTATTCACTTGATGCATATATTTAATGTATGAACAGAGTCAGGATTTTTCTGGATGATAATAAACTACCTCCCTATTCAGCAAGTAGGCCAACCACTCACTACTTAATATGTTCAGTGACCTGCAAAATCGTTATGAAGTTTGTTTGCACCACAATGGTGTGCACTTTAAACAAGCAAATTGTACAAATTAAAAAGTAAGTTTTGGCGTACTCCAATAGTATTGAAATTTTTATATTTTTTACAATCGTTTAGCCACAATAAGAAATTCCTCAATAGATATGAAATTAGAATGCGCAGGTACCATTTTGTCGCCGTAACAATTAAACCAGGAAATTATGTTAATTGTGTAAGTACAGTACGCTTCTGTCAAAAATATATACTGTTTATTTGTTTCTAAGCGTTACGATTAAGTTGGAAAATGGAATATATAGTAAGTAGAAAGTCTGCCTAAAGATAATAAACGTACTTTTTACAATTTTTCCCACTAAGTGCTGTATACAATCGACTATAGTTAAATCTGAGACAGTTGGAAACTGTATTTTGTGCCAATAGACTCATTAAAGTGAGGGAACTTGAGAAATGTTCAATATCAACCTTATTTCATCCTATTTATAATCTAAGATATCACAATATTGGCATTCATGTTTGCTTACTGATGAGTAGAAGTATTTGCATTCAGTTTTACCGCTTTAGCATTTAATACGAGGTTTCAAGTTTTGCATATTGGGACCTGGGAGGCACCACTAGTCAAATGTCAGTACTAAAAATTAAACCCCACCTTCAGTTGATCTAAATTCAACGTTTCAATGCAATATTCACAGGGAGATTAATGTTGTAGCTACAGCGAACTGTGAAACTTAACAAGCTAGGTAAAAAATGGAAATAAACTGACAACATTTTCGCGCAATATCTTATTTTATAATTTTCGGAGACAATATGTCAACAATAACGCCTCGCCGCGTTGGATTCTATTTTCGGCAATGAAGCACCACAGTAGTCAACAATTTCTCGTTGGCCTTCAGACGTGAACGGGTTAGTCTTAGCGACGATCCAAGCGCAGCTGCACCAAAAACGGCAGTGATTTAGGAAAATAGAGATCCTGTGCGCAAAATCATCAACGAAGATTGACACTTGATTTAAGCATCAATGAGGATTTTAAAGACCTTAATTCAGAAATTTTTGCACGAAGAATTGTGTGTAAAAAATTACATCTGTTGACCGAAGAACACGAAGTAGCTTAGGGTTAATTAGTGTCGACAAATTACACTGCTTCAACGTTGGAAACTCTAAAAACATGTATAACATCGTCAGTGGTGATGAATTTTGGACTTACTCATACGAGCCAGAAAATAAACTTTAGTCGTCGGTTTGGATCTTCCTATGTGATAAAAAGCCGAAAAAGTCATCTGTTCTCGAAGTGTTTTCAAAAAATTGATCGCGACGTTTGTTTCGAAAGCAGGTCATGTAGCAACAAATGTTTTACAAGATCAAAGAACTGTTGCCGATTGGTATATAACCATTTCTTTACAGTAAGTCATCGCTGAGCTTTGAAAAATCAACCCCGAACGACGAATCATCCTCCACCAAGACGATGCGAGGTAGCACACAGCACGCAAGACGATTAAATTTTTAACACAAGACATCGAGTTGTTAGACCATGCTTGTCTTGCATATGCTTGACCCACTAGAACTATAACTAAAAGGGTAACGATTAAATTCAAATGCTAAAGTAGAATTTGCTGTTAAGAAATCGTTTGTCACAAGTATTTTACCATCAGGAAAATCATGTATTGGTTTACTAATGAAACAGACTATTCCATGTTCATGGGAATTTTTTTATTTGATTAAAGTGGCTTGAAGAATCTTTAATCGTGTTTCTTTTGAACAGTTGTCGTATATGGCATATGGCCTTTTCAGTAATAAATTACAAATATTGCAATTACTGAAAACTTTCCAAATATAATAGTTGAGTTTTTGTAGTAGTTACACAGTAAGAGTAATTACCTCTTCAAGGGTACATCCTAGCATATTCCGCAATTCTTGTAAGGATGTTTGCAAATTTCCATTGCTAAGTTTGTGTTGAGAATCCATCACTTTCACTAGTTTTCTGTATTTAATTCATTTTTTACCATCACATATTTAAATATCATGTTAATTAGCAAATATTTCCATTGCGTTATCTGTTGCCACTCCTTTGTTTTGCATTTTAGCCTAACATCAATATTGGGGCTTAATTTGTAATGTACATATGTATCTGTCGAATAAAATTTACAACTTAGAATTACGTTGCAGATGTCCTAACTGGAAATTTCATTAGGCTAATTCGGCGGTTACTGAATTACGTCCGAGCGTTGAAAATTCTGATTCTGGTTCGATATTACTTCGCGTCGGGGCTTTCCGACTAATTCGAATGCGTACTACAACGTTGTTTGCGTTTTTCGTGTTATTTTTTGACGTACGGGCTGGTTATGATGTTTTACAATTCCTCACTCGTTGAACTAATTTGAAAGCATTTGTTGATTTAGTTGAAAAACAAAAACTGCTGTTTGCTGTCACCGTAATTTAATAACTTCATGTTTTACGCTTAATATAAAAACGGTGTAGTTCATGGAAATTACATTTTGTTGTTTACACCATGTTAATTAATCTGATAGGTTATCTAATTCTATATTTTGAAAGCACTCGATATGGTTTCTTCACATTTGACTTGAAAAATATCAATCATTTGAAAACAATAGGAATACAGAATACACTTACATATGTAGTCTGACAATTAAATAACGGAAATTTAATTCAAATCATAGAATATTTAGCGCCATGTATTAACCGGTAACAGTATTAGAAACACAGGTTTCCTCTTTTATACGCACTCAAGTTTCAGTAAATCGAAGGATAGCTTATAAAGTTACATGCATTTTAGTGACTGTAGGTTAGGTGCTCAAGTGAAATCAGAATTGATCAAAGAGCAAATATTAACTTTTGTTTTAAAATAGAAAAAGAAAATTGCTGGAGCATACAGACTATCAAAGAAAGTGTATGTCTTGTGAAATTTAAAAACAGCCGTGAAGATTTAAATGATGATGCAAGACCTAGACGTCAATAAGGTGAAAATTGCGCTGAATTGGCGCAAAGAATTTGATAAATTAAAGCTATCGATGGGAATTTTACTGTGAGAATGTTGGCTAAAGAATTAACTACCTATAGAGAGCTGCCCGACAAATTTTGATGATCGATTTGGATAAAAGAAAGGTATATGCACGTTTGGTCCAGATTAGTTGAATGTAGACCAACAAATCGCTTGTGTAGCGCGTTGCATTCTTCAGCAGTTTGAACGAACATCCCAGAGTAAGAGAAGGAAAGAGAGACAGAAGGGGGGGGAGAAAGAAAGAGAAGGAAAGGGAAAGGTGGGATCCCGACGTTTCAGCTCCGTCGTAGGAGGGTTCTTCAGGGCAAACAGGCAAATCAAAGTGGCACGGTAGCTCGACGTGTAAACCACGCTAGAGGCGAAGCCACTTTGGCAGAAGGTCACGATAACTTCCTTCTCAGAAAGGAGAGGACGGTGAATTCTTATTCACTAACTAATTCAAATTAAAAGATTAACGTTGGCAATACCAAAGAAATTAAATTATAATTTAAAAACCAGCGGAAACTCACTTAAATAAATAAATAATTTAAAATATCAGCATTGTAGGTGACCACTGTCTTCGTATCACTTTCTGGATATTCTCTTGGCGTGGTCTTTGATATAGAAATAACTTTTATAAAGCCGTTGATTAAATGATGAAAAACTTGCCTCTTTAGAACAATTCATGCTAGTTTTTTTCTTCTTGGCATACTTAGAAACCGCATATTAATGTTCTATGTATTTAACAATAGGTAAACTTTTTAATATGAATACTGAGGTTACCACGGTCTCCTAAACTAGCACTTAACGACCACTTTATTTAGGATTTATCTAAAATCATAGGTATTGAACGATATTCTAAGAACTGTACAACAGTTGGAAAATATAAATACTATCAATGGTTTCTACAATAGATTAGGATATTGCCTCACATAACGGGAATATTTTTGGAAATATGATGCATTCAAGTTTAAATTTCTGGTGTTTTAATTTTATTGCGTTTGCAGATTTTCTTATTAATCGTGTTGCTGTAAATTAACATTGATAAATTAGATACATTACTTATTGTACGTACCTAAAAGTTTTGTATTTAAAATAAATGCATTGATATCAGCGTTACTTATATGTTGTATGATGAAATAAATTTTCTGTATGGATTAAAATAATTTTCCCCATTTACCAGAAACTGTATTGACAAAATAATGCATCTAGTATTTTATAATGTCACTGCGATTATAAGGAAAGCTGTACCGTGAACACAGTATTATAAAGTTTTTAGGCATTCATTACAAAACAAGTTGTAACTGTTTTGTAAAGAGAATCGTGGAGCAAAAACAATACGAACACGTTGTAAAACATTATTTGTTCACTGAAACTAACACCGCTTGCATGACAATGCTTCGTGTTGTAAAGTCCAATTTATTAAAAGTTATGTAACTTCAAAACATTTGCGGTCGCCAGTTTAACGTAGAAATTCTGCAGATTGAAAACAAATAGAAAACATACGGAACATTTTAAAAACATTATACCCTTCGGGAAATACACCAGTAAAGAAGAATTAATAGCGGAAAATATTAAAGAAGCATAGAAACAAGTAGCGATAGAATAAAAGTAACAATAGAGAAGCCAATTGAAAGCTTGTCCGAAAGCTAGCTGCTGTTGTTAAAAAGGTATGTGAAGGCACGATCTTTAATTAACGAAACAAATGGCTATCGGCAAAAAATATTTTATTCAATGACAACGAAACTTACATTACTTTTCAACATAATCTCCACCAACATTTAGACACTTATCCCATCGCTTCTTGACCTTACTGACGGAGCCACCTGTGCAATTTTTTTTTATCTCTTAGTTGTCTTTGAAATTGGTCGCATAAAAACTCTTCCTAGGTCGGGGCAAGGATGTGAGAATACATCCTAACCCAATTTTCCATGATTGCACTTTCTAGGCAGTATGGGGGCGAGCATTATCATGCAGCAGAATGACGCTGTTGGAGAAGGTTCTCTGGGGATTTTCTCTTATCGCAGATTTTACTTTGTATTGAAGCATGATAGAATAATACATGCTGTTCACTGTACGTTGTTCTTGTAAGTAGTTAAAGTGCCAGAAGACCATTAATAGCGCATTACCTAGTGATGCATGAGGTTTAAGATCATTTCTTTGCATATGAATGTTGACGTTTCCATTCAAAACTTCGCTGTTTTGATCCAGATTCATAGTTGAAAGTTCCTTCGACCAACTGTTGCGGAACTTATCATGAATACGTTTTGTGATAATTCAGCTTGCCATGAATGACTGAATCCACGGTTCCAATACTAACTTTGCACAAATTAGTCGTCGTGATTTCTATACATCTATCGTCGTAGGATCATCATCGATGTAATTTTTAGAACGATGAAGTATTCGATAAGAGTTGTTTTGCCCGATTTATACTGTTTTATCCATTTATACACATTTTCGCAGCTTAAACACCTTTCACCATATAGTGTCAACATTCTTAATTGGCGGCTTTACAACTTTGGATAACAAAAATCTTATTCCTAAATATTGTTCTTCTGGCGCGCGTGTTTAGAGACGAACTTGTATATTAGAATGAACAAACGAGGTAATGTTTATTACTTGAATTCGCCATCAAGGTTGTCAACTTGACCTTCTTAAAATTGCATCTAATAATATGCAATTGTCAATTACAATTTTCCTCGTTAATTATTGAAAGTAGCCCGTAGCAATCTTAATTTTAATACTCTGGTCAATTTTCTACTTGTTTTATATACCATAACTTCTTAATGGTCCTAATTTAATGGCCAAATACTATACTACTCATTCATTTGCACAAATTGCAGTTATGTAGTAGGACTTTCAATACTCGTAGTATAAAAGGCTCTCAAATTAGATCATTTCGTCGTACATTTAAAACATCGTCATAGTAGCAAAGTTCAGGCATCGATTTGGAACGAGCGCAATTTGTACTATTAATAGTATTGTTCGTTTTATTGACGTGTATTGAATGAGCATCTAAATAAAAATCGGTCTAAGAAAGGTTCGTTAACCTTCTTGATGTACAGCTGTTTCGCGTAAAATATACGACATATTGTTTTCAGTATTTTTTCCAAAATTAACAGCTTCATTGTGTAGTTTACTTATAAGAGAGGCAGCATACGATAAAAATGTTTTTATAAACTACTTAATTTAGCTTGAAATTCTTTAAGGTATTTCTCTAGAGCCGTAAACAAAATTAAGAAATGAGGCACGAAAAACAATTATAGTCGATTCATTAGAAGCGAATGAGATGTGTAACCTGGTTTTATGTATCTTTTATTACGTATTTTCTGTACAAACGTATCCATAAAATAAAACGAAAAATAGCCTGGTGGTAATAATATACGGTTTGTAGTATTACCACAGAACGACGTAAATTATGGCCTGGTGAAGCGAGGGAATACTACATATTGTGCAGAAGTGCGTGGAATAGATAAAATGCATGGGAGAAATTATAATCTTTCCAGTATATGTTGTCATAATCCGATAGTACTTTGCCGAATCTACGTAATTTCCTTTATTTCAATCTAATTTTTTGTTTTCAAACATAAATTTGGTTTTAATTCTTAAATTCTATTCAGATCCTTATTAGCTTTGGAACTAACAAACATAAAGATAATTAATTTTGTCGGTGAAATAAATTTATGAACACTGCATTGCCTATACGTATTATACTCACGGAATATTAACATATTTAGCTTAAAAGCTATACATTGCTTTCTTAACATATGATGTAAGTTATCAGCTTTACTGCTAATAATCGGAGTAATTCGGAATATTAGCGCTGGTGTATTTCTATTAATTAATTCCATTAAAAAGTGTAGAGATTGTATTGGCGAAGGAAGCAATCATATTCACATTAAAAACTTCTCTAATGAAAGAAACGTTAGTACGTAATCCACTGGTGTTTCTTCAAATTTTGTTCAACGTTTCTGCATTTTTTTGTTAGTTTCGACCACTATTATACCTTATGTGACAGTATTTAACTTTGTGCTTCTATTACTGCTGCCTGCTGTTTATTATGTTTGAAATTATGTCCTTTTGGTTTACTTACTCTATGACATTTCAGAACATTAGCCTGCATAAATATAAGTACACTTCGTCTATTTTATGTTTTTACTTACGTCATTGTTTTATCGTATAGGTTAAGACAATCTATTCATTCCCAAAATCTTGCTTCCATTTTCAGCAACAGTACTAGAGAAAGATCGTCAAATGAATAGATTGTCTTAACTTATACGACAAAACAATGACGTAGGTAAAGACATAAAATAGACGAAGTGTATGTACATATTTTTCATTTTACAAGTTCTGAGGTTCCATTGAATCGTCAATCTCTTTTACCTACCAAGATATGTAGTGCAGTAGTAAAAAGCTCGACAGGCACTATTTGAGGGCTGTATTCAAATCTTTACCCCAATTTTCTTTCTTCGCCCAATGAATTCCATGTTCCTGCTGCACTCGAGTCTCAAAGCACGAGCGTTGCGTTAAGCTGTTATGCTAGGCCGGATCTTACTGAAGATAAGTTAGAAAGCGGTCTGCTGGTTTCAATATGATTCCGTAAAAATCCTATCCCGTAATTTCCATTACTGCAATCAAATGTCCGAGAGCCCAGTGATATCCTAATAACCTAAACCGAAACGATGGACACTCTCTCCAACATTATTGGAAATCGCTTATCCATATGGAACTCCATAGTAGCTATGGAAAACAGGCAGCAATCATGAAAATATTTCTTAAGATAATGAGGGAAATGTAGGCAGCCAGAGAAGAGAAAATGTAGTTTCAACCCACAAATCAAGAAGAGAGCTTTGTTTTTTTTAATTCTAGTATCATTTTCACTGCGATAAAAATACTAAATAATATTATTGTTTCTACAAAAAAAGATGAATGCATTACTTGTTCACTTTAAAATAAAATGTTTACTTTTAAACAAGATTTAAATGTTACTTTTAAACAAATCGGATTTAAATATTGCTTTTACACAAATCAGAATATGGTCATAAGAACCGTTAAAATAAATGTTTACTACAGGTTAAACTGCGAAGTGCACTACATTAATAAGAGACAATTGCTTAAAAGAAAAATCACCAAACAACTATCAGAACACATCTACATTTTTAAGCGAAAGTCTACTGTGACACGTCCATTACTTCAGCTGTTATAATTCATTAACTGTGATCTTCTACGCCTTTTTAACTTTGATCTTATCTTTTTAGCAAATTTAATTGTAATCAGGTTTTAACATGTACACCTATTTTTTATGTATTTGTAGCCATTCCAATATTTTTCCGGTTCCTTACTCCCATACACTTTCTTTCTGAAGGATTTAAAAATTGTTTTAATGCTTGAAACCCATTAAATGGGCCCCTTCCAATTATTGTTTTGTCTACAGTATCCATAATTAATTCAATCGTATTCCTATGGAGAATACTTCTCATAGTCGTAACGGTTGTCGGGTTCCGCCATATCACTAGGTTTCTTGTCCCTGATGTTTCGCGAATAACTGTGGTTCACATTTTCAAAGGTAATAAACTATTTTTATTTACCAGTACCTTCGAAAGTACGAACCGCAGTTGTTCGCGGAAGGTCAGGGACAAAAAACTGAGTGACACGGCGGAACCCGACAACCGTTACGACTATAATAAGCAGCCGCGAAAGTCTGAGAGAATACTTCTGCTCTAAATTGCTTAAATTTAAGTGATAGGTCACACACTGAAGTAATTGAAATGCTTAGTTGGATAATTACGTTTGGTACGTTGTATAGAGAACATTGGAAATCATTCACAGAACTGTATCTTATACGCTTTCAAGTATGGCGGTGTTAGACTAGTGCTCCATCTCCTATAGCTGAATTCGCAAATTCAGTTAGGCTTCAGCATAGTTTTGTAAGATCTATAAAGCTATTATAAATTTAATTCTTGAAAGAAACTTGGAATGACAGATTGTTTATTGTGGTTTGAGATCAAGAGTCTTACGCTTGATGAAGATATGTTTTTGCCATGTTAGACGTCTGAGATAAAGGAACTTGGAACCAGCCGCTCCATTGTCAGTATGATTTTAGTAACAGGAAGTTTTTGTGGTGGCACTACTAAAATGAATGACATAATTGTGGACAAACGCTACCTCTGATTAGATTCACAAATAGCAAGAGACAATATTTTTAGAGGTACCTACATTTTCATACAAGAACCACAAGTACAAGTTAAACTAAAGCATCACGGCTTTTAATGTTCCATTGCCGATAGTGGGTTATAATTTAATTGCTTATTTACTTATTTGTATCTTATGCGATAGTGGGTTATAATTTAATTGGTTATTTACTTATTTGTATCTTATGCGTGGGTTAAGTAACTTGACATTTTAATATCTCCCTTTCGTAATGTTTGAACGGCGAACATTAAAGTATGACGAAACGTCAGATCATTTCTGCATACCATGGAAATATCGCAAATGCAAATTGAAACTTATCTGTAATTGACAACGTAGAAGGGTCAATTGAATTAGCACTGTTTTGCATAGTACCCTTTCGGTTTGCATCTACAACGATAGTTTCTTAAATAGTCCATAATTTCAGATTAACAAATTAGCCAAATGTTATCAATTACCTCGAGTATTAACTACGAAACTAGGGCACCGCACGGCATTACCGAATTAACTGTGTGTTTAGGTATGTATGTAAATGCATATGTAAGCCAATTAAGGAATACGTTCGGTAATTATTCCAGTTTCTTGGCATCGCAGCAACTAGCTTACATTTAACGATCAATTTAATCAGAAATAATGCTTAATTACGACACAAAACCTACCATGATTAATTACTTACGTTGTTAACCACATTTCAATTCTCGAAAACAAAATTATCACTTGTCTCATCTCTTTTTATGGATACAAAAAAAATAATATAATGTATACTTTGTTCTATACCTTCTTTATTTGTCAATAATTGGTGCTTATATCCATAGCGCTAACAACAATATACGTTACATAACGATTGTTTACAATAAATTGAACTAACATTTTTTTTTCTTTTTGTTTTAGGTAAGTACCATTAGTTTCCTGTCTTGCCTATCGTTCCACGACCATCCACGCTATGTACGTTATTGAATCACGATCCGATGAATGACTGTGTTACGTAAGTTTTGACGTTCTGTTTTCGATTATCTGTGGCAGTTAAGCGATACAGTATTTGTTTATCTCCGCATATCTACGTCGCAACTCGAAACAATTATGAGGATCATGTTGTATAATGGGCTTTGAGCATGACATATTTATTTACCCCGACTTAAAACGCCGCGACATTACTACGTCGAATGGTTTAGGATTCGAAGATTAACAGATCTTATAGCTTTTGCTATATGATATCCGATAAAAATTTGGTTGATTGATCTGTGTTTCATGTATTGGGTAAATTAATGACAAAAGAAGAATATATTCTCGCTTGCTATATCTACGAATCGAGTAAGATATTATTCCGATAATGTTTAAATTGTGAAAGGAAAATTTTAAGGATTTCGAAATTTCTGAACTTAGAATATAAGAGCCATCTAGAAAGTAATGGTAATTAAGATTGTTGCGTCGTTGTGAGTTCAGGGTAATTAATTCTTGATAAAATTAAAAATGAAATAAGCTACCCACAGATATCTGAATTTTATAAATTTATCGAGGTTTGGTCCCGTTTCTTTAATTTTATATGCAATTAATTAGGTATTATTAACATTTTCAAAGTGTTTCTATATTGAGCTAATGTTGCGAGGTATCTACAAATCTTGCACTCTGCTGAAAAGCTGTCGCTATGTTATGTTAAAGTTTAACTTGAATCATTAAAGCAAATCATGTTTGAAAACAGTTGATATAGCTTAGTATCTAATATTTACCATATTTTTTGCGATCTAAAAGAGTTTTTAAGTAGTAGTCACTTAGCAACTCATAAAAATTGATGAAACCGAATATGAAACCGTTATCACACAAAAAAAACATTACAAGTATTTGAATTTGAATTGGGATTTTGCAAAGAAATAGTGTAGGAATTCCAGTAAGTGTACAACAAATATGTTTCAATCCAGGAACTAATAAATTTCGGAAAAGACGTTCTGCCTTTTTACTTTCTAGGCGATTTTCGTATAAATTACTTCGATTTTGTCTTTACAAAGTTCAAATGCCAAAGTATTTTTAAGAGGTAAAAACAATAATTTCTTGGTCCAAAAGACATTATTTCTGGAGTGTCCTTTAAGTAATTTTCTATCTGAAGATTTCAATTTGAATCCCACACGTCCATAATTCAAGTAGTTACAGTAATGGCACTCATCGCTAGTTTCGAGCGGTGATGTTTTAGGGAGGAAGGAATCCATAGGATTATCGCGAAATATGTTTAGCAATTTATGTTTTAATTATTATGTTTTTATTAAATTATTTCGTTAAATTAATTGCAGCTGTTTACATAGGATGCAATTTCGTTTTTTTTTTAAATTATGGAATAAGTAAGAGTATACGTTTACGTAACATCAATAATGTAACGTTATAATTTCAATACTTTCTTCCCGCTATGAGATACCCAAGATCACAGAAACTGTCACATCGAAAACCTATTCATAAAAGAGGTGGGCGCATGAAGTTCGCATCCGCACTTGTGGTTGTTTGTGCCGTAAAAAACTTGTCTTGTGCTCATTTACTTACGTAAGCTGTAGCTACTGCAATACCCGTACGCCGACTTACTTTTGAATACATATTTTCCTTAGTGAATGAAGAAAATTGTTACAATATAGGAATTCTCATCACTAGAAGCCGATTGGCGATTTTTGAAAAATCTGAAGTGTAAGGGTAGTATGATCTTGGCCTCCACATTTCAAGCTCTACTATCTCAGGAAGATTGGCTCCACTTTTCGAGTTTGAATATCTACATATACGTATGTTTTTTTTCTGTATACAGCTTGTGTATAAAAATTCGATTCGTTTCCAGCCGAATCCATGAATTTTTTCAGGAGTGAAAAGGTATCGTCCTAAAAAAATATTCAAGATAAATTCCATGTTTTGTTCCAACAGCAAACAAGCCACGGTCACCGGTTATACAATTAATGAATATTGAAATTAGATTTACTTTATAAATAAGTTTTGTATGTACAAGATAACCCAAATCGGATGTAAACGTTAGATAAATATACTTGCAGTGTAGATACGCAGAAACGACGCAAACTTGCCAGGGCTGGTATTTCGAGATTAGCAATTTTTCGGCATTAGCGAAGCCTAATTTTAAATTTATTTTACAAATTTCGCAAAAGTTGTTTTTTCATTTTTATTGTGTAGTACTTTTTTTATAAATTAATAGTAGTAAATTTAATGAAGTTTCCAAACATGTATAATTTCGTATAAACCTAAAATTTTGTATTTTTGGAAAAGATATTGGATGCCTCTAATTTTCTGCTTCTTCTTATAAACTGGCTGCATGTTACAAACAGCAAACCATTTTTTAACCAAAATCACCACAGTAAATCGTGATGTTAAAAATAACATTCAATAGATTAGTACGTATGATCAATCAGATAAATAGCAACGCCATTCATTCCTATACCATTAGATTTGTTCTTGTTAGATTGTATGAAAATCTAACCAATACATGTTGCAAACTAATATCGATTTATTTGCTAAACGTAAAAGGCGTGAAAAGTGCATTTAAAGTACTGAAAGAAAGTTGAAATAATACAGATATCTTCTCACTATACTTCGTCAACTTGTTTTCAAATAAATATTTATTTTATTAACGTTGCCTTACGTTTTGTCCATACTATAGAAGGGAAAAGAAGGGTAAATCCTACGTGTATGTATCAACAATGATTACATTAGCCAACACACATTTTGGTGCCTCGGATTTTTGATTAAGCAATTTTGGGCTGCCTAATCCAAAAATACCGTCAGATTCGTTCTATCAGTTTTCGAAATTCACTCTTTCTGCCTTATTTAGGAAAAATTCTCTAAAATTAGATATAGTTTTATTATGTACTTAACTTTTTAAATATTACTATTCGATAACTGTTAACTGAAACACAAAAAAATGGGTAGGAGGTATTTATTTAACAGAAAAATATGCATATACAACTTTCAATCTTCAATTAAAAATTTCCTTTTATAAGATTTCCTTGCGTGAGGTTTACCGGAACAGTCTCGTTGCAGATTCCATCCCATCATTCTCGGTACTTCTCGTCCATAATGCTGGTGTGGTTGTGAAATCTTTCACCCTGTCCCTCACTAACATCACCTAAGTTTTCTGGAAAACGAAAGCTGTGAAGGTAATGAATCTTGATGATCGTGTTACATCCGAGCGTGTGAAAGCTAGAAGACATCTGTTCTACTAATAAATAACGATGAAATTTATTACATATGAGTAATAAATTCCACCGCGGTATATCTCAAAAACCAGAGCTGCTATGAGGAAATGACAGTTATTTTTGGAACCAGCACATCAGATATACCCTAAATTAGTTCGTATCTTACAGGCACCACGACAAAGATTTTATTTTGTTGGGCGATGTTATATCACAAAATATTCGCAAACCAAAAGAGGATGATAAAATCTGATAAAAAAATGTTCGCTTAGTTCGTATTTAAAAAGGACAATTTCGAAACACATTTGTTAGAAAAAAACTCAATTTTCTTTTTTATTAAGGCATAAACCTAGCGATGGACTTGCTTGCAGTCACCATATTCATGCTTAATTCAGGATTTTTAATTCGAAGATAACCAACAAAATTTAATGAGACCAGTCTACAGAGAGCCAAAACGAAATATTCGTTTTAGACGCGTATAAAAATAACTTCCAAAAAAAGTTCTGAAGATGAAATTTCCATTAAAGCGTCAAATCATAAAACGCTTTCGGGTCAGAAATACTTTTTTAATTCCGTACATTCGTAGTTGTTCGCCGAGAGCGGCATTCTGGTTGTCTGTCAGCGGCGCAGCTCCACCTCTACCACGTGTTCGGATGACTCATCGCGAATTAGGCGATCGATCGCGAACCGCTGACCTCCACCTTGCCTCGCTCCACCAAACCGAGGATAACCGGGAGCAACGGGCAAGCGACATCGGTGTAGACAGAAATCGTGTGTGTTGTCGCCTCGGTCGGAGTTTGGTCGGGCCTAAGAAAGGAAAATACGTGCATTAATATTCTGCATGTGTTCTTCATTAACTGGCGAAATAAGACCTATGTATGTGTTGGAGGGTGATCCTGCACGGTAACGTTATCGAGAAATATCAATTAAGGGTACGTTAGTTACACCGTTTAGAAAGCACAACGAGCTGAAAATTGCCGAATTAATAATATATAAGGCGTGTTTAATATCTTACGTGCGTCTAATAGTTTCCATATGCAAACTATATGTCATTGTAAATGAATGTATTTGCTTATGCTAATCAACCCGATGACAAATGATAGTTAAGATACATCTACTTGATTAACGATCGACGATAACGATCATCTAAACGTGATTTGTAATCTAGTAATTACGACATTATTGTACCATAAATACGTTCTTGAATGACTTTCCTAAAAAAAAACATTGCCCATCCAGATAACTATTCTAATAAGGGATATTGTGCTATAAAAGCTAATCCTCTACAACTTCATAAATATCATAGCACCATAAAGAGCAGATTATGTAACTGGTGTTCCAGTCTTTTCGTATCTCTAACGCGGAAATCTCCGAAGTCATCCTTCCTACAGCGACAACAAAATGACACATTGGGGTTACAGGACTGTGTCTTTCGAGGTTTTACTGTTGCGTGATTGCAGTTGACAGTTTCAGCTTATCTAACAAAGTTATAAATCCAATGTCAATGATGTAATATAAAATTATAATACAGCGTTTTCCAAATATGCCAGAACGCATAAATGTTTTTTAAATCGTAGAAAATTGAAAAAAGGAACTTAGATTCTTTTAAATTTTATTCTGGGAACAGTATCTGAATGTGATTTTGCTCAACTTCGGAATGAAATTACTAGTTCCCCACATTCATACCATCTTTGGCGAGAAATGGGTACAAGATAAAATAAGTTCAAAGCTATTCTTATATGTAGAAATTATAACCTACACTATCGCTCAAGTTTAAGACCACTTGTATTGTATTTAATAAATGTACGAAAAAATAGCAAAATGTTAAAACATCAATATTATTTTGTATTACAGTAATATAACTATGGTTTTAACATATGGTGTAGTAATGATTCTAAGATTACAATTTTTTTTTAATTTGTTTTAACATAATATACATATACAATTTATTTATTTATTTAAACACCTTATTTTTGGAAGGAACGTTGTGTAGATAGCAGTTGAAAATTACGTTGCTAACTAGAGCCGGCTTTCCATTATATTTAATAAACGTCCAATAGTTTTACAAAAACAACAATAACGTTATACAGCAGCTATTTAAAAATAACAAAGGGATTAGATTGGTATACTCGGAATTCTCAGTGAATAAGGGTAATACAATTGCGTACCTACCGTCCGAATTTGGTTTTCTCCTTAAGTAAATTTAGATAGTTAGTTCAGTTCTGAGTCTTAACACGAAAATTCACTAACTTGATAAATAATTTAAAAGAAGTCTATCTCCCTTATTTGCATATACACAAACAACACTTAAAGAAGTGAAAAAACCAGCGCACCTAAGTTCAACAAAATATTTGTAATCAATTTTACATTTTTTTTCTAGTGACGTGTCTTTAAGTGGCTGTTTAGTTCAATTGTATTTTTAATGTTTAACTGTTTTCGCTTCCCGTTATGTGCAGTTTATTTGCCTATAATGTATAAAGATAAAAGTTGAGCATTGGAAAACGCGCTGCAATAATTTCTCTTCGTAGAGCTGATAAAAGTGAACATTACATCTCAAATAAAGTAAAAGTTTCTTAAACAGTTTTTGAACTGTTGTTCATTCCGCAGTTGGAAAATATCCGAAAGCAATTTTGATCGTCCGTGCTTGACAAGGTCTAAAATTAAAAACATTGGTGAAAATCAATCACTCTGTTAATCAAGAAACGAAATCGGTGGTTTGCAACACCAAAAATTGTACGGTTATTAATAGAACTCGTCAAAATATTGCATGTGGCCTTAAAAGGAGGCACCGCTATTAGAACACCAGTAGTTTGTAAGGAAAGAGAGAAGTGCTTAATTGAATTGTGGAACCTGTACGAAGAAGCTTCTTTAATGAAGTCAAAAATGTGGTGAGACTTGAAGGATTTTGGATCAAATAACAATATTAAAAAACACACAGACAAGTATGTATACTTGTGTTATTGTTACCATGTTCCATGTGCTTGGTTACCACAGACACTGGATCTTAATTCTATAGAGAAATTGTATAATGAAGTAGACAAAAGAATACATTAGCGATTTATGGGGGTTTCTGAAGAATGAAGACGGAGAGATGAAAACTGAACATGGATTCAGAGAAAACGTTGTAATTTTCAAAATTTGGAAGTAAAATTGCTGAATGCTTATGTTGTGTCGGACGTGCACCTCAAAAAAGTTATCTTCAAAGAAGAGGAAAGGACCAACTACACGTATACCGCTTAGAGATGTTAGATTAGTCAATGCAATGCACTTTTAAATTCTGTCTTATGTTCGCCAAAGATGTAAATTGCCAATCTTCGATTAGCTCTTACCTACTATATGCGAAAAATGCGGAGTGAACTTATGTTTAAATAAAGATAATAGCTGCTTTAAAGTATTTCACAAAGGGAAATATGGTGCAGATAAGTATAGTCGTGGATTTCCGTAGTCGTTGTGCTACGTAGTTGGTTATTTCTCGGGCTAAAATCCCAGAAATGTGCTAATAGTTTACCGACGTTGACGTTCAATTTCATGCAGAGGGCTAAAGGAGATTTGAAGCGTTGGCGATGTATTTACGCGCGATAGTGTAGTTAGTTATTAGTATACACAATAGATCACAATTTGGTAGAAGCAAAAATATTTCGAAGATATGGCCATTTGATCAATAATTTCTTAAGTATTTTTCGCATTAATCTTGTACTAATAAATTCGTGCAGTAAAGAATTAATGTTCTATATTTATCCTTATTAATTAATTAAATGAAAAGAGGATATCAATTAAAAGGTAGCACGATAGTAAAATGGAAAATAAAGGTGAATAAACGGATTAGTTTATGCAATGAAAATAATAAGTCAACACCGCAAGTTATATAAAGTAAAGTTACATAATTAAAAAAGTTATTTTTCATGGTTGTAGAGCATTCTGTATGACTCACATACTCATCAACTAACCTCGCCTTCAGATTTATTCCTCTTATTTATAAAATTTCCTAGTTGTTAACTAGACGTCGGTATACATATAATTGTTGTAGTTTTTACACAGATAAATCATTTTAAATAACTAATTTGTTGACAGGTAATGAGAGTTTAGGATGGAATATTCCCGTAGTTATAGATGGAGTACTTGTTTTAATATGTTTGAGTATATATACACAACAATATTAAGAGGCTGTGTTAATAATGAAGCACATAAAGTGGTAAATATTTTTATTTATCTATGAATATACAAACAGAAAATACTGATAACAGAAGAGAAATCAACTTGTATGCATTAAATATAATTCATGTCCTAGTATTATCCATACACGTTTGCTAGTTGTATTTGTTAATTTTAGCATAAATTATGTTTACTTCTGTATAAAGTTTTAAACTGTTATATTTAGCGATGTGTACAATGTAACTAAAGGTTGTGCGTATGTTTCCATTACTTCTTTTACCGTATGCAACTAAAAAAGCCATCCACTTTCTGTCCAAGCAAAGTTTATTATTTATTTTTATTTAATGACTTTGAACATTTAATAGTTTATTAATTATAAACTATTCTCATAGCTACTAGATTATAAAAATCATGAACACAATACAGAAGTTGCATAATTGCATAAAATTACCAGCACAATAAAATTTTACGGGCTTTATAAAAGCGCCTCCCGTTGATCTAATAAAGCAAGTTCATTGTTTCAAGCTGAATTTTCATTATCGTGTTTCCGCGTCATTATCGATTAGGACCCAATTTAATATTCTGACTAGATTCTAAGAGCTTCGTGGACGTCAAGGATTACCTTTAATTGTGCCCTTTAGAATATAGTTTCTAATCATTATTCACTTTCCCTTTCGTATTAATTTTGTGAAATTTCGAAGTAATTACAACGTTAAGATTGAGAGCCTTTCCGGTATTTCATTGTCTAGACACAGGCTTTGGACTTTAAACGTCGATAAATGAAATAAAACGTTTGGATTTGACGGCGATACAAACGTAAAGGTGATTTTTTTTCCTTCCGGCGCTATATCAACAGAAGAGGCCCTAAATCGTCCGAAAATTTAATTGATGTTTTCTCCCATCATCGATATCCCCCCGGCTGGCTTCTGACCAAACAATCTTCAAGTTAATAAAAGGGACTTTACATGTTCGGTACACATTCGGTCTTGCTTAATTTCGCATCGTATCTCACCTGCTCCTCTGTTTGCTTTCCACACGGCTCCCACATTCGATATAAAAGCTTTCGTCGCTGCTCGTCTGTGACAACAACAATTAAATCAAACCCATCGAAAAAGAAACCCTTCTCCGACGTCGATGTCTACCTCTCCAAACCTATTCATCTCACCACCTCTGCTTTGTCTTTGTGATATACATGAAAGGATGGATCGATTAAAAGGGTTTCTCTTTGCTTAAGAACTTAAGATTGCTATCAAAAACAAATCGAATAATTGCATTTTCGGATTTCTGGTTTAATATGTAAACTTTGCTGTTGTTATTCTACAACTTAACAGTTTTGTTTAGTCCATTATTCCTTTGTTACGAAGTGAAAATCCAAGAATAAATCATCTAAGTACATTATATAAGTATATTATGAATGCAGAATGTGTGTACATGATACATCTATTCAACCAAACTCATCTGCAGTCTGGGTGACTGAGTGCACTGCAATAACACAGCTGTCGATGTTATAAAAACTACGAGATAACACTGTCTACCTCTCAAACGACATGCTAAGAGTTCAATAATATGCTTACATATGAATATTTCGGCTGTTAATAATAGATATTTTTATCTTAAACGTACGCAAACGAATTATTCAAAACTAAGCTCGTAAATCGTTTCATTACAATAATGATAGAAATGTGAAATAAAGATTAACAGTTGTGCAAGCCATATTCCAAGTATCTACACGTAACGCTAGAAACAGACCGAGTCATTATCTTAGTACAGATATGAGTTGTGCGCTAGCGGAATTGGTGTCGCCTACCGTAAACCCTACTCTTTACGATACAGGCTACAGTTGTAACGTGCACATTTGAAAGTGCAGTGGCGCGAGGAATATTTTATAATTTTTTTTTTGCGTTCCTGTGAAAGCATTTTCGCAAAATATTTTGGATTTAAGTTTAATAAAATTAGATCTTTCCATTTTTCATACTTTTTTATTTTATTTCATGGACACACTGTATATCGTTCAGGATCACAAGATAGTACTAAATAATTTTTCTTATCTTTTTCGTTCTAATGTCTTTAATTACATCGTCAAAATTTACTGAATTTGGCATTTCCTTTTTGATAGACGAAACGGGGCTGTTAAAATACAGGACCGGATTCCAAGGAATGCACAAAATCCACCTTGCGCTATCCCTGGTAATGACGTCTTTATCTATAAACCAATATTGTAGCTATATATGCTGAATGGAATTACCTAAAATCTAAAAGTGAGACGAGGCTAAGCTAGTGATACTCTTTCATATCCTCGTACACAATATATTTTAGATTATTGCGCAAGCACTATTTATTCATGAGACTTTCTTGTGCTTCTTTTTGTTTATGAATAAATCAAGTTATCCTCGAACGTTCGAGATGAATAGATGTACATGAAGATTATTGTTGAGATTACTTTAAGTTCCTTTCTGTAGTCGATATTCTTGATAGTTTTGTAAGCTTAATTTATTAGCTTCCGTTGGTCTTTTAGTGATAATTAAATTCCCTTGTTATTAGAAACATTGAATTTAATTGGATTAGGTTTTTGGCTATTACATCTAGGTATAAAAATTTGCCAATTGAAATTTAATAACTTATATGGCGATTTAAATAAGGATTTGTTCAGACAGTCTCCGAGATGTAGGTTCAAATCCTACCGAGAACCGTGAAATTTTTATTTATTAAAAATTTCAGAAAAATCTAATCCAACTAAATTTAAAGTTGGTAATAACAAGGAAATTGAATTATCACTAAAAAACCAACGAAAGTTATTCCAATAATTTAATTGATAATGCAACTTGGCATTAATATTAAAATGTCGTGTCTGCTTGGATATCATTCATCATGGTATATTTGCAGCCACTATTACACCATTACATTAATAACTTATACGGCAATTGAAATAAGAATTTGTTCAGGCTGTCTCCGTGGTGTAAATGAATACACACCGGTCTAACGAACAGGAGGTGTAGGTTGAGATCCTATCGAACCGCGAAATTTTTGTTCTTTAAAGATTTCACAAATATCTGATCCAATTAAATTCAACAACAGAGGTTTGTAAGCTGTTAATTTGCAGGTGATTGTCTTGAAACTGTACCCACGTTTTAATCTTTAACTAATTTATGCTGATTAATCCAAAGGAAAATGTATATAATACACATAATTTATAGCTGGACAATTCCGATTTTATAAATTCTGATTCGATTTGATTCTCAAAGTTGGATTTAATTGTACCGTTTTAGCCATGTGTATTTTTACGAGATTTGAAAATATTAATGATAATTCATATCAAAATAAAAAAATTAAATATTTGTTATATCTATATCCGTTACTACATTATTATACTTGTATACAAAAAAAAATAATTTAATTTAAATGTTTGTGTACAATTACCGATATTCGATTAGATTATTGGATGCGATTATGCATTTTATTCTTCAGCTTAAAACAGAAATTTTCGTGTTGTTAAGTTTCGGAAATAGTATTATCCTTCAACTGGTAAATTGTCTTTGGCTCTTTACGTGATACTGTTGATGATGGATTATAATTAGAGTTGCTGTTTGGGCTACATCAATCGTTTGTGGAACATACTGTCTTTGGCTCACCGTGTAGTTTTAAAGAAGATGTTGTTAAAGTATCCGCACACCACTGAGGGGAGTCATTTGATAGTTTATTTAATTGTGACTGTTTTTTTTTGACTAACTACTTGACTAACCAATGATAATTTCGAAAGTATGCAAGTTTGTGCTAACATAAAAGTGACTCATAAATTTTCATGTATCAAAATCTTATGTTCGTATATTTATTTAAACAATTTTAGTTGCAGGTACCTATAATTACAACACCTATTATGGCAAAAACTATTGCAAACATCTTAATCGCTAGGAGAAGGCCGCTTAACGGTTAACGTAAAATTACGGTATCGTTACCGCATCTGTTACATAGGCACACAATTTTAGTAAGTGCATACACACAACATTTAATCTATTAAAAATATATAATGGATACGCTGTACCCGAGGTATTCGATACCTATTCCGAAATTATTTCTCCTTCTCTATGCATGCTATGTTCTGACAAAAATTAGCAACATACATATATCTGAATGAGTAAAAAGGTATTATCTGTATAATTCTAGAATTGTAACATAACGTAATGCGTACTATTAACTGAATAAGGGCAATTGCAATTCTTCTGCCAACGTTCACTTTTATTAGAGATATCGAGTGAAAAAATAAAATTCTGTACATATAAAGTTACTTTTCTGATATGTTTAATCACTCAAAAATTAACAGTATAATCAGTAATGACACAAACAACAACAAAGAGCTTTTGATGTGTAGACTAGCTTTGGTAACTTGAACAATATCCAACATGTTTAAGATCATCGTTTGTTATAAGTTACGGAACCTATTACACTAGATAGAAAATTAGAGACGTACTTATACAGACATTAAAGGTATTCATTAAACAGGTATCTTTAAAGTGATACAATCATTCTGAACGCGAATAAAATGTCCACAAAAATCTGTGAAATATGTGGATTGCATATATTTTTTTTATATATTTTTTATGTTTCTTGACAAAATATTTCTAAAGAGGTTTCGATTCACGCGATTCACTGTTGTTATTACATAGTAACAGGAAAGATTATTAATTAATCACAGGAAACAATATTTTATAAGCCCCCCTTTTTGAGGACTGCATTCATAATTGTAGCAAATACGCTTCAGTTATAATTATTATATCACTGTTGAACAAACTACTGCAAAAACTGGCTTAAAGAAATTTTGAAGCGGCTTAATTGCTCGTATAGTTCTTAAATGTATCCTTAATATAAATACAATAACCTATAGTTATATAAATTAACCACAGCAAAGACTGTAGTAAATTATGGAAGATGTTGAACTTGTCTACGACTCTACTCTAAACATTTTCTACACCTCCCTCTAATATATTTTGCAGTATGGACTAAATTTGATTAATTTTCTCTATAACTCTGTTTTGCGGATCTGTATAGTCTCACACTAATGCTTGATAATTTTTTTAAAAGGGGCAATTGAAAGAAATCACAAGACCGTTAACAAAATTCATGTTTATTAATCATACGATTACCAAGACTTCTCGTGTCATATTTATTCTTTCACGCATTGTGTGAGTTCTAGCACCATTTGTGCTAACAATTGAAAATCTTCTTTTAAAGTGGTACAACAAGAAGTAGCTGACAACCCACTTTCTGGAGCAAGAGATATTATTGAAGTTTTTGAAGCATCAGTCATTATCAATCGCTTCTTCTGTTCGGACTTTTGGTCTCCCACAACAATTCGATTGTGTCTTGGAAAGTATTATAATCAAAAATAAAGTTGGGAAATTCATCTCGCAATTCTTATAAACAATCTTGAATTGAGTACTTTCACTGTTTATCGATCTTTTGACTATAAATGTTTTGTCTTACATAAAATTCAAAGGTATAGACAAATCATAGACTTAAGTTAGGACATATGAATTTTTTGTCCAAAAACAGTGGATGATGATGCGACAACGAATGCTGATTGACGAGGTCTCCAAGAAATAACATTTATCGCATTGTTGGTTTGATTCTATGATCGTGGTTTTTTATCATAAACCAGAACATCTTATCACAAAAGGCAACAGAAGAACTCCTTCACGAGTTTTATACTGGCAGAAGTTTCTTCCAAAAGCAAATAGTATACGAACAGTCTTGCAGTGGAAGTTTGAGTGTTTGAACTTGAGCAAGTAAAACATTTGCTAAAATTCGTAAAATTTCTCGTACACGAACCACGTTTTTACTTGCAATCAATAAAAAAACAAATTGTATGACATTCAATTTCCAACGTCTAACATAAGTGTAAATGCATAGAAACTATTTTTTGGTATCACAACTGAATTATCAAAGGTAAGTTAAATATAGAACGGATGTCTTTTTTAGTCGTTTTGAAGTTTATGATCACCATTGTACGACGAGGGCTTTGAAACGCGTATAAAAGTTCCCCTTGCTACTTTTACCTCGATTCCGTGACGGTAATGTACTCCGTCATGCATATTCAGTGTGCACAGCCACATCTAATTGAGGCGGAAAGGATATCGTTTTCAATTAGAAAGACTCGTCGTGCATTTCGTCACTGCATCGTTACTCAGCACTGAGTCGATTTAGGTGTAGCCACCAAAGATGCGAAGGTGAGGCGTATTCCTGGTAGCATCTACCGAGCCATAATTTAGTCTTAGATTGAAGTGGGAAGTCGGCGAAGACATTATATGAACCCAATTTAATAAACGAAATTGCTTCATTTTGAAAACCCTACTCTGACGCTAGAAGGGCGAAGGAATGTGAGGTCGTGTGACACGGGTTGGTGATTGCCTCTTTAAGGAGTCGATTTTCTCGAAATTGTCTGAAAATTACTCGAGATGCAGAGACATTTTAATAATCTTAAAGCTTTTTAGCTTTAACTCGATAGGAAGATAATTGCAATGGCATCGTTTAATGAAGAGAATACAGAAGTAAAAGTTGAGTATTTGAAGTACGTGAAGATCGACGTCTAAAATACGAAAACAGCTAGAGTAAACTTATGCCTTTTTTCCAGCAGCGATAGTTTGAGATTCCTATCCATCGTAAAAGTTTACAGCCACCAGTACTAACAAATATTTTATTACTTCGGCTTAGCTACGTCCAATATATCATTTTGACATTCTATTTTCTATTTGCACTTTTCATGCAGGGATGCATATGAAATAACCGTTATTTATGACCTTGCTCAGCTCGATATTGCGTGTGTTTGGTACAAAATTTTAAATATTAAACTGGCTCTGTTCGTTGTATGGTTTTACAAATAAAGTACTTTTCTATAACGCAAATTAAAATGAGTAGTATACATATGTATATATGTGTTTATTTATAGGATTTGAACAAATGAAACATTTTTTTTAAATAATATAGACAATTGAACAGTATTAATTCTATTTCCTTGTTATTGTCAAACGTTAGATTTAATTGGATTAGTTTTTTGTGAAATTGTAAATGAATAAAAATTTCACGGTTCCCGGTAGGATTTGAACCTATAGCTCCAGTGTGCATCTATTTACATCACGGAGACAGTCTGAACAAATCGGTATTTTAATTGTCATATAAGTTGTTAAATTCTAATTGGCAAATTTGATACTTAGATACTATCGAGGTATCAAAATTGACATAAAAAACTACTCCAATTAAATTTAACCTTGGTAATAACAAGGAAATTGAATTATCATTGAAAAACCAACGCAAGTTATGTCTGAATAATTTAATTGAACAGTAAATTACATTTTAAGAATAATAGGTAAGAAGGTTTCATTTAAAATTTTATGTGCAATTTTCTTTTATTTTATAGGTGTAGTAATACGAGGGGAGGTCCAGAAGTTCGTAGAATGAAATGGTTTATATAAAATAAAACAATAAATCTATTTTTTCCTTATCAATATAATCACCCTTAAGCACAATACATTTATTAGATCTATGAATTATTTTTTCTAAACCATCATAAAACTATTTTTTAGCTTTCGCCTCAAAATAAGCCAAAATTGCGTCCTTTACCTCATTGTCGTTCGAAAACTTTCTTCCACAAAAGTCTTTTTTTAAATTGGGTAACAAATAAAAATCACTAGGGGCCAGGTCTGGACTGTAGGGTGGATGGACTATTCATTGAAAGCCATGCTACAGAGCAGCTATTGCAACTTTGCTCTTGTGAACCGGCGCATTGTCTTGCAAGAGCAACACACCCTTGGTCCATTTTCCTTTAATTTTCCTAATATCGCTGCGTAATACTCTCCGGTTATGCTCCTACCGTTTTCTTTGTAATCAAGCAGTAATATCCCCTCACAATCCCAAAAAAACAGTAGCCATCAACTTTCCAGCCGATTCTGACACTTTGACTTTCTTTGGCGGAGGTGTCCCCTTTGTATGCCATTGCGTGGACTCCTGTTTGGACTCAGGCTCAAAGTGATGAACCCATGTTTCATCTCCGGTAACAATCCGCTCCAAAACCTGTGCAGGTTTGTCTCCACACAGCTCCAAAAATTGTTTGGACGCACAGACGCGCTGCTGTTTCTGCTGCGGCGTGAGCATTCTCGGTACCCATCCTGCACTGACTTTTGTCATGTAGGATACGCAAAATGGTGGTATCTGATACTCCAACTAATGCAGATAATTGTTTTTCCTTCAAACCGGCATCTTGCAGTAGAAATTTTTGCACTTTTTCGACGATGTCTGATGTGGTGGCCTCAACTGGCCGTCCTGAGCGGGGGTCGCCTTCAATCGACTCCCGACCATGTTTAAAAAGACCATGCCACTTATAAATCATTGATTTACTAGGACACTGTTCCCCATAAACGGTTTTCATTTCATTCAATGTGGTTTGAGCGTTCTTTCCTTGCTTTGTAAGGAACTTTATCACAGCACGGTGTTCAATTTCCTCCATAGTATCAGTTTTCTTCCGGATTGACTTGCTTAGCAGGCTACTATTCGTGAACGACTGACGCTATAGGGCTGCAACTTAACTTATATACTAATGATGAGTCGCAAATATGAATGACACCTAGCGAGCGCCTCTATCCCCATTCCATCCCCTCCATTCCACGAACTTCTGGACCTCCCCTGGTAGTAGTAACAAATGTTTGCTAAGACAAAACAAATTCAACTTTATATAATTGTTGTCAACGTTACGTACAAATGTAATAAAATCATATATCTGAAGTGTTACATATTTACTGTATATATAGTTTATTTTGAATGTAATTCTAACATAATCGTAATGATGGTACTTCAGTAAAATGCGAACCGCAATTGTTCGCGAAAGGTCAGGGACAAAAGAACCTAGTGACACGGCGGAACCGTTACAACTATGGTAAACGGCCGTGAAAGTCTAAGATACTATTTAATTCTAACATAAGCTTATAATATGCAAACATTTATTTTCCCTAGTAATAAAAGTGGCGAAAACGATAAAGAAGACTTATTTTGTTTGCTTATTGCATGATTGGAGACGGAAACTCAAAGTATGCATTCATTTTTAAGTTTCTGAAATTTTCTTAGATTCTCCGATGAAGTGTTTTTTTAGTAACACCTTTTATAATTTATTTTTATTCGCTATCATGTTTACTTTCGTTATTTTTGAGTTCACTCCAGACATTCTCAATAACGTTGAGGTATAGTAACTGTCCAACTGCTTTTACTACACTTGGATATTGGTAAAGTAAATTTGGTACAACTTAAAATGCAGTGTTAGTTCATCATTATAAACATTGAAAGTATCTTTTCATCCTGATTTTTACTGTGCTCTTGTTTAAATTTCTTTTGGAAACATTAAGATACTCAAATGTGTCCTTATTTTCTTCAATAAGATGGAGGTTTTCTACACCTATGGATAACGTACAACCCTATTGCTTCCGCGATTTCTTTTTAGGCTCTTCGTTTGGATTTTTCCGTATAGTTTTTATCATGGTTTCATTGACCATTTTCAGAAACTGATGGGTTATCGATTTTCATGACTTTCAGTGTCTTGTCAGCACTCCGTTTTTGTATTTCCTTTATAGAAGCATACATTGCCACCAATTCCTAATTGATAAATAGTAGGATTTGTAATGCAACTTTCCACATGCGCATCATTTCAGCTATGAATTACCAATATGAGTACAACCCATTGTCTTCGTTATTTCTATTATTATGGAAGACAAACGCATTTGTATACTATACATTTTTAAAATAAAAAAAAAAATAATATCTGTTTTCAAATAACGACTTACGACCGAATTGTTTAAACTAAGGGATATTGAATATATTTTATTAAAATAAAGCCAACATTTCAATTGGTATTACTTTTCAAAACAAAAAGAGAAAATGACAATTATACGTAATCCAATAATACCCTTAATTTTTTTGACGCCTCAAAACTGTTAGAGAAGTGCATCAGCACTATTTTAAATAATTTCTTCTGCCTCTAAATTTTCAAATAATTTTTTAGGCTATTTATGAGCACTACACATGAGAGCACAAAATTTATAACGTAAATAAAAGCTCTCATTCGAGGAGCAAAAGTTGGGAGCATCGGATAGCGTCTCCTAATTGAAATCAGCGTATAAAAGTTGGTCCCGAGTACAATGAGAATAAAGGATATGGGTTGTCGGTCGGGAGACCTTTTTAGAGAATGGAGAGGCGGAGAATATGATGCCCGCTGAGAAGCTTGCCTTCGGGCTTGGTTTCTTCTTTTTCTCTTTTCCGTCACCTCTAACCCTCCTACGGGAAAGCAATAAAAGCGTGATCCTGACGACTAGGATACGAGGTAAAAACAGTTTCGGAACTTTTAAAACGAAAGTAAAAACTTCTCTTACTCTGTCTATTTTCGCCTAACCGTCGTGTCGTCGTCTCGCCTTCCCGTCATATTGTTAGTGTGACGATGGTGGCGTCGTTATCGACGCGGAAGAAAAGAGACAGACCGTAATTTAATAACGCTCCCGTTGAAGGGTCGATTTATTCGGTCATTGGACGAAGAGAAAAGCCCTCAAGGAGAACAGTGATTTATGCTCGGTACGATTTTGATTAAATAGAAAATATCGCTTCTTCTCGAAGATCCGTCGCCATATGATTGTCACAACAGCCAATTGATGTAGAAGAAGTGTATTAAATTTGTACTCGTAGGATATTATATGCGATAAAAATGCTTATGTACAAGCATTACTACGCATTGCTTCCTTACGTTCGTCATAAGTTTGTAACCAGTATGGGTGTCTTCAAAAATATAGGAAAATTCCGTTCGCCAATGTGCTTTCTGACGAGATTCTTGTCACGTTATTAACGAGTTCACTTGCTAATAATTTGTAAAGGAACTATTTGTTAGGAACCAAATACACCTAAAATTTTTAAGTTGTAAATGCAGTTTTCACACAAGTCAACATATTGTTTTTGTGTTATTTTTTTGCAAACAAAAATTATCAAGTTCTTTCTAACAAAAAGTACAACAGTCGTGTTTCACTGTTTTTTTTTTTTATTTCTTCGAAGGTGCAAGTTATAGAACCCTTTCAATTTTAATACAAGTATGTTAGTACACACCAGACCACACAAATTAATCATTTGTTCGGAACAAAATCCTTAGAAAGCGTATGGACTTCCATAATCAATTCCATATCCTCAACCGAATTCGTGATATAAGATATACCCAAAGAGCACATAAAAATATCACAAAACTTAATTTTAGCCATTTCTATGGAAATTAATTTAACATTGAAAATGATTTTTTGATAATCATGTTATGCCAGTGGATGATATTTTCTAAATTATATTTTATTATCTAACATTAGTTGGACAGTTCTTCTTTCTTAGCGTTCATAAATTAAAGTTTCCCAATTTTTGATTAAAAACTGCAATACGTGTTTGGTAATACTTCAAAGACCAATAAGTCTATATTTGTTTCCTTTAAATTACATAAAGTATGTGCATTATCCTTCCTTAATTAATGCATTTAATTTCATAGAATTATCTTCCAATGCTCGCAACGTTATTGTGTACACAATCAGGGTAACACAACGAAAAAAATCTCCCTTACTATTTGTGTAGCGTTACGTCTAGACGGTAAGATATATAGAGAGCCTCACACTCTTTTTTTTCTTTAATTTATTTCTCCAGTGTTTACAGAAGCAAATTAGTACGATACTGAATATTTTGTATAATAGAAGGCTCAATATGTAAAAGTAAACAAAGAAAAAACATTATTTTTCGTATATTTATTTCAGCTTATTCAGGTATTAAGTACACTACTGTTCATTAGTATAGTCGCACTATATAAAATAACAAAATAAACTAGAGAGATGTTTGCGAGAAATTTATTAATTAGCTTAAAATGTTTTATTGACAAAATAGCACATTCTAATAACAATAAAACGGATATTGCTTTAATAATTGTCTGACAGATATGCGGCATGCTTAGAACTAATCGCTCCAAATACGATACGTCTACAGCATTCTACACTGATTGCAGAGCATTGTAGAACCCTGCTTTGCCTGTCGGAGACTTCTCCGGAACTCACGATCCAAGTGATCCTACCACACTTCAATCAGGGAGGGCTCTATGGGAACCACTCCATTGAGAATAGGACTCCTTCAGAAGATCAGAAGATTTATCTTGAAATTAGGCTTTAGCCACCTTTGCAGTATGTTTGGTATCGTTATCTTACAGATAAATGAACCTCAACATCCAGTTGGTACCGCATCATTTTCTAGGATTCTCAAAGACACATTTTGGCATTCTTTCAACTATTTTAACTAATTTTCTAATTCCGCCTCCAAAGCAACCCCATACCATATCTCCTCTTCCATGTTTCACTGTTTTTTGAAACACTTATCTAACTGTCTTTCTCCAAGGCGGCGACGAACAAACATACGATGTTTATTTCTGAATAATTCATATTTGGGTTCGTCCGTCCATAACACATTTTTCCAATCATTTACACTCCAGTTTGCGTGAGCTATTGCCCGATTTAGTCTTTTCCGTTTGTATATAGAATTCAAACGTAGCTTTCTCGTTATTAATCTTTATTCTACTGTCGACACACTTACTGGTTGACCGCATTGTAAATTAAAGTGATTGAAGCGGTAAGGCGGCGATTTCTTAGGGACATCACTCGAATGCATTGATCGTTTCGTTCCGTCGTTAATCTGTGTTCCAGGAAGGCTTACCGATATCCTTTAATTGTCCTACGGACACAATACTCAGAAATATTTAATTATCCAGCAATTTGCCTATTTGAAACATTGGTTTTCTGTAAAGCGCATATTCTGGCGAGCCTTTCTATATTCAACTCTTCCTTCTTTTTAGCATATCTTCAATCATATCAAATAAACTAACTATATGAAATAGGATCTTCCTAACGCAATAACACTTGTCTCCAGTATTTCCACAATATAGTCCATGCATGCTGAATGTACAGTTTATTATCAAGCAGGTGGATGATTCAGTACCCCTCCCAAATTCTATTTCATAATACATTCATCCCCAACTTCCTACTATTACAGCAGTTTTCCTCTACTGCCATCATAATATTTAATACAGAAATACATTGTTTTCGTGTTTGAATGGATTTATTGTTGTTAATTGTCAATACATATATATTATGAACATCAGATCGTAAATACCCTTCTAAGGAGGCTAGTGTGAATTTCCCTAAATATTTTTGAAATAGTTCTAAGTGTAACACAATATGTTTTTTTAATTAGTTCTTATAGTTATGAGAGCTCAGACATTGTATGTTGTGTGTATACAAAATTAAACTCCATATATGTGCATTTGATGGATATTGTAAACTTTACCCCGTCTACAACGTATAATACGTTCATCTATCCCCTTTGATTACTCATTCTCTAACAAAAATCATCGGGATTTCCGACAACTCAACCTCCGTATTGTAAACGTCAAAGAGGTCGCACCTATTTCAAAGAGCGCAACCGTTTTTTCACACCTGCGAAAAAAACTCTCTCCTATAACGGGTGTTAAAATAATACCTGAATGATACAGCGATTACGTGAAAATTCATTACCATAGTCATTGTGCGACGATGCGCATTTGATGGGAATACAAACACGCGGGAGTGACAGGCGAACGTGATAAAAATGTCATTCGTATCCGTGCGCATAATAAATCTTACACTCTCGTATGTGTACAATTGCAGTCAAAAGAATGAAAACGCGGGCGTTGATCTAATTCTTCCTTTTGTTTCACATATTCTATGTAAGACTTTTCTCTCATAGTAACGGGAAATGGTAAGAAAAAATAACTGTCGTTAATTCAGTTCATTCGTTATTGTAAATTTCAAAATTGTGTAAAACGCGACAAACAGAATTTCTAATTTTCTATTCATTAACTAAATATGTAATCCGATTCTACTGTATCTGCTTGACGTCTGCCTAATTTTTACTACAAAAAGCATACATTTTTCGTAGGATTCTTGTCCAGACTTTTCAAATGCCACTCTAATAATTTTATTCTTTTCTTTTCACTTCCCATCTTGAGTAGTCTTGGATGTTTGAAAAGCAGGAAACTTAGTATGACGTTCACGCGGAAAGCGAGATGGCGTAGGTTCAAATCCTACCAAGAAATTTTTTTGGAAAAAATTTAATAATCTATCAGGGAAGATATAGTCTTGGAAAATAATTTCACTAGTCTTTGAACAGCATCTAATAACATAAAGTATTTCAAATATTTGAAAATATCTGTGCAATAGTTCCTGTATTATAGTGGAATTTTTATAGTAGCATTTGATTTAAAAAAATTAACCTCGGCTCTGCCTCTATGCTTCGCATTTCACACGAGGTCATTTGTAGATACCCAAAAGTTTCTCTAAAGCAAACAATTTTCTGACTAAAACTGATATTGGATCGGAAATGGAAATTCGTGCTTTACATTGTTCAAAGTTGTCCAGAAATAGGAAATATAGAATCAATTAGTACAAAAAGAAGTAAATATTTGCCAGTTTCCCTTACTCTAAACCACTAGGAATTGTTCAGTTATGGATAAGTCCTTCTTAGTCACTTTTTTTGGACCTATAAACGCGGATTAAAAAACAATTTGTATTCAGATATGGAAGTGCAAAACTTTTTCCATTTTAGTTGAGTTGAAAACTGTTGCCTTCAAATTGCGCTACTGAATGTATCAACTACTATCTTCACTTTTCTAAATAGAAATGTGAAAAATTTGTTTTCTCTCATACTTACGTTGCTGTAGAAAACAATTCCGGTCGAATACAATTTACCAAACATGCATCTTTTATCTCCTCAGATGCTCTTGAACAACAACATCGAAACCGATGTGCAGTATTATGACGTTGCCTCTATCTTTTCTTAATTTTGGAAATGCTCCTTAGAGATCCTGTTTTTTTTCAGTTTTACCGGATATTTATTAGATACAAAGATAAGCAAAGTACAAGGATTACTGTTTAATTCTTTTGGTTATAGTGGTATATTTGTGAATCCACATAGACGTATAGGTACTGTTAATGCATTCACGCCCTGAAATGATCGCCCCTTGGCGCCACACCACGGTTGCGACCCACCGCCGCAGGGTCGCTTCGGATAAATGGATGAATTGTGCTGTACGGAAGGGTTCGAACGTCGAAGCCAAAGCAATTATCTTCTTCGTCCTGCTCCTCCAGCTCTCTTCGACACATCCTTGTATTTATATGAATGTATATATCGTACGGAGAGGAGATGGGTAACTACATACAATTGCACGGGTTTGTTGAGATTCACATCGTGCGAGCAATAAACCGGCGAACTGGACTCCCACACGAACCATTAATAATAATTAGCATAAATGTGGAATTGCTCGGCCGTATCTGGTGAAAGGATCTCAGCCACTGAAGCGACTATTGTTTCCTATTATGTGCTCTACCTCGCCATATGTATGATACATACCTGTATTTAATTGTTTAATCTCGACTGTGCTGAAATTTTCCGCATTATATTTTAATCCGGGCACTTTGTTCCATGGAAATACAAAATAATTTAACGATCGCATCCAACATTTTTGTCGTATGCGTTGTGTTTTTAGTACTTTTAAACGATGTGGACATGTTTTTCTCTGGTCATTACTGATTTAAAAATAGGTTTTGACCATTAATGGAAAGTGACAACAAATTTAAATTTGTTCCGGTTTTTGATACATATTTTCCAAACCTGGATGGAACTTACCTAGAGGTTGGCACATCTTGAACTTGCTGCAGCAACGTATAGTATCTCTTTTGGAACGTCGTAATGGATTGTGCAGCAGATTACTACTAAATCTAATCAATAATAATAATAGAATGTTCACATCTTTCAGGGAGCATTCGGTGTCACGTGTTACAAGTGTGTATCTACTTGCTTATCCTTTGTACTTTTTAGTGTAAGTTTGATATTGAATCCAATCTGTTGTCCTTTCAATATTCCGCCGAAATCTATATCTTTCTATTAATTTTTGTTTTGTTTTTGTGTTTTTCATTCTATTCTCTTGAAAAAATGCATTTACGTAGTAATTCATTTATTTTTACCTGTTAAAGTTGAAAGCATAAGCGTCGCATTCATATTACATGGTAGGTTTCACTTTTCTTATTACTTAATTTCTCCAGTTCTTCCATCTATTTTGTTTTTTTACTTCATTATCGACTACCTCTCTTTAAAACTTTAAACTGGTATTACGGTATATAATAAGCCATTTACACGAAACAAACGTTTCAAATAGAGAAATTGCTCGACAATCACACGTGTACACGTAGGACAATTAAAAGAAAGGAAGAGACCGGTAGGCTTTAGAGCAAAAAGCGAAGTGGAACGCCCAGATTACCGACGAGTGACTTCCCTAAGAAATCGCTGCCTCACCGCACCGCAAATTACGCCAGAGTTCAATTTACAACGCCGTCAGCGAGTAAGTATGTCAACAGTATAACGGAGAGTAATAAAAACCAGTCTGAGGGGTCGTATAATAGTAAAAAAGACTTAAGTTCTATACGTAAACGGAAAAGCTAAATTGTACAAAAGTTCACGCAACCTGGAATGTAAATAGTTGGAAAAATGTGTTATTGACGGACGACTCTGAATAATTATTTAATAGAGCTCTTGTGGGATCAGTTGAATGGTGAGGTCCGGAAGAAATCTCCAATTGGCAAAGAATGTTCTGCAGGAAGTGCGGAACGCTATAGACAATATGTGGGCAACAACGGGCCCGCTGTAAGATTTGATCCGGCCCGCGAGACATTTTGAAAAACCCAATTAAAAGAAAATATTACACTACTTACTCATACTCACTCGAAGCGCGGAAGATAAATTGCATTATAATAACATTGTCGTATTATTTCATGTCTGATATCTATCGCTAAAAATTATTTACACATTATAGACGAATCGTATTTGGAGCGAGTAGTTCTAAGAATGCCGCGCATCTATCATCTAATTTAATTTGTTTTTTATATAGTGCGATCAAACTTATGAACGGTAGTATATATTACTTGGTGTCATGCTCCTAAGAGAAAATTAGATTTAGACATCATCCCTCGTCAAAAAATACAATTTGTTATTAAATAAAAATAAATATCTAAATAAAAAAATAGGTAAAGAACAAAACATGAATAAGGAATTCTGTTACACAGCAATAATATAAATAGACAGAAAAGATGATAAAGAAAAGCAATAAACATTTGCAAAATTATTGTTAATTTTGTAAAACTGTAGATAGCTTGTTAATTTCTTTCCACTTATAAATTCTCATAATAATGTAATCAGTTAAATTAGTTTGGAAATCTTTCTTCAACCAGATTCCTTTTTTTTATTTTAAAATTTCATTGTTAGGACAAATGTAGATGTGTATAAATATGAAGCTGGCCAGACCTTTACTTTATCTTTCACTAATTTGCTTACTATAATATACATACTGTTGTACATTATAGCATTCTTTTATATTATCTGTCTCCACATGCTCTACATGCTTCAGGCGCTAGTGCCTTTCATTTTATACCTTGGAAGGTGGCTTTTACGTTATATGCTACAACCGATTTACTTCTTCGTGTGCATACATGTACCACTGGCCCATTATTATAAGCTATAATTTACAGGACTTCTATTATAGTTACTTCTTTGATTACCTATTTATATTTGGATTTGAAGGTTGTCGAACGAATTATAGATTTGCAGCGTTTATGCACGTAATAGTTATTCGTATTCGCGCCTTGACCAGCACCCTCCTTAATGAAATAAGGTTTATTACCCGTGAAATGAGAAGTTCGCACCAGGTATGCGTGTATAGAAACGGCACGAAACCTTTCTACAAGTTTGTAGCAATATGCGAATGCTGATAAAGCAATATTGTCGCACGTGGTATAGGTACTGAAGGACAAACAAGACGCAAAATTATCAAAGTAAATACGTATTACAGTAGCTTAGCAACTTAGCTGTTTTTGTGAATTCTATGAGATGAATAAATTTGATTAATCATGTAATCAGATGAATAATAGGAAGGAAATACGTGATAAATGTAACAATTTCTAATAACTACTAATGTGGGGAATAGATTAAATAAATATTATTGGACAATAATTATATAACCCAAACTATATACGTGTTGTTCAAGAGTTGCGGCACTATTGACTATTTGTTGCAGTGTGTTCGCTTCACAGGCGGTATTTGAAAGGAAATATGGTTCAATAATGTACCGCCAGTGTGTACACTACATTAATAACACATGTAACTATAAAAAAATAAGAGAAAAAAATGTGAATTTACGTCAGAGGTCGTAACATTAGGACCACAATCTCGGGTGTAAATTTATTTTGTAATATAATATTTAAATAACAAATATGAGTGCTGTAAATTTATCCAATTGCATTAAGTAAATTTCCTTGGAAATAACATTTCCGTAATATGGTGAGTACCTCCACAATATATATTTACTAACTAATATAAAATTATTTTAAAATATTACATTTATACTTTGCGTACTTTCAAACAACTTTTATTAGTGTCTTTCCATTTTTACAGTAGTGCTGATACCATTACATTATAAAACGTAGTCTCTGTTAGTGTATTTTTATTCATGTAATGAGTAGCCCATCGGAGTTATAATAATAATAATAACAATAATCATTCATTATTGCCAAACAGCCCAAAGGCAAATTACAGGAAAAATTTGCAAAATCGAGTAAACTTCTGGAGTTTCCTAAAAACTTGCCTAGCAACTAGCTCTTGATCGATGTAATGTAATGCAGTAAAGCGCATCGGAGGAATGAAATTTTTAAAGAGAATATGTAATTTTTTTGAGGTCTGCGAACAGCCAGTAATCGTCTCATCATAGCGAATTAAACATCTTGGATGTGGAGCAATTAAACTAGAGTTCAATTCATGTAGTTTTGCCATTGTTTTGATTGACTTGTTACACGGTGCGTTGTCTTGAGGTAAATAGATTAAATTTTCTTTGCCATATGCGGTCGTTTCTTTGCCATTACCGCCTTCAAACGCTACCTATAAATTTATATAATACATAAAGTTTTCGTATTGACGATCATCACTTTAAGTTGCGAGATAGCAATTTAACACATGGGCTGAGAAGTCCCGGGCCTAACAAAGAAAACACTGTTTTTTTGGTTCAAAATTAGCTTTATTAATCAACGTAATCTCAATCAAGAGCAACGCAATCATTCCAGCGCCGCTCTAACATTTCAATACCACTTTTGTAGAACGATTTATCTTTTGCCTCAAAATAGGCCTCAGTTTCAGCGATAACCTCTTCATTCGTGCGAAATTTCTTACCGGCGAGCATTTTTTTGAGGTCTGCGAACAGCCAGTAGTCGCTGGGAGCCAAATCTGGCGAATACGGTGGATGTGGGAGCAATTCGAAGTTCAATTCATGTAGTTTTGCCATTGGTTTGATTGACCTGTGACACGGTGCGTTGTCCGGTTTGTTACGTTTAAACATGGCCAAACACTGCTCAGAATCATCAACACGTTCTTGTTTTTGGTCAACAGTGAGCAAACGCGGCACCCACTTTGAACAGAGCTTTCTCATAGTTAAATGCTCATGCAATATAAAGCCAATACGTTCTTTTGATATCTTTACGATGTCAGCTAACTCACGCAACTTCACTTTTCGATCATTCAAAACGATTTTGTGGATTTTTTTGATGTTTTCTGGTGTTACCGCCTCATTTGGACGTCCACTGCGTTCTGCATCATCGGTGTCTCTACGACCACGTTTGAAGTCAGCAAACCAACGTTTTATTGTTGTTTCTGATGGAGCGGAGTCCCCATAACACTTTTCAAGCCATTGCTTCGCTTGAACGGTATTTTTTCCCATCAAGAAGCAGTGTAAAATTAAAAGACGAAATTGTTTTTGATCCATTGTTTTGAAAATAACAAAAGTAGCGTGACTCTTAGCACAACTCACAAACTAATGAATAGAATAGCATGAAATTTTAACAGCTGTCTTTTGAAGGTTAGTACTAACTGAGAGAAAGGTGATTGCAATAAAACTAGTGTCATCTATGTGTTAGACCCGGGGCTTTTCAGCCCATGTGTTAATTACTATTCCTACTTATAGAAGCCCGGTATTCCAGCTGTTTCCTTATAATATGTCAAAATTTTATGCAGAAGTTAGGGGTTACTCATTGACTAAATTAAAATTATTGCTGCGAGCGTTCTTGTTTAATAACCAGTAGTGACCACTTTGTCACTGTCTCTTTGTTTGAGTAAGATCCCATAAGTGTGATAGTGAGTGTGTTATTCAGTTGCTTTATTGTAAAAACTATGTTTGTACTTAGTCCATGAGTGACGAAATCTAGATCTAAGCTAGAATAAGGCATGTTCTCAGTCCTATTTTTATTTTCACTTTATTACAGTATATAATTTGTGTGGGGAGGAATTTACTGCGATACCTGTGATTTATATAACCACAGAGTCCTTGCAATCGTTGTAATAATTTTTAGCTAACCGAAGATTTTATATGCAAATATTTTGTTCACTGCCGAATGTTGACTAAAATGAAAAAACTTTTTATATTCACTACGAAAAAAATCAATCTCTATTAACCACTAGTTGAAAGTGAACATTCTATACAAATAGCACAGCTCCTTGAAAGTTTTAGTATTCTCCGTTAGAAACCTTCATCCAAATCAATATTCCGTCAACGATCGCCGGCTTTGACAGCCGAGTAACGGGCCGTAATATTCTGAAATCATATTGACGTTACCTACCTATCGTAGAAGTAGTAGTAGTGGGCAATGATTGTCACCGGGAGTAAACGAATGGAATTCCGCCGATTCAAGCGGATTTTCACGGTACAATTAGACGGTCTGCTTCATTCGCACTAAATTGTCGACAGCTCATCCGAAGTCTGTGCGCAGTTTATAAATACCTTTCGTTCTCATTACCGCCTCCTTCGCATACCTCGACGCTACACCGCCGCGAGTGACTACATTACTTACTACACCCGCCGCGGTGGGACACTCCAAAACCTCGCATAGATCTCCGTCTGTGTATGCAAAGCGCTCAAAGAAAATCGTGCACATTGCAAATGTTCGCGTCATCATAGAAGCGAGCTCTTCGTAATTTCGAGACACTTAAAAGCTTGTCTTGGCTACATAGTCTAAAATTAGCTTCAAGCTTTTACGAAACTAGTTAAAACGCTAGGTAGGAAGTGAAAATCGATAAACATTTCGCTATTAATTCGAATTCTTATTGCCAACAAAGGGAAACATTTTAGGAGAAAGGCATTACCAAAAGTGCTGCAAAAAATATATTTTTCACCAATAAAGTTGGAAGAAATCTTGCGAAGGGCATTGCCAAAATTATTTCTTACGTCTTAAGATTATTAAGGTGAACTTGATATAAATACCGGTTTGACCAAAAGTATTAGTTACCCTTTAAATTTTCCAAAAATATAAAAAATATAATGCAATATCTTACTAACAAATTTAATATTTCGTGTGACCACTATTGGCCTTTATCATTACTTTAATTCCCTTTAGCATTCCCTGTATCAAATGGGATTGATTTACATTTATGTTGGCGAACTTTGTTTTTAAGCAACTATCACAAATACTCTGTGGGAGGGTTTAGGTCTGAGGTTTGAGCTGGCGATGCTAAACCTCCATTTATTTCCTCGCAAACCATGGAAAAGTGTTTCTAGCCGTGTTTGGAAGATGCGCCCTGTTCGAATTTCCCATTTGTAGGAGGATTATTATTATATATTTTTTGTAAAGATGGTTGCAGAAAATTTTCTAACAGCGTCGTATACCTCTGACTATTCATGCTTCCCTCCCAGATAATCAACTATTTAACGCCACTAATCGTAGGTGGCTCCAGAAACAAGAAAAAAAACTAAAATGTAAGATATTTTTTGTTACTCCATTTTTTTACAAGTGCTGCCTAGTTCAATTCTCAAGAATATAGTAACAATTCTTACCTCAATGTTGGTTTCGCCGGACTATACATTCCTTCCAAAATCCGTTTTTTTGTCCACTCTAGTCTGTCGTGTTTTGTAGTTTTCTGTTAAAAACGTTCTTATCTTGGACTGCAGTCCCTTACTCGTTCTTCTAAAACGTACCTGCAAATAAATCGAGAAGGAATATTACTGCTGGTGGATACTCTTAGGGTAGCAGCTAGCTCTGAAGTGGTCTTTCTTCGTTTTCGAAGACACACGATTTAAAATTCTAGAAACGCTTTCTGCTAATTCTTACTCCGGCTTTAAAAGTTCCTTGAGTCTTATGTTCCTGGTGCCTCACAATTGTTATCCGGGCTGCACACCGAATGTATCTTATCCTTCGAGCATTTTGTAAACATGAAACTCTGTCTTTATGAAGTGTGATGATCCTTGTCCTATCTGCTTCGCTCTAGTCACGCATTCAGTGAACCGAATTATGTCGTACTTAAGATAAGGAGCATTTCATATTTCAATACACACTGTAGAGCCATTGTAGTTGTCCTAAGAATACTAACTTGTTTGCACTCATTTTCCAAGATTTTGACTTAAAATGTACTTATTTTCTTAATTTGCCCAAAAAGTCTGGTTACTTAATTTAATTTGGGTTATTAGTATCATCTTCAATCTCTAAGTCTTAAATAACTTATGATAGTGACTTTTAACTAAAAAGATACTAGATAATAATTATATATAAGCGAGTTTTGATGTCCTTATTAACGCTACAGATACCCTACTTATGATCCAAAACTGATACCAGTGCTCTTACATAAGATGCTGTGAAAATCTACACCAAATACCGACATATTCAATGAAAGAAATGTTTTCTTTAAATAGCTAGGTCTATTTTATTACCCTTTTGACATATTCTGAGATGCAATTTACTTGTTAGATAAATTTCATTTGAAAATCTGCCGTTTTGAAATAAAGAACATTTTTGGTAATTAAATCTTCGAAAAGTGTTACTAAAAGTGTGTTTGTGACACTTTGGAAAGATAAAGTAGAAATGTGTACACTTAATTTTCGTGTCAATGTTACTACGTATTTTAAGTTGGACAATAAAATACTTTTGATTTCCTGAAAACCCTACAGTTTCATATGTTGTAGGCGTTGTTTCCATGCTTATACAAAATACCTTTTTTTGTAATTTTTGCTGCTGTATTAGGATAATTTCTCTTAAGATTAATACTGCTCATCAACTCTACTCCTCTTGCAATCATAGGATGTAATTTATATGTGTGTAATATATTTAACGCATAATATTCCTTAATATTCTATGAATCCGAGGTATATACATATCTAGCACTTAATTTTTAATCATACCTCGTATAAAACGTAGTGTTCGCAGCTAAATTATACATAAATCATTTTTACGATCAAGCATTTGCATAGAACTACAATGAAGGGGAAGGTGTAATTAAAATCGTTAACAAAGGAGCGGAATTTTAAAAAGATTTTTCGGCATATGCATCGTACGGCAGTTTCCATATATTGCAAAAATTATAAGATACGGTTCCTGAATAAAGTAATAATTAAAAATAGGCAATCGCTAAATGTAATTAACACATTAAAATTTAAGGTTGTGTCGAAATTCATTGAAAATTTAATCTTTATGTATCAATAATGTCTCACACTTAAGCCGTTTCAAAATCTTCGTCTGTATTAGAATACTTGGATAAAAGAAGCGGTTTTATAAAAATAAAGATCAAAGAGAGTCTCTAAAGACACCTTTTCTATCTCGGATTATCAATAGATTTGCACTTTCTTTCATTTAGCGTTCACAATTTATTTGTGGATCAATAACTGCTCGAGTCAATGTTTATTATAAACCGTCAAATTCCTTCACGCTAAATTGCCCAGGCATAATTTATGACTTACACTTT
Organism: Trypoxylus dichotomus; assembly: GCA_023509865.1. Lineage (NCBI taxonomy): Eukaryota > Metazoa > Arthropoda > Insecta > Coleoptera > Scarabaeidae > Trypoxylus > Trypoxylus dichotomus. The sequence goes on along the minus strand of CM042074.1, from coordinate 40,714,469 downwards.
GATGTTTTTATACGTACGTAAGACGTTCTTTTCCTGATCATGCATTATTAGTACCGATATTTAGTTATCTATTTTTAGTTTAAAGTAATCCAATTTTAATTTAAGACTGCGTTAGAAAGAAATGTGCATTCCATTCTGTAGATACAATTTTGTATTACAAAAATAGCGATTTATTATACTAAGCCGGTGTCTGGTCTAGATATAAATACTGTTACCTAAAGATTTCATCATAACACAAAAATAGATTTTTTTTATTTATATTTTTACAAAAACATAATTCATTTTAAAAAGGCAAACTTTACTCAAAATAATTCCTTTTAGTTTTCATGCACGCTTTCAATTTCCTTGGCCTTAGGATGTGTTTTGAAGCAAATTCTCCTACTCTAAAACATACTATATTTTATAGTACAACGGATTAAGATTCTGGCTTGACAAAGGCAAATTATCCGCACTAATAACGATTGCAAGGACTGTACGGTTAATAACTTATTCGAACGCAGTGTTTCAAGAGCACATATGTAGATTCTCATTGTCAACCGAGTTACCGACTGACTTGTGAAAATATATCCTACTCAGGCTTAACAAGTTCTTAACTACCAAGTTTTACAATTTGTGTGGTGTGGACTTTGCGATACCCGCGCAATAATATCGTTTTCTTCCAATCATTTTTGAGTGAATAGCTTTGTAGTCTGGTGGTGAAGTCCATTGAAACCTCCAATGCCAATTTTGAAATACAGTTGTGCTCAATGGTTTTTCTACTGTTTCTAAATCAATTCCTTAGCACACTTTAGCAGAAATTTAAAAGCCTTCGCAGATATATAACTTCAAAGCCCCTAATTCTCCACGATACCATTAGACTAACTGTGGGGTGACCTCTTTGGATTTTCTAGTGAATTCTTATGAACTCGAAGCATAAAGTCACTTATTTTGTTCATTGAATTTCTCTTTTACCGTAAAAGTTTTCTGGTCGAGTATCTTCCTGGTTGTTGTGAGCGTCCTGCTAAAGTAGGGGTTTTGTTTCTGCCTGATCTTTTAGAAGCTCTAAGTGCCGAATTACTTTGTTATACGAGGATTTCGTCGAATTCTCTGCTTAACTCGACAACCTAATCTTTGACAATAACAACCATCTGAAGTTTGTAAACCGATTTATGCCACGATAAACAAACATTCGGCTGATACCAAGTGGCTGTAACGCTTTGAGTATTTCACTAGGCTGCATTTCTACCTTATGAAGTGCAAATAACAGCAACTCACTTTTCTTTTTCACTCCACCCCATCGGAATATTGAGTTCGTTTATTAAATTTCTATCCAACTCTGATAGGACCTGATGATAAAATGGTTAAAATGCTGCACGATATTGATACGGTGGTATCAGCTTTTGCCTTTATAGAATTCCCAAACAATATGACTTCGTTTATGGCAGAAGCAGTGAAACTAACATACTAGTTTGCCATTATTTTATTTCCGAGTCATTGGGGCTGCATGATACATACAGACTTCTGCAAAACCATGATAGAATTGACCATAATTACTTCGAATCTTACCTGTCGAACCGCATTCAAATTCTGCGTATGGGTTTTATTGCATCTAACTCGATTCTAGTGTACTCGGACGCAAAATAAAGCATCCAATTGGGTGCTATTTTGTTCTTACTCAAAAATTTCACTCTTTGCATGCGACTTAAAACTATTTTCCTTAATTGGCTCTTTATCAAATTGTACAAAGCTTCCGCCAGGTATCTAGTAATACGTTTTTGAGCATTGCTAAATGCAAAACTAATTTCTTTAGTAAAAAAAAAGAATAAGACTATCTATTAACATAGATGGTGCTGCACATGATCACTTGATACTCCCTCAATTGAAGCCTTTTTTTCGATGATATTACGTGCAGAACTAGCAAGCTTTGTGAATTTATGAAGCAAATTTGCGGCTTTACAAATGCAATTAACATTTCCCCTTCCTACCCTTTTTCAGTCTAGTGTACCATTTCGGAATATTGTTCCACGGATTGGAACCCTTATAGGCTAAATAACGGTCAGATGGATAAAAATCGAGGAAACTTAAGATGGAACAGGATTCATATACTTATCCTCAACATTTAACCTTGCGGAACATCCAATCTTTACCGTCACGTTGCAAAGTTAATCCTTTCAAATTCAACTGTATATAAGTGTCTATACAGCACATTTTACTGTCTTGATTTATTATCCTAGTTCCTTTTTCGCATTCCTAGAGTAAATACTTCAAACGACAATTTGTTTGCCTTAGCATACCAAACACAAGAAAAGCACAAAATAGAACAAGTTCAAGTTTATTTTATTATATCATTAGTACAGTTACGTATTTATAGGATTATTTTCTTGGTTTTATTTTACTTATTTCAGCAGAATCGCAATATTTCATTCTACAGTCAATTACCATTCTTGTATCGATTATTTTAAATATTTAAGATAAGCCTTGAAATATGGAGATATCGTAGCATGCGAAGTTGCATCGAGTTTTTAGTGGCAACAGTAAAAATGTGTTGTCACAACGATATTAATAAACTAGATACATAGCTTCAATCTTCAGTAGAGATTGCCAAAAAAAATGTTCTTTTGTAATTTTTCTGGGTAAAAAATATTTCTTTTACCAAAATGTCATCTGAATAGCATTATATTTGAATATACAGCTATTTTTATGTATAATTGCCCTCGTCTCTTCCAACATAATCTATTCTAAGCCAAACTGAATTAGCCACTTTACTGCTCTTATTTTCAACTCTACCTGTATATAATATGTTGAAAGCTATCCATGCATCGACCTAATATGCTCCATTGATTTTTGAACGAATTTCTGATTTTCACGCATACTGAACCGAACAAAACGAATTGCATGCGCTTGATTTGTATCAAAGGAGGTCACTAGACTAAAACGCCAGAACTCATTTAAACTAGCACTAATTCAGTTTCAAACGTCTTATCCGGTATTCACTCTACCGTACTAAAACTTTCCAAAATGTATTGAATTGATCATACCCGAGTTCGGCACAAAAGCAGCGACATATGTGATGGATCTTTGTTTCTGACTGTCGATCGGAAGCTAACAAATGAATATTGAAAAACTTTGAATGCTACCGAAAACAAAAGTGACACGCCATTCGAAAAAAAAATAACTTAATTTCCATTTCAATTTTCAAGCGTCGATGCTTTTTCGCCGTGATTGCTTTGTTTTTCAGTATTAGCTTTTATAGGGTTTCAATTGGCCGCGGCGCTGTTCATCTGAAAATTGGTGCGGTTGTTATCTGACTACATGTTCGCTCATTCCATTGTCGCTGTAATAACGCAGTCTCATATGCATGTACGTAATCAACAATCTGCTTCTATAATTAAATAGTTCACAATGTAATAACCATAAATTTCGAGTAGAGAAGCGAGTACATCGCTTGGTACTTGAATCGGTTATTATTTCATGATGCTGTGTTGCAACGCAAACTACCTGGATACGCTTCGGCTGTCTACATAAACGAGTGTCTGGCTAAGCGCATTAATTCTGAATTAATTACTAAACTTATTTTACTATATTTAACAAGCTATGTATTAGTCAAATGTTTAATGTATACAACAAAACCAAGCCTTTATTGATTCCATTCAAATATTCATTTTGGCGTGGTTAGTAGTATTATAGGATTTATTCCAAAATGCCATAATTAATAAACTTAGATTTTTTAGGACTAGAATACACCTGTCGCAAACATATCCGTATCTGTAGAGATAAATTAGATCACCTTTCCGTTTTCAGTATCTATTAATAGATTTTGATTCTGGGTGAAAAGATATCTATCGTCGCATTAAGGTGAACAATTTCACTTGTTTATGTACAAATATTGACAAGTCAAGTTGTGGAAATAAATTTTGAATTTGACCTTTCCTCCGCCTTACTATGGGAATTATGTTATACAGTGCCACCATACACAACATACGTTTTTGATGTACTTGCTTCAGTGCTTTATTACTTTACGCGCAAAGTTTGTATTCCTTATGCAAATGCACGAACGTATGACTAGTAAATAAGGTGAAGTAATACATATGGCAACAAAGTAATTTCCGATTTTAAATGTAGATGGCAATAGTGGTTTCTTTTGAATGACTTATGTTAATGTTACAAGTTTTGGCATTTCTCAGCTGTGAACTTTAGCGTTCTGAAAAACCAAATTAAGTGTACTTCTTGTGACACTTTGTTGTGTGGGTTTAATTTTTACATATAGAACAAAGACGTTCATTTTCGTCATATGGTGGTTTATTATTTCCGAAATGAAAAGAACGCAACACAAGCTGCTAAAAGGTTAAGCGATGTGTGTGCGGTGATGGAGCTCTAAAAGAAAGACAGTACCGGAATTGACTTGATAAATTTCATTCTGTTGATTTTTCACTCAAAGGTAAACCACGATCAGGTAGGCCAAACAAAGTTTATGATCAAAAAGCCATAATTGATTCGGATTGTCATATGTATTTCTGTCCGAGAGATTGCAGAAAGATTGAACGTATGGCACACAACATTTGAAAATTATTTAAAAAATATGGGATTCATTAAGAAAACTCGATATTTAGGTTTCTCATGAATTAAAGGATATTCATTTAGCCCAACGCGTCAACATCTGCGATTTGTATCTGAAATAAAATGAAATCGACTTTTTTTAAAACGCATAATTACTAGTACTGCTAAATACTATTAAAATGGATAGTTTATCATAATATTGAACGAAAACCAACGCAAGCAACATCAAAAGCTGAAATGCATCAAAAAAAGATGATGTTGTCAGTTTGGTGGGATTGCAAAGATACTGTGTATTTTGAGTTGCTTCCTAGGAACCAAACGATTAATTCAGATGTATATTGTCGCCAATTGGATAAATGAAACTCTGCAATTCAAGAAAAATGGCCAAAGTTGGTGAATCGTAAAGATGTTATATTCCACCATGACAACGCTAGGTCACACACATCATTGGTCACTCGCCAAAAATTGTTGATGTTGGAAAGTGATGTCACATTCGCCGTACACCTTAACTTAGCGTCATCGGATTACTATTTGTTCAAATCCTTACAAAATTCCTTCAATGGTAAAATGTTTAATGATGATAACGTTGTGAAATTACACCTGTTTCAGTTTTTAGTTCATAAAGGCCAGAAGTTCTTTGAGCGTAGGATAATTAAGTTGACAGGAAGATGATAAAATATCATTGATCAAAATCGAAAATATATTATTGAATAAAGTTAAATAATTATTTTAAAAAAATCATGTTTCATTTATATAGCAAAATTGGCAGTTACTTTCTTGCCAATAGTTAGCTTTTATTAAAGAATACTTCCTATAACTTTATTGCCATTATTAGATAATTGTTATCGTAATCATAATCAAAACTATGATTTAACAATGAGTAATCCTCTGCCACCAATAATAGTAAATATAGTAACTTCCCAACTAGACCCTTTCAACCTCTTCTCCAGCGATATGTTGATAATGTAATTTCAAAAATAAAAATAAAAACTACTAAGCGGGTAGACATGCAGGACGACATAAAAGTTCTTGTCCTAATCGATGATACTAGTTGCTAAACAAAAACTCAAACTTTACAACTGTAAAAATAAAAAAATGTCTATAGCACAGGTCGTGACAATTAAAAAGTGGATAAAGTATTATAAAGAGATGTACTTATTAAGCAGCATTAATACGCACAGGAAGTCAGAAACTAGAGTCGCATGATATTTTGAAAAGCTATCTATCCACTGAATATTTCTATTTCATTACGTTTGGTATGTCAACACCTGCAATGTTATATAATGAATGATTAGAATATGCAACAAAGAAGAGGAGCACAAAAGCAGAATGAAATAACCACTAGGCTTCTGAAAAAGTATTGCGATAATTAACTGAAACAACATAACGTAGAGCAATAAAAGAAAAGAAAATACGTACCCGTAAGTATATGTTAAAAAAGTTCTGTTTGGTAGACAGTGTGATGCTTTCAAAGTTATGAATATCTCTATATCTCTATAAATATTAAGAACATGGTGCTAAGGAATTTTAATACATCAATACTATCCCAGATTTTTTGAAATCATATTGTAGGTTTAAAAAAAAAATTCTTATATCAGTATTTGTTCTGTGGTTGCTTCTATACGTTTTAGTCTTAGGAAACACCTATATACACTAGGGCTATTCTCAAATATTTCCAAAGATGATCATCTTAGTATGATACACTAGGGTGACAGAATAAAATAGACACCAGGTAAAGCGGTATAAATATGTAAACAGCTAAATTCTAAAAAACAATTAAGAACTTTCTCTTGTCATTAGGGTAGGGGTAGATGTATCGGAAGGAATTCGTCATAGTTTAGTATCGTTACAACTGTGCCTCGCTTACAAGGTTCGAGTGATATTAGCGACTTAACCCGGGGTCACATCGTTGGCCAGAGTGAACGACGGCGCTTCGCAACGTGAAATAAGTAAATTTTTAAATATTCCATTGTCCCCACAGTTAACCGTGTGATTACACAATTTAAACGCAACGAAAAAACAACAGTGGAGCCGAGACCAGGTATTGCCGGACCTTCTGAAAGAAGTAAAAAGGTGCTTGTACGCGAGGTGTTAAAAGAACCGCGAAAAAGTACAGCTGAGCTTGCGGCAACTTCACAGAAAAGTCAGCGCACCATTCTGCGATACCTCCGCAGTGTGGGGATGTATAAAAGGGTGGGAAAGACAAAGCCTCTCCTTACGGCGTTTCAAAAGCGGCGCCGAATGGCTTGGACAATCGAAATGCGAATGAAGCCCGAAGAGTTTTGGCGGTCTGACGCTTTCATTTTTTCAGACGAAAGCAGATACTGCCAATTCAGTGATAGTGGTCGTACGTGGGTATGGAGACGTTCGTCACAGCAACTGGACGACAAATTTTTGCATCAGACGGTGAAATACTGCGGTGTGAACATCATGGTGTGGGGCGCGATATGGTATGGTGGAAGATCGCAATTAGTAATCTGCGACGGAAATATAAATGCGGCAAAATATATCCAAATACTAACAGAAGGACCACTACCAATACTCGACAACGCCATTTTATCTAAAGAAGACGCCACTTTTACGGAGGATGGAGCACCCTGTCACAAAGCAAGAACAACAACCACATGGAAAGAGGAACAGGGGATTCGGATTTTACCATGGTCAGGCCAATCACCAGACATGAATCCGATAGAGAATGTTTGGCACCTAATCCAGACAAATATGACGAAACGACCCCGAAAACCCAGCAATAAGGAAGAACTCGTGGCAGCTGTTACAGAAGAGTGGTTAAATATTCCAGAAGACACCATTAATCATTTAATAGATTCTATGCCACGACGACTCGCAGCACTTCACGCAAGTAAAGGTGGATCGACAAAATATTAGTCTAATTTAAAAATATTAAAATATTTTGTATATATAACGAGAATAGAATCTTTTTTTTAATTAGTAGGTGTCTATTTTGTTCTGTCACCCTAGTGTATATGTTTTAAGAAATTGCCCAGTTAAAATAAAGAAATTCTTGTCAAAACCACCAAACCATTTGCTAAGGTTCAGAAATTATGTATATTTTTTAACATATGACAAAATTATGTTCTTCTTGCATTTTACCAATGTTTTAAATTCCTGAAAAAAATATCAGTCAAGGTAGGACTTGAACACACAACCTCTGCGTTAACGGCGCAACATAGTAACCAACTGCACCACGAAACTGAATGTAAGTTCAAATCGCCTTTGATACTTAGATGACACAATATCTGTAGATGTATCGTAATATTTTAGCAGACACAATATTTTTAAAGGAAAGTTTCTACTAATTAAATCAATATTAAATTAGTATTTAACATAATCTGTAGATTCTTAAAAAGCTAACCTTAATTTAATTCCATATTTTGCTAAAAATGAAAATAAAAAAGGATATGTTAGTAAATATTAACGGAGTCCTAAATTTTCGTTTGTCTTAAATTCCAATAACAATGCCTTTGATGTACTGATTTACTTATTCATGTCGTCCTCACAGCCAACTCAATTAACGCTGCTTTAAACTTACAAATGTTATTCCAGAATCTTTATGCTCTAATTTCGGGTTTGCGAAGTTCACCGCAACTTATTACACACTTTCTATTCTCTGGCGTGCAACTAATTAACGGACGACGATTACATAGCGGTTGTCCCTTAACCTCGCTCGCTTTTTGCCGAATTAAACTTGCTGTAACTTTCTCGGTCTGCACACGTTCGTCGGGCTAGGCCGGACTAAAAGGCTTTAGTGTCACGACAACGTTAACACACCGTGGTCTCGTTGATAATCTTAGATAAACATTAAACTGCATACGTGGCGTATTGGACGTTGTAACTTACTTGCTTTTACGTATTAAGCTTGTAACTTGAATTAAAAACGGAGTTCTTGGAGATTAGGTTCTCGGGAATGTTTTATTGGTTATTTAAAAAGAGATTTTTGTTACATTTGTATAAAGTTAGAAACAATCTCAACTGTGATATAATAAGAAACTTCTCTACGTGAACAGAATTTTTATTTTATTCTGAAAAAAAGAGCTTGTAGACTTAAACTACTTTTTTGCTAACAGATTCAATCACTACTTGTTTTAATAATAATAATTTGCATTCACTGTGTAACATGGTTAAATAAGTGTAATTGATGCATTTGACGTATTACACCTCCTTCTTTGAGATAGCGTTCTACACTTTCTACAGAGCATTCCAGAATGCTACTTTTCCAGTCGAAGATTTTTTCCGGACCTCACCATCCAAATAAATAAGCTTTTTAACCACCTTCGCGGTGTTTAGACTCATTATCTTCCTAATGTATGAACCTCTCCCCAATTAACCTACATCCAGTTGGTAGTGTATCGTTTTCTAGGATTCTCAAATATCCTTTTGTCATTCTTTTCTAATTTTCCAATCCTTCTACTTCCAAAGCAACCCCATACCATAATGTTTCCTCCTATAGTTTAGAGTAGTACAGTTATTGTATACTTGTCCCATATTTGGTTGCTATTCAGTTATTATACTAGTCACTAACGGTCTCTTTTGTTAATTGCCAAGTGACTACTGTCCAAAAAGTCTTTTAGTTTGAAGAACATTATAATTACTAGATGTTAAGTCATGGCTATTTGTACACATCCAGCTGCATTCACATATGGTTTACTTCAACGGTTCAGGTGGAAAGTTTTTCAACATCCACCGTATAGCCATGTAGTGGTTGCTAGTTCTTCTCCAAACTGAGAGATTTCTGGCACCGTAATCACTTGACAAGCGCTAGCGAACTAGAAGAGGCTGCTACTGATGAATTGAATAACTTGACAGGAATCGAATATGAAATAGGCATAGAAAAACTTATAAAACGTTATGATAAATTGTTTGTACTTAAACAGAGACTACGTGAAGAAGTAGTATAGGAATGGAACAAATTTTGTTTCATTCTCCCAACTGTTAAATATATGAAGAAGAAACGCTCTTTTCTTTATGAATGATCTTCGTATAAACTCTATGGTATCAGCGTCTGGAATCAGTTGGCACTTTGGCTCATATAAGGCAAATTAAATACAACTTAACAAAATAAATCGATGACCACATATGAAAATAACCGTGCACATAAAGCATTAACACTTTGAAATAGCAATAAATTACAAATAATTATACAATAACCAGAAAATAAAAGATAATCGGTGAATATATCATTCAGCACCTCTTCTAATTTACTATATGTAATCATATATTTTCGAAAACGATACGTAATTTGTCGGATAGTGTAGTGTGCAAATACTTATCGGAAACACGGATAAATAATTTTCACACACGATTATAGATATCAAGCCGTTTGCAACCATGCATCTGTTTCCGTTTTGGTTTAAGCGTAACGTTTTTATTAATTGTTAATGTAATTGTTATAATGCTCCAGAATAAATTTTAAATTAAGACTTAAAAACTTTTATTTGAAAACTACAAACGGTTATCATTTTCTTCCATCTACGTTAACTCACGCATGTGAAGGTAATTTTAATACAATGTTGTAACTAGACTTAACTAGAGCGCATAAATTTGGGACACTTTCCATAAGTACTGAAACGGTCGAAGAGCAGCAAACATCGCTCAATGTGATGACTTTAGTAAGTTTGAAAGTCTGAATACATATAGCTTTTTGTTGTATTGATAATAATCAGTACGTATAGATAATTCCAGGACCTAAAGTACAATGGTGTTGAAGTAGTTTGCTTAGTGTATATATTAGTGCATTCTCGTTACTTCTGCCGGAAGAAAAGATATTGTTACACTTGTGAACACAAATATAAAAATGTATATAAATACAGATCTAAGGACGTATTTGTGTTAGACTTAATTAAGACAGTAAAGAAGGAATCAAAATCGTGACTATGTATTGCCAAGCAAATCAGTGTTAGGAAATTATTTACCATCTGTACGCGAAAGAAGTAAAACAAAAAATTGTGGTTAATCTGTGACTACAGATATTACGTACACTCGAGCTTTCGAAATATAAGAACATTTTAACATCGAAACGGACATCATCATGTTTGGTATGGCTAATTCGAATTGTTGATGCTTGTCTCGTGGGGAACTGTTTATCAACAATTAAGACATAAAATATATTTATTATTTCTAATTATTTATTATTATTTATTGCGGTACATCTATGGCATACGTCACAGGTTGTGCGCTCTACTTATAAGACTGAGGATCTTAAAACCGCTGCATACCATCGGTTTTACTTATGTTTGCATGTATTGATGTTAAAATATACAAGCGACAATGGGAGTCTGACGGTTTCAGAGCAACTAATGTAGATAAATGGTTACAGAAGGAAAACAAGTTGCAACTTCTTCCTGGTCTAATAAAATGCCAATCCTAAAGCAGTGGGGCAGTCGACGTTATTCTTTTCTTTTCCTGAAAGTTGGGTCGTAAAGTGTTCCCGGTCTACACAGCTGTTAGCTTATTCAAATAGCATAGTTTCACTTTTGTAAAGTTGAATCCACTTAAATTGAAAATTTATCAAATTCTGTTTTTTTTTTAATCTGTCAACTGTTCTGATCACTTACCTAGCAGTTTCAAATTACTGTTACGTTGTAAATTTAGATTTTAGATGCGAACATAATTTTCCAACATTTTCCAACGTCATAGCAGTAGTAAAACAAATACAGATGAATCTTTAAATAGTTTCAAATTTTCGTTGAATTAAATTATTATCATTAAAGAAACAATAACCCAGGCGTATCTTCCTTCTATCACAATAAGGATACTTAAAGGCACAGATTTCATGCACAATTTTAGCCTGCATGCAAGTTACTAGAATAATGATTTTATCTACTTACTTGTCTTTTGATCGATTGATTACAAAGCATAACAATTAAAATAAAACACATATCAGATAGACACAGAAAATTCATTACAGAATTTTAATTGTAAATAAATGAAATTTGTAACAGAAATGGAGGGAATATTTAAGCTGCAATTGTCGCTTTTATAGGATATTCAAAGTCGATGCTATGTTATCAGTAACTCGGTTGACAATGAGAGTCCACGTGGTCTTGAAACGTTGCGCTGAATAAATTATTAATTTCCGTCGTGTTTGCAAAACATATATAATATTTAATTGGATTTATCTGCTTTAGATTAAGTGCCTGGACTTTGGAATTTTATTTTAGTAGAATTTTAATTATTATTTTCAATTGTTGAATAAGCAACATCATTGGTAAAAAGATAAATATATTTTTCTTATGACATGACACGCTAATAATTCAAATTACAAATTTATTCAGCAAAGCAAGGATGGAAAACAACTTATAGACATACGTTGAAGGCTCTTTATATACTACACAATGTTATCATACTAAAGAAGCATAAGCAATTTTTTAGAATAGTAACGTAATGGAATACAAATTTTTATTCAAATTTTTAATTTCGCTTCAAGTTTTTTTTGAATTTACCGTCATGGTATTATTGCGTATTAAAATCACTTTCTTAACGTGGATGAAACGATGATGATTCATGTAAATCTTCTCTTTATTATTTTCTACGAACAACAGAAATTTCTATTCTCAAGCCCGCACAGCAGTCCAACGATGAGCACCTTACCTGCGTATAATAATTGTTCTCGTTCCTATTATAATTACCCGACGGGAATCTTTAGGCTCTCAATTTATTAACGCCTGCTTCGAGCGGAACCATGAAGCGGTTCGCGCTTTCGACAATCTTAATGAGGATCTCATCGGAACATCAGTTTCGCATGCTTCGGCCCCTTCCTCGTTTCTGTTGAAGGCACTTCTTCGCATTTCTTCTCTCCGGCAAAACAAGACGGGAGCCCCCCAGTCGGATAACCTTCATCATTGCGAAAATTCTAAGCGCGCCGTTGAAAAACAAATGAAGATATCAAACTAGGAACGGTGCAATAAATTTTCGACATTCCGTTTTAAGTATTCAGTAAATTAATAATTACAGCCCTTGAAGCGCTCACATTATTTAAATTAATCGCCTAAATCATTCCTTTCGTTTAGACGCGCCGTGCCTCCCCATCATCATTCCGCTTTAATACTCCGCTTATACACCTGCAACACCAGGGTTTTATATGAAGGAGGTTATATCCAATACTATAAGGGAAAAAACAGAGATTAATAATATATGTAAGAATGTATAGCGTAAATTTAGGTCGTTAAAGAGGTTTGTACTTCACTAGCATTCTCACATCTGATACTAAAACATTTAAAACAAATTTTGGGCAATTATAGAAATTAAAATCACACTATTTTTAGTAGCTAATTTTCTTTAATGGTCCAATTTCTGAAATAATAAAACGGAAAATTTCGAATGAAGCATCACTGAAGTGAAACCAATGGATTTACAAGTTTTATGGTTATATAAAACAAGTAAATTGTAAGCCATTAAACGTCTCACAAAAAAAAAAAATAGTATGCATTCCTGGAAGCGAATGCACGTTGAAACACTTCTCGAACGCCCATCCTCAACTCAACAATGCAATCGTTAAGTTGAATGCACTTTGCTTTTGAGGTGGCTCTACAAATCCGGTCATCTCGAGGACAGTGAATGTAGCTAAATTGTGAAATTACGTTGTTATCAAAAAGCTGGACGACTCTCATTGACATCTGGTTAATATGGTCCGTACTTCCATCAGCAACAAAGATTTCGAACATATTAACATATCGTTTAGATTTTATTCTTGTTACATTCTCTCTGTCATCGTTGAAGAATTAAGGCTTAATCACAGCTCACATGGATACGACACCGCACTATAATCTTTTGGCTATGTAATGGTCGATCGTGCAAATGATCGGGGTTGCCAGTTGTCCAATACCTGCAGTTCTGTTTGTTGACATATCCGCTCAGGTGGAATAAGCTTCATTCGACATGATAAGGTTGTTAATAGAATTAGGGTCGTCATTAATCTTTTCAATCATTAATTTAGAGAATTAGTTTAGATCTAATGCCACTACATGTTTTCTGAATAGCTTTAACGTTTCAGTCATTTCTCTAAAAGCATGTTGGAGCTTGTGTAGCAGTGGAAAAAGTGTGTCATTTGAAGGGAAAATTATATTCTTGTTTTTCATATCAAATTCTAATGTAGGATTTAATTATAGATTTTAAATGTTTTACTCCAACTAACAAAAGAGAATTCCCACGAAGTGTGGCAACTTAATTCCTGGAATACACATTTAAAAATATACACCTACAACAGTACACTAGTGGCTCACTCACCTTATGTATCTATATCTTGATTAAACGGCGTGTCCATTTCTGGAAGCAGACTTAGAACACATTTGCAAGAATACTGGTACTAATATTAGAAAATTTTTCATCCCTTCAACGCAGTTTTTTACATTTGCATGGTGAAACATCCACTCGCCAGGTTTTGGATCTTTTTCTTTTTAACAGAATTTCGTAATCCTTTCAGTGCTTTTAAATTGATTGACTGTTTATCCTTGTTGAATAAATTTTTGGTAAACTATTCTCTTATGATCGAAGAAATACGTTAGAGCAGGCTGGTATTTTTTTTTGCTTCTGGATCATACTGAAAGCACCAACTTTCATCACAGTAACTCTTGGAAGCAGGTACGAATTTAATGAACGATCAGTCGCAATTTAAAGCTAACGTTGTTCATCCATTAATATTAGTGGCAGAAAAATCTTTCTCTTACCTAGTTCTTCAGTTAAAACTAGCCTAGCCGTTACTCAATTAATTAGTACTTCTTCAGTTACCATTCTCACACTTAATAGTCTATTGGAAAGTACTGGATCTCGTACTTTCATACATTAACATCTGTCATTGTTGTTTTTGGTTATCCGATTCTAAGATTATCCATAACAGCATGTCTTCCATCTATGAATCTCGTATGTCATTCAAATACACGACCTTTCATAGCATTTTCACCAAATGGCACTTACAACGGTTGTTATAGTAACCCTTTTAACGATTCCTTTCGCAGTAGTACACAAACAACCGGCTTTATCAATTTGAAATTTATTCACGCAGTAGTTCGAACATGTCGAAACACAAAAACCTTTGTGTCATTTCGATACAATTACGCCATGGACATCCAATTGCGGGAATTAAATTGTCGCACCTCGTATTTAAAACCGTATCTGTTTCTATTTTTCGTCCACAATTCTTTTCCCTAGTCAGCGAATCATTCTTCTTCCTTACGGGCTTACGTCCAAATTGCTGTAATTTCTTCTTACCCAGCAGTCACGTTTCGTTTTTCTTCCTCTCCTTTTTAATCGATATAGTGATTATTCCGGAGTGCCGTCTCGAATATAATTAATACAAACAAGCGAACGACGTCTGAGAATGTCCTTTTGTTTGTCGTTAGATGGAATATCTCGTTGAAAATTTTATGTTTTTAATTTTTCGTTCGTTAATTATCAAGCTGTTGACGTTTTAGATCTGTTGAACTGGAAACTGTTACGTCTTCTTCTTTTAATTATATTTTCTACGCTAATTGTCTAAATTTTAGACTAAATATCTCGTTAATGGTTGGTTATTTTCCTGTTTGATTAAGAGAATCTCGACGATTCAAAGAATTTTCTATCGATTAGCGATTAAACCAACTTAAAGTTATAATTAATGAATCTAAGAATTTTAAGTAAAAGGAAAGTGGACTTTGACTCCGAAACTTTTTAGTTTGCGATTTACCAATCTAAATAAAAGGGTTCTATTAATTATCTATTGCAACCGGATATATTTTTCTCCGAAAATGTTTTACAAATAGAGACGTTACACAATAATTTCGCGTGTATTGAGTTATTATGCGGCCTACGCACGCAACTTAACATTCTCACACACATCCATCATTAAAGCTGACAAACGTTGCATGGCGAATCAAAATGACCCGCGAAACCGCCATATCAGCACAATAGCCAGGAATACAATTCAATTAGGCCATTCAATTAACCGATAAGAACGGCGAAGCTATAGCACGACGACGCGGCATCCCTCTGGTGGTGATCGCAGCAGCTATCGGCTTCAACGGCATAATACAAGACCAAACAAGAGAAAGAGAAAGTGTAATTAGCAAGCGGTAGGTGTAGAACAATACAATTACGACGTAATCCGATATTAATCATTAACGTGAGGCGGAGTTGGGGGAATTGTGACTGCTTCGGCTTAGTAAAGCGGATACTTGCGCTGATCTATGCACGGGAGAGTTCGAAAACACCATTAAAAGACACTGTAATTAATGCATTTGAATTGTTATTTTGATACATGTTCGGAAAATTATAGCAATAAATACGTTTCTAAAGTTTTATAAGCAAACCTGTTAGTTGCCATTATATGTATTTCATGCCTATATATTTTATGTAACATTAGAATGTTTTTGAGATAAGTAGAATTTACAAAAAAAGCAATTAATGGAAATTACTCAAGATCGTGAAGAAGCACATCTAAAGCTGCGTTAGCAAACATAATCAAAGATTAATAAATACTAAATTCACGGGCATACGAATCAACCCTCAGTAACTTCTATAAGATACAAGTACAAGAAGCTAAACTACTCACAGTTGAGTATGCTGGGGAAGTAATAAAACAAAATATTTATAATTTACGCAAACGCATCTCAGGTGCACAGGAAGAGCTCCTTGAACAGATGAGTCCAAATTCAAAGTACTTGAACACAAATGAAGAATTTTCATTAATTGGTCTGAAAATCAAAAAAAATGGTGCACGACTGTGTTGCACCACCAGTTAAGTACGAAGGAAGTTCTATTCAGGTTTGGGGTTATTTTGCGCATAGGAGACTTATTGAAAGTAGATGGCACTTTAAAAAAAGAACAGCGCTGTGACGTTCTAGAACACCATGCGATTCCATCAAGAACAAGATTATTAGAAGAGCATTTATAAGATGAACTCGACGTAATATCTGAGTCATTCTACAAAAGGAATGGAGAAATTAATTGTCAAAATGTAATGTACGAGCCCAAAGGTGGGTTATTTCAGCGAAAAGAAGATTTAATTTTTATTTCCATGTTTTTTTTTTCAAAAAATATTGCGACTTTAGTTTTTTCTTTTTTTTTGGCCTTCAAATTAATTTCACTTTCATGAATAACAGTGTAGGTAGGTTGGTAATAGCTCGCAACATAACAGAAAAAATCACGTTATTTTTTTCTTTGTGCGTAAAAAAGGAAAAGAAATTCAATGCCTTTGCTTTGTTGTCTTGGAAACTTCAAAGGGCTCTCCACTTTTTCTCTGTATTCTTCTTTTATTGAATTAAGTCATTGTAGTAAACAGAAGACGTCTTTTATCATTGCAAAAATAATTTAACGCACCCTTGTATATAGCTCAAGTGGCGACCTCATCTCCTTCCTCAAGAGCAGAAGGAACAAAAAAGATAAATAATAGACGGTAAAATAGCAATAAGGGTACCTAGACGCAATTGATATACAACCGTTCCGTTGTATTTTCGATAGGATAAACCCGGCTGACAGGCGCGATGCGCTCCCATAAATTACAAGGGGCTTAGAGGGCGAGAGGTGTCTTCTCTTCTGGTCTATGTAAAATTATCAAATATATCGGATTAAACCCTGGGGATATCAACCGATGCCCGGTGACCCCGATGCCCCCTCGTTTCCTGAAGCTTCCGTTTTGTTCCCATTATATTTTTGTGCGTTTATTATTGTTTTGTATGTAAATCGATTTAGGCCATTAACGTTAAGTAGTCGCCTATGAATATGTATTAAGGATGGTGCTCGTTAAAAAAGGTTATTCGGAATTATGCATATAGGTAGACTATTGTTTATTAAATTCAAATGCTTTACAATCCACTTATTATTATTATTTTTTGGTATCGAATGCATTGTTTTAAATAATTTATGTCTTGGTGTATTATGCACTAAGAAAGTTAAACGAATTGCATTGTATTAAGATTTTCTAGGTTCAATTAACCAAAATTTTGTCAAATGAATAACCTTTTTGTGATTTAAACAGACAGAAATGATTAATTGAATGAGATGATTTGTGTTAAAAATACTTTATTTCATTTAACCTTATTACAACAGTGAAACCATGTTCAACATATCAACACATTTATGTAACACAATATGCAAACAATTGTCGTTTAGGTGTCGCTAGCAGTTTTTGTTTGCACGATAATGTCACTGTCTCATAAGCGGTGTGGGCCGTAGCACCACCTTGCTGAAACCACCGTATACCAATGTTCTTGTCTTCTCGAAAAAGTTGAAAAAAGTGCGACGTTTGGATCTCCACCATTTTCAAAGAAGTATGATGTTGTGCCATAGTAAACAATCATACCGAGTGGGTGTAATGAACATTGTTGGAGATTACGCCAAAATACAGATGAAAACTTAGCTCGTTAGATATCATTAAATATCTAAAAATCGGTCATCATTCCCGACGAGATTTAAGACAGTTCTGCTGTTTTCTAAACACAGTGTCAGGTCACTAGAATAGAGATGTTTGGACTAACTGAATTTTATAGAAGAATAGGTGGAGATCTTTTCTTTCAAAATCTGATAAACCCTGCCACACGGTATAATCAACTGTATGAATGTTACCGTCAACCGGGGTGCTAAGTGCCATATTTTGAAGTTTTTAT
Organism: Trypoxylus dichotomus; assembly: GCA_023509865.1. Lineage (NCBI taxonomy): Eukaryota > Metazoa > Arthropoda > Insecta > Coleoptera > Scarabaeidae > Trypoxylus > Trypoxylus dichotomus. The sequence goes on along the minus strand of CM042074.1, from coordinate 40,696,338 downwards.
GCCATATCTTAGTTGAATTAAGCTGAATTTTCAATACAATATAAACTTATGTCTTTGCTATCAATTTATAAATTTTAAAGAAATTTTAGTTACGACTGAAGGGAGGGAGGAATTAGTTTCTGTGGCAATAACTCATCCCGTTTATCGGGGTGACTAAGTACAACACCGGGTTTCTCTTTGAAAAGATATTAGAAACGTCTTATGGTTAGTATTCACCCTACAGAATTCAAATGTACAGATTTATTATGTTGGAAGCTGTTTAAAGAATGGGTAAAAACAAAAAATATATAGAAAGGGGATTTATGTATGTTTTATGTTTGAAAGCAGTCATTATAAACTTGTAAAACGTCAACACAATTAAAACTTTTAATAACAAAACGGCGATAGCTTACCAATACAATCCTAAAAAAAATAAGAAACAAACAAAATCGTGAGTTGGTGGGAACACCTTTTCTTTAAAAAATCTGCCCTAAACATTGAGCCAAACCCAAGTTAAGAGGAAACTAACTTTAAAGGAGCTACGTATGTACAGCTGCTTTAAACTTCCCTGTACAGAGTTTAGGAACTTTTTAAAGAATTAAATTTAAAAAATGGAAAATAAGGGGATTTGTAGTCCACCTGAAACTTGTGGCTGCTGATTTCAGTCGGCGGCACAATTTTCTTTTTAATCTGTTGCTCTTTGTACCAAGGAACACCCGGAGGCTCAGACCACTCCCAGAATTTTCTTTTCTTTCTCATGCAGGATACATTGGCTTCCCTGCTGACATCAAAGTTAATCAACATTAAATCTGGATAACATTTACCACGACATTCTATGGCACCGAATGACTTCTGTAGGCGCTTAAACATCCCGATTGTCGGTATGGTGTTGATGCATCAGAGTTATTTGTCCAAGTCTTTGCCCAAAGACGAGATTTTTAGTCGATCGCCCAGAACAAGATCTGCCCGCACGTCTGACATCGTCGGCGTTCCCATATTCTTCAAACTTGGCCATCATACTGCGTACAAATAATCTAGATGAGTAAATTATCATTACCTCTATAAATTATTAAGAAGAAAATGTTAGACTTTATATTTTCAAGATAATATCTTGAAAAATATATTATTGATTAGATAACCAACAAAATAACATTACATGGGAGATTATCAATAATTTTAAATGGTCGACATCAAATAATATGCCTTCACTGATATCATACATATATGAACATTGATTTAAAAACGTGTATATATGAACAGAGCATAGTTTTAAGGAAACATTTACTTCTTACTAATAGATATTTCCAAACAAACATGTTTATTTTGACTAACTAACATGTTCTGGAATCGTTCAAATGAAGAAGCTTCATGTTAAAGAAAAAATCAAAATTGCTGCTATGATCTCTTCAAACTACGTATATCTATAGGTGAGTATCATCTTCAGCATACTTCCAAATTGAATTAATCTTTGATGTATCCTATTAACTTGAACAACATCCGAACCCTCCTCCTATAGAGAAATGAAGAACTTATATGCATCGTAAAGTTGTTGACATGTCATTTACCATCGAAGCATCACAGTAAATGTTTCGCGACGTAACACGCATAAGACATCTTGTAGTTTCATCGAGACCAACACGCACTACTGCTGATGGCGGAAGTTATTTATGAGAACAGTAGACGTCGAGATGAAGGGAGAATATACAGCATCTCGGGCGCTAGCGAAGAGAGGCGTTAAGATGAACACCAGCGTAAAATACCCGTGCGTTTGTTGTAGCCGAGTGCATTGTGTTCATCATAAGATTGCGTAGGCTACATATACACATACAGTCTGAGGCAGAAATAGATTATGTATATTACGACGATTGTTTACCCAATCAAAGTTCGCCGTGTACGGAAATTCAATATTGATATATGGTATCGGTATATGCTCCTCGTCGATTTACAAGAAAATTAGGATATAATTGCAATAGTAATGTGCTCTCAACGGGTTTTCTGTAGTTCCACGTAAATGGTTGAGTAGAGCAATTGTTTTTTTTTTAATATCTTCGGCAACTTATGGATGAAACACTACACTACAAAGAAAAGTAAATGAAAGAGAAAATACAATTAAAAAAACTATTGCGTTTTTTATGGAAAATATTTGCAATAATGATAATAATAACGAAATAAGAAGTTTACCATTCCACCTAAACTTAATAACAAATCCTAAATCAGTTTCCTTCTATTGTTTTGGTGAATCTTGAAATGACAATCTCCTTATTATCGCAGATTTCACTTCGTTGACGCGCTATTGTATTGCATATTCTCCGCCATATACATACTTTTGCTGGCAATATTTTCGTAGATTTTCAATATTATTCAACTGGAGTAAGCACGTTGGCTACTGTAATAACTTGATTTCCTTTTTAACATACCAGTCTTTTGTTCGTCTGGAAGCATGGATAGCAGCATTAAACTGCTGGAATATTTATTTATATATATATATATATATATATATATATATATATATATATCGATGTTATTTTTGGTCACTCGCACATGAAAAGTCACAACATTTTATGAAGACGTAATTATAGGTTATTTGAACATAAGCATCTGCAAAATCCGCACCTACTTCACAAGATTCATTTTAAATTTCGCATTCTATGAAGCCCAAGATCGTAAGAATTGTCACCTAAGAATTTATTTATTGAGAAATGAATGCTACGCTCGTAATGTTATCTTTATTGACCTGATACTGTAAGGCAATGTTCGATATTAAGCGAACAAGACAGGGTGTGTATATTCACAAAATAACGTAAGCAACAATTAGCCCAAAATTTTGCGACATTACCCTCCTTTGTTGGTAACTTTGTGGCATTACGATATTTCACCTTAATCTCATTTATTTCTTCATCAAAAATAAATCTTCCAAAAGGGTCTACAAAAGACAAATTAAAGGTAGTTTATTGGCACACGTATTTTTAAATGTTCCACTATTTTGTTCACTTAAACTTAGACTTTCTAGCACTAGTAATAACTAAGTAACCCATGCTAACATACGTTCCGCAGCGCAGTTGTATATTTTCAAGAATGTATATTACAACTAACTATTCAGGCAGTAAGGAAATGGACGAATGTTATTCCTTTCCAATTTACTACAGCATTGAGAAAATGCTTGTCCTTAAGTGAATGTAAAAAGAATGTTAGTATTCAACTATATTTAAACTGCTCCAAATTTTCCTTGTTTTACGCGTTCACCATATTCTATTGCCAAAGATATTGGCAATTTATGTTGCTCGTGAAGTAAATAAATAAATAACGTAAATATAATCTAAGTTCTTTATCAGAAATACAACATTGTTGTTCGATCGCATTTATACGAGTTGTACTTCTATCGCGGACTGTACCAAAGTATGCAACTTATGGTACAGAGGCGAGAGAGGCCTCCTTCAGTTTCCAGATCCTTATTTTCTCTTCCTTCGCAGTTTAGTCCCCCTTACATACGCGTTGTAAGCGGAATGTGATTACGATTGGGCCGCGAAGTTGTGAACAAATACTGCTCGCCTGCTGCTGATGGTAGGTACGTATTCTTCTATGGTAGGGAAATATTTCGCCTAGCACACCATGCTCCTTCAACAATTCCTTCCCCAGCTATATACTCTGCGGGAAACAATAACCGACACTAAGCCATAAGCTTTTGTTCTTTCCTCGTTTTAAGATGCAAATCCACCGGCATAACTTTCACGACGAGTGCCTTCTCGTTCCATACGGACGCTGTGTAATTCGATTATTTTACTTGTAGCAAGATAATCTATTTGAGTTGCGTTAATGTTGTGTTAAATAAAGATTTAGTTGTACGAAGTTAAAATCATTTCCAAGCACGGAAATGAGAGTTAAAGAGGAAGTTGAACTATTTATCTTATACGATTCAATTTCCTTGCTGCAAACTATAAAAGTCACAGAAAGTACCGAGAAATTAAAAACCTAGAATTGCATTGTGTTCTTCTTCTTCAATATGCATTTTTTTACATTTTGTATTTTAGTAGTAGTGAAATGACCGTTTATAATAATAATCAATGCCTTTGTATCTCCTAACAGCTTTCCACAATTACAGGGGGAATCAGCCGGCCATTAGTTATTATTATATATATATATATATATACTAAACTAATTACACAAGGAAATAAAAATGGAAGAAAAGGTGAAGTACAGTAAGAGAAGGGGAATAGAAAAAAGAGAAAGTCGGGAGCTCAACGTTTTGCCTCCGTCGTAGCAGTCGTAGTCGGTACTCAGCGATACACGTCAGAAGATTTTCGCCTCTTGCCTTGTTAACACGTCGAGTTACCGTAACCTTTTTCCAAAGAGGTTTCGCCTCTGGCGTGGTTTACACGTAGAGTTACCGTGCCAGTTTGGTTCCCCTGTTTTATCAGCTAAAGAAGCCTCCTTCCTCGTACTCTTATTTCAATTTGTCTTATACCTTATCATGACACGGTCCAATTCCGGAAACAGTTCGTTTATTTCTGACTCCTACGTATACATTTCAACTTAAATACAATCCTCTCAAGATAAATATGTCTAACTCTAATATCAACAATTTCGTTAAAGTGTCACTTCCTCAGAATACATCATATACAGTTCAAAACTAATTAATAGCAATAGGTTATACACTGAAATTATTATGATGTTTTGGAAAAGATGAGATACCTATACCTGGATTTAGCATTTTGCGTCAAAATATAAATATAAATATTTCTTAGTAAGTTCGTAAAGGCATTGAAGGCAGTTTCATAATATTCAGTTTTTTTTTCTGTAACGATATTTAACGCAGCAGACAATGGCAAATATTACATACAAAAATACCGTAGAAGTTACGGTATACTTTAAATTACAGAATTCTCTTGAAATTTATTTTCTGTAATTATAGGATATTTTAAATTAGTTAGAGTAAAAAAAAGAATTAACCAATGGAATAAAAGCAGAATATTTCACGCCTTTGCATCCTCCAACAGCTTTCACCAATTACAAGAGGTATCGACCGAGGTTCGAAACCGGAACCTCGAGACTGATATCCAAGTCTGCAAGACACAAGGCACTGAATGAGCGTCCAGAAGAAGATGAGTGAGATCTCGTCGAAATGTCGACTTAGTCGAAACGGTCCCTTTCAGGACCAACAACATACACGGTCAGAAACCCAATAATATTATTTCATGTACATCTATATGAAAATATGTTTTCTTGGGCTTCCGCCTATTAAAAATATTTTATATCTTACGAAGTTAATTTGACGGAAAGCGAAACCCGGAATCAAATAAATCAGTGAGAACATTAAGTTTTTTATTAAATGAATTTTAACAGCGGTAGTATATTATCTTTACGATGGTCTTTCTCAAGATCTTCAAAATTATGGCTAGGTATGGAGAGTAGTGCGGATGATACTCAACCTTAAGTCTGAATTGATTCAATTTTACGCGAACAACCACTAGTGTCAAGGGACGTATTGAAATTGCTTTGAATCGGGCCATAATACGGTTTGCCACTGATTTTTCTCTTTTCAAGGTAGTCAATGAAAAATATTTCTTTCGAATTCCAAAAAATTCGTACCCATTGTCTTAATTTGTAAGGAAAATATCTTGGTTTCCATTAGGGAAGAACTACTACGATGTGTCCACTGTTATGGCTTAGATTCAGAAACATAGCTGTGAAGCCACAAACTAATATTTATTAAGAATATATTTCAGGATTACACAAATATACGAATATGTATAGTTTATATTGTTATTGATATTTTTTTTCATTTTTATATCACTTAGAAATTTATTGAAAAATATACTTGAACTTTCTTTCGTTTCTCATATATGTATAACCCCTATACTGTTAGCAAATTATTATTTCTAAACAAACCTCTCTACGAACAATACTGTGTTCTTACTCCCCGTTTCGGTGGGACGGACTTTTTATTGAATTGTTTCAAATTAAGAAACTATGAATGCACGGCATTCTATTTTTAAAGCGATGTGGTTGATTACTCTATTTAAAATTTTTGAACCGCAGTTAGCGCTGCTGCGTCTATCACAAATATTTCTGACATGTTGATCCCATATTAGTTTAGTACCTTATAATAGTATGCAAAGTTTCCTACGTTATTTAAAAAAATCTTATTCGGATTTAAGGTGTTTTAATTGATTTTCAAGAATATATATTTGGTTTTTTTTTTGAATTCAATACGAAATTATTTTAACTGAACCAAGTTTTTAAATTTTGAGTTAGTAATAAGCCTGTATCTTGCGAAGCTCTATATTGGACCATAAAACGTTAATATCGTCGGAAAGACTTATTGTCTTCTGATTATTCTTTATGATGACAATGTCAATAGATCATTTAAGTAAATTGGGAATATTGATAGCCCAAGAACATTGCCCTGTGGAATTCCAATGTTCGAAATACTTACTGTTGCCCGCATAGTCAACACAATTTCGGCATTTTTCGGAATATCACAATTTTACTTTTTACAAACAAACTACATTTTAATTTTTGCATCTAAACATTTCATGGTTACGTAGAGTATTTTCATTTCTTTCAATGCAAACTACGGCACCCGGAGTAATTGAATAGAAGGGCGAAATAGAAGTGAAGTGGTTTGTTCTGGGAATTTTATACAAATATATACGGAACTAGGTTTATGTTTTACGTTACGTTTTAGTTTTACAACTGTGTCATATGCGCTTTACTATATTGAACAATAAAGCGAACGATGTCATCGAACTTGTATAACAACACGGACATATTCGTCCCAGTTTTCGCTTTTACTACCTACTTCGCGTAAACAATACGTTACAACAATACGTCGGCTGCAGATAAACGACGTTACTCGCTTAACTTTATATACATACGTTCCCTTCAACTCCACTAAACGTCACATCCCCAAATATTTTACCCTCTTCGATTCTACTACACTTTACATAGCCCCGAGGGTAACTGTTTTTGACAAGTGTCCCCTCAAATACGGCGCTTAGTAGTCGAAGAAGACCGTCGAGATGCGAGCCTCGAAATTTATGGCGGTTTATGATTTAGAGAAATTTATCCACTTGAAGGGATGTCCCGGAGCCATCGGCATCTACGGTAGGTGTTCGTAACACCGGAAAAATAAGGAAATAAACCGGAACGAAGCGTGTAGACGGAATTTTAGCGCGGAACCAGAGCGAGTCTCGCTCTTAATTTCTCCTCTCAGCAATAGGAAAAGCGAAGAAGAAGGAAGTAGTACGCGATAGCAAGAAAAAACGGTTGCTTGTAATTTCTAATCAAAACACAGATAATTCCTGAAATACGTGATCAATTTAAGAATTGAGGGTTTAAGAGGGAAACGGTAGAGATTTTCTTTGAACGTGATCGCAAAGAATTTCCGGGGCTCTTTGTTTAAGCATACATATTTATAAAAGCAGCGAATGCCTTAATGTTTAATTGGTATGAAATTGGTAATTTAATACACTTGCTCGGAGACATTTTATGAAGCTGGGAAATTGAGCTTCCTAAAAGAATTTAAATTAAGAGGAGAAGAAGAAAATCAGAAGCCTGCTGTACGGTGTAAAGGTGTAATTGGTTTTATTCCTTTATTCTCTAATGTATTATATAATTCAAAATATATCCTAAAACGAGTTATTCACTTAATTGTCCAATACTAATAATTTATAGACAACAGATGTTGTGCGCGTAGCTTGCGGTTGAATTAATAAAATATTCGATATTGTAAAGCATGTGTTAATTTGGAAACTCGTTCTACATGAAATCAATACGTTACGTTCTGTTTATTATTTAAGCCAATGCCGATAGCTTAACCGCGATAAACCGTTAATGTAAATTAAATGGACACTACTACACCGTTAAATTTGAAGAGTAATATCAATTTCCAGCGGATACAAAAATTATACTAGTAGCAGGTGAGTGTATAATCCAAAATCTATCTTCGTTAAGAGTTATATTTTAATTTGCGAAAAATAATAGTAGTAGAGTTACCCCTTTTCGTTTCCTTACCACTGGCGTTCGAGAGCGTATATTCGACAATCCGAGACCAACAAACGTCTCGATTCGTTGTATCTTGTATGTGATCTGTAATGTGCAATTGTTTATCGACTTACTACTCGTAATGCAGGTACGGGTAATTCGGAGTAAATGAATTGAAAATGCCAAAAGTATGTAAAAACGCCTAAATTCAACCATTTGGTAATACGTTGGAAGAGGTTTTATGGCAATTCCCAGACTTAAAACGTATTGTTACACAAGTGATTTGTTTAGATTGTGATAAAGCTTTATTATGTTTTAATACACAAATACGTAGAACACATGTGTATAGTGTAGCATACAAACCAGATTTTTTCGTTTAATTTTATGTTCAGTATATAATAATTCAATATATAAAAATTTAATATATAATAATTCTACATGAAAATTACAAAGTCTAACAACACTACAAAGGCAGGCTAACCATAGAAACAGTGGACTAATAATAATTAGGACACTACAAAGCTTTCATGTTGTACCAAAGGAAGTGTTAATAATGATTGTTACTGATGCTGACTTAGCTATGTTTCGTTCAGCCCGCTTATTCAAAAATATTAATCATTTGCTACACGTTACATTCTTGCTTTATACTTTACACCTTCTTAGCGTACACTATACCCGTGTTATTGCGATGTGGATAAATTCGGTTTTTTCGTTCATAGAGTCGTAACATTCCAAAACCGCCACAAATAATTATTACACGATGAAGTGCATGAATCGGAGCTGCATTTTGTTATTTTCAACATTTTGAAAAAAATAAGTTTTTCATTTTACAACATTACACTAAAGTAGCAGCTGCAATCAAGCAAGATCAAATGTAATTCCAAAATACAGTTGCAGGCGATTTAGAAGCTATTTACAAATATGCGCCAGTAATAAATGCAATAAATAAATGAGACGAAATGAATAATGTAATAAATAAAAATTTAAATTACGACAGATTTATACTAATAGTGCTCCAATAGATCTGTTTACCAAACTCAAAAGCCGTTTAAATTATCCGAATATTATTACATCAGTAGATGTCGAATGTCAATTTTCTTTATATAAACCATATGTGGGCAACAACAGGCCCGCTGTAAAATTTTATCCGGCCCGCGAGACATTTTGAAAAACCCAATTAAAAGAAATTTCACGACTTAATTATAATGTACCTATTTTTTTCATTTCATTTTCTTATTTTAATAAATTGCATTATAATAACATTGTCGTATTATTTCATGTCTGATATCTATCGCTAAAAGTTATGAACACTACTTTAAAATGCACTACTTTTAAACACGGCCCGCGAAAGTATTTGCACACTAAAGTTTGCCCCACAACATGTCAAGGGTTGCCCATACTTGATATGAACAAATATTTTCATCGCAACGGATGCATCTCAAAGTGCTACAATTGTATAGCCGAGCCCATCCATTTTTTTTAGGTATGTTTATACTTATTACGTCTAGATATTGAATTTGCCATTTTAAATTTCGCAACTTATAGGAAGATTTCAATAGCGATTTGCTCAGATAGTCTCTGTGGTGTAAGTAGCGGGTGTATGCCCACTTACACCACAGAGATTAGCGAATTAAAGTTCGAGGTTCAAATCCTAGCGGGAACTGCGAAATTTTTATTAATCCAAAATTTTACAAAAAATTAATCCAATTAAATTTAACGTTGGTAATAACAAGAAAATTGAATTATCATGTTTTTACTTATTGCATAAATCTTTTACGATATAACTATTTTATAAATTACTGGTGTTTTTGTTAATAAAACCACCGCACTGACGATGATCTTATAGTTTTCCAATATTTGTGTTTGTTAAAATGCGGACCATCGAAATTTGTGTTTTTAATAGTATTTATTTTTATATAAAATCCAATGCACCAAACAGGATATGAACAAATTCCAGATGTAAGTCAATAAAATGTCATATTTGGGCATTTCATCTAAGATGATGTGGTTCGGTTCTATTAAACTTTGTTTGGTTCCATTCAATCTTGTACGAAATCATTCGATTTCCTTCCACTAGACTCGTCATCATTCAGTCTTCCTCGTCTGTATTCAATGTCCTTCGGCACCACCCGATATTATTCGATCTTCTGTATACCTACCCTTTCACCTGAGTTTGGTCCCATTCGATTTAATTTGGTGCCATTCGGTCTCTTTCGGTGTCGTTCGACTTCTCTGAACCCTATTCGACTATGATGAGTTCCAAAGAGAAAAAGAGCGAAGAGTCGTACTCAAGATCACTTCTATTTGACACTCTTCGATATTCTGTTCGGTAAATTTTTTTGTTAGATACGACTGCAAAAACTTATATTCAACCATGGTTTTGGGAGTTTTCAGTTAATTAAATCCCAAAACCACAAGGAAAAAATTGCAAAATTAAAGATTTACTACGTCCACAGTGAAAGGAAAAGTAGCAACAAAATAGTTTATATGTGCATCTCATTGTTGATTTTAGTGTATTTATGTTATTTATTTTATTAAAAGCCAATAATTAATTGATTTAGTAATGATTTAAATTTTCGATTCAAAGAAGTAGTTGATTACATCCAATGGTACCTTTGTACAACTAAACGACATGAATTCTTTCTGTATAAGTAGAAATACTTCAAGACCTGAAAATTACGTTCCCTTGTTAATCATTTTTCTCACATTTGGTTCATGTACTGACAATTTCATAAATAAATCTTATTTTCATTTCTCAATGTTCCAATCCTGCTCACGAATCGAATTTCATTAAAAAAAAGAACTATTACACTATTATAACACAATTAGATTCGTAAACGATTCAAGACTTTAAAACGTTCCATTATAGAACGAATTCATCACATGCTGATATTTCGTAACGAAGTTAGATACAAATCGTTGCACAGTTAACGTAGCTACAACTTTTTTTAATTTAAAAATACACGAATCTCTCATCTCCTTGTCATTACAACATGCGTCGATCTGTAACGATCACCGACCGCATTACAAGAAAATTCAATCAAAGATAATACCACTGTATTATCCTTGGTTGTGAGCAAAATATTGGAAGTTAGTTAAAGAATAACTCAAGTTAAGCTTTCTTCACTAAACATTTTTAATTATATATCAACAACTTGAAAGTTTAGGACCATGTTCTAGCAAGAGTTCCTGTTATATTACAAACCAAACACATCGCTATTATTTCCCACAGTTTCCCCGCTAACATTAGCACCCATGTGTTTTCTTTAAGTGATTAGATGAGGTGACAACATCGTACGATGAAACTTGAGCCTACAAGCCGGAAGATGATGGATGCCTTTAAATAATTTCTCCAAGATTACGTCGAGGCGATAAATTAATTTTCGCAGGTTTATGGTTGTCGGTGCAGTAATATTTTTACCCTTCGCAGGCCAGGCCAGACCCACCTCGAAAGGGCGAAGCGAAAGACACTTCGCGCTTAATTAGACGACGAAACGCCGCAAGGTAGCGAGTAGATTGCATGCACCAATTAAAAGTGCTTTAAGAATATTAAAGTGAGCATCATTTTGGTGGGCCGTCTAATGGAACGAGGTCGTTGTGCGGTGTACGAGAATTTTTATGCGAGTTAACGGTTAAAATCCGGTGGATTTACCTTCAAGCTTGCATATTACATCGTTTAAGTGAAAATAATGTCGATTAATGGACTCCGTACGAAAGGGACCGCGGAATCATCAGAGAGAAGTTATTTTTATCGGCGTCACATCGTGGGTTTGTTAGCTTACACGTACATATAAATAGTTTTATATATTTAACGCATGGGAGGACACCGCATTCCTGAAATTTCTTCAGCGTTACTACATTTATCTCCTGGTAAAATTTAAATAAATCGCAGCTTTTCAGTTTTATTTTTCTGAGTAGTTATAATTGTAAGTTGCTGTTTGGGTTTAGTGCATTTCGATGTTACGTATTAATTACGGAGCCTGAAAGTAACTTTATTGGACTCGATTGTTAAATGAATTTGTTACTAATTTCTGCTAAAGGTAACTCAACTAAATGTCGAAGGGCAAATTTGCGTCATCGTTCACAGTTGGCCAACTTAGATTCCTACAACAAATATTATACGTCGATATCCACTCTCCATGTTTTTTGTTTGCTATGTAAACGTTCGTTTTTAATGAAAGGCTTGGTTAGGCTCTCAATATTCACGTGTAAATGTCAAGGTATGAAAAGCGATTATTTGTAATATTTTTAATATTCTTTTGAGAAATACTAATCACAATACCATAAGAAGAAGCAGTAATGACATTACATGAACGAAATCAAGATGAATAGTAAAAAGAAGACGGTGTTATCAGAATATTTCTACATCTTCATTAATAAATTGGTCTAAGAGTTAATATGTTATCTATTAAGTGCACTTCACTTCGCGTCATCATTTTTAACAATACCAATAGCATTTTGAAATAGGAGCAACGAAAATTGTAGCCTGTTATCCCAGCAGTTTTATATCTCATAACTAACTAACAACGTATTCAATACTTCTTAAATAAGGTTGATTTGTGAATACCATTTGAAATTTTGACTACGCATGAGAATGAAAACGTGCGAAAACGCCTTGCATCTCTTACTTAGGCCCCAACACTGTGTAAATCTCTATACTTTGTAGTATCAGTTATTCGGTTCCGAGCAACAAGAAACAAAGTCTGGCAAAATAGATGGAAATAATTTTTCAAGGTCGGAGAAAAGTCTATGATGCTGCGATCGGTAATCTATAATCATGAACAATCACGAGCTTGTGCAGGCAGTTGATACAAAAATTTAAACTAGGAAGTGAGAGAGAATTATTAATTTTATATTTCATAGTAGGTACCTTGGTTATTGGAGGGAGGAATCATTCTTAAATTATTTCTATTGGCTGCACTGAACTGAGTAAGCGAGTTTCGTATTTTGATAGATGACGCTCATTACAAAAGCGATAGCATTTGTGGTTTGATGATGCTCTGTTATTTTTTATTATTATTTTCATTGAGTATTTGACCTGTTAACGGTAATTTCACAGTACTTATTATATAAGCAAATGCACTCTCAAACGCTTCATTTACATAAGCTGAAATGCTCGAGAAGGCCAACTATGTTCCGCGGGCGGCCAGTTGACTATCGATGTCATATAATCAGCTCTTTAGGAATAACCAGTCTACAATGTAGTGATGAAATAAAAACGAAATAATTGTTCCTAGGTATTATATGATTATGAAATTCGAGTTATAATCGTAAATAAATATAGCAAACAACCAATCAGTAACCATTCAAGCAAGTGATAGGTTTGAATTGGAGTAGAAATTAATATTTCATAGAGCTAGTTATTGAAAGATTTTCCAAGAAATGCCATGTTCTGCAGTTAAGTTACCTCATTGCTCAATAAGATTACACTCACACCAAAGCGGTACTATAAATTGCAACCTGTGTTTTATATATAATTCTGAATTGCACTTAGTGTTAAATCTGAATAGAACCACCTGGCTACGTCTTGCAGTCGGCGTTATAGTAGTGCAATACTTAAATACTAACGCCATTTGTGTGCATTTAGAAATTTTAAGAGCTAAATGTGAATGTTACTTCAATTAACAAAATATCTGGGAGAATGCAAGAAGTTAACTCGAAGATAGAACTTTATTTCATTGTCGAGTGGGTATTATTCTGGTTATTAGCGCTTGATGTGATAAAATATTTAGGACAGGCTAGAATTTTTGTTTCATCACTACACAAAATTACATTCTACTCCATATATTCCAGTGATACAAAAGCATACTCTCTGTTCACATCGTAGACTCAAAATTTCCCAGCATTACTTAAATGGAGAATACGTCCTTCAATTTGATTAAATATTAATATTAAACTCTACAGCAGCTAAGTAATTATTGAACTCCTTAAAGACACCACATATTTTACTTCCATTTTCAGCTTTAATTTTCTGAAATGGAACTTGCGGTGATCCGTGTATAATGTGATGTACAATTGGTTAATTCTCAGTATCAAGGCAGAATCCAAAAGGTACATAAATGAGCTAATTAGACTAAACATTAAAAGCTTAAGGATGATATGATTTGTATATTGCTTATTTGAATATCTTCATAAAACGTTTATAAAGAATTCTCTAACAAATCGAGAGAAAGAATAAATTATTCAAGCTTGAGGGGTGTATTAGAGCATATAAGCATTTATAACAGATATGAATTATATGGCGTTATAGCCATCGTATTTTTGGCAAGATCGCGTCGAGAAACGATGCTTGTCTCGACAAAGAGGAATCCTCTGCCCTAATCGATAACGGGGTCACAGTCCTGAGCAGCATCTCTAAACCCGGATGGCTGGCACCCAGATTTGCCCGTATGTAGGTCAACCGACAATGGCACTAGTAGAAGTAGGTATGAGTCACTTGAATAGGTGTTTACGTTGCGTTATCATTCGGAAAGGTACCGCATAATAAAAATTTTACCGCCTCATGACAGATAGGCGCACGTAAATGTAACGGGGTGACAATGAAAAATGCAAGCGAAAATATTCTCTTCTCTACGACTCCCCATTCTCGAACGTTACGATCATAAATGGGCACCGCTTTTTACTGCGAATAAATTCATTTTTAACACTTTAGAGAGTAATGTTCGAGGTTTTCGAGGATGTAATTTATTTTTTTCCCTTTGAAGTAAGATATTTATGGTGATAAAATATGTCAAGGGATTCTGTCTTTTTTTTTATTTGATTTTCGTTGAGTATATTTTGTTTTTGAAATATTGTATTAAGTGGACAAAATTGCTTATATAGAGCACACACTAAAAAAATCACTGTACATTTCATTTTTATGATCAGCACCGTAATATTACATTTAATCATAAAATGGAAGAAATATATGTTCACGAATACGAAAATCCTTAATTTATGTACTCTTCGCTTCTGAAGAAGATCACGACAGGGCAATCAAAACGTCAAATATTACACACCTTTTACGTGGCAGAGAACCCGTGAATAGAAGATCGCCTTTAACTTATGTGTTATTGCATACTGAAATATAAGTTTACAGTTTTGATAATGTAAATTTACAGTCTTGGTAGTGACACTACAAACAACATAAACTTTTTATTTCGTGAAATTATGTATATATAATTATGGATGTAATCTTACATATTGGCGAATGATTAGTGAAGTTCACTTTCAAGTTAGTATACATTAAAAGTGACTAGATAGTACTGCATTTACATTTGGAATAAGTAATTGACATTGCTTATAATAAACATATTTTCCCCACTATTTTAAATATATATGTTATGATGAGGGCATACTATATATTAATTAATTAATAAGTGTGGTTTAAACTTAGTAATACCATCACCTAACCACTGTACATAAACTTACAGTTTTTCATCTAATTTTCACCGGTAAATATGTCGGTAATTGCGTATGCTGTTACTATGAACAATTTTGCTTAGATATGTATAATTATGTTGCAGTTTAGAACTACTTTATGTGCAAACGGAAAATTTTCATAATTAGATCTTCATCCAAACATGTTTCCACCTAGTTCGTACATATACTTGATATGTAATATTCACCTTTTTCATTTGAAAACGTTTTCATTTAGAAAGTATTTTTATGTGTTATTGTTATTTTACATATTCAGCTGAAACGAAAATTTATAATTTTTAAACACCCTACTTATTTGGACAAATTTAGCAAAAACGTTACTTCCTGTTTACAAGTTTACGAGGTATTGTATGCTTTCAATGAAAATTACGTTAAAGCCGTTGACTCTCCAGCCTATGGTGTTTATTACGCTATAACTGTAGTAATACGTAATATGTTTCAAAATAAAAGAGAAATACTCGAAGGGAAACATTCTTTTTTTTTCATTCAACACATTACGTCATATATACCAAAAGACTATATATATATGTATATATATATATATATATATTTATATATATATATATATATGTATATATATATATATATATATATGTATATATATATATATATATATAGCATACTGACACACAATCGCCCTGCACAATAAATAGTATATGTATCTCTCGACTTTGTTAACTTATAGAAATTTTATTTCATCCTCCTCTTACTCACAATTACGACCATCTGCACGTTGAAAGTTCGCTCATGATATATATATACCATACCGTATATTTGTCCAACAGATTATAGTAGACAATGTTAACAGAAACATTGCTGCTATAACGACAAACATTGAACATAGAGCTCAACAGTAGGTTAAACTGAAATTCTATTTAAAATTAAATTATTTAATTGAAACCTCCCAGATAACGCTAAATATAAGGCTTAAACATAAATTCACCTGTAATTCAATTTGAATTAAATAATACTATAGGAAAACTAAGTGACTTTAGCGTTTCAAAGATTTCAAAGAAAAGTTTATGTCACGGTCACCAGGCAAACAGTTAAAGTTGCTGCATATTCTAAAAATGGGAGCTACGTAGTAATATTTGTTCTTGGTGTCGGAAGATAACAGGTAATAGTGTTCCTAGATGAAAGCTGGAGTATTAAAACTGATACACAAGAAACTAAATAATTAGAATCAATATTATTATACACAACATTATACAAGAATGTAATACTGTTCATAGTATAGCTCTTCGTTTTCGTGACATGAATCGATTATTTATTGTATATTTATAACCTATAACAGTGCTTCATGCTATATCTATTTGATAGTAAAATTTCTTGTAGAATTTTTGTAGTTTCACATTTTTGTTTTCAATGTAATCACAACGTTTTTAATTCTACACGAATATTATAAATCCATCACCATCACAGGATTTATTACCACCTGTTCTTCATTTTAAATCAGCACTTAGATAACAGTTAGCTAAGAGATAAGGTAAAGCCAGCAGTAAATTCCCGATACACATAATTATAAAATGAAAGCATATGCGGAAATTAAAGTTGAAAGCTACTGGATACTTCGTTCCACTTTTTCTACGTTCATTGTAATAAAAGAATCGATATCATACTACGAAAAAGGGTTTAATATATTGACATTTATATTATCATAAACAGCTCCCATATCGGTGAATGTGAATTAATACCAACTCGATATTCATTTCATCGTCCGTGTAATAAATTAGAACAAGTCTGAATAATAAATAAATTACGGCACACAAAATGTTTATTTTATATCACACACATAATTGAAAAGGAATATTTGTTTCTAATTATAGCTTCGTTGTGCATTATCGGTGAGATAATCATACTCAATTTCGCTAATCCAATATACTGGAATTGTTTTTATTATTCCATATATTACGTCCATAGTTTAACCTATCATCGCATTACTAAAGTAACAATATAGCTAATGATACAACGCTAACAGCAAACCTGCAATAATCAATTAAAATAATTGGTATTTTCGAATAACGGCAGGCGGAATAAAACTGGCAACCCGATAAATAAATCTTGATATAAAATGCAATTTATCTAACGGATTTAATTTAAATTATTACTGCGTAATGAGTTATACTGCATTATATGCAGTCTGGAGGATTTAACCGATATTAATGAAAAAGATTCGAAAAGAAGGAGCGATCCTAGTAAATTGGAAATATGATTACCAAAATTAATTATAAAATATGTACATAATACAGCGACCATAATAACGTTAACAGCGGTAGTTTAATTATGATCTGTTCACCCATCTAAACTTAGGCAATGTCTCGTATAAGAATTGCCACGCCAACGACTTCTGATGCTCGCACAGCATTATTATTTAAATAATGCAATTTCAGCCACCCACAGCAGGGCAAGCGCAAAGATAACATTGTCTCGGATCATATTTATTTTTGCAGTTTGTATAACTGTAGTTTATATAACGGTGTATTAAATACAAAACCTGCATGTGTATGATTTTGTAATTTGATTAAAGTGTATCTTTAGAGAATTAAAACTTTAGTTGTAATAAACTATTTGAGTTCGCGCAGCTTTTGTATTCCCATCGGAGCTCATTGCTATATGCTTTAAAGCAATATATGAGGGCGACCTAAAATGATTCCGGAATCAGCAAGAGATAGCGTACGAAGGTTGAAGTGGATTCATTGGTCTGCAATGGCAACCTTCTTATGGCAACTGTCAAAATTTCAGACGTTTACTGTCTATAGCTGTTGTTTAAGAGTGTGTTGTGTGTAACAAGTCAGGCGATTTCGCAAAGCTTTTGGCGCGATGGGTACCACATTTGCTCGCACCGAAGCAAAAACGAAATCGAGTGACCGTTTCGGAGGAGTGTGTGGCCAGGATCCAACGCAATGCAAGAGATTTCTTCGTTTCGTAACCGTAGGATCCAGCACTACATACCGGAGACCAAGGAACAGTCGAAGCAGCGGGCTTTTCCCAGCGAATCGGCTCCGAAGAAAGCAAAAACCGTTCCATCGGCCGGAAAGGTTATGGCGACCATTCTTTGAGATTCCCAATGTGTGATCCTCATCGACATCGGGTAATTCATCCCGCATCGTCGTGTCCAAATTGAATGAGTTGTGCTACGAATTAGGCTCTCATCCTACATATTCCCCGGACCTAGCCCCCCACGACTTTTTCCTATTCCCTAATGAGGACGTAATGAGGTCATCGCAGCTACAAATGGCTATTCTGCAGTCCTTGCAACATCCTACTTTTCTGACGGCTTGAAGAGACTGGAGCACCGTTTGAAAAAGTTTATTGATATTCGATGAGACTACATCGAAAAATAAAACAAAACACACCGATACCATGGTTTTCTTGTCGATCCCGGAAACATTTCAGTTCGCGCTCGTAGCTGTTTACTTCGTTTATTTCGGCGTATCAGAGCCGTCACCATCAAGGCCTCGTAATGCAAACAAAATAGAATAAATAGTTCTAAGCAGAAAAATAATAATGAACACATGCTTATATGTTATATTTTGTGAAACACTACAAAATAGTTACCCCACTAAACAACATTAGAAGCTGGTTATAAACAATATTTCTTCTACTTAACAACTAAAAGAAAGAAATATTTTAATACTCCGTGTTATTCCGAAACATTGAAGCTTTATCCTATGTTGTTACAATTACATAAAGCTATTTTTGATAACAAAATAACTAAGACTCAAAACATTTTGTATTTTTTCAGTTGTCTTTATTTTACATCACGAATTTCAAAAATATATTTGGTCTATATGTTTTAAAGCTCATTTCTGTATGTGAAGATGCAAATGAAAATCTACCTGAATAAAATTCAAATAATAATTGTTCTCAAAAATAACTAATTTCTTACAATAATATTCCACTTTTTAAAGTTACTAATCAGTGTATACATGCAGTGTGCACATTTTTTCTGTACAGTGTACTTTTTAAAATCCGTTATTATTAAACGGGCAGCACATTTTTACTAGACGCACTCAAAATAGAAAGAATTTTGTTGTTTGTAAACGTGGTAAAATTAATTACAGTATAGTATATATAAGTATATATTCTGATGACTCTCCTCTGATCCTCAACCGTACAACTGTAACTTCGACAGTCATTTACTTTCTGTCGCTGAGAAAGTTGCCCATCATTTCAATAGCTTTCCATCCTTGGATCCTCCCATCTTAAATGGCTTCGTCTAAGATTCCATCAACTTTTGTTCTCCTGCTTAAATATCTGTTCATCCTCAAAAAAGTAATGCTTACCAGCACTCGATTTTGCCCATCTTCAGAGCAAACCACTCATCAAATAAATTAGTTTGCCAATTAGCTTTTTGCTACAAATTTGCCAAAATCAGTCCCGCATTTAATAACATCGCTATTATTTTGTTTCCAGTTTCAGTCGAAATGTCGGATAAAATATTATGATTATATTTTGTAGATTCAAGTTAAATAAAGAGAATGGAAAAGTATTTATATTATTTCTCTTAAAGATAAGAGACATAACAGTTATACGGGAGCTGGATGCAAATGCTGACAAGTTAAACAAATTTCATGGAATAACAAGAACATCCCTTGAACATTTGTTGTAATTATGATTAGTCCTCAATTAATAAAAACTTCTTCGCTTCAACAGGCCGAAGATAACTGTACCATGCAAAGCCTCATAGAGAACTGTTATTGCTTTAAATCGCTATCTATGCAACTGTTGTTGCTTGCAACTAATTTCTTTGATATAAGATCTCATTCAGCCTTAGTGCTCTTCGATAAGCTTAGGGGGGATATAACCCAGGTCACTATAATTGCGTGTAAATCTGAATTCATCCATGTATGCATATTATTCCATGGTCTACTTTTTGTGTTGGGTTTTGCAATGGTTTATCTATTTATTGCCTACTAAAAAGCGTTTTCGGTCAACAGCAACCCTCGTTCATTCATTTATTAGGCATTTTCTTATGCATTAAGATGACATTATTACACCAATTGCAGTTTGCTAGTTCGGTGGATGTTTTGAAACGATCTTGTAAACTTTACCGTTAGAAAAATCTACTATCAGCATTTATTAGCTTTTTAAACCTTCCACATGTTTCCTCCAACTTTAAAAGTGTCTTTAAGCTTCTTAATTATATTTTAAATTGTTTTTGCAACTCCTGTCTTTTTGCAAAGTTTAATATTTTTATTTTTTTGATAAAACATTTTTTATTTTCACTTTTATTTACTTTCAATTAAATTTCTCTCTCAAACTTCATTTTGCTTTTGTAGGTTCGGTGTAGTTAGCAATACTTATAGCAAAATGCAAATGTTATTTCTCAAAACAATTCATTTACAATTCATTCACTTACAATACCAAAATCGTACGAAACTCCTATCCACTATCTATGCTTATGAACGTTATAATATATTTGCAATATTTCTCCTCTTTTTTATTAAAGCTTTTTTGCAATAAAATACTAATATTCAGTTATTCATTATAACTCACTAAAACAACATTACCGCAGGTACAACAGTTGTAGCAACTTCAGCCCCCTACATGAAAGCTAAATTTGTCTGCACGCAAAATCGGGGCGTTAAACCACCCATAATGGATATGTTTTCTCGTCCTCATCATGCTAAACAAAGCGCAATTAGTTCGAAATTTTATTCGCCTTAATTACCGAACCAGAGAACGATTTTAATTCGCAACGGTCGGGGCTTACTCGGGAGAATGTTAAATTTACTGGTGGCAATTTGCGCTCGGAGTCGCTTTTAAATATCTCGGGGATTTTTTCCCCGTCGATTGGGTTTTAAATAAAATCCGAGCGGTATCGTAGCGGCTTACTGTAAAAGCCAACTCCATCTGCAGTAGAGATTCTCTTTGTAGAACGAAAAGAACGGAAAAACAATTTTCAGAGCGAATTCGGAAGCAATGTTCTTATTGTATCGTCTCCGTATATTTGGAAAGAAAGAAGAATTAAGCTCCTCAGAAAATTTTAATCCGAAACAAATCTTGTAGCTTTTCGTTTTATTTTAATATAATTGCCGTGTTTGACTGTATAGATAAGCATTTCTTTTGTTAATTTGAGATACAGTTAAGATTATTTTCGCTAAAACTTGTTGATTTTTTTCAGTAGTGATAATTTTCGAATAATCTGGCAATGGCCTTGTATCACCATACCCAAAGTCATCTACACATTACTGTAGTAATTAAAGGTATGAAATTCGATTGAAGTACCTAGTGTAATGTTATTTTTATAGTAACATAGTAACTTTTATCGTTGATGTCATCCAAATTACATCTACTGCAGTTATTATATCCATGCATTTACTTCTTTGTAACCTCTAATTTCTTACAAAGGTTTTGTATTTGATATTCGTCATCATCATAGTTCTAATAATCTAGCTGCCATAGGTGTCGAGGTTACAAATTCCTTCCATTTACTTCTGTTATTTGCCAGTACTTTAGGTGAATTCCAATTTTGTTTTCGTTCTTCTAATATTTTCTCTACTTCGCCATTCCACGTTCTTTTTCCTTCCTATCACTGATCCTGCTTTCTATATATTCTTAATCTATCTGTTCTGCATTCCTACTAGATGTCCGAACCAACCTAATTTTTTTATTTTCTAGTACTGTTTTCGCTAACTTCGCCTTCAGTCTGTCTCTTACTTCTACGTTTATCTTATTTATTCTTTTAACTCCTGTAATCTTCTTCTAGAATTTCATTTCTGTGGCTTGAATCCAATTTTCTCCACCATGGCTCCGTAGACGTATTGCTTTATAGGTCGATAGTTTGGTGTCTTTTGTAATTTCTTGTTGCTTTAGAAACTTTACTTGTAAAGCCTAATATATATAATTTGCGGATTGTACATTTCTACTTATTGTTTCACTTTTTTCCCTTGCCATCAATCATACCTCCCAGATATCTGCAACTAGTGACTTCTGCTTTTGTTACTCTTGCTTTTATCTTTTTACTATTAAAAAATGGATTTTGTCCTCCATCGCTTTTACCAGAATTTCAAATAAACAGATTTTGAGCAATTATGCATACCTCTTTAGAAATTTTTCCATGTTCACGTGGACAAATTTGACATTAATTAAACAAATTATTTTGTTTGACTTTTAAAGCAACTCTTCATTATTACTTTTTCAGCAGATCAAGGAACGTTCTAATTTGCATTATAAAAATGGATAGAATGCAAACAATACAATACGTGAACTAGTTTTGCTTGTTTTTATTAGAAACAAAATTTAAACGGGTTGTGGAAGCACCAGTACTACAAATTCATATATCTATGTATCTTAACGAAATTACTGAAAAAATGCTTGGCATATATGTATTTGGTGGATGCGCCGATTAAATGCTCGAAATCAATACGTGCTTCACACTTATGCAAGTTATTTATAGATTCTATGTACTATTTGTAATAGTGTCGTGTATTATCCTCTCAATGTGTACTCTTCTAACTTCTGGAGCGTATTCTTTTGCTTCATTTAAACTTTTACACAACAGGAAATTTAGTGCGGCCTTTAATTTCAAATTCGTCCAATGCTTTTCAGTTCCGAAAGTGCTTCTTGCAATGTCAATTCCGTATCTTTTAGAAAATGCCGGGTATTCCGTTGAACTTTCTACGAGTTTTACGTGTACGCTAGAGAGAGAAGCATTACTTTTAATCCGAAATTTCATTAATTCCGGTGGGTTTTAATCCCAATTAGTTAGAGGTTCGTATCTAAATTTATCCTGTTTAACCAACGGTAAACACTGCTTACAAGTGACGGTTTTGTAACCCAACCTGGATTTGTACCGAAACGTCCTTAGATTAATTTCGCCTTAGATATATTTGCCGAGATACACGAAACCAGTGCCGAATTAAACGATCTCGCGTTCACTTAGTCCGTTTTGGATTTTAGACATGCTGTTTATTTGATTAAATCAGTCTCTGGGGTGGCATGTATACCTGTATAAACTGAAAACTAATATGCCCGGATAAGTTTTAGTATAGGTATTTGGAGAGCGATCAAAACAAATAGAAGTATGATGGGAAAATATGTAATTAGCAAAGTATTTAATAGAATCATTATATAGTATTAAATACGTCTTCAACTCTCGTGTCCCAGTTTACCACTATAATTTACAAGATTCACATCCAACCAATTGTAAGCATTGTTATAAAGTTGTTCGCAATTTATTTACGTCCTTGATAAAACATCCGCTTACATCGATACATGTACGTGTGTCGACATGGTGCTAGTGTAAAAAATTGCTTTTGGATGACACGCTAGCCATTTATTCATATATTGTGTTCATGATGGTTCTCATCGATTGCCAAATCAATAACTTCAGTGCCTACAATACTGTGTACGTATTTCTATGACCAAGCATACGAAACTCGGTGTAATATTCACATTTGTATGTGCGGCAGTGTGAGTGCGATGGGTACAAATATAAAGATATCTAACGCTTAATATTCCTCGCGAAATGAATAAAAGGGGAAAACTCTTATTAAAGTGTACGTTAGCTATATTTAATGTTCATCAAATTCGTTATGTTGACGAAGTGTCGTAAGTTATTTGGAAAATCTTGGGGTATATATCTAGATACTAACTGAATTAAGAAAAGTGCATTTTAAAGTTATTTTAGAATCTTGTAAATAAATAGGTAATAATGAAAGGTGTTGCAATTTGAGATTACTTTTAAAATTTACCGTCATTGATATATTTTGTACCAAAACACCTATCATATATGATCAATCGAAATTTTTTTACGAAATTTGTGAAGCTAATACGGTAAAGAATAAAAAGCGCAAAACTCACTGTCGTAATAGTCGTAGAAAAGAAAATATCCTTGCTGTAAGTGTTGTTAAAAATCCAAAACATTAATCGTTTTCAGTAATTAAAAATTCCAAAAACTACCTTATTTCGAATTTTGGACGAG
Source organism: Trypoxylus dichotomus (assembly GCA_023509865.1). NCBI lineage: Eukaryota > Metazoa > Arthropoda > Insecta > Coleoptera > Scarabaeidae > Trypoxylus > Trypoxylus dichotomus. The sequence continues at coordinate 40,672,028 of CM042074.1, read as the reverse complement.
GATCCTCATTTAAGGGGTTAGGCACATTTTCAATCGAATGAGTTTATAAACAAACAAAATTGACAGCTTTGAGAAGAAAAATATCGAAAAAGCGCTACATATCTGGTATGGTGTTTGGGGTGCTACCGTTACTGAAGGTGGTTACCTAAACATACGAGGGGTGTTTTTTTTCAACCTCCAATAGCTCATAAAAACAATAACAAGAAACAGCCCTCGTAATTACAAACTTTTGCTTGACAAATTGAAAAGTATGAATGTCAAAAACACGTGATTTCAACAGGACGGTGCCACATTTTATACAGGCATAGGAGCAATAGACATTTTATGCCAACATAAACGTTAATTAGCCGGCTATGTCATGCGATTACATCGCCCAACAAAATAAAGTTTTTGTCGTGGTGCCTGTAAAATTAATTGAAAGTTGTTGAAAATTATTACTCATACGTAATAAATTTCATCGTTATTTATTAGTTAGAACAGATGCTTCCTAACTTTCACATGCTCGGACGTAACATGAGTATCAAGATTCATTACGTTCACGGCCACTTAGATCGTTTTCCAGAAAACTTAGGCGATGTTAGTGAGGAACAGGGGGAAAGGTTTCACAACGACATCAGCATTATGGTGGAAAGGTACCAAGGAAGATGGGATACTCATATAATGCCCTATTACTGCTGGAATCTTCATCGAGACTGTCCCGGTAAACCTCACGCAAGGAAATCTTATAAAAGAACATTTTCAACTGATGATTGAAAGTTGTATCTGACGGCATTTTTGGGTTAGGCATCCCAAAATTGCTTAATTACACTTAAAAAATCCGAGCCACCAAAATGTGTGCTGGCCAGTGTTATTCAAAGCAAAAAATTTACGCTAAAAATCGAGAAACAATTGGTGATCTTAAGGACAACAGTGTTGATGCTATTTGTGAAATTAATCGGTAGTTATGTCAGAATATTATTAAAAATTTTTGTAGGGAACTGGAAACCTGGCATACACCAGCAGAAGACCATGTTTCATTACTAAACCGCAACTTTTATACTTACATATATTTGAAATAAAAATATCATTACATTTTAAATAATCTGTGCGTTCTAGTATAAATTTAAGTAACCTCAAATTGCAACATCTTTTATTACGATTTATCTTTTAAATAACCATCCGTCTATAATTATTCGGTTATTAGATGTTAGAAGTTTCTAATCAATCTTCATAGCTAACTTGAAAACTATAATTTAAGATAAATGCGAAATACAGTGACCGGCAAATGTTTCTAATATTAGTTTAGATGTTATTTGAAGAAAATGCCCAGAGAACGTTAACTAAAATTGTTTTCTTCTATCACGATATGATATTTTTTTTATTAGTAAGACTTTTTAACCGATACCGAGTTCCGCAATATCGCCTAATGTGAATTATTGCTTCCTTAAGTTACATTCTAATTAGATGTCGAGGGTATAAAAATGTAGTTGAAACACGCAACACAGCCTAGCCAGGAATTTAGACTTTCTCGTGTACTATCTTCATTGTTTTTATTTACACCTTCTTTATCTTTCAGCGGTGTCCAAAGAAGAGCAAGAGGACCAATCACATGGCAAGCTACCTTATAATGGATATAGCGATGAATTTCTCGATAGACTGGAACCAAACGGAAATATTCCTGCTGGAAAAGGTGATATTAGATACGGTAAGTTTTTTTTTTATTAAGAAACTGATTTTAATTTTATTGCGCTTATATGTATCATGAATTTAAGGCAAAAAGATTCTTTGACATCGAAATAATATTCAACGATCCTTGCTCTCCTCACTTTCAAACTATTATTATAAAAGTTAAAGTAGAAATTATGGAGTAATTTCATTGCCGCTTGTACAGATTTAAGGCTGTAACTGGATGTAACTCAATACGTTCTGGCAGAGCTTGCTTCCTAAAAATCTAACTTAAAAAAAGTAGTGATACCCTTCACTTACACCAGCATTATTACGTGGTTAGATTTATAAAAGCATGTAAGATTTAAGGCGTATAATTTGGTAGTCATTACATTTCAACAAAATTTAAACTGGAAATATAAAAAACTGATAGAAGGTTAAATATACTTCGATAAAATTGGTTTAATTATTTTCCTGTTAATTCTTATTTTATATATGTATATACAGGTATTTACTGACATAACTGATATACTATCAACATTAGCCCTATCGTGCAATGTCCGAACCTATTTTTTTAATGTGAATACCGTAATAAATACGTATCAGAACACCCTGGATGACCCAATTACGGTCACACCTTAATATCCCTCGCCGGCGACACGTAAACAATTACTAATCTAGATAGCTCTGCTCACATATCATGCATATAAATATGAAGTTATGCAGGGAGGAATGTACCTATTAACCGTATCCGACATGCATATAAACAGGCTTGTCTAGGTTAAACGCGGGCAGCCGTTTGTAATAATTCACAACCAAAAACCATATATCATTCAGGGTACAACTTATAGAGAAAAGAAATCACCGTGTAAGAAGAGTTGCAGTTACGAGTAGTTTTACCGAATGATCATTCATTTACATAAAAGTATTCTTTATGGGTAAAAGGGTTTTCTGATATATATATATATATATATCAATATATATATAATTTTGAAGATAGTGTGATATAATTTCGGGATGATACATATTTTAATAATGTGATAAAAATGTATGAGTACTGTACATTAAACGTACATTACAAATGAATTTGAAAGAAGTTATTTATACATACAAAAATATGTTTACGAAAAGCGATATATATATATATATATATATAATAAACGATAGTGGAGTTTACGTCTCCTCTACAATGTTGTTGAAGGGACTCTTTTTTTTAACATGAAAATTGTGTACAAATCTACAAAATTTAGAAAGAAAACTGTACAGACTAAATATCTGTAATAAAATTCAATAAAGAGGGAGTACTAACGGTAGTTTGCCTTCTTCAATAATAAAAATAAGGGCGTGAACCAAACAGTGACGAGAAAATATCCAAAATAGGTAAATTACTATCATCGATAATTAGAAATTATATATATATATATATTATATTTTATATATATTTTCTCGTCACTGTTTGGTTCACGCCCTTATTTTTATTATTGAAGGAGGCAAAGTACCGTTAGTACTCCCTCTTTATTGAATTTTATTACAGATATTTAGTCAGGTTTTCTGTTACATAAACATATTTTGTCAAAAAAGCGGTATATATATATTTTTTTAATTTCTTAAGATATTTATTTTTACAACCTTATATTTGGTTATTTCCATTATAAAACACTATTTTTACATTTAAAAACAAAAAGAACAAAATTTAAATTAAAGAACCCATTAAAAAAAATAAAGAGCATGAGATTTTCCACTAGCGTGACAGAATAAAATAGACACCTACTAATTAAAAAAAAGATTCTATTCTCGTTATATATACAAAATATTTTAAAATTTTTAAATTAGACTAATATTCTGTTGATCCACCTTTACTTGCGTGAAGTGCTGCGAGTCGTCGTGGCAGAAGAGAATCTATTAAATGATTAATGGTGTCTTCGAGAATATTTAACCACTCTTCTGTAACAGCTGCTACGAGTTCTTCTTTATTCCTCGGTTTTCGGGGTCGTTTCGCCATATTTGTCTGGATTATGTGCCAAACATTCTCTATCGGATTCATGTCTGGTGATTGGCCTGGCCATGGTAAAATCCGAATCCCCTGTTCCTCTTTCCATGTGGTTGTTGTTCTTGCTTTGTGGCAGGGTGCTCCATCCTCCATAAAAGTGGCGTCTTCTTTAGATAAAATGGCGTTGTCGAGTATCGGTAGTAATCCTGCTGTTAATATTTGGATATATTTTGCCGCATTTATATTTCCGTCGCAGATTACTAATTGCGATCTTCCACCATACCATTCGCGCCCCACACCATGAAGTTCACACCGCCGTATTTCACCGTCTGATGCAAAAATTTGTCGTCCAGTTGCTGTGACGAACGTCTCCATACCCACGTACGACCACTATCACTGAATTAGCAGTATCTGCTTTCGTCTGAAAAAATGATAGACCGCCGAAACTCTTCGGGCATCGTTCGCATTTCGATTGCCCAAGCCATTCGGCGCCGTTTTTGAAACGCCGTAAGGAGAGGTTTTTTTCTTTGCCACCCTTTTATACATCCCCACACTGTGGAGGTATCGCAGAACGGTGCGCTGACTTTTCTGTGAAGTTGCCGCAAGCTCAGCTTCGCGCACAAGCACCCTTTTACTTCTTTCAGAAGATACGGCACGACCTGGTCTCGGCTCCACAGTTGTTTTTTCCTTGCGTTTAAATTGTGTAATGACGCAGTTAACTGTGGGGACAATGGAATATTTAAAAATTTACTTATTTCACGTTGCGAAGCGCCGTCGTTCACTCTGGCCAACGATGTGACCCCGGGTTAAATCGCTAATATCACTCGAACCTTGTAAGCGAGGCATAGTTGTAACGATACTAAACTATGACGAATTTCTTCCGATACATCTACCCCCACCCTAATGACAAGAGAAAGTTCTTAATTCGTTCTTAGAATTTAGCTGTTTACATATTTATACCGCTTTACCTGGTGTCTCTAGTGTATATATATTGTATATATAATATATATACAATATATATATATATGTATATTAATAATAATTTAGTACCTATTATGTGAGAAGTAACTCTGTTACAAAGTATTCCTATATAATAATTTTTCTTTAGTATAAAAGTTATTCATTTGCCCACGTACGTGTTGTGCTACATTTCATTATTTTTGTTATCATTGATTACTTTTGCATTGTGGCGCTTTTTATAGTTACTTTTATGAAATTAACCTACCTTACATAGTTTGTAATAATCACGAAGATAAGAAAAACAACTTTATTTTGTTTCAAAGAAAGTTGTATGGACTTCCAGTATAATGAAACGTTTACGGAAAATAAAAATGTTTGTTAAGGATTCTGCAAGTTAGTTTTCTTTTTCTGAAAAATGTATTAATCTAGCTACAATACATCGTGTAATTTTCTTTAAAAGAATTATAGTATAGTTGTTATTAAGTGAGAGGCGGCTACCATTTTTGATATTAAGCTAAATAATTGTTTTACCCTTTCCTTATTTTATATTTATTTTTTTAATTACATTATATACGTTATTATTTACTCTTGTCCTGTGTACATTTTATGTATTTACCTAAAACCAATCATATTTAACGGAAATTATGAAAACATTGAAATATATTTGAATTAATTTGTATTTACAACACCTACAAAGTAATCCCTACTGGGTTCTATAATTTCTTTAACTGTGAAAAACACCGCTTCATAAGAGGAATACGGAATCAGTCAGTGAAAACTTATCGCTTGGATATATAAACAAGCTCAACGTTGTATACAGTATATAACACGCCTATGTATCTCCGCTATTGATTGGAGGTCTATCAAATATTTCTCTAGTTCTTTTATATTCGAATTCTGCCTCCTTAACGAATAGTTTTATATTAACGAATGATCAATCATTCCGTAAAACTATTCGATTTGGAAAACGATTTTTGCATTCGGTTGGCGAGCATTGGTTTGGTCTTACCGAATGATATTTTCATTCAATTCGCGCATCACTAGTAATTATGCATCTGACATGGAGAACATATTACACTTTAGGTAGTCAAACACACTTTAACAATGTATTTTAATTAATATTTCACTTCAAAAATGTTGAAATTCTTGGGTGTTAATGTTTGAGAAACAGCGGCTTTTCGTTTTGGAGAACCCGTTGATGTACAGAGCACTATCTAAATGTTACTTGCATGACCATTTAAATTTTCTTTCAGCAAAACGGTGACCTTTTATACAGGTATAATGGGCCTTGTTCATTGTTGGATAAAATAAATCCACAGATAATCTCCAACTAATACCAGCCTTTCACAGGTATTGCAGTAAACTCATCATAACACAAATTAATAATTTATTCGGAACGCAGCGTTTCAACACATTGGACTCCCGTTGTCAGCCGATTTGACTAACTGAAGTTTACTACAACACCTATCAATTATACAATATAGTCCTTGCAATTGTTGTAACATAAGTCTATTTGATTAGTTTTATTTAATTTAATGTTTACTCTGAGAATACAACTAACGCCAATGTCATTGGAAGCTTTTTCATCGCAGCAGTAAATTAAAGCAAGAAAATTTTGTTATATCCAAACCGTTAAAATTTAACTCTAACGAAAAATGTCTAGACCGCAGCGAACTGAAAGAAGGAGACATTTTCATAATACCGTATAATATAATGGGCAAATTTGAGAACTTTTGGAGATCGTATACCTAGCTCTCGAATAGTTTAAGGACTCGATTACCCATTTTACAGAGCGGATTATCTAAGGCGATTTCAATGTAAAAGTTATAACGCTCGTTATATTTATTATGAATTTATATGCAATGAATGATATCTAGAGTCAATTAAATTTATTTTATAGCTTTTTAGTTCCTGAAAGCTTCTAATAATCGAAAACTTTTATTTCGGTGTAGAACCATCACGTGACAATTTTGGGCTCACAAATATAAGCAAGTAGTTTGTTGCAAAGAGGTTGTAGCGCTCGGGATCGAGAGCTAAGCGTGTTGGAGTGACTTCTGCACAGCAAGAAAATTCTCGCCTCGCCTTGTTCTAGACTCAGTTAGAACTCTTACCTAATGATAGTCCTAATTCACAAAGATTTCATTGTTTTATATTTTGCTGTTACAATTCGAAGGTTAGACTTGGTAGTTAATAGATTCACTAACTTCGTTAATGATACAAAATTTATGAACATTTATCTTTACTTCGTAAGTCTTGCTTTCGTTTAAGTAGAGTGAATAAATATGTATTACTTATATAGTTTGAATCACCAAAAATATCATTCCCTTTTCCCTTCTGTTTTAAAAACCGCAGTACTCACCATGATTGTTAAAGATCTATGTGAGATATGGGATACCATCGACACAGAAATAGATTACAGTGTATTTTTCAAGAATTAGTCACTAGTTGCGTCCATACGTTCGTTATTTTTACATGCGATGCTACGAAAATTAAATTGAAATACTTAATGCAATTATTCTCTATGTAAAGATCTGTATTAACGCTGATACACGTTACTTAGTAATATGGCTATCCTTTACACGTTTCTAAATTACAAAATTTAATTTCCAGAGCTTGCCACTTTGCGTAAATATAGATAGAACAGACAGTTGTCAAACTAACATTGCCTTAATTTAGCTTACACTGAACGCCAACCCGGTTTAATAGGCAAACGGTAGATCGCTAACGAATATGGAAATTTGTCCTAATTGGTAGTTGCGTAGTGAGTTTACTAATGATAAACAGAAAACCCTTTCGTCTGTCATGTCACATTGAGTTAAGAGCTATTACTTTGAAATGTATTTTTTTTTAATTCAAATTTCTAGCGATTGAATTCGACTTTATGATTTGATGACGTTACAAATTTCGCAATGAAACAAAAATACTGACAACACAGAAAATATTTATTATGCACTTTACCACTGCGCAAGAAATAACAACGTATAATGGAAATATTAATAATAATAATTTTCCCTAAGAGACTTACTAGCTCCTGAGAGGCTCCTGGCCTTCAGGGGGGCCTTCTTCTTGTGATATTTAAATAAATAGCGGCGAAAACTAGCGACTTGTCATGCAATACATGCAATGAAAGGCCCTGAAGGTTTTTGTTGCGTTTCTTTGTGCGTTGGAAACCAAATAGTTAATTACATCTATTTTAATTCCTTCTGACATATTGTAAATACAACATGTAAACAATTACCACTTCTCTTGCATTCTTCTGTCTATACGCAAAGATTTTCGGGATCCTCCCGCATACTTTCTGGACTAACAAAATAGAAAAGTACAAATGAAATGTACTTCGTACAAATTCCTGATCGCATCTCTGTGTTCCGTATAGTACTCCTTCATAGTATACAGTCCTTCAGCTTCAAGTAGTGAATTCAGAAAAGACATTTCGCTCTCAGTAACAGCGTTATACTGCACTTTAGGGCCAAGTGCTCTTGTACATGGTCAATGCTAGGTGAATATTTATTTCTCTGTTGTGTGGATTGTGTGTTTGATCAGACTCTGTTTCAGTTCAGCAGAAGGATACTAGTTCGAGTGACGATATCCACACACACTTTGTGTGCCATGTCATTTTCCACATACTATTTTTCTTCAATTTGTGCCATATCCGTCATCAAAAGTTGGCAATCACCTCATCAAAGGACTCTCGCTCTGTAGCTGCTGTTGGTATCTGAAACCATGTGATTTTCTTGGGAAATAATTTCTTGGATAAGGTAGTTTTCCGTTGCTTTCCTCAACAACAGAGATTTAATCCTGTTTGTAGTCATACGGTCAATACTCGTTCGTTATCTAACAAGATGTACCGGGTGACATCTGTCACCACTCGTGCAGGTGAGGTTGACAATTGGGTAGCTCTGTTGTTCCGTTGTAGTTGCTAACATGCCACATCATTTTCCCTCTTAGAAAGGTTAGCAATTTAGAATAATAATCTCCAGTGTTATTTGGCTCCTTTTCTGGATAATCACTCATAAGTGATCCAAGGATATTCTAAGCAAAAGATTTAAACTCGGCATTCCTTTGGTTTTGGAGCAGCATTGTGTTTCCATTCCATCAATTGTAGGATTCATCCATAATCACAACACGGCCAATAAAGCTTGGATCTTCAAGCTTCACGAGCACAAATTGACCGGAATGCTTCTTTTTCGTTATCGATCGGCATTTAAGAATTTGACAACCATTTTGCAGAATCTTGTTTCACGTCCAAATCGTCGTGAACTATTTGATACCGGCATTCATATGACATATTCAACGGTCTTACAATGTCAAGTCATATACAACATCAATATTTTTGGAGATCTCTGGAATTCTCCTCTTTCGAATTATACAGCCACATTTCGATAGTCACGTATGAGAAGCACTATTCACCAAGTGTATTAAACGTATCGTCGTAAATCTTATCTCTCAACCCTTTCAAATATAGATACTTAGAGCTTAATAATAGCTAAATAAAATAGCGAAATAACAGCTTGTTGAGCTGTTACATGTTTATATCTTTTATAACCATTCTGTTACTACTTTTATCTCTGCTTAATTCTAAACCTTCTCTCCATTTCAACTCTCATTTTCTAAACGCTACAAACAAATAAACATAACCCAAGATTGCTGGAATAACAGCTTTAGTAAATCTCTTCTTTTAGGATGTTACAGTGGTTATAGCAGGTGACATGTTATAATACAGGGCGAGGCAAAAAGATGTTAACATTAAATTGGTGTTTAATCACTTTAGATTACAAGGTAAGGATTTGGTTACAGGGTTTCAATTTAGCATCAATCACTCCTAGTGCACTTATGGAATCCGTCCATTGTTGTTTGTAAGGCTCTTTGGGCCATTTGGACAGAAGTTTCAGCGATAATGAGAGTGATGTAGTATTTCAAATCGTCCAAGTTGTTCCAAATGTTAGTTTCTAGAGAAAGTCTGTGCGTGAAATGGTTGGGCTGGCTACCATCGCACCCTGGTTAGGATGATATTCTCTTCAGTTCGGACAGATCTTTTTCTACCGCTGTTCCCCTTGCAGTTGTCTTGAACGGATCCCGTTTGGACAAAATTTCTCGTAGATCCTACCAATTATCAGGCGCAATGGTGCGTCCAGTCTGATCCAGGCCTTGAATTTTTCTTATACGATGCTTGGGATACGAAAGACCTCCATCCAGACAGCTACCTTTTTTCGTTCCTTAATGGAATATCGAGATGTCATATTTTAACCTACAAAAAGAAATTAGTCTTCCATACAGTATTAACATCTTTTTGCCTCATCCTGTATATTATTATGTAATCACTTCCATACCCCTGTGATACCTGTGATATTATCTTCTCTTAAAGATGCAAGATTTGGGAAAATGAAATAACAAAGTAATAAGTTCTTATTCACGAGAAATCGCCTTTAATAATAAATCGATATTCCACTTTATCTATTTCTACAACTGCAATCGGCATGCTCTCAAATTTTGTTCCGCAGCAATGCTTGTGCTAATTAAATTAAAATCTCTCAGTGGCATTTCTAATACACATTTATTTGTTGTCATGGTAATACGATTTTGTCTTGTTCAAAGGAATTAGCCCACGCTTCTAAATTAGTAAAACACAAAAAGTTCAAAGGCAAAATACTGACTGTAAGAAGTATTAGCTCTTTATATTTCTTCTACACGAGAGGATCTGTAATTAGTACGAATTTCATTGGAGTTTGTAATTAGTACAAAAGAATATACAGACTCCGCCTAAACAAGTTCCATCTACTCTTATAAATCAAAGAGAAAGTAAAATTATCTCTATCGCAACGTTTAATAAATTACCGACATCAACTTCAACAACACTTCTCCAAGGTTGTATCACGCAAGTTTTTAGCGTCGTTCCTCTCTACGAAAATAATGGAAATTTATTCACAAAAAGCTTTCGGGGCCCTAATTATTATTCAAATACGAATGGTAATCGAAAACTTCGAAGTTCTCCAGTCGAGTACATTCAGCTGTACCTTCACGTATACATAGATCCACCTCTTCGCTTTAATCAATACATTTTCGTCTCTTTAAATATACTGAACCCCCTTCATGTCATTGTTAATGAAAATTGAATTACCAACCACATAATACCACTCACCTAATAGGAAATTAGGTACGTAATTGACGCACTCCAGGCTGATAGAGTGTATTAGGTATTAGTACTAGTTTATTACTCTTAGCAGCTGAACGCAAACCATTTCCCTTTAATACACGATTTTAAAACATACAATACTACATACCGATGTTTTGTAATTAAGTACAGAGGCATTACGTATATCTATTGAGTTTAAAATGAATTTCGCCTCTGAAAATCAGATTCTGGCGGAGAATAATTGAGTGTCACGTAATAATGGAACATCATACGCGTTACATCGTCTCGAATTCGATACCGACATTGCCTTCCTCCATTGAAGCGAAAAGCTTTTATACTGTCAATTAGTCGAGTATTTATTGTTGGCAATTCATCAGTATAGGTGAAACACCACGCACTATCTGCTTGTATCTCTCCATTACCTTCATGAAAGTTACGAACACAAATCAATATTTGATGGGCGTAAATTCGTAGTAGAGGAGGTAAACCTGACGTCTATTAATAACTTGAAAGAAAATAAAACATGTTCATTTGTTATGATCTACTGTATTTCGTAAGGATAGTGTAGATACTTAATATCAAGGAAATAAATCAGTAAAGAATTTTACCATTTTAGATAATTTTGAATAAGTGACTAACTTCTTGGCATACTGCCCATGTATCTATATTTTCCAATTTAATTTTAGGTGTAATAGTGAAAACATTAAACATTTTAATGCGATATTTAATTAAAGAATTCAATTGAAATGTTCTTATTGAAAGTGATCTCTTGCATCTTTCTATAAACACGCATGTAGCAGAATAGTATGTTTAATTAATGACTAGGAATTTTATAGTACAAATTTATTCGAATCTTGCACAGTTGCCTTGAACAGTTATGAATCATTGTAGATATAAAATAATTTTACGCATGTCCTCCATTTCTATTTGTAACTTCGAATATCCTGTTTATATTAGGACTGCCAATATTTCTAAAAACAATGTAGAAAACATCAATCTTCATGCAAAGCCACATGCCTAATATGCTTCAATCTCACATTATGTACCATGTCGACCTCGTTGCATCAACACTAGTGGCAATAGCAGACTCCAATGGACACTATATATATATAATACAACTAGAGCATTGAAGTACGAAATGTTGATGGAGTTATAGGTTAGAAATCTTAAATTTTACGAACATGGCAGACTATGATGAAGAGATTGGTCAATTTCTCTCAACATAACAGAATTAATATCCGTTGTAATAAGTGCGAGCAAACCGATTAGGCTTATTTACAGTTGTTATTATGTATCACACATTGGCTAAGACTGGTGAAATGTTTGCAGCATTACGCAGGTTTCTATATTAGTTTCAGTGAAGGATGTTCGCCGTGATGAAAAACCGTTCAAGATCTACGGATAGTGTAAAATCGGAATCCTTTTTCTTATAATCGAACTTTTACTTTGTCCACCATTTGTACTAACTCCACTAACGGTAATCAGTATTTTCCAATTTTTCTATTGCTTCAAGTAATCATTTATAATTGTTGTAGTTCTTAAATCTCTTTCGACGGGAGTACTTTAGAATCTTGTCTGGTTTTCTTTGACAAGTGCTACTTTAACAGGATTGAATTATAGAATCACAGATTTAACTTGGAAGTACTGAGAATAATAGAAGTAAGTGGTTTGAGATTACCGGGGCACCCTCTGTGAAATTCTTGAGTTCGTTTAGGAGATTTGGGAATATACAGTATAATTTACAGATTCATAAGATAATTTTTAACAGAAAACATACGTATATTAACTTTTTCGTAATATCCACATTTTGAGAGCTGCAGATAAAATTATTGCTCTTGCTTATCGTTCCGTAATGATATTCTCACTTTGAACGTAACTGTCTTTTGTTTATTTAACATTTCTGTTCTTGTCGGATATATTATAAATATATTTAATTTTTGCAAGAATTACAATAATGCATTCCAGTAACAGCTGGCACCGATGGATAAGGACGTGAACGATATATTCACCTGACAAACCTATTTATTCTCCGAGCTTAAATTATTTTATTTACCACTTGTTTTTGACGTAGGGCGACCACTTCGAGTGCCCCTAAAACTTTACAAGAAAATAAAATTAAATGTTATTTCTCAGAAGTTATCAAACTGTAATTTCTTTCTTCAGAATTTGTCAAGAACTTTAGTGTTTATAGTCTTTCTATGACAGTATTTGTACTAACTGCTGATTTTACTTGCCGCCGTGAGTTAATAGTTCTTAAAATTCGTAGACCCTTAAGTACTGAACTACGCACTCGTTAGAGCTACAAGCACTAACATTAGAATTGTTAAGAACTGAAAAGTTTTGTATGTGCTGTATAAAAAATCGAGCAGTAAATATTTATAATTACTTATTTCAAGGCGGATGAAGCTCTCTTCCACGTTATTAATCATTTATGAGTATATTCCCCCAATTTTCCAAATTACTTACTTTGTTTGCATTAAACTCTCTATCGATTTTGATATTAGCTTGTACACAATATATACGTAGAATCATTTGGAGAATATTGCGGTTCACTTCCCAACGGAACATTAGTATTAATGTGTTTTGTGTACAAATATCCATCAATTTTTCAGAAACAAAAGAAAAAAAATATTTGGAAGTTTGGAGGACATTTACCAGAAAAGTTTAATATACTGGAAACAATTCTTTTATTTGTTTATACTCATTTACATTGAGTGCGCAGGATTACTATCTCAGTGTTTTTGATATCACACAACATCAAACTGATACGTACAAAAAGTAGCAGTAAAAAATACTAATTTGACGAGCTGAGCATTGAGGGACGATAAAGTACACTATTTGTGAGCGGTATTACATCAATGATATTGATTATTAAGATTATACAGAAATTTTAAATGGCATGATCGAACCTTGTTGTGGATATACACTCTACTCTTTGAAGTATATATAATATATTAAAGTCTATAAAGAAAAAGTCTAAAATATATTTTAGACTTTTTCAAGCGAATACGATTGAGTTTTATAAAATGGTGACTAGATCAACAGCATCAAATTTCATCCAAAGCCTAGTATAGTTTAAGTGGCCAAAAGTCTGTTATATACATATAAATGGATAAAAATGATTAGAATAAGGGGTAAATCACCAAGGATATGCTTGCATTACGTAAAAACATACGCTGACTACACTCTTAGTCAAAGTAAATTAATATGTAGGAAAATGAGAAAGAGAGTCTCTCAGTCCTAGTCCCACAGTATCTTAAAATGTATTTAAATTATTGCTACCAATTTCGTGCAGCAAGTCTGAAAATTGTCAGGCCAAAACACTCCAGAAAAGGACTACAGGATTAAGCTGATGTATACAACACTTTGTAACAGCAAAATCGAATTAAAAAACAACACGTTAATATTGGAAAGCGAACGAAATAAGCCAATGACAGTGATAAGACCGAGTCAACAACTTTCCTTTATTGAAATAAATTAATTCTGATAGTTTCATTTACAAAGTCTTCAAAAAAAAGCAAACTCTTATTGCATAGTCAAAACAATGTGCAGACAAATCTATTATATACACTGCCCTTGGATTGAATAACTAAGCGCAACATATGTATAACAGATTCCAGGTTCTTCGTTTTATTTGCATGCATTTTTTTTGAATACTAAATGCGCTTTCACATATTTACCATCCTATTTTACGTAAGCTAAACAATTCCGAATACAATTTTTGCAGTATTTATGGTCAATTTCACTAACGCGATTCGATCTCTTGCATAGATTACCTTACTTTACAACATCTAAAAAAAAAACGCAATCGTTGTAAACGGCCAGCACCGTCAGCACTTATCGCCATCGGCCGCTTCTCATCTGCATACATCCGGTTCGGAAAAAGAGATTGAATGTAAATTTCATCCATTTTCAATAAACTGAACTCGACCAATAACGCGAATTGAAAATTGCCAGGCTGCAGATGTGAGCTCTCCGGTTCGGATCATTTCGATGGATCGTTTATTTAAATTTTATATACTCGAAACGGAGAAGATGACGTATCATGCAGTATTTTGAAGTTATATTACATAGACCATAGGTACGATTAAGGGTACTCACTCCATCGTGAAATTTTATGAATCAGGTTAATGAATTTTACATACGAATTTACTTCGGAAAATAAATGAAACGTAGTGAGTAGCGTATTATGTTTTACATAACGAGTAACATGCAAAGTGTGATGCATAGAATTTGTCTAAAATGTACCCAGCTCGCAAATGTAGAATTAAATGAAACTTGGGTAGTTTATAGATGATATTATCTATGTGAAATACCGATTTCTATTTCTACTCAAAATACCATTTTGGTAGTGAAAATCGGTGTTTGAAAATCGAGGCGTTTCTTAGTTTTTCGTTAATTATTTCTTGCTAGATTGTTCATAAAATTATCTTCAAATGTATTTTAATGTAATTCACGCTTGCATGACGTAACCTCCATCCTCCAGTTTCTATATACAGAGGGATATATATTTATTTTTGTGGTGATTATATTCACTTGCGCTTACTATTCGGAGCGAACCTACACATTTTTGTCTTAGCCATAAATAGCCATAAATCCAAGAATATATCATTCGACTGATCATGCCATCAGGTGACTAATCGTACCATGTGTTTCATAATGTACAGTGATCATTGATCCTTGTCAGTAATAAGCAAAATAATAAAATTGGATAATGTTAAAATGATCTGTATCGAGATTAGTTTTTAGTATATGTTTATATTGTTTTTTATAAATAAGCAAAAATTGTTTTTTTGCCAGACTACTAGTCAACAAACTACAACGTGATATACACAAACCCGTTGAATATTATACGCATATGAGTTGTAACCTAGATAAAGGATGTGTATAGATGTGAAGCTGTAAAATAAACTGTTTATTGGACTTTCTTCCGAGAACGGTTCGGGAGTCTAGGAAGGTACGGTAGCTTCGCTTGATCGCAAGTCAGACAACTCTTCTAAAGTCATCAACATTGCCAATTTTGAGGGAGCTATAATTTGTATTTCTTTCTTACTTTTCTGCGTTTGGTTTAACTTTTTTGTCCTGATTTAACCTCTTCTGTGCTTGTAAAAGACGGCTAATCATCGTGGAGTCAAACATTTGATCGTCCAACAGTAGAAAGCATATACATGGATGGATTCAGAATCGAACTCTGCTCGATCATGCGAAGCAATTCAACATTCCCGAGAATCGTATATGCAAGTTTCTTACGTGTTGAGATGATCAGGGAGATAAACCATTGATTTCCTCGTCAGGATATTTTCGACCACTCGTCTCCTCGTTACGAATATAATCCGTCTGTCCAGGCTAAATCCCCGTCTCATTACAGTGGATATCTCTCACCAATTATGCGATCCCCAAGACTCTACCCCCTCTATTTGTATTATCAGGAGAAAAATGCACAAGGTGGGACTAACCGATCGTGGGAAGATTTCCTCTTTTGTGATGAAACCAAATATTTTTTGTTCGGTATAGACGGAATGGGTTCGTCGTCTTGCATATACTCGTTATTATCTCAAGTACCAAATCTCGACGATGAAGCATGGGAGTGGCAGCGTCATGGAGTGATGGTACATCATAGCGCATGACATAAGTACCCTTATTAGAATTCAGGGAACCGGTTCGGATGCGAGAGTATCTATAGATATGACCGTGTAGTATTCGTACTATTGGCCTTGGATTCATATATCAACAAAATAGTGATCCGAAACATCGTTCCGAGAAAACATAATAAAGGGCGTCTGGACAGATCTGAAACGTCGCGGAAACAATGCCAAAAATGATATGGGAAGTTCTCCCAACTACAGCTAGCATGGAGCAAGGTTCCCGTCTCCTTCATCCATACCCCTTTGGACTCCATGCTCCGCAGATGCCAGATTGTTATCGACACCAAGGGCTATAAAACCAAGTTTTAGATTACTATTTTTTGAATTTTTGTAAATGGAATAGAAAATGCACATGTTTTATTCTTTATTTTATGATACCTAAGCCATATGTACAATTGTTTGCGTATTCCATGTGCTATGTATAATATTTCAATGCTTTCTCCATTGTATTGTATTTATATGAAAAAAATTGTACCTTTTAGGTGGTATATGTTTTAGCTCAAACGTGAAGAAGGAACATACCCTTGCAAACTTCAACATACTTTCAAGTATTTTATTACACTTAATCCTCATCATAAATGGGTAACTTCTTTCGTTCACTTTTTGTGCCACAGCAGCCAGGTGCACTTTTTCGATCCATTTCAAGTAGTGGCAACTGATAACGCCAATATATCATTCCTCTCGGACTAAATTAAGTCTGTGCTGGACCAATATCAGCTTTACAACTCTGACGACACTTGAGAAAACAAAACCATGAACTTCGTGATGCCATGGAAAACATAATAGACTACTATATGAAGAAAAGGTGGCACAGAAAGAAATAAGTTAACAATTTCTGAACATACACTAGGGTGACAGAATAAAATAGACACCTACTAATTAAAAAAAGATTCTATTCTCGTTGTATCTACAAAATATTTTAAAATTAGACTAATATTTTGTCGATCCACCTTTACTTGTGTGAAGTACTGCGAGTCGTCGTGGCATAGAATCTATTAAATGATTAATGGTGTTTTCTGGAATATTTAACCACTCTTCTGTAACAACTGCCACGAGTTCTTCCTTATTGCTGGGTTTTCGGGGTCGTTTCGCCATATTTGTCTGGATTATGTGCCAAACATTCTTTATCTAATTTATGTCTGGTGATTGGCCTGGCCCTAGTAAAATTCGAATCCCGTGTTCCTCTTTCCATGTGGTTGTTGTTCTTGCTTTGTGGCAGGGTGCTCCATCCTCCATAAAAGTGGCGTCTTCTTTAGATAAAGTGACGTTGTCGAGTATCGGTAGTAGTCCTTCTGTTAATATTTGGATATATTTTTCCGCATTTATATTTCCGTCGCAGATTACTAATTGCGATCTTCCACCATACCATATCGCGCCCCACACCATGATGTTCACACCGCCGTATTTCACCGTCTGATGCAAAAATTTGTCGTTCAGTTGCTGTGACGAACATCTCCATACCCACGTACGACCACTATCACTGAATTGGCAGTATCTGCTTTCGTCTGAAAAAATGACAGACCGCCAAAACTCTTCGGGCTTCGTTCGCATTTCGATTGCCCGCGCCATTCGGCGCCGTTTTTGAAACGCCGTAAGGAGAGGTTTTTTCTTTGCCACCTTTTTATACATCCCCACACTGTGGAGGTATCGCAGAACAGTGCGCTGACTTTTCTGTAAAGTTGCTGCAAACTCAGCTTTTCGCGGTTCTCTTAACACTTCGCGCACAAGCACCCTTTTACTTCTTTCAGAAGGTCCGGCACGACCTGGTCTCGGCTCCACAGTTGTTTTTTCCTTGCGTTTAAATTGTGTAATCACACGGTTAACTGTGGACAACGGAATATTTAAAAATTTACTTATTTCACGTTGCGAAGCGCCGTGTTCACTCTGGCCAACGATGCGATCCCGGGTGAAGTTACTAATATCACTCGAACCTTGTAAGCGAGGCATAGTTGTAACGATACTAAACTATGACGAATTCCTTCCGATACATCTACCCCTACCCTAATGACAAGAGAAAGTTCTTAATTCGTTCTTAGAATTTAGCTGTTTACATATTTATACCGCTTTACCTGGTGTCTATTTTATTCTGTCACCCTAGTGTATATCCAATAAATTTGCAGATAGTTGAGATATAAATTCAATTTGTCGTGATTTGAATTTATGTAAATGGGCTTTAAAGGTAAGCGAAAAGATACATTTAAATTATTTTAAACCTTCTCATAAATGAATATTACATTTCAAGAGGATTCACAGAATAGTGAAAGTATAAAATACAGTATAAGATAAAGTATATGAATAAGTTCAAGAAAAATAATCAATTTGTAAGCTGCTCGTATGAAATTGATGATAATCAATTGAAAATAACAGCACCCACTTTAATAGAAGACGTAAAACGAAATTTGAATGAGTATGGGATGCAAAACACTACATTCAAGGCCTATAAATTTTGAGTAGTTGAACTAGAGGATCAATTCCTAGAACTTTGGAAACACATCTCGTATGTGTATATTTTCATTTTCGTTGTAATAAATTTGGAATAGATGGTAAAATTGCAAAGTGACTCTTATTGAATTGTCAGGGGCTATAATGTTGTGTAGAATACACATCAGAAATGTGTAGGTTGTGCATTTACATAAAAACGCAGATTAGCGAGAAGATTGATTGTTTAAAAATTATATCAGATTCTGTATAAACTTTCATACACCGTTTAATACAAAGTATCTTCCGAATATTACCGTAGTAGCTTCTCTTAATACTATGCTCGACTGATCATAAAATAAAGGGCAGTGTTTGAATAACTGCCGTAGAAAATGTCACCTTGATCAGATTGACCAATAAATATAATGCATTGGCCTGTTATTCATACAAGTAATAAAGGAAGTAATAATGTACCTCGCACTGATTTACGCCATATTGAAACTTCAACGAGACCACTGTAACTATAAATATTATATCAATGGCCACGTGTATTTAGGGTAGTAAAATTCGTTATTGGTTTATCTAAGTGATGATGATTACTGCGCCATTATTTTCGTACTACACAATAAATATTTCAAACACGGCTGTTTTAAAAGCATTTTATTGATAATAACATGAACTGAAGTGAATTGCGGAGGCAAATTTATTTCGTCTAAATAACTGCCTAGTTGCTTGCTTAAAAAGTGAGAAGTATTAAATGGAAGCAAATCGGAATACCGGATTCGCGACAAAGTTATTATGTTTTGTTTTTTGGTATTGTTTATTTACCAAATGCTTATATTTGTACATATAGTGTTCTCTTTAAAATAAGCATGGTCTGGAATTATTATCGGTAGTCAAGAGTATGTTAGAATACCTTTTTTAATTGAAATGATTTTCTTTTGTTAATTCCAATAAATTTAACAAAAACAATCCCTCACATTTCACGGAATTGGAATTACCGGTTACTGCCTTCTCGAATCGAATTTCGAATACGACCTGTATATTCCTGGCTCTACATTGCTTCTAAACATATTAATATTACATAACGCAAATATGAATCGTTTCGTGTCACATGATATGATAGTTGAATTAGGTCAGTAAGTTTTAGATCGTCTGTAACTAAGACAAGGTTATCTGACGTTCAAAATATCAAATTCAAATTGTGTAGATCGGCACTTCTTTTGCTTCTGCTCTAGATTCAGATCATTTTGAATCATAATTGCTACGTTTTTAATATCTACTTTTGCTCGTGTTAATTATTCCCAAAACAAAAGTTCAAGGAACGTTTTTTAAAAGCAACTGAATTAAATTCGAAAACCGAAACTCCATCAGCAATTTGATTACGCCGTTTTTTAGCAAACGTTGGCGAAATTTCAGAAAAGTTGTCACATAATTTACATTGTTAAATTACGAAATCCAGTACTCTCCCAACATACGTTGAAATTCGTGAAATTTTAAACATTTTTTGGCAGTTATGAAGGGTAAGATAAATATAACCGCTTTATAACACTTCATAGCCGCTGAAATTTATGATTCAAAATGGCCACAATTTAGAACAAAGCTAAATTTGCAATATCTATATTACCAAAGATAAGGTTTATATTATTACTTCGAATGCTAATAACTGAATCGGACATAATGGTAAAAGTAGCGTGTGGTGACCTACATTTGTGCAGCAGTTGAAATTCATATTCCTTGCGAAAACAGCTTTTACCAGAAAATATATTTACGTTGACCATGCGATAACAGAATATTAACCACTCCCACAAAATCGATGGAATTACTACCTCTTTAATACAACGCAAAGATCAGTCGACAGCTTAGCAGGGATGTAAAGAATAAGTACAACAAATGAATAAATGGGCAGTAAAAAAAACAGAGGTTATATACACACAGTGAAATTTCTTTAGTTTTACATAATATTTCTTTTAGCACTAAACTACAAAGAAAAGCAAATGAAAAAAATAATAACATTGAAAATATTTACAATAATGATAATTTAAGACAACTAAATGTCTGTCACTAACACAAAACGGATAAATAAACAAGAAATGTACAATTCTACCTAAAGTTAGTAATAGGTGTTGGATTTTTTATTCAAACTACTTTCAAACATCCCTTTTTTATACTGTCCAGCAACTTTGCGAATATTAAAATAGTTTAAGTGTTAAAAATTTCAGTTTTTCATTGATATATACCTATCTTGCCAATATTCCCAAGGAATTGTATTTAAACCTAATTTCCGTTTTAAAAAAACCTATCTTTTCTTTGTTATGAAGTACAGACAGGTACATCGCCTCGTTGGAATATTCAGCCTTGTAATAACATTTGTTCACTAAAATATATTAGTACTGCTTCTAGAAGTTCTGTATATGAATCGATATTAGTTTGAATAGAAATAAGACATATATTTGGTGTATTGTTATGGGGAAAAGCCACATAGTACTGCCACCAAAACTTTGATTCATCACAATTTCAGTGTTCCTGTGCGAATGGTGTCAACCACTACGATTGCCTACATTTAATTTCTTCGCCTTAGAAAATATTAAGTTCTTCCGTCGATGATCTCATCCCATACGATCTTGCGCTTGTTTTTTATAAATTTATTGATTTATTCATAATACCGTCCTATTTTCTTAGCTCCACTTAGTTTTTCTTCTAAAGTTAACAATTTATCACTCGGCATAGTTATATATTACTCTTGATGTACTCGTGGACGTACGATGAAAGTATGATTTCTCGGGTTTTTAGTCGCGTGTGAGTTATGTCCTAATGAAGACCATTTTCCGAAGACAACAGTTTATTAGGGCACAACTCACACCGGGTCAAAAATCCGATAAGCCAGATTTTCATACATATCTATACCGGGTTCTTTTTATCATTACACATACACTTTCTTATGTGAAACTTTAAAAAGATAATTGCCAATGAATTAGCAGGACAGTAGGCAACCAGTCATACACTCACGTTAAACGAGTGAAAACCCTGAGTTCCTAGCAAAACCAGTTACCAGTGCTACCACAGATCTCTCTTAATGCAAATAAAATAACTATTCTGTAAACCCGATGAAGAAATTATTTTATTTTAACAATCAATTAAGATAAGTAATAAAACATAACAAATATGAACTCTAATTTTATAGTAAGTATTCGAAGTGACCTCCTTGTCTTTCAAGGCAATAAACAAGACGATCTTGAAAGCAACACAAGGTATTCCGAATAAATTCTGGGTTTATTCCATTACATGCAGTACGTATAATACCGTCTTTCAGATAGTTGAAGTTACGCATTTGCACATTATAAATTTTACTTTCGGGTAAATCCAAAGAAAGAAGTCATTTGGAGATGAGTTGGTTGATCTTGTCGGCCATGATATGGGGCCAAACCTGCGAATCCACCGTCTTTAAAATGCGTTACTCAAAACATTCCTGACGGCGTTTGTAGAATGTGGCGTAGTCCCATCCATTTAGAACCAAGATTCATCAACATTCAGCATCTCAATTGACGGAATTATGTGGTCTCGCAACAGATTCAGATATTTTACTACAGGGTGTGGTTACCGTCAGTAAGAAATGGGCTAATACGTCTATCACTCATTATTACAATTCAGATATTGTTGAACTTAAAGAGTCGTAAGGACATTAGTTAGTCCTTCAACGAGTAAATGTGTCGGAGAAGCCTCTGTCTTATACTAACCTGGACAAAATAATAACAGTACTCATTCATCGGTCATTATCTTATATTCTTTAGTATTTAGTAGCGATTAAGTACAGTTCTTTTAAATAAACACAATAAGCCTGAAGAAACATTGTATCGAAGAGACCATTGTACACATTGTAAGAAGTGTGACAACTAATTTTAAAATTAAGTAAAATAATTTGGTAGCTATAAGACCAAGAAGAGTTATAAAGACAACGTATTAAACATGATCTAGTGTTTGCTGAGGAACATGTAAAATGGCCGACAATAATATAGTCTTAATGTAGGATAACGATCCTGATCATACCAGCCGAAGAGCGAAACAGTAGTAACTTCAAATGAAGCTCTGACATGACCGGCACAATCCCCTAGCCGCAATCCTATCGAGAATTTTTATATAGACCTTAATAAAGCCACTTTAAAAAGAAATTTTGACAACGATTATAGAAAAGTGATCAAGTTGCTTGGTATTCCATCGTCTCAGAACGCTTTCAACTATTGGTGGACATGCTATGACGCTATAAAATAAGAGCTACTCTGCCATATTTTAAATACACTTATATTTTATATTATGCCATAAATATTCTCAATATTTTTGAACTAAAACTAAATGGTATTTATATTTAGAGTTATTTTCATCCTTTTTTTGGTTTTGTAATTAGTATAGGGTTTTTTGTGTTAGCATATCTAGAGCAACATGTTCCCAAGTCTTAGTATCTCACTCTTTCTTTAGTGTATTTTGTTACTATTGTTTCCTCCTACAAATTGTTTGTTGAGAAGAGAAGTTGATTGCATGTTTCTTTTTCATTATAGACAACTTTTATCTCTTAAAAAATCGTATAAACATACGCTTTTAATACAGAAAAGAGGCATTAAAAACAAAGCTACTAACCTACAAAACAGTTTAAAAGGTTAACAATCATATAATCTACCGCTTGTAACATCCATCCACCTGATATTGTCATGATATATAGCTTTAATACTGTACAATCTCAACGAATGTAAACCGAGAAAGATGAAGTTGTTCCTTCAGCAAATGTCAACACCGCTATTACTTAAGTAGAATAAATTTCCTGTTGCTGGGTATTTGAAAGACTTATCTCCGGACAATTTACATTAAGCGTTGAAATATGAGCCATATTAACTTGTACAAAGCATCGCAGTCCTCGTAGTCATCTGCTATATGCAATTTTAAACTTCGTATAGTGTGTTTATGTAAAGTTTCCGTTGAACACAAAATAAACCTAAACTTTTAATGCGATTAATCTTTTTTTACAAAAACGTAAATCTCCTTAAATGGAAAGTATGAAATGGATATTTTACCTTCAATAATATGCACTTACCGAAGTTTTTACCTCAACAGCAAGTGTCGATTACCCCCTTTTTAATTTCAATGCAAAACTTTCTAAAGGTTCAGAACAAAAACTCATTCAGAAGATCAAACTACCGCATTAGGGGAGTCGTTTGTATAGGAAGTTAAAAAAATGCTTGCCGAATTGCTCCCTCGGCTCTTGCATCCTGTATAACCAGGGATGTATTAAGAATCATTCGATAAAATAATAGCAAATGGTTTTACTAAGCAATAAATATGTGGTTGTAAATAATTGAATTTGTACTTGTATAATTTACCGAATAGAAGCAAAAGCGTCACTAAGAAAACAACATTTTTAAAACATATACTCCATTTTAAATAAAGATAAACGTGCAGAAGTGTTTTAGTATAAAAATAATGACAGTGATTGCGGAACTCTCTTTTAGATAGTAAATTTCAATATTAAGCCCGTTATCATTTCTGAATGATTTAGCAATTAGATGGATTATTTTCAGACTAGACAAGTTTAGATACAACAGATGCAACAAAAAATATTGAGTAATCTACAGTTCAAATCAATACTTTGTTTTTGTAGGAAATATTTCTTCATATATATAGTAAATAAGTCAGAAGTGTTCAACAACAAATATTTATCAATTATTTTTTAGATATTCCATAGTCGTTATCTGCTCTAGTACCATAGAGGAGATAAGGTTTTTTTTTATTAAAAATTGCTTGGAGTTCACGAAAAACTACACAGAAAATAGAACTGCTTGGGTAATTTTTATTCCCATATACGATACAACCAGATATGTAATTACTTTCCCTGCGGAAGAATGTTTCTTTTATGATATGAAATTATACACTTGATTATAGAATTATTTCCCTTCTGAAAGAATATATTATTTCATAGAAGTATTGTATTCAAGTAATTTACTTTCTTCAATAAATGGGATCGAGTTAATACAAGAAACAAACCATTTAAGTTACCATTAAAATAGCAAATGCTTGTCTATTAAAGGATTTGTGGATCGAAATAATGTAATCTTTTATAAAAACGTCGGTGAGTGTGCATAAAGCACTTCCAAACCCATTAGGAGGTCTTACATAGAAAAAACATAAAGCAAGTTTTATAAATTTGCACAATTGAAATCGTAGACCAAGAAAACGCGTTACGTAGTTGAAGGTAAAACTCGTCTAAATAAAGCTACCTTTACGATGTAGTTTGACATAGAGTACCCTTTAATTGTCATATATACTTTTTTTGTATATATGACAATTAAAATAAGAGTACCTTTACAGAAAAGAGGGACTACCTGATCAACATGCCAATTATAGATCGGCGGCTAAGATCAAAAGCTATGATAATTAATGTCCAACTTTAACGCACAATAAACGTTGCATATAAAGGCTGGCGGTGTTGAGGGTTTTTGAAACGCCACTGTTCAAATATAAATAAAGTAAAGGGTATAATCAATGCCCTAAATGAATCTCTCTGTAATGTAGTTTAGTACCAATTAAAACCTGAACTTTTATAAATTTACTTAAGCCAAATGTTTTTGCATAGCTGTTCTAAGAAACATGTTTCTTGGACGACTTTTTTTTTTAATTGCCCACCAAAGTCAGACTTGAATAGTCCTGATTTTTTTCTATGGAGTTATTTAAAGGCTAGGGTTTCTCAAAATATTCTTTGAACGCGATAAGCTTTAAAAGCCAACATTACTCAAGAAATTGGAGCGACAAACTAGGAAATGTTGCAGCGAATTACAACGAGTTTTCAGTAACGACTTCAGGAATGTTTAGAAAAGCTTAGTGGCCATTTAACAGATGTCGTTTAAAAAAAATAATTTTTATTGTTAAACTGCATTATATGTGCAATAAAGATGTATTTTTTTGACCTATGGTTCGTTTGTATATCCATAATAACCCTCTAAAAAGTGTCAACTTATTTAAAAATAACTGTTGTATACAACGCCAGAGGCCCCATCTACATCAGTTATAAGGCAAAACTTCTTTCTCGGAGAAAATTTGATGACTAACATCTTGCAACTGCAATACATTCTATTAACTTACCATTAGTATAATTTCTTTTAATAAGTAAAAGGCACTAGAGATCTATTCTAAAATATAGAAATCCTTTTCTATTCGTATTATTTAAGAAAACATATGAGGAATATTTTAAGTGTTTTACGTCTTATTCCATGTTCAACTTAATCATATTTTTAGTTACATAGTATAACAAAATCTTGCTACTCTCAAACTATGCTGAAATGCTCCTAAGGAAAAATGCAATAGTTTGAAAACAATTTTTAATCATATAGTTGTGGCCCAACTGCAAGGACTTTATATAAGGAGCTTATATTAAGAAGCAAAAGGGTTACTGAAAATTTACAGAAACGGCATCGCAAGAGTATTACACTTTTGCAGAAGAAGCCTCTTACGTTATTGATATACATGCTTAAGTCGTACATACCAAATACTTTGCATAAGGTATTACCAATCTATTTGCGAATTATACGAGTTCAGGTAAAGTACGGTTCTGTACGTTTGGCAGACCTTTAAGGTTTTAAACGGTTTTGTGCCGACTGTCAGTCAAAGCGTCCCCATCGGAGCGGAAGGTAATTCCAATTGAAAATGGAGCCCTCTCGCTCGTCATAATGAACATTAAAACCGGGGTATTAAAATCAAAGCAGTAGCGAATTTCGCTTTCAATATGGCGACTCTACCGTATACGGTAAGCGTATGATGGTTGGATTTCTTCGAGTGTCTTTTTCGGCCAACCATCGTCGTCGCCGACATCGTTCTTCCCTTTTCCCTCGTTTCGATAATTTGACATCGAACAGGCGAACTAATTGGCTGACATTACTTACGCCATCGAGGTTCGACCTCTTTCGAGTTTAATACGGTGCGGTCTAACTTTTCGCCGGACTGATTCTTCTCGGCAAAAGACATACCTATAATGGAATCGAGCTTGGAAAAATAATGCTCGAGGGAACGGTATAAAAGGTAACCTCCCGTATTTATTTATTCAAGATGATTCGAGTAGCTTTTTTGCTTATGATAAATTGAGTAGGTTTATATATCTATAATTTATTTTAAGAAAAATATACACCGAATAATACAAGTAGGAATAAATATATAACTGACATGAATAGAAAATGATAAAATTTATAATCCTTACAGGGAAAAAGTTTCTCTGTTATTATAATTTCGGCAGATCTTAGTGTTTCTTTGTAAAGGATTTTTTCTAGTATTTGTAAACGTTTGTAACGTTTTGGCTACTACAAATGTGACGCAGTTCAATACTATAACTTGTTTCCAAATAAGGACAAAAAAGGAAATAGAAAAGTACTAAAAATGAAGATTATGAAAGATATTACAGTAGTAAACGCTGATAAAATAACATTAGGCAATGTTTATTACAAGGTGTCTGAACTCAATGGAAAATTAAACGTATAAACGGATGTGCTTTTAATAGAATCTTGAAACTTTGCAAATGTATATTATGAAGCATGCCTCTTCTAGTGAATATATTTTCAACTAAAAACTACGGAATATTCGTGCATCCACATTCTATTTCCTTTTAATTCAAATGAAATGCAGGTGATATATACTACCGTTTTTTGAACTATAGCCACCTACTTAAATTAGTAATCCTGTACATTAAATAAAACAATTGGGTGTATAATATTATCGTATTTATTTGATTGATTCTAATATGGATTCCGGTTTAATTATATCCTTAACGCTAAGGCCGAAAAGCCCACTCTACTATTCTCAGATTAGGTTTATTTTACTATTATTATTTTTCATCGTATGCTATACACTCAAAAATAACAAAATAGACTGCTGGTTTGCAATTTTATTACCTGCTATGTTCCTGTGTCCCGATACCCACATCAGAATAACACTGTTGTACTCAGACAGAACTACCAAGTCCTGCTAACACGCCCGCACTAGTTTAGAGGTTATTTGATTTGATATCAATGCCTTTAAGTAAACCTGATAAACTTCAGTTTTCAAACGAAAATATACCGTTCGAAAGACACAAAAATTCCTTAGTTTCTTTATATATACCAAAATTAATTCCTGTTTTTGACCAATCTGTATACCAGATTTGAGTCTAGGGTTTGTCAAAGAAGACTTTAAAAATAATTGTATTGCTGCCCATATTAAAAAGTTTGTGAGAGTTTTGTTGTCGCTTGCTTCTGTGTAACCTTAGGTCACCAAAGTGTGTGGCTGTATATTGTCATGGATCTTACAACTGCCGCGTGTAACCCGGACACCATACTTGATTTTAGTTCCTATGTTTTTCCAATTGTTCTTCAGGTAATTATTACCACCTTTTCACGTTTGTCCGTCAAAATATTGCGTCGAAGTCAGCTTAGACCCCTGAGGGAAATTACGACGCGGTTTCAACTCGAAAATCTAAATTCTTTAAAAAGAAGTCAAATACCGCGGAAATCTACAACAACAGATAAGCACGTAATTTGTAATATTTTACGGCTGTTTATATTGACACAAATCAAATTTATATGGTGCATAATATATATATAGGAACTATAATAATGAAAAAAGATTTAACACATCAACTTAGCTTTAGTGGTTTATCTTAGTAAAATATGCAGAATGACACCTAGCGAGCGCCCCTGTCCCCACTCCATCACCTCCATTCCACGAACTATCATTTGTGTCGAAAGAAATGTTTGCACTTAAAGTAATAATAATTAAACATCGAAACGATAAATTTTTTAATACTATACCAGGAAATCTTAAAACTCACAGAGAGAATATTAATATCATTTTGGGAAATTTTTACACCGCAGATTTTAACATGCAGGAAGGAAGTTTTTTACCGGGATGAAAATCCAATTCCCTAATTAGGAAAGATCTTTTAATCTTAACGGAAACGTTCCAACACCGCATAATTTCATGGTTGGCTGACACCCTTCACAGCGTGACGGAATTGCAACTACAGCGTAATATTTTAAGACCGTCGACTTTAACTACTTATACAAATGGAACCACGTGACGGGTTTAAAATAGGTTTGCATGTGTATGGTACCACATATTTGAAATTTTTAAAAATCCATCCACCACATTACAATTTGTTTCTTCAATTATTATTCAAAGTAGATATCTAGCTTTCGCAATCGTTCTGTCCTTTTGAGAATGTTTCTTCATATTCTGTATTGTTTTGATATCCACCCAGAAGCATCAACAGTATTAGTCACAAGTTATAATTCTCAAAACTAAACACATGGTGGTATACGCTGTATATATTATATAAAAGTATTGAAGGATTTAATGACTCGAAATCAAATAAATGGATGAACGTGAATTAAATTACTGCCTAAAGATTTCTCAAACTATGAGTCATACGTAACTTACAACGTTTTGGTTCTCTCATATTAATATAACTCTTCGGATTGTTCAAGATTACGACTCTTTAAATAGGTCCGGATGTAGTAATACATAGAACTTCAATGTACAATTTCAAGAAATCTCCCGCAGATTCAGAAACTAATACACATAAATCCTGCTTCAAACATAATCAAGTCCCTACGTAGCGTTCCGCACTATTGGTATTGGCGGTTTCCTAATGCCGATACCGGATCGAACCCTATTATAATTCACCGCGCAATCTGAAACATCGAGAACCGCGTGAGATCTACGATAACAGCCAAGACTTGTTGTGGTGCACGGCGTTGACCGGTATCTCGCGCTATTCTTGCAACTCCTCCGATCTTTATTGTCATGCTTAAGGCCGGGAGCTGTTCACTTATCGCATCTTCTTTTATGGAAGATTTCTATGTAATGGAAAGCTACAATGTGCCTGTATAATCTGCTTATTTGCTCGACGAACTACATTCAGAAACTGCATCGTATAAACCCGATTCGCTTCTATACTGCGATATTTGTTACGGAAAGTAGTCTGAACGGAATTCAAAGCGAATAAATAAGTCGAAATGTTAGATGTGAGATTTACATTTTTTTATGAACTACCTTGAACGATAGACAGACGAAATTATTTGTTCGTATACGCAATATTTGTTCTGGATTTAATAAAAATTGTTTACGAAATATATACATTCTGTGCGTAAAACTACACTTACTAATTTTGATCTTCAGATTGGAACAACATGTCTGGGCATGATAGGGTCAAGAGGCAGCTGTCGGTTTCATCGGATAGCAAATTACTTGACGACGATATCAGAGAGGAAACCCGCGTCATACTCAGGCCGAAGAAACCTCCTAGACCAAAGTCTGAAGTCCTCCTCAATCAAGGAAACGATCACCGCCGGATGAAAAGGTTTTCCGCATTCGGGGTAAGCACAAAGTAGAAACAAAATTGAAAGAAATATGTATAACAATTTAAAAGAAAGGCTGATGTTTAATTTAAATACCGAAAGTATAAAGTTGCTTTAGATATTACTGACAAATTTTTAGGGATAACAGAGAATAACGTAATGAAGATCTTTTCTCATTAATCTTTTAGTTAAAATATATTAGTTTACAGGTAAATGATATTTTAAAGCTTTTAATTGAAAGCTTTAAGCTACCATAAATATACGTGTATTAATAAGTAATAATTGGCAAATAACTAAAATTAAATTTTTATATAATAACATACATATTTTTGACAACTCAAACTCCCAATTTGGGATTCCAATGTCCTCCTTTATGATAATCTATTTAATTTAATACCTACATCTATTCAATAATTTTTCTTCGTGAGAGTTAATCACTTTTGTAAAATGCTTTTTCTTGAATTTTGTTATTACTTTTTAAGGTAAACACTATATGCAGGAGACATACATTCAGCTATTCCAAAGCCTCAGTTCATCTCAAAAAATGGTTTTATCCATTAAGAATTTCGTAGTAAAGACGGTTCCAAAGAAATAAGCAGCATTTATGTTATTTTTTTACAAGTAGAACAATAATACTAAGATATTGATGTACCTATATACTAACTATTTCCTTAATACAAAGTAATATTCAGTAATTTCGTAAACACCAACTTTTCATTTTAGAAGAAAAAAACTGAATAATGTTGCAAGAACCTGCAATTGTATGATGTTAATGTTAACGGAACCAAATTGATTATTGACTATTAGATACAAAAGAATGCCTGAGAAATACAGGGCGTCCATGAAATAGAATAAAAAAATATGAAAAATGGAAAGATCTAATTTTACTAAACGTAAATCCAAAATGTTTTGCAAAAATTTGTTCACAGACACGAGAAAAATATGGTAAAGATATTTAAAACAAAAATTTCTTTATTACTCACAGCCAACATATTCGTACGTAAGCATATTATTGAACTCTTAGCATGTCGTTTGAAAGTAGACAGTGTTATCTTCAAGTTTTTATAACATCGATCAGTCTCCATGTATGTATGCGAGTTTGTACTATGTACACATTCTGCATCCATAGGCGACACATGTTACATTTCCTACGGTTTTTCTAATTCTGACGTTCACGTCGTAACTGACTGAAAATTTTTTAGATTTATGTTCTATATAATTACACCTTTTCAATTTCCGTACTTTTTTATTTTATTTCAAAGACATAAAGGAACGCATTCTTCATAGAAGATATGGATCTCTTTTAACTAATTGCGGGAAAGGGAAATGATTGAAATTTAAAATACATTATTTTATTTTTTTTGTAAAACTAAAAATGAATTAAAAAATTGAAGTCGCTTTATTAATTGATTATTATTTTTAAATAATTTTGTAGTTCTGTTGAGTTAAATTTCTAAGCAACTCTGAAAATAAAAATTTCTAAGCAACTCTGAAAATAAAATATTCTCATTTAACTACAGTATTTAAACAAAAAGGTTGATATTGGTCTGTTGATATTAATATCAGATAGATGTACATGAGCACAAGTAGCATACAGGCAGCGTCGAACACCGTTTGAAGACAACATGAACCAATCATATTATTCACTAACGTTGAATATTCATACGAATATCCCAAAAGTCCCTTCAACAATACTTACAGAGGAGACGTAAACTTTGCTATCGTTTATTATATATATCGGTTTTCGTAAATATATTTCTTTTTATAAATAAATATTTCTAAATTTCATTCTTAAAAGACGTTTAATATACTGTACTCACATATTTCAATTACATTGTATGAATATGCATTATTCCGAAATTGTACTTATAATCTTCGAAATTTCTCGTACAACGAGAGGATGGCATGACTGGCAGCATTTAACTTTATAATCTCACAAGGATCAAGTACGTGTGTACTGTGTGGCCTACCATATAGGCGAACAAATGCGTTGCTATGGATATAAAACAAAACCAACAAATGAAGATCGTGTCAAAAGTCAGCATGTTAGCATCGTTTCTCCCGAGAAAGAATAATTAGTTGTTTTCTCATATAACTCGGGAAATTTATAAATATCTTCGTTTATATCCAATAATAAAGTGTATCAGCTGATACTACATATAAAATCTGGAAGTTCCGGACACATATTTTTGAAGCCGAAGACCAGTTTATCCTAAAGGCGAGCCAGTGAGTACGATTTCAAAGATTAAAGACGTCAAATCTTCTTAAGTTCTTCAAAATTATTTGTATCACTGCTCTCATTTTGTTTTGAAAATTAATTAGAATATTTAAAGTTTAGCTAGTCAAGAATTGCCTTTGGTTTTCTGTAGAAGAACATGTTTTTTGTGTTGTAAAAAAGCGGTTATTTTTTGGTTGGTCAATATATTTATCTTTTCAATTTTACATTTGGTACTTTACTTTAGAAAAACTTGATCACTTAATTCGAAACAAATAAATCAAAATTTTAAATCAAAGAACCAAGTTAAAAAAATTAACGAGCCTGTACACCACAGTATAGTGAAATATATATAACACATGGGCTGAAAAGTCCCGGGCCTTACAAAGAAAACACGTTTTTTTTGGTTCAAAATTAGCTTTATTCATCAACGTAATCTCCATCAAGAGCAACGCAATCATTCCAGCGTCGCTCTAACATTTCAATACCACTTTTGCAGAACGATTTATCTTTTGCCTCAAAATAGGCCTCAGTTTCAGCGATAGCCTCCTCATTCGTGCGAAATTTCTTACCGGCGAGCATTTTTTTGAGGTTTGCGAACAGCCAGTAGTCGCTGGGAGCCAAATCTGGCGAATACGGTGGATGTGGGAGCAATTCGAAGTTCAATTGATGTAGTTTTGCCATTGTTTTGATTGACTTGTGACACGGTGAGTTGTCTTGATGAAACAACATTTTTTTCTTTGAAATATGCGGTCGTTTCTTTGCAATTTCGGCGTTCAAACGCTCCAATAACGCTATATAATATTCACTGTTGATGGTATTTCCTTTCTCAAGATAGTCGATGAATATTACACCACGCACATCCCAAAATACCGAGGCCATAACCTTTCCAGCCGATTGTTGTGCATTCGGGCGCTTTGGACGAGGTTCACCAGTTGTTGTCCACTCAGATGACGATCGTTTTGATTCCGGAGTGAAGTGGTGGATCCGTGTTTCATCCATTGTCACATATCGACGCAAAAATTCTGGTTTGTTACGTTTAAACATGGCCAAACACTGCTCAGAATCATCAACACGTTCTTGTTTTTGGTCAACAGTGAGCAAACGCGGCACCCACTTTGAACAGAGCTTTCTCATAGTCAAATGCTCATGCAATATAAAGCCAATACGTTCTTTTGATATCTTTACGATGTCAGCTAACTCACGCAACTTCACTTTTCGATCATTCAAAACGATTTTGTGGATTTTTTAATGTTTTCTGCTGTTACCGCCTCATTTGGACGTCCACTGCGTTCTGCATCATCGGTGTCTCTACGACCACGTTTGAAGTCAGCAAACCAACGTTTTATTGTTGTTTCTGATGGAGCGGAGTGCCCATAACACTTTAAGCCATTGCTTCGCTTGAACGGTATTTTTTCCCATCAAGAAGCAGTGTAAAATTAAAACACGAAATTGTTTTTGTTCCATTGTTTTAAAGATAACACAAGTAGCGTGACTCTTAGCACAATAACTCACAAACTAATGAATAGAATATCATGAAATTTTAACAGCTGTCTTTTGAAGGTTAGTACTAACTGAGAGAAAGGTGACTGCAATAAAACCAGCGTCATCTATGTGTTAGGCCCGGGATTTTTCAGCCCATGTGTTACATATAATATATTTGAGGTTCTCACGGAGAATCCGAGAAAAAAGAAAACAATGTATATAAATATATATGAAAGTATGATTTTTGGGGTTTTTGACCGGTTGGGAGTTGGGTCCTGATAAGGACCGTTTTCTCGATATTTCAACGAAGTCGCACTCATCTTCTAGAGCTGCTCTGTCACTAGTTCGAATTTCTTAAAATGTCAACTTTTATTTGGCTAGAAATAAAATACAATTTCAGCAAGGAACCACTTTGCTGCAAATCTTATGAAAAATATTAACTGTAAGTCTGTTACTATACATATTTTGATAAACCATAGTATAAGTAGCAAAACAGAGTGTCCTACGTGTAAACCAGGTTAACACAGTGAAGTAGCTCCAAAAGGTAATTAGCAAAGCAATGTTTATATGTATTAGTACAGTCTGCAAAACAATATAAAACTTAAAATATGTGTATTTAGTAGGAATGTACATTGTAATACGTAATATATGGGGTCCAGTCTCCATCGTTGTCGATAATCGCCTGGCAACGACGCCCCATGCTCCCAACCAAGCTTTCGGCATAAGAAGCTGATAATGATCGCTATATCTGTCTGAGGTTCCTCGATAATTGCATTAGTGTGTAGGCACGTTTACGTTAAAGTTTGTGCTTATTATTGCCCACGCATTTTCAATTGGATTTGCACCTGGGCTCTGGGAAAGCCATTCCAACGTCGAAATATGATTTTCTAACTTTCACTCCGTACAACGTTTACTTCGATGCTTTGGATCATTGTCCTCTTGCAGAATCCACTGATTATTATTCTGTCCAAACTACTTCCTCACAGATGGAATGAGACCCTTTTTCTACAGTTTCACCGTTCTTTCTGCATTCAGGTTCTCTGTGAATACGCACAATGATTCAAAGCCGCGCACATTAAAGCATCCCCACACATGGACCTTAACTGGGTGCTTTCACGATAATTTAAAATATTTTCCAAGAAGTGCTTCCTTGGAATCAGAGAAACACGAAAATCGTCAATGTACACGCGACACAACATTTAAACGCGAACGATTGCGAATAACCTGTTTCAAAATCATTGTCTAACGAAGGACATTAACGACGAATATATCCATATTCCATCAGCGAAGCGACTTCTTAATCACGACAACGTATAATTCTAATTAAGAAATTGCTTTTACTACCGCTGACAAGCGTTGAAAAAGAAATGTACATCACGCGCATCTCAAGAACAAAAGGAAGAACGTCAGCAAACTTCAACGCTTATATGTACGTGCCGCGTTTGTTTCAACTGATGTCTGCGATTCTCTAGGGTATACCGCTATTCACGAAACGTCATTTATTATCTCTAATTAGTAATTTAGGAAAGGCGTAACAGTCCTGTTCAATTACTGCACCGGAATCTACTGAATGAGTCGGTTGCATGTTCGCTACTTTTTTAAGAGCCTATTTACGTATTTATGGCGCGACTTCGTAATTAATTTTAATGCGGAATTTATTACGTCGTTCGTTTGTTATTTTCTTCTACTGTTTTCTTCATATTAGCAGAAACGATGTACACAAATTTAACATTAATGCATATAACCATCACACAGGTAGGTTGTTCTGTAATATAAATGTTTTGCAACTTGATTTCACGTTCACTTTCTCACTATTAATTTGGATTAGATTAAATTTTCTACTAGCCGTTTTATATTCATTGAATAAAATGTAATAAAGGTCCTCCATACTTCTGTGTTTTACTGCTTAGCCAGAGGATTATATATTAATTGTTGTAATCGTTAATTTTTGAAATTCTGGATTTCTAACTTACTGTCTTCAAAAAAAAATACCTTCTTTTTCTCTGTCTTGAAACAGATATGCTAGCTTTGTGTATACTACCGTCAGAAACTCTGGAGAGAGTAAGAAATTACAAAAAACAAATATATTATCTTTTATATAAATTTTTATTTACTAACACAAAGTACATATGACAACAATAACGTACACGAACAATACTTCTAAGTAACCATATTTGTTATGTTATTTAAAATTTTGTTCATCGATATGTATATCTTCCTCTTAGCCTGTATCACGGCATCGCAATTTCTAGGCGTTATGCTTATTAATTTGTCCAGATAATTGGCATAAATTTGATACCAAACTTCCTGTAAACAGCGCCAAAACTATTGAACATCTTGTAACTTTCGCTCTTCAGCTTTTCTGTTAAGTTCATCCAATAAGAGACAAGTCGGTACATTGAGAAGATCAAAACTATTGTTGTTACTTGATCTGCTGCTGTTTCTTATTCCAAAAAGTGCTTATATACCTTAGCCTTATTTGCTGTGTGTTGTTAACTTGTTGGAATATAAACAGTTCACCAATAATATGACTTCCAGGTGGGAATTTGATAAATGTTTTTTTGGGGAAGTTAAGTACTCTTTTTTCGCATTTACAGTTATTTTTACCAAATCAATCGTTCTTATGCCACCAAAACAACTCCAAACCATCACATTTTCACCACCCATGTTTCACTGATGGCACTAAACAAGCTCCATTAACATGTTCGCCCAGTTGCAAAATTTGACTCATCGCTCCACTCATCTAACGTCCGGGTGTTCTCTTGCCCACAGCAATCTTTTTTTTTTATGAACACACTTTGGTTTTTTACTGTAATACGTCTTCTCAAGCCCACAGCTAATAATTTTCATTCTTCGCTGCATATTGAGACGCATTTTGATATCTGGGGCCGTAAGTCATGAAGGCTCCTTTGTCGTTGTTGTAAATCTGTCTTCGACGGCGGATATTAACCTTGGAACGTCGATTTAACATTGCGGAAGGTTGTTTTAAAATTAGTTGCTTGGGCTCTGGCATTTTTATATAACAATTCATTAAACACAAACAATTTACAAGAAACTACGGATAAAAGTGCCTTGGTCTATAATTGTACAAATAACATTGAGCTGTCTGGCTGTTTAATTACCGTATTTCGTATAATAGAATCCTACGCCATAAATATCCTTATTGGTGTAATATACCAGTAAATCGATTTAAACTTAAATTTTTCTTATAGTATTTCGAATTTTAAAGAAAAAAGAAGGATTATGTATCTAGTTAATTTAGTTTTCAAATTTACCATACCTCGACTAACATTTATCTTCCGAAGAAATTCATACTTGCTTCTAAACTTTGTGACGGAGGAATATATTTAAAACATAATACGACAACCATCTACATATTTCCATTTACCTTACTCTAAGGACATTTTTCTTTCGCGATATTTCATATCAACTCGTTTAGGAAGTATATCATCACCACTTAAGTTATCGATGCTACGGATGTAATTTATTACGTCACTGTTCTTGAAATTGTCTCAATTTCCGTTTCGATCGCTCCCATCAAAAAACTCGGATTTCTCATGCATACCATTGATTTCTCTAATACTGAGCAGGTATAACTAAATTACCTTTTCCCTTTCGTTCTATACTTACAATTCGTTAAGAAAGGCCGCAATGAATATTTTACGTTGATTTAAAGGAATTACACAAGAATGGAAATATTTTATTGCGATACCCTGTTATGCAGTTTGTCAAACCTGTGGCTTGACTAAGATGTGTATTGCAAAGATACGGAAAAAACTAAATAATTTTTATTCTACAAAGTATTACAATGTAAAGTATTATAGATGATATCACTATTCGTGAGGTCGTCTTCTTATAATAATTCCAGTCTTTGTACATTATTCTTTATTAATATCCGAATACTCCTTCACTGTATTATTGGTACAGTATAGCTTTCCCACACTAGATACATTCTTCAAAGTATTTCGGTACACTCTACACTACATAAATCATTTATTCTATCATCATCAAACAAATTGCCTAATGAAGTATACGCGGTCCTATTTTCTACAACCTCCTAGAGAGGGAGAAGGTAGATAAAATCCGTATCTTGTATCACTTACATAGGTATGTGTTCTGCCGTAATCAATCCTTCAAGCTCAATTGTGCAATTGGAAGTAGTTCTTTGTTATGTAAGTTTGTGTTCTTTTTCATGAATATCATATTCATATGCGTTTAATTCTCTAAAAGAATTTACATTTTTAAGTAATTTAAAGTTTCTCGATTCGATGATATACTAGATTTCACTATGTATTTTGCTACGGTAGGTAGTTCTTGCTTATTAAAACGAAAGCACCCAAAATGTTCTTCAAATCTTATTTCGAGAGTCCTCTTTGTTTGCCCAATATAAACTTTATCCGGTTTATCTTTGGGATTCCTTGATCATTTTGCTGCTGAATTTCTGTTTACCAGTGCCTGTGGGAGTTATGGTCGTTGGTTACTTTTAAAAAATTAATAAAATATTCTCAGAACGTTTTTCATATTTCAAAAAAATAGCATCGAAAAATTATTGGCAACAAAATGACAAAGAATAGAAAAGCCATTGCAATCGGTATCTAATCTATTAAACGTTATTGAAAATAATAGGGGTTCACTCATCAAACATGAGTTTTTATTTACGTAGAATTTGTAGGGATTTCTTTCGTTGCGCAATTTTAACTTTGTAATCTAGCTTTTAGAGTAACTAGTTTATTTTTACTAGAAACCATTGCTAACTTGTGATTTATTTTGCTAAAGTAAGAAGAAATATTTAAATAAATAAATATTTTTCTCTAATTATAGCAAATTTCAACAAAATTGTTGATACTTTTGGTTTCTTATTTATTTCATAGGTAAACGTCAATCCGTTGCGTACAAATATAATATACAGAGTGATTTTAAAATACTGACGATAGTTTAAAGTTGCCACTGTGATTTTTGGATATTTCATATGTTGGGAATATTTGTTATTTATTATTAATGTATTTATTTATATTCTTTGTTGCGTTCAATTTTGGATATCCATATTAATTAAAAATGTACTTAAAATAATGTATATTTAATTCTATTTTGTTATCACTAGAGACTGGATTATATCCAAAGTGCAAAAATTTAATTCAATATATTTATTATATTTTACGTCTATTTGCAGATGTATTACACCGATTAAAGTTGATTAGCGTTAATTAACTTTAATCAGTGTAAGACACATTTACATACGTAAATTTTCTGTGTAGGAAATATATTAGTTGTTATTGATTCTTTAAAGATTTATTATTAATATTTTATCACCCGTACAAATTTTTTGTTATGCCACTGGCAAGGAATTCAAAACCAAATCGCCAACCTGACAAACATGTAGTAAGTCAGTAAATTCAAACTATCGTCATCTAAAATCACACTGTAAATGTTTCATAAGCTTGATGCGACATTGATCGAAACCCAAAAATTTATTTCATATAGTTTGCGCTTATAAAAGCTTATTCCCAATTATTTACGTTATTAGTCTCTTGGAACAGTGATATTTAATTAATGGTCTTCTAACCTATGTAGCTTTACACTTCGCTATTGTGTCACTAAGGATTATTTGCAATGGAACTGGAAACATTTCTTTATCGTGCCGTTCGTAATATACTAGATGTCTTGTAGCAAACTGGACGCAATATAGACGGTAGGATGAATTTGATGGATAGTTGCGCTAAAGCGTTTAATGACGACGTAAGTACACTTTATGTCCGTCATTAACAACGCGTCACGCTTTAAACAACTTTAAATTTTCTTCCTTTCAAAGCGTAAAACTTGTTTCATCGCTTCTAAAACGGTATTATGTACTATTAAGTACTTCTACTTTACTGTAGTTCGGAAAATATTCCTATTCGTCTTTTCGTTAAAACGAGAAAATGGATCTTTCGGGAAATAGGCATTTACTAACTTGTAATAGCATTAAATATTACAAGCCGTTTATCGTACTTTATTTTACCTAAAGTTAATGACAATTGTCCAATAACAGCCTAACCTTATCAACAACTTGATTTGTTTGTTGGGACCTTATATTCTGGAAATTCATAAATTTCTACTATGAAGTGGTGCGCAGTGTACCGAAGCATACATATTTATTATGCTCTCTCATACTACTTATTATAATAAAAATGCTACTAAAAATTCTTTACAAAGTGTAGTATTACTATAAAATGAAATAGATGCTTCAATTTTGCTAAAAAAATATTTACAGAACAACAAGAATATACATACTTACTAATAAAACCAAACAATAAAATTCCCAAATATCTAAGTGATATTCAAAATAAATATTTTGTTTTCATCAAAATAACTGCCTTTTACGTTATAAATGCGCGGCATACGGTGTATTAATTTGAAGGTAGTGTTTTTGTATATTATTTCAAGCAAAGAGTACCTTTACTTGTAGGAAAGGCCTTTTGCCACTATCCAAATAAATTCATTAACGTTACAGTCAGCACTTTGAGGAATCATGCCGTCAAATTCGGAATTCCTTCTATTCATTAAACATCAAAAAAGATTTTTTTCCTATTTTGGCGGTATATTTGTTGTCTTATTGACAAGCGAACCCCTCGCTTATTATATTAAGTCCTATTGGAACTCCGTTTTCCTGCAGTTTATCCGAATACATATCCTTCATAATCCTTTCCGCTATTTGAATTAATTTCTCGATGCGACCACTCCCAAAACACCCCTACACCAGAACATTACTCCCACCGTATTTAACTTCTTTAACTATACAGTGATGTCACAGTGTTTCTCCTATGCAATAGCAGACAAATGTGCGGCGTTTCTTGCTATAAATCTCAAACTTAGACTCATCTGTCCATAGAACTAGTCTCAATTCTCCAAGAAAGTCCCTTCCGCTTATATTGGACGAAAAGATGTGGCTTTTTGCAGCTCGATCTTTCAGTCCAGCTTCTCCTAAACCCCGCTTAACTGTTATTGTCAAATAATTGCTGTACTGATTGGTTTCCCATGGTAAACATTAAATTCTTCCACGATACCCGGAGCTGTCAGTCAACGATATATTAAAGGCGATTTGATGATTATGACACTCTAATCTACCTATCTTCTCTGTTTGTTGTTATTCTTGACCGTCTATAATCGCAAAGTTGATCAATTTCCTCCAATCTTTTTGCAATTTGTCGCACCCAATATACTGAAATTTTTTGTTGTACAATCTCTTTTTTGGAAGATTTCATTTCATGCAAAGCTATGATCTGCGATCTTTCCTCAAGGGTTAACTACCTTGTTTTAGTCGTTTCACAACAAATAACATAGTATTTAATATCAACGAGACTTCTTTATACTACTACATTCACCAAAGTAACAAATTGAAAAAAATGAGATAAGTGCATACTAAATATTTTAGTACAAATGCCAGATTACATCACATTGCAATACAGACATAATCTGAGCGAAGTCAACAGTAATAATACGCAAGAACGTGCCCCGTTATTCTTTCTCGCTGCAGTATTTCCTTACAATCGGTCTGTCAGTCATTCTCCGTAAGCAGTACTTCGCTATTGCTCTACTACATCATGGTTGTAGCTGTAGTGGGGT
Organism: Trypoxylus dichotomus; assembly: GCA_023509865.1. Lineage (NCBI taxonomy): Eukaryota > Metazoa > Arthropoda > Insecta > Coleoptera > Scarabaeidae > Trypoxylus > Trypoxylus dichotomus. Next base: position 40,630,573 of record CM042074.1, on the reverse strand, counting down.
AACAGGATTGTAGATATCTCCCCGTCGTAGACTTTGCTCATATTATGTCTGTATACAGGTAATAATACTCATAACTAGAGACTGGATTATATGCAAAGTGCATATATTTTATTTTATTTATTAATTATATTTTACGTCTATTTGTAGATCTTACACTGATTAAATTTAATTAACGCTAATTAACTTTAATCAGTGCCAATATATCTACATATAGACATAAAATGAAATAAATAAATAAAATAAAATAAAATGTATGCACTTTGCATATAATCCGGTCTCTACTCATAACTAAGGCTGCAGAAATGAGAGCTTCGGCAGTAGCGTACGACTCGGTTACTATCAATATTAAAAAGAATCAATGTAATTACTTGCTATTCTAGTGTATTCTAATGTCGAAAATCGATCAAGAAATCTATTAACACTCATTCACAGATATTAACCATACACATATGAATCCCGGCTTCGGGTATGTCCGACCGCTTTCGAAATATAACATCGCCACCAATGAGTGCGCATTGGTTTCTGCAGACTTACTCATAACACTCAGATCATAAATCAAACAATATTTTCTTCGAAGCAAGGCATTATGAGCCCCTGTCGTTATTTTCGAAAACTATAATTTATATTAAATTTATCTGCAAATACTATTATTAGTCATCTGAAACTATATTTTTAAATTAATATTAATATTAATTTAATTGGTAAGAACTTGCCTTTAATAATATTGTGTCTGCTGACATATTACGATGTACATATCTACAGACATTGCGACATCTAGGTATTAAAAGCGATTTGCACTCGCATTTAGTCTCGTGGTGTAATGGTAGCACAATGTGCTGGTAACACAGAGGTCTGGGGTTCAAATCATACAGAAACTGGTATTTTTTCAGGAATTTAAAAACGTTGGTTAATTGCAAGGAAATCGTGATTTTATCTATATTTTTTAGTAGAAAATGTCAGCTTCTAACTAAAATTATCGTATAACACTTTCATTTATTTATTTCATAGTAAATTCACAGTTGCGATTAAACTTAAGGACAGTAGTGCATAAGTTGTAGAATCGCTTGGTTTCTGTATATAATGTTCGTTTTTGCTTCAGGGTGATTCGCCATATGGAAAATCGGAAGCGTATATAAAATTAGAGCAATTAGGCGAGGGTTCATATGCGACGGTGTATAAAGGGTATAGCAAGTAAGTATTTTTATTATTATTATTAATTTTATTCTTACTGTAGCACTATACTTCTCTATTTGACTTTTGTCTTTACCTTTTCGCAGTTTAAAGAATCAAGTAGTAGCATTAAAAGAAATTAGATTACAAGAAGAAGAGGGTGCCCCTTTCACAGCCATCAGAGAGGCTTCCTTACTTAAAGAACTGAAACACGCGAACATAGTCACACTTCATGACATCGTTCATACACACGAAACACTCACATTTGTCTTCGAATACGTGGTAAGTTAATAATTGCTTCCCATTATTACTTATCCTTAGTGCTCCCTACTTATTTATTGAAGCGCTTTAACCTATTAACTGTACCAACTGTACGTCGAACAGTTTAAAGACCATAGTTAAATTACAGGTACAATTAAAATTGTGAGCGCTTTTACTCTAAAATATTCATCTTTTTAGTTAAGAAATAAATATGTTTTTAATACTTTTCGCAGCATACAGACTTATCCCAGTACCTTGAAAGACATAGTGGTGGTCTCGATTATCGCAACGTCAGACTGTTCCTATTCCAACTATTAAGAGGTTTGGCCTATTGTCATAAGAGAAGAGTTTTGCACAGAGACGTTAAACCGCAGAACCTCCTTATCAGCGAGATCGGCGAACTGAAGCTGGCTGATTTCGGTTTAGCGAGAGCAAAATCGGTACCCAGCCACACGTACTCTCATGAAGTAGTCACATTATGGTACAGACCGCCAGATGTCCTCCTCGGCAGCACGGAGTATTCGACCTCGTTGGACATGTGGGGCGTTGGCTGTATATTCGTCGAAATGATCACGGGAATGGCGATATTCCCGGGCCTACGTGATACATACGATCAGCTGGATAAAATCTTTAAGGTGTTGGGCACGCCAATTGAAGAAGACTGGCCTGGTGTAACCAGGCTGCCCGGATACAAGCTCCATAAAGTAGGACAGTACAAACCGAGGAAACTAGGACACGTTTGGACGCGTCTTCATGATGTTTCGCAAGGGGAAGCCATGGCGTCTGCTCTTCTGCAGCTAGATCCACAAAATCGTTTGGGTGCAGAAGAAGCAATGACACATCAATATTTTAATGGACTGCCGAAAGAACTACTTGAACTGCCAGATGGTACGTAGAAAGTTATTATTGTAATTACTAAAGACCGAGAGGTTGTATAGGATGACAGTATTAACAGACTAATATTGAGTCTTATAAGCAATTATAGCGACACTAGTTAAAATTTAATCTCATAGTGAGTTAACATAACGGATAAAATGTGATAGGTCATTTATTTAGTGATGACACATGTCACAATCTAACTGCGCTTTCAAGTTAATCAGCGATAAAATTTTAATTCGTGCTAATGCAATTGGACTTTAATGTTGAAATAGAATTTACGTATATTACATATATTTTGAATTCTTAAAGAGGGGATAAAGTAATCGATAACAATAGATTAATTATATATTAGCAAATTCATACATTTCAATCTTGAATATTGCACGACGTAAGAGCTTGTATTGGGGAGCGTAAAGAAGAACAGTGGACGAAAAAACTTGCAGAGGATGGGGGAAGCTTTTCGTCAACTTACAGAACATACAATATTGGTCTCCAGTGAATCCTAAAGAGTTGTAAGAAAAGCCGTTGCGTTCTCCAAAAGTAATGCGTTGGAAAACTTCCATGAAAAAATAGCGACTGTTGATTCAGAACGTTATGTCGCTACGTTGGAAAGTTTGATGGGCCATGCTTGGCATTGACCCGAAGACACTTTATTTTCAGTGGAACGGCGCAATAGCCCACACCATACGAAACAGTGCAACAGTTCTTCGTAGTCTGTTTCGAAGTGTTATCTCTAATTTTCGAAACATCACTTGCCTTGCTCGTTCACCCGATTTTTTTCTATAGAGATTCTTAAAAGACCGTGTTCCGGAGGCATATTGTGAACATTTAAGAACTCAAACCATTGCTGCAAACTACATCCATTGCGTATATAACAAGTTGGGAAAACGCTTACAACAATGCATTGTTAAATGGAGGTCATCTTTCGGATCATCTGAATAATAAATAGTACTTTTATGTCCCGTTCCGTTACTTTTGGGGACTTTTTCAAAGATATTGAACACTGTCACCTTCGCGATTCAAGACCTTAACAAAGTATTTCTTGACTCTCAGTTTCGGTCTACAAATGATGCTGATGATGATGATCTCTCCTTTTTCCAATAAAGGCTGATGTACAGTATTTTTTCCTGGTATAAAGCCCTTTCGTGGTGACCACCTCTGCTTAATGCAATGGCTTTCCCTTCCACAAAAACATAAAAAGCAACAGAATTTGGTGTAAGCTGATGAAATGCCCAAAATAAGTGCAATCATTTTAAAACCCTCACAAATACTTGAAGAATATTTTTCATACTTTATCTTTTCGCGGAAACACCATGACCTGCTGGAGTGGAACGGTAAGGGTCTCGATTATATAATAAAACTACCTTCAGGCTGGTCTTCGACGCATCTATGAGCAATCTCCACAAATTGAGGTCATGTGTTCCGAAAGCTTCAAACATGTTATAAACGTCGCTGCAGTTGGCCAAACTTCCATCCATACTCTGAAAATCAGGATTATCATGTGTGTTGCAAAAAACACTAACTTGCGTTTCTTTCGCTAAAATTTCCATTGCTACAGTCGCGACATAAGAAGTTCTGCTTGTGATTTTGATAAGTTCAAGTTAAAATCATTTAATTGAAACTGAGTAATTAAACGTGACTCGCGTAATGTAGGTGAAATAAAGTCAAGATCTATTGAGCATTCAATTCCTTCAGACTGAAGCAGTAGTAAGTAAACTTTGTCGTTCCTTGAGGAGCGTTTCACACCAAGTCTCAACATATATTTCCTACATAACCAAGGCTAAGCGAATTCTAATACTCTTCGAATAATACACCCGCGACACTTGATTAAACCCAATATCTATAACTTTGTTAATTTTTGTGCTTTATGCCGGTAATCTACTGCTATTTTAGGCAAGTATTCCAAATAAAAGAAAAAAAAATTCAGTTTAACTTAACTAATAAATCGTATCTCGGAGTTTCACGGCCGTTTGACATACTCGTAACAGTTGTCGGGTTCCGCGTTACTTTGAAAACTAGTGCAACACTTATTTAAACGCAGCAAAATAAAACAACAAAATTATTGTCAAAAACATTATTTAATAACAGGTGTGGCTACCGTTCTTACTTATTATCTCTTAACATTCTGTTTGGCAATGAATTAAACAAACTTTGAATGTACTCCAACGGAAGTCCCATGCTTCCCGAATGGCCAGTTTCAACTTTTCTTTATTTGTAAATTGCTTCCCACCACTATAAATCCTCCAGAATAACCATCGCCATACATTTTCTATTATATTGAGGTCCGAAGAGAACGGTGGCCATGGTAATAAACTTGTTTCATTTTGTTCTAACCATTGTCTCACTGCCCGAGTATTATGCATAGGAGCATTATCTTGTTGCAAAACAAAGTCTTCCATGCCTATTTGATTCTGGATTACGCTTTTTACGTTTTCGATTATTTCTAGATATTTCTGGGTATTTAGAGATCCCTCGATGAAAATGATTTCAACTGTCCCAGAATAAAAAATTCGGATGCAGAAGCTCCGGCAGCATCCTGGATTTGACGTGCAGTTGCCGCTTTATTCGATGCTGTTCCAATAATTTTCCTTCTCTTCTGTTCGGTAGTGGGTTTTGCTGTCCATCCCTTACGTTTTTGTCCGTAGTTTTCCTTGTCGCGGAGATAATTATGCATTACGTAATCACACCGCTTTAATTGCCTAGCGGTTTATCTTATGGAATAATATTCGTTATTTAAAGTATCGACTTGTGCTATTTCTGCTTCCGTAAGCGTTTTTCCGCGTCCCATAACAGCTACTACAAATTATTCGTATACAGTAACTTTATCGCCAATTTAACTAAATTATCACTGAAAAACGTTTGGTTCTATCGGTTGCACAGAGATAACTGAAGTGCATTTAATCAAATGTCGCTGTAATTATATCCGTACTATTAGAATACCTTGGGCCCTACAACACCCGGTTCTTGCCGCTCGCAGGTACCAGCCGGATTTCCAAGAAATATTAGAAAGTGTATAATACTATATTTCAATATTCTATAGGTTCGTACAGAAACTTTGTTTTTGAAATATTATGCTTGTGTTCAATCAAATATCAAGTGTCACGGAGTGTATATTCTTTATATCTACTATTTAATTTTATCAGTTTACTGACTGTGGATAAAACCTTTGTTGGCCAGCGTAATAATTATCCAATATATTTACTCAAATAAATACACTAGGATGTACTACGCTGATTAAATACTAATAGTTTGCTTGTACATTATGGGTTAATGTTTCATTTTATTTTCAGATATGTCGATCTTCAGTATCAAAGATGTCCATCTATATCCAGAACACTATTCGGCAATTAAATGAGGCCTAAATAGATTGCCCTTCTCAGGAATCTACTCTAAGCAATGACCAGCAAGCTGGCTATCCCAAAATGCTTCACACTACGTCTTACTTCACTGCTACTCAATCATTTCGTCAATTATTTCTTTTTTTATTATTATTTGACATTATGTTATAGGAACGAAATAGGGAAAGAACTTAGCAAAATTATTTATTTATGCTAATTGTTATTGACTTAGTTATTAATTGTATCGAAAATTAAAAACATTTGTGGAACCCTTCTCGATAATAATATTTATATATATTAAGTATTATTTCATAAATGCTACATATAAACAATTATGTATTATTCTGCATTATATTATATACTCAATTAAATGTAAAAATAACCTCATGGTAGGGTATCCATATAGTAGATTACTGATGTTTTTACGAAAAGAAGGAAGGGTTTCGTTTTTGCAAGTAACCAATTAAAAATATTAACTGCACTGGTTTTTTCACACAAAAAAGATTTAAATACGAGATGTGCCATTTGTACATAATATATAAACACTTCAGATAATTGATTTCAGAATGTAATATGTTTAATTTTACGTAACGCAAGTTTTTTTACATTTTTTTCTGATTATATTTTTTTTTGTTTTCGATTATCTTATCGCGCCTGATTGATTAATAGTGTAGTGAGTTCGTATCACAAAAAAATACAACATATAGATGATCCATTCCTTCCAAGGTGCTCAATTATACTATTATTACTAAGACTCTAGCTAAGTCTCTGGTCAAGTGGGGCTGTAACACTGCTGTGCAGTGGACTGAGTTGTTTACAAAAATTCGTATATGCGGAAAAAGTAAAAAAAAAAGTAATCGTACCCGGATTGCATTTGTTCGTCCGATCGACACAACTAGTTATCATTTTTGTAGAAGATTTATGATACGAAGAAGGAGAAGATGGAAGTTCGAAATGTAATCATTTTTGCATTTATCATCTACTACCGTAGTGTATCCTTGTAGAAAATCTTATTGCGTATCGTTATTTATTATTTACGAACATTTTCAGGATACTTTAATCGTGAGAACTCTAAAAGGAAAGGAAAAGAATAGTTAACCAGTTGCGAAAACGTAGATTATTATTTTTAAGTTTTTTTTCTGATTATTACTATTATGATTATTATTATCACTATTATTATGTATTAATTATTATAATTATTACTATTATTACTATTATTATTGCTGTTGTTAGATTTTAGACAAATTGAATCTGAAATTAATATACATAACAATTATATGCAGCATGAAACGGATTGCTAAAGAAACAAATATATTTTCATCAATTTTTGACATCCTTCTAACTTTTGGAAGCATATTTCCTTAAAAACCGTTAATATTTTCCTTTAATATAGAGTAATGTATTTTATAATTATGAATATTGACAACAAAGGTTGCATATCATTAATAATATACATAGCATTGTAAGAATTAAAACGAAGCGTGTTACAGAATTGAATTAAATCTCAATAACACTTCCTTATGTAGTTTTTAATAACTAACGTAGTTATTACTAATATATATTTAGATTTATATATCATATTATTTCAACTTAAACATTTCATTTCTGCCACTTTACGTTATAGAACAATTGTTCATTAATAATGATCAGAAATTTTCCTGCTGTGGTGTATCTTCAAACTATTGCTCACTGACACCAAATTATTTAAACAGTTTCTGAGCAATTCGTTTTTCCATTTTAGAAAGAGATTTCAAACAAACTTTGGCGAACACGGCATGGACCTATCAAAAGTAACAAGTTTTTACAAATTTCTCATAATTGTTTATTAGCATACCTATATTTTTCGTACGGGACTTTTATTGGTTATTGTAATTTTTGAAATTCTATCGAAACGAAAGTGATAGAGACTAATTACTCGAAAGAACAACAAACAAATAAAAGAACTGTGATACTTTTAAGTAACACATGCACTTGCAATAGGAACTCGGTGGTGTGAAAAACCAGGCGTTAGAAAAATTATGATAAATAGCTGTCATAACGGTCGAACTTTCCATTTTCAATAAACATTTTTCTTACTCTTCGAAATTTTTAGGTTAGTAGTAGAATCCGATCGATTAATTCGAACAAAATAGCTTTCCCTAAACAAACAAAACTAAGGTCGCATTCGATGATGAGGGGATGATAACATCCATAGTTTTAGTAGCAATTCCTGTTTACTGAAGGAATGTTTCATTCACATGAATGGGTTTTACGTCACTTGTTTCCCGTTTATAATTAAAATTTATTGTAAATGATGCTGTTAGAAATTTCAAAAAATAACAAAGTATTCCAAGTGATAGCTAAGTTTAGTATGCGTTTCAGTACTTTTACCTGATATTTACAGGGTGTCTGAAATAAAATAAAAAAATTGTAGAAAATGAAAACGTGTAATTATATAGAACATAAATCCAAAAAAATTTGAGTCGATTACAACGCGAATGTCACGGTTAAAAAAAACCTAGAAAATTTTAATGTGTCGCCGATGGATGCAAAATGTGTATACATAATACATCCATCTACTGTACCTTTCAAACAGTATGTTAAGAGTTGTCATAGTTCGTGTGTTCATATTTTTTTCTCTTATTGAAAACATATTGGTTCTGAAGAAAACCGGTGTGTAAAAAGGTAAAATGTTCAAAGGAAATATTCGAAGTACCCATCTTCAGCATGGAGACATGTCTCCAGAGAGAGTAAAAAATTGTCACGAACTCGCTGAAAGGGTACTTCATGTCTAATGCGCTCTGTTGCGTTAAAAATTTGTTGCTGCAGGTCTTCGACGTTTTCAATCTTTCTTTCACTGTAAATGAAGGTTTTCATATAGCACCACACAAAGAAGTCAAGTGGATTTAAATTCGGGCTGCGTTGAGGCCACGTTTTGAGATCTCCACATCCAATCCGTGGCATTTAAAGAGTTCGTGTACTGTTCGTGAAAAATGTGCTCGATGATTTGGAAAACGCCATCTATGTCTACAAGTTCAAAGAACATTTCCACCTGTTTTCCCATAAACCTAAATCATATTGAACAGTCCACGTGTTGTATAAGCCATACTCGAAATATTCACACGTAACACTAGAAACAAACCGAGTCACTGGGTTGTTATAAATATATGTGAGTAGTGCTGGTGGAATCACCGTCGCCTATCGCTAACCCTACTTTTTACGCTAAACGGTACAGTTGTAACGTGCACTTCTGAAAGTGCAGTGGCGTGACGAATATTTTATCAATATCTATATTTTTTTCTCGCCACTGTGAAGGAATTTCTGCAAAATATTTTGGATTTAAATCTAGTAAACTTGGATCTTTACATTTTTCGTAGTTTTTTATTTTATTTCATAGATATCCTGTATACATTAAGTATCGATATTACAAATACAAAACCAATACAAACAGTAACGATAACAACTAACTACTTATGCTATATGATATCGCTTCATGTATTGAACGCATCTTAAGCGCTAACTTTTCTTGGTTGTTTTATTTGTATGTTACTTAACACAAATTAAATTTAGAGTATTAATAGTTTACTCGTATTTAAATGTAAATTTGAGTTTTTACGTGGCAATTTAAACTACATAATCCCGATAACATTTAGCAAGAATACTTTTACATTCGGTAAAAATTTCTTTCGACATATCGAAAAAAGGGTAAAAATAACTGTAGCAATTACATTTATCACGTCTTGCGCTGATAATACGACTTGCACACATCCCTAAATGTGTACGTTACGACTTAAAATATGAACACCAACATGTCTTGCCTACGAACTATTTGAATTTTCCGATGTGAAATTGCAGTAACTCGTTATTAATTGATTACATTCTAATGTCTAGCCGAAAAGGAGCAGAATGCAACTGATATTATAAACATTCATTTTCCACTAACTATAAACAGTAACGGGATATGCAGACAACTAAAATTAGTCATTGTAAAATTTTTGATATCGCGAATAAAGATTTGTACATTAGTCATAGCTTCAAACCTTTTGCTGTAACTACCAATTAGATTGTTTACAATTCTATTTATTTTCTTATAAAGATATTGATGAATGTACAAATAAAGTATTTCGCTATCACATTATATTGAGATTCAAATATTTTAGGTTCGAAATTCTTAGCATTATGCGTAAGCGCCTTATCAAAAATGAACTTATAAAGTAGTTAACTTGTTAATGAAACTATGCTGTTGAGAATTGGTGAAAATATGTAAAAAAAAAACAATTCACATTCTGCATACTAATTTGATCATTGTGCCAAAGGGCAAATGCTTGAGCATTATAGCATATAGCGTAAATGATAATTTTTTAAATTATATTTCGGGCACATTTTTATAAAAATATATTTATTTATTTCGGCACCCTTAAAATTGTTATACCTATATTTTTTCTAGTTATTTACTATATAGACACTAGTAAGGCCTAATAATACTGCAGATGTAAATGTAGTTAATGCATTTTTATTCATATTATTTTACGTACATATTAGTAAATTTACGTTATAGATAATGCTGTGAGCTAATAGAACACCATCTTTTTAGTCTGTATAAAGAAAAATCAAGTAAAAAATTATAAATAGAATCGTAATAATGAACGTAGAATTAGTCATGGCACTAAAAAGTTAAAAAAAACGGTAAAATGCGGCAATTGCACCCCTCCTACATGGTTCGTCCAGATAGTTTACTTTTTTTATCGGCTGTCGATTAGCGTGAAAGGCGGAAGTCTTTCTATAGTGTTAGGAACGAATCACATCCGAAAGCTCTTTGCACGCTTAACGACAAAAAAAAACATTAAAAAAGTGGATACAGTTATTATTTTAAGTTCATTGACGAATCAAAATTAATTATTAACTAATCAATATATCACTCTATAATATCCCAGGACGCCGTTTTCTCCACACGGATTAAGATTATGCTAGCGCGAGGTAATTATCGATCGAAAACGGTGTCTGACACTTGTGTGATAGAGTTGTTATTTTCAATAATTGGAATATTTACATAGAAATATGTAAACTATATTGAGAAATTAAAATAAATTTTATCGCGCCAAGGATAATGGTGTATGTAATCATATTGTACCATGTTGCATTGTAAATATAGTTGTTTATATTAATGAAATGATTATACGAAATACCGAAACTATTACTAAGTAATAAATGTCTTTGTATATGACCTGTTTCTTACTTTACTTTCTTACCCTTTTCCTTTGCAAGCTTCATCACTAATCGATAGGTATAATTAGTGTCTATTTATTTTAGGGATACTATAGAGATCGTCGCAGTTAACGTCAAAATTTAAAAGGATAGGACATCGCCTATATCGAAAATAAACAACCTTAAAACGGCCTCTAAGCTTTTTAGCAGAGGTAATATTAATATACTAGATGCCCAAAAAAAATGGAAATTGAAATGTTTAAACCTTCGATGGAATTAGTTAACAATTGCAATAGTTGAAAATTATATGTAATAAATTAGTGAGTAGAAGTTGCTATAACTGCTCTTCTTTCTCTGAATAGCATTTGGGAAATGATTACTCGACCATATACACTGTTTCGCAAAAATATAGGTGCATAAGTTCATATTTTATAAAGCAAATTGACGATATTGTAGTTGAAAACTCATATTTAACGTTACACGTGCCCGATTTGCTAAATGATAAATCAATTCAGGTTAGCAAAGAAGTAGACAGCGGCACAATCGGAGTCCGTATTACACAGCTCAAATCAAATGCAGCTAATTAAAGTAAATATTTTGAAATGTAAAATGAATGTTCTGCTATAGTCTTTCTTATTCTTTTTCCAAATAACTAATAAATTTTTAATTTACATTTACACAATATACCGTGTATTTACTTAGAAAGGAAACCTATGTGATCTCTGACGTAGCAAGCTATAAATAATACTATAGCGACGATCTTCTCACTAGACAGCCACCAAGCCAATATTTGACAGATAACTTTTATATATACCTATTATCTCAACGTCTCTAAAATCATTAGGTTTCATTATACGCAATACAAAGCACTTCTCGTTAACACATTCTACAATAACGCTGTATTTCTGTGCGCTCTAAATTGGAGAATGCTTCCTTAATCTGGTCACTGTTTTAGGAAACTCGCTCCGATTCGCTTGAAAAAGTTCAAAGACGCTTTCTAAAATATTTATACGTTAAGCAACGTAGCGTATATGCACAATGAAGTTTCGATCATGCCACTTTATTAAATCTCTTGAACAGCGACATATAGTAACGAACATGAAGTTTCTGCAAAGCTACTAACTTTTGTAATATAATTGTTTTCTTATTTCTTACCTAAAATTATTTAGAATATCCTTCCTATCTAATTTTATTTGCCAATATGTAAATGAAAATCTATGCAGGAATTTTATTTTTGAGTATTATCACTAGAAACCGGATTATATGCAAAGTATATATATATATGCATATATTTTATTTTATTTATTTATTATATTTTACGTCTATTTGTAGATGTCTTACACTGATTAAAGTTAATTAACGCTAATTAACTTTAATCAGTGTGATACATCTACATATAGACGTAAAATATTTTAAATAAATAAAATAAAATATATGCACTTTGCATATAATAGAGCCTCTAATTTTCACACTCCTAAATTTTCTACATTAGAATACACTTATTTAAGTGTATTATATTCATTATTTTTAATATTGATAGTAATTGAGCCGTACGCTATTGCGAAAGTACTCGTTTTGGATACCTTATATTATTATTTTCATTGTAATAATAAGTTTTTGTTTGATTCCGCTACCAAAATTGTCAGTAGTACTATATTTGAATGAATATACTCAATAAATTAAAAACTTAATAATTTTTTTTAAATATGTGACTACCATTCCACTTTTAGGAAATATTGTTCAGAATATCGTATACAACGTTACCAGAGAAATATAGGTACTTAATTTTCTATATATTGTTCTGAACACATTAGTAATTAGTAAATTCATGTTGGCAACATGCGAATACCAATTTGTGGCGGAAAAATTTCTACTTTATTGTTTTTTAATTGTACAAAAATTAAGGAAAATACTGTACTTATTTTCTTTTGCTAATATAAATAATGAAAAACGGCATACATATATATATATATCTTTGATATTATAATTTATAAGTGTTTCAACAGATTTACAACAAATTTTTTGCCCTTTCGCCTTCGCTTACAAGTTTTTGTATTCTAATTCTACAAATTCATTGATTCTATATTACACATACGTAATTAATTATGATAATTTTTAAAAAAACCTATTTCATCTAGCATAAGCAATATGAGAAAATAAAAACAGAGAAAATCAAATAGAATGGCAGAAGAGCAAAACGTCAAAGAATCTGGCATCAATTCCACATAACACAAAAGGATAGCAATAATTAATATGTATCAAGTAAACACCAGCGATATAATACCTATTAAGCGAACTAAAAAGAGAGTGAGACTTTTAATTTAATTTCATTACTTTTAATTTGAAATTAAGTACAACAGACGAAAAGTCAACTAAGTGTTGTACCATAGAATAGGGAGATTATAGTAATGATACTGAGGCATTTTCAGTCACCAAGTTTTTAAAGTATAGTAAAATGTCCTTGCTAGAAATTATAATCTCATATTTTGGCATTTTATTTATTTATGCGCATGACGATCACAAAGAATGAACAGTAAATGTGAGTAAATTTCAAGGTCCTCAAAATTGGATGACAAATTTCATTCACAAATAGGTTGAGTGACATTACTGTATTCTCCGTATACTATGATATCGGATTGGCGATAGACTATCTCACGCAGGCTTCGAAGTATTAGGTCTGCAATGTAGCCCTCTTTTATTATCCTATATGGATTCGCATGTAACTGTCCTTTTTTATAGAACTAATGTTGGCAAGTTATTTAGTGGGCTTTATATCTATATGATAATATACATATTTGTTTTTTTTATCGTTTCTGCCACCCGTTAAATTTCAGACTGGACAGGATAACCTAGACGGAAACTTTCTCTAATATTTTTTTTCAAAATAATATAACCCTACGGAATAACAATATATTATTTATAATAATCCTTATATTAGAAAGCTAGCAACGTTTAGTATTATCTCCGTAAGAACAATACTTCAAATCATGGGTGACAGTCTATAGTTATCGAATGACAGAAATAACACTCGTAATACAAGATACAATCGCAAATCATCCGAAGAGTAATTTTAGGGCGTCCAATGTATTTGCTGTCTCGTAAAAAAGAACGGTATAAAAATAATCAGTTTTTGCTCTTATCTTCCATTTGCATGTTTGTTCTTTACTTATCTACTCATCATATACTTGATATTTATTTTTTATAGAAGGTTTGCATCATGTGATATACAATTGCATCATCCAAATACATTCCAGCATACTTAATCAAATTGATTCTGATTGTTTAGGAGTTAAGAACAGTTGCGAATGGAGTGGTGACTAATAATCTTTGTTTAAAACTATTTTTTATAATTTATTAAATTTAGTAATTAAGGAAAACTTACTATTTGTTATACGCTTTTACAAAAAGGAAATGGATTAGAATAAAAGAAAGCTAATTCAACAGGACGAAATAGCAGACATGTTCACAAATAGGTAGAAAGTAAATTGTATTCGTAATTTATAAATAATTGCATTCCTTGGAAAAGTATTTTTAAATAACCCTAGTAACAAGTAGCATACTAGGTCAAAAAACTGACACTTTTAGACAACCCAAAGAACAGCACCCAAAATAATCACGTGCCATCCATCGTGTGGTAGGTAAACAGATGTGAATGAAAGCGGATTCCGAACTAAACTAATCTTTCCTTATGTCTTTCAAGGTTTTCTATTTCAAAAACGGGCTAACTGTACTTGATAGAGTACGGTTTCCTCTGACGACATCAAAGTACGGTTTGAAAAACGTTTCCCGTGAATACAACTGTTGTTATCGTTATTCTTCGATCCCGTTATATCGCCCCGCCCCCGGTACCCGACAAAGAAATCGCTCACGCTTGGTTTATTCGGTAGCCGTGTCACTAGGGCGGCTAACTGACTGCGAGATTGGCAGTATTAACAGATATAGTACCGTAGCAGATACCATAGTACAAAACTTAGACGTAAAGATGCCAGAAGGTAAACCATTCGAGCGCCTACCAGATACTGTTAAACCGAAGCACTACACATTGTCGATAAAACCAGATTTAAAAGCGTTTACGTTCGAGGGCCAAGTTAAAATTGAAATTGAGGTAGGTCTACAACCATATGCCGGTTTTTAAAACTGGAACTTCTCCATTTTCTTTCGCTCATATTTTTTTTGTTTGTCATTTCGTCATCCTTATATATTTTTTTTGTATATAACTTCACACAATTACTCAACTTTTAATTTTCGAATAACATTATTTGCTATTTAAATTAGTTTGGGTAGATTTTTGCACTTTCTAATTAGTTACTTTTTAGGTTGTGCAACCAACTGATAAAATAGTACTTAATGCTCTAGATTTAGTTATTAAGAAAACCACAGTAGAAAATCAAAGTACATCGTTGACACCAATAAATATAAATGTATCTAATGAAGATGAAACTGCCGAATTTATATTTGAAAAACAAATTGAAGCTGGATTGTATGAAATGGATATTACTTTTGATGGAGAAATTAATGATAAGATGAAGGGTCTTTACCGTAGCAAATATGTAAATGAAAAAGGTGAAGACCAATATGCAGCGGTAACACAATTTGAATCAACAGATGCTAGAAGATGTTTCCCATGTTGGGATGAACCTGCGTTGAAAGCAACATTTGATATAAGCCTTATAGTGCCACCTAAATTAGAAGCTTTATCTAATATGCCAGTTAAAAAGACAACTAACATGGAAGATATAGTTTGTTATGAATTTGAAACAACACCAATAATGTCTACATACTTAGTTGCGGTAGTTGTCGGTGAATATGATTATGTCGAAGAACATTCAGCAGATGGTGTCTTAGTAAGAGTATATACACCTCGTGGTAAAAAAGAACAGGGTTTATTTGCTTTAGAAGTAGCTACAAAAGTTTTGCCATATTACAAAGAGTATTTTAATATTGCCTATCCTTTACCAAAAATTGATTTGATTGCTATTGCTGACTTTAGTGCTGGTGCAATGGAAAATTGGGGCCTTGTCACATACAGGTATGTTTAAAATATTTATTAATATTTCCATATCCTAACATGTTTAATCTTATCTCAATGTCATACATATAAAATGTAGGAGATTAAAGAATTATAAAAATCATAAATGAAATAAACATACAAATATAAACAGTATAAGTACTTCTAATATTGTAAAAATATTATGTTATTAACTGAAAACATATTTTTTTAACGTATAATTATGTTGTTGACATACCTATAAAATATATGCAAGCTCATGGTAATTTAAAAATAAAATTTGTAACTGCAACAGACCTTTTATCATATGATTTGCTTACAGTAATTTTTTGTACTTTGGTACGCTAATTAAGATGCACATATTTCGTCTTTGAAGATAGCTTGCAATTAAAACATTTCCTAGGTTTATTGTTTATTAAATCTGATGTATATTCTTTTGTAAACAGCCTTATCTAATACATCGCCCACATTAAAATTCAAATTACGAAGCATCCGGCAAAAACATGTTTCGCAATATCACAACAAACTCAAGAATACGATAACATGTACAACAATGCCACGATACTAATTCGAATAAAGCTCATGCATAATTTATTATATTTTCCGTTTTACATGCATATTATGTTAATTATTATTAATATATGAATATGTTATGCATAAAAAGTTGTTTGGATATATCTCGTATTCGCATATACCTTATTTCATGTGTTATGGAATAATTGCTTTCATTTAATTCTTAGAAAAATGATTATTAAGATGTGTGTTTCGATAAATTTTCACCGAAATTTTACTTAAATCTAGTGATAATCTCTAATTTTTCCCCAAAAACAAAAATAACGCACGTTTATCGGTGAAGATTCGTAATTTCTATAACAGTACAACTCTGCAGCCTCGGTACTGTCAAGTTATATTATCTATTGGACTTAAAACATGTTTATAAAGAAAATGTCTATCTCGTACTTTATATCTATATTTTTGCTGCAAAGACCATAAAGTAATTAGCAAGAAGCAATTTCGTTGGAATCAATTTTTCGTCAATTATCATACTTTTTTATGTTCTTTGCGCATTTTTTCGTTTCTGATAAGCAAAAAGCACAAGTTTTTGATGCCCTTATATTAGGAGTTGTAAACTGCTCAAATAAGTTGTTTCATACATCACGCTACTAAAGTTTGGGCAAACAATTCAGATATACCTTATCGTAAATTCTTAGTTTTGCAGTTAGCTCACTTGCAATTTAGTAGCAGTGACAAAGCTGTAAACTAAAGCTTCGGATTTGTGACGTATTTCGAACCATACTTGTGTTCGAATGTTGAATCTGAGTTATGCAAATATTAAGATTTGAACTACACGTGTATTTAAAATATTGTTATACGCCACCAGTCGATAACTTAGTTGACGACTTGAGTCCATGTACTCGCGAAACGCTGCGTTCCGAATAAATGATTAATTGTGTAGTGTGGAGTTTACCTTTATTTATTTTTCTTCGTCTTTCTATTCTTCCTCCCTTCCTTTTTGTCGTCATTCCTTCTTTTTTTTTGTTTCTTCAACGTACTCTTCTTTGGTTTTTCTCTTTGTCTTGTTCTGTTTTTGTTTTATGTTCCACCATTAATTAGTTAATTATTAATTATCATTAATTTAGTCACTTGCAGCTCTTGCTGTTCTGTTTTTTTTTAATACTAATGCAGACCAGCTTACAAATCGGATGTATAAACATGCGCCATGATATATATCGCAAGTGTTATTCTGTGCGATGCTCCATTAAGATATTGGCGTTGATACTTTTAACACGTACAAACCATTCCGTAGCTCAAAATTTTTGACTGCAATGGTGGCTATAAAATACTTTCTTGAAAAGGGAACTGCTGCCACGTTTTGGCGTCTCTACAGAGTCTGTCATTCACAACTAAAGAAATCAATTTTACAAAAAACCTTACGCTATACCATATATTTTAAAATGCTCCGTCTTATGTTGTTTTTAATTTTTTAGGGAAACATGCCTGCTAGTGGATCCCCAAAACACTTCAGCAGTACGTAAACAGTGGATAGCTTTAGTAGTTGGTCACGAGTTAGCTCATCAATGGTTTGGAAACCTGGTTACAATGGAATGGTGGACTCATTTGTGGCTCAATGAAGGATACGCTTCTTTCGTCGAATTTCTTTGTGTAAACCATTTATTTCCGGAATACGATATTTGGACACAATTCGTAAACGATATTTACATAAGAGCTTTAGAATTGGACTGTTTGAAAAATTCTCATCCAATTGAAGTACCTGTCGGGCATCCGTCGGAAATAGACGAGATCTTTGATGATATAAGTTACAATAAGGGCGCTTCTGTTATTCGTATGTTGCATCATTACATCGGTGATCAAGACTTTAGAAAAGGAATGAATTTATATTTAACACGTCATCAGTACAAGAATACATTTACGGAAGATTTATGGGCAGCCTTAGAAGAAGCAAGCAAGAAGCCTGTTGGTGCTGTCATGTCAACATGGACAAAACAAATGGGTTTCCCAGTTGTAAAAGTTACCAGTAAACCAAGCGAAGATGGTGCCGGTTACCAGCTATGTCTGTCACAAAGTAAATTTTGCGCAGATGGTGAACAGCCATCCAACGATTATGTGTGGATGATACCGATTTCCGTTTCTACCTCAAAATATCCAGGAAAAGAGGTGGCCAGTACCGTGCTGCAGTCCAAGGAGGGCAAACTGTTCGTACCTGATGTTGGACCCAAAGATTGGATTAAGATTAATCCCGGTACTATCGGGTATTACCGCACGCAGTATCCTCCAGATATGCTAGAGAGATTGGTCCCTGCTGTAAGGGATCTAAGTTTACCTCCTTTGGACAGATTAGGTTTATTAGATGATTTGTTTGCTATGGTTCAGGCTGGCCATACTAGCACCGTAGAAGTTCTTAAGTTAATGAAGGCATTTGAAGGAGAAATTGATTATACTGTATGGTCGTCAATTAGCAATGTTCTTACCAAACTTGGTGTATTAATGTCACACACGGATGCGGAGAGACACTTTATAGAGGTAAATGGATATATTTAATAGAATTTATTGGTAATTTCTTTTATTTACAGTATGAAAAAAAATTGCTTCTGAAAGTTTCTCAACGTTTAGGATGGGATGCGATTGAAGGAGAAACTCATTTAAACACATTACTTAGAGGACTAATATTGGGTAGATTAGCTTGGTTGGATGATGAAACAACAGCAAACGAAGCAAAAAAGCGTTTCTCAAATCATATCGGTGTTGGCCCTTCACTACCTGCTGATTTAAGGAGCGCATGTTATAAAGCCGTTCTACGAGCAGGAGGTCAAGATACCTATGACACATTGCTTAAATTATACCGCTCTTGCGATCTACACGAGGAGAAAGACAGAATCAGTAGAGCGCTTGGTGCTGCAAAGGATGTAACATTGTTGTCCAAAGTTTTGGAATTTGCCATGTCGGTATGTATGTAAAGCACATATTTAGAATATTACCAAGCTATAACGCATAAAGAAATAAGAAGTGTAAAAAAATTCTTATTTCTTTACAGGATGAAGTCCGTTCTCAGGATACGGTTTTTGTTATAATGTCGGTAGCTATGACTAGAGTGGGCAGAAAACTCGCATGGCAGTTTTTCAAAGACAATTGGAAGGAGTTAATCAATAGGTATCAAGGTGGTTTCCTTTTAGCCAGATTGGTCAAATTTACAACAGAAAATTTCGCGAGTGAAGATATGGCAAATGAAGTTGAAGAGTTCTTCAAAGAGCATAAGTCACCTGGTACTGAAAGAACTGTTCAACAAGGCGTCGAAACAATTAGATTAAATGCTGCATGGTTAAAGAGAGATAAGGACGCTATTATAGAGTACCTCAACTCCCAAAATTAATTTACCGAGTTCATTTATTGCAAATGGTTAATTTATGCCAGTCATTGTACCTATAATTTAACTTTACAAAGATTTTTGTATTATTTTCGATCATGTATGACGCATAATTTATTAAAAAAAAAAGTGGAAGAAATACGTGTTTTAGTTTATCTGAACATTATCCAACCATTTTGCAAAATGCGACGCAAATGTGTTATAAAAGATAAGGTGTGGATGTTTCCTTGTAACAAACTTCGCCTAACTATTTACATGTTTTCAAATTTGTATTAACTTCATATAAACAGGTTGTGTCAAATAATTGTCATAATTGATACAAGAAACAGATGTACTAAAAGTATGTTCATTTGCTGACTCCAGAATTTATTAGCGATTGTTTAATTTTGTACGCATTACAAAAAACTATCACGATATAAAAAATTCATTGTAAAATAAGCGTTTAATACACTACACGTGTCCTTGCGTTTGCCTATACTGGCGTAGACGAAAAGTTCTTTCGATTCTTGTCGATCTATTCGCACCTTTACCCTATTTTTATGTCAATTTTGATTGTACGAACACTTAAATTATTATCTTGCCAAACACATACAACAGTTCCACCTTGAAAGCTTCAAGTTTTGTCTGTGAAGCTAAACTGATAAGTGCTATTTTAAACGTATTGTGTGTAATAAAAAGTGTATGATTTTAATTCTTTAACATAAGTTTGCCTGCTATTCTTGGATAGTTACTAACCTTCTCCATTTCACTGTTAAACTACTGTTCCACGAGAATTTAGAAGTTAATAAAATTACCCCGCATTTTTATATATTTTTTATAACTCTGAAATAGTGGCCAAACTGAACCCTAGTTATTCTTTGAAAGTAATTGTGGAAGAAATGAATATAATACACGTTCAAGCTAAAACAGGGTCGTCTTAAGCTAAGTCGGGATCCATGGCTTTTTGCGATATATGACGCCTCTTTGAGAGAAATTTAGGATCGATATTAACATGCTGTAGCAAGTGCTAGGGAGTCCCACACATACATAAGTGCTAGGCTCTAGTCCAACGAGCCCATGCATAAAGATGGGCCTGTATATCATAAGTAACTACTGGGATCTGGAAGACGACTAATGAATACCAAAATAAGTCGCTTGTCCCATTTACAAAAAAAAAACGCGTGCCATTTGGCAGTTTCTGTCAGAAAAGCATAAATCAATCTGATATCAGACAGAACGAAATAAATTAAGAAAATTGCATTTTGCTAATAATTATATCAACTGTAATGAGAACTTTTAGAACGTTATGCTTTCTCAGATCAGAAACTTTTCAATCCACGACAATCAAAGACCAATGTATATTAACACAAATAAAAGTGGGAAATTTTCTGTAAATATGAGAAATAAGTGGTTATGGCGCTGGGTTGCGTTTAGATTTAAGGGGAATTATCAACCTATTATCCGTACAAAAATAATCTAAGTGTCTGATTGGTAATACCCATTAACGTTACCCACAAATGTGAACAGCTTGTGCGCCGGGCGTTAAATATGCCAGATGTTGAATTGTGATCGACTTGCATTACAGAGAAATAGAAAATATGATACTACCATCAGTTTCTATTTTTCTAGATGGTTTAATTTTCCAACATGTAAGATTTGATGGGTTATAACATTTTAAATCTGCATTTGAACTAATTGGACCGCTTTGAGGGAAATGTCATTTTTCCATTGCCTTCTTAGAATCCAGATTTATATTAAGTTGAAAATGTACGAGCGATCTTAGTTAAGAAAAGTAAACAATCGAAATATTTGATCACGAAGTGCCGAAGAACTTTCGAATATGATTCAAACCACTTGGAAAGAATTAGAAGCACAACAAATAATATATATTATGTCTGTGGATGGAAGAAGAATATTAACGACGTTTTCAAATTAGCTACCAATATTTATTTATTTATATCAATTTTCCTCATTTATACGTTTAAATAAAAATATTCCTCAAGATTCAGCTTCAGCAAATTATTTGTAGCGAAGGTGTCAACAAAAATCTAACCCAAAATGTATTTCGCACCACAAAAAGTAACGAAAATGGTCGTAAGGCTCGTGCATTTTAATATACAATCATTTCACGAATTCCTTCCTAAAGGCTTTTTTCAGAAATAAGTTTGTTGCAGTTATTGGTTTATAACCCCCATGCTCGGTTTTATCTATTTGGTTTTAGTCCTTGTCTGTTAGTGCGCCGTCTCACTTTCTAAACGCTTTAGACAGATTAGATTATAGGAGTCACAGCAGGTGATGTATAATGAATGATATGTATTACTATGAAGTTACTTTCATATTCCCTTACACTACTTATTTTCGCGCAAAAATGCAAGGTTTCGGAAAATGAAGGAACAGGGTAATATTTATGAGAAATAGCCTTTGGTTTGACTTTTTTTATAACGTATGCCAAAATTACGCAAAATCTTCTATAGTTATATTTGATCACCTATAAACATGTACCGCTTACTTTTAAAGTATAGCATACAATGTATCATATCCTGATTCATATCAGAACCGAATGATATGAAAGTAAATGTTATGTTGAGCAGAAAATAACACAACGAAAACATATTAAAAACAGAACTAAACGAAACAGTAGATGTAAATATAACGTAAATGTCAAAACGATTTTTCAATAATGCAAACGTCTTTTTGCAATGCTGATGATATGAATGCGTATTAATGAACACTTTGGTCGGCTTATTCGCCAGAATTTCTGTATATACCGTATACAGTCTAGAGGTACTATTATCGAAAAAGCCATATAGTGTGTATCAAAATGTTATATATATACATGTGTGGAAATATTAGAATGAAGTATAAATATCAAGGCTTCACTCTGTCAATATGCAGTAACAATAAGATTCTTAGAATTGCTACGGTGAAAGGATTTCTACGCTTCGCTGTGGCTTGTACAAACATCCATGCATCCATATGTGTACTGCAAATAACATCTGAAAACTAAATATTTGTACGAAAATTACTTTATTAGATGTAAAACTATTCTAAAATAATTGTTACATAAAAACCTGTTTCGCGTTTTCATGATATTTCTCTCTATATATGTTTTATCTTACAAAAAATAATATCGTTAACTTAAATATTATTTTATCTAGACTCTGATAAATGTACATATCAAATGATCATATTCATGGAGGAATAAATTATTAAAAATGTAGTTTGACATCCAAAATTGATACAACATTCATTTTTAGAATGGACGAATACAAATGTTACAAGTATAAAATTATAAATATATATATTATATATATACTAGTAATGTCATTTGTATTTAGAATATTGTTGCGTGGTACTGTTGTGTCACGGATTTGCACTACTATCTTTTTTTGTATCCTCAGTACTGGATGGTTTGCTATCATCTTTATCATCACCTGAAAATCGTATATGTGTATAAGGAAAGATTTAAATGTGTATACGTAAAGATTTAAAAAATAAATATCAAATCAGGAGAGTTTAGCGCTGTGTCATTGATTAATACATCAAGATCCGATAAAATATGTATAAGAAGCTTTGTCTAATTACCTGTACAAGATAAGGATAAAATATGAATATGCGTTTCTTAGAATAATATAATCTAAGGCAGTCATGTAGTGCAAAGGATACAAGATTACCCTGTTCTTTACTTCAAATCAGGAGAAAAAACATTGTTAGTACGGTATTTCCAGCATCTATCATATGATCTAAAACCTAACTTATAAGATATACGTTATTATTAGTATTTGATTTTGTCTTTCTTTTTACTTTCGTATGCTATTTCGTAAAATTACCCTTTTTTTAACTATCGCATCCTACAGTAGAATGTTACGTTCCCCCAGTGATAGTGAGGCGATAAATCTCGTGTAATATTTTTCAGAAGAAAGGGACCGACTATATCCAGGAAGGCGTTACAGAATGTAAACAGTTATAATTAAAACAATTGTTGATATTCATGCGATTGTTTACTTTTAACGAGTGGTAGATGCATTAAAAATCCGTATTGCATTTGCACAAAATTAAAGGACGATCGGAGTGAAATCCGTTAAGTCCCGAACAATGTGACAAAAATGGATACATAATAGTATTTCTAAAGTTTTTAAAGAAATTCATTCTTATTAAATACTTGTGATTTTACAGAGACATATTACTAAATTAATATTAACGTTTCTAAAGGAATATAAAGAACATTTAGAAACTTCTTCGTGAGGCATAGTGTTTCTTGACAAGACATTGATATTCATGAAAGGTAATCCTTTTATGAAGAAAAACAAATTATTATACTTTTGGTTTTGTGCCAAATGTTTTATTAGTATTTGTTTCTAAATCGCAAAAAGGAAATTATCAAGGAAAAATTAATTACCTGTTTTTGTACTTATGATTAATCCAATAAAATATAAACGTATTTTACAATTTTCCTTCTGTATCAATTAAGTACATGCTTTACTTTTATATTTACATGATAGTAACACCTTGCATCAATAACTCATAGTACTTAGACGAATTTTATGAGATCAATTTTGAAAAATATTAAATTGTTACAAAAAGTGCTCTAATAACAAAGAATGACATATCGCAGGGTATATTATTAAGGCTATTAAATTAAAAATGCCATTTGAATACTAATATGGCTTTGGCGGACTGATTTGATATATACCTTTTATTTATGACGTCAGAGCGCTAAACTTTCCTAATTACAAGAATATTACCCACCTTTTTCCGATTTTATTTCATCTTTAATAGATTTGTCATCACCTCCACCGTCCTTGTTATCAATTCCTTTTTCTAGTCGAGGTCTTTTCCTCCCTTTGTAGACTCTGTTATCTCTTCTTCCGCCTTCACCTTCGTCTTCACTATCCGAATATTCGTTTTCAGGTACAATTCTTTTATCCAAATCCTTCTGTGGCAGTCTTTCATCTTTGTCCACTTTATCTTCATTATCAGAATCTTCATTAATAGCATCTTCCGGTATTGCTTGCACTTGAACTCCGGGCGCGTGTGGCAACATGCGTAAATTTTCAAATAACCTACAATAAAATAACAAAACTTTAAATAATTTTTTTAATTAATAACTACAGTAGAATCTACTGGGACTATTAATTATCTGAAATGGAAGACAGTACTATCTGAGCTTATTTTTACAAATAGCATTAGAAATGTACAGTTCCCCTATAGTAAAAAAAACGTAATCGAGAAGGTCATGTTAGTTCATGTGTTGGTTACAACCACACTTGACATTTAAATCCAAGATTGAAACTTCAAAGAACGTTTGATATTAATTGACAAGTTTAAAATTCTAATTATATTTGATGTTTATTGATGTATCTTATAAATTTTAAAGCATTACTATTGATAAACGAACTACTTCCGTGTCATGATGAGACATATAGAAATGAGAAAAGAGTAAGAGGAGAAAGAAATAAAAAGAAGAACAATGAAAAAGGGGGCGGGGGTGCAAAAGAAAGAAAAGGCGAAAAGAGTAACATAAGGAAGGAGAGACAGAAAAAAGGGAAAAAAATAAAGAAAGAGAGAAGAAAAAGAGAAAGGTGGAATCCACGGCCCAATTCCGGAAGTAGTTCGTCTATGCAAGCCCGTGGAAGCCTATGTAGTCATTTCATTATTATTGACTTAGATAACCACATTGGTCACTTAAATAGAAATGTATTTGGATCGTTACTCTCAAATATGTCAAATGTAATTTGTAGTTTCAATCTTGATATGATTGAAGTAAGATTTAACTACCAAATATCGTTTCAATCTGTTGATTGAAAAGTAATTTTAAAAAATGACCTTCTTTTCATCATATGGTATAATAAAATATGTAAACACTTAGTACAGGGGTTGTCATAAGGTACGCACCAAATGGAAAAGCTTTTTCTCCTGCTTCTTTTCCTAAAATATAACTACATATAGTCTGTTCGCACCTTAAAATTCAGTACAAGCCCAAATCAAATCTAACGAGATATTGTTAGTTTAGAAATAGAGAGCGTTTCTAGAAATAGCCAAAATTAAACTAATGCTACTTTTGGAATAGTATGAATGTTTCAGGAAAATGTTTATCGTTGTGTTTCATTGTTAAAAATTTGGCATGATCCGTAATATTTTTGGTGTAAAGCACTTTTGATAATACAGTATTACAGTTTGAAACATGTAGCCCTCGTATAAGCTAATAACATAATTATATTTTAAGAAATAAAAATAGAAGCACAAAATTTTTCCATTTTGTGTAAATTCACATTATGGAAAAATCTGCAAAAGACTGAGTGCGCACTGTTCGTGTCCACGTTCAAGTCCTACGTATATTATTATCTTAAACGAACTCCGCTCAAAATGACGAAATTTTCTTGGTTGGTAAGCAATCACAGATAAAAGCAATTTAGAGTTCTTATGGATTATTTGGTATTAGAAAAGTCTGAAATAAATGAGCGTTGCTCCTCTACACGCTTTTTGGTGGTAAACTAGGCAATCCACAATTTAACATTATAACCGATATAACAGATTTGACTGAACTGAACAAAATAAATTAAAAATTGAAATGAACAAGTGGAATACTTTCTTTACGCTGGCCTCTTCTAGAAATTTATTACAAGTGCTAGCTTATGCCTCCAGTAAAAATATACCTCGGTCGGTGTCATAATACTATAATAAAATTAAGCACGAAAAATCATATGAACCTTATATGAAACGCCAATGTTACGTGTTAAATTGTACAGTTTAATGCAGGACATTTCTAGATACAATTTAAATTTTATTTTAATAAATACAGAATTTCAAGGATGAAAAAAATTAGCAAAATTATTAAGAATACGGATAATGCATCAACGTCGAATCTAGCTTAAATTAGCAATACCGTATTTTTCTTTTCCAAATAATTTCTATTATGTTAGCTTTTCATTGTTGTAGATAACGTTTAGTATTTTCAAGGAAGGTACCCAATTATTCCAAACCTAAGCTTTCTCTTGCCCCCGTTGTTGGCAGAATAAGAGCAATTTTTAAATTTCAAATAGGAGGTCTCATGTTTATTTCAGATACAGGACTATGTAAAAAAAACATAACTATCACTTAAAACATTTTTTCGATTCTTCGTAGATGGAGTTGCGATCGGAGAAAGTCGACAAGGTGCAAGTCTCCTTGTCACCGATTAATTATCTAATTAAGGTTCAATAAAGTAATACTTCTAAGAGCACTATCTCATTCCATGATTTTCAATGATCGCAACACCACCTACAAAGAACTAAAAATACTAACTATTTACTATATTAAATTTTGCGACTCATGTTTTGAGACGTGTATGGCACGAGGACTTTTAGAAGTCTGGAGTTAAAAACAAATGAAGACTCAGACGATTTGAGACAGCAATTAAAGCAAAAGAAGGGCTGACCAAATATTAAATATCAAATTAATATTAGTAATAATTAAGATCAATACATACACTTTGTCTATTTTCTCTTTTTACCTACGCCATTGATTTTTATCCGCATGAAACAAATGGATACATCCGAGTCAAATTAAATACCGTATAAACAGTTAATTTAAATAAATTTAACGTATTGTTTGCAAATTATTTTATATTAACAAAATTAATTATCTTTCGATTTATTAATGTTTTACAGCAACTATTTAATGAAAAATATATTTATTTGAATATTGCATATAACTTGAAATAGGTTAGGAATTTTAAATAACAAATATGGACCAATATTTGAAGGATTAAAGTAGATTTGGATAGAAATTTCTATTTTTAATAAATGCCAGTGTGAATGTTTATATTTCAATTATTATTAGAAGATGAACAGTTCACGTAACTTGAATAATGCAGTAGTACATAACACTATCCTTGTCTGTCACTCTAATAAAATCAAACAAAGTAGATCTTTGTCTGTGAAACAAGCGCAAATCTTGCTTCCTTTTCAGCATCAGTACTTGAGAAAGATCGTCAAATGAATAGATTGTCTGAACTTATATGACAAAACAATGACGCAGGTAAAAACTGAAAATAGACGAAGTATACATGTATTTTATTCATTTTGTAAAATTAGTATTAAACATCTTCCTAGTTTAATTAAAATGTGTTATCTTTCCGCACATCTGGATAAAATTAAGTTTTTTTCAACAAACTGAGATGAATATACTATATTTTATAACTATCCTGTAGTTGAAGGATTTTGCAAACTACTGTTTTACGCTAAAAAATTACTAAAAAAGTACTTACAATTGACACAAATATTGTGGAACACTGTAGCGAAACAATTAGTGTTCGAATTTGACGGTATTGTATATAATAAGTACATTTTGAAATAATGTAAATAAGAGGAAGAACAGAAGTCAACTTCAACGATATCGAGAAATGGCAACTCATATTACTTACTCTTTGTAAGTTATATATGCTCTAATTTGACACTAACAGAAGGCGGCGCTAAATTATTTCAACTTCCTTACGACTGATAATTCCTAGTTTTCATTTCTCTTTGATTACAGTTAACATCTGGGATCTCTATAAATAGATTCATGGTTTCTCGGTGAACTAAAAGTGTGATATTGTTCCTAGGTCATAATCAATTTAATACCGCGAGCGTGTAGGTAATTTTCTAACGAATCGGATTATCTTACAGCCGAGTATTTTTATTACCGTGCCCGCTACCTTCAATTGCTATAATCAGAAAACAAAAGTAGACTACGCACCTAGTTTTTATTTTTTCCAAATATTCCGGGGTGTTTTGATTTGCCATATTGCTTGGACTGATATGTAGTTTGAAATCTGGACCGAAATACTCAAAATAATCATTGTAGGGTAGTTCATTAGCAATTTCAACACCTAGAGCCACTGATGTTTCGTACGTCCATGCTCTTGATACGTTACGTATCGTGTATCCGCCGCCGCCGACCATCATGAAAGGTAATCCGTATCGTTTAACGAATTCAACACATTTCCCATGACCTCGAACCGTTAAATTGAAACAACCTAATCTGTCTCCTGTTAAGGAATCCGCCCCACATTGTAGAACTACTGCGCTAGGTTGAAAAGTTT
Organism: Trypoxylus dichotomus; assembly: GCA_023509865.1. NCBI lineage: Eukaryota > Metazoa > Arthropoda > Insecta > Coleoptera > Scarabaeidae > Trypoxylus > Trypoxylus dichotomus. The sequence continues at coordinate 40,601,807 of CM042074.1, read as the reverse complement.
CCATAACTTTACTAATGATAGGAACAAATATGCTTTCGTATGATTCGTCGTCCATGCCGTCTCTTAGGGGAATGTTCACAGCGTAGTATTTACCTTTACCAGCACCAATATCTCTGAGATCGCCAGTGCCTGAAATGTAATAATAAACAGATTAGTATGTTATTGCAAAAGAATTAACGATTTATGTATTATTTAAATCAAAACAATGGTTGGACATTATTTATATTATGAAAGAAATGGTGAATTATTTCTTTCCTCTTTATTAAATTTGAAGATACTGGAGCTGTGAAAATATTACACACTTACTAGACATGGTGCTACTTATAAAGCAGGACTATTTTTAGAAAAAATATTTATATAACGTCTACATTTTTTGGATAAAATCCATATTTTGAGAATTGTAGGCAAAATTGTACGGAACTCATTTGCACCGTGACTTCTTTGCTACTCAACACTCTTGCCTACTGCTAATATAGCGTCTAGTCAAAAATTGTATTCCATTGATCGTGTTACATTGACGTGATCTGTTTTTATATATTTGCTGTTTTATTCTTTATTGTAGCGATATGCTTTAGTATTCTAGTATTCGTTTCTTCGATGTGTTTTCTAAGTTTAGTTTGAATTCTTATTTTCGTGAAAAAATATTCTGCAAGATTCACAACACGGCAATCAAATTACAACTTTTGGTATATTCAAATCTCTTCTGATTCTGCTTGATTACTACAGCTTCGTTGGAATTGGAAATCCTCGCAATAGAAAACCGCTTTCAACCAATTTCCGCAACGTGCGAAAATTAGCTCTAGTCGCTCAAGAATACCAGGGCATCATCTGTGGAATTCTTGAATTCGTTTAGAAGATTTCAAAGACACTTTTTTGGTATTTGAAATTAGTGCATCCACCTTTGGATAACATTGTCGAATACTTTATGCTACAGAGTGTAAAACATGTATTTCAGGCGTCACATGTAAAAGCCTCTTACAGACTTGTTTAAGAAAGAGACGTACACTATCACTGCACCATCGCTCACAAGCACTAACAGTTGGTCAGTTCAAAATTGAAGTTTTTTTTTAACCAATAGTTGTAACCAGTTATGTTGTCGGGACAAAACAACTAACTGCGTTGTTTTCAAAAATCTCCAGCTCAGCCTAAATCTAAAATGTACCTTTAATGCTACAAATATGGAAGCAATACCCTTGCTACAATTGATGCTACGCCGGCATAGAGGCATCAGAACAGCATTTCTAATAAACGGTACCAGTCACATCGAAATAACACGTTCGCGTTTAGTAGGCTCTCAAAAAACCATCGATTATTGGGTAACTTGCATATATAACCATCTATCAGAAGTTTACAAAGCCTTTCTTTGAATGCCTATTGAAAGGAAGGTGAAAGATATGCGGATTGAATACTACACAATCTAAGAGTTTCTCTAAATTTTTGAAGGGTTTATTTGTTCATTTGTCTTCACTTACGTATACTTTTACTTTATTTAATCATTTGTTTCTTTTTTTAATTTTTAGATATAATAACAAGTAAGGGAAAACGTGATCTCCCTAATAATTATCATTATCGTACTGAGTAGGAAATGTATCAGTTTTGTGCAAAGCTCTCATTATTTTAGTAGCTTGACAAGAATGATGTTAGAGCTCGAATCTGTATTATGACATGCTCTACTACAGAAACATGCGTATAAAATGGTATAATTAATAAAAGCAAATGCTGGCTGCATAGAGGAGAAGATATTTAAACACATAATTCACCATTGCCTTTCTGTCAATATATTCAGATCCTTTGTTTTTGGTAGTTTTCTTGGAAATGTAAAAACTGAAAAGTGCTTCATTGGACATGTGTAGATTTTTCAAAAAAATTGGACTTACAAGCAAATTTGTTAATCTATATTGCAAGGTTACTAGTCAACTCAAATCACCCATAATGCAACTAAACTATAAACTTCAGTTCTTTTGTTTCTGTTTGTTAATAGTGTTTCAATATTAACTCACTTATCACAATACCTACGTATAAATTGTTTCAAATTATTTTTACTTATTATTACTTACCTGGAAAGTATTCACCATATTTATGAAACGAAACAGTCATAACACGGTCTGTTGTATAAAAGGCTTCTTCAACTCCATCACCATGATGAACATCTATATCTATATACAGTACTCGTTGGTGATACTTTAGTAATTCCAAAATACCCAATACAATATCATTAACGTAACAAAATCCTGAGGCTTCTGACTTTTTGGCATGATGTAGGCCTCCTCCCCAGTTTATACATATTTCTGATGCTTGTTTGTTTAGTTTCACGGCAGCAGCAACAGATCCACCAGCTGACAATTGACAAAATTCATAAAGACCATCAAACACAGGGCAATCTTCACCAACATTAAAACGTTGCATCTGTTTATTGTACTCTGACATATTATCTGGTCTGATTGATCGTAGGAACCTTATGTAGTCATCAGAATGAAATTTAGTCATTTCATCTGCAGTAGCTTTGTGTGGTCGCTAAAAATGATATATATTAGATATTTTCAATGATGATAGAATAGCTTTGAGTTGTAATCATGTTATCTTATACATATTGCATTACAATTTTAAAAGTATTACATAGTAGAGGCAATCACGAATTGTTGCTGTGGTTTAATATTTTATGGTTGAGCAACTTTCAAAACTATATTCCAAAAATAATTTATTTCTATTGAAAATGATTTATCAAGAGGCCAATTTTAGAAAGAATATTATGAACGCGACATAAGGAAAATAATAGTAAAGAACAGAAGTTAGACAATTTATGAAATAATGTTTACAAAATATCTTACATAAATTTCCATTTTCCTATATAGTCCATAATTTAGAAGCAAATTATGGGTCATACGTATACGATGTGGTTTCATGGGGTGCCCTTGTCCATAATAATAATTACCGATATCACCTAAAAGAGGAAATACAAATATTTTTTAAATTTCGAAATACAAAAATCTTTACGACAGACTTCCTACCATCACCAAGATATCGTAAAGAAGAGCATCATCTTGGCGGCCATTGCAGAGATAACCAATGAATTGCGAGAAAAACTACGGTATCTAAAAGTCTGTCGTAAATTTCTGACGTTAAAAATGTTGAAACTAGACATCTGACTAAACACTACGATATTAAATTTTCACAGTAATATAGCATAAATTCAAAAGTTTTTTTGGGAAATGTACAATTTAGAATGCCTAATAAATAATTTAAATATTTCTTCTACAGCCCAAAAGTGAGGTTATGATAGAAAAACATACTTACTATCGTAATAATAACACACGCGCTTTTTATTATGTGGTTGCATCGCCATGACTTATTTATTATACAATTATATTAATATTTTATAAATAAACTACCACGCACACACACACACGACTTTTAACTTAAAATACCACAGCCGCGTTTGCACAAGCGCACATTTATTACCACAAATAACCCCTCCAAAAAAATTCAGGAGAGCCAACTTCAGTTTACACAAAATCAGACGTAGCAACATACATTACACTCGAATAAAAACACTGTCACCAAAAGAAGTTATATTAGGAAGCCTTTATTAGAAGCAAAATATTACAATTAAATATACATCATCTCTGCCATTGAACTCATCTTTTTTGGTATATGTACAAATGTCTCAAAATAACTTGCGAGTTCATCGATTGTTACATCACATGGAGGTGTAATACTCATTCTTGCTTGGTGCGAACAACTAGTGTTTACATTACCGCTATCGCTTCGTTGTACTGCATAGCTATTAATACGGGCACACTGAAAACTTGGCAAAGTGTAGTCTTGCACTCCGTCATTAGCATTTGCTAAGCTTAATTGTTCACAACCTTGTATGATTGACCGGAAATCTCGCTCTTGCATTCCCGAACATTGTCCAAAGAGCTTTTTTCTACAGTTTTCGCTTTTAGCACTGTTCAATGTTAACAATTTAGAATCACTTATATGCGTACATTTACCAGCAAATTTTAAAATTGGTTCACGAATAATTTTTTTATTGACACTGTGTTTGAAGGAAGTTGTATGCTTCGTTTTTGATGAGATTTTCTTGCAAATGCATGTAGGACCAAAGATATTAATGCTCGATAATGACTTTGATCTTTTACGTCGCATAAATGGATTGTGCAATTCATTTTCTGATGGTTTCTTTTTAGGGCGATATTCGGTGTCCAGCTCTAGGTTTTGTAGACTCGTTGCAATGCTTATATCTTCTTTTGCCATTTCTACGCTGCTACCTTTAAAACGAATAAATATTATAATATAAATAGGTCAGATATTGGCAGCTTAAAATACGAGATACTACGAAAATATTACCTAGTTGACAGATTTTGAACTATTTGCATTATTTTTAATTGGGAAACAAGAAAATAAACGTCTAATTTTCGTCAAACTCTGCAATCTTGTTTACAAATGCAGGAACCAAAATACAAATAATGATGACTAATGGATGGCTTGCTGTTTATTGCGCATGCCCTTTTACGGTGGTATTTATTTTTGAACAGAATTAGACATTTCTGGAAGAGTGTATAAAACAGAAAAAGCTTGGAGTAAATACATAGTGAAATATACCGTTTAATATATGTCAAATGTCATTCACAGTGCTCCCTTGAGTCTGAAATACTCATTATGTATTGGGAGAGTATTCTGTAGTTAATTGGTGTATAAGACTCCCTTATTTTCAAGCTTATTTTTACCTATGTAGCTCTTATCACTGCTGCAGCATTTATTGGTAAAGTTTTTTTTCAAACTCTGATCATTGGCGAAAATCTTTGCGATTCAATTGAAGCTTTCAGCTTTCAATATTTAAAAATTGATGGGGAGTTGATGTATTGTATTTGATATTAATGTGTGCTTATACAGTAATAACAAATCGTCTGGAATTTATAATAAAGAAAATAACATAATAATGCGAATTTTTCATAAAATGTAGTATATAAATATAATTTTTATCTTATCGGTTAAAATAATTTACAATAACAAATTTGCATATGAGCATTTCCTATCAAAAGTGGATTTTCATTTTTTTTAAATTGTATATTTAAAGATTTCTGTTATTATCACAAATAAGGGGATAATTTCGAAACCCAAGTCCATTTTTGTAAGACGTTGTACTCTTTAGGCCTTATGCATTACTAAAATTTCAACTTTGAAAATAGTACAAGACGCGTTATAATGTGTGTTTAGCTTTCAGTACATCGTTTACCAAAACGAAGTATATACTTTTAAGAAGTTTATATTTTCATTTCAGCGCAAAAGGAATTATTACAAATGAGATGACTTCGTATCATGCACCGTGGCAAACGGCCCTTAAACTTTTTCATAAAAGCTAATTTTATTTGTTCAAAATAAATGGTTTTGGTGCCTTACAGTGTATGTAACCAAATATACATATGGGTAAAATAAACAACATAAAGCAATATGAGTAAATAAACATAAACATGTTGAGAAACTCTCTCAGTAGTAAGGTTGGTTTCCTGTGCATTACAGAATGACCGACTCAATTTTGTTTGCTAGTGGTATTTCGCTAATTACCAACAGAATACCCAATTAAAATGGATACAAACTACGAAATTTTGCAGATAAACATAGAAGCGAAAATCCTCAAATACTAGTTGTTGGCAAATTGTCTCAGTTAATAATACAAACCGCCAAGTTTTGATTCTACACTGCTTCACGTTTAAAATAAAGCTTAGTAGGTAATATAAACGGCAAACCCATTCGGACAATCACATGATATCCATCGTTGCGCAAGTTGTCTGCTTAATGGGAAGACTGCAAGCGATAGCAAACTCAGAATTGTAGAATTTTTTTATTTTGAACACTTTCTAAGCAGGACCATTCAGGACATAATTTGCTAGACAGTTGCAATACTGCTCAACAGAATATTTTCTTTGCAAAAGGTTATTATTCGCAAAACGTTAGATATGAGACCTAGAATCATCTGCAAGAATGCTCTACGCCACTTTTTAATTATTCCAACTATGTACATTTTAAAGTGTATTACGTACGTTATGGAAAATGGCATTGGCAATAAAACTCATTGGAATAATTACAGATACGAAACTTTTAGAAACAAATCAGTCTTCCGAAATAACGGCTATCATCATACGAAGCAAATCCTGTTTATAAAGGGATCATCTACACTTACCCAAATATGTAAAATATATTACTAACATGAAATTGATCATATCTGTCACAAAAAATCTTTTAGTAGAAAAAGCGTACTATTCTGTGGTTGAGTACTTACAGTACACATTTACTATTTAATTATGTGTGTAACTCTTTGCGACTATATCGATGTTTTTCTTTTATTCCGCGCTTTTCATTTTTGTCATTAGTTAGTTTTGCACGTGCTAAATTTTATATTGCTTCTATAGAATATTAATTTTCTTTTTTCATTGACTTATATTATTTTGGCTTGACTGAAATCTTAATTATCGATTTTAAAACAAAGCTAGAAATTGAAACTGACCGAATGGAATTAGAAACAAATCACGATTGCATCCAACGAAACTTAATTATATTTGATTTTAAATATCGTTTCCTTTTTCTGTTGTAATAAAATACTTTTTTTAATCATGCCAGGCGATAATATTCAAAAGCAACGTTGGCGATTTACAAAAATATTATACTTCATACAGATGCATCTTCCAAAACTTGAAGATACGGTATTTAAAGAGTATTAGAATTTGTGAAATTAGTTAATTTACTTTCGCAAAATTTTGAAAAAGCAGCTCTTAAAATATAACATATTCTACGATTTATTTTTCCTTATTGTACGATCTGGTGATCTTTCTTGACGGTTCCGAAGTAATTTCCCTTAGGAGTGGCAAAATAAACTGACACATTTGAAACACTTAATCACCTTTATCCACTTGCACAATGTTTGCTTTTTACAATGCGTGGTTGTTCTTAGGTTGCTTCTGGGATTACCATACACACCAAACGGGATTACATTATTGAATACATATATAGATTTGATTATAATAGCAAAGGATGTACTAAATAAATGAAAGGTAGGAAAGAATGTAAATACAAAAAAATAAATTGTAATATTATGAAGGTATTGGATATGTAACACACGATAGAAATTTGGTCGGTTGTACCCCGAGCACTTATTATTCCTATCTTTTTAAGATTTATTAAAATGGAATTAAAAATATATTAGTTTTATGATTTAAAAAATATTTTTGTGAATATTTGTAAAATTCGAACAATTGGAAGCAAAAGTCAATATCTTTTCCTCCACGTCAAATAAATATGTATTTCTTGTTTGTAATTATTTATTTACAATCATATTAAATAAATTAAATTTAAAAATATTAATCTATAGAAAGTATACTTTCGATGCTTGAACGATTCCTGGCAGGTAACCGTGGTCCCCCTAGATAACTAACAGGATTAGCGAATTTTCGTTGATTTTCGTTTAAAAACACTGGTTTTGAATACAACGAGCGCCTTCGTACTGTTTCTTGTGCTATAAAACGCAGACGTTATATGCAGATAATGTGCGTACTTAAGAAGAGTAGTAAGAATTACCTTTTTCAAAATCCTCGGGGGTAATTACATTAATAAGGCATTCATCGTCTACGACCTAATATAAAGTATCTGCTTAAAATAATAGTTTTGCTCTGTTAAATTATTTTTACGCTGTCTTTAGCATAGTGTTACATATGCAATAATTAAGACACACTGTAAACGTGATGGAGTATGAATTTGATGCATGACGTTAGTTTCACAACGATAAAACTATTTCTGTCCTAAATAATGGTTGCGATTCGACATTGTTATTGCATAAAAATAGTTCTGCACCAAGTAAATACTACCCAATAAATCTTATTATCACCAGACAAATACATACGTAACATGAATAGTTAATTTTCAGTGCTCAAACTAATGTAATAAAACTCAAACATCGTTCTTTCTAAATAATTTTATTTAAAACCTATATTCAGTTCTTTGAATTTTATAGTTTGCTATAGAATCTTTGATAAAAAAGGTTACATAGTGTAATGGGAATGACGAAATTCTACTTCCAAATTTACTAAATTCTACTTTAGGTATAAGCAGTAAAGAACATCCTGGGGAGGCTAAATTTGTTAATGTCTATTAATATATTTGGAAGTAATTGTTGTCATTTCACTGTATTAATCTGAACTAAAAACTAATGTACTATAAAATGCTACTAAGTGAATGTATGCTGTAGGTATATGCATATGTGTTGAAATGCCAAATAATGTGAATTCTTATGGAAACTATTATGCTCCAACGCAGGGATAAATATCCTACGTATTTCTGTGCATGTATATAAAGTTACTATTACTAATGACTGTTGTTCGTTAGGTATAAATACACACTCTAATCTGAATTTTATACTTATTTTATGATTATTGATAATTACACAATAGTGTCCAAAAGATGTGTTAGACTACCTTTTGAGAATCTGAAGCATTATACAGTTTTAAATACTACTGGTCTCTACGTTAGTATTCTCATCGATCATGAAAGGTAGTTGTGTTGCTAATGGATTACTATGAGGTGGTGGACCCTTAACGCGAGGTCTAGTTGTTGACACTTTAACCTGTCCAATAACCATCGATTAGTATTTGCAGATTGTTGTTATATTTTGCGCCATAAAAAATCATGCAATTTATAGCATGCACGTCAAGTTTCCAAGAACGGATCTAATTTTATAGCTGCCTTGCTTTAATAGGAGTATGAAAGTATAGCACCAGGCAATTGAATAACACCACAATACGATTACATTTTATCGACGAAAAATCAGGTAAAATGTTTAGTAATTTTTTTATTATTTCTCTTAAATATTTGATATGTTGACTTGTCTCTATTCTAGTTTTTTTTTCTAGATGACTACTAGCTTACCTTTGATTACATTCTGATGTACTCTCCAAATTCTTCAAATTCCGTCACGACATGCACGTACATACGCGAGGTCTACGCTATAAATATGACGGTTCGAAGAGTAATAGTCTTTAGTAGCCAGACAATCAACGTCACTAGCGCATGAAAATGTCTGAAGTAATGAAAACTGAGTACCGCGCCTTCATCAAATTTTAAAAAAAAAGAAGAGGATATGCCTAATCACATAAAACAACGTTTAGACGGCGTTTACGGTGATTTATCTCTTTCGTATTTCACCGTAAAAAGGTGGGCAAAATGTTTCCGTTTGGGAGAAGAATCCTTGGAACGGTCGGGTAGACCAACTGAATCGACAACGCCTCAGAAATTTCAATTATTGAAGTGCTAGAAGATCGCCATTTGAAAGTTAAGGAATTAGCAGTGATAACAAACATATCCGAAACAAGTAATCGGCGAATTCTCTATGGCCATTTGGGTATGAATAAAATTAGTGCAAGATGGGTACCGCGACTTCTTTCCAACGTGAACGTCGAGTCTAATGTGCGCGGTTGTTTTTGTGTGAAGACGAGATTGTGAGGGCATTTTGCTAATTCACTTTAAAGAGCGCAATATAATTGTCAACGACACATATTATGCGTCTTTATTGCATAAACCAAAGTACAGTATTAAAATGTGTGCGATTATCGTACGACAATGCTCCCGTCTATCCTGCCGCCGCTTCACAAGCTGCCATCCACGAATGTGGCTTTCAAAAATTGGAATATCGACCGTATAGTCCGGATATGGCTCCTTGTCATTTTTATTTGTTTTCTTGTTTAAAAAAAGACTATAGGGGACATTGCCTTAAGGACGGCAGTGAGTTGCAAGCAGTTGTTACAGAACATTTTGACGGAAAAACATATTATTTTTACATAGGTATCGAATTATTAATTAATCGTTGTAATAAATGTATAGAAGTTAGAGAAGATATATTGAAAAATAAAATTTCTAATATTGTTATAAGTTCAGTTCAGTTTCTCTAAACGGATCTCTCCATTATAGGTGCGTCAGAGGAAACCCATATTTTTCAAATAGTATTCATACATACTATTCACTTACTACTGACATCTGCGTTTTTATTGCAATCTTTTACTTTATTGGTTGCTTTGTTGATTTCTCGATTACAATATTTAAATATTTAATGGCTTTCAAACATTGGTTTGTTAATTATATATATTTATAACGTTCAATATGATTTTCCTGTTCTATCTTATAATGTCTCGCTTGTCAGTGTTTGCTTCTTCGCATTGAATAAATCAACATTTTTATAAATATGGCTTAAAAAATAAGACGTCTTTTTTCTGACATCCATTTACTTCCTCCTTTTACGATTCTTGGACGATGGCGATGTCTTAACAGGATGCACTTGAATATCACGATTTTCATTTAAATTTAAGGTCAATTTTTAGTTGATACCATGTCATTTTGTCCGTCATAAATCACATGTTTCTAACGTTATTTCTTACATCGATGGGTTACAAAAGTAGCGACAAATTTTCATCAAAATGACAAGACTATGTTTGATGGGTTACTATTATGTTCATCTAACAAGTTTCTTTGAAAACAACTCATTCAATTGCCTGGTACTTGTGATGCTTTATTGCAATTCAGACTATCTATACAGCTCCACTTACCATAATTTATTTAACGCATAATGCTCTAAGAACATAGCGGCACTTTCACGCGTTTGTTTAATGAAATACTTTAGAAATACGTAGATTGTTCAAAATTATTATTATTATGATTATTACTTCGTTAACTCTTGACGTGATATTGTTGACGATGGATGATAATTAGAGTTTTTTTTTTTGGCTATTTCCATCATTGTTTTGAGTCGGTAGTAATTAGTCCTTTCTCTGATCAATGCTTCGCTAGCTCTGTTAGGAATTCTTTTGGCTCTATTGCTTAAGACTGGGGAATTGATCATTAAGCCTTTTTCCGTCGTTTCAACGATGGAAATAGCCCAAACAACAACTATAATTATCATCCATCCAGAGTTAGGGATTCGGTATGAGCTCGAATTAAACAGGTCTTTCAAACCACGGTCAAACTTGTTAAGGAAGCCAACTACTTTATATCCCTGCATGTAAGTAAAACAACATAAGATCACCCCAAAAGGCTTAATCATTAAGTCTTCCAGCCTCCAGCAATAGAGCCAAGACAATTGCTAACGGAGCTAGCGAAGCATTGATTAGCGAAAGGATTAACTATCACCGACTCAATACGAACGATGGAAATAACCCAAACAACAACTCTAGCTCTGTTCATTGTTATTAATTCTACCATGTTGATTAAATTACTAAAGATTGAAATATGTAGTATAAAGAGATAATTGCGCATCGTATTTCCAAATAATTTAAGTATATGAATAGCTTCTTTAATATAACATGCGGATTTAATACTGATCAATAAATAGAAAAATGCTGCATGAAATATTTTTATTATTACAATGGAAAACAAAAGAGTTACGATCGATTTGCTATAGGATAGTGTAGTTGCAGTAACGTTGTTCTGGAATAATCTAGTCGCAAATGATGTTACTGAAAAAACCACTGCGTTTTCCACATGTATTCCTAAGATGAAAAACGAAACGGTTGCTATTTAGCATACATTTAGATTTAGTATGGTACGGTGTTTATGCAAGTAGAACCATGAAGGTTTACTTATTGGAAAACGGTACGCTGAAATCTTACAGATGAGTTTTTGGATAATTTAAATTTGGAAGGCACAGCACCTCATTTTTTACAAGATGGGATTCGGGACACAATTTTGGTACATACTGTAGGGATATTCAAGAAGATTTATAGGAATAGGTGAATTAATTCTAATTAATACATCTATTCCCATTAGATTTTTTTCATTGAAGTGACAAGTAGAGAGTGTTTAAAATAGAATACTAGCTATGTAAGTTAGCCATTACTGCCTTTATCGGAGGTATGTAAGTGTGATTTGTTGCTTCTAACTGTGGGATGCAATAGAATTTTACATCTTTAAGAATATAAGCAAAAATATACTTATATACTATGTTACTAATACAGAAATTTATTTTGTATAGATTGATACTTAAGCATACAGTGTTTTATTTTAAAAAAGCTATTCATCTAGAACACTACGTCTTTGGTAACGTCGTATTTGGCAATAGTACGCCGATAACTTTGAATAGTCTGTATAGAGGCTCCGTCCGAAAATCACCAACAAATTTTTGACGGTGACAAGAATTATAAAATGAAGACATTTCTTATTAACCTTTTTTGTCAAATATGTGTTATACCAAGGATAATGGTGTCTTGAATGTAGGATTTGTTCAGAAAATAACCGACTTTTAATTCTTTTTAGCTTATTGTTATTAAGCATTCGAATAATTAGTCCTTGTCTTATTCAAAGTTCTCCTCTCCCTCTTTCCTTCACACACACACACAGCGAACAGTCTACACCGCAAAGCTTTCCTGTGAGATATCCTTCAATGTCGGTGACGAATTTGTTTTATCATCAATGGGCTCAAAATAGTGTCCTTTCAGTATTGATTTCAGTTTCAGGACTAAGAAAAAGTCGCAGAAAGTCAGGTCTGGTGAGTAGCAAGACTGAGGGAGAGGATTCATCTGATTTTTTAGCATAAAACTTATGAATTGAGACAGCATGGTAAGCGGAAGTACTGCCATAACAAAGAAAGCACATTTGTTTCGCCACAACTTTAGTCTCTCTTTGCGAATTTCTGCACATAACTGTTATAAAATGGCTTTATAATACGCACAATTGACTGCTTCTTTCAGGCAAAATTCAGAATGCATAATTTCATTAAAACTGAAAAAAGTTACATGTGGAGATCCTTTGCATTCCTTTATAATGATTGAAGTTTTGTTTCAGTATCGTAGCTGCAAACCTACCGTAGCTTTCGTCTGTCGTTATGATTTTTTGCATGAATTATTCGTCGTCAATGACTTACTCAAAAAGTTGCTGGCAAATATCCATTGATTTTCTCCCTGCTGTTCGGTCATCAAACGAGGAACAAACCTTGTTGCAACTCCATGCATTGTCAATTTTTCGATCAAAATGTCACAGTATATTTCTACTGAGATGCTAACCTCTTCTGTAAGTTCTGTGATTGTTTTAACGAACTGGATCAGTCGAGAGCCTTCCTGGTCGAGGATCATCTTCAATTGACCAACGATCATTTTGAATTGTGTAAACCATTGGTACATTGCGTTTTCCTTAGTTCAATAACAACAATAGGAGAACTAAGTGAAATGTCGACTGCACGTCATTCTCTTTATTGGTGCTTGATTCCAAAATATTCGATTATTATCTGAACAGACCCCCTGTAAGTCTTTTCAATGCATTGCAAGAAAAAAAAATTCTGAAGCGATATTAAAAAAAAGAACAATAAAAAAGGCCTCTCTTCCATATTTCTATGCCATACTTGAAAATGTAATCATTTTTAGACGGACGCTGCATATTCGATCTAAAACTGTTAGAGCGTGAAAAAAGATCTAAAACAGGTCCCAAGACATTATTTTATAAGTGCAGGAACCACCCTGATCCCCAATTTTTTAATTTATTGCTTTCTTCAACTTTAAAAACACATGCACTTCCGATTACTGGTACATTTCTCAAGTAAGCATCTATGTAACTCATGCTTTGCCATTTTCTGCTTACATGTATGTATGTTGATATGTATATATATTGTTAGTAAGACCATACGGTATACTACCAAAAGCTAGAGAAAATTCGTTGACAAAAAAAGCAGTAACTCATAAGACCAAGCATTAACTTTTATTTACAAGCGTACAGGTTCATAACAAAATGACTAGAAGTTAGTTGCTAAAAATTATTTAAATACGCAAAATAATGTTAAAATATAAAAGTATGTATGTGTTTAGTATGAAGTCATGCGCAAAATTAATCATGAAAGACGCTCGACGAAAGTGTAACCTCACTAATACTGCTTAGTGGTGCCAGCTGTGTTAAGTTACTTACGGATCGGCTATCTTCTTTCGCATCTGTATTATCTTTGCTTTTGTTTTTACTGTTGGCGTCCTCATCATCTTCGTCTTCTTCGCTTATGTCATGAATTTTATTAAGAAGCTCAGCGGACTCATTAGGTTGGTCCCAATCTAATTCAGAAGCGCTATCTGAAATTTTAAAGAGCATAAGTTTCTTTTCGCGTATAAATGTCCCAGTTTATGAGCCACTATGGAAATCCCGATTCTTATGGGTGTTACAATATAACTATAAATCATATATTATTTTTGCTTTTCTTTTGCACACTGTATCTATATCAATGTTTTGAAAGTACCAGAGCACACCAGAGCACCAAGTTATTATCTTTTTAATAAATGAATTCTGTATATATTTCGAAAATACAAAGTAGGTTTTAGAACCCCATATGTATCGTTGTTTTGCTGTTTTCATAGTTTGTACTAAATATTATAATTTGTAGTCCTTGTCTACAGCACGTTTGTACTATTCCCATATTTACCTTATGACTGTATTCTAACATTTATTCCAATCAATCGCAAGTTAAATGAAATCCAGTCCACCTATGCTCCTAGATTCCTGTCGGACTCAAAAATATCAGGTTTCCATATGTCGTACTTTTTTATTAATTGTTTAATAATTTTAATTCTATTATGTCTACTTTTACGATAGATGGATTCGTATTATACATTGTTGAATATGAAACGCTACAACATCTCGTTATATCTGAGAATACAACGTAATACGAGGGCGATCTGAAATATTTTCGGAATCGACAGGAAAAACACGGTGTTGGTGTGGTTTTTTATTTTTATTTTTCGATGTAGTGTTCTCGAAGATCAATACACTTTTTAAAACGGCACTCCAGTCCCTTCAAGCCGTCGGAAAAGTAGGAAGTTTCGAGGTCTGCAAAACAGCCATTTGTAGCGGCGATGACTTCCTCATTTGAAGCAAATCTCTTTCCTCCCAGTGATTCTTTTCATGTTCAGGAATAGGAAAAAGTTACTGGGGCTAGGTTCGGTGAATATGGAGGATGAGAGACTAATTCGTAGCACAACTCATTCAATTTGCACACTACGACGAGAGATGAATGAGCCGCTACATTGTCGTGGTGGAAACGAGGCCATTTCTCCTTCAATAGTGCATGGAATCGGGTCAATAAACTGCTATAATATCACTAGGTGATTGTCTTTCCCCATCTGCAGATAAATCATGAGGATCACACCTTGGGAATCCCAAAAAATGATCGCCATGACCTATCCGGGCGATGGAACGGTCTTTGCTTTCTTCGGAGCCAATTCATCCAGAAAAGTCCACTATTTCCACTGTTCCTTGGCCCCCGGGACGGAGTGGTGGATCTAAGTCTCATCCACGGTTACGAAACGCATGAAAAAATTCCTTGGATTGCGTTGGATCTTGGCCAGGCACTCCTCCGAAACGGTCACCCGATTTCGTTTTTTCTCCGGTGTGAGAAAACGCGGTTCTCATCGCGCCGAAAGCTTTTTCATACCCAAAATTTTGTGTAGGATATGGCCCACGCGTTCTTCTAGATGCCTGTTGTCTCTCCTATCTCTTTCGGCTTCAATCGGCGATCGGCTAACGCGACATCATAAATCTTGCCGACCATTTCATCGTTGGTAGCTGTCTTTGGGCGTCCACTGCGTGGTTCGTCACTTGTGCTTGTGCGGCCACGTTTAAACTTGTTCACCCAGAAGCGATGGAGAAAATGATGGAGTACATCCGTCATGAACCTCTAGCAAGATGTTTAGAATTTCCGTTGCCGTTTTCCCAGCCATGCTGTATTGTCACTGCACGAAACCGCCTGACTTGTTATACAAAATGCACTCTTAAACAACAACTATAGACTGAAATTTTGACAGTTGCCATAAAAAAGGTTGCCTTTGCCGACAAATGAATCCACTTCAACCTTCGTGCGCCATCTCTTGCCAATTCCGGAAACATTTCTGGTCACCCTCGTACACGACAACGACTTGCTACCACGAGCACTAGATGCATAATGTGTATTCTTTCCGCATTTCTCTTCCCCTGTCAATGGTACTGGCGTTTTCTCTTGGTCTGGCAGGTATTTTAAATTTGTGTAACGATTATAAATTTTACTGAACACCATACGTCATCTGTTATAATATTTAACACGTTTAGTAAGATTATGAAAATATGGCAATAGCGCGAAATTTAAATTTATTTCCATATTTGCTATTACGCTTTGACAAGGAAATTATTATGATCGTTCGTTGGTAGACAGCTCACCATATTTAAGAATGAAGCGTTATCCAATACAACAAGGCAATTTTAATGTTAGACGTTATTTTATATGGTGAAAGTTTGGCTGCCACGATTCGTAATTTGCGTGCTTAACTTTTGGTAATCGAAATGTTCCAAGGATATCAACTGCAAAGAAAATTGTCGAAAAATTTGAGGAGAATGTGTTAAACCATCGACTCGTGTTCAGCCAGGTCATACAGCAGAAAAAATCACGCTTGTTCGCCAGGATGTTACTGAGAATCCGGGAACGTACATTCGATATCGCGCTCAAGAACGGAACATTTCAAAAAGCACTACGCAGCATATTCTCACGAAAAATTTGCGTCTTCATCTCTAAATAATCCAATTGACCCAACAACTCAAGCCTACAAATCATAAACAGCGAAAGGAGTTCAACAATTTGTTCATTGAACAACGACAAATAAACTGTAAGTTTTCCAATAAATAAATCTCTTCAGCGGTGATTTCATGTTAATGGCTTCGTAAGTAAGCAAAATTGCCGAATTTGAAGCAATGAAAACCCATATCTGTTTCTTAGGAACTGTATCTCAAACGTGTCACTGTATGGTGTGAATTTTGGCTTGGGGGCATCATTGCACCATGTTTCTACGATGACGCTGTCGGAAATGCACAATGACATTCCCTGGTCATATAATCTTCCACGTGGGTGATCAGAATTGTGCGTCCAAATCGTACGATTTAACGCTTTTAGATTTTTTCTCTGAAAATTAAAAGCTTACTTCAACAATTCGATGACCGTCGAAGCCTTGAAAGAGGAGATTAGTGCCTGTTTTACTATCTATCTACAATTATGTCAATTCGTGATTGAAAATTTCGTTAAAAGAACGCAAACGTGCCAGCAAAGTCGAGGAGGGCATTTATCAGATGCATTGTTCCATTCGTAATTCCCGCATGTCTACTTTATCGTTAAATAAGAATGTTAGTATTTTCTCAAAAAACTGTTGGCAGACCTTTCATAAGGTTTCAGAGTCTCTTTGATATTTTAGGAATAGAAAAGCTTCCACTTGAAATTTCAAAGCTTACTGGATATTTTAAAACAGAAAATACTATTTTTTCTAAATGCGTTTCCAAATAATCTTTTAATAGTCTGTGCGGTGCATCATAGAAAAAATGAGTTGGTGTAGGTTGGGAAAAGGAAATTGGGAAAAAATGCGTTTGTAATTAATGATAATGCTCTAACACTCCTATAACGCTGAAATAAACAATATGCAATTTGTTTTCGAATACCTACAAATTTGTAATGGCAAAGTCACAATCACGAAAGTTGAGGTATTGAAAACATTTCATTTAATAATTTATCAGAGCTAAACTTAGTAATTTTGTCAAACTTTAATTCATACTTTCTTAGAATAAAAGATTTCCGTAGCAATTCGTTGCTGTAAAAATGTTTTTTACATACCTCTAAAGCTAATTCTTTTGTCTTTTTTTTCTACGCGTTTTTGAGTTGCATTTTCTTGCGCTGGTTTTTCAACAACTACCTGTGGCTCTGGCACAGTAGTATTTGGTGTCGGGCTATTAGATTTTTCTAACGTTCCATTTTTCGCTGGGATTTTTCCATTTTGCGTTAACGAATCTGTTGACTACAATCATTCTCATTAAATTATTTACAAAATTTGAGGAAAAGTTTTACTTTATCTAAAATTTTAGCTGCTTGTTCCTTCGACCATAAAATATTCGCATCAGTTTCCAGCTCCTTCCGTCTCCTATACTGTTTATCGTTTCGATACAATTCATACGCACAGCAAATAATGACAACGACGAAAAATACGGAAAGAGTTATCACGACTATTTTGCCTTTACCGTCTTCTTCAACAGATTTTGCAGTATACATTGATATGTATTGGATACGTTGAGGTGCATCTTCAACCCAGGTCTTATCTTTACCCTGAAAATGCTATTTTTCACTTCTATATGTTTTTGAGAAGCTGTAAGTATTTTACTTGGCTTATATTTAAGTTTGTGGGACCGGTGGGAATTTTGTGAGGTACATCGAAATTAGCGCTGCATTGAGCACTCCTGACTCCATGCGAATTAGTAACGTTTACTTTCTCAGATCCTGTTTTTGTGAAAAGCATATACTCCTCTAAAGGTTTCATAATGTGTTCGTTAACTTCTATAAATATATCTACAAGAATGAAGGTAAAAAAGTAAGAGACCAACATAAGATTCATTCGCATTACTTGATAAACAACCACTATACGCCTTGTATATCGCAAACCTAGGATCAGAAGTGTTATGGCCACCAATTTGAACTTCATTAGCACCTAGTTCGGTGACTGGATTAAAAGTTTGCGCTGGTATTTGATCCATTGGTGCTAATTCTTTGTCGACGAAAAGTTCTGATTCATTACCGTCTCTTCTGTAGTACACGAAATGTCTTGCGCCGTTAATGAAGCTCTTGTTTTGTACGGTGGTTGA
Organism: Trypoxylus dichotomus; assembly: GCA_023509865.1. Taxonomy (NCBI): domain Eukaryota; kingdom Metazoa; phylum Arthropoda; class Insecta; order Coleoptera; family Scarabaeidae; genus Trypoxylus; species Trypoxylus dichotomus. Next base: position 40,583,156 of record CM042074.1, on the reverse strand, counting down.
AAAAACAGCGCCTTCTCGATCTTCTTGGAATATAAGGAAACCCTCCCTGCTCAGTGCAACTAATAAGTAATAACTTCGACTAGAAAATATAAATGATGAAGACTTATTGTACTAAATTTATATGAATATTTCATACTTATTTTCAGTCTGTAGTAGTAGTAAAGCGGTATCTTTGTTTCGTATATCCATTGTTGAAAATGCCAGATGTACTTTGACGTGATCTACTGAGCCATTTAAAAAGTAAGATCTCCACAGTATGGATTCTCCACTGAAATCTGCACCTATTTCAGTTGAGCAAAATTCACCATAGTAACTGGTGTGTTCACAGTTACAAGTATGCACTTGATTCCTGAAATCCTCAATACATATTCCTTCATTTTTACATGGTAAAGCATCACATTTCATGTTGCAATGTGGCATGACACCTAAAAGTAAATTTTTGTGTTAGTTTTCCAACAGTACGGGGTTTCTTACCTTGGGTATTATTTTCAACCATAGCAGTTAAGTTCAATGTGTGTTCTCCAACTTTCAGGCCTCTCATACAGCCTACGTATCCGGGTAAATAAGTTGTTGGTGACACTTTTAGAAGCGTTTCTGGATCGTATCCACCAATATTAAGTTGGAAATACTCAGTCGGTGGGGCGGGTGGTCTCTGTGGTGCAATAATTTCTGTAACATGGAAATTCTAAGCTACAACACCATTTGGTGACAAGACAGCATGCAATACCATTTTCAGGATTTATCCAAGGTTTATTTGAGTAGCTTTCCAACAATAAGACACCAATAGGGATGCTATTATTATGCTCATTAACGTGTAAAGTGGTGCTATTCTCAGCTCTGGTTATCGCTAATTGAATTGACATGCTACTATTCAACTCGGTGTACTCCACAGTAATATTTTGTATTTCATTGCCATAATTGAACATATAGACAACTTGTGTTCCATTGTATAAGGAAAGGTGCATGAAATTGTTTAAATGATCATTTGCGTATAAAATTAATGACGTAGAATCATAAGTTCTTAGATTAATAAGAACAGTTTCCTCGAAAATTTTTCTTAGAGTATTTTTATCATCCTGTTGATCGTTGGTCAGATAATTCTTTTTAATAAAGGATTCAGGTTGGGTAAACATAACCCCGTCAGTGTTTATGTCTACAAGAGAAACAACATAAGCCATATGAAACGAATGAAGATTTCCAACACGCACTTTGTTCACAGTATGTTCCACTGTACGCCCAAGGATTAGGACATATGCATTCGAAAGAACTCCACAATTCCTTACATTGCGCCCCATTTTTACATGGATTTGGCACGCAAGAAGGCTTGCAGTCTTTAATTATTTCGCTCAAATGGACACTCATGTAGCTGTGAATGTCTAAAATTTCCTCGTTAACGACTAATCCTCTAAAACAGCCGATTAAGCCTTGATGGACTGATGTTTTCGATTGTCGCAGATAGTTTCTTCAAAAAAAAATCAACTTGACAATTGAACACTACATTATCATGTCAGGTCTTACAAAGGTGCTCCACCGATGAACATAGATCCTTCAAAAGGACCAAATTCTTCTTCCGGTTTCAAATCAACCATTTGTGTGTCTTCGTTAATCATGAGTCTGACATGGTATTTATTGTAATCTATCCAAAGCTTATGCCATTCTCCACCATTTAATCTTCGACCCGATACGATAACCAGTTCTTTGGATACTCCGGTGTTTAAAGTGAAGTTAAATGTTAATTGGAAATCTACACAGAAATGTTGAAATATTTTATTAGAACATAAGAAAAATATCTATATCGTACCGCTGGTTAAAGCTACCATGAAACTAGGATAATTAGGTCTAATCGGCGGTTGATAAAGTAATACTGCGTTTTTGCCTGTGGTCCTAAATGAGAATGCTAGGTCACCTTTTCTCCAACCAGGTACTTCGATATATGACTGACTGGTAGTAAATGTTACAACATATCTTTGGGTATCTACGAAAGATAAGATTATTGAAATGTTATAACTAGTAAAATTGTTATGCAAGATGATTCTCAAGCTTTTTAGCGGAAATTTCTAAAAGGATGCTAATATTACTGCTTTTAAGATTAACTTCCTCTCCAGTTTTCGTGATCTTATTTTGTAGTTATTTTTCGATCTATCAACTGTTTTGGATTATATCAAGCACGACTACTCACTACACAAATTTGAAATATAAGAGTCAGAACAATTGTTCACGCGTTAACTACTCATTAAAATAATAGGATTTAAAAAATTAGTTATGAAAGCTACTAACGTCGGTGATCCGTAAGGTTTTGTGCTGAAACTGTTCATTTGCTACCTATATCAATAATTGACGTCATAAATTAGTTAAATTATATCACAGTAGGCGTACTGTAAACATCGAGTGAAGAGTAGTGGGAATTACTTGTAATACATATTGAGGGTTGCAAAAAATTAACAAATATATTTTCCCAAATGTGGGGCTCTATTTTCCCCGATTTTCTTGCAAACTGATACGAAATAAAAGATTTGGCGCAGCTGCATTTATTTGTTATCTGTTGGCCATTGTGTTCGCATTACAATTAAATTTTATAGCGCCAGCAAAAAAATCAAAGTGTTCGACTCTTCGTAAAAGGGGATCTGTAATTCAAGAGTAAGAAAGTGCAAGTGCAACTAAATTTATTATCAATTAAAAGGGCCTAAACAGCCGTTCCATTTCCATGGAGAAGAAAATGAAGAAAGTAGGTTTTGAATAAAAAATATACAAATTTTAATATTAGCGAGGATATAATAAAGAAAACGTAAAAATCTTGTCTTTGGACATGCAAATGAGGAATTTGATGCACACAATAGTTGGTTACAAAAAAAAATTCATCTCAGCCAGAATTAATAGAAGCAATGGGAAGTTACACGGCATCGGTTATATAGTGCTGATGGACGTGCGGTTACTGCAAAGCTTTCATTAAAGAACATACAGCTTTCGTCAAAAAAAAGTTGGGTTGTGCTATTACTAATGGGAATTATAAAATTCAAGTAAAAGGTCCTAGAGCATTTCAAATCTTTTTCTTCCGAATATTACTATTCCAAATCAACCCAGATAACAGAATTAATCTTTTAATTTATGTATACAGTTGATCCATCATCTCAAAATTATGTACTAATGTGATTATTTTCTTGGTAGCTTAGACATTTTTTGAAATCAAAATGTTACCCAATAAAATTCTTTAGATAGTGCTTCGTAAAGATGAATTACAAAGTGAACATTAATAACCACTAATTAGGGGGTGGAAATTCCCCTTTCAAAACTTGTATTTAAGCTAAATATATACGCATAGATTAGCCTAGTGATCTAGCGTGTTGAGCTAAAGGAATTTGGACATTCTAGACCAGGTTTGAGCCTTACATTTTCGCTTAAAATGTATATTTCACAGGTATCGCCGTAAACTCCACTCCAAGGTTCTAAAGGTTCTTAAAATACATAACTATTGGGAGGTCCTGAATATCTCTATACTTTCGGTAAAGGAAAGAACGAAAAGGAACCGTATCTTTAAGAATTATGGCATTATGGTAATGAATCAAACAGACTCAAGCGTGCAATTGGGGGTAGTTCTCTATTCAGCAAGTTTTTGTTTTTTTTTTTATCGAAACGATAGTGCCTAATATGTTCTTTAAGCTTCGTTTCGATACTCCTTTTTATTTGTCCAATGTAAATTTTATCACAATCATTTCATGCGATTTGGTAAATTCTAGATCTTTTGATCATATCTGGTTTATCTTTAGGATTGAAGTTCTTTAGGCTGTTTTTTTCATACAATAGACACGTTCATATTTCGTTGGCAGAAAATTTTATTTAACCCTTTTTCTGTTGAGTGGAAAGATAGCGTCATAAATTTCTTATTACCGCTGCCTGTCAATGTTAAGGTCGCGGAATTTCTAATTTTTCTTTGTATGGGAGTTTCCTTACTCACTTTATGTGGAGTGGAGTTTACCGCGCTCCCTGTGAATTATACTTGTAATTGTAGTTATTAAAACATATACACAGAACGAAGTGTAGTCCAATTTATCGTTGGACAAATGATGGAGTACCAAAATTTCACATACTCTCCAAATAGCACAAATAAAATTTAGGGTATTAGGTATCTACCAATAATTTTGATAGACACAGGGTTCTCTCAAAGCGGTTCTGTGCGTACAACAGTATACAGAATTCATTAAGCTCTTTGCAATTTTTCTCAGAATACTAAACTTATTACCATAGATGTTTTATTCTGCTAAATAGTTATTGCTAAGTAAGGGAACCAACCTTACAAAATTTGAATTTTGACTTACTTGTCTCAACACACTCTAATGGTCCTAATGTAATTCTTCCTAAAGCTTTCGGTGATAGATTACTTTGTTGCAGGAAAAACATTTCTGTTATACCCAAGCTATTAGCTTTTGTGTAGTAACCTTCATCTGCATTCCATTTCTCGTCTTTAATATCGTCGCAATTACACCACTGCGTATAGTTTTCGCATTTTCGATCAATCGAACAAGGGCAAGTTCCTCTAAAATATTGCAAGATAATTTTTTTATTCTGCAATTTTGATTAAAGTTACCTTTTTACATTTCCAATAAAGTCCACAGTTTCATTAGCAGAACTAATGAACCATGTATTGGAATGTAAATCTAAAGGTGCTTGGAGGCAATCATATCTGATGTATTGGCTGCAATTTAAGGAGTGAGATACTAGTTCTTGAAGCATGGCAGGTGAAAATTCACGGTATTTTATGGTGAATTTGAAATCCTTCTCAGCATGCGACCTCACGTCTATTTGACTGGGCAGGTTGTGTTCGACGATTGTTTTTGTTGAATCTTCTACACTCTGAAACTCGCATCTAACATGGGCTGGAGGAAATATTCCGTTACCATCGATGTCTATTAGATATACATCTGGTTTAGTATAACCTGCGTAAAGAAAATGGTCAAGTAAATACTTGGTATTGTTTTAGTATTTTCAAGTTATAAGATTTAAAACGCGCATACCAAGAAGAGCTAATTCTTCACAGGTCTTCCGATATCTAGCAAAATGACAATTTTTGCCAATATAACCCATTCCAGTACAATCGCAAATTAACTTATCTTCTTTGACGGAGCATTTGCCTCCATGCTCGCAAGTGTTAGGTCTTCTGCATGGATCAACGAATCTACAATCATCCAACGTAACTTCTCCAACTACACGTTCCGTTTGCAACACCGAACGAGGTTCCAAACGTGCACCATTTACAATAATATCTCTCATACATCCAACAACACCCGTGTTCGTTCTCGAACCACTACCGATTTTGATCTTATCTCCGATGGTGAATGTTAAATCAGGTAATTTCTCTTTCTTTTGTTTATTATCAACTGATAAAAATATCTCGTTATTTTCGTAAATAAGCTTCAGCCTGTGCCAAACACCTCGCCTTTTCTTAACAGTGATCAAGTGCGTTGTATTCTTATTCGAATCTGATAATTCGAATCGAACCTCATCATTCACTACACGAACTTCCCAATAATAGCCAGTTTTCACCTCACTACTTGCTAGTACGCTAAGATTACTGCTAGTTTTAAAGTCAAAGATTAACGAAAGTCTATCAGTATAATTATTTGGCCACCAAATATGCGAACTGGCAAATGGATATGTCACTGGAATCACTTTAACGTCATCTTCAAAGAATTCGGCGCTCAGTATACCTATATAATGCACCTTCGGATTCATCTTCCTCAGTTCGTATATTATTGAGACGTCGTTGAAGAACACGTATTTTATGCTTCCAGCGAAATTATTTATTGACCTTAAGCCTTTCTTTTTCCTCAGCTCCGGTCCACCCGCTATATATATTTCCGGATCTATGTATAATAACGCATTTCCGGTTATGTTCAAAGTACGTTTTTCTTTATTTAAGCTTATGTGTATTTGGTCATATTCGTGATGTATTGTGAGATTATTCCATTCTTTCAAATCTGCGTATCGGCCAAGAACGACGCTCATGGGTTCCTTTCCGAAATCTATATCTACGTAAACCGATTTATTGTGAATTGAGGCTGCTATGTAATGATCAGTATCTTGTTCACCGCCGCTGGCATAAAATAGGGCCGAGTCATCGAATCTTGTCTTAAACATCATCGAGAATCTATTGACTGCAGAATGGACTCTATCTTTCCAATCGTAAACTCTGTATGAAACGTATGACGAACCTCTTAGGGTTAAAACAGTTGCGGCTGAAAGAAATGAAAATCTCGTTATAAAATATCTAACGACATTCAATAAAACATAAAGTTTTCTATATGGAGCGTTATAATAAACTAACTTCCCTATTTGACATAGCTGCGTCTTTTCTGTAGATATTAAGAGTTAAATACCATCACACTATGCTGTAATCTAGAGTGTTAACAGCTATTTACCTAAATGGCTAGATATGAATTGGAAATGATTCAAAAGATTACACGATGCGAAGATTACTTTCTGATACCACATACGTCATATTTTGTAACAAGACCTTATGCCAAGACCTTATGGAATTTATAATGAACAAAAAAAATCAATAACTATAAATAAGCAATGAATTTTTAAATAAGTCTCTCACAATATTATCACATAACTTTGATAGTCAAAGTTGAAAACATTGTTTTTATGCATGCGATGCACTTCTTTATATACATAATACCATTAAAAGCAACTATAACTATAGTTATGTAATTGGCATCCTTCAAACAGTTAATTTCCTAAGATTAGTACTTCAGCTAATGGGGTTACTTCAAAAAAGGATATTTCTGATAAGATCTACTATTCGTGAGGAAGTCGATAGTAAATCAATATCATATGTCCTTAAAAACCTTTCTTACAAATTTTCCTAATACTACGTGTTGATAATATACTATTTATTCTTTCTATAATAAAATCTAATTTCTTTACAAACAGATTGTTCTATTCATTTCTCGCGGAATCTGAGAATTTAGCACAGTTATGACAATTTTAAACTAGAAAATTTACATCAGACTTAAGACCTCTAAAATCAAGGTATTCTAGTATTCTGTATTCTTCAATAACTTTAATAAAAGAAAAACTAAACATTTTATACCTATTTTCTTCATAATCAAGTATATATATCAAGTATCTAAAAAAAGTACCACATACTACAATTAGTAAAGTTACTAATTGTAATTGAAGCGTTTACAGATTTTTTGCTGTGATATGCGCAAGATATATATAATAAGTACGTACTGTATATGTCACAATATTCTCCTTCATAATCCGTACCGAAACAATCGCATGAGAGCATATTATAATGATTTATGCAGCGAGATCCCTTAAAGCAAAGGTTATCGTACGAATTGCAGCGATTGTGGCATCCTTCCTGAACGTTTTCGTGCTTCGTTGCTATCAGCGGCGTAATTCTTAGAAGATCAGAAGCTGATTTTCCGGTACTTAGCACCACATCCTTGATGCACCCCACAAATGATTCGATAATATACTTAACACCATGCAGTCTTTCTTCAGAACTTAAACCTAGAAAAATGTGGAAAAGATTATTTTCAAGAAAAACTGATGATTTACCGGGTCTAGACATACATACCGGGTGTCCCAAAAGTCTTTTTCAATTTGTTTTGTTCACTACGCGAACGCAATCGTTGAGTGAGGAATCGCAAGTTCCATTCTTGGTAATTTAGTCGCTATGAAGAGTTTCATGAAAGCGGAGTGTGTGTGCTGTTTTTTTAGTTTTAGAAAAACTTTCATCTTAATGCTCATCTAAACAGGCATGGAGTTTGATTAATCCAAAACCCAAGCATGAGAGACCACTTCACTCACCAAAAGTTATTGTTTGGGTTGGAATATCGGCGCAAGGAATTATCGACTCGTACTTTTTTGAAGATGAAGAAATTTCGAGCGATATGTGAAGATGATTACCAATTTCTTTTACGCCAGTCTTGTAAGATTTTAGTGGTTTTAATTGGGACACTTGGTTCTAAGAATATGGAATACCTCACACATCTGATGTGTTTTTGCCAGTTGTTCGTGATATTTCCTCTGGAATTGATTTTTTCCTATGGGGCTACTTTAACTCAAAGGTATACAGCAACACTCCTCACTCTCTAAATGAATTAAAAGAGAATATTTGAAAAGAGATGGCGGTTAGCGCGGAGAATATATTCGGAGCAGTCCTCGAAAATTTAATGCATGTTCATAAGAGTGCTAGCAAAATAACGGAACATTTAGAAAACATAAGTTTTAAGAAATAAATTCCCAAAACCTGTATTTTAAAAAGACACATTTATTAAGTTATATTAAACTTGACCATTATTTTACTATATAGTTTTTATCTTGAAAAGGACTTTTGGGACACCTTTTATTGTTACATAAAGATTTTATCATATCACAGAAACAAATTTAACAGTTTTTTATTTTTACAAAACTTTAAAAAATAAAGAGGCAATCTTTATTCAAAATTATGCTGTTTGGTTTTAGTGCACGTCTTCAATCTCTTTTCCACTCATTAATACCAGAGAAATTAGCCGCTGCTTTCAATAAAGATTTCTTTAGAAAATCAATATTATGGTGCTTTTTATAGCAAGCTATCTCCTTCAGCGAAATCTTTAATGTTACTCGGTTATTTTGTGTTTCGAAGACTTACAATTCCAAGTCAGTTTTGATTATACGAGAAATAGATCTTTAAGAAACCTTCATTCATCGTGATGGTATTTTCTGTTTTCTATCAGAATTTTATCTAATGGCATTTTTGGCACGAACTACTTGCGAACGACCAAATTTTTGACGAATACGAACATAAAGTTTCAATCGACGGATTTAGGGCACGATAAATAAATTTCGTGACTGTAATGTTTTGAATATTTCACTAATTGAAAGCTGCATTCCCATTTTAGAAAAGTAATAATCGCAATTCGATCATCCTATTCTATCGGAATGGTGAGGGAATGCTGAATTCGTTTACTAAATTTGAGAAACATAAAAAGCTATAAAATATAAGCTGTTAATTTCACAGCTTGCATTAAAACAAAAGTAATCACGGCCAATCGATATTTTGGGTTAAACTTTTGCAACGGTATTTATGGCTAGGTATAAAGAAATATCGATATATTCCTTTCAATTTAATTAATATTTACCTCCTATTAAAATTACGGAGGTAACGTTTGCCGTAACACCGTAGTTATTATCTTTATCCAAGCCTTTTAATTCCGTTTCGTCCTTCAAGTCATCCACCATCGCTATTAGCGTTGCGCTGTGTACGTCTATTCTTACCTAAAACAATCATCGTTGTTAAATCTCTTCAATCAAGATAATTGGATCTAGTTAAGCGACTACTTACAGTAACTGAATGCCATTCGTCGCGATTTAATCCTCGTCCTACGGTTAACGCTGTAGAATGTTTACCATAAACGTGAACCACCTTTAGTTGGCCCTGTTGGACTATGATGTAAAGAGCGTAGGGCTCAAGCGATACCCCCGCGGGCACCTTTACATTGTGATATGCTAGAAGACCGTGGGGCAATCTTGTGCGGAATTTAAATGAGATTTGCCTGCATAATCTGCGGAATAACGATAATTATTTCGGTCAATTAATCACATACTCACAATTTAATAAGTTATTTATTATTCAGCTCACTGAATTTAGCCATTTCCGGTATAACATTCACAAATCCGGTTATTACTGCATTGGACATAAACTATGAGGCCTGTCTTAATCAACTGTTTACTGGCGTTGCATAATTGAATGAATATGGAGATTACGTAATTGGAAAATTAACACAACCGTGATTTGTTCACCAAATTCAATTAGTAGTATGTGTGTATATATGCGCAGCATATACATAAATACATATATACATATTTACGTGTATGTCTGCTAATGCCGCAGTTTGTCTGTGTTAATGGTGTATAAACACGTTTATTTTTAGTTTTGCGGTTGAAACAGTGACATTTTTCTCATTTTTTTTCACGCTAGATATTTTATAATTAAATGTCAATATATAGGAACGACGTTTTTGCTTACCCTTAACATTTACTTTTAAGAATTATGTCAGTGTTCGGTTCACAAAGGAATGGCCTTTTAAGATCAGTCCATTTAAATGTTTGTGGCATAATTTGCAATTAGCTTGTTGTTTCGTGAAAACTAAACCGTACATGTTTAATTTGGGGTTTTATAAAGCCTATTCGTTTAGATTAATTTACTACTCTATGAAAGAAATTAGCAGTACTAGTACCTTAAACGCATTGTAAAATTAACAATTATCTGTATATCCTCATAAATTTCATGGGGAGGGATAAGAAGGTAGTGGATTTTACTACCTATTTTTTTCGAAGAAAAGATAAAAATTATCGATTATTAAAAAAAAGATTGTCTTAAAATTGTTTGTAACTATGTACATATTGTTTATATTGTATTAGAATCTACGCCATTTACGAGACACAGACGAGATTCTTCATCATTTATAATTTTGGGCCAAGTACAAAGCATGTTCGACATTAAAGGCACAGGACACACTAACTTTTATACAATTGATATTCCACAAAAAACTATTATTTCTCAATGTAAACGTTAAAACATTTACCCGGTGTGACACTAGTTTAACGATCTCTTCACTACTGCTTATCAAATCGCTTGAAGTAGTCCACAACAATGTCTATCAGTTCATGCTAATGGTCAATGCTTGAACAGAAAATATTTCGTAATACGCACTACCGTTCATAAGTTTAATCCCACCTAATATATTGTGTTACACTTAAAATTATTTTAAATATATTTAGGGATATTCATACTAATCTTCTTAGAACGGCATTACAATCTAGTAGTATATATCGTCACTTATTGACAAAATCCATTCAAAACCGAAAACAATGTATGCCTGTATTAGATTTTATGATGGCAATAAGGCAATAATATGTCAATAGTAGGAAATTGGGGATGAATGCGTTATGAAATACTATTTTGGAGGAGTCCTGAATCATAGACCTGCTCTATAATAAACTGTACATTGTATATTCAGTATGCATCCAGTACACCGTTAGGAAGACCCTATTTTATACGGTTAGTTTATTTGATCGAATATATGACAACAAGAAGGGAATTAAATATTAAAACGCACGCCAGGATATGCATTCTACACGAAACAAATTCTTCAAGTAGAGAAATTGCTCGACAATTAAATATTTCTAAGTGTTGTGGGCGTAGGAGAATTAAAAGAAAGGATGGGCCCTGTGGAGTTCAGAGTAAAAAAAAACGAAGTGGAAGGCCCAGATTGACGATGGAACGAGGTGACCAATTCATTCCAGTGCTTTTACTAAGAGACCGTAATTATGACGGTGGATTCAATTTACAACGCTGTCAACCAGTATGGATGTCAACAGTAGAACGGGGATTAATAAAAGCCAGTTTAAAGGGTCGTATAGCAGTAAGAAAACCACGGTTAAGTTCTATACACAAATGGAAGAGATTAAATTAGGCAAAAAGCTCACGCAAACTGGAGTATGAATGATTGGAAAAATGAATTATGGACGGAAGAATCGAAATTAGGAGGAAGAAGCATTGTGGTATGGGGTTGCTTTCGAGACGGAAGAATTGGAAAATTAATTAAAATAGATGAAAGACGAAAAATGTGTATTTGAGAATACTAAAAAACGGGGCGGTACCAACTGGATGTGAATTAACTGGATATAACTAATTTATCAGCAAGTTGATGGCCCTAAACACACTGCAGAGGCGGTTAAAGTTTATGTTCAAGATAAACCTCTTAAAGGAGTCCTAGGAACTCCATTGAGCTCTTGAGGGATCACTTGGATTATGAGGTCCGAAAAAAATTTCCGACTGGCGATGCAGCGTTCTGGAATGCTTTGCAGGAAGTATTGAATGCTATAGACGAATTGTAATTCTGAGCGATTAGGGATAGCGCGTATCTATTAGGCAATTATTAAAACAAAAATGAATTGCTTTGAAGAAACATTATAACAGTGTGTATTTAGAATGTACTATTTCGTCAATAAAATATTTTAAGTTAATGAGTAAAGTTTGTTTCTTTGATTAATTTCTCGCAAATATTCTGTCTAGTTATTTTGTTATTTTATGTAGTGCGATCAAACTTGTGAATGATAGTGTAATTAGAAAAACAAAAATAATAAAGTTAGCCTAAAATGTAGGAAGTTCTTCTGCATTGTTATATTTATATTTTTGCATCAATCATAAGTTTGTCGCATTTCCGATTTTCAAGTAACGATGTCATTAACAATTATTTAAAACGTGATTTTTTGTTTATTCTGATATATATGTGCTTGGTAGTATAATCGGGCAAAATAAGTATGGAATCGAAATACATAAATTGATATTTAAATAAATTGCTAGGAATTAATGACGTTATTTTAAGATTATTTTTTTCTGCCTTTCTATGGGTAGCGTCTGGAAATTTGCTTTGTTAGCAAAGCCAATTACTCAGGTTATTCCAATATTACATATGTAATCCCACCGATTTATTCGCCAATTTTCACAGCAGTGCTAGAAACACGTACTTTAGATAAGATTCGGTTTTCATTATTTCGTTTTGCTAATGCGAGGGGTTTTTCTTTTGCTTCGTTCAGTGCTATATCCAGTATCTTTTCACATGAATATCAGACAATACTAAAAGGAACTAACTCCACAACTTTTTGTTTAATTAATGTCGGGTTACATGCAGAAAACAAACAAAATTTCATTTGTAAAAAAACAAATTATTATTGTTAAGCATTACTACAAATTTAGCGAAAGCTCTGGGTAGACTGTTAAAAAAATTCGTGGAATTGTTCACATAATGAAATAAAATTGGACGAAACTGGCTCAGTTATGGGCAAAGAAACTCTACTGAATCTTCATCTTTTGCAATTACCAGAAAATGTTGCAGTCGTCAGTCAGAGTATCGATAAAAATTCATGAACATCAACACGCTAACAAGTTCGCAACGAATTCCCACCAAAAAACCTTCACCTCCACCCTTACAAAGTTCAATTAACCCTAGGAGCCCAAGCCGTGATACCAATTGCGAAGGCGAGAATTCGCTAATAGTGTAATGGAGAACCAAAAAGTGAATGATAATTTTTAAAAACATCGTCTCTAGCGATTCATTTTCCTTTGGATGGTTTAGGTGTGGGGCAATACAAATCCTCTTGCTATTCTTGAAAAATCGATGCACCCATAAAGCGCCATTGTTTAATGCGGATTATGGGCTGGAGGTGTAATTGGTTAATTCTTTTCTGAAAATGAGTTTAGCCAAACTTTAATTGTATACGGAGCATATTATCGTGACATGAACTTTTTGTGAGATCAATTGGACGATATGAACTTCGCAGAAATGTGATTTCAATAGGATGGTGCCGTGTAATTTCAGAAGTGCTTACATTAATTAGATTTGACGCCATGCGACTTTTTTCTGGGGTTTTGTGGAATCCAAGGTCTGTGCTAATAAACCGCAAACAATTCCTGAACTGAAAAAAACGGAAATCCAACCCGTTATTGTTGAAATTGTGCCAAATGATTTGAAAAATGCTTTTGATATTCGATAAAAGGACCAAGACACGCCAGTACGGCTACGGTGGCCATAATGAATCGCAGAATGTCTACTTTATGAGTCAACAAAATTTGCTCAAATAAATAATAATTTATGGTTTCATTTTAAAATTAGAATAATGCACATGAAATATGTTGCGGTGTTTATGAGTTAACGCTTTAGCTAATTTTATGTCCGCACGAGCTAAAATTTATGTTTAATAAATCAAATACACTTATATAGCTAAAAAAAAATCCATGCAAGCATGAACGTAATTAGAAGTTCGTGGCAAAAACATTCCTTTTAGTGAATTGTTCGACAATGCTGTTTGAAAATTAAAACAATAAAAGTAAATACACGAATAAATCAATCAAACTTCCGTTTGTAGCGTGGAAAATTTTACCAGCCACTCGCAGCTGGTTCTCGGTAGTTTATTCAGTTTTAACATCGTTCGCACTTATTTGCTGAAATCAATTTTTTCGTTCGATTTATCCGTAACGCGTGTTTGCTGCGGTTAATTTTACTTTATTAGCCATGTGCATATACTTCAAGGGCATAATACAAATCACAAAACGTGTATACCTCAATTGGAATGTTTGAATTATGTCACCATCGATTTGTATGAATGTGTTCGATTGCGCGAACATAAACGTAGTCTCCGTCCCAGTCTCTTGAAACGTTAACTCCGCGCCTCTGTCTGCCTTAGGAACTGCAATCTTAATTCCGGTATCTAGAAGTAAATATTATTATTAAGTTATCAGAAATACAGGAAAAGACCTAAATATTATTGAATGTCACATTATGTTCGTGTTTGATGTTTCTCTCTTAGTTTCATTTTTACATTCAATCGTTTTGTACAAAGAATTTAATATAATTAAATTTTAAGCCACTTGTTAATATAAAGATTAAAATATTTATTACCGCCTATTTATCGATTTGAAGGCGATGCCTATCTAAATAATTAATTGTGTTCTATACAAATACATTTTTCTTGGAATATGTATACTTCATATAACGCTTTTTCTGGTAGATATAGCCAGTAGGAAATCATTATTCAATAATCGGTAAGTCCCATGTCCAAACAGTAACGGCAGATGCAATATTCAATATCTTATCATAATTTTCCTGCTGAGCAAACAATTAATATTTGACATTTGCGCCTAAACTATGTATGCTGTACTATACTGTTATACAATTTGGCAATGGCAAGGAGTATATCTGGAAGTAAAAGTAACAGTTGTTATTAAAAAATAAAAATAATGCGAGAAAGCTTCAATAAATTTGCAAGTAGTTTTAAGGTAAGCGTTATATTTTATACCAAAGGAATAATGGTTTAGATTTAGATGTTTCGAGTGTAATATACTATCATTGAATTGGGAGCTCCAGTAAATTATTATTAAACTAATAACAATTAAAATAAATTTAGTATGACCTTCTTTTCATTTAACAAAAACAACCATTCTTTTAGGGATGCTTTCTATATGACTTCTATATTTATTTCTTTTTTACTGTAACATTTCCTCAAGGACACAATATTTCTTAAACGTTTTCTATTAAATTTAAGCCCGGATAATTTGCGAGCTAATCCAGCGACGGACTTCGTTTTAGGTTTAAATTATTACTAAGAGGTTGTGCTTTATGACACACAGCATTATTACGCACAAATATTTGCGGGTTTATTTTAGGACCATAACACATCTAAAGGAATGCCCAGAAAATAACACCAACGACAAAATCGCTGGAAATACAGATTTGCTCATGATATTGGTGAAATCATTCACGAGAAAGACATGTGAAGAGGCATAAAACAACATGGACATGTTTCTGCCTACGCGGCGTCATCAGCGTAGTTTCGGGCGGTTTTATGCGCAACACATGTAAATCCTTCTCTGCTTCTATCTGCATATCTAACCCCACAATAGAAGCGATTATTCCTGGTGCTAACTAGTGCCAAAAGAATGAAAAGTCAGATACAGCGACACAGTTGAGGCTAAATAGTGACTTCGAATATGCCTGTAATATATTATGGGTTATATCTAACCATCATACGAAGTTTTTTTGATACAGTTATCAAATTTGGCACTGAATTTAGATATATTTTTTAAATCTAACAAGTAAGTAAGTTTATTCATGTTTAGAGCAGTTCAAAAATCAAATGTATTCAAAATACCATTTCTTTCCAAATATTTTTAGAGTTTTAGAAAAATTGACATTATAATAACACTATATATTATACTATCCTGTTAAAGGTCATATCCACATTTCAGCAAGCTTGAGGTGATTATAAATTTCTGTTATGGCAGCCAACGTATTTTAATTTTCCTTGTGAAAATTTATATACAAAAATCTTTGAGAAAGCCTTTTACCGTTAGCAGAGCAATATACATTAAAGATTATTAAACCTAAACAATGGCAATAAATGCAAAATAAATAGGGAGCCTCCTATTAACTACACTCCATACACAGTATGTTTATTTCAAAATTTCCCACCCTAAGTTTCTGGAAAACTGAAAGAAAAATGTCCTCATACACGTAAGAAGTACTATCGAGCACGCCAACTCCTCATGCAAAAGTTGACCAACTTTGCAAACTTTTTACATGTACAATTACATGTACATGTCCATTTTGACGTTTCATTTTGGTTTGGTTTGTTTTGTATTTTCAGCTGGTCTATCATATATAGGAGCTTTGGAACAAAAACCAGTATTAAAAACGAAAATTTAATTTATACAATTTTCACTTTCAACAAGATGGAGCTTCTTCTCACTATGTTCTTCCAGTGCGGAAGTGATTAGGCAATGTATTTTCAAATAAATGGATTGGGCGGAAAGGACTTATAGAATGCTAGACAGATCGCCTGATTTGACGCCACTAGACTTTTTTATATGGGATTATTTAAAAGCTGTTGGATTTACTCGTCAACCTCAAAATTTGGAAGAACTTCGTCAAAGGATTACTGCAACCTGTCGTAGAATTCAGGGAGGTGCTTTTGAAAATGTACGCAGTTTCGAAGATCAACTATACCATCATTTATCGACCAATGGACAGCATATTGGACAATTGTTAGATTGATTTCTTCTGCAAAAAAATATTTGAATTCTTAAATAACTTTGAAAACAAAAACAAAACATTTCAAGTAGTTAAAGTGTACTTGCGTAATAAATATTTAAGCTTAAAACAAAAGAAAAAAGCAAAAAAAAATAAAAAAAAAATTGCAAAACGATTCCACCAATTTCAAAAAACTAAACGCCAAGATATACTGTTTCAAAAGACCATTAAAATGAAGTATTACTCGATCCCCTTTTCCATTTAGGATTTTTTAAAAGCGTAGTTCCCAGGGGCAGAGTTTTTTTTATTTTTGCATAAAAAGTTGTCGCTCTTGATAATGCTTCTTACGTGTTTCAGGAAATTTTTCATTAACTTCCAAATTTTCAGAAATTTGAGAAAAGTTTTGAAATGAACACACTGTATATGTTTTGATATCTGACTTACCAGGTTTAATTTCGCAACTATTCCTACATTGTTCTTTCGTGTCGAACCTATTCTTGTCATTTCCTGCACAGCCACCCCACGTGAACATAACGCACATCTTCTGTTCAACATCGTACGCCCACTTGGTCAAATGTTCGTTACAAGGACCCCTGTCGGGTGGACCCGGACATCGCTCCGCACTTTCTTGTTCCGTTTTCACGGACGACATTGTAAGTAGTAGACTAGTTATTGCAATTGTTGATAGCATGTCGCCTGAAGAAATAAAGTGGATTGTTAAATAATCTATTTCCTTTGCGTTTGTGAAGGTATGCAGTAAGTAATGAGACTAACATACTTTTTCAAATATAAAGGCTTGCAAACTTAAATGTTATCTAGGAAATAATTGTTTAAAGGAGGCCGAGATCAAGTTTCCACTCAAAAGGCCTACTTGACTCTATACAATGGGAATGTATGTCAGAGATTGGCTTTAACAAATATAAGAATTATTTTTGTTCATTCTCTCGTGTATAAAAAAAAATAAATAAAAACTGGATAGTATTTGGGTTTCCGCTACTAAAAAAGGTGTCAAATACAGATTTTAATGACATTTGATGGAAATGTAGAGTTTACTAAATGTGCATATAGCAATTTTTCTGTCGAAATTCACTTTGAACGGGCGAAACATGTTTTTGAATGTTGGCGGATTTCAGTTTTTCCAAGATAATTACAGAACGAGGGATAGAAAGAAGAGATGGGCGTAAAAGTCGTATATAAGTTTTATTATTCTCCTACATGTTAATAAAATATTTACTAATAATAATACCTCTTCCTTGAATGCAAAATAAAATGGCAAAGAACTTTCACTCTCTACTGAGTATCATTGAAATCTGAATTTGTATCTGTAAGTATTCAAAAAATAATAAGCGTAAGATCTTTTTGAAAAAGGTAGTTTCAATATGCACTGTATTAAAACATTCGATTAAAATAGTTTTACTGACAAATAGTAGTGAACATAAAAAAGAATGTTTAATACTGAAGTAAATTAAGTAATAATGTGGCAATGTAATATTTTCGAAACTGAATCAATCAATGAACGATAAAAAAACTATTTTAAAATGAAATATGTACTGTTCAGCCAAACTGTCGTGCTTCATTAAAATCAATAGATTAGCTTCCTTTTAGACGATGGGAGTTTGTGAATTTGCACATCACGTTTTCCTGATAAATTAATCAATATGTATGCAGACTTAAGTACATACATAAAAGAAGTCATTCATAACGATTACCTGTTCGACGTACGTATCTCTAAAACTAATAAAATTATCGTTTTATAACTTAGTAAGCGATAAATATTTTCAATTTCATGACACACTTTGGTGTACCGAAAACGGATATCAACTTTCTTGTTTCGCGTATCCACATATATTATAGATTTTCAAATAGTTAGATGCCAAGGCAGACCAATTTTAAGAAATTTAATTTTCTCTGAAAATTTTCATGGGCCCATGGTCTAAACGGCAATATGTTTTATTCGGCACTAGTATATAAATTACTCCTAAATTTTTTTAACGACACACTGGTCGCGCAGTGAAAGTCTGCGTGTAGTATTTACATTAGCATAAGAATATGAACATTTGTCCTGAATTTCATTTTGTCGGATAAATATAATTGTTTCCTCATAGTGACAACTACATCGAGCCATCTAATTTTTCCCATTTTGTGTGATATATGTTCTATGTATTTAATACTGTATATCACACGTAAACAGAAACACCTGTATCTTCCACTTAGGTAGTTATACATCAAATTCCTCGCATCGCATTCCGCACAGTACAAAATTGCTGTCTTTAATTTATGGTTAATTATATCAAACACCTTTGAGTAGTCAAAAAATACATTATAATCAGTTTCTATATACACTAGGGTGACAGAATAAAATAGACACCTACTAATTAAAAAAAGATCCTATTCTCGTTATATATACAAAATATTTTAAAATTTTTGAATTAGAAATTTTTAGAATATTTTGTCGATCCACCTTTACTTGCGTGAAGTGCTGCGAGTCGTCGTGGCATAGAATCTATTAAATGATTAATGGTGTCTTCTGGAATATTTAAGCACTCTTCTGTAACAGCTGCCACGAGTTCTTCCTTATTGCTGGGTTTTCGGGGTCGTTTCGCCATATTTGTCTGGATTATGTGCCAAACATTCTCTATCGGATTCATGTCCGGTGATTGGCCTGGCCATGGTAAAATCCGAATCCCCTGTTCCTCTTTCCATGTGGTTGTTGTTCTTGCTTTGTGGCGGGGTGCTCCATCCTCCATAAAAGTGGCGTCTTCTTTATATAAAATGGCGTTGTTGAATATCAGTAGTAGTCCTTCTGTTAATATTTGGATATATTTTGCCGCATTTATATTTCCGTCGCAGATTACTAATTGCGATCTTCCACCATACCATATCGCGCCCCACACCATGATGTTCACACCGCCGTATTTCACCGTCTGATGCAAACATTTGTCGTCCAATTGCTGTGACGATCGTCTCCATACCCACGTACGACCACTATCACTGAATTGGTAGTATCTGCTTTCGTCTGAAAAAATGACAGACCGCCAGAACTCTTCGGGCTTCGTTCACATTTCGTTTGCCCAAGCCATTCGGCGCCGTTTTTGAAACGCCGTAAGGAGAGGTTTTTTCTTTACCACCCTTTTATACATCCCCACACTGTGGAGGTATCGCAGAACGGTGCGCTGACTTTTCTGTGAAGTTGCCGCAAGCTCAGCTGTACTTTTTCGCGGTTCTCTTAACACTTCGCGCACAAGCACCCTTTTACTTCTTTCAGAGGCTCCGGCACGACCTGGTCTCGACTCCACTGTTGTTTTTCCCTTGCGTTTAAATTGTGTAATCACACGGTTAACTGTAGGCAACGGAATATTTAAAAATTTACTTATTTCACGTTGCGAAGCGCCGCGTTCATTCTGGCCAACGATGCGACCCCCTGGTGAAGTCGCTAATATCACTCGAACCTTGTAAGCGAGGCATAGTTGTAACGATACTAAGCTATGACGAATTCCTTCTGATACATCTACCCCTACCCTAATGACAAGAGAAAGTTCTTAATTCGTTCTTAGAATTTAGCTGTTTACATATTTATACCGCTTTACCTGGTGTCTATTTTATTCTGTCACCTTAGTGTATATATATATAATAGTGCATTATTACACTTAAAGTGTTTTGCCAAACTCCTATTGGACAGGACGTAAAATATCATTTTGTATGATCTAAATTTTTAACGAAACTCTACAGCTTTTTTGATAACTCTGGATAAAAAGGTTAAATGTTGTACGTCTATTTAACGGAAATCACTGTATTCGTTTGTCACCATTTTTCTAAAACAAAAATGGGGCTATTGTCATGAATATCTTCCAGTATAAGGGAAATTAGCAAGCATTAGTGAAAGGTGTTAAATGAGGCAAAATAGACTACACACAACAACACAACTTTATCACATTTATACTAAGACCATCTATCTCAGCAGAATTTTTTAATTGATTTGAATAGAAATTAATATAAATAAACATTGACATATTTTTATTATTTGAGGAGCAATTATTCCCGTTATCCTCTACATATGCCTGTTTTTCTTTTTCACGTACACAGCTGGCTTTACTGAAAAAGGGCACGATCGTATAGGTCCTACATCACGTGAACAGTGTTTATTAATCACAGTCTCGGAACCCTGGCAAATCATGCCGTTATTAATGCTGATAAATGGTCATTTAAAAATAATGGTCATAAAAAAATAATAATGAATATACCATTGGCGTACGACAAGTATATTGCGTAAAATGGAAATTTAAGAAGGTTGGATTGAAAATTATTATAGTCACGGTGTTTTAGACTTCTATATGGCCCAGCTTTTTTACAGTAGAATAACCTTTTCTTTAGACAAACAAGCCATTATTTTGAATACTTACACGGTGTAAATTCAAAAGATATATTTATATTAAAGAACTTCGAAGATTATAAAATGATTTCTGTTGTCCAATTATTTATCCCTGTTACCTTATACATCACACTCCCTCTATATATATTTTTTACTTCACTTGTCCTAGTTTGATTGCCATATCCACATTGGGAGCAATATATAGATATTTAATGAGACGTGTCAGAATAAGTGATAAATATCAGACAATCAATCATGTGCTTTAAGTGTAAATTGTAAGCGAGTTAGCATCGTCCCTACATACACAATAAATCATCGTGCTCAATATTATCAGGTGTCAGAATAATTTACGTAAAGCAAAATCCAAAATCATTTGTTATAAATTGCTACTAATTAATTGGTTACTCCTTTCATACATCGATGTCTTAAGTTCTATTTTATACTATAACCATAATACTTTAATTATCACCCAATTTAAATAATTCATTTGGATGTTTGTATTTGCTTTCTGACATACTTAAAATTTTGAGAGACTCTGGATGTAATTTTGCTTCAATTTCAATCCCATTTAGATTATACTATTGTTGTGGTTGGCTGTACTTTCCTTATTACGTGTCTGTTAAAAATTTTGTATTGTTTGAATATGTTATCTGTGCTGTATGGTTTTGTGTTGCCTTTAAATTTTGATTTTCCCTATGTTACATATAATTTTGATAACGTTTTTTATTGTGGTATATGAGAGTTCGATGATTGTGGTGATGGTTGCGATTGTGATTATGTTATTATATTTTATACAATAATCGCCTTATCGTCTCAATCTTTCGCAAAAATTTCAAATGTGTGTACATTTTTGAAAATTACTGACTATTATCTCAAACTCAAAAATGTCTTGTTAAGTAGTTACTACATTGATTTTCTCATAATTTAGGACTTAAGTGCTGTATAATGTAATATTTATTTATAAAATAAGCTTCCCTTGAACATATGCTTTGCGAGTTAAATTCACTTATGAATAAATCGCTTTGAACTGGATTTTGTCCTGTGTGGTCCTGTTGGGTCAAAATCTTCAAAGTTTGAAGTGAATTTTCAATTACAGAAAGTCATGTATGGGCGTTGTACATTAGGGAGTGCCGAAATACAATGCACATCTGCAATGTGAAAATGAGGTATTAGGAGTAATCACGTTTAATGGAACTAAGAAGTGCTATAGGACTTCTTACATAATATCCAATTTCAGTAGCTTAGGTATAAGTTCACTTAATTTGAAATAAAAAAAAAATATATTTTTCATTATTTATTTGCGCAGAAGTTAATTTGCTTAGGAAGTAATTTGTTTGCGGAATCAATGATTCTTTGTTCAGTTTTACCAATACGATTTTCTAATTTTGATTGATTTGATGATTCTTTTAACTTATTAGATATTAAAGCTAACAGACTTTTATGTTCTACGCACAATCTTCTGATTTACTTCTAGATTTTTGCATAATAATAATTCAAATTGATTAAACGTCCAATATAAACCGAAAATTCGCTATGGATCGATTTAGAATTTTGCGGTCGTCAAATTTGAAGTGCTGCTAATCGCCATTTAAAGACATTATGTGTCCGATATACTCTGTATATTTACATAAAATCAATTGCTTTTTATATATATATATTATATTATTATATACGGGATAAGTTCTTATTAATGGGTATAAAAGAAGTTTATTCTAGTCGTTATAGCCCGAGTTGTGAAGTACCACAAGACTCTGCACTAAAGGCCCTTCTTTATGGGCATGCTAGGCAAGTGAAGTTGTTCTTAAGGCAGGAATGAGACTGAATTTCAAAGAAGTAATAAATAAATTATTAAATAAAACTTCTAAAATAGTTTATAACCCCGTACTCATCATACAAAAAAAATGTTTCTGTACTAATGTGCGGCATTATTTCCTTTTACATATAAACATAGATAGTGAACTTCTTCTTGTATAAAAGGTTATGGACTACACTTCAATTCAAATTGATGGTGATTTCGTTTAGAAAACTCATGTAGATATGTGTATGTATTAATCAATAAAGATTATTGTCTTTTCCTTAATTTAAAGAATGTGGTGAGTCAAACATATCTTTTGCAAGTTTTTCCGTATAGTTACTTGTTCAATTTAATTATACTATTCTTCTATAGGGTGCCGGTTTTGACTTAAATAGTTTTAATGTTGCAGGAAAGGATTATTAAACCTATTTTTGATTTGAAACTTTTGCAGTCATGCAAACCTATTTTTATTATTTCCGGGCTGAAATCGTGTCGTAAGTGCATGAGTCTGGTATTATTGCTATTCCTGCAATATGCATATTTTGCTACGGTAGATACTTAAATTTTGGTTGTCTTGGGGACACCCATGACTACAAAAACTAGACACGCAAACACATTGCGGCTAAGCTTCAAGCACTCACATAGGAAGCAAAATTATGGCCGTCTTTCACAAACGAACATTTTACTTAATCTGGACTCTTTCTCCTTCTGATGCGAATTTCAATATGTTTTATGAATGTTTAATTTGCCTCATGTAGGAGTTTTTGTAATGTTTAGTATTGTATGTTTTATAACCTATATAAAATTATACTGTGAAATATTTTATATTAAGCCTGGATTACATAATAAATTCATAATTATTATTAATTCGATTAGTTTTGATAAAAATAATTATTTATAGCTTTAACATCTCCTTTTGCGTGAGACTGTAAGTATATAGAGACCGGATTATATGCAAAGAAAAACTGGAATATATGCGCATATATATGCATTGACTTTTGAGAAAATATGCATAAACCTGGGGCATATATGCAAAAAAATTGCGACAATATGCAAAATTTTGACATAAAATAAATAAGAGCAGAAATTCAAACATTAACTTTATTGCACAAATCTTTTTTACAACATATTTGGAAACCAATTTATAATTAAATGTTTTCCGAAATTGCGTAAAAAAAAGTTTTGCATTCTATCCGAATACATATGTTTCGAAATAGAAAACCTTTCAACATCCACAGATGTAATTGGTTCATTTTTTAACTTTACAATGCATTCTAAACTAAAATTAAAGTCGAAATCGTTTACTGTTTCACCTTCCAAAATTTTTTAACTTTCTTCAATTTCAAATACCCCGCATTTTATTTATCACTTTTTTAAATTTATCGTATATAGAATTACCTATTGTACTCTTAACCTTCTTACATAGCATATCAAATTCGTCTACTATTTCGACTGATTCCGAGAGCGACATCCTTTTCGTTTCTAGTTTACAACTGGAACTTGAAACAAAGCTATAATTTGACTTAATCTACAAAAGGTTTTGTAGTAATTCTATTGATGTTACTATCTTTTTACAGTTCTTTAGAGCAATGCAGTCAGCAGTGATTTCAAGAATTAAATTTTTTATTCCTTCAAAATTATCGGCGTAAAAAATTGCAGCGTCTAACCATGTCTCCCATCTCGTAATAATCGGTTTACGAGGCAACTTAACACCGGGAAGTCGCTCCTTATAAAATTGGATTCGTAAAGGTGCTTTTAAAAAACTTTTTTGACATTGCTAATTAAATCATTGATCAATGAAAATTGATTCCTAATGTCTTCGGCTACACGATTGAACCCATGAGCCAAACAAGTGCTATAAATAATGTTACTATAAAAAATTTTTAAATTTTGCGCGGCTTTTATCATGTATGGCGCAGTGTCGGACAACATTACTAAATTTTTTTCACAAGGTATACTTCCAGGTAAAAAGAAATTTCATAAACCTTCTTGACCGAATTGGGCAATTGTCAACTTATTTGTTTTTTGAAGTTCTTTACAATAAATTAAATATGATTTACCTACAATACCTTCATGAAGAATTCCTATTAACAAATGAGCAATATAACGGCCACACTTATCCGTACTTTCATCTACCACGATATAAATAAAATTATTCCCCACCAATTGTTGAAGTTCTACCATTGTTTGCTGGTAACAAGTTGTGACATAATTTTTTCGTAAGGTACTTTCGTCACGTATGTTATGTTTGCAATATTTTTGCAGGAATGATTTCAAATTAACATTCCTTAATCTTGCTAATGGTATGTTAGACGAAATAAATGCGTTACACAGATCCGTATTATAGTCTTCTTGTTCTGAGTTTCGTGAAGTTGATGCTACACATTGGTATATAGATTGCTGTACAGATGCGTATAGCTTTAGTTTTTCACATTTTCCAATGTGATGGAGTGTTAGCGTAAAAACAATTCTAAAGCTTTTAGTAAAATTAAACTTACCAGTTTACTGCAGGCTCGACAAAATATTTTGTCGGCATCCTTTACCAGTTCAGGGTACGGCTTAATCCATAAAGAAATTTTGTTCGCTATACTCATTGTATGTATGCATAGTATTTAGAAACGTAACACAATTACATGCTGTATCGCTCAAAGATATTTAATGAATGAATAGTTTATTTGGGAATTAATAATAATAAAATATATTTACAACATCCCTTCTGCTAGGCGAAATTAAACACGTGCAGTTCTTGGAAGAAAGTATAAGAGAAACCAATGTAAAAGATTGATCGTTCCGAGAATTGTCCGTTATCGAATCTACATTAGGAATTACTAGGAATTTTTACTAATGGAAAGGATAAAGAAAAAGCCTAAATATGCAATATATGCAACTTTTGTAAAAATATGTATAGAAATGCCTAAATATACAGTGTATGCAATCACTAATTAGCGCTAATTAACTTCAACTAGTATAATACGTCTACATATAGACTGTAATTAAAGATATGCAAAAAATAAAATACTTTGCATACTTTGCATACTTTGCATACTTTGCATATAATCCGGTCTCTATAAATAAGTATGTATCAACACCGTAAATCTTTTCCTTTTAACCTAAGTACTGAAATCTTTTTCATACTTACTTTGAATTCTGTAAATTTCTTTTTCGATGATATAATATGTATTTTTTCTTGGTTACAAATTGATTCAATTCACATTTAGTTAGTTATGAATTACCGCGTTGAATGACAGAATTTTGTTTATGTTGTAATATGCTGTTTTAAACAAGTCGATAGGGATGCCAGTCCAACGCCATCCAAGTTTTTGTGCTCTAACATGGATCTAATTTTCATGGTTTCATATTGGCAACGGTATTGGTGTATGTATTCTATGTAATTTAAATATGTTTGTAGGAAGAAGTAAATACTTGATATGTTTCATTATCACGGCAAAATGTTTTTACTTGATATCTTTTTTAAGAGGTGCTAAATAAATCTGTTTTTATCATTCAACAAAACTACTTGAATTACTTATTACAAAATGTTACTTAAAAAACTAACGTGTAGTTAAATGATAATAACTTAAATGTGGTTTTTATAATATGTGCTAACGTAAATATATTCTATTCTCTGATATTACTGTTGCTTAGTTGTTTATTAGTGCCTCAAAATATTTCTAAATTTAAAGCACTTCTGCATTATACTTGGTACCGTCGTATAACGTTGACAAGTATTTTTACAAAAATTAAACAAATTTGTTGTATTAATGGATACCTTTGTAGAGCTTCGATGGTCCTGTAATATTGGAGATACTCATAAATCGACTAAAGGGACTAATTATGTAAGGTTTGTTGCAATAGCAAATCGGTAGTTAGTACGAATAATAAATACAATAAACAGAATGAATATTACTTGCTATTAAACAGCATATAGAGAATGACCGTGACATTTATCGGCACACATACACTAAGATGACAGAATAAAATAGACACCAGGTAAAGCGGTATAAATATGTAAACAGCTAAATTCTAAAAACGAATTAAGACCTTTCTCTTGTCATTAGGGTAAGGGTAGATGTATCGGAAGGAATTCGTCATAGTTTAGTATCGTTACAACTACGCCTCGCCTACAAGGTTCGAGTGATATTAGCGACTTCACCCGGGGTCGCATCGTTGGCCAGAGTGAACGCGGCGCTTCTCAACGTGAAATAAGTAAATTTTTAAATATTCCGTTGTCCACAGTTAACCGTGTGATTACACAATTTAAACGCAAGGAAAAACAACAGTGGAGCCGAGACCAGGTCGTGCCGGACCTTCTGAAAGAAGTAAAAGGGTGCTTGCGCGCGAAGTGTTAAGAGAACCGCGAAAAGCTGAGCTTGCGGCAACTTCACAGAAAAGTCAGCGCACCGTTCTGCGATATCTCCACAGTGTGGGGATGTATAAAAGGGTGGCAAAGAAAAAACCTCTTCTTACGGCGTTTCAAAAACGGCGCCGAATGGCGCGGGTAATCGAAATGCGAACGAAGCCCGAAGAGTTTTGGCAGTTTGTCATTTTTTCAGACGAAAGCAGATACTGCCAATTCAGTGATAGTGGTCGTACGTTCGTCACAGCAACTGGACGACAAATTTTTGCATGTATATTTCTTGTAGTAAATGTTGCATTTTATTTGGAGACTACTACGACAAAATGATACCTTTTTATCAATAAGAAGACAAAGATACACATTAAATTACAATTAATCTCGCGTTTTTTGGCATCATTCTTTTCGGTTCAAGGATTTCTTACCTAATCACCTTAAATACCTGGGTTTGGTTTAAAATTCGTTTACTTTGGTTATAAGGTAGATATAAATAAGTTAATTCAAAAGTCATCTGTCTATACATATTTTAATGTATTTAATCTATTCATATTTTAAAACATATGAAATGTTGTGCAGTATTCCTGATGTAAATAATTGATTTTTCGCATTTTAACATCCTTTCTATCTACGAAAACCATTTTTCTAGATTTTAATAACCCAAATATATGTAAGGTGAAGAGACCATAAATGACAGCGGGAGAAGAATAATAGATATGTGCATCGAAAACGACATGATTATAACAAATACAAAATTCAGACATAAAGACATTCACAAATACACAAGAGAAGTGCCTAGCAGCAAAGGTAGTAGATGTCAAAGTCCAAACAAATGCGGGAATAGGTAGCGACCACTACCTGCTACAGATGAAGATTAGCAAAATATGAAAAAGGACGAAAGAAGACAAAAGGAAAAAGTAATTAAGGAAAAAATAAAAAGCTACAAATTGAAAGAGGAAGAAATTCGAGAGAAGTACCAGTACAAGTCAAATCAACTATTTGAACAAGAGACTAAAAACGAAATAGAGATAGAGGACAAATGGATAAGATTCAGAAACATCATACTGAAGGCGGCACAAGAAAGCTGTGGAATAACAAAAATAGCAAATACGTACACAAAAAGAAGCAAATGGTGGACAGCACAAATACAACTCAAAGTGAAAGATAAGAAAAATAAATGGATCAGATATATGCATACCAGGAAAGAGGAGGATTACAATATGTACAAAATGGCAAGAAAAGAAGCTAACGAGAGTATCAAGAAGGGCAAAGAAAATTCTTGGAGAGAGTTCGGAATAAAACTGAGAGATAACTATAGAGAAAACCAAAAATTATTCTACGGAACAATAAAACAATTGAGACAGAAGAAGGCGTCGATATTGAAAAATATAAGGGGTGACAAAAGAAATATACTAACTGAGGAAAAAGAGATAATGGAAAGATGGAAACAGTACTTTGAAGAACTCACAAAAATAAAACAAGATGGATACATAAGAGAAAAAGAGCATAAAACAAAAAACGACGATGAACGTATCACACCAATAAGCGACGAAGAAGTCAGAGAAGCAGTTAGCAAACTAAAACTAGGAAAGGCGGCCGGGGAGGATGGAATCACAGCTGAAATGGTAAAATATATGGGGGACAAAGGTAACGAAGAACTGCTTGACCTCTTAAACAACATTATAATAAAAAAAGAAATATCTAAGGAATGGAATATGAGAATAATTATGCCCATATACAAAAAGGGAGACTCTAAGGAATGCTCAAACTATAGAGGAATAACATTAACTAGCATCCCAGGAAAAGTATTGACAAGAATACTAGAAAAAAGACTCCGAGAGAAACTGGAAACAACACTAGAAGATACTCAACATGGATTTAGAAAAGGAAGAAGCACCCAGGACTTAATATTTGTAATCAGACAATTAGGAGAAAAACTAATAGGGAAAGGAAAAAGCATTGGAACAAGTTAAAAGTTACAACTACTTACGAACAATCATTGAAGACAATGGGAGAATAGAGAAAGAGGTAAATGAGAGGATAGGGAAATCCGCAAAAATATATAACATATTGAGAAATTCGTTTCTGGATAAAAAAGAAATACCAAAAAAAATAAAGACAGAGGTGTATAAAAGAGTGGTCAAACCAACATTAACATATGGTAGTGAGTCATGGATAACCATGAATAGAATCAAAAGCAGAGTTACGGCCATGGAAATGAGATTCCTAAGAAGAATAAGGAGTAACTAGAAGAGACAGAATCAGAAACACGACAATCACAAATAGTCTGGGTATCAAACCAGTAGAAGTGGTCATAGAAGAGAGACAACTGGGATGGCTTGGACATCTACACAGAATGGAAGAAGATCGAATCACAAAGATTGAATATATTTGAAGCCAAAACAGAGGGCAAAAACAGAATAGGTAGGCCCCGAACACCTGGAAGGAGCAGGACATAGGATTAAAAAAAAATGTATGTATTTTGTAATCTTTTGTAGTCACCGTTTTACCTGAACCTTTGTTCTAGATTTTACAACAAAAAACTTACTTTTAAGATGTAGTGATTTTCAAAGTTGCCATGTTAAGATTTTGGTTGGAGTATTAAAAGCATTAAGGTGAAACAACCCTTATAATCCTAATGTAATGGTATTACTACTTAAGTTCACAAGTAATGGAGATACTTTAACAGCAAAATTAGTTTATCTCTGATTGTAGTAAAGATAAAGTATTTAGTGGGTTTGAACATTAAAATTGCTGTGCTATATTGTGAATTTAATTTCATTTTCTTATAAGAGAATATTTTAATCGTTAAAAAAGAAGATAACAGCGAGGAAAATTAGAATTTGTTCTTTCCTAAACATGGTGATATACTCTAAACGTGAAATAGCATGCGAAGAAGGTGTTTCTCATTAAACTGTAATAATGGTTATCGAATTAACTAAAGAAAATATGATAAAGGAGACACGGTCTTCATCTTGTAGAGGAATTGTTGCTGCATGACCTATTCTCGAGACAAATGTCGCGACCATATTTTTGGAGACACTTCGAGAACGGATGACTTTTGCCGGCCTTTCTTCACTTTGGAACACCCAAAAAGGCGACTGGCATTTGCTTTCTGGCTCGAATGAATGAATCAAAGATTCATCACCACTGCCAATGTCATACACAATTTTAGAGTTTCTAGCATTGAATCAGTCTAGAGTTTCTTGACACCAATTCATCCTCGCTGCTTTATGCATTCCGGTCAATAGATGTGATTTCATCCAGAGTATCATTTTTGGTGCACTTGCTCTGGGTCTGTCGTTAAGACTAATCCGTACACGTTTTTAGAGTTTCCAGCGTTAAAACGGTCTAGAGTGTTTAGATACCAATTCATCCTAGCTGCTTTATGTTCTTCGGTTAATAGATGCGATTTTCCTGAGTGTCGTTTTTGGTGCACTTGTTCTGGGATCGTCGCTAAAACTAATCCGTCCACGTTTGAATGCCATCGAGAAATTATTGACTGATATGGTGTTTCATTGCCAAAAACAGAAACCAACTCGACGAGGCAGTCTTGTAGAGATAGTTGTCTTCGGAAATTATAAAAAATTATTGGCTGAAAATGTTAATTCCATTTTTCAACTATCCTGTCGTTGTAGCTACAACAACTTTGGATTTAGGTTAATTAAATATGGAGGTTAATTTTTGGTACTGACATATGGCGCTCTCTTTGTCCAATTATGTAAAACTTAAAAAGGTATGCCTCCTAAAGGAGAATTAATGGAACTACTAAAGATGTATACAAAAATAACAAAATATAATTAGTGTTACAGAAACTAGTACTATAGTTATTAACAAATGAAAACAGAAAAGTAATTTCCTAGTAGTGTCAATTTGATAATGAATCACGGTATGAATAAGTAAAATTGACTTTATTAAAGATCCTTATAATATCCTTACTTCCCTAATATCCTATATAATTGTGTGTCGTGTAGATACGGTAGCTTTGGAAGAATCCCATTTTTGTCATGAATCGAAGGTCAAATTGCCTAATTTCCGTTTTTTTGACCTAAATATTTCCCTAGTCCGTAGATCTCCTATAGGTTTTGTTAAAAAGTTCTGTCATAATTTATGCCGTGTGTATGACAATACACATATGTAGGTGTTTATTTACGCATTTGATATGTATAAGATCAGATTAGAGAAATTGATGACACCAATTTCTACCTATATTATATACAGCGCCTTCCATCTACGGCATTCGTTCCATTTATTGAGTGAATTGTGCTACCCTATCATTATGTTTACATCTCACGGCAACCTTGATTACGTATGTTAATCATATTTTTCAATAGACGGCTTCATGGATAGCCATCTAGCTAAGAACGTGTAGAAGTATAGAATAACATTGCATAACATTTGTGGCGTATATATGACACTATTTAGCACTTTGTTAACAATATAAATGAAGTGAACTATATACATGATAATTATTTGTAAGTACACAATCACGTGTAAGCACATAATTGACAATAGATACATATACGTGCAATATTGAAGAAAAAACACATAGGACAACACCTACATGTGGAAATTGCGTAAATACATGAATATATATGCTAATTCATAGTACAAGAAGCCTGTATATTTATTATTTATCTGACTGTCTATGGTATCTAATTGTTTACGTTTAATGATGGGATACAACAATTAGAACAAGGCGAGTTATGAATAAGCTTTTGCTGATTGAGTGATGATGTTTTTTCCTGTGGATTTAAATACGCATTGTTTGTTTATTTCATGCCAAACTGGTTAATACCGTTATTTCCATGCTTTATGGTGTAATACAAGATTTAATGATAGGATTTACGTTAATTGAAATTTCTGGATTCCTTGTTACTGGCTAAATCTAAGTACTTATTATAAAATTCAATTCTTTTTTAACTCACAAGACTCGAACACTACGGCATTGGTACATTAATACGCTTCACCATCTCCCTAAGCACAACACTTCACTAAAAACTGGACGCACGTTTCGGCAGCTAAGCTATCATCTTCACCAGTAATACTGAATCAAGAAACTAAACTAAGACTACACTATTTATACCCTATTAATGTTCGACTGCATATGGTCATGTATGATTTAATAAAGAGTAAAGGGATTTAGAGGAGCTAAATCTGTATTGATGAAAATATGTTTTGGAAAATTTCCATATCGTCATAACAATTTAAATAAACATTGTTGTTTACATTTCGAATTAGCTTTATATCTTCAACGTTATGATTACTTTCTAGCACATGCAGGGCGACACTAGATTTGTCAAATCTTCCGAATTGAGGATGAGCCAAATGCTCTTTGTATTTAATGTTAATAGATCTTTTTGTCTGCCCAATGCATACTTGATCATAACCTTTTTTGATGTTTTGTATATTCTAGATTTTTCCATGTTATATACTTGAGTTTCACGGTTTTCTAAAGCGTTTTTAGATTATTGTTTACCGAAAACATGCTTTTGCGATTAACTTTAGAAATTTTTTTAATGATCTTCGTGTAACATGGATAAAATGATAACCTTACATACTTCTTATTACTACTGCTAGTACTTTCTAGTGTGCTGATATTTCTTTTTATTCTATAGTTCCCCATGTCATAGATGTAAAAAATGTCGTTAATGTATCTAATCCAAAATCGTGGAAAATAAGCCAAAATATTCTTAAGGTCGGTTTCAAATTTATCCATAAAAAGGTTAACCAGGAAAGTGGATAGGATTTAACCATTGCGGTTTCTTCAGTTTGTTGGTACAAAGTGTTATTAATTTGGAAAAGTTTTGACATACAAGGTCTAGCCAAAGAAATTAAATAAACAACCTCCTTGCTATCCATTTGCTTATCCAACAATGGTTTTTCTTTAGGGATATAGTGAAGTGTTTTAATGCATAGTTCACAATATTAATGAACAATAAAAACAACCTAAGTTGTAATTGAATTTTGAAAACGCAAGATGTTTACATATAGAACAGTTCTTCCATCCTTTTGACAATTTTCTTCCATTGAGATCTATATAATACCGCACTTTTCCAATCAGTTACTCTCAGATCTCCCATGTACGTCATCGCAGCATCCAGCAACATTTTTCTCACATATCTGTGCACATGTGCGTTGGCATTCCAACAACATACTTCAGTACCTCAACTTTTGTGCGTTGATGTGTTGCATTATGACTACTGTGCCTATATAGTTCTTCAATTTCCTTATTTGTTTTTCATTTCCATATTCTCTTCATTAATATATTGTCCCCTCAATATCCTTCTCAATATATTTCCCTCCCATATCCAATTTTATGCCATTCCTTTTAATTAGGGCACAAGTAGAAGACGTATGTAATACTTCGAAGATCATGGTCTCCTTGGGAAAATATACCAGTCGAGAGTTAAAAAAATATTAAAGAAATGTGGAAACGCAACGATAAAATAAAATTGTTAATATAGAATTCAGTAGAATGCATTGAAGTGCTGGAGAGGCTGTTTGCATTGTCTATTGTTTAGGTTTATTTCGACGATTTGTTGATTATCGCTCGTTGTTTTCAGGATATCTCTGAGAAGACCGTACCAAACCGATTATTTTTTTATTTAGTTTGATTCTAGGCCGCACATGATCAGAGCTCGTTATCATCTAAGTCAGATTTGATATTGTTTTTAATTTTATTGCGTACAGAAGCTACATAGCTAACGTAATAATGCTGTTAAATACAGTTACTCATGGTATTGGTGAGATTTTTCACGGGAATACAATATGAGCAGAGAAAAAACGCTAACAGGCGGACATGGCTACGTAAAGTAGAGAAATACGCCCGAAACTGCGTTAATGACGTCGAGCAAGCAGAAAGATGTCCCCGTTTTAGTATTTTTTGTCTTTATCCCATCAATATCATGAGTAGTTGTATTTGGCAGCATTATTATGCTAGGTACTATTTTCTAAAAGCAACATGATCTTGTAATGTTGATCGAAATAGTAATTTCTATTTGGAATTCTGTGTATCTCAAAATAGGAAAAATTCTTTTTAATAAATGAAGCAAATGATAAATCACAAACATTTATAAAAAGAAATTATCTTTATGTTATGGAATTTTAATGCGTTCTTTACAGTCAAATTTGCACAGTAATGGGTTATTACATATTGGGCATCTTATTTTTGCACCATCGCATATTAAGTCGCTTAATAAAATAATGTTTTAAACTTGTCTACATCCTCACCAAAATGATGTTTCCTAATAACTCTAGCAGTAACATAACTTTATTTTGACATAATTGACCAACATACAAAAATTACTATAAAATTACTTATCACAATTCTCTCATAAAACAGCCGCTTCTTGCAGGTAACTGACATGACGTGTAGGCCGGAAACTCTACAATTTTAGGTAGAATTCAAAAATGCAATAGTACACATTGAAATACTTTGGCTAGAGTTCAATTATTAGATATAATCATATTTTTCCAAACATACAGATATGAATATCTGGTATCAATTACTCTTAACACAAAGTAGCAGCATATTGAAATATAATACTTACTCACGGTCCAAACATGAACGTGTAGTACAACAAGCATTTCAATGAAAAGCTTGCAGTTAAATCGGAGAAACCTGTGTATGTTATAGAAAGGATTAGTTTCTCATTTCATCTGCTTGACTTTTGAGTTAAATAAATAACCATAATTTAAACAAAATGAAGTATTGGATTACCTGTAACGCACAGCTACAGAATTGAAAACGCAAAATGAATGTCTAGAGATCACCTTTAGAACTATAATGTGTATAGTGCTTCTAATTTTGGAAAATAAAGTAGCGCGTAAACAAAACGTGTTTAATTAAAAATAAAAAGGTAGCTGTAGACTAGTTGTAACAATAAAAAAAATACATATTTACAGAACGATTAGAAAACTGCGTGGATTAAGAAAAACAACATGCAAATAAATCGTAAAGGAATCAGTGATAATTTAACTATATATAAGTTAAATAAATCTTTTTTTTTATTTTCTGTATCCATAAAACGACGTCTATATTACTATCTCCGTATTAAGTTAAATACAGGTGAGTATATAAATTTCTAGGGATCCATAAAACTACTTCTGTCAATACGTGTGCGTAGCGTATTAAAGTTGTTTGCACAATTCGCAAAATTTTAATGGAAACGGCTACTTGTATAATTCCTGCAAATCCTTAAATTGAACAATTGACCTTAAAGTATAAATGAAATATATAGGCTTTATGTTGGGAGGATGTAGCAATTTGTTGCAGTGAATGTAGGAGAAAAATGTGACTCGTGACTCACAAACGAGAATTTATTTGAATTCTTATCAAGATCACAGATATAACGAAAGAAGAAAAGGAGGTATTTAACGGCCGTCACTCTTGATTACCGTATTTACAATTATAATGATACAAATTTATTTGTTATATAATGGTTTACCGTTTAACTTTAAATTACATCCGTTTAGAATAAATAACATTAAGATCCGTTTACTTACAATCAAAAATGTCCAACTAATATGCAGTTGAAACGATATATAAAGACGAAATAATGATATTGTCTATACAATTTACATCATTACCGTTATAAAGCTAAAATGCAAAAGATATTCGGTGCTAAATAACTTTGTAACATTATATTATTAAACGGCAAGTGCGTAATAGTTAACTAACATCTATATTAATACTAATATTAATATGAATATAGATACTAAACCACCGTTGGCATTAGTAATGATAAAATTACAATTTTCTTGCAATTTCCAACGTAATTAAATTTCCGAAAAAATATCGTTCTCGGAGGGGACTTGAACCCAATATCTCTACATCTCCGGTGTACCGTGCTAAACCAATTGCACTACGAGGCCATTGAATCCAAGTCGCCTTAAATCACCCGAGCACTTGCCGTTTAATAATATAGTGTCGTAGCGTTTTAAAAGCTCATAATCTTTTTAAACACCTATTTGAAAGTCACATTTGTATTGTATATGTACGTATGTACATATACAATAATCACATTTTTAGATCTTATAAAACCTCAGGGTAAAGAAGTACGCAAAAGAAAACCAAAATCGTAACAATTTATTAAAAAAATAAAAAACAATTGCTTTTGTAAAAATCGTGGTTCCTATTACTATAAAAACACCAACGACAATCTCTAACTCGAGAAATTTTCAAAGAAAATCTTTTAATTATTTACTCATTTCCAAAGTGTCCTTTTCCTTAATTTCCAGTACTTCCAACTTTTCAAACGTCTGATGGTCAACAACGAATTTACAATGGCAATGGAGGAATTTTTAATTTACTCTTTCCTTTACCATGTAGGTACTTCATAAAAAATAAAATACTTAATTGGGATTTACTTTTAGATAAAGCGTTACATTTACGAGGACACGGTTCATGCTGTTCTTCCTTAACCCTCCAAAGCGAAACCCCTGCTGTCTGTTGTCTCTTTTTTCCTATTTTAGTCTTAACCATGGCTTAGTATTAATAACTAGAACCTATATGTAGGATAATTACAAATGGCTTGATATGATAATACCAATATAGTATCATCATCATTCGCCAAGGTTACTTAGATATTAACGCCATTTTGGTAATTTAAGTTTATGGCAAGTGTGCTGTTTTAAATGCCCGTTATTTAAAATAGCAGGTTCTCAGAAGAACCTGAGGTAGCTCGTCGTTTCGATGATGAAGTCTCCTTCATTATTTCTTGAGCGAGTCGTGACAGAAGAAGATGAAAGAGGCTTCGTCGCAGGCCAGGGGATATAGTATAGGAAGGTGAAGATGTCGCGTAAGAAAGCACTTTTCCAAAATCGGTTAAACTGGAGACCAATACATTATGGCATAGGTCACATCAAGAACAAGTTAGCACCTTCTCTGCAAGTGTTCGGTACTGACATCAATAAGAAGGGCCATACTTGTTGCAGAACATCATTAAAGTCCATCTAAGTAACGTCTAGAGCAAGATTATGAACTAATTGGCGGCATAGAAACCTAACCAGTAGATAGGAAATCCATACTGAACCTGTTGTGACCTGAAAGCTGTGCCATAACTACATCTATATTTGCCATAATTATAAGAAAATTTTTCTTGGCCCTCATCAAGACCTTTTTCTTAGAACTTAGGAAATATAAATAGAATAATACTGGCATTTAATGAAAGAAACTCGATAAGTGGATACAAGAAAAAAATGTAAGAAACATTTTATGCTCTTTGTAAGGTAACTATATACGCTCTAGAAAATATATTGTTATTGTATCAGTAGAGACCGGATTATATGCAAAGAAAAACTGGAATATATGCGCATATATACATCAATTTTTCAGAAAATATGCACAAACCTGGAGCATATGTGCAAAAAAATGCGACAATATGCAAAATTTTGACATAAAATAAATAAGAGCAGAAATCTAAACATTAACTTTATTGCACAAATCTTTTTTACAACATATTTCTAAACCAATTTATAATTAAATGTTTTTCAAAATTGTGTAAAAGAAAGTTTTGTCTTCTATCCGAATACATATGTTTCGAAATAGAAAACCTTCTTCCACAGATGTAATTGGTTCATTTTTTAACTTTGCAAAACATTCTAAACTAAAATTAAAGTCGAAATCGTTTACTGTTTCACCTTCCAAAATTTTTTTAACTTTCTTCAATTTCAAATACCCCGCATTTTTATTTATCACTTTTTTAAATTTATCGTATATAGAATTACCTATTGTACCCTTAACCTTCTTACATAGCATATCAAATACTATTTCGACTGATTCCGAGAGCGACATCCCTTGCGTTTCTAGTTTACGAATGGAACTTGAAACAAAGCTATAATTTGACTTAATCTACAAAAGGTTTTGTAGTAATTCTATTGATGTTAGTATCTTTTTACAGTTCTTTAGAGCAATGCAGTCAGCAGTGATTTCAAGAATTACATTTTTTATTCCTTCAAAATTACCGGCGTAAAAAATTGCAGCGTCTAACCATGTCTCCCATCTCGTAATAATCGGTTTACGAGGCAACTTAACACCGGGAAGTCGCTCCTTATAAAATTGGATTCGTAAAGGTGCTTTTAAAAATACTTTTTTGACATTGCTAATTAAATCATTAATCAAAGGAAATTGATTCCTAATGTCTTCGGCTACACGATTGAACCCATGAGCTAAACAAGTGCTGTGAATAATGTTACTATAAAAAATTTTTAAATTTTGCGCGGCTTTTATCATGTATGGCGCAGTATCGGACAACATTACTAATTTTTTTTCACAAGGTATACTTCCAGGTAAAAAGAAATTTCATAAACCTTCTTGACCGAATTGGGCAATTGTCACCTTATTTGTTTTTTGAAGTTCTTTACAATAAATTAAATATGATTTACCTACAATACCTTCATGAAGAATTCCTATTAACAAATGAGCAATATAACGGCCACACTTATGCGTACTTTCATCTACCACGATATAAATAAAATTATTCCCCACCAATTGTTGAAGTTCTACCATTGTTTGCTGGTAACAAGTTGTGACATAATTTTTTCGTAAGGTACTTTCGTCAGGTATGTTATGTTTGCAATATTTTTGCAGGAATGATTTCAAATTAACATTCTTTAATCTTACTAATGGTATTTTAGACGAAATTAATGCGTTACACAGATCTGTATTATAGTCTTCTTGTTCTGAGTTTCGTGAAGTTGATGCTACACATTGGTATATAGATTGCTGTACAGATGCGTATCGCTTTAGTTTTTCACATTTTCCAATATGTGATGGAGTGTTAGCGTGTTGATAAATCAGGTATTTTCTCTCACAAGACACCTACAACAACAATTGTCATTTTATAACAAAAGTTAAAGAATTTAAAAACAATTCTAAAGCTTTTAGTAAAATTAAACTTACCAGTTTACTGCAGGCTCGACAAAATATACTATACGCTATACTCATTGTATGTATGCATAGTATTTAGAAACGTAACACAATTATATGCTGTTTCGCTGAAAGATATTCAATGAATGAATGGTTTATTTGGGAATTAATAATAATAAAACGTATTTACCATATCCCTTCTGCTAGGCAAAATTAAACACGTGCAGTTCTTGGAAAGAAGTATAAGAGAAACTAATGTAAAAGATTTATCGTTCTGAGAATTGTCTGTTGTCGACCTACATTAGGAATTACTAGGAATTTTTACTAGTAGAAAGGATAAAGAAAAAGCCTAAATATGCAATATATGCAACCTTTGTAGAAATATGGATACATATGCCTAAATATGCAATATATGCAATCAGAAATTAGCGCTAATTACCTTCAATTAGTGTAATACGTCTACATATAGACTATAATTAAAGATATGCAAAACATAAAATCTATGGACATAATCCGGTCTCTAATCATCACAGACCGGATTCGACCGCAAGACTGCTGACGCTGCCACAGTTGCCCAATTGCTCTTACAACTGAACTATTGTCCCGTTTGATTGTTTCGTAACTTTTATACTTTACTGTTATAACTTTTAACGGTGAATACTACTTATTTCAAGAAACGGCTGTACTTTTTCAGCTATTTTCTCCTGGAAGCGTAAGGAAAAATTGTACTTGTTTCCACTTTTACAGAATACCCTCGTGAATTTGTAGATCCTTGTTTACAGAATTTTTTTATTTGAAGTTATTGCCCCAGGAACAGGTTTATTATATATACCTAATAACGGTGCGGTGATTAAACACTAAAATATATGTATTTTTGTACTTATTTTATAGCGGTTACTATAATTTTGCGAGACTAACAATTGATAAGATGTACGCATACGTAACAGGTGTCGAAAACATAATAAATCACAAATCACGTGCATTAAATTGTCCCATTTACAATAAACACCGGTAATTAGTTGATAATACATAAAATCGTTCAAATCAAACAGATTACAAGTATATATATGTAGATATGTATCGATATACGAAACATCATAAGTTGTTAAACATGAGAAGATAAGGTCTAGAGAGGCGTATCAATCGGATCACAGATTCTACTTACATACTTGTATGTAGAGGTAACATAGATGGGAAATATGTAACTCTTATTTATGAGCATTTCCAGATGCATAGAATTCTGTTTCATTGAAAAAAAAAAGAATAAAACAGAACTACAAATGACTATATATAAACAGAAAGTGGAAGGTTTTGAATATTTAAATGTTTGCTTCATTTAAAAGTCAGTGAAAATCTCAACTGTTTTGCGCATCATCAATTATTTATCAATAATTTTCTTGTGCGTAACCAGTATTTTAGATTGTAGACGAATAACATTGATAATGGGAGCAAGGTTGTAGACTGTTGGGATTAACGCTGGAAAACAAGTTAGGACCTACGTGCTAATAATCTCTAAATTAAATAAAGCTGTCTATATTCCAAGGAAAATAGAGGAGTTGCTATATAAATACATTAAAGATTATTTACTATGCCCATTTTAATTTATATCTATGTGCAAAGTAAAAAGGAGTCCACTATAAATAAAACAAGAAATTAAACTAGGAATCTACAAATTAGTACTTGCGTACAAGTGTTAATAGAGATTTTTCTTCAATTCGTTTTATAAAAATTGCTGTATTTAAACGTTCTATTGCACATTCCATCTCGTACCTACATTTATATCTATTGTGATTATGTTCTTTAATAGTTTCTAAATGTGCAACGGAAAAAATGTTCTGTCTACAAAAAGCCTAGCGATACTTAACACAGCTCATGTTCTTAATAGTCAGGGCATCATTGACCAATCACAGCCGTATATATGTATGTATCATGCAGCACTTGCATTAGGAGCGGAAGCAATCAGCTAAAATATAGAAAAGCATTTTATACAAATGTGTGTTGTTCTGTATTGCAAAATCATCATTTATTTAAAAATGATAAAGGCACAGACAAACACGACATGTAAATATTAATGCATGTCAACGGCGAACAAATAAAAAATGTCTGTGAACTTCGATAAGAATTTAATTTGTGTGGAAATACACAGTGTTTGCTTCCTTAAATCATATTTTAGAATAAATTTATCCAAACAGTATATTTTTGTTGATTACTTTTTCACGTGAAAATCGAGTTTCCTGTGGAACCTTCAGAGAGAGTTAAAGCAGCGTGAACCATGTTAAATTTTATTCCTTTGGGTATAACTTATTTAAGATTATTATCTGTAAGACATTCTTTGTTTCTACAATAAATATACAATAGTTATAGGCAATACAGACAGCGAAATTGTAATAGTTCCAACTAATAAAAAGTCAGTTCACAACTATTGCAGTAAACTGCACACCACACAACTTCATAATTTATTAGTTAGTAAACACAATCGTAAAATGTCATCTTGACACGACCGAAACAAGCGATTAAAATAATTAAGTAACGACCTAGTCTTATCCTTGTCTATTATATTAATGACAACTTCCTCTATAAATTTTTCTCTATAAAACGAACGATAATTATGATTCCTCGTTTTGATACTTGGACAGAAATAATTGGGCTATTCCGAGTAGACAGTTCTAAATTTCGCGGCCGATTCAAGCCGAGTTTCGGCAATGAAAACCATATTGAGATGTATTAGCTTACGAAACTAACTCATGTGACCTTTTTTGTCGGAACAACCAACTTAAATCACTCGCGAAATCTAAAAATTCCTACTTGGGATGACTGTGGAACAATGACGTGCTTTTAAGTGAATTTTCAGAAATAAAAAAGATCAAAAAATGTGCATGTTCAGAGTAAGTCAGAATTGCCATGTTGCCGATGTTTCTTGATTTGTATTAGCAGTACTGTAGAAATAAACTAAGTGGGTGTGAGCGAATAGAGCAAGGTATAAAACGCAGTTTCTTGCTATAGTATTACTTATATACTACAGTAGTAAAAAGAGTACTTTTTCCTTCATATTTTTTATTAGCTTTACAGAAGAAAAATTTACAATAACTTCGTTAAAATCTGCATTTCATTTAGGTGGCAACATATTTGAACATAGATTATTATTTTCGCAATCTAGAAGACAAATTGTGAGAGTTTAAGGTGTCCTTAAAGTTTCAGGACAATACGGCGGTGTGTCCAGATAAATCCGGCCTTGCTCCGAAGTGACGTATTTTGATAAAATGCGAATCATGTATAACTTCACAGCTCGTTCTAGTTTTGTTTGCTATAATGGAATATCTATACATTTAGATCGATAACATAAACTATAACGTAACACAACATTAATGAAGTGGTAACCACTTCGGTGACTATATATGTATTTTCTTGAAGAAGAAACACGTAATTCAAGGATCAGTAAGGCGTTGTAGAAAGAGTATTTATTACCCATACAACATAGAACTTTGCATTTTGGGAGTCGAGATATTCTTAGAATATGATTATATGTTTCCGATAAGCATACGAAAAAATAATCCATAGGAATTTACGATTTCACAAAGTTTATTTAAGAACGTGAATGATTATATCTGTTAATTAAAGGAAAATAAAATTCTTATCAAAATTAATGGAGATAGTTTTAGGACGTCATAACTGATGATTTAATATTGTCAATATTTATACGATATCTATATGTACGTTAATACAATTGCTACTTTATGTTTTGCAGTAAAGACTTTTAGTAGTTTAATAGGTGTGTATATAAGAAAATATTTTTTTAATTTCCAACAGAAAACTAAGAGAATCTCCCAAATGTTAGATATAAATACTGGTAATCTAATAATCTTTGTTATCACGCTGGATGACTGTAAACATAAATTAACTGAGTTGATAATGGCGTTAAAGATAAAAGTTGCACTGGAAATAGTGTTAGAAATTTGATTATAGAAAGATATAACAGCATAAGCTTGCCATGTCCATATAGTCTGTACGTTAAAGAAACACGGTGGAGAAATGGAAACGCTGAGAAATTGTTGTCTAGTCAAATATTTATTAGCTACACGTATATAAGAAAAGTTTGCATCATAACAAAATGCGATTTTTTATAGAAGAAAAATGATTTACAGACTATAATTTTAACTCGAATAAATTGATTTTTAGATAAATACGCTAAATCGAAAAAAAATAACACAGGCGGCATATATTAGTAATTTATTGGACAATATTTATTGAATTTCTTCATCAACATTTTTTTAAATAGCGACTAATACTACTTTCTTTCTTGCCTTTGATGGAGTGTTTCGGTCGATATTTGATAGTTAAAAATAATATGTGTTATATTAGAAAAAAAAACTACCTTATTGGCTATAGTGTGCGCCAAAATACTGAATAGATACTGGAAACATATCAAAACAACTGTTAAAATAAGTGTGAACTAAATTTTATTTTACAATAATACGTATCCTAAAAAAGTTCATGAAATAACAGTAGTAAATAATAAAGAAATAAATAATTCAAGTAGATGTTCAAAATATTGTCTACTTACAACTTGACAACGTCCAAGACGATAAATAATTGCTGTAGATAGCGAATAACATCGAATGTCATTAATCGAATGCACTTTTTCAGTTCATCTATGGTAGCCT
Source organism: Trypoxylus dichotomus (assembly GCA_023509865.1). Classification (NCBI taxonomy): domain Eukaryota; kingdom Metazoa; phylum Arthropoda; class Insecta; order Coleoptera; family Scarabaeidae; genus Trypoxylus; species Trypoxylus dichotomus. The sequence continues at coordinate 40,539,525 of CM042074.1, read as the reverse complement.
ATTAAAATAAACATTTCTTTTTAAATAACTCAATAGTTAAATAAAACAGGTGAGTTCATACCAACTCATCTAGTTGGCCATTCTATGAATTCCCGCCTGCCAATTCAATCTGCTTTCAAAAATGTCATTTAAATGTCTTCGAAAGGTACACTGCCGACCATAAGTGTTTACCCACCTGCATAATTGGAAATTATTCAAAGAAACTATTTTTATATTATTAAACTATAATTACAAGATTGTAATTCTTCCGTAATGGTCTGTGTGTACTAAGGCTGCAGAGTGCTGTTAGAAACGCGTGCAGCTCGGTACTATCAACCTCAAAAAATAATGAATGTAATTACTCACATTTTAGTTTGATTGTGTTATCGATGTAGACTCTACACCAGAACACCCTGCATCAAGAACACAATCAATTATTTTTAATATTGATAGTAGCTGTACGCACTTGTTTCTACAACCTTAGTATGTACGTAATGAGCCAACTCGCATTAAGATATCGAAAATAATCATTTTTGCTGATCAGGCACGTTCCGGTATACAGATTAGATAAAGAGAAGTTTTTCGGAAATATTTATCTCGGCCGTCACAAAACATCGAAATAGACGACGCATTTTAATATAATTAAAAATTTAGTTTGCATTTAGCTTTCATATTGCAAGCAGTGAATAGTAAAGAATTTGTGATTTGAATTGTGCATTAAACCGTAGAACCGTGGATTATAATGTTAAAATGTATCAAGAATAACTAGCGACCTGGATCGCCAAAAATAACAACGCCTGCAAAAAATCGCACAATTGTAATCATAAGCAAACGAAATAGACGCAAAACTCCAGAAGTGAATATTTCGCGCCCAAAACCATGGCAGAAAGGCACTTTCGTCAAGCTAGTTTAAATGTAAGAATTGCCACGCGAAAACCGTTATTACACAAAATAAAAAGACCTAAATGGTTAACATAGCCGAAAAACGCAGACTGGTCCTAGTGTTATTGGATATATCGTCATTTGGAAGTAACACTACTAAATTAAATACGAGAAAATATAGATATCGATCTCCTTCTAACGTTTAATTAAAGAAAAAGAATTACAAAACTTTATTACGGACGATTGTTGCCCATAAATTGAACATTTGACAGAAGGATTCCTTGCATAAATGTACGATCATCATGACATATATTCATTATTTCTTCGCATACACTTCTTCTTGAGAAAGAATTTTATTATTGCTACGAACCATTTCAATGCTCTGTCTTCCGTTTAGATGCATTTTATTATGTCTCAACAATTGGAAATCATACTTTTACATAAACTGAATATTTTACACTTTACAAATTGTTTCATTTCCAACGCGTACATGATGGTTTAATATGATCAACTAACTATAAGACAGTTTTTATTATTTTTGTCAAAAACTTACTAATGCAGTATAATGCTTTTTTGTAAATAACGAAAAGCGTCTGGAACACTTCATTAAACAGAAATAAAAAGTATAGGTTGCCATTTTAAAAATGTCATAAATTCAACAATTATTGCCCAAAATATACACCCACTGTGTAAAAATACGTGAGCATTTTCACGAATTTATGAATTTTGTTTCATACAGCACAACTTCACTCTAGAAAGATGCGTTTATGAACTCCGAAATGCATAATTATTTGGTTAACCTGTTATTGTTTAGATGGTCAAGTAATTTCTTTCGAGAACAAAAAAAATAAAAGCTTTTATTTTTATTATGTTTGTCTAAATTAAAGTTTGTCCAAGACACTAACTTCAAACGGTTTTAGGTGCCTATGTATTTTTTAGAATATACATATAAACAAAATCAAAATTAAGCGTTGTAGATATTGTCGCCACTGTTTTAAAAACCTTCCACTAGTATTGCCAGCAAAACGAATGTAAAGCGATGAAACAAGATGTGAAGATGGAAAAACATTTTGTAAAATCATCAGCTATATATTGTAGTTTATATTATTAGTCTGAGAATGGTGTATTTTCATCAAAATTTAAATATTAGATTCAGCGTTAATTAATCTTCTAATACTTTCACATTATTAAAAACAATTGATTACACTCGTGACATTTTAAGTATTTCCTCTTGTACATAAGCACTTGTCTAAACTCTTACCCCTAAACTTTTTTCTAAAGGAAGTAGTGATGACGTCACAAAAACAATTGGAGGCGTTCTTGCACTGAGGAAATTATCCACTTATTTGATAATGACCGGGTCCGTCTGATTCTTGATTCATGTATCACACTGATAAGTTCCTGTTCAATCTAAACTATTGTCTGTCACAAACTGTTATTACAATCCAAGTAAAGCATATCGGATGAAAAATAATTGGAGGTGTACAGAAAATCGAGATATTTACTTTTCAAAACAATTCTATACGAAAATTGAATGTACGAATTCAGACGTTATGCGGTTTCATCGTCAACGTGTAAATCATTAACTAAACAATTTCGGCAGAATGGTATCGCGATTCACCGCGTTTATCGATAACATATTTGCGTTAACTTTAATAGAATATTTATATGAAATATTATTCCATTACATAATTGCAATGTGTGACCAAGTTATCGGTTTGTCTTGGATTAGGATATCTTTTTTCTGGCTCGTCTATAGCTTTATTTGCGAGATATCACGAGTTTGATTATAAGATATGTAAAAAAAAGTTCACTACAATAATTTTGCGCGCTAATCCGTTTGGATTATATTTCGATATCATATATACCTCGTGCGTTATTTTATCAGTCACCTCGCGCTACTGAAACGTCAGCTTAGTCCGTGGTAAAATCTCAACCGCAGCTGTAGTGTGTATGACACTGAGGCGACGCCAATTTTGTCGCCCCTACCAACTCGTTTGTACCGACTATTCGTCGTCCGTTCGTTATATACTGTATGTCGTTTAGGTATTGCTGTACGTTACGCGGCACTGCTGAAAATCATATACAATCCGAGATCGTTCGGGATCCGCATCATGCTTAATGAGGAATATATTATATTATTACAGGAGTTAAATGGAATAAATTGGAAAATGGCCATATAAGAGCAATTTGCCGGACAATTTGAAACATCAATTTTTATGATAGCGACACTACAATTAATGACTCTTGTTTGATTTCGCATAACTATTCATTCATCCATAGTTGACAAAAAGATTTAAATTTAAACTTTAAATTATATGCTTCATTAACCTGTCATTTAAAATTTCGGATTTGAAAATTTTCAAAAGCTATTTAAGAATTTGTAACTACATCTTAAGCACGTAAATCACCCTTTTTGAGACTATTCACTCCCGCTATTGGAAACATTAACAAAGACGAAAATCCAAGTTGCCCAAATTAATAGTGAAACCCATATTGAAAAGCATGTTTATGGTTTATTTTCAATGCGTACATAGAAAATATGCGGGTATATGTACAGTACTTTAAGCTGAATTGACACGTATGTACACTACTGGCTATAAGTGTTTACCTCTCTGCATAATCGGAGATTATTCAAAGAACCTATTTTTTATTCCGACAAAAATATTTGTATTACTAAACTGTAAGTACGAGATAGATCTTTACGTAATGAGTGACTGGCATTCAGATATCGAGAATGATCCTTTTTTGAGGATAAGGCACGTTCAGGTAGATGGATTAGATAAAGAGCAGTTATTCGGAAATATTTATCACGGCCGTCATAAAATATGAAAATTGACGATACGGGCATTTTAATATAATGAAAATTGTAGTTTTCATGCAGTTTTCGTATTGCAGTGAATAGTGAAAATTTTGTGCAAAGTGTTTTAAAACAGTGGATAACGTTAAAGTAATGTCGGCAAGAAAAAATCTACAGAAACGGATGCTCAAATAGTGGCACATCACAACATCAGCAAAAGTAACCAAGAAACTGCTAAATTATTGAAATTAAACCGTAAAACCGTTGGTAATGTTAAACATTACAAAGGAGGACTCAACATACACCAGCAGAAGATCGCGCAATTATGATCACGGGCAAACAAAATAGATGAAAGACAGCACCAGAAATTGGTGCCCAAGTGAATGTTTCGCGCCCAAAACTAGTTACCGTCATCACGGTAAAAAGGCGTTTGCGCCGAGCTGGTTTGTATGGAAGAACTGCTATACGGAAACTATTATTACAGAAAGCAAACCAAGCTGGACTATTTACTGGAATCAAACATTATGTTGTTTATAATCTACTCCAAACTACATTGTTTATTATGTCGAGTCAGTAATGAGGCAAACAGCGGCGAACCATTGCCGAAGGATATCAACATTTAATAAATCCTCAAAAAGTACTAAATAACATAAAATCATGCTAATGCGGCCAATATTACTAAGGTATGGTTATGTATGTACAGATGGCTGAGGTAAAACTACAAACTTCAATCCAATAATTAAAGAATTATTAGTTAGGTATGTACACTACCGGCCATAAGTGTTTCCCCACTTGCATAATTGGAGATTATTCAAGGAAACTATTTTTTATCCTTATCAAAATATCTTATTATTAAGCTGTAAGTAGGAGATAGACTACAATTTCCTCTGTAATGTGTTTACATAATGAACTGACCGGCTTTAAGATATCGCGGATCAAACACGTTCAGATAGACAGATTAAATAAAAAACAGTTACCACCATTATTTCACAAAGCAAACAAACCTAAACGGTTAGACCGGACGTTGGAATATTGGAAGAAAGTGTTCTGGGCCGACTAATCTAAATATCTCACCTTTGGTTCAAACAGAGGAACATTTGTCCGTATATCGAAGAGGGAACGATCACTTGAATCCTGTATTATACCAACAATAGAAATGGACCAGCATCAATCATTATTTGGGGTTGTTTTGGCAATTTGGTCAAAATAGATGATATCCTTAGAAAAGAAGGTTATCGGGAAATTTCGGAAAGGAATTCCATCTCACCTGGGACACGATTAATTGGTATAAACTAGTATGATCCAAAACATACTGCAAAGATATGCCGCAAGTGTTTGAAACAACTGGAATACAGAAAGAAAATTGTTCTTATGAAGTAGTCGTTCCAAAGTCCAGATATCAATCCAATCGAGCTTCTGTGGGAAAAACTTGACCGATAGGTAGCGAACAGTAGACATATTGATGAAACGCAAATTTAAGTTAATTTCTTAATCTTTGTTTGTAAATTGATAAGCACACTGTTTTTATAACTGTTACAGTTCTTTGTATAAGTACAGAATAAAGTTTTATTTTATAATTAGTTTTTGACTTGTTTTTGCTGTATTTTAAACTATTCACATATGCACCATTAAATCCTTATTGGTACGTGTGGGAGTGGTTTATTCTAATTGTAACAGAATGAGTTGTCGTGTGTCACAAAGTCGTTTCCTTTTCATCACTTTTACAAGTGACTTACCAAACTATCTTTCTGGGTACGTTACACCATACGAAGATGTGCCAGGGTTGTTCTCTTCTAAGCATGATGACTCGTGTAAAAAGCATCTTTCTATGATGAGATTAACTGGGTCTACCATGTTGATTTGGCTCGTTGAGTTACATTCTGACGTGCATTAAAGCAGTGGACTGGTTAGCGGCCTAGTAGAAAGATGATTCATAATGCGGTGAGATTTTTCATCCTCTTAACTGCCATAACCATATGCTTCACAGTGGTAGTTTATTGAAATTGTAATTTGAAACAATCTTGTAGCATATTGTTATTAAAATTTTTATTCAAAATAAAGGTATAGTGTAATACATTGGGAGTGATACATTGTAGCACAGTGTACAATTTTCCTTCAGAAAGGAGGTATAAGAATTATATTTGTATGTGGATATTTTAAAATTTTAACTTTCTTTGATATTCATTATTTTCTAATTATTTTTCTCATTACGCTATAAGGAATATTGACTATATATCTATCTATATATCTCCTTTCTCCTTATCACAAAACGGCTTACTATCAAGAAGCTTATACTTCGTGAGATATAAATTATTGAAAAATCTATGATTATACTTAACATAAGGAGTAAACTTAAGGAAGTTTAAATTAAAGGTATTAAAGAGTTACTTGCTATTAATTGTTAAAGTTTAGATAACTTAATAACAGCATTTTATCTAGATTTGTAAGCTAAGTAAAATCTAATCGAAGTATATAAATTAAATTATCATATATCAACTTTAATTTACCGTTGCACTTAATAATGATTTACGTTTTACTAATATTATTGTGAAATTTTGCTGTCGATGCTGGAGGTTTTAAATTCGGGAATTTATTCGATGTGGAAAAATGTAAAGGTATTTGTAATAATGAAAAAACTAGATTGGGAATGTATTAAGTCCGAAGAATTGCTATAATGCAAGAAGTTTCACGGCACCACAGACAATCGCTTTTCCGCATTCAATCGCATTAACTGTGTGGTTGCAGTCACTATCGTGGTATTTGTAAAACTACCGAAAAACATGACTAATTATAAAAAAAAATAGTAATCGAAAATCGCCAAGTCACCGTCTGACAGCTGTTAGAGACAATATTACTGCATAATATAAATATATGCTAAAAAATCAATATCATCATATATTTATGGTTTTAACAATTAATAGTTTTAAAATTACAGAAACGGTAAATGCATCACTAGTTGATATAAACCTTTTTTTTTAGAATATACATCAGCATAAACATATAACTTATAAACTTTAATGAAAGCGCTTACTTGTCTAAATTTAATTTAACAACCGTATTTTTGTGAATTATACGAGCACATCTGCTTGCACGTCGTTCTAGAAAATGTTTTTAATCAATTTTGTAAAAGCTATACGTGGTCTTTAATAGTAGTTTAGTCCAATTTATATCTTTATTATCTTAGTAGTTGAATCGTGTTTATTTGCATAATATGTGCAAAAATATAGTTGAAAAATGCGCTGCAATAATTTCTCCTCATAATGAAGCGAAAACTACATTTCAAATAACTAAAGAGCTTCAAAAACTCCTGTACGTTCGAATTCTAGTATGTAAAATGCGCATTCGTATATCATTTGAAATGTACCGGTAAGAACGGTATTCTTCATTCTTCGTTATATTTTTCGAATTCAAAAAGTTGATTCGAATGAAATGCGAGTCGCACTTGCCTGGTCGAATCGTCAAATTGAGCGTTTTTTCATTAGAACTCGTTATTGAGAAAAATTGACGAACTTTTACGTATTGAATTACTGAATGCGGAATTGAACGAATTTGACATCGATGTGTTTGTTGAGCCAACAAGTTTTCAACATATGTTTCGACTAATTACAGTGTTTTCTTTATTTGTGATAAATTTATTGGGGTATACGTTTAAAGGTAAATGTCTAAAACATATCCACCTAAATATCGCTTGTATTGCAATTACTCTATAGATACTAGTTGACATACATTTCTTTGCATTCTTCAACTGGATATTGGCTCTAATATATTTGTAAATGTGTCTCGATCCAAATGATCCAAATATATTTGAGCAATTTATGAAATGCTCAAGCTCATTAAATATTTTGAGAAGGAGCTAATGCTTGCATATTTTTGTGCTTAATAATTTGAATTTTGTTTGATTATGATGTTATGATAAATATAATGTTTTTAAAATAATTGGTGGCATAGATTGTACAGGGTGCCGCAGGGGAACGGGAAATTTTGAACGTTACAGTTGTCAGCACTGTAGAGCCGGCAGTTGTTCGTAACGTCGCACAATTGTTGTGAACGCATTGCCATTTAGTAATCATGGATCGTTGGACTGGTGCGGAATGTGCAGTAGCTGTAAGAGCGTCTTATAAAAATGGTGACAGTGCGACTGCCGCGCAGAGAATATTTCGACAGCATTACCAGCTTGGACGTTATGGACGTGTCCCAGCTGCGCATGCGATTACAACGTGGGTGCGTAATTTTGAAGAAACAGGATCTGTCTTGAAAAAGAAAGCTCCAGGTGGCATTCGAACGGTACGTACCCCAGAGAACATCGAGGCTGTTAGAGCTGCAATCGAGAGAAGTCCTCACCGCTCCTTTTGGCAGCATGCATCTACGCTATGGATTAAGCGACGAAGCTTACAAAGAATACTGCATGAGTTACATTTCCATCCCTATAAGTTGCAGATTGTGCAACAATTACATGAACGAGACCCAGCGTCACATATGGAGTTTAGTAGGCAGATATTGGCTAAAATTAACGAGGACGCGAATTTCGTTGGTAACATATGGATATCAGACGAAGCCCATTTCCACCTGAACGTATTCGTAAACAAACAGAATTTTCGTTATTGGACCCAGGACAATCCTTGTGAGTTATACAAGCGACTACTACATAGCGACAAGATCACAATATGGTGTGCTGTATCATGTCATGGTGTTATCGGCCCTTATTTTTTTGCACGTGAGGATGGTAGTGCAGCGACAGTAACATGCGCTCAATATGTTGAAATGCTTCAAACATTCTTTACACCGAGACTGTACGAGCTTAATCTTAACATGGAAAACATATGGTTCCAGCAGGACGGAGCCACGTCACACACTGCTCGACATTCGATGGCAGCAGTTCGTCAATAGTTTGGAAGACGCATTATTTCACGTAACGGTGACATTGAATGGCCTGCGAGATCCCCTGATCTTAGTGTGTGCGACTTCTTCCTGTGGGGGTATCTTAAAGGCAAGGTGTACCGTACACGACCTGCAACAATCCACGAACTGAAGGAGAACATTCAACAAGAAATCACTGCCATTCCCCCAGAATTGCTACACCGCGCATTCCAGAGTTTTCATAACAGGCTGTTGGAGTGTGAACGCCGAATGGGAGGACATCTTTCCGATGTCATCTTTAAAAAGTAAAGAGACACTTTTGGACAAATTTTATTGTAAAAACATAAATGGCATGCTGCATACATGCACTTTTGTTAATAAATTACTAGTTTTATGAATTTATTCATGGAAATGACGTTATTTCAAAATTTCCCGTTCCCCTGCGCCACCCTGTATTTACGTCCCTATATTTCCGTCACGAATAAAAGATCGTGATCATACTGGGCATTTATATTTAAATCACAAACGATCATTCAATAAATATTCAACTTATAAATAACAAGTTAAATGTTTACCACTGTATTATATATCAGTACTACATTGATTATAGGAATGTAACAGTAGTATGAAAATTATAAAGACTAATACACAGAATTGTAGAAGCACTAGAATTTGAACAAATTTCGAATTTACAAGGGAATCTTAGAGTGTATGTACATACATCCATATAGTAGTTCATACTGATTGTTTTATTGGATAACAAAAGAAACAAAGCACACATTGAATAATGACACAATTAGGAAAAGGATCTATTCCTGACACACCAGAATATCGCCACAGTGCATCACATAAGATGCGTCTTACTGAATGTTGTAGTCGTATTGTTAAAATAAGATGGAGGTGCTCGCATCGACATAGAGTATTATATTATACACCAGATTTTGCTTGTTCTTAGGATTGGACAAATTTTCAGCGCGCCAAGTCCGGCCTCACCCGCATGCATGGCCGATACTAAAGTTGAGCGAATTCGTAGAAGCAATCTGTATACATTTACCTGCTATGTATGCACGTATGGTACATCGTATTTCGCGTTATAATATGTTTATACTTCATTATGTGGAAGAACATTTTAACAGTTTATCTGCATATATTTTATGAAGAATAGTAATATGTAAAGTTCGCTAAATCTTCAGAGCGCCAGATCCCCATCCACGCCGATGGGGAAACTTAACCGGTTTTCGCGTGACTCGACCATCTTGCAGTATTTGTTTGACAATGAATGAAGTCGTATTACGCGTAATAATAATTAATTTAGCATGCAGAATACAAATAAGGGGAAGAAATTGGTTGCCCAAATAATCAAATTTATCACCGAATATCCTGATTTAAAGTTCGATGATTGTGAAATATGGTGTAGTGTTTGCGAAATTCATTTGATGTGCTAGTACAAAAGCGATTGCGAGAAACGTATACATAATACAACTCACACAAATAACTATAAAGGTAAGTCTTTACGTTTTCGACATACTGCTGAAACATAGAAAACATGCATTAATATTCAATTACATATTACTATTCTTCATGAAATATATACAGATAAACTGTTAAAATATTCTTCCATATAAAGAAATATAAATACATTATAACGCGAAATACGATGTGTACCATACTCAGCAGGGAAATGGAGGCAGATTGCGCCAACGAACTCGGTCAACTTTCGTATGGATCGTGCGTGCAGGCGAGTCCGGACCTGGCGCGCCGAAGATTTGGCTAACCCTAGTTGTTCTTCATAATTATAATCTATTGTTTGTCATGAATTTGAAGAATCTGAACTTGCTAATGTAATCATGTAAAATAAATTAAAGTAAAACAAAAGGTATACTTTTAATTTTACTAAATTTGTTCTAAACGCTAGATCATTTGTATAATGAGGGCAAATGAAGTAATCTATATGAAAATTGTGCACTATTTAAAATTTCAGAGAAATGCCGATGGATTATGAATTGACATAATTAGGTTTAAATTAGGGATTAACCATTCAAACATGCGATTAGTATTCTTAATGTTCCTAAGAAATGTATAATTGCCTTTAAATATTATTTGCAAATAAAAGAAAAATCTATTGGTAATTACAGAATAATAGTATCAATGTAATGAAACGTTTTATTCGTACAGAAATCTTAAGAATATCGATGAAAATAAAATAAAAATTTATAATTTCTCCCAGAATAGTAAATAACTAATTGAAACTAAAAATTCGTGATGATAGTTTGATAAAAGCAGTAAGTATACAAGGTGTTTCAAAATTTTCAGTGGTCGATGCACTTGTTATATAGAAGCCTATTCTGAAGAAGAAACTAATACAACCGATGAAGAAAAATTATTATGGTTTAATGCTGATTTAAATGATATTAAAAGCGAATATCAAATAAAGTAATGCAAATACATAATTGCGTCCATCGCAATTACGGTGCGTATCTAGTCATCTTGTACATCGTCTATTCCGTCATTGTTATCTATTTCTACTTCGTTGTTAACAATCTCAGTAAATATATAAACGTCCACATAAGGAATACGATTATCCCATGACGTTGATATGGTTACAACTATAACGCTATTGCAATTTACGAAATTTGCCTTTTTAAGATTTGCAGGCACGATAATTCTGTGGTAGGTGTTCTATTCACCCCTAAGTTATTTGTAGATCTGAAATAAAGTAATGGTACCAAATAAAAATCGAGAGTCTTCAAATTAGGAGATTTCAATAGCAAACCAGTCTTATCTTTTCATTATTATAATCGTTTTTTTTTAATTTTAGCTTGCTAGTCAGCAACTTACGGTTTGTAATCAAATCAAATTTCTGGGAGTGACAATCGAAGGCACGCCGTTATGCAATGGTCATTGTAATAATGTAACAAAGAAAATATCCGCAAAAACATATTTGTTTCGTTGTCTGCGTCCCAAAGTATTCAGACAAACACTTTATATTACTCCGAAATCCAGTCAAGATTGCAATATGGCATCCTGCTATGGAGAGGTGCTGCGAGTACGGGGTGCGTTTTTTTTAACTCAAATAGCTGTAGTGTGAGCAGTTGTGGGCTCTCACGTTCGTGAGTTATGTCGGCCGATATATGGTGACCTCGGGATTTTGCCCTGTCTTTTATACATCTTGGAGAGGTTGTTAAGCGTATCGTAATATTTTCGATTATATAACTAACGTAGACGTGCATTTTCATAATACTCGTGCGAAAAAACATCTTCAAATACCAGTGAAGGTACACACTGGTATTTGATGTCACTGCTAGAATTTTCAGTGCTAGAATTTTCAACAAAATTCCAGATTCCATGAAAAATTGTAAAACATTTCGTTCATTTAGAGTGAAGTTGAATAGCTTCCTTCACCAACATTAGTTTTTCTCTGGTAGACACTTCTTTAATTTAAAGTAATACAGCAACCCCAATATCTCAGTTGCATTGTCATTATCTCTCCTTCCTGATTTGTATTGTACAGCAGTTATACAGCTATTAGTACACTGCAAGCTAATTGTTACACTACAAAATACTAATTAAAAACGGGAAACTAAAATTAGAAATTATAAGCAAAAACGAAAAATTTATTTACAATAAACTAAGTAGTAGTGCATACATATTAAGAGATTACACCTTAATAAAACAAATACCCAAATTATGTTTCAAAGGTAATACAGAAGACAAACGAAGTAATATGTTCAATTTCAATGGTTGTCGAAATCTTATATAACTAACTAACTAATAGTAGGTATCTTATTATCAGCAAGAGGACTCGAGCCACATACGATACAATTTCATGGTATTAAACATTACAGACATACCCTTCTGGAATTTTCTACAAACATAATTGGGGTTAAATATTTCCAATAATCCAATAAAACAAATATATAGATAAAAGGCAACCCTTAGACAGGCAAAGTAGTTAACTATTTGAGTTGTTTGTTATCTAGCGATTTAGAAGTTTAGGTTTGTAATTAGTGCACTATTTCCGGAATTGGACCGTGTCATGATGAGATATAAAAATTCAATTAATGCAAATTGAGAACTGCAAATATTTGTAATAAATTAAGCATAAAAGTTAGATACATAAATATTAAAAGAATGAACCTTAATTCGGTAATTGCCCTTTAATAAGCTAAATAAAACAAATATCGAAACTGTACTTCAAAGGTAATACAAAAGACAAATGGAAAAAGTAAAACTTTTATGGATGCTTCTAAAACTACATCATATGTGAAGAATGGATTTTACAATTATATACATTATATGATACAATGGAAGATTCTTGTAACAACATAAATTGAACATATAGCTTAGTCAATTTATTGATTTCTAGTATTTTCGCTACGCAACATCATGTGCACCCAACACAAATAGAAATATGTCAGCTCTAAATGGAAATACAGAACTTTTTCGAAAACTAATGTCTACAACTATACGTAAGATCTATATAACCAGACCTAATAATAGCAGTATTTATCAAAAAGTAGGCATAGGAAGAAACAAGAACGGAGAAGTGCGTCTCTAACGCTGTTTGTCTGATACGTTACGTATTGTCTAATTACAGGTACCCCTTGCCTCTCTATACTATCTACCTGATGTTTCAATCGAAAATATTGAATATATCGGCAAGTAGGCTATCCTTATGTAGGTAGGCACGAAATTCACTTGACGAAATTATGAAAGTAGTAGCAAGAGACTGTATTTCAAATACCCGGACATTTTCGAAGTCCCCGATGGTACATTATGTTGGGATTTTACTTTGATTTTATTCCTTGCTTAATAGCACGTTTTTGTTATATATTTATCCTTTAGTTACATACGTACGGTTTATTTTGATATTTATACACGCGTTATGCGTTATATAAATAAATAAAAAAATAAAATAACAACATGAAGACCTTCACTAAATATATACTCATTTATCTATCAAAAATTTTCAAATAATGCAAAATACTTCAAATATGGTTCGAAATAGCAACATAAGTATGTTATCAAACATACATTAAAATTGAACTAGGAATTCAAAAATATAATCCTGTTATAGGATGCTCCATTTAAAGTGTTGATAATTACTTCCGGTATAACAGGAAGTATAGTTTGTTAACACGTTAATTCAATAGTCGGCTTTAGTATACTGCCAATAAATAATCCTTAGTGCGTAACGCCAAAATAAACCATTTTTCTCTTCTCACAACAGCGATATAACATGCGGCACCCCAGAAGAAGCTCCATGCAACTGAGAGTGAAACGTTGGCAGACTCATGCAATTACGACAGACCTGGTCGATCCATTTTTGTGCAAAGCTTTGTTGTTGTCTTATGAACACCTTTAAATATTTGAGTATTTACACATCTCACTATCGAAACATTAAATATATTTAAGTCAAACAACTACATTGATATCTTATCACATCGCTTTTACTTATTCATATACAATAGAGTTAATACAAATTTCATTATTAAAATAAATAAAATAAAATGAAATCACTATTACTTTTTATTTTAATGAAATATGTACGTTGAAAAATAATGAACTGGACATAATTACAATAAAGTACGTTATTTACCTCAACTTCAATAATACTTATCCATATCAATACAAGCTATACCATAAGCTCTTTTTAACCCCATTAGTACTTCATAAGGGAGTATCGCTTAACAAGAGTGTAGAACTGCAAAATGTAAAGCATTGCAGTAAATTAAAAGATGTTTTACATTTTCCTAAATTTACGGCTTTCCTGTGTACGTGACGTTCCTTTTCCTTATTTCACCAAGAAATTTGAAATTCAAATGCATTCGCGACAATTTCATGATATTTGGGCGTGAGTGCAATGAAACATTGAAGTAAATAAGAGCAGTATGTACAGTCCGCCACAAATCACATTGATGTATACTTTAATGTGTCTATTATTATTGTAATCAAATGTAAATTTCAGACTTACTAGAAATCTCTCTAATGTCCCTACTTAGGTAATTTCTTATTAATTACGGGTAAATAATTTCGTCGTTCTAATTTAGGGTATTATTGCCGTGTTTTGCATCTATGACCATCACGTCATCGGTAAATATCTAGAACGTTTCTTACTACAAGGGCATTCAGGTAATTCTGTAATTAAAAGACAAACCGAGGTTTCCTTTGACCAAATACCACAATTTTCAATCAGAACAAGACATAGCTCCATCCATACAACATCATAAGCGATATTGAGTTTCAACTTGTCCAGAACAAATTTACTTGTATTCACTTATTAATAGTAAGTAGTGAGTTTCAATTAAGCGGTTAACTCGTCATTCAGTGTATTCAATGTATTTTCGTAACTAACTGTAATTATAGTGTAAATATAGTATAAATATAGTGTATTTACAGGTTTTATCAAGCACGTATTACAACCAGAAGTTCAAACAGGAAGTTTGGCATCCTCTACAGTGATTACAACAACATTAAACAAACAGGTTAGTCTTCAGTTATTTTGCATCACATATCTCATAAGATTACCATCGTATTCACAATGTCAAATGAAGAGGTACTTATCTTAAGACTTGTGGATGACATAAATATCCTAGCGGTTCAGAACCGTTACAATAACTTCAAGATGATATTCCTCCAATATCATGAAATTCAATTAAAGATTGCGGAAATAGATATCAGAGATAAACAATGAAAAAATTTCTGAATACGAAGATTTCTATTATAGTTTCATTACTCAAGCCGAGCGTATTATCATATCAAACAAGACTAAACCAAACATTAAATCAGACTTTGACCTGTAAAGTGTCTCAGTAACTTACGTTTCAGTAAAGCTTCTCAACACATTAGAAACAATTTCAAATCTAAACCGATGCGATACATCTCGTGCAAAAATACCGACAATGTGACTACAAGCAATGTGTTACTGTATCCCTTTTGTAAGAAAAGTCACAATTCATAATTGAAGAATTTCTTAATATGTAAATTCAAGAAGTAAATGTCAAAGATATGTGCTTCAATTATTTGAAATGTAACCACTTAGCTTTTCAATGCAAGGGAGAACCTTGCAAAGTATGCAATAAGAAACACAATACGTTTTTACATACATCACGAGTACACACAAGTTAACTTGTATTAACCTATTAACAGTAACTAGTGAGTTTCAATTCGTCGTTGAGCGGGTTAACTCGTCATTCTGTGTATTCTTATAACTGTAAATATAGTATACATATTGTATTTACGGGTTTTATTGAGAACGTATTACAAAAGAAAACATAACTTCTTCAAACCAGGCAGAGTTCAAACACTCAACGTAATTGAAAATGTATGGGAATACCTAACGCAATGTACGACTAAAATAATATTACTTTCAATTCTGAGGAACAAGTTCAATAAGTAACAATTAATTGTTCAAGCAACATCTCCCAGAGTACACAAAACAATTGTTTGATATACCCACCACTAAAGTAGTTTTTATAGTACAAAATAAGGACTCCTTTACACCAAATATTAACATTGTTTATTTTCGTTGTGTATAGAACATTGCGTCACTTATGGCGAATGAAGTGCGGCTTAGCTTTTGTCGCAGATTGTATATGCAATTTTTCGATTTGTGAAGTATCGTTTATTAAAAGAACTTATGAGAAATGTTATATTTTGTTAATAAACGTTTGGTCATTGTTCTAAATTAAGTTGTTTATTGTGCTCTGTAACGTATTATGTTATTATTATTTCAACTTATTCGCTCATAATGATTGGAAGGACTGGTCGGTAACACAGTTGATGATAATACGAGTCCACATGCTCTTGAAACGCTGCGTTCCGAATAAATTTTAGTTTGCGTAAAGTGGAGTTCAGTGCGAAACTTGTGAATTATTCATTCATAATTGATTACTTTTGGTTTATTTCTTAGCGTACTTATTCTTATGCTCTCTCTAAATTAACTCGAAATTATATAAATTATACTTTAAAACTTTACATTTTCAGCAGTCACGCTTCGCGTTTCAAGAAAAACTTTGAAATGCAAATGTGACAGCATTTGTGACTACTGTAAATTATTTAGGTTAGATATCTTTGCGATTCACAAAAGATACGCAGTAAGTAATGTAGTCGCATGCACTTTCATTTTCAGGCTCTTATTTATCAAAGGAAGATAAATTTGGTATATCATGGTGTCACTGTAAAATTTATTAAATTCAGTAGTAGTTTTTTTTCTCTTTTTTTGGACGCACGTATTTGACCCGTACTCTCTTTTGTAAGTTATTGAAACCTGAATGAATAAATTGATTAAATAATTACGGACAATTATAAACTCTTAATGAGATCCAGTTTTGATTCAATTTAATAATTCGTGTCAAAGTTTTCTTGTTCTTCGTACAGCGAACTATTTGTCGATTAAGTCTGGATAAATTACGATTATACTTTTTCTAACAAATTTATTTATCACAGCATTAACAACGCTGTTAAAGATAGGCAACTTAAAAAACACAAATAATGATGGATTGACCTAAAACATATAGGGCTGCACAAAGAAAATCAATAATTAAGCATATTGTTTTAAAAAATGGATATTCTAGTGAAAATGGCGATAATAAATCCTATGGTTTAATTTTTATGGGAACGAATGCACGTTGTAGGTGACGCTATAACGACGTTTCATTACCAATCTAAAGCGAAACTATGTTGTATTTAAAAATGGTAAAATTTGAACAAATTTCAATCTGAAATAATAGCTACTTACATGTTATATTACGCACTGATTACTATAAAACATAGTTGTGAGAATAAGATATTTAATAGAAAATATACGATTTATGCCTAGAGATATTTATTTTGTTAGCATTGACACATCTTCAAATACAAAACGCTATGTCTCTATTTTGACATAACCTTTGAAATTCAACTGTTTATCATTAGAGGTACAATTAGTGTTTACATTTTGATTTGACAAGGGATCATCTGACGTCATTATCGATTGATGACGTGCATTCATTCCTCAAATAATTAGACTGTACCTTAGGGAATAAATTTCAGTGCAAAAATAGTTAAAATCTTGAATTAACGTAAATCTAAGATTTTTAATTCATTTACTTAGAATATAGTAATTTCGATTAACAAAGGCATAAAATTACAAGATCTTGTATCTTGAATTTTTGAAGAACGCAAAAATTTTTGAAAACCATGTAATACTACCTCTAACATTTTTGCTTTGAAACGTGACTAATAAATTATACACATTCGTAGCAAGAATATAAATATATCACGAAAATTCTTTCAATGCAAGATATTGCAGGTATAATTGCCCTTTTCTCTACAATTTATTCCGTTAGCATTACTTGTTACTTGTAATTTAAAACGACATAAAGATTATGGTTATATATTATTACAATAATCCTTAAGCCAATAATATAATATAAGAAAATCAGACAGTACTCAAGGAAATAATATTTTAAACATATTTTATCCTCTCTTTCTCTCCCTACCCTATCCCGCAAGTTTAGTTGCTTAATATTAAATCTGAAGTGTGAATGCTTAGAAGATATTTAATGTGTTGAACATCTCAGTAAATAAATACAGCTTTGTTTGGTCCAAGATCTACTAGCAATAAGGTAAGGTCTACAGCAAGTATGGGCAACCTTCGACATGTTGTGGACCAAACTTTAGTGTGCAAATACGTTCGCGGGCCGCGTTTAAAAGTAATTCATTTTAATGTAGTGTTTTAAAGTAATGCTCATAATTTTTAGCGATAGATATCAGACATGAAATAATAGGGCAATGTTATTATAACGTAATTTATTAAAATAAAAAAATTAAATGAAAAAAATAGGTAGGAATTTTTTTTAATTGGGTTTTTTAAAATGTCTCGCGGTCCGGATCAAATCTTACAGCGGGCTGGTTGTTGCCCATATATGGTCTACGGTGTGGTTTTCATTATTAGTATTTTCTTTTCATTTACAATGGAAAAATACCCTTTTTCGGTTTTGTGCAATGTGACCAAAAAACGATTGATTAAGTTGGCAATTCGAGAGCAGATATTTCTAACTTAGTTTAGAAACCTTTCTTAAAACACCTTATTTCATTTGATGACTATCTATTCATATTTTACTATTAAAATATACTCAGTAATATACAATTATATTGTATATCAACCGATGATCAAACTTTTTTTCGTCTACAATTTACCAAATAATTAAACAAAAGTGTTTCTCGTTTAAGCATTTTCTTTTTGATCAAATTTCAATAAGAAAAGCAAAGTAATAATCATATAAGCGTAAGAAGAATGGACAAACAGAATGCCACTTTAATGGCGTTCTAAAGAGCTGGTATTTTAAACTAGTTTTGGGCTTATTCAAAAGTTAACTTGAATAAAGCATTTTGTATTATATTTGTCGAGAAATTTACTAATTTCTAGAATTAGCTTTATAGATTAGAACTCATTATAGGTATTTTGCATTAAGTTTTAGAAAAATCTAACAATACCTAACATTACGAATTGTGTAAGATGATCAGAAATAAGGCAATTTTAGAGCAGGACAAAAGAATTTAAAAAGTTAGTACTTTTTAATAATTTAATTTTGTAACTTAAACAATTTGAATCGTACTTCACATTCGGTTGAAATTGTATTTTTTAAGTAAAATTCGTTAAAAACAAACCGGGAATATGCCTTTTCGACTTTCAATTTGTAAAAATTCTATAATTATTAAAAGAAACCTACTAGAACATATAAAGCTTCATAGCCAAAAAAAACAAATGAAAAATTGCATTCATTTAAATTATAGATATACTTATAAAACAAAAATAAGTCGTGAAAAGTCCAAATTTTCGAAATATAGAAATAGTGTAAGCAGTTAATATCCGTCACTTTCATATTTATGTCACCTTGCTTCAGCTTAAAAAAAATGTGAAAATTTGAT
This sequence comes from Trypoxylus dichotomus, assembly GCA_023509865.1. Classification (NCBI taxonomy): domain Eukaryota; kingdom Metazoa; phylum Arthropoda; class Insecta; order Coleoptera; family Scarabaeidae; genus Trypoxylus; species Trypoxylus dichotomus. The sequence continues at coordinate 40,520,093 of CM042074.1, read as the reverse complement.
TTTTCATTTGACACCTAAAAGTTTTCATCGACGTATGAAGTGGATGTTCTAAATATTACTTCTATATGTTAATCGTGATATCACTTATGTAAAATAACTACTTGTTGATAATAAGTAATTGTAATCTATCAAAAATTAAATTATTTTGGAGCATTTCGTTATATGGACCGCGTAAGAAATAATATACGTATATCCTAAATATTAGTCGCAGTACGTATTAGCGCGTTACTTTCATTATATTTAAAAATCATTTCAAGAATTAATCGAAGTGGTAGCACAAAAGAGATAAATATTGTTTCATTTACAACGGTAAATGCACTAACCTACCTTGCTTTTAACATTGTGATATGGAGAATGTTTACTTGACAGCCGAAGAAAGTAAGGTCTGTGCCTAACATATTGATTATATTTCTGTCTGTAGCTATATTATGGAAAATTTGGAACAGCAAAAGGATGAGATCGAAGCGTTAGGTTCTATTTATGGTAGTGATTGGAAGGAAGAGAGTGATTCCGGTTATTTCTTCAGTATAGAAGTGATTGACAACGTCAAACTTTTTATAACCTTAAATCCGGAGTATCCATCCAACTCGCCGCCATCATATCAATTACTAGCGCCATCTTTGGATCGCAGTACGAAACAGAAGATAAGCAACTCGTTCGAAGAGATTTACTTGTAAGTTTGAAATTTAAATACATATATTAACGGTGTAAAATAATGTAATTATGTTTATCATTTAGAGAAAATATTGGAGGACCAGTAATATTCCAATGGATCGAATGTTTACGGGAAATTATTGGCGAATGTAAAGGCGAACAAGAGAAGGAATCTGCTCACGACGAAAGTCAATCGGAGGATGACGAAAAGCAGAACAAAGCAAAGATGGATAGTAGAAATTACAATATTATAACTGGCCCAACAATACAAGATAGAAAAAGTATATTCCAGGGACATTTTTGTGAAGTGAAATCAGAAGCTGATGTACGGTATGTTTAAAAACTTATTTGTTAAAATTCGATGATTAGCATGAATCATATTTATAAAAAACAAATATTCGGATGATATTAGCCTCTTTTTTATAAGAATTATATTCTCTTTGCTCAAAGCGTTGATTTAGGATTTATTTATATTCCAAAGTATTTTGTAACTTTGATTACATTTTAAAATACACAGCGTAGGCAACCTTTCTTACGTGCATCCATGAAATTGTGTATAACTAGAGGCTCGAGAAGTTCCAATAAATCGTGACGTCAAGTTTTACGCCTTTGCCGAATACACAGACATAAATTCGCCTTTTAACCTAACGAATTAAAGAAATAAATAGGTGATGGATCACAATTACTTTATTACAATATTTGCTTTGCAACTGTAAAAAATGAAATTACATAAAAGACGAAAACAAACTTGTTAAAATAAGATTAATGGATTATTTATTTACAACTTCATTAATTAGCTAATTTTCTTCAATATCACTCTCTGAGCTTGAATCATCATCATTTGATTAATAATGAAGGGAAAAATTTCGTCACGATCAATCGTTAATACCATAGCCATCTTTTCCTTTGTGACGATTGTAGTATGTTTTTCTATATATTTTTAATGAGGTTGAATATACAGTGGTATGGGGACAAACATATACTACAAACATACATACGATCCCACCAATGCCGTGAATAGTTGTATTTAGCAAGCATTAAGTTAGGCATTGTCTTCTACGCATTTTTCCGATGTTATCGATCGGCTTGTTTGTGGAAAATCATTGTAACAAACTGCCGGAACATTTTAATTTAATTTTTCTGTGGATTGTGGACTGAAAAATTTTAAGCAGCAGTGTAGTTCTAAAGATAATTAAATCGGATTTAGTATTTAGGCTAAGCAATAGAGTGTGTACTAATCTGGTATTTTAGGATATGTGAAACAAAATTGCAATATACCTATAGTTTTATTGGTAATAGAATACCCAATATCTAAATACTACAGTATTTTCTCACTAAAAATTTTGACAATCATAATAGTGTTAAGAGCACGAGTTAACGCGAAAAATTAGGCCAAATGCGGTACTATTTGTCAATTATACAGAGTGCCGGTAATTAGCATAAATAATAAGACAACTATTACAATGCAACAGTTCCTTTTATTATTTTGAATAACTTTCGTAAAGCTTTTAGATATTAAACTCGACTAACTCCTCGATTTGCTTTGGTTCGAGTGCCCATATGGTCCTTTCGAAAAAACCTCCATCCCTTATCTGCATGTGAAAAGTGCGCTGTTAGCGTTCGAAAAATATAATTGTCGCACAAAGAATAGCACACCACGCAGTGTTCGATAATTGAAGATATTTGTTTCAAGGTGTACTCTCTCTTTTGCAACCAAATCTGAACTTAAAGAAACGCTGGCCTTTTGGTATTTTAATTAATTATTAACAATGATAACTAGATTATGATTGTCTCTACTTGCGCAGTTAAACATGGATGTGCACCTAAAGATGAAATAGACAAAAAGTATACATCATAAAGTTTTTGTATTTTTGAAATATAGGCATAAGCATTCTAAAAAATATGTTTTTGCAGATGCGTCATCAATATACTTCTAGAAAATAGGAAAATTGCGCAAGCAGCGCATAATATTTCCGCTTACAGGATCAAAACCGACAATGGAAACATTTTACAGGTAAGTTAGTTGAGAAGTTCTCTTTGCGTAAACTGACCTTTTCACACGGATCATTTTAGGATTGTGACAATGATGGTGAAAATCACGCCGGAGGGAGATTATTGCACCTACTTCAAACGCTCAACGTAACAAACGTTTTAGTCGTGGTAACTAGATGGTAAGTGTGATTTTAAGTGCAGTTCCATAATTACTGCTTGTTAAAAATATATCACTAACTTTGAGGGGAATAGTATACACTACGTTTGTGAATAACCTCGAGGATCTGCAACAACGAATAAATCAAGGTTGTCACCGAATCTAAGCTCATGTGGGGGTTGTTTCTTGCGGCAGAGATGTCGTGGCCGATGTGAACTTTAAATATCCCATTTCACTTGTTTCCTTTGTCTAAATTATGTTGTTTGAACATAATAGAAAAGTGTTGTAAACGCTAAATGTTTCGTATCTACGAAACGGCTCATTTATGAACCTACGTTCACTTTTCTGCATGTTTTGGGCCTCATTCACCCTTCCCCTCTCAACGTTTGTGACACTGTTTTTAACACCTTCTATACACATAAAATCGAATTGACAGATTTTCCTTTTTTCAAAAATTTAGGTATGGCGGTATACAATTGGGACCTGACAGATTTCGTCATATAAATAATGCAGCAAGGCAAGTTCTTGTAGAAGCAGGTGTTCTCAAATCATAGTACTCTATTTGGACTAGTAAATAAAGTGGGCGTTTATAATTTATCTACTAAATTATTTCATATGAGCTGTATCTTTTTTACATTACAGTAAATTCTAATTTGTATTGATATATTTTGTACATATTTTAATGTATTCATATGTTTAGCAATTGCATTTTGTTGTACATTCGCTAATCTGTATTCAGCAAAACATGTTAAAGAAAATAAAACATGGAAAAAATTTAAATGTATTTATTCTTTTTAGTATATCACATAACCGACATTGATGTTCTTGTGCATTTTCTTTCCAGTTAGAAATATAGAACAATTCAACAACTCGTATGAACTATTTAAATGTACGCGTAGAATACATACAGAAAATGCACGCACTATTTAACTGTTATTTACGGGTCAAAATACATTCAATAAGTGTAGGAAATCATTAGTAAATAGTACATATTCCATATAATTAGAAAATAAATAAGCATCTACATTTAGGTTCCTTATTTAATGTAGAAACGTCCTTAATTCGTTTGAAAATAGATAGCTATGCTAGAATCACAATTTTATGTTACACTTCTTTGAATCGTATCCGGTGGGCGCAGTTCTTCCGACTTCTCTTTTTTTTTACAGCCCACAGATTATTCGACTCTTCTGAAACCGGATTTACATAATCAATCTTCTTTCAGTATTTCGGTAAAGTGATCGCGTTCTGAAACAAAAGAAAAAAATCTTGTATTAGTAGGCAAGGGAAGCAAATTCCAAAATTGCCAATGCAATAATATACGAGGCGCAGTTCGAAATTAAACACTGATCACGTACAAAAACCGATTGACAATACTGACTAGACAGTGTGTTAAAATGAATGCAGTAATAACACAAATTGTGAAACTCGATCAGCGATTAGATTTCTAAACGCAAGACGACATGATGCTGCTAAAATCCAGTAAGGAAAAGTGAGGCATTTGTGTCGTGAGTTTAAGGAAGGCCGTTCACATGCTCACAATGTGCAGAGAAATGGTAAATCCAGTGCTGGGGGTGACGATCTCGTTGGACATTTGAATGAAAATGTGATAAAAAATCGTATGGTAAAGAAATTTTCTCTAAAATTTCCTTCACTGTTGTCGAGAATCGTGATTGAAACTTTGAGCTATCAGAAATTGTATGTTGACAATCCTCGCAGATGCTCGCAAGGATCGCAGATAGGGGTTTGCACATACTCTTTTCGACAGCTTTAACCACGAGGAAGACGAATATCTTTCTTGCATTGTTACTGGTGATGAGACGTTGATTTCGTACGTCATTACTGACAGAAAGAAAATTATGGCGACTGTATTCTGCGTCCAAGAGAGTGTGATTACTTTTATGGAACTTGGAACAATTATTACATGAGCAACCTAAAAACACTTTCTAAATTGCGCAGTGCTATTCAAAACCGATGACGGGGTATGCTGAGATCAGAAATTGTTATCTTCACGACACTGAATGTCCGCACACTGCATATACTACGAAAAAAATTCAGAAATTCTGAAGAGAAATTTTTATCATTCCTCTTATAGGCGCAATCTAACGCCCAGAATTTGGCTTACGTCCAAACATGTTGAGAAATATGAGGAATTAAAAATCTCGATGCAAAACTGACTAAAATCCCATGTGGCTTATTTCACGGTATCAAAAGTGTTTGGAACGTTTTAATAGTTATGTTGAAATTTTCAATATCTGTCATTTTTCCTGTGTTATTTCTAATTGGCACTTAATTCTGAACTATGGTTGCTTCAATATCGGGAAAATTTGGAGCATCCAACAGAAGAAAAATATGTATATTATTTTCAAAGCCTATTGAGTTACATTAGAAAAACAGAAATATTGTTTTACAAGATGACTAGCATGTTCATTTTTCATAAATTTTGGATGTTTATTGCATTTTTAATAAATTGTTGCTTGCCAGAATAATCATGCTTCAATGGTCTGGCAAGCAACAGCCCTTCTCAGGGCGCCCCTGAAGGCGGCAGTAGACAGACTGCCGAAACGTTGGACTATACAAGTTCAACGAACGATAGAAATAGCCAAACAACAATTCTAGTTATTGCTCATTAACGTAAAATAAATAATCTCAGTACACGATGTTAGTACAAGTTGTAAATCAATTAAATACAGTTCAACAGACAGCAACTTAAGTCAATACAACCTGTAACACAGTTTTTAAGTAAAAAATATTAATATATTACGTGCAGTGTTTTATTCATCAAACAAATAATCAAAAAAATGAAAAACTCCAGCCTCAGATTCGTATAGATTTTTCTTAGGGTAGGTAAATAATTTTGGCCGCTAGTGTATGTAAGTAAACGATAATAAGCTTTTGTATATTCTCTCTAAATAAGATTTATACCTACGATAATCAATAGAAGCCGAATCGTCTGCGGCATCACAGGGAAACTAGTTTTGATATTTCCTCCGTCATAGGAGGGGGGGAGGGGGCATTATTTAAGACCACCATTGTACATGTAAAGCTCCTGACAGGTTTTGCGAATTCGAGTAATCATTTAATATTTTCCGCTGATATTGTATAATAAGTAAATAAATTATTAAAAAAAAACAATATACGCCATTGGATTTTTTCTAAGCACATGTCCTGAATTTAGCACTTGAAAAGCTTGTACATATATGTAGTCTCAACCCATAAAAATTGTATCACAGAAACTAATACAGTTTCAATTTGAACTACAGTATCTAGAAATACCGCAAAGCATGCATAAATGAACAAAATTAACTCGCGTGAGATATATAAAAGACTAACGATAACCTAGTACTAATTGTCTGGTGTGGCATATCAGCGTTCAGAATAATTGGGCCGCACTACGAAAATACCATGGCAAAACAAGAAATTCTATGTGATTGATATCAGTTATTGACAGAGACGTCTGCTTTAATAGAAAAGACATTCCTACAAGATAAAACTACTGCGCATACTGTGTAAATCTTATGAGTGATTTTGTTTGCGCGTAATGTACTAAAAAAGTTATTATAAGAACAATTACAAAAAATATGCAATCTTAGTATTAAGTAATACATATTTGGAATGATGCAACAATTGGAATTATGTTATCAATTAAAAACATGTATGTACATACATGAAAATCGTATTGAAGACGATAGTAATACTTTAATTTTTTTATTATTACGACATAAAATTATTACGCACAATAAATTACAATAATAATGATACTAATAGTCAGGTCTATGTAATTTTAGTTGACTGACATTTATTTGTTTATTTAACACATCCATATCAGTCAGAAAATTCATCAACATCTCGAGCATTCAATAAATCACAATTTTTTCCAACAATCAATAATATCTGGAATACAAATAAAAGACCAATTCTAGATATAAACGATATGTCTTGTTCTTGTTAATGCAATAATTGCCAGATATGAAATATACTTACTCGATAAACATTCCAACCATTCCGTTAACGTAATTTCTTTATCTTTATTTTTATCACAGTATCTTGGTAATTTCTTTCCACATTTCCTCAAACTTTTTACGCTCGATACGGTCTCCTTGAAGAGTTTCCATTCATTCTTCTCCATTATTTTATTCTTATTTTTATCGAAAATGACGAAACTCCACGAAGCAACTCGTTCTTCTCTAGTTGTATTCCAAGCCGGACGATTAGCGCTGTAATAATTAGGGAACGTTTAATGAGAGGAAGTAATTTTTTGGGAATGTGACTTGTTTACCTTGCGATCTTGGTTCCGTTGATATCTTTAACCATTTTTTCGTGCAAGAAATCGATTAACGCTTTCAGGAAAACGTGCTTTTTAGCTTCGGGACACCCCTTTATGCTGCGCGATATAGAAACAACTTGATCGCATTTCGGTTCCTGATTTTTGACGGATGTGCCCGGAATATTTTTTCCTGTGTCTTCATGGACGCACCAACAGTAACCTGTAGATTTATAACATTGAATCTGTAATGTAATATTTATACATTTAGTGGCGTTATAACTAGCTGTCGGCAAAAATTACACTGATTAATAACTTTGTATGGCTGGTAGTTGAAGTTATTTTCAACTAGTATTTACACAAGTTGCGTTAATGAAATAGTCATGATTAAAATTAACTACAAACTGACAGCATATCGTTTGTTCAAATGTTACATGGGCATCTTCTAAAGTAATAAATAGAATTGTCCATTTTATCCGGAACACGGGACAGTATAGTAGGGATAGCGGCCCGATACGAATAGCAACAGATACTATCAGTGATGCCGAAGGATCCACGTGATAGAAAGCAACCATTGGCTGACGAAATAAACAGGTATCTCGGAAAATTTCCAGACTTAAAATAATTTGTACAATGTACGACAAATCTCTAATGTATTGGGATCAATGGAACTGCGAAAAATACATAAATAGTGTAATAATAATAATAATAATAATAATAACTGTGGTTTATTGTCCAACAGAACACTGATGGTTCCAATTATAGAACATACAAAACAATACAACCCTGCACTATGCAGTACAGTAACAAAGGAATAACACGTAAGAACAACAAATACACTGCATATAACAAATTTTGCCTAAATTCAAACAAATTTTAATGAAAAAAAAATGTATTTATATTTTTAAACTGAAAAGGTCTAATCCCCATTACTACCCAGAATAGGTTGACTACTTTTTTCGATGCTTACTACCAAATTTTTAGCGTAAGACGTCAGTAATGATCGCCATATCTTTTTTATGCTACGGGGTAGCTTTTCTATTGTATATCTACTCTCATTGCGAAGTTTGTGCTTTAAGATAGGCCACATATTCTCGAGCGGATTAGCATCCGAGGACTGCGACGGCCAATCCAATGTTGTTACACAAACTGCTTTGGTGTTTTGGATCGTTACCCTCTTGCAAAATCCAGTTATCAGTACCACTCTTAAACCAGTCATTTGTAAATGTTAGTAGTCCTTTTTGTATAATTACACCATCCACTGAGCGTTTAAATTAACAGTAAAGACAGATAACGTCCCAAAACCACGAACATTAAAACATCCAACCACCACAGCCACAGTCGGTTCACCTGTTGGGTGAATATGCTAGCAAGCATTATCATTTCGAACGAAAGAAGCTGCAACTATTAAGAGATGTCAAGAAAAACAAAATTTCGAGATAGTAACGTTGATAGAGACATGCAAGCTATTCAAAACAATTACTCAAAACTAGTTGAAACAATAGAGAAATTATAAAATCCTTTGGAATCGCTTGATGACATCATTGCAAATAGTACACGGTATACGCTCACTGCTATGCTCTGTAGATGATGAAAAAAACGGCGCGTTCTATAGCAAAGTTCAAGTATGTTTTAAACAAAGATATAGACGTGGCTACTTTAAGACGAATTTATGGTGCACTAAATAAATTCAAAAACTATTTTAACTGTAAAAACATTACGTCACTTGTCGTGCAGTGGTTCTTTGGACGTATAACTTTTACCACCTAACAGTTATCCGTCTGTCAAACATACCTCCATACAGTACTGTGCCCGCGTCTTACTGTTGGCAACTACTGCTGTTCGAGTGGAGTCGCTACGACACCGTCCTATGTTCCGGATAAAGTGGGCAACTGTAGAAGTAAGTGCAAAATAGCATGAACGAATTTATTGGAATCTATGATTTGGAAAATTTGGTTTGGATATCACCTCGAAAACTTCTTTATTGATGGACACACAATTCATTTAGTATCATAGATTTTAATATGGGTTTTAAAATTTACTTTTCCCTTTGATACCTTCTAACCTCTTTTTTTCCGATTTTGTCAAGCCCAATTGCTTTTACGTGTTAAAATAACGTGTGAGATCTACAATCCGCACGCGAAATTATGACCTGTAAGTTGTAAAATTGATTATTTCTTTGTTTTTTCATCATACGTAATACATGATACTTAAGGCTTTAAGACGCGTATATTTCTTAATCTTTGAATCATAAGGACAGAACAAACACAGTTGCATGTTTTTATTTTTACATAATTCCTACTTGTTATTTCATCGTTATTCTGTAATACTCACATTCTCCAATGATCGTGTGATTGTTTTTGTAGTCTAGTATAGAATACTTGAGCCTGAGCATGTGTGGGGGTTTGTGAGAATTAATCAGCTTTAATTTTTATCTATATTTAATATCATCAACTCATCCCGAACCAACAATTTTGTTATATTTACACTAGTACGTAAGCAACACTACTAGTAAAGGGTTTCCTGAAAGTAGGTGTCAGTTTATAGTTCGGGAAAAATGCAATTAATTCTGGAAGAGTACTCATATTTTTAATTCAATTCAAAGCACAAACGTAGGGGTTAACTATGAAGTACAATATTGTATCTGCCTTGATCTTCCTGGCAAATAATCATCCTTTCGACGAAGTTGTTCACAGTTTTTGTGAATACTTCTGATGGAAAGACACGAGTAAAAGCTGAAATGTTCTTATAGTTCCTTTACAGAAAAAAAGAAATCCAACGGTGTCAAACCACATGATCTAGGCGGCCAATTAATATCCCCATGTCTTTAAATAATGCGGTGTCGAAATTTGTCACGTAATAGCTCAATTGCTCAACCCCACTAAATTGCCACGCGTTGGGGATGCAACAATAACGCAAAAATACGCTTCAGTATCTTTTAGGTATTTAGATTTTTCTGAGCCCTAAATATGGCAGTTCTGTTTGTTAAGCTACCCGTTTAGATAAAAATGGGTTTCATTGCTCATAATAATATTGTGGCAAAAAACCATCGCCAGTTGCTTGTACTTCCAGCATTCAATTTGAAAATCCATGACTTTGTAAGCGATTTGCCAGTTTCCATTATTGGGTTAGGTACATTTTGTACGGGTAGAGATGAAGACGCGGACTGCTCCTTAAAAATGCTCAATTGTTGAGAGCGCCTGAATCATTTGCGACACTTTTTTAACTTCGTGCAAATTCTCGACTGATCTTGCAGCACAAGGACACCCTGACTTTTTTGGGTATGCAATAGACCCAAATTGCACTGCGATTTTGGGGTTTATGATGGCCTAATTGGGTACGAACTTCATTAAAACCTCGCAATTTTTCTAGTAAATTTTAACAATCTCTATACGTTGTACGACTATGTACCGTTTCATTTTCATGTGTAAAATACAGATGTTCAAATTTTTGCCGGTTAAAAATGTATTGACATTTAAAATGATACCTACTTTTGGAAACCGCTTACATAATTCTGTTTTTCTTTTAAATTTTCTATTGTAATAATTTTTATAGCTCTGATGAAGATATGAACTAAACGCTGAGTATTTATTTCGTCCTTTGACTGCAATTGCAAAACACATGACACAGAATGTCAGTAACGAACAGGGTGAAATTTTTCGAGGACATCAGTGTCACGGAGACACAGTAGTGTGGGAGATGAAATCCGGCAATGTCAGGTGATTTTTGCCGCTTTCTCCGAAAAATAGCCTGCCTAAGAGAAAGGAAATTGTTTTGTACTGGATTGTACTACTATTTAATCTTTCATAGTGTTTTCCAGTTAGTTTGTTGAACATTTTTAGTTAGAATGATTATTTATTGGTTAAGATTCTTCTTTACTGTTGTAATAAAAATACCATTAATGAACAATGATTGTGACACTCTTCACCTAACTCGGAACCTAAACGTGCTAGATAGATCTGTTAAAATTTATAGATTCACGATACCCTAATTGCCACAAATTAAGTGATTTCACTGTAGTTATAAAAACAAATAAAACCGTCGGCTGGTGTTATTAGGAAATGTTTGCTATATTGTTTGTTTTTGAGGTTGTAGTAAAATTAGAAATCCAGCCGTGGTGTATTATTATGCGTTCTTCGGATGACGGTTACCTATTTATTAGTTTCATACGCACAGCCTAGTTTTACGACTTACAGGTCATAATTTCGTGTGCGAACTATATTTATAAGACTGAATAGTTCGCAACAACTAAATTTGTTATGTAAATCCGCTAGACACAGAAAATATGGTATTTATGCACCTTTTGATATCTTCCATCTGGAGTACATTCAGGAACGTACAGGTCATTTTTACTGTTAGCTTTCATCTCGCCGAGAGCAGTTTGTCTATCACTTCTGCAATCGGCAGCGTCATCTTCACGTTGCTCTGCCGAATCTTCGTTCGTTGCTACTTCCGTTTGTAACACTGAAGCAAAGAACCAACGGAGTCTTTATTAAAAAAAGATAAATGTATTAGTATTAATAATATTCCAGCGTTCCAAGCAGACATAATTAACAATAACATATACAATGTCAATAAGGGAAATACAAAATTAACAATAAAATAACCATTAAATGCCAAAACTAATTTATAACAAGAAATCTGTATGAATACTTTAAGTCGGCGCAAATTTGAATAACTGTTCACTCGATCCCAAATATATTACTCACCTCCATCGGGCGGTTGGTGAGTTGAAGGCATAATTGGAATTGGTGGATATTCCGGGAACGTATCATCTTCATCCTCATCTTCAATGTCCGCAACGGATCCCTCTGCCGGCGTGTCTACTTGCAGCAACAAGAACAGACGCAAAAAAACTATTTAAGTTCAAACCAAAGTAACAACACGGCACGACATGTAGTAATTTGATGTTAATCTGCAAACTACGCGAAGCCGTGGTTGATTTATTAGTCTACTAGGAAATGCCTGTCACAGTAATTGATGTGATTTAATTTGAATACTAAAACATACAAGCATTAGTAATTTATTAGGGAAAGATAATAAGTAGGCAGGGATTGTCTTTTATTGTGTGCGACATCGCTATTAATGACAATAATATTTCATTTTGAAAGGCGCTCTATCAACTAAAGTATTTAAATATTATTGAAAAACGATTTGATTATATATTATAGAGACTTGTTCTGCTTTGTATGCTAAGCTATCGTACATATTTACAAATTTTATGCGTATAATTTATATGTAGGGTATTAAAATAAAATTATACCTAAAGAAGGTGCGCTATTTATATGCACATGCTATATGTCTATAGCCGAGAACAAATATGACTCACCAAGATTGTTTATATTAAACTGTAATACTTAGACTAGCTCGATTTCGACATCAGGGCAGCAGCATCGATTTGTTTGATCGATTACTTTTCGCAGTAGTTGTTGAACTGTTAGTGGTGCATTGTGCATTTTGAAATCAGTGTTTTTGCGTCTCAAAGTGCTAGTTAACATACGCAAAAATAAAAACTATCACTTGCTGATCAAGTGAATAAGTTTACATGCTTAAAATACACCGGCGTAAAGATAATAAGATTAGTTGTTGCACTACAACAAAACGAACTATAGGGAACGTATAAGCAATGCACTAAATTTCTGTTTCGGTCAATTTTTTTGTAATGGCGTGTAATTTGCTCTTTAGTTTACCTAATAAACTAGCATTTCGGCACTCCTGGGATAAATATAATCTTATCATGAGACATCAACGTATGTACCATCTGTACGGCAAAAAATCGAAAACAATATGAAATTCAACTTGCACAATAATTAGTGTTATTAATAATTAATCTCGGCAAGGTGGGGCAAGTTACAATACAGTACGGAGAATAACGTGGTCGTATCAAGACGAGTGTTCAGTAACGTTTACGTACTCGCATCATTCATGATCGTCACCTTCATGAGTGAGCATAGGTGATGCGGACGCAAGAATCTTTACACATAAAATAATCATAAAAAATATATTATATAAGGTGCTGAAACTATTGTTTTAAGAAGTTTCCACGAAGTCATAAACTGGGCGGCATCGATTAAATATTACAATCATTAAATATGTTTCCGCACTTGTTTCAGTCAAATGAGTACGGCGTGCAGAATAAATATTTTTTAATGATAAAAACGACCGTTCCACACCGAGTGATGTTGTATTTGCAAATTTAAAGTAATCCTTGTGACAACTTAATGGATCATTTCTATGCACCTACATAAATTTGTCTTAGTATGAGCAAATATGAATCCTTGTCATTAACACTTTCAAATTTTCGTGTTACACTTTCATTTTTTTCGCTTCTCGCCGTACATAGGTGTGAGTGAACATCAACCACAATTTGAACAGAATCCACAAACGACATCGAATCATATTGTAATTTTTCAATTTCATCCACTAGTCGATTTTAGATCTTTCTTCTTTTTAAATCACATTTTACCTGACTATCTTGAAACATTTTCTGGTTTTTGTTGATAGCTTTGGCGTGATTCGGATCGAAAAAATTACCTTCTTTATATCATCAAAATATTCGCAGTAGTAAAACACAGCCTTTAACCATATTGCTCCACCCGTAGTAATCGGCTGTGGTGGTTTAGGCACTTTGGGGCACAATTCGTGAAATCTTTTTGTACGTTTTGGGGACTTTAGAAATATTGCCTTCGTATGGCCTATTAAAGCATTTACTCGTGGATAACATTTAGGGATCAATTGCGCCATAAGGTTTAAAGCATGGATTTTACATGTTATATGTAACAGATTGCCACTCTCTTCTTTAAGACTAAAGGAAGCATGTTAGCGGCACCGTCACTCACAAACATTAAAAATTGGGTTGTTGAAACTTGAAATTTGTTCAATGACCTCAACACCACTTTTAAAATTTCATCGGTAGTATATTTTGCAACTCTTTACTTTGGTCTCGGGATCATAGTGATGCACCCATGTCTCATGCATGGTCACATACCGACTAAGGAAGTTTTCTTTGTTTGCTTGGTATTTTTCCAAAAGACACTTACAAATCAACAACCGCATTCATTTTTGATATTCGGGGCACGCATCTTGCGCTCATCTTTTTCATATCTAGTTCCTTAGTCAATATGTTGTGCATCACATGATATGATAAGTCAGTATCTTACAAAATGTCCCGTGTACCTTTTTAATGTTTTGGTCTGTTGTTACCGTTATGGGTGGACCACAGACGTGTTGCTTTTCACATGATCTTCTTCCGCATTTAAAATCTCGACACCAGCGTTTGACTATATCATAAAAGACTGCAGTCTCACCAATACTTGCCATAATGTGTTTATGAATTTCAGTTGGCGTCATGCCCTTTTTCTGGACGTATTTTATTACGGCTCTTTGTTCTACAGGATCCATTTTTATGAACAATCATGACACACAATTCAAGAATTAGCCACAGCACAACAATACTTTGAGAAATTTAATATTATATAGATATGATCTACAAATGTCAGTTAATTAAATATCAAAAACATTGATCAAACAAGCAATTAGAAGTAGCTGAGGGGTGGGGCATGAGGGTCCACTCTCGTAAATATTAACTAAGTTAAGTACCATTAAATAATAATACGCATGACTCAAATGCGATTTTATTTTGGAATTAAAAAAAAACATAGGTGGCCAAATACTTATGGAGGGTAGGATGTGTTCATAGTTTTCTTCAAATCCTCATGTTATGTCATTCGTCTGAAGTGCATTTTGTACGTTCTAAAACAGCTTTCTATCATAATCCCTAACTAGCTAAACACTTTTTTAATTAGAAATAAATAAATACTGCGAATTTTGATAAGTTTAGATGCTTTTCAGCTATCCGTTGGTCTTTGGAAGGATTTCAGCAATTTCGAGAATGGATGTTCAAAATGTGGAATAATGTTTCCTTGTTCACTTTTTGGAGTTTGATATAAATTTATACTATCTTTGAGGATAATGAGTTTATTTTCGTGAAGAAAATTATCAACAAGTCAATTTCATAATCCTGTTATTTAAATTATCAGTTTGTTATCCAGGCGCTGCCTTATCCAACTTGTTTGCCTGGTCGTTAAGCTACACAGCAACCCTCTTGATGCATTAAAAAAGTAAAAATAAAGCTGCTATTCGTAGCGCCCTTTCCACTTATACGAGAATTTAGAATATTGTATGTTTTTCCAAGTTATTAAACTTTGCGAATGATAAATAGTTCCAGTGTGCGTGAGAATATAGCGTACTTCTTATCTTAGGAATAATTTTCAAGAATTTTAACATAAGCTAATTCATTTTTGAAAAACGATATACATATATGGTAGTACGATAGTGGAGCTTACGTCTTCACTGTGCACGTAACTGTATCGTGAGTGCTGGCAAAGGGTAAGTAAATATATAACTGTAATCTGAAATACACAAGAAAATTACAAAAATTTAATGTTTGAATATTCAAATTGAAATCAGAGGGAGTCCTAACGCTGATTTGTTCCCAACAACAACCAAACGTAAATAAATGCGAGCCAAGCAAATGTTCAAAGAGAATGTAACGAAAACTTTGGAATAACTATTAATGTACTCTATTATAAACACACAATATCATTACAGTTCGATAAACAATCATGTTTCAAGTATTTACATAAAAAGCGAACCATTTCAACGTGACGACATTTCGGCAGCTAATAATCGTGCTCGGCCAAATTTCAATGTATACACAGAGTAAGTTACTGAATTACTAAACACTTGACTATAAATTACTGGAAATGTCTGAATAGAGTTTTATACAGGCGACGTACGCAGTATGTTTCCATATAACGTGTACAGTGATTCACAGTGAAGATGATGCAGTTGTATATAATTTGGTAAGAAGCTGAAAATGTTAGGTAAAATAATTATTTCGGTAAAGTAAATTAAATATATTTAATTCTTGAAATATATTACAAAAATAAAACAAAACTAATTCGAAGAGGTATTGCGGGTTACATATTCAACATTAGGTGAAAACGACGCACCAACAATAATAATTAATTAATTATTTTTGAAATTTAAAAAAGAAACAATTAATATTTAGTTGGGTTTATTGAATATTCCATGATTATGCACCTTTGCTGCAAGAATAAGCCACAAATCTTTGATAATATTTATGTCAGGTAACTGAGCCGGAGTTTTTACCGTACTGCGGTAGTTATATAACAACCACTCCTGGACCACACAGGAAGAGTCGTTGTCCTGGTAAAATCATCTTCTGTGTCAAGTTTCCTGGCACTAGACACTAAATTTTATTTAAGGATGTTTAACTACATAAACCTATCAAGAGTATCTTCAATCTTAAAATGAAGGTTTCCAATACCAGCAGCAGAAACACAGCTCTAGACCATTGCATACCCACCTCCTAACTGTTGGTTTTAAATGTTGCGATTTTAGTTCTTTATTCTTTTTGCTCCACACATTACCCTTCCTATCTGAGCCAAAAAGATTAAATTTACTCTCATCGAAGAATAAAACAGTTTTCCAGAAGTCGAAATCTTTATTTTGATCCTGTAACCCAACTGTAAGTGACTTCTTTTATCCTTCTGGCTCATAATCGGTTTTTTCCTGGCTATTCACCCGTGCAAATTGGCACACCTCAAAATTTTTAGAACTGTTTCCCATTTACGGTATTTCCCAGAACACTTTTCACTTCCAGGATTAACTTAGGAGTACTTAACAGTCGATTATTTCTAGATTGCCTTATAATTCACCACTCCCCGTGTTCGAAAATATTTATTTTGGACTTATTTTACACTTGTTCTTCACTCTGTTTTTGCAATTATATCGTTCAATAGTATGCTGTATCGCGGATGCACTTCTATTTAATATTTTTGCAATTTCCCGTTGACTTTTCTTTTTCTTATGGTGAAAAAATACTAATTCTAGTTCTTCCAACGTTGTCTGTCGACCCATGTTGAACTACTCTAAATTATAAGCTGCTTGTGACAAAATCGCACTTCACAGTTGCAACACATGAAGAGGTCCGTTACTGTACCTCTATACGAATAAAAATTGTGTACTTGACTGCATCATTTTCACTGTGATGTTGAATAAATAACCGCTGTAATGTTATCTGATTAGAATTCGTAATACCTGTTCGAATTAGTTTTGTCTTATTTTTTGTAATGTATTTTAAGAATAGTAGATATAATATATTCAATTTACTTCCCCCAAATAATTACTTTTCCTAACATTTTCAGATTCCTATCAAATTATATACCACTGCATCATTTTCACTGTGGATCACTGTAAAATGAAGCTTACACACTGCAGTGTTTACTACATTATGTTTCATTCTAATTTGCTAATCAATCAATTTGTTCTCGGCTTAAATTTGGATTTTCGATGAGTACGAATTTTGTACGAAGCGATATTAATATCTGACCCCGTAAAGGATAAAACGCGGATGAAAAGCGATCGGATATGTTAAATAATTGGATGTGGGTATCGTGAGAGAGCGGATGGTGTGAGCGTACTACATAATTGGATCGCTGAAAATAGCTGTAACCACTATATAATAACCAGAACTCGGTAGGGTGCGTGGAGGTGACGTTATGTTCGTCGTTTGTTGGCGTGCGGCGCAATAGATATTTGCTATCCGTATAGAACATGTTTACACGTGAAACATAGGTAAGCGAAGTATTACACTTGAAGGTACCAAACAGGGTTCCTACATTGCGTATGACGATCGTAGAGATACAATTTATTTTGAAGTTACATAATTAATAATTTACTTGCATTATTTGATTACAGTTAATGCGATGATACACTTGATATCCTTGTTCAGAATTATTATAAACTCCTGCTCAAAATTAACGAACCTCTAGAAATATTGCAATCATCATACAATTTCGCGCTAGGATGATATAAGTCAAGGTAATTAAATAATATTGCATTTATTTCTAATTTAACAATTGGGTACAAAATATCAAGGATTTAATTAGAATCTACTAACTTTACAAGAAAAACAAGGAAAACTCAAATTTAAAAAGGTTGATAAACGCTAATAACTCGTGGTATCTCGATTATTAAGTTCAGGGTGGTTTCTTGAATTCTAAGAGAACAGCATGCTCCGATTTTTACAGGCTTATTGAGTCCGATCAATTTTTTCAAAAAGGCGTTCGATTGAATTTAACTTTGGACTGTGAGATAGCGGGATTTAAATGGGTACTTTAACACAGGCGATGTGAGACCTTGTATTATCTTGCATGAAAATGAAAGTATCCTCTACAAATGAAGCAAATGACATAGCTTGGTCTTGAATAATGTTTTTCTGATAACATTTTGCGTAAGGATTAAGGGGCGTGCATCAAAACAAATGGAGGATTTTTGATCCACACTCGAATGGCGCTCTTGGAAAAATAGTGCAAAAATCTTTCTCTAAGTCTCTATAATACTCTATCACGACTATCTTGAAGTTATAGCCTCACTCTAATTTCATTTGTTCCAGTCATTGATAGTCCATGATATGCGCGATGGCGAACCTTAATCTATGCAATCTGCGATAAGCACCGGTGCAGCAACAGACCTTTTAGTCTAGAAATTTCGACATTTCTAACAGTTTCGAATTGATTACTTAGCTCTTCTACATTTTCTGTTTCTTAACACCTGAGTCGCGGAAAGCGTATGTCAATTTTACTAGATCCTTTTTCTCTGATAATATCCGTTTCCCCTAATTTTTTTAACCATATTGTTCTAATTATCAAATGATTAACTTCTAACAAACAACTCATACTTCATTCTTCTTCTACAAAAGTTAAAACTTTTACACACCCATCGTTGCTTAAGAGACGTGCTCGATACATGTTTTTAAACTAAGGAGTTAAGTATTGAATCTTAAAAAAATTGACTTCAAATAATAAAGAGGACCTACTTGACGCAGGCCATCTGCAATTTCTTAAAGTAAACGTCAATATCTTCTTAAATAATTATAATGAGTTGCAAAATAAGAATGCCTTAATTTTGGACAGGAGTTTATGATTCAAGTAACGCATTTATTTTTAATCAAATAAAAGTTATTTAAAATGAAAGTTGAACATATCGAAGAGATAATTTAATAGATTTTAATCATGTATAAGTGCACTGTTTCGTGGTTTCTACTATTATAGAACTTTTTTAAACATTAACGATAGAGAGTACAGATATCAACATCGTTAAGTAGAATATCTCTGGTTTCATCGTGGATTTAAGTTTGTTCTGGATATTTATTTCTTCTTTTTAATTGAAGGACGAAGGCAAAATATTTGAACGTAACTCGTGCATTTGCATAAAAGGTAAAAATCGATTCTTATGGTATTCCAGAATTGTTTTTGGTGCAGTTATAATTTTTCCAAGAAATGACACGACCAGGACTAAACTAGTGCAATGCTTCACGGGCGGTATGACATATGGCATGGTTTTGCTGAAACCACATTTCGTCAAGAGCAATACTTTCCAACGAACACTAAAAAACTACATTATTATAGCACGATAATGTTCGCCATTCATTGTTATTGCATTACCTTCCTCATCCTCATCTTCAAAGAAATATGGTCCCATTATTCCTGCAGACCACAAACAACACCAGAGAGTGACGCATTTTGGAAGCATTGCTTCCTGATGAATCATTCGTGGATTTTTAGCGCCCCAAATGCGGCAGTTTTACCGATTAATGAAACTATCGAGGTAAAAATGGTCTTCATCACTGAAAATAATTTTTGTCTGCAAAATCGGCAAATTCTGTTTGCTCAAGGATCCAATCTCCTCGCTGTGCATGGTCTATTGGCAGAGGTTGTTGAGTCAATTGGACTTTGTCGACGTTTCTGGACTTTCGGCCACATTCTCGCGAACTGCCGTGATGTTTTGTTCTGAACGACCTCTACGAGCTTGTGTCGTTTCACATCACTAACCGAACCAGTACTTTAGAATTTTTCGATTACTGTTTTCCTAGTGGATGAGTTAGGAACATTCTGTCGACCGAATATTGGACACACTTTACGAATGGTGGCAATCAAACTTTCACCATTTTGATAATAATGTTTAACAATTAGGACGCGTTATTCTATCGTATAGTACTTCATGTTTATTAACTCCCATCTGTCAACTTTCGATCTATCATTTCATAATCACGTGTCATTATGACTGTTAAACACTGTGGGCAATTCAAATCTTATTGAAACCCCCTGTATAATATGATTCTCACTAATAATTATTCCTAACAAATAAACGCGTAGTAGCTCACAAGAAGTAGATGTCTTAAATGGCCGGTAATCGACAAATGGTTGTACAGTTAGTAGTGAAGAGTGCTAGAAGCTATTTTATATAATTTTTTATATATCATTTAAATTAAATTAAAAATTGCAAGATAAATGTAAGATATAGAATACAGTAAGTAGTAACTAATAACAACTATCTGTTTAAAGTTTACCACCTATCGATGGAACATCAATTTCCGTTAGCGAATATCATTATTACGCCGCGCTATTTTGCATGCAGTTGTCTTTATGAATGTCAGGAAGTGCTTCGAATGAAGCGCTTAAGTCTTGTCGGAACCTCACCGTACACTCTATCATTAAGATTATGTACACTCTACCATTCATTGTGTTTATGGTACCGAATTCTGGTTATAGCAGTCCAATAGAGTCTCTCTATGAACTAGTCGTGTGATTTGCAGAACAGTTTCGAAATTGACTTGTGATCTATAAGAGTGACTCTAATGGATTGTCAGAACTTAGTAAGAATGCTATAGTATAAACAACACCTACCGTCAATGCCATCTCTTGTCAGACAATCGCACCATTCCTGCCTTCCTATGTACGCATCCTCGTTAACGTCGCAGGCTTTGGAGAACGTCTTCGCGCAACGTTTCGGCTTCACCGCCTTCTTTACGATCTTCTTCAGATCTTTGTACTCGTTCTTATCCAGCATGTTGTCTTTGTTCTTGTCCATTTGCTCGAATTTCCAGATCAACACTTTCGTGAAGAGATTACCTTCCGGCGGCGACTCCAATTTATTCTCCCTAATGAACTCCGTTTGAAAAATTTTTACTAAATTAATATTAAATTTCGCTTTATCTTCGCGCTTGCACGGTCGGCTTGATCTTCTGCCGTTCTTCGGTGAAGATCTTCGCCTCGTAGATTTTTTTCTGGAGCATTTCGGTTTTGAATTCGGCGAATATTGGGTTAACGTATAGTCCATGGGCGCACCTTGACTGTTCACGCACCAACAGTAACCTAACCTACTGCTACATTGACTACCCACAAAATTACCGTCACTACGACACTTGAGTTCTAACACTGACGAGGAAGAAAGCGCTTTTGTATAATCGGCGCACTTAATAGGTTTACGACAGTGTCCTCTATGCTTCTGCGTTATATTACTATTATAACACTGAGCTAGTTCTAATAAACACTTGTTCGGATATGAAATGTCATCTGAACCGCACATTGGCTGAACACTCAGTATGCTGGCCCTACATGATTTTGGCGTACAGGTAACCTGCAACAAGAAAATAATTGATACAGAAAAGCAGTAGCATACAATTTGCGAATATTTAAAATATAAATTGGAGAACATATATGGTGGGATTGAAGGAAACGGAAGCTCTTGTGCAGAGGATTCTATTTGGCATCTATAATAATAGGTAATAATAATAATTGATGCCTTCGCACATCCTTCAGAAGGTTTTGGCTGGCCATGAGTTATTATTACACCTGCATCTATGGTGTGTCTTAAGTTAATCGTTCTCAGCCTGTGCAATAGAGTGAGGAAAACTAGAGAAAATCTCAGCTCTGACAAACTGCAGCCCCGGTATTCAAACCCAGAAGTCATCGGGCCCGTTTAGATCTGGATGAGTTAATGTTTTACTGTAACATTATATATTCTTAACAAAACGACACAGTATATTTGTTGTTAAAAAATATAAAAGAGAATACAAAATGAAAATTTCATTTTTTAATTCCTTAAAAGAAATACGACTGGGTTACATGTTTTATGTGACATGACGTACATATATGAACTTAAATGTATCTTAATTTTTCATACCTATTCGTACTTCGTTCATTATTCAACAAAGGAAATTAACTGAATTAAATGAAATAAGTACTAGTCCAAAAAGTGACTACAGCTTCGTTTTGTTTTTTAAATAAAATAGTTTTATTATTCTCTTATTTCTACCTTTCCAAAACAAGCAAAACACAAAAAAAAAATTCCCTTTAAACATTTTAAATAGTTAAATTTAAGTAAAGGCAATTTCAATCTTCAGAGTTTTTCATATAAAGATGTATTTGTAGCATTAAACTATAAACGCTATTATGTTGTCAGTGGAAATGTGATGAATTTTATTCACTGTAAATACTTAGTGAAGTATCGCTACTTCAAGTTAAAATACGCTATAATAAATGTAACCCATGTGTCGCGGCAAGAATACTTTTTCAAAATATGTAACAAGGTGTGTATTCTTGCAAAATATAGTAATTTAAAAAGATGAACTTCACACGTAGCCGTCACTATCTACAAATATGTGCCACAAACTCATCGAGATAATGCTCTCTCTGATTACACAATTCAAAAGTGTTCGTCAATCAATTGAAGACAGCTCTCGGCTAGGAAGGTCCTCGACGCAGTTGATAACGCCCACGTTCAAAAAATCAAGGATCTCTGTTAGAGGGTAATATACAAGGAAGAACAAAACAATGCAGTGTGATTTAAGTTAAGCTAATAAAGGATTCTTCTCGCTACAATATTCCAAAATACAAAAAAATATGTGAGCTGCAATCACAAATTTGTGCTTCTATGGTGTGAAGAGAATGACATCTGTCATACCAGGATCCCTATACCGGCTTACTTTTCAGACGGTAGCATTGGACATATAATTAAATATAAGATTAGATGAACGAGTCTAGGTAAGTACTACGTTCATCAACATTTAATTAAATACGATTAGAAGAGTACCAAATTCATTCCTGTGATATGCTTTTCAAATCAAAAAAAAAATCAGAAATCGAAATAATACTGCCGTAAGGGTTGATCTCGTTAGCATAAGCAAGGACGTTACAATCAAAGGAAAGCAAGACGTATTTCATATACACTACCGTTTATAAGTTTGATCGCACGTATTATATTATGTTACGTTTAGAACTATTTTAAAAATATTTAGGGAAATTTACACTAGTCTTGTTAGAATGGCATTAACAATCTAATATTGGTAGTATATATTCAGAACAATGAGACTTATTTACAAAATTCATTCATTGATTGAAGATATACCAAAAAGAAGGGAAATGCATATTGACACGCGCCAGAATATGTGTTTTACACGAAACAAATGTTTCAAATAGAGTAATTGATTGACAATTAAATATTTCTGAGTGTTGCGTGGCTTTAGAGCAGAAAGTGAAGTGGAAGGTACAGATCAACGACGGAACGAGACGGCCAATACATCCGAGTGATTTTCCTAAGAAATCGCTACCTTACTTGTATTTCAAAAACAGTGAAATATGACGGAGGAAACATCATAGTATGGGTCTGCTCTGGAGGCGAAAGTATCGGAAAATTAGTTAAAATAAATGAAAAAATGACAAAAGATGTGTATCTGGGAATCGTAGAAAACGATGCAGTACCAACTGGATGTGAATTAATTGGGAAGAGGTTCATTTATCAGCAGGAACTGTGAAATATTGTAGACGGATCGTACTTGGATCAATTAGTTCTAAGAATACCCCGTATCTGCCAGGAAATTATTAAAGCAAAAGGGGGTTACTTCGAATAAACATTAAAGCTGTCTGTTTTATTCGAATGTACACAACAATATGTCGATAAAACATTTTAAGTTGTTTCTTTAATAAATTTCTCGCAAACATTGTCTGTCTAGTTGATTTTGTTATTTTATATAGTGCGATCAAACTTATGAACGGTAATGTAGAAGTGGACTTAAGTTAGATTGCATCAAAGCTTTTGCTGAAGTCTGTGGATTCATATGAAGTGGTTTATTAAAGTTATCGCTAATATTTTAGCGGGTTATTCCAGTTAAATTGGTAGCAATTGATTGTCCACCAACAAATTTTTGTTGGTAAATAGAAAGATAGATAATGCATTGTGAAGAATATTTTATTGCAGGATAACGAGGAAAGTAAGTAAAATGGTGTGCAATTAATTTGAACTAGTCACAATAGTTACTGCAGGCTGATATACTGCCAAGAAAGCTAAATAATGCATCTATTGATATTGCTTGCTTCATTCTTAAGGAAATTTATCAATAATTGTGGTAAATTGATCAAATATGAGAATGTGAATCAGCTGACATTAAAAACTACTAATATAACTGTATATTTTTGTTAAAGAACGTGTTGACTGCAAACGATAGCATACTTCAAATTTCTTTCGCTTGCAATAAGTGGAATTGTATGTAAAGGACCTTGATCAGTTTGTTAGATTAGGCAAGTGATTGTTAACGACAATGAATGTATAAAATTAATATAGCGCAGCGGTAAGACTTTGGCGAATAATAAAAGTTACATATATGTTACGTATAGATTTCGATAAGCACGAAATTTTACAATTTCCTACAGTTTAATACACGTCCGAGCAAGGTTCAAATACATTTCAAAGCTATCGATACAAGACAATAGATCCAAATAGAGGAACAATCATAAATCACTTAATCTATAACAATATAACACTTCAACTTAATATAAAAATTGTACAACAACGTTGACAACAACAATCACCGTAATAAATTGCAAATGCGCCTACACAATACGCCGAGGAAAGAAATGAGAAATGAAACGGCACAAACCAATAACCGATTAAATTTTCTTTTATACACCAAGCTGGTGTTTAATTCAAACTAAGAGTCAGTATTTACGATTAAATTGCTCTAATAACTTTACTTGCCTTCACACCTATAATAATAATAATTCACGTGGAACATATTTCATGTTATCAACTGCGAAAAATTCTGTATTAAATATGATCTTAATAACTGTATTTAAGTAATGAATTATTGTGAAATTACGTGCATTTATCATTCAATTTACGCAATAAACGAAGTTGTTACTTTCATATAAGTGTAACTACTATAAACCGTAGAACAAACAGAATGCAGAAAACTTTTTGTATTAATTTTGATGTTTTTCACTTCTATATGAACAATTAATATCAAAGCATATTGTTGTACAATTTTTATTTAATTTAAAACTTAGAAAAACAATAGAAAACACATAAATCCAACTGAAAAAGGACATAAAGACTGTCAAAAATATTACGATGCTGTGAATGAAATCCTTGGTAAATTTAATAAAGATAATTTGTGATTAATATGTACTCCGGTATTTATTTCTAGATGAAAAGAATAAAGTAGATACTAAGCATGCATGGCGGATGCAGTTAACGGTACAAATGATAATTTTAACCAAGAAATTAATGTACGGAAAGTTACTGGTCACGCTTCAAAGATCAAAGACAAATTTCAACCAAAATGTAGCCAAGAATAAATAATGAGTACTTTGCAAGATATATATAAAGCAGAAAAAAAAAAGACAAAGGGAAATGGATACTTTTTTAAGATTATATAGAAAGAGCGTTTCTGAATACGGAGAAAGCAGCTCAATTTAATAGTTACAAATAAAGTTACAAACGGTTATGCTCTAACCTATTCTGGCTATCTCCAACTCCCTCATGTATTACATCAAGGTAATGTTTAATCTATGGGAGGAATTTGCACATATTATCTTTTATTGAAACCGACGAATTGAATTTTGCTCCGAATGAAGTAATTTAAAACAAATATATTCAGTTAAAAAACAAGAAGGATCGTTTAGTTTCTTAAATCTAGGAAGGTTACCTTTTTCCATTTTATCAATCAAATTGTGACATTGAAGATTTATAAAATCAAGAGATATGTGAAACGGTAAAATGTTATACAAAGACATTTCAGTAAGAGGGGCTGCATCTGACTGAATACATTAGGTATCGGGTGCTCAAGTTCAACAGGTTACGAGATGGTGGCAATGAATATTTCAAATTCATCTCTTTTATTATAAAGATTTTCAAAATTTTTGCAATTAAATTTGTACTTTTCAAAAGCTATGTTGTAATAAATTAGCAAAAAAGTAACTGCCGATTTTTTATACAAACGAAACAAGAAATTATAATTATGTCCTAGCTTGTTACTGAAATTCTTAATACGCATTTTGTTTGATATAGGCTACATGAATAACTTGACAAATGTCAAAATCATAAAATAAAAATTTTTAACTCAATGAAATATCTTCATTTGCTACAAACAAGTAAAAATAAGATTTAACCATGAATGATTTGTGATGTATAGTAAAGACCATTTTAAATCAATTTTAAATTACAATGCAATTATAACAAGTTCCTGTCGACTATCCTCTGTCAAAATAACAAATAATGCAACTTAAAATAGTGAAAATTACAAGAAAAGTATTTGTTGGAATGGACTACTAGAAGTAACATTTATTTGAAGACTTTTTGTAATTATTAAACTTCATTCAATGGTATATTTCCTATTTTGATCATTTACGTTTTGCTATCCTTCCGTCAACTCTATTATCCGACGCTCACAGAACTTCTGCCCTACATCAGCAAAAAAAAATTAACTAGGTGTAACTTCACAGCATTATCATAATTGAAGGTTTGACCATTCGAGGAATTTTCTAAGGCTCTGAACAAATGGTAATCCGATGGCGTTAGGTCAGGGTTATACGGCGAATGTGATATCACTTCTCAACCAAGTGTCAATAATATTTGGCGAGTGACCAATGTTGTATGTGGCGTAGCTTTGTCGTTGTGGAATACCTCTGGCTGGTTTTCCCGAATTACAGAGTTTAATTTGTTCAATTGGCGACAATACACATCTGAATTAATCGGTTGGTTTCTATGAAGCAGATCAAATACACAATAGCTTTATACTAGTCATCAACCTGACAGCATAATCTTATTTTGGTGTGTGTCAGCTTTCTATGTTGTTTGCGTGGGTTTATTTTCTTTATACCAGGACCGCTTTCGTTCGGTGTAATGATAATCTATTCATTTCTCATCACAAAAAGAAACAGTACTCCTTGCTACTATTTATCCGTTAGTTAGTAATGTTATTATTTTTAACTGACAATGAGTTCTAAATATTCGTTAGTTCTTTACTTGTCTTTGTCCTTTGCTAGTAATTTGAAACCCTTGCACATTTACAATAATAATTTGATAATTACCCTTGTTGGGCCATTTCTTACATTAAACGGCATTATTGCTTGTATCCTTTGATTTTTCTTCCCACTATCTTTACTGCATCTTTCTTATTGGTTTCAGTGTTCACACTGATCAAACTGTTCCTAATTTCTCTTGTAAATTTTGTTTCTTGTTTTCCTGTGTTCGTTACCAACACTAATAACATTTGTTTCAAAATACTTTCATAATAATTAAGAAATTCAATTGATAACAGTATTCTTTTAATTTTTGTCTTATGGAGGCTAATAATGACAAGATAAAGAGTTTTCTAAGTATTGGTATTTAAATAAGCGTTTAACTGAAACTACCATCAAAATGAAGAATTAAAAATGTCTTTTTATTAATTTCTTTGTCTATAGCCAACATAAACAGATTTGTTTCACTACGAGATTACGCTATAAATCACGTTTAATTAGGTAATTTGTATAATAAAGTGCTATAGTCAGTTTATCTCCCGTTCTAAGAAATGACTTTGCAAAGTTCCTCTACCGAGAAATTAACCGCAGAACTTTCGATCCTCTCAAGAATGGAGGTTTCTTAGAAAACTATTACAGTGTAATCAATCACACATTATTTCAAGAATAACTATCTACTCTATTGCAATAGTTTTCACGTAACTATCTTATCAAAACCAATGTCAACTACCACATTTCACATGCATATATATTCGTATATATGGTGTTTGTGCTATTTATCAAAGACGTCACCGAACTTTCCATGAAATAATTTTATATGCTTGCCTTAGCGCAATATAAGTTACTGATATTTGTAAAACGAAATTGTAACTTTAGTAAAACCACTAATAACTGTTAACATTTTTATCTTATTTGAGATTTGGAGTGTCCTCCGTTATTTTAATTATTTTTCATTCATTACAATCTGATATCGAAAATAAATGAGCTGTAAAGTATCAAACCCAAGTAGGAAGATATTGGAGGTGCGATAACGTTATTGAAATTCGGCAAACAATTCTCAACCGCAGCAGGAAAGGTTACGCCATTTCTTGTATTCATTTTGCACCTTCAGTTCACTATTATTAAAATCACAAAAGAATGCAGCCACACTAAGTGGTACATACGTGGATCAACATTTACTCCCAGAATGAAACAAACATAACATTTTTTCCCATTTGTATCATACATTATACATATAATGTACACAGATCAATTCGCTCAAGTAGATTTATCACCGCATCAACATTGGGTAGTAAAGAAATACAATTGGATAATTTCGGTTGTATTTCATCAATTCATTTCATTAGGTGTTGGTTATAGCATCATTCTCTCGGTCACATGAATTGTACACAGGCCTTATTTTGAGCGATCCGAGTGACAACACTGAAAGTTTAAATTATTAAATGGTTTTACGTAGGTCCTATTTAATGGCGTTTCCCGATCAGTGTATACCCACGTACCAATAAGAAAATAAAATTATGAGAAATAGCAATATGTGATCTTGTAGAAAAAGATTCGTGTCAGTCTAATTATTCTATTACGGAACAATATCACACAAAATTTGGAAAGGTATAAATATTAGTTATATTAGACCAATTCGAATTATTTTTTGTGCAACAGGGATAACTATTTTATTGAAAATATTGTGTTTACAGATGAATCAACTTACTCTTTATAACAGAACCCTTCGATTGTACGTGTTTGGAGTACAAGAAATCCATACCAAAGATGCGATGTTCAATACACCCCAAAAACTTAATGTTTGGGTTGATATCGTGGGCAACAATAGTATTGTTTTGTAAACGTACTACAATACTCAAAATTAAAAACACAGAAGTAAATCTCGACTACTAATCGCAGTGGTAAATTTGTAGGAGTAAGGAATATATGAAAGCCCGCTTTCACACTCAGCAGGGATGATCACTTAAAACAATCGTTAACATGTTAAAACAGTTCTGTGTATTTTCTCGATTAAGAACGTTGACGCTTTTTTACGTAAATTTTGTAGATGTTATAACAACTAATGCTATTTTTTTATTATTAATTATGTGGAATATTTGTTAACCATTTCGGAGAGTATAGTTTATGGTCGTAATTATTTGTTACAACTATTTTCATAATGGTTGCAAGGACTGTGTGGTGTGGAATTAATTGAAATACTTGTGCAATGCACCTATTATTTTCCCCCATTGTATCAAATCACATTTTCATTTATATAACAAAGTTTGCTTATTCATAATTTTTCTTTTCAAGTTAGAATACTAAAACGAAGTAGGCAATAAACCTCGTCGTCACGCACGCAAAAAGTAAATTATTAGTATACACTCCCCGTCTTCAATATACACTCCTTTCTCCAGAATTAATTTCATTGAGAACTACGACATTTACGAGCAACAACATTATTGCCAACCTATTACAAACTTTATAGCTATTTCTTAGACGTTAAACCGGAAAGGCTGTTCATGGAACCCATAACACATCCATGTTTTACCTCCATTGCATCTAAGCTGCATAATAAACTTCCATTCAAACTTTCTAATTGATTCAATAATAATGTACTCATTTGGTAATAAAATGGAGTAAAAGGACAACGAGAAGTTCTTTTTATAGGTAAGATCGGTCCAACTGGTCCGGAACATATACATAAATTTCTTTTCTTCTCCTTTTTCTCTTTTTCTATTATAGATGGTGAGCGTGCATACGTTTGCAACACACCGCCTGTGATTTATAACAGTCTAAGAATAAAAGTTGACCCTGAACGACTTTGAAACCGATCTCTCCTTCTTTTATTCTTTCCGAATAATATATGAATGTGTATAATACTATATATACCTATAAGTTGTATTTGTTAACAGGGGCGGGCATATTTTCACAAGAAATTAAGAGTATTGGGAACTATGGAATCATGAAGGAAAGTAATTTGAAACCTCTGACGTGCAAAACTTGTCCACAAACACCAATTTTTGCAAAATAATATTAAATCTTTACAAAATATCTTATTGTAAAATACATATTCATATTCCTATTTAATAAAATTAACAATAATAAATGATAATAGTAATAATAACAATAAGAGAAAAGGAGAACTTGGTGTTTTTATTTTAGATGGATTACAGCTGCTTGAAAAAAAGACATCTCCTACTATAGCTAAGAAATGTGTTTGCAATGCCAGAATTCTCTTATGTTATCCAAGAAGATACAATGTTTGATGAAGAAGATGAAATATCTCTTGCCCAACTCTATCCTACAGTTCTTAGCGAAAATGTGGATTTACATTAATATGCTTCTGTTGATAGTCATGTGTCTATAAAGAGCCCTAACTTCAATATTAAAGAAATTGTTGAAGAATTATGCAATAATGCTGAAGAAACAAAGCTCTGATAATAGCGATATGGACGAATGTGAAACTCCAAAATCTATTTTAGCTCTTCCTCGGCATTTAGTTGTCCACCCCTCAACACATGCCTTCTCCTTTTCCTTCGATCTAATTCTATCTTGTGCCACCTGTAACCAGTTCTTGCCAGCCTTCTTCCTTATGTTGTCCACCCATCTCCTAGGTGGCCGATAATTCATTTGTGTAGTCTCAATTTGCCCATCTCCATTTATTCTATGCCACTCTTTCCATGACATCTTCCAGTCCAGTTCGTTTTCTCTTCCCATGGTTAGCTATTTTATCTCTTAGTCTTATACCCAACATAACTCATTCGATAGTCCTTTGTGTTATTTTTAACTTGGTTAGGGAGTTAGTGACATTATTTCCTCTCCAAATGTCATTATCGGAAGTACACATATGTGTTCTTTTAAAATTAATTGGTAGTTTGGAGTATTTGAGTATGAATCCTAATTTACCTGTGAGTTTCAGTGTATGTCCTAGTTATATGTACATTTCCACTTTTTCCAAAGTATTTCCTATTCTAAATATTGTGCTATCCAAGGACAATACTTTTCTATTCACCTATTTCTCGTAATTCTTCAGGAGAGCAATAGACGGTTATTCCTCTCCTTTTTATCCCAATTTAATTTTTTAAAGCATATTCAACAGCAAGGGTAAACAATTTAGTAGATATTGTGTCGTCTTGTTCAACTCTTCGTTTAACACTAATTGTATCTGTGATTTGAACTTGCAATGAAGCATTGTCGCATACGTACTTATACATACAGCGATTCCTATATCTTGAATCGATTCTTGCGTGATTCATAGCTGTTAAAATTGTTCAAATTTCAATTGAAGCAAAGGCCTTATAGACAAAAAACTCCAGGTAGAGTGGGACATTGTATTCATTCCACTTCTCTGTTAATGTACGCATTGTCTGGATATGTTTTATCGTGTTATATCATTTTCTAAAACTTGCTTGTTCAGGAGGTTGATATTGATCCAATTTGTTTGTCAATCTATTCGCAATGCTTTTCGTAAGAAGCTTGCATGGATGAGGATAAGTACCTTAACTAGTATAAGCGAAATGTGTACAAAAGTAGAAGATATGCAGACTTATTTATTGTGGAAAAACAATGGTGAAATTTTTATGGGTGTTTCTTGAATTTTACATACACGTGAAGCTGTAGTTTTTAAATCGAAGCTAAAAACTTACCATTGTCTACGTTTTGTATTACATACATTAAAATAGTTTTAATT
This sequence comes from Trypoxylus dichotomus, assembly GCA_023509865.1. Classification (NCBI taxonomy): domain Eukaryota; kingdom Metazoa; phylum Arthropoda; class Insecta; order Coleoptera; family Scarabaeidae; genus Trypoxylus; species Trypoxylus dichotomus. The sequence continues at coordinate 40,488,189 of CM042074.1, read as the reverse complement.
TTTGCTTTGACTAATAAAGTAAAGAAAAAAACTTAAAAAACAATTATGTACTGTGTTTATAACAATGGTCGAAAAAGTAAATTATTTGAGTTTTACTTCTTCGACCATTGTTCAATATGGATTTCCAGCATGTATCGGCCGACTCAATCGATACTCTATTATTATTTATAATTATTTAAGGCCAACTTTATATAACGGGCAATCTAGTTTCTTTTTTGGTGGCCGTTATTGACAGGTTTTAGTATATATGTATCTCTCATATATTGAAAATTTGATATAGTTTATCCTCAAACGTAGTAGAATTTCAAGAATTTTTACTCAAAGCAAAATATTACTGGAGTTACTGGACGTGTCACATTACGATTAGAACTTATTGGTAAAAAATGGAGATAATGATAGTGTCTTACAAGATATCTACAATGATAAAATGAGGTTTATCAATACGTGCTATGTGATCCAGGTTCATTTTACATTGCCAGAATTCTCAAAAGCAAAAAATCATTCAAAACTGTAACAGTAACTTCTGAGTCATGCATCCACAGAATAATGCGTTATTAATAGATGGCACTTGTTAAAATTTTGTATTTAAGGGCAATGGACATTTAATCGATAACCCGAAATTACTTAATTATAAATATTCGTCTGCTACTATAAAAATTGTTTTGCGTTGTTAAAAAGCAAATTTCAAATGTTCAAATATTTCGAAAATAATAATATTACATAGAAGAAATGAACAAAGAGAAGTTATTTTTAATGCAATGGTTTGTATTTAATTTATGTAAAAAATGTATACACTACTTGGCAGTTTTATTCCGTTTTTTTATTTACAAAAAATCAAGCCAAAAATCCTATCTTATAAATATAACTCATATATTATGCGTTATCATATCCATTTTTAATTGAACATCACGACATCCCTAATAAATTTTAAATAAAACAAATGAGGACGTTAAATATTTTCATATTTATTTGTGTTAGTAAGCCTACATATTTATTGCAAATGGAAAGTTGGTTTTATATGCAATTATGACAGCATAATGGCAAATAAATATTTATTACTGGCGCTATAAATATGAATTTTATGGCGTTCACATTTTATTTGATACGATATAGCAGGATCGGGAATACCATTAAATGACATGTACAAACAAACCATTTTAAGATGTTCTCTATCAAAAAAAAAGTGCCTGTATATGATATCTTTATTAACAACGTATGTGGGTAGTCCTAATCTTTTATATTCCGCAATATAGGCAACCATTACTTGTAATGCGTATACTCTACCTCACACTGGGTTCTAAATTAAAGTAACAATTATAATGTATACTTCTGAAACTTCTTATTTCTATCAGTAAAGAAACATGCATTATTTAATGTTATCAATGTTTGCAGTAATTGAAGTTGTTTTAACTGAAAACAATTAAATATTTGAGACATATATGACGAACGTAAATGCCACAATTTATACTTGTTACCCTAGAAAAGCTAAAATTTTGATTGCAAGTACAGTTACTCACAAAAGTGTACATACGCTACCTAAAACTACAGTGCTATGTTGGAAAACAACAAATTTAACTTTTTAATATATACGCAGGTACTCCCTTCTATCTATTGATCAATACAAGGCACAAAAAAATATAAAAAAAAACTGCTGCACAATAGTTAAGCACAAAATTTAATACCTTAAATCGACCTTCACAGAAGCCAAAATACAATAAATACTACAAAATATAACATTAAATTCAATATTCAAAAACCAAAACGTTAGTATTTTGTAGGTTCACCTTGCAAATCTAGGATTGCTTGCAGCTGCCTTGGCATAGAAAGTACAAGATTTTTCAGTTACACTTGCTGGTATTTCAGTCAAAACGCTAATTAACGCTTCTTTTAAGGATTGTTTATTTGATACCTTGTGCTTCCATATCCTTCGCTTCACCTCGTCCCAAATGTGCCCAATTGGGTTGAGATCAGTCGATTGGGGTGGTGAATGCAGTCGTTTAGGCACATTATGAAATATCCACTCTTTGACAACATGAATTGTGTGCTTGGAGTCGTTATCTTGCTGGATAACTCAACGATTTCTGAGCCCCAAGCGTTCAACTGATAGACTCAAATTTTCTCATATAATTTTCAGTATTGTCAGGTGTTGTCTGATTCATGTTTCTATTAATAAAAACTAAATTTCCAGTCCAGATGCCGCCATCGAGCCCCAGACTGTTACAGATCTTCCACCGTGTTTAACAGTTGGGAGCAAATTTTCTGTTGTCAAAATCTTTGTCAATGTATTTTCCAGCAAAATCAATGCTTTTCTGTATATTTTGTTTGGAAATCCAGTACTTCGTAACAGCCTCCGTATAGTTTCTGCATGTATGACTTTATGGATAACTTCTTGAATTTCTTCCCTCAAGTTGAGGAGTACTTGTTCTTGGATTTTCTTTCGCTCTTTTCAATATTGTTCGAACATTGCGTTCATTCACAAGTCTGGGATGACCAAGGTGTGGTTTATTAAATATCATTTCAATTAGTATTTTTTATAATGGTCTGAATTATTGCGCGACTTTTACCAAAAGCTTTTGCTATTTCATCATACGATTTTCCCTTATTCCGTGATTTTACAATTAAATTACGAAATATTTTGTGCCCATAATATAGAGTGACAAAAATTTTAAATGATATGTACGTAGTTCACTCTCCAGCAGTTTATTCGAAACTAACAATTTCCATACATAAAGTGCTATAAATAATAAATAGGAAGGATTTAATCACAAAGGGGTTACTGTATGTTGATTTTTGTGAGATTCTGCTTGTGGGTTTCAATTTTTTAGTTTGCAATTGCGCCTCTGGCTTTATGCTGTGAATTCTTTGTAAGTTTAGGTAGTGTATGTAGACTTTTGCGACTAACTGTATATTCAAGATTCTCAAACTTGTAATAAATGCTCACTAATAGTAGTATTACAAATAATTTATTCGCGAACCTCAAGAAGACATATGGCAGACGTACTTATACACACATAACGCTTACGGAATGACCGCTTATTTCTGCACATAGGCTTAGAAAAGCATTCTCTATCGTAATATCCAATATGAAAAACATTACACTGTCATTACATTATACCATTACTCAACCTCTCCCCTTTCTTACTACTATATCCTATTCTATTTAGTGAGGTTAGTATTTTATCTCGACAAGATATTACATACTTGAATACATAAATGTTGCCTACACTCTTCCGCGCCATTCTGACTAGATATTGGCTTAGTGAATACCTTAGCTAGTTATTGTTGACTGCAGATATATTTTTACATTAATAATACCTTCCTCAACTTTTTATTTTACAAAATTGAATTTGACGTCGATATGCTTTAATCACTTTTGACCAAGACTTTTGACTGATTCCGTAGTACCTGAATTATCTTGATAGAGTGCTGTAGTATTAGTATTAACATCTAATTTCAGTAGAAGTCTTTTTCAATCCAACATGCCTGAAAATTCAACTTCTGTAGTACTTAGCGAAAATGTTGTACATATATTACCGCTATTACCAAAAACTTAACTAAAAGATAATCTACAGTGGATTTCCTGACTCTTACGTAGTAGACATTTGCAAAACTTATAAGAGGTAAACTTAATCCATGTTTTATATACAGCAACTGAAAATCAATTGTTGTAGTCAATTCTTCATTAGTATACTCTAAGCATGCATCAACCTCCAAAATCTAAGAATGTTTTGTACATGCACATTCTTAAGGCAGGCGGTTGTTTACTAGTGAACATTTGCCACATATTTGTTTTCTTTTGTTAGTACAATAAATAAAAACTACAACAACTATATAAATTGTATGAATTAAATACTTGCTTATATTTAAGCCAAATTTAATTAAAAGAACTCCACGCACTATTAACACTGATAATTTAGAATTAATCTTGTACTACGCGTAGTTAGATCAATTCAACTTAATCTGCAGTAGATTGTAAATAAGAGAATTCTCATTGAGCTGCTTATTACAAGGGTTGTCTTTTAAGTTTGCATATAGAGCTGGAATAAACCAATAGATATCTTTCAAAGACTTTCTTGTTTCTCGAAGTATTCTCCGCAAAGATTAATGCACTTTTGCATGCGTTTGAACCAACTCTTGCAGTAGTTATTCCACTTTTGCTGGTACAGTCAAAATTGCGTCTTTAAAGGCATCCATTGCTTCTTCTGACGACTGGACGACATTGTCCACGCAATGCGCTCTTGATTTTCAGAAAAGAAAAGAAATCGTTGGGACTTAAGAGTTCTTTTATCTTGTAGAGGAATTGTTGCTAGATGATCTGCTTTCGAGGCAAATGTCGGAACCATCTTTTAGGACACACTTTGAGAACGGATGACTTTTGTTGTCTCTTCTTCACCTTGAAACACTCAAATAGACGACTGGCGTTTATTTTTTGGCTCGCATGATCCAATTCATCGCCACTGACCATGTTATACACGTTTTTGCAGTTTCCGGCGTTGAAGAAGTCTTGAGTTTTGCAACGCCAATTCTTCATACCAACGAGAAATTGTTGACTGATGTGGTGCTTCATTCCCGAAAACAGAAAAAAAAAATTCGGTGGGACAATCTTCTTGAAATAATTGTCTTCAGAAGATTATAAAAAAAATATTGCGCGAACATGTTCTCAATTTAATTCCATTTTTCAATTAACTTGCTAAATTTCACAGTTCGTTATAGCTACAACATTGGACGTATTGCACTGAAACTTTGGATATAGGTTAACTAAAGATGGAGGTTAATTTTTAATAATGACATTTGATTAGCGGTCCCAGTACGCGAAAAGATCTCTCGTATAAAGCCACACACAAAGGAGATATTAGAGATATCATATATGGACTCAACGGAGGACATCTTTAAAGTGTTTGATTGTATATATGTATAATAATGAAAATCATGGGGCTAAGATACTACCGCATTAAATCTTTAGAACGCGATCTGTAAGATACTGTATACATATTATGTAAATATGCTTTCAACTTCTATATAAAACACAATTGGTTTGCCAGTCATAAAAAGCATAAATATTTAACTATACCTATTTGTGACGTCGAATAATTACTGCTGGAGTTCGTTAGCATCACACAAATGGTACTTTATTCGGCATAATAATATTTACATAAGTTCAATAAAATATTTACTTTTATCGGAAACATAATTTTGCAGCAGAATTTCCAAGAAAAAATGTAAAAAGGCTACGAAATAGTATCTTGATTTTCTTAGGTAAAGTTATTTGACTGAGATAATCCGGTTGTTTTTGAATACCTATTGCGCACTAGATTTTATTAAAACGCATTGGAGCTATTAATACGCCATATTTGATTATTTTAGTAGTAGATAATACATATACAACTAAATGTTCCTGAGCGTTTAGCTCTTTAGAACTATTTTGGGTTTGTATTGTATACCGTATATATTGCAGGATGACGTTCGTGGTTTTATGTAAACGTTTCTGCAGAGAAAATAAATATGATATACCAACGCAATCGGCATAAATACATATATACGACAGATGAGATGTTGTTAGTAGTAAACCAACACTTACAACTTGCAGTAACTTTGATACGAATAACGGAAAATTAGAAGCAATAGCTTCTAATTTTACGGAATTAACAAACATTTAGAAAAGTCGAAACGAACTAATAATGTATTCTAGTAAAAAAGAAACGTAAAAACCAATAGAAAAATCATATTATTGGGAACAAACCATCCACACATTCTAGTAAAACGAACCCGTTAGAAATTCAGCACTGAGACTCGACTGCTTGGAAATAGACCATTGGAATTTGAAATGGTAAAGGTTAGTACAAAGTGTACTAAACCAAAGCAATAATTGGTGACACATCAAAGACTAGCAACATTTCAAGGAACTTAAAATCATCCTGTCTTCAGAAAAAAATAATGGCAATCATTTCTTGGAACTATCTGGGAATTTTGCTATTTGCAAGCTTAATGCATCATATTAGAAACTTTACTAAAGGAAAAAGACCTGGAAGTAGCAATAAAGGCAGGCTTAGTTTTGAGCATATCACGCGGAGGATACTCTAGCCAAAATTTTTTTGAATTTTCGAGTTGAAAATCTTCCCTTATTACTAACAGAAACTACTTTATTCTTTTATATCAGTGCAGAGACCTGAAAGCTTCTGTTGATGAATTCGTATTGTTAATTTCTGAATCTCAAGATAACATTTAAGAAAACAAAATTTAAAGAGAAAATACAAGAACATTTTCAGAAAAAATTAACGATGTTATTGAAATAGTGCATTCAAAAGGGAAAAAGAATGTGTTTTTCGCAGCATAAAATGACCCATCGTTCGCCGTAAACAATATAAGATTATTACATATACAGAGTTTTGCAAGTAACTGATCTGATCATTTCATCCCGACAGCTATTAAGAGGGTAGCGAAATTACCCTAGCAAACGACGCATATGTAATGTATTTCATAGCTTGAAGGTTTTGACGACAAATACGAATAAAATATTCTACAACAATTTTTGTTTCAATCAATCTAAATTGATATTGATTTGAAGTATGATTTTAATTACTCTGTCTCCGGCATAGTGCTTGCGCCGCTTTGTTTAACGCTTTCTTTAATTGGTGTTTCTATCAATTTCCTTTATATCATCCATCAATTTCATGCCAAGATCTAAATAAGAAATATAAAATATCTATTTTTTTATATTGACTCTTACAAAACGAGGCCAATTCATCCTCTCCTTACGTACTGCTGCTTGGTTTATTGATGATGCAATTACTGCAGATGTAACGAAGCTCAAGTTCGAAAATGTTCACATTTTAACGCATATTGTACAAAAGTAAAATCGAGAAATAAGTAGGTAGTGTGCAATATATTCCTTGATACAAATCATAATAGCATAAATGAAACTACATGCTAATTGACACAAATTGGTGAATGCGTCAAAATGCTAGTTTGTATTAGCTCTAGTATATAAAAATGTGCTGCATAAATTGGGTGCTACAATATATTACCACATTCAGGCTTACTGACGGCGAGACTATCATAAAATAATTTAATAATTGCGATGTTTGTAGATTTTGTCTAAATTTTCAGCGCGAAACCCAATATTTGATTTGAGTATATCACCCACATCAAATAAAAATGATAATCAACTGAACCGGATCTCATCAAAAGCTATTTATTTATTTACAACCCCGTCTGTGGTAAGTGCTGAGTGGATTGAGTAGCTTAGTAACTGCCATTGCCGGTCCCAAGTCCGGATAAAGAAGGAGGGTTCTCAGGTCAGGTTAGCTGCCTACCTGGAGGAAAAAGGTAGCTTAGACCATAGACCCAAAGATATGCCTCGGCACTGGACGGATCTAATGCCGAACACCTACATTCGAAGAGGCATTGGAGGAAATCAGGCAAAATAGCCTACCTAACACGTGTAGAAAGGAAAAGGTAATTATTGCTGGATGTGAATAACCCGTTATATATGCGTTTCCTTAATGAACTTGGTAATACATGCCCAATTTTTGCTGAAGCAGCTATTGTTTTTGTGTTCCGTTTTAGAAGCGTGTCCTAGTATGTATATATTGCTTTGTATTCTTACTCCTAAATAACTTTCTTCGTTTGCTTCCTTTATTGTTATTTTTATCTCACTTTCGATCTTTTTTCCATCTTATGAAGATCATGTATTCGGTTTTGCTTTTATTTATGGCTAGTATGTTATTACAGCACCATTCTTCAATTTTTTTCGTATCCTGGTATATATGTGATTGGTTTTCTATTTCGTTTTCACCGTGATCCGCTATAATTACATCACCAACGTATGCATATAGTTTTCCTTTCAGGTTTATTTCTGAGATTGTTTGTGTATATATTATATAAGATTGGGGACAGATTTCTTCCTTACGATAAGCCGTATTCTGCATACAGCGCACCACTTTCTTCTTTGTTTATCTTTGTGATTTGTTAAGAAGGTTTTTATTAGGTTTAATTCGGTTCCTTCTACGCCTAAACCTTCTAGTTTTTCAATTAGTTTTGTTTTTGATATTGTGTCGAATGCGCTTTCCATGGTTACTACTATATTTTGAACCTCCAACTTTCTCTTTATCGGATTAATTAGATCATACATTGTAGATGTTTCCGAATTCTTTTGGAATGCATAGCGCTGTTGGTGTATTATACTGTTCTTTAATAGATAATCTGACAACCCTGCTTGGAGAATTTTGTTTAATGATGAAAGCAACGAGGTAAGGCTGTAGTTTTGTGGTTCTTCTCTTTTGTTTTTCGTGAAGATAGGATCAATAATTCTTTGCTTTATATAGTCTGGATATTTCCCTACTTTCGGAATAGCGTTCATTAGTTTTACTAGGTGCTAACATATCCTCATTATTTTTTATTAGGTTGTTTGTTATTCCATCAAATCCAGGTGCCTTGCGGTATTGTAATTCACTAATAATTCTGTTAATTTGTCCAATACCTGCGTCTTAGAACATAGTTCATGTTGCGTTTTTGCTTGGGGTTAATGGTTTTGTAGGTATTTTCATGTCTGCTGCTCTGCCAAATGTTTGCTTATGTTCGCAAAGTATTTGTTAATTTCGTTTGTTGCTTCTCTGGTGGTCCTCGATTTGTTTCCGTCCTCCCTTGTGACCACTTTCATTTTTGTGAGGTTTTTTTCTATTTCTGTTTACTTGTGTGTTTATTAATCTCCAGGCAGTTTTCGGATCGGATTGACATTTGATGAGAAGACGTAGTCCGCTAAAATAAATCCATCATATTCATAATCAATTCTATTTAGGTAAAGTCTCATCAACGCCAAAAACGAGAAAGAGAATTAAAACAATTGTCAAGAAGAATGTAATGATGGATAGTATGGCATACGTTAATGTAGGCTGTCTAAAGGTTTGCTACCATATATTACATCATTCTTGCTAAATTAGTTATTGTAAAACGGTCTGACACAAACTTATATTGCAACATTTATTAATTTTAAGCAAAATACCTCAACTAATCAATAATATATTCTTCTCCATTATTTACGATTACCTCTCAACGATCTGGCAGTTTTTCGATTTCACGCCCGAAGAAATACGGTGATTCGTGAAGAAGTAGTCAAGTCAGTTTTGAAGTGCGACGTCGTTATTAAAGGAGATTAATCGAAAGTAGTTCAATAGAGAGCGAAAGAGATGGAAATCTAATGGAGCGAGATCCGGAAAATAAGACGAATATGAAATGATCTTCCAACCGAGTGATGTTAGCAGTTCGAGCGCGAACAAGATCGTTTAGCAAAATTACATGATGATGTCTTCCCAGGAGTTGTTGACGATATACCTCAGAGACGATAGGTACTTTCTTCGAAGCAGATCATAATTGACGATACCACGAGGAATTGTCTACTTATTAAGTCTTTTCTTGTTGTTAATATACAGGTACCATTTTCCGTTGCTAGTAACAACGTGGGATAGAAATGCTTGATATGTTGACGAACTAAACGATCCCCAACTAAGAAATAGACATAGATATTGTACCATACACTCAGTTCTTAAATTTTTCTGATGGAATGTAAGTACCGTACTTATGATACCAAAATCCAACATGTAATGGCCAATTTCCGCGTTAATTGATGTGAATTATGATTAATTAAGTCCGGTGGTCTCCTTGGACATTGAAATATTTATTGATTTATAATGTGTATATTTCGGCATTATGTATGAAGCAAAATTTGTAAATGACCGCCATGGCTTTGCTGACACATGTTTGCTCTTTTAACAAAATTTGCAATAACACTATTGTATACTTTTGGCGGTATTTCATTGATATAGAGTCTAATTTCGGCCTTTAATGCTTCGGTGGTCGCGAATTTGTTGGCATGAACCTGTGACTTCAGATAACTTCGCAGCCAGAAGTCCAAGGGTGTTAAATCGCAAGAACGTAACGGCCAATTCGAGTCACTAAATCGGGAAATGACGCGACCAGGAGCAAACTCGTGTAAGGCAGTCAATGTTTAACAGGCAGTATGACATGTGGCACCGTCTTGCTGGAACCACATGGCGTCAAGAGCAATATTTTCCAATTGAGGCACAAATAACTGCGTCTTCATAATACGATAACGTTCGCTATTTACCGTTACTGAACTATCTTCCTCATCTTCAAAGAAATACAGCCCAATTATTCCTCCACACTACAATGCACACCAGACAGTGGCGCATTTTGGATGCATTGCTTTCTGATGAATCATTCATGGATTTTCTGAGGCCCAAATACGACAGTTTTGCCAATTAACGAAGCCATCGTGGTGAAAACGGGCCTCATTGCTGAAAATGATTTTGTTCGCAAAGTCGGCACTTACGTGTTTGCTCAAGGATCGAATTGGTGAACTTTCTTCGCTGTGCACGGTCTGTCGGCAGAAGTTATATTTTTTCCAGGCAGTTTTCTTTCTGTGTATTAAATATTACAAATATCTACTATAGTTGTTCATTATTGACATGAATTTACAATTTTAAAGTTAAAAAGAAGTCCCTTAAACAACACGTGCAGTGGTGAGGCAAATTCCACTATCGTTACCTATATATGCATATAACTTACATACTTTTGTGATTAATTATAATATCTTCCAAATTATTTCCAAAAGACGTATAATGTACACATTATTAAAATAACTATCGTCACGGAATAAAACACACACTTTCATTCCATCTAGAGTGTCTTTACTGTGTAGCCTATCATTTAGATAAACAAGCAGAGTATAGTGAGTGTATCCCCGGAAACGACCTATTATTAAAATAACGACAGTATCAAAGTCACAGATGTCGAAGTTGTCTCTCCAGAGAAAAATTCGTTGTTTTTCAAATTAAATATATAGTTATTAAAATTTTAGTTATTTGGAGTAAAAAGTATCCCAGCTGATATATTCATAATAATTTGGAGTTCCGGATACTTTGGTGACAGCCGAAGACCAGGAAATCTAGAATACGATACAGTACGTGTGAATATGAGTACGATTTCAAAGTTAAAGACTTAAAATTGTAATAAATTATCAAAATTCACTGTTCTTTTGCTCTCATTTTATATTTCGTTTATATAATTTGCAAATTTAGCTAGACAGGGATTGTTTTAGGCAATTGTTAAAAAAGAAATTCTGTTAAAAAGCAATACAATATACATTTTGTTTGTCAATATATTTATAGAATCTTACATTTGGCCACTTCAATTATTTAATTTTGTATACATTTGAATATAAAACAAATAAAAATTTAAATAAAAGAACCCTTTCGGGAAGTAAAGAGCCTGAGATTTTCCACCACAGGTGATTATTCGGAATTATATTTTTGTGAAAAAGATTTCTGCTAAAGTGTACCACGAAACAATAATAAAACCATTTAATACGAATTCTATTTCAAAATTGGCACCGGTACTTTCAGCAGCATCCGGAAATAGGCGACAAAGCAAAGTTTACTCAGAAATGGTTAAAACAAAATATTCTCAATGCAGTTAGTTGAGTGTCCTCCGTTAAACTCCGGACCTTACGTCATTAGACTATAAAATATGGTCTGTTTTAGAGGAGATGGCTTGCTAGCGATTTAAGATTGGTCAAAGAGATTGAAGCCGCACGTTAAAGCCAAAATGGTTGGTTGAGCTAAATTTGTTGTGCAATGATGAAATCTTTATGTAACAGTATCCACGGCTAGACTAGATATTTATATCGATTAGCGTTGCTACTTGTTAAAAGTACTTGGTCTTACGTGTTCTCTACTATTTTTGTGATATTGGCTGTGAATTTAGACAGTAAAATTCACTTAAGCTTATTAAGAAAAATAAAAGAATACATTTTTTAAGCACAATTATTTTTGAACGGCAATCCTTTTCATTAAAACTGTTATTGGATCCTTCTATCCCGTAGCGAGTTATAAAAAATATTTAAGCGTTTTCGTGCGCTATCTCGACATCTATTTATCTTCGGTGTAATTGGTGGCTAAACGGCAAGATACCGAAGGGCTAGAGAGAGTGTGATTATACGCTTCTAATCGACGATAGTATGCCTAGCCTAGCAGGTAGATGAGATATGACATGATACAGGTGTGAAATACAATGGAACCAATGCACACCTGTTCGACAATAGTGGTAGGAATGCAGTTCTCTGTTCTTTGAACACCTGGTCGGGTCGGTGCGCGTTGCAACTATGCCATATATACATAGAGATAACTGCAGCGCTGCACAAAAGTCACACGGAACTCACGCTGGGAACGGGTGGGACTCGACAAAACGCGTCCCGATCCGTTTATTCAGCTTGGACGCGTATGCAGTGTGGTCGGCGTTTCCATTGGCGTACACTATTCTATTAAATCTGTATACATACGTCTATAGAAATTTAATGTCCCGTTGAATGAGTTTCTATTTCCGAACGATGTGTTAACGTTCATCGGGAATAGAAACGCAATTATCTCAAAGCCGGTTCGTTCTAGTGCCGTGAGAGTAAATTGATTTGAAATTGTTCTTTTAATTTTCATTGCATGATATGAAGCAATTCCTAAAACAACAGTATTACTTAACTATAAATAACATACAATTTATATCGTATTACAGATGAATAATAATGTTCAATCCTATGTGGTCTAAGACAAATAATAAGTAATTTAAATTTACTTTATACAATAATAACATACCTCATGTCTAAGAATTTCAATAACATGCAATATCTTCGCTATTCGTCAAAAAGGAAAAATGAGTTTGGAATGGTACCGAAAGACTCTCCTGAGCACATTTTAAGCGACTTGTTGGTTTGTATAACCCCCCAATACAGTCTTTGTCCAATTTATTAGGACCACTTTTTAAAATAGCGATTTTGTTAAAATATATAATGAGCAACATATTGTACAGTATAAGTTTATTCAGAACTGTTTATAGATATCGTTACAACTATATAATTAATATTTTGTAATGCTTTCTTTCTATTCAAGTCTATTCAAGCGTTAATGGTATGTCTAATTTAAATATTCATTTAAGCTGTTTTGTGTTACCTTTCGCCAATTTTCAATTGTGTAATGCTGATGACGTTTTACTCATTCATAACGTGCTCCCTTCATTATCGGTGCTAACCTTGGCTTTTTCAGGGGACGTCTGCATTTTAATTCGGCTTCGTTCAATCATCTACGTACTGCACGCGTTTAAATTTGCACTCCTTGTTGAGACATTACATTTCCTATTTCTTTAGGGGATAAACCTCGGATTACTGTTGCTGGTTGCAGGATACGTCGATCATCTCGAAAAGGATCACTACTAAATGCTTCTCTTGCCGCAAAACGCGTTTCCATACTTATAGTGGGTATCTTTTCTTCCGTTAAAACAGCGATTCGTTGCACTGTTTATCGGATTACTTCTTCTTCCTTTACAATTGTGCGTTGCTGTGCCCAGCATTGCGTCAATACGCAGTTTTTTCTCATTTGGTATGTCCTCTTTTTACCCATAAGGGAAAACTATAAAGCGCATACAAGCAATAACGTAAAGTGCAACACTAACACGTAAACACGGAAAAAACGTTGTTACATAAACAGATAAACATTCTTTCTACAATAGTAACCGATCCAAATAATATCCTATGAATTACTTTGTCTTTCAATCTTGTTCCTACCCATCTTCTATGCAGTACAGAATGATTCATGAGGGGGATAATAATGGGCAGGAGATCATTAGGTGGCACTTTCTTAATTTCGTAGAAAGATATTTAGGGAACGTATTTAGATAGGTATTGTAAACCCTATTCATGAATTTTATACTTGTAGTTGTAAATTATCACGTTGGAAACACACAAAAGCTTAAATTTATAAGGTGGCCCTAATAAAATGAACAGGGACTGTAATTATTGTTGTGATTGAGTTTTAAATAGATAAAGGAATTTTTATTTTATACCTTTTAATAATAATAAAAATAATCCGTGCCTTCACATCTCTCAACGGCTTTTGTACATTATAGGGATCATCGGTTGTTCATCAGTTGCTATTACACCTGCACCCGTGGTGCGTCGTAAGATATTCGTCCTTAGCACTCACCTTAGCGTGAGGAGAACCACGGAAAGCTTGAACGCTGAGAAGTAGGAGTGTAGGGGAACGAACACAGAACCTCGAATCCCTAAAGTGATAGGCAATCGCGTTAGACGGTGAGCCATCAGTTATATATCGTCGTTGGCGTCATATCCTAAGTTTCGGCCATATTTTTTGCACGTTCTGTACATATTAAATACACTACTTTAGGCGCTTTTCTTCATTCGGATTTAATATTTTGTTTTAGCTCATTTATTAATTTTCCGAGCCTAATCATAACCCTGAGACTGGGAGCCAAGTTAAAATACTTTCATTATTGCTTCTACGTGTTTATTCCAATTTCTAAAATACATTTTAAAAAATGTTTCCGTTATGGAGCAGAGCGTATGTGCTGTATGCGGAAGTTCTATAAAAACTTCTCAGATGAGGCGCATTCTCACCTTAATGCCCATGTAAATAGGCAGAACTGCCGCTATTGGTGTTCAACAAATCCAAAAGCATGGGAGGCCACTTCACTCGCCAAAACTGTTTGGGCTGCAATATCGGCACAAGGAGTTATCGGCCAGCATTTATTTCAAGATGACAGAAGTCGTACAATAACTGTAAATTTCTAGCGATATGGAATCGTAGCACTTGGTTCCAATAAGATGAAGCCCTGCTGGTTATTCGTGAACTTTTCCTTGGAAAATTGATATAAACTGGTCGATACGTAGCCGTAACTTGACCCTAATGAACTTTTTCCTATGGAGCTAGCTTAAATCAAAGATATGTAACAACACTCCTCACACCCCGAATGAATTAAAAGAGAATATTTGAGGAGAAATAGCGGCTATCATAGAGAATATGTATCAGAAATTTTGCTTCACGTTTAGAATAGTACCAGCAAAATAACGGAACACATAGAAGACATAATTTTTAAGAAACAAATTCCCAAAGCTTGTATTTTAATAAAAGATAAACATTTATTAATTAAACCTGGCCATTATTTTGTTGTTCTTTTTATTTTGAAAAGGACTTTTGCGACACCTTGCGTTATCATTATTTTAAAAGTTGAAATTAGGAAATTGGCTTAACTAAGTTTTGCTTTAATAATAAAACATTGTCAGCGTTCTGTTCTCGGAAAACATCCTGGGTCACGTTTATCAGATTCTTGATACATATTGTAGTTTTCTAGGAATACTATAAAATAATCGTGTATGAATCATCCTGTACATACTTATCTATACGGTTGCATTTAACATTCAACTATTTGTTGAAGTAGTTTGAAACATCGTTACTGTTTAGTGCTATTTGCAAGCAATAGAATTTTAAACCGCCATGACTTTCATAAATAGAATATACAACAAAAAATATTTATAGTAAACAAGTTTGTTTTATATTTGCCATTTGATTGGCAGATCCGGTTGATTACTTGTGAAAACCATATTCGTCTATTAGCTTCAGTAAAAATAGAAGTATTAATTAATGCGGTATAAAATTTTGAATGTGAAGCATTAATAGTTACGGACTGACAAGTCTATCACCTGTAACACAGCAGCTACTTATAATGATATTATAGTAAACTCGATATACACTACGACTCATAAGTTTAAAACCACTAATTATTGCTTTAACGTATGATGTAAATAGCACCTCTAAAATTAGATATAAATGCACCAGCAGCTGATAAGGTGTTTTGGTTTTAAGTAAACGTAAAATTCTTAGAAATTTTAATGAAAGCTGCTTTCTACAATTAATTTAATTTCTGTGTATTCTGTGGATTTCTGTGAATTCTGAGTGCACAACTGTTTATATGTATTTCTATGAAAAGTTTCAATCAATTTTAAAAGCAGTTCAATCGCTTGCAGTTTATTTGTATAATTCATATAATATACTTATGAAAATAAAGCAATCAAATCACACCTCGAGGTCTTTAAGAACATACGGACCAAATATAGAATTCCAAGACACCGAACGCTACACAAGGTACTCCCCACTACCACACCGCAAGACGTGCACATAACGAACCGTATGCATCAGCATCACCGCGATCCATTGTGTCTCGGGATCTAGAGAAAACGTTTGACAAAACCCGCTACGAAAGACTACTTCCTGAAAATAAAGAATGCCAGGTTTCCCATTAGACTCCAGAAGACTGTCAGATTGTAGATCCAGAACAGGAGATTCCATGCTATCGCCATTGGTTCTGGCTTCTCTGTGAGGTACATGGAGTCTGAGGTCCCGCAGTTATCCGTACTAGGTCCTATGCCATTCACGATTTACATCGCAGACATTCCAAAATGTAAGGACCACCGAGTGTTCAATGCCATTTATGCGGATAACACCGCGATAGTGACAACTTCCAGACACTCTAAGATCTCGCTCAGAGTTGCGCAAGTATACTTGCCCAAATTGCGAGGAAAACGGCCGCGTTCACTCGGCTCATCAAGAGATGCAATAAAAGATGAGAGCGGAGATTAAATGCAGTGGTGAGTAAAAGTATTTTGGAATGATCTTCGACAAATGACTCACCATTTCCGAACATCTGAAAGAAGCAAGGTCTAGGGCAACCGGCACCATACGTCAGCTCTTCCCTTCTCCTTTCCAACCCAGTCCTTAATCCCAGAACGGCAATAAAAATGTCTATAGGACTCCAAACGAACATATCTCAGGCGGAGGCTGAAAATATCCTTCAAAGAGGACTTAAAGTGCAACAATCAATATATTTACGAATAGCCTAGGAAGACTCTACATGATTACGTATTCGAATTTGGCCAGGTACGTATTTACTTATGGAATTTATGGTATTTAGAATGTCACAATTACGTCATAGAGTGGTGGGTCCTAAACCATCAAGGGCTAGAGGGAAATAAGAATATTTAATTAGCCAAAAAACAGCGAGAATGTTTTTATTGAGAGCAATCCCTGTTGTGGTCTACAAAGATGCCACCTAAGACACGGAATTAAAAAATGTGAAGAACATCAAAAGGCCTCGCAATGGATAAACATCCCTGGACAAAGTGATCTGAAGGCATTCATGTCGTCCTGGCTTAGTACAGCAGACATCTTTTAGCAAAGAAAACTCCAGACTCCTAGAACTTGAAAAAGCTGAGGATCAACTCTGTCGTCTACGTCAGGAACCGAATGCTAGAAACGGCAGAACAGATATTATGTATTGCCGTCATTTGCTCTCAAGATGAATTTTTCACAAGGGAATGTTTAACACTTTAAGACCGAAAGAAGAAGGACCCTAAACTAATACCAAGATTTTTCAAAAGTTTCGCAGTATTTTAAATTCATTTAAGACATTGTTCTATCCAATATAATAATGAAGTTATAAATGAAGTTTACTGTACATCGCGATGATGAATTTAGTATGTATTTATTTCTTTTGAGTAAATTTTTGTTACAGGAAAAAAAAAAGGAATGAAGTAAAATTCATTAAGAAAATTTCAAAATTATACAGACTTATTATACATAAGACCATAAACGCGTTGTCTCTTATAACTTCAACAATAAATTTTCCTCGACTACGCCAGGTGTTCTAAGTGCGTGGCGTAGCGAGCAATCTGTAGATAATTCGGTTCGAGTAGTGGAGAAGTTAATACCGCTTAGACTGTGAAATATTCGAAAACGCTGCCAGCGAAAATTGGATGATAAACTGGTTCCGAAGTGTTATGCGCGGGAAGCTTTTGAATCGAACTCGTAAGTAAATGATTACCTATGTCAGTTGTATATTACAGCTATTTAGTGCTATTTACCTTATAGATAGGTTGTTTGGTATCTTTTGCCGTCTCGACTTCGTATTATCGATGCTATCAACCATTATTTATGGCTCATTAATGTTTCGCTATTTTTATTAGCGGAATGGTGTTCGAGTCACGGCAAATTACCTACGAAGAGATAGATTATGGAAATATTTGCACTGTTACTTCTTGATAGTGCTGTACGATGTGCGTGTGCAATACATCAGAAGTTTTAGTTGCAATTCTACACTCCAGTTAAAAATTTTATTGCAAAATATTTATGCGATAATAATTTAGAATTCCGTTTGCATTTTGATTTGACATAAACCGCTAAAGTAATAGTGATCCTATACTTAACCTAAATCTGTAACAATTTTAATTTCTGAATAGTTAGAAGATTCACTTATATCGTTCGAAATGCATTATCAACTTTTATCTTGGAATATCTAACGTGTTCCAAGGATAACATTTAATAATGAAATTATAAACTTTTCCGACCAATGATAACAACTTTTCATTACGATCTTTTTATCAATTATTAAACCACTTTTAACACTCTTATTTAGACTTTAAAATACATATTAGTGTTAAGTGTAATTAGCATTCCCAATGTAATTTTAAACATTGTTTTTTATTCTAAAACCCTATCGGCTTTACATGATAAAAGTTCTGAAAAATGAGAGCCAGAGGGCGTGTAATTTACGTATTTCCCATTCATAAATTTGTCTGTAATAAATTACCAGTAATTATAGGAAAAACAAATATATTGACAATATTTGGTATATACGAAATTGAAGTTACCTGTTGCTGGAGTAAATTGGGTATACAGTGTTACGCGCACAACATTCACTTATTTCGACTTAACCTTTTCCCGATTTAGGCCTTTTTTTGATGTTTTGGGTTAAAAACTTAGTTGGCATTTATCTCGAACTCTGTCCTTGCTGAAACAAGGCAGCATTTGCTGTATTTACCGTTCATTCTTTTTATTCCGGGCCTAGGTTGGATACTTTTTGTTATATTTTGTCGCTGGTATTTAGATTAGCATTGGTTAGGTTTGGGACGGGGATTCGTCGACTGCGAGTTCACTGATTAGAATTCCTTTCTGTTTCTTTACTCTACCCAGTGTCGTTATGCACGAGGATTTTGTCATTTTGGCATTATCTCAAGGCACGGCATGCTTCTGTAATTTCCTGTTCAGATCTTCCGTCCTGATTTCCTTTCTACTCTTTACTTTCTACCTCTTTCTCTTGTTTACTCTTTTTATTTCAATTTTCAATCCAGTCGGGTTATCTTAGCAGGCGCGGGTTCGCTCTTAAACAGGACTAGGGCTGCTTTATTTATTACTTAAGTGGGTGTCTACTGTACCGCGATAGAAAAGACACACCCCATGTTGTTGGTTTGACTTTTAGTTAACATTTAGTTATATCTTCTTTCATCAATTTCTTGTTTTACTTAGTTTCTAGTTGTTACGTGTACAGATTTAATTTGTCACTTTTCTTTTTCACAACGCTGTATACTAATAACTTCCCCCCTCACTCCCAAAGAGATTTAGTATACAGCGTTGTGAAAAAGAAAAGTAACAAGTTAAAATTGTTCACGTTACAACAGTCATACTGAAAACCAGCCCAAACGCAAGTGTGGTTATTAGACATATGGCTATTTTATAATGAATTATTAAGTTTATTTGCAGTATTTTACCCTGTGTTGGTGTGCTTTATATTCTTGCTAAGGTTTTTTCTATCAATTGTTAAAGAAGCACATAGACAGCTAAAGCAATGTCCTGCGTTTTTATCTACTTATCTTCGTTTACTAGATCGTAATTCATAAAAGGATACCTAATAAATCCGACGAAAAACACACTCACTCTTTCTCATGCTAACCAGAAAGGTTACAATCACTGGTTTATAGAGGCTATAACTTTTCTGGGGTAAGACGTGGAGCACTAAGAAAAAAGTAAAACGTTTAATAAGCCGATAATGAGAATGGATTCATTCCAAGGGAGATCGAACAACTGCACTAGAGATTACCATAATGAGATGAACTGTAAATAAAAAAAGTAGCTAGTGGGGAAGCTGATACCAAGTTTGCTCCAAAAAAGTGTTCCCGTTGTAGATAACGATCACAATAACGAAGTAAAAAAGTGAATTAAGTAAGAATTTCGTAAAGATGACATGAAAATATGGTTGGCGCGAAGAAATATTTCAACAATGTGATAGACTGCTTTATACAGTCTGATAAAAATGCATAAACCACGCTTCAAAGCATACAAAATAAGCCTGTATAGACGAGTGCGCATTCATTGATGGCGTTGATATATTTCGAAAGCTGTCAGATATACCTGAAGTCGGGATTCATACGCGCATGGCTAGTATGTGCACGAGTGCCGGATTAGATTAATGACGGCGAATCGATAGCGTTCTTTGTTATGTTCGATGCATGTTAATAGATTTCCAATATCAACATTTTACCATGCAGTATTTTTGTGTGTAAAAGACATGCTAAGCGCAAACAACACCGGTTACATGCACAACGTAATGTACCATATTATAAATTTGTACATGACTTCATTTATATGTTAAGTATGTGCAACATTCCACAAAATATCGTAGATAATGAAGAACTTCGAAGTATAAGTTTTGGGGGAAATACGTTCCGGAATGTAGATTGTCCACAAGAGATCAATTGCAATATTATAATTACATAATTTTCATCGGGTGAAAAACATTATTAGGGATCAAATAAAGGCAAAGTTAAAAGATCAAAAAACATGGCTGAAAGGAGATGAAACAACGGATGCAAGAAAGAATTGTATGTTAAAGGTGTTAGTGCATACTAGTCCGAGCACTCCTCAGCCACCACAGCTAGTATTGACGAAATGGAGAACGTGGCTTAAAGCTGTTTTATATTATGAGAAATTTTTACATATCATTAAACCTTGCATCTTAAATTTAAATCCGCTAGAAGCCTAAGCAATTTCAGCAAGTCATCGGCTGGTTTCGGATACCGAAATCTATACTCAAATAGAGCAAAATTTAGCTGTCATTGCATAAAGCGCTAAATATAGTAGACTACCTCGAAACTTCGTTAGGAAGTCTGACAGATGGTATAGGAAGATTAACGACAGATAAATTGTGTGCGGTTATAAATAAGCATCCTGTTTTTTAAACTATAGTGCGTATAGACAACAGTTTAATTGAAAGCCAAGAGTGCGAATATGTTCGTATGTGAACACCACATCATTAGACGCAAAACGCTCCTTTTCCAAATACACCAAAATAATGAATACGTAGGCTTCCACGACCAGAGTTAGTAATAAACGAACTAACGAACCTTCTGAAGATTTTCGCCTCTAGCGCGGTTAACACGTCGAGCTACTGTGACCTTCTGCCAGAGTGGTTTCGCCTCTAGCATGGTTTACACGTAGAGTTACCATACCACTTTGGTTTCCTTGTATTCTCCTGAAGAAACTCCCTACCACGGAGGCGAAACGTCGAGATCACACCTTTCTCTTTCCTTCTCTTACTCTTTTTACCTTTTCTTTCTTTTTCACGCCCCTCTCCTCCCTTTCATTTTTCTTCTTTTCATCTCTTTTTATTTTTATTTCTTTCTCCTCTTACTCCTATTTCGTTTCTATATATCTCATCATGACACGGTCTAATTCCGGAAGTAGTTCGTTCATTATACCAACATATTTTCCCCTCGTCGTAGGAGTATGTCTGAGTAAGCACTGGAAGGCATGCTGACACAATACTACAGCAAGTAATTACATTCAATATGTTTAATATTGATGGTAACCGAGCAGTGCGCTACTGCGAAAACACTCGTTTCTGCAGCCTTACTACAAAATGAGAAACCTTTTTAAGAAGTTGGTCGTACAACTTTGCCGTTAATACTCTACCATTGCAGCCTTAGAACTTTATTCTAAAAAAAATATGTTTCTTGAATTTTTCTCCAGATTTATGCAACAGAAGTAGAGGGAAAGTTTACAAGCAATGATCCATGATTCCAAAGTGGTTTCGCCTCTAGCGTGGTTTACACGTCGAGTTACCGTGCCACTTTGGTTTCCCTGTTTCCCTGTTTGTCCTGAAGAAGCCCCCTACGACGGAAGCGAAACGTCGAAATCTCACATTGTCCCTTTTTCTTCTTTTTCTTTCTTTCTTTCCCTATTTTTATGTCTCCCATCTCTCTTTCCTTCTCTTACTGTTTTCTCTTCTTCTTGTTTTTCACCTCTCCTTTTTTCACGTTTTCTTTTTATTTCTTTTCCTCTTACTCTTATTTTATTTCTATGTATCTCATCATGACACGGTCCAATTCTGGAAGTAATTCGCTTATTAATAATTCACTATTACATATGTTTTCGTAAAGAGTCTCTGGCTTTATAAAACAACAAAAAGAAATATTTTAGTTTTTGTAGTGTGCACAACAGCAATAAAGCTACACCGTCACGCTTTAATCAACTTTATTTAGTTTCTTGTTGTTCTATATTAAATTCAACCTAACTCAATTTGTTTCTTTAATCTCGAGCTCTGCGCACATATTTTACTTTTGACTATTGTATCAATTCACGCCAGACAAAATTAAAAACAATGTATTATTATTCAAATTCATTAACATCGAAAATATCTAACCGTAGTGAATCCAATTCACTCCATATTATTTATCCACTTTTGTCGAAGACTGTACCTCCGATGCGAATGCAACGGTTACTTGTCTGGATATGAGGTTCCCCATTCGGCTATTGCATTGTCTACTGCGCATCCGGTTCTCACCGGCAAAGACATTTTCTCTGATCTCGATCTGTACTTACAGGTACTTCATACTTCCAGGTACTACATTAATTTTTATGGGATTAGAACAGACTAATATTAATCTATTCAATCAATGATGTCCCCATATTGATGCCTCACGCTACACCATTATATGTAACACACTCTACTCATTAACGTAGGTCTCTTAATTTAACTCGTGGATTTTTTTTTATATAGTCAAAATGTTATAAATCAAGGTGAACTTGAAATAATGTATGTAAATGTACACTTTTCGCGAACGGTAACAGTAACTACTGTAGCTTTACATTTCAATTAATTTGGTGCATTCATTGAAATTTCATTGAAGAAAGCAACGTACAATATATTTAAATTAAGTAACAAGAAATGTTAAAAGTGATAAATATCTCATTAGTTTATTAATGTTTCAGAATATGCTAATTTGAAAGGAGTGCTGTTTATATTCCATTGCAATATTATACAGGATTGTTTACGATGACATTTGAACATAATGAAAATATGACTTTAAAATTTTAGCGAGCAATTTTATAGGTAATAACAAATTTTCCAAAAATATTTTAATTTTCGTGTCACACTTGACAAAGCCGGAAGCAATATAAATATAATACTTTCTATACTATAGATTGCTTTATTAGTGCTTTTAAATACGAATTTAATATTTGGTATTCTGGATCTAGGGTATTCAACTTTGAGAAATTATTTTTTTCTGAAAAGTTTCTTACATATACAAAGCAGAGATGAATCACTTTGCCAGTTTACAGCAACGCGGGCGCCATGAGTTTGGTTGCGTCCGACGGAATGATGATATTATTTATTACGCTCTCAGTGGCCAGCATATCTTTGATAACTTCTTCTTTCAATTGTAAAACGTTTTGTGCAGAACTTTGAATGGTATTTACGGTCACTATTGTACTAAAAAATAAACTGACCCACAACCAATCATAAACCAGATGGAATCACATGCTGCTGTAAAATTTCTTTATACTGTACATTTCTTTTTCTTTGTTCTACAGATGACGTTATAGCTTGTAGTAATCCTTATCTAAGAATTACATTTTAGATTAAAACCACACTTATATTGCCATGATGTTTTTTTCAACAATTTTGCTGTTTTTCGATAGATAGTGTTAAATTTATGAGCGATGGTGTATGTATATTTCACTACTTCTTTGTTTTTTGACATAGGGGAATTCTTTAAAGTTTAATGCACCAACGGAAAAGTAAACAACATATCAAATTAATAGCGTTATAATTTAAACATATGTTAAAGGTATGGCAGATACACCAACATATGGCTAATCAAACTGCAACACGTTCCCGTATAAAACTTTATTCTTAAAGATATCTAAAAATTGCAATTGACTTTTGAGGCCTCCTAGAATGACAGTTACTTCAGTATTCTTTTCTTTTAGAAGCTTATTGGTTGATTCTGTTCTGTATACTCTGAATTGATCCCACACTAACATCACTAGCTTTTTAAACAATGCACCTGAACGTTTTTCCCATACCGTTTCCATTCATAATTTCATTCCTGTTTTATCCATCGTCTTTTCCTTCAATATGAATAAAAATGTCGCTAGGAACTTTATCTTGCAGTTATATTTTTCTCTTGAAAATTAAGATGGGGATTTTCTTAAATCTAAAGGATCAAAGCAGTGATAATAACAATCCATTAGTAGTTGCACATGTTTTCGCTTCAAAATTATGATCTTCGTAGAAACAGATATTCTCATGTTTCAATGGTGCATTACCAAGTTTTTCATTTGTACTTCTAATTCTAATAAGAGTTTCTTGTGTTTGTATTGTACTTTTAATTGTTCCTTTTATCTAGTACACTCACGATCCATTTTTTCTGTTGGTGGTGGATCAAAATGTTGGTCTGCTGCTCTGTTTTCATATTGTTTTCCATAATTTACCACATTTAATTTATAATTCACGTTATATGAAAGCGTTTTTTGTGTTACAGTTATTTCTTTCTTTTAATATAAAAATTCTAACGATTTATAAAAATACTAATTTCAAATAACCAAACAAAAGCATATATCTTGACGTGATATTGTTGAAGGTGGATGATAATTGGTGTTGTTGCTTGGGGTGTTTCTATCGTTTGTGTAACTTCCATATTCCGAAGGTTCTGTTGCTTACCGGAGTCATCATACGAAGGTATGAATTATTATTATTATTATTATTCATTCAATGATTTGTTTGGCTACTTGTATTCCCTGCTTTTAAGTGAAAATCGTCTAGTATGGGGATTGAACTCGATTTGATATTTTATTATGACAATGCCAAACAGACATGAAAGTCCGAGACACCATTTTACTTCGATACAGTGTAAGTTTGTATTTTAATGTTACCTAAAACGCACCCCAATTTTAAACCTTGTAGTACGAAAAATACAATAATTAAGATTAATACTTTCCACTATTACACCAGTTATTTCTCACTGCGTGACACCTGTTGCAATTGATCGCAGTTTACAAACGCCTCCTATTGTTATGGCAGTATACATTATAGTAACACGCATCGTGACAATAACAGTGCTTTGTCTACCAGCAATATAAGCTTACCCAGCCGCAGTACCGTTAACACATACGAACATATCAACATAACACACAGATGGTAAATGTTGAGCACGCTGCTATTTACCACCTGTTGCGATATATCGATACACAATTCAAAGACTGTATAACATTAAGTCACCTTATTTTTATCCATAAATAAACAGTTAGAAATGGCTGAGTTTGAATTAATCGTGAACTATGATATAGAAAAGCTATTAATACTATACATGGCAGCTATTAATCGCCTGCTACATCTCAATAGACTCTTGAAACTAGTTGCACCACTTCCTTATTGCATAAAACGCAGTTATATTGTCTTTGGCCTGTTTTATATTATCCAATTAAATATTTATGAAAATAAACAATGAGAGCTTGTTAATATGGGTATCGAGATACTAAATTACATTGTCGTTTAACACTATAGATTTTGTAATAATTTATCACTATTCATAACGACAAAAACATGGAGCCTGATTAATGTTAGACTTGTCGAATATGTCAGCTTTCACTTCTTATACATAACATTGCTAACATATTATAACTAGTTATTTGTCATTCTGTCGCTAACATTTCAAAATAAAGTAAAAATCTATTATAATTGTAAATGAAACTCAAAAATGGTGCTGACGTGTTTGAGGTAATATTACAATTATTTGAATATAACTCCTCTTAATAGGTTTGCGATAGATTAGATATGCATAAACACACGTCCATATATTATGTATATAGATAGGCGAAAGTAAAATGTATAGCCCTTACACCAACTTCAAATAGCACTGCATACATTTTCTCAATACGCATATACTTAATGTTTGATATTAATAACAGGCGAAGAGTATTGATAATTGGGACTAGAACAACTGAAAAGGCATTGATATTGATATATATTTTTTTCTTTAAGGTAGGACAGCTTCTATACAGTTTTTTAGTTTAGCACGAAGACGTGTTTCAAATATATACAGACTATGATCATTATTTCATTACATAATACATTAATCATAACCTCTGTTAAACATCCGCATAGCTACTTATATATCAGAAAAGAATATTTAGAACCATATGTCATGGAAACATTTAAGGCATGAAATCATAGTCCCACAACCAAATAAAAGATGATATACCATATAAGATAATTTCAAATTGTAAAAATATTTCTCCACCTTGCATATTCATTTCAACACCATTTATCTTGATTGAAGGTAGGAGAAAGCAACCTAATGTTTCGATAAAACCAATATAAGCATTCGGACACATTTCTCTTACGAACGATATAACTCATCGTTGATGAATCTGGTAAGCAACAGCCCTTATCAATGCTACTTTGAAGACGCGAGTAGACACTCTGTCAAAACGTCGGAATGTAAAAGTTCCACAAACGACGAAAATGGCTCAAAAAACAGTTTTAATTATCATCCAACATCAATATCACGTCAAGAATTACGATATAACTTGCAGTGTTTGTCTTTTGGTATTTAGAGCAAACCTTCCTATAACGTACAAGATTCTTGATCTTAGGAATTCTTGTATAAAATGCATGTAGCAAAAATTTACATTTATTTTCATTTTGATTTAAAGAAATAAACCTTGATGCAATTTTTCTTCAGGTACTAAAAGGAAATCATTATTGTAGTAAACTAAATTAGGCTTCGTTGTAATCTTATCTGCACTTGCCCCTTTTTTCACGTAGTAGAATATTACAGAAGACAAACACGGAAAAGATAGTAGAAACTAGAATATACCTTTAGAAAGTTCAATAATTTCCGAACATTATTCAATTCTTATAAACTCTATTTCCAAATGGAACATCACCAGAACACCACATTGTCATTACATGAAGCGCTAAATATACTAGATTACCTCAAAGTATCGTTAGGAAATCTAACAGATAGTATAGAAAGATTAACAACCGATAAATTGTGTGTAGTTATAAATAAGAGTCTCTATTTTCAAACTATAGTGCGTGCAGACAAGAGTTTAACTGCAAACGAAGAGCGCGAATATGACACGCAGAACACTCCTTTTCCAAATACAACAACATATGTTCATCTAGCCGTAGGAGTATGACTGTGTTAGCACTAGAAGGCATGCTAACGATACAACGCTACAGCGATTTTCTGCGTCACTTTACATCAACAACACAATCAAACGAAAATAGTAAATAACTACATTCATTATTTTTAATATTGATGGTAACCGAGTCGTACGCTACTGCGAAATCACTCGTTTCTGCAGCCTTAGTGTAAACGTACGATAAACACATTGAAGTAATACTACAACAATAGGGTCTCAAGTAAAATACCGAAGTAATACTGTTGGCCACTGAACTCTGATGCTGGTTCACATTAAAATGAAGACATTTCTAACAGAGATGAGTAATGGGAGAACGTAAAACGTTCCTACAGATTGCAAATACCCAGATTAAATTTTATGGTTGGGTCGATGGAGTTAATACCCATTTGGAAAAGGATATAAATAATTTAGTAATAGTACTTTATGGTAGATAATACTAAAATTAAATAAACGATAGTCTTAGAAATATCGGCGGTAGTTTGCAAATGCGATAAATACATACTACTACATTGTAGGAAACGCATAAAATACGCCAAATTGGGACTTGTAATTACTATGTTTCGATATTTGTTACACCTTCCTTAAACTTATAAAATTAGATACAAATCAATAATTAATGGTAATCATATTTTACGGGGTCCATTAAAGGCATTTTATGTTAGGCTGTTTTTTGTATTACCAATACGCAATCAATTGGTTCTAATAATTGAGTATTTCTACCAAATGACACCATTTAATTTGATAAAAAGAATAAGAAGTGGATGCCTCATGTGGCCCTCTCTTTCGCTTCGTTCATTTCTACATTAAATTCAATTCTGCTCTAAATAAGGGTTATGTGAGACAATCAAAAAAAATTATATTTATTGATTCTTGAATATATAGAAGTAAAAGACTGTGTAATGTTCTGCGGTTTTGACCAAACACTTCATATTTGGACTCATCAGTCTATAGTACGTTTCCCCATTGTTTCATTGTCCAGTCTTTGTGAGTGTTAGCCTACTGGAAACGTTTTTGTTTGTTCCCACGACGTAGCAACGGTTTTCGTCTAGCAATGCGGTCGTGGAGGTTTGCTTCTTTTAAACACACTGTGCTAATGGATATCTTCCTGTTTCTAGCAAGATTCACTTCCGCCGTAACTTCAGGAGCCGTTAATTATCTATCACTCTTACTAAGCAATTCTATGCGTTTATCGCCGCTCCTGGATATTGCTCGAGGACGTCCTCGACGATTTTTCTAACAAGTCTACCAGTTCGTTCGAGGCGCAGAACAGTTAAATTTATTGTAATTTTTTATATTAAATCGCCCAGAAATATTCATTACAGAATATCCTTCTTGATATAACGTTAATATTGCTGATCCTTTCAATACTAACACCGTTTTCCGCATGGTATGTTTACACAGGAATTAAATCATTTACTCACACAAAAGAATAACAATATCAAGGTGCACGTAACGGTATCTAATGATAAACTAAACTCGCCGTTAATGTAATTTATCCCCGCTCTATGGGGTAAATACCATCTCTGCAGGGACTCATTCAATTCTTAGAATTCGGGTTTCATTTACTGTCATAAAATTTCTACCTGTATATTGCTTAAAAATAATATTCTTTAATTAGTGAAATGGGTACATGAATAAAAGTACTTCTTTTCAAAATATTTTGTTAAAATTTACCGTGTCCATTCTGTTATCAGCAGTCGTGTACATGATTATTTCTATCATTTGACTTAAAGTATAGTTTTATTCTAATCCCATGGATACCGCCTATAAATGTTCAGCTGTTTCCGGAAAATGAGCTGCTAGCTTCGGGCTGTTAAATTCATACCGGTTAAATCCTTTAGTTTAACAGAGACATTCCAATTCAATCATATTATCCTACCCTTTAGTTTCCTTGTAATCCGATTAAAATTTGTCATAGATGATAGCCATTTCGAAATATTTCTAGGGACGTTGGTCTAGTGATAGTAATCCCCTAAATTTTCAAATTTACCGACTCGTACTCTAAGTGTAGTAGTTCCCAGTCGAAAATCAATAGCAAAATGAAATTTTAAATTGAAAATGGGAAAAAAAGAGATATTATACTAGTACTCGCCTCGGCGGTACATAACATATACTAAAATTGGAACGATGCAAGGATGATACGCAAAATCGTGAAGCGTTCCACATTTTTTAAGCCCCTAAATATTGTTTTTCCTCCTTACATTGGGCAACAGGACCACGACGTGCAGCCTTGTACATCTATTCTAAGACTTCACCAGCAAAGTCTGATTATATTTACAGACGGATCCAAAAATAACAATGGATGTGGAGGCGCTTTTTACTGTTATAACAGTGAATACAGCATCTTAGACAGAATTCGTTATAGTGCCTGTAATAACTTTAAACACATTGTTATAATGTCCGACTTTGCTAGTGTGTTACAGAACCTCTCTACTTTCAAATCTATCAGTAAAATAAATCATATATTATTAGATATTATGAAAGTTGTATCATACCTGTCGTCCAGAGATACGTATACAAAATTTTAATGGGTTCAAAGTCATGTTGGGATTTTTGATAATGAAACCGTTGACAATCTCGCTAAGGTCAATTGTACTGATGGAGTAATTTATAATCCCATCCTTTCTTGTGGAGAGTGTTTTGCAATTTGCAAACGGAAGGTGTTGAATAGAGAGTGGGAAAATTTGTGGCAAACAATGTGTACCAACAGGATGACTCAGTACGCTTATATTCATCAATGTATCAACAGTAAACTGTGGTATTATACAAATGATAACATACCTCGGTATTATCATACAAGAATTGCCCGTATTAAATTTGGACATGGTCTTTACCTAGTCTATTTGTTTAGATTGGGATTTGTGGAATCAGTTGTATGTCACTGTGGCTATGAAACGGCTGATCTAGTCACATTTTCTTGGTTGCGCTTGGCTGCTATTATTACACTTTTTTATTCCAACAATCTAGAAGTGTAGAATTTGCCTGTAGAAATGCTGATGAAACGGATGAAAATTAAGATCTGAGTTCTAGTGGGAGTGAGGACCATCCCTATTTCACCTGCGTGGGTTAACCTGTTTTCCTATGGCCGTTTTCTTGTGAGTGCGTACTGTATCAGTCATCCCGATAGACACCGGGATGTGAAATGGGTGTCCCTGTTTTATATCACCGTGGTTGCTTTTACTGGAGGTCAATAACATTACTGATTCCTAATTTAAGCTTTATTTTTTTTCATTATTTCCTCTGATGTGAATGGGATGTGATCCAGAGATACCGTTTATAAAAAAATATATATATTATACTATTTTTTTAATTGATTTGAAATGGCGCCATGTTTGAAAATTATCAAGACGCGGTTTCTCATAGTGAATTAATCGATTAATAGAAGATCCACTTGGAATTGGAAATGAATTACACATTTACGTATCGAATTTATAAGAGTCATGAGTCGGCGAGTTAAAGTAAGGATTTAATCTAAATTGTTTATGTCAACCGAAGTTTTAAAATCACATTTTAATCTCAATTTCATCAAAACGACGGGCGATCACCCAATCAATTAAACTTGCGCTCTCGGAAATGATATGTCCCAAACGCGGGTTTAAATGTTATCATCAATCTTATTTAAAGGATGTCATAAAGGCGATATTTCGTTTTATAAATAGACGAATTTACTTCATTTTACACACAACACGCACAATATAATTCTGATAAATTAAAAACCACACGCGTAGATTGTCTTATTTTTAACGCGGATACCTTACACCCAGAATATAAAAAGAAAAAAGAAAAGCAGATAATTTGCTTTTATGATATAATAAGTAGCCGTGAATCGTTGCTTATTAAAATAAAACTTTTAACTTGTATAGCTTTTCTAAATATGGACGACGATCATTTAATTAATTTAGGCACGAAGTGGATTTAATGGAATTCATTCTTCGCATTGATGTTGGGAAAGATAAAGTATAGTAAATTAATACCTTCCATTCGTGACTCGATGCCATTCTTAAAGCAGTACCATTTGTGGAACAATAATTCAATACCAGTAATTATCTTTATTGAATAAATTCTGCTGAAATAGCATCAAGAATTTTCGAAATAGGTCAAAATAATAATATGCATTAGCCACTAAGCTGCAATTAAGCACTGTATGAGCACTCGTTAAACGCTGTAAATAAGTAATAAAATTATCACATATTTTTATACTTTCCTTTTCAATAACGATGTTATTTGTACGAATAGATTATCGAGAATATATGCACGTACATAGATATCGTGTGGAATTACACAATAAATATTAAAGAGAAGTTCTTGATACTAACGTATCCTCTCTAGTTTTATTACAGATGAACGGCTGGTTTCATAATAGACGCCCTAAAGCGCCTTTAACTGAAAGACAGTTAAAGTTAAAGTGAACATTAAGGTCGACTTTAAGTATAGTCTATTCCCACTTTAAAATTCGGTATGGCTTTTATGAGAAATGCGAAGGCAGTTGCCATATTGTATCAAAATTATATTCTTAGTATATATGGCTATATGAAGAGATGACACATGGAACATAACCAATATTTCTCATATATGTTTATTATACATTACATATTATATTATGTTATACGATAGTATTTAATGTAAATATTACAAGTTATTTCTATATTTTCCAAATTGCACGACTCGGCTTTTATTGAAATATAATTTACGAATGTGTACGTATATAAACTCTCAGTCAATAGAAAGAGAGGATAGTATTCCATAACACCCAATACTGAGTTTTAAGGAGTGGACGGTTTATAGAAACGTTCCATAAAGGTAAAAGTAGTCTTCGTTAGCTAAAATCAACTTTAGGATAACGTGTGATAAGATAAAAATTATGTATTGGTTACACTAGATGGTAATAACTCTTGCTATGTATTCGCATCGTGTTGGTATTAAAAACTGGGTAACTAATTTTATAAGTCAAGTGGAATACGGAATTCGAGTTCGGTCCCCATACAAGACAAGTTTCACTAATAAAAAATAGGGAAGACAAATACGCCAGACAAAATCATCGAACTTATGATGCATCTGGTAACATCCGTTCTCAGGCCACCCTGAAGATGGCAGTAGATCCACTGCCGAAACGTCGGACTACACAAGTTCATCAAACGATGGAAATAGTCCAAACAACAACTCTAATTATTAAAAATTATTAATATAAAGACGGTGGTTGGTCTACCTTATGGCTTCCATAGCCACCAATTAATATATCAATGCGCATATTGTTGCTATTAAGTGCATATACTTTATGTTGAAATATTATCTCACTAATGTTAAAACCTGAGTATATCATAACAGATAATTACAGATCTGGCAACACAACGCAGGATGAGAATAGACCTGGATGTAGCTACCAAACGAACGCTATTCCTGCAAGTATAGTAGTGTTATTGGACTAATAATTCATTGAGTGTCAATAACATGTGAAACAATTGTTATTGTTTATTCATGTATAATATCGTGATATGGCTTTTACTAATTTTTAGTATGAATGGACGCTCTTCTTTTCGAAGAGTGGTTTGGTAGGATATTAAAAGTATTATCAAATAAGGCGGTTGCTATTGTGGGTAATACCTCATACCATAGATGTAAAACAGACAAAAATACTTACTATCAGAAGGCACGTCATGCAGGCTTGGACGAAATCAAAGAGTATTCGATCTGGACATTTATTTGATTTCAATCACATTGTATAAATATGGATTATTCCGAAATTATATTTATAATCTTCAAAATTTCTCGTACGACAGAAGGATGGCACGACTGGCAGCATTTACCCTTATAATCTCACTCATATCAAGTATGTGTGTACTGTGTGGCCTACCATATAGGCAAACAAATGTGTTGCTATGGATATAAAAAACAAAAACAAAAAAGGATCGTGTCAAAGTCAGACATGTCATCGTTTCTCCTGAGAATGATTATTTATTTTCTTATATAACTCTATAATTTTACAAAGATCTTCGTTTATATTCAGTCATAAAGTGTATCAGTTGATACTACAAATAAAATCTGGAAGTTCCGGACACATATTTTGGATGCCGAAGATCAGTCCATCTTAAAGGCGAGAAATCACGTGCGAGTGAGTACGATTTCAAAGATTAAAGACGTCGAATCTTCCTAAGTTCTTCAAAATTATTTGTATCAATTGCTCTCATTTTTGTTTCGCATACTAATTAGAATATTTAAAGATTAGCTAGACAGGGATTGCCTTAGATTTTCTCTTTCTTTTTTGTAAAAAAGCGGTATATATGTATTAATTTGACAATATATTTATTTATTAGAAAACATTATCACTTAATTTAAAAACCAATAGATCAAAATTTTAAATTAACGAAGCTATTTAAAAAATTAAAGAGCCTGAGATTTTCCACCACAATATATATGAACGCGTTCGTCCATAATTAGTTCATGTAATCGACACTGCACTGTATTTGGTTTCTTCTAGCAATAAAATAGCAACAGAAAAATTGTAAGTTTCCTCTATCACAATTTTCTAGAAATTTTAATGTAAAGTTATAGTTCATTAGTGTATTAAAGTCTTTGCAAGTTTCACATTTCTGCCTTAAAATTAGTTAACCCTGTAGAAATCTGATCTACTACTCTTCTCCCACGTAAAAAAACAGATTGTGGTTATACTTGGCTATTAAAGAATTTTATGCATTAAAACAAAATTTAGTGAAATTCTTCTATGCAGAAGAACCAAATTTACCTCAATAGAATCAATTATAGAACCAAGTAAATTAATCTTTAAGATTTCATATGAATAATGGATATATTTTATAGTCTATGCTTATGCCGGATTATACAATTTGAATTATAAAGAAAGCATCAATTGATTTTCCAAATTCTTATTGCAATCGGATGACTTAAATCTATTTCATTCTATCGCGCCTTCATTGCAAAACTCTTTCTTTTTCTCTTCTAATCAAATGTATTTTTCATAACAACAAATTTGGCGCTTAATAACAACGTAGACAAAACTTCATTCCAGTTTGTTTTGATTTAATTTCTGATACGTTTATTTTTTATCGAAGTGTTAGTT
Source organism: Trypoxylus dichotomus (assembly GCA_023509865.1). Lineage (NCBI taxonomy): Eukaryota > Metazoa > Arthropoda > Insecta > Coleoptera > Scarabaeidae > Trypoxylus > Trypoxylus dichotomus. The sequence continues at coordinate 40,453,935 of CM042074.1, read as the reverse complement.
CGTAGACCAAATTATTACAGACATACATACCTCATTAGCAGCCAAACTCTCTTATCCGTCGTCCTTTACAAAAGCAATTCTGATTCCAAAGAAATAACAATAACATTGTTGCTAAATCTAAAATATGTATCGCCATATATGTGAACATGTACTTACGTTGAAATGGGTTGTCGATTGTATAAACGGTTATTTTTAATTAATTACTAAGCGTGTTTCCATTTAATTAATATCGTCGTCTTTGACATGCTATCACTTAGATGTACGTATGTACGTTAGAATGTCGACAGATAAGTCTATGTCTCTACGATATATGTATTATGTGAACGCTTGTACGCTCTTGGCAGACAAAAGAAACGGCAAGTTATAAAACGCAATAGGTGACTTCTAACCAGTTAGCTAGCTGGTCGTTTTCTCTTGTGAGTTGTCTATTCTGTTGTGTCGTCTACACAATGTGAACGTTACGTTTTATATGCTTTTGCAATAGCGTACGTATTGTGAACAGCGATACCATGTATCTCGCATAGACTATCAAAATAATTTATAAAATTTAGAGGAATTTCGTTATTTCTGCAATTGTAGATTCAAATAGAATACTAATTTTCGAATTGAATTTTTGAATAAAACTAAATGAAGTTGGTTTAAAAGTGCGACCCTGAAATAGTTAATATAATAAAATCTGGTATTCTACTTTAATTTGGCGAACGGCATTTATTAATTACATAATATTCTCTAGGTTGTAAATGCGTGAGAATTTTCTTCAATGTCCATAATTTTGAACAATTTTCAAGCGCTAATCATTTTTCGCTTTTTGCAGGAACATACATAAAATTATTTCACTGGCTTTAGAGGATGGGAATAAGTAGAATTCAAATTATACGTGTGTAAGTCATTGTCAAGAGTGATCAATAGTAACCGTTGTTTCTGTAATATTCGTAAGATGTTCTAGTAAATATAACAGTCTGTCGGTTTAATTTGGAATTCTTTTGCTACCTCTGTGTTTGACATACACTATTCGTTATAAGTTTGATCGCACCTAATGTATTATGTTACATTTAGAACTATTTTAAACATTTAGGGAAATTCATACTAGTCTTCTTAAGATGGCATTTACAATCTAATGTTGTTGGTATATATTCATAACAATAAGACCTATTTGCAAAATCCATTCTAACATGAAAACAATGTATTCCGGTATTAAATTTTATGAAGGCAATAAAGCAATAATGCATTAATAGTAGGAAATTGGATACGAATACGTTTCAAATAGAGAAATTGCTCGACAATACTTCTAAGTGGTGTGGTCGGTAAGCTTCAGCACAGAAAGCGAATTGAAGGACCCAGATCAATGACGGAAGGAGACGACCAATATATCCGAGTGATGTCCGTAAGGAATCTCCACCTTACCGCACCGCAAATTACGGCAGAGTTCAATTTACAATGCCGTCAGCCAGTAGGTGTGTTGACAGTAGAACAGAGACTAATAAAGGCCGATTTGAGGAGTCGTGCAGCAGTAAGAAAACTACTGTTAAGTTCTATACACAAAAGGAAAAGACTAAATTGACCAAGAGCGTACATAAACTGGAGTGAAACCTGACGGAGAAAACGTTATAGTAAGGGGTTGCTTTGGAGACGGAAGGATTGGAAAATTAGTTAAAATAGATGAAGAAATCACAAAAGATGTGTATTTGAAAATCCTAGAAAACGATCGATACCACCGATGTGAATTAATTTATTAGCAAGATAACGACCTCAAACACACTACAAACGTGGTTAAAGCTTATTTTCAAGTCAAATCTTCTGAAGGAGACCTATCCTTAATGGAATCGCTGCAAAAGAGCTCTGATTGCAACAGCCGTGTATATGTCAGGCAATTATTAAAACAAACTGGGATTACTTTGAAAACGTATTATAACAGTATGTATTTTATTAGAATGCAGTATTTTGTCAATAAAACGTTTTAAGTTTTCAAGTAAAGTTTGCTTCTTTAATAAATTTCTGGCAAACATTATCTGTCTAATTTATTTCGTTATTTTATATAATGCGATCAAACTTTTGACAGTTTAAATTATACAATAAACATGTATAATGAATGTTAAACAAATGATCACAATCAGGTTTGTTTTAGAGTTCGTTTGGTTATTTCGACGCCAAGAATATTCGCTTTATTTAGATTTTAGAGTTCATTTTCGTTTTTCTTTACAAAAAGTAGCATTTTTGTATGTAACACGAATGGATACTTTTTATTTCATGAATTTTCAGTCTGGTAAAATAATGTAATCTGATTACTCCATATAATTTTATTTTACTTGAGATGCGTTTCGAGGTTGTATGTACCCCAGAAACTTCCATGCGTTTAATCAATTAAAAGAATCCCAAAAATTGCGGTTTTACCAGCAGGGAATTTATCATGCCAACGAAGGTTTCTTTTAATTGTAACGCTTAGCTGTTTTTCTAATTAAACGATCATAACTATTAATAGAAAAGGAAATGGTTCAAGGTATTAAAGCCGCAGCGTTTCTTTGATAAAAAGTTAGAAACGGTAGTTAGTTAAAAAAGTTGCATTAGTGCGATCTTTATTTTCTTAATGATAATAAATAAATAGGAAATCACGGTTGTAGCGTAATCAATCTACAAAACTAACAAAATTGTAAATCAACATTTTTAAAAATTTTTGAAAATACCTCCACTCTGAGTGAAGCAATATCCTAATTCATGATAACTGCTATACCTAAAAGAATTATAAATAGGATTGACGACATTTTTATTTATCAAATTTTATCTTTCTTTAACGTAAAAACAAGCTGTTTACTCAAGATATTTAAAAAAATTAGCTTTCTTGTCGTGTGCGGGATTAGAACCCATATGCCTCTATGACATGAATAATTTATACTAATAATACCAAATATAAATATGAAAATACTACCAATTAACGTTTCGATTATTATATCATAGATCAAAGATTTAGCTTATTAGCAAAAATATCAATCTAAAAAAACTAATTTGGAATGATATTTTGAATGCGTTTTTTTTTGCAGATATTCTAAAAATTCGGAATATAATAAAAGTTAACAGTACTCAATTAAACATTAAAACTATATACATCAATAACAATTGAGTCAGATTTTCACATACTGTAGTGAACAAAATAATAGCAGCAGGATACTAAGAATACTTTAAATCGATGTTTTTCATCATTAACTGAAAATAGAACTAGTGACATTTATACCTAAAATGTCAAAACACTTCCCAACACAGCGTATCAGCCACAGCACACTATAAAAACAGTTAAACACAGTGGTGCATGCTTTTCTTATTATAGTACAGAGCGGATACACTGGATCAAAGACATTTTCACTCAGGATGGATATGTAGAAATACTAGAAGATATTATGCTGCTCTACACCGAAGAGGAAATGATTTTAAAATGGATCTTAATACATGTCAATAACCTGAAGCATACTAGTCGACGAGCGAAGAACTGATTGATGCAAGATAGGATTGAGGTCCTGGACTGACCACGCAGTCCCCGCATCTTAATCCTATCGAAAATTTATGGACTGATCTTAAAGCACCCGTCTACAATGCAAATCCTAAAATGCAGCAACAACTGTGGGAAATCGTACAAACCACTTGATATTTAATCACTCCGGAACACCGTCAACGTTTGGTCGATAGCGTACCTCGATGTTGTGCAGCAGTAGTACGAAATAAGGGCTACTCAACCAAATATTGAATGTATGACATTTTATATTATTTAGTAAATAATTTCTCTATATTTTGACGTTTTCTTTCCAATTGCTGTGTCACCGCTACTATTTTGCCTGTGTGACTTACAATTATTATTGAATTGGCGATATTACTGAACAACGGAGACGATGCAAATAGCGTAATACATTTACCTATCACTATTTATCTGAAGATGGTAACATTATTTAACCGTTTAACAATAATACATATTTTTACATGAACCTGAAACTGTTACTGTTATTATTTTTTCCGGTATTGTAAATATCACATTTTCCCTTAATTCCAATTTTCCCGTAAAAAAGACCTGCGCGGTAAGTGCGCAAGCCAAAACTCTTTTGAAAACCTACCGATCGATTTACCGAGAAACAAATGGTCAACGAAACTGCGTATTGTAGCCGCACTGTGAGCTGGAACGTCGTCTCATTGAAAATCCGCTTTATTACAGATATTTAACAGCGCAAGAATTCAAACCAAATGAAACGTCAAATCTAAGATTTCACTGCAAAGCGATTCATAGCAACCTATTAGTTTGTATACTTAAAGTCCCTGTCCATTTTATTAGGGCAATTTTATAAATTTAAACTTTGGTGTGTTTCCAACGCGATAATTTGTAAAATAACTTAAATGAGTATCTAAATCAAGCACAATTTTTGTGTTTGAACAATGTCTTTTCGTTAAAAATCGCATGCAGCAATGAGTCAAAACTAGAAGCCATGACCGAAAGAGCTGAATTTGTTAGACGACGTTCATCTGAACGGTTTGGTGAAGTTAGTATACTAAAAACGGTGAAACACTTTCCGTTATTTATGGTATGATCCCGTATATCAGTCGAAGGTCCTGGACCACTGTATTTTTGCCAAGGCACATGAATCGATACCAATATAAGCGTGTATTAGAGGATGTCTTGATGCCATATATCAATGATTTAGATCCGAATAAGGGCCCTTACACATTCATGCACGATAAGGCAACATGCCTCATGGCCAAATCTATCCAAAGTTTTTTGAAAACGCACGCTCTGCCGGTATTATCTTGGCCGAGAAATTCTTTCGATCTCAATGCAATTGAGAACGTGTGAAGTGTTCTAAAATCACGCGTGTACTCGGGAAGACGCCCTATAAAAGAGCAATTAGTAAGAAATATTGAGGATGTGTGGCAAAACGGCGGAACAATTAGACATACCATTAACGCTTACATAGACAGTATGTCAAAAAGAGTAAGAGCAATTATAAAAGTCAAAGGAGCCATTAGAAAATATTAGTGATATAGTTGTGATCATATATATAAACAGTTCTAAATAGACTTATGCTTGTACAATACATTTTTCATTATATATTTTAACAAAATCACTATTTCAGCAAATGACCCTAATAAATTGGACAGGTACTGTACTTCACTTGGTCATGTAAAGAAAAATCTTCGCATTTAGACAACTGTAAACGAATATTTGATACGTTTCCATAAAAATAATTTATTGACAAAAATAGGTTAAAGCTCATTACAGTTACTTAAACCGAACTTAATTAATTAATTTAAAAAAATTCTCAGCTTGCAACAATAACTTAAAAATTGTACTAAACTATTTTGTAAATAATAGAAAATCTAATTTTACAGTAACAGCTTATTTTTGGTAAATATGAATCGTATAAGTTCTCATTCGAAAGAGTTTAATAATTGAAATTTAGTACCGTGTAAAATGTTTACAATATTTTTAAAAAAATATTTCTGAAAATTAACACATTTTTGATTTTGACAATTCTGAAATTCACCTGATGGAGAGCTTTTAGACAATAATTATTAACATATTTGATGCCCACTTTTCGACGATCATCATACACAATAATTTTGTTTGATTCTGGTTATTACAAATCTAAAAAATCATTTATATATAACAAACTAAGCAGATAATGGTGTTTTAAATATGAATAAAGTTATATATGTAGTCACATCTTAATACGTTGTTTACTAGTCCTTTTCCAAAAGAAAAAAAATTGGAACATAATCCATGCAAATCGATTTTTACCCTTCTATTGTAATTATAAATCCTTATCTCATCATACCATTTATTACTTAAACGTGCATACCAGAAGGTGGGTTTTTGTGCATTTGCGGCAACATAGGAAGGCCGAAGCAACGCGCATATTAAACAGCCAGTAGCATTCCAATAACGACGGTGACATTAAAAGAAAAATGCAGACAACCTCTCTTCTTCAGGTCCGACACGGCAGACACAATGACCACAACAACAAACCGGACAGCGCAAATGTTTGCCCATGAGAGGAAGAAGAACTACCATGCGTATACAACCCGTCGGCCGCGCGCGGTGTTTATTATATACAAGTCGAAAAACCGCATTCGTTATGATATTTATACCGGATCGGAAATATTAGACTGACGACTTTTTTGTATTACTTTCATGTCGCGATGTTATCCACGAAGCTACAAGTTTTTGGTCAGTAAATGAATGTATTACACGTAACTGCATAACTATGCACTTGTTATCATTCGTACCATTTCAGCGCGATGTACAATTTGACGTTAAAAAAGAAAGGACAGAACTAATTGCTTAATTTACATTTTATATAGTATTGGACTTACGTGAGCTTCGGCAGCAGCCATGAGCAGCCCGAACGAGAAAACAAAGTTCAACCACATCTCAACCGTTCTTCGGTTTTTTTTACGGTTTCATTATTGACAACACATTAAAGATGAAAAATCTTCGTTTCTTTTCTCTCTTCTACGATGACAAACTAATTTCAACGATAGCGTTTAGCCGGCGGTTATATCTTGGAACGTACACGAATTTAATAAGAACAACATGACCACACCACCGGTCGTATTCGAATTACTTTGAATCTTTTAGAGATAGATTAGTGCAATGTGTAGCGAGGTGCACCTTTATTGCGGTAAGCGCGCTTGCTAGTGCTGTTAACGGTGCGCCGTCTGCAGAAGCACTGAGGCCCCGACCGAAGAAGTTTAACAATTCTGGTATCGCGGTTCCCCCAATCCGGGCTTAATAATTATTGTCGTTAGGTCGGGGGTCACTGACGTTAATTATGTTTGATAATAATCGTCTATTTTTCTATAAGCTTTTTTTCCTCCCTCTTTACTATGTAAGCATACACATATCTTCCTAAAGACGCGCGTTAGAATCGTTTACATAACTTTCTCTAAATTTCTTTGAATTCCCCATCGGCTCCTTTGGATAGTAAGCTCCAGTCTGATATTTGTAAGTAGTTCCTAAATAACAGTAACGTCTAACAGATAAGAGATTATAAACTTATCCCTTTTTTTTGTTACGTTTTGACGCATACAAATACCTGAATAGGAAATAGGGGTGAAACGTGTTTATACCTGCTAGTGACGATCAATAAGTTTAATTTGCTTTAGCATAAAATGTGGTAATTTACTTTATAATCCATTAATATTTGTAATCGTACATTTATAATTGCAAGCAATAAGTGTTACAATATTTAAAGCTTAATATCGCATGTAATTCAACATTTATTTATAATCAGATAGCCCGTCTGATAACTTAATTACCTTTATAATTACAAAAATATTACAAAGTAGAGAATCATATAGATTAAATCTAAAAAAACTGTCTTAATCGTTAACTACACAAAATTATTAAATTGTAAGTTGGTAAAATTGCTATAATTTTTATAATAAATCAAGAATAGGCAAGCGTATTTATATTAGTAAAGCAATGAAGTTTATTATATTTATTTAGATCCGCATAAATAATAATAATAGCATGCAATGGTTAAACCGCTTACAGGATAATTTGGAATTAGATACATACAATCAGTACTACAAAAAAAAATAATAAAAACAAAGGCAATAAAAATTAACATACGAGGTCGACCTGAAATGTCTCCGGAATCGGCAAGAGATGGAGCACGAAGGTTGAAGTGGATTCATTGGTGGGCATGGGCAACCATTTTTATGGCAATCGTCAAAATTTCACACGTGTACTGTCAATAATTGTTGTCTAAGACTGTGTTTTGTGCAGCAAGTCAGGCGGTTTTGCAGAAATTGATAAAATCAAATTTCGTGCAGTGAAAACACTTCTGGATGGGGAAAACGGCCACGGAAATTCGAAATATTCTTCTAGAGGTTCTTGGCGGATGTGCTCCATCATTTTTGACCATTAACTTCTGGATGAGCGAGTTCAAACGTGGCCGCACACAAGCACAAGTGACGGTCGAATCGGTTCCGAAGAAAGCAAACACCGTTCCATCGGCCGGAAAGGACATGGCGACCATTTTTTGGGATTCCCAAGGTGTGATTCTCATCGACTATCTGCAGAAGGGAAGGACGATCACGGGGCAATACTGCAGCAATTTATTGACCCGATTCGATACAGTATTGAAGGAGAAACGGCCTCGTTTGCAGCGGAAGAAAATGCTTCCTCACCACGGAAATGCATCGGCTCATTCATCCCGCATCGTCGTGTCCAAATTGAATGAGGTGCGCTACGAATTAGTCTCTCATCCTTCATATTTATCGGACCTAGCCCCCAACGACTTCTTCCTATTCCCAAACATGAAAAAATCCAACTTCACGATGGAATTACCTTTGGCATACATCTCCACGTGAAAAAGATAACATCTCAATTTCGAAGTTAGTCTTCTCCAAAACAAGTGCTTTCCTCTAGTTGCAGGAAGCCCAAATTTATGCAGATGTATTCGATGTTCCACAGACTCAAATGTGTTTCTGTATCATTAACTGTACCAATTACATATTGGCTTATAAATTGCATTTTTTTGCAAACCAGGACTTATAACGGTAGTAAATTTATTAATTATATTGTCGTTAAGTTTGTCAAGAACGTCTACTAATTGATTCCGATAAAGATAATGCACTATTTTACAACAATTCACATTCCGCAAATCTTCACCTGAAAACAGTTCTTGGGTTCTTTGAATAATTTCAAAATCTTGTGGTTTCAACGATAAAATAGAACATTTGGTACTTTGAAAATGTTTACGATAATACTATACTACTCAAGTATTTATAAGACGTTCATTTGCTTTTCCAATGAGTTTTCAAAATGTTATAATATAAGGACCAGCTAAAATAAGATAAAAATTTTTCACCACAAAAGTGTGCATAGCATGGCTAATCACTTATCAATCTGGAAACTATAGTATAGTGATTTTGTATAAAAAAATCACCATAAAATAAACTAAACCATTGTAATACTTTACTCTTTTGGATAAACAGCACAGAGCATATATCGAGGAACCACAATTGTTAAATTTTTGTGTTAATTAATTCTCTACGGGGCAATAATAAATATCACACCTCGTGAAAGTTTCATTTCCAACTGTACAAACTTCAATGACATACAAATTAAAGGAAACAAACACACACACAATATTAATATTTTTACCGTGACACGTCGCAATTATACTGTCGTTTTACTGTTGCAGTATAAGAGAATGTTAAGTTATATAACGTATAATAAGATGGTACCATACGGGTCGACCCTTAAATCGGTATAACTCGTGGAGTCGCAACATTATGCATGAATTAGCAATGCAGCAGTTGACAAAATTGGGTCCAAAGAAAGTATTTAATAAAGTATTACTGGAATTGGCGTGAGTGGAAGGTACTTAAAACATAATTACCGTTAAAATAATTTATATAATGCGTAGTGTCTTGTTATAAAATCAAGTAAGTGCATATTTATCTTATAGAGATAGTGCTAGAGAGAAAACTAATAAGTAAGGCTGCAGAAACGAATGCTGTTAGAGATTCTTGCGGCTCGGTTACTATCAATATTAAAAATAATTAGTGTAATTACTTAGTATTTTAGTTCAATTGTTTGGTGATATAGACTTTATATAAACAAAGCCTGCATCAACAACGCAATAAAACTAAAATAGTAAGTAATTACATTCATTTTTCTTAAATATTTATAGTAACTGAGCCGCTTTTGCAACGTTACTAATAAGTAGACCGATCACGATGACGATACAAACCTGCCAAGCTGACAGGCAAGTTGTGTAATTGCATAAGTACTCTCTGCTCTTAACGTGAGGTAGTTGATCGTCTTACCGTTGTATTTTCTCGCACTTTGAGTATAACTAAGCATGTCGAATGTACGGAAGGGTAAAAAACGAGTACTAATTAAATTACTGTATATGTAAAGTATATTAGTGAATTTCCCCAATTACTTTATAATAAACAATAAAAAAGAGACATGCCAGCGAGAGATCATTTTATGTTCGATTTATTGTTCGTGCTCCTCACCTTCTGGAACAAATGCAATTACGAGTAGAAGCTACTATCTCGATCAGCGTTAAGCAATTATCTACCACGTGCACGAGAAGAAATTAAAAAGAAGATCAAAACCGAAGTAAATGATAATATGGTGTGATGTGGTTACGTGTTGACCAAACAACAGATCGAAAAAGGCGCTGGATACGCTACAAAAATTTCAACTTTGAACTAATCAACTGTGGATGTTTATGAGTGAAGGTACCGCGATAATATGATCTGTAGACTGTTCTCTTAAAGAAGACTGTGATAGTCTTTTACACCGTAAACATGTAAAATTCTTGCTTTACATTTTGTGGGACAAACTATTCAAAAATGTTTTCCAGAGGTGGATTCATTAATAGTAAACACTAAAAAAGTGTCTCTCAAATTTCTCAAATGAATTCGAGAATTTCATAGACGGTGCCCCGATAATTCCAAAAGTTATAGAATATTTTTCTGAAATCTAAGAACATTCAGAAATGGCAGTACTCCCAAAGATTGAAGCGCGTTTTGAATATTTCCTATTATCTTTTTAGCTAACCAGATTTAACATAATTTGATATGAAAGAGATAGGGTTTAATGGGATTGGAGAAACATGTTTTCAAAATTTCGCAAATTAATTTGTTCAACACCACAAATTACAAGTGTTACCGCCAGGGAGAAAAATGAATTCCAATTCCAATTTAACTTTTGCAGATCTTTCTTCAACATACCTGTTTGGATACACTCAAACTTCAGTTTAGTTTTATCGTAATAATTGGTTTTTCCATCCTCTACACCTTGTGTAAACATTTCTCAGGTCATTATTTACTAATTTACTTTAAATTTTATCATTTCTTGACATGTTATTGTCCTCATTTCAATTGTTTATTATTCTTCACGGTGAGATTTATAATCTCCCGTTCCTATCTTTATAGCATTTAAAAGGGTTTCTATACAATAATTCGGGAGAATTTCCATATCAATGCCAATAATTTTGCCAATATTTATGAGCGTTTGGGAGAATTCATTATTCTAACAGGCATATTCAGAAGAAGTAGTGAACTACACATCACTTTCAATCAACCAATTTCAACAGTTCTTTTATTTTCGATATCATTATGGAACTTTTTACTTTTACTTATTGTATATATTGCAAACGTGATTCTTTTATGTCACACTCTTTCATTGAAATGAAGTGTTAAGTAAGGATATTTGCGTTTTGTGCTGTTATATAAATCGGTATATATCCGCAAGTATACTGATCCTTCCACGACTTTAAAAGACTAAGACGGAGTACCAACAATTGGGTCAGAAACTATTCACATCTTCAGGTCGTAACAACACCTATATTGCAAAAAAAACTGCTCACAAGATTAGAATCACACATCATTTAGTGGAACTGCAATATACAAATATTACAAAAATGCTTGAATAAGATTATATTTTCTATTTAAAATTACGAGGTAAATTCAATTCATCTTTTTTGGTGGAAAGTGGCTTAACAGTATTATAAACGATTTTAGCTTGTCATAACCTAAGGAACGTTAGAGTATAGGAATAGTGTATGTAAAGTATTTCATGATCTTGTTACCACACCTCCTCACCGTAAAGGGTAAAGCGCCGTTTTGCCAACAGAGAATGGTGACTCGGGAGCAAACTGAACCCGTTCGAAAAAGTACTGCCACAATTCGGCATCTATTTTTACCTACGAATCCAATAGCAAAGAAGTTGCTACAAATGTTCCTTCGGCATCGAATATTGGTCACGGAACCTTCGATCGCCGGTGATTGCGGCGGGTAAACCAGATTTCTTAATGCTCCATTATCCATATGTCTTACATAACTTATAGGTATACTTTTGGATCCTTACATTGCACAATTATGAAGTTCTCGTGGATAAATCGAAAACCAAAGTCATAGCTTGCGTTCGAGGATGATCCTATAGTTCTCTTTTTTACCGTCTCTTTGATTTTGACAATATCACCTACCCAGAGTAAACGCAAACATCCTTAAACCTTAGAAACACCAACACATTACTTTACAGTGAACACTATGCATTGTGATGCCACAATTCCGGCGTCTAGAGCCAAACACTTCATACTTGGATTCGTCGATTCACAAACCTCCGCTCCAATTTTCTGATATTCACCCGGATTGTATTTTGGCTCGCTTTAATCTTTATCTTTTGTCTCTTTGTTGTAGTCAAAAAAATCGGATTTTCATGCGGGTTATTGAACTCGACACAGATTTCAGATGCTGTTGATCGTCTGTTTCTCTTCGACATCGCGGTAATTGTTAAATTTTCTCTAGCACTTCTAAGTTTAGAATTCCTTGACCGTCGTTTATCTTGATATCTGGCAATAGTCTGACGCTTTTTAATTGGACATTGCATACCCTTGTAAGGAATGCACATTCACCGAGTTTGTTATACGCAACAATCTCTACGTGCCTTTTGGACAGTTATTTGTTTTATTTTGGCCACAATCACTTTAATATTTTATAGATGAATCTTGTATAACTATAAAGAACATTTGCAAGCATAGCAAGTGAAATGAAAGGGATGGTAATAATATTGAAGACTGACTATTACGAAGATTGATTAATGATTATCTTCTGTTCTGACACGTCCGAAGTTCATGTTAGTTTTATTGTAATTACATTTAAACTTCTTGACGCATCTTGTGAACTTTATCTAAATATTACTTAGGTCATTATTTATTTAGTTTACTTCAAATTCGCTCATTTATTTTAGATTTCCATATTTTATTGTTCGTATTTCAATTATCTCTTATTCTTCACAATTCTACTTATGCGATGAGTACTTAATTGCTTTAATGCATTTAAAAGGTTGTTTGTGTAGTAAAAATGAAAATTATCGTAATTTGATAAGTATTTGTAAGAAATATGCGGATAATACCAGGCATCACTATCTCTATAAAAATTCCAGGTTTCTAGATATTAAAGTAGTTCTCCAGAGAAGACATTTTCACGTGATTCCGTGATACCGTGGTACCGTGGTACCGTGGTACCGTGGTACCGTGGCACCTTTGCAACTTCGAAACTTCAAACGCCCGTATCTCTTAAACGGTTAGAGATATCGAAGAAGACATTTTCATCTCATTTAGCCAAATTTAACAAGTCTTTTATTTTTTGGTATCACTGCGAAATTTTTATATACAACTTCATTCATTATTCACTTATTGTACATCTTACCAACGCCTACCATTACTTCTGTAATAAACGATATTGTACAAATGTTATTCATGTTACAATTTAAACTATCCACAACATTAATATCTTCATAATACATATCGACATACTATCTCATAATTATATGACCGTAGTATGATCTTTCATCCGCTTCTATCAAAATAAATATTTTACTGGTATTGATTCTTTTGAAGTGATTTCAATACTCAATATAAAATTTGCGAGGGAATTTACAGTATCATCCTAAAAATTATGTTGTGTAAATCATTATCGAAACTACAAAATAGCTATTTAACATGACTCTCATTAGGCCTTTTGTTTAGTGTCGTTATGATTATAGGTTTGATATATCTGCAAAATTTATATATTCACATATTAATAATCCATCCTATAGGTATTCAATTGGAAAATTACAGGCCAATTGCAATACTTTCAAACTACACTTTGCAAAGGTCTTTGAGAATGTTATCTACTATTGTATTTTCTACAACGCTAGGGCTTTCATTTCTCCTTACCAACATGGATTTGTCCGTGTAAGATCAAAAATAATAAACCTAGTAACGCTAACTGAGTTTGTTTGTCAAGAGCTGGATAACCAAGACTAGATAAATGCAATCTGCATAGATTTTAGTTGAGCATTTGATACCGTTAATCATGGAATATTGCTCAAGAAAGTTGCCTCTTTTGGAGTTAGTTCGCCCTTACTTCACTTCTGTACTTTTACCTAACAAATAGAAGCAATTATGTAGTTTATAATGGTTATAAATCGTGGGAATTTTGTCTTATATATGGAAGGTTCAAATTTGGAGAAATTATTATTTATTTTACACCTTAACGATCTTACTTGCATCCTTGGTATGTTCTACGTTTGCATATGCCGATGATTAAAAATTTACTCATCCATCAGATCCTGAAATGATGTTTTGAATCTGCAAAATTGTTTAAATATTTTTACTGAATGTAGTGCAAGTTTCTGTTTGAAATTAAATATTCCAAAATGTATTATGTCCTATATACGCAAAGTTACTCTTACATAATAAACTGATATATAAAATGGAAAACATACTTATAAGAACAACCCCAAAACAAAGAACTAGTAGATAGGTCCATGCATATGGAACAAGAAGGACATCACATATACAAACAAGGACGCGTGAAACAAAAAAAATATGGAAAACTTCCGACAGCAGACGCAATAAAAACCTACAACAAAATATCAAAAACAATAAAAGACCTAAGTTACATACAATACGGAAGAAAAATCTAACAGAAGCTACTAAAAGAATAAATATAAAAAAGAAATATACGAAAAGAAAAATAAACAACCAAGGAGTCCTCAATATCACTACTCTGGGCCGGGATCGCAGCACTTCCAAACTACCTAAGAGGAAGACCGAGGACCAAATCCATTGCCATACGTATCTTGGATTATTGTATATAAGCATATATATATTTATATAGTAATTTATAAATATATCAAGTACTTCCGCAAAAAGAACGGTGAAATCCTGGGGGGAGTTAGTGTTATTAATGATATTGACACTCTTTAACTTCTGTCTAAACCATCCTGGTCACATAAATTACATCTCGTATTTCAGGGTCAAAAACATTGAGCTTTGTTATGCGTTGTTACAAATTCTTCCGCAACGCAAACTTATGAAACAGTTGCACTTTGGCCTTGTCATCAGCAACTTAGAAATGTGCTTCACAGGTTTGGTCACTACGCTAGTTATTCATGCAGCTGAATTTTGAAAAGGAGCAGAGACTGATTTTTGAAGTATCTCTCCTTCGAACAAATAGGAATTTATCCTGAACGCAGTATCGATTACAATGTGCTGCTGAATACATATGGAATCCATTCCTGAAATCATCGTCGGGAAATTCATGGTGCGTGATGCATACTTTGCAATGGATAGACCAACTCCGCGTATCTCCTTTCTTGTTTAAACCTTAACGTTCCTAGATTTTCATCCCGTTCTTTTCCAACACTTTTATTACCTTTTTCTAGGACCAACCTTCTTCAATCCTCTCCACTTGTGATTATATGCCGTATCAATGTCTTCACGTTATTTTTGTACGTATGAATATATTATGGAACTTTGTGTTGTAATTGGTTATACGTTGGACAAATAAATCACTATTATCTACAGATTCATACCAACAAAACTGCTTACACGTTTGTTTGCAATTACTCGTGTTTTCTCAATCTGCCTGATGACCGCAGACCGTACGTAATGGACGTCTAATTATAAAACAGTAGATCTGAGGTCAGAATCTAAGCGCCAATTAATTAATTTGTATGCGTGTTTTTGTGTGTTATAAATTTAGATTAGCGCCGGGGCCAGATAAGACACTTTTTCGCGACGTCTGGTTTTTTTCTCTATTATTTCTTCTTCGAGACGATTGTTTCTATTTGATCGCATTACAATATTTATTATGTAGAGCATTACAAGCGGGGAGAGGTTATTGTTAGCAACGCGCCTTGATATTACGAAATGAATCACTTATACAAGATAGGATTTATTTTAATATCAAGAAATTGTGTTACAATAATAGTACTACAGATAATGATTATGACGGTATTATTTCTATAATTCTATAAATCCGATGTGTTATTGTAAAATGAAAGGGGCAATAAACAGAGAATTTATGTGCGTATGGTTATATACGCACATATATGTATATGCACATACATACATATATACACCGGGTATGTAATAGCTAGAATAAATACATACTACAAAAATTTAGGATTTTTTTTGGCACTTATGAATATGTGAAATAGACACATGGTATGTAGAGATATATCGAGATGACTAACGGTCAACAGGCAAACATGAAATGATAAAAAGTATTCCTCGCGAATAAAAAAGTGTAATCGTATATCTTTACAGGAATTGTACTTAACATCTCAACCAGCAGTTTACAAATGTTTTTTATCGTTGTAAGCTAAGTAAAGCTGTGATATTGGGCGGGAATGGTATTCCTCTTGTGTGGGCGCATCGTATAAACTATCAAATGTATTATTGCTGGCTGAGAGTACGAAAATAATTTGATTAAGATCAGCGAATTCATAATCACAGGAGCATTCCGTCGTTTCGATCAGACCTCACCTATGCAAATGTATTGGAAAATAGCCATGGTTGAATTTCATTCTTACCAGAGTAGATAAGAAATAATTGGATATGCTGCAACCCATATACTTATTATCTATACTAGGATGTACATAGACACAATGAGTAAATTTTGCTTTGTAGGTAGATGACCAGTAGACAATCCATTTTCCTTTGAAAGTAACATCTTTCGACAACTTCAATGACTCTTTACTACCATCTTTAGCTAACTTGTCGACGATATCATTAAGCTCAACTCCACTGTACCCTTTAACCCAGTATAATTCCGTAAGAATGTCTTTCACTACTGCTTCAACAATTATCTTAACAATATCTATCAAAATATCACTTATTTTAGAAATATGTATTAGACGTTTGATCGCTTTCACGTCATTATAGCTCATTTCAAAAAGAGAGAGACAAATTTCTGAACAGACCGAAATGACAGTTATTTCTTATTGGTTGAAAGCGAGGCGATATCACACCGTAAAACATTCCCTTTTTGCCGTAAATTGTCAAAGATTTTGACATCTTTACTAATGTTTATAGCACGTTTGCGTCTCCACTGCTTTGTTCATAATTATTATATTCCCCTAGCTATTTTGCGGTATAGCTCAGTTCTTCGCAGAGCTTTGATTTGAAAATTAATAGATTATGTAAGTAATATGCAAATACAGAGAACTTTAGTTGTACTGAAATTATAATTCTGTAGCTTTCAATTACGGATGCAGAAACTAGCACCAGTACTGGTAAAAGTACAGGTGTGTATTCTCCTCCAAAGAAACGAGAAAAAGCAAAGTATTTGAATAACGCTGAAAAGCAGACAATTTTGAATGCTTACAAAATAATTGTAAAGGATACCCAACACAAGAACATGACAAAGCAGATTGCCCAAGTGCTAGGTAACTATTGCATGCAATATATACAATGTATCAACACCTTACAAGATACTGTGATTGCAGGAATTTAAAAATCGACAGTATATCGGGTTATCAGCGAGTATAAAAAAAGGAAAAACTTCAGAGCCAAAAAATATAATTGGCAGACCATCTTTAGTGGAATCTTTAGATGAGGCCTTCAAAACCGCTGTTCGCCTAATAGTTCACGATATGTTTTGCCAAAATGAACTGCCAACATTGGATAGTCTACGCTCAAGTAAAAAGTAATAGTGAACTGCCAAATATTAGTCGTTCAACATTATATCGCTTAATGAAACAACTGAAATTTAAGTAAGAATATTTTTATTATATGTGTTTAATTAAATATAATGCTGCTATATGTTGCAGATACATTAAACGTGGCAGGAATAGTGTTCTAACGGAGAGAGGATATCATAAGATGGAGACGACAATATTTAAAATATATAACATTATACAGATCACAGAATCGACCAATTTTCTATTTAGATGAAACCTAGTTGAATGAGGGCCGCACAATGCAGAAGGTCTAGACAGACACAAATGTTTTAAGTCGTAGACAGGCCTTTGTGGAAGGACTTACCACTGGATTAAAAAATCCATCCGGTAAGGGACGACGCCTTATAGTACTACACATTGGCGGTATAGATAGTTTCGTCGAAAATGATTTGTTGCTGCTTGAGGGGAAGAAAACAGATGATTACCACGAGGAAATGAATTCCATAGTTTTCGAGAAGTGGTTTACCAAAATATTGCAATATTTACCAGAGAGTGCTGTAGTAGTTATGGTTAACGCACCATATCATAGCCGAAAGGTTGAAAAAAAAAACACCAACAACAACATGGAGAAAAGCGGACATAAAAAATTGGTTGCAAAATAAGGGGATAGAATATAATGAGGATATGGTTAGAGCAGAATTGTTGAACTTGGTAAAAACTAAATACAATTCATATGTAACCGATGAAATTGCAAAGTCAAAAAATACGACTGTTCTTCGTTTACCTCCATACCACTGTGAGCTTAATCCAATTGAACTCATATGGGCACAAATAAAAAGTGAGGTTGCTGCACACAACATAACTTTTAAATTAAATGAAGTAAAGCAACATTTGCACAATGCTAACAATAAAATAACTGCAACAACTTGGCAGAACTGCATAAACCATGTTATTGGAAAAGAAGCGAGTATGAAAGATCTCGATGGAATTATTGATGAAGTTATAGAACCATTTCTGTTGGAGACGACAATGACAGTGATGACTCGATTTTGTCACAAGCATCAGATTTTTAATTTTAAATAATTGTCATGCATTGTTATGGTTGTACAATTTAAGCTATTTTCAATTCTATTGCTTATTATGTGTGTTACTGTATATACATTGTTATCTATATAGTGACGTGTACTATTTGAACTTTTTCCAATAAATGAATGAAATATCTGTTTTCTAGACAAATTTATTTACTTTCACTACAGACTTAATATATCAGACAGATCCTCAAATTTAAGTTTACCGCGTAAAATTAATTCCACAAATTTATCGGTTGTACTTTGAGCTGAGGATCTGTTCACAAATTTGTCTCTCTCTTTTTGAAATGAGCTGTAGCAGACTTGATTACGAACCTTCTGCTAAGATAATTAAAAATTTCTTCTGTCTTCGCGTGATGGAGAAAGCCAAACATTTGTCATGTTCTGGATGTCCAATGTAGAGTGAAAATCTGGAGTCTATTGCTTGATTATACAATGAATATGACAACCAGCTATTTAGCGGTTTGTAAATCCAAAAATTTGCGCTTTACATGCACGCTACTGCGTCGATTGTCAAAAGAAGGATTTTGTCAATTGGCAGTATATTTATAGCAACAAATGTCATTAAGGTTTCACTAAAAAAGTGAACCATCTCTAAACAATTAGTTTTCTTTAACTGTTTCGTCCTAATCAAACAAGATTTTGGTAAAATAGTTTGATTTAGAATGCCAACTAATAAATTATTAATATGCCAACCACTAACATCAACAATGATGTATAGAAATTGATCTTTTATGTAGCTTTCCAATTCTGCAATCGTATTATTGTAAATCAAACATACATAATTTTATCTTAATCTACTTTCATAGAGTATATTTATTGTAATAAATTAAAATATTCCCAATTGAATTATTTTAGAGTGATGCTGACAAAAGACGCTGTTACAAAATGTCGACGAAATCTATGTATTTCTTATTATCCCACATCCTTCGCGTTTTCTAGTGATGACGTGCTGATTAACTTACGATTTTTCTCACAGCTTAGCTTAAAAATTAACGTTATTTTGGCATAATATTCTAATTAATTACTTGTCTAGAATTTAGAAGATGTAATAAACATTTTCAGATAAACTATAGTAAGTCAACACCACTTTCGGTTTTGCTAAACTATAGACAAACGAAATTTACTTTCAAATCATTAAAAATGTTAAATAGGACGTTATAATGAAAACTATTTTTGGCATTTTGAATTTTGATAGTGTGTCTACTCTTGTTCGGATTGCAATAATAATGATTAATGATTAAAATACTAAAGTTTCAAAATTCGTTAAATCCAAAATGTAAAGAGCATGATGGAATCTCACCCAACCAATTACTGCAGTTTAATTCCGCCTTTTAAGTATTATTGCATGAAAAATTTATCAAAGTGTAACATTTGGTAGGATTTAATGCTTGTAAGATTCATAGCTAAACAATTACAGGACATTGCAATTTGCTTTTCACCGAAATTCGTCTACGAATATTTTAAAGAATGGGCAATTCTACGGTTATCGACGATAACTCATCATTCAGTGAAACGTCATTAAAAACATATCAATTGTTGTACGTGTACAGTCAAGCTCGTTTAACTTTATATTTTACAGAGGGGTAAGTGTTTCGAAATATTACATATTTATATATTATCGCGTGTAACCTGTTACTTATTTATTATTAAAATAGCTATATATATACATATACATATATATATACATATACATATACATATACATATACATATATATACATATACATATACATATACATATACATATACATATACATATACATATACATATACATATACATATATATATACATATACATATACATATACATATACATATACATATACATATACATATACATATACATATACATATACATATACATATACATATACATATACATATACATATACATATACATATACATATACATATACATATACATATACATATACATATACATATACATATACATATACATATACATATACATATACATATACATATATAGCTATTTTAAACTCATCATAACCTCAGAAGCCTTAAGTATCATGGCCTTGTAATTCTAGACACCCTTGCCGTAAACGGTGAAGCGCCGTTAATTATTTTCCCAATGACGAATGACTCGGAAGCATACCAAACCTGTCCGAAAAGTACTGCCACTATACTTGATGGACGTTGGTTTCGAACACTCGACGCATGAGTTGCCAAATTGAAGTGCCAGCCCTTTTACCACTGGACCACCAATCTGTTAAATGAATAATAACAAACATTTGGTTCGTACTATTTATAAACATGAAATACGCCGAAGTTGAAAAAAAGCATTAATTGAAAAAGTCCCTGATGCTGTAAAGTTTTTAAATTTTCCCTTTTGTAATCAGGAGAAAGATGTTTAAACACTTTTAGAATTTGTATACTTGTACTATGGTGGACTCTAGTGAAGGTAGTCCTTGGTATTCCTTCAAGCACTCGCGAATACCGTATCCTTATTTAACTTTGTGGCATTCTAACAAATCGACATTTTTAGCAAAATATGCACATTTATGAACCTAAAGACCTGGTATGCTAACTATTTGGGACTCTTTGAATATATCTGTAAATGTATCTCGTCTTTTAGATGAAAAATGCTTCTTATGAACGATATTTGGGAAGCAAAAATTCATAGTTACCCTAAACAATTATCCCATGTGCCAACACCGAACTGACCTACGAATGATATCCCGAGAAATCTTCATAGGGACCTCTAAGGTAATTGTTCTTAAAGCATACGCCATATCGGTCAATTTTTCTGTTAAAATTTTTTGCTGTATTGGCAGGTATAACTAGCAAAGTATCGTCAGCAAATATATTAATGTAGTGTTGTGTAATATTTGGCAAATCATATGTACATGAAGGGAAAGGAAATGATCGTAGAGCCTTAAGGCATTCCTCTTTCTGATTTTAACTACACTGATTGAATGGTTTCGCCATCACAAGCTTCTTATTCACACTGCAATCTGTCGCTTAAGTATGACCTTATCAGACTACTTACACTACCTCTAAAATCCTTCCTCCATAGCCTCGATTGAGGAATTGAGTGATCCACGTGATTGAATGCTTTTTATAGATCCAGGAAAACATCGGTACCTTTTTAGACAACGCTTCATTTATTTTAGCAAGAGTATAACCGTTTTGCTAAAACGTGATTAAATCATTTACTTCCACAAATTTTATCAATTTCATTAGTATTGGTCTTTCAGTAACCTTTGCGGTAAATAGGTATCAAAGCTATAATTTTCTGTTATTTTTGTAGCCTGCTTTAAAAATAGATTTGATGATTGTGTTTCCTAATGTGCCAGGAATATACCAGTTCGGAAACTAAGATTTATTGAATTTCATGATTTAGGACAGTGGTTCGCATGTAATGTTTGCACAGCTTTTGAATAACGTCGTAAGCAATTCATATACTCAATAATATATTATGCCTTTAATTGCTCCCCAGTATTTATTTATTAATAACTTATAATCTTCCTTGTGGCATATAGACCTCTTCATATTAATCTTTTCAATCGTTTACTTTTTTGATGTGAAAAAAATACAAGTAAAAATAAACAGATATGCATCGTTTATGTGCAGTCGATAATCTAGCAGCAGTTGGTTAGTATCAACGTTTTAGATTAATCATATTCGACTATTAATAGATTTCCTTCCTATAGGGATACTTCGCACTTTGTTTTAAATCGTATCAGCTACAATTTTGTTTTCAATCGCATCTGATTTTGAAAAATTCATTCCTTTCAACAGTATTTAACCTATTTTAAAAGAAAGCGGAATTAAGTAATAGAAATGCGTAGCTTTGCATAAATGTTTATGATTTTTTTTAGTAACAGATATGTTTATTAAAAAATTTCATGGAGAATTTATAATGTATTTTATAAACCGTACTAATACTATCAGATCGAAAACATAAACATTCCGAATGTGTATATAATTAACATTTATCTTGCATATAAACACTCATATTGTAAACCAAGCGCTCTCATAAATTACGAGATCTTTTTGGATAGTTAAATGATTCACGTCCGATTCCGACGTATCACCGCATCACCGGGCATGCGATTTCTTCCAGACTTATTTATAATTTTGCGGTTTCTAGAAAACCGATATTCCTTCTAGTAGTGCAACGGTTGTTTGGAGATTGTTAAAAATCCATTAGCATACAAATGATCTCAAGCAAAATGTGTTAAATATATTCTGTTGCGATAACAGATCTTCCCTAGTCGTTGCAAATGTTAACCTAATATAATGATGCAGTGAACCTTCGTTAGCAAAACAATTCTGCGTTTGCGGAATCGAACAAAAACATTGACGTTGATTATTCTTATGTATGTGCATATATACAAAGCTTCATTCGAATCTTTTTTAAGACTAAACAGATCATCTAAGTTACGAATTTATTTAGAGCATACAACAGAGTTGATGAAATGTTCTTTTAGAGCAAAAATTTCGGCAGAAATGTTGAATTCATAATCAAACAGCTCTTTCATTATACATGCCACTCTTTCAATCAAGCTTCAGTAGAGTGTAACACGATAACAATGCTGTAAGTAGTTTTATAATATATTATTATGAAATAACCAAATATGTTGCAAATTTCGTAATATTTTATCTCACATAATGATCTGTTTCTGGAGTACTTTTTGTAGGCATGACTCTAGTTTCAGTATTTTTTCATATTAATATTTTCTGAACGTTTTATGAGTATCAAGATTTCCTTGTACACTACCGTCCATATTAATTCAGACACACAAATAAATTTAAAAAAACCAGAAAATATTGAAACTCATTTTTCCAAAACTTAAAATGTTTATTGCATTTTATTAATAGTGATTAAAATAAGGTATAACACTTCTTAAACATTCCATTCATCAAAGAAACTGCTTTTGCGCGAAGAACACCTTTCATAATCCGAGGCATTTGCTCCACTAGTTTCTCAAAGACTCTATTTGGCATATTAGTTCATTCTTCTTGTAAACTGTTCCACAGGAGGTAGGTCATGCTTTTCAAATCATCCCATAACAGCTCGATAGGGTTTAGATTGGGGCTTTGCACCGACCATGTCATGATTTGTAAAGTGCCATTACCTTGTGTTTCATTTAAGAAATTTTTGCATATCACTGCTGAGAGTTTGGGGTCGTTATCTGGCATAAAAAACATTTTCGCCGATCAGACGTTATCCCGAAGGTATTGCATTTTTCTGCAGTATTTCTAAATATCCCCCTTTTCACAAAATACCTTCGATTCGCTTCAAGTCTTCTGTACCGGTGTAGGAAAAACAATCCCAAACAAGCACAGAACTTCTTCCTTACTTGACAGTTAGCACTAGACAATCCTGCAAAATTCTTTGGCTTTTATTTCTTCTTACAAAAACGCGCCTTGATTGTCCGAACACCTCAAACTTTGACCAATCAGTCCAGTTCCAATCATCCAATTTGTATGCGTTTCTGCCCACTGTAGCCGTTCTTGCCTGTTTCCCTGTCGCAGTAGGGATTTTTTTGCTGCAATGCGGCTGTGAAGATTTGCAGCTTTTAATCTTCTTTTCACTGTAGTAATAGAAATTTTTCTTGCACGGTCGCGATTCATTTCGGCGGCAATTTCTGGTGCTGTCGGTCTCCTATTTCGCTTGTTCAGCAATTTTATACACTCATCGTCGGCGTCAGTTGTTATTGTCTTACGACCTGAACGTGCCCGATATCTTAAACTGCCCGTGCGTTAATGTCTCTGAATGATATTACTAATAATCGATTTATTAACATGTATCTTTTCGCAAATTTAACGCACTAAATAACCTTCTTAATCAAAAGCAACAATTACAGGGCACTTTTCCAAAGTCCACTCGACATTTTAATAACTTTAATCAGGTTCACGCAAAAAAATACGCTCTTAACACTAACGCACGCACAAGCAGGTTTATTTAGAAACTAAAACATTTATGAGTACACAGTGGCTTGCTCCCACCCCAAAGAGTACTGTAAGTTTATTGTCCCAAAAATAATCCTATTTGTGGTGATGAGGATCATTCTGAAAATTACTATATTGGGGTATAAAATATAATAGGTTTTTAATCATTCTCTAATTGATATTCTTGGAAGTGTACAATTAATAAACTTCATAAAGGACCTAACATAAATATTATTTATATATAAAAGGAGTTATGTTATCTTTTAGTAGAGTTTATAACATTTTACTGGGTGTCCGAACTAATATGGAGGGTAGTGTACATCTTTCCTTGTTTCTATAATTGTAATATTATATTTCTCTCATTTTCGCTACAATGTTGCTTCCTGTCCACTTTATCTGTTAATATTGAATATGTAATTATTTATTTCTATATAAGTAACACCACAATAATTATTATATCATAGATTTTCCGTTATAAAATATGAATGTTGGTTAATAATGGTATTTTTTCTTCGTCAAACATACACCACCTAGTTTTATGACCGGCTACACTGAAACTGAATACCATATAAAGGCTTTCAATCATATTACTCGGGAAATTCCCTTTCATTCTTTCAAACATAAGAACGTGCGTTGGCCGTATTTCACGAAAACACTAATAGATGTCGTCTGCATTAAGTGATAATATGTAACATATAACCCAATGTAGTAAAAATTACTTCACACCTATTTTTTTGTCGACCTCTGCATGAGTAAACTTGTGAAATTGTATCGGCAAACAACTTTAGAAGAAACTACTGCAAATTTATACTCAATTCACATGTTCAACACTGAAAGCGATTGGTCATGTAATGGAAGAAATACATGCTCACAACCTGGAGAGTGTAAATTTACCGCCTTGATTATAAAACGACAAGCAACGTGTATGCACGTTCTATATCATGAAATTATCTTTACATGATTGTAGGTGTCATTTTACATATTCATCGCACTTTCCCATGTGAGTATTAAAATACCCAGTCCTATCAAGTAACACGATCACAAAATTGTCATACGTGATATTCGTTATATTGTAGTAAATGTCGGTTTGATGAAGAAATACATAAGGGTATAAAACAAATTTTTTTCTTAATATACAGTGGTGCAAAACTAAATCTTTGTAATGCCGACACAAAATACATCAAACGTACACAATATACTCATAAAAGAACTTATAATGGCTTGTTTTTTTATTTAATTTTTATTCTGTATGTAATGTACCATTTGCTTTACTTGCTAAAAATCCATTTCATTAGTTTTGAAGTGGAAATTACCAATCTCGATCGGCATTATAAAACCATATAATTTCTGTGCGCGATAAAATGGAAAACAATATTATATCCGATTTACACAATAAATAGCTTTGGTCGTATAGTAAAAGGTTATAAAAATGTGCTAGGAGAACAATCTTAATGGTAATGTTAAGTACATTGACAATATTTCAGTTTTCGCTAGACCTAATGCTAAAAATATTGCAATTTACAATATGTAAAGCATGCAATACCTTGATAAGCGAACTACTTCCGGAAATAGACCGTGTTTTGATCCAATTCCGGAAGTAGTTCGCTTATTACTGAGTCTGGCCGTAGAAGCCTACGTATTCATGCAATACCTTATATATAATATCTTACTCATATGGTAATACCTCATAAAAGTAATAATAATCTTTATTAGTCAAACATTTACTTACAGAACAATATACACAGAGCACACTGTCGCAACGTAGCACAAATAAAACAATCCTGCCAAAATAATTCGCCGTATACATACAGTTTACATTTACACCAGGTAGGCGCCATAAATTCTCGACCTGACAGGCTTATACAGGTTCAAACGTGTTCAAACTCCGCCACGGTATGCATCCACATACGTGAGGTCTATGCTATAAATATGATGGTTCGAAGAGTAGTAGTTTTTAGTAGACAGCCAACCAACGTTACTAGCGCATGAAAATGTCAAGTAATGAAAATTGAGTACCGCGCAGTCATCAAATTTTTAACAAAAGACCGCCGTATTCTACTGTAAAAAAGTGGACAAAATGAAAGATGCTGAATGGTCAGTAAATTGAGGTGATAACGACTCAACAAATTTCAGTTATTGAAGATTTAGTACTAGAAGATCACCGTGTAAAAGTGAAGGAATTAGCAGTAATAACAAACATATCTGAAACAATTATTCGCCGCATTCTCCATGACCATTTAGGTACGAATAAAATTAGTGAAAGATGTGTACCGGGACTTCTTTCTGCTCTCCAAAGTCAACGTCGAGTCGAATGTTCGTGGTCATTTTTAAACATGTACGGAGACGACCCAAAACCGATTTCGGCGTCCATTGCCACAGGGAATGAAACAATGGATCTGTTTTACGATCCCCTATGGAAAAGGGAGTTCATGGATTGGCGGCGACCTCATGAACCTCGTCCCAGAAAGGCGAAAGTCGTTCAATCATCGAAAAAGGTGATGGCCACAATATTCTGGAATTGTGAGGACATTCCGCTAATTGACTATAAAGAGCGCAATACAACTTTGAACGGCACATATTATGCGTCTTTATTGCATAAATTAAGGGACAGTATTCGCGCAAAACGTCATGGAAAATTGACAAAAGGTGAGCGATTATTCCAAGACTCCCGTCCATACTGCAACCGTTTCACAAGCTGCCATTCGCGAATGTGGCTTTGAAGAATTGGAACAGCCACCACAGTCCGGATATGATTCCTTGTGATTTTTATTTATTTTCTAATTTAGAAAAGGCCCTAGGGGACATCGTTTTAGGGACTACAGTAAGTTGCAAGCAGCTGTTACAGAACATTTTAACGGAAAAACTTCAGATTATTCTTACAAGGGTATCGAATTATTAATTAATCGTTGTAAGAGATGTATAGATGTTAGGGTAGAATACATTGAAAAATAAAATTTTCTTATATTGTTCCAAATTTCTTTTTTATATACCAGGCCGAGAATTTATTGCGCCTACCTCGTATGCCCAAATAATATTTATTAAAATTTCGTGACATGAAATATAACCTTATATAAAGCGTTTATGTTAGCTCTTGTGATGATTGAATCATATAATTTAGTATTATGTCTACTCCTACTGGTGGCAGAAGCCACTGTGGGTCAATTTTGCTTATTAACAAGATATCTAAGAATTTGGCACTGCATCTTTTGCGTCCTTCAGAAAGTGACTTCGTTAAGTGCTGTTGTTGAAAAGTTAAATAACCTAAAACCTGTGAGAGATAAGCTCCAAAGGAAAAATATTTTAAGAACCCTTTCTGAACCTTCACCAATAACGTATACTCTATTTTACTTGGAATGTAGTGAACTAGTATTCGGTAAAGTTTAATTGGCTATTAAAAAATGCACCTAAATCATTTACTGTCGTTTTCCTAAGAATGACATCAGTTTCAATAGAATAAGAGAACAAAAAATCTACTATTGAAATTAAATATTTGGTTTAACAGTTACAAATTCAACACTTCCATAAAATAGGCAATAACTGTAAATTTTCTATCCTCTAGATTGGTATCAAACTTGGAAACACTATAATCACCAATAACAATGTAGTATTGAACGAAACGGTAACCTCCAGCGCGTCTAAAAATGTTAAGAATTGACATTAGGTGGAATATATGTGTAACTTTGTAAATAAGTAAATGATCAATTTTACGTTTACATAGGGTCAAATATGCCTAAAATTGAAGCAACTCTTAGAGTTGCAACCGCAAAACTAATAAACATCGAAAGGCCCCTACCACCAATGGACCAGTTAACTAAGTTAAATTTTCTGTCACTTCTATAAACCACAAATGGGGCCTCAAAAAGTTCACCAGTACTAATATCCCCACTTATCGTTAGTCATATTTCGGTAAAATGCATAACATCCGCATTAGTGTCGCACAATCTGGAATAAATGCTGCTGGTTTTCGGACGTAAACCACGAACGCTTTGATAACAGATATGTAACGTAGTAAAGCTGTTGGTAGTAATCAGTTTAAAGAATTTATTTATTTAATAATTATTGGCTTATTATCTACATATTTAATAGCACTATCCGTCTCTCTCGCTTCCTCGCGCTTAGTAAATTCTTGCGTCGCCTATGATAGAAGACCATTTGAAGTGATGTCGTATCTTTGGAAATAATAACAAATTAATATTTATTAAACAATGTTAACTTGTTATAATTACGTAAAGCCTTTATAACTGGTGACATCGGAAAGTGATAGTTTAATTTATCTCTTTCTGTCAGACATAGATGCCTAACCTGTTAGTCTTAAGATCTCTCAGAAATACACAACATTTTGTCGGAACATACCATATCACTCATCATCTGCCCCTTTTTACAGTCTTCCGATCCTTTGGAGGCATTAAATAATATGATATTATTGCTACGTCTCTCCCTAACCAGAATTTTATCTACTGTCACCATTTTAAGTACCTTCTGATCTTGTTTGAATACAGCTTTTACCTTCAATCCGCCAATTTCTCTTTTGAGTTCATTAGCTAATGATCTAATAGTGGGTGAAAATTTTTTAGTTATAAGTTAAAGTCAGAACATTCTGGGCAATAGAAATTAAGTTATCTTCCATTGTTTTTTGTGTTTGAATTTCGATTTCTGTGAGCCCCGCACATGTAGTATTAAAATAATTTCTGCAGAGGTCGCAGACAATTAAAGAATTTTGATTTCCGGGTTGAAATCGTGTCGTATTTTCATGAGTCTGCCTACGTTTCGGTCTCACTTGCATGGAGCTTCTTCTGGGCTGCTTCATCAGATAAGCACGCCTTATGCAATTACGACGCGGTTTCACACCGGAAACCTAAATTCTTTAAAAGAAAACGATTGCGGAGGTCTACAATATATACTCACAGGCAATCTCTATCTTTATCAGATTAAGAGTTTCATTACAAGTACTATTGTACAATACGAATCCGATATTTAATACAGATACAGGTAAAAGTTGAAATAGAAACAAGACAAAGGAAAGGGGAATATTAACAAGATCACACTTCACACAAAAGGGTTGAACATAGCCGCACGGGAGAGTCGCAGAAAAATAAAATTGGAGAAAGAAAAGTATTACTTTAGCTGGCCCTATAGCATTATTTGAATAAAATCTGTGGAAATAAAAGTTAAACCAAGATACACAAAAACGAGTAGAAAATGATGGGCTATCATCAGGTGATAAATTTTGGTAAATTTTACGGAAAATAATACTGTATAGTATATTATTATACTAATAAATCAACAGGAATCGAGAAAAAAACACTTGTTACCAACTACACCGTACAAACACACATTTATAACTGTGACTAAGGCATACAGTACAGTAGTTTAAGAAATATTTTTATATAATTGTAAAAGTGCATTTTCAATTTCTGCTGATAAAACGCCTAGATTATTTAGTGTCAAATGTAGAACAAGTAATTGCAAGTTGAATGAACTGTGAAGTTGATACTGGCAAAATTGCAAATGTCGAAATTTGGGTCGCATAAAAATAGATTCAGCGCAATTAACGAAATGAATTGTTAAATGTTAAACCAAAGCAATTAAAACTGACTCATGGAAAAGAATAAGTCTAAAATATAAATTTCGTACCTTCTCTCCATCAGCTTAAAGCTAAACAGACATTAAATCACTCTGCACAACTTTATTATTAAGTTCTATAACTAAATCCTATTAACTAGTTCAAGCATAAAACTCTTAACGGTCTATTACGAGTCTTAGGTTGTTGGCTTCCAGTCGAGACGGTATTTTAATCAAATCTAGCAAATACAAAGAGGAAATCATTCTTGTTACGTTAAATTAAAACAATCTCTATGAAGGATATGTCTGCCCACTAGCTTTTAGTCACCAATACCAGGCGAAAAAGGAAATTCTTTAATGATGTTAGATATGCGGATACAATTATTTAAATACTAAAATGGATGAATTTAAATAACTTGAAGTTTTATTGCTTCGTGAAACGAGATTAAGTCGTCATTACAATTAGATGAAGTGTACATAGGATGACCCACCGAAAACGAAGCAGACAAAACTATCTGTGCAATTTAAGATTTATGAAGAAAATAAAACGCCGAAAGAAATGAAATTTGTTTTCATATACACCAGAAATTTAAGTCTTCAACTTCATCTACTCAGTTGGGGTGTCCTTTTCTTTTTTTCTCATTATTAGTCTTCGCGCAAAGAGGGGGAAGTTTCAGTGCCGTGCGAAGTACAACGTGAAGAGGTGAAGCGCGCGGTACAGAGAATCGTGTACCGTATCAAAGCACGCTTGTTCAGTATTATTCGACTGGTCGTTGTGAGTGCTTGTCAGCACACATACACTTGGAAAAGCATTTAGGTACGCCGTATTTCAAATAAACTTGACAACGCAATAGCGATAATCCGGCATATTTAGAATTAAATATGTAAAGTGGGACAACTATTTGACATCTACTAGCAGATGGAAATGTGAACACCACCTAAAAAGTATAAAACACTGTTCGGCAATCCGTGGCAAACGATACAGCTAACAATTAATATTTGATATAGGTGTTTGTTTTATTCTATGTAATGTACTGTTTACTTTACTAGATCAACAAGTATTTGTCTCCTTCTGGAGCAAGTATTCGGATTATACATTACCAATTCAGACATCGTTAAGAAATTTTAAGCCATTTGTTCGTAACTATGTTGAAAGATGAATTAAAGCAGAGTTGAAAGATAAAAAATTGTTGTTATGTGCGGACAAAACAACCGATCGGCAAAAACATTCTGTGGTGAATGTAATGGTACATACAATGGAATAGTTTGCACCGTCATCCCCTACCTTACTTACTTCCAAAAGAGTTGCACAGCGATGGAATTTTAAAAGTAGTGTTGAGGGTATTGAACAAATTTCAAGTTTCAACAACCCAACATTTAATGTTAATGAGTGTCGCTAACATGCCGATCCCTTAAAAAGCGAGTGGCAATCTATTACATCTAACATGTAAAATCCATGCTTTCAACTTTGTGGCACAATTGATCCCTAGATGTTATCCACGAGTAAATGCTTTAATGGATCATACGAAGGCAGTATTTCTAAGGTCCCCAAAACGTGCAAAAAGATTTCACGAACTGTGTCCCAAAGTGCCTGATCCACCACATCCTATTATTACGCATTAGGGAACGTAGTTAAAGGCTGCGTTTTACTACTGCGAACATTTTGATGATGTAAAGAAGGTAGTTTTATAATTCTATCCAAAACACGCCAAAGCTATTAAAAAGGCCAGAAAATGTTTCAGGATAGTCAGGTAAAATGTGGTTTAGAAAATATTCGCAAGAATTACTATGGCCTATCGGAGGAAATTGAAAAATTACAAAATGACTCCATGTCGTTTGTGGATTCTGTTCAAATTGTGGATGATGTACACTCACACCTGTACGGCAGAAGTGTAGCACAAAAATTTAAAGGTCTTATTGGTAAGGATTCAGATTTTCTCGTACTAAGACAAATTTGTGAAAGTGCGTCGAAAGATCCATTAAGTTGTCACAGGCATTACTTTAAATTTGCAAATACAACATC
The DNA here is from genome assembly GCA_023509865.1 of Trypoxylus dichotomus. NCBI lineage: Eukaryota > Metazoa > Arthropoda > Insecta > Coleoptera > Scarabaeidae > Trypoxylus > Trypoxylus dichotomus. The sequence goes on along the minus strand of CM042074.1, from coordinate 40,421,881 downwards.
ACTCGATGTGGAACGGTCGTTTTCATCATTAAGAAATATTTATTCCGCACTCCGTACTCATTTGACTGAAACAAGTCTGGAGACATATTTAATGATTCTAATATTTAATAGATGCCACCCAGTTTGTGATTTCGTGGAAACTTCTTTAAACAGTAAGGGTTTCAGATGGTTATATAATATATTTTTATCATTATTTTATGTGTAAACCTTACTGCGTCCGCATCGTCTGTGCTCACTCATGAAGGTGACGATCATAAATGATGCCAGTACGTAAGCGTTACTGAACACTCGCCTTGATGTGGCCGCTTGGCCCCTCCACGTTGTTTTCCGCACTGCATTGTAACGTGCCCCACTTTGCCGAGAATACTAAAAAATGATACTTTTATATAAGGAAAATTTAATTTTTAAAGTGACATATCGCCTGATCCTCAGAGTGGTAGCTGTCGTTGTTGAACGAATGGATCTGAGAAGTAAGAAACGACCTCTTCCAGCTTATAAAAATCAACACGTCTTTTTCTGTATACATTGCAGACATCTCATTCTCTTTTGTCCCTTATTTTCGGTTTTTTCAAATTTTTCAAGTTCTGTCGCTTTCTCATGGGTTCGATTTTGTTGCTTTTAATTCCATTTGAAAATTTCCTAAAAAAATGCATTTACCTATGTTTAATAATAGAAGCATATGGCTCTCATATCCATGTAACTTGAATCAAAACCAGAGAACAACAATCAGATTAAATCGTCTATGTATCAAGTTGTCTCAGACACAAGTACTAGGTAATGATAGTGAGCGCTGGTTAAGAACGACATAGAAAAAGAAACACAGTAAAAATGTTTTGCTAATTTGACCAGAATTTAACAAAATATTTATAGTAACTAGGTTATAGTTATTATTCAAAACTGTTCTATATTCTGCTAACCGAACTATATATCTTTGACCCTATTTATACTAATATAATATTTGGTTAGAATAGCGTCGCTTAGGTGTTTCGCTTTTGGAGACGTCGAAAATAAGGAAAACGATATGTACACGTTGATTGCATGACCACTTAAACTTTCTTTTATTTTGCATGTGGCACCATAGTTTAAGAATCTTTTATATTTATTTATTATTTTATCATGATCCACTTAAATTGCGAACAAATATTAACTTTACAAATATAGAATTTATAATTTTAGTAATATCGATTTCCACGCCGCGGGAACCAGGGACAAAATTCCTAAAAAAAATTTATGGCATTGTATTAAAGATCACTATTTTGTCAATTTTTTACAAGAACATTTTTATGAATGTTTGAATCTTGGCAAACTTCATATGACTGGTTCATATGTGCTCCAAATGGTTGTAATGTTTTTTACACACAAGTTATATTTCTATTATATAACTCCCAGCCTTCTTACCTAATATTTACAGCAGTAGTACCAACCCTTTATAGCAAACCAGTTGTAAGTAAATGAGAACATTTTTCTTCTCAATGTAGCAAAAAATTTAACCTGACGAAACTACAAAGCTCATAGAAATAATAAGCAATTTATATAATATTAATAACAGTTGAAGGTCCAAAATATACTGGTGGACCTGTGGAGAACTGAAAATTGTAGTCAGATTAAAAACATGTTTTTACTGTGAAGAGACGGGAAAGTGTCGCTTTTGTATACGAAGTGAGCAGCGCATTATGGTCACAGATTCATCGCATGATCAATTTTGTTATTGGACGACGTTGGAAGGTCTGGAAAAAGCAAGAGAATCAGATTGTGAATGGTTAGAAATTAAGAAAAAGATGAATTTCCGAAATCAATGGACAATTAAAAGATTGAATTTAAAATCTATCCAATAAGATAAATTAAAACGAAACAGATTTTTAACTAATTAAGGATTGTCGCAAGTTCTTTTTGTAATAATACGAAAACCCGTTTTTTTTTTGTAAATGTAATGGAACTTTTGTATAAACTATAATGATTTTTGGCTTTTAAGATTTCCTTATTTTTTCATGCTTAGTATAAATTTTTATTAAGGTCCCACAAAGATATTATTTCGGTTTTTATTTTTCTCGTCTGAAATATTTTATAAAATAACATAATTATGAGATAATTAAAGTTTTCTAGAATCGTGTATAACAAATTAGGCAATTAAATACATTTTATCATAATCTTATATCATATTAGCCAAATACATATTCGGATTAATATTAATGCAAAAGCTTACGCAGTAAAATCCCAAAGTCCATCGAGAGATTTTTTTTCCGGACGGTTTTGAAAAAGATACCTTCCACATGCATGTTACATTCTTTCTTGATTACCTACACCGACGATCTGACACACAAAAATTCTCAGAAGCCCAGGTAGACGAGTAGATATTTATATTTCCTCCTGAATCAATTTGTGTAAGAAAGAGTCAGGCGCTTGGAAATTTTCTGAATACTTGACTACATTTTATATAATGGCACAAATAGTTTCTGTAAGCAATCAATCATAAGCAAATACATCAAAGACATCGCAAAATGTTGTTAAAATAATATCTACGTTAAAAGTATGCGTTAGATTAAGAATATTCCTATTAGAGAGATCAGACATGCCGAACGTATTTATCTAATGTTTCCTAAATTCGAAATAATTTTTTTATAGATGAATGAATTTCAGGTTAACACTAATATTTACATTGCAGGATATAGGTATATAGTTTACGTTTCTGATCATTGCTAGCTTTTCATTTCGGCCAAGCTTTCTTTCATGAATAATAATTTATTTGCAGTTTGGTTCTGGATTTTTTGCCAACGTTTGTCTTTCATATTGCTCATAAAATATTTATAAGCGTTTCTTTTCCAAGGTATTTCATTTTGCTTCATATGCATCTTTGTTGTGCGTGAAATTTCCTTGTTATTCAAGGATGAGTGTTTGTATTTAATCTCATATTTAATTCTTTCTTGTGGTTTCCTTATCAATTCAATATATTTTGGGTATTTATAAATAAATACTGCATCGCAATTTTTTCGAAATACCAAATTCCATACATAGAACTTTATAACACTAAAATGTGAGCCAAATCGAAAATATTATTATCTACACATTTATAACATTCATTGATCCATACTACACCCACATCCCAGGTAAGATCCTTTCACCTTGCCCCGCAGAGAATAGCAGCAGTACTTTTGTAATGTATTTTAACTTGTGTTTACTAGCATAATACTGTAGTTCTTTCTTGATAAATATTATTAAAAGAAATTTACCACTTGATTTGTATTCTCACATCTTATTCTTGAATTGTAACTATCTCCCAAAAAGAAAATCAATTATTACCGATGTGTGAATCTACTCTTGAAGTTTTGTAGAAGTATAAGTGAGTAAATTAGCTGGTAATATACCATAGTAATAATCGTAATTCATGGCACATTACCGTGTAAAATTGCTGTAATCTACCGTCTGAGTAATGCTAAGAGAAACATTGTCTATGGTTTCGGGAAAACCGCATCAAAATAGATACTGTAAACCGCAAAAACATATATACGCAATGTGCCTGCAAATGCTAGTATTTTCAAATTAATTATAGCCGATGCAAAAGATAGGTATCCATTAGCGAAAGGACTTTGCCCTAAGTGGTAGTATAATATATCCAAAATAGAAAATACGGATAGACAAAATGAATGAAATATGAAAAGTAGGCAATTTTTAGCCGAAACTCTAAAAATGATCGACTTTGTGCATCTAAAATTGCATGGATCCTGATAAAACCTAAATATTGTCAAATTCATAGGACAAGAAAAATCCATGTTACACTACTACCCTCATTTTGAGGCCTTTCCCGAACAAATTGTGATTTTTGTACTGAGTACGTGCCAAATACTGCTCGTCTCCATTCATTATGATTAAAGATACCAAATCAGTTATCATAGCGGTTCTTATCACTTACAAAAATCAAATGACGATTGCAAGGACTGTGTGGATGTACAATTCACAGGTATAGCAGTAAACTCCACTCACACAAATTAATTAATTATGCGTAACGCAGCGTTTCGGGAGCCCACGTGCTCCCGAAACGCTGCGTTCCGCATAATTAATTAATTTGTGTGAGTGGAGTTTACTGCTATACCTGTGGACTTACAAAAATATTTATCTTTACATTATCTTCAGCTATATAACTGGAGCATTTGGTTTATTTCCAGCAGCTCATTCAAGGTTAAATTCCAGGACCACACTTAGATGAAATTGGACACAGTAACAAGCTGGACGTTATGCATATATATATTATACGAATTTGACCAACTCCAGTACATCAACGCGACACAGTTGGCTTTTCCGCTCCCCACTTTCAAGAACGATGTTTACAACTTACGATGTATGGATAAAAACAGTTGCATCTGTCGCGGTGTATATAGGTGACGTTGAAGGGCGGGCTTACGCTTCCGCCGATATATTTTAGTTAAATCCTAAGCACTCTGCGGGCCGTTTTATTGTTTATTCCTATCCGATCTGAAAATGACGTCATGTACCCGTAACTGTCGATCCCCATTAATGATCTAATATTTGTTGTTTGCAAAAACAAAATATGCATTTTGTGCTAATAGGAGACAAGTCGTTTTTCTATGTATATTCACTTTTTCTTTGTATTTAGAAAATAAATAAATACAATATAAATAAATGTAAGTATTTTTTTCTTATTTGACCTTCGTCATTTTATGGGTATGTAGTACGAAAAGTACGAAATACTATTACAAGAAAAAAATAGCTCTTAAAAATAAAATCATAATTTAGATTCTGATTTTATACGATGGATTTGAATGGATCGTTTTATTTTGTCTTATTAAACATAAATTTAAAAAGTGAAAAAACTTATATTGGACGACAAAGAGAGAAAATATCTTGGTGTAGTATGATAATAGATTACTACGTATTTTTTCGATTTGACCTTCCAATTTTATCCTTAACTTCTAATTTCTTATTTGAGAAGTTTAGGCTCTATTAAAGAAACACGATAAACTTATTTATTTTGCTTTAAATTGCAACGTTTATTTTGGTGTGGTGGTCTAAAAGTACAAACGTACCTAAAAAAGTTGGGCACCATACCAAGGAAACGTTGCAATTTAAAATTGAAATAAATAAGAAAAATTGTACCATTTTTCTTTAATATAACGATATTATTGTAAATTATAAATCATGACAGTTTTACATCACCTAATCGTTTTGCAATCCCTAATTGTATTTCTATTAAAGAATCTTCGTAAATAAAATACTCGTTTGTAAAATATTATATAGTAGTCCTTAAATTGAAAATAAACTATCTGTCATAAGTTTGATTACACCTAATATATCGTATTACACTTAGAACTATTTCAAAAATATTTAGGGAAATTTATTTTAGTCTTCTTAGATTGGCATTTACAATCTAATGTTGATAGTATATATTCATAATAATAAGATTTATTTATAAAATCCATTCAAACACTAAAACAATGTATTCCTGTATTAAATTTTATGTTGGTAAATAAAGCAATTAATAGAAGGAAATCGAGGATGAATGCGTGAATATGAAATAGAATTTGGAAGAGGTACTGAATCATCCACCTACCTTATACTAAACTGTACATTCCGTATGCATGCAGTACATTGCCTAGATACTAGAGACGTGTGTGATTGTATTTTCCATATTGTTAGTTTATTTGAACGAAGATAAATCAAAAAGAAGGAAATTGGATACTGAAACAAGGGGAAAAATATGCATTTTATGCGGAACACATGTTTCAAATAGAGAAATTGCTCGGCAATTAAACATTTCTTATTGTTATGTGCGTAGAACACTTAAAAAGATGGAAGACCGGTAGGCTTCAGAGCAGAAAGCGAAGTAGAAGGCCCAGATCAACGACAGCACGAGACGATCAACACATCCGTGATTTTCATAAGATTCGCCACCTTTCCGCTCCGTATATTACAGCAAAGTTCAATTTGCAACGCTGTCAGCCAGAAAGTGTGTCAACAGTAAAATGGAGACTAATAAAAGCTGATGTGAAGGGTCGTATAGCAGTACGAAAACCACGGTTAAGTTCTATACACAAACGGAAAAGACTAAAATTTGCAAAAGCTTAAGGAAAACGGAGTGTAGATGATTGGAAAAAATTCGTTATGGACAGACGAATCGAAATTAGAATTATGCGGAAGTAAACATTGCACGTTTGTTCGTTGCCACCCTGGGGAAAGAATGTTAGACGAGTGTATTTCAAAAACAGTGAAACATGGGAGAGGAAACATCATAGTATATTGCTTTGGAGGCGGAAGGATGGGAAAATTAGTTAAAATAGACGAAAGAATGACAAAATAGATTTGAGAATCACAGAAAACGGTGCGGTACCAACTGGATGTGAATTACTTGGAGAGGACTTCATTTGTCGGCAAGATAATGACCCCAAATATACTGCAAAGATGGTTATAGCTTATTTTCAAGAAAAATCTTCTAAAGCAGTTCCATTATTAATGGAGTGGCCACCACAAAGCCCTCATTGCAACCTCTAAGCTGACTTGTATCGTGAGGTCCGGAAAAATCTGCAACTGGCAAAGCAGCATTCTGAAATGCTCTGCAGAAAGTGTGGAATGCTCTAAACAGTATAGACGAAACGCATTTGGAGCGATTAGTTCTAAGGATGCTATCAGGCAATTATTAAAACAAAAGGGATTACTTTGAAGAAACATTATAACAGCATGTATTTTATTAGAATGTACTATTTTGTCAATTAAACATTTGAAGTTAATGAGTAAAATTTGTTTCTTTAATAAATTTCTAGCAAACACTGTCTGTCTAGTTTATTTTGTTATTTTATATAATGCCATCAAACTTATGACGAGTAGCGTATATTCTTGATGTTCATATTTAAATTTTGTGCTAGGTTTTGCAATACGTATGAGTACTTGCATATACGCCCATAACAAAAATGTTAAAAACTGCAACGCAAAATATTCTATATGATGAACCGTCAATAAAAAAAAAGGAATTGAAATGTCGCTGCTAGATGTCAGGCGCCGGTAAATATTCAATACTGTGATTATATATCGTAAAGAAATATAAGCATAAAATGCTAAAAGTGTGCCATGAAATATGACGCCAGTCGCGTATACATAATTCACAATAGTTTCTTAATATCAGAACCATTGATTACAAACAGATAACTGGAAATGCCATTAAATTATACTTATTGGTTATTAGGTTATTAGTATTATGCTCTCGTTAAGTTTCTGATTATAGAATTAATACCATATTAATTAATATGTTTAACGTACATATATTAAAATTCGCAATCGTTTTTATAGCATGGGTAATATTAAACGAATGATTGTTGTTGAAAAACGAGTAAAGGTATTAAAATGCTTTTCTCTATTGTTAATTCAATCGCCTTATGTATAGCCGTCTTTTTTTAAATAAAAGCTACTTGATCGTTCTTGACCCTGTGCGACCTTTCAGATTAGACTTGCGGAGCCTCTCAAGTATAATTGTTATGGTTTCACATCTGAAGTAATTCAATCATCTCAAATAATATATCTTCTTCTATGTCTCCTACATAAAGATGCTGTTTAGAAAACGATGTCGTAAACTGAATTTGATGGTTCATAAGAACTTTTCGGTACTCATAAATTATATGATAAATTAAGGATGCCATATGGAACGCCGAACAAGTACAAAATAAATTCGTCTGTAAGATGACATATCTATTTCTATACATCCAATAAATTTTACACCTGGTGATCAATTCAACTAGAAATACGCGAGTAACCGCCTTTTATGATCACCCCTAATTTACTTCTTTAAAACAACGGGAATGCAAGTTATTAATCGCAATTTTAATCTGCTACTATCGTTTATGAAGAAAGCACTATTTTTCTGACAATACTTATTATAAGGAAACAGTTTCAAGCACGTGCAATGTATTTCGTAAATATTGAAACTAAAAACAGCTACATAATCAGACTGATATCGCTTCAGTTTGTTATTCAGATTGTATCCATTTAGAATAAGAAATATATATATATATATATATATATATATATATAACACATGGGCTTATTGCAGTCACCTTTCTCTCAGTTAGTACTAACCTTCAAAAGACAGCTGTTAAAATTTCATGATATTTTATTCATTAGTTTGTGAGTTATTGTGCTAAGAGTCACGCTACTTTTGTTATTTTCAAAACAATGGATCAAAAACAATTTCGTGCTTTAATTTTACACTGCTTCTTGGTGGGAAAAAAATACTGTTCAAGCGAAGCAATGGCTTGAAAAGTATTATGGGGACTCCGTTCCATCAGAAAGAACAATAAAACGTTGGTTTGCTGACTTCAAACGTGGTCGTAGAGACACCGACAGTGGACGTACAAAAGAGGCGGTAACACCAGAAAACATCAAAATATCCACAAAATCGTTTTGAATGATCGAAAAGTGAAGTTGCGTGAGTTAGCTGACATCGTAAAGATATCAAAAGATCGTATTGGCTTTATATTGCATGAGCATTTGACTATGAGAAACCTCTGTTCAAAGTGTGTGCCGCGTTTGCTCACTGTTGACCAAAAACAAGAACGTGTTGATGATTCTGAGCAGTGTTTGGCCATGTTTAAACGTAACAAACCGGAATTTTTGCATCGATACGTGAGAATGGATGAAACATGGATCCATCACTTCACTCCGGAATCAAAACGATCGTCATCTGAGTGGACAGCAACTGGTGAACCTCGTCCAAAGCGCCCGAAAGCACTACAATCGGCTGGAAAGGTTATGGCCTCAGTATTTTGGGATGTGCGTGGTGTAATATTCATCGATTATCTCGAGAAAGGAAATACCATCAACAGCGAATATTATATAGCGTTATTGGAGCGTTTGAAGGCCGAAATTGCAAAGAAACGACCGCATATGGCAACGAAAAAAATTTTGTTTCATCAAGACAACACACCGTATCACAAGTCAATCAAAACAATGGCAAAACTACATGAATTGAACTTCGAATTGCTCCCACATCCACCATATTCGCCAGATTTGGCTACCAGCGACTACTGACTGTTCGCAGACCTCAAAAAAATGCTCGCCGGTAAGAAATTTCGCACGAATGAAGAGGTTATCGCTGAAACTGAGGCCTATTTTGAGGCAAAAGATAAATCGTTCTACAAAAGTGGTATTGAAATGTTAGAGCGGCGCTGGAATGATTGCGTTGTTCTTGATGGAGATTACGTTGATGAATAAAGCTAATTTTGAACCAAAAAAACCGTGTTTTCTTTGTTAGGCCCGGAACTTTTCAGCCCATGTGTTAGATATATGCTATATATCAAGTAGAATATACTGTTTTCTGTAAAATAATCGCAGACGGAATTTGAGGAAATACAAACTGAAAAACCGTGTAATTATTTAACTATAGATATTAGGAGCATTAGGAACTATCGCATTTTAGTAAACTTCTATATAAAACTAAGTTATACTTCATATTTAAAAAAGGGAGACTAAAATACAATCTAAAATAATGTTCGGTACAACCGAATTTTGTATTTGCAATGTAGAAATCGTTTAATTTTACTTACTGCATTTATTTCTACTTTGTATTCCGTTGTACTAGTCTGTGCTATATCTGTGTAATTAGTATTATTTAAGCTGAGGTTGAAAAGGTTGACGTAATGGAAATCCCGGCAATTGCCCCAATATGTTAAATTAAGATTCTATTCATTACCCCTTCATTATGCTAATTATTCGCTTTATCTCAAATTTCGGGTAATATTCCTGTACTTTCTAATTACTACTATGCCATCATAACCAGATCTCTACAACTTGCATTCACAAGAACAATCAGGTAGTTTTAGGGTTGCGCACTTTATTCGAATACATATCTCCATATAAAAAATATTGTATTAGACTTTATAGAATCAGCCGAAGAGAAAAGCAATTTATTCGAAAAACATGAATTATTATTGATACTAAACTGATTATTATTATCATTCCTATCTTAAAGAGCACAACTGAGATTGCTCAAATGCCTTTATTAGAATCAATTTCTATCTTAGAATGCTGTGAAAATGTATTATAATAGTATAATAGTCCCAGATATATCAAATATATCAAATAAATTGTGTTATCAGTAGATACTGACACATTTTTTTTAGCAACTGATAAAAGACGAAAATTTACTGTTGAAAAGCATTTAATTGTTGATATAATATATTAAATATATCTGATTGTGGAAATTAATACTTTTTATGTAACTTATATGTTAGTTTTATTTATTATTACGTAGTTATTTTTACTTAAAAATATATGCTTATCTTTTCTACAGTCGCACTATTGCTTCTTTTCTTAATGTCTTAAGATATATTAAAAACGAAGTTCATAAGTAACATATCTTTAAAAAAAACGTGGCATATTTATACGTATTTATAGTTTTTTTATGTATAAAAAAATTCGAATTGTAATCAACGTAATCATGATATTTAGTTTAACAAGAAAATAACACTATTGCTAATAAAGAGCGAGACCTCAAAACGAACTGAAATGCAATAGTTTATTTAAACAAAATAGGAAAATCAAAGTAAAATGTCACATAAAACCAACTCTCACGTGAATCCACATATGTACACAAAATAAAGTAAACAAAGACATATAGAATTAAGTTAGTTGAACAAATATAGTAACTCAAACAAACATAATAACAAAACAAATATAATAACATAAGCACTATAACTTCAGAAAAACCGCATAAAATAATCTGCAGGCAGAGCCGTTTTTAGCAAAAGCGGGGCCTGGTGCAAAATAGTTTTGCGGGGCCTTTATGTAAATGTTTAGAGACAACAAATCCAATATAAACCATTGAAAGGAGAAGGTTTCAACTAATTCATTTTTAGTCCGTATTATCTTATTCTAAGAACATTTTATTGTCAAAAGGCCCCTCACCGCGGGGACTTCGTAGGCGCGGGGCCTGGAGCAGCCGCTACACTCGCTCCACCCTAAGGACGGCCCTGTATGCGGGACGGGTATTCCTCTGCAGATCGTTTTACTACGAAAACGACAGGGGAAACAATTTACGAAAACATCACATGCCATTTTCTGAACGACAAAAATGCGACCACATTTATCTTATCTTTGCCTAAGCTCCCTGTTTTACTGTATAGAAATGTGCGGTAGACATATAAATATGGATATCAGGAATTGGTACAAGTACAATCGAGAAATATTGGGATACCCAAATACCGCTGAACAAATATTTCTTAATACATATTTTAATATAGATACGTACCAAATCTTTTACATTTAATTCGCAACAATATATATCATGAAGTAAGAACTTTTATTTATTAATAAGAACTACTTTATTTAATTATGGTAATTATTTGGTTAGACGGCAGGTAAATCATTAGTATCATGTCAATAATAGTTAATAATGAAGCTTGTTTCATTGAAAGGCTTAAGATTGAAAAGCAACTAAAAGGAAAAGACTAAAATTTTATAGAAATAAATCTACTTCTGATAATAATATTAAACTATTTATTATTTATAATAACAATGTTAGATATAGGTCTGGATAGTCATCTAATTATGAAAAGTTAATATAATAAATAAATTTATATTTTTAGTAAAGGTCGCTATGATTGATTCACTATGTTTATTACATCTGTTAATAGATGGCAGAATACGTTTGTGGTAAAACGTGGCATCTGGAAAATAAATAATTGCGTTTAAATTTAAAAATAGATTTCTTAGAACCTTTCTTTATAGTTTTTCTTTTATGTATTAAAAATTCATATTTATTTTAAGTATATTTATAATATGATCAACGCGTCATGTTTACATAGATTCGATTGTCAAATACGTTCCGTCAAGTTATAAGATTGATTTGGGCTTCCTTTCAGTTGCGCGTATATCATATCGCCTATTTTGTTTTGCGAACTTATCGCATTCTAACATGTAACTGCGAAATATATTAATCAAGATTTTGCTGACGTTCAATGGTTATGTTACCAAGAGATTGACTTTATTATAGTAATGTTCATGTTATGGTTAGGCGGTTGAGTTTCCATTGATTATAAAAACAATGGCAAAGGCACCAATAACAGAAGCTATCATATGTTTTATATTCTTTTCAACTGCTTCGGTGTTATATTTTGCAAATAAGTTGATTGTGAGTTTTGAATTATTTCGTGATGTGGAACCAAGTTACAGTTGGATAGTGCGTTGTACCACCAACGTTTCAGGGTACTTAACAATTCTTTTACCGGCGTTTTTGGTCTACAAGTATATCAACAAAATCAATTATGTTGACAAACCAGGAAGTGGGAAATTTGCTGCTTTATTAAGAAAATTTTATGGAGAAGATGAATCATTAGATAAAAATAGTACAGTGAATAAAGATACTGCCCCAAGAACTGCCTTAAACGAAGCATTATTGCTTATGTTTTATTTTGCTGGTCTTCAAATATCGTTCTTGTCGTGGGGAGTGTTGCAAGAAAAAATTATGACACAAAAGTATCTAAGTGTGGACAATGAAGAGGGACATTTTAAAGATTCGCAGTTCTTAGTATTTGTGAATAGGATATTAGCATTTTGTACTTCAGGTTTTTATATATTTTGTAAAAGACAGCCACGACATAAATGTCCCTATTATAAATATATATTTTGCTCACTCTCCAATATTATGAGTTCTTGGTGTCAATACGAAGCTTTAAAATATGTTTCGTTTTTGCATCAAGTGTTAGCAAAAGCTGCCAAAACTATACCTGTGATTATAATGGGAAAAATTGTATCACGGATAAAGTATGAGTATTATGAATATGTCACCGCAGGAATATTATCAATTGGTATGTTATTCTTCCTTCTTGATACAAGCGACAATAAAAATGCTAGCACAATTACAACATTTTCAGGATTATTTTTATTATGTTCTTATATAGCATTTGATAGTTTTACTTCAAATTGGCAAGGTGCATTATTTAATCAATTTGGAATGTCTCCTGTACAAATGATGTGCACTGTTAACTTTTTTTCATGTATTTTTACAGCTACATCTCTTTTGCAACAGGATGGTTTCTCGAATTCTATTGAATTTATGTTAAAATATCGAGCTTTTATTGTTGATTGTGTGTTGCTGTCTATATGCTCAGCTGCTGGCCAGTTGTTTATTTTTAATACACTTTCAACTTTTGGACCTTTAGTCTTTGCCATAATTTCAACTATAAGGCAAGGTTTTTCTGTATTATTAAGTTGTATTATATACCATCATCATGTCGGATTTGCAGGTGTATTTGGTATAGTTCTGGTATTTTGCAGTATATTCCTACGTTTATACTGCAGTTATCGTGTAAAAGCGCTTAGGAAAACTGCTAAAATTATCAATGACATGAAAGTGTAATTTTATTTTTGAGAAAAATATATAAATATTTTTATGATATATTTATTTGTTTATCACATTGTATTAATGTACAGAAGCAAATAGATTGTAATCAAATTTATTGCAGTATTTGAATCTAAGCGTTCAATTATCAATTAAGTCTTGAGTGCTTTAATTCTATGAAGTAATGATTAGTAGAGTCTGATTAATAGATCCGTGTTCAGAGTACTGTTAATAAAGTTTATACACAGAGTGTCTGTGTTATGTTATATTATTTGTTAACAATGTTTATTGCACTTTGAAAGGTGTTCAAATGCAACTAGTAATATTAATAAAAGTAAGGTAAATAAAATTCGCAATAATCCATTTATACTCATGAGAGAAGAAAATCGAAGTATAATTAATGCAATGAGTTTTAAATATTAAATCATTTTGTGTGCAGATGTCGCTGTACACAGTTGTTCTTTTAGGGGAACCAATGCGAATACAATGTACAGAAATGAGTTAATAATGTTGCTTATTTCAATAACTGCGTATAAATTACTAAAAGATGTGTGTATAATTAAAATTAAGCATTACGGATGTGCTCTAATATTTAACATGAATTTATTTACTGCAAATTGCAGTTACTTTCTGAAGTGCCAGTTACGCCATGAACAATGTTGTCTTTGTTTTTCTCTTTTACGCTACCCTCATTCTTTATATCAACTATACACTTTTGGCAGAGCTATATTTATACAAAAAATCCATATTCCAGGTTTAACGCAGGGTTTATCGCACTATACTTTCTAATATAAAGTTATGTACCTTTTGATTACGGATCTGTTAACCGAATAAGATTCTAGACTTCAAAAATGTGCTTAAATTAGTGTTTATATCTATTAGTTTTGTATTTAATGTGTGTTTAGATATGTTACTAGTTTAATATTTATTGCGTCAATTCTCTATGTCGGTTGCTACTAATGAAAAATACACAAACAGGAATACATTATAAAGTTTTAATGAACAATACATCTTTTAAAAGCTCTTTAAAGTACTGAGCGCTTGTTATTGTTTATACAAGCAAAGGCCCGTTATACAATGTGTCTATATATCGCCCAATAGCATTATCCTGCCGATTCTGACTCCATCTTTGTCATATTATCAGCTATTTTTATTGATGAAATTGTCAGCGGGATAATCTATCAAGTACTCGAAGCTGCCGATAGCCAGTTATCCAACATATGAAAGTCGTCATTAGGCAGCAACACCATTGAAGCTCATTGGAGGGAAATTTGACATTGTATAGCGCTCAGTACTGAAAGTTTAACTGTCGATGCTGTTAATAAAGGTAACGTTAAGCTTTCAATTTATCATTCACGAAGAAAAAAAGTTTTTATTCCACCGACGATTATCGATTATTACAGACTGTAATAATGCCAGATATTTGCCACCACATTGTCAGATAAATTTATCAGGATATCCTACAACCACCCTTAAAAAATACAATAACAACTCTTTAATTAATCCGAACCGTTACAACAACTTTTTACTTTTATAATAGAGGCGTTAAATAAAAACATCAAGTACTCTTAAAAATACTCCCCTTTATAATTTACTATTATAGTCATCAACTCAGATAAAATAGCAATTGTAAAAACACAAAAGAACAACTAAAATGAAGCATTCACAATATAACAAAAATGTATTACATATTTGCCGTAAATATGCTTTTCCGTGTCCAATATAAAATTTTATTCTAATAAGTCGTTAAAAGTTAAACGTACTACAACTACTACACTTAAAATATTCAGAAACAAGTTAGCACTTGCGAAAAATATTTTAATGTTACTTTACTTAAATTGGAACCTACAAACTACTAAAACAGTGTACTATAATAAAATGATGTACTGTAAATTTTAATGGTTAATTTTAATTTTTATTCACTATCTTTTCAATTTACCGAATCATATATATATGGTTATTGCAATTACCCTATTTTGTTAATGGTATTGACCAAAAAACTGCTGCGTACTGTAATTAATTTCATTGAAATTATTAATTTAATAACTATTTTTTATAGATCTTTTTATTTTAGCTTTATTAAAAGTACATATCAGAATATTTTTAAAATGTCTATTTTTTAGTTATTTATTTTTAATTAGTGCAATGTAACTTGGAAAATTAGGCGTCTGAAAACTACTGTGGCTAGAACGAATAGGTATAATAGATAAAGTGTAAATGTTAACTTATGTTAGAAATATTAAATACAGTAGAATAATATTTACGATAAAAATAAATAAATCCAATTATTGAATTGTGATATTGTGGTGAGAAATACAAATTGAAACTGACTAAATAAATGGCAAAAATTTACTTATTTCTGTGTAATTTTTTTGTCTCCATCCCCATCAGCCAAAATAGAAAATTTGTAGTCTTATTGAAGCCTACTTATGATGTTTGTAAAATAATTATTTTTAAAAATTATAAATTTATTTAAAATTAACGCACCACTGCCAATATTATTATAAAGTTTTTGTTATTGCATTCATTTATTCAGTTCACTATCAGGATAATGTAAGTGAAGGTAAAATATGGCATTGAACATTTATTTTTTAAGTAATATTTCTAATCACAGTACAAAAGTGACAAGTTGGCAAATAAGAGTTTAGTTTTTTAAATTAGTTGAATGTCAAAATGCGAAATTTATTGCAGAGTTAACGCGAGGTTCATTCTGGTGTATCTAAGCTTGTTATTGAAAAATACTAGGATCTACTTTTACTCTAGTATTATTTATTTAATTTCTTGATTATAAGCAACGATATGCTTAATATACCGTCGTAAATTTAAAATAAATATTTTTTTTCATTTTTTTAGATGACTGCTTGTCAGTTGTCAGTTTTAAAATAAAATCTTATCAGTTATCTAATGTACAATTAGATTAAAAATAATACATTCATAGATTATTTTCTCAAAAGTGTTTACTAACACACATATTTTTGCTTTAGTTAAGTTTATTGAATTGGTCAAAGTTGTTGGGTGGAGCATGGATCAAATCAAAGGCGTATATATCACCGCGCATAGATGTTTGACTGAGAAAAATGTTTACAATACCTGGGTTGAAAGTTTTAAGGAATTCATCAATGATATGATGAGCGATATATATTTGCAAATATACACCGTGAGAAATTAAGTGCTAAAAAATAAAATGATTGAATCAAGTCGTGGTTAAATGGACGATAGTTGTCCACTTTTCATTCAAAGCAGTTCTGAAACTCCGACACTGTAATTGCCTTCAGCTAATCGGACACAAGCTTTTCAATATTTTACAGTGGCTCGAAACGATGTTCTTTAAGGTGAATTTTCGATCTTGGGAAAAGGAAAAAGTCACAAGTCAAGTCTAGTAGTTAAGAAAGCTGAGAAAATACAAAAACAAAACCTCATTAATTGAAACCACGGTGTGGCAAAGCGCATTATCATGATGGGGTACCCAGCTGTTCTTAACATTCGGCTCCACACGAGGAACCCTCTTCCCATCTTTCAAGAATTCTGGCTCACCGTAGCCATGATAAGGTTGGTGTGCCATTATACTGCACTGTCGCTTCATCACCGTGTTGTACTCAGCAAGCTAAGAGTCGTTAATAGGAACGACACGTTCTAGAAAGTGAAGGTCATTTCCAATCCGCGACAAAAATGAAGATATTTTGGAACCATCTCCGCGCAAATCTTTTCGATAAGCGGGTGTGTAGTTCAAATTCAACACTTCTCTGATTACTCTGGTAATCAACCGTCAAAATGCACAAGATCCCGGATTATGTGGACATTTTTATCACTCTTTGCGGTTGAAGACCTTCCACTGCGAGGTTAGCATTTAACTATATTTGACTGGATTAGGTCGTACTTTAATAAAACGGAATAAAAAGTGTAATTTTAACTAATAAAGTAGGCTGTTCTATGATAACGTTCTTTGTATACCTCAATGTAAAAGAAATGATGGAAGTAATCTATTATAGTACCAAACAATTATAACATAGGCAACCAATATTACAACATTGGAGTTCGCGATAAGAGGTATTGTGAAATTCTATATTACATGAAAATGCGATATATTTGGTAATACATACATTTCAAGAGTTCGCCTCCACTATAATATCGCCTTGTAACAATACTTAAGGTGGTATAATAAAGACAAAGATAGTGTGGTAAGAAGAGATAGTAACAGTGGTGAATTGCGTTCATGATGTACGACTTTTTAAGTTCATTACCATTATTGTTGTAAATAAATATATTGTTTCTTCATGCCAGCACATTTCCCCAATTATTCATTTCGAAGTCACAGTTAATGTACAATTCTAACTTCGCATCCACCAGTGAAGCCAACTGCTAAGTTACTAGAAAGTTAATGTAAATTTATTATACTATAAGCGCTT
Organism: Trypoxylus dichotomus; assembly: GCA_023509865.1. NCBI lineage: Eukaryota > Metazoa > Arthropoda > Insecta > Coleoptera > Scarabaeidae > Trypoxylus > Trypoxylus dichotomus. The sequence goes on along the minus strand of CM042074.1, from coordinate 40,404,139 downwards.
TCGATGTGTCAACGGGCGTAATTGTGAGTCACAGGAGGATAAAATAAGATTCCTATAAGTTGACAACGTCAAGAAATACGCATGCGATTGCGTGTCAATATGCTAGCTCTGTCTAACGGTATTCATTCCCTTGTTTAACTACTACCCTTCAAAACAGTGCATAATTATTTATTTGTACCTCTTAGATGTTTCCTAGTCGTTATTAAATTCCGAAAAACGAAGAGTGTTGATTAATGTAATTTTGAAGAGAATATTCCTAAATCCCACCAACATTTTGTGTAGCATTTTGGTGATACGCTGTTAAAATAAAGGTATTTTGTTCTGGTGTAAATGTCATTGAAGTAAATAACCTGAAATTTAACATAAATTGTCAATATTGTTATATCTATCAATTCCTATTATATTGAATTTACTATACACAAAACAATTTAATCTCAATAGTTAAAAACTATTTTAATAAACGACAAGCCCAGCAAACTCCCTTTCATTTGCTTACATACATTTTTTTCAAGAAAGGCAATTTTAAGTAATGTAAAAGCAAAAATGAATTTTGGGAAATACAAAATGCTGAATTTAATTGAAAAACTATAATAGACATGAATAAAAAAACTATCATGTCTCTTAGTGAAATGCTAACAAATCACAGGGAATCCAATAACCCCCCTCTCTTACAATTAAGTTAAGAGAAAACTACAATTAAGAAAGAAACAAACATGAAGCTGGTACTAACTCTTCATAAAATAGAACAATTTCGGATATATTCTTGACGAGAATAAAGCTTCCATTAATATTTCATTAGAATATGTTTATTTAATGCATAACTTACTGTTATAAATGTTATTGACGATTGGAGCGCGCAAGTTCGACTTCGGTTGAGGTCAGTGAAAAACTAGGAAAGACAGTTACTCACAGTGAAAATCGTTCATCTAGTAGCAGACACACACTTTCTGCTATTCTTCATTACACAGCCAATGGTAACAAACTATATTTTCTAATTTTGTAGCTGCTCATATACCACAAAAATACATCAAAATATTGTATTTTGAGTTAATACTAGAATAACAAAAAATACGCTCACAACCAAACTCATCCAGCTCTAAAAATAGGCAGTTCTCCACCAAAAACTCTATGTAGATATTTCAAAAGTATTTCTGCGATGGAATCGAGAAAATGGCAAAGTAGTTGTGATATTCGATGTTTGATAGTGGAACTGCAGAAAGATGGGAAATCGTTAACATTGTAGCCAATAGTCCAGTGAAAATTAAAAAAATGGATTCATCATAAAATATCCAACAAACGCAGAACTTTGAAAAAAATTCTTACCGAAGGCGACGAACGATGCATTTTAAAAGAAATACAGGAAGATCTGAAACAAACCCACTAAAACTAGCGAACAAAGTACAACAATAGTTTGGGAGGAAAGTTCATCCCGAAAATATTACGAGTCTTGGGGAAAAATGGATTGCATCGACGTATCCCTAGAAAGAAGTCGTATATCAGCAACAAAAATGGGACAGTAAGAGTCGAATTCGTAGAAGAGTAAATAGGAAAGAATACCGCATTGTGAGAAAAGTTTTATATACAGATGAAAGAAAAATAAATGTTTGGATCGGATCGGCGAGTAAATACGTTGCGTAAATCGAATAAAAAGCTAAAACCAACGAATTTGACATTAACCATAAAACATGGAGGAAAATCGCCAATATTGTGGGGTTGCATGATGTCGGCGGCAGATGTCGGTAATGTTCATTTTATCAAAGGCATCATGAACAAATGGTAATATTTAGACATACATATTACAGAGAAAAGTCAAATAAAGCGCGGCAAAATTAGATATCTTAGACACATTTATTTTTTATCCGGATAGTAAATCTAACCATAAGTCCTATGTAACAGAATAGCTACTTTACAACTGTCAGAATTTATGGTAAGAATTAAAGTTTAGACTGACAAAGCATACCATTTCAAACAAACTCAAACCATGCAATTGAAAAATGGTCAAAAATATCAAAATATGTTGGTGCTTTCTATGAACAACAGAATAAGTACCATGAAAAATAACATTGCATGGCCTACTACATATGAAATATTCTTATTAAGATAATTCAGATAATTTATAAATGTTTTATTTGTTCATTTCCGTGTTGTTTTAAAGTGGATGATAAATGATATGTTACACGTACTAATATGAAATTAATTAAGCCAAATTTTACAACAAATTAACCTGGAATAGTAGTTGGACGATTTCCACTGTAACTAACTGTATAAAGAACTTACAGACTTACAGAAGTTGAATTACACGTAAATTACAACTAAGCGCTATTATATACCACTAAATATATTTCGGCTTAAAGAAACGTAGAAGTTCGACTGGATCTATAGCTTTCAGACACTTATTTGTGTTTTGACAGGGCACATTCGAAATAAATAAAACGAAAATTAATATTCACTTTTTTTGTATTGAATATTCCTAATCTAAAACAATAATACGAACAATCGCTACTTACAAAGACATTAACACCTAAATATAATAATTATTTCTAACTGATTTATTTATATATTTATATATGTATATTCATTTACTCTATATTGGTACATTAAACGCAGAGCATTCTTAATGTTGCAGATAGAAATGTACAAAGACATGAGATGTGACACGCGGTATCAAGGATCAGAAGGATAAATGTAAATTTTAGCAAATGAAATTGCAGAAATTTTCAATTCTTGATAGAATGCAACTTTAAATTCTCACCAAGTATTATATCTCAGTCTTCGCCATTATTCATTATTTTTTCCATATTCAACATAAACGATATAAAAATTAGTAATAGAAACAGGTGTTCGTTTAATGCAGCTCCAATGTTCATTTTACATAAATGTAATACATTGCACTTATCCAAAACAAAACAAAAAAAAAAAGGAAAGAAAACGTTGAACCTAATAAGTAATGACTAACCTAAGCAGTCACGTTAATATAGAATGTAACAATTATTGGATTTCAATTTACATCTTTAAATATGTAAATATGGCACATGAGTTTCTATTAAACATTATTATTACATTATAGTTGAGCTATTTTATACTTTTTTTCTTGTTGTTATTACAGAAGATCATTGAAATCCAATTATTGACTGATGTATCATAGTTTTTGACTTATTTGAATTTTCATCTCGAATCACATTTACCATCAAAATAAGTTGATACAAATTAAGCTTATTTTTTTACTTCGCAATAGTTCGCACAGATGGTAAATGTAAACCTAACCCTTATTTTTACCATTTTAAATATTTTTTTGTATTTGATTCTGTTAAAGTTAATCTTCATCCATTGAAATCTACTTTTTTGACCGATGCTTATACTTCAAATGGTAAAAAGAAAATATTGCACAAAATGTTCGTGTTATTAGAAATCAAAATTCAAATAAAACCAATTCTAAATGCAAAAAATCCTGAGGGGAGCCAAACATAATTGTTATTACATATCATTAAATAGTTATATAAAATATCACATGTCTCACTTTAACAGTAAAATAATTGAAGAATTTGAACACTAAGTTTATATAGTAATAATAAAGGGTTGCTTGAAGGTTTATGACTTCAAGTAAACGTCGTTTCATAAATTGATCGAAATAAAAAAAGAAAAGAATATGGCTTGCCACAACTAACAAATAAAAATTTTCAAAATATTTAAAAATTTTACACAATAAATTTTATATATAACATTTTTTATGTACAGAATAATTACATCCTTCTTCTTTTTTTATTTTAATAATATACAAGTCATTACTGCATCAATGTTGCCTGCGGAAATTTAAATTGTAAAGTCAACTACAAATAAATTAACGAATTTTGGTATTCTGATACTCTACAATTTACAAGTTTTTTACGTGTGAATGAAAATATAAGTAGAAAGTAAATTTGAGTAAAATTAGAAATACTGATGTTTTTAAGCAAAATCACAAAATTTTTTCAACAACTTAAAAGATGCATTTCTTACAAACGCATAAAGAAAAAGTTGTGTGTTACAATTATTACAAAACAAAGAGTAATAAAAATATATGTGGCACAAGGAACATAAAACTCAAATTTTATTTGGATGTTGTTGCAGCATCAATTGTACTCCTTAAGGTTTTCATCATAAATGTCTTTTCAAGGTTTTTGATTTTCATTCGCGCAATTTTGCATTATATAAAAATAATTAAGTACGGTAGATATGCATCGAAGCAACATCCAAATAATCATATAAATTATAAGATATAAAAAGGAAACATGAGCATACTAGTAGACGCATTAAAACATGATATACGAGCATGCGCATGTTTAGTACAATATAATATTATTTATAGTATTTATAGAGGTGATTTTGGCAAATGACATTTATGTTACATAGTAAAAAAAATCTTTTTAAAGCACGGCACTGGAGGTTCCTTTTTGTAATTTGTTGAGATCACCGCACTGCACTTATTATTTCATTATTCAGTCTGTTTAGTACGTGTGTACTTACATAACTTATATAACAGCCCTGAAAAAACCTCAAAATTTCGCACAGAAGAGACCCTATAAAGTATTTTGCTTTAGAATTGACAAGAGTTTTAGCTGTCTTTGTTGTGTAGCTTTGGGTTCTTACTCGAAAACGGTATTTAACTTATGTGCGCTAGAAGTGGGTAATAGAGAAATGAATTGAGGTAGTTATACGGGCTTGAAATTAAAAAATTGTCTCCTGAGTATTTGGGGCTACGTAACACTGATTATTGAGCGTGTTGCATCTTGATTTCCGGAGTCTGGAGGCTCACTTTTAACACACTGTCCCGTCAGTTGATTAACACTTAGAGGATTATTAATGTCATGAGGGTTCGTTCCCACTGGGTTTCTTGGCGGTTGATGGAGTAGTGGCGGCGGCGGCAGTTTAACGTCGTAAGTCTCGTGAGGCGTAAGGGGACTTTGCAGCATATACGGGCTGGCTACACTAACAGACGGACTGGCCACACTAGTGGAAGGGCTCGGTAGTACTACTCCTCCTGGACTCGTTAAACTGCTCAGCGCAGACAAACCTCCGGGACTCGACATAGATTGATTTAGGCTTTCAGTGTCATCGTCGGGCGGAGTATGGGCTTCGCCCATACTACCACAGCTACCTAGGTTGTCGTCCGATTGGTTGCCATCATTGTTATCGCCGACTTCCATGTAGCGGATACATTTTTTCTTGCGTCTGAAATGTTTCAATAGGCAGTAAATAAAAAGTTGCGGCAATAGTTAATCTCTACATAACATTGTATACAAAAAAAAACTTATTCGATCGAAATATATTGATGTTTTATATTTAATTACAGCGTATCTCGATAATAAATAATCTTAACCCGTTATGAGCCAAAGGCAGTCACTATGCATACACTTCCGCTCATAGAAAACTGATACTTGATAAAATTTTGTAAAATGCACAGTTGTAACACTATTATGCAAGTAGACTAACAATTATATTACTCAAGTGTTAAGAAAGGACCCTCCTCATCAGTCTGTGTAAAGATGGCTATTAATGATGATTAGTAAAGGATGGCAAATTAATTAAAAAATTACGAATTACAAATAATAAACTGATTTTATCAAACAGGGAATTTAGAAAACCGTAATCGCCAGGAATCGTAAAAAGAAGCAACTCAAGTAAGTGATTTAATATTTAAATTCAATAGCAACCACAATCGAAGATTAACGACGCGAGAAATGGTTGCTGTATTCAGTTGCTCGGGCGTGCTATTCAAATTTGAGTGTGTAATGACTGTATTGCACAATCAATTAACGAGGACGATTCTATTTAAGTTTAGAGTTGTTTTGTATATGAGGCTAGGGAAGATTTAGTAAAAGTGAGTGATTTTAGAGTAACATGCAATCCTACGAGGAACAACATTGTTAGGAGATTATTAAAACCCCGGTCCAAGCACCGCAGAGCTTTTATAGGACGAATTTGACAAACGAATAAAAAAAGGAATTCTCATGTCGAATGTATCCATCATTGCGATATCATATACCTATCTAAATGGAAAATCCGAAATTTGGTAAAGAAATAATAAATTAAGCTGACTATTTTTCCTCTAGATTAAGGACTAATTAAACTTCTAACATCGTAATGTGTATACCAATTCGCGAATTCTTCCAGACAGCATGTAACCAGACAAGAACGTCAATATATTCAATCGTTTCTACCGACAAAAGAAATTACTACGTGAGCGTTGTGTCAGAGCAGCATGCCTTTCTATTTTTAAAAATATCGTAAATATGTATGTCAATACATGCAAACCTGTAAAAAACATGCGTCTGCCTTATGTATAATAGATGTTTGTAGTAGAATGTGGCATTTTTATCAAAATGAGATGACGTAAGAACAAAGGATTTTGATATTGGATATAGATGGATGTATGTTTGTACTTATAGTTAATGTAATGCTAGTTATAGTAATACATGACAAGAAACTAAATATGTATGTATTATAGATTTTATACCATTGGGATACCGGAAAAGCTTACAAGTAGAAGTGTTGTATCTGAGAACATTCGGCTGTTGATTTGGAATGTTATTTTTAAAAGGACCTATTCTATTGATTGAAGGGTAAGAAATTTTATATAAATCTTTGTTCTAAGATAATTAAATGAATATGATCGTTTCAGCTTTTATAATTTATCAGTTCTAAGATAGTCAAATTCTGAACAGTAGTGCGCATCATAAATAGTTCAAAAACAAGTTCCAAGCCACCTCTGGAACATCAACCTTGAACGATCAGAGAAAATTAAACTTCACGCTTTCGTATTGCACTTGTAGATGGAGAACATGTATAAACTTCAAAATAATTAAATACCTCAATAAGTATTGAATGTTATTAATATTTTTTTTAGAAATAATATTTGTTACAAGAAAAGATAAGACAGATAAAGAATGAAGCGGAGCAAGAAAAGAAAAACAAAGTAGATAGTTGCAGGTCAATTTCCGTTTATCACAACAGCGCGTATCCAGAATTTAAAATTGGAACAAATTGTTAGGGATTGTCCGGCTAGCTTTATAATGATCTTGAATTATAAATTCTAAGAAGTTCGAATAATTACAATTCCAAATTTTTCAGATTCTGGAATTACTGCGACCGAACAGTTTTTATTTATTGCGCAAATGTACTAGCAGTACTATAACTATACTTGTAATCATAAAGAAAGAGTCATATGTCATCAACAAATCAATATATCAATTAAATCACTACTTCATTGTCATATTAGATATTGTACTTCTGGCAGTATTCAGGAAATGTTATGGCGCGCACATAAAGCTCTTCCACGAACAGATATAATGTCAATAATATTGATATTAGTTTTAAGAAAGTCGTTTTATAAATTATTTAAATATAAAATGCAAATAAACTACTACTGTAAAACTACGCTAATCAAATTACTTCTTTCAGTACGGCTGCTCACGAACTGAATGTTGTTGGTATGGAAATCTCAGTTTTGTTGTATCGCTATCTTTGTTCATTATTGAATACACGGGGTTAGTAGAACGTCTGTCCTACCGACATGTTACGAACGAATGACATATATTTATATTTATTTCTTTATCTTTTACAGTATTTTGACTAATAATTTCACAAATGTGTGTCGCTACTAGACGCGGCAATTTGTGACACAGGACTCTTCCTTTATGACTCTGACATTACGCAGAACTGCAGAGGTTCGAAAATTATAGAATAGTAGGCAACCCAAATGACACTAAGTCAAAGCCAACTGAATATAGCAGTCGATTGATTTGGGTATTATACAATAACTAATCACATCACATTAAAATCTTCGTAATATATTAGTTATAAGTAACAGTTTCATATTGGTAACGACAAATTGTCACTGAATATTCTCAGATATAACAACTCACTTAAAAAAAGAAATAAAACCAGCTTCAAGGAATACAGAATTATGTTCTAATTTTTAAGTGAATATTAGATTAAGTTTAATAAACATTTATAGCTAAGTAATCATGATACAAATAATTTCATTGGCAAATAATAGATATGTGTTCAGATTCATTTACAAGAATAGATTGGAACTTTTCTAATGACCCAAATGCCTTCTGTGTACAAATTGCATATATTACATATATGTAATATTCGGTATTACTTAGTTTCTTGAGTATATGTATGACAACATAAAAATATGTTCACAAAGTAAAACAAAAAACAACCAAAAAACAGCAAACTATCATCAAAAAAATAAAAAATACAAAAAGAAAAATACAACGAAAAAGAATTATTTTAATAGTAACACCAAAACACTGCTGCTGACTAACCACCAGTGGAATTTAGAGGTTGACGTATGTCGGCTCCTGTGGTGACTGTGCGGAAGCTGGACCACCAGCCGTGTGCAAAAGGCCAGTATGGACTCCCGAACTCCCACCACCAAGTGAACTGTTTTCTGGGCTAAACAATCGTTATATGTACAATGGGGCACACAGCTGACAGAGAAGATAAAATAGCAACACTACAAAATTTACAAACGACATTCAGTGGAACGAACAATCAAAAAAAAGGTAAATATTAAAAAAAGATGTATTGAAGAAACAGGGTAACAATAACAACGGATCAACATCAAAGTACTGCATACATTTAGAGAAAAAATGCGAACACGAATAGTACGTTTATATTCAAAAAGAAAAATAATAAAACGAAAACGTTATATTTACTAACAAAGAAAAGCAAAAGAAAAATGATAAATCAGACAAAAATAAAAAAATAACAGTGCAGAATAACCAGAAAATGTGTCTTACTATACTTATTATTACAAATAAACTGAATGCCCCTCTGTAGTTCTAACAATTGTTTACTAAACAACAGCAGTGTCAGGTGCAAATAACTAAGCTGAAGAAGAAACGGGTTCTTCTCTTTGTGGGAAGACACATTTTCTGATTGCAGCCTATATATTTCGTATACAGATTTTTCCTTGGTAGTTTGTACAAGAAAAAAATTCATACCGTGTCTCTCCCTCAAGAACAGAAATATGTATCAAAAACCAAAGTCTTTCCACATAGATAAGAAACACCAATTTAATAATAAGTATGGGGTTGCAAAATAAACAGAAATAAAAGAAGTTTATACATCATAAATATGTAAAAACGAACAAAATTATAACGAAAAATCTAGAAAAAAAGGAAAACCCCAAACATAGCAGCCAAAATGTGATTTTTTAAATAAAGAAATGCACTGGATTTAAAATTTAGACATCTACGTGTTAATACTCTATTGCAAAGTAATATGTATGATAATAAAATGTAAATACAACTGACATAGTACTTTATAGAACTGTTCTACATTCCCAGGTATTTAGAAAATAATTCTAATTCAATAAATAAAACGCGTGCATAAATCTTTCTCAACTTTTGGATATAACAGATTTGTTAAAGTATTTATTTTTTAAATGGATTGCACAACGACTTTCTTCTATAAATATTTAGTCAGTTATATCCGTAGGTATATCGTCTAAATTTTCGTCCAGTACAACGTAATACATCGTAGAAACAGACGAGTAGATAGATAAATAAATAAACTGCAATAAAAATCACATTCGTACCCTAAACTTTCCGTATAAGATTAGACATGCACATCGTAGAGATTGGAAAAGAATTTACCTGCATGGTTTACACCACTGACTCTGCTGGTCCAATCCGTATCGAGCTCTGCATTTTTTCATGCTATTACCTGTTATAAATAAATCATCGTCAGTTTAGCATATTTATGAGAAACAGATGTTGTAAGAAATACGAGCATGCTGGTGCTGTAACAACGCACAAGGGTTAAAGAAGCTGGGCATTTAATAACGGTAACGCAGCGTACAGAAAACTATCGCAACACTAAAATTAAACTGCGATTATTTATTTTATTAAACTAATATTTTGAATAGATGTTTTTCATTAGAAGAAGTCAGGTATTGTAGTGTTAATGATTGTCGTAAAGAAACAATTTACATTATACTTTTTTACTTTCAAAATAAGCTCTTTAATATATATGATGCCCATACGATTAAAATAGAGTTATTAATAAAAATAACAGTCATGTCGTTCTCGACTTAAATACCAATTCGGTGAATAATAAATTCATATTCGCATCTTCGGATCAGGTCGAATTTATTTCATGATTTCAAACGAAATAAAATTTGATTACGATGTTAATTTACAACAGTGTGGAGACAATTTATACTAATATGTATCAGTGGCGGCCGGTGAATGTTTTCGATACCCTGGCACAAAAAAATATTGCTATTTTTTATTGGTACAATTGCCTTTGCTGTTTAATAACATATTTAATAACTGTATTAATTAGTATTAGATTAAAATTTCAAACGATAACTTAAGAAATATTTCATTGCGTTAGTAGTATTACTACTCTACTATATTCCGCTGTTAGTATCATACATTAATATTATTTTCACGATGAAAATTATGAATCTATTTATACAAAGCCGCAGCAAAATATTCCTACACCCATTTAACTGTAGTTCCTTATTTTACTGTTTCTACCAATTAACGGAAATGGTTGAATTACAATTTCGCTAGTACTTTGTACCAATTTTTTACATTTACGTTATCTAGGATACTATAAACTATATCAATAATATGAGATTGTGAAAATACTAAATACTTTCAGAAGAGAAAATAACAGCTTGTTACAGCTGTTTATAACCCTCTTGTTACTGCCCTCTCTGTTTATTTTTGTATTATGACCTTTTAGCATGAAATCACTTCCATACGCCCTTACATTACCTGTAATGTCACCTTCTTTAACATTTCGAGAAATAAACTAGGAGGGTAGCAAGTTCTTGTTGGCGAAAAATACCCTAAGATTGTAAATTGCCTAAATATATATTTTCTAAAAACCAATTAACTCGAGAATGCAATATAATCTAAAATGCATAAATTTATTCATATTTTCCTGCAATTTTTCGTTGCACTCTCTTAAGTTAATTAAACAGCAAACATTAAACTTTATATCCCTGGCGAATGAACTGACATGCCTTCGCTTAGGGGCACACTTTCGTTGTGCCCAATCTATGGTATAAATATTCTGGGTGTATTAACTATCGACCAACGAGACATAATTTTCGTAAAGTACTTTGTAAAAATTGGTTACCTTGATATTAGATGTTCGTTTTAGAAATTTCAAATACAGCCAAAAACGATTTCGTTTATGTTTTAACGAAGGTCGATATGTTCCTTCGTATCCTAATGTAGCAGCCGCCACTAGTACGTATAATATTAAGCTGTGTTTTGTAAGTACACAAATTGTTTGATATTTATAATTTTTAACTTGCCAAACACTCTTGCGAAATCTCGTCATCCTAATCCATTTCCCCGAATCGTTTACCGCTTTGGAGAACCTTATATTTTACATTCCAATTTGTTTAAAAGAATATTTTCTGGTTGAAGATGTGTTCCAAATGAACAATATATACGGTTAATACAGATTAGGAATGTCGCTCACTTTTATGTGTAGTTTTGCAATAGCTTAAGCGTGTGTATAGAATAAGATTATCCGTTTTCAAAGATGTTTGTAATAATGTGTTCACTACATCAACTATCTACTTGCACTACTATGTCTATTGGTATTGGAACAATATTTGAAAGAGAGGTGATACAACAATACAACTACTTGCTCTAATAAGAAACTAAATTTGTGCGTTGTTGTGCAAAGGAAATTGCATGCTTTCAAGAGTAGTGTTTGAATAAGATGACTAATAAGTAACTAATGGTGTAGGGGCAAACATAATAATAAATAATATAATCATGCAAGCTATATGGACCTGCCCGACAACAACGTGCATACGAGTCTGACATTAAGAAAGAGGTCTGCTTGAGCAGAATAGGTCCTGGCTGGCCGGCCGCCGACCCTTTCATAGAGATATATGTATAGATTGTATATTATGTATAATTATACGACAATAATATATAACTGATTATGTAATATAAAATATGTATATGTATGTAATATAATATTCAACCCAGCCCCATCAAACATGCAAGAGAGAGAATCGCAATACTAGGGGTGGCTACCTCCTTCGGCAGGGTCTTGTTTGCGCTTCCTCTTCTTGCCGCGAGTGGCGTTCGCGCGTGACGACCAGTCCGGGTAGAGCTGCATGTGCAGCTGTCGCTCGCGTCGCGCCAGCTCATAGTACTTGGCCTGTTCCTCGCGGCCCAATGCGTGCCACTAAACAAAACAAAGTCAAGCAAAGTCGCGCATCGGCAGGCACCAAGAGAAGCCACGCAACACGACCTGCCGGCCTGCCCGACCCATTCTGCACCAGAGACAGTTTTCCACCAAACATCATGATTTCAACAAATTTGAGGACAATAATGTACAACAAGATCTAAATTTGCAAATCGAAATGCTGATCATAAAATACGATAACCATAGTCACCATCCACAGATGACCATCGCAAAAAAGGTGATAAATTAAAAAATTGAAAAACGCGTATGCACGTGGGTGGTGGTGATAAGTCAAGTATTTCATATTGATTTTCCTTCTGATTTTTTAAGACAAGAAGCCGCAGTGGGATTAGGCCTCTAAGAGAACGATTGCATTCATAATTTGTTCCAGATAAATTTTATACACGTTATGTATATATGATACTTATACAATTTAAACGTCATTCTGATTATTCTGACATATATGCTTGGAACTTCATATCCAGCGGATGCTCTAAAATATCAATAGCAGTTATTCGAAGCGATAAAACGAAAACGCAAAAACAATTTTAAATTGTAACAAAAAGTCTTCAAAAGTACCTTAATTTCTTTTCTTATTTAATGTATACGTATGTACATGTATAGGTGTGTATAAACTGATGCAAAAGCTTCACCTTGTAACATTCTTTGTTCGGTTCTGAATCGAAAATTTTAACATTAAAATATCACAATGTTTCATACGTTTTCATGAGGTTCTCGAAGTTCGGACTCAGTCCACAAATAAGCCACAAAAAACGTTTTCTCTGTGACTTCAACATTTGTTTTAATATTTTTACAGTAATATATTTTTGCGAAAAACACATTTAGTTACGTTGTAGAACAAGAAGTTTGTATTCTAATGTAATTTCAATCAAAAACATTGCCGCAAAATTTTGGAATCTATGTATTTGATTTCTATTTAGCGTTATAATATTGTGTAACCTATGCTTTTTTTATGATTATTCCTACAACTTTAATTAGTTCTTGTGTATATGAGTTCCTTCGTGCTTTCGAAATTTTGTTTACTGGCTGAATGGATTTTACGATTCATCAACATGCCGATGTGTGCATGGTATACAGTTTCTGTATTGGCAATGCCAACATGGCAGAACGAGAATATCGCATACGATTCCCACACCGGACACGTTCCAGTGGAAATGTATTTCAAAGACTGACTCAACGTCTTCATGAAAATGGTTCCCTAATACTGATCGATCAAGACAAAGGCGTCAAATACAACTAAAGAGGCAAATTCTAGACGCAGCAGAAGAAGAACTCTTCGCTAGTACCCAGCAGTTAGCTTCAACGTTAAATATTTCCACTAATCATATCGTTCAGCTAGTTCTACGAGAAAACCTTCTTCGGCCATATCATCTCTCTGAAGTTCAGTCGTTCTGTGAAAACGGGAACGTATTGCGATTAAGTCTTTGCAAAGAGGATTCAAGAAGATGGCGACTGAATGTAAGAAAATAGTTGGATGATTACTTCTTTGCGAGATCTGCGATCTCAGTCCTTTGAACTTCCTTTTCGGTTTCATTAAAGGGAAAGGCTATGCATGAAATTAGACACAGAATTAACGTGATAGTATTACATACAGTACAGACCATATCTCGCACAACTATACTTAGAAATAGACGGATTTCAATTCGAAAAATTATTATTCACGTAACAGTGTCCAACTGATTTACAATTAGATAAATCTTGTTATAAAAATATACTGTAATTTAACTCTTTTCAATATGTATTATTTTGGCAGTAAATAATTTCAAGAGCAAATCATATCTCGTGTAATGTGTAGAATTTAAAACGTTTAATTCACCTATTTACTGTTACTAATTAACAGTTTTCGAAGACTGAAATTCAGAAAGTACTACGCTACCTATTATTACAGTAGTACGCAAGTACAGTGTTGGCAAATGTATGTTTCTTTCAAGTGATTCTTAGAAACACGCGAACCATGACAGAACATTTTAATATCAAGATTTTCGATTCAGAATGGACCGAAAAAGTGTCAGCGTCTAGCTTTTGTGTCAATTTATACACGCCTTGTAACTCCTTTGAGAAACTATATGCGTCTTCTTTTTTAACGAATTCCATAGTTTTTTCACTAAACCTGAATTTCCACTTCATTTCGAATACCGGGTTCTTATGTGTTTCTTGATATATTTTCTAATTATTTTCAAAATGAGGTGGGAATCAGTTTTTGTGGAAGATGTATGGTATTTAATATTGTTACTTTCTTAAAGGTTCTACAAACCAATAAGATTTTCAAAATGTATTCAAAAAGACCTTCTGATACAACTTAAACTATTCGTGCATAACGATGATACTGTATATTATTGAAATTCTAGGATATCCGGTATGCTCTTGTATTTAATTGGATCAAAACTGTCAGATAACCTACAATTAACATAAAAAAATTAAGTGACTTTATATATCTTATTTGACAACTACATATATGTCTCTACTTGGATATTCTAAACCGTTTAATAATTCTTGTGAATAATGAATCGAAAATGAAGTTCCTTTTAACAGCTATATGTCAATAGCAGAATTGTAAATAGGTGCAGAACGATACTATTTTCCAAATTAAGTAGACAATAAAAATTAATAAATAAATAAATGTATATTTCATTAATACTAGCCACGAATTTTTTAAATTTAATTTTATTCTGCATATTTATTCTAGTCATATTGAATACATTCCTGCTTTCATAACAAATTGCCATTTTGAAATCTTATATAACACGAATTTGATATGTCTCGAATATGCGCTAAGCAAATTATTCATAATGTTGTTATTAGCTAAAATGAATAACTATAACTATTTAAAACCTAGAAATGTACAATAATATCTATTTAAAATAAATCTGACTTGTCGTGATGTTATTTTTCCCTTTAAATTTAATTAATTATTATAATTTAAGGATTGAATCGATTAAACCTGGCAGAAATTTTGGTGCTGTGACATATTTTCCCTTTTCGTATGTTTTCATGCACATACACAAATGATCAAACAATTTCTCCCTTAAATAATACATTTCTAGATTCCTTTAAAATTAGATTTGCTTAAGACTGCGATCCGTTATTATTATATCGTAATAAGCGTATTGGTTCTATTTTAAATATAAGCAGTTGAATATGTTTAGGAATAATTTTTAGTATATTATTAATAGGGTATATGATATTTTTTAAATTCATTTTTAATCAAAAATATGATTTTATTGTAATTATATATTGTCTATATAGAAATATGGAGAAACTTGATGCTGACGTCAGTGTTATATAGATATTGCCGCGTTAGATATGTTTACACAATGAATTATATCGTTTGTTTTAAAACTGTATAATATAAGAAATTTGCGATAAGGGACTATGTTGCAAGGTTATATTAACATCAGGGGTATAGAGATAGGAAGAAAGCGCTTTGTATTAAAATATAAACGACTGCCATTTTGAAAATTGTAATGTCAAAAATATAATGTTGAATTAAATTTAGTTACTATTTTCTTCT
This sequence comes from Trypoxylus dichotomus, assembly GCA_023509865.1. Classification (NCBI taxonomy): domain Eukaryota; kingdom Metazoa; phylum Arthropoda; class Insecta; order Coleoptera; family Scarabaeidae; genus Trypoxylus; species Trypoxylus dichotomus. The sequence goes on along the minus strand of CM042074.1, from coordinate 40,388,388 downwards.
TTTGTGATATTTTTCCATTAACTTACAACATTCACCATTCTATGCTTTGATATTCAAAGAGTCAACAACTATAGTAAGAAATAGCACAATAATAATCATATTTAAAGGATTAAGTGTTTTGTCGGTTACCGGCATTGTAAATTCATTTAGTTTAAGCAACGATTAACTGGATCAAAGGACTACAGTGTCACATATACTGTACTTATATTCATATCATGTATACTCATATATCGCATATATTTAAATCAATAAATAGCATAATAGCAATTTTATTAAATTAAATTTCCTACCTTCACAAATCTTCAACATGACAGTGTGATTAAAATAAGTAAATTAAGTATCTCTCTTTCTCTATACCTATGCTTAACTTATTTTTTATCTAACATTGATGTTTATAATTGTACGACCAACACAAGAGCCTTTGTGGCGATACTTTTCTTTTGAATTTAAGCATAATTTAATATTTAACTAAAATGTAATCGATTTTTTATTACGATCAAAGAATATAATATTGTATTTCTTTAATTTTAATTCAGAAACTATGTCATATACCCTATAATCTGATTATTTCACGCAGCCTTAAAAACTATTATTGAAATGGGCAAGAATGAAAAAAAATTCCATCACCTACGAATTTTTCGAATTTCTGTTTTGTCAGCGTTCAGATTCTTGCCATCTTCAATATTACACTAAAAGCTGTAAATGTAGTTAGGTGTACAGTTAAAAATAATTAAATGTAGATTATTTGCGACGTTTACGAAGCCAATTATAAATGTGTATAGTAGATATTATTTTTAAAGCTTTTCAAGCATGCACAGAAATCAGAAGGACGATATGCTTTTCCTTTTTTTTAATGTATCATAATTATTTACACGTTACAAAAGTTACAATTCACCAGAATACATTGCGTCCTCAAAAACTACATACGCCACACCTTCAAGCAATGTTAGGGTTGTGTGGGGTCGTAGTTAGGCCCGATTCCTCCATAAAGCTTAAATTGATTAAATAGATACACATTAAGAAAGACGCTTGTGCACGCGTGTGAAGGATCCTTTTTCTCGCATCATACTGACTTTATCACATTTCCTCCTTTTTGTACGGGCAGAGAGTTAAGTTTTGACAATTATCAAAAAATTAAGATTAGGGTGCGCGAATACCTCCCGACTCGACGGGCGTGCGTTCTTTCTTTCGCTTCTTCTTCTTGGTGCCGTAACCGTAATTGTCTCGGGCGCTCCAGCCTGGGTACAGCTGCATGTGCAATTGGCGCTCCTGTCTCGCCTTCTCGTAATACTTGGCCTGCTCCTCGCGACTCAGAGAGTGCCACTGCGCAACCACACAGTTATATCCATGCCACACAATACATCATCATCATCAACAACAAACAAAAAAGGCGGTCGATACGGACTCCGTCCGTAACGCCATCTTACAAACTAACACACTACAGAAACATACTCATCATTTGGGGAATTATGATTTGTGTCTAAGATTATAGAGTTATTATACTTATACTTGGATTCGAAATTTAACCCTAAAAAATTACGTTTTCAAGTAATACACTGTGGGCTGTTTTTGCATCACATACGTTGAAATCATTCTTTTTTGCTGTAATTATAGACTCTTTCCTGTTTTTGTGGGAAAACTAGTCATTTACCTTTATTTAAAAAAATAACTTTCTACATGACTAAATAGTTGCTTTTTCAAAACTATCAAATGAAGAACAAAAGTGTGAAATTGCTTTATGTAAATTTCATAAATCGGTTGTTTCAGCTACCTAAACGCGCAAAACATTTCAGACTAATCTCTCCGAATGTATTGACTACATTGATGTTTGGGTAAAAGAGGCAAACCCCGACACATCTACGATAAATGCTGTAGAATAAGATATTGTGATTTGCTCAGAATGACAAAATACACATCTTGAGCACCCAACAGCGCCCCTATATAAATATTGGACTAAACGCTAATACCTATAGTGTCAAAGGCAGCAAGTAATGGATTATGCAATGTTGAATATCTCATGCTTTTACAAGAATATCTTGAGACCATAGAGCGTGAGACAATAGTATAAAACATACATACCATTAAGTGCCATCGGAGATGTGAGAACAGCACATCACAGTAATTAAGCATTAATATTCGTTCTTTTTTTCGAAATTTTAGAGAACCTTCTTTTAGGAAAGGTTGAAAAAATGTCGAAATTATAGTGAAAGTCCGCTTATTCTTTGATGATAAAAACTAAGATAAATCAATAAAGTGTGTGCCCTAAATAATGAATAAAACGAAAGGAAGTGATAGTGAATAACATTTCCAATCAAACATGTTCTGTATACGAGGTAAGCGCCAAAACGTCCCGGCCTGACATAGATCCAGATATTTTATATGAATTAGTTTTCTTATAACTGTTAACTCATTTATCAAAAGTCACGAAAATGGTCTAACGCGCTGTTATCACATTTCTTATTTGGGAAAAAAATTCTCCTCAGAGCATCAAAGATCAGCTGGATGGTATATACGGGGAAAATATGCCGTTTTATTCCGTAGTAAGATATTGGTCAAAATCCCTGGGAAATGAAGCAAGAACAGGAAGGACGGCATCTCGATGGGCCACAACATTGCTCTTGTTGAGAATCTCGCATTAGGTCAACGACGTTTAAAATATAAAAAATCCAGGCTTATTTAGATATGAATAAAGTTAGTGCAAGATGGGAAACCAATTTAGCGCCAGCGTTGTATTGAATGTTCTCTGCTTTTTAGGGTGTAATTATTGGTTCTCTACTATGATCCTTTGTCTAAAAGGAGAAATACCTCCAAGAAAGGAGGTCTTATAGACTTTAAAGAAGGTAACACTACAATCAATAAGACATATTATACAGCGCTCCTATACAAATTACGGTAATACATATATTCGGACAAAAAAGAAATGGAGAAATTGGTCAGATATGTCCACTTGCTACATGACAATGTAACCGTACATATTACAGGAATCGCGCAACCCGCAATTCGTGAATGTGGCTTCGAACAAATCGACCACCTTCAGTCTGTACAGTCTAGATATGGCCCCCAGTAATTATTACTTGTCTGTAAATTTGGAAAAGGCCATTTAAGTGACGATGAAAAGGTGTAGGGTGCAGTTGGGGTATACTATGAAGATAACGAGAAAGAATATTTTTTTGCAGTTTGAGTTGTGCAATTATGTCAGGAGGGATTAGGTTCATTGTGAATCTACGATGTTGCTTTCATAGTCAGGCCGGATATTTTTGGTGCTATTAATTATAGTTGTCTAAGATCTTGTGATAAAGTCAATGTACAAAAAAATTGATAAAAAAATAATGTAAACTGCTGAATAATCTATTTGCAGAATATAGTTTCAATATGATAGCGGGATTCCATAAACAGTTTACTAAAAGATGGATAAGAGTTGGAGTAACTTTGCAGTAACCACTCCGTTTTCTAGATTTTAATCCCCTAAATTTTTGTCTGTGAAGTTACTTAAAACGCGCGCACAAAACAAAATTTAAAAAAAAGCAAGGGAGTTTGTAAAAAATTGCACTTGTTTTGAATAAAATAATCATGACAATTCAAGACAAATAAATTGCTAAATCCAGTACTACAGTTGATATTTAGGGTTTATTTAACTGTTTATTACCCCTGATTATTAAGCAAAATGCGCATTTGAATGTATTACTAAAATGCGTATAATTGTAATGTTTTTGGAAACCATTTAAGGTGGTTTGATTTTTATTAAGATGCCTTATCACTAATTGCCTTATTTATAGTATTTAGATAATTTAATTTTTACCTTGTTACTAAATATTTTATCGAAATAAGAAGGTTATATTATATGTAGTAATAGTTGCTCAAAATGTTTTCATTTCGTATCTACATAGCTGCTTTTTTACTTATAATAACTCTATAATCCAAGATTAAAATTTAGAACAAAATTCATTCCATTTATAAAATAAAAATGGTGTAATTAACTTGAATACAATAAAATAAATGAATTATCTTTACTTCTCAAGAAGTGAGAAAAGAGAATATGAAAAAAAAAAAATAAAGAGGAAGTGTCACAGAAACGGTTTCATGAATGGTTGTAGAATTATAGTGGATATCCTAAAGTGTTGTAGGAAAAAATTCAAAGAAAACTTTTAAATTATTAACAAATTATTTTAATCATTTTTCTTTTTTTATTACAACATTTTAGAATTCCATACATTGAAATGTTCGGAGATAAAAAATTCTGGCAACAAGTGTTCCTATGGCGCTAATATTGTTTGCTTACCTTTCTTCCTAATATTTGGTTGATAGCAGCGCTTTCCTTCAGCGTACATTCAGCTACGACTTTAGCTCTCATTTCTTTCATGTACAACATAAATGCGTTCAAAGGTTTCTTTATGTGGGGCTTCTTTTTGTCCGCTGCGTTATTACTATCTTGATTGTTTTTACCATCACCCATGTTATTCTTTTGGTCCACTTGTGATCTGAAAGCAAAAAATAATTATGATTCGGGGAAATTAATCCATCACGAAAAAGTACCGATTAATTTTCATATCTGTGTTCGTTTTTAGGTCGCCCAGGTCGTTACACATTTCGTTCTTTATCAACGTATCAAAATTTGGCGAGGTTTTAAAATCGTTATGGGTTTTCTTATTGAGCAAATTGTTGAGTATACTATTTTTACCGGGGGTATTATTAACGTTCGGATTACGTTCATAACCGGCCATCTCTTGCAGATTAAGATAGGGCATGTTCATGGACAATACCGAATTCATATATAGGGTCGCCAGAAATTTCTGTTCGGTGAGATGGTTTAGCATGGAATAGAAATTTTCCGTGGACGACGATAAATTTTTGCTGCTTATATTCTCGTAGAAATCGCTCATCTTATAGACATCCTTAAAGATATTTGCTTTTAAATCTAGTGTTCCCTTCAAGAGATTGTCGGCAAAGTAATTTTTATTGTAGTTGTTTTTTTCTTCTTCAACACCTTTGTATAAGTATTTACAAAAATCTTGATTGTTATTATCGAAATAATACTTCATCTGTTGCTCGTAAAGTAATTTCTCGTTATTTAGTTTATTATCTTCGGTGTTTTTATTATTTTTGTGCAATGATAAGTCCTGGGGTAACTCATCGGAGTATTCGTACGTTTTAATGTTATTAATGAAATTATTGTTATTGTTCGCATTATTATTGTTGTTATTAAAATTATTTATTGTTTTCCTGTTCGCGTCGAGATTTATTGATGATGGAGGAACTACAGCTACGGGACGTTTTCTTATTGTCAAATTTAAAGGTTCTTCGCTTGACGTATCCATGCTTCTTGTATTTGTTTATGCTCGCGAAATAAAAACAATAACAGAGAGCAGAAAACCGACGAATTAAGCCCGGTATCTTCGTAAAAAACGGGAAAAAACGTCAACCGCGTGTGCACACAACAACATCACATGAAGATATCACTGCGAATCGCGGGGTTAACGTCGGATTCAACAAGTTTTTTATTCCCCGTTTATCACGGAAAATCAATATAAATGGCTGTGCCTGTCCTTTGTTAAGCTTTGATAGAAACAGACGGAAGACACGTGGTTCACATAAATCAGAAACGGGAACGGGAACGATCGTTTCGATCTGAAGGAAACGGACGACGTTGTCGAGACGTACGTAACTCCCGTCTCCTCGCAGTAGCCGTGTTTTTTTCGCGTACCTTCCCGTCTTATCCGCGCGTATATCCCGGCAATTTAATTGAAACCGCATAAACAGAGCGAATTCGGGGTTTGTTTATCACACGGGGAAAGAGAAGAACTAAAAACCGGGTGAGCGCGGGCGAATGTACGCTACGTTCTCGCTGTGCCTGTGTGCGTTTCGCCGTTTCGACGACGATACGAGCCACCGGGGGTATTAAATTAGTGAAACAGCTACTAGATTTTAGTATTTAAACTGTAGCAGTGCGATAGAGATGGGGAACGAGATTTGATAGATTGGAAACAAAACGGCGGCAGCAGAGAGACGCGAATAACGTCCCGATGACAATATGATCGTTATGGCAGTTTAACTTAAGGTTGTAAATGCGAATATTCTATATCAATATTGTTGTGTATGTGTGTAACTGGGATGCGCCGCGGTGAATCTGTTTCCTTTTTACCAATTTCGCTATAATAAAAGGTACATCAGTACGTCCTATAGTACTATCCACTGTGGATAAAAAAACAAACTTTATTTTTGCCTTTCAGAAGAAGCAATATCTAGATATCAATACGGACGCAATTAAACATAAAATAATAAGAGACGATACTACGATATTATCTCTAATACTTTCAGATTCATGCACATCTCCTTTATTTATGCTTCATATTATACATATACATGTATACTCTTTACGTAACCTCCGACGCCCATGCATAAATATTAATTTTCCTAGTCCCCCCCGCCTCGAGTCCTCCCACATTTCGGTCGGACTATGTGCTGCGCGAAAACGTGACGCTAATTCTCGAATAACATTAATGCATTGTGTATAATGCATATCATGAGTAGTTTTGGCCGAGATCAAAGGGAATTATTGATGAAACACACGGGCCCTCATGAAGAATTTACATGCGGATTGCAGGAATCTAGGTTGACGTCGCTGTCGCGCTCGCGACGTTGTGTGTACAAGGATAATTTGCGTCGACACAACCCCCGGAGCCGGTTTGGACGGAATTCTATGTGGGTCGCGCGTTGTCGACAAGTCTGGCAATCCCTTTCGTTCATAGAGGGTGCGACCAGTCACTATTTCGCGACCAGTTACGTATTTACTCATAATATAAATGATAATTATTTATTTCGTTAATAGTAATGAAGTATCTATAAAGATACGGTAAAGGCAAAATTCGCGGGCCATTTTCGTGATTTCGTTTATTATTAATCATCGAGGATAAATTTTTAAATTTGGTAATGTTACCACAAATAATCAAAGAAAAGATTATTGAAGATTTTGATTTATATCTTATATAGAAAAATAAATTACACTATCGTCCATATTAGTTCGGACACCCAGTAAAATGTTGTAAACTCTACTAAAAGATAATCTAATTGCTTCTGTATATAAATAACATTTGTATTAGGTCCTTTATGACGCTTATTGTTTATTCTTTGTACAGGCAAACTTCCAAGAATATCGATTAGAGAATGATTAAAAACCTATTATATTTTATCACTCAATAATAGTAATTTGCATAATAATGCTCATCACCAGAAATAGGATTATTTTTCAGACAATATTCCAGGTAATAAATTTACAATACTCTTTGGGACGGGAGCAGAAGTGTATTGATAGTGTACCTGCTTGTGCGTGCGTTAGTGTTAAAAGCATATCTTTATGTGTGAACCTGATTAAAGTTATTAAAATGCAAAATCAAGCAATTTTTGAATTATTTTGCATATTTTGCAAAAAGTATGTGCATCTTCAAGGTTATGGAAGAAATCAACAATGCGCTCGGCTATGGCAAAAGAATTGTGAATGTTATTCGCAAGGAAAAAGAAAACCAACCACCCGTAACAGTTGCAAAAAAGCGAAAAGTGAAATGAAAATATGTATTGAACACGAGCAAACACACTTGTCAGACGTGCAGTTAAAAGCAGATTTATCCAGCTTTTCGAGAACTACACTCTACGAGTTTTTTTTTTTGCGGGCATTGGTTTTTGTTTTAAAGAAACTGAAAAAAAGTATTATGATTGTTTACGCATAATTGGTAAATATAGAAACTGAAAGATAAGTACTTTTTTACTGATCAATTATGGAGGAATACAGTACATTCTGTGCAAAAAGAATACACTAGATGACCGTGATGAAGTTCACGTAGAAGTACAAGAAATTTGGTTTTTTCAGCAACTAATTGCCCAATTTGCCTGTCTATTTTGTCATTGTTCGTGATAATGTCTTCGACCATAAGTTAGAAAATATGTATATTCATACTGAGCTGCCAAAAGGATGATATTGTACAGTGGTTAAAACAGTGCTGTACGCTTTCATCTTGTTGTTAAAGTTGAATAATGTCTGTAACACGTGTTTTGACTTAGTGATATTTATTTGAGTAAACGAAAAATTATTTTTTAAGTACTTAAGTTATTTTCAGTTACAGATGTGTCATATTCTCCTAAGACTGCGTGCTATCGATGAATGTGCACGAAACCCTCGACTCACGATAGTCATCTGATGACTCATGGTTTATTTTTGTCTCATTAGATGCTAATATTTCCAAAGTCGTCAAATATATCAAAAGAAAGATTACTAAAGTGTATTTAACATCAAAACAAAATCGTTGATATAAAATATTTTACCACAACGTCATCATGATTATAATTTTTCGATTTCTAGAACCAGTGAACTTGTTTGTGATAACTTTAACTCAACTGATTAAATTACAGATGTTATTTACTTTGTTTGTGCAGCTTACTTCTTTTTTTAATGTTAGTCATAAATATCAGAAGTAGTAATATTTACATTTAGTGACCTTTATTTAGCAGCTAATATGAATCGTGTAATCTTCGTCGAAGGGTGTAAAAATGTATAGTCTGTTCGCATCTTAGAATTCAGTACAGTACTTGTGGAATGTTATTCTCTATTTCTATTGACAGAGACTTTATGTATGTACATCTCTTTTCAACCTGGGTAGAGTTGCGCAATTTTATACTTCACTTTTTTGACAGTTGCATTACCAACAAATAAATTCGTATTTAAGTTTTACTTATTCACATATAATGTTTATTGATGTCAGCTGTTCTGCTTTAACTCGAGAAACCTTATATCTATTATTAATAGCAATAGCTATATGTCTAATATCCTTAATGCTTGTTAATACATATAGAAAACTGCACTATTTATATTATATCATTGCAGCACTATTCCCAATATATAAATCAGTTTAGTAATCTTATAGTAAGTTATAGAATCAACTCTAAATAAAAGCCGTTTCGTATAATTTGGAAAACATAGAAATAACTTGCAATATTTATATTAAATGTAACATAATACCATAATAAACATATATGAGAAATGTTGGTTATGTTCCATTTGTCATTTCTTCATATACCCAAGTGCTTTAAAATGCTTTAAAACATCCTAAGAAGATGATTTTGACGCAATGTGGCAACCGCGTTCGCATTTCCCATAAGAGCCATACTGAATTTTAAACTGCGAACGGACTATAGAAGAGTAAATATGCAAATCATGTATGATTTTATACAAGTCAAATAATTTTTCGATGTCGTATGCAAGTCAAAGTATAGTTAATATTTGGTAATTAATAGATTCTGCCAATTTTTACGACAGGCGCTAGCGTTATATTACAAAAATATGTCGACATTTTTGTGCACTAATTTTTATTGTTACTACCAGTTCAATTCCTTGCATATTTTTTATACTTTTTGGAAGAGCCCACCAAGTTATACTTTAGGGTTATACTTTAAATTAAAACTATGATAACATATAGCAATAATGTGATTGACTAGAAGAAATACGCCAAATTTTCTCGTATAACTTCAGGGTTTACTAGTTGCTAGGATACGTAATTCGACCAATTGTCAATATTGTTGTTATTTATTGCTGTTAAATACTTTATCATTTCTTCGTTTCTCGTACTTGTTATCTCCTCGTTTTGTACATTGTCACGATTTGTTTACTTTAGCGAACTTCATTCATTTTGTACGGATGGCATTTGTCTCTTTACTACAAATTCTCCAACTACTTCAATTTTGCTTTTCTGTCAAAGCAGGTTACCTGCAAACTTTATTTTATTTACTCTACCAGTTTTCATAGTGTTCATTTTTCAGTTTTATTTTTATGTTAATAGTTTTACGAACAATAACAAAAACAAAGTTGAGACAATTTAATAATTGATCACAATAGGCGTAATTAGGATATATATAAAATTACGGTGTTTCTTGCTCGTTTCTTTTTCTATCCGTCTTGATGTTACAATTTCGCCGATGTGCTGTAGAAAGGACGGCCTTATGAAAAAACCGCCCCTGCCTAAGTGCGAAAGTTTTTTCTGTTTCGGAGATTCACAACTAGTTGTTATTCGGATAGGTTTTGCCTCCTGGGAGCTGGTCTAATACTCAAAGGGAAAAATTGCAACTGATTTTAGGCAATTTGTAACTTACATACATATCTTTTTATATCAGTAGACAGGACAAAATCTATTAAAACTTAGTCAGTAGGGTATTAATAGTAAAAAGAGTTAAAAGAATCAAATCCCATCCATATACAATTGAAATCAAAAAAGCAAATAATAACAAGAAAAAGAAAAGAATAAATACGCTAACGAAAACAGAGAATGGCAATATGAAGAAAAATAATTTAAGCTTCTAGAATTGAAATCTGAATGTCATTGATAAAGTGATAATTGTTGTGATTATTATATTATTCCTAACAATTATTTATGTAGACGTGGAAAGGTGTATTATATTTGTAAACTAAAACTGCAGCAATGATATTTATTCCTTGAAAATTTACTTTAATTTTCTAAATGCTTAGTAAATGTACATGGAAATAATGAAATACAAAAAAACTTCGTTACAAAAATAAAGATAAAGAACTATTTTACAGTGTTTAAAAATTTGTCGGCATTGGATATGCATATAACACTAAGAGACTTTTTTGTTTGTTACTATTATAACCTGTATCGTTCTTTTGGTCTTGTCTTATATTGATAAATGTTAGAATTTTTAATAACAATATCCCTTTTACTAACAACGCGGCAATGCCATTCGAGGGTAAAAATTAAAAATTTTATGTGAAGTTCAAATTTTATATGTGAAGTTCAAATTTTATATTTGAAGACCGAGCCAAATGATTTCATATTGACCAAACACTGAATTATTGTCTCTTGTGTCAGGAAATCATCACTAATATCGACGATCTCCAATAGGCAAACCGCCAGCAAGCTTTGATTGTAGGCGAACAAAATAAATGTATGATGACAGTCCTATTTTTTAAATTTCGGATTTGAAAACACGTTTTATGTAATTTTGAAATTAAATTTAGATTGAGGACAGCTAACGTTTTGTCATAGCTAGGTAATAATTGTATAATAATTTGTTTTTCTAAATTCGAAAGTGATTTCTTTTTTAATCGTATGTCCTTTATACCTTGCGGTGTCGGACTATTTATTTCTTATTTTTATCTTCCACAGGTTCCTGTTCTGAGCCAGTTGTTTGGCTTCAATCCATCCCATACTTCTCTTTTCCAATGTTCTATACACCTGCTCCTTCCAGGTGTTTCGGGGTCTACCTATTCTGTTTTTGCCCTCTGTTTTGGCTTCAAATATCCTCTTTCTGATTCGATCTTCTTCCATTCTGTGTCCAAGCCATCCCAGTTGTCTCTCTTCTATGACCACTTCCACTGGTTTGATACCCAGACTATTTGTGATTGTCGTGTTTCTGATTCTGTCTCTTCTAGTTACTCCTTCTATTCTTCTTAGGAATCTCATTTCCATGGCCGTAACTCTGCTTTTGATTCTATTCGTGGTTATTCATGACTCACTACCATATGTTAATGTTGGTCTGACCACTCTTTTATACACCTCTGTCTTTATTTTTTTTGGTATTTCTTTTTTATCCAGAAACGAATTTCTCAATATGTTATATATTTTTGCGGATTTTCCTATCCTCTCATTTACCTCTTTCTCTATTCTCCCATTGTCTTCAATGATTGTTCCTAAGTAGTTGTAACTTTTAACTTGTTCCAATGCTTTTTCCCCGATTTTGATGCTATGTTTTCTTTCTTCTGCTGCTATTATCATTGTGTTTGTTTTCCTCGTGTTTATCTCCTTGTTTATCTTTGTTAGTTCTTCTTGGTATATCTTCAAGTTTTGCTGTAATGTCTCTTCCGAGTGTACTGTCAGTACCATATCATCTGCAAACATTAGTTCCTGTACGTTAATTGCATTCATTTTCCAGTTTCCTACTTTCATATTTTTCCTTTTTGTTTAGCTTTTTTAACAGCGTCGTCTATTAATATAGAGAATAACAATGGGCTCAATACGCATCCCTGTTTTAAATTCGAAAGTGATGCACTTAAATTCGAAAGTGATACACTTAAATTCAACGATAACGCCAACTCCTTCATGGAAAGACTCGTTTTTAGCTGCAGAGAGTCGCAACCTGTTCCTTCGCTGAAATTGGACGTATCATCCGTATACAATATTAATGAACATTTTTACAACAGCTAGTCTTCTAAAGCAAAAAGTTTAAAATTTAGAATTCTAATGATTGTTTTACAAAGAGAATAGTTATATATAATTAGAAATATATAGCGAGTATTTTCCAGAACGATACATACATTTGAAATAAATTAATTGACTTGAAAGTCGCAGAAAAAAATTAGTCTGGAAAAAAAAATTCATGACAGCCATTATTTACCAAAATGTAGGACACAATTTTAAGCTTTCTGAAGCAAATCAGATGGATTTCTGTGTTTGTACTATTTCCTAGTTTATAAGTATTACAAAAATAAAATAACATTTAACTGATTAAGTGATGTTTTCTGAATTGGGAAGAATAAAATACTTAATTCAAATGTTAAAAAATTGTATATGAAAATAATAAAGCTTCCAAACAAAAGTTAAGTAGCAATTGATTATAAATACAAACATAAAATTTGCAATGTGGATATTTCAATTTTAATACCATACACCGTAAAACTTTGATCACATAAATAATACGTTACTGTGAATAATAATTACTCATATTATAGATCTATGGAATATTAATACGTTCCTTTCGCAACTGAATTAAGCGCTGCCTCCAGATAAATGATATATAATAATATGGATGGGTAAAAACCGGTAGCTACATATGTCTAATAATTGTTATTAGAAAGCATTTTTATAGCTTGAAAGTAAAACAAAATCGACAATGTTGACTTTTTTGCTTAATAGCAAAGTATAACAACGAAGTTATGTACATATATGCGAATGCACTATATACATATATTGTGGTTTAAGCACGTTTGCGAGGAAACAGCTATAATGTATAATAGTATACACGGCGTTAATTGCAGATTCATGAGTGTCGCGAGGTCGTGTTATGTGTGATAATCAATACGAGGACGGCGTTTCGCGAAATATAATGTATGTATATATAAGGTTGTACAAAATTATAGTACAGGAAACTTGAATTAAGATGTTTAAAAGCGATAAGGAAGCTTTTAAAGCTAGTACTGCGACTGACGACTCATGTATTAGAGTAATACCATTTAAAAACTGTAAAATATCCAAAAATGTAATAGTATTATTAATTATTTTTTAGTAATAACCTGTTTGGCTTTACAGTCCACAATTGTTCTGATTTATAGGTTGCCTATAATCAACACTGGATTCATCCGGGTGCAGGTACTATGGAGTTTCTTACAGTTTGCTGTTTAGGTTATAAATTGCAGTCTAGACAAAATATAAAAAAAGTTATTTGCGTATAAGTACGTTACAATATGGATTAAACGATTTGAACGCAGACTTTTCCAAAAACAAATTTGAACAACATATCATGAATTTTTTATCTCTCAACATACGGTCGCCATGTTTGGATATATCCTTTTCAAACCATTTGAAAACAACATGGGATTGAAAATTATCTCATCAGTACTACATACATACTTACTCCAATTTCAAAATGAGGTTTTTATTCTCCTATTGGTAAATGTTCAGATTTTTTTACCAAATTAGTTTATTACTTTTTAAAACTTGCAACAATTAGTCAGACTTTAAGAAAATAGCAATAAAACGGGTATTAAAAATATTCAATTTCAAATATATTTGCTATTCTGGAAAATTGAAAATGTTTTTTATGTTCAGTTTAAAAAAAGATCAAACATGGAATGTATGTTTAAAGTTAAAAAAATGTAGATTCTATGAAATCACATCAAAAAATAATGCTTTAAAACACATGTGGGCAACAACCGGTCCGCGGGCCGGATCCGGCCCGCTGTAAGATTTGATCGGGCCCGCCAGAATTAAAAAAAATATTACACTACTTACTCATACTCACTCCAAATGACGACGGATTTAATTGTAATGTTGTACCTACTTTTTTAATTTCATTTTCTTATTTTAATAAATTGCATTATAATAACATTGTCGTATTATTTCATATGTGATATCTATCTCTAAAAATTATGAATACTACTTTAAAATGCACTATCCACAACATGTCAAAGGTTGCCCATACTTGCTTTAAAAATTGTTACTTTTTCGTTCCTTTTTTTACACTCACAAAGCCCCCGGATTAAACGTATCCCCGGCACCTATCTAAATCTAACCTTGCCTATAATCTATTATATAATAGTCCTAATATTTTGCAGGGATTTCAATAGCAGTTTCAAAATATACATATATGGCTGCTGTTCTATTTAAATATTAATGTCGCGATGAAACGAATAAATAAATAATTGTATTTGTTGCATTGTACAACGGTTCTCTTGGGGGAAATTAGTGTAAAATCATATTTTTGGTAACTTGAACCAAATAGTTTTTTGGTAATGAAAAGATAAATGAATGTAGCATTTTTCGCATACAGTTCTTGTTTTGTTAGTTTACTCTTTGCCTAATTTTAGACCACATTGGCCAATTTGTAATATGGTCACTTTAGATAGTCAAGGTTGGTCACGGTTTTTTACAGTATATTTTTTTACAAAGTTACGACGATTAAGTTATGTAACAACATTCTATTTCCTGATATATGTTTTTTGTATTTTACTTCTGCAACAGATTCCGTTGCGCAATGTGTTGCAGGCAAATGTTATGACTTTGTGTCGTGCCATTGCACGACAAGAATCTTTAGATTATCTGTTTTAATAACATTCTCTACATTTCTTTTTCATATCTTTTTCGGTTTATCCAGGAAAATGTATAGGCAACTTATCCTCGTAACAACTATATAACTACTAGAAAAATTTTGTGACTAATGTTCTTTGGAACAATTCTCAACAACCCAACTACAACATCGTAGCTATTTCTTCTAGTTTCTTTGGCATCCTACTACTGGCATTATTTTGTGAAGCTTGGGTGTACCCTTCATATTATCAGAAAAAATGCAAAAATCGGTTTAGCTTCTCAAATCGATTAGAAGTCATAATGTCCGGAATTTGCATAATTCTTTTGGAGTCCAATACCTTCATATAGTGTGTTGCCGAATAATTAACATCCAACACAACATTCCTTTAGTGCCAACTTTAGTCAACTTAAAATATGACCGCACTAAATTTTGTTGCGCATGCTTTAAAATGTTGAATTTATTAAGTGTAGATTTGGTTTCGCAAAATTTCAATAACTCTATAATATTTTCTGCGAAAATATGCTACTTGTCTTGGTCACGTGTTTTCACCAAACATTCCTCTAAATTTTCTAGCTCTATAAAAAATTATTTCTTCAACTCGAGTCTACTTTCTTACTTCAACGCTAAGAAAAACAGTCCCATATTATTACCGCCGCTGTCTTATGGTTTTACTGGTATATTTATCTTAGTAGGTAGCAGACGGTTTTCTCTGCACTTTATCCTTTGCTTTCTTGTAGTTATCAGACATCATTATTTCTTTCTCTAAAAGGAAATTGGCAGCATTTAGTCTCTTCCTGCTATTAAGGGCTATTGTAAAGTTTTTTTCAGATATATTTAATTGCAAGGATTCTTTAATTTCTCGACAAGAAGTTGGATGCTACTTTTTTATTTACCGTACAAATAGCGCATATTCTCTCCCAATACTTCTTCTTTTAGGACATCTACCTTTCAAATTTTCTACTGTATCTGTTGCAATAAACTATTGGCACATTTTTTAAACTACACTTTTTGAAAGCCTGTATTTTACATATGGTCGCACCCTCTTTTTTATCTTCAATAGTTACATTACGTAACCCAGTAGAAATTTCTTTCCGGGAAGATCCGAGTAAACGTATTCGCCTAAGGATGCGGATTAAAGCAAAAAAAATTATGATCGCGATTTCTGACATAATTGCCTCTAATTCTACTACCCCGAAATGTCCACTTACTTGATATATCGGTAATCTTTTTCTTTTTGATTTATGGTGTACTCATAAATATTACGGTAAATAACAGGTACAGTTAGCAACTAATATTTCCACGGATAAATATATGAAAGAAGTATGATGTAAATATTTGAAACTATAACTTAGGAAGGTTACGCTTCCTAAGTTATATTTTAATCAAATTCAATTTGAAGTGTCTGTTTGAAATAAGTTCAATTGTTTGCTAAAGCATGCCCACAACCTTCTTGCGATATGTAGCATTATTTTGCGTTATGTTATAAGAATTCGATCTCGAAGACCATCTAGACCTTTTGAGTGAGCAACAGATTATTGTATAAAGTGTTTCAGACATTATGATATAAAGAAATCCTAAATAGAAAAAACTTAAAGCCGTAGTAATTCTTTTCACGTCTACGTTTTCAAAGTTGCCTGTTTAATAACATAACAAGGTGCAGTTATCACTTAATTATCGATTTATACTTTTAACTAAGTGCAACATGCGATATATCATTGTAAAGGGAGCCTCATACATTTTCAAAATGCGCAATAATAAAATATACATTGCACTTAAAATTCCAAACATAGTTGTTACAATTAAACCATTTTGATGCTTAATTGTTTTTTTATTTCAAGAGATGGTTGAAAATAAAGCATAAGTAAACAACTTTCATATATTAGACTTATTTGAATAACCGAAAATGTATACTACGGCAGGCTGTGAAATCTAACAAGTCTACACAGTGTAACAAAAGTAAGTGTTGCAAATTACCGTCCGTGTGTGACCTGCAATTATTAGTACTACTTTTACAATACCCATCATACATCAGATTTTAATTCTTTTGATTTCCTAGTAATATTTTCATGATATTTCATTAATTTGTCGTCTTTAATAGTGTAGCATCGTCCGTAATCGTCTATTTTTTAAGTTTAAAAGGCTATTATAACCTATAAGCCTGACAACTCTCTCAGCCAAAGCTTTAGTGGACCTATTGTATTGAGTTATATATATATATATATATATATATATATATATATATGAAAAGATGAATACCTTTTCTTTATACCCATCAAAAAAGGTTGACATTTTCTCAATAATTTCAGTGTGACATTGACTTTTTTTTGTATAACCATGGGCGGGGCTTTCATCCCGAAGAGCTACTTGGCCAGTACTTCGCCTATTATGCACCCATGCGATTTTAGTTCACTCGACCGGGTTATACTTCAGCAACAAAGTCCATAATCCGCTCGAACAGTAATTTTCCTAACTTGTGTCCGTCAAGCTGAGCATCCCCAAGGTGAACCTGTCTTTCCCTGCAGACTGCAGAGCAGTCGACAAGAAAGTGCACAGGAGTTTCTTCTGCCCTGCGCTGGTTTTGCTTACTTGACATTATGGCAGTAGATTTTCGGTTGCAATTAACAGCATCCAAAATATCAATACGTCCTTTAATTTCCGATATTTCCGTTGCAACAATCGACAAGACCAGATAATAAATCATAAATCACAAATTAACGACAAATCGAAATAAAATCTGACGGCTGTGTTTTTATTTTAGTAGCAACAACAAATAAAAATCGTTCAAATAAATTTTACCTTCAGTACTCCATTCCAATAAAAACTTTTATCGTAACTTGTACTATTTTTATTTGCATTAGTTGTCAATTGGAGTATTCGTTCAGATGCATAGTTGACAGGACTTTAAAAATAATATACTAGACGCACGCTAAGTTCCAATGCACGTCATCGTGACGTCAGGTTTTACACCGTTGCCGAATATACACACAAAAACTCGCTATCAAACCTAACCTAACATACTAATGTAACCTAGTCTACGAACTGTCAACATTTAAAATGGCCGGACCTGAGACAACCGACAACATTGTACTTCACCAAATATAGCCAATAACAGCAACGCAAAAGTACTGCGATATGGAAAATATAATAATTAAGTAAATAGCTATTTCCTTTACATTTTTAGCTTCGATAAAACGAACGTTTGTATTAAAAAGCAGTGTGTTACGTTATCTATTGAAATTTACTTTAATTATTAAGTATTCCGTTATAATTATATACTAATATAAAATATTTTTAATTTATTTGTGCGGTCGCATTGCATATTTATGACGTCATTTGATTATATGTATGACGTTGCGTTAATGAGGTGCATTGGAACTTATCGTGCCCCTAGTGTAGAAGTAATTTTGAAATTGCTGTAGCGTGATTCGTGTATATCAACAGTACTAGTGTCTTTCTATGTATTGCGTAGTATATTTTGCAAAATATAAGGTATCCATCAACAAACGAGATCCTGTGTATATGTGTAATCTCGAAATAAGAAAGACATCTTACTTCTTATCAATCTTAGCACACAATTAGAAATCATCATAGTCATATTTTGAATTTTGTCTGGAAAACCGGTAACATATTAACATGGAGATTTAAGATGAAGATTGTGTCCTTTAACAAATAAAAGTCGAACTTATAGTTGGATAGTATTTTTCTAAGATTATCACCTATTATTTTGTAACAAATATAGCCAAGTACAACAGTTCATTTGCGTTTTAATTTGAAAATGTCTATCCCTATCTACGTTGCCGTGTGCCTACTTCAAGCGCGACTCTTTGCAGTTGACGGTCCATGGTCCGTAAATTCAGAATAAACAAAACGACAAAGGCAAAAAAGAGGACGGCGGAGAAAAAAGTAGGCAGCAGGCGTGAAAAGAGATGTGAAATGAGAGCGAGAGAACGACGAGGGGGCGCGAATGAAAATCAAACAAGAAAAGCAACCCGCAGCATCGACGGCAGCAGCAACAACCAGCCAGCAACCCTTCGAGTACGGAAACTGAATATCTCTCTCTCTTTGGAGCCCGTCGTTGCCAGGCAACCGACTAACCAATGGCCGAACGTTCGGTAACCAATCTTGGACCTCATTCCTCGCATGGCTGGAGTTTCATCGGATTACTTGCCGATTGCAATTAGCGACTGCCACCGCCAACATTACTGTACTACCGCCACCACTGCCGGGTACTGCGCTTCTGGACTTCGGTTAACAATGATGATGGCAATTATTATTGTGATGATGACAAAAAAAGGACGACGCGTCATCTAAGTCGTTCTCAGTTACAAGACTGGAGTATACACAGGCGCTGAAGATACAATAGCATATAAACGTATCACGTGCATAGGGAATGTTAAGTAATATACGTAGCAGCATAGAACTTTATAAAAATGATCAGTAGATTAAAAGAGCATAATTTTTATGCAAATTAATACCTTATACAACAATACACAACGTCTTTAATGTCATTTCTTTAAATAACGAATGCGTCTTCGCAAATATAAACAACATTTTAAGCAAGATTTGTGTATATTTCCTTGCATGCTTTTTCAGGCGGTCTACTGTTCAAGGCTTACATACATTAAACAATTATACTATACGATTTACCATATCTGGAATAAAATCTTTCAAGAAGACCACTTTTAACCGTTTTACAACCATTTCACTATTTTCAAAATTTTCATTAATTCATTAAAAATGGGTTTCTGGATAAAACAGGAGCGGTTCTTACACGAAGGCATGAACTATTATTATTACTGAAAGCTTGTCATTAGTTGTTAAATAAGAATGAGTGTCTCCATATAGGTAGCAGTTTTTAAAAAAAAAGTAACGATAGAAATATTGGTAACTCAATCGAATTATTGAAAATAAATAGTGCATCATGGAAGCACTCATTTCTCTACGTGCAAAAAAAATATGTTGCCTTAAGCTATACCCTAACATTCATCATGTTTATAATATATATATAGCTGACAGCATGATCAGCGAAACATCAAGTAAAACAGTGAATATACGACAAAAGCCGAAAAATATTTCTACTATGGACTACGGTCGTGAAAGCCTACACTCAACTATTCGCAGAAGAAGGTCAGAAGACTATATGGCAAACTGCAATTACAAAAAGTTAATCCAAATTTTTGTTTTAAGTAACGTCGTCAAGAATGAAAAGAAGAAATATTTTCTTGTAAAATGTGCCCTTAGTAAATGCGAACATTAAGTTTTACAAACAGTTTTCGTATTTAGTAGCACATCGCATGACAAAGCACAACAGTTTAATTACGCTACAATTTGAGAAATATACAATGACTTTTGCTTTTTAATCGTCGGCATATTAAATAATATATTTTTATTTTGAGTGATTAAGCAGTTCTACAGCATAAAATATGCGAACTCAGCATTATCGAAATTTATGATTTTGTTTCGGTGTTTATTGCAAATATATTTGTTTTAATTACTTATCATTGTGTCATATTTACATCACTATGCAGAAAATACATTGGTTCTTCCAGATCTTCTCAGTTGTAGTACATACGTGAAGGTCGTATCACTGGAGTTAACTAATTGCTACGTTTATTTGAATTTTCCATCTTCATCATCTGATTCTGCATTTATCATTCCGATAGCAGCATGTATTCCTTTGTTTGCAAAATCTAAGAGTAATGCAGGTGCGCAGGCCTTTTTTAGTGAAAATGATTGATATAGAGTTTAATTTCTTAACTTCAAAAATTGCGAACTTACCTGGGGTACCTAGGATTAAGATCCGGCAGCTCCTGCTTAGGTCCTGGAGTAACAATCGCAGGATGCGATGGTAGAGGTCCGTGGGGTGAAAGACCAGGATGAGGAGGTATCAGTCCAGTGGGGGAGAATCTGTAGAAATCGCTCGGCAGACTCGACGTGGAGATCGGGAGAGTACTTGGGTAAGGACTTCTAAAACCAGCGCTCGGCGACAGGGGATACATCGTTGGTGTATGCCTATACAATCGTTTGAAATTAATTCTAAATAATAACACATTTTTACCATTATTAGATATAACTGTTGCAAAAAAATCTTATACATCTTAAAATATCTCACACTGTACACCAATAACTACTCCATCATCTGATCTTTTTACGCTAACGCAATTTTCTTAGATTTCCTAACAACTTTACTCGAATTTTCTCAAACTCAATCGAGATAATTGAGTTACGTCATTATTGATCTGTAGCTAACGAGAAAGGAAAATAGCTCAGGAAACACAAGTGGTCATTTAACGGCAGAATAATCCTAATTCGTTGGAAATTGCTCCCCTTCTTGAACGTCACTCTTAATCCAGTTTCCCGCGATGATTTTAAAAAATGCACATACATACGTCTTTATACTCAAACGTTGGGTGCGCAAATCATCCACGTCCCGCTATACACATCCATACACGTTATATGCGTGCGATAGCCAATCGATTTTCAAATTGGGATTCCTTACAAAGTTGCTCATGCAATTACACAGTTGATATGATTATGCGGATTTTGAACTTACCATGTAGCAGCCACCTGTGACATTTCTGGACTAAGCATGGGGTAAGGGTACTGCCCCGTGCCGAAGGGGTACATCGGTGGTCGTGTGAGTCCTGAAACAAAGACAAGAATTTAAATAATTGCTAGTTACTGTTGGTTTTAATTCTATTATAAGCAGATGGGTGTAACATTATTTCCACATTACTTCATGAATACAGAATACATTAAAACCCCCCGTGTATCACATGAATGATAAACTGAAAACTCCCATTTCTCGGTGTTATTACTTTTTCTTTACTGAATAAATACCTGTTACGTGTAGAAATTACGCGTAGGAATATTGAAACTAATTGTAAGTGTAAATATCTGTTTCTGCACCCTTAACAAAACAAAACATCTACATTTAACGGTACACAAATCAAGCAACATTTCATTTCATAGCAGTTAAAGCATTTTGTTGTAGTTAGTGTTTTTATAGATAACAGCTTACCTGTTTTAATATTAGTCATACATACACAAAAGTTTATATTACCAAATAACAATACCATTGCCGCCATGACTTATTTATAAAATGATCGATAACATCACCCAACAGAATAATTTTTTTGTCACGGTGCCTAATCAAATACGAACTGATTTATGAGGTTCCTGATGTGTTGGTTCCAAAAATAACTGGCATTTCTCCATAGTAGCTCTAGTTTCTGAGATACACCACGGTGAAATTTATTACTCATACGTAATAAATTACTCCGTCATTTATTAGTAAAACAGATGCTTTCACTCGCTCGGATGTAACATGAGCATCAAGATTCATTACCTCCACAGACACTTAGGTCGTTTTCCAGAAAACTTATGTGATATTAGTGAGGAACAGTGGGAAAGATTTCAGAACGACATCGGTATTATGGAGGAAAGGTACCGAGGAAAATGGTATACCCTTATGGTGGCCGATTATTGCTGAAATCTTCAGCGAGATTATTCCGGTAAATTTTTTTGTGTCAGTTAGCAGTTATGAAATAGCAATACTTAAAAAGTTACGTACATAACAAAACATTATATGTAGTTTTGGCGATTTTTTCCTAAATAGGTCAGAAAGAGTGAATTTCTAAAACTACATCTAATAGTACAAATCTGACGACACTTTTGCATTAGGCACACCAAAATTGCTTAATTACACTTAAAAACTCCGAGGCACCAAAAGGTGTGATGGCCAGTGTAATTTATTAACAGAAACTGTAATGTGATTGGACTCACAAGTATTCATCTTAACTGTACACATCGATGTAACTGTGCTGACAACTTTCAAAAAATGGATTTCCTAAGATGGTGTTTTTGATGTAGAACTTATGTAAATATTTTTAAATGGTTTATTTGGATAGTAATTGATATAATTTCCTACTGTCCATATATTATGTCCATTATTTTCAGTAGCTGCATTAAACCCCAAGTTCTACTAATTATCGGTAGCCACAGCAAACTGTCCTTCGGTATTGGGAAGAACGATACAATTAAATTTTCTGATTTCTAACTTTCCTTCAATTGTTTTAATACCAAACATGAAAAATTCAAAAGGATAGAAATTTTCTTATAGAACTAATTTTAATAGAGATAAGCTATTGGGTTGGCAACTAAGTAATTGCTGATTTTAAATGTAGATTCCAATAGTGTTCCTTTTGAATGACTTCTGCTGTCAATATTACAATTACATAGTTTTGGCATGTGTCAGATGTGAACGTTAGCTTTCTTAAAATCCAAATTAAGTGTATTTTTTGTGAGATTTGTTTGTATGGGTTCAATTTTAACATTGACAACAAAAGCGTGCATTTTCGTCGTATTTTGTTTTTTTATTTCTGGAAAGGAAAGAACGCAATTTAAGCTGCTAAAAAGCTAATTGATGTGTATGGCGATGAACTTTTAAAAGAAAGATAGTGTCGGAATTGGTTCAATAAATGTCGTCATGGTGACTTTTAACTCAAAAGTGCACCACTATCTAGCCAAACAACTGTTCAAATCAAAGCCATAATTGATTCGGATTCATCATATTCCTTATGAAAATGTAGAAAATTGTAGCTTGATTCTCATTTATTTAGACGAAAATAAATTTTGAAACATTTTTGTGACCTGTACACGACAAAAAGGGTCAGGTAACAATCCAAATATTTGCTGCTGCACTTCACACTGAAATGAAATTTTTGTGTAGCTCCTATGTCTTTAGATATGTATGCAGAAGTACAGCATTACAAATATGCAAGTTATTTTAACGAGACAAATCTAAAACAAAAGTCTATAAAATATTGTTAGAGGTCAAATACCTATATATAATAAAGATTTGATAGATCAAACTTCGCAATGTATTTGTCTCACTTGTGTATTGGTAGTAGAATATACAATCATTTACTTAACAGTTTTAAATTACTATCACGGCGGGAATTCGGATTCGGATTTAAACAGATTCTCTCATAAAAATGTTTTTATAGCATTGAAGAATTTTATCAATGCGTACACTCGGCGAAATTTTTATAGTTGCATATAATTTTGTAGTTCCCCTATAAACATTTATCAACGGCAGAAGTTCGGAATTGCCTAGAATTGTATTTCTAAACATAATGAAATAGTAGAGGTATTATTTTCTCAATATCGCTACTGATAAATAAATCAAGTATCTTTCATATAAACGAACATATACTACGAGCGAAACTTCTATAGCTCGAGAGACTTTAGGTGAACATTACAGGAAATCAGACATTGCTTTGCAACACAAAAAGATCTTTTAAACATGTTGAACAGTTTACTTAATGCAAAATGCTATAATTCGAAATATGTCGAGAGATAAATAGCTTGCTTAAGAAGGAACTAAAATACATTGTTAGAAAATAGAAAGAAGAAAATGGGACTGTTAATGTTGCAAACCAAAAACTGACATGAAGATAGTGGTTATCGACGCAAATGAAACTTGATTAAATACAGTAAACGTTTGGAAAAAGTTTTCAAAATCATCGGGCTTCTTTCACGTATAACGTTGAAATACCTATATATTTTATTTTTTATCAGGGTCGAGATGATTTGAATAAAATAACAATTTAGATCATAAATGAAACCAAAGTTATTATTTTTCTGATAGTAATTTTTTATATTCTTTCTACTATAACAAGTCCATATGATAACGAAATTGCTACGGCATCCGCAGAAGAACAATTTGGAACGACGATATGTAGCATTTGATTAATTTGTGGAACATTCTTCTGAAATCTTCACCATTGGGCAGCATTTATACTTTGCAATAGTTTTAGCGAAAACATTGCTTCGTGAAACAGATATGATTTAGCTTCCCATTTGATAACTAATAACATTTTTATTTCTAGTAGGACCAAATAAATAGGCTGAAAAGTGAAAAGACGTAACTTATCATATCTTTTCATAAATTCACTTTGTGTTCTCTTCAAAACTTTTAAATATTCCGTCCAAATTCTTCGATTCTTTAACTGTAAGAGACAAACAGGTACATTTCTGTTGAATTCTGGCAAGTATCACAGAGATTGATTTCGATTTCGAAATCTGTGGTCGTTCTTTTAATTTGAATATTCGAAACTTTTTTAGAATCAGCCTCATGTTCTTCACAAAGTTTCAATAACTCCGATCATCCACAACTTTGAGGTAATACTATTTTTTTTGCCTCCCCTTCTCTTTGTACAAGTACTAAGGCAAATTGATATTTGGAACATATTTTACAACTTGGACTACATGTGTTTCTACTTGTTTAATTTCCAAATTCTTGGAAAGCACTGAATTTGCTTCGTACGGTCAAGACACCCGTAAGTTATAATGGCATATTTCAAATGCGGATGCTCTTTAACTTTAGTTTAAAGTTAGTTATCTTGCCCAGTTATTGCACTTATTTATTACATTAATGGTTGTATCTGTAAGATAATCAGATCTATGTTGACGCCTTAATGCATCTTTTATTATCAAAGCTACACAAATCGTTGGTTCATTATGGACATTTGATAATCCATTAGGGTACATACAAACTGAGTTGCCTAATAAATGTTTACATATTGGATTGTTTTTCTTCAAATGTTTAGTTTGAAACAACAGATGACAATTGAAACCTAAAGGCGGAATATACCCCGGCATTTTAATTACTTCCCGAACTTCTTTATGTTCAAATGATTTGAAGCCACAGGTTGTTGCAAAAATGGCCTTAGCTATCTCTTGTCTAATTCTTGTTTCTTATCGTGACCTGCTGTAACAACAAATGAACTTAGAGTATCACCATTACTACGGAACCTAGCACCAACATCAAAATTGCGACAGCTATTCAAAGTCACACCTACATTAAATGTTTGTTTTTTGTGTCGCATAGCTGAGGTTTCTTCACTTTGTTTTTCTTGTCACCACCAACATTATTTGGCTGATTTTAATCTTTACAAGTTTCCAAACGATTTTTTTTACCAAGTCTTGCACGTCTTTACTGCATTTAGAGATAGCGCGACACTTAAGTTTGCTGATGACAGTTTCCTATGTAAAACATATTATCAAATACTATTATTCTTACTTCTGCGTCTACTCAATCAATCATTCCGATCGATTAACTATGAGAGACACAACTTTTATGTTTTACAACGTTATTGACAAGTTTCAACTCCTTCACTGACGTTTTTTAGCGATTTAAAATTCTTGCGTAATCTCAATATTTTTTATGAAAAATGAAATAAGACAATTTTATAAAATAAATTTTAGTTTAGTTGTAATTTTTTCAAAAAATCAATGTTTCTACCAATTCTGATTCTTACAGGCCTTGGTCAACAAATGTTGTCTTCCAACAAGGCAACGCTCCTCTAGATACTTCCAGGCGAACGAAGAATATTAAAGAGGAAATGATAAAGATATACTGAACGAGATTTCTCCTTCAACACTGATCAAGTTGGTAGGCAGTATGAAAAAGAAACAGATCTTTGGAGTTATTTTAAATAAAGGATACGTTTTGTATTGAGAAATCTATATTTGTTGTTTTAAATTACCATTATTTTCTATAAAAAAGCAATAAATGTTATCAAAGGTATTTTCCATTTCCTTTGCTTGAGGCTCCGGATATTAAAAAAAACAATATTCTGTTCAGTTTAATAGTTTGTGGTGTGTTGCGTTATAATTTTCGCCTGGTTGCGCCTGAATATTGAGGTGGACTTATATTCCTAAACATCCGTCTCAACACATATATATATATATATCGGATGTATTAATTCTATGCCACTGGTAATGAATAGACATCTAATTATTTGTCTATATTTCCACAACATAAAGTTAGCTTCAGTTGGTTAACATCGTGATACAAATATACATTCTGATAAAATTACAATTTTCTAACAATTTCCAACGTATACGGTAGTGTGCTACCGTAGCACACGCTATACCGGAGATATAGAGATGTTGGGTTCAAGACCCCTACGAGACCGATATTTTTTCGGAAATTTAATACGTTGGAAATTGTTAGAAAATTATAATTTTATCATTACTATGCGGTGGTTTAGTATTTATATTCATATTAATATTAGTATTAATATGGATGTTAGTTTAAATATACATTTTATTGAGACAAAAAGTTGACTTATTGATCGTATTTGATACGGTGACTAAAACCTTAACAAATGCAATAATTATTGTTCTCAGGTCTATGTGCAGCAAACTTTTTTATATACTCCAGTCTACGTATTCATTCTTATCATTCCCACTATCTTCTACTAGCAATGCGCAAGAACGACACATTATTTAATAATTAAACGTTACAACTACCTACCAATTTTGCAACAGGAATCGAGCAATGTACGTGCCCTCCTATTAAACACGTTTTCTTTTTTCCAAGAGCATGTAAAATTTACGGTAACTACGGCTTTTGAATCAAACATTATGACATGATTTGCGAGAGTATACAGATACAGTTAATAGGAAAGGGTAGCCTATGTAATTTCAGGGGCAGTAATTTGCATAAGAAATGCTCTCCAACATGTAATAAATCAAGCATGTCACCGTACACTGAAAGTAAGAGCTGCCCAACGTAATATTATCACGAGTACATTGTGTGGGAAATAAAGTCGACAAGTTATTCTAAAATTATTTAAATTAATCTTACTGCAGCAAATTATCTAAATATGTTACGTACTTAATATTCACTGATTTTGATATCGCAACGTAACTTGTTAACTTTTTCTTTGCATCATTAATACACCCCAATTTTTTTTGCGGGTTCTCCCTATGCGACCAACCCTTTCCACTTTTCGTTCGTGACACGTGTCATTTCATCTGTTGAAGTACTGTGGCCAGTTTCAAACGGATAATTACTCAGTACTTTTTGTCATCGATACGTCAGTACATCATTTTTTTTCGCACTGACAGAGTATCGCTTTTATAGTTGGTTCGATAGGCACGTGTTCGCGGGTTCGTTTTAACAATTAGTGCGGTTGCAGTAACAAACACTCTTGCAATATACAAAATCCTACTAATTGGAAAGATAGAATGGAGTTATACTACTTGCCGGATACGAAGGTAGTTAACCGCAATGCGACAAAGAATATGTTTCTACAAATCATAAGTGTAGATACAAGATGTCAGCAAGTATTTACTCTAAGGTTCAGGAGGCGACTGCAATGTTCGTAATTCGCACGATTAATCCAAATTTGTGAGATTTCTAAGTGAAGAGTGAAACTTTGGATTTTTATATATAAATGTCGATTTTTGTGGAATTTTTTGTATGTAAGAAAAGGAAAGATATCTAGAATCTACTAACAACTTAATTTTATGTTTTGAAGCTAATTGAACGAGCAAAAATACAAAATTAGTTTTGTCTACAAATGTAAGATAGCAGTAATATGTAGTGCGCAATATAAATGTAGTCACAAGTTTGATTTTGATTGGTTAGTTTTAAAAATAAATCAAACCGAACTTGCATTTGAATGATACGACGAACGCGTAGAAATTGTAATGATTGTAAAATTTGTACGCAAGTAAAACGTCTGAGAATAAAAATGAAAAGGGAAACAAGTTTGAAGATAACTAGTAGCACTATATAAAAATTGGCTGCAAAGAGTAACCAATAATAAATATAAATAATTTAGAGTACGACATTCTGTTTTCCTACAGAAGTTTTCCAAATCGGTATTCACGGTCTACCGTATGGTATTTTCAAACAATATTTATCGAACCGCAAAACGAAGGTGTGCTTGATTTGCATTCTAATGCGTGCCGTGTGTTTTATCTCAGTTTGCGGATTATATAAGTTGTATAGTTATTGATTCTTCTATTTGTATATACAGTTAGTTACAGCGAATCGTCCACCTAATAGCAGACCTATGCTGTTCTATTACACAACCAATGGCGATAAACTACATTTTCTAATTTTATAGTAAAGCACATACACTACTCAAATACATCGAAATATTGTATTTTGAGTTCATACTAAGTTAACAAAAAGCACGTATTCAAGGGAGGTACCGTATAACCGGTCGTAGTTGAACTCCTCTAGTTGCAAGTACAGGTAGTTCCCCGAGAAAAACTCCGGTGTCTCACGTCAGTTACTACAATAGTGTGTTCTCATACGGCTATATTTTCCTGCGTATGTAGATATTAAAAAAATATTTATGTAAAGGAATCGAGAAAAAGACAAAGAAGTTGTGATATTTAACGTTTGATAGTGAAACAAAAAGATGGGAAGTCGCTAACATTGTAAAGAAAAATTGGACCCATGATACGTAAAAAACGTAGAACTTATTCCAAAAAAATCTATCTAAGGGGACGAACGGTGGATTTTAGAAGAAAAAAACGGGATCCGAAAACCTATTTATATACCTAGTTCCTCAACAAATACATCAAAGAAATTTATGAAGATGTTACCGACGGTATTAAAAAGGAGTTGAAAATCCAATGTCTTTGGACCTCTGTTGTTAAAACCACCGACGCGAACGGCCGTCAGGTTGCTAATTTGATTATTGGAACTTCCAATGCTTCAAATCAATCTAAAAGATATTTAATTAATGTAGATACTTTAGACAAAATAAGTCATGTTATCATAGCTAGGTTTGTTAATGAGATAATTTCTTTTTACCCGACAAAGTTCCTTTCGGCAAAGTTTTATTAATGGTAACTGATGTCGCTTCATATATGTTAAAAGCACCTGAAAGTCTGAAAATTCTTTTTCCGAATTTAATCGATTTGGCCAATGGTTTAAATAGGGTTGCTGAAGAAATGAGAAGTTTCTAGATGTACATAGTTTAATTGCTAATAACAAAAAAGTATTTTTAAAAGCGCCGTTATGAGTGCAATTATATAACAAAATGCTTCCCGACATTTTATTGCCACTAGAACCTATCTTAAGAAGATGGGGAACATGGCTTAAATAATTACGACGGCATCAAAAATGTTGTAACTCAATTTCATTAAATTCTTGCCATAGTAATTTTCAATAATTCCACAATAAAAAATGAGCTATCATATGTTACATCCAATTTTGCGATAACTGACGAGGCAATTACTAGATAAGAATATAGAACAATATCTTTAAATGATTGTGTTGGCATTGTAAATGATATTGAAGAGAACATTGGAAAACTCAATGGATTAACTGGAAAAAAATTAAAGAAAAATTACCTGAAATTCTACACAAAAATTGAGGTTCTGCTACGTTAAAGTCGATAAATAATGTAATTAATAGCAATTTTTAAAAAGAGGTTAATATAAACCCCTCCTTAATACTTAATTTTAAGAATGCATGGATCACATCTTGCAATGTTGAAAGAACATTTTCCTAATATACTTACAGACCCTAGGCATAAAAAATATGTATGGTTATTTATTGTAATAAATGTATAATTTGTAAATACGACAAATGCATTTTAATTTCCTAAAACATAATAAATAAATCTATATCATAAGTCCATATTGCAATTTTAAGCGCATATTAGGGATTTTTTAGCGCATGTTTTCCACTCTACATAAAACTCATTGGGAGCATTATTCTACCTGTGCCTTCCGTGCTTTCAAGCGACACTATATTGTACCAGCACCCTGTATCGACTTGATGGATTCCATTTGCTATATCCATTTATTCCTTTCCCATTGCACTCTGTTGGTTCTGGTAGAAGATCTTATTTTCTCGTGACTAGATTTATTTCCATTTACATACACTTTTAAAACTCGCTTGCAAGTAATACTTAGGGTTTCTTACAGCCAACCGATCTATCTCATCACCGGACACACATTTCATCACAATCATCACCAAGTCTTATATAAATACCCTCCTTTTCCTCTATATTAGTTTTTTCATAATGCGTCATTTGACGTTGATATCGTGGTTGTTCACTTTGCGCTCATTGCGCGTCATCAAAAATGCCGCTCCGTCAATAGATACAGTCAGCACACATATAATAAATAATAAATTTCTCTTACAATACGAAAGTTTCCTTATACACTGCATATAACTTGAACTAAATGGAGAAGTCTGTCCAAATCTATTCAAAGTTTCTTTAGGTACGGAAAAAAATGCTAAGAAGATAAATTATTAAATTCTGGAGTCCTATTCCACGTTATTACACGTAAGAATTAAGCATTTACTTATATGAAAGAAAAGGTACACTGACATAGATCTTACGTAGGGTTAAATCAGAAATATATCAATTTTCTCTATTTGAACAGAATGCAGACAGAGGTAAAATGCAAATATAGATAAGGGTGAAAATAATCAATTCCTAATTCGATACGACGGGAGAACCAACGATCTCTGTACCGCATGCACACTGAATCGCAAGAAGACTATCAAATGACAAATGTAATAAAAGTCTGTGGGGTTCCCCGGTGTCATTACAATAAAACGTTGAGTTTAAGCCGCGTGTAATTATTAACGACCCCGTATATTCACGACGTATGCAGACACGGAATGAGAGAGGGTTGAATTTCTCAAATCTTTTGTTCGTCGTTTCGAAGTAGTATTAATCGATGGGTAGATGTCATGACACGAACACATGACCTGGTCTCCGCTACTGATGTCGTGCGTTGTTTCTTTTTCCTTATTGCCGTGGAGATCTTTTGCATTGTTGTTGTTTTACGCTTACGTTTTCACAGATAAATTATTGCGGAATTTTCTCTCGATTGCTGCTGTTGCTACTATACGTATAAGGCGGCCAGAATCGACGGAAAAGGATAGGACAACAAAAAATACACGTACATACATACATATCTTTTGAACGGCGAAGGGGACAAAACAAAAGAGTGGGTGTAAGCACGCGGTAGACAGATAAACGGATGCTTTGAGATTAAGTTTAAATAAATATCATGTTGACGTTTATTTCTAGCAGTTTTCGTTTGTGTTCAACTGAATTTTTCACACCAACGTTGCCCTTGTTAGCAATATTTTGTACGTTTGCCGAAATGTAATTGCAGTTTTTGATAACGAGATGGCATGCGCATTGTTCATAGTACTTTGTAGTTCTACAAACATTTTAATACTTTAGGTACCAGATAATACAGCGATCGCACAACAAATAGTTCTCGATTCGAACAAATACAGCCCGCGACAATAGTATAAGCCACTCATAAATTTTAAAGAAAATAAGAATTATATTGAAAAATTCGAGTAAGCAACCTATGTTACAAACGTATAAGGTCGATTGTAGTAGTTTTTGGTACTGACGTTACAAAACTGGTGATGAGCAAAAATATTCGGGGAAAACCTCACATCTAAGTACGACAAAAATATAGGCCATGTCATCAGTTTTAGTTTTGTCCTCAATGGGTACATGCAAGTCTTTACATTGGTGTATTAAATGTTAATGTATCAATCTGCTTTCTACATATCGAGATGCCACGTGGACAATTGACTAACACTGAAATGGGTTTAATTCGTACTTTGCGCAACCAAAATTGGTCAGTTGAAAAGATAGCATCAAATTTGTGCAGAACCCGTCTTGTAATTCACAGTTACTTAAATAAAGGTGAAAATTAAGGAAAAGTACGCAAATCCCAGAGCGATAACAGAACGTGAACATCGCACAATTTTAAGGTTTGCATCAAACTCAGCAATAACTGCCAGACAAATAGCACAAACAGCAGGTGCAAACTACCAATCTGCGAAGTGTTCGACGTCTACTGAAAGCAACAGCTCATTCCAACCGAAAACGATTACAAAGAAAACCTCCTTTAACGCGTCAGCATGAAGAAGCCAGATTAGCACTTTGCAACCGCGCGTTTACATTGGTGTAAGCGCTGGCGAAAAATTATTTTTACTGACGAGGAAAAGTTTAATTTAGATGGCCCTGATGGCTATCACTGTTATTGCTATGATCTAAGAAAGGAGGAAGTAGTTCTGAGTCGTATGCAGATGGGATGATGAAAAGGTTGGGAAGATTCTCCAATCGCCGGGAGTTATCATCTTCATCTCTGCGTTTGGGTGCTATTAATGGAACGAGATCACTTCCATGACCGGTAAAAGTAACCCTAAATAATGAATCTTTAGTTCGTGAAGCTATTATGAACTCCAAAAATTTAAACGATAGTGCTAGTTTTACTTCTAGACATATGAAATATTACGGCAAACTTAAACAAGGTTTAAATAGTCGAAAAGCTTCTAGCGAAACTGATATTCATTTAGGACATGTTAACGGTATCCCGAAAATAGTAAAATTTAAAAAAAAATTTTTAAACTAAGTTCGTCCAACACAATTACTCAAAAATATACGTTATCAAAACACCCGCGGAATATTATCTAAATTAAATCATTTACGTGTTCTTGTTCTATATACTCTAAAATTGTATTATTTACTGAAACATGGTTAGCGAGTAATGTTCATAATAATGACATTTTTAATACAACATTCACTATTTATCGAACAGTTCGAAGATTTTCTTTAGTGAATCATGCAACTGGAGGAGGAGTTCTTTTCGTTTCTTTAAACGCTATTAATTCTGTATTAGTTGATATGTTAGCAATCTCAAATTTCATTCCTATTATATCGATAATAGGAATCTTGCTGTTGCAAGTGTTATTTTGCAATTATTACAATACATATAGTGAACATTTATATACCATCTGATATTGATTGTGCACAGACTTTGACACATTTTTTGTTGGTTTGGATATTATTTCACTCGATAAACACTTAATTATAGTTGGTGATTTCAATATTCTTAACTTTATCAATAATGTAAATGATAGAAAATCAATAACTATTAATTAATTCCTGCAATGTCTAAACTTGCGTCAATTAAAATCAGTGGCAAATTCAAATAATAGGATGCTTGATTTATTACTAACAAATATTAATGGCAAATTTGATATTGTAAGCGATTTGGATCCCTTTATTCACATCATCTTGCTTTACGCATTTCCTTTGATCTTATTAGGCAGGCTAAGAAGCCTACACTCTTTTTATTATTCATATTCATTTCTTGAGTATGTCAATTTGTAAACAGAAATTCGGTCATTTCTAACCTCTCTGCGATAAATCGCGATTTGAAGTGGTGAAGGAGAATATTGTTTGTCAGATGAAAACCACTAACGAAGCTGTACAGAAGAAAATTAAATTCCTACTCAAAAATATGATGTGTATAGCAGTGTGTACTAGACTTTTATATATTCTAGAGATAACAATGAACCAAGGATAATATAATAAGCAATTAAAACCTTATTTTTGCCTTTTCTGAACTCACTACCTAAGAATACGCGGACAACACCGCGATAGTGGCAACTCCCAGATACTCTAAGGCCGCAGCTGGACTTGCGCACTCACATCTGACCAAAATCGAAGAGTTCTTCGGTACCTGGTGACTCAAGATCAATCGGAGGAAAACGCAAGCGATGGCGTTCGCACTACAACGGAGATCGAATGGAACGGTAAGGCAGAATATCTTGGAAAGAGTTAAGACAAGGACAATCGGCAGAATACTTCAGCACTGCGCCCTCCTTTCCAACGCAGTCCTTAACCCAAAACGTGTATAATGTTACACAAGTTACATATTCACCTCATACTAATCTCACCCCCTCATGGATTACAGCAGCATCTAGCAATATCGCAATCCTTATGAAAGTATAAAACTGCTGTTTGCGGTTAGTACTGCATATTCATCACACTATATCGCTGGGCGCGCTGAAAGTCCTATCCGATGAGCCTGGAGGAGTTTCTAGATAAGCTGGACAGGTATTTCTTCCGGTAAACCCTCACCAGCGAGAACCCTGCAGTGAAGACAGCGATCACACAGAAAATATGGTGAGTAACCAAATGCAAGACAGTAACTGAGTCTTTCAGAAAATTGTAGAAAGTAACACACATCTCTTAAATTTACCGACCCTAATGCATTCTCTGTTCTAGGTAGAAGAAGATGCAAGGAAATCCCGGATCAAGGCTTTACGAACTCACGAAGAAACCAAGATTTAACCAAGTTCTGAAGAATAAAACTACTGGAAGAAGATAGGCCGTGCTAGAGGCCAGCCGAATCATGAGGAGACTACCTAAGAAATGAAATAGATCCAAAATTTGTTCGAAGCGCATAACACTTTAATTGTCAAGGACTGTATAAATGTTAACTAATTTGACATCCAATAATTCAAAGCTAATTTAAGCGATCTATTTTCGCTAATTGAGAACTAATAAATAACAGAGTAATTTAAGATAATCTTTATCTATTTGGAAAGGAAAAGTTATAATTAAAACAGTTCATGTGTAACGAGTTAGACTTTTCTAAATTATTGCATTAATAATTTGCCTTATCAATAACATATAGCTTACTTGTTACATAATTAGAACGACAAATATTTGTTTGCGTTCATCACATCTACTTACTAAAATTGATTCATATCAACTTAATAAATCTTAACATGGTGCAGTAAGTTTTCGAAAAGCTCTTAACATCATCCTTCAAGTTTAATACGTAGAAGGTTATACGACTCGATTTCTATATGTAATAAGAGTTCAAGTAGGTATTCAATCCAAAAATAGGCCTAGGCCCCTCTACACGCGTTTTGCATCGCGTCATATCAGTATAGTACTTTGTCAAGAGCAGTATTTGGCTAGTCATTAAAACCACATGATTATTATCTACCGCACGTGACTGCTTTAATGATAACTCTTGGGAATTTGCTCGAGGGGTACCGATTTGTCGTTCGTATAAACATGAGTTAAGTCAGTGTGAAATATTCGGATATGTACGTTTGGATATATTCAATATCAATTATATTATAATTATGTAAAACTTATTTTAATTGTACAGAAAGCGTTTCAATTAACATTTCAATAAGCACAATGTGAACCTGGGCGTAAAAACAAGCATAAAGGCGTCGCGCGTGTGGTTATCCTTCCACGTCTCTATTCCATTTTCAACCATCCCTTTGTCACTCAACAAGTGATGAATTCAACGAAAACAGAAGTATCTAAATTGGGCCAGGAAGTCAGACAGGTATTGGAGTGGCTGTCATTATACTAATTATCTTGGTCGTTTGCATATCGCGCTTCTCCTCAAAGGACTCGAGGTGTTTTCATAATTCGCGAGAGGAGCCGCCTTTGAACTCGAATCTAATTTTCTCTCATCACTGCTGTTTAGCGTGTTGTTGATTTTTCTTTATATTCAATTCCGGGCATTGCTCACCGTTTTAATTGTCTTCATTTTCCGCGTTTACTCAACCTTTTTTTTTAACAGGTATACGTATGCGAGATGATAGTCCCGTCGAGGACACGACCACTGTCGCTCTTACCTTTTTCTAGTCTCTTCTTTTTCTCATCCTCGTCTCGAGTACGTCGTTTCACCCTTTTCTTTGAGTGTTTTACATTTATCGAGATGTTACTGTATTACGTCTTTCATCATTTTTTATGTTTAGTTAGAAGATACGAAATTGAATTGTTTAGAAAATAAATAAATAGGGATATTTTCACATTTATTATAGTTATTATATATCGTATTAGCATACGTAAGTTTTTGGAAATTTCTTTATAAGACATGTAATAAATACGTACACATGTATATTTCATCAAGGATTGTACAAGAATAACGTAAAGAAGTCGAACTTTGATTCATCTTATAATAAACAATGGCATATCTATAACATCTACCGTTCTATTAAGTCTTAAAATGTCTGTGATATCCCTACACCTAAATTTCGATGTAGGGGTACCTAAAATTATATCATACAAAAAGATAAATTCTGTCATATGATTCAGAATATTTATGATTAAACTACTTATATATGGGTGGAATAGTTCTACTATCGATACTAATTATCTATCTAATGATGGACTTGATTTCATCTATTAAAGAAGTATTAAACGGAATGACAATAGAATGTACAAAATATGAAAATAATAAATGGATCACTCCAATTGTAATATCGAAAGAAAAGGATAACAAATATAAAGCCATAATACAAACCCGTATCGGTATATAAACATTCGCAATGAAGTAATAAGTTTAATTAAAGAGTTCAAAAATAATTACTTGTGCAATACTTTACACGAGAACAGAAATAATAATCATCAAAAAAGTTGTAGGCTTTGATATCAAACAAGATAGGTGATGTTAGTTACGATGAATTTAACAATTGCATAATAAATGATGACATCGGGATGGCAGAAAGTTTTAACAACTATTTTGTAAATAGTGTGAGCGTAAATTGTAAATAGTATAGTTCCACTGCATGATCATAACTTTGTAAACAATAGCAGTTATGGATGGTTTCAAACCAATAGATGTAGCATACCTGAACAAAACTGTTAAAAAAATTGAGAATGTGGAAGGAGTTGAAGTTCTCTCTGATAACACCAGTTCAGAATATACAGAACACCACAAAAATTGAACAATTTCGACCTACTTTACCATCCTACGAAAAGATATTAGAAATTGCTGGAAGTAAAGGATCAAATCTTAAACTATTGTGACATTTACTCTGTACTAAATGATGCACAATCAAGTTTTAGGAATAATTACTCATGTGAAACTGTTCTGTTGAGTGTATGTAGTAGCGTGGATAAGCGAGATTTTATTATTGCGGTATTTTTAGATTTTAAACGTGCGTTTGAAGCTATATATATATATATTTACTATACTGCTATATATATAGAGATTTACTACTACAAAAAATTGTATACGATTGGACTCAGAGGAAAGATTCATGAGTGGTTCAGCTTATACTTAAGGGAACGACTGCAAAAAGTTAAATTTAATAGTATATCTAATGGCGAACAAATGAATTATGGGGTACAATTTTGGGACCACTTTCGTTTATATTGTATATTAACGATAATGTAAGCTGTGTAAAATGTGCAAAAATGTTTGTAGACAAAACTATGCTACACATTTGGAGCAAAAATTTGAATCAAATGGTAAAATAAATAGAGATATGGTTGCAATTCACGTTTGGTTGTATGGCGAAATGCTGACTATATTTCAAAAAAGATACAAAAGAAAGTTTACTTTCTACAAAAAATCGGTAGTAATTTCACAATGTATATGAAATTACTTCTGTATAAATCTATCGTCATTAGCAGCTTTAAATATCATCTTAAATTGTATATACTTGTACGTAGCCACCTTTCTGATGTAGTTATTAATACTATATAGGCATACGTATACCATGCCTTCAATTAAAATTTTTATTTGGAGTAGCTTATGGTTTTCATTTAAATTTGGGAATACTGTGGAACAGTAATGTCTTTCGAAAGTCAAACTTTGACAAGTGTCATAGTAAAGAAAATTTGAAAACTTGTCTTAATAACTAGATTATTATCATGTCAAGACAGACAACACAAAGTTTTTCTTATTGAAAGTTATTTTAAAATCCAGAGATTAATAAGTGGACCTCACAACTAAATTATAGTCAGTCAGATGATAATTGTTAAATTTTGATTTTCGAAAAACATTACTGTTCTATAGAATTCTCAAATTTTAATAAAAATCGTAGGTTACTCCAAATGAAAATTTAATGAAGGCATGGTACATCGTTCTATAAATAGCATCGCTAAACAAGCGTTATTATTATTAAGTAATGACCGTATATTACCCCATAGTTAATACTATATTCCTACAACTTGACAACCGATTCAAAGGCATGACGTTAGTAGTAGATATATAGGCCAATTCACCTTTTCTTTTTCGCTTCTTCTATTGATGAGCAACTAAGAAAAGAAGTCGAAGAATTTCCAAAAACCTTTCCTGATGACATTTTCATTTAAATTTAACCTATGATTTTCATTTAAATTTGGGAATACTACGGAACAGTAATGCTTTTTGAAAGTCAAACTTTGACAATTGTCATTCATAGTCAGTCAACTTAATAATAAATAATCTAGTTAATAAGACAAATTTTCAATAAATTGATTTTGCTATGACAGTTCTCAAAGTTTGGCTTTCGAAAAGAATCACAGTTCCACAGTGTTCCCAAATTTAAATTGAGAATCACAGGCTACTCTAAATGAAAATCTAATTGAAGCCATGGTATGTAGTGCTTGCGGTATGTACTTATCTACTACTATCACAATGGCTAATTAGAAACTAGCTTGGAGATTTTATGACTCAAGAACGTCTAAGTGGTTTGGCTCTATTGTTAACAAAAAATGAAAGGTAAATGTATTAGTTACACTAACAAGTACTAACTGTTACAAGTTTAATTAACATGGTATTTTGATAAACGTTCAAAGAATATTTCGTTGTAGCTGCTATTCTAATTTGGTGTTGGTACACAGCAATTCCACAAAGCAAACAATAAAGAAAGAAACACTGGAATACTAAAAGAGTAACAACTAACTACGATTAATAACTTAGACTATAAAATCTGAGACGGTAAAGCTAGTCACGATGTTCGTAGCCTATCTGCTTATAACTGATATACCATATATCAGCAATAAGTAAAAACAATGTTGCTTGGTAAAGTGATTTGTGTGCAGTTTTTAAAATGTCGATTTCAAAAAGCTCATGTGTGCCTAATGTAAATATTTTTTTCTAAAAAATTGTTTTATGTAGCAAGTAGTTACGTCTGCTCAAAATAGTATATATAGTTCTGAAACGCCCTGTACAGAATTAGAATTATACGTACCGGCTTCAAAGAAATTATATAAAATAACTACTTTCCTCAATCATTTTATTTTATGCTAGCGACACGTTGTTGAAGTACTTAATTGGGAAGGAGGAGATGAAGATCGTTAGATATAATATCTTCGATTTAATACGGTAGCGACTTATTTTTGCATACAAGGGAGCGTTGTGGTAGCCTTAACGCGAAATGATACCTAAAGAATGTTATTACAGGACCATAATGCTGTTGTTACAACAGCTACTGATAATATAGGAGGAATGTTCTGCTATTATAATAATATTCTTGTCTTGTATTCTTTTCACTCCGTTTAGCTAATAATCCGTAACGTGGTGTAGCAGTAATAATTACGTTGGATCTCTATGGTAGCAGCATTCCGTGGTGTTAATAAAAGCTGCTGCGGTGTCGACGATAGCTGTATAGTTAGCGATCGTTGCGTGCTAGCAAGTGTGAACAAGTATCACGGGTTGCCATATAATTAACGATGCAAATTTGAAACGGCCGACAGTTCGGTCAGCGGCAGCGCGTATAAGATCATGAGCGGCAACGTAAAGATGCGACAGATGAAAGTCAATGCGTTTAGATTCGATTACAGCGGTATTAATGACAAATTCTATGATTTCGTTATAGGGTAGACACAATTTTTTTTTTAGAAAAAAATGTTTTACTCTATATATGTTTTTACGTTTTACTTGAAACGGTACGAGGGCGACCTGAAGTGTTTCCGGAATTGGTAAGAGATGGCGCACGAAGGCTGAAGTGGATACATTGGTCGGCAAGTGCAACTTATTCTATGGCAATTGTCAAAATTTCAGACGTTTACTATCATTAGTTATTCTTTAAGAGTGTGTTCTGTGTATCAAGTGAGGCGGTTTCGCAAAAATGGATAAAATCGAATTTCGTGCAGCAACACTTCAGGATGGCTGGGAAAACGGCCACGGAAAGTCGAAATATTTTCCTACAGGTTCATGACGTATGTACTCCATCACTTTCAACCATCAGCTTCTGGGTGAGCGAGTTCAAACTTGGCTGTACAAGCACAGGTGATGAACCACGCAGTGGACGCCCAAAAACTGCTACCAACGATGAAATGGTTGACAAGATTCATGATGTCGTGTTAGCCGATTGCCGATTGAAGCTGCAAGATACAGCAGAAACAACAGGCATCTCAGAAGAACTCCTTGGCCATATCCTTCACGAAGTATTGGGTATGAAAAAGCTTTCGGCGCGATGGATGCTCACACCGGAGCAAAAACAAAATCTGGTGACCGTTTCGGAGGAGTGTCTGGCCAGGATCTAACACAATCCAAGGGATGTCTTCATGCGTTTTGTAACCGTGGATGAGACTTGGATTCACCACTACATACCGGAGACCAAGAAATAGTCGAAGCAGTGGCGAATCGGTTCCGAAGAAAGCAAAGAAAATCGGCCGGAAAGGTCATGGCGACCATTTTTTTAGGATTCCCAAAGTGTGATGCTCATGGACTACCTACAGAAGGGAAGGACGCTCACGTATTATAGCGATTTATTGACCCGATTCGATGCAGTATTGAAGGAGAAACGGCCTCGTTTACAGCGGAAAAAAGTGCTTTTCCACCACGACAATGCACCGGCTCATTCATCCCGCATCGTCGTGTCCAAATTGAATTAGTCGCGCTACGAATTAGTCTCTCATCCTTCATATTCACCGGACGTAGCCCTCAGTGACTTTTCCTATTCCCAAACCTGAAAAAATCACTGGGAGGAAAGAGATTTGCCTCAAATAAGGAGGTCATCGCCGCTACAGATCGCTATTTTGCAGATCTCGAAACATCCTACTTTTCCAACGGCTTTAAAAGATTGGAGCACCATTTGAAAATGTGTCTTGATCTTCGAGGAGACTACATCGAAAAATAAAAATAAAAAACCACACCAATACCGTGTTTTCTTGTCGATTCCGGAAACATTAAAAGCAACTTGTTTTAAACAAAAAAAAAAACACCTTTTTAAACTAAATTCCACAAACAACCATCGAAATCAAATACGAATAACTTTAAAACATACCAATGTTTTGCGAGCACCTCGTCATTTAGTAAAAGCTATTGAGACGAACACGATTAGCAGACGACCGATTGCTGTTTGACGATGTTTATTAAAAGTAAAGAAGATAGGAGACCACTGCCACTTAGAGCAAACTGTAAATACTCTAACAAACAAATGTGCGCTTTAATGGTCCACATGAAGTATCTACACTACCGGTCGTAAGTGTTTACCCACCATTAAAATATTACAAAAACAAGTCAAAAACTAATTATAAAATAAATCTTTATTCTGTACTTATAGAAAGAACTGTGCTTATCAATTTGGTAACAAAGATGATCAAAAATTATCTAACGTATTCTGTAATTGAGATTTGGACTTTGGGGTGGGCACTTCATAACACTCTCTGTGCTCCAGTTGTTCCAAATATTCATGGCATATGTTTGCAGTGTATTTTGGATCATTATCGTGGAGGACGAAGTTTTCACCGATTAATCGTGTTCCAGAGGATATAGCATTCTTCTTCCAAGTGCTTATTAACGTCAACCAAATGTTGGTTTTGTGATTCCACAACGGATTCGATATTCCAAGTATTGATCCTAAACATCGTAGCTGCTTGTGTGTGGTTTAGAAAGCAAAAAATTGCATCAATATGCTAGGATAGCCATCACAGTCGCCATATGCTAACCCAATCGAGAACGTGTGCACCTCCATGGTGTTCAAGCCTAAAGGAAAACGCTTACACAGTATCAAGCAATTGTCTTTCAAGATTCGAACAATTTAATGGTTTTTAAGTCAACAATATGCCCAAAAGTTGGTACAAAGTATGGGGAAAATGACACTGATTCAGACTTGTTTTTGAGCAATATGTATATATACAGTTTACAACCACGTGGTAGTACAGAATTCTACTAAATATTCATATCAAAGGATCATCATCACCATAAATGAGAGTTTAAAGGTTATCATTGTTGGGTACTTTTCATTAGACCAAAAAAAATTTGTGATGTAAGGATGTACTAAAAAATAAAAACAAAATGTACTAACACAGTTTAAGCAAAAACGAACCTAACAATGAGCAAGCTATCCGTACCTTTACTGACATAGACCAAAGCTCTTGAAAATATTGGCTTGGCACACGACTATCTGCTCTGGTTGTTCTGTTAAGACTGCTTAGGTAAAAGTAAGCCCAAACAAATGTTATTTGTGTGGGTACTTCATAATTAATTATACTGTTGTTTTAGATCGTTTAGGGATATAGTAAAGAAATCAATTACAATCAAGAACTAACATCGATTGCGAACGAATGTTTTGAAGAGTCTGAGGCATGTTCGGTGTGCAGAGATGTATTGAAACTTCTTAAACCAATATATGGCAACATTATCCTGTAATATGCATTCGCGCAAATATTTTAACTCGGCCTCATATAAGAAATTCATAAACTATAGTGGATGAAAACTATTTTAATTACAGATTAAATATGGGATGCATTCACTTGAATAGGACTGGTAATGTTAACTATCTTTATGTATACGAAGACTGATTTAGATTCATGTACACACCGTTATATTTTACACATACTTTGGCTATGTTATACGTATCTTAAACGGAAAGGTGCTGAATAATTAACGTAAGAGCATATTGGCTCTAATCTTATACGGTTTCACGACTGCTAATGCATAAACCGTGTTCTGGCTTTCGGTATTTATGCATGCTCTTCCTGAAAACGATAGGTATCTACTAAAAGACATAGGATGCCATTTAAGTTGAAGAGGAACAGTGAAATAATCGAGCAGTCATTCTTGATGTGCAAGCAGTTTACGTTGGTATTTACGGAAGATCGATTTAGTAAATTCCATGGCTATATAATATTTTTACTTCGTATACTTTAACAGTAAGGTCCTAATTACTTTAACAGTAAGGTCCTAAAATGCTGGGCAGCTATCGAGCAGTCGGTTTTTTGTATTGGCATTAAACTCTTTTTTCGGCGTCAATTTTCTTATCCTAAACAGAAAAACCTGTATATTTCATATTTTTTGATAGATACTGAGAAAACAAATCCGACATATGCTATACTTGTTATATTTTAAATCAAAAATCATGACGATAGCCATAATGGCTTTGGCAACACGATGGTCTTTTTTGCGCAACTTGGCCAGAAGAAAACTGCCAATTTATATCCTACAATGTAATCACAATTTTTAATCTGCTAATAATATAGAAAAAATTTTGTTTCTTGTCCTTGCTCCTTTATTTGTTTCTGTTTTGTTAATTGTTACTACTTGTTTATTTTATTTTGTATGGATAATTTTTTTTACTATT
The DNA here is from genome assembly GCA_023509865.1 of Trypoxylus dichotomus. Taxonomy (NCBI): domain Eukaryota; kingdom Metazoa; phylum Arthropoda; class Insecta; order Coleoptera; family Scarabaeidae; genus Trypoxylus; species Trypoxylus dichotomus. The sequence continues at coordinate 40,344,659 of CM042074.1, read as the reverse complement.
TTTTTAACATTTGTATGTCATGTACTATAAGTTCTCCAACAATTGAAGTTTCTGCTAGCACCGGGGTTTCTGTGTATTTTGTGCAAAATACGTTACCATATTGTTTTTAACAAATTGCGAAGAGAATAAGGGCATTTGGACTATCCGAAAAGCTATCATTGCATTATCGGTCTGTATTCCAGCAAGACACCCACAGCTTGGGTCAAGGGGCTGAAGCAACAACAGCCTGACCTTTTCGAAGTCCTTTAGTGGGACAAGTTGGCCAAAATAAGAGGAATGTCCGGAAACTGATATAGGCCAAAGGATAGATGACAGCAAAATTTAAATTATGTTACATAGCAAGTACATTTATTTCAGAAGTACTTGTTTGCATACATTATTGTTTTCTGTATATTTTGTGTTCACAAACAAATCGTTATCTGAAAGCTGGTGTAGAAACCTACATACATGCGTGTACATAAATATTGTAATGATATAAATTGTTGTCTTTTATTTACCAATGAATTTCTTCTATAATTTTACTAGTTCACCTATTGCAGATATATTTTTCGTCACTGTTTGGTGCATGCCGTTATTTTTTATTTTCGTTGATGTTAGAAGTTGGAGGCGAAATACCGTCAGGACTCCCTCTTTATGAAATTTTAAACAGATATTCAATCTGTACAGGTTTCTTTTAAAAGTTTTACAGATATCTACTTTTGGTATCCTTTAATAACTAATTATTCACAATTTTCTTGTTTAAAAAAAAGAGTCCCTTCATCAACACTTGCAAAGGAGACGTAAACTTTACTATCGTTTATCGTATATATCGCTTTTCGTAAACATATTTCTTACGTAAATAAATTTTTTCAAAATTTCATCTTTAAAAGACGTTTAATATACACACACTTCAATTACATTGTATGAATATGCATTATTTCGAAATTGTACTCATAATCTTCGAAATTTTTCGTACAACGAAAGGATAGCACGACTGGCAGCAATTTCCTTTATAATATCACACATATGGAGTATGTGTATGTGTACTGAATGGCCTACCATACAGGCGAACCAATGCGTTGCCATGGATATAAAACAAAAGAAGAAGAGACAGATGAAGATCGAAAACAGTGTGAGACATGTTGGCATCTTTTCTCCTAAGAAAGAATAAGTCGTTACTTTTCTCATATAACTCCGTAAAATTATAAATAACTTCCTTCGTATTATATCCAATAATAAAGTGTATCAGCTGATACTAATATAGGCCTATAAACTGGCACAAAAGCTACGGAGAGCAACATTCTTAGTTCAAGTCTGAATCAAAAACATTAAAATATTGTGTATGCCTCATACGTCTTCTGGAAGTTCACAATTAGGGATTATTGTTCGATATCTGCTGATAAAGATAGCTGAAATGTAGAATAAAAAAGAATTTTGATTAGTTATTATATTATTTATATTACTATATACAGATTTTTTTTGAGTTCAATGTTACTTTTTAACGTTTCTCCATTAACATGCTTCAAGAGGTACACATTTTGCAACGTTGTAAAACAATAAGTTTATATTGCAATGTAATTTCAATCAACAATTCATCAATTTTGACATTTATGTACCTAAATACTTTTTTCGTGATTATTTGCATAATCTTGATCAGTTTGTGTTGCTGTATTTTCTCGCTTTTGTTATTATTTTGTTCACTCATAACAAAATTTTTATATTCAATGAATACGCCGACACGTAGTTTCGGATTAATTTCGCAAGAACTTAATTTGACAAAGTCAATTTGGGATGGTACTTGAAATTAACTAATATGTATACTTTACACTAACAGAAAATATAGAATTTAGTCATGACTTGTCCCGCTTTATGGTTCTGTAATTGCTCATGATGTTCGGTTTCTGTAACAGAAACACCAGTACGGTAAAACGAGAATATCGGATACGTTTCCCAAACTGAAGACAATCCTAGTGGATGTATTTCGAAAGCTGAATCAACGTCTTCCTGAAACTAGTTTGCTTAATGCAAAAAATTCCCTCCGTTAATACCTGACAGTTAGCTTCAACACTAAACATCCACAATAAATAAGGCTATTCAGATGGTTGTAAGAGAAAACTTTATCATGTATATTATTTTGCTAAAATCCAGCCGCTTCATGAAATAAACAACGTATTTCAATGAACTCTTTCCAATACAATCTTAACCATGATTCAAAAAGACGACGATTCATCAAGACGTATTTTTTGGAGTGATGATCCCATGTTGACCAGAGATTGTGTATTTAATGCTCATAATTTTCACGATTGAGCAGAGAAAAATCCGCATGAATTTCGGGAATATAATCACCAAGGAAAGTTTGATCGGGCATAATAAATCACATGGCTTTGTATTATTGATAAGGAGGAGACGCCATCGCACATACGCTGTAACATGATTCACATGCATGATGTATATCCTGGACATTTTGCTCGTAATGCAAACGAGTCTGGGTTTGCCAAAGGCCAATTATTCCCATTAATAACTTTCTAACAGTTTAGTGATACACTTTAGCGAAAATCTTAATGCCTTTTTCACAAAAAAATATACACTCCAAAGCACAATCATGGCTGATGTAAAAACATATCATACTAGCTGGACAAAGAGTTCTTTAAATTATTGCAATAAGTTCGTATGGTTCATCTGAACTAAAGGAATGAATTCGGTCATTAAGTTAATTGAACTTATATACTTTTAAATTTCTTACTGTTTTCAGTTCTACATTCTGTAAGCACTCTAACTTGTATCAAATTAACAATAGCTCAAGGTTGGTAAAATGTGCAACGCTTGACGTTATGATGCGATGGATAGGTGACACGAAAGCGACCAATAACCCTTAAATAATTTCTCATTTGGCGATCATTCACGGTGATGACATAATCCGGGTTCCATTTACAAATTGCTATATTAAATATTTCTGGTAACCCTCCTTGTCATTGTGCTGCAACTCAATATCCGCTGCTCAAATCAACAAGTTCCATTGAGACGCATTGTCCCATGTGAACTCCATTGTACTCTCCCCGATTGCAAAGAATTTGTATACAACCGAACCAAAGCGTAAACTCAAGTCCCCCTAGCTTCCTTCCATATCGAAATAGACCCGTTATCAATCTATCGAAATGTAGATACGTTAATTTAGGATTAATACGAGACAGATGGCCATTTTTCTGTTGACGGTCAAAAACATTTAGACACGTTAAATCTTGTAAAATAGGAATTGGTTATTATTAACCTTCGTACACTACGTAAATCTTCGTAGAAAATACAATGTGATACTTTAACCATAAGCGCAATAAATATGATTCTAATTTTAAGCTATCAAAATTCCAATCCTTTTCAATATTCTTGCACGTGACTTGCAAATATAACTACCAAAACTTTAATGTCAAATTAATGACAATGACATTTGAATTTAAAATTAATTACATGTGTGTTTAGGTAGCCACTATTTAAGACGATGTAATTTAATGTAAATAAGTCCTTTAATACTGTCGATTATTAGTTAACATCCGTTACTTTTTATTATAATAGCAGACGTGTTTTATACATATATTAAATAGAATTGTAAACATCAAATTGCAAGTAGAGTTCTTTTTAATATAATAATATAATTTAATATAATATCCCGGAAGTTTAGTGAGTACATAATGAATAACAGTATAACTGGGTATCTCGATAGGATATAATTTGCATGTGCAACTAATAATAAATAATTTATACTTCTTAGCATCAACGAATCATATTACTAACGTTAACTTATATCAATAAATTCATTCATTGCGAAAATGTGATACAAGATTAACCCAATTTCAAATGAAGACCAAAAATATAGGAGTCATACTTTAAAAAGAGGATATAAGTTGAGAAAGTGATATTGAAAAGTTTGTTGTATACTGTGATATTGTAACATTGTTGAGAAGCCAATGGGATAAATATGAGAAAAGGAGCTAATTGCATTTTATAACTAAGTATAAATATCTATTTCTACAAAACTAGTAAAAACAATAAACCAATCTAGTAGTAACGATATAAGTTATAATTGATTTTTGTTCAACCTCTGCAAACCACCTACCTACAGTTTGCATCATTTCATAATTACTGGAAAATTTTGCCCCACGTAAAATTTCATTTAATTTGGGGAACAGCCTGTAATCACTAGGGGCCAGATGCAGCGAATATGGTGGGTGCTTCATTAAATCAAGCCTGCTTGGTGTATAGCAGCCATAGCAATACTATATGTATGGCTGGGAGCATTATCCTGATGGAACAGCCCACTGTGCCTTAACTTTCCTCGGTGTTTCTCTCTAAATAGCGTCTCGCAATTTAGAATTTAATTGTGCGTAGTAGGCCTCTGTAATGCTCTGTCCCTCTTGCAAATAGTCAGTCAGGATGATTCCTTGAGCATCCCAGAACACTGAAAGCACAACCCCAGCAGACGGCACGAGCTTAAAGTTGCGTGGAGGAGGAGAACCGTGATGTTTCCATTCTCTACTTTGCACTTTGGTCTCGGGATTATAACAGCGCACCCATGACTCATCCATGGTCACATACCGACTAAGAAAGTTCTATTTGTTTGCTTGGTATCTTTCCAAAAGACGCTTCCAAGTCAACACCGGATTCCCTTTTGATCAATAGTTGACATTCAGTATGTCGTGCACCACATAATATGATAAGCCAGTACCTTCCATAATGTTCCTGATGTGTACTCATCAGTCTTGCAGTAGGATATCGTGTACCTGTTTAATGTTTTTGTCTGTTGTTACCGTTGTGGAAGCAGCACCGGCATGTTGGTTTTCACCGGATGTTCCTCTGCATTTAAAATCTCCATACTAGCGTTTGACTGTATTATAAGAAATTACAGACTGACCAATAATTGCCATAATGTCTTTATGAGTTTGTTCCTTTTTCTGTAGGTATTCTATTACGGCTTTTTGTTCTACAGGATTCATTTTTACGAACAACCACGACACACAATTCCAAAACTAGCCACAGCATAACACTTTGAGACACAAACTTGATATTATCTACAAATGTCAGTTAATTAAATGTCAAAAACATTAATCAAACAACCAATTAGAAATAGGTGAGGGGTTAGACATGAGGATCCGCTCTCGTATTTATTCACAGGATTGTATATCAAAATTATTTAATTTCCTCGACTCCAAAGTAAAGAATTCCACATTCTTAGTAATCGTTGTAATAAGCACCATAACGTCGTCGTAGCGTATGATTATTTTCAAAAGGTAAAGAAATAGAAACATGGTGCCTAATATATTCATCCTAAAATAAAATTGCCATTGAAAATCTTGACTTTCCAATAATTAAAGTTAAACTGAGGCCGCCCTTTTCGCCAGACGCCGACGACGTACGAACGTCAAACCAATTTGAAATCGCATCGACAAGCACACAAAATAATGAACAATTAAATTATTCACAATATACATACACACATACGCGCTCGGATACGGGCGCACACATACAAGCGCACTAGTTAGCTATCCAATTATCATTTCCTGTCGAGAATTCCGACCGCATATAAAGTCGCGCAAGGAGAACCCACGTACGGTACACGTATGTGTGCTTGTGTAAAGAGCGAATAGAAATTTGCGGATGCACGAGAGAGACGTTCGCGTACGTAAGCCGGCGTGGACGCGAGCGAGTTCGAAACACACGCATCCAATTACGAGCTAATTGATACGCCGCCGTAAGAAAGATGACGGTTTCCAGCTTCGTCGCTGCAGAACAAACCTTTTGATCGAGACGAAAAGAGTACGACGTGCGCAAGTTTGGGACGAAATAGAAGATTTTGATGGTACGAGTTATGCATGCGGTCGTGTGTTACTGCAAAGTTGATGTCGATGATAGTTAATGGGTTTAAATTAGACATGCAGATGATGCATATGCAATGTCTAATTAGCGAAGAGTATTTCCAATTCCTTAAGGACTATTGTTAGGAAAATTAGCTTGCTGCTTTGGTGCGAAAGGTGAAAGAACAACATTGACGCCGATGTTAGGAAAGGCACGTGTGCTATTTCTGCGGTTGATTTCGATATTCAAAACTAATAACAAGTGTGTAGAATTGTTTCTGTAATTTTTAATTGTCGAAAAATTCATCAAAGATATCTCTAAGACTAAATGCATTTGTTCAAACACTTCTGCTGTCGAAATTGTCACAAAGGCTTGATGTTAAATTGTTGTTACTGAAATTTGTAAGCAACATAATAAACATTGAAGTTACTAAAATAATTTCTAGTCATTCAAATATTTGAACTCCATAAATGGGCATACTACACAAGGTTAAAAAAATAAATAGTAGTTTGTCTTGAAATTTAATTGTTCGTTTTGTGTCACCGAAATCATTTCGATGTTGGATTTTGAGTCTACTCTTTCCCTTTGTCTCACATATTAAGCAAATGGGCTAAAATTAAAATTATTCTGTGTTCCACTTATTAATTCTGTCAACGGCTATATCTATAACGTAATCAAATGCACGCAGGACCCGATCTAACTACTTAGCAGCTCCAGACTACTTTGCTGCCATTTACAATTAGTTAGTGCAACTTTTAAAGACAAGTTTGCCCTGGATGCATGTCTATTCCCTGATGTATCTACACTTTCGTAAAAGGAACTGTTTACGACACAAATTATATATATATATTCCATGTGCCAAAAACCAAGCTTCTGCTGCTCGGACGTGTGTTCAGGATCATTATCCTACTGAAACGTCCAGCCCAGCGGTATTTCCTCTTCAGCATAAGGAAGCATATCTTTTTTCCAATATTTCTACATAATGAGTTGTTCTGTCATTTTTTTTATTTATCAAAAAAATAGGACCTAGCCCATACAAGTGAAACCCACACCATAATATTGTCGCCTCCATGTTTCGCTGTTGTTATTGTATATTGGGGAGAATATTGTTTTTCCTGGTCATCGCACATAAGTTTTTACCCTGTCCGAACGAAATAAACGTATTTTTGATTCGTCTGTCAATAAAATATTGCGCCACTTCTGCGCATTCAAATTTCTATGTTCCTTCACAAAATCCAACCTGCATCCTATATAACGGCGACTCAATAGTAGAAGCTTTTTCGGTACACGTGCATGCAAATTTTGTTCCAACAGACCCTTCCTAATTGTCGAGGTATTAATATTAAGTTTCAAATCATTTTTAATTTGTTTGGAGGCGATAAAAGGATTTACCTTCACTAGTCTTGTTATCGCGTTATTTGTTCGATCGCTATTTTTCCTTGGTCTTTTTTCGGGTTTTATTTGCCATATTACGGCATTTGTTATCATGTTTTCTGAACGCCCTAACAATTGTGCAATAAATTTGTATGCTTTGCCCTCCTCTCGCATTTTTAAGATGATTCTTCGTTCTTCTGCGGTACAATACTTAGCTCAACCCATAACTATGATTTTATAGAATTTATAAATTTAGAATATATTTTATAATATCGAAACTATGAAATACTTACTTATTACGACCAAGAAATAATTTGTTTTTGCAATACTTATACGGCACAGCAATTGTTTCCTGTCGATTAACACAAGAAGGGTATTCCCTGCAATTATGCGGCGAATACAGAGAACACTAGCGGAGCTTGTAAGAAATAATATTTACGCATATTGACGCGAGATGTAGCTAGCGCAACTATACCAATATAATATCAAAATGATTTTTAATGCAAAAATAGTATTAATACCTATTATTTTACATGGTAGTATATATATATGCTTTTTTATTATAGCAGAGATGTCTTCGATCGTTAGTCGAACTGGACTCTGGGGCATAGAAAGATATAAGCGGGATATGGTGTAATTTAATTGTTTCTGCCATTTATCATCTTTTATTTTAAAGTTCTTATATATATGGTCTAATAATAAGTTTTAGTGCGTGCAATACCAATAAAAAAACCTACACGAAGATGAAAACTAAGCATGAAAATAATTGATAACCCATTGCTTTCCACCACTACAACCCATCACCACAAGAAGGAATTGGAAAGAGTTTAATTTCTTCTAATTTTATTTTTGAGGGAACTGTAACAGTTAAAATACAATATTGAATAATGTAAGCTATACTTCCACGTTGAAATGAATTAGGTACTTTAGTAGCAAATAAATAAAAAAACATATGAGAGAATAAGTACCATTTACTAATCACTTCATCGAGGGCAACATAGCTCTTAAGACCATTGAATACTGTGAAATAATCTCCAAGAATGATGCGTTCTATTGGTTTAGAATAATAAATAAATAATAAGTGATAGCTAGTGCGTTTAATAAATCTAACATTTCGAATAATAAACGGAATAACAACTATATAAACGGGGGATTGAACGAACGACCCACCACCTGCGGGTGTACCTGTGGCGGCGAGCAGCGGGCCAAGACGCCTCCAGTCGGCGGGGCTGAGTGGCGGGTTGCGTCCGTACTCACCCATGGAGCCGGTCTTCGCGTCCAGCTGGTACGGTGGGATACCCATGTGGGCCGGGGGTGGTTGCGATAGCGGGTCGCCGTTGTGGCAGAAGAATGGCAGTCCGGCTCCAGGATGTCCGGTCGGGCCCAATCCGATCTTGCCGGCCTAGAAAAGATAAACTAATGTAAATAAAATGCAGTACACAATCAGGGAAATAACTAGATTTTATTCATTTGTAGTAATTGCCAAAAAGTTGGCGTCAAATAAGAAAATGTTTTATTTTTGATTTAAATTTATGCCATTAAATTACGAATTACATGTATATAATTACATTATGACGTATTTACGGCCTATCTTTGATAAAATAATAATAATAAAATAATCATAATAAGCTACCACTTTCCCGATATTTCTTACCGTTATATAAAATCGTAGCCTGGTTTAATTTATTTTTTTTGTAATTTGTCGATTACTTACGTCAGCTGTATGAAAAGCTATTAAAGCACATGGTTTTCAGTACCTAGTCCTCTTCTTGGAGGCGTTTTAAATAATTGTCGCTCGACATTTTGCTCACGATGTTAACAGTGTAAATATCACACTAGAGATAACCATAGTTTACTTGTGCTACCATAATGCTTTTATAAGAGAATTTAAACATCATTACCCACAATCTGCTCGACTGATACATTTTCCCACAGATTCCTACAGGTCATTATTGTAGCAACCTAGTCAAACGTAGGCAGGAGGAAGTAAAAGTAATCCGATATAACGGCTGCTTACATAGCTGAACTGTATTTCAGGCAAGTATTTCACTTTGTTTAATGATTTTTTGGTAAACACTACACTGTATCATTCATTAAAAGAGGACTGCCTATACAGTTATAAGGGGTAGTGTATATATATATGAAAATAAGTTATAAAAAATATAGTTTTCGCTAGTGTCAATTTTGATACAAAAATAAAATTCATTGCATTATTTTTGTTCAGAGAAGTTTTTTTTTTATTTCTAAGTCCCTCATTCATGGGTTTAGCCTTTTAAGCTTTCTAAGATTAAGGATAGGATACTTTCCTTACAAATATGGTATAACTTCTTATATCATTGTGTAACCTGCTTTTTTGTTTAAAATTTTAATTAAAAGTTTAAATTCAAAAGCCTTCCCCAAAAATGAAAGACTAAGTGCTAAAATAAACCAACTCTGCAATATTCAACATACGCTTGAATTGAAAAAGTTTACAACGTAACCACATATATAAGAAAATGGTGGTTATCCTCAACTTTTGCATGGAAGTTGGTTTCGCAAAATGTTTAGCTAGGATTTATGTGTACTTAAATCAAATGTTCAATAGAACCGGTGCTTTATACTCAAAAAGTGAAGGCTTTTATTACTTACATTTCAATCATGACCATTGAAAATTCACTAAATTTAGAGTAGTTTATGCATAAACTTTTCAATAAAGAAGCGTTCTTAGCCTGGACTTACTTTAGATATTTTAGTTGTTTCGGAAGTAACTCTTCAACTATTGATATTAAGAATTGTTGAGATATATAGTTATGTGGCATTTGCAAAAGGCTACACAAACACGTAGATATACCATTTGCTCGCGCGTCTCTCATACTGTACCCTTACAGAGCGAGAGGTGATTTTTTATACTTAAAATATTCCACTAGTTGTACCATTCTAAACGGATGTATATACAGTCAGTGAAAGGTTTCGGAACGGTTGAGTTTTTACAGTATTTTTTTAATTTAATATCGATATATAATTAAAAATATCAAATCAATTATAACATTTTAATTTTTTTTTTCGCTTCCAGTTTGAAAGGAAATCCCTCCTACTCTTTCTTAATGGCACTCCCAATATTTCTACATCTTTTATTTGATGTAGACTAAAAGCTAGTTTTAGAAATATCAACATGTTTATTGTTGTTGATAAAAACACAATACACAAAATAAAAGGAAACTGCCCAATAAGGTGAAATCAAAATATCTTTGAAAACATAAAATTCGGTTGAGTCAAATTGTGTTCTGTTTACAACTTCAGTCATGTAATTGATTAAACACAATGCCTCATTCAATTCTGCAACAGTTGTGACATAATACGGTTGATTTCTTTAGTTCTTCGTTTTAATTGTTCAAAATTATTTAGTCGATTTTTATACACTTGATAATCCAGTGGCGGTTCAATTGCTCTTCTTCTCCATCCTGTTGGAACCAAATATTTTTGTTTGGATGATTAGGTTTGTCCGTATTTGGAAAGAAAGCTTTTAAGTAAGTGCTGGTACAATCTCGATACATTTAAATAAGTATTACCATTGAAATAGACGAACCTATTGCGTTGTTTCCAACCATACCAATTTACACGTTCACTTTTTGAGTGTATGGGCTTCCTCCGACCAATGAGGATTTTTAGTTGATCAGTAATGACAACTGTGCCTGTTAACAGTACCATTAAAACAAAACGTTGCTACATTAGAAAAGACTATTTGGTTCGCCAAAGCAGCTGTTTTCTAATAAATTCTGTTATTAGCAACTGTTTTGTATGCGATCTAGATCGCCTTCAATTAACTTATGAATGATATGCATCTTGAAAGGTTTTAGTTTTGCAGAATCCTGTGGGCAGTTTTTTGGAAGTTTTCATGAATTTGTCCCAGTTCTATTGTAGACACGTGATTATTTTGTTGAACTGTTAATAGAACATTCACACTTACTGGTGTCTCATCGGTTGGGCGTTCACCTTTTGGTAAATTTGTTACTTGAAAAAATACCGTATACTTTTGAATTTTGAAAAAATCTTTATCTCTTTTTCAGACCTCGCAGCCAGCAGATGTTGATTGAAAACATTAATAAAAGGATACACGTTTACTTCGGCCTTAATTATGAATAGTAATGATCTCAGCGGTTTCTCAATATCCAATCCTCTATTTTTGCTCATATTATGTAAATAAACTCAACCGCAAACGACAACAGTCAAAATATAATCGAATAAAACTACGACTTGAGGACCACACGACTGAGAAGATTTTATAAAAGTGATTTGTTCACCTGCAATTCAAAGATACGTTTGTTAAATTAAGCGCTTTTATTAAAATTTCAAAGAATTTACGATTACGTTAAAGCTAAAAAGCTGTGTATCAGCTAGTAGTGAATGTACAGTTTTTGTAATCGTAGAAATATTATTAAATTATATATAACAATCATAATTATATTACCACGATGGTTTGTTAACATTTTGCTATTTTTCGATATGTTGCTTGTTTCGATGGTGTATAACTTTTCATTTTACTAACTCGGCTGTAAGCACTTTATAAACTCTTCAGTACGCAATTGATAACTTAATTTTGTGTAAATTCTAATTGAGGTTCGATATTCGCCAAAAACAGTTTTCTTGAAAAAACAGGGCCAAATCGGCAGAAAAGGTAGAGTTAATTTCCAATAAAAGTTCTTTTATACTATATATAAGCAAAAAAGTTTATATATTTTAGTGGAAATATCTAATTAGTGTTTTTATCACATCATTTATCTCACGCAAATTAACATCATAGTCCTCCAGCACAAATTTATCAGAAAATTTCTTCTAAACGCTTCCCAAGCACAAAAGCCATTAGTACTGTCTTTGCCAGCAGAAATATGTTGCCATGGAGGAAAAGAACAGTGTCCAGTCAAAGATTCTTAAAAGTAGCTTCTCTGCGTCACTATCTTAATCAAAGTTATATGAAGACGAGTTATTTTCGCACTTATTTGTATTACTTAATGCAAATAAGGTATTGCCATACATTTGCTTCAAATAAGGAAATATATTAAGCGCCCTCACTGTGTACCGATGAGATTTATAAGGCGACGTTTTTGAAGAAAACACAAATGAATGATCAGCATGTTGGGTAGTCCATTCGCACCACATTGCTTATATAATGTTGAGTATAGTGGTTAAGGAAAAATTTTCAAAAAATTTAAAACACTTCTATTTTCAAAATATTTCGCCGCTCAAATTTAACATGAACTTTTTGTATACCTAACAATTTCCATTAAAACTCATGAATCCGGGATGGAAACGTTTCTTTCTAAGCTAAATTCATCCCCTTACTCGAAAAGCACGACAATTCGACGTCACCATCGCGTAACCTTCCTACATCAACGACCCGACGGAAGTCTATTTTAAGTTCTTTCTTGAAGAAATAATAAAACGTTAGATAACGGATTCGTCGTACCGCAGGTAAAGGTAGGTTTACCTATTGAGAGGTATACGAGACGGAGGAATCTTCTTTCGGGGCTGTAGATTTAATGTTGACGGTATCGTGAACGGCCCGAAACTGAGCGAAAGCGACGTCCGTCGGGGTCCATCAAATAGGAACACGGCCCGGAATCAAAGTACTCCAGGTCTTTGGAGAGACAGAGACGCTTTCTTGTGAAGAACACGACTCGACGGCTCCTCAAAGAACCTCAGAATCGTGCTTCTCTGTTTTAGAAGATCGCGGCGAGACAGAGAGGTGGATATTTATGTATATATACTTCATTTACTGGCTAATTGGTGGTGAAAAGTGAGGGCACTTTTTTATAACGCGATCGTTTGACAAGGTCCGTGTAAAAAATTTTTGATTCATCGTTCTATTTCAGGCACGCGAGTATTTTTAAAGCCGATGATGACAAAACCTGCTGCCTCTACACGTGCTTTTACCTTGCAAAAGTACGTAAAAACAGCATCACTATTGGGGATAAAAATAGTAGTATTGCTTTTGAATTGAATAGTACATTGCATAAAATGAATATGATATTCGATCAATGCCTGGAATTTTGTAACATATTTGTGAATTACAAGCTACAAGTGAAAATTTCATGGGGAGAATTGAGAGCTCCGGTAGGGTGGGAAATGCGTAATAATAATCAAAAACGTAAAATATTCTCTCAATTCCTCGAAAAATCTGTGTCCGAACGAGCACTATTTTTACTAACGAAATTGTGTTGCTGTTATTTGGTTAAAAGTTTTTCACAAAGCTATTCCGATATGTTGCTATATCAGAATTTCATTTCCATTAAAGCACGCAGAAAAAAATTAACGTTTTTTTCTTTACCTAACAGATTGAACTTCCCAGTTGTCGGACAGCGTAGTAAATTACATCGAAAAGAGTAATTGTTTCCTTATGCAGTTGTAATCACTCCACGAAGTATTTTAATCTTTCGTGAAGTATTTTTGTCCATTATGGTAGGAATTATACGTGTTTATACCGGATACGGAAACAAATTTTATCTATTTCATTAATTGGCGGATACAATATCCCATTCTGAGTTAAAAGTGGTTGACTGTTTCCTTGTGAAGTCTTTCCTTTTTTAAACTGCCCTTTTGCGACAGGAAACTCTCGTATCTGCAAATTTATTTGCCTTAAGGTATTTAAGAACATCAGACTCAGGACGAGAATGGTGAAGAACGTTGTGATCTATATTATAGATATTCTAATTAATATAAAACATTTCAAGTTTATTTTTGTTTTTAAGGGAGAAACATGTCCAAAGAAGGAGTTTAAACTTATAATTCTTTTTGAAGATGCAACAAAGATACGTACCAGAATAGTCCACCGGATGCAGTAGCAAAAATGGCTAATTATGACGTCATTCCGTAAACAATTTTTGTTATTCGTTCGTTAGCAAACCCTCTTATAGTAGAATACAGCTATCGATCATTTGACGTTTGAGAACGTTCATGTTGTGTTTTGATTATTATTCGTTGTTTTGTTCGAGGAAGTGTCGGGTTAGGAAGTGCACCCAGCATTTCTAAGGATTACTATGATAATAAGCCAAATCGTACTAAAATTTTGCCGAATCAGAAGATGTTCCCGGTAGGGATTTTTAACACACTAAAAACCATATTGCAACTCTCGACTACTGAAACAGCTGTTTTGGTTATTGTTCCTGCTTTTTTATTGACTTCAGTTTTTCTTTGTTTCTAATACTTGCGAATTATTATATACTGTTGTTCTATAAAATATGTGAGTAAACACTGCAGTAAAGTTATAATTGTAAATTGTTCGTTTTATAGGTTATACATTGCTTTCTCCATAGCAATGTATAACCTATTAATGGTACCTTCCATATTTCAATATTGAAAATTGATTTCCTAAAAGGAGGGTAGCAAATCATTTAGTGGCTAGTTAGCCATAACCAGGTACTTCCAAAGTAGTACATATTCAAATGAAAACAAAAGTATTAAATATATTTTCCTCTAATGGTGTTTTAAAGGGATTAGAGAACGTATCGTTTGTAATACTTTAATTGAATATGACGTTGATGCTGAAAACACACCACTGAAACAGGCCAGTTTTAGATAAGAATGTGTAAGGATCACGATCTATTAAAAAAGAGTTTTTACCATAAATAAATGTTAAAATTTTGCTATTGAAACGTAAACAAAATGTAAAAAATGGATGTTGACAGTAACCAGTGATAATAAACGTAATATTTTGATGAATCTGACTAGCTGGGGAGAGCTTACCAGTAAAAAAATATCTTCAGTTTGATAATACTCTTTTTGCAGCGAATTGATTTATTATTCTTCTTTCTTGCATACATATGTGTTTTTTATTATATTTGATAAAATAGTGTATTTTAATTAATGTAGTGTGCTTGATAACTATATTAAGGTTTGTAACTACTTGAACTAGAAACATAGAAAATTGAGTTATATTTATTCTGTTGAATGATATCAATGTGTGCATTAAAATGTTCAAATATTCGTGTTATTATTTAATATTAATTGTTTAATTCCATCACACATAATAAATCATACATGTTCATTATATGGGAAAATATTTTTGCAAAATCCTTCTATTAGAGATTAGGTATCCGCTAGAGGTGCTGATGAATATCAAATAGTACTGTGCTTACATAGCTTATACCTTGTGAATTGGGTTTATGAAACTTGACGTCAATATGACTAGTGTATTTGTAGTTACGAGATAGCAGCAGAAATAATTGCATGTCAGTCATTTTCATTTGATGTGGGCCAATATATTAGCGTCGAAAGAAATCCAAAGCACAATAAACGCAGAACATATTTGCACTTTTGCTAACAGCTTATTACCTCTGCTATAACCAGTATCTGGATAGGATAGATTGAGTTGATAAGTTGGTATTAAGACAGAAAATAAAACGGCCTCGAATTCTAAACGTCGGAATGGTGCTTGCACCTGGCTGGAGCAAAAACTAAGCCCAGATATTCTCTATTTATCTTGTGAGCACCATATTTATGAAATCATGTAATCATGTTGGCATGTATGGAATAAACAAAACTTCATGAGAAAGGACACTTAAAAAAAATTGGACACCTCTCGGTTAAGAGATTTAAGATAATAATTTAATAAATAATTTAAGAAGTTCCTTCTTTCGTACAAAACAAATTTTGCAATTTCCCACAGGAAGATTGTAAAGAATTTCTATAACTTGTAATAATTTTCCTAGGAGGAAAACTACAAACAAGCGTAAAGGTTAGGCAACCTCGGCATCATCTGGCAGTTTCAATTTAACACAAGAGAAGCAATGGCCACGAAAAATTGTTATTGCTTTATTATTAAGTGTTATACGGATGTATCACTTTGATCTGCAAATGTAATTCAGGCACCAATAAATGGTTTACAATTTTAAAGAAATCAGAAATGTATAAGAAAATCATTTATCCAAATTGCCAAATAGTGTCACAAACCGCTTTTAAATCTATATTCACGGAAAAAAGAAAATTGACAATATATTATTGCAAAAAGGAGAATAAGATGGAAAACCAAATAGTGTTCTAGAAGCAGAACGAGAGGTATACACAGGGAATAGATATTGTTACTTCTTTTAAAGTAGTCAACGATGTTGCTAATATGGAAATTAAACTAATGAAGAAGTTCAACAGCCAAATCATAAGAAATGAGGATCAAAAACAGCATATGTTAAAGGTTTGTCTAACAATATTAGATTTCAAGTAAGTAAATATATTTCACGCACATTTTTCAGATTGTGCAAGAATGTAGAAGGAAAATCCCGGACACAGCAGAGTAATCCTAAGTCAATAATTGCTGATATTTTGCATATTCATAAGTTCTTTTTAGTTACTCTTTGCAAGAAACATGGTATTTTGGTTGAGAAATTAGCGATAAAGAAATTAGACTTAACTGAAAGATAACTTTATTTGAATTTCCTAGCCAATTCGGAGCGTGTTAGAATTGTAGTAAAGCTCTGGGATTTTATGTTTCAGTTTTGTGCTCTTCTCACCCTAATAAATAATATAACAAAATTACTTTTTAATTTTTTCACATATTTTCATCTAAAATTATATGTTTTTATCAATTAGAAATTAAAAAACAAGTGGAAGTTAATTTGGTTAAATTGTAAAGATATATTATTTTAAAGGTATTTCTTTTTCATTCTTATTTTCCATACTCAATAATATAGAATCCCCTTGTTCTTTTAAAAGCCATTGCATGTTAAGCAAATCTTGCAAGACAGAATGCAGTTTAAAAAATCGTACTTCGTATAGCTATTACGCTCTAGTCTTACACGATTACTATCTACTCTTGCTACATCACGACTCAAGGTTGACGGTGCGGTTCCCTGTTCTCCAGAAGATAAAAAAGAAACTGAAAGTTTTTTTTTTGAGACAAAATGATATAAGCAATGAGAAGGGACAACACGGGACAGTCTTAAGTGTTGTTAAACATGGAAAGTTGTTACGATAAAGTGCGATTGCCATGCCTGCTTAGTTGCCGGCTCGCTTTTGTACGACGCACGGAGTTAAATATGGTACTGCCGCATTTATGAATAAACATGTCGAGATTTATTTACCTACGGTACTATTTTACCGAGTCCGCTTCCTGTCTTGCCCGTTTGCTTATTCATGCAAACTACCCCCGCATATATGGAACGCTGTTAGCGTCGCACACGTATACATACTTACGGCACACACATATCCTAGCGATTTACTGATGTACTCCACAAAACTCGACTGTTGGGAACGGTACAATGGAAGTAATTACGCATTTAAACGGCCTACTATTATAACATTGAATTGTGAGCGTACAGACGAGTATCTACTAAAACTGTCCAAGTGAAGGCACAACTGTTGGACATAAAAGCATTATAGAAAAATGATATCATAACTTTACTATGACCTTACGATTGTATTGTAATTCAAACCATACAACATTTACATCAAATATTAAAATAAAGCAAGGTAACCAACCAAATTTGGATGCAATAATTTCAACAATGGAATTTGTTATGAAGAAATCCCTTCCTTTTATGGCCTTCGATCCAAATAAGTTTCTAATTACATCTTAAAGTTGAGCGAAACCTAATTTACATAAATAATCATTAAACATCAACGATGCGCAAAATGAGAGCAATAAAGGTTCAGACAAACTGTGAACGCAATCATGGAAGTGTACGATCTGTGTGAAGATAAAGCGATATAGAAGCACTAGTTGTATACGCCTCATAAAAGAGGTGGAATTTCTTTGAAAACAAGTCGAATATTTGAAAACTTTGATATCGTGAAAAAATAAGTTACATAAACTTGTTTATTAATCGAACTTGGTTTTCTTTTGATTTTGTTTACTCAAATTAAACATTTATGAGAAAATCAAAAAAGGCTACTTTTCATGATGGTTTTTTGGTAAAAAGGTGAACACGCCATAATTTTTTTTATACCAAATACTTTAAGTCATTGCCGTTTATTGGACTTCTTTTTATTCGTTATAGCAGTGCTACGAACATGCTGGCAGGTAATGGAAATTAACAACGTTAGTCAACTGCTACAAACAAAATTAGTTCCGAGTCTTCGAAATTCTTGTTCGAAATGTTTAAAACCTCTTAAAGAGATGTACTTTGTACGAAAAGCTTGTTAAACTCTTCTTTATTTTAATGCTCTTTTATGTTATTACTGGCGTTTCTCGTGAGTATTTGATACGGCTTGCAATTAAATTTGACGTTGAGGTTGACTACATTAGAACTTTTTTTCAAAAGATCTCCAATTGCTATTGAAGACATGAAAACAAGCTTCTTCTAGAGACTGTTTCATTTGCCCTGTTTTATTAATTAACGTTACTAGAAGTAAGTCTAAGAGTCACTGAAAATACATAATATTGGAATATAGAAAATACATAACGGATTAGGAACACGTTTTACATAACATATCCTTTGCAATAAAAAGTGCACATATTTTCATGTTATTTTTCTTAATGTGAAATACACTAGTCGCAAGTTAGGTTGACTGACACTTTTGCTACAAATGTTTCCCAGACGCTGAGTCAGGATATTTTTATTTAAATATATAAATGGGGAAAGTGTATACAACAATTAAATACTAACACCACTTACAAAATATGTGATTTAATATTTAGTGTAATCGTCATTAGTTGCAATAACAGCTGGATGTCTTCCGTCTGTAAACGTCTTCCCAAGCGGTTCCAATCCCATTTTTCCTAAAGTTTTTCCCCATTATGCGATTGAAACTTCTGCTTGTTTCCTTTTTTAACTAAAAACACCCATACATTTTCAAATGGAAATCATCTAAGAAAGTAGTAGAATCTGATGGCAGCATTAAATTTTCTAATATTTCTCTGTACTGCATGTAAGTTGAACACAAATTCTTCTACAAACATCTATCCACGCCCATGCGTTTACAAAAAATTTCGCACTTTTATTACTTATATAATACTGTGATACTATCGTTATGTGTGAATCGAAAACCTTTTTCAGAAAACAACAGTGAAAAGTTCTCATTGCGGTTGATATAATTGTTAGTAAAGTCTAGTATTCTTAATTTATTTTGTTCTGTCCACATTGGTTTATTGGCAGCTGTGCGGCATTTGATATCAGATTGATTTATTCTTTTCCTGAGCTATCGACACTAAACCAGGGAAAATTGTTGCTAAAATTGACGAAATGGCATGATTTTCGAAAATAATTAAGAAAAGTATTGTCTTGGTGTTAATTACAAATTTGTGGTCTTCCAGATCTCGGTAGTCTATTATTATCATGTTTTATTTGAAAAATATGTGGCTTGTATTCATTCTTTCGGCAACCATTTTTGAGGAACAACCAAGGACCAGTTTCGCAACTATTTCAACTTTCTGAATGCATGTTTTGAAAAATAAGGCCAAATGCGGAAAAGTTTTTAACCTTCTGATTTATCACATGGCGGTTGCTTAACAATGAAGAGAATGAAATTAATAAATAGCAGGCAAACCTAAGCTAGAGAATTAAAATGGTGCACTTTTTATCGCAGACAGCGGTACATGTAATTATCCATAGCAGTTTAGATATTTGTACAGCAAAAATAGGTACCAGTATCACATTATAAACTTGTAAAGCTCCACTGTACTTCGAACACTTTTGGACTACAGTTACCAATGCGCCTTACTAATAACCGCAAAATTGAAATAATGGAGTATAGACTGTAGGGAATTATGTAGAAATTAAAAATCAAATTGTTAAATAAGCAATGTATGTATTTTAAATATGCTACTTAATATACGTCTATTTACATATATATATAATAATAACTTAAGTTAACAACATAAAAATGGCAAGATGAAGCGTGGTAAAATTATGTTTGTGAAATTCTCTAATAAGAATTTTCTGCCTTTGTTGTACATAAGACATTCTGAAATAAGGTCAAAAATAATAAAACTTCAAACAGGCATGTATTTATTCCTCGGCTCTCGATTTCAACTTGTGAAACTGAAATGCGTGCTATTATTTTTATTTTTAAATAGGAATGGAAGTTTCAGGAGTTTATTTCTTTATCAGATGTTGGATCTGACGTCGTGGATGAAAAATGTTAATTTTAATTAATTAATATTTTAATGTTTGACTTACTCGTGCGGAAATCGAATTTAAGCATTACAAACAATAGGAAATTACAGATATTCTTTTCAATTCATTTCATTTAATGTTTAAAAGATGACGAAACACTGAAGAGGAGAGAACAACTAATTAAACGAAAACAGAAAAAAGCTATGCAATTATATTATGTTAAATGAGATAAAATCTATAATATATAATTGATTAGATTTCCAGTACAACTTTAACGTGTTATGTTGCTAACAAATTTTATACACAAAATTTCGGGGAAGATTATTTGAGCAATAAAAAATATACAAAACTTTTGCAGTGCTATCTCATGTCAATATGTCGTTAATAAAATGATGTGTATATTTTGGGTTCGGTTTCTACAAATTGTAATGAGAACTGTGACATTTTCCTCGTGACTGTTAATTACTATTTTTTGGAGCGTTTTAGCAGATAACATCCTCAGAAAAGTTGTTCTTGAGCTTATGTGCTTGGAGGCATTAAAAAGCATTAAGTAACATATATTATGCGTGCAGAAAGAAATAAAAACCAGAAAAAAAATCGAATATCACCTTTTGGTTAAGGATAACGAAGCGAATATTATTGACAACATAAAATCGAAGATATAATGTGCTGTCTACGTCTTATTTCGCTTAACTATATTAAACGCTTCGACTTTAAAATCTAAGAAGGTAAGGAGATCGGCTATAAGCGAATCTGCACGCCAAAATATTTTCTGGTTTTATTCCCCGATAAATATCCTTTGAAGAAAATTAAGTATGAGAAACAATTACCTTCAACTGACTATTTGATTAATTTCTTAAGAAAAGAAAAGCGTACGTATTCTTAATATTATAAGCTTAAAACTTTTTCCCAGATAACTAAAGCGCCTTATCCGCTTACATTTTTTAATTATGTCGGAGTCGTCTGCCTCTCTGATGCTGACGCTGCAAATCGTTCCACAAAACGCACAACGGCGGCGAACGATGTCGAAGCCTCAAATATTTCAATGCTCTTTTAATCCTCGGTTCCCGATCTCCCTTCATAAATTAAATATGTTAATAAAAAGAAATCTTTATAAATTCGCTTTTTTATTTCGAAGCCTTGCGCCGTGCTTATACCCAGCGGCGTAGTCTCTTTTTTCGACTTCAGACATGCATTTCGCGCGAGACCAGTGAAAATAATGACAGCATGTAACGAGTATAATATCTGAATTAGGAGTGATATTGGAATTCTGCGTGTGGATTAAACTGTACTTAAACGAAACGTGATCTAATATTGGAAAGCAGACTACTTCCTGAAATGGAAATTTCTACTTAAAATATGTAATTGATTAGCAATCGTGGGACGAAACTAAATTTATGGATTCACAGGCACACCAGTAAATTCCACTCATACAAATTTATTGGTTACTAATTAATTATTGTCAACCGTGTTACCGACGGTGTCCTGTTTAGTTAATTTTACGAAATTTACACGACGGTGTCCTGTTTAGTTAATTTTACGAAATTTACAGCACTTTTCAACGTAAATCTCATTCACGTTTCCGTACTTATCCCATCGCTTTGGGAGCTTTCTAATTCCTATAGCAAAATATTCTTAACCAAACCGACAGAACCATTCCAGTACTTCTTCTTGATCACCTCGTTGTCTTTGAATATAGTGCTGCACTTTGATTGGATCCAAAAGATGATGTATATAGTAAACCTTCCAACTCAAATAATCGCATTTCCTGGGAAGAGCACACTTGCGTCTTGTCCTTATGGCAACTTATATTTATTTTTCAGCATGTTACGATAGTACTCAACAGTCACACTAAATTGTACTTCTAAATAGTCACAAAAAATTGGGCCTTGATAGTCCCAGACGATCTTTAAGATTACTTTATCGGAAGACGCGCGTTCTGAATTCTTTCTTCGCAAGCGAATTTCAATTCTTTTCATTTAATACTTTGTTGTTTAGATTGAGGTTCATCCAGGTAAATCCTCGTAGGTTACAACACATTCTACATTTCGTTAAAAATTGTTCTTTAGATTAGGAACAAATGCGAATATAGGTATTTTCATAGACTTGAGTCAACTGACATCGAATCTATTTGGAACAGGTTTTGCGATAATCAAACCAGCAACTGTTGCGAATCTCACCGTAAACAAGGTTGTTTATACGATTATGCAGCGAATTGGGCCAGTTTTTATTAGAAGACAGCACTGTAATAACAACTTGCGTATAAATGAAATTAACTGTATGAAAGCAAATTGATTTAATTCTTTTAGATCAAGTATGGGCAACGTTGGACATGTTGTGGGCCAAACTTTAGTGTGCAAATACGTTCGCGGGACGCGTTTAAAAGTAGTGCATTTTAAAGTAGTATTTTAACGTAGTGATCATAATTTTTAGTAATAGATATCAGACATGAAATAATACGACAATGTTATTATAATGCAATTTATTAAAATAAGAAAATGAAATCAAAAAAAAAGGTACATTATAATTAAATCGTACATTTTTTTTTTAATTGGGTTTTTCAAAATGTCTCGCGGGCCGGATCAAATCTTACAGCGGGCCGGTTGTTGCCCATATATGTTTTAGACCATACCAATAAATTTCATATTGCAACGCATCATTAACTTCTCCTACACGTAGTAATTTTTATGGTTTGATATCCTACTTTTAATCGCTCTTTAAATATATACAAACATTCGAATTAACCCTTAAACTCATTTAAAATATTTTCAATATATTGAGTTTTAAAAGCAGTGGCAACTGAACCAGAAACACCGTTGCATTGTCGAAACATAAGTCGAATTAATATTAAAAGAAAGAGTGTCCACGCTTCTAAATCACTGCTCAAATCTGTATTATAAATGGTTCTGGGAATTTACGACGATACCTCATAAGAAACGGTCGTGGTGCTTGCTGCAATGAAATACAAAATAATTTTGTAAAAACTAAGAAATAATCTAGATGTACGGATGTTGGCTTTGGGCATTTTTTAACGTCGTTACTGTTTAGGGATTTATCTTTACGTTACCGACACGCCACTGCGGACGGACAAGAAAAATGTGAAAAAATAATCTCCTTTCGGAGGCCGACACGGTTATTTGGATAATGACCAGTTGAAGAAATTACCACAATTAATTACTGACTACTTAATAGTCCCAAAGTCAGCGGATGATTACAGTAACTAGAATTAATTACAGTGCGAGCGTAGACGCAGAGCTACCCGATACTCTTTCGCCTCATTATGAATATTCTCGGGCCGTATAATGCATCATGCCCACATTTATTACGCACTCTGTGTGCGATTATAATATTCAAACAATGGACCTACGCCATGTCGCGCAGCTATTGTCTTCCACATTGTCGCCGTCCGGTAGCGACAATAGGAGCATCAGTTTAATAAATGCACACGAAAAATACTTTTGACGGACGCGGTTATTACTTGTTTGTATATTTTTTGTGTTCGAAAGCGCTTTAAGGTTTTGGGTTTAATCTATGGGTTTGTCCCCAAATGTATAATTCGTACTACGCAATCGGATTCTCATAAAAAACCTTCGAAAATATAAATTATCCACACAGCGCCTAACTTACTATACGTTATAAAAGGATTGGAATTTTAATAGTGGTAACTGTTTACTTTTTCGAAACACAATATGCACAATGCTTTTAAGCTCCAACGTCTTTTAATATAATCACCAGCATTTGGAAAAATTCGTTGCTAGCAATGTGGAAGCCGTACAATACCAAGGTCTGGTCTATTGATGATGCATATACACTACCGTCCATAAAAGTTTGGCCAAATGACAAAACTTTAAAAAATAAAAGGCTATACTAACTTGCGGCATCCTTTTGATTAATTTTTGGAGGTTTTCGCCTGGGATGTTGTTCCATTCTTGTTGACATTTCGAATTCTTCTATTATGCTCATCCCACAGTAATTCAACAGAGATCTGGACTCTGTGGTGGCGATATTATAACTTGTAAAATATCTGTTTAATTTTACTCATTCAGATACTGTTTGCACATTCTACTCGTGTATTTCGAATCGTTGCATAAAAGTAAAATTCTCGCCGATTACTCGCAGCCCAGAAGGAATGGCATGAGTCTCCAATATTTCGCGGTACTGCTTTTTCCGCATAATTCCCTAGATTCGATGTAACGTTTCTGTTTCTGTGTAAGAAAAACAACCCCAAACGGTAACTAAACCGCCATCGCTGTGTACCAAATAATTCAAATTTGGACTCGTTGGTCCACAAGATTGCGTTCCAATAATCCAATGACCAATTTGCATGCTCTCATGCCCATGTTAATCGTTCCTTTTTATGCACGCGTTTTAAAAGTGATTTTTTTGCGGCCAATGCATCACCTTAAACCCGTTGCTAATAATCGCCTCTTGACGGTGGTAACAGAAACATTCGTTCGTCGTTGTCTACTAATGCACGTCACGATATCCGATGCCGTTAGACGTGAATCTCGTTACGAAGTCGTTACTATCAATTCATCTTCAGTTCCAGAAGTCACCCGTGGCCGCCCACTTCGTCTTCTACGAAGATTTTATCCTGTCTCTCTTCTCCGGGTCAATGTGTAATGCACACCTTTCGATGAAATCTTTAACCGTATAACGAAGACTACAAATATTGCTACGTTGTACAGTCAACTATCTCCGTTATGGCATTTTGTGGTCAGTAAAAGAGCAATAAAATGTATTTGGGTGAAATTTGTACCTAAATCTTTGAACTTTACGAATTATAAAAGAATTATATATTTGCAAATAGTAATTTCTAATAGGGATTAACGATTTTACGATGTGCCTATCAGTTACATTATTTTAAAGGAATTTCACTTTTCTTCCAAACTTATGGACGGTAGTGTACGTATAACTGTTCGAATTAAAATCTGATAGTATTGAAAGTGTCCTCGGTACTAAAGCGTGCACTTATCGATTTAAATGAAGTGGTAAAGGCATATTGTCGATTCATTAAGAGAATGTATATGTCGCACGCTCATAATAGATTTAATTATACAAACCATACATTAACGTATTTTACAAAATTCTCTAAGTAATAGCTGGATAAATATCGTACATAGGAAGTATAAAAGAATAAAGCACTGTTCTTCTAAACACAGACAGTCGCACAGACAGTCAGTATAAATTCCCACTTCATACAAGAGAAGAGAATGCATGAGAGACGGTAGGGGAGTCGCGAACGCGCTTTTAAAACGTACGTTATGCGAGTTGTATAAATAATGTCCGTAATGCACAGTGTGTTACAGTGAGTTTGTGTATGTGTACGTTATGCTCTCTCTTCAGTATATCCGCGTGTATGTATGTTCGTACAAATCATCTCCATATTCTGAAGCGGCCGCAAGCGTACGTCGTCATGGTGACGGGTACTACACCACCGAGAGAAAGACGCACGACGAATCGCTGGTAACGCAGACGCGCGGCGTTACCACACCCCGCGCGCACGGCACCCCTTCCCGCGAGTAAAATCGCCGTTAACTAGTCAACTGTAATACGCTAAATATATCAACGGTCATCGAATTTGGAAGTCGAACGGTAACGAGGAAAAATGGGGAACGCGCATCATCATTAGCCTGAAGATAGTTTAAGCGAAAAAATCTCTGTGCACACCGACGATGTCGGCTAAGAAAACGGCGTTGAATGTTGTGAAGAGATGACGAATCATGGAGTGAGTCTTATTGATCCATGTGGGAGGTTAAGTTATTGGAATTTGGAATTTCAAGAATGGTAAAGTACTGGTGGAAAAATCGGATAAAAAAACTAGTGATTACATTATTAATTGATGACTAAGTACGTCTACCTTATTAAATGTTGATGGGAAATTAAGCGAATTTCGATTACTGTAGCTATCCAGAAAATTAAGCCTCTAAATCATGTTCCAAAAAAAACAAACAATATATCTTTTCTGGTGTTTTGTTGACATAATCGCATTAATAGATATACAAAATTAAAAGAAGCAACGTTGTTGACTCGGTGTGAATTCATATTAATATATAGGACAATGAAAATATGGACTAATCCTACAGTATTATAAAATTTATTCAAATAATGGCTACCGGTTTCGTACAGCCAGTCTGTACATCCTAGTATCTTGAGGATATGCAACATAACAGTAGCGTATCACCTCAAAACTGTATTTCACAATACTATGTTTCGGTCACGTAAAGTTACTCTTAACACAGTCATAGCACCAATAGGTATATCGTAAGCATGGAATGGTACGGAAAGATGATGTTTCAAATCAAATTTAAACTTCTTAATAAGATGGTTTAGAAACTATAACTTACACGTCAAAATTGTTTGGATTGAATTTAAAACATATACCAGGTGTTCAAGTATGAAATGCGGATTTCAGACAACAGATGGTGCACCAATGCAGTTTGTGCTATAAGGATTTGACACTGCGTCATTTTGTTGTTATCAACAAGTGTCAGATGCGCACGAGTGATACATTGGAAAAGTGTGTGCATAATGTGTTGTTGTGTTCAGTGTGTTGAAATGTATATTAAACAAAGAGCATTAGCGGACAGATTAATTTTTTGTTTTCATTTGAAGAAAACTGCCGCTGAATCATACCGATTACTTCAAGAAGCTTACGGTGAACATATTCCATCACAAGATACGTGTGAACATTGGTTTCGGCGTTTCAAAAGTGCAAGCATTGTTGGACGAAGATGATTCGCAAACACAGGAACAACTCGCCAAGCAATTGGGCGTTAGTCAACAACCTGTTACTAATCCGCTACGAGAGATGAGAAAGATTCAGAACACCGGTAGATGGATAGCACATAAGTTGAATGCTACATGTGACATTTTTCTCGCTCGGTACAAAAGGAAATCGTTTTTGTATCGTATAATTACAGGGGATGAAAAGTGGATTTATTTTGAAAATCCCAAGCACAAAAGATTATGGGTAGACCTAGGCACATCATCCACATCGACCGCAAGACTGAATCGCTTTGATAGAAAGGCAATGCTCTGTTTGCTGGGACCGGAGGGGCCTGGTCTATTTTGAACTGTTAAAACCTGAGGAAACGGTGAATACTAAACGTTACTGATAACAATTGAACGATGTGAACCATTCGCTGCTTGAAAAAAGGCATTTTTCTTCATGACAATGCTCCATCACATACGGCAAAACCGATTCGCAACACGTTGGAAGCACAGTTCGGAAGTTCTACCCCATGCGGCTTCCTCATCATACTTGGCTCGTTATCATTTGTTTGCATCGATGGGTTCGTACGAGGATGTGAAAAAATAGCTCGATGAATGGTTCGCAGCAAAAGGGGAAGATTTTTACTAGCATGGTATTCACAAATTGCCCGAAAGGTGGTAAAAATGTATAACACGCGATGGAGTATATTTTGAATAAAACACTTTTTATCATCTTCTGAATTTAACACGGCTTTTTAGAAGAAAAAATCCGCATTTCATACTTGTACACCTGGTAATGTACAAATATTAGTACCCCCCATTGTACGCTCGAGTGTGCGAGATCTATTACCATAATCCGTTGTTTCTTTAAGTGAAGTTTATTGGGATACCTGGAAAATAACTCCAGTTACCGCACAGACGACGCAGTCGATCATAAGACAAAGGAAACCAGATTTCTACCATACGCATATAGATATATTATAGTTAACTACTTGTCATTTGACGAAACTGTACCTTTAGGCTAGACCCTTCAAATAACTCACTATCTTAATGGTTTTTGTAAACAACTTTCTCCTGTGTATAAAAAGGCCAATTAGGCTAAAGATGTCATTAGTTTTAACCTAGACGTTAGTTGAATACACTTGTCTTGAGAAGTAAAACATTGTTCACCAAGTCTCGTTTGTGTTTTTAAAACCTCGAGTCACAGTCGTGTAACGTAATTGGCGCAGTCAGTAGGATCGAAGAACTCCTAGATGTTGAGCTACAAGAAGCATCATCTGAGGTCGATTCAATCGTTTGTCTTCGAGAAGAACCAGGGTTTGCGGTAGAAGAATCTAGAGGACGACGCCGACAAGAAAAAGCTGTACCTTCCAAGATTACGACTCCGAACGCCTTTACAACAAAGTAAGTCGAATTTCCTTACATTCTCCTTCAATTTGCGCATGTATTTTGAACAAAACGCGAACAAATAAGGAAATTTAAAAGGATAGCGAACATTAAAATTAAAGAATTTATGCAAAATTCGCTAGATACGTTAGTTAAGTCATTAGAAACAATGTCGTTAAGCAATTGAACCACACACCACTAATTAGCGTAGCAAAAGCTAATGCTGATTGTTTGCCAATTTTCGACGGAGAATGCGTTTCAACTAGAAAATTTTATACATAAATGCGAAAAATTTTATAATAACTTTGGGCGTACAACAGATAACGGCATTAACGATTTTTGTTTTAATTCAATTTGTGCAAAAGTCAAAGGTGACGTTGCTAATTTTTTAATGTGCAGACCAGATTTAAACACCTGGCCTGATGTAAAAACAGCTCTAAGAGACAACTACGGTGATAGAACCGATAGACAAACACTTATGCGTGAATTTTTACAGTTATCTAGGAATAAAAATGAAAATATATTAGAATTTCTAGAAAGATTAAAACTATTTAAATCAAGGGTAGAGGTAAAAATACACACAGATACTAGGCTTTCAGCAGAGCAGAAAACTCTTCTTATTAATCAGAACGAGCTTAATGCTCTAGATGTACTCGCTGCTAATTCAGACAACAACTTAAGGTTACTTCTAGATATAAAACCAGCAAATAATCTCGCAAGTGCAACAGACATTGTAATACGACACTACCATAACGAACAAAGAATTAGAACACTATCACAAAATCTTACACACCATACACAAAAACCTAACGAAATTCACAATCGTAAACCACCGGTAAATAGATCCCAATCTAATTATTTGCCCACGTACAAACCTGTTTATCCAACGCATGCATCGATGGCACCTCGATTTAATTCATATATACCACCTAACCCAAATTTCTACCAGAGACCTGCATATCAGCAGCAGCAATACGTGCGACCAAGTATTCCGAAACCCCAATTCCCATCACAGCCGATTCCAATACAGACAAGACCCGCGAATAACCAACGATTTTCACAAACCAACAAGTCTTTGGCAAACCAAAACACCATCAAATGTCTTCTCACCTCGCAACTCGAACAAACCTAATGGTTCCCCTGAACCCATGGACATTTCTTCAGGAACGTATAACGTCAAATCGAATTTCTTTAAGAAAACAGGCCCCCCGAATTTCGTATTCGAAGAATTGCACAATAACGAATTCGTAGGAGAATCACCCTCGATGGAAGATTACGATCATCAATACCCTTACTCTGAACCACCCGCGACTAACGACACATATCAGCAGCTAGTTCCCGAACCATACTTTGAATATCCACCTTCCGAAACATACCTAATGAACGAACAATTTGTAGAACAGACAGAACATCAAAATTTTCACGAGGACCCCGACGTAAACCCTACCAGATAGACCTAAATAATATAAATTTGAACAATTCCTTGCCGTATATAGAGCTACGTAACATTCCGGTTAAATTATTAATCGACACTGGATGTCACGGTTCGTTACTTAGACCTTATATAGCGGAAAAGTATTTCCCGGAGAAAGTCTACCACAGCAACACACCGATTTCAACTTGCGCTGGCACTAAGCACAGCAAATTCAAAGCAAAAATAATTCCTCCTTTCAGAACTTAACATCTTCAACGAATTTGAATTTATACTATTCCCTTTCCATGAATACTTCGACGGTATCATAGGCTTAAGAGACCTAAAGATGCTAGGACTAAGAGTAGACCTACAAAACCAAGTATTGAGTAGCAGAACTACACAAATCCCCTTCTCATACAGAACGAACTTCGATATACAAAAAATTGAAGTTCCACCCGAATCGATCGTATCCAAAGAAATTAGAACCTCCGTACCTGAAGGTACCGAAATCCTAATCGATGATGTAACATTCGGTGAAAATCTTTTACAGATTCCTAGTTGCATCACTCGAGTTGAGAATCAATCAGTCAGGATAGAAATTCAAAATCATACAAAACAATCACAACTGATGATTATCGATTTCGATTTTGTAAAAGAATTTGGAAACCCTTTCGATAACAATGAGTTCGAATGCTTTCACGTAGAGAATAGACAACCAGCATCGAACAATAACAACCTAGTTTCATTTCAAAATTTACGTACCGATCATTTAAATTTCGAAGAAAAACAAGCATTGAGAAAAATAATCACTGAATTCCCCGAAATATTTCACCATAGTTCCCAAAAGCTAACTTTCACAAACAAGATAAAGCACGAAATTAAAACAACAGACGACGTGCCTATCCATACCAAATCATATAGGTATCCTTATATCCATAAAAACGAGGTTCAGAAACAAATTAATAAAATGCTAGAGGACGGCATAATCCGACCAAGCCAATCCCCTTGGAGCTCTCCCATCTGGATTGTCCCCAAAAAACTCGACGCCAGTGGTCAACAAAAATGGCGAATCGTAATAGACTATCGCAAAGTTAACGAAAAAACAATAGATGATAGGTATCCTTTACCAAATATCAACGACATCTTGGACAAGTTGGGACGATGTAATTATTTCACGACCCTCGACTTAGCGTCTGGCTTTCACCAGATAGAACTACAACCTGATTCTATTCCTAAAACAGCATTTAACGTAGAGAACGGTCACTATGAATTCGTTCGAATGCCGTTTGGACTAAAAAACGCACCAGCGACATTTCAACGCGTGATGGACAACGTCCTTAAAGATCTGCAAAATAAGATCTGCCTAGTTTATATGGATGACATTATTGTTTTTTCAACCAGTCTTCAGGAACACGTTTCAAGTCTCCGAAAAGTCTTTACCAATTTACGAAACGCAGGACTAAAAATCCAATTAGATAAATCAGAATTCTTATGTAAATCAGTCGAATTCCTAGGACATGTAGTAACACCCGAAGGAGTTAAACCCAATCCAAAGAAAATAGAAGCAATAAAAAGATTTCCAATCCCAAAAACCGCCAAGGAAATAAAGTCATTCTTAGGACTTGTCGGTTATTACAGAAAATTCATTAAAAATTTTGCACATTTAACAAAACCCTTAACTCAATGTCTTAAAAAGGATTCGCGAATAACGCACACACCAAAGTTTATTAAATGTTTCGAAATTTGTAAGAGTATTTTAACGGAAGATCCTATATTACAGTACCCCGATTTCTCAAAAACATTTAACATCACAACAGATGCGTCCAACTTCGCTATTGGAGCAGTGTTATCACAAGGTCCAATAAGTAAAGATTTACCAGTAGCATACGCGAGCCGCACTTTAAACCCAGCAGAATGCAATTATAGTACAATCGAAAAGGAACTGTTAGCCATCGTCTGGGCAGTCAAATATTTCAGACCGTACGTTTATGGTACAAAATTTAATATCATTACTGACCATAAACCACTACAATGGTTATTTTCACTCAAGGAACCAAGTTCTAAGTTGGTTCGTTGGCGACTCAAACTAGAGGAGTATGATTATAACATTATATATAAAAAAGGTAAAGCAAATACTAATGCAGATGCACTTTCCCGAGTAGAGATCCACCCAATAGATTTTACCGATAGTAACTCAATGATTGTTAATTTAGACGATAAAGAACTCCCCAATTTAGATGCTGACGAGTTAAGTGCCCTTCTCAACGATATACAATCTCGTCCAAGCACATCCCGAGATATCTTTGACACCTCAAATCATACTACTCAACCCGAAAAACCACCATCAGACAATGACACGGTACACACCTCTTTAGAAAATCCAACAATTACTCTTCTCCTTATACAGACAGACACCTTAACACGTACACGAATCAAATTATAATAGGGAAATCACCCTGCAAAGCATTTCAAGTTCACTTTGAAAGAATATTTCAGAAAAAGCGTCACACATGGTTATTGCATGAAACCCTCCTTCACGACAAGGCGAAATTAGAATCTATTTTCTATAAGTTAATTAAAGAATATCTACGTCCAAACCAAAATTACTGTTTATTTTTCAAGTACCTCGACATGAAGAAACCCCTAATTCGATTTTTACAAGAATACTTTCAGAACAAATCCTTTAATTTAAATATCACTCGTAGCATGTTAGAAGATGTAATCTCGCCTGAAGAACAACAAAATAAAATCAAACTGTACCACGAAACGAAAACATATCACATCGCGGTATAAATGAAAATATATCAGCAATTAAAAAGTACTTTTATTGGCCTAACAGAAAATGACGTTAAAAATTATGTAAACACCTGTGAAATCTGCCAAAAGTCTAAATACGACAGACACCTAATAAACTAATTTTCAAGCCAACACCTATCGGCTCCAAACCATTTGAACACTTGTATATTGATTCCTTCAAAATTACAAATCAGTACTTCATAACAATCATCGATAGTTTTTCTAAATTTAGTCAGGCTTACCCAGTAAGTTCGTTGAATTCTATCGAAAGTGCAAATAAAATTATTCAATATTTCTCGTGCTTTGGCATCCCAAGAAAAATCACCTGCGACAATGGAATTGAATTTAGGAACAAAAGTCTTTCAAGATCTTTGTAACCTCTATGAAATTGAACTACATTATACGACTATATACAACCCCAACAGTAATAGTCCGATTGAACGTTTCACTCCACTGTCATAGAAACCATCAGAACCTTAAGAGAAAACAAACCGAATTTAAATATTTTAGATTTAATGAACTTTGCAATTTTATCCTATAATAACAGTATTCATTCAGCCACGGAATATACACCGTTTCAAATTGCAAAAAGGGCAACTAGATTTTAAAAACCCTTTGAAACTACGAAAAATGAACAAATATCAAACTATATCGCGGAACATACCCAAACACTAGAATTATTGTCAGGACATTTGTCAGAAAAATTAAGAAATAAACAAAGGCAGTCACTAGAACGCGAAAACCGACATCGCAAAGGTCAATCGCTCTAAATCCAGACCAACCTGTATTCGCGAAAAATAACTCGAAAACGCAAAAGACCAACTTCCTTTCGTCAAATTAAACGACCCTAAGGTCATAGAAGGTGTAAAAATATTAACCAACGATAAAGTTATACATCAGAGACAATTAAAGCCTCAAAGAATACTAACTGTTACAGGGCATCAGCATGGTGATGAAGATCATTCTGATTCTGATGATATTCCTTTATCCTGCTTGCGGAATAAGAATTGAAACCTTAAAGAACCCTATCCTCCCTCTACAAATGGGCAAAGCACGTATAATTGAAAATGAGCACACATTCGCCTATCACGTTAATATTAGCGTTCCAGCTTCAATTAACAATAAAAATCAAAAATAATATAAACATATTAAGAGAATTCTTAGAAAAGAATCCCAATCACTTTAGTTTGCTATTATCAGGGAAAGTAGAAATTGCTAACATGTACTAAACAACAAAATTGAAAATGTCATATCGAGCATACGCAATACTCGACAGAAGAGAGCAATCTTCGACGGAATTGGCACAGCATCAAAATATTTATTTGGAACCATGGATTCTAACGATCGGAATTATATCAATAAATATGTCGAAACATTAAACAAAAAATGAATTCAAAATTCAGGAGTCTCTTTCTAAACAGCAAACAATATTAAAGGAAATGATAAGTAAATATTCAGAAACCTTTGAAACACTTCCAGATCAATCAAAACAAAATTGTACTTCAGCTCAATCAATTGATTAAAAATAATGAAATTTACAAGAACATGGACAAGTAATATCACTAAGTTTAACTTTAGATAAATTAATCCTAGAACTGCAGGTATTATTTGACATCATAAATAATCTACAGACAGCATTATCATTTGCTAACCTGCATATATTACATAATTCTATAATGCAACCTCATGAAGTCGAAAATATCCTGAACATGTTAAATAAGAAATTTGGCCCAAGTCATATACCAAGTTTCAAACACTTAATCAATTATTATTTATTCTTTTCAACTAATTATGTAATTTCAAACGACGTAATTCTGTTCAAGATACATGTACCGATTGTTTCAAAACCCTACGACTATTTCCATTTTCTTCCCGTTTACCAAAATAATTACACCGTAATTCCCGAAACTCCTTACATTTTATTCGACAACGAAAATTATTGGAACACGGAGAGAAAAATGCAGCCTTGTCGAAACCGTCTACTTCTGCAGGCAAGAAGATCTCGCGAAAAAGGAGACCCATGTTTAAAGAATATCCTCATCCACGCTGTAAATCATTGTCCCGTTACAGCCATTACTATAACGAAGACCTTAGTACAACGAATAAGCGCAACAAGAATACTGGTCAACCCGAAAGAACCTGTAGCTATTCACTCTGCGTGCCCCGAGATGGACTCACAGTAGTACGCACCCTCGTTAATTGACTTAGAAGACTGCAAGGTCGAAATTGAAAATAAGAAGTTTTCACCGAACGAAAAATCTACCTGACGGCAACATCTTCACTTTGCCTGACCTCGATGTCAAACCCTCACCGCTCCGAACAGAAGACCGTCGAGTGTCATCGATAAATCAGAAAGATGTGAAGCATATAAGGTTCCTGGCCGAAAACCTAGCGACCACCAAAATAGAACAAATTCAGTCAACAAAACATTCATGGACCAACACCGTCTTATTCGTTATTACCCTTGTCGCCATACTAAGTATCCTCGGACATTATGCCTGGAAGACATATCGAAGAACGACCGATGATAGCATGAACATGCAAGAAAGAAGACATGAGCCAAATCCGGACCCCGCATTCGCTCATCTTAGGGATGGAGGAGATATATTATAGTTAACTACTTGTCATTTGACGAAACTGTACCTTTAGGCTAGACCCTTCAAATAACTCACTATCTTAATGGTTTTTGTAAACAACTTTCTCCTGTGTATAAAAAGGCCAATAGGGCTAAAGATGTCATTAGTTTTAACCTAGACGTTAGTTGAATACACTTGTCTTGAAGTAAAACATTGTTCACCAAGTCTCGTTTGTGTTTTTTAAAAACCTCGAGTCACAGTCGTGTAACGTAATTATATTTGTCTGCACTAAAAGAGATTCCGACTTTTCGGCGCCTAATTCAAACAGTGAAACCCATCATTAAAAACCACACTTCATACCAATCATCATAATCATTTCGGCAATTATCGAAAACAAGACGTAGGGTGATTTAAGGTAGTAGAACGACAGGCGACCTCACACGGTAACAACAAACAATGGATAGTGATTATTACCGCTCTAAAAAGAGAAACCAACTATGATGAATCGCGGAGAGGTGGTCGTGCGTATACAGCGTGTTTGGAAATTATTTGTTCGCGAATAGTTACAGATGATGATTATTAAATTATTAACTACCTGGTTTCCTCAAAGGTTTTATTCGTTATAAGGTTATGTTTTGCTTGTAATAGGATAAATATTTATATACAAATAATTACAGTGAGACCTAAACAACTAGATAGACATGTGCGGACGGATTTTGGATCAGGATTTACATGAGGGCAATTTTTAGGTTATGAAACTGGACTTCGTCTTGAAATTGTGCCTTACTATTTCCTTTTGTTCCATTCTTTCTTAGCCTAAATATTTTTATATGTATACCATTGTGTGATGTATATTTACAAGTGTACACTTTTTTAATGCAGTTTTACATAGTAAGTGTATACTATCACTATTGTTATTAATGTTATAAGGTAGAATAAACACTTTTTTTAGTTGACTGATTCAAATACACAACTTTACAGTGACTTTATAAAATTTGACACGTACACTACCGTCCATAATTGTTTAGTCACCCTTAAAATACTATAAAAGCAAGACTAAAACTAATTATAAAATAAACGTTTACTCAATACTTGTACAAAGAACTGTAACAGTTATAAAAAACAATCTGTTTATCAATTTGCTATCAAAACTAATGATGAATTAATTTAAATTTGCCCTTTTAAAGTATGTCCACTTTTCGCTCTTATTACTGCCGCACACAATCTTGGCATTAAGGATACCATCTAGTTTCACCAAATCGCCGACAGAGCTACCGCCAACACAACCACAAATTCTTCAGTTGGCTCATTACGTACACACAGAACTTTACAGAGGAATATAAGTATGAGAGTATAAGTAAATATAATCCATACTTCTTATAATCTCATACTAACAGTTTAATAACACAAATATTGTAATAAAAATAAAAAAATAGTTTCTTTGAATAATCTCCAATTATGCAGGTGAGTAAATATTTATGGCCGGTAGTGTACATATGGGAAAATTAAAGAGATCTGTAATCGCTTTAGTAACTTTAGAAGTTCGGATTTTGGCAAAAAAATTACCCCACTATATTTAGAATATGACCAAACATGCAAAGCCAAATGAATAACATTGAATAGTTAAATATAAAATATTCAATAAAATAATGTAAGTGACTGATTTGACTTCCTACACAAGCGAGATGCCGAACACAATCTTGAGGAAAATTGGTTTAACATCTATCCAATCACAGAAGAACCACTGGTTGGAAATGTATGTATGGGTGTTTGTCCTACTTCAAAAATGCGAGATGTGCTTTATAGGAGAAATATGTAATAAACATGGTAGTCGAGCCACTTTTTAGACACATTTGGCATGCGGACGTCCACTTCTGTATCACCGAAAGATCCAGACTGACGTATCGTGGATTTATACCTACCAATAGGATAAGTGATTTGTATTACTTTTTTGTTAATATATTAAAATCGAACTAAAGAAAAAGGAAATGTTGGCATTTAGAACAAGGACACATAAGAAGTTGCGAAGAACGCCTTTTCCCAGCGCTTAGCATAACAATTTCAAATAAAACTGTTAAATTGGAGCTCGCAGAAAGTGCATATCACAATATTTTCTTTTTTTAAATAATTTAATCTTTATGTCAGTTGTATTATCTCAAAAAACTATTGATTAATAAATTTGCACTGCGTAAGTATTGGAAGATGAAAATATTTCTTCTTATTTATCTAATCAAAATATATTATAAATATAGCATGCTTATTTTCTTGAAAATTTAATTAGCGGTACAGATAAACGGTATTGCTGGAGGTGTTTAATATATATGAACAAGA
This sequence comes from Trypoxylus dichotomus, assembly GCA_023509865.1. Taxonomy (NCBI): domain Eukaryota; kingdom Metazoa; phylum Arthropoda; class Insecta; order Coleoptera; family Scarabaeidae; genus Trypoxylus; species Trypoxylus dichotomus. Next base: position 40,307,223 of record CM042074.1, on the reverse strand, counting down.
CTGTATTTATTCTTTAGATTATTATTTAGATTTATCTAAGATGTACGAAAACTTTTTACGCCCACTGTATACACATACATTTCATTCGTTATAATGACCGAAGCGAATTTATAATGCTAATCTTAAGTTTTTACCTCCGCGCGTTTAAAACAAACAGTCGGCGATTCCTTTATTAATCAGAGCTACAACTAAGGTGGATGATGTACTGTCCGTGTTTCGGTGGAACGGTAGGTTAACAGGTGCGCCATTCAGTTGGATCGAAACGAAACGTTCGGTTCGTATAAGCGGCGGCACGTTATGCTCTGTCATTAGGTGAGCTAAGAAACGCCCTGGTTTTATGCAGTTACGTGTAATCACACGCGGCGTGTTGATGTGTCAAATATACCATGTCAGAGGGAGAGGAGTTGTTGATTCTCATAAGTAGCACACGCACACTCCCATCATGCACAAACACACAAACGTGTGCAAAGAGGTATATAAATATCCTAACAATTACCTCGTTATCGTATCTGTCTTTATTGTTGAGCACGTAAAGAGAAGTGTATGGGTATAGAAAGATGCAGGAAGACATAAATTAGCAGGTGTTTTAGGGTTATCACGCTTGACTTCGGATTTATATACACGCGTTTATTGTATTTACATAGTTACCGAGAGGAGAAAAGACGCTTACTCCATGCGATGAATGCAGAATATATATAATATTATAGTACAACGTAGCACGTACGCTAGATTCATCCAATATCTTAAATATTTGTAGATTTTTGTTATGTAACAACAGCTCATGTCATAAACGGGATAAGAAAAAGATCATAGATATGTTTTGAGAAGATACTTTTCATTTCCACATAAGATTTTTGGTTGTTCGTTGTTTCTGAACTACAGTAGCGCTCCGAGTATGACTCGAACTATTCTAAATAATTAAGGTATTTCTAGTTTGTTGTTTTATCGAGTTAGAGCAACCACATGAAGCAATTGTTATTCTATGGTTATTCATGTTTGATATACCTATATAGCAACAAAAGAAATCCCGATAAACAAATAATATTTCAAATAATTTATGACTCACGGAAGCCATGAATAAGGATTTCATATACTTTTTTCATATATTATGGAATACGAATCCAATATATTGATGCTAGAGAGTAATAATAAGTTCTTTATTTAGTTGTACAGAACAGTTTGAAGAAGCAACATTGTACTTTGCTATATTAACCGCAAAAATAGCATTAAGTTTGAGTGTGAAATTTATTTGGCAGTTTTATGTTTTACGAGAAAAACAATCGTTATGAATATCATTGGTAGATAGTAGTAAGATAATAGTATCGTATTAGAAAAGTTAGAAAGGCATAGAGAAATTGGCAAAAGGCAGGAATTATAAAAATGGAGAAAGAAAAGTGGAAGATCTAGGATTATAAACTTTTAAAACTGCAACATCCCGATGCTGCTCTACCCGATTGGTTAGAGCAGCATCCAGAAGAGTTATATATATATATATAGTAGTATATATATTTTCCATTGATTTTTAAATAATAATTTAATTTCTTTGGGAATAAAGATTCACGGTTCCCGTTAAGATTCGGGATGTAATAGTCTAGGAACCGTTTCTACCAGATCGATGTTCCATTGAGATCTCACTCGTCTTCTTCTTGAGATGAGTGAGATCTAGTCGAAACGGTACCTTTCGGGATCAACACCATACACGGTAAGGAATCCCGGAATATTATTTCACATACGATGACCGCGAAAACATCCTTCTCAACATATTGGGAAGTTCAATATATCGGCAACCCAACTTGTAATGTTGGTTACAGATGGAGGTTCGACAATGGTTACAGCTGGAAGATTACTACTAAAACAATCTTATCCTCAAATGTTTCATGTAACCTGTTTGCTCCATGCATGTCATCTTGTAGTTGAATTGCTGAATTTATTAGAAACAGTTATCCAAACACAGATAACTTTATAGTTTCTAGCAAAGAAGTTTTTATCAAATCTGCAAAACGCATACGTGAGTTTAAACAAGCTAGTCTGGTCATTGTTCAGCCACCACAGCTTAAAGCTGTTTTATATCACGAGATTTTTTTACACATTATTAAACGGCGTATCTTAAATTTAAATCTGCAAGAAGACCAAGCACTTTCAGTAATCCAACGGCTAGTTATAGACGCCGAAATCCATACTGAAATAGAGCAAATTTCCGAATATTATTCAATTCGTTTAGATACCATTTCCAAATTAGTGATCACCAAGCTGTTATTACATAAAGCGCTAAATGTAGTAGATTACCTCAAAGCCTCGTTAGGAAATCTAAGGGATAGTATAAGAAGAATAACAACTGATAACTTATGTGCGATTATAAATAAGAATCCCGATTTTCTAACTAAAGTGCGTATAGAAAAGAGTTTAGTCGAAAATTAAGAGTGCTAATATATATAAAACATATAAACACCCTTTTTGAATTCGCGCACATCACATCTTTAGAGGCAGAACGCTCCTCTTCCAAATACATTAACATATTTTCACCTCGCCGTAGGAGTATGACTGAGTCAGCAGTGTTAATAATAAAATACTACATCGAATTTGTGCGTTACTCTACATCGACAACACAATCAAACTACAATAGTAAATAATTACATTCTTAATTTTCAATATTGATAGTAACCGAGTCTTAATCTGTATATTTAATTTAATCCTTAATTTTTACTTACGGTGTATATATACAAATCGGAGGTATGTACACGTGGAGTCCAAGCAAATACCTTTTAAGTTTGGCAAGTGGCAGAGCTGCCTTAAAAACAGTTACTTACAGAAACGTTAGAATTAACTGAAATAATATATGATGGGAATGCTACATCTAACACTTCAATTAACAGAATGCTAAGAATATCACGAGTACATCGGGCTTTCCGTTTTGTAAATATACAATTACGTAAACAAGTGAATCTACATTTTATGTATATACGACAAATGTTAGATACTCTGATTCCTTTAGAAAGATAAAAATACGCATTAGGAGCGTACATATGGCCGAACAAAGTTGCGTTCTCTTCAACACGTTATTTTGAAAACAAAAAAAAAATTGCAAATAATGAGTTAATAATTCTTCTAAAAGAATACCTCGAACTCACGAAGCGTGATAAAAGTAGTTAAAAAAGTTTTCTATTAAGACCGTCGGAACGCTGTTGATGAAGTAAAATGAAAAGCTCCTTTTTGCAACCGTTCTGTGTAATAAACTTGTTATCAAATTTAACACAAAAAGAGAGTTTTAAAACAAAAAAATATTTTGTTCTATTAACGTATGAAAAATAAGAAAGTAACACAAAAAAGTCTAATTTGTCTAATGGACAATTCGGCTTATAAGTACTTTCTAGTATGTTCCTACGCTTTTGTAAAATATCCCAGACAACTCTGAAAAGTTGATATTTTTCTAACTTTTTTGTTTAACAGCTTTACTAAGTTATGGCGTTAAGTTTGAAAAAAGGTATTCGTTAATAGACACATACTAGAATGTAGTACTTAATTATTGTGAATGGAAGAGCATTATACACGTATTTTGCTGCTAAATATGCAAATTGTATAATAAACATATTTAAAAATTGACTAATCGATCAGTTAAAAATAAAAGCGTAACATGGCATAAATTTCATAATACAGGTATAGATGGTTTACATCTGTTTATACAGGGACCGTTTCGAATCCTTTGCCGCTTATTCAAGCGTGATAACATATGACGAAATTATTCGTCCGATGACGAGGATATTGTTGATATGATCGGGGAGCAAACTCTCTCTCTCAATTATAGAGAAAACAACATATTGGAGAAACAGCATTTCAATATCAAAGACGGCGACGCCTGTGTGAGATATACGCATGTGCGATAACGGGAGGAGAGCGAGAGAGAGCTGGACCAATGATTCCGGTCGATCCGCGTCCTAGAACCCTGGCTCCGGGCCCGCCCATGTGTAGATGAAGTTATCACGTCGTCCGTTTGATCTCTCCATGAAAACTCGACGATGCCTATTTCAACTTAAATTGCTCGAAGTCGTTCCGTCCCTTTTCCTTTCTTCCGTCCCTCCTTGTCATTGCGCTACGACCGAATTGTCCCCAAACAATATCCCGCATTAATTAAAAAAAAGGGAGATCGAAGGTTTTTCGTTCTCTTTTCTCTTTTTTTTTTGAGAAAAAAACGAGTAACAATAGTTTTTCTATTTATTTATTTTCTGGGACTATATTGGGAATTTAAAAAAAAATAGATCTGAGTTTTTTTATTTTTACGTAAAGTACATCTTCGAATATATTTCTTCTGTTACGTTAGGTAATGATGCAAAAATTTTTAACTAAACTATTTTAATACTCCCAACAATTAGAAGTACCTTGCAGACAAAATATTTGGAGGTTTGAAGGGAAACTTAAAACACATATGAGGTATGCTTCAGAATTAATGAGAATAATTAGTTTAAAAGTGTTTAATTAAATGTATCTACAATTTAATATTGTCCCCTTCAAAAGGTGTTTCTTTGGAGTGTAAAAAGCAGCGCCAGCAAGTTTTTGAATTCCGGTAACAAGTCTGGAAGTCTTGTTTGGGCAGGCTGTTTGGAATCTGCGTTGTGACTTTTTAGATATTGTTTGTGCTTCAATTTCAAGCATAGGTGACAAATCATGATGGGTATTCGAATACGATCCTGAAACAACAGGACAAAGTGCGAAGTGGCACACACCTGCATCACCGCGGCCGAAGAAAACTTACATGAGCAAATCCGGAATCAAGTCCATGCTTACCATCTTTTTTGTTTCTCGTGGAATTGTACATAAAGAATTCGTACGGCAAGGTTTCATGGTGAATCAAACTTTTTATCGCGAATTCCTTGATGTTTGAGGAAAATAGTTTTGCTTGTGCGACTTGACATTGCCAGCTCGTGGATCTTGTATTACGATAGTGTATTCAGTCTCTACTCATTGTTGGCTGGAGAATTGTTGCCAAAGGAAACATTCCATTACTCCCACACGCGTCCGATAGCCGGAACAAGACGTCCAGAATTGTTACGAAGAATGGAAAGTTCGCTGGAGATACTGTGTGTATTCCAAAAGAGCATACTTTGAAGGAGGCAATATTAAATTGTAGATACATTCAATTAAACACTTTAAAACTAATCATTCATAATTCTGAGAAATACCTCGTAGAATCTTATAGCTGACTTCTTCTTTTGAACGGATGCTTTTTTTTTAGTTCTTTAGTTTCTTTAATTTGATAAAGTTTAGTAATTATCTCCTTGCTCTTATGACCATGAAAGATAAATGTGCAAAATATTCATAATGGAGTTGCATCATGTATTTTATAATAATAAACATCATTTGTTTTACATAGTGATTTTGTGCTTAAAATGTTTAAATTAGAAAAAAAAAAAACTATTTTCGAGTATCTCCAATGTAATATAATCTAAGGACAACATGCTAAAGTATTTTAGATGATTTGTTCTCGTTGGTATTAGTACTTCCTCAGATTCTCAAATTTCCCCGATTTGTACGGACGAGCTGACATCTAAGAAACAAAATTGTTGTTTCGAACGAGGGCCAAGGTCCAATTGTTTTCGAATACGTCCGAATTGCTTTCTCAAACAATACAAAACTATAGCCCGTTCACTTTAAGACCGAAGCGTTAAGATAAGAGATACTTATCATTCTATATTTATTATTGGTCAATTGTCAACGTAGATTTACGTATGATGAAAAAGCTACTTCTTTGAATACGAAATTTACACTAAATAAAATGGAAGGCCACCGTCATTTGTTAAACTTGTCAAATTTCTTCGTTGTATTTGGCTTGTCATTTGGTGTACAATATGTATATTCAAGAAACGTCTGTTACGTCAAATTGTATTGTATATAAAACATTCAGAACATTTAAAATGAAATATAGAGATAAGATGTAAATTTATATTTCTTGGATACAAATAATTTATATTCACCTCATATTTTAAACATATTACTAGCTAGAGTAGTTTTCATTATATTTTAATTCCTTTAAAAGATTTTCGAAAATGAAATTTTGGAAATACGATACGGGCACCGACAGTAGCGCTATCTACTTCGTCCTTAACGTGAATGAACTTATAGCTGGAGAGCTTTAAACATACCGACAATCGAAAAAGAAAAAAAACTAAAACAACAAAGTATATTTCATACATCTTTCCGTTGCAACAGACAAAATTAGACAAGTTTACGGTAACAAAGCGATACGAAACATTAAAGAGTTCAGATTTAATTACCTACACCTAAAACACAGCCTAAGATCTCTTTAAAAAGGTTTATATTTTGTGTTAACGAGACTTGATCAACGTGACTTAATTAACAAAATAAGTTACACAGCTACAATTAGTATGCTTGCTTCGATAAACATCTGAATGAATAAAAATTTATGGATGCAAAGGATCTCCTAGTTGAAAATGCACCGCATTTGGATATTAATATGCTAATAAATTCATACCCTTTAATTAATAGTGGTGTAGTTGCAATTACTAAAACAGGGGTGTTCCAAAAGAGCCGAAATTTTAAAAATTGTTTTCGAAAATTTTTCTAAATCTACACTGTTGTGTAAATATGCATTAACTTCGAAATGCGGTCTCTTAATAAACGTAAACTGCAAACAGAAATGTGTTATGTCTTTTTGTTCGTCTTGGCAAGAAGAAGGTTCTAATATTTTGTTTCTTTTTTTTTCAAAATCCTTGTTTTAACAAAATAATGAAGGTTTTAAATAAGCCTTAACACATGTTTTATACATTAGAAGTTAGCCTTCCATATACAAGTGTTCCAAAAGTCCTTTTCAAAAGAAACTATCTAATAGAAGAATGGGTCAGGTTTAACGAATAAATGTTTATTTTTTATTACAGAGATATTTGTGCCTTACTGATTTTGTTTGCAATGCAAAAACATCTACGCCTAGTAACGACTCTATTTATTTGTGTAATAATACGCATAATAAGTACAGTAAGTATTTGCAGCAAATGGTTTTCTATAACTTGAACTAGTGAGTTACTGAAACGCTTCAGCCATTAAGCGCTGTTGCATACGAGATGTATTAGAAAGGCCGTGTTTGTTTAATGGACAACCGAAGCAATAAAACACAAACATAGAACCGGAACTGCAATTAAAAATTAATAAATCATGCATAAGGCTTTGTTTACTGCTCATTCTGTTACCCCATATCTACATTATGTCGCGCCGAGTAAAATCTGTAATAGCACCATCAATATAGCAACTAATTAGGAGTGAGAGAACGCTATTGTCATCTATAGATAGTAATCCTACTACTATATAATTACGTCTAATCGTAATTATCAGCTTATTAAGTATTTTTACCCGAGGAGATCGTAACATACGAATGCATGCGGTTAATCTCGTTACGCTAGTATAGAATAAACAACTGCATAAAAAGAATGTTATCAAAACGTATTACAGAGGTCATCAACGTTTTTGACGTTGATCAATATTTTATGGTTTAAGCATTTATTATTGAAACAATTTATCATACATTAGGTTTATTTATGTTTCTAAATTACTCGATTCAAATGCTTTCTCGTAATAGTTAATGTAGAATATGAAAGTTTGATTCATTAGCAAGAAGTCCATATTCTCGAGTGGTTTCGGTAATCACACGATGACATTTTCATAGGTCAATTTTCTTGATTTATTAATAGAATGCTCCGTGCTACAAAGTGCACGGGAGCAAAAGATGTTCAAGGTTGATTCTCTGGCATATAATTTAAATGCACATGTATGCATTTGTTCACGAAATGGAAAATGTTTACATAGTTCTAAAATAAAATAAAATTTTTGTAACATTATGTGTTTGCAAAAACTACGCTTAAGTGTCTATGTAATAGAATGTACGAAACTATCATCTCTTGTGGAAATCAGAATAATTGATTCGTTGAAAATTATACTGATAAGCAAATTATATCTCTTAGAATTAGTAGAAAGCACTCTTAAAACTAGATTTGTTCAAGTACGAATTTTTACAGACAGGAATTGACACAGATGCTCAATAAAAGTTGCAGGTGATATTCCTGGCCATGTATGCAGCGGTTGTCGTTACTACTATGTGTTAATTACCACGATATCTGTTAACCTTAGCCTATGATTTGGCACGTTTACTAATGTATGTAAATCAATTTCAAGGAGATGTATAGAAAGATAAGTTTTGTGCAAAGTACTTCTGGATACCCTTTTGTAAACGTAACCTGCAAGTGTCAATGTGAAAGAATTCTGTGTCAGATAATACCATAAAGATAATTTTGTTTGGATGAGTTCTGGATTCAATGGTGAAACACAATTTCCAAAAATTTCTTCACACCTATGTGTTTCTTTAATATGGGGTTTTCCTATCGTTGTTTCCGCAAATATCAACGAAGTTTTTATGGAAACGAACAACAAACAAAAAATTGTATTGGCTGTTCTTTTGATAAATAAGTGTTTGTTATTCAAAATTTTGAATTAAGATAAATTTGTATATATTTTAATAACAAATTCAATCCAAACCAAGTAGTATTTTACGTTGAGTATAAAGCAATATCTTCTTTAAAAAAAGAAATAAAAATTAAAATTATATAATCTCTAAAAATTATTTAGGGAGAGAAAGTAAGTATTTCTTTATTCATGATACTGAAAACTACTTAAGTTATTTTTATTTAAACTACTGGTAGCTTGTTCTGTCTACAGGAGTAATATTGTAAAATGAGGGCAGCTTCATTACGTTTCCCTTCTATACATACATATAGGATTCGCAGAAAGTCCGGAGGTAATGCTATAGGGTCCAACTCAATGTAAATTTTAAGTAGGATTAGATTTTTCGATTAATTTGAGGTAAATAAATATTTGTTTTAATTACCATCCGAAGCCAATCGCCCTCTTACTTTTTTAAAGGTAATGTGGATTTTGCATTACATATTTGATAGGTTTAACTATGTCCTATTTACGATAATGATCAATTTGTTTGGGTTTGCGTGAAGGTATTCCTAAAAACTAAAGAAAAATATCGACATAGTTTACCGTACCGAGGAGTGTTAGAATGCGAAAAACACCGAAAATAATACAGAAATTTTGCCGAACCCCAATCTTTAATAATGATGTGTTATAGACCAACCACTTACTTTTCATTCCTACTCAACAAGAAAGTGCGCCTTGATTTTTGTCGCTAGTTAAAACCAAACGCCCAAGCTGTTGACTGAAGGGCAAATGTAGTTATGCAATACCTTTGTATAAAAGGAGAATGTATCAGAATGCAGTAATTATAAGGAGCTTTATTGAACCTGATGCACAAGATGGTAGCCATTGCAATAAAGAAAAAAATGGAGATATATGCAGAATGTTTAGTTGGCGAATATTAGTGCGGCTTCCACAAAAATGGACCATTGGATTCAAAATAATAAACAGAGAGAAAGTAGTAAAACTATACAAAATGATGCGATCCACCATACGCGCAATAAATGTGAATAGAAATATATCTTATCAATTTGAGGTTAAAAATATACTATATCAGAGAGACTCATTATCTACGGTTCTCTTTAACGTGGGGCAGAAAAAAACGTCAAGAGAAAGCGAAATAAACTAATAGTGAGAAACTTTAATCCCTGTGTTTACAGAACAGATCCATCGGGACTGGGTAGACTTAAAAGTCCTTACGTGCTACAATGTAATATAGGTAGAGAAAGAAAATTCAACCATATTCAGTTTCCGGAAGATACTTATACTTTGGAAGTTACTTACACTCAATGGTTCTACTTGGAGGTTCTAACTCTAATAGGGGCGATGACGAAATTGATCTTAGAATAATAGTTGTACATTTACAAGTTCATTGGGAGACCCATACTAGTTTATGAATGTAGAATTTGAACTACCAAAAAATGTAAATAAAATGAAAACTAAAAGTTTGGGAGGGAAAAATACTTTGTGGAAAACAAACACAAAGCAGATGAGAAAAACGCAGTGACCATAAAATCTATAACCAATGCACGTGGCTGATTGCAATGGTTGGGACATCTAGAGAGGTTGTAAAATAACATGTTGATAAAATATATTGATCCAGAAGAATCCTATGATAGAGGATTCGAAGCAGAGAGAATTCTAATTAAGCTGGAAAAATATGATTATGGATAAAAAAATAAAAGATTGCTATTAAGTTATGGTCCTACATTATCTGCCAATGATCATAACGCGCTGAGAGGTAGTGCTGACAACGCCGATAGGATCAAAGGAAACAAAAACACTGGGGAGAGCTGTCAAAATTGAATGTATAATACTGCACACGTTTTTTCTACGTTAAGGATCGCTTTCTGGGATCTCTTATTCCAATCATGACATCTTTTGGACGAAATATGTATATAGTTTTAACTTTAAATTTTTAGTCTAGTTTTAGTTATTATTATTAAGGTCATTTAGATTCATAGTTTTAACATGTCTATATAGTTAAAGAGAAACAATATAGAAGAATAAAATTAAATTTCAAAAGCTTAGAGTACTGTAAAAGAAAGTTTTTCTATTTCCCATGCAATTAGTCAACCGTCGAAAAAATAATCATTGCGTGCTGCAATTTTTGCGTCTTCTGATTGTTGTATCTAAAACATTCGTTGATCTGCGTTATCTATGTCTTTTGCACACCACTACGCAAAATCGTAAATTCTGTAAATTATACGCTAGTACTGTGAAGTTTGATAGCATTTTTCTTTTCTAATTTCGAGATACGTAGTCAAATAGAGTTCGGAAAATCAATTTCTACGTAACTGTGTAACGTATATTTACTCTGTGCATTTTTTCACCATTTCGACCTAATTTACGCAATTATATTTTACATTCGCGTTATATCTCGTCGTTTTTTGGGTCGACAACATCTGAGGCAATATTCAATCCGGCGCTACTTTCATCCGCTTTCTCTCCACCATCTCTCTTCCTCCATCGCTACTCTTCTTTGCTTTTATCCACCCTCTCGTCGACGATATATCTGTTTTGCATCCTCCAACATCCCTAGGCTAAGCTCCGTAAGCGCAAAATATGAAATCCTCTTTTTTCCGTTGGATGCTGTCAGAGCGGTTTATCGTTTAAGGCGAGGGTATTATTATATTCAGTGGAAATTTAAAAATAAACTTTTTTCTTGACGAAGAAGAACTCGAGTGTTCCGATGGCGAACAATAGCTGAGCAGTTTTGTTGTGAAAGAGGATAAAATGTTTGATAGTTTTTGATACTCCTAACTATAGCGGCCTCTCTTTCTAATAGTAGTTGAAGGCTTTTTTATAAAAAATATATATCAATAAATATATTAATATGGTTACAGACAAAAAGTAAACACTAAATGCGACAAAAGATACATCGGCTGTAAATTAAAAAAGAATAATGTGAACAATTAGTGTTTAGGATGAAAATCTAAAAAGTATGTATCAACGTGTGCGAATGATTTTTATTTAGCTCAAAAATTGTATCTCAAATTGTCAAAATTAACTAGGTGCGTTTTATCTTCACAAATACGAATTGGAAGTCTGTACTGGTAGTACGTATTTTCACACTTATACGCCGTGGTCCTGAGGAGGTGTACATTGACGTTTCGCCAAATACCGCGGCTGGCATCTTTAGGACGAAGTTGACGGTTCATTGACCGTCTGAGTACCAGACGTCCTGAAGATACCAGCCGCAGTGTTTGGCTCTTTAAGTAAAAAACTTCAGAACTTGTAATTATTGTAATATATGTTCTTCTAAAGTAGTAAGAGATAATTTTTATTTTTTGCATATGGATTTAAAAATGATAAAACTTTTTGTTCAATTATTTGTCGGTACTAGATTTGGCAACGTTGATAAACCTACAAATACATAAATAAATATATATTCTACTTTTAATAAGAGTGATTCGCGAATTCGGCAGAGCCTGTACATAGAAAATGATAAAATTCGGCAAACAATTTCAACTACACCCAAGGAAAAGTGAGGCAAAATTTTGTAATTACAACAATGCAATACAACTTCTTACATTTTACACTAATTCAGGTAAGACATCGACCGAAGCTAAAGATACCTTTACATCGAAATTAAAACGATAAAAAGAAGAATAACTAAAACTAGTAGATAAATATATACATATTAATAGTATAAATTATCTGAATCAAGGAAGAAGTGACAAAAGAGAAACAAAAGTAATGCAAACAAATACAGACATTTTGTACAGACAACAGTCAATCATCCATGTCAGCTGGAAAGTACTTTGCCGTACTATAAAACAGATACTCATGCAAGTAGACGTTCGCCTTTCTTTTAAAATTTCAATACTGTAGCGAATACTTTGACTTCCTGCGAGAATTTACTAAAGTATTGTACCGCTTTCTAACATATGATTCTTGCAAGATGGGTATATTGTGAGGTACTGGTCGTCATTGCCTTAAACACATCACTACTAGCCTTTTTGTCAAATTTAACCATTCATTAGTAGATTAGATATAAATCCTATTATCAGCCGTTGTCTTTCGTTCATAGTTTTTAGTAACTCTACCACACTCGTCAAACCAACTTATGGATGAAATATGTCTGCTATGTGTATAACTTTGGCCCAAATAAACAACTGATGCACTTTGTTCTTTATAATTTCTTATTTCTTTTGTAAATAACAATACCGTTGAGCTCGAATAACTAGTTCTTTGATTAATACCTCTCTGTTACTTTGAATCTTCCGCAATATAGATTTTAAAAAACATATATCTTTTACAATTATTCTTAACAATGAAGATCAACTTTAATGTAAATCTTCTTATACCTCTATCAGATCATACTTCTTAAGTCGGCCATTTAACAATCCTCCAAATCTGGTACTGATTTCTCACGTGGATATTTTGTTTGCTGTTTTAAATATTCCCCCCAGTAATCACTATCAATAATGCTTCCCTCACTTTTATTTAATATAAAGCAACTGTACACATTATACTGGATGTCCCAAAAGTCTTGCTCAATTTGTTTTCTTCACTGTGCGAACACAATCGTTGAATGGAGACTGAGGGGATCCCAACTGCTATCCCCGTCCTTGACAGTTTAGTCGGTATGAAACGGCTAAATTCATATTACAGAAGCGAAAGTTTATCAAAAACTTCTCCGATGAGGCTCATTTACACCGTAATGGTGATAAAAACAGGCAGCACTGCCGTTATTGGGAGTTCAACAAATCCAAAACACAAGCATGAAAGGCCACTCTACTCGCCAAAAATTATAGTTTTGGCTGAAATGTCGGCGCAAGGAATTATTGGCTCTTACCTTTTTGTAGATGATTGAGGTCGTACAGTAATCGTAAATTCTGTGCGACATGTGGGTATGATTAACAACTTTTTACGCCAGCCTTGCAAGATTTTAATGGTTTTAATCGGTACATTTGCTTCCAACAAGATGGAGCGGCATCTCACACGTCCAACGTGTTTCTACCAGTTGTTCGTGAAATTTTCCCTGAAGAATAGATATCCAAACATAAACCCACCGGCACATAACTCTGACTTGACACCAATGGACTTTTTCCTATGAAGTGCCTTAAATTAAAGACATACAGTAACACTACTCACTCTTTGAATGAATTGAAAGAGAATATTCGAGAAATGGCGAGTTTTACGGAGAATTTGTACTGCGCAGTTTGCGAAAATTTTACCGCATGCTAACAAAATAACGGAACACATTTAGAAGACATAATTTTTATGAAATAAATTCCCAAAGCCTTTATTTTACTAAAAAATAAACACTTATTCATTTTAAGCCTGATCGTTATTGTATTAAATATTTTTTTATTTTGGGAAAGATTTTTGGGACACCTTGTACACTACTTCATCTGTTCGATTATTTATCGCTGTTACGCATTTATTGAGACACGTTTGTGTTAACCCTGGTTAATATATTAAGTAATCGAGTAGGCGTGTACGTTCTTCAATTGTTTCTTATGCATCTCTTTCACTCCTTAGCCTTACATTGTGGATCCTGTGAAAAAGTTCAACCACAATTTCGGTTCCTTGCTTGGTTTCCTTTAAAGAAATACTAGCTTCTGTTAAACGTTTTTTATTCCAATTTTTGGAGTAAACAAATTTTAATTGCACTATTTTAACGTGGAAATAAAAATACGTATGTGAAAGAAAGCACATACCAAATAACAAATATTTTTCAAATGTATTGTAGCGGGTAGAGTGAAATTATCCGCTTTACTACTGTTCGGCCTACTCTACTTCAAGGCTTTTAGCGGCGTAAGAATTGTTGAAACATTAACAGAGTGTTGCCAGGCGACGACAGCAGCCGGCTGCCGAGAGCCGCCTCATACATGGTAATGATTCTGGATCGATTTCTGGTCGGGCATGTGTTGCCGCATTATGCGTTAGTACTATTGCATATAGGTACTACCTACCTATTCACTACTATTCTACATCATGCATACATACTCCAACTGTTATATATGCTGTCACGTAGTACCGGAATGAGACCGGGGCAGATTAAATCTCGACAGATATTATGGTGCATTCAACGACTGATGGGGAGCCAAGAGAAATGGTAATAGAGAAGTAGTGGGTGGCATAGGGAAATTACGCAACCTCCTAGAAATTTTTCCTTTTATCGAAACACGCGAAAAGGCTATGGTTAGATATAAGTATAAATGTTTACTGAAACATAGTATCAAATTGGCTTCAAAACTAAAAATTCTTATTAATAAAACATTACGCGTTAAATAATAAATTTTCAAATGTTAGCGTACTCAAAGCATTAATGAAATGAATACGTAGACTTTCGGAATTGGACCATGTTCTGGTGTAAAGAAAGGAATGAAAATAAAAAAGAAGAAAAAGGAAAACATGGACGTGGTTCAATTCCCGAAACACTTCGTTTGAAGCGAGGATTGATTATAACATAACGAAAGATATTAACTCTTTAGAATGGGTTTAGATGGGTCGTTCTACCGGCGCAGATAAGATACATTAAATGAATACATATACATATATGTACATAAGCATCTTGATTCAAAATACTGCAACAGCTCTGTAAAATATAATGCTTCCAGTGAGAACCCAATGGTTTAAATTTAAAGAAAAATCCGTGCCGAAGTTTCTTGATAAAATTTATTTATATTCATATTAACTGGTTCTAATATTCGACAAATTATTGTGGACCAAGAAAAATGTGTTCCTGCTTGGAAGTCGTACAAAAAGCAAATTCGAAGGCATTTTCCGTGCGTGAAATTCCAAACACCAAATGGATTACAAAAATGCGAAAACATGGATTAACGTAGACTAAACAATAGATGCCAACAAAAACAGTGTAATAAATATTGTAGTAAAACTGATTTGTTTTCTGTAGCAAATGTCTTCAAAATACGAAAGAATACACTATAATGCAGGTCATAAAAGGCGTTTGAATACCTTTGGAGTATAACGAAATGAATTAAAAGTGTTTGTCACTGATTGAGTTGCAGCTATGGTCAAAAATGGGAGACTACTAGAAACTGATTTTCTGCGTCCTTTTCACGAAACATGTTTACTTACATGTATTTCACCTTGGTGCAGATAACATTAAACTCAAACATTTAAGAGTAGACTAAGTCATAGCTAACATGAAGAGCATTTCGCTCAAATTCCTTATACAGACTTATGTGATACATATATTGGTGTTATTGTAAAATATTTTAAGTAAATAAGCATTTATTTAATGACTACCGCATATTTCTTTAACTACAGTGTAGTGTGGTAATCTTTTTGGGTTCCTTTTTTCACATTACACAATTTTAACGTTTTATGTAACCCCGTATAACTCATAGAAGCCACGCCACATACAAGGACGCTGGCTTTAACTGATTGTATTTTTTATAGTTTTTTATCGCATATTGAAAGGACTCTAACTACTCAATAAAATTCGTATATAAGCAACTTATAAAATACGAAATATTGAAATGTCAAATATACAATAAATACGTAACCAAATAGTTTACTTCCTGCTGCAGTATTCACACCTGCCGAATATCTCGTAAATAACAAACGGCATAATAATTTTCTTTAGTTGCCCATACATCGTCACAACGCGTCTCCAAAATACTCCCAATAGTACGCTAAACGTTAAAATTAACATGTCGAGTCGCGTATTTAGATATCCCCAAATAGCTTATCTAAATATTAGACCGGCTGTAAACGCTAAACATCGCATACGGTTATTACAATAATTACATAACTTAAAACGCATAATAACACCTCAATTTGACGTTCAATACAGAGGCGTATAATTTAGTCAACTGCTGAGGGTTGTGCGTAAATTTAATATATGATATTTGTATGAGTACGTTAATTACTATATACGGTCGACGCTAAGCACTTAACGCAAACGATTGCCGATGCAATGCATTACGCGTTTAATATACAACGTTACTCAAAAGTTCTTTTTTAACACAAGTCTACTGATTGCGGTAATATGTATATGTAAAATATATACGAACTAATTCAAATATTACAGTTTTGACAACTATTAATTTATTTATTTTTTGCAGTTATGAACACTATTTTTTTCCAAAAATATTATATTAAGTAAAAAAAAAAATGTTTTTAGTAAACAGAAAGCTTGTTTTAATACATAAAATGCATTAACGGCTTAACCTCCTACTTATTTGTTAATTGTTTTAATTAATTGCTTGTTATTATGAAAACATTATGCATAATATTAGGCAACTAAAAACAGGAATCTACCTATTTATTGCATACAAAGAATAATAATGGAATGATATAGAAATTACAACATATAGTATTGATGAATTCGTGACCAATATTGGTAGTTATGCTTCACTATTTCAATATAATAATTGATTAAAATTTTGGCACTTTACAAAGTACATATATCACGATAAGCTTTTGTCAGAACATAGAAAGAAAATTAATGAAACTTGCACTTCGAAATTTGCCAGGCAGTAGTTTTCGGTCAGATTCTCTAGATTTAAAATATTTACAGAATTCTTCTACTTCTGATTACACTGGAAGTAGGTATCAACCTTTTTATTCCAATTAGAACCCCTAACTTTTATAATTGGTATAAATTTCTGGGATATTAAGGTTATTGTCTTAATTTAAAAGAATACATGTATTCATGTAAAAAATTTTCCAACAGTATGCTGCATCCAGTTTCATATACCAAACTTTATAAAACAATACAGAGCGTTCAGAAATCAATACCAGAGTTTTTATTCGGAACATATCAATTTCTCCACATTCTTAAATGACAACCCATTTTTCTTAGTTTCATTGAATTCTTCGTCTAAAATTAGAGCCAATCAGTACTCACTTCAATAATTTCGATTGAATCGGCCAATACTTGTTGGAAATCCATATTGAGCATGGGCGAAGAAGTAAACCGCAATTTTACAAAATTTCCAATATATCTAACACAACGTAATACATTGCAAATGTTGTGAGTTGTTGTGTGTTTTACTTCTTCGCCCATGTTCAGTATTCACTTCTATACATATAAATTGGAGTAATTTTCAAAAACGTGTTTACTCTTTCAAAATTTTACTTTTTGAAATCGATTAAATTATGAACAGTGATTGAAGTAACAGCAAAAGGAAATCAAATTACTTTTCAATTCAAAATACTTATTCTTGCTATTTAGTGTTTTATTTTCATAGTGTTATTGAAAACACGAAAGTGTAGCAATCGCGATTCAACAGCGGAGATTTTTCGAATCTAATAATCATTTACGGAACAGATATTGCAAGATAGTCTTTTACACATTTTTAGTGTGTATATAACACTTTATTAAAAAATTGCATTTCCTTTGGATAATTTTTGACAAAATCAACCTAACAAAAACGTGTCGTAAAGAATGAAAAGTCTTGCACACTTTCACACGTACCAGAGCCATTCGTTAAAGGATGCAGAAACCGAATTAGGTGTATCCAAAATGAATATTTATGATTAGTAGTAGTAATTAGTAATAAGAGGCATCGTTATAAATTTTATTCTGTCTAACACTCAAAAGAGAACGGTTTTGTCACAAGATTGCAATTCTGTATGTGGTTTCAAATAGAATTGCAGAAAAACAAAGAATTATATAGACGGAGGAGACAAAATTTAAAAAAAACGGGTCATTTAACTGACATCGCTATTTTCATATAAAAATAACCCTCAAATTGTCAGAGAACCCTGGAGTCTTAATTCCTATATTCAGAGCAGTAAAAGATAAAATATTTGTTTTACATTTCTGTGTTAAAAATTGAAATGGTGAGCGATAAATTTCCATTTTAAAAAATGTCATAAATTTGAGTATAAATACATTCTGAGCACAATAAACTCGTAGTGTGTGGTTTCAGATGGATACAGTATCAACACGTAATGCGGAAGCTGTTGCCGAGGTATTGAACTATTTGATGATAGATAATGGACCCCTATAAGTCTCCATGATGTAACGCCATGGTTACTTTATTTGGGAATAATTAAAGGAAATGCATAACACTACGTCTGCTACCACCAAAGGCAATATGATGGTCAGGGTGCGAAACGTGTTCAAACAACTTAATATATAAGTGACTCGGTGTGTAACGCATTATATGGATGGTAATGCCTAATCAGAAGTAGAAGAATTCTCAAAATATTTTAAATTGAAAGAACCTAACTCAATTCTTTAATTTCTTTATATTCTTCTAACCAAAACTCGTCTGGGCGCATCATGTGTTACTACTTATACTGAATACCAAAGCAAACACTCAAAGTTCAGTAGGATAGGGCTCCAATAAAATATCAAGTCGCACAAAACTGTCTTCAGTGTCGAATCTAGATTTTGTTTGAGGATTCATAACAACCGTGAGATGGATAAACGCAGACGCAGCTTCAGCTTTCTGTTAAAAGATCTCATCATCAATGGGAGCTGCTGGAGCTATAATACGGAGATACAGTACCCAAGAGTCTAGGTCCTTTCTGGTATTCATCATAGGTACTATCACCATCCAGCATTTCTTATAATAAAATGCTAAGCATTATCTTCTCCTTTTATTTCCAACGACTTGGTGATTCAATTTTTCAAGTGAATCTATATACCAATATGGTAATGCTTGGTGTAAAGTTCTTTAAAGAGAGTCATGTCAATATTTTGTAATGTCTTTCCAAATCTCTCGACATTTCGCTAATATGTAGGCAAAATTTATAAGTATAAAGTTAAACAATTTGGTGCGCATATAGACTCTGCAAGCTCCTCGGTATCGGGTACAGGTAGCTAGGAACAACAGGATTTTTTCATTTTATTACTTATTTTCTACTACTATCTATATATTACCAAACTGTTATCATTAAATAACAATTTATGTTATGTGAAGCAGCATAACGTGGATTTTCTACGTGTGTCTTAATTTTTATTCTTGCTCTACAACACAATCTATGATGATATTTTCATATGGTCTCTATTTTTTAAATGTTTGGATTATATTAATTATCCCAGTAGCATATTTAAAATCAAGAAGAATCCTATACAGAATTTCAACGCTTTTAAACTCTAAGTTTTGTAATATTTCTGTTCAAATTGGGCAATAATATTTACTGTCTGTTTTTCTTTTTTATATAAATCGTCAACGTACTTTTTAAATTTATGTTACACTTTTAAATACCTGTAAGTGTTAGGAACAAATGGACTTTGCGCAAAAGCCTTTGAACCGTATTGTATTCATTTCTATCCAAGGACCCCTCGCTGTTTTTGGACAGTACTTTCGCTCAAAAGATCCAGCCTTGCGTTGTTCGTGTATGTGCGATATCTTTTTTCAGATGTGAGTGGGCAGGTATTATGTATCTGCCTCCTGCCGTATAGGACAATGAACTTGTTCATAACAACGGCAGTAACGTCAGCCCCACAATCATATTGTAATGTGTATTATACCGTACATTAAAAAGCAGTGAAATATACGTATTGCTCTAGATGCCGGCATACCATACATAGAAAGATGTGTGTGTACATGAATGTGCGTATTTCATATCCACTTCCTTCCTATTGGTATGGTCTGACGCTTATATCTAGCGTCAAAAGATTTTTGATAGCAGCGATTTTATCACATGTGGAAATTACATGGCTTTTATGAAAACCGTTTTCATCTCTTTAGGAAGGAATTTAATATATCGATATGGACGGATATAATTCTACATTCGTAGAATGTATACGTTCTTCCATCAACATATGCAT
Organism: Trypoxylus dichotomus; assembly: GCA_023509865.1. Classification (NCBI taxonomy): domain Eukaryota; kingdom Metazoa; phylum Arthropoda; class Insecta; order Coleoptera; family Scarabaeidae; genus Trypoxylus; species Trypoxylus dichotomus. The sequence goes on along the minus strand of CM042074.1, from coordinate 40,287,035 downwards.
TTATGTAATGTATATTATCGAGAAGGTGGTACAATATGTTAGGGAGGTAATATAGATAAAGCAATACGTGAATGTTATTTATTTGTACAATAATTTATCTTGCATTTGAATCTAAACCGTTGACCTTCTGGAGATAGCATATGTTCTATAAGGATAAATTTGTGTTGTTTTGAACCTTACTTAACGCAATAATATTAGGTAATTTGCTTTACAATCTTGGTAACTTTAAATTAAGTGAATACAATGAAAATTATTATGTTTTCTATACTTTCTATAATTACATACTTTATATTGATATTGTTACAGAACAAACCTATTTAAACTTTACAGGTTAGAGATAGCTATCGAATATGAACGTATACTTAATATAAGAGTTAATATATGTATCTATTTTACTTACGACAGACAGAGATACATAACTATTACGATTTTAAGAGAAACTCTAGAGAAGAAATAGCAACAGAAAGGTACATAGTAACAGTAGTACATGTTGTAAAATATCTACATCACAATCCAAACAGAAATTTGTATTTTAAATAGAGCAGATGGAAATCTAGTCAGCGAAAAAACAGTTAATCATCAGTTCATTAATTGCGAGCTGTCTTACTTTAAATGAAACACCACATACACTGTAAATCATTACTCTATTTTTAAGGTTAATTCTACATAACCAGTAAATTTACGTAATTCTTTCAAAAGGGAGTCACATTGTGAAAATACATACAATGTATAAATACATTTTTCTAAGAAATTTAGTTTATATAACTGGATACATTTAGATACAACAGTCGCAATGAAATGTTGCACTACAAAAGTACGTTTACAGCACGTATCGTGGCTAAATTCTTATAGCGTATATTGTAGGTTCTAAAATATAGACCCAATATTATATGCAGCGTAATAATTTGTAGTTATAACTTAAGATTAGCAGAACCTACCCTGTCAATCTCGTTGTTTCTTACTGGAGTTATTAATTTCATGAATCTCTTAGCGCATCTTGGAAATCAGTGAATCTAGGTGCAGGTACCTTTATTTTTTAGGTAATGTATATAGGGGCAATTAAAAATGTGGGATCCTATTTGAAAAAAAAAAACGAAATTATTCGGATTAATCGAATATCTATTCGAAATTGGAATGATATTAACATCATTAATACAATATACATACATTGTTGATGTTTAATTTGAACCTCGCATCATATCAAAATACATTTCTGAAAATTGATACATATTGGACCCTTTATTATTGAATTTATATGCATATTCGAAAACCCATAACGTAGAGGCATTCTCCGTCAACCAGGAAAATTCATATCCGTTCCCTGTTCGATCAAGAGTGTCGTGAATTTTAAAACTTAAGTTATACTTGCGTTATTTGAGATTTGTCTAATACATCATCGCTCTGAATGATCCTTTGAACTGCACTGAAATATTTCTTAAACTTATCGCGAAGTTTTACGAAGAACCGTCTTCATTTATGTTATGAAAATAAAAGGGAAGAAATATGGTATCTGCTGAAGCACTAATTCACGAAAAAGAAAAAATTCCAGCAATATATCACCAATTAGAAAACATTCAAACAATTAGACATGAATATCACAAAATGTAAGTCGCAACGCAATTATGGAGAATAAGAGGTCTCTGAACAGTGTAATAGATTTCGCCAAGAAAGTTTGTATATAATCTCTTCGCGACAATCTTGCCAAACCTTTCTGGGACATCGTTCCTGTTTGACGACAAGGTATAACAGTACAACTTACTAGAGTTCTTCATCAAATATAAATTCTCCTCCAACTCAACAGATATGAATTACACTATTAAAGGCATAATCAATATGTCCAGTATAATGTATGAAAAAGATTCCTGCAAGAATGTGAATGATTTTTGTTGAATGTTTCATCATGTTGAAATATTTGAAGGAGTGGGGAGATCCATTAGTGAGCTACTAATAATTTTTAATATATTTTTTTTATTTTATATTTTTTGTTATATGCAAGGTGATAGTTTCTAGAAAGATATTATTTATATCAGAATAATATGAGTTTATTATTATAAATATAAAATTAAATATTATAATAGTAGTTATAATTATAAAAAAAATTGATTCATTAGAATAATCTCTTCGCACCAATATCGTCAAACTTTTCTACGAGGGTGGCTTTTTATATATCCGGAATTGCCGATAATGATTGCTAGGCGTAAAGTCTGACATTATTTGACTATACACATACTGAAAACGTTTTGTTATACCGATACTATTTGCGTTACTTAGCGACTTGAAGATTTCATCTCAGTCAAAACATGGAATTAACTTATAAGAATTTTCCTGCGATGATTTGCTACGACTTTCGACGAGAATTATCTCAACAGCAGTGCATCGATCAACTCACTTCAGCTTTTGGCGATGAAGCACCATTTAAAACTACTGTTTAAGTGAATTCAATCGTGGCCGTTGTTCACTAAGAGACGAATTTAAAGAAAGCCATCCAAAATCGATTTTTGTGCTAGAAATCATCGATGCTGTGCGCGAAATGATAAAACAAGATCGTCATGTAACGTACGGTGCGATTGAGGTACCCCGGTTATTAGCATTACAAGCATACACACGATTTTACACTAATATTTAGACGTGTGTAAACAGCAATCGACTGTACGGCCAAAGCCAACAAAAGTTGTTCGTACGAGAAGCATCTCGAAGCAAATGGTCGCCTTTTTTTTGGGATAAATGGCCATATAGCTACAGTGCCACTACAGAATCATAGAACGGTCAATTTTAAATGGTACATAACCATTTGTTTACCAGAAGTCTTTGAAGAAATAAAAGCAACGTAGGATCATTCTTGACCATGACAACGCGAGCTCTCACACATCCACCCAAACAACTCAATATTTAACCGATCAAAACATCGAATTGATGAGTCATTCAGAAATCATTGATTTGGCACTCAATGATTTCTTTTTGTTTCCGTTCGTAAAGAATAAACTACGTGGTTAACGATTTTCGACGCCAAAGGAAGCGACTGATGCGCTGAAAATGCATGTCTTCGGGATACCTCAATCAGAATGGAAAAATTGCTATGAAAATTGATTCAAACGTATGCAAGTCTATCGATCATCCCGGAAAATATTTTGAAAAACATTAAAACTATTCTTAAATATAAATTGTCAAGTTGCTTCGAATAACAATAACATTTTTCTCTATTGAAATATTAGGAGTTAAACCTGCCTTGTGTTCTTCTTGCACACATTTTTTATTACTACGTCTTTGGCAAAGTCGACGCAGGTACGGTGACGTAAGCTCGATAAACAAGTCAGCAAGAAAAGCTTGAAAAAGCGAGCGAGACGAGAGAAAAAATGCCAAGAGCCTAACATGTACCAGGCAGTAGCAGCAGTTAGCGCTGCAGTTATTAGCTTTAAAATTTTTAAACGACTGAAGAGGTCGTCCGACAAATGTAAAGCGGAGTACAACTTTAATGGCGCTCGTTAGGTAACGCTGCACTCCATTGTAAAAAGATCTCCGAGTAATTATTTTTATAATTACTAGTCGAGCGAAAAACACTGGCAGGTAATCAGGCTGGCCTCCTCCTCCGTCACCTCCGTCGCTCTTTTCTACCTTTGTTCAACGCTGTCACCGGCAGATTTTACCTTTTGACATAGAAAACAATGGCTAAAAAGTGTAACGTTTCTAGCAGCGCCGCACGTCTACAACTACCGCAGTTCGAATCACCGTAGCGGCGATAATTACTACATGTAAAGAGTAAATTGGAGCCCTGATCAAGTAAGGAAACAAGCGCCGTCACTGCACTATTATGTTTCCGATAAGGCAGTAAAATTGTAACTTGTTTGAACACCATAGGTGCGAATTATGGGACTGAGAAGTATTCTAATAGATCTTCGCAAATCTCGCTAGCAATTATAATACGTTAACAACACGTAGTTCAATTAAGACTGGTAATGAAAGCACGTATGTACAATAGGATTTTTTAGACGTACGACCACGGTATCGAAATGAAACTGACTGAAACTTTGGTACTATCTCTCTCTTATACTCTTTCGTCTAAATTCTAAAAATTAGACGAATCCTACGATTAAAGAATCCAAGCTTACACTGCTTGTACACACAAAATAAATACCGTAGTTCGACTCTGTTCATTTACCCAATTAGTTAAGATTGATGGAGTTAAAATATCACGGGGTATAGTTACAACTCCTTCACAGTGAAAAGCAGAAAATTATATACTCTTGGAATTTTTACATTTTTTCGTTCTTGTCTACTCCTTAATGTTAAAATTTTACCGATGCACTGTAGAAATTCTTCGCTAATATCGAATTTCATCCGCTTCGATATCTTTTTGTGTTAAAATTTACCGCCTCGGTGTAAAACAATGATTACTAATCGACTGTTCATAAATCACCAAGAGCTCAGAAGCTTGAAGAGGATTCGCAAAAAGATATTGCAGTGGCGGAGTTTTAAATTCCAAACGTACAAAAGATAAAGATAGATTAAGCAGTTTATGATTTCATTAACGTTTGTTTTGAAAAAAATTATCATTTTGTTGCATTGTGCACAGATGGTGCAAAATCAATAATCAAAAAAAAATTGTAACAACTGAGTATGCAGAAGGCATATAGAAGCTGATAAAACGATACAATAAGTGCCTAAATTTGAATGGCGACTACGTAGAAAAGTAGCTAATACAGCTTCGTTTAATTATACCTAGTAAAACTTTCTATAGGAAAAAAACGTAAAGAACGTCCTTTACTTTCCGAATAGCCCTCGTATAATCGCAGACATTACTTTTTACAACCCACTGTATGGCTTGTGTATGTGTTGCCAATAAACTAGAGATAAACATCTTTAGAAAAAAAACAATTCCAATAGATTCATTACGGCTGCCTTGTACCATTACGAACAACAAAAAATGTTAGCGTTTAATTTTCTAATTAATAAACTTAAGTTAAGTCAGAGTAGTCACGAAGAATAACGAATATACATAAAAAAAATGTAGCGGTGAACGATAGCTTATCTTCAATATTAATTCTGCCAATATAAACAATATATTAGAAATTCCACGATTTTGATTTTAACAGACATCGGTAACAAGAAATTTATAAAACTACTTTTTATTCAGAAAGGCTTAGGCAGAGCTCACTGCTAACAATATATCAACGTGTGTCTCGTGTCAAGTAACACTTTAAAAAACATTTTTGGGTAGTACTAAAGATAACCCAGACATGAAGCAACGGTCTGAAATTTGTCAGATTACATATAATGATTGTGATAAAATTTAATATTGGACAAAGAAAGAGGATTATTAAAATAAAGTGTAAAGAACATATAAGGCACTTTTATTTTGATAAATCAGAATTGTCGAGCGGAATAGAGAGCGTGATGAAATCCGGAAATGGATTTAAAAAGGTTTGAAATTACTTAGACACGAAAGTTTTTTAAACTTACTTAATAAAGAACAACCTCTAATTGCACAGTCGAGATATATGGATCTATTGTATTACGGTAAGCTGCATATTCAGGACTACTCAGTAGGTTGTAAAAGGTAAGTAATTTAAGAATTTTCAGAGTATGCATGTGATTGTAATTTTTATATTGCATTGATGCTTCGAATAAAATGGTTAACGCGTATGGTCTGTAGTATATTGAGCCACATGCGTCTATTATACGACCTCGTACTTGCAATCATAGTGATTACTTTGCGTACTTCATATTGCACCAAATTAGTAAAATTAAAATGTATACAAAAAAAAAATAAAATAAGACTAAATAAACAACTCCCATTATCGTTGTAAGGTGTATAATGACAAAGATTTTACGGTTTTACATTAAGAAGACATTTTTCCTCAGTTCCCCAAAAAATCCTTGATTGTTTCCTGTCGGTGGGGAAAGAACGAGCTGAAGAAAAGCGCGGTCAACGTTAGGATTTGTTCAAGAAGCCATAAATAGATTAGGGAAGGACGAGCAATCAGGATAATAGGCCGGACACTTGATCCGGGATTTCAGCAATACGGCGCAACGCTGTTGCCGCTGTCCGTCTCCCCCATGTTTACCTCCACCAATCACTTCCGATCACTCATTTTTGTACAATTGACGTATCCACTCTAATTTCCGACCGGCGCTCTCTCTACTTTACTCAATAACACTCGTTTCTGTCAACGTTACGTCGTCGTCGACAAAAAAAAAAGCCGAAACGCATTCGATGCATCGCAAAACTCATCAAGTTTATTAATTTTCTCTTCCGTTAAGGATTTAGTAAGGAAGGAATACTTTTAACGACCACATGATTTGTCTTTAAGCTATTACTTTAAGGGATTGCTTATACAAGGGCCGATAGGGAAGTGCTACGTTTTCCAAAACATTCTGACATAGACCTTTTTGATAAAATTTCAGTTTTTACTATTTCAAAAAATTGCACACATAACACTATTTAAAAAACATAGTAAATGAAAAAAAAAGTAATTTAAGGGTGAAAAATTATGCATCCGTTCGTATTCAGGAACTGTTGGAAGTAAGTGGAAAAGTTGTCCTTTTAAGTAGAGGGAGTGGAATTGCTCGAATTTCTCGACTGCTCCATTCTCTAAGAGCTTCAAAAATTCGTGGTTTTTTATTGTAAAGTTCAAGTAATCCCATAAGAAATAACTACACGGTGAAAACATCCGATGATTAAGGAGACTCACACTATATTCATATGCAATCAGATGGGACGTTCTAAAAAAAAAAATTCTTGCACCATCCTGCAGCCATAGCACCGTGCCTTAACATTTCTCGGCATTTCTCTTTAATATCGTCTCGCAATTTAGAACTCAATTGTGCGTGGTAGGCCCCTGTAATGCGCTGTGCCTTTTGCAAATAGTCAGTCAGGATGATTCCTTGAGCATCCCAGAGCACAGATAGCGGAACCTTTCCAGCAGACGGCACGATCTTAAATTTGCGCGGAGGAGGAGAACCATGATGTTTCCACTCTCTACTTTGCACTTTGTTCTCGGGATCACAGTGACGCATCCATGATTCATCCATGGTCACATACCGACTAAGAATTCTTTTTATTTCCTTGTTACCTTTCCAAAAGACGCTTACAAATCAACACCCGATTTCCCTTTTTGATCAATGATTAACATTCTGGGGACCTATCTTCTACTCATCTTTTTTATATCTAATTCTTTAGCCAGTATGGTATGCAGCATATGATATGATAAGCCGGTATCTTCTACAATGCCTCTGATGCGTATTCGTCGGTCTTGTAGTACGATATCGTGTACCTTCTTTTTAATGTTTTTGTTTTCGTTATCGTTATGGGAAGACCACCGGCATGTTGGTTTTGATAGGATGTTCTTTCGCATTTGAAATCTCGATACCAATCTCATAAGAAACACCAATAATTGCCACAATGTCTTTATGAATTGGAGTTGGCGTTATGCCCTCCTTCTGGAGGTAATTTAGTACGACTCTTTGCTCAGGCTCCATTTTTATGAACAATTACACTACACAATTGAAGATTTACCCACAGCGCAACACTTTGTGAAACAAACTTGATATCATGTAGATATGATCTACAAATATAAGTTAACTAAATGTCAAAAACATTAATAAAAAAAGCAAATAAGAATTAGGTGAGGAGGATCTGCACTCGTACTTCAACGAATTCTAATTTATAACATTTTGAAGTAACTATTATAGTTTATGCAAATTATGATAATTTCATTTTCTAGTAAGTCTAGCACTAGCACAACCTTCTTTTGACGTAATTACGTTATATTCAACAATTGCTGCAATATACCAAATAATCATGATTCACGTTTCACTTATAAGTACACACACGCGTCTTGGAGGCAGTGGCTTGCTAACATGATTTGGCGGCCTATATATCAATTCCGATATCAAAAATTGACTATAGATATTTGCAATTTACTATATTAACAAAAATGCACCACCATAGTTCCAAAAAAGAAACTTTTACGAAGTAACAATAAAGACCAAAACGGTTAATTTTTATGTTGCAGAAAATTCTAAAACCTACAGAGGGGATATGAATATTCGCCGTATTCGTAAAATTTAACACCAAAAATATCAATTGGCACATCGCAGTGATGACATTCTATCATTAGGGAAAAGAATCTTGTCATCGTAACATATAAGTATGTACTTGATTAGCATCGTGAAGGAAATGCGGTTACATCATAGTATTTTAACTCCGTCGTTTTTAACTATTTGTACAAATGGACGCGAGAAAGCCACTAGACGGAGTAAAAATACTGTATTTTTTGTGTGTAACCTGATTCCGTAAATTATATATGCGGTTTGAAACGCTGATTTTTTACATTGTCCTAGCAATGGATATCTAATCCATTTGTAATAGTGGAGGATTGGAAGAAACTAGAGAAAATATTAATGTTCGTACAATGCTGTGCACAAAAGCGAGTACAAAAAGGAATAAAATAATGCGATGCAGTGGAAAAAAGAGAAGTCCACTAGAGTACATAACGACGGCGATATTAAAGAATCCCATTCGTTTCACTACTACTATTACTACTACCCCAAAGCATCCATTTCATCCGCCCGTCTACGTTGCGTAGCGTCAGCCGCGGCCCGGCATTTATAAAAAAAAGTACAGATGAATGTCATTTGCGATTCTTTTTCCGCGGAATGAGCGCGCGCGACATTTTTTAAAAGAGAGCAGAGCAGGTAGCGGGGACTCTCATTTTAAGGCTCATTGATTCGTTTGCTTTGTTCGACGGCCGGCTCCGACGAATGATTCCGTCTCGTTCTCGTTCCGGGGCTTCATTACGGCTCAGCTATTTGCATTTAACGAGAATGCGGGGCGAAAAAGAAGTCTCGTTTCTGTTTAGAATGTAAATTTGACGGGTTGATGAGGCTTGTGAGGCTATGAGATGAACTGCAGCGGGGCAACGGCGACGACTACGTCGACGCTACTGCTCGATGGAGGTGGCACTATTAGGTCGTGAGTACGACGACGGTAGTCTATTACCAAGATCGGAACAGATTTTATCAAAACCTTTTTATAGGAACCATTAAAATAAGACATTTTCAAATCGCTTTTTATTATCATTGGTTTCCAACTATAGAAATTACATTTTTGGATTTCGAAGAACATTTTCGAATGAGTATACAGATACCAATCCACATATTTCAGCATATTAATGAAGATTAATGATACTAAATAAACAGGAACACACGTTTGTTATCATTGCCTTGTTCTTTGGCACAATGTGGCGCTTTTAATAAAGTAGATATGTATATATTTTATGTATTAGATAATAATAATATAATATATTTCCAAGAGGACAGGAAATTATCATAGTACCCAGGAGCAATAGAAATAAACTAGATATAAACCTAAAAATTAAATAAGAAATACAATATTTATAATGCCACTCGAAGTGAACTTTAAATTAAGATATAAGAGTAAAATGTATATTAACAAAACAAACCGGCGAACCGAGCAGAAATGGTGGAAAGAACTGAATCGAAGTTGTTGGCATTAACATCATCACAGAGGTGTGCGACATGCCTAAAATTGTGGCGCATCAAGGATATGGGAAACCTCACACAAATATTTGTCGTGTTATGGTAACAGAAAAAGGCGAAAGATAATCTGGTGTTTGCTCTAGGTACCAAAAAATTACTTTTATATAATAACAATAAATAATTCGATTATTAAAGAGAGAAAATAAGAACTTTCGTAGTGACATAATTCTTCTCGCGTAAAGTGCTATGAAAAACGTTGTACATGGAATTTCTATCCAGACAAGATCCAGATACAGAGTATAAAAATTTTAAGAACTTCCTTTGGACAGAGTCTACAGAATTCATGCGAGTTATGTACATTACTGTGCAAAAGAAAGAGCCACCTAGATAAATTTCATGTAAAGAAAATTCAGAGAAAATGTGTAACCATAATGTAAGTAACTATATTGTCCCATAAATGTTAAGAACTAATACAATATTTATATCACTAAGTAGTATGCTGAATATCTTCAAAACTTTCAGTTTTTTAATATTTTGTATGGCAATACTTATTTCTAATAGTGTTTCTTCCACGAGCATGGAGACAATCATGCCGTGCTCTGATGTAATCGTCCGGAAAACGTTACAATTCTTGTTGCAATATATACGACTATATATATAATACAACTCATTTAAAGTCTTTGGTACGTTTTCAAACTTTTTACGGTCAAGATAATCCCAAACATGTTCGATAATATTTAAGTCCGGGCTTTATGGCGGCCAGAGCATAGTGTGAACTAATCCGTCCTCTTGTAGTTGACTTAAATAGTTCTTGACCAATCGAGAATGTCTTTGGGACTGTTATCCTGCTGCAGGAGGAAATTATTGCCAATTAGACGATGCTTAGACGGTACAGCAAGTGAGTCCAATATTGTTAGATATTTCTATGCTGGAAGCTTCTCTTCAATTTTAATATATTGGACATTGCAACCCCCATGTTTCGCACTTACTTCTTTTCTGTTTCTTAGAGCTGTTACTTTCAACAAGTGTGTATCCGGTGTGGTAAGTTTTTTAGGTTGTCTAGGCTGCAGCTTACCCACCTCTGCTTGACTGTAACCTTCTTGATGTAAAACAACAACTTTCATTTCTATTTAATAACGATATTTTCGCACTTTTCCAAATGTAACCACTGGATCACAACTTGCAGTACCAGCTTTGACAGTGTACTCACTTCTACATTATCACTTTTTCTATTAAGAATATAACATAAAATATAATTTCCAGGTAAACTCTTTCCACTCAAGAACTACAATGAACAATAAGCACAGACAAACAGACTCAACCATAAATTTTATTGCCTGTCAATACAAATAGCGAAAATGATCCTACCTGCGGCATACCTGCTTATCCGATTATTTATCGCATTCTTGAATACTACAGAAAGATTACGACTTCTAAGTATTCTTTTCTATATATGTGCTGGTATAGCATTTACTAGATGGAAGTAAAACGTAAATATCATTACAATTAAAAATATATTAAGAAATATTTTCAGTGCCCTCATCATTACATAAACTTTTAAAAAACATACTTATTTGCTCGTTTCTTTTGCACGGTAGTGTAAGTGAAAAACCAGATCGAAACACCATACTCCAGAGAACAAAATAAAGCGGATAACGCTTTCATGTGATCGAAATCCTTGCTGTTACGATAAATGAATGCGCAAGTAATAGAAATGGTGTTTGAAAAGATGGGTCAATCAAGAATGCCACATATGTATATGTATATTTCATATATTTCCTACCTCGACAAAAGCTAATAGTGGAATTTGGCATATATATGATGCTCAAAGCTGATAGCAAAATATATGGATGTGCTAGTGTAGGATCACATAAACCTGGCAAAATAGGACAGAAATTGAAAATTATCTGGATCTGGAAGAGGTCAAACATGTATCTCTAAAAGAGAGCGATCGCTTGGTCATACGTCCACTATTCCAATTGCTACATGTTAAAGACATATTAAATCAAGTCAGGTTTAATTAAACCTTAGACGAAGGCAAATAAAATCGTTTTTCACTGATACGAATAAAATTTAAAAGTTTAGGGGTACTACTTGTTCACACGATTTATGCTGATGAAAAAATGTTCTCCCTAACAGAAAGTCCAACTAAATTCTATCTGGTTCAAGACGTACTTGCAAGAGGTTCCTTGAAACCAAGACCATACCTTGGGTTGACAAGAAGGAATACAAAAAAAAAATGCTGCAAAAACTTCTAGCAATTGGGAGTAAATGGCCTCATTCTAATAGAGCTCAAACAATTTACATCCAACAAGATAATACTAAGTCCCACTTAGACCCTGACGATGAAGATTATATCGAACGCTTTCGACATGAATTCTAATTCACCAGCTGTCCTTTATTAAAGTTATGAAAGTGACCCATGATAGTAATTATAAGGTACGTCACCTTTGAAAAGATCGTTCAAGAAACTAACAATGAAATCAGTGAATGCGAATCGTATACTACATATATTTAACGGTACTGACGAGTAGTTAAAAGATTCGTTCAATAGATTATCTTTTTAATGCTAATTATGCAAATTTGTTTATAGACATCGATACTTACTTCCGAATGAAAGAAGCATAATTTAATGTGTAAATCGATTAGAAGTCAATTAAACAAAGGCCTGACATGATTTAAAGATATTTTATCGGAATCAAGAACAATCTCAGCGTGAATTTTGAATAGGATACGCGGAGATGTAGTTACTAACAGAAGAATTAAAAGAGGAAATACAAGGCCACAGTTGTCATACATTCTACACGTTTTTCGATATCTTTCTTCTATTTCATTTTTCACATCCTTGACGTTTCTATGCTCGTTCAGACTAAACGTATCTGTTTTAATTTCCGATGCTAGAGGATTCATCATTCCTGAAATTTTTGCGCTAGAAAAAATGAATGCAGAATCCCCGGGCGATGTTTCTAATAAGCATACAATAGGGAGTCCGCTTTGAGCCAGACGAAATTCATCCATCTCCGTGCGGAATATTTTACTAGACTAACGCCAAAGAGGATTTTTCAGATAACGTGTGTTCCAAAAGATACGTTACATACCATTTTGTTTCTATAACAATGCCTGATAGATTAATAAATATTCGACTTCAAGAGAATAACCGCTGAATTAATATTGTGCCACTATTTTGGTCAACAGTTCAAAACTGCCCACAAAATTACTCAAATTCGATAATTACGTAATATTTCATGCGCTTAAGAATAAGCCCCGTCGGATTGTGAATCATAAATTAAATCATTATATGGGATTAGAGACGATTATACCCATAGTACGCCGCGTTAAGCGTCCTTAATTTTCGTCCTGTAATGTAACTCATACTTGTATTACGGCCGTTTTATCATAAAATCTACGAGTGATTTACGATTTGTTATTAGTAAAATTTACGATTTAAAAATATGGAAGGTATTTGTTATTTTACGACGACAGCATTTATGCTGATAAAGAACGAAATAGGTGGAAGTCCTTACGAGACACAGTAATGAGGAGTAAGTTTATCTATATAACTAGTAATTTCAAAAAATTCTTTTTATTGTAACACGAAGTATTTTACACGTCTTTTATGTAAAATAGTTATACAAAATTTTCTATACAGGTGCAGCTTTATTTACGATAAAAGGTTGAATTAGAATTACGTTTAGCTTATACAGTGTTATTTGCGTAGATTTATCATTTACTGCATGTTATAGATTTAAGAATGTAAATCATATCTAAGAGCCAAAAATAATCGAAATAATGTCTATAGGAAGTATCTATAGTATTCAGAGACGGTCTTTGACTTTGTCATATATTTTTTAATTTTCTTTTGATATGGTCTACTTAGCCGCCTCCAGATTTGGTTGCTCTCGTACGATGTACGTTGTGGACTATAGTGAGGGCCGGCCCTGATATGCATGCAAGGTAAAACTTTTCTTAGAAATTTTGATAAAATGTTCTTTAACGGTCCAGGCGCGCTAGTGATAACAAAATAGATTAAAGAAGAATTTTACTATCAGTTAACATTTTACTCAATCAGTGTTATCGATTCTGTTAGGATATTTGAATGTGTCGATATACATTTCGCTTAGATACTTGTGTACGCTGTTGTACAGATAAGTAGTGCTGACTCTAGCGATATACGGAACAATATATGTATGTAGCTGTTTGCACGTTAGGGGCGCATCTATCCTATATCTGTTTATGTCATATGTATGTTATTCATTTTGTCAAGTTATCACACCAATAGAAAAAAAAATACGCGAAAATGTAAAAAGATTGCGTGGGTGTAAACTGCATCTCACTGTTTTAAATAGTTAGTCAGGTCTCGAGTTTAGTATACGTACAAAAAATATAGATTTTAAAATATACCTTTTGTGTAATAATAATAGACCAGCTGATGATATCATCAGAATAGTTCACTGGATAAGTTATTTTTGTTACTGTTGTTGTATACCAGATGTTCTAACTTATACTTTATTTCTTATGATAAAGCGGGATTCCCACAGTGGTCTGCAAATCTAAGACATTAAAACTTATCAATAATATCTAGCAAAAACAAAAATCATCAATTTCGACCAAAATGTCCTCCAGAACTAAACCTATTTCCTTCACCTCCTACTTTACTATTGAAGTTATTGTTTCCTCTTCCACCAAAACTGTTCTATCCACCATCTATGCCTCCTCCTCCTTCAAAACTGCCTCTATATCTTCTTCCACATCCACTATCAAAATGTGCACCTTCATCCCACTTCTACCTTTTAAAACCTCTCCTATCTACATTAATCAGATACATTTCCATCGGCGTACAGCTGTTAAAAATATACGCCTCAGGAGGTGCGCAGCTAAGGGATTGTACTATGGGTTCACAGACTTTTCGCCTGTGACATTTAATTGGTCTCATTTTTAGCCATAAATTCTTTATCCGTGTAACAACGCAATTTTTACGTAACTACGTTCAAGTTGACTATTACAAGTTAGAAACTGTCAATACTTATAGCAAAATTCTGTCGAAATACCGAAATATTGTAATAGAAATATTCACGTATTTCAATTTTCAAAACGTAGTGTTTCCTATTCATCCTGTATAATATGGAGACTTGTATATATAATCCGATGATCGATAGCCATGTAGCCTGATTATCTAAATTTGATCTTTTGTTCTCAACTGCTTGTAATTAAGTCATACTTTGGTCAAATGCAGTTTAAATAATGTCAGTGAATTAGTATTTAGTACGAACGAATGGTCTTAAATAATATTATATAGGTAAGCGAGAGGTAATACCCTCACGTAGCTACTATTTATAATGATATTATTGGCAAGCACTTTAACGACAAAGATGATTACAACAGTGAAATTTAAAAATATTAACACCATAAATGGTCACATTGTTTTTAATAGCTCAATTCATTAATAATCCAGCAGTATGTTACTTTGTTTTATGTAAATTTACCTCACATTACATTAATTACAGTTCATCTCTTACGATCGTCATGTTAATAAATATTTTTGGAATTATACCGTTCAGTAACCAGTTTATGTATCTTCCATTAAAGCTTTTCGATTACCTACCGACAAGAGAAATTTATACATTATCCATAATCGGATAGCTCCCATCAGTATACAAATAACTAGATTAAATCTTCTGTAAACTTCGTCCCGTCCAATTCGAAATCATCTTTCTCTTATTTTTCCCCATATATAAACATCCGTTATTACGGCTTTCCTTTATTATGTAATTTTGATAATCCTTTATTTGCGCCCATCATCGTATTTTCCTCCTCGTTCATCTCCATTTCCATCTATCTCCATCATCATATCACCGTCATTTTTACGACTTGAATATGCGCGAAGCTACGGCTGTAGCTGGGGTCCAAACTATGCGATTACATTCAGTACGGAATGTCTAAATGAGCATTGAGATGTTATAATGGCGTTCACCCCCCCGCTGGCCGATTTGATTTGGAGGGCGGCATCCTTTGATCTCACCGCCCTCACCAACCCCTTGTCCGTCCGTCGTAAATGTATATATGCGTTGATGCCGTGCTGCTGCTTCTACAATCTCTTCTATTTTGCAAGTGACTCATCAATTTTCTTCGCCCGGCACACGTTTGTTTAATTTTCAAGTTAGCCCAGGATAAATTACTTTCCTTTCTCTTTCTTGTTCGTTAAAAAAATCGTGTAGATGTTGGGGTATATACTGGGTGAGGTTCTCTAATATGTTCAATGTAAAAATTGCAGTAATGTATTTCATTTCGCTCGTTAACCAGGTGATTTTCTTATAGTAGAGCTCGTTATTAAAAGACATGCAGCTTTTTTGGTGTACTAGCTACCGTAATTTTTTGTTTGGATACGGCTAATTTATTTAATTAGCATGATTGGTTACTGGTTTCCTCGTTTCTCGTTACCTGGAAGACTGGAAGATTAGTAAAGTTAGTCAACCTGAAACGCGTTATCGTAAACTGCTACAGCTATATGAGTATACGTATACTTGATTGAGATCCCAGATTTTAGTAAGCACTCACTACTATCACTTAAAAATTTGGCAGATATACTGAATTACAAAAATATCGACTACTAGCAAATCATTACCAAAGATAACAAGTTTAAGTCAATATAAATATGATAAGCATAAATATAATTAATTAACAATGGAAAAATTACATTGATAACGTTTTAGAAACACAACATTAATGAAATGGAACACAAACAAAAGTGAGATTACATATTTAATAGCCCATATTGTAACAGACTTTGGTTCGAAGCTAGAAGAATTTTAAATATTGATTATTTTTTTTATACTAAGTGACAACACTTAGATAACCTAGGTTTGCCAGTAACATATGCAGATTCAACACCATGTTAATTACTAATCCTCACTGTAACGGATGAAGCGCTGTAAATCTAATTTTCCTTTTTAGTTTACTATGGCTCCAAGTTTTCTAAAAACTGTTAGGAAATTTACAAAATCTCTAATACACTTTCGCGTTATGTGTTTACAACTAATAAGAATCGAATTGAAGTTGTTAGTCCTGCAGTTTTAACGTATAAATAAATAGAGTAGAGACAGTGAGTTGCGTATTGTCTCAAATTAAAACTATCCAAACGAAATACTTGCTACTTAAAGCAAAGAGTCAAAACGTTAAAATGTTCAACTAAGCTAGCAAATAAATTGTAATGGTTTATTTCAGCACTGACTTTGTATTTTAATTTTCAAAATATATCTATGGTATATATAATACAAGTTTGTTGAGTTCATTATAGTTTAAATGCAATTTCCATATTTCACACAGCCAAACTTCTCTCGTCAACTCAATTGAATTAAATACACGCGAGGTCCTCGTGTAGGATGCACCTACACTTGTGAAAATGTTAATACTTACTAAATATTACACCTGTATATGTACTGTAATACATTCTCCAAGTCGCTCCCTGGAATAATCGGGGTCTAAGATGTAAAATTACAACTTGTAATGTACAAATCTCTTCAACTACAAATTGTTAAATTTATCATTTGCATATTCTGTAATTAATGGTTTAGTGTGTACAAGTAACTATGAAGTGCTTAGTTATATTACACTTCTGATCAGTGTGTAAGGTCACAAGCCTCAAAACTAACTACAACAAAATACTTTCGCTTAATATATATATATATATATATATATATATATATATATATATATATATAATTGTTCATTCATATTAGTTATTCGAGTATATTTGATATGGATAGCCAGTGATTCATGTCTTAATGTTAACAGATGTGTGTAATTTAAAATGTAAATTATTAAGAAAATAGACCGAACAGGAAAAACATAGAATAATGAGAAAAACAAATCGTATGAAAGAAAAACAAAAAAGAAAAATCTTGGCGCTAGAGGGCAAAAAGGTATTACGTCTCAAATGTTCTATTGTTCGCTCTTTTTTGTGAATTTAAAGCGAGGTTTCTTCTTCTATCTCATTCTCTTTATAGCGCGCTTACGTGAAATTAAAATTTAAGAAAAACAGAAAAAAATCTTTCAGCAAGGCTGAAGTTTTAAGCGAAAACTTTTATTGCTTACTGTATTATTATTTTGCTATGTGTTGTAAAACAAATATCAATAATAAGAGTTTCGAATTTTATTGCTCCAACAACAGTGTACCAACCCAAAATGCATATCTATTTATACCTCACTAAATATAGGTCAAAACTGCAAATACGTAATTGGTATTATCTAAATGCTTTTGTAATAGAATAAACTTAGTACAAAATATTTTAAGAAAGAATATGTATTCAAGTATTAAAACAGATCACATTGAATATAATATTGAAGTTTAATTTCAAAGAAAAGAAAATTAATCATTAGAAATAAAAAGCAGATACTAATTTGCGTACTGCACGTGAATGCATTGGTATAGTTTCTATTAGAGTGAATATCGTATCGAATAGAATAGAAATTTTTCTATTCAATTTAGTTCATGGATTTATATGGGAATTTAGGGTGGCTGCCATATTGTCTTCTTGAAGAAAATCTGCCGTGATAAACGATTACTTCAGCTAACTTTTTTTACAGTAGTGTTTCTTTGGATTAGAAAAGCTTCGATACACACCAAATTTCGGACTCTGCAATAGAATAACTGTATGCGTAAATGGAACTACCTCTATATTTCATGCGGATACTCTACAGCTTGTTTTTTTAGTAATTTACTAGGCCTCCACCACGAACTTTTTTTTTGTGAAAAAAATTCATCGCTAAAGGTTGTAATCTCTCAGTACCCTGAGAAATTACAACCTTCTTCTTCTTTTAAGTAACTTAGGTTTCCGAATTGAAACCGTGTCATAGTTGCATAAGTCTGCCAACGTTTTGCTTTCAGTTGCATATAGCTTCTTCTGGCTGCATGCAACTGACAGCGAAACGATCGACGAAAGATTCCTGCAACTATAACGCGGTTTCAACCCAGAAACTTAAATTCGTTAAAGAAAATGAATACCACGAAAGCCTTCAATAACATAACTAACATAAGTCTTTTCTGCACATGAAATATAAATGTTTCCGAGTAGCTTTTAAGTATATCGCTAGCCTTTATTATGCAACCACCCATGCAGACCTTTTGAAACCAGCTAATAAGTCTGCTGATCTGTATTAATTTTTTAAAGAATAGTTTCAACTGTTCTTTTAATTGTTTGAGTATCAGTCGACATCTTATGCAGTGGTACCACCTTTCGTAGATGAATTCTTCTGTAGACAGTTGCAGCTGCATTGTAATTGTTTGTCTTTATATGCTTGTGAAGCAAAAATTACATTGTTAATTCTTCCTCTGTAACATTCTTACATTTAATTTACTGATCTATTCGTAATTTACAGATTTTGAAATCTTCTCTAATTCAGACCAAAGTTTGCCTTTGGACCAAAGGCCTTATTATTATTCATGCCAGAGAGACTCAATATACTTGATTTCCGAGAACTACGGGAGCCACGTCGTAATTGTTCGCCTTTCCTTAGTTTGTAATCACTTCATATAGTTGGATCATCACAATTTAACCACGTGGTGTATATATATAGGATTTTCCATCAAGACCGGTGCATATTGTTTCTAAAATAACACTGATTTTGTGACGAATTTATGAGTATTTTTTCTTTGGTGTAAAATATAGTTAATAATAATTCTTTCTTGTCATTTCCAATAAAAAGAATGAACCAGTTGAACTCAATTTTCCATGGGCCTTTTCACCTACATTGGGTAGGATGTCAATAATAACACGTTCAATGTTGGTTTCCGAGCCGTAAATAATCGACTCACCAAAGTTCTCTTGAAGTAAGTGAAATGTTTGATTGACAGTGTGACAAGTGACGCTATCTTAACCATATATCGTCCAAATTGAAAAGAAAATTCGGACCAAAGAAACCCAGTCAACACTGATCGTTACCAGCATACTTGAAATAAAGTGTGGTGCAACGACTCCTCCAGCATGAAATACGTACCTACAATCAATTTAAGTCAATGAAATGCTTTTATATGGATTAGTTTCGCGTAAAATTCAGATCAGGTACGATAGTTTGACGTATTTGCAGGAGCATTAAGCCAGAAATGACTTCGTCGCTAAAGATGATTTCCTTATATTTCCTTTTTCTAAAACCGAATTATTGAATCTCAAACGCAATAAATAATCGGTTCAAGTTCTTGGGTTAATGAGATCTTTAAGCACGGAGGCCAAGACCTTTTCGTAAAATTCTTCACCAATTGGTGTTAGAAATGCCCGCGATCCATGAAGAATCGACGCATTTGGATCGTCACGAACACTCAAACCTAGAGCTGTAACATTAACTTTGTTTCTTGTAATTGTTTGTCTCACTCTCTTAATTCAAACTTTTGCGCAATTCAATTGTTCTCCAAGTTGAATGGTTAGAACGACCGACAATTGGAACTAATCCTCCTAAAGCTGACATAGAACGTGCAATTTGTAAATATGGTTGAAGCGTGTATCGTACCATAAGGCACAGAAAACCATAAACCTCAAAAAACAAACTGTACAATGGTACCGTCTGATATAAATCTCAATCTACACATGCGTCGTCCCTAGTGGAAAATCCTTTATGTCCATATTTCAACACTATAAGCAATTACAACTAGTAGTACAGTCACGTATAATTGAATTAATAAGTTACATTAAATAGTATTACAAGTATTTCGAAACTTTAACCAGCTCTGTATATACCTCAGTTTTATTCGAGGGATTAGTAATAGGAGAGATCTTGCTCTAATTTGCTATGAAAAAGTCAAAGAATACTAAATTCTGTCTGGAATATAACACAAGTAAAAACTGAAACGTGGAACTGTTTTAATTCAAAATTAAAGTCCAAATAACACCAACTCTGTATTATAACCGATCATTAACAAAGTTGCATTACGAGTTACTAATCTTGCTGCTAAATTTAGTTTTAATTTCCCTCGTTTCCGAACAGCCACCTAGGAAATACGCAACGTGACCTCACTCGTTGCAGAACGACATTAGCACAAATCGACAACGACGACAGTAGCAACATCGGGCAGAATTATACTAGAAAGTATCTAATAACAAGATTCCCACTTTGAAGTTATTTTAATCAGATGGGGTAATTACAATACACTCGAGTGGTTCGGAGAGTTCGGGTTCGTCCGGCCTGGTTGGCGGGCAGGAGCGGAACGGCGACGGAATAAAGAGGGAACGGATGGCGCGGTGCTAGGCGGCAGGAAGAGATCGGAGGGTGAAAGAGACGCCGAGAGGGTTGGCGCGATGCCCTTCCGGTCGCCAGAGTTGATGAAATTCCGCGCGATCGCCCCGCCCGAATAGTTACGACTTCCAGGAATTCAAATACTACTCCAATATTGCACATAGCACGAATTGTTTGTGTTTGGGTACCTCTGGTTAAACGTTATTGAGGATTATATGTGTAACGATGGATCCGACTGGCCGGTACTAGATGTATCCACACGCGCATAGATTGTGATATCATACTCATGTAACGAACGCTTAATTGCATTCAGATTAGATGGTGAATGGAATAATGTCGGAATGTTACCAATAAGCTAGCTTGGAAACGGGAGTATTTTACGTGGATAAATAAGAAATATGACAGCAAGAATATCACTTTGGTTCGCTCCATTAAATCAACAAAATGTGCGTAAAGCTGAACGACATTAACAGGTGTCAGCTTACTTCTCGGCTTTCTTTTATGGAAGGTTGTACGGTAATATACGACGCTTTACATAATTTCATTAAAGCAATCAATTTTAGTATGGTATTAGTTACAGTTTTACCTAATATATTAGATAGAAGTTTAGTATTGTACTTTAGATTACTTAATTTTTATTTTTTACTATTTTATATCTAAAAAGAAAACACCCGGGCAATACAGTTTAACTCTTCTTGATTCTCATACTGTAGATTTTATTCTTTTGTTGATTAACTATAATCGATCGATTAAACTTGATTCGTGAGAGAGCGTCTTTCTATATTACTTTTACAACTGTGGAGGTGTTGGCGTAAGCGTCTCAAGACAGAAATACTATGGCATGTTGTATCGGCTCATCATATGGCGCTTCAATACATACACATAAATAATATAACACAAAGAATGTGCACATTACTATGAAGTGATCTGATGCTACAGTTTCTTCTTTTTCTTCTTCTTATGTTGTCTTTGATTGTTACACCTTACTTTGGAAAAAAATAACCAAAATAGGTGTTTTAATTTCAGATAAATGCGTGTAGGTACCGATTTCATGCCCATGATCCTTGGATCTCAAACTACCAGTGTTGTATTAAGCTATTGCGCATAGCCAGGTTTATTCTTACAAAGCATAAGTTGGAAACTAGCCCTCTGAGCCAGCTTAATTCCATAAAAACTTTTTACTCCCAATTCCCATAACAACAATCTAAAGATCCGAGAATCTACCAAAATTTATAAATGCCCCAACCTCAATACCCTCTGCATACTTGTGACGCACGCACAACGAAAAAAACATATAAAGCCATTCCGTCTGTGACTATGTTACAGCGAATATAACGTATTATTAGTATTCTAAAATTAAAATAAACATCCTTCTGCTGTGCTGTATCGTAAATTCTACTGCATACTCTTTGAGAATTGAAATTTTTCTACAAGTGCCTAACTACATTCTAACAAAGCATACATACAGGTACATTATCCCAATACACTGTCCACGACATCAACTGCTGTATTGAATTCTCCTTTGATTTTGATTCGGAATCATTCTTCGCAAGGGTAAACAAAGTAATCGATTTCTCATTTTCAGTGACTTTAAATCAGTTACTCTTAAATAATGTTTTAAATTCACGTCATTGTATTTATTTCTTCTTCATTTTTTTAAGACTCCATTTTTCTTGCTTCTGTCCAAACTCTTGTTCATTTTGCGAATCGGAGTTCGTGGAAGAAGTGTGCACCTTTCACCGAAAAAGAAAAAACCAAAATATGCGAAATTAACCGCTCACTCTTTTGTTATTTTTTCGTTCCCTCATTTTTTAAATTAATCTAAATCATAACAGTATCTCTGTCGAAGTCTACATCTTGTGGAGTGGTTCTAGGTACACTCTTTTTGTAACTTCCTCATATTCTCAATATTAACTAACTTTCTCCACTAATAATGTGACTAGCTCATGGGGTATTTCAACACTGCAGTGCTAACGCCCTTTCAGTCCTACCAACGATTAAACAAAATATTTTCTGAAATACTAAGTTGCATCTTTAGGTTTTAAATTTAGTTGAAATATTTTGAAAAAAAAATAGTAGGAAATGAGAAATGTGGTTAGTGTTATAAGAATGTCAAATTAATTTTTGCTTTTATATGAAACCCCACAGTTTTTTATAGTTATTCAGAAACAGCACCATATTGAGTTTGACCATTTCTAGAAAAAAGGTGACGTATTGCCAAATAACTAATTGCACATTTGAGTTAATTGGGTTTCAGATAAACCTAAGGTAGTAGTACCGTTTAATGTAAATTTTATGGCGACTACTGTATTTGCTGGTTCCTCTTTAAATGTAGAACCACTTTATCTA
This sequence comes from Trypoxylus dichotomus, assembly GCA_023509865.1. Lineage (NCBI taxonomy): Eukaryota > Metazoa > Arthropoda > Insecta > Coleoptera > Scarabaeidae > Trypoxylus > Trypoxylus dichotomus. The sequence goes on along the minus strand of CM042074.1, from coordinate 40,263,965 downwards.
GGCTTTTTTACATGTCTGGTAAAAAGAATTTGACTGTCTGAAGAATATGTGTCTTTTGAAAATTTTAATTAACAGTCTGTTAGTGTCTGGAAACTAATAACTATGGTAACAATACAACACAACAAAAAAACAAACTCTCGTTTTTTTGGAACCAAGTCAACTAATATCCCTTTTACTGTTAAGGTGTTGATAACTTCCATATGTCTGGACATATTGCCCATCACATTCATATATAATCTCATGTTCGTAGCTCTTTGAAACACTAAAATAGGTAAAAATGTTCTACAAGAATAATTCAAATACCTTGTGTTGTATTTGTTGCACCATGTTATTGGTATGCAATTTTACTGATCATTACCTTGATGTAAACAATTTAATCCTAAAAAATCCTAATCATGTTTAGAATTTTCTTTACATTGTCTTTTTGTGGGAATATAATTTATTCAAGGGATCAAACAGTTCATGACAGATAGTTACGGGACATAAGCAAACTTTCGTAAGAAGAATAAAATCTACTAGCGTTCTAATTAATTTCTATTGCAATCGTATATTTACCTAACTAAAGATGCTGAATGGTTTATAAAAGAAAATAAATGAAAATCTGCCATTAATGAAAAAGCAGAAACAATAAATGCAATTGATAAATTTAAATTAGCAACAAATAAACATTAGGTTATTTGAAGATTGCGGAAAAAAAACAAATTCACGCAACTATATTATAATGAAAAAAAATATCAAACAATTGAATAGAAATTTACTTCTGTGTATTGCTGCTGTGACCATCTTCTTATTTTATTAAAAGGTTATTTTTAAAATATTAATTATTTTCCAAATATTAATATCCTAAGCCTGAAAAAATAATTTTCGTTTAGGGATATTGTAGACATTATTTTTCTTTCTCTCTAATTCTCTTACTTTAGTTTGTTGGATCCCTTTCCATTTGAAAATCCAAACAAAATTTTAAGCCAAAAGTTGTTTGCCTTTAAAACTATAGGTAGTTAAAAATTAAAAAAAAACAGATATTTTCATCGTATAACTATCGTTATCTATCACGCCAAATTAAACTTAAAGATAAATGACTATTTCTTCAAATGTTTCTTCTTGAAAACAGTGATAAAGTACATGATTTTGTTAGCTCACGAAACTTCTTTATACGCAGTCGTACACAACATGCTACAGATACTAACTAAAAATTGGAAAAATTACTCGAAATACTTGAGTAAACCATAAATAATTTTTCAAAATATTTGTGGGATTTTTTAGGCGACTCCTAATAAAATCTCCACAGATGCGACATTTCTAGATTGTATTATGTTATTTATAAAGCCTTTGAGTGACGCCGCCTACAGCGACGCTAACGCCGCGACGAGGAGAAGGCTAACTAACTGAAGCCGCCCACTCGCCTTTATGACAAGCACTCATTCACGAGTAACTTCGTATAACAGCCGTTGCCAATTTAATAAAATGGGAAATTGTTAAAATGTGCATCCTCTTGTGTATCGATATTAAGAAGTGGCCTAATTTACTTCGATGGCTTATTTCTTTTTTGTAGAAGACGTTGGAAAACGCGGAACAGGAAGAAGATTAATATTTAAAGAATAAATCCTTTTGAATATATTGTTTTCTTTTTAAAGGAATTCTTTACAATGTGTTTAATAAGTAATCGTATGAACTGTGACTTTTACAAGTTTCTGTTAAATAATTTCGTATGAAACGCTTTATTAGCATTTTCAACATTTGTTTCGTTAAACTTTTTAGCTTACAAGTATTCAATGTCTCGTTCTTTGTTCTACAAAATACCTAGATGTTGAAACTTAAGAAGACTTCAAGTTTTCAATTTTTATAAGTTTACAAGAAAGAATGAGAGAAATATAGTGCGACCAATTCTATTTGGTCGGCGGAAAATATGTGAACTAACACGCAAAACGCATTATCCCTCACCTCCTTAACCTATATTCGTGTATAGTACAGTCAAATACAACATCATATCTATCTCTGTCATGACAGCGTTGTTTCCCTAACACAAAATCCAATCAGAACAATGCGCTTACAATGCTGCAGAATATCATATTTTGCGAGAGCGACAAAAATATATATATTTTGTCAGCAATGGCAGGAAAATGTAAGAGAACAATTAATTGAATTAAACAGACGCTTTGTAATAAGGAAAATAGAACAGGCTCAGGCAGAATCACAATTTTTATCGACGAATATTGTCAGGACAATCGGTAGATTATGCAGACAGGCATAAAAATATTAACTTTTTATGTGAGTATTTGCTAGATTATTATTTTTCTGTTGTAGATGTGTACTTCGCAATAAAATTCATTCCTTATATGCAGTTTGATAAGACAATGCCAATTCTAAATATTCTACATGCGTTCATGTTAAATGAAACCCAATTCAAAAGTTCGAAAGAAAATGTAATATGTTTCTTAGCTACAATCGATGAACATACCATCCTTATATGCTAAAATGCGAATGCCTAGAAATCGTTAGGAGGTACAAACTAATGCCGCAATATGCAATTCATGAGTATGCGTAATCTAAGGGTCATACTGTATTACGCCTTCCTCCATACCCCTGTGACTTGAATCCCATAGAGCTAATTTGGAGTATGGTTAAGAGAAAAATAGCCTGACATAATATTAGAACAACAAATATGGAAAATCTCATTTACGAGGCAGTGAATCCAGTAAGTCTGGAATTATGGAGTAGTGTGTAACCACATCGACAAAATTAGAAAAGAATATACGACTAAAGACGTTCGCTGTTCGACAATAATAATATAATAAGTAATATCTCATATAGTGATTTTAATTAAAACAAAGTTTAAAAAATGTACGTTCCTTTGATATATGATACTTGAAATGGCACAAATATGTCTTATATTGTAATGTAATCAATATATGTATAACCAGAGTATAGTATTGGTACTTTAACATTTTTAATCTCCATAGTGGTCATTAGTTTTGTTTATGCAGACAAAATATGTACATCAACATATTCTAAAATATATAAAACCAAATATTAAAAACTAAACAAGAAACCTATATTTTATAATCTAATAAGCAACAATCATAACCTCGCATTCATAATTGTCTACATTATAACTATAAATGTCAATTAAACTAATATCTATATTAATACTAATATTAATACTAAACCACCGTTGGAATTAGTAATGATAGAATTACAATTTCCTTGCAATTACCCAACGTGATTAAATTACTGAAAAAATATCAGTCTCGGAGGGACTCGAACCCAATATCTATGGCCTAACGTGCTAACTATTGCACCACAAGCCCATTCAGTTCAAGTCGCTTTAAATCCCCCTAGATGTCACGATAGATATATCGTAATATCCCACAGACACTAATAATATAGTGTATAGTACGGCAAATATGTAACAGTTAAACGAAGTCCAACCGAGACTGATATGTTTTCAGTAATTTAATTACATTGGGTAATTGCAAGGAAATTGTAATTTTATCATTATAAATGTATAATTTTTGAATTAAGCGCCATAAAATTTTTTCTCCGAGTGCACCTTTCAGAACGATCGTGCTGCTTGACCTGCCACATTGAATTGGTTGCACTATAGGTAACAACTTTGCAAATTCAGTATTCCGTCTCGGTGACAAATTTTACGCAAATAATCACAGCTTTTAAGTGAAATTTTAGTAATATGAAGGCCAATTAAATACCAATTATATTCTTCGCATCTTTTACTCCATGTATAGGGTTGTATTAAGAACAAGTATATTTGGTATAGGTATTTATAGAAACATGTTTTCCATTACATTACTTCCAAGTGCTATCTGTTAAAATGTGTGCAAGTTGGTCGAAATTTTACCCTGTGAGTTACTTCTTGTTATCGTTATATCCAATGCATGTAAATGTCTTTCTATAGTTTACCTTATTGACGTAAAATGAACACAATTATTGTCGTAACATTTTACCACTGGAAGCTTTATCACCTTAAATCATCTCCGCTAATGATGGCCTTACTTCATGTCGATTTCGCGTAATATGTATTTCTTAAAATAACACTTCCCTATTACGTTTAATGTAATAGCGTTTCCATAGCAAGATTTCGGAGAAACACCAAACTAACTTGAAATTAAACGTATGCGGGTCACAAAAGTCAAAAACAGTCCACACATAATAAGAAGTTGGCTGTGCAAACAAAGCTATAAACACATACGTAATGATATATACAAACTCGTTAAAGACATAAAATCGTTCATTGTTCATCCTTCACTATTAATTACTTTAATCTAATATTTATTACATTTGTAGTTCGAACATTCAAGTGTTGATATTTTTTAATTTATGTCAAGAAAAACGAATCACTTCCATATAAAGTGCACAACAAAGCAAATACTATCGACAGGAAATTATATGGTCAATAAGAAATGAGATAATTAACTTTTATTTCATTATCATACGTTATAGCTCGAAATCCGTATCTAAAAGATAATATTTCGGAATTATCTAATTTTATAATAGTCCGTTTATAAAAAAAGTTATAAATCCAGGAAATGTATCTATAAAAAGGAAATTTAAAGTACAGAACTTTATCTGGTCTTTTCAGCAGCATCCCTGTTATTTGTTCTCTGCCTTCCTAAGCTTTAAAACTGTAAACACGCATGCAGTACTCCACGGAGTACCAACCCTCACAATGCGGCCCTAATTAGAGCTGCAGTGACGCCTTTGTTCTAATTCATAGTTCCGATTTTTTTCGCTTTATTCTGCTACTGCTGACTCTCCCTGAAATTAGTGAGCGAATGGCGTCGGTTATCATTTCGAACTGCACTCACACAAAGCTTTCTCTACTGAGAAATATATATACACACGGATACATAGAGAGAACGCGAACGTGGCACACACAGAAACACCAGCTCATATACATTGAATGTGCTCTTTTTAATTAGGAAACAGCATCTGTGTTCTGTCACTGTCGCAGGAAATAAAAGTGCGGAGACTGTAGAGTGCCCAAAGGCGGCGCAGTACTCCAGGATGAAAGATAGTTGATGTATCTTACGAATTTCAATAGCTTAATAAATAAGCTAATAAAAATAAACTATACAGAGCCTTAAGTGGTTTAGATAAAGTTAACGACATAACATAGAATATATGCGTAAGATGAAAATGCAAAAAATCATTTAATAGTATTTTTTCATGCGCGGTTCGATGTTATTATTGATATAAATTTAACGCTATCAAAATCTTTTAATTGCCAATAACAAATGTGTTAATTGGTTCATTTTATGATGCCCGTTATAAACTTAGATTCGATTTTACGTATATGAAATTATCGCTTGCTATAAATGATCATAATATTAAACGAAACATCTCTATTTTATTTTATAATCAAAAATATATTGCCGGTGATCATGTATACACTGAGGAATACGTGTAGTTGTAATAGAAGTCATGTTTTATTTATGGCAGAAAATAGCTCGTTCACATATTTCATGTTTTGTAATAACTGCCATTATTTTTTATTTATTCAGCTCGTTGTTGTTTATTTTTTGTCTGCCATATGCCAACTACAATGTACGAGGATGTATGAGAAGAACCAGATGAAAAGAGATGATCCTTTGTGTCAAAATCTGCATTATCGATTGTGAACGCTTTAATGGAAAAAGGGGAATACTGGTCAGTTACTGGATTTATTTTTTGGATTAGAAGATGTGCAAAAACCAGAAGAAGTTGGATAGAATTTATAAGGGCCATACACTTTCAATGACTGCCAGCAGATACTGGTTTAATGAATTTAAGCGTGGCCGAACATCAGTCTTCGATGAGGAACAGCTAGATCGTCTTATTGAGGTTACTACGGATAACACGATAAATAAATCTCATTGTGCTTTAGCATACACCGAGTGAAGGTTAGAAAGATTGCTAATATGATACACATTTCAATTGAACGTATGAGTTTCTGTGGTAGGTAGGTAAGACATGGGTACATCAGTACACGTCAGAAACTCTTGGTCAATGGGCAAAAATAAGGCGGGATCTTTTCCCTTTTTCTTTCCTTTGCTTCTGCCCTCCTTCCCTTTTTCATTCTTTTCCTTTCATTTTCCTCTTTCACCTTTTTCCCTTTTAGTTTTATTTTTTCTGCCCATTTCCTGTCCTCTTCATTTCCTTTCTATCTCCTTTGCGTCCTATCACTTTTACTTTATCCTTATTATACTTTACCATGACACGGTCCAATTACGGAAACATTTCACTGACTCTGGCAGTGGAAAGCCTACGTATTCATTTCATCTTATGTTACCTTAAATTTTCATTTAAATGTTATCTAATTAAACCAGCGCATTCACGTGTTGTAAATAACATTTCGATAGTTGGCAGAAAGAGTATACCCAAAAACCGAATAAAACTCATTTGTTCAAAACATCGAATATAATATTGAAATGAAAATGATTAATTAAAATTACGACTCAAGTTATCATGCGGGCGACAACTGATAAGGGAAAATTAAATACACCTTCCACGTATTGCAAATTGGAACGAAAAACGGTTTACAAAAAGCAATTATTAAATTTTAGATTGGAATAAAGGGTTTAATAAAACATAAATTTATTAATAAAAATAAACCAACATGTAGGTATTGCACTATTCCTCAATTAAGTGTCCTTCCTTGATTTACAATAAAAAATAGCGTTTACCAGTTTGGTGTCTTCAAATCCCATAGGTTAGAAGCGGTGACCTATTGGGTACTGGGCAAAGATTTAAATTACGTTGAATTATGGTTAGAAATGACGAGGCTCAGTCCAGTTTCTCTTCGACTCACAGGATTAATGTAAATATTTTTGGCTGTATGTTGGATTCACTTTCAAATGGAAACAGGTGCTTTTATTACTTCAAGTTCTTTGGCCCACTCATGTGGATCAATATTATTTATCTTTGCAGTAAATTGAGTAGCATATGCTGGGTGTTACTTTAAAAAAGAATGTAATCAATTAGAGAACGTTACTACATATCTATTGCGTTTGGTACTATTCTATTTTAAGCTGCAACGTCAATTTCTGAGTAAGTTCTATTGATAGGGAGTTCCTATTTACACTAGAAAAAAAAATATAAAACTTTCTTAATTTAAAACAAACAGTTGTGGGTCAAATTTTAAGATTAACAATTAGAAACAAAATATGAAAAATTGATAAGAAAATTCATAGCCACAATCACAGCAATGTAGATGCAATAATAATCTCTATAACCAAAACAATCCTATCTCGAAAAATATTTACCTCCGTTTTATAATTCAAAAAATTTTGGCTTATGCATTCGTACAGAATTTTCCACTCAAACCAGGTCCTGCCATACGTACAATATAACCTTCAAAATAGAAAATACTTCCGACAGTAGCAATCTGAACGTGAATAAATATATTGCAATCTATCACTTGCCTAAGGTATCATATGAGTTTTTATCCACAATTGGCTGAAAGTGCATGGCCTTATATTTGAATTTATTGCCTTCTTTTTGCTTCTGCACACGCCAAACAATGCTTACAACTATTTTCACTAAGTTTATATCTAAAAGCCATCATATTTTCCTGATGCTGTGATGAGCAAGCAATTAAAATATCGATGAATTTTCTTTATTCATTTAGTTGTTTCAAATACAGATTGTTTGCTGAATTCCGAAACGGATAGTGTTGCCAATATTTGTTGTATTGTTTCCTGAAACGCACGTTTTGTATTACATATATGGATCCAACTGCAATTAAGTAGCCCACAATCAGAAGCAGTTCACTTATACCTTGATTTATTATATATCTTATAAAGGCACTTAGACCAATACTTCTATTACAGACAGTAATAAAACAAGACTATTTTTAATAGTTCCAAACCGTACTAAATATAATTTATTTCAGCCACAAACAACATCGAATGAATGCCTTTGTCTGTAGCAATATGGTTTGAAAAGCGGAAATACAAGTGATACGTCGCTTCAGGATTTAATTTCAATTGATTTTTTAAAGATTTACTACGATTACAATTTCTATATTATATTTTTTGTTTATCTTCTGAATGCCAGGGTCTAGAAACAACGCTTTCGTAATCTAGTGGAGATTAAAATAGAAGTAGGTACATATTAAACAGTACTGCTATTCGTATTATCCACTTATTTTATTTAGGAAACATAATAAATCACACCGAACTATTGCAATGTTAACGGTACCAAAAGTAAAAACACCAATTCTTAACGGTCACATATCTGTAGGAAGATATAATATATATGTACGTAATATGATATCAGATTGTAGATAATAATAATAATTTATTAATCCAACAATATCACTTACAGGACCAGGAATATAAATATTCAGACTACATTTGTGAGTTATAGCATCGGCCAAACATTATGCACATCCAGTTGAAAAACTACTCTTTTAACATGCACTTACATGTATACGTACATATATACACTGCCGACCATAAGTATTTACCCGCCCTTAAAAATATTACAAAAAACAAGTCAAAAATTAATTATAAAATAAACCTTTATCTGTACTTATACAAAAAAAAACTGTAACAGTTATAAAAGCAATATCCTTATCCATTTGCTAACAAAGATATCATAAATTAACTTAAATTTGTAATTCGTCAATGTCTCCATCTTTCGCTTTTATTATTACTGCAGCACATAATCTTGGCAATCTCTCTATCAGCTTTGCCAGTGTTAGCGGCTCTATTTTTCCCCACGTACTCTGTAGTTGCGCCCGTTGTCGCATTTGGAGAAAATTTTCGAACTTGTCGAATTCCTCCCACAAAAGCTCGATCGGATTGAGATCTGGCCTTTGGGGCGGCCACTTAATAACAATTTTGTCTCTGTGATCCACTTGTTTCAAATACTCACGGCATGCCTCTGCAGTATGTTTCAGACCATTATCGTGCTGGAACATGAAGTTTTCACTGATTAATCGTGTTCCAGATGAGATGGTATTCCTCTCCAAAATCTTCCCATAATCTTCTTTTCTAAGGATACCATCTATTTTGACCAAATTGCCCGCAGACGTGCCAGAACAACGCCAAATCAATCAAAAAAAAGTCGTCGAGCAAATTATTCAAGTTTCTGGTCATATGTGACACAGGTGATTTTAAAAGTTCTTGCTCTTGGAACTCTGAGAATAACGTCGCAACAAATCAGGATTGCCAACCTTGTTATGCAATAAATTGAACAACGAACTTGCACTATATTAATTCCTTCAGATAAAGCTTCGAAGTTATACTTATAATTTGATGCTTTTACTGTTGCAGTATTTTAAAAGTCATGACAACATCGAATTATAAACAAATTGTTTTCGAAGCAGAAAGGCACATTGTATTTAAGTACATTTGATAAATGGCTGCTAAACAGAATACCAAGATCCTTTACTCTAGATTTTCTGCATCGTATATTTAACATTTCAAAAGGCAACGAATAGATACAAGAGAGATCCGCAGAAACATCTTTCAAGCTCCTTAGAATGAAAAAACCATTCCTTCATTCCAAAACACAGTTACGTTGTAGTAGCGTTACAATATTATTACTTCATTCATTTGCTTTATACCAAAACCTAATTCATTCGTCATATCCTTTTAGTAACAGCCTTCATGTGCATAGTACTGACTAAGATTATCCTAAATCCCTTGCAGGGTACAGGCAAATATAAATGTGTATATAAATATTATCGAACAATAAACAGGCATGTCATGAAAAACGAAACACAACACTTATAAATCCATATAATAACCGAAGCAATAAGCGTATTAATAGCGACCACTTATACATCTGACTTTGGTTAACCGACGCACCCCACTGAGAATAGGTGCGCTTTAGTCGTTCACTGCAAACTGACGGAATACACGCGACCTACCCGAAGAAGAAATAACGAAATGGTCCACTGTAATATACCAGTTTCTGATATAATAATTCATAAGCACACACACTCCGCTCGCTTGTTACATGTGACCGAAGATCCAACCCTGTCCATTAGGGGGCAAACGCACCCCTCTCGACGACGGGTAACATACGGCCGCGTGCTCCCCTCACCACACTCTGAAATCAATTTGTGCAATTGGTAAGGGTTGATTGAGATGGGAAATTATTACATAGGTTTGCATAAAGAGCGAGGGCACCCCTGCGTGATTAAAAACTCGTGTTTTACGGAGCGAGTGTACGTCATACGAATGATGCAAACTCATGCGGTTTTTTTCTTGAATAAAACTTTACTTTAGATAGAAGTAATGAAAGTAATAGGACTTTGAAATATATCCAATTAGTTTACAGTTGAGGCGTGTTTTATAAAATATTAATTTAAGAGATGCTATTCGCGCATACAGTATCGTTTAGTCTAACGGCTAACTACCTATTAGCATTTTATAGAAAACTTTCAGGATATTTTCTTATACGAATGTAAACAAATATTTTCGGAAATAATTCCCATACAACACCAATATTTCCATATCTGATTCCTTTGGCACCGCTTTGGGCGTGATAAAAGTATTTATAATGGATATTTTAAATATACACCAATACTACGGAAATCTGTAACAACATACGAGGACAAGTCAGTATGTAGGTCACAAAAAGCTAGTATAAAATAAATTAGAAACATAATTAGTCAGTTTTATTTTTGTGTCATTTGAGTATCACAAAATTGGATTGTGCTGACACCTAGTGACATATGTATAGGAAAACTGGTATTTTCAACTTTTCCACAGCAGTTTGTGACTTATTTAAGGACTTTCCCTCGTATATACAGAACAGGTATTTTCAATATTAATGGTTCGTGTGCACCAGTATTGTGCGTGTATTTAACCTATATATTTTCGTCCAATTAAAACATTATTGTATTCACTATCTAACATCTTCAAGGACATGAAACGGTGTTTCTTCCAATAAGTGTGGGGGCTCTTTAAAGTGTTAACATAATAGTATCCTATGGATGTACATAGCACAATATCCATTAAATGTAATTGATGTATACATCATGGATATATATCCACGGACTTACTAGATATATCCTGGATTTTAAGTTGGCCACAATAGCTATTGTATGTTGTGTACAAGTCTATGGTACTTTATTTACTATTGTAGCTTACAACTTTGCAGCTATCGCTAGTATTAGAATAATACATTTCTTGGTTTATTTGGTTGTATTGCATGATGCAGCTCAAACGTGGGCATACTGACGAACACGTTTTTAATCCGAAAACGGAGTAATTTCAGTTACCGTTATCAATTCACGTTTAACTTGCGTAAGAGCAAAGTAATACAATATTTGGATGACATCCGGATGTAACATAAAATTAAACAATTTACCATAAATGAAATTGTTATATAGTTTTATAATTGTGTATATATAACTGATCGTTTCAATAGAATCCCTTGCGAATTGCAATATTAGTAAGTGTATGCTAAATAATGGAAATAATATTTGTTTTAATAAATGTCTAAAATGACGGATCGCTCTTATATAATCACATAATGTGGCTCATCGATGATTGCAATGAACATCTGGCGAGAAATGAATAACTCAAAGCGTTTTCAGGCGCAACAGGATAAAGTGTAAAACTTAATGAAATTGCGGATACGTACGCAAATAAATGAAGCCTTTTCATTCTATATGAATATTGATGAATCAAAAGTAATTATTCACGATCTCTGTATTATTGTTAATAGCGCAAATATCACCATCACTATACCAACAACAATAATAATAATAATAACAACAGTCATATGCCTTTGTTGACAAAAATTCCACTACCAAATCTGTGTGCTAAGTAAAGTGTTTTATAAGCAGATATGTTTGGCTAGATATGTGCATATGCATAATTGTCTGTCGCAGCATACTGCACAATTTCCTACGCATTAAGCTGTAGTATATACATATGTATATAGAATGTCCTAAACTCTAATGCAATTCTCTGGTTCTCTGTTTGATTTACGATAGCTTTTTCCTATACAAGTGTATTGAGACGATAGTTTCAAGTATTTGTTTTGTACTTTGTTCAGTTTGTCTAATACATAAACGCATTTCATCAATGTAGTAAATACTTAATAAATGTAGCAGGTGTGAAAATGACCACTTCTAGTTGTTGAAGCAATTAAACTGCAACAATCAAAACTATTTTTTAAATAAGTCTCAGCATTAAATATTCTTCTTATAATATGTAGAACGAGGTATTTCGTATGTTTTGTAAGACTATGCCTTTATGAATGGACTTTTTTTAAGCACTTTTTCCTTGTTATATAACCGGTACAAAACTATATTTCCTTCAATTGAGTGTAAAGTACTTCATTGCAATTTTGGAATCTCCATTACATTCTGAGACCAACACCGATAAGGAACTATTACTTTAAATATACTTAATAAAACTTCTTGATTTGGTGTATTTATATCTGATGAAATGATTAAAAAAATCCAATTCTTTTATACGGTTTTGAAGAATAGAATATGGTATATAACAATACTCTATTTTATTTATTTCCTCCTAGTTATTATTCCAAAATTGAGGATTTTATTTCTTAGGAAAACGTTGTTTAAACTCACCAATGCATTTTGGAGATTTAATAACTTTGTTTTTTGGTAGAAGATACAAGGTGACATGCATGGAGCAAATAGGTCTGCAATATTCTACTACGTAAAAGAAGAGGCAAGGATGCCTCGCTGCTTTTAAAAATGCGTACTAACAGAATAAAAATACAATTCTTTCTTGCATCCGTTGTTTCATCTGCCATCAGCCATATTTCTTGATCTTTTAATTCTGCCTTGATTAAATTTGCAATCGTATTTTTCACTCGATGAAAATTATACTGTGGCGATCTACATTGCGGAACGCATTTCCCCAAAACTTTCGAAATTCTTCACTGTCTACAGTATTTCGTGGAATGTTGCACACACTTAGCATATTAATAAAGTCATATAGAAATTTATTATGTTTGCCATTAACATGTCTTTTACACACAGAAATACTGTACGGTAGTGATGGAAATTTAAGACATCTATTAACACTCGTCATCATCAATCTAATCCGGCATTAATACACATAATAAGCATATGCGCATGAATCCCGACTTTGGGTATGTCCGACCGCTTTCGATATATATCATCATCGCCAATGAGTGCGCAATTGTTTTTGCAGACTTGGTTACTACCTGCTAAAGGATGGTGCAGATGAGTTGACTGTGTTACAAATAAGACAACCAGTAAAAGAGAATTACCCAATTTGTATTTAAATATATGGCATTGTGCTCAATAAATATTCCGAACATCCATAATATGCAAACTCACTAATTTTCCTATATTAAATAATTAATCTTATAAGTTCTTTTCTAATTTTGCAATTAGAATTAGATAAGAATCATATGTACCTGTTTCTCTAAATAAGTAGGTATTCAAAGCTGTTATATGTTTTAGCTACTGAATTGAATTAATAAAAAGAAAATAGTCGTCCGCTCCACCGGCACCATGTTAAAATTTTTTAATAGTCCAAAATAGCACGTATTTGATGTGGATGAATATAGTAATTTAGTTATTCAAAAGGCACAAAGAATCGTTGCTGCTTCTCGGAAGGCCTGCCCGAGGCCTTAAAGCTTCCGCTCTGGTCCATAATTATCAAAACCCACATTCGAATAAAATAAACCAGCCCTAACGAGACCCTCACCTAATTACTATGGACTTTTATATTTCATCCGATTCGAAATATAGATAGAACACACAGGCAGACCTACAATCTTGTCCGATCGCCTGGTTTAAACGAACGAAGTTTGGCGAACGTTAGGTTGTTAATACGAAGAAAAAGAAAACGAAAAACACGACGACGTGTGTGTGTAAAAAACATAAACGATGAAAGAATAGAAAAGAAGAAGTCGATAAAGAAAAAAAAAGCAAAACTTCGTATTACTACAACGCAATGTTCATTAACAAATTCCACATGTTATCGGCTATATATATAATTACGTACAGAAAAACTGGTTTCGTAAACAAGAAACTGCTTACTCTATTAATGTTCCCTATAGTTGGTACGTGAAGGCTTTCGATTTTTCAAACGTTCATCATTAGTTGGATGATATATTGTTGATCGGTGGAAAATTTACTGGTAACGTGCATAACTCTGATATAAAAGCCTGTAAATATGTATAATAATGTGCTTATCTGCGTGGACACAAACGTACAACATCAAACGAACTGATTTTGAATTGTTTTTATTTACGTCATGTAGCCATTTTTTTCATACAATTACATTTTCTTTAATTAAAGGATTATTATGCGTTCGCCATTCTCAAAGAGAACTATTTTATCTCTGCGATGGGCTGGATGGGAGCAAATCGTTGTAATTGTGCCTGCAAAAAATAAAATGTAATAAACCCGAAACCTGGAAAGATATGCGAAAGCAAAGATTTCAAGAATAATATTATTTACAACAATAGTATTAATCATACGCAGATAAGACAAAATAAAAAATCTAATTTAATATATATTCTAAAAAGTTAGATAATTTGGTATTTTTTGATTCTATGCTGATATGAACATTATTGATAAATATTTTAACTGTAGAGTTATACTCCAACATTCATAGTGAAATATAGAAAAGAAATACACATATTTAAATTACTTTTCCACGATTTAGATTGACATTATTCTATTGACAAACATCCACAGATAAAACAGAGGGCCTATAGCTCTGACTACATATTCAGATATGTTGGTACCCCATTATATACGAATTATTTGCAAGTGAGCGACCGGCCACTAAATAAATTACGTTTTACTACTTAATTTATGACTGAATCGTTATCAATTTATGGGTTTCCAGATAGCAGTTGTGATACTGTAAAAGAATTGCGAGTAAATATTATCGATTGCATGTGAAACATCCAACCTGAAACAATTTTAAATATTTAAAGAAGCTCCTGCGATAGATTACGACATTCTTAGTTCACATCACGAGATCGTGCCCAATATTTAATAAAAAATAAACCTTTATTTCTTTCTTTTTGTTTTGTTTTGTAAAACTCAAAATTATTGGGTTTTATAACAAATTTATGATTCTTTGATTTATTTTAAACAATACTTTATAAAAGTGTCTTACTTTATTTTCTATAAGAAAGTGCTGATCAAATATAGCTCAAGGTTCTGAAATTGATAGAAAACTGGCAAGCAAGGCTGCAGAAACAAGTGCTTTCAGAGATGCGTGCAGCTCGGTTGTCTCAATATTGAAAATAATGAATGCAATTACTTACTATTTTAGTTTGATTGTTGATTAATCAAAATACTGAAAAAATCTATCAAGTAACTCAGTTTGTATTCCTCTTGATGGATGGTGAAATATTCATAATAAACCAATAATTTATTCAATTTTGATATTTTTTTTTTGTTCGAAAGTATAAGCATTCATACGCATTTGATCGTCTTAGTGATATAGCTATCGAGAATGAATAACTGTAACAATGAGTATAATTGCAGGTAAGTAGCTTTCTCACGCGGCCAATATGACTTGTATGAGTAGTATTAAGAAAAACTTTGGAACGTCTACATCTGAATCATTTATAACTTGTGGGTGTTTCATCCATATACAGAATTTGTTTTCCAAAGATTGGAAAATGAACTAAATAGAGGACTATGTAGTTGCAAAACATTTTCGCGATATCCATTTGATACAAAGAGAGGGGAGGCAAAAAACTAATATTACCACACTAAAATGTCTGATGGAATACGCTTTCTGACTGCTATGACGTATATGTTAGTGAATAGTTGACATAATTTCATATTTCAAAGAAAAAGTACTGATGAACAAATTGAAATCACAAGAATATGATATTACTTCTTCGAATATTCCAAAACAAAAAAACAATTTCCGTTACAATTAATAAAATCCAATAGAAACGGGGATCTTTATTTAAGGCAGTTACAGAATGAAAAAAATTGGCGAAATTTTTAGAAGTTTTGAAGAATACATGAAATAGAAATTTACAAAGATATGAACAAGCTACAATGCCTTTTCACTTTTAAGCTCGTCTTTCATTCTATCAGAAATAAAAATGAATACCCGTTATCAATTCAAGAAAAAAAAACAGTTTTACAAATAATTTCCAAAAATAATATTTGGATTATTAATACTAGTAATTAAGTTGAAAGCTAAGTTACATCCACTCCATGAAAGAATGCTTTCACAAGAAATATTACAAAATGTAAACGCTTTTGCATTTTGTAATAGTTTACCATACGGAATTAGGTAACGTAAAAGCATCTAAACTAAGGTTTCCTTACAAACATTATAACCATAAAAGTCAGTAAGTAGGTCACAAAAAGCTATTATAAAAATAATTAGAGAAATAGTGAGCCAAAAACAAGTTTTATTTTTCAGCGAGGTGTTCTTCTACATTAATACACTTAACCCATCGCTTTAACAATGCCCCGATGCCTGCTGCATAAAAGTGTTTGAATTTCCGCTTGAACTATGAACACTTTCGTCATCCTCAAAATGTTTGCCGCCAAGATACTTTCTGAGTGGACCAAACTTGGGGCTTAGAGAAGTTTCCAACCTAATTCTGCAATTCTCGCCTGGGTCAAGTGGGCTGAATGCGGCCTGGCATTATTGTAATGCAGCAATATTCCTCTCGTCAGTAGGTCTGCACGTTTTCGTCGAATTGCATCGCGAAGCGACAATAAAACGCTAGAGTATGATTCAACAATCACGCTCTCATTTTTATTCTGGAAATGGGCTAGGAGCACTCCTTGAGAATCCCAGAACACGGTAAGCACAACCTTACCAGCTGAGAGCATAACTTAGAATTTCTTTGTTGACGGTGAAGAAAGATGTTTCCATTGCAGCTGTCACTTAAGTATCATAAAACTGGATTGTGCTGACACCTAGTGGCAGACAGGAAAATAGCTCACTGTTATTTTCAGTTTGTCACTTATTTAATAACTTTCCCTAGACTAGTATTGAAAAACCTTTTTCTTTACACTTCTGTTAAAGTCATCTCAAGGGTTTTTTGAATTTTAGTTTAGCAAAAAGAGACATGCACCTCGTATTGTTTTTAAGAACTCTAGATGCATCTAGAAGTTTAAAGTTACTCTACCACTCTTGCAATCATTTGGATCGTTAGAGAATTTTGTTAACTAATTATGTGGAAAATAACATAGCAGTTACAAGAGACTATTTGGCAAACTATATGCCATATCTCAAAAATTCCGGTTAGTAAGGTAGTACTGGTAGCTATTGGTGACGACAAAATTTACAGTAATGAAATTTGAAAGGACCACTTCGTAGAGCAACTAAAAGGATACTTTACAACGGATTAACCATGTTGTTGAAATAGCAGTCAAATGGAAAAAAAACTGTACCTGGTAACGTTTCAATTGTCAAATTAGGAAATTGCTAAACAACCTGAATATCGTATTTTGTCGTAAGTTGTCAAGGTAATAAGTGTAAATGTTTCAGTTGGAATTATTTTTGCAGAAACAGATGTTGATTACGAGTTGATTGCAGTATAAGTTGTTATTTAATGTTCTCATTTAAAAACGTTGTAATCAACAAGAATTGGTTTCTGAACGTCGAAAATCATATTTAGAAAAAGACGCAATGGAACGATAAAAGGATAGAGTAAGTCATAAGCTATATAAAAAATGAAATATAAAACTTGATCTGATATTTTAAAATTAACCATGGAGATTGGCACTGGCAATTGAACTTTATGATCAAACGGACTGTTGTGGAAGATTATACTACCACTTTTAACTATTAACAGGTATGTACAAACATGCGTAACAATTCACTTAGCACCATATTAAGTTTATTAAAGCAGATATGACAAATAGGTAATTGTTTGCATCCATGTATAAAAATTGTTTAAAATACATTATAAATTACGCGCTATATGTACTTTTGACATCTAAAAACTCCAAAATTATATGTTTTTGATATTGCCGTAAATATAAATTTTTCATTTTATTTTTATATCCAGTACGAGAACATAGAAACGTATTTGCCCCTCATGCCATCCGTGTTCATTTTCGAAGAAATAGAGATCCATGTACAGTATTACAATAGAAACCAAATCTCAAGTGATTGAATGAATAATTCTAAGTTTTCACTGGATAAAAATGCTGGGCATCAACATAAGTTAGTATTCAGAGAAGCAGTTTTAAATGATTTATTATGTAATTCACTTAGCGCCTATATGTGTAAGTACTTAGAAAGATGTACCAGCCCAAGTTTCTAAGAAGAGGGGCATTAAACGAGATATGTTTTTCGCATATTAATACGCTTTGCTTTCCACTAGACACATTAGGAGTGTGCCATAAAAAAATACGTATATATTAATCCTTTCTGCTTTCTAGGCGTTCTAGATAAGCGCCAACAACCCTTGCAGGCAACACCTAATCGCAGTTATTTAATGCAACAATGTGTTGTCGTTAATGGTGGAACCAGAAGAGGGACGAGGCTGAAATCGTCGTCGTTTTAATTTGACTGTGTAATTTAGCGCGCGCGGGTCATGCACGGATGCGTGAAGACTGTGGGCGGGGTGGACTAATGCGCTAATTACCCCAACCACACCTAACCGCCTCACGCGATCGTTCGCAGCACCAACACGACACAACGCGCGCACTCACACACACACGCAGACATAAATACATACATACATCCAACCAGCAAACTGAACGGCGAACACGAAGAACAGCGAACCCCGTTGGAGGAAGCAGGGAACGACGACGCGACTCGGTGGTAGTATGTACGATATATGCACTGCCGCTCACAAAAATCTGGTTTTGGGAGAAATAAAATAAATGAAAATACGGTGCTACGTCAGTTTGTAAAATGACATTTTCGCAGTTCATTCAAGGATATTGTCGAAATCGGTTTGATACTACTAGAAGTTATCATAAAACACATTTGATATTTCACAAGTTCCTTACACGTACAAGGACACAGGAATATGAAACCTTATTTCTTGAGCAGGTTTAATTATACCAGAAATATTTTCGAATGTATCAGTACTCCTCCTATATATGCATGCAGTGACCTTAAACTGGTGTGGCTTACGCTAGTGGATCTTTGGCTAATTACTGAGCATTGAATCCACGAGGGTGAGTCAAAAACTAATGCCTGAATTTTTTTTCTATTTAATTGTCAAGAAATTGAAATGCAATTACATTGGTTGGAAACCACAATATAGATGATTAATTTGTCACTTTTCAATATAATTTCCGTCCATTTCCACAGTTTTGAACTATCTTCTAACAAGGGTATGCATCTTAGTGTGGTAAAAAAGCACGGTCCTGCTTCTTACTCCATTGACGCACGGATGTTTTTACGGGCACCTTATCTTCAAAGTGAATCTCACGATGAGCTTCTATTAGCAGCCCGAGAAGATGAAAATCTTATGTATGGGGAGATGAGGCAAGACTTCTCATTCAATTTTCACAATCTCTTCAGAAGTGTGAGTCCAGCTCAGTCAACGGTGTTTGTCCTTTAACTTCGTTACAGCGACCAACCCTTCGTCTAACCGTGCTGACATCCACTGTTACGTTACCGTACACATTTTTAAGTCTGCATTCAAGAATTTAATCGCAGAACGCTGTCTAATACGAACATTGATGTGGGTGACTTTACAGGCGACTGCAGTGTTGCCACTTATTGACGCAGTGGACTGTAGAAAAAGGTTTGAGGAATAACACCAAATTCAAATTTTTCACTTAGCTAACTTTATTTACGTAGAAAAAAATAGAAGGCACTAGATATTGACTAATTCTCGTAATTCCTCCGTTCGATTTTATTTGGTCCGTGAATTAGTCATAAAGCGAATTCAATCCACTTCACTCGACAAATACTGTTAGTTAGAAAGTTGAGAAATAAATTCGGTAATAAACATAACCTTCTTAAAGATTATAAAGATTTTTGGCTAGAAATTTGTGAACGACATTAACGAAAATATAAAATTTGTTGCATGATGACGTGGTATAATATGAAATATTTTTAGAGTCAAATTGCCGAAATGTTACTATCACACCTGTGTTCTTCCATAGAAACATTTTTAAATTGGTTTGAAAATCTTACTAAAAGATTTATCTCATAAACTAAAATTTTGCCAGTGATGCAACAATAAAGCAAATTAAATTATTAGAGCAACAAAAAAAAACTTACTTGCAAACATTTCACTACACCTGTTATTTTAGTAAAAACCTGATATGTTACCCATTTTGCCTTAATTGCTAATCAGTTTGAACAATTTTATGAAACGTGAAGATATCAAGAAATTAGCAAATTCAATTATCAGTAATTTACTTAACTATTTCGACTATGCAAGTTGTTCTTGTAGGACTCGTTACGACCGATAAAGGAATGGCAGGTAATATCGTTATATGAAAAAGAACAAGAATGATACGCATAAAACAATAATGAAAGAGACAATATCGCGAAATAGTAGGGCTACATCTTCTTCCTCAAGCTCCATGAGTAATTAAAGAATCTTCCATTTTACATATGACAATGTTACTAACTGTATATTTAGAAATGAAGAAGTTATCTAAATAAGCTAAGTGAAGGAGGCTATTGGCATTATTTTCACGATACGATACAAATTAAAAATGTGGATGAAATTCGATAACTTTTGGCTTTAATTCTTTTGATACCTTTTACATTTTTCTCTTAACCAAACTTCCATGAGCGATAGAGTACTTTTGCTGTATATAGTATATACCAATGTGCTACGTCATTTGAATCCCCACATCACCACCTCATCCGCTATATTGCCAACAGGTACTGTAATTATAAAGTTTTAATACTCTCCGTCTCTGTTTCTCAGCACACCACAGAATAGCCGCGCCACGGCATGTCGTCGACAGATTTATTTTCGACGCAGCGACCACGAAAATCTCTTAGGACAACACAGCAACGACTCTGACGATAATGGTGATTATGGTCTTGTGTTTTAGGGCTCTAGTTCGCGTAACTATTGCAAGAAGGCCAAAAAACCAATTTAAAAATTAATATTTTCTGCTCCGTTAATATACCTTAATTGATGTCTTCTGAGAAAAAGGAGCGGGGCAGTTTAGACAGGTGCGTATTTTACTAAATTCTAAGAACAGAAAAGGGGTCTCAAAGGATTTCAATGATTAGATTAGCAATTATATTTATAATAGCATTGAGAGACCTTTACTCTCACTTAGTATAAATGGCTATCAGACATAAGAACTTGTGTGTATTACTTGCTACACGTATAAATTTTCATCTGCGTTATCCCTATGGTCCCCTCAGGACTTCAACATCGGAATTACAATATACTTCAATATTACACGATCCAATTTCGAAAACAGTTCGTTTATTATCGGAACTAAAAGTTTCTATTAGAATTGGAGTTGTATTGACTCTAACCAGCGTTACTTGTGTGTAAAATATCCACTCAAAATCTTTTAGTGTGTAATAAGCATGATTGATAAAAGTAACAATTTTTTTTGAAAAATCAATAATCATCCACTTTTATAAGAAAGATATATTTTTTTCGATTTATTTTAAACATTCATATCTTACAGAAGATAGTATTTGGCAATATTATGTAAAAAAAACTGTTGTTGTTGAACTTGGACATAGTGCTGTCTGTAAAAACTACGGGGAATATATTCGTGTTTCAACTATTTGGTTTTAAATACTTAACCATGGTTGAATCGTATGTTTAAAGAGGATTTGCGCTGAATTTTGAAACCTGCAATAACACGTATATATGTGCGCTGTTAAAACTTATGAATATACTAGATAAGACCATTAATGTACAATATAATCTTTAAAATACTTTTGCAATAGCAATTGCTTTTAAACATGATTTCAGGTAATTGACCAAAAATAATTTAAATATGTATCAATTAATCTCTCCTCATAGACAAACAACTAATTTACGCCATATGTGCTTTCTTTTAGCATATTTAAGACTAAAATCTAAGAATCTTTGGCTATAATTACCAGGAAATACTAGAATAGAATGGGAGGAAATATAAAAATAATTGAAGAATTTCACATTACAGGAACTGTTGAAGATCGATCAAAAAGGGAGATGGCCTAAGAAGGTTGGTGATAGTGGTAGAAACTAATTACGGGTATAGTCGTTAAGAAATAAATTTAAAATTTCAAGAGAATCAACTCAAATATTGCAGTAATTTATGTGTAAAAAGCTATTTAATAATGAAAGAATTATGAGGACGCATCGTAACGTGAAAACCATTTTTTCCGCATGGCAATAAACAAAAGCGACTGAAGTATGCTAAAGAATAAAAAGAATTGGCTTTCGAAAGGGTACTTCAAAGTGGTAAAACAAAATCCTAGCTTTTTAATAACAAAAATACAATCGCCAGAGAGCTAGAGAATCATACAACTTCAAATGTATTAAGTAAATAATCGAATATGATGTGGGCTTTGTGATAGTCTGGAGTTGTTTAAAGATCTGAAAGAGATGGTAATTGCAAACTCGGCATCTTAAACTTGTATAAAACGGCGTATGTATGATTCAAGAAGAAATCTGTTTCAAATATTTCCAAAATACCGAAATAATTTTCGAAAAACCTCAAAAGAATGTTCAAATAAGCCGTAATAAACATTTTCTACTGTAGTGAATGCTGAAAAATTGCATATGTGGTTTGATGGTTTTGATATACTTAGAAAAGTTGTATACGTGTAACGCATTATTTATTTGGGTGGTCTTTGATTATTGCACAATATTTTATTTATTGCTATTCACTACACATGAACGTCATGACAGTCTCCTTCGGCTGCGAAATGACTACTGGCCAAAAGGTCTTTTAGCCTGGAAAGACATAATGATATTAGATACCTATACGCCCACATTTAGCTACACTCATATATGGCTTGCTTCTATGGTTCAGATGGGAAGTTTTTCAACAACTGCTGTGTAGCTTTGAGTTAGCATCAAGTGTTTGTGAAGATTTCCCCAAACTGATCTCCAAGATTTTTTGAGGGGAAATCACTTTAAAAGTGAAGGGTGATTGAACGAGGTCGATACTGATTGATTCAATAACATGGTGATAGTTCAGCATGCAGCGGGCATAGAAAATCTTTTGAAACGTTAGGGAAAAGTAGTGCAGGAATCATAGTAAGTGTACGACAAATTTAGTTTCATTCTCTCATCTAATAAATGTCTGGAGAAGAGATGTGTGCAAAAATTGTTGTGTTCATATACAGACATAATCTGGGCAAAGTCAATGGTTATAGTGCGCATGTGCGTCTTCCGTTATTCTCTCTCGCCTCCAGTATTTCCCTACAATCAGTCTATCTATCATTCGCCGCAAGCCGTACTTCGCTGTTGCCCCATCCATAGCTATAGTGAAGAAATGTAGGGTTGTAGATACCTTCCGTCGTTGACTTTGCTCAGATTACTATATATAATTTGTGTGACATATATGCTTCTTCTCAAGCAAAACTAAATGTTAGTTTCTTTTTTCATTTTTCTGTAACAAAGTATAGAGAAGGGAAAGTTATTATTTCCATAGTCTAAAATAAAAACCTAGACTTTTGCTAACAGGTCGAGACTACATGTGCATAGATCTTTAGATGGAATCTTTCCCGTTATGAACACAATATAAGCAGCCCAGATTACGTAAATCCTATTGAAGATTTGGTACAAATTAAAGTAATAAATTGTACATTATGTAATACCGTTAGTAATGCTATGTAAAAAAAAATAGTGAGGACCCAATACCCTCGAAAACAAATATGTAAAAATATTTGCAGCTTATTCTATTAAGAAATGTAACTTTCATACAAAACTTCTTATATAATCGAAAATAAATTTACAAGGTGTACCTCGTGATCGCGCATATTTCATGTATTTTATCTTACATCTCGAACAATACAGGAAATATTGAGCTTTCAATTGACATGTCTTATAGAAATATAAGAAACAACTAGCAACGTTACTACTGTCTTGACAGTTTACACTCAAATACAGCAATCCAGTTTGTTTAACTCCATTCTAATATTGCATTTCCCAAAAGCGTCTAAAGCCATCGTATTAAGGGCTTAGTAATTAAAATAACGTTGCCAACATCATTGTCATCGCCAGAAAAGGGGAAAAAAGATTACAGGCGTTGGTACGGCGCCGACGACATGTCATTATCGCTGCAGACAAATTAGAAATAAAAGAGACGGATAATTAATATCCTTACGTAACCGTAGTAATCGCCTCCTTTCTCACCATAGCATCGAGTTAAGCCCGCCATCAATGCACAGCACCCGCCGATTTGGAATGGTGTAAGTTCCGTTTTGTGGCTGGGTAAGGCGATATGTTTTGTCACGCGCGCGCTGCTTCAGTTCTCCTTTGATTTGCATGTCGCTAAACTAGACCAATTACATGTCTCTCTATTTGTCCGCTTTGAAGCCTTCGACTAATGCCACCCGCCTGTTTCGATGCCGACGTTGTTGCCGTGCTTCAGCCTGCGCTAGTGCTTCTCTGTTTGCCTTCCGTCGCATTTTTATTTATGCATTTCGTTATGTATCGTTAGCGAAGCAAGCTGAGAATCCTCTCTCAGTTTCAACGTTCCGACGAAGCCTTGTGCCTTTATGGAGATTCACGTCCACTCGCTACTCTATTTGCTTGTATAGGTTGAGACATCTTGCGTTGCTGCTCGTTTTTTCTCGGGATAATTTATAATCGTTAGAGGTAATTGCGAAGCAAAGCCAGGTGTGGCTAACTTTGTTGCAAATTATAGGTTTTTAAATTAATTATTATTTACCGTGATATATACATAAGTGGTTATATATATACAAAAGTTTTTATTGTCACTGTTAAAATTACATTAAAGGAGATAAAGATCGTACTTGTATGTTTGGAATCTTACCCATTACGACGAGTCGCATAGATATGTAGACTTACCTGAAAGTAAAAGAAAATCCAAATTATATTTCTACACAAGATTTAAAAATCAAACATAAAATTAAGAGATACGAAAGCTAAATGTCTTCATGACCATATTTTCGTTTTAGTAATACCTGTATTTTACAAATAGTATCTTCATTAGAAAGAAGTATGCGATAAGGTGAAACTATTGGTAGTCCAAATCGAGTTCCTTCAATACTCAATATCATCATCAAAAATCAAAGGCATTTTTTGAAATTGGATTATTGTTTTAATGTAACGATGGAAAAGAATGTGACAACCAAATATATATTTACAACACAATTGGCAAATAAATCATTGGAAGACTTAAGCTTGTAATATTACAATCTTCCGGACAATCATAATCTATTTTTTCTGACCATTACATAATAGATTTTGTAAGTGCCTATAATCTTACCAATAATTCTTCTTAGAAACTAAATTTCTCAATCTTTGCCATTCTCTATTGCCCTTTTTCAATAGCTTTATTGATATGTCTCCTTTTATTATTTGTTATTGTTCAATGTTAAAAAAAAACGAAAATCATGTCGTGTGCGAGGTTAGATGCATCATTCTCTTTCTGATTGAAAGGAACGTAAAACCTATTGAACTTCACCACCAAATATGAGGTTTATAAGCTGAATGTTATAAATGATTTACTAGTGAGGATATGGGTGACATAGTTTAATCAAGGGCGTGGAAGGACGCACAATAAAGAACAGAGTAAGCATCCACTCCCTTAGTTTCTAGAACGGTCAAAGTGCTTTAGTAGTAGATTTGAAGCCCAAAAGGGGAGACAACTAATGTTGGTTCTTATTGTGAAACGTTTAGAAAACTGCGTCGTGCAATACAGAATAAACACGAGGGCTTGATTAACCATGATATTGTTCTTATTCACGAAACGTCCGTCCACATACATAAAACGTGACAAAACATCTCTTGCAAAATTTTGGCTTGGACAAGTTTGACTATTTCCCATTTGAGCCCATATTGTGCAGTTAGCGATTTTCATCTGTTTTCACATCATAATTTTTTTCTTTCTGATCGGCAGCTTGATGATGCCGTCCAGATGAAAGAAGCTGTTACAATATAGTTGACATTATACATGGCATTCTTCTATTATAAGGGGTTACGGAAAATGACATCATGACCTAATGCCTTAAAGAAAGATGGAATATAGAGAAAAATAGCTTAAGGAGTGTACGAAATATTTCGATTACATTTCAGACTTTACTTTCTGGACGTACCTCGTAGACTTACTAGGAGGCAATGAGGTTACGTTAACCGCATTTATTTTTCCTTTTTTTCTTCACAACATATGCAATTTTCTCTTCTCACCTTTACTTTCATGACTTGTGTTTTCCCATTATTGCTATTTTTTAACAAATATTTTCTTTACTCTACTGCAGCACAGTAACCAGAAAATAAGTACAGCAATGTAAATTATAAAAGTTATGGCCATGTAGACATTAATTTTCAATACATCCTCGCACGTACATGTTAGTGGTGGTGTTGCTGTGTAGTGCTTATTTATTCAGAGAAGAACGTATAATGTAATTAAAGTGCACGTGAAATGTGATAACGTAGTTGATCAACAAAAATAAGTTGCCATTATTGCTACTGGTCTTTGCTGGCTTATAACATAATGACAATTTTATTTTTCGTAGTAACAATTAGTTTCTATTTATGCATATATAACATGGTATCAGCAAAAATGACATCTATACACTTTATCATTTCATAGACTCTTTTACTTAAGTTTCATAAGTGGAAACTAGAATTAATCATCAACCAACTTTCATTGCATTCTTGAGTTCCAAAAGAATAGTATCGATTCCCCATAGGATTAAAATGTGGTAAAAGCTTCAACCATTAGCACTTCAATTTCCTTTTGTTTGCCTGTTTTGGTGTTATTCTATGTACAATAACTATAGTCAGCTCCAGATCATTTCGGGGATAAAAATTATAATTTATGATAGTTCAACTTCTTCTGATAATACCAAGTTTACCAATATTTATTTTATTCGAAATAATTACTTTCTTCCATACTTCTTCGTCTGCATTCTTTTACTGGTTATTGAAATTTCAAATTTCCAAAGACTCATGTAATGTTTTTTTCTCCTTCTCTAATGCTTGGGTTTCCTTTGGTAGAGTTCTTTTACATAATTATCCTGCTTTAAAAGAACCAATTAATAAAATCTATTAATGTATTGCGTTTTCTTCTCTCTGGTCATATAGACAGTATAGCCTTCAAAAATATCAGCAGAACGTAAAAGAATAGAAATGTTCAGATGAAAATATTGTTCGTATCTAAAAAATCATTGTCCTTTATAGTTGTGATAATGTTTATTTAAGGAAGCAATAAGTAGTAATATTACACGGAAAAACATTTTTAGATAAAGAATCGCAAATATGTTCTATTGTAACTGGAAGAAGTAGAATAAGCAAACAATATATCGATACAGTTTGAACGATAATTGCCCTAACCCAACACAATCTGGATAATATATTTAAATCTCCATTGTAAACATCAGGATATTTATTTACATTCGTGACACGGACAAAATCTCCATTTGTCTTTGCGCAATAAAAGCCGTGTAGAACACGCGTGCTGTATGTAATAGAGAGGAAAGGACAGGTCACCCCCCTAAACGAGGCAGTATCATTCGTACCCCATCGAAGTATCCATAATGATCCTGACATTTGCAAGGGCTATTGTACGGTGGAAATGTAAGTCAGCGTGGACTGTACGGTGTGTTTATCTTATCTGGTCCGTTCATCTATGTACCCATACGTCGCATAGGACGGACGTGGCGCAATGCTGCACCCCTTTTCATTCCCATAAGGACGGGAGTACAAAGGGCACGTTCTGTGTTTAGAGAGCATAATTACGGATAATCCCTGTTCATCTATCGGATGCACACCGACATATGTGATGTCACATGAACGTTTTTCTTTCGTTTCGTTTTTTTTTACTCTATAATGTCGCGTTATTGAATAGTGTAGTGTATAGGCGGATAGAAAGGGATCCCAGTGCCTGGACTCCCGTCGCTATAATCTGACGCACTTAAGCCCAACTAACTGCATTATGCTTGCGCCCTTGATGGTTCATCAGGATAGTGCGCTATTATTAGGCAACATTATATTTAAATTGATTTTGAATTTATAAGGTTGTTATAAAAATGGTTTTTATCGTACT
Organism: Trypoxylus dichotomus; assembly: GCA_023509865.1. Taxonomy (NCBI): domain Eukaryota; kingdom Metazoa; phylum Arthropoda; class Insecta; order Coleoptera; family Scarabaeidae; genus Trypoxylus; species Trypoxylus dichotomus. Next base: position 40,235,875 of record CM042074.1, on the reverse strand, counting down.
TCAAAGAGTTTGAAGATGTACACTTTGACAGAATATACTGTATTACCTAATAGTCAGATTTAGAACTTAGTATGGTGAATCTTTGTATTTATGGAAGTGTAATAAATCCGTACATAAATGCGTTTTAATACAATTTTAGTGAATATAGGAGTAATAATTACCAAATTTACAATCCTTACACTTGTGGCATTAGAGAAGATATAAAAAAAAAACTCAATCGTTACCAGGAGATAAAGGGCGAATTTATGATGTAAATACTGGTATACTATTAGCATCCTCTAACTTGGAATAAAAAGAGAACAGCAACTGCTGACTTGCGATATATTCGTTGGAAAGTTCGAAACTACAATTCAACAGTACCAATTATTACATCATTTTACTTCCACTCTCTGAAATAATCGAGCAATTTTGAATAGATTTACTTCTATAAAGCAACAGAAATGTTGCTGATTTAACATTAATCAGAGCGTTGCACATTTAAATATAAACCTGAGATTCCAAATCAATCTCTTGGATGTAAGGCGAGTAAATATAGTCATCGGCGCAATTGCATTGAGGATGCTGAAAAAAAGGAGCAATGCAGAATATAAATTTTGAATAAATTAGTTTCTGAGAGATTAATTTCTGCCTGTATTCCAATCTATCAATTATTTGGATGATCTGATGTGTCTTTTGAAATGCTCATTGACAATTATAGAGCAAATTTGTTGCATCTTTATAATTACCTATATATCTATATCTAACTTATAGATTCAGGCCATGTATGTATCCTTAACATGTGCTGTTATAAAGCTGTTATGTGATGTACATGTTACATACCAACATATTTTAGAAGTATGTATCCCTTACATACCATGTTGATTTAACAGATCTGTTATGATTTGAATGTTAAAATTTAGTTCAACATAAACTTCCAACACTATCGGTAGCCTCGCTGTTGAAGATAACAAGTATATTAGGTGTAAATATAGCGTAGGAAAGCTATCAGCTGATTATGATTAGTCTTTTACTTCTATTCAATTAAGACGTTCGAATAATTCGCTGATTTGTTTATTCTCAAAAATGGACGGATTAGTAAGTTTATTTATTTTAAATGAAATTGGAGTAGAACAGGGATTTGTTATAAGCATATGTACATAAGCAGAAACAATTAACGATTACACGATTTGCTTCTATAAAATTTAATAAACACTCGTATTGCTCCTTCGATATTTTTGGTAAACGTTTCCGTTTTAAAGACATTTTTCTTGTATTAAAATTGCAATATCACTAAATAAATTTATACGTAGGCACACGTGTAACCACAACCACGTTTAATAACAATAAAATAATTGCTAACAAATTTGAGTCGAACACTCCGATACTATACGAAGTGTGTTATACCTTTTCTTTTCTATCAACTAAAATATGTATAAAGCTATTCTTTATGGATCATATACAAATGCTCACAAAACTTTGTTCCTGTAATTCTAACAAGGATAACATAACAGATACATATTTGGCCTGATTATCTGTTGATTTACTAAAGATAATATCAACAAAAAAGTTTACAAATTATATAACAGAAGAAAACCATTAAGAATTAAAAAGAAATACAATATGAAAGGTTTTAGAGCGGGAAAACGTGTTTGACCAATAGACGGGGTAAGCTCAAAAATATTGACAACCGTGCCAACGAGGTGTTGCTACTAACAATAAATGAAACAAGAAAAATATTTTTTTTTCTTTCTGCAAACGACTTAATACTTAAACAAAATTCAACATTAAGAGAGAACAAATATAATACATACTTAGGAAAAACTTTTTTATATCACTACCATATTGCAAACAGGCTAATTGCAAATAGTTTGCATACAATTTTGTAGCATATATTTGTTTATTGTTTGTATATACTTAAAATTTTGTTTCGTGATACTATACGCATATAATTACCATGATAAGGAACATTAGGGATGTCTAAATAGCTACCGGGAGGTCCGTAGCCAGTCCTCCAAGACTTCAAGTCCGGTCCTCGCATTACTCTTTAGTTTTTGAGAAAAAATTGCTGTTTGTAAAATTAAGTATATTTTCTAGAACATTCCAATATCAAACATTACTGTCTTATTAAGAATACGACTGTATGGTATTGGTAGAAGACACCGCCTTGAAAATCACAAAGATCTATAATCACTTTCCTCTCCCGCTATGTTTGGCTCACCATTATTCATTCTTCTAATGTAACCCAAGAACAATTTTAAATTGGCCACCTCTTATTTACATAGTTACATTTACGGCATTAAAACTGTAGTTAGATAAATTTAAAAAAGATTTGGAGAAGTACGAAAAATTGCATAAAACATCGTATTTCAAAGTTTCCAAATGTATATAACAGTGTTTTGGAACAACGGAAATTATTACAAATATCTGATAAACAAATAAGTTCGTGCGGTTTTTTATGGTAAAATATATGTATTTATTAAGAAACATATATAGTACTATTATTCGAAATAATTACCATCACACTTTTTGCCAACGTAGCACCAATTTTTGTATGCCGCTTTTATAGAACTCTATGGAATTTGAGTCAAAAAATTGATGGACTGCATCCATTACATTAACTCTAGATTTGAACAGTCTATGCCTCACATAATTGTTACGAGACAAAAAAGAAGGTAGTCATTGCTTGGCGCAATCTCGGGCGAATATGGAAGGTGTGATAACATTTCCCAGCCAAGTTCAGAACTTTTTTCCTGAGTCAATCTTGCGGTATGCGGTCTGGCGTTTTCGATTGATGAAAGAGGGCAGATTTTGGATGAATGTTGCTTGTACTCGCGGAAGCTGTTCACAATACGAGCACTAATGGCTTGTCCCCTTTCCAAAAACTGTTCTGATTGCTTGTCCACCAAAGATATAACAAAATCTTGTTTGGGTGTAAGGAAGTCTTGAGAGTGTGTGGCATCGAATCAATAAGCGACATCCAATGATACTAACGCTTAGAATGTGTGTACAATATCAATTCTTCGTCGCAGTTTAAGAAGCAATTGCTTAACTTCCACGTTTTTTTAGCTGATGAAGATGCAAACAAATGGTTTCATCACTCACACTGAACCTTTCTGTAATCTCTAGGTATTTTGCCTCCACAATCTGTTTAAGATCTTCTTTGTTAATCATCTTCGGTTCCCCAGAGCGTACTTCATCGGTTAAGTTGTGATTTCTACAAACATGCTGTGCTGTTCGATCTCTAACGGCATCATCTCCGAATGCGATACATATTTTTCGCAGCGCCACTGCAGCTTTAGACACCAAATTTGTCCTCATAGAGTAAACAATCTCGAATTCAAGTTGTATTCGCTGCCATTCATCAGATGTGTATGTATCCGACAGGAGAAGGATTCATATTTCAGTAGATAACAGATAACAAACAAGTGCTGTCGATCAACAACTTAAGAAATATTCATAGTACTCTGCTGTGTACGAAAACCATACGAACCTGGTTACCTGATATTTACTGTGTTAATGTTTAATGCAAAATATACATTCAAACTTCAAATTTACTTTGAAATAATATCTAAAAGATGTTAGGTTATTTAAAAGCTCCAGACATAGAGTAACTAATTATAGAATCAAATTCTGTAGGCATATTTCTGTATATTCAACTACAATATCACTCTTATCTTAAGTGCACGATACACGCTCGCACACATACTCTCGTACAATTCGACGATAGTACCTATCAATCAATCAAAGTTAGCTTTGATACGGGGTTTTCGTCGATAAGAAAATCCTCGAAATCTTATGTATTTTTATTAAGTCTATCGATCAATCGGAACTAAGCGCAAACAACAAATATTGGTTTAGGGTGCCGTAAAATACTAATTGTATTTGGGATAATGTAAACGGTAGCACCTGGACAAGGAAAGACAAGACGACAAGATAAACTACGAGTAGACTATACCGTTGGACGAATCCAAGGGAGAGGAAATGTAAAGGCAGACGTGAACATAGAGAAAATTGTCTTCGTTAATACATGTATTCCTAGAACGATGTCGTTAGAGAGTGTACACAACGTCCTATAGATATTAGGAATGCTAGTTGTATGAATAGTTTGGTTTCTTGCGGCGCGATGTAATTTATATCATGCACGATTAGAGTTTTATGGTCTTGTACACATGTATCGCGGTTGTAATTTTTAATTATTATGTCAGATGAATGGGATTACATATCGCATTGACGTTTTAGTTATTTGTTCCTTACAACGCATGCATTAGCTAACTTGTGATGTAGGCTTAAAAACGAATACTATTTCTTATATAGGCTGTATAAAGATCGTTGTCTTTGTAAAGGATATAAATATCGGTAATAAATAAACCAATTATAGTAATAAAGTTTGTTTTAACGTAATAGGAAATAATATCAAGATGAATTATATCTTTATTGTTAAATTCTAGTGCGTATGAAAATTCCTTTTAAATATTTTCCTTACCAGAAAAAACTAGTTTCGATATACAATAAACATTTGTTGTACATGCTTGATAATTTGCCAATCTACAAATTTAGCTAGCTTTCTATTAAATCATTATTATCCTTCACTTTTATTATCTATTGTTTATAGTGTTCGTTTAGTAATTCCGTAAATCAGTTACGCTTATTCTTTCTATCTGCTGGCAGAGACGGAAAAGCTACTTTTGTGTCACACAAAATCAATTACGCACATACTTAATTTAAGCACCTGCCTTTGCCCAGGCAACTCCTGATTATTTTTAAGAGAGAAAAAACACAATCAAAACAACGTTAATAGAACACCAAGACATCGTTTTATGGAGACGTCGCTACCTAACCAACATTAGAAAGTTCCATGCAAAGGATAGGAAATATATTATTTAGTTGAAACCTGGGTTAATGTGAGCCATACCCAAAAATATATAGAAATATGCAATTCTTTAACGAGATAAGTCCTTATTTATTTACGGAATTAGACTAATTATAGAAATGATAATGGTTTCGCTGAAAATAAGGTGCTATTTTTCGAGCCAAAAGAGTTTTGATATTAATACCACGAAAAACTAAATAGTAGAAGTATTTGCAGAATAGATGCGAAACAGTCTTCTCTTTTATTGTAATGGACAATGCAACACTTCATTCTGTCAAAGAATTGACAACGGCTTTCGTAAAAAGGTTTCTAAATAATAATTCAATACTTTGTGCAAATTTTAGAGTTGCCTTCGTACCATTGCAATTTAAATCAGAACGAACTCGTATGAAACCCTAAGCGAAAGACTAGAAAGTTGCAAACAATAGAACTTGTAAATTACTAGAGGTAAAAATATTATTAAATGGAGAACAAATCGTAACTGCTAATGGAATGGCTATATGGAAGAATTGTATGAAATACACCATTGCGGTTGTGTCTATGGAATTGTGAAAGATATCAATCACACTGTGGGATTGAATTTAGTGCAAAATATGTAAATAAGCGAGCATAGCAAAACATTCGTTCGAGGAAAGGGTAGATAAAACGTATCAACACTCCAAAGTGTAGAATTGAAAACTGTAGTTATCGAAGTATTGCTGCGCTGTTGATGTGATTGTTACACAACTTTCAGAGGAAAAGTATGCCAGTAGATATGCATTGAAAGTTAAGGGAGAGTAAATTAAGCCGCGACAATAACAGAACATGATCGACACTTCTAAATTGAGTAAATTTCGTTTAGCCGAAACCAAAGAAATTTTGCGAAGCTGTGCTGCACCATCTCTAATAGACGTTTATGAGACATACAGCAAGGGGACCAGACTGTATTCCGAACGGAATCTGATGAGAGCAGAATACATAGCTTTCAATGCATTTTCATTGGAAAATTGTCTGCAGGTACGTACAAGAAAGCCAAGAGTTCGTCTAGCGGTGCGTGATACGTTAAAAATATGTTGCGCAGAGGTAAGTTGTGTATTAAAAAAAATCACAAGTCCTTAACCAGTTCAATTTATTCCACAACCACTTGATCAAGCTCGTAGTGAAACGTAATTGTCGTATATCGGTAGCTGATGGAAACAACTTTGTACTTGTTGATATTAAGGGTTAGATTATTTGATGTGTACCATCTAGATATGTTTAAAAGGTCAACCAGCAGCAAGTTCCAATCCTCAAGATTAGACACTTTACGGAACAATTTCAAATCATCAATGAACAATTAAGCATGAGATGGAATATGGGTTGTTACATCATTTATAAATAAAATGAATATTGGAGATTAAACCCCTGGGCAACTTCCGAAGAAGAAATAAATTCTCGTGAGCTAAGTTCACTAAAGAAAACATACTGATGTCTATTAAACAAGTACAATTGAAACAATTGTATCAGAGAATTACTAAATCCCAAGGATATCAATTTATAGGGAATTAAAGAATGATTGAGACGATCGAAAGCTTTAGCAAAATCGGTATATAGAACATCAGCCTATGTACGTGAATCTAGAGCATGAGAAGAACTGCGTAAATTGACTTAAATTAGTCACACTTGATCGCCTTTCAAAAAAGCCATATTCTTCTTGATGCAAGGGTAAATAGTAGATAAATAGTAAATAGCAGACGTTCAAAGACTTTGGTAAAGTTTGACAAAATAAATATAGAACGATAGTTGGATATATCGGAAGGATCACCATTTGTCCGGGAACAGGGAAGTTTTTAAGGGTAAAAAAGATTCTGACAAAAGATTCACCAACACATATGTATTTCGAGTCTTTAACGAAAAATTAGGAATTTGGTCATGACCAGAAGTGCGAGCATTTTCTAGTTTACTTATGCAATACAGATTAAAATTGTCAGAAAACTCAGTAATGTTAATGCAGAGATTAGTGTTACATGCGTCTTGTAGGTTGCTGGCAGATGATGTATCGGTGAAAACACTACTAACATATGCAGCAAATCTATCAACAATTTATTGTTACACAAATACACAACTAACTTAAGCTAATCAAAACATGAGACTAATTACAAAAGTAAATGTTTATAAATGTACTATGGCATGTTATGAGATTATAAATTAATTATTGACCTCCACAATTTTGTGACGGAATTTAAAAATGAATATAGCATCCATTGAAAATTGATTAGAAAATTACGTATGTGTAATTTGGAGAAAATCAGGAGAAGGGCGTTACCAACGTACCTTCCAATAAACATGTAACACTTGTTATGTGAAAAGAAATTGAGATGTGCGATAATACATAAATACAGTATCGTAATGAGATGTAATATGCATTACTTGCTAATTATAATCATTTAATGACTGCAAATAAATTCCCGACAAGATAAAATCAAATGAACGCAATAACGCGCGCTTAATCGCCACCAATATGCAATTCCATTAATTTCGTTTGTGTTATCAAATATAAATTAATCAACTAACAACAGCAGGTCTGGAGAGAAAAGCGTAGATAGAGAGGGAGGGAGGGAGAGAGAGAGAGAGAGAGAGAGAGAGAGAGAGAGCGTGCAGCTTATGGCACATTATAAATATAATAATTCCGCCCTTCCTTTGTAAGAAAATCGATGTACATTATTATTATGTCAGAGCTTTCGTTATTGGGCAAATGTTCTGGAAACTGGATGGCGGCAACGGTAGAGGCAACAGCAGCATCAGCGGCAGCTCTTACTTTGCAGATTCATGTGGATGTTGGGCGCCGGGGGCCTCGCGGACTTCAAAGGGATCTGCATTTGACGCTCTGTATATAAACCGGGGGCTCCGTCACGTTTACCTGATCCGTCTAATTTACTACTAAACCGTTATAAATGTTGGATTAACGGTGATTTTTTTTTTGCCGCATAACGTTGTGTATCGTGCCTGTTCAATCGCATGAATATCTACTATAGAATCTTTTTAAATTCTATTCTCGTGATTTAGATTTTTTCATGCAATAAATTACATGTTCGTTTAAAACATTTAATACCACTTCATAATCGAATTCAGAAATTTACATTTAATGTAAAATTTCATTTGATATAATCTATAAGGTGCATAATAACGACAAATAGAGGAAAATGGAATTATATATCACGCAAGAAAGTACGTGAATATCTTTAAGCTAAACGGGATGAATTTATGTTTTAATAAATCCGGCAAAATGCTATACCATTTCACACTTTGTAATAAATATACTTCCTAAAATTACTTGTAAATGTTTTCTTACTAATTGAAAACTTTATATGGGGTTTTCAATTGGGACTGGTCGATATTGGCAGCCTGTGACGGCCATGTTATTTTGGAGGCATCTGTCTAATCTGATGTTTATTATTCAGACACCATGGCAAGTTACGCGATTGAGGAGCACATCCAAATCGTAAAACTTTATTATCAAAATGAGTGTTCGTTGGTGCAAACGTTACGCACGTTACACTCATTTTACGAACTCAATATTAGTGACAATAGATAATCCTTTAAATACTATCTGTACATCACCACCTGAAATTCTTTGAATAGGATAGAAGCACGCTGTCAAATGTCAAATCCTTCACAATATATTGGGGACTCCAATTTCCAATACGTTTTCTTACATTTCTGTTAATACATATAATTACTGATCATCTTCTGCTTTAAAATATAGATCTTATAACCGGATAGGTGTTTCAAGAAGGATTGATGCAATCTTTACAACTTCAGAAAGCCATTATTTCAATTCAGATAAGTCAGTATTGAACATGATGTTCGCTTAATAGAGTGTAATTTAATAAGAAAACTATGCACACTTAGTTAGTTGCTACAAAATCGTTTGTTTAAAATAGATGTTCCTTAATTATATGATCAATTACTACTGAAAAATCTTAGATACAATTTAGTTTCCATTTTCATTTCAAAACACGGTTACACTTAAATCCGGTAAAATTAAGAAAAAATAACGAAATAGTCTCGTTTTCTGTGATGCTTTATTCACCCAAACTATACGCTACTTAAATCCATAAACATATCAACTAACTGTTACAGCTGAGAAGTTTGACTAATTTGTCAAAGGACTATATTTCGCATTTCATTAGTATATACATATACCAAAGTGATTGACTTTTATACCATTTTAAAAAGATTTATGGGGCAAATACAGAGAAAATATGAGTAAATCACTGAAATTGAGTAATTAATACGATTTCAAGTAATCGTAATAAAAAGTTGCCTATTTGATGATATTTCTAATATTGCGCTAGAGACGAGATACGAATTTCTATTTTATTCATTATTATAGTTACAAAAGTGAACATACTACCAAACAATCAGTAAGCTGTAATTAATTAATTCTTATTATACAACATTTTGAAACACAGCTTTAAAATTGGGTCGAACGTAGGGGAAGTTACGTAACCAGAAATAGTGAGCGAATTCAATCGTGGACGTCAGCGTCCGATTCAGTTACCACCGTCAAACGCCGGCTGATCCAAGGAAGTTTGTAGGATCGCGTGGCAGCTCGTAAACCATCTTTACGCCGGGGTAACCGACTGAAAAGGCTACAGTGGGCCCGTGAACATCGGGATTGTATGGCAGAATAATGGTAAAATGTTTTATGGACTGATGAATCAACATTTAAAGTGTTTGGTCGAAGCAGGAGAGTGTTTATCAGACGTTCCGCTAATGAAAAGATGCTCCCCGAATGCATTGTACGGACAATAAAACACGGTGGAGAGAATTTACACTTTTATGCAAGATAACGATTCCAAACAGCCAAAATATATAAATAGTATCTGAATGAGCAAAATCAAACAGATATTTACAAGTTATGATAGAAGACTTCGTAGTGTCCATACTTCTTCCAAGGAACAGCTTTGCAATATCCTTCAACAAGAATGGAACAACATCACCGGCGAAAATCCCAGAAAATTAAGACGCCGCCACTTGTTCAAGCGATAATCGATGTAGAAGGTGGATTTTTTTAGGAAAAGAATATTTAAGAATTTTGTTAACAATGAATGAAAAAATAAAACTTTTCATTAGATTTATTTTTAAAAGTAATACATTTATTTCTTTAGTATTAATAGCCCGTTGCTTTTGATTTTTTAAATTTTGTTACTTGGCCTAACTTGTATGGACGGTAGTATACATACATGTATATATATATATATATATATATATATATATATTTATAATCGGGTTTTAATTGAATGTATTTGTTATATTTTCGAAATACGGTTTCTTTGACCTTTTCTAATTAGTTCTGTAGTGTACATCCTCGTGTTTTCTGTACAACTTATTTATTTCTATTTGTTTAGTGATATTTTTATTAATTCATGGTCTCTATATTCCTTTGTATATTACTTAATATTCATTTAAATGTTCAGAACACACTTCAGGAAGTTAATTAAACTTCTTAAAATATTGAATCCTTCCATTTATCATTTCATCGTTCAACAAATTCCTTAAATGCAGTGAAATTGCTTGATTGCAATACAACTTTACGATTAATCTAGTTCGTACGTTAGACAAGTTTTTTTTAATCTTGGCGTACGTTAATTTTAAAACATGTTAATCGTTATCGCACTCAACGTCAGGAAATTAAAACTCTTCTCTCTCCTTTCATTACTACTTCCATCACCATCTTCATACATGCATTTCCACTACGGCAGCATCTTTTCTCGTCGTCCCCATTCACTTATTCATTCATCGTCAAGCCGCCTGAATACACTTTCCGCGAGTTCCTACCTACAGGAGTGTATTTGTTAAATATGCAGACAAATTTAATACTCGTTTCTGAACCCCGTCAGCAACCTAGACTATCTAGGCAGACGCGCCCGCCTTCCGTATTCCTACGTACAGTAAGCCCAACAGACGTTCCCAACGTTAGAACAATGCTGTAAGGGTGTGGAATATCTTTTCTCGACGTGCTACTCGTGTATACGCGACGAATGGGTGCATATATTTACCTTAGGAATACTAGAGTATAGTATGGTGGTAGTGTTGACTCCGTCGAGTATAGAGCGCTGCCGCATCTATGTACCGCGGGGTAAAACCAAACCCTCAGAGAGAGTCGAAGAAAAGTTTCATTTGCTGACGAACCGAGGGTCACAAGTCAAGATGGCGTTTTGTTTAGTTATGTTAACTAGCTTCTCTCCCTCTTTGTCAATATTTTCCTCCATATGGAGAAGTATGTCGGGGTTTTCTGGATGATGGGATATGTCGATTCCGTGGCGTAGAAATATGCAAATGTGGGCGCGTTTACGTGATGCGTGTGTTTGTTAAGATAGAGGCACGGGCAGAAGGAGAAGAAAACATTTTCAAGCGGTGATGACTTGTCTACAAGAGATACGCATCGTGAGATATAACGCAATGCCGTGCCGATTAGATTAGATGATTGTTGAACAATTCTCTAAACGCTTATCAGTAGGCTACCGTATGTTCTGATTTAAGTGCACTGCCTTCGTCTTTCTGAAAACGTATTTATCTAGTTGAAAGCGTAGTCTAGAATGTCGTTGAATCTTAATTGTCACCTAATGCAGAGTTTTCCTAAAAGCGGTAGGTTTAATTACCTCGCACATGTTTATAAAAGCAACGAGAACACTTTGTAAGTTCAAACATATAGGATAAACAAAGTAAAAGCGCAAAAAACACCATAATTTTGTTTTCCAATCCATTCGTAAGTAAACTCAAAACATTTTTGTATATTTCTGTTGTCACCTTGTATTATCAAATTAGATTTCTATATGAATTTTCGGGATTGAGATTGCGACTTAAGAACGCTGAAAATTAAGTTATGAATTTTATGTTTGTTATATGTAATCTTCCTTTAAAATTCCAAATGCATTTTACATCATATCTACAGGATTGGAAACGAGCATCAAACAGACAAGTTCGTTAAAGATATGTAATAATAGTAATATCTTTATTGCTCAACAGAAAACAATTCCATTTACAGGACAAATAGTAATAATACACAGCGCAGTAATAAATTAAAATTAATTGAAAAAGATACAACTGAATTATAAACATAAAAATAGCTCGGTAACACCAGAATGCAAGAACAAAATAGGACGACAATGTAAATCCATGTAGACACTTCAACAAAAAGGATCGTCAAGTAATTCATTGGCATTTCTAATCATATGCGTAATGGGTGCTTTAAGCAGAACATTAGTTTTGTATGACGGGACCTTAAAATTAGGGAAGGACCTGGTATCGTACTGAGGTACCACAAAATTAATTTTGGAGAGAAGGGATGGAACGTCAATAGCGTGATTAAGCAGTTTAAGTAGAAATTGGCTGCTAAATCCTTTCCATCGATCCGATAACGATACAAAGCCGTGTCTCCTCAGCAGACCAGCATAATCAACATCGCGTCCAGGGTAAGTGCCATCAATTTTGAAGGACAGGTATTTCAAAAATCGTTTTTGCACTCTTTCAAGTAGTACTTGCAGATGGAGATAGTGAGGATACCAAATTATGGAGGCATACTCCAACCCAGTACGGACAAGCGAAAAGTACAATGCTTTTAGCGAGGCAGGATTATTGAATGATCTGCAGGATCGTATGCGAAATCCTAAGGATTTCATCGCAGAATTTCGTACGGATAATATGTGGTCTGCAAACGACAAATTTGCATCAAACAGCACGCCCAGGTCCATCACAAACGAGTGCCTAGGAGCAATAGCCTGACTCACAGCATAATGAAAATTGTAGAGTCTATGACATCTAGAGTAGCTTACAACAGCACACTTATCCAGATTCAAATGAATTCCATTCTGTGTACACCATCTAACAATAGTATCCTGACTGTTCTGGGGAAACAGACAATCTGCCGGGGAGGTTATGGTATTGTAGATCTTAAGATCGTCCGCGTAAGCCAGTACATTGCAGTCCAGCCCCTGTAGAAGATCATGCAAATAAACATTAAACAAAAGGGGCCCCCTGGTTCCGATGTGGATAAGCCCAAGAACACCTGGAAGATATGTCAGTTTCAAAAGCTGACAATTACTCAACTATAGAATGGTAATAATATGGTAATAAACCATTAGATAAAATACAAATAAACTTCTTACACATTTATTCTACTCTGAACTTTTTCTTTAATAATTTAATCATTGCTTTATAAAAATTCTTGCGGCTCACCGATTGAAAGTCACTAATTTAGTAGAATCAGAACGTTAGTCGCTATTGCTCAGAATAACCGTGGCCTTGCCCTAATCAATGATTAATATGATACTAAGATTAGGTTTTAGATTTCCTATAGAGGCTAGTTCGGGTTTACGAAGGTTGGATTTAAGAACCTTTGCTTACTGTAGGATTTTGGTCCCAATGAACCATGATAAAACCAACTATATAAATTCATTCCGTATAGATAGTTACCAGTTTCCAAATTGCAAAATAGAAGCCCTAAAGAAATGTCGGCAGAGAGAGCAAGAAGCGAAGAAAAGGTCCATTATACACTTAACAACATTTAAGCTAAGTTTATCTTTTCCCATTAGCAAGCCGTTCTAGTTGGATTATATTGGAGGAATGCAAAGAATACGTTGTCGGAAATAATAGAGAAGAAAACTTTTACATAATTTGCAAACATTAGAATTTCAAAGTTGATGCTGTCCAACAAGTCAAGTTAAAAGCACAAAAAACGACGGGCCAAGATAAGATCCCTAAAGGACGACAGGTATGTTCGTTCGTCTGAAAAACCACATTGTGCATCAAGTTAACACTGCAGAGATTAACTGAACAAAACTGCGCAAATTAGTATAAACATTAATTGCAAAACGCATTCATTTTATGTTCCTAACATAAAATCTTGAAACATGCTACCGACGTAAATTTTTAAAGTCATTTACGTTAAATTTTATATCGGCGATTTTTTCGCTTAATGCACAGCGCGCCGTCAGGCAAACGCCATTAAGGGGTATTTTATGATCTGGAGAAGGCGCGATGGCTCTCGAGGGCCGCAGTATACAATCACCGCAGTAAACGAGACCCAGCGCAGCAGCCAAAAGGATCGAAGAAGCGAACGAACGGCAGCTCGCTCGACTCGAATTCTCTCTCTGCTAGCGCTGCTCTTACTTCGGAATTCGCATCGGATTCAAATTTAAAATTGGACTGGAAGTCGGCAGTCCTATTACGTAGAGAGAGGAAAAAGAAGGAGTATTTTATTCTGCAGCCATATTCGGCACCATTGTTTGGATTTTAGAAAAAAGAAAATAAACTTAGACTAAATGCAGGTATATGAGTTTTAATAATTTTGTTGTTCATAAATTTACAACAACATTTGTATTAATATTTTATATTTATTTAACTATGGCACTAGCTAAGAGTATGAAGAAAATGTAGCAAGAAAAATTGCTAATTTACTGCTTTCAAATAAGCGTCGATGACTTGCTTCTAGATATCTTAGTGCCTTGATATTTCCATATCCCATGTTTCAGTATTGATGTCTTCAGCTAAAAAATTGTTTTATCTTTTTTTTGAAAGGAGTTTCATTTTTAATACATTAATACTTCGTCAATGCATTTATCAATATGAAACAATGAGTAAGGATTTTTTTTTGAAACCGAAGCAAATGGTTTCAACAATTACGATAGTTGGTTGTTGGATTCTTCTCTCACTTTTAGTTGAAAATAATGTTTTGTTTTACCAGCAGTGTTACTATTGAGTCAGAATACTGTATTAGCCATGTACGCTCTAATCAAAAACTTATTTAACTCATTATTATCAAACATGTCAAGCGTAATATTAAATTTCAATCTCGATATGATTTAAACAAGATTTAACCATTAGATGTGGTTGTGCCCAATGCAAAAATAATAATGTTTTTTCTTTCTTTAGGGCCATATTGTATGGTCTTTAGGTGTGTTTTGTAATAGCACAACTATTCTACCAATAACTAATGACGTAAAGAGTTTAAAGGAAGGATGTGACTAGAATAGAAATAACAACATAAACAAAAAAAGATTACGCTTGTCCCGTTTTAATTTAGTGATCATCATCGTTTATCAACCTTCATTAAAAACGATTTCAATGACAAATTGATGAGATGAAGAATCAGAAACTATTCGATTTCGCTTATTATCAACAAAACTACGAA
This sequence comes from Trypoxylus dichotomus, assembly GCA_023509865.1. Classification (NCBI taxonomy): domain Eukaryota; kingdom Metazoa; phylum Arthropoda; class Insecta; order Coleoptera; family Scarabaeidae; genus Trypoxylus; species Trypoxylus dichotomus. The sequence continues at coordinate 40,220,870 of CM042074.1, read as the reverse complement.
AGTGGTCAAAATGGGGAAATCATTCCAGATTTTCATTACATGCAAATTTTGCAAAATTCGGTGAAGAATGAACCAGGCTAATAGAATTAGTGGTGTAAACGAAAAAATGGCAAAGAAATAAATTCTAAATTTCTAAAAAGATGTGTAACGAACAGCCAATGATATAATACATCCAATCACCGATATTATAACAATTGTAAATATTTTGTAGAGCTTTGAAACATGTCTGGAGTTATCGAGCTGAGAAAAAAACTAACCATCAACCGAAGACGAACCAGATGGAATCGTATATATACTACTCTAAAATTGCTTTACATTGATGTTTTCTCGATATTCCTTCGTTTTTTGTCAAATTTCCTATTCCTTACAGAGAAAAACATTCCCAAGCCATCGCCGAACTTCTTCCATATTTCAGGGATGGCATGACTGGCCACTGCAACATTTTCTTTCTTTAGAAGTTCTTTAAACAACATTCATCGCTTATTATTAAAAACTTCGAATTCTAATTCGTCTCCCAAAAAACATTTGCCCAATCCTCTTCCCTTCAATATCTATGTTCTAAAAACCTAATTCAACTGTTTTCTTTTATTTTCTTTATGGAGTAACAATGCACCCTTTTAAAGAACGCTGCATTTCCTATGATATATAAAAATATTTTAAGGTTTCCATCTTATCAAGAAATATAATCGCTTTAGTATGACTATTACTTTTTTGAAATACATTTCTCTTAACGATCTTATCACATGGTACACCATAGAAATAATAACGGGCTCTGATATGGAGAAAACCAATTTATTGCAGACCAGTTTTAGCATCGTAATGCCATTAAACGAAGGAAATTCTTCAGAGATCTTATTTAGTTTTCTTTTATTGGTAAGGACGTCCGGTAAGGGCTCTCGGCTCGGTTCGAAGAATTTGCATGCAATAACTGGTCAACAGAGGGCGGAGGGCGAGCGACTGAACATCGAAGCGTAGAGCTCTCCTTCTAACTGCTGACTTCTCGTTCTCTGTTAACGCTTGCCTTTCGCTCGCCTGACGCTGCCTCTCTCCTACTTCCCATCAATGGTACTGATCGGGTCATCCACCCGATCCCAACTAATAATAAAATACTAACGCACGTCTCGTTGAATTACGTCAATAAACTAAATTGAATTTTTCCAAGATTCTTTCTTTATCGTATTTCGGCAGTGTATTTCTAATTCACAATTTCGAGGGAAAAATACTTGTTCGGATTTTAGGGAGATCGCAAGACATTACAATACCTAAAAATGTCTATAATCGTAAGTACAAGGTGCACATTTTTGCATTTAACATTGATCATTCTTAAAGTTTTAAAAATTTTAAAATTATTGTGAAATAGTACACCAATTTAATTATTATTATTAACTGGTTTATTTGTGTTATGTTTTTATACAAAAAATCTTTTTTTGATTTATTTTAAATATTGATACCGAAAAATTAATTTCCTTGGATTATCAACCGTAAAATTTCATTAAATTAATTTATGAAGTTAAAAAGTTCACGGTTCCGGTAGGACTCGAACCTACAACATTTTGTGGAATTGTTTCTAGCGCTTGTGTTGTAGCCGTTTTGATGATCGAAATTTAAAAAAAACATTCTTTCAACATCAATTTTAATTTAAGGAATAGGGAGGAATCGAACTAGGTATCAGTTAAATACTAAGGATAATTCAATGCACAGACTTGATTTAGAGCAGAAATTGATGTATAATGAGTGACGTGTGACTCGGTGCATTATCCTACCAGGTCTCTGGATCACGATATTCGTGTCCAATACAACGGATTCTGGCTATCAGGCGCTTCAAAACTTCGAGATAATATTTGCCTGTAGTTGTTTGTCGACTTGGAACGAATTGCCTGTGGAGAATTCCTTTACTATCGAGGAATGTAATGAGCATTGTTTTGATCTTTAATGGAAGTTTCCATGTTTTTTGGCTTACGGCGAATTTTTCGATTTCCACTCGGCACTTTAACACTAGGTTTTTGGGTCATACTAAAAGCACCATCTTTCGTCACCTGCAACAATTTCAGGAAGTTTGGACTACTTCTGGCGGGTGCAACATCTGTGGAATGATTGATACGCATCCATTTTTGGTAATCCAAAAAATTTTGCACAAATGTTTGTTTTTCGTAAATACTTGTGAAGAATCATTCGGATCGTTTCTCTGCTGATGTTAATCTTCTTCCATCATTTTCAGCGAACCATTGTAATCATTTTCAATAAAACCACGTACTTTTCCGATCATTTCTGGCATCTGAGCTGAAATTGGCCTTCCTTCACGATTATCATTTTCTAACCTATTTCCACTTCCCAAAAAATGTTTATCTCATGAAAAAACACTCGCTCTACTCAATCATCGCCGTACACTTGCTGCATCAACCGAAATATTTGTAGAGCGCCGTATACCTCTATGTATGCAGATAGGCAATTTAGTCTTTTTGACACATAAATTTAATTAACCATTGACACCTATTTTGCTTGCTGTTTTACTTTTGGCAATAAATTCTATTGCATTGTATTGTATTTCACCGATTGAAACAAAGTTGGCGTTATATAAAGATTTCCAACGTCGACCTAAACACATAGATGACGCTATTAGTTACTCAGTTACCGTCGAGTCTTGGAACTTATTTGTCGCACTGTGTATGTCAACGATATTAGTGAAGGTCACTCTTTTATATTTACTACCTAAGATACTGAAAACAAAGAAATTTACGTAACAGCTTTTCAGAGACTTTTGAAAGCAGTACACTCTATAGAATTAACTGATTCGACATTTGTAAAATATCTATCTAAGAAGTTTCCGATTTTGCATTGCATTACATTACATTTTATTTAGGAATTAATATTTAGTATTCATTCATCGATTAATTGCTTTATACTTATATGTGCACAAATCATAACTCACCAATACCGCAACAAGGTGAAACAAGCAAAGACATGCTTACCTGAAACAAGAAAAAATAATTAATAATGGTTTTTTTAAACAACAATCGATTATCTACAATTAAGCGACCGTAAAACTGGCTTCACTCCTATGCAGACGTGAAACCATTAAATCAGAAGTTCGAGCGAGCACGTAAAGCAAAACCTCATCTGTCTTTAGCATCGGCGCGACGTGGCAAACCGTTGTGCAATTGAACGGTCGTGATTGACACTTTAACTGCGCTGTCTGGCAACAATGAGACCCGTTCGAAATTTGTCACCTCTCTCCCACAGCGAGGAGGTCGTTAAAAAGCTATCGAACGAACGCGAACTGCGAAAGACGCGAAGACAACCGTAACAGGTTTTTCAATACATTCTGGCGGTTCGCAAGGAGATGCGTAAAATTAGATTTAAATGTGCATTTATTTTTCGCACGTTTAGAACAAATTTACTGGTTTTCAAAAAACGCTCTATTTATTTTACTGAGAATTAATCTGATGTAAAAGTATTTACATAACCACAGAACTTAATTGCTACCCAATTCCACAAGATATACATATATACACTACCGTCCATAAATTTAGGAGAAAAGTAAAACTTCTTTAAAATAATACAACTGATAGGCATATCGTGAAATCATTAATCCCTATTATAAATTATTGTATACAGATATAAAATTGTTAATCCGCATACATTTTATGGGACTTTTCCAAGAATACGAGTATTGTTTGACGTGGATGCGGTAGGATACAACCTCGGAACAGCCACACCTATGGAAATATTTACAGAACGCATACCAACAAATTGTCGCAAAAATTTGCTTCAAGGAACGCTTAAAATTTGTGCAGCGGTTATCAAAGTCAAGGGAGGTCATATCGACGAAAATAAATTGACGAGCTAGATGAGAAGATTTATGCAAATTCTTTTTTTATCTCTCTGTTAATATTTCGTTTATTCTGGCACAAAATAATTTAGACATTTATAATATTATTATAAAATTTTTCATTCGTAATAAAATACGTTTGTGAGACTAGTTTTTAGTTTATATTCGTTTTTAGTTCTGTAATTCTGCTTCGTTTCCTTTGTTTACCATTCCTGTTGTAGGTTTCCTCTCTTTCCGCGGCCCTTTATCTATTGTCTTGATTATTCAAGTCGGCACGATCGGCCCCGTGTCGTGAAGTGTGTATCCTTGTGCTGTTCCTTTCGTATTCTTATTTTTGATGTTTATATGTTAACATTTGTTGCGTGGTTAAATGACTAATTGTCAAGGCAAAAAAAAAATGACGAGCTAAATACATCAATATTAATTATTGTATTTGAATTAATTTACTTTTATTAGCGCGAATGACTAACAGTGGAAAGGTAGTGATATGGGCAACATTTTCTGCTAATGGATTATTTAGGTAACTGTTGGAATGAAATCGATACTGGTACCATAAACAGAAATATGAACTTTATATAACAGGATAATAAACAGTGGCCTGTTAAAAGAAACAATTATTTTTAAGTACTTATGGACTGCACTTGGAAAGAAAGTTGATTAGCATCAGCTGCAAGTATGTAATTATATCTAACTTAAAAATAACAAAAACAATTTCTATACCAAGCATCCTGCAGTAACATATGTTCGCTTTAGTAGAGTATGAAAAAAATATATGTATTTTGTTATTATCACTGCTTCTATGTGAACTTCCTTCAGTGTGTACTGCTAAAATCTACATTATCCTAATTCCAACTAATTATTCTCCACTGATTATGGTTCAGGCGAATTCTTGTTGCTCGACAATTTTTACTTTTACCATACGACGAAAGTAAGAAAAACAGAAATGGAGAACATACGGAAAGCACACGCAAGTTTTAGCAATAACTTGTTCTGGCAGCGTGGAAATTGTGAGCCTATACTGCCTACATCTAGTATTAGTAATGTTCGCTAAGCCGCGGCGTCCAACGTGTTCGCCCCAGACGGTGGTTCACGCTTGGCCGGGACCAATTCAGAGCCGGAATTTATCCTATCAATTTCTGCCCGTTGAACCGGCAAAGAGTCCTCCGTTTCCCCACCCCTCTCCTCTTCTCGACACCGCCGCCGTCACCGTCACCATCGTCGTCGTAGTCGTCGATCGTACCACTACCCCCTCCCCTTTTTCCGCAACCCCCTCGCTTCATTACCGACCGCGCCGGATGGGACGCCATCTTGTTCCGCCCGCCGTGATTTTACATGTCGTTGTGTTTGTTTAATCATGCAAGAGTAATCCGCCGTGGAAATTTATAATTGGACATTGGCGTCGATGATGAAATGTAAGGAGCGGGCGCGAAGAAAAAAGTCGGTTAATGAGCTTCAGACGCATACCGCGGTCTTGCCGTATGATATTCTAAACTTTGTTACAAATGCAGGGATTTTCACGATTTCCGCTCATACGCGTCTTCTATGAACCCTATGGGTTGTACGTGTATGAAAATCCTATCGGCTTTATCGCTTGACGTAAACTAATATCTAATTCAGTTTAGTACTTCACGCTCACGCGAAATGTGTGACAATGCAAAGTTGAGAAAAGCATTTGTCGTAGTGCCGCAACAGCGCCATGCTAACTTTGTCGTCTCCATAAATTGAGTTATTTTATTCACAGTGGCATTCGATAAAGAGAAGCTAGAGCCATGCAGTTAACATAAATTGACAATTTATTTTATAACAAAGAGGGCGAATGTCAATGGCCGTTGTAGGTGTTACCTAAAATTTCAGTGTAAAACCGTTATAACTTCATTATACGAAATAGCACGCAACAGCAGCCCTAGATGTTATCTACTAGCCACAATATATTATTTTAGAAAAATGTAATTACTCCTAAAAATGTAACGTACAATATATGTATATATACCAACGATTTAGTTGATACATATGACAATATAGGAACCTAGATTAACAACAGAAATTAACTAATACTCGTAGTATTTTTGACTACAAAGAAACTATCAAGGGAAGTTTGTATTTTTATTAGACTTTGCGAATAAGGATACAAATGAATTATGGCAGTAAACTATAAGTAATGTGTCGGTTCTCCCTGGCTTTGGTGATCATTGTCTTTTCGTTGCCTCACACCTTATGTTGGAGCACCTTGAGAACTAAATTGCTTAACCTTTCACTGAATATTTTCGATACGGGATCTACAGGCGAAACCGTGGGGAGATTTTTGGGATGCCACAGCTTTTTCAAGTAAATTTAAAACAAACTTTGTCACATCTAAAAATAATGAAAGCCCAAACAGAAATTTCGTCACTCTATGAAATTGTACGGAACTAGTTATTATACTGGATCCTTTTTCTGCGCCAGTTTGAACATCGGTGTTCAGTAGTGAGTGGTAATCCAATATGCAATCACTAATATTTAAGTCCAAAAGACCTCATGCTGCCGTAAATGGTTCGAAGAGCTATTGAATTGGCTTCGTCCGTTTACCAACGGTCTTAAGCGATCAACTTTTCTTGAACACCCCCTCGACGTTCTTGGCCATTTGCAAAACACATTTGACATTGCACAATGATAGATCAAGTTTGATTGATAAGGTTAACAAGCTTAATGAACGATAAATGAACACCAACAGCTGTTTTTGTTTGAGATCGCTCCAATCAGCTATAATTTCCATATACTTGGAATCTAGACATAATAACGAAACTATAACAATTAATGGATGCTAATAAAAAATCCTACTAACGAACAGGAAAACGTGTTGTATTTGATTTAAAGCTTTTTAAAGAATAGCTTAAAGAGCTTACAGTGTACCTTACCAAAGTATATTGCTTTTTACAGTACAGTATATGTACATGTATAACTAAACAAATGTCTAACTCAATCCGTTTATGTAAAAAAACGCATCGATAGAAAGATTACAGACAACTATATGACCTCATGTAACGACTTATTTCCAATTATAAATCGAAGAAAAATTAGACAAGTTAATGTTGACGATAGTATTTATCAATTCCTAGTTGTTTCTAAGGCGTCCAATACAATCAACATTTACTATATTTGTTTGTCTGGTTGTTAGATTACTCTGCATACGTACTTCATGACTTGAAGTAATGTTTTAATAAATAATGGACTGTGTGCAATAAACTGTTCTATTTTGTTTCTTAACACGAAATAACATTTTAAATATTATAATTGCAAATGCAGGAACTTAATACAGAAAATTGTAATAGTTATCACATCGTGAATCATTCTACAAAGTCAAAGAAATATATTAAAAACAAACTACAAGCAGCCTTAATAGCCAACCCTTGCCTCCAACAACAAAGAAACACAAGCGTTAAATAAACAAAAGTCCAAAAAATCGTTAAATAATTTTGATGTGAATGAAAGACAATTGCTTAAATTAGGAACACTCGATAATAATCTAAGTATATAGATTTACATGAAGTTTGTTATTCCAGCGTTACTTCGTATATGATCTCTCTTAAATTAATTATTGTACTTTAGTAGTGAAGAGTTTTGGTAAAACTTTCCAAAGCATAGTCACCAAAACTAGGTGGTGGCAATTGGACATATACGTGACTAAACTTTATTTATAGAATAGCAATATACATTTATCTCTAAACAATGTCGACACGAAACAAACAGGTCAAAAGTGCAACCGCAACAAAATAATGATAACAACCACTATATACTGCAACAATTCACCCAGGATACGTAACAATTACTAAATGACATAAATGAAATAAACTACAAGTAATTCTATCATCATCAAGGGAATTATTTCTCAACCAATTATAAATTCTTTCACACACCGAAGAACACCCGAGAAAATTCAGCATATTTAGCACCATCAGCGTAACTATCGGAGTAATTAAAAGAATTCTTGACGTTATCAACTAAATCGTTAGTATATAGATTAGCAATATTGCAAATAACTTTGGTATACATAGACCCTTGAGGAATACCGACATCAAAGCTTAACGCGCTACAATAATATCTATCACAATGCATTCGTGTAACAAATGATTTAACTTGGAACGTAAGTCGGCACCTAATGGTAGTCAACTAGATACACTTCTCATCAGATAAAGCGCAAGCAATTGAATAGGTTCTGTGAATCGAATCATGGCTGTTGATCACTCAGGGTCGAATTTGAAGAAGGACGTCCAAAATCGATTCTTGTGCCAGAAAACATCGAAGCTATGCGTGAAGTGATGAAGCAAGATCGTCATGTGAGGTGCCGTGAGATTGATGAACATTGGCACAACAAGCGTACACAAGATTTTACACGAACATTTAGCCACGAAAAAAAAATTGTGCGCGTTGGATTCCGCTCAATTTGACAAACGCTCAAAAAAGGCTGGTGTCGATGGGTGCAAAGAAATGTTCGAAAAATACATCTTGCATCAATGTCAATGAGCCCGAAAGTAAACAGCAATCGACTGTATGAGTCTTCCAAGATGAGTATATATTGAAGTAAATGGTCGTCTATTTTTTGGGATAAACGGGCATGTGGCATGTGTGCCACTATTGAATCATAGAACGGTCAATTCTGAATGGTATATACAACCATTTGTTTGCTAGAAGTATTTAAATAAATAAGAAAAAACAACCAGCGACGCAGGAACATTCTCCATCATGACAGCGCGAGCTCTCACACATCCACCCAAACAACTCAATATTTAACCGGTCAAAACATCAAATTGGCAGGTCATCCGCCATACAGTCCTGAAATGGCATCTAATGATTTCCTTTTATTTCCGTTCGTGAAGAATAAACTACATGGTCAACGATTTTCGACCCCAAAAGGAGCAGTTGATACGTTCAAAATGCATGTTTTGGGAGATACCTCAATGGGAGTGCAAAAAGTGCTATGAAAATTGGTTCAAACGTATGCAAAAGTGTATCGATCATCGCGGAGAATATTTTGAAAAACAATAAAACCATTTTCAATTACAAATATTTATTTTTATTTATTATTCCGGATACATAAATAGCAACCCTCTTAGAAACTATAAAGATTAAAGTTAAAAGTAATCGTGAAATATTTTCAACACTTTCAGGTGAATTTTTTTCCATAAAATATTTTTAGCTTGTTTGGCGGACGGTTTTTGTATTTATTTACACTAAATTGGCAATTGAAAAGCACGCTGCAAATTATATTTACACCTTTACGTTTATTCGCAAAGCCTAAGGACGCGATTATCTGGAAAGCTTAGACAGGAAGCCCTGCAAGAATCCCTCGCTAAGAAATCCCACGGTAAAAGCCGATTTTTTTCAACAACTCCCGCACCCGGCGATGATTTTACCGCCTGTGTATTTTGAACGAGACGCAGCCCTAAAAAGTAAACCGCCGATAAAATTTTGTCACGCACATTTTAGGGTCAGTTCCGAATATGTTACTGTTAGTCTGAGGCGGACTCCGAAATTTAATGACCTAACGAAATAAAGCGGCTTTATAGACGATTTTTCCGTTCGAATAATTAAAAAATGTGCCAAAGGAGTCATAAAACAATCAACTGCGTTTGAAGACACGAATGAAATTAATAGCAATGGTTTCTGCTTATCGTCGTTCTTTTTTAGTTAAATACGCTCCTGGCGTATTAAAAGAATGCTATTCAAGTGAGCAGCTCGCTCTGCGTGCGATCTAACACACAGTAGATTCTAATCTCGATAATCGACAATAAACAGCTTTGATTTACATAATGGAGAATGATTCGGCAAACGTAACTTTATTATACACTTTCTTCGCTCGCAACGTTTTAATAAATAATAAATTTATTGAACGAGAGCAAAGGTTACTCGGATTGTAGCGTAAAATGTTTCGCAATGTTCGTAACAAGCATCGATGCTTTCAACGCTCTCGTGCGCGTTGCCTTTTTAATTATTGATAAGAGATAATTGACGAATCTTGTATGGTGTTGTACCAGTTTTTAAAAGCAATGTGTACATATGTATTTTCCAAATGTAGGTGTATACTTACGGTTGATTGTGTTCCGAGAATTTTAAATTCGTTTAATGGTATTTTCAATCTATTTAGTATCAGGTGATAAAAGATTATTTACAAATTTCTAATCTTTACGCGGACATTCACACGACGACCGCCTGTTAGGTGTACCTCTAAAAGTAATGGAAATATTGTTCTGAAGATTTAGGCGAGTGCTATTGTTGATAAAGATCTATTTTCTAAAAATATTTTCCGTTTCATGGCATCTTAACGAAATCGGAAGTAGATATGAGATTTGTTATTTCAAATGGAAGATCCTGAATATGGATTCTTTGAGTAGCACATTCAAATATAATATAATATTATATATATATATATATATATGCGTCCAATCAATTCTGCAAGTTTTATATTTTATGAAGGCAAGAATTCATTTAAACATCAATTTTATTCGGTATTAGCTATGTAAATCAGCTTTAATGGTTTCATTAGCGATATAAATAATTTTATATTTATTTTGGATTATGACTAACACATGAAAATTATATCGAAACTGCTTTACATCTAAAAATCTTAGTCCAAACATGGAAATATGTACTTAAGTAGAAAAATTGGAATTTTCTAGTAATTCGCGCAAACAGTATTTGTTTGCCTGGGATGTATAGAAGTAGTCAGAACATTTTTAGAAAATTGGCTTTGAAAATGTCTATGTTTATATTGAACAACCTGTAAAACATTTTTTATTTTTTTTTATGACCATAAACAGTTATTTATGTCCTCAATAAAAATCTGAAACCAATCTCCGCAGCTAACAACAAGTAAATGATATTGATCAGCTATTTAAAGAATATGTAGGATGTCTCATTTGAAATAGGTGTAATTACCACCGTTAAAATTTTCCGAAAAAAATGTCGGTCTCGGTTGAATTTGAACCTAGACACTCTCGCTTATCGGGTGAACGTCTTAACCAGGGGTCTCTAAACTTGTTACCCTAAGAGACTGACTCCTCCACAAAGTTACAAGGGCCAAGCTCATCACACCAACATGTAATTATAAATTACGCGCAAATTTCAATCACGCTACAGTAGTGTAGTAGTAGCCATGGAAACCATAAAGACCTTGTCGAAAGAAATCGCGATTTCTTCAAATTTGGAATCCAAAACTAAAGTCGGTTTTATTCACACAAAATTGAAAAAATGTGTGAAAAATTAAAAAAAATAAGATTTTAAATTTTCACACATTATTAAACCTTGTACCTTAAATTTAAATCCGCAAGAAGCCCAAATAAATTCAGGAAGCCAGGGGCTGGTTTCAGATACCGAATCCATATTCAAATAGAGCCTTAGTTATAACGAACAAGTTTCTGCTTGTCAAGAGATCCAATACTTACCTTGCCGATAATATACATATATAAAACTGTTTATGAAAAAATATGCAGCATTTGCTTTCTCGAAATATCCAAATTCATCTTCAAATGTTTTACTTCGAAGAACACCCAAAAGAATATGAACTTATTCAATCATTTCTGATCTCAGTAATTTTTCACGGTTCACCACCTTGATAGTGATTTTTGAATTCATTTCCTCACTTTTGAATGATTATATGCGAAAAATAAGGTTGACGCACTATTCAAAGACTTTAGAAAATCAATACCTCAGTACACATTTGTAGGTTTAATAAATAACAATTGCTCTTTATGCGTGACCAAATTTTTGCCCTTGAAACTTTATTGATTTGTAAAAAATAGGGAAAACAAATAATAAGATAATTTTATTTGTGTGAAATCTCTAAATTTATGCAGTATTATCTTACATCTCATGTATTTTTCAAGTATTTTTCCGATTTTAGTTTCATAATTTCGTCTAGATTTTCATTTCTAAGATAAGCATCAGTGTAGAGTAATTGTTAAACGAAAACATTTTAACAGATACGTAAATAATCGTTTCAACTACAAATGCGCACATTATTTTACGTATTATCAAGCTGATATTTGTAGTCTAAACAATACTGGAGACTCCGTTCTGTATAATCTCGTTTCGATAGGGCACTAAACGGTTTCCAATGATATTCGTCATTTCCTTTACAAAAGACAGATATAAACGTACAACACGCATACGTTTGTAGCTACGTCTCTTTATGTAACAACTACAAAGGAATAGTTGAAGCGATAGAAAATTACAAAATTCCTTATTGTCGTTAAGTGGAACCCTGCAAATAGTGTGTATTCGGGTTGTAATAGCTTATATATAAAGTGCTACTACTGCTATATACCTACCTTTTTGTTGTTGCTAATGGTGTGTCATACTATATATATATAAAATGTAATAATTGTTTATTTATAAAAAGTAAAAAGTTTAAAATAACCTTGTTTTATCAATCATAAATTTGGTAAAAAACTTGATTGCTTTATGGACGTAAATATTTGTTTGTTGTGTATGATATATAATAATAACTGTTATTAACTAGTGCTCATCCCCAATCTTAGCTTATAACTAGAATACAATCAATCTTTCTTTCCTTCAAACTGTACATTGTGTAATATAATCTTCGTTCAGTTACCTATTTCGGAATCCGTAAAGAAGACTTTTCAAATAGAACATAGCTCTTAATCTATAGTTGATAACGCATTCATTGCAATGTATATAATAATTTTCGTAGAGACTTCCTTAAGATTATTTATTAGCCTTGGTCAAATGGTACACTTACCAAATAATACTTGGTATCAGAGGACAAGGTTTGAAAAAACTTGCTTTAACTTTTTTCGATTTGTTGGTGTGAATTTCAAAATAGTTCCTGGGAATTCTGAATAAATTTAACACATGCTAAAAATGCTCGGGCATGCAACTGTGCCGCGTAAAAATTACGTCATAAAATATCTCTTCGTGCTTACGTGAAAAATTTGCTGAGTTTCATCGACGTGTAGCAATAAGATAAAGATGTAGAATATGCACATAAAAAACGGAATCTTGAAAACAATTCCTTTAAAAAGAGCATTACTGTAGGAAAACACATCGTAAAATTTAAATATTTTGTACCAGCACTAGTATAGCTATTTGTTAAAGAATTTATTTCTAATTATCTTTAAACTAAACTAATAAAAAATTAACTTAGCTGAGTTAATGTTACAGTACCAAACAAAAGAACTTTGAATTCAATACCTTACACAGTCTGACAATTAAATATTAAGTAACTTTTTCGATACAGAATAAAATACATACTATGTTATTGTTGAATAATTTTTATATTCGAAATATGTTCCTGTAGACTCAACGCAGCGTATGGCATAGGTGACTAATGGATGCATCGATTTTTTGAAGTCGGGTTGTGAGATGTTCTTCGGCACCTGCGTCACGGCTGTTTGAATGGCTGCAACATTATCGACGGGCGTTGAGACAAATTTGCTTTTAGTCAAAAACGCACGAACTTTAAAGATTTGTCAGCTGCCAAGTATGCCAGGGTGCCAAGAGGTGTCAGATGGTGATTCGGGCCTAACTCGAACAATTCTCAACCACAAACGATTAAAACTCATAGATAGTATTCTCCATTAACAGTTTCTTCTTCTGGAACAAATTCCTTGTGGACAATACCTTTTAAATCATAAGAAATACTCAGCATTTTCTTGATTCTTGATTCGCCTTTGGACTTCCGTTGTCCAGATTTATTCTTAGTTTCAGGGTCATATTTAAAGCACCATGTCTCATCACTAGTTATGATAGAATCAAAAAAATCTGAGTCGTTTTCAGCAGTTTGAATGATGTCTCTACAATACACTACACGAGCAATTTTTTGGTCTTCATTTCTTCATTCAACTGATGTGAAACAAAACGTACACCTTTCGTTTACCCAAATCGATCGTCAATATTTGACGAACAGTTTCTCTATCGGTTCAGCCATTATTCTCCCAGTGAAATTTCCATCGATAACTATGATTTTTGGAATTTCTTACACCAATTTAGCGCGATTTTCACCTTGTGGACGTCCAGGACTTGCATCGTCAATTAAATTTTCACGACCGTTTTCAAATCGCGTAAACCACGCATAAACTCTTGCACAAGACGTGCACTCATCGCCGCTTTTTCAACATTTGCTCTTTGTTTCATTGTGCTTTTACGACATGATGCTGCTGATGATAAAATGCGTATAACTTTACAAGCGATCATCCGATTTGCTCGAACTCCAGTGCGTTTAAAAGAGGAAACCAGGGCGTTTCTAATACTGTTATCCTTTAATACGCGGCGCTAAGTGCTCTACGATTTAAAATAAAGTTCCGTTATCTAATTGTCAGATTGTGTATGTAGACATTCAACACATGTACGCATGTACAGCGTGTCGAGGCTGTTATAAGAGATATAATACTTGCAACACTTAGCATTAGATTTTATAAAATTCTACGTACTTCAGGAGTTTATTATCTGCATAGGAAACGGAAAAATTTTAAATTTCTTCTTTTTATAACTCACATTAAGTTACTGCAGATGAAGATCTTGAGCATTCAGTATCATCTATGCTCATACACTCCTTACAAATTATTCCATAGTAAGGAGCAAATTCAACCTACCATTAATGTAAGTTTCAATTTCCTTAATAAGTTCTCCGTATAAAAAAATAGTGTTTAACCAACACACGAAATTCCTTCTTTTTCCATATTAACACAAACATAGCAGCTTTAAACAATTGCAGAACTTATTTAACGTATAGATTTAGGCGAAATTGTGGTTTTTAAAACTAGGCTGAAGTCTGCATACTTATCATAGAGAAATTGTTGAACTACTTTTGATGTTCCATTTCAAAGAATGCAACTTAAGAAACATCCTGTATATCCAACAGTAATTCTATAAAACGGAACTCCTAATTTCATATAGAATTTATATAAAGCTTTTTGATATCCCAAACTGTATGAGAATTACGGAACTTTGCCACACATTTAACACGCGCTGTGTGTGCTGTACTACGAGGGGAAGTCCAGAAGTTCGTGGAATAAAAGAGTTTTAAATAAAATAAAATAATAAATCTATTTTTCCTTTTCAGTATAATCACCCTTAAGCACAATACATCTATTAGATCTATGAATTAATTTTTCTAAACCATCATATAAATATTTTTTATCTTTCGCCTCAAAATGGGCCAAAATTGCCTCCTTTACCTCATTGTCGTCGGAAAACTTTCTTCCACGTAAGTATTTTTTTTAAATTGGGGAACAAATAAAAATCACTATGTGCTAGGTCTGAACTGTAGGGTGGATGGACTATTGATTGAAAGCCCTGCTTGTGCAGGGCAGCCATTGCAACTTTGCTCTTGTCAACCGGAGCATTGTCTTGCAAGAGCAACACACCTTGGTCAATTTTCCTCGACGTTTTCCTTGATGGCCTCCTTTAATTTTTTCTAGTATCGCTGCGTAATATTCTCCGGTTATGCTCCTACCTTTTTCTTTGTAATCAATCAATAATATCCCCTCACAATCCCAAAAAACAGTAGCCATCAACTTTCCAGCCGATTCTGACACTTTCAATTTCTTTGGCGGTGGTGCCCCCTTTTTATGCCATTACGTGGACTCCTGTTTGGACTCGGGCTCAAAGTGATGAACCCATGTTTCATCTCCGGTAACAATCCGCTCCAAAATCTGTGCAGGTTTGTCTCCACACAGCTCCAAAAATTGTTTGGACGCACAGACGCGCTGCTGTTTCTGCAGCGGCGTGAGCATTCTCGGTACCCATCTTGCACTGACTTTTGTCATACCCAGGTGGTCATGTAGGATACGCAAAATGGTGGTATCTGATACTCCAACTAATGCAGATAATTATTTTTTCTTCAAACGGGCATCTTGCGGTAGAAATTTTTGCACTTTTTCGATGATGTCTGATGGGCCACCACATCAGACATGACAGAACTGGCAGTCCTGAGCGGGGTTCGTCTTCAATCGACTCCCGACCATGTTTAAAACGACCATGCCACTTATAAATCATTGATTTACTAGGGCACTGTTCCCCATAAACGGTTTCCATTTCATTCAATATGGTTTGAGCGTTCTTTCCTTGAATTGTAAGGAACTTTATCACAGCACGGTGTTCAATAGTTTCGGTTTTCTTCCGGATTGACTTATTTAGCAAGCAACTATTCGTAAACGACTCACGCTATAGGGCTGCAACTTAACTTATACACTAATGATGAGTCGCCAATCAGAATGACACCTAGCGAGTGCCCCTATCCCCACTCCATCCCCTCCACTCCACGAACTTTTGGACCTCCCCTCGTATATATTACAGCATTACAAAATAAGTGCGGTGCGGAGTGTACTAAAACAACGCTATATTTCAATCGCAAATATGTCTTTACAATAGCGTTTTGTAAAACTTTTCGTTAATGCTTGTATTTGCGCATATTATAGATACAAATCGAAATACACAAGGTAATTAATTGTTGAGCGGTAATATAATACATATACTAATACATTCGATTATATATTTTTTTAAAGATATATTGGGGGTCCTTCCAAAAGTTCACGTGTGTACATATGTATATAGCTTACACGAAAAAGTGTAGTTGTTCCGTTCTCTATTCGTAAATCAAATATTTGCGATCGGTTTCCTTCAAATATTTGCGGCCGAATTGTTAAGAATGCGATTGACCGCGAATCGTTCAGGGGTGAACGGTGGTGAGCAACGGAGCTTGTGATGCGATAGTGTGTGCACCAAATCAAGACGGTCCATTACTTTTTCTCGTATATCCGCAGCAGCACTTACGATCTCCTCTTGCGTGTCAATTGTCCACCTCGGTCAACAATGTACACAAAAATGTTGCGCTTACTTTAGTAAACGATGCGTGTTTACTCTCTTACGTTCGTATACTCATTGAATCATAATGCGAAGAAGGGAGATTAAATACGAAAAGAAATTTATTTTGTACAGAAATTGAGATAGTATAATGTTCATGGTAGTGCTTTGAAGCAACAGCTAATATATTTTTGTTAATAGCACTTTACGTAGTTTGCGTAAATGGTATTTCAAATTGAGATTCTTTTTAAATTTACCGCTAATTATTTCTTTTTGTACTAAATTAATATGGGGCTTCCGTTGGCTTTTATAATGATAAATTATAATTTTTCTTGTAATTACCAACGTTACATTTTTTTTCAGAAAAAGTGTCGGTCTCAATAGGACTCCTCGCCATCCGGGCAAGTGTTAAAATTTATAACCACTGGACAAGTTTTTATTAATAAAATTAATATGAGATTTCCGTAGGTGTGTTGGGATATGATATCTACAGACATTGCGACATCTAAAAAGCGATTTGCCCCTACGGTTATCCATGGTCCAGTGGTTACGACAGTTACCCACAAACCGAAACAGGAATTTTTCTTGTAATTATCAATGTTAAAATTTTTTCTGAAAAAAAGTCGGTCTCGGTGGGATTTGAACCGATGTCCTCTCGTTATCTATATATATATGGTGGTAATAATATTCCCAGGTTTCGCGTGTGCTGTTGGTCCCAGAAGGGAACGTTTCGACGAGATCCCACTCATCTTCTTCATATACAGTGACAGGGAAACATATATACAGTCTCGTTTTACGACGGTTCATTTTACGACGATTCGCTTTTACAACTCACATTGTAAGGCAAATTACGCCTGCGCTCTCAACTCGATGCAAATTGTGGCACGCTTCAATTGGATGCTGCACAGTTTTGATAATTATATATTTTGGTTATTTTACGTAAAATTGCTTAAATGAAAATTCTAACACTAGTTAACTGTAGAATAAAATATTTTTAGAAGAAATGAAAACATACTTCCTACAATAACTATGCCTTTAAATGGATGGCCTATTAATTAGATATGCAAATACGTATAATGTATAGCACTAGTAAGTGCCAGGTATGTCTCAGAATTGATGCGACTGATTAGTTTTAAAGTTCAATATATATATAACGGAACATGACTTCCAGAATTGTCACCAGGAATGGAAAACTCACTGTAGACGTTGTATATATTTCAAAGGAGCATACTTTGAAGGACACAATATTGAATTGTAGATACATTCAACTAAACACATTAAAACAAAAAAATAATGGAAATATTATTAACTATAAATTTATTTATTTTCCTAAACGAATCGTGATCAAATTTCAACAGGTGCGACAACGTAATAATGTCGTAACAGATAAATCTAAAAAGATATCATGACAATACATATACATACCTGTACTACCGTCTACACTATTAAAAATACATCTATATCTACATGAAACGAATTTAGAAACATTTTCCGTTCATATTTAATTTCCATATAGGTAAACTGCAACCTAATAACTTAACCACAGATTGTTAGTTTTGGTCGGGTATTTGCCAAAATTTGAATTCACTTTCAATCAAAATCTGATCGGGTGATATTAATTTTATATACAGGACTGTAACATGAAATGACAACTAATGGAAGTATATGCATTTTTATAATGTACATAAATTTGTGGTTATATCCTTATAGTGTAATGTTGTCTCTTTCCTCTAGCGTTTTGTGCTGATTTAAATTTCGATTTTTGCTATGCTGCCTATATACTTACTATATTATATTGTTCTGGCATTAAGCTTTGAATAGAATTTTGAGAGTAGAACGCCGTATATGAATTGGATGATTGTTGGTGTGATTGTGATTATGATTGCACCTTTGTATGTTTATAGAATTTGTGTAAATTATACACGTAATACAATGAACTGTGCAACAAATAATTTCATTAAATTGAATGCTTCCAATAGAATATAACAGTATTGGTCATGATGTGGATAGAAGAATAATGAGATGATCTCTGATATATCTGAACAATTCATTAATTACGAAACCATTTAAAAATGTATGATGCATAGCAAAATAAGGATATTAGTAAGTTTAATAAAGCTTTATTTAATGCAAATAAGATAAGGGTACCAGGGCGTTATCAAAGATTTACTAGAATTTATATCATATACGGAATTTGACAGCTGTATAGCAAAATACAAGAGTGCATTTATTGTAGTTCTACATACGCAAGTATACAGTGCACAAGTATATATTGTGAATATGTATATATATCTCACTCTGAAACATGCAGAACGCATACGTACCTTTGTTGGTGGATTAGATAATAATAAGGTATTAGAGTATGTATTTTATTTTGAGATATAGGGAAAATAACAAAATGGAGCAAAATTTTAAAAATAATTAGGTACATAAAAAAATAGAATTAATGTAATCAAACAAAGTTTAAAACCTTACATACATCGAAAAAATAAATTTAATGTAATGAAGCAAAAAAAAAATAATTTAACAAATTTTCAAAAATAGCGTTATTAACGGTAAACAATATTTTTTACGTGCTCAGGGGTTATATCTTTCGCAGTTATTCCTATTCTATTTTTTCAATAGTCAATATTGTTTAAAGGTTTTCCACAGAAAGAAATCGTTTGGAGGCAAGTGGGATGTCCTTGCGGAGAAATTTACTTCTCGTTCTCGTTTTATCCAGCGGTTTGGAAAGGTTTGGACTATCCGGGAGTTGTGCGCTGGTTATGTTGATACCAAACCGCACCATCAATGTTTTAGGCGTTGAGAACCGGTGGAACTCTGTGTTCAAGCAGTTCCTAATATCTATCTGTTGTGAGAGCTGCCCTCAATAGAAGGCGCATTAATTAACTTTAATCAGTGTAAGACATCTACAAATTGACGTAAAGTTTAATAAATAAATAAAATCAAATATATGCACTTTGCATATAATCCGGTCTCTAATAATGACAAATGCATCAATTTTCACGATGGTTATGTAGAAAAGTAACCATGTTTGTACATAACTTTTGGTAATAAATTCATTTTGTTATTTACACTTGTCTTGCTTTTATGAGTTTGAAGAAAAACAACCCTCGCATATATATAATAAGTTCTTTTCGGAATATGATAAAATAATCGCCAGGTTTAGCGAATAAATATTTTGGTATTAAAATACTGGCTTTGGATATGTATTTCTTAAAAATTATGTCTTCTATATCGTATTCCGTTATTTTGCTGGCACTCTTCTAAACGTGAAGCAAAATTTTCGAGAACTGTTCGGTATATATTCTCCGTGATAGCCGCCACATTTCTTCGAATATTCCCTTTTATTTCATTCAGAGAGTGAGGAGTCTTGTCACATACCTTTGATTTAAGGCAGCCCTATAGGAAAAAATCCATTGAGGGCTACGTGCCGATCAATTTCTGCCACCGCATCTGAATATAAATTCTCCAGGGAAAATGTTACGAACAACTGATCCATCTTGTTGGAATCAAGTGTTCTGATTAAAACCATTAGAATCTCGCAAGGCTCGCGTAAAAGAGTTGTTAGTTATCTCCACGTATCGTTCGGAATTTACGGTTGTTGGATGACCTCTGTCATATTTAAAAGGTACGACATTGTAGCCCAGACAGTAACTTTTGGGGAGGGAGGTGGCCTCTCATGCTTCTGCATTGGATTTGTTAAATTCCAATAACGATAGTTCTGCCTGCTTATATGACCATTAATGTGAAAATGCACCCATCTAAGGAATTTTTGTAGAACTCGCACGCACGCTCCACTCCCGCAAAACGTTCCGAATCCCGCGACGAAGCTAGCAATTAACATAGCTCTCACTCCCCACTTAACGATTACATTACGCAGTGGACAAAACAAATTGAAAAAGAGTTTAGGGACACCCAGTATATATGTATACCTATACATATTGAGTTCTTATTAGCTAGGTACGCTTATAACTGGTCATCAGCCACAAAACATAGTCGCCAAATGTAATGTATAGTCTTAGTCATTCATAATAACAAGTGTTTCTCCATTTTGTTCAAATTTGACCCGTTTTGCTTAAATCAAGCAAATAATAGTGATATTACTCAAATTCAATTGACCTAATTTCGCGTAACACATATGAATCTAAATATACGTGCGAATCGGACGACAGCATATATTTGAGAAAAAAGAAGAAATAGTAAAATATTGGCTTAGCTTGGATACAGCTTTATTTATCTGTTCACACGTTTTTGTTTACATTTGATCTGAAACGTGCTAAAATGTCCTACGTCCAAACGAAATCGATAAAATCTTGCTGACACAATCTTTGTCGAAGCACTCACTCTAGCTGTATTATCTTTATTATACTAAACCCAAATAAACAATGGGATAATGTTTGTATAGGTACTACGTATGTATCGAATTTTTCAAAGCTTATTTGCAACCTTGTATCAAATATTCGAGAAGCGTTGCTACAGATCTTTACTAAAAACACAGGGAATAATTATAACTAACTTATTTGTGAATAACTAAAATATAATTTCCTTTCATATGCAATTGATGCTATATTTGAAAACGCTACTAGCGGGCTTATTTACAAGACTTATTGTTGACTAACGGCAACAAACTAGAAACCATAAAACCTTTTCTTGCGGATTCCTAAAAATATATATCAAACAACCGAAAAAAGTTTTATTCGCTTAAAAAAACCTAAATTTCAGGCTTAGGGAAAATATAACGAAATTATAAAATATTGTTGTCATAAATATATTTCAAAAAATTTTATACTGAATATTTCGAAAATCTAGCCAAAACTCGATTTCTTTTTTGATTTCATAGTATCCCTTGTATTGAATATGGCATCTCCAAGAACTGTTACCGCATTTGAAATTGACGCTTATGGAAATGCTGTGAAATATGTAAAACATTTACGATGTTTCCATCATCGCAAGTCACTGATATGGCTTTAGATAATGAAGAATTTTTTCATATCTCAAAAAATTTATTTCACCTCCCTTAATTTCGTAACTTTTTACTAAATTGGCATATCGTTCATTGTAGACCGCAGGTTTTGCCAAGAAGAATGACTTGCTATCCCTAGATTGCTATTTAGCTATAAAGTTACTTCTATTTTTTATCCGTTATATGGAAAGGCTCAAATATAAGGATTACTGATTCAGAAAATTAAAATTCTTCGCGTTAAAGATGACTTGTTTTGGACTGGATTTTCGGCACGATCAATGAAAAATTTTTAAAATGCATTTCTGTTGTCAAGTTGTCCCTTATGTTGTTAATAAATATCTGAAAACTCATTTCATTACTTTTAGAGACACGTCTACTAGGCGGTTGTATAGTACTGAGCCTTAGAACATACCGGTATCAACGTCATCAAGCAGCATACAGACGCGTATAAAGAAAAGAAACCGTGTGGATATGTAATTTAGCAATTTATCTAATAAAATTGTAATAAGAAGTTTGAACTTAAATGAGTAAATTTTTATCTCTAATGTAAAAGAAAAGAAAACGACAATACATTCAAAAAGTAAAGAAATCGCCAACATATTAGCAACAATCAGCCTTACAGCATTTGTTTCTAGATAATGGTGTGAATGTGAAAGTCAATTCAACTTATTGGAAGAAAAAATATGTAAGAAATAACATTCATTATTCAATCTTCTCTCAAGAACGGGAAAGCAGTCTTTTTATCAGTAGTGCATAGGTTGTATTATTTCAAAGTTGGTAGAGACGCGAATGCCGAATGGACGAAGTGTGTAAACTCATCTGACAAATGTAAAATAAATCGCTTTGGTTCCGATAGACCAACACTGAATATTAGAAGATGTGATACTCCACGCGAATGAACATTTACCAGTTATATTGAAACTCATTCAAGACAACGACCCAAAGATATTGCAAGAATTCTTATGGTAAATAATCCGACTTCTCTTATATCAATCTAAATTCAATTGAGAATTTGAGAGATGAGATGAAAAAAGTCGAATCTATAGGTCGATGACGAGAGGCAGAGTTTTTCTAAGGATAATTGTGGAAAACAAGGATTTTTGCAAACTAAATATGATGCATTGTTAATTATTTGTCTCTTGAATTAGAAACATGCAAGAATTATATGAAGGTTATTAATATAAAATAAATTGGAGTTAAATATTTTCACTACCAAAAGGAAAAGTAAATATGTTTTTTTAATCCGAAAAAAGATACGCCTTTCGCAACACTTTGTCTATGTATAATTAGTATCAGTAAAACCGCCTCACTTCTACAAGTCCCGCAGTATATTGCATGAGCCAGTTCAGACTGTAGGGGGCATTTATTAACGATGATACGTCTGATGCAAGAAAATATGTTACAGATAAGAAGTAACAAATTGCATGACGAGCATAAATTCTTAAATGGTTGAATACGAATATGATCCTACAAACTGAACGATAATGTAATACAACTTACATGTACGTCAAATTATGCATCCAGTAATTGAAGATAGAATGTGATAGCTTCGCGAACGCTAACCTTCGAACTCATAAAAAGGTATAAAGGCAATGCTTTTAAACTGACAGGCGGAAGGTTTCCAATGCTCGATAAGTAAATCTTGACAAGTGCTAACAAAAAATGGTCCATGGGTAAAATAGTTCTACGTTCAAAACTATAAATTCCTTTAGTAGATTTACGCGTGTTAATATGCTGCTGAAAGCGTGAACACAAAATTTGAGGAACCGATATTTGCCTTTAGGTGCACATCGCGATTGATTAATTTTGAAGACTATATTAGCCGATCTCTGAAATATTCTAATTTTAGTATTAAAGCCGCTATTTATGCACTAAACCATATACAACGTGTTTCAAAAAGTGCGATCCAATCTTTATATACACTTTTGTTTAAAGAGCCTGCAAAGATAATTATCAAGCAATCGTCGTTGAAGCTTTCTTTTGAATACTATACCACAGCTGTACGATTCTTCCAATGTGACAATAATTGCACGCATATACAAAGGTGAATGAAATACTGTTAGGTTAGATCGCTATTGAACGTTAAGAAAGATGGTTGTTGACATTGTTTATAAGAGGCAATATAATACTTCAAGATACTTTTGATTGAAACATTTTGAAGTAATTATTAACAGCTCGGTGGTCCAGTGGTAAGAAGGCCAAAGAGAACAAGCAGACAGGAGCAACTACTAAGTATTTATCTTAGTACGAAAGGAATTGAATGCTGACAAAGATATGGATCTGCACACATGCTGAATGATAGTGAGCCTATGAATCATGAATATTAGGCATAATTAATTGAGTATGGTGGCTACCGGTCTCCCATTATTTCAGGAAGCTCGAGGGGGCAACCGACGGAGGGATGACCGTTATCCATGATATCGGAGGGAGAGAGAGGAACCCTCGACGGTCACCCGCGGACGCTCAGGAACTTCCCGGACTAATCTAGTTTAAGTAGGGCGCGGGTTAGGCCCGCATTATCTCGTCCCAGGTTAAGTTAGCCTAGTTTTAGTTAGCTAGACATGCGTTTATTAGGTACTGTTAAATTGATGACATCCGGTGTAGTGTCTCTGGCAGAGCACCGGGGTTAGGAGGTTGGAGTTCTCCGGTTATGACAAGCTAAAATAGCTTATAGTTCCGTTGGGCCGCTAACCACTAAGGAAAAAAGTATTAAAAAACATTTTTTTTGATCCTATGTCCTTTGTACCTTGTGGTGTCGTTGTTTGGCTTCAATCCATCCCATACTTCTTTTTTCTAATGTTCCATACATTTGTCCTTTCCAGATGCTTCGGGGTCTACTTATTCTGCTTTTGCCCTCTGTTTCGGCTTCAAAAATACTCTTAGTTATTCGATCTTCTTCCAATCTGTGTATATGCTCAAGCCATCCCAGTTATCTCTCTCCTCTATGATTATTTCTATTCTCTTGATATTTAGACTTAGATTAGTTATTGTCGAGATCCTGATTTTGTCTGTCCTTGTTACTCCTTTTATTCTTCTTAGAAATCTCATTTCCATGGTCGTGCCTTTGCTTTTCATTCTATTCTTGGTTGTCCTCGACTCGCTGCCATATGTTAGTGTTGGTCTGACTACTCTTTTATACACTTCTGTCTTTATTTGTTTTTGATTTCTTTTTTCTCTGGAAATATATTTCTCTATTTCCCTATTCTCTCATTTATTCCTTTCTTTATTCTTCCGTTGTCTTCAATGGTTGTTCCTAAGTAATTGTAACTTTTAACTTGTTCCAACGCTGTTCCTTCGATTTTGATATTTTTTTTCTTCTGTCGCTATTATCATTGCGTTTATTTTCATCGTGTTTATCTCCATGTTTATCTTTGTTAATTCTTCCTGGTATATCTTCAAGTTTTGCTGTAATGTCTTTTCTGGGTCTGCTATCAATACCATATTATCATCTGCAAACATTAGTTCCTGTACGTTAATTGCATTCATTTTCCAGTTTCCTACTTTCATATTCTTTTCTTTTTGTTTAGCTTTTTTAATAGCATCATCTATTAATATAAAGACTAAAAATTGGCTTAATACGCGTCCCTGCTTTAATCCAATTTGTGTTTCGAATTCAGCTGATTCTGCGTTGGAAGTTATGACTTTATTCTTGTTGTTTTTGTACAATGCCTCAATCATCTCTATCATTTCTGTCTCTCTATCCCTTCTTCCCAGGCTCTGCCACGCATCTTGTCTTCTTTAAAATTCAAATCATATTAGAGCTAACTGATCATGTCTTTCAACGTAGACGTTTCAATGTTTTCTATTAAAATTACTGTACGCTATTTTGTGATAAAACTAAAAGTTAAAATTTCTTGGTCAGTATTATATTGCTCGAAATAGTAAATTGAACGCTAAAACGAGTGATTACAAAACAGAATAGTTGTAGAAAATAAATATACTGGACATTTCGCAGGTGTGGTGGCCAACTGTACTAGTACGTTATCTTATGTAATTTAATCAAGTTGTGAGATTGCTTCTAATAACACAATATTTTTTTTTAAATTTTGATTAACCAAATAAGGGTAAAACCAAACAATAAATGATCAAGAAAAGAAAGAAAAGAAATAAGAAAAAAAAGATAATACAAGATTCAGACCTTTTGATCAAGAAAGTGAAAGAACAAAAATTACCTTCGGTAGTATCTTCAACCACGCATGCAATTATGTCGTATAAGACCTAAAATAATTCAAAAGCTTCTAAATTTATGCGATATTACATCTTCGTTTACTGGAACATCTCGTATATAACCGCGTAAATGTGGTCTTAATTTGTTAATCTTTCTACCTCTCGGTGTTTGCCGCTGACCATTATCTTGTGTCTTGAGGGTGCCTTTCAGTCAAAACAGAACCCAGGCGCTGAGCGATAACGTCCCGATAAGAAGATTTACCGAGTACCGGTCGAAATGTGTTGTTGTGCCGTAAGATATCTATCCGCGCTGGGACAATGCTCATGAAGTTCTCGTTCCCTCTCTCTCTCTTTTACTTTTTCTATCTCGATTCGGTGGTGACTCGTTTACCTACTAATATGAATTGACAAGTTGCAGGCAGCGTTATAACGTGAAGAGAGAAAAGAGTCAGTCAGTCAGTCATTCGATCAGTCAGCCTCAGCTAGCCGTCGTTGGCCCACCCACATCTACCAATCACTCCGGCTCCTTTGGGTTACGTGTAGTAATGGCCTCGAATGCCATAACGATTACGCTGTGTGTATACTAACTCAGCTCTGGTCTATGTACAACATCGTGTAACTATTGCGATTGCATCTGTAAATTATTCCGAGAAACGTATTGATACTTGCATGCGTAGTGTGTAGTTGTATTCGCGACAATCCGTTTACTATGGACAGTAGGAATACAACTTTAACGCCAAGTAATATATCTTTGTGTTATACCAATCATTATGCATATAAACTTAAATAATTTCTACAATTTAATTAATATCTGAGGTGTTTAAAGCAAAGAAGCCACCCAATTCTATTTCTGTTCATTTTGAAAAGAGTTCTGTAACTTTTAACGAATTTAGCACTGGTTATAAATTTTCAGCTGTAATGCACTTAATACTATAAAACAGGTGCATAGGTAAAATTATTTCTTTACAATATGTACAGGTCTCATTTAAAAGGTATCGATAAACTCTTAGGGATGATAAATTATTATAAAATGAAAACCTGTTCCTAGTAACGTTTTTATAATAATTAAGTTTTTCCAATGAAAGCATAACGAATTAATCACTAAGCGAGTTATAGAAGCTATGTTTGTGACAGAAGATTTTAACAAATGTTATTAGGCATACCAACTACAATAATTTGTTTTTATATATTAAATATTTATTATTTTCTCTTAATGGAAATTTAATGTCCATTAATGTCTATGAGATAAAATAAAAAAGTACGAAAAATGAAAAGGTGTAATTATACAGAACATGAATCCAAAAAATTTTGAGTCAATTACGACGCGAACGTCGGAATTAAAAAACCCTAGGACATTGTAATGTGTCGCTTATAGGTACAAAATGTGTATACATAATACATCCATCCAACCAAACTCGCATACATACATGCAGACTGCATACACTGCAATAACATATCTGTCGATGTTAAAATTTAATAATTAGAAGACAACACTGTCCATATTTCAAACGGAATGCGGAATGAGTTCAGTAACATGCTTGTGTACGAATAAATAATACTAATAGCGAAATTTTTATTCAAAATATCTTTATAATTTTTTTGTTCTCGCGTCTGCAAAGGAATTTTCGCAAAATATTTTGGATTTAAGTCTAATAAAATTAGATCTTTTCATTCTTCATACTTTATTTATTTTTTTTCATGGACATCCTGCATAGGGGCAAAACCAATACCATGCCAACTATAGTCCATTCACTTTAGGAATACTACCACTACTATTATCGTCGGTATTAGACTGCCAAAACTTAACTCGATTAAATAATAGCGGGTGATTGTCAGTTTCTTTGACAGTAATTCTAACCTTTAATTGCAAATACTTTAGTAAAATGTTTAAGAAAAATATACACACGTAGATTTAAGTTTATTGCAATTTACTTAATCCAAACAAAAAAAAAGGAAACAAATTTATTATATATATATATATATATATATATATATATATATATAGAAGCTGATTACAGAAATAAAGACATAAGGAAAGTTGTTACGCATACGATTATAAATGAAATGCATGAGCTGAAAATTTTTCCTCTAAATGCTTTAAAATATTGAGCATAAAATTATTGATCGCTTTTCACGCAGATTTAAGGATGTCGACCGTGGCTGTATAGTTTTAGGAGACGAGTAACACTCTCTAGTAAGAAAGCTGGAAGAACGAAGTCGAGATCTCAATAGTTTTTTAAAAAGAAAAACCGCTACTCAGTTATGGAAAATGACGAAAACCGATTGCGGTAAAAGTTGGCTACAGCAATTGGAACCCTATAAGCGATGAACATAAGGAGAGGAATCAAAATTAAATCTGAACATAAATTTAGTTGACGAGAATAAAGAATAAAAACTCATGTTTTTTTAGAAATGTAAGCGATGTAACGAGAATTTTTAAATAGTGACAATCCTCCATATGGCTAATTTTACTAACGGTACAAAGACTTACCTATCACTAATCAAAATTAGTGAACAAAAAGTAAATAATTTACTGAATGGTTTGAAAGATCAAACAAGAAAAATAATAGTATGTGATTTGTATGATGAGTGTTATCTTTTTCCTGTACCAACAATATACCTCAAAGTATTTTATAATTTTTCTATAATTCTGAAATGAAGAAGTTTAGTACAGTACTACTTAAATTTGTAGTGTAGTGATTCCTTGGAATGCAAAAAATACATTTCCTGACATCTTTCCGCAAAGTTAGAATGAAAGTAACTATAGGCGATTTTCCAGTCACGAAATAAAACAGCAAATTCGCAAGAATTAGCACAGCCCCAAAGTTTGCGGAATGCTGATTTAATCAATTAAAGCAAATATACGCCAGGTATTAATGCCAAGATAGTGATGTTAATAAGATAACCAATGTTACAATTTCATATACTCCCCGTGTTAATTTCTTTTTTTTTTTTAAATACATGCCTTGTAATTTAGTTTCTTTGTGAAGTATACAATTTTCGTTTAACTCAACCAGGTACCGAGAATTGCTTTTGAAACACACGCGTGTTAGAAGATCTCGGACTACAGGTGTACCTATATCAACACGATATGCTTTCACCTTTTCGTTCTAATTAATTTACCAAAACGGACAAATTAATAATACATTAAATTTAGTTCTAGAATACAACAAGGCGCATCTCACGATTTAATTTTCACAAACCGAATCTCATCATCTCCTCGGACGGATTTCTCATTTAGGTCCAAAATAAAATGACCTGTTGTTAGATAATAGGCGTTTTTTTGTGGCCGCATGAGGGTCATAAACTATTCCCCAGGTTCGGTCCTTCTACGAAATACAAGTCACTAAGACATCCAAGAATGCCTGGGAGTGGTAAAGTGTCAATCATTGACTACTAAGCCCGTTTTCCGTTTCGCTTTAGCGTACAGGGCGCGTCGTTTAAAACTCCGAAGACATTTGTGTGCCATTTTAATAAATACGCACGCACACACGCACGAGATGCTAACAGAGGTATTAAAGAAGCATCGGGGACTATCGATGCTGCGCCGGGCTGGGTACAGTATTTGCTATTTATTCGAAATGTTTATGGGAGGTGGCGTGTCTCCGTCCGTAATTTCTAAATTTGGTCGTAAAGGCTTTCGTTTGGTTGTATTTAATATATCCGTGTTGATTTTAAAGTGGAATGTTTATTTTCTAAAATCCCAGGTAGAAAATCATTGTTTGCGGACGCCATAGAATTTGTAAATGTATTTTGTAAATAGCGGACTGAATTTCGAACGCACGTGTTATTATAGGGGAACTCGGGGTTCCGCTCCTCTATTCTTTTCTGTAATGATGGAAAATTTAAAACGCCCAGGTTTCACCGAACCCCTACTGTATAGGCATACTAATTTAAGTAGAGAAATTATATGATTATTTAAATGTAACAAGTTACTGGTGACTCATTTACCTTCCCTATATATTGCAAAATATTAAAGAATACTACATAGTTTTCATGTAATGATATGTATTAACTTTTAAATCTTAAAATATCAATGTTTTTCTAAATTTTTCTTATATTTCTCCTGCAAATATTTTCTCGTCAGTCAGTATATTCTAAACACTATTACACTATGCTTAGTGTGCAGTATAAAAATGTATACATGCCAATATACCTACGTACATACACTACCGGCCATAAGTGTTTACCCGCCTGCATAATTGGAAATTATTCAAAGAAACTATCAAAATATTTTTATTATTAAACTGTAAGTACGAGACAGATTATAATTCCTCTGTAATGTTTTGTGTGTACGTAATGAGTCGAGTGCCATTAAGATATCTGAAATGACCATTTTTTCAGATCAGGCACGTTAAGGTAGAAGAATTAGATAAAAAGCAGCTTTTTTCGGGAAGGTTTTTATCACGGTTGTCATAAAATATGAAAATATACAATATGTGTACTCTAATATAATAAAAATGCCGACAGGAAAACAGTTATTTACAAAAACGCACACTCAAATCGTGTATATCACAACATCGGCAAATGTAATCGAGAAATTGCTAAATTAGTGAAATTAAACCGTAGAACCATGGATTATAATGTTAAGGAATGTTAAAGAAGTGGTGGTGTAAAGTAGGTACCTGGACGGTCAAATATAACACCAACAGAAAAAGATCGCCAATTATAATCATAAACGAACCAGCTCCACAAATTACTGCCGAAGTGAATATTTCGCGCCCAAAACCAGTTAACGCCACTACCGTAAAAAGGCGTTTGGGCTAAACTGGTTTGTATGGAAGAATTGCTATGCGGAAACCGTTATTACGCAAAGCAAACAAAGCTAAACGGTTAGCATGGGCAAGAAAACACAAAGAATTGACTTTGGAAGATTGGAAGAAAGTACTCTGGGCCTTCGAACCTAAATATCTCACCTTTGGTTCAAACTCCCCCTTTCGATTTATAGATCGAAAAAGGAAGCACTTCAATCCTGTATTACATCAACAATAAAGCATGAAAAAGGACCAGTTATGATTTGGGGTCGTTACGGTGGTACTTCTGTGGGTAATTTGGTTAAAATAGCTGGTATTGCTAGAAAAGTAGGTTGTAGGGAGGTTTTGAAGAAGAATGTTATCTTATCTGGAACAGGATTAATGGGAGAAAAATTCGTGTCCCAGCACGATAATGATCTAAAACATAGTGGAAAGATATGCTGTGAATATTTGCAACAACTAGAACACAGAGAGAAAATTGTCATGAAGTGGCCGTTCCAAGGTCTAGATTTCAATTCGATCGAGCTTTTGTGGGAGGAACTCGACTGATATATTCGAAAATCTGGTCCAGATTCGACACCAATACTTTGCGCGAAATTACGGGATACGTCGAAATAAATAGAACCGTTAGCACTGACAAAGCTGCTTGAGAGATTACCAAGGTTGTGTGAGGCAGTAATAAAAGCAAAAGGTGGACATATTGATGAAACGCAAACTTAAGTTAATTTATGCTTTGTTATACTCTATTTTTTAATTCGGAGGAAACATTAAAAAGCATTATCACCAAAATTTATATTGAAACGATTACATATTTGACAAAATAATAATGAATTAATGAAATCTGAAAAATGTATTATGAATTTTGGAAGCAACAAAGTGCAATCTATAACTGAAATAATTACACAAGGTTTATACATATTGTAATGATATAAATTGTTGTTCTTTATTTACCAATGAATTTCTTCTATAATTTTACTAGTTCACCTATTGCAGATATATTTTTCGTCACTGTTTGGTGCACGCCGTTAATTTTTATTTTGGTTGATGTTAGAAGTTGGAGGCGAAGTACCGTCAGTACTCCCTCTTTATGAAATTTTAAACACAGATATTCAATCTGTACAGGTTTCTTTTAAAAGTTTTACAGATATCTACTTTGGGTATCCTTTAATAAATAATTGTTCACGATTTTTCTTGTTAAAAAAAAGAATCCCTTCAACAACACTTGCAGAGGAGACGTAAACTTTACTATCGTTTATCGTATATATCGCTTTTCGTAAACATATTTCTTATGTAAATAAATTTTTCAAAATTTCATCTTTAAAACACGTTTAATATACAGTACCCACACATTTCAATTACATTGTATGAATATGCAGTATTCCGAAATTGTACTCATAATCTTTGAAATTTCTCGTACGACGAAAGGATGGTACGACTGGCAGTAATTTCCTTTATAATGTCACACATATGGAGTATGTGTGTGTGTACTGAGTGGCCTACCATACAGGCGAACCAATGCGTTGCCATGAATATAAAACAAAAGAAGAACAGACAGATGAAGATCGGAAACAAAAGTGAGTGATGTTGGTATCTTTTCTCCTGAGAAAGAATAAGTCGTTATTTTTCTCATATAACTCCGTAAAATTATAAATAACTTCGCATTATATCCAATAATAAAGTGTAGCAGCTGATAGTACATACAAAATTTGAAAGTTCCGGACACTTACGTTGGAAGCCGAAGGCCAGTTCATCCGAAAGCCGAGCCAGTGAGTACGATTTCAAATGTTATAGACGTCGAATCTTCTTAAGTTCTTCAAAATTAATTCTATCTTTCGATCTCATATTTAGTTTCGTAAATTAATTAGAATATTTCAAGTTTAGCTAGTCAGGGATTACCTTAGGTTTTCGTAAAAACATTTTCTTTTGTAAAAAAGCGGTATATATAGATATATTTCTTTTTATTTGTCAATATATTTGTTTTTTCAACTTTACATTTGGTATTTTAATTTATCACTTAATTTTAAAAGAAATAAATCGAAATTTTAATTCAAAGAACCCAGTTAAAAAATTTAAACCAGCCTGAAATTTTCCACCACAATACGTTCAACTATTGATAAGAAAAAATAATGTTGCTTAAAAATTTCCTAAATGATCCAACAGGAATAATAAGTTCAGCATCATGGGCTAGCTGTCTGAATGTACTGTTATTGAATGTGTTTTATGGGATTGCATTCCGCTTTTTGTAATTTCTGTTTGGTATTAATTATTTTGCGTAAAGCAATAGATTACCAATTTTTTTACTATTTTTCCTTCAAGAAAATATGCGTAGATGTTTTCTTGACTTCACATCCCCTTTTTCTTGCTTTCCAAGCTGCCGCTTATTTGGCGTGTTCACCAAAATAGCGGATTTGAGTAATGAAAGAGGGTATTTCCCTTTTACAGCCTTTATTCCGAAAAATACAGCATGGGTGTGAACGTCCAACATAAACAAATACTGCGCACCAGCATTTACCATGTATGAAAACTATATTGAATGAAGACACCAATTTTGGAGTTGAGTACATACACAAAATATACGTCACATTAATTTCCATTAAAATATTCTATTTACTGATGAGTAGCGACTTACAAAAAAAGAATTATTTAATGTGCGTTACTGGACACGAAAAAAAAACATCGCATAAATGAAGTAAATTTGGGTTTAACACATTGCTGGACCAGAATTACAGAGCCAATATTTTAAGATATTCCTTTAACATTCGAAAGCTATTTAGGATGGAATTGAGGAACTTCCGGAACAGCAAGACATTTAATATTATCAACATGATAGAGCACCACCTCATAATGAAGCATTAAGTCATTCACTACTTAAAATCAAATACCCCCTAAAATAAAGAAAATTAAATGCTTATGGTGCAAGATACCCAGTATACACGTCCTTCAAGTAGTTCTTCGAGTTTTACTGTTATTGACTTATAACAGTTTCCCACACAGTGTAACAACTACCCTGAAGAGCTTACATAAGGTTTCGACAGCAACACACTCGTAACCTTATATAATGTTAAACAAATAATTCCAAAGAATGAGTGTAGATTATCTATATTCTTAAAATATACTGTCTGAAGGTTTGTGTTTATGATGTAAAATGGGGAAGAAATAAGCTATCTTTCTCTTTCGAACCGTCGTTCCTCCAATTAAGAAAATAAACACAATGCATAGTATGTAATTTTCTCTCAGCGGTCTAAAAAAAGCTGCAAATCAGCTCCGGTAACATTTTTAACCAGCACCGTACGAGGTTTTCGCGGCGTTGCGTGATATTTATTTACAAGCGGTTTAGAAATTTCTTTTTGAAAAAGTTCTCGGTATTAAGACCGTCAGCTGACATCTCTCTACGGGTGAGCGACGGTCAGTGCAGTCTACTAATGGATTTCTGGAACTGCATTGTGTCTGCTTTATTATTCTCTTTGTGCGAGAGTTGTGCTGTGTATGCTGCTATTGCTCTCGTCGTCAGAGCACTGCAGAATCGGTTACCGAACAATCGGTACAGTCAAACACCAGTAGCCTTTATTGGAAGTTTCTTATTTACAACGTAAAGACGAAATTCGTTTACATGGAACGGGCACCCGATCCTAATTAATTAGACAAAATTAATTCCAGAATTCAGTCACTTTATATCGGCTTCTTAAGAATATTTCTAATATAGAACCACGTGTGAATTTCCTACCATGCTCTTGCATAATGTTGTAGACTACCAATCTATTAATCATCGGATATTAATTGAAGCAGCAACTAGAACAACTTAATTAAGCGTGCTTTGTGGATTCCTTAGTGTTCGCTATATCGGAGCGGTAATTGTTTGACGATTTTTAATTGATTCAAAGAGGAATCGATTTTCATAACCTGTTGTAGTTTAAACAAACTTCAAATCCATTTAAATAAATGGATTTTTTATTTTGAAAAATAAGTAAACATCATTAATAATAAGTACATAGAGTAGGCATTTACTAAAATAGACGCTTTCGTAGAACTAGTCAATTTTTCCTTTTTTTTGAGAATTCGTAATCATCAGAAAACTTTACAAATTCTCCTTTTATTAAGTAACTTACAACACAATAAACTTATCTGTACCGTCCCTTAACAGGTAATAACACGAAAAATATGGGGATGAATCATTTGGGGTTGAACGGTCAGCTCAAATAGTTGCAATAATTATTTTTAGAGTCTTATCATTTTGTTAAGTGTAACAGAAGAGTCTTTTGATGTCAGAAGCGTCATGAAAAATAAATACATTATTTACACACGAATCAACTTTTTTATTACACGGACGTCATAACTAATCTCTTGTTGGTTATTGGCTACGATGCTCGCATTTAACATATTCGCAAATCTAAATGCGTAGGCCAGGATGCTGAGAAACCATATAACTGTCCCCGTAGCACCAGCTGTTCCAAAATAAAATGATTCCCAACAAATTGACTCCCTGGCGCATAACAATAGACTTGTGAGAAGATACTTTTCAAGATCGACTATTAACGTTGGTCTCCCAGATCACTTGAATTGACCCCCCATGATTTTTTCTCAGACGATATGCAAAATAAAATATTTATAAATTCGCAAAGAATAGAGCCAAAACAATTGATGTTGTTGCGAAGAAAAAAATAGTAAATTGCACAAGAACTATCTTCCAATATTCGTCCTAGTTTTTATGGTAAAATTATTCTACAAATGTTCCAAAAATATTTGTTGCTTTAATTTTTTTCTTTTATCACAGTTACTATAAGAAATGTTATATTTTGATTGTACTATTACAGAAGAAAACGTATTTTGAATAGTAAATTCTTTATATTTGCAGCTAAAATTATTGCACACTTGATTAATTTTAAGAAAATCTTTTTATTTTGGTTTTTATAAAATTTAAGTTAATTCAATTTGATCCATTTATTCTGATTTTTATGAGAATAATGCAAATGAAAGGTTTTAAATAATAAGGAAGTTATTATTAATTATTTGTTTCTTTAATACCTCTATTGAAAACTCTACATCCTTTCAATCTACAGGGTGCCCATGAAATAAAATAAAGAAGGATGGAAGATTGAAAGATTTAATTTTATTAGACTTAAATCCAAAATATTTTGCGAAAGTTCCTTCGCATACACGAGAAAAATGATATTTAAAACAAAAATTTCTTTATTATTCACAGCCGAAATGTTCGCAAGTAAGTATGTAGTAACTCTTAGCATGCCGTCTTAGAGAGTGTTATCTTGTAGTTTTTATAATATCGAACAGTTGTATTGTTGCAAGGTATGTAGTCTGCCTGTATGAATGTGAGTTTGGTTTGACGCATGTATTATATATGCATTCTGCATCCACAGGCGACAATTTCCTAAGGTGTTTTTAATTCGGACGTTTGCATCGTAATTGCACCTTTTCATTTTCCGTACTCTTTGATTTTACTTCGAAGACATTTTGTATACACCAGTATGCACCAATGCTCTACAACGTACTTCGAATATACTTCGCTTTATCTAGAGTAGTTTCGACAAAACAACTATACGTTTTTGTATATACATATATGTATTAGTGATAGTGAGTTTGTGTGTAGTTACAAACTGAGAAAAACAATTGATTGCTGCGTTATTGCGAGGCAGCGAATTGACTCAGCACGATATGTGGTTAAAGCTGCAAAAGAATCCTGCGCAATTGTATCGAAAATTCCAAAAGTTCTTAAGGAAACAACTTGTCTTCCAACTAAGGCTGCAGAAACGAGTGCTTTTTGAGATGCGTGCGGCTCGGTTACTATCGATATTAAAAATAATTAAGGCGATTGCTTATTATTTTAGTTTGACTGTGCTGTTGATGTAAACTCCACATCAACGAAGTCCGCATCAACCACACGATCAAACTAAAATAGTAAGCTAAATTTTACTTCCATTACACAAATACGGGGGGAGTCAACGATCGAATTTTATAGAGGGTCAATTATTACTCTAAAAAGAGGATCACTGAAATTATTAATCCGGTAACATTAAATCAATGTATTATTACAATGAGGGTGGTTCGAGAATTAGGATATGAAACTCTTCATTGGAGTAAGTTTCCTCTGGTGTTTATCAAGAATACTTACCACCCGGAGTTGTTACTGAAAGATCCGATTTTTTGATGACATTGTGTGTCTCCATATGATATCGTTTGCTCTAAGCTTATTTGAAGAGATTCATGTCAATCTTTTCCGTAGTCTTCCAGATTTTCCCATTTTTTTGAATAAAGGAGAATATTAAAGTTAACAGGTTAAAAGGATTGGAACGCTCACCACTGACGATATAATACCGCAAGAAGACATAGATCATTTATTGAAAACCGTTCAACAACGCATTAATGTATATATAAATAACTAAGGGGTGCCAACACATTATTAATAAGAGATGTTATTTGTTCTTTTCTTGCACCCTTTTTATTTATGTCTTGTGTATTTCTATTAGAACTTGAATTATTAAATTATTAATCCTCATTTATAGTACAGTCCGTACAGCGATAACGTGTTAAAAATTTTAATACCAAGACGAATTCTATTAAGCCGGCGTAAAATTCTTAAACGCCTGTTTAGATTAGTCCGATGGGAAACGTCTAAGCACGTCTTGAGAGAAAAAAAGAAATTCGAACGAGTAATCGCGGCCGTTACCAGCGCTCTTTAAAATCGTTGTCATATTTTCTCGTTTCTTACAACAAATTAATTACTCACAAATCACTTTACTATTAAGCAACACACGATTATCGTCTATATACGTATATGTATAGAGAGAGAGGACGACGATGTGGTATAAGATACGTATTACATACGTAGAACACATTGTGCTTCCGTTTTTCAAGTCTCGGAGACTGGGTGTTTTCATTCACGCGCAGCACACGATACGATCATCTCATCATAGTCGGTCCGTCTCCGTGCAACGGAGACGGAGTGAAACTCGCGTGTCTAAAACGAGGCATCAAAGAGACCGCCGTTGTAGTGACAGCCTTAATATGTATTCATTGGGTCTTTATGACAGCCCACTGATTATGAAACACTAAAGTAGGTACTGATGGTACTGGTATGGCATGGTATAGTTAGTCGTCGGATCGCTGTATAACATAGTAGCCGTATACAAGTTGTGTAGTGGTGGTCTTTGTTGTGTGTGCCCATTCCGCTGTTTACATTTCGCTCTGCACTTCTGTCGGTTTTCTTTAATTTACAGCCGTAGGCCGGCTTAATTGAGTTTGTTGGTCTAAATTACACACAGGAGCAGATATGACGATATGATCATGTTGGTTAACTTTACCATATTTGCCATGATACTTGCATTTCTTTCCGTGATTTTTATAAATTTATGTTAGGACGCGAATGCGGAAAATCTAAGTTTGCTTTCTCAAAGTTTCTACCTTCTACATACGCAATTCACATCCGGGTTTTAACTTTCAAGAAAAGTTACTTTTCTGAATTACGTAGACTTTCATCGTTGATATTTCGTCACAATAACAATAAAGACGTATGGACCAATAAGTTATACATACATCAAAACATTTGTGAAATGAAAGCAAAGAGAAGCAGTGCATATTGTGCATACTATTAGAAAAAAACCAGTAAGAGGTACTGCGTTTTTAATGATCTCTAAATTAACAGAGTAATACTATCTCAGCCTTTCACGGCCGACTGTCATAGTCGTAACGGTTGTCGGGTTCCACCGTGTTACAAGGTTTTTTTGTGCCTGACGTTTTACGAACAACTGCGGTTAGCATTTTCAAAAGCACTATAACAGAGTAATGTTATACTATTGTTTGAGCACGGTAAAAACGTGCTATATATTCTCTTTTGGAAGCTTCCATAAGAACAACTGTTAACTTGGACCTTGTTAACTCAAACCTTATTTACGAAATATTCATTTTCAAAATTATGCATCGAACTAAAAGCAAATGAAACCAAGCTAAATACTATAGATGTTTCCTAAATTAAGAGATCGTCTGGCTTTTCTATAAAATATCGGCCAAAAATCATTTGTTATTCATACCCTAGCTATTTACAGTGGTGTTCTCAATCACTATCGATAATTACCATTGATAATTATCAGATATTATTGGGTTGTTAGCAGCGACTAACCACCATTATTTTACTCCCCACTGTAATCAACATGTATCGCACATATATGCTTAAAATACATGTATTTTAAGAATTTTTAGAACTTGCGTAGAAAATATTGTGTGGAAATATGTGCGATACATTTTTACAATCCACTCGGTAACACAGTTGACAATAAGACCTCACGTACTCTAGAAATGCTGCGTTTCAATAATAATTAATAATTTGTGTGGGGTAGAGTTTACCGCGATACCTGTGACAGATAAACTGTTTAAATGTTTTTCCATATAATGAAGTATAAACGTTCATATACGTCTGGGAAACGGAGACAGATTGGTTTAATGAACTCGGTCAGTTGCCTTATCGATCATGCGGGCAGATGAGTACGGACCTGTCGCGCCGAAGATTTGGGCATCTCCGTTTATAATCTTGCCGGTAACACGTTAATAGATATAAATCCAAAATTATTTATCTCTGGTATTGATACTACAATTAAAGGAGATTTGTAATTGCATTTTTTTTTTTGTCAAGACACATGAAATCCAGAAGTATTAAAAAGAAAAACAGTAATTGGTTTAGCATGAAACATTTACTGTTATCTTTTGTTACGCATTGTGGAAAAACACGGAATGGGAATCTTGACTGATTTAGAATAAAAAATAAACCAATAATTAGAACGAAGATAAGTATAGTATATCACACCTGCGATAAAGATGGCTCATAAATTTCATATACATCAGAAATATCAGAACTACTGAACGAAGTCTGCTAGATAAATCAGCCTAATATGCAGCTACAAATTGATGGCATAATCAAATTCTCATATTCAAAAAAGAAGCGGCCATTTTTAGGAGCCTCAGAAAACATTAATGTCAGAATTTACAATTTTCAGGAAAAAAATGTAAATATTCTCTTGTATACTGTCGTGAAAGTTGGAGAATCTGTAACAATTTTAATAGATTTATTCGGGTTTTTTAATGGGTTTCTTAAATTATTTCTATCGTAAAACTTTACGTATCCAAACAAATTTCTGTTACAAATTACGTACTCTTATTTATGCCGTACTTCAAATAAAAATACATCTTTTTCAGTATTCGAGCAATTCATCACGATAAATATAACTTGTTATTTCCACCATAAAAACTCATATTAAAAATTACGTTTTAAAACCTGGATCTATAAAACGTAAATCATAAAGATTAAGAGGTTCGTACTTCTACACATATGCAAGTTGAATTTTCTTGCGCTCAAACAGTCGAAGTGCTGAACTATACGACCGCAATTATAATGCAGTAATACGTCTTTGTTATCAACATTAAGTAACTTTATACGGAGTGCAAATTATATTTCAAAGTTGGACGCACTGCAAAACTATAAAAACACTTATGCATATCTCTAGTCGTTATCCTGATTTTGTACGAAGGATGTCTTTTAAGTTTTGTATATTGGGACATAGAGGGCGCCACTAATCAAATGTCAGTGTTAAATATTAACCTCCATCTTTAGTTAATCTAAATTCAAAGCTCAACTGCGATACGTGTAGTATTGTTGCTACAACGAAACGTCAAAGTTGATAACTTCGTTGAAAAATGGAATTAAAGCGAGAATATTTTTTATAATTTTGGAAGGCAGATATCTCATCAAGAATGGCTCGCCAAGTTGGTTTCTGCCTTCGGCAATGAAGCACCACATCAGTCAACAATTTCTCGTTGGTATGGAGAATTCAAACGTGGACGGATTAGTCTTGCGACGATCTATGAGCAGGTGCACCTAGGAAAACGTCGATGCTATGCGCACAATCATCAACCAAGGTCGTGACCTACCACGAAATTGAGGCATCATTGGGGATTTCAAAGACCTCAATTTAAAAAAAAAATTGCATGAAGAATTGTATGTAAAAGAATTAGTTTCCCGTTAGATACCGCTTCTATTGATCGAAGAATACAAAACAGCTAGGGTGAATTGGTGTCAAAAAACTTTAGACCCCTTCAATGCCTGAAACACTAAAAACGTGTGCAACATCGTCAGTGGTGATGAATCTTGAATTTAGACATGCGAGCCAGAAAATAAACGCTAGTCGTTCGTTTGGGTGTTCCAAGGTGAAGAAAAGTCGACAAAAGTCATCCGTTCTTGAAGTGTCTCCGAAAAAATGGTTGCGACATTTGTTTCGATAACAGGTCGTGTTGCAGCAACTCCTTTATAAGATCAAAGAACTATTACTATCGATTAGTATACAACCATTTGTTTGCCGCAAGTCATCGCTAAGTTTCGAAAAACCAACCCCGAACGACAAATCATCTCCCATCAAAACAAGGCAAGTTCTCACACAGTGCGCAAAACGATTGAATTTTTAATGCAACAAAACGTCGAATTGTCAGACCATCCTCCATAGAGTGTGTACTTAAGTCCCAACGATTTCTTTTATTTTTCCGAAACCAAGAACAAACTGCGCAGTCAAAGGTCCCAGTCGTCAAAAGGAGCATTCGGTGCCTTCAAAAATCCAATTTACAAACGAGTAGAATAACTGATTCAAGAGTTGGTTCGAGAGCATGCAAAAATGAATTAGAGAATACTTCGAAAAACAAGAAAGTTTTTAAAAGCTATCTACTGTTTTATTTCAGCTGTATATACAGAACTGAAAAAACGAGTTCGTACCCTTAAGATACATTTTCACTGTTCACTGACCTAACGGAACTTATTTCTTTATGTCGTGTGCCATTGAAGATTATTAGAAATTCTACCTAGAAGGCTTCCTATTTACTTCCGCAATGTTATTCTATGTAGTGCTTTGCATATAAAATGTTCTGAATAACAATTTCGTATCGGTACGCATAACCTTGTATAATAGTGTGCTACTACGTGAATACCGATAAAGTAAAGCAGGAGGTATCCAGAAGTCCTATTTGTGGTAACGTGGTGTACTGTTTCACGACAAACAATATATCCACCAAATTATCTATATCGCAACTGTTTGTTCTTGTTATTGTTGTGTACTTAAACAATTTGAGCTACTTACATCAAACCGCAGTCCACGATACCGAAATAACCGAAAAAAACCTTTCGCGTGTAAATATTTTATTAATCGAACCTAATAGACACACGATTGTCTCAAGTTCAACATGACAACGTTTATCAAAACGAAAATGACAAAATTGAGACAGGATAAACACAGCGGGAGAATACACAAGTGATACATACAGAGGTGGTTTAAAAAGAGTAGTCGTTCTAAATTGTGTTTTGTTAGAAGGCAGTATTTGGAAACATTTTATTATTTTGTGGTTTATTTAAATCATACCTTTCAACTATAACGCTATAGTTATACTTGGTAGCACAACTTCAAAACTAGTAAGTATGTATCTAACTTTTCCAAAATAGTGTACCTCAGGATTCTGCATTCGGCCCTGATATAAGATCTACAAACATCGCTTTGAAAATTGTAGCAGACCATCTGCTTTAATTTCTAATAATCTTATTAAACAACATGATATTCAATATAACCACATGATGTACAAAAAAAGTAATATTTGACTTAACTCCTCCTTCAAAAAATTGAAACAACCCCATATTCTTTACACAGTAAAGTCAGAAAATAAATCAGCGTCTGAAACCGAACTTAGTAAGTTTCTAGGATTAGTGACGGACAAAAATTTAAGATGCAACGTGTCACAATGATTTCACTCCAATCATCTTATTTTATTCCACATTTACGTTACTTACTTTTATTGCATATTCTACAGATTATTCCGTTCCTGTAACCGCTTAATAACAAATAATAATTAATATTTAAAGGTCAATATGTATATTGGCGCGGTTGGTATAAATGATATAGAGAGGAAACACAGTCAGAAAAAGTAGACATTAAAGTTTAGAGTACGACGGCGATATCGTTTAAGCAGGTGTAACAGGAAACCACAATAAAAGGGAAAATAGTGACGACATTGACAAACAGCATTTATTAAAATCTAGGGAATATTATGTCTGGGATACGTGAAAAAACTGTGTGAAATAACTGACAACGAAGGAAAAGAACAGATTCAAAAGGGTGTGACAGCAATCAGTGAGAATGTCAAAAACTGGGAGATATTAGCAAAACAACGAGGTGAGGAGCAATTGTAAAAAATGTATTGGATTTCTATAGAATCTTGTTCCTGCAAAGCTGTTATGTCGAATTTGTAGCAAAATGTCCCCGATATTTGCTTAATAACTGCTAGTACCTACGCCCATTTTAGAAATGTATTTACATGACGCCAACTCAAATTCACAAAGATATTATGGCAACTATTGTTGAGTCTGCAGTTCACTTTGATATAGTCAAATGCTTGTGTCGAGATTCTAAATGCAAAAGAACATGCTGTGAAAGCCATCATGCCGGTAGTAATAACAGACAAAAACATTAAAAAGGTAACCGATATCGTACTACAAAATCGACAAGTACGCGTCAAGGACATTGTGGAAGATACTGGCTTATCATATCATGTGCACAATATACCGACTAAAGAACTAGGTATGAAAAAGATGGGTGCCCCGAATGTCAACCATTGATCAAAAAAAGGAATCGGGTGTTGATTTGTAAGCGTCTTTTGGAAAGATACCAATCAGGCAAAGAGAACTTGCTTAATCGATATATGACCATGGATGTGACATGGGTCAGCACGGCTCTCCTCCTCCACGCAAATTAGAGCTCGCGCTGTCTGCTGGAAAGGTTTTTCTAGCAGTGTTCTGGGATGCTCAAGGAATCATCCTGACTGAATATTTGCAAAAGGAACAGAGCATTACAGGGGTCTACGACGCACAACTGATTTCCAAATTGCGAGACGCTATTAAAGAGAAACACCGAGGAAGGTTAAGGCACGGTGTGCTGTACCATCTAGATAATGCTCCCAGTCAAACATCTGATATCGATTTGAATTAGTGCAGCACCAGCCATATTCGCTGGATCTGTCATCTAATGATTACAGGCTGTTCCCCAGATTAAAAGAAATCTGGGGCAACATTTTTCAGTAATTATGAAGTGATGCGAGCTGTAGAGAGGTGGTTTGCAGAGGTCGCACAACATTTTTTGCAGGCTGTTAAGATGATGGAGCACCGATGGATCAAGTGCATTAGTGTAGAGGGAGACTATGTCGAAGAATAAAAAAATATAAATAACGAAGGCGCAAAATTAGTATTCAAAATTATTGG
Source organism: Trypoxylus dichotomus (assembly GCA_023509865.1). Taxonomy (NCBI): domain Eukaryota; kingdom Metazoa; phylum Arthropoda; class Insecta; order Coleoptera; family Scarabaeidae; genus Trypoxylus; species Trypoxylus dichotomus. The sequence continues at coordinate 40,177,068 of CM042074.1, read as the reverse complement.
TATTGTTAAATAGAAATTTAAAGTAGTATATCCCATCACATCCGTTCATAGTTCTAGAGGCTTTTGAAGATAATCTTTAAAACATAATCCACCTATTCCATGTTGTATATACATAGGTCAATTCTAGCGCTATTTCAGTGTCAAAATATTATATAATTACAACTGCAGTAATTGTAAAAGATAAATCATGTTAAACACTTTGATATCACAGTTATAAGACGGATGGTTTTGCAAGATGACTTCGCAACTTTCTAACTGGCTACCGTATTTGTTCTATGACCGAGTTAATGCCGCACAACTAACTAGAGTTGAAGTCGTCGAGTTTAGCCGGAATCGTTGTGTCTGCATGCAATATTCAGAAGCGTACGCAGTATATTCTCCCAAACACACGACCGCTGCATTATTAACAGTGTGTGGTAAACAAGACCATTTATATGTGCGGTACGTCGGTGTCGGTAGTATGGGAAAATCGGTCTGACAAAGGCCTTTAATTTCGTTAAAGTAAATAATCGAAACAAGTACCTTAACGGTCGCGCTACGAATACATTTTGCCCCATGTACGGTCTTTGTTTCTGTCGCTCAATCACCATTAATCAAAATTATCAATGGCTTTTAGAAATTTGCTCGGAACGTAAACGCACGGCGGTGAACCCCAACAATGGACGAGGAAAATTGTTACAATACCGCCGTGCTGTCTGTGTACGTATTGTAGTGGTAGTACCTGGTAGCTATAGTTTATTGTCTGCACCTGTAAATCCGAATCCTCCAGCATATATCCATTTTGCTAGGAACATTGCAGTAGTACGGGTTTTTGTTTTTATTTCGAACGACATTCGGTAAAATTACCACCAAAAACAAAGCACACTGCCCGTGCATCGTGGGTATTGTTTGGAGATATTCACGCGCCTATTGTTGAACTAATCTACAATGGAAAATAAAAACATTAAGATTTATACTTTCATTATACACGCGGAAATTCGATTTTAGAATTAACGAAATGAAATATTTATGTGCATTGAGGACACATAGTGTGTTTATTTATTTTAAAAGTGGCGATCATTTTCTTTATTTTTGGAGTAGTTCCAATAGAATGCACTAAATCATAGCAGCCGTTTTTAACTTTCAACATCATGCATCCACGATTTTAAAATCAGGCACACCCACATATTAAGGTACACACACAAAAGAAATAAGCTAAATAGGGTAGAAAAAAACCACATAATTATAAAAATAGGTATACTACCGGAAACACGTGCGCATTTCTCCACAGTTCATTGCCTGTTAAATCGTTCGAGAATAAAACAAAATATTTCTTCCGAGTCTTACGCTTAAGCTTGTTTTGTTAATTTTAAACGAGTCAGCGTTCGGGATTACCAGAAATCAAAGAAAGAACAAACCACAATTCTGTACGACATATACTAAACCACTAATTATACTTAATTTAAGCAAAATAATAAAAGAAGGAAGCAATGATTGTTGGTTGTAATCTTTTAAGAAGTTTCTTTGTACGTTATGTTTGATTTGAGAGAAAAAAAAGCAAAATAATGAATTATACATATTTTCATTCGAAACAGCAAATAGTAATAGGAGATTTAACATTCTATCTTTACCATTTTCCAGGTGATTTCTGTCGAATTGCAGCTCGGCACAGCTAACTATTGTTTGCTTATTGAAAAATGTCATATATGAACAGTTACAGATGCTAAAGCTTTTCGTAAAATTAAAATAAGTAAATGCTTTTATGTTATACAAAATGGGCTTCCCACAGAGCTTAATTATTGGCCACCTCTGCAGTATCTATATGTATCGAAATTATTAGGTTTTTTGGGTTTCGTGACTAGGGATTAATTGTAATTAGACCTAATTCGGATTTAATGTACTTATATTACTTCCCATTTTGTGTCATATTTATTACAAACAAACCATTCTTTTGACAAAACATCTAATTTTGAAATTCTCCACTTCACCTTCAACAAAGGTTTACGTTTGAATAACTTGGAGAGCATGGAAATATTCGAGATATTTGACAAGTTTAAATCGTTAAATACACGAATCAACTTTGATTCTAGTCCTACTTTTCAGATATTGTTCGATCATTGCAGTAGATCCAGCAATTACCTTAAGTATTCTAAACTTTCCGTAGCCTTTTGGCACATAGGTTTCTCTATTTAGAATCTTTTATTCGAAAAAACTTACAAGTTTTTGTTGAGTTGCCGCCCTATTTGGCATTTTAATTTGTTGTGTACGTTCTTATACAATTTTAAATTTGTGTTAGTTTTATTGCCGTGGTGCTGCTGATGCTTTTTGCACCTGTTTCGATTCTTTTCTGGAATAGTAAGTGTACCATTTTAGAGTTTTATTTGAGTAATTTTCGATTGTCGCTTTGACTTGCTATTCCAGTCTTGGCTTTATGATGTGCAAATGTGCACGATACCGGTTGCCATTGATTAATTAAATTATTTGAAATACTGTGGGATTGGTCCCGTTTTCTTTTCTTTTTCCTATATTTTGAACTCACAGCAAATTAACAACGTTTCCTTACTTACATTATTTTTTTTTTCTAGAACAACTTGTCAATCCGACCAGTTTACGCAAAGATACCAGCTATTCTATAGCTGGCCAATCATTTGAAAAAGGTATCTAATTTCATATTGATAATTCATATTCATCGGTCGTTGATTCTATGAAAAACGGGCTTCAAATAACAATTTCAGGTACTATAATCAAGTTAATAATCACAAAGAGAGTTTAAGATTATTCTCATTGAACAAGATTTCCAAATGCTTCGAATACTTTCACTTAATCTTTTTATGTATTGTCAGATCCAAGAATACGCCTGCTACTGTTTCGTTTTCAAACAACGCTTCATTTATTTTGGCAAGTCATATAAAACGCTCGTGTGATGGAGCAATAGCGTATATAACCAGTCTTAGTCCATTATCCCACAAATGGCGACATCGATGCATCTGACGCTATCCTCATGTAAAATCCCGGTTTCTGGTAATGAAGTGCAACTTCGCTTGATATGTTGAGTTTAAAACATCAAATATACTGTCATCGTTCTGATCACTAAGTAATTAGACAAACTAACAGATGACTGAGAGCTTACAATAATCGTTCTAATTTAAAAACAACCCGGAGCCAAATTCGTCTTTCTCCTAGTTCAACCCCTATTCCGAATAAACGTATCTGATCAGTTTTATTTGTTTGCGCTCTTTTCGAAACCCCTCTAACATACAACCATTACACACACCGAAGCGAATAAAAAATATGCATATCAAATAACCTATATGAAACGTCTGAATGTGTGCAGTCATGAATTCACGCACACTTCGTTTACTAACCTATTTGGCGTGGGGATTTTTTCAAGAATATGTCACGATAGGTGGTGAATTTACGATAACAGATCGGTAATAAAGATAACGACGCGAATCCATAACACAGCGTTTCGTGCCGGTCTGGCGTGCAAAAGTCGGATCATTTAGCCGCGACGCGATTGTGTACTGCCAACGTTGTGCTTTCCGGAGACGGGAAAAAATGATTCGAATAAACTGAAAAAGGTTACCTAAGACAGATCACCCACGAATCAGACCCGCGACTCACGTCATACACTCCGCTTACACCTATGCATTGCCTATATTTTATAGAAGTTTACCTCAATGTTACAGCAAACACTTCCCTAATTGATTAGCTTCCATAATTTATGAGTACAGGAATTATGGAAGAAAAATTCATGTTATAAAGTGCAGCGGAAAGTGTAGTCGTAAAAAGGATAATGGGCGGTAGTAAAACGTGTATTTAGTATTTACAGGCAGCGATTATTATGTATAAGGCATTGCAGAAGCAAATTTTATTACGTTGATTTTCTACCGGTTTTTAGTGCGGGAAAGATATTAGTCTCTAATAATTACGTAGAGTTAAAGGCTGACACTAACTTGGTAGAAATTAATAAGTACTTTAGACGTATTTTATTCATGTGACTTCTACGACAAAAAATTGTCACACATATGAATCATTAATCGGATAAAAACTTCCTATTTATGAATCTGCAGCAACATTAATCCCCACGGCATTTCATCCATATTAACGTTAACTTACTTAAACAAAGTGTATCTCCCTTAACCAATTGTTTTTTACCGAAAATCCACCGTTTTAATAAATATTCAACGTAGTCTCTTCATAAATTAATACACTTATTTCAACACCCTTAACCCTTTTCAAAAAGATTTTGTTTTAGTTCAACAAACAAACTCTCCGCAACATCTTTTTTACAAAGACAGTTTCTTCGTAATATCACCTGCCCAAAATCAAACAATGTTTCTTCATTCTTACCACGTTCCTTTTATAATCGCTGATAATGTTTTTTCTGGGTATGTTTACTGTTTTATCTTCTAAACGCTACAAGTACAAAAATCAGCAATATCAAATCAATGCAAGAATATAATAAACTATTGAAATGTCTAATAATTATCTTTTCGATACATCGACGGCGGAAATATTCATCTTAATTAATGAAGCGTATATCAATAAACACAGTGGTGAATTGCTTTGTATTCGTTTATATTATTCATCATCATTTATACAAACTGTGCTGTTATACAGCTAATTTATTGCAAAGCATATGATTATCGGAATAATAGAAATGGAAGTTTTCTGTCGTTAAAATTCGATATTGCTTTATTTCAATAATAGTAAAAAGTAGCAATTTATAACGAACTAGTTTTAATTCGGACGAACCAATTCAAAATTTTATCCATTTCTATGCCCTTTCGATAGTTTTTATAGTATACTTTAACCTTTCAATGTATTTTTTTGTCTTCAGACATGAAGTTTACTCAAATTTACAGTTATGTTGAAACTTTCGAGTTTCATAAGTCGATTTTTCTGTGCATTTATTTATACTAAAATCTAACAAGTCACAAAAACTTAGAAGATTGTGATTGCACTATTTGTTATTGATGAACAATAACTGCATTAATATTTAGCTTGCAGCGCAATAAACGACGTAATTTTCCTGATCAAATAATGTTCGCAGGTAGTCCTTCTTTCTAATGCCAGTTTGTAGTTTAAAATTTAAGCAGTTGGTTGTATATACAGCAAATAAATTCAATGCAATTTTTTTTTCTAAGCACTACTAAGTATATAGTCGCCTGCGAACTTGTAAGCACATACCATTTCAAAAGTTGTATTATCGCGTAGCAACCAGAAGGACATTCAGCCCAAGATACTAAATTTTATATTTTAAAAATATAGACATTGCTACAGCTGTTGAATTGCTATTCCTTCTTGGAGTGGTAGAAGAAAACCATTGTTGCTCTACAAGCAAACATCTTGAGTTATCAAACATTTAGAGCAAGTAACTTTGTATAATGTGTGGGTGTTTACTTCAAAGCAAAACGTATAATAAAAATAAACGAAGACCTGTAATGAGCGGTAAATTATGTTCTCTTTCGTGCGTTATAAAGACTTATCAGTACAACTTGAAATTGTGCAATTTTGCAATATAAATTGCAACGTATTCCTCTCGCTTCGGAGTTGTGTTTCTCTGTACACACCCAAAAGCGCCAAAAATGAATGTGGTAGTTGCTGCTAAACAGATACAGAGGTCGTATTTCTATAAAAATGATTTACCCGAAAGAGGCATTTTGCGAACCACTACCAAAAGGCAAGATTATTGCATAGTTACTTGTATACTGAAAATTTCAACTTAACGGTGCGTCAAGCTCAGGCGAAACTAGCTAGAAAACATACACTACCGGCCATAAGTATTTACCCACCCTTACACTATTACAAAAACAAGTCGAAAACTAACTACAAAATAAACCTTTATTGTGTAGAACTTGTAACAGTTATAAACAATGTGCTTATCAATTTGCAAGAAATCGTAAATTAACTTACAGTTGCGATTCGTCAACGTGTGCACCTTTCGGTTTTGTTACTGCTGCACACAATCTTGGCATTTTCCCTAACAGCTTTGCCAGTGTTAGCGGCTCGATTTTCCTGCACGTATACAGAATGCATCCAAAGTATTGTTGTCGAATTTGGAGCAGATTTTCGAACCTGTCGGCCGAGTTCCTCCACCAAAAGCTTGATTGGATTGAGATCTGGACTTTGGGACGGCTACTTCATAACAACAATTTTCTCTCTATATTGCAGTTGCTCCAAATACTCACGGCATATCTTTGCAGTGTGTTTTGGATCATTATCGTGCTGTAACACGAAGCCTTCAGTGATTAATCATGTTCTATATGAGATGGTATTACTCTTCAAAATCTCCCTATAACCTTCTATTCTAAGGATAACATCTATTTTGACCAAATCGACCACAGAGCTACCGCCAAAATAACCCCAAATCATTACTAATCCTCGTCCTGGCGTAAAACAGGGTATTCAAAGTGCTAGTTTTCCTTTTTTTTTCATTTTCTTTTTAAGTTCATCGGTCTAGAGTACTTTCTTCCAATCTTCAAATGTCCAGTCTTAGAGTTCTTCCTTTTTACCGTGGGGACGCTAATTTTTAGCCGTCCGGGTCGTAGTTTATTTACTTCTTTGATACTTTTTAACATTATAATCTACGGTTCTACAGTTTAATTTCAGTAATATAGCAACTTCTCGGTTACTTTTACCGATGATGTGATATGCCACTATTTGAGCATGTGCTTCCGAAGATAATTTTCATCTTGCCGACATTACTTTAACGTTAGTCGCTGTTTTAAAACACTGCACAAATTCTTCGCTATTCACTGAAGAAAGCGCAGACATTTCGTGGGTCTACAGGACTGTAAAAGCACCGTTAAACATTCCCAAAGTGTTCATGTTTGTGGTTGCTTCAGCGTTCGGAGTTTTGCATCATTACAATTATTGTTTACCGAAAATCTAAATGCGAAAAAATAATGAAAATTTCTTGAAAATATTTGTTAAGGTTTACCAAACGTTGGTTTAATTATATCAAGGATTGGGCACAATAAGAAAGTAACGACTCTAGGACCAAGTTCAAAGCAAAATTTTTACCTATATCAAGCAATTACCTTTCCAGATTCGAACGATCTAGCGTACTTGCAAGAAAAACATAAATTATTGCAGTGCACATCCACAAGAATCAGTTATACGTTCTTGTGCTACAAGTTATATTTAAAGAAACCAATTTCGCTTTAAGAAAAGCTAATTTTTGCAGGTGAAGACAAATTTAATTTAATTATATTAGACGGCCTAGAAAAAAAAAATAGAAAAAATTGGAAAAGGGTTTGGTCAAAATCGCTCATATTTTACAATTGTTTAAATGAAAAGAAACTTTCAAACATAACGAAAACATTCTTACTCCGAATAACAATCTACTTGACGTTTTATCATCATTCGTAGAACAACAGCTGTGATTTTTAAGAAATAATTATCAAATTACGGTCATATACCAACATTCCTAGTCGCACTACTCTCATTTATTAAAGCTTTGTTATAACCCTTAAGAGAACAAATTGATGCGCCATAACAAGTGTTTAATTATCTTCAAGGAGGATCGCGCCGACGGTAGCAGCTGTGTGATTTACAGAAGTCATAAATAAGAGAGTAGTAACCAGTATCGAAGTAATGTAGAGTTGCGGTGACGTGAAATCGGAACGGTCTAGCCGCATCGGTACCTACTGAGCGGTACTCTGCTGTCCAAAGGAAAGAAAGAGATTGTTAAGTATGGATGATTTCAAATTAGAGGGCACGCGACATTTTAAATAGAAGGAAAGAAGACCGAATAATAATCCGAGTCGACAACTAGAAAATGAGAACAAAATTAAAGATGTGTTTGCAAATGACAGTGCGCGCGTGTTTGGCCTACGCTAGAAGAGAGGGTTAAGGGAGAAGGTAAAAAGTAATGCTAGAAATGGCTGAAAAGAACAGAAGGATAAAGAAACCGTATGTTCAATTCCCACCGTTATAAATAAATAAAGAAATAAATGTAGTTAAAGTAGTAGCTTAGAAAATAGACATTACGGTTAAATCAAGTAATATTTCCAAGCGACGAGAGTTATATAAATTTTAAAGTGAAAATGGTTTAAATGCCACATCAGACAATTTTATTCATAATTAAGGGATTTAAATTATTTATAGAAATAAGAAATATACAACCTCACTCATTCGAATAATGGTTATTCAAGGCTTCGGATTAGCGGAAACTATAATTAATTCTAGACATCGGAACTGTGTATTAATGACGCTTACAAAAAGGTCCAGATCGGTAAGTAACCAATCACAAGAAAATGATGTTGAACATATAACAGCAGCGAATTGATTCAGTTTTTTTAGTTTTGTAAATGTATTATTTAATGTAATTAATAATAATTTGGCACTTTTTATGAATAGCTAATAACGAATTGTTTAAGACTGGGACATATTTCTTCATGCACAATTGAAGAAATAAACAAGAACTACGTGGATCGGGGTTATCAAGCTTTTCGCTATTACGCATGTTGCCTCAGATGATCGGGGTTCTACTGTACACAGCTTTAATTCCAACTAATGTACAGGTTGATCGCCGTAATGCTGCGTCGTGGAGACCAAAGAATGCGCTATGGCTCAAAATTGGCATCAAACTCGAATAGTAACAGTGGCGTGTATTGTCACTCCTCATAGATTTATACGTAAATGTTGAAGGTATTCTGAAATAAATTCTAGAAAGATTTAAATTGTGTCTTTTACTAAACGAATGGATATTTAGTGTAAGTGTAGTAATTGTATATAACTAACTAGTTTATTTTGTAATTATCGATTGTCGCAAACCTTGTGTTACGCCTACGATCGCAATAACTAACGCTTTCTCATTCACCGACATCGCTCGAATACAGGATCGGAATGTGCCGGCTCTTGCCACCCTACATCGATTTACCTGCGCTGTGTTAGAGATGTAAGGACTACCCAGTGCGACAAATAAGTTTCAAGACTGGCCGTGCAAAGAATTATTGAAACAAGAAATCTGTATATTTGTCAAATTTTTTATCCAAAATGTTCTCTAGTGTTAATACACTTGTTACAGCGACTCAACAGTGATTCAAATGCGTGTTCTAGTTGATTTTGTGGAATTGCTTCTTACATTTGTGTTGTAGCTGTTTTGACGGTCGAAACGTCTTTAAAAAACATCCTTCCAACTTCAATGTTACTTTAGGGAATAGAGAGAAATCGCACGAAATCAAACCAGTGAATATGGCGAATGATTCAATACGCAGACTTTATTTCGAGCCAAAAATTGACGAACAATGAGTGGGGTGTGATTCGATGCATTATCGTCTTTTGGATGACGATATTCGAATCGAATACGACGGATTCCGGGCATCAGATTAAAACTTCGAGATTGTTTGTGCAACTGAAGCGAATTCCCTAAGGAGAATTGATTTGCTATCGAGGAATTGTGTTGATTTGTGATGGAACTTTCTGGGTTTTTAGTTTGTAGTGAATTTTTGTGCGACTTCCACTCCGCACTTTGAGGCTTGGCTTTTGGGTCGTACTAAAAGCACCATGTTTCGTCATCCATAACAACTGATTTCAAGAAGTCTAGATCATTTCTGGCAGCTGCAACGACTTTTCCTAAATGATCGACTCGCACCCATTTTTGGCCATGCGTCAAAGTGTGTGGAATAAATTTTGCACAGACTTTTATTTTGGCCCAAATCCTCGTGAAGAATGACTCGGATCGTTTTTCTGCTGATATTTAAATCATCATTTTCAACCCACGTACTTTTTCTATCATTTCCGGTGCCCGAACTGGGATTGGTCTTCCTTCACGATTATCATACTCTAACGTCTCTCTGCCTTCCAGAAAACGTTTACGCCACAGATAAACATATGCTCTCCTCAAGGAATCAACGCCGTACACTTGCTATATCAACCGGAATGTTTGTGATGCACTTTTACGAAGCTTTACGTGAAATTTAGTGACTGGTCTCTGTTCCATGTTAGTATTTCAACAATAGTGCTTCCCTTGAATACGTGTTTTTTTAACTTAATGTAAACTCAAAATACAATGTTTTTGTGTATTTGAGAAGTGTCTATACTGCGTTACGGAAGTAGAAAACATAGTATGTCACCATTAGTTGTGTAATGAACAATAGCAGAAAATTTGCGTCTACTACTCGATGGACAATTTCCACTGTGACTAACTGTATATACCCAAAAAGAAATCGGTATTAAACATAAAACTAACACAGTTTTAACTTCGTCTCGCAGTTTCCCCGCGGCAGTTTGAGAAGTAGTTAAAATTGACGAAGTTAAAATATTACGGATGTAGTTTCAACTTCATTGGGGTGCGACGTGCTAGCGAAGCACAAAATTATGCAGTATTAGAAGTTTTCCGTCATTTGCTCCTTTTCTCCTTCCTAATTCTGGAATTTCATCTATGCTTTGTTGAAATTCTTCGTTAGGGAGGGAGAGGGCATTTTATCCGTTTCGATGAATTTCTTTTGTATTAAAGCTTATCAAAAAGGGAAAGCAAAGAGGTACAAGATTTTTTACGGTAGAAAAGTATCAATAATATTAATGCTAATTATCCATTTAAATATCTGCCCAATGCATAAGTGGAAAAACATCACGAACGGCTCTTATCGCATTCGTAAGCTAAGCATTAATTAGTCGATAAAACACGCCGACTTTGACGAACAACTTGACAAAAACGTCTAGGTCAGGGTTTTTCAAAGTCAAATCCGGCGCAGGCACATATTGATAAGTCTGGCTTATATATTTACACACATAAATCGACAGCCTTTTTAAACATCAACGCAAAGCCGTGGCGAAATCTTCGACAGAAATAAAAACGATAACTTGTCGGTATTTCTGCACGTCGAATCAAAACCCTCGTAAAAATTTGATATGCGCACGTCTAGCCGAACACGGCATCCATTTGTATACAATACCGGTCGTAAAATTTTAGAACAAACTATTAAATGCGTTATAGCTATTTATGGTTTTCAGTATAAATTTTATAATCTTCGTATATCTAATTGTCTCTTAGTTATGGTAGTAAAACACGAATAATAGGAATAAATAGATAATTGCTAATATTCTACACATACACTTATGCTTATGTAAGCAAGGTTATTATTATTATTAAGTATACATTTCCATCGTGTTTAATAATAAATTGAGATGGTAGTTTATTTTTAAATAATATACAACTGATTTTTCACTATCACAGCCCTATAGTGTATTTACATATTAGATTATACCATATGGTTTTTCATCATTGAGCAGGCGCTTTCCATGCATGATTTCTAACTGAACTAAAAATTACGAGACCAAAAATTAAATCGGTTAATAGGAATAACACTGTCTTAAGCTGTTTGCAACCACGTGCCCTTATCTGCAAGAAAAGCTTTTTTTAAGTATGTAGCAGACACGTTACACATAGTAAACTGAAACATTTCGTTTAAAGATATAAAGCCTTGGCGAGATAGTATCAGTAACAAACATTACTACTCGGAATTTTTCTAGTGTAGTACATATCATGTGTGAATAGTTTAGCTGGTACAATTTAAGAACGTTTCATTAGATAATGGAGATGAGTATTGCTGAGTTTCCAGTGTATGCACCACAATATTGTTTTACAATCAGTTTAATCATAGTCTTTTTAATTCTTTGAGAGACCTCTTCTCAGTTCTTCTCGCGAAAATGGTAAATAATGATAAATAATTTCTTAACGCTTGGCAATATGTATTCAAGATTTTATTTTGTCCAGAACGTAAGGACCAATTGGCTGGTTTTCGGTTCTCGGGTTCTCTGCCGTATGGAAATTTTGTAATATAACCTGGCGTTTCGACCATCTTATCGTGACCTTTTTCAGAAGTAACATCAGTTCAGCACCCAACAACGATGGTCGTGAAAGGTTGCAGACCACTTTAAGAAACGGTCCCTTATTCACTATCTTAAGTGGTGTATTATAAGAGACCGACCGCAAGTTAAACCTAACATAAATTCATCTATTGATCTGTGGCTGCATTTTTTATATTTAGCGTTTATTTGACTCCCATTTATTATGATGAACGGTATATCGCACACTAAACAAACTTCTGCAGCACCATTGCATTTTATAAGCTCCGGGAATTATCTGATACATTTATTTACATAATTCATGAGCAATTGACTATTATTATTTCATTTTGTAGACACAATTAGTCTACCATACACTATCAAATACTGATCCTAATCAACACAACGTAAACTGGTACGTAAAAGTTTACTGACGTCATCGCCAGACCTCCTTTTCTACGATGTTTCCTTATTCCGTAGATTGAAATTGGTACTGAGGGGATACAATTTTAAGACGATATTAAAATAAATTCGTCACAGACATCCCAAAAAAATTTAAAACTTCGAAGACTACAAAATTCGTTTATTTTGTGAAGAAACCTTGTATAATGATAAGCAAACACATTATTCCTTAACCATAAGTTTCATTTGCTAAAATAGGAATAGCAGTTCAATGTTTATACAACTGCCCATTATGTACAGTGACATGTACAGTGGTAAGAAGCTGAAAATGTTAGGAAAAGTAATTATTTGGGAAAAGTAAATTGGATGTTATATCTACTACTCTTGAAATACACTGGAAAAGTAAAACAAAAGTAATTCGAACAGATATTACGAATTCTAACCAGATAACATTACAGCGGTTACATATTCAACATCACAGTGAAAATGATGCAGCCCAGTATACAATTTTCATTCCAATAGGGAAAGTCCATCATGCAGGTATACTTTACTTTTATCTGTTACAACTGTGAAGTACGATTTTATCAGAAGCAGCCTATAATTAAAAGTAGTTCAACATGGGTTGACAGACAACGGTGGAAGAGCGAAAATTGGCAATTTTTCACCATTAGGAAAATAAATGTCAACCGAAAATTGCAAAAAATATTAAATATAAGTGCATTCGCGATACGGCATATTATTAAATGATACAATCGCGAAAACAGAGTGAAGAACAAATGTAAAATAAGTCCAAAAAGAAATATTTAACGAACATGAGGAGTGATGGATTATTAGACAAAATTAAGCTAACCCTGTAAGTGAAACGTGTTCTGGCAAATACCGTAAATGAAGGAACAGTTCGAAGAACTCGGGAATTTACACGGACAAATAGCCAGGAAAAGAACCATTTATCAGCCATAACGATAAAGGAAGTTGATTACAGTTTGCATTACAGGATCAAAATAAAGATTTCTACTTCTGGAAAACTGTTTCGGCCCAGATGGGAAGGATAATATGTGTAGGAAAAGGAATGAAGAATTAAAATCGTAACATTTACAACGAATTGTTAAACATGGAGATGGGCATATAGTTTGGGGCTGATTTTGCTGTTGGTGGTGGAAACCCTAATTATATTGAAGGAACTATGGATAGGTGTATGTATTTAAATATCCTTAAATAGAATTTAGTCTCTAGTGCCAGAAAACTGGACATAAAAGGTGATTTTCGATTTTACCAGGACAACGATCCGAAACATTCATTGCGTGTGGCCCAAGAATTGCAGCTCAGTCACCTGACATAGGCTTCATCAAAATGTTGTGACATATTCTTGTAACAAAAGTGCGTAGTCATCGAATATTAAATAAAATGACCATAAAAATGCTTTGTTACAAGAATGGAACAGTATTTCGCCAGATTATCCGCGTAAGTTAGTATAAACTGTTGCAAATAGATTATTCTTAATTATAAAATTTAAAGAAAACCCAACTAAATATTAATTGTTTCTTTTTTAACTTTCAAAAATAATTAATTGATTATTATTGAAGATGTAGCATTTTCACTGTGATCTTAAATATGTAACCGCTGTAATGTTATTTGATTAGAATTCGTAATACCTGTTCGAATTAGTTTTGTTTTATTTCTGTAATGTATTTCAAGAATTGTAGATATAATATATTTAATTTACTTTTCCCAAATAATTATTTTACCTAATATTTTCAGCTTCTTACCCAACTATATGTCGCTGCATCATTTCCAATGTGAGTCATTGCATATGCATAACCTTAGCCCGTGCTTGTGAAACTCCGATTTGCCCACAATTCCTGAAGTAAACTATTAGACATGAGAATAACTACTTATACATACGCAAGTAAATTATGAAATATTCATTGGTGTATTCACTCATACCAGAAATGCCTGCATTTTAGAGCCCGCGAGCTGAATGCATATATCCATTCCTCTCAACAGATAATGTGCATCAGAAAAGCTACTTCGGTCAATACAGAAAATAGCATGTAGTCGCTAAACTGTACGCTTGCTCTATTGTACCAAATTTAATTTCCAGTTTTTGGACGGCGCGAGATCAAAGCGTCCGAGCCGCGTATTGGACTTGATAAGACGTCAATTAATGCAAATGTAGAGTGTTGGCACAGATATGTGTGTACGTGTAGTGTGTGTATATATACGGAGAAGGCAAACTGATAATTATCTGATTAGTTAGAGTCAAAGGTACCGACAGCCTTGTGGATTAATTTGGTAAATACCTGCATTGTGTGTACGCGTGTACTGGTGTGTGTAGTATGCACGGACGTACCTATATGTACGTGTGTATATATTGTGTTGTTTGTTTGCCCGTGATTATACGCCTCACGTGCTCCCATACTTAATAAACAATAATGATAGAGGATGAGCACCAACAACACGCGATTTTCGATTTCTTTCGACATCGAGACAAGCGAGGATGTACGCGAGCACCGCCACCACCAACGGCGCTTCGTTCGATCCTCGTTATAATTCCAATTACCGCATACTTTGATTATACTTTGATCTGACGATGAGGTGAAAGAATTTCACGTATCCGACGTGAAACGTTTACGTGTAGATGCAGGTGTTTATTTTATTATCTGTCGGATATTCTCACATACATTTGCATACATTTATTAATTTATGAATTTAAAAGAAAGTAATCAGCCATAGTTACAGCATTTTGATTCATTTCTTTTTTAATTATATTGAAGGTATAAGGCTTTAATTATTACCGCCATTTAGTGTTCGAATAAGAACGTATTCGATCATTAGATAATTGAGATCGAATAATCTAATAAATAAATTTAAAAAACTACCAGCAGTCCTCCATAAAAAGATTTACAAGACTTATTTGATGATGTGGTAATGTGATATCCTCCAGGTGTGAGTATTTACAAAGTATTAGCAAGGTATATTTATCACTTTATCACTCTTTATGAAAACCATCTAAAATTAATAGACTTGATTATATACAAAGTGCTTCGAAATTTAATTACATATGAAGTTTCATTACATATGCAGTAGTAGACAAAAATTAACTCCATAAAGAATGTAACTTTTTAGGGAATTAACAAAAATATCAAAATAAAATTGAGAAATATCATTCTGTGCATTTCAAACATTATTATTTCCATTTGGAAACTTACTTTTTATAACTAGAAAGTGGTTATCTTACAAAAAATCGAAAATATACATGACAAAAGCTAAGCAACCTGATATGTTGCGCTTATGGGAACCCCCCCATTTGTATGTATATTTTATACTTGCATGCTGACTCATTTCCTAGGATGCGATGTAAGACGAGCTTGTAAACATTTTTACCAATCATACCGCGGAAAGTGTATTGAATGGATATCAAGATAAAAATCAATGAGTAACATCACAGGTGTATCACAAGCGACAATAGCAAAAATTTTGATGGAAACAAGTACATAATATCGAGAATGATACAAAGATATATAGCTACTGGCACGGTGGTTACTAAATTTCGGTCTGGACGACTGCAAAGAACAAGTTACAGAGAAGATAGATTAATTCTTCGTCAATGTAAAATAAATCTCTGAATAACAGCTCAACAAATAAAACCTTCGCTGACCACGCGCACCATATCAAGGCGTTTAGTAGAAGGTGGACTTGATAGTCCAAGACCAGCGCGAAAACTTTTGTTACCAAATAAGCAAAGGGTAGCGAGAATACGTTTTGCGAAGAAGCACGGCTGTGCAACAGTGGAAAACCGTAATATTTAGTGACGAATCGAAATTTAATTTGTGTAGCACTGATGGAATTTACTACGTATGGCGTCCCACAGGAGAAAGTTTAAATCCAAGATATTGTCAGAAAGCTGTAAAGCATGGAAGTGGTGGTGTGGGATTGTCTTTCTGGTAACGGAGTGAGCTCTCTACATAGCGTAAACGGTCAAAAACACTCAAAAATTTCATATAGAAAAATATCATCCACACAAAATGAAATTAGTACGACAGAAATATTTGACGGCAGATTACAATTCTTCGAAGAAATAACGAACATGTATCATGATGATCCCACATTGTACACATTCAATCCTTTACTTAGACGAAGCCACTTATTGTATGCACAATTCAGATTATTGATCAGCTGAGAATCCGCATTGAATACAAAAGTTGCACGCTCAGCACCTATAAAAGATCAATGTATTGACAGAAACCGTGGATAACAAAGTTTTGGGAATCTTTTTCTTTGACTTAGTTCGGTTATTAGTAGTGCTATTTCACATGCAGCATGAGCATGAGCTCCACCACTACGCAGTTCTTATTCGAAAATACTTAATGAAAATTTTCGAAAATTGATGGATTAGCATATGAAGATTCATGAAACGGCCAGTTAGATCAATACAAACCCACTTGATTGCTTTCTGTGACATAATGTAATGTAGAGTTTATATTACCAGGGTTCATACCAGAGATGAACAAAAGGAGAAAATTGGTCAGGAAATTCGATCAATTACACTTGATGTTATTCGCAATGCACGGCAAGAATTTATTAATCGTTTCGAGCATTGTCAAATTAAAAATGGACAACACTTTGGACATTCACTTTACTTGCTTTTATTTGCTACTTCTTTCTTCAATTACTTTCGAAAATACGTTCTTGCAAAATAATACACCTCTAGCATATGTCGGTATTTTGATACACATCATGGCCAACTAACTATTAGGTAGCTACTTTTCGTAAAACCTTTCTAATGTAACATATTACTTTTCCGTAACTATCGAATAGCATCTGGAATACCCCATTAAATAAAAAACAAAAAAATAAAGGTTGTTAAAAAAGTGTCAATGTCATAAACGCAACAAATATTGTCCAATAAAGTAGCATCTGCTACCAAAATATACTATAGTGTCAAATTACTATGTGTTCAAGCATTTTTACGGAAAACAATGTGTTGGATTTTATTCCATATTTTAACACCTCACTATATGCTGTCTAAGAATAAGAAAATAATTTTTCTATTTATTATTTGCCAGTAAGACTTATTTTTATTTACAATATTTACTCTAAAGTTCTTTTTTAGACGAGTTTACAAACACACAGTACTTAAAATAAATGGGCTTTTTGCTAGTTTGTCTTATAAAACGTCGTTCGCATACACTTCTTAACGTTCTTGAGGAATCATATACATAGAAGTTGCAACCACTGCTAGAAATTTGTGAACTGTAGAATTCGTATTAACCATGTTCTAAGAGTTTCATGGATGAAAAGGGGCGATTTAGAAAATATAATCTGTATTTAGCAGTAGCCACAGTAAGTAGTATTTCTGTTGCAAAATCTAAAAATGCCCGCCATATCGACATATT
The DNA here is from genome assembly GCA_023509865.1 of Trypoxylus dichotomus. NCBI lineage: Eukaryota > Metazoa > Arthropoda > Insecta > Coleoptera > Scarabaeidae > Trypoxylus > Trypoxylus dichotomus. Next base: position 40,159,492 of record CM042074.1, on the reverse strand, counting down.
TACAAAGCGTTGCTTGTACAGATAATACAATAATTGTTACGCTATTAAATGCTGTACTATACAGTAAATAAACACATTACATCTTAATTCACATGAAAATAATCCAATCTATTTCGGTAACATCCATTACGACTAAACACTTTTGCGAAGTACCTGCAAACCCCAGCTTTTCCATCAAATTGCATTTATGCGTTTATTTTTGCTTCTATCTATAATTCAAAGCTATCTGGAATTCGAATGTTGATCACTTGCAAAGCCTGCATTACAAACGCATCCTCTCTTAGCAATATAATACATCCACATAGACACCGTACATGTCACATACATACGCACACTGTTACAAGCGCACACATATACATTGACAAACGAGGCATCTCGATATACTTCCAGCACTATACATACATATATTCGCGACTCCCAAGAGATCGGAAGTACAAAAAGAATGGGGGAAGAGGGGAAGAGATCGCCGTCAACGCATATAGTGTATTTCCTTTGATCTTTGGCTGCTTTGCCGCCACAGTTCCTCCTACGTGTGACCTGTAGATTAACAGTAACGGGGACGTTTTGTCGGTGATGACGATGAGGCCCTGAAAATACGAGGAAGCACCGTACTAACTCGTAATCACGCTGCATCAATTTTACGGGATAGACCGTTGCGGTAATGTGCGCATGAGGGATAATGGAAGAAGGCATATATGCCATTAAACAATATGCAATATTCATACACGATGTGCAATAATCTATGTGTTTGAGAATAGGGAGAGGAGAAGATGCATTATCTTTAATTCTTCTGAGATGTCGTGTTATTTAGCTTAAATTAAAAGTGCAACAAGAAGATTAAAGAGGAGATAAAGTGGTATATGAAGTGGTGTTTGAAGTTGAGAGGGGTAGGAGATATAAATGGCTACCTGTAATAAGCAAGTGCTTCTGGCCACAACCGAGAACAGAAACGTTATTAGTATATAAAGAGAATACAAAATTCCATTTTTTACCAAATATGGAAATAAGTGAGATTTATGGTATTTATGTAACGGGTGCAAATTATAAGCAAAATACACAAAATTCTAAGTATAGTAAGTATACCAGAATTATAGAGGAGTCGTTGGAACAGAAGCAAAATAAATCACGCAATAAGAAGAATAATCCAGAAGTGAATCATTACCATTGTGAACTTGATGCATGTGACAGCTTTGACAACACTGGACGTAAATTCAAGGATATTCATTCATGTGTAGCGTACAGAAAGAGAGATTCTTAATACCAACGATACACAACACCATATATGTATATACAATAAAGGAGTAAAATTTAAGTAGACTGAAGTTAAAGTACACAAACATCACTTAAAAATAAAGCATTTTAACACAAATATAATTATAGATGAAATCACGAAAGTTTGTAGGTACATCATTGTTTCATCGATAAAGTGAAGACAAGCGCTATATATAAAAGTCAGAAGCATATCTATACACAAGCGAGACAGAAGTATATAATATACATAAGCTGTAGGTAGTTAAGCATATGTCATAGCCAATGACGTAACTACAAAGTTTCGTGGATTTCAGTGTATGCAGTTTGCTTATGTTGAAGCAGTAACGAATGCTTAAAAAACTTATTTTGTCCAACACATTACAGTAAATTCACCAGAAATAATAACAATCAACTTTTCTTGAGGTACCGTCCTATTTGTTGATTTAGTTACTTACACATTTTTGTTCAGTATTAATACTGATTTCATTATTGTTAAACTTATAAACAACAAAACGGGCAAAGGAAAGCAAATAGAGGTTAGTTTAAAAAAATGAATTCTTCAACATTTTTAAGAAGGTAATTCTAAATATAGGAAAAGTTCCGAATTCGTCATTGGCTTATAAAAAAATATAAATCTACAAAACTGTGGAAAATAGGTCTAGAAATGGACAACTCAAGAAACCAATCCTAAAGGAAGTAAGCGAAATTCCAAAAACTAGTGTGCCAAAGTTAGCCGGTAGTATCGCTGCAGTACCAGGCAAACATGTTCATTCGAAAATTGTACAAAGAGATTTACGGGATAAGAGCTATCGAAACAGAGGTCCACAAGTCTTATTTCTGACAAAAATCGGCGACTTCGTCTAAAATTTGCAAACAAGTACAATGATAAGGCTGAAGACTTTTGGAAAAGAGTCCTATTTACAGATGAGTCTAAATTTAACATTTCTGGTAGCGATGGCCTCACAAAAATTTGAGCCAAGATCGGAACAGCATTTCAAACCAAACATTTAACATAATGCCGTTAAGCATGGTGGCGGAAATGTAATAGTTTGGGGAGCGATAGGAGCAGCTGAAGTAAGACATTTAGCTTTTATCGATGGTGTAATGGAAAGGCACTTGTATAAAAGTATATTGGAAGAATATTTGCAAGGCTTCTATGGATAGCTTGGGTCTGGGGCGAGAGTGGATATACCAACAGAACAACGACCTCAAGCATACCGCTTGTTTGGTGAAGGATTGATTACTGTAGTGTGCTCTATGTCTGCTCTGTAGTCCTCTCCAATCACCGAAAAGCCAGTAGAGCACGTTTGGTAATTATTGGTTCGAAAAATTGATCATGCACTTCAAAAAGCAAATAATTCCTTAAGGAAGCTCTAACAAAGACCTAGTAACGATATCAGATACTGAAAATTTAGTTCTATCTATGCCATGTCGTCTAAGGGCAGTCAGTGAAGCTCGGTGTGGATCAACCAAATATTAATGTAAGCTTACTTTTTCAATTTAATTAAAATTAACAAAAAGAGATATATTTTTGTATTGTATTAAACTTTTGTCCAACACATTTCTTACTGGCGAACTTACCATTATCTATGCAGCAAAATATTCTTTTTTAGTTTCCATTGTTGTCTATTATTCAACTAATAAATACACTGCATGCACGCATTTGTGTTACAATGCTTCACTTTCATTTTAAGTGATGTTTGCGTATTTAAACTTTAGTCTTTTACTGAACATTCACTGCGTGAAATATAAATACACCAAAACGTAAAATAAATCTAAATTTTCTTATAAATATTATCATCGATACGGTACGATTCTGACAACGCAGTTTAAGTAACAATAACGGTATTGCAGGATCTCGATGAATAATCGCCGCTGAGTAAATCGCTGAATATTCAAAGTTTATGTTTCTATTGTGTCTAATCCTCCGCAAACATTCTCGTTTCCAGGTATAACGCTAATAGCCACCGCGCCACGACACTGTTGCAAAACGGCTCGGAAATAAACGCTTCGAAAGTTTCACGCCAACAACATTGGCAAGTCAAACGCAAACGCGCACATACTTGCTATGTCTATATAGATATTTACAAATAGGAAGACATAAATCACTCGGCGTTCGCCGCGATAAATCAAGTTCACCAAGAGAGAAGTAAACTCCCACGCAGTAGCGGCGATTTTCTAGCAGTAGCCGCGACAGCGACACCACCCATACGAAGGAACTAATCGGGACCGCCACCAGGACGCTTTCCTGTGACTTCGTTAAGTGCGGCGGTTGTTAAATCGTTAAACCATCAAAGAGTTAATTAGGTGAAAAATATGATTTGCAAAAACGAAATTGTTAATATATATTTCAATACCAGCATTGAAATTACTGTAATTCCATTGATGATATATTTTAGACTATAAAAGCGCACAACATGCCACATATATACATATACATATGTGGTCACATCATGTTGAATGAAGTTGGTTATTGCTTCCAGTAGAGAAATTCTGTCCCAAATTACATAGAAAAGTACGTATATAACTTAAGTTACTTCATTCCGAGTGCATGAAAATTATCCCAGCTTTATATAAATTAGTAAAAAGAATGCTAAAGTTGTGTCAAACTGTACTTTAGCAATGAGCATCATTTACTATAATATTCTCAATTGTCGTATTATAATTTCTAATAAACATACATCTTTTTATTACTGAAAAAAGTTTGAAGTAGTTTGCTTCTTAATTAAATCTAAATATAGATTTTCCAACGTGATCTTAAACTTATTAGCGGTAGTGTAATAAATGCAGCATGTCTCATAAGGGACTAGCACATAATCCTTTATCCCTCTTTGAAAACTTGGCAGCCAGCATATACTATTGAACTCAAATATTTTCAATAATTTTATACATCCGGTTATCGAAAGTAGGTGTCAATTTTGTTATTCTAAGTGAAACAGCCCATAAATTACTACCTTTTTTTCAATATTTAGGTATATTTGATAAAACAATTATTATGCTACAGAGTGTTCAACAATGACTAAAAGCTGTTTGAATCGCCAAGCTTTATTGTGTGGGAAAGTCGACACTTCTTTAAGGCATAATAACCAGTAGCGTCCTTTAGCAGCATCTATCTGACCGTTGCCTTGATTTTCTGTATTTTCGTTTACATCTACCTATTTATTATTTTACTAGAAAGGCTCTTTTTATTGCCACTTTTTTATAACCGCATGTTTGTGATCGGTAAGCAACTAGACAGTCATAATACAGTAATAATACATAATAATTAAATTGGTTTCTTTCTCATATTTTTACGTTATGCCCATGATGTATAGTGTTTACAGCTTCAGAGGCGTTGATTAGTGCTTAGCACTGACTCAAAGCAAAAAAGAATTTCAGACGCCTTCCAGTCATTTATGTATGCCCTGTATTTCTAACCATATTTGAAATATTTGTCTTTTCTGAAAATTTCTGACAAATAGATATCTGACAATAGTCACTGAGCCTTTATAACTGTGAAGGTATTTAACCTGGAAAGTTAAAATTATGCGGAATAACCGAATGAATTTTTCGATAACTATACACGATGTCCGAAAATTTTGGTTAACCTTCAAATGGAAAACTCTCAAAAGTCAGCTTTTACCTACTATCTAATTTTCTCAATAAATTGCTTCGTTAAAAAAATGGCATATTACTTACGTATCTAAAATGGATACTTTTCTGAATATTGAGGGAAATGAGTATTAACAAGAAAATCTCCTTATAAAGAAAGTGCCCACAAATGGAGCGTATGGCGTAAGATTGTAGCTTATGTAGCTTTTTTAAAATGTCATTCAACTTAGGTACATCTAAGTTAGTCATGACTAGAGACCGGATTATATGCAAAGTAGATATATTTTATTTTATTTATTTATTAAATTTTACTTCTATTTGTGGATGTATTACACTGATTAAAGTTAATTAGCGTTAATTAACCTTAATCAGTGTAAGACATCTACAAATAGACGTAAAATATAATAAATAAAATCAAATATATGCACTTTGCATATAAATCGATCTCTAGTCATGACCATTACGAACTAGCATTGATGAAATATCACCCATTTTTCAATTACAAACAATGTCGGAGACAGCAGTAAAGTGATATTAATAACATACGACAGCTTTGAGGCTCGGTATCCCCCAAAAAGGAAGCCGTCATCAAACACAGTTGAACAAATAATATAGAGACTTAAAAACTTCGAATTGGTCAAGGCAAAAACTGAAAGAAACTAAATCTATTGACGTATGTAAAAAGAAATGTATTATATACACATACATAATAATGATTACCAATTAAGTATGTTTTTGATTAGCTGTAATTTATAGGTTATTTTCTTAATGTTCAGCTGAAAACTCTGTTTGTTTGGTACATTTATGTTTTCTACTTAAAATACGTGAAGGAAGTATTTCATATCGCGTCTTCGTTAGAGTAAAACCTATTTTAAAGACGATGAAGGAAGGTATCTCAAAATTGTTGCCAAAAGAAAATTCATTTAGTAGACTCTACAATGTTCTTTGATTTCAAATTTAAGTATGCGATTCCACTTGTATATCACATAGAGATCGGCCAACAAGCAAGCGATGAGTCAATAAACTATTTTGCTTGAATATTACCAAATTTAAGGATTAAAGACTAGCATTGTTGATTAATAGCCAAGTTCAGTTGAATCTAGTCGTACTTATACAAAATGTTGGAAAAATTTCAACACTGCTCATATTCTGTCTAATAACTTGCTGGTTTAACGAAGTGCAAATGATACCAAAGTGATATTGGGCGGTCATAACCGCCGTACAAGACGAATTACCTTCACATAACCAACAAATATGCCCAAGTGCACTATCTAAAGAGAGTAGCAGTTTACAGAAATTCTGTGAAACTGTCGTATATTTTCTCAATATTTATATATTTTTATAGGATATATGTATTTTTCTTCACTATTATGGAAAGAAACACAAACAGTGAATATTGTAGAAGAACCTTCTTATGTTACATATTTCTGCAGTAAATGTCACCTACCCTAGATTTCATATATTATTGCTTCAAGCAAGAAGAACTGTTCCGAGATGAATTGTTGTAAGTTTCTTTCTAGTCATTCTGAACATATGCTAATAATTCCAGGAGTAATTGGGAACACTTTAACTCATTCCTTAATACGTCAAAAATAGGAAAATCTGGACAAAATCTGGTGCAAGACAAGAAATTCCAGTTGTGGATACGAGGCCTATGTTTTTCCAAAACCTCAGAAAGTCCCTGGATGAAAACTTTCGAAAATTATTGTTGCGATCCCAAAGATCCAAAGATATTCAATTCAAGTAAAAATGGAATCCAAAACGATACTTTTCAAGAAATGTATAGTTTGGTAATTATTCCACAAGAAAGAGAAACATTTCTGGATAGCGCATTACAGAAATGTTATTACTGCTGATACGTATTTCAGCGAATATGTAAAAATCCATTTCATTAGGATAAAAATATTCTTTCAAAGAATTTTACACCCCATCAGAAAAGATTCCTGGAACAGCTCATTTTTCTTAATCCTTGTAACTAACATGCAAAATCCAATCGAGGTCACAGACCAGCACCGCACACATGCACGCGGTACCGCCAAGCTTGTTCCTCTTTCTTTAACTGGTCGTTGGAGAGCGTTGGCTATGCAATATAACGGATGGACCCACAAGTACTGGCGTGACGGCGGGAGCAGCAAATTCGAAATGCCGCTGTCTAGGATTCTCTCGCAATGCATGCTCATTAATGTTATTCACATCCCCGGAATAATTTAATGACTGCGTCCGTACTTCACTCGATTACCAAGGAGGTGAGAGTGTTGCTCGTTTCGCTCGGCCATTCCACGCGCTGTGCGAACTTTAAAAACGTCGATTGCAACGTTATATATGACTTTTATGTTTTATTTGGCGCCTTACTATAATAATCATTGAAGGTAGGTAAGCAGATGCGTGGATATAATTAACTCTGTATTTGAAACTTATATCTAAAACTAGTTAGGACGTAGCAAACGAATAATAATAATAATAATCGGCGATGACCTTTTTTTGTATTCTATATTCGTACCCAACAAAGTCGCGTTGATGATTCAGCGAGTTGGCTACGTTCATATTCTGCCGACGTTAGATGGTTATGCCTCGATCGAGGTATCCTTCCAAGCAAAGGCGCAAATTGGTGGTCGATTGGGTGTCTATTTGTTTCCACCACCAAGTTGCTTCCCATCTTGCTCTTTGACTACACTATATTGATAAGGAACAAGTACCCCATAATACGCGTCTGTGGTTGTCTCTTTAGCGGGATTCAGCATTAATTCTTTTCTTATGCATTTGAAACACTTTAATATACCAACGCACTTCTTGCAAAAATGGTGAAAACGAAGATACATCCAACAACATCCAGAATCTCGTTTTCTATTAAGTAGTCGAAAGCCTGCTTAGGGGTTATCAAACCAGAAAGAATGTATACTGCACGGGAATGGAACAAATAATTATTAGTGATGCGGATTTCAAAAGAATATCGTAAACTCTACCATATTGTAATCTGTAATGTCGGAGTAAAACTCCTATGCAGTTTTAGGATGACAAAGTTATGTATACATATTATAGTGAAATTTCCCGGCGATTTGTAAAAAAGTTTTATCTGCAGTGTGGATTCTTTGATTTAAAGTTATGCTTGTAAATTAGTATGAATTTTCGTTGAAATAATAGGAAAATATGACACTTCGAGCCAAAAAATACTATATTAATACATAATAAAAAGTTGTATCATTTACACTCGGAGCAATTATCGACAGAAACCTAACGCCATCCCTATGCTAATTTTGAAACATTTTAGATAAATATGGTTGAACAAAGTCCTTTTCAAAAAGACGCCATTGGAAGGTCCTAGACTATATTTCTATGTTATTCAACAAGATCAAGAACGTTCTTCTCGGTTTCAAGGTATTTTGTTAGATGAACAGTACATATTATGGGTTTTAGAACATTTCCAGAGACTTTTCTTCTATTTCACTTTGAAGTTAGCAAAATTAAGGAGCTCAGAAATTGTTACTTTGTATTAGTTACCTAAACCAACTCTAGCTTGTTCGCCGCTCAAACCAAACGGGGATATCTTGAATAAATTCTGATATTAGGTAATAATTGCCTCCGGCGTATCATGGCAGTGAAAATGTTTCCAGAGATGGAGATGCGGAGTTTGGATGTGATTTTAGCGAATCATCTTGCGTGTACACCAAATATTTTTCTAACAAATCTTATATTAATTATGAAATATGATGTGACATAAATTTTACGTTCAAGAAGTATATTGCTTCTCTCTTCCTGTTGATTAAGGGATTCTTTCTTTTTTCAAATAAAAAGAATTTTGAGATAAGAACGAAAATGTGTTTTGGAATATAAATCAAATGAATGAGTTTTACAACTGATACATGAAGAAATCTATTCATCTAACCTCTTAGTTAAATGCTAATAATAATCAGAAGTCCAACAATATATTCTCCCTCGAATTAAGTTACTTTTAAAAGAAAACTGCGAATGAAATAGTTCGGAAATTTTAAATGGTAAATAGCAAATAAAATAACAAATTCGGACATGTTCTTAAGGAGAATACAAGTCCTATTAAAAATCCTACTACAACATATATACGTATATATGTATATATAACTTTTTAGAGCGCATATTTTATGTTTGTAATACATCAATTATATCGTTAGATCGTAACTGGGGTTGATTTTAAAATATGTAATTGAAAAAGGGAAGTTGGATTCCTTTTTCCTACAATTTACATAAATAAAATGAGCTTTTATAAAAATTCACAGAGAAATAAACATCAAGAATTACATATCAAGCGAATTATAAAATATGTTCTTTTTCTTTAAGAACCTTCATGTTTCTTTCAATAAAGATTTAATAAGAAGTTTATAACCTGATGAAATATAAAAGGAATTTGCGATTTTCTTTAATCAAGGGTATTCCGCAGCAGTTAGAACAAACTCTTAGTATCGAAATAGCATAAAAAATGCTTGCTCATTTTTCTATAAGAAAAATTGCAAGACCACATCCTTTGAGTTGCATGAGATACAAATGAATATATCGCAACTCAATGCGCAAATTCAAACTATACATTTCTGGATACGTTGTGTTTGACAGCGAGTAATAAATACTATCTTTTAATTCTGATGAGTGATTCTCAATAAGGATCGAGGTAGTCTAGGAAATGTCTCACATTACTATCACCATGACAATAAAAATATCCTAGAAGTAATATTTTGTAAAGCTGTAGTTTCTCTTGTAATGAATTACATATCGTATGTACACATATACATGCTTTCCATACTAGTTAAATGGATACGAAATGCTTAACATCTCAATAAAGAATAGAGACAAGCGTTTCCATCATATACATCTATGGTAGTAATATTAACAGTCATCGGCTATACGGCCGTTATACGTCCTCATATAGTGCCCACATCATTTCTCCTAATAACCCTTTACCCTCTCTGTTCCATTTCATCTCGTCCATTGCCGAATGATTAATATAATTATATATCGAGAGAAACGATCGTATCAATGCGTCCATTCATTAAATAATTAAAACGGGGAACGCACGGGATCGTAATTAATGTACGGTGGACAGATTTAAATTATTCAAGTGGTCGCTACCACCGCTTTGCTAACGGCAACGCGTACACACGATCGTACTCGCATGCACGCGTACACGGATCATTTCTTCTCTTTAATTCATGAGCGTTGTGCTCGATGAATGTACGCAGGATGTCCTCTTGTACCATCTAACGGTATGTCCTTATCTTGTCCGCGTGTGGGGAAATAGGAAGAAAAGATTTCTAATTAACTATGAGTGAATGAAGACGTCATAAAAAGAAGTATCTACAAATCCTTTATCCTTCTACAAAACGTGACAAACAGATTTCGCTTTAAAACTTAAACACAAATACAGTCGATGTATTGTAGAAAATGATAATATTTTCAAGTGGTACTCTAAGAAAATCTGTAGTTTTCTAATATCGGTGCTGTAGAAAATCAGACATTACAAAATGTATTACGGAATGAAACTAGAAACATTGTTTACAGATGTGCTGAAAACTGCTTATGTAAGGATTTTGTATTATTTATTTGAAAGAAAAAAACATTACATTTTTCTTAGCTTTTTCTTAATATGGTTTAAAGTTCACTTATAATTTTTACATAACCCTTTCATCAGTATGTTTACTTCTCATAATTTTGTTTATTAGTGAGGTACATTGGTGATTAGATCTTGAATGTGTATAATAAAGTGCAGCGAGGTTTTACAGTTCAATAATTAATAAAATAAGCAATGAAGAATTGTCTAAAACGTAATATCATAACATTTTTATATTTCACTACGTAATTCTTGTGCTTCTAACTTTAAATGACTTAACTGTAAGTGCAATTTTGCCTAGATTCTAAATAGTCATAGGTTTGCAGTCGCTAATTATGTTCGTTGCTCAAATTTCTATATTATTCACATAGTTAGTAATGATATTTTCTACATTACAGCAATCCTGGTAATATAAGGTACAGTTTATACCATCAGGGTTTTTAAGTGTATACTTTATAATGCATATAAGCGAGATAGGAGAGCATAAATGCGGTGCATGATGGTTGTATGTTTTCCATTTTCTACTTTTTTCGATAGCGAATTCTTTGCGTGTATTTTTTTTTGTAAATTTACAAACAGGAATTTAAAAAATAGCGCACTAGCATCTCTGGCGCCCCTTCAAACACCTGGCATTACTTCCCCAGGCTTTTATAGGTATAAAGTAATAATTTCATTCTTTGGTCAGACAATGCACATTATCTTGTAATGTCCCTTATAAGTGAGGTGTAACATCAAATTTCGCGAAACATTGTAGTAGTTACTAAAAATTAGTGTTATATCTAACAAATAAATTATCTGATTTTCCTCGTAATGGTACATATTGCTAAGTGTTCAATTTCTAAATCAAATAACTGTTCATGTTCTTTGTCTATTGTACATATTGTTGTTAGCGAATATTATAATCTATAAATCTTAATTTCCCTGTTTTCCAACCTCTTAAAATAATTATCTCGTGAAATTAAAATTTTTTATCAAACTGCGTAGATGCAATAGTGGCTGCAGATAGGCAGGCACAATATTTAATATCAATGCCAAGTACATTAATATAATGTATGCAACATGTGTTGGCTTTAAATGGCAAATTTTAATTTCTTTGTTTTTCTTCAACATTTTACATTAATTAACTCATGAAATTAAAGACTTCCGATATCCGGTAAGATTCGCAGTTCCTGTTCTTTAGGCAAGTGCGCTGCCATTTACGCCACTGAGACCGTCGGAATGAATCGAAGTACTTAGAGCAGTATTAATATCAAAAATATAATTTTTCTGCAAGATTATAATGGAGAATTAACGCATAGAGGTTGCAAATTTCTTGCGTTGAAATGTGTAAAAAACAAAAGTTGTGGTATTTTAGTGAAAACATTAATAATAATTAGAGTGATCCCTCAGTTTATTTCTGAACAAAGTACTACAATTCTTGACTGAAGTAAGCAAAATATTAATAACATGACATGTTACGTTCTCCTGGTTTGAAGAACAACGCCGCTGTAGCCTGCTCATAATTTCCTAAATTACTTGACCAATACTTACTTGTAGAGTATGTTCGCTTATTTACTAGAGGAGAGGTTGTACAGTGAAACTCAATGCGCATGCGCAAAAAAATATATTTAAAAATAAAATGGTTACACGGTTTCCACTCTTGCCTATGTACATGTACGATGTACGTAAGATATATAGATTTGCAATAATTGCAGTTATTCGAGCTCTCTTATACATGTAATGTACATTAGCATTTGTATATGTATTTTCATTGGTAGCAACATAAAGTAATGCCTCAGCATGTACGTTGCAAAGCCATGTCTTAATTCTGTTTAAAAGGTTAAACTCTTATATGCTTCCGCTGAAGCTTTGTTAGAGGCATGTACTAATGCCTCTATCTGTTTGCATGCACCACTACCTTTTTATAGGGGAGCCAACCCTATTTATTTCTTAAATTTATAAGCGCACCTCGGTGCTATGCTTATTTATATGTCCCTTTCCGGGAGCCTTGTTTGAAATTTGCCTAAGGGACTTGGCCCTGTATTATTGGCATGTATTTGTACTTGACCAAATACGTTTGTTATATTCACATTTATAGGGGAACCCACCCTATCTCTTAGAGCTTGAACGCCTGGTCGAGGGCGACAGTAGCGATAATAGCCGATCTCAATACAAAAGTAATGTCACAGCTACCCAGGCGTTCTCGTTTGAAATATTACGCTATGTGCAATCTTTAGCTCTCTACTCTACTGCGCCCCAAAGAAGGGAAAAATCCAGTAACCAGCAAATGTGCGAACTGCGCACCGACAAGTAAAACGGAGCGATGATGCCGACATTACATAAGAAAACTGGTTCGTGACACTCGTCCGCTACGACGAGCAACTAAATGAAAAATTTCTAAGTCTCGATACGACAAGGACCGAACAAACGTACAAAAGACAACGGGCGCTGCGGCCGCAACGACCGTCAGCAAGAAGCGGAGTGATCGTACTTGTAGAGGAGGTCTATACATGCGCGCCGACAATCTCACCAAAATAATTTCCGACACAAACTTAACTGAAGACTAAAAATATGTATAGACGACAATGGACACAGTAGCCTCGACGTACGATGATAGAAAATCGAGAATTTATACTTATTAAAAATCTATACATGTGGTCCGACGACGTTACCAAATGACTCCCGCCAGAAATAAATGTATAGACAACGTCCTCGCCGATTCCCGCCAAAACTAGAAAAACTTAGAAATCTCTAATAATCTTACGACGACGTTACTGTACATGTTACGACGAGGCACGAAAGGTGACCGAGAGTGCACGATCGCTAATACCTCGACTGTCGCGCGGGAGACGACTGCCTATGCTTGTGTACCTTAAATTTCAAGAAAACTCCCATTACATATCCGACGACGTTGCAGTGAATGATTTCTAATTAGGCAGTTTTAGCTAGCGTAATGCGAATGGCTGACTTGCATACATATACAATGCGTAATGTACATACATATTAAAATAAAATTGGATATAAGAGAGCAAAATAAATAAATATAAGAATGAAAATAAATAAATATAAAAATGAAAATAAAGTAATATTCTAAATGAAAATAATAATGCAACGAAGATAAAATACATAGTAGTAAAAAATTTATAAAATACAAAAACAATGTTAAGTCCTTAACATGACAGTTGCATTAATAGCACGACACTTACACGTGAACATTCAACTATCGTGGTACATATGGTAGATAAGACTGAACACATTTTAAAATAGAAAAGCTGTTATTTTACTTAACTTTTAAGAGTTACAAATTTTGCAACTCTGAAAAACGTTTAGGAATGTACGAAATTCCTTCAATTACATTGGATAGTATTTAAAAAGTATATACCTGTACATCATAGATTAAAAGCACTTTAAATTTAATTGGTGTTAATGGTGTTATTTAGTAACAGAATTTTGAAATCAAATTATTAACGGAAGTGTTATGTACAATGTATACCGACATGTAAAAGGCAAACACTTTAACCGAGGGGGTATTTTGCTTTCTGCTTGTTGGGATACTCGAATTACTTAAAAAAACGATATATGATGATATCTTGAGTGTTTTCCTTTCTTCCCAAAATCGTAATCTGATCGATCTAAGAGCTACTGAGAAACCATTTACAAGGCAGTTCAAACAGAATCTTTTGTATTTAACAGTACATAAAATCAATTTCGAGAAGTAATTTTATCAAGATAATGTTTACATTACAAGTATGCTTATATACATACATGAAGTTTTCCATTATTGACACCGTTATTAGAAACTTTCAAGTGAAACACATTTTATAACTTACGTTACCTCTGGTAACCATGACATCTTAGTAACTTTGACATGCTCGGGCTACTTATTATCAATTATTAATTAAGTATGGTTCGATTATGGGATAAAATTTATCTTTGTTATAATTTCTGTAAACAATCTTACGACAAAATGATATAACGCATGTCTTCAGCAAATTAAAACAATGCTAATGCAAAAATTAACTCTAGGTTGAGGAATTAATCTCATACGAAATGGCTTATTCAAGATTTTGGTATGTTTTATATTTTTCTTCAGTTTGGGGGTATGCGTATCATTCTCAAGTATTATGAAACAGAGTGCTGTGAAATAGGTCCTTCAATAAGAATATGTCCACTCTCAAGGGTGTACTACAAATCACACTATGAGAGTGTGTTGCCCTAATTAATATTCAACCAATGACTTTCGTGCTTAAGGGAAATACATAGTTTTATCCCGGCAAAGTTAAGTAGGTAGTTTAATTTGCTCATATAGTGTCCATACAAATTAATGTTAGTATATAGAGACTTTCGATAATAATCTTTGGAAGAAAGTTATTTACGTCATTATTTTGTTTCCGGTTGTACAAGCAATTAATGTCAACTTATTTATTTTATATAAAAAGTTTTACCATTAACCAATTACTGCACATCACTCTACGCAGGTTTTATTCAGATTTTCTTGTACATACCCTTTGATATCTTTTAGAAAAATAGATTTGGATAAAGTTGGACGGAAAAACGATATTAAGCGGCTCGGTGGCCCAGTGGTAGGAGAACCAGCACCTTAATATAGTAACTCAGGTATTGTGCGTTCGAAATCAATGTCCGTCAAGTACAATGGCGAGGTACTTTTCAGGCGGGTTCGAGATGCTCTTGAGCCGCCATTTACCGTTGGGAAAATAATTAACGGCGTTTCACTCTTTACGGTGAGGAGGGGTTGTAACAAGGACATGCAACACTTTACAGACACTTTCCTACATCTTAAGGTTCCTGCAGTTATAGCAAGTTAAAATAACTTATAACCCAGTTGGGCCGCTCACCATAAAAAAATCCAAAGCTACAAGTGTGATATTTTCTAGCAATAAAATTCAATACATTAATTATATTACCGAATGCTTTTAAGTTAATTGTTGGTGGTGGTAAGAAAAAAAACGTCGGCAGCTTCATATAACCGAAACCTTCAAGTCGGTTATTTAATCGTTCCCTATTACAAATGTTAAGCGAATACATTGTTTAGGATATGGAATAATTTAGGAGCTACTTGATTTTTTCTTTCTTTTGCACAAAGTTTGGAATTTGAATCGGAAATATATTTTAGTATTTAAAAACTAATACCTAAAGCACCTAATAAAAACCAATCGAACTTATATGTTAGTATTTACATTAGCAAATACGTATCATATTAAAAGAGAGAGTGAATTTGCGGCATTAACACTAATATATGTATATCACATCGTAAGAATTCAAAATAATAAAAATGAATAACAATAGGGAGGAAATTATAACCTTTAGAAAGAAAGATATTGGGTTTTCAGCTCACACGTCTGAACATTCACGAAGTTTTGCAAAATTTTGCTAATCATCATAATTTTTCATAGTGATGTATGCATTGTGTTTTATACATTTATTTACAGATATAGTAAATCTCGTTACGACAAAATATTAGTATGTTGCTCAAATGCTCCTATTAAGAATTTTTTTTTGTCTAATACTGAAATGAATTCCACGGTCACCTACCAAAACCTGCATAAAATAGTGGCAATGGTATAGGAAATGCTAAATAATTTTAGAACTAGATAAACTTCATTTAAAATAATTGATTGCAACACCTTTGGTTTTTGTATGTATTAAGTTATGAACATTTTTAATCAAATTAAGGTCAAACTAGCATTGTAAAAGTTCTAAAAGTTTTGGCGGTTTACCACAAAAGTACTACTATTAGAGCTTCCGCTAAAATGATATACGGTTAGATATTTATATATTATTATAATTTTACTCGAGTAGGTTTTATTTTCATTGAAAGAAATAAAAGCTGATTTCACTGTGCTGCATTATGGCCTTTTTTTATTAAAGACTGAACAGCTACATTATATGTCTCATGGGTCAACATTCTTAACTTGGGTCTTAGAATTTCTGTATTTCTTGTTCCTCCAAAGTTCTTTAACATCTGTATCTAATTTAGCATATTCGATTACGAGAAACTTTCAACTAGCTATAAGTTTTTTCAAGCTACTGAGTTGTGAAGTTATATCAATATTCCACTAAGTTTCATTCAAATCTAATTTTCACAAATTATAAAAATAATATAAATAATTATAAAATATACAGTGTTCTGTTTGACCAAAAGCAAATTGACATTAACATTTGGCATAATATGGGACTTTTCAGAATTGGAGTACGATTGCTTCCTCAAATTTGACAAGTTACTGGATGCCATGCCTAACATTTTTAACACGTTAACCGCGTATTGAAGGATTTCTCTATTATTGGAAACTATCAATCGTATAATTAAAGTATGAAGTTTCACACTAAACATAAACACAAATACAAAGAATTCGCGCTCCCTAGCTTTGACCATCTGAACCATTTTGATTAACGAGGTCGAAACTGTGCTAGAAACGGAAAAAAGAGTTAACAGCGTGCATCACCGTACAGAGTCTCGACGAAGTCCCCCACGTTTATTAAAATAATGATACGTGATCGCGGCGTCGCCCGTTCACGAGGCTGATTACAACAATAATGATGATGGCGATAATGATGTCTACATGGCATAAAGAGTGGTAATGACAAGCCGTGCGGCGTATAAGCGGAGAAAAGAGACTGACTATATGCACATGTTAGGGCTGCGCTAAGAAATGATACGCGCGCACACCGCTTGTGACGAACTAGCGGAACGTACCATACGTACATGCAGCGTAGGGACAAAATCATTTCGTGATAAGACCGTGTATCATTTAAGCCGGGAGCTCGTGATATGCATGTAATCGTATACGAGCCCATGTATAACGTATGTACAATGTGTGCCCGGACGCCGCGTTCCGAAAGGGTTAGAAACGCGATCCGCCCACTCAGTTGCCTGACTGTCGTTATTATGTATTATTGTAACCGGGATATTTAATTGACAGTTGTCAAGGCTGCTTAATAAATAATTCTCGGGCAACTGTTTAGGGAAAAACTGTGACGTAATAATAAGGTGCGATTAAATAACCGCTCGAGTTAACAAGACTCGATTAGGAAAAAAAATACCATACCATTATAACCGGCGGCGGCCGTAATATCGGTTACGTGCAGAAGAGGACTATACGCACGAAAACGATTCGGACGCTGCCCGGTATAATGTATTTACATAAATTAAACGTTAATCGATTGTTTTCGATGGAGTTGATTAAATGCTTGCGAAAGTATATCCCTCTCTTTCTAATAGCCGCATATCCAAGGCGTAGCTGACGTTTGCTTGTATTATAACACCAGTACTACAGATTTTACTACAATTCGAAATCTCAAATTTAGCACATATACATAATGTAGACGAACAATTAAAATTTGCCAAAAAATACATCACTTTTTATAATACATTTTTTATTTCCTAAAACGGAAAATATAAAAAATAAGTTTGATTAAATAAATTTCCTTGATATTACTAATGTTAAAATTTGATTTAATTCGCTTGTGAAATTTCACGGTTCCGATAGGATTCGAACCTAGAACATCTACTCGTTAAACAACGCGCTTTCTATTTACGCCACGGAGACAGTATGAACAAATCACTTTTAAATACCTCGAATACTAAGGGGCTATAGATGTATCGCAATATTTAGGCAGGCATAATACTTATAATCAGTTGAATTGATAATGCAACTTTCGTTGGCTTTAAAATCATTAATTTAGTTGGTTTTACCAACGATGAACTTTCAGTCAATTTGTGAAATTAAAAACTTTCTGGTAGGATACTCCAAATGTTGGTGTATCTGTGACTTTCGCGGTCGCGCTCTAAAAGTGTTCAGTTTTCGATCGCACAGAGCTTCTTCTGAGTTGCACCATATCAACAACGTTGGTAAAGAAAACTATAGTAGGATGCAGCTCATCAAATTCAGGCGAATGAGAGCGCAAAGTTGGCATACTAAGGAACCTTCAATACGGTTTCAATTCGAAAACCGATGGCTTTCAATGAGATGCTCCATATTTTTGGCCAGGGCTATAAATTGCATGGCTCTGATTCTTGTTCAAACTCCTAATAGATTAGAATGAGTTACATATATGTGCGTGAATCGAAATTTAGCCTAATAACTCAAATATTTTACGTAAGTTGCTATATATATTGCTCCGATGGGACAATTTGTATAATAATAAAGAAATGCGTCATTAATTAATGCAGTATTAAAGCGTCAATCTCTTGTGAAACCAGATGTTGGAAATTCTAAGATGATTAAATTTAATTATAATTACAGAGCGTAAATTAATTGTACTTTTGGACTACTCAATGAATATAGTGTTGTTGTTATTATTTTTTTATATATGTAAGTAAATGATGAGTAAACAAATGTAAAGGATTCCTGACCAGATACAATCGCGTCTAAGGAAGGCAAAACGAGATTCGTGGAAAAAGTTCTGTCAGGAACTCGAGGCAGCACCTGAATGCTCTAGAATTCGACAAGTTCTTGGGAGGGATCAAGCAGGATTGGGACCCTAAGCAAGCCAAACGGCACAAAGACTGAGACAGAGCAGCAAGTTCTCGAGCACCTGCTTAAGGTGTACTTTCCGGGTGCCGAGATCATTCAAACCCAGTTCGGGGGTATAGATCCAACTCTAACCGGGTGAATCGCCTCCACACTAAACAACAGAACAGCTCATATGTGAATGAACCTCTGCAACATGAGGGCGACGGTGGCAGTCGGCTACCCAGAGGGAGGTGTGCTGACGTGTTGTACAATTTATTGCAGTGTTTTTTTTTTTCAGTTTAAATCTCATTGGTCTAAAAGATATTCTTAGTACTGTATGTATACGTTAAAATGGAACGAGAACAGTCGAAGCAAACATACAATTTCCTAAATCCGAGAGTCTGTTAAGCGACGTATCTATCCTAATCATTACAAGTCTCCTAAAGACATGGGGAATTTAGAATGATAGAAGAGAAGATGCGGATTCGAAAGTAGATCATCTATATTAGATGCATGGCAATAAGGAGGCGATGTGCGAACGGCGGGAACCGCGTCGTGGCTTAAGACTCGCTCAAATATTTACGGAAACCTTTAATGCACTTACATCCCGATCGGGTGATCAATAATTCAGCGGATTACAACGGGCGTAGCTGCAGCCGCGGTTGTGATGTGTGCTATAGTTCAAGAAGTCGCGTTAGTTTAACAACACCGATCCCGATTTGCGAGACCGCTAGCAGCCGTTTTACTGTGTGCGGTATTTTGCCGGTGCTCACGCGATGCATATTTTATTACACGGGTGCGACAACAGTTTCGACTTGAACGTCAGCCGCTGAAAAGATTTAAGCATCGAAAAGGGCTCGTTTATAATTTACTTGCAGATATGTATGTGCGCGTGGACTGTATGCACTAATGAAAATTCAAATCAAGCACATTTTGCATTATTGGTAAGATGCGTTATATATAATACATTTTTTAAAATTTAGTAACTTTTCTAACATGTTTGCCAGATCACACTAATGCATGTATGCATAAATGACAGTAATATACGTCACCATTCATAAAAATCCACAGTAACTTTAACGGCTTGCTGCTTCGAAGAAACCGTTACGCTTGCTGGGAGAAATCGTCCAGGACGCTATCAAGCAACAGTATTTCGCACGGCCACAGACGATAAGCAAATATTATATTTCGATCTGTTGGATACAAAATGTTACTACTGTATATTTACTATCACTGTATAACAAAAGTGCTATCAAGTTTGGTATTTTTGCATTCAATATTTTTTATGTGTATTCGTTCTATTTCGTTGTTTCTTTCTTTATTTTAACTTAAACAAATACAAGACCTATTCAGACAATAATCAAATATATTAAATTGCACGCCAACGGGGGAATTTATTGATGCACGGTTGGCAACATTGTGTCCCAACTCATCTAGTTCTCGTGTTGTTATTTTGCGTGCAAAGTGACTCAGTGTTCGCAGCAATTGCTGCAATGTGCGATTTTCGATGCAAAGTAAAATTTGCCGAATACTTTCACAAAATTCACGTGCACGTTTGCCAGCAACCCCTTCAATAATCCAACGACGGTGAATCATTAAGTACTCGATCACCGATCGTAACACGTTCAAGAAGGACCGAAATGTCAACAAGGTCCTATCCAGGATAGTCAACAAATGAGGAGTATCTGAGAAATAGGAAACTCTATATGTACATATATATATATATACATAAATATATATATATATATATATATGTACATATATATTTATATATATATATATATATATATATAATAGAGAAGTACGTACGTATTTCAGAAAATTTGCTCGAACAGAAGTGTTTTGAATAAACTGGTACAACAAAAACCTATGCACATGTTTTAATTATCTAGAAAGGCCTTCTTATCTGTTTGATATTGAAAAAAAATTGATGTTGATGAAAAATTTTAGTCCCTCATTTGTTGATGACTTCTACATCCTTTACCTCGTCATCACCATCTGACGAAACTTCTTCACTTCTGAAACCTCCCTATTACTAATGGATTTCTTTTTTCTGATCCCGACCTATCTGCACATAACGTTATTCTTATACGTTCTTTAGAAAGCTTCCATCCAAAACATTTTTCATCTCTAAATTTATGAGTTTTATCTGGCATGAGCTTATAAAATATCTCCGTTTCATCTGCATTAAAGATATTGTCTGGAGAATATCTGTTATTAAGCGATGGCCAGACATCTGTAAGCCACTGGTCGGTAACCGTTTCATCAACAGAATCTGATTCGCTACTATTTTACCGAACACTAATTTTATTGCATATATTTAGGGGAATTACCAAAATACTCTGTTTGTTAGTGGATTTGCTGTGATTTCGTAGTCCATTATAAAATCCGTTATAAATGAGTCCATTATAAGAGGAATTAAAATACACATGTTTAAGTAGGATTGAAATCGGGACCTAGAAACTTTGTCCATTATATCCAAATCCATTATAAGCGGATTCTACTATATATCAATTCCACGACGCCATTATATGAGAGATACATACTGCATGATTTGTGTTACAGTAAAATATATTGGAATTAAGACAGACATTATTACTTTGTTCTTAACTAATAAGAATACCGGCCCATCCACAAGATGTCGATTGCTTACAATAGATCGCAAGTTCTTTTCTATAAAATAACGTTTCCAATGTTTTTTTCAATATTCCGCAACGCCAAAGATACGAAATACCACGGATAAGGTACTTGTAGCTTGATTTAGTGGTGTGATTGTCAACGAATGAGACGCCTACGCCCATCCAATGAGTCTTTCCACAAAAATTCGGTTCGAATTTATTGCCCACATCATTTCGTAATATTTGTAGGTCCGATAAATTCTTTTCTCATCTTTCAAATAGCATTAGTGTTATGGACATGTTTGTTGACTTTGTTAAACCCATTATAATATTAGAATTAAATAGTTAACAATTTATAACTATTCCAACAGTCAGAAAACAGGAAGTTTCGTTATAAAAACTAATGTACTGCCGTCCAGCCACGACATTCACCGAAATTTATAGCGGGAATGCCTATTCGCCCACAATAAAGTATGAATGCACGGTATTTTCATATATAAATGTCATCCGTTGTGAAAAGATTTGTCGCTAAAATTTCATCCGACGTATCATATACGAGCAGTCCTAAATATAATATACGTAAATGAATACTTATATATTCCATACTTTTCTTTTACCCTACTTTTCTCCGCAGACTGAAACAAAACGATATGTGCCCGATATAGAAGACGACGTGGCTTGCCCCCGAAATAAGTTCATGATATATTTATATTTTTATAAACGCACGCTGCCATGAAAAGAAAAACAAGCATCGAAAACAGAGTGAAAGAGAGGGACGGAAAGCGTGTATATGGAACTCACTCCGTTGAAAAGTTAAGGTATCCGTTGATACACAACAAAAAAGGACGTGATAAATACCTTACCGGATATCCGCGTTCAAAATTAACTTTTTCGAATAGAAAGAGATGAAAATTTATCTATTTTCATAAGATATATATAACTGCGGCGTTTGTATCCGATAATAATAATAAATATAACGTATTAATTTTATATTTGCATTTCTGATAAAGTTTGTGCTCAATGTGCGTAAAAAACTACAGTTTACGAAATGATGATGATACAAAACGAAACTTAAATTTTCTCCTTTAATTTATGTATCAATATTAATGTACTAATTAAGACAATTCTATACATATTGTTATTACATTTACGCACTATTCAAAACGTAGTAAATTATGAAATTTTTGTTACTTCTCATTGTAATTTGGATCTGTCATTAAGCTCTAATTTGAGGTCCATCAAATACCGCAGCTTTAATTTATTCGTAACATAATCGTGGAAACTTTTGGCATATTTACCTGAAACAGTACCTTGCAAATCTAGAGCTTTAACATATTGCTTCATAAGACTCAATTTTGCCAAACAAGAAATAACGTAGAAAAAACGTAATAGGGAAAAATGAGTTTCATATCTTGCACTAGTGTAGCTATATTAGTGAAAACTGAGTGCAGAGCTTAGTCAGCAGAAAAAAATTATTTGTTGGTCAGTATAATAATTGAGTAGATGCATTTATATATCTCCTTTCCAATTATTTATTTGAAAATAATTGTTACGTATAATACGAAAGAACCACAAATTGCTTTGTCGTGAAATATATTACTACACATCGCTTCCCCAGTCCTGCAAGCGATACATATTTCGGAAGTAGATGTAGTGTTGTCATAATGAATTGCATACTTTATCGCCACAGCAGGTGGACATGAATAGAGGATTATGCGAGATCACTTTACCAATAATCAATCAATTTATTAATACTATGAAATAGTATACAAGAAATACAGTAATCGATAGGAACTTAATATACACATACGAGGGGAGGCCAAGAAGTTCGTGGAATGGAGGGGATGGAGTGGGGATAGGGGCACTTGCTAGGTGTGATTCTGATTGGCGACTCATCATAGTAGTACATAAGTTAAGTTGCAGTCCTATAGCGTCAGTCGTTTACAAATAGTTGCCTACTAAACAAGTCAATCCGGAAGAAAACTGAAACTATGGAGGAAATTGAACACCGTGCTGTGATAAAGTTCCTTATACAGCAAGGAAAGAACGCTCAAACCATATTGAATGAAATGGAAACCGTTTATGGGGAACAGTGCCCTAGTAAATCAATGATTTATAAGTGGCATGGTCTTTTTAAACATGGTCGGGAGTCGATTGAAGACGACCCACGCTCAGGATGGCCAGTTGAGGCCATCACATCAAACATCGTCGAAAAAGGGCAAAAATTTCTACTTTGAAGATGCCCGTTTGAGGAAAAAACAATTATCTGCATTAGTTGGAATATCAGATACCACCATTTTGCGTATCCTACCACCTGGGTATGACAAAAGTCAGTGCAAGATGGGTACCGAGAATGCTCACGGCGCTGCAGAAACAGGGGACACCACCGCCAAAGAAATTCAAAGTGTCAGAATCGGCTGGAAAGTTGATGGCTACTGTTTTTTGGGATTGTGATGGGATATTATTGATTGATTACAAAGAAAAAGGTAGGAGCATAACCGGAGAATATTACGCAGCGATATTAGAAAAATTAAAGGAAGCCATCAAGGAAAAACGTCGAGGAAAATTGACCAAGGGTATGTTGCTGTTGCAAGACAATGCGCCGGTTCACAAGAACAAACTTGCAATGGCAGCTCTGCACAAGCATGGCTTTCAATCAATAGTCCATCCACCCTACAGTCCAGACCTGGCACCTAGTGATTTTTATTTGTTCCCCACTTTAAAAATAGACTTACGTGGAAGAAAGTTTTCCGACGACAATGAGGTAAGGAGGCAATTTTGGCCGATTTTGAGGCGAAAGATAAAAAATATTTATATGATGGTTTAGAAAAATTAATTCATAGATCTAATAAATGTATTGTGCTTAAGGGTGATTATATTGAAAAGGAGAAATTGATTTATTGTTTTATTTCATTTAAAACCCTTTCATTCCACGAACTTCTGGACCTCCCCTCGTATAAGGTGTGAGCACCAAGGATTCGCAAAACTTTTTTGCAAGCTACATTAGTCAAGTATTACTTTATAGTAACTTATTACAACGTAGTTTTAATGAGCTGCTTTTATTTTATAGTTATCTGTTAACCTTCAGTCTCCATTTCCCAAGAAGACCGCAATAACGAAACATACCGCAACCAGTATTCTGAAGAGGTCAGGTATTAACCTTCAAAAACATTTCTTCTCTATACTAAACTTTATTCTAGATTTTAATGTTAGCTTCTATTCTAATAATTAAACTAAAATGTATGTCAATATAGTAAGATGTTAACTGTATAATTGCCAAACAATTACTTTTAAATACATCAAACATGCCAATAATAATTTGCATAAAGATTTTTCTTTTTCCTATCTGTAATTTCTCGTTTTCTTTCCATATGTGGGATATATGTAACTCCACATATAACTTGCTTTTCTTATTTTCTTTTCCTTATTCCCAAATATACTTAATGATTTTAAATTTAAATGTAAATAAATAAGCGGTTATTTAAATTGACAGCTACTTACGAACTGGTAAGTGGAGCTAAATAAGGTTTGAATTTTGCTATACTAAGAGATGTATACGGTATGCATTTGTTAAAACCATAATTATATGGCAATTATGTTTTAACAGTTTATTTTTCGGTAGGTAGCTTTATGCTTATGGGAGTCATAGATTCTCTTGAATTGTAATTTGGTTTTGTACTGAAGTGCGTGAGCGGAAAGAGATCTTAAGTTACGTCAAAGAAATTTTAATATTTGAAGTGTGGATAATACTATGCTTATAGTAAAATAAAAACAAAAATTATTATTTTATCACGAGATTATATAGGCTAAACCACTTTCAATCCTGTCTAAATAACTCTACCGTTTAAACATAACCAGCAAACCTATCCCATTTCTTTCTCTCGACAACATCTTAATTATATTTAGCTTTATTCAACACAATGAAGTTCGTGTGTTCTATAATTTGTCTTCACCTTCGGAGATTTTCGTTTTGGTTTTCATTTTTTTTTAGTAGTACTGGTGCCCACATGATTCCTACCACCTTTGGCGGCATACATCGTATTAATTCAATCGCCATTTCATTAATGGATGAACTCTTCTTACGTTGCTAAGAAACCTGACAAAAAGCTCACAAGTAAATTACTGCGGCAAATGCAACAAATGAGTAATATGATTTCCACGAAAATTAGGCGCGAAATCAGATAATCAATTTATAATTCTTTAAGTTGTAACAGATAGCCAAAATTGTTGCGGTAAAAGACCAAAGTACAATAGATACATTACAGCTTATTCAATATAGTTGCTGAATAGAGAAGAATAGATTCTAAATGTATCTCTAATGCTCATCATTTCAATGGAATATCTGTTCTAAAATATTAATACTATTCACAGCACTACAATAATTGAGATTACCACTTTGATCTTTCTTTTATCTAGACAGAAGACACACATATTTCATTAATGTACAGAATTTGGAAGTACTTGCCACAGCAAGATTTTGTGGAACAAATGAACACTTCAAGTAATTCAAATAATAAAAGCCTGGGTTCGGCAGATATTTAATCCAATAAGTGGATTGCTGGATGAACACGTAAGTGTTGCTTATTAAACATTTTGTAAAGGAAAAAATTATATTCACAAAGTAGCCGTCAACGGCATAATTATAACCAAGTAAGTACATAAATTGTTTAGTGTGCGTTCCGCATGACATAAACATACATACTTGTATGCTACCAGACAACAACAAAATGCGCTTCACGGTTGTCCACTTCAGACGCGGCCCTTATCTAGAACTCGCTCGCGAATTGTCGCCCGCGGTAAACCGCTTACGAGCTTGGTCGTACCCTACGACAGAAGTATTTTTTCAGCCCCAAGCAATGCAGTCTTATACAGGTTCTACTGTATAAGACATTTCTTACAGTAGCTTCCTGTAATCATCCAACAGCTTTATTGATCTAGAAACTGTCAGACTCTTAGTTCTAGTTTTAGATTAAGTTAATTTGTTAAAAAACAAGGGAATTAACGCTTTTAATAAATGTCCACATTTAAATAGCTGCTTGTATTATAACCAACCCTGTTTTAGGGATACTATATCACCAACCTTTTATCATCAAGCATGTCGAGTTTTGTGCGTGAAAAAGGACATTTGCCACACGCATTACTTTCTTCTTATTTAATCAAAAGAAATAGGTTGTTGAAAGTCATTGTTTGCTGGTAAAAACATATGGTGAACACGCGTCATCGACTAGAACATGTGAGACATGGTTTCAACAATTTAAAAGTGGCGATTTCAATGTGAAAGACAGTGAGCGCTTTGGTAGACCACAAAAATGCCAAGACGAGCAATTGCGGGAGTTATTGGATGGTGGCCCAACTCAAACTCAACGGCAATTAGCAGAAGCATTACATATGTTACTAGAAACAATTAGCAGACGTTTACGAGCAATGGGGACGATCAATAAACTTGGTAACTGGGTCCCACACGATTTGAATGAACGTCAAATAGAAAATCGCAGTCCCCTGTGAAATGGTGCTTTCAACTCCACGAAAGGAAACCATTTTTGTATCGAAATGTGACGGGTGACGAAAAATTAATTTATTTTGAAAACCCGAAGGAAAAAAAATTGTGGCTTTCGCCTGGCGGACACGGTCCTTCAACACCAAAGCCAAATTGCTTAGGCAAGAAGACCATGCTCTGTGTCTGTTGAGACCAGAGCGGTATTATGTATTATGAACTTTTCCGGCGAAACCGTTAATACACAACACTATCGCCAACAAATGATTAATGTAAACCATGCATTAATCGAAAGCAACCGGAATAGTGCAGAAGACATGGCAAAGTGATTTTGTTACACGACAATGCGCCGTCTCACACAGCAAAACCAGTGAAAGACACCTTGAAATTGCTTGGATGGGACATCTTTTCGCATTATCTGACTATCACCTCTCCGCATCAATGGGGAACGCACTCGTACAGCAGCACCTCAGCAATTTCGAGGAAGTTGGAAAATGGCTCGATAAATGGTTTGCCCGCAAAAAGGCAAGCGGTTTTTCTTGCATGGTATCCATAAATTACCTGAAAGATTGCTGAAATGTGTAGAAGACGATGGCTAATATTTTGAATTAAAGAAATAATTTTCCTTGAAGATTACGTTTCTTAGCAAAAAACCGGAAAACTTATGCATACACCTGGTACAACTGCACGCAAAAAATTGAATAGATAATCACCCCTAGAGTCGATAGTTTGCTTCTGTTAACGTTTCGCAATAACGTTTTTAACATCAAACGATCAAAGAATTTATTCAGAATTGACTACATTCAATAAGTAGTAGATAAGTTACACCATATAGCGCCTATTGTTTCTACAACAGAAAAGATCATCGAATTTTATCTAAAAAGCAAACGTTATGCTAAAGATTCAGCTAACGCTGATGGTAAAATATTGGTAAAGATAAGTTCCTCCAATGATAGAAGAAACTACAAGGATTATAATAATTGCATCGCTTTTTCATCATACTACCTCAATTTAAACAAGACAACTCCAGATGCCGTAAATGGATGGAAGCAATAGAATACCGAAAAAGATTAAATGGTATTGCATTAAGTCCATATGTGTGTGTGTGACACTGCATTAGGTCCTATGGTTTGATAGTAAAAGTACTAAACTGGTAAGTAAAGGCAATATATGATATAAGTTGTCCAGGACTACCAACGCAAATTTTACGACTTCCCTGAAGCACTTTGTACTACCGTGACATTGGTGTTGTCGCAGAAACGCCCTAATTATATTAAGTTCAGCCTCATTGCAATTAAAAAGAAAACACAAAGAATCATTTGCCCGACATACAATGTTGTTAATTAAAGGATTTATTGTCAGAAAGAGGCTCGTCGCACTTACGCACCGCTATTGTTGTGTAATATCAGCATTTACTCCAGTGAAGCGTAGCACCAAATATTACCCATAAAAAAACAGGATCTTAAAGAACATGCTACTACATCGTTTTACATTCATTATTTCTTATAATATCTTATTTTTGCAGCCTTAACTGTGCGAAATACAGCCGTTTATAAAGATGTACGTAAGTAATTTGCCCATATCTACAGTTAATTGTAAGCGCATCCAGCTGTACGTTGCAAGTCATAATTGTATTCCGTTCGTGTTAGCGTGATGTGCATGGAACAAATAAGTTTTCTCGTGAAGTAGCGTTGTTGTTTCCAATTTACTTTTTTCTTCGTTCTTTAAAACTGAGAACTATTAAAACAATAAGCAATTTTGCGGTGCCTTATTATTACAATTAATTAACTAAGGTTAATACACGCCATAACAGGAGCGGTGTTGTGTTTCAGCCAACGAACAGAGGATGTAATTATCGTCTAGTGCCTCTTCTCTACGATGGTACACTTACTGCTAAATTTCCGATATAACGTTTACATATGAGTATACCTTCGCGCACGTACATACGTTTTTCCATTAACGCCAGTATGGCGACGTTTATTACAGTAACTATCAAGGTAAGAACATGTACTCGTTAATGACGATTGGGTTATTAGAAAGATATTCGTAATATTTCCAATAAAATCTGTTATTTGCATATTACATAAATCTTACTACAGCATGAGAAGGGATTAAAACCATTTAATTATCCAATTAATCATTCAGTAGTTATTTTATAGAAGGGCAGTACTTACATGTACACTAGAAGAAAAATTACTAGATGTCTTTTATTACACTCTTTACTCCAAAATTCTATCGATAGTGCTCATATCAAATTTAATTCACGGCTATAAGCAATTGTGCTGTCTATAACCACTACCAACGGAAAGAAAATGAGTTAAAAACAAAATGAGAACAAAAAATCAGGAAGCCCTTTAAGATAAAAATTATACCAAAAATGGAATATAGCATGTGTAATTTGTATTTAATGTTTCATGTGGTCTAGTTTCTAATAGGTTTCCTGTAGCTAAATACATATAAGCATTTCCTAGTTACTTCAAAAAATATGTTTTCAACCGATTTCAACACTCTAAGCTGATTAAGGCCATGAATAAACGAATACTTAGCACCTGCCTACTTACCAAAAATAAATTTTGCAAATATATACAATTATCTGAAAAGACCACTTCAAATATTGTTACTATTAGAAATTAAAACATGAAGATATATATATATGTTTCGGTCTGAAGATGCTGTTTGGAAGCTTAAAAGATAAATTTCGATTATTTACCGAAATGAATTTAATTAGCATACCATCGAATTCCGTATTGGATTTCCTCCTCGAAACTACTAAAACTGTAAATGTGTTCCGTTATTTTGCTAGGACTCTTCTAAACGTTAGCCAAAATTTTCGAGACAAGTAATATTTTGTGAATGTTTTTCAAATAATTTTAATGATAAACTAAACAATACTTCCTTTTCAGGCGAAGAATTGTTTCGTATTAATGGATACATTAACTCACAAAATATGAGAATGTGCAGCGATACAAAGCTCAATAACGCTATGTTGAAGCTCCTCTACATCCACAGAACGTTGGTGTTTAACTTACAAATTAATTATTGTTGCTTTCATTAATTGACTATTTTTTTTAATTAATATGACAAAAGCAATAACTACAACTTGTAAACGGAAGTATCTTTTTATATATGCTGATATCTGTGTATACGATAACCTATAAAAAATTATATTAAGTAGATGTATTATTCTATCGGACTCCATATCAAATATGAGTTCGAATTTCCACGGATTATTTTGCCTTCGAATTTTTCTAAACATCCGTCATATACATATATTAATGAAAGTAAACATATTTTTGTTTTCGACGGGTTTCCCTTCTCTCTGTTGGATTGCCTTATGTATTTTATCGAACAAAGTCGCTCCCATAGGCCCTGGAAATCTCATATTTTATCTTAGTTTCTTAACATATGTAAACTTCATAAGATTATATATAAAGTGGAAAATGTTCTACAAAAATAATCCCAATTAATACTTCGATAAAGTTTAAAAAATGTATCTGTTATAAAAAAAATAATACTCTGGGAAATCCATCGCACAACTTGTGTGTTGTTAAACCTAAAATACATACGAATCAGGAAGGTAACATGGCAATACTCAACTATCTACCATCGGAATCTGTACCTCAGAACCAGCTAAATCTCGATATTTGTGAGTAAACTTTGTAATTTAATTATGTACTGCCCTGGCCTATTTTTAAAACTATTTTAATCTTCATGCACTTTTAAAAGCAAACAAAGTTAAGTCACAACATCATACTTTGCATCTAAATTAACATTCAGCTAACTAGGTTACTCCTACCTGTAATTATGCTCGAATTTGCTTAGGAAGCGTTGCTTAATGGATTTGTTAAAATTTTTATGCTATAAAACCTTCTACATTCAGCAAAACAAGAAAACCCTTTAAATGCAATAAACTTTGTAACTTAGTAACTATTAAACATTTATTGATGTGAGTTTTTCTCGTTACTTTGCTCAATATAATAGGTTTTACTGAGCCTGCTCCTTCTTAGTTTTTCTTACTTACTTAATATCTTCTTTTCTTTGTTATCAAGTTAAAGTATTTTCCATAATTATATTCTTTTATCCTCGCTTGCTTCAATGACGCCTAGAACTGTAGAGTAGTACAAAAGAGACTAAAGCTATCGACACACTTCGTATAGTTCAAGTAGATTAATTAAATATCATAATCTTAATAAGTCAATAAGTTCCATTTAAGTCTCCCCACCATCCACACATAAAATACACTATCGCTATCTTAAGATTAAGAAATCAATACCATGACAATACAACTATGGTTTTAACACATATTGTAATAATGTTTCTAAGATTACAAAAACTGCAAATGCACCACTACTAACTAATTTAAGTCGTTTAAATTTAATTCAACAATCGCATTTGAACAACAATTACACGTGCAAATCTGCTTGTCCTTGGTACTTCACTTCTACTGTATTTAACTATTATCGCTTGCAGTTGTGCTCAGTTTCTTAGCATACTATGAGTAGAAATAGAACGTTGGACAGGCAGAAGTGAACGTTAGATTCAAGAAAAATTAGGAAGCTTCGAAAACTACTGTTTAGCTGACAATTGGAAAACTTGGAAAACAAGAAGAAATTTTGGTTTCTCGTGCCCAGGCAGGTCTAAAGTAGCAATTATTGCCGAAGATAAGCATGAAACAAAATCGACGACTTGCAACATTCAATAGAAGCTGTAAAAGTATTTAATCGGAAACTACGACGATTAAATATAACTGGTGGAGAAAAACGGTTTTGGAACATAGAAATTGAATAAAATTGCTCCAAATGCTTTTTAGGACGCCGAATCCAAATTCTAAGTTTTTGGTAATATATGGCAAATTTTTGTTAGAAAGGTATCTAAAGAGAAAATGTTGCCAAAACTTGTTATGATTCCGTAATAATGTGAGGATATTTGTCTATAAACCAAATGGAAATTTTGGTAAAGAAAGTATTAAGAAAAGAACGATAGAAAGAAATATGAGGTATTTATTCTTCGGGTAATATTGTCATTGTTTAGATTTTAGTTTATTTTTTATCAAAGAAGAGCTGCAAAAACCGAAAGAAGAAGAGGAAATCATAAAAAAAATTGGTCTGACCACCACAATCACTGGACCTCATTCCTATAAATAATTGTGAGGAAATTAGTTAGAGAAGTACTACAGCAGAGACTAAGATTAGTAAGGTATTTATGGGAATGTTAAAATTAACGCAAAAACTTTTTAAAAATATTAAAAAAGATGCCAAGGTTGTGTTGGAAATTATAATGAAACATAAAGCGTATAACCTGTTTCAAAGACAACCAGCGAAGATATCTTAAAAATGCTATCAAATGAAAGTGAAGTTTCATTTGGCAGCAATTTTAAGATATATTTGGGCGCTTCTACAATGGACCTTAGTTTCAATTTTAGGTAGGCGCACACACAATTTCGTCTATATTCCACAGAGAACAGTTATTAATAGATAATACTGGTTTAGTTCGAAGTTGCGCTGCATAGGAAAGGACTGTATTAATATCATAATCAAAGCTACTAAAAAAAATAAGGATTTTCGCATAAAAAGGTTAGCGTGGGAAAATATTTATAGGTGGAACCAAACTTTAACAAAATGCCTATTATTCTTAAAGAACTTTTGTCAATTGTAAAAAAAAAGAAAGCGATTTAAAGTCAAACTATAAATCGTCCCTATCAAAAAGCTACTTATTCGGATTTAGTATAGTCCAGTTCTGGTATATAGATGTAGATTTAGCTACATAAGGAAATGTTAAAGAAGCTATCAAAATGTAATATTATTACGCATTATTCTTTAGGTGTAAGACAATCTGTAATACAGGATATTTATGTAAGTAACAATTTACTTTTATTGTGTAAATTCGTCTTGCGGTTCGATAATATTTCTCCTTTTAGTACTTCCGGTAACCGTTCTAACACAGAAAACTACATAACTCGACCTTAAATTACGATCAACGTACGTCACGTTTAAAGAGAACAATAACACTACATCTACCTGCTGCCTTACAGCCTACATGTACTCGGGCGCAAGTTAACTCTAAGGCTAATAAATATGCAAATATTAAGTGGGAATAACTGATGACTTCCCGTGCATCAGGAAGTGGCGATCAGTTTTGGGCAGCGCGAATTCACCACCTTCGTGCACGGCACCGGAAATTTCACGTTCTAATGTGACTTTTTTATCTAATAAACCGACAACGCAGCACAACTCAATTTACCTGCCCGTAGTAATAGCCTAGCTACTTGTACGAGGAAAGTCACGCTAAATTTACCTCAACGGCGACGGTTGCTATTTTCGTTTTATCGAAGAAGTACGTAGAAGAAGTGTTCGTGTTTTGCAATTTAATGAGACTAATTTGATCCTTTTAAGATGTACGTGCGTTTTATCTTGTCGTGCGTTATTAGCCGTTTGTTTATTCCGCTAGTGGGTATTGTGCTATTGAAGTTTTCTTTTTTTTTTAAGGGGGACTGTGAGGTTATTTGTTGTTACTCAAATTACCGACTATACCAAAGAAATCACCAGTAAATACTGTTATTACAAAAATAGGCGCAAAGAAAACAAATTTTGACACACTATGCCCAATTAATTACAAGATAGTTTTTCCCGTATTTTAAGAAACTTTGTAGCGCGTAGACCTGCAACTAGAACACTTCATCAAACAAAAGAAAAAGGTAAAAGTTGCCATTAAAAGCAATTACGATGACGTCATAAATTTAACAAAAATTGCCCAATACAGAAGCATTTACTATAGGTATTGTGCAGAATTATAATACATGTTCGAGCACTTTTCCGAAAAAAAATATGAGTTTTTATTCCATACTGTACGACCAGTGTATGTTTCACCGTCTAATTCCTTCACTTCTTTGCCGTAAAAAGTGACGTGCAATTATTTTCCAGCAGAAAGTTGTGAATTGAGCGTTGTGCCCAAACACTCCCATTGTCTCTGACGGACCTCAAGTCCTCGATCCCTGACGCTGTCATGATTAAAAGCAATTAGTTTTTCTTTCATTCCATGTTCAATATTTACCGATGCTCCTTATACAGTTGTTGTCTAGTAAATTATAAAAATTTAAATAATTTAGAAAATCATCTCATTCTAATTCTTAATGCTTTATGATATATGATTACTGAATTATACTAATATATACTAAATTAGACCCATTTCCGGGTGGCAAGTAGATAAGTACTGCCCTCCTTGAATCTATAGTAGTTTATCTTTAACTCTTGTGCAGTAAAGATAAGATAATGTATTTGGTGTGCTCAAAAATCAAAATAAACATCATCCTGCTATGCTGCACCGTGAATTAAATTTAAATTTGTGATAATCATCATTGTTATAGGTAAAGAAAATAATTTGAAAAAAAGAGCCTAGCGGCATAATAACAACCAGTTTCTGTAAAGATTGTCTAAGTTCAAAAAAATTGGTCATTGCTGGATTGCCTCGGAAATTATGGACACCTAGAGTCAATAGAAAACGTATGGAATATTCTAAAAAGAATGATATCCCTGGAGAAATGTATAAGTAAAAAAACTTTATTAAATATATTTAAGTGCATCAAAGCCATGAAATGAAATTGGCAATATAGTGATTGGCATAGTAGTTATTAATAAAGCGGTATACAAAACTCCATCGTTTCCTAGTGGACCTAATTCAATGATTAATGGCTACGAAGTTATGTAAAGATGTTTCCTAACATTGGATTGTCATATTGGTCGTTTTGCTGTGTTTATATAAAGATACTAAAATCGCACTCTACGGATATAGCTTTGATAACCTTATAGCATACTACTTTTTTGCATTATATGCCTTACACCGTCGAAATAATTAATTGTAGATTCGCGTTCTACTTGTAAACTAGTTCATAGTACTGGACCATACAAGAGACTATTTGATTAGGAGCACCTAAAAAACAATTGAGATTATGTCGTTATCTGATGACTTCAAAGAGCATTTTATGCTTATATCCTACTTGTCTGCATATTTTATGGATTGAAGTTGAGCTACCAAACTCCGGCTTTATCATCTCTTGCTTATACGAGGGGAGGTCAAGAAGTTCGTGGAATGGAGGGGATGGAGTGGGGATAGGGGCGCTCGCTAGGTGTCATTCTGATTGGCGACTCATCATCAGTATATAAGTTAAGTTGCAGCCCTATAGCGTCAGTCGTTTACGAATAGTTGCCTGCTAAACAAGTCAATCCGGAAGAAAGCTGATACCATGGAGGAAATTGAACACCGTGCTGTGATAAAGTTCCTTACAAACCAAGGAAAGAACGCTCAAACCATATTGAATCTAATGGAAACCGTTTATGGGGAACAGTGTCCTAGTAA
This sequence comes from Trypoxylus dichotomus, assembly GCA_023509865.1. Classification (NCBI taxonomy): domain Eukaryota; kingdom Metazoa; phylum Arthropoda; class Insecta; order Coleoptera; family Scarabaeidae; genus Trypoxylus; species Trypoxylus dichotomus. The sequence continues at coordinate 40,124,161 of CM042074.1, read as the reverse complement.
ATCAATGATTTATAAGTGGCATGGTCTTTTTAAACATGGTCGGGAGTCGATTGAAGACGACCCCCGCTCAGGACGGCTAGTTGAGGCCATCACATCAGACATCGTCGAAAAAGTGCAAAAATTTCTACTGCAAGATGCCCGTTTGAGGAAAAAACAATTATCTGCATTAGTTGGAGTATCAGATACTACCATTTTGCGTATCCTACGTGACCACCTGTGTATGACAAAAGTCAGTGCAAGATGGGTACCGAGAATACTCACGCCGCTGCATAAACAGCAACGCGTCTGTGCGTCCAAACAATGTTTGGAGCTGTGTGGAGACAAACCTGCACAGATTTTGGAGCGGATTGTTACCGGAGATGAAACATGGCTTCAGCACTTTGAACCTGAGTCCAAACAGGAGTCCATGCAATGGCATAAAAAGGGGACACCACCGCCAAAGAAATTCAAAGTGTCAGAATCGGCTGGAAAGTTGAAGGCTACTGTTTTTTGGGATTGTGGGGGGATATTATTGATTGATTACAAAGAAAAAGGTAGGAGCATAACCGGAGAATATTACGCAACGATATTAGAAAAATTAAAGGAGGCCATCAAGGAAAAACGTCGAGGAAAATTGACCAAGGGTGTGTTGCTCTTGCAAGACAAAGTTGCAATGGTTGCTCTGCACAAGCAGGGCTTTCAATCAATAGTCCATCCACCCTACAGTCCAGACCTGGCACCTAGTGATTTTTAGTTGTTCCCCAATTTAAAAAAAGACTTTCGTGGAAGAAAGTTTTCCGACGACAATAAGGTAAAGGAGGCAATCTTAGCCCATTTTGAGGCGAAAGATAAAAAATATTTTTATGATGGTTTAGAAAAATTAATTCACAGATCAAATAAATGTGTTGTGCTTAAGGGTGATTATATTGAAAAGAAAAAATAGATTTATTGTTTTATTTTATTTAAAACCCTTTCATTCCACGAACTTCTGGACCTCCCCTCGTAGTTTCAACATTCCTTTCGATACTTACAAAAAAGTAACGATAATAACAAATACCTATTTAGTATTTTAAATTGACGACAACATTTAGTGTTGATTTCCCAACACGTCATAAAATGAACAGCTCCAGCATTTTTAACTCCTATTAGGTTCGACGATGGCTCGCAGCCAATTAATTAAAAATTATCCACATCTTAATCGCGCGGCTCATTGTCACCTTTTCCTCTGCTTTCGTATGCGCATCGGCTATTTTCCTATCAATGGTCCCGAAGAAACGCAAGCTAATTGAGATAATGAATGTGTACGCGGTTAATAAAAATTCCCACAATGTTCTACACATGTCTGGAATGCGGCGCGCTTTGCTAAGCAGCCTTTGTTGTATTTAGATATCTTTTTCGTTGTCGCTTAATCAAATTACAAGAAATGGTAATTGTTCATTGTTAGAATACTTGAGTATATTTAGCGTCGCAGTTAATATAATCTTATTTTGCGTTGTGAACCAAGTTTAAAAACAAACAAAGGAGAATATATGGCTGATAATAAGTAAGTAGGCTGAAAGCCGAATTATAGAAAGGAGGAAGTAATAACATCCTCCAATTTTTTATACTTAGGGAAGAAAATATGATCTTGAATAAATACATAACCTGCAGTTCCAACATAAATAATTCGTTTTTCTAATTTCGTGCCCTATTTTTGCTGTATCGAAATTGTAAACAAAAGTTAGACAACTAGAATACGAACGTATTCCAGACAACATCAGAGTCTTACTCTTGTCCTCACATTAAATTGTAAATCAACAAGATATAAAATGTGTTTCAAGAAAATACAGTTTGTATAGAAGTAGATGTCCATTAAAGTGAACTGAACGTAAAAAAAAATTTCTAGCGTCAATATGCGTCACATTGTGGTTTTAAGTACTGATAACAGACGATGAAGATGTTGCAAAATATATGGATTGATAAATGAACTTTGCTTGGTAAAATCATTCTGTAAGCTCGTATAAAAATTAGAGGAAACTAGTACAGTTAGCTATATAACGCAGTTGCATAGAACAAAGTTAGTAGAAAATGAAGTCAGTACTGGTGTAGTTCTACAAGAAGTTCAGGATATTCGTAAAGCAGTAGAGTTAAACAAATTTTAATGGGCTGGTATTGGAACCTTCGAACATGAGTAATACCACAAACAGCAATCAAATGGGGTATGCATAATCTAATCTGGTACAATTATAACCGGGAAATCAATTTAGGTTTTTAGGTTTTAAAGTAGCACAATTATCAAACCACTATGCTTTTGCAAAGTTAATGTAAATTAATTCCAAGATTAGTACCCACTATGCATATACAACTATAATTGTAAACCATGCGGTTTTGATTGCTACTGTATATTTCCTTCAACTTTGTACTGTAGTAGATATAACAATCCCATATTTACGTTTGGTTGGAGATTCGTTACATTTGACTCTGGTGTATCTTATGTCTGTCAAGCGATTTGTTTGAACTTGTGTAAGTGATAGTGTACATCGCACTTATATCCATTATTGTATAAGTTAACATGTTTGTATCCACGCAGAACCTTGGCTTGCTACAAGAAAGTCGCAAACAGCACAGTTGATTTATTTGAACGTAAGATATGCACGCACAAAGTGCCAGTAGCGTGTACCAGTGAGCTTATGAGTAGCAAGTAGAATCGAGTAATACATTGTTCCTTGCAATACGTGCGATGTGTGCGTGTTGGCATACATAGAGGCACGGTGAATGTATGTCTAGGTATTCCTTCGTTGTACAATAGACAAGGAGATGGCATCTATCGGTCATCCGTACAAATGCGACATGTGTTCGCCGTATCCATTTCAACTTGTGCACGATTTGTCAACAAAGAGTGACAAATAAGCCTCGCCGGCACATTCCTAAGCATAAACGCCGTTTTGAGTTTTTCTCCTTGGCGACTGCCTTCTGCAAACTTCTTGCGTGGAACGTATAAGCGGTAGCGTGTCGCAGACTCGTCTGTCGTGCAAATAACTAAATTTTTCCTTTTAAAATTACTTCATAATATGACTGGTTTTCGATTTTTTGTTTGGGTTGCATTCGCAAAACACGCTCGACAAGCTAGCAAAAGAAAATTTACTACCGTATGAGTAAAGTAATTGATATAAGAAAGGCTATAACCGGGCTTACGTTTTTCCTTAAATCGTTACTAAAACTCCGGTACTTTCTTAGATACACGCTCTAAAGACATCTAAACATAATCCCTACAATGAACGAAGTGCTTTCTGCATTTTTTACTGATTTTCACCTGAAGTCCATTATGGCGATGTGAAGGTAGGTACTAAAAGTTGATGCCGTGTCCTCTATAATGTTTATGTCACATTGAGCAAGGATATTACACATTACACAAACCGGTAAATACAACCAAGCCTGTCAGTTACGTGACATTAGACCTAATGAAATGTAATTCTTTTTCTGGAATGGACTTTCAAGTATGCAAAAATTGTGGAAAGTACAAAAATAGAATTTTAAAACCTTTATATTTTTGCTATATACACAGCAATTTTGATGAAAGCAAGAAACAAAACTTTGAGGTGATAAGATGCGCAAAATGTTTATTTTAACTTACTTGATTTAGAAGTAATGCAATTGTATTTGAGGAGTAACGAAAGAGCTGCAACTCTCTGAATACATCCACCATGTATGGAAAGTCATGTCGAAATTTTCACGGTTGCCTAGAGCGACTTTATGCATGTTTATAATGTCGAAGCCAAAATTTCGATCATTTCTATTACAGGTCAAGCAGTAAATGTGAATATTGCAGTAAAAATTTTGGCTGATGGTAGAATAAACATTGATCAACCTGATCTGACCTTAAAATTTGAAAGAAACGATTACTACATGTGTTTGGTATTATCCACAAAGAAGAAATCTAATCCTAAAAACAAAATTTAACGCAAGTGTTGTTGGACACGTTTTAGACAAGCTAGAAACGACAAAATCGCCAATACGTTCCCAAGAAGATTCTACGGTTACCACATTGATATGAAACAAGTTGTCTCTCTTGCTTTTAATCTGGGAATATATATCATCTCCTGCACGCGTATACTTCAGGCGTCCCAGAATTTTTGGGTTGAAACCGAGTTGTAGTTGCATAAGTCTGCCGATGTTTCGCTCTCAGTTGCATGGAGCTTCTTCTGGGTCACTGCGTGTCATAACACTTCTCACAGCAACGTTGCGCAGCCCAGAAAAAGCTCCATGCAACTGAAAACGAAGCGTTGCCAGACTCATGTAACTATATCACGGTTTCAATCCGGAAAACCAAAGTCTTTAAAGAAATATTTCTGTTAATTGGAAAGATAGAAAGAACACAAAAAAAGGATTAAGGGACAACAAAAACATCCTTTGGAATGCTGCAAAAATTTCGCTGGTTTGTACAACTCCTACTGCACTATCTTCTGCTTTAAATTGACTTCTACACCTTTGTATAAGATGAGCAAAGCAAATGAATGATCTAGTTTTTGATGCGACATATTCCTTTGCTCAGAGTGAGCAAAATAATACAGAAAGTTTTAATATTATTATACGATTTTTATTCGCCATAAACTTCGTTTATAACGATTAGTTCTAGTTTTCCTTTTGCTATTAGTTTTGTAATTTAAATTCGTTTGCTATGTTTTATCATTCCTTTCTTTGTATCTCTTTTATTCCGCGGCACTGTATGCATCGTTTTGTTGATTGACACGATCAGCTCCGTCTTGCGAAGCACATATCTCTATGTTGTTCATTCACTATTTTTTCACATATGTCATTATATGAAACAGAAGTGAGCCAACACCTGAATTTTCTAATAATATCTTTTAAAATCTAACAAATATTTATTAGCTAAAATTGGGAAAGTTATGTACATCTTTTATAGCAACTAGTTAACTGACTTTTAAAACTACATTTATGATATACAATAAGACTATTTTTAGTTCCCCATTCACTTACCAACACCTATAGCGAATGTGGTAGGTTTATTGACGCTTACCTGAAAAAAAAGAAAAGACGAATTAGAAATCAAAATTCACTTAAAATAAAAGTAAGAAGTTGCTATGTCACATATTAGATTGGGTATATGGTCTCTATGAAAAAGATAATCTTGTTAATGATATATAATGTTTAATTATCAGGAAAGGTAAGAGACCGGAGCTATTGTGGCTATTTGTTGGTAAGGGATCATCAACAAATTCGGTAATGATGTTATCATCCAACGAACTCGGATTTCTGGACAATTTACAAAATACCTTTATGAACTGAAACAGCTAACGATACTTATTATTGCAGCGACTTCAATGTTAACTACCTTAATTATCCGTCAGTTCAATATTTTAATTCATTTTACATAGCGCCGGGGCTAGGTAAATGAATTATCTAGTTCTCAGCCAACTAGAAGAGAGAATTTTACGATAGCGATAAATGATAGCATCTGTTCTCACTACGCAGATGATAAATTTCAAATTCTCAAGTAGTATACAATCAGTTATTAAATGCAAATTTACCAAAAACAAAAAAAAATTCCATAATGAAAATTTAAAACTTTTAATGACAGTACATGATAAAGCTAAGCGAAAGGATCAAAAGTGGAAATGTTGGAATTATTACAAATCTTTTTGAAGCGTAACTAACTGCACATCTGAAATTGAAAAGAGAGCTTATTTAGATTTTATTTCTTAAATCAAAGACACCTTATGGGTACATTTTTGTTATTTATATGGTGTAATATGCCAGGACATGTACTGCGCATGGTCTGTTGGCAAAAGTTGTTGATTTAATTGGACTTTGTAGGCGCGGAGATGCAAATCTTTAGTTAGAATACGCCGAAGAGTGGATGTTGTAATGTGCAATTTTTGTGCACGATGACCAATCGACGTCTCTGGACTTTTGGCCACAACTCTCGCGAATAGCCGTGATGTTTTGTTCTGAATCACCTTTACGAGCTCGTATCGTGTGTTTCACATCACTAATCGAACCAGTACTTTATTTTTCATGGCATCTCTAATACCACGATACGTTTTTTCTTGGATTATCGCACAAATTTCTAATATACAAAAATTTAATCGTTTGCTAACTTAATTAATAACCAGATACGATCAGTTGGGTATGTTAATTTTCAAATAGCATTTTCTGTATGAAAAGCGCCATTGTTCTCTCTCTGAAGGGCAAAAACCCTTCCGCGCCAGTAAATTTAATTAAAATTATTAATGGAGGTGCACATATACCACATATGTATATACGCACACAATCTTTAAATGGCAATTTCCATTCAAATTACTGCGGATGCTAATATTTAATATTTACTTACTCGTGATGTCCCAGTAATTCGTCTGTGTGTTCTTAATGAGATACTCAAATTACATAATTAATTATACACTGAATTACGCTATACGCCGTATACGAGTGTATAGCTATCCTCTCGTCCCAGTAAGAAGTTAATTAGTTAATAGAAAGACATATGGTAACCGGACGTAATAACACGCGCTTAAAACGTCTAGAACTGGTAGTAATAGGGAATGTGGGTGTGTTAGCGCTATACTGGCGGGATAAATAGAGTACCTACAATATGACCGGCGAAAAACCATGAATTAGGGAGATTTTAGTAGTTTAAACTACTTTATATGTCATGTTTCTTGTATATTCTAAACGTATTTTCGCACAAAATCAATAATATACATCGAAAAATGAATTTTAAAATTTAATTTTCAGAGGATATTTCAAAGACGTGTCGAAGTCGTATATGTGAATTTTCAAAGGTCATTTCGCACGACCTTTTAATGAATGCCGCAATTAAACTTATTAACTTATTAATATTTTCTAGGCTAATCTGATGTAGGCTACGTATCTTCAATTTCGACCAAGAAAGTGAATTAGATCATAAGTAGCGAATATTTTACTCTAATAGAGTGATGATGCGAATCTTGTGAAAAATAAATACACTCAATATTACTTGCAGTGGGCTAATGTTATCAGTGCGTCACGAAATAATCTCTTGGGTAGGTTTACATATGCAACGTACACAATTCAGTTATTGATATTTGGACAACTGTCCGGGTTATATTGCAATGATCGTGCTACAGGTTCTAAGAAAAACCTTTCGACATCGTCTTATAAGTGCAGGTGGAACTGCTTGGTCCGCTCGTAGATTGACACCGTCACATTTTTTTTTCTGTCATTAGTATCAGCGAATGCAAAACATAAATTGCCACAACATGCAACAACATTGCAACAAGAAGTTATCGGCACTGTTAACACAATTACTTCCGAAACCATTACATATGTATGTACGCAATGAGTTTTATAACCGATTAGCAAACATATTGTCAAGAAAACGAAGGCGATTTGTTAGATTTATTTTAACAATTCGAGTCTACTTCGATTTGAGTAGAATACAGTTTTAATTTAATTTTAGTACACCAAGAATTTTTTATTCGATTGACGAATATTTAGAAAAATATTTTCTTTTATTCAGAAGAATACCCGCTTATTTTGATATTATTTACTTAATATTATAATTATCTACCCACTACTTCACTTTTATTTGTTGTTGGATGCGTCTTATTTTTATAGCCAGGACAATTTTAATTGTTTCGTACAGTTTTCAGTTCACGTATGTACTTATGACATTGAAAATTATAGTAATGTAACTTCCTTTAAAGTGTGCATTCATAATAATCATCAAAATCAGTTTACTGCAGTATCTTGGAAAAGAAATCGGTGTCTCGCCGTCCCAAGGACCACTCAACAACTCAATTTTTCAAGAAGAACACCATCATTTCACACAACAGTTGAGCAGAAGCTTCTCGCAATAGAGCTAAGGAAAAGAATATCTGTGAAGACGCCATTATCGAAACAAAATAAGAAAGAGACTGGAATAGGTCATTCAACACAAGCAATAGTTTAAAGTATTATGGATAGGTGGCAGACTGGAGAGAGGACAATTTGCGGTACCTACTGTGGTGGGAATAGTAATCGTTTAGGGTTGTTTTGGTGATAAAAAAGATTATGTTACCAAACTTTATCTTCCAAGAAGATTACGACCCCAAACATATATTTCGTTTATGTAAACCTTATTTGATGTCACTTGAGGAAGAAGGCAAGCTGATATCGATGATTTGGCAATCCCAACCTCCAGATCTGTCGCCAATAGAACTAGTATGGGATCAATTGAACAGAAGAATTCGAAAAAGAGAACTTGCCAGCGCACTACATCTTTGGCAGCAGCTCCAGGTACCATGGACTGAAATTACAGCTGATTATCTGGAATTCTGATTAGAAGAATTCCAAGAGTATGTATCGACATAATTCGATTTCTAGGTGGGCACATTGACGAGAAATCACTTTGCAACATGTTTTGTTTCTTTCTCGTTTGCTAAACATTCTTTTCGCGATGTCAAATATCTATTAATAAATATTATTACAAACCAACTCTATATTTCAATTCAAGTCGAAGGAAAAACATTCTTCTCGCGATGTCAAATACCTATTAATAAATATTACTATAAACCAACTCTATATTTCAATTCATGTCAAAGAAAATGTCCATTTTACAGTCATCCCCATATATATAGACGGTAGTGTACGTCAGATACATGCGATCACCCAAGGCTAGACTTACTTACAGCTGCGTGTGTATACGTTTATTGTAGTTTTCATTTTGGTGGTAAAAACTGCAAAAGGTCGCATAATTCTGGAAACCCTCGAAGTAGTAGCATTTCAAAACATTACGTACATTTACAAATACGCCAAAAAATTTATGGGCTTCCCCTAAAAGATCATCCTAGCTATGGTTTTGCTAGTAAAACAATAATATCGAGAACGTTTGGACAATTCTTTGTATAAAATGATACAACGAATGAGTGTCTCAAATCGTTCGAAAAACATATTCGCGAGCAACTTATCTTTAGTAATTATGACGAAAAACACAAAATAAAGTAATTGTCTTAATACTAAAATAAAAAATATATATCTAATAAGTACTGAGAGAATTCTGAAACAGCAAGCGTTGCCCACACTAAGCAGTACAATAATAAATATTACGAGGTATTTTTTTCTTGAATAAAATAACATATTTTTTCTATTCTTTATTCCTTCAAATCGTTTATTTTTACCTTTCGCTTATGACTCAAGCATCACTTTACTAATGTAAACAGGCAAAGATACTCGAATCCAATCGTTCTATTAATAACAATTGCTCTAACCATAAGAGTACAAAGAGAACCGCTTACATTTATATTCCTACACTCTTCAAACATATCTCTGATGTTATGTATGTACGTTCGTTAGTTTCCAAACTGTTTTCGTCTAAACGGTGAAAGCTCTTCTCAAGAACTTATCAACAATGCACCGAAACAAACGTATAATAGTTAATGCAAAACAAATTGGCCTAACCACACGCATACAATCTACCTATATCTTTCTTATAATAAAGTACCAGTTGCGTCACAATAGATGCGGGTTGGGTTAGGTCAGGTAAGGTCATGCTTTATATTCATTTATACCACTCATATGATTCACATTAGAATTTGTGATCGATGTACGTATGTCGTGTTTATCATTAGTACTTTTCATCTCGTTCTCGCATGAAGGAGGGAAGCAAGAAACGCAGGAAAACGAGAACACACAAACTATTGTTTCGCGGTTATAATTCGACATAATCATAACCTGCTATGATGATCTCACGTATACGTAACCATATAACATGCATCTATTTGGAAGAATAGAAAAAGCCATTAGCGTGGTGACAACTCTACATATGAATTTTAGATAAGAGTTTGAATATGGATGTGGTGGCGATGTGGATACGAAATTATAAATTCTGTTTAGAATTATTAGCAGACGGGAATATTAAACTGCTTCGAGGTGTGTTGTGAGACAATATCCCTTATTGTAACTACACGCAGGTATGTAGTAATCTCGTCTTATTTCAACCTGCGCTCAAACAGAGATGCTTCTAACAGAAAAATAAAAATGTAAATAAATATGAAATTAGTAATAATAACGTATTTTTTAGATAAGATATCAATCAAAGAAATCAGTTTCGGTTTTATCGCACTTTATGAGAAGCAGTTATTAACAACTTCAATACACATAGAGAAGTGTTTTCTTATTTGAAAAAAACATATTCTCTTCGCTTGTAAGAAACTATTTATGATATTGGAAGTAAAACAAACAACAAAAAAGAATTTGTAAAGATTGGGAATTACACGTAACTGATAGCAGTGCTTTAAATTGAAGTAACGGATCCTCCTCTGTTTCTAGGTTATAAATATGTAAATATCAAGTGCAACTACAAGCTCCTCCCGAAAAAATACCTACAACTTTGAAAAAATAATATGCTATCAATAGATCTAGTTAATAGATACAGAATGAAGAAAAACTTTTAATCCTAACATTCGCGCTTACATTTGTATTCAGACACCGGTCTCGTATATGCTCATCTACAAGATCTGACATCTTTTTTTTCAATTATGAGTTCATTTCATATGATCCTTCTGAACTACACTGGGAAATTAAATCACAATGGAATGCTATTTTCATCGGTTGCGGATAAAATGAAAGAGGGGTTAGTAACCTCCACGGATGATGCATAGGTTCGTCGTCTAAGTAATTCACTACCTTGGAAGTTTAAGAAGATTCAGCGGCCAACGTTTTCAGAACGGAAATAGTGGTGAGCCTAAATGTCTTGCACTTTAGAACATCTGATCATCATGTATGATCGTGCACGCATTTTATCATCAGCTCGAAATGAAAGTAAAAACTCCGTACTCAAATGTATTCAATTATACTAGACCTTAACAAAATTAACATTATCAAGACCTTCCGCGCCTCTTATGGCTACGAAGAAGGCAGCCTACACCGTCTGATATTACCATGTAATTATGTATATAATATATAATGTATCTGATCAGGGAATAGAACACCTAAACTCGAAGTCCATACTTCAATAATTATACCTAACGGACTATGATATGACTGTCTGAGTTGAATTGCTTTATCGATAACCATCCAAAACACAGTACAAGTTACACTGGTAAATGGCTAATAATCCTGAAAGTCTTATTTATATTATCTGTATTTTCCTTTTGCAGCAGTTATATGAGGTTTAATTGTTATTTCATCTAGCATTATTTTAAGATATTGGTCCATATTCTCTGGAAACTGTATCATTAGTTTGTATAACATAAGCAGCATGTAATAATTAGTTCCGTTGAGACGATTTTATTTTCTTTTTCATTAAAAAGCGACATATTTCGCTTGTAAAATAAAGCACAGATATTGTCAGAAATTTAAGATAATTTTTTGTTCAATGTAAAATACAATTAATACTATTGCTGATACAGTACAACATTGTTATGTTGCGAGAAACGAATACGTTGGGTCTAATGCCAGCGAAACACGCAATGCTAGTCTACAAGTTGTGTAATGTTGCTAGTTTATTGGCGTAAACTAATGACTTAACATAATCCCGAAGACAGAAGTCTAGTGATGTTCATTCGTAGAAGCTAGAAGAATAATTGTTTGTCGGTTTCTGAAAATAAGCGATTCACGAATCTTTTGCAGTAAGTGAATTGTTTCATTAGAAGTGTGGCAAGTAGCAGCATCTTGTTGAAACCGTACGTCGCCCAAGTTGGGAGCATCCAATTCGGACCAAAAAAGATTCCAGTGAGTATTGAGAAATAACCAGTTCCATTTGCAGTAACAAGATTACCAGCATCGTTCACCAAAAAAGGAAGGTCTAACGGGTCCTCCAGTATGACATGCATATCAGAGAGTTTAAGCGGACACAATTCCTTCTCATGTATTAATTATGGTTGATTTTTAGATCTTTTTTTTTTGTTGATTTACAAATCCATTAATTCAGAAGTGACTTTCGCCGCCAAAGAGGATTTTTATGAAATTCGGAATCATTTTCACGTTTCTCCTAAGCCCAAACTATTGAATCTGCGATGCAACAAAGGATCGTTTGGTTTGAGTTCTTCAACTAAGCCAATGTTGTATGCATGTAAGGTCAAGATCTTTTCGCAAAATTCTTGGATTTTCATAAACACTCTGCCGTGCAACGGTAATATTCTATTTTCTCCTTGCACTTCTTTGCCCCACCGATACGAGAACGTTATGAAGTGAACATTTTGATTCAAAATTTTTGCGCATCACGTTTAATTGGAATTAATGCATGTAACGTAGCCGCGATTGAACGTGAATTTTGAGAAAACATCTAAATAATTTGTGAATATTGTTGAAGTGTGCGTCTTATTAGAAGAAATCTCAATTTATATGTACATATGTAAGTATGTACCGCCTAACGGAAAACTTTTTAAAAACTTTCTTGAAACAAGAAATATAATGCTTATCCCAAGTGGACACTCTTTTTAATCATTTCAACCAGGAAAATTGTAGATTTAATTACTAGATACAAATACGCCACTTACTTAAACAAAAAAAGAATACTTGTTTCGAGTGAGTATGTATGTGTACAAAGGTTACAGAAAGATATTGGCAAAATGTAATTCATTAATGTATTTAGAAGAAAAACTTGTATATGGACGTATGTGGAGGAATTCAATCGTCAGTGATGTGTAATCGCAAAAATAAACAATATTTTTGCTTGAAATATTAGTCCTTCATTACTATTACAATATGTAACAGTTTTCATTAAAATCCGATCACTTTTAAGAGATGCTGTATCTTTAATGATAAATAGTGTATAAATCCACTTGATGCAACAAAGTTTACATATCCTGTATATTTGTATATACAAATATATATATATGTATATATATCCTACCGCACGTATGTATATGTATATCTAGATATACAGTCGCGGACACGGTAATAGAGACAATAACAAGAACGCTAAACTTTTATTAACTTTATTAAAAATATTTGAAAAATAGGAGTTGGCTCCACTGATTATCAAGGGAATTCCGTGTGAATAGAAATAGTATTGTTCAACGTACCAGTGAATGCAGTGCATTTGTTTTCTCCAGAAATTCATACTATAATTACAAGTAAGCACCAATAATACAAATCTACTTATATTTATTGCATTTGTGCAATTAAATATGGGAAAAGGCAAACATTGCTCCTCTGTTCAACGCAAAATGATAATTTAAATTAATTATTATTTTGCTGATGTAAATTCATCAGCAGAATCGAAGTATTCGCGGTATTAAAAATGAGTTAAATGTATCCAAAACTTTAGGGGATAACGTAATTATGTATTTTAAATGACACGGTACAAATGAAACTGTTTCTTTACGGACATATTCCAGGAGCAGGTGGACAGAAGAATAGTAAGGTGGGCAAAATCTAATGCATTAATGACAGCCGTTGATATCAATAAAGAACTTGTAGCCAGTTCAATTAACATAACTCCACGAACAGTTCGAAGACGTTTAGTTGAGGCCGGTTTGGATGGTCGAATAGCAAGGTGAAAACCGCTAGCCTCCAAGCGCAATACATTACACCGAAAAACGTTTGCACAGGAGATTGGATGGTTGACAATATGTGCGGAGATTAAAAAATGAACAATTTAATCCCAAATATTGCACAACCCTCGTAAAATGAGCTGGTGGCAACGTGAAGGTTTCGGGATGTATGTCGTGGCGAGGTGTTGGTCCTGTTCATCTTATTAACGGTGTAATGGGCCAGCATGTTTATAAAAATATTATGGAAGACATCATGCTTCCTCATACGGAAGAAGGTATATTCAAGACAATGATCCTAAGCATACTTCCAGTTGGTAAAAAACTGGTTTGTGGATAATGCAGTCGAATTTATTGAATGACCATCGAGTAGCTCCGACTTAAACGCGATAGAGCATTTGTGGACTGACGTGAAAGTTGGTTTGCGGGATAAAAAGGTTTTTAATTTGAATGAACTTTTTTACTCTGGTGCAGAACATATGGAAAGACATTTCTCCAGCATGTTGTCAAGAACTAATAAAGTCTATGCCTAAAAGATGTGCTGCGGTAATAAAAGCAAAGGGATATCCTACAAAATATTAATCCATTTTATTTCATTTTTTATCCAAAAGTAGCAAGAATTGTAGTGGTCTTATTTATATATCCGCATCCATTTAAAACATTTTTTTTTATTTACAATGTAAACCACACATGGCAATATTTTAAAAGTTTACTTTTTGTGCTACTGCTGCAAAATTATGTTATTTCATTTTTTTTTTTTTAGAAATAATGTAATATAAATTTTAGTTTTTCTATAAAAAGCATATTTTATATTTATTTCTCACTGTCTCTATTACCGTGTCCGTGACTGTATATACATATACGTGTGGTAGAATTAAATCGGAATAAAATACAAACAGCATACGCCTATTAAGGAGTAATAATCGTCACGTGAGATATAATTTAATTGTTAATTTTACGGCGATATCTACCGATGTACAACCAATTTAACTAATTTCCTTGCGCCTAGGAAGAGACGGCGGGCCACAATATTTAGATAATTAGAATTTTTATATCTCATAATATTAACGTAAAATATTTTTATAACGTGCACGAGTTAGGCGAGTTGAGAGGAGGCGCGGAGGTGAAAGAACATTAAAAACTCGAACATAAATCACAATTTTATTAGACAGGTGTGAGCTATGATTTGATAAAACTGGTAGCGAGCAGCGACCAGAAACCATGTAACAACCACAATTTATACTCGACGGAGCGCAACTTTGATCGCAGCGGTATCCTCTCGCATGAAGCCTGGCTGGTATCGAACGTATCAAAACTACAGTCCACGTTAAATCTCGCCACGGGAGGCAGAAATTCGTGCAGCTATCGTTCATTTACTTAAACTGTCAGCGCAATGGTATGTTAACATTTATTCAACAACAGTTACAAATACACCAACGCTAACGGCATATGTTATAGTTTTCTATACGCCGTGCAATATCGTTTAGATTAAAATTTAAACTTCGGAGGTATCAACAATCCCTGAAAACGTGTAGACGTTTTCGTAACTTTCAAGCAATTCCAAACATAAAATATATTGCCTATTATTGAAAATAGATCACACCTTAAAACTGAACGTATTTAAATACCTGGAGCTGTTATGAAGACATTTAATGCTCACACTAACAAAAACTTCATTTTTTGAAGTTTTATTTTATGACACATTTTATGAGATGTCAGTATTGGTCATTAATTGATTAATGTAATCGCTAGTTTCCCGTTAAATATATTGATTTTAATCATCATAGGATTAATTTTCATCATAGTCTTCTAAAATAGAATTTTCATTGCCCATTTTTTACGGGAAACTGAAGTTTTTAAAATGATCGCAATATATTTTCTACCACATCAAATATCTGCAGGGGTATAAATAATATTACTTCCAAAGAATAAGAAGAAATGGCAGGTATTAAACAAAGTAGATAACTGAAACTTACTAACTAGCAGAAATTTTCAGATATATGTGGTAATTAAATCGTATTCATAAGAACAATTAGGTAACTAAAAATGTAACGATTAAATTACATTAATCCTACGGGGCTTATTGTACATAAAACTAGATTGTCAATGTTTAATAGCCTTTGATACGATTAACGTCTCGTACGACTGGTTGTTAAAATGCTCAAATTTTGCCCAACACCTGAAATATTCAACCGTCACTTCTTACCATACATATCTCAATAACGTTTCCAATTTGTTTCATTCCTATACAGTGAAGTTTCTAAAATAATCCCTTGTGTACAATACGTCCTAGCTGTCGTCAGTTCGTATTGGCCTCAGCAGTAAAAACCTGCCGAATGGATAAGGACAGTGTGACGGGAGTAAGTATTGTGGCTATACTGAAAAGTTTCCTTACAAAACAAAGACTCGTGATAAAACTAACCTATTCTTGACAATTCTTCTTGTTTACGTTGTTTACTGTGCTGTTTTTCGACCGTAAACAGCATTAGGTTAGTTGTTCGCTAAGTAAAATTATGAAATTCATTACAATTATTACAAGAATCTCTACTCAGTTGTTTACCCTTAAAACATATCTAGGATGGACTACAGCAAATCTACCTAAAGAAGATCAACGGTTAGTCACACTAATGAAATGAAGCTTCAGTTGAACTTGCATCGTGGAGATTTAGCTCTACATGAGATTTTGTGTTACCAGGTGATGAAATACATATCAATCTCTAGGAAGAAGAACTTATACCATCATGCTTTAGTACGTTTACAAGTTGTATTATACTAGACTATAAACGCTGAGAAACGTTTGGTTGTATCAAGATTTTCCGCCTTCATTAAAAAAAAAATAACCATTTCAATTATCCACAATAGAATTACTGTTTCATATCAATAGAAATATTTTCTCATCATTTTTTCTCCGCTAAAGAGAATTATATATTTGTAATGAAACAATACTATTTCTTTGCTTAAGAAATTCGTTAACTTGATTCAAGAAAATCTTGTAGAAAATTTGAAAATATTTATTAATCAGAGAAGTTGTTTTTGTTTGGGCTATTTCCTCCTTCATCGTTTGTCCGACGATTCGAGTCTTCGGGTTATAGCCCGAGAAGGGCTGAGTACATTTGCCAGATTAAATCCATACGTTGTTCGATGATTTGTGTGCTGGACGTATTGCCTATATATTTTCTTTGTTAGCGCAACTATCGTATCGAAGATCGAACTCGATTTACTTTTTAGGGTTCTCGATTTTCATATTCCACCTGACTACCACTAAGCCAATAGGGCAGATAATAACAACTGTGTTAAATCTATATTTAAACTACAATTTCATTAACATTTTCTTAACTTAAGATTAAATGATTTACTTTGAAAAAGCATTTTTCTGTCTTGCATTTATCTGATTTTCTAACCCCAAGAAAATATTTATTTGATGCAAGTATTATTTTAAGAGTATTATTTTCTTGTATTATATACTTTTTTAGTCTTGAAGAAAAAACATTTACTTGAATAGAGACAGATTTTTGCGAGAAAATCTATTTTCTTGATGCAAGAAAACCCTTCTCTGAGGTTATATCTGAACAGCCTGTTTTACATGATTGGCAAAAATTAACATGCATTTCACATAAATTTTATGAATACTGTCCAAGGATTTGTTGGCATAACTCTAAATGCTGTAGCAGCATATATTAACCACTGTACTCTAACATTAAATAAAGAGTGTTGAAGATTGTGGGTGTAGTAGAAAATATGCTGCTTGGTGACCTACTGTCGATGATAAAGGATTTTTAATTAAAGACTTATTATTTTTATACACATGTGCGATTTGTTAATATCCTGTTTATTGCAATTGTTTTATTTTTGCCAACCGCTTATCTTTTTCTTTGAATCGGTAGTAATTATCCACATTTGTATGTTCGTTAGGCAGCTAAGAATAGAACTTTACATCTTCTATATGAAAACATACCAATTTTTGTAATATTAAAATTATCAATTTATTTAATGTGTACATGTTAATAATTTTTTGTAAACGTAACTATACTCTTTCTATATAATTATAGCTTGATGACATATTTTAAATAATAAAACAAGCTCTTTAAAAGAAGTTTTTTTATTATCTATATTTATAAAAATATTTTAAAGTGAAAACCTCTGAAATGAATGGAAATTGTATATTGATTAATGCTTCCCAAACCTGAAATATTATTATGACATCACTGTCTAGTGAGGAAGATAAGTCTATAATTAAAATCCTTTATCAGCTAATATTAGGTCACTAAGCACTATATTTTTCAATACACCACAATCTTCAACACTTTATCTGATGAAATTCAGCACGGGTGGTTAATGTATGTTACTACACCAGTTAGAGTTACGTTAACAAGCCCTTAGCTGCATTCATACATTTATACGAAATGTATATATTTCATGAACTGGTAACACAATGTCTCATGTACAACCAGACTCCACGATGCAAGTTCAACTGAAGCTTAATTTCATTTATGTAATTCTTTAGGTATATTTACTGCGGTCCATCCTAGATATGCTTTAAAGTGAAGCAAATCAGTAAAGATTCCAATAATAATTGTAAAGAATTTCATAACGAACAACATAATGCTGTCGATGGTCGCAAAACAGCACAGTACACAAGAGAAAATGACATGAATAAAGTAGTTTTAACATACGTCTTTATTTTGTTTGGAAACTTTTTCACTGTCGCTATAATATTATTGACATCATCACTTTCCTTGTCTATTTAGCCACAATATTTCATCGCTATCGTGCACAATCCAGGTACAGGAACTCGAAGAACTACAGAACGTAAAAATCGATTATTACTTTCTAAAATACAAATTTACCAACGCCAGATAAGTAACTATTGTATCGTACTTATGCTACTAGTGCATTAATTTCTATACCAAACCTATATCGTAGAATTAGATTATTTGACTGCAATGAATCGACAGCATATCGCTGAAATCAGGAATGAAAATGCTACACATTACAACGAAAAACAATATTTTGAAATTGTAATTATTTATGAAAGTCTTGTTAGTCTTAGTGGTAAGCAATATATGGTGACCCTGTTTATGTATCTTGAATATTTCTTTTCACAAGATGAATACGGCACTAACTGAAACAGGAACAGAATTTAACAATTTACCCTAATTGTCTGAATTCCCTAATTAGCGTTCCTATTCCTTTAAAATTTTGAAATTTTAATAAGACTTAAACCAGCCGTTTACATTAATGATTTCTTAATTTTTTCTGTATAACTCTTTACAATGTAAAATAGCATATCTTAAAAAAAAACAATTCGCTTTTCAAGTTTCTTTTTTATTATTTGAGCACTGGCAAGATCCGTACAATAGAAAAGTTATATTGAAAAATGTACTTAATAAATTCAATATTATTGTACTTGGTGTTATAAATGTTTTTATACTGAATTACTAAAATTGATAAACAATTGCTTCAGTGTCGCTCAAAATGTAATGACCTTACCTTTTATTTCCAGATTAGAATGTCCAGATATAAATTGATTATCAACATTGATAAATATAGTGTGTAAAGAACAAGTGCTTGGTTAGAAATGAATTTAGATTTTCTTATCACAATATCTGTTTTCATCTGAAATTAATGTGTTCATAAAAATATCACATCGTTAAAAAATAAAAGCTTATTTTAGGAAAGAAGTGCAGCATTCCAAATAATCTCTTGAATTAGTTGTGCGGATGCGGATACAATAAGTCGGGTCTCTTAGAAGTACATCTCGTTTACCATCATACTCTTATCTAGTAACGTATACAGCGCAATCGCTTTCATTATCAAACATAAATTAATATACTTTTCTCATATTTTCTACCAACTGTTTGACACAAAACTTCAGCGGTACTGAATTACTCGAGTCTGGGACTATACGAGGGAAGGTCCAGAAGTTCGTGGAATGAAAGGGTTTTAAATAAAATATAACAATAAATCTATTTTTCCTTTTCAATATAATCACCCTTAAGCACAACACATTTATTTGATCTGTGAATTAATTTTTCTAAACCATCATAAAAATATTTTTTATCTTTCGCCTCAAAATGGGCTAAAGTTGCCTCCTTTACCTTATTGTCGTCGGAAAACTTTCTTCCACGTAAGTCTTTTTTTAAATTGGGGAACAAATAAAAATCACTAGGTGCCAGGTCTGGATTGGAGGGTGGATCGACTATTGATTGAAAGCCCTGCTTGTGGAGAGCAACCATTGCAACTTTGTCTTGCAAGAGCAACACACCCTTGGTCAATTTTCCTCGACGTTTTTCCTTGATGCCCTCCTTTAATTTTTCTAATATCGTTGCGTAACATTCTCCGGTTATGCTCCTACCTTTTTCTTTGTAATCAATCAATAATATCCCCCCACAATCCCAAAAAACAGTAGCCTTCAACTTTCCAGCCGATTCTGACACTTTGAATTTCTTTGGCGGTGGTGTCCCCTTTTTACGCCATTGCATGGACTCCTGTTTGGACTCAGGCTCAAAGTGCTGAAGCCATGTTTCATCTCCGGTAACAATCCGCTCCAAAATCTGTGCAGATTTGTCTCCACACAGCTCCAAAAATTGTTTGGACGCACAGACGCGTTGCTGTTTTTGCAGCGGCGTGAGCATTCTCGGTACCCATCTTGCACTGACTTTTGTCATACCCAGGTGGTCACGTAGGATACGCAAAATGGTGGTATCTAATACTCCAACTAATGCAGATAATTGTTTTTTCCTCAAACGGGCATCTTGCAGTAGAAATTTTTGCACTTTTTCGACGATGTCTGATGTAGTGGCCTCAACTGGCCGTCCTGAGCGGGGGTCGTCTTCAATCGACTCCCGACCATGTTTAAAAAGACCATGCCACTTATAAATCATTGATTTACTAGGACACTGTTCCCCATAAACGGTTTCCATTAGATTCAATATGGTTTGAGCGTTCTTTCCTTGGTTTGTAAGGAACTTTATCACAGCACGGTGTTCAATTTCCTCCATGGTATCAGCTTTCTTCCGGATTGACTTGTTTAGCAGGCAACTATTCGTAAACGACTGACGCTATAGGGCTGCAACTTAACTTATTGCCATTTTCTGCTTTTCAGGCGGTACGCAGACGATTACTACGTATAAAATCATTATCTTTTTGTAGTATCCAATCTGTTGTGGAGTTGACAAACCAACCGTCAACGTTTAGTAAACTTCTATAAGCATTTCCCATAAATGTGCATCTAAGTTTTTGGTAAATAAATATTACGTTGCAAAACCTCGAATAGAAGGTAATAACTTCAAATATGAAGTTTTTCGACATGTTTAATGATCTTTCGTGGCACTGCAGACCCTCAAGACGTTCATGATTTCTTTTTAAATGATCAAGTTAAACGAATTTAAGTTAATAAATGTTTCCGCTGAATAGCAGAAAACATTCCCTTACATTTACATAACACTTCACAATGACTGTCTACTTCCAACAGATAAAAGTTTATACTAATTTACCAAAACCTTTATGATGTGTATAAAACATATTTATCAGAAAATTAAATATTATAAGATTAATTTGAGGATCCTTTTCTTATTATAAGCATTAATTTAGTATATCTAACATTCTTGGTTTCGTAAACTTTAAGCATTTAACAAAACAGCGCTTAGTTACTTACGCAATTCCTATTCCCTATTGTGAATTGAGAAAATATTGGGTGTTGTGCAATGAAATAAAGGAAAACATTTTTCTATAAAAAAACTTTCATTATTGTTTGCTAAGAGTTTGATACATATTAGCCACCACCGTCATTCTGTGCTTCTTTGCCATTGCTCCTAATGTCTTAGATGATTAGTGTTTAACGTGTACTTCTAATTACATGTACTAATTTGTAATTTATCTGTTATTAACATCCACATGCTTCTTAATTTATCGGAAGTGAAAATTAATGCATTAATGAAATAATTTTGTTGTTGTGATTGCAGCTTTATAGTTAGAATATTTTTTTTTATTTAAATACGAAGCACAGAACACCAAAGGTAATTTTGAACGGTGCAGTATAGAGCAAAAATGGGATGTAACCCGAGTAAGTTGGATTTTACGGTTCGTTTATTCGCCAACTGAATAACGGTGAGTTATGCACAAATGGCAAATGATACGTTTGACTGGTAGTCGTTTCGGTTTTGCGGTAGGTAGATGATAGGCAGGCGATACTGCGTCGTACACCGGGCAGTAGATAAACCTCAGTCTGAACGGGCGCGAAACGCCTCACGACGAGAAAATGAAGAAAGAAATCGTATCTGCAACCAAAGAGCAGCAAACCGCATATTGCCTGGTGCATGAGTGTAACTTACACCGACTTCAACGAATTCATGCATTCTTATACTTAGTTATTGCTTTTAACATCGTGAAATAAGAGACACACGCACACATGTTCATACGCGCGAAGCCAAAAGCACATGCAGTAATATAATGTTTAATAAGTCTGCGGCAACATAAGATCATTTTTTGTTTCAATGATTGCGTTTTACGTATCATTTACAAAGACGCCCTTTTTACAGTTATAGAGAAGAATTTTGGAAACGGACGAGTATTATGACATTTCCATGGAAATAAGTACAATGGAATTTTTATACGACAAAGTCGACTTGACGAAATTCTTGATTTTATAATTTCTTTAAAGAACATTAGTAGTAACTAGAGTTTTTCTTTGGGCTATTTCCATCGTTGTCGTCTGCTGCTTCAGATGATTGTATTTTTCTGCTTTTTGTTTGCTGCCATTTCCAGTGCTAGTATCATATCTAGCGTAGGTACTCGTGTGGGAGCTATTGCGAACTTCATGCCTTTGTTTAATATTTTAATGGCGTTGTCGTCTAACTGCTTAGTGGATAAATTAATCACTGTCTTCCTAGGATCAACTGAGTTGCTTTCCTTTTGACATATTAGTGATTTCACCTTTTTTCGGTGTTTATCTTTCAGTTCTCCATTTATTTTGGTATAGCTCCTTTGTACTGATGTTCGTAAAGACCTTTTCATTAACAATTCCTCCAATCTTCTGCTTGACGATGGAAATAGCCCAAACAGTAGTTATTATGATCTATCCTTCCGGTGTTAGATGGAAAATATGAATGTCGTAAAATAAATTGAGGTTCGTTCTAACCGCATCCCTCATTAATCACAATATCTACACTTCTTCGAATTTGTGTACAACTTCTTATTATTGGATATCTGCCCTATATTACGGGCCTAAACGCCATCCGGTCATAAGAAGACTACACATTATTTTCTTTATTAGGAGATACCATAAATAGACAAGTACTTCATTTATATGGCCAGTTTGTTGTTTACAGAAAAGAAAAACGGTTTAGCACGAGTAATAAAAGTAAATGTTCCACTTTTGCCGAAAAAATAAAAATATTGAATAGGCTAAAAAAGGCGTAAAAAAAATGTTACGTTTAAGCATTTTAAAACAAAATCAAGAAATACCTTCTGTACTTCCTTTATTGTCATATATTCCTGGCATTTATTTTCGATAAATTCGTCCCTTTTGTCACTTTCAAAATTTTCAGCACGATTCATACACCAAAGAACTAGATAATTACAGTTACAACAGAATTAACATTTCTATTAATAAAACATTCCATTCTGTGCAGAAGAAATCCGTACCTTGTTTTGTAATACGTCTACACTGTTAGGCAAGACAAATTGGAGACGTAACATCTTTTTAATTAAGCTATCACAAATGTGCCGTAGCACGTAATGCATGATGCTAATTCTTCATAAAAAAGCAATCTTTTTAAATTTCGTGGACGGTTTAAGTTCTAGCAGTAATCCGTCAAGTTTATCTTAACCGTATTTTTTCTGTTACAGTGTATTAATTGATGCACCTTTACACTGTGGCATTTATACTACATAGTTCTTCTACCTTTGCCCCGTGGATCAGATCAATTGAGCGGAAACAACTACATTATTGCAGTAATCTTTCGACTAATCGAAATTCCTTCCCGCCAAAGCGTAACTGGTCCACCTATGTAAGAGGATTATTTATCTGCACCACATGGGATTCACCAATAGCAATGCAATAAGTTCAAAAATGAAGTTGGGAGTAAGCTATCTACCAAATTGGCACTAAACACATCCATGAGTAATATTTGGCTCCGTTACGTGTTCCACGACAAAATATTTCTAAAAACGCAAAACCTGTTGGCTTATTAAATAGAAAACTACTTTTTAGCAGACCGTTTAAGGTGGAGTATTCCGAGAAGCAAACCGATGGCACACATATAAAAAAAAAAATTATTGAAAGGATGTCATTACATGCTCTTGTATTTAAGATTGAATTATTGGCCGAAAATGACAACAAATTCGCATTATGAAACTTCAGTACTTCATCGAATGAAGAGACGTCTTAGTAGACATGAACGATCAACAAATGTCGTAGATGTGGTGCTTAACAAATTAAAGAGATCAAGTCCGATTTCTTAATATTGTGAATATAATACCAAATTATTACTCCTATATAACACTTAACAAGCTGTAAAATATTCCGGCAATTGATTAATGATATTAATATTATACCATACGTAGTATATTAAAAGGGTAATAAACTACCAACGACAGCAATAGCTTCACATTTCAGATGGGAGGTTTTTCGAGTGTAATTATGATCGCGCGATCCTCTAAATTTTAAATAAAGAAACTTTGTGTTGTATTTAGGACAAGGATATAAGGTTTGTATTTTCGGGCTGTAAGCTTGTATACTACTTGTTGCATCATTCTAGAATAAACAGCTTTTAAACAGCTCCCTGAGATTTTATTGAACCGAACTATATATAAGAACCATCATGTCATGTCCTCATTAAACTACTTTTTACTAGTAAACTCAATTCCGTACAGTGGTAATCATTTAGACATTCATTTTGTTCAATGCAGTTTTTATTTGTTCAAATTAATATGTCGAATACGAATTAAAAAATCCCAGTTCCAAGTACCAAAGTAGGTGATATGGTCTCAAGTGATCCAAGTGGCAAAGCTATTGTTAACAGGGCAGGGCAACAGTACATGCTTACTTAATCGATTTGAACTTGATATGTTTTTTATTAATCTATAACAAAATTTCCTAAATTCTTTATATAGTTATTTGTAATATTGTTTAAAATTGTATCTCCGACTAAACGTAATTTAAAAAAAAATGGTCATGCAACCTACTAAACTGTGCAATCAGTAGTATATTTGATTAAAAGTTATAGGCTGAAAGTCCTCAAGAGTAATACATTCAAACTTCCGGAAAATTCCTATTTAATTTTGTTACTTATTAGACTGGCAACAAAGTAATTGCTGATTTTAAAAATAGTCTTTTGAAAAACTTCTGTCAATGTTACAATTACATAATTCTGACATTTGTCAGCTCTAAACGTTACTCTACTGTATTTTTGAGTTAAATTTTAACGTGGACAACAAAACGCCTTCAATTCCGTCATATCTTGCGTTATTATTTCTGAAAAGGAGAGAATGGAACACAATCTTGTGAAAAGTTAAACGGCGATGAAACTCTAAAAGAAAGTGCCAGTAAGATTGCTTTGATAAATTTCGTTCTGGCAACTTTTTAAACATATTCATTAAAAAAACTCGATATTTTGGTTCCTCGCGAGTCAAAGAAAATTCATTTAATCCAATGCATCCGATTTGCATCTCAAGAAAAAAGAATTCGAAGCTTTTTTAAAACGGATAGTCACTGGTGGCAAAAAATGGATAGTTAATCATAACACTGAAGGAAAGTAGTCCTGGTCTAAAGAAAATAAACCAGTGCAAACAACATCGAAAGCTGAAATGCACCAAAAGAATATTATGTTGTCAGTTTGGTGGGATTACAAATGTATTGTGTATTTTGCGCCGCTTCCTAGAAACCAAACGATAAATTCCAATGTGTATTATAGCTAATTCGATAAATTAAACTCTGCAATTCAAGAAAAAACAGCCGAAGTTGATGAATCGTAAAGGTGTACTCCATCATGACAACGCAAGACCACATAATTGGTCACTCACCAAAAATTATTGACGCTGGATTTGGAAGTGATGTCACATCCGCCGTATAGGTCTGAGCTAACGTCATCGGATTACAAAAAAAATATCATGTTTCATTTGTACAAAAAAGTAGGCAATTACTTTATTGCCAACCCAATATTTTCATCTACGCTCTATATAATTGATGTTGCCTGTATTATGTAAAATAATTACAATCATCTTCTAATAAGATATATTTTGAATAGGGATTCAAAGAGGAAACGAATTTAAACTTCTCTAAATGAGGGTTTTAAAGGTCGTCATGTATTAATAAAAATAATGGATGAAATACGCATAATTTGCTATTTTGTAGTAGACTATCGAAAACATGATCCGCCAGGAATTGGTCGGTTTATATGGATTTAGTTCTTTGTTAGCAGTCATTCTTCCATTACTCATTCATTCGCAATCTACCCACTTATGCTATTAAAGATATCTTTGTTTCTATACTTCGCGACCAGCTTCATTTTAGTTGCACTTGCCTACTCTTAACGAATGCGCCTAACATTCTTTAACCGTTATTTTACGTCAAGAGCGCATCCACACAATGAATGAAGAAGTAGTTCACATTTTCTATTCTATTAACGCCATATTCTTACAAGACAGTTATTTTAATCAATGAAATTTGACGCAACCTTGACGTGATGTGGTAACAAGGTGCGAATTCAATCACGTTTTCTAGTATTTCTACGTCAATCATTGGTATCCAATGGATGTTAGATATATATTTCTGGAATAATTACGTGTACTTTAAATTGTTCGTAAGGAAGAAGGTGAATTAAAATTCAATTTGCATTAACCAGAGGGTCACGTCAGTTCCCGGTCACATCACGTAACATTAATCCAACTTAACATTACGTATTAAGTTCAGCCCTCCTCAAAACATTCGTTGTTAAATAAAGAGAAGTCACGTGGAATTGACGATAAAATCACTATACACGGAGAAACCTGCAAAATCTATAATTCAATTGCAAATTTGTTGGCAACATATCAAAAGTTTCTATACCACAAAACTAATAGCCAGCTAGGTGATAATTTATGCGGAACTATCACGATGTGCCACTTATACGATGAAATATGGGGTGTACTGTACCACCATACTAATAAAACCTGCAACTAAAATCAAATGACGATAAATTAAAATGGTTGATGTTTCTTGGCAAACTCAATAACAATATAACGCTTGAGATGCACTATATCGGAAACAAAACGAAAGATGTTAACACATAATCTGCATTTAAAGCGTACAGTTGTTAACGCATAATTTCTTACGCAATTTGACAAAACTAATTTACGATAGGATATGTTGATGTGAGTACAGAAACCACGCTAAATGTACGAAATGTAACCCGTATAGGAAAAGGACGTCTAAACTTATAGTCGAGCTTGTTTGGAAATGCCTTAATTAATAACTGTAATAAGTAATTCAATGAAATTCAATTGTTGTATCATAAAGCAACTACTGTATAAATATATAATGACTTAAAAATCAACTAGATGGTTTACATATTCTCTTACATTACAATAAAGCAGGTAGCAAGTTAAAGATAACTCATCCCTTAACTGAAGCAGATGCAAAGTTAGTTAAATTACAGCTTGCAGATCAATATTACCACAAAATAGTGCAATTAACGTAGGTAACAATATGCATTAAAATAATAGATTTGTAGATACCTTTCATTATGCAAGTGAAATGAAATCTTTCAGTCGATTTTAGTTACAGGACCATTCACATGTGCGGTTACCCTATGCATTGTTTGTGTTTGCCCTCTCTGGTTTAGTAGTCTATGAGCTGCTCGGGGGTCGAAAAAGACTACCTGCTGGTTTCACTGTGTTTGAATCGGCAAACGAGTTAGTTACTGTAGGACTGGATAGTGCAAAGAATGCTCACTTGAACTGTAAGTTTAGATATGGTGATAGTAGACGAAAGGAAATTGCAACGTATCGAGCAACAAAATCGCTCGAAACCACGCTGATGACACCGGGTAGAAAGAAATAGGTGTGTTAGCGTTTTTTGTTTCCTCACATTCTCTTTCGTGAATGATTCCACCAATATCATGAGTAGTAGCTGTATTTAACAGCATTATTATGTTAGGTAACCTATTTACTTATCAAATATATGACGAAAATTTAAACGGCGTGTAATATTTAAGTTTTGCTAAAAGCTAGTATACTCGAACTTATAAACAGCTTCAATGTGGATAAAATGTGCATATGTTGGTACCAACTAGATGGAGTTTCTGTTCATTGCACTCGATGTTGCAAAAGAATTGACGCAAAGAGTTATTTTTCACAAAGTAGCAGCTTGTCATTAATTTATAACTCTCTTATCTTTACCTCTCATTCCATTCCTACATCTACAAATGCTTAAACATAATCCAAAAATGGCACAATAACAGCTTTCAGAAGTGCTTTAAACTCTGGAATATTCCACAATCAATATTTTTTCCATATACTACACGAAAACTATACTACGAACCTTTTTCCTGCAAAGACTCCAATTTTTCAGAATTCCAATATTCAACTACATATAATTAAAATCTTAATGACAAGGTTGAAAACTCGGGCAAAACTTTTTGAGGGTCCACTGTACACAAATAATATTGTATTTAGCAGTCTTTAAGCGACATTAATGCTTGTGGGAGTTGAGGATGTTAAATTGTTGCAAAAGAAAGTAAAGCAAGATCTAATTCAATTTCCTTCCCATTTTCAGAAGGCCTATTAAAGAGAAGAAATTATAAAATAGATTCGTTCCCATAATAATTTTCCGTTATGGTATCCAGAAGTTAAACCAAATGTGGAGGTACCCGCCAGGTATTCAATTACACAGTTTATTTCGCTCTTCTACATTCATTTTGGTTGTATCCATCTAAACTCGATATTTCATTTTCAATTTCAATGACAAATGTATTTTCGCAAATATATTCGCGAAACAAAAACTATAAAAA
This sequence comes from Trypoxylus dichotomus, assembly GCA_023509865.1. Lineage (NCBI taxonomy): Eukaryota > Metazoa > Arthropoda > Insecta > Coleoptera > Scarabaeidae > Trypoxylus > Trypoxylus dichotomus. Next base: position 40,095,741 of record CM042074.1, on the reverse strand, counting down.
GCCCTTCACATCAGCATTTTAATTTTCAAGCGTCATTTCATATTACTCATAAAATGACCAGAACGGCGAATACGCCAATAAAAAACAACGGCCGTACATACGTACACATCTAAGATAACTGCACGATTGTTAGACGTTTTACATATTGTGCACGCGCACCACACACAATGAAGTTTTACAATTCCACGTTAAACGCACGCCAGTAAATGGAAAATCGATGGAATGATGAAGTTAAGAGACTCATGGCCGTCCTCCCACGGTTTTCTGGCCGTCGATGGTCGCGCAAAACACAATGCGACGATAATTCATGCTATACACACTTATACTCGACGTCGAGGAGCTCTCCTCATTAGTAGGAATGCCTGCGTGCCATCGTAATTAGTATGAGTGTGTCATAGCATTCACGGCAACAACTCACCATTATTCCACCATCTAGCGCATAATCGACATCGGCCTCTATTATAGACGCACATCGGTATAGGTGCATGCTGGACTGTTGTTGTTCTTGGTATTAGTATTTGAAAGAGAAACGACTGGTTGGGTGGTTAACGAGGACGCAGTGGCGTGGAAATAGGTAAACAAAGCTGATCGGTGTAACGGTTTTACAAAGTAATGAACGTTTGCGCCAACGGATCTTATTCTTAATTAATTGATACGATGCGTATCCTGTCCCTACAGGTTATTTTAGTTTAATGGTAGGTATCAACTACTTTATCCGTCTAATTAAACATATCGTAAAACTTATTTGTAATAGTCTTTGAGGAAGCTAATTACCGCCATATTCGTTAAGTTGCGTTCAGCATATCGTGTTTCTCATACCATTAGCGCCATTAAAATTTAAATAAATTAACTCGGACCTCGCAATTCCATTAGAGAAGATTAGTAAAAACTAGATCATTTTTATACTAAAATATAGGAAAAATTTTTATACTCTATTTTTTTAATTCGGAGGAATGCTTTTAAATTGAAACAGTCAGGTAGGTCAGTTTTCGGCAAAAAATTCCACTAGCGATAATTGATATATTGCCGGCCGCCGTTATAACAATTGACTGACGTTTAGATCGTGTATTTTTCTGACTGCGTTGTATTTAATTTCTCTCCCTAAATTTGCATTGTAACAATCATTACGTTACTACAATTGATGTAAGCTCCTGGATAGAGTATACAAGAAGCAAACAGCGATGTTCTTGTAGTGAACGAGAGGCGTTGGTACGGTCTTCGATAACGTATTTATTATTAATAATACAAAAAAAAATTCATACAAAAATCCATAAGTATTAAAGCCTAATATTACATATCAAAATTATATTGTTTGAAAATTTTTTAATACAAATATGGACTGATATTAAAGATGCCGTCTACAATGTAAATCGCAAGACACAGCAACCACTATGGGAAATTGTACAAGCCGCTTGGTATTTAATCACTCCAGAACGCTATATATATTAGCTTAATTGTTAAGAACTTGCCTTCAATAATATGAGATATTATGATATATCTACCGACATCGTGACATATAGGGATTAAAAGTGATTTGAACTCACAAGTGATATCGTGGTGTAATAGTAGCACAATACGCCGGTAACATAGAGGTCGTAGGTTCAAATCTCTCCGAAACGGATATTTGTTCAGCAATTTAATTGCAAGGAAATTGTAATTTTAGTATATAATTGCCATTTTTCGATTTAATAATTTTTGTAGTATAATATATTTATAGTATGTATACACAATTATTACTCTTGATATTCTCAACGTTTTAATGACATAGCACTCGTCATCTTCTAGAACTGGTGTGTCGTTCGTTAAAGTCGATCTCCAGCTTTAACGGATTCCCGGGTTTCTGGCCGTGTATGATGTTGGTCCCGAAAGGCACCGTTTCGACTAGGTGGACTAACTGTTCAATTAGTTCATCTCCGATCGCTAGACAAACGAGAGCATCCAGAAGATGGATGAGATCTCGTCAAAATGTCGACCTAGTCGAAACGGTCACTTTCGGAACCAACAACACACGCCATCAGAAACCCAGGAATATTATATATATATTTATTTATATTGCTGTTACTTCCAATTGATATGTTGTCCTTGATGTCAATATAACAATATCCGCGCAGTTTAGGCATATATCACTGGATTATATAAAGTTTAATTTCAATGTAAGAAGTCAAAAAACATTAAATCAAATTTGCAACTATATAGTAACAAATAAACATCAAAACTTATACGAAAATAATTTTGCATATAATCTGCATTCTGAGGGAAAAAGTTTGGTAATTAATAAGACTTTTAATAATATAAAAGAATCTAATAGATTTCCTAAATATCCGCGGTAACTTTTACATTAAAATTAATATTGAACTACGAAGAACGGCATACGGAAAAGGAAATTACTGAAAACTTTTATTGAACTTTTTACAGAAAATATTTACAACAATAATTGTTAAGGACTTAACATTGTTTTTTGTAAATTTTTTACTACTATGTATTTTATTTTCGTTGCCTTATTATTTTCATTTAGAATGTTACTTTATTTTCATTTTTATATTTATTTATTTTCATTCTTATATTTATTTATTTTCATTCTTATATCTATTTATTTTCATTCTTATATTTATTTATTTTCATTCTTATATTTATTTATTTTGCTCTCTTATATCCAATTTTATTTTAATATGTATGTACATTACGCATTGTATATGTATGCAAGTCAGCCATTCGCATTACGCTAGCTAAAACTGCCTAATTAGAAATCATTCACTGCAACGTCGTCGGATATGTAATGGAAGTTTTCTTGAAATTTAAGGTACACAAGCATAGGCAGTCGTCTCCCGCGCGACAGTCGAGGTATTAGCGATCGTGCACTCTCGGTCACCTTTCGTGCCTCGTCGTAACGTGTACAGTAACGTCGTCGTAAGATTATTAGAGATTTCTAAGTTTTTCTAGTTTTGGCGGGAATCGTCGAGGACGTTGTCTATACATTTATTTCTGGCGGGAGTCATTTGGTAACGTCGTCGGACCACATGTATAGATTTTTTTAATAAGTATAAATTCTCGATTTTCTATCATCGTACGTCGAGGCTACTGTGTCCATTGTCGTCTATACATATTTTTAGTCTTCAGTTAAGTTTGTGTCGGAAATTATTTTGGTGAGATTGTCGGCGCGCATGTATAGACCTCCTCTACAAGTACGATCACTCCGCTTCTTGCTGACGGTCGTTGCGGCCGCAGCGCCCGTTGTCTTTTGTACGTTAGTTCGGTCCCTGTCGTATCGGGACTTAGAAATTTTTCATTTAGTTGCTCGTCGTAGCGGACGAGTGTCACGGACCAGTTTTCTTATGTAATGTCGGCATCATCGCTCCGTTTTACTTGTCGGTGCGCAGTTCGCACATTTGCTGGTTACTAGCTTTTTCCCTTCTTTGGGGCGCAGTAGTATAGAGCTAAAGATTGCACATAGCGTAATATTTCAAACGAGAACGCCTGGGTAGCTGTGACATTACTTTTGTATTGAGATCGGCTATTATCGCTACTGTCGCCCTCGACCAGGCGTTCAAGCTCTAAGAGATAGGGTGGGTTCCCCTATAAATGTGAATATAACAAACGTATTTGGTCAAGTACAAATACATGCCAATAATACAGGGCCAAGTCCCTTAGGCAAATTTAAAACAAGGAAAGTATAGTAGGCTCCCGGAAAGGGACATATAAATAAGCATAGCACCGAGGTGCGCTTATAAATTTAAGAAATAAATAGGGTTGGCTCCCCTATAAAAAGGTAGTGGTGCATGCAAACAGATAGAGGCATTAGTACATGCCTCTGACAAAGCTTCAGCGGAAGCATATAAGAGTTTAACCTTTTAAACAGAATCAAGACATAGCGTTGCAACGTACATGCTGAGGCATTCCTTTATGTTGCTACCAATGAAAATACATATACAAATGCTAATGTACATTACATGTATAAGAGAGCTCGAATAACTGCAATTATTGCAAATCTATATATCTTACGTACATCGTACATGTACATAGGCAAGAGTGGAAACCGTGTAACCATTTCATTTTAAATATATTTTTTTGCGCATGCGCATTGAGTTTCACTGTACAACCTTTCCTCTAGTAAATAAGCGAACATACTCTACAAGTAAGTATTGGTCAAGTAATTTAGGAAATTACGAGCAGGCTACAGCGGCGTTGTTCTTCAAACCAGGAGAACGTAACAATAATCGTTTAAAACAATAAAATTTTTATAGGTCCAATGCGATAAAACGGATAAACAAAAAATGGATTTCCGATGCTTTTTTCAACTTCATACTACCTACCCAAACTGCTTAACTATATCCAAACAGATAATTCTTGGAAGTTCTCAACTTGTACCGTTGATAAATGTTCATAAAAGAACTACAAAATTACATCGAACTATAGAAATTTCGCCGAGTGTACGTAACCAACTCGAAATATGTCCAGTTTCTTTGTATCATAAACTACGCCACTGCATAATGATTAGATGATTTCATGCTTTCCTTGTTAAAAAATCTTCGGACGCTTCTCCCGACCGCGACGAAACGAACAAGTTGATAACAAGGAAAAGGAAGGAGATAAAGGAGCGACGAAGAAATGAAAAAAGCGCACATAACGATGCATTAATTAATTGTACGGCCAGTAATCGCGCATGAAAGATTGTAGTTTTTTCGAAGACATTAACGAATGCTCGAGAGTCGTTGCCGTTTCAATAGACGGATACCTAACAAATGCCGTCACGGAAGGAGAAGACCGTTTTGTGTGAGATGCTGCGACGACGCTGCATGGAACTGTGTAATAGTGCCTGCGTATACTGTACGGTAGTTCTTCAAACGTTCATTCATTTTTTTATACGAGGCAGCGATTGATTTTTTAGCGTAAGGTATTTTAAGTGTTGTTAGGCAATGTTACCGGTCTCGTGTGATGAATTAATAGATATCCAAATATTATGCGAATGTATTTGACTAGTTCTAATCGGGAAATCTATGTGTATAACATCATTTCCATTTACATCAAATGCAAAATAAGGTAGCACAACTAATCTTTATATTAAATAAGTTGAAGTACTGCAGGGCCAAGAGTATGGCATTAAAATTGGTGAAGGACTGTTTTAGAAGCAGAAAACGAATATAGCATTTATAACCAAAAGGGCAATATTGGGAAACTGAAATGCGGATTATGCTACTATTAGCGTTCATTGTGGGACCTCTACCCTTCATTGTATTAATAAATTGAAAGCGGAATTTAAAAATGTGAAAAAATGCAGAAATTGGGTTCTCATAAGAGAGTCCGTATTTTATTTGTGTGAGGTCGACTATACATATTGCTAGAACTCCAACGATTGATGTAGTCGTTCTATTGATAACGTAAGTGTTTCATTGAATTGTGTTATAAAAATTATTATTATTTCATAAACCCTAAAACAGTGCTCAGGTTTTACCCACAAAATTGTCCCACAAAGTTTGTCATTGATTATTAAGTTGGAAATGCTTTTTATAATTATTATGTTTTTCAATCTATCGTAATTTAATTTTCTATATGTTGTAAATGCATGCATGCAGGATATTAACTTTGTTCTAATTTTCAATATCTGGTTCACTCACACCTGTAAATTTAAAGGTGTGGTCAATTTACTATTCTAAACATAAAGCAGATAGAGCAAAAAGTATTGATATCATCTTCGTGATTATCAGATTTCTATCAAAAAAAAATTATAGTGTCATGTGTGAAGTCAGTGTAGTAGAGCCCGAATAAAATTTAACAGGTTCGCAACGATAAAAAACTATTCCTGGTAACAAGTTGACCACACGCAGATTTCCCGTTTAGAAAGATGTACCACCACTATATTTCTAATTCCTCGATGTTAACACAGAAAATTTTCAAAAAATAATATAACGATCGCATATTTGAGAAACGCTTGCAGAAAAATAAGTAAAGATCCGTAATCTCGTAATTAAGTTCATGTTCATTTTTGGTAATAGCTAAATTATGTACACTAGGGTGACAGAATAAAATAGACACCTACTAATTAAAAAAAAGATTCTATTCTCGTTATATATACAAAATATTTTAAAATTTTTAAATTAGACTAATATTTTGTCGATCCACCTTTACTTGCGAGAAGTGCTGCGAGTCGTCGTGGCATAGAATCTATTAAATGATTAATGTTGTCTTCTGGAATATTTAACCACTCTTCTGTAACAACTGCCACGAGTTCTTCCTTATTGCTGGGTTTTCGGGGTCGTTTCGCCATATTTGTCTGGATTATGTGCCAAACATTCTCTATCGGATTAATGTCTGGTGATTGGTCTGGCCATGGTAAAATCCGAATCCCCCGTTCCTCTTTCCATGTGGTTGTTGTTCTTGCATTGTGGCGGGGTGCTCCATCCTCCTAAAAGTGGCGTCTTCTTTAGATAAAATAGCGTTGTCGAATATCGGTAGTAGTCCTTCTGTTTATATTTGGATATATTTTGCCGCATTTATATTTCCGTCGCAGATTACTAATTGCGATCTTCCACCATACCATATCGTGCCCCACACCATGATGTTCACACCGCCGTATTTCACCGTCTGATGCAAAAATTTGTCGTCCAGTTGCTGTGACGAATGTCTCCATACCCACGTACGACCACTATCACTGAATTGGCAGTATCTGCTTTCGTCTGAAAAAATGGCAGACCGCCAAAACTCTTCGGGCTTCGTTCACACTTCGATTGCCCAAGCCATTCGGCGCCGTTTTTGAAACGCCGTAAGGAGAGGTTTTTTCTTTGCCACCTTTTTATACATCCCCACACTGTGGAGATATCGCAGAACGGTGCGCTGACTTTTCTGTGAAGTTGCCGCAAGCTCAGCTGCACTTTTTCGCGGTTCTCTTAACACTTCGCGCACAAGCACCCTTTTACTTCTCTCAGAAGGTCCGGCACGACCTGGTCTCGGCTCCGCTGTTGTTCTTTCCTTGCGTTTAAATTGTGTAATCACACGGTTAACTATGGGGACAACGAAATATTTAAAAATTTACTTATTTCACGTTGCGAAGCGCCGTGTTCACTCTGGCCAACAATGCGACACCCCGGGTGAAGTCGCTAATATCACTCGAACCTTGTAAGCGAGGCATAGTTGTAGCAATAGTAAACTATGACGAATTCCTACATCTACCCTTACCCTAATGACAAGAGAAAGTTTTTAATTCGCTCTTAGAATTTAGCTGTTTACATATTTATACCGCTTTACCTGGTGTTTATTTTATTCTGTCACCCTAGTGTATATAATCCCTGATATTTTTCCTATCCAGGAACAAAAAAATCTTATCTAGTTCGGATGAAACATAAAGTATAGAGTGCAGCCATAGGAAACAAAAAGAGAATGAAAATTTTAATACAACTACGTGAGAATTTAGACACACCAAAAATCAATCGCATTCCTCTAACAAGCTTCCAGAAACCAAACACAACAACAAAAGCAAACAATATTTTCAGAGAAAACGTAACAACCAATCTGTCGAGACTAAGGTATTCGTGAACAAGAATTAAGTGGATTTTTCGTCGTATAATTAAAAATAAGAAAGAAATATATCCTTTTAATTATGCTTCTATGACAACCACTACTTCTGTTTTTAGTAAAAGATTAGAAAATAGTTTCTTAGTCAACTTGCGTTATTTATTATATGTTGTACAGTATTGCATTTGTATGGATAAATTGATACAAGCATTTACAAAATCCCAAACTTGAATATTTGAAAACTCGTACTATTCCATTAGTGTATGAACCAGAATGGTAACACCATGTATTGAAAAGAATTAGCACAGCTTAGATGAACATGGAACATTATGTTCCAATGGTCGCATACGCCCAATTTGTCATAATGGAAAATAAATGCGATTGATTTTATAAGAAATAATCAAGGATCCGAAAAAAAGGGCACCAAAACTATCTAACGAAGTAGAACAATACTTGGAGAAGAAAGTTCATCCCGATAATGTTAGAAGAGGTGGCAGAAAAATGTATTGCATGGACGTATGGCTAGCAAGAAGCTGCATATCAGCGACAAAAAGGTGTTGCGTAAATCGTATGAACAGCAAAAGCCAAAGAATATGACATCAACCACAAAATGTGCAGGAGGATTGCTAATATTGTGGGATTGCATGTCAGCGGCGGGTAATTTATTTCATCGAAGGCAGCATGGACAAATGGCAATATATAGACGTATTAAAGAAAAATGTTAAACAAAGTAGAGAAAAATTACGTATTTTAGACATATTTGTTCTTTATTAGGATAATGATCCTAGCATTAGTCCGGTGTTGTAAGAGAATGGTTGCTTTATAACTGTCCAAAAGTTCTTGAAACTCCATCGCAATCGCCGGACTTGAACGCAATAGAGCACGTTTTTATTGCAAGAATTAAAATTTAGACTGAAAAAGCATACCATTTGAAATAAAAAACTCTAAGATGTCATTGACAAGTGATCACAAATATCACCCGAAGTAAATAAATTAGTGCTTTCTATCAGCGACAGAATAACTGCCGTCAAAATTAACAATAGATATTGTATGATATAAAGTATATATTTGACAGCAGCAAAGAACGAGTACATACATAAACAGCAATATATAAAATGTATGATGCGCTACATTAGAAGAATTGCAAGGCATACCAAACTAAGATTGATATTCCATATCAATTAATATACATCACGATTAGTAAAGTAAAATATATAAACATTACGAAGTCTGACTAATAAATAGAGTCATTCAACTGTTCTCTGTTGATTACGAATAATTCCTGGAATTTCCAGCTTGGCTATCAATAAAAAATCAAATGCTAATTGATACTTACGCGAGGTTGACGTGACGTTTTAATATAATTTGCGTAGTATAAACCTTTGGCATCAATATACATATGTATGTATGTGCATAAATGCGAAAGCGAAATACGAGTGTTATACGACAAATATGTACGTATGTATAATATAGAATAAACAGATTTTATCCTGATGAGACATAATGTAGGCCATTTCAGTTCCTATTTTATTAGTTTCTTATATTGATTAATAAACACTTTACCTATAGCTGTAAAAAGTGGCGCTGGAGTTGCTTGTTTGGATTCTGTTGCCAAATAAAGATAAAATTTAATCACCACACCTTATATTGAGTTAGATAGGGGCTAAACTTAATAAGAGTTACCCTATACGATTCGATTGTCAGATTGTAACATGAAGTTCAGCTATTTTAACATTTGAATTTGCTAATTTAAAAAAAATGTTTCAATTCACATAACCGGAAATCTCATCTAAACTATGTAGAAAATGTAGCTACCAAGATAACAGTAGCTATAATACAGCACGCAGAGGAAAAGGCATCTTCAGCCATGTGTTGGGGTCATTCATTTATTCCAGCTGCGACGTCTCGATTTAGCGTTATCGCGAGATAATCTCGTAAAGTGATGGCAGACCATCGTCAAAGACTACACACCAGTACAGTAGCAGTATGTACGCAGACAAGGATACGAATATAACTACAAAACAGCATAAGCACAAACTCTTTTTATAATAAATCGGCCGCGCGGCTCGGTTCATTCGCAGGCTCGCCTATCGAAGAGGCCGTGTGTCCGTTTCAGCATGGGGCAAGTTCTTGTGCTCATCGAAGACGTCTTCTCGATGAGTTGGTATGCGTCAGCGTTGCCTTAATACGGTACCCGGTGCAATACTTTATGCTTTCATGTCGGCCGCGCCGCAAATAAAATTTACATCTTCCTGCTATTCTCACATGTCGTTATGCGCGAGCTTTTTGTCGTGCTTTTGGCATGGCGAAGAGAAGCCCACAGGATATAATTCGTGCGTTTGCATGCGGAGTTGTTGTTGCGCAGAAATTTGTTTTGTTGCTTCTTCGTTAAAGGTCTGCGATGTCACTATACCTCATCATATTATTTTACGGCGATGACTTCTTGTGCGTGTGGTGCTGAACGGATTACTCCGCGTAGGTCTCGATACGGGCACAATCGCAAAAACGGCCTCTCAAATGGACATATCGTTCTTATGCGCTGTGAACTTTTTTTGAATTAGCTTGAATGTGCGATAAAATAAAAAAGAAAAACCCAAATGTATTCATTGAATAATACCTAGATGTAAATAAAACTGGAAACTGAATTTCTGTTTGACTTAATTTTTATGTTGATGTCGCCTAATTTACCATTCAGTTTACATAATCAACCATCATTTCAGCACTTTCAGAATAAAAATATTCCCACCATGAAGTGAAGACGTGTATACCAACAGCGTGGGGAATAACCGAAAACAGTATGAAATCTGAATTACACAATAAATCATTGTGGTTATGTGAGAGAATGGATTGTAAAAAAAATCTATTAATGTCACAGTTCGTACACCGCAATCTCCTGAACTATTACATTCATTTTTACTAGTTAAAAAGTACAAACATATTGGCAAAGCAATTACGAGAATGGCGCTAAATGCACCTTTCAAGAAACCAAGTCTTAATGTTTGTGATTGATGATGCCATGCGTTTCATAGCTCATTGTCTCAAACAAAGAGTATGGTAACTTCTTACATATTCCTTGTGCGTTGCATTTTGTGGCTGAAGAAATTCGAAAATATTATATCAGCGTAAATGGATTAATTTCAGCTACAAAAGTAAGTTTTTGTAAATCCCCTAAACGTATTCAAGTGTTCCAACGGGAGCGCTTGAATATGACAGCTATTACGAGGGTTCTCTTTTAAGTTTTGTATATAGAGCTGGAATAAAACAGCAAGTAGCTTTTGAAGACGTTCTTGTTTTTCGAAGTGTTCTCCACGAAGATTAATGCACTTTTGCATGCGTTCGAACCAACTCTGGAAGCAGTTATTCCACTTGTTTGTTGGTACAGTCAAAATTGCGTTTTTGAAGCCATCAACTGCTCCTTCTGACGACGGAATCTTTGACCACGCAGTCCGCTCTTGATTTTCGGAAAGGTAAAGAAATCGTTGGGACTTAAGCCCGGATTCTGCGGAGGATGGTCTAATAATTCGACTTTTTGTTGCGTTATAAATTCAATTGTCTTGCGTACTGTGTGTGAACTTGCATTGTCGTGGTGGAGGATGATTCGTCTTTCGCGGTTCGTTTTAAGAAGCTCAGCGATAAACTGTGGCAAACAACTGGTTATATACCAATCGGCAGTAACAGTTATTTGATTTTTTGAATAGAGATTTTTGAAATCCCCAATGATACCTCAATTTCGTGATATCTCACATGACGATGTTGCGCACAGCATCGACGTTTTCCTGAGCGGCTGCCATTTTTGATGCACCTGCTCTTGGATCGTCGGCAAGACTAATCCATCAACGTTTCAATTCTCCATACGAGAAATTGTTGACCGATGTGGTGCTTCATTGCCAAAAACAGAAACTAACTCGACGAGGCATTCTTGTTGAAATAATTGTCTTTTTGATCAATTTTTCAACTAATTTGTCAGCTTTGACAGTTTAATAAAGCAACAACACTACATACATTATACTGAAAATTTGGATTTAAGTTAATTAAAGATGGAGGTTAATTTTTACTACTGACATGTCTCTATGTCCCAGTATGCAAAACTTAAAAGAGGCCCCTCGTATTAAGGAAGGTAAAGTAATATAACAAGATCCTCAAGTTGAGGCAAATTTACAAACTATACACAATGATTACAAAAGAATAGTTGAGGCAATAGAAAGATTGCAAAATCTTAATCAGCCATATTATTAACCGTAACATATAACATGACACTGGATGTATAACTGTACAAAAAGCTACAAAATTACTACTTAGAAAAAGTAAAACTAAAGGAGAGGAAGATGAAGTGCTATATGTATTTACATATAGCACTTCATCTATGCTCACTGCATATGCTATAAGTTTATTTACAAAACCCTGAATAAATGAAAATTGCAGTATCAACAGCAGGAAATCGCTACATGTAGATTGCGGAAAAAATAGTGATTTTTACTTGTTATATATAATTATTATGAAGTAATAACAGCCTGCTTTGTTAGAGGGCAGATTCCTGGAATTATTTAACAACCTATATCTTTCTCGAAAAATAAATTTGCTTAATTATTATGTCAATATAACTTAAATAAAAGTCGTTGGCTATGACGTACTTAAATTTCCTATTAATTTAGTATGGTGTAGTAATTATAACAACTTCCCCACTGTTCTCTACTTAGTTGCCGAAGTACTGGCGCGACAAAAACGGACAATTATTACAAAATACTTTATAAACAAACATATACGATTAGTTTAAAAAGTTAAATAGCGATACATTTTATCTCACGTAAAATCTATTGTTGAGAATAGTTTATAATGCATTACCCTCATATATTTGAAATTCACAGATTGTTGTAGACTGTATGATTTTTCATTCTTCACTGATACATATAAAATTAAGTATTTTTTCTTTGTAAATTATCCTATATAGATACAGAAATTTATTACATACATTTCAATCAGGAACAACAGAAAGATTTTCTATAACTTACTATGTAAACACAAAAATTCCATAACATAACATTCTTTAAAAGATTGCCAGGAAGGTAATATTATGTAAATAGTATCTCGAGCTTTCACGGCTGTTTGTCATAGTCGTAACGGTTGTTGGGTTCTGCCGTATCCCTAGGTTTTTTGTCCCTGACAAAAAAGGGACAGGGACAGAAAACCTAGTGACACGGCGGATCCCGACAACCGGTACGTCTATGGTAATATTATGTAATTTTACAGTGTATTACAATTCTAGTGTTGTTGCTAATATTTAAAGTGATTGATACAAAAAGTATTCCATGAGCTATTGCGATTCTTGAGCAGAGTAAGTAAATGTTAATTAATAACAAGTAGCTAATTGCTTGGCCTAAAAAATATTTAAATATCATCGTGCATATGCAAGGCTATTCATAAATACAAAACAAAATTTTTAACAGGTGACAGTAATCACCAAGCAAAGCCATTTCCAGCAGTACATAATTACATTGCAAAACAAGATAAACATTATTTTTTTTTAATGAAAACGATATTTCGAAAAGTTGCAGATAAAACTGCATGGAATGCATCTCCGGTATGATCATCACCTTCACTCATCCCTTTCTCAAAATCTGTGTAGTTGTATTTATATATTTAAATTATTTCCTTTATAGTATGTTTTAATGTCGCAGAATTACTCGTTTAACCGTTCTACGAACACATCATGGCCACAGTGTCAGAAATACTTTAATTCAATGACATAATATCGGGTGCCCCAAAAGTCTTTTTCAATTTGATGTGTTCACTACACAGGATGGGGCTATCCTTGGGAATTTTATCATATGAAGAGTTTTACGGAAGCGGAACGTGCGTGCTGTGTGCACGAGTTTTAGAAAAACCTCCCAGATGAGGCGCATTTTCAGCTTAATGTCTATCTACAGACATACTGTTATTGGAGTTCAAAAAATCAAAAAGATGCATGAGAACTCACTTTTATCGCCAAAAGTTACTGTTTGGGCTGCGATGTCGGCGCAAGGAATCATCGGCCTGTATTATTTTGAAAATGACGGAGGTAGTGCAGTAACCGTAAATTCCGAGCGATATGTAGAGATGATTGGCAACATTTCAGGCCAGCCTTGCAAGATTTTAATGGCTTTAATTTAAACACTTGGTTATAACAAGATAGAGCGAAAGCTCACACGTCTAACATATTCTTACCAGTTTTCGAGAAATGTTCCCTAGATGCGATGACATGAACTGACCGGCACGTGGTCCCGACTTGACATCACTAGATTTTTCCTATGAGGCTATTTTAAATCAAAGGTATACAGCAGTACTCCTCACCCTCTCAAATGAATTAAAAGACAAATGGCGGCTGTCACGGAGAATTTCTCGGAAATTTTGCCTCACGGGTAGAGAGTGCCAACAAGGTAACAGAACAAATTCAGAAGACATAGTTTTTAAGAAACAAATTCCCAAAGCCTATATTTTAATAAAAAAAATAAACATTTGTTCATTAAAACAGACCTCTCGGTGGGCGGGCGATGGAATCTATATCATGCGACAACTTCAGCCTATGCTGCCGTATTTTTGCCTATTCGGAATTCACCTTCGATGTTATTGAATTACCACCCACTGATATGTAATGTTATTGTTGTCTTCGATTTTTGCTATTGTAGGTTTCACTGTTCTGTTTCTAAGTTATTTCTCCGCGTTGCTTATTTTATGTAATCATGCGATTTAAATTCAATTGACACCAAAAATGTTTCTTTTACAACGAAAGTAACGTTTAGGAACGTATTGAAACAGCTGTTAGTACCAGTCGATAACGAAGTGTACAATATGATGAGCCTACAAACCTATTCATACAAATAAACATACGACTTTGCAATATTTCAGCCGCTCTTTCATTAGGTGCAGGTCAAACAGTCCCAGTGCTCCTAAAACTTTGTGATAAAATGGATACACACCACCTCTCACCTCGTTTAATTTATGAAATTTTGTCCTTCATTTATTTCGTCCAAGATGCCGAAAAAAATGTCTATGCATGTGGAAATAGTGAAAATGTATAATAATATATCAAATAGGCAATAGGACAAAAGTACACACTGTGCTTCTTTCTTGTACATCCCAACAACAGTACGTAACAATTCATGCTCCGCCACATTTTATGGATTATAAATTCCCCCTTCGGGAACGTTATGCTAAATGAACGAGCGAAACCGCAGTGGCGAGCGGTAAGAAGACAATATTATTAGGCCATATTTATATCTACAAAAGAGAGCGAGCCCGACTATATACGGCTGGTTTGTCTAGCAATGGAAGCTTAGCCGCGCGATCAACTCACTTATAGCACAGCATGCATTTATGCTATGTGGCGAGATACTTAGGGTGTCGGGTTGAATTTATTAAATTGCACGGTAAATGACGGGCCATTGTACTTCCTTAACTGTCCGTATTAACGTAATACACATGTAAATATATACGCAGGGAGAGACCGGGCCAGATAGTATTACACAAATACAAGCAGCTAGCTATGAGCAACATTTATCCTACTGTTGATATTAAATTTAGGTGTCATTGCAATACAAATATAACTAAAATTATGTGGATTTCAACCTTCAAGTTTCATTAAAATGTGGGAAGTTTTTAGAGACAAAAGCGTATTTTCTTAATCACACAGTAAAAAACGGTGGTATTAAACATTCTTAGCTTTCTAAATTTAATTAGCGCAATTTATAGAGATTTAAAAATAATTGCAATACCATAATGTTCGTAGAAATTTCTGTTAATATCGATAAAGTTTGTATAAAATCCTTCATTGCCAATTTGGGACTGAAGAAGGAATGTCACAGTGATTCCTCAGAGTTGTTTATATCCAAACAAAAACCGCTGAAAGATCGAGTTGAAGAAAATTTGGCTTCGTTGGGAAGTCACATTTTTTCAACTTGTCACTTTGGATAGGACTTGGATACATCACTACAGTGCATCCATTAAACATGAATCCACAACATGATTTGGCGACAAAGTTTCGTTTTCAAGGATGCTAAAGGGGGAGTCTTGATGGAATATATGTCATAGGAATCTATCATAAATGAACACAAATTCAAATTCAAAAATTGCTTTCGGGAAAAGATGTCCGCATAGTTATTCATAAACGAACTTCCTGCTGCAGCAAGCAAAATTCAGCAGACAATAAGTGGAAAATAATAGAATTAAGACCAGACCCAATCTTGCCAAACTCCTTTTTATTCAAAACTTCAGAAAATGCATCTCAGGAGAAAACATTTATCAACTGAAGCAGAATTCTAAAAAGTTGTCAAAACTATTCCAGAGTTGTCGAAAATTCTTTTAAAAGGGCAAAATAGTTGAAAAGATAGGATAAGTGTTAAATGTAAAAAAGAATGTTTGGAGTATAAGCCTTAACTGGTGAGCACAATAAAGGTTTTCAAAAATCAATGTGCGGGTAATAGTAATAAAATTAAGTTTGACTACTAAAAATAATATCGTATTAATCTTAAATTGTTCGAAAACTTTGTTGTTTGTACAAAATGCACGGTAAGAAGAAAATTTTAAAAGTTAAATTACAAGAAAAATAGATTGTAAAAAATCTCAATTGTAAATGTTATAGTGAACTCTTGAAACCGATGTTTGCTATGTTATTAACTAGCAAGAGACTACAAAAGTGTGCTGGCGAAGCAATTTACCATGGTAGCACTAGATAAAATTTTTCAAGTTTTACCTAGTCAACTGTTGATGTTCATGAGTGATGGTACCGCGACTATCCGACTCTAATTTGGTTTGGTGAAGTCACCAATAAATAAGAAAAGTGTTTATGTTTACACATACGTATTACATCATTACACATGCTAAAACACAGAGGACATGTATTAATATTCCGTTAAGCTTAGTAGACAAATTTATTTGCAAAATAAATTGTACAAATTTCTGTTGTATGTATAACATCTTCCAGAGTTAAGTTTTTAACAAAGATAAAAACAATTTAACATCTTTATATATAAAAAAAGGTTCTCGCATTCTCCAACTTAAATAGATTTTGTCGAGCCGAAACACATATCACTAATCTTCATCAAATATATACAGATAAACTGTTAAAGTGTTCTTCCATACAATGAAGTATAAATACATTATAATATCTAATGTGATGTGCCGTACCTGCATACACAGCACGGAAACCGAGACAGAGTGGTTCAACGAACTCGGTCAATTTTCGTATCGGTTGCGCGTACGGGGGAGTCCGGCTCTGGCGCGCCGAAGATTTGGCCAACCCTATTAATTAATAGTCTTTTATACATCGTGAAAGCGTACTAACATTAACTATAGGAATTGGAAGACCTACTCAGAAGAGAATAACTCTAGGTAGGAGGGATCTGACAATCTATTCTTGTCTTTTTAAGGATGTTGTTCTGACAAATTACAAGCAAAATACCAAATTTAAACTGTTTAAAGATTTCAATACTTCCAACGTCAAGAAAAAAAATTATATGAATATATATATATATCCGCATAAACGAATATCCTTGACATCCTGCTCTAGAAGCGTTATCATGTTTTCCCATTAGTAATTATCTAATGAAATAACCGCGATGCATTTACGGACACTCCTTTACTTAATCACATTAATAAAAGAATAAATTAGTTCACTGTTTTAAGTGAAAAAAAATGCATTTGAAGGAGAAACTAGTCATATATCTTGTCTCAAAGGATTGTGTTGCAAACGTATCGGTCTAATGCATGAAGTTTTTTACTATTTCCTTCAACATTCTTGAAAAAAGATACTGCATTGCTGAAGCGATAGATGAAAATGCGTATTTACTGATAAGCTCACGCTTTACGATCAAAACTTCAACAAATATGTATATGTAGTTGTAAAACGCGCACTAAATCTTGCCTATTGCTCCTGTTTATCTTCAATTTGAAAAATAGAATAACTGCATTAGCGTTAATAATGGTACGAATAGCTAAAGAAAAAATACCATGGTCTTACACATTACATGAGACAGTAATGTCTTTCCAAAGATACTCTTAACAAATCCTAAATAAAGCATTTTATCGTTTCGATTTCTAATATCAACTAAAACGAAATGCGATTCTACAGGAAACCGCTGGCATTAAATGATGACGACTAGTTGATGTAAACGTTTGGAAGTCTTTACGTAGTTGTTGTAGGCGTAATGACCATCATTACTACAGTACACTGCGTACACTATTGTTATTGTTGCTAAAATGCATATTTTAAACATAAAGTATCTGAAACGGCGGGGATCTATGGCTGACCGTAATTCACAGGCTATTAACGGCGATCAGTCAAAGCGTACCACCCAGCGCCGATGTCGTTATATAGCGCCACTTGCAATTATTTATATGAATGGTTTACGGGTTTTGCCTTTGATGTTATAAATAGCAAGATGAAACGTCGTGTGCCACCCAGAAGAATGGCGAAAACGTGTAGACACCTTAGATGAGAAAGTTTTAAAAGATATGGGCGTCGATTTTCTTAGATCGGATGACATTTTCGTTCGATTGAATCGCGATGATTAACAAAAAGCTTCGAGGAGGTGTTTATCTTAAACACGAGATTAACCGAGTTCTTTAGAATTACAACTTCACAAACTCGTCTTTTAATATTTGAGGCCGTGTATTAATCTTTTTGAATTGAGTATCTGTGGCAAATGTTTACTTTGCTTAACTACAACTGTCGGAGCGGTTGACGCTGTTTACTTTCTACTGCGCTTTACATGAAATTGCTCAACCCACACAAGGATGTAGGATTCATAAAATGTCAACGTTTCTTAAGAACCTTTTTTACGATTTCGTGATACAATACGGTGAAGAATGACAACCCGCTGTGTTTTCGTTTTATAGACCGCAAACAATATTTTACGAAAGAAACGGCTTAGCGGCAGTATTTTTTCCGCGAATTTTTTATTATCCGACATTATCAATAGGTAGGTTTGGCAGAGAATTTTACTTGCGTTTTATTATCGGCTCATTCTTTAAAAATAATCTCGAATATTCTCAATGCAATGCTTTACATTTCTGGAAAAGAGATTTATCAATGAGCATTTATCAACGTTTGTGAATTGATAACGACAAACGTAATAAAATTATCGAGTTTCAGAGGATCAGAAGAAATATAAACAATAATAGTCCAGTCTATTAATCTATTAGGTTAACATCTGTCATTGCCATGCAGAGCAAAGACCGTTTTCATGTGAAAAGAAGAAAATATATAGCGGTACACACGGAATGCATATACGAGAGTGAGTCATAAACTAATGCCTCCTATTTTTCCCCATTTTAAATGTCAAGAAATTAATATACAATTACAAAGGTTGAAAGCCACAATATTAATGATTAATTTGTCACTTTTCAATATAATCTCCGTCAATTTCCACAGTTTTCGTCCATCTTTTAACAAGGGCATGTATCCCAGTGGGATAGAAAGCACGGTCCTACTTTTGAAGCGACATTTTCACGGCCGCCTCATCTTCAAAATGAATCCCACGATGAGCTATTTTTTGGGGCCTGAAGCAATGGAAATCTGGTGGGGATAAGTCAGGGCTATACAGGGGCTGAGACAAGAGTTCTTTCTCAATTTTCAGTAGTGTGAAGACTGGTGTATGATCTTGGAAATCTGTTATACAAAGGAATGTCCTAGCTTTTGTAGCTTTTTCGAACTCGCCGAAGATGCGCTTTAAGGTTTTTTTAGCGTTGTGACGTAATGGACAGAATTTATAGTGCAACTCTGCTCCAAAAAATCAACCATAATCACAGCCTCTGCATCCGAGAGCACTGTCGCAATAACTTTTCCTGCCGCACAGTTTCGAACTTTTTCGTGCTTGGTGCGTTTGTGTAATGCCATTCCATCCAACGCTGGAGGGATTTAATTTGGTTAATTTTATATTTATAAAATAGCATACGTTCTCTTCATTACAGAAAGTAGTTTTTGTGCTTGGGTCGTTAACAACGTTATTTAGGTATGCCTATATTTCTAGAATAAACCTAAGATGACTGCAATCAGCAAAACAACAGTAAAAATCGAAAAATTTAAATCCTCAGAAGTATGACTACACTGAATGAAATTAAATCATTTAGCTAAATTATTGTTCACTAAAACAAAGTAAACAGGTATAAAAAAGCAAAGTAATAGTAGACACTAACGCATTCCTTGTCCCAGAAAGAAAACTTATCCCAATTTATGTAAGGAAATGTGTAGAGCATTCTTTTAAAAAGTCAATTAGAAAGCTTTCACTCAAGTGTAATGATCACACAGCCTGGCACATAAATGATAATATCCTTGATAAATCATTCCTCTCAGAAGCCTGGTAACTTGTTGCAACTTTTGTTAAACCAGTATTATGTATGAATAGAATCTCTACTAATTATACAATATTAGATGGGAGATTAGTCCCAGATTCATTTTACTCACACGTACATAGTTTAGATTATTTTATTTTTTCGGCATTTAAAAAATACTGTTTTTAAAAGTACAGCATCCAAAAGTTTAATACAATAACACCTGAAGCAATTCCAAATGTTTGTGACTCAACACCTCGTCAACGTATTCAAACACGACGTGCAAAGATTTGTATTGGAACCGAAGATCACTTTGAGCATTTGCTGTAGTCGTTTGATAAATTCTTCTTTCACGTTTACAAAGATTTTTTTCTGTTAGCTTTATTATTATTAACTCAAATTAGCACATTTAAGATTTAAATAGAAACTTACATCATTAGTATTAAATATGTCAAACGTAATTTAAAGTTTCAATCTTGATATGTTTAATAAAAAAAATTGTACTATTTTCAGTTGTATTAATTGTCAACTAGACAGAGTATTTGTCATGTCATTCAAATAGCTTGTACTAAACAAACTTCGTATTAAGATTTTCAGTAACAAGCTCAGTCATAATTATAATTCCGAAGGCTACTTTGAAGTAAACAAACGCATGATCTTCTCGGTTACTTCGTTGCACGAAGGAGCAGATGAAGAGCAAGAATAAGATGAGTCTCAAACTCTAGCCTTATAGTGCACCTTCTTGCAAAGATAGTGACCAGGATATTTTGTTCTTTATTTTCACGCTCTGTGATCTATCTGAAGGAAAGCTTGAGGCATCGGAACTAAAACTCTTACTTTTTAAAAAATGCCGAATAACATTGCACGACTTGCCGTATCAAATTCTTTAGTGTAATCAAAAAGCACTAAAATTGTTACATATTCACAACTAGCGGCTGGCAGAAAACCATCTGTTATGTATACTATCGTATAAGTGGTGCGGGACCTGCACGAATATGCGGCAATTATGTATTTTATTTGAAGCTTCATTACTTTCTGCAAGATTTCCAGCATCGGCAATGGACTTATAAGTTTACGGTCCCTCAGCTCTAGGACTGAGCCTTTTTTTAGAGTAGAGAAGAACTATTGCGTGTTCTTCAGTAGCTGAGAAAAGTATTTTGTAATATATGAACATGTGTGTATGAGTTACAAAAAGCATTATAAACGGAGAACAAAAACGAATCATACGGACGTGTAGATTATCACAATACACTGGAGTAGATTTTATTGCACTTATTATATTATCAACCACGTCATTACTCACTGGAGAACACGATAATATCTCAAACATACAAATTATTATAGAAGAAAGACATACAAATGGATTAGTAGAAGGAGGTTTGCTATTAACAAGGTAATCGTTTATTTTGTCCGCCAGATGCACCAGTATTTCACATGCATTCCTTCCAAAACGTATAGACATTCACAGGAGTGAGACGAATTATTTTAAATTGCGCTTGATACGAGTTTATACGCAACAACGATAATGATGCCTTTATTGTAATGTGCATTCACGTAGTGCACTGCAAACGTAAACGCAAACAGAAAAACAATAAAAAGAAGTTTAATTACCCAATAAGTTTCCTTGTCGTTAATGACCACCGTACAAATAAACAGAGTAAAACAATTTCTGAGTATTTTATTTGGATGCGTGTAATGTATGTAAATTCTCGTACGAAACGTCCGAGGAATTACATGCGTTTTATAGTCCTCGTACGGTTAAAAATACGCCACTGGCTTGTAACCAACGGTCCTCGTTCACGACAGAAAAGGAAAACATTAAAACATCCACACGCCGGAGTTCCAAACTTTTTACGAGTGTCTAGAAATATCCATCCGTTCATTTGTTTCAAGAGTTGGCTTCAATGGATTCTCATTTCCTCCACTGATTATGTACTGCATTTTGTATGCGACACGGTCAGGGTTGATGGTTTGTTCGTCGTTTCGATTTCATGTGGTGCACAAAAGTGAACATAAACATAAACTCGAGATTCTGTCCTATACACAGAGGCGTCGCTGCAACGAAAACGCGCAACAGCTTTCCGACAAGAACTGAAATTAAATTACTAGTTACTCAAAATATCTTTTGAATAAACCTCTAAGGCAAGTGCCACAGATACAATTAGACCACAAACATTATACGGTAGAAAATATAACCAAAAATCAATTTTACAAAATATTAAATTCGCTACAAAGAAAAACGCTTTTCTGACAGATAAATAATCAATTTAGGATCGCTTCTATTAGTCTGGTAAAAGTGAGAGAATAACTACACTAGGGATAAATTTACACCCTGGATAAACCTGCAGAAACGAGTGTGCACTCATTAACGGCAATTATATATTTCGAAAGCGGTCGGTCATACCCGAAGTCGGGATCCATGCGCGTATGGTTAATATGTGTGTGCATGCCGGATTAGATTGATGATGGCGAATCGACAACGTTCTTTGTTATGCTCGACGAATATTAATAAATTTCTTAACCGATTTCCGACATTAGAATACATTGACACTATTATTGATACTACATATTGTTTGCAATAATTTGACCATACCACACTTTTGTGTGTAAAAGATATATTAATAGTAAACAACACCGATTAAGTGCGTAACATGATGTACCATATTAGATATAAATTTCCGTATGACTTTATTTATATGTTAAGTATGTGCAACATTTCGCAAAATCTTCAATTTCAAAAATTTTGGAGGAATACGTTCCGGAATAGAGATTGCCAACAAAAGGTCTATTACAGTATAATTACCAAAAAATATGGCTGACGGTAGATGAAACAACGGATGCAAGAAAGAATTATATTTTGAGTGCGTGTCAAAATTAAGAACAATATGAAATCCACAGTAAGAAATAAAAGAATATAGTTAGCCATGGGTAAGACTGCAGACTCCAAAAAATTCTATTGTATTTAGGCCAGTGCGTACACTGAGTTCGTAGGAACCATCACAGTCTTACTTACTAGTCTGTAGAAGACCGTAATGTACTCAGGAAGTAATAAATAATATCAGAGTTAGGACACCACAAAACATTCAAATTGTACCAAAGCAAGTATGATAGTTGTTACTGACGCTAACACAGTTATGCTTTGTGCGGGTCACTTATTCAGAAATGTTCAAATTCGTTACACATTATATGCCGCGTCATGCTTTACTCTTTACAGCGAAGACTATTCGAAATTTATTTTTCTTAACATTTTGCAAAAATAAAATTATAGCTTAACGCTAAAGAAACAACTGCAATCAAGCAATCCCAGATGCAATTCTAAAAACATCAAGTTGCAGCAGATTTGCAAGGTATTTATAAATATGTGCCAGTAAGCAAATTAGAAAACACTTCATTGTATTTACATCTATCGTTACTAATTATTGATAAAGTGTACATCATACTATAGACTTTAAGATGAAAACAGAAGATTTTATTAGATTACGACAGTTGCATAATAATGGTTCTCTGACACATCCGCTCAACAAATTCAAAGACCATTTTAACTACGCGAATATTACATCGTTAAATGTCGAACGTTCACTCTTTTTATATAAACCGATATTTTCAGAGCAACGGATGCGTCTCAAAGAAACTGTAGAGAGGTACACAATGTTGCATGTGTATAGTGCAACCCATCCGAATTTCTTTAGGTATACGCTTGTTGGGTAAGTCCATTGACAATTGTGTAAATAGTTTACTAGTGTTTTTATTAAGGGAAACCACTACACTGACGCCATTGCTATCCAAACCAAATAGGTAATTGCAATGATAATCATCTCTAACTATTTGCTATTCCATTCATTCCTAATTATATGTCTATCCATACTTTCGTAAGAAAATTGTCAAATTGATCCAATGAAAACATATCGTTTGTGTTTTGTTTGCACGTGTTTCTAACGTCTCTCAAAGATTTATAGGTTTCGATATTTATATGAATGTTATTTCAATTAATTAGGTAATATGTAGGGATAACATATCCTCTTTTAATTAAGGCACTCTTAACTATATGGCTACCCCTTTATATCTGTTAAAGGTAGTCAGCTTACCTATACGTTAGGAATTCAAATCTATCTTTGTAAATATATTGATTTTACTTGGTAAAAAATGCGAATTTTGACGGATAAATCACTCCAAAACCGAATTTCATAAATAACAGCACCTCGTAGCTATCTTTTACAATTTCACTTCTTAACTAATCATTAGTAACCGCTTACTTTATGTATACATATTATCGCTGTTAATATAATTCTAAGAAAAACTAATAAAAAAAATGTTCCTTTAATTAACTATAAGACGCAAATTAGTCTACGAGATCCAATTAACTGCGAAGGTGCAAAGGTATAATTACATAAAACGCCCGATGTGCGATGTGGTCAGTTACTGATGCAACTCATCCAAAACAATGTAAATCACGCGCCTAAAGCTCGCATGTCGATTGCGCCTTAGTTATTTACCAGAAAAGCACAGCCACGCCGGACACGAAACGAACGGTGGTAATCTTTTAACAAGACTCGCTGCTTTTATGGTCGTTCTTGTAAAATCGGGGATATATTTACTATTCACTTTTGAATATTAACGACCGGCATAAATTTAACTTTTACTGCTCCTTTGTGACCTGTCTTCTCTCCCATTGTTGGAGGAGAGACCGGCCTTCGAAAAACCGTCGTGAGGGTTCAACTCAGTTCTACCTGCTCACCAAATTCCCTCAGTCATTTTATCATTTTACAGTTTTGACAGGTTGTTTTGAGTATGCTGTATATACGCCTCTAGGAGGGGGAGAAGAGATGAATAAAGATCTTTTTTATACATATCCACATATGTATATTGTACGGTTACCTATCTTTGTCTTGTAATAAATAAGAACGAAAGGATGTTGCTGAATAGTATTGGGTCAATAGTAGATTAACATTATTTGCTATTATTTACAATGCTCCATTGCGTAACATATTATTTAAACCTACTGCTTACCAAGTTTCATAAGCTCTTTAAGAAAGAAGGTCATGGAAACGAAAAAAAATCCCAGAAATTATTAGATAGCTTTTATTTGATTGTACTACAGTGAACATAGAAAAGGAGACATCCTTTTTGGACCGAAAACCTGGCACTTCCACATAAACACTACCTTCAGAAAGTTTTATTTACAAACATAGAATATAATGATAATACTTTATTACCCAACAGACAAAATAAATATCCAATTACACGGCAAATATAAATATAATCAATGTACACCTGTGAAATAAATAGTTACCTACAAGTAAATGCAAAACTAACAAAAAAAAACTAAATCAAGTTGTAGTATACTTATAACTAGAGACCGGATTATATGCAAAGTGCATATATTTGATTTTATTTATTTATTATATTTTACGTCTATTTGTAGATGTCTTACACTGATTAAAGTTAATTAACGCTAATTAACTTTAAGCAGTGTAATACATCTACATATAGACGTAAAATATAATAAATAAATAAAATCAAATATATGCACTTTGCATATAAATCCGGTCTCTACTTATAACTAACTTACAACACATGTTGACCATCCATAGCCATATCCATATATACCCAGCCCATACATGCTTTAGTTAACTCAAAGATCTTTTCACCGGTGGTTAAAAAAGAAGACGAGACCGAACAATACCAACCACCGATGAACAAATAGTAGATATATGCTCAGTAACGGGCGGCCTTGAATCAAAGATGACACCCAAGTTCCCCATGCAGTTGTCTCTAGGCAAAAGAGATCCGGCTAAGTGATAACCATGGATAATTCGAATAACAAACAAATAAAAACTATAATTAAATTTGGTACCTCGGCTTTACAGATTCTGCGCGCTTTGTAAGTTATTCATACCCATTTGATGCAAATAGTCCCAAAATTAAGCATTTTGTTCAGCTTATCCCATGAAACCTCCATATGAGATAAGTCATTTGCTTTGTTTATCATGGAAAATGACCAATAATACGGCTTCGAGATAGCAATGAGTTGTTTTTCATTACGCAGTTATTATACCAGCGAAATTATCTTAAACCATCGTATTTCACCAAAAACAATAAACAAGCAATGCTATGACGTTCGTTGAGTAAAAACAACGAATGAAAATTATTCACTTATACCCAAAAATTGACATTTTAGTTGGCCCGTCCATTTTCCATTCAATCTCTCAAACGTGCAGTAAGTACTTTCCTACAGTCGCAACAGATGTTTTCGTTCTACGGTATAAATATTTCGTGTTTGAAGAAATACTGATGAATTGTGTATTTAGGTAATTTAGTTTGAAATAGGGCTTAGCGTTCTTATTAACATTGATTTTTTGGAAAAGTTCCTACCTGCTTTCAATCTTTGTAATGATAGTGAATATGTACACGAGGGCTATCGTTGAAAACTATGCACCCGCCATGAGCTATAAATGTGCTACTCCCGCGTCTCATTTCAGAGTTCGTTCAAAAATCCAAGTATCGCCAGTAATAACACATTCCAGAAAGTGAGAAACATTTTCAATCTGCCGCAAAATGTCGGTAAATCTGATAGCGCACCGCTGTACGAAATTATCACTCATTTTCAGACCGTAGCAGAAACATTCAGTTAACAAAACAAACTTGGATTTGAAAGTCACACTGAAGGCGCACCAAATGTTGGCTCCCCTCACTAATGGGGAGGGTAACAGTGTTGCTAGATTGAACACTACCGCATTTACTCAAGAAAACAAATTATTTAAATTATATAATTTTTCCAGACAAAAAGGAATATCTTGGGTAAGAACTTATTTCCCTACATATTTGTTCTTATTTCACCGTAGTAATTTGTTGCCTTTAACAAATAAATTTCTAATATAATGGGATAAGTATACTTAACAAATTTACAGTGATTATAAGATATATCTTAACATTTCAAAACTCAAACATTAGCCTTGTGGCAGACAAATAGAACGCTTCAAAAGACCGGTGCAGTACTGATTTCCTTTTTATCGTTTCGTAATCTAGCCATTGAGGTTGATCCTCTTGTTAACTTACCAGACGTTATCCGATCCAGACCAAGTCAAAAAGAAAACAAAACTCGAAAAATGTGTGCGACGGCTCATTGCGCGTGTATAATTGCCGTTCAGATAAAATAAATTAATTAGTGCGGTAAAACAGACAAGAAAATTCAATATTCAAATGTTATCTCGCAACTAATGAGAGAGACAGGAAGAAATCCAATTACTGGATATCAAATGCAGCTGCGGGTTAACAATTATACATATAGTAGACATGATCATGTATGTGGGGGTAAAGAAAGAGACAGGAAGAAAAAGAGTGAGAAAAAAAAAGAGAGATAGATTAAAGTAAGGTTTCGGAAATTCATCCCAGCACAAAGGACCCACGTACGAAGTTTTTGAAAACGTTTGTTTGTAATAGACCTTTAAGATTACTTGAAAAATAGTTTTTAATTGTCAATAAAAATATTCTGTATTTTTAACTACTACAGGTACGATTACTATTAAACCTTTTTAAACTATGTATATATGCGTATAAGCTTTATTAACTAATTAACTGCCACATTCTTCTTCTGGTCGGATAAGTTATATATATATATGCACAAAAAATTATGTAACAGTATAGTTATGTTCAAATTATGTTTTGTTTTGAAAATATTGATTATGACAGGTTGCATGAAAGAAAACTAATAAGGGACTATTTCTTTTATTATATGCGTTATCTTATAAACATAAAAGTAGCTATTATTTACGCCATTTTTCCATGCAGTCCACATGTAACACGACGTTACATTGATAATTGAATGTCCTTGTTATTACTAACGTTAAATTGAATTAAATTATAATTTCTTACTAATAAAATGACTCTAAACGTGAACGGCTTAGTCTTAGCGACGATCCAAGAGCAGGTGCACTAAAACGGTAATCACTCAGGAAAACGTCGATACCGTGCGCAAGATCATCAACGAAGATCGACATGTGACCTATCTCAAGATTGAGCCATTATTAGGGATTTAGAAGTCATCAAGTCAAAAAATTTTGCATGAACAATCGTATGTGAAAAAATTAGTTTCCATTTGGATATCGTATTTCTTGATCGAAGAAAGCAGCTAGAGTGAATTTTGGTCAAAAAACTCTGGACCGCTTCAATGCCAGAAACTCTAAAACGTGTACAACATCGTCAGTGGTGGTAAATCTTACATGTATTCATACGAGCCAAAAAATAAACGCTAGTTGTGTGTTTGGGTATTCTAAGGTGAAGAAAAGCCGACAAAAGCCATTCGTCCTTGAAGTGTCTCCAAAAATATGGCCGCGGTATTTGTCTGTAGAGTTGGCCATATAGCAACAATTCCTCTACAAGATCAAGAAAGTGTTATTACCGATTGGCACGCAACCAATCGTTTACCGTAAGCCACCGCTGAGTTTCGAAAAGCCAAGCCCAAACGAGGAATCATTCTTCACCAAGACAATGCAAATTCGCACACAGCACGCAAGACAATTGAATTTCTAACGTAACAAGAAGTCGAATTGTTAGACATCATTTCTTCAATCTTTAGCTATTTTGCATTTTTATCAACAATAATTTACAGGATGTAGCGTGAGAAATTATAAAAGCAATAAAACAAGTGATCAGAAATCAACATTTTAATGCCAACAATTTTCAAAAAGCCTCCCCATTGTGAGTGAGGCAATATCTTCATCGATTATAGAAACCATTTTGATGCATTCCGAAAATATTTTATACACTGCACGACTTATTCTATTTTCCAATTGCTCTATAGTTCTTATAGCATCATTAAATGTCTGATAGTCCTAAAGAAAGTGGTTGTTTGGTGTTAGCTCGTGAAACCGTGGTGATTACGGTATTCTCATATTACAGCCTATCACTTAATTGTGACGCAGGCTATTCACAAAGGATCAGACGTTTTGGGTACTATGAGCCGGTTCACCATCCATCTGTTGCCAAGCTTCGTCAAGATTGGTGTTTATTTTATTTAAAGTTAGTATTATTCTTTCTTGAATACAATTCCAAATATTTTTGTTCCGTAAGATGTCTCTCAATACGATTATTAATCAGTTCAATCAATTTCTTAGATCCTAGCGCTGTGGAAACGGTGTAAATTTTGTATGCTTCAGTATCGATAGTTATGACAGACTTCCCCATAAATCAAAAAGCTTCGTCCGTGAATATGTTTTGAGTAGCGTATCGTGTTCATGCATATTCTTCATCATTGTTTCGCAAAATGTCTTTCTGCGTACATCATCATCAATTACTAGTTCTTCGCCCACGGTCACTCGTCGTGGGCAACCAAGACTGGCAGCAGAGCAGCCATCGATGATCGCCATCCAGAAATGGAAACCTCACACTTTGTCGCAGATGCGGTTTCCCCGAGCCGAAGGTGGACTAAATAGCCGGACGCTCGAGTAATCAGCATCCCGACAAGGTTGAGACTACATTTCCACCCCGTCGAAGACACAACTCGCTCGAGCTGAAGGTGGATCGAGTAGCTGGAAGCTTGGGTGAGTTAAATCAAGACGGGAAACAACGCCCCACCAACTGCGTTAAGGAAAATTCGCTCGAGCCGAAGGTGGATTGAGTAGCCGAACGTTCGCGCGAATTCCAATCCGATGGGGAAGTTGAGCAAATAGGATTTCCAGTACTTCAAACACGTTATTCGATCTACGATCTACTACCAATTCTTGGCTACTTTTAGCGTTGAGTACTTTCATTTTTTTCAAAACAACGTCACGGATCATCTCAACCCACTGGCAGCAACATTCTATGCAGGGAAGATTGGAAGTATCCTCTAGAGATATAACAAATGCATCAATCTTCACGGGCATTATATACAAAAGTGTGTACCTAATTTTTGGTAATAAATTCATTTTGTTATTTACACATGTGTAGTTCTTATGAGCTATCGGAGGTTGAGAAACAAACAGCCCTTGGTATTAGGGTATGTAGCATAAAATAAATCTGAAAACTCTTCTTTGATTGTGTACAATCTAACGACTTCGCGTTTTTAACAGTTATGTGGAATTAATATTAAAATAGATCTTTAATACATTACTGTCATAAATATTTGTAACAATAGAAAGTGGCTATAGAAATTTGTAATTCTATGTTGCGAGAAAAAATAAATTCTCTATACATTAAAATTTCTATTTTGCAATATCAACTTTACACTGTTGAAAAATTGGTACTACTATATTTACAATAATTTCCACGAATATTCCAAATTAGAAAAACAAGCGTCTTTTTTCCTACAAAAAAAAAACCTGGCTAATTGGCATTCTTCCATGTGAACTCGTATAGGTGGATCATTTACTTTCCCCTCTAACTGTGGCAAAAGCAAAATCACCTGTTAATATACGATGATAGCTTATGGTTGAACGAGTAACTGACAGGTCATAGTGCATATCGCTGTAAGTGTATTCCAACCCCTCGACGAGTGTATTAATAATAATAAATATCACGAGGAACAGACAGGGGTGTGATTTTCTATTTCCCCCATGCAACAACCCGTCATAAACGTTTGCCTTATTGTTGTATTAGCTGTTTGGATGTGTATTCGGTTACGGATCGTTTATTAATAATTTGACACGCATTAGAATGGGAGATCTCTAGATGGTGGATGTATTACACATACCATTAAGTCAATAAAATCGTAAGTGCTGATAATGCGGTTATGGCCTACGGTAGTGAAAGAATTGATTTGCGTTTAGGATTATTTTTGCATATGTTAATCATCGTTGCCGAATATCTTTTTTATAACCGTGAATCTGCGACCTTATCTACATACGCGATACACGAGGGACAAACAGTCGTAAAATTAATCACATACAAATTTTCCACTCAAGTAAAACACAGTTTCGATGAATAAAGAATGTCAGCGACATGGTCTCTCAATAAATAACGTACAAGGTAATTTGAATTAAATCAAAGTTTGTATTGAATAAACATCAGAATGCCAGATAAATGTTCACCATGAACATTAATACAATAATACTGAAAGTCAGAGATCAACTTCAGATACTTTCGCAGATTAATTGTTTATAGAAGATATATTACATTGAAAATCATGTTCTCATTAATTCAATATGAAAGATTGTATTAGTTCAAAGTAACAACTTATTTGCGTTTCATTAAACAACACAGTTTGTGTTCATGTTTTTGTGTTGTATTTGCAATTTTTTTGCGTTAACTTGAGAATGATTTTAATTGCATTTTCTGAAAATAGTATATATTGCCAAGGTCATGGAATGTGTCAAAATAACAAAATTTTATGTTCATGTAACATAAATAAAGAAAACCTTGGTCTGGCTCAGGTTAAGGTACGGGACGAACGACAAACCTGTATTTACGCAATGGGATGGTGAAAAGCCATTATTTTTGTGATTTATTTGAAGTGAATCATAAAATTCCCTAGCTCAGAGGATTCTTATGTTGAACAAATAACAACAGCAACGAATAGTTTCTATCATTTCCATGTTGCTTTGTTTTTGATTATATTACTCACTTTGCGCGTTTTTTGATGTCTTTATAAAGGCAAAACTGACAATTACATGCAACATAGCCAAATCTTCGGGATATCAAATATAAGAAAATATTATTCGACTACTTGAGCAAGAAAGTTGAAAGTATATCCAATATCGAAACAAAACACAATAGCGTTACTTCAAACATAGCACATGTTACAATTAACATAACGTTATCTGATAATAATTCACACTTGAACATAATTATCTCCAACTTATTTCAAAATTATTTAACGTTATTGTTTTGGATTTTTGTGTATTTGATGCTTTGTTGTTGTTGGAGACGCAGTATACTTGGGACTCCCATTTCTTTTAATGCATACAGTGGTGACCACCAAAATAGAATCGCTATCAGGAAAATAACAATTTTCATTGGGGGAAAAATATAGAATGTGAAGCAAAAGCAAACAATGGCAAATATGTTTACTCTATTTATAAACACGAAAATACAAGATTTGTTAAGTAGAATAGTACTTTTCAATGAAATATGCTAAAACGTATTAAAAAATGAGCCACAACAGAATACAATTAATAATCATCTGACCAAAATCTTTAATATTTAGTTGCTTGCCCTTTGTCAGAGATGACAACCAGCTGTAGGCATCTTACCGTTGGAATGGCAGATCATTTCTTTTGGACTATCTCCCACAATTTTTGTTCTTTATTTTGTATCTCCCTATTGTGCTTTTTAAATTCTTCCATGGATTTAAGTCGCGAGATTATGAGACCCACGATAATAAATTTATTTTCGCTTCCTCAAAAATGCTTGCCTTACCCAAAGTATGCCTGAGATCATTGTCTTAGTGATAAAACCATTTTAACTGCATGTTTTTTCTCCGCGATAGATAGAAGATAGCATAACATTCTGAAGCATATTAGCATACCCATCTTGGTCCAAATTCTCTTTGATCCAATAAATTGGACCGATTCCAGACCAGAAAAACGCACCCCATAGCTTCATATTACCATCACCATGTTTGAATCTTTTTCGTATATTTTGACAGCAATTCTATTCGTGGTGGTCTTCTGACATAGTTACCACAGTTACATCAGAGTTCATATTTATTTTGGTTTCCACAAAATGTTTTTCCATTTGTTTAATGTTATGTGTACCACTCCAATCTATTCATTCACAAATCTGAGTCGACTTTTTATATTTTTGATGCTCAGTAACGGAACCTTTTCGGCGACTCTTCCATTTAGGTTGTTTTCCCTTGCTTGGCAACGAATAACACGTGCACTAATAGTTAACTTTAATTTGGTTTTAATGTCTCTAAATGATTTGAATGGATCTGCGCACGAAACATAAGCAATCTTTCTATCTGTTTGTGGCATAGTTTTAATGCGTTTTCAACCATTGTCTTTGAACAGCCTACCTGCTAGTTTCCTTGGTTATGCAATGCCAAAATCTGAGTCTTTTCAGTCAACGTGCAATAATAACGTGCTCGTCCCCTTTTAAGTAAGTCTATATGTGTTAATGGTAATTTTACAATTATTAATAAACTGCACCCTTACCTGATATAATTACAGCAAAAAAACATACCGTACCCTTGAGATGAGACTAGATCTGAGATGAGCAAGCGGCTTTGCTATTATGACCAGCAGGCACGAAATTCGGGATTCACTAACTCGGGAATTCCCCTATGCCCAACATGCCTAAGCTATCTCACGGTGATTTCGGTTAATTTTGCTTGTAAACATGTTTATAGACCTCAATCATAAGCGTCGGTGTGTCACCCGTATTCTGCATTATTATAATTACAATAGATGTTTGTTTTACAACATTTTGATGGCCACCAGTGTATTTCTATGACTTTACAGATTTCTTTACCATATTAGACTAGTATTACAGATATCTGCAGTCTTCTGCATTTGCAATCATAATTTTAAAAAAGAGTTTTTACATGAATTATTATTTGTCAGTCTTCAAAATGCAGGCATGCCACGGAAGCTTCAAAATTCTCATTACAGTTACTTTCTTGTAAGTATATGCAACAAGCACGCAAGATTATTGAGTATTGCTGCACCTCAATTTAATGTTTCCACAGCACTGAATGATACAATTTCACGCAATGAATGTAGAATTTAAACATACCACTTCAAAAATTTGTTGAATAAATGACTTTATCGGTGACTGAATATTTGTCTTCATTCAATGCAGCGACCGCAATTTCGCACCACAGTATTTACACTAATTTTATATCAATCTTTTGACTGTAGGCCTTTATATGCCCATAATTTGCGGGTTATTATAACAATCATCTACAGTGACCACTGTAAATGGCTCAATTTATTCAAGAACGATACCGAGTTCACAATTCCTACAGGAAAGTCAATTTGAAGTCATCACTTTACAGACTATTTTCTGGGGCACTGTACATACAAGTTCATTTTTCTTCGGTAAACAGGTGACTGTAGCGATTAAATGCACATTAACCAAATTTAACTGAAACTATAAAAGATTCTCAAACTATATTACACAAAAAGCAGGCCCTCGCGCAGTCATTGTGGAAAAATTAAGATAACATATTACATAGATTGCTGTTTGTACACTAAGAAGTACAAATATCTGAATTTAGATATTTGTTGTATCAGAATAATTCAAGAAAAGCAAACGGTAGACTAATTTAAGTGTGATCTGATTCAACTTTCATATTTAATATCTATGAATACAATTCCCAAATTAAATTAGCTCATAATTTAAGTGTGCGAATATTTAAGTTCACTGGTGTACAGAGCAAGATACATGTTCGCATTAAACGAATTTTTCAGCGTATATAATCCTGCATGAACATACAACGGCACGCATATATACAAACACGAATACGCGTACAAGTATACCTTTTTAATTTCGTCCTCGGGTCATTAGTGTTAAGAAAAGGTGATAATCATACCCGGTCGTTATTTATGTCAAGCTTAAAGTAACGGAAGAATATTAATCAAGCTATAAAATCCAACGGGCAAACCGCATAAACGTGTAAAAAGTGCCATAATCATGAGCAGCTAACAACCCTCGATAAATAATTGATGGAGAGAAGAAAACCGGTCCTCCTCTCGAATTTCAGAACAAGAGCGAGGAGCCAGCGAACGAGCCTGCCTTCACGCCATCGTCAAGCGGCGCATCGACGGTAACGTTAACTGCTTGTACCCCGCGGGCAGTTCTCCCATAAGGTACGAGGGAACATCAAATGAATGTTTTTAGAACAGATATTTCGGCTACAGTAGCTTATACAAAAGGTTTAGCTTCGGATTAAGGTAAGGTGTAATTGTGTTTCCTAACATTAGAAGTAATAATAATAATCTTTATTATTTAACATGTGACTTTAATTACAGAACAAATATACAAACTGTGAATACATTACATCGTGATTATATCTTAATTTGAAACATATAAAACACACATGCGTTTGTTGCTAAAATAACGTAGAGTCCGATCCAAACCTGATAATACTTCATATGCGTGATGAGAACTTCCATCCAAGCGAAAAGCATCCGCACCAAAGCGATCGTATAAATTTCTCGCTTCTTTAAAATACAAGCACCACGGAATAGGAAAAGTGTATAGCCTACCGGGTACACCAATAACGCATCAAACTATTCCTCCTTTAATAATTATTACCCATTAATTCTTTAGGAAACATTATTTGTTTTTGTTTCTCTTAATTTAAAAAATTACAAAAAGTTGTAAAGTGTTATTGCATGCTTATTTCTTTTAAAACTTAGCACGTGCCTACTCCTTTATGTTTAATTGACATTTGCATTTAAAATCAATCTAAAAAATCAATCCGACATAATTGTGCTGCGAAGTGAATAAAATTAAATTGAAAATAATAAGTGTGTAAGGGACTTCAAGCACAATTTTGTACTAAATATGCTATTATGTTGATGTACAACAAATTTTGATAAAGAATTTAGATTGTTAGTTTTATTATGAATAATTATGTGTAATTTTGTAAAAGATTTAATAAAATTGTGTACAAATTATAAAAAATATATCAAATCCGATTTTGTATATGCTTGGGAGTTATTTGTCTTATAGCCCATTTAAAACATAATTCTCAATACATGCCCAAAGAAATTGTTTAAAGGCAGGTCCGGTGACTTCCGACTATTACCATTAAGCTTATCCTTACTTCGCAAAAATTAAATAATTTATTTTACAATCAACGTTTCCAAATAAAATACACGCACTAATATGCTGCTGTCATTTTATTATTACGTTACTTTAGCAAGAAACATACGTATATGCTGTTACGACTTAGAGTATACACATTAATATCGGTCGTTCAGAAAAATCCAGAAACAAGCAAAATTTGGATAAATACCCTAACCTATGTTTATAGTTTATTAAATTTTAAACGTTGTCTGTCAATAATTGTCAGGAGTTGGTATCAAAATAGTAGATAATGTACACAAACCATTCATAATTGAATCAAAATAGTTAAAAGATTGATAGGCAGTGGAAATATTGCATTCAATATTGCTTAAAAGAGTTTCTAAACAAATTAACCCAAACTTCACAGGTATTGCAGCAAACTCTACCCACACAAATTAATAATTTATTCAGAATGCAGCGTTTCAAGAACACATGAACTCTCATTGCCAACCCAGTGACTCACTATGTAGTATTGTGGTAACCCAAACATATTTTTAATTATAATACTTTCCAGAATACACTCAATAGCGTTATTGTAGCATTTCTACAAAAATTGATAAAGTAAGAGACGACCAAGAGGGTAGAAGGCGACTAAAATTTTGGAGAGAAAAAGCGACTAATAATGTCAGACAAATAATGACTAATTCCTCAAAAACATGAACACGAACTCTCATTTAACAAACTAGATTTTATTGGTTCTTGTTATATGATTTTAAAAGAAGATTTAGAATTTTTTTCATATCATATAACTCGTTTGTAAAAACCCTTTGACATTGATTATCCGCGAAATATTTTGTGAATGATTTCAAAAATATTTTGATTATGAACTCTTTGGCGAAACCTTATTTTCGGACAAAAATAGTTTCATGTTATATTACATATCAACCCATAAAACATAAGAATTATCGATCGGATTTTCTTTAATAATACTTTGAATGCAGACAAATATCGACAAAACATGCGCTTTGCTTTGTTTGATTAGCCTCGTGATGATATTTTCGTTGATAAAATTATTTGGGTTACTTTCAATAAGATAGTGCTTAGAACTCGCGCATCGAGTGAAGCAATAAATATGATAAGAGAAGTGTTTGGTCATCATTTAATTAACGATTGCAAGGACTGTGTGGTTGTACAATTCACAGGTATAGCAGTAAACTCCACTTACACAAATTTATTAATTAGGCGGAACGCAGCGTTTCGAGAGCACGTGAACTCTCATTGTCAACCGTGTTACCGACTGGTCGCATTTGTCAAATTTGTGTGAGTGGAGTTTACTGCCATACCTGTGAATCTTTTAATTAGTTGGAACATAAATTTTCTTCAAGATCTTGTGATCTTACACTATGTATGTAGTTTTCTTTCCCAAGATTTTATTCATATCCACTGTAATTAATAAATCTCTTAAACCATCTATTTGTTGTAGTTCGATAAAATTGCCTAATATGAATCGTGATATATTATTTTATGTTTATTCCATTGTTATGTTCATAAAATTGGTGATAACTGGAAACTGGCATTTAATCCGATTTGTAACTGGTTGCAAATCAAAGTTGTTTGCATTTTTCTCATTTGCACTATGAATGTTTAGTTAGGCGTGAAAACTGAAGAAAAATACAGAAAGGAGTAGGATATAGATGCTGATAAATTTGCAAACTGTAAAAATTTTACATTTAAAACATGTGGTTACCAACAAATGAAAATTGAAGTCCAATTAGACAAAGATAAAAAAATACAAGAAACTTTTAAAAATGTTCTTCGTCACAGTATTACTTCTTGGTAACTGAATTATGTGGTATTAAGAATAAAATTGTACCTAATAATAGACTAAATATAATTACTAAGAAAAAAAATACCGGCATTGCGACAAAACGTTGTAAACTCTTTAAATTGCTGATCTATTACATCTCACAATTAGTGATACAGCATGTACTATACCTCCACTCGAGTATCCAACCGATACTCGATCCGTTTTCCCATTGCTTAATTCAAAAGCATAACCCTAATCAGACTTGATGCATAACTCTAGCATTAACCGTAGATAATCCACCATTTGACGTAAAAACTACTTAATAACACTTTATAAGCAATTATTTAAAATTGATTTACGTGATGGTGTTCAATATCATAGTAGATATTGCCTGGAAGTCGACATCCAAAAAACAATAATCACCAGAATGGAGTAACTTATATAGGATAAGTTAAACAGGATAGCGACTGGTTGAAGACGCACTCAGGATTTAAAACGCAGTCATTTCTTTTCATCAGATACGATCCCATGTGAGTAATAGATACCATCTACAAGAAATAGAACATCACCCGAAACATCGCTCCAAGTTTTCATAATTACGCATCATGCACATCACCGAGTAATCTCATAGTTAACGAACATGAATTATAGATACATACATAAACGTTACCCAGAATAAGGAAATCACATACTACACTCTTCCACTAATTAAATAATAACAGCTAAGAAATACTGTTGAATATTAAAGTTGCACACACGTATATACATATGTAGCAATGAACTACTGGTTTTAGAGTTCACCGTGTAAATCTGGTTATATCTTTAGAGATATCTGAACGTGTAGCGTGTTTACTAACTTGGAAAATTAACTTTAATAGGGAGTAGTCAGTAGCGCGCGCTGAGCATTAAGCGAAAGTTTTACCGGTACATTTAAATAGTTGCACATTCTTTTAAAGAAGTTATTTTAAACCATTTTCTAACAGAATTTCTTGGTAATAAAAAAGTCAATAATGATATTTTTAGAATCAAATATATATGCATAAGTCTCTCCCGGTTTTTGCTACAAAGGAATACGTACTTTTCAAGGGAAATTAACTTTCTTTTATTTAAAATATTGGCGATCGGCTTCTACAGATTCCGCACAACTTTCAGGTAATTTATGGATACCGTGTCAGAAAAACGATCCATCCAAGCGATTTCGAAGGCGTTTTTCACTGGTTTTGCTGCGTGAGACGGCGCATAGTCAAAATCACTTTGCCATGTCTTCTGGCCCATACCGGTCGTCTTTCGATTAATTATCTGTTGGCGATACCGTTGTGTATTAACGGTTTCCTCGGCCTTCAAGAATTCATAATAGACAATACCGCTCTGGTCCCACCAGATACAGAGCATGGTCTTCTTGACGAAGCGATTTGGCCTTGGTGTTGAAGGGCCGGGCTCGCCACGTGAAAGCCACGATTTTTCCCACTTCGGGTTTTCAAAATAAATCCATTTTTAGTCACCCGAAAACGCGATTTTCTATTTGACGTTCATTTAAATCGTGTGGTGCCCATTTACCGAGTATATTGATCTACCCCATTGCTTGTAAACGTCTGCTAATTATTTCTTATGACACACGCAATGTTTCTGCTAATTGCCTTTAAGTTTGAGTTGAGTCATCATCTTTGCACTCTTGCAATTGCTCGTCTTCTCATTTTTATGGTCACCAAAGCGCTCACTGTGTTTCACATTGAAATCACCATTTTTAAATCGTCGAAACCATGTCCAATATGTTCTAATAGATGGAGCGTGTTCACCATATGTTTCTACCAGCAAACGATGACTTTCAACAGCCTTTTCTTTTTGATTAAATAACAAAAGTAATGTGTGCCTCATCGGGCATAAAACTCGACATGATCACGGAACGATAAAGTAAAGACCCTAGTTTCTGGCGGACTCAACGTGTGTGTGTTTGTTGTTTAAATGTCAGACGAATAAAATGACGTGTGTGTCAAATTAATGCGTTGCTAAATTTTCGCTACCGTCATCTCTTAGTTAAGCCGGAAAAAACTTATGCATACACCTGGTATATATAAATGGTTAACTTATTATTAATCAAATTAGTAAATGCATAAAAATCGCTCGATCCTTGTTTCAGACATACAGATAAAAGTTATAGCTCACTTATATCACTTATATCGAAGCTCACTTGCTCCTTTCGTTCAGCTAATAACAACGTATGTTTTTTTACAGTTAAATTTTGCCATGTCTTTATTGTGGGACGCTTATTATATTAGTTTAATGCACCAATTAGTAAACACATACAAATGCGACTGTGTGATCTGATGATCTGAACGATTCCAACGTATGGTCGATAATTCGTTTTATTTTATTATTCAAAAGACCAGTACACTATCGATTATACACTGGTAGGAACACAAATTAAGTTAAAAACACTCAATCACATAAACAATTAACTTCTACAATCTTTGTTTTACAAATTCGTGATTGTCTCACAGTTGCTTCCTTCTAACTAAGGAAAACTCCTGAACTATGCGATCAATACTACCGAATTTTGACTTACGGTTGTCCTAAAGTTTTAGAACTAGAAATCTTACTCTTTTGAAGTTATGTTGTGTTCTATTGCTGTGTCTATCGTTATGTTTTCTACTGAATGAATCATTTATGAAGCTACATCGTGTTCTCATTGATGTTCTGTTGTGTACTGAATGAAATGACGCCCTGATATAATTTATGTTGTGCTATACTTATTTAAACGAAAATAAAATTAAATTCAATCAAATTCCACATAACGAATGTAATTGAAAATAAGGTGTAACACTTTACACTACAACAGTCTACATTACTCCACGCTACTGAAGAAAACGAAAGGAAATCTTATGCTTATGGAGATGTGGGGATACAACTATTAATTACGTATAATTACGAGCGCATGCGAGTGTAACTCTGCGAAATGGAAATTCTTAGTTCATTAATGAAAATAACCTGCTCCTTTAAATTGGTTAATAACTAACATAAATTTTCAATTCCACTGTAGAAGAAAACACACAAGTTGTATAAACCACTGAATTTACGACCTATGTTTGCTAAAATTCTATTCTCTACTCACCAATTTACAGCAATGCAAAATATTCAACTAGATGCTTACCTGAAACAAACAAAAAAAATTAGTTTACATTTCGAACATTTAAATATGCGGATCAAATCGGATACCGCATATACGAACATATTCGAAGTACAGCAGCACATTGTACTACATTTCTATTTGTAAATATTAGCACAAAAAATAAACCACGTCCACAGCAGAACACTGTATAAACACGGGTTTACGCTTCTACACGTGATTTTGCTGCGGCTTCGCTGTATACGTAATTATCTAAATATTACGATAGGCTTATGTTTAATTTTATAAAACAAACATTGAATTTAGTTAAGGTCTGATCCGTTAGAAGCAAATTTAGCGATTACAAATTAAATATACTGTAATTATAAAGTAATGTGCTTTCAGAATCTTTGGAAATCGTGTGAGCTTTTAACAATGACGCCAACAACAATTTAGCATATCTTGGACAAATAATTATTTTTGCCATATAGATATTGAATTGTTTTCAAATCTTGGGAGAAACCCTATATTTTCTATCCATATTCACTAATCTTTTAAAAATGAACAATGAAAAATAATGAAATTTAATAACCTTTTAATTTGATAAATTAATGAAAACAGCGTATAGCCAAATTTACATTTCAGTAAATTTCAACTAAATTTGCTTATTCTCGAAATGATCCATCTTCATTGTCTCAAGACAGTGTAAATTGGCGAATTTGTCTTTTAGACCGGAAGGAAGCTATTGTTGCACGTAAACATTCACTACCGTTCACATGGATAATGTTTAGGAGAAATTTATTAAAAAAACAAACTTTACTAATTAACTTAAAATGTTATTGACAAAATAGTACATTTTAGTAAAATACATATTGTCATAATATTTCTTCAAAGTAACCTCCTTCTGCTTTAATAATTGCCTGATAGATACGCGACATCTTTAGAACTAATGGCTCCCAAAAGGATTCGTCTATAGCATTCCACACTTCTGGCAAAGCATTCAAGAATGCTGCTTTTCCAGCCGGAGATTTTTTCCGGACCTCACGACCCAAGTTATCCCACTACAGCTCAATGGGGTTGCAATCAGGGCTCTATGGCGGCCACTTCATTAAGAATAGGACTCCTTCAGAAGATTTGTCTTGAAAATAAGCTTTAACCACCTTTGCGTCGTGTTTGTCTCATTATCTTCACGACAAATGAACCCCTCTCCAAGTA
The DNA here is from genome assembly GCA_023509865.1 of Trypoxylus dichotomus. Lineage (NCBI taxonomy): Eukaryota > Metazoa > Arthropoda > Insecta > Coleoptera > Scarabaeidae > Trypoxylus > Trypoxylus dichotomus. Next base: position 40,054,153 of record CM042074.1, on the reverse strand, counting down.
ATTCACATCCAGTTGGTATCACATCCTCTTGTAGGATTCTCAAATACAGATCTTTTGTTATTCTTTCATCTATTTCAATTAATTTTCCAATCCTTCCATCTCCAAAGCAATCATGATGTTTTCTCCTCCATGTTTCGCTGTTTTTGAAATACATTCGTCTAAGATTCCTTGACGGAGACGAACAAAGGTGTATATTTTATCTTCATCTACTACAGTCAACTTTTTCAATAACTTTGTATTCTGTATGCGTATTGCATACAAGCTTCTTGTGAAAGTCATTACGATTAGATTAACCACCAAATTAGATCAATATCGACCTCTTAACAAGCAGGTTTTAGAGAAAGATATAGCACGATAGAACATGTCCAGACAATACGTGCATTAATAGAGAAGTGCAATGAATATAATATTCCACTCCACTTGGTGTTTGTTGACTATAATAATAAGGCATTTCAGCCGCTATGGATTACGTAAGAATCGATTCGAGATATTAGGAACCTCTTAAACCACATATACTCTAATACTACACTGCAACTTCCAATCTCAGATGACCACGTAACAGACAAAATTAGTGTTAAACCAGGAGTGAGACAAGCCAACGCAATATCTCCTAAACTATTTACCTTTGCCTTGATATTGTAGCGATCAGCACCAACCCTGAAGAATGACAAGAAATGATAGATGAGCTTGAAATAACATCGGAAGAAATAAGCCTTTTTATAAATATCGGAAAAACAAAAGTATTGTCCGTGAACAGCACAATATGTAGAATTGAAAATAATACTTTGGAAAAAGTGGAAGAGTACATTTATCTAGGGCATACAGTAAAACTCGGGAAAGAAAATCAAACTGCCGAAATAAATAGAAGGGTGTGCATGATGTGGGCAGAAATAAGTAAATTAGGATTCATACTAAAAGACTCCAAAGTAGTAATTAACTTAAAAAGAGAAGTATTTAATATGTATATACTTCCGGCATTGACATATAGAGTAGAGACCATGTCACTAACCCTCAAGTCTGCGACCAAATTAAAAACAACAGACAGGACCATCAAACGAGTTACGCTGGGAGTAAGTTTAATAGATTAAATAACTAACCATGAAGTAAGACAACGAACTGGAGTGGAGAATGTCATTGAAAGAGTGGCAAGGAATAAATGGAGATGAGCAGGATACTTAGTGAGACAGGAACGAGTAAAATCACGTTCTCAAATGGAGGCAAGACTATACAAACGAAACATTGGAAGACCGCATAAGAAATGGTTGACGGCATAAAGGAGAAGGCTGGCAAGAACTGGTTACAGGTGGCACAAGATAGTATTAGGTAAAAGGAAAAGGGGGAGGGATATGTTCAGGAGTGGACAACTAGATGCTGAGGAAAAAGAAGAAGAAGACTGGTTTATACATAAACGTTTATACGTCTCTCTTTGAAACAAAATGTTAAAAAACACCTTTTAGGCCCTTCGGTGTAAAACTGATTAAGTATAATTGTAAACAATATTTGCTAAAATAATTTTGGTAGTACAACATATCTTAGATTAGGTCTTAATTTCAACACACAAATTATTTATTACTTATTTTTTAAGCTTAACACGAGAACATTTTTATCTGCGTAGTAGATTAACCTGACCTGCTACAAAAATATAACAATCACTTTCTGTTCTGTCCACTCTCAAAGTTTGAGTTCAAAAGGAAAAACAAAAATATGTCGAAACTAAAATTATCAAGTTGATGTGCATTTACGAAAAGTATTAAGACTGTGTATGTCAAAATGTTTGTCGATTGCACAATAACGTATAACAAAGAACTAAAAATAATTTCTGGTTAAATAGATACAAACAACATCAGAATTAATCACCGTGTTCCTATCTCGACGATTTAATGTAAACGTCCGTTCCAAAAAATATTAATACAACCTGTTATCTGTACCTAAGTGTACCCGACAGTTAAATTACTAACTACCTTCAACTCAAAACGGAAAGCAACGTACAAGCTGTACCGAGCATGAACATAGTGAACAGACCGTGAGAAAAATCATGGAACAAGTGTCAATTCAGAACTATTCACGTCTCCGTCTAGCGCTCGCAAGCCGTTCGAGATTTACTATGAAGCTAGATATACACGCACCGCGTACACGCCGTGCTATAATACCGCCGAGAACGCATGGCATTGAAATCTCTCCGAATGGCATTAGATTTATATCAGAATTAAGAATCTTCTCGCAATATAAGTCCATTGTGACATAACTGCTTTGTAAATGCGCCTTTGTTGGGAGCTGTTTCCAGACGGTTTTAGGTAAACGGCACGCCGCATGGCCGCACTCGAAATCCGCATTCTGCATTTTTATGGTCGTCTTTCTTTAGTCCTTTTTTTGCTTCGTCGTTTAGCGTACGTATGTATATATAGCATATAAATACGTATAGAAGCAACGCACCACACGTACGGCAATAGATACTTCAACTGTTGACGTCTATTGCCCAGAAGATGAGAAAAATTTGCGTTGTCTAATAACGAATGCATGGCAACGAAGAAGTACAGTTGTTTTAAGAGGAATAAGTATTGGTAGCGGATAACGAGGATACCTACCTAACCAATAAGGGAATTCTAAGAAAGAAAACGTTAAAGCGGATGGCTATAATAAATTTAATAAACCTGAGTAAAATAACGAAGTTAGATTGAATATTAACGTATTGGTAAGACACAGTAATCATTAAAAAACACTCGACATATACATAGATTGAAGTTATTTTGTAATGCTTTTTATCGATAATACAATAAGGTAAATTGAAATAAGTTAGAATTAGAATTGTATTTAAAGCATGGTAACCAATAACCATAACCAGCAAATACATATCCACAAAATCTGCAGTTCCCTTGATATTGCATTTATAAACTAATATTTTGCTCCACAATAAGGTCAGAGTTAAATAAACATATTATATAACCATAGTGTAGTTATTTGTCAAAATGTCAAAACCTAATCTGACAACTGCATGTCAACGGCGTAACATAAACTGAACCACCTACACTTAGTTAACCGCTGTCACTAACGCCACAGAATAAGTAATTTACACGTTTTTACAGTTATTCTACCAATTTAAGTTTAAGGAAAAAAGTTCAAGGCTTGCTAGAGGGTAAATTTAATCGACCATATGGTATTACACGGTTTTTATATTAGCAAAGATTAGGTAATTATAATGCAAAAAAAGCGTACTTTTGGTATGGTACCACCCAAAAGCTCACGAAATTAGCGGTAAGGAAAATTGCAAAATCTCAAGATTGCATTCACCTCCGTTACAATCAAAGTGGTCACGTTGGTAGTACAAACATCGATTACCTAGCGTCTCTGCTACGGAAAGGATGCATTCTTGAAGTCTTTATTTCTGTTAATGTGTCAGTACCGTCTATGATTCAGTTTCAATGTCCTCTCTCGTATGAAATATTTCCAATTTCTATTTGATTTTCATATTGCAAGACAAAAACTCGTAAAAAGCCAAATCGGGCAAGTATGCTGTATGATGAAAATTATATGTTGTGTCGCATTACTACAGCGGAAATTCCAGTCATCTTGTGCTGTTTCCCTGGATGTATTTTTCTTATACCCTCCCTTGGTCCTGTCAGAAGGTCGCTATAGATTTCATCATTAATCATCATTGTGGATAATGCCGTCAATACCTAAAAATTATATATTGACGTTACTTTTGACTTAGACTTTCTTAGGTAGAAGTGAAGATAACTTACTCTATTTCAGCGATCACTTTTTGGTCTTTTAGGATCATATCCATAATTTCAATGTCCGTCACCTGTGACAATTTAGTTTAGTTCCAAGCTGTTCTGTTAATTAATAAATGAATGTTTTCGAGGTTGGACAGTATCATAATGAGCAGAATTAATGCAAAGAGAGAAGATGGAAGTAAAAGGGAAAATGCGAAACAGAGAGAGAGAGAGAGAAAAAATAAAATAAGAAAGGAACAGCAAAAGAAAAGAAAAAACAAAAATAACGAAAAGAGAAACGACGGAATCTCAATTCTCTAGAGGCATCCACAACATGTGACATTTTTTTTCATAGCTTCTTAGCGGAGATAGCATGAACTTCGTTGCTCTTCTTTTCGCGATTAATTTTTTTAATAAAATCCAATAACATATGACAGGTAATAATCCCACAATATTACAGATGTCTTGCATGGTCTACCTACGATCATTCATAACTGCATTCGGGATAGAAACGACAAGTTCTCTTATAATGCCGGCTGATGGTCGTCCGGAGTGCTCATCGTCATCGACTAATATTTAGCAGTTTTTCGAACGTTTAAATCAGTCGTAAGTTCATGTTTGACGTAAAGTCTCGTTCTCAAATTCATCCGTTCATGAATGTGCCTCAAATTTAGAAAACTGTTAGATAGATTGCTCGTATAAAAAGGAAAATCCAAAAATCTTGACAGGACAAAAAGTTTACATTACGACTTGCAACTTTTGAAAACCTAGAGAAGAATTTAACTTTTCGATAAAAAAATTCGTGTTCAACTTTTTTATAGACTATACAAATGGACAAAACGTGTTAAAGAAAAGCCATTGAGTTACAGCACTAAATTTTGCTAAAATTATCAATAAAACCATGATTTACTTTTTTGGCGGCGGAACTGTGGCCTTAATATTTACGGAAAATCCTCGATGTGCTGAATAATCTATGCAAATAACCTCACTAGCATGTACTCAGTTATTACATAGAATTGCAATAGAATTTGGAAAACAAATGACAGATGAGAAAGTTGGTACGAGTTGTTACAGAAAAAAAAGGGAAGCTGAGGTGTTTCAACGACCATCGCGTTTACAAAAATGTTCTATTGGGGGAGTTCGTGCACGCAAAATTTATAGAAATCATTATAAAATACAACAGAATAGTTTATTCTGTCATACGACTTATTATAAAAGCATAAGACAAGATAATGTTTTTAAAACAACCAAAGTCATAAAAATGTACCTGTTCATTCATAAAAGCATATTAACAGTGCCAACGTGTTTTTTTTTTAGCAATCACCACCCTCCATATTTCGATTAGTCTAACGTCTTTATGAAATAGGGATAAGAACTATAATAAAGGTGACAAAATTATTCTTTCGAAGTTACCAGAAAGTCACACATTGTAGCATGGTTATTGAAAGTCTATCCTTATTGATATGATTACGAAAATTAAATTAATAGCGTTTAAGAAGCGCCAATATAAAACACAAGGTCAGTAAGGTGAAAAAAAGAGTCAATTAAATATACAAGCGATAGCCCTCTAAAAACAGTCCTGAAATTTCTACTTCATCTACGTCATCATTATCGTTTACTTATAAGGTATTCATCTCAGTTATTGCCCCCGCACTAGAATGCTTTTAAATATTATACTACGCTTTCACTCAACGTAATATAAATTATAGTTAGTACGTACTTCTTATAAACGCTTAACAGTACCTACACATGCATATATGGAAACCGAATAGGTTGCAATCTCTTTAACGATAGAGTAAACATAATTTTCAAGCAGCCACCATAACCCTGGCAATTCGACATGTTTATAAGCGCCTAATTACGGTTTCAACAGCACTTAAGAGATAATTTTGAAGTACTGGCTATCCGAACCAACTTTAATCACGCCGTTGCTCCACAAAGCCTCCCAGCTCGCCCAGATAGTGTGTTAATGGCAACAAATTGATTGACCGTGCGTGAAGAGATCTACGGTAACTGTTGCTAGCGCCGGCATCCATGTTCAGTAAATTCTGTTTTACGCTAGGAAGTAAAATGGTATAAGCTTAACAACGCATAATAAGAGTCGATAGCAAATGCTTACAGGTGCAACATGTTAAAGAAAGCGAATCTTTAGTTATTTATATTTATACACGGACTATTTATTTATTTATTATTATCTTATAACGCTATACTTTATTCACGCATTTTGCAAGTACATTTAATTTTTCAAGTTAACAAGAAGAAATTATATATACATATGTATATATGTATTCACTACTAATTCGCACCTTTAAAACATTAGAAAAAGTCAAAAACTAATTGCTTTATTCTATACTTATACAAAGAACTGTAACAGTTACAAATACAATGTGCTTACCAATTTGCTAACAGAAATGGCAGAGCACATACCAAAACTTGGTAACCTCTCCTTGTAACACCTCAAAATCAAATTATATATTAGACAAATATAGTTTACCAGGTATGTGGGTTGAATAATTAGAGAAATAACATAATGTGTTTTGAAATCGACAGGAAAAAAGGATAAAATGAGTAGAGAATTTCGTAAATTTAAAATGGATGTCTAGTACAACTGAACGACTTTCTATTTTATATTTATTTATATTTATTTTTTTTTTTTACCTTTCGTTGCTAGTGTAATCAAATATCTATGCAATTAATATCGTTTAAGTTTAGATAAATACATATTACTTTCATTTACAAGAACAATCCAGTTGTTTTGGGGTTTCCCAATAATGCAAAACCTTGTAAAAGTGTAGAATTGGTGAACTGGTCAGCAATTCTACACATCTAACACAAAGTAACTTTAAGAGAACACAAAATAACTTCAGTTAAAACTCACCATAACTTCAACAGTTCAGTACAAGCCGCCAAAGCATACATAAATGTACAGGAGAGCAACGAAAAATAAATAACAGTACACGCAGCATTAGTTGTTTAGTTTCGTGAAACCAAGCCATATGAACACTTAACATTTCGAAAATTCCTTCAAACCAGGAGGAAAACACATATTTATTCGAACCAGGGAGAATTTACAACGGGGATCTTCATTTTGTTGCATAGTGTGAGTTTGATTTACTCGGAATGTTTTTCTGCATGTGTATTAGATATTTTTTGTAAACTAGTTCATTTTGTTTTTCATTTACAATATAAACATGTGCATCCAGTGAACTTGCAATTTCATTTACTTATTTTACCGTCTTACGTGCACATAAACGTTATGACTGTTAAGTCATTTTTTAAGTAAATATTACTAACCGTATTTACTTAATAAATAATGTACTCAGACAATCTTTCTAACCACGATGATGAGAAATAAAAGAAAATCACTATCTTGAATATACGACGGGGTATTTTTTTAACTTCGTATCGAACATAATATAAAGAAAAGTGTGGATAAGAAACGATTTTATTGCTATGGGCCAAGTACAATCGAAGCATTTTTCAGTATAATCACTGCGGAAATTGAGACATTTGTTAATATCCCCTCTCCACATAGAAGGTTGGGGTCAGAGTGTTGAAAGAGGTCTCCATAGCTTGTCGAAGCTAGTCATTACCGGGGAAGCGCTATCCTCCCAGGACTGTCGAAAAAATTTTAGTTTCTCGACGCCTAACTTGAGCTCCATGTCGATCGAATACTTTCCAATGAAATTGCTTAAGAAGCTGGGAGCTGCTCTAGAAGACAGCATACCCTTTCTTTTATATCCAGTTACTCTCTACTGGCAATACGATGCAATTTCTCCCACGTTATTCTCTTTTGTTTGTAGAAAACAAATCATTTGGCGGAAGAATCAATTACTACCCGTGTTAACTGACCCGCAGCTTAGCTTCAAATGATGTGTTCGATTCAACAGTACCAAACATAATGGAGGGGGTGCTGCGTAGTAACAAAGTGCACAAACCCACCTTCAACTTCTCAACGCAATAGGAGGTTGAAGAAACGAATACTCGTCGTAAAAATAAATAAATATTTGTCAAATAGACTAATATCACCGTTCATACGTGTTGAATGATATCGTATGAAGAAGCAGCTAAAGAAAGCGAGAAAATTCCAAATAATCAATTCAACTCTAAATATAAAAGCTGGTGGAAATGCGACTATTTAAAGAAATGAGTGATGAAAAACATTATTTTATAACAATTGCATAGTTGTAATGTCTGTCTGGATTGTTAGGTACTTTATGAATCAGAGATAATTGAATTCATTTCACAAAGTTTTCTTCCTGAATACTTATTTATCGTGATAAGGTAAAAAACTAGTTAAAAAAGTACGTAACCCAATAAATGTAATTCTAGATTGTAAAAGGAAAGATTTATTCTCACGATTAACTAATTTTAAAATTCAAATCATTCGCAACAGTTTCAAACACATTTTATTGTCAATACTGGCGACAATCCCAGCGACATTCGATAAATTGCACTACACGGTAAGTAAATCTATATCAAAATGGCAAATTGATCGGTGTTTATTAAGTCGCTCGCGCAATGAAGTTGTAGTATAAGCAGTTTGCAAACAATCGCAGCAATTACGCGTTTCAAATGAAAGAAATAGCCTAAGTTATAGCTGTTTAAACACACAGAAGCGAACAATAAAAAGAAATCGCCCGTGTGGGATACTATTATTACATAAACAAACAAGTCACAATTATACGCGCTCGGTTGTAATTGCAAATGTCAATAGAGCCGGGAGGAAAGTATACGTATATACGAGTATATGTATAATACACAATAGATCTCTCTATTTTAATATCGAAACAAAGCGTAGAATTCCTCGTATTAGAACCAAAACAGAGAAGGATCCCCGTGGCGATATCTTATTTGGACACTTCCTTATCTAAATAACTTAATGTGTGTAAATATACGCTTACATAAACAGTTGAACGTTTGTGTACATTCATTGCTTCATCTGTTTAGCTTTTAAAATCTTTGCAGCACAGGTTCATTTGTTGGCGTAATAATAGAAGTGCGGAAGTACTGCATTAATAAATACGTACACGTATACTTCCATGCATATCTCCATCTACGATGTATCAGGTACGTTTTTACACAATGCTTTGCAATTGCAGTTGCTACCCTATGTAAAGCTCTTTAACTGAATAACTTTTGAAGTATTTCTACAATTTATAGCAAAAGGGATTGGTGAATAATTTGCATTTCTACTGTGCTTAAACGAAGTGAATTTACTTTACATAAACTGCGTTTGCAACAAACACCAGCGTCTTAATTTAAAATAATGGTCTCCATATAACTACAGCCCCAATTTCTGCGAGTCGTCCAGGCATACAGGTGTATGTACGAGAATTTCTCCAAAAATACAGAAACACTTCAACATATTCATGATAAAGTGATAGCTTTATAGAAATATGCATTTTTCGAACCTTCGCTAAATGTCCTCCTTCTACAACCTAGGACCTTAGTAATGTGTATCGTATGTATGTATATAACTAAGATTTTGAGTACTATATAAAAGAAAGTATTAGTTAGCAAAATTCCTAAATTTTGCCCAAACAAATAAACGATTCAAAAAAATTTTCCCCAGAGCTAAATTAATAACGTAACACAATTTGTTTAATTCATAAAATTAAAAGTACAATGAATTAGAAGAAGATCGAACTCCGCATTAACGAGTATTAATCATAACTCGTCTTAACAACATGTTAACGGGTCGGTGGTCAAGTGGTAAGAGGACTTGCGCTTGAATTTGACAATTCAGGAGTTGTGCGTTCGAAACCAGCGTCCGACGGGCGGTACTTTCGGGCGGATTAGGTATATTTCCCAGTCACCATTCGGGAAAATAACTAACGGCGTTTCACCCTTTAGCGGGTGCAATAACGAAATCATGAAACACTTTACACACGCTTTCCTACACATTAAGGCTCCTGCGGCTATGACAAGCCAAAATAGCTTATAACCCCGTTGGGCCGCTCACCACCAATAAAAAAATTATCGTCATAATACAGAAAAAATGCTACAAATAATGAATTACACTAACGGAGTAGAAATAAAAATGCCGTGCTTTATAGACCTGAATGTATCTATGAACATACTTCTGATGCACGGTAAGCAAATATAACAAGCATAAATAGGATTTCCAAAATTAAAACAAGATTGTTTTGCTTTTTTTTTTGAAATGAAACAGATTAAGAACCGGTTTTAGCGTATATTTTAAAGTGACTTTAAAGTTTAAAGTCAGTTTTGTCGGCATTCGTGCATTCAATAAGCTATTTTTAATAAAACCTTAAAGCTTAAAATTGACGAAACTTAAAGACCTTCACATGGCACTTTAGCGCACTTTAACCTAAGCGGTTTGCTTATGCGATATGGCAATTTACCGCGACCAGCTAGTTCACTCCACCTAATTATGTTTGATTTTCTTCTAAGGGATTTTCTAAAACACAGAGTATACATACAGAAAACCAACAAACTCTTCAGATCTTAAAATGGGGCAAATGTAATAGATTACATTACATACAAATTGTATAAAGAGAAGCGCAGTATATTTCATTAAACAATCCTCCTGGATTATTTCTGCGCTTAACTTTTATTGGTCTATAAATACAAAATGGTTTAACAATGGTAATACACATTGGGCGTTACTTGCATAATGGAATTTATCCATTAATACAAATACTCATGCCGTTTGGTATTTAACTATATACATACGTAAACCAATGTAGCCAACGTTCATATAAGCAAACAGGCAAAATTACTATCTAACGATATTATAAACTTAGGAATTTTCAACAAGAAAGTTCTAAAGCAATAAGATCTAGTTAAAATGTGTGGTTGATCTTTAATTGGCAAAAATTTAGAATGCCTTTTAGTTTACATATACATACACAATGATTTAAGAAGTTAACTCAACAGTTGAACTTAATTCAAACACCAGTCTTCAAAAAGTAGCAAAATACGATTTTGCAATAAATCTACATAAAAACTTTATTAGTTGTACATACGTAAGTAGAACTTAAATTCGTAAAAGACTGACGATCTGCCATTAAGAGTTAGTAAAAAGAATATCCAGTAAAAAGAATATCCAGGTAAGTGTTCCTTCAAAGCATTCTGCTTTCACTTTTTATCCGATGTATTTTGATGATATAATAAAACGATACCGTTAATTTGAGTAACACCATGAATAAACATCAAAGACTAAATCGCTTGGGCTCAGAAAGCTTTTGTTAGCGGTATCCTTGTAAACACTTGCATTCGCAGTCTATTACTTACGCGGAGCATCTGATAACTATGGAGACTAAAAATAAAAAAATCGCTTACACAAGTATCCGTTAACTGCACGAATATCTTATTTAAAATGCCCCCAAAAAAGATTTCCCGTAGATAATATACATGTATGTATGTAAATCCTCTTATACACGTCATCAGTCAAAACTATCGGATCACTATAATTGAGACGTTTCGTCATCAGTGTCGTATTTCATTAGCAGCTCCTCTGTGTTTATACACGCACCTAAACGTTGGTCCATTGTTTAAACAACGTGCAACCGAGATGTTAACTTAAAGTCGCCTCCTAGAGAAAACAAAACATAATTTTTAAAGTAGGTCAAACAACTATGGTGAAAATAAAGCTCCACAAAAAGAAAACATTCATAATATTTAATTATAATATAAACAGCCACATTTTAACATGTTTCAAACACGCAGACGGCCCACGTGACTATATATACATAGAGGTTTGTTTGGATACAGGGAGCACTCAATAATCCTTAATTAGAATGATGTTCCTTAATGTAAATTATTAGGAATTCGGTAAACAAAACGGAAATATTCTCGGCTATTATCTCGAATAGGTTTCGGATAGAACCTAATATATCTGTTTTATAGTCCTCCTTGTGCAATTAGTTATCCCTTAACTAACAATCTTGTTTAAAATTCTCTATTTTCGGTGAATCAGGATACTGTTATTATCTTGCGGCAGCATCGTTGTTCTTTTCTAGCAAATCTCAGAGAATCACGGCGTCATTGTCAAAGTTAAACCTATAAAGATATTTGAAAAAATACATGAAGTTTGTAGAAGTTAGAAATTTCATGATCGTGCAATTGTAGAAGTTACATTATAACATTTCTGACGGATTAGCATTTGCAAATTTAACGGAATCAAAAATGCACAAAAAAAGTGGATAGAAAGAAAGATCAAGGAACAAATATTTCACATTTTGTTTTATCCATTCAGTGTACAATATTTCCGTAAGTATTGAAGGCTACAATTTACATATTACTAAATTATTTTTTCGGGAAACGTAAATCTCGTGTACTTTTATTCGATGGTCGCTGTTTAAAATGATATCGATTTTATTAATTATTTTTGGAAAAAATATGATAAATGAAGGATCTGAACATTCAGCGTCATTTATACTCACATGACTACTTTTGAAAGCAATGAATCACTTGTTAATCGTTTCATAGGAAAGAGTAGATTCATCGGAATACTTATGTATCTTTCTTTCAACGTCTGCAATGGTATTTTCCACATAAAAATAATGTTAAAGCAACACGCACAATAACTTTAAGCGATATTGAAAACTTTTTTAAGATATTCTGACGTAAAATCAAGCTTCTTTTCCAAATATTACGTAACGTTTTCATTGAATCAGAAGTAATATGTTCATCCGCTTGCGTGTTATACGTTCTCAACTGTATTTATATCGAATTACCTTCGCAAAACATTATCTATTTATGTAGATTGTTTAAAGTTGATAGAAAATGTTCAACTAAAATTTGAGATGAAATTTTGAGACATTGCAAACCAATACTACAGTCCGTAAAGTAAGAATGTGTACGCGTTAACGTATAGAAAAATTTATTTGTAATGATTTTTAAGTACATGGATTTGTTGTACTCCATGAGAAGGAAAGTGCAATACCATTAATAATGAGTCCAGTTATCGCCGGCATTGATAATTGCCCGGCATCACCATACTTGCTATTAAGTTGACTGCTTATTCGTTCGGTAAAGTCCTCCAAATGAGACAAATTTATGCCAGCTGCTTCAATATGCACACTCTTTTTCCTCGAAGTTTATGCTTGAGGCCAATCAAATGTGTGTCAGACTGCTCCTTCCATTCGGTTCAAAGCTTGCTTCGGTGTTTTGGGTCGTTATTTTCCTGTAGGACCAGTCCTCATTTTTTTATGAAGGATCGTTTAGCAGTCAACACTAAGTCATAGGTTTTAAACATTTTTGGAGCACTTAAATTAGATATAAACAGATGTAATGCTCCAAACCCCTGTTTGGAAAAGCAGCCCTAAAGATGAACTTGCACAAGATGTTTAACAATCCGTTATATTAATTTATCTGTCAAGATTGACCAAGAACGTCGGATGGCAGTGTATACCCAAACAGAACTTTCGTCCGTAAAGATCACGCTGATCCAATCTCGGCCCAAACTCTCCTTGCTCAAGTGAGTTTTTGTATTTTCACCTAAGAGTGATGTCTTCATTGTACTTCGATATTTGAGTTTATGCTCAAGCAGATGGGTGCGAATAGTTGTATGATATTTCTATATCCTTCTGTTTTAATTTTGGTGGTCCTTGTCGCAATGTTAAGGATGAGTTTCGCTTAAACAAAGTCATAATTTCTTTTCCATATTCAACGTCACTTTGCCTATCGAGTCACGTTCTGGCAAGTCGTCGACATTTTTGATCTTCTTATATTGTTGAACCCACTTAGCGACGAACGATTTTGATTTTGCCCTGTATTTAGCAGCCACTGGATATGACAGTTTTGGTCCTTTAAAGCACGGCCTCGTAGTGCGATGCGTATGCGGCACTCATAGCGGTTAAAGTATTTTGCAGGTGAGAGATCGACGCCAACTAAATCTTTTGTGACAAAGCATTCAAGACAAAGATTTCATCTATCGGCTTACGAAAGAACTACGACGATATTTGAAGCCAACTGTCATTTGTTCCTTCTTAGTGAAGCAAATCAATTCCACCAAAGGGAGACATCAAGAAGTTCATTAACTGCTTGCCGTGAGTCGGTATTGACACTCCACCTTAAACAGTAATGTTTGTAACGTGTAACTTCACAAGCATGAGGTGTATAGGTTTTCGCTATAGTTGTATTATGAATCCTATCAATTACTAATAAAACAATCCATCCCATATATATCGCCTATAGAAATTGCATATGCTCGAATCACACAATGCCTGCGAGCACGCATATCATAATGCCAATTAATTTGTTCCACAAATAATGACATCAAAGTACACGGGCAGGTAAGCAAATAAAGCGACGGTAAAACATCAACGATAATCAAACACTCCCCTCTAAATTAAATTTTCACCTCCCGCTATCATATGCACAATGGTGTTGTTGCGCGTCCTCAGCCGCCGTTAAAAGAATTTATATGCATACGCATATACTCAGAACAGGCAAACAATGAGCTACTAGGTATATATTTACGGAGGGGAGTCCTTTTAGTATTAAGATGCGCGCCATGTCCGACTTATGAAGGCAATTTGATCTCGAAGCACGTCCATATCACAATGGCAGAGGGCCATTTACTTCCGGCCAATCTGTGAAATCTATATACGAGCTGAACGCAAAACAGGAAAAGCAGGAGATGCGTCGAAATGAGAAGATGAAGAAGACAAGCTGGCGCCCGCTGGACTTCTGATCCGTAATACTTAAGAGAAAGTAGTAGTTACCTACATACATATAAAACTCTTTTTCACAAACGTGAAAGGACCTCGCGATAAAAGTTTTGATTCACTTGCGGTATAAATTCTTTGTGGACAATTCCACGAGAATCGAAAAAAAATGATAAGCATGGACTTGATCGGAATTTGTCGGTTTAAGGGAATTTTTGCCAGAGAAAAACATCCCACACCTGCCCTGCAGTCCAAACATGGCTGCATGTGATTATTTTATTTTCCAACGCTTAAGCGGAAATTGAAAGGCTCCCATTACGGAACAATAAACAACATCCAAAGAATCATGACGCACGTTCTAAACAGCTTAACGGAACAACACTTCTAGAATTGTTGCCGAGATGGAAAACTCGCTGTGTACATTCCAAAGGAGCACACTTTAGAGGGGATAATTACTAAATTGTAGATACATTCAATCAAACACTTTAATACCAATCATTCTCTCGATTACTAATATGGCAAAGTCTTTTATAAAAAATCGATCCTGACATACTAAACAAGAGGAGGATATACATATGCTAGATTTTTTTGTTTTTAAAAGTTTAAAATTACTGCATTCATATGTAAGTAAACTAGCTCTAGATTTTAGAAATGGCACTTTAGATAGTAATAATGTTATTGTCGATGTAAGCGCATGGCATACAATACATCTTTCTTGCTTTACTTTCAATTTAGATTATCTTTAGTTCAGCTCATTGAAGCTCTCGAGGAAGATGATAGCTTTTTGGAAGGCAGTATCGACAACGCCATAAAACTAGGACTAACAACATGAATCGAACACATAGATAACATGAGTCATTCACTCGGGCTAAGGCAAATGCGTGAAGTGAAGGACAATGATAATTTCGGTGTAAGGGATGATATCCCATTTAACATTGTTCACCGAACTAGGAGGAATTTTTCTCCAATTCTCCAGTCGATCTTTTCAAATTACATTTTCTTGAAAATCTTATATAACATACATTGTTTAAAAAAAAAAACAAATACGCTCAACAAACAAAAATATTCTCGAACTAAACATCTAACTGGCCGAGTGAGATAGTCGTATCTAGAGTTGTTCAAAACAGTATCAGACAGAAGAGATTTTCCACTTAAATGATAACATCAACATTAATGAAAACGGCAGGTTCTATAAAATAAGGCCTATCATGGAAATTCTTATTTTTTAATATGAAGATATCAAAGAGCACACAGCACACTATAGCACAATATCATATAGCAAATATTATGCGAAGAATATATACATACATAGCAATTCTGTAAGGTTTGGATTTAAAAACCGAACAGTCCGTCCAAGCAATGGATATACGCTTACTTTTGATGCAAACATACCAAAAAAGATTGATTCGGACTTGGTGGTAACGTTGTTCTCACTCTAAGAGCAAAAATAATATACCACAAATTTGCCTATCTTTACTGCGACATTTAACAGGAATAAGATACTGCACAAAACGAACAATTCGAGACAATCGAACAGAAAATTGCCCATTTGACGAAAAGAAGCATATGATAGCAATAGATCACGAAGAAGAGCGAGTAACAACTAAATGTTAGCAAACGTAAAAAGCAACTACTTCAACCGGTTGTAATATCCAACTATAATAAACATACGAAGTGAGTCGATAAAATGGATGGTGTAGTAATGGTCTACAAAACTTGTATAAGGCAAAGGAAATTATACTAGCCAATACTTGTTTATTTATTAGATGTTAATCGATAGTTGCTTACGAGAAAAGCTGATCAAAACAACAAATTTCTTTTAGCATTTTGAGAGATACGTAGCTTCGTATTGTCTAAAATTAAAAGCTCGAAATCAAAACAATTATATCCATCAAATCCCTTAATAACTGATTGATATCATAACATAGGGTATTGGATCGAATACAACAGGCAGAATATGCGAGCATCATTCCAAAACAAATGTGAGTTTATTTGTGTCCTACCAATAATAATTTTGCTTTGGATACGTGCTGGCGTTCTTTTTGCGCAATGTCCTTGTATGTTATAAAGCAGAAATAACGAATTATAAATGCATTTTAATATTAGAAACTTGTTTGAGCAAATAAGCCCAGTTCATGAAGTGTAAAGGATTAAAATAAAATAAACGCACGTTGCGTGATATTGAAATTTGCAACATCAAGAGGAGGTGCGAAGTTTTTAGCCAAACCTTGCAGAGACGCATGAACTACTCAAAGATAATGATTTATTATAATATTGCTGCAATGGATCAAATGGTCATGGCATATCCAATTGACGCCTAGAACGCGACAACCTGGAAATTATCGTCAATTGAGTAAATTCGACAGAAGTCGAATTGTTGGATTGCGCGAAGGTGATTTCTCGTTCAAGGAAATCGTTAGAGCTGTCAATCCATCATCATGCCCGGTTATCATAAACTAGAGAGAGCCAGAAAAGTGGTCAAATAGGAATCGGGGCCGAACAAGATCTATTGAGGTCCAAGACCGCAAACTTTGCCTAATGGAATTAAGAGACAAATTCTCAAATACCAAGCTGATCTAAGTTTATGTAATGAAAATCGTCCTGTGATCTATCGAACCGTTTATCAACCATATCAGTTCAACACCGACAGCAACGCTTGGAGTGGTGTAGGTTACGAGTGCACTGGAATGTGAAGTAACATTAGGATGGTGTTCAGTGAAGAATCTTGATTTTGTGTAGAGATGATAGCCGCTTGAGGGTCAGATGAAGACTTAAAGACATCGCGATATTCAATTTTCTGTTCTCGCCACTCGAACACGTAAGGAACATTATAAGAAAAAATACTGAAGAACTTCGCGAATCTTCCACAAACACCAGAAGATCTTCGACATAAATTACAGGTTGCCTGCGATACCAAACCCAAAGAGGACATCGGTCACTTGCTGGTATCAATGCCACGAAGAGCAAAGACGTGTGAAATTAATAGAGGAATCATTACAGACCATTAATCAAAATAAAATTAAATTGTGTTTATCGTTTGTTCAATTACTACCTTGGAATAGTTATATGCTTCTGACAAGTTTAGTCAAAAATTCGCACCCGTTCTTGGAGTTGCAATTTCACCAAGTTAAAAAGTCTTAAAATATCTTCCACGCAAATCTAATAAAATGAGCTTTAATTAAACTGACTACTGTAATTGTAAAGTTGATCGCTAAATATCTACTTCAGTTATTGAAAGAATTTGTTTTGAGTTCAACGAGATACATGTACTTGGCATTATTGTGCGCAACATAAATAACATTAATTGTTGGCAAGCAGAATAAAATGTCAAGCAGGTGTCCGTTCCTTCACGATTCTATTCGAAAAGCATTTAAATGGAATTGCTAAGAAAAAATCTAATAAAAAAGTTGAATAAATCATGTAAATACAAAGATAACGTACTATTAACATCTAATTACCACAAATGATTTTGCATCTATCTAGTAATTTACATACGTATGCATGTATAAATGTAAAATAATTTTATAAAATACTTTATGAACCAAGCAGTTACTCAATGTGTATCTATACGTATTACTAATGATATTCTTCAACTTCCTCCGCTAACCTTTATACAGGATGTCCATGAAGAAAGTGATAAAGATAATTAAAATACAAAAGTTCTAAAGAACCAATTCGTTATAAAAGGAACATTTCAAACGAAACATACAGATATTCTTATCGGCGATAGTCTCGTAGCTGTTAGTCGCATTCATTAGAAAACAAGGTAGATGAATCATTGCTACTGATAATTATCCATGGTTCTGCATGAAGATCTATTAAATTGTCCAATTCCCATACGTTTCTCTCTTTTTCCATAACATGTTTGATGGCGTTTTTCCAGTATTCAGTAGAAGTTTTGGTGATACGTCGTTTAAACGAATCCTTTTTAGCCGCTAATTTAAACGTTCTATTATGTCTAACAACATATCGTTTCGCTTGAGTTCGAGGTAGTTCAATTGGATTTAATTCGCAGTGATATGGTGGAAGCCTCAATAGGAGTTGATAACTGCAAAATTTTTACGAGAACGCAACATGGAAAACAAATACCTTCACTCCTTTAATAAGAATCCAAGAGACGTCATTTTAAAATTGCATCTTCATATCCATTTATTACCATAAAGTCATTTTTAGCAGTTTTCATTTGTAGAAAAGGGAGAATGGACCATCATCTCCTCATATACATTATCGTGTGCACGAATGCTTCGGATTCGTATTTTAAAACAATCTTTTAAATAAATGTATATATACAGGAAGCTCTACTATCAACTAACTACTATCAAGTGACAGATCTGTTTGGCAATTTTAGTGTTGTCTGGTGATAAGTAATATTGTTGAATAACATTTTGAAATTTGCGATTGTATCGCCCTCTGGTGCATTTTTACTATATTTCTCAATATGCCTTCGTACCATCTGCATATGGTGTCATTTTAAATAAGTGACCGTTTTTCTTCATTGAATCTTGTCAACAAGTGTAAACAAATTACGAACACTGTACGCATAAACACGTGAAGTCGAATTACACGTTTAAACATATTCATTCCAAATAGGAAACAAAAAAGGGAAGACAAATAGTCTAAATGGGAGTAGCGTTATCGTCTTTCTAAGGTCAACGGCTAAATACACAATAATAATGACGAGAGATAGCCCAGTTTAAGAAGCGACCGCTACGGCCAATGCATACACAACGTACACATATGTACATAAATGCGCGCAATGACAATTTGCTGGAAGGCGCCCACTCACTTTTCCAGCTATGAACGCACACATGCGCGCAATCGTATTCACACCGACGTTCCTCACGACGCGCTGTGTGTGAGTAGACTACTGTCTACTTATGCACGTTTTCTGAATTCCAACGCCGAGCCGTTGCAACTTTTTCCTAACGTTCACACTGAAATAGCGCACGGTTAATTGTGATTTACGATATGTCCGAGTTAATTATTTACTCGGTTCCCGGCGAATAAGACGACAGTCTTTTCGCTGAGAGTGTACGTACGCGCCGAGAGTCCAGAGCTGAACCGTCTTCGGCGAGCCAACATCGACACGACTCCGCGTACTCTGGCCTTTTTTCGATGGAATTTCTGTATCAGTGATTCAGAAGCACCTAACCTAACAATGGGTCTCGTTGAAACATTGTTCTGCAATCCATTCGCGGAGAAAACGGTGAATACAACACTCTTTGTTGAAAACACATTAACCAGGTAAATACATAATAGGAAGGTGATAATTAATACCACGTTCTGAAGAAGATATATAGATCGATATACGCTTCTGTTGTGTCAGTCAATTTTTAAGCGTGAGGCAGTCATTTGTTCATAGTGTTGCATTATGAGAGTACATATTAATAAAGATAAGCAATGCTCCTTACATAGCATGGAACGTATACATTTCCTCTACAAATTCTTTGAAACTCGAACACAATCGTGTAATATTTCCTCTGGAAGTCAATTTAAAATTACCATTACTCTCTTCTAAGTGGTGTTCAGCTACTCAAAGTGTTGACGTTTAAACCATTTTGAAGGCAGGAAATGGTGAAAACGGCAAGGAAACTAGTGGCTTCACAATTATGGCATCAATAAGTAAGACAAATACGTACAACAAACCAAAAAAGGCCTAACGCAGTACCGTCCTCAAAAGGAAACCATTTTTTCTGTTTAACAGGAACAACACACTAATGTAAACTCTAGTTATATTTAGGCGAATTCCAAAACAAAGATGCGATAAATACTACTTTCACCATGCAAACTAAAAATGTAAGTACAGTAACAGCGAAAATCACATATACTTTCCTCCTGCAATTAAATACTATTGTTGTTCGAACCTTAATTCTTATTTCTTCTTAGGAATAAAATAATAATACAAATGCTCTGTATATTAAAACGAAATGTTTTCGTGCAACGCATGATACACAATACATTCAACTGTTGTAAATCCCCATCTCGTTTACACATGCATGATTTCAGGTTACCTCGCTCCATCAAAAAGCAACAAATTATTACATAAACAAACGAAATAAAATGCTTCATAAATCATATTTTCAATCTAGATGCCCATTTCTTTAAAAAACAATTACCTATTACTATTATTGATCAAGTGATTCGTTTACACGGTATCTGTGGTGTAACTGGAAAATGCGAACAGAGCTGCAGGTTCGAATCTTACCGGAACAGTGAAATTTTTAGTTTTATAAACTAATTAAACTAAGTTTCAACGTTAGTAGTACAGAGGAAATTAAATTTAACATTTAAAGTCAGCTGAAGTTAAATTATAAATTCAATAACATTTTCTGTTCATATCAACACGTCAATGAACGTTCACTGACAACAGCCTTGCTACTGGAGGGTGTGAAACCGATCAAAATTTATTAGAAAATGTTAAAATAAGCTGAAAAGTGGTTAAGCCACGGAATGAAAATGGATTGAATGGAAAAATCTGGATTTTCCCGCGAAGATAAAACTCAAAACTCATACCTCTGCCGGTAAAGTGATGTTAAATGTCTTCTAGGACTTTGAGGGTTCAATCTTTGTGACTATTTAGAACAACATATTGCGAACAGTCAATACTATTCTAACTACTATTCAACACAAAATGAAACTTACGATAAGAAGAAAACACCAGGGTGCTCTTTCCAAAAATCTAGGTCGAATCCAGTACTCGCAAAACGTTGATTGGCACAAGACAATAAGATATCTTTGATCTGGTTGCCAGGACATGGAAAGACAAAATGATGGTCGATGCACTAGCTAAAGAAGGTTCGAAAGGAAACTTCATACGACCAGAGCCTGCGTGTGAAAGCACAACGGATTCCGCTGGAAGAGAGATTTAGTTCTGGCCAGACAAAGAGCACGAACCGGAATGGAGGATGATTTAAGTCAATTCCATATTAAAGCATTAATAGGGAACACAGATCCTAAGTCTTTGCAAACCTAATTAACCGGAACAAAGAAGAGATCAGAACTATCACCAGTTTGTTAGCTGGACACTGCCTTCTGTATAAGCGTCTATATAACTTAAGTCGAGTAAGCGAACCCTTTCGCAAATTGTAAGAAGAAACGCACTTACATATAAACTGCACATGTAAGGAATTGAGAGTACTCAGGTAGAAGCAGTTCGTAGCGAATCTATTGGAGCTTTTGAGAGTACTCAAATCTTCCCTGGGGAAGATGGAGACCTTTATAGAGGGCTCCTGCATGCTCGAGGGGAAATGAGAGTTCTAGTGGGGAAGGCACAAAGAGCTTTATGCTCAAGTACCTGGACTGATGGAGTCTAATCCCAAGGATATAAATAAATAAATGAACGTCAAGATTTTTTTAACATGGGAATTAGAAAGCTCCTAAGGCGATGGGATGAGTACCTAAAAGATAGAAGAGATTACAGTAAAAACTAGTGGAAGTTTCATTGTCATAGAATAAAATGTTTTTTGTCCAAAGCCGTCTTGTTAATTATTGAATTATTGAACGTCCCTCGTAACTTATTTTTTGTTTGTCGCAGAGAGATTCTTTACAAATTTTATAGCTATGTGTGTTCAAAAAACAACTGATTCATATTCAATATCCAATAAAAAGCAATAATAGACTCGCAAAGTTTGCTGATATCGTAAACATCAATCGGCTTTGCTTAGTAATTTTTAGATCTTAGCATCTTGCTTAATTTATGTCAACCGTATCCTTCAATAAGAATACCAGCATAGTTTACATTTATGCAAATTATTAAACAACCATAGATAAAACGATCAAAAACACGTGCATCCACACACATACACGAAACGGTTCCAAAATTGTTTAATTTAAACGAAATCTAGACCTCGAAAAACAACAAAGCTACACAGAGGTCCGACGCAACCGGCGGGCCGGTCAGAAGTTCTCTTTATTATTATTTCATTTGGATAATACGTCGTCGACCGGTAATAATCGCCGAAATAAAAACGGAACGTTTCCTTTGACTAGTAATCATAATTCGTCTTGCACGAGAAATTAAACAGCAATTAGAAATGAAAGGGGCCGCGGACGTCGCGACGCTACAAATAGAATCACACACGTATTATAAAAATAGACGACGGACGCGAACGCAACATATGCATGCATACGGATACGGCCGCGTGCGCGGCATACACAATATACACATTCACCAGAACGAGACCGCTAGATGCGCGTATAAAGAAACATGAAAATGTGAATGAAATAGCGCGGCCGCGAGATACATATTCTAGCGGCTTCCGATGTATACAGTCTCATCCTAACTAATTTTTCATGCCAAAACAAAAAAACCAACCATATTGCATAAGAGCTGCTTTATGGATCGCCACTATTAAAACCTATTTCTAATGTACAGCTAGAAACGTAAGTATTCAACAAAAGGCGGTTACTACAGTAAAAACAATAAGAAATGATAAAAAGTACATAATTTTTAAGCAGCTATTAAGTGTTAAATGTTAACAATGAAAAAACAAGATGACCTTACTATTAATAAAAAAAACACGGTGACCTTATTTTTTGCGATTAAGAGTTTTAAGTAACCTACATTGATAAGAAACTTTACTCAGGTAGGGCCCCTTCTAAGACTGTTATAAATATTGTTGGCAATGTTCTAGTGTAAAGATTAAAAATCATCGATTTTTATCAAAGGATTATTTGAAAAACATGATTTATTTTAAACATCAATACTTTGCAAACGTATCTTATTATATTTGCCATAAAAATTATTGATAAAATATTACGCAAGGATTTGAAGTTAAAAAACTTTTTTCTACAAATCAACAAAGCCTCCCCGATCTTGTTGAAAATGTCGTTGATACTTATAAATCGGGCTGAACCGCATAAGAGGCAAGCCGAACATCGTGTTTCTGCTAGCTAATCTTTTGATCGGAGTGGGTGAAGGCTTACACACGGCGTATTAAAATGAAACGCAGAGGTAAAGAGAAGATAGTATTTGGCAGTATTTTGTCAAGAAAACTATTAGTAGCAAACTTATGTGTCGCGCTATCTATAAAAAAAATGCGGTAAAGACATGCAAGGATTGTTCGACGGACTTAAAAATCATTGGGAAACCTCTAACTAAATAGCAATCAAATAATGGTGATGGTGATAAAGGCAAGAAACTAACACTCCTAATACATCTCAAGATGTTCAACCGAACTTTCTGACACGTCAATAAATGAAGTTATTACAAATTTATGATGGACAGTAAAATGGTATTGATTCAATTAGTTCAGATTTAAATATTCAACTAAAGAACGAGTGAAGATTTTTTTTTAATTATTCAAACTAATCTCTAAACACTTGTTAGTATCCAGCAGAAGTGTGCTAGTTTCTTTTATGCAGTTGAAGAATGGAAAAATTAACCTTTAGAAGTTCTGAAGAGAACTTTATGAAAAGATACGACAAACTACAACGGCTTTTCACTTTTAGCTTATTTGCTTGATCTTATTAAAATTAAATATAAATGAAACAGGTATTCATTTATATCAATCAAATGAAGAAAAAAAATAACCTTTAGAAGCAGTTTCCAAATATTGTTATATTATATAATTTTCTATTCAGAGCTAAGAAATAGATTGGGTAGTAAAAAAAAACAAAAAACCATCTATGTTTTACAAATCTGCTAAATTAATCAATCGTCTGAAGGATTTTTGAAGATTAGTTTTACAGAAAAATATTTTCTGTCAATAAAGCACATATCGTTTTCCCTATATTTATTGTTTTCACTTTCTTCTTTGTACTTAGAATAATATTCTCTAAATCAAAATAGAAAACTATATCACGCTATAATGAGCACCGATGGTTGTGCATTTTTATTGATTTTAGTATGGCCAATCTTTTATTCGAGCAACGAAACCACCCTTGTTGTAAATACTTGAGAACAAAGGATGACCTATGGAATAGAATCATATGGGCTTTAAGAGAATACATGAACAAAGGTAAACAAACATAGTTAACAAGTTATTTGTTGATAAGAATAAATATTTTTCGTCGTTTGCACATTAAGCTTGAACTGCGTGTTTGAGGCCATCAAAGACACAATCGCCCTCCTCAAATACCAAAAACTACTAAAAGTTTCTAACTTCACAAGTTATGGCTGCTATTGAAGTGTGTGTCTGATGTAGTCACTGGGATTAAATCCTTTTTCGGTGACTATAATGAAAGAAATAACGAACAATGATCGAAACTGATTACCAATCTAGTAAAACATGTTATTTTTAATTAACTATTTTCGATTAAAAATAATTTGTAATTTTAATGAAATTAATTTAGCAATATAGCTGGTAATTCGTGAACTTTCCTTTTTGGTATAGATCTTTGGGCACCAATTATATATTATTTTATTATCTGTTAGTATTGCAGCAAACGTAGAATAGTGCCGAACGGGGATATAGATTTTCATATATAATTTTGTCTGTTCTAAAATAAGTTTTTGTAATTTAAATCGAATCAGAAATCGTTAATAATCGACTGTCTTTATTAAGTCCAATAGTTTTCTTCATAGATTTTGTGTGAGCCCTTTGGAATTAAATAATATAATCAACAAAATTTTCCTGCTCGGTAGTCGGTTCAAAGTTGTACTTTCTTCAAAGTTATTTACATCGATTTCCGGAAAAATTTTGGTACTCTTAGTGAAAAACCAGGAACACAATTTCGCGAAGATTTAGGCGCAATCTGTAATACTAACAAAGGATTCATTCTTTCTGAAGTCCATAGAATCTAGATCCATTTTAGTGAAAATATTGTTAATTGTGGTTTTATTCATGTATTGTTGACTAAGAGAATAATGTTAAAATTAGAAGTGATAATAGCAGTGGTCGGAGCACGCTTGGGAAAAGCGAATACTCGTATCCTATTTACTACACAAATCAACATATGTTCAACGTACAAAAAAAAAAGATAATATTTCCTTAGAATGAACACCTCAAGAAATGCATTTAAGTTATTCGTAAAATTTTAACTAACTCGGAGCAATAGAAATGACAAGCTCGACAACGAAATTGTATATCAATCGTAGATTGTAAACCTACGACATTACATCATATAAAAGCAATTGCATAATTGACCGACGGGCTGCACTCGCATTAACGTACTTTACGTTTCATAAACAATGACATAATGCACTAGATGCGGAAAAACATGCAACAATATCGAGTTTATATAGATTTTCTTTGAGTAGTTTTATTAAAAAAGATTGTTAAAAAAGATGCCGATTATGTCTCTCCTCTTTAATAATATGGAATTTAGATAGCAGTCGGTTAGATTCTAACCAATTCTAATATACATATTTTCTGTGAACAGGCCAGCACGCGTTGTAGAGAATTGTTAGGCATACCGCATACGTCTTTATCCTAAAACCGCGATAAACAAGTTCCGCGAAATAGTAACGTTCTCTATTTGTTTCAATAAGACATTCTTTGATACAAGCTGTATCAACAGTTTCCTAACTAACAAAGTTAAGGCTCGTTAATGAAGCTTTATAAAATTCATTTCGCAAATGCGAAATATCAAATAATTCTTTCATAAATGCATATACCTACTTTTTCGAATAAGAAAAGTGTCAAATGAACATATCAGATTACTTGTTAAATGGATCTAACAAATCGATTACTCGTGTACTAATACACATCAAATAGAAGCAAAAACACCTTTCCCCTTATTCAGTTTCTTCTGCTCCAATTCGGTACTACTAAATGTTTTGACATTTCTTCGGCTTACCTACTTGCTCCCTTCACATGCGAACTGTCTTCTGTATAAGTCTGTTTCGCTCCATATAATGGCAAGTAATCTCAAGTATCTTACAGGTATAAGCGAAATATTTATCGAAGTATAATAGCGGACGATTTTATCTTTTGCAGCCGTATTATTTTCTATACGTGAGACAGACCTTAAGTGTAGGTGGTACATAAATTTAAAGAAATTTGATCTGTATTTCGGATACGGCATCAAAGTAGAATGTTTAGCTAACGATTTCCGCATGGTGTACTGTACGCAGATTCGTATATACTCAAAAATGATGAACGAACTTATTTTCACTGTATAAATTTATTTATAACAACATAACGACGCAGATACTTTGAAATAAATAAATATACTATAAATATGATGTATGCAGTAAATGCTTCTTCACTCACGCATACGCCAGTCATAAGAAAAGGTCATCGCCGCCAAAGTAAGCTGCTATGAATAATAACTGAATATTACTAATGACTAACACTGTTAACGCAAATGTGCGCTTCATTGTGCTTCTGTATGCATTCCAAATTCAAAACCCGAAACTTTACTATTTACTACTATACGAGGCTAGAGTGAAAAATCAGATACAGATGGAAACAAATGATTATATTTGCGAATAGCAGCATTCTAAATTTTATACCTGACGGTCTGACAGTTTTGTTTTGACGGCTTTTGAAAGTGAATGGTGTGAACATGTTTGCAATAATGAACAAAAGTGAATTCCGTATGTTGCTTAGGCATTACCTTTTTCATAGGTATACCATCACGTCATCCAAAGAGAAATTGTAAACGTATTAAAAAGACTCTGAACCTTCACATTTTATGATTCATAGATGGTTTACAGAATTCCGAGATGATCGGACGAGCACATGTGATTAAAGCGAGGAAGTAGTCAATGAAATTGTGTTTTGACGAATTGCAGAATGAAGATATCGCGATGGCATTTACTCAAGGTAGGACAAAACGAAATCGAGTGACCTGTTCACAACGCTCCTTGGATATATGTACATCAGGGCAACACAAAAGAGTGTTCGCAGAGATATGTTGTTATTAATGAATCTTAGATTCGTTACTACACGTAGACATTTTCCGGAGAAGGCAAAGACGATAATACCACCAGAAGGGAAAATCATTACCACTTCTTGGGACTCGCAAGGTATCGCTTTTATCAATTAGTTGGGAGAGAAGAACGATCACAGGTAAATGGTGCGTTGCATTACTGGCCAGATTCTACGAAGAATTGATGAGGAATGTATGATATATCGCGAGATTGACGCATCATTGGGGATTTGAACAATTTTGCAAGAAGAATTGTGTGTAAAAAAATTAGTTTCTAGTTGGATACCGCAACTGTTCACCAAAGAACAGAAAGTAGCTAGAGTAAATTGGTCTCAAAAAACTCTAGACGGCTTAAACGGCAGAAACTCTAAAAACGTCTACAACATCGCCAATGATGATGAATCTCGTATTTACTAGCCAGAAAATAAACGCCAGTCATCTATTTCGGTGTTTCAGGGTGAAAAAAAAGCCGACAAAAGCCATCCGTTCTGGAAGTGTCTCCAAAAAGAAAAAAAACAGGTCATGCAGCAATAATTCCTTTACAAGATCAAAGAACTGTTATTACCGATTGGTATACAATCACTAGCTGAGCCTCGAAAAACAAATCTCGAACAACGAATCATTCTTCACTAAGACAAAGCAAATCTTAAAAGACAACCCTCGTAGAGACAGGCGGTCTCTTGTGATTGACCAGCAGGGTCATTCACAGGATGCTTATCGAGAGTTCAAATATATAGCAATTTAAGTTTTTCAAGATACAAGAAAATGGTTAAAGTAGTAAATAGGGTATTAAAAGAAAAAACTAGAAATATAATATTAGAACATTGGAGTTATATGAGTTAGAGTAACATGACAACGCTACAAGATTAATATCAAAAGCCAATCGTTTAACTTTGTCGTTATGCTTAAAATATACGTATTGTCAATTAATTTTACCGAATAAAAGTATTTATTTGTTAATTTTACTTTGAATGAACTAATTGCTACTGCAAGAGCAATCCATTTAATCTCAAATATTTTTCATATGTATTTTCCCTATCCGATACCATCAAATTAATGGAACACTTTCTGCGTCACTTTGTTGTATCTTTTTATTGATGGGTTCCTCCCTTCACAGAATGAAAGAATATCATATCTAAAATACGATAATGTGCATAAGTTGAATTATATTACTTGACATCACAAAACGAGCAATCAATTATCTGCTAGTTCGTAAACAGCGGGTGTCTTTGAATATATTCTTTCTTATTCACCCAAAGAGAATATTAAATTGGGAACGGGCTGTATTAAATTGCCCATTTTTGACATCATAAATGCATTACGCACGCCAATTTTTCATCCGGTTCGATTTTCATTCATAAAGAAGTCTCTCTGTTTCAGGAACGGAAGTCGCCGCCTTCTCCAGCAATATTTTATAGAAGCTGCATATAGCTGCGAAGACATATGGTCATAGGAAGAAGTACTTCCACATACATTTTTTTATATCTTCTTACAGTAGTATGATATTACAAAAAAAAAAACCACCGAATCGAAAAGTAAATTGTTGTTATATAATTCTTAAAAAAATTGTAAAACGTAACTCTTGTTTTTGTTATGTACGCAGCACGCTTAAGCATTTAAGCGAGAGCAGCAAGTGTTGTTGAATTGATTCCTAGAAGATCGCTGCGAAATTGTACACTTCAGCAGTTCCGTTTGAAGCGAGCGCCGAGGTAAGCGGCAACCGGAGAGTTTGTAGCGTCATAATTCTGATGAGTTTCAGAGTTATAACCCTAATTAGAAATTTAAATTTGAATATAACAACATCGGATGTTATGTGCCGCGATTTTAATTGAGTTTTCTGAGTCTTTCGTAGAAGATGATGCCGCTGTTTATAAGTTATTAAATGCACTATTTCTTTTGACATCCTCAATCTCGTCGGGAATACAAGGAGATACTTATATTTTGGATCCATATGTAATTGTATGTATACATAGTGTTCAGTATTAGTTGTTAGTTTCAGTATCTTAGTATCAATATTTGTAAGCAGGTATCAACACAGTATTGAGTTTTGTAACTTGTTTAGACAAAAATATTAATGCGATTTTATTGGAAGAGTATAGAATGAGACATTTTTAGTGTAATACTCAATTGTTGAAGTTTTGTAAGCTGAACTGTTAAGAATCAAAACGCCTTGACTCAATTTTCACTATTCTCTTTTACTGCTTAGTAGTAATATTGAAACAAAAAACTTAGTTTCAAGCTGTAGATTTAAGTGATAAGCATATTTTGGAATAGGTCTGATAGTTATTATTTCAAACTATAATAGAAGCATATATTTCTTTGCTTCTTAGTTCATTTTATAATAATTTCAATTACAATACCGCCACAATTACAATATCGATTATATTGGATGAAGCGAAGTCCAGTAAAAACAATAAATGAAAAATCGTAAAAAATACATTAAAAACTAAAAAAATACATACTGGGACTATATGGAGCAGTGGAGATAATATTCTGTCCCTGCCATTCATTTAAAAAAGGCGAATTATATTGGATATAGAAAACTGAAAGATGAAAGTTACATTTTAATTGTAATCACTCAATAATCATAAAAATTACAAGTTTCATTTAAAAAAATCGAATACGTTTTTTTAATCACAGTCGATCTACAGTTGTACCTCTCCTTTGTTTCTCATGTACAATGGTAGAGATGAGCGCCTACAACACTAAATGTGATGGTTAGTTATGGTAGATGATGCTGGAACTTTGCAATTTTCATGCTGTATATTACATTAAAAGAATCACACCATAATTAGTGTTTTATAACCCTTGGAGAATTCGTATAGTGGTAATAATTCCCACATCCAATTTCTCGTTCTGATGGTGCTGCTCGTATGCCTTATACGTGTTCCATTCTCTCTTCACTAATCAACACGATATATATATATATATACACCAATCTCTTCCAATACAGTAATTTGTACGCGGATTTGCAAATCGAAAAAACAAGTGGTGGTAATTTCTTCTTTTTCTTCTTCTTCTTCTTAATCCTCTCCTTCTTCTTCATCATCATCACCATCAATATCGTTTCCATCACCTTCACATCGTCCGTTTTCTCGGTTATAGAAACGCATCAATATTGCACCGAGCTCAGCCGGTCACAATCTCACCGTACGCCGCTCTAATAACACCGTACGATTTGTATGTGTGTGCAATAATCACACAATATATATACCGACTACGATATAGCGTAACAATCACGATTTCGTGGTGCGGACCAGCGTATCTGTGTTCGTTCGACGCGTCGGATCTCGTAAAAAATCGTTCGGATCGCCTTAGCCTTACTCTCCTCAAAGGAGGCTTATGCCTGGAACCGTGCTGCCGCATCACAGCTAATGCCTCTCGCTGCTGCTGATGATGATGATGGATGTACGAGTGAAAGAATTTACGCTCGTATTCTATTTGTTTGAATTTCTGCTGTGTGTATATGTGTGCAACATGGATGCACTTGTTTGGATCTACGTATTGTGTTGTATATGTTCGTCTGTTCGACTGGTTTTCTCTTACTGAAACACATTTATTTAGTTCAATGACATATCCATGTCAGATGTAAATGACATGCACAAGCTGTCCCAAATTCGTAGGTCACTATGAGGATCTTGCTTATTAAAAGACGTATGGCATAAGTGTAAATTTGATCAAGTTTTCAAATTTCTTTCTAAAAAATATATATATTAAACATATTTTTTTAAGCTTACTTAGTTATACCAACGAAGCGAGAATGCTATGGGAGCGCCTTTAGCTTGCATTTCTTTTCAACTTAGGATGAATTCAAAAGCAAATTACACTTTATCACGGCAACTTTTTGTGTACAATATGGGCGATACTTGTGTTTTTACTACAACACAACCAAAACGCCACAGCATCGTCGAGTTCATTTTCTACAGTCTGATTTTAAAAAAAGAAGTACTAAATAAATAATTAATTCTGTTGTGTTAATTGTTACTTACTATTTTCATAAATTTATAAATTAGTATATCTCCTACTATCGTAAAGCGAAGGCAACGTATATAGAGCGTTCGAAGCTTAACATAAACACCATAGTAAGAGACTTTTTAATCATGTCTTTTAATCATCGTCTGTTACATCTAAGACAGAACAACAGCGACACATCAGTTACATCATAAGGTATTGTATAAATCATGAAATTACACTGCCTCAGGTCTGTGAAAAAAAAAACTGAAAGCATTCTAATTGAGCGTGATATACAAAAAAATGAAATGTGTAGATCAAAGAAACATGAAATAAACGACAAACATTTACTGAAGGAATAACTTCATGCTTGTAAAGTCCGTCGAAGAAGGAGGAAGACGTTTGGATTGTTCTACATATAGGATCTGAGGATAAACTTATCGAAAACGGTTTATTACACTTCGTCTATTTTCACTTACCTACGTCATTGATTTCTATCTATATGAAACAAATCCATACATCTGAGTCAAATTAAATACCGTTCAAACAGTTAATTTGAAAAAAAAATTAATGTATTGCAGCGCAAATTATTTATTGTTTTACCAAAATTAATTATCTTTTGCTTTATTAATGTGTTACAGCAACTATTTACAAAAAAACGATGCTAACCTGCATTTGATAACCGACAACAAACGTTAGAAGATAAAGAGTTCATGTAACTTGAATAATGCGGTAGTAATACCACTATCCTTGTCTGTCACTCTAATAAAATCAACAAGTAGATCTTTCTTTGTGAGACAAGCGCAAATCTTGCTTCCTTTTTAAGCAAAAGTACTTGAAAAAGATCGTCGAATGAATATATTGTCTTAACTTATACGACAAAACAATGACGCAGCTAAAAACTGAAAATAGACGAAGTGTAGTTTTCGAAGCGAAAAACAATACCGGTTACCACAACGAAATGAATGCCCAGGTATTTGAGAAATGATAACAAAGAATGCAGTAGTTATTATGGATGCTCCAGATCGCACCCGTAAAGTAGGAAAGATATCTGCAGCATCTTCATGGAAAGGAGCCATGCAAACATAATTCCAATCTAAAACATTAATTAAGACAGTAATATCGTTTAATCGGAACTTCTCCGTTTAATTTAAATTCCTAAAGACAAGTATAATTCATACATCACATGCAATTAGTCCCTTACCATTACAAGTTCAATTCCATAGAGTTAGTCACAAATTAATAATAGGGTGTCAATAAACAAGACATTTAAATTAGTAGCGGTCTAGTCCAAGTAACTAAAAATATTACTCCTAACAAATGATAGTGATGATAATCAAAATTACACATTCGGCATTCACACCGAGTGAATATAATTTTACAATGCAAAATTACATTAAAATTGAATGTAATTACAAAATGAATGAAACAATTAAATAAAGTAGTATTTATCTTGTATTTATAGTTGGGAGATATTAACACTTCAGTAACTAAATATATCTCAATATATTACGTATTCTTTGTTTTCTTTTTCAATAAAATAAAAATTTTCAAATATAAATATTTCAAAATCGTTTCTTTAATACAGAGTGGCGCAATGGAGAGAATTGATGGTTTTTGAAACACCACTGGTCAAATATGAATAAGGTGGGAGGTAAAATCAATGGCTTAGTTGAATCCCTATGTAACGCAGTTTAGTAACCATTGAAACTAGAACTTTTACTAATTTACTTAATCCAAATGTTTAAAATAATTTAATGTGTGACGAGGCGCGTTTTTACATATCGGGATCTGTATGTAGGAACAATTGTCGGTACTGAGCTACTGAACAACCTCAACAAGCCCACGAACAACCCCTACATACCGAAAGAATTACCGTTATGGTGTAAGTGTGGCTGCATTCCGAATACTAGTCCAGTAATTTTTCGAAGAAGTACAGTGACAGTAACTTCTCAACGATATTTGGAGATGCTTCAAAATGTTCAAAACCACTCGTGGTTTCAGCAAAGTGTTGCAAATAATTATACTGCGCGAATTTGCATGGCTGCTCTAAGAAACATATTTCCTGGAAGACATATATCGACATGGTGATTTAAATTGGTCGCTAAAGTCACCAGATTTGACCAGCCCTGATTTTTGCTATGGGGTTACTTCAAGACTGGGGTTTTCAAAATATTGCTCGAACACAACAAGCTTTAAAAGCCAGTGTTCTAGAGCGATAAACGAGGAAATGCAGACACGAGTTACAGCGAGTTTTCAGTCACTAATTCATGAATGATTAGAAAAAGCGTGGTGGCTATTTAGCAGATGCTATATTTAAAAAATATTTTTTCTTGTTATACTATACTATATGTGCAATGACGATGTATTTCTTTGACCTAGATCGTTTCGTTTGTATGTAACCCTCTAAAAAACATCAATACCCGTTGCGCCACGCTACTATAAATAAATAAACAATATATTTATTAATCAGTAATATTAACAATTATAGCTGCTTCTATACATTTTCAATAATATTCAGATTAATTAAAATATTCTAAGTCTGAAAATATACAGCCAACAATTTTCTAGCACTTTATTCTTCCTCTTTAAAAAGAAGGAGGGAAAGTAGTCTATGAAAGAAATCGTATAAGAAAATCTCAATATGTATCTATAGTAATAAGATAACTATATATGTTTATGCTTTATTAAATATTAAGTAAACAAAATATATAACAAAAACAAATGATGTTTCCTAAACCTAACATGTGTTCCCTCATTACTTTAGCAATAAAAATGTTGACACAAATATAGAAATATATGAGTAAAAAGCAAATCGCAGAAGTTATATCAAAAAGAACTTTATTAAGAAAATTAACATCCCCGACATGATGTAATGTGTAATAAACTGAGTAAAACTATAACGTAAGCGATAACAGGTAGATAAACTTTCCATGCAATATTAAATAAATTGATTCATATGATTGACTTTTGCTTGTAAAAAATTGAATACAATTATCGGCACTTATGTGTCATTCCATATTACCTAATATGCACTAAAACAACATAAACAATCAAAAAATGGTAAGTAGAAAAATAGAAATTAAGCATAAGTAAAAGGAGATAGACGATCTTCCGTAATTCGTCGTTAAAGACGTTCGAAAATGAGCATCCATCGTCAGCATCATCATCACGACCAAAAATAGACCATATCCAATGTAGAAAGTTAGAGAGGCAGGTACTACATCGTACGCACATAATACACGGTTCCTCGTTCATACACACCAACAAGTCTACTAAAATTCCTATATTGATTTTTCGACGTACTAATCAGGGATAAAATGATTATAATTTTCACAGGTCTGGTCCGAAGAAACCAGGTAGAAAAAAGCGAAGCACCATTACACACAGGCAAACGAGAAAAGGGTTCCCATATAATATACGTTCATCTGCTGTATATTCACGCATACATATATTTACGTTCGAACATATATAAACGTGGTCAAAAAGATCAGACACTATCTATGCCCTTATCATTCTTGTAGATAGTTTTCCGATGAGTTTCTAGATAATAATGTTAAATAAGTAGGTCTAAATCCACTTCGTTTTCTTAAACGAGATAATATATACATAGGGATTATGTATACACAGGTAGACTACTTAAAATAGCGATCAAATAATATCAAAAATTAAAAAACTGAAGGAGAAAAGTTTATAGTGTTCTAACAAGAGTATTTCAATGCCACTGCGGGAATTGTAACATTTAAACTATCCTAAACAGCATATTATTTGGGCAATGTTATTATTTTAAATAATGGAAATTTAAATTTTTCCCGTTTTCCACTGTTTCTTCAAATTCTGACGCACGAGAGTATTATTATTATTTACGAAATACTTTCGTAAAATGCTATAATTATATCCGGGCTTCGTAGAACGTTGTTCAGAAAAACTTTATACACTTATATTCAAATATATTATAATTAAAATAAATGAAAATATGACGTAAAACTTTACATTGATATTAACTAAAAATAACTAGATTTAGTTACAGTTAAAGTGATAGTTTGATTCCTATTTCTAGTTTGAAAGGCCTCAATAATATAAATACGATCATTCTAAGTAACCGTTAAAATTAAATCTTGCGGCTTACTACAAATATACAGTCGTTTTACACGATCAACACTGTGAAATTAATACTACTACATATATTATCAATCACTTAAGTAACCGAAGAAATACACGTTTACGTCGACATTATTCCATTCTATTCTCAATTTATGTGGTGGTACATATAAAATGTAAATATACAATATTGATAGTCCCAACCTACAAAAAGCATATAATACTTATACAGTGTAAAAAATCCTGGAAACTTATACCTCTGAATGGGTGATATTTCTCGTATATAATGTTGAACATTCCATAATTCTGGCAACCTGGAAGCGCTCAACTGTGTGAATAGTATACGAAGTTGTGTTAATAGTAATATATAAGTAAAACTACACGTGAAATATAAAATTTCGTAACATTAACCTTGCGTAAATGTGAAATTTAACTCTCTAGTAAGGCTGCAGAAACGAGTGCTGTTAGAGATGTGTGCGACTCGGTCACTATCAATATTAAAAATAATAAATGTAATTACTTTTAATATTGATAGTAACCGAGTCGCACAAATCTTAACAGCACTCGTTTCTACAACCTTACTCTGTATTTAAAATAGTACATCACAGTGTAACTATAATTTTGCATTGGAAAAATCATGTACACGTAGAGGATTGCATTATCAGAGCCAGTTGCGTGTTGTTAGTTTGCACTGTGCTGCTGTTTAAATTTTTGGGGTGCTGTTTCTCATTTGTGCCGTTATAAAAACATCCAATAATTTTGTTGTTGAAGGATTATACTATTCATTGTGGTTGCAGTACGAGAATGTAATTTTATTCTTATTTACAGATTCATAATTATATTTTGTTAAGCTGGAGGTTTATATCAAATTTTAATTGTAAATTATATATATATATATATATATATATATATATATGTATATAATTTTGGAGGTTATAGCTTCAATTGTGGTGTTCAATTTTCTTTTGTCAATCATGACACAGAGAAGTGCTTCTCTGAAGAAAACATGATACTACATTTCCGAATCTGCCATTTACAACAGTAATGCAAGTAATGATACCCCGTTACCACGATATGTGTACATTTATTCACTGAAATAAGCACAATTTCAGGGAGTTGCTAGCTTCGATCATCCTGAACCTGTTGACCATTGCATTTACCGCCAAAAGGTTAATCCTATAATTGTTGTCAAGAATGCTCTAAAGACAGAATTCGTTTCTAGGGGAAAATTGATATTTCTCTCTCACACGATCAGATATTATCAAGGAGGTATTAATCAAATATTATTTTTAAACTAGTACTGTGATCAGTGAATCATTGTCACTATAGACACAAACTTTCAAAAAAGTATTTAGCTATCCAGTTAGCAGAGTTCGATTTTATGTCTTCAATGCAATTGAATTTACACGAAGGATAACGAAGTTATATTACAATCAACACGTTACTGGAGACGGTAAAATCAGCCACAGCTTCTTTAAGTGTGCGTGATGAACCTTTAAATGTATTACGTCCAGCAGCAGATTAATTTGATTGTACATGTAGACTCAAAAAGTGGTAGAATCGACGTATAGGTTTTAACAGATATCACGCCTCTTATGTGCTTCCAATAACAATGCATCCGGTAGTTGCTCTAATTTGATCTAACTAAAATCATCTTATTATGTGAATGGAAAGTTCGCGTACATACATTTTATTGCTGACTCGTATATGCAAACGAGTCTAATGGATGCATTGTTCTTAACACAACGAAGTTCCTCTCTATCAGATATTTCAGAAGTTTCAAGTGCCAAAATATACTTAGATTATACTTCAAGGATCATTGGTGCGAGTGGTCTATCATTCATTATATATATATACATGCATTTGAACAATATCATCCCATTGTTTACAATTACGTTTAATCAATTTCGTTACAAGTTACAAAACTGTTCATAAACCAAAATATTTTACCACACATTTGTCATACGAGGACCATTTGGAAAGTAAAGAACGTTTCCTTTTCTACAGAAATTTTTATTAGATAGATACTTTTCTACGTAGTCATCGTTCAAATTTAAGTACTTTTCGTACCGTTTTATCAGCTCTTCTATGGCTTCTCCATACTCAGCTGCCAAGTTGTAGTACGGTTTCTTTAAGTTCATAACTTCCGCAGTTTTGTCCACTCAAAAAATCTTTCAATTTGGGGAATAATTGAAAATCGCTGGGGGCTGTATTATAGCGGATGTTGAAAAATTTCCTACCGGAACTGTTGAAGCAAATCCTATGTCACTCTCGCTGCATGCGGACGTGCACTATCGTGAAGGAGGATGACTTCACTGCTTGGTATACTGCACAATTTGTTTTGAATAGTGCGGAGCAGTCGTTGAAGCGTCTGACAGTAGGCCGCTGCATTTATGGTCTCATGTCTAGGCATGTAGTCGATGAGTAGGACACCTTGACGATCCCATACGCCCCACACTGTAGTCATAATCTTTTTGGTGCTCAAAATTTGTTTTGCTTGTTTCGGTTTCGTTGGGGATTGCGGCTGACGCCGTTGCATTTATTCGCGCTTTGTGTCTGGTGTGAAATGGGGTATCCAAGTCTCATCGCCAGTGATAATGTGATTCAAAACTTTACACCATTCTTATCGTCAATTTTTTCACACATTTTAAAGTCGCACAGCAGTAATCAATCGTATTGGGTTGTAAATGCTGCCAAACTAAGGGACAAGGTTAGTGGTGGGTCGGTAGTACTGGAGGAGGGACGCAGTCACGCGTGAAAGAAAACGTTTTTTACTTTCCGAATGGTCCTCGTATATAGTGTTCTCAAATGTACGGTTTGTTTATAATGTTTATTGATAAATCCAATAAAGTTCTACCAAAGAATGGTAAAGTCTTCAAATTGTTCAATGTGTTTTATAATATCCAACTGTAAATGTGGAATACAAATATGCATGGAAAGATAAGAAGTATGGTTTTTGTTTGTATTTTATAGTAATTATTTTCTTTGTAATGTCATATTTCTATAATGGCAGTAACTGTTAAGTATTCCATATCATTAGCACGAACTGGCAAGATCGTTTAAAAACATCATGACTATTAATGATGGAAATCATCTGTTAAAGTGTACAAGCTGTACTTTTATTTACAATTACTGATGGGAGAGGTATATAGGCTATTAGTAAAATTACAGGATCTAGGTACCGGTGCCTGTAATCACTACGATCTATAACATCTATGGTAATGTGATGACTGTAGTTCAAGGCTTTTAATAAATCTCATTATTCGTCCTAGACGCTTGTTCTTATCAAGAATTTGTGATGTTTCTAAATGTTCCTGACATAGACCACAGAGTTGATCTCCAGCTTTCCAAACTTTGTTGAAATAGTATCTCAGGACTACATGTCCTGTCAATATCTTTCCTAAAACTCTGAGGTCCCCTTTGCCAAAAAGTATCAATGTATCTACTGTACTTAATGAGGGTCCACGACGTTGCCCAGAAACGTTTTGCCAGTAGTGGGGTTTCTGATGCTCTTGCTGTTTCATAATTTCGTTTTTTAGGTGGCTTTTTCGTAGACAACAATAGGGCTCAGACACAATGAAAAAGATGTGCGCTGCTTCTTTGACCACCTTTTCAGGCTTATCATTTGCCTCGATCCCTTGATTGCTTGAATCCACCACAGCGTGAAGTAAGTTTAGACACCCTAATTGTTGCAAATTTCGTAGTAGGATAGCTTCAAATGTATAGTCTTCTGGAGCTGCCTAATTATCTGTAAAAATATTAATTGTTGCACCCCAAAGTCCTTTCTCAAGCATATTTTTAGGGTATAGATGCAACCAACTGGGTTAGCTTAGTGTTTCTAATTTATTGCTAGTAAATATCAACAGAACGTGTAAATCATATGGTTCCGACCGACCATCTCGTAAAATTTAGAGATTACAAGTACATGAAACATCCCTGACGGTAGTGGATTCGTAATTATTCACGATCAGGTTGATTACAGTAAACTGTATACACGCTGGGTGCCTCGTTGTTAAACCAGCAACTATAGAAAACAACGTTTTGAATCTTCCCTTTCCTGTCATGCAAGTTACTCCAGAAATTGCCCCCAATTTTTGGAGAAAATAATTACGGAAGATAATCTATTTCATTCCCGAGATTAAATGCTCATCGAGTGAACAAAACAAAAAGGTTACGCTAACTGTTTTTTTTTTCGATTCAAAGCGAGTTGTTTCAAGTGACTTTCAATCAATCCTGCACCATATTGTGTGACTTTAGAAAAATTTCTTTGAAAATCGAAAACTCGGAAGATTGAGTAATGGTGTTCTTTTTCACGACAACGCTATTCTTCATTCAACTCCTGTCAAAATGTTTAAGTGGGAAACG
The DNA here is from genome assembly GCA_023509865.1 of Trypoxylus dichotomus. Classification (NCBI taxonomy): domain Eukaryota; kingdom Metazoa; phylum Arthropoda; class Insecta; order Coleoptera; family Scarabaeidae; genus Trypoxylus; species Trypoxylus dichotomus. The sequence continues at coordinate 40,014,567 of CM042074.1, read as the reverse complement.
TAGTCTCCTCCTACTAACAACCCTAATCTGGCAATCTAAGATTGCCACCCTTTTGGTCCTCTCATAATTTGACAGGAAAGCGTTTCGCTAATGATGGCAAGGTGGGAGAAGCAGCCCCTAACTGGTTAGAAGAAATTGGACGAAATCTGTATGAAAGTGCATTAGAAAAAGTAATCTTGTGGTATGACATGTTTAGAAAAAGCCATTCACTAACCACAACAATGATTAAATTAACTTTTTATACAAAGATGTTAGCAATAAAATAGCGACAAATGAAATGACTTTTTCCAATTAACAAAAAAATATTGCGAATTTATTAACGAACGAGAAAGTAACAAAGCCGCAGAAAATTTATCCAATAGATTGTTACTATTGATTAATTGTATAAATCTTTAGAACTGTTTACTTTTCGTAGAATTTATATAGAGTTTGTGGAACGTATGTCACAAATTAGCCACAAATACAAGAATCAATATTATGCTGGCTACAAAAAATAGCATGTGCATACTTTTCCACGTGTATATATGTAACTTTCTCATTTCCATCCACTTCTTTAATCCTATGCAAAATAATTTCCATTATTTATTATTATACATTTTAAAATCTGAAATTGTATTTGGAAGGATAGTTCTCAACCAGGACATAAACTGTAGTGCCCGATTTTTTTCGCCAAGATTGTAAATGAAGACGTATATATATATATATATATATATATATACAATCAGGGTTTTCTTTGCGTCCCTCTTTATTTTTCTCTCTTCTTTCTTATTCCGTTCTTCGTCTTCGTCTATATATTTCTCCTGCTTCCTCCTCCTACTCCGTCCGTCCTGAAATTAATTTACACAACCAGTTTTCTATTCTGTGTACGCCGTGAAGAACGACGGAACGTATACGACGAACGAGCAGCGAGAGCCGGGGTACTCTTTGTTTTAGGTTGGGTCGTGTTTTGTTCTCCGGTTTAAAACAGCTCTTGTTTATTATTTCCAGGCTGGACCACGTGCAGCATCCCTTTGTCTCACTCCACGCTTCGCGCGCACTAATTCGTTTGACCGATGTATCCATACGTCCGTTTCGCTTTCGCTCGTTTAGCTAACGTATCGCGATCTTCCTCGCCTGTTAGCGAGTTGCCATGTGCACGTCTCTCAACCCGCCTCTACTAAGCGGCTTAAAAACATAGGCCGCCGACATAACTTATCATGAATTGGTTTCCTCTTCTGCATTTTCCCGTATATACTGTTCGCGCGATGACTGTAAAAACTATTCGTACTATGCATGGAAATCTATACGTTATGTGGTGCGCCACATGTGTAGTCTACGTTGAACAAAATGCAGTATTATTAATTATAAAGACAGACCGAACCGAACCGAGATTAATCGCTCGGTTTGTTAGTCATATCAAATCGTATAACACAAACAGGCGGACAACGCAAATAGAATTAAAACCTGCGGCTTTTGACACATTACCACCAACAAATTTAATCTTTTGCTGATTTGTGTACATTTTACATAGCTATCTAATCTGCTTTACGCAACAATTAATCTTAAAGCAATGGATCTTAGTAATACTTTAATAGAACCTTTCATTTTTTAAATATATATCTCTCTAAAAATTGTATCGCAATTCTTTCTTTGAATTTGAATTAAGGAAAGGAAGTTCTACTTTAGAGCACGAAAACGACAACTAACACAAGTTACAATTGTTTGTTCTTGACAAAGAAGGCGGGATTATAAATATATAAAAATATAATAAGATTTTACCTTTCAGTTCACAATGATCCCTGGAGATCTACTTCAGTATTTTCGTTTTTCAAAAAAGTAGTATCTACAAACAGACTAATATTTATTTCTTGTAATTAAATTCCATTTTACGATCTTGTATAAAATGAAAGTGCTTCAATCACTTTCTCATCAAAATTGTTTATATCATGTATCAAATTCTTATTGACATTACTAAAACATGTAGGCCTCCGGGCTTTCCTCTATTTACTCCAAATAACTGTGTTGGTAATTGCTGTAATATTTAACCTTATTCTGAAGTGTTACACATTGCCATCTGTTTGGAAAATGTCACGTATTTGATCTGTACTAAAAAGAAAGAGATCCGTCGGATATTCGCAGTTATTATCCTGTTTCCCTAATATGTAATTCTTCCAAAGCATTTAAACATGCTCATTACGCTGTTTAATACCAAGCAATCAACAATGATTTACTTGTCAGCATTTTATAAACACAAACCTTGCCTGTTTTACACAAAATGTGTCTGAGTCTTTGGATAACAAGAATCAATCAAATTGATCGTTGTGTGCTACATTTGAATTTTCTGCACCTTTATGTACCTTATTAAAACCCAATCTAATTAACAGACACTTTCAGGTATGTTATACGAATTTTACATCTGTTAGGCATTTGGCTATTTCCGGCATAGCACAAAGCCCAAATATCGGTCCCCTCGTATTCCTTTTGTTTATTAATATCTTTACTATGGTTAACTGAGCAATTCTTATATACTAGAACAAATACCTTGGTTAGATCGCTTGTTTCCGTAATGTGCGCCAATTTTAACTGAACCTCTGATCTCTCTGACATTAACGCTGATTCGTTTAGTTTGGTTACAAATGCTGCTCTTTTGTTTCGTGTTGTGGGCTGTAGCCTAATTCTTACTCTTCCTTACTTACACAACTATATGATTTCTAATCCATTATTGTTATTATTGTTAGAAATAAATTACCAACACTATTTCCATTAAATCTTTTTAACGTCAAGAAACAGAGTTCAGATTGGGTGGTGTTCATTGGTGGCGTTAAGATTACATTTGGCAGATGTATAACTTCTGTAAATACTTCAACCAGCTTATTATTCATTGTAAATGAAAGCAAGTTCACTTCCTCCTTGTATTAATAATTTTTAGTTTCGATGCAACTTTACGTTATGCTATGAAGATAAATAAAAATATGAAAATTGCAAGTTACTGTTTCTTTAATTAGTTAAGAGTGCATTCTTCAAACAACTTTTACCGAAACAAGTTTGGCTTTATAGCAATACCTATTCCCCTTTCAAAAAGTTAGAACCCTCACACACTTATAGCACCCTAAACCTACGTATAAATATTGTACCCACAAACTAATACTTAAAAAAAATCTTCCCAAAAAACATCGTAATTTTTTGAAAGAACTAAAAATTTATTGAAGAAATTAAAATATTTTGTTTAATCTTATAGTCGTGAAGCAGCTACTTTCAGCAGTCTACAGCATGCTTACAGCAAGTAATCGGGTCAAGTTCTAGATATCACCCAATTAGTATTAACTGGCAGCACCGCAAGGTATGCCATCGAGCTGTGTCTAGGAGACTTATTGTTTTCCCCCTTAACGTATGCGACTTGGTTACGGACATGGGTTCTATAAGATTCACATGTATGCTAAAAATACTCGATTATACGGATTTTTGATCCGTATAAATACAGCGGTACGATATTAACTGTATCAAATAATCTCGAAACATTTATAATGCATGTAATGAATCTCAATTTTTAATCCTAATGAATCTCTAGTTAAAAATATGTATGTTCTAAAAGTAAGCTATTTATCGCTGAATCTTTAGATTTACTAACATAAATGATGACACCAAAATGATTTATGAAGTTTGTGACGATATTTTCACAATAATAAATTTAAGTGTAAGAAATACATGGATAGTGCATAGCACAGAAATATAAAAAAGAGGCTGGATTGAATAGCCAATTTTAATCGATTTAGGGTTAATACTGATTGGGCGTAATACACTGTTTTAGTAAATCATTTTGATCTTTCTCGAATAAATACTCGAATTGGAAATTACTTGGTGGGACAGGTTTACAAAATCAGTGCGAGATAAAACTGATAACAGCATTAAGTCAGGGTTGTTCTTAATGTCCTGGTATATACAATGACAGTACTTCAACCCGTCACTTTTAATTGTAGTAGCTATTAAAAGACTAAAAAAAGGTAAAAAGCAGAAGAGGTGCTCCGTACAACGGAAGAAATTGAAATTAAAAAAAAAAACATTTTCAGTGTTTATAATTGATACTGTCGCATATATTCTTTCCGTAGCCCCGACTCTTAAGCAATACTGTGCTAACTTGTTACGTATAAAATCCATGCATTACATCTTGTAACAGAAACTTTCCAAAGGTGCTACTCAGAGGTAGACTGTTTAAGAGGGAAGACATAAGCAGTGCTTTTGAAATCCTCACTACGTATTCGCAAATTTGACAGACAATATATCGACATCTTCGAATCCTCACCGCCGATTCTTACACACTAGGGAACACGGTTACAGGTAGCGTCTGATTATTTTCAGCACTTCCAAAAATTGAATTGCTGCAGTTTGAGACCTTGATGCTAATGGAGCAACTGCCATCTGAATAAAAAAAAATTGCAAGATGCTCAAGTTGAAAGAAATTATTTATAAGAATTACTCATTCAAGAAATTACAAAATTCTTCGGTGTCATTGATGAACTCATGCAAATAGTGAACATGCATTCGGAGACGCAAAAAATATTAGTATTATTGCTAAAGTAAATACGATACTGTGTCAACAAAAGCTTCAGATTTTACTAAATTACAATTTTTTTGGTGATAGTGGGTCTACAAATCCGTCAGGTATTTATGAAGGTTATTGTAATAATGCAAATGTCTTCCTCATAGCGAACACAGTTACTCGTACAGGATGAAACTATTGAAGCACATCCGATACTGCAAATATTTAACCATATGTATGCACTACTAAAAAGGGTAAGCATTTGTTTACATTTGTTACCTGCTAAACCCCTTACACGTTTTCTAGCGCGCTACTGACCGAACGTTCGCAGTGGCAACACTATTCATAAGAACAAACCTTCAATTAGTCACATTTTCACAAGCGTAAAAAAATAAATATTGCTGAAAATGTCAATGTTGTCAGTAAAACTCTCCTTTCATTCGGAAACGAACCGCTTTTTGATAAATCCAAGCGTCTAAAATGCTTACCGGAAAACAAGTTTCTCTTTCTATACGTTACATTATTGGCTCTGACAATGATGCTAACTTAAAAGACATTTTATTTGTGTAATGCATTAGGAACTAGGAGCTACGCCAATTCTCTTTTGTGCTCAACAATAACAGATCCGTAGCAAAAGGCATTGGTTATGTGCAATCAACTTAGAATTAGCTATACATAAAGAGGAAAGAATGGAGGCTTTATGGTAATACGAATGTCTACACTAATAATATCAGCAAATAAATTATCTTCGAACAAAGTGAATATGAAAGTACACATAATGTCAACTAAAGTCGACTACTAAGATACGAACTAACGACACTTTTGAAATGCTGTGATCAATATAAAAAAAATCTGTATATCTACTTGTGCTAATTGTCCGTACATAGATACGTATATGTCTTCTTAGATATGTGTTATATGCACGCATAAATATGCAAGTTGTTAGTTATTATGCAGGAAGCCTTATCATTTTCATTTCGCCGTTACTATTTGCGTTGCGTACGCTAGCTCTTACAAAACAATTTCTCTTTGTACGAGACGAAATAATTAGACTTATCGACATATGTACTACATGTATGTAATATATATTAAAGGCGGCAAATCAAAGGAAAGATTATTGTATATTATTTATTTATTGATGAACTTGCAACAAAAATCTGTCTAGCGATCTCGATGCATTTGAGAAACACTACCGCATGTAAGTATAAGAAATCTAAGGAATACCACATACTTTTAATGAGAAAAACATTTATATTTATTGCATATACAGCCGCTCACAAAGAAAATGATGCAGTGGTATATAATTTGGTAAGAATCTAAGGTATTACGAATTCTAGCCAGATAACATTACAACAGTTACATATTCGACATCACGGTAAAAATAATGTAACAATAAATTAATTATTTCTGAAAGATAAAAAAAGAAACAAGCAATATTCAGTTTGGCTTTCTTTTAGATTTTATAATTAATTATAATCTATTTGGAACAGATTTTACTAACATACTCGTATAATATGGCAAAATTCTTATAACAAAGCATTTTTTAGATCATACCTACTGGATATTCGATGACTGCACTTTTGTCACAAGAATATGCCATAAATTTTTGATAATGGTTATCTCAGGTCACTGAGCTGCCATTCTTCGGATCGTTGTCCTGGTAAAATCGAAAATCATTTCTTATGTCAAGTTTTCTGGCACTAGACACCAAATTTTATTTAAGGATATTTAAATACATAAACCTATCCATAGTACCTTCAATGTAATTTGGGTTTCCAACACCAGCAGCAAAATCAGCCCCAAACCATTATATGCCCATCTCCATGCTTAACAATTCGTTGTAAATGTTACGATTTTAATTCTTCATTCTTTTTCCTACACACATTATCCTTCCCATCTGGGCCGAAAATATTACATTTACTCGAACAATAAAACAGTTTTTGAGAAGTGGACATTTTTTTCTTTGGTGCTCTAATGCTCTAATTCTTCTGGCTTATAAACGTTTTCTCCTTACTATTCATCCGTGCAAATTGGCACGCTTCAGAGTTCTCCTAACAATTTCTGTATTTACGGTATTTCCCAGACCACGTTTCACTTTTAGCGTTGATTTAGGAGCACTTAACAGTTGATTATTTCTAAATTGTCAAGGAATCCACCGTTCGTCATGTTCGTTAAATATATTTTTTGGACTTATTTTACTTCACTCTGCTTTCGCAATTATATTGTTCAATAATATACTGTTTCGTGGATGCACTTCTCTTCTAACGTTGTCTGTCGATCCATGTTGAACTACTCTAAATAAGCTGCTTGTGATAAAATCGCACAGTTATAGATAGAGAGGTAAAGTACACGTGCATCTAAGGGGTTTCCCTAATCGTATAACAATTGTGTACTGGGTTGCATCACTTTCACTATGATGTTGATTATGCAACGGGTGTCATGTTATCTGGTTAGAATTCGTAATACCTGTTCGGATTAGTTTTATTTTGTTTTACGGTTGTTAAATTAACCTTAGACAAATAAACGCTTTCATTAAAATTGTAAATGTGTAAAAATGTTATGCTGCCATGATTTTCTAACATTTCGCTTTTCTTGGTACGTCTAAAGCTTATTAACGATTCAACCTAAATTAAAAACGTTCGTAAATTGTTGTGATGTGTTCTTTACCACCTCAATTAATAAGGAGATGTACATCAGGTAAATCCGCGTTGAGAGTAATTGCTGGAATTAAATTCGTTATAATTACAACAACATGCCTTTGAAACAAAAACTGCTGCCATTTTGAATATCATAGCGAATTTCTTCGTGAATCATAGCACAATGATTTGTAGAACTTTGAACTACGAAGAAATAAATAGATGGCAAGTTATTGTGCATACAAATGAGTACAAAAAAAATCTCCATACTTCTATAGAATTCAGATAAATCTGTAACAGTAAACTAGTAAGACATAGCAGTCGGAACCTTTGATGTTGGCTCGTATTGAGGTGTAGAGCTTCAAGGACCTTGAACGATGTTCGCCAGATTCAGAACATTCGTCAAGATTTAATAAAAATCATTTCATCAAGTGCAAAATTGGAAATGTGCACAAACACACCTTATTTTGAAAAGTATCCCGATCATATGCTAATAATTATGAAAATAAATATCTTCAGGATTGGAGAGGCGAAATACTTAAAACATCACCAAGTGTCGATGGAAATTTTCTTTTAATTAATTACATACAGTGACGGGCAAAATAATGAAACCTGGAAAATATTTAACTCTACTGTTTCGTTTAGGTATATTTGTCCCGAAAGAAAATTTTAATTGAAAATGAGTTGTAAAATAATACAGTAACAAATTTACACCTGCATCTGCGGCCTCAAGTTACTAATGACCACTAGAAGAAATTAACTTACACATTTTTGTTATAATTCTTGTGTAATGTCTGTTCATGAAGATGTAAATAATACATACAACAACGTATACAGTTTTGTAATCTACTATGATTATAACCCAAACACTAGATAGATAAATTAATCGCACAGAGATTATAAACCGAACACGAAAATCTTTTGCAGTAAATATCAGGATTTTCTTCTAATACCTCGCGATAATTCTCCTTCCTCATTATTCCATCAATTTTCACAAGGTCTCCTGTTCCACTTAATGAAAAATAACCCCATATAAGAATGGAACCACCACCTTTCTTTATTGTTGGTGCAATGCACTCAGTAAGCATTTTCTCGTCCTTTGAGCGCCGTTCTTCGGTTTTGACCAACCACTTCATAATTGGACTCATCAGTCCATTGCTCTAATGTCCAGTCTTTGTGAGTGTTAGCCTACTGGAGACGTTTTTGTTTATTCCCACGACGTAGCATTGATTTTCGTGTAGCAATATTACCGTGGAGGTTTACTGCTTTTAAACGACGTTTCTCTGTGCTAACGGATATCTTCCTGTTTGTAGCCCATTCATACCAGTTTGTTCGAGGGGGAGAACAAGCACAGAATATATAATATATATATATATATATATATATATATACACCATCCAGAATATCCTTCTTGATGTAGCGTTAATATTGGTGATCGTGTTTCAACACTAATCGGTTTTCCGCGAGACATTTTCACACAAAAATTAAATTATTTACTGGCCGAAATATCGAGCTGCACGTAACGGTAAACTAAACTCACTATTAACGTAATTTATTCATACTTTATGCGGTAACTACCATCTCTGCAGAAACTCAGTCAATGCTTAGAATTCGAGTTTCATTTATGGTGTCATAAAATTTCTACCCATATATTACTTATTATTATTATTATATTAATTATTTATCAACTTAGTTTTAATTAATAAAATATTTTGTTAAAATTTAAGGTATCCATTCGATCATGAGCAGTGGCGTATATTATTAATACTAAATGCATATTACTTGTTTCACAAACTTCCATAAAAAATGAAAATTTTATAAATCTTTCAGAATATTAATTTAAGTGTAAACAAATGTTAGTTTTAGATCTTGTTCTGATAATGTTTAAAATGAAACATAAATTTAAATACATTTTCATTACCCAATCCATTTCTTAATTCAGAATGGACACGCCCATGTGATGGAAAAGTTATTTCGACGTTCGCAGAAGAAGCATTTCGAGACAAAATTAGGATGATGATATTCAATACTTGATTAACTTTTAAAACATTCTTTTGAATCTTCTACCATTGTATTGTATTTTCGTAATATTTTCCGAGAAAAAACATTGTTTCGTGGAATGAATGCGATTTAGCTTCAAATGTAATTACGAATACTATTCAATATTATTCTTAGATAATGGTCAAAATCAAAATTTCTACTGCAAGTGCTTTATAGTATTTTTACAGATGGCGCAAGACCAAAGTTTGCCAATGATAGTTTTCTCAATACAGCGTTGTTAAATAGTACTTTGTTTTCTGTCTCTACTTATCATTTTACTTTTCTCTACATTTACATATCTAGATCAAAAGAATAACTACGAGAAACCTGGTGGTGCAAACGAGTTTTATACGGTGCAGAGTGACTTATAATTGTTGATTGTTAATATTGAAAAATAAAATAAGAGACTTCCATAAAAAACGAAAATTTTAGATAAATCATAAATTTCTTTTAGAAAATCGATGGTTGACAAAAACCTTGTTGGTAATTAACTTTAAATGAAAGTTGTGCAATTGGACCTGATTCTATTGCTTCTTCTACACTGTACGTTTGCAATAAAATAAAAGTCTATTCTAAAGTGTGGACTGTACTATAACCACTCATGATCTTGAAATATGTATAAATTAAATTTAGTGAAATAATACAGTATTCGATGAAGTATACATGCCAGCAGTAATCTATAGGGCAAGCAGCTTGTAAGTTTTTCTAATTACTATTTCCAATAAGTTTATAGCGAAATTTTCAGAATAGTAACCCTTAGAATGGAATATTCTCAAACGACCCCATACAAGTGTTTTTTGTTGTTCTCTTCTACAGCAAATAAACTATAATTAGTGTTGTTAAAAACACGTCTTTGATATATACTTAAATGTTATAAACGTAGTTATTTCAATTCCTACTAACTGCAGGGTATCTATACAATTTTTACCGTCGACTGTATGTAAAAAGCTCTGCGAGGAGTTTATTTTCACAGAGGCATCACGAATGCATGCGTGCCATCTTGCAAGACATCCTGTATGTAAATCGTGTAATAACCTACACATGCATGGGCTTTAAAGCACCGATGCTGGTTTATTTGTACACAGCTATAATCTCCATTTATAATGAATTATCAGACCTATATTCTATAAATAGTTGCCTCCGCTACTTCTATTTTTGTTTTAAATAAACTTATCCGGGGAGTTCTGGTGAAAATGGTGATGTAATGCCTGTGTAATGGAGGATATAATTTAGGAGAGCGGAGAAACAAATAGATTTAACCCATGGGGTATGTAAACATGGCTTTTCGGCACGTTTAACAAATTAAAAATCGATTTATATTCTAAATGTCAATTACGCTGCGTATTAGAAAATAGAATCTTTATAATGGATCGAATTCAATCAATTCAATTTGACGTACAGTACTGCTGAGAAGTTAAGGACACTCAACTTGAACTTTGCAGTAATCATTTGAAACATTTTTAGAAATAAACGTTTGTACGTGTGTAAACGTTGAAACATTTTTGGAAACAAACTTATTTGTACATGAAGATATTTCACACGTAGCAATAATACTATAATAGGTAATCGATGATTCCAGTTAAAAAAAACGGACTTCGTAAACCAAAGGAATTTTAATCAAGCTTGCGGTTAAGAGCTTTCCTAGCATTGAAACGCGCACACAAAGACGTTAAACGTTTGATAGACAATTTGTTTACATACATACAGATAAGAACATTTCGCGCACTTTATCCGTATATTGTTAAGCTGTCATGCTTAAATCTGGTACCCTTTAATTAAACGACACTTACGCGCGTATCAAAATACAAATAATAACTGACATTAAGCATGACTCATTGAACCTGGATATGTATGTACTAAAACTTGACATCGTGGTAAGTATATTATACCGTAATACAGTAATCAATGAAATTAAGCAAACACCACGCCAAAGCTTGCGTGTTAAACGCATAAATAATGATTACAAATGCGCAATATGTAACAAGAAGTGTTCTAGGTTCTCTTTTTATTTAAAAAGAGTAAATATAGTTACTGCAAACTTGAACTTTGAAATTTTACGCCATGTTCGTAAGAGGCATGATATTAACTGCACTGTTTTGTATCGTTTTTTTTTTGTTTGTGAAGGCAGAAAACTTTAAATTGGCAACACCCCTCTCTGTGACAGCTGATTTGGCAGTTCTTGATTGTTTTGGAGTTAGTATGGTTTGGCAATTCATCATGAATAGACTCCCGCAGAAGCAACGTTTGGAAATTGTTCAAATTTATTTGGAAAAACAATCAATTCAGGAAATTGCATGCATTTAATGATGCTTATAATCGTTCATTAGAGCAATTAATGTCGTTTTCGCAATATGTTTACTCTAAACAATAATACGCATCCCGTAAGACGATGTACATCTACAATTTCATTTGAAAATTTTATTTAGTGATCAAGAACACTTGATTAAATAGCTATGTCAATAAGCAGAGTTGTCGCATTTAAAGCGATGATAATCAACAAGCCATTGTCGAAACACCATTACCTCCAGAAAGAGTCACCATTTGGTGCGCTATGTGGGTCTGCGGAATTATTGGTCCATATGCCTTCAAAAATGATGATGTTCAGAACGTTACAGTTAACAGTGAGCAGTACAGAGGCATGATTACAAACTTTTTCGTGGATCAATTAACTAGGCATTAATGTTGCACACATACGGTTTCAGCATGATGGCGCCATATGCTACGCAGCGATACAATTGTCTACGCCAATAAACCAGAAACAATTGTGCAGTTGGCAGACAATATTCCACGCGTTATTGCCGAAATACAATCTGATTTACTGCAAAGCGTGTGTGAAAATTGGACTTCCAGATCCAACCGCGGCGGCCACATGCCCGATATCATGATCAAATATTAACGCCATAAAGTTATCTTTTAAATAAAGCCAATTTCATGGATATTCCAAACATTTTCTGTGATTTATTTCAATTTAAGGTTCCCCGCCTCTAAAAAAAAACACCTAATATTAATCTTGCCGTTAAAATGCCCAAATTTGAGACAGCTTTCGTAAATGTCAATGAGACGATCGCATGACAGCAAACATGTGTCTGTAGGCACGTCCTCCCAACTCTCTATCATCACATAAATATTTCGTTCGAAGCGATGACGTCATGACCCCTATTCTCCAATACAAGAGAAGGGATAGAACCCATCACACAAATATTTTATATCTTTGAAGTTATAAAAGTTTACTAACAAATACTAAAATTTCTTCAAATCTCCTAAACGGTTATGGAAATTACACAAACGCTAGCACACGTCGTTTGCAGCGGATTTCTTTTTTTGCAAATGTATTCATTTCACATGAGAAATTGAAGAAAAACAATTCAGTTTCGTGGTAAACGGCACACTAAGATAAAAGCACCACACCAACCAGACGCACGCTTCGCATTCGAAACTTAACTGAAATTCTGCAATCGTAAGTGCCTCTTTTGTACTGGTGACAGCACGACTTGTTCAAACGCATCCATATATATGTTGAAAGATACTCTCACAGCGAGTCTTATAGAAGAATATATTTACTACTCGGGGGATCGCGCAGATAAGAAGGTTAAGAATCGCTAATCTAAATATTACTTAATCTCATTGTCTATAAGCGCCACTTTCAAGTTATAATTTATTTTAATATGAATATTTGCAGGTAACATTCATTATATCACTTTCAACGTGTCGATGGCTGTAATTGTGGGTAAGAGGAAGATGAAATAAGATTTTTGTAAGTTAACAAAGTTGAGAGATACGCATGCTATTCTGCGGGGCGAATGTGTGCCAGTATGATAGCTTTGTCTAACGGTATTCTCTACCCTTGTTTAACTATTACTACAAAATCCTATCCTCACATCAATGTTTTCAAATTGAATCGATTCTATGAAGCCCTGATTGCGTATTATTGCGAGGTGAGGGGGGTATATCGCTAGACATGCGTTATTCGTTTTAAGTTAAGCCGGTGTGCGATTCATTTTCTAGTCGCCCAGAATGCAATCAACAGCTCTCAGCTTTTCACCCGGTACAATGACAACCCTATACCTATTGGGGTTATGTGCGTTTTACACTCATTTCAATAAGCTGAATTAGTTGTTTAACTAATTTATTCAGACGGACAAGGAATCGGAGCCATCTAAAAGAAATTTAGTACGGAATTGGCAAACACGAATTGCTGATCTAACAAAAACACGTCTCTACAGTTACATTTCGTTCTGGTCTTTTTTTTTCCTTTTAAGAAAATTATGAGAGTCATCTCAATAACAATATATATATATTTATACATAAATCATATTTCTCGTCTATAAAACATTAATTAATTAATTAATGGTAGTACCAGGATTTACAGCATTGAACCCCCACTACTACAATTCCGTTTTTGTGCCTCGAGCATATATTTTATTCGACATCGAAAATATTTCATAAATCGCACCAATCGCGTAGATGATCTCAACGATGTGTATGTAGTCTTCTGTCAGGTATATTAGTTATGTAAGCATTTAAATGCACTGGCTACGTGTTTATTTTAATTATTCCGCGTGCATCAGTAGTATTTCTTACTACACTGTTTATCCATATTTTTAACTCTCCCAATACAGTTGGGTTTTATGAGACTCAGTGTGTATTTTGACATAAAACCTTGTTTATAATGAACACATCGATCAAGTTGTAAATAAAGGCAATAAAATTCGACTTTATATCTGTATACATCAGGTTAGTTTCCAAACAAGAATCAAAATGCTGCCGTCTACGAGGTACACAAAAAACTGGTATGTTTGTCTTACTTGAAATTTTTATTGTATAGTCTCCACTTTTTACGATTATGCCGTTTTTATATCGGTTGAATTTCTCAAATACTGTGAAAAGCATTTGAAAGTTCACTCAAAAGAAAAATTAACACGAAACAAACTAAAAATAAATGGTGATCGCTCTATTTACTTGCTAAAGTGTTTAATCTCGATTTATCGTATAGTTTCAATTTGATTATGTGTAAGTTTCGTGAACTTTCAAAATGTAAATCGCACGTAACACTTATAAACATAAGAAAATAGTAAAAATAAAATCTTAAGTACGATATTGTTTTATTGACGTAGATACAAAAGGAAATCTCTTTCATATACGTATATCCTAAAAATAGTTTCTTATACAGTAAGATGCCAATTCATAATCTCCGGCGGAGTATAAATAAATATCAAGAATCCATGATAACTTTGAATACTAAGTGAATCACGTGTACCTTGTTGGATATGCATCATATTTTCTTGGAAGATCCAGAGCTGTATGAAACGGAACGGGCGTCTTTGACAATTTCAGTTCTAGCGTAACGTGCAACTATATTACATTGTATGCCTGAATTGTATCGGCTTTGTAGTACTACATTTATGTGTCATTATCAACACTATAATAACGACAAGAGATAAATTAAGAAAACATAGTACAACTAACACGAGAAGTAAATTTTCTTTCAAAGCTGACATTAAGTATTGTCAAGTCTTTACATAGTGACAATCTATTTCAAAATATGCCTACTTGTTTTAACTAACAACACTAGACACTTTTTGTATTGGATATTAAGAATAAAATTCAAATTTATATTAATTTATGGTTCATGAACTAACTGATCCATTCGTTTTTTTACGTAATTAGAAATTCTACGGACAATATCGCCATTCTGTAAAGGTGGTAGTGAATTTTAAAACGTAATAATAAATGATGTTGGAATTTCAATTTCAGACAACAATAGTTTCGTTAAATTTGTTGTGATCGCTTTGGTTTGAACAGCAAATTTACGCTATAAACAGCACCATAGAAAAATATTTGCACATGGAAGATTACTTTCTACCCTTATATTTTTAAATTCTACAACTATTAAGGGAACTTTTGAATTTGATGATATTGTAATTACTTTTGATACTTTTCCTAAAAAGGGATTTGCTCATTTCTACCAGTTTCGCAGTAAGTTTGGCCGTGGAAACGATTGTCTCGATACGAAGAAAAGCTATCGCCACCAAAAACCTAACTTGATCACAAATTCTGCACTGAATTCCCTTAGTGCAATACAAAATGACGGATTAATTTCTTTTAATATTTTAAATATAATCTAAATTCAAAGTACATTAAAAACAGTTCTAATGAAAAATATGAGAAAAATTAGAATATGTTTTCAATTTTCTAACCTTCGGCTTAATTACCAAACTCTTACGCTTGAACATTAGAAGGAAGTAAGCCTACTCTTAGTGTAATTATTGCTGACACAATGACGAGGTGCTGTCAAAGTTGAATTGAAGAGTTAATAAAACTTTTTTGAAGTGCGCTAACCTTAGTCGTGCACACGTCCCTTTGCAATTAGGATCGCATTCTTTGACAGAAACTTTTAACTATTTAAATTGTAAGCCCTTTTAGATTTAAACTAACAATTCTAATGTGGTGGATTTTTCTCTTGTTGAATAACCTTTGACGGTTTATTGACACAGACTAATTCATGTAAATCCGGATAAATATTATATAGAAACCGAGATATATATATATATATATATATATATATATATATAAGTGTCGGTAAGATTTGAACTCGTGACTTCTCCGTTACCGGCGAAACATCCTTTACACTAGACCACGAGACTGAGTGTGAGTTTAAATGACTTTTAATACCTAGATGCTGCAATGTCTGTAGATATATCACGATACCTCAGCAGACATAATATTAAAAGCGAGTTATTAATTAAATTAATATCAATATTAATATGAAACACTCGTTGGCGCACATCTAGGTATTAAAATTGAAGTCACATTGACTGGCGCAGCCTTTATCTTAACATACGGAACTTAGTTGCTTAAAGTAAAAGAAACACCGTCAAAGTCAAGATTTTGGTGTAGTTTGTTTTAATGCGTGTTATCAAAGAGCTGAAAAACTCGTCAAATCATTTTATATAGCTATATAGAATCCTAAATTTCGTGTTAAATATCTCAGAAACGAAAAAGAACTATGCTTTACGCCGTAATTTTCGCGTATATATAACAGTAATTAAAAATTAACGCACATAATATTGCGTGACTTCAATAGAACGAGCAGTAAAACAAAGAAACACCTTCCCTTTGAAATAAATCGTTTTACGTAGATCGCCGGTCTTATAATAAAATACCTCTTTAACGACATCAGAGTAAATATTCGCTTTTAATGTCACCAATAAAAGTTTCACACTATTAGAATTTTCGATTCAAACGGCGGTATAATAACAATAATAATTAACGGTAAAAGTCTTAATTGTATCTACGCACGTATACAACTGCGGAAACGTAATTAAACGCAGCGGCTTTTGAATCGTCATTTTACAGGAAAATAAAATCAAGCCACCCCGCTTTATCCTTTGTGTACGGATCAAACGAACACAATTTAACATCTATCATAAACAATAACTGACCGGTAGATATTACGCCACTACCATAATTACGTACGCATTTCGTTTGTGTGACGGGTAAATTAAACGAATTAAAAATTATATCCCGAATGTACAGCGACCGAAACCGCATGAATTCCTTTGGAAAAATTATTATGTACGTTACACGAAATAAACGTTTGTGATAATTGCAAAATATTTCCAAAATTAAAATAAATGTTATATGCCATATCACAATAATTACAAACGAGAACTACCATCGTAAACAAACTAAATATTAAATTGTTATAGTCTATTATTTTATAGCGAATATATGTACATATATATTTATGTATATATTATAGTGAAATCACTGAGGGTACGTAATGCTTAATAAGTGGCTTCTTTTGTCAGGGATTTTGGATACAACAAATTTAGACGATTTGAATTAAATTAATGAGAAAAATAGAATAGATTAAATCGAAAAAATAACATTGTATTATGGAATTTAGGTTATACCACTGACATCGGATAGTACTCCCGACAAATACCTAGCGCAAGCCCTAGCTAGCTAATAAACTTTCTTTTAAAATTTGAATTAATAAATAATTCTAATAACAATAAAGTGCTTTTCCTTTGGTGCTCACACACGTACTTTGGTATAAATCGGCGAATCTTCTATCTCCTCAATACAACGCTGACGACGGAGGGGCCAAAGTTACTATAGGAGGTTTTCTGCTCGACAAACGGTGGTTCGCCCGGTATCCGGGTAATATGGTATACTGTGGCGACACGGTCCACTACAACTTGTATATAAATTCTGAGGTATTTTCCTCTAAATAACTTGCGAAATTCACATAAATAAAGAGCGCAGAAATTCTGTTGATGCTGTCTATTAGCTACCGACGCTAACCGTCAGATGTTTCGCGCATCATTTGTCGACCACGTTCGTAAACCGCTTAAAACCGCTAGTAGATTCTAATATTGGGTGATAAATGACTGACGGTAAAGTTATTATGGCAACGAAAAACTTCCTATAGTGTTTTCAGAGATGGAAATGTAGGCCTTGGATGTGATCGCTATTTGTCGTGCGCATATGCGCGTGTGCTAAGTATTATTATATAGAATTTTACATTAACTATATCGAATTTCCTTTATATAAATTTTTGATGGAATAATTCCATTATACTCTTTTCCTGTCGTCTAAGGGACTCTTTTTCTTTCAAAAGAAACAATAAGAACGAAAGAAAATTTTGGCAATTGAATTTTAAATGTGAAATTTATCATGAGAAAACTGTAATCCACGATTACATTAAGATATCTAATAATTTAGTTTGATATTAAGGTGCTAGTCCAACACTGTCTCAATGAATTGTCTGTCAAAAAGCACTGCAATTAACGCAGAATATTATTCGGACTACCGCAGGAACGGTCTGGAAAGCTGAATAAGCGTCCTCTATTGCAATAGGATAATGCAAGAACGAACACTGCAAGAAAAACGAAGGTGTTTTGAACGATTTACGATGCGAATTGCTTGCGATACCAACTTCCCAGGACGTTTCATTACGCATATACAAATTAGGTAATATCATAAAAAATAAGATTAACTGTGGTATGCGGTTTTTATCTGAAAAGATTGACGTCTAAACGAAACCCCACAGTACCTGATGTTCGCACTTGAGAAGTATTAGCCTTAATTATTATTTACTCTAAAATAATAAGCAAATATTTTGAGCCTGTCTGTTTCAGGGCAAATAGATATCTTATTAATAACGTTAATCCTAATTGAAGGATTCTTAAAATTTTAATTTGCAAAGAAATGTATTTTATATTAATTATTATCGTCTATCTATGTTTATTTACGATTTTTTTGTATTTAAAAATATTTTAAATAATATATTATGTGTTACTAAACAACTTTTTCCTTCGTAAAACAGTAGATTAAAAATATACATAAAAAGAATCATCAATTTTTATTTAAATCAATTGATTTTGTTCGAATTATTTCACCCCTGCATGTATAGTATAAAATCTTCTAAGTACAAATATTCTTTATAGTACAGATCACCTATTGAAAGGTCTCTTGTTTTATTTATATGCACCCAAAGATAAATGGCGATCTTATTAGTATTACATAAATATGTTGATGCATCCGAGTTGCATGTCCACTTCTAAAATGATTACACGCATGTGTTGAAAACAAACAACAAAAGTGTGAAAACACCGTCATGCGGGACGCCCGAACATATAATTTATACGAGTCTCGCCGGGCGCGCCTTGCAACACGCGCGTTGTCATCGTCATCGAAATTATCGCTAAACGATCGGATACAATTCAAAAGCGATTAACAGGAAAACGGGCAGAAGACCACTTGCCAGCGCATCAAGGCGACGGCGAACGACGACAGCCCGGAGAAACAGATACATCACCATAAATATACACGCAAACATACATACATGCATTCGTATACGTATCGCATGCGAGTAAATTAATTGAACGATATGCGTTCTGTTTTGTTCGGTTATTGAACTTGTACCTCCGACCTACGACCATCTGCAGGGTCTATCTCGCATCGAAGCGGCGGCAATACGCGCATATTCCGGCAACCCAATAATTATAAAATTCCAGACACAAATTCACAACATCCCTCTACGCATCTAAGAACATCAACACGTGCCCAGCTTTCTGGACATTTTTCAGCTAAATTCTTCGAGTTAAGATCTTTAAGATTCAGGCAAGAATTTACGAATTAAATGGAGACGTAAACTACAAATATGAGAAATATCAATTATTAATTAATCCTTTTTTCAACTTCATATAGGAAACAGCAAAATTCGTTTCATTTTCGTTTAACTTAAGTATATTTATATCTATTACTAACAGACTACAATTGAGGAACGAACATTTAAAAGGAAGCATGTACCAACTTTTAGCAAAATATGTTTAATTACCATATAATTGCTATAGCAGAAGAATAAAGAAATATAATAAGACTTGCGTTTTGTAATTTCGCAGGTAGGAGTTTTCGGTTAGGTTCTTTCAATTTAAATCTATATATATAGAAATTCTATATTTTATTGTACCGGTAGTAAATATCAACTTTCTATTTCAAAGGGGGTCTCGCATCTTTTTTGCTGGCCTTGACAAAGTCATTTAGCCCAACAATTTTTATAATTGTCATGGATTTCTAAAATGATTAATTAAATCATGGAAGTTAATTTGTCTAATAAACCTTGTCTCTAAGGTGAGCTATTCGTGAGTTATTTAATAAAAATACAAATTGTTTGTTGTATATGTAAAAAAATGTATTCGTGTACAGGTTTAAACTTATCGATAATTATTTCGGAAACTATGCGAGACTATCAAATGCCGTATACTAATTACATTCATTGAATCCCGCGTTTAAAGTTAGGGCCAGTAAGTATTCACTTCTCTACAGCTAAACCTAATAATTTTAGTTATTTTGAAAAACGTATTTACTCTCTGAAAATTTTACTTCCTGAAATCGATTAGTATATGAACGGTGACTTAAATAGACAGACACAAACAATAACAAACATTATCGGGACGTTACTAACGCAACAGGATATAAAATATTTAACTTTCTAGTAACAAATAAACTAATGGAAGATGCGGTTTTCTTAAACCAACTTCTATTCTGAACAGTAGCAATCGGAAAAAAATGAATACCCATGAACATTTGTCAATTAGAAACCTTTTCTGGTTTAAATTTATTAATAGGGATAAAATCTTTACCTAATTACAGAGCTTATCGAGGCTCAAGTCCCGATAAGAGTATGTGATATTGAACAATGCATGCCAGTAAATCGATTAGTTCACTTCTAGGAGGCACACATCTCCGTGATAACATCATTTTGAACAACTATCTATCAATGAGATGTTAAAAATGTTTCAAAAATAGTTGAAATGAGATCAGTTTTTAACTAATGATAAATCAAAAAAAGCTAAGATTAAAACAATACATGCTGAAAGAGGCAATCTATCAGAGTTCACCATTAGCAGACAGGAATTGCTATCTCTTTAATTTTGAAATATATTCAAGTAAAAAGGCGACACCCAAAATCTAGGAGAAAGAGTAGTAGAAAATTTAGTAGGTCTAGGAAGAAAAAACTACTGAGTGTTTTTTTCATTATTATTTTACATCGTATTGCTCGTAGAATTAAAGAAATAAAAGAACATTCCAAGAAAACTTTCCACAAATGAAAAGTGACAGAATAATGAAACAAGCTGATATAGACTGTGCAGGATTTTCGATGTATAAACCGAATGACAAAAGAAGTATCTATCTGTTATTTAGCTTTTAATAATATACAATGGAAGAAAAAATAACGAATTTACAGACTTTACTTGTCCTCAAGCTGTTGCCACCCATCGTATCATGTTTTACGAGATAAATTTGATCAACTAACATCAAATTACGAAAATAGATCGGATATGCCATAAAACGTAGAAGTACAGAATTTTTTGTATTTTCTTGATGCTAAAGCCATTGTAAATGCCCGCGTTTCTTAAAAACTTCTAGGCAATAGTATAAACCACAAAAATTTTCGACGGCAAGTAATTGACAATTTGTTACCGCAAGAATTAGTGCCACTAAAGCGCTCAGATAGTTGAAATAAAAAAAGACAAATCTGTAGTATCTCATCAATTAAAGATTATAAATTCTGCTCATTAACCTCTTGGTAGTGCACGAGGAAGATGGATTTGTACTGCTTGCTAAGTACCCTTATCACAACGATTGCAAGAACTGTGTGGTTGTATAATTCACAAGTACCGCAGTAAACTCCACTCCGCATAATTAATAATTATTCGGAACGCAACGTTTCAAAAGCACGTGGACTCTTATTGTAAACCGTGTTACCGGCTGGTCGATGGACAATGAGAATTCATTTGCTCTTGAAACGCAGCATTCCAAACAAATTACTAATTTAGGTGGTGTGGAGCTTACTGCAATGCCTGTGAATTATACAACCACACAGTCCTTGCAGTCGTTGTGATAATGAAGTAAAAAAAAACAAAATTGAGTAAAAATTAACCAAGTATTATAAAATATTTATCACAGTGTACCACCTACACTGCCTAAACACCTAAGGAGACCATGTTTCGTTATTGTTTTTATGTATCATTTTTTACGATCAAGATTACCTAAGCTAACAAAACCGAGGTTAGTTTCAATAGTTTTATACAAAAGGATTAATACGAAGAAGATAAATATGTAAATAATATTATCGGGGCGAAAGAGGTGAACACTTTTAACTAAAATACCAGTTATCAATATTCTGTAATAACAACACTCTGACGTTCCTGTTTTCCTACTACTACTCTCCGAATGGAGAATGAGCTTTCGAACAGCAGGTGTCGGGAGTGAAATAATTGAAAGTCAAACTAACGGCCTCCAGGCCAGCGCTCTAAAATATAATTATATAGCGTATAATAAGTATCATAGAATCGTTCGAATCTCGTTCGGTATCTTCCATCGTCTATAATACATTATACATGCGTCGCAAATGAACGAAAAACCGGCCAAACCGGGGAAAGCAGACGCGGGGTCGACGCCAGAAGTGGCCTAGTTGGAACTAACTAAGACGGCCGAGTGGTCGGAAGAGGCAGGATAAGTGACTCCGTCACCGGAAGCGTTCGCTAATAAGCCGTGCCGCAGCCTCGCCGGAGATTGTACACTTGGTACGTTTCTAAGCGGGTGGCGTAGGAGAAAAGCGACTCAATGAATAAGTCGCGACGTCTATTACTGCGGCATAGGGCCCCGTCCCGGGCCTAGTAGGCGTCAAGTACTGTTATTTAGCATTAGAAGGTCGAATGGAAATATGTACGTGCAATAATAGCGGTCGATTTTATACATGAGAAATCGTAAGCAGGTACTGGTACTTACCATCGAGACAGGTATGGGTCCAGCCGCTCCATTTGTGTAGCCATACGGGGAAACGAGGTATCCCATATTGAAGGATGAAGTGTGGGGACCGGGTTCCACTTTGCCTGCAATAAAATAAATGAGCATTGTCAATGAGCAATTTATAACAAAAAAAAATAAAGAAATTTTTTGGATGTCAATTAAGGAGATAGTTAAAAGTAAACCCAAAATTATGTCGTTTTTTTAAATAAACGTGCATGTACCTATATATCGAATTCCAAAGAGGAAGAACTTTTTATTAATGGTTTCATAAAGAAAAACAAGTGTTATTTATAAAAAGAAATCCGCTCCTCGAAAAACAGATGTAACACTGAAATTTTAATTTCGTTACACAATGTATTCTAAAAATTTCAATTGTTTCAATCTATGAAATTTCATAAGACAGGTAGGAAATAAAGTACGAGGGTGGATCCCTATACTGTACTCCTAACCCCCTTAGAGTAAAACTACAGTGGCATTATATTTTTTTATTTTTCGACATAGTCTCTCTCTACACTATGCGCTTGGTCCATCGGTGCTCCAACATCTCAACAGCCTCCTGGAAAAACTTTTGTCCGACCTCTGCGAACCACCTCTCTACAGCTTGCATTACTTCATAACTACTGTAAAATTTTGCCCCACGTAAGATTTCTTTTAATTTGGGGAACAGCCTGTAATCACTAAGGGCCAGATCCGATGAATATGACCGAGTGCTCCACTAATTCAAAGCCTGCTTGGTGTATAGCAACCATAACAATACCATATGTAGGGCTGGGAGCATTATTCTGATGGAACAGTACATCGCGCCTTAACTTTTCTCGCTGTTTCTCTTTAAATAGCGTCCCGCAATTTAGAAATCAATTGTACGTAGTAGACCCCTGTAATGCTCTGTTCCTTTTGCAAATAGTTAGGCAAGATAATTCCTTGAGCATCCCAGAACACAGATAGCAAAACCTTCCCAGCAGACGGTACGACCTCAAATTTGCGAGGAGAAGGAGAACCATTACGTCTCCACTCTCTACTTTGCACTTTGGTCTCGGGATCATAGTGGTGCATCCACGATTCATCCATGGTTACATACCTACTAAGAAAGTTCTCTTTGCATGGCACTTTTCCAAAACACGCTTACAAATTAACACCCGATTTCTTTGTTGATCAATGGTTAACATTCGGGACACCTATCTCGCACTCATCTTTTTCATAGCTAATTCTTTAGTCAACCACATGATATGATATGCACCACATGATATAATATGCATCACATGATATGATGTCCCTGATGTATACTCGTCGGTTTTGCAGTATTTGTTTAATGTTTTTGTCGGTTGCTACCGTAGTGGGAGGTCCACCAACATGCTGGTTTCCACAGGATGTTCTTCCGCATTTAAGATCTCGACAACAGCGTTTGACTACATCATAAGAAACCGCAGACTCGCCAATACTGGCCATAATGTCTTTATGAATTTTAGGTGATGCCCGTTTTCTGGAGGTATTTTATTACGGCTCTTTATTCTACATGATCCATTTTTATGAACAGTCACAAAACACAATTCGAGAATTATTCCCAGTACAACAACACCTTGAGATACAAATTTGATATTAGGTAGATATGATCTACATATCTCAAAAAGATTAATCAAACAACCAATTAGAAGTAGCTGAGGAGTGGGGCATGAGGATCCTCCCTCGTATTTCTATCCTAAATCCTCGCTATTTAACTTGCTAAAATCCCAATTATTCTAATCCGTAAATGAGCTCAAGTTTGTATTCCTATTTCTTATCGCTGCTAAAACTTCTAAGGCAATATAGTTAAAATTATTTCTAATGTCCCCGAGTTTATTACCGCATTTGTGTTATTGGTTCCGAATAGTATATTCACATGCATTAGTGTTACTAATGTTATATTTTTCCGTGTCAATATTAAAACGACGGTTGATAATTATGATTTCTTTGTAAAAAGAAAAAAAAAACAAAACTTGTCCATTTTTAATAACAATAATTTATGCCTTTCATATTCCCCAACAGCTTTCACCAATAACAGAGGCCATCGTCCAGCCATAGGTTATTATTACGCTTGTCTTCAGATATCATCAAGTCTCAGCATTCGGCGTCGAGTGAGGAAAATCACAGAAAACCTCAGTTCTGAAAAGCAACACCCCCGGGGTTTGAACTCCGAGACTTCACTAACATCGGTAAGCACTGAGCTACCGGCCTTAGTTTTAAAAAAGATGTTTTATTATTTTAAACGTTGATACCTTATAAAAGAATCTCATCTTAGTTTCCATAAAAAACAATGATAAAATGTCACGCAAGAATCTGAAACTGGTAAAACACTGACAAGATATTTGTTTCTACAAGTTAACAAACTTTTCGCGAACGTGTTAACATACGTCGAAGCATGTAAATCATGTTTAATGACTGAAGGTGTACATATATGGTAGGTACTAAAATGACAAGTGTAGGTTATAGTGCTATCTATGAAAAATGCGGTAGACATGCAATCGTTGGAAAACTTGTAAAACTAAAAATTTGTTAAATAATGCTGATGGATAGAAACTCCAACTATATAATAAATAAAAGGACATAAATTTAATAAAGGAGTTTGAGTGACAGTAGCATTTGCGATTTTGGTGCTGGTTGCGATAGCAGTAGTGGCAATTTTAAGCGCCTTTGTTACAACAGATCAGAACAAGTATTAGACAAGCAAATAGACAAGGCCACCTTTTGCAACAAATTGTAGCTTCCGTTCAATTGAACATAAATATCGCAAAGCATTTCAAGTGCTAAGATCAGCATGTTACAGCTTCTGGTTTCCAGTTATCATCGGTTCTTATATTCATAATGAATTACAAAAATATAGAGGTTTTCTGTATACACCTGATTATTTTACAGGTATGGCCGTTGATGTAATAAATAAGTGCAACACTGAGTATGAAGGTAACTATAGCGAAGAAACTATCATATTAATTTTCGAAAAGTATATCTAGAACATATAGTAAGTTTAATAAATAAAATTAGTGAATTAGCGTAAACATACGTTAGACTTCCATTGTTTTGTACATCCTCCAAGATTCCAAAGAAGAAATATGAAGAAGCAATCTATCGTTAATAACGACCTTATTATCGCGATTTTTGTTGAAAAAGAAGCAAGTTGCTGACACATATTTAACTTCATTTTACACGCTATACACAGCCTCTCATTTTCGTGCAGCAAATAAATACAGTGATCCGATGTGTGCGACTATTAAATAATACAGTAGAGCCAGGATATACCTACACGTTCACTTTTTTAATTTATGGTAACGCAACGTAATCTCCAAAACCAGTTACGTGTATAATGGATCGTCCTCGTGGATCATCGACATATGATCACAATTAAATCAACTTCAGAAGTATGTGTAACGAATCCCGCATTGCCCGTGGTAGCGTAGTAAACATACAGACAGTTACCATTGTCGAACGCTGGAGGTGAAACGTAAACGAAGAAGCAAAACCAAAGAGGAAGAAGGACGGACGAAAAAGGGAGAATACGACTCGCCGTAAGATATTGTGGAACTGTGCTGCTGGTATATTGCGCGCGGACAACAGCCACGGCACGCAGACGAAGAAGACGATGAAATGATGGTGAGGAGAGGGGTACGACCATGCTTGGGGAAGAAAGCGGGGTGACCCAGTGTTGCCCGAATGGAACCGACCTTCAACTGTGCTACGTCTTGGGTTGCCACGCCGCCGCTACTATGTTAACCATAAAACGACGGTCTACAATTCAACATTTCAGCAAAAATTATACTTAGAAATATATGAACAGTATTACATTACAGCGACTAATAATCAGCACACTGATTATAATGGTTTAACGCAATTTACATAGACGTAGACCACTGCGGCTGATTATTTCACTTGTAAATATAGTATTCTCGGTTGTTTTCTTGCAGTACATTCCATCTTCTTGTTTGATAATAGTATCTTCCATATATGTACTTAAATATTAAAACATCTGTTCAGGAAGATCAGAGATATACACCGTAAGTTTTATTGTCGAAATATTTGATTTTGGAAATGACAATTCAAGCAAAGAAGTAACTGTCGCATGCAATTTCGATATCGATTTTTGACAATGCGACATATCTTGCATAAAATTTTCTTGTCCATTAACCATGTCAAAAATAAGAATACAATTAGGAGAAACTAGTATTTACAATTTATAATAAGAATATTCTAATACACAAGGGATGATATTGTAGTTTACAATTTTAGAATTCAATAATTTAGTTGGCAATGGCGGAATATATAATTTCAGTGAAAAAACTGCTAAGTTATGTACCATGACAATAAAAATATCTTACTGTTTGTATGACTCGTAGTAACAATCACGCTTCGTGACACAAGTTGTACTATTTCTTAAACGTAGTATAACTTATAGAACTCGCCAATGTAAAACTTGAGAAAAAGATAAACAATTTTTTAAAAATACGTGTTGCCATTGAAAACTATATTAGCTAAACCTTACAAGCGTTTTCAATATGTACTAACCAGAAAATGATTTAAAAACTTTCTAAAATCTCCGAAAACGTATTCGAGAATTTCATAAACAGTATTCCGACATTCCCATCAGAGCCAGTTCTTACTCGTTGGAAAACTTGGCTAAAGACAGTATTTTAATATTTCAAGCGTTTCTACAAAATAACTTTGGTCCTGGAAAGGCGACTGCTATCAAGCAAAGTCAAGTAATATTTCAAACACTGAGCTGGATTTATAAACTGTTTAAAACAATTGCAAGGCACCAGTGGAGGCAATGGACAAATTACAAAATGCATCGTTGTTGTTAGTGGAAACACTGCGAATACTGGGTACCGTACATACACAGATACACAATTTTAATTACGCAAAAAACGCTGATGTGCTGAAAGTGTTTTAAAAGAAGAAAATTTGGTCAAAGTTATCTTTCGCTAATAAAATCATTTTGGTAAAATGCTATCTATAATTATATTTTATGTATGTTGCACCTGAGAGTGTAAACAATGAACGGCATATTCGAAACAAAGGACGTACATGCGTTTAAATCGTTTTGAGAAGAATGGGTAAAGCAGATAGAGATAGAAGATATACACAGATCTAACAACGCTCGTCCGATTTAGTACTGAACTTGCTTAAAATAGTTGCTTTTGCAATTGTAATTACGACGAAAATGTGTTAGGTTTACTACCTTAAAAGTTGTTGAAGTCGATGAAAGGTAAGTACATCGGCTTGGTGGTAAACTAGGCACTAGTGAATATAAGAAATATAGCATCTGCATACTACCAGTCTACTTTAAAAGTGAATATTCAAGTGCGCCATTGTATTACAACTGGAGCACTTTCAAATCGTTTTTTAAAACACTCTGCTGTTAGATATATGTAATATGTATTACATATATCTTCTTAAAGCTGAAGCAACTTTGTCTTATAGATGTGTACAAAATGTTTGGCCTTATTATGAGGTGTATATTAGTTCGCGATAGTAGGCTCAGAAACAACACAACTACAATTTAATAAATACTATGTAATAATCATAATTTGTACAAGTATTGAATGTTAAGTCACATTTTCTCTTCAAATGATCTACATTTCAGAATACGTATCAACTGAAAATTTTCCATCGGTTCAAGCACTACATAATGTAACTTTCATATCTTGCAAGTGCACTTTACAGTATAAGTTAATACCTACAGCTTTTGTTTCTTTATACTGAGAAATGTAACACAATGATTCCTTAAGAGTGTAGGTTTGAGCATTCGCTTTGGTGAATCTTGTGCAAATTCAAAGAGTAAAAGTTATCTAAAATTGTGTAGATTTATATAGATCATTTTGTTGTTCAATTTTACTGCTTGCATATATTCTCGGGTTCAAGTGTCACCGTGTTCACCCAGAACCTACTAAAAAGAATCTTCTTGAAACTTAAGAAAATATTTTTATTTCTTAAATTATATGTATCCCAAAAAACAAACTACAATTAAAAATAATGTTTGTATGAGTTCAAATAAAGTAGAAACTATGACTAGTCTCGCTAAATCATCTCCCCTTCCAGTTTAAGAATATGGAAACAGCCATTATCCTGTAACAGAGAAAATTTGCACGGCACCATGATTTCGTACCACAGATTCAAATTCTTCCTTTTCGCAAACCTTTGGCCATACATACACTTAGCAAACTGTTTAAATCAATTGCCAAATATAATGCAACACTTTTGCGAATTTCTAAATAAAATTTTGCATAAACTTGATATCGTTGAAGAGCACACATTAGCATATCTTCTCTATTTAGACAATTTCTTGCTTTTCGATTTGCGTTATGTGTGTTATATGTGTTATGTGTGTTATATCTATATTTTTTCTTACGTTACGATAAATTAGCCATTGTAAATATGGACTTGGTGTATTGTGGAACTACATATTTGTGTGCTGTAATTCATGAATCAGAATAAAGTATATTTGCTTTTGCAACTAGAACTATTGGTAGCTTTTTTGTTGTAACTTTTGGCCTTCTCTGTATTTATATTACCGTACAAATCGTGTATTCAAGCTTCCAGCCCCTGCGAATAAGTAAGCTAGGCTTCACCGGATTTGCATAGAGATGGCAAAATCATCAGTAAACCGGTGTCTGATCATCCCAAGTAACTTTTATTTCAGTCACATTTTAATATAAAGAATTAGAAATTACTTACATACTTTGGGGCAATACTGTTAGAAACCGGTTATTTTGCTCTCTTTAGTTGGCATAGCATTCTAATAAAAACATTATCCCTCGGATATTTTACTACTTAAACTCCTAACTGGGTTGAATGTTGTAATAAACTTTGCTAACGTTCATTTTGCAACTTGAAGATAAAACTTTCTGCTCTTACGTCAAGAATACTGTATACCGCTGCAAACAACTGTAAATTTGCATATTATTATAGACTGCACATGTAAAGTATCTACATATGTATGATAAATTTGCATTCTTGTTTTCTTGGTTGTCCATACTGCTCCGTTTAAAATATATGTCGTATAGACGAATGTGAATGTTCCTTTAATATTTTTAAACAAATTAAAAGCGCGGTTCTGCTGAATATAGTAGTAGCAGCTGTATTTTCTTCTGCTAATCAATGGAACACAGAAGAAGGGGACTCAAAACAATATGTGACATGGCGCGAGATATGTGCAAGCATTTATTATTTTCAAGGATATTTCTGTTATTATGTAAATTGTTGATTGTTTCGCAAACGTGTTCAAAGAAACAGTAACAAATCACACATGCACACATGCACACATGCTTACCGTGAAATCTTGTTTGGGTAATAAGGAGTAAATGAAAGGAATTATATGGGATCGTGATGTGGTCGGAACTTCCAAGAAAATTCACTCATAATCTAAATGAACTGCATTTTTTTATATACTTACCGTTAATAGATAATTTTTGAAATCTTCTAAAGATTGTTCGTAAGTTTTGATAGACGAGTTATAGCATTAGCGTTTAGTTACTAATCGTTATTGTAAATTATATGCACTTATACAACTAGTATTTTACACAGAATAATTAAATTTACTCCGCAACTGTATGTAGGTGACATAAATATATTGTTGCGTGTGTACTTACATGCAATTATCTTACACGTTAATAGCTAACATTAAAAATGCATTTACAGCTATCATGATATCGAGGAAATTGTATTTGTTGTTGTTCAGAGAAAAGTAAGAAAGGTTAGTTGTCTTGACAATTTAACTATGGATGGGTGATGTTTGAAATGTATGTGGTCACCACTTTTAAAAAATTGAAAATGTCCACGTTTTGTGCTAATTTGAATCGCAAAAATTTTATTTTGTGCTCGTTCCATTCCCGAGATATGACCTTGTAAAGTAGAGGGTAATTTCACTTTTTTCATTTATGCTGTAAACGTTTTATTTGTACTCGTTCCATTCACAAGATATTCGAGTTTGATAAGTGAAGGTCAAGTTCACGCTGCTCCCGCACTTTTGATTTTTGAAAATTTATATATCCTACTATTTTGTACTAATTTGTGCTGTTGAACGATATCAAATTTATACAAAATTTTATTTAGAAATTCGCAGTGTTGCAATTGATTCAAATAGTTTGCTAAGTTTATGTATAACCAAAGGTTTACGAAAACGAATTCAAAGAACTTGTAGTACGAAATCATAGTGTCGTGGAAATTTTCTCTCAAAGGAGTGCTGTGCTACTTTTTTTGTTTTGGAAAATGGGCGGTAGGCCAAAAAAGTTTTAGAAGTTCTTTAGAAATGCTTTTATATCATTTCAACTCACATTTTGACGTTTGACGCCATTTCCATATAATCTGTTTTTAATAGATATCTTGAATGCGTTTGATGTTAATTTCTCATATAATTGTTGCCAAAAGTATTTTAATAGACAGACGGAAAACAGCAACAAATGTACATTATCAATTGTATGTATTTCGTTCCAGTAGCATTTGTAAGCTGACACACTAAAGATATGTCCAAGAAATAGATACATTTTACAAGAAATATTTCTTTTCACGGTAACTGCTTATATATATATGTATATATATGAACTTCAAACAGCGTCCCAACTCCGCTACTGTTCGCATCAGTGTCAGACTATTAAATTACATGCCTATGAGAATTACATATCTATACAAGTGCTTCACAGTGGTGCAGCTGAAACATTTCGTGTACAGTTGACGTGATCTTCTACACCCTTTGCTTTTGTTATACTTTTTTAGTGCATGTTATTCTGTTTAGTTTTGCCCAGTTTCGTTTTCTATTACAATTGACAACGAGAATTTTTTATAATTCATATGTAATTTATTTATTTATGCAATTTCAATAACGCACCTGTATTAACAATTAACAAATCTTAACAGTATTTGACGTATGTTTTGCAAATCGTCGCCTATTTTAGCTACAGCTGCCACTCCTACATACATGCAGCGTGGATTATTCCATGTAATTTTGTAAGAACGCACAAACATTATTTCTCAAATCCGATTTCATCCCAAGCATTATGAAAGGGTTCGATCAGTTCCTCAATATTCCACAGAAACTTTATATTATAGTGATTGCAATAGATCATAACCTCAAACTAAAGTGCTACTTCAAAACCTTGCCTTAGCGGTCTAATTTGCAAGGTGTATAATTATTGTTTTTGTTTACTTTTATAGCATATATACCTTTTGTTTTTTATATAAATGCCAAGTTAGACGTATGGAGTACCTGATTTTACATTTTACTTAGAATTCATTTTTTTTATTTTACAGTTAATTGTACTCAGTGACATGTAAGAGATAGAAAAATCGTTAAATAAAGAGTGAAGTTTTATAAACATAATTTTGGCACGCTTTTATTTTACAGAAAAAAATTAAAAGACGTTCTATACATACGCACAGCGTTCAAAATCTATTAATTCCTTATCATTGATTTTTTTATTGTTAAAGTTAGAGAAAACGTGATACGAAAACTTTTTGATATTCAAATAATTAATAATAATCTACTATCAATACTTTATTTAGCTTACAATTTCCTATTTACACACCAAAATTGTCTTTCTTCTATCAGAACCGTAGTTGGCTAAGAATTTGAGTTTTTTAAGCGGAAACCGCGCGACTCCACAACCTCATTTTACAAAATTAAAATAAAATCTACGAAAAAAGTTTACTTTTTCTTTTGTGCACACATGTGCAATAAGTCGTAGATGAATAAATACTTTTCTTATGTTTATTTTGTTTAAAGTTTTGAAGGAAGCGTGAAATTCTGAAATGAGCGGTAGTGTATTTCGAAAGCGGTCAGACATACCCGTATGGTTAGTATGTGTATGAATAGATTCTTTAACCGATTTTACACTAAAATTCGTTTCTGCAGCCTTATACCATATATATGTAACAAAACATTTCTTAGAATTGATTTTGGACTAAGAAAATAAGGTTCTGAGTATTTAAAACCCCACGAATTTTATTAACCTTCCCTCCAACTCAAACGAATAATTTATTTTCTGTAACAGTTTATGAGAGATCTCTATATCTTGATCGTTAGTATAATTCTTTAAAGACGTTTCAAAATACTTCTTTGTTTCCATATAAATTTGGTTTTGTACGTTTCTGGAGAGTACTTTCTGTAGTTTTTAACAATTGGATAACTGACTGTGTAAGTAACTGACTTCGAAATGATTAAGTTTAGATACTAACGCGTGAGAACACAACACAGCATACTGCAATTTTGACAATTCATATTTCTTAGCTTACATTTTTAATGTTACTACTAAAGCCGCACAAGTAGTATTTTACATAGGTTTTAAAATATGTAAAATTTAATTTCTTTTAAAGGTAATTAGTTAAAAATACATAATAAGTGGGACACGAAACCCGCAATTCTCATTCTAGCCCTTAGATTAAAAAATTATTCACACCACTGTGATATGAGAAAGTATTGACAGTGTTACATGCTACACTATAATAATTACATGTAAAACAGTAATTCCTAAACACATTTGCCCTACAAACTAAAAAAAACATGCATTTTTTCATGTTTTAGTGGAAAAAACCTATCTTATCTGATAAATATTATCGGTTATCTCAAGCGTTCCTATCGATTCACGTTTCGTGATGAAAAAAAATGATTGTGTAAGCCTATCCAAATCTACACGCAAAAATTAATGAGAGGCTGTTGTACGAAAAAAATATGTAACGTCAAGTTTTTAGTCAGCTTGTTTCTATGCCTAAAATAACTCTTTTCGTCTCAAAAAGCATTGTGCACACTTTGTGATGCAAAAATATTACCCGGTTATTTATAAATGTAAATAAATAACAAATATGAATTCTATACATTTGGTAACATAGGTTAGTTTCTCCAAGGATAAACAATTGCTTGATATTTTATTTGATACGTTCTATGACACAGAGCGTTGTCATGTCTTCGAATTATAGTGCATAACTAAACCACTGACAAACATGAGACTGCTCTCACTGTACACTCAGCCTTCTTTATAATGTTCAACTGAACGTGTGATATATTGAGAACGCTCTGTTATTATTTGGAGTAAATAAATCAAAAACTACAAATTTTCAAAAAACTACGATTAATACAGTTATTACAATAAATATTACTCATTATCCAGTTATCAACAGTAAAATTTTCGTACTATTTAGCCTAACGTTAATGAGTCCTCTTCGGACCTTCTACTATTTTTTGTTATTGTACCCCTAAATTTTAATCCGATTGTATATAGGCATTTCCAAAGTGTCGCGTTTGTTGAATAATTTTGGAAGATACGAGGCTAGTTTGAAAGATTTTCAACGTAGCACAGAGGCACGTATTTTTTATCAAATTCAGTTTTACTTCTCAGCATAGTCTCCTTGTAAGTCTACGCACTTTTCCCAGCGATTCTTCCATTTCTTTAATTCTTCCAAACAGTAGTTGGCATTTTGTTCTGCAAAATGGGCATTTACGAACGTGATGGCCTCCTCATTCGATGAAAATATTTGTTCTCCCAGGAAACTTTGAACCCAGGGAACAGGAAAAAGTCGTTGCAAGCTAGATCAGCTGAATATGGTGGGTGACCAATCAACTCGAACCTCAGTTATAGAGTTTTGCCATGTTTTCCTTCAAATGCGCCCATTTTTCCGCCTTCATCTTGTTAAGTAATTATGCGTAATATCCCTCCGGTATTGAATCTGCTTTTTCAACATGGTCGATTAACACAACTCCATGACTACTCAAAAAACAATCGCCATTTTCGACGTCCTGCGCTTTTGACAGTCTACTCTTGCGACTGCACTTTAGTCTGAGGAGTGTTGTGGTGTATCCAAATTGCATCTATATCAAAACTCTGAGCAGTAAGTTGCAGTTTTACTGCAATTGCTCCAACAGTGCTTTACAAATGTTTATTCGAAAGCGCGTTTGGTCCTAACAGAGCAAACTAGGTACCGAACGCGCGGTTAGCTTTCTCATACTAAAAATTTTCAGTCAATACGTGACAAATACGTCCTTTCTAAAAGCTCATACCCTCTGTTATCTCTCTAGTCTTATTTCGACGGTTTGGTGAACTTTTCCGATGTTATTGGCAGTGATAGCAGTGTTTAAGCATCAAGACCATGTTTAAGTTCAGTTAAGTTTCACTATGGCAAATGATGGCACAGAGCCCTCGTAACAACACCCATTTCAGCTTTAATTTGCGCAGCCGTATTGCCGTCTTTCAAATGCAAAAATTCAATGACGGCTCGATATTCGATATATTTTTTTTCCAATGCCAAGAGGTTCCAGGAATATTTCCTTTAGTTCATTAGACAATTCTAGTTATAATTTAATGGCAATAACTTTCTACGGTGTCATTTCGCGTCTAGGGGAGCACAAATTGTTAGTTCTTTTCTTCGGCCGCACAACAGAAAAATTTACTACACGATAGTCAAAGATAAACTAATTTATAAGATTGCGACTACCAGGTGTACAAGTGTGAAATGCGGATTTCCGACAACAGATTGCGCACCAATGTAGTTTGTGCTATAAAGATTTGACTGTGCGCCATTTTATTGTGTCAAATGCGCAAGAATGATAAATTGGAAAAGTGTGTGCATAGTGTTGTGTTGTGTGCAATACATCGAAATTTGCCGCTGAGTCATACCGGTTACTTCCAGAAGCTTATAACATGCTCCATGGCAAGATACAGAGGTGAGGAATTCCAAGCATTGTTGAACGAAGATGATTCGCAAACACAAAAACAACTCGCCAAGCAATTGGGCGTTAGTCAACAAGCTGTTTGCAATCGGCTACGAGAGATGGGAAAGATTCAGAAGACTGGTAGATGTGTACCACCTGAGTCGATTGACAGGCAAATAGAAAAACGTAAAAACACATGACATTTCGCTCGCTCGGTACAAAAGGAAATTGTTTTTACATCGTATAGTTACAGGAGGATGAACAGTGGATTTATATTGAAAATCCCAAGAGCAAAAAACCATGAGTAGATCCAAACGCACCATCTACATCGACCGCAAGACCAAATCGCTTTGATAGAAAGACAATGCTCTGTGTTAAACGTTACCAACAATTGACCGATTTGAACCGTTCGCTGCTTGAAAAAAGACCAAAATACCGACGCAACGCAAAGTCATTTTTCTTCATGACAATGCTCCATTACATACGGCCAAATCGGTTCGCGACACGTTGGAGGCACTCAGCTGGGAAATTCTACCCATGCGGCTTACTCACCAGACTTGGCTTCTTCCAATTACCGCTTGTTTGCATCGATGGGTCACGCACTTCACGATGTGAAAAAATATCTCGATGAAAAGTAATCCAATTTGTTTAACGGAAACACGGTTTGGCTGAAAGTATAGTAGTACGTTCATGTAATTTTTGTAGAGACTGAATATCCTCGATGTTAGTATTATTTTGCTCAGCCCGTTCCAAACCTCTGTTAAATATACGAATTACCTCTACATGGCTAATTTTGTCTAGATCCTTAGACAATCCAAAGTTTCGATCTATGACACATTCAATCTCAAAATCATCAGAATACTGTATGGTATGTTCATCATGTTCGTCGAAATTATCTATATTCCATTCTATAAACGTAGGCTAACACTGAATAATATTTCTTCCGAATAATTGACATCCTGATACAAAGGAGCTAAGTTTACCGACAAAAGAAATAAAACGAATGTTCATCTATATTCACGTTATAAACGCAGAATATTCATGATCTTCATGTATTGGTGTTTAGGGATGTTCACGTTATAGGACGTTCACGTTGTAGGACGTTCACGTTATTGAGACTCTTCTGTAGTAATTAATAATCCATAAAAAAATTAAAGGACATATTTATTTACTTCGAATAGAATTTGATTGCCAATGGCTACGTTTTAACTATAGGAATTGATGATTAAAAACTTCAATATGCTGCGTGTTGTAAATTTATGTAATTGCAGATGACATTGTATGCTAGAAAAATACTCTAAGTACGTATATATGATACACAATAGACTGCTTGTGTCATTCTCAGAAGTTTTGTGCTATGAGTCATCATGAATCAGAAATCACTACAATTTGGTAGGGAGATAACGCATTTCATAATCACACGGAATGTTCTATTTCCTTTACGCATCTATGTTACACAATAATGGTTTTATCCACACAGAAATGAAAATAAAAGCAGGCAAAAACTAAAGCTATTAATATGTCGAGGCACTACTTTTTAATTAATATTATAAACCGTATCATGCCATTTGCTGGTGTATGCATTCATAAATTACAATGTATGTGCTACCTATTCTTGGAACTAATTGTAAAACACGGTAACGTTGTCGGCAAAGTATTGAAGCCCACATATGATAAACCCGTATGATAAGAGAAATTTATGATCATTATAATCTATTGTAAATTAAGTAGGTAAATAATAATTGAAAGATCATAGTACATATAAACGTATTTTTACGTAATCTGAACGTATTAGCGTTCGTACTTTTATAAATATTTACGTATGTATGTAGAATAAGAGTAATCAATTAATTTGTGAACATGTATGTATTCATTTCGCTGAACTTAATGAGAGAATAACGTGTTTTATATTATTTCTATTAATGTCCAATTCTTTTATTATACATATTGCCGGTAAACTGCTGCCATTGGCAAAAAATAAATTGAGTCAAGTTCAATACATGTATTGCTATGTAAGGCATAAAAAATATATATTTTACAATAAGAACCTTTAAAAAATAGATATATATTTGAAAAATACATCACGACTCTTGATTACCCAGGCCTCCTAATGTCTTTCGCACATAGAAATATATATGTAAAGTTATGAGCACATCTTTGGTTCCGCAGATTTCTCTGTATCTGCTTCTCGCTGTAGTCATCTTACATAAGCGGAAAAATCAAATACTACCTAATGTGCGAAGCACATATAGACCAGCTGTAAGTAAGTATCCAAATCTCCGTAAGGCGTGTACAAAAGACAGTTCGCTGCTATCCTATCGCCGTAGATCGGCGTTACAGTATAAACCATATGCGCTAAAGTAGAATTATTATTTGATATTATAATTCTAGAACACGGTAGATTCTAAATATCATATATATTCTAAATATCATTTTATGGAATACTGCATTCATTTAATATATGTACCACAATAAATGTAGATACAACGATATAAACAATGCATATGAAATTCAAACATAACATAAATACATAAGAATATATTTGAATATATGAAATAGAAAAATAGTTTAAAAAACGGAAAATTAATAGACTTGAATTAGAGTTCGTAACAATTTCTAATTATTTAAAAAGGAAACCTAATAAAAATTTGATTTGTTTTCATCCCCATACATTAATTAAATGTTCGGTATAATTAACTAATTCGATTGCTATGTAAGTAGAGTTGCGATATTTTCCCCGTGTGCCAGGATCGTAACACACCGAATGTACGAACAAATAGACGTACACGCGATGATTTATATCACATTATATAAATCACAAAATATATAAAAGTGAAATGGGCTATTAAGAAGGCATCTACCATATTAGCAGAAACAGTAAATTTACATAGCAAGTACAGTATCATATTAAGCAATCTAAAGTTCTTCAGTAACAAAAACAACCACAAAATATTCGCAAACACATCTGTTGCAATAAACGCTCTTGTCTCAGTATAGTTATCAATTTCCTACAATTTTTGGCTTGTTCTTATAACCTACCGTTGTTGATTTCGTCTGCACCGCGCAATCTACATCTGACTACAGCTCTGAGACACCGATAAAATTATTTGCTTAATTGCTTTTCCCCAGTACTTTCACTTTTTAATAAGTAAGGCTGCAGAAACGAGTGCTTTCGCAGTAGCGTACGACCTGGTTACTATTATATACTGGTGTATTTGGAACAGAACCGTTCTGTGTCGAATGATGTGGTGTTCGCGAATTTAAAAAGGCGGTTTCGCATTATACTCGCACTCTTGATTTTCAGTTAAGTTATCGTAGTTTGAAAATCGGG
This sequence comes from Trypoxylus dichotomus, assembly GCA_023509865.1. NCBI lineage: Eukaryota > Metazoa > Arthropoda > Insecta > Coleoptera > Scarabaeidae > Trypoxylus > Trypoxylus dichotomus. The sequence goes on along the minus strand of CM042074.1, from coordinate 39,976,057 downwards.
ATTCTTATTTATATCTGCACGCAATTTATCGCTTATTAATCTTCCTATACTATCCGTGAGATTTCCTAACGAGGCGTTGAAGTAATCTACTATACTTAGCGCTTCATGTAATGACAGTTTGGTATTATCTGAGTTGGAAATAGGATTTAAAACGATTGGATAATTTTCGGAAATGTGCTCTATCTTTTATCTGAAACCAGCCGCTGGATTACTGAAATTGGTTGGGATTCTTGCGCATTTAACCGGTGTCGTTGCTATTAACATATCTTTTACACATAAAAATACTGTACTGTAAAATGTTGATATTGTCGGCCGAACATAGCAAAGAACACCGTCGATTTGCCATCATCAACCCGCTCCGGCATTCATACGCATACTAACCATACGCGTATGAATACCGACTTCGGGTATGTCCGAGCAATTTCAACATATATCATCGCCGCCAATGAGTGTGCATTCGTTTCTGCAGGCTTATTAATAACAAAATAATATAACAAAACGCACGTGCAGGTCTACCTTCACTTCGATACCCTAACGCGAAGGTAGATAGTTTATCCGAAAACAATCTCTCATAATAATCAGGCAATTCCGCAAATGGGAGAGTAATAAAAATGAATAAGTGGTTATAAACTCATAAACTTCATAAAGGTACTCGTACGTAAGCATTGGTTTATGTTTGCATTTAATAGACTGCATTTCTCTTTTAGCTATATTATGGATTAAAGAAAAATAAAGGCTCAAACGTTTTCCAGATTAAACACCTCAACCTAAACCACTAATATAACTAATGTATTATATGATTTATTCAACACAAATACAACAATGAAAAACATTTATAAGTATTCATACTATTATACATACGAAATATGTGCTACTCCACTTTTTTCTGTACGTGTATCACGCATTGGTATGCATGTTTTTATCTAGGTGAATATAATAATTTGGTCATTTACTACTTGATATTATATGATTACATATACCCGGTTTATTTTTTCAATTGGTTTAGTCGCTTTAATGGCAGCATTAGTGACTGCAATCGATATAAAAGTGCAACTGTTTGTTCTAATGTACCATTTAAACAAATTCACTCCAAAAATACGCTTAATACAAACAGAGTCCACAATATCATCAAAAATCTCCAGCATACGACATTATAAGCTGTCAGAAAATACAAAAAATAATATAAGAAAGAATAAAAAGCAGCTAATAAAGTAATAACGACAAAAATGGTAATAGAAATCTACACCAGTGCCAACTGTCCATGATTAGAAGCTAACCAAGCCTATTTATTGGAGACAACTAGATTCATAAGTAAATAAATAAATAAGTAAAATGTTAGCCCTACACAATCGTAGGCAATAAACGAAGCAGCATTCTAAACGTATATAAAAATGTAAATCTTTGACTAACCCGCTTTGAAATAAATGGTTTATTAGATAAGAGATTTTATGCGAGCCATTAGGATAGTAAATCTGAAGAAAATCACTTCACTGTGCTTCACTAGCTTATTTCTTCATATTGCCTGAATTCTTTAAGGCAATATGAAGAAATAAGCTACTATATGGACAGCGACTCAGGTAAAAATTTTAGTCATGGTTCTCTTATATTTGTTCTATATGAGTTCTGTATATATGGTGCCAAATTTTCTGAATGTACATAGTAAAATTTTTAATTTGGGCTACAATATTAGTACAAAATGTTGTTATGACCAAAATTAAACAAATTTCAATGTGGTCAAGCTACAGAGTCGCTAATTACACATTATACGCGCCAGCACAAACCTTTATATGAACGCCAAGGTATGCACTATTTAAATTTCGAAAATTTCATACTGGGGAAATTTCTACCTGAAACACATGAAATAGAAAAAAATATCAGCAATCACTGCGCTGAATCCAGAAATCCTTGTAATATGCCAATAACACACTCTATATGTATCTTATATCCCAATACCATGCACAATAATGCATCTGCGGCGCACTGCCCGTTTCATAGTTAACAATAATTTAAAATTACGATTGTCTACTGCGTGTGTAAACAAAATTTATAGCCGAAGCTTTAAAAACGTACATAATATCCATCATCCGCGTATACGACAAGTCCGTAAAACGAGACTCATTACATGAGAAGTCTGATAAACGCTCAGTTCATTGGACTAGCGTAACTGACATCACCCTTTGATATCCTTTATCGAAGAAAAAATATCAACTTATCTAATACCGGGGACCCAATAGACAGCAGCGAGCTAACGTATTCGAGCATGAAAAAACTATTGATATAAGGACGCACGATGAAATCAAAATATCGACTATTAAAAAGAACACTAAATGGTACATATTTAATTTTGAGATTTCATACGTACTACATACCTAATCTTATCGATGCTGCACGTAAGAGTATCGATTTGTCAATACAGGGAGCGTACTTGCTCCGTTGAAAATAAGAATGTGCATTGTTGTAATAATTAAACAAACGAGAGATTTTGTATTCCAAGTTAAGCTCCCGAGGTTCTCCCTTAAATAAACAACGCAATGCATTTGACTCCATCCGGACGTATGTTACGAGCAGTAAAATCTTAACCAAAACATCTACTCCTTTCAACAGTATAATTACACGGTATCAGTGAAAAAGGAGAATCCTATCTTTATCTGAGCAATAATAATTCAACTACTCGAATGTTAAATACTATGAGATGTATAAAAGATTACAAATATTTAATTAAACTTTCTTCTAAGCATTTGTAATTATTTAATGTCCTCCAATGCAGGTGTTCAATAGGAAACTGCAACCATTAATATATACACCGCCATCCAAAAGTTTAGAAGCAGCAACGGATTTTGCAAAAAGTCACAGCTATAGTAACTTTCTTTTGTGATTATTAATGAATTTATATAATATAAGGCACTGTCGTCAAATAAAAGTAAATTAATTCAAACCTTTGGCTTTGATAACCGCTGTACAAACTTTAGGCATTCTTCGAAATAATTTTTCAAGACAGTCCGCGTCGGTTTATCGCCATGCGTTCTGTAAATATTCCTATAGGTGTTGGGTGTTCTGAAGTTGTCTTTGGGGAGGCCAAATCATTAATCTTAGTTAATTTATTGTCGCTTTCTCTAAAAAGTTTTTACTGATTCGACTCGTATATTCGGAGTCATTGTCTTGCTTGACTACAAGCGGCCGACTTTCACACGGAATAGCATGATTTTGCAAAATAACAAAATACTCTTATTTCTGCATTGTAACACTAATTTTGACTAAAGCATCCGTAGTTATTCCAGTAAAACAACCCCAAACCATAACATTACCAGCTCCTTATTTGATGGACGGCACTAAGCAGGCATCGCTAGCTTCTTTCCCCGGTCGTCGACGAACAAAAACTCTTCGTTGCGTACTAAATAACTGAAATTTGGACTCGGCGGTCCTAATTCCGTACAGGAAAGCGATATAACACAGTAAAGGTTAATACCTTTACCACATGCACTCAACGATTACCGAACTAGTACTAAACCGTTTGACCGAAAGTAATTATTGCAGGTATTCTATCTACCCCATCCCCGACAAACAATAGTCGTCTTCTTGGAAAAGAGCAAGAACAATTTTATATTGCATACAATAATTTATAATAAGGATTAATGATTTTAAAAACGATTTCGCGTTGATTCCAATATTATGGACAATAGTGTAAAATAGTATAAAATTGACAAAACTTAAAAAATTTGGTAGATTGCTAATGTCAATGGGTCCAAGTAAATAAAAATGCTTTGATATTGTTATCCCTATCGAAAATTGATATTAATTTATTAATCTTAATTTGATAATTATGTATGGAGAATAGAATAAAGCACTGTCAAGAACATGTCGCACATTGCCTTCTCGATCTCCACTAAAACGAAAACCATCATTAAATATTCCAAACTACAGGTTAGATAAAAGTTTACAGGTTAGTTACTTAATAATTTCGAGTTTAGTTACAACGCCTATATGAAATAGTAAATAATGTATTATGATATACGAGTGATCCATATCCGAGAGTAAATGCAATTACAACGGAGATAAGATTGCGAAAGATACTAGAATTTCCCAGCCAACAATGGAAAAAATTGTCAGAAAAGCTGAATCTATATAAAAATGATACGTTATATTGCTGACATCGATGATGCAAATAAAGGCGTCACAAAACAGATGATGCCGAATTTTCACGTGATGAAAGGGACGTTGGAAATATTTACAGATACCACCAGTTTTAAAGAACGACAAAGTTTAAAAAAATTGGGTTTCGCCGGCAAAAGTGAAATCCCATAAAAAAATAATGGAATGTCAATATATGGGCTTACTTCGTGTTGATTACTTGCGCAATATAAAATGAAAAACCAATAACTACATATATTCAGGCAGTTTATACTAGTAAGAGGGCATCAAACGATAATTCCAATAACGAACTTGACCAACCGAACTGCAAAAGTTAATATTTAATAATTGTGGACGCCGGAAATGAAAATGGATTTACGCCTCGCTAGTATTTAAATTCGAAAAACAGAAAATTACCATTCTGAAATGAATTTTGAAAACTATATCACGTGGTTAAAGAAAAAACAAATTCCAATTTTAAGTCCTTTCGCAGCATTTCAGCGTTAATCAATATTCCATATCGTAATGGGCAACGGATAAAGCTTCAACGAGCGTTTTCACCAAAAAAAGAAATCAAGAAACTTGAATTCTACAATATAGTTTGAATACATAAACTAGCATATAAAGCTTATGTTACGGATGACATTCAAAAGACACATCACTGACTTATGCCAACCAACTGGAACCCAATTCAACTTGTGTCCAAAAATGATATAATGAAGCGAAAAAGTTAAGCAACGAATTACTTAATAATTTTTCTATTAGAAATGGCAAAATCATTATGTTCACGCAAGGAAACATCCAAAAGAACGTTAATTGGATGAGAAGGTAATATTGAGTACATCAGAGACCAATTTACATTTAATTTTGGCGACATCTCCGCAAATAAAAATTTTTCAGGTGATGGATTTTTTTTTCCGGAAATAAATATTTTATTTGTACTATGTACTCTGCGGTTTACTTTATTACCGGAAAACGATGTATGTTTCAAAATGTAGAAACAACTTCTTAAAGACTTTATCCTTAGTTCAACACTGCAAAATTCCTTTATCAACACGGTGGGAACTTAATGACCACTTAATCAATAATTTGTTTTACAAAATTGTTTTTATACTCAATGAATTGACAATAGTTGTTCATTGAAATCATCTGGTTCATCCGATTTATGGGTTCGTTGGGAAAATCCCAAAAAAAAAAACATTGGAAGTCGAGGACAAGATTTTGAACATCTGCTGTGTAATGGAAGCCAATGACCGGTTCGTTTTGTTGTGATTTATTGCTTTAAGAGATCTAAAGTTCTTAAAATTCTTTAATTTAATTCTTTAATAATATTTACCAATCCTCTTTGTTTTTTTGTGAATAACGAACAGTAGATGTAATATACAGTGCCCCTCATAAACATGGAAACGTGGAGTAAAAATAAGAAAATAATAAGTTACACTGCGCACAATAATATTATCAAATCAAATCAATATTATCAAAATATAATATTATATATAATTTGACGCCCTGTTAGAATGCTGTATCAAATTCATGTATGTTGCTATGTACAGTACAAAATTATAGTTATGTATGTGTAACCGGACGCGGGACACTTAGAATACAGCCCCGGTCCAATTCATTAGGGCCACTTGCTAAAATAGCGGTTTTGTTAAAATATATAATGAAAAAAGTATTGTACAAGCAAAAGTTTATTCAGAATTGTTTAGTCATCGTCACAACTATATAACTAATATTTTGTAATGCCTCCTTTGGCTTTTATAATTGTTCTTATTCTTTTTGCAAGCGTTAATGGTAGGTCTAATTGTAGCATTCTTTTGCCACGCATCCTCAATATTTCTTGCTAATTGCTCCTTTGTAGTGTTTCTTCTCGAATACACGCGTGATTATAGAATACTCTACACGTTCTCAATTGCATTGAGGTCGGTATAATTTCCCTGCCAAGGTAACACTGGCAGAGCGTGCGTTTCCAAAAAAACCTGTGGATGGATTTGGCCATGTGGCATGGTACCTTGTCGTGCATGAATGTGTAAGGGCCTTCATTCGGATCTAAATCATTGATATATGGCATCAAGATATTCTCCAATACACGCTTATATTGGTGTTGATTCATAGTGCCTTGGCAAAAAATATACAGGATCATACCATAACTGACGGAGGGTATTTCACAGCTTTTAGTACACTAGCTTCACTAAACCGTTCAAATAGACGTCGTCTAACAAACTGGGCTCTTTCGATCATGGCTTCTAGTTTTGCCCTATCGCTAAATACGATCTTTAACGAAAACACATTGTTCAAACAAAAAAAAATTTGCTTGATTTACATATTCATTTAAGTTATTTTATCTTACCTTTTGCCAACCTTCAATTGTGTAATATTGATGACGTTTTGTCCATTCATAACGTGCTCGCTTCACCATCGGTGTTAATCTTGGCTTTTTCAGGGGGCGTCTGCATTTTAATCCGGCTTCGTACAATTGTCTACGTATTGTACGCGTGGATATTTGCTCTCCTTGTTGAGACATCACATTTCCTATTTCTTTGGCGGATAAACCTCGGTTTTCAGTTGCTGGTTGCAGGATACGTCGATCATCTCGATTAGAAATGATCTTTTTCTTGGCGCAAAAAAAGTTCTTCCGGTATTTGTAGTTAGTATCTTTTCTTTCGTTAAAACTGGATACTTCTTCTTTTTTTGCAATTGTGCATTGAGAATACACCCCTGTACCCAACAATTTTTTACCCATAACGAAAAAATATAAAGCGCATACATGCCATAAGTCAAAGTGCAGCACTAACACCTAAACACGGAAAAAACCTTGTTACGTAAACAGATAAATATCCTTTCTACAATAGTTACCGGCTCAAATAGTATTCTACGAATTACTGGGTCTTTCATTCTTGTTTCTATCCATCTTCTATACAGTACAGAATGATTTTTGAGGGGGATAATAATAGGCAAGAGATCATTAAGTGGCACTTTCTCAATTTCTTAGATAGAGAGATATTTAGGGAACGTATTTAGGTAGATATTGTAAAACCTATTCATGAATTTTATACTTGTATTTGTAAATTATCGCGTTAGAAGCACACAAAAGGTTAAATTTATAAAGTGGTCCTAATAAAATAGATAGGGACTGTATGTATATATAACCGAACGCGAGACACTCAAAATATGTTAACTAGCAATAAGATGACTTTATTAATAGCAACCAAGGAAACTTTTCAAATTTGTCCAATTTTTGGTTTTCCAATTATCGATAGTTCCAATACCCTTGTAGAACACCAAAATTTAAATAAACAATACTTGGCACATAGTTGCGCTAATGAATAAATTAACATGACTTTTTATTGAATAACTTCCAACTTTTAATACCTGCTATCTACAAGAACCACTTGTTAGAATAACATTCTTAGATATTCATAAATCACAATTTTAGTGATTACTTCAATAAAACCCATAAATTAATTAAAGCTAATTATACTGATTCAATTATCTGTCATTATCGCAAGTATTTCCTCTCTGCTTTTTCTTTCTCTCGACTATAACGTACCACCGGATCACAATAAGCGTCTAGACCGAAAAAGAATTTATTCTTGTTTGGCCCTTAACGGGCATTAGGGACCAATGGTTCCAAAAACGTCGACTCATGAGATCTGGTGTTCGGTCCGTTCTGTTGTTTGCATAGCTCGTCCGGCCTGACCAGCTCGAGATTTACACCCATAGATAGTTCTTACACAGTCGACCAGCTCAACAGCGACCGTCGGCATTCTCAAATTATGTGTCTTACAACAAGAGCGGGCTCACAATACCTTCTACTTACGGAGACCACCGTTTTTGTGACGAATTTCTTAAATGCTTAATTTGCCGGCTGACTGGTTCATCTAGTCGTTGAGGTCGATTTAATGATGCTTAGCTTGCGAAGTAAAGAAATTATACAATAACAATACAAGAAATTAATTAATTATAATAAATAAGTAACTATACACGAAATCTGTTTTGTAAATGTGTGACTCGAAAATAATCAACGACTACACACAATATTATTTCCGGCTATGTTTTACCATTGAACGATTAACAAGGGATATTTCAAGGCCAAGACTGTAAACCTGTAAAAATGTTAACTGTCTGTACAGCATTGTATGTACACGTTCTAGCTATTCACCACATTCTATCCGCCAAGTATATCAGGTCAGTTTTGATCGCACTTCCTAAAGTTTTTGAAGTATTGCATTCTTTTCTGCATGATATATTAGCAAATGACAAATTCTATAAAGAATATTAACTACCAGTTACCGGTAACTAGTTCAATGAAGTCTGATATTTAAATAAATAGGAAAAAGTCACATATAAACGGATACAGCGATTTTTTTACTCTACTAAAACAGCATAGAATAAATTGAGCAAAAAAAGTCCACAGTTAAATAAAATTCTTCGTTAAACATGCGTTCCTTTCTAGCAGGTGTACTTGGTCATATTTGTTCGTTAGTATACGGCAACTCTTTGTAACACGTGCGATACGAACACTTTGAAATTGTCAATTGCGTAGAAGAAGATTCAAGATTTAACGATGTGCTGTTTCTGGCAGTTAGAAAACATGTGGTAGAGATTCAAAATTTTAGGACAAGCGTAATTTAAATAGGTATTTTACAATGAAATATACCGCATATTTGCCCAAAATGTGGTATATCTACGATTAAATGCATTGTTAAGTCGTAGTGATAAAAACATAAGATAAACGAAAATTTCATATTTAATCATTGGCTATGGCCGTGGAATCTCTGTTCCATAAAAGTGTTACCGAATTTGGGCTCTGCTGGCTATTTTTTTGTTTAGTTAATCGCACAATTTTTCGTTTCATTCAATTTATTCTGTTTTTATGTATAAATATGACTTCCGTAGTAGTTAAAATGAACTATTTTAACGACAATTGTCCCTATGATGGATAGAAATATCCTCTCCTTCAAGAGAGCTTAACTCCTCGTAGAAGTTAGTTAATTTCAGAAGAAATGAACACATTTCCACTTAAAAGAGATTATAATTCTATTTCGACGTTAATAGACATACCCATAAAACCTTGAAGAAGCTATTGTAATCTCAAAGAGATAAAATAAGGGTATTACAAGGGTATATACCATACATTACCATCACAATACATTTTCTTGGAATATCTACACCAATTTCCTACATCGCTTGTTTCATATACTTTCACTCCTAAGATTTCCTCACTTTCTTTGTTTGCAGATTTTAACTACGCAGTTTATACGCTTTCTCATGCTGTTAAAGCTTTTTGCAGCATTGCGGGCGACATTAATGCATATTTTTCAATAATTCTTTGCTGTATATCTTGCAAATTAGCAGCAGAAGTTTTATATATTCTATTCTTTAAGTGAGAAGACACGAAAGAGTCCATAATTGTCAAACAAGATGATCGTGGTGGAAATTCGACTTCCGTATGTAAGCTTTTAACCCGATTGCCATAAAACTCATGAAGAAAGACAATATGTTGTTGTGTTGTGTGTGCCGTTGCACCATCTTGCTGGAAGTAAGCATATTGTAATTCATCTTTGCGCAGCTGTTCCATAAATTCATTCAAAATATTTCTATACCTCTCAGCATTAATTGGAAAATTAAAAAAAATAGGTCTAACAATTCTGCGGCGAGAAACTGCTAGTCAAACACAAAGTTTCGCAGTATGCAGAAACGATTCAACAAAAATATGAGGATTTTCACTACTTCGTACCCCAGTGCCTTTGAAATTGACGCACCCCAAAAGATGAAACCACTTTTCGTCAGAGAAAAATATTATTTTGGCAGGTCATCATCTTGCATTAAATTATTTGCAGACCACTGGCAGTAAGTAAGATGTCTAGGGCAGTCTACTGGTAGAATAGCCCGATGTGATGGCATCTTATATGGATCCATGTATACATTTTTCTTTGTGATTTTCTGGCATATTCAATAAGAAACCACAATCTCTTGCGAAAGACGTTTCAAAGACCCTTGTGAGTCCATTTTCCATCTGTTGACAAACGTCATTTATACATTCTTCAGAACTAACAGTTATTGGAGCAACTATTCAATTTCCTACTCTAAGGCAAGCAAGCTGGTGGTAATCGAATGGTTTTTATTCACACTGCATTCATAATGTTAGCCAGATATCTAAATTGGTAACACTGGTTAACAAAATAAAACTTTTTGCTGTCGCACAAACGAATAAGCCTGAACCCAATAGCATTTTGTACGCTGAATTCAAATATACAAGTGGTTTTTCCCTGTAAGCCTTAGTTTTTACGTATCGCTGAAAACTCCGAAAACCTCAAACTATTCCATTTGTACCAGTTGTTTGAAAAAAAACTGAACTGGAGAGAAATTATATAATTAAGTATTAATAGCGTAAAAGTAAATACATGTTTATATAATATAATCAAAAATGTTTCCCTCCCGATTTTCTACGAACCTTTGCCTCAGGAACGTCTTTTTGTAAGGTCCCATTCTGTGAAATTATTTCAGGAGTTCATGTACAACTTAGTGAAGGTACCCTGCCTTATGATTGCCTAAAAAATTATTGCAGATACTCTTAAAAGATAGTCATACCACTTTTTCAACAGCACTAACAGTTCAACGGAATTCATATCATCCACCAACTCTCTAATTTGTGGTCATATAAATATTCCTTCTGTCATTTTAGGATTGCTCATCTTGGAGAGTTATGCTGGAAATACATGAATCTGCGCGATATATTGTTCACAGTTTTTACTAAATTTTTGACGAGTATCAATTGTATGTATATATGCATTAAAGGTAGATACACATTTTTTGAGTTAATAAGATAAGTGCTTATCACATTCTTCTGTCCAGGCAGTGGTTAAGTTTCAAGTATTCGGATGTTCCGTTCAAGTTGACAGCCTGAACAATCTGTGCAGATGTAAATTTGTTTCCATCGTGAAGAATTTGCATTGTGTTCGTGGCCAACTCTCCATAACAAATACGATGTCGTAGAGTAAATCACCGTTCTTGCAAAGTGAATCTTCTAGCACATATTTTTCAATTATTAACACAACATAAGACATCACGAACCGAGATAAATAAGAACAACCACATCTTACGTCGTCAGTAATCACTTGAGACTGGATTATATGCAAAGTGCATATATTTTATTTTATTTATTTATTATATTTCACATCTATATGTAGATGTATTACACTGATTAAAGTTAATTACCGATAACTAAGTTTAATCAGTGTAAGACATCTACAAATAAGCGTAAAATATAATAAATAAAATAAAATATATGCACTTTGCATATAATCCGGTCTCTAGTAATCACAATAGTACAGCGCTTGTCACTACAAACACTAACACGATACTACGTGTTCAGACATGATTCACCGGCAATGTTACTACACCGTTGTCATTTATGAGATGTATAGAAATTCCATGTACATATTACTACACTGTTTTCAACCATTAGATTTCTTGAATATCTAAATCAACTATTGCGCAAGAAACAATATTCAGCGTCTCCAAAAAAATTTGGAAAAACGGAGTAACGTCTCACAAGAAAACTAAGCCTGATCACTTTTGTTGTGACAAACGTATTGTAGACCAATGTAGTCCGCAGACAAGAAGCAAAAATACAATAAAACAAAACACATAATACACAAAAAATATATGCATAGCGTATTTTACGAGGAAATCCATTCAACATTATACAGTTAAGATCTGCGTACACAGCGAAGTAACAAAGATACTAGGGAGACTAGTTGTAAGTGGTATCCAAGACACGTTAGTTCATTTCTCAGTTAACAATGGTACAGAACTCCTATATATAAATGCTACCTTCAATTTTATAGTTCCAGTAACTCGGCGTTAACGGCCTATTAAGGAATTTTACTACGTTAATTAATGGAAATGCATTGTAATAAAACAAAGCACATCAATTATGAATGTTAAAACAAAAGGATTTTTGAAACGCACAACACACGAAGGCGACGATCTTAAAAATTTAAACGCATTCTACGTAACGCAGAATTTTGTTTTTTGTTTAGCAACTACATCCGTGTGGAATATAATATGTGAAATGAAATAATACTTGAACATTGCTTTTCCATAAGTACGTGTTCCAGATATCTTTAATAATTTTAATTAATGGTAAACTGACTTTTTTGTAGAAAATATAATTACTTTCTGTTGCTACTTGCATAAACATATTCTAGCTGGAAAAACTAGATTTCTGTAAAAGGCAATCTTTTAGATACAGTAGATCCAGGTTATGTCGTACCTGCTTCTAAAGATCTATTGCATTCATTATAGCGAACCAAGTAAATGTCCCATCAAAATTTCTAATAATAAAATTACTTCGCTTATAACGAACTCCAAGCATGATGGATAATTATGTTTAGGCAAATTCCCCAATTATTTCTAATATCTGTTACAAGTACGTTACTTATTTATTTATGAGTGTTCGATAAATCCTGTTCCATGTTTAGAATTTTGGTGTATTTCATAAAATTTATTGAATAGGATTAAATATGAACATGAATAAAAATTAAGAAATGTGACAACAGAACTATAATATTAGTTGTGAACTAGAAACTGGAAAAAACAAAGTATTGTTTGCCGTGAAAAGAAGTTGAGCAAAACTACAGCAGCAAAAATATGGAAAAAGAGGAGAGAAATTCTTCGAGCAATCGAAACTAGTAATGACAACTCAAAGAAAATAAGAAAATCTGCTCATGAAGTTGTATATCGAGTTTTGTTAAAGTGGTTCACGCAAAAAACAAAGACAATGTTACAAACAGTACTGCTGCTTTAAAACAAAAAGCGGAAGAATTCATAAAAATATTAACGATACTCAAGAATTCATTGGTAATGAAAGTTTGGTGCAAAGGTGGAATAAACGTCATAATGTTTATAGTGGAAATATCGTTGGAGAATCAGCGGCTGTAAATACCAAGATTGTTGAAAATTGGTTATTTTCGGACACAATTAAGACAAAAATTCGGTAATAATTATATTTTTAACACAGACGAAACGGAACTGTTTTATAGATAGATTCCGAACAAAACTTTGAAGGTATGTGACAAGATATCCAAAGAACAAATTATAGTATTGGTTTGCACAAATACAACAGACAATGAAAAAAGGAAGCTGGGTGTTATTAGCAAAAATGAAAATCGACGTTGCTTTAAACATATAAGAAACCGACCGCTACGGTATAAAACCAATAGAAAGCTTGGATGATATCTGGTCCTTTTATTTGTGAATTGAGAGAACCAAATAGGGAAGAAAATAAAACACTATGTTACTAATTATGCAATAATTACATTCGGTTAAACGGATTATTTCGGTAATGCTTTAATGCGTGCGGTAAAGGTATTAATCCTTAGCGTCTTATCGCTTTCCTGTGCGGAATTAGTTTTTTGAAATCAGTGCGCAATTGTAACAATTTGGTAAAGTACTGAGCGTAAAAATGCCAAAACGCAGACAACCGACTACAGAACAACGTAGTAATATTTGTATATTTCGCGACGAAGGATATAGCCAGATAGAAACTGCTCTACGGTTAGGGATATCACCGAAAAGTGTGCATTACAGATTGGCTCGGAGAAGAGAGACAGGATAAAATCGTGGTAGAAGACGAAGTGGGCGGTTATGGGTGACTTCTGGAGTTGAAGATAGATTTATAGTAACGACTTCGAAACGAGATCGACGGCTAACGGCACCGGATATCACAACGCGCGATAATACACAACGGCGAATAAATGTTTCTGCTACCACCGTCAAGAGGTGATTATTGGAAGGGAGTTTAAGGAGATGAATTGGCCGCAAAAAAAACGTGTTTAAACCGTGAGCATAAAGAGGAGCGATTAATATAGGCAAGAGAGCATGCAAACTGGTCACTGGGTGATTGGAACGCAGTTTTAAATTTCTGTTATTTGGCACGCAACGGAGAGTTTTTGTTTGTCGATGACCAAAAGAAGAAGCTAATGAGGCCTGCTAGTGCTGTCCATTAAACACGGAGGTGGTGGTGTTATGGTTTGGGGTTGTTTTGCTGGAACAACTACGGGTAATTTAGTGAACATTAGTGGTACAATGCGGAAAGAAGAGAATTTTGATATTTTGCAGAATTACGCTATTCCGTGTATGGAAGTCGTCTTGTTGGTTTTGCCGTTTGTGTTCCAGCAAATAAGTGACTCCAAACATACGGCCCTTGTTTGTAGAAACTTTTTAGAGGAGAAAGCAGCAAGAAATGAACTAAAATTAATGGTTTGGCCTATTCAAAGTCCAGATTTATTCCCCAGAGGACTCATCGGATGAGTTTAATCGAAGGGCTAGATAGTGGCAATCTCATAATACCCAACACCTATGGGAATATTTACAGAACGCATGGCAACAAATTGACGTGGACTATCTAGAATATTTACTTCGAAGAATAGCTAAAATTTGTGCAGCGTTTATCAAAGCCAAAGGAGGTCATACCGACGAAAATAAACTTACGAGCTAAATAATGCATAAGTATTATTATGTTTGAATTAACTTACTTTCATTTGACGATTGTCACTTCTGTTGCGTAAATTTATTAATAATCACAATAAAATTTTATTGTATTGGCACTTTTTGTAAAATCCGTTGCTGCCTCCAAACTGTTGGAAGGTACTGCACGTATGTACTCCATTATGTATCCCATATATTAATTAGTATAATATACTAGATCTACATCGTGTTCTATGCTCGATTACATATTTTATTGCGAATTGTCTACTTTTAAAGGCTAATTACTTTTGTGCAATATTTATAATAAAAGTTTATACAAATGTGTAATGGTCTTATTTCTGACAAGACAAATTGCTTTGAACTTCGGAAATAAAGAACCGATTTCTGTAGTCTCTTGAGGTTCGCTATAACCAAGGTTCTACCGTACTAATTTTTTGCAGAAATGCCTTAGATGACATCTTTTGACATTTGGTCTGTGAATTATTATCATAAACAGTACTAATATATTGTTAGTAAAATAAATTGAATTCTAATATAATATATATTAATAATTTTTATTTGTTTAAATTTGTGGATACCTCTATCGAGCAAACATAATAATGGTTTAAGTACAAATAAAGCCTACGGCATTCGTAATAGAGGCATTACAATACTGCACAGGTCTGCCGAATAGTGCACTTCTCCCTCTCATGCACCTGCATATAAGTTCGTAAGGGGAAGGCAAGTAGCAGCATTGCCGGGTAGTCGACCCATTGTGTATCATTTGACCAATCTAAATAGGTGCCCAAAAACGTGTTCATTTAAACAATATGTTTTGCGAAATACATTAACTGGAAACCACAAAAGTAACACGACATATTGCAGAGCGACGAACCGAAACTATGTGTATTTGGCTTCGACAGGGTTAAAAGTTATATACGACAACCGGCAAGTAAAGAATTAAGGTACCATAGAAACCGTAAAACATGGCAGTGGGGGCTTGTCTTTTCTTGTATGGTGTAGGTCAAATTTTCTACATAAAAGAAAAAATGACGCAATTATTCTACGTTTTATTTCAAGTAATACCATGCTTACATATGTTGAAGAAGAGATGCCACTGTGCTAAACGCTTCAATAGCGTAACGATGCTAGGGGCACGCATAGAGCAGCATAGTTTGGGGAGAATGTGGCATGTCTAATATGACACAACCACCGGACTTAAACCCCATAGAGCATCTAGGAGTGATAAAAAGAAAGCAACAGGCGCTGGCAATCCAACAAATCTGAACAATCTATGGGGCAGCTGTGTAAAGTGCTTAGCTGACAATTGGAGTTAATGATGTCAGAATTTAGTGGAATCTACCTCACGTCGTTGTACCGCTATTCTAAACAAGCGAGGATATACTACAAGATATTAATTTCATTGTATTTATGTCTCCTTATGCTTTTACTTAGTTATATTTAGTTTTTTTTAAGTTTATACCTATTATTTTGCAGAGACATTTCGTAATTTGACACTCTAGTTTGTGAAATTGAAGGATTAATGTTATTATTTCTGCATGTGGTATATATTAAAACATAAGTGCACTTTTGCTATTTGTTTATTCATTTACTAAATGGGGTTAATTTTGTTTAAAAGAATATATAATATAAAGAATAATATAAAAGTAATAATAGAAAAAATGAAGTTTCGATACTGGGCCAAGAATTCCTATTCTTTTTTTCGAATAATGGGAATAAATTAGCCAACTGCCAATCAAGAGTTGCATAATTCTAGTGCATGTAATTAAATAATAGTGCTTTTGCGGCTATACGTAAGTTTTTCAAAGAAATTACGCAATGCACTTATTGGTCTTGTAGTACTTTTGGAATGAATCAATATTTTGATTTGATTGATATATACCCGCGATAGGTGTCGTAAAACTAGGACATTTGTATGTTAGACGAAGTGAATTTGGTCAATTATCGCATATGGAGCGTTTACGTATTCCAGCATTTATAAGAATTTATAATGATATAAATTGTAGATAATTAAGGAATAACATAGGCATATTCAGGCTTAATGTTATCATGACAAATTTTTACTTAATTTCTCAATTAATTTAGTAATAAACATTCGTTGCATAATTTAATTATCTACTTAATCTAAATATGAATTAATTTTGCAGTGACCAATGTAAGAACATGTAAGTGTAGAATATCGAAATGGTAAAACATCTTACACAATTCTAAGCATACGGTATTCAGACTTTTACCAAAAATTTATCGATTCAGGAAGGTTGAATAAATCGAGCACAGTATTTGGTATTATGTTTATTAATCTTTATTTTATAATAATAAGCGTTTACACATCGCAAAAAAGCTAACAGTTTAAATTGGAATTATGAATGTATTCTCTTGTTTCGTTATGTTTTACTGTTTTACTCCAAATAATTTATAAAACCTGAACTAAGAAATTTTGTTGTAAATAAATAATACTCTTAATTCTTTTGTAAGGATAAAATTATTTAATATTCTGTATTAGAATTAAGCCCATGTATTACGGTATGAATGTACGGAAATTATTTTATTGCCTGAACTCACTTTCGGGGCGCAGGTAGATGAGTAAACCTGTAAATTACCACAGACTATCGTACAGCGAAGACAACGTATTTAACGTGTTCTAAAATTCAAATAACATTTTAGTATCTTTTTGCTGACGAATGAAAAGAATTTCTTTTTATTTTTAAAATAGTCAGTGGTATGCATACAGTTGAGAGTCCAGCCAACTTAGATAAATATTCTCTAATATCATAACCTCAATATGGTAGACAACGAAATCCATGACCAGCAGACTGCAATTATCTACAACTTTCTGCTTTTTCGGAGAATATATTCACTTAAAGAAATTGCAAAAAATAAGACTTTTTCGAAGTATCTGATGAACATTTTAAAATTTTGGCGGTTAAATATAGCCTTGTATTTAGCTGCTCATAGGATAGAATAGCAGTAACAAATAAAAATGCGCAGCAATCCGCCATGTTGGCCCTTGGCACGCCATTATTTAGTTTTCGAATTACTGCTTTAAGTTTGTACTACAAAGTAGATAACACAACAGTGCCTATACAGACCCTAATTTAATAGTCAACTATTATTCTATAGCGGTAATCCACCCACATTACACCACTTGGGTCAACTTATAGACAATTGTGAAGCTAGCTTAAAGATTTTATCCATTTTTTGCAAATAATTGCACTTTTCTTTAATCACAACTTTTTTGACAGACTCCAATCCTTTA
The DNA here is from genome assembly GCA_023509865.1 of Trypoxylus dichotomus. NCBI lineage: Eukaryota > Metazoa > Arthropoda > Insecta > Coleoptera > Scarabaeidae > Trypoxylus > Trypoxylus dichotomus. Next base: position 39,958,176 of record CM042074.1, on the reverse strand, counting down.
ACTACGTTCTTCGTTTCTGGGGAACTAAGTCAAAGTAATTTGTTTTTAAGAAAGACAAAACGCTATATAAACTTATGTATGTTGATTTTTGAAATTTATTCAGTTGAAAAATGTGAACGGATGGAACTGGAGGGAATTAGGCCTAATTTACTTCAACTTAAAATTCCACATTTATGCAGAAAAGCTTGCCAAATCGTTAAAAGCAACTAAATTTAACTTTCTTCGTCACTTTTGACTTCGGATTATCCATTACATCTTCAACTTTTTTGCATCTTTTTTTGTTGGTGGTGGTGAGCAGCCCAACGGTATTATACGCTATTTTAGTTTGTCATAACCGTAAGAGCTTTAAGGTGTAGGAAAGTGTGTGTAAAGTGTTCTATGGCCTCGTTACTGACACCCCACGCCGCAAAGGCAGAAGATATCGAACCTGCCCGAAGAAGTACCTCGCCATTGTACATGTCAGAAGTTGGTTTCGAACACGCGCCACCTGAGTTGCTAAATTCTAGTACAGACCCTCTTACCACTGGATCACCGAGCTGTGGAAATAGCACATTACAAGCAATACCACTACCCTTGCAGTGGATTTACCATTATTACTGTTGTCACCTAGACATCGCTGTACCAAATTACTTATAATTTTTAAAATGTTACTTAAAGCATAAGGTACAAACAAATTTTCATAATAAAGTATGTTTTCTTTTATAGATGCCTTCTTCCTTGTTTGATCCCCGCGAAAACAAATAAATAGAAAATTCTAAATACATTTAACGTTTGCCCGCTTAGATGGGAGTACACCTGCTATTCAGTATAAAACTTACATTATGCTGGCCTGAGTTAGAATGCCTACTATTAACACAATTCATTGCGTAGCGAAAAGATAACGTATGTTTCTAAATTTTAATAAGTTATGAGAAAAAATCTCATCTACTACGTTCTTTGATTTCCATAAGGTGTTTCTGTTATTTATACTTGTTTGGTTTGAACCCGAAGACCAAGTAAATTTGGCTTAAATATGTATAAAAATTAACAGAAATCTTAATTCCTAGATATTTACTAAAGCAATCGAAAGTTTCAAGGTGTAGGAAGAATACGAACCTAATCCTTTTACGTTGAAACTGCTTATAAATGAAAAACTTAATAGTAAATGTGCAGATTTGTATTGTTATTAGCTATATTAGATGTTTTTAACTCGAAAAGCAATGTTTCTTTTTATAATGGTGAATATTTCCCACAATTTTTGTAAATAATTAATAAAGATATCGCCTCTTTTGCGTAGACTGTATAATTGTGATTAAAAGTAGTGTGTTTGAAAAATTCTTAGTGTTTCTTACATTAACAATTGAGTGCTGTTTCATATTTCCTAATAATTAATTTTACATGTTCTATACCGAAGAGAAAGAAATAAAAATACCGATGAGGCCTTACCGAATACTGGACTGTGGTCTGGTCGGGATGCATTTTTACTAGATGAATAACTACCTCCCGATTTTTCCTGAAACAAAGATACATATAATTAGTCTTATCGAGCGGTAATCTCTGCAAAATTACCAGCACAGAGGTTGGATGAAATTTTGGATAAAAACCGTTATCAAAACTAATCTATTTTTTACATTGTAATCAATAACTATATCGGCCATTTTCAATCCCACTTTCAGCATAAACATATTTATATTCCACTCAAATATGTACTTATTATAATCTTCCAGCTTAATTCCTGATAAAAAAATCGATTTCATTTGACAAACTTTTGTACTTTAGCGATAAAATAACTAACATTAAGGACAATCTTGTTTTCTCGAAATCGCCCGACAATACTTTCAACAATTGCTTTTTTAAAAGCATTAAGTATTGACTTGCTTATGTAGGTACATACCACTGCATGTAAACACTTACTTTTTAAAAAGAGTACCAATTAAATTGAAAAAATCCTTAGTACTTCTTATTATTTCAGATAACTATACTCAATAGCGTCCATAAATTATTGTCCTTTTTTTTTTGATGTCTTAAGATGCGATGAACTAACCTTTATGAATTAATTAGAATCGTCAACTATTCGAAATTACCACATCTAGATAAATAAAATTTATTGATGTATATACCAGTCGAAACCGGATTAAAAACGCACTTTTAAAACACTTGTGTTGATAAAAAATGTATCTCTAATCATTAATTGACTATGTTCTGTGATCAGAAATGAAATGGTGTAAGTGTACAATATTGAAAAATCTTGTTTTATACACATTTCGAGATCTATATCCATCAATTAAATGGGAATGGTTTCTGTTACGCATTATAATACACTCACTCTCGCTCACTCCAAACACTTAAACGGGAAAATGACAACGCACAGTAGCGAAATTCTGCCTAGATTATAAGAAAATACAAGTACTAAATAATTAAGAGAATCATTAATGGAAAGCTGGTGTAATGTAATTTTAAAACCGCAATAGTAAGCCACGATAACGTTGCAAACGGCACACATGTAAAATGTAAATCAGAAACTATAATGAACACATGTTGGTGTTAACCGAACGCGTTCTTTTTTCAACTATTTATGGTCATTAAACGTTAGAAAGAGGATTATGAAGTTTTTTCTTCCTAAACTCAATCCTAAACCCAAAATAAACTTATATATAGTAACGTAAATAATTAACTTGAATGTGTACGTACATACGTTATATAAGAAGCTCCGGTTTCATTTTTTAAATACAATCAAAAGATGCCCCAGCCAACTACTTTTTTTATATCTTGAACGTCTACAAGCTCTCCAAAAGCCTATATACTATTAATGTTTTTAAGTTACTAAAGTTATTATTTACATAATTCACCTTGCTTCTCCATATCCAAACAAATACCCAAATTTATTGTGCGGCGATTATTAATTAATAGCTTTAAGCTTTAATTAGAAATAGTTTCATTTGGAATACTTCCAATAGCAATATTTTATTATATAGACTTTTCCAGCGGATTCCTAATATTGTAATAGTTCACAACTGTTTTCCGTTAATCATCTCAAAATACCTCCGTAGTAATGCAAATATTATTGAATAGGTTTTTAAATTTTCACGGGATTTTATTGCTCTAAAAAAATAATGCCGTGGCAGGTGGAAATCACATATATACAGCGTAGTCTCTATAACGCGAACTAATTATGGATGACTGCGTTTATACATTCTAGAAATTCATCTTATTGGATAAAGTCAATCACAAACAAAGGTGGCATTAAAACTAACTTGCATGTGTAATACACATGCTTAACGCATACTTTATTTAAAAATCGAAACAAGTCAAGTAAACAAGTGTAATTAATTTTTCTTTAAAAAGTATCCGAATTTTCATGTTCACGTTATAGAGGCAAAATATTCTTGACGTTTACGTTTTGGAATACAGGCCTATCAATTTGGCTGTTCACGTTCAGAGATGTTGACGTTATCGAGACTACTGCACCTCGTTAAAATTTTTATCAATTGTAACAATGTAATGTGAAGCATAAAAAATATTGTAGTTGAACATACTCAACGATAGAGCAAGAAAATTTACCGCTTACCGAAATTATAATTGTATTATAAAAAAACGTGTTTTTAATCCACGCATGATAACCGTACACTATTTTACCTATTTATAATAAATAATATTCATTCAAACAAAATAAGTATAAATATAAAAAATTATAATTTCGCCGAAATATTCTTGATTGTATGAAAAAACGAGGCACTTCAAGCATTTAAAAAATGGTAGCATGGAGCAAATTTTCTATCTTATTCTATAAAACTATAGCTAATTATTGCAAACTTTGTTTTACAGGTTGAAGCGGCGAAAACAGAAAACATAAGGAACACATCTCAAAGGAAGTGATGAACCCGATCCGACGGCAAACGCAGGATGGTGACAGCGGAAGAAGAAAATGAAATTAACCTGAAGTGGTTATTTTTAAATACTTCTTATAAGAATAAAATTTTACCAGAAAATATAAACTAAACATATTTAAAAATAATTAGATTTACACCGTGAAACTAAAAAGAAAACAAAAAAAAGTTGAAAAGGATGCTTAACAGATAATGGCGAAGTATATATAATCATTTTAATTGGATGTATTATAAATTAATTAAATTGTCATAAACTATATATGGCATTTTCGTTTGAAGTTATAAAGTTCGTAAAGTAATACTAATCCGATAAGTATACAAAAGTGTTTTAATTTCCTATTATAATTAATATAAAACTTCTCTGATATTATTTAGAATGCTGCATATTTACACAAGTATGTAGTGAGTATGTAAATATGAAGCGAAGCGGCTTGAAGGTATTAACCTCCCACGGAAAAGACTATAAAGTGGAGGGGACATTTGTTTTGTAAATAATAGCACTTGAAACGTGTTTTTTAAGGTTAAGGAGATATAAAGAGTAGTGCGAGTGGTAATGATTCGAATATGTTATGCGGTATTATACACATATATGGCCCGGTTTACGGATACCCGCAACACATGCACACCTAACGAAATGCAATGTAAGTAGGTACCTCAGATTCCGTGAGGTCAATAAGACTGCTCTTCTCCTCAGTGAGGTTCTCTGAGGACCTCTTCTCGTCCTCACCGTCGCCCTCGTCCTTGAACACCTTAACCTCATCGGTGCTGCCGAGATCATCGCCGCCACTGGACGAGACGTGTGGCATGGTTCACTCGCGACGCGGCATCACAGCTCGCTACATGGCACCAGCTCAGCTGCCAGTCATCACTCGCGCACTACACGACACCACCGTGTAATAACCAGAATCCATCACGCCATAATACCAATACTGCAATACGGACGAGACTAACAACCTCGCGAATCGCACGTGCTCAAAACTGCTTTGGGGGTTATACTACTACGCACAGGTGCAATACAGACCAACCAACAACAACACACGACGAACACGCTACAACAAACTACGGCGGCAATATACAAACTCTCCACTACTAAGTACGGACGGCGGCTCGCTGAAGCGACTGAACACTGCGTGATGCTCTGTTGTCGGCCCGACCAATCACCGGTCGCTTTGATCCGCCGAGGCGGCTCGCAGTAATGGCAGCCAAGACGACTGCGCACGACGTCTCCCGAGCAAACGCCCGCATTTCTCTGTCGTATAGTTTTCGTTTTCGTCGTTTCACCGCTCCTCCTAACTCACCATCAGCATCTCTTGCTACCACAGACAGCAATCGTCGTTCTCGTAATCGTAGCCGGTCTTCTTACCGTCGTCCTGCTCTTGCTCTACCCGATGTACTGTTGCTTGTTGTTATTGTCTTCTCTCCCGCTACATCATTTGTTTCCTGATTAATTTCTCCGTCAGACGATTATTCTACTAATTTATGAACTGTTGTTCGTAATGATGTACGAACTTATTACATGCTCATATCTTTTTCGTAAATCTGATCCGTACGTCCACACCACTACATGAACGCGCAACTATAAAAAACGTTTCGTTTTATATTTTTAAGGCTATTGATGATTGGAGTATTTACTCTAAATACTTTAAGTACAATACAAAATGTGAAATGTATATGATACTTGAAAGAAATTCGGTACAAATCAATTTATTGCATAAGCCTATATACACGCTTCAAAAGAAAATTCTGTGGTTTTATTGTCTCGGTAAATAAGAAGAGAAGCTTTTCCCTCTACACAAGTCAAGCAAACTTTCTTTGTAAGGAGAAATATTAAATAAAGTAAGTAAATAAAAGTAAAGAGGCAAATTCCTTGCTCGTTTATAAAGATAAATTTTTAAATTATTATGCAGTTATGAACCATACTCATTAGCAATACACACTAAACCAATACTTTATTACAGTTTATTGTAGTTGCCCTGTTCTAAGATTGTAATTTTCATTAATAGAGTATTATTATTAGATATTTAAATAACAAAATCTTAATCGTTAATAGGGCAATTATCCATGCTTTCGGCTAGTACACTTTTTCTTTTACTTTTTATACATATTTCCATTTAAAAAAGCAGTTATTTTCAATGAATATAGGTTACTTCTAAATCATTAATAATCTATACTGCATAACGTACAATATTTGCATAAAAAATAGCAAAAGGGAGGTACTAATGACCTTCCTACTTTTGTACACAGGATGTCTAGCTGCCCTTCTTAACTGTAACAAACCATATTCTTAAAACAAGGTGATAAAGCAGCGAGTTAGTTGTAATAAAGTTTGCTGAAGGAGCTTAGATTTTAAATAACATTAGCCGGACAAAATGAAGAAATCCTGGCTCCAGTGGATTTGAGCAAGACATTACAATCATTTCACCACTTACACGTATCGCTTGTGACGTGTATTCGAAAACTGCGCAGAAGGTCCTTATGGGGTTCATTTCAAATGTTATTTTAATCATTTCGTGATCAATGTGTGTTGGAATGTTAATATTTCTATATTCATATATATGTATGTATATGTGTAGACGGATGTTCTCGCGGAGATAAGATGAAAAAAGTTTTCGGATACATTTCGCGTGGAATATATCTGAAAATTGGCATTAGTTATATATTTGTTATATATATATATATATATTTATATATATATTCCTGTAAGTATAATGGTAATAATTAATAATAATTTATTCTTCACGGAAAGTAATACACAATAAATAAGGAAAATCAAGTGATGCAAAAATAGTAAGCCAGTATCAGACTATAAAAAGAAAAGTTACATAACCAATATACAAATAACAAAATATATAGTCTATTTACAAAATATTCCTTCCTCCCTTCAAAAGAGATATGGTTGTTCTCTTATTTGAAAATGGATATTACATATTATATATTCTAATACTCATACATATTAAACTATTTGTAGTTAGTATAAACCTATGAGATGAATATTCAAGGTCCTTGTGTTATAATGATGTTCTGGGATGTTCTGATCACTAAGATTAGGCTTATTTTCATGAACATACACCGTGGTCTCTAATATGTATACTGCTGTAACTGTTACCTACGACGTTTTCTCAGAAATCCTAGCCATTACACGGACAGCTCGTTTTTAGCAGAAAGGTATGTATTTTTTGTACAGAATTGCTAGAACCCCATACTATTAGGCTGTAGCTTAAGTCCGATTCAATATCTGAACTGTATAGCAGATACATACCCTCCTAGTTAACTCTGGATTTCAAATAACTTTGAAGATTGATTTATATATGAATGAATTGATACAAGCAATATATTTATTCCATTTCAAGTTTTGCGAAACGGTTATCGTTAGACTTTTGATCGAGGTTGCCTGGTCTATTGTACTTTTTCCAATTGGAAAATGCAGCAATGCATGCGATGCATTTGATGTATACATAATATTTAGATTTAAGATATATTTTTATTCATCATTTTTCCCGTTGTATGCATATATATTTAATTATATTATTAATACATTTAATAGTTCATATGCAGATAGATACTCTGGCGTAGTGGAAACACTAGCAATTAACAGTTTTACAATCCTCCTGTTGCACTTGCAATTAGCTTTAGGATTCAATATATTTCTTAATTAGGTGTATTCCCGGTATTAAGTATTAGTTTAGCAAAGCTGTATATGTTAGGGTTTATACTTTTATTACTATAAAAATCGTTTACACTTTCCAATTACTTAAATATATAAATTTAATTTCATTTCATTTTTTGAAAGTACAGATTAATGTCAAATTTACCACAGTATGAGCAAAAAATTTACCGGGTCGAAAGTATCCGAACTAATTTGCCATAGTGGGTACTTTGTTTTTTTGACAGCTGTATACAGTCCCGTTCTATGTTTTCTTGGTTTTTAGTGTGCGAATTTAATATTTTGACTTGTTCGTGCAGTTTTTCTTTGATTTTATCATTTTAAACATTTAAACTGTTGTTATTTAAGTATTCACTACTGTACTCATACATTAAAGGTAACAAATTTCATAATCTCAATTTTGTACTATCCGTAGAATAATCTATAATGGCTAAATAGAAATCCTTGAAAGATAATACTTTAACTATTCTGAAGACTATTATTGAGTTCTGCGAGGAGAAAAAACAAATAAGCCACCACATTCTTCGAGTAGAGCAGGTTACACATTGCAATAGCATGGTGAATCCCAAAGAACAATATCACTTATTAACACTATGAACTATCTAGCTCATTGAAAATCCAACCTTTAGCATTTAGAGGCATTGTGACAAAGACAGTATAGACATATTTGAGATGGCTGAAGAGGAGTACATTGAAAAGAAGCAGCTAACAGAGGAACAAAGATTTATTATATTTTTAAATGTATCAAATCTTGAAATGGATCAGTTGGAATCTGATGGGAAATTAAGATTTAAAAAATATCTGCGTTTGGTATAATGTAACATGTTATGATATTTGGCAAATATAGCAAATTTTATATTACACATGTATATGCACCTCATTACTGACGTAAGGATTTAAATCTGTTACCATTTCATTAAAATTAAAATTCATATAATTTGACAATAAATAATAAGCTACTTTGCAAAACATATATTATTTATTTCTTACATTACATTCATGGTGTATTTACATCATAAGAAGAATGTTTAGTACTTTGTCTTTTAAAAGTGCCAGTACGACAAAATATCAGACGTTATTGGACGTTGCTACCCTTGATTCTAGCTTTGATTTATTTGGATTACAGGTTAGTGTTGGGTGTCAATAATTATAATAATTTGGAATTTGCCGCCGAACAAGCAATCGTCATAATTTCGTCATGAATTTTTAATTACAAAAACGGAACTTTTAGAATATAATATAAAAAATAAATATATAAATATTCATATTTATATATGAATACACATATTTGAGTTTTTCCTTGGAATATATATAGTAAATCAGCAGTACTGCTTCAGTTTGAATAATAATGTAGTGACTAACGTTCAAAAACCATAGTGAAAAATAATTCTTTCAATTATGAGACCATTTATTTAGTGATCATTAAATTTATTTAAATTATTAATTTATCTAGTTTAATCGTATTGGAACAGAAATTTTACAACTACACGTAAATGTACAAGCAGTGACTACTTTCATATCTACATTTTTTGCAACTTTATATACATAATATGTTTTTTCACTAGCCATGAACACACCGGTGTATAGTACAACATAATTCACAGTAAAACAACCTTCTTGTAAAACAGGAAAGTTGAAGGATCTCTGAATAGACAGGTTCGTAAAAACTGGGTGGTTTTAAGATTCCAGGAAGGATCCACCCCCATTTTACTTGGCATTATACGTTTAGAGAATATACCTCCTGAGAGACAAATCGCTTAAACAAAGGTTTCTTTCTTCTTCCGTATATGTAGTTGGAAAATGTGTTTGCGTGTATACCATACACTCAAGTTCTACCGAGCCAACCTCTATAATGTTATTATTCTTGTATTAAGGTTTATTAACTATTACAGAGATCAACATATTGCATAAGATACAAACTGCACAAATTATAAGAAAGATACGTCACGTTTCACTTTGGGATAGATGATAATGTAAAAAATATATTGCGGCTGCACTTTATCACGATCAAAAATTTGAAATATATAGGTCAATACTTTTTTAAAACACATCGAAGAAAGTGCCTAAAAGATAATACACCAACTCCACCAATACCATAAGTAGGTGCATTACCAGCATTATTTTTTGGGTAATAAGTTTCAATTTTATTTTTTCGGAGAAATGGTGCATATGTAGTGATTTAGATTAATATTGAACGGGAACATTTATGTTTATACAAGATAGATCACCTAGTTAACTCTAATTTTATAATAAAAATATATTTCCGCTTACAGTTAAAATGTGACGAAATATTATATTGTCTCTTATAACCAACATCTACTGCAACGTCTAACAGTAATCTTCTAACACAACAGGATTTTATTTGCCCTCCTACAGCTTTCCCATTTCCAAAATATCCTGGAGGAAGCATTCACCGTATTCATCACTAACCTCTTCCATAGTTTCAAGACAAGCTTCAAGCAATAATGCAGAATCTGAATTTTAAGGGACATTTTGCAGCAACCAGCGTGAAATGCTTTACTGAAAAAAAAAGAAAAAGTAATATCCTTTCCTACTTTTTTTTGTAATTATCAAGTAAACCTTGTGGTTTTATAAGTTAACTACTAGTTAATTTAACCAAAAGTACCAGACATCACTGGTGCCCTACTCACTGGTAAAAAATGCTTTTTTACTTTAAAGTTAGGTCAAAATAAACGAGCCGTGTAATATTTTCAACAATATGGTTGTACATATTTACAGCAGACTTTACACTATACGCGGTAAAATTGTAAAATAGCTTTCGTCGTGAGTGTATATCTAAGAATTATGCTTTTCCTATCAAGTCAAAATTTTGCCAGTGTAATTTTACTCTTCATAGGTTAAGTCGTTTGTAACTATAAAAGTGAAAAATACCTTCGTATTTTTACACCAACTAATAGCGACAACATAGTAGATTTCCCTGTGAATTTTTGCAATGTACGGTAAGTATATACAATAAAATTTTAAGGTAGTTTTCCTTGTGGGTGTATGTTTAAAATTCAAAATTACTTAGCATGGCGAAAAATAATCGTAATTTTTTCTGCCAGTGTAATTGCACTCTTCATAAGTAAATTTAGCTATAGAAGTGAAAAACCCTCGTTCGTATTTTTACACTAACTAATTTCTCTGTGATCTTTTTTGCAATGTGTCTTTGAAGAACTACAGTCATTGTCCATTTCATTAGGGCTACCTTATAAATTTAAGTTTTTGCGTGTTTCCAACGCGATACCAGTATAAAACTTATGAGTAGGGTTTACAATACATATCTAAATACTTTCCCTAAATATCTTGCTAAGAAAATGACCTTTTGCCTATTATCATCTTCCTCATGAATTATGCTGTACTGTATAGAAGATGACATACGATTGAAAGAGGCTAGTATACTAAAAACTGTGAAATATTCTCCGTCAGTTATGATATGGTCCTGTATATCAGTCGAAGGTCCTGCGCTACTGTGTTTTTGCAAAGGCACCATGAATCAACACCAATATAAGCATGTATTGGAAAATATCTTGATGTCATATATCAATGATTTAGATCCGAATGAAGGCCCTTACGCATTCATGCACGATAAGGCACCTTGCCATATAGCCAAATCCATCCAAAGTTTTTTGGGAACGCACGGTCTGCCGGTGTTACTTTGACCGGGAAATTCTTCCAACTTCAATGCAATTAAGAACGGGTGGAGTATCTTAGAATCGCGCATGTATTCAAGAACAAAGACTACAAAAGAGCAAATTGTTATAAATAAACTTATGCTTATGCAATACATTTTTCATTAGATATTTTAACAAAATCGCAATTTTAGCAAGTGGCCTTAATAAATTGGATAGGGACTGTAAATGACCATCCAAATACTATAAACGGACCAGCCACAGCATTATGCAGTGCTACTTCAGTTAAGCTCGGGCGTCTTAAATACTATGTGTCTGCCCGTCCCTTCCTCGAAACGTATCGACTAATAAAGTTAAGAGCAACAATGGTTTTGAGTCACTAGTATTAGTTGTCTATTTGAAATTATATCTTTGATTAGATTTTGACCTATTCTTCGTATTTGGTACCTATTAATTGTTGATATGAAATAAAACCGAATATACATAGAAAGCCGTAGAAATTACATATAACTGAATGGTAACATGCAGAACCGTTTGTATTCGAAATGATTGATTTTTCTAATTAATATGAAGCTTCCATTGGTCTTCTATAATGATAAATAATAATTTCCTTGTAATTACCAACGTTAAGATTTTCCGAGAAAGTGTCAGGCGGACGTCATACCAGTAGACATGGTCCCGTGGTCTAGTGGTATGACGTTCGCCTGGAAAGCGAGAGGGCGTAGGTTAAAAACTTTTTCAAGTTGTTCTAGTATACTTTGTATCACACGATTCGACGATATAGTTTAACAACGTTTCAGTAGCTAATAAAAATGGAAGTGAGTATCACATAGGTTTCAATGAACATACTATAATATTGAAAATATTTTTTTTGCAATCTGTAATCTCCCAACAGTTTTTCTCTTCTTAAAGCAGCATTAAATCCTTTATATTAGCCGACGACGATGATGACATCGATTACATGTTCAGGAAACTGAGGGAGGAATATGCGATATGGGGTTTGAAGATCAATATGGATAAGACAGAGTACATGGTAATCGGTCCACAAGGAAAAGAGTTATTGGTGGAAAAAAGAAAGTGATAAAACGACAATTGTATATAAATATCTAAGAGTTACGTTAACTTCTCATGGTAGAGATGAAATAGACATACAGAATAAAATAATAAAAGAAAAAACTGTAATTAGACAACTGCACCTTGTAGTGTGGAATGACAATATTTCGAAGAAAACAAAAACCCAAATGTTTTACTCTTTTATTGTAAGCTGTGTTACCTATGGAAGTGAAGTGTGGGCGCTGAATAAGAAGATGGAAAACAAAATAATGTCCACGGAGATGATGTACTGGAGATGCTGCTGTTAAAAGGTATTATTAGATCATGAAAGAAATGAAAGAATAAGAGAAATAATGCAAGTTGACACATCATTAATACATCAAATAGAAGGGAAACAAGTGTTATGGTGTGGCCACACGGGGAGAATGGGCCAGGAGAGACTACTACAAAAGGTTTGGAAATAGAAGCCTGCCAATAGAGGGAAAAAAGGAAGATCAAGAAGGTGTTGGGAAATAGGAATTAAAGAAGCTATGGAGAAGAGAGGACCGAGGAAAGTTGGTTTTAGGTATAGAACCTCTTGCAAATTGGGATGCGGTAGATGCTAAAATTAGCTGTTTACAATCCCACATAATAAAAAAAAGAAATAATACCTTTCTCTCCGTTTTTACACACGCAGGAAGTAAATAATTTGTTAGTGTTGATTCTATTTTGTCCAAGAACTCACGAAATGGTACCGTCTTCACTATCTTCACATGGTGGCATAATCGTTAGGCAACATTCTTTAATTATTTTGTTTGACTGTTTACTAAACAAACTACGTTAGCACCATCCTTGTTTGGGCCTGTGAATTGTCTGATAAATTACTTGGACGGTCCATGAAGAGCGCATATAATTACTCTACAATGTAATATCAAACATTGATGGTCATCAACGCTACAAGAATCCATAGGTATGTAAACGGAGAAACCTACATCGAATGATGTAGTGAGTGTGATAAAAGAAAGTTACGAAGATACATGCCTGCTGCAGCTCACTGCGCGGTTATGGAAACTGTCTCAAGTTTATGCGGAGTTAATAAGTTTTGAAATCAAACCAATGAATGAAACTGTAAATACACTGTATTCAACAATGATTGACAGGTGGTTGAATCACCAACGCTTTTTTGTGTTGGAAAGTTGGCGCTTCCATAAAATATAGTGATAATAACCAGTAGCATCCTTTGGTAGCGTCTATCCTATTGTTGTTTTGGTTTTCTATATCTTCGTTTCAATACTTGTTTATTATTTTACTTATTACTAGAAAGACTTTTCTTATGCCACAGTTTAGCCACACATTTATGACCGACAAGCAGGGAGATACTCATATACATCTGTACAAATGTACTCAACGTTCCCTTTTAGATTAATGATGGTTTTCACGAACAATCATGCAGGAATATGGTATTATTCTTATCGAAATTGCCCCTAGCAATTTCAAGCGGAATTCCCCAATATAGCCTAAAAATCGTTTCTTTCTCATATCTTTATGTTAAGCCAATGATATATAGTGTTTACAGCTTCAGAGGCGTTGACTGGTACTCAGTACCCAATTAAAGGACAAAAATGGAAAGTGGGAAATTCAAACGCCTTCAATCATTTATATACATTTATATTTACATACAGAGCACCTACAAGAATATTTAAAAATTTCTGTAAAAATTATTCGGCTATATCAGGGAGTTATTAAAACTAATGAACACCTTTTAAATATAAATCTAGTAAGAATTATTACTTTTTACATGTAAATATAACACATGTTGAATTTTCTGCCAAAATTATGTGGAAAAGACAACGCGATTGCATTAAAATGTATGCAATCTAAAACATTTTACGTCATTTTCTAGGAAAAAATATACTTTCAAATTGAATCTTACATTTAAAAACATTGGATTTGTAAAATTTAGAGAATCTATATCACAGATGACACGCAGATACGTATTTCGTTAATGAGAATACGCTGTTTTTATAGTACATTTACAAGCACTCAGTTATCGACTGGTGTTAATTAAGTGCTCTAAACTGCAATACCTTTTTTGGAAGATAATAATAAGTAATGTATTGAACAAATCAAAGACACTCATCTCCAGTTAAGCAAACTCTTTCGAAAACATGTTCTTCATTAGTGAATACTACATTTAACTGCCTCTTTAAGGAAATATGATAAGTGGATGGTGATTAATCGACGTTGTAACAGTGTATGTAATCCACGTAAAAAACAATGTGAATAGAGGAAAGAATTTGTGACTATTACGAGAATGGACTGGGTTATTAAAAGGTAGAGTTATTATCCGGGTCAGAGTATCTTACCACCTGAGTTTCCGGATTTTGGTGTTATCGAAATCTCTTAAAAATTTTTTCAAGCAAATAGTGTAAGCATCGTAAAATTTCGTAGTAAACTGTGAAAATGTACAGCAGGTCGAGTAACTGCTAAACAATGTAACTACAAATATTTACCGGATTAATTGAGCACCTATGTTTTGCAAAGTAACTTTAATTTGTCCACTTAAAGATTCAATATTATCTGAATTCACGGATGTTAAAAACTATCACACTCTTTTCCATATAACAAAAATTCGATGTTTTCTTTATTAAATACTTTCTACATTGCAAAATAATCTTGAAAGAAACACCATAAATATCCAATATTATATTAACTCGAAAATATTTTGTTCTGTATCAGTAGCTTCAGAAAAGATGTTTTCGTCAGCTCGCGATTTGGTTAGAGCAAATAGAAGTTGTTTCCCATCAAAGAATATAAATATGTTACTATTTACATATAACAATATCTTGTTGTTCTTCTTCACTTCAGGTTTCAGGCAGTTTACTTATTACGGTACCCATCCTTTTATTCGGGCTGCCTGCACTTCTTCCTAAACATTTATAAAATCCCGCTCTGGCTGGCAATCTCGTTACTTGCGTACGTTCTATGTGTTCCTTCCACTTATTTTTGTTTTCCTTTATTCTTTCATTTATGTCGAAAATGTTTAGTTCTGTTCTTATATTTATATTTCTTATTTTATCAGATCTGGAGCAACCTTTCATGCTTTCTTATTTTTTCGTTGTCCATGTTTCACTACTGTATATGAAAGTTGGCACTGCTATCGTCTTATAAAATTTTATTTGTATACCGTTTCCTGAAGAACGAGAGAAAAAACAAAAGAGAACAAAAGAGAAAGGTGGTATCTCGACTTTTCGCCTCCGTCATGGGAGGCTTCTTCAGGAGAAGTAGGGTAGAAACAACTAGGGGGGTGTCTGGGCAGGATCCAGCGCAATCCAAGGGGTTTCTTCATGCGTTTCGTAACCGTTGATAAAATCGCAGTAACAAAAAAGGAAACAAACGAAATAACTTATTTGGGACTAAGAATTCCAAACAATCTAAAGTGGCACAATCAATGCGCTGATAAAACGGAACATAATAACAATCAATCAATCAATTACTAACATTAAACAATCTACTGATGCTCTATAAATTTGAAAAACATCTTTTCAAGACCAATATAAAACTAACAAAACCGCAAGAAAATCTCATTTACGAGCAGAAAGATTTACATATTATTCAATCTCACTAACGCTGACAACAAAAACAATAAATATATGCAATAAATTACCCGATGAAGTAAAACAACTCAAATATGAAACATACAAAAAGAAAATGCCTGATTGAACAGAACATCGTGTGAATGAATAAAGTCAATAATACGTGTTAGACAAACGACAATTGGAGCCCTCCCTAGTTGTAGAAAGTCGAGAAAGGATATACACTAAACAAAAGTATAACAAAAATAACGTCATAGGTTTTAAAAATTTCACTGCAAAATGGACAGTTACTAAGACAAATATTAATCTTATTATGCGTTTTCTTAGTAAAAAACACAGCTTATATCTTTCGTTTGTCCCTAGACAATAATATCATCGGAAACGCACTATACATATTTGCGTAGTATAAATTGATTAATCATTTAATTGGCATTGTCTTTGAGAGTATTTACTAAAAAATAAATAAGAATCATTGGCCTATATCAGCAAAGAAATTATAAATTACGACTGTAGATGTGGAATTTCTTATTTCTTTACTACAAAGTGTACTGTACAAATGCGGGTAAGCAAGAAACTCGATACAAATTTATTTGTTAGCATAAGTTATAGAGCTTAGGATTTAAACAATTTTTGGATATTAAACCATTATAGCATGTAGTTTATAACAGGAGTGTTGTAGAACTTCATACCGCTAACACAGTACAGGTATGAATTTGTGGATGCATCAAATGAAGCAGCGTGCGATACATTTTTTTAATACTCTCATTTGTCCCTCGAAAAGCTTCATACGTATATCGGAGAACACGCTCCATCGGTAAATATGAAATAGTACACAGCAATCATTGATATCTCTGAGCACACACATTCTACATACACACACTTTGATGGATGTACACACATCATATACACCTCATACGTGTGTCCATATAGGCATCTACATCCCAGCCGTACATGCATGCATAGATACATATATACGCGCGGACAAATAGAAGTAGCAGTTGTGTGTAGGTATGTAAATATTTGAGATTGTGCGTGTCCGGGGCCCCGGCTGGTTTGGCAGTTGTTCCCAAGCTGAATGGGCAGACGAGGTGAGATAATGAGGTTGAGACGGAGCAACCTGCTGACCATTACGTGGGACAAGGACCGATTTTAAGGAATTCCACCCGCCGTATCTTGTTAAGTCATCTCGGCTCACGATCGAGCAGCCCGCTTCACGCCGCACAAATCGAGACGCAATCACACCACCGCACCACCGGGCATCTCCGGTCCACAATGTAACAGCAACAAGACTTGTTTCAGACGATCGAAGGAAGAAAATTATGATTTCTTTTTTGGTAGACTGCGGCTCTCGGACCTCCTTCCTCTTACACGGGTATGCGCGTTTTCTCGTTTGTGCGCGTCCAAATCGCCGTTTTGGACTACCACACCGAAGTAAATATTGGGACAGGGTTGTGAAAGTACGACGGTTTCGAATGATATGCTGGAAGTTTGTACAACGACGGAAAGTTATTAATGAAAAATGTAACAGCATTTTATAGAAGAATTTACTTTTTATGGAATCGAGATAAACTTTCAGACGCGCTTACTCCATAAAAGCCTTAACTTGAAGAAGTATTGTTAATATAGCTCTTTAATAACGAGAGAAAGTTGATGAAAAACAAAAGTAAGTTCTGCAATAACGAAACAATGAATAATGCCACGGTTTATAGTAGATATAAAATACTTTGTTTAAAATATAAAAAAGCAGTTAGCAAACATTGCAAAGAGAACTTATACCCATTTTAGAACAATCACTTTCTGATAATGTGATTCTTTTTACAATTTCATTAAAGTGAAAAATGACATTGAACCCGTTGAGATTGCAAATCAATTTCTTTAATCACATTAAATAACTTATAAAGTTTGTGGCAGTAACAATTGCAACTTTAACATACAATCATAACGTACACACTGATGTGGTTTATGCGTTTCCGGGGACATGATCCTGGTCTCGACGGAATACTGCAATATTGTCTGAAGGTATGTTGCCCCTTTGTCAGTCTACTTGGTTCCATTGTATCAAAACTTCCTCCCTGACTCCTTTCTAGCTAAACGGAAATATACATAAGGGCGACCTGAAATGTATCCGGAATCGACAAGAAGGACACGGTGTTGGTGTGTATTTGTCGATGTGGTCTCCTAACATTACACTTTTTCAAACGGTGCTCCGGTCTCTTAGCCGTCGGAAAAGTGGGATGTTAGGTCTACAAAGTAGACATCTGTAGTGACGATGACCTCCACATTTGAGGTAAATCTCTTTCTTCCCAGTGATCTTTTCAGGTTTGGGAGTAGGAAAAAGTCGTTGGGCGCTAGGTCAGGTGAATATGGAGGATGAGAGACTAATTTGCACTTTTTTTCTGCTGCAAACGAGGCTGTTCCTCCTCTAGTACTGCATCGAATCAGGTCAATAAATCCCTGTAGTATTGCCCCGTGATTGTTCTTTCCTTCTGCAGATAGTTGATGAGGATCACACCTTCGGAATCCCCAAAAATGGTCGCCATGACCTTTCTGGCCGCTTTCTTTGGAACCGATTTGCCCGGAAAAGACTACTGCTTCGACTGTTCCTTGGTCTCCGGTATATAGGGGTGGATCCAAGTCCCATCACCAGTTATGAAACGCATGAAGAAATCCCTTGGATTGCGTTGGATCCTGGCTAGACATTCCTCCGAAACGGTCACCGGATTTCTTTTTTGCTCCGGTGTGAGCAAACACGGTATCCATCGCGCCGACAGCTTTCTCATAGCCAAAATTTCGTGTAGGATATGGCCAACGCGTTCTTCTGAGATGCCTGTTGTCTCTGCTACATCTTTTAGCTTCAATCGGCAAGCGGCTAACACGACATATTCAATCTTGTCGACCATTTCATAGTTGGTAGCGGTTTTTGGGCGTCCAACTGGGCTACCTCCTTTTAGTAAAGAAATTTTATCTTAGACGTGTATTTTTCTGCTATTAATGTAGCATTATCCATCAATGGTGAAAGTTACCACCAACATTTATTTTTCAGTGAAACATGCGGGAAAAAAATACATTTCGTTGGGTAAAATTACCTTGTGATAGGTAAGACTTCTGTGTAAGTTTACTTTACTAGTTAAAATTAAAGGAGAAATTTCACCAAACGACTGTAAAATTTATAAACTCAGGTTAATTTTAATAGTTAAACTTACCTTCAGCGTGGTAGTATTTCTAATTACTGGTTAATTTTCTGGAGAAATCTATTTTTATGGAATGCAGCTAATAAGAAGTCCTTTCTAATAGTTTAATTTTATTAGTTTATTATAAACTAATACAAACAATAATACTTATTCCTATTTGTTTTACTCACCTTTTCTTCCTAATGTACCTAATGTACCTGTAGTTTTTTTTTATTTATTGCAGAACACAACGTTGCAGCATTTCTAACGTGTTCGCTGCTTTTTTTTATAGTGTTCTAAATAACAAAGTATAAAACAAGGTTTCTTTCAGAGAAGTATTTTCGCGAAAACGTTTATCTTCCATATAAAGGTCTAAACATGCTCTATACGTGTTGATTATAGCTATTAACTTTATGAAGTCAGGACTTGTTGCATAAATATATATTCCATGGTCATCTTTCTCTCAGCTATCTACATTTTTGTAATACTATTTTACAACTCAATTAGTTCAATGTATCCGATATCTTCATTTTCTTGTATTTTTAAATGCAGTTGCTGCTTGTACGTATTTATTTTAGTTTCCCAGCAATTTTCTTTATCTATATGTAAAGGAGCGCGTCTGCACTTACCATGCACACGCCTCTGCGCATGAAAGCATTTCGTCTCATTATTAGGTAAAGCATTAATTATTATTACGACTGCCGGTAAATGGGCGACGAGCGTACACCACAAAAATTACAAATATATGTAAATCGTGGCGACGATCAGACGCAACAAGTCCGTCTCAGCTGTAAAAGAACGTCGGAAAAAATAGAAATGAATAATCTCAACCGTAATTCCACGCGTTCAGTTTGTACCTCTTAATTTTCTCCTTTAGGGATGCAGATATGTAAGTACGTCGCGCTTTAAAATGCTAAGCGTTCCTGGTAAAGTATAAGGACGCAGTCAAACAGTAAATTTTTAAACATCTGCTAGTTATTAACGTTTGTTCCCGTATGATTTTAAATGGTACCTATATACATCTCAACGCATACAGAAAGATTTTATTAGAAAATTATACCACTGGACACTCTTTGATTTAAAAATATGCGCTCAGAGACACTAACATTGCGGGAAGTGAAACGCGTATTTACAAATAAACCAATCAAGTTTACATATTGACCATTTGATGTATTGTGTATTAGATCTTAGTCAGCAGACATTTTTTTTATTTATTGATCAGTGTAATTTACATAAATTGCACTTACTTCATTATTTCTAATAATGAAGTAAGTTATAAGCTTTTGAACTTTTATTAATAACATACACTAGATCAGTCATTGTAATGAAAGTTGATTAAGGTGAGAATAACCACTATTATTAATTATCGAATTACTATGCATTATTTCCCGCAAGGTAGTGCATATATCGTATAATTTTAACATTAAATCGTTCCCCAATGTTCTCTCGACCGACACATTTTCCATATGCATAACGTACAACCGTCATTTAAATGCACGCGTTGTAAAAAGAATAATTAAAATGCACGCGTTAGATAGACTACATAAGGCATATGAAATGCATCGGAGTGACATGCTGTACAAAAGTACGTTGCATAATACATACGTTCAGTACAATTTAATACAAAATTCACTTATTCAATTAACATTATATTTAATATAATTATACTTAAAAATTATATAGAATATAGTTTTAACCTGTTTGTGGCTGTTACGTAACATTTTTAGTAAAGAGTATAACATGTAAATTTTGCATTACATTTCTATTATCATTATTACCTTGAAGACCGCAAAATACGTCGCAAGTAAAATAAAAGGCGTTTTTTTTTTCTATGGTTTGCAGATTTGCACAACAGCAAAAATAATAATAGAAAAACATATTTAATTTTTAAAATAAAAAAAGCGTGGATGTACATTTTTAAAATTATAAATTTATACTACCTCACAGAAATATTTATATATATGTATATATATGTAATGTAAGGTCTTTCCTTTTGGTTTCTAAACATATAACGTAATCTAATGCTTGATATCTGGTTCGAAACGTTAAGGAAGTGAAAAGAAAAACGCTCTTGATTGCAGAGCAAGTGCAATCCATGTGTATACATTGAACGTCTACGGCTAACAACCTTTATGAAAAGTCTTTTGGGTGTATCTCGATATAGTACAACGAGGTTGCAGCGTCAGTGCATCCTAAGCGGTCGTACATAGTTATGTGTATAATAACTTCATAATTTACGGAAATTGCGATATATTATACAAGCTAATAAGTGTGTATTTGTGACTTCAAGGTGTTTCTACTGTTTTAATTTTCAATAATAATGAATAATGCTGAGTTCAATAGCGAATCCGTTTGGTAAATGAACGTTGACAGGAATAAAGATGAGTAGAAACAAGATTGAAAGACACAGTAATTCGCAGAATATTATTTGGATCGGTTACTATTGTAGAAAGAATATTTATCTGTTTATGTAACAACGTTTTTTTCCGTGCTTACGTGTTAGTGTTGCACTTTAAGTTATTACTTGTGTGCGCATTATATTTTTTCGTTATGGGGAAAAAATGGACATACTAAATGAGAAAGACTGCATATTGAGGCATTGTTGGGTACAGCAATGTATTCTCTATGCACAATTGCAAAGAAAGAAGACGTATCTCGACAAACAGTGTCAATGTTATTGGTTGTATGCGTTTTATATTTTTTCGTAAAAAAATGACATACCAAACGAGAAAAACTGTGTATTGAGGCACTGTTAAGTACAAGAGCTTATTCTCAACGCACAATTGCAAAGAAAGGAGTATCCCGACAAACAGTGCAACGAATCGCCGTTTTAATGAAACTATCGTATCAAGTACCGGAAGAGCGCTTTGCGGCGAGAAAAGTATCACTACTAATCGAGATGATCGACGTATCCTGCAACTAGCAGTTATGGTATGGTCCTGAACACCAATATAACCGTGTATTGGAGGATGTCTTTTTTTGTATAACCATGGGCGGGGCTTTAACCCTAAAGAGCAACTCGGCCAGTACTTCGCCTATTGTGCACCCATGTGATTTTAGTTCACAAAGTCCAAAATCGGCTCGAGCGGTAATTTTCCTAACTTGGGTCCGTCAAGCTGAGCATCCCCAAGGTGAACCTATCTTTCCTTGCAAACTGCACAGCAGTCGACAAGAAAGTGCACAGGAGTTTCCTGTGCTCTCTCGCACTTTCTACATGAAGGAGAGTTTACTAGGCCGATGTGATGCATGTGTTTATTCAGTGCGCAGTGTCCAGTTAAGATCGCTGTGAGTGCTCTCAGTTTGGTCCTGGTCATTAGTACTGCCTTACACAGTCTTCTCTCACCTGGATAAATCCCGAGAGATTTACAGTGTCTTAAACCGTCTACACCGTTCCAGTACGACCGGTGATTGGCGGCCAGCTCGGATTTAACGTAGGTCTTAATGTTGCCATAGGTACTCCCACACGTCGGTTCAGGACCTAAGAATGGTCGTCCACTGGCATCTCTTGCTAGCAAGTCAGCTATTTCATTCCCTTTGATCGCCAGTGGCTTGGCACCTATCTCAGCGTAACGCTGCAATGTTCCGCCAGTTGTTGCAGCCTTCTATGACACCCCTTATATGGCGGCTTGGCTGTCCGATACGATTTCCACCGCTTCCAGGTCATGTGTGTAGTCCAGAGAGTTCTCTGCACATGTCTGGATGGCAATTACTTCTGCTTGAAAGATGGAGCAGAAGACCCCTAGACTGATGGCCTCGCCATCCGGTTCTCCCACTTTCCAAATTCCAATACCTGTGGCATTCGAGGTTTTCGAGGCGTCCGCAAACCAGCGGGAAATCCCCCGTCTCGATTTGCTTGCACATGCCTTTATTGCTTCGCCATTGGGAATTATTACATTGTATCCCCCAGCAAAGCTAGTGTACTAAAAACGGTGAAACATCGTCAGTTATGGTATTGTTCTGTATATCAGTCGAAGGTCTTGGACCACTGTATTTTTGCCAAGGCACCATGTATCAATTCCAATATAAGCGTGTATTGGAGGATATCTTGACACCATATATTAATGATTTAGATCCGAATGAAGGCCCTTACACATTCATGCACGATAAGGCACCATGCCACATCCATCCAAAGTTTTTGGAAACACGCACTCTGCGAGTGATATCTTGGTCGGGAAATTCTCCCGACCTCAATAATTGGGGGGACGTGTGGAGTGTTCTAAAATCACTACAAACGAGCAATTAGTAAAAACTACTGAGGATGTGTGACAAAATGACGCTATAATTAGACATACCATTAACGCTTGCACAGATAGTATGGCAAAAAAATAAGAGCAGTTACAAAGTATTAGTTACATAGTTGTGAAGAAGTCTATAAATTGTTCTGAATAAACCTATGCTTGTACAATACGTAACAAAATCGCTATTTTAGCAAGTGGCCCTAATAAATTGGACAGGGACTGTACTGTTTAACATTAACATACAAATAGAGGTAACAATATGTAATAAAGATGTCTGTTAATTACGAAAACCTAATTAAAACTTCGCGTAAAATTAAATGTTCCGCAAGACGAGTGTCGTCGAATAAAAGTCAACGCCATAAAAATACGTAAAATTATTAACTCTTTTACTTTGGAATGACCATTTCCTTGTATTGCATACACTACACTAAAAATACTAGGTGATCAACGTTTGTAAAGTAAGAATGCTGGCAAATTGGTGATTGGGAGAGGAAGTATCGTCTGTAACGAAGAAAAAACTTTGTTACGTTCTGTTTACACCACATCTATCTTAGAAGTGGAGTCCTAGAGTTTCGTTTACGTACTATGTTTAAATAAAGGTATCGAGAAGTCATTCTATTTTGAAAACGACGTTTTCAATTGATTTATTTTACAAGACAGGTTTCGTTTGCGTCTTTTAGTTTAGACTATTTTTAATTTATTTTATTCAAGCGCATCATCCTACACAATAAATCCAACATAGCTTTTGAAGAAATATTACCGAAACGTTCTAATAAATTCAGAAGCTAGAAATGTGAAATATATGCAAAACAACAATGAAGAATTGCTTCTCATTCCGCTTAATAAAATCAGCCAATAGACGGTTCAATAGCACCTTTACGAGTTGATACCATTTTGTAGCGATATGAAGACACAAATGTTTAGTCACTTTTCAAATATACAAACACATTCCAGCTATAAAAAAGTTGTCCACATTACTGCGTTCTAATTTTCATACCACCTCTTCGCGTTGCTTTGTTCAAGTTCAAAAACAACGTACACTCTTAGGCACTTGATTGAGAACACAGGATTTCAGCGTTATAATAATACAAATAATAGTATTAATATTGTTCATGCAATTTTTGAAAAAGAAAGATGTAAATGTATAAAATTTGGCTAAGAAATATAGTGAATGCATAATGCTGTACTGGAATTTCGGCTTGATTTTATTTCTAATTAAATAGTCACAGTTTCTTTCAGTCAACTTATCTCTGCTTACACATGCCTTTAATTTTTGCCAATTTGCAGTTTTCTCTAGTTTTTGCTTTGTCAGCTCGTTAGTTCTTTGCTAAGATTGAATTATTACATTACTTAATTATCTTAATTTTATGTTTACAACAAATCTATTTAAAAAAATCCCCTTATTAACGAGAGAAGATTCTATACAAAGAAAACTTATGTAACTAATCCAAAACTTATTGTAAAAATATTTGGTATGCCCACACAAGTACACTACCCTCGATAAGTTTGGAAGCAAAGTGAAATTCCTTTAAAGTAATACAACTGATAGGCATACCGTAAAATCGTTAATTACCTATTATAAATTATTATATGCAAATATAAAATTTTACTCATAATCCGTAAAATCCATTCACTTGGATACAAATTTCATCCGAATACATTTTATTGTTCTTTTCCAAGAATACGACTACTGTTTGACGGGGATGGGAAAGGATAATTACTTTCGGTTTGGTACTACTTCGGTAATCGTTTAGTGCATATGGTAAAGGTATTAATCCTTAGTCTCATATCGCTTTCCTGTGTGGAATTAGTTTTTTGAAATCAGTGCACGTAGATAGTTGACCGTAGAACAAAGTAATATTTGTACTCTTCGCCATGAAGACTATATCGAGAGGGAAATTGCTCTTCGGCTAGAGATTTAACCGAAGGGTGCGCATTGCGCATTGGCCCTGAGAAAAGAGACAAGAAAAAACTTAATAGAATATGAAATGGGCGGCCACGGGTGACTTCTGGAGTGAAAGGTAGATTTATAGTCATCAAAACGAGATCGACGTCTAACGGCACGGGATATTGCATTAGTACACAACAACAAACAAATGTTCCTATTACCAGTAGTGAAGAGACGATTATTGATAACAGGTTTAAGGCGATACATCGGCTCCAAAGTAAAAAGTTTTTAAAACTCGTGCGTGAAGAGAGACTATTAACATGGGCAACAGAGCATGCAAACTAGTCACTGAATGATTGGAGCGCAGTCTTACGGACTGAGGAGTCCAAATTGCAGATGTTTGGTACGCAAAGGAGAGTTTTTATTCTTCGACGACCAGGAGAAAGCTAATGAGGCCTGCTTAGTGCCGTCCGTCAAACACGGAGGTGGTAGTGTTATGGTTTGGGCTTGTTTTGCTGGAACAACTACTGGTGATTTAGTGAAAATTAGTAGTACATTATGAAAAGAAGAGTATTTTGATACTTTGCAAAATGATGCTACTTCATATGGAAGTCATCCTGTTCCTGAACCGTTTGTGTTCCAGCAAGGCAATGACCCCAAACATACGGCTCGAATCTGTAAAAAAAAAATTAGAGGAGAAAGCAGTAAGAAATAAAATAAAATTAATGGTTTGGCCTCCTCAAAGTCCGGATTTATCTCCCATAGACTTCAACCTTAGATAAGCTTGATCGAAAAGCTAGACAGCGACGACCTCAGAACTCCTAACACCTATGGAAATATTTACAGAATGCATGGCAACAAATTGACGCGGACTGTCTCGAACAATACCTAAAATTTGGGCAGCTTTTATTAAAGCCAAAGGAGGTCACATCGACAAAGATTAATTTACGAGCGAAATAATTGATAAATATTATCATTAACGATTGCAAGGACTGTGTGGTTGTACAATTCACAGGTATAGCAGTAAATTCCACTCACACAAATTTATTAATTATGCGGAACGCAGCGTTTGCGACTGCAGTCGGTAACACGGTTGGCAATGAGAGTCCACGTGCTTTCGAAACGCTGTGTGCCGCATAATTAATAAATTTGTGTGAGTGGAGTTTACTGCTATACCTGTGAAATATTATTATGTTTGAATTAATTTACTTTTATTTATATTTTTTATATATTTATTTTATTTATATATATTTACTGCTTCCAAACTTTTGGACGGTAGTGTACGCTACTATTTGCTGTTTTGGACGGTTATGCAATTTCTTTGTTTCATACGTACTTAACCGTACCCGATTCCTCCTTAATTTGTTGTATTGTAGAAATAGTTTCTTTTCTTATTTTTTTCTGCAACAAAATTATATGTAGCTTACTGAATTTATCCTAATTGCTATTTCAAACTATTGGATTGGCAACAAAGTAATTGCCGATTTTATATGTAGATGGAAGCAGTGCTTCTTTGAATAACTTATGTTACAATTATGTAGTTTTGGTATTTGCCAGCTGTGAATTTTAACGTTCTTAAGAATCAAATTAAGTATATGTTTTGTGAAATTTGTTTATGTGAGTTCAGCTTTAACATAAAGAACAAAAGCGTTAATTTCCGTCATAGTTTGCTTTAGTATTTCTAAAAAGGGAAGCACGCAACACAAAAAGAGTTAAGCGATGAATCTGGTGAGAAAGATAATTGTTTTGATAAATTTCGTTCTGGTAATTTTTCACTCAAAGATGAACCACGATCCGACAGGCCCAACGAAATTGATGATGATCAAGTTAAGGCCATAATTGATTCGGATCGTCCTGTCCAAGAGATTGCAATGAGATTAAATGGATAGCACACAACAATTGAAAATTATTCAAAACATATGGGATTCATTAAAAAAAGTCGATATTTGGGTTCCTCACAACTTAAAGAAAATTCATTTAACCCAACCCATTAATATCGATTTGCATGTCAAACGAAATGAAATCGAACCATTTTTAAAACTAGTGATGAAAAATGCATAGTTTATCATAACAATGAATGAAAGCGTTCATGGTCTAAAGAAAATAAACCAGCGCAAAAAAACATCGAAAGTTGAAATTCATCAAAGGAAGATTATGCTGTCAGCCAAACAAGCAAAACGATCAGAGTTGGTAAGTCGTAAAGATATTGAATTCCTAAATGAAAACGCTAGGGCACGCATCACATATCACGGGTTACTCGCCAAAAATTATTGACACTTAGTAGGGAAGTGATGTCACCTGATTTAGCGCCATCGGATTACCATTTGTCCAGAGCCTTACAAAATTCTTTCAATAGTAAAGTTAGTTTAGTGTTTTGCTGATAAAACCAAAAGTTCTATGAGCGTAGGATAATGAAATTGACGGAAAAATGGCAAAAAATTATTGATGAAAGTGGAAAATACATTCTAATGTTTATAAGTTTAATAATTATAAAAAGAATTATGCTTCATTTTTATAAGAAAATCGGCAATTACTTTGTTGCCAACCCAATGGTTTGCAAATTTGAGACAGTTTTTTAATAGAAATTTTGGTTGCTCAATACTGACCAATAATATTCTTGTGGCAGAATGTCGAAAAAAAGAGGTTGATATGGCGTTGAAATATTAACACGTTTTGGTATCTGATGATTAACTATAGTTTCACTCCTCTTTACAATGAGCCTCATTAGGAATCAGTATGTGTACATTATACATATTCGCGAATTTAACTCTCGAGAACGTTTAATATACACCTACGTATAACACAAGAACTGTTTATGGGTTTTCCTAGATATGCTTTATACAAACTTGAAGATCTCCTTACCTGCATATAATAGCTGTCGTCTTTCCCTCGTTAATTTTAATCTATTTCGAAAGACCGTTATATAAAATAATAATAGTCGAAATCCGATACGCGAAGATACTTTGGATGCAAATGTATGTTTAGTACCATTCTCACTACTATACTCATATACACATCTACAGTCACGTCCTTCCCGATACAGAACAAATAAATAAGATCGAATACAATGTTGTGCCTATAGTGCGTCTCGTCGATCAATCGATATATTTCCCAATTCCATCTTGCAGCAAAAAAGGAACGCCCAGCATTTTCAGAGAGATATATAGATTTTTTCCTTTATTTTATTTATTATAATGCCCTGAACGAACATATAAATCCGATCGTAAACGCGTCGCATTTGTTTAAATTATAACCAATCGATAAACATCTTACATTATAATGAAAATACCGTAAAAACGGATAAGAGGTGAGGTGGTTCTATCCATTTCCTAGTGAAATAAAAGTAAATTATTGCCTTGTATTAAGGAATTTTTTCCTTTTTGTTTTTTAATGTAAACATAAATATTGGAAGGAATTCGCATTACATTAAGTTTTGTAACTGCAGTCTAATTTATAATTTGACGTTATGAGATCCTTCTCTGTTTCAAAATGTTCAGAAATAATTGCACGCTTATATCCATTTTGAAATTAAATTACGTTATTTTTCTGATTTACCGCTACGTTATTTCAAATAAATAGCGATGTGTGCGATTTTTCTTTACAGGAAGTGCTTTTTTGATTTAAAGGAAAATAGTCGACTAAGGAAGTTACCCTATTCATCTATTATTGTTCCAATTTTCAATAAATTATATGCGTTAAGTTTACAAAAAGAAATCTCTTTTTTTCAGATAATAACCGGAAAAATGTGCAAGTATATACATTTTGCCGTCATTTTTGGAAATGTTAAACAGAATTATTAATAATAGATGGATTTTAATATTAGACTAAATGGGTTCTAGTAAAACACAGTTTCTCTTTCAACAGATTGGGTTTTTATACGTAAAATGAAGTTTTCTGTTTTCTAAGTAGATATAAATAAGTTGAAGGTAGTTGGAATAAATCGCGTTTAAACAATAGAGAGCAATTCGAAGCAACATCTTATTTTTTGAAGAAATTCTATTGAAGATCCGTAGCAGGACCAATTTTATGTTTATTATCCATTCGCTTAGTACTTCGCGTTAAAAAGTTTGCTCTTAATGCTACTACATCTCTTTGTTAAATAACAAATAGTTGTTTCAGCGATTTCAAATGGATGTTCTAGGAATGTACTGGTGTTGGAATATACCACTGTTCATAAGTTTGATCGCACTATATAAAATAAGAAAATAAACTAGACGGACAATGTTTGCAAGAAATTTATTAAAGAAGCAAACTTGACTCATTAAGTGAAAATGTTTTATTGACAAAATAGTACATTCTAATAAAATCTATATTGTTACAATATTTCTTCAAACTAACCCGCTTTTCGGGTAATAATTGCTTGACAGATAGACGGGCATCCTTAGAACTAATCACTCCAAATACGATTCGTCTATAGCATCCACACTTTCTGCAGAGCATTCCAGAATGCGGCTCTACCAATCGGAGCTTCTTTTCCGGACTTCGCGATCCAACTGATCCCATAAGAGCTCAACTAGGTTTCAATCAGGGTTCTGTGATTGCCACTATATTAAGGATAGGACTTTTCTTGAAAATAAGCTTTAACCACCTTTGCGATGTGTTTGGGGTCGGTGTCTTATTGATAAATGAACCTCTCCCAAATTAATTTACATCAAGTTGGTTGCATTCTTTTATAGGATTCTCAAATACACAACTCTTGTCATCCTTTCATTTGTTTTAACTAATTTTCCAATCCTTCCTCCTCTGAAGCAACCCCATACCATAATGTTTCCTCCTCCATGTTCCACTGTTTTTGAAATACACTCGTCCAATATTCTCTTATTAGTCTCTACTATCACTTCCCGGCTGATGGCGTTGTAAATTGAACTCTTCACTTTCTGCGCTGAAACCTACCGGTCTCTTCCTTTCTTTTAATTGTTCTGCGCACACAACACTCAGAAGTGACGTGACAATAATTGTTCGGAATTGAATGTTGTCAAAACGACTACAGTTTTAAAGATGAAACAAACAATTATTTTTAAAATTAACGGAGAATCTTAATAAAAATAATAAATAGAATGCCAAAATTGTACCATATGTCTGAGAGGATATGATAATTTACCTATTTTTTATAATATAATCTCTTCCATTTTAGTTCTATAATTTCCAACAAATATACATCCTGCCTCTGAATAAAAATAGGTTCCTTTTGTTTTTGATTGCATTCTAGATTGCTCAAGGTGGTCTTAAATTTTTCACCTGCGTTTGGGGCGCATCCGTAAAACATGCACTTTTAGAGCTCAAAGAAGGATTTTAAATATAGATTGAAGTAATCTGTATGAACTGCATTTCGTTGATTGTTAAAATTTCATATTCCAATGCTGCCAATCATCTGTACATTTCAGATACGAATTTGAGTGGATTATGCAATAGTATGCAGGTTTCCCTCACTCACTTGTTACGAGGGTTGTCTTTTAAGTTTTTTATATAGAGCTATAAATAATATAAATAAAATAATAAAACAGTAGGCAGCTTTTAAAGACTTTAATGTTTTTCGAAGTATTCTCCACGAAGATTGATGCACCTTTGCAAGCGCTCGAACCAACTCTGGAAGCAGTTATTCCACTCGTTTGTTAGTACAGACAAAACTACGATTTTGAAGTCATCGACTGCTCCTTCTGATGACTGGGACCTTTGGTCATGCAGTTTTGATTTTCGGAAAAGTGAAGAAATGGTTGGTATTTAGGTTTTTTTATTTTTTATTTTTTTTTATTTTATGCATTAAAAATTCAATTGCCTTGCGAGCTGTAACAGTTCCTTGATCTTGCAGATTGCTGCTACATGACTTGCCTTCGAGGTAAATGTTGCAACCATTTTTTTGGAGACACTTCGGAAGCGGATGAATTTTGTCGGCTTTTCTTTACCTTTGAATACCCAAACAGACAACTGACTGGCTTTTTTTGCTCGTATGAGCAATCCTCACATCATTACTACTAACCATTAACACTACTAACGATGTTGTACACGTTTTTACAGCTTCCGGTGTTGAAGCGGTATAGGGTTTTTTTGACACCAATTGACCCTAAATACTTTCTGTTCTTTCGTCTACAAATGCAGTATCCAACGGAAAACTAATTTTTTACACGCTACTTTTCATGAAAAATTTCTTGAATTGAGGTCTCTAAAATCCCCAATGATGCCTCAATCTCTCGATATGTCAAGTATCGATTTTTGTTAATGATCTCAAAAACAGAAACCAACTTGGCGGGGCATTCTTGTTGAGATAATTGTCTTCAAAAATTATTGCACGAAAATGTTCTTGGATTAATCCCACTTTTCAAACTTTGGATTTGGGTTAACTGAAGATGGATGGAGGTTAATTTTCAGTACTGATATTTGATTTATGACGCTCGCTAAGCCTCAGTATGCAAAATTTAAAAGATATCCCTCGTACCTGATCGGTCAACTCAGCTTTTAAGTCTGTTTCCATCGAAGTATCGTGAAATCTTGTCTTACTTTCTCTAACAGCTGCAGTTTCATCAGAATTGAATTGAATTATCTCAAATCTCTCTAACTCTTGACGTAATATTGTTGACGATGGATTCTCATAATAACTAGAGTTGTTATTTGGGCTATACAGGTTCAACGAATGATGGAAATAGCCCAAACAATAACTCTAGTTATTACTCAAATATCTAATTTGTAGCAAAGACAGTTCAAGAAGTACCATTACCGTGTAATACACTTCTTATCTATAAACAATTTTTGGATACTTTTAAAACACAATTATGGGAAAACTTTAAGATATTAAATGTTCGTGGAACCTGGAAAGTTATTAGTTTAAAAGCGGCTATCGTTAATATGATAGAGGAGTAGATTTTATTAACTCTAATTCCTCCAAACGCTTTAGTAGTTAGAACTTTCAGATATTCTTATTTTCCAAAAATAAAAATGCTAAACGACGTATATTTCTCATATATATTATACCGTAACCTAAATATTCCTATTTGATAAAAGACTCATGCACGTAGGAACACTTTCAAAAGAAGTTGTGCTCAGCTATTTATCATAGTAGAAGTCAGATTTCTACGAGTGATCCATATTAATGTTACTGGGAATCATTTGATTTATACTTACCCACTGCCGTGTGGTATTTTATATATGCGCCACATATTGAGGCAGCTGTAAAAGCAGTTTTCGCTTTCAAATTTCTTTTGTCTAACAAATATTTTATTTGTATTTCTCTTACCTAATAACCTACTATTTGCTGTTATAACTAATGTTGTATGGTGTTCCTAATGAGGTGCCATTATTTAGCTGGTCGCGGGTTTAAAAACGTCTTCTAGGAAATACGTTAGTGCCTTTTGGAGCTCGTATTTAATAAAGAAACCGGTGAATGCCCTCTTTCAAAAAACGCATCTGATTACTTATCGTACCTACGGTTATATAAAAGGTTAGATTCTTTTGAGTGATTCATATTAATGTTACTAAGAACTATTTTAAACGATAGTTACGTGCATGAAATTACGTAAGTATGCCAGATAATATTATTTTCCTAAACTGAATATTTTCCTTTTCTTCAATGGCATTAGTAGTCGCTTAATGAGTGAGGTGTCAAATTGGACTAATTTGTAAGAATTTATACAATAATATATCAATTTTCTCGATCTTATCATAGGAGAAATTCTTTGTACTCGTTGTAACAATATTAGTTGTAATTGTAAATAATTGTATCAAGAATAGTCTATTATTTTACAAAACCAATTTTAAAAATTGTTTATAGCAGATGTATACCAATTTCATTATTATTTGAGAGTATCTTATAAATAGAGAGATTATAAAAGTTGTAGGTTTAGAAAACATAGATTCTTACTTATTTATATAGTATAGTTCTATAGTAAATTAATAATACATTTACTACTTCTTCTTCTTCTTCTTCACTTCAGGTTTTAGGCATTTTGCCTGTTACGATACCCATCTTTTATTTGGTCTGCCTACACCTCTTCTTCCCAAACATCTATAAAATCCGGGTCTGGCTGGCAACCTCGTCACTTGCATCTGTTCTACGTGTTGTGTTCTCGCCGTTGAAATAAAACAACTTCTTCTACTAACTATTGTTTAATATAAAATACTTATGTATTTTAACAAGTTGTAGCAAAAGTGTCTTAAGTCTAATAACTCTGTATAGAGACTGACTCTCCATCTGAAATGTGTAGGTTTATATATAAATCGATTTGTATTATTCATGTTAAACTTTGAATTCGTAAATAGAAAACAATAAGAATTTCTTAGTATCTATTCGATGTGATGAATAACTACTATTTAGAAAAACAAACAGAAGAAGTGTATTTAACATGAATAACTTATTGCATATACAATAACGATTAGGGATAGAGTAAGTAGTAAACAGTGATAAATAATGGTATACATTCACATTATGAGTAACGGTTATTAGTACGTTTGAAACAAAGTATATAAATAATAAACAGTGATAAATAATGGTATATAATAATAAAATACAATAAAATGCATAATGAACACATAAATTCATTAATAAAAATAACAGTAATAAGCAATAGTTTAGGGACATTACATACGTGTTCCCTCCACTTATTATTGTTTTCCTTTATTCTCTCATTTATGTTGAAGATGTTTAGTTCTGTTCTTATATCTCCATTTTTTATTCTGTCAGATTTTGTGCAAGCTTTCACTCTTCTCAAAAATTTCATCTCTTGTGCCTGTATCCTGCTTTCTTGTTTTTGCGTTGTTGTCTATGTTTCACTACCGTACAAGAGGGTTGGCACTGCTATCGTTTTGTAAAATTTTATTTGTGTATCCTTTCTTGTTTTGTTTTTTAACGTTCTGCTGTCTGTTCGACAAATATGTGTGAATCTATTCAGTTTTTCTTCTGCGTCTTTGTTTCGATCATAAGATACATCGCGGCCTAAATACTTAAAGTGTTTCACCTGCTCCAGTACAGTATAGTCGTAAACGATGACTATTTTTGTCGTAATTGGACATTTACCGAGGAAAGCCATGGTTTTGGTATTATTTACTGATATTTTCATTTCATAGTTCTGGCATATTCTTTGTAATGTATATATCTCTCTCTGAAGACCATCCTTTGTTTCTGTTACTAATACTATGTTGCCAGCATATAAGAAAGAGTTTAGATGGTGTTCTGGTCTAAACGTATTCCATTCTTTTCCATTCTTTTATAATAGTATCAATATATATGTTAAATAATGGTGGCAACGCACAGCAGTCTTGTCTAACTCCTTTGTTTGTTGGTATTTCCCTAGTTAATCTTCCACCTATATCTACCATAATTTTGACCTCTGTGTATAAACCCTGTACAGCTCTTATTAAATGATGCGGATCTCCCTGTTCTGTCAATTACTACCTCACAGTTTCATAAACCGGGACTGGTGAACGTCTCGATGCATTATATCTACTATATGAACAACTGCTATTGTATGCAATTGTTTACTGACTAATTAATACACGTACTCGTGAAAACACCTCAACTCAAGTGTTTGATAAAATTGTGAGAAGAATTTTATGGCAATATAACAGTGCACAAGTGATGTGTTTAGTTTAGACCGTTATTACGCTGGAATACACAAATCTGTGGAACAGATCTAAAGAAATTAAAGAAAAACTGTATGTCGATTTCTATTTGATTTAACCTTAATAATAATAATGATATGATGATAATAATCAAAACCTTTCCATCCCCCAACAGTTTTCGAGAGCGCGCCGAATCGGGCCAATAAATCGTTGTAGTGTTGCTCCGTGATCGTCCTTCTCTTCTGCAGATAGTTGATGAGGATAATACCTTGGGAATCCTAAAAAATGATCGACATGAGCTTTCCGACCGGTGGAACGGTCATTGCTTTCTTCCGAGCCGTTTCGTCCGGGGAAGTCCACTGCTTTGACTGCTCCTTAGTCTAGTAGTATGTAGTGGTGGATCCAAGTCTCATCCACGTTTACGAAACACATGAAGAAATCCCTTGGATTGCGTTGTATCCCGCCTAGACACTCCTCCGAAACGGTCACCCGCTTTCGTTTTTGCTCCGGTGTGAGTAAACGCGGTACCAATTGCACCGAGAGTTTTTTCATACCCAAAATTTCGTGTAGGATATGGCCAACGCGTTCTTCTGGGATGCATGTTGTCTCTGCTATCTCTTTCAGCTTCAATCGGCGATCGGCTAGCACGACATCATGAATCTCGTCGACCATTTTATTTTTGGTAGCTGTTCTTGGGCGTCCACTGCGTGGTTCGTCACTTGTGCTTATGGGGCCATGTTTGAAGTCGCTCAACTAGAAACTAATGGTCGAAATTGATCGAGTACATTCGCCATGAACTTCTAGTAAAATATTTCGAATTTCTGTGCCCGTTTTCCCAGCCATCGAGAAGTGTTTTATCACTGCACGAAATTCTATATTATCCATTTTTGCGAAACCGCCTGATTTGCTACACAAAACACACTCTTAAACGACAATTATTGACAGAAGACGTGTGAAATTTTGACAGTTGCCGTAAAAAAGGTTGCACTTGTCGTCCAATGAATCCACTTCAACCTTCGTGTGCCATCTCTTACTGATTCCTGAAGTATTTCAGGTCGCCTTCATAGTATTTTTAATAGTATAAATTCGAATTGAATATTTACAGTTCAATGCATTGATATGCTTCTTCAACTATGAATAGCTCTTTATGCGTGTGCTTTTTGTCGCCGAAAATCTTTTGTTTTGGTGCCTAGAGCACGGAAATATAAGAACGTGCCTATGATTGTTTTTTTTTTCTTGTCATGCAGTGATTAATAGCCAAAGAGCGCTATATTTTGATATGGCCCCGTATATACGACATAGATGTGCGCGTGTAAGCTTTATGTGTTCGTTTACGTATGTGCGCAAGCAGCGAAACGAAATAAACGTAAAAAAGGCGTGTTGGCATAATGTACTTGTACATTTCATTTAGCGCTAATGAGCTGCATTTCATTATCTAAAATAGATAACATGATAATTATTTTAGTCCAAATAAGCGCAGAGAGTTGACTTTTTTCCAATGAAAAAGCCGTCCAGCATAAATAAAGCAACAGATTGAGACTCAGGCACAGGAAAACCGGCCCGGTCGAACGGTATATCGTTAGGCGTTTTTGCATCCGCGTAGAAGGGCCTCTTTGTCGGAGTAACACGTGACATTTTAAGCGTTTACGTGTTTCGCATTTGGAGTTTCGGACCTCCCCAGATGTTTAAAACCCTAAGCATTCGCGAACGAAATCGTTTAATTAATTAACAATTAAAAACGTGCATGCTGCTTGACTTACGAAACATATCGTATTGCGTTGGTTTCCATGTATACAGACGGTAATTTCAGTGAAATAAAATACAGTTAAGTAACTTCTGGCCTATATTCCACGAATTCCCTTTGAATAATTTTCAAAAAAAGCGAAAACCAAGAAAAGATTAATAAACTTGATAACAAAAATAAGACTAGTACAAGCTCAGAATCATCAATTGATGCATGTGTACTGTGCAGTACCCGAAACACAGCTATTTGTAGATGTTAATTGTTTCATTCGGTATAAAATTAGCAGTTCAATTATTCAATTATTTATATTATTGATATATATATACTGATATTGCGTCATTAGTATTTACAGTCAACAGATTAACAAGCGACTGCAAGGATAATTATCATGATGCTGGTAACATTTGGCACATATGTATGGTTTAGTAATAACTTGTGTGTTTAGCTATTTGAATTGTAACATTATCTTATATACATTACAACATTTACTGTTGTGGTCTGAATTAATGTCTCCCCCTACCGGGGGGAGAATATTGAAACTACTTTCCCTGATGCCGCAGACAATTCGGCTTGTATCGGTTATTGCAGGTTTAAACCTTATTTGAAGAGTAGATGCTTATTATCACTTACTACCGGTCAAAATTATTTGCCCACCCTAAGAAATAATTTATAAATAAAGGAAATGCTATCTAAAACAGATAATATAGTGTTATATTTAATAAAATACTCTCAAAACAATGAAATTGATAATACTTGTTCAATAATATAATTTATTTGGGATAATAATATTAAATCTTTGTTTCGTGGAAATGCCCTCCTCGACCCAATCATTCAACTTCAGGTCCTATTTCTTGTTAATAATAATCAGTCAACATCTTGACATTTTCAACGTTATAGTCGGCAATTGCAGACTAAATTTCAATTATCTTCCAATATCTCTGTTATTTCAGCCGAGATTAGCTGAAGCAACAATCATTGTGCGGATTTCAAATTCTAGGTACTTCTATTAACGATATTCACGTTTTACAAGAACAGTAACTACTAAATCTGAATTCTATAATCTTTACTTGCACTACATTATTCATTTATTACGGTAGGATAATTATATTACACTTACAGTCTATTAATGACCATACCGCATCCTCCAATTATCGAATGAAGGAGATTCAATTGACCAGGTCTTAAGAACTATAGATGAATATCACTCAGCGAAATTTCTACAGTTTCATATGAACGTTTGAACAAAATATTTGGTTTTCTTAATATCTGCGGAAAATTATGCATAGTTAATGCTAACTATAAAGAAAGACAAATGCATATTATTATATATATTAAAAAATATAGTAGCAGTATTAAAAAATATTCGCAATAATGGTAACTTAAAACATCGAAATTTATGTTGGTTCACGAAGGTAGACAGACATCCTGCAAAATCAAGCATTATTTTTCAGTGTACAAAAGCTTCTATACATCTCCAAAAGTTTATTTATTGTTAAATACATACAATTGTTATCCGAGAAGGAAAAACAAAAATAAATTGTTAAGAAGAGGTAGGGTTTTCAAACTGAGCCATAGCTAGGAAAATAGGATGACACTATCATCTCATCAACAACTTTATGAAGATGGCCAATTCCTATAGCAAAAATCGCGCTAAGAGGAGTAATCAAAAACTATCTCAAAGGCAGCGCAATCGATAGTTTGGTTACCCTCTTCTGGTAATCTAACAGCGCAACAAATAAAATGTAATTCAAATTTATCAGTAATAAACAGACGTGTATAACAAATTTTATCCGACAGTAAATATTTTCGGTGGCTCAAAACCACCTTTGAAAGAAACCCATAAACAGGCGAAACTGAAATTTCCACAAGGCCGTATGAGATGGGATCATGAGTGGAGCAACGTCATATTTTCATATTTTCTGATGAAAAGAATTTAACTTGGACGGGCCTGATGGTTTCAAATATTATTGGCACGATTTACGCATGAACACTGAAGTTGTGCTGAGCCGAAATGTTGGTGATGGTAGTGCAATGGTATGGGTGGCTTTTACCTATAGTTTATATATTTTATTTCTAATATTTCTGATAGAGTTTGGTGAACAATTGCCGACGCAAGACTTTATGCTTCAGCAAGACAACGCCGCTGTCCATAATTCCAGTGATTTTGCTAAAAGCAAATTAATTTATCAGAATGGCTTGCTCGCTCGCTTGATCTGAACCCCATGAAAAATCTTTGGGGAATATTATAAAGAGAGGTGCATGCTAATAATAAACAATATGGTAGAATCAAAGAATTAAAATATATTCCTATTTCAACATTGACCAAATTGATAGACAGTAACAAGACCCTAATGTTTGAAGTTATTTTGAATAGAGGATCAAGCACTCACTATTAAGTTTAGAAAGACTTATAAATTTTTTATGTATTTATTAATTTTGTTGTAATGGATCTATAGAAATTTTGCTAATTTGAGTTATCATTATTGTAAATCCTCTTTGTATAAAATATAATACACTTTTTTAATGTTATTTTCTCTTGCTTTTGTATTTCTTTGTAGTCCAGTATTAACTTCGATGAAAAAATTGTCGAAAATATAAAAAACCAAATATTCTCTTCAAAAGTTCATATGGAACTATAGAATTTTCGCTTCATTTCATAAAATCATTACACTTACAAATGTTTCGGGAGTTACATTAACTATTATTAATTATAAACGGTCTAAACAAGAAATAATATACTTTATGCACAGTATAAACATGTATTTATTATAATCCCCTAATCGCCCATAAAATCTTTAATGTTGAATTAATAATATACTGGTTTCGAAAGTTACTACAGCAAAAAGTAAATAAGGTTTACACTTGCTATTTTCTCCGTCATAGGAGAAGACATTAATTAAGACCATCATTGTACATATTGATGCAATAAAGTGCTACTGTTACTATACATACATATATCCCTTTCTCTAAATGCGTATCATCTTCAACGAAATGATTTCAATAAAACTGTATAATTTAATTTTATGACATTCAAATTTATTAGATTCAAACAGATATATTCTATCTAAACGTTATTATATTTAAATACTAGAACAGTATGAATATAATATGAGCCCCTTTATTCAATACCTCACAGTGATTGTCCATTCAACAAAATTATTGAAATCCAAAATGTCTGTAACTTAGAATTATAGGTTTACCTATATTTACCAGAGATTAGGATAAGAATACATTAGTAATATTTATTCATGCCTTAGTCATATACTTATATTTAATTACCCTTACTTCACAGTTCCTTATCGCAATTTAATTAGCATATCATTTCCTACCTTCTGAGGCTGCATAAAAGGGGCAGCCGAATTCTCGAAAATCAGTTGTCATACGTGCAATAAAAATCACCTCATATAGTCACTACGGTTACATTAGTTCAGAAATATAATAGATAAGTGTTTGTGAATTTTGTACTTTATAAATAAAAAGCGTTAAAACGGGGCAATTGAATTATTTATGTATTTTTCTGGTCATTCGAAAACTCATCATTAAAAAAAATAGTGTTGAAGCAACCAGTTCAATATAGTCTATACATCGTTGAATTTAGTTCCGTACGCACAAAATAGTGTCAGTGTCTCTAAAATACCGTAATAAATGACACACTACATTAATAGAGTTTTTAATGCGACCTCTGTTCTCTTCGAGAATATGTTCGAATTTTGTTCTATTTTACTGATACTTACCTCTTAAATTTGCTTAGTTTCTTATTTGCAGACTTCTCTTCGATTAATTTTGCTGTAAGGGGGCATGTATTGTTGTTTGTTGTTGTTATTTTTGTATAATGCCTTAATCATCTCTATCATTCCTCTCTCTCTTTCCCCTCCTCTTAAGTTACTGCCATACATCCTC
Organism: Trypoxylus dichotomus; assembly: GCA_023509865.1. Classification (NCBI taxonomy): domain Eukaryota; kingdom Metazoa; phylum Arthropoda; class Insecta; order Coleoptera; family Scarabaeidae; genus Trypoxylus; species Trypoxylus dichotomus. The sequence continues at coordinate 39,917,897 of CM042074.1, read as the reverse complement.
TCTTCTTACCGAATCAATAGCTTTTTTGCGATCTATAAAACATATATGTATTTCCTCTCCTTTTCCTAGATTTAGATTTTGCTCCTAGTTGTTTGATTATAAATATTAGGTCTTGGGTGCGTCTTCCTTTTCTAGATCCATGTTGTGTATCTTCTAATGTTGTTTACAGTCTTTTTTCTAATATTCTTGTCAATACTTTTCCTAGGATGCTTGTTAGTCTTATTTCTCTATAATTTGAGCATTCTCTTGTGTCTACTTTTTGTATATGGGTATAATTGTTCATATGTTCCATTCCTTTGGTATTTCTTTGTTATTAATGATGTTGTCGTAGGTCAAGTAGTTTTCTGTTACCTTTGTCTCCGTATATTTTACCATTTCAACAGTGATACCATCTTCCCCGGCGGCTTTTCCAAGCTTGCTGACTGCTTCTCTGACATCTTCGTCGCTTACTGGCGTGATACGTTCATTCTCGTTTTTTTGCTATTTGTTTTTTTTTCTCTTATATTCTATCTTGTTCTATTTCTGTGAGTTCTTCGAAGTATTGTTTCCATTTTGGCATAGTGTCCTGTTCCTCAGTTAATATAATTCCTTTATTATCTTTTACATTTTTCAATCTTGGTCTGTGCCTTCTTCTAACTCAGTTGGTTTATTGTTCTGTGGAATGGTTTTCTCTATAGTTGTCCCTCAGATTTTGTCGAAACTCTATCCAAGACTTTTGTTTGGCTTTCTTGATACTTTCTTTGGCCTCTTTTCTCGCCATTTTGTACATTTTATAATCCTTCTCTTTTCTGATATGCATGGATCTGTTCCATTTATTTTTCTTATCTTTAACTTCTGCTCTCCACTATCTGTTTCTTTTTGTATATGTACTTTGTATTTTTGTTACTCCACAGCATTATTGTGCTGGAAGATATAAAACGAAATACTAAGTTTTTGAGTCTCTTCCATTTGTCTTCTATCCCCATTTTTTTTACTCTCTTGTTCCAAAAAACCTATTTCCATATGCCATAGCACACGCGCTTTACACCGGATCGGTTTCGGTTAACGCGATTTACAATTTCCCCGAAAAAAAAACCACAATTATGCAAGCCAACAAACAACAAATGTATGACAAGAGAAACCGGTGAATCAAAATTTGCAAGAAATGCATGTGACGACAATGTCAGAAAAAAACCGTCAGAAGTGCCAGATATGCCATGACCACATGATCGGAAAAATTATAATCAATTATAAGCTTGGAATTGTCATACATACGTTTCTGCCAAGTTTGATTAAAGAATACGCACCTCTTCTTGGTGTTGCAATTTTCGTGTCATGTAGCAAATTTCACGTTTTGAGAAGTTCTATACGATGTGTATTAATAATGTTAAATAGAACTTTATAGTAGCTCCAAAATCAATAGAAAGGAACTAAACGTTCGTATGTTGTCGCTGGTTTTAATACCTTGTTGACAAGGAAAGACAAAGTTGTAAATCTAAGAAACCAAACTGATTTAATACAGTTTACATTTATTTCGACTAGTTTAGCTTGTAAACATTTCGAAGTTTTTGTTATTTATTTTAATTTCGGCTAGTTCTAATTTTATTTTATTTAGACTATTTAGTGGCTTCAAATTATTTCAACAAAGCATCATTGGCACCACATTAACATAATTTTCCGCCTTTCTCAGACGCCAGTCTATTTTGTAATTTTAAATATAATCCATAAAAATTATTTCGTGGTTTTGCTAACGCCAGTTACCTGTTTGCCTTTCCAAACGTTCTTGCGTCAGAAGTGAAATAAACTCCTATTTTTATCCGTTTTATTCTTCTTAATTTATTCAATAGAATCGTTAAATAATTAATATATTATTATTTTAATTAAAGTAGAATTTGCTTAAAGGTGTTCCATATTTTGCATAAGAGAAGAAATTTCAAAACCAATGTAACTACGCTTTTCTATACTCGTAGATGCTTTTATAGTTGCCTAGCTTAAAGCATTATTCAGCTAATACTAAAGGTGTAGCAATATATACATATATATGTATATCTACAATTCATCACCTAAAGTAATCACAAACAATAAGGAAATATAAATATCGTAAACATAAACAGGCTGTGTTCAAAATTCTTTTGTAATTGTTATAAAGTATATTTAGAGATCCTAAAACATTAAATACAATTTGTCTCACAATCTCCTATACATCCGTTTCTCCTTGTTTATTACTTCTTCAATAAGGTTTGATAAACTTAATATATTTGGTGCAATTGTATGAAATTGACTGAACAACATTTGGAATTTTTAATTTTAAAACGTCGCCTTTGTCATCATGTTATAAAAACGGAAAACCAAATATTGAAATAAATTCTTTTGATATATACTTTGTCGGTTAGGCAACCATATTACCGAATGTAAAGACTAAACTAAAACTAATGAGAAGAAGCTATTACCTTTCCACCTGATTATAAAATATACAAATTCAGAATTAATGACAACACAATATTCTATTATTAATCTCTTTCAATTTAAGCTTCTAACATTTTCTATATAAGTAACAACAAGGTGTAATAGATGGCGCGATGGGTATAGATCAAATAAGGTTGCATGAGTAAGGAATATAGATAATTCTCAAGGTGGTAGTTTCTCAGTGCTAAGGAATTAGAAAGACCAGAGACACTGAGAAGCACAATAAACGCCACACTGTTGAGATCGCAGATCGACTTCAAGAAGGAAATAAGCAGATATTGTCTTGTAAAGAATTTATTATACCACGATCGAATTAATTTATTTGGAATCTGGGAGTGATCGCAATATGCGCAGCTATCATACCTAAGCAGAGACGCGCATTAAATAGTTATCACAGGTATGATTGCTTATAGTTTCTATTGATACGCTATGCAAATCTAGCCTAACTAAAATCTTTCCATTGCTGTATATAACTTTATGCAGAAAAAAATTAACCGTAGTTAAGGTCAAAGATGATATATATTAGGAAAATGGATAACTTTTCAGAAATTCGTGTTACATGGAATTAGTAATTCGTTGTTTCTTTGATTGTTCTTTCTTCCTTGTTTTTAAACTGGCGCATATTTCGTAGTTTGTTGTCATCCCATTCTTAACAAAAGAATAAGCTACATAACATGCAAATTCCACCACCAAGTGGAAATTATCGCTAATTGAGCGAATTGTTGGCTCGCGCGTTCAGGAAAATTGCAAATCGCTTTAACTGGAGACCTATCGTGCACTGTTGTCAGTATGGCGTTGGGAGGCCCAGAAAAATCGTCGAATAGGAACTGGAGACTAAAAAAGACTACCGAGGTCTATTCGCATTAAGAGACTGATTCTCCAGTACCAGGTCAAATGGTGATCTGTGGTTAGGTAATGAAGGTCCACCTGCGACCCCTCAAAACGCTTATCGTCGAATCGGAGCTTTCGCGTTGCAATCCTATCACTTACGGTTCAACATCAAGTGGTGTAGATTTCGAGTTCACTACAACATGGAGTGAAATAGAGCGGCGTTCAGTGATGAATCTCGATTTATATAGGGCGCAGGGCGAGGGTCAGACAAAGACGTGGAGAACGTTGCGATATCCAATTTTCTGTTGAAAGACGTGACCGAGCGGTGGGAATTATGGTGTAGGGTACTACTGGAAGTAGGTCACAAGTGGTATTTATCGGCGGTATCATGAGTGATCACCGTTACGTTAATCAGGTAGCACCCCGTGTTCTTCAGGAGCTTGAAGACCCACTTTTTCAGCGGGATAATACTTGTCCCATGTAATGAGAATTCTTTTAAACCGATTCGAAGAAACCTATGTCAATTTCCTGTCATTGGTACAGAAATCTTCCGACCTCTGACTAATCGAACAAATGTGGGACACTATGGGAAGATAACTAGAGAATCCTCGGCAAACACTGGAAGCTCTTCTTCGTGAATTGCAGGTCACTTGGGGACTATACCACTTCCAACCTCCTGCTGGAAACAAGGCCCGGAAGAGTGGGGAAGTGGCAAACTAATAGAGGCGATCTAACACATTATTAAAATTATTATCTTCGAATAGTTATATGTTTTTGTCAAGTTTGCATGCATTGTGCGCACGTACATTACCATCTATATTAGTTCGGACACGCAAATCAATTTAAACAAAAGCCAAGAAAATATTTACTCATTTTTCTAAAACTTAAAATTTTTATTGCCTTCTGTTAGTAGCGATTAGAATTAAAGTATAAAAGTAAGAGAGTAATTCTAACGAAAAATAAATAAAAACTTCTGAGACATTCCGTTCATCAAAGGAACTCCCATTTGCGCGAAGAACAGATTTCACAATCTGAGGCATCCACTCCACTAGTTTTTCAAGGATTCTATTTGGCATATTAGCCCATTCCTCTTGTAAAGTGTTCCACAAGTGGTCTACGAGAGTCGGACATACTTTTCGGACCCTCCTGTCCAATTAATCTCATAACAGCTCGATTGGGTTCAGATCGTGGCTTTGCGGCGGTCATGTTATTATTTGTAAAGTGGCGTTATCTTGTTCCTCATTTAATAAATTTTTACATATCACTGCAGAGTGTTTGGGGTCGTGCATGAATACAAAATTTTCGCCGATTAGACGTTGCCCCAATGGTATTGCATTTTTTGCAGTATTTCTAAACAACCCTATTTTCGCAAAATGCCTTCGATTCGTTTCAAGTCTCCTGTACCGGCGTAGGAAAAACAACCCCAAACAGGCACAAAACTTCTTCCTTGCTTGAGAGTTGGCACTACACAATCCTGCAACATTCTTTGGCCTTTCACTCTTCTTACAAAAACGTGCCTCGATTGTCCGAACACCTTAAACTTTGATTCATCGGTCCGTAGCACCCTTTTCCAATCATTCATTGTCCAATTTCATGTGTTTCTGCCCACTGTAGCCGTTTTTTTCCTGTTCCCCCGTCGAAGTAAGGGCTTTTTTGTTGCAATGCAGCCGTGGAGATTTTTAGCTTTTAATCTTCTTTTTACTGCAGTAACAGAAATTTTTCTTTTTATTTGGGTGGCGATTTCTGGTACTGTCAGTCTCCTATTTCGCTTGCTCAGCAATTTTATACGCTCATCGTCGGCGTGAGTTGTTATTCTGTTACGACCTGAACGTGCCCGATCTCTTAAACTGCCCGTGCGTTGATGTCTCCGAATGATATCACTAACGGTGGATTTATTAACATGTATTTTTATCGAAAATTTGACGCATTGAATAACCATCTTGAGGAAAAGCAATATTACAGAACGCTTTTCTAAACTTGTTGGTTTTCCTCTCGGCATTTTAATAACTTTAATCAGCTTCACACAGAAAGATACGCTCTTAACACTAACGCACGCACAAGCAAGTTTATTTAGAAATTAAAGCATTTATCAATACACAATACACTTTCACTACTCCTACCCCAACGAGTATTGTAAATTTATTACCTGTAATATTGTTCCAAAAATAATCCTATTTGTAGTGATGGGGATTATTGTCAAAAATATTATACTGGGTGTTAAAATATGATTGGTTTCTAATCATTGTCTAATCGATATTCTTGGAAGTTTGCCTGTACAATTAATAAACGATAAACTTAAAGGACCTAATATAAATGTCATTTATATATAAAAGCAATTATCTTTAGTAGAGTTTATAACATTTTACTGGGTGTCCGAACTAATATGGACGGTAGTGTATACATATTATCCCCCATTATTCTATCCTCTCTCTGATTTTAAGATTGGTCATTTACTACGAAATATAATTTTTTTCTTCAATACGGGTTTTTATTTCATCATACGTTAAAGTAAGCACATGAATATTGATGACACCCTGTATAACAATTTAAGGAAACCAATCAGGCTACGGGTTAGATCAATGACCTCTTACATCTATAGAAACTATAATGTTAAACTGAGATAATTTCGTTTTATTGATCACATTCAAGTATAAAAATGAAGTTTCCCATACAGAAAAGAATAATAAAAGAATATAAAACAAAAAAAAACATTTAATATTTTTTTATTATCAAGACCACTCATTCATCTTGTTGAAAGCATAAAGCTTACATTTTACATAAATAATCTATCATTAAGAAGACTGGAATGGTTTTGTTCTGGTTAAAGACTTAAGATAATACTTCTTAAATATTATTATTACAGGAATGTTATCGGCTAACGAGCGAAATAAATTTCACTTCTTGTAGACGTAGCTCTCCGCACCTCCTCTTCCAAACCCTAGAAGCACATAAGTACATAATATGTTTACCATAGAAGAAATAAGAGATAGTATTAAAAGCTACAGTGTTCTTATCCCTAACTTTCGCCTATACAAACCTGTTGGTCCGAAGAGTGCGTTGTAGCATGGATGCGTACAGTAAGGTTTGCCTTCGTGCTCGGCGTGAGAACCAGGCGTGAGGGTCTTGTTACATTTTTCACATCGTAAACAACCGGAATGCCAGTCCTTGCCTAAGGAAGTCTTGCGCTCAGCTGTAATCAAAATAAAATGCAATGACGCGATAATTCCACAAGATCATCAATAAACTATAACATTAAGTTTAAGGTTGTTATGCAAGACTTTTAAATAGGAAAATTTTTGTGAAAGCTACTCTATAAACACGGTAAAGCAGCGAACAAAAGCAAACTCAAGAAGATTTAATCTATTCCAGATGCAATAAAACAATAGAAAAAGATAAATTCAATATACCCCGAGCACCATTCATACCACAGATTGATTCTAAAGAAATTATAAACATATATCTTATAATTTTTTGTGCAATCAAATATATTTTTACTATAATAGAGCATATAAAGTTCCACAGATTAAGGGATTTTCCTGTATAGCACTATATGATTAGCATTATACACCACAGGGGATTACAGTCAGTAACAGTTATTACTACTATAAATAGTAAAAAGACCGCAATATTTTATTAAAGTGGTCTTGATTTTAAAAGAACTTTTGTATGTGTATTTTTTAGGGAAAAGTACTTGGAGTCTTTTGTGCTATAAATTAAGACACACTTCTATAGATGTGTTATATGATATAGTACAGCTTTCGTTCCGTTGTGCGTCATTAAAAATTCATGACGAAATTATGAAATCTGCTTGTTCGGCGTTGCAAATTTGTTTGTAATTATTTCAAACAACAATGCAAATAAACTACAGTTAAAATCGAGCGAAGCAACATCCGGCTAATATTTTGCCGTACTAGCAACTATCAAAGGACAAAATACTTAACATCTTTTTTAGTTACAACAAAAGATGTAATTTTTCTTTACTTTTGATGTAAATGCACGTTGAATGTAATTTAAAAAATAAATAGCATACACTGCTGTTTATAAGTTTGATCGCACCTAATATATTGTGTTACTCTTAGAACTATTTCAAAAATATTTAGGAAAATTCATACTAGTCTTCTTACAATGGAATTTACACTCTAATCGTGATAGTATATATATATATATATATATATATATATATATATTCGCAACAATAACACTGATTTACAAAATCCGTTAAACACGAAAACAATGTATTCCTGTATTAAATTTTATGACGGCGATAAAGCAATAGTGAGTTAGTAATAGGAAATTAGGAATGAATGCGTTATGAAATAGAATTTGGGACTGGTATTGGATCATCCACCTGCCTTGCTAATAAACTATACATCCAGTATATTACTGAGACACTGGAGGCGTATGTGATTGCGTTAAGAAGGCTCTATTTCATTTTTTACATATTGTTAGTTTATTTGAACGCCAATAAGAAAAATATTGAAACACGCAGCAAAATATGCGTTTTACATGAAACAAATGTTTTAAATAGGGAAAGTGCTTGGCACTTAGATATTTCTGGGTGTTGTGTACGTAGCACAATTAAAAGAAGGGAAGAGACTGGTAGGCTTCAGAGGAGAAGGCCAAAAATGATGGAACGAGGGGACCAATACATCCGAGTGATTTCCCTAAGAAATGTACAACGTCGTCAAGCAGTAAGTATGTCGACAATAAAACTAAGCCGCTATACGATCCCTGTATAGCAGTAAAAAAACTGTGGTTAAGTTCTATACACAAGCGGAAAGGACTAAATTGGGCAAAAGCTCACGCAAACTGCAGTGTAAATGATTGCAAACATGTATTATGGACAGACGAATCGAAATTCGAATTATTCAAATTATTAATTAAACATCGCTCGTTTATTCGCCGGCGCCCTTGAAGAGAATGTTAGACGAGTGTATTTAAAAAACAGTGAAATATGGAAGAGGAAACGTCATTGTTTGGGGTTGCTTTGGAGGTGAAAAGATTGGAAAGTGATTCAAAATAGATGAAGGAATGATAAAAGATGTGTATTTGAGAATCCCAGAAAACGATGTGGTACTAACTGGATATGAATTAATTAGGGGGGACGGGAGAGGGAATTCATTTATCAGCAAGAAAATGACCCCAAACGCACCGCAAAGATGGTTAAAGTTATGGTTATTTTCTGGACAAATCTAAAAATTTTGAAGGAGTTCTATCCGTAATGGAGTGACTCCCACAAAGTCGTGATTGCAGAACTATTGAGCTGTTGTGGGGTAGACGAATTGTATTTGGAATGATTAGTTCTGATTACCTGCCAGGTAATTATTAAAGCAAAAAGGGGTTACTTTGAAGAAACATGATAACAGTATGCATTTTATTAGAATTTACTATTTTGTCAATAAATTTAAGTTAATGAGTAAAGTTTGTTTCTTTAATAAATTTCTCGCAAACATTATCTGTTCAGTTTATATTGTTATTTTATGCAGTGCGATGAAACATATGAACGGTAGTGCATGTTTCGCACAATAACCTATTATTTATTCGCACATTATATGAATGTTAATTTCAATGAACTAGCAACAGATTTAAATGCCCGTGATGTCAGTAATGACGTGTAACGAAACTTAGAAAATCTCTATTATAGTATATTTTCTTTGTGTGTAATAAATAGAATGATATAAATAGGTGTAATCTCTCAGTCGTTGTATGCGCAAAAAATCAAATAAATATTAATTGCTTACACATGATTGATAATTGACAATATTTTCAATATCTCTTTCTTCTGATTACGCTACAATGCCAACAGGTGCAATAACAAGCTTTTAATGTACTGCATGCGACCCAATTTCAACATTCACACAACCACAATTATGTCATATAAATGTTTTCATAATCTACAATTCATAATTAAAAAGAAGTTGGCATGTCAGGTTTATGGTTTTTAGACATACTACTTGACACTTTCAATATTGTGCGTAGGTCAAGGTAATGTCTCGCTTATATTACATTACATACGTAAATTCTATTATATTTAACGCAACTCTTTAATGCTGCGTTTACATATTAAGATAATTTGTGTAAATTGGTGTCTATGCCTAAATTTGCGTAAATTATACATATTTAAAAGTTCAGTTTTTCTTGCACTTTATAACGCATAAGAATAAGACCTCTCAGTGAGTAGTCCTTGGTGAATTTACTTTTTTACATTAGTTTTGCCATTAACTTCTAAATTTAACTGGTTGCAAAAAAAGAGATCTTAATACAGTTCTATAAAATTGGTAAGAATCTAATTAAAAAAAAACATGTAAATTACGTTGAAAACACGTGTTTTACAGTCACTTTTAAACACAAAACGCCTGCAGTGGTCGGGTATCGTTTACACCTAGATGTAAATGTACTAATTTTATGAAAAATATCCAATCAGATAGATTTTTACTTAAGTTGCATCATTCTGTAAAAATGCGATTATGAAAGACAATTTGCATGGTTGTTTAAATACGTAAACACACCTTAAAGTCGGCATTATTCAATCATCAGGAACCCACATGTTAAATTTCGTTCTGTGAGCAAAATCATTAATTATGTACTTAAATCCAAGAATGCAAGGAAGAATTAAATTATATTCTATATACAGTATCCAGAAAAAGTGTTTGCACACTAGCTCGATTTTAACATTTTCAGTTGCTATTCCTTCCAATAAAAGACTTTTATATTCTAATACACAAAAAATGGGATTACATTTAATACAGAAAAAGTATATATAAACTAAAATCATAAATTCGTATAAATAACAATGTAAAATAAATCATTGTTCAAATATACACAAAATTAACAAAAAAAAGTATTTGCACACTTCTATTTTAAAGCAAAGAAAATATGTAAATTATATGTTAATATTTTGTGCGATAACCATTAGGGTATATCACGGCTTGTAGACGTTGTGCTATAGAGTTAGATTTTCCGTTACATTATTAGGGTTGATTTTAGTCCATTCTTGCGTTAAAATAGTTATTACTTATTTCTTATTTTTTATTTCGCTCAAACGAACTTGGTGATCCAGTATATCCTACAAATTCTCAATGAGGTTCAAGTTCGATGATTGTGTAGGAGTTTGCAGTGTATAGGGCACATTATGGAGTACCATTCCTTCACTATTTTGAACGTATGTGTGTAAATGAAAGCGACTGTCTACATTTGAATTTTCTGCACTTTGCTTTAAATTTTGTTTTAAAACGTTCAAATATCCATTATACTTTGAATAAAAAATAAGTATCCCACAGGATTTACTGTAAAATATCCCCATACTATAACACTGCCGCTGCTACCTTTTACTGTAGCTTGTAAATTATAGGTTTTTGAAGCTTCTCGTTGTTTTCTAAACTCCCATTTTTTGCTATCTAAGCCAGCAACGATAAATTTGCTTTCGTCAGAAAAGTAACAGATTTCCAAAATTCTGCAGGTTGGTTAATATATTTTTTTTGCAAATTTCAATCGTTTGTCGATTAACTTTGCTCACATTGGATTATTCAACTGTTCTGTATCTTTAATCTTTGTTATAATCTACTTAATTGTTGAAAATAGTTTCTAGAAAAGATTTTCCTTCATTATGTTATATTATTACTAATTGCCTCTCTTCAACTGCACTTTCTCTTATTTTGCCTCCCATTTTTGTTTGTACAGTCCAAATAGACCCAAGTCACTGCAAATATTAAACAGTAATAATGTATCGCCGAAAATCGACAATCGTATGGCATTTCTCTGATTATAGATTGGTCTTTTTGTAAATTTCTGCATGGTGTGCAAGTACTTTTTCCTGTATAATTTTTGTGTTGTTTACGTAATTTTTTTTCTATTGCAACATTTATAAAAGTTTACGGTTTTGGGTTATATATCCTTTTTTTGTATTAACTGTAGTTTCAATTCACTTTTATGCTATTTCTATTAAAAGGAATAGTCATTAAAAATGTTAAAATTGTGTTGATTTGCAAATACTTTTTCTGAACACTGTAGGTGGTGAGTGCTCTTATATAACTACAATCTAGCCAATTATTGAAATCAGGCAATTAGGGTATCAAGAAATTGAGGAAACATTACAGATTACATGTACATACATATACGCAGACATGAAACATGTTTGTTAGTTTCCGGATTCGCTTACCGAAAGTAGCACGCAACAAATTACTTCTTTCTTTATCGTACGATTTTGATAGACTAAAAAACTAATTAAATCATATTACAGTGATTAAAAACATAACCTACTAATAATACTTTTCATTCCCAAATTTAACAATAGCGATAGACATCTTCTTTCCTTAAAAAAACAGAGTATCTCTATATTTTTTATATTTTTTTCTAAAATTAATGATTAGCTTCAGTTTATTGTAGCATTTACTGAAAATGTTTAAACATGAGCGTGTTTATTATCGAAATAACTTATTTGTTTATTGCTTAAAGAAGCAAACAATTCAATATCGTGTATATTTCCAGCTGCTACTTAAATTCGCTTTCATCATGATTAAAATAGTTTTTGATCTACTCTAGAAGAACAAGAGAAATCCTATCAACAACAGCCATGGAAAAGGCAACAGTTTAATAGCAGAGCACATTCTGTATATAAGAATAAAATGTATAGGAAATCCAAAAAAAAATAGATATTTAAGATATAATGCACGTGAAAACATTTGCGTTAAATGTTTTACTGCACTTCATAAGTGGACAAATAATTTTAATCTTAATTGTATATTCTTTCGTTTCCTTTCTTTCCAATGACCTTGACCTCAACCTATATCACCCACACCATTATATATACATCTACATGTGCATTACGTGTAAATAACGTAATAGTTATATTTAAAAGTTACTCCATTCGCTCCAAGTGACTAATCATCCACGTAATGATGACCTAACTTTTAATTGGTTTTATCGGCATGTGAAAAATATTACATTAAAAGAGACAATATAAAACACAAATTGTAATGTCACAGAAATATTTTCCGTTATAATCTTACTATTTTTGATTGAGTGACTTTAAAGGTTCAGATTGTGAAAATTGACAGGATTTAACTGTTAATTAATTTAATATTCAGATAATCGTTGAATTATCTGGTTCTATATTATCCGATACAAAACAACTAATTGTGTGTTATTCGTTAATGCAGGATTTAAAATAGTAGAACTATTGTGTTTAAAGCAACAATAAGGAAAAGTCTTATCTATTACCCGATGTGTAGTATGACTAATTAATAAAAACAGTTTCACTACATAAACATTTTTTCCAGAAATAATCATCATTATAAAATCACAGTTATACGACAGATTCACAGAATTGTGTTTAATGAAACTATAAACAGATAAAATAGTCACAACTTTTAACAGTAGGCTTAAGTGTATACTTAGTTAACCATACTATTAAGCATATCTTCATTAAACAAACATCAGCTTACTTAGATTTTTATTTCTTAAGACATTGAAAGAAGTTGCTCTTAACATATACTAGTTTGGAAAACTTATAGACGGAGCAAGGTGAAATTCCTTTAAAATAATACAACTGATAAGCATATCGTGAAATCGTGTTTCCTATTATAAATTTTGATATGCAAATATAAAATTGTTACACATAATCCGTAACTCCAAACATTTAGGTACAAATTTTGCACAAATACATTTTATTTTTTTCCAAGAATACGACTATTGTTTGACGGGAATGGGGTAGAATACCTGCAGTAATTACTATCGGTCAAACGGTTTACTACTACTTCGGCAATGTGTCTTACCGCTTTCCTGTGAGTTATTTTTCTGAAATCAGTACGCAATTGTAACAATTTGGTAAATTACTGAGCGTAAAAATGTCAACACGTAGACAATTGACTGTAGAATAACGCAGTAATATTTCTAGTCTTCACGACGAAGGATATACCGAGAGAGAAATTGCTCTACGGTTAGAGATTTCACCAAAAGGTGTGCCTTATAAAGTGGTCCCGAGAAAAGAGACACACTTAATAGAGGACGAAGTGGGCGGCCATCGCTAACTTCTGGTCCTGAAGATAGATTTATAATAATGGCTTCGAAACGAGATTGATGTCTAAGGTACCGGATATCGCAACGTGCGTTAATACGACGAGCAATGTTTCTGTTCCCACCGTCAAGAAGCGACTAATGGCAGCGAGTTTAAGGAGATGCATTGGCCGCAAAATTACCGCTTTTAAAACGTGTGCATAAAGAAAAAACGATTAACATGGACAAGAGAGCATACAAACTGGTCACAGTCTTATGGCCTGACGAATCCAAATTTCAATTATTTGGTACGTAACGGAGAGTTTTTGTTCGTCGACGACCAGCAGAGAGCTAGCGAGACTTGCTCAGTGCTGCCCGCCAAACTCGGAGATAGTAGTGTTATAAGACAATAACCCCAAATATGCGCCTCAAATCTTTAAAAACTTTTTAGAGGAGAAAGCAGTACGAAATAAACTAAAATTGACGGTTTGGCTTCCTTAAAGTCCGGATTTATTCCCCATAGAGCTCTTATGGAATGAGCTTGATCTAAGTACTAGATGCGACAACCTCACTACACCCAACACCTATGGGAATATGTACAGAACGCACGAAAAATTGCTCCGAAGGATGCCTAAAATTTGTGTAGCGATTATCAAAGCCAAAGGAGGTCATATCGACGAAAATAAACTTACGAGCTAAATAATGCACAAATAAACTAACTAAACTTTTTGACGGCAGTGTACATAAATGTCAGTTCAAAAGATTTTGGGAATGTTGTATCACATATTGCCAACAGTGGAACCATAAATAATACATTTTGATATTATAATGTGGATATATGAGGCATTTCTTACATTTTCTAGATACCAAAATCTATTACAATACTTCTAATACAAAAGTATTGTACAGTATAGTAGATTTCATTCATCTTCTTTACAATTTCGGCTTACAGGTATGCAACAAGAAATACCTGGACCTTATAGAATGTGTTATTTTTTGATAATAATATATGTTTATTTCCAACAGGTTGTAAACACCTAATCAGAAGACACGCACAAACAACTATAACAGACAACTTGATTTGTAATACTATATAATTACATATGCGGTTATGATGATATAAACCAAGTACATACAATGAGTTCTATTATTTAAAGACTGTGAAAAATGTAGATATAAATAAAGACATGGAAGAACTAAGCGGATACATTAAAATAATTAAGAGCAGAATTGATTGAAGAATTTAAAGAACCAGCATTAATGTAGCATATGTATAGATACGTTATATTGGCGATTTTATTGGTACGTTAATTCTCGGTAAATAACACTAAAAGAAAGGCAAAGATATGCCGCTAAGTCTGGGCACGCAAAAATTTAATTTGTTCAAGAACCAGAACAACCGATCTTGTCGTTTAGTAGAGAATACAAGAATTTTTAAACGTTACATTTCTTCTAGCACAAATCGTACAAAACAAAAGGCTGTATTCATAATTTCCTAGGAGAAATAATCCTTCCAGTAGGAAATTTTACAAACTTTACATACATTCTGTGAACAGTCCCGATGACGTTAACGTACGAATCGTATATAGAAAACCATGTTATGGTGGCATGCTAGAGATGAATGGAAGAAAGGCTTGTCTGTCAAAGCCAAATCTATCTGGTATACACACGGCTCAAAGACAAAAACTGGAGTCGGAGGCGGAATTTAGACAACTAGGCCAAAAATATCTAAATCATTAAGCCTAAACTAAACCACCATAATATTCATAGTATCGGTACCGGGGTGGATTAAAGAATTAGATAGGCAAGAAGTCGATTATCGATCTAATGGCATCTATTCAGATAGTCAAGCAGTAATAAAAGCGCTGGACTCCACATAGACGAAGTCAAAATTGCTGTAGGACTGCATTAATGCGGTCAATAGGCTGGGAAGTCGGACTAAGGTGATTCTGGGCTGACTACCAGGACACGAAGGCCACCAAGGTAATGTCATAGCAGACGAATTAGCCTGAGCAGGTTCGTCAGCTGCCAAAGGCCCAAGACACTCGGTAGGAATGGCATATATCGTAGTCAAGGAAACTACTAAATAATGGAAAGATAAAAAGTCCCAAGACTGGTGGAAGAGTATTCCAGGTCAGAGACAAGTTAAGTTTGAGTGGACCTATTAAGCATAGACAGAAT
The DNA here is from genome assembly GCA_023509865.1 of Trypoxylus dichotomus. Lineage (NCBI taxonomy): Eukaryota > Metazoa > Arthropoda > Insecta > Coleoptera > Scarabaeidae > Trypoxylus > Trypoxylus dichotomus. Next base: position 39,902,447 of record CM042074.1, on the reverse strand, counting down.
GTCCAAATCTTTGACCGGTGCCGAACGCTGTACTAAAGTGCTGCTAATATGTTAGGAATATTCGACAATTTGTGGTAAACGCAGTAAACTCCATACTACAGGAATTAGTTATTAATTGAACACCGAAGTGTTTTATTGTTCCGCAAAAATCGCCCAAACCATTAAAGCACCGTCACCAAAATTTCGACTAACCGTAAGTTCAATGCTCGTATCCAAATTGTGCCAATATCATACAAATTAATTATTAAGTAGTGTGGTGTGCAGTTGACAACGATACATGTCCATAATAAGATACCTACATGTTTTATTTCTTCTATAATGAATTCCGATTCTTAGATGTATAGAACTTCTGGAAATAGTTCTACTATATTTTAGTGAACAAATGCCATCGCTTGTCTAGATATTGCAGCAAAACAATTCTGCTGTACGTACTTACAGATCAAAAAAGGATCTTAAAAAAAGAAATCAAGTTATTACACTGTCCAGTGCTCTCATTCGACTTGCACCTCACTGAAGAAAATCTCTGGAGTATATTGGCAACAATAGCGTCAATGAACTGCAATTTGTAATAAAAGGCTATTCAAAATAAAGGATGCACTACTTTTTCTTAAAAATACAATACATTTTTTCAAGGTCATTTTCTGTTTTACTCGCCTTTCTTTGCAGTTTCGTATTAAATTTAATACGAAACGATAAAATAAATTTAAAGCACAAGTTAATTTCTCTTCCTATTCATGATTTTACATTTTTCCATTGTTTTAATTGGAATAAATTACATTTAGTCTTTAGTTAATGTAACACAATCTCTCAAGCCGGGCCTGTTGCTACTATCCTAGTGAATAATGAAAACGTAATATGTATATGTACATAAAAGAAAATCGTTCCGTACAGTTGAAAACTTTATGGTTTGACATTAAAACGTTTACATAATTTGAAAGGATATCATTAGTAGGAGCAGGGTGATGATGAACACGATTATATGCTGACATATTTTACAAAACAGAATTAGAGAATCCTAAAAACATTTTCAGTAACAATTTAATTGGCTAGTGCTGGATCTTATTTGAAGTGAAATCGCATTTTTTTTCGGTTATAAATCCGCCTTTAACGCTCGTTTCATAAAACTTGAATATCTACAGCGCGAGAATCACTGCATAAACGTACATAAACGAAAAGCGAACTAGCAATTAGCTAATTACCTCCTAATTACAAGATCTACGGTAACTTCTGAGTCTGCAATGGCTACACTTCTACATCGAGTTACTGCAACATTAACGAACCGGTCATTTGTTCATGCTATTTACGTATGTGCGTTCAAATGTCTCTTCAAGTTCCGTAAAATAACTAGCATCCACGTTGTGAACATATCAGGTTACTTATTGTTGTTATTGTCATCGCTTCGTAAATAGGAAAATAAAACCCATTGAAAAACCTTTATTAGCACAATAAGTTGGCAAAATTTACAAAACCTTTTTATTCTTTAATAGTTGTTAGAACTATTAAATTTTAAATAATGCCGGACATTGCTACGCTTGATTTTAGTTTTAGTTTATTTGCATTATAGGTAGTGTTGCTTATAAATTTATTATAAGCGAATTTCCAACGTCGAACAAGCAAATGTGATAATATTGTCATGATTTTTTAATGACGTGTAACCGCACTTACTATGTTGTGTACTATTTTTGTAGAATAGGCGTAAGCAAAGAAACAACACTATTAATATTAAAAATCGCAAATAAATATATTATATTTACATTGAAAATCTTAGTGATTCCAAATAAAGTAAATAAAAAAAGTACACCAAAAAGGCGCACAAAAGGTTATGATTATCGTTACTTGAATGTATAATGTACGTTGTGAAGTGTGTATTTTACATTCAATGCATCATTTGAACACAAAGCTGCATACATAATTAGCACTGATACTGTATATAACTGTATATGCTCGGATGTTACTTTCTGGACACACTCTGTATTTAGAAACACGAGCGCAAAATTTACACCCGATATATGGAAGAATTAATTCCTAGGAAATACTTATTATACGTACTACTTTTAAGTACTCGATCTTTTACTGTGTATGTAACTAGAAGTACAATTAATAGAAATAAGTTCAATTTATCAGTGTACGTTGTACAGGATTATTTTATCATGTTTGCTCAGGACGTTGTTATCTGTTATGCATATTAATTTTTAATTAAAACTATTGCGCTGTAATTGACGCCAATTAAATATGCTAATCCCTTATGCCATACTTCGACATTACGCGTTTTATCCTGTATTATATAATAAGAGAGCAAAACGATTCATAAACCAGAATTTGAACTAATATTCGGCGCTTTTTGAACGCAATTTATATTTTGCCAATATTTTCAATATATGTATATTTAATATTCTATATACAAAAGTAATTTTATTTTTTAAATCTTCTGACGTAGAAATGTTTAATTAAAATTCAAAGAGTCGCTTTTCCGGACCTACAGATTTTAAACAAATATCAGGTTAACGGAAATAACTGTTTCGTCTACAACATAAATATTTGTAAAGTGATAGGTATGCAACGGAGGAGACACCATAAAAGTATTTCTTGAAAAAAGCACTATCCGTTACAAGCTCTATCATTCGCATTCTAACTCTAACATATAAAACGGTTTTCTTTATCTGCTTTTCAATAACTTTAAATATTGACAAGACAGATAAGAAGGAAATAGAAGTGCAGACACGTATATATATACACAGATAGAAGAAAATGCGTTTGTAAGGTTACAATATGCAAGAAGGGTGTTAAATATTGTGTGGCAATCTGATTACTTGTTAAAAAAAACTGCTATACAATTTAAAAAGTATTTTAAAACTGTATTTATAACAAAGACTTATCAACAAAAAAAATGTTTCGGATGTCAAATTTTAATTGTTATCGTGATCTAATGGAATAGATTTCATACACATAAGATTTATTGGCGAGATTAATAATAAATATAATTACAAAAATATATTTGACGTGCCTAAGAGTTGATCGGCATCGCTTCTTTCATGGTTATCAGAAAAATGTGTATAATGTAAAGTGCATTTATATCATGGTTTGGTAATTTAACAACTGTGACTGAAAAATATTCCACAATACTAAACCTATAATCTCTCTAATTCTATGTATTTGAGAAGTTTTTTTTTCCAAATTTGGTGTGGGCATACAGCTAAAAAAAACGAATTTCTTTCAACACTTTCATTTTTTTTCGCTTCCGGTTTGACAGGAAATACTTTCTGCTTATTTTTTAAGAGACACCCACTATATTGTTATATTTTCGAATGCAACATCTTTATTTTTATTGATAAGAACGCAATAGAAAAAAGGTAATAACGTAAAAATAAGATTTAGTACTTCACTGTAAAAATACTAATAGTTATTGTCACAAGTTACTGAAGTTGTTTTTTGGTATTAAAAAGAAATTACCATTACAGAAAAAACTTTCGGAATCTGAATCGATTGACATTTTGGTGATGTGACGATCGTCAACATTTTTTGAAGAAGTTCGTACTTTGTTTAATGCTGTTTATTCTGATCGCTAAAATGATAAAAGTCTGGTGTATTGGACAATATAACAGCACGAGCCTGTTCGCCATGCAAAAGATCTACCAAGAGTAGCAACGGGTGATAACATCAATGTAAATGTTTTTAATAGTTATGTATAATAATATAATAATCACGTATCACAACGAAATTGGGGCAAATTCATGAGATCTCTCAAAAAAATCTACTGACAAATTTCTAAAATTTGTAAAACTAAAAGTCTTTGAAAGGCATACTGTTCATGAATTGACTGAAAATGATCCAGATCGCAGACTACGCTTTTGCAAGTTAGTGACAGAATGATTTTACGTTATTATAGAAGTTTTTTCATTTCTTGTATCGTGATTTTATCAATGAAAATAAATATGTTGATATTTCTGAAAGTTGTTTAGTCTGCACCCAAAAATATAATAATATACTGAGTATCTCGGTTAAAGAATAAGTAGTATTTCCTGACATACAGAAAGCAAAAACAAATTCCTTATTTTTAACTATATATCCACGTCAAAATTCAAGAGAAAAATTCTTCTCAAACAACAAAGTTATTCGACTGTTTTAGAACTTTTTATTAATCCTGTATATATACAACACTATTGCATAATTTATTCTAACCTTGAAAGATTCTCAAGCAACGTATGTGTTTGACTACTAAAATATATGCGAACTATTATTGTAAACAGAAAACGTGCAACTTGTATTAAAAAAATAGATTCTGTAATAACGTACACAAACATTGTCACACATACTGATTCAAAGATTGGTGTTGGATAATATTAATCACTTCTTTTTTTTTTTTTGATCAGATATTTTTAAAATATCTACACATGGTGTATTCCTCAAATAGTCTAGTAACAGCAAAAGAAGTATGTTGCTTCACTCTCAAAAAGTTTGATTATATACAAAAAAGGAGGCACGAGAGCCAAAGAAACATTTTGGTGACCAGAATCATTCAAGGCGTACTCCTATGGAGCTATTTAAAACCTGGTGATGATAAAAAAAAACCGTCAACAGACTTGTCAGATTTATATAATTAATTTAATTTAACTCACGTTTCAATGGAAACCCTTTTATATAATTAACAGTTAACTTTCACAGAACTTTTTTCGTTTCCAAGACAAGTTTTACCCGAAAATTAATTTTAGGATATTTAAACTATATTTGAAAACCTAGATATCGGCTTGTGTAGGTCTATTTTAAAAGAAACTCATTTGTTCAATTTCTTAACAGTTCACTTGTAATCGTAGACTTCCTCAGGAGAAAAACCAGAGTATTAACTACAAATGGCTATAATGTCTACGAGCTCAAAGTATGTGAATATTTTAAAATATAAGAGCAAAATTAACAATTACAGAAGAAATATTTAGAAAATAGATTAGTCTTTTTGCTTTTTTAATAAATCCAAATTTTAGTATTAGTTTAGCAATTCATTGAGCAGTCTGTAAAATTACACACGTTCTGGCAATAATTATAAATTATTTTGTAGATATTAAGTCAAACATTATCAAACATTTGATCTGTGCGATGCATTATCAATTCGATGTTATAAATATACGAAGCATGATGTAATAAAAATAGGCAGACAATTATCTGTAAGCATTCTTAAACAGAACATGAGATTGAAAATTTTAATCTTTCATGGGTATAGCAATAATCTGATACACATACATTACCGCCCATTTCATAAGATTAAGACCAACTATTGTAAAAAAAAAAGCAAAATCTTAAAAACCAATACCCCAGCAACATAACTATATGGTACTGGACCTCACTACCTTTGAAATTGCGAACAGCAGTTGTTCGCGAAACGTCAGGGACAAAAAACCTAGTGACACTGCGGAACCCGACAACCGTTACAACTATGACAAACGGCCGTGATAGTCTGAGATACTATTTAACTTAACTATAGGCATAATTTCTAACAAATATACATATTTTTTTCTCATGAAAAAGATGTTTTTTTTTATCAAATTTTAATAGTGATTGCTTAATGTGGTCTTAAACTTATGAGTGGTAGTGTAATTGTTTGAAGTGCTACTTATCATATCAACAATCAAAACAAACGTGACATATTTAAATTCAGTCAAAATGATTGTATAATGCGTAAGTTATTTTAAGACACTTATGAGATACCAATTGATATACGATATATGACATCATAAATTATAGAAAAATGGTAAATATCTCGGTGTAGAAAAAAATGTTTCCATGTGTTGTAAAAATATATTTGTATTTAACATATTTACGTGCATATTAAATATATTGAAAGCTATAGCAAAAAAATACTGATAGATAAGAAATACAATGTTTATTTATCTAAATGCTACAGGTATTAAATAAAATTGTTCAAACTTCTCAAAATAATGTAATCATTGCGCAAAACACATGCTGTTTTTTGCAACAAATATATGAAAGATAAATAGATTAGCAAACAATCTTTTGTAGTTTAGGATTTTTTAAATAAATGCAAAGCTAATCGTTTGTTTTTAAGCGCAGATGTGGTTAGATATATGTAGATTATTTATTTTTTATATTATTAAACCTAATCACTTACCAAAATATACTGGCTTTTCACATTTGGGGCAGTTCGGCATGTTGTTAGAAGTTGTACGGTTAACTCTCGTCTGTTATGAATAATTTCACTCGAACTATTGCCACTATAAACTCGCGCGTATCGAAAGTGAGAAAAGAGTGTGGCAGGAGTGTGGGGTCACTGCACACGACACCATCCATATATAGAGTTACTATACTAGCACACGTAGGCATACCTTTATACCCATTTACGAATGTGTACGGTAAGAGCCAGAATATGTACTAATTGCAAAATGTGAACTTATAGTGAGCTGTTTTTTGAAAAATACTGATGGACCGGTGTCCCTTCGTGTTCCATTAACAATGGTCACAACTGTACATATACTCTCTTTCATAGTATGAAACGTATGAAATGCATGTATTATGAAATGGATCTTTGGACATACGCATCTTTCGCGCGTGCATATTCGATATCGATATTAAATAAGGATAGTTAGATTAACCGCCGATCTTTATTTCTTTGTTTATGCCATCAAACAATGACGTGCGTCTAAATATTCAAACTCCATTGTAGTGCTATTAGCTATAACGTTGTTTCTGGTGTTAGTGACTCCGCAAAAATGACTGTATTTGTGAAAGCCCCTTTTAATGTCATTTTAAATCGGCACAAAGACAGAAATTCTGTTAATTTACATTACAGAATGTTGGTTACTTGACGCAAATTAGCAATAACATGTAAGAATCGTTTAGAAATATAACTTGCACTAACTGAACGTGCTTTATTATAGGGCTGATATTTTCAGCTGAAAAATTACTATATTATTTTAGGAAACTACGTTACCATGTAATTTTTTCTGCCGCCTGTAATGTTTACTATACACGTTGCGATATAACATTTTTATGTACAATTGCGCCTTCTCTTTGTACCTAACGAGCATTGCGATTTAATTAAAATAAATAGTTGTGAAGTTACTATTTATTCTTCAGATATCAACTCCTTTTGGCCTTTACAGCTCATCAATAGATGTGCCAAACCATATCGGAGAAACCAGCGTCCTCAAACGTGTGGGTGTAAAATGCCATACGTAATTTATAAAGGTAGTTGTGATTAGCGAAATTCGTTATATTGTAGCAATTTTGTGTATTGCGTAATTATGTCAGAAGGGGATTGTGTTAATGGTAGAGTTATTGGAAAACGTCGGCTTGCTCAGGATGTATATAAGTTTATAAAAGAATTTTTCAACTTGTTTATACAATGATGCAAAAATATGTTCAGTGAGCAAAGAACTCTTATGGTTATGATTAACTCCCTCAATATTAACTGCTTGTGGAAGGAATCACATAACGAGTTAAGAGGGTGTTAGACTAACACTATATTTTTTGTGTTTATTATAATTTTCTTCAGGTTAATTTCATTATTATCACTCCTATTATTATTATTCATATCATGATTATTACTTCTTCAAATTCTATTTAAATTAATATGAATATTGTGTTAAGAATTTGTCTTTTTTCTTGTACATAATAATATGAAATCAATTTAGTACAAAAAGCGTGGCAACTGAGTAGATAGATTATTTATCAATGGTATACCATCTTTCAACAAATTTTAAATCTTCAATAACTAAAGAATATACATGAAGTTATATGAATTGAAAATGTCTGGTAAATCAAGCCCATCTATTTCAACATTGGGAGAAGGTACGAAAATTTGCATGTACGCAGTTTTAAAATTTTTAATTCAAAGAAGAAAAAGAATGAAAATTGATAAATCAGTCAAATTTTCGGAAAGACTTTGGAAATAAAATAAATCCAAATTTGGACCTCACGCGAAAAGTAAGTCCTGGAATTGTGGATAACTTTTACATATTTTCGCCCTAAAGCACATTTATTTATTTATATTGAATTGGGGCCATGCTAAAAATGAGGGTCGTATCTATATTTCGCGAAATTTTAAGGTAATTATGAAAACTAATTGTAATTAACGGAACCAGCGTATTTTAATTTGAAAATTACAAAAATAAGCTGAAACCCACCCCGTGCCATCAACATGCCAAGCGTTTTTGACTGTTTATAGCGATTATAGACCTTACCAATGGTTATTTTTGTATGTATCATTACTATAAAACTTCTGTAAAATTGAACGTTTCGGCGTTTTGCTGTACTCCCTTTACAAAAATATATAAAACTTCTCCAAAGGAATTTGAAATATAATCATATGCTCAAACACTTGTTCAAATATTGAAACTGAATCTAAAAAGTGCGTGAAATCATTTTTTTCTTAATTTATTATCATTGTTATTAAACATCTATTGATTATTTTGAGCAGAGTATTTAACTATTCGAGGGATGTCTTTTAAGTTTTACATATTGCGGCATAGAGGGCGCCACTAATTAAATACAAGTTAGTTAAAAAAAGGAATTAAATCGAAAACATTTTCGCGCAATAATTTTCTACAGCTCTCGACAACAGGTATCTCAACAAGAATACCTCGGCGAGTTGGTTTCTGCTTTCGGCAATGAAGCACCACCTCATTCACCAATTTCTCGTTGGTATGGAGAATTCAAACGTGGATAGATTAATTTTAGCGACAATCCAAGAGCAGGTGCACCAAAAACGTCGGCAATCACTCAGAAAAACATCGATGCGTGCGCAAAATCCTGAATAATGATCGACATGTGACATATCGCGCGATTGAGGCAAAGTTTGAGATTTAAGAGACCTCAATTCAAAAAAGTTTGTAGGAAGAATTGCGTCGAAAAAAATAGTTTCCCGTTGCATACCGCACTTGTTAACCGAAGAACACAAAGTAGCTTGGGAGAGGTGTCAAAAAATTTTTGACCGCTTCGACGCCGGAAACTCTAAAAACGCGTACATCGTCAGTGGTGATAAATCTTGGATTTATTTATACGAGCCAGAAAATAAACGGCAGTGGTCTATTTGGGTGTTCCAAGGGAAAGAAACGCCAATAGAAGTCATCCGTTCTCGAAGTGTCTCCAAAAAGATGCTCGCGACATTTGTTTCAAAAGCAGGTCATCTAGCAACAATTTCTGTACAGGATCAAAGAACTGGTACTGACGATTGGTATACAACCATTTGTTTGCCGTAAGTCATCGTTGAGCTTCGAATAACCAACCCCAAACGACGAATCATCCTCCACCAAGACAGTGCAAGACATCCTCTGAATAGTCCAAACCTAAGTTCCAACGATTTCTTTACCTTTCCGAAAATCATGAACGGATGCGTGGTCAAAGGTTCCAGTCGTCAGAAGGAGCAGTCGATACCTTCAAGTAATTTTGACTGTATCAACAAACGAGTGGAATAACTTCTTCCAGACCTGGTTCGAGCGCATGCAAAAGTGTATTAATCTTCGTGGAGAATACTCCGAAAAACAATAAAGTCTTTCAAAACTGTCTACTATTGTATTCCGACTCTATATGCAAAACTTAAAAGACAACTTTTGTAAAAAGTTTTTCGAGACAGTTACAAAGATAATCTTGCTGTACTACACCTTAAGCATATAACACAGTTAATAAATAGAAACTGAGCTAACATTCACATGAAATTCCGCATCTTAAAGTGTTCGTACCTGTACTTGAAGTATTTTGGGTTTGATTCTACTAAGTACTCTTATGTGGAGCTTTTCATATGTTTACACCTTTACCGCTAATGGGAGGGGCTGCCATTGTCTCCTGTAAATAGACTCAAGTTGTTGAGGAACGTAATGAGCTATGACGCATTTGCTTTTCCAAAATTTGAAAAGTACATATGTACAAAGTCAAGCTTTTTGAAGCAGTTTAAATTCCAGTCTTTTTATCTTAATCCTTTGAAATATATTTTTTGTATCAACGTCGTGAACTGATACCACTACTGCAAACCAAAAATGGTATCTATCGAAAACATTATCGAAAAAATATATTATGTACTGTCTTCCCAGATTATAAATATTGTATATCACTCCGTAATCTTGCGGTTTAGAATCTACTTAAGTAGAAAAAAATCAAACCAATGTATACATTTATTTACAAAATATTTTATTTGGAAAAAAAAAGCAATACACAAACAAAATTTGGCGAGGAATCATTAATCTAAAACAAGAAAACAATCTTTACTTTCTTAATTTGAAAGTATTAAGTAATTTACTTAGTTGAAAGTAATACCGTTACTTATCTAGTTTTAAAACCATCTTCGATATCCTTCCCCTCCGTCGGATTATCAGTTATTGAAAAGCCGAGCCATGAACGAAATTTGGAAATGTTCAAGCTCGTCTGGGGAAAGTTGCGTTGTATTGTGTCATTTATATAGTTACAAGCGCCGAAGATGTAAGAAAGAATTTTACGTTGTTCTTCATTTCGTCGGTGGATAACTTCATTATATTGAGACATTTCGTAAGATATGTCTATGTAAATTGTTTCATCAGATATATTCATTCCGTTGACGAATTGACGCAAGAATTAAATGAAGTGGTGAGATGTGTAAAATTCTGTATCGTATAAGTTCGACTGATATTATTGTTAAATGCTTTATTACCATTGAGGTGTCATAAAGATAATATTAAAATTGATATAACAATAATTTAATAACAATAACTTTTACGATTACGTCGGTGTTTAAATGGTGCGTATTGTATTCTAGGAAGAGTTGAAATAACAACAGATACAAATTTCTTAAAAAGTATTTGCTGCCACAAGGATTACTTTTTAAATAATCGTTGTATCGCTTCAAATAATTTGAAAAAAATGATTTAAGGATTTTTATTCTAAATATATAAATGCATAATACTTTCAGTGCTTCTGTATAGATTATTACTTACTATTCTGTAAAGTAACTAAGACATTATCGAGCGGTAGGTAGGTAAGTACTACGTTTCATAAATCTATATTAATTTATTTCCGATTATCGCATAAAATAACGTACTTAGTGCATTCGAAAATTAAAATAAACATATTTTTTTAAGAATAACGAAGTGTACTGTAATTTGTTTATTGGATCCACTGCTGGTACGTATTTGCAAATAGCTCGTTGTCGTAACTAGAAGATTTTTGAATCGCATTTGATTTGGCTTGATTACAACTCTTTCTTTAAAATGTTGAGAATAATAAAATGCATCCTGACTGTGACGGTTCTAGAACACTATGGATACTATGAGTGCGTTTCGGAAGTTGAAGGGAAACTGCTTTCGGGATAACACTTTCGCCTAGTATCCGTTACAAGGTGTAAGCAGGCATTTAAGGTGTAGCATTTCTAAATAAATGAGCCGCACAAAGCATAACCGGGCTAGCATCAGTAACACTTTGGTACAATGTCGCGTACCTTTTTAATGTTTTTGTCTGTTGTTACCGTTATGGGAGGACCACCATGGGGTACGTTGATTTTCACAGGATGTTCTTCCGCATTTAAAATCTTGACACCAGCGTTTGACTATATCATAAGAAACTGCAGGCTCACCAATGGTGCTATAGTGTCTTTATGAATTTGAGTTAGCGTCATTCGCTTTTTGTGGAGGTATTTTATTACGGCTCTTTGTTCTGCGGGATCCATTTTTATAAACAACCACGACACACAATTCAAGAATTAGCCACAGCACAACATTTTCAGATATTATGTAAATATGATCTACAATTATCAGTTAACTAGATATCAAAAACATCGAACTACAATTGTCAGTTAACTAAATGTCAAAAACTTCAAACAACCAGTTAGAAGTAGGTGAGGGGTGGGGCACGAAGATCCGCCCTCGTATATTCTGTAGTTGAAAGTCAGAAGTTTTACCTTACTACATATTTACCCTGTAGGTCTTTTGCGTTAACAGACAAGATATCTCACAGCTAATATTGTAGTTATATCATAACCATTTTGGTGAAATTCAGAGTAATTAACAACCTTTACTCAAATCCTTTCCAAGCATAGTTTATATAATAGTAATTATATATAATAATATATATTGCCGAGCATGCTTTGAACAACACTTGGTACCGACATATTTTTGCTAAACTATAGGAAATGATAAATACTGTTAGTTCCACCAAAGCACAAGGGAAGACGTATGTCGTCTCTTAATGTAATATATGGATTGTAATATTTCTTCTCTTCAAATTGATAGTAACTAATTAATAGTATATCCTCGAAGATGTATATTAAAGAAGGTTGATCTACGTCCATCTTCACAAGGATATTATAATTTATTTGTGTGACTCATGCACCTCAATGAAATGGCGCTATCACGTCACGCTGGTGTAGTGCCTTGTTGACGAAATACAAGTATTTTGGTATGGGTTTTTCTATATTTTTCTCTAAAAAACTGTTAGACTGAAAACTTGCTAATTTCCATTGCCCCGGTATTTTTTACAAAACTAATAGGACTTGTGTAATTTTGACAAACGCTATTCTACCCACCCTGAATATAAAGATTAAATCCACTAGAAATTTAACTTACGGTTTTTATGTGTTGCATTACTTACATGTTTTCTGCAAATTTGTGTGTTTCAACATAATAAAATTTTGTCACAATTTGAACACATCATTTGCGCACCATTATATTCTAATTCCGGAAATTGTCGTAGTCTTTTCCAAAGTATTAGCAAACAGTTAAGTTAAAGGCGTTTTACGCAACATATTCAATGAATGTGCATTAAGTAGTACGCCGATAAATAACCATACGTAACAGCAACGAAGTGAGACGTCTCTGATTGTAGAATCCTCTTCCTCGAATGTGATTGATAGGTAAATAAAAATTACTAACTAACTTCACTTATCAGTAAGAAAAATAACATAACGGCAAATAAACAATAAGAATTTGTCCTTTCTTATGAACTATAATATACTCTAGGTGTCAAATAGCACGGAAAGTGTGTCTCATCAAACTTTAGCAAGAATTGCCGAATTAATTAAAGAAAGTATTCCTGCAATGAGTACACTGCAGCAACATTTGGGCAAGAAAAAACAATCGTTCGGAGTGACCGAGCAATTGTAAAAATAGCAATACGAAACTATATGCCATCCTTGAAAGCGATCCAACAAATGTTAAGGGAACGGGGAGTGAATATATTCCTCCAAACAGTTTGGAGACACCTATACATAGTCGGATTAAAATGTAGCCGTTTAGTAAAAAAAAAACAGCTAAAATTAATAACAGAATGCATGAAGAAAGATCGGGTTAAACAGCTCAAGAATGTCATTTCTAAAGACTGAAAAAAGATAAAGGTTAATCCTTATAATAATTTTATAAACCAGATTTCCGAAAATTTCTAATTTTCGCTTATCTTCTCCAGATTACGTTTCATTGTATTAAAATACCCGTGCCGTCTATTTTCATATTTTATGACGCACTTGTTAAAATTTCCGAAAAACTACTCTTTATTTAATTGGTCTACCCGAACGTATCTGATTCGCAAAAAGGGCAATTTTCGATATCTTAGTAGCAGTCGGCTCATTGTGTACACACAAAATATTACAGAGGGATTATAGTCTATCTCCAATTGTGGGTAGTTAACGCTTATGGCCGGTAATATATATTTATTTATTCCAATAGTTATTAATAGAGACTGGATTATATGCAAAGAAACATAATATATGCGCATATACATGCATCGATTTTTGAGAAAATATGCATGAACCTGGGGCATATATACAAGAAAATGCAACAATATGCAAAATTTTAAATAAGAGCAGAAATTCAAACATTAACTTTATTGCACAAAATTTTTTTACAACATATTTCTAAACCAATTTATAATTAAATATTTTTCCAAATTGTGTAAAAGAAAGTTTTGTCTTCTATCAGAATACATATGTTTTGAAATAGAAAAGCTTCTTTCAACATCCACATGTGTAATTAATGCATTTCTTTGCAATACATTCTAAACTAAAATTAAAGTCGAAATCGTTTACCGTTTCACCTTCAAAATTATCTTAACTTTCTTCAATTATAAATACCCCGCATTTTTATTTATCGTATATAGAATTACCTATTATACTCTTAACTTTCTTACATAGCATATCAAATTCGTCTACTATTTCGACTGATTCCGAGAGCGGCATCCCTTGCGTTTCTAGTTTACGAATGGAACTTGAAACAAAGCTATAATTTGACTTAATATACAAAGGTTTCGTACCAAATCTGTTGATGTTACTATCTTTTTACAGATTTCTAGAGCAATGCAGTTAGCAGTGACTTCAAGAATTGCATTTTTTATTCCTTCAAAATTATCGGCGTAAAAAATTGCAGCGTCTAACCGTGTACGCTATCTCGTAATAATCGGTTCAGGAGGCAACTTAACACCGGGAAGTCGCTCCTTATAAAATTGGATTCGCAAAGGTGCTTTTAAAAATACTTTTTTGACATTGCTGATTAAATCATTAATCAAAGGAAATTGATTCCTAATGTCTTCGGCTACACGATTGAACCCATGAGCTAAACAACTGCTATGAATAATGTTACTATAAAAAAATTTAAAATTTTGTGCGGCTTTTATCATATATGGTGGAGTGTCGGACAACATTAGTAACATCTTTTCACAAGATATACTTCCAGGTAAGAAGAAATTTGGTAAACCTTCTTGAACGAATTGGGCAATTGTCACATTGAAGTTCTTTGCAATAAATTAAATATGATTTACCTACAATATCTTCATGAAGAATTCTTATTAACAAATGGGCAATATAACGGCCACACTTATCCGTACTTTCATCTACCATGATATAAATAAAATTATTCCTTACCAATTGTTGAAGTTCTGCCATTGTTTGCTGGTAACAAGATGTGACATAATTTTTTCGTAAGGTACTTTCGTCAGGTATATTATGTTTGCAATATTTTTGCAGAAATGATTTCAAATTAAAATTGTTTAATCTTGCCAATGGTATGTTAGACAAAACTAATGCGTTAGACAGATCCGTATTATATTCTTCTTGTTTGCTGCACACATACGGATAGCTTTAGTTTTTCTCATTTTCCAATATGTGATGGAGTTTTATCGTGTTGATCAATCAAGAATTTTCTCTTATAAGGCACCTACAACAACAATTGTCATTTTATATCAAAAGTTAAAGAATTTAAAAGCAATTGTAAAGCTTTTAGTAAAATTAAACTTACCAGTTTCCTGCAGGCTCAACAAAATATTTTGTAGCCATTTTTTACCAGTTCAAGATACGGCTTAATCCATAAAGAAATTTTATTCGTTATACTCATTGTATGTACGCACAGTATTTAAAAACGTAACACAATTACATGCTGTTTCGCTCAAAGATATTCAATGACCGAATAGTTTATTTGGGAATTAATAATAAAACGTATTTACCACATCCCGTCTGCTAGGCGAAATTAAACATGCGCAGTTCTTGGAAAAAGTATAAGAGAAACCAATGTAAAAGATTTATCGTTCTGAGAATTGTCCGTTGTCGGTCTACATTAGGAATTACTAGAAATTTTTACTAATAGAAAGGATAAGAAAAAACTTAAATATGCAATATATGCAACTTTTGTAAAAATATGCATAGACATACCTAAATATGCAATCACTAATTACCGCTAATTAACTTCAATTAGTGTAATAACATATTCTTCTCTCATCTACATATAAAATATATGCACTTTCCATATAATCCGGTCTCTAGTTTTTAATAAAGTGGTATAGAAAAATCATTTTTACGTTTTATATGTGATAATTTCCCAGTGGATCTAATTTAATGGCCAAATATTGTAACTTTAACATTGAAGTAAAAAAGAAACTGATAAGGTAAAAGAGAAATTACAGTCATCATGTCAATGCATGTAAACTATGCCAGTAATGAAACTCGATTAATTTTATTTTATTTAAGATTTAGTATAGTTGGCTTCGTCTCTGGCACAATTTTAGATATTAGGATACTATGTTAATTTTGTTGTCGTTACTTCCACTTTGAATAAGTTTCTGTCGCTATTTGTAAGATGTAGCCTAGGCCTAGAAGAAATTTATTATATCATTATTTCTGTCAGAATATAGGCTCTGAATAAAGAAAACATCCATCAATATCTACCAATTTGCCAAACTATGAAATGGTAGTAAAGAAGAATCAAAAATTAAAGCATGAGCGACGGTGTAGGTTTCTAGTCATTGACAATTATCAAAAATGAATAATTCAACATGGTAAAGAAGAACTGCTAAGTTTATTTAAATAAAAATATAAATATATTGTAGAAGTACTAAAACCAATACAAAAATGTTTAACAGTCTTTAATGACGTTTTTCCTATTCATCATATTTTTAGAGCATCGACATGCTTTGACACAACGGCACTTCATTGTAGTTTGTCTTTTCGTTTCCTTTTCCATAGTTCTACTAGTTTCTATCTCACTAATATGTTCTTCTCTTTTTGCGTCGTCGCTTGTGGCTTCCAACGTAATCGCAGCGACTGGCTCTGAAGTCTCAGGTGGCGCTTCCTGAGGAAAAGAAACTTCTTGTTTGGCATCTGTTTCTTTTGTTCGAAGTACTTCAGGCACTTTCCACACGAATATACTCCCGGATGAACTAGTGGATATGACATACTCTCCGTTAGGACTAAAGCATACCGCGGTGACAACAGCAGAATGTCCCAATCCGATATGTGTCGTTACACCTAGGAAGAAACGAATAAAAATTGCGAGTTTCTACATCTGAACAGTTTTACCTTCTTGATACTTCCATAACTTCACTATTTGATCGTTTCCACCAGTTACAAAAAGTTTACCATCGTAAGAAATATCTAGACAATTAATAGCTCCCGAAGGGGATCCCTCTAATTCCCTTACTAAACTTCCATCTAGAACTTCCCAGTAAGCTACTTTTCTATCTGACCCGGCTGTCATAATTTGTACCCCGGTCGGAAAATAGCGCACACACATGAAAAGTGTATTGGCGAAAAGTATTTGCTTCCGGACTTGTCGGATAACGTCCCAAATTATGCAAGTACCGTCGGTACTCGCGCTAGCTGCTTCATCATCGGTTAAATTAATATGGATTGCAGAGACGGGTCCCTTATGTTCTTTTAACGTGCACATTAATTCTTGTCGGTATGGCGTTATGTTCCACAGACGGACTTGACCTTCGCAGCCACCACTAATTAACGTTTTACCGTGATGAGTGGTAGCTAGGGCTGAGACGCCCTTATTATGAGCGTTCATTATCGCAAATATTAGTCGGCCGGTTAATGGTGTGAACGATCGAATGACTCCATCGTTCCATGCCGATACGATGGATTTTCCATCGTAACTAAATACAACGCTGGAACATATGAAATTGGGTACGCAGATTCTTAACAATTCCTGCAGCGTACTGATACTCCATATGCGAATATCATCTTTGCTCGCTGTTGCGAAGACGTCCGAAAACTGACTGGAATGGTTTTGTTTAAGCTTAGTGATAAAAGTATCTAATCGAGGGAAACTTACTAAGGAAATGCAATATCGTAAATGGTAGATGTGTGACAGGTAATTAAGAGCTTTGTCTGAAACGTCTTGAGATCAATGGAAAACAACTCAGAATTGGTAGTTCCGACGAAAAAATCACCACTTTTATGAAATACCAAGGACGTTACTCCACCTTTAACGTGCGTCGTTTTCAGCTAGAAAATTAATAAGGACTACGTAAATACAGCAACTCTCTACTATTGCTATGTCTTTGGCATTACGAGTGTTGTTGGGATGAGAGAGATCTTCTCTCGTCTGATCACGTGAGTCGAGAGAGAATCTTCAGTTTAAGAAGATCGAGAGAAACCTTTCTTTCGTTTTATCCCGTTTTTCTCGTAGATAAAATGTTACTTCAGTTATGTACTTGCCCACAGTAAAAGCAATTGCGTAATTACAAGATGGAAAATATTGTCAAACTTAACAAAGTTTGATAAGATATTTATACTTAATTATATGGAAGAACATTTAAACAGTTTATTTGTATATAATTCATGAAGAATAGTAATATGTCGTAAAAAACGGCTAGCCAAATGTTTCGCCTGGAAAAAATCTAATTAAGGTGGGAAATGCGAGGACCTTTTTTTATATGTAAAGATATTCAATTGTTTTTCTATTTGTTGAAAACTTGACTGTGAAAGATGTTATACATAAAACAGAAATTTGTTTCTTTTGTTTTGTAAATTGATTTTAACGGAATATTAATGCATGTCCTCGGTGTTTTAACACGTATGTGGAAAACATAAAGACTTACCTCCTTTATAGTTGTTGGTGAGTTCAGTGGCACCGTCACTCATAAACATAAACAGTTAATTAGTTGAAATTTTCTTTTTTAATATATCTAGCACTACCCTGGTAATTGCTTCGCCAATACAATTTTGTAGTAAAGTTCTAGTACAGGCACTATAATATTTACAATGGAGTTTTCTACTATCTGTAGTCTCGTCTACACATAACCACAAATGTTTATCTTGTAATTCAGCTTTAATCGTTGGTAGATATCTACGTAGTGCTGGCCAAGACGATAACTTCCACTTGTATTTATATATCTCAGAACCGTTGAAACTGTTGTTTATCAAGTAAGTTAAGGGGCAAAGCACAAGTAATAAACATCAAAACTAAATCTAACATAAATTTCTCCGTGCCGCTCTTTTTGTTTGTGTGAGTTGTATTACGTACAAGTTTCTTAGAATTGCTTTTATACCAGCACATTAAAAGGATTTCGCAAACATTACGCCATATTTTAAAACCATCAGGATATTCGGTTATAAACTTTTTCCCCTTAAGTGTGTTCGCCATGCTTAATTAATCACTATTCCGCATAATACGACGTACGACCTCTATCGTTGTCAAACAGAGACTGCTAGACGGTCGGGTCACACGGGGAACGCGGCAAGTTTCTACATCGACCTGGATAGGCGTCTGGTGCGCCGATGATTTGGCTAAGTTCACATATTACTATTCTTCATGAAATATATAGAGATAAACTGGTAAAGTCCAGACCTGGCGCGCCGAAGATTTGGTCAATCCTACTGATAATTATTGACACACAAAACTAACCTATAATACAAATAAACTAAAGCTTAAATTGAGCGTACCAAGGTCTGATAGTTGGTCGTACTATATAGCAATAATTAAAGACTAAAACGCTAAACATTTTTTTTAGTTATTGACCGCAAAAAGATGTAATTATTTCTTTACTTTTGATCTAAATACACCTTGAATGTAAAATAATTTAAAAAATAAATGTTTTGCACAACAGCTTACTATTTGTAGGCAAATTGTATGAATTTTAATAAAATGGTAACAAATTTAAATGCTCATGATGTCATTAATGATGTGCAACGGAACTTGGAAAATCTCTACTGTATATGGATAACTATTGATAGGCAACATATTGTATGCAATTTATTATAGACCTCATCAAAGTCGTATGAGATAGTTGAAAACTTGCGAAGTAAAATATTAAATTACGAGATAGAAAACAGACATCCGTAAAACAAGAATTTCCGGAGGAAACAATTAATATTTAGAGACATGTTTTTATTGTGGCAACAACAGAATGCAAAATAGTGTTTCCTAAGTTTCAGAGGGTATTATGCGAAAGTAAAAGAAATGACAACAAAGGCTAAATTGGATAACTATACACCAAGTCATAGTAGAAGATGTAGGGGCTATGTACAACATCATGATATGTCTGTACCAGAATTTAGGAATAGAAGCAATTTGCGTAGTACGAATTGATGAAGCTATGACATCATGTCTGTTCGTAGAAGCTTTGTTTAAAACCATAACTTACCACAAGCAATTCCGGTACTGACGGTAACTTGTACGCCACTGAATGTGGCTCGCGTGCACCAGCCTTTCTTTCTGCAACCAAATCAACTGTGCCGTCACCAGCACCTATGATAATATTTCCAGACTCCATCAGAAGCAGTGAACGAACGCCTACAATAATTCTTATCGTTACCTCTACATTATGTAAATTTATTTAATTTTCAAATATACGTTATGTTGAGCAGGAAAGTAATCTTTAAACAAAACAAGTAAAAAATGACGCGGTAGAAATGTATAGTCAAAATACTTTAGGAATTATAACTTTCGAAATCAATGTATTAATTCAACATTAGAGATTTTATGACCGATTAAGGGATTATTAGTATTTATATTGTGCGTAAGGTATGTTATTTCTTAGTAGAAATGTTTACCGGGTTTTGTCGTGTATTCACTGTTTTACTTGATGTTTCGCTGATCATGCTGTCAACTTCTTCAGAAGATTTCTAAAGACTGGTGTTGTTGTCTCTTGCTTCTCGTTATATATTCCATTTCTGTTCCGCTTTGCTGATCCATGACTGTTCCACTTTGCTGATCCGTAACCGTTCCGTTCCGTTGAATCGCGTCGTTTGTTGTATGATGACTCCACAATGCTAACTTCCACGTGTTGCTAATCTTGTATCCCTCTCCGCGATTGAAGTTGTTGGTATTCTTCCTTATTTCTACTGTTATTTCATCATACAACGAACAACGTGATTCAACGGAACGGAACAGTTACGGATCAGCAAAGCGGAACAGAATTGGGATATACAACGAGAAGCAAGAGACAACAACACCAATCTTTAGAAACCTTCTGAAGAAGCTGAGAGCATGATCAGCGAAACATCAAGTAAAACAGTGGATACACGACAATACCCGAAAAACATTTCTACTATAGACTACAGTCGTGAAAGTCTACACTCAACTATGTTATTTATTATTTAGGCCGTTTATGAATATAATTGTTAATTATTAGTTAATAGTTGTCGATTGAATCTCCTTCATTCGATAATTAGGGATTCCGGTACGGGCACTATATAAACGTAATAAAAATATCCTACCGTAATAAATGAGTAATGGCGTTATTAAAATTATCTAAAATGTGAAATCCGCCCAATGGTTGTTGCTCTATATAATCTTGGGCGAAATAACAGAGAAATTGGAACACAACTGAAATTAAGTCTGTAAACTGTCGACTAAAACGTTAAAAAATGTCAAGATGCTGATCTGACTCATTAAATAACAAACGAACAGGATGGCGGAAAGTAACGACACCAGCAGAATAACGTCGCACAATTATGACGAGTGAGAATATACGAGAAACCGGACCTGATTTCTACGAAACAGAAATGTTTTTGTACTAGATAAATTATAGTAATGAATATCATCAATTTCGTTGTTTTAAGAATATTTTATTAAAAACAATACTGCAGTTTCTTTTTTAGATAGCACCTCCTTTGTTTATGAATTATTTTTTTTAGGGTGGGTGAATAATTTTGTCTGGCAGCGTACGTAAACGATAATAAGCTCTTATATATGCTCTCTGTGCATAAGATTTGTACCTGTAATAACCGACAAAAGCCGAACTGTCTTAGGTATCATTTTCTTTTGTTTTTTTTTTGAGATGGTAATTATCGAAACAATAGGGCAAGGCAATATTCTAAAACTATAACTGTTTATTTAATGTACGCTGAGGCTATTGTTTTAAAAGAATAAAACGAAAACGCAGTAACATCAGAAAGTAATAGTAACAGTAAAATCAAGAAATGCGGTATTTGTGTAGGTTAACAAGTTCGAAAATGTTACTAATTAAATTACTCTTCTTTTATCGTACGGCGTCGTTACAAACCTTAAGAGATACTCTTAGTACCCTAGCATTCATGAAAACCATTTTTATTTAGTAAACAAGCTTGCTTCTCAATAAATCAACTGAAGTTTATGTATAAACTATAGCCAGTAAACTTTTTATTACACAAGTAAATATAATTATGTTTAGAATATAATTCATACTTCCATAAAATATCGTATTCTTCAGACTAAAATATGTACATTCTTACATAGACAAATCGACTTAAAGTTGGAATACGTCTTATGGTCCGAAGATAATATTAAAATACGAATCTTTATACTGTATTGAAACTATTAGTGAAGTTTAATTACTTGCATAGTAACTTAGTAAAATTAATACAATACACGCAAGTTATCTTAGGCGAGTGGGGGAATCACCGACTTACGCTATTAACTCGTAAACATTTGCGCTTTTGTAGTTCATTTGGATAATTTTTTATTTTAAAATTAAAAAGAAATGGACGAAAAACAACATATTATGTGAATTATGTAATTAAATGGGATAAATTATGCAAAATAAAAGTCAAACAGAGCAGAAGAAAGGCATTTTGGTCCACCACCAACAATGAAAACGGTTTATGAGTAAAAGAGGAACTGATATAAAAAGACAACCGTCTGCGCATAGAAAAATAGCAAAAATTAGAAGTATGTATAAATGAAAAACTGGGTAACAAAGCATCCAAACATAACAATATCTTTTTCTAAGAGAATGATAATTTTTGAAGCGAAAAGATGCACAACTACTAGTAGAATTTTAGATTTTACTGGAAAATTAAAGAATTCCATAGATTTATAATATTAGCGAGAAAGCAATTTACTTCTAATTTTTAGTATTCCTTCAACTCGAAATATTGATTAAATCAATAGTAATTAAAACAGGTTTCGAAAAAACTGCACGTTAATCACATGTTAATCTTCAAGGAAAAATGTTAGCGAAAGATAAAATTCTCAGTGGCATTTTTATCCACGTTTAAGAGAAATGGTGAATGGACGAAGCAGGAATGAAATTATAAATGCAAAGGATATGTGCCAACGTCCAAATTTAGAATGCATAGGATAGAATCAACCAATAAGCTTCTAAAAGAAATGAATACAGAAGTAGCTGTCAAACCCACTTATTAATCTTTGGATGTTTATCAATTAACCATTCAAAAATTTTATGCAGCCAAATAAATGGATAAAAATTTATTATGCGCGTAAACACTGCATTTTACTTAATTTCTATTCTAGATTAAACGTCCCCCGAAGATCAAGTAAATTACAACTTATATGATTTATTGTTGCAAATTTGGCTTACTTTACGGCTCAATTTTTTTAGAGTGGGATTACGAGTCTTATAGCCTCTAAATCACTTATACAGTTTGCAAAATTCATTCAGTAAAAATTGAAGATATTTCGAATAATAAAATACCAACCTTTACTGTATAAATCGACAACTCCTTCTGGTAATTTCTTTCTTGAAAGCTTTGCAAAGCATCTTACCATCATCGGTTTCTTGGTCGGCTCCAATATGTCGACATCGTGATGGAAATTTAGCCTGATTTTTAATACGTCGCCGGTAGTTGTTCCACAATAGCATATCTCGTCTCTTTCATTAAGGTCCATACACGTGATGACCCGTTTAAGTTTGGACAGCGCAACATCGACGCCGCGAACGTTTCGACCCTGTCTGTCGATGCGCCATACAATTAGAGTGCCATCACCTCCGGTCAAGAAACAAGCTTCTCTTCTATTTGTTTTGCACAAGACTGTGGCATCGCCCTGTACACCTCTACTAGCCGCGCTACCGCATAAAGGCTGACCATCCTGTACGTCCCAAACGACGACAGAACCACAATCTCGACCCCCAAGAGAGATTAAATAACGATCGTTGAGGGAAAAAGCTACAGCTTCTACTCTGACTTTGTGCAATTCATACTCGGCCAGAATAGATCGTTCATAGAAATCCCATAAAATGACTTTTGCCTAAAATGCACACGCCATGATCAATTTTCTTTTTGTTCTAAATTGTTCTTATGTTGCACACACAATAAAGTACGGAACGAGATTGATAATTGTTGTATTGTCAAACCGTAAGAGCTGACGCCCTCCCAAATCTCAAAAAGTCTAAATAACGGGCAGATATTATATTTCACCAGTGAGTGGTCAGATATCGTATTCATTATACAATTAAGCAATAGATCTCAAATTTGTATTACATATAGGACAACCAAAACATGATAAATGCTTCACTTCATGCACTATATAAAACAACATAACTCTTGGATTGTGGATGATGATTCCAAGAGCATACATAGTTATGGTGGATACCAACGCTGAATGAATACGCCACTTAAATTGGATTCATGGGCAATAGATTTGAATATAACTGAAGCAATTGTAATAGAAGCATTAACTTGTACCTAACATATTAACTTTCGAAAACATATTTCTAAAATAAATCCTATTTTAGATATTATTGAGGTGATAAATGCAATGAAAATAAAAAAGTATTCGCACGAAATTTTACTAAATGGAAGGATATAGTGAGGTTCAGTCTAATTGTATAGGAAATAAGTTAGCTAAAGAAGACTATATCAGAGAAAACCAGAGCTCCACAGTCTAGTAACTAATTTGTGTCACTGACCTGAAAGGATAATATGGGCCAAAATATGCAGAAGTCTTAATAAACATAGGCCCGCATTTTCTTATCGCAGTTAACCAATATTCTGTCATATATACAGTTTCTAGGTGATATTCAGTGGTTAGTGAACAATTTTCGAATTTTCACTGCGTCTGTTTAATATTCAATTGAATTCGTCAACATGCATTTCATCTGTGGTTATGCTAATGGGAATAGAAAAGCGGTATTTGCTAACACTCATCCCAATTATTCGCAAGTAGCGCGGTAAAGTCCACCCCACACGAATTAATTTATTCGAAAACCAGTGTTTCCAGAGCACGTGGACTTTGATTGTCAACGGAGTTACCGACTGTCGGTATAAGATACAAATCCTATGAATTACTTGAATGCAACTAATACAATAACAAATCAAAGTAAAGCGATATTAATTTTAAGAAAACAATTAGGCATTATTTAATATTTGAGAAGTATGGATTGGAGAACACTTATTAAAGAATAACAAGTATTTAATCAAGTTAAAAAAAATGACATTTAGTCGTGTTTGAAATTGTCATTTTGACACTTAAAACTTGTCGCTTTTTTCAATAAATTGATCAAAATTTGATCATTTTATTGGTAAAATTTTAAATAACTAAATAAGATAAAAAAAATAACTAATGGTACCTATATCAATATAATTATAGACTGCGTACTAAATTGAAATAATATTGCACCAAAAAAGTAAAAATTACCTTGAAGCCTATATGATTAATTTGACCAGAAGCAACGTACTTTCCTGAAATTGATATGTCAATCGCTGAAATAGTGTTTGTATGGCCGGTTAAGAAACTTTGTTGTTTTGTTTCCCAGTGCGTAATCGAAACTTTATTACCCAATGGATAAATAACATGTATTCCGTTCGGATGTACACGAAATCCTCTCAAAATTGTTCCTTAAATAAATAGAACTGAATAGATATATAACTTACTGGTGCGTGTTAAAATTTACCATCAAAACCAATGATCGATTGAATTTTTAAGTCCTCCACATCCCCTTCTAACACCTGATCGTCTATCATGATAATATTTATCTCTATATAGAAAATAAAAACCTAGTAAACTTGCAAAAATCCAAAAGAGATATGACATTGGTCTTTTACAATTAAAATTGTTTAAAAATGGTAAAAGGATGACGTTGGGTAACCATGGCAACGAACGTTCATGTCATTTGCTAGCTTAAATCTTAGGTTATGTTTAATACTTTCAAAAATGACTCTGTCTGAAGCAGAAAAAACATTTATTCTTCATGGAGTTCAGGTAACAAATAAAATTAAAGAAAATATACTACAATGCAGCTTGATATTTTGTTATCAGGAAAATTTTAGAGTTGATGGTAGAAACAGAGATGACTACAGACCTATGGAATTGGAAACAGATATTATCTCCCATGCTTTCGGTTCTGCAAGATTAAGATTGGCAAATACTGATGTTGTTGTAACTGTTAAAGTGGAAATTGATGTACCTTATCCCGATAGACCAACAGAAGGCAAAATTGAGTTTTTCATTGATTGGTAAGAAAACATAGATAGTATTAAACATGTTGCATTAAAAATTATTATATTTAAAGTTCTGCAAATGCAACACCTGATTTTGAAGGTAGAGGTGGGGAAGACCTAGCTACAGAAATAAGTAATACATTAACTGCAGCCTATAGTTCTAATAGTGTGTTCGATTACACCAAACTTTGTATTTTAAAAGGTCGCAAATGCTGGAAGTTATTTGTAGATATTTTGGTAAGGATGCACTTCCATTTAAGTTTTTGTAGTATATTAGTACTTTCATTACAGATATTGGAATGCGGTGGTAATTTATATGATGCAATATCTATAGCCGTAAAGGCTGCATTTTGGAATACACGTATTCCATTAGTGAAAAACGTTACTGTTGATGGTAATAGTGTTGATATGAACGTATCAGAAAATCTAAATGATTGTGTTAAATTAGATGTATCTGCAGCGCCTTTAATGGTAAGAAGCCCAAAAGAATGCAAATAATTTTTAAAATTAAATATTACAAAAAGTTTAGAACAGATAATATTCTTATTACTACCTGTATTTCGGAGTGTACTACCTCGATGAAAGTAACCATTTTCTAAGATATTTAGAGGCATATTGTCTTCTAAAAATTGTGTAATATATCCAAGTAGGCAATACTTCTAGTGGTAAAATTATTAAAAAACCATGAATCATTTACACAACATTTCAAAATAGCAGGTTATACATTAGGACTGCTCTCTTAAAAATCATGGAGATTCACTGTAGTTCAATTAGCCAGTTCTGTTTATTAATTTTTCTATTGGCATGGAATGTGTTTTCGTGAGGCAAAAGAAAGATAACAGAAAAGTCTACTTCCACTATTTATAATAAAATTTGTACAGCTTGTATACAAGTAATTTTATCAGCCGTGAAAATTTCCTGAAATTTATTTCTTATTGCTGATCGCAATAAAAATACTTGCATCTTACTTTTCTCTTCAAGAGTAAGTCGTGTCGCTATATTATATCTGCAACAACATAAAGTTATATTAACTTATTGGAGACTGATCCTTTTAAGTATCCCATATAACTAGGCAAATAATGTTTGCGAGTAATTTATTAAAGAAACAAACTTTTCTCATTAACTTAAAATGGTATATTAACAAAATACTATTGCTTTGTTGCCATCATAAAATTTAATACAGGAATATACTGTTTTTGTGTTTGAATGGACTCTGTAAATAAGTATTATTGTTATGAATATACATATATTATCAACATTAGATTGTAAATGCCATTCTAAGAAGGTTAGCTTTATAGATTGAGTTTATAACCAGCAAATGGGTAGTGAAACTAAAGTTGGTGAGAAAATATTTATTGATTATAATATACGCACAATTTAATCTTCAAGCAACATTACTGCGTCAAATATACAACTATAGCACTGTATTTCCAATTTGGCTTATGACAATTTTTTCATCATTTGCCTCTTTAAAAAAAGCAACGTACAGCAGCT
The DNA here is from genome assembly GCA_023509865.1 of Trypoxylus dichotomus. Taxonomy (NCBI): domain Eukaryota; kingdom Metazoa; phylum Arthropoda; class Insecta; order Coleoptera; family Scarabaeidae; genus Trypoxylus; species Trypoxylus dichotomus. The sequence continues at coordinate 39,875,116 of CM042074.1, read as the reverse complement.
TTGCACAATTTACACTTTCTTCAGGTAAAGCCTGCGTCGTAAGAGTTTTCATTGCTATTAATGCCTGTTTTTGGTGCCGGATTATATGGCATTTCTTTCCCATTATCAATTCCTTCTTCTTCCACCACAAGCCACTTCAATATCATTGTCAGTCTTTTTTTGTCAAGTGCCTTCTACTGCGTCTATATGACTTTGGTTTTGCTCAGCCATCCAACATCTCTGTTCTTTTAGGTATACCAAACTTCATCCTTATACAGGGTGGCGCAGGGGAACGGGAAATTTTGAAATAACGCCATTTCCACGAATAAATTCATAAAATTAGTAATTTATTAACGAAAGTGCATGTATGCAGCATGCCATTTATGTTTTTACAATCAAAATGTCCAAAAGTGACTCTTTATTTTTTAAAGATGACATCGGAAAGATGTCCTCCCATTCGGCCTTCACACTCTAACAGCCTGTTATGAAAACTCTGGAATGCGCGGTGTAGCAATTCTTGGGGAATGGCAGTGATTTCTTGTTGAATGTTCTCCTTCAGTTCATGGATTGTTGCAGGTCGTGTACGGTACACCTTCCCTTTAAGATACCCCCACAGGAAGAAGTCGCACACACTAAGATCGGGGGATCTCGCAGGCCATTCAATGTCACCGTTACGTGAAATAATGTGTCTTCCAAACAATTGACGAACTGCTACCATCGAATGTCGAGAAGCGTGTGACGTGGCTCCGTCCTGCTGAAACCACATGTTTTCCATGTTAAGATTAAGCTCGTACAGTCGCGGTGTAAAGAATGTTTGAAGCATTTCAACATATCGAGCGGATGTTACTGTCGCTGCACTGCCATCCTCACCTGCAAAAAAATAAGGGCCGATAATACCATGACATGATACAGCACACCATATTGTGACCTGGTCGCTATGTAGTGGTCGCTGGTGTAACTCACAAGGATTGTCCTGGGACCAATAACGAAAATTCTGTTTGTTTACGAAACCGTTCAGGTGGAAATGGGCTTCGTCTGATATCCATATGTTACCAACGAAATTCGCGTTGTCGTTAATTTTAGCCAATATCTGCCTACTAAACTCCATACGTGACGCTGGTTCTCGTTCATGTAATTGTTGCACAATCTGGAACTTATAGGGATGGAAATGTAATTCGTGCAATATTCTTTGTAAGCTTCGTCGCTTAATCCCTAGCGTAGATGTATGCTGTCGAACGGAACGGCGAGGACTTCTCTCGATTGCAGCTCTAACAGCCTCAATGTTCTCTGGGGTACGTACCGTTCATGCCACCTGGAGCTTTCTTTTTCAAGACAGATCCTGTTTCTTCAAAATTACGCACCCACGTTGTAATCGCATGCACAGATGGGACACGTCCATGACGTCCAAGCTGGTAATGCTGTCGAAATATTCTCTGCGCGGCAGTCGCACTATCACCATTTTTATAAAGCGCTCACAGCTACTGCACGTTCCGCACCAGTCCAACGATCCATGATTACTAAATGGCAATGCGTTCACAACAATTGTGCGACGTTACGAACAACTGCCGACTCTACAGTGCTGACAACTGTTACGTTCAAAATTTTCCGTTTCCCTGCGCCACCCTGTATATGCCCTAGATACGCTACTTTCCTTATTAATATTATCGAGTTTTTTTTACATGATAAGCTTTGCTTTTACTCATTTTTATTCAATTTTACTCACCTTGGACTTAAAATAAATGCGAATCGCAGTTCAAAAGCATGCGCAGATGAAATAAGCGACGGGCGCATCCCTTTGCCCATATTATAACCGAAACTGCGGTATATCAAACAGTTTTATAAGGAGGACTTTGATGACGTATGTCTGATGACGTGAGTCTAAACATCCATTTGACGAATTATATGTGACAAAATGAGATTATTGCAATTGAGTTTCCAAAGACAAAAAAAAAAAATTATGATGTCTTCTAGGCACTTGACGTCATTGACAAAATATGATAAAACTTCCAACATTAAAATAATGTAGCTGTTGTTGCTGCGTAATTACATCAAAGTTACATATGAGTATGTATGGCTATTAAAATTTTACATTAAAATTAATGGAATGCTTCACTTGGCAATATAAGAGTGTTGTTTATAGGTGTTAACGAAAAGTTACTGTAACAATCAATCTCGAGGATCTCCCTTACTTTTTATGGTTTTCAGGTAACACTGTGTAAAATTGGAGACAATTGTGTAGTTGATCCTACCTCAGCTGAAGAGCAATGTTCGCAAGGTGCGGTTGTTGTCGCGATTTCAAAAGGGAAGTTCAGCACCGTGTTACAAAATGGAGGTGGATCACTACATCCATTAACATTAGTGGAGAAATTAAAAGTTGGCGCCAGAGTGGGAAGCAGATTGGATGAAGCGTTATCGGAAACTCTGTCCAAAGTCAAAGAAAGTGGAGGAATGGGTTTTTTAAATTAATCGTAATTGAGTTTGCGCTTGTATTTATAGTTCAATCAATACACATAAATATAACATCACTTGCGTTTATTTATTTATCTAATAGATTAGTACAAAATAAATATCTTAAATTAAATAGAGTCAATTAATATATACATCCATTATAACATTACATAGAATATCTGCAATAACTTAGGTATTAGATTATTTTACATATTATTTAAAGTTAACACAACTTGTAACAAAAAGATCAAAGATACTGATATTATTGCCGAATGTGCGGCCCCTGTGCCTGGTACAAGAAGAGTCATAGCTGCTCCATTTATATTAGAACTGGTATCAGTTAAGTCCTTACCAAGCCCACCGTTACAAAGCTCTGTCTGACAAGCTTTGTAATAGCTTCGGAACGTCTCGTCTTCAAGCACTTTATTTGTATAAAGCGGTGTATCAACACAGGTACGGGAGAGCGACTGAAGGCTATCTTTCGGATCCTGTGATAGTTTAGAAGATTCGTTTTAGTTATTTAACATTAAAAATTTTATAAAATGTTGCTATTGTAATGTATATATACATGTTGTGACGATTGTTTTCGCGGTTACCGTATGTGGAATAATATTTAGTTCATCTCCCATTGCTAGCCGAACGAGAGCATCCAGAAGAAGATCAGTGATATCTCGTCGAAACGGTCCCTTTCGGGACGGATGTTTTCGCGGTCGCTGCATGTGAAATAATATTCCCGGGTTTCTGACACGCCGCTATTCCCGAAAGGGACCGCTTCAACTTAGTCGACGTTTGGACGAGATCTCACTCATCTGGACGCTATCGTTCGCGCGAGTGAGATTTCGTCGAAGAGGTCGCTTTCGGAACCAGCAGCATACACAGTTAGAAACCCGGGAATATTTCTGCATATATGTGTATATTAACAGTAACAAAGTTTAGGGAATTCCAGTCTGCAGTTTATAACATATCTAAAGATGTTACATACTTAACAGATAGTATATAAAAGTGAAGAAAATAGATTGAGATTATGATCATGATAATGTGCACATTAAGGAAGTAAACTTAAAAAATGTTTTTTTTTGTATTTTCGATTAACTATTTTGCATTTTTCGGAAGAATTAAATGACCAGGGCCATCTGATGGATATAAATACAATCATTTTTCGCACAAAAGATTAGTCACGGTTTCGCCAGTCAAGATTTTGACTCGACTTTTCAAATTAATTTATGAAACTGTAAAAATAAGTTAACTTACCACATAGTCTACTCTAACCGAAATACAGTATTGTTTATCACAATCCGTTATCCCAGCTTTGTCTGGATCTGTTAAGCAGTTTTGGTCAACGTCTTCATTTGTCATGGAACATGTATAGCATCTTAAACCTAGAATTATTATAATTGAATTCCAAGAAACAAATGTAAGGTCATTCTTCCGTATTAGAATTTATAAGTTTTATTTTCTTACCTTCAACACCTATATAATACGTCAACAGGAACGGAAGTAGGATTAAAGCCTTCATTTTCCAACGCATAACTACTATCAATAAACAATTTTTCGTTTTAAAGCGAATTGATACTGCCAATCTCAAGTGTTATTATCAGTAAGATTAAATAATATACATTCGAAAAACATAAAGGAAAGTATAGGATTAAGTATTCAGTCACCTATTTAAGTTCAGACATGCGTTTAAAATGACGATTTGAAGAATATTTTGAAAGTGCTTATGCTTAACTAAAAGTTATTTTAGTTTGTGTGAAATCGATGTTAATTGGAAATATTTAAATTTAGTGGTTTACTGCGTTTTTTATTGAATTGTCGTACAAACAATGAACACCATAAAAAAGCAATTTAGTAGAGATAGTCCATTGGTCTGTTATTTTGATTTAGTATTAACAATACAAAATTTAATAAATTTAATTGACACTAAGGTATGTAATTCTATTTCCACTATTTATATGATTTATTTCAGCATTACAATCACTCGTTAATATTAACAGGTAATGAATTAGGTCATTCAGATATTAAGTATTATAATAAAAAGCATGAAAGGAAGATAAGTACTTCTATCGAAAAAATATCAAAATTTCTTATATGCTCTGCGTGATAAAGTGGTAACCCAAATTTATCTGCTTGTGTAGGCTGTATACAGCATGTAGCTGGATATACCGGGTTCTTCTTTTATCATTGCACATATTTACATTATTCTTATTTGTAACTTTGAAAAGATAATTGCCAATGAGTTAGCATGATAGTACGCAACCAGTCATACACTCATATTGAACAGCGATAATAGGATCGTAATTCTTGGTTTTCAAATATGTGTGAATTAAGATTGTTTATTTACAATGTTTGGTTAACACATAATTTGCTAAAAATTACTAGTTACTACAAAGATTTTGAAGTAATAAAAGTAGAAATTGAAACACTTCGATGGCTATTTAAAATTTCGCAGTGAAACAGCGAAAAACGTAAAAGGAGAGATATATTTCTGTATTATTATATTTTGTTAATATTTGTTTGATAATTGGAAATCGAGTTCATTAACACTACTAAAATAAGTGAGTAAACTTTCATTTGGCACACAGAACAGATTATTTTCTTTAAATTTCCAGAAACGACTTACTTTTGCCCTATCTGCGTTTTGTGAATTACATTTGAATAGGTTTATAAAACGCTTATTTCCTGTAAATATCGGTTGGCTGTATATATGACGATATGCGAAACAACACATACCAACACAAATTCAGTTCGAAAAGATATTAGGTGACAAATAAGTTATAATTTTATTATACCTGCGATTACGTGATCACGGTAATATTATATATAAATATATTGAGGATGGAAAATAAAGATAATCTGTCAATATGAATTATTCGTTTCGTTGTCGATATAATAAATTATATTTAAAACTCAGTTTTTTAGCAGTTGGCATAACACTTATTTCCCGCCGAATATATACAACTTATTTCAGTCCAAATCACATCCAAACTCGTCTAAACTTGCTGTGGTATGTTGATTGATGTTCATGCTTTAGTGAATACTTACTTGTACATTAAAGTCGTCGTAAGAGTGTTTAGCGGAAGAATTGTCTACAATGGATCTACCTTACAAAGCGGAATATGCTAAAAGTGGTCGGGCATCATGTAAAGGTTGCAAATCAAAAATCGAACAAGATACTTTGCGATTAGCTGTGATGGTACAATCCCCAATGTTTGATGGAAGAACTCCAAATTGGTATCATTTTTTGTGCTTCTTTGGCAAACAACGACCAAAAACCGTTGATGATATTGAACACTTTGAATCGCTACGTTACGAGGATCAGAAAAAAATTAAAGAAAAGCTTGAAGGTACATATTTATTTTATTAAAAAAATCAGGTTGCTCGTTAATTGCAGATTTGCACACATTACTATCCAGCAATTCACATTTATGAAACTTATTTTTAAACGATTAGACAGCAATCGTTATAAATACTATTTAATCTACTGCAATGCTTGTCTGTTCTAGCAACAAGTAGTGATGTCATTGTTCCTGTTAAGAAAGGTGGGAAGAAACGTGCTGCGACAGCTGTACCAGGTCTACAAGATTATAAGATTGAATATTCAAAATCAGGTAGAGCTGGTTGTCGTGGGTGTGAACTGAAGATATTGAAAGATGAAGCAAGTATATTGGTTAAAAATTTAATCGCTTAGACATACTTTTCTCATTTAGATTAGGATATCAAAAAAAGATTTTGAATCTGAAGTTGGTAGAAAGTATGGTGGACAAGATTTATGGCATCATCTAACTTGTTTTGCAAAACTACGGTCAGAACTTGGTTATTTTGCAGGAGGTGATTTTCTTCCTGGTTTCAAATCGCTGAAGAAAGATGATCAACAAGAGGTTAAAAAACAATTACCGTAAGTTATTTCTTTTCAATTTCAACATTTGTTATATATTTTTTATGTAACTTGTCAAAGTAATAAGTTTTGATTAGCAAGATATGTAACCTTGTGTAATATCTAAATTGATCCATCACTTGAAAAAAGTAGATAATTTTTATCTCCAGTGTTGGAATAGATTAAAAAATTTTCTCTGAAATCATTAATTAAAATGTAACCCTATCTTATACTATATGTTGAGAAATACAGGATGTCCATGAAATAAAATAAAAAAGTATGAGAAATTGAAAGATTTAATCGTATTAGTCTTAAGTACAAAACATTTTACGAAAAAATCTATTCTTTAGTTTATTTTATCTAGTATAGAGGTTCACTTTTTCCTTTGCTTTTGGTACATAATTGTTAATAATAAAACTAATAATTTAAATTCGTCAGAATTTGTCGTACATCAAAAAAATTTACTAAATATAATAACAGCAAAAATTGTGTTTCAACTTTCCCCCTCTTACACACTTACTATTTTCAATTTTAAATAATTTTATCCAATTCACAGCACAATTAAATCAAACTGACTGTTTTTAAATGAAAACGTCAATTAAACATACAGCACTACACATGCGTGTTATGTTTTAAGAGAAATAAACATGCAATAATACCACCCTAGAGCTTTTGTAATATTTCCTAATAAATAAATAGGTGATGATTATTAAAAGAGAAATACTTTGATATGTTAGTGTTGTATCCAGTAGACCGTTTTCCTCTTCTGTGGAGCTTGCATTTAAAAGTGGGAGAAATTTATACGATAGCTTTGGTGCCGATATTTTTGGTTTGGATAGTACGAAGTTTTTACAGCGCCTCACGCATATCAAGTATCATCAGGTTTGGATCGGACTCTATACACATTCTTCATACATAGGCAGCACATATTACAACTAGGTCTTTTTAATTCTCAAAATTGTTTGGATTTATGTTCTATATAATTACCCTTTTTCCGTACATTTTTATTTTATTTCAGACATCTGTATACTCACTCTTAATTAAAGATTTGTTCCAACATAATCTCTGTAGATTATGCAATTAATATTAAAAAATAGTAGTTTGTACAAAATGCTTTAAGTATTTTGACAACTGTAGACTATGTCACCCAGGCTTCATAGTATTGTCTTATGTAGTATAGCCCTCTTTTATTGTCCCATATGGATGCGCAATTAACTATCTTTTTTTGGAACTAGAATCGTTTCCTCGTGTTTGGTGCATTTCTTATTTAGGGTAATACATTTGTTTTGTTTATCGTTTTTATTACCTGCCAAATTTTAAATTATTATATTATTATAAAATATGTTTCAAATTATATTTTAATGGATATTTAAAAATCTTAAACTGATATGTTTTTGTTCATTCAATTTGTTTTTCGTACATTTTATTCGAATGTAATTTTTGTAAAATCAGTTTACCATAATTATCAATAATCTGTTATTATTTACAAACAAAACAGTCAATTATTACTGCTTTGTAGTGTAGTCTAGAATACCTGGGCCTGAGGATGTATGAAATTCACATGAAATCGGCTCCCTAATTTTTTTAACAAAGATATTTGTGAGAATTACTCTTAACACCAAGAACTCGCACGAACTCAATAACGTTATTATAGTAAATATTAATTTTGTTACAGCAAATATTAAAACTATTTTGTCCGTTATTTTTAAGATACACGTGCAGTCTTCTAGTAATATTAGCAACATGCTGCTGAACTCTTCTAAGTAGCTCTTCCAAATTGTTTAATTTATTTCGAAACACCTTGTTTTTTAAATAGACAAATAATAAAAACTCTAACAGTGTAAGATCAATAATCAGCTTATTTAAAAAAAATCTTTAGGAACTCCTGAGTGGTCCGTTGCTGTCTGTACAAGTGCATTATGTTGTTATGTTGTAATTCGTTATTTAATTATGGAATAAATTTACTTAATATGATATGGTGATTCTGTCGCAGAAAAATGCTAGTCCCACAACGCGAAAACATATATTTAATGATTAAAAGCTAGTCTCGGCAAAGAGGAGCACGTTTCAGTGCCGTGCGGTTTGTGGATTCTCTTCAAATTGTGGATAAAGTTCACTCACACCTATGTACGGCGGAAGGCGAAAAAAAATGAAAATGTAATACATGAATTTGAAAGTGTTTCTGACAAGGATTCAGATGTTCTCATACTAAGACAAATTTGTGAAGGTGTGTCGAAAGATTCATTAAGTTGTCATGAGGATTTCTTTAAATTTGCAAATCACTCGATGTGGAACGGTCGTTTTCACCATTAAAGAATATTTATTCCGCACGCCGTACTCATTTGACTGAAACAAGCGTGGAAACATATTTAATGATTCTAATATTCAATTGATGCTACCCACTTTGTAGTTTTCTGAAAACGTCTTAAAACAGTAAGCCTTGATACAGCCGCTCGGACATTCCACGTTGTTCTCCGCACTGCACTGTAGCTTGCCCCACTTTGCCGAGACTATCAATATCAAAATTGTGTGCTAATAAAGGAACACTGATAACTCGAAAATTCAAACTTCCTTGAAGCTGTAGGAACTGAAATAGCACTTTGGTATAAGAATATATTTTAAAATATAATAAATAAATAAAATAAAATATATGCACTTTACATATAATCCGGTCTCTAGTAATAATAAAGCTTGATCACACAGATAAATGTCATTCGAAATGAAGATTGTAAGAAATGATTGAATATTTTGATAGCATTTCAAAGAAATAATTAGAATCGATAATCTTAGTTATATGGACTAATTGTTAATATAATATCTTAATATATATATATACTGTATAAGGTGGAGATTTCAAATGATATATCAAAAACGTTTCTGGGTACAAGTTTATAGTTTGGCAGTGAATGTGTTGAATATATTGCAACGATTAAAATCAGCATCACAGTAATTTCTTTGACATCTCAAGAAATTCAGTTGCGTGATGCCTTTAAAGCTATGATTGTGGTTGCTCAACAAGAGAGCATGTTTTTCCTCTTTTGAATATGTAACGGGATTGGAGTGTGAACGATTAGGAAAGCCACATTTGTGAAAGTTGTAGAAGTGTCAGAAAATCGTTGAAGGAGATGTTTACTTTCGCCATTATTTGTAATATTACTGGAATCTAGGAATACGTTTCAACTTCGAGTTGTGCAATCATTATTTAGACCCGCAAAGGTGTGCATTTCTTCTTCGACGTTATTTCAAAATCTGACAAATAGACGTTTTCTCCCCAAATACCGGACCATACAGTGTTCCTTTGATTGATTTTTGGAATGGGGATTATATTGTCAAACTTCAGAAATTCGTGCCAAAAGGTAAAACTTCAAACATTTCGAATAAAATAACAAAAAAGCAGCAGCAATAGTAGAATCTCTAGATGTAGTTAATTTCAGACTGTGAACAAATTTTATTAGAGCTTTTTTTAAGACAGATTCTTATCGAATTATGACATATTTGCATCAGAGAAATAGTATTATTAAACTATAGTCGTTAAGCCACAAGTAGATTTCTTCATCAACGTTTTCTGATGCCTTGAAATGCTAATTGTATTAAGAGTGGATACGCGGATGAAAACTAGAACTTTTTAAAAATTCTGAATTTTTTTTTGCTAAAGATACGGAGTTTACGCCCTAGTGTAGTGTTTGTAAAAAACTGCTATTGTGTGATGTTCGTGGTGCAATGAATACCTGTGTTTTCAACATATACTCATTTATATTATTACAATAATTACAATAATTACATAGCATTATTATTATATGTATAATAATAACACAATTATAATATCAATTAAAAGCAAAATAATGGTTATTACTTAAACAAAGCCGACAATGTGGTCTCAGATCTAAGGACGAAGGCGTGTTAGATTTAATTTGTATATTTGTTTATGGTATGCTTTACAAGACGGTAAAGCAGGAACCGTTTTGTAAGTTTTGTACAAAATATAATCCTGATTAGGTATTGTCAAAGAAGTCGATAAATTGTTGGTGCGTGAAAATATTAAAAACGATATCCGATAACCTTCTCACTCGTTAGGCCATGTAGTTATAAGAGGCTTTTTATGCTAAAAATTTGCATAAAACAAAGTCCTTATCATCATTCAATCCTTTATTTGTGAATAATTTTCTTAATTGTTTATTAATAACTATGTTATATACAGGATGTCCTAAAAGATGTGGCTAATCTTTCGATAATGCAAAATGTGTATAAAAATAACTATCTTCCCAAACTTTTTTTGATAGAATGCACCTAATATTAAGGTATCGTGGCTTGTTTGGGATAATTGAAAAGTTGCTACTGCAAAATGTAATATACAATCTTGCCCCTTGTAATACTTTGGAAGCTAGGAGTTTGATCGAAAAAACGGTTTCCGAACAGTAGAATTCCAGATGGGAAACCTTTTACCTGAATTGATTGAAACGTCGCTCGTATTATTTTAGGTAAATTTGAGAAATATTTTCCTAATAATGGTGTCCAAAGAACGACTCGTACTGTTCTTTTAAAGGAAAATTCCAGAATTTCATTAAAATTATAATGTAATTTGATAACGTCCATTGTATGTTAAGGGCTGAATGTCTCAGCAGAGGTGTATTCTATCGGAAAAAATATCGAAACATAATACAAATAACATTAGAACATCCGTAAGATTACCGATGTATTCTGGAACACTCTGTATAAAAGTAATTTTAGATAACTGTAAAATGATTTATTCTACACAACTATCTGTTTTATTTATAACTTTAGACCCATCAAACAAGAAGATGTGCCAGACGGGAAAAAAGTTAAAAAGGAAGAAGACGATCCTCTTGACAAAGAAATAGAAAAACAAAACAAGATAATGTTTAAATATAGGGATAACTTGAAACAAAAGATGCATAAACAGGATCTTCAGCAATTGCTTGAATTTAATAAGCAACAGGTTCCATCAGGTGAAGAAGCGGTATATCTTTAATTTGCATGTTGTTATATAGTATTCACGCTGATATTTTAGATGTTAGATAGACTTGCGGATGTAATGACATTTGGCGCTCTACTACCATGCAAAGTTTGCAAAACGGGACAATTTGTATTTAACAAAGTTGGTTATATATGTCAAGGAAATTTAACTGAATGGACAAAATGTGAAACAATTGAGAAAACTCCACCGAGAAGCAAGTTCGTAGTACCTAAAGAATTAGCTGCCGAGTTTTCATTTCTGAAAAAATATAAATATGTTGCTCATACTCGTGTTATCAAAGAGGTTAACCCAAGTGCGTTGGTTCCTGTAAAAAAAGAAGATGATGTTGACTCAAAGTAAGTTTTATGTGTTAATAAACAAATAATTATAATTTAAAGCTACTCATTTTTTCCAATATTTATGTGAATGCTAATTACATTTTGTTGTGTATCAACCAATCAGTTTAATAGCGCAACATGCTCAATTTCAAGCTAAGTCTATACTGTTGAAGCTTATATGACGCATTTAAAGTTTACATAGCTACAACTGGTCATTACCGCTTATGGCGCTTTTCTAGTGTAGGTCTGGTATGTGTATATTTACTGTCGTGTTTGATTAAAATTATTTGTAAATAGACCGAAAATAGAGAGAGAAAAGCCACCTCTGTATGAAATGGAGTTTGTGATCCTAGGCAAGCCTCCCCGAGGTAAAGATGAAATTAAGAAACAGATCACCAAATTAGGCGGAAAAGTTGTTACCAAAATTTCAAACACTATAATGGCAGTAATTTCGACTCCAGAGGAAGTCGAAAAGAATAACGCTCGTATGGGTGAAGCTCGCTCCGTAGACGTTCACATCATTTCAGAAGATTTCTTAGATTCCGCAAAGAATTATTCTGGTCGCATTCCGGAATTAATAATAGAGAAATCGATTGCCGATTGGGGAGCCGATGTAAGTATTACACGAATGTTACAGGATTTTCACTCTAATATTTTACGAAACTAAACAAATTATGTCAAATAATTGCCAGAAAATTGAACGATATGTGATCTATTAAAATACGTTACTTCGCTGACAAATCCAGTTTACTCGATCACATTTTGAATTATGGATACTATACCAAAAGTTCATTTTAATTCTTGATAAATGGCAAATTATTCAATAACGAACATTATTTTCTTAGTAGTCTTTCTTCTAATTAGAATCTTGAGAATTTATTAAAAATTAACTTTATATCTGATATAAAAATCAAAAATGTAATATGATATAAAAGATATACCACAAAAGTTATATAAAAAGGCCATAATGCTACCAAAACTTAATACAATGGTTTAATTTTACGATCTTAAATTTAAATCCCCAATTTTGGTTTGCCTAGATTGACATGGAATCAAAATTCTACACTCATCTCTCTATTCCAGCTTTGTTGTATCAATATTGGTTATTGGGACACCTCCCGCATCATTTTCTTGCCAAGACTGTACCTGATGCAATCGAATCCCACTTTTTGTGGAAAAGAATGTACAGAAACATTTTTTATTTAGTTATTACACAAATGTTTAGAACACAAATGGAAATTTGTTTACATGCAAAAAAAGTTTCACTTTTGAATGTAAACTTCATGAAGATGACCATAATTTTATGCAAATTTTCTGAGATTCATCTTAAAATTCTCACTGACTTGTCGTCCGCTGGTGATATTCCATGAGATTCTATTGTAATTCATACTTTTAAGTCATACATTATTGAGATATCCCCATAAAAAGTAATCATAAAGGCGCAGGTCTGGCGATCGTGAAGGAATGTCTTCATTCTTACTGATGAGGCGGTTTGGGAGGTATTTCAAAATTTCAATATTGTTGCAAATGAATTCTCATTCTTAGGAAATCGTTGAAGTTGTAAAATGAGGAAGATGTTCAGAATTCGAGCGTTGCCATCATATTCGAAAAAATACGGGCTGATTATTCCAATCGGAGAGTTCGTAACTTTTGGTTGAACTGAGACAATGTTCATTAATGTATCCACTGAGGCCGAAATGAGTTTCATCGCTCATCCATAGATTATCGATGAACTGTTGATTATCTTTAAGCAATTGTAGCATGAGCTTATAAAAAACCAATGCTGATAGGATAATCTTTGGGGTTCAAAACACAAATACATGTGTAGGGGTAAGTCATTATGCAAAATGCTCCGTACGGTTCTAATCGAAAGTCCGAGAGCAACGTTGTAGCACTAGTCCCAGAGTCTCTACATTTTCAGGAGTCCTTACAGTTCATACACTACCACCTCTTATTGTTTGCCCCGTTGTTAAGTAGCACGAGCATCACAGTGTAAGATGAAAATATAGGTGGAATTGGTGTTGTGCACGTATCTAACTTCCACTATTTCCTAAATATGCTGCAACAGCGAAACCTCGTTGTTTACCGGTCTAGTTCCCTTATACAAGCTTTTCTGAGCATTGAGGCTCCATTGATCCTTCTTGTACAACAGTTCCATCTTGAAAGATCTAAGTTACGTCTATGAAAATGAATTGTTTTAAACGTACATAGATGAGAAAAAATATCACATCTTCTAATACAATATGAGGTAATTCAATCAATCTCTTTCTTGTTTTACTTGTCTTAAAATGAAAGTACCCCGCTCACAATGCACAACTTACAAAAAACTAACGTAACATATCGTTCTATAATTATACCAAAATTGTATTATAGCACAATAAATGTATTCCAAGTTCGTGTTTTTCTCAGGGACGTGTCCCAAGTTAGGCACCAGTTTGATTATCAATATACATATGTTTTTGGTCATGACCCATACCAATTCGATTGGATTAAATATGCGATAGTATGGAAGAAGTCGTAATATAATCTAACTGTACTTTCCAGCTACTTAGTCGACTTCAAATATAGATGATGATTTATATTAAACTTACTCCGGTAATTGAATTTTGATTGAATAGTATTATTCGTAAGCCATTGTTAAATTTCAAACTCGGTAGATGACAATATAGAACCTTTCCTTCTAACAGTGTTATGATTGCTGTCGATTACGATAGATATCGCTTATCTAAATTTATATTTGTTATTGCGCTATTTATATTTATACCAGCATGATCATGCGGGCGAAACTCCTGTATTACCGATTGGAGAAAAGTTTCAGCGCTGTCGGGAAGTGGCTCCTGTACTAAACATTATGGGCGGGAATTTGAAAATCGTAAATAATATAATTAAATATCCAGTTTTTGTATTCTTTGAAATAAGCTTGCAATCAAAAAGATATGTACCAAACAAGACATTTATAAAATGTAACTTGATACACTTCATTGATTACAGGCATATTTCAAAGAATATAAAATAAATATCACAATTCTAATAGCTAAGTTGCGGCATTTATAATATCAAAAAAACCAAAACATGTGCAAAAATAATTTTATTACAAACTATATTTACAATTTGGTTTACATAAAAGCATAAACCAAACAGCAACAATTTGAAATATATAAAGCAACCAAGTAACAAAAAGAAAAGTTAAATGAAAATAGTAAAACTAAAAGAAATTAATATATTAATAAATATATCAAATGGAAATATATAAATAAAGGTCAAATAGAAATAACAAATTAAAAATTATTTCCAGTAGATCATGTTCCGTGATAATTCTTCCATTTGACGTAAATGGAGGTGCTGTGAGTAAATAAAGTATACAATTATGTGTATTTTCTAGAATAAATGTGATTAGAGTTATTACTTGGCTGACATAATTCTACAAGGGACTACGGATTTAGAATTCCTGTTGTTTTTTCTGTTATTAATTACAAGAATTACTTTCCTTAAAATATGTTAATTAAATTTATATCCATATCTGAGAAGAAAGGATCGACAGTAGTGTTCTGCTGCTTCAATTCACCTGAAATGATTGCAGATTAATATACGATGGATCTCTTTTCAATTTTCATTTATATAGATAAATTCCATAGATTGTACTTCCAACAAGTAAAATATTTCGATTGCAGGAATGAATGAGTGTTTGGTCAGAGACCGGTTTATATGCAAAGTGTATATACTTTATTTTATTTATTTATTGTATTTTAGGTCTATTTGTAGATGTCTTGCACTGACTAGAGTTAATTAACGCTAATTAACTTTAATCAATGTAATACATCTACATATGGACGTAAAATATAATAAATAAATAAAATATATGCACTTTGTATATAATCTAATCATTTGTTCTCACTATTTTTTTATTGAAAAATATATATACTAATCTTGCCGCGTAAATCAATGGTAGGAATACTTCATGCGACAAGAGTTCTTTGGCCCACATACTCTAGAAGTAACTTTGTGTAATGACTGGGATGGTTGTGACATAGCCGGTACTTCTAATAAACCTCTACTGGATCCACGCTATTTAATTCGGTTTTCCTAATTCGGGTTATTCATATATTGTACACCTACAACATATGACATTTTGTGTAGTACCAAGCCCTTTTAATTTCTCTCTTATTAATTACAACTGGATATATGGCTTAGTGTAATTCAAAGGTCTTACAATTCACCTTGGAACAAATAACAGTTATCATATTGAACTATAGAATTGCAGTGTTAACTAATGTGTAGTTTATCATAATTATGTGATATGTCTTTTTTTTTATGATATTTATAATGTAAAAATAATAGATTACTTACCTGTTCGTCCTTGTAAGGAAATCCATGAAGCATCGTTGCTTTTCAAGTATTCTTACAATACATAACACACGCGCACCATACTTATACGAATCAATATAATATAAATTTCACAGTTCAAAAGCACACGAGAAAAGTGTACTCCAACTGGAATCTACTGCCTTTTATATTGTTTTCACGTTATAATTACAAAAATGGCCAACAATTATATTGGGACAAGAAAGAGAGGCAAGAGGTGGGCGTAAATATAGCGAAGTTTGATGCGACAGCAGTATCGTTTTCGCCGAATAGTCTTCTTGATGAAGCAGGAATCTACCCTTAAACACTTTTGCCGTTTCATCATTGCGCAATACCCTTAATTCGCGATGTTGTAAAAGTGTTTGTTTATCGAAGTACACGTTGCTACTTGTCACGCAGCACTGTTAACATTCGATACTGAGCGGATCCAAACTGCGCCATGTTTTTATGCGTATGTAATACATCAGCCAGTGCATAATGCTAAGTAGTTGTTCCCAATAATGCGTATTATTTGTCATATCATAGCGTTCTAGATTTGCGTGCAACGAGTCTGTTGGCCCTATTCATGTTGTGCGGAGTGTATGAGACTGTAGTAAGAAAGCGTAAGCACAGATCTTTCTAATTTCCAGTAAAAAAATAAATGAAACATACACTGATTAACATGTAATTTTTGTAATTTTTACAAACCACTATCGTAATCGTGAATCTAACAACGGACTTTCGATAAATATGAATAGCCCGTGTGTCTGTACCTTATTTTGTCGATTTTTTGTATCTTTGATTACCAAACAGTTTGCTCTTCTTCTTTATTTTTGCATGTTTGAGTTCTTATCACCAAAGTTCGCAAAGCTGGTGTCATACCACAGGTGTGTAAAGAGGGCAGTTGATGCGTCGTATCAACAAAATATTTATTTTGCATATATCTAAGAGGGGAGAAACTTAATACAAAAAAATAGATTTTGCCAGATTAAGACAGATTTCTAATAACAGTGGTTATATTTGAAATTTTAATATTTACTAGGTAAATGTTTCTCGATATGTACTGTATTCATTATGAATTATACATAAATTCTTACTTAAATAGAGTTAGGTATTCTTGGGTGCCTACGATTAGGAATTGTTATTGGCGAGCCTTACTTATTACACAAAAATTGCAGAAAGTTACCTGAGAAATGCGTAAGCACTAAATTCTGGTATATAATATATAAAACGGAAAATTCTTTTTTGGTGAAAAAACATTGATTAAATATACAACATTGGTAATAGAAAAGTCACTTTATTTTGTGTTTTGGAATGCTAGCAACCAAAGATAAGTTGCAATCACTATTTCTTGCATACAGAAAACTACACTTTACCCTTCACTAGTACATGCTATAATTAATTGATAACTTGTACGCTGTAGTTTTAGGTGTACTCTTTTAAACATCAATAAGGAGGAAACTTTGGTATAGGAGACTATCTTATGTACAAATATCTTCGTTCGTAATAATTCATATTTGTATTACCATTTAACTGTTATATTTTACAGCCAAATACTCGTTTACCTCCAGAAACGTCGAAGTCTCAGAAATCAAAAAGCATGTACGCCAAATCTGGACCCAGTAAAATAAAGATGACAGTTACAGGTGGTACAGCTGTAGATCCTGATAGTGGTTTAGCAAGCATTGGTGAAATTTATTCCGATGCAGGCGATAAATATACTGTAGTGCTCGGTTTGACTGATATCCAACAGAAGAAGAACAGCTATTACAAGCTACAGCTAATTGTATCACTAGCAGGTGATCGTTTTTGGCTCTTTAGATCATGGGGGCGTATAGGTACTAATATAGGAGATCATAGGGTAGAGAGTATGATGAGCCTATGGGAAGCAAAGCGCCAGTTTTGGAATATTTATTCTGAAAAAACTGGAAACAACTGGTCCGACAAACATCATTTCAAGAAAGTACCAGGTAAAATGTACCCTATTGATATTGATTATGGTGACGAAACGGATCAAGATTCTAACTATGAGATTAATTCTGAATTACCTTCGAAGTTAGCACCGCCGGTACAAGACCTAATGAAAATTATGTTTGATATTAAATCTATGAAGAAGGTGATGAAGGAATTTGAACTGGATACAGAAAAGATGCCGTTAGGTAAATTCTTCTCATTTACTTGCTTTCTATAAACTGTATTTAAGAGGTGACACTGTAAAAGTACAACACATTCCTAAAACTCGAAATTAAGTAAATGGACAATGTTACTTAATCATTTTTAACGATACCTTTATTAATTATTTTTGTTTGATGTAAAATTTATTTTGTGTTGCATCTACTTGAAAATTATTATTATTTATAAATCAGGTTAAACTCTGGGTATGTCGTATTCTGATGGTATAAATGAATAAGTTTTATTTTGAAAAAGAAGCTAGCTAGAAAATCTTTATGGAACCCTAATCATTTCAGTATACGCATTTTATGGCGCTTATACGTACCGGCATATACGATTGCTTGCTTTTTGAAATAGGGCAATTTTATACACTCTTTGGTATTGTCATCCTATTGGTAATGGTGTATGTAAGTCTTGTCTATATAGATATATGTAATAAAGTAATTATATAATTCGATTTTTTTACAAACTTGTATATATATATTGTAATGATATACATTGTTATCCTTTATTTACCAATGAATTTCTTTTATAATTTTACTAGTTCACCTATTGCAGATATATTTTTCGTCACTGTTTGGTGCACGCCGTTATTTTTTATTTTGGTTGATGTTAGAAGTTGGAGGCGAAGTACCGTCAGTACTCCCTCTTTATGAAATTTTAAACACAGATATTCAATCTGTGCAGGTTTCCTTCAAAAGTTTTGCAGATATCTACTTTGGGTATCCTTTAATAACTAATTATTCACAATTTTTCTTGTTGAGTCCCTTCAACAACACTTGCAGAGGAGACGTAAACTTTACTACCGTTTATCATATATATCGCTTTTCGTAAACATATTTCTTATATAAATAAATATTTCAAAATTTCATCTTTAAAGGACGTTTAATATACAGTACTCACACATTTCAATTACATTGTATGAATATGCATTATTCCGAAATTGTACTCATAATCTTCGACGAAAGGATGGCACGACTGGTAGCAATTTCCTTTATAATGTCACACATATTACACACAGTATGTGTGTGTACTAAGTGGCCTACTATACAGGCGAACAAATTCGTTGCCATGGATATAAAACAAAAGAACAGACAGATGAAGATCGGGTCCAAAGTGTTGACATCTTTTCTCCTGAGAAAGAATAAGTCGTTATTTTCTCATATAACTCCGTAAATCTATAAATATTGAACTTACGTTGGAAGCCGAAGGCCAGTCCATCCTAAAGGCGAGCCAGTGAGTACGATTTCAAAGGTTATAGACGTCGAATCTTCTTGAGTTCTTCAAAATTAATTCTTCTTTCGATCTCATATTTCGTTTCGTAAATTAATTAGAATATTTCAAGTCTAGCTGGTCAGGGATTGCCTTAGGTTTTCCGTAAAGACATTATCTTTTATAAAAAAGTGGTATATATAGATTTTTATACATCAACGATACATGTGGAGTCCGTACGAAAGTGCAGACATACGGCGTTCCTTAGAAAGAACAGCTTAAGCTAAATTTCGGATCAAATATATTGATCATTAACTTTACTATAACATTTCTATAGCTTTAGAATAAATTGTGAAGTAGCTTAAAATTTTCATTTCTTTATACATGCAAGTTCCTTACGATATATTTAAACTCCAGTGAATATTTATTTTTAGTGATGTAATTTTATGGAGTCCGTATATTTTTTTATAGTATAGTATTTGTGGATACAGCATTAGCATAATGATTTCGTTATTCATCGTGGAAAGAATGAGCTTTTTCAGAGCGCCCGATTGCTGCAAAAATCTAGACATGCACGAAGTAAATCCTACAGAATCCCTGCCCGAGGGCAGCATTGATCTAAAATTATTGGGGGCGGTAAATTTCGTGAAATGTAGGTGTTCGAGGGAAAAAATTTGGCTTCCGTTACTGTAACATTTAGTTGCTTCCAATTCTGAACATTTACTCACAATGGATGTATACATAAAAAAATGACTAGCATCTTAACTATCTAATGAGTCTCGATTCTAAGTTGACTTTCCAAAAGAATGTCGCAGGACTTCTTTTTTGAGCAAATATTCCGAATTTCGCTATATTCATATCAATAATTCCTGGGATCGGAATTTTCTGGAGGACCATTTGTCACTACGGTTGTAGGTGACGGTAGCACAAATGCCATAGGATTTGACGTTTCTTAGACCTTTTATATCTGGCAGATATCTTCCACCAGTTATTAATTTTATTCGATAGGGTAGGGAGTTAAGCAAAATGATCTGCACAATTAGCTCATTTCCGGGCGAATATATCAACTGCTACTTTTTTTTTAAAGCCGTAGTTATAAATTGAAAAAGTGCTTTAACTTCTGAGAAAATTTAAGTGTAAACTCATTTAAATTTTTCGCAGGTTTTTGCAAGATTTTGCCTGGATTTTATTAAAATTTATCTATTAGCAGTCGTTGCACAACTAAAACAGCAACTACACGAGTTAACTATTTTTATTATTTACATTAGCGTTTTTCTTAACATTTGGTGCATTTTTTTTTAATTTTTATTAAAGAAAATTTGTGGATGTAGCGTACGCAATTCTTCACATTCTATCCGTTTTTGGCGGCTGTTTTCTCGCAATATGTGCTTGAAATGATTGGAATGACGCTCCTTTTCCTCCTCACTTCCTCTTCCTTCTTTAACAATACTTTCGTGCTCTGATGTTTGCTCCAACCGTTCTTATATATGTTCATTTGTACCTGTTTGCAGCTATTTTTTTTTAATCCAAATTTACCTCGTCCAGTTTTTTCCCTTTGAACTGCCCCACTTCACATTTTTCCATTAATAATAGCAATTTAGACATTTTTGCGGGTTGATAGACATCATCTGGCAGACGATACGGTGACCCATGCACACTTAATGTGTGACCTATAAAGGAAGCTAACTGTTCTAAATCATTTTCAGTCATATTGAATAATTGAGTAAGGGTAGCAAGATGTTTTCTTAATCTTGTGCACGTAATTGAGGGAGGATTCTTAGATCCGCAAGCATGCGCATACTTACTTAATATTTTGTAGTATGTAATGGGCTCACTTGTGTTGGTATTACCAAAAAGATATAAATTCGGTTGTTTCATAATTTTATCTCTGTATATATATGTATATATATATATATATACAGTTTTCCAATTGAAATTTTGTTATACATTATCATTATATAAACTTACAATTTAGCTCCCGTAATAATTTCTTGAGATGTTTGTTGATAGTCCTCTATTTTATCAAAAATCAATCCGCGACCGACTGAGTTGTCTTTGAAGGGGGTTTCTAGATATTTTTCCTTGGAGCCTTGAGAATATCCCTTTTTCCACTATTAATACTTGATATTAATTTATATGTTTAATACTGGTTGCCTTAACGACAGCTTGCAGAATATTATGCAGTTCCATAAACTAAACCTCGATTTAATACTTCTATGTTTTTTAAAGTACTGTTCTGTAGAATTTCTCGCTATCCGGCTTATTTGAAATTTGCCGTGCGATATTTTTTTAGAGCTAACAGTATATATTTCTAAATTTGTCGAATCATATCTACCTACTTTTCTTATATTCAAAACGCATATCTGTGCCGGACTCATGAGAGAACGTATGGACTTCATTAATTTCCATAACCTCGTATATCTCCCCATAGGATCTACTAAAATACCATCTTCATAATTCATTTTACTAGAATAAAGTATAAAATATGGTGTAATGTTGTATGAATATGATACTTATATTAAAACAAAATAAATACTTCACAAAAGGATATGTTGCACTATAAGAGAATGTTAGAGAAGTAGATGTGTTATACTTTGCATAAGTCAACTTATGTTCTTGGTCATAGTATGGAATTTGTTGTATTTATATAGTGTTACGGTTTAAAATTGAATAGGGCAAGAAAATACCATAGTAAGAAACATACATTGTGTTATTCCTCATTTGAGCCAAAAGGTTAACAAAGTTTTTGGTAGTAGTTGTGCAAATTACGTTCATGAACAAAAATATAGGTCGTATTGTACGAGGTTTTAAAGAAACTGAGCGTAATTAAAATTGATGCACCTTTGGATTTCTTTTGTAAAAATTGTTCCACTCAGAATATTAACTAGTCAATACCTTCATTTTATTTTTATTCAATATTATGTATTACAATGCAACTGATAACATTCCATTGAGTATAATTTTGTCTTAATGCTAATATTGATTATTTTTAGGTAAACTTAGCAAAAAACAAATTCAAAGCGCTTACAACGTATTAACAGAATTACAATCTTTAATTAATACAAAAGGCTCACAAGCTCAATTTATTGATGCCAGCAATCGCTTCTACACTTTTGTGCCTCACTCTTTTGGTATTGACAATCCTCCTGTAATCAACGATACAGAAACGATAAAAGTAAATCATTCGATTTGCTTAGGTGATTACCTAATTAACTTCTTACTTTTACAGAAAAAAATTGAAATGCTTGATAATCTAATGGAACTTGAAGTTGCCTACACCTTGATGAAAACAACCGAAGGCAACAACAGCATTGATGCTTATTATGAACAATTGAAAACCGAAATTGAAGTTTTGGAAGCGGAGACTGAAGAATTTAATATAATTCAAGAATATGTGAGGAACACCCACGCTCCGACTCACACTCAGTACGACTTAGAAGTTGTTCAAGCATTTAAAGTGCGACGTAATGGCGAAGAGAAACGTTACAAACCATTTCGTAAACTCCACAATCGCAAATTACTATGGCACGGCTCCAGAAAAACCAACTTTGTTGGAATTTTATCGCAAGGTTTACGTATTGCGCCGCCTGAAGCACCAGTTACTGGTTATATGTTCGGTAAAGGTATTTACTTTGCCGATATGGTTTCTAAGTCGGCTAATTATTGTTGTACGAATGCAGTAGACAGAACTGGTTTGATGCTGTTATGTGAAGTTGCATTAGGTGACGTAAGTATTTCTCTATTATATTTTTACGACTTTTTAGTATTCTTTTGATCTTACGATTTTTATCCGACGAAGGGGCGCACATCATTGATAACGTTTGTGATATTTTGCGCAAATGAATATATGTATAAATATTTATTAAATTGAATGCACAGGAACAATAGCGCTTTGTAAGATATTTTGTGATATTGTGTACCAAAAAAGGAGCTCAAAGGAAGAATTCTTTAAAAAAGTTCTATCGCTTATTAAATTAACTGATTAAAAATTACTGTAACTCGCCATACTCGCAGCAAATATGTAATATGAAAAGTAGGTAGATGATCATATAAATTTCCCCTCTAGCATACCATGAAAATTTTTTTCTTCAAAATATCTTGTTGGTAGTGAGTAGTAAATTAACAGCAACAAATAAAATACATTTGTTATGTGTACTGTATTGGTTTATTGACACAAAAATGTTTGTAATAAATTGTAAAGTTTTCACTATGAAATCATACTTCAGAAAAGGTATAACATTAGAAAATGGAGAATGGTTGTACTCTTTGCAACCTTGTATAGATGAATTTCGAGCAGAATTTCTCAGAAGCCTTTATTCATTGATCACGCAACCCAGCTTAATGGTTTTTAGGTACGATGAATAATGATTATGTTCTTGACAAATCCTTCTACTCGGATGAAGCATTCTTTAATGATACCACAAATGCGAATCGATATCGTAATAATTTATTACAACCATTTTTAAATCAATTACATAACGACGAACTCCGCGAGGAGGAACTCCAGCAAGATAACGCAACACCCTATATAAGGAAAAGAATGGAATTATTGCATGAATTTTTTGATAATCAGATAGGAGACTTTCTACCGCAATCTCCCGATTTGGATTGTTTCATATATCCACAACTAAAAAATACAGTATTTTCAAATCGTCCTGATACAATTACGAGTTTACTGAAGCAATAACATGAAACGAAGAATGGCTTTATGTATAAAAAATAAAAGAGCTTACTTTGAACGTTTAATGTTACCATTCTTTATTAATATTAAACTTTTTATTTTTCCCACTGAAACGTTTGTGAGCAGATATTTATCAAAACGTCAAAACCTAATCTGATAACCGTGTGTCAATGTTGTAACATAAACTGAACCACCTACACTTAAGCGGAGTCACTAACGCTACAGAGTAAGTCAATTTACACGTTTTAAAAGTTATTCTACCAACTTAAGAAGAAAAACTTCATAGTTTGCTAGAGAGTACATTTAATCGATCATATGGTATACTTTTATTTCTCTTGTTATTCCCAAAAATTGCCGCAAGGGTAGGATGAATCGGGGGGCTCTGAATTGTAGCCCAGCGAATCCGTGCATGAGGATAAGCCTGTATACCAGAGCTTCTGAAAGCGGTTGTAAGGACTGTGGGATTGCATAATACTAGTAATAGACACTATCGAATATTGCTGTGGAGAGTTACTAATTATTAGAGAGGCAATTTTGAATGAAATTTGTCATTGGTGTTGTATTTTGTGGGAGGTTCGCATTGCAGTATCACTACATTGACGATAGGCAGTAGACCCAGACGATAGCACATACATAGTCACTTAATTAAGAGTGTTAGATACAAGATACACAAAAAGAAGCAAATGGTGGACAGCAGAAATACAACTCAAAGTGAAAGATAAGAAAAATAAATGGATCAGATATACGCATACCAGGAAAGAGGAGGATTACAATATGTACAAAATGGCAAGAAAAGAAGCTAAAGAGAGTATCAAGAAGGCCAAAGAAAATTCTTGGAGAGAGTTCGGAATAAAAGTGAGAGATAACTATAGAGAAAACCAAAAATTATTCTACGGAACAATAAAACAATTGAGACAGAAGAAGGCGCCGATATTGAAAAATATAAAGGGTGACAAAGGATATATACTAACTGAGGAAAAAGAGATAATGGAAAGATAGAAACAGTACTTTGAAGAACTCACAAAAATAAAACAAGACAGATACATAAGAGAAAAAGAGCACAAAACAAAAAACGACGATGAACGTATCACACCAATAAGCGACGAAGAAGTCAGAGAAGCAGTTAGCAAACTAAAACTAGGAAAGGCAGCCGGGGAGGATGAAATCACAGCTGAAATGATAAAATATATGGGAGACAAAGGTAACGAAGAACTACTTGACCTCTTAAACAACATTATAATAAAAAAAGAAATACCTAAGGAATGGAATATGGGAATAATTATGCCCATATACAAAAAGGAAGACTCTAAGGAATGCTCAAACTATAGAGGAATAACATTAACTAGCATCCCAGGAAAAGTATTGATAAGAATACTAGAAAAAACACTCCGAGAGAAACTGGAAACAATACTAGAAGATACTCAACATGGATTTAGAAAAGGAAGAAGCACCGAGGATTTAATATTTGTAATCAGACAATTAGGAGAAAAACTAATAAGGAAAGGAAAGGAAATACATATATGTTTTATAGATCTTAAAAAAGCTTTTGATAGGGTAAGAAGAGAAGATGTATGGCAGAGCCTGGAAAGGAGAGGTTTAGAGAAAGGAATGATAGAGATGATTAAGGCATTGTATAAAAGCAATAAGAATAAGGTGAGAACTTCCAATGCAGAATCAGCTGAATTCGAATCGCAAATTGGATTAAAACAGGGATGCGTATTGAGCCCATTGTTATTCTCTATATTAATAGACGACGCTGTTAAAAAAGCTAAACAAAAAGGAAAAAATATGAAAGTAGGAAACTGGAAAATGAATGCAATTAACGTACAAGAATTAATGTTTGCAGATGATATGATACTGATAGCACACTCGGAAGAGACATTACAGCAAAACTTGAAGATATACCAAGAAGAACTAACAAAGATAAACATGGAGATAAACACGAGGAAAACAAACACAATGATAATAGCAGCAGAAGAAAGAAAACATAACATCAAAATCGGGGAAAAAGCATTGCAACAAGTTAAAAGTTACAACTACTTAGGAACAATCATTGAAGACAATGGGAGAATAGAGAAAGAGGTAAATGAGAGGATAGGAAAATCCGTAAAAATATTGACATATTGAGAAATTCGTTTCTGGATAAAAAAGAAATACCAAAAAAAAATAAAGACAGAGGTGTATAAAAGAGTGGTCAGACCAACATTAACATATGGTAGTGAGTCATGGATAACCACGAATAGAATCAAAAGCAGAGTTACGGTCATGGAAATGAGATTCCTAAGAAGAATAGAAGGAGTAACTAGAAGAGACAGAATCAGAAACACGACAATCACTAATAGTCTGGGTATCAAACCAATAGAAGTGGTCATAGAAGAGAGACAACTGGGATGGCTTGGACATCTACACAGAATGGAAGAAGATCGACTCACAAAGAGGATATTTGAAGCCAAAACAGAGGGCAAAAACAGAATAGGTAGACCCCGAAACACCTGGAAGGAGCAGGTGTATAGAACATTGGAAAAGAGAAGTATGGGATGGATTGAAGCTAAACAACTGGCTCAGAACAGGAACCTGTGGAAGATAAAAATAAGAAATAAATAGTCCGACACCGCAGGGTATAAAGGACATAGGATTAAAAAAAATATATATACAAGTTTTTTAACGTTGAGCTTAAAGAGCATACGTACAAGGATTTCTTTTTATTTATTTCTCGTTTATCATTTTTCCAAGTTTACTATATTTTATAATTTCATAATATATTCGATCTTCGTTTAATATTTTCTAGTTTCACATTTTTTCGTTTTATTCTAGTAGTCTTTAATTCAATATTTTCCTATAATGCCAAGAATGTTGAGCATCGTTATAGCTATTAACAAATAAGAACTACTTTTCACAATTTCTTCTTCGGAATTAGGTTTTAAGGGTAAGTATACTCTTGAATGGGATCTAATAATTCACTACAAAGCAATTCAAAGGGTAACGAACAACACGACACTTACGCTACATGGTATCGCTTCATGCATTGAACGCGACCAATCCGCCAACCTAGCGCAAGTCATTTTTAGGGCAACCAACACAACTTTTAAATTTATTGTTGACATTTCTACACATTTAATCTTGTGTCCATAGGTACCTTTATTGCGTTAGATTATTTTGTCTAAAAGTTCTATTAACTATGTGCGCCGCTTGGTTCGGTGACAATTCTACATATTTCATGATACTAATTAAAGATTATTTGCAGATGTATGAAAGAACACAAGCTGATTATATTGAAAAATTGCCGAAAGGAAAACACAGTTGCAAAGGGGTTGGTCGCACTCACCCTGATCCTTCACTAGTGAAGAAAATTGGTGAAGTTGTAGTGCCTGTTGGTAAACCAGCTACCTTAAACGAAGGTACAGCTTCTTCCTTATTGTACAATGAATACATTGTATACGATGTGGCCCAGGTTAATATCAAGTACCTAATACAGATGGATTTCAAGTTCAAATATTGAAAAATGATGCTTTTAATGCTTTGTTTCACACGTTACCGTTGTTTATTAATAAAACATTATTGTATTACTATTTATATTTTTTAAAATAGACTATAATAAAATAGACAATAATATAATGGGTATTTGTATTGCGATTGATGAAAAAAATTCGCTATGGCAGGCTTGCAGCTTTGAAATGGTGTAGCTCATGTGAAAGGTTCCCACATCGCTGTATCATATACAGTAGAATATTAATTTAGCACCTAGCTGCTAGATGACAAATTGTAAAAAGGAAGCAATATTCCATGTCTACTGCCTTCTAAGGTATGAATGAATAATACGAGGATTATCTTTTAAAGTACGTTTTGAAGTAAAAATGAACATGAAATGCTTGTGAAGCACTTATTTGTTAAACATACCTACAATTTTTCTACTTTACCGACCTCAACATTTGTCATAACGGACGAGTTTTTTTAGCCTCAGAATTGTTTCATGTGATGATAGCCAGTTATTATTTTATCGTCCGTATCGAAGCGCTATTCAAGCAAACAAATATGTATTCTATCGGCAAATCTGAACGTTTACAATGCAAACCATTACGAAAATTGCTTGAACAAACGTATTACCAACCGATGCTATTACACTGTTTCATGACGATGCAAGACCACACACTGCGACTCAAATTAGAGATCTGGACGGGCAAGCATTGAGTAATAAAAAATTATACCGGACATCTAGCGGATGGTACCCGTAATCAGAACCTTCGAATAAAAACAGGGAAATTTGTCAATAATTACTATTAAACGTCAGTAAATATATGGAAAGAATCTTAATTTTAAAGGCCTAACGCAACAGTTGCTGCTGTAAATCAGTTGTATCAATCGAACATTCTACAATAAATTGCGATGCACATGCCTTTGATGGCTAGTAAATGCAAAATACATCCAACTATTTTGATGATTCACAATCTAGTTTCGTAGCAATAATCGAATGTGTGCGAACAGCGGACTAAGTTGAAATATGTGCGGAAACGAGGTAAATTTTGCTTGAACACTCAAATATTTACTACCCGTTCAACTGTCATGATTTGAGATCAATTGAACAGTTGTTCTCTGAAAGTTTGTGAATTCTTTTAGTTTTTGTTTTTTATTCCTCTACTTTATGATCACATAGTATTTACATGGGCATACATAAGATGCCTTCTCCAGTTTGTAAGGACAGTCTCGTATATCTAACTGATGTATTCTTAACATACAAAATCGGCATTAAGAGTAAATAAATATTTTAATAATAAGAATAATTCATGCCTTCACATCCCAGAGCGGCTTTAACCAATTAAAGGGGGCGTAATGAGTTATCATTACGCTTGCGATGATTGTTCTCAACGTTCGCCATGAAGTGCGGAAAACCTTAGGAAACAGTCCCGAGGTTCGAACCCGACACCTCCAGACTGATAACCAAGTGCGCAAGGCACTGAGTTACCAGCTCATTTCATTGTTTTGAATTTGAATTAATTTCGCAAGTGCTGAAAGTAGCTCTAGTTAATTTCACAAAAAAAAATTTAGCATGCTTCCGACTCTTATTTTTTGACGTAATTTCTGAACTACTGGATATCTATCTTGCATAATGAGATTCTATTTACTGAGCAGCGTTGTAATCACAAATAAAATCACATTATGATAATATTTTAATTCATTTAGCATATGCATAATAAATAATTACAATAAATATATACATTACATGAACTAAATTCTACATCCAAAGGAACAGTGTAATAAAATATATTTTACATATCTTTGGTAGTAGTTGGGTTTATTTCTAATATTAAAATATTTAAAAAACTACCAAATTAAAATTTTAATATCTTACAAATAATGATGTAAAAGTCGTACATTGGTTATAAATTAAATTTAATCACCTACGTCGCTATCTTGATCGCCTATAAGAAACAGGAATTGAAACGCCAAACCTAACAAAAATGTACCTAGTAAATCTCCTAAGGCAGTTAAATATGGTATGGCAGAATTGTCTGGATCCACTCCAAAATGCCACATCCACAAAATCATCACGTGTGCTACATACAGCAATATAAATACTTGTAAAAGAGCAGCTGTTAAGTAGATAACCATAAAAATTGGGGTAAATGATGTATGGCCAGCCTTCAAGTAGGTTATAGTGTAAGAGAATATTAAGTGGCACGGTATTACCATAAACATTAAAATTCTAGCAGTATTCACTCTCCCGGAATCTTGCTCACAAAACGTTGTGCAAGGTCCCACACAAGCTTTTGTATTTGGAGGTAAATAACCTAAAACACTTTTAGAATGTAATTCGGTAGATAATCGACTTGCTTGGACCGACACAATATTTCCGCCAATACCGTTTATGATTAACTGAAATACGGCGATACCCTTGTATCTAGACACGCTATAATCTAAAATTAAACCACCAAAACTACTGATAATCATTGCATTAATTATGGGTGGCCAACCGTTGTCCAACACTTCTTTGCTGTAGGTGTTTTTACAAGCGAACCAACAGCAAGCTGGTACAAGAAGTACGGACGATGCTATAATAACCACTGGAACCCAGGGAATACTAGCATAATGTTTGTATAAATACGACACAAATAATGATAGTAAAGCTAAAGTTGTGAGATCACCTAAACTGGCGGCAATCGGTGTTGCAACATTGTCTGGATTTATTCGAAAGTAACGGGAGGTTAATATTATTCCTACCATCACTAGGCCTAGTAACAAACTAGCAGCAAACGATGTTCCGATGCTACTTGCGCACAAGAGCAGTGTATGATGTATGTTAAATGCACCTGAAGGTATCCATCCTAGAATAACTGCAGCAATGGATGCCAAAAATCCCACTACAATTGCTTGGCACTCTATCAGTGCTAAGTTACCAAGTATTATACCTAATTGTTCGTTTTTCTTATCTAAATGTCCTAAATTTGCATGCGTCGATAAACGTGATGCTAAGGTCATTTCTAAATTACCCTTCAGTCCCAGTAAAGCTGGTACTAGAATATACACTTCAGGGACGTCCTTATATACTGTCCAATGTTGTACGGTGTCCAATAGTAAACTCGCCGCTACCATTCCAAAGCCAGCAAGAAGAAACGGTATGAACATTTGAACCGCCATAGAAAGGATAGATTCATTACTTTGGAAGTAGGTGTTTGGTACACTTTCGTCGCCATCTTGTAGAAGAGAAGTATTAGAATTTGTTAAATCACGTTCTTCGTGATCCAGTAAAGGACTATTCATTTTGATGCGGAGATAAATGCTTAACAACGGTTAACCATCAATTATCAATATTTTTCTCGTCTTTCCCATCTCTTCTAGTATACCCTGAAATATAAAATTAACGAAAAATCAGTTACTTGTGTAATCTTTTATTATTGTTGGATAAAGCTTCAAGATAGTACATGTATATTTAGAAACATAAAAGTTAATAAAGTCTATAGATTAGTAGGGCGGCTTTTTGATATATGTCAAAAAATTCAAATTGAAAGATAATCACCTTGTATGCATAAATATAATTCTAAATTCCACACATTTTAAGCTAAGCTGAATTTTTGTTTCGGTGATTGCGCAAAATTATATCATGAAACTGAAATTACGGTAGGCAATTAATTTGTACATATAATAAATAGCTTGTAACTTTTTAAACTTGCTTGTTCTAAAGAGCAAAAGGAAGTGTAAAGAAATCTTTATCATGCAAAAACAGTCTTATCTTTCTACTGAGAATTGCTGTGATTGCTTTTTCAAATTATAAACCAATATATATTGAAATTGATAAATTACGCAGCAGTTATTTTTTCAATTAATTGATATGTGTAATGGATACAAAGTCAGTATCTAATTTAATATATATTTAACAGTTGTTGAACGCGTAATGATTTTTGTATTTGAACCGTCTCCGTTATGGCTCCTTTTTACAAAAGTTACAATATATCTAATATTACATTCAGAAATATGATTGCTGGTTTTTCAAACAGTACTTTTGTTTTGGATGTTATTGTATACGTAGTTTTTGTAACCAGTTTGAGACGAAGATTACAATTTGTCCAATAAAATGTACATTCAATAATTCAAATATGATTTATGGATATTTTCCAATACATTTTAAAACTAAAAGCATAACTATCTACAAAGCTTACTATTTGCACGACATGACACAAGCAAACATGTACAGCACTTTAATTGAGGAATTCACTTAATTACAAACGTTTTAATGTCCACACTCTATTAAAGTGTTTAGCAGACAGAAAGAAAAAAATGATTAACAAAACAAATCTTAGAAAAGTACCATAATTACTCTAATGTATACACGAAGAAAACTGCATATTAATTGATAATAAATTTATTTATCAATAACACGTATACAGGCAACATAACGAACATTACGTCTGCAATGGTTGATTACTTGATTGAGAATTCATTTTGTTGGTTATGTTGTGGTTACGTGCATACGTTCCTCTACAGTAGCTTTCAAAAGTATTCGTTAGGGAATGAGTTTATATCTGCAAATAATCAAAACTGCATTTTGTGTGAGGTTTCATAAGGTTCAATTTGCAGAATAAAATAATTCTTAATTACATATTCAAATCAGAATTTTTATTATACGAATGAAAATACTTTTGATAGATCCAATTTTTAAATGGATCTACTGTGCTGACACCACAAAAATATAACTGAAGACTTTGACCATTTCCTACTAAACCAATCTAGTAGACCTTAGGTTAGCAATTAAAAGTTAAAATATATTTTATTACTTTTCAGCTGTTTACTGCGCTTACTAAGCTTACTATGTTTTTTATATGTTATTTTCAAAATATCATGGAGATTTATTATGATTCACTAAATTTTAACTGCCGTTTTGGGTTAGCGGGTCCATAGTATACGTCATTCCCAGCTAAGTTGCAGGAACTGAGATAGCGTTAAACATTGCCAGATTTCTAATACAATGCTTATTTTAAATAAGTTGGTATATAGTCTGTATAATCATTACGTCATTTCGACAAATTTTATTAGAAAAAGTTTCCATATAGGTTCTTGATACTTATGATGAACTAATTTAGTATAAATTACGCCTGAAATAAAATGCACGAGAAACTATAACTAACTATAATAGAATAGAAAGAACGAAAATCTATCAGTTTAAATCTTTTTAAATTTTTATTGAAATATAATCCAAAACATAATTTTAATTTGGTTATTATAAGAAAAATAAATGTATTTATGGTTTATTAATAGTCTAAAATTTGATAAGTGACAGAAATGATAAACAAAACAAAAGCATGGTCCCAGGTACAAAGCCCGCCAAATCACTTGGCAATGCTCCTAGTTCAAAAGAAGGATAGTTACATGCAAGTTTATTAAAAGTAATAAAAGAGAGCTACACTTCATAAGTTTCAAGAAGTCGGTAATCTTTTGA
Source organism: Trypoxylus dichotomus (assembly GCA_023509865.1). Classification (NCBI taxonomy): domain Eukaryota; kingdom Metazoa; phylum Arthropoda; class Insecta; order Coleoptera; family Scarabaeidae; genus Trypoxylus; species Trypoxylus dichotomus. Next base: position 39,842,167 of record CM042074.1, on the reverse strand, counting down.
AACCTAACTATTTGTTATGCAGCCATTTTCAAAATTTGTGACCGTAGAAAATTCAAATTAATAAAATTGCTATAACATTATTGTTTATTACAATTTGGTCCTATATGATACGATCACATTAAAAAAAGTAGTTTTAGAGTATCTAAGCTGAGTCAATTATTAGATAAATTAAAAACTAAAGTAAATAAATTTATGCTGCTGTTAGCAAACAGAAAATTAATACTTCGAATATGATAATTTTCTACTACCTTTGACCGATCATCCAAGCACAGCAGAGATAAAAATAAATTACCGCAAAAATTTAATCTCATATTGCAACTTTCGGCGTCCTGTATGCGACCTTAATTAAACTTGGATAAAAACTTGTCGAATCGCAATTTTTTAACTACTGTATTCACATATATTTCACAGTTAGAGTTAGAAATAATAAATACGATCACGTATTCAGATGGGGGATAATTCCTACTTCGCTCAACCTCAAATTTTCAATTAATTCGGATTCTATTTTTTTGTTGATGACCGGCCCAATGGGGTTACAAGCTATTTTAGCTTGTCATAACCGTAGAAGCTTTAAGATGTAGGAAAGTGTGCGTAAAGTGTTCCATGAGCTTGTCACTGCATCTGCTCGCCGTAAAGGGTAAAGCGCCCATTTTTCCAATGGCGAATGGTAGTTCGAAAGCATACCAAACCCGCCCGAAAAGTACGGCCACTGTACTTGCCGGACGCTGGTTTTGGTACCTGAGTTGCCAAATTTAAGTGCTGGCCTTCTTACTACTGGGCCATCAAGGCGTTAAACAAAATAATACACAAAGGAGCATTACGAATTAAAACTTAAGTTTTATGTTTTGCACATTAAAAATTTATATATGAAATAGATTTGTTCGTTAGAAAAATCACAAATCAGTCAGATGACATTCGGATTGGTTGCACAAAATCAAAACAAAATTACCTTAGAATAGGATTTCCCGGCATTGCCCCGCTGTGCTGACGATTTCACTCGGAAGGATAATGTGCTATGGCTTTGATTGCGTATCTTTTTCCACTTTTACGATTTTTATATTTTAGCTCGAATATTTGCAGCATGTCTTATTTTGATGTTGCTACGTGCATTCCTTTAGAAGTTTTGCTACATTAAACAACAGTACAGTATATATAAACACTATTTTATATTGTATTTGCGTTATCTGTTCCATTCATTGAAAATCATTCCTTCTTTTATCTTAGGATACAGCTTAGTTACCTTACTTTCTGTGTCCCAGTTTATGATTTACAATTTATGGTAACACCACCTGAGAGGTGAAGGGATACCTGTTTACAAATACGATTCAAATGAATCAATAATTTCTCAAACTCCACCATTTAGTTTGCATATTGTATGAATGTATATTTGAGTTTCCAAACTAATTTATCAGTGAAGATTAAAAACATCCACGACGGGGTTACTTCGAAACACTCAACGGCTACTGTACTTAAATTTTTGTGAAGTTCAATTTATTTTGATATCTACTGATAACAATTTTCATGTTATTTTTTCTATCTCATTATTTATAGTATCATTTAATGTTTAGTAAATGGTATTATATTAATCTCCGGCTTGATACTGATCTGATAACTATTTTCCCTCTGTTAGTTTGGTTAACAGCATTTTATCAATTTGGATTATAATCTTTGATAATGGCATCATTTGAATAATTTGCGATGAAAAAATTTACGTATATAACTCAGAGGAAATGGGTACTAATTGTCTTTGGTTTATTTAATCACTTGAGAAGCGTAAATAATTTTTAATATCGCAAAGGGACCATTAAGCTTAATAAAATTTTGATTACATACCTTTCCATATATATAATTCAAATGTATTCTGTAATTCAACGCTTCGCCTAATAAAACAACAAGTAAAGCGAAGTTTGTGTATCTTAATTCTACGGCGATTATAAGCAACAATATGAATTTTACTCAGATAAGTGAAGTAAAAAATGTTGTTTTTAATGGGCGATATGTTGTAGACTACCCGTTCTTCATATTTTCTTAACGTATATAATGCCTTAGAAATGGCTTGGATATTGGTATATAGAAAATGTCTATGGTTGTAGTCGCTGTTTGTCCTCACCAAAAAATGGAATGTACGCAGTCCTAAAGTTCGCTTATTTATTTGCATTTAAAACACTGATATGGTGGAAAATTATAGCTACAGAAGTATTTTGCAAAGTTAAACTTACACATTACTTTATTAAATATGTGCTTTCATTTATTGTATTTGATATCTGTCATTAATATTAAATAAATGCAATGCTAAAGTTTAAAGTTTTTATTCAGGAATGTTTACAAATACGCACTTTAGCTCTTAGTGATATATAAAAAAACATGTAACATACAAATGTATTAACATCAACAAGTTAATTTTGTAACTATTCACTACTTAGTCCATTGTATTTCGACATAAATAATGATTATTTGTTATAAATCTATTAATCCGCTACACTGTTATGGAGGTAAATTAAAGCGCACTGATTCATTATGTATCACTCGTATTAAGTCTTGGTTAATGCAGAAAATGAATCGAAGGCAGGCTATTTCGACTACCGTGTTGTCGTACAGCCTTACTATATTACCAGTCGTAATAGGTCGTCCATCCACAAATATTGGTCTTTTCCCTTCTGATGACAAATAGAACTCCCCAGTGTTTCGTAATCTGGATAAAAATAAATCAATAAATTTCTACTTCGTGCAAAAGTTAGTGATAAAAGGCATTTTTAAAATAGCTCTAGTATCGATATCTGTATAAAACAGAATCATATACTAAAATATAGTTTACATTTTACATGTGCATCAGGTTTTACTTCATTTCAATTGGGTAATTTTTCGTTTAAAATAAATATATGACATGGAGAAACATGCAACACAACAATTAATGCAGTTTCTGAATCGCTGCAGTTCAATGTAAAGTAAAATAATAGCACTATGGTTTCATTGCAACCCTTTTACATAACTTGAAAGCCGTCCGTACTACTATTGAGATCAAGATTACGAAGAAATCTATTGACAAGAAAGTTAGTTGACTGCACTCTGAACCAAAATACCGTTAAGAAAATAATTTGTGGAATACTTCCCGTTTGTATATGCTGTGAATATAATTTAATAACATATTAAGTTCTATATCTGCGTAGGATATACATATTATTAAATTAATTTTAAGCGGTACAAATTGATAAGAATGTGCATGTACTACAAGCAAAAAATGGAAAATAATCACAGAATAAAAGATAATAAGATAATTTAAATTTCTACGCTATTTGCTTGTTTATCGGTTTGTTCTCATCATTTCTTTTAACACGTCCGCTACGTGATTAAATCGCTAGCCACCTACAAGTACGTTAATCTGCGGAGGTAACACAGCCAAACGCGCACTGAAATGAAAGAAATGGAGTGATGAAACGCAGCCGAAAACTGTATACAACCTTATGACAAAAAGAAATGCCAAACTAAACAATGACTGAAAGGACGAGGAAAATAAACAAACCAAGGAAAGGATACTTAGACACAGTAAAATTTACATATTTTTGATTGTCGTACCATGGTGGTCTCTGAATATATTAAATTATATGTTAAACACCACCGTTCAAAAGTATTAGCATTAAATATACAGAAATGCTGAATAAATAACATTATGTAAATTCCTTTATCACCTGCAATAAACCAAAATTGGTTATTGCCACTACATGGGGATTATTTAGATTTTTCTGTTAAGGATACTTTTAGTAATGATGTTTTAATGATAACGGACAAGTTTTGGAGTAGATTATCGAAATTGCCCTCAGTTACGTTTCTGTATTTGTTGTGAGGTATTCCTGTGCGACTACTATTGTTGAGGCTGTAAAACATGCCGAAACGAAGAGAGTTAAACATAGAAACGCGGGCTCTTATAATTGTGCACTATTAAACTGGAAAAAGTAGCCAGCAAATTGCGAAACAATTAAAGTTAAGTAATACTACCGTAGACTATACCGTCAATAAAATACCGACAAAGCGCCAGTTTTCTGAATAAAACACGAAGTGGGATACCCAGAGCGACAACTTTTGCGAATGCAATAGTGCTAACTAGCAAGGGAAGTCGACGGAAAAGAACCCCAGAGATCACTGCTGGAACTAATGCAGGCCGTCAAAAGTCAATAAGCGTAACTACAGTCACAGATCAACAGAATAACCAGAAACGTTTAAACTCGGCTCGTAAACACCAGCATTGGCCGATGAATCAATGTTCGAGATATTCGGTTCAAGAAGACGTGTTTCCGTTTTGATACTTACAGGTGAGCGTGCAATAGAACAACGTATTCCTACGGTTAAACATGGCGGTAGTCCTATAATGATCTGGGGCTGTTTTAATGGTACGGCCGTGGGTGACATTGTAAGGATCGAGGAAATGTTAAAGAAAGAACAGTATCGAAACATTATAGAGAACAATGGTATTTCTTCAGGATTAAGGCTTTTGGGTCCAAATTTTGTACTCCAACAAAAGAGTGAGCCGAAGCATGCGTCTAAATTGTGTAGACTATTTGGAACACTTGGAAGCAGACGGATCCATCAAAGTTATGGTGTGACCTGCCTAAAGTTCCGATCTAAACTCCAGTTATCGTGGCAGGAACTTAATCGGGAGGTCAGAAAAGCAGTGCCAATATCGCAAGAAAGTGCAAGACGTAGACGCAAATTGACAAAACTAATTGCAAGAATGCCGTGATTGTGAGCTGTCGTTATCAAAACCGAAAGAAGCCACATAGACGATTGAAAGGTTTAGATATAATGTGTAATATCTTACTGGCAGTACATGTAATTAACTATGCATATGTAAATAATAATTATGTTCACTTTTTCACTAGTGCTTTTAATCTTTTCTTTTAAATCTATGGGTGCCTAAATACCTTGAAACGGTAGTGTATATATCGGCAATAGTATCATGGGAATGGTGGGAAATTCGAAAAATTAAGGATTTTATTTATTGATATAATAACTTTTATATGATTACGTCGTTTAAAGAAGACCAACCAAAATACCATATCACTAAACAGTGAAAGTTGATGCTTATTATTTTGAATGTTATAAATCCTATATTTGTATTAAAATATGGTCCTTTTAGGAATATTATAATTTTGTCTGGCTAGGTTCTTAATTTCTTATTTAGCTTTACAACTATTTGAATCAACCATTGTGAGTGCCTGGCTCTACACCTTCACTTTGAAAATATTTAGAAAATAATAATGACTATAGTCCATCGTATACGAATAATTTTGAGTATAAACATTGCATTTTAGTAAATCAGTATCTTTTAAATGCTCAAAACTTGCGTGCAATATTAGCTCCCTGTTGTTATATAAAACAATGATGATTTAGTATTTACTGGTATAAGCATAATGCATTAAAATTACCTAAGTGTTCCTTGTCTTCTTGATACTTTGTGAGCTGGCCCCTCCAACGCCAAATCAATATCAACATTGTGCCCTTTCGCTGACCTCCCTATGGTGATTTCTCTACTCCTCATCAAATACCGTACCATTCGACCTCGTAATACAGCCAATGTCTGACTATCTAGTTCACCAGGACACACTCCAGTGACACTATCAACTAATACATTCCACCGACCTATTTCATTTTCCAACTGCCTTATCTCTCTAATATTACGTCTTTGTTGGAGTCTCAATTCTCTATCTAATATTTCATCTGATGGTTCACTTAACTCCGAATCTTGTATTAAGTCTTCAGCATCACTAAAGGCCAATACAGGTCTTGCTGCTGTTGGAAGAGGCACTAACATTTGGTCAGGAAGTAAATGATACATTCTCAAAGTATTCCAATGCTTTTGCAGGGCTGCTGCTGTACGGCCAGAATAGAAAACTTCAGGATGCTGTGAGAGCATCTCCGAAAATATATTGATATCTGGATTCGACTGCTAATAAATATATGTAATAATTTAATAAGGATACAACTAATTAGCTCTATAACAGAATTATAGAAATCTTACTCACTGATTTTATGGTACTAAGAAGTTGCTCCTCTTGTGTACTCCATAATGCTCTATCTTGAACAGCGGCAACCATATCTGGATGCAAATTTCTCATTGCTGCAACTGCTACTCTTGATACTGCTTGATCATACAATAAAGCATACCAGCGCTGCTGCAATTCTTGCACAGTGAAACGACATGAGAACTTCGTACCTAAATGTACTGTTCTCAAATCATTTGTTTGCTGTACACCTATCACAAGAGCTAAATCATCAGTTGGTTTCCAGCGACCTAAATCTTTTGTAGCAATTTGGTTTTGTTGTCTTCCCCTCTTGTTTCTCCTATAACCTCCACTTATCGATTTTGAACTTGGTTTTCTTCGTACATCAGATTGCATTGTGGGAACAGCTACAGCTGTTGCAGGAATGGAAGGACTTGTTGCAGAGAAATCTGAATGTGATGATTGTGTTCTGGATCTGCCACTCTAAAAGCAATTATTACTAATTTCATAACTTAATGAATTGTAAACATACCTTTATATTAGAAACACCTGGTAACCCTAAGCTATATTCAACTAATTCATCATCGAATTTCTTTCGTTTAATCGATCTATTAGAGCTATGTTAGATTGAAATTATTATTTGTTTACACAAATTACAAGCAAGTAATATTACAAACCTTCGACGTTTAGTTACATCGGAAGCATCATGTAATAATTGCGTTTGGGACGAAAAAACACCATTCTTTTCGCTACCGGAATGTATAATGTCAGAATCGTTCAATAAACTGTTCATTTTTCGATTTTCTTTTCCAAGGAGAATTATATTATATCAACTACAACAATTGACACTCGAAAACAAACACTTTTTGACAGTATGCAAAAATTGAAATCGCTTTCGGTATTATCCGCTGTTCAGTTTTTACCAACCTTATATGGTTTTTACACAGAACCATGACAGAATCTGTCCACGTCCATCTGGCGCCAAAAACCATAAATACGACGTATTTAATGTAGGAGCTTTCTAATAGATGGTCGTGTCTAATTTAAACGTTCTGATTAATTCTATGAAAAGTTTTTGATAAATTCTGACTTCTGACAGCACATGGCATTTGAAATTACTATTCGAAATCGAAAATTTCAATCGTATATTTTACTTAATTTCGACAAAGAGATTTATCAGATGAAAGGTAATGTGCTAGGCCCTGCAGGCATTTGTTTCCATTTCAAGGTTTGGTAGTTTTTAAAAAGTATTTTAAAAATCAAGTAATTCACCTGGATATTCATTTACGTGATCACATACCAAAACCTAAAATTTCTTATCAATGTGTTTATCCATTTCTTAACTATTTTACTATTTTTTAACGAATCTGGGTAGTTTAAAGCTATAATTACCTAATATCATGGTCTAAAATTACTCTCTGTTGTAGTTTGTACAAGACTAGAAGCGACAAGTCTCCTGCAATGAAACCCCTCTCCTCAAAGCGATTAATGCGAATAGAGAAAAAGAAAAAAAAAATGGCAGCTTTAGTTGAAGTTGCGAAGTTGAATGCCAATGACAATAATAAATTTTTAACCATATCGCATGATGAAGCAGGAAATGAAAGTTCAGTGTCACTTAAAGAACCAAGTCCAAAAAGGTTACGAACAGATAGCAACTTTAAGGAAGATAAATTAGACGAAGCAAAGTAAGTTGTATATACTTTTTTCAGTTCTTTTTTATAAATAATGATTTATCTTGAAGATTACAGAATAACCACGATGAAGATAAAAGGGATGATAAAACTATTGCTGCTATCCCTTCAGGAAAGCCTAAACTATCTGGTGAAGAGTACCTTAAACTTAAAAGAGCTCTTAGGGAGCGAAGCAATAAGCTACGTATACAACCAAAATTATGGCTAAGGGACATTGGAATAGCAGCCAGTTTTACAGTTAATGTTGAGAATAGAGTACCCTTATTTCTTTCGGATATACAGCATTTAATCATGTATTCAATTATTGGCTGTCACACACCTTATAACCCAGCAAGATGGTGCCAGCTTGATAAATTTAACAGATTACAGAATACATGTGTTCTGGTAGTGGAAAATCTTTCAATGTATGAGTATATATCTAATGAAAGTTTGTTTCCCTTCACTACTTCAATGTTTGAAACAAAATTAGAATTTTTAAACCCAGAAGGCTATAGTGGTGATTTTATACAAGATCTCTTAATGGTACCGATAACATGTAAGTAAATACTTTATTCATAGATTTTAATAGACAAGATTTATTTGGGTTGACTTTTTTGTTTTTTAAATATTTATTTGCTATCCATGATTGCACCATTATATTGGTTCAAGCTTTTAAATGTTTAAATATCATAGAAGGATGGTATCAGATGTTCTAGATACCATTTGCAGATGAGCACGTAAAAGTAACTGATAGTTAGGCAAATCAGCTTTAAAATGAGTGTATGTTTAAAAAAGGATAAACTTTCATTTTCTATATTTTGCAAAGTGTATAATTAAGCTTCATTTTGTTTCCTTGATTATAACTGACTGTTCTTTCAGCTACCCAAATGAAAAAATACATAAATATTTATGGATCCTTGGAACAAGCTGTTGATAATACTGACTGTCTATTTGATCTTGTTAAAAACGTTTTTCCTGTTGACAAAGAAACTAAATGTAATGGCAATGAAAAATTACCAGAAAAGGATAAATTTTCACGTACTCAGCTAATGCTTTCTGGATGGCAAATGGTAGAAGAAAACTACCCGTTACCAATAAAAGGTCTAATGGAAAGAAAATACAATGATTATGTGCTAACGAAGGACACTTACAATGATGTTACCTCATCAAGTCCCATGTACGGGCTCGATTGTGAAATGTGTTTGACAACTAGTGGCGATTTAGAGTTAACAAGAATATCCATAGTTGACGAAAAACATCAGACATTTTATGATAAGCTGGTAAAACCAGATAATCGAATTACAGATTACTTAACTAGATTTTCGGGTATAACACCAAAGATGATAAAGCCAGTATCAACAAAATTGAAAGACGTACAAAACGATTTAAGGAAGATATTACCCTCTGATGCTATCTTAGTTGGTCAAAGTTTGAGTGGCGACCTCCACGCATTAAAGATGTTCCACCCATATATTATAGATACAAGGTATGTATATACTTACATAGGATTTGTGGGTGACATTATCTCTTGTATTTACTTGGTCAGAAGACATTCGTTCAGTTTTTGGAAAAGGATATTATCCACAGAATATGATTCAGATATACTATAATACAGCATACCATTTCAAACATTGGTTGCATTCAGGAAAGCACCACGCTGCAGCTTGGACGTGCCAAAATGACGTCAAGCTTTTCAGCGCTTTCTTGAAGCTGTTTGCATTTTTTTGCAGTGGAAAAATTATATACTTTATTGCAGCGCTGCAATAAAATAACGGCAAAATTACCAGCTTTATGTTTTGTTCACTAAATACTTTCTAATATTAGTTCTCTCCTTTTGTACAGCCCACGTCTGAGTCATTACTTCACTATTGTAGGTAATAGCATCACACAAATGCGTAATAGCTAATACTTTTCAAACAGGAATTCGGTTTAGAAATGTTTTGGTGATTAGGAACTTACTATTTTTCAGACTCTGATATCATACACAATTTATCACATCACCTTTGACCAATTAACTTCCGATAGTCAAAAGGTAAAGTGCCCAAATTGTTACTGCGACAATAAAGTTAAAAATAAATTGATAAAAGGACAAAATACATTCTTATTAAAATGTTATAAAACGCACTAACTTTAGTTAAGAACTAAGAAAACTGAAAATAAAACACTAAGCAACTTGGTGCATTCAAATGTGAATCTATTCGCTGTTTTTCTTAATTGACGATCGTCCAGAGAACGTGTTGGTTTTTTGGGGCGCTGCAATGTACCGCTGCTTTGCGGCGCAAGGTGGTCTAAAATATTAACAGAATACTATGAAGCTGATTTCGTTTTAGAAGCTGTGAAGTTTATGAGTTAGATACACCGTGTTTGTTGTGCAATTTTTTAGATAGAAATCAATACTTTATTTTATTATGAAATTATTTAATCTCCCGCAAAAGCATCCATTACAAAATTTACTAATTTGATGTGCGAATATGGCTACGAAATTTTTACTCACTTTACTCAGTGTATTTCTTTGTAAAAAAATATTTATATTCGAAGTAACACATTATGTTGTACAAAATGTATCGGCGCTAACGCTATGTCGATTTGTAATTGGTGCCATTAGATAAGAGCGGTTGCCATTGAGGATGTAGGATGTAACTGTTGTCTCCCCCATTCAAAAATCGATGATAGCCGCTGTCAACAACAATATATCCAAAAAAGCATAATTTCCAGAGACTGGAAGTGATCTAAATTTTATGGATTGCGAAAAATCCACAACCCAGATATACTATTTGGCCTCATCGTCAGCGTTATTGATAGTCCGATCTGCAAATTCCTTAAAATCTATACGGGCAACAGTGACTCCTTTATTTTAAATTCATTTCACTTTGTAGAACATCGACAAAAATTCACACTAAACTCACAAAACATTCTAGTTAGCATCCCACATATGGCGAATGAATGTTTGTCTTCACCTACTTGCAATTCCGTGGCAAATTTTAAGAATAAGCTGCAGGAACTGCCATGGGCTTACTTATCGGTATAATATTTTTAAGTGTTTACATATGTAGATGGCACATTCGTTATCTGGTCGCATGGAGAAGAGTCTATATTCGAATTCTTTTCCTTCTTCAATCGGTCATAAATACTTTAGTACAGAGATAGCTCGAAAGAAAGAAGTAATGACAATACTAAAAGGGTGCTAACCAAAACGGTAAAATTTGCAACAGTAGAAATAGAAAAACAGAAATAACACAATTGATAACATCCTAACTGCCGACATATGCGCCAAGATTGCTGTAAATCGACAACAAACAATTTATATGATATATATAAGCCACCGATGTGTGTACAACGTATTCGCTGCAATGGCGCGCAGTTATTAAGAAGTGGATTTTTTTTGCAATAAATTAATGTAAAAATTATGTAATGATTAGAGACCTGATTATATGCAAAGTGCATATATTTTATTTTATTTATTTATTATATTTTACGTCTGTATGTAGATGTATTACACTGATTAAAGTTAATTAGCATTGATTAAATCCGGTCTCTAGTAATGACTTTCTAAAAAAAGGTTTTTGCTCGAAGAACAGCATTGTGTATTAGAAGATGTATGTTGAGTGATGTCCCAACGCGCCATATACACTACCATCCATAGAAGTTTGGCCAAGTAAAAAGAAAATAGAAAAATTTAAAAAGTCAAAAATAAAAGGTAAAAAAATTAAGAAATAAATGTACTACTCTTAAAAATAACAACTATCAAAATCTAATGAAAAGTTTTATTTTTTTTTATTCCTAATAAAATTCTTAAAACATTATTTTCGTCAAAAAAGACCTACTTTTTGTATCGATTACCGCTCGAACAACTCGCGGCATCCTTTCGACTAATTTTTTGAGGATTTCGCCTGGAATATTGTTCCATTCTTGTTGATGAATATTCTGAAATTGTTCGTTGGAAGTAGGAACGACACTTTGAACTCTTCTATCAAATTCATCCCACAGTAATTCAATAGGGTTGGGATCTGAACTATGTAGTGGCCATGTCATAACTTGCAAAATATCTGTTTGATTTTGCTCGTTCAGATACTGTTCGTATATTCTGGCTGTCTCGCTGATTAGTCGCAGCTCAGAAGGAATGGCATGAGTATCCAACATTTCGCGATACTGCTCTTTCCGCATTATTCCTTCGATTCGATGTAACGTTCCTGTTCGTGAGTAAGAAATGCAACCCCACCCTGTTTTATTGTCGGTGCAATGCAGTCGGGAAGCATCTTTCCACTAGCGAAACGTCTGACAAACACTCTCCTGCTTTGACCAAACACTTTAAATATTGATTCGTCAGTACATAAAACATTTTGTCACTGTTTTGCCGTCCAATCCCGATGTTCACGGGCCCACTGTAGCGTTTTCAGTCGCGTACCCCGATATAGCAGTGGTTTACGAGCAGTTACGCACCATAAAGTTGGTGCTGGTTTTCTACTATTTCGGTTACCCAATAATTGTAGTAGACGATCGTCTGCTGGAGTGGTTATTTGTGAGGCACCTGGACGGTCACGATCTTCTAAGTCGCCAGTTTCTTGATATCGCCCAATGGTGTATTTTACTGTCGTCGTGATTAGATTTAATTTCTCACCGATTTGCTTGCTGGCAAAACCTTCTTTATGCAAAGTTATTATACTGGATTGTTTAGCAACACCTATTGATTTACCACGAGGCATGTTGAACAGTGGTTTTCACTTACTGTACCGCTGATCACAATAATATTCAAACTGAACTGTTGTGAGCTTGGTAATCGCAGTAAACGTTCGAGTCAGGCAGGGACCACCCCTAAGAGAAACAGAGAGGGGATACAATAACCTGTTTGGTACCATTGATACAACTTATCTAATAAATAAATTAGAATAATCCGTTGTAAATGAGGATGATTGTGCCGGGCCATAAAGTGCTTAACTACTTCTTTTCTTCATAATACTATAATTATTTGAATTGAATTTAAGATAGATATTTATTAAGGTTATCATCGTTCAATGCAATAAAGTTTTTTAAATTAAAGTATTGTAGACGGTAGTGTACTCGTTCTAACACGCAGTGCAGCTCTTCGAACAAGAACGTTTTGTTTAGAAAGTCATCACATCATTTTTATTTTTAATAATAATTAAAACTCGATGTTAAACTCTTGATTGAAATATTTTTTAATTGAAATTATTTCCGAATCACCTTATAACACAATTTATAACATTATACAAATACATACGATTGTTTTAGTGTTATCTACAATCTAACTGGTGAACGAGGACGAAAGACCAAGCTGAAAGTCTTAGCCAAAGAGTTTCTACACGAAAATATTCAAGAAGGTCGTCACGGTCACTGCTCAACGGAAGACAGTTTAGCATCACTAAAATTAGTTCAGCTAAAGCTAACTAAACATCTTTACTACGGAGATGCAGTAATGTCAAATGTTCAAGATCAAATAAGACAACATAGTGCGTTGGGAAATCCAAATTATGCAACGAGTATGCTGCGACATGTGACTAAAATGGAGAAACAGGCTTCTGTTACCGCATTAGAAGACATAACTCAAAAATATAGTTATTTTACATATAAAGACAACTTACCTCAGAGCAATAAAATTAGTTTTACGCAAGCACACACCAATAGTGCGGTTATTGAAAAATGTTGTTCTTCATTTAAGAATTTTTCGTTGAATATCGGACACGTCAAGTTAACGGACATCCAACAAAATTCGGAAACTGTATACAAGGAGGTTGATATTTGGATCAAGAACGTATATGAACAGTCTGGCATGCCTAGCTTAAATGTAGTGATATTTAATGGTGGGTTGAAGAACGCATCGAACGGCTGCTGTCTTTTAAAAGTGAAAACTGTAAATAATACTAATATATCAAGTCCAGAGTGATCAAGCCATAGTTAGAGCAAAAGTGAAATTTCAGTGAAGATATACAATGAAGAGATCTCTAAGAGATCTTTAAGATCAACATGTGTTACATTATTATATTAGAATAATAAATATAATGTATTGATTCTACCAATACACTATTATTTTATATCATATACCATTATGTTTTTTATTTCATTATAAACTAAGTTATGGGAAATGCGTGACAATGGAATTTCCAATTTCTCTCTTTTGGTATTCATTATCACAATGTAAAGTGCAGCCGTACAAATAAAATATTTTTGTTTAAAGTAATGCATTATTATCATTTTTGTATGTGAATGATGTAAGTCTACGGACTCGCATTATTCATCTTTCTTACTAGAGAAAAAGTTGCATATACTGGTTATAAGAGAAAGTAATTAATTAATAGTCATTTTTGCAATTAGGGCCATTAATGCCTATGACAGCTGCGACTTGTATTCTTAGTCTGTCTGCACGGTATTCGCTTTTGTGTAGTAGTCCACCAGATGTTCACTACGTACGGGTTTTTATAATGTGATCGAAATTATATTGCATCGAAATTACATTGTATCAGAACTTCTACTGCTGTTGTGGGGCAAGTGCTCATCATTTATGACTTCAAACCCCAGCTTCTACCGATGAACCTCCGACATGTTTGTAAAGCTGTGCTGTTTTTCCCCACAAGTGAGCAATGTGATAGTTCCATGTTAGTTTTTTTGACGAATGTTACCAAATATTTAGCTTTGTCGTTAAAGGTAACTCTATAAATAGATTTTTTTTCTCCTAATAAAAAGAACGGTTAATTACTTTTGAAATTTATGTGTGATTCTAACACGTATGAGTATGATAGCTCTTTATGTAGGTTGCGATATAACTTTATCACATTTGCTGCGAATCATAATTATCTAGTAGGTTGTCAGTATACCCCTACACTTTCTGTCCACAGGTTAGGAGTCAGTTTAGATGATTTACCAGAAGAAATGTTATTACAATTTTTTAATGAGATACTTTGCTTTAAATTTACAGTTCTCATAAAATTAATCATTTTACTTTAACGATATCAGATTTTGACAAAAAGTAAATATAACTAAAATCGGAACTATGTTTCATATTAATAAACACTAAAAACACTTATTTTATCTTAAGAAACTAATGACGAGAATCAAGATCATATATACAGCTGTGGCCATATGTATTCGCCACTCTCGTTTTGAACGTGTTACACGAATATTATTGTATTTCTAAGAAGCAGGGTCGATGACGGACTTAACTAGGTACCTGGTAATGAGGGTTTAATAGTTTATTGTAGGCCATTCTGAGTAAATTAGAAAATAGACCTAAAATTGTAATTTCTGAATATTTCTTCAGTCTTTCTTAAAAGTTGTAAGAGTAAGGTTGAACTAGTTAGAGTGAAGATATTGTGTCTGTGATTATGTCTGTGTAATACGATAGTATACAGTAAAAAGTAATGGCGAAAACACGCGAATTGACGGAGGTAGAGCGAGGACAAATTGTGGTGTTAGAAAAGCAAGGGTTCTCGGTGTCTGCTATTGCCCGACAAGTGAAATGTGCGCGATCGACAGTTAGAATGACGATAAAACGATACAAAGAGACTGGATCTTTGACAAACAAACCGAAAACTGGTCGAAAAAGGAAGACAACTAGCAGAGATGAGCGAGTCTTAGAGCGGATGTCTTTGCGAGACCGGAAAAATGGGTTTAAACAGCTTTCAAGTGAGCTTTTCCGGCTACATAATGTTGCTATTTCTTCTCGCACGATTAGAAGACGCGTTTGTGAATTAAATTTAGGTGGATACAAAGCTCGACATAAACCACGGTTGTCTCCGCAAGAAAAGAAAAAGAGACTGCTGTGGGCTAAAAGTCACCGCGACTGGACCATTGACAATTGGGCCAATGTTATGTGGACGGATGAGTCAAATATTGAGGTAAGTAGTACATAATTATTGTATTTGCGGTATTCTGTATTCAATTCCTGGTATCTACAATGTTTTTATTCTTTTTAATGGGTTCCAAAATGTAACAGTATTCATGTTTTTGTTGGTAGCTTTGTGGTAAACCTGGGCCTCAATACGTGCGACATAGGCGAGGAGAGGCCTTCCATCCAGACTGTATCATCCCGACTGTCAAGTTTGGGGGTGGTAGCATAATGGTTTGGGGTTCCATGAGTGCAACAGGCGTCGGAGAACTGTTCGTCTGCGAGGGCCGAATGAACAGTCGGACGTACATCGACATGTTGGAAGAAGTTCTGGAGCCGTGTGCGTTAAAATTATTCGATAATGATGAGCCAGAGTATTACTTCCAACAAGATAATGCACCGTGCCATAAATCTCGCGAAGTAATGCGCTGGTTCGAGGAAAATAACGTGCGGGTCCTGGAATGGCCGGCACAATCCCCGGACTTATCGCCAATTGAGCATTTATGGTACATTTTAAAGCGAAATGTAGCTAAATACTCATCTACCACAAAGCAATGCTTAAAAACAAAAACATACGAAGAGTCGAATAAAATCACCCCCGAACAGTGCTACAACTTAGTGAGCAGTATGCCCCGACGAATTCGTGCGCTGATAAAAGCCCAGGGAGGAGCTACCAAATATTAAGCAATATCTGTATATATCTGTATACACTCACAATGAAACATTTTCATCGATCAATTTTCTTTTATTTATATTCGTCGGAATAAAAAACAAAAAAGGGTGGCGAATACATACGGCCACAGCTGTATTTCTGTATCGAAAATTCATTACAAACATCTGTAATAAATTTTCGGTTTTCACTTTTAATGTAAGTTGTTTTGCTGGAACAACTGCAGGTGATTTGGTGAAAATTGGTGGTACAATGCGTAAAGAAGAGTATTTTGATATCTTGTAAAATCATGTTATTCCGTGTGGAAGTGGTCTTGTTAGTGAGCCGTTCGTGTTCTAGCAGGACAATGACCCCAAACATACGGCTCGAATTTGTAAAAACTTTACAGGAGAAAGCTGCAACAAATGAACTAAAATTAATCATGTTGCCTCAAAGTCCCGATTTATCCCTTACAGAGGTTTTATACGATTAGCCTGATCGAAGGGCTAGGCAGCGATAACCTCAAAACACCTAACACCCATGGGAATATTTACAGAAGGCAAGGTAACAAATTAACGCGGACTGTCTCGGAAAGTTGTTTCGAAGAATGCCTAAGATTTGTGCAGCAGTTATCAAAGCCAAAAAGGAGGTCATATCGAGGAAAATAATCTTACGTGCTAAATAATGCATAAATATTATTATGTTTGAATTAATTTACTTTTATTTGACGACGGTTATATAATTTCATTAATAATCACAATAAAATGTTACTATATCTGTGACGTTTTGTAAAATATGTTGCTGCTTCCAAACTTTTGGACGGTAGTGTATGTGCCTGTAATTTATTGGTATATTTCGGTTCGCCATTTTATTATTTTGTTCATACCTCATGCGACATGTACTGCTGTATTCTGATCATATTGTATAGGGACAAAACAAACAGTGCCTTTTATTGATCAAAGGTATCTACCACACTTGTAAGGTATTATATGTTACTTGCATTTATTTTGAAATGTTTGCTATGCCTAACTGATTTAACTAATTTCTCAGTCCATGCATTTGATATTTTTTCATTTTCTTAGTAGGTTTTAATTTTCATGTCGATATGTTTATTTAAGGAACAACGTAGTTATTTAAAAATGTGTAATAACTTCTTTCAGCACAGGAAATCCAACACATTTTAAATAGTAATATATTTTTTTTGTTTCTACATAATTAAAATGGATTTATATTTTTTAAATATGTTCATGTTTCTTTTTGTACTTATAAATCCCGGATCCTATTTCATTCATGAATTTAACATCTAGCTAAACTTTTTGCTGGTGTCTCATATATAAAGTCTTTCTATTTCATCTCGACCAGTATTTCTTCACTGGCACACAGAACATGAAAAAAGTGAATTTTACGGGTATAGAAATCACAGAAAAACTGCTAAGGACGCATAAACGATTTAAACTTTATAGTAAATTAGAAAGCCTCGTATGTAGCTCAATAAAATATCTACTTTTAAAAATACAATGCGTACACCAACCTTTATATATTTATATCTAAAATTGGGAAAAGCAATACCATCTGGTGGTATATAATCATAATTTGGACGTTACAATGTCTTTCAGGTTTCTATGACATCTCTATCATATAATTGCGAAGCTACTCTACTATAGCGGTCTTCCACTGTTCGTTCCACGTCCGTCTAAAGCCTTTTACCTCATAGCCAAAGGTTTTCTATGCTCATACCTTATTTATTACCCACTTAGGTAGCTGTATAGCCAAATCTTATGTTCGATTTTTTTGGAATACTTTTATTATTTGCTTAAGGCTAAGCAGAAACACTGTACGTAAGTTTCTAAGGCCTTTGCAGCTTTCTCTGAATATTTATCTCTGAAATTTCCTCATTCTAGATGGAAATCCATTCTAATAAATCTAATTTCTTTATAATTTTTTCTTTGTTATGAAAATCGTGAAATGTTTCACTACGATTATACTTACCTATTGTAATATCGGCAGAAGTAGGTCATACCTTTAACAACATTTTCTATCAAAGGAAAAAGAAATGACACACTCAATTATTACCACGCAGTTAAATAATTTATGTATAGTAAATACTTTCGAAGTTCCGTTCCACATCATTATTGATATCATAAGCATTTAAATCTGTTGCTATTTCATTAAAATTAAAATTCACGTAATTTGGCAATAAATAATAAACTATTATGCAAAACATATATCCTTTATTTTTTAAATTGCATTGAATGTGCATTTACATCAAAAGTAAAGAAGAATTATATCTTTTATATCGTTATACAATAACTAAAGAAATATTTTGTCTTTTAATAGTTGCTATAGTACGACAAAATATCAGGTTTTAGCTTTAGTTTATTTTCATTATAGATTAGTGTTGTATGTTAATAATTATAAGCGAATTTGGAACGCCGAATAAGCAGACATCATAATATCTCTCTGAAAACCCTTTTTCATACTTCCTGTTTTTTCACTACCGTTTTTTTATACATTTTTGTACAGTTGTTTCCGAAATTCTATAATTGCAAGTTTCATCTGTAGGATTTTCTGGCATTTTAAGTTATCATAGCACTTTCATCCTGCATATATAAATACATACGTCTATTGTTCTCTTATAAAATAGCTAATTAAATAGATAAAGTGCTAACGCAAAGAGTACACAGATTTATAATCTACAAACAAATACAGTGAATATTACAGTATAGTTTTTGTACTTATGTATTATGTTCAATGGAAAAATAGAACACTTCGGTTATAATGTATGTACCATGCGTACGTAAAAGAGGAACTACGTTAGAGACAGAAGACTAATTATACGTTCATTTGACACAGTATATTTTATTCGAGCCGTTTGTTTAGTCTTTGTAAGAAAGTTAACTATAAACAAATTCTGGTTTATTGTACAATTTGTTTAAAACGTACCAAATAATTGAAAAGAATATATTGGTTTAATCTTTAACTTTAGTTGTTAGATGGTTTGTTAATTAAAAAATGAAACAAAGAGAAATATAATCATTGAACACATTTTTTGTACTGAATATTTTTTTAATTTATTTAATCATTTAGCATAAATCCCATTTTTGTAATAATTTTCAACTAATTAGATTTATATTTACTTTACGAAAAAATGCTAACTTTCTGTAATCTTGAATGGGTTATTCACAAAAAGAATGTATACTTCTGAGCTTAAGTATATACAACAGCTTGCCATTAAAGCAATTATATTTTTACTGTGGGCAATTGTATCATTTGATAGGCTTTATTTAGCAAATGTTTTAAAATACATATGCACATTTACAATGTGGTAACTGTAAAAACGTTCGTATAATGCGTCGGTAGAAAGTTGATCACCAAAAATTCAGATAAAAAAGTAAGGGCCATTCAAAACTACGTTAACAAAAAATTGTGAAATGAATTGGATTTTGTTATAATTAACTTAAATGCTTCAACATTTTCATTAAAATTTCAAAACACACGTGAATGGATAATATCCTTTCGGAATAGAATTAAGAGTTAATATACGTATGTAGAGGATATCATTTCTGATTGAATAAAAATATCACGTAAATTTGAAATGATTTATTTCTAGTAGGATAATAACCCTATTCAATAGTTAGTTAGACTTCCTCCGTTTTCACTAACAGCTCTAATTCTATTCGGCATGGAATTGACCAAATTTTGCAAATATTCTACTGGAATGTCTTTAGTCCATACTTTTTGCATGGTTTGTACTAGTTGCTGCCTTGTCTTTGGTTTGCTTTCGAAACGATGCATTAGCAGTTCTCGGTAGGGTTTAAATCGGGGCTGTTTCCAGGCCAGGGCCAGAGTGCAATAGCTTTTTCTTCTAAATAATTATATCCACAGTAATAAATTAAGTATTCGTGAAATATTTTAATTAAATGTTCACCGATTAGTAATTTTAGAATAACCATTTTTAGTTGAATGACCTAGGGTAGAATCATTATGGAAGGCCCAATTGTTCGGAATTCCAAACTGAGTTTCGATCATCGGTAAAAAGTAATTTCCATGTAGTCCAGAGCTTTTACAGATTTGTTCAGAATGGGAAGGCTATCTCTTTTCCCAATTTCCTAAAATTTTAAAGCTAATCATCCAAAAGTTGCCTTCCTTTACGCTGATGAAGCAAATAGATACCGTCTTCTCCGTACATGCGTATATGCTAAATTTTGATTCTTCAGAGAAAATCACATTATTTCGCAGTTTAACAGTCAAGTTTTGACGTTGACGGGCCCATTGGAGACCCGTGAACCTAACTTTTTTGGTCAGCAATACATGCAATCGCATTGATTTTAAACTACCTCTTACAATTACTACTGTTGCTTCCCTTACGTCTCTATCTAATTCTGTTAAATTTGAGGTATGGTCTTTCCAACCCAATTATTGTAAAATCAGATCGCCGGGTTCTTGTTTTCTTTCACCGGGTCTTTTGTTTGCGGCACTGTTAGTTTTATTTTATTTTTTTAGGAGCCGACTAACTGTCGAAAGGTGACACTTAATACATTTACGAGGGTTGTCTTTTAAGTTTTGCACATAGAGTTGGAATAAAAGACTAGACAGACAGCT
Source organism: Trypoxylus dichotomus (assembly GCA_023509865.1). Classification (NCBI taxonomy): domain Eukaryota; kingdom Metazoa; phylum Arthropoda; class Insecta; order Coleoptera; family Scarabaeidae; genus Trypoxylus; species Trypoxylus dichotomus. The sequence continues at coordinate 39,821,410 of CM042074.1, read as the reverse complement.
TTTAAAGACTCGCCAACGCTGGAAGCAGTTATTCCACTCATTTGTTGTTACAGTCAAAATTACGTTTTTGAACGCACCGACTCTTCTTTCTGACGACTGGAACCTTTGGCTTCATTTTCGGAAAGGTAAAGAAATCATTTTTTGTTGCGTTAAAAGTTCAGTTGTCTTGCGTGCTGTGTGCAAACTTCCATTGTGTTGGTGAAGAATGATTTGTTGTTTTGAAGTTGGTTTTTCGATGCTCAGCGATGAATAGTGACCAATAAATGATTGTAGATCAATCGGCAGTAATAGTTTTTTGATTTTGTAAAAGAATTGTCACTACATGGACAGTTTTCGAGATAAATGTAGTATGAGTAAATTCAAGATTCATCACCACGGACGATGTACACGTTCTTAGAGTTTCTGGCATTCAAGCGAACTAGAGTTTTCACATGCGATATCAAACGGAAAACTATTTTTTCCACACAATTTTTCATATATAATTTTCGAATTGAAGTCTGAAATGTCCATTGATGACTCAATCTCATGATATGTCACATGTCGATCTTCGTTGATGATCTTGCGCACAACATCTACGTTTGAATTCTTCATATCATCGAGAAATGTTGACTGATGTGGTATTTCATTACTGAGATTAGAAACCAACTCGGCGGGGCAAGAGATAATTGTCTTCGAAAATTATAAAAGTTATTGTGCGAAAATGTTCTCAGTGTAATTTCATTTTTCAACTTGTTAGCTTTGAGAGTTCGTTATAGCTACGAGACTACACGTATCGGACTGAAACTTTGGATTTGGGTTATTTCAAGATGGAGGTTAATTTTTAATACTGGCATTGATTTGGCACCCTTTATCTGCCAGTACGCAAAACTTAAAAGACATCCTTCGTTGCATAGCTTGAATCGACGAAACCCCCTCCTTTTAAAAAATTTAACAAATTGTATATCTCCATGCTTAGCACGATGTGCATACAATTATTACTTAACTACAACTAATTGATAAAAAAATCTTAATTTGGTTTACACATCTAACACTTAGATACTGTTACCGCACTTAAGTAAAAGAATTAGGCCATTACTCTTTTGTGGACTTCTTAGAAATATTGCGGCTCATTCTATTAATCCTGTATTATGTTGCTAACATCGACCTTGTTTCTGTTAGTTTTTGGAGTTGTTGAGTATATGGATACAAGCGGAATAGAATTGATTTGCACAGAAGCATGCACAGATTTCCAGGGAAGTGTAAGGTATACTGATACTTTATACCGTGGAAAATGTATTTAATATTATTGATTTATATTTATAAGTAATTAATAATGTATTTAATTTGAATTATTACGACTGTTTTGTTTCCTATACTTCAATTCTTGCTTGCTCCAATTTTGATTTCATAAACCAGTTAAAGACATTATCCGCTCTCTCCCGTTTATAACGTTGATATAACATAATACAGAAGTAAAAGCGAAGGCCGTTCTTATCGATTTAAAATGGAATTAATAGGCAATGTAGCGATAAATCTTGCGTAAATATCCTCGTTAGTATTTCTTTACAGGTGCGATAAAGGAAATATAATGAACGGAAGGCGTCAAGTTTAATATTGTTGTTACATTCAAGGTGCACGAATTATATTCAAATTGTATAAATTACGTATAAGTGAAAATATTGATGCTAAACGAATTACTATTTGGCTACTTTAGAACATGGAAGTAAAACACCTAATGAATAATTTTATAAGTTTTATTAATTTCAATTTTTAAATGTATATGTGTGTGCAAATACTTATAAACAAGTAATGTTTGGTAATGATATGAATACTAGATTCAATTGATTTGACTGGTGGAACCGCTGTTTTCTTTATCGTTGAACAACACAAGTAATTACGGCGATGCCACCAAAATTTCGTTCATACTTTTAGCCAATTTTTGCTTCAAAAACTACACTGTTACATATGCAACCATTGACTAGGATGAAATAAGGTAAGTTCTGGCATAGGAATTAATGCAACAGTAAGAAAGGCTTAAATTTTTTGGATTGAGATCTTTGAAATCTGCAATGATGCCGTTATTTCACATGTCTATCTTCTTGCGCACAGCATTGACGTTTTCCTGAGTGACTGCCGTTTTTGGTGCACCTGCTCTTGAATTGTCGCTAAAACTAATCCAACTACATTTCAATTCTCCATACCAACGAGAAGTTGTTGGCTAATATGGTGTAGCAATGTCGAAGACAGAAACCATCTCGGCGAGGCATTCTTGTTGAGATAATTCTTTAAAAGTTATAAAAAATAATTCGCGAAAATGTTCTCGATTTACTTCCGTTTTCAACTAACTTGTCAACTTCGACAGCACGTTGTCCCTACAACACTACACGTATCGCACTAAAATTTTGGATTTAGATGGAGGTTAATTTTTAGTACTGACATTTGACTAGTGGTGCGCTCTATGTCTCAGTATCTAAAACTTAAAAGAACCCCTCGTATATGTTTTAGAGTAATTTTTACAAGTCATAATTAGAGTTGGAGAGATCTTTGGCGCGTTAGACCCGCACTTGTCCGCTATGGGACAACGATATGGGCATTGACAGAGGCACAACGAAACAGACAGATTGATTCAACGAACTCGGTGCGGATCTAGCGCGAAGAAGATTTACTCAACCTTAATTATCAGTAGTTAATTTATCTGTGAGGTAGCATAAATTTTCAATCTGTAATTTTAAAAATGTAGAATTACGCCCTTTTTCATTTTATAAATTAAATATTTTTTTATGGTTGAGCAAACCTGTAAACCGTAGAAGAAACCGTTACTGTCATTTAAAATTTTTGTTTTCCGACAACGATGAAATTAATAACGTGCACAAATTACATCTCATTGAAGTAACAGTTATGATTAGGATTGGAGATCGATACGAAAATTGACCGATTTTGTTGAAGCAATCTGTCCCCGTTTCCCTACTTGTATCAACGATGATACCTCGTATTACGCGTTATAATGTGTTTATGTTTCATTATATGGAAGAACATTTTAACAGTATATCTGTATATATTTCACGAAGACTAGTAATATGTAAAGTTAGCCAAATCTTCGGCACGTCAGATCCCCACCTAGACCGATGCGGAAACCTACTGCGTTCCCCGCGTGACTCGATCGCCTCGCAGTCTCTATTTAACAAAGATGCACATTGTGTTACGAATAATAAGCATAATTGATTAAGCATGTTGGACACACGTAAGGGGAAGAAGCGACCGCTGGCTCTTCAAATAAATAAGTTTATAACCGAATATCCACAATTTGCACCATCCACAAACGACATCGAATCATTTGGTAATTTTTCAATTTCACTGTACGTACCATCACATTTACCACAGGATGTTTCTGCTGATCGTTAGTTTCGTCCACACATAACCACGATTTTTTATTTTTCAATTCTGCTTTAATTCTTCCATCAACATAGTCACGAACAGATGGCATAAACTTTCTTAATGATGTCGGACTTGGTAATGTATAACTTGAATACTTGCTCCAGGAGACAAATGCTTGTTGGTCTAGTAAAATGAACGGTACATTACATAGAATAAAACAAACACCTATATCAAATATTAATTGTTCGCTATATCGTTTGCCACGGATTGCAGAACAGTGTTTTATACTTTTTAGGTGTCGTTCACACTTCCACACATCAAGCGTACCAGCAGTTTGCCGCACTTTACACATTTAATTCTATCGCTTTCGTATTTTAAATCCGGCATACTCGCTATTACGTTTTCTAGTTTATTCGTAATACGCCGTTTCCGAAACGTACCTAAATGCGACATCATCTAAGTATGTATGTACTGACAAGTACTCACAACGACCAGTGATCAAGCGTGCTTTGATACGGGGACTCGATTCTCCGTGCCGCGCGCTTCACTCCTCCACGTTGTTCTCCGCACGGCACTAAAACTTGTCCCTCTTTGCCGAGACTAGTTATAACTCATAATTCGATGTAGAATACGTGCATATATAGCAAGGGAACGGAAACAGATTGCTTCAATGATTGGCGCGCCGAAGATTTGAGCAACCCTTTCGAAATCAGTCAAAAATGTTTTGGGGTGAGAATCTTTGCAATAATTAACACTAATATCGTATAGTAAGTTGCTACGAAACGAGTTACGTCTACTTATGTATCTAAATATATACTTAGATACACATATAGAATTTGGTGAAGCATCTCATGACGCACAGAGTAAAGTCTTGCGTATTTAGGGTAATAAAATATTGTATCCTCTTTCTTTATGTCGTATTGATTTATCATTACAAAAATACCGTTGTACGTCACTAGTTATTAGCATTTTGGGTACTTATAGGTATTTGAGATAATTGGGGATCGATTTTATACTTCAATAATTCTATTAATAATCCAACAATTGGTTGATTGGACAAACTGCCATAGGTCGAAGTAAAACATTTTATTCTATTATATTAGTGAATCAAAGAAACAATGTCAAGAAGTTTATTTGGATAAATATATGATAAATTTTGCAATCCTTAAATTTTTAAATTTCATGTATTTTGTAGAACGACTGTTTACGATTTTGGTTAAATTTGTATTTTTTCTTTTAGTTGTAGCCTTCATTTGTTCCATGGAAAATCATATATAATTTCGTTTAAATTTATATAAATGTGCCGTAAAATGTATTTTATTTAAAAGCTATTTGTTGTTAAAGACAGTATTAATTAACTCATCATTGCAAATAACTTTAGTTCTTTTTTGGGTTGATTAAGTAGAGTTACTTATGTTGCACTATTTTGTTTTCTATAATAATTTTAATACAATGATAGAGGTACTAATAGCAGCATTGAAAATGGTAGTCATATCTTCCGTATTTAATGTAGAAATAAGGATAAAAGCAACAGAAGTATTGTTAGTTGTAGCCATTACAATGTTTTGTAAACAGGTTCACCAGAAATGACTAAGTTACTACTGCAGTATGGTAAACTTTGAAAATGATTAACGTTTTAGTTGCGCTTTAAAGAAAAAAATATATGATATGTACTTTATCAAACAGTGCATAAACTTGGTGTCAGAAAAAACAATGCTTGACGATTTGTGGGATAAGGTTAGGAGGTGAAGATTGCAATCCTTTCTAGAACATACTTCTGCAGAATTAACACATGCTACTGGAATTAATCCTCTGTCAAAATAAAAATGTAATGCTGAAAAATTTTAAGGAAAATATTACAATTGTTTCCGATGAACCCACTTGTGCCGGTCATTTTGAAAAGTTGCACAAAATAGCAACATAAGCGTAGAGCATGAGAGACGAAAGTACACAAAGTTGATGTATGTTGATTCCTACGACCGTTGTTATCCAGAAGAGCTTAAAATTACAGAAATGAAGTTGTAATGAATCTCTAATTACTGTAATAATTACTGAAATGTGTGTTTAACAAGTATCCTTATTTCTTTTTATTTATGGATTTTCGAATTTCAAACATAAAATTCTTAATATTTTAAGATTTAAACCATAGTTGCAACAATTGTAAAAGCGAAAAAAATTTTCATGATAGAGTAAGTATTAATTGATTTAGTGTGGTATTGGAACTTTTCATGGAAAATATATTTTTTCTTAGAAAGGAACACGCATCTTTCCTTCTTTTTCTTTATTCTTAAGCCTCTTAAAACAATTGCTTAAATCTTCGAATTTTACTGGATATATAGCAAAGAAGGCTATTTTATTTCTACTTATTAAAGATAATATTTTGTCAATATCCAGGTAGTCATAGTTTAGATCGCTGTGCACCATTCTGAAAAGTTTCAGATTCTGTTTCAAACTGTAAAGTTATTTAGTTACTTGGTAAATTTGTATTTATGGTAAATATTCAGACAACGTTTCAGATCAACTAAGACTTTTTAAGTCATGACAAGTTGGAAGATGTGTAGTGTAGAAAGTTTTACAACTCTGCTAGGCATTAGTGATGTTTGGTTTTAGATAATTACCTGAAGTTTGGATGAACATGCTATTGGCTTTTTCAGAAGTTTTCTATAAACTTTACTCGTATTAAAATAAGTGAAAATGACTCGAATTGTTAACCGTACTAATTCATCTTATCAGCAACATTTCCAACAAATCCAGCGGCTTGTATTTGCCCCACAGCAGCTCTACAAGTTTTGCTGAGATTAACACATCTTTAGATCTACATACAGAAGGAAATTATAACAGCTGCCATTACACTTAACAGGCTGGAGGCAATATAAACAACATAGCGTATCTTGCTGACGACGCAATACAACTTTGGTCAACTGTAAAAGGTGATTACAAAGCATGGTATACAGATGGATAAAGAACAGGAAACAAGACTGAGATACCCATTAATAACTATCTAAAATTGTCGTTGGCACTCCAAAGTACCATCTTTCAGGCAAAAGTCCTTGCCCCTACACGCTAAAAAGATTATCAAGAAATAAGTGCTGCAACAATCAATATTTTTACAAACAATTAGGTTGCATTGAGTAAATTTGAATCTGACCTGGTACGTATTTGCCTACATAACCTAAAGACAATCGGGACAGCTAAATCATGTCACGCCGTGGTGTTCCTAAGCCGCCAAGAGACCGAGGAAAATGGGAACACAGATAAGCTGGCCAAAAAAGCAGCGAGCATCCTTTTGATTGCGTCAAGGTCCTGCTGTAGTCTACATTAAATATGAACTCAATAATTGGAAGAAACATCAAGAGGCTTTACACCGAGAAGAAATTTCATGGACAAGTAAATAATGCGAAAGTATTTATTTCACCTTCGCCAAGTACAGCAAAGCACCTTAGACTATTGGTAGAATATGCAGCCGTGAAATATTATTTACATAAACTCGGAAAAGATCAATTTTGCTCTCCATCACAGGAATATCTAAAAGCTGCAGAACACAAATTGTGTTCATGCGTTGCCACGACACGAATTTTTCAAAGATGAAAGTCTAAGGCTTTTTGTTTTAAAGGATAAGGATCCTAGTAGTAAGGTTTATTAAAGCCCTGGAAGTATTCTAATCACATTTAAGGCGTTGATACAATATTTTGTATAGGTTGTAGCAATTGCAGGGTATCGGTGCCCAGGTCTATAATAATCACAACAATAATGATAATGATAGCGACAATGAAAATAATAGTGATAATGATAATAATAATAGTAATAATAGCAATAATAATTCGTTTTATCTGCTCCAGCAGTTTTAAAACCAATGTTGAAAATATAACGAATATACTTCAGCACCACTTAAGGGGTTGAATGATTAGTTATAATCCAGAAGAAGCAGCAATTCTCCATCATATATTTATGCAAATATGAGACCATTTCACTTTCCTCTTCCCTTTTTACAGTTGCTTAGCTGATATATTTTGTATCTGTTTCAATTAGTGGTATAAAGTGAAGTCGAAGAAATCAAATTTGAGAGGTTTCCAAATAAATGATCGTTCAAGGTGAAGTGTGTCCATAGCTTTTTTAAGCTCATGACAGCACATACATTATAAAAGAATATTTTTCAAATATATATATATAATTATAAGATAGTTCTTAACATTACTCTTGTATGACATAATAAATGTCTTAAAAAGCCGACAGATACATGTTATTTTAGTCCTTATTACTTTCACTATTGATTTCGTCTTGCGCTTTCTTCCAGACGCTACTTATTGCACATTCGTACGTCTAGACTGTACGTAATGCATAATCCTTAACGGATGTGCAATTTATAGGCATTAGTCTCTTTTTCTTTCAAAATAGCGTGAATATTTGCGAATTTTAACGTATTCTCATTTGTAATAAATATATATATTATATATATTACTTAATTGTTAAAAAATAACAGAAACCTATATATATTAATCTACAGTTATAAAATGAGTGGTAATATTAACACTCAAAAGTACGAGTCCACACCCGCAAGGAAAGTTTTATGAAGTATTTTTGAGTATAAAGATTTGTAAAAAGTATTTCTTGAAAGTTAACTAGCTTCAGCAATTGAGTAGAAATTTCAAACACTCGTACACTACAGTGTACGTACTACAGTGTCAGTGTTCATTCTGTATTGTAGCTTTATATTCAAATGATGTTTAGAATAAAACTACTTGTTTTAACCCTTAGTGGTATATATTTATTGATAAAAATATTGAAAACATGAACAGATACATTCAGAAACAGTACATCCCGGGATGACGCATATTTAACAAAACCGACAGAAAGAAGTAGAAGAAAAAAATACTTGTAACAAAATTGGTTTGTTTATAATACAAAGCTGACGTTCTACAAACTAAATTAAAATTGTTGCACATAATCCTGAGTTAATTTTAACAGCAGGAAAGTAAAATATTACCTCATACCTCACACCATAGCAAATGTAGACATGTTAAAATACGGTTTACCTAAAAGCCGGGAGCAATCAATTAATTTATAATTTAGAAGGTCAAATGAAAATTTTACACTTATAATTTTGCGCCGGGGCTCTAAAGATGAAACATTAAATTGATTTATAATCATAATCTCTACATGGATAGGCAGGCATCTATTGAAAATAATGTTAAATATTTCGGAAAGCACCTCGGAATTATTTTAGTACGTATAATGTACATGTCGAATATACATTACAGTTCATAAGTTCGATCGCACTATATAAAATAACAAAATAAATTGAACAGATAATGTATGCCAGAAATTTATTAAAGAAACAAAGTTTACTCAGTAATTTAGAATATTTTATAAACAAAATAGTATATTCTAATAGAATACATATTGTTACAATGCTCTTCAAAGTAACCCCCTTTTGCTTTAATAATGGCATAACACACACGCGGCATCCTTACAACTAATCGCTCCAAATACGATTTGTCTATAGTATTCCACACCTCCTGCAGAGTATTACAGAATACTGCTTTGCCAGCTAAAGATTTTTTCCAGACCTCACGATCGAAGTGATCCCATAAGAGCTGAATGGGATTACAGTCAGGTCTCCGTGGAGGTGACTTCATTAAGGATAGGACTCTTTCAGAAGATTTATCGTGAAAATAAGCTTTAACCACCTTTGCGGTGTGTTTGGTGATAAATGAACCCTTCCCCACTTAATTCACATCTATTTGGTACTGAATAATTCTCAAATACATATTTTTTGTCAGTTTTTCATCTATTTCAACTAATTTTCCAATCCTTTCATCTCCAACGGAACCCCATACCATTATGTTTCCCCTTCCGGGTTTGACTGTTTTTGAAATACACCCTCCTAACATTCTTTCTGCTGGGCGGCGACGAACAAACGTGCGACGTTTACTTCTAAATAATCTGAATTTCGATTCGACCGTTCATAATTCATTTTTTTCAATCATTCACACTCCAGTTTGCGTGAGCATTTGGCCGATTTAGTCTTTTCCGTTTGTGTATAGAACTTAACCGTGGTGTTCTTACTGGGTAATGGCGTTGTCAATTAAACACTGCCGTAATTTGCGGTGAGGTAGGGCGGGAATTTCTTAAGGAGATCACCCGAATGTATTGCTCCGTCTTTGATCTGGGTTTTCCACTTCGCTTTCTACTCTGAAGCCTACCGGTCTCTTTCTTTCTTTTATTTGGCCTACGCACACAACACTCAGGAATATTGAATTGTCGGGCAATTCCCCTATTTAAAACATTTATTTCGTGTAAAACGCATATTCTAGCGCGCCTTTCCATATCCAATTCCCTTTTTTTTGCTATATCTTCCATCAAATAAACTAACAATATGAAATAGGACCTTCCTAACGTAATCACACACGTCTCCAGTATCTGGCCAATATAACACATGGGCTGAAAAGTCCCGGGCCTAACACATAGATGACGCTAGTTTTATTGCAGTCACCTTTCTCTCAGTTAGCACTAACCTTCAAAAGACAGCTGTTAAAATTTCATGATATTCTATTCATTAGTTTGTGAGTTATTGTGCTAAGAGTCACGCTACTTTTGTTATTTTCAAAACAATGGATCAAAAACAATTTCGTGTCTTAATTTTACACTGCTTCTTGATGGGAAAAAATACCGTTCAAGCGAAGCAATGACTTGGAAAGTGTTATGGGGACTCCGCTCCATCAGAAACAACAATAAAACGTTGGTTTGCTGACTTCAAACGTGGTCGTAGAGACACCGATGATGCAGAACGCAGTTGACGTCCAAATGAGGCGGTAACACCAGAAAACATCAAAAAAATCTACAAAATCGTTTTGAATGATCGAAAAATGAAGTTGCGTGAGTTAGCTGACATCGTAGAGATATCAAAAGAACGTATTGGCTTTATATTGCATGAGCATTTTACTATGAGAAAGCTTTGTTCAAAGTGGGTGCCGCGTTTGCTCACTGTTGACCAAAAACAAGAACGTGTTGATTCTGAGCAGTGTTTGGCCATGTTTAAACGTAACAAACCGGAATTTTTGCGTCGATATGTGACAATGGATGAAACATGGATCCATCACTTCACTCCGGAATCAAAACGATCGTCATCTGAGTGGACAGCAACTGGTGAACCTCGTCCAAAGCGCCCGAAAGCACAACAATCGACTGGAAAGGTTATGGCCTCGGTATTTTGGGATGTGCGTGGTGTAATATTCATCGACTATCTTGGGAAAGGAAATACCATCAACAGTGAATATTATATAGCGTTATTGGAGCATTTGAAGGCCGAAATTGCAAAGAAACGAATTTTGTTTCATCAAGACAACGTACCGTGTCACAAGTAAATCAAAACAATGGCAAAACTACATGAATTAAACTTCGAATTGCTCCCACATGCACCGTATTCGCCAGATTTGGCTCCCAACGACTACTGGCTGTTCGCAGACCTCAAAAAAATGCTCGCCGGTAAGAAATTTCGCACGAATGAAGAGGTTATCGCAGAAACTGAGGCCTATTTTGAGGCAAAAGATAAATCGTTCTACAAAAGTGGTATTGAAATGTTAGAGCGGCGCTGGAATGATTGCGTTGCTCTTGATGGAGATTACGTTGATGAATAAAGCTAATTTTGAACCAAAAAAATGTGTTTTCTTTGTTAGGTCCGGGACTTTTCAGCCCATGTGTTACTGAGTGCATATTGAATGTGTTTTACCAAATTCTATTTCATAACGCATTCATCTCCAATTTCCCACTATTAGTCGGTAACACGGTTGACAATGAGAGTCCACGTGCTCTCGAAACGCTGCGTTCCGCCTAATTAATAAATTTGTGTGAGTCGAGTTTACTGCTATACCTGTGAATTGTATAACCACACAGTCCTTGCAATCGTTAATTAACGCATTATCGCGTCATAAGATTTAATATAGGAATACACTGTTTTCGTGTTTGAATGGATTTTATAAATAAATCTTATTGTTATGAATACATGTACAATATTTTTTAAATGGTTCTAAATATAACACAATATATTAGGTGCGATAAAACTTATGAATGGTAGTGTAGGATACCAAACTATTCCATTTTAGACTTTATAAATAAATTAAATATTAATAGTAAACAATTTAAGCTTCTTGAAATTTCGATGCATAAAGTCATGCGTTCGGTAAATGTTCACTATTATACCGTTTATATGAAATTAATTTTACATCAAATGTTAGCAGCAATACTATTTATAAAAATTGACAATAAAATTGAGTTCAGATTAGATCCTTGGGAGGCACCCACTATAGGAGCGAATACTTTTGATGTAAAATTGCGATATTGAGCATAATAACGGTCGAAGAGATATTTATAACTTCTGATACGTATTGTGTAAAGAAACTAAGGTTGACACAGTGGATCTCTTGTGACCAAATCCTTGTTGCGCTGGAAGAGGTTGTAAACGTTTATATATATCGTCGACGCAAACAGCTTAGAGAAATTGCATATAAAATGTTATTTAAATAGAATCTACATAGATCTTATACGTACTCTTGATTTAGCTGGCTGATAATGCATGGCTGTTGTTTCCGCTGTGTAACTAAATGTTGGCCTATGATCAAGCAGCGACGTACAAAGCAAGTTGAGACGTTCTCTAGAAAAGTTAGATGTAATTTACATCCCCACAATCCCTTTCATGTTTTTTCTTACTGTTAGAATTGCGTCTAAATTGCAAAAGTGTGGGAATACAGAATTAATAGTGACTGAGAAAAATATTGACAGAATTCTCGTTTAATCTTCTTTACAGTTGCTGTATTAAAATATGATAATTAACATTTTCTTAGTATAAAAGAATGTGGAAAGAGTTCAGTTTCCCAGTTCTTTAATTTTTTATTTATTCTGGATCTCTTTATGAAAGAAATAATTATGTAGGCGCGATATTGGCTCAGTAACTATTGAATATTGGCAAATTTTCCATTTTTTGATAAGGAAATTTTATGTACGCCAAGGTTATTTGTTTTATTTTATGTCAAAGCGTATCTGCGTGAACTTCCATCGACGTAGTAGCTAAATGAATAATTTATAGCAAGGTCGTGTAGATTTGAATTTTTTTAAAGATCGAGTAAAGCAATGACCTATGATGCTATAAAATATTTAATATACATACACTGCCGGCCATAAGAGAGAGACCGTAATTCATTTGAAATGTTCTGTGTGTACGTAATGAGGCCACTGGCACTAATACATCGAAAATTACCGTTTCTGTGGATCAAGCACGTTCAGGTACGCAAATTAGATAAAGAACAGCTTTTTAGAAATGTTTAATATAATAAAAAAAATTAGTTTGCATTCAGCACTGGAATCAGTGAATCCTGAAGAATATGTGCAAAGTGTTTTAAAAGTAACAGTAAAGTAGTGTTGGCAAAAAAGAATTATCTACAGAAACACGTGCTGAAACAGTAACATATCGCAAGATAAGTAAAAGTAACCAAGAAATGATTAAAATGAAACCGCAGAACCGTGGATTATAACGTTAAAAAGCATCAAAAGTGGCGGTGTATCCAATAAACAGCGACCGGATAGCCAAAAGTAACAACACTAGTGAAAGACCGCGCAATTGTAATCACGAGCAAAACGAAATAAACGAAAAGCAGCGCCAGAAATTGCTCCTGAAGTGTGACCACGACAAAAATGCGTTTGCGCCAAGCTGGTTTGTATGGAAGAATTACTATGCGGAAACCGTTATTACACAAAGTAAATAAAGCTAACCGATTAATAAGGACAAGAGAACTCAAAGACTGGACTTGGAGGATTGGAGGAAAATGCTCTGAACCGACGAATCTCACGTTTGATTCAAACAGAAAAACATTTCTCCGGAGGGCAAAAGGGAAACGAACACTTGAATCCTGTATTACACTAACGATAAAACATGCAGATCAGTCATGATTTGCGATTATTTTAGTGGTATCTCTGTGGAGGGATTTGTCCAAATAGAAGAATTCTTAGAAACAGAGGTTACAGGGGGTGGTAGAGAGGAATGCCATCTCATCTCGAACATAATTAATCTGTGAAAACTTCGTGTTCCAGCACGATAATGATCCAAAACAGTGCAAAACACTTCAAAGATATGCCGTGAGTGAAGCACAGAGAGGAAATTGTTGTTATGACGTGACCAGCCCAAAGTCCAGATTTTAATCCGATCAAGCTTTTGTGGGAGGATCTTGACTAACAGGTTCGAAAATCTGCTCCAAATTCGACAACAGTACTTTGGGTGCAGCTATAGGATACGCGGATGAAAACAGACTAGCACTGGTAAAGCACGGCAGTAATAAAAGCGAAACACATTGACGAATCACAAATTGAAGTTAATTTGTGATTATCGTTATTAGCAAATTGATGATATTGTATTGTAACTGTTGCAATTCTTTATATAAGTACAGAATGAAGAAAAAAATAAAATAAAATTAGCGATTTGTTTGTGTAATATTTTAAGGGTGAGTAAACACCTATGACAGGTAGTGTATATATAGTGCTTTTATATTTGTTGGGTTAAGTCTCTTCTAAGTCTAATTTTATGCGTTTACTCAATAAGTAGAAAATTTTGAGCGGGAACATAATTCAACTGAGCATAATGAGAACGAGGTTTTTATTACTACATCAAGTAAACGTTTTAAACATAGATAGATAACAAAGAGTTTGTTTTTGTTAGGCAAGTCATATTTTTTTTCGAAATTGCTATTGTGAAGTATGGATTAGATACGTTACGAATAGGTAAAAGTAAAATGAAGTTAAAGAATAGATGGCTCGAAATCTATTAAGAAAATTAACGATAACATATGTTTAATGGAATTTAAGAATAGTATAAAAAGAAATAGTAAGAATATATGCAAAGTGAAAATGAATCAAAACATTTTCATGAGTAATAAGATGAAGAGAGAAGAAAGAAGAGTGCAAGGAAAAATAAAGAGGAAGGCGGAGGAAGAAAACGCGGGAGGCGAAATGGAGAAAATTGGATTTCTAAAGTTATTTATGAAAAATGGAAATGGGCCAGGAAACCTTTGCCAGGTGGGAAAACCAAACAAGAAACTAACAATAAAACCTAGAAAAAAGCAGAGACGTGAATGAATATGAACCTAGAGGAGAAAAATACTGTGGATAGGAAAGTGCGAAAAACAAAACAATAATAAAAATAGGAAGGGAGTGTTAGAAGAACTTATGAACAAAGGGTAATCAGAAATATCATAGCAGTTATGAAACTATATGGCATAAAAATTTTACTAGAAACAAAGCAGGAAGGATATGCCGTACACAACACCGACGAATGCGTAATGCTTAATAGTGAAATTAGAACAGGTTTTATAGTAAGTAGAAATATTAGACAAAAGATAATAGATTTCAAAGTTAACTCAAATAGACTTTGTAAAATATGAATAAGCGGAAAATTCAGGAAAATAATCTTGATAAATGCTTATGCTACAATGGAACGTAAGGATATGGACGAGAAAGAAAAGTTTTATGATGAACTAGTAATTGCATTATTGTGAAACAACATAATTTCCTGTAATGGAAAAACACGAAAATCAATTTTTATATTGCATTATTATTACACTCATGTCAATATCAATTTCATCTATATTGCGTTAATTTCCATCAAATACGTGTGCTTCGATGTTTGTAATTTTGACCTATTTACACAAGTAATTTAATTTTTTGTGAATACCTGGTGTCTTTTTATTACCATAATTTTTATTACACTCTCATCTTTTAATAATAATGTTATAAACCGTTATAGCATGCTAACAGATTTAGATTTAGATGATAAGTTGGGTCGGTCAAATCTTCGGCGCACTAGGTTCAGACTCGCCCGCACGCACGATTTATACGAAAATTGACCGAATTTGTTGAACCAATCTGTTTTCGTTTCCCTGCTGTGGATACATGTATGGTACATCATATTACGCGTTATAATGTATTTTCTCTGATTCTAAAATTATATGCCGACAAAGCTGGAGCTATTAAGTAGAGCCAGAAACTATTTCAAGATCTTTCCGTTGAAAGAAAACTATTTACGATAATTATATAGAATTAGTGGATGCAACTGAGAAATTGCAAAATACAAAAGGGACAAATTTTTGTTTTATGTATAACATCATCCACACGTAAGTTTCTAACAATGAGAAAAACAACTGAACATCTTTATATATAGAAAAAGGTTCTGACATTCTCCAATTTAATTAGATTTTGTCGAGCCAAAGCATTTGAGTAGCTCTATTTCTACAATTATATATTACTATTCTTTATCAAATATATACAGATAAACAATTAAAATGCTCTTCCATATAATGAAATATTAATACATTATAACGCGTAATGCGATGTACTGCACGAAGGCGACCTGAAATGTTTTCGGAATCAGCAAGAGATTGCTCGGCAAGGACAACCTTTTTATGGCAACTGTCAAATTTCAGACGTCTACTGTCAATAGTTGTTGCTTAAGAGTGTGTTTTGTGTAGCAAGTCAGGCGGTTTCGCAAAAATGGATAACATTTCGTGCAGTGATAAAACACTTCTAGATGGCTGAGAAGACGGCCACGGAAATTCGAAATATTTTGCTAAAGGTTCAGAGCAGATGTGCTCCATCATTCTCGACCATCAGCTTTTTGGTGAGCGAGTTCAAACGTGGCCGCACAAGCATCAATGACGAACCACGCAGTGGACACCCAAATGCCGCTACCAACAACGAAATGGTCAACAAGATTCATGATGTCGATCGCCGATTGAAGTTAAAAGGGATAGCAGAGACAACAGGCATCTCAGAAGAACGCGTTTGTTCACAGGCAAAGCGCAATCGGGTGACCGTTTCGGAATAGTGTCTGGCCAGGATCCTACGCAATTCAAGGGTTTTCTGCGTGCGTTTCGTAACGATGGATAAGACTTGGATCCACCACTACATACCGGAGACCAAGGAAGAGTCGAAGCAGTGGACTTTTCCGGGCGAATTGGCTCCGAAGGAAGCAAAAACCGTTTCATCGGCCGGAGAGGTCATGGTGACCATTTTTTTGGAATTCCCAGGGTGTGCTCCTTATCGACTATCTGCAGAAGGGAAGGGCGATCACGGGGCAATACTACAGCGATTTATTCAGCCAATTCCATGCGGTATTCAAGGAGAAACGGCCTCGTTTACAGCTGAAAAAGTGCTTTTCCATCACGACAACGCACCGGCTCATTCATCCCGCATCGTCGTGTTCAAATTGAACGAGTTGAGCTACGAATTACTCTCTCATCCTCCATATTTACCGGACCTAGCCCCCAGCGACTTTCTCCTATTCCCAAACCTAAAAATATCACTAGGAAGAAAGAGATTTGCCTTAAATGATTAAGTCATCGCTGCTGCAGATGGCTATTTTGCAGACCTCGAAACATTCTACTTTTCCGACGCCTTGAAGAAACTGGAGCACCGTTTGAGAAAGTGTATTAATCTTCGAGGGGACTACATCGAAAAATAAAAATGAAAAACCACACCACTACCGTGTTTTTCTTGTCGATTCTGGAAATATTTCAGGTCGCTCTCGTACATGCATACAAAGCAAGGAAACGTAGACAAATTGGTTCAATGAATTCGGTCTATTTTCGTATCGATCGTGCGTGCGGGCGAGTCCGGGCGTGGGGTACCGAAAATTTGGCCAACCCTAATGATAAGAAAATATAAAATATAAATAATTCTATATGGTCGATAAATTCAGATTGAGCAAACTATCGTTGCAACAAAATCAGAAGAAAATCTATAGAAATATGGATTAATTGAATTTGGGCGACTAGTTACTTTTCCTTTAGTGGGACTATCATCTATTATTAATTTTATCTTATCACTAACGATTTTTCTTTATCACTAAATTATTCGAATGTTGTTTACCAATTGTATATCTGTGTAAGTTCCGGCTGTTGTCATATAAGTACGTTTTTTATTTTTGCGTGTATGCATATGACTAATTCCTAAGTTTTGGCGGTCGTACGGCAGCGCTGTGCGCTTTGACTCAGACGGCGATCGTCGCGATTCTGCGCCGCGACGGTCATAATATTTTCAGTAGTAAAGCTCACGCCGTCTTTCGATTTAGTGCTTACTCTACGATTGAAGTGGACGCAACGCGGTAATGATGACCTCGGTCTTATAAGAATAACCTAAAACATTCTTTCGCGTGCCTTCCATATTCGACCGGTTGCGGAACGACAGACACCCGGAAGCCCTACTCTTTGCGGATCCAATTAAACAGGTACGTGTTGCGATTCGATCAATTTTCCATAAATTATTCGTTTCAGAAGCAAAATTCATTCAGATGATGATACGAGTTAATGAAAAATTAAATGAAGTACTTAAATAGTATGTATTATATACACAGAATAAATAGAGGTTTCTACAAGGAAATATAGGTCATCCTTACTCCCAGGTTTTTAATAACCAGTCTAGATAAATGCGATGGTCTTTTCATCTCGTGCACGAGCCGCAGTGTAATACGATGTTTTGATTGGTGTCGGTCATGTCTTTTTAATGCGCGTTTGTAACTTGTGTAGTAGGAAACACATTCAATTTACCTTTATACATGTAATACAATGAAAGGTTTGCCCATTTTATGAGGGAATTGCATTGTTTTTCGTATCAATTTACTGCTCATTTTTTCTTATATTTAAATAAGAAAAATTAAGGCGGTAACATTCGAAATTAATTCATTTAACTTTTTTTATTAATTCAATAAAATTCCCCTCCCTCTCCAGATTACTTTTTTTTGTATTTTTTATGTACGATATAGTAACGACCAAAAAGAAATACCTTTGATTGGTGCTAAAACAGGGATAGATTAAGCAAATAAGAGCTTACTCCTTTCTTCGCTGAATTTTCTTTATATTTTCGCTGTAATTTTCACAACCACATCAGGGGCGCGCAAAGTATGCATCATATATGTAATATACATCGCTTCTGGAGGGAAGTGCAGAAAAATAAATTTTGTGTGGGTGTGCATGTATTCCAGACTATTCCAAGGAGTCTTGTTCTCTTAATAAGATTCTTTTTGCATCCTTGCGAGCTCGACTGGTTTTTACACTCAATCAGTGTCTATTTTTGTATTGAAAAACTAGATTTCCATTTTCAAAATATGCAGCACTCGTTTATAATTCAGTTCCCTTCATTTATAATTAATTCTGGGAAATAGTCTTTTCGAATTATTTCTAGTAGTGTGATCTGTAAAATGTAGGTGTACGTACAATTGATAGTTTCTATTTTATTGCTGTTATAAACATGAGGTCAATGCATTACTATTATTGCACTTATACATCTAATCTCCATAAACGTCATAAGGCATACGTAGGTGTAGTAAATAGTAAGTGAAATGGTTGCTTTCTTAATGCAGAGCATGAATAACAAAGAAAGAACAATGCGTATTTAAATGCTTATATATTATGTGTATGCACATGTCTATGTACATGCATGTTATGTATGTAGATATTTCAGAATTTGAGAGCTGCGAACATTTTTTATTAGTCACCTTTAAAATAACCCATTAAGATAATAGCCAGACGCCAGAACAGTTTCTTCGATAAAATTCTTAATTTAAGTTTTTGTATTTGCTATTAAGTAATGAGTAACGGTATTACCAAAAAAGAAAAACCGGCGACCTTTATTTTTTTTGATTGACACAAATTTTCTTATTTTAAATAAAACACAAGTTAGAGGAAAAGCACAACATTGCCTTCTATTTTGTTAATAATAGTAATAATGTTTATTCATATACACGCTCTCAAATGTTGTGTATATGAAAAGCAGTAAATAATAACAGATAATACAAGTATAAAAATGTTATGCCGTATTGCATTTGTTGTTAGTGTAAACTTATAATAAACAATAATACACCTCAAAAAAATTCTCTAACTAAATGCGCATAATGTTGGATAAGAAAAACCCTAATATTGTATATGTATAAAGCGTAATATGTATCAAACTGACTCGAACGAATTAGACAACGCATTAAAGAGTCGTAAACCGAGAACACCGGGACAGCTTTCTGTCAAAGTCAAACAGCACGATGGTATATGAAAATCAGATTTAGTCCAAGTGTTACAATGATGTGTCGTTGTTATGCAAAAATGTGGATTTATTTTTATATACATACATTGGGAGTTTATTGTATATGTACTGCAGCAACAGGTAGAATATTCCATTTTTGAAAATAAGGTTTACATGAACGCTTATTATCAATATATGTAATAATCCTTTGCTAAGGTAAGACTGATTCTATGAAATTTGGCAAAGTAAATTACTATGATCCATTACATACTCCAGAGTTCCAATTTGATAATACAGAGAATTAAATTTGCAAATAAGTTTACAACAATGTTCATGCGACCTTAATTGCCATCAATATATATAACCCAAGCTCGGGGACTCGATAGATTTCCACATTATTAAAAAAAATCCTTACATTAAGCTATTGCTTGTTAAAAGATATTGTGAAATACAAGGTATTTATTTTTACCGATATTCAGAAAAAGAATTATTACAAAATTACACATCCATTAACGTATTTGTTTTAATTTGACGTCCAAAAAATATCATCGTTGATATATAGGTTTCCTAATAAGAAATAAGCAATGTCATACATAATAAAGATTATAAACAAAATTGGACCTAAAACACTGTCCTATGCGATACCGTGGTCAGACAAATTGGCTGATTTAGCAAAATACTTTCTGTAGTTAGATTGATGCTGAATATTAACAATTTGACTGGTTCATGAAAGTTTTACCAAATACCCGTAAATAACTATACGTTAATAAAAACGTAAAGATATGATTTTCGTTAAATCAAATAAATATTTCTTACGCGCAAAGAAATATTTTTTTAACTACTACATCAAGATTTATTTAACTCAAGAAAAAGCTTTATTTGTTTTAATAGTTCTAATCAATCTTTTATTTGCCTTTAAGAAATAATTTTAGTAGAACAAAGGAGATTTTATTTCGTTGAAACAAGTGGTATATTCCATTGGATATTGATTCGTTTTCCAATAGATAGAAACAACTATTTGGAACAAAAGAAACGCGATTTTCTGACGAAAGACGATTGATCGAGCGAAATGATTCGGACTTTTTGTAAAGAACAATTACTTGGAGGCTGACTATATGTATGACTAATATATAATTACAAATAATATGGATTAGAGCGTATTTCACCATTTGACATCTTTATTTACTCGATTCATTTACTTAACTGTTACCTTAATGAGTCGCAACATAACTGCAAATATCGCATTTTTAGTATTGTGTTTTATTGTAGTTTTTGTTTTGCTATTATAATTTACTAAAAAGCCTATGTATAGTACCGATTGTTAGTCGAAAATTGCATTATTGATGAAGAGAAAATGGAAACTTCCTTTATTTTCTATTTTAATTCCATTAACAAAACGCGTTTAATATTTTCTTTCCAGAATCAATCATATATAGGGTGTGTACAAATTGGCACAAGAGCTTTCTTCGTTCAGTCATGAAGGAAATTTCAATATCAGAATATTATACCTTTACTTCTCACACGTCTTTATAAGGTTCTTGAAGAACAGACTGCTAGTCCACAAATAAGCATTATTGTCCGATATCCTTTGATAGAAATAGTTGAAATTTAGAGTAGGGAAGAATTTTTGATAACTATTTTTTCCTTATGTTAATACTCGACAGATAGTTTGAACAATAAATACCCTTGGTAATAGGACAATTAAGATAGTTCTATGACTATTGGACTATTGGTCACGGCAGTCTTATGGCTCACCAGATCCCCTAATCTTAATCCTGTAGAGTTTTTTGGTTTAGGGTTTCATTAAAGAGAAAGAAACAACTCCGCCAAACGCTAACCAAGTTAGAGATAAAATTAACGCGGCAGTATTACGAACTACACCAGAAAGACTCGAACGAGATGTACAGATTGCAACTATGCTTGGAAATAGACGGATTCAATCCGAATTACTTACGTAATAGTTCTTGGCGTCGTATTGTGGACGATGGATGTTAATTAGAGTTGCTGTCTGGGCTATTTCCATCACTTGTGGAGCTTACATAGTCAAACGTTTCGGCAGTGTGTCTGTTCGTGTCGTATTCAGGGTAGCTCTGATAAGGGATGTTGCTTGCCAGATTCATCATTCATCCTTTGATTTTATCTGATTATTTATCTCCTCAATTTTTTAGTGAAACCGTCTCGTGCGGAGATCGTACCCGAATTTCGTATTCCAATGCACTAGACCACTAACCCCGTCCGCCCGATTAGCTTAGTGGTCAAGTGGGTTGGACTACGAAATTTGAGAAAAACAAATCGATCCCTGCACGAAAAGATTTAGAAAAAATAGGGAAGATAAATAATCAGATAATATCATTGAACGAATGATGAATCTGGCAAGCAACATCTTGTCTGACAGCAGTAGACACACTGCCGAATCAGCGAACTATGTAAGTTCCACAAACGATGGAAATAGCCCAAAACAACAACTCTAATTAGGTAATAGTATCATTGATTTATAATTAGATGGGTTTCTAAGAAATGAATCAATGTTTTCCTAGAATACATTGCAATTCAATATTTTTCAATACGCACTATTTGATAATAAATAATTTTGAGAGCAAATCGCGTAATGTGTAAAATTTCAAACGTAAAATTCACTCACTGCTGCTACTAATTATGAATAAAATGTTTTAGAGAATTGAAATTAAGAATACCTAATGTAATAAGTACAGACCGGATTATATGCTAAGGGCAAAACTTTAATTCAATTTATTTATTATATTTTACGTCTGTATGTGGATGTATTACATTGATTACATGCATTAGCGTTAATTAACTTTAATCAGTGTAAGACATCTACAAATAGACGTAAAATATAATAAATAAATTGAATTAAATTTTTGGACTTTGCATATAATCCGGTCTCTAGATAAGTAATTGCATTAATTAGTAGCCTTACCCGCAAAGCATTACCAAATGTTTCTTTCGTGTGGTTTCTGAAAACATACAAGACATGGTATAATATTCTAGCATTAAAATTTTCGATTCAAACTCAAACAAAAGTGCGTGTAGTTTTTGCGCTAATCAATATGCATATGTTAAATGTATCAAAATGCAATAGTGTTTTATATGGCGTTCACACTTTAAATATATTGGATGTTTGAAGTTATTATTTCCGTTATGGATACAGAATCTTTCTTTAACGAATCTAAATCAAATTGTATTAGCTTTTTCTGTCTTACTGCTTTGATAAAGAGAAAACATTATTTATAATAGGCACCTTTAATGAAAATTCCTAAAAATCCTCGCACGAAACTTGAAGTGGTATTTATATCCATGACACTTATCCAATTCGATTACATAAATATTACTTGTAATGTATTTTTGTCACGTAATAATTTTTATCGCTATGATTATGTTATACAGATAATCAGTTTTTATTTACCTTTATATCCAAAATATTGCGCAGACATGTATTGATAAAACATCGTGTTTTCTTTTCACTTTTTCCTTTATAAGAACACACTTCTCCTATAAGTATGTTCATTTTATTCAATGATATTCCACAATTGGTTATTGCAACTATTCAAGCATTTATATTATATTTTCAGTACTACATTTACATTCGATAAGCGTATCAGTAGGTATCAGAAGGGTAAACGTTTGACCAGTGTAAGTGCTCATTACTTAGCAAATATCTTTTATTAACACTATTTCTAATATAATCCTGCTTTACCGGAACTATTCTAAATAGGATACCTTATGTATTTTAAACGCTTTCCATTTGTTAAGCATTTTTGTTAATACTAAGATTCTATAGTATTCTCGATCCATCATCGAGATATTTGAGCTTGAAAAGTAGTAGCCAAATTCCGAATCTATTTTGCAATATATAATTAGTTCGTCAATTAGAAATGTTACGACTCTGGTAGGTTTTGGTAGAACTTCCCATTGGTTAAATTAAGTTGCTTTGACGTTGTAATGGTTATACACGTTAGAAAATTGATGTTAATTTTGTAATCATACTAACTACCAAACATCAAAAAGTTGTCGAACTAGCAATCAAAATCCAAATACTTAGAAAAAAATAAAATTGATTTCTTAAAACTAATATCGAAAATACTTCTATGTAACTAAACCAATTGATTGCAGAAACCGTATAAGCTTGAGCAAAAACTCAATATGGAATGAAAAGAAAAACAACAGAATTGTACCGAAAGTAGAAGGTTTCTTGTGGAATAATAACACTACTTTTTTCTGGGAAAAAGTTCTGGAAGTCTATGTCAATGCGTTAATTATTTTTTTGTTAGAACTATTTCCTAATTGGAAGTATGTAACACAGGCACAACGCCTACGGCTACAGATATGTTAAATCATTACTCGCGTAAGTTACATATTAAAGCAATGTTAAAACCCTTACATATATTTAATAATGCAGAAAAGTATTAGGTATATAGAGATATGTGGAATTATAATCTGTTATAAGGTATTACCGTCTTATTACAATTTTATATGATTTTTAACTTTTCTATTTACATGTGCAATATTTAATTTTATTTAGTGTACTTACACATCAGCATATAAATTACGTATAGCTGCTTGTGTTTGGGAAGTTGCGTACTTTGCAAAATCTGTAAGTTTTGTATATGAAATCTGGCCGAAATATTTTTTACGAAAAGAAAAAAAAACATGATTCGCAATTTATAATTTCGAAACAAACATTCTTATTTCTATATAATCCAGGTTTTGATTTCTAAAATTCTGGTCCATAGCAGACCCTTATGTTAAAGATGACTCTTTAAACTAACGCACCGCGCAAAATGAAAATAATACCGCAAAAAGCTGCAACATGTTGGCCTGTTGCATCACTCTCCACTAACCTAATGTGGATCACTTCAAGAAAAGAATGAATACAGGGTAAAATCTGAAAAAGCATAAAATACTGTCTTTATATCAAATTTTAAAAAGTCGCGAAATTAATGTGTTGGTTGACATATATTAGCCTCCTCCATAGTTTAACATTGAATGTCTTCGTAGCGAAACGAACACCAAACGAATTTTTTACTAAACAAATCAGCACAAAACGTTCATTTAGTCAAATTTTCAAATATCGAAAGTCTAAAATATGGTTGTGAAATTGTTTTGTGATGTGTAAAATGTGTACGACTCTTGCAAGGTTACAGTAACATTAGTATTCCTATTGGGAACTTGACTCCTGACTGAACATAAAATATTTTTTTACGGCACAAATGAACAAAAAGTGTACACAGAAGGTAACCATTTTCACATTTATAAAAGTCGAAAGTGATCAACTTCATGCACCCTATATTCTTAAAACACGATGAGCAGATTTTTTAAACAAATATTTGTTATTTGCAAAGTGGATGTGTTTGCTTTCTTTTTTTTTAATGCAACTTGGAAACGAGTGAATTTAGGTGGTTAAAAAGTAAAATGCATATTGTAAGGATCACAGCGACACGTTTCGTAAAACTCCGTGGCTTAGTTGGTTAGCACAACTATCCGGCAAAGAAGAATCTTTGGTTCGAGTTCTGCCAGAGTCGCAAAATTTCTAATTGACGAACTAATTACATGTTGCAAAATAAATTCGTTACGCAAGCTTCTTTAGTTGAATATGTAGAAATGGTGAAGAATAGAGGTGGCGCCATATAAAAAAGAAACATTTTTTTGTCGGATATTTGTGTGTTTATGCTAGATTTTCTGATAAGATTATAGTATCATTTACATCACTAATGCAGAGGAAAAGAATTTAGCATAGTTTATGAAGTTTCTCAAAGCTGGTACGTTTTAGTTCCATGGTACGCGATATCACTGTATTACCTAGACACGGGTTTTTTTCTTGTTAATTCATAGTTTACACTGGGTATAAGTATCAGAACTTGTATGAAGTCATCATGTATTCGGTTATACATTTGCAGACACGTTTTGTATGAGCATATTCGTTGTGTTAACTTTGATAAATATAAATGTACACATTTATGAGTGTTGGTCGTATTTAATTCTAAGATGCGTAACCTATGTACTACGCATATTTACATAATGTGCGCCTCGAAAGCCTGATTATCAAAGTGTATTGAATGTATCAAATACAATACTGCTTCTTGTTAAGCATTCGTAGAAAGATATGTAAATAAACTATCGATTATGCATAATAAAAGAAAGTAGGTGTCACACCTGATCCTGGAGGCTCGGACTCTGCATCGCAGAGCTAACGTAATAAGGGAAAGATTTTATCTATATTATACAAGGGAAAATATCATTTGATAAACATTAAATTTTTAAAAAATGCACTTGGGATTCTTTTCCTTGGAAGACATTTTTGCTACTGAATTAATCTCTTCTACACAGACAGTAGGGATTTTTTTAACCAAAGAAATGTATTTTGACGCGTATTTCATTAACCCAAAGCAGTATTTTTTACGTTTAAAGTAACGCAGATTTCTAATGAAAAAAATATTTTTTAGATTATTTATTTAGTTTAAAGGCCATTGGTTCCGTTGAAAGATTATTTCATTCAATTAAAAAAGATACCGACGTTGAAAGAGGTATCAATTTCTTAAACCCGAGTTTCTTTCCTTTCGTTTAAAAGTGCACTTACACCTATCAACAAATTTTAATTTTTGGACGCGGCCATTTATTTAGATTTAATACTTCGTTGCAAAAAACTGTTTTTCCTTTTTCATTTTAAATTATTTTCCGATTATTTGCGTAAGGTTTGCAGGATTAGAATTACAGAGATCTACTGTATCCGTCAAATACGTAAGTAAGTCAGTTTCAGGTATTCTTTGCATAGTTAGATATTCATTCAAAAATGTTTTAATGTTAGAATTATTTCACATTGTGAATATTGCATATTTTACTGAGCTATGTATACAGAGTGTTCAGCGAGAAATGAAATAGCGCGATACCTCGCGAATGAACAACGATTTTAATATAAAAACTTTGTCATAAATGTCCATTAGAGGAATACATTTCATGGTAGTACATTTTAAAATTAAATGCGTTACCGCTAGATGGCGCTGCATATTTCCTAAAATGAAATATATTTTTCATTCGATTTTTGGAATATGTATATATATATATATTTATAATAAGTTCCTTTATGACTGCTGTCAACCTATCTATTGTAGTTTTGTACTTTTCGGGAAGTTAACGCGAAGTTGTAAAAGATTGTGGTTTTTTTTTAATACGTCCTTTGTAGCTTGTGGTGTCGGACTATTCATTTTCTTATTTTTGTCTTCCACAGGTTCCTGTTCTGAGCCAGTTGTTTGGCTTCCATCTATCCCATATTTCTTTTTTCTAATGTTCTATACATTTGTTCTTTCCAAGTGTTTCGGGGTCTACCTATTCTGTTTTTGCCCTCTGTTTTGGCTTCAAATATCCTCTTTGTTTTTTTCGATCTTCTTCCATTCTGTGCATATGTCTCTAGCCATCCCAGTTGTCTCTCGTCTATGATTATTTCTACTGGTCTAATATTTAGATTACTAGTGATTGTCGTGTTCTGATTGTGGAGATGATCCTAATAAGCTCTTTTAATCTTTCACCGTTTCTGGAGGGTGTATCAGAGGCTATATTTTTAAAACGTCCCCAAGGAAAATACTCTAAAGGACTTAAATCCCGAGAACGGAACGGCCACCTTACAGGGCCCTTAGTACCTATTCATCGTCTCGGAAATACCTCGTCCTGATGGTCGCATTACTGTTATGAACAAATTTGAAATTAACATTCTTAGGCAAAGGTGTTACCTGAAAGAAGAAAATCCAGGTATCGTGTATGGACCGATCAACTGGCCTTCTACTATTCCACAGTAGACATTTATGCTCTACCCTTTGCAGAAATTAGTTTGTCTCATCCAGTGTGGATTTTTAGACGTCCTGTAATGTGAATTATCATGATTGATTATTCCGCTGTTTAAAAAGTTGCTTTCATCAGACCACAGAATACGAGCTAGGAAATTTCAAATTTATGAATAAAGTTCCATAAAGTCTTTCGTAGTAAAATTAAGTATATGAATTTTATCGTCATCGTTGGATGGATAAACGAATTTTAAAGTAAATAAGTTTGTACTTATTAGATTCTGATCTTATGAACTGAACCAATTGATATAACACGATTTCTTAAAAAAAATAGGTTTCCGAGTTGAAACCGCGTGGTAAGTGCATAAGTCTGCCGACGTTTCACTTTCAGTCACATGGAGCTTCTTCTAGGCTGCTGCATGTCGTAGAAGAATTCTTCTCACAGTAACGATACGACATGTAGCAGCCCAGAAGGATCTTCATGCAACTGGAAGCGAAACGTCGACAGACTCATGCGATTACGACGCAGTTTCAGAATCTTCAAAAATAGATCTTCATTTATTGCTGTTCTTTTTCGATTTTCACTACCTTCAGGTAAATGATCAGTATTTCTAAATGTATTAGAAACACGAATAAATGTGTTTTTTCGTGGATGGCGACGGCGAAGAAATCTGGTAGCATGCAATGCTTACGTTGTTCTTGTATTTCCCTTACACTCCCATAAATTATCATTATACTCTTTATTTGAGAATGTAAACAGTTTTATCAGGAAATATGTTTACCTAGCGGACATTTATAACAAGATTTTCAGAATTTTAAAATCTGCTCTCGTTCCCGGGATATCGCGCTCCCCCATTCCTCGCTCTACACAGTACCTATAATAATATCTCGTGCAGCAGTTGTTGTACGATTTAAAACAAACTATAATATAGCAATTCAATATATCATCAGATATTTTATTCACCGAATTCTTTTTACTTATAGTCTTGCTAAATTTTTGTAAACTATCCCTCGTTTTGAGTTCCTCGAAAAAGCATTGTTGCATTTTTTAAATTTGTAAACTTAATATCTGCTCTGAGTTATTTTAATGTTATATAATTACGGACAGCTGAAGGGGCGCAATAAAGTTTTGTGGTGGCATTATTTGTAATAGTACATATTAATTACATATTTTATGGTGGTATTCGCGTATTTTGATTTAAATTATATTCTAAATATAATTGAATTTTCTAAGAAAGTACATGCTAGTACATCAGCTTTTTGCGTTTAGAATCCTTGAACTCTATTAAAAATAATATTTCTTTGGAAATCA
Organism: Trypoxylus dichotomus; assembly: GCA_023509865.1. NCBI lineage: Eukaryota > Metazoa > Arthropoda > Insecta > Coleoptera > Scarabaeidae > Trypoxylus > Trypoxylus dichotomus. The sequence continues at coordinate 39,792,901 of CM042074.1, read as the reverse complement.
TATACCTAGCGATACCTATTAATACTTTTGCGGTTCGAGCACCGATAATTGTCATAATTGGGACATTTACATTTTTCGAGGCTCAATTTTTCCAGCGAAAGTTAGCTTGTTTTTTTTAGGTAGAGCATTGTATTGCGATTCCAAATGTTTTCAATTTGTTGTCATGCGTTTTATTGTAAACCGGCTTTCTTTAAGAAGTGAGGTGACATAAACAACAAACTTATCGAATTATGGGTCTCCGTATGTAGGCGTCCAGTAAATTATAATTAAGGAGGCTGAGATGATAATGAAATTTCCAGGATATAATTAACGATGGCAAATATTTTTTAAAAGGTTCGATTACAGCATTTATTCTTTTGCCTAATTTTTTTAAAATATTCGGCTAGGCTGATACGTGTTAACACTGAATATTTAACGTAGCGAGCTGTGTTTGGGTTGATATATTCTATATGGATACATTAAGGTTGTATTCATTAGTATCTTTGCATGATCCTTAATAGTATGATTGGTAAATTATCAACAAATTTTTTGTATCGTGCGAATCGTTAAAAATAAAATTTCTTAATTATAATTTCCACAATATATCCCTATGATACTGCAGTAGGATTAACGTGTTTAAGACACGATTTTTTTTACATAAATTTTCTATTTTGTAGTGTACGATGCCTTTGAATTTATCAAAATAATTGAAAGGTTATTAGAAACTTGGAATTTTGACATAGGTTCATAATATATACAATGCGATCGTAAAGAATAGAATTATATTTATATAATCAAAGATTTTTTTGTAAAAAGGCTGCAATTTTACAAAATGGGCAGCCTACACTTTTTCTTCCGCTTAGAAGAAATAAATAGAAAGTAAACTAGATATTCAATATGTTGTCCATTTACAACTTGACAATATCCAAGGTGATTAATAAATTCTTAAGTATAATATCGGCAATATTTAACTCAACTTCCTAATGAATTCGTCGGTTTAATTCATGTATGGTGTTAGACTTTTTAAGACAAACGGGTCGTACGTATTTATTTAAACATTGCACGTTTGAAGATTTTACAAATTACTTGATTTCCAACGCCTACATCGTGTGTTTGTATATACCATGGCCATCTAATTATGAGATAATCTTTTCCGTTTTTTTTAAAGCTTTCTAATGCAACAAATTACTTTTTTGTAACTATCGAATGTCGATGGGAATACTTCACTACATAGAAAAGAAGTGGAGGTTACATTAATAAAATATCGATGGCGTTATAAATTCAACAAATATTGACTAACAAAGCAAAATATGGCCATTATATAAAATTATTGTGGATGTCTGGCATTTTTACGATAAAAATATCTTTATTTTATGAATTTTATTCCATCTCTTACAACCTCATTATGTATGTACCAAGGTCGGAAACTACCATATACGGGCATTTAATGAGGTTGGATAAACATTATAAATGTCTTTCGTAACTTTTGTGCATCAGTATCTATATGGAAGTTGAATTACATGCAATATCGAATCCGTAAGTCATGATTTTTGGCTTAATATTTCAAACAACGATGTTATGAAAATAAAATTGATTTGATCAACAAATTTAAAGAAATCACCTTCACTCTCTTAAGGTTTTGTAATTTCTAGTTTGTAAGTTGATTCTAATAAATTGCTGTTAACATGCATTCTCAGTGGAATACAAAAATATGTCCGAGTTTGCGTGAAATAGGTATAGTTTCAAGTGCTGGTCAAATGCCAATTGATTTGCTTCTGATTTCTGTCACGTTGAATTTGCTTTTTCTATTTTGTAGTTACACAAAAGAAAAAGAGAAGAAAAAGTGAGATCTCACCTTTCTGTTTTCTTCTCTTTCCTCTCTTCTTCTCTTTACTCTTTTCTTTTCTTTCTTACCTCGTCTTCGAATGATGAGGAAGAAAGTATTTTTTATGACAATAAAGAATTTTATCTTATCCGCATTTGCCATATTTACACTGCATATATAAAGTAAATATTATTGTAAGTAAGGACAGGATTGGCGTTATTGTTTTAATCTAATTGGTTGATACGCTTTAGGATGAGCAGACGCATGGTATGTAAGGGATGCAAATTTAACTGAAATAGAACGGCATAAAGGCGTGAGGATGAGTGCGTTTTTAATAACAGAAGGACATTTAAGGAAATACTTGGATTTTAATTATGTTCTTTAAAGACTTAATCATGCCGGGTTTGTATAAAGAACCATGTACTATCTTAATAAAATTGCAGAATTCAACAGCTGTACAAAAAGAAAAGCGACAGTGTTAGCACAAAAACCTTCACCGCACGACAAATATCATTCAGTTCCTCAACCGCCAAATTACAAAGAAAGCGGAGAGACTCAAACTACAATTTATAAAATGTAGTACTCGCCAAAATAAACAGTAGCAAAAATGCATCTGTACAACTTATATATTGAAAATGTGCAGTATTGTTGTTGTAGTTTATTCTGCCATAGTTCTCTAATATAGATCATGTGAATGAGATGGGTACTCGAAATTTATTGTGCGAGAAATTACTCTGCCTCCAAAATGTTTATGAGGTAAAGTTATGTGCGTCTGGCTATATGGTTTGTTGCGTCATCCTGTTGAAAGTATCTGTTCATATATGAATTTTATACACAGTAAAAAATTCTTAATTCTCTCGCAAAAGGCGTAATGATGCTTTGTCGAATGTGCGTCGTCATCGTCAAGGAAATCAAGACCAATAGTATCATGGCCAAGTGCAGTATACCAAATTATAATTCGTCGAGCATTGTGGAGTGGTTTCTCTACAACAACATCTGGACATTCGAGTTGTTTATCTATTGATACAGCCATTAAGGTGAACTTTAGTTTGTAAACAACAACACATCCGCTATAAATTTCTCTTGCATGCTTATTCACAACGCTAGTAGTTGTCCAAATAGAACGCGATATAAATAACCATCATTAGGAAAAATGGATATTTCACTGTCATGCAGTTCATGCTCAGTTCGTCGCAGGCTTCTTTGAAGAAACTGCAAGATTACAAGAATACGTCCCACACTATTAGCATACACTGTTTCTTGACGACCTGAAGGGCCTTTGCGCTGACACAAGACACTACCAATGCAGCGAAATTTCTCAACAATTTCCCAATATTATACTTTTTCTGGGCCAATCTTTATATTAAACTGATGTTGAACTTGCACCATTAACTACAGATTTTTTCCTCAGTTGTCAGAACCATTTTCAAAATAATTTCAACACGAACACAGTGTTAGTATGATAGTTACAATCAAGTTAAACGCAACGAAGGAACATCGCACAAATAATTATAGCACTCTACATTTTGGCGGTTACCGTACTAGTTTTGAAAGTATTGAGTATTAAATAGATTCTGATTATATTGCATTTACATCACGTGAGCTACATTTAATCACCCAGTTTGAATTAAAAGTCTTAGTATGGTATTTGAACTTTTTAAAATCAGAAGTAAAACTTGGATTATCACTCTTAGCGAAAGAAAAATGAATTAGTCTACCAATTTTGTTAATTTATGTGGCAACGGTAGTTGGACCCACTCCAGTGATATTTATAAATTTGTTGAGGCTTTCGGAATGCACCACGACCCCAGCTCGTGAAGATTATTCATAGTTGCGGCAAAGACCACCCTGAGAGCATATATTATATTTGTATATATATATTAATATTTGTGCAAATTTCAGGGCTATTGGACTTATTTATGCACAAGTTATATCAAATACTATTACTATTTATGTATTTGTCGCAATAGGAGTATTAAAGTAGAGGTGGCTACTATGAATGGACTTCGTCATGCCTGAGCTTAATACCATTTCAAAACTGGGACTCATAAAGAACTTTGCTGAGGTACTATTTCGCGAAAGTGATGGCTTTCAATATCTTCAGGAAAACTTTCCAAAGGCAACAAAGAAAAAATAAAACAAGGTACTTTTGTTGGATCCTAAATATGAGAAATAATAAGGTGGTAGAACACTTGAAACCAAGTTAAGAGCGCGGAAAAAGGCAGTGTTGGGTGTCCATGGTATCAGTTCTTACTGGATTCATGGAAAACAAAAAAAAACAAAAAAAAATACCAAACCATAGTAATGGATGCTATTCAAGCATTTCATGTTATTGATTGCAGTCTGTCCTTTAAAATGCACAGTTCCTATCCTCCCTTGGACTTTTTCCTAAAAATATGGGTAACGTTAATCATGAACCAAGATACTTTGGGAATGAAAAAAGTAAATGGAATCCTGTTATGTAAGCAAATTACTGTTGCACGCTAAGAAGAAAGGCTGAGGATGCTGTTTATAAAAGACAATGTAATAGTTTGTCACATTTTTAACTGTAAAGATTTAAAATAATTATTAAAGTATGTTATAGACGGAAAAGTCTTTTCAAATCCAAAAGAAATTAGAGCTATCTCGAGCGTCTATCTTCTATCAACATAAATGTTTTCATTTCCTATTAAAATTATTGTGCGTCATTTTGTGTCAAAATCAAAAGTTAAAATTTGTTGGCCAGCGTTATCGGTGCAAACAGAAGTACGTCGCCTTTGAAAGCAAATTGTTCTAAAATATTTATATTGTATGTTATTGTGTAAAACGGCGTTAAAAGGAAATTAAATGTGAGAATGTTCAATCACGAGGTAAATAAGATAAATTTTGATTAAAAATATTTTACTCTATATACACATTTGCTTTATCAATGTGGTTATTCCTCATAGGAATATCAGAACAAGCGTATGCGTTTAAACATATAGATAGCGGTATATGCATATGTATATGTAAAGCAAAAAGTAAATATTTGTGCTCTTGTTTTGTAACCACCTTAATTCAAACAGAATGCTAATTTATTATTAACTATATAATAAGCGCAAATCGGGTTTATATTTATCTTAACGAGGAAAGTGTTATTGCAAAACTTCTTTTGTCGGATGTATTGTTCTACAATGTTTCGTTTTAGTGAATCATAAAGTTTTATTGCATGTATATTTGTTTTTTTTTATAATCTGCGCTAAGGTTTTGAAGAACCATAACGTCCAGTTGCACATAACCAAGGCGAGAGATAAAACGTGTATGTGTATGTATATGTGCAATAATTATTTTTGGTAGAATAACTTCGTATATATCGATTACACAGAGCATTTCCGAAGACGATGACTAACACCACGAATGTATTTCGAACATGTTATGCAGAAGGCTATTTTTGAATAAGTGTTCTGTGAGCAGTTCATGAGTGCTCGGAAGCAAACGTCCAGCATATTTAGAGCCTAAATGTGCATAATTATGCAATATTACTTGAATACCCGCGCGCCCGTCAGTGTATTTCGCCTTCAAGGATATGTGCATGTTATTTACAAATTTAATTTGTTAATTTGTTACAAATAATTGCACAATATGCACTTCTTCATAGAAATTCATTTAAAAATAAATTACTTTATTTCCTATGTAGGTACAGATCGCAATTTATTTCTACATAAGTGTTATAGAGGTAACAGTAATAGTTCATTTTACTGAAAAATTCTACACTCTCTCTAACAGTTTAATATTTATTATTCATGAAAAATAACAAACATTGAATATTGTAACATCTTTTCGAAGAAAATTATTTATATCGTTTCCTATATACGTAATATCTGTTAATAGCTGTCGTGTACACGGAAATTGCAATACCAATCGCGGGTGGAAATTTGTTCATCAAACTTGGTAGTTACACATGTATAGCTATTCAAAAGCAATAATTTATTACAATATTAAAGGAAGAGAACAATAACTAGCAGTGATTTTTTCGTTGCTGCGCTCTAGGCATAATTAAATATTCAAAATATGAAGAAATATTAGTTTTAAAGTGTTTAATTGAATGTATCCACAAGCAGCGAGTTTTCCATTCCTGGTAATAATTCTGGCAGTCTTGTTCCTCGGGCTATTTAGAACATGCGTCGCGACTCTTTGGATGTAATACTCGTAACGGTTATCGGGTTTTTTGTCCCCGACGTTTCGCAAACCACTGCGGTTCGCAGGTATTCGCTTCGTAGACGTTGTTACTGTCTTAAGTACTCGTTCTCTCCTGTCTGTAGTGTCGTTTATATGTGGTAGGTGCCCAAGGTTCCTATTTCTCGATCATTTTTGTCTCTGGGTCGAGGTTTACTCGTGATGGCGCGATTAATTATATTCTCAGGATAACCGTTACACTGCAGCGCTTGTCTCAGGCGGTTCAATTCTTTCTGTAGTTGTTCCTCATGCATGCTCGTTCGACTAGCGTGCGCACCACTGTATTCTTCTGACGAGGGTGGTGGTTAGAATTGTTATGTAGGTAACGGTCCATATGCGTAGGTTTAATGAACACACTCCAAGAAGAAGAACGTCCAGAAAAGGTAATACTCCGTTATGTTCTAGCTCCACGTGAATTGAATGCTGGAGGATTGAACCGGTCCAATTTCTGTGTATTTTCCGTGTGGTCAAACGACAAACGTATCATCCACGTACCTTCACCAAACCGTAGGCTTGTCTAGCACTGTTTCGATGGCTAGGCTGGATGTTGTTTATTGTTCCGTATTGGAAATCCTTTAATTTCGTTTTAAACGTTAGAAAAAGAAAATAATCATATGGAGCCATGCCTAGACTGTAGGGCAGGTGTAGGAGTAGTAGACTGTTTTTCTCCGCCAAAAATTTTCTTACCAAGAATGAGCTATGACTGGGGGCATTATCGTGATGCAAGATGTACGAGCTGGCAGTGCAAGGTTGCACACGTAAAACTCTTTTCTGCAAAGTTTCAAGGATTGTATCATAAAAGTGATTCATTGTCTGGCCTTGCAGTACGAGGTTTCCATTAGGGAACAATAAACAATATCCAAAGATACACGACGAAGGTTGTAAACAGCCTAATGAAACAAGACTTCCAGAATTGTTGCCAGGAACGGAAAACTCGCTGGAAACACTGTGTGCGTTCCAAAACAGCATACCTTAAACGGGGTAATATTGAATTGTAGATACATTCATTAAACACTCTAAAATTAATTATTCTCATTAATTCAAGAACATACTCCGTATGACAAAAGAAAAAATTGAAAATTGATTCAAAACTCACTATGAATACACCTAATATTAATGCCAGTAAAGACTGCAAGAACTGTCAGATACTCCACAACCACCTGCTCTATCGCAACAAAATGATAATCAATTATTACCTGTGAATAGTTATACGTTTCGGTTAACTTTGGTCAAAAAATTCGTACCCTTTCTTGAGATTGCAATGTTCACGTCATGCACCGTGCATATGTACTTATGGTTCTTTTCAAATTATACCAAAACTTGTGACGTATTTCACACTTTTATAACACCTAAATCGAAACATAACACGTGTAATTTTCTGTTGGTATATAAAAATACGAATAAGGTCACCACTACTTCCCCAAATAACTGTACTAATCAAATTCATGAATAACAACAGGCAATGTAAACAGTTCCTAAAATATGATTACCAACGATACCTTTCGGTTGGCTAAAAGCAAAAGGCTACTCAACTTATTGCATTTTCCATTTTAGGTTTTAGTCAACTACTATTCCTAGTAATTTAGCGCTAGAGATAACAGAGTAGCAAGTCCGGATGACTGTTAGGCTTTGCTTCAAATAAAATTATGTTTGGTTTTTCCCGATTTATCATTAAATTGTTTTTTTTAATCATTTGGCAACGCTATTAATGTAAGTCCACCCTTCGTGTGTTAAGTCATCAAAGGATTCCACTAACAGCGTCGTATCATCTGTGTAGTTAACAGTCAACTGGTTACAATCGAATGCATTACCGGTGTATATGTACATAACACTAAAAACAAGAATGGTCTAATAATACTATATTAAAGAAAAGTCCGTTACAATATTCTTGCTTGTTAGTCGATAACTTAGTTTTTATCTGGTAAGTAGCTAGCAATACAAATCAATAATGTATCTTGTATTCTGTAATGCTTCAGAATTCGAAGTAATACATAAAACTGTTGAATACAGAGTTCGAATAAATTTACTGTATCTGGCAACGTGAACATTATTGGTTCATAGTAAATTGCAACAGCTGTTAATAGTAAATGACAAATATGTTGTAAGAAAGAATTACAGGTGTATCCATGTCCCGTGTTTATTAGTTTAAGTCATTCTTTATACTTTTCTTTAATTTAATTGGGGAATTTGTTTATACTTCAATTAAATATATGTAAATCTATTACATTATATAAAGAGCATTAGTCACATAACGTCAGTTACTTTCTTTGTTTTGAAACTTGTTTTTCTTTTTGAAATATATATTAGTTTCTAATGTATTATAAATACTATTGTATCATAGATAAAAATTGCGGACAGAAAAACCTCGGTTTGTGGCTCTTTAAGAACCAATATGTATTATTATAATAATTATTAGTTATTATTTCTTTATTACCCAACAGACTTACAAGGAAAAAAATCCTATAAGAGGGTAAGAAAAACGTAACAACGGAATGTAATTTCATTTAGAACAATAATGTAAGTAAACAAAATTGGAAATCCAAAGTGAGATTATTATTGGTGCAATATCTACAAAAATGTTGTATGTTACTATGCAATTCTTACATATAACAAAATGTATGAAAAAGCTTTCGGCGCGATGGGTACCGTGTTTGCTAAGACCGGAGCAAAAACGAAATCGGATGACCGTTTCGGAGGAGTGTCAGTTGTAACAGTGGATGAGACTTGGATCCAGCAGTACATACTGGAGACCAAGAAGCAGTCGAAGCAGTGGACTTTTCCGGGCGAATCGGTTCCGAAGAAAGCAAAAACAGTTCCATCGGCCGGAAAAGTCATGGCGATCATATTTTTTAATTCGCAAGGTGTGATCCTCATTGACTATCTGCAGAAGGGAAAGATGATAACTACAGCGATTTATTGATCCGATTCGATACAGTATTGAAGGAGAAACGGCCTCGTTTGCAACGGAAAAAAGTGCTTTTCCACCATGACAATACACCGGTTCATTCATCCCGCATCGTCATGTCCAAATTGAATGAGTTGCGCTATGAAGTAGTCTCTCATTCTCTATATTCACCGGAGCTAGCCCCTAGCGACTTTCTACTATTCCCAAATCTGAAAAATTCACTGGGAGGAAAGAGATTTGCCTCAAATGAGGAGGTTATCGCTGCTACAGATGGCTACTTTGCAGACCTCGAAACATCCTACTTTTTCGACGGCTTGGAGAGACTGAAGCACTGTTTGAAAAAGTGTATTGATCTTCGGGGAGACTACATCGAAAAATAAAGATAAAAAATTGCACCAATACCGTGTTTTTCTTGACGATTCCGGAAACATTTCAAGTCGCCCTCGTATAGTATAGGAAATATAGCTAAGTGAAATTTCCATTTTTTAGAATCACCTTATTAAATACAGCAAGACGAATGAGAGAATGGCTAAAGTATATAGTAAATAAAATGTGTAAACGAAATTGGTCTAAGTGTTTATCAGATGAGCGGGACGATAAGCGCTTATTTAATCCTTTACCGTCCAAATGAAAATGTTAGGTTATAAGGAAAACCAAAGTTGATGCGTATTTATGCGAATATACAAAGTTGTGAGATTAAACGTGTGGCCTGGAGAAACATTTGTGAAAATTGTTCCCCGATAATTAAAAAAGTGCGGTAACCATCCTTTATCTGGAGATTTTTGCAATTTAATTTCTTTTTAGCCAAGGTTGATCTATTTCCACTTACTCAGTGTTTTGATGTGCGGTTTGTAACACCACCAAAAATTGTCGTCAACGTTGTTCACGTAAATGCGACGTTGTTTTCTTGTTAGCAGTCAAGGAAGCTCACGTTAGAAGGTCTTTAAGTTAAGATAATCAATACTTCAACATATTGTCATAACGGTCCCTGTTATCGAATGTTTTGTATGTGGTTTTTGTGTTAATCTCCATTTTTGTTTTAGAAGTGCGGTTTTAGTTTTGCGGTATTTTAAGTTTTCCTATGACGTGATCTCGTACTAACAAAATAGGTAAATAACCTCTAAGCTTATCTATTCTTTTGTTTATTTATTCGGTTATGGTGTTTCAGATGAAGATGAAACTCTCTGACCTTGATATATAAGTAAATGGGTACCTTTATTGTTTTTAGACATACTGATTACCTAGGTGTTCATCATTTAATAAAGTACTACACTACAATATTTTACTTTATTGTTTCTTAACAAACATAGTTCTTGACCAAAAGAAGTAGTATCGAGCAAACATGACGCTATCACTTAAAAAACGTGTTTTATAATATGACAATTGATTTTTTATTTTCTCTACATACTTTACATCACGCAAAGGTTCTCCGTTTTCATGGATGTCGGTCACGATGGCTCTTCGAAAGTACTCAATTTTCGTATTGAAACCGCGTTGAGAGAAACTAGTATGTCGATATTTCGCTCTTGATTGTACGGAGAAAGAAATTAGGGACACTGTAGTTTTCTTTGCGGTTTATCAATTTTATCTCTTGCATCAATAGGACTATATATCTAAGTTGAAGTTTCTGTATCTTGTTGAGTATCTACTTGTTACTTGTTTTTTAACACGCGAACAATGCTGTGCCACTTTTTTCCAATCTCCTGTTACCAAAAACGGTTAATTAACCCTGTTTATTTTATTTGTTTATAAGAAAGGTTTTAACAAGGTTGGAAAAGCTCGGTGCTTTTAATAAACCTTGGTACTAGTCTAAGATCCTTGCCCTTTAGTTCAAAGTACTGTATACATGTACATAATATGCGTTCTGACTTAAACGGAAAAGTTCATTCTCAATTTTTCCAATTTCGGCACTCTATGTTCTGTTAGAATCGATGCTAGTAGTCGCAGGTCTCTTTTCTTGAAACACAGTAATGTCTCTGCCGTACGAGGCGAGGGGGAAATCAGTGCTTTCGCATGGGTTGGTCCAGGAATGTTTTTCTACTACGAGACATTTTGATATTCTCTCATGGTAATGTGGAAATTAATTCATTCGTGAAATTAATTCGAACAATGGGATGTAATTTTTTTGACACATCAATTGTCTTAAGTTTTACGCGCAAATACGTTCAAGTCCAATTCAAATGTATAAGCTTGTATAGTCTTCAATGCTGCCTAACTACCTATAAAAATATTGACTGTTGCAACTGGAGGACCTTTCTCGAAAACTTTTTAGCGTCTAGGTGCAAGTCATAGGTCTCTCCCTGAAATATGTTAGTTTACGTACCGAGTGTGCTAAAGCTCCTCGTTTTTGTTGAGGTTCATGAGATGTTCATGCAACACGAACTTTTATGACAATCCTATATGATTGATCAAAATTATGTTGTGTCGAAATTGCATTCTACATATAAAATGTTTGCCAGGCAAAGCAAAACAGATGAGTATAACCCATATGCAATTATCATAACTAAAGCTTCAGATAATTTGAAGTTATAATTCTATTTTTTACTTTATTGTAAACGTTATTATAGGCAATTTATTTTGTATTTTTGAATGTGAGACAATAGTTTTTGCAAATTTATCCTGTAATGGGCCTTTGTGATATCGATAAGTATAAATATAAATTTAAATAACACACCATTAAATAAATTTCGTGTCAAGTAATCGCTGACTATAAAAAGATATCTCTTAATTTGTATTTGCATATCATTTACTGATAGTCTCTACTGAACATAAATACTTTATGAAGGAATCATATGTTCGTAATGGACGAAATGTTCTTCAGGTTTGGAAATATGAATAAGTCGCTGGGGGCTAGGTCCAGTGAATATGGAGGATGAACACGACGATGCAGTATGAATGAGCCGGTGCATTGTTATGATGGAAAAGGACTTTTTTCTGCTACAAAAGAGGTCGTTTCTTTCTCCTTCAACACTGCATCGAATTGGGTCAATAAATCGCTGTAGTATTGCCCCGTGATTGTCCTTCTCTTCTGCAGATAGTCGATGAGGATCACCTTGGGAATCCCAAAAAGTGGTCGTCATGATCTTTCCGGCTGATGGAACGGTCTTTTCTTTCTTCGGAGCCGATTAGCCCTGAAAGGTCCACTGCTTGGGTTGTTTCTTAGTCTCCGGTATGTAGTGGTGGATCCAAGTCTCATCCAAGGTTACGAAACGTATGAAGAAATCTCTTGGATTGCATCGGATTCTGGCCAGACACTCCTCCGAAACGGTCAGCCGATTTCGTTTTTGCTCCGGTGTGAGCAAACGCGGTACCCATCGCGTCAAAAGCCCTTTCATACCCAAAATTTTGTGTAGGATATATGTGCCTGTTGTATCTGCTATCTCCTTCAGCTTCAATCTGCGATCGGCACGACATCACGAATCTTATCTACCATTTCATCGTTGGTAGCGGTTTTTGGGCGTCCACTGTGTGGTTCGTCACTTGTGCTTGTGCGGCCACGTTTGAACTCGCTCACCCTTATCATACGATTTTGAAAAAGGATTTGCATTTACTTCCTTATCGCTGTTTTCAAGAAGTTTTGCATCCTGAAAGAATAACATTTTGTCAATGGTTTCTAAACAATTTCGACGATAACCTACTTAATAAAACACTCTCTTCCGATGAAGCAATGCTTTATCTGAATGGTTACATCCATCCACAGAAAATTGGTGTGTGGTGTGATATAAATTGTAGGAGAATCATTGGTCCGTTTTTCTAAGATAACTTAACAACAAACAGATGTCGAGAAAAAATTCTATTTCCTTCTATTAATCAACTAAACCATGTTTAACCAGACGGAGCCAGGGCACATAAAGCAGGTGAAACAATATATGCTGCAACAAGTTTTTCATAACCGCTTAATAAGCTTAAACACAAAAATGAATTTCCACCAAGATCATGTGATATTACACCTGGCAACTTCTTCTTATGACCATTAAAAAAATACATTTATAAGGTTCAAATAGGTGATATCGCACATCTTCAAATCAGAATTGTAGAGTGTGTTAATGAAATTGATGATGCTAAGTTACAAAATGTGTTTCCTGGTGTAAGAAAAAGATGTCAGAAATCTCTTGAATATGGTGATAGTGATTTTCAGCAGTTTTTGTAAAAAAATTGTAAGTAAACATATTTCTTTAATGATAGTTTCATGATTTGACATTTAAGTAAGATAACCAAAAAATAATGAGAATAAATAATAATCTCAGACATATATTTTATATCCAAGGTTCCCCTCGACGCAAAATTTATTTGATCTCTTAATAATAATAATATGACGAACTCTAATCGTAATCATATTAAAGACATATTAATTCCAAAAATTAATATTTTAATTAAATAATTCTCTGTATCACTTAATAACTTCATCTCTTATTAGATCAATCAATTCACTGTTGCTGATAATGGTCGACTGATTTCCAAACTTTAACTTTTTGTTTAAACTGACTGTGTTTCATCATGGGTCTTCAAACGCTAAACATTCAATTTCAAGTTCAAATTTTATCTTGGAGATATACTACATAACTGCGCATAGCAATGTATATTGTGGATGCTAGTCAGGTTGACACGGTGTAATTACGGAAATAAAAGTTGAGTGAATGTAGTTAGATCAAAACTTGAAAGGAGGCAATGACTTCATAATATCTTATTATTTAATTGTCTAAGGGATTATATGATCATATGGTAGTGAGTAGTGAATTAATATTGACAAATAAAATACATTTCCCATGCGTACTGTTGTTTTATTGACACAAAAATGTTAACCATAAATCACAAAGTTTTCATTATCGAATCATACTTCAAGAAATTAGAAAATGGAGAATGGTCGTACTCTTTGCAACCATGTATAGATGAATTTCGAGCAAAATTCCCAAATTTTCCAGTACCCCATGACAGTTTGCGGCAAGTTATTCAAGAATCAGCGACAAAATTTCGTGAAGCAGGGCCTATGCCCCGAAAACCATGTAGTGGTAGATCATCAAATCGCACAGCTGAAAATATAGCAGAGATTGAGGAACGAATCACTTAAGAAATTTATACACAAGCTTTCACAGCAAGCGCAACTTGCATTTGGGACATGCCAGGCAATCCTTAAAAAGTTCTACAAAAATTTCTATACAAATTCTATTGCGTGCAGGAACTTTTACTGATTGATGATTACACAACCCGACTTAGTTATTGTTAATGGTTCTTCTCGAATGAAGCGTAGTACCACTTATCAGGATATATAAACAAATAATACACATCTGGTCTAGTGAAGATCCATATGAAATTCTTGAGAGACCCTTGCATTCTGAAAAAATAGGGGTTTGGCTTGCTGTTTCTCGTAGGCGGATTATTGGTCCAATATTCTTTAATGATACCATAAATGCGGAACAACATCGTAATAATTTACTACAGCCATTTTTAAATCAATTACATGACCACGAACTCGGCGAGGGATATTTCCAACAAGATGATGCAACACAGCCGATACGATAAGAGAAACGATGGAATTCTTGCACGAATTCTTTGATAATCGGATAGTAGACTTTCCCGCACAATCCCCCAATTTGACCATTATGGATTATTTTATATATATACCTAAAAAATAGAATATTTACAAATTTTCCTCATACAATTGACGAACTTGCTGAAGCTATCCGAAATGTATCCGAAGAAATTACGCTACTTAGTTTAAGGAACGTCTTCAATAATATGAAACGAAATGTGGCGTTATGTATAGAAAATGAAGGAGCTCACCATTCTTTATTGTTATTTTTTCTATTTTTACAACTGAAAAGTTTGTGTTGTTATTTGTTAAAACGTCAAAACCTAATCTGACAACCGCATGTCAACGGTGTAACATAAACTGAAACACCTACTCTTGAGCACTGTCACTAACGCGACAGAATATGTCAATTCACACGTTTTTAAAGTTATTCTACCAACTTAAGTTTAAAAAAGAAATATATCATCGCTTACCAGAAGGTAAATTTAATCGAACATATGGTATTTTGAGAAGGTATCGGACTACTTATAGGATATCAAAAAGTATTTCCATTCCATTGGTGACAAAGAAGTAAATTAGTTCTCTATTATGTCGATTTTTTTTAACGTGCTTGAAATTATCCATTAAAATGCAGCAGTAAAATATTGACTTCTAGACGTTATCTCGATATCTTCTTTTCTTACATTGCTTTAACTTCAACATGAATACACTTCATTTTTTCTGGAATTAAGAACACACAGCGTAATTTAATTTCGTGTGTTTTGCTGCAAAAAGGTGTGTGAAATATTATAGAATACTTCAGAACAGACCTACACTAAACAATATTATAATAATAATACAGTTTTACATTCTTCCGGTAAATTTGTGAACACAAACACACGAACTTCAACATAATCTCCAATAATAGATTTAAGCAGAAATGAACATATAAACATTAAAAATTGATTAAAAGTTTAATTGTCGTCGTGTTCGTTGTAAGTTATTATCTTTAGTTTAACTTATCGTTCAACGGAAAACGAATGTTTCTTTAAGCGATAAACACTTTTTATTTATCGGTCGTTGTTGGTCCATTGTCCTACGAGTCATCAAATATTAAAGAGAAAATGAATCCATCTTTGGGGATTTTCACGTTTTAACCTTTTCGCGAGTTTAACGTTTTATTTAGATATTTATACACGCCCATATACTAATATCGTACATGTTATGAGTGGAAATTTATCTCTGTATGCGTAATGTATAATTACGTAAAGCATTACTGTTAAGTGACACGTAAATTACGAGCATATTCTGATTAATGGCAGCTTGGGATTGTAATAGAAATGAAATTTTTATTAGCAGTAAAAGTGTTTTCGATATAATTTTAATTTCTGTTATTTTTCGCTTGTATGTTGTGTACCTGTTTTTTAGTGCTCTGTACATGTACTATAATACATATATGTATTATTTTGTTCTATAATAGAATTTTAAAACATATTTATTTAATTCTTGATATAAATACATTTAAAGTGCAACTATGGAAATAATCTATAAATTTTGAAATTATGTCACTGGTAAATAAGTGTCTTTTAGAAGCAGAACACCATGTATATAAAACATTTTCGAATAGGCAAATTAAATTAGATAGTATACAAAGGTATACACGGATATAACTGCTATATCGTAGACGCTCAATAGTGTAAACAAAATGACACACAGACTGTTTCTACTAATAATTTGTTCACCTTAAAAGGAGAAATTGGTTTTATACTTAAAATAATTTATTTAATAATAATTTATAATTGTAATTTTTTTTTTTGAAAAATACAATCTAGAAATACTGTGTAATTTTTGCTTGTTTCTTGTGTTTTTAACTTTTTGTGCTACAGCTGTTTCTCTTATTATTTTTTTTTTTGAAATTGAATATATTTCGAATTAAGTCCCTATTTCTCTGCCCATTGAATTGATGTGGCCAGTGCATTTATTGTACTGTCTGAAGTAATTTTATTTTGTGATTTTTCTTCAGTTTCCTCATCTTTAGTTTCATTTTCTTTTGTTTCTTCGTCAAAATTGTTTAATTGTGTTTCCATTTCAATCCATGTAATTACGTCTTTGTCATCCAGTCAATTTAGAAATACATAGATGTGCGTACCTATAGTAATGAAAGTTGTGTAAATACATAAACATTAAGTACATACATGTGGCAGTTATGTGTTTGAAATATCACGTGTTTTAGCTAGAGTATCTTTCCATTTTTGCTGCAATACATCAAGCGGCAAATTATCCTCGTCTTCTTGATCACTGAAATATAGAATTTTTCCCCAACATTTAGCATTCACTGTTGGATCCAATCGATTCCATGCATACATCAAATTTGTAACAGTATCTTTCATTGTCAATTTTTAAGTGTTTCTAAATTGAATCCATTTGCAATGATATTGCGAATAAGGCTACTTCTGTAATGTAACTTTGTAAATGTAATCATACTTTGATCCATTGCCTGAATAAGAAGTGTCACATTTGTCGGGAGGTATATTGTTGTAACTTGCCCACTTTCACTCTGTAATTCTTCTATTGGGAGGTCTGATGGTGCATTATCCAAATAAGAAGAGTTTTTATTAGGTCTTCACTTGATTTCTAGAAACGTGTAACCTTCCAATAGAACACACAATAACTTGTCAATAATTTTGGAAGATTCATGTTTGATAAATTAAATTTACTTTATAGACTTACCTGAGAAACAAAAAAACTTATGGAACGGATTCTTAAAAATTGACTCCGTCATCCAAGTTGATTTAGAGTAGTCATAATCCATAAGAAGATAAATATTTTTCAAAGCTGTAGGATTTTTTGCCTTACCAATAACCAATGGCTTAACTTTATGAGTTCCACTGGCATTAGTGGATGACAAAATTGTTAATCGTTGTTTCTCATGTTTGCTACCTACAGCAGTCTTCTGAGATAAAACAAAAGTTTTCTCTGGTAGAGGCTTTCAGTACAGAGCTTTTCAGAGAGATTCATAAACACTATATAATTGATTAGGTGTAATTCCCGATTGCTCTATTTCATTTTTTAAGTGGACTTTAAATGAACGAATCTTTTTTTAATAATAAATATTTAATTAATAACAAATTCCGAATCTTTTTTTTAATTTTTACAACCAACAATCACTAGCAGTAAAGTTTTCAACAGAATTTTCTTTCATCTTCGAATTCAATGCTTCCGCCTTTTCTTTGATCATATCACCACATAATGCTTTTATATCTTTGATTCAATGCCTATTTGAACATTTGTTTTCATTTCAGGATGTTTAGATCGCTTTGAAGTTCTTCTTTGCCCTGGTTGTACATAATTAGAAGCCACCACACGTAATATTAGTTCCTTTTTAGTTTTTATTTTACAAATCGTAGATTTGGCAACGCGATATTTTTTTTATAAATTTGTTACACTTGCACCATTTTCCAATTCCTCAATTATACTCTGACATGACGTAAGTCGCGGAGACGATCGAACGCTTCTACAGTCATGTAGATACTGAAAAAAGTGTTAAGGTGTCAAGCTGTACAGCATAAACAACGCGTATCATATAACCCGGGGAACTACCTTAGTATCAGGGAATTCTCGCCGTAGGAACTACATGTGTTGATGTTAGTGAATGTAAGTCTGTTTACGCGGTGTTCAATGTTATGAAAATGGTTGTTCACGTTATTCATTACCCGGTGTTGACATTACCGAGCGTCTGCTGTGCTTTTGAATATCGGAACGTATTTGAGTCACATTGGCAAATGCAACAATTTTTAGATAAATTGTATTATTTTTACTTGAAGTACAGACTATAATATGTATTTTGGTTTATTTGCATCTTGGGTCAAATTAAAATGCATCGCCCTTTTCTTATTAATAATTTTTTGTTTCGATTTCAAATATTGGCCATCGGCTTCTACTGCTTCCCTTCTGCGGCAAAAAATGCGTGCCCCATTGATGCGAAGAGGTGATAGTCAGACGGCGCCAGGTCTGGAGAGTACGGCGGGTGAGGAAGGATGCCCCATCCAAGTGATTTCAAAGTGTCTTTTACTGATTTTGTTGTATGGGACGGCGCATTATCGTGTAACAAATTCACTTTGCCATGTCTTTTTGGCCCATTCCGATCGTCTTCCGATTAATGCGTGGTTTGAATTAATTATTTGTTGGCGATAACATTGTGTATTAACGGTTTCGCCGGGTTTCAACAGTTCATAATACACAATACCATTCTGGTCCCATCAGACACAGAGCATGGTTCTCTCGCCGAAGCGATTTGGCCTTGATGTTAACAAAAATGTTGAACGAAAATGAACAAATGACCGCGATTTTCTATTTGACGTTCATTCAAATCATCTGGGACCCATTTATCGAGTTCATTGATCTTCCCCATTGCCCGTAAACGTTTGCTGATTGTTTCTTGTGACGCATGTAATGCTTTTGCCAATTGCCGTTAAGTTCGAGTTTGGCCATTATCCAATAACTCGCAACGACCAATTGCTCGTCTTCGCATTTTTGTGGTCTACCAAAGCGCTCTTTCACGTTGAAATCAACACATTGAAATTGTTGAAACCATGTTCTAATGGATGGAGCGTGTTCACCATATGTTTCTACCAGCAAACGATGACTTTCAACAGCCTTTTTCTTTTGATTAAATAAGCAAAGTAATGCGCGCCGTAAATATTTTTTTCAGGCACAAAACTCGACATGATCACTGAACGAAAAACCAAAGACGCTAATTTCTGGCGAACTCAACTTGTGTGTGTTTGTAGTAGTATCACAAGCACAAATTGAACAAATGACATTACCCACCAAGCAAGACCATTTTTTTGCATGTAGTATTTATATAACGCATATGTTTGTCTGAACACAATCCACACTTTAAAAACTGTGTTGTAAAAAAAATGTATGCATCGGCTGTGTAATTATTACTAACATAGCGTCTTGCGTCGAATAACATATTATTGATAGTGTAGGTAAGACACGCACGCCAGGACTGCTTTTTTGACTTGCTTACATGACATACATATATATATACATATTAAATATATATATATTCCTTTCATTGCTTTCTGTATTTTTATTTATTTTGTATATTATCATCAAATTTTCATTTGTGAAAGCCTATATATACTTAGTTTATGGCGGAGAAAATAATGCACATGATTCAGAAAACCTGATTATTGTAATCAAGGAGCCGGAAAAAATGAAGATATGCTTTGGATATTCGATTTATCCAAACTGTATACTGTGCTAATTTCTAATTAATCCGTTAGTGTTGAAGTATTCATCCTTTGGTCATTTTTTAAAAATATATTAATTCGATAAAATAACGACAAAAAATGTTGCGGTAGGAGTGCGATAGGATCTGTATCAGGCGACAACCTGAGTATTTCTTACCATATTTCTCTTGTTCTACTACTTCGCCGCATTCCATAAATCACAATACAGCTACTTCAATTCCCATAAGAATTCTTACGTACAAAAGATTCTTCTACCTAAACAAAATTAAATCAATATTCTGTGAATTCAACTTTTAACACCTGATGCTACTATTACTGTTGTTATGTTTACTGTTGAAGGTTTTACTGTTTTATCGTACTTACTTATGTTGCACTATTTATTTAATACAGTTACTCAATTTTAACTCACTTACGATGGCGACTTGAAATGTTTCCGGAATCGGCAAGAGATGGTGCACAAAATAATTGGATTCAGTGGTCGGCAAGGGCAAACTCTTTTATGGCAACTGTTAAAATTTGTGAGAGACTAATTCGTAGCGCAATTCATTCAATTTCGACACGACGATGCGGGATGAATGAGCCGGTGCATTATCGTGGTGAAAAAAACACTTCTCTCCGCTGCAAACGAGGCCGTTTCTCCTTCAATACTGCATCGAATCGGGTCAATAAATCGTTGTACAATTGCCCCGTGATCGTCCTTCCTTTCTACAGATAGTCGATGAGGATTACGCCTTGGGAATCCTAAAAAATGGTCGCCATGATCTTGCCAGCCGATGGAACGGTCTTTGCTTTCTTCGGAGCCGATTCGCCCCGAAAAGTCCCTGCTTCGACCGTTCCTGGGTATCTGGTATGTAATAGAGGATCCAAGTCTCATCCACGAATCGCATGAAGAAATCCCTTGGTTTACGTTGGACCCTGGCCAGACACTCCTCCGAAACGACCACCCGATTTCGCTTTTGCTCCAGTGTGAGTAAACGCAGTACCCATCGCGCCGAAAGCTTTTTCATACCCAAAATTTCGTGTATGATATGGCCAACGCGTTCTTCTGAGATGCCTGTTGTCTCTGCTATCTCGTTCAGCTTCAAATGGCGATCGGCTAACACGACATCATTAATCTTGTCGACCATTTCATCGTTGGTAGCGGTTTTTAGGCGCCCACTGCATGGTTTGTCGCTTGTGTTTGTGTAGCCACGTTTGAACTCGATCACCCAGAAGCTGATGATCGAAAATGACGGAGTACATCTGCCATGAACCTCTAAGACAATATTTCGAATTTCCGTGGTCATTTTTCCAGCTATCGAGAAATGTGATTGACAGTAGACGTCTGAAATTTTGACAGTTGCCATAAAAAAGGTTGCCCTTGCCGACCAATGAATTCACTTCAACCTTCGTGCGCCATCTCTTGCCGATTCAGAAAGCATTTCAGGTCGCCGTCGTATATCTAACTACTTTTCCAAGGTACTCTTCTCGTAGACGTCAAAAAGACGACGAAGACGAAAAATTAGTCCATAGAGAGCTTAAAGCAAGGAAAACCGAATTTTTTGACAGGTGGAAGGCTTTAATTAATATCTTTTGTTAAGGTACTTAAGTCTGAAGGAAGGGAGAGTTTTCAGTTTCTATTTGCAGAGCATTAACATGATTATTGTCAAACAACGGCTTGATGGGAACATCTGCAATTTAGCAGAGCACAGAGAAATAGATATTAACGACTGAATTTTAAAATTTGTCTTGCACATGTAAAAAACTATAAAATATTTTTTACATGTAAGTGGATTTTGAGGCGGTATTTTATTAAATTTCTTATTTCTTAATGGCTTTATCATAGGCCATGTTATCTATTAGGTATATCCAAATAATTTAATCACTAATGGTAAAATTACAATTATTATTATTACAGTTATTGGATCACAAGTCAAAACATAGATTTTTTGGCATAATACTAGACTTCGATGGCATTCTTAACATACATTAATTATCTAGTAGGAAGATCTGAGATATTAAGTTAAAGCTGACTGAATTATATCGCAGATTGAAATGTGTATTAATGTTTAATTCTTAAAGCTTTCTAGAAAATTGGAAATGAATTTTGATAGCGATTGATTATGAAAGTGAGACTGAAAAATTAAATTATGTCAACTTTTCATTTAAGGTGAGTCCGCAGTTTATTAAAATTTACAAAAACAATTTCCGGGTGGGAATTCTGTGAATCATAAGACATTCAGGTATGAAAGGGAATTAGATGATGAGGCTACAAGGAGAAGGGTGTGAATTAAACGTGAATTAGACATATCTACATATATCGAATACCATTCACAAGGAATTTGAACACCAGAACAATGTATCTAAGTATTGAAAATATAAATATTTAAACACATTGAATTAATTACTTAGGCATAAGCAGATATTACTTTTTTATTTCCCTGGAATATTATAACAAATTTGCATACTATACGTTAAATCAGAATTTCATGAACAAATATATCTATCTCTGTGTACAATGCTAAATTATTTCTAATTAATATAGACAATACTATATTTAACGGTATAACTGTTCACTTGTGTATGTCCAACTATGTTACTAAATTTACCATTTTATACTCTATTAGGATACTGTTTTAAACTGTTCATTCTACGCATTGTTTTATAAGTACACATCAATTTTGTTCTCAAAAATTAATAAATTATTTAAATATTTTCACAAACACTTGGAATCTTTTAATCAAATCTAGACTTTATAACAGAATAGCCGGAAATTTGAAGTTTAAATACGGCAGTCACAATGTTTCTAATTACAAGCACGTGAAATTTTTGAAAGAGGCATAAACCTCGATAACGCAAACTAGATAAATTTTAATAGTAATTGTCGGTGTTGTTATCAAGGCAATACAACGGATAAGCGGTGGTATATTTTTAAAGTGTTGTGGTCTGGAAATATTATTAAAAAAGCTGATCTAAAGTTGAAGGTATTTCCAATTTCGCAATCGGACATATAACCACACTATAACCAGTATGGACAAAACTACCGGAACTTTTGTACTTACTTACGAAACACTGTATAGATGATAATGTATCTACGATTTTAAGCAAATTTAAACAGCAAGCTTTTATGTAAAACTTTTTCCATGTTATTACAAACATGCCCATCACACAAGTGTTGTATTTAAATGTAACACTATGTGTAATTCGCAGTACTATATTATGAAGGAACTTCTGATATCAAATAACTCATATTTAAACATCACCTTTAACTCTTGCCGTTCTAAAATTATATCTAAAAAACTGCATATATGTATATTTCAGTAACAGTAAGGTAGATTTATTTATTTAATACAGATTACTAATCGCTATTCCTTTTATCTTCTCTGAGTTTATTTCCCTTTAGCCACAAGACTAATTTCGCAATTGATCAAATCCACAGTTAAATTCACATCGCTGTTTACGACAGTCACATCCGCATCCTTTGAACTTACAGCATGTTGGTGTGTTTCTGTACACTATCGTAATTAAGATTTTAACCAGCAACAGCAATAAATATTAATACTACGTATTAACGTGTGCAAATAGAAGATAATAAGAATGTTAGCGTGCGTTAATAGGAGATAGAAAAAAACTCCTAGTGAACCGTAACAAATATAATAAGAAGAATCGTATCTTCTTAAATTCATATCTAACGTTTAATTTTAAAATATCGTAGCATAATTAACGTTTGCATGATTATTATTGGTTACTTCAACTGTACGTGCGCATATGATTGCATTAAGCGGAAATTCTTCGTGTTATATCTTGTTACTGCAGATCGAGGCCCCGTCAAAATTAAAGTTTCAAACTGAAGGAAGATGCTGATTTATTTATTTGCTTATGTATTGTCAGCAGTGCATGATTAAATGGCTTGATTGTATGCTAAATTAGTAGAAGATATTTTAAAAATGTTATATACTTATTTATAACAAACGCCGGTGTTAAATATAACACCTAGCATAAACAAGAAGGAGAAATGAGGGTTTAGTGTAGTTAATTTTCTAATTCGGGTCTGCGAAACATCAAAAGGAAAACTATCTGACTTCGATATTTCGTTTGGAACGGAGTGCTAATTTTATTTAAACCACTTATTTCTTAGCAAAAGTATGTATATGGTGCAAAAGTAATGAAATACATTGCCTTATTTTCTAATAAATGGGAAATTTCCATACATTTACGAAAAAAAAAATAAATAAATAAAAAATTACATTATTTCTTAATTTTTTCGGTTTTATAATGTACCGAAATTGTGTAGCTATTACTATGTAGATTATGAAATTATTGACTATAGCATAAGTAATTTATTCTATAAATAATAATTTTTTTGGTTTATTTAGTTATTATTAATATTAATCTAATTATATCTCAAGTATTTTACTACAATCATTGGTTGAAAACTTTATCAATTTAGATAAAATGCAAAATTATATTCACAATATTATTTTGTTATAGTATCATCGTGCTGTATGAAGTATGTACATCAAACAAGTACTAGATTTCATAGCACGCACTGCAAAAACATTTCTAAGATTATGAAAACAATTGTTTTCATCGCTTTTATTGCTTGATTAATTAAAATACACCACTAGTTTGCTTACACTAGTAATTTGCGTATATGGTGACACCTATCCATAAAAGATACTTTCAACAAAGCTCGCTTCATTATTATGTACATTTATTGTAACAATATTGCTTTTATAAATTACAATAATCATAAATACAATTTCAAAACTTCATCTCAAGGGAGATGCATAACTTAAGCAGAAATGTGTCTTGATAATTTTACCGTGGGAAACTCGTTTCCATATTCATATGTTTTGGAATTGTAAAATAAATACAATTTGTTGACTATACCTATTTAGCTCTTCAGCTGAATATCAGCTTTTCATTCTTATTATAAATCTATTTATCATACACAGATCTTTGAGAAGTTTGGCTCTGAATTTATTGTGTGTAAAACTCAAATTTTAGCGAAGCGTAGAGCATACTAATGTATCCGCATAGTATTTCTTTTATCTCCCGAAACTAACCATAATACTACATTTAAAGGCGAAGTAAATCTCAAAAATTGCGTATGAAAGAGGAATAACTACCATCACCAAATCTATAAATTAAATAATTCAACCGGTTCTTCTTTTGTATTTGATATTTACTACCAGAATATGCGTGGCCTTAAATCTGAAACACATTCATTCTTCTCTCCTGCTTGTAAACTATCTTATGACCTTATTGTTATTACTGAAACTTCCTATTTTTATGTTCTATTTACTATAGCTCGATATGTAAAAGTGATATTGCTGCAGCCCACTCGAGTTACATGCCTTATCAAAGTGCAAACTTCCATTAAGATTAGACCGAGGGAGATGTTTCAATTCATACATGCTAGGAACGACACTGCACATACACCTCAAGTTTTGTTTCGTGATGCAGTACGTGTTAATATCCTGCAGGAGATAGTTGACTTCTTCACCTCAATATTTTCCTTTGTACACATCTACAGTAATGCCTTTTCGCATAGAACCACCTACTTCAAGTCTGTTCCTTTTACCTTATTAACCTGATACGGAAAATAAAATAGTTAGTATTATGTCCATCTTTCCTCAGGTGGATGTCACTGGTGATGATATAATACCCAGTTTTGTTATACATGATGCTCTTTATGCCTTTTTGGAGCCTATAACTTACATTATTAATTCAGTCCTGTTTTTAAAAGTATGATAAATCTTGTATCAGTAACTATAGGCCGATATCGATCTTATCCAATTTTGTTTACATCTCAATACATTGCCTTACATTACACCAAATTAGCATGATTTTGTTCGTAGAAGGTCAACAGTTACAAATCTTGTATGTCAAGTTCTTAGTGAACTAGACGTACAAGGTGAAGTTGATGTTGTTTATACTGATTTCAGCTAAGACTTCTATGTACAAGCTATCAACTTCTGGATTGAGCTCTTCTTTGTCACAAGTTCTACATTCCTATTTAACTAAAAGAGTTCACAATGTATTTTACAATGGTTATAAATCTATTGAGTACATTACTTCATTAAGTGTACCACAGGGGTCACAATTGGGGCCATTTTTGCTTGTACTGTGTATAAACGATTTACTGATGTCTATCCTGTCCATTACTTGTCTATACCGATGGGATAAAAATATATTCCCACATTAGGTCCTTAAACGGTTGCTCACGTGTAACATAGTCTGGATCATATTGTTAAATGTTTATTTGTTTCGTATACGCGGAGAATTAATTATGTCAACTTAGCGTACTCACTACATAATAATTACCTCGGGAGTAATTTTCGTATTCTATTTTACTTTAAATTAAGGTTTGCTGTATACGTTAATGGTGGATGCATTTCTGTATCTAAAACGTTAGGGTTTCTACAAATTCTTTAATGATGTTGTCTACACTTAAAACGTTATACTTTAGCTTCGTGGTAAGTAAATTAGAATATTTGATCACCATATTACATCTACCTTCAACTAGGCATCAAGAAGGTCCAGCGCCATTTTCTGTAGCGTCTGCCCGTTAAGATGGAGCACCAATATCCAGAAATATAGGTTATAGCTCTTTGCTGGGAGGACACAATATGCAGGCGCTGGAATATCTTGGAGATGCTTCGGAGACAAAATTCGTCTACAACATGATTTACGGTAATATTGACTCTTCTTACTTGCTTTCCTATATCAATTTCTTTGCACCTTTTCTCGCTCTTCTTCCATTTCTTCATTGCCTTCCCTTCGTACTTATTCATGGCAAAGATTACCGTGACTTACCATGTGCACATACGCAAAACGGATGATGCTGTTAATTGACTGTTTTGATTTCTTAAAAATACATAGAAAAAATGTCTGAAAAACAACTTACTGTACCCGCTTGTTTCGTTGTGTTTGAGCGGCAGGCGAGCGTGTATTCTTGTGGCATTAGGTAACGTCAAGAAATGCTCATTTAATCTGGTTGTTTATACACGATTGTCACATTGTCTTTCCCGTGAGTGAGCCAATCAATGTTGTGAGTAGCTGTTTTGTTAGGTGTTTGATATCTTGTTATACTTTATGATATACCCATTTTTCATTTTGTACCGTTTCCATTGCCTATATACGAGAGGAGGTCCAGAAGTTCGTGGAATGGTGGGGATTGAGTGGGGATAGAGGCGCTCGCTAGGTGTCATTCTGACTGGCGACTTATCATTAGTATATACAGTTGCTACCTGCTAAACAATTCAATCCGGATGAAAACTGAAACTATGGAGGAAATTGAACACCGTGCTGTGATAAAGTTCCTTTCAAACCAAGGAAAGAACGCTCAAACCATATTAAATGAAATGGAAACCGTTTATGGGGAACAGATCCCTAGTAAATCAATGATTTATAAGTGGCGTCTGTGCGTCCAAACAATTTTTAGAGCTGTGTGGAGACAAACCTGCACAGATTTTGGAGCGGATTGTTACCGGAGATGAAACATGGGTTCACCACTTTGAGCCTGAGTCTAAACAGGAGTCCATGCAATGACATAAAAAGAGGACACCACCGCCAAAGAAATTTAAAGTGTCAGAATCGGCTGGAAAGTTGATGGCTACTGTTTTTTGGGATTGTGAGGGGATATTATTGATTGATTACAAACAAAAAGGTAGGAGCACAACCGGAGAATATTACGCAGCGATATTAGAAAAATTAAAGGAGGCCATCTAGGAAAACGTCGAGGAAAATTGGGCAAGGGTGTGTTGCTCTTGCAAGTCAATGCGCCGGTTTACAAGAGCAAACTTGTAATGGCTGCTCTGCACAAGCATGGCTTTCAATCAATAGTCCATCTACTCTACAGTCCACACCTGGCACCTACTGTTTTTTATTTGTTCCCCAATTTAAAAAAGACTTACGTGGGAGAAAGTTTTCCGACGACAATGAGGTAAAGGAGACAACTTTGGCCCATTTTGAGGCGAAAGATAAAAAATATTTTTATGATGGTTTAGAAAAATTAATTTATAGATCTAATAAATGTATTGTGCTTAAGGGTGATTATATTGAAAAGGAAAAATAGATTTATTGTTTTATTTTATTTGACTTCTGGACCTCCGCTCGTATATGTGCTTTAGTTTGATCTGTAATAGTTTCTGCCGTCGGATAATGAAAATATTATTATTATTTCAAATTCGCAATTAAAACAAGAAAAATGTGCACGTTGTTATCCTTTTTTTGTTTTTCTCTAGCTTTGCAATTTCTTAAATCAATGTCTTCCAACATGAAGATTTTGCGGAAACGTTTTTGGATCGTTTTCATCTTTTGTTACGAGTTTCCGACATAATTACGTGTTTTACCGTGTTCTTAGTACTTCACTTGAGGTTTTGTTGATCATGTTGTTAAACTCTTTAAAAACCCCTTTTAAAAACCCACGAAGACCACAACAAAAATTGGAATACACTACGGTTGGTAGCATTTAATTACGGACAATACTAAAAATTTTGTGCAATACATTCTTATTACCTGCACCACACTGAAAAAAAAAGATGTGAAACCCCAAATATTTCATGTGAAAATTTTACTATGTAAAAGATGTGATAGTACGAAGTACACACTGCTGTAGGCAAATCCATTTTTAAAAGTACTTTACCAATATTTTATTTATTTAACTTTACAATAGAGTTTGCAATAATAAATTTAAAGAAGTTCACGTTGAAAATTCGAGTTTACGACTTAAATATATGCATGCACAGTCTAAGAAATGTGTGACGTTTTACTAATTAATTAGATGTACTTTTAATGTAAAACAAATGCGAATTTGTAATGCACTGATGTGGAGAGGATTTATGCTAAAACACAGGCAAACTGAAAATTAATTGTTTTGGCTTTTTACAATGTAGAACTGCTTTTCATTAATAAAGATGTTATTTTCAGTGTAGCACTTTTATCTAATTTTAAATTGGTTTCAAATATTTAATTAATGATGGATGTATTATAATTATTTATTACTTTAAGCAATATGTTAGGCAATAGATGATATAAATTTCGAATAAAATGTAACCAAACTTCTAGCTATGCTTTCAAAGTGGTTACCTTCACTTGGTGTTTGTTTATCTTCCATACATACAAACTTTTAGGAATAACATACACATACAAACTCTTAGGAATATTTAGGAACGTTATTTTGTAATGATTAGGAAGAATTCCTGTGTTTCTAAACTACAAGTTTACAATCGCAGTGGAATTCGCTGCGCGTGGTGTTGTTCAATTGTGTAATTAATGACTTTTTTGTAGTTTTCGTTCTTTCCTGCTCAAGTAGTTAAAAATACCTTCAAGATTCGAGAGACTCTTTAATGAAAACAATAAAACAGAAGCAACGAAATTCCTCAGGTCTATCACCACAAAAATGTTTTTCGTCTGTGTGAAAGTTATTCTTTGCCATATTTGATTTCATCTCGTTTGTGTTCTCACAGTTTTTAATCTTTCATTCCGCAGTCTAACAACCAAAACAGATCATTTCTTAAATTTACTTTGTACAAGGCTAGACGCTTTAAAATTCTTTGAACTGTTCTTACACGCGCAGGCGTTGGCCCCTAATTGCGCAATGTTGCTGTTGAGTTTGATACTGCATCTAATGTTTACCTTTCTTCATCTTCATTGCTTTTGCAGTTCCCGGATTTATCTTTTTTGCCACAATTTTCTCTGTCGTGAAGATAAATGCAAACAACACAAACAGATCTCCCCAAATGTCTTGTTATTTGCGGATGAAATTATTTTCTTGGTCCGAAACATCAGTTTGTTATTTCTATCATTATGAGCGTTTTCTCATTTCCCAAGATCGAATAATGCAAATAACCGAATATACTACCTTCAACGTACTCCTAAACTAAAATTATCGTACAATTTATATCTACACCTTTGGTGGTTACAAACAAAGAAACAAAACGGAGTATCATACCCGTTTGAAAAAGAGTATGTTGTTTATTAAGCGCTATATTCGAGTTTGCACGGAGGTTGCTATTTATGTATCCAGAAGTGTGTTGCTAAGCGCCATCTGACATATACATACATCATAAAGTTTGACATTATTTGATTGTACACCAACTCAAAACGTTTTGTCATACGGATGCTATTTGTGTTGTTTAGTGACTTGACAATTTCATCACAGTCAAAAAATGGAATTAACTCATGGGAATTTTCGTGCGATGATTTACTACGGGCTTTGACGTGGATTACCTCAACAACAATATATCGATCAACTCCCTTCAGCTTTTGGCGACAAAACACCATCTGTATATCACTGGTGCACTCTGGGGCGAATTTAAAGAAGGTAGTGCAAATTCGATTGTTGTGCCAGAAAACATCGTTACTGTGCGCGATGTGATAAAGAAAGATCCTCATGTGACATAGCGTGAGATTGAGGCATTTCTAAGCATTAGCATGAAAAGCATACACAAGATTTTACATTTAGTTGTGAAAAAAAAATTGTGCGCGTTGAATTCCGTACAATTTGACAAACGCTCAAAAAAGGCTCGTGTCGATTCATGCAAAGAAATACAATCGTGGTGCACCAAAAGCAGTGTATAGTATTTAGACAGGTGACGAATTTTGGATCTATGCGTATCAGCCCGAAAGTAAACAGCAAGCGACTGTATGGGCCTCCCAAGATAAGCCAAACCCAACAAAAATTGTTCGCACCAGAAGCACCTCTAAGCAAATAGTCGCCTCTTTATTCGGATGTAACTACAGCGCCACTATAGAATCGTAGAACGATCAATTCTGAATGATATACAACAATTTGTTTGCCAGAAATCTTTCAAGAAATAAGAAAAAACAACCAACAACGTAGGATCATTTTTCACAATGACAACGCGAGCTGTTACGCATCCACCCAAATAACTCAATATTTAACCGGTCAAAACGTCGAATTGACGGGTCATCCGCCATACAGTCCTGATTTAGCATCCGCGAAGAACAAACTACGTGGTCAACGATTATCGACGCCAGAAGAAGCGGTTGATGCGTTCAAAATGCATGTTTTGGATCGATCATCGCGGAGGATATTTTGAAAAACAACTATTTTCAATAACAAATATTTATTTTTATTTATTAATCCGGATACATTACTACAACGCATTAATGTTACCCTACCGTTTTAACTTGCATTCCCAGTAAATGAATCCCAAGTGTTGAGACGTGGATGCATCGAGAAGGGGGTCTAATTAAAAATCAGCGATATTCTCAAGTATACGGGTTGCCTTTTTCCCTTTGATGTGGGTTTTAAAATCACTCTATTAGATGGAAAATAAAGTATGCATTTGACGGCAGCGATTATTACATAAGTATTCACCCTATACCGGGTGTTACCCCATATATAGTACAATACTACCGGGCATTATGTAATGTCCTTGATCGTATTTCGTCGGCCACGTAGTAACAGGCGCAGTGAAAACAGCGCATTATCGATTAGCACAACCTGTAGATGGTCTAGGCGGAACACAAGGTTTACGCACGTTCACCCCGTCTTTTGTCGCGAACCCTACGCGAAATATAGCGCCGGTAACGCACGATACACTGACGCAATTGGGGTGTGATGTAAACTAACGGTGCCGTCGGTGAGTAGCACCATGGTAGCGTGGAATTGTATTATTGACCACGCACATCCAGGGGTCTCTTGCTTTTCGTGCGTCGTACAAGAAGAATTGACGGTGGAGGGAAGTGGCAGCGTATGCTCTTAATTGTAACAAACGGCGCAATAGGCGGATGTATTTCGTAATTAAAAAAATACTTGTTTACAGTTCTTTTTAAGTCGTATTCGTATTTAAGGATATAAAATTGTTCTTCGAAGGAATAAAGGACACGTTTTATTATTTACACTTTAATAACTAAATATGACAATTGTTTCGCCGCACAGTGTTATATTTAATTATTAAATTGTAAATCATAAAACGTGTGATTTACATCAAGTAAAGGTCGAACAGATCAAGTTACAATAAAATTGAACTGTAAATCTAATCTACATTTTCTTAACCTTTTCGACTAGTAAATTAGAAAAATATTCCATTTCCTTTTTCGTGATTATCTCGGGTATCTAAATTCAACAAAATTCGCCAAACGTGATTTTTGATGAAATTTTTACTCCACTTCGAGATTTTCTGAGAAAGGTCAGTATAATTATCTGGTGAAAAATGTAAGGCTCTTATTTTTCAGAGTAGATGCTTTGATTTTTTTTTTTATTATACCTACATTTAATTAAATAATTAATGCAGTCAAACGAAAAGTTATAGAGAAAATATATTAAAAAGATATATGTATATATCGCTTTATGATAAAATTCTTTTAACATCCACCTATAATAATCCCTTACTGGCTAATATTTCTTTTTATACGTAATGTAATGATATGTATTATTAATTTTTAAATCATTTAAAATATCAATGTTTTTCTAAATTTTTCTTATAGTTCTATATTTGATATTTTCTCGTCAGTGTATGGTTCACGCCCTTATTGTTATTGTTGATGTTGTTGTTGGAAGCAAAGTACCGTTAGGACTCTCTCTTCTTTACTTATAATATTTATTCCGTACAGTTTTGTTTCTACGTATTAAATTTTGCAGATATCTACTTTAGTTGTTCAGTATTAACATACAATTTACAATTTTAAAGTTAAAAAAGTCCTTTAAACAACATGTGCAGTGTAAACTCCACTATCGTTTACTGTATATATCGTTTTTCGTAAACATTTTATGTAATTTTTTTTATAATTTCTTCCAAATTTATTTCTAAAAGACGTATAATGTACTGTACTCACACATTTTTATAATATTATTAAAATATGCATGTCCCGAAATAAAACACACTATCTTTAACTTTCTCGTACGTCGAATGGATGGCACGCCTGGCAGCTTTACTTATAAATAATTTCATTCCATCAGGAGTGTGTTTACTGTGTGGCCTATCATATAGATAAACAAGCTGAATATAATGAGAGTATCCCCGGAAACGACGTGATATAAAAATAACGATTGTGTCAAAGTCACAGATGTCGGGGTTGTCTCTCCAAAAAAAAATTCGTTATTTTTCGAATAGTATTTGAAATTCCTTAAAGTTATCTGAAGTTAAAAGTGTACCACCTGACATTTTCACAATAATTTGGAGTTCCGGACACATTGGTGGAAGCCGAAGACCAGAATATCTAGAATACGGTATAGTACCTGTGAGTGTGAGTACGATTACAAAATAAAAGACTATAATAAGTTTTCAAAATTTACTGTTCTTTTGTTCTCATTTTGTACTTCGTTTATAATTTACAAATTTGGGTAGACAGGGATTGATTTAGGTATTTGTTAAAAAAGAATTTTGTTAAAAAGCCATATATATACATTTTGGTTTGTCAATTCTCTTACATTTGCCTATTTCCGTCATTTAATATTATTTATATTTGAATTTAAAACAAACAAACAAGAAATTTAAACAAAAGAACCGATTTGGCAAATTAAGAACCTGAGATTTTCCACCACAAAATATATGAAATATAAATGAGAGTAGAGAAACAATGAATTTTGATAAGTTTTTACAATTTTAAGTCTTTTATATTTCAATGGTACCCACATATGGTACATACACTGAACTTTAGATATCCTGGACTGAAATCCCGTAAGTATATCGGTAACTTCAATTAAATGGATGTATAGCACCTGGGACACTATTCTCTTACATTTACTTTGAAGATTCATAAATTTTCTATTTTATTCGAGTATAAATTTTATTTTTTCTTTGAAGAGACAACTTAAAAATCAATCAGATTGATGCTGTTGTTACTTAACTACCCGTTGTTCCTGAAGGCGATATCACATTCATGGTTTATTAATTTGTTTGCATGGTTGATACACTGCGCAGTATATACTTTTGATGGAATGAAACTTTGACTAGCTCGACGTTTCGACGAGATCTCACTCATCTTCTTCTGGATGTCCTCGTTCGGCTAGCAATCAGAGATGAACTAACTAAGTTTGCGGAAACCATACTGTTGAATGGGAAACACATAATTTTCCAGTACCCATTACTCCAGACGATTTTTAATTATGTATTTGTACATTTTTAAAATACAAGATAATAACAGGATTAATGGGAAGGTTTCAGAATTCGGTTTAGGGTGCAACAACTATTCTTCTCAATTCTTCTAGTTCCACACCTTCCTACCATGATATAAAAATTGATAAAATAAAATTGCGAGACATTAACGGTAAATGAGTGGATATAATACAAGGAATGTGAAGTCGGGGCATAATTTTT
The DNA here is from genome assembly GCA_023509865.1 of Trypoxylus dichotomus. NCBI lineage: Eukaryota > Metazoa > Arthropoda > Insecta > Coleoptera > Scarabaeidae > Trypoxylus > Trypoxylus dichotomus. Next base: position 39,758,952 of record CM042074.1, on the reverse strand, counting down.
CGCTAAATTTAACTCGTAAGAGTTAGTTAGACTTATTTATTCCTCTTCCCAGAAATCTTCAGTAAACAGCCAAAGATTTATTTGCGTGGAAGAGAAGCTAAGGTAAACGCTTTTACATTTTTAAGTATACATTGTTTTATCTCATCACTAAAGAATAGATTTTATGCAAAATGCATATTTTTGTTTTTTGGTATATTTCTTCCATATTTTCTACTTAACCATTCCCCGCCTTAAGAATACATTTTTCATCACTTTTTTAGTGCATATGACGCATATAAAGGCATATTTCATCATTATTTTGTATATTTATGTATATATTCCCCACTTTCATAGGAACTGTAATAAAATCTGAAAAACTGATTAGCATTCCTTCAACTTTGCAATAATGAGATGGACTTTTGGAGGAAAGTTTTCTCAATAATTCGAAGAATCCACACGATACATTTTCCAAAGGTTTGGGTAATCGTTTTCTGGATTATATATGTATAAGTATAAATATATATAATTTTCTGGATGATTATGACCATTAGGTTGCTAATTTGAAAGTTCCATTAATGGTAACTGGCGCCACTTCGTGTTATATGTTAAAAGCAGCTGAAAGGCTGAACATTTCTTTTCCGAGTTTAATCCATTGTGCTTGTTTGACCCATGGTTTAAATAGAGTTGCTGAAAAAGTTCAATTAGAATTTCTCGATGTAAGTAGTTTAATTACTAATATCAAAAAGAGTATTTTTAAAAGCGTCCTTACGAGTGCAATTACATAACGAAATATTTCATGACATTCTATTTCTACCGGAACCTATATTGTCAGGATGGGGAACATGGCTTAAATGTGTTGTCTTTCTTGCCGATAATTACGAAGCCATCAAAAACGTTATAACCCAATTTGATTCAATAAACAGTCTTACCATAGAAAAGTGTAACGTAATTTTCAGTAACTCGACAATAAAAAATCAGCTATCATATATTACATCCAATTTTGCGATAATTGAGGAGGCAATTATTAGATTAGAAGACAAAAAAAATATCTTTAAATGTTAGTGTTGGCATTGTAAATGATATTGGAGAGAAAATTGGAAAAGTCAATGAAAAAAGTTACAGAAAAATTACCCAAAATTCTACACCAAAATTGAGGTTTTGTTATATTAAAATCGATAAATAATATAAAAATAATGTAATTAATGGCAATTTTAACGAAGACAATCTTGCGATGTTGAAAGAATATTTTCTGAATATAAACATATACTTGCAGACCGTAGACATAACTTAACTATGGAAAATTTAAAAAATATGTAGTTATTTATTGTAATAAATAAATATATAATTTGTAATTACGACAAATGAATTAATTTCCTAAGACATAATAAATAAATAAATGGATATTTAAGTGTATGTTTAAGAATCTTTTAGTGCATATTGCATGCATATTTGGCAAAATTTTTAGTGTATATTTTCCAGTGTTTACTCATCACTAGACACCGAATTATATGCAAAGTGCATATATTTTATTTTATTTATTTGTTATATTTTACGTCTATTATTATTGATTAAAGTTAATTAGCGTTAACTAAGTTTAATCAGTGTAAGACATCTACAAATAGACGTAAAGTATAATAAATAAATTAAATTAAATATATGCGCTTTGCATATAATCCGGTCTCTGCTCATCAATGTTATCTTAATTACGTTACATTACCAACTTACGCTAAATGGAAAAAAAGTATGTATAAAATAATTTCAATCTGAAATGAACCATCACCGAATAAGGTTATGAATATATGGGAATTCCAAAGTTTTCGATCACTTGAAATATTTCGGAGCATTTTCTTTAAATCTGGGGCTTTCGAATTTATTGGTTCCATTATTCGATATCATCTCTAATGCGTCTTTCACACAGAACCTCGATGAATTATTTGAATTACTTACGATAAAAATGGAAATAAATAGAAGACAGAATATCTTTAAATCTCTTTAGATAGCATCAGATTAGGGTACGCGAAACGTATGTAATCATCCTTTAGTAATAACTTGCTAATGAATGGTAAAACATGTTCGCTGTAACACTAATTTTTCTTAGATTGCTCTGACGTTTTTACGTTTTACATGATTTTTAAGGCCTCCAACGCGCTTTAAAATATTTCGGTACATTTTATTATGAGTAATCGCTAAGCGCCGAAACAAATTTTCCGAGAATTTAACATTCACACGAGTATTTTCAACACAAATTAGCCGAGGTGTATTTAAGGAGAAGCTCTACCTGTTCTAGTTGGTAATACTTGCAACATATACTTCGTACAATATAACGATCCATTAGTGTAAAATAAAAAACATTAGTTGCTTTACTTTAAAAATCGAATTTCTGTACAGAAAGTTAAAAAGAAGCATCCCTATACCTGTAATCATCGTACTGTTTACTTTTGGGAAGTGACTGACAAATGCTCTTGCAGGAAAGTTGTTTCCAAATGAAAAGAAAAGGTATTTCCGTTTTGGTTGTTAATTAGCTATTCATCGTTAATATCTAGAATACATTGTTATGTCGTTAGTGATTATGATGTTTGCCACACGAACTTTCTTAAATGATTCTTATTATATCGAAACGAAAACATTTAAGGCCAGTGTTTGTTAAACACAAAAAGATTTAGACCCAATTAATCGTCGACATACCGCTGTAAAAATATATTTTCCGAACATTGACTCCCAACAGGAATTCTTAAGCCGAGATGTAGTGATGTATATTTAGCACTTATGGTCGATTTCTTGTAAACACGGCAAGGATTATCGCTTTGCATGTTTTATTTTTGCGAATAATGCGGAGTAAGAAATTATATATTGTGTAAAGCTTCAAATTAAACTCAATTATTTTAAAAATTCAAAATAAATAGATTTCATTAGTAAAAAAGATATATTTACAAAAACTAATAATGCTCCTGTTACAATTAAATAAATAAAAAGGTTATGTCTTGCTTTGCTACTTCAATATTCTTAACATTAACTGTTTAACTTTAATTAAATTCCATATGTGATTATTCTTTTTCTTTTCTAGATACTTACAAACATTTTCTCTAGTGAAAGTGAAAGAAAATTTTAGTTTTGTTTAAAAACTTCCCAATCTTTATAATAGTGAATAAATTAACCCAGCGCGGAAATTTACAATTTAATTAAACTTTTGTGGTTTGGAGACTATACGACAAAAATGGTTTGTAGTGTGATATTTGAAAATTAGCGTGTTCCAAGTGTACAAAAGTCATATGTTTTTGTAATGATTACTTTGGAATGCAATTCAAAGCAAACTTACATATTTTGCTCTAGCATCTTCATTGACCACACATAGTATTCGCCTATGTTATTTAAATAATAAACAAAAGAACTGCTATTAATGTCTGTTGCTCTACCTCTACTTGAGTGTGGATTTCGGTATCTGAAACCAAGCGTTGACTTACTGAAATCGTTTGGGCTTCTTGCGAACTTCAATTTACGATACAGTGATAATGTGTACAAATTTCTGATAACAAAATAGTTTTAAGCCTCGTTTTGGAGATTTAATAAAACCTTTCTTGGTTGAAACTATAAATTGATCTACTTTTGGACAACTGTTTCTAATAAATTCACCTACAAGATAACATGCATAAAGCAAATAGGTTACATGAAGCATTACCAATAAGATTGTTTTAGTAACTTTCCAGCTTTAACCATGTTCGAACCCTCATCTGTAGCCAATATTCAAGTTGGGTTGCCCAAAGGTATTTTCTATAGCTTCTATTACCTTTTCTGCGTTTGTTTTCTATAATATCCTACTACGTAAAAGAAGGGGCAAGCTGTTTTTTAAAGCGCGCACATACATTTAAAATGCAATGCTTTCTTGCATCCGTTGTTTCATCCACCGTCCGCCATATTTCTTTATTTTTTAACTCTGCCTTTATTTGATCCGTAATCGTGTTTTTCGCCACATAGAATTTATACTGTAGTTGATTTGTTTTTGGCAATCTGCATTCCGGAACGTATTTCCTCCAAAACATTCGAAATTCTTCATTATCCACAATATTTCGTGGAATGTTGCACACACTTAACATGTAAACGAAGGCATACAGAAACTTATACTATGGTACATAGCGTATTTAATCAATGCTGTTTGCTATTAACATGTCTTTTACACATAAAAGTACTGTACGGTAAATTGTTGATATCACAATCAATACATTTAATAATAGTACCAGTGTATTCTAACGGCGGAAATTGGTTAAGAAATCTATTAACACTTGTCGAATACAACAAAGTACGCCGTCACTTCGTCATTATCAATCTAATCCGGCATTCATACAATTACTAACCATACGCGTATGAATCCCGACTTCGGGTATGTCTGACCGCTTTCGAAATATGTCATCATATTAACAATTAAGTTAATTGATTGGTGGAATTATTTCTTTGTGTTAACCCTTTGTTGCCTAAATGATAAAGAAAGACACCTGAATTATTCTTTTCTAGATTCTTGCAAACATAATATTTTCTGTGCGAGTACTTTGAAAGAAAATTTAATTTTGTTTAAAAACTTTCCAAACTTTATAATAGTAAATAAATTACCCTATACGGAAAGGCACCCAACCTCAAAATTCAGAATTTAATTAAACTTGGGTTGTTTGTAGACTTTTTACGAGTTTATAGAAAACGGTTTGTCGGGTGAAACCGATACTTTAAAAATCGGCGTTTTCCCCGTTTTTCGTTAATTATTTCCTAGTCTTACTAGACATTCGTAAAAATTATCGATGTACATAGGCATTTAGCATCATTAAAGGGCTATCAAAATACACTCAACTTAATATAATTAGCGCTTAAAGGGTGTCACCACCACCCCCTATCCCTGTGTACAAAGGGGTGTGCATACGTTTTTGTGGTGATCATATTTACTTTGGAATACCATTCGAATAACTTACACACTTGCTTCAGTGCTTTCATTGTGTTACACAATGACCACACATAGTATTCGCCTATATTATTTAAACAATAAACAAAAGAACTGCTAATGGTATCACTCCGAGTTTATTGTTTCAACATATACAAATCGATTGACTATTATTCACACGTAAACGTTAATCTCTAAAACAATATTTTGATTTGCATTTTACATGTTTAATTGCATGTTTCTTGTTGAATATTCAAAGATGTACATATCCATACGTTATAAATTTATTCGTCATGGCAAAGAAAGTTTATATAAAAGTGTTGAAAACTGTGTTGAAAAAATTGATTGTATTTTAAACATTTAACAAAAGCAACTTTAATACAAATAGAGCATCGAGGGAGAAAGTCGTTATTATTACCAAAACAACCAAAATTTAACAGGATAATCGAAATGACCAGGTCTTCATAATTTTTATAACAATAAGTATAATAAGTACACAGGGCGGAAAATTTTTTGAGAAACGATTTCCATTATTTTCTTGTGAATTGTTAGTATATGCACGTCGTTATTCATAGGAACAAATTTCTCAAAGGAACTCAGTAAAATGCATGCAATTCTTAATATAAAAAATGTTGCCGCATGTATTTAGAGATACAATTATTGTCAAAATAGATGGTACAATTAAATTGAACGAAATATATGTAGCTCTTCACTGATTTAAAAGTCAACATAGAATATTTATAAAATCTTTGATATACAGATTATTTTATTCAATATATATATATATATGTTTAAAGAGTTTTGTTAAAAGATTTATTGACAGATATTTATTTCCGGCGATATTTATTTAAGTTCATTTACTGTCTGACATAATACCGAGTGAATAAATATATAAATGGTTGCACATAACAGATATATAAATGGGTAATATAAATTTATACAATGACAAACTAATCCTGGAAGTCACAGTTTATAATATACACACGTAATAAATCATATTATCATATTATTATTATAAAATACCATTTTATGATACTTTTACGCTCGTAAAACTGTCGCAAACGCTATAATAATTGTTAACAACAATTATCAGAATTAGTACAATTTGTAATAGAGGTAGACTTTGATAATTTTTCTGTAAGCTAAATTTATCAGTATATGGATGATTTTTTTTTTGCTAAAACTGCTATTTATATAGTAGTAGACATTAAATTTATTTTTATAACACAAGTTATATAGATACAAAGATATTGACCGCTGCTTTTTTCTTTTTGGCAATAAAAATAAAGCAAAATTAATTAGCTAGGAAGATAGAGGATGCAAGTGGGAAGAACATAAGCTTATACTTAGTTGGATGAACAAAAGGTTCCCTAAATTAATGAACAAAAGATGCATATATATACAAAAGTTTATATTCGTATTTCTCCTTCTTAACTTCCTTTCTACTTACATATACTTTACTGTTATCGTTAAATAAAGTTTGTTATAATATACTCATATGTTTTTAAAAATAAAATAAATATAAACAAATTTAACTCAACGATTAATTTATCTAAAATATCCTAGTTTTATTATATTGTAAAAATAATGTTAACCAGAAATAATGAGGTTTATTACCTAAGTATTTGAGATCTATAAACGCGTTGTGAGGACTACAGAGATCTTCACATATTTTTTGATAAGTTAACATTTAATAAACATATTGTAATCATATGTCAACAGTCTTTTAAAACAGCAAAATTTCTGTTTCGGAAAACTAAACACTTGAGTAGTGATGCCCTTGTTGCTGCATATAATGCATTTGTTCGATCGAGATTATGGTTCTATTGGCTGGAATCCGGGATATCATGAATATATAAATTTAGTTGAGATGGTATAGCACAAATTTTTGCACGTTTTCACGTTTTCTTACAACATGACTATTTATATACTAATCATTTAAAAGAATTTGCACTTATTTCTTTGGCAGATGGTCGTGTTGCCTCACAAATAATTTTTACACATAAGATTTTAAATGGTAATCTACAAGTTCCGGATTTACTGTCTCTTTTGAATTTTTACATACCGAGGCTTAACAGTAGAAATAGATTGACGTTTTACCTTCCTGTAGCAAGCATGCGCCACCATTCCCAATCATCAATTATGTCAATGTGTAACAGTGTTGTATATGTTAGTAGTATGTAGTATGTAGTCTATATGTTTGTGAACTCCTTTGAAACCTATATAATAGACAATATGGCGAAAAATAAGTACAACTGACGAATAACGTATAGAGTCCAGTATATAGATGAGAAATGTGTTGTAACACATGGGCTGAAAAGTCCCGGGCCTAACAAAGAAAACACGTTTTTTTTGGTTCAAAATTAGCTTTATTCATCAACGTAATCTCCATCAAGAACAACGCAATCATTCCAGCGCCGCTCTAACATTTCAATATCACTTTTGTAGAACGATTTATCTTTTGCCTAAAAATAGGCCTCAGTTTCAGCGATAACCTCTTCATTCGTGCGAAATTTCTTACCAGCGAGCATTTTTTTGAGGTCTGCGAACAGCCAGTAGTCGCTGGGAGCCAAATCTGGCGAATATGGTGGATGTGGGTGCAATTCGAAGTTCAATTCATGTAGTTTTGCCATTGTTTTGATTGACTTGTGACACGGTGGTCTTGATGAAACAAAATTTTTTTCTTTGCCATATGCGGTCGTTTCTTTGCAATTTCGGCCATCAAACGCTCCAATAACGCTATATAATATTCACCGATGATGGTATATCCTTTTTCAAGATAGTCGATGAATATTACACCGCGCACATCTCAAAATACCGAGGCCATAACCTTTCCAGCCGATTGTTGTGCTTTCGAGCGCTTTGGACAAGGTTCACCAGTTGCTGTCCACTCAGATGACGATCGTTTTGATTCCGGTGTGAAGTGATGGATCCATGTTTCATTCATTGTCACATATCGACGCAAAAATTCCGGTTTGTTACGTTTAAACATGGCCAAACACTGGTCAGAATCATCAACGCGTTCTTGTATTTGGTCAACAGTGAGCAAACGCGGCACCCACTTTGAACAGAGCTTTCTCATAGACAAATGCTCATGCAATATAAAGCCAATACGTTCTTTTGATACCTTTACGATGTCAGCTAACTCACGCAACTTCACTTTTCGATCATTCAAAACGATTTTGTGGATTTTTTTGATGTTTTCTGGTGTTACCGCCTCATTTGGACGTCCACTGCGTTCTGCATCATCAGTGTCTCTACGACCACGTTTGAAGTCAGCAAACCAACGTTCTATGTTGTTTCTGATGGAGTGGAATCCCCATAACACTTTTCAAGCCATTGCTTCGCTTGAACGGTATTTTTTCCCACCAACAAGCAGTGTAAAATTAAAACACGAAATTGTTTTTGATACATTGTTTTGAAAATGACAAAAGTAGCGTGACTCTTAGCACAATAACTCACAAACTAATGAATAGAATATCATGAAATTTTAACAGCTGTCTTTTGAAGGTTAGTGCTAACTGAGATAAAGGTGACTGCAATAAAATTGGCGTCATCTATGTGTTAGGCCCGGGACTTTTCAGCCCATGTGTTAATTGTGATAGCCCCTCTTATTAAATTCAATTAATTTTGTTATTTTCAAACATTTTAGCTATATATGCAATGTAATTTTACTTCTTTGACCTTAAATTCTTTGTACTTAAGTTTTGAAAGGTAGGTATACAAATATACTATATATGTATATCTGAAGGCCCTGGTATTCATTGGGAATAGTCACCTTACACTTATTTTGTAATGATTTATGTATGACACCTAAATTTATCTTGTTAATTTAGCTTCTTGGCCGTTTGGGGAATCTTCTTTACGGCAGGACACTTGTCTCTAAGAGATTGTCTCATTTAATTATATGAACACAAATCATATCCAAAACTGACTACAAAGACACCCTAGATGATTTTGTATATTAATCATGCGCCATATAAAATCACCAAATTTTCCGAAATAAAGTAGACCCCATTGCCAATCCTATATACTGAGAACAGAAATCTGTAAATGCAGAATGTAAGTTACCTGGTATTGTTACCAATCAAACCATTCATGTAAAAACTTATTTGAAGATGTAATTGTACTTTATAGTTCTACACTGAGAGAAATGAAGAGTTTATTCTAATACTTCTGATAGTGTTGAGAAATATAACATTGATTCAATCAAATCACAGTTAAACGGATGATAGTGGCATTTCTAAAGCAAGCGTGTTTTTATTGTTGTACGTTTAAAGTTAATTCACGGAAAAAGGGTGTTGGGGTCTCTTCGGGATTTTTTTTAACCTATTAACTTAACAGTATATGTATATACATATTTCCGCTTGAACGTTACAGAATGTCTGTTTCTCAATTTCAGTTAATCTACTACGGTCATGTATTGAGATTCATAGGTATCGCAGTAAACTCTAGACCACACAAATTAATTACTTATTCGCAATGCAGAGTTTTGAGAACACGTGGACTCTCATTGTTAACTGAGTTACCGACTGGGTTTGAAATACCTGCAGGATATAGAAATAAAATAAATCCTTTAAATAAAATCATAAGATTGCGAGAGATGCTTTCTTATAATATGGATTTCTAATTTTTAATTTCACACTAACATCCGTCTTGTCTATGGCAGCGATATTAAACTCAGTTATTAATTATATGTATGTATGTCCACGCTATAGCTTGATATTGACTTGAATATTTATTATCGTTCAGTCACCTAAAATAGTTAAACACTTTGCTACGCATTTAAAGATAAATAATGTTAACCCAACAGTTCGATGGATAATGTAATTTTTTTCGTTGTATTTACTGAACATAATACATTAACATAACAGGAATATAGCTGAAACAAAAAACCGTAAAGATACTTTACATAAACAAACGATTTTGGTCATCTACGATTGATTATGATCAGTAAGCCCATGAAAAGTGATAATTATTCCTATTTTCCAGCTAAATCGTGGTACCTAAGTAATGATTTAATTGTAAGAATCCTCTGTTGTTTGGAATTATTACATTTAATTTCACAACTCTGAACAAGACATATTATTTAATTTTTACTGTAACAGCAGTTACAAAGCAGTTACTTTGGAAAAAATGGATGAAAAGCTACAAATTAATAGGTCACGCACTACCTTCATCACAACGTCCGTATTTAGAATTATAGGATAAAGGTACACATTCACTAAAAGTAACGTTCATCACTAATTTAAAATGTGGTGGCACTATGCGGTTCATTTCCCTCAAAGCACTGCGCATCTCAATGTTCATGAGATAACACACTGATAAATAATTGTTATATAAGAACTACGAGTTGCTTCCAGTTTTATGTAACATTTACACTGTTGAGATTGCAAATCTATACTATAAGCATGCACCAACAGAAATTTCGAATATCTGTGCTAATTAATGTGCAATGCCTCGATTATGTATCACGTAGATCGGATGTAAATTTACAGCAATTTTTTTCAGTACATCTTCAGTCTTCATAACCTATTTTTTATTTTCTTCTCTATGCTGAAAATGAATAAAAGTAACTCTAATTTTTAATCACTTTAATCACTACTCATTTACTTTTCTATGAGAGATTTGATCACTCTAAAATTTGTTTCTTTTGTTTCTTGCAGATATGTAGATCTTTGCAAAAATTACTTCACTTGATGAAGAAGAAGGCTCTCGACAGTCATTCAGGATTTGTGTTAAAGTTAGGTAAGTTATATGGGAACTCGTTTGTTACCGATGGAGTGTTAACACACAACATTATATATGTACATATGTAATACGCAAAAGTCTTGTATACGTCGATTCGTTTGAAGTCGTCTTATTTCTGAATAGATAGTAAACAACATATATTACGTATGTTTGAGCTTTGTATGATGTCGTTCAGGATTTCTATTGTTTCCGGGAAATTCCCATTTTATGTGCCAGTAGCAAAATCGTATGCCTATCTGCATGTGATTAAAAATAATCGATACTAGTTTTATATAAGTAAGACAGTATGCATTTCATTTGCTACATTAAAGATATTTAGGTAGGGGACGTAAACGGTTTTACATTTATATTTAATATCTAGTGGGGTTAAGCTGTACATGAATGTGTAACCTTAAATAAATAAAGGAAATTAAGCCTAACAACGACCGAATATCTGCTTTCGACGAGATGATGTCTTACCCAACATTACTCAATATATTCGGGTGAGTGATATATTCTATGATCAGAACAAGTCAGATTGAATGATTTTGTCGATCTTCAGACATGACCCAAATGGACTTCTATTTTGCGAATATCTTATAAATTACTGTATGTTAGCAGACCAATAACACTATACTCTATTTTTTAATTCGGAGAAGTGTTTTTAAATTGAAGCGCTAAAAAGGTAGCCAGTTGTTGGTAAATTTTTGGCAAAAATTACACTAGCAACATTTGATATATTGCCGCCAACCATATTGCTACAAAACTGATTGACGTGTATTTTAATTATTTTAGAAAGTAGTGTAATGTATGAATATGTATTTAAGATCAAGTTATTGTTTAGTATGTATGCGCTATATTTAATATTAGTCTAAATTATTGTTCCCTTGTAGATAATCATATAAAAATAACAATTATTGTAGAATACAGCAACATTCAACTATTTTCGAGCTCCAATAAATGTCTTTATGGATTGTTTAATTAGAAAGTTTTAGTAAAATAATAGAATTTAATGAATTTACCGGTTAGAAAAAAAAACAGGTTAAATTTTAATCGATCATTTTCTTCAAAATAATGTAATAAACTATGATATCCTGTTTCTAACGAAAGTAAAGCTTCAGCTAAACGAAAGAATAATTGAAAAAATAGCTGTATAGCTACCGCTTTTCGGCATATGTTATTGAGAAACTCGGTATTGATTTTATTGACGTTAATTTCCCCAGGCTCGTTTCAATTATTCCCATAAATACGCTTTCTTTATCGGAATTAATTTAATTTAGTAGATTAATGTTTACGTAATGAAATCGCACAACATAAATTCTATTAACCTTTCGAACCTTCAGTTATTCATTTAAGAAAGAAGAAAATTATTTTTGTAAAGAGATCCTAAATACCCAGCAAAGCATTATTATATCGTAAGTTTAATATTTTTAGCGGCGGGCGTGCTTGTGTACCAGTCCGTTTCAAAACAAACGTGTATTCCACCGATCACATACATATGTACATACATAAGACGATTGATATATGGCTTTTAATGCAATAGAGTAAACATAATGGAATCCACTTCTTGATGACCAATAAAAATACGGCTTAATCAAACTCTGTTATCTGATTCAATATATATTTTCTTTAAACGTCAAACACCAAATTATCCATTAAATTAAGTTTGCTTCTGTTACTTTTTGATATTTACTTCAATTTTTTAAGATATACACTATATTAACATTGTTCCTTTTCTAAATTATATTTTGCCCAATATTATTGTTTCTATTTGAACATCATAAAAATGATATAATACGTAAATATGACTTATTCACCTCATTAGACAAATCACGTTTGTATTTTCAAAGTGAAGGATGGCAGGGTATTGTAAACTATTTAGAGTTCCTACTATCTTGTAATTTTTCATTTCAAATTTAGAGTTATTGCACTGTAATTGTTATTGGGCTACAGTATTATGCGAATTAATGTGAACACGAGTGATTATTATAAAATAAACATTTATCGGTTATAAGTAGTCTCGGCAAAGTGGGGCAAGTTACAGTGCATTGCGGAGGATAGCGTGGAGGGGCCGAGTGGCCATGTCAAAGCGAATGTTCACTAACGTTTACGTATTCGCATCATTTATGATTGTGTCGTCCTTCATGAGTGAGCATAGGCGATGTAGACGCAGGAATGTTTACACATAAAATAATGATAAAAATATATTATGTACGTGCTAAAACCCTTACTCTTTTAAGAAGTTTCCACGAAATCAAAATCTGGGTGGCATTTATTAAATATGTTTCCACACTTGTTTCAGTTAAATGAGTACGGCGTGCGGAATAAATATTTTTTTAATGATGAAAACAATCGTTCCACATCGAGTAATGTTATATTTGCAAATTTGAGGTAATCCTCTTGACAACTTAATGGATCTTTCAACGCTCCTTCAAAAATTTGTCTTAGTATGGGAAAATCCGAATCCTTGTCAATGACACTTTCAAATTTTCGTATTACACTTTCATTTTTGTCGGCTTCCGCCGTACATATGTAAGTATGAGTAAATATCATCCACAATTTGAACAGAATCCACAAACGATATCCAATCATTTTGCAATTTTCCAATTCGCTCCTCTAGTCCATAGTACTTCTTGCGGATACTTTCTAAATCACATTTTACCTGACTATCTCCAAACATGTTCTAGCTTTTCTTGATACCTTTGGCCTGTCTCCAATCGAATTGTAAAATTACCTTCTTTACGTCATCCAAACGTTCGCAGTAGTAAAACGCAGCCTTTAACCATGTTCCCCAACGCGTGGTAATCGGTTGTGGTGGTTCAGGCACTTTTTGACGCAGTTCGTAAAATCTCTTTGTACGTTTTGGGGGACTTTAGAAATACTGCTGTTGTGTGAGCTATTAAAGCATTTACTCGTAGATAACATTTAAGGATCAATTGTGCCACACAGTTTAAAGCATGGGTTTTATATATTACATGTAACAGATTGCCACTCTCTTCTTTAAGAAATGGGCCTAACCATGTTAGCGGCATCGTCATTCACAAACGTTTAAAAGTTGGATTGTTGAAACTTGAAATTCGTTCAATGCCCTCAACACCACCTTTAAAATATCGTCGCTAGTACATTTTGCAACTCTTTTGGAAGCAAGTAAGGTAAGGGATGACGGTATAAACTCTTCCATTGTACCTACCATCACATCCATGACAGAATCTTTTTGCCAATCGCTTGTTTTGTCCACACATAACCACAATTTTTTATCTTTCCATTCTGCATTAATTCTTGCTTCAACATAGTCACGAACAGATGGCATAAAGTTTCTTAACAATGTCCGACTTGGTAATGTATAATCCGAATACTTGCTCCAGAAGAAGACAAATGCCTGCTGGTCTAGTAAAGTGAACGGTACATTACACAGAGTAAAACAAATATATACAAATATATCAAATATTAATTGTTCGCTGTATCGTTTGTCACAGATTGCAGAACAGTGGTTTTTAGGTGGCGTTTACACTTCCACCTGCTGGTATATATCAAATAGTTATCACACTTTATACATTTAATTCTATCGCCTTCGTATTCTAAATCCGGCAGACTCGCTATTACGTTTTCTAGTTTATTGGAAATACGCCGTTTCCGAAAGTTACCGAAATGCGACATTTTCTAAGTGTATGTGTACTGACAAGCACTCACAACGATCAGTTGAATAATACTGAACAAGCTCTATGCTAAACACATGCACTATACGATTTACGTTTTTTTGTTAAAATGCGTTAGTTTAAAGAACTATAACAAATTGTTACAACTTCATCTAATAGCGGTTGACTGCGTTATTTTGAACTTCAAAATCATAAATAATTTTCAGTCATTCATCGAATGTTTTGATGATGATGATTATGGAAATAAAATGTAAAAACTAGAAGATGAAATAGTTGCTGAAAAGGACAAATCGTTACCATCTTACCACTTACGGCTTCTAGAAAATTAAATCTCAGATAAATTAGAGATGAAAGGGATCAGAGGATCGATAAGAATTTTTTTCAAATGAGAAAAAGTTCTTATTTCCTGGAACTGAAACATGTCATAAAAGAGGCTCGGCAATAAATTTTGTTTTCTGCAAGTGTCTTTATGAAATTGCTTTGTTTTGCGTGATATACAAAGTTGGTACATATTTATGATTACTTTATTAGGTGGAGCCCTGATTATGGTGACTATATGCGAATTGGAACAAAACTAATCAATTATTTCGTTTTCGTTTTCGTTTTTATCTTTCGGATAATCTTATATACAATAAATATTTAAAATTGAGCCTTTAGAACATTATATTAAGTTTATATTCATCCACGATAAAAATGATCGACACCCCATTGTATCATGTTTCTAATCACTTTCAATTCATTTTGAGTTTGTAAATAAGAGATGTTAATATCAAAAAAATTAAAATAATAAAAATCTCAATTCTAGATAGTTTAATCATTAACAGATGGTGATAATACCTACAAGCGAATCCCAATCAACAATTATAGATAAAAAAGATTT
Organism: Trypoxylus dichotomus; assembly: GCA_023509865.1. Lineage (NCBI taxonomy): Eukaryota > Metazoa > Arthropoda > Insecta > Coleoptera > Scarabaeidae > Trypoxylus > Trypoxylus dichotomus. The sequence goes on along the minus strand of CM042074.1, from coordinate 39,743,786 downwards.
ATCACATCGCCAAAAACAAATGTCAAGTAATACTCAGTAGTAAATTGCAGAGAGTGTATATTAGTGGATTTATTTTTCTACGTTGTAGGTTTATTAGATTACATTGTTTGATTTAATTTTTCTTAAATTATAATTCATAAACCGTTGCAATAGATTTTGAGGATTCCAAAGTTTATATTGAGTATTGTTTTACGTTTTTCAATTTAATTTTTGAATTCTTCTTGATATTCAGAAATTAAATTTAGCAGAAAAAAAGCTCTATGATTTCGTTTGTAGCAGGTATCATTTTGTTGTTGTGTCTAATTTCATTTCGTTTTAAATTAGTTTAATTTGACAATACTCCTCCAGAATATACTTATGTTTGTAAACACTTTAAACTTAAGTTAGTCAATAATTTAGATCTCTAGAATTTTATCTAAGATATATTTGTTATTACACTTATCAAATGTAACATTTTTTCAGCTAAAGCAAACAAAAATGGTTGTCGTGACGAGAGAACCCGAAACAGAGCCTATGCTCGGAGATTCGGGCTTCGACGAGAGCGTCTGCTTCTCGAATTCAACACAAAATTCTTGGCGAGAACAAGCCTACAAGGATTTGACTAGGTATGATATGAATTCTAGTGTAAATAACGGAAGAATATTTTTTTATTAAAGCATCTATGCCTTAGAAAATTTTATGAATGCATAATTATATAGTTGGAGCGAACTATTTAACTTCCATTTTTTCAAATTTTTGTTTGCATGATCTCCCGGGGATTACCTTGCGAATATACATTTTTTGCAATCACTAAAATAAAATTACTGTGGAAACAGCATGGACCTGGTAAGATCTCCGACAATGTTTTTTAAGCATTTGCTAACTTTTTGCATTTGTGCACCAAAAAAATCATGGATCTCTGAAATATTGGGTTGAAGTATAAGTTCGTAGTGTCTTTAGTTTCTAGGACAAGAGCACCTTGGAAAAAGTGTTAGGCATACGTCAAAGTTATTTTAATGTCACATTATTGTTTAATTCAATAGACTTGGAATTTGTAAATTTATGCATCATTGGCAAAAGAAAATTAAGTGGCAAGTAGAGAAAATCAAGCGCTTCCAACATATCCATTTGTTTGAATCCAACAGAAGAATTAAGGCATCGGAAGTCGCTAGAACCATTTGGGCCTTGTACGTAGAAAATTCAGCACGAACATGTTTCTTCATTTGAAGGAGCGCCTTTTTGGTATGAATGTCTCCCCACGCGCAGGAAGACCATCGGACTATGACGGAGGCCGTTTGAATGCTTTAATTCATGTTGATCCACATCAGAGAACTCAGGAATTTACTATAATTATGTGACTAATTAGTCATAGTACAATATTTTCATTGCATGAACAAACTTCTGGTGAGCTAGTATGACAAATAAGGTGTCATCTACTATGTTTTGCTTGTGACGAATGTAACTATCACTGCTGAGATTTCCTGTCAACAACTTTGTCATCTTGAGGCCTTATTTCTATGAAAACAGGCCGGGAAAATATCATAAAATGATACTAGCCGGTAAGGCTCGCGCTCATATTGTTAATATTACAAAAACATCTATTCAGGGGCTTGGTTGGAAAACGGCCTTATTCCTCTAACGAATAGTCTTCGAGAAATCTCCTTTAGTAACAACGTCACGCTTTAAAATTGATCTGGTGACTTTTTCACTTCTCCAGGCGTGGAATTTAAAAACTGTTACATCATTGGGAGTTAATAATATTTTGATCATACGAAGGTTTCAATGAGAAATTTGCTAATTTTTATGCTTGATTTTAATGATTGATACAGTCTAAAATGTTTTCTCACATAAGCGGGCTATGAAGGAAATAATTTCAAAACTTACTCGCTTAGTTCTCAATATTTATTTATCTCAAAAACCCGAAGTTAAGAGAAATCGAAATGGTTGACTTTAGTTTTGATTTGCTCTTGTAAATATCTACTAAGATAGCTTTTCTTTATTTTTTCTTTTCATACCTTTCATTTCTTACAGCTTTTTTTAATTGGTGATCATCGCACCATTTTGATTCAAATTTAATTATTACAATAGTTATTTCCTGCGTTTCTTTTTCTCCAAACTTCATATAAAACTACGGTATTTTTAAACTTCAATCGGACATAAAATAAAGACAAGTTAAATAACAAAGTGATTTTGTTACTATCAGCCAAATACAATCAAAATTATTTTTGGACATAATCACTTTGGTATTGTTCATTTATTATACCGGTGAACGAGTTTATCAATACCCTCTTTATAGAAAGTTGACGCCACCGTGTTGAAATAGTTTTCTATGGCATTTTGAAGCTCTTCGTTATTGCGAAGGTGCTCTCCTCCAGGCCTGTTTCTAACTGTCGAAAAAGAAGAAACTCATTCAGGCTGTACGCGGAGTGATCGAACACTTCCCATTGCAATTCCACAAGAAGGAAGCGATCGCGAGTTGTCATGTATCGAAACAATTTCAGAATGTGGCATCTATCTTCTTTTTTTGTTTTGAATGGCGCTCCGCAGACGATATAGTGTTTGCCAATATACGTTTGCAATGATTGTAGTCTCTGGCTCCAAAAAAATTTTATTTCCAGGAAACAGTAGCGATGGTCTTCCTATTGCCGAACGTTTGTTTGAACTTTACCGTAACTTCCGTGCATGCTGTGTCTGGATTGTTCTTTCGATTTTGGATTATCATAGGCATTTATTATGAAGGAATAAGACCGTGTGTTGTGATCCTCCGCATTTTGGGAATCCAATGAGCACATAGATTTCAGTAACTTAGGTATTCTGTTACAACCATGTACTGAAGTTGAACTGTCCGAAAAATATCCAGAAAATTTAATAATGAAAAGCCGCTGTCTCTTTTGAACCAGTTAGTCAACTCGCTAACAAGATCTTCATTAGCGACAGATTTGCGTTCTTGTCCACCCTTATTATGAACATCGGTTCCACCATTTTTTAATTTCCTATACCACACTCGCACAACATCATTATTGATAAAGTTTGCACTGCACACATGGCTCAATCTGCGCTAAATTTCCGCCGCACTAGTCTCTTCTTCCTGTAGAAAAGGTAACTCGTATTTGATGGGAAAATCGATCAACTCAGGCTCACAGAATAAATTAAGAACTCAATGAAATAAAATGCCAACAGTAGAGTGCCATCTCTAGGTGACGAAAAAATTAACGACGAACTATATTGGTTACATTTAATTTTTTTAATGAAATTTTTTCAATAAAATTCTTTTGTATAACTACTACAAACTTAATTTTTACAAACTTTAAATACCAGCAATCATAAGAAATTATTGGCATTGACAATATACCATATGATCGATTACATTTACACTCCAGAATTTTTTCTTTTTTAAACTGATTATTAATTGATACACTAACTTTAAAACGTGAAATTGACTTATTCTATGGCGTTGGTGACAACGGTTAAGTGTAGGTGGTTCAGTTTATGTTACACCGTTGACATGCGGTTGTTAGATTAGGTTTTGTCAAATAACTACACACAAATGTTTCATTTGGAAAAATAAAGGGTTTAATAACAATAAAGAATGGTTACATTAAATTTTCAAAGAAAACTCCTTCATTTTCTATACATAACGCCACACTTCGGTTCGTGTTATTGAAAGCATTCCTTAAATTGTGTAGCGTAATTTCCTCGCAGATATTTCGGATAGCTTCAGTAAGTTCGTCAATTGTATGAGGACGATTTGTAAGTATTCCGTTTTTTAGGTGTGGATATATGAAATAATCCATAATTGTCAAATCGGGAGATCTGCTATATTTTTAGCTGTCCGTTTTGGTGATCTACCACTACCTGGTTTCACGAAATTTTGCCACTGATTCTTGAATAATTTACCGCAAATTGTCATACTTTACTGGAAAATTTGGAAATTCCGTCCGAAATTCGTTTGTTCATGGTTTTTCTAATTTTATACCATTTCTGAAGTATGATTTGATAATGAAAATTTTGTGATTTATTGTAAACATTTTTATGTCAATAAACCAATATAGTACACATGACAAATGTATTTTATTTGTCACTATCAATTCACAACTCACTACCAACAAGATATTTTGAAGAAATAGTTTCATGGCTTGCTAGAGAGTAAATTTATATGATCGTATAGAATATGTATATACGCTGCTTCGTTTTCTTCTGTTTCTTCTAAATAAATGACAAATTTGGTTGAAAATATTATTTTTTTATTGACATTAAACAAATTCGTCACACATATTGAAGGCCATCCGAAAATATACTTTCCAGTACTATTTTTGCGAAGCGAAGACATACTTGGGAAAAGTGTGTGAATAGACAGTAAAACAACAATAAAAGTTAAAAATATAAAGTTCAGTCATTTTCTGAACAAACCTCGTATATACTATAATCACGTTTTAATTTAATTTTTTTCTTTTTTTACAGCATAATGAAAGCCGCTCCACTGCATATAAACTCTCTTCAGACCTGTCTGAATCTTCTTACTACAGCAATTTCGCTTCAGGACATAACGCTCGTTAAACGCTGCATAGAATACCTCAACAAGACCATAAATACCGAGAACGTCCTTGTCGTTTATGGTTTCCTGCATAAGTGCCAAATGCCAACGACTGATCCAAATCGGCTTCAACCAACGGCGCCTCCTCTATTCGAGGACGAGCACCTCAAAGGAACCAATTGGGTTCAAACGCTCATTGAAGATCTCAGAGACAATTGTCTAGTCATCATAGACGAACACGCAGATCACCTACTCAAGCAACCCGAACTCCTACAGCTTCCATATAAAGATATTCACGATATAGTAACGAGAGACACGTTAAAGGTATCTTCGGAGAAGATAGTCTACAATGTAATTTACAGTTGGGGTTTGGAGGAATGCAATCGGATGACGCTCAGTAAATATCACTTACCAGAGGTTTTAAGACAACTCCGATATGCTCCGAGATACGGTTTGATGAAGAAGAAAGAATTTAAGAGAAAGATGGAAGAAATTTTGGAAGAAAAGGAATGGAGACGGATTAAGTTCTATTTGGAGGAGAAGAGCAAAAACAGACACGTAGACGAGTTGCCCAATAAGATGTCGAAACCGCGATTACTGACGTCTAATAAATTAAATACAAAAGCTCAGTTAAATGCGAAAGAAAGGCTCACCAGATGCGAAAGATGCATTATTAACGTATTAACCTGCTGGACGGCGATTTTTGATTGAAATTTGTTCGCTTCATGGTAGGAATGCCGTTGGAGAAGCTATCTTGAAATGAAAGTGAAACTTGTGGGAGAAAGGAAGTGATCTACACAAAGCAAATTCAATGCAATCTTGTATTTTAGAAGTATATAAATCTATTTTTGACTAGAGATAGAAAGCACTTTATAACGAGATGATATACTATAATATAGACATAGAAGATAAATCAATCGATTCTATTTCAAATAGAGAGATCGTATAGACGATCGGGAGATTTTTGTATATATCAAAAACTGTGATTCGAAGCTTGTACGATAATGGCGAAGATTTGATTTAAGTACACTACGTATTTAAGATAGAGTCATTTAAATAACTGGCAAAATATGGTTGTATACATATTTTCCTACACCCATACAAATAAATAAACCTTTGTAATACTTTCTAGCTTAAGGAACCTCCACTGAGAATATAAGGGTCATATTTGTAGTATGTAGTTTAAAAATTTATCGTGCAGAAGAAAGAAAAATAGTCGTTATTTGCTTAAACAAATTGTTCTCAAATATCGTTCGCTTACGCATTTTTGCCATTTCTTTAAAATAAAACTTAAACAATGCTGTACATATTGAGCTTAAGTGACTTGTTGCTTTTTCGATTATATTAATAACAACCATTATTGCCATCAGAAATATTAAAAGGGCTCAAATGCACCTTTTAATTTATTTTTCTTAAATCATCATCGACATAACTGCTTACCTTCATTCAAGCTATTAATACTTAACGTCAAAGCATTTATACCAGTATTTTGCAATTGAACTTGAGTTTAGGTCTAGTTTTGCTTTTATTTCTTATTGTAGTTTATAATAAAAATAGCTTTGCTATATGCTTTCATCTTAAAAAAAAAACAAGTTTGGAAATATTGGGTTTTTCGAATGTAAGTTTAAAATACCTATAACTTTGCACAAATTTTTAAATTCAGTAAAAATAAATCGTTCGTAAAGATGTTCAGTTTTAGTTTTAAAAGATAAAAAAAAAACTTGATGAAACCGTGATGTTCATGTGAAAATAACCTTTCTTTTATATTATAAACGACATTATTGCTCAAGTGACACAGTTTTGGGAATATTATTTGCTATGTTATCATCAATGCCATGTACATTTCTTTGTGAAAATAATATACTTAATGGTTCAAATTGCCAATTAGAGCTCGCCCAAGCAGACATTTTTAAATCTCGCGGGTGCTTTGAGTTAGTAATTTCGGCAATAAAGACTATATTGGCATATATTAGCTTGAAAAATTGACGAATCTGACCTTTATTGTCGAAAGTACCAACTGAAATCGCCCGCAGAAGTTAAAACACGTGTATCTGAGCGATGATTGGCGTAGAATATGCACGTAGAAGATTGGGACGTCCTTCAAACGTACAAGGTGGACATGTAATGAAAGTGCAAAGGAATGTCATCGAGATATTAATTGGGCATGGATGTAGGTTGGACGCCCACTGGATGAGTCAAATGTCCATGTTGGGCGTTCACTAATGTCCGCTGGAGGAATCTTGGTTACTTGGATGAGCGCATTCTCAGAGATGTTCTCGAAGACATGATGTCGACGGCTTCAGTTTCCCACAAATAGTAGGTTTATTATGAAAAACCTTTTCTTTGACGTAACGCCGTATGCATGCGGTGTCGAGGAAGACCAACTATTGGGAAAACACCTTCTAACTACACGATCGCCATATGTGTTGCGCAGTAGCGTCTTTATATTACAGTCTATGTGGCATGCAGTACAATCTTGCAAACAAACAATCTTGCCAATATCAGGATTCTGTAACGCAGGTACTTCAAAGTTTTACAACATTCGAAAATATCTGCCCATTTATTGTTTACGGTTTTCGTTATCCATATTCCACTTCTGCATAGAGATAAGAGCGTATTACAGAATGTAAACAGTTACCCTGATATCATGCAATTTTTGCAGAACAATTGTATTTGGATTATTTTCTGTCCATATCCTGCAGTTCATCATTGGAGATGTAGGTGAAGCCGTCTTCTCTAAATTTGTCACACCGTTGAATAATTGATCTCCAATCATTTTGTAACATTAGAAACACCTCTTTTTATTACTAACTCCTCATTTTTTTTGTAGGAGGTTACGAAATATGAGCAATGCTAATTCCTCAATCCATATCTCTTTCGATATTTTTTTAATGCGTGGCATATTGTGCGTTGGATTCATAATACCACTGAATAAGGACAATACTAAGCTGCAGCGACAAAAATCAAATGAAATTAGAAAAAAGTCACTAGAGCAATAAAACTAAACAGCCATATATGGAATCATAATGATATCTAGATGGAACCAAACCCTTTCAAACTGGGAACTTACTTTTGAAAAACCTTGTGCATAGTTTCATAGCTTTCGTGCTAAAAGCGTTAGTTAGTTATTACCAAATAAATACAATTGTAAAAAACATGGTTGCAACATACTAAGACAATCGTATATCTAAGCACAAATAACCGAAAGCTATATTACAGTCTCTAAATATCTGCATTACGTATAAGGAACTTTGTATAATCTTACTATAATGCACTTTAAAATAAGTTTGAGATATGTTTCTCATATATGTACATACATAATGACTCTATAACGTGAAAACTGTGATTTATCTAAAAGAAGCATATTTAAAATTTTCAAAAAAAATAATTGCGCAACCTAGTTGTGGTTTTATTCTAATATAAAGTATTTAATGATATATTGTCCAGTATAATGCTTTTATGCGGTATATGAATACAGGGTTTGTCAGAAATATGCGGCGAAATAACACCGTGGGTTTATTTATATGCGTTTGTAAAGAAAATCATAATTTGGGTACGTAGGTTTGAATGTTTACTTTAGCAACAGTTACTGTAATGGGTTTTATATATATTTATATATTTCTTGTTTTATAACAAACAATTAGTCCTGAAAAGGATTGTTTTACGAGGAACGTTAAACGAACATGTTGAAAGTGTTGCCTTTCAGGACAATACACACCAGCGGTCATAAATCCAGACCCATGTATACTTTAAATCGTATTTTGTAGAAAAACATTATTATGTGGTGTACTACAGCTATCGCGTACTAATTTGCTCCTTATTTCTAGTTAACCCTGCATATTTTAAATTATATTTTTACAAAAATCTCTCTTTTTATCGAGACAAAAGAAAATTGGATATTTGAATTGGCCGTATTGTTAGTGATTGAATTTGCATAGTTCGTCAATTATATTTATTTCTAATAGATCAAAACTACACGTGAAGTTTTAATATTGTAGGCACTTTTGTGAAGTATGCTGCGTTTATTTGTTGTAATTTTAACCAGTGATTAATTAATACTTATGTTTTGTAAAGAGTGCTTCAGTGTAAGTGTGTTATGTCATAATTTTAAATGGAAAAGCAAAAAAGAAATACATGCATCTAATTAAGAATTGTAGAATGCAACAGTTCACTGACTAATTGCTATGATTTTTATTCGAATTTAATTTAGCCTAATGTTCCTATTATGCATGTTCTTAACATATTAGTTATTAAAAATGTTTTTTTTAAACTGTGAAAGTACATTGTGTTTAGATAATAAGGAGGATTTCTTATATTTAAAGAATAAAGTTACCACTGTATCATATCATTATTGAGGTTACCAGAAATGCTAGTCAAAGAAAGCTAACCCAAAAAAACTCCTAACCTAGGATCACCGATTTTGATTAAATATATTACAGTTGTAGGATATCTCATTGAAATCGGTGGTTTGGAGTTAGGAGATTTTCCTTGTGAAATTGAAGCGTTTTAATATATTCTTTTTGCTGCCAATTTACGAATTTATTATTTTTAGTACCTATGTGATTTCGTGTGAAGTACTTGTATTCACATTAATTTAAATTTCGTGCCATCAAGAACTTTATATACGTACGCCTTACACATCAAAAAACAATAGTTTAAGACAATTAAAATTATGACATCTTTCTAGGTGTAGTACATAATAAGTCAATCACTTGAAACTGTATGATAAGTCGTTAGCGGTAAGTCCATGCACCTCAAGAAAGAAGAAAAAAGAATGTTACATACAGTTTTGAATGTGATGGATATTTGCTTCAAGCTTGGTTTTCATATAAACTGCGCTATATTCTTTATGTGCCTGTGATTTGTTATACCTAATTATTATTGTACTTGATATTTAAGTTACATTTATGTTGTATGTTTAATTTTTTTTATAAAAGAAATTATACGTTATACCTAAGATATAAATATAACATACATGTGTGTGTAAATACATACATACTTAGTGTTTTAGGCTGGACCTAAAGAAAAATATACATTTTTCTATTGAAATAATATATTATTATTGTTGGCAAGTATAATTATTGAATTTTCTAAGTAATGTGTAATATACATACTTATAAAGCGTGCAAGTTATACACTTCGCAAATATTATCAATACTAGAATCTATACATACAGCAGTTTTACTAAAACCGTGTATGTCCTTATATACAAACATACAGTTCGTGATATGTCAAATTAAGATAATAGTATATATAAAATGAGCAATTATTTTACTATCAGCTAGAACTACTATTGTATTTGATCAATTCCGTCAGTGTTTGATTCTAATAATTGTGTGTTCTTTTCATTCTAATAATAAACATTATTTTCTCTTGAAATGCATTTTTATTTCGCCTGCTAGTATCTATTTATCAAATATGCTTCAGCAATTTCGTAATTGCAAAATAGATTCAGAAGTAGCCCACTATTGTTTTCGTGGATATTCGAATAATTAAAATGGTTTGATTGCAGGTGCTTCTTTAGTGTCAAGTTGTAAAATTAATAACTCAATATCTTCCAAATATTGAAAATAAAAAGAACTCTTAATTGCACTACTACTAAAAAGAAATTGTAGTTTTGCATTTAATAAAATACTCCTCAAACTAAGAAAATTATGAGTTTTTATTGAAGAATAATTTAATTTGACAAAAAAAATCTTCGTTTCGTCGATATGTACACCTCGACTATTAATAATTCGTGGTATTCTCTCTAACAATTTTGTCAGAGTAGCAGGTGGTATTTTAAGCCAGGCTTCTTGTAATTGTTTCCATAATGATTTCTTGGAAGTTAAAGGATTTATCTTGGCATCCTTCCCGAGTTCCTGTCACAAAAGCTCAGATTAGCAGTTTCCTTACGCATTCGGCGCCAAAATAACCCCAAACCATTATCGATTCTTCCCATACTTAACTGTAGGCACTACACGTGATTCTGTTACTCATTTTCGACCTTCGAACGAACGCGTTTAAACCTGGACGCAGAGGTTCAAAAAACAATAAATTGTCCAATGTTGATGCTTTCCAGTCCATTGCAGAAGTTTTATCAATCTTTTTACGTAAGAGTAGTTGATGCAATGCTATGTGGTCAAATAAACCACCCTCTACAAACCTCCTTTTCACAGTAGTCTCGTTAACTCCTTTTTTTGCGTTCAACATCTATTTCCATCATCCTATTCGTTCTCTATTTGATGATGTGCGAGCTTCTTGACCTTTTTAAAAGTTATACAACTTCATTTTAATTTTCTTACAATATTTCTATTACTTCGGCGAAGATTATGTAAAGAAACGATAATTGTATGGATTTCTAACGGCAATTCTCTTATTTTCGACATTTTAGCACTATTAAATCTAAATTTATAATTCTAGTTCGGGTAAACACGGTATTAAAATCTTTACCTGCGCTTTATTAAATATGTATTAGTTATGAATAGAGACCGGATTATATGGAAAGAAAAACTGGAGTATATGCGCATAATAATGCATCGATTTTTGAGAAAATATGCAAAAACCCGGGGCATATATATGCAAAAAAAATGCGACAATATGCAAAATTTTTACATAAAATAAATAAAAGCAGAAATTTAAACATTAACTTTATTACACAAAAATTTTTTACAAGATATTTCTAAACCAATTTATAATTTTTTATAATTAATGTTTTTCAAAATTGTGTAAAAGAAAGTTTTGTCTTCTATCAGAATACATATGTTTCGAAATAGAAAAGCTTCTCCCAACATCCACAGATGTAATTGGTGCATTTTTTAACTTTGCAATATATTCTAAACTAAAATTAAAGTCGAAATCGTTTACTGTTTCACCTTCCAAAATTTTCTTAACTTTCTTCAATTTCAAATACTTTTTTATTTATCACTTTTTTAAATTTGTCATATATAGAGTTACCTATTGTACCCTTAACCTTCTTACATAGCATATCAAATTCGTCTACTATTTCGACTGACTCCGAGAGCGACATCCCTTGCGTTTCTAGTTTACGAATGGAACATGAAACAAAACTACAATTTGACTTAATATACAAAAGGTTTTGTAGCAACGCTGTTGATGTTACTATCTTTTTACAGTTTTCTAGAGCAAAGCAGTCAGCGGTGATTTCAAGAATTATATTTTTTATTCCTCCAAATTATTGGCGTAAAAAATTGCAGCGTCTAACCATGTACCGTATCTCGTAATAATTGGTTCAGGAGGCAATCTAACATCGGGAAGTCGCTCCTTATAAAATTGGATTCGTAAAGGTGCTTTTAAAAATACTTTTTTGACATTGCTAATTAAATCTTTAATCAAAGGAAATTAATTCCTAATGTCTTCGGCTACACGATTGAACCCATGAGCTAAACAAGTGGTATAAATAATGTTACTATAAAAAATTTTTAAATTTTGCGCGGCTTTTATCATGTATGGTGCAGCGTCGGACAACATTAGTAAAATTTTTTCACAAGGTATACTTCTAGGTAAAAAGAAATTTGATAAACCTTCTTGAACGAATTGGACAATTGTCACATTATTTGTTTTTTGAAGTTCTTTGCAATAAATTAAATATGATTTACCTACAATATCTTCATGAAGAATTCCTATTAACAAATGAGCAATATAACCGCCACACTTATCCGTTCTTTCATCTACCATGATATAAATAAAATTATTCCCTGCCAATTGTTGAAGTTCTGCCATTGTTTGCTGGTAACAAGATGTGACATAATTTTTTCGTAAGGTACTTTCGCCAGGTATGATATGTTTGCAATATTTTTGCAGAAATGATTTCAAATAAACATTGTTTAATCTTGCTAATGGTATCTTAGACGAAATCAATGCGTTACACATATCCGTATAATATTTTTGTTGTTCTGAGTTTCGTGAAATTGATGCTATACATTGATATATAGATTGCCGCACACATACGGATCGCTTTAGTTTTTCACATTTTCCAATATCCGATGGAGTTTTATCGTGTTGATCAATTAGGTATTTTCTCTCACAAGACACCTACAACAACAATTGTCATTTTATATCAAAAGTTAAAGAATTTAAAAACAATTGTAAAGCTTTTAGTAAAATTAAACTTATCAGTTTACTGCAGGCTCGACAAAATATTTTGTCGCCATCCTTTATCAGTTTAGAATACGGCTTAATCCCTAAAGAAATTTTGTTCGCTATACTCATTGTATGTACGCAAAGTATTTGTAAACATAACACAATTACATGCTGTTTCGCTCAAAGATATTTAATGAATGAATAGTTTATTTGGGAATTAACACTAATAAAACGTATTTACCACATCCCTTCTGTTAGGCGAAATTAAACACGCGCAGTTCTTGAAAAAAGTATAAGAGAAACCAATTGTTCGTTGTCGATCTACATTAGGAATTACTAGGAATTTTTACTAATAGAAAGGACAACAAAAAGCCCAAATATGCAATATAGCAACTTTTGTAAAAATTTGCATAGAAATGCCTAAATATGCAATATATGCAATCACTAATTAGCGCTAATTAACTTCAATTGATGTATTACGTCTACATATAGACTATAAACTATTAAAGATATGCAAAAAATAAAATATATGCACTTTGCATATAATCCAGTCTCTAGTTAATAATGAAGGATAATTATATTAGATATGATCGTACTTGGTCACTTAATTATTGGATTAAGGAGATTCAATCGATACCATCCCAGATATCAGAGGCTTCTTTCACGGAATTATTTAATATAATACCTTTCCTTTGTTTGTAAGTAAATATCTCCTAAATAAATGTAAAATAATTAATAATGATAATTATAAAAACCAACTAAAAATGTACATGGGCAAATATTTTTGAGCGGTATGTGTAATAATTGGCTGAGGAGGTTCTGGAAAGCTAAAGTACTGTAAAAGAAAAGAGATTTTATTAATTCATCCATATCGGTATAAAACTTTCGTATAGTATTCCCTACAGAGCATGAAACAGGCATGCGACATGCAACAAATGGGGACGAACATTTCTGAAATGTAATTTAGCCGGCATTAGTAACAGTCATTAACACTTGATTTGGGGCAATTTGAAAATTTTGGAATGTTCCATCTATGACATTACTAATTCCTTCGCCAATACATTGCATGTGGTCTCTGCAAACTCAGCATATACGCACTAGCATGGATACAACATAGATTTTTTTTCTCATCTATAGGGTTGGTCAAATCTTTGGCGCGCCAGGTCTGGACTTGTTCGCAGGCACGACCGATACCAAAACTTCACCGAGTTCGTTGGAGCAATCTATCTACGTCCCTCTGCTGATATATGGTACATCGTATTACGCTCGGAACTTAAAAATTCGCGAAAAAACTTTACCGTAATTAAGCCAACGGGATAATAAGTAAGATTCTAAAATCTCTCCCTTAAATAGTTTACATCCAACATTGAACCCTTTGGCATATCCAAGCATTTTTCGCACTAACTGTTGATGTATGAATATTGGTTTTTCTACGGTTTTTTTCTAACCTTTATTTTTTCATGCATATTTTTAACACCATCAGTAGTAATATACTCGAAGGTTTGAAGATTGTTTTTCTACACAGCATTTCCAACTACCTTTAAGATATCTCCTCCACTGGTGGTGCCGTGAATACTATCAATGTTGAGAAGCTTATACGCTTCATAATTTTTTAATATTCCTCGAAAGAAAAGTAACACCTGAGCAGTATCTGAAACATCTATTGACTCATCCAGAGCCAAAGAGAACCACTCTAAGTGCCGATTGTTGTTAAACAATTGAATGAAAAGTAACACCTGAGCAGTATCTGAAACATCTATTGAGTCATCCAGGGCCAAAGAGAACCACTCTAAGTGTCGATTGTTGTTAGACAATTGAGTTACTATATTTTCGACAATATCATCTACTCTTACAGCCACAGTGTTTGCTACACAAACTGATGTAGTTCAATAAGTTAGCTATTTCTGGACACATTTCTTTTGGTGTAACAATGATTAATTTGCCGTCAGGAAATGGTCTTCCATGTTTTGCTGTTTCTTGTTCGGCATTTACGTTCTGCTGATTTCAACTCGCATTTGAAAGATTCATATTTTTCTGACCGTTGCTTTTCTGTAAATTTGGCAATTCTTCAAATGATAATAACGTTTTATATTGTATTCACCGAGGACTGGTATAGTTTCTACTCATGCCTTATTACATGACTCAATCAAGAAATATTGATATCCACATTGTTCTCTACATGTCCTGCATTTATTATCTACCTTTCGTTTCTTAACTTTAAATAAAAATAATACTAATCCCAATTATTATGAGCCGGTTTTGGGATAAATAGAATGCTGTGGTTAAATCTTACAGAGATTTAAGACACTTTTAATTACATTTTAACCTGTATTTTCAGTAAACTATAGTCAGAGAACACATTAGCCGTACTACATATTTTTTTCATATCGTAACTGGCACTTCGAACTGTCCAACTCGCGATTATCTTCCATATTTATATCACGCGCCCTCGATATATGGATCATATCCGAAAATACTGGAAAGTACTCTAATCTTCCACGCAATAGATCACGTAGTAGAGATTTTCCAGACTGATGTTCTAGCTCCACCACTGAATATAAGATGGCGCTGTATACTTAGACTAACCAAATAAAATTAATACTTCTGTGTAATTCTATAGCTCCTCATAAGATGTACTACTGTCGCGTAATTTGAAATTTACACATAATTCAAAACTATAGCATGTTGAGGTCTTGGCCCTTAGAACTTAGTGCAGGAGTCAATATATTCCTTAGGTTAAACAGTCTGGAGATCCTTGGTTTATATGATCTCAATAATGAAAACATTAACTGGGTCACCTATATGTGTATTTATTCCTAATGCTAAACTATTTCAAGCCTACTTTTAAAAGTTACAACACGCAAAATTTACTATTCCCAATAATTTATAAACGACTCAGAGGATATTCTTAGAAGATGAGATAGTGTTTTATATTGCATAGGCAATCGTGACAGAATAAAGAAAGCAACGAATTAAAGGAAATCCAAACGGATAGCATTATATAATGAATCAATAAAAAAGCCACAAATTCTTCAGTTTATTTTTCCCATTCGTTTGAAGTGGGACCAAATAAAATATTTTATCTTATAAACAGAGCTGCGCATAAAAACGTATGGTTATGATGTTTGAGAATTTTATGTTTGCGCTAATACAATTTAGGATTAAAGCCAATGTAAATATTGTTACTGAAAAATTACACACGCGAACGTATACGTGTACGCTGGAACGTGTATTGACGTAAAGAAATTAAACATCTGTATCTAAATATCGTAGTATTATTGATTTTGACAAGGTCGAGATGTAAAAAAAAAGGTGTAAATGCCCATTAAACAGGATGAGATGAACAAATTTGGTGCGATTTGAAGTTCTGAATCATGTAAATGTGGCTGCCTACACGCCACATTATTTAGGCGTAAACATATCTGGCATCTAAACTTTAGAGTGTATCTATATAAATATATCATTCTTGGAAAATAAATATTTACAAAATGTTTTTTTTTTAATAGCAGGAAGTGAATGTTGCCTTTGTTTTTATAGTCTTTTTATATAAATGCGTGTGTGGAAAAAGGAATACAATTAATAGGATTTTTACAATGTTAGTTAATTTGCCTCTCTGTAGTATTATAATAGATTAGGTTTATAAACATTGTGTGATATCAGTTGCATTTTTAAGTATGGTGCGTAAGTGAAATTATCGTCCCTAATTATTAATTTTATTTAGATATGTTCCTTGTACGACCTTGTTTGTTGTATTTTATCCACAATTATGCGATAAATATTTGCACATCGATTGACACATTAATAAGATAAAGTACTGTGAGTGAAGTCGATCCCTGCAAATTTGAAAAATTTGAAAATTTTAACATGTTCACGTTTTGTGTTGATTTTTTCTGTAAAAAATATTTTGTTCTTATTCCATTCGCAATATATTCGAGCTTGAAAAATAGGAGTCAAACGCATATTTTTTCCAAACTTTCAATTTTTTAAATTTGATATTTTCTTTTTCTGTACGTGTTGTGTTGCCACAGAAAGATCGTTTTATTCCCGAAATATTCGAGATTAAGGATTGGTAGACGTAGATCGTTATTCGCGGTCACCGTACCAATTTCAAGATTTTCTGATATTTGATAACGGTAGCATTTTGTGCTTGTTTTTTGCTGATTTGTGCCGTAAGAATGCCATTTTGTATTCGTTAGATTCCCGATATATTCAAGATTAAGGGTTGCAGGGGACTCTACTTCGCAGTCACCACACCAATTTTACGGTTTTCCGAAATATAATAACGCCAACGTTTTCTATTCGGTTGTGTTGATTTGAATGATAAAAATTTCGTTTTGTACTTATTCCTTTCTTGAGATATTCTCATTAAAGAGCAGTGGAAATTGATTTTTCACAGTTACCGAGACAATTTCAAGATTTTTGTAAATTTGATTATGTGGTTGACGAAAATATGAAAATAGCTGAAATAATCCCCACTCCGATTTACTAGTGAATACATATGTATTTTTTATTATAAACAAAAATGTTTGTCTAAATCCTTCAACAGGTTGTTATTACATTTCCTGATGGGTAATCACAAATTAACGTAACTGCTGAGAAGTAAGCATCTTTGTCATCTTAGTGTCTTAGTAGCGAATATATTAAACACAATACAGACAGCAAACGTTACCGTTATCAAAGCTCTAGAGATCATGAAATTGGTGTGGTGACTGTAAAGTAAGAATCCCATCGACGGCTTAATTTCGAATATTTCGGGAATATTCGAAATATTATTAATCAAAAAATCGTCAATATTGAGTGATGGCTTCAAAATAAGTGCCACTGCCACTCCTTAATCTTGGATATCTATGCAATAGGACGAGGAGAAAATGAAAACGATCACCAGATGGTGGCGTTATCAAATTGGAAAATCGTGGAATCCTTAATCTTGAATATCGCACCAATGAGACGAGCACCAAACACTACCGTTATTCTATTTTCGAAAAATGCTAAATTGTTGAGGTGTCTGTAAAATAAGGATCTCCACCACCCCTTAGTCTCGAGTATTTTGCGAATGAAACGAACACAAAACGATTTTTTACAGAACAAATCAGCATAAAACGGGTACAACGCAATAGCACACACGTTCAACCCCACTCTATTTGCCATTTTTAATTATTCGACAAAGGTGTATAGAAACTATACACCTTTGTCGAACTTAACTATAATTATTTTATAAGGAAAAGGGGTCTCAACAAGACCAGAACGTTTAAATTTTAAATAAAATAGGTTTTGTTTGAGAAAATGCCGAAATTAATCATAAACTACACATGTCGGAATTACACATGGTACAGCACATCTGGTAAATGTCCTCCTTGGAATAACTGCCATATTTGTGTTCTTCTGATGAAAGTTTCAATCATGGTTCGGCATAAATATAGTTGGATGTCAGTGATAAAGCGTCTAAACCCCTACTTCAAGGCTTGGCTGGTTATGAGATTGTTCACATAAAAGTTTTGATGTCAACAAATCCCAGAGAAAGAAGACCGAAGACGTCAAATTGCACGAACTAGGTGGCCAATTCTGGTAGTCCAAATAGGAGAGTACATAAGCAGACAATGTCTTGTGCGATGATGCTATTGTGTCACGTGATGTGCAGTAAATGCCACCGTACCGTAGGAACCACATATCTTGAAGATCCATATCATTCTTTTGGGGCACAGAAATATGGTTTATCATCCCCCATTATTATTTACCATTGACTGTTTTGCACTCCTGACAGTGACTTTACCTCATCGCTGAATATCATGGTTCACTTGTTGTTCATTGAACCAAATGGTGAACTCTCTTTACTGTGAGTGGTCCGTGGGATTGAGTTGTTGGATTTTGTAAACATGAAGGCACATTTTTTTCGTGAAAAGATGATTTATTTTTGAAGTAACTATATTGTAAATGCTGGTAAATGGCAAATGATATCTGTAATATTTTAAATAAGGGAGCCCCAACGGTACTTTACCTCCTACAACAACAAAACGTAAACAAACACGAATTAGGCACAAGTTCATCATTCAAGGAATATCATTACAGTACATTCGACATAATTAAATAGCACTTTGCAACGCAAAAGCATTAAAATGCTTGCTGCACTAGTAGCAGTTCAACCATTATTGGAAAACTCGATGGATTGAGCGGAGACGTAGAAGATTCGATTTGCAACCCGCAGCCGTTCCCACATATTCAAAGAGCCGCTACCTTGCTGACAAAATCGAGCAGCTCTACTAATGATAACAATAAGTGACAAGATTTTAACTTCAATTTTTAATCTTCAGTGCTTCCTGCTTTTTAAGATACAATTCTTTTTTTAGTGTAAAAGAACTAAAGTAGTAAGCATATGATTCTACCACAACGGTTGTTAGGACTATGTGGTATGGAATTTATTTGCGATACGCATAAATTACCGACTTCGTCGGTAACTCCGTTGACAATAACAGTCCACGTGCTCATGAAACTCTGCGTTCTGAATAAGTGATTAATTTGTGTGGAATGTATTGTGATACCTGTGAAGAGGGACATGATGTAGGGTAAATTATTGTATACATTATATTTTTGAAGTGTTAAAATACGCTGCTGATTGTTTATTTCTTAAATTAATGTAGTTTATTTGTCAATGCCCTAACAAAAATTGAATTACGTAGGTACACTTTAGAATTTTCATCTTTTGTTCATATTTCTTAAAGAGCAAAAGATAAAGATATAAAATTTGGGAGTTAGTTTACCCTAATCTGACAGTCATGAGTACTCCGTCCAATTTAATGTGTAAATGAAAGCACGTTTTTTTGAATTCACAGTTGTAAAGTAAATACGTACAACTTTCGAAGTAATTTCAAGTTTTATTAAATGTAAACACAGTGTAAGTACAACAATTAAATCGTAATACATGTGCTTATACAAATATAGCGTTGTGAAACTTGACGTTTTAATCTAACAAGATACATCAACCTGATTCATAGTAGCAAATACTTTCAGTGTTAACGTACCCTTCGTTTTATTCACGGCGGCCTCTAAGAACCAGCTTGAGCGAGACACACTACGCTTATATAAATTTAGAACCTTATCAACATCGTTCATAATCCGCGTTATTACGTCGCTTGTCTTCTGGTTATTTCGTAAGCTTTCTGTTTCGATTTTTGTGTGCAGATATACACGAATATAAACTTTCGTAAAACAGCTAAACCGTATGCCTTTCCGCGAATGCAAACACGCAGATGTTAGAAGTAGCTAGCCATCCGATCCATTTACCGCACTTGTTTTCTGCCGATGACATCATTCGTACAAACACACACTGAGAAAACTTGGATGAGTAATCCCTTTAAGTCGTTGTTCGCCAACTAGAATTAAATATTCACCAGCAATATTATATAAATACCGACATACAGCGGTATAAGTGCGTACATTCGCGGTTGCATTTAAATTACTTTTAAACATTGGTTCTAGCGATGAGAAAACAGCAAGATGACAAACATACAAATAGCAGATAGAATTTTCATAAATGTGTAGACAATTGTAACGGTTTTATAGTTTACTATTTAATACAAAGCTAGAAGCATGTATATATGCATCGGATTTTTAACTGTATATTGAGATATTCCACATTTCCGTCGATATGGAAACCATTCCCTATCTGTCCGGTGTTGAAAAATGCCGACTCATCTGATATTAGCAATTACCGACTAGATTTCTTGTTTTACATTTTTTCTAAAGCGCTTGAACACGTCTTGTTTACGCAGCTGTGTCTTCAGCTTCGTGGAATGATATCTGTCAACCAACACGGGTTTATGAGACCGAGTTCTATAATTACCAACCTTCTCTGCTTTACCCAGTATATATCAGAAGCTTCAGATGCTAAAAGTCAACTATATGGATTTTCAATAGCTCAGACCAGATTGATCACTACGTTCTCATTCAATCGATTAATTGTTTGGACTTTCTCAATCTATGTGCTCTTTGTTTGAATCTGACATTAATAATAGCCAAGTGTGCTATAGAAATTTCACATCTTCCAAATATCTAGTTACATCAGGTATAGCTCAAGGATCCAATCTCAGGCTCCTTCTATTCATTAACAACATTGTTAATAGTGTGAAAAGTGAAATCCTTATGTATGCTAACGATATTAAACTGTTCTCTACCATTGACACTCCTATTGAGTATGTGCTGCTTCAGAGAGATATCTGCAGCATCTTTGACTGGTGCAGAGCAAATAGGGTTCTTAAAACATTTTAAATGCTTATGTGTAACATTTGTTAAACGTATACAACCGTTAACTTTTTAGTATACGATTGGGGAAACGGTGTTGATGGTTGCTTCATCGGTGAGAGATTTAGGGGTGTTTTTTGATGCTTCGTTATCCGTTTCGGGCCATATTTTGAAAATTGTGTTAAAAAGTTATAGATTTATTTATCGCAATTCTAGGGATTTCCATAATATGAAGGTGCTATCCGCTTTATTTTTTTTCTTATTCGATTCTGACTGGAGTTCGGTGTTTTGCTTTGGGTACCAACTTACACGACTCATGTGTGTAGAGTGTGCCCAAAGGAGGTTCCTGAAATTTTTATATTTCCTACTTATCCAGATAGAAATTTCGAGTACGACGCTTTGCTGAACAAGCTTAACAGCATTTTACGTGAGAAGTTCTTGTTTTCTCTGTTGCGTAATAGAATTGATTACTCAGGGCTGCTATATACGTATACATAATTTTCTAGTACCTACAGCAATCACCAGATCACCTTTTACTTTTTACTGCAACCCTAACAAGACAAATATTTTAGTGAGATCTGCCGTAAGGTTGATGTGCATCAATTTTAATCATCTCGTGAGCGTCTGTGATATTAATGCTGATAACTTCGGTTCAATTCTTTCCGCCATTTCTACTTAGTTCACCAGGTAATTTTTGTTTTAATACCTATATATTTTGATCGGCATATATACACTAGGGTGACAGAATAAAATAGACACCTACTAATTAAAAAAAAGATTCTATTCTCGTTGTATATACAAAATATTTTAAAATTTTTAAATTAGACTAATATTTTGTCGATCCACCTTTATTTGCGTGAAGTGCTGCGAGTCGTCGTGGCGTAGAATCTATTCAATGATTAATGGTGTCTTCTGGAATATTTAATCACTCTTCTGTAACAGCTGCCACGAGTTCTTCCTTATTGCTAGGTTTTCGGGGTCGTTTCGCCATATTTGTCTCGATTATGTGCCAAACATTCTCTATCGGATTCATGTCCGGTGATTGGCCTGGCCATGCTAAAATCCGAATCCCCTGTTCCTCTTTCCATGTGGTTGTTGTTCTTGCTTTGTGGCAGGGTGCTCCATACTCCATAAAAGTGGCGTCTTCTTTAGATAAAACGGAGTTGTCGAATATCGGTAGTAGTCCTTCTGTTAATATTTGGATATATTTTGCCGCATTTATATTTCCGTCGCAGATTACTAATTGCGATCTTCCACCATACCATATCGCGCCCCACACCATCATGTTCACACCGCCGTATTTCACCGTCTGATGCAAAAATTTGTCGTCCAGTTGCTGTGACGAACGTCTCCATACCCATGTACGACCACTATCACTGAATTGGCGGTATCTGCTTCCGTCTGAAAAAATGACAGACCGCCAAAACTCTTCGGGCTTCGTTCGCATTTCGATTGCCCAAGCCATTCAGCGCCGTTTTTGAAACGCCGTAAGGAGAGGTTTTTTCTTTGCCACCCCTTTAATACATCCCCACACATTGGAGGTATCGCAGAACGGTGCGCTGACTTTTCTATGAAGTTGCCGCAAGCTCAGCTGTACTTTTTCACGGTTCTCTTAACACTTCGCGCACAACCACCCTTTTACTTCTTTCAGATGGTCCGGCACGACCTGGTCTCGGCTCCACTGTTGTTTTTTTCCTTGCGTTTAAATTGTGTAATCACACGGTTAACTGTGCACAACGGAATATTTAAAAATTTACTTATTTCACGTTGCGAAGCGCCGCGTTCACTCTGGCCAACGATCCGACCCCGGGTGAAGTCGCTAATATCACTCGAACATTGTAAGCGAGGCATAGTTGTAACGATACTAAACTATGACGAATTCCTTCCGATACATCTACCCCTACCCTAATGACAAGAGAAAGTTCTTAACTCGTTCTTAGAATTTAGCTGTTTACATATTTATACCGCTTTACCTGGTGTCTATTTTATTCTGTCACCCTAGCGTATGTTAGAAATAAATGTATGTACATTGTTACTATATAAATCAACACTGCGGATCTTAAGATTCATGGCTTACAGTAGCCCGTTAACCACTTTTCTCCATTCTAATTTATGCAGTCTCTTTTCTTCCAAGCATTTACTCTCATTTTCTGTAAATTACTCTTAACTGCATCTATCCACTTTCCTCTTTTCCTTGCTCCTTCTCCACAACTGTAAACTGCTGGTGCTCCATATTCCATCTTTAAGACATAGTCTAGCCACTTCTTTCGTTGGGCTTTAACTTTTTGATTAATTAATGGTCTGTTGTACATTTTCCCTCTTTCTTTACTCTCTTCTCTTCGTGTAGTCCTGCCATATTCTTCTTAACAAGTTTCTCTCAAAACGTTTCAACTTTCTTCTATTTGCTTGTTCATTACCCATGTTTCATTTTCGTACAAAACTGTAGGCCTAATTATTGTCGCGTATCTTCTTATTTTAGCTGCTTGACATACACTTTTTTACTTCAATATTTTCGTTATACTCGCTGCCTGGGACAGCACACAACTGATTAGCAATTTTCTTATCAATTTCAATATGTTCCTCATTTTTGTCCTTAGGGGTAACACCTAGATTTTCCATTTGTTCCGCCATTTTGAACACATATTCTTGGTGTCCCACACTTTGGAATTATATGTTCTCTTGGTGTTTTCCATGTTGCTCCTTAAGAATCACGCATTTGGTCTTTTCTTGATTGATGTGCAGTGTACAAGTTATATTCTGTTTCCTAATTCGATGAAAATAAGTTATAAAATACTCACTAGGAGGTTTTGAATTTGGGCAAAAGGAGACTTCTATCACACTATTTATTCGTTAGCTTAGCCTTTAAACTATAGTTTACTATTTTTTATTAATGTCATACGTTTACTTGTTCGCTATTAAATATGGGTAACCCTATCTTATACATCGGGTTAGTGGTGGGGAGGAACCCAGAAACATCTCGAAAATTCATAGTGCAGTCCCTTGTGCATATTATTACTATCCCTGTCTTCCTAGTTATGCAGAGTTTTAGAAGTAGAAAACAACCCTAAAACACTAATTAATTGCTATTGAATGAACGTATCGATCGTGCGGGTCATTTGTTTATATTGCATGTTGTTTTACGCTGTATAAAAAATTTCTAATGAATTAAAACTTAATAATAGGTTTTAGCTATTATTTATTAAATAAAGTAAACAAAACAATGTGTCACAGATTAGCTAAGACTAAACAGGCTTGTAAATCTTGTAGAGCTTAAAAATTAATCATCGGTTCGGCTGCTGCCGTAAGCTTGGAGGTGTCTGGGATCGCGAGGGCCTGAACTCTACCCCGGTGAGCTCATGTGTAAAGATGAGCCTGTACACAATTACTACCTTTATATATAATTGTGCACGTTTAAGTAAGCCAGTATTATGGAATCATGGAAAAGATTTGTGCACGTTTGATATTACCTTTATACACATGATACTATTGAAATTACATAGTTGTCGTTGTTAATTGGCGGATGTTCCGACTGAGGTATTTTGCTCCGTCTCGTAATAAGGGTCACTTGGCACGGTATCTCGTCAAATACACAGTCAGACATATTCGTTTACAATACGAACGAATACGGTCTATATATTCGCCGCAAAAACTACTGCGGACTGACTCATTTCCGTCAAAAATTGTATTGTGCGTACTACGTGAAACTCGCGAACTACATTTACCGAGAAGTCGAATCCTTTGTTGTCTATAAAAGACTATTTTGATATTGGACATGAATTCTGATCAAGGTAATGGGCATCGGACTACTATTAGATTTCTTTCCAATTGTAACGTTTTTCAAGTAATCCGTTTCAGTTGTTCGTTTCCCTTTTTTGTATATTAGTGCATACTATAAGAGCAATATTGGTAGTAGTAATAGTATATATAATTTTTCATCTATTTAAATTCATCCCTCCTTTAATTGGAGTGAATGTAATTCATACCCGGTATCGGTGGAGCTATTTCAAAGCGAGCATGTAATAATTCAAGATATGCATGCAAAATACCCGACAAATGTTGCAATTACGAGAAGTGTCTGAATAATGTAGACGGTAATGAAGTGTATGCAGCAGCGTGCACCGTTGTCGTATATACGTATGTATATCTACGCTTCGCAGCTCGTATAAATTAAAATAAAATTATTAATTTGCCGAATAAATCTCAATCCGGTTGTAATTCTCGGAATAATCGCGCTGCCTATACGCTCACTTATCTTATCGTTAAAATAATAACAAAGAAGGATTTGGTTCTACTTTTATCGGGTTATGAATATGTATTACGAAAATCCGCGTTTCCTTTTAGGTATAAATCCATTCCGGTATGTAGTACGGGCAAGAAATTGCTTTGAACTTGAAAGGGTGTAGATTTGTAATTTATAATCTATAGCTCTAAATTCATATAGTAAGTTGTCTTTTTTGAGAATTTTAAAATTTGATGCGTAAACAATGTAATGTGTATTTGCATAAAGTATTTTTTATAATAATGCACACACACAGAGTAAGAATTTCTATATTTGAAAAATTATTATTTCTTGGGGAAATCTAATTAACCCAAGTAACTTCTTAATAATAATAATATCCTTTATTGCCCATCAGAAATAATTCCATTTACAGGACAATGTGAGAATAATATAACATAGCATAATATAGTAATAACATACAGTGCAGTAATAAATTAAAATTAATGAAAAATGATACAACCGAATCATAAACAGAATAATGGCTCAGTGACACCAAAAAGCAAGAACAAAATCGGACGACAATGTAAACCATATAAACACTCAACAAAAAGGATCTTCAAGTAATTCATTGGCATTTCTAATCATATGCGTAATAGGTTCTTTAAGCAGAACAAGTTTTAAAGTTTTATATGACGGGACCTTAAAATTAGAGAAGGATCTGGTGTATTGCAGAGAAGGGATGGAGCGTCAATGCCGTGATTAATCAGTTTAAACAGAAAATGGCTGCTAGATTCCTTGCTTCGATACGATAATGATACAAAGCCGTGTCTCGTCAGCAGACCCGTATAATCAACATCGCGTCTAGGGTAAGTGCCATCAATTTTGAAGGAGAGGTGTATTAAAAACGTTTTTGCACTCTTTCAAGTAGTACATGCAGATGAAGATAGTGAGGATACCAGATTAAGGAGGCATACTCTAACTTAGTACGGATAAGCGAATAGTATAACGCTTTTAGTGACGCAGGATTCTTGAATGATCTGCAAGCTCGTACGAGAAATTTTAAGGATTTCATGGTAGAATTTCGCACCGATAGTATGTAGTCTGCAAATGACAAATTTACATCAAACAGCACGCCTAAGTCCATCACAGATGAGTGCCTAGGAATAATAGTTTGGCTCACAGCATATTGATAACTGTAGAGTATATGACATCTAGAGTAGCTTACGACAGCACACTTATGCAGATTCAAATGAACTCCATTCTGCGTATATCTGGCAATAGTATCCAGACTGTTCTGGAGAAATAGACAATCTGCTGCGGAGGTTATGTTACTGTAGATTTTAAGATCGTCCGCGTATGCCAGTACATTGCAATCTAGCTCCTGCAGGAGATCATTCAAATAAATATTGATCAAAAGAGGCTTCAAATTGGATCTCTGGCATACATCAGAAGGATGTATTGTTACTTGGAGGAAAACCAAAACTTCTTAACTTAGATATCCTAAGAGAATGATAGATAGTGTTAAATGCTTTACTAAAATCGGTATATAATACATCTACTTGTTGACGTCCTTCCATAGATTCGGCAATATACTGTGCTAACTCTGCAAGGTTTGTTGTAGTAGACCTTCCTGGAATGAAACTATGTTGTCGTGTAGATAAATAAATCGGTTTGGAACTTTCTTTACAAACAGCAAGCAAAGTGTTGAGTAGATGTTGTAGATGTGAATATTATACCAAGGATACTTCAACAACTAAAATTTTAGGTTTACTTTTGAACAATATCTTAAATTTGTCTTACACTGAATACCTATGTAGCATGCTTTCTTTCATAAGCGCTCAGAAGTGTTTGTGCTCAAAACATTATATTAGTCGAATTTTGTAGCGCGTATACGTTATGGTATTTTATACATTGGAAAACTCGTCCTCATTCAGATTGATTTTTTATACTAAAAAAGAGCAACTGCAGAGTTTTTATTATGAAATATATAACCTCGTCTAGAAGTATTTAAAAAATGCGATTTATACATCTATGAAGCATTATGCTTCACATTACAAATATATCCTACCTCCTCCAGGAAAATTGCGCACATGAGCATTCTAATTGTTTTGATTTTATTACTGAAATAAATTATATATATTATGCAGTTATAGAGGTAACATCTTGTTCTCTAAAACAATGATAGTAAGCAATTCATCCAAAAAATAGATTCCAACCAAACAGTAAAAAAAAACCAGGTCATGCAGCATTGGCAGCATAACATCGACCTCCACTTGTTCCTCTTTTTGTACGTGACGGCTAACATGATCTGATAAATTCTTTTTCGGCCCGATTAAGTGTAAAGTTTCCTGGGAAAATATCAGGAATCCCAGGTATGCCTTAGATGACGGTAATTACGTACGAGGCGGGCTCGTCCCTTACTCGTACCGGTCCGACGTTTCGTTGGGCAGAAAAACGAAATAATTCGCTAATTTAGTACAACAATCTCTAATCATGATGCGTTGAACTCGGTTTTTTTGACATCTACACTTTACTCGTAAGTTAATGCACAGTCGGGCTCATAAAAACTTCAACATATGCATTTTTGCTGCTATAATTGGAATTAAAATAAATAATAAGGGACCTTAAAAATAATACCAATACATCTCCTTCTCAATTCGTTTTTCTTCTATGGCCAACTCTTAATAATAAATAAGGTATTTACTAATTATTCAAATTAGCAATTTCTATGTATGTAGTCCCAATCGTTTTAAGCGCTAACAGAAATGGTAGCAACTCTGTTATTCCAATAAACATTCTTAGTACTGTTAATTAATGAATAAGAAACAGATCTTAATCTGCAATGCTTATATCTAGTTTTCTAAAATACCAAATTTTGTAAATGACGAAAGTAAAATGCTGTTTTGTTGCAAGAAATTGTTATTTCTACATACAAAAAATAAGTAAGAGTAACTTTAATTAAGTGATCTTTCCTCTCATATATAAGCAACTAAGTACTTTGCGTACGACTAGAGACAATAATAAACAAAGTTTTCGGGATTAGACCGCGTCACAGTGAAAAATCGAAAGAAATACAGAAGTTGCTCGACAATTAAATATTTCTGGGTCTCGTGAGAAGAAAAAGAAATCGCCACCTTACCGCACCGCAAATTACGGCAGAGTTCAATTTATAACGCCGTTAGCCAGTGTGTCAACAGAGGAGACTAATAAAAAAGCCGGCCTAAGGGGTTATACAGCAGTAAACATCACGGTTAAGTTCTATACACAAACGGAAAAAACTAAATTGGATAAAAGCTCGCACATACTGGAGTTCAAATTATTGGAAAAATGTGTTACGGACGGACGAATCGATATTCGAATTATTTGAAGGTAGACGTCGCACGTTTGCTCGTCGCTGCTCTGGAGAAAGAATGTTAGACGGGTATGAATTTCAATCATTGAGGAGAAAACATAATGGTATGCGGGAGGTGGAGACACTGGAAAATTAGCTAAAATATATGAAACAATGACAAAAGATGTGTATTTGAGAATCCTAGAAAACGATGCAGTACCAGCTGGATTTGAATTAATTGTGAAGAGGTTCATTCACCAACAAAACAACGACCTCAAACACACTGCAAAGGTGGTTAAAGCTTCTTTTCAATACAAATCTTCTGAAAGAATCCTATCCTCAATCAAGTGGCCACCATAGAGCCCTGGTTGCAAACCCATCCCACTGGCAAAGCTGCCAGATGATCTGGAAGAAGTATGGAATGCTATAGACGAATCGTATTTGGAGCGATTAGTTCTAAGGACGCCGGATATCTATCAGAAAATTATTAAAGCAAAAAGGGGTTACAGTGAAGAAGCAATATGTATTTCATTATAATGAACTGTGATGTCAATAGAACCTTCGCGATCAAACTTATGAAAGGTAGTAGGTCAGAAAGTAAGTAGAATGCTTTGAATTGTATTAAAATGAAATTATAAATAAGATTCAAAATAAAGTACAATGATTCAATTGCACTAATCGTCTGCTCAATATAATAAATATTCCTTTTAGATTCTTGTTAGCACTAATGTTACGTATCCGGTACAAGGGATTAATGCCACTGGTTTGCTTGATGTGCATATGTAGTTTCTGCAAGTTTGCAAGACTAATACTTGGTTTGAAACGTAGATAGTGTTTGCTTATTCGCTCGCTTGTGCAGTGGTCTTTCGAATGATGTGTCTAAATGAAATTTAATATAAAAATATTTTCATAATATTCGAAGAAGCATAAATGTGCAAGTACATATGAGTATGTTTATACAGAGGGAGTGATTGAAATCCTTCCTTAAATATATTGTGGATTATAGAAAATCCTTATTTCTGAAAATTTGAACATTAGTTAATTGAACCATGGCTAACTCTATGAAAATCACTTCAAGATCGTTGCTTTTCCAGTTATACTGGTCGTCAGCATCAACTTCCTTGTGCTAAGTGGAACGTACCTTATTTTAGTTATTTCGAAAATTTTGAAATTCTTTTTCCATTAGAACAAAAACATTTGAAATTATCAGTAGCAGTCATATTTAAAACGTAAGTGCCGGTATTTGACCTATTTTAGAGGAACTCTTAATAATAATAATAAATATATATATATATATATATATATATATATATATATATATATATATACATATGTATATTCATGAAGTTCAATTTCTATAAAAATATAGTATCTATTTTATCTGTTTTTAAAGAATCTTTAGTTATTGCAACATTTTAAATATTTTAGATCATTAATTGTACCAATAGCATGCAATGCGGGTGACATTTAAAGTCATTCTGATCTTAAACCTATGTTTTGATTGCGATAAAACCGATGGTCTCCGAATATATGTATTTGTGAGGTCATGCCCAACATCATTAGCTAAATGCGCTGGAGTTCGGTCGATTTGTTGCCGACAATGGTGAAAGTTAAGAAGCAGTTTTTTTTTACAAAATGAGCGAGGTGGGTGTGGCGTTGACTGGCAATTGATCATAAACGGAATCGTGTGATAACTTCAAAACAGTATTTAAACGCAATACGAGTTAGTTTCGACATCCTTATCTGGCTGTGGATGAGACATGGGTACGTCACTACACGTCAGACACAAAATATTTGTCGGCAAAATAGGTTTTTCCAGGCGAATGTGTACCAAAGAAGGTGAAGGTGATTTCGGCAGCCGAAAAAGTTATGGCAACGATTTCGGAAGCATAATATTAATTGATTGTTTAGAGAAGGAAAAGAAAATAACTGGACAGTAGCATTGCTGGTTTATTGGATTGATTCAACACTGAACTAAGAGAAAAGGACCATCATTATAACGCCCCGTCTCACTCATCGGCAATTGAAACAGCAAACTTAGTCTAGTTACGGTACGAATTGGTGACCTATTAACCGTATTTGCCAGATTTAGCCTCTGTGTCTTCTTTCTTTTTCTAAACATGGAAAAATAGCTTGGTGGAAAGTAGTTCGCGTCAAATAAATAAGTTATTGACGAAACATAGATCTATTTTTCAGAATTCGAAAAATCTTATTTTTTTTGATGGCTTCAAACAGTTGGAAAATTGCTGGACTAAGTTATATAACTATAAGGGGGTTTTGCCGAGAAGTATATTTACTGAATCTAAAACAATTAGGTTGTCTTTTTTTAACACAAGCATTTATCATGTCATCCTGTTATGTTTCAGAGAAGCTAAGAAAATTTTCAGAGGGTGGTAGTGTTAGGGGTAGAAGGAGAGAAATACAAATGTGGAGTGGGTGGACATTTTACAATCAACTCCTCAATTGTTATTAGAAACGTCTCTTTCATAAGTAATCTTTCTGTAGGATCGGTGCATAAAGCTTTGAAACTAAATAAATTCTTTCCTTACAAAATACAAATTACTGGTCAACTCCATGCAGATGATTTTAACGAAGAAGAAAGTTTTGTGAAAAAAATTATTCAAATGACTAACCATTATTCAATTTAATTAATTGATTGATGAACATCTGGTTCAGTAATGAATGTACTTATTCTTAATGGTCACATAAATCGTTACAACTGCCATTACTAGGATAACGAAAATCCGATCTTTTGGAAACTACGGATTAAATATACGCGAGAATTCTTGGTAATGCAATAATTGGTTCTATTTTTCTCGGATAAAATATAAATGGTGATCCATTGGAGCTATTACAAATTGTATTAGATCCGCCAATAACGGAAACCTTTAAAAATTGACGAGACGAAGACGGAAATATTGGAAGACAATAACATAACAATAACATTTACCTTCAGCAAGAAGGTGCCCGTCCTCACTATGTTTGACCAGTTAGGAAATGGTTAAACAAATGGTTTCCCAACAGATGAATTGTAGAAGAGATGCAGTATGCTTGATCTTAAGCCTTTTCACTACTTTCTTATGGGTCACTTAAAAATGTGGTTTACAAAACGCAACCAAATAACATCCAAGAGATTATGTAATCAAAAAGCAACTACGTTACCGTTTCTTTTTAAACAGTATAATAGTCCCTCATACGATTTCTAGAAAATATTTCTTTTACATTTCCATTAAATTGGTTGATTCTCTGTAGGATTTTTAAAATTTTACTTTTGCAAAAAAGTGTATTTTATATTAATTAAGACATATCGTTCTATTTATTTAACCTTTTCTTTGCATTTAGTGAATATTATTATACATTATAAGTAATGTCGCGTGTTAATAGATAAATGTAACACACATTTTTTTATTTTTCCTTCGTATTGCATAGTGCAAGAATATAAAACATATTACAAAATAATAAAATATGATTTCATAAAATAAAAGATCGCTTTGATTTAAATCGTCTTAACCCTAGTAGATATACAAGTTTTAGCTAACTTGTACATCTACTGGGTTTATCAGTTGCTTATGTAATATTTTTTAGATCCTTTATAATCACTCTATAACATTAAATTTGGAAGTCTCTTAAATGGAGTTAAAGTAATGTATAAAAACAACAAACTCTATCTATGGTTAACTATGGTAATGTGATAGTTTACATGTGCATGTAACATTTATTATAGGAAAAACTACATGAATTAAATTAAATCTATCAGCCAGAAAACGTTACTATTGTCATTTTAAGTAGACATGTCTACCACAGTCCGCTAATTTACATACATACATAGAAGTAGGGCTGTGTAACCAACTGATATGCTGCATTATTGTATTCACAGGTGTATTGAAATTCAGACACTTTATCTCTGTTAAAGGCAGACGCGATAATAAACATCGGCATTGTTCTTGTTATGTCTTTTGTTATTCACGCTGCATAAACATTAACCGAGTCGTACACGTCTATACCTACGTACATACATCATAGAGCACGTGCCTGTATTGAAAATGTGCCAATAATAAAATGACAAATAATGTCGTCTTGAATTTCAATGTCGTTTGGCGTTTTTTTTTGTTGCCGGAGCGACAATCAATAGGCCTTTCGCGAATTGTACGCATGCTTTGAAATTTTGGCAATTCTTTCATTGATATTTTAAATGAAAATTGTGGTTGTTTCGACTGATCATAGATATGTATGTATAAATGTCTCTAGTTCAAAAAGAAAACAGAGAATAAGTTCTGAATGAAAGCGCACGTGCTTCAAAGAAATTATAATGACACCTGCTATATAGCGATCTTGCCAATGTTTGTTATAAAATTTTCTACTATCAAAATCGAAGCTATTTAACGATGCACTTAAAATTTACTGCTGTGTTTTTTATAAACAGCTGTATAATAGAACAGCAGCAGAAACGAGTAGTATTTCTTTTATTTTTGTTTTTGACTTAAAAGACGCATTCGAAATAATTGGCAAGAACCAATTCGAAGTAATTAAAATCATGATGATTAGAAGTATTAAAAAATTCAAATTACCCAATATTAATACCAAAAATTTTTATGCTTTATTTCATCTGTAAATAAGAAACAAATCGTTAAAGCACTTATTTTACATTTTATTGATACAAGTAAATACAAAACACTAATTTCTATATTTTCTTTTGAAATAACTTGCAATTTTTCGTTGTTTAACTTTCTTCTGATTTAGAAAAAAGCTTCGTCCTATAATCTTTGTAATGTGAGAACATCCACCATTGAAATATTGTTTTCTTCTGTCCAATTTAAGCACGTATTAAATGCTTTTATTGCTGCTTCATATTTGACAATATTGTTCTTTACTAGTGTTTCCTCTTCTTCGTTAGCATTTTCTTCTTCATCAAGTTCTTCGGTAGGTAGCAAATTGTCATCACCCTGTACCCAGTTCAACAGTTTGCTTTCAGTAACATTTTTCCCACCAACAGCATTAACTCGTATCTTTTAGACGTTTAGTTTTTGTTTTAAAACTTCTAATGAAATTAAATCATCCGATTCACATTCGTCAATACTTTTGCCTTCAAAAAAACTCTTTCCGAGGATTTTGTTCTTCTGAGATCTAAGCATACTCCGTGCAAACCATAAAGAGAAAACGCCATCTTTCAAGCTAAATTCCTTAAAGCACTTAGTGAAGGTTGAATGAATACACAATTTACTTTAAAGTGATTTTCGATAAGCTAATGTAATTAAATTGATTGGATTCTGATCCATTGGTTACTCGAGAATACACGACAATGTTATCAGGACATCGATGCATTTGTAGCAAGTACGAAGACAGTAACCACAACGATTGCAAGGATTGTATGGTTGTATAATTCACAGGTACTGTGTTCTCTAAATGTTGCGTTCCGAATAAATTATTAATTTGTGTGGTGTAGAGTTTACTGCGACACCTCTGAATTATGAATGCAGTGTTTTGCAAGTTCCCTGGGCGTACTGGAGAATTTCAGACGATGCCTTGGTATTTCTGAAGCATCTGATTCTTCCACGTTGGGCAACATTTTTGTGGGCAGCTTTCTATTGCGGCAAACATTTCCAGCGAATAGAGAACGTGATCATAAATTCGGTTCCGAAGGAAGATACAGCTATCTAGAATAGACAAACAAAATTTGAATATAGTCAGCTGAAATGGATTTGCAAACTATTCAGAACAATTACGTAGGACAGTTGAGGTAATAGATAAGATAGTAACACCGGACGATGTATACTCACTGCTATGCGCTGCAAGTGGCGCCAAAAATGATCATACCACAACAAATATTTCTATTTAGTTGACAAAGCGCCAGTTATTAACTTTTGAACAGATGATTATTACTAGTTTCCTACTTAACTTTACTTTTATTCTATTACTACGAATCGACGACGATTAGGACTATAGTACAAAAGAGAAATGGACGTCTTTATTAATGATTAGTCTCGGCAAAGTGGAGCAAGTTTCAGTGCTGTGCGGAGAACAACGTGGAGGAGTGAAGTGCGCGGCACAGAGGATCGAGTATTTGTATTGAAGCACGCTTGATCAGTATTATTCGACTGGTCGTTGTGAGTGCTTGTCCGTAGACACATACCTAAAAACCGTCAGATTTAGGTACGTTTCGGAAACGCCGTATTTCAAATAAACTAGATTACGTAATAGCAAGTATGCCGCATTTAGAATACGAAGGCGATAGAATTAAATGCGTAAAGCGCGACAAGTATTTGACGTGTATCAGCTGGTGGAAGGTTGAACTTGTCTCCTTCTGGAGCAAGTATTCGGATTATACATTACCAAGTCGGACATCGTTGACTATGTTGAAAGAAGAATTAAAGCAGAATTGAAAGATAAAAAATTGTGGTTATGCGTGGACAAAACAACCGATCGGCAAAAACATTCTCTGGTGAATGGGATGGTACGTACAATGGAAGAGTTTGAACCGTCATCCCCTATCTTACTTGCTTCCAAAAGACTTACAAAATGTACTAGCGATGAATTTTAAAAGTGGTGTTGAGGGCATTGATCAAATTTCAAGTTTCAACAACTCAACTTTTGTTTGTGAGTGACGGTCCCGCTAACATGCTTTCCTTAGGCCGATCTCGTAAAGAAGAGAGTGGCAATCTGTTTCATGTAACATGTAAAATCCCTGCTTTAAATCGTGTAGTGCAATTGACCCCTAAATGTTATCAACAAGTAAATGCTTTAATAGTTCATACGAAGCCAATATTTCTAAAGTCCCCAAAATGTTAAAAGAGATTTCATGAACTGTGTGCCAAAGTGCCTGAACCACCATAGCCGATTACTACCCGTTGGATAACATGGTTAAAGGCTGCGTTTTGAAACTGCGAATAGTTTGGTTAAGTAAAGAAGTTTCAGAATTCGATCCGAGACGCGCCAAAGCTATCAAGAAAAGTCAGAAAATGTTTCAAGAGAAGTCAGGTAAAATGTGATTTGGAAAGTATTCGCAAGAACTATTAGCGCAGGGAATTGAAAAATAATAAAATGATTCGATATTATTTGTGGATTCTGGTCAAATTGTAGATGATGTTCACTCACACCTATGTATGTATGTATGTATAGTGGAAGGCGAAAATATGAAGGTGTGTCCAATTTCCTTATAGTAAGACAAATTTGTGAAGGTGCGTCGAAAGATCCATTAAGTTGTCACAATGATTACTTTAAATTTGTAAATATAACATTACTCGATGTGGAACGGTCGTTTTCATAATAAAAAGATATTTATTTGGCACGCCGTACTCATTTGACTGAAACAAGTGTGGAAATATATCATCGTATATTTGATCCTAATATTTAATTGATGCCACCCAGTTTGTGACTTCGTGAAAACTTCTTAAAACAGCAAGTGATTCAGTTCGTTATATAATATATTTTTTATCATTATTTTATGTGTAAATATTCCTGCGTCCGCATGCTCACTCATAAAGGTCATGAGGATCATAAATGATGCGAGTGCGTAAACGTTACTGAACACACGCCGTGACACGGCCGCCTGGCTCCTCCACGTTGCTGCACTGTAACTTGCCCCACTTTGCCGAGACTATTAATGATAATTCAATATTCCAATTTATCGATTGTTATAATTCCAGTCATGTTATATTTGAAATTTTATTGTACAACAAGGCTCCAAATTCTTAAAATGAAGACAAATTTTATTTAATATATCATTATTTGTTACCATAGTAACGGGATTTTGATTTGTTCAAGGAAAAACGACATAAGCTAACTAAATATGAATATCCTTTCCTGTAAATTGTTGTAAAGAATTTGAATTGTTCTATGTGACACGTGCCGCTAGGTTAAAGGTCATGCTCATTTCCTATAGAAAATCCTTTTATGTTTCGCTTCTCGTGCCACTGTTTATGCAAATAAGAAATAACGAAGGTATGTACCGATAACAGTATTGCTAAACATGATTACAGCATTTTTTTTAAAGCGTTCAATAAATGTTACTTCTAGTAGTTCATTCCAATAAAAACTTTTGTCGTAACTTGTACTATTTTCAGTTGCATTAGTTGTCAATTTGACAGAGTATTCGTTCAAATGGTTTTTCTCTCTATTAGAAGAAGATGTGAGAAATGCGTCGAAAAAGGTGGGGATCACTTTCAACAATCTTTAAAAAATCTTACTTATTTGTTGCAAATAAACATATTTCATTCAGCTAAAAATTTTTATGATGTTGACATTAGTCGTGTCATTCAAATAGTTTGTATTAAACAAAAGTCGTATTAAGAGTTTCAGTAACAAGCTAAGACATAATTATAATTTTAAAGGCTACTTTGAGCTAAAATTTATTTGAACGCATGTTATTTCTTGAATTAAATTGAAATAAGAAAAAAAAATTATGACATTATGATTTACTGTTCGCCGCACAGAAAGCCATTTGAAAGTCAAAACCGTACAAAGAAGTTCAGCAGAAACACGATAAATATATTGAATAAAAACTTAAAATAATTACCAGGTTGTACGTGATTAAACAATAAATCCGTACCTATAAATTGCGTTATTTGTTGTGTTATATGTAAGTGTTATCTAGCTGTTCATGCAAAATGTCAGAGAACGTAACTAGCAATAAGATCAGTATTTGAATAATGATTCGCAATAACGTAATAATGAAGACAACGAAGAAAACGGAATATGAATGATACAAGAAAACAATGTTAGGCGGTAACTCAGTTACTCAACCATAACACTCAATTCTCTTATAGCAGCCATTTATATCCATTCGTGCCTGTGCATTGCGCGGCATTCTACAGTATTTGCGTGAAACATATCTATGAGATATTACGATCGTAGTGTTGTAATGAAATTATGTTCGTACGTGAGCAAAAAGCTCACCTTTCCGGCAATTCACAGAAATAAGCGTGATGTATTCCCGCGTGCTGCTACGTGTACGATTAATTAGGTTTTAATGGTTATTTTTTTTATAAAAATAATAACATTTAAGTGTATGTAAAAATTTGTATGGGTACTCAGTTGTTTAATTATAGTTTTTATTTCTAATACTAGTATTTATCTTTTATCTGAATCCTATCACTTTCAACATAATTCCTTATGCTATACAGCGAAGCTTGTAATGTTGTGCTCTTCTGA
Source organism: Trypoxylus dichotomus (assembly GCA_023509865.1). NCBI lineage: Eukaryota > Metazoa > Arthropoda > Insecta > Coleoptera > Scarabaeidae > Trypoxylus > Trypoxylus dichotomus. The sequence continues at coordinate 39,706,259 of CM042074.1, read as the reverse complement.
GGTAGGCACCGCTGTTATCTTAATACTATTTTCTACATAGGACAAGCATGTGCATTATAATTCTATTTATTATTGTGAATATAAAGATATATAAGAAATGAAATCTATTTTTCATATAATCGCAAAATGTCAAATACAAGTTTTTTTAAAATTAAAACCGAATGGAACAAAAGGAATAATCGTTATCGTTTTTATGCGATTGCTACGTACAAGGTGAAATAAGAAACGTAGTCCTTTTCTTACTAATTTTCTTTATTTCCAATTTTTCTTGGATGTAGTACCGTGGCTTCACGCATGCGTAACAATCACCTTGTTTCTTTGAAAATTGATTGACGACATTTTAATATGGCTATCTATTGTGTTTGCTTGATGTTTTCAGTATTCAAGAAAATTGAAAATACGGCCGCGTGGATTTATTTTCTGAGAGTTTATGGACAAAATGCTATGAGCCATTCAATTACATTGATTCTAATCTTCAATGTAATTGAATGAAAAACGTGGAAACTTGCACGATGAATAATTGAGTGAATGCTCATCATTAGTTATAGATGATTTGTAGAAAAAATTGCAAGAAGCAGAATATTTCATAGTTTCATTATCTGAATTGCACACAAACGCAAATTGAAACATACACAACGTTTGATTCTATGACCTAGTATAACGAAGATGAAGACACTTTCTTAAATCGTATATTCACCTAGGATGAAATCTACAGAGGCTCATATAACTCTTGACCCAAAACAATAATTCATGGAGCCGAGATACATTTCTTTACACCAGCCACGCGCACACTTTATGGAAGAAGTTAGCTTTAATAGTGAATTACAAGTTATCACGATAGACAATTAACGATAACCATTATTAGAACACTTTGTCAAACAATGTAGAATGAAGTAGGTTAGTCCTTATTTTTCAAGTTTAGAACTTTCAATCCACCCCTCAGTTTTGTTCATTCCTATAATATATTAAAAAGTTATTATATTAAAATTGTAGATCTATCGGTCAATAAGAACACCTGCTGTGTTGATCTAATTTTAAAACCAAAGTATATCATTTACGCTCAATTTTCTCTTTAATCTTAAATCCTTACAGAAAAATTGGGTGTTCCATAAAGTACATTTTATTTTCAGCAAATAAACATGCTAACTTCTCGTAAATTTCGTAAATTGAAAATAAATATATTTGATAAATAAAAAACTTTTTTCTCAAATACCGACACTGGCTATATGCTTTGCGGTCTTTTTGAACATCCATGCGTGCAGTTTTATTTGTAACACAAACTGCTTGTTCTTCATCTTTAGTAATTGTGTCTTTAAAATTGTCCATAAGTTTAACAACTCGTTCTGCAGTATCATTAATCACTTTTAAGTTTTCAAGAAGTTCTTTTCCTTTCTTGCAGCGCGATTCTCCATTCCATCCGTTTAAAAAAATCGATGGATATATTCATTTTTAGAGCTTGTAAAGAGTTTGTTGTTGCTACACTCGGTGAAGTTTCTATTGCTCCATATAAACTTTTGAACAAAATATTTGCTTTTCTTAACATCTCTGGCAAATTATGCATCGAAGTTAATACTAAACTAGAAAGAAACATAAATGCAAGAGAAAGTAACAATAAAAAAAATAATATTATTATATTTTATAGAGAGAATATTTACAATAATGGTAACTCAAAACAGTGAAATTTTTCAAGTCTACAGAATTAGACAGACATCCTACGAAATCAAGCATTATCTTTCAGCGCAAAGAAGCTTCTAAACAGTTTATTTAAAGAAAAATTAACTCGAAGGCAACGCTCATTGGTATTTCGGCTAACCTCTTCTGGTAATGTAACCGCGCAACAAATAACATGTGATTTAAATTTATCAGTAACAAACAGATGTATAAAATAAATTTCATACGGCAGCAACAAAAATGTTTGAAAACCACCTCTAAAAGAGACACATTAACAGGAAAGACTGAAATTTGCGGAAGATCATATTCAACGGGATCATGAGTGGAACATCGTATTTGCTGATGAGAAGAAATTTAACTTGGACGGGCCTAATGGTTTCAAATACTATTGGCATGATTTGCGTAAGAACACCGAAGTTTCGATGAAATTTTGATAGCGGTATGGTAATGGTTTGTGTGGCTTTTACCTACAAAATATACAACCCCTATAGGTTTTATTTTTACGCGTATGAATTCTAATTCTTATATACAACTTCTGGAAATGGTTCTGATAGACTTTAGTGAACAATTGCCGACGCAAGACTACGTATTTCAGTAAGACAAAGGACGTATACATAATTCCAGAGAAACAACAACAATGGCCTACTTGCTCGTCCGATCTGAACCTGATCGTAAATCTTTGGGGAATAGTGGCAAGTGAGTTGTATGCTAATAATAAATAATAATTTTTTGTTATTTTCCCTTGCATTTCTGGTTCTTTGTAGTTCAGCATTAACTTCAATTCATATGAAACTATATAAATTTTCGTGAGTGTATATGTTTCACTGATACAGAAGTTGGAACTTTTTTGTTTCTAATAAATTTACCAGGTTTATTTTTAAATTTCTATCAGTTGTAATAAAACAACAAACAAATTATGTATGCCTCCTCTAAAAAGTATAAGTGGTTGATAAATTTTTTAATACAAATGTTGCCAATTGGTTTACTGTAAATTTCAAAGGAGCTAAACTCGCTTTGTCTACTAAAAAGCAAACTTACCACTTTATAATGAAAAGTAAATATATTTTAGCGGATTTTGTTTGTTCTGTACCTCCCACTAATTGTTGTTGCATGTGAGTATTAGAAATGATCCTTTCAAAGTCAAACGCTTTGATTTTCTCAACGAAGTCTCAATCTTGCAGAACTATATAAACTACTGATGATACTTTATATCCAGACGATGACTATACTTTCGTTATTCCTAATAGTTGTTTAGCATCTCTGCAAGTGACATTTTCGTTTACATTTGAACAATTTTTTGGTTTTATTCTTTTATTATGTTCTAGCGGGAAGTTCGTATTGAAGATCATTTAATACAAAATTTCATTCGGATTCAATAATATGGCTTCAGTGCAAGCAGTAAGCAAATGAACTGTATCCCGATCTTTAATCTGGCAATGGTCCAATATAACTGGCAAATGATATCGCTCAAACAAACTTATGTGATATGATAAGTGAATCGATTTTATGTTCAATGCACCATGATATTCAATAAATTTGCTCTGGTTTGCGACTTCCATAAGGAAAGAAGCTTTGAATTTGTAAAACTAGAAGGTTTAGCTCATTTCTAAAACCATATAAATGTCTTGGTTGGACTAATAGACTATTTTGGTGTTCCAGAGAAAACACGAAAGAGGGCTCTTACTGTTTGAGATAGCAATTTTATTTTTCCAGAACTCCGTTTCTTACGATAACAAGCTCTGCCCCAGAAATGTAATAAAATTTACTATAATCACTTTTTATGATTTGGTATTTTCCACAACTTTTCTTACCTGAATGAAAATGGCTTTTAAAGCATGAAGGTTTCGGTACAATTTGAGTACTAACCGACGTAGTAAATAACTTACGTTCGTATGTACTGATTAGATGTGTGCACTTGGTGTATTTTATGACCAAAATTCTGAGAATTCTCGGCCTAGTCTAACCGCAGACTTGTCGATAACAGCCTCTATTTACCTAAATATTAGATATTAGTTCAAACAGATTTAGGTCTTAGGTAAACATCAGAAGTAAATTTCCTACAAAACGGCTTAGATACGTAGATGTCGGCATTTAAACTTGAGAAACCGTATATGTTATGATAAACCAGCTATGTATTTGAGCTTTTGAAAAAAATTCTTCGCTTTTCTTATTTGAAGGTAAATACAAATATGTAAAAGACATGTAAAAATATGTTTAAATTTAAATATTTGTAGTTGTGTCAACACGTAGGCTACGAAGAGCTAATGATGCATATGGATGCGTTTTCGAATATTAAATATCATAACCTACCTAAACCATTATATCATTATCTAAGAAATTTTGTGGTTTTTATGCGAGGAAGTAACCTTCACCATCAGTTGGCAAAACTGATATGTAGCTATTTTTATGCAATCTACATATATAGCTGCCTACTTTAAATTATTCGGAACCTTCCTTCATTCACAATCGTGTAAGTAATAGTTCAACCAACAATAAGTTGTATTATAAAAACATAGAATAATATAGAAAACCAATATCTATATAAATTCAATTATGTATTGACAACAATTATAGATATATATAGAGGAAATAAACTCTTTATGATACAAAAATAACAGTTTAAGGCTCCGTTTACACAGAAAGCAACTAATAACGAAAACAACAATAAGTGCTCTATCAAATGTAATTAAAATTTACTAAAGCAACATATAAGATACGAGCTATGTAAATAAAGTAACGAGATTACGTCTTATTACCTTTTTATCCAGTTGGAATTACAATTCCACAGTGTTTCTTGCAAAATAGTTGTCCTGGAAGGTTACACATCGCTGGAGACGCTTTTTTCACTCTTTCAAGCAGTGTTGGAACTCGGGTATTGGTATTGCTTTGGCGTGGTCGGTTATAGTTTTCCCATCCTCTCCAACGTCCCAATATGGACGGAGGTGTATTTTCAATCTTGCGAAAAGAAAAAGTTGGAAGACTAAAAATCCTTTTCAGAAGTTCTTCAAGAACTTTTCGGTAAAGATGCCGGTTTGCATTTTGGCCTGCAGACAGAAATTCCTTATGGACGAGCCGTTAACTATCAAAAAAGAAAATCAGTTCGTTTCCTCGTAGTTTAATAAACATAAGACTCGTCAATAGTAATGACACGGTGACGAAAAATAGATTTATTTTGAAAACTCGAAGCAGAAAAAATCGTGGCTTTCAGCTGACGAAGCCAGTCTTTCTAAATCAAGGCCAAATCGCTTCGGCAAAAAGACCATGCTCTGTGCCTGGTGGGACCAGAGTGGGATTGTATATTACGATCTCTTGAAGCCTGGCGCTGTCGCCTACAAATGATGAAAAACGACCGAAATGGGCCAGAAGACATGGCAAAGTGATTTTGTTACACAATAATACGCCATTTCACACAGCAAAAAACAGTGAAAGACACCTTGAAATCGCTTGGATGGGATATTCTTCCGCACCCGCCGTACTCCCCAGACCGTGCACCATCTGACTATCACCTTTTCGCATCAATGGGTCACGCGCTTGCAGATCAGTACTTCAGTAATTTCGAAGAAGTTGGAAAATAGCTCGACAAATGGTTTTCCGCAAAAAGCGAGCAGATTTTCTGGCATGGTACGCATCATTTACCTGAAAGATGGGTGAAATGTGTAGAAGCTCATGGCCAATGTTTTAAATAAAAAAAAAATTCCTTTGAAAGTTGTGTTTCTTTTTAGCAAAAAACCGGATAAAAACTTATGCATACACCTGGTAATGCTTCATAAGAGCATGCGGAGTTGAATGTTTATGTTTATAATTTGAGACTGATGGCGACGCGCCAACTAGAGTTCCATTCATGATATGCTGTAGACTCATCACCTAGTCGCCAATGGTGATTTGTTGCGGTTGGAGGGATTTTGTAAAATAATATTAGAATAGTAAGAGAAAGTTAAATTTATGCTTTGGCAATGTTTTGATATAAACATGTTTATACAATAGTCACTGAAGAGCAACAACTTTTCAACAAACAACTTCAACTGCCATCACTAGTTATTTTCTGCATAAATGCAACTTAACAGATTTATTTACACAATTTCTTAGCATTATAGAAGAACTGTTTATTTGATTGTAAGATTTCAATGATTTTTGGAAACTAAAATTTTAAGGTGAAGATAATGAATTTACTGTTTGTATTTCTTTGATAAGGTAAGTAACAACTGCTTTTTCTATTACAAAATAATGTATTTTATATATAAAACAAAAAAAAATAAATAAAACATTTCACTACACACAGACGAAAAATAACAGTTGTGATTTTTGGCAATAAGGCGCACTCACATACGCATATATACGCTTTCAAAATCAGCAAAAAAAATAATTCTAATAAGAAGTATGACCTCCTTTGGCCTGTGTTACAGCAAAGAGTTGTAATGGTGTAGAAAATGCTAATTTTCGGGTGATTTCCTGTGGTATTTTCTCTCATTCCTCAAGAAAAGCAGTATTAAGGCTCTATTAAGATGTTACCTCGGGGAGTTTTAACTATTTTTTGAGATGACCCCATAAATGCTCTATAGCGTTTAAATCAGGCGACTGCGGAGGATGTTCTAACTTGTGTCTAACGTTACCGAGTAACCATTCTCGTACCCGAGCTGAGGACTGCTTGGGATCATTATCTTGTAAGAACATTGCTTTTTCCTTCAGACCCAATTTGTTTACGTTTATAAGGTAATTGTCCGTTAAAGTGGTAATACATATACGCCTATCCATTACTGCATCGATAAAACATAATATGCCGACACCATTAGCTGCTATACAGCCCCACACCATGATAGAAGCTCCACTGTGCTTCACAGTAGATACCACATTTTTTTGGATCGAGAGCTGCGTTGGTTTTCCATTAAACTTTTGCAAAACGACCACCTCCGAAAATGTTAAATTTACAGTCATCTGTAAATATTACACGTTCCCGAAATGCCGGATAACTTAAATGAATGTTTTAATGTTTTTTGCCGTGTCAGCCATTCCAAATTCGTTGTCGATATTTTTTGCGAGTTTCACGGCAGCTTGTTTTGGATCTTCGTTACTTTTTCGCCTGCGAATCAATCTTCTTAGGCCGTCCTGATTGTGGTTTACTTTTGTTGCAACCGATGGTTTTAAAATCTATCAATATTGTTTGCGCCTTAGCTTTCAACAAATTCACGGTTTCTGCAATTTTGGCGAAAGTATTACCCTTCGATTTTTAATTAATCACGATTTTACGCACGTCCAAAAAAATTTCCGAAGTTTCTGCAATTTTGTAACTGTACTGGCAAAAATCAATAGCAATAACTACCCTATAACACAGCACGTCGATCGCTAAACTTGTGTGAGACTATGGAAAAGCTTCCCATTGAAAATATAATAGTAAATTAACACGGAGACGTCCGTATGTATGTTTTGTGAGTTTATTTAAAGTAAATATTTCAAAACTCTGGTAACAATTGTTTTTTAAATAATGTAATATGAAAAACTTATTTTGTATTTGCTTTTAAAGATAAAATAAACTACTTTAAAGAAGAAAAAGCAATTTTTTTTTAACTGAATATTCAAAGAAATACATGAACTTCAGGAGTGTTTTTAAATTAAAGCACCAGAAAGAAGGCTAACTGTTGGTTTGTTTTCGGCCAAAATCACACTAGCGATATTTGATATATTGCCGGCCGCCATATTGTTATAAGAGCTCACTAAACTTGCATTGTTATAGTAAAAAAGTTTTTCTGAGAACTAATCGGCTGATATATTCTCCGTGTACAACATTTCCGTATGGATAGATATGGTGGAAGTAGCAACTACTTCTGGAACTCAAATATCTTCGCCGAAAAGCCGAAAATGACTGAGTTTAGGATATCTATCTTTGATAGAGAAGCAAAACATTGAATATATTTAAAAAACTTCGAACTTATAATCCCAGAATGAGGATTACTGCTATTGTTGCAAGAATATCAAGCATGATGCACGAAAAGGAAGAGGCCTCATTATTTTGCACATACGATCTGAGGCTGGTTTTGCGGAGAATGACATTGTTTTTCGAAGGTAAAAAAACAACCGATTATCATGAAGAAATGAATGCCAAGGGGCTTGAAAGATAATTTCATCAAATATTGACTACTGAGTACTGCCAGACAATGCTGTTATTGTTATGGATAATGCCAAATATCATAACCATCAATATGAAAAAATTCCTACAACATCTAGAACTCGATATGCAGACTTGATTTAAATCAAAAAATATCGAATGCAATGAAGAGAAGGTTCAATCGGAATTTTTTTATTAAATACGCCTTAATAAAGATCAATATAGTACACATGTGACAGATGAGATGGCCAGTTGCAACAAAATTGTGTTGAGGTTACCACCTCATCACTGTGAACTCAACCCAGTTGAGTTAGCATGGGCTCAAATAAAAAATGTATTACAATGGCAACTAAGAATATCTCATTCAAATTAGCAGATATAAGGGTAGTTTTACTACAGGTAATCCAGAATGTCACTACACACAATTGGAAGAAATGTGTAGAACATGTGATTAAACTAGAAAGAAAAATGTGTGAGTTAGATGGATTAATCGATGGTATAATCGAGCCATTTATTATATCAGTGTGCAAAGATAGTAGTTCAAGTGAAATGGAAGGTGAAAGTGAATACTTATTTTAGAAGGTAATGTGATGTATTAACATCTATTTAAGGTCAATTTAATGTTTAATATGTATATGCTATATTCAATATTAGGCTAAATTGTTGTTCGCTTGTAAATAATCATATTAAAATAAGAATTACAGTAGAATCTAGTAACAATCAGAAACTTCCATTAAGAAAAAGTATGATGCATAAAGTTGAAATCTAGTATGATGGGTAGTTGATTAATAAATATTATTCTGCAGCCTTTTCTATATTTAATCAATGAATTATTTTCGTAACGAGTAATGAATATATAATGACAATTACAATTTATATCTTAGCTAGTTTTAAATTTCCCGCCAAGAAGTAACTGAAAGATTCTATCGTGTAAACGCGTCTTTTCATTTTATTCCTCCAAATTAAAAAATATAGTATAGTAAACATTGATGGCAGTGTGTTCTATTTTAGTTTCAAGAATTTACTGTCGTACCATTTTCTTATTTCGACTAGAGTTGGATCTCATTAATTCTTTGCATTTTGTCGCCAATCAGCTATAATTACGTAACATTTCTCCGGTCACAAATGAGAAGTTTGAGTATTTGTCATTTCAAGATTTCATCAGCAATTTACAAGATTGGAAATATGAAACAGAATTTAACAATCTCATTGTCTTGAGTCTTTAAAATGGAAGTGTACGGCGTTGAAAATGTTAGTAATTTAGTTATGTCATATCTTTCGCGAAATATTTTTTTAACTAATTACCTTTTTGCCATTTTAAGTTATTACATGTCGACAAAGGTTCTTCTTTAGTTAAACGTTTCATTCTACTTACAAAGATTAACAGGTTATTATAAAAATGGCCTTTTTGTTCTTAAGCCATAAGAACGTCGTTAATCATCCAATTCATTCACGTTTAGGGTCTATAATAAGAAAGGCGTACCGCTCTGGAATTTGCGGTTACGAGATCACGTTTTCTTGAAACAAGGTTCTACCTTTTATTTTTGTAAGGCTGTTGCATGCCTTATCTATGTACTGCTTATAAATGGCACTTTTACATATAGTGCGATAATCTCAAAAAAATAATTAAAAATTAATTGATTCCGTACGTATGTGTAAGTAAAAAGTTTCCCGCGTTGTCTACGATCAATATTAAAACATATTATTTGGCATACGTGAAGAATTTTTATTGCTAATGTAAATAAAAAAAAATGATGACACTAATCAAAACGAGACAATAGGTGTGAACTACGTAATTTTCAACTGATTAAACAAGTCGTTCAACGGCCAAATTCTATGCTTTCAAGTACTCAGTCAACATTTTGCGCATTAGCTATACGTTATATAACACGACCAAATTATTTTCGTGTGAGCATTTGTCATTTCCCACTTCTTTTCGGCTATTTTGTCTAGGAAACAGCGTCACACACCCGTGTAAAGGCGGAGCTTAGTACGGGTAACTAACCTACTAGGCATCTTATAAATGAAACCACTATACTAATCGTATCTGTAAATAGCAATTGAATAATAATACATAATCAATAATTTAGTATCTAAGTATATGCTAATTCCGAGTGCTAACAGGTAGTAATTGTCATTGACATTGACTATGGACTGCATAACATTGGCAAACGCTATTTTTACTCATTTTACGTAACTTGCAATATTATTGTGCTCTTTAATTTCTATGCTAATCAAAAAACCTTTCACTAAGTATTCATGTAGTGTTGTTTGCGAACCTACTAAGTCTATTTAAATTTAAAGTAAATTGATTGAAACGCTATGAATTGAATTAGCAAAAGCTAATGTGCGTTCATTCACCATAACTGATAAATTTCTAAATAAGAAGAATTCGAAAGAAATATGTGAACATACCAACCTAGTAGAAAAACGGGTCGGAAAAATATTAACGCTCAAAACTAGTATACCGAGTGAAAAGCTGCGAGCCGTTGATTGCCTTCTGGACGACTGGAAAATGAATCGAACACCGGCTTCACTTGAAACGAGTAAATCATATCTAGCGACATATACCCCTCACTACGCAGTAATATAGAATAAGGGCTTTATTGAATCGATTAGAAATGGAAAAGATCAATGTGAGCATAGGATTTTGTAATAGTAGTTAAACAAGTGTAGAGAATACCGTAAGACAAAGTTAGCGTACTGATACATAATCGCTCTGCAGAATACTATGCGTATCTCTCGACTTTGTTAACTTATAGAAATCTTATTTCGATTGAGTCGGCCGATACTTGATGGAAATCCATATTGAATAATCGTCGAAGAAGTAAAACTCAAATATTTTACAAAAATTTCCAATATATTTATCACAATGTTACTATAACATGTTTCACTATCACTGTAGCTTCATCAGATATTCTACTCCTAGTAGGAGTAAATCTTATTTCATCCTCCTCTTACTCATAATTATGTGCTCATGGTATATGTAGGTGCACACCCACGGGAGATGTTTTACCGAGCACTTTCGCGTCTAGAGAATTGTAAAAAGTACTTCATGGAAGCTAATTTTTTCATCAATGCGGGTAAGTTTGAAACATGTTTACTGTAAGCGTATATACTCAGCGAAGTTTCTATAGTTCCATATAATTTTGCAGTTTACTTATAAACATTTAGCAACATTCCGCATAATTAATTAATTTGTGTGAGCGGAGTTTACTGCTATACCTGTGAACGGTACTAGTTCGGAATTACTCAGAACTACATTTCTGAACGTAAAGAAATAGCAGAGACATTATTTTGTCAATATCACAACTGGTGGATATGTAGGGGAAGTACCTGTCACATGAACGTAACAAGCGAAATATTTATAGGTCCACAGAACTATACAGACGTCCTAAGAAATCAGGCATGATCCTTCAACATAAAAGAGCTTCTAAACATCTTCAAATATATACCTTTATATATATAAAGGTAGTGGTGCATGCATACATATAGATGCATTAGTACATACCTTTAATAAACCTTCTGCGGAAGCATATAAGAATTTAATCCTAGCATTGACAACGTACACGCTGCGGCGGTGCTTTATACAATAAAAACTAAAGGAAAGCATACATATATACATGCTAATGTACATTAAATGTATAAGAGAACGCGAATAACTGCAATTATTGCAAATATATATACCTTACATACATCGTAACTGTACATCGGCTAGAGTGGAAACCGTATATATATTTTATTTTTGAAAAATATTATTTTGCGCATGCGCACTGAGTTTCACTATGCAACCTTCCATCTAGTAAATAAACGAACATACTCTGCAAGTAAGTATTGGTCAAGTAATTCAGGAATCTACGAGCTGGCTACAGCGGCGCTGTTCTTCAAACCAGGTGCACGTAACAGTAATCGCGCAACAGATAAAATGTAATTTAAATTTATCAATGACGAACAGACATGTACAAGAAATTTTATCCGTCAGTAAACGTTTTCGGTGGGTAAAAAACCACCCATAAAAGAGACGCATAAACAAGAAAGAATTAAATCTGCGCAAGATCATTTAATCTGGGATCATGAGTGCAAGAACCTCATATTTTCTGACGAGAAGAAATTTTAATTTGGAGGAGCCCGACGGTTTCAAAAATATTATTGGCACGTTTTGCGCAAGAACACTGAAGTTGCGTTCTGTTTTACTTCTACGCGAATGAATTCCAATTCTTATATACAACTTCTGGAAATGGTTCTGATATGCTTTGAACAATTGCCGACGCAAAACTGGATATTTCAGGTAGATAATGCAGCTATCCAATTTCCAGACAAACAAAGAAGTGGTTTCATCAAAATGTGGTGTCATCAATTTATTACAATGGCTTGCTCGCTCACCCGATCTAAACCCCATCGAAAATCTTTGGGGAATATTGGTATCACAGGTGTATGCCAATCATAAACAATACGATAGCATTAAAGAAATAAAATCCGCGGTAAGGAGGTGTTGAAATGATATTACTACTTCAATATTAACCAAATTGATACGCAGCCTGAAGACCAGGATGTTTGAAGTTATTTTGAATAGAGGATCAAACACGTACTACTTTAGTACGTAAGTTTAGAAAGAATTATAATTTTTTTAGGTATTTATTTTATTAATTATATTCTTCATGATTTGTCACTAATAGGTCTTCTTATTATATGTCTTTAGTTATATCTGCACAAGTACAAATACATATATATCTGTTGTTAAGAACCATATATTGTTATTATCAGATTGCGAAATGGATATGTTTGCGGTTTATGTAAAAAATTACATAAACCGTTATCCAATGCAACTTCAATAGAACGCAGTGAAAATATTAAGAATTTAACCCAATTTGTGCAAAAAAATATTGTTCCCAATCCCGAAATGTTAGAAAAGTATTATTTTTCCTTTTTTCATCATTTATCCCCACAATAATCGAGTTTATCGTATAAAAATTGATAGTAAAAGACCCTTTAGTTTCAAATCGATTTAAAGTAATTTGAAAATTTGAAGTAATTAGTGCATTCCTAAGCAAATGGGTATAAATTAAATACACCAAGCAAATTGTTTTTATTTATTTTTTTTACATATAAAATATTTAGCAGCCATCAGAATGAAAAGATGTCCTCTTCTTCCCGCCTATTTAATTTCTTACTGTCTAGATATATAATTCTTGCAAGGTTTTCATTAATAAACGTTAATCGTACTACTATTGTTAACAGAAAGAAAGGACAAAATGCTTTACTATACTGTATCATAAAGTAACCCCTAGTAAAAGTGCGATGTTATTACTCGAGCATTTATTGGCTCGAACAAATCGTGGAGAAGCACTCGAGAATCCGTAACGAGATCCACTTGCTTCTTCTGTTAAACACGTGTCATCCCCCATTGTTCGCCTCTCGAAAATCGAAAACGAGACAAAAAAGCAGCGTGTACGCCGCAGAAACATCTCAACATACCCATGACACTTCGGACGTATCCCAAACTGCATGCATGCGCATTCTATAACCGACCGAATAGAGTCAAAAAATCGGAGTTAACGGCTACAGAGTCCCCAGTTCCACGAACGGGCTTTTCGGATTCTGGTCGGCGCCTTCTAGGAACAATGATATACCCGAAACGAGGTAAACAATGGCGCAGATCAAGTCGACGGTGAAAAGACACTAGTATAAATAATACGGGACCAGTTCATAGTAACAATGGACCAGCTGGGAGCCACTCGACTGGAGGTAGGTGTGTACAAAATAATGTTCGAATCGAACGACAGGTAGAAAGAGTGAATCCTTACCATACAATAACCGCTCTCTAAAACGTGAACATTGCTAGATACACGCTGACACATCTTCGACCTTTATTTAACGTAGGTTACACTTGTTACAATATTACAGCAACTTTAGTTTTATTATGGTTATATGAAAAACTATTTAGATTCAACCATGGCTGCGCTTGAAAACATAACGTAATGATCGATATTATTATTCTAATAAATACATTCATTTCTCGTGAATAACATTCTTAAATTACTCGTAGTTAGTTACTCTTCCTCTTCAGATATATATGTAGTATTTAGACGTTACCAGTAAGAAAATAATCCGTAAATTGGTTGAGCTCTAAGGATACTAAACTTCACACTTTTGGACATCTTATGGTGAGTTCTAAACAAATGAAGTAGCCTCTAGATTGAAAAGTGATAAAAAAAGATAACGCAAGCTTTGATCGTAGTACCCAGTTCCATAAATTCAACAAGTAACACACCCTTTTGGTCCCAAAACACTGCAGCTATAATTTTCCTGTTGAATGTTTGTTTGAACTTCTTCACTTTGTTTAGCGAGTTTGATTGCATCCATTGTTGTCACTGTTGTTTTGTTTCGGGGGTATTGAATATAATAAAATAGTATTGAATCCAAGTCTTATCTCCAGTCACAATTGATTTCAAGAAATCTTCACCTCCAATCTAACAACGGATGAGAAATGTCAGCACTGATCCCATTGAACGAACTTTGTGGTCATCAGATAACATCTTTGGAACCCATTGAGTGCACAGTTTTTTGTAGCGTAGGTGTTTCGTTACCTTTATGTACACAGTTGATCTTGAAACTTCAGGTCATTCCACACTCAACTCACTGATGGTAAACCTTAATTTTTCTAGAACCATTTTGCAGGTGGCAGATATAATAATGGGAGAGATGCGCAGTCACCTTCGGGGCATCCCCGTCTCCCACCGCTCGCGTGACTGTTTACAGGCACGAACGAAAGTTGAAAAGAAAATAGCCCTCGTATTAATATTAAGACAACATTTTAACGATATATCATAGCATTTGAAGATAATTATTTATTATATATTATACATATAATATTTCTGAAGTGAAAAGTTTGCTCCTAAATAGTAAAAAAGTAATTCGAATTGAATTATTACTGTATAAGATTATTTTCAGATTTTTTTGTTAAATAAACCTTGTTCCTCTTTGTCATTTATATTAGTAAGGATACCTAGTATTTCAGCAATAACTATAAATAATTCTATGAGAAATCCTGGTTAAAATCGGTAGAAACTTAAAAAGATATGAGGATTATTATTTTAAATGCCACATATTGAATACATGATATAAAAATACAATTCAAGATTTTCATCTGAAACAAAACCGTTTCGAAATAACAAAGTACAATACTTACTGTAATTTAGGAAAAAAGGAAAAAAAGTCAGTTTTTGACTTGCAGTTCGTGACTTATGCACGTAGGCGCAATTGCACACTAACGTATACCTTGATAGATATGCCCTAAACATTATCCATACGGGCAACGTAACAGTAAGTATATCTGCTGTCACGAGAAAGATCCGCTCTCCATCTCTATAAACAATCAATAAGATAAGCCTAATAGCAGTTCCAGACGCAATTGAAGATTGGAATTGTGGAGTCGTGACTATTGCCTTCGATTTAAGTAAAGTTACTGATGCGAGAGTATGTAATCTCTTCAAGTAAAAAATATTTCTAACGTAATGTACTTCAAACTGCCAAGTTAAATAAAAACAAATTGGATAAGTCATATGTATATAGGTCAATGCGAAGTGGTATAAGAATATTAATAAGCTATAACGATTTTTGAGAAAAGTATACTGTTTGAGAGCACTTGAAACTGAAAATATGAAATCAATCTAAGAAGAATAAACGACTAAAAAACATTCTTTACAGCAACTCTAATAGAAAGGTGGTTTGCTTGTATTTCATCTCATTCACATTGTACGCTTTTGAGACAAATGTTGCAACCATCTTTTTGGAGACATTTCGAGAACGCATGACTTTGATTCTCCATACTAACAATAAATTGTTGACTGATGTGGTGTTTCATTGTTGAAAATAGTTGGCGAGAGATTCTTGTTGAGGTAATTGCTTTCGAAAATTATAAAAAATTATTGCGCGAAAATGTTTTTCGTTTAATTCCGCTTTTGAACTAACTTGTCAACTTTGATAGTTCGTTGTACGTACGACGGTACATGTACTACACTGAAACTTTGGATTTAGGTTAACTAAAGATGGAGGTTAATTTTTATTACTGACATTTAATTAGTCCCAACATGCAAAACTTAAAAGACATCCTTCATAGCAGGTACATATGTCTGTAGTTAACTCACTCTCATTTCTACCACATGTTAATCTTATTCTTTTTTTCTTATACGCTTTATATCCAAATCAGGCGCACGATATCTTTGTTTTTCAAGTTGTAACCCATTTCTTCCACTATATTGTGTTTCTGGCTGGTTTTCTCATTTCTTCCAGAGTTTTGCATCTTTCCCTTCCGATCTGTTTGGCTCTATCTGCCCAACCATTTCCCGCTTTTCTCTGACATCTTTTTCCTATTCTCTTCGAATCTATTATTCTTTTAAGTATGTTTTTGCTACTTCCATTTTAGTGACTATGTCCTAGTTTTGATCTGATATTTGTTTTCTTAATCCATTTTGCCTTGTTCCCCGTTTAGTTATTTCTGCTGTTTTCCTTGTAAATTTCACCTCCATGAATCACTGGCGTCTGTTATTGTACGAGTGGTTCGCGCCACTGGGTTGTAAATTTTGACTGTTTTTACCGATTTAATTTTTTCCAAATATCCCTTTGTTGAGGATATTGTACAAGTTATTAGTTTTCTTTATTATATTTGTTATATCGAAATTCATTCTTCCATTTTGTGTAACCATACTTCGTAAATATTCACAAGTTGTACCTCTTTGCACAGCTATTTTCTTTATTTCTATGGTTCTATTACCCTGATGCTACTGTTTATTTTCATATTTATTCTTTCAATCTCTTGCACCCATGTTTTGACCAGTTTCTTTATTCAGGTATCTGGTATTAAGACTGTATCATCCGCATACATTATCGATTTTCACTGCCATAAAGTTATTGTATCCTATTGGTGTTTATCAGCTTTCTCTTCTTCTTTTTTGTAATTATTCATCATTATTTTGTAAATCATATACGGTAAAAGTATTAGTCAGTATTTGCTTTTCTTTATAAGTTAGTTAAAATATAACGGCGTTAGTGATAAAATAAGTATAGTGTGACATGTTAATTAAGATGACTACTGTAGATAAAAAATCTGAAACCACTCAAGAATTTTAGTACAGCAGATTTACAAATAGTAATTAAATATTACATAAGAAAGATGATAAAAGATTTATTAAGTGATGGCAAGCAAATCTAAAGATAGTAATCTATTGCAGAAGTGTTTTCCAAGTAATACTGTAGTGGCTTCTAATTAATCTTTTGGAGATTTCGCCAAATTTTGGAACAACATCCAGAAGATATTTCATCATTATTAAAATATGTAGTGCTAATTTTTTGTCAATTTGTATGTATTTCACTTTTCTTTTTATCATTATTACAAAGCAGACGATTAAATCTATTATCATTGCTGTAATAATTACCTTTTATTATTTTTTTCTCGGTACGTAGTTAGTAGCATAAAGTTGAAGACAATAATTGTATCTAAAATAAAAGAGAAGAGATACATTTCTTAATTTTTTCCATTTGTGAAGCGTTTTTGGAAGTCTTTATAAGAATACATATAAGTATTTATATTATTTTTAGATGTATCTGTACATGTCACAAAGTATCGAGCAAGCTCTACAATATTGTCGGTATTAAACTTTTAAGAATTTCTCAATGGCTTAATTTTTAAAAACACATATAAGAATGCGTTGAAAGCAATACCCAACACAGTATTGGTGCTAAATAATAAATATAACGAGTAGCTGTATTTAGTAGCATTATTATGTTAGGTGGCGTCAATTCTTGTTCCTTAGGGGACACATTATAATGTAAAAATTGAATCATTTGTGGTTACTTTTGTACTCGCCAATAGCTACGTCAAAAATTTGAAAAGAGAAGACTTAAACAGACATAATCTGACTAAAGTCAACGGCTATCATATATAATTTTGGAAATTGTAAGTAATTTTAAGTTTCTCTCATTAGAAATGAAATAATTTGAAAAAGTTATTTGGAGTACCGCTCTATTAAGTACTTAAAATTATCTCATTAGTCTTACTGTAACCAGTTCACGCATGTTGCCAAAACACAAAGAAAAATGAAAAACAAAACTTTCTAATGTTTGACAGTATTGATCAAGAATAATGTTGTTATGTATTAGTATTGAACAATAGCTTGCATTTCAATTTTTTTCTTACTTCCTTTATATGTTTTATGGAGAAATACAAATAATAATATTAGATCTTCCTCTCTGCGTGCCTAATTTTGTTAATCCTATGTGATACATTGCTTCATGAGAAAATTGAAAGTGCTTACCTATAAAGTTTTTCAAAGTGGAAGGCCAGTACTGACTTAATTAAGTGCTCATATTAGATATAATCGAACGCTGAGACCATATTATACGGTTGACTTGGTTAAAAATAGTTACCCAAATAATTAATAACTTATATTTTCAACTTTTAAATAGTTTATTTAAGAAACTTATTGAAATAATACGTTACAATCAGGTCCATTGGCATACTTAATGAATTAAATTGTTATTATAAAAATAAAGAAATACACTAAGTGCTTACAAAGAATAAATAAAAGATTAACAAAATTACACAAAATTGAGCATACCTTTGGAAAGTAAAATACAGTATCAAAATTCAGCTCGACATGGTGGGTGTGGCAAAGCATTTCAATGAACAATGGAGTATTCATACTTAGGAAAACGGATGGAATTGGATTGGTATTGCTATTGATTTGAGTAAACAAAATCGAAGAATGTAAACAAACTTTAAAAAACAGAGAGAATTCATTATAAAGTAAAAAGAAATAGTAAAACAGTAACCAAATAAGAAAGTATACAAAAACTATGTTGGCTGTACAGAAGCGCTCGGCCATTGTCCAAGAGACAATTTTTCTGTATTTAAAATAGTCAGAATTCATTTATTGTAAATGTATTAAGTGTAACGGAGGATTTATTTCTTTTAATTGGCCTTGAGCAACATTTCAACCCGTATCTGCTTGCCTTTTTTATGTAAGCTTGTCAACTGGGGAATGTTTAACAATCACTATAACAGTTAAATAAATAAAATTACGTAAACGATTCGTTAAATTCAACTGATAAGCAAATTTGCAATTAATTAACGCGTTGTATTACGTGAGACCCAAAAAATCTATCGCATTGATGAATAAATAATACGTTTGTCCCCCTTTTGTTCCAAGTCCGTCCCTGTTCCACCACTATATTACAAACTACTACGATAATACTATAAACGAGAGCCATTCGAATCCGCACCACTCTTCTTCTCTTTTCGTCTTCGAAAACATCTCCTACACTCCCTGAACTTTCCTGACGCGGCCGCATAAGCGTGTGATGCACCTAAATCTTCGCTTCCATGTTTACTCTTCATCGTGGTCCACTGGTCGTAGTAAAACCCCCCCGCCACATTCCACTGCATAGTAGTAGCTTAGTAGTACGCGTACGGGAGTATACGCACCAGTCTCGAGTAGCAACTGTTGATACATATACACATACACACGCACACATGCACGTATTTATATCTACTTTAACAGAGGAGAAAGATTGTATATACGCGCATATACAAACTGACGGGTAATACGCACGCTTTAGCAAAATATTGCTAAGCAAATCGCTTTAATATTACATACCGAAGTCTAGTGAATATTTTCAGAAGATCGGCAACGTGTGTGTGCGTGGTAGATTAGAAAAAAAGATCACTCGGCGTCGTTCTTTTCTTTTGACGGCGTGTGCAGTTATTGTTATCTCTTTATGTTATATTCATTTCTATTAAGGACTTCCTCAATTATTCGTGCGTTATTTTTAAAACAAAAAAAACTTTACGCAGAACATGATCAAATCATAGTGGATCACTGATATTTATCCTATTTTTATTGGCTTCTTGTGTTTTTATAATCTTTGTGTGATTCGTTTTCGTAAGTTTTATACACCAAGAACGAAGACATCAGCATCTCCTGGACGATACAGTGTTCATGCACATGTAAGTCTTTCCTACTTTTAGCTTTGATAAACAAATGGAAATCCTTTAGCGTGGATGCGAATTCTCAATAGGAATACATTTTTGGCGAAAAACAGATGAGAAATTAGATCGATAGTTTGTTCAACCTGCAAAATACATCTTAAATTCAAGCACATAAGAAATGTATACATATTAAATTTAATTGAATTGAAGAGTTAAGCAAGTAATTCAACGTACATTTCCCCTAATAGTAACTTACTCTATATATTTAATTTAGGTGGAAAAGATTTTATCTATTTTATTTCCTGATATGTACACATGTGTATACATTATAGCTTTATAACAAAGTGTGTATTATTAAATATAACGAAAACGTCTGTTGGTTTGCTTAGAAAAAACGAAAGTAATTTTCTTCGGTCTATGTATGCTTTCCGATGCATGGTTTTAAAATAAATTACTTGCAGCAAGTAAATATACTTCTTTATGTAAATTTATTTTGCAATAGCTAATAATAGCATGTAAATTATTGAATGTTAGTTTCAAATAATACATAACTTCATACATGTATAGATTTATTTTCATTAATAGTAGCAATTTGTTAAGTGTAGGTGTATTTCACAACGACTTACCCATGTCTTTACTTTATAGAAATAATATTTCTTAATTAGTTTTGCCCGCACTATGATTTCAAACTATGGAAAAATGAAAAAGTTAAATAATATCTCAAGGCTTTTACAGCCGTTTATCATTGCCGTAATGGTTTTCGAGTTTCGCCGTGTCATTAAGTTTTCAGCCCCTGACGTTTCGCGAATAATTATGGTTTGCATTCTCAAAGGTATATTCTCATAGTACCTTTGAGAATGTGAACCACAGTTGTTTATGTCAGGGACTAAAAACGTATTGACACGGCGAAACCCGGAAACCGTTACGACAATAATGAAACAGTTATTTGCGAAAACACAATCTCAACAATGAATTGTGTTTTAAATTAATTTCAACAGCTTTGAATTGTTGAGAGCAGAGTTGATAAAAATCGTGTCTTTTTTACAAAAACACTGCGCAAGAATTTAAAATTGATAAAAAAACTAACAAGATATTTGTTTCTACAAGTAGACAATTCTTCCGTGATCATGTTGAAACATGAATCTTGTAAATGTGGTGGACCATGTAAGTCGAATACATTTCTGTGTTTCTAGTTTGGGAAGAACGTGATTCAGTAATTTTTATAAAGGTTTCGAATATTCAAATTGAAGGAATAAGCGACGACTTCTTAAAAATTATTGGAACAAATCTCTGTGCACTTGATAGAATTCAATAAGAATATGTTTGTTTACCTTATGCAGTTGAAAAATTGAAAATTTTAGAAGTTCTGAAATTGCAACGACTTAGCTTATTTGTTTGATTCTATTAGGAACAAGAATGAATACCCGTTGTCAAGCCAAAAAATAATTTAAGTAGTTTAATAAGTTCCAGTGCTTCCAAGCAAGGAACAACAACCAATCTTTCTGTTTTTTTTGGAGGAAAAGAAGAACTCAGTTGTAATAGACACTTCCTTCTAGTTGACGTGATTTCTCAAGATCCCGTTATATTTTATATATATATATATATATATATAATATTTAAATTTATGAACTAGACTCGTCTATACCTATGTATATATGGACTTTAGAATTTAATCTTGCAAATCTATTGATTAAAAATCAACTATCTTTTTCAAGGATTTAATGCGAGTTAATATGTATCAAGTAACAATACGTGGGTTTGTCCGCGAAAATTGGAAATTCTGGCTTCTTGCACATACACTACCGTTAAATAAAATAAACGAGACAAATAACACTTTACTCATTAACTTAACATGTTTTATTGATAAAATAGTGCATTCTAATAAAATACATACTGTTATAATGTTTCTTCGAAGTAACCCTCTTTTGCTTTAATAATTGCCTGGCAGACACACGGCACCCTTAGAACTAATCGCTTCAAATGCGATTCGAAATAGGCTTTCTTCAGAAGATTTGTCTTGAAAATAAGCTTTAATCGCCTTTGCGGTGTGTTTAGGGTCGTTATCTTGCTGATAAATGTAGCAATTAATTGGCCTTCCCCAATTAATTCACAACCAGTTGGTAGCGCATCGTTTTGTAGGATTCTCAAATACACATCCTTTGTTGTTCTTTATAATTTTCTAATCTTTCCGCCTCCAAAGCAACTCCATACCATGATGTTTCCGTTTCCATGTTTCACTGTTTTCAAAACACACTCGTCTAACAATCCGGATAATTCGAATTTTGGTTCATAAATAACAAGTTTTTCCAATCTTTTTACACTCAGGCTTGCGTGACCCTTTGCCAAATTTAGTCTTTTCCGTTTGTGTATAGAATTTAACCGTGGTTTTTTTACTGCTATACGGCGCTTCAGACCGGTTTTTATTAGTCTCCTTTTTACTGTCGACATACTTACTGGCTGATAGCGTTGTAAATTGAACTCTGCCGTAATTGCGATAAAGAGGTGATTTCTCGGGGAAATCACTCGGATGTATTGGTCGTCTCGTTCCGTCGTTGATCTGTTCTGAAACCTACCGGTCTCTTCCTTTCTTTTAATTATACGCACATAACACTGAGAAGTGTTTAGTAATTTCTCTATTTCAAGCATTTATTTCGTGTTGGCATATCTTCGATCAAATAAACTAACATTATGAAAATAGGGTCTTCTGCAATCACACATCTTTTCAGTATCTAGGCAGTATATTGGAGGCATACTGAATGTAGAGTTTACCATAAGACAGATGGATGATTCCAAATTCTATTTCATAACGCATTCATTCCGTTTCCTACTATTAACGCATTATTGCTTTACTGACATTATGAAATTTAGAACAGAAGTGCATTGTTTTCGAGTTTGAATGGGTTTGTAAATCAGTCTTATTATTATGAATATATGCTATCAACATTAGATTGTAAATGCCATTCTAAGAAGAATCCCGCTAAATATTTTTAAAATAGTTTTAAGTAATATATTAGGTGCCAGAGCATAATGGCATTGAGGCTTGTAACTATTTTTTATGCAATGGACAAATTTAATTTTGCTTGACAGATCGTGTCCGCAGAAATTGTTGGTAATTGTTTTAGGTATCTATGATTCTTAAATAACCTGGTATTGGCATTGAAGTATATTACCTATGAACCTTTGTGTACATGTTACGTTCATGTTGATGGAAAGCTTATAAGTAGGAAAGGGGTAAGTTGGCAAAAGATCATGGAAGAACTTCACGACGGTTAAGAAGAAGAGGAGCAATAAGAAGCGAGGGAATAATTAAAGTTAGCTATAGTAAAGCTGCTACTATATGCGTTAACATCTGTGATGAGATTAAATGGCGGCTATTAAGTCTTCTATCGCTTAAATGGGAAGCGATTTAAATATATAGCATTTAATTACAATAAATTAAGCATCAAAGAGTAATTACACAGTACTTTTAGAACTTTTAGACTTAAATTGCTTTGTTATTTGCGACGTACGGTGGAATATTTCGTGCGCTGTTCTTAGCTTTTTTTGTAAAAGCTTTACTTGCATATATTGATATTAGTTTATCGCATACAATTAACAAATTTTGACGATCAACAGAGGCCCATTATAAAACAATCATTCAATCTACTTTTTTACAAATTTTGAAGTAGAAGAATCAATGTTATCGTTAATATTTATTCGCCGATTGAAGTATAATTCATCATCCAAATAAATCTGATCGAAAAGTACAGGGATATGCAAATGCGGTACAAATATCAGGTAGAATTTGGACATTTGCGGAAGTATTTGTACGTCACAATGTTGCCATGCACTTGCGTATTGAAATGTTATTGGTGCAACGAGTAAAACGATTTGCCTGCATCAATAATCTTAGAATGCGTATTAGATCATGTATATATGACATCTATATGACGTACACTACCGGCCATAAGTGTTTACCCACCCTAAAAATATTACAAAAACAAATCAAAAACTAATTATAAAAAAACCTTTATTCTGTACTTATACAAAGATCTATAACAGTTATGCTTTACCGGTGTTAGCGGCTATATTTTGCTCTACGTATCCCTAGTTGCATCCAAAGTACTGTTGTCGTATTGGGAGCAGATTTTCGACTCTGTTGGTCGAGTTCCTCTCACAAAAGCTCGATCTCATTGGCATTAGAACTTTGGAGCGGCCACTTCATAACAATAATTTTTTCCTCTGTGCTCTAGTTGTTCCAAATTTTGCAGTGTGTTTTGGGACATTATCGTACTGGAACACGAAGTTTTTACCTATTAATCGTGTTCCAGATGAGATGGCATTCCTCTTCAAAATCTCCCTATAACCTTTCTTTCTAAGGATACAATCTATTTTGACCTAATCACCAATAGGGGTACCGCCAAAACAATCCCAAATCTTGACTGATTTTCTCCATGTTTTATTGTTGATGTAATACAGAATTGAAGTACTCGTTCCCCTTTCGGTCTACGGACAACTGTTCTTCTATTTGAACCAAAGGTGAGATATTTAGATTCGTCACTCCATAGCATTTTCTTCCAACGCCCATTCTTTATGTTCTCTCGCCCATGTTAACCGTTTAGATTGGTTTGCGTTGTTGAATAACGGTTTCGGCATAGCAATATATTAAAATGTCCGTATCGCTTTTTTTCATATTTTATGATAGCCGTGATAAACATTTCCGAAAAACTGCTCTTTATCTAATCAATCTACCTGAACGTGCCTGATCCGCAAAAAGGGTCATTTTCGTTATCTTAATGCCAGTCGTTTCATTACGTACACGTAGAACATTACAGAGGAATTGTAATCTACCTCGTACTTGCAGTTTAATAATATAAATACCTTGATAATCATAAAAAATTGTTTCTTTGAATAATCTTCAGTCTGCACCATTTTAGTACCTTTGCTGTAAAGTACATTTACCTTTTATATATATCATGTTCGAGATATCGTATACAACCGCTTCAATTTAAAAGAAAAATATTGCAACTAACAAGAAAAAATAGCTGAAATTTGTAAGGACACTGTTAGTGACCTTTTAATAAATTTGAAACCCATAAGCTTGCAAATATAATAAAGTAGTATATAGTAGTATAATAAAGGATATATAACATGCGCATCAAGATTTATTACCTTCACAGCCATTTAGATCGTTTTCCGGAAAACTTAGGTGATCCTAGTGAGGATTAGGGAAAAAGGTTTCACAAAGACATCAGCATTGTGGAGGAAAGGTACTAAGGAAGATGGGATACCCATATGATGGGCGATTACTGCTGGAATCTTCGGCGAGACTGTTCCGGTAAACCTCACGCAAGAAAATCTTATTAAAGGAAATTTTTAACTGATGATTGAAAGTTGTATATGCATATTTTTCTGTTAAATAGATACCTCTTACCCATTTTTTTGTGTTTCAGTTAACAAATAGTAATATTTAAAAAGTTACGTGCATAACAAAACATTATATCTGATTTTGGCGAATTTTTCCTAAATAGGGCAGACAGAGTGAATTTCGAAAACTAAATCTGATATAACAAATCTGATGGCATTTTTGAATTAGGCACCCCAAAATTGCTTAATTATACTTGAAAAATCCGAGGCAACAAAATATGTGTTGGCCAGTGTTATTTATGATTCCAATAACATTTTTTTTAAATCGCGTCAAGTTGTCGATGTTTAACCAATTTTTAATTAATCTTGATATTAATTATATGACAAGGAATTACTGAACAACGTAAATGTTGTTAGTTATTGCATAACATGGGTATTATAGTATCGGCGTCCCGGGTTCGAAACCCCCGCAGCTGTTTCTGAGGGTTGAGGTTTTCTGTGGCTTCCCTCACTCCATGGTGAATGCTAAGGACGAATATCTTAAGGCGCACTACAGGCGCAGGCTTAATAATAACGCATAGCCGGCCGATGCACCCTGTATTTGGCGAAAGCTGTTGAGAGATACGAAGGCATAGATTATTATTATTATAAATATTAATTAGCGAGTTGAAAAGAATAATTCGTATTAGTGAATTATGCACTCAGAATTCTGTACAATTATTAGGTACATACGAAATGTTAAAAGACGTGGCTTTGATTTAGTTCGGATTACTGAAATATCTGGATTCTGCTTTTTTCAGTTATTTGAAGTTTTGCAAGTGTTGTTTTGTACTAATGATTTCGGCCCATTCTTTTCTTTTTTTTTTAATAAGAATATCATAATGTATTAAGCAAATATTGGAATTTCGCCTGATTAAAACAAATTTACGGTAATTGTTCTTCTACATATCCATTAAAAAAACTCATTTAAAAGTTAAAAGTTTTAGCTTAAATATTACAATGCATTACTAGACATTTAACGGTTTTCTCTTTATATACTTTTACACTGCAGTGAATATAGTTTTCAGAAAAAAATACGGAGGGTGATGTTTGCAATAGGTAATTCAGATTGTTAATATTTGTCTGGTGGGTAAATGTTTACAATATTTTTATATTTAGTATAATATATCAATTATTTATTGCGATATTTATTATGCGATTATAGTATATGTCAGTTTGTGCGCTCTACATACAATTTACGGCTCAGAGCTATCTTTCCTGGTAATACTCCTATAATGCTTATTTAAACCAACACATTAAAAGTGAATTAAAGGGCTATTATAATATACTATGGGTTGGCATTTACAGTACATAGTACAGTACTTTCTGAATGAAACTTGATAAGTACTAAGCTATAACACATGTTATTATATAAAAATAATATGTTAGTTATGGTACCATAAGCTAGTTACACCCAGTCACCGCGCAGTATTTAGCAATTACAACAACAAAATGACTGTTTTATTAATAAAACTGCGACATGTAAAACGAAAAGTTCAATGACGCAGCAAAAACAAATATACGATTTTTGAAAAAAACGGTTTATTAGTTAGAATGTATTTACATGCTTACCAACATTTTAATTTTAGCATAATTATGGCTTGTGTATATCTTGTGTGTACTAAACAAAAGCGTAGAACATGTGATTTTTACAACCGTAATTACGTTATTGTGTGCTCTTCGCAGAACTTTATTGTTACTTTATTTACGATTGCCGTCAGGAAGAAAATTAGCCAACAATGATAAAAAATATTAAATAATTTGCGGTTGAATTTTTGCGATAATGAATTCCATATAATCTGGATAAAGGTTTATTATTAAATACACTCAAACATAAACATTATGTAAACGATAAGTGACTCAACTAATGTAGATGATTATATACATATATAACATTAACGAAAATGGGAAAGTTACTTCCTTTTGATTATCATTTTACATGGTAACAACTATAATTTTATCTCCTTGAATTAACGAAATGCAAAGATAATCTTTGCTATCAGGATCCCAGATTCAAACTCGAAGACTGTCCCTTAGAGTTCAGGTTTTCTGTGGTTTCCTGCACTCCATGGCGAATGTCCAGAACAAATATGTAATTGGCGAAAACTGTTGGGGGATGTGAAGGCGTAGATTGTTATTATTATGATTATCATTATTATTATCAGTAAGTGTCATGTAAGTTTGTCGGTTTGATTGGGAAATGCATTTCGACTTGCTGTGACTCCATTATTAATTGCATTAATTTATGTTTATACATTTGAGTGTTCACTCACATAATTTCTATATGTGTAAAATTTATGAGGATTATTGTGTTTACAATAAATAAATACGTACTACAAATTTAAGTGAACTGTATATTGTGTTACTCACAAGTTCGGTACAAGTACAGTTACGTCTTAAAAATATTGTATATCATGAGTATAGTCATGGACAGAATAATTGTGTAACTATAATAGTGTAAAGTTCAAACAAGGATGGGAGGAAGACTTTGCACTATCGCACATATCAAGCAGCCAAGTGATATAATCATTACTTAAACTACAAATCTAAATCGTAGGCTTTCACGGTTGCTGCGTCGAATCTCTGCATAGCTTTCGTTTTAAAATCGTGTATTTTTCCTTTTGCTGCCAAAGGTACATCAGGACTATTGCTTCTACTCCTGCCGCTTGAAGTCTTCGAAACGTCGGCAGGAGGAGAAAGAGGAATACAGAACTCAAAAAAGATTTAACAATTTTACAAAGTCTGTTGAGATTCTAACAAACATATTTGGGGGCTGATTACTTTTTGAAATGTAAATAAACTGTCTCCAGTCGTTTATTGAAACTTATATTATGAGAAGTATATTTCATCAACTTTTTCTTCCATTCGCAGTCATTCGAACGTAGAGAAATGAATGAAGAACAAGCGGGAAAGATCTAGTGAATAACAAAACCTACTGCGACTGGAGACGTGGCCGATGAAGTTTACACTGCTGTTTGATCAGACTAAAATATTTGAAGTGCCAGACACAGTGGGTATTGAGAAACAGTGGGTGCAACATTTTGTATGAGTAACACAATGTGATCAATTTGCTAACAAGATGTACGTTACTGTTACTAATAACTGAGCAAAAATGTGTTCGTCGACAACTTACCGTGAATGGCTTGGGAAGGCCTAAATGTAAACAAAACTAATTTTCTGTGACAATTTGTTACTTGTTATGGAACGTGGATTTATCGGTATACCTCTACCAAGTCTCAACAATAATTGAAAATCTGGCCAACACTTGATAAGAAAGCAGAAACTATGGAGAACTTTGTAGTCTACCTCTTTCTTTTTGCAGTACAAGAAATAATAATGAATTATCTAGAGAAAATGTAGAGGTATAAATTACTTCGGTTCTTTGGACGACTTAAAAGTATAATTACCGCAAAATTGGTCCTATGTGCTTAAATAAACAAGAAATAAAATATCATTACACCAGCTAAATTCAGCATTATTTTCATCTAAATATTTGGACGAAGCATATCGAAGCTTATTTGTTAGAAAAATATTATTTTCTCTTATCAGGACCGAATGTTTGTCCAAAGCAGTAATTACATATATTCAGGTTATCGAAATCTTCTTTCTTGCCTTGAAACTTGCTGCAAAATTTCCTATCATTGTAGGAGACAGGTTTCATTGTATGCTGTTCCGTCAATGGGTTAAATGTTATCTGCTATATATTATGAATCTCTACAAATATATTGATATTTGCTCACCATTTTTCAGTTTGGAGCTTAAGAATTCTCTTGTATTTACATGAAATGTTTAAGGGAAAGTTACTTATTAATTTAATGTAATTTCAATTTTACTTGCTCTGCAAAAATTGGTTAATATGAAGAAATTTCAATATGGACGCAATTTGTTGCAAATAATAATAATTAGAATAATGAAAAATTGAATCCGGTTGCTGTTCATTGTGCAACAAACTAACCTATCATAAAACATTCAACTTTGTATCCATAATACGTAATTTCAGCACATTAAAATGCAATACCGTCTTTTAGATGACACATGCAAGTATTTCTCGCTTTACATACCGTTTGTTCATTATTTTACATTATACAGCTGGATACTAATTAGCAAGCGCCAATGTTTCAACTTTCTAAACGTTTTACTAGTGGATCGTTACATTAATCGTATACAATAGGAAAGAATAGATTAACTAGCGATATTAAAAAGTGTCTTCCCGTATAACAAATCCTTTCACTTAATTAGCGAAGATGAAAATAAATATTAAAAGCCTATCTGGTTAACAGAAGCTTGTTTGAATTTGTGTAATGTTATTAATCGATTTAGTTTCCTCCGCATGTAATTATTATGATTACGTATGCATAGCTTAGATAACGCACCCTCATTGATGGGATTTCTATCCATAAAATATTTTAAGTCAATCATAAACGTCATCTTTATACTTTGCCTTACAAGTACTATATTTATGAACTATAATGAAATTTACTCATAATTATTGCAAAACTGCGAAACATTAAAAAAGGTTGTGAGATGCATGGAATGCATATCTTAATCTATTAACAGAAGCTTGTACGGACAGTGGTCAGAGTTATAGAGTGCATTTACTTAGAAATGAAACCCACGTGACTTATTTTAGTTATACAACCTACTTAACAGTGTGACAAATAAAATCAGATAGGTCAGAATATTGTAAATAAATAATTACAGGGTACTTACTATTATTACAACTAATGTGTCACTGTTTTACCAAGCACAAATATATTTTTGATATTTTGATTCCAAGTAACTTTGAGCAAAATTGTTTAACTATGAAGATAAAAATAAAATTAAGACGTATACGAGGGTCACGGTATATGCTTTGAAATACAACAAACTAAAACTAGTCTTTTAACGAAAATGATTTTACTTGTGTTCAAAATAATCACCTTCTGCATCAATGCACTTTTGTAACCGAAGTTTCCACAACGTAAAAGCTTGAAGTCCGTCATCTTTTGGAATGCTTTCAAAAAATTGATGAATTGCTTTATCTGCCTCATCCTCCGCCGTGAAACATCGACCACGTAAATCTTTCTTTAGGTTAAACAACAACCAGAAATCACACATGACTAAATTAGGCGAATATGGTCGACGTTCAGAAAGCATTCTCTTGATGTAGCATTAACTCGCGAATGTTGGCTGACTCAAGAACTACAGGTAAACATTTTATGGTGTAGCAGTTTGCTGTGACTGTATGTTGATTTTCCAGTTTAATTGCTTTTACTAATCCTGTACTACGAACGAAAACTGCGTACATGAGTTGACAGCCCTTTTCTTTTTGGCCAGTGTTGGTGTTGGTGCATCTTTGTGAATCCATACACAGCTCTCCTGGCGAGTAGAAATATAGTAAGATGGGATGTAAGCTTCATCACTTATTACTGTTTTCGATAGAATATGATGTCCACCGTTATCTAACATTTCCAACGTTTTCCAAGCGATTCTTATTCGCTCTGCGTTTTGGCCCCACATCGTTAAGCGTGTGTGGCACCCAACGAGTAACAATTTCTTTCACCCGAAGATGATCATCTAAAATTGAATTTTCTGTGCGAATCTAATACCAACAGTTGCCTAAATCGCTTGATAGGCGCATCTTGATTCTTCGTCGATCATACGTCTCACTTTCTCGAATCTTCGTCGATCATACGTCTCATTCTCTCAATGTTTCTAGCGATAACTGAAGAAAGCTCTATTCTTCAGTTACCGCTAAAACGTGTCGCATCACCAAGCGATATCCGTCCTCTTTTAAATTCACTGTTGCGCGATAAGGATATTCATCACCAAATACGAGTTGCAACCGTTCAAGACTTTGTTGTTCACTTAAACCGACCTTAAAATCGTTATCATTTATAGCTTCTTACGTCAAACATCACGTGGGTGTCATTTCTAAGTAAATACATGGCACTAGTTTACTGTTAACACCTTCACTATTCAGTGGGAAATATAAGCTCGATAAAATAAAGGATTAAAAAATAATTTTGAGTGATGTCTGAATACATGCATGTAATATATTAAGTTCTATTTCAAAACGTATTAAACCTACACATCATATTTAGGAGCATTTGTGACATTGTTTTTCCTACTTCCTTTTATATAGAAACATGCAATAGTATATGTTCAGTTTTCTAAGTGCGTGCATATATTTTACCCAAAAAACACCACGATGCACTACTGATCTAAATTATCGACCGCATTGTTATATTTCTCATAAATACAAATCCCAATGATTCACTTTATCGATCGTCTAACATCAATAATAAACTTAGCAAAGCAAACTGATAACTTTGTACAATTGCATATGCATATATTTGAATCTTAAAGCTGTTATCGATATTGTGTACAATGCCCTTATGGATTATTCAAAACTAAAAATGTAATAAACTGTATGACCTATTCTGATGAACTATAGGTGGCAGACCATTCCAACATTATCACTTCCAGTATACAGCGTTAGCAGAAAATCTGGAAACGATGCTATAACTCCAAGAGTGAGTCTCTTAAGTCTTAAAATTTTGTATAACACAGTGTTTGTTGGGAATTCAGGAAAACCCAAAAATGTCTACTACCTACTTGTCTTAAGAATTTAAACATTTCAGTAACCTATCAGTAATCTGTACGTAGTATTTTGCGAAAACATAAACACCGTGCATAACGTACAAGAGTTTTCATATTTTCTATTTAAATAATAGTGCAAGTGGAATTGTATGTATCGAGCTCATTATAATCCATACTAAAATAAAGAGAAGAAATTTGCTCCCATTACCTGCTGGCATTTCTTATAATCGTTTAATTTGGTCGTTTTTAATTGAAAATACATTCAGTGAGCAGAAGTACTTACACTTGCTGCGACAAAAGATTATTCACGCAATTTAAGATTTATTTCCAGGTGGTGGTTATCTTGTCCACCACTTAATTTGAGAAGTTTTAAACAATATTTATTTTCTCGAAGGGGTGATTTATTGAATGGTTGACTCGATCACCTGATCTATCACTGATGGATTTCCTCTTATGGAGTTATTTAAAACATTGTATGCAAGCAAATCAAGTATCGCATCTAGAATATCCGGTACGATACGAAAAAATGCGAGTGTCCGTTGATTATGTAAATAATTTGTAATAACTGATAATGAAATTTTTGGCAGAGAATGTGTTACTTTCAGTGTTATTAATATTGTATTAGTTGCACATTAAAAGATATTGTTAAACTTTTATTACTTCTTATAAAAAATGTTTTGTATTATTTTTAACGTGTTTATAGCTTTTAGCGTTTTAGAAATGAGATTTTCCTTTCTTCTCAAAAGTTAATCTTCTTCTTGTTTTGGAAAATTTTGCAAGTAAATCCAAACAAATTTAACTTTCATCGAAAGTCTATGGAATGCTGCCATTTAAAGAAACAATGAGACGATAACTAGATACATTAGGTAGTTACTAAACTGAATAGTTACTTTAAAATAGTTAAAAAATATTAGAATTCTATTATACGAAATTTTAAAGCCATGATTTGAATCTCTTGTACGCCATAGCATAGTCTTTAGATCTTCTGCATTCTTTCTATGTTACTTTATTTATTACTTTTTTTTATTGATTCGTGAATTACCTGTATGTATTATACTGAAATTTCTTAAGGCTTTATAAAAGAATTCTTCCTCGTCTAGGTTCGTCTATTTAGTTTTGCTTATAGTTATACATTTTTTTAAATAATACGTAGAAATAATAGGATGGTTATAGAAAGTTTATACACAATCCCTCCGCTAGCTTAATTTTGAAATTTATAAATAAAGATGATTTTAACAGTTTCTTTTGTTTTACTCACGCACGCAATTTTTATAGTCTGTAGATTATCCATAGTTAGTTCTTGAAGTTCTAGAAAGGAGTGTCGATAGTAAGTTCCAGGTTACGATTCAATGTTATTCTGAAGGTTTAATCGTATTCTCCTCGATTCCAGAATATTTGCTGGATCAGCAGGAGACACAAAGGTTTTGGTAAAATTTTAAGATGTATTTTCGTTTATTTTAAACTGGAAATATGACAAAGTAGGAACTCATTTGTTTTCTTCGCCGCTATCCAACCAAATGCCTATGTCAGTTAGTAAATCTGATATTAAGTAACAATTGCCTTTGGTCTGTCATCATGGCAACGAGAATATTTCCTGCATATTTCCAAAGATGGAGATGAGATGCTGATTTTGTATTTGACTTCTGCTAATAAGTTTTACATTAGTTATTAATATGTTCGTGATATAAACTTTACGTTACAGAAGTTTATTTCTCCGTCTTTCCTGTTGATTAAGGAACTGTATTTGTCAGTAGATAAAGAAATCTATCTGTGGTGAAATGCTAATAAACTCACAAGGAATCCAACAATACTCTCTCTCTTCTATAATAAAATTAATTTAAGAGAAAATTGCAACTAAAAAACATAAACGGTAGGTACAAATAAAGTAGAACAATTTGAAACGATTCTTGGAGAGAAAAGAGGTCCTATTAAGAATCCCATTGTATACAAGCTGAGTCAGTTTCGCGAGTCATTATGAGGTGTCCATAATAGAGAATAAATTTTGAATTTAGTAAACTTCCTAAATTTAGTATTAATAAATAAACAATATATTTCCATTATCCTCAAAGCTTATTAAGTTACCTCGGGAAATTGGAAATTTCCTGGTTATAATTCCAGTTTACACCTTATACAGATTCGAAAGAATCTGAAAACAAATTACACATTACTATGACTACTCTTTTGGACAATGTTTTAGGATTCCACAGCATCGTCAAGTTTATTTTTTAAATATTTTGTGGTGGAAAATCTTTAATTTTTTTAAATGGGTTTTTGATTTAAATTTTGTTCGTTTAGTTTTTAAATTAAATAATGTATTCTAATTAAAATAACCAAATGTAAGGTTCTAAAAGTAAATATATTAACAAATAAATATATGTATATATACCGCTTTTTTGTCAAAATATCTTTCTGTTTACAGAAAACCTAAGTCAATCCCTGCCTAGCTAAATTTTAAATATTGTAATTAATATGCGAAACAAAATGAGAACAATAAATACAAATAATTTTGAGAATTTATGAAGATTTGACGTCTTTAATTTTTGCAATCGTACTCACTCGAACGTGTTTTCTCGCTCTCTCCGGATTTTATTTGTAGTATCAGCTGATACACTTTATGACTGGATATATTTGAAAACCTTTGTAAATTAAAGAGTTATATGACAAAATAACTGATATTCTCAGGAGAGACGATGTCAATATGTGTGACTTTGACATAGATATCCATAGTAACACATTTGTTTGCCTATATAGCAGGCCTCACAGTAGGCACATACTTGATATGAATGAAATTATATAGAAGTAGCTGCTGCCAGTCGTGCCATCCTTCCGTCGTACGACAGATTTTGAAGATTGTGAGATATAATTTCGGATTAATGCATATTCATACAATGCAATTGAAATGTGTGAGTACAGTATATTAAACGTCTTTTAAGAATGAATTTGTAAGAATTAATTTATATATATATATATCTCTTTTCGTAAACATAATTTTTATTTATAAATATATATATATATATATATATATATATATATATATATAAAATAAACGATGATGGAGTTTACGTCTCCTCTGCAACTGTTGTTGAATGGACTCTTTTTTTTTAAACATTAAGATTGTGAATTGTAAGTTAATAAAGAATACCCAAAGTAGATATCTGTAAAAATTTAGAAAGAAAATTGTACAGACTGAATATCTGTGCTAAAATTCCATAAAGAGGGAGTACTAACGCTACTTTGCCTCCAACTACATCAACCATAATAAGAATGCACCAAATAGTGACGAGAAAATATCTGGAATAGGTAAACTAGTAAAATTTAGAAAAATCATTGATAATTAATAGACAATATTTCATATCATTATAATATGCTTGCTTTATTTGTTTTAAGTATACTAATTGAAACAATATTTAATTTTTTAGATTACTAGACATTTTTCGTTTTGTTGATTACAAAGTGGTCTATATTTAGAGAAATAATACTTTTATAGGAGTGTTTGGATGTAGAAGCCAATATTACGAAAAACACTTACATTGTGGTGTTTTTACAGGTTGCAATAATTATATTAAAACTAGTTCGTTTATGATATTAAAACCGTCCGTTTTTTATATTATTTTTTGAACAGTTTCTCAAATGTTTCACGATATATTAAAAAAATGAAGACGGGAAAAATCCATTAAGTCTGATAATTAGGTAATTAAATTACGTGTATCAAGCGGTGTAATTCCTAATCTATCCTTCTAAACTTATTTTATTATTTATGTTAATTTATTTCTTATCTGTTATATTGCAGAAATTCATATTTAAAGTTTCAGGAAAGTCAAGAAAAACAAAGAAAATATGTTTGCGTTGTTCTGTATTTATTTATGTCGCATATGGTAGCTTGGCAATTGTAATATATTGCATATCAAGTCATTAGCGAAATTGTCGTCTAGCATGAAGAGATGTTATATATTTTGTACTCCACGCGATGGTCGTACTTCGGTTGTAGGATTCTATTTTCGCCGAGAACAGCAAAAGTGTTACCACGTATACTTTTACAGGGGAGGGCAAAATACACTGGCGCGCACAAATACGGGAGGTCATTGGCGCCAACCAGCGTGTGTATTTATAAATACTTCACATGTGTGTATTTAAGGCTTAAGCGATTCGTAGCTTACGGAAAAATAGATTTCGCGTCGATCTCAATCCGTGAGACGATAGGCGAAACACTTGCGTCGCGTGAGTTGTAAGCTTACGACAAAATTAATTGATAGTTTTACATCGTGTCTAAACTAATATCACGCTTTAAGGATTTGAAATCTTACTTCAAATTAAAGGCTGTTGACGGAAGATATTAAACATGACATAATTATGACGTTTTATTTATACCTCATTTTTACGTCGTTGATAAAGTTAGGAATATATGCCTGAAAGCTTATCCAACATTTTGCATTTGTTAAAAGATAATTCCAATTTAACACTATGCAGTCAATCTGGTATTAGAGTTAAACGAAAAGAAATACCTTTAAATTAATGAACTTTACGTAACACTAGTTATAATAACGATTTACGTAACGTTCAAAAAACATTGCTTTCTTGTTGGGTGTGAACACTTCGTCTAATAATTAGAGATGGATCTTTCTGCCGGCGTATAGTACCGCGGTCGGTATAAATTCGAGTGCCGGTGTTATACACATATCTAAGTCAGTTGTTCTTTGTGTTCTTATTGTTAAGTGTATTGTAAAATATGCATGGCGAAAAAATCAATTTATGAGGGGCATATGCAGTAAAAAATATGTATATGTACATTAACTTGCAGGTTTGATATATACTGTAATAAAATTGTACCCGTGTAGAGAAAGGGTGAGTAGTAAAAATTCTTTATATGATGATATTTTATTGACAAGTAAATACAGAAACAAGAAAAGGGAATACAAGCAAAAACTATTTTTGCCAATTGGATCACCTTCAACAGACCAAGAAGGTTTCCTATTGTTAATGATGACCCAAGAATAAAGAAAAAATAACTTGTTGCACAACTAAATCATCTGCAACAGTGCAAATGTCAAACTGTCGGGCATGATTCCTAGGTATATCGATAAGATCCCTCTTGTGCACATCCTTATGATACCTAGGTATATCGATAAGGTTCCTCTTCCGCACATCCGTACTTCATTCTGTTTGTTAAAAAAGGTGGAATACCTGTATTCAAAATTTTACAAATAAAAGATGAGAAATGTAACTGTTCGTCGTATCGTTCGGCATCCCTACGTTTACGAGAACTCCTTTGACGCTGCCTTATGCCATAAATTAGTCGAAGGCATGCATTCTGTACCACGTGAATTCTGCGTGAGTCGATCTAGTCTAAACAATTTCCAAACAATTAGCAGTTTTTAAATAGAAACGTCATGGGAATGCCGGTCAGAATAAGTTAATTTTAAATCGCAGTAAATGCGTCTAATGCAAGTACTGACATGATGTTTAAACTTAAGATCATTGTCTGCAAAGAGACCTAAATTTTTCACATTACTTCGAAATTTCAGGATTATGTTGTTAAATGCAAGCTTGATGTTAGGAAGTACGAGGTGAGGTCCAGAAGTTCGTGGAATGGAGATGATAGAGTGGGGATAAGGGCGCCCGCTAGATGTCATTCTGATTGGCGACTCATCATTAGTATATAAGTTAAGTTGCAGCCCTATAGCGTCAGTCGTTTACGAATAGTTGCCTGCTAAACAAGTCAATAAGGAAGAAAACTTGAGACTATGGAGGAAATTGAACACCGTGCTGTGATAAAGTTCCTTACAAAGCAAGGAAATAACGCTCAAACCATATTGAATAAAATGGAAACCGTTTATGGGGAACAGAACCCTAGTAAATCAATGATTTGTAAGTGGCATGATCTTTTTAAACATGGTCGGGAGTCGATTGAAGACGACCCCCGCTCAGGACGGCCAGTTGAGGCCACCACATCAGACATCGTCGAAAAAGTGCAAAAATTTCTACTGCAAGATGCCCGTTTGAAGAAAAAACAATTATCTGCATTAGTTGTAGTATCAGATACCACCATTTTTCGTATCCTACATGACCACCTGGATGTGACAAAAGTCAATGCAAGATAGGTACCGAGAATGCTCACGCCGCTGCAGAAACAGCAGCGCGTCTGTGCGTCCAAACAATTTTTGGAGCTGTGTGGAGACAAACCTGCACAGATTTTGGAGCAGATTGTTACCGGAGATGAAACATGGGTTCATCACTTTGCGCCTGAGTCCAAACAGGAGTCCACGCAATGGCATAAAAAAGGGACACTATCGCCAAAGAAATTCAAAGTGTCAGAATCGGCTGGAAAGTTGGTGGCTACTGTTTTTTGGGATTGTGAGGGGTATTATTGATTGATTACAAAGAAAAAGGTAGGAGCATAACCGGAGAATATTACGCAGCGATATTAGAAAAATTAAAGGAGGCCATCAAGGAAAACGCTGAGGAAAATTGGCCAAGGGTGTGTTGCTCTTGCAAGGCAATGCACCGGTTCACAAGAGGAAAGTTGCAATGGCTGCTCTGCACAAGTATGGCTTTCAATCAATAGTCCATCCACCCTACAGTCCAGATCTGGCACCTGGTGATTTTTATTTGTTCCCCAATTTGAAAAAAGACTTACGTCGAAGAAAGTTTTCCGACGACAATGAGGTAAAGGAGGCAATTTTGGTCCATTTTAAAGCGAAAGATAAAAAATATTTTTATGATGGCTTAGAAAAATTAATTTATAGACCTAAAAATGTATTGTGCTTAAGGGTGATTATATTGAAAAGGAAAAATAGATTTATTGTTTTATTTTATTTAAAACCCTTTCATTCCACGAACTTCCGGACCTCCCCTTGTATATTCGACCTTACTTAAGAACTACCGTACAATATAAAGTATGATTTGGCTTCGTATAAAAGTAGGCTATGCTTTCTTGCAATAATATACAGATTGTTAAGGTCGCGGTTGATATCATCAACAATACTCTGGAACGTGTAGTCTACCAATCAGACTTGGCTAGCAACCACCGCCTGTTTTTTGCCAAGTAAGTGTGCCTTAAAGAAGCAAAGAATAACTTCGCTAAGACCAATGTAATGGAGAATAGCTATCAAAAGGCTATGATCAATTTTGTCAAAAACCGTGGAGAAAACCAACAGTACCAATACTGTCAAATCATCAATGTCGTTCGCTGATAAGATATCGGCAATGCAAGTAAGAACAGACATACAATTAAATCCTGAATGAAAACCAGATTGGAAAGTAGGTAACAAGTGACATTTTGACAGATGACTATGCAATTGCTTGCTAATAATCATCTCCAGGATCACTGACAGAACGGGCAATATATTAATTGGGCGAAGATGAAGTCTGCTAGCAGGGTTCTTATTTTTTGCAATAGAAATAGCATGAGCAGTCTTCCAATCAGTATGGAAAACGCC
The DNA here is from genome assembly GCA_023509865.1 of Trypoxylus dichotomus. Taxonomy (NCBI): domain Eukaryota; kingdom Metazoa; phylum Arthropoda; class Insecta; order Coleoptera; family Scarabaeidae; genus Trypoxylus; species Trypoxylus dichotomus. The sequence continues at coordinate 39,667,099 of CM042074.1, read as the reverse complement.
CACCTGAAGACAGTAATTGAAAATATGGGTTAAAATTAGTAATATTGTAGGAGAACGTAATGACAGCATTTTGAAGGGGATGCCATTCGCTCCAATTGAATTCGAATGGAAACATGAGAAAAAACAAACTTCTACTTCATTTCAACAAAGGAGAAAGTGCCAACTTCAGGTTTCACATTAGAATTGTAAAAACTAAATACAAGTGGATCAGACAATGAACTGGAATTCGATGCCGAGATAAAATGATCATTTAAATCGTTTATATTTAGCAAGTGAGGTGGTACGGCAATGCTTTTTTTGTAAATATTCAGGTCGCGCAAATCCTTCCAAAGTGTTTTCCGGTTTAAACTTGTGTCGCAAATAAGCCTTATTATTATTATAATTAATATAATATAATTAATTCATAAGGGATTTATATTCACTCCAATAACTAGTTAACTCGCTTGGTCTCAATCTTTTAAATGTTTTTTCCCTAAGCGACATTACTAACTTAATGTTATCAGTGATCCATTGTGGCGGCCTACCGGTGTCTCTATAGTATTAGTAAGGGGAATATCATAACAAAACAATGAACTCATTTAAGATTTGCACCTTTTCGTTTATAGAGTCGACATCAAGTGTAGTATACCAAGGCGTAAGTTCCAGATATTCGCGTCATTGTCAAGGTCTGGAAACGCACTGACCGTGTATTTGATCACCACAGGAGGTATGTGTGGAAAACTAACAACGCAATTAACTAAACAATGATCCGATAAAGTTTGAGCTTCATAAACAGAGCAATCAGCTAAGATATCTAGTAGCGAGGAAGAACCACACGATATACGAGTCGGCTTTTTTTTTCTTTCCCTTTTTTTTTCTTTATATTTCTTGATTTTTCTCTTCACCTGTGTTCCCTTTTATTTTTTATTTTTATTTCTTTTATCTCCTCTCCTGGGCTATTCATCTCCTTTCTGTTTCCTTTGTTTCCTCTTACTTGTACCTTATTCCTTTTCATATATCTTACCATGACACTGTCCAATCTCGGAAACAGTTCGTTTATTATTGATCCTGGCCGTGGACGCCTATTTATTCATTCCAACCAGAGAAGGCGCCTATCAATATGCATTCATAATAAACTTGTTAATTTTTTTTTTTTTGGTTTCGCAGTCAGGCTCTTCGTTTCTAATACCACTAATAAACTCTACTTCTAAAGCACATTTCTGTTGTTTCTAGATAAAAAATTGCGCCTAGAATTTTAATATATTCTCTTGCATTCTACCATGACATGTATAAATTCGTTTCCGTATAGTGTATCAAATGCCTTGCTAGTTTTCATTACATTGTTAGTTGCACTTTGTATTACGCAATAAAAAGTTCAAAGAGTCAATTACACGCTACATGAAATGATGTTAACTGCCGATTATACATAGATCCAGATATACATATGTGTGGCTTAAATACAAACGAACAAAGTGCAGTGTAAATAAATTTGTAACGTTAGTTATTTGAAAATACGCAGCCGGTTGTTACGTTACTGGTTGTGCAGTAGCCATAACACATGATTCACTCAGCTCATTAACATAAATCATCTAGTGAAATCTCTATCGACTGTGGATGTGTTTTAAAGAAATTTTTCTTCGTACTCGTAAAGTAGCCTGCCGAGGTCATGACATTTGAATTTATTGAAAGAAAACTGATAAAATAGTAATAATTGCAGAAATGGCCAATATGGTTATCATCTTATGTTTTATTCAAAGCCAGCACTGTGTAAATTTAAGAATTGAGTAGTACGTTTTCTGGCAATAATAGTTTCTGTATACCAAACCGTTTCTGTCATGTTTTAGAGTTGGCAAATTACCAATATATTGTTCATATACATATAATATAATAATCCATAGGAATTTAAAATTGTCAAATTCCAACGAATATGAATGCAAGTCTGCGCCCACAGCGAAGCACTTCATTCAATGGAAACGGTAACCTTCGCATTTTTTCTTTTTCTTTTTCTTTAAATACCTAATAATAAAGCATCAATGCTTATAAAAGTTATTCCAACTCATACTTTTTGAATTTGCATTGGAGTACACAATATTGTTTTTATTTTAAATGGCAGTCCAAAATTTGCGGTGCTATAATGAGAAATACTATTTTGTATGTGGCTTTTGGGTAGTATATTGTAGACCTCTATTCTCTTACTAACATTTTCAATTACATTTTGGTATAACTGCTGCACTATTTCACGAATACCATCAATAATACTCTCTTTAGTATCATCGATTGCTTCTACATTTTTAGCGTAAATTTTTTCATCTAAACTATCTTGAAAGAAAAAATCTAGAGGTATTGAGTCTCATGATCTAACCAGAGAGTCATATTTTCCCCGCGAAATTACTCAATTACGTAAAATGTCTATTATGTCTGCGGCCATATGAGATTTGACGCTGTCCTGCTTAAACCATATGTTCCCGACATCCATAATTTCCAAATTCATCAAATAAACAGTTTGTAATCATGTTTCGATATTGGCTATAGTAAAAACAGCAGCATTGTCATTTTCATTTTAAAGAAAATGCGACCCAATCGCAGCACCACATCGGAAACCTCACCGCTGTGGATGCAATTTTTTTTTCCAGTCTTTCTCATGGGTTTTCCTTCTTCAGAGTCGGCAATTTTGTTTACAAGTCCATGTAGTTGAAAATGTGTCTTGTCGCTAAAGATCATTTCGTTGAAAAGATTAACATTATAGTTTTCCTTGTGTATTAATGACACAATCCAAAGACTGCTGGCTTTATTTCTGGGTTGTCTATGACTTCAAAGTCTTTAGATGAAAATCTTTGTGCAAAATTCTGAATAAGGTACTTTTTGGAATGCATTAATTGGTGAGAACGACGGACCTTGATTAATGTTTTTGAATTCTTAATAGCACTAGCGCTTATAGCCGTAGTATTTTCTTATAAATGACCACCGCGACTGAATGTTTCGCTTCTTTTCATCCTTTACCGTACCAAATTCATCAAATTTTTCGAATGTTCACAGTCACATCTTGGACGAAATTTTCTTGCAAATTCTAGATAATTCATACCAAATTTAAAATAATTGTTAATAATAAACATACGCTGCTCAATGATATACCTTTGCAATGTTTTTTACTTATCATCGGTCACATAATATATGACATTCATAACATAAAAAATATATATGGCTGTAAATTTAAAAAGTAATCTTAAACTGGAGTATCCTTTATTTATTATTATTACTGAAGTTTATCTTTGATTAAACACGTAATTTGTATAAATTTGCTGCCTAATATGTATATGTTAGTTCCTAAAATTAAATAAGGATGTTTCAGTAAAGAGGCTTAACATGGTATAACCTCTCCAGTTAAACATTATTGGTTAAATACCATTTGTTGCTAAGTAGAAACAGACGCAGCCGTTATGCCTATTTCTCGTTGTACAAGACATCGTAAAGGCAATATGCATCCATTTCTATACAAATAGACTATTATCCACGCACGTGCATAGGTACAATAGTAAAATAGATGCTAAAGTATTTAGAATACAAATATACCTGGCTCCAAATTACTAACTAAACATGCGATAACATTCTACTTAAAACATACATAATATACATACATACGTCCGTAAAAGTAGTTGTAAGACTGCCTTTTTTACTCGCAAACGAAGTGTATTTTATTTCCTTCCAGGCTCTCATATTATATTTTTAATATTCGACAGTGATTAAAAGGTGTCTGGTTTTTTGAAGTTATTGTATCACTACGCAAATACGAGGACTGTTTTCTTTTCAACTTCCGATACCTCATAAAAACAAGACAAGTGTGAAAAAGAAAATTTATTACCACTAGTTATGTACAAACACGGTTACTCTTCTACATAATCACTATGAAGATTGATGCATTTGTCATAGCTATGGACGAGCTTTCCAAACCCCTCTGCATATGATGTCGCCGCCAGTGAGTTGAGATGGTCCGTGAGGTTGTTTTGAAGTTCATTGGTACTCTGAAAGCTCTGCTCTCTTAGCCACTTTTTCAGTTTACGAAAGATATGAAACTCACTTGGCGCTAAATCGGGGCTTTAGGCCTGATCTTCAAAAACTTCTCATCGATATTGTTCAAGAAGTCGTTGGGTTACAACAGAAGAACTCCAGAAGCCAGCATCCCTCTTCTTTTATTTTAAATGTGTCTCCGCAATTGTTCTAAAGTCTGGCAATAAGTAGCTGCTAGAATAAACTAAATTACACTACGCAACTCGGGATTGGCGGGAGAATCAATTGTAGCAGCCATGCGTGCCTGCAACTCAGTTGAAAATGGCATAATGACGTTGCAAGTGGCAAATATTATAGTGTCGGAGATGCGCAGTTACCTTCTGGACATCCTACTGTTCGCATGACTGTTTCCCGGCACAAACAAAGCAGCCCTCGTAGATATACAGTCATAACAAAAAGAATGAACTACTGTACCTAATCCATAATTTAAAACATTACTGAAAATGTATTTCCAATAGAAAGCTACAATATAAAATTCACATTGCACTCTGTGGTGATAGAATTACAAAGCGTGTTAATTTATGAAAAAAATATTTACACACAAATACGAGAGTTATAAATGTTGTATGTAATTTTCTATAGAATTGCAGTCCGATAGTCACGAATATTTATTTATCTTCTTGCAAAGAAAGCGTTTTATAGATTTCCCCGTATGACGGGGAGCTCTATTTGGAACAAAGTGTGTGTTTGTTCTAATATATTCATGTGGTAGTAAAACTGTGTCCAATACATTTCTATATTGTTGTTAGCTGTTTGCAAAATAAATTGCAGCGGGACTTTCATCAGCAATGCAAGTCTATATCGTTACAGATGGAGATTTACTAGACATTTGTCTTTGTATATTTCCGATGGACGCCTCCTTACATATTGGGGACTCTCAGTAACTGCATCTAAACGGCATTCCTCACTAAAAGTGACCTAATTAGATATAAAAGAAAACTCAAATTGCAATTTGTCTTCTAATACTTATACCATTTTCCACATGTCACGTATCTATTATTTGTGTTAATTAACCCAAGCTAATCGGGATTACTTTATCTTTTCACAAAGCTTTGGTTTTTTTCATTAAATGTCTACATCTTAAACTGGCCTCACGCAAGCGGTGACGTATTGTTCTTGCAGATATGTTGATATCTTGCAGTAGTAGTCTTGACGAATAGCTCTATGTACGATGCTGCAATAGTGCTGCTGATAGTATTCGATCTGGCGTTCTTGCTGCACTTTTTCAGTCATCTTTACAGTTACTTCTACCAGTCGGATTTGGAGGGAGTTAGTCTTTCATATTCCTCGCTATGCTTCTTACTTTTGTATGTGGAATTGCATTTGTTTTACAATTGGAATGCGCACAGCGTCTCCAACGAATTTTCCATTCATGGTAACAATTCTGGAAGTTTTGTTCCGTTAGACTGGTTAGTACCTGTGTCGTGACTCTTTGGATGTTGTTTATTGTTCCATAATGGAAACCTTTTAGTTTCTGCTTAAACGTAGGAAAAAGAAAATAATCACATTGAGCGATGTCTGGACCGTAGGGCGGTTATGAGAGTACTATAATATTTTTCTCAATCAAAAATTCTCTAACAGACAATGAGCTGTGACTGGGGACAAGATCTACGAGCTGGCAATGTTAGGTCGCACACGATAAACTCTTTTCCGCAAACGTTCAAAAACCTCGTGATAAAAAGTTTGATTCACTGGCTGACCTTGCGGCGCGAGGTTCTCATTATGGAACAATAAACAACATCCACAGACACATAAGACACAGTGTCTAAACAGCCCAACGGAACAAGACTTCCAGAATTGTTACCATGAACTGAAAATACGCTGGAGATGCTGTGTGTATTACAAGGGAGCATAGTTTGAAGGGGACAATATTAAATTGTAAATACATTCAATTAAACGCTTTGAAACTAATCATTCTCATTAATTCTGAGACACATGTACCTCGAATATATATGCAGCTACTTAGTGCGACGTAGTACATGCACATATCCAATATTTTTAATTTTTATTATAATTCTCTGTATTTTAAGTCATTTCAAATAGAGGACCGACTAAACAGGCTGAATTTTCACAAATCTGTCACTTTTAGATATTTTTCCAGGAGTGGCGTATAAAAGGTGATTGTTTGTGCCTAATGATGCTAAGAGACTTGTCTGGAACTTGCCAAAGAAAGTACGTCGGGCGAGCTAGAATAGTTACATCGTACAATTTAAGAAGAACGTGTACAGTACATGTTCTTCGTAAGTAAACATTTTGCATACATTACTTGAGAACAATAACATATCGAATCGAAAAGACCTTTTTATTTCTCGAAATACAACAAATGCTTTTGAATAGCTTTTCTAAGCAGTAATACAAATTTCTCTATAATATTTTTGGAAACATTTCAAATTATTGCATGTAGCTGTATTTGACACATTAGTAGCTACCAAAATTTACAAAAAAAAAAAAATGGGGGACTTGATGAAATAAAATGGTAGCCTATTCGTAGGTGAGATGTTATGATGACGAATTTTATGCGGAATATTATCGCAATTTTATTAAATTTTACTGCATTTTTTTTATCTCTATTAGTTTCCCAGTAAATACATCGCAAAATAGAGGTCAGGCATCCTGTATACCCATTTAACCATTATAAATATTAGACATGTAACCTACTTAGCAGCTAAAATAAAAGTTATCGAGTTCTACAATGATCTCTCCGATTAAACTGCATGAAATATTTGCAGTTGCATAAGTTACTCAATCATTAATGTAAATAGGCGCAGGAATATTTGAAAAAAGCGCTAAGAAAGGCAAAACTTTGATTAATATATCATCCTTATCATAATTAACAACTGTGTTGATGTTCGAACACATCACAAATAACTATGTTTTGTGTGTTTTGACCATAGTTCGCAAATAGAAACGTCAAGCAGTTTAAAGTTTCGTGAACTTTGTAACTAAAATGTATGAGTTTAATTACTGGTTTGCTTCTAATTAGATCATATGGTGTTTTGTTCTATTAAATTTGCATTTTAATGGATATGTGTACACACGTATGACATAATGGAAAAGTTTATGATATAATTTACTATAATTAACATTTATTATTTTGGTCTTCTTTCAACAAGCTAAAACCATACAAATCTCATAAACGTATAAATCAACACATTTGTTGAACAGCCGGCATGTTATCATATCGTATGCTTTCTGATGATAGCGTGAGCGTCGTAAAAATATGGAAATACTATCATAAAATATACGGTTTTTTTCATTCATTTCTATCGCTAATAATAGCGGCATTACTTATCTGTTTTCCTTGGTTTCAGAATAGATAAACGTGAATTTTTCTCGCGTCTCCTAAATATTATAGGCATGGATTGCACACATAACCCGTGATCTTCCTTGAACATTGGTAATTTAATATATACATGCATACATGTAACTGACATTTCTGTATTGCCCAGGTTTTTTATCTTCTGTTTAGAATGAACCAGTAACGTCTACAAGTAGCGCTGTAAAATTATATAGTTATTTTGTTTGAAAGGGTGATAAGAGGTGGGACTCCAACATCTACAGAGAAAGCGTACCATGAAAGGTCCTTTTTGTTCAAGGTTATTTAATTTTGAATCCTGTTTTGGATGACTAATAACCACTAACATTTTTAGATACATTTGAAAATGATAGAATGCAATTTGAAAACCAAATATGAAGTAACTAATGAAACTTACAAAAAGTAACAAAATAAAATAAAATGGTGGAGCACAGCTTAGAGACAGGAGACTAGTGAAAGTTAATTTTGTGGTATCTACTGTAGTAAATAGTTACCTATTTCAGGTAACATCAAGATTAATATGCATAAAATTTTGGCTATAAACACTCAATTCTATCGAAATAAAAGGTGCCGGAGATTATGAAGAATTTTCTTTACCACTTCATAGTAAAATGTAGATTATTGGTACTTATGATTTTGTGTAAATTATTTTGAAATAAAATGTAGGAGAAACACATATAAAGAACAAAAGTACATCAGTTTAAGTTCTATTTTTCTTAATTTTTATTGGTACATAAATTAAAACATAATGTTGTGTCCATTACAGGAAAACTAAAAGTATTTGCAGATTATTCATTGTCTAAAAAATATCAAAACAGAAATCATATGGTGTTCGAAGATGGTCAAGATGAGAAATAAATAATAAATCCTCTTGGACCTCTTTGTAATTTATTCAGCTTGCACCTATCATTCTTCGAATGAAATAAACAAATTGCGAGAATAGGTAGTAAAATGTAGTAGCAACCCCTGTGCGATATTTCATTTAGTTTAAAGCAGGAGTTAATACTTAATATACGGTAATTTTCTTTTTGCTCTCCTCTTTTCTCAAATGTATTTCACTATTTCTCAAAACCATTTCACATCTTAACTAAAGAGAGTATATATCAAATTATTTCTGCTTTTGTCAAAATTATTTCCTTAATTATCAAAACTATATCACATTGTCATTACATGTATGTAAGAATGATTGCTAAAAGAGGGCAACAAGAAAATCCTGAAATGAGGTACGTGCTTTAATAATCAGAGTAATGAACGATGGTAGTTCGCCAGTCCAGCTAGGATGACAATTTAATGATTTTTCGAACATTGTAAGAACAATTTGCAAGATTTACAAAAATAACGAAAAGAATTTACTCAAGAGGAACGAGAAAAATCGCAATTTAATTGATGAGGATTGTACTTTAACACTGAAACAAACAACAACCAAATTGTTAGAGCAAATCCCACAACTAGAGGTAAGCTCATCGACCATTGATAGAGCGACAAAGGCATTTCATTATTAGGAGCAATGTACCAGATATTATCCAAACTAGCTTTGATTATATTGTTCTGTATAACAGAATAATGGTTTATAGAGAAAAAATATATTTCATTGGCGAATTTGGGATTCAAGCGAATATTAGATCTTCTGGAAGATCACAGAAAAATAGTAGCGCCGAAAAAATTGAGGCCCAAATCAGAGGCCGTAATTATTCAATTGCTGCAGCAATGTGTATTAATTCAATATACTTATTCACTGTTCAACACAGGCCTTACAATGTAGAACACTTGGAGAATTCTTGACATCTTTGATTGACCATTTAGCCGAAGATAATATAGAAAGTGCATATTTTGTAATGGATAACGTCTGATTTCATAGAACGAATGAAATTCAACAACTGATCTGATCACAGCTCATGGACATATACCAATATTTCTGCTCCCATAGCGAAATTTACAGAACGAATTTAGAAGACTTGAATTAAAATAATAAGGAAAATAGAGTATTGAGAAGTAATGTATTATTGAAATAAGGTACCACCACACTAAATACGACAAATACCTATTGCAGTCCCCAGCTAGCTAATATATATTTTTTTTGAAATTTGAATCAATGAATAATTTTAACAAGAATAAAGTAAGGTATTTTATCTGTCTTGCAACTGGGATAAGAAGTATTGTTGACCATTTTCATTGCCAGTACGTACTGTCAGTCCACACTTTTGATACAAAGTGACCAACATTTATTTACTATTTATCAGTAAACAGAATGTTTGTCGCTTTATTACAATATTCATGGAATATCTCATTATTTTATCACGATCCATTAGCACTATTTTCTTTCCAAACTTTCCAAAAGAAAAAACCAGGTCTTTTAACAATCTTCTAAGTATACTCTTTGAGAAATTCGGTGCATTTCCTTTAGTATTTGCAGAAAGTAAAAATGTATATCTAAAGTGAATGTACCTTACTCATCCCTGTTCTCAGATGCTTGGAGAATTTTATACTAACAGGAAAACGCCGGAAGATTATCTAGCGTCTTTTACTATGAATGGAAACTCTATGTTATGGCATCTATTCGCGTACGATTATTTAAATAGAAGGAATTGTATAAACCATTGTGAAAACATGATACATACTGCTTTACTTAAACTTAAGTGATTAGAATAGCACGTGCGATAGAAGTTATGAGCCCATCAAATACTCAAACCCACTCCAAACCTCACTGAAATCGGAATGGAGTAAATCTAGAGTCTACCTTGAGAATATGGCGAATTACTACCAACTACCTGCTGGTCAATAAGTTACGTACTGACTGATAGATACAAAGAGTGAACGTTCGTTGTTGAAAATTATTTCAAAAATTTTAGAACAAAGAACGTTCAGGGTATGTTTCAATCATGGCTTATTGGATTCAGTGCAGGATTGTAATATGATTATTCGTCGGGTAGCTGTTATTCATGCAGCGGGTTCAACAGTATAGCAAAAACCTCCTGCCTGGCCACGAAAGGAACACCTAAAAATGTTGAAAGATTATGGCAGTCCTTTCAGCGGTCGCTGGGTCGTTCCGCATTAAAATAAGCTGTTGTTTTATAGTTGTCTGAGCGAAGTATTGTGCAAGCTTCATCCTTGTTGGTATAAGACAGGAAGAGGAATGTGGATACGTGTCGAGAAATGCAGTTTTATTGACCAATGATGAAGCTCCATTTATCTGCTTTGCAAATAAGCAAAATTATCGTTATTCCACAGTAGAAAACCCCCTGCATAGTAAGGGAGTGATAGTTTGGGAAGGGTATATGCATTTGGAGTGTGGAAGACTTACTTTTTTAAGAGAATAGAGAACGGCTATTACAGTGACATTCGTTCTTTATGCCTACATGTTATAGACGTTTGTTCAACTAAAATGACAATAACTCAGTGGCGGGATATGGTTTTAATAAGACAGAACTACTGCGTACACGTCACATGCGTTTATGCAAGTTTCAAATTAGATGTTTCTTGGTCGCATTATTTCACATCTCGCCTGACATGACGGCGCTCGTTATCCAAAACTTCATAAATTCTCCAATACACTGTATCCCAAACGGAGATGTCATTTGAAAGACATCTTTTTTAATAAATAAACTTTATGATACCACATATATTTTCTAAAATAAAATTAATTTTAGTTTGATTTAGTTATTTATTCTTCGTAGAAATCCACGTATTTTTTTCTGATAGGCTTTCTCACAAATATTAAAAGAGAACAAAATTACTATAGTAAATCCATATACGCGTTTTAGTAAATCAATTTACGGATAATCTTAAAAGTACAATTTTAGGCTACTATACAAACAAATGATTAAGTAGCATATTCTCAGGATTAGGAAACAGTTCTTACTAAATCTGTTACAGGAAAATGTGTAGTCAAAAATACAGATGTATGTATGTATACGCACATGTTTGTTTATCAACAAGAAAAGTTTATCGATTACCATTTCGTAAGGCAGCGTTACTTATGCATGTTTGCCTTTGATAACTGATAAGTACGTTGATTATTTATGAAATCTGTTCGTATCTGTTATGTAAATACCAATTAATCTTGCTTTTTATTCCGAGATAAATGATATATAGTAGTCTTACATAGTATTTTTATATTTATATCTCAATTTGGTTAGGGAACTTTCCAATGTGACACAATGCTGATATTTTTAGTTATCTGCACCGCTTTGTCTGCAATTCAGTTGCTGATAATTGTTCTTTTAACATTTACAAGCATTACAAGAATAACATTTCACAATTTTTTCTAGTAATAATTTTAATAATGTACTTCGCAAAGACTTAATTGAACTATTAAAAATATGTTATAAAGAGTAATAATACTAGGATTGTATAAAATGTATTATGTAAGAAAAATAGAAATTCTTAAATATTTGTTTTTTTTTATCAAATTGTTTGAATTAATTTTTGTTATTCTCTTTCTAAAATTCTAAAATTTGACTTTTAAGAATATTACGATAACCACATATCCTTTGTGCTGCTTTCATCCATAATATTTTAAAGATTTTTAAAATAAAAGTATTACTTTAAAGATATCTTTAATTTCACACTCTTTTTAAGTATCACATAAAACTAAAGGCGACGTTAATGAAGGCATGTAGTTGGTGGAATATTGCAAGTTAGGAAATGCAATTTAGAAAAACGAAATGAGAAAATTGTAATATGTAATATTCGTTATATTGTAGCAATTTTTATGTCGAAAAATAGTAAATATTAGACTTGTAACAAAATATCTGGTTAGCATGTATACAAGTTCATAAAAAAAGCTTCTTGATTTAATATACGATGTTCTAAAAATAATATATTCAGTGGGAGATAGGCCTTTGTTGTGCCGGGATAAATTTGACTGAAAAAAAGCATTAAATGTGCACAGCATGCCTATAAAGAAGTGGCAAAGAACTTCTAACTCTCTTTTTGATTTGATTTTTATGCTAACTTTATAATTGACCATTTGTTTTTTTCGCCAAAGAGTAATTTCGCAAGTTTTAGGAAACATAGAACACCAAACCATCTTGCCAACATTATGTAACTTTTGTTTACAATACAATATATATCCTGAGCGAAATTTCTGTAGTTCCATATGAACTTTTGAACAAAATATTTTATTTTCTTAATATCTTCGCAAATTATGCATCGAAGTTAATGCTTAACAACAAAGAAACACAAATGCTAAAGAAAATAAGATTAAGATAATTTATTATATTTTATACAGAGAATATTTACAATAATGGTAATACAAAAAGGAGTGGTTTCATCAAAGAGGAAACAATTTATTACAATTGCTTGTTGGCTTATTTGGAGAATATTGGCAAAAGATATATATGCCAATAATAAACAACGCGATAGCGTCAAAAAATTAAAATCTGCGATAGCGTGGTGTTGGAATGATATTCCAATATCAACACTGACCAAATTTATAAGACAGCATGAAGACCCGGATGTTTAAAGTTATTTTGAATACTCACTACTTAGTTTAGAAAGAATTATAAATTTTTTGCGTATTTGTTTTATTTATTAATTTTGTGTTAATGGACCTAACATTCTTTTCAAAAGTTCATACGAAACTATAGAAATTTCACTAAGTATATGTCGCATCGGAGAACTAATTCTGCGCACTTTCTTAGTTATTACCGGCATGGGTTTGGGACTCAAATTTAAATCGTATATAAGAAAACATTTAATGAATGAGTATCTGGACATCAGTGATAATTTTTTTCCTATCCTGCAATGTGTACTTTAGTGTATTAATTCTATCTAAGCGGATATCTGCGTTATTTATATTTTATTTGATTATTGTCATGTATTTCTTAAAATTACTTTTAATTTTTTTTAAATTTTCTACTTGTCAGTAGCATCCGGTAAAACAAGGTGCCAGCCTTTGGCCAAACTATTATATTATTAATATATAGTAAATTATTAAAAAGCTAAAAACATGTTTAGTTTAAAAAGGTACTCTTTTGGAAAGTCTGTTAAAAAAACTATTCTATAGACATCGCCATTTTCCGTATTTATAAAGCGCTAAATTCGCCAACTTGCAAAAGAGAAGAGAAGACGCTTGAAATCGTGTTTATTAGTGTTAATCGCAACTTCCTTCATAAAACAACAAAAAAGTCAGCTTTCCCATTTGGACAATTAGTAATTTGAATCATCGTTTAACGACATTACTCGTTTTACCTTAACATTAAAGGCGAGGAGGTAATTATGTTTTTATGCTAGCGTATTTCTCCAGTAATATGTAATTTAAATTTCTTTGTTAGGCAAACTGCAAACATTACTTACCACATATTAAAATTTTCTAATAATCGACTAGACTACTATTATAAATCATTCTTAAACAGTTCCTAACAGGTTTCTCTCCTGAGGCAAGCACCAAAAAACCTTATTTTAATTGTTAATATAAATAATTGTTCTTGTCGTGAGTCATGGGAATTAATAATTAGTATGTGCGCGTGTTACGTATGCGCATAAATAAAATGCAAAAATACATATATTATAGATGCGTGCCCGTTCAGCGTCATTGTAATTGAAGAAAGGAATTGAATATTTAATTCGTGCCGACTATATAATTGCGATTTGTAAATATGACCTTTGTACACACTTAGGCCGTGAGTAGTATATGTAAATGTTATTGATATTAGAACTATTAAAGTAGCTATTTCTATTGTAAAAAAAAAAAACAGAAATGCGTATGCGTATGAATAATATTGCGGTAACCGACTTAATTCTGTTCAAGGTTGTAAAGTTTTTAATAGATTACACATTTACAAGATACCATATTAAATTGTATCTTTCCATTCTGTGAGACAAAAAACTCATCTCAAGTATTTGGGGAGAGCGGGAAAGATAGAGAATTTCGGTTAATTTCTGTACCAATTGGCAGTCACTGAAGTATACGAGGGCGACCTGAAATATTTCCGGAAAACACGGTATTAGTGTGGTTTTTTATTTTTCGATGTAGTCTCCTCGAACATCAATACACTCTTTCTCAAACAGTGCTCCAGTCTCTTCAAGCCGTCGGAAAAGTCAACTCATTTGAGGCAAATCTCTTTCTTCCTAGTGATTTCTTCAGATTTGGGAATACGAAAAAGTCGTTGAGGGCTAGGTCTGGTGAATATGGAGGATGAGATTTTTTCCGCTGCAAAAGAGGTCGTTTTTCCTTTAATACTGCATCGAATTGTTTCAATAAATCGCTGTAGTTTTCCCCCGTGATCGTCCTTGCCTTCTGCAAATAGTCGATGAGGATCACACTTTGGGAATACCAAAAAAAATGGTCGCCATGACCTTTTCGGCCGACGGAACGGTCCTTGCTTTCTTCGGAGCCGATTCGCCCAGAAAAGTTCACTGCTTTGACTGTTCCTTGGTCTCCGGTATGAAGTGATGGATTCAAGTCTCATCCGCGGTTACGAACCACATGAAGAAATCCCCTGGATTGCGTTAGATCTTGGCCAGACACGTCTCCGAAACGGTCACCCGATTTCGCTTTTGCTCCGGTGTGAGCGGTATCCATCGCGTCGAAAGCGTTGTTATGCCCAAAGTTTCATGTGGGATATGGCCAATGCGTTCTTATAAGATGCCTGTTGCCTCTCCTATCTCTTTCAGCTTCAATTAGCAATCGGCGAACACGACATCATGAGTCTTGTCAACCATTTCATTGTTGATAGCGGTTTTTGGGCGTCCACTGTAGTCCGTCACTTATGCTTATGCGGCCACGTTTGAACTCGCCCACCCAGAAGCTTATGGTTGAAAATGATGGAGTACATCCGCCATGAATCTCTAGCAAAATATTTCGAATTTCCGTGGCCGTTTCCCCAGCCATTCAGAAGTGTTTTATCACTGTACGAAATTCTTTTTTGTCCATTTTTGCGAAACCGCCTGGCTTGCTACACAGAACATACTCTTAAATAACAACTGTTGACAGTTACCATAAAAAAGGTTGGCCTTGCCGACCAATGAATTCACTTCAATCTTCGTGCGTCATCCCTTGTCGATTCCGAAAATATTTCATGTCGCCGTCGTATATGACTATGTCGACGTCTTCCAGGATTAGTGACAAATATATTATTAGTATATGGCAAATTGTTTCGGTATTTTTCTTTAATTTTTAGCCATACCTTTGCGTAAAACGATACAATTATCTATTTACTTCAAAATAATCACAAATATTCTAATTCTGCTATTCGAAATATGAAGGCCATAAGTTGAGTCTGTTGGACGCTATAGCATCATCGCCTCTAAACATTCTGTTAACTCTGTATATCATTTTACACACATAGGAGGAACGAAAAAGGTTTAGCTTACATCTACAATTTTAACGAATATCTAAGTACTTCGGCAAGTTCTTAATAATAGCTGAAAAGACATTTCTATTTTAGCTTTCCCCCTGTTCAAAGGTTATAGTTATAAATTATATTTCCATTACACTATACTATATGCTATACGAATGTGATATTTCGAGAGATTTAGAAGCACACAAAAGAATTCTATTAGTACTTATACAAACTCACAATCACTCATGCTCCAAAAACAAATTAAGCACATCTGAAAACATCGCCGAACGGATTTTTTGCAAATGAATTATAAACAATTTACTCAACCGTTCAACTAAATTTTAAAAACACAATATTTACATTTGCCTTCTAATACTGACAATTTATTCCATCCTGTTTGTACTGTCTTCATAGTTTATTTATACATTTTGTTCCTCATATAATTTATTTTGATTTTTTTTAAAAAACATCAGTTAGTTCCATGCGCATTTATTATCGCATACATATGTTCGTGATTCTCCTCAATAAATAAATAAATGATATCGCGCAGTATCATTTACAGCTGTTGCTGTACTCTATTGGGTTATCATCGTTATATTAGTTCATAATATTATGTTCTGGTATTAATAAACTAATATCTCGATCGGCACTCCCAATATAGCAATACTGCAAAAGGTCGCAAGAGCTTATAACCTTTGTTACGGCTTTCGTTAGGCATTTTATCAATTTCAATTCTCACTGAAAATGATACATTATTTGTTCCGTAAGAGTGCGCACTGACAAATAAGTTATTTTCCAGCTATCTTAGATGTAGGGCGCGGCAGAATATACGAATCATTTACTTTGTGCTTGTGTTATCAACTAAGGAAATTATGGGAACCGTTCTGATTTATTGTCCTGTCATGTATTTATTGTCTTGGTCTATTACAATAAATTCTTGTTGAAATGGGTACTTTTTACCCTAATTATAAGACGCTATTAAATTACATTGACTCGGTTAGTGGTAGGAAAAGCCACAATATTACAGTGAGCTTTGAAGGTTGTGGTTTATTTGTAATTAGATTACGAAAACACATCGGTTGGAATGTATAACAAAATATCACTACGAATTTTGCTTAAAATTTTCTATAAGAAGATATCTTTTTTGCCACGTAAGGTGTTCAACTGAGTGCATATCGTCTACTATTTGTAGTGACTCCACTATCAGCGTCGAAGGATTTTATAGTTTTTCTATCGCCTCAACTATTCCTTTGTAATTGTTGTGAATAGTTTGTAAATTCGTCAAAACTTGAGTATCTTTAAGATTAAATTGTAAAATTACAGGCTGTACTAGATGAAAAATTTCAAAATAGTAAAGTCCTTAAATTAATATTAATATGAAACACTCGTTAGTGTTTAGTAATGGTAAAATTACGATTTTCTTGCATTTTACCAACATTATAAATTTCTAAAAAAATATCAATTACGGTAGGATTTGAACCCACGACCTCTGCGTTACCCACGGAACGTACTGACCACTACACCGGAAAAAAAATGTGAGTTCAAATCACTTTTAACACTTATAATATCTAGGTATTAAAAGTGATTTTTATTCACCTTCAGTCTCGTGGCGGTAGTGGTCAGCACGTTACACCGGTAACGAAGAGGTCGTTAACTTGATATATTTTTTTAGAAATTTAAAACGTTGGTAAAATGCAAGAAAATCGTAATTTTACCACAATAAACTGCTGTTTATTCACATTCCTTAACACGTAAGACTCGGTCATGGCGTTTGAGATATAATAACACTAGCGATTTATTTATCCATAGGTAGAAAACAATACTCAACATACATAATAACGCTGTTAAATACCAATACCATGAGTAGCTGCATTTAACAGCATTATTATTAGAGAATGTCTAAATTATCTTATAGGTCATCATTCCTGGTTCTGATCCAAGAATCAATTTTTAAATCGTCTACATATACAAGTACATGGTATGCCAAGAACGTAAATAGACCATTAAGAAATAGAATAAATAATAGCGGTCTCAAATTTGAACCTTGTGGCAGCTCAGGTGTAGAACAAAACTGCAATGATTTATAACCATTAGAAATTACGTAATTGCTTATACCTGTAGTAAGTAAGAATAGAAGTTGAAGTAAGGGCGAATTAAATGCAAAGGAGGTCAGTTTGTTAAGCAACAGTCCAGTGTCAATGGTATCAAATGCTCGACTAGGATCTGTGTAGCTTGCTGCCCTTTGGTCCTAGCCATCCATCTCTTAATAGACTGACTGCATTGGCGTTACTAGATTTGTTTGTTCCTATTGATCGTCCACTTACAAATCCATGTTGGTAAAAGGAATTGAAAGCCTTGTGGAAAATGCACGAATAGATATTTTCAAACACAGTTGCAAAGTTGGAAAGTATTGAAATGGGGGTATAGTTTTCCAGTTGCGTTTTGCCATCGTTCTTGAAAACAGAACAAATTGTTGTTCTTCACCAACGCTATGAGAAATCAACAGTTGTGATAGATAGATTAATATGTACTAAAATGAGTTCATTACCAGTACTAAAGAGATGCCGGGACACTGTGAAATTCACAAATTCGTTTAGAAGATTTAAGAGGAATACGATTTTTAATTAATTCATTTGCCTCTGGGTGGCACGTTATACCTATTTCTACTGCAAAATATAAAACATAAACGGTCCACTCAAAGAGTGATATGGGTTGAAAAATTGTGACAAACTACGTTAAATAATAACTGGAAAACGTTTTTTAAAATACATAAGATTTTGGAAAATGGTATTACGATTATTACTTAAAAAATATCGCACAATTAACAAAAAAGAACAAATTCTGTACCATAAAAAGCTTCTTAAAAGTATCGAACAGTTCTATACATGTCACAGGGTTGACAGTGTTGTCGCCTATTAGTACTTTAGTACTTGCACGGTAATTATGTTACCAACGAATATTCTAGCTTAGGAATAGGTCAGTTTAATATAAATTCGATAAACACCTATTATACTCGCATTTGAAGTAGCGCAAGGTTAAATGGCAAATGGAAGATGAATAAATTCGATATAATATTATAAACCTTCGCTAAGTATTTCTAATTTTCATAATATAATATTTTAGTAATTTTACGTTAAACCAATTTAGAAATTCGTACGGTACGAATCAAACCTATTCCATATTACACTCCTCGCGAAAAGTCTAACAGATTAAATACGCGTTTATTCTTAGAGGTGAGTAATACACCGAGCTAACCGCAAAACGCAGTAACTTTTACAAACTCGTATTAAACGTGGCGCGGAGATGTTTTCCTAGAATCGGACGGAACGCACGTTGTTCTCGTCGTTCAACGGCTCTCTTTCTTTATCCCGACATTCACGATACATGCATACGTAGAGTTGAGCGTGTGTAGAAACGTGTTTCTGATTTTGCTTAAAAACTTGTCCATTGTAGTTTGCCCATTTATAGACGAACATTACGGACTTCACAATACAAACATATGCGATACGCACGCCTAGACATGCATGAATGCATCTTCGTATACTATCGTTCAAAAACATTGTTGGTTATAATTAAACTGCTACTACACAAAGAAATGGGCCAACACTTAGATAATTCTATTGCACATACAGTAGCATTTATAAATTGGGTGACACTATGAATTATCGTAATAGAAATGTATTGCTACATAATTGAACAACTACAGAAAAAAAGTACTAGTTGGTGTGTTCTGCAATTTAAGCGGGGAATGACTGCGTACAACATAACTAGTCTCGGCGTTTGCGTACTCACATCATTTATGATCGTGACTTTCATGAGTGAGCATAGGCGATGCGGACACAGGAATATTTACACATAAAATAATTATAAAAATATATATAGTGTTGAAACACTTACTGTTTTAAGAAGTTTCCACGATATCACAAACTGGGTAGCATCTATTAAATATTAGAATCGTTAAATACGTTTTCACACTTGTTTCAGTCAAATGAGTACGGCGTGGACAATAAATATTTTTTAATAATGAAAACCATCGTTCAACATCGAGCGATGTTATATTTGCAAATTTAAAGTAATCCTTGTGAAAACTTAATGGATCTTTCGAAGCACCTTCACAAATTTGTTTTACTATAAGGAAATCTGAACCCTTTTCAATAACACTTTTAAATTTTCGTATAACACTTTCATTTCTTGGTTTTCCGCCGTACATAGATGTGAGTGAACATCATCCACAATTTCAACAAAATCCACAAACGACACCGAATCATTTCGTAATTTATCAATTTCCTCCGCTAGTCCATAGTAGTTCTTGCGAATACTTTCTAAATCACATTTTACCTGACTATCTTGAAACATTTTCTGGTTTTTCTTGGTAGCTTTGGCGTGCCTGGGATCGAATTGTAAAACTACTTTCTTCACTTCATCAAAATGTTCGCAGTACTAAAATGCAGCCTTTAACCATGTTCCCCAACACATAGTAATCGGCTATGGTGGTTTAGGCACTTTGGCACAGTTCGTGAAATCTTTTTGAACATTTTGGAGACTTTAGAAATACTGCATTCGTATGAGCAATTAAAGCATTTACTCGTGGATATCAATTTTGCTTTAATTCCTCTTACAACATAGTCACGAACGGATGGAATACAGTTTGTTAACGATGCCCGGCTTGGTAATGTATAATCCGAATACTTGTTCCAGAAGGAGACAAATGCTTGTTGGTCTAGTAAAGTGAACGGTACATTACATAGAATAAAACAAATATCTATATCAAATATTAATTGTTCGCTGTATTGTTTGCAGATTGCGGATTGCAGAACGATGTTTTATACTTTTTAGGTGGCGTTCACACTTCCACCTGCTGGTACATGTCAAATAGTTGTCGCACTTTACACATTTAATTCTATCGCCTTCGTATTCTAAATCCGGCATACTCGCTAGTACGCTTTCTAGTTTATTCGAAATACACCGTTTCCGAAACGTACCTAGATGCGATATTTTCTAAGTATGTGTGGACTGACAAGCACTCACAACAACCAGTCGAATAATACTGAACAAGCATGCTGTGATACGGGTACTCGATTCTCCTTCGCCCTTCACCCCTCTACATTGTCCTCCGCACGGCACTGAAACTTGCCCCTCTTTGCCGAAATTAGACATAACATCTTTAGAGATAAAGACGGCCATAAGATATAATTGCTCTTAAGTTTGTTTTATACTTCCTATTCATGAGCTCATGCGAATATCTATGGTAAGCGATCAAAAGAGATCCGTTACAATCGGTGTTCCTCAAGGACGCGCATTGACTCCATATTTATTTTCAATATTTATTAATTATATTGTGATTTTACCATAAAGTTATTTCATAGCAATGTACACTGACCACGCAACTGTAATAGTAACTGACAATGTACACAATATACAGAAAAAACTTTCGGTGTGCTAGAGCAGTTTAATTGGTTTGAGTTCAATAAACTACCTCACAATATAAGCAGGACTAATTACATTAGCTTCACCTTAAATCGAGCCTCTACTGCACGGCGATTAAATTTATCCATTGTAAATACTTCTGTAAACAGAGTGACTTCAATCAAAACAAAATGGCAGAGACATGACCCAAGTTCCCGTATATTACAAATAATTTTTAATATTACCAGTTAAGAAGGATAGCTAATCTAGAAATATTAAAATTAGTGTATAGCTATAACAGTGAATGAGTCATAGCTGGTGTTTTGAAAATGATACCGTGTGGATCTTACGTACGAAATGTCAAACTAAAGTATAGGTTAGAAATATTAAGTTTTACGAATATGACAATTGTAACATCCAGCTACACATATAGGCGCCTGTACGTACAGATGATTGAAGCGAACGGAAAAACAATGGATAGAGCGTAGTAAACTAAGTTGCTAATTAAATTTCATACACGTACGACTTCGTCTTCTATGTGCAACTTAATGACATCTCCAAGAAGCTTCAATTATTAAATGTTGGCGACTGCTACACGGGCCTCATTATATTCTTCGGATGATGTTTATAGGAGCGTAAACATGTTTAAAGCTAAATGATTTGCGTCTGCATACCTGCGTATATGGCCAGGGCAATAAATTAAAGATGATATACGATCAATAATTGCTGAAGAATTTTAAATAATTTAATTGAATATAAGTGTCTACCCTTTCAGCTACTAAAGCGGCAAAATTACTACTTTTAAATGTGCATATAATTTTAAAAATTAGTTTTTTTTACTAAATTCTATCCTGTTTCGAAACTTGTATTATCCAATGGATAGTTATTTTTAAGTAATAGCGTTAGCGATGCTTATAAGTCACTGATTAATCATAAACTTGCTCTGTAAAGGTAGTAACGATCTCAACTTCTATTTACTGACTTGGAGATTCCTATAATTGAAACTGTAAAAAGGCAAAACATAATTTTCAAGATTAATGGTTCTGTTAGGTACGTGTTGATTTTGGCAAGTCTTAAATTAAATTTTTCTTTAATACGGTCACTTTTTAGTGCTAACGGACATTGTTTAATTATGAAATGTATGTATAAGATTCTCCAAAAGAAAGTTACAATTTGAAACTGGTGTAACATTTGGATGAATGATTTTGTAACCAGAAGAAAACCCTGTATTCCAAAAACTATGGAATTTAGTAGATTTATTGAATTCACTGTTGAACTAACTTTCCTCTATGATGTAAATAGCGTTTTCTACTTGATTCCATTGAATATTATGATAAATGAATCTCACCGGGGTAAATGTGTGCAGGAGATATTTATACTAGGTCTTCATACAATATTAGGAATTCACATCAGATAATGAACGATTATTCTGAAAGTAGAAATATCAGACGTACGTGTAGTAGCAATTAGGTATTCGAAGAACAATTTATTTTGGAAAGCTTGATAGATAACTATGCCATACATCTTTTATTATCTCAATCATGCGTTTTCAATGCTTTGATGCGATTTTATTTCGTAGGAGCTGAACGTGGAACTGTAACTTAACAATAAATGTTATAACATATTAGTAGTTCTTCTTGCAACTTCAAACATGTCAGTTATCTGCTATTTCCAACCATTCATTTAAGATTTCTTAGTAAATTAATTTATTGCTTTTGAAGCTGGTAATTGTGAGTACATGCCGAAATTAAAAATAGCTATCGCTAATAGTGAAAACCAACTATACTTCGTTCAATTTGCCAGCTAACCTACGTAATCAATTACATCAAAATCATACGAGCTTTTTACAGAGTTGGCACAACACATTCTCATCCGACATTGAATTTTGTTTTAGTATCAGCTGTTTGTATTGGATAGTCTGTGTTGCCTCGATTACATGTTTGTATGGACAAGAATGCAATGTTAGCGTTTCAGCTACTACTGCTATTATAGCTGTAAGGTATGTAATAGTGAAGTAAAATGTTTAAACTTTAAAGGAATTGCAGCTACGTTAAAGCTAAGCGTGTCTACTATTACTTGTATTTGGCAGTCTATTGGGAATAATGAAATAGTGTCAATAGCGCAACTTCAAATCGTAGTCCCCCTCCCTTCCCGGTATATCAAATTGGGCTGCACCAAACTTATTACGAAAACACCTTATGCTTCCACTAAGGCAGAAATAGGAAAGTGATTATCAATTTCAATATAGTACATATATCAAATTCATAAAAAAGTATTGCCTACCATATAACCTGTAAGAAAGGACCAATTTTCTTTATTTTGAACACAAAGCTTCGAAGAAGTATCTAGCTGGCCATTTAATAGAGGAACATAATTAAACAATAACAAGACCATATAATCGGTCGAACTCCCTTTTGCTTTAGGGATGTGAGACGAAGGTTTAAATTTTCCAACACTAGAGCATTTGATTAATTTCTATAAGATTTAAAGTAGTAAACAAATTCAAATAATATTCTTCGACGTGCAATGTGGAAGAAAAGGAAAAAATCGTTACTGAAGAGAAAAGAAATTATTTCGAAAAAACGCATTTTTGTATGTATACTAGTGATGTTTTTATTAAAATATGTATAGGTACGTGCATTAGGGTGTAAAATGTATTGGTTAATCTAATATCGTAGTCAGGTGCTATAAATTAAATTTTATAAAGCCAGGAAGGCGAATCAATCTGATTGCTGGTTAATTTTACAAGACAATTCCCACTTACCGCATCTCTACGCTCTTATAATACATAGGCTGAAAAGTCCCGGACCTAATACATAGATGACGCTAGTTTTATTGCACTCACCTTTCTCTCAGTTAGTACTAACCTTCAAAAGACAGCTGTTAAAATTTCATGATATTCTATTCATTTGTTTGTGAGTTATTGTGCTAAGAGTCACGCTACTTTTGTTATTTTCAAAACAATGGATCAAAAACAATTTCGTGTTTTAATTCTACACTGCTTCTTGATGGGAAAAAATACCGTTCAAGCGAAGCAGTGGCTTGAAGAGTGTTATGGGGACTCCGCTCCATCAGAAACAACAATAAAACGTTGGTTTGCTGACTTCAAACGTGGTCGTAGAGACACCAATGATGCAGAACGCAGTCGACGTCCAAATGAGGCGGTAACACCAGAAAACATCAAAAAAATCCACAAAATCGTTTTGAATGATCGAAAAGTGAAGTTGCGTGAGTTAGCTGACATCGTAAAGATATCAAAAGAACGTATTGGTTTTATATTGCATGAGCATTTGACTATGAGAAAGCTCTGCTCAAAGTGGGTGCCGCGTTTGCTCACTGTTGACCAAAAACAAGAACGTGTTGATGATTCTGAGCAGTGTTTGGCCATGTTTAAACGTAACAAACCGGAATTTTTGCGTCGATATGTGACAATGGATGAAACATGGAAACATCACTTCACTCCGGAATCAAAACGATCGTCATCTGAGTGGACAGCAACTGGTGAACCTCGTCCAAAGCGCCCGAAAGCACAACAATCGGCTGGAAAGGTTATGGCCTCGGTATTTTGGAATGTGCGTGGTGTAATATTCATCGACTATCTTGAGAAAGGAAATACCATCAACAGTGAATATTATATAGCGTTATTGGAGCGTTTGAAGGCCGAAATTGCAAAGAAACGATCGCATATGGCAAAGAAAAAAATGTTGTTTCATCAAGACAACGCACCGTGTCACAAGTCAATCAAAACAATGGCAAAACTACATGAATTGAACTTCGAATTGCTCCCACATCCACCGTATTCGCCAGATTTGGTTCCCAGCGACTAGTGGCTGTTCGCAGACCTCAAAAAAATGCTCGCCGGTAAGAAATTTCGCACGAATGAAGAGGTTATCGCTGAAACTGAGGCCTATTTTGAGGCAAAAGATAAATCGTTCTACAAAAGTGGTATTGAAATGTTAGACCGGCGCTGGAATCATTGCGTTGCTCTTGATGGAGATTACGTTGATGAATAAAGCTAATTTTCAGCCCATGTGTTAGTAAATACACGCCATATCTGCGACGTAACAGCAAGTAGTAGACACCATCAGATTTGTATGCCAAATACCTAAGAAATTGATATGATATTAATTTGAAATTAATCTGTTTCATGAATTTGTAGAGTAGAATGGCTCATCTCATGGTAAATTTTCATGTCATTTTATTGCATTCAGAAACTGAACTTGCAGAATTTTTTACAATTTCAGCGAAAGTAGCTGTCAAAGATTATTGTGCTGTGCTTTGTCTAGATGGTGTAATTTCCCTTTCTTCTTATACTCTTTTATACCATGATACACTGTAGCTTCTATTACACCAAAGAATAACACTGCGGAACACAATTTTTCCTGACACCTACATGAGGCTTGTTTTTTACTAACTTGGGTATGCCGAATCCGAAAATTGTATTAGTTTTTGCGTATCACGTCAAAATTATCTCTATGTGCCATACTATGCTCTTTGAAAGACCACTAATACGGCTAAGTTGTCTCTTAAGAACTGATAAGATATAAATAAAGTATAAATTTTTAATAATTAATTTATTTATTTATTTAAACACAATATTAGTCACAAGTGTAGTCAATTATTTATTTTAATAATCATTAAAAATTACGAGTTCTTGTAAAAACATAAACAATAATCAGAGATTAAAATTTCGTTTGCTGAACACGAGTTTCATGGTTTTTAGATCTTGATGGAATCTTTCGCCTGCTTCATCGCTTACAGCACCCAAATTTTCGGAAACCTCTCAAGACGAATATAAAAGAAATGAAGCCTTATGCTCGTATTACAACCTAATCGGTGAATTTTTTAAAGCATTGATTCACTAGATCTTTGTAATACGAATAGCGAATGAAGTCCATGCATCTTTCTCAGCTTCGTTCATAGAGCTTAAAAAATTTGGATCTGCCAAATTTCTAATTTGAAGTCCATCAAATATCTCAGCTGTTATTTTTTCGTAACCTAATAGTGGAAACTTTTGACATATCTACTTGAAGCAGTCTCCTTGAAATTTGTTGTAAAGAGGTGGCAAATTTCTTT
This sequence comes from Trypoxylus dichotomus, assembly GCA_023509865.1. Taxonomy (NCBI): domain Eukaryota; kingdom Metazoa; phylum Arthropoda; class Insecta; order Coleoptera; family Scarabaeidae; genus Trypoxylus; species Trypoxylus dichotomus. The sequence goes on along the minus strand of CM042074.1, from coordinate 39,640,972 downwards.
TTCTCTGTTGACTAAAAGTTCACTTGCAATATTCTTTTGTCCATTATCTAAGGATGTGTCAGTTTCTAGGTTGACTATCCCAGAGACCCAGATGCCGTAGAAAAAAACGCAACGTAATAGAGAAAATGGATGTCATATTTGGCATTACCTATCGCTATATACCTATATTAGTTAGAAATAAATCAGATCTTAGTCAGCACAAGAAGAAATTATTGGCCAGTGTCAATTTTCTTTCAATACATAACAGGTAACAATAATTGTTTATATATTATCCTGTAACCGCTACTATGTTTTTGCAATAGCAGCAACCTTCGTTTTCGATGTATCTAGTTCACATCTTCTTAAACATGTTGAGTATATTCTGTTTTGCAAGCACGGACACCTGTCCTAAACTTTGAATTCTTGTTTTTGTGATGGTCATATTTGACTTCCACTTCTAGATTCCAGGTGGTGGTTCCGTAGTTGCGAAAACAGATACATGAAGGCTATTATAGTCCTATAGATCACTATAGTAAGGGAATAAGGAAAAATGAAGTTTCACAAGAAATAGCTGGTGATTAAAAACGAGAGATTACCAAGTTTAAATTTTTTTATACAAAAAAATAGTTTTAGAAAAAGTTAAAAGAACTCTCTAGTGATAGCATATTCGTTAGGGATATTTTGGTAATAACCAAATTGGAGAATTCTTTAAGATTGAAGGAATGTTAGTTAAAGCAAAGTATCTGCACATATTGGCGTTATTTTGTAAGGCGGTGTGAAGTTTGTATTTGTAAAAATGGGTTTATTTTCTCATCTCGTCTTTTTTCTACTACCACACTATTTTACGAAAGTTACACGCGCTTACAACTAATAACCAACATTCGAGGAACTAACTTGAATGTATACATACATAATTATTATCATTGTCGAAAACATTGGTCATAATTATACCAATTAAGCACAGTTGTTTCACTTTGCAACTTTGTTTATTGTTATCGTTATTGTTACGGTTATATCTCCTCTTTTTTTTGCTTTTGCCTTTTCTCATTCTCCGACACGATATGACCTTGAGGCCAACAAAATATACACACAACCACGCTGCACATATTCGAATGTATGTACGTATGTATATTATAATGTGCTGAAATTCATTAGCGGAACGGCGACTAATTATTTGAGTATGTTAATTGCGACATTCTCGGTATTATTACGTTGAATGACATGCATGAAACACAATCGCAAAACGTTTTGCGGTTTTTCAATTGATCTCCTTCCCCCCCTCAACTCGTCCCTGGATGACGACGCGTTTGTTTTGTGTTTCAATTGTTGTCGCCAAACGAAGGAGGAGATGGCGGACGTTAAAGTAACGTAGTGTGTACGGGAATTGTTTAATAATTTCCCGGTGTCGCTTCTACGGCGACGAACGTAATTAAAAATTTGCGTTACACTTTTGCTGCCCATTCTAAATATAGTAACTGTGGCGTGGTACATTCATATTTTGGTCGGAGTTGATTGTAATAAGATACGATAAAGAGAATGATATATACCGCTGCCTTCGATATTCTGCTTTTGAAACGTTCTATACATGCTATATTTGAATAGTTTTATCCTTTAAAAAACTAATAAAGTATGTCGTATTCAGTTTAGGACGGTGTTCACTGTAAAATATATACATACATTACTATCTCACGTAAACGTAATAATAGATTCAATGAGGTGATTTTTCAAATTCTAATATAAACCAATTAATAGGCTATTTATAAATATTTAGCTACTCCATTAAAAGCTGTTGTATCTTAATTGTAGATAAAAATAAAAGCGGACTAATACTTACAAATATTTTTATTAAAAAATTACACGACCGTTCTCTTTTGAATTTTACACATCCTCAGATAGAACAGATAAGATAACGTATTGTATAGATGTAATGTAGATTAATGGTAATAAATATTTAAAATTGATGTTTTGTACTTACCATTCTAGACTAGACTCAAGAACAATTTACTGATCATTGGAGAATGTGAAGAACTACACATAATAACAATGAAATTATAAACAGCAATTACGTACAAAATGTAAAACAAAGAAACGGATGATAATAATTGTGTAAAAGTATAGAATAAACACATTATTGTTTTTAATGTGTTTATTTTGTTTTGTTTTTTTCAAAGCAGAATACAATAACTTTTTTTCGTAATAGTTATCATAACAAAAAATTATAATAATCCGCTTATAATGGACTCCAAGGGAGCTCCTATAAATGTCTATTATATCCAAGTGTCCGCTATATAGGAAGGAGGAGATAGGTGTGAAATAATAGCAAAGTTTTATGTGAACGTTTATATTTTAAACACCTAAATAACTCTGGAACCCGTGCCGCAGAAATAATTTTATAATAAACTAAAATAATATACAATAATAATGTATCTTCATATGTGTATACAATATATGTACGAATATTATATTTGCAATGTGTGTTTGTATAATCGATATCCTTGGAAGTTTACCTGTACAATTAGTAAACAGTAAACTTCATAAAGGATCTAATATAAACGTTATTTATATATAAAAGCAATTATATTATCTTTTTGTAGAGTTTACAACATTTTACTGGGTGTTCGAACTAATATGGACGGTAGTGTACATATACAACCTATACACCCGCCATTCGATCTATGCCAAAAAAGAGTGCAAAATGCATGCTTGTGATTCGTATATGACATCAGACAATCTGATCACATCCTACACAGTTTTTCAGATTGCAAGTACTTCAATATGCGACATCGCGTTTTTTACGTACAGTATCGTTCAATGCGGGTATTTAATTACATAATAGTACATTTCGCAACCTAAACACACTATCGCAACATAAAACACATTGTTTAAGTGCCCATTTTCATATAGTATTTATAACACTGCCCCTTTAGGAAATAACAGGTTGCTCTTTATGCTTAAAAGATACATGCGCCAATGCTGGTTCAACGAATATTATGCTGAAGATTACTTGTTGGTTACGCTGTTGTCTTTTTATAATTTTTATCCCATTATCGAATCATTTTTCATCTCTCTGTATTGTACTTCAAAAGTTGGATGAAGGAATGATAGTGCTAACAAACCTAACTGCAATTTCTACAAATATAAATACTGTTGTTATTATTATTGCACTATATATAATATTTTCTCTTCCTCCTCCACATCAAATCCAGATACTGGTTCTGGATTCAGCTGAAATCATCCGCTGAGGTCCTCCATTATTATTGTGTTATTGTTATTATTCTTAGTATTTACTCGGTAGTCCAGTGGTTAGAAGGCCTGCACCCGAATATGGCAACTCAGATGTCGTGCGTTCGAAACCTACATCGGTCAGATATAGTGCCAGTACTTTTACGGGCGGGTTCGGTATACTCCCGAGATACCATTCGCCGGTTGGAAAAATAATTAACGGCAAAGGGGTATAGTAACAAGGTAATGAAATACTTTACGCGCACTCTTCCTCGATATTAAAGTTCCGGAGATTATAACAAGCTAAAATAATAGTTAAATAATGTTATTGTTATTATTATCGTTATTATTGTTGTTATTATCTTTTTTAAGCCCATTGAGACATGAAAATCACATCACAATGTGATGGGTTTCAAGCCACAAGTTGGTTATAAAACAACACGCATGCTTTCATTGAGTCAAAGCTCTGTTGTGGTCATTTAGTTCACGCTAAGCGCACCAAAGACATTAGAATCTTTCAGCAAAGGGAATATCAAATTATTGACAGAACACGTAGTCCTTAAGTATCATTTATACCAATTAGTAATATTTGAAGACTAACTCTTCCAGGATATTAGTCAAAAGCTTCGAGCTGCCCTAAACATATTAAGCGAGTTTCCACAATAGATCTTTCAGGTTGTTCTAATAACTATTATTATTTAACACACACATTTAAATTTTAGAAAATAATAGAGCATCAAGCGCTTTGATGAAATGGAACAAAGGGAGATTACGTCAAGGAAGGCATTTCTACAAAATCTGCGGAAGCATAGGAATTAACATTTGATGACGCTCTCAAGAAGCATCCTTCTGTTTGCTTTCAATCTTTTCTCTATAGAACAGTATTTACTTACATCTGTGTTTGATTTGTTTAGTTTCTATCTTTAATTTTTGCAATTCAAAGTGTCGGTAAAGATTTTCTTTCACTTTTATCTGAATCTTCCCACAGCATATACATTTGAAAATATAATTTAAAAGAAATAATTTCGTCTTGTAGTACCTCTTAAAGTTATTTAATTTCTTCTTTATTTTTCATTAAACCTCTCCCTTAATTTATTTATATATATTTTCATTTTTATTATAATTGATACCAGCTTACTTTCGCAAAAAGTAGTAAGATAATATTTACATAAATTATTCCTATTCCTTAATGGAAATGCTTTTGTCTGAGTATCCTATTAAGTGTATCGTGTACTGAATGAAACAAAAACAAGTATCACAAACCAATACGCCAGATATAATTAACGTATCTCGGTAGCGTTTTCGATCCGATGCCCGTCATTAATTACCTCTTTATTTACAATTCAGCAACAACAAGTCCAACAACCTGTATTTCCATAAATACGCGTCTTTACTCTTCAGTCTATATATAGTACTATCGAAGCGACTTTGTTTCAAACGCGGTAGGGTATCGAGATATATCCGAGCTAATACATTGGGTATCGTCTATTGAAGCATGGGGACGTTTCTGTACATCGAGAAGATCCTTCTGCGGCGACCAGTTTACTATTTGTACTGAGGAATTCCGAGTACGCCCAATTAGGTGGGCCAAGTGGCCGCATCAATCTTACCATTGTGCCGAGATCGAGATACATCCGACGATATTTCTCTCCTAACTTCGCCGCGATACCGCGGCCAACCTAAGGCGAGGGCCTGTGAGAACGGCGGCTGCTGGGCGATCTGATTTCGAGTCGTTCGAGAGAACAGCCGCCGCTGCATTCCGTGAAATTGCGTGCTTGCGAGAGTCGCGCCGCATAAACTAGCCGGCTGTCGATGTTTCTCGACGCGTTGGTCGCATTCGGAAAAAGGAATCCGCTTCGAATCGATGCTAGAAAAGGAATGAGAAAATTAATACCGATCGTCATAGCGCGATTATGTTCCAATAAGGGAACAGCAGCGGTTGATAGATGGTATTGTTAGTGCCCATTTGATTATCTTTTTCATGTCAATATAGCTATTTTTTTTATTCTCTGCGTATTTCCTAAACTAATTAAATAAATTAAATACAGTACTTTCAAGGAAAGATTTCGATAAAATTCGATGTGAAAATTACGTCAGGCTGCTTACATAGTTTTCAGGTATCACTGTAATTTATTGAATAATTGATATGAATAAATAGATAACAAATACATATTTTATTCCATCCATATGATACAAACTATACCGAATAAGTCAAACTTAATAACAACGACAGCAACAAAGTTTAGTCCATCAGAACAAACACTAATTGCAATAAAGAAAAGTGAAACAAAGCAAAAACAATTCCATTTATATGATTAATCAAATAATTAGACAACTAACTAAGCAGCTACAAAAAATTCTCGTGTTATAAAATGTATCCTCCAACGAAGAAGTAGGTAATTTGTTTCACATTCGGATACCCCGACACAATAGTACTTTATTTCTTAAGAATTTGAATACATATATTCAACATCACCATGGTATATTACAATTTTTACGCATGTTTAACCTAAATACCATGAGGCCTAACCACGCATATTTGACTTATATAAATTGGAAGGTAAAGTAGGAATTGCAGCAGTACAAGTATGCAAAAATATTCAGCCTTAACTTTACTTAACAAGAAACTTAATAGGACATTAAAAGAACGATTATGGTGAGTTAACAATTACATCCTGTTACAGTATGGCACAGAAGAAGTATATCATACATTTAAAAAAATGCAAATAGGCTTACTACTACGTGGCGTTCTACTTTTTTCTTTGGTTCCACTGCTACTTGAATGTATAATAAATTGTCCACCTGTACGCATAGTATAATAAGAAAATAAGCAAGTTCAGTTTATAAAGGAATAGAATATATACAACAACGGCTACAATAAACCCAATAAAGTATTATTTAACGTGCGTTTTGGAGTATTTACTACTGAAATTTCTAGAATTTGCTATAAATAGTATAAAGTTACTATTATTAAGAATAAAATATTTTTGAAAACTCATGAACACAATTCTAGGTCTAAGGCTACGACATTTGCTTGAAATGTTTACTTTTTTTATAAAATGCTTTGCGTGAAGAAGAATATGAAATTGCGAATATTTCCTATGCAAATTGGAATGAATCAGCTTCAGCAAGTGCTTGCTATGAAAATGGAAGGAAAAGAAAAGGTTGGATTTACCAATAAATCAAAAACGGATAGTGAGCAGTTTTACCTAACTCGGAACTACTGTAATTGAACAATGGAACCACTTGCCAGAAATACGTAGCAGAATCGGAAAGGCCAGATCTACTAATAATGAAATGAAAAATCTGTTCATAAGCCATGATATAACATTAAACACCAAGATAAGACTCTTGCGCTGTTATGTGTTCTCCGTTTTGTTTTACGGGACGTTTACTGAAGCCACAAGGAGGGAATTGGAAGCATTTGAGATGTGGTTGTATCGCAGAATACTAAAAATACTGTGAACAGAACACATAACAAACATCGAAGTTATGAAAAGGATCGGAAAAAAAAGAAAGTGGTTAATATCGTGAAAATTCAGGAACAACAATATTCAGGACAGGACGCATAATGAGAAATGAGAATAGATTTCACCTAATGCAGAATATTCTACAGGGAAAAGTAATGCGAAAGAGGGGTAGAAAACGTATTTCTTGGTTTAAAAATTTCAGAACCTGCTTCGGCATGAATACCAGTGCATTATTCCCATCAGCAGCAAACAAAGCTAAAATAGCGTGCATGGTAGTCGACATCCGAAAGCGATAGGAACTATTAGAAGAAGAAGAAGGACTTGGCAAATTATTACAAACCCAGCTAACCGTTGGAAATGTCTTCTCTGAACAGACGAGTACATATTTAAAATTATTAAATAAACATTTAAACAAATATTTAAACATTTGAAATAAAATGGTGCATTTACGTGTTATGATGTAAAGTTGTCAACTGTTAAATATGGAGGTAATAGCATGTATGTGTGGGGATGTTTTGGTAACAATCAAGTCGGTGAATTGTCAAAAATTGGGAGAAAATTGGAAGGGAGGGAATTGAAAGGAAAAATATTCTCGATATTCACAGCTGCGGATGTAGATTTTGTAGGAAATTTATGTGCACTTAGTTTACGCCTGAGAAAATAAAGTGCATGATTCACAATGGCGCATTGAAATAGCATCCGTAAAAGAATAACGATACTATTTGTATATTTAGTTTGCCAAAATACCGTATTACTCCATTTTGTAATGTTGAATATGCTATATTAGTCTACCTCCTTAATATGTGATGTAAGCTAGGTTGTGTCTTCCGTACTAATTAGATTGATATCGCAATTTTCGCTGTACAGGTATACACCAAGTTACAGGAAATACACGTACATACATACATAACAGCAACATGAATAGAAATAAGCTAGATATAAACCTAAAAATTAAGTAAGTACAATTCATTTGTAACGCTACTAATAAACATATATTCAATAAAATTATATAAACAGAAAAGAAAATGTATTCATAACAAAGCAAAAAAAATACCTGGCGATACGAGCAGAAATGACTACAAGGATTGAATTAAAGCTATCGGCGTTAATATCGGAGAGGTCCGCGATTTGATTAAAATCGGAACACGTCAAGGAAATGGGAGGCCTCATTAAAACGTTTGTCCTGTTAGTGTTGCAGTAAAAAGTGAAAGATGATGTTCGCTGTGGGTACAAGAAAATTACACTTAGATAGTAGCCATGGACAGTCAATTTCATTATGAAACAGAGAAAACAAGAACTTAAATAGAGACATAATTCTCCTCACGTAAAGCACTGTGAAATTAAATTTCTTCAGCAGAGCATCATACTCGATATTTCGATCGGGATAAGTTCCTTCAAGCAAGAAATATAAAAATTTCAGAAACCTCCTTTGAACAGACTCTGCGAAATTTACATGAGTTATATAAGTGGGAAACCAGATCAAAGCACCGCATTCGAGTCGGGACCGAATGAGAGAAGAAAATAAAGCAGACAATGCTTTCATGTTAAGGAAATCCTTGCGGTTGCGATAAATGAATCCGTAGATTTTATAGCTCTTGGAAACAATTACCGAAATATGGTCAGAAAAAGACAAAGAGCAATCAAAAAGCATCCCCAAATCTCTAACCGATAAAGCGATTCCCAACTGTCTCCCCAATAGTATATTGAAAAGATACCGGCTGTTTGCGTTTGGTAAATGTTATATATAAGCATTTAGAAACATTTAGAAATAACCAATTTACTCTGCACCAGTCAGAGATGCCGCAGATATCTCTCTGAAGCAGTACGGTCAGTAGGAGTGTCAATAGTAGAGAACAGTTCAACATTGTCAGCATGCATAAGGACCCTTCCTCTTACACTATTAACGATATCATTAATGAATAAAAGAAATATCATCTGATCCTTACCATTATATATTGTATATGGCAACCATCTCTGAAGGAACAATAGTTTAATGTTATTTACATGTTTTGGCGTGTTACAGTTCTAATATACCAACATTGAATAAACTTTACGGATTCGCTGGGCGCTAGAAGCAAGTAAAAATAAGTTTCTTGAACGATATGTACTATAAAGTGTGTATTCGACTGGCTACAGCTACTAATGTAAGCAAACATACTTTGGGTTTCTAGAATTAGAAAAAGACATAACCGCCGTCGTAAATTTGTATTAAAACAAATCATCTTCGAAATATTTATTTACGTTAGAAGATCTGATTTACTATCCCCTATTTTTAATAACTTTATTATCGCGATTTATTTATACATATCAGTGCGAGCATTATTCACTCTCGTAAATGTGCAAAACTGTTCGCAAGCCGCTAAACAGAATCCGCGTGGCATCTGCGTTTCATTAAAAGTTTTCACTTTTGTTCGAATGATGATTCCGTACACATATACAATGCACACAGGCGTACATACGCTTCTCTCGCTTCGGATGTTTGTTTATTTTATATATCATAGTACATACATCCTTGTTCGCATAATACGCAGTCACCGTAAACATTTTCTTCTTCGATAAACTGAGCTATTTTTAACGGCGCGCAGTTTATTGCAGATCGTAAATTCTATGACATCACGCCAAAACAGATACGGGTATCTTTAAATAATAATTATTCCAGTGTCAATATTTTAGAAGCTTACGCTTTTATTTTCTTCCTGTAAAGTTTGAATAGCAAGAAAGATAGTACAAGTACATTCACTTGTCTGTAGCCAACTTGTGTATTCTTACATACAGTTTGAGAAAAAGGTATTCATACAGTGACCAATTTAAACATAATGACCGTTTTTTTGTTAGGTATTAATTTGTAGGTATATAGTACAAGCTGGTAAATTTAATCGGTTGCAAGATAATATATAATGTATTATAAAAAATAAATATAATTTTATAAAAAATAAATATAATTTTATAAAAAATAAATAGTTCTAAAGTAATACGCTATTTTTTCTTTTCTCTAAAAGGATATTAATATTGGCGTTAAGTTATATTATCTTGCGCCTTATTGAATTTTATTAGTTTGCAATATAAACCCACAAAGTAATGCTTAACAAAAAGCAGTTGGCCATTATGTTTAAATTGGTTATTGTATGAATACTTTTTTCTCTAACTATACGTATGCTTAAGTATTTAAGCTGGTTGTCCTGATCTAGCGTTGGTGCTTTTATTGATGAGTTTGGTTGATACGTTTAAGTCAATAATAGCATTGGTATGCAAAGTGAACCTTTGGAGTCTCTGCTATATAATCATAGATGACCCTGGATTACTATAATATATTAATTTGAAATAACTTCCACAGCGGGAAATTCCCAGTATGCGGCATTTTTAGTCGCAAGTTATCAGTGCGCCATTTAAAAACACATCTAAAAGAATGCTTAGAAAATAACACCAAGATAAGAAAACGCTATAAATACAGCTTCCTCATGGTATTAGTGAAATCAATTCACGAGAAGGACATGTGAAGAGACATAAAACGCTAACAGACGGACATGTTTCTGCCTACCCGGCGTGATCAACGTGGTTTCGAACGGTTTTATGCTCAACCCATGTAATTCTCTCACTGCTTCTGTCGCCATATCTAACCCTACGATACAAGTGAATATTCCTGGCTGCTATTATATTGCACACGTTTTCTAATATTCATTATTTTCTTTGGATAAAGTTGTTGAATGTCTGCCTTATTATTGAGAAATAATACCTTCTTGAGATTTGGACAAATCTATTGTAATTTTTATCGTTATGGGTTTAGTATCACGTAAACTTTCTGTTTTTTTTACTACTGCTATTATTTAGTACAGACTGTATAGTCAACAGCATGCGATAAAAAAGATATTTCACGCTTTATATGCCGGTTGTCTAGTTAATTACTTCCACATTCATTCACTACTATAAACCTTTCGTCTTCAGAAAAAAGTATTGTTGTTTTAGATATGCTATTAGAATGACATCTTTTATTTTTCTAATTTACTAATTTTCTGTATATTGTCACCTTGAACACCTAATTTTCCCGATGATAACATGTAAATGTCAATTTATCGCAGAAAGATTTATATCTATCAGTCATTTATTATACAAAAATAAAGGAATAATACCATCTTATTTTATTTTTTTTTTACTGATTTGTAATATTTATGTCATTATGTATTACATTATCAAAAATATAAAATTTACTTTGATTCAGAAGACTAAGAGTACGATGCCACTTTAATAATACACTGCTGTACACTACTGTCCATATTAGTTCGGACACATATTATAACATTTACATTAGGTTCTTTGTGAAGTTTATTGTTTATTGTTTATTAATTGTACAGGCAAATTTCCAAGAACACCGATTAGAGAATGATTAAAAACTTATTATATTTTATAACCCAATACAATAAAATGAATCGTGACCGTGCAAGAAAAATTTTTGTTACTACACTGAAAAGACCATTAAAAGCTACAAATTTTCATAGTCGCATTGCAACAAAAAAAATCTACTTAACCTACTTCGACGGTGAAATAGGCAAAAAACGGCTACAGTGGGTAGAAACACTTAGAAATTGGACAGTGGATGATTGGCAAACGGTGCTATGGACTGATAAGTCAAAGTTTGAGGTATTTGGACAATCAAGGCACGTTTTTGTAAGAGGAATGAAAGGCCAAAGAACGTTGCAGGATTGTGTAATGCCAACTGTCAAGCAGGTAAGAAGTTCTGTTTGTTCCGGTACAGGAGAGTCGAGGCGAATCGAACGTATTTTGCGAAAAGAGGGTTATTTAAAAATACTGCAAGAAAATGCAATACCATCGCGGCAATATTCATGCAGGATAAGAACCCCAAACACTCAGCAATGATATCTAAGAATTTCTTCAATGAACAACAAGATACTTTGCAAATAGTAACATGCTCGCCGCAAAGCCCCGATCTATACCCTATCGAGCTGTTATTGGATGAATTTGACAGGAGGGTTCAAAAAGCATGCCCTATCTCCGCAGGCCACCTGTAGAACATTTTACAAGAGGGCTGGACTAATATGCCAAATGCAGTCCTTGAAAAACTAGTGGAGCGGATGCCTCGGATTGTGAAAGCTGTTGTATGTACAAAAGGGAGTTTCTTTGATGAACGAAATGTTTAAGAAGTTTTTGTTTATGTTTTGTTAGAATTACTTTTTTTTTTACTTTTATACTATAATTTTAATCGCTATTAATAAAATGCAATAAAAATTTTAAGTTTTGGAAAAATCTGTAAATATTTTCTCGTTTTCTTTTAAATTAATTTGCGTGTTCGAACTAATATTGACGGTAGTGTATATCACCTTGGATCTCTTTAAATTTCCGCAATAAAGTTTTGTACGAACAAAACCTAATGATCAGCCGTGGATTGAAATCAATAAGACACATTGAATAACACCCCTATTTATTTATTACTATATTTTTACATGTTTTATCTGAGTTTAAATATTTAGTATGTATGCGACATTTTGGGATTGGTTTTTTGGTATTATCTCTAACAAATTAATAAATGCTTGTATTTCAATTTTATTTTCTAAAATATTTTAAGACTATAATTACACATGAGAATATCGATATAGTTTTTGAAACATACGAAGAAAAAATCAATTAACTCCGGAAAAATCCAGGTACGCAGTGTTTCTGTAAAAGCCTTCATATTATCTGAAATAATATAAAAATTCATGTCTAGAGTAGTTTGGTACAAGAGAAAACTAAGAAAAGGTTAATAATACCATCAGACAATATATAGTGAAATCCTCAAAGCTCCTTTTCTTATATCTAAATTCCTAAATAAATTACAATATTCAGGCTAATTCAATCAGTTTATGTAAGATACTAACAAATATTTGAAGTGGAAAGAATGCCAGTATATAAGAAAAGAACATACTCTTCCTTTCCTTATTATGCGATGAGGTACGTAATTTCTATAAATACGAATGTTAGAATATGTGCGAGGACTATATAGTTGAAAACTAAATAATTCCACTTTTTAATTCAAATTCATGTCCTCCTTACTGTTTATAAGAATAATAACAATAATTGAGTATATGTATATACAAGGGGAATTTTTATATTATCTACCCATATGTCATTCGCGCCTTAAAATTCAGTATGGTTCTTTTGGGAATTAGGAACGCGGTTGCCACATTGACAAATAAAACAACCATTTTTTCTTATGTATAGTATCCAGAAAAATATATATAAACTAAAATCATAAATTCCTGTAAATAACAATGTGAAATAAATTATTGTACAAATATATACAAAACTAACAACGAAAAAGTATTTGTACACTCCTATTTTAAGGCAAAAAATATATAAATTTTATGTTAATGTCTTGTAAGATAACAATTAGCGCCTATCACGGCTTGTAGGCGTTGTGGTATAGAGTTAAATAGATTCACCGTTATGTAAGGGTTGATTTTAGTCAATTTTTCCGTTAAAGCAGCTATTAGTTGTTTTTATTTCGCGCGAATGAATTTGCTGATCCAGTATATTCCACAAATTCTTAATGGGGTTCAAGTGATTGTGGAGGTGTTTGCAGAATATGTGGCAGAGTAACCATTCCTCATGCTGAAAATGAAAGCGACCGTTTTAATTTAATTTTTCTGCACTTTTCTTCAAATTCTGTTTTAGAGCATTCAAATATCGATATCTCTCCATTGCACCTTGAATAAAGGACAAGTTTCCTACGTCATTTACCGAAAAACAGTCCCGCACCTAACCTGCCACCATCTTTCACTGTAGAGGAAAAGTATAACAGACCTGTAATTAGTCAAAACATTAGAGTGTGAGAGTAGATGACTGCAGAAGAGGAGCCTTGGATATACTAAAATACAGAAAAGTGGTTAATAGACCACGCGAGGTAAAATTTTTCGTTATGTTTGACACTAGAAGAAACCCAAGACTTCGTGACGGAACTAACTCCAAAATTTACTACGATCAAGTTTACAATACAGGTTTTTTTAGATACGTCAGTTATACGTAATAATAAAAACAAAAAATAGACATCTATAGAAAAGAACCAATTCCAATTATGGCTGAATCATGCTATTGCGAACAACAAAGAGATTTCCACGACCACTTTTCTTGTTAATAGACTCGTTAATGTCCGTTAAGTAAGATTGGATACGAAAAATAACTAAAATATATCAAAGCTGTAGCGAGGTACAATGGTTTCTCTCCTACGGATGTTGATCGTATTTTAAAGAAGGTCCAGTATAAACAACACATCAGAAATTTTACGACCTCGACACCAACAGACACCAGTAATAAAAAATTTATAACACTAACTTTCTACTCAACAGTAAAGGTTTAAGTAAAACTTTTCCGTGAACAAAATATGAACTTATCTTTCGTATCAAAATACAGCTTAAGAACCTCTTAGGCAATCCCCAAGATAAACCGGATACGATGAAACGGCCTGGAATTTTCCAAATCGCATGCAATGATTTTGAAAAGTTTATATTCGACAAACAAAAGGAATATCGAAGCGAAGCTTAAAGAACATATTAGGCACTATCGTCTTGATAAACCAGAACTATCTATCATGGTCGAGCATATGGCAGAATCCGGACAAAATATTGAGAGAAGAAAAGAAAGCTCAAGCTACTTAAAAATGTAAATCCTTCTATAAAATTAGATGCGTGCGAAAGGGTATTTATGAAAAAGAACAAAAACCTGTTCCATAGAGAATTATTTCCAATTACACATTCGAGTCTGCTAGATTTATTAGCATAATGCCTTGATAAAGATGGAATTTCCTCCTTTCCGAAATAATGCAACATATCCGGGGATACTTAATAGATTGTAAAAGTTGGTAATTAAGAACTTGTTGAGCCTACGCAAGAAATAATAACATGTGTAACTCGATTAACAATGGAAGTCCATGTGCTCTTGAAACGCTGCCTTAGGAATAACTTATTAATTTGTGCGGTGTAGAACTGAAAAGAAATGCTTTGTTGATTTGAGAATTCGGAAACGTGTAATTCTGCCGAATTAAAAATCATTCCTTATATCTGATAGGACCTTGTTTTAATTTGGTATTGACCTAGCGGCTGCCATATACCAACTAGTGTGGAAAACATTTTGGCGTATAATATTATAGTAATTTTCAAACGTATGTTTACTTTCTTTTTATCAAATTATGCATTCGGTTCATTAAAGTACGTGACCATTTTCTAAAACTTTTTTTAGTGGAAAATGCGATCTTAAACAATTTTGTAAATAAGTTTTTAAAAGGTTTGAAAGATTACATATAACTTAATGAAAAACACGAAATTGTCATATGAATACTTCCGCGTCCTGTTAAAAATAAGTAGAAAGTTAAATTATCAGTGTTGTTCAGTGCTAAAATGTAAGAGTAGATCAACTGATATGGTATAAAAGAGTCAATTTACAGTTAAGATTAGTAAGGAGGGGCTATTGCTGCAAGGTTATGTTACTTTTTGTTTTTTATATAACACTGGCGTCATAATTCTGTTACGAGTAACAGAGCGTCCGTCATCATGTGATTTTCTTTTAAATTTATGTATAATTGAATAACAGCGTAAAATGGAATTAAAGAACAAATAGAAGTATTGTTGATAATTTGGGTAACTGCTAAATTATACAGATATTGCATCATATTGTTTCAATTTAATTTAATTTAAAAATTATATCGTGTACCATATTCCTGTCTTTCCCTGTTAAAGCCCAAAAAGTACACTCAGTTGTGATTTTAACAGTCAATAGTAAATCTCCGGTACCCAATGCAGAAATATGTTTTTTTATCGACGAAAGGTTTATGAACAAATTAATTTGGAAGTTGCGGGTCAACATTTAATTGAGATTTTTTTTGCAATCCTTCTATTTTTCGATCATTCTCTACAACCCGCATTGTCCCTCTCTATGTATCTACACATAGCATGTACATATACATACATACATGCATATGTATACATAACATACAATTCATGGTGGCAAGATAAGATCTAGAATGGTGAATCGGTATTTATGTTGTACTTCCACAAACTCTTACTCTATATGTGTGCGTACGTAGATAAATACATAGCCAACCTTGATCTGATAATAAATAAATGTCATATTATGTAGAAGAACTGCCGTTAAAAAAACGTTCAATGAAACGTTGAATCATTATTATTATTAATGAAAATTTTATCGGTAACTGATAATGGCGAGGTATAATACACAAACGTATAATTATACTATTTGGTTTTTGTATCCTATTTTTACATAGATATATGTAATTATATGCTATTTTTGTATACATACATGTATATGTGAATGTCCTCTACGTAATTAAGTCTTCTGTAACTAACAACATTGTAATAAAGGTACTAAAATTTCCACAAAAGAAGAATTCATCTAATTGGAATATAAAATACTCATTAACATTTATAATTGATATCAATAAATTCTATTGCTACATTCTTGAAGTAGTAAATATCGCAGATATTGCAAAAACAGGTCATACTGGAATTAAAACCTGTTCATTTCCAAAGAACTAGCAGGAGGGATTTTAAGTGATCTAGTACATATTTCACACTGATACGTACATAAGTCAAAATAGCCGGTTCTAAGTTATTCCTCTGATTTGCGATTTCTTGTCTAAGTAATACACAACAAGGATCAATGTCGCTTTAAAATTAACTTATATTAGAAGGCATGATATTACATAGTATATCGCATAAAACCACTATATTAAAAAATGATATAGTTCGTGTGACTAGCACTCAACCAGCTACTGTAGCAATTATGATATCTTATTTTTTTCTGATAAATCTTCGATCAAATTGGGAGGTACCCATAGTGTTAATGTGTGATTTTGTAGATGCAGTAGTTTTATGTTTTAAGTTTAAGAGAACCTTGTTATTTCTGAAATAAATTTTCTCTTAATTCATATCAAAATTTTCTTAATTACTGCATTTTTGCCTTCAAAATGTTGCAAGTTTTATGTGGTGTAACAAAGCTCCTGGTTTTTTTTCCAAATTCTTCTAACAAACATGCGTTTCTTGTTTTTCTGTTCAATTAACAACGCCGACGACGACAATATCTGAGAAGTGGGAATACTGCCATTTGAATATATATATTGAAATAAGAAAATGTCGAGTATATTTGAAGCATCATATTCTATGTTTGATTATCTTGGATATAGATAACAAAATTCATAGTATACGTTGGTTATTCGAAACAAAAGACTGCATAGCATGGTTTCGTCAAGTGGAAATAAATAGAAACTTTTCACGTGAAATTAGAATAAAATCTAAAATATACATCAAAAACAATATTTTAAAAGCATAAATAAACACATATTTACACCTCAAAGAGACGAATAAACAACAACTCTCCCTTCATCGTCGTACCTTTTGAATATAATCACAATATGGCCATCGGATACTGAAAACGTAAGTATCTAGAAATGTGAAAGATTAAAACATTTACAGATAGTTAAGGATTGTTTTAGGCGTCTGTAATTGGAATTCTTTTTACATTCTAATGAATTGTACATTTTTGGATCTTAATATATATAACACATGGGCTGAAAAGTCCCGGACCTAACAAAGAAAACACGTTTTTTTGCTAAAAATTAGCTTTATTCATCAACGTAATCTCCATCAAGAGCAATGCAATCATTCCAGCGCCGCTCTAACATTTCAATACCACTTTTGTAGAACGATTTATCTTTTGCCTCAAAATAGGCCTCAGTTTCAGCGATAACCTCTTCATTCGTGCGAAATTTCTTAACGGCGAGCATTTTTTTGAGATCTGCGAACAGCCAGTAGTCGCCGGGAGCCAAATCTGGCGAATACGGTCGATGTGGGAGCAATTCGAAGTTCAATTCATGTAGTTTTGCCATTGTTTTGATTGACTTGTGACACGGTGCGTTGTCTTCATGAAACAACATTTTTTCTTTGCCATATGCGGTCGTTTCTTTGCAATTTCAACCTTCAAACGCTCCAATAACGCTATATAATATTCACTGTTGATGGTATTTCCTTTCTCAAGATAGTCGATGAATATTACACCACGCACATTCCAAAATACCGAGGCCATAACCTTTCCAGCCGATTGTTGTGCTTTCGGGCGCTTTGGACGAGGTTCACCAGTTGCTGTCCACTCAGATGACGATCGTTTTGATTCCGGAGTGAAGTGATGGATCCATGCTTCATCCATTGTCACATATCGACGCAAAAATTCCGGTTTGTTACGTTTAAACATGGCCAAACACTGCTCAGAATCATCAACACATTCTTGTTTGTGGTCAACAGTGAGCAAACGCGGCACCCACCTTGAACAGAGCTTTCTCATAGTCAAATGCTCATGCAATATAAAGCCAATACGTTCTTTGATATCTTTACGATGTCAGCTAACTCACGCAACTTCACTTTCCGATCATTCAAAACGATTTTGTGGATTGTTTTGATGTTTTCTGGTATTACCGCCTTATGTGGACGTCCACTGCGTTCTGCATTATCGGTGTCTCTACGACCACGTTTGAAGTCAGCAAGCTAACGTTTTATTGTTGTTTCTGATGGAGCGGAGTCCCCATAACACTTTTCAAACCATTGCTTCGCTTGAGCGGTATTTTTTCCCATCAAGAAGCTGTGTAAAATTAAAACACGAAATTGTTTTTGATCCATTGTTTTGAAAATAACAAAAGTAGCGTGACTCTTAGCACAATAACTCACAAACTAATGAATAGAATATCATGAAATTTTAACAGCTGTCTTCTTTTGAAGGTTAGTACTAACTGAGAGAAAGGTGACTGCAATAAAACTAGCGTCATCTATGTGTTAGGCCTGGGACTTTTCAGCCCATGTGTTACATATATACATTTTTTTCAGTAAGATTTGATCAAATTCAGATAGATCCCAAAATGAATTTATTTCTTCTAACTTAACCTCTATTAAGTCTGAGATATCTTAGCATTACAAAATTCCGACACAGTATACGAGGGCGACATGAAATGTTTTCGGAATCAGCAAGAGATGGCGCAAGAAGGTCGAAGTGGATTCATTGGTTGGTAAGAGCAATCTTCTTTATGGCAACTGTCAAAATTTCAGACGTTTACTGTCAACAGTTGTTGTTTAAGAGTGGGTTTTATGTAGCAAGTCAGGCGGTTTCGCAAAAACGTATAACACCGAATTTCGTGCAGTGATGATGTCGTGTTAGCCGATCGCCAATTGAAGCTGAAAGAGATAACAGAAACAACAGACATCTCAGAAGAACGCGTTGGCCATATCCTACACGAAATGTTGGGTATGAAAAAGCTTTCGGCGCAATGGGTACCACGTTTGCTCAGACCGGAGCAAAAACGTTTCGAAGGAGTGTCTGACCAGGATCCAACGCAATCCAAGGAACTTTTTCATGCGTTTCGTAACCGTGAGTGAGACTTGGATCCACTACTATATACCGCAGACTAAGGAACAGTCGAAGCAGTGGATTCTTTCGGGCGAATCGGCTCCGAAGAAAATAAAGACCGTGTCATCGGCCGGAAAGGCCAGGGCGACCAGTTTTTTAGGATTCCCAAGGTTTTCCACCACGACAATGCACTTGCTCATTCATCCCGCATTGTCGTGTCCAAATTGAATGAGTTGCGCTACGAATTAGTCTCTCATCCTCCATATTCCTAGAAGGACCTAGCCTCCAACGACTTTTTCCTATTCCCAAACATGAAAATATTGGGAGCAAAGAGCTTTGCCTCAAATGAGGAGATCATCGCAGCTACAGATGGCTATCTTGCAGACCTCGAAACAACCTACGTTTCCGACGGCTTGGAGAGACTGGAGCACAGTTTGAAGAAGTGTATTGATCTTCGAGTAGACTACATCGCAAAATAAAAATAAAAAGCCACACCAGTACCGTGTTTTTCTTGTCGATTCCGGAAACATTTCAGGTCGCCCTCGTACAAATACTGTCGCTCACGAATCTTAAATCTTTAATATAAATTGTAAAATTAAAGTATAAAATATGTATCTAAACGTAATATCTTCGAAATAAACTAAATATAAATTGCCTTTCACCAAAAAATTCTCCTTTTGACACAAAAAGTCTTTATTGTTACTTTTAGTTTCTGGTAGATTTTCGGTTGTATTTTGGTCCATTCGGATTGTAAGATGTTCCACAACTGAATTTTTGATGTACACTTTGTGTGCATTCTATTTTCGAGAGTTTAATAGCTTAAAATCTGGGATTTGTAAGAACCAGATCATAACAGTCAAGTGTTCTTATTGTCTTGAAATTTTAAATATTCCATATCTCATTTTTAAGTGTGAATAGGTTTGAATGAAATGAAAGCCATGACCAATTAAACGTAATCGGAATGGTACTGTATACTCTTTAAATACGCGTTTATAATCTTCTTTTCTTAAGATGTTGCCTGTTTTTACAAACGAGAAGAACCACCTCAATTTTTAATCGTAGGTGTGACGCACTGATTTAACGTTTTTCCAGATTGTAGACCTGGCGCTTTTACGCAAATCTTCAAATTTAGTTTCGTTGGTCTATAAAATTTTTAAATTCATTTTTTTGTCCAATTTCTTAGAGTGGTTCCTCTACTGCAGTCATTTCAATTTCTTTCCGCTTCAACAAGAGCGGTCTTCTAGTTGCAATATTTCGTCGAAGACCTGGACGGAAGAAACAAACGGTAGAGTGCTAAGAATAACAATAAATAACTAAAACAATAAAATCTAGAACAGAGACTATTACACAGAGTGAAAAATCCACGACCTAACATGGGAAATTGCATGTGAAATCATTTTTATTGCTCAAGACAATCTGCTTGAAGTAACTTCTTCCAATGGTCTTCTTTGATACCGTTGGAATGATACAATTTGCCAAACTATGCACAATAACCCCCCGCTTCCGATATTAGCTCATTGGTGTAAAATCTTTTCCCCGAAGTCGTCTTTTCAAGTTAGGAAACAAATACTAGTCTTTGCCGCCAAATTTGGCGAATACGGTAGATGGAAAAGCAATTCGCAATGCAATGTCAGCATCACTTTTATGTATGAGCACGATTTTTTCTTCTTCAAATGCGTTTTCTTGATCTATCCCTCTAATTTGTTTAATAATGCAACATACTTCCCTCCAGTTTTTTTATTTCTCCTAATAGTCGATGAATATTATACCATGCGGCTCCCAAAAGATATTGTCCGTAAGCTTTTTAGCCGAACGTTATGTCTTTGGGTACTTCAATCGGCTTTCATTTGCTTTCAACTACTATGGAGATCGTCTATTGAACTGCGGTGTGTAAAAATAGATCTATATTTCGTTAAATGTCACAAATTGTTGCTAAAATTTCACACACTGCTACTTCTGGTCGGTAGTTAAAGAACGCGGCACCCATCACGCAGACAGCTTCTTTATATTTAAATGTTCATGTAAAATATGGCGCATGCATTCTGTTAATATCTTTATGATGTCAGCTATCGTACTACAATTTAACGAACGTCCAAAACAATACAATGCATTTTTTTGATATTTTCTTCTGTAATTGCCCCATTTGAATAAACTGAACATTCAGTAACTATTGTATACGATAAAGAAGATGCGCCATAACATCTAGCAAGCCCTTTCCTCAGTTAGGCAGTATTTTTCTCCTATTAATAATAATATTTAATCAAAACATGAAAATCTTTGAACTCAATTTTTTTCTCAAACAACAAAAGTAGCATCACTCTAATGATTGTAACTCGTATACTAATCAAAGAAATGTCATAAAATTTTAATTGGAGATTAGTTCATTACGTACTACTGCGTGAACGGAAATATTTTGAATTACTAACGCAATATTCTTGTGATTGCGCGAACTCTTCACCCCATATAGTACAGTCGATAGAATGCTATTCTGACGTAGACGTTAAGCCAGTGCTAAGCAAGATCGATCCTCTCACATCGCAAATGTGTTCCGTATAACTTCGTCTAGAATTCACGAAATGCGGATTTGGTACAAAAAATTAATTTACGTGTGGTAGAAATATTTTATTCTTATAAGATAAGATAATGATATCTATTATCAAATAGTCATCCGCTTAAGTTATGTGAAGTTTTTGTGAAACGTCCTGTATAATAATGTTCTATAATAATAACTCTAATTATTTCCCATGCAAAAAAAGGTTAACCATTCTTTCAGACTTTTTATTCTCGCTTCTGTGGACATCAACTTATTAAGGCTTTAATGATGCGAAAACTGATAGTATCTCCGTTTTCGTCTTTGTTATCGTTCTTTCGGTCTTTCTTGTAGGAAATTAGTAGGTAGAGTTGCACGGGTGGTATTGGTTCTGTAGGAGTTTGGCGCTGCGGTAAGCATGAAATGCCTGTTCGCTTGCGTAATCGATGTCTGTCTGACCTTTCAAGGACGAATGTCCGTATTGCTATTTAGTTACTATACGGTGTCCGACTACTCTTACATTTCCAAATACGGCTATATGCGTTTTACGTTCCGCCAACGCTCATTTATCTACAACAGCAATAATAGAAACACACACGCAAGCGGGCAATCTCGTTAGCACAAGAAGCAGATTACGTGGTAGCATAATCAGTTCCATTGCATAATTGTTGAAGCGTTAAGATGTATGAAAATACGATGAGAATACCCGAGTTACGCTGTAAATATGAAATCTGATCAGCATTTTATCGGCATTAAAGTGGTATTTAAGAAAATCTATCGTGAATAAAACGATTTAAACTGCTACTATGTTATTAAATTTAATATAACTTCTTTGCTATTATCCATTTGTAATAGCACCACAATTAACTAAAAGCGGCATTTTGGGGTTTTTATTTGGCCTGATGAAATTTGTTAAATGAAGCTTGAAATTGATCTAAAGCAAACCGGCTACATTTTGCTTAATTTTGGCCTTCGTAATTGAGAAATCAATGAAAGCAGTTGAATGGAAAATACTTGCGGTTTATTGCATTACGAGACAATTGTAGTCTATTAATTATCGCTAAATGTATAACTCTATGTTATAATTTACTCTGGCGCACTAAACATCAACAGTAAAATTATTTTTAGCCGGTTATTTTAAATTCGCAGATATATTGCAGATAATAATCATTCTAAATGTTTATCTTAGTTAGTTTTTATGCCGATTTATCACGTAGCACATATTTGCATGCTTATTGTCTTTATTCCTCTCGTATCATCTTCATAAAATTTAGATTGACACCTTATGTAAATGAGGTTTAATACTTTGATTGGATCTATTTAAACAGTATCTATTCAAATTCAATTTGTCACGTTTTCATATTAAAAAAGTAGGTAGATATCTATTGTTTCTGCCAAGATAAAAAAAATACATATGTACACATATGCGACACAGGTAGCAACAACATTATAACATGTGCTGTACTCTAGACTGCTGTTCACGAAACACCGGGATTATTTTCAAAAAGAGCCAAATTAACTAGAAGACGAAAAGTACAGCAAAACTAAAATGTAAGGTAATATTTATTTGCCCAATAGAGCATAAAATTAAAAAAATGCAAAATACTTTGAGGGAATAAGCATAGTTGACCAAATATCAATGTTTAAAAGACAGTGACTGATATATATTCATCTGTCGTGAAGCCGTTTCTCCAAAGAGATATTTCTTTCGTTTTCTGGTAGCTTTGCTTCATTGTCTTAAGACTTGCTTACGTTTAGAACAAATACTTAACTAAGCAAAAGAGATGGATATATTTGCTTTTACCTATGAAGTATTAAAAAGCTCTATAAAAATCTAATAATCTTTGGACTAGATTTTAGATTCTGCTTTAGAATTATACAATTACATAATTCTTAATTTGAACTTCTATAAGGAAATAGAGGAATGAAAAGTATTGATGCTTATCTTAGTCTTAGTGACGCCGATGTGGTTTTTATAATAATGAAGTTTATGAAAGTAATACTGTTATAGAAAAATTTGACAGTGTTTTAAAAAACTATTCAGATTTTGGCAGATTAAAATAAATGTGGAGTATTTCTGCGATTACAGATTCGTTACATAATCACAGCTATTACTTTAGTTCAGTCAATATTACATCACTAGATGTCGAACGTTCGTTTTCTTCATATCAGATTCTTTTTTACTATGGGGAGCATCGCCTGCTGAGACAACTATAGAAACACACCTAATGCTGCGGTTATTTAAGCAAGTTCATTCAACTGCTAACGTTGTTTAGGAGGGAAACTGTTTTGCAGTATTTTATAAAGTGTAGTGTATACGTATACTTATTATTATTTTCCTATTTAAAATTATCCTATTTTGTTTGGATTATTGAGGGGTGCCGCCTCTGTGACGCGGACAAAAGAATCAGCATATATATGTTACTTAATGCAATTGGCAGCACAGTATTTTTAATGTTTAATATCTAGTTCAGTGAATTTCATCTACTTAGGAAAGTTTCATTGTTACATACTTTACAAATATTGTATATATAGAGTTAATCAGAAATATGGACCAAATGTGATAGCTGTAAAGATATGTGGTTTAAAACTCTTACTATATGGGGGCAAGTTACAAACTGTTGTGGGAAAGCAGTGAACTATTTTCTATCTGTCACTAAGTGTCAGCACAACCCAGCTTTATGGTAGTCAAGTAACAGTTACCGTACGCGTACACGGGCGGTATTAAAATGGCGACCGTGATCGAACAGTGTACTGCGGAAGGGCAGCGTGCTGTTGTGCGTTTTTTCTAGTCAAAAGGACTTCATGCAAAAGATATACATAAGGAAATGTTTCCTGTTTACGGTAAAAAGTGTTTGTCGCATACACAACACTTCTATGGATGGAAGAGATGATTTGAACTGATAGGCGGGCAATAGACAGCATAGCAAGTGTAATAGTGTTCTCAAGGTTTAGCTTGCGAGCTGATGTACAATTGTTTCAATTTTAGAAAAGGTTGCTCACAGTGGGTACCTAGACAACTGATCGAAGAACACAGAAGGATTCGAATGGGCTTGTCCTTGCAGCACCTCTCTCGGTAGGCAGAGGAAGGGTCGGGCATGCTTAACAGGATTGTTACTGGTGATGAGTTATGGACGCACCACTACCAACTTAAAACAAGGCGTGTTTCAATACAATGGGAACATTCTTCTTCACCCTCAACAAATAAATTCAAGGTGTTGCCCTCATCTGGTAAGGTTATGCTTACCGTGTTCTGGGATTCTCATGGAGTGTTCCTAACCCATTTCCAAAATATAAATGAGAACATGGGGGGGGGGGGATGCAATGCGACGGAAACGTCCAGGCCTACTGACGAGATAAATATTGCTGCATAACGATAATACCATTCGGCCCACTTGAGCCAGCCGAGAATTACAAAAGTAGGGTGGGAGGCTTACAGTCCTGACCTTTTCCCAAGTCACTATTATATGTTTGCGGCAACCCAAATACTTTCTGCAGCCGGGATTGGGGCATTGATAAATTGATTGATGGGATAAGTATATTAGTGTAGATGGAGACTTTATTGAACAATATAACTTGTTTCAATCCTTGCGACCATTGTGTCGAGGGGTTGATATCCAAAGCCAAGTGTAAAAAGTGATGTCGTGCGCACAATAGTGCCTTGCTTTGTAACGCAAGAACAACGCAATGGACCTAATATGATAATCAAGAGACTGGAAGAAACATTAGATGGGAGGGGCATACATTCGTCTTGAAGAATAACTTTGTGTGTCTCCTACTCCAAGAAGCCGTCCTTTCAGTACCAATAATTTACCATGAAGAAAAACTAAAAATACAATCTAGTTCGGTCATCTGTTGTTAATATAAACCTTTAACTTTAAAAACAGAGGATTAAATGAGCTGAGATAAGAATGTCAATATAATGCAATTACAGCTATCGCACATTACTGACTTGCTTTACATTTGGGAATGTCTACACATAAAATAATGATAAAAATATATTATATAACGTGCTGAAATTTTTTGGCCTTTCTTGGTAGCTTTGGCATGTCTCGGATCAAATTGTAAAACTACCTTCTTTACATCATCAAAATGCTCGCAACCTGTAACCATGTTCTCCAACGCGTAGTAATCGGCTGTGGTGGTTCAGGCACTTTGGGACACAGTTTATGAAATCGTTTTGTACGTTTTAGGGACTTTAGAAATACTGTCTTTGTATGAGCTATTAAAGCATTTACTCCTGGATAACATTTATGGATTATTTTTGACGTTTGTATTTTAGGATTTCTTACGTAGCTAATGACTATTTGTCAAAACCAAAAAAAAACATTTAGGAATCAATTGCGCTAAAACATAAATTTTACATGTTACATGTAACAAATTGCCATTCCCTTCGGTAAGAGGTCAACCTAAGGAAAGCATGTTAGCGGCACCGTAACTCGCAAACATTAAATGTTGTTGAAACTTGAAATTTGTTCAATGCCCTCAACACCAATTTAAAAATTTCATCGCTAGTACATTTTGTAACTTTTTTAGAAGCAAGTAAGGTAGGAGATGACGGTTCATACTTTTCCATTATACGTACCATAACATTCACCACAGAATGTTTTTGGCGATCGGTAGTTTCGTCCACACATAACTACAATTTCTTATTTTTCAATTCTGCTTTAATTCTTCTCTTAACATAGTCATGAACAGATGGTATAAAGCTTCTTAACGATGTCCGACAGTAATGTATGTTCCAAATACTTCCTCCAGAAGGAGAAAAATGCTAATTAGTCTAGTAAAGTGTACGGTACAATACATGGAATAAAACAGACACCTATAAAAAATATTAAATATTCGCTGTATTGTTTGCCACGGATTGCAGAACAGTGTTTGATCTCCTTTAGGTGGCATTCATACTTTCACCTACTGGTACACGTCAACTAGTTGTCACACATTTAATTCTATCGCCTTCGTATTGTAAATCCGGCAGACTAGTTTATTCGAAATATGCTGATACCTAAATGCGACATTTTCTGTATTTCAGTATGTGTGTACTGACAAGCACTCACAACGACCAGTCGAATAATACCGAACAAGCGTGCTTTGATATGGGTACTCGATTCTCCGTGCCGGGCGCTTCACTCCTCAACGTTGTTTTCCGCACGGCACTGAAACTTGCCCCTCTTTGCCGAGAGTATTTATGACTAATCTTGTCCCATAACGGAAAATGATGATCCAAACAAGAATACAATAAATTGACAGCGTTTCATTACGAGCCTTTCATCATCGGTACGTAGATACGTAACAAGTAGAATAAACTACCAAGTATAAGTGATTCTAAATATTATTCCGGAAAACACAAGCGCGCAAACAAAGACTATTGGGTAAGTATATTTATATATTTGTAGGGATCTTACACGCATTGGTTATACGATCCTACATCCTTCCTCGTGAACTTGCTCTCGTTATTTATTATTTCCTGGAATGGTTAGAGAGAACGTCATTAGTGGTATTATATGAAACTGGGGCCCAGGCGACCGCGGCGAGGTACAGCACCAGTTCCCGGAGAAACCGATTGCCCGTCGTTTTCAATATTCGTGCGGTGTGGGATATTTTCCTGGTGCTCGCAGGCCAAGAATAGTAGCGAACCCTAGCGGTCGTCCTGACAACAAACGCTCGTATCCCCGACCCATTGACGTGCGCATGGCCTTCAACTCGACGTCGCAGACTTGTACCTGACAATGTGAGATAGACGATTCTGTTGTTCCGAACGTGTGGGTTACACCTAGGTATAGCGCTCGGGGGCTCTTTGCACGTTTGAACGTTGCACGGTTCAGCACGATCGCTTTACGCGAAAAAGAATATGCGGAGGTAAATAAAGTAAAAAACTAATAAGTAGATTTTCGTGTTCATGCAATTTATGAAAGCACCTTCATTATTTTCGTAAAATTGCTGTTGACAATTATAACTATTTTGCATTATCTTACTTGTAATATTTTACGAGGAAAGTCATTTTCCAATAACTATAAAACCTTAAGAAAATGTCGAATTTAATGCTTTTTTGTAAACATCTCACAAATGGTTATATTTTTACCACTATGGTGGAATTGCTCTTCTAATTTTTGAACTCCATTAATATACTTAGCAGCATACTATCTGGATGTCGCAATTAAACTGTATTGTAGCTTATTTCGAGTTGCATATGAGAGCGACCTGAAATGTTTCCGGAATCGACAAGAAAAACACGGTATTGATGTAGTTTCTTATTTTTATTTCTCAATATAGTCTCCTCGAAGATCAATACACGTTTTCAAATAGTGCTCCAGTCGAAAACGTAGGATACTTCGAGGTCTGCAAAATAGCCATCTGTAGGGGCGATGACCTAATCATTTAGAACAGATCTCTTTCCTCCCAGTGATTTTCTCAGGTTTGGAAATAGGATAATGTCTCTGGGGGCTAGGTCCGGTGAATATGGAGGATGAGAGACTAATTCATAGCAATTTGGGTACGACGATGCGAGATGAATGAACCGGTACATTGTCGTGGTGGAAAAGCACTATTTTCCGCTGCAAACGAGGCGGTTTCTTCTTCAATACTGCATCGAATCGGGTCAATAAATTGCTGTAGTATTGCCCCGTGATCATCCTTCCCTTCTGCAGATAGTCGATGAGGATCACATCTTGGGAATCCCAAGAAATGGTGGCCATGACCTCTCCAGCCGATGGAAGGGTATTTGCTTTCTTCCAAGCTGATTCGCGCGGAAAAGTCCACTGCTGCGACTGTTCCTTGGTCTCGGGTATGTAGTGGTGGATCCAAGCCTCCTTCGCGATTACGAAACGCATGAAAAAATTCCTTGGATTGCGTTGGATCCTGGTCCGACACTCCTTCGAAACGTTTTTGCTCCGATGTGAGCAAACGTGGTACCCATTGCGCCGAAAGCTTTTTCATACCCAACATTTCGTGTAGGATATGGCCAACTCGTTCTTCTGAGATGTCTGTTGTTTCTCTTTCAGCTTCAATCGGCGATCGGCTAATACAACGTCATGAATCTTGTCGACCATTTCATCGTTGGTAGCGGGTTTTGGACTTCCACTACGTGGTTCATCACTTGTGCTTGTGTAGCCACGTTTCAACTCGCTCACCCAGAAGCTGATGGTTGAAAACGATGGAGTACATCCACCATGAATGTCTAGTAAAATATTTCGAAATTCTGTGGCCGTTTTTCCAGCCATCTAGAAGTGTTTTATCACTGCACGAAATTCAATTTTATCCATTTATGCAAAACCGCTAGACTTTCTACACAAAACACATTCTGAAACACTATTGAGAGTAGATATCTGAAATTTTGATAGCTGCTATAAAAAAGGTTGCCCTTGTCGACCAATGAATCCACCTGAACCTTCGTGCGCCATCTCTTGCCAATTCTGGAAAGATTTCAGGTCGCCCTCGTTGTATTAAGGTTAAGCAAAAGTTTTAATAGATTTGGTATTTATAACACTATCAAAAACAAAAGTAAAGTAATTGTGATTATTAATGCTGTATCAAATATCATTGTTGTCAGTATGTGCAATTAAGTTATTCAGAGATTTTATTGCTACGTTTTACACTTTCCATGAACCCAAAATCCACAACACAAGATATTTTGGCAATTTCATATCATTGCTGAAAGTTAAACAGAAGCGTTATTGATGTCGCTCGTATACTGCGTAAAATTGAAGGCCAAGATCTTATATTAGATCAGACTGCACAAATCTGGTAAATAATTTAGGAATGACGAAAGGTTTTTCGCCAAAGCACTGAGACCACTGCGACTTACTATACACAATTGTTACAAGACCTTCGCCCATCGTTGTCAACGAAAGGCAGAGAACTATCGACCGTAACGAGTTATATTTCGACCACGTCTAACTTTAAATCGATATTACCTAATAACCCAGATTATGAAAAGTATTATATTTAAATTCCACTTATTGTGAAAAAGGTATATACCCTTAGTTAAAAGCTGATTTTCAAAATATGGCAACATCATTTTTGAATGGTTTCGGAAAAGCAAGATCCCTGATATCACAGTTGTATAGCTCTTTTATAAATCATGGACAATATTTTTTAAGAGTATGGGTAATATTAAATTGGAAAACCCCCACGAATTTTATTTTTTAAACTAGTACGTATTAGTGCTGCTTTTTCAATAAGTAGTTATTTAACAGGAGGAAGCAAAAGAAGTTGGTGTCCATTTAAAAGAAGAATACTGAATTTGATGGTGCTCTAGCATTTTAAAAACGTTAGAATAAGAAATCAACATATCTATACATTGGTCAATAGTAATATACAATTTGTTTTTGACTTGCTGTAATGAAAAATATAAGTTAAAATCGCATGTAATCACAAAATTTCCATTTTTGCGATACATGGCTCTGAGAATGAATGATAATGTTTGCTTATTTATCAGAATGAAATGTGGCTACTTCCGAGTTCAAACTTATACTCTAATTATCGCGAATTTGGGATATATCAGGTATCTGATGCCATAGGTACAGCCTTTTACTACTTTTTATCCATAGGTTCATCTATTCAAATTTAGAATGTATTGTCTACACTATATTTGCAGTCTTTCATTCACTTAACTTCGAACATCCTGTACATTATTGCCTTTTTGTTTTTTTAAGAAATTTTTATTTTGTTTTAGACGGAATGGGTAATTCATATAAAAAGTAAGATTTTTAGTGATTACAATGATGTCCATACACCTTACACGCGTATTGATTTCTAATAAGAGCAACGTATTTACATTTTTCTGTCATTAGTTACACCAGACCATGGTAACCAAAATTACGTAAAATTCAAAAATGCAAGGATATACACGATGTTCTGTTTAAAATGCTGAAGTAGGGAGAAAGTTGCTAAATAGATAAGTAAGATTCTCTCAAATAGTTCTACAAATAAAAGATAAAAGCCCGTACCTATGTATGACATGAGACATCCGGTATAATAAGAGTAGAGTTATACTTATGAACTTTCCTCTGTGCCATTCCAAAGACATATGACTTGATATGTTTTGACGGCTGCAAAGAAGGCGGTGACCACAATTGGGTTCTGCATGTTATTGATGAATTATAAAATTTAAAAACGTTTCAAGGTGCTTGTCAAGGTATTTCCACATTGCGGATAAATTTCACAAATACATTATAATGCTCTCCTTAAGACCATCAATTGCTTTTGAATAGTTAGTCAATTGCTGTTCTGCTTTAAATAACTTCAAAGAAATAAATCCAGAAGCGTTAAATCGCGTGGCCTATCCAACGAATTCGTCCTTCCTCTTCGAGAAATTATTCTATTACCAAGTTGTTGGCATAAAACATCTATTGTTTCTGCGGTTGTATAAGATGAGGTATGGTCTTGGTAAAAACTACATGTTCTCAATATTTGTACTTTCCAATTTGTCAAAGAAAACGTTTCTACTCATGTTTCGATATCGAGCGCCAATAACACCAAGTGCCCAATCACTGTGTGAGTGTCACGGTTTTCCCAGTTTTTTGCGTAGATCTTCTTCACCATATATTCGGCATTTTTGTTAATAAATCCATCCAGTTGAAAATATGACTCGTCGATGATTTTGATAAGGTGATGTTACTGAAAAATCCATCCATTTTTTGTTGTACGACCCCATTTACGAGTTAACAATTAGATCCAAATTCCGCTGGCTTTATTCCTTGAGATACCCGAATCTTTGTGTTAAATTCTTAATAGGGTGGTTTTTAGAGTTATTTAATTGCTGAACGATGACGATTTCTTTTCTTGGATTCTCTGTAACACTAACCTTTACAGCTGCAATATTATCTTTTAATCTTGTTATAATTTTTCAAATGTCGTGAACGATTTAATTTTCTTTTAAAATTCAAAAAAAATAATCTCACATTCGAACATCCTTTATGTTTTTCTTATGAATTGTGTTGAGTTTCTTTTATTCCAAACTTCTTACGGCATATCCTAGTTAAGGTATATACCAAGATCAATTATCTATGGAGTCAACAGCGCGAAAGTGTGGTGCTTCAATGTGATTGGGAATTACGAAAGCAGCGGTAAAACCGTACGCAGCAAGACTTCTCCGTATTAACGGGATGTTTTTCTTGCCGTAGTTTCTTCGAATCGATCAGACATTATCTTTTTCTTTGATGGCAGTAAATCTAGTCCACATTAGAAGTAAGGACTAAATTTCCGACCATACTAAAAACCCAAACTTATTATTAAGCGTGGGTTTTAGGCAACATATACTTGAAAATAACTACGGAAGATGTGTAAACTTTCAACTTTAATTAACCAATTGCATACCGAACATAAAGTTTGAGGTAACAAGCAGTTTTTATAGTTATGAACGGAGATAACTTAAATATGTTTGTGCAGGTATAAGATAATTAGATAAGAAGATACTTTAAAATCATGATGTAATAATGTTAATGTCGACTGTAACAGTTGAGTGTAGACCTTGTGTAGTACTTCTTGCATTGACTCGCTTATTCATTTTACCTCGAAATGCAGTATTATACGTAAACTATTAAAAAGATATGGAACTACAAACATTTCCGAAAGTACTGCATTGTGATCATTGCATGTACTGGATAATCACGAAAGCTATCGGTACTCATCTCAACATACAAAGTAATGATTAACAATTACAATCACATTACCCTATAGTCAGTCCTTGCATTCGGCAAGACGGCAAAGTTTATGGAAATTTATTATTGCAAGTTGACTCATTTTATTATTATAAAAGTATTTTGTTTTATAAAAACTTATTAGACTAATATAAACGAAAGTAAATTTGCAATAAATTGGATAAATTGATATCGACTTCCGGTGTAACCAAGAACGACAAACATGTCGAAATATTTTAGCTGAGTGGTCATTACCTGCTGTATTTAATCTTCTTCTTCTTCACTTCAGGTTTTAGGGACTTTTCCTGTTACGATACCCATCTTTTATTTGGTCTGTCTACACTTCTTTTTCCTAAACATCTATAAAATCTCGCTTTGGCTGGCAACCTCGTTACTTGCAACCGTTCTACGTGTTCCCTCCACTTATTTCTGTTTTCCTTTATTCTCTCATTTATATCGAAGATGTTTAAATTCTGTTCTCATTTCTTATTCTATCTTGTGCAACTTTCACTCTTCTTGAAAATTTCATCTCTTGTGTCATCTGTATTCTGCGTTCTTGTTTTTTCGCGGCTGTCCATTTTTCACTACCGTATAAAGGAGCTGGCACTGTTATCGTCTTGTAAAATTTTATTTATGTATCCTTTGTTGTTTTGTTCTTTAACGTTCTGCTGACTGTTCCACAGACATGTGTGAATTTATTCTGTTTTTCTGCTGTCTTTGTTTCGATCACAAGATACATCGGAGCCTAGATACTTAAAGTGTTTCACCTATTCCTGTACAATATCGTTTATGACTATTTTTGTCCTAATTGGATATTTAGCCTAGAAAGCCATGATTTTGATTATATTTGACGATATTTTCATTTTATAGTTTTGTCAGACTTTTTGTAATGTATATATTATCCCTTTCTGCAGATCATCCTGTGTTTCTGTTAGGAGTACTAAGTCGTCAGCATATAAGATAGAATTTAGGGTGCTGTTCTGATCCAAGCGTATTCTTTTAGGGCATTTCTTTTTCCACTCCTTTATATTAGCATCAATATATATGTTAAATAATGTTTTCGAGACACAGCAGCTTTGTCTAACTCCTTTATTTGTTGGTATTTCCCTAGTTAATCTTCCGCCTATATCTACCATAGTTCTGGTATCAGTGTACAAACCTTGTATAGCTCTCATTAAATGATATCGGTTATCCCTATTCTTGCACAGTATCCCATAATTTACATATGTTTACATTATCGAAAGCCATCTCGAAGTCTAGAAACCCTGTGCGTGTTTCTTTGTTGTATTTCCTGTGCAATTATATAATTTGTTGCAGAGAATATTCCGTCTGTGGTTGATCTGCCTTTTCTGAAATCCATTTGTTCTCCTTCTATTAGTTCTTGGGGTATAATTGTCAACCTGTTGTGTAATGTTCTGGTCTAAATTTTAAAAACGATATATAATAGGCAGATTCCTCGGTAATTTTGAGGGTTATTGTTATCGCCTTTTTGGAATAACGAGACTGTCAATATTCTTCTTGTACCAGAGCTGTTCATAATGTCTTACCCAGTTCTCCTTGTCTATGTTGTTTATTTGTGTTGTCTCATTTTCCTGATTGTTTAATGATTTCATTATTTTATAAGCCAGGTTTTGATTTCCATGTATGTCATTTCGATATTACTTATAAATCTAACCCAGAACTCTTCGTTGATCTTTCTTTCGCAACATTTCTACTATGCTTGTAAATTTCATGATTAACGTCGTATTTAATTCATTCATTATTCATGTAACATAGGAAATTCTAAATAACGCCAGAAACATTAATTACATGAAAAAGATGTATGTAACCGTGTATATTATTATTCGGTGCATGTTTGGAGTGCTGACCGGTGCTTCTCAAATATATTTTCTATTATATTCGAAACGATCTAAGTTTTACTAAAATATTTCTTATAGCAACACGTCACGTACTCGACCTTTCATGTTCTACCGTAGCAGTACTGGATCCGTGAAAATCCCTCTTTGATGGCGTAGCGACTCCGGATTATATCTGCCAAGATTACAAATTTAATCGGTATCCAACTGTACGAGAGTTTAATGATTGTCTGTTAGAGTTGTCGCTTGTTCATAATGCTTGTTTATTTTCTACGTGAAGAGTATGTGCAACGTTTGAAAAACAGTGGCATTTCTTAGAATACCAGTGTAGAAAAACGAAAATAATGAAGAGGAAGCAATTTATTTCTCTTGGAAAAAAGTATTATTTCACTTCGTACACATACTTAATTGCTTTTCATCCTACTACTTCCTGTCCAGCAAGCAGAATTTATTTTTCATGTACTAGGAAAATACTGCAATTATGCTTTTCATGGATGTACTAATTGCTTTGCTTATATCGTATTTATTTCTTCACTAGAGGACAGTAGACGCTCGATATCCTAGACAAAATAGAATATATTTACACTAATGGTTTACTCACGTTAAAGATAAGCTGGTTTAATTTTTGAAACGATATAACCGTATTTTAAAAATGTTATAAATGCGCATACAATACGCTTTTTTATTGTGGACGTTTGGCCAATACATTAATATTTACATTTAATATAAGAAAATATCCGTGCACTTCCTTGTAATAAAGAAGCATACCTTCTAAAAATAATCGAATTCACCTTTTGTATTTAGTGGCATTACAGTTTCTTCTCTCATTTCCTTTAGTAATTAAAAGTAGTTATAAACATCACTTTTTCTGACTATTAACTTGATGTGATTTAGGTGTACTAATTGTATTATCAGGAAAATGGAATGCATGACTTTTACCACCATTTCCCTCGGTTTTTTTAGGTTTTTTCGTTTTTTTTTTCTTCACGTATATCTATATCAATCTACTTTACTCCGTTTAACTACAACTACCGCAGTAAATTAAAACTGGAGGAATGCATATGTAAATAAGGAAAATAGTATAAAATATTCTTTAATTTGTACATATACTACCGTCCATATACATATATGGGATATGCATTAATAATGAGTCAGTTTAAAACTTGTTATCGTGAATATAAAATCGTAGTTTTTTCGAAACAACAAGAAGTATCAATTGAAAAATGATCAGCATTATATCATTACGCGGTGAAAGGTATTCAATAGCACAAATCGTTAAAAACGTAAAGGTATAAAAAAAATGGAGCCTTTATGATTCTTAGGAGAATGTAGGAAAAAGAAAAAAGAGCAACGACAGCCTCTGAAGATTAATTTATCATAGTATTTTCGAAACGAAATAGGTTTCTCGCCGGCTTAGAGATCAGTCAACGAATATTTCAAGAAGAACATTAATATCTCACACAACAATTAAGTAGAGACT
This sequence comes from Trypoxylus dichotomus, assembly GCA_023509865.1. Lineage (NCBI taxonomy): Eukaryota > Metazoa > Arthropoda > Insecta > Coleoptera > Scarabaeidae > Trypoxylus > Trypoxylus dichotomus. The sequence continues at coordinate 39,605,402 of CM042074.1, read as the reverse complement.
TCTCAGAGCAGAACTAAGGGAGAGAATAACTGAGAAAGAGCCATTGCTGAAACAACAAAATAAGTAAGAGAGATTGGAATGCGGCATTCAGCATAGGGATTGGATCCTTGAACAATGGTATAAAGTATTATGGACAGAGGAATCCAAATTTCAAACATTTGGTACAAAACGTTGATCTTTTATGAAACGGCCGACTGCAGAAAGATTGAGTGACCAGTATGTGATTCCTACTGTGAAACATGGTGGAAGTAGCGTGATGGTTTGAGGTTGCTTTGATGGTACACCTGTAGGTGATTTGATGAAAATATGTTGGATTCTATGCAAGGAATGTTATCTGAGAATCCTACAGGAAAATGCTGTGCCAAATGGGAAAAGATTATCTGACCAAAACTTTATCTTCCAAAAAGATAACGATCCCAAACATTCATTTCGTTTATGTAGAACTTTGATGTCACCCCAGGAAGATGGCAAGTTGGTACAGATGATGTGGCTACCCCAATAGTGTGAGGTGAATTGGATCGAGGAATTCGAAAAAGAGGAGTTAGCGCCGCGCTAGATCTTTCAGACAGCATGGACTGAAATTACAGCCATTATCTGGAATATCTGATCAGAAGAATGTCAAGTATATGTGCCGCCCTAGCTCAATCTCGAAGTGGGCTTAAATCATTTTCAATTAAAATTTTGTTGTTTTCTGTTTCTTTTTCGTTTGTTAATCATCATTCTTTTCATGATGTCAAATTCATTAATAAATATTGCTATAATCCAACTCTATATTTTAATTTAAACCCAAAAAAACGTCAATTTTATAGTCATTCCCATATACCAGGTGGGGCATAAAGATTTTCCACATTTTGAAGAAGTATAAAAAAATGAAGAAATTTAACTAGAAAAAAAAAACAATAAACATTGTTTTTTTAATGCGTTTTAAAAATTATATCAGGCAAAAGGCGGTCGTCGTTGTCAATATATTCCCGGAAGTTTACTATTACTCTCCACGTTAGTTGAGGCGGAATAGCATCGATTCCCTGTCTTATTCTTTCGTTCAATACCTCAAGAGATGAAGGTCGACGTTGAAAAACCTTTTCCTTTAAGCATCTTCAAAGGAAAAAGTCTCAGAGACTTAAATTGGATGACCGTGCTGGCCGTTCCGCGTTTCCTCTTAAACTAATCAAACGCACAGGAAACATTTCCATCGCCACTCCGTCCTGTTGAAACTACACATATTCTGTATCCACATCATCCAATTTGATGCGCACAATGGTCTCCAACATTTCAACGTACCAGCAGTCACAGTTACCTGATATATTTTTTAAAACATACTAGAAAAACAATATTTTATGTTCTTTTAAAAAATACATTAAATTTTTTCTAGTTAAATTTCTCTATTTTTCTAAACCTCTTCAAAATGTGGGATATCTTCATGTCCCACCTGTATATCGACGGTAGCGTACTTATGGTAACAACGAGTTCTTTTCATTCTTGTTGTAATAAGCGGTATAAATCGTCTTCTTGTTGAGGAATTTATACTCACTTATACTTTTTCAAATTTCGTAAAACAATTAGAAAATACAAATATATTCTAATTGAACGCAATGAAGAATTGAAATGATTAATTAGTCACCACCGTTAATCGATTGATTAAATTGCAGCTGATAATTTCTGCCCGAAATTTTACTCCATTTCCTTCCTTCCGTTACCAATCCTCATCTACAAGCAGTAGAAAAATATATGCTAGCCATCGCTGCCATCCTTTATAAATTGGAATGGAAAATATAGTATTCAGTTATATCCATAAGAAGGCTTATAATAACTTATAATAACAAAACTTTATGTATAGTATCGTCACGATTTAATTAGATTTCATTGCAGTTCCTTATCTCCATTAGTTTCGGAGTAAACACGTGAGAAAGATGCGAGACATCCTGTATACATACAACGACGATCCATTCAGAAGCAGTAGCAACGCACAGCTGATAATTTCACCCCGATTACTCTACCGTACTGAAATGATACTCCGTTTCCTTTCTCAATCAGCAGTCCTCGTTTACTAGCAGTAAAGATATACATATTAACCGTCGCTGCCACCCTTTATGAATTGGAATGGAATGTGTTAAAATATAACTCGTTTCAGTTGAATGTTGGCGAGAGGAGCAAATAGCATCGCCTGGGTGCAGAAAATGCTTCTGATCTTGCTACACGTCGAACAATGAAATACTCGCATTTATGTACTCGCGCGTTGTTACATAATGTTTACGTGCAGAGACTCACGGCCAAATCGGTTTTCCATTTATCTAAATTTAGTCCGAGACAGTATCGGCCCGTCCGTATGTGGGAGACGAGGACGCACTGTCTGCGATGTAATGTCGTCTCTTTTACAAAGTGCGCGTAGAATCTACTCTGCTCTCGCGTATAGTAACGTTTTAGCGTAAAGCACTTGCCTCTCCGTCGATGTTCAGTCGTAGTTCGGCTATCGCTGAGTAAAAATCTCGCGAGCAGTTGTCGCGCATTGACTTCCGTACCGTCGCACGTTTTATAATCAGCTGTGGGACGGATTACGTCACGACTAGGTATACACACACATAACACACCACAAGAAGCTTTTCCATCAGCACAAAACGTACCCAGAGAAAACGCAGTCGTCTGCGAGAAAATTTAACGCGTTATTTTTAAATATATTTCCGACTTATAGAGTGATTGTTGTTATGCAGGAATATTCTGTTTTTACAGTTCGGCACAAAGTTATCGGCATCTAACGCTACTCTGTTCGCTGTATGAAAAGGGAATATGTCTTCATGACGCGATTTAACCCAAAATCGCTCGGAAAGAAGGTAGGTGGTCAAACCGACACCAATCATCGCCACCAAGATCATTCATTTCCGCCATAAGTAGACACATAATCATCGTTAAGTAACGTAAATCATTCGATTTTCGAAATCGTCAATTGGTACTAATTTACTAATGGCGAGTATGTAAGGAATGTAGGCAGGGATATAGCCGGTTTGGTTGTTTCTGAATGTTGGTTGTGTTGTGTGTGGTATTACGGTGTATCAAAAGTATCGAAAATCTCGTCCCCGCGGCCTTGTTGCCAAGCGCACTCCATTGGTCGTGTGTGTATATGTTGTACGTATATATAACCGCTCATATACATGTATTATGTCTAACTAATGAAAGCCGGCACTTTACTATACACACCATCACGTACTAGTGTTTATAAACACGCAGCAAGTATTGCGTTCATACATGCTAGTCCTTACGTACATATATGATGGATATAGGAAATTTGCAGAAATTAAAAACATTCTATACATATTGTAGCATTACTTCTTCATGTTGGGTAACCTTATTGCTCAACTACCACATTATTTACATCATATTAGCGATATTCGCAATCAAGAATCAGATAAGTTATCTACGGAAAATTACGTTGCATGCCAAATATGTAATTGATTATCACTCCAAGAGCTTTTAGAACCACGGAGATAACAATTTTTACCTCGTAAAGGTTTTTTGTGGCTAGTCTGTCTAGTCCAGGTATTTAAAACATCGTATAGAATTAAATTAGAAATATTAAGTGAAAAAAGTTATGCCGATATGAAATCATATTGTGGTGCGATTACTAAATGTAACCAAGCCGCGTATGTGAATTTTGGAGCTTTTAAATTTTCACGCATATTCATATAGTATTTTCAAATAGCAATTGAGTACACCCAAGAATAAGTCGCTTTATAAATGGTTAAATTTAGAATTTCAGCAGCTTATAGCAATAGTCTTAGTCTTTGCATATGTTTTATACCTAAATCCAAAATTAAGATATACCATTAAAAAGAATTAAAATTGTAGCCCCACAAATATATAAAACTGAATCGTCAAATGTGCATCCGCCATCAGTTTTAATAAGAAGTAGTATAGATTCACGATGAAATTTCATTTTTCAGTATAGTGCCTCTTGATATTAATACACTTTTTGCAACCTTTTAGCATTAATTCAATACCTTTAAAAATATTTCTTCTGGTTATTAGTAGAACCAGTCTAATACTTCGTTACATAGCCTTTGGCGTTGATAACAGTTTAGCATCTGTGAGGCTGGAGTCCAAGAGCTTGCGGATGTAGGAGAAAGAATGACCTTGCTCCACTCTTGCTGTAATTGTGCATTTTTGACAGCTTTACCCAAATGTCCTCTATTATGTTGAAATCAAGGAATTGGCTGGACTATTCGAGGTGGGTTACGCAACGGCAAGTGGACCAGTCTTGGATGTATTTGGAATGTTGTTTCGGATCATTGCTTTCCTGATGTATGAATCCACGGCCAATGATCCCTTGAATGCGCCTGCGAGAACCCATGTCATGGATGGAGATGCATTCTCATACCGTAACACTTCCACTTCCATGCTTCGTCGTCGAGATCAGATATGTGAGATCACAACTCCACTCTTTCCTCGTCCACTCCGCGCGGCCCTTCGCCCATTCTACTTGTGCTTTGCGATTCCTCTCAGAAATCATGAGATTTTTCGTCCGACAACGAACGTTCAATCCCGCTTTCTGGAGCTTTCTCCTGATAGTACGACTAGAGGAAGTAGGGTATCGGAAATTGCATAGTTAGTGAGGAGTATCCGCTCCGTTCGAGCTGGACAGATGAAAAACGTCTTCCTCACTAAGAAATCAGCGGCTTATCTCTCTCAGCACCCTCAACTTGAGAAATATCGAGATGAGTCTGACTTTAACTCCGTCAAAGGCTTCCTGCTGCTCGACAATCAGAATTTTGACTCCAAAAGATGGATTTTGCAAATGTAGAAGAAGTTTATGAAATAAAAAATAAACTTAAAATGTGAAAAGAAACTGGCGGTTTTGATGACTATAGAAAAGTCGTTTTATTGTTTGATGTATGATTTGTAGCATATGAAGCTACTCTACATTCCTAAACTCCGCAACCGTTCTTAGAATAAGGTGCAGGAAACTGAAAAATAAATAAAATCATTTTTGAAAGTTATGGTCAAAGAACACGAATTTGCCACTTTTTGGACCGGTACTGGGGTCAGTTTCCCATTGTCTTTTCTCAAATATTTTTTCGTAATTTGTGCGAGAGTGCTGCGAAATATGTCCTGTTGATTGTAGTGGTACTTTCCTTAAGCGTCCTCATAATTCCAAATAAATCATACTTTTTCGTCGAATTGCTTTCTTAGCGGTGCTTCTCCTTTTCGTCTTCAGTGTATGGATTCGATTTTGTGCAAAGCATCATAGTAGAGAACCATAGTTTCATCTGTGCGACAACTGTCTTCAACACGTTCACACGATTTTCTTTGCAGAACTCCAAAAAGAATTGAACACATTCCATTCTACGCTTGAGTTGAACTGTTGACAGATGTTTGGGCACCCATATAGTACTAACTTACCTAAATAATCGTGAAGGATTCACCGAGCACTTATATCTGAAAGTTCCGACATTTTTTATGTATGTTTCGTGTGCAAGCACCCGATTGCCTAATATGTTCAACAGGCGCAATGTTTTCCGACACTACTTCTCTCGTATTATTGCGTCATCTTATAAAAATTCCTGCGCTTTCGAAACCATTTTAACCATTTTTTTTACTACAGACTAATTTTTCCCCACAAACCAGTCGATTTTTAATGTCTAGTGGGGAAAGACTTTCTCAAGTAATGAATTTTATAATGGCGCGGTGCTCAATTTTCGTGACCTCTAACATCATGGTGAACCAGTGACAGCTATATATGGTCGTGTATAACCACCTGAAGAACAAAGACCTTATACCTTCATGCAAGATGACGCGAAGTCGATCCGGAATTTATTCGACATGCATAAAGTTTTTCTTTTGGTTTCACTTACCGTATCTAAACCCAATTGGAGGTGTATAACATTTCTTAAAACACCTCATATGCCTATTTCCAAACCCAGTAATTGGAATTTTCCCTTAGAGAAATCCCTAAAAATTGTTCGGAGAATGCAGAACTATAACAAGGAGTAAAAAAATTGTTGGCAGAGGATGTTTAAGAAAGTATTAAAAGTAAACTACTTTACAATAAATATTTTGTGTATATTAATTGGGTCTAATTTATTTGCTGGGAGCTATCAATGCTGAGCTGTGTTGGTGCTCGAAGGTGATTGGTTAGTTCTATACAATTCTATTTAATTACTAATCATTGTAAGATAGCATAATTGTAAAATAGAATAACAACCAAAAAGTGGAAATGCATCTGAGCAATTTATGTACATTACTAAGAATAATGTACACAAGTTATGTTGACAATTCAAGTTCATCTCCCATCGTCGCATGGTACACACGTTTACTACTTTTATAAGGCAAGTAGTGAAAAAGATGACTCACGCACTCAATCTGTCTATTTGAGAATTTCCAAATATCTTCTGCACCCAGTTACGTAATAGTGGAGGAACAACATTAAAAATCCCCTAGTCGTATAGGCAATTACTAAAACATATTGCGTTTGTATGGTATTTCTTTGGTTTTCTCATTAGATGCGTTCCATTATAAACTCCATTAGTATCCTAATATTAATAGGGACACATGTTTGCTTCTTTATCTAATTGTATACATCATAAATATGTATGTATGCATATACATAAATCATCGATTTAGTGTGAATACGCTTGTTTAACATTAGCTTTGTAAGTACGATGTACTACATGCTTGAATATTCATGAAAATGTATACATAACTGATCTCTTCATTAGCATATAGTAATACGTACAATTAATTAATATCTGTTATAATAACAAAAAGATATTGATTATTATTACATACTTATAAACAAGAAATGTAAATTTTAAAATTGCTGCTATGTATGATTTGTGAGGGTCACTATAAATAACGGATAGCTGTTAGATGTACTTTTTAAATTATGTGTAAATATCAATGCTGAGGTTACACCGAAAGCTACATTTTTAATGCTTTTGATTACTATTCCATATACATTTTACCCCCACACGTTAGGTGAATAAATTATATGACATGGGATAGATTTTTGTGACCGACAAACAGTAGTAGGAATTGTGCAGACATACATATGTTGACATTTAGGCTCTATGGCTCTTTGTTCTGCTGTTCTTTGCATATTTTAAACTTTTATTTTAACTATTCCTAGGTTTGTAGGAATTATAGTTTTATAGAAATCAAAGAAAAAAAAAAGCAACTAGAAATGGAATACGAGTTGCAAGTACGATTGGAATATTATAGCCGTCCGCGTCATGGTGTATAATCAATAAGCAAGATATTCTGAAAAATATTCTGAAAATATTCCCTTCTGTGAAACATTATAAACTATTAAGCGATTTCAAAAATCGTGTTAATTATAATAAAATAAATTATGTTATGTCACTGTGCATTGTGTTTTAGACGTACACGTCTCACAGACATTTATTTACCGACATAATTTGACAGCTCTAATTGTAAACAATGTGCCAAAAGTAAATTACAAATATGGATCATGTAGTTGTTGAAATGAATGCTCCATACAGAGTTAGTCAGAAATAGGCAAACTACTAATGGCTGCACTTCTTTTAATATTACTCTTGTTTCACAGAACGGACCAACAATTTACTAGGAAGGAAATGTACAATTTGTTTCAATGAGTTAAAGTAAAATTTGAACGTGAAAGTCGGATATTTAAAGGAATTACAATTTAAATTGGCTGCTAATATGAATATACGGTGTATAAAGTTTTGGGACATATGGCTGTTATTTGCATATATAAATTCATATTACAAAAACCACTATATCTACGAGGTGATACTCAAAAGTTTTAGAAATTTGGATAACTCGCATAAATGGGCGCAAATACAATAAAAGTTGTTTACACTTTGTGTATACCCTTTGTGAGTTGGTATGCCAATTGGCATCATTTCATTATATTTCCATTTGATGGAACAACAAATTTGTATCAACATCTGTTTTAAACTCCCTAGAACTGCTAAATGTTAAATGAAACGTTCAGGGACTACACTTGCGGACAAACTCAAACTTACGAGTTGTTCATACTGTAATAATATAATTTACCTCAATTAAAAATCTTTTTTTCAAAATTTTTTAATAATTTATTCTTAACTATTTTTCTAGATATTGTTTGGTTCATGCCCTTATTTTATTTTGTTGTTGTTGGAGGCAAAGTACAATTAGGGCTCCAACTTTAATGTTCAATTTCATATTTTAAATATTTAATTCTTGCAGTTTTCTTTCTGTGTGGTGGATATTATAGATATCTACTTTAGTTACTGATTACCAACATTTGATTTATAATTTAAATTAAAAAAAAAGAGTACCTTAGACAACGTGTATAGTAGAGACGTAAACTCCACCATCGTGAACGTGAACAGAAATACATTTGCAAAGTGACCAAACACGAGTTGATGACGATAAAGAAGGAGCATTATACTAGAAGATGTCTTTACCATTTGAAATTCAATTGCGATATCTGCAACATTCTGGGATTACAGGGTGACACATGCCAGCGTATTATATCAGAATTGAATATGAGAAGGACAGCAGCAATGTTGGTGTCACGGTTGCTAAGCGACGAATAGAGAATTGAAGGAACAGCTTCCAACTGAACCAGATTCGCTTTATAAAATTGGATTCTTGGTTATAATCTCGAAACAACAATCGTCACAATGGAACAGCTCATCATCATCTCGCCCACAGAAAACCCGTCAAGTCAGAACCAACAGGAAATCCTTACTGTTTCGTTTTTTTTTCGGTATTGATGGAATTATCCAGAAAGACTTCGTACCTCTAGGTCAGACGACTAATGCAGAATTATTCGGTGACATTCTAATTCGGTTAAAGCAGGAAATGCGAAGATAATAGCCAGAAAAATGTTTGAGTTCTTCATCATGATAAGACTGTAAAATAATTTCGTTATACGCTAATTTCCATGTGATTTCTTTCTCTTTTCAAAGATGAATATTAGAGGAGAGTAGCGGGAGAAGACTCCCAGAATGCAATACTTTCATAACATTGGCGTTGAGGTCACTGTTTGTACTCACGAAAGTACTGGTTTCAAGGTAACATGAATGAAATGAAATCCTGCTATTTTGCAATTTTACTTATTGCTGAGTTTAGGAACTCATCCAAAAGTTCTAGGGAACTCCTGAGTGTCGTATTATTACAAAATTTAATGATAATAATAAGACAGCTGAACAATATGTTCAGGAGAACTCATGCTTGTGCACCTGAAATATCTAATGTATTTTCATCAAGGTGAATAATGAAAGGTGTAGCATCTTAACAATCTTCATCATTTTTCAATTTTTTTCATACACGCAATGAATTTGGCCAAGTTGCTTCGTATATTTAACCAGGCATTGGTAGATTTGCCATCTCTTCCAGCCTATCTGTTAGAATATTTGTTTTTCTCGGTATTCATTCTGTAGTACGTGATGCTGTGGCAACGTGTATGCATTTCTAATCAAAGAACGATATCCGACATTCCAATTTAGAATTTATTGCAGTAAGCTAGATAAGGTTTTTGAAACTTCTAATTACCCCCCGATAACCTTTGGAGTAAATAAACGAAAGCAACAGTCAAATTCTAAAGTAGTACTGTACCTTCTGTGGGCTATCATTATCACTAACAAATTGCGTCTATAATTTACTTCTCATTTATTATTAACATCTAAGTTGTCAGTAATCAACGTTAACCAATTATATTTAATGTGTCTGGAATACATATATCCATAATTTAGAATGCGATAATTGGTTAATTGTGTAATACGAGTACAACCAGTAATATTATATTATGTGGAATATTCAAGTTAATATGCTAAACCAAAATAATAATTAACAATGGCATATTATCCGAAAATATCAAATTAGATTATTTTTTCACATAAAAAAACAAGGTCGTTCAAAAAATGGATCAATTAGTTGCTGATATAAATTATTCAATGATGTTATTAGGTTACGAAATAATATGTTGTATACACACATCTCGAAATATGCTGTATTTATCTAGATAGCTATGTTGAAAAAATTAAATAATTTAGTGCATACGTCAATATAGTAGCAAAAGCATATAGTAAATAATAACATTCACATTTAATTTATTGAAAAATGCATGACTATTAAAAAAGATGTAGTAAATATCATTAGGTAACACGATTTTAAGCTTTCTATTTTCCTGTATTCGGAGCGAATCAAATATGAAACTGACTTGAGGTGCATACTACGCGGGAGGGCGTAAAACCTGTCGAAATTTTGCGTCGACTAACTGCACAGCATACTGCTCATTGATTTTCTCCACGAACAGCGTTTAGTTAATGCTGCGTACTACTGCCAACTGCTTGATGAAGTGAAATTGAGCTATCGACGAAAAAGGTGATACATGTCTATTCGAAGTGCGATTCTGCTCCATAGCAATGCTCAGCCACACACTGCTGCATTGGCCCAAATAAGTTGGGCAAAATTCATAGGGAAACATTCCTCCTTACAGTGCCGATCTGTCACCGTGTGACTACCATTTGGTTAGGCCACTCAAAGAAGAACTGGAGGTCACCAGTTTGACGACAACGAAGGTTTGGAAATGTTTGTGCGACCACATTCATTCTTTGATGACGGAATTAAAAAAGTTCCGATACGATGGGAAAGATGTGTGATTAAAAGAGGAGATTATATAGAAAAATAAGGTGCATTCACACTTTTTTTACTGTACCAATAAATATTTTAAAACCATAGTGCAGTTCATATTTGATTCACCATCGTATTTTTTGTACTTAAATTGCATCTTAAGTCGCTGCTTCCTAAAAAGAAAATTTCGTGTTGTAAACAATGTATTCCTCATAGCAGACCTTGAGATTCCAAGAAACTAGTTTGATGACATTTTTAATTGCCTATGGTTTAACTAATTCTTTTTCTAATACAAATAAAATACCGGCCGAAAATCATTGCTCTTTAGATGAAAATAAAGGAAATTTTAGAAGTTATTTTTTGTAAATCTCTGATTACTTAACTTGACGCTGAGCTTAAGTGTTTACCAATATTTTTTTAACATTCTATTTATAGTGAAGAAAGATGAAATCTAAAATTAATGAATCCAAAATATCACAATACCTTTCAAAATAAATGTTTATTTGTGTCTAATTGTCTGTAGTGTTCATATCTCAGATTACTGTAACTATCTAGTGCACATTATAAATGTTAATGAATGAATCCGATTCTTGATTACTTGTTCTTGTTAAACTGGAAACCAAATTGTATATTTTAACGTTTAAGGTGCGTACATATAAAAACTGTAGCAGTTATATGTTGGAACATATATAGTACTGGCCAAAAACATGCAACTTTTTCTAAGTCTTAAGTAATTTATGTGTATGTACATATGCATCTGTATAGCTTCATAAATGGCATTGATAAAACATATATGAAATTTTAAGATAAATTTAAGTAACAGGTGAATTCTTATAATAATAATAGATGAAACGCTTCTTATTTTTTAAACGAAAGTTAATATTTTGTGTGGTAACCTTTAGCGGTTATAACGGCTCTACATCTGCGGAGCACAGACTCTATAAGTCTTTCTATTATTGACGCTCAATTTGATTCCAAACGGTGTTTAACGCTTCGAAGAGTTCATTCGAATTTTTATGTTTTATCACGAATTTTGTTATCCATAATTTCCCACAGGTTCTTTATAGAATTTAGGTTTGGGGACTGTGATAGCCATGCCATAACATCAATTTTGTTAGTTCTAAGCCAGTCAGTCACAAGTTTTGACTTGTGGTTAGGGTCATTATCGTATTGAAATTGATGCTTCAGGAGCATAACATCGTACACATGTGGCTCTATTTTAGTTTTCCAAATGTGCTTGTTTACATACTTATCCATCAACTCTATGTAATGGACCCATTTTGAACCAAGAAAGGCAACTCTAAGTCATCGCAGAGCCGCCATCATGCTTTACTGTGGCAATTTTATACTTAGGGTTCAGTCGGTCACCCTTCGGACGCCTTACGCGACAAATACCGTCACTCTTTATTAAATTAAATTTAGATTCGCCATTAAAAAATGCTGTCCGCCAGTCATTAATAGTCCATGTAATACGCGATTTTGCAGAGTCTAATCGGGCTTTGGTATTCTTCTTGGACAGTAGCGGTTTTTTTTTGCAGGACGACGACTCCTGAACCCAGCATTAAGTAGTCTTCTCGTACGAGCCCTATCAGGAGCTTCACCGTATTACTTTATAAGGGTTCTCACGAACAACTTTAACAATTTGTTTGTCGAAATAGTTGCTAGTTTTTTAGGTCTTCCAGGATTTGCATCTCACTTTTCTTGTAGACTGATAATCCGTGAAATTATCGACTTATTTAGAGAAAAACTTTCTGAAATTTTTCTGAAGTTTTGCCTTTGCTGTACAGTTTTACTATTTGTTTTCTAACTTCAGTCGCAATTGTTTTTCCACGGCCAATACTAACACATACTATCATGTTGAGACACAAACACGCTTGCAGTTACTATAATTTAGTCCAGCATCAAGACGTCTCATGGACTAGTAGTAAACAACTGTTAGAAAAAAGTGCATAGCCAATATAAAACAAGTTGAAAATCTAATCATTGAATTTTGTACTACAATCAAGCAATGAGCAGTGTATGTTGTATATAACCATTCCAGTCATAACGGAAAGTTGCTATAACAATGGTCAATACTTTACTTCAAGAACACATATTATTGATAAGTTAATAGGAGTTTGTGGAAGGAAAATAAGCAAAAATATGAATCTGAAATGATAGTTCAAATTCCTTTCAATCATTCCTAAGAATTTTTGTTAACTAATGTACTTTGCATCGTCTAAATTGTAAATCTTCCTCCAATTTTAAGTGTAATATTTTAATGATGATTATATTCTTATCTAATTGGAATAACTTATGAGAAAGATGTACAGTAGAAAGTTGTACCTTGTTAAGGATTTTTCAATGTAATCTTCGTTTTAAAAAGAAAAATAACATCACATTTAAGTTTATAAGTATAACAATTCGATCTTAATAGATACAATGAAAATATATCTATTTCTTTTAGAAAAACTATTTAAAAGTAGTGGTAAATTTGCATGTTCTTTTTCCACATGGAAAGTAGGAATATCATGTAGACGCAATTTTATACAGTGAGTTACATGAAATATACATTAGAAAAGTGTGTTATTCAACATTCTCTATATATTTTTAAAAGAATGTGTGTTTTATGATGTAATAAATCAATAATAATGTTTGCAGTATGTAATCTAACATTTTCAATGCATTTCACTGTCCTTGTATTAAATCAATGTAATTACTTTTTATAATGTTCTACATACAGTAGCCAAATGAGGGAGCAACCCTTATCTGCTTATTACTTGTACTGATTTTTATTGAATTTGCAGTTTAGAAAAAACAAAGCAATACCTAATATCTATGTAGGTACACTACTGCGCAAAAGAAAGACGCACATAGTAGTATTATTTTAAAAATTTATGTAATAGTTAGAGTTCCGGAAACATTTTCTATTATACTTTCAGAACCCTTACTTAATTGTAATGATATTTACGATTTGCTTAAATCTGGTAAATGCTATACCAGCACAAGAACAGAAAAGAATGCTTAGAAATCGTAATCCTCGTAATCGCAAGTATGCTGCAGACAGGGTAATTTTCGGTATTTGTATTGAGAGGCAATAAAATTTATAGTAGGGTCTATTTATCTGTGTTTATTGTTAATTGTAGTTCCCAAGTGCGAAGAGTTTACGTGTAAATTATAACGAGTTTTATGTTATATTCCTAACAGTGGTTACATTTGGAAAGAATGCTGAAAATGTCGTTATTAAACAGAAATAAAGATGTTTTACATCGAGAAGGTTACAGCCAAGAAGTTGCAAAGGGTACGAAGTGTTCTCAGTGCAGTGTACAAAAAATTCTTAAAAATATAACGAAATGGGTGACATGGTGGATAAACTAAAGCCTGGACGACCGAAGAAACTTACCACAGCGGATGCACACTTGCTGAAAGTAACAGCTCTAAGAAACAGAAAAAAGTATGCGCGATACGGCGCAAGAGTTAGAAGAAGCTACAGGCGCGTGAGCACATGTTTTGACTATAAAGCAGTCTTTGAAGAAATTGGGATTACGTCAGTATGCAGCTGTCAAGAAACCTCTTTTGCGACGATGCAATAAAGTAAAAACAGGCTGAAATATGCTAAAGACCATCAACATTGGACAGATGTTGAGTGGAGACAAGTATTGTGGACCGACGAGTCTAAATTTCAATTACGTGGATCGAGCAGAGGTCAATATGTTCGACGACGTCTTAGATAACCTCTTACAGCAGCATTTTTACAAGCTACTGTCAAGTACTGTCAGTTGGTAACATTATTAAAATTGAAGCGAAGCTAACAGCAAAAAAATATCGAACAATACTGGAGCAAGATGGTATACCTCTAGGCATCGTCTAATTAGTAATAACTTCCTCCTGCAGCGAGATAACGATCCCAAACACACTTCTCGATCGGTCAAGAACTATTTAAGTCAGCGACAACAGGACGGAGTTGTAGTAGCACTATGATCTGGCTGCCATAAAGGACGGACTTAAATATTATTGAACGTGTTTGGGATTATCTTGACCGTAAAAAGATTGAAAGGACACCAAAGACTTTAAATGAGTTGTGTAACATATTGAAACAAGAGTATCGTATTCTGGTCGATTTAAGCAGAACACTACATGATAGTCTCCAGGCAGGTGTAAAAGACACTATGAAAGGTATGAGTGGCCATACAAAATATTAAAGAAACTAAAAGTTCCAAAGATATTCAGTGTGCTATTTACTAATATAAATATTGTATTAGTTGTAAACCTTTATCGGACAATATAGTTACTTACATGACGGTAATACAGTTTCTCTTAAATTTTCTTTCTATAAAATTTAACTAGGTGCCTCTTTCTTTTGCACAGTACTGTATGTATCGCTCCAATATCTAGTTCTGAAACTAACGGTAAATGATAAATGTAATTATATCATTGATATATTACTATATATATTACTGAGTTTCCTTTGAACGTTACTTACATGGAACAAATGAATTAGTGAAAACGAAACACTAGTTAAACAAAATTTAACGACCGGAAACACTATGCATCTATAGACTGCGGAATTATTTCAGTATCACGTAGACAAAAAAAGGGTACTTACTTTGAAACCGGTGTATCTCTCATCGGTCAAATAAATGATATATTGGTATATTTATATGTGAAGAAGAAAATATTTAGTTTATTCAAGTAACAAAATATCTTATGTTAAATGAAACATTTTTGGCTCAACTATTTCTTCAATTAGATCTACAACATTATGAATCTACAAATAAACAGCCAGTTGCACTCGTAAATTTAGAACAATGTTATTTCAATGGAGAAAATATAAAAATTACTGCTGCTTGTAACAGCAGCGAAATTAGTTACTTGAGTAATTTTAATTACGTAACTAATTGAAGCTTACAATTGCACGTTGCTTAAATAACGTGAATTGATTTCTGTCTCTTAAATTAAAATATAAGTGATCTATTTCTGAGATGATATTTTAAAAAAGACAAATTAATTGTAAAACGTTAAATTTAATATTTTCAACATGATTTCTCTCGTCGCTCCATTTACCGAAGTTATTTTTAAAACATCAATACGTTTCATGTTTAAATTAGTAAATAATTGAAATTATTCGCGAGATTTTCACTTTTTCCATATCAAATGCGCGCATATCGACCCTCGTATAGTACGCCGTCGTGGGCTTGACGACGTTCTATTTATTGCATTCGTCGCCGAGTCGGAGACTACCGAGTAGGTGCGCCGTCGAATATCCCTGACCGCTAAAAACAATGGCGTATAGTAACAGCGATAGTAAAGTTCGAAATTTACTACGCGGCAGAAGTGGCAACATTCCTGCGACTCAATCGACGCACCACGAACTGCCGCTACCGTAAGATCGACCAACGAAATGGTTCGTAAGTCTCGCGTCGCGACTGAAGGCGAGACCGTTGCATTCACGAATAGACTGGTCCACTGCGCCGAGTCATTTAAAATTGGTCTGTAAATAGGAGCGGGCAACAAACACGGTATTTTCATTTAATTCATCCGACACGTAATCGTTTATTTTTTTTTTGCTGTTGATGTCCGGAGCACTGCAGTTTCCTCCGTTCGTTACGGAGCCTATACAGAGCTATTCAATTTAAATAGCTAATATATTGTGGAATAGAGTCGAACAGAATAAGTATTACGCTTTAAGAACGTTCGAATCAACTCAACCAAAACAATAAATATGGAAAGGGCTGGGTTAAATATGAAAACGTTACTATACTGGATTTTAGAAGTATATTTTATTAGCTTTTTAGATCCACTATTTTCTAGCTAACTTATTTGTTTATTCATTTACTTGTGCGCTTTCTAGTTATTCATTAAAATGTGTTTCTTTTATTCTAACTACGGCACGAAATTTCCGCTTTCCTTCAATATATGAATTTAATAATTCAGGGGATATTGCTATTTCTTGTCCACGGTTGTCCATCAAAACAACTCAGGACTAAATAGCTCCGGGCAAATAGCCCTGACGGATACCCACATCTTTCAGTGCAGAAAAATTAAAAAATTCAAAATATTTATTGGAAAACCCATTTCATAAATTGCACGCAGACATATAAATAGAAATCCTAAATATGGTTTGGCAAAGTTTTACAAAAAGTGTTAGCAAAAATTACATTTCAAGGTTATGTGAAATCCCACAAACAAAGTTCATATCTTCCATACTTGCATAATTTTCTACTAAGGCTTCCAGATGTCGATTTAGTTGCATTTAATTTTGCTACCATCTGAGCGAATACCTGCATCAAGGTGGATTAAGTGACTTTCCACTATACAACAAGATTGTCATGTATGTCATGAAACATAGATTTTCCAATGCTATAACCGTAACGCAAGAAGTTTTTTTATTATTATTATGGCGGTTTGTAAACAGCTAATTTTGCCATCTACCGCATCCCAATCTCCAAGACACTCTATTCCTAAAACCATCTTCCCTCAGTCTTCTCTTCTGCATAGCTTATTTAATTCCTTTTTTTCCAACTCCTTCTTAGTTTTCCTTTTTTCCTTCTATCAGCGGGCTTCCATTTCCAAACCTTTTGTGGTAGTTTATCCTGGTCTATTCTCCTCATGTGGCCATACCATAATAGTTGTTTCCGTTCTATTCCATGTATTAATGATGTGTCAACTTGCATTATTTCTCTTATTTTTTCACTTCTTTCATGATCATTTTTCATCATTAACTGCTTTCCTTTCAAGAAGTGGTACTTATAATTTTGATAGGTTCATGTGACCTCAAGTGATGTAAAAGTAATAAAATCGGGATTTATCCCGAGTATCATATACTTCATCAGTTGTAGTTTGGCTCACCGTGCTTTTCTTGTCAATTGGCGGTATAGAAACTGGATGATGTTCGTCAGGTTTTGTAGGTTTTTTTGATCTGATACTGTCTCCACATAATTATGTTTTCTTTTCTCACAGATGTTGATTCCTAGACTCTTAAACCAAAAATGGCAATCGTCAATATATTTCTTTTACTTCACATCATAGAAAGGGTGAAAGGTAAAGGACGTCGCTGTCCAGGTAACCAGTCTCGAATATCTCGCCCATGTAACATATATTACCTAGATGTGCAACCCAAGATTTGTGATACCAAAGCAAAGTTCATTGAACCGACAAATTTCCACTTTTATTACTTTCCAATGAAGCAAATTTACCACACACATAACAAAAATTATTTAAAGTATTTTTACACAAACTAAATTAAAATCTAAACACCTGTTTTATACTTGTCCCTTATTAAGAACGCACCGGCCTGCATTGCTTTATACTGTGTTATTTCACCTAAACTCGCATCCCTTATGTAGCATGTGTCTGCTGATTGTTTCCTTAAAACGTGCATTGAGCAATCATATTAGAACAACCATTCAAACCTTGTCATTTTTTGAGTGAGAAAGTCACACCACCTTTGCAATAAGTCTAGACCTGCATTTATTCCGTCGAACTAAGCTATTACTACAACTTTTCGAATACATACAGTGACTCACGCGAAAATTATGCAGTGGTATATAATTTGGTAAGGAGCTGAAAATGTTAGGTAAAATAATTATTTGGGAAAAATAAATTAAATATATTACATCTACTATTCTTCAAATACATTACAAAAATAAAACGAAACTAATTCGAACAGGTATTAAGAATTCTAATCAGATAACACTACAACGGGTTACATACATACATCACAGTGAAAATGATGCACCTACAATATTAATGAATTAATTATTTTAGAATGTTAAAAAAGAAACAATTAATAGATTCTACTAACTTACGTGTATAATCTGGCGCAATACTGTTCCACTCTTGTAATAAAGCATTTTTTAGGTCATTCCTATTCGATACTTTCGATGTTTATGTCAGGTGACTGAGCTGGAGTTTTCACCGTTCTGCGTCAGTTATATAATAACCATTCCTGGACCACACGTGAAGAATGTTTCGGGTCGCTGTCCTGGTAAAATCGAAAATCATCTTATGTGTTAAGTTTCCTGGCACTACGCACTAAACTCTGTTTAAGGATCTTTAAGTACGTAAACCTATCCGTAGTACCTTTAATAAAATGAAGGTTTCCAACACCAGCAGCAGAAACACAGCCCTAGACTATTACATGCCCATCTCCATGTTTAACAGTTGGTTTTAAATGTTGCGGTTTTAATTCTTCACTCATTTTCGTCCACACATTACCCCTCCCATCTGGGCCGAAAAGATTTATTTTGATCCTGTAATGCAAACTGCAAGCGACTTCTTTTATCCTTCTAGCTTATAAACGGTATTTTCTGGATATTCGGCCGTGCAAATTGGCACACCTCAGAGTTCTTTGGACAGTTTCTCCATTTACTGTATTTCTCAGAACAGATTTCACCTCCAGGGTTAACTTAGGAGCACTTAACAGTGGATTTATTTATAGATTGTCTAGTAATCCACCACTCCTCATGTTCGTTAAATATTTCTTTTTGGACTTATTTTACATTTGCACTTCACTCTGCTTTTGCAATTATATCGTTCAATAATATGCTGTGCATCCGCGACTTCTATTTAATATTTTTACAATTTCCCGTTGACTTATTTTTCTTATGGTGAAAAATTACTAATTCTCGCTCTTCTAACGTTGTATTATAAGCTTGTGATAAAATCGCACTTCACAGTTGTAACGGATAAAGAGGTAAACTACACGTGCATCTAAAAATTCTGTATTGGGCTACATTGTTTTCACTGTAATGCTGTAATACCTGTTCGTATTAGCTTTTGTTTTAGTTTTGTAATGTATTTCAAGAATAGTAAATATAATATATTCAATTTATTTTTCCCAAATAATTACTTTTCCTAACCTTTTCAGCTTCTTACCAAATTCTATACTACTGTATCATTTTCACTATGAGCCATTGTATGCTTAATACGTACATATGTGCTGTTTAATTTTATTAATTATTGACTATGAAAGTTTTCTTGGTCAATGTAATAGGTGAAGCGGCTACCTATGCTGATATTACCAGAGTAGCTAAGTTGCATTTTACTGTTATGTATTAATTGAAATCAATTATATTATATCTTGTGAAACAATAGGTATAAGGAAAAACTAAAATTATATCACGAAATTTCTGCTTTTTTTATATTACTCAGCATTAGCCTTTGGAAATGATCAAAACTTTTTGCTTGCTCATTACATGGTCAGATTCGAAATACATATCGATACGTACGATCGATATACAAGGTTTCTACAATGGCCTGCGAATTTGGGACAGCTGTATATACATATATTTATATTACTTTAATGGTATCACTCACCTGAGCACTTTGATTGTTAGAATTGTATACAACTATTTCTTGGATAAACAGGATTTATTTTTAAATAAAAATACGTTGCTAAGTATTAGAATAAGTGCTTTATTTTCATTTCTCAATACAGCTCTATTGTCTTTACATTATAGGATAAAATATCTTTTTACAATGAAAATTACAGTAAATTATATCTACACCGGAATTGTTGAAGTAATCATGAGTTTAAATAAAGATTACACTACCAAATATAACATTTACACTAGCTATATAAAAGACGTTTATTTATAACATTACATATTTATAACGTTCACTGTAAGTGCATGTTCTATGCTGTGTATATTAATTGCACACAAATCTGGATGAGCTGTTAACACAGATATTGCGTACAAACGTTCAAAATTTACACCCTGTTCATGAAAGAATTAATCGATATGGAAAAGCTCAGTGAAACTTCTTTCATGAGCCTGGACCTACGCACAAAAATACTATCTCCAAGCAATTAAAACTTATGGAGTTAAAATATTACTGCGCAGTAGGTGGAAAGAGTGTCCAAGATGTGCATTGATACACTTCTATCTTTTAAGGTGAAAGAAAGGATATTCGTAAAATTGAATTACTACTTTTTAGATTTTACTTCCTCGGAGTTGGTTTAATTCGTAAATGCAATAGCTTCAACTAATTTTAGGAGTAAACTCACACCGTGAACATCTTGTGTATCTACATACATATATATATATGTATATATATAAATATAAATATGTACCACTTTAATGTTAATATTAATACTCAGTTTATTATTGTGTATAATTAATTTTATTAAGTGTTATTAACATTGTAAACAGAACTTCTACTCCGATTATTACACTTCTGAATACAAACCAACTAGTAAAAAACAAGAAGATTACCTGTATGAAGGCATACCTTTTTTTGTCACAAACCTGGTCTAGACTGGCAATTAAGTGTTACTACCTAATATCGCTGTGTAATGAATACTTAGTTCTACAAAAACTAAATTGCAAATGATTTATAGCACATTTCAGTTGAAGTCAATTTTATTTAAATTTGAACTGTTTGCGATGAACGAAGAAAAGTACACGCATATGAGCGATTATACTTAAACACACGACCACGCGATTTAAAATGACTGAAAACTACAGAAAAATTTTAAATGTAATTTTAGATTATTGTGAAACTATTGAAGAATACCGCATACCTATGAATAAAGATCAAAGTAGCATTTACATTAGGTAGGATATGTTAACTGTATTTGCAAATTTTGCATCTTACCCATAAATTATTCTATTCGAATATTAAATTGATAACCATAACATTAAAAACTAACATTCCCGTGTAAATGCATCAATTTTAAAATTCTTTCATTAAAATTGCAGTCATTTTACGAAAAAAGATTCAACGCATTATTTCCTTGTGCCCTGTCTTATAAAGCTCGTAATACTGCTATCCATTATGACTACCAGGTTATTCATTCTAATTATACACCGAAGAAAAGTTATTTATACAATCCATTAAAATCAACTACTATTGCATATTTGAATAACTTGATTTTGACCTTGTTAGAAATTTAAATGCGCTCTCTTAAACAGCAACTTATGTCGTTATTTTTTTGTCCTTGACAGTTCTCCATGCGAAGTATTTCAAGTTGTCGGTTAATAGGAATGAATCAGTTATTTAATTTTTTTATTAAAACTTCTATTTAAATGCCATATGTTGTATTGTTAGTGTGTTAATTAGTTTAATTAATCTTAAAATGTCGACATATAATCATGCATATACATATGTATGACGTGGCATGATTTCGATGTCACAATAGTGTATTACCGTATCTTTCAGACCAGAACAAAAATCGAATTATGCGTCTTATGCCCTGAAGATAACATTAAAATACGTTTTTGTTTAATGTAGTTCAATTAATTAATATGTTAATAAGTTAGTACAGCACGCCACTGAAGGTAGGTATATACCCAAATTATTTTGAGGCAAATGGGGGAATCATCAACTTACACTCTTTCTGTGTGAGCGTCGATAGCTGCTAGTCTGATTAGATGTGCGCTTTCGTTTGAGTTAATATTTTTATAAATCGTTAACATTTTTATCCTTCATATGACATGAGTTATAAATTAAATGTTATAAATTATGCAAAACAATATGGAAGCAGAGCAGCAGAAAGACATGTTTGTCCGCAACCAATAGACAAAATGATTCCTGGTTGGAGGAAAGAAAAGGGACAATTAAAACTGATATGTAAACGCAATAAAATATTCATTGGCACCTACAGATATGATTAGAATTAGAAGTGCAAATGAAAAATCGGGTAACAAACTATCCTAACATCGGAAACTGCTAATGGAATTTTAGACTTTACCGTCTTGATGCTTGAGATGAAGAGACGCTAGTTATGCATACAAAAGACACTGTAACCCAAAAGATGCCGGCTGACTGTGTCGCTAAAATTATAGAATTCCATAGAGTTGTAATATTGGCGAGAAGGAAATTTAATTTTAAACGTAATCAAACTATAGACTCAAAAGACACCAAGTCTATAGTGATCAAAAGAATAGATCATGAAAGAACTCACTGCACTAAAGTCTGCAATAAGAAGGTGTTATTGACAGATAAAAATCTTAGCGGTATTTACGTACGGTACTTTCAAGAGAAAACTTGAGATACAAAAGATATGGGCAAAGTGTCCAGATGCATTATTTAAAAAGCCTGCGATGTGTGGGGTCAATTCAAACCGCATCAAACAAAATCAGCCAACAAGCTTTTAAACGAAATGAATAGAAAAGTAGCTGTCATTCCTGGAGGCCTTACAAATGAATTACAATCCTTAAATTTCTCTATTAATAAACCATTCGGAAATTTTATACAGGAATAGTGGAATAAATAGAGAGCAAAGCCAAATCAGTACATCACGGCAACAGAACGCATGAAACGGTATCAACAATTTCAGATGTCTGTGTCTGAAGTAATGTAATAGATTATAGCAAAGTTGACGCAATTTTGTAACAATAATTCAAACGTAAGTAATACAAACGGCGATATTAACGAGACGAGGGATAATACTGAAAATGAAAATTCACTGAATATTGCTAGCACAAATTATTTTAACAATAAATACAAATCAAGTAGTAAGTGCGCTATAACACTTTCTAAAAAAGGTGTAAGATTACCTACTAGGAACTTGGTATAAATGCTGAAGTAATATTACAACACTACTTAAATTAAAGCAGCTTTTGATAATCTTTTAAGGAATTTTGGTTTCCGGGTTGAAACCGCGGCGTAGTTGCATTCTTCTCATCACAGCTTTACTACATGCAGTAGCCCAGAAGAAGCTCCATGCAACAACGAAACGTCTGCAGACTTATGCAACTGCGATGCGGTTTCAATCCGAAAGCCTAAATTCTTTAAAAGAAAACAAATTGCAGCATTGTCGTGCAATACTCGCACAACTTTTCTCAATTTTCCACGGCGTCGTGGATACTGTCCCTTAATTTGTGCAATAAAGACTCATAATATGTGCCGTTCACAGTTGTATTGCGCTCTTTAAAGTCAATTAGCAAAATACCCTCACAATCCCAAAAGATTGTGGTCATCACCTTTTTCGTTGATTGAACGACTTTCGTTTTTAAAAACGACCGTGCACATTCAACTCGACGTTCACGTTGGAGAGCAACAAGAAGTCGCGAACCCATCTTGCACTAATTTTATTCACACCCAAATGATCATGGAGAATTCGCCGAATACTTGTTTTGGATATGTTTGTTATCACTGATAATTCCTTCACTTTCAAACTGCGCTATTCTACCACTAAATCTTAAATAATTTAAATTTGTTGTGGCGTTATCACATCAATTGGTCGACCCAATCGTTCAGCATCTTCCAGGGATCTTGCCCCAAACGAAAATATTTTGCTCACTTTTTTACAGTGGAATACGAAGGAGCTGAATAACCGTAAACGCCATCTAAACGTTGTTTTATGTGATTAGGCGTATGACCTTCTTTTGTTAAAAATTCGATGACCGCCCAGTACTCAATTTCCATTACTTCAAACGTTTTCATGCGCTAGTCACGTTGGTAGGCTGGCTACTAAAAACTGCTACTCTTCGAACTGTCATATTTATAGCGTAGACCTCGCGTATGTGCGTGTATGCCGTGACGAAGTTTGAACACGCTCGAACATGTACAAGCCTGTCGAGGCGAGAATTTATGGCGCCTATCTCGTATATATCCGACCACTAGTAACATTTCTAAAGCACACTTCCGTATTTGATTATGCTAAATGTCTGACTGTACGTTGTTGTGACTATCGTCCACATTTCGTATAAAAATAACTTAAAAAACGCTACAGTTCGGCCAGTGTTCTAGAAAACAACCTGTATTTAAGTATTTGCTATTTAAAAACATTCATAGAAAATTGCGCTGATGGCGCTGGGTAGGAACATGCCCGCGTGTTAATTTTTGTTTCCTCTCCTCACATTGTCTTTCCCGTGAATGATTCCACCAACACCATGAGTAGTTGTATTTAGCAGCATTTTTATATTTATTATATACATTTATAAAGACAATGAAAACGAATTAATAATTCTTTTTATCAATTCCGCTTTATATATTTCATTAAGAGTATTTAAATTAGAATTTTAGATGTCGATTAATGGTGATTACTCATCTCTTATAATTCAATTGGCCATTGTTACACAGTAATGAATTGTGTCTTGTTTAGTTACCAATCATTTTTTTATGTTTCCTTTTGATAAATAAAGAAATTAGCGAAAACATATGATTACTCGTGAAGTTGTAGAGATAAAAGTTGTAAATTGTTACACTCCGCATTTTATCGCAGTTATTATCGCCACGCAAAAAGTTATTCAGAAGATAACCATACGTTTTTAGAATTTATGTGATATTTTAATTCATAATACAATAGAAAGATTGTAATCATATCATCGATTATTTTTGTCGTAAATATAGCAAGTACGCTTTAAGAAATCTAAATAAAATTGCACTTAAGTACTGAATACGTATTTCTTACATAAAAATATGCGCATATGGGCAACAGATAAATTTTCTATTCAACAGCAATATATGACAATGTTTACCATTCAAAACATCGTCTATCTACTAGAATAATTACATTATTTGTATATTAGCCTTACACTTTAATATGCAACAAAGCATTTCTCTCTTACGCTATTAAATCGTTAAAAAGATGTATTGCATTGAAAACGGCAGTTCATTTCATATGTGAAAATAAGTATTTAGCATACAATAGTTGTTCGTGGATAAACGTAATTTTACGGGAAAATGATAGAATACTACACAAAGTACATCTGAAATACAAAAGAGTTCTCTCATTTTCGCTCAGGACTACTTATCCAATACAGGATGCTTCGTCCTTTTATTTATAATTAGGAATATAGAAGATACACAAGTATCATAGTAACGAAAAAATTATGTGTGTTAATTTTCTTACAGTTTTGGAATTGACTGTCTTATATTAAAAACCAAAGAGCTGAACATAAGTGTGAATACAATTTTTCCAGACTCAAACAGCGGTGCACACATAACTTTTAGATATAGACGAAGCCAACATTATTCTTATACACACTAAGAAATTAATATTAATTTTCAGATGATTACTGATATTTTAGATATAAAGCTTTAAGGGTTTGCTGTTGATAGGCATTTGAACTGGGAATGTTTCCATGTTTCTGACAATAAGGTCCCTAATCGAAACCGAATGAATTTTGAACAGGTGTAAGTTCAATAGCAAGAATAATGTACTAGGCAATTGCACCTTTTAACTCTCAGCCTATCAGGAAATCAGCATATTTTGTATACCACGAAAGTACTTTAATATTGCAGAAAAATTTCCTTCTGCAAAAATTATAAAACGAGTATACGAGTATATTAGCTCTACTGTAAGTTGGAAGTTGTTTTGGCCGCTAGACATAGGGTTAATACGTGTGCAATAATTAGATACATGAGGTATTGTGCATTTTAGATAGGAATTTTATAAATTATTCCAGTTTTAGAAAACATTACGAATTAGAAGGCAATTAAAATCATTTTTTAAACATTGCAGTCAGCTGAAGATAATATATTTTCCTTTATGGTGATATAGTTTACAAACAGGAGGCAATTTTAATTTAATTGATAAAAGCAGGTATCACGTGCTTTAAAGGAAAACAGTAAATACCCTGAGAATTGCGCAACTTTACTGAGGCATCGTGTGTTTTGGGGAAAAAGCATCGAGACGAAAGGTAAAATTAACAGAATTGATGTAAATCGTTATTACAAGAAGAATATTACTGGCAAATCAAGTATCTTTATCTATGTGCAAACTGTGTGAGCATATGGAAAAGTAAAAGATGAAAGTAGAAGTACTTATGCTGTCAGATTTATACATTAATACAAAAGCGAAGTAAACAAATTAAATGGTGAATACGTTAATATTTGTTTAATTGATGGGGCTGAAAAATTTGAAAGGTATTTTTTCCAATATATTGTTCAATCCGACACTATAGCAGTTTTGATGCCATTTAATTCTATTTTTGGTTTGTATTTGCGCCTCTTTTAATGACCAAGTTATAAATTAGCAAATAAAAATACTTGATTATTTGTGGTAACTAGCGATGTCGACCATACATCAAAAATAAAAAATAGATGATAGGTGGTCCGTATTGTAAAGATTGTATATAGAACGATATTTATTGTTATCCTCAGCTAAAGTTTAGATATGTTTCATTATTTATTGCAGTTATACGAGGCGTGATAATTAAATAGCGGGGCCGCTTCAAAAAATTTATTTTATTGAAAATTTATTACAAATAGCTGTTAATCGCCTTCAACACCTTTCCCTATCAACACACCGCTGCACACATACTTTCCACTTTTGAGTTGTGCAGGTCCCCAAGTCATCAACCTCTTAGGCAACTCTGCCATTTTCGCCTGCTCCTTTTATTTTTTTATATTGAAAATATGTTCCCTTTAATGAACTTTTCGCTTTTGGGAAGTCGCACAGAAGAAGATCTAGATTGTCAAGTACCGTGATGTGTTTGTCCACCAAGAACTGCTCTATAGACAGCAAATTGCGCGGTAGCGCGTTGTCTTAACACAAAATCTATGGTTTGCTGTTCCTCAGATCTGATGTTTTCCCAACATGATCAGAGCAAAAACGAAATCGGCTGACCGTTTTAGAGGAGTGTCCGGTCAGGATCCAATAAAATCCGAGGGATTTCTTCATGCGTTTCGTAACCATGGATGAGACTTGGATCCACCACTACATATCGGAAAACCAAGGAACAGTCGAAGCAATGGACTTTTCCGGGCGAATCGGCTCCGAAGAAAGCAGAGATCGTTCCATCGGGCGGATACGTCAAGGTGACCATTTTTTTGGAATTCCCAAGGTGTGATGCTCATCGACTATCTGCAGAAGAGAAGGACATTCACGGTGCAATACTACAGCGATTTATTGACCCGATTCGGTGGAGTATTGATGGAGAAACGGCCTCGTTTGCAGCGGAAAAGTGCTTTTCCACCACGGCAATGCACTGGTTCATTCATCCCGCATCGTCGCGTCCAAATTGAATGAGTTGCACTACGAATTAGTCTCTTATCCTCCAAATTTACCGGACCTAGCCCCAGCGACTTTTTCCTATTCCCAAACCTGAAAAAATCACTGGGAAGAAACAGATTTGCCTCATATAACGAGATCATCGCCGCTGTAGATGGCTATTTTTTCAGACTTCGAAACATCCTACATTTCCGACGGCTTGAAGAGACTGGAGCACCGTTTGAAAAAGTGTATCTTCAAGTAGACTACATTGAAAAATAAAAATAAAATCCACACCAATACCGTGTTTCTCCTGTCGATTCCGGAAACATTTCAGGTCGCCTTCGTACCTCTCCAAAGTGGAAGTATAATACATGTTTTGCTTTTGATCCAACGTCATTCGCATCTCAAAGAAGTTATGTGGTGAGCTGATATGGCGTTGCGCTACAATGTTCACTTAAAGATGTTAATTTGGAATTTGCATCTTTTACATTTCCAACTCTTTAATCAAATGATATAAAAGAAGTATGAATGTATATTGTTAGGCAAAATTATTTCTTTTCACGCGAATCAATCTTGTGTGTATTCAGAAAAAGGTCAAACCGTATATAGGAGTTAATACCAGTCAGTGCATACACCTTTCGGACAAGTAAGCAGGCAGGCAATTCCACCGACATAAAAGATAAATGGAGGTGCAATGATTAGTTTTACGGCTGTAGCGTGACTGAATGCAGTCTATCATAGACCCTTATCAGGTGGAGCCGGCCTTAACGATTATTATGAAAACGGATAGATCAATAAACGGAATGGTTCATTCAATCTTGCTATCCGGCGAGTTTGTCGATTGTACATACGTGTGCATGTATACGCTACCACACGAGAATACCTTAACAATAACGTCGAGTTTCGCTAAAGTACTTTCGTTAAAATTGCACGATTTCGGTAAATGCAAAAACTGTGTTTGATCGGCGAGTACACGCAGAGTTGCTTGTTCTTGTCATCGGTGATGGGCCTAATTTATTCTGGGATTCGAGGAGCGCAAAAAACGGATTAAGAGATAATCGCGGACCTGATTAATGTTTAAAATTCACCATAAAGTATTCAATGCATGCTTAAAAATGTCACGGACGCTCTTTTTTATTGCTTCAACTCACGTTAGCTACACCCTATAAAATTGGATGCGCAAATCTAATTAATCAATACCTAAAAATGTATCATATTAAATTCTTCGAGAACAATATACCTGTATTCTACGAATATCTGTTTTAAGCAATTATAAACTCGATTTTATATTATATTGAATTGAAGTATTGGGTTCGATTATTAAATAGCAAAACGGAAGCAAAAATATAAAATGAGTGTTACATAATTTGCTATAAGTTAATTAACTTTTTGACAAATCACCAAACTGTTTCTAGAACGTGATACATTGTACTACAAGTAGTACTATAATAATATAATGCAATATTGGCAATTACAGACCTGTGCCTATAATTTCTTCTTTTGGTTTTTGAAGTCTTAATTTATAAACGTTTTCTTATGGTATTAAATTATATCTCTCTGAATCTCAGTATGTTTTTTTTGGCAAATGGATCTACTGTAATAAATTAATGTACGAGGGCAACAATGAAATGGTTGACAACATTATGTCGTGTTTCCCGATCGCTGATTGAAGATGAGAGAGATAACAGAGACAACATATATCTCAGAAGAATACCTTGGCCATATCCTACACGAAATTTTGGCTGTAACAAAGCTTTCAGCGCGATGGGTACCGGGTTTACTCACACCGAAGCAAAAACGAAATCAGGTGACAGTTTCGGAGGAGTGTCTGGCCAGGATCCAACGCAATCTAAGGCATTTCTTCATACGTTTCGTAACCGTGGATAAGACTTGGATCCACCACTACATAGCGGAGACCAAAGAACAGTCGAAGCAGTGGACCTTTCCAAGCGAATCGGCTCTGAAGAAAGCAAATATGTGATTTTTTATTTTGTTATTATCTAATAGTTATGTTGGCAGAAGAAAGACATTTACTTCACAAGTATGTATTATAAAATGCTGGTACCGTTAGTGCCGGAAAATTTTACTTCCTGTCCAACTAGAATCAGTCTACATACACAACCTACCGTCTCGTTGTGTTCGAAACAGAACCTGCAATTGAATTAAAGTTACATTGGATTATTTTGGTAGCACAGGCGCATTTATTTTCTACGTGTCTATGACCCAAGTCGACTAACATGAATCGACTCGGAACGTTTTCGTGGACAATAAGTTGCTAAATGTTTCCGGTGACTTTTCAATTGGTCCATTTGATTATAATACTTTAATCATATTAAATTCTATTGTAACATACCGTGATATAATCTTAAAATGCGTACTTTTAGCTGTTAATCGCAGCTCTCTGATAACTCTAAAGTCATTCTATTTTTACGACAATTGTACGTTAAATAAACCATATCGTGTGATCGTGACGATAAGAGAAAATCAAAATCAAAAACTACTAAACAATCAGAAACGCCGATTAACTTTTCATTCGACGTGAAAACAGATCAACTAAGCATGACATGCTGTTATAGGTGATGCAAATAATTCAATTACATCTAAAGTACGTAGTATGTATACTTCATACTTACATGTTTCATCTTTCGTTTTGTGTTGCCGTATAATACACAAGATACATGATGTGTACACGCCGTGTTCATTCGAGCGGTTTACGTAAACCTGTGTAATGGTATCAATACATATATGTGTATAAGGATCGTGATCGTGAACTTTGGAACGGGAGGCAGTTGGATCAATTATGAAAAATAAAATGCGAAAAACCGTGGCAGTCAAGGTCATCGCTTAATATAGAAACTCCTCCATCGATAAATTGTAGTATTTAATCACTGTATGCTCGGAAACTATATATGTATGAACAACATATACACTACTTAATTCCAACGTCAAGTCTTCACGGAAACGTGGTAATGTATAATTTCGTTTCGCTACAATCGTAAAAATTACGTTTGTAATTTGTAATTTTCGTGTTGTAAAAAATATGTTTGTGATTGTGAACTTTCTAGTAATTAAAGAAAACATTCCATTCTGCATAGATAATTCTTGAATATTCTAATATACAACTTCAATATATTTTTGCGTAGAAAAAAAACGGTGCTTATGGCTTACTACCATTTAAATACATTGTTGTATGTAGTAAGAAACTTGTTGACATTATGTTTTAAAACTTAGTTATCTTGTTAAGCTGCTAGTAATTATTACTTGGACTAGAATTAATAACACAATAATTCTGCTAAATACAGCTTATTCATGGTATTGGTTTTTCTCTCTTTACATTGTCTTTCCCGTGAATGATTCCAGTAGTATTATGAGTAGCTGTATTTAGCAGCATCATTATGTTGGGTACTGTGTTCTAGGCATTTTTCGATGTGCTTTTTGGACTAATGTTTATAAAAATCATGTCTGCAGATGTGGAGGCAGAGGAGAAGATGGTATTTGGCAATATTTTGTTAAGAAAACTGTCGTTCGCAAACTTGAGTATCGCACTATCTCTAGAAGATGCGATAAAAAAATGGGTCGATAGAGCTAAATTAGGGAACCTATAAAAATAAAAATCACTGAAATCATGGTGATGGTGAGAGTGAAAATATAAATGAATCCCTATCATCAAGACAAGGAAAAGAAAATAAAGAAATGCGATCTATGTATACTATACAATACATAGAAAGAAAAGAAAATTATGTAATTGAAAGTTTGAGTGGCGTTGCAAATTTCGCTTTGGAGGTGATTACAGTAGCAAACGTAATAGTGGTGACATTTTAAGGTCCATTATTGTTAAAACCGATCAGGACATACAGAAGTCAGAAAAGTAATTGAAGTACTAAGTCCAGGTTATTTGTTACCTTCTAGGTTTCAGTTATAATTTGCTCTGTCTTTGAGGAGACAAAATCGAAGTATTGTAAGAATCTATCGCGCAACTCAATTTGCATGTTGATGGATGGGTAAATGTATAATAAACCAATAATTTGTTTAGTCTTGACAACAGAAGATAGAAACAGTTTCCTGTTAGAAAGTAGATGCATCCATCCACATACATCTGGTTATCTTACAAATATAGCTACTGATGTAATACGTAAATATAATTGCGGGATAACTAATTTTGTGGCAGACAACGCGGCTGATATGAGTAAATACAAGAAAAAGTTTAAAAATAGTGCATGCGTTTGAAATATCCCATTATAACTATGCCCATATACTGATTTTTTTCCAAAGATGTGGAAATTAAACAAGTAAAAGAATACGTTATTCAAGTTGTAATATATTTTCACAATACCCGTTTATCTAATATGAGTAGGGTGGCAAGAAATTAATACTACCTCAAGATGTTCCATGGTTCCATATATACACATTTTGATTGTTTTGCAGTATATGTTAGTAAATGATGGAAATTGTGAAAGACATGAGAACGACAGGTATTTTTAAAAATGTTTCGAATATTTTAATTGAAGGAACGACTGAAAACAAAAATTATTGAAATCTTTTCTACGACACTTGACAGAATTCAACAGAAACATGTCTGTTTATCCCGTGCAGTTGCAGAATGGAAAAATTTCAACGCAACTTTTAAAAGTTCTGAAGAGAGCATGAAATAGAAATCTATGACAAGCAATGAATAAGCTGCAACAGTTTTTTACGCTGTTTTAGCTTCTTTGCTTTTATTAGAAATAAACGTGAATACTCGTCAAAGCAAGAAAAAAATTCATCTTTAGAAATAATTTCCAAGTATTCTGGTTAGAATTATTACTATTACTCATCAATGTTTTTGGAAGAAATACTACAAAATGTAAGTGCAGTACAGCGGTGACAATATCAGAAGAAACTATTCAACTATTAGATATCGCCGTTTTAATTTTGTGTGTAAATGCTTCTTCTGCGGATGTCGAAAGAATTTTTTCATAAGGTTTTAGAAGTATTTCACTTCTGTTAAATTAACTAATCTTTTAAAGGATTTGTATTAATAAAACACATATCGTTTTCTTATGTTCATTCACCGTTATCTTAACATTTTGAAAATATTTTAAACTGTGTGCAATGTGTAATCTTTAGTATAAGAGACTATTATAAGAAAAAATCATTTCTTAAAATAAAAAATTGTCGTTTTAAAGCGAGTTTAAATTCTGTTTCTATTCAAATGATTTAGATCATCTCAACATACTATTAAATCTCTATTGAGATATAGATTTGTATACAACACTTTACAATAGCTTAGTATTTATCAAACTAATTGTTTTCTTTTATTGTTTCAGGTACGTCGAAAAAACTGTGGAAAACCAAAAGTGCATGACGAATTAGAAATATTTCCATTTCGTAAGTACATGGCATGTTTGCTACACAATAGTGTTAATATATGAATGTTTGCGCCTAGTTTTATATAGTTTAATTGAAAATGCGAATTAGTTGATAGCAAATTATATACAGATAAACCGCACTATAACCTTGTTGATTAACTGACTTTTAATTGATTTATGTATTTACACTACCGTTGCAAAAATTGGTACACAAAATTTCTTTGAACTATAAATATTGATAATAATCCGCAATTTGAAAAAGGGGAAGGTAATGAAATGAATGAGCTGGTTGTACAACCATGCAAGAAGCTAGTAAACGTATGTATAAAAGAAAGCTATACAATAAGTATCATTCAAAATGGAATTGTTTTGGAAATACTGTTTCCATACATTATTGATTTTTCAAATCCTACTGGGAATGAAATTAAATTATCATTTAAAAACCAACGGAAAGTTACTTTAGAATAATTTAATTCATTGGCAGTTGGCATTGATATTAAATATCGTGTCTGCCTAGATGGGGTATATCTGCACCCACCATTACATCAAGGTATTTAAAGTATCCCTTTGAAATATAGCGATTTCAATGGCGATTTAGATAACGATTTGTTCGTATGGTCTTCATGATGTAACTGGAATACACGCTTGTCTAGCAAACAGAAGTTGTAAGTTCAATTCCTACCGGGGACCGTGAAAACTTTAGTTTCATATACTAACTAAATTAAGTTTAACGTTGCTAATACCAAGGAAATTAATTAAATAATTATATTCTTTTTGTATGTACTTTGTGGTGGTAAATACAACTTTA
Source organism: Trypoxylus dichotomus (assembly GCA_023509865.1). NCBI lineage: Eukaryota > Metazoa > Arthropoda > Insecta > Coleoptera > Scarabaeidae > Trypoxylus > Trypoxylus dichotomus. Next base: position 39,571,786 of record CM042074.1, on the reverse strand, counting down.
TATAAAAGCTGCTTTATTTATATTGTTTTTCCAACATTTTCTACTACTTCCAAACTTTGTAGGGATTGTGTTTATAAACTATATTATCAAAAAATGTTGCTTACAAAAGTCGACTTAAGTTCACTTTACGTGTTTAGTAGCTGAATACCCAGTACCCACACATGAAAAATATAAAAATAGAATCGCCAATAATATAAGATTAATAAAAATACATAAATGTACGTTCTCTAATTAAGAAAACTATCCAAATATATTTTAGAAATTTCTGAAAGAATTTAATATTATTGACAACATGCGCAAATCTGCAATGGGTTGGTTGCGAATTTAGTCAAATCAAATATGATTCATTAAGTATTTAAAAACTTCAACTGAAGGTCTCAAAATAGCGATAGGATTATAATTCTCAATTGACTAAGTATATTCAACTGCAAACATGCATTAAATATAAATAAGTAGTGTAAAATAGTCGGCACAATTTACGAAGAGCTGATGCAGAAATCTATCTTACCTATATATAACTCAATTTACCACATGTAAATTTCATAGTATAAGATAGCGAGCGTGTTAAGTTATCATCAGAGTTAGACTCATAAACAGATGCAAAATAAACGTTCAACAAATTATATACAGCTTTATCTGTCATTAGACCGAGCATCTTCTAATTAGAGGGTTTACGGAAACGCAGAGGTACCTCTCTCTCTATTGACGTATATAGTGTCAAATACGCGATAGGCCCCTAGAGAAAGCCTTTTGAACAGAATCAATGAAATTACGAAAATCCAACTTTGTTAAACATCTCGCACGACTAACCTTCATCGTCAAGTCTGTTATTTTATGTCTTCCATGCATTCTGTTCTTCTGTTTAATAACTGTTCGGGTTGATACCTTCATTGACTAAGATTGGATTGAAATCTGCGTGCATAGATCGCCCTTTGCTGCTTGCTTATTTCGGCCGTACTTTTACATTTTTGAAGACTTTTCAAAACTCTTTCCGAATTCCAGAGAAGTTACATACGAAAATGAATTATATTAACTCAAACAAGATCGATATTTAGAACCAAAAGCCTAAAGAGAACCGCAATAAAACTGAATTTCAGAAAGAATCTCTTTCTATCCCAGGTTGTACGTAAACATCAACAATTAAGTTGAGAAAAAATGTCCCACTTTGAAAATTCGTTTAGCATTTAAAAGGATATATTTTGAAATTGAATAGTTGCCGATTTAGGAGAGAAAAACCTATTTCGATATTACATAACTATCAGGTAAATGAACGTATACGGCATTTTTCTATATCAAAAAAGGAAGAACGTCAATGGTTATAAGAATTCTTCATCTCCTGTGTAAGTTTCCAATTGAAAATTTACGTAACGCCAGTTTGACGCAGATACCAACGATGAACAAAGCATCGTGCAATGGTTAAAGCGATGGCCGGTCTGAGAACGACAGAGATTCACATTGCTAACACCGTACAGTCCCCATCGTACCAGATGAATGAGTATGCCGTAATAACGCTTCGGAAAAAATGATGATGGTGATGATGAAAGTCATTTCTCGCCATATATAAACGAAATCTTCTTTATCCTTCTCTTGCATAATAGACATCAATCTGCCCGTTGATAAACGGCCTAATAGACATAACGTAACATAATGCAGCGACGGGTCAGCTTTGATCAAGCGTTGACACTGCATTTATGCGTAAATAAGCATGCATAACCTTGTAGGTAATATAGACTGCGTTAGAGAAGTGTGAACTCAGAGCTTTTTTTACATAATAGATAGTAATAGAGGACTTAACGTTCTCCTTCGTAAAATTATAAAAAATATGGTTTTTGTATCAATGTAATGTTAATTTTTAACAGTGTCATTGTGTAAACGAGCCATCTTGGCGCTTAATGTACATACATATGTTGTAAATAAATAGTGAAGTACATCTAACATCAACGAGGAGGCATGGCAAATTTAAATCTTCACGAGTATCTACTATACAATATTATTAGTTGTTTCTTCGGTTTTAATGATCATCAGTTTGAAAATCCTTTGTTGTATATGTATATAGGATGCTTTACAAGCTTATTTAATAATTTGAAACGGGTTACAGACTCGTCAAACAAAGAACGTTTTTAGAAAAGATGTATGCATATCTTTGTATTCTTTTTACATTTTAAGTAATAATAATGATGACTACGCTGCAAATACATCTATGGTGTCACCTTATACACTACCACCCCATTCAAATCTAGACATTATTTGTTTTATTTATAGAGACATCGGAAATGCTTCTTTTACGACAAAGTTGAAAATTACTGCAATAATTACAACAGAGCATTGATATAACATCTGATACCGATCGATAACGGGATGAACAATGTGTGGCGTTGTTAGGTACTCATTCGATGGGACTGACATATTAATGATACGGCATACGAGCATCCAATTCCTATTTTTTGCGCGCCGAAGATTTACAACCTTACACTATTTTATTCGCTCCCTGATTTTATAGTAGGTCAAGTGATTTTGTAGTAAAATAAAGTCACATAATTTCCGAATAACTTACGAAGTTTATGCATTTGAAGTAATTCAGCTATCGTATTGTGATAAAAAATAATTCCCTACTTCTCTATTATATTGTACATTCATATAAAAGACCACACTGTGCTTTTTGACGCATTCATTGTATTGAGATATGTTAACCAGCTCATAAAATGGTTAGTAAATGTATAGAATACTCGGGAAGCGATTCCTATGTAATATCTAAGATATTGTAAGATTCGTCACTACAATTACGCTAAATGCTGCTATCGCATTGAATATTTTTACATTTCATTGTAGCGTTGTGATGTCCATTTTGTAGTAAATCCTGCTATATTTTATGAAAAATAGTCGTCAATTTTCGTATGCACTCAACGTTGTGCTATAATCGAGTATGCTAAACTGTAATAGATGAACAAATTTTGCTGCATAGCATTACGTGATTAGCATTATTTAGCACGTCAGCTTATAATTTCTAATATAAAAACTACTAAAAATAGTAAGTGTACACATTCTTTAAAACTAACCATGTGCACGCGTTGTAATATTTTAATAAAATAATAGCGGAGTATTGACTAGATAACTTAGCAAGGATTACTACAACTTTTGTGTACATTTATGTCATGTCAGATAGTAATATATCTTTTTTCGGAGAAACATTCTTCTAGGGGTTGACCTATATCGTAACGTTTTGAGTTCTCCTATAGGCTTATATCCAAGCTCTCTAGTTTTTATTGCTTATTGAAAGTTATATTTCTGTTCTTTCTATAGATTGTTCCAAAATAATTTTTGTTCTGCCCAAGTTTATAACCTCATTTAAAACATTAAAAACCTGCAATATGAATGGTTTTTAACATATTGTAATATCGTGGTTACTGAACACAGTTGTTTCTCTTACAAACTTTTTTATTTTGTAGTTAACACAATAGACTAAAGCTATATTACACTTTTCTAAAACAGTAAGAAAAAATAGATTAAGCATTTCTAATATACAATGGCGGCTATACAAATAGCACATGCAAAATATATTCTTTGAATTACGTGTTTCAATTCCTCTCCTTTAAAATATTAAGTTTAAATAAGACTCGCTTAGCATACGGCGTGTTCTTTCTCTGTTTTCATATACAAAGTAAAAAACCTTACAATCGCACACAAAAGAGTATTAGTCTAATTTTTTGTGGAGACACGTGAATAGCACAGTTATTGATTTAGTGCAGAAGTATTAGTGTTGTTGGTTTATATTGATATTAATTTCAACTCAAGATAACGTACAAGTTTAAAAATAAGTAATGTGTTATTAACAACAACAAATTGTTATAATTGGACGGGCTCAGGATAGTACACCAAGTAAGAGAAGTAATTTTTAAAATTAAAAAGTGGGTCCTAGTTTCAGAGATTTCTCGAGCATTAAACTGTTCCAAAAAATAGCATAAAATACACTAAAACATATTAGGACACAAAACACCTTAGAAAATAAGAGACGCAAACGAAAACCTCGTAAGACGACTGCGCAGCAAGTTAAAATTATTCGGTGGTTAAGTCAAAAGAATCCATTTCTTACAGCTAGTCAAATAAAAACCGAATTTAACAAACAATTTCATGCTAACATATCAGCAAAAATAATTCGTCATCGCCTCAATGAATTTCGCTTGCGTGGCAGCATTGCAATACGGAAGCCACTTGCTTCAAAACAAAACCGCTTCAAAAGATTGCAATTTGCTAGGATGAACAAGGATAAACCGCTTTCCATTTGTAAATCTTATTTATGGACATACGAAGGTAAGTATAATAGGCTTGCATCTAACGGAAAAACGCATGTACGAGGTTCCATCAACGCCAGATTTAAAAGGAGGAAGGAAATATTTTGGTATGGGGTTCTATGATATGGCATGGTGTAGGCCCTATATTAAGAATATACGTGAAAATGGATTAATTTGTTATAATATTTTATAAAACATAATGGCACCATATGCGGACGAATTACTTCCGATAACGTGCAAACTAACAATAACTACCCTGAGCATACGGTGAGGACCGGAAAGCAATGTCTAGAAGAAAAGCACATTACTATATTAGATTAGCTTGCGCAAAGCCCAGATGTGAACCCCATAGAGAATCTATGGGAGGACATTGAGATTGCTATACGGTGTAAATCCCCGACAAGTTTAGATGATTTAATGGGCCGTTGTCGGAGAAACATGGCATAGTGTTCCAGTAGAGAGATGTCGAAAGTTAGTCGAAAGTTTGGCGAGTCTACAAAATATTAACCTTAAAAACAGAAAAACACTAAAAGTAAACTAAAGATTGAAGCACTTGCCCACTAAACGCGTACACATTCCATATATCGCAGAGTCAGCATTATTTGTCTGTACAGCAGCGCACAGAAGCATCCAAACGAAGCATCATACACCGATACGTTCTTATATATCCTAACAATAATCTATTGTAGTACATATTTTTAAAATTAAATTAAGTGTATTACGTAATAGTATTTATATATTCATCAATATATCTATATATATTTACCTGTGACATTTATCCGTCCGCCACTGTACATTCTTGCAAAATCCTTAAAGTATAACCCCCTACAGGGTCGTGCCGTTCATGGGCAGGCCATATATGGTTGTAATTCTAATACATATGTAATGTTATGTTTATTAATTATTTAAAAAATTAATCAAAACCGTATTATAAAAAGTCGCTTGTCTGTTGTTAATCGTCGATTACAGAAAATAGGCTTTTTAATGAATATAAATAGGAAACATTTGGCTAATTCTCTGGCGAATTAAAAACATGTTATGATATAATACATTAAATAAAGTTAATCTAGTTAACATTATTTTGCAAAACCAAAGATGTTAATATTGTTAAAGCTTGCAAATGGTTGAAAAACTTGTGCGATAATTTAACGAAGTATATCCGATAAAGCTGTCTTTCATATATTTATTGATGCTAAAGAAATAGCGGTGATATTAGACGTAGAACTTTAAAAATAAGGGGGTCTTGATAATGAGAAAATTAAAGAACCAAACCGTGAACACGATAAAATAATTCAAAATCCCGAATTAAAATTTAAAATAAATTGTATTTTTTCAATGTGCTTGATGCAAGTTTATAACCGATTTCTGGAAGATTTCGAGCTGTCAGATTATTCAAAAGCTCTCAATTTTTTACGGAATATTGACATTCTTAGAAAAGCCTAATAGAGGACAATTAAAATTATGATCAAATCTTGGAGGTATAACAAAATTAAATGTAGTGAATACCTAGCTACACTTCTTGCAATGTTGTGATGAAGCAATTCTGTTCTTTTTCGACCAGGGATGTCTCTCAAGCTAGATGCCGCCCTGACCACCTCTATCAATTAATCTATTAATCCAGATAATAGTAAGGACAAGATTGGATTACAAATTTTGCAATTTATATCGATTATTATTATATTATCGGAAATGGTCGTTTAAAAAATGTTCAGGACTATCCAGCCTGTATCAAATCAAATATATTCTTAAATGCGGAAGTCACCACTATCTGCGGGTACGACGCGGTTTTTCTGTTTAAGTTAGAAAGGTCATTACAATGCAGACGCGGTCTAAGTAATGATGCGAAATTGCACGCGCTTCGCTGATTATTCGATTTAACGTGCGAATGACAGTGCGATATTACACATATAATATGCACTTACTAAACTTCCTCTTTTGTACCTGCTACCTACGTATAAATCATATTGTATCTTTGCGGTAAGCAACCAATTCTTCTTCCGAATCGTCATCTGCAATCTTATTCAATCACTATATTTATTCCAGAACCGTTATATAAGTACCATTACTCTCCAACTCTTTAATCACGTCGATAGAAAAGCAACCGAACGTGTTCGTACTACTTCCTTACTGCTCGCGACAATCACGCTCCATTATTAATTTTCATGACTGTACGTATGTATGAGTCTCGAGGAGGAATTAAGTATTTTATTATTCTGTACGTATGAAACCTGCGATACACTGATTCATGATCTGTAATAATATAATGACAGATCATTTATCTTCATTTAAGTCGCCCATTCCTTTGGCTTACAATGGAAACGGCCCAAAATACATTCCATTCTGTTACTCAAGGAATTATATTGCGCAACATTATTTAAAAGTATATAAAATTACAGTTATTTCCGTGGATGAGAAAGAAACTACTTTCTATAAATATGCATGATTATACCGTTCGTTTGAGCGTATTTAACGTGGTGTCATATGAGCGACACAGAAGAGTATTATCTCTATCACATGTAAAATGTTTCAATGACTTCCTACACTGTCGTTTTTATATACGTATTAGGTTAGCACGTTATTGAAAAAAATGTACGTTACAATAATATCATTAAAATTGAAAATGAAATCCAGTTACTTATAATACATGTAACGACCGCTATAAAGTTTGCACCAAGCATACTTGCTTATCTCAAAACCAAACAACCCAAAATCAGACACGACAACGTATTATTTATTTAACAATAAACGTTTAAGAATATTCAAAATAAAAGCGTTATTTTTGAGCACATAAGATTTCAAAATCACACTTCCCAGTTTCTTAATTTTCTTTCTCAAATTGCATAACTGAACTTAGAACGAGAGATTCTAACATTTGCAAAGGTTTCATTATTTATTTGCCATTACAAGTTATTAGCAATAACTGTTAGTGCCCTGGCTAGTTATTAGCGATATTGTGGAAACAACAATAAACTAAACTTTGGAATAAAAATGTAACATAGTGAGGTAATTTTATGAGTTTGTATTCTGTTAATTACTGAGTTGATGATTTATTATCAAATAGTAACGTAAATAGATTACAAGATACTCTTACACAACAACTATAAAATATCGGGTTGAAACTATACATAAATCTATTACAATATACGTATATTGAAAAGAAAAATATACTGGTTCAGAGAAAAATGAAAGTAAAAAGGTGTACAGTATATGACAGACGCAATCTCTAACGTAATTTATACAAAAATACAGAGAAGTTAATATGCTTGTATATAGATATAATCCGACCAAAGTCAACGATGAGGAGGTATCTACAGTCCTACGTTCCCCCACTACAGCTATAACCATAATGTAGTAGGGCAATAGCGAAGTACTGCTTACAGCGAATGACTGATAGACTGATTGTAAGGGAATACTGCAACGAGAAAGAATAACGGGAGACGCACATATGATCATAACCATTGACATTGCTTAGATCATTACTGTATATGTAGACCAATATATGTATGGCTGAAAATTATGTAATAAAGAGTTTTCCCGTCAATATTAAACGAATCAATGTCCTCACAACACCTATTAACGCTTCTACATATGAACATTACTGGCGACTGAAAAAGGTGGCTTGTGTTATTTAAAGGGAGATAGAACATTATATCACTTCGACTATTCAATCTTGAAACGCGCACATCCAAAAAAAACTCAGGAAATCGGGGACAAAGTTGTTATTGGCAATTAATTTAAAAATGAAAATTTGAGCCAAAATCCTCCTGTCTTGCAATGGAGCAAAGCCAAATTGCCCCAGCAAGTCATGATAGCAAGCGTTGAATGTTTACGATAGTACAATGTTCTCAAATTTTTCCTTGTGATCGTCGTACCATACTTAGGTAATGCAAGCATCATGTATTTCACACTAACGAACACTACTCCAATTTACACCGGCTGAAGGCATTATATATAATTATTAGAACGCGAGTACTATCTCGTGCTTCTAATCAGAGAGCCAAGCATTTGTGATGGGTCCCACCTTCGCATTTATTTGCGTGTACCTGTAGAAAAATTACCTTTCTTCACTTAGAGACATCCTACAAAGCTTCACAATCCATTAAAGTATCGAACTGTAAATTTTGAATTCATGTGTAAGTAACAAACAATTCGATATTGATATAGAAATTGTAACATCATCGACAAACATGAGAAATAATAATGTCCCTAAGACAGATCTCCGTAGTACTATTAACAATTTAACCCACAGCCAAAATATTTAATCTAATTAGTGCATCCATCCAAATATGATCTTAATAGTGCCACGGCATCCGCAAAAATTTCAAAACGATGGAGCTTATTCAAAATCAGTTGGTGCTGAACTCAGTCACAAGCTTTCGAAAAATCTATGTAATTGTATACACTTAATTGTAATTGTTAAAAACCTCAGATATTTGATGGACAAATACAAACAGCTATTCAGTAGAAAGCTTATTCACCTCATGGGTATATATTGGTCCTAACAGCAGGGTCTCAAAAGCTTTTGGATCTTCCAAGCAGTCGGAAATTTTCTTTTCAACAAGATTAAATTGAAAACAGCGTGATGATAGTCTCTCGCAACAAAATCAGAAACGGCCTGAACCAGCAGTTACCTTTCGCTTTGAATGAAATTATTTCTTTTGTTTTTTTTTTTTTCAGCAAGACATTTATTTCTTTCGAGAACTAAATTAGAAATACAAGAATGACCCATTTCAACCTTGATTTGCTTACTGCGTTTTGTCGGATATGGCGAATTCACTATCATAATTTTACATTCATTTCGAAAGCAAAACAGTTTTTCCATAGAGCATCAACATTTAAAATGCGAACTCGGCCAGAGATTGCTTATATATGCATATACAAATGTGTCAAAGATCTAACTCATTCGCCTATCTATCTGTCTTATTTGTCCCTTATGTATGCTATCGTAACGACCGCTAACGCGTTTTAATCATACGCTCATCTATAATTCACGGCTCGCGACGTAGAAGGAATAAAAAACAGGGCACTAAATCTGAATATATAAATATATGCATTAAAAATTACCCGCGAGATCTAGTACATCATCGTAATGATGCCGTCTGAATAATAAAGTGATCATTTTGAGGTAAACGTCAAACCATTAGTCGAAAGGAGCCAAATGATAAAATGGTTTGTGATGTAAGGTAAGTTATTAGGTCGTTTAAGATTCTATGGTTTTTGAGTTGGTATAAGAAGTCTAGGTGTACCTTTATATATATGTACCTTATATTTTACACAATAGTCTACCTGCACTAATATTCGCCCCACAAATTACTTTGAATCACCAAAGTTTAAAAGTTTATATAACTACTTCTTTAAATTGAACATTCTATTCACCATTTGTTAGTTTGATATAACATTGTTTCCCGATTCTAAATATACTGTGTTGGAAAATCTCAGGCTGATATCTTGAATTTTTCTTTTAAATTAAATGTATATTATATTAAAAACTCGATATAGCCAAATGAACGGTTTACTATATTAAATGTATTGTTTAGAGTATTTGTAACCTGAAAGGTATGCATATCGATTCTTTGATGTTATTGATCTATTAGAATACGTCTCAGTAACCATTTTTTACTTCTCAACCTTCTTACTCTTCCTTATTAATTGCCATTAAATCTTGATGCATTTCTTGAAGAACACCATATTGTTTTAAACACTCACTACATTCTCTATTAGATTTTGAGCTGAAAAATTGCCGATAACGGTAGTTTTTTGAGTTCCCTTTTCAAAATAAAGCACCTTCGAATCTTATGCATGACCAAATCATTGCACAAGGTGAATGTTTAAGTGTTTTTCCAGTACGATGTTATAACGCCCACTTGAACGTTTTCTAACATACTTAGAACTCTCTTTACCGCCACGATATTTATTTCTTATTTCTATTATAGTAAATACTAGTCTTTACCGTTTTCTTGTCGTCAGCAGCGAAATTTTTTGTGCTGTTTAGCCCAAACATGGGAAGCTCTTTCCACCCGTTCCGTTAATTTTGTTTGTTTTTTAACTTGACGCCATTTCAATTCAGCTGCGTATAGGCGTCTCCGAAATGTTCGATGAGATATTTCGCTTCACAATTTGGTGAATAGCGTTGGAGGATACCATATTTTGTATTGCTATTTTTATAACATCGTAGTCATCTCGAACCGTTGTCCTTTTTTTCTTGCCGCAATATTGCTGCGAGGTACTCGTTCCTGGAATATTTTTGTTAATTAATTCGGCAGTTCTTGTTATATAATGATATATTCCAGTGGGTTTAAGCAATAACGTAATTGTCGAACGTATGTATCGTAATGAATCGGCTTAATTACAGTACGTAATACTAAATAATAAATCCAAACAAAGTAATTAAAATATTATGTATTTACCTAGAATAGAAATTATATCACAATTTCTAAATTATTTAAACTGGTCCTAATTTAATAGCCAACGGCTGTCTAAAACATCACTATAAAAAGTGGAGTGAATAAAGTTTTCTCCTTCAATAGATATAATTTCCGAATTATCATTTGCGCAACAAAGAGAATTTATATAAAGAAAAGATATTATATTATGAGAAGCTACTTCCTAATGAGTTTTCAAAATCTATAATTCATTTTGAATATAATTTCCTTTTCATAAAGTAAAATTTTATAATATGACATTCATGATGTTAATTTCATGGAATTCCATCAAAAATTTATATCTGCAAGATTTGCTTATTAAATTTAAACAAATTATAAATAATCCGTTTCAATTTTTCTATTGCAACACCTCATATTTTCTCAGTATATTGATGATTTGCAATGGAAATTCACAAATTGTAATAACTGTCAGCATTAGAAACAGTGGAATATCTCGTGTCCGGTTCCGCAGAAATTCACAAGATCTGAGATCTAAAATTGTTTAAGTCCGTGCTAATAATACGTCAGAATGTGAGTAACAATCTCTTGTTGTTTATTACACAAGATGTACTCCTTGAGGTATGCACCTTTAGGTACACCTTGGCAGTCTGTTAACCACGTATTAAATGCCGGGATAGATCAATCAGATTTAATGTAGGTGCTAAATACTAATGTAAATATATAAACAACAATAAAATACTTTGTTGTAGTTACAGACAATATATATTCTTTTCTTTGTTTATAGTTTACTATTTCTATTTAAGTCAAATTTTCTAGGTTCTCAGAAGTTTTCCTTTGTCCTATTTTGTCTTGATCTTACCAGATAAATACCAATACGTAATAAGCAGTCAATATATAGTATTCAAGAAGAAACTTTGCCAACAATTCAATTATATATTATAACTGATAGTTATATGGTTCTACGAACCTGAGAACGTTCGACGTTCCAGCGGAACCGTCAAGTCGCCGCGGTTATAATAATTTGTCTTTAAATGAAAACACTAAATTGTAATTGAAACCTTTCTTTGATTGCGATGACTTACTATTTATAGTAATATTAACAATAATATAACACTGTATTTACATAGAAGTCGATCCTGAAAAAATATCAAAAAATGGCCTTAAATAATGGCCGTATAGTAGCTGTTGCGATGTATGTAAAGGATGTTACAATAAGAGCCCAAAATTTTAAGGTTCAGTAAAACATGGTTTTCTGCAACAAAGTATTGAAATATTGATTGATTTCTAACGTATACATTTGGACATTATGTATGAAACAAATTCTCTCCGCCATGACTTTGCTGGCACATGCGTGACAAAATTTCGCAATAACACTATTGTGTACATGTGGCGGTATTTCATTGATAGATCGTCTAATTTCGGCCTTCAATACTTCGGTGGTCGCGGCCTTGTTGGCATAAACTTGTGACTTCAGATAACAGAAATCCAATGGTATTAAATCGGTAGAACATGGCGGCCAATTCTGGTCACCAAACCGGAAACTGACACAACCAGGAGCAAACTCGTGCAAGACAGTTAGTGTTTCACGGGCGGTATGACATGATATGTGACACCATCTTGTTGAATCCACATGTCGTCAGGAGCAATATTTTCCAATTGAGGCAGAGAAAACTGCGTTATCATAGCACGATAACATTCGCCATTCACCGTTACTACATTACCTTTCTCATCTTTAAAGGAATACTGTTCAATTATTCCTCCAGACCACAATGCACGCCAGATAGTGAGACATTTTGGATGCATTGCTTTCTGACGAATTATTCGTGGATTTTCTAAGCTCCAAAGGCGGCAACTTTGCCGACTAACGAAGCCATCGAGGTCAAAATGGGCCTCATCATTGAAAATAATTTTGTCCGCAAAATCAGCATTTACTTCTTGTTTTTGTTCAGGGGTCCAATTGGTCGCTGTGGATAGTCAGTTGGCAGAAATAGTTGAGTTAATTGGACTTTGTAGGCGTGGAGATGTAAATCTTGGAATACGCAGAAAAATGGCTATTGTAACGTTCAATTTTTGTGCACACGATGATGAATCGACATTTCTGGACTTCCGGCCACATTTTCGCAAACTGACGTGATGCCTACGTGCTTGTGTCGTGTGTTTCACATCATTAACCGAACCAGTACTTTCGAATTTTTCGATTATTCTTTTTACAGTAGATGAGTTAGGAACATTGTGTAGACCGAATATTGGACGCACTTTACGAATTGTGATAATCAAACTTTTACTATTTTAATAATAATGTTTAACAATCCGGACGCATTGTTCTATCGTGTAGTACTCCATGTTTACTAATTCCCATCTATCAACTTTCGATCTGTCACGTCATAATCATGTGTCATTCATTATGACTGTCAAACATGACGAGCAGTTCAAAACCTGCGCTCCTACAGCAAGTCCTTGTGGATACAAACAAAGAAATATGTTTGTATCTACAAGTTCCTACGATAGCATTTCGTTTTTGGCCTGCATCACCGCTTATTTCTTTGTTTGTTATTTTTCCCATTAGCAAATGAATAGTTCTTTACGGTCGTACAGACCGTTTCGACCTTGGGATATGTTTACGTAGAAGCTGTGATAAACGATAAGAACTACGATACTATCAACGCTAAGAAAATAAAGGCATTCTTCTCTGCGAAGGAGCTTACGTTGTCACTGCATTTGCTGTTATTCTTGTCACGACGAGAACCCTTCTTTAAAAATGGTAGTCTTATGTGGATATCGTATTAGTGCTACAATTTGGGTTTAGTACAATATTAATGAAAATAAATATTAAAAAATACGCACGTTTACGCACGTTTACCCACTTTTAATTGTATTGCGATAATTTGCTACAGAAGTCAATGCATTTAGAGCAAGTATGGGCTACGTTTGACATTATGTGGGCCAAACTTTAGTGTGCAAATACATTCGCGGGCCGCGTTTAAAAGTAGTGTTTGAAAGTAGTGTTCATAATTTTTAGCGATAGATATCAGACATGAAATAATACAACAATGTTATTATAATGCAATTTATCTAAATAAGATCACTCGATCTTCCTCATTTTGGGTGAATATTTTTTTTTAATTGGGTTTTTCAAAATGTCTCGCGAGCCTGTTGTTACCCACATATATATGATTTAGATCAAGTACAAAAGCAGTATCTCGCATCTCAGCCGATTCTTATACATAGGGGAGCATGGATGCAGACAGTTTTCAATTTCCGGAAAATAAAGGCCGTGGTTTTAAAATTCGATGCGAAAGAAACTGCAACTATAAAGAACAGTCAAAATTTCAAAATGGTTAAGGTGAAACGCCTTTACAAGTTATTCATGGTTTATTTTCAAGATAAATTTTCTGAAGGAATCTTATACTTAATGGAGTGGTCGCTACCGAGCCTTAATTGCAACCCCATTGAGCTCTTGTCAGATCACTTGCAGTTAATGAGCAAAGTTTGTTTCTTTAATACATTTCTCGCAAACATTATCCGTCTAGTTTATTTTGTTATTTTATATAGTGCAATCAAACATATGAACAATATACAATTTCCACGATTATGGACGATTGGTGTGCACGGATTAGATACGCTACAAATCGTATTAAAACACGTATTAAACAGAATTTGGTTTCTTATTCCCATACTCTAGCTTTGCATTTGTCCAGAAAGCCACAAGAAACTCACAAAAAGCGCGAAGGGACATAAATTGTATATGCGCTCGTCACGGTTAATTAAAACATTGAATTAATTTATAATTAGTCGGTACACGCACGTATTTAATATTATAGAACCGTGTACGCCAACGAGTAAAAAGTCGTTGCAATTTTGGCATCACTGACATTCTCAGAATGCAAGCGCGTCTCGGCATCCATTGTTTCCAATTCAAGGTTAGGACGTGTTCAGAGAAATAATTGAATATCATTGTAATTGCGATCGCGAGAAAAGTATTTTTACTTTCCTTAAAATATGTGCCGTCCATCGTATTACGAAACATCTATAATTTACAGACCTTTTCGGAAATTATATCCGGGTTGCGTGTAAAGTTTTTAAAGTAACGACCAAATAAACCTGTTCTGAAAAGCAGAGCATTTGTTGCATGACACTCTCCGAACATTTTTTGTAATTTCAGCCCCGATCTTTTGGATGCAAGTTGACTATTTCTATAACTATTCTTTGATGTACAAGTATAGTAAACCTGGTCGAATAAGGTTTCTGGGAAGGTCTTACATCTACGTCTATTGAAGTCGGACATAGGCAAATATAGGCTGCGAAAAAAAAACTGACACATTTGTAATGTTAATAAAAACAACCTTTCAACTTTCAATTGATTGTGTATATTCTTGATTTGAGACCAGCAGCATGTTTACGCGACGAACGGGGCGTGAAAACCATCAAATTCTACTACGTAAAGAAAAAGGCTAAAAACTGGTGAAAATGAGAATTAATTTGAAATTGATGCCACATTAACTCTGGTGAGCACATCTTTAGTTACTTCCTTGAGGTCGTCCAACTAGCTCAGTAAGGTGTTATAAAAAACCTATATTTAAATTAAAAGCGCCACCTCGCGTAATAATCAAAAAAGAAGAAGAACTCACGATTGCGTTCAGCTAATTCTTTTATATGCAACAACCAAAGTTTTATGACCACTAAAAAAACAAACATTAAAAGAGAAAACTTTAATAATAAATCATCCTCAAAAGAAAATAACAATTACGACAAAAATAATTTAGTAAACAACTAATTGCAGATTTTACTACCTCAGACAATATGCATATCTCCCTGTTACAATGAAAGAATATTTATTAATTCAAGAGACTAAATTTTAGTCAAATAAGGAAATCAATTACAATTTCTTTTTTAATTATTAAAAGGCGAAACTTCTTTAGCTTGATCTTTTTAATATAAAGAAAAGATCTTGAAAGGACTATTTAATGTTTCAATAGGAACAGTAACAAAAAATAAAGCAGTAGGAAATAAAAATAATTTCAATTAAATTTCTTGGTAGAAGTATGTCTTTTAGTTGATTTTCGCCACGATCATTGGCTGGTGGCCAACATGATGCCTGCTAGTCAGGAAGTTACTTTACAAAGGAAAGTTCGAATTTTCCAGGAGAAATTGTTTCTAGATACTTCTGATAAAAAATGTCTATTCTCAGAAGTCTTGAGGGAGAATATTAACAACAACCAACAAATAAACCAAGTAATTAGAAAAACCCTGTTCGAGTTTCAGGGCCAAATAAGTAGATATTAGATATATTAATATTATTAATAATTATCCAAATCCAAAAATAAGCACGTGGTTAGATCGCCTAGTCAACAGGGAGAATTTACTTAAATTCCAAATACCTCCAGATTTCTATCTCATATCACAGCCAAGCAATGCGTGCAACAGATGTGCTCAACCCTAACAAAATTTTAAAAAGCGCAAAAAATGATACGATTCGCATCGCTTAGAATCAAGTATACAGAGTTGTGAAAAAGAAAAGTAACAAAGTAAAATTGTGCACGTAACAGTTCTTACCGCTTCCACATTTTCCAGAAGTTTGATAGTCTGAGGTCGATCAGTTGGTTTTCGTTTTAATACTAATCTACCAAGTCTGAAATTGGTAACCTATAGCAAAATCGTATTCAAGTAGGTATGGAATAACCTCGACCAAAAGTCTAGTGCACGTGAAACGCTCCTTGTGTTGCGATCACCGATGGGTTATTTTTGAACATTTCAACAATGATAGCGCGATGCTAGCTCTCCCAATTCATGGTGACAACTGAAAACGTCATCGCTTTATCTGACCAATACAACACTTTATCATCGTGTCCACAATAACCTTCGAGTATTAAACTCGGGAAACGTGTCAGTTATTTCTGTCGCAGCCTGTATATTAACCTTTATTTACTATGAATTCATTTACTATAAATAAAATGAAACAAAGAGACCAAATGATAAATATTCCTTTAAAAATTCTAAATAATTTATGATTATAAGTGATAATTAGAGACCGGATTATATGCAAAGTCCATATATTTTATTTTTTGCAAAGCTTTAATTATAGTCAATCTGTAGACGTATTATACTAATTTAAGTTAATTAGCGCTAATTAGTGATTGCATAAATTGCATATTTAGGCATTTCTATCCATATTTTTACAAAAGTAGCATATATTGCATAGCTAGGCTTTTTCTTATCCCTTCTATTAGTAAAAATTCCTAGTAATTCCTAATATAGATCCACAACGGACAATTCTCAGAACGATGAATCTTTTACATTGGTTTCTCTTATACTTTTTACCAAGAACTGCACGTGTTTAATTTCACTTAGCAAAAGGGATGTGGTAAATACGTTTTATTATTAATAATTCCCAAATAAACTTCATTGAATATCTTTGAGCGAATCAGCATGTAATTGTGTTACGTTTTTAAATACTGTGCGTACATACAATCCGTATAGCAAACAAAATTTCTTTAGGGATTAAGTCATATCCTGAACTGGTAAAGGATGGCGACAAAATATTTTGTCGAGCCTGTAGTAAACTGGTAAGTTTAATTTTTACTAAAAGCGTTACAATTATTTTAACTTTTGATATAAAATGACAATTGTTGTTGTAGGTGTCTTGTGAGAGAAAATACCTGATTGATCAAAACGCTAAAACTCCATCACATATTGGAAAATGTGAAAAACTAAAGCGATCCACATGTGTGCAGCAATCTATATATCAATGTGTAGCATCAACTTCACGAAACTCAGAACAAGAAGAATATAATACGCATCTATGTAACACATTAATTTCGTCTAACATACCATTAGCAAGATTAAGTAATCTTAATTTGAAATCATTTCTCTAAATTATTGCAAACATAATGTACCCAATGAAAGTGCCTTACGAAAAAATTATGTCACATCTTGTTACCAGCAAGCAATGGCAGAACTTCAACAATTGGTAGGGAATAATTATATTTATATCATGGTAGATGAAAGTACGGATAGGTGTGACCGTTATATTGCCCATTTGTTAGTAGGAATTCTTCATGAAGATATTGTAGGTAAATCATATTTAATTTATTGCAAAGAACTTCAAAAAACAAATAATGTGACAATTGCCCAATTCGTTCAAGAAGGTTTATCAAATGTCTTTTTACCTGGAAGTATACCTTGTGAAAAAAATTTACTAATGTTGTCCGACGCTGCACCATATATGATAAAAGTCGCCCAAAATTTAAAATTTTTTTATAGTGACATTATTCATACCACTTGTTTAGCTTACGATTTCCATCGTGTAGTCGAAGACATTACAAATCGATATCCTTTGATTAATGATTTAATTAGCAATGTCAAAAAAGTATTTTGAAAAGCACCTTTACGAATCGAATTTTCGAAGGAGCGACTTCCCGGTGTTAAGTTGCCTCCTGAACCGATTATTACGAGATGGGGTACATGGTTAGATGCTGCAATTTTTTACGCCGATAATTTTGAAGGAATAAAAGATGTAATTCTTGAAATCACTGCTGACTGCATTGCTCTAGAAAACTGTAAAAATATAGTAACATCGACAGAATTGCTACAAAACCTTTTGTATATTAAGTCAAATTATAGCTTTGTTTCAAGTTCCATTGGTAAACTAGAAACGCAAGCAAGCAAGGGATGTCGCTCTCGGAATCTGTCTTAATAGTAGACGACCTTGATATGCTGTGTAAGAAGGTAAGGGTACAACAGGTAATCCTATGTATGATAAATTTAAAAAAGTGATAAATAAAAATGCGGGGTATTTGAAATTGAAGAAAGTTAAGAAAATTTTGGAAGGTGAAACGGTAAACGATTTCCACTTTAATTTTAGTTTAGAATATATTGCAAAGTTAAAAAATGCACCAATTACATCTGTGTATGTTGAAAGAAGCTTTTCTATTTTGAGATATATGTATTGTGATAGAAGACAAAACTTTCTTTTATACAATTTTGAAAAACATTTAATTATAAATTGGTTTAGACATATGTTGTAAACAAATTTGTGTAATAAAGTTAATGTTTAAATTTCTGCTCTTATTTATTTTATGTAAAAATTTTGCATATTGTCGCAATTTTTTTGCATATATGCCCCAGATTTATGCATATTTTCTTAAAAATCGATGCATATATATGCGCATATATTCCAGTTTTTCTTTGCATATAATCCGGTCTCTAGTGATAATATTGTAAAGGTGTTATTTAGTAAGATTTATTTTTGTATTATCTTACAATTATCAACTTGATATCGTAGATATTGCTTCAAAAGTGGAGAGAAATTAATTTCCTTGTTGATTTCAGAAACAATTATTTTTAGAGACGGTCCTATTGCAGATGTAATATCATTTAATAATTAAGGAAAACTAAATCATGTATTGTGGTTGCAACTTTGGTTTTATTTCAAAAATTTATGCTACTAATTCTGAACGTTATCACACTACCGCGTTTCACATTAATCATATCCTTTGTTTAGAATGCGTCGGTAAAATGCGCTTGTATCTTTTTTCCGCTTGCACATATGAATGTATTATTTCAATATTTTAGACAAGCGAGGATTATGTAATATAAATTGTTGTTAATAGGTGGTGGGAAATCTACTCAATTAGACTAAAACTAGATAAACCACGAATTTGCTAAACGACACAAGAAAATGAATTAAAACTGGTTAAATAATCATCAGTGCACTGATACATTTTCACCTTAAACTTTTGCCGATACAGGAACAAATGAAAATATAATTGCAGAAGAAAGTAACCAGATCAATGACTTGATAAGGCTGAACTAAAAACTTCGGATCTAATTTCTTGTTTAGGCGATTGACCTACGTAGACTAATTCAAAATCTCTACATTCAATCTGATATACTCCAGATTTTTCACTTCTTCTCTTTTATTTAGATTTTGATTGCAAATGTCTTTTATTGCATAATTATTAATGAAAGAAAGATCTGGTTCTGTTTTTTAAATAAATTTAACAATTTATCATGTCATATAATTTAATTTTAATAAAAGAATCTAAAACAATCTGTAAAACAAGTTATTGAAAACTGGTTATTATATTAGTATTCCAAAAAGAAAGCCTATTATCTATCTCTGCATCGTACATAAACTTAATTGAGAGATATAAGTTATTTATAATGTCCACAGATACTGTTAAATTAAAATCTTTGTTAAACAACAATAAAAATATCACTTACGTACTGATACCTGGAAGAAATGAGGATAAGTACGTTTTAGTTGATTTCAAAAAGATTGATTGAAACAAAGAATTATCCACGGAGGTATCAAAGGTTTGACGACAGCATTTAGAATCAAAAGTAAAAGCATAAGATGTTTCTCATACATAATTTAGTTACTAGTCCAACAGTCCAACAGAGTTTGCTAGAACTAATTTTTCTAGTACTATGGATAATCTTGTGTCCCCATTTCCAATCCATGGTATGTTTATAAGCCATTTTAAGAACAATACATATATTTATCCCTAACTTACCTAGGTTTGGATTCATTACATAGATAATACCTTTGCTGTTGTTAGCAAAGATTTTGGTTTAACAAATATAAAAAATCTGTTTTAATAGCTTCTGTTAGAGATTGTTGTCGATTGCTTTATCAAAAAACAAATTTTGAAAACGAGTTGAATTCTCTATACGAAGAGTAGCAAAACAGAATAGTTGTAGCGCCATTCTTATCTACAAGACTTCCGACCAATTTAAATTCAAAAATTTTATGAAATAAAATACAAATTTAAAATCAATCGATAAAGATTCGAGTGATCTTACCTTTTCTAATATACCTTTTCAAAGGCATAATAGATTGTTAAATTCATTAAAGAAATTAGATTAAAATCTGCTTTCTCCAATCATTGTACGATAATAAATATTCTACATTTATATGAAAAGAGAAAGGAAGAAATCTGGACTATATCTTAAGTGTAAAAATTATTGTGAATTAGTCTATATATAATAATAATCATAATAATAATAATATATAAGGATCTTTAGAAATTAGAACATATGAAGTTAAATTATATATTAAAATAAAGTTGTCTTCGGTTCACTTTTATTAGCTTTTTATTTCATAGATTTCGACCAAAATACAAATACAATAAAAATAAAAACTTTCCAAACAACAAAAATCTTAATTAACAGTTTTAAATCAGTATACATGAAAAACATTGAAAATAAAATACTAAATAGGATGCTCCTCCTTTAAATAATATGAGCGCTTTCCCATTTCAGTTGTTGAACTCGTAATACAGAGAGGTTACGAGTTCATCAGCATTAATATGCGGAGCAAGTAAAGGTAGGTACGATGATTTTTCTCAATATTTTTAACACATCGTGACTTCGAGCGATTGAACTGATCGTACGCTATACCGCGATAATTGTAATTAATTTCTAATTACCGAGTTTGATTTTCCGAAATAGGAAAATCTGAAAGGCGTTCTTTTTCAAAGCC
Organism: Trypoxylus dichotomus; assembly: GCA_023509865.1. NCBI lineage: Eukaryota > Metazoa > Arthropoda > Insecta > Coleoptera > Scarabaeidae > Trypoxylus > Trypoxylus dichotomus. The sequence continues at coordinate 39,550,631 of CM042074.1, read as the reverse complement.
ATCTTGAATTTTAAACATAAAGAAATAAAAACAGATTCCTATATTAAAAAAATCTTTTCTTGAAGAATCTTTGACTTTTTTTCCAAAGATTTTTGAAAATAAGACAATAACTTTGATGTTTTCTATTGCATATTATTAAATATAATTAATACTAATTAATTTAGGATCTAAAACAGTGCACTAATCTGCATTGTTTCTTAATAGTGTTGAAAAAAACCAAGATTTTAAGAAATAGATCTTCTGTTTCAGTAGAATAATGCGACATACTTCATAAAAGAAGTCCTAAAATGGATGGAAAACAATATACCATTTGTGGAACAGATTTCCAACAGTCCCAATTTGTCTCGAATAGAAAACTTTGTGGCACGAGATGAAAAAGGTGCTACAGAAACATCCTATTAGAGCAATCCCTGAATTCAACGAAAACCTAAAAAAATATGAGATTCGTTCACATCAGTACTTTATCAAGGCTTGGCTAATGCGTACTATGCACCGTAAATGTTATAGGAAATAAAGACGATGTTACGATGTGGTAAACATTAACACAACTTTTTGTTAACTTTATGTTTGTACACATTTTTTCTATTTCTTCTCGTTTTGTGGTATCAGTTTTAATCAAGTATTTATCTGAATTGAACGTTGCTAAACATATGACATAAAGAAAATTATTTTTAGTTCATGTAGCATCTCTTATTTTTTATTCCGTAAATACCGATTTCTGAACAATCCCGCAGTGAACCCGAAATGGGATGAGACTCATATACTATTAGATTTAGTTTGTTATGTGCCGTGATCTATTCAGCTTATTATTATTGTATTTTTATTCATGTTTTTTAGCAACAAATATTTAAGGTAAAAATACACCATCAATGCACTGATGTGCGCGTAAGCATGCTAAAGCTGCATATGCAAACGAAGCATTAATATCTGCGGATGTTTACTCATTTTTAATTCGTTTTATAGATAGCTACATAAAATGTTGCTATTAACCTTGAGTATTAGATACCCTCTCCCTACACTCAGGAGGTAAACAAACTTTGAAATTACCATATTATAACGTTTTTATAAGTTTACCGAGGTAAAAATTTATGTCGTCAAAGTTATTTTTGCTACACCTCTAGGTCATCGTTAAACGTCTGTCTGCAAAACTCGTTATAAATGCCTTGCACCTGAATTAATTCGTTTACTTAAACCATAATTTCGAATCTAAATCTAAATTACCGAAACTCTGTCAATATGCTTAAAAATACGCTGATTTCATTAAAAACAAACACCTTCCTCTAATTTAGAACGGTAACCGTTCCTTCGTACCGATTGTACTATAATTTTTAACCTATATAGGTCTTATTCTGGAATGTTATTTTTGGACCCTTGAGGTCTGCTATTTCCGTCCGTATCGATTTATTTTACAAATTCCGTTACGTAATGCGTTTTTATGTTCCCTTTCTACATTATTGTATCGCTTTATTACGCTGATAGCAACAAAAATTACGCTTCCGTAATTACATTATATCGTTATCTTCCTTGGAATGAGCCCACGTCCATTTTTCTTTCTGAGACATTCCGTGAAATCACATTGCCGCTTTATAAACTGTTCCAGAGATAAAACACGCCCACCTAAGGCGATTATGAATTCTAACTCGTGCAGTAGCATACAGTGGCCTGCTTAATTTACTATTATAGGCATATACGCAGTGTATGAGATGATGTAGTAGCATTTAAAAGTATAACAGATCCCGACGATATACCATTACCTACCTCATTACTTTTTATTACTGTACGATGGGGATACGTGCGAAAATTAAAAAGCGTAGATAAGACGTTTACTTTACTAAAGCATACGCTGTGCACACACTACTCTATTTTATTGTAAATAGCTTTCAAAGTTATAGGTGTAAAGTAAATATGGTATGGAAAAAGGAGAAATATTCTGTTAAAATCGATCTTAATATTAAGATTTAACTTTCAATAAACAGTTCGCAATTGATTACAATAACAATAATCGATTTTTAATTCTTTATTTAAAATATTTATACTAATACTTTGGCCAATTAAAAGATTTTATAAATGCTTCTTTTAATAATAACATATCTATTACAGAGATAAAATAAAGAATGCAAATGAATACACACACCGCATTAAATCCTTACATAATGTGTTGTGATAAACGGTAAATTCGGACGAAAAACTTAATCAATAAAGAAAAACACAAACACCAAACATAAAAGATGTACATATTAAAGTTAACTATAATGAGTTTGTAGACTTATGCTCTTAATAAAAACTGAAGAATGATAAATTGATGGGATAGGGTGATGAACTGTTACAGATTCTTGCAATTTGCAGAAAATGATCTTTCTAACAAAGCTGTGCGATAGGCAGGTGGTGTTATATAATGATAACATCTTACATTAACATTATGCTTAACATTGCTGAATCTAAGTCGAAGGAAAAATAAGAAGCAGTCTTGAAGCAATACTGACCGAGTCGACAACGACATCTATATCTAAAAGTTTATGCGACAAACGTTCACCCCTTCTTAAATCGTAAATAGAGCGGATACATGGGTTTTGTAGTTTTTATCCTCGAAGCCTTAATTGCGTGCAGGCCTCGGGTAAACGTTTCTTCGATGTTTTAAACACGAAACACTTTCTGTGACGATAGAGATTTTCTTAGACTGAAGTAAGACTTACAAATCCATTTACTAAGGTGTGATTTAGGCCGAAGGTCACGGTGTATTAAAACACCAATTAAAACACAACGCAAAATCCATGTTGCAAAAACTACTGGAAATTCTACATTAAATGTTGAACATCGCTAATTCTATGGCAAGCAAGAAATGCCCGTTGATTATGTTAATAATACCTATAGTTGTATTAATAATAACATTCAGAAGTAAAATTATACTTAAAATATGAAATTGGCATAGCAACAAATAATAAGTGCAACTATGGCGTCATTTTAAGAAGAATCCTGTACACGTAGATATGCGAAGTACACGGTGAGGATTCGATGAATAACAGTAAAGTACGAAAATAGTTAAGGTTATTCAGTAAAGGTCACCTGTAATCAACAATGATCTTGTGCAGGCTGTTGACACGAAGCAGGAGATTCGTACATTTGAAGATCTTCCTGGGGGTAATTGTTTCGGCATCGACGATGAAGTAGAAACAATCGTGAATAACTGGCAATCATCATAGGAGATAGAATTCTATAAGGAAAAAAAGATAATTGTATGCATATTCAGAAAATAAATTGGTTTTTGAAAAATGTTTCTTGTTCCGTTTTGCAGTTAAAGATCGGTACATAGTTCAAAATACTTAACAGCAAGCTCTTTATGGTGTTGCAATTTTACAAAGTAGCACTATAAACCTTTAAAAGAGAACTCAAAAAGCACATTGTTTTCTAGTTGTCCTAGTTTCCACGAATACTGTAATTTCTTTAACCAAATATCAATTGCTACCCATCTACTACAAAGAATAACCAAAAATACCAGACGTCACTATTCAACGGTTTAAAATTTTCTTGTAGTTTAAAACTAAACCAAAAGAAATGAGTCTTTATAATATAGAAGTACATTATGCTGGGAAAGTACTTTGGTAAGGAAAGTACTACACATTTGTAGTAAAATAAAATATCACATTCTTGATAATACAATTACAACACATTTGCAGTTAACTTGTTCCAAACTTTAGGCTATATAGAAACTATACATACTAAAATTTTAAAGTAATTCTCATCGCCAGTATTTGTTTAACATTTTAAATTACTTGCCAAGGTGAAAATATCCGTAAAAATGTTTATCGGTCATTGTAATTTTACTCTTAGATTAGATTTAATTCTAAGTGAGAAATATCACGCTAAGCAGTTTTACGTTAATTAATGGTGGCAACATAGTTTTTAGAGTTTTCCCAAGAACTTTTTACAGTGTAGGATCCTTAAGGTCCTATTGTGAAAAGCACAATCAATATCGTTCTGTGTATCAAAAAGGATAGCAGAAATCTTATTGACAATAATATTTAGATAGCGTTGTTTAACAATTTGATTGAAATCGTAGTGAATAAAGGTAGTGGCGGAAAACAAGTCTGCTATCAGAAGGATAGTAGATTTGTGTATCGCAAAAAACATAAGGGGGGCAAGACTGAACCCTGTGAAACACCACTTCATGCGGAAAGGGTGTTGTACACCTTGGTCGGCTCCGTAACTGAACCCCCAAGACTTCAAGATAACAAGCAGTAATGAGTGATACCAATGAATGACAAGACATTTGAAATGCTTATAAGGATGTAAATCTCTAAATACTTCGGGATTTCGCTTCTTCGAAAAAGGAAAAACACACAAAAATGCTGAAAGTAGTGAAAATAATTGAATATGTTACATGGGAATGCATGTAGTCAATGTCAATGTTATTACAACCACCTGACTGCGAAGAGACCCATGGATTTGCTATCCATCTCTGCAGAAACAATATTAAGGTAAAGCGACAATAGAGACGTATTAATCGCATTTAGTAAAGTTAGTATAAAAATTAGTGAGTGTAGGGTTGGATCCATAACTACAAAACATGATGCTCGGAAGAAGTCGTTGATAAAGTCTACATTAAATAAAGAATTATTGTTATGATAAGTAAGAATAATATAATCTTTCCGAAAGTTTTTACTAAAGGTATTACATGGTAATACAAATATGCTCTTTTTTCCTTCAATGGCAGTATGCAGCAGTATAGTCCGTAAGAATTTTGTAGTACGCGAAATGTTCTCTCTCTTAAATTCTCTAACATAAATTAACTTAATAATATCAGTTACGCTGGATTTGTGTTGGGTAATGATCCTGTAAGTACGAAACCGCATGAAAGTCAAACTAAGAAGATTATAAGATATTAAAAATTTAAATCTTTACGTCCACATCATTAAACCGCGAATGGCATAAAACAGAGTATTATTATTTAAATGGGGTGCAACTGAATAATTGAAGTGCTTAAAATTCCTATATATTTTAATAAGTTAAAACAGAATCAAGCAAATATAATCTTTTTCCAGCGGAAGCTTCCAGTACTTCTTGCAAAAAATATTCTTCGATATTCTTTTAACTCCCATAGAATTTGAAAGTCTGGTTAATAATTTTAGATATACCAATTTATTTTACTTCGTATATTCTATTACCTATTGACTGCTAAAAATGGCAACTTATAAATTCTATAAATGCAAATGTTTAGAATAAATCAATCACTTACTAAATCTCCAAACTCTCCCTTACGTTTGCTTATTCAATTATTTACTTATCACAAAACCTGATACTAAAACATTATGTATGCGTTAAATTGTGATAAGAGAAACTTGAAAAAACTTGCTTTTACAATTATGAGCGCCAAGCTCCTTGATAAATCTCTTTTTCTTACGATTTTATTACTCCAATACTAAAACATTACGTACATGTATTTGTTCTATGTAAATAAGATAAAGGTCTACTTAAGTGTTTTATTTATCAAAGTTTTGCCATCACTGTTTAAAAATTGCCTGATTAAACAACTCGACAAACTCAATCGATTCTCCTTTAATAGTTGGAGTGATAACTAGTAATAGCAAAATCACTTAGAACGAAAACCAGTAGTATCTCCCGATAAATATTTCGTAAATGCTGTTGCATATTTTGCCATATATTCTAAGTATTGAATTATAAACACAATATAATTTTGGAAGGAGGACTGCAGTGTTTTTTTAACATCACGTGTCCAATAGTTTTTGCTTTATCGCATTTGTTGCTGCAGAATCCTTATTACATGTATAACGCTTTTACTCTTGCTCATTTAAAATATGATGTTGATGGGATATTGTTTGATGTCAGCAAGTTTTTACATTGAGAAAAGTTACAAATATGGGAAGTTCATTCAGCCAGATTAAGAATATTCTGAAGTTTAAGTGTTATTGGATGCCACCTGCTGTGCTCGCGCTACAGTGAAAACTTGCTTTCCGCATTATATCTTGAAAGAGACAGCACACGCTGACGGTATTGTAAATTGCCGTAATTTGCGGTGCGATAAGGTGGCGATTTCTTAGGGAAATCACTCGGATGTATTGGTCGCCACGTTTCGTCCACATCGCTTTTTGCTCTGAAGCCTACTCTGTCCCACGCACACAACACTCAGTAATATTTAATTGACGAGCAATTTCTCTATTTGAAACATTTCTTTCGTGTAAATTGGATATTCTGGCGCTCCTTTCAATGTTCAATTCCCTTCTTTCCGACATATCTTCGATCAAATAAACTAAGAACATGGAGTGTTCTTATCGCAATCACATGCGTCTCCAGTGTCTCGGCAATATACTGGATGCATATTTAGTGTACAGTTTTATTATAAGGCAGGTGGATGATTCAGTACCCCTCCCAAGTTCTTTCATAACGCATTCATCCCCAATTTCCTGCTATTAACGCATTATTGCTTTATTGCCATCATAAAATTTAATGTTGTTTTCGTGTTTGGATGGATTTTGCAAATTAGTTTTATTATTATGGATATATACTATCAACATTAGATTGTAAATGCCATTTTAAGAAGGTTAGTATGAATTTTATAATATTTTTAAAATACTTCTAAGTGTAACACAATATATTAGGTGCGATCGCATCCAATATGTTGGGAATCAAAGTTATGAACGGTAGTGTATGTTATGCGAATATTTTACCCATCGTCGATATAAAACAATAGACAACAATACAGTTTCGTGACACTTGATCCTGTGTACAAACACAGTCAGCAAGTAGGAATTACGTTTTCGTATTACGTTATATAGAAGCATGGGGGGTGTCGTAAAGCTATTGATCGATTAACACAGATGAATAAAAACGTTAATCCTACTATTTATCGTCATAAATATTTTTTATCTTTTCCTTGTAATTTTTTAGCATTAAACGCAATAACAAGTCAAGAACCTGTGGTATTAAACTCCGTCCGGACATATCTAAATTTGTATGCGTTTTATTGTGTTTCGCGCAATATTATCATTTCAGTAGTACGTGCGATTGATATCCCGTAATAGACAGAAATGTATACTATTTGGAGTAACGATAACAGCGTAGATAACTCCGCTAACGTTGAATTTACTTTCCGCATTCATATTCAAACGACAGTTTCATTGTAACGCCCGACGCCATTAATCATACTTTGCGTAAATCTGACTAATCGCAAAACAATTTACATGCTTGGCATACCCTCGTTTAGTAGTAGATACACTACGTTTACAGAGGCAGTTAGTGCATACATAGGCGAACGTATTTAGGTGCATAGCATAACGTCCAGACGTGCATAATCTAAATCAACGTTTAATTAAGTAGTAAGCATTAACTGCAAGTGCGATTGAAATTTCTCAAATCTCTTACTTGCGATGAACATACATAAAAGGCGTTTAATATGCGAGTCCTAAGTAAGAGTTTACTGAATAGTGGTTATCTCTACTCCCTGTTGTGAGGACAAACGATGCACCATTATGCTGTGCAAAGTGTTACAGTGGCTCTATGGTGAATACCAAAATAAGGAGCTGTGGGATCTACCTTTTAGCGAAACTTGCAACCAGCTCTTAAAATGCATTATGGTCTCTATTAAAAATAAATATATAGTTATTTTTCTCTGAACCATTAGCGCTATATGTCTTGTTTATTAAAAAAGAAAAAGCTTTTTAATTATATGAAAGCCTTCAACTTCTTGCTGAGTTTTTAACATATTTAACTGTATTATAAGTATATGTATGAGTTCAATTTCGTACCAGTGTTTGTTATTGCAGTTGGACAAGTTAGAACGACACCATAACATAAAAATACAGGATGTCTTAAGACTTAAGGTTGTTATTGTAACGGCTGATATGAATAAATAAACGGTATTTTTGAACAAAAAATTCCTATGTAATTTTTACAACATCTACGTTTTGAATTGTATTCGTGGTGTTCTTGCCGATGGTCTGTTAATTGCTGTGCAAGACGAACCATTTGTAGCGTCTGTTATTTCGAAGAAGAGCTATCGGTTTATTGGTTACCAAGTTGGTTCTGTATTTGTTTGAACTTTTATATGAGCCTCCGACCTCACTAGAGGTTTGAGCTCGCTACTTTCGGGATAGGTTGTCTACCTATTTGGCTAATAGTCGAGAGCTATATGTGAATAACTCAATGCAATTCATCTCGAAAGTTAATACGTTTAAAGTACAAGTAAGATATAATCAGTCTACAGAAGTATATACATTTTCATCTTAACACCTCTTGATTGTCTGATGTAAGGATAAATAGAAATTTTCCCGAAATGTCACAATACCATCGATAATAAAATAAAACGTAAATTCTGTTATAATGTTTGATAGTAATTTTGTTTTTTTTACCTACAAAGATTTTTCGGTATCAAAAGCTCTATCTACAACAAGTATAGAATGTATTTGGCAAGCAACTGCTATTCTCAGAGATACGCTGAAGTCGACAGGAGATTACTCGCCAAAACGTCCATATCAACCTAAATAATATATGATGGAAATAGTTCGTCTATCGCTGTAATTACTTTTTGAAAACTGCTGGCGTAATTGCCGCAGAAACGAGTCATTGCACCCCAGATACTATTACTAAATTATCGACCGCTGGCTGTTTTTAATGAAAATGAAAAACAAAATATGAACTGTTAATTATTATTGGAAATAGTAATAGAAGGTGATCATTAAGAGTTGTAAAAATTGATCATATATTTTCCGATAAAAGTCTTGTAATTGTTGTGAGAACTCTAAACCGTTAAAAAATTGCGTTTCGTAAAAAATAGCACGAAATAATCCAGCGAACTGTTGTACAAACCAACTAACGTAAGATCACAAGTTGACCCAAATAAAGGAGTAAAGTTTTATTTGCTGTGATGAAGCCGCATTCTGCTTAAATGGTTCAGTAAAAGGGCATTCCGTTGGACTGGGAAGATGTATGCTATACTATTCTTCAAAAGTTACCGTTTGGATTAGACGTTATTGCGAATAGACGGTCTTATTGAAGACTTGTTAATACTTAAGCGTTATTTAGGTCTACTACGGAATAAAGTAATATCTCATATTCGTAACGTCACCAGTGAGAATCATTTAAATAAAAAAGTGGATTAGCAGAAGAGCATTCATGGAATGGCCACAAAGATCTGAAGGAACACTATGGATACTCAATTTCTTTTTCTGGATGCACCTTAAATCAGAAGTATACAATGTATTGAAGATATAAGGCACCGGATTGACCGTTATTATGTACGCGAACTTGTGACGAGGTTAATCCATTCAAAACATTAAAACTAAATTGACATGAAAATATACACGTAGAGTGACCCAAATTAGCATGTCTTCTAGTGCATTCTCCTACGGCGAGGTGAAAATATGTTGGTGTGTTGGGAAGAGAAGCATTCTACATCTAATGATGGTGGTGTTCGTAAATTTAAAAAGGTCGTTCGCATCATATTTGCACTTTTGATTTTCTTGGTTTTCATTAAACCCTTGTCTATACGCACTCTAGTTTGACAATCGCAATTTTTATTTATAACAGCATACAACTTATCGGTTGTTAATCTTCCTATACTATCTGTAAGATTACCTAACGAGGCTTTGAGGTAATCTACTATATCTAGGCTTCATGTAATGAAAGCTTGGTGGTCTGTAATTTGGAAATGGTATCTAAAAGAATTGAATAATTTTCGAAAATTTGTTCTATTTGAGTATAGATTTCGGTATCTGAAATCAGACGCTGGCTTACTGAAATTGTTTGGGCTTCTTGTGGATTTAAATTTAAGATACAAAGTTTAATCGTGTACGAAGATTTCTCATATATGAAACAGCTTTAATCCACGTTCCATATCTCGTCGACTTTAGTGGCTGAGGAATGCCCGGACAAGCCTATTTAAACTCACAAATGCGTTTTGGAGATTTAATAAAAACTTATTTGGTAGAAACTGTAAATTGATCTGCTTTAGGACACCTGTTGCTAATAAATTAAGCTACAAGGTAACATGCATGGACCAAACGGATTATATGAAGCATATATTGAGCTTCCCAAAGATATTTTCTATAGTTTCCACACTATCCTTTCTACGTTTGCCTTCTATAGTATTCTACTATGCAAAAGAAAAGGGGCAAGGATGCCTCACCGCTTTCTAAAATGTGTATTAACACATACAATTATTCCTTGTGTCCGTTGTTTCATCTACCTTCAGCCATATTTTTGATCTTTTAACTCTGCCTTTATTTGATCCGTAATCGTGTTTTTGACACAATGTAAATTATACAGTAATTGACCCCTTCTTGTGAATCTCCATTCCGGAACGCATTTCCCCCAAACCTTTGGAAATTCTTCATTGTCTACAATATTTGGTGTAATGTTGTATATACATATAGATAAAGTTATATACAAATTTATAATATGGTACATCACGTTGCGCATTTAACCGATGATGTTTGGTTTTAACATGTCTATTATACAGAAAAATACTGTACGGTAAAATGTTGATATTGCAAACAATACATTTGATAATAGTGCCAGTGTATTCTAATGTCGGAAATCGGTTATAAGAAATTTATTAACAGACATCGAACATAACAAAGAACGTCGTCGAGTCCCCATAATCAACCTAATCTGGCACTCACACACATACTAACCATACGCGTATGAATCCCGACTTCGGATATGTCAGCTTTCGAAATATATCATCGCCGCCAATGAGTGCACTCGTTTCTGCAGGATTACCGTAGAAGCATCCCCAATGCTGCAGATGCTTAATTGGGCTAAACCAGCTGCTAACGTTGTTTAGAAGGATACGTGTTTGATAAAACATAATGCAAAAGTAAATACGTATTATTAAACCTACTTGTTTACTTGTATATCTAAAACAATGTATGTAGTTATACAAACAATTGTATTTAATCAGAAAATTACTTGCACATAATTTATTCATGCTAAACTGCTAATGTAATTTGACTTTAATGCTGTCTCACGTATGAAGTGGGCGTTTAAAGATAAATAACATCTTATTTTCATTCATTTGAGCCCGCGCTAAAAATACAAAGAAATTCCATAATGAATTCAGGCGTAAACATCACTGTGTGTAGAGATTTGATAATTTGTAAATCACATAATCGTTAATTATACAAGCCGAGCAAGGAAGTTAACAGCTAAAATAAACAGTATATATCTCTACATAGTACTACAATATTACTCGACTATTTATACGTACTATAATGTGAGTTACGGTGCAAAGTTTATTATTATGCCTGTGTATATTAATAGCTGTTATAATTTCCAAAGATAATTATTTACTCAGGCGCCTAATCTTTGTACTCTCAATAACAGTTTATAGATATCCTTTCCACATATAGGAAACAGAAAGGCACAACTTCACGTCAGCTAGTTGCTACACAATATGCGTATACATATGTATATATGTATGTGTACCTCAATGTAATAGTGAGTGTCCCTTTTAAAGTGCTTAAGTATGGACGATATTCTGATTTCATGCTTAATTGAATCTATACATATATAATTTACATATTCCTCATACGTATCTGATGCCTACAATAGAGAGTAAGATATTTTATGTGTTTCCCCAATAACTTCATTACGATTCAAGTTCGAACCGCGTGCAGACACACGTACAACGCTTAATGAAATACGTGAATCATTGTGCACGATGCCAAAGCGTCATTGTCAACGGCATTCGATCCATCTAATTATAATTTTAGTGCGCTTCCTAAGCAATTTATTATTATAAACTCTATATTCACAGTCTAGCCGTCTGCACGTACGTTGTCCTTGAATGTTCATAATGCCATGCATTATTATCACTATATTTATCGTCTAGTAATACTGTATTGCATAGAATTGCTAATGTCTGGCGTTTTTTGTCTCGAAATATGCTACATGCTCATAGCTAGTTCAGTTAACAACATAACGTGTTAAGAAAATATTTAAGTTTAAGCAAATAGCACATTAATATGTAAGGAAATAGTGCATTATGTGTTTATATCATATAAGTAAATAGAGCGAAAGGTTTGTTAAATTTAGAAAGGCAAATAAACGAAATATTGTGCAATCATTGCACTAAATTACTAATATACAGAATATTTCAGTTAATGAGAGAATTATTCTAACAGGTGCACTAAGCACCAAATTACTTGCTTTGTAGTTTAAACCATCAATAATCTTACTGGATTATACAATATTGCGCCATATTGGTGATAGTGAAATGATATCGTGCAGTAGTATTGTAAACTTCCTTCTGTAAAAAAAATAAACAAAAACACTGCACTGCCGCTCATAAGTTTAAGGACTACATTGGGAAATCTGTATTGCGATATAACTAAAAAGAAAAAAACACATTTTTACAGTTACAGTCCCTGCCTATTTTGTTAGGGCCACATAAATTTAAGTTTTTCTGTGTTTCCAACGCGATAATTTACAAATACAAGTATAAAATTCATGAATAGCGTTTACAATACTTAAACACGTTTCCTAAATATCTTTCTAAGAAATTGAGAAAGTACCACTTAATGACCTCTTGCCTATTATTATCCCCCTCATGAATCATTCTGTACTGTATAGAAAATGGATAGAAACAAGATTGAAAGTCACAATAATTCGTACAATATTATTTGGATCGGTTATTATTCTAGAAAGAATATTTATCTGTTGTAAATGTAATAACGTTTTTTCCGTACTTACATGTTAGTGTTCCATTTCAGTTATTGCTTGTATGCGCTTTATATTGTTTCGTTATGTATACAAAAGGACACACCAAATGAAAAAAAATTGCAAAGAAAGAAGAAGTAATCCGACAAACAGTGCAGCGAATCGCCGTTTTAATGGAAGAAGAAATACCCACTATCGGAAGCGTGTTTTGCGGCAAGAAAAGGATCACTACTAATCGAGATGATCGACGTATCCTGCAACTAGCAACTGACAACTAAGGTTTATCTGCCAAAATAATAGGAAATGTAATGTCTCAACAAGGAGTGCAAATATCCACGCGTACATTACGTTGATGATTGTACGAAGCCGGCTTAAGATGCACAGCCCCCCTGAAAAAGCCAAGATTATTAACACCGATGATGAAACGAGCACGTTATGAACGGGCAAAACGTCATCAATATTACACAGTTGAACATTGGCGAAAGGTAAGACAAAATAGTTTAAATGAATATGTAAATCAAGCAAAATTTGCTTGTTTGATCAATGTGTTTTCGCTAAAGATCGTATTCAGCGATGAGTCAAAATTAGAACCCATGATCGGAAGAGCTCAATTTTTTAGACGACGTCCATCTGAACGGTTTGGTGAAGGTAGTGTACTAAAGACGGAGAAACACCCTCCATCGGTTATGGCATTATTCGATGGTCCTGGAGTCGAAGGTCCTCAACCACTGTATTTTTGCCAAGACAGCACGAATCAACACCAATATAAGCGTGTATTGGAGGATGTCTTGATGCCATATATCAGTGATTTAGATCCGAACGAAGGCCCTTACACATGATAAAACACTATGCCACATTGCCAAATCCATCGAAAGTTTTTTTGGAAATGCACGATCTGCCAAAGTTACTTTGGTCGGGAAATTCTCCTGATCTCAATACAATTGAGAACGTGTGGAGTGTTCTAAAATCACGCGTGTATTTGAGAAGAAACACTACAAAAGAGCATTTAGTAAGAAGTATTGAGGATGTGTGGCAAAATGACGCTGCAATTATTCCAAAAAGAATAAGAGCAATTATGAAAGCTAAAGAAAGCATTACAAAATATCGGTTATATAGTTGTGACAATGTCTATAAACAGTTCGGAATAAACTTATTGGACAGGGACTGTATGTTCTTATATATGTACCTTAAAAGACAGTAACATTTTTGGAGCAACTGTAAAAATATGTAACAAGCTAGTATGCTTACAGCCGTGCTAGTGAAAGTTCTAAAAAGCCTATATTCCTTTTTAATAATTTTGTACTAATTCTAAACCTCTATAAATATAAAATTTTGCAGACATATTCTTGAAATTATCACTTTTTAGTGCGCTATTTTTGGTTAGTCCTTTTGATGATATGTAGAATCATGAACTATCCGAATTTTTTATGCTGTTCTGTTTTAATATCCGAGGAATATTAAAAAAAAAAGTAATTTAAATTTAATTTTTTTATAGTGATTTAATAGAAAGTATATATTTTTGTTAATTGACAATTTTGGTTTTGGTTAATTACAATCTTGCCTGAAATAAAATATCTTAATCGGGATTTTACCAACTAATGTGTTAGCAAATGATATTTACGCCGAATAAGTAGATAATATTGAGTGTCTAGGATCTATTAGGCTGACGCCATCATTATTACGACAAGAATCATAATTATCGAAAAAGCTAGTAGAAAAATACATCGGATAAGTTTTAATTTATTGTCATGAAAATTTATGTACTTACGTGCACGTGCACTTACGTGTAATGTACATACTCTAGAAATATTTATCGCAAATGCTCCAATTTTATCATCAATCTATCAACTTTTGTTAGTTTTTAGCTAAATACATTCACGACTACCCAAGTATGCGATGCTTTTTTAAACAAACCATATACTTATGCAGATGTTGTATACACAAATACTTAAAAAGATATACACCAAGTTCACCTCTACACTGACAGCTGTAATATTATGCGTTGATATTGAAAACGAAAAGTTTCTTGAAGCAGTCCATAACATTAAACTTAACAAGCTGTTTGAAATCTGCGTTTAGAAATACTTGGAAAAGTTTACAAAGCAAAAAATTCCAAGAATGTTCTACAACAAGTATTGAGAAATGTCCATGAAAGTATAAAAATTTTACGAAGTCTTTTTATGAAATTATGAATCGTCCTTTTCTATTAAAAGGTTTGAAGTACGTCTTTCTACGTAGCAATTTACAGATTACTCATTACCCTATTCATCAATCATTTTCCGTTACGTGAAATCTTTCTGAAACGCAGCCTCCGGCTTATTTGCTTATTTGAAATTTACATTGGTATCGAGTAATACGATTTACCCTTCTCAAAGTAGTGACATAATTTGCGGCTTTACTTCCAATCGTGCCTTCATTTAAAATACATGCCAAACTCACATAATCCAATTTGTAATGTTTCGCACCACAAGCATGTCATAATTAGCTAAGTTATTAATAAGAGAATATTTAGGCTTTTCGAATCAACTGCTCCAAAGTTATAATTGCCTTGTAAGTCATAAATTGCTGGTAAAGTATAATTTTAAACAAAATTTAGCTTAGGCTTATTAAATTTATTTTAAGAGGCAAATTCGTTTGATGTCGAGCATGTAATAGCACACAAACTAATTAATATGGAATTCTGTTTCGGAAATTTGTGTATTTCCACAAGTAACCCAGGCCATTGAATGTCGCTTTCTCATAGATTACTTTATTAATATGCATAATTTAACAGAAATATTGATTATAAATGTGATGTACAAAAGTGTAAATATGTTAATGACCACTACAAGTTTATTCAATTTGTTAAAAGTACTTTAGGAAACTAATCAAATAATATCAGGAACAGTTTTAGATATGATATTGAACAAATAAAAAAATCAAGAAATGTAAATACATACAATCTGATATCTACTGTGGTTGTCCCTTGCCTGAATCTCGACTGACATTCCCCCTAGACAATGAAGCATCCATTGCTAATAAAATCAATGGGTACGTTATACCGCCCTGCTGTAATACTTTTAAACATTCATGATATCGACAGATGCGGTAGGGAAGCTTTGTTTTTTAAAACACTCTAACATAGATGTTGTTGAAATTTCGTTTTTACTTGCTCTAAAGATTACATGCATAATGCCATTTAAAAAACAAAATAAACAAAAGGAATTTAGGTGCGAAAGTTGATGTGTTCCAAATGGTGATTGTTTCTATTGAGGCCACTGTTGGAGGCAAGAATTGTCACAGTTCTAGGTACAAGCCGTGGAACTGTTTTAATTCCTCAAGTTATGGCTGTAAAAGTTCAATAGTCTTTGCTTTTTTGTTGTATACTTCATCTTTCAAGTAGTCCCATAAGAAATAATCGCACGGTAAAAGGCCCTGTTATCGAGAAAGCCACTCCATAATCCAGGGTAATTAAATGAAGCGCCTTCAAAATATCATCTTAAAAAGACCAAACATTTTCTTACGGTATGGTAAGTACAACACCATCCTATTCTCGCAGCATCCTTGTGTATCGCTATGTATGTAGTACGCTACTACGTAGTAAAGTACGGTTCAACTATGCTAAATCAGTCTATAAGTGAAAATGAGCCTTGTCACTCACAAGCGTTGTATAAAGTTATTTTCATTCACATATTAAACCACCATGATCTTGTACCAAAGAGAGTACAGGTACAAGTGTAAAATCTAGCAAACTGATCTGTCTGAAAAAAGCGCGAGCGTGTCATACTGTTGAACGACGAAGGCAAATCTCCATACCTTATTGAACCTTTTCAATATTTTCTGGTGTTCTTACGGTCTAAGCACCTCCCTGAGCTGTTCCAAGTGACAGTTCCTCTTGTTTTGAAGTTGTTAACCGTTTGAATAGTGTTGGAACGGCGCTGAGTTGACCAGTTAAAATGAGTTTGAAATCTTCTTTGGCGTAGACTACCGATTCACCGGTTGCAGCAAAGTGTCGTAGGCAATAACGCATTGTTCACTATTTCGTGACTAGTAAAACGGCATCAAAAAACGAATGTCAATCATTGCACATGCACTTCTTCTACTACTCCCTGCAGAGCCTGCAAATTCCCTTCGACTATTTTCTGTCCAAGTGGTCTTACGCATCTCTAATTGTATTTAAAGTGAAGGCTTTGAGGTGGACTGCATAATTCGTAATACACTTTTCCATTTCAATTGAGTACAAGGTACTACTCAAAATTTTTCGAAATGTAGCAACACGTAAAATTACAAAATACCAAGATTTAATTTATCTCCGTTACCTTCAAAGTACTCTCCGTGAGAGTGCAACCGTCGTCTGCAGCATCGCCGCCACGAAAAGAATGCGTTTTGGAAGCCTTGCTTTGTTGTCAAGTCTTCGGTCTTTCGCCTTGATTTTCATTTTTACAAAAACTACTGTACAGCAATAACGGTATATGGTGTCACGTTATCATGGTGAAGGACACAAGGTTTTGTGGATCATCTAGATGATATGCCCCAGTCCTGGATACGCAAATAATGTTCAAATATTTTTCAGTGATTATACGAGGGTTGTCTTTTAAGTGTTACATATAGAGCTGGAATAAAGCAGTAGACAGCTTAAAGACTTTATTATTTTTCGAAGTATTTTCCCCGAAGATTAGTGCACTTTTGCATGTGCTCGAACCAACTCTGGAAGCAGTTATTCCACTTGTTTGTTGGTATAGTCAAAATTGCGATTTGAAGGCATCGCTGCTCCTTCTAACGACTGAAACCTTTGGCCACGCAGTCCGTTTTTGATTTTCGGAAAGGTAAAGAAATCGTTGGGATTTATTTCCGAACTGTACAGAGGATAGTCTAACAATTCGACGTTTTGTTGCGTTAAAAAATCAATTGTCTTGCGTGCAGTGTGCGAACTTGCATTGCCTTAGTGGAGGATGATTCGTCGTTCAGGGTTGGTTTTTCGAATCTCAGCGATGACTTGTCGCAAACAAATTCTATAGCAGTCGCCAATAACAGTTTTTGCTCTTGTAGTGTCTGTTTTCGAGATAAATGTTGCGACCATCTTTTTGGACACTTCTAGAACGGGAGACTTTTGTCGGCTTTTCTTCTCTTCAAAACACCCAAACAGACGATTGGTATTTATTTTCTGACTCGTATGAGTAAATTCAAAATTTATTACCACTGACAATGTTGTGCACGTTTTTAAAATTTCCGGCACTGAAGCGGTCTAGAGCTTTCTGACATCAATTCTTCTGTTCTTCGGTCAACAGACACGGTATCCAACTGAAAACTAATTTTTTACACGAAATTGTTCATGCAAAATCTTTTGAATTGTGGTCTTTGAAATCCCCAATGATGCTTCAATCTCGCAATATGTTACATGTCGATCTTCATTGATAGTTTTGCGCACAGCATCGATATGTTCCTGAATGGCTGCCGTTTTTGGTACACTTGCTCTTAGATCATCGCTAAGACTAATCCGTCCACGTTTGAATTCTCCATACCAAGGAGAAATTGTTGACTGATGCGGTGCTTGATTGCCAAAAACAGAAACCAACTCAGCGAAGCATTCTTATTGAGATAAACTGTCAACGAAAATTGTAAAAAGTTATTACACGAAAATATTCCATTTTTCAACTAACTTATCAACTTTGATAATTCGTTGTAGCTACAACACTACACGTATCGCACTAAAACTTTGGATTTAGGTTAACTAAATATCGAGATTAATTTTTAGTTTTGGCATTTGATTAGTGGTGTACTCTATGTTCCAGTATGCATAACTTAAGAGATATCCCTCGTAATTAATCTGCCAGTACCAAGCGTAATTAGAACAACTTTGATGTTTAACCTTGGCTTGAACACACTCACGATCTTTTACTTTGCCTTCTGTGAACATAATGTCGTCATTTCAGGCCAAATGTTTGTTCAGAACATCCGTTGATACAAAAAGTTTTTGCGAATGAGAAAAAGGTAAACGAAAAAAAGTAAAACGGAATAATTATCTATATCATGTCCGAAACCATCCATTTGCGGTCCCATATCGATTAAGGCTTTTTCGCATATTTTAAGCCATATTGTAACTCCTCAAAGTTTGTGATACATTTTATTAACAGAGTGTACACTAGAGTGTTTATTTGGTGTAAATATCATAGATATCTTTGACTAGGTCTTTGAATTCTTATAAAGCTAATAGATCCGTAATCATAATATCTAAATTTTATGTTTAAACGCAATAAAAAGACAAAACTTTGTCGCGTAAGGAGTATTTATGTAAAGAAATGTGTAAATAATTTAACTCACGTAACAATTTAATTTATTTCAAAAAATAAATTTGTTAAGTTGTTGGCAATCTACATTCAGAAACTAATACCGTATTTCTCCATTTTTTTTTTTGAAAAATACCATTTTCAAGAGGTTAATTATTTGAATAAATGTTTTAAAGAAGTGTGAACCATGGTTGAAACAATGTTATGCATATTTGTTTCGTTTTCCATTTGATTGATTATTTTTTATCGGTTCGGCCAACTTATTAAGTCAACTAGAGTTCTACCACTGATCGAGCATCCGCGAATATCCGTAATGGCGGTTCGGGTCGGTATGAATTCAAGTTAGGTAGAGGACTTCATTTTATTTTATTTTATTTTTGAAAGCTAAATGTATCTTCCTTTTCTTGAATTTTGATGCCTGTCTTAGTGAATTAATTTTCACATCGGCGCGATGCTCTAAGAATAGGTTTTTAAATGTTCTTTTCCGTTACCTTTCTCCTTTTTTGTCGTATTTGGTTATCTTGATTATTTGTGAGAATTAAGAGGTACTTCCAAAGTTATTGTTACCGTTGTCCACTACCTAACTGGAATGTATATCTGACTCAACATTGCGGATACCCCAAATCTTTTGCAAAACTGAAATTAGTGAATTTTTGAAATTAATCCCTTCTTATTGTCATACAAATCAATTCATTAAATTTTCTTGGCATTTTCTGTGAGTTCCTTTTTATCGCATCAATTTGCCGTTCTTAATTCATATAAATAAATAAATAAATAAAATGAAAGTACCTCGGTGTTTCCTTACTATGTATTGATATTTGATATCGACGATTTGTGTAATAATTTAAATTGATACTTCAATATAAATGTTTTTTTGTTTGAAATAAGAAGCAAAAATAAATGTCTTATAAGTCTCCAATTCATTAAACCACATCAATGTATCTACTGCGCAGATTTATTTCATTCAGGATATTTTTAAGCCGTACCCCAGGTAAATTGTAATTTCTCCTTTGATGTAAAAGTTACGCCTCCTCCTTCACAGAATTGCTCGCAAATTTATCTTTATATTTCCTCCATCTGCTTTTTCCCGTCCTCCTACCCTCCGAAAAGCAATGTAAACTTCGGAAGTGATCTGACGAAAGAGTTGAATGGTAGTGCCACTCCCGCACCGTACCGTAGCCCGGAATTACACCGACCTTGAGACTAAAATCAATGCAGCCTTAGCGTGGCGTAGTCGCTATGGTAACGGCGCTCATTCATCCCGGTCCGGACGCCTACATACACACGCGTTCGTGTATCTATATGGAAGCGTTTACATAGGCAAATACGAGCACTCCCTCTTTTACCCCGTTTTTAGCGAGCACCGCGCTCTTTTTACGCCGATACTATAAAGTGTAGCATCACGTTTAATAGTATTAACCTATTCATTATCTACGTAGAATGGTGTCCTTTTACGAATTCGTTATTTGCAACCATTAAAAACATCTTATTTCCACTAATATTTACTTCTGTTAGCATCACACTTACTTCGACCAAGGCTAATTTTATCGTAGTTTTAGATCAGTACATTATCTTAGTAAATCGTATATGACGCATAACTATTATGTAGAATTAGATTTGATTAAACAGACATAACATTCAGCTGCGTTGTAATACTAATCTACGTTTTGGTAAATATGTATATAACGATATTACATCTGCGTTTTATGTAAATATCGCTAAAAATACTACGGTACCCCAGGTGCTATAATAAAACAATTCATTGTGTTAAATGAAAATAAAGCTGTTGCCAAAATGATTGTATGTATGAGTTGTGAAGCACTGTTTGAATGAATTCCTATTGAATTAGAGAAATTTTGTCGAGATAACATTAACCAGTCGGAATATGCGTAAACCCCAATCGTGTTGAAATTGAGTTACATTTGAACCGTTATGTTATTGATTAAATTGGTTAATTAGGAATAAACATAAAATTACTAAATGAATTGCCAGATAACATTAAATCCATTAATTAATTTTCTAATATATAATGATAAAAAGGTTGCTACTAGATTTTTTCGTAACAATATGATGTAGCTTTGAGTTGCATATATATATATACAATATGAATATTGTAATTTGATACTTCCCCCTCTACCTTCACAAGAAAACGAAAGATACAGTTGCTCACAAAAGTATCCGGCCGGTTTGCAATTCCGTAATTCTTAAACAATAAAAGTGAACTATTTTATTCATTTATTTCTATTGTTGAAGTTTAACAAATATTTCATGTGAAAACAATAAATATAACAACAATAAAATACATAACATAAAAATATACACAAAAATATTCGACCACCTAAATAGAAACATCTAAATAGTCAACATATTTTTTGAGATAGGTAGTTAATATTTAGTGACCTAACCAATTGACTTTATAATGGCGCTCAACCTACTTGGCATCGATTTAGCTAATTTTATTGTTACATCAGGGTTTATCGCTTCCCATTTTTCCAACAAGTGTTGTTTTAGCATTTCTTTATTAGACATTATTTTGCTAATTATAATGATATGTATTATTATCGTTTAAAATAACAGTCTTTTTCTAAATTTTCAAATACTTCTATATTTGATTTTTCTCGATAGTGTTTGGTTCACGCCCTTATTTTGTTGTTGTTGCTGTTGGAGTCGAAGTTCCGTTAGGACTCCCTCTTCTTTAATTTTCATGTAATATTTATTCCGTGCAGTTTTTTTTTTCTGTGTCTTGAATATTACAGATATCTACTTTAGTTGTTTATTATTGACATGTAATTTACAATTTTAAATTTCTTAAAAAAAGTCACTTAAACAACATGTGCAGTGGAGACGCATACTCCACCATCGTTAACTATATATATTATTTTTTTAAACATGCTTTTGTGATTAATTATAATTTCTTGCAAATTATTTCTAAAAGACGTATAATATACTATATATATGTAATAAAACACACAGTATCTTCAAAATTTCTCGTGCGTCGGATGGATGGCACGCCTGACAACCTTTACTACTTACTTACAACTACCTAAATAATTTAATTTCATCAAGAGTGTATTTACTGTGCGGCCTATCATATAGGTAAACAAGCCGAGTATAGTGAGTGTATCCCCGGAAACCACCTATTATTAAATAACGACAGTGTCTGTGAAAATTGTCAGGCGTTGAATTAAATTCCCCGTTTCATAAACAGATTTTGGTTTATTTCAAAAATACTAAATAAAATGTGACAATACTAAATACAGAAAGGATAAAGAAACGTATTAGTTAACAAAAATGTTCGTTCGTTGTTGAGGGTCGAGACGTCCCCAGATACCCAGGTGCCTGCCCTTCCTCGTTTGTCGCTCGTTTCAGCGAATTTTGTACAGTGTCAAAGTCGCAGATGTCAAAGTTGTCTCTCCCGAGAAAAAATCGTTATTTGTCAAATTAAATATAGTTATTGAAATTCTTCACAGTTTTTTAAGTAAAAAACTGTTCCAGCTAATATTTTCATAATAATTTGGAGTTCCGGATACATTAGTGAAAGCCGAAGACCAGGAAATCTATAGTACACTACAGTAGGTCTGAGTGTGAGTACGATTTCGAAATTAGAGACTTAAAATTGTAATAAATTATCACAATTCACTGTTCTTTTGCTCTTATTTATATAGGCTACAAATAATCTAATGTATAGGTTGTATATCTAACTTGGTAAGCATTTATGTGCCAAACTAAAGGCAATTGGGACGTCAAAATCACGTCACACTCTGGTGAATCCCAAGCCACCAAGATATTGAGGGAAATGAAAAGAAAGGCATTGTCATGATCTAGCAAAAAACGCCACCAAAACACGAAATCAAAAAATGAGTATTACATTAAAAGGTCTCGGACCTCGTACTGAGGAAACTAGGAAGACACTACTATCTTTCAACAACGGAGACTTTGGACTACTATCAGGGATACTGATAGAACTTGTAACACTGAAACATCTTTCATACAAACTTATACACGCTGAAGATCAACTCTGTTGTCTATATCATCATTATTATTATGTCTCACACTTTCTGAACTAAAGATCTTAAAAACCTGTAGTTACACTAACTAGATTAATAGCAATATTACAATAGATCTTTGCTAGCAATGACTACAGTCACCGGTGCCTAGGTCCAATTCAATAAAAATAATAATGATAAATTAATTTTAATAGGAATTCTTTTAATTCTGATGGAGTGATAATCTTTGAGCAAAGCAAAATAATATGTTATTACAAGTATAGTATTACAAACATTTATTATAACCATTTCCATATCGTGATTGGTGCCGGATACATTTGTTTCCTTTTATGTTTTAATAATAATAATCCATCCCTTCCCATCTTCCAACAGCTTTTGCTAACAACAGAAAACTTCCACCCTGAGAAACAAGCCCTTAGTTCGAGACTCCCTCGCCAAGCGTGCAAAGCACTGAGCCACCAGCCCCATACATACAATTGTACATATACAACGCCTTTCTTTGTAG
Source organism: Trypoxylus dichotomus (assembly GCA_023509865.1). Lineage (NCBI taxonomy): Eukaryota > Metazoa > Arthropoda > Insecta > Coleoptera > Scarabaeidae > Trypoxylus > Trypoxylus dichotomus. Next base: position 39,527,181 of record CM042074.1, on the reverse strand, counting down.
TTTTTGTTGTACTATTCCATGTATCTGTTACTGAAGGAAATAAAAAAAATGTCTAATGTGCTGCTCTGCTATATAATGTGGCAACTATTTCACTTACTTATTTTGTAACGCACAATATCACTTTCCTAACTCTCCATACATCTTAACCCAGTTTTAATTTAAGCAGCTTATCTAATTTCCTGCAGCGAAAATGCACACAAATTTATTTTTATATCAACTTATCAGTGTTGTTTATAAGCTTAATTGTAATAATGCTTATTATTCGTCTACGAAATAATAATCTCAACTAAAATTTTTAAATAGGGATTATATTCTGTAAGTTACAGTTCTTTTGAAAACCATATTGCACTCTCTACTATTGGTTAAATTGTCTATCATCGCAGTATAAAATTGTGTTTTGGGAAACCAACAGTTGTCAAAGAGAAATTAAGTACTACGCTTTGAGCGCGTAGTAATCAAACTATGAAGGTTCCGTTGAAATATTAATCATTGATTTTATGTAAATAATACAAAAATGACAGAAGGTGATTTACGTCAACGTTACTGTGTCCATGTTAATTATCGTATGACGTGCGCGATTACCTGATGCCAAAAAGATATACAGTTAATAATGGTCGTCATCAACTAGTCTTAATATAGAGGCACTTCGATACACCTGTTTTATGATAATCGGTTCTATCAATATTCGCTGCAACTATATTTTATATTTTATAGATATACTTCGGAATGGAGATACGAAATTGTTAACAATCTAAAATATATGCGTTAAACAATATGTATATTAGCAGTAATACTCACAAATTCACCAAATATGTGTATTGTATATACGCGAATTATTAGTAATTCTCATATGTTAGAAATGTTTAGAGAATAAAGATAAAGCCATTCCAATCATAGTTGATTTCAGTATAAAAGTTTCGCGGCTGCTTTCCAATGAAACTGTGTTCGCCGCTGTACATCTTGGTGTTCTCTTGTCGCTTGGGATCGTATCCATTTAACGAGAAGCCAAAGACAACAATAGTATCTCAGACTTTCACGGCCATTTATCATAGTCGTAACTGTTGTCGGGTACCGCCGTGTTACTAGGTTTCGTGTCCCTTGGAACAAAAAAGACAACAACTTCGATCTTCAGAAGACGCTGAAGAAACATTAAAACGTCAAGTACACTAATCGAATTGGCAAAATGCGTGTAGGGTTAATTTCTTAACGTGGTTGCTAAGGGTAGCACGAGATTTCTGAAAAATGAGAAACAACCTCGCTAGTTACGTAGAAGCTCACAATTTTTCTGGGCAAATAAATACTTGTAATAATCAAAATGGCAATTTATATTTTGTGTTTTTCGAATTTACGAACTCAAGATTCTGATGGAGTGGGTTTAAAAAGAAAATTGAGTTGCTATTGTTGCACTTCATAAAGCAGGGGTGTAGCCTACATTCAAAATTTTATAGCCACTTTGGTATCACCCAAACGTTTGTTTGTCGTGCCATAAATAGATTTATTGAAACCTCACATGTTTGTGATTATCAAAGATTTGGTTATTCACGTGCTGTTCAAAACCAAAAATGGTATCGAAGCAATTCAGCAAAATTCGACGCATAAGCCACTTTATTTGTAAAGGAAACTACGACAGATCAAGATATAAAATGCTCGATATGCTAAACTTTTTGAAATTTCATGACTGTCTCTAGAAAAATTTTATCTAATTTACAAACAATATATTCAATATTCAACACACAGTAGTATTACATGAATTATATTCTTACTACTTGATTGTGAGTGCTTAATAGTTAACGTATTATAGTAATACTATCGAAATCAATTACTAATCATAGTGGCAGATTTAATATTAGCTGTTCTTCAAGCGACCTTTTATAATTTGCTAGATTTATGGTTTACTTACTTGATTGAAATACTAGTAGTCCCAAATATTATATAAGTATTAATATGATCAAAGTCTAGCCCAATCAGTGGAAATCAAAACTAGCAATCAAAATATAGCCAGTTGGGTGATTACTAGCACTAGCCTTCTACGTTATACTAATACTTGCAGTTTGTTGAGTTGACCTTGCATACTTTGAATACTAGCATCTTCTACCCTTCGTTAAAGGCATTAATCTTTGATCACACTAATACTTGTATTGTATTTAGTAGTATATGTACGAATCCTTGTTCGCACTTAAAAATACGGTATTTACGTAACTGTATTCGGAATTTAATAAAATTATAAATACTTGAATCCTAATTTATGCACTTTTTCATTGTTTTGAAACATGAAAAATATAACTGATTAAGTTTAATATCTCTAAAGTACAAAACAAACGATGAAGTCAAAATCGATTTTGAGCTTATTAACGGAAACTAATCTGCATTGATTGCAATCGTAAAATCATGGACAGTTGAGTTTAAACGTGTCTGGACTAGATTTATGAACAACGCAATGGGCGCTCAAAAGACGGGTGTAGCCAAAAATTATAACAAAATTCATGTTATAGGACTAGATGTCGAATAAAAATGAATAAACTAGCAGAGGCTCTATATTTCTCTTATGGGTCAGTAGTTTCGACTTTTTCATAATGACTGGCAATGATGGCAGCGCCGCCAACATACTCACCAGCATTGAGTATGTTGGTATGCCAAAAATTTATGAACTACATTTTGAACCATTTTCATGTCTAACTTATTCGCCAAATTTAGTCCTCTCACATCTTTTCCTTCTTCCCATCTTCCAAACTTAGCTCGGTGGTAAGAGATTTAGATCGAATGAAAAGTAATCACTCAAACTAGTATATTTCATGCGGTTAAGCTTAATTTCTTAAGAAACGAAAAGACTTGAATATCAAAGGGCTAAATGTGATAAGTTACAAAGAAAATATGTTGATAAATAAATATTTTTTATGCTTTCTTCTTTAAGCTCACTAATTGACTATCCTTCTCCGTATTCAGTATTCACAGAAGCTGAACTTTCTACAGCTGCATAGATTGTAGTAAAATTATTTGATATCGCCACAAACATATAATTGTATAAAAATGACCTATTGTACATGCTAATAGCCTGTTTTAAGCACAACGGGTATAATATAGAAAATAATATTTAAGGAAATGACGCCAAAATAATGAACGCTAAACAATAAATAATTGATCGGCTGCCATAATGCGGTTTCTCGTGAAGGAATTTACATGAGAAACATACTTCTATTTCACTCGAATTTATACCTGTACCTCATTCTAACGTGTAAATGAGTTTCTCCGCCGCTGCCATTCTATTCCATTCGAACTGTATCAGTAGCAATTGCCGAAAAAAAGAGATGTGCTATATTAGTTGGACACTGTACATTCCTTACTTTACTCCAGTTTCTAAAATAAAGTAATTATAACAAGTAATGTAATTCTTAAAAAGATGTAAACTTAAAGGAAGCAGTTTACCCTTTTCTATTCATGGTGCATGTAATAATATTTAATCAAAATTGCTACAAATCTTTGTAAGTAGTAATTGCGTATTGGTATGTTGGCAAACGTTTTAAACCAGTGTGTACTTTGGCGATGCCGCATGTCTCATATATTATAAATACCAATTTAATCGACAGTTCAAAGATGCAATTATTGGCTCGAAAAAATAAGCTAATGTAATATTTTACTTTCATAATCGGCCATAATGCTAATTTCGGATTCAACTTCAACAATCAAAAAGAATGTTCGTCTACGGTAAGTTTATAAATCGCAGCCTCTATCTGCTAGCAATCTATTATTGCTTATTAAAGTTAATTGGAAAGTGAATTGGAGCGACAACTTTTACATAATAAAAGAAGCTATCTGTAATTTAATTTAAATAAATTTGTTATACGGTAGGTCTATTTATCTCTGTATTTTTGCTTTCACTTTCACCTATATACATAAAAACGATGATTGCTTTTGCTTTAATACATTCATAATTAATCGTAACGCCTTGTCCTATCTCGCTATTTATTCATCTTTACACACTCTCACAATTTATGAACATGTTTACTTTGTCACTTTATACCGAGGCGTAAATTCCCCAATTTTATTTTAGTCATTCCATCCAATATCTGATCCTTGTAAAAAGACATAAATATTGTGGTAAAATCCAAACAATATCTGAACCTTTCACAAAAGTTAGTTGTACGGCTGATGGTTGGAATTTTTTGAATGAGCAATCCTCATGATATTTATGTTTGTAGTTTATTTGATTTTTATATCTCCACAAATAACCTTTTCGTGTGTGTACAACGCCGGACAATCGAAATGACCTACTTGAGTTATAATCTAAAAACTAAGCAGACTACTAGAGTTATTTTGTATTATAGTGATAAAAGAAGCTATTTGATTAGAAAACAACATTTCTCGTATTTTAAATCAATTTTACAAATAAAAGATATCTATTTACTCTTTGTTTCTGCGTGTTATTTTAAATTTTTAACTGCTTGGTTTTAATGTTTGATCTTACGCACTGTATGTCAATATGGTTATCTCTGATAACGCACAGAATTCAACATTAAAATTCTTCCTTGCCGTGGCTGTTTTAGCTCAGAAGTGTGTTTGGGGTTTGATGTAGTTTAAATGAAAACAAATTTGTGTATGTGTAATATTAATGGATGATAATATCTATCGAATTTCGAGACTTGAGAGTACCGTTTGACTCGAGTGTTACATTCAAGCCTCATATCTCTGGAGTATGTGTTGACACCTACACAATATTAGGTTTTATAAAACGAATCTCAAAATATTTCAATAGCATACCCGGCATGTTGAAGACACTATACTTCACTTACGTAGTAATCAAAATTACAGTACATCCTACTGTATTTCCTTTTAAATATTTAATAAAAACTAACTCTCTAATTATATATGTACACACTGATTTATACTACAGCACTATGTACATACAAATAATGTATCTGGCGTTATAATAAAAGAAAGAAAAACAAATACAATACTCTTTAAAGACATTTGCAAACATGAATCAGTGACATTCTTGGTAATTTATTTTTAATCTCGGCAACCTATTTCCTTTCAACATTGACCATATTAGATATCGTGTTGTTAGTATAAGAGTGTGAAAGTGAGTAGAACTTCAGCTATCTCTTACTTCCAATATGCGTTTTCGATTTATAAGCGTCAACCCCACGGCCATAATATGCGAAGGCTGTTTCTTTTTCAACTTCCGGTAGCCCATAAAAACAAGACAAGTGTAAATAACAAAATGAATTTATTCCCACAGGTCATGTTTACAAACATTGTTACTTTTCTACATAATCACCGTGAAGATTGATGCATTTGTCATATCTATAGACGAACCTTCGAATCCCTTCTGCATAAAATGTGCCGGCAGAAATAGATGGAAGTCGCTTGGCGCTAAATCGAGGCTATACGACGGATGTTTAAAACTTCCCCTTGGAAATTGTTCAAGACGTCGTTGGATTACAGCAGCAGTGTGAGGATGCGCATTCTCATGAATGAAAAGAACTCCAAAAATCAGCATGCCTCTTCTTTTGTTTTGAATGGCTCTCCGCAATCGTTGCAAACTAAACAGCGGCATTGAACGAACTAAACTACGTAACCCGCACATGGCAGGAGAATCAATTGTAGCAGCCATGTTTACGTGCTTGCAACTCAGCTGAAAATGGGATAATGATGTTGCAAGTGACAGATATTATAGTGGAGGAGATACGCAGTCACCTTCTGGGCACGGGGGCCCCCGTATTATAATATAGTTATAATTTAGCTTGTTCATTTGTCAGTTTGTTTTCACTAACAAATTTTAAATATGTTTTATTGACAATATCTCTGTAATAATGTCATTCTATTAGAATAATTTAGTTTCTTCCACGATTTAACGATTATGATTAATTTTGATTAATTTTTCTAACTATGTTTATTATTATAGTATAGAAGTATCTTATTTTGATAACGATAAGCCAGATATAATTAGATACTTATACTTTATGTAGATACATTAAATTATATTAGAGGCATCATTGGAATGGGCACGCGCCTTTTTAATCAGTGACCTTGCATGTTTCGGTTAATAAAAATAATCCATATTCCACCTTTAATCCCATTGATAACTGGGAACGTAGTTCGCATTCAACTGTGAACTATTATTAATAATAGACCAGTATTTTTGATTACATTCTGTTTTTATTCGTATATCACTGATAGTCATACAGATTAGTAGCGCAAAATACAGGTACCAACAAAAATCGACGCTTAATAAAAAATATTAAAAAGTATACAGTCATCAATTTCATACAAGTTGTCTATCGGGTGGCGTTCACACAAAGGGAACGGTATTCTAATAAAAACCACACAAAATTTACATCAATTGGTATAGATTCTTGACAAGGACCATTCATCTAACGTGTTGTTACTCAATTATTTTTTCCTCGCTGTCGCTGTTAAATGCAATAAATACTTACTTTCATTGTTTGTTTTCGGTTTTGTGTTTACATTACATTTTTAATTACATATCTTTAATTAATACTGTAACGTTTTCACCGTTGTGCGATCTTGATGACCGCATATAATGAACAAACTTTAATTACCAAAATATATTTTTTTACACATTGGGAACATTCTCATCGGATTGAGTGCACCCTAAAATAAAACTCAAGATGCCTTTTAACATAGTTCGTTCTTTAATTAATCTAAACCAAACAAAAAATCCGTAAATGTCGTATTTTGCTCTGTTTTTGAAACAAACGCTAGAATTTTTCTCTTGTAATATTCTATACTAAAATAAGAACAGATTCTTAACAATAAATGATCATGCGATTAAAAGAAACAGTAATATAAGAAATAAACTAAAATAAATAAAAAATTGTAGAGGGTCAAATATCCAAAGATTGTGGTTACAATTTTTACAAATTTTTGAAGCACATGCTAAACATGTAGGCATATGGGAAATTTTACACACATAAAAGGTTTTTCTTTTAATTCTAGAAGAACAAGTGCACCACGTTTTTCGTTTTTCCAGTTTTTCCGCTTAATCATATCTAAATTCTGCAACTCAAATCTTTGAGTACTTTTGTACGCATATTTCGTTCTGATGGTGTATAATATTTCATTTGTCCACTACAACGCAATTTGTAACAGATCTGCCGTAAATAAGAGATTCCAGCAAGTAATTGCATCAGCTATATTTCCTAATCCGGTCGATCGTCGCAACCCTGGAAGCTGTATAGCGATATTGTACTTCTAGGTTCTCGCGCGAGAAACAAAAGTTTGCGATGACCACTTATAGCAATTTTTCCCATAAAAGAATTTTACATTGTTTTGAGAAGTGCCGCCGATAGTTTCAGTTTAGTCCGACAGTCCATTAGTTTCTTGTGTTTCTTCTCCCTCACTAAATTCAATTTCTGAGTCTGTTTCATGTTCACTTTCTTCATAACTATCCTCATTTACACTGCTTTGGTCACTAATATCTTCACCTTATGTCTCTTCATACCATGCTAATAAAGTGCTCTCATGATCAGGATCGCCTGACCGAACAGTTTTGGATGTGCTGGGATTTTTACTCATTATTTTGTGGAAAAAGCGCAACTCAAATACTAGCGTTAGCCCCATAGACCGGTCTCTGTGGCCGTTTCATAACTTTAGGCGTGTTTTTATTGCGCACCGAAACAAATATCGACTTCAACTTTTTGCAGCATACTGGCAACGCACTCACTTGAAGGTTACGAGGAAACAGATGCATGATATTAAAGTGAGGATAAGATGAACAAAAACAAAAATCCGCCACGGTCACTGAGACCGCACTACGGCGGCTAAGGGTTAAGTAAAACAAAAAATAAATACAATGACCAGTGTAAACATAGTAACCAAGTTCTTTTGTTAGGTATTAACTTGTGGATTTATCACGTAGGCCGAAAATAATATATAATTTTCTGGAGAAAAAATGTCGATACAGCTATAAATTACATAATAGGTACATATACATTTTAGGCAGTGTTTAATATTTTGTGGGGTGAGTATACAGCGAAAACTTTATGGTGGACGGTGTTGTGCGTGAATGGTGTAGGAAGTTTAAAAAGGGCCCAGCCGATGTTCACGATGAAGGCAGACAAGGACGCAAGTCTGTCGTATCAGAAGACATTATTCAACGAATTGACAAAATGGTTCGAGAAAAACAGGGGTTTGCCATCAGTGAGATGAGGGTAGAGTTTCCTTAATTTCAAGATCAACTGTGTACGTATTTGTAACGGAGGAACTTCAAAACAATGTCACGGGCCATCACAACTCACTGACAGCAACATTCTATCCAGAGGGGATTGGAAGGATCATCCATAGATATGACAAACGCATTAATCTTCATAGTGACTATGTAAAAAAGTAACCATGTTTGTAGATAAATTTTGGTAATAAATTTATTTCCCATATTAATTATTGCTAAATTTTCATATTTTCCTATCATGTGGTGAAATTATTTAAAAATTCCACAAGAAATTTGCATTGTTTGACTGAAATTTATTTACCTCGAGATTTGACAGGCAAGTCTCATTCTTATTTTCTACTGCAATACATTGAAAATTGTGTTACTTTTGAAATAATATATGATGATTATAGATATACACATGGGAATTATGAGTATTGCCTCTACAGTAGGTATAGTAATTGCTGTGATTGATATAGCAATTGCTCATACTCCATGAGTTTATAAAGCGGTTTTTTTTTTCTTTAATTATGCACTAGTCTAGTGTCGCAAAAACATGTTTTACACTGTCTATTCAGACAATATGTTTGCGTTCACGTATGAGCAATGCCCAGAAAAAAGCTTAACTATTCGTTTAATTACTCCCAATTTTATCAATTATTTCGCCCATTTAACGTTGTTCCACTTGAATACAACAAAGCAGAAAGCACGTAGCATAAAAATTAAGTCCCGCTCGTATTTACATCGTGCGTCTGTATGAGTCGCAAGCGCGGGTCAACTATGTATTGACTCGCATGACTCGTGCTACTACTCTTTCAGGCGTTCATTAATAAGCAGAAGGCGAGCAGAAAGGGAGACGGAGACAGAAGAAGCGACGCAAGCCAAACGAGAACGACTACAAGGCAACGAATACTTCTGCATCAGCGGTAGCAATATTATCGTATAATTGAATCGTGGTTGGCAGATAAACAGAAACACACATAGACAGACTCATAGACATCAACTCGAAAAGTCAGCATCGCCGTAGTCGGGTTTGTCGCGTACAACAACGTGTCGTCAGTATCGCGTTGGAGCTGTGCCATTGGTTACTTTGATGACGGAGCCAATTAATTAATGTGCTCGCATCTTTGATCATTTGATGCATTGCCGTACCGTAAGCGTATAGGAGATAATCTCGGAACCGCTTTCAGTCAGAAGATAAAATATTTGCTTCGTAGTATCTTCAGGTAACGAATTACATGATTCGAGGTATTAAATATTAAAATTAGATTTAAGATCGGTTTTACCAGCTTCGAATAAAGAATGGATATGTCTCTGATAAACCTCGGGTAAAATAAAATAAGTGAAGGTATAAATATCAGAATAGTCATCCTTCCGTTCGCCACGAGATAATCATCCAATAATCCAATGCAATGTTGACAAGTGACATTTTGACACAAGCTATATCCTTCTATATGATAAATAAGAATACTAAAGAAGAACGTTTGAATCATTATAGTATCGTATTTTATTGCTTATTCTTTATATTATTTTGTAAATTATTTATTTAATTACGAAAAATTCTTCACTATTTTTTCTTATGGTACTTGTTCTTGCTCAATATTTCTCTGCTCATAGTTCCAACTTTCTCGGGAACTTTCATTTTGAAACGAAGAAGTAATCTAATAAACCTCGAAATGTTAAAATATAAGGATATGCTTTGTTATAATATAAACATTTACTTGTATCAAAAATGTATTAATTCAAAAGAAATATTTTCTCATTGTTTTCTTTTCACCGCTTAAAATGGATACTTGTAATAAGCTAATTCTATTTATTTGTTTAAGAAATTTTTTATACAATGTTGTTAACAGTAGCTATGTACAAGAAGTTTAAATACTGCAATGATATATGAATTTAATACAAAATAATAAGCAGTTACAGAAGATCATTATAGACAAACTTGAACTGAAAACAAGAGATTGGTGAAACAAACTCAAGTACTCCGCATATATACATACACTACCGTTCATAAGTTTGATCGCACCTAATATTGCAAATATTAGTCCTCTTAGAATGGCATTTGCAGCCTAATGTTAATAGTATATACTCATAATAATAAGACTTATTTACAAAATCAATTCAAACACGAAAACAAGGTATTCCTGTATTAAATTTTATGGTGGCAATAAAGCGATAATGCGTTAATAGTGAGAAATTAAGGATGAATCCGTTATGAAATAGAATTTTTGAGGGATACTGAATCATTCGCCTGTCTTTAATAAACTGTACATTTAATATGCATCTAGTATATTGCCGACATAGTGGAGACGTGTGTGATTGTGTTAGACCCTATTTCATACTGTTACTTTATTTGATCGAAAATATGCTAAAAAGAAGGGAATGAGATATTGAAACGCGCGCCAGAATATACGTTTTACACTAAACAAATGTGTCAAATAGAGAAATTGCACGACGATTAAATATTTCTGAGTATTGCGTCCGTATAACAATTAAAAGAAAGGAAGAGACCAGTTGACTTCAAAGCAGAAAGTGAAGTGGAAGACCCAAAGCAATGACGGAATGAGACCGAACCGAAAATTATGGCAGAGTTGAATTTACAACGTCCTCAACCAGTAAGTATGTCAACAGTAAAATGGAGACTAATAAAAACTGGTCTGAGGGGTGATATAGCAGTATAGAAAATCACAGTTAAGTTCTATACACAAATGGAAAAGACTAAATTGAGCAAAAGCTCGCGAAAACTGGAGTGTAGAGTGTAGAAAAAACGTGTTATGGACGGATGAATCGAAATTCGAATTATTCGGAAGTAAACGTAGCATGTTTGATCGTCGCTACTCTAGAGAAAGAATGTTATATGACTGTATTTCAAAAACAAGGAAACATAAAGAAAGAAGCATCATGTTATAGGGCTGCTTTTGAGATGGAAGGATCGGAAAATTAATTAAAATAGATGTAAGAATTGGAAAAGATGTGTATTTGAGAATCCCAGAAAACGATGTGGTACCAACTGGATGTGAATTAATTGGGGAGGGATTTATTTATCAGTAAGATAACGACCTTAAACACATCGTAAAAGTCGCTAAAGCTTGTTTTCAAGACAAATCTTCTGAAAGAGTCCTATCTTTGATAGAGTGGTCACTATAGAGCCCGGATTGCAACCACATTGAGCTCTTGTGGAATCACTTGATCGTGAGTTTCAGAAAAGAATCCCCGACTGGCAAAGCAACATCCTGAAATGCTTTGCAGGAAATGTGGAATGCTATAGACGAATCGTATTTGGTGCGATTAATTCTAAGGATGCCGCGTATCTGTCAGGCAGTTATTAAAGCAAAAAGGGGGTTACTTTGAAGAAACATTATAACAGTATGTATTTTATTGGAATGTACTATTTTATCAATAAAGCATTTTAAGTTAGTGAGTAAAGTTTGTTTTTTTAATAAATTTGCAAGATTATTAAAATTTATTATCAAAAACAATGCTCTGTATAGGAAACTCGGCATGTATTATATACACCATGTGAACAACCATTTCGTAATGTTGTGAAGACATTTAAACGAGGGTCAACGTTGCAGGGTAATCCAAAAGGAAATCGTGTCAGTTATGTATGGAGTGTTGAAGCTGTAAGACAATGCGTTTGTGGAATCCAAATCTGTTAAACATCATGCTCAGCAATATATGGATTAATTTAGAAAATTTTACGGAAGGATTTAAGTTTGCATCAATCCAACTGGTCCAAGAATTGAACCCTTTTGATCGTCGTGGTTTCGCTGCTTGCATAGTAGAGCAGCTGACTGCCATCGATTTTTTCATCGTATTGTACTATTCAACGATGAGGCGTATTTCTGGTTAAGCGGCTATGTAAACAAGCAAATCTGCAGGATTTGGCGCGAAAGCAATCCTCATGAATATAGAAAGCCATTAATGCATCCGAACGATGTGGTGCGCTCAAGAACAGCGTATCACCATAAATAGAGTTCGTTTTTGGGCAATGTTAAATGAATACTTCTTCCCGAATGTTGATAAAAACATTCTGCGGGAATACTGGATCCAACAGGACAGAGCTACGTGCAATACCGCCAAGGAAACCATTGCTTTACTGCAAAGTGAATCAAAGCTTATTCTACTTTGACAAACCGAGTTTTTAACGTGTATTTATAAGCGAATTCCGTGAATATAAACTTATTAATTCCCTTACGCTTTCTTCTCTTTCCAATGCTTTAAAGCAATCAACAATAACAATAAGATTGCAGCAACAATTGTAGTAAAATGTTGCAACTATTGCATCGTATCGAATCGTAACCGATAATTACGTTGAAAGTTCTTGTCATTAAGTGGAATCGAATTTTATTAACAACTTAAGCGAATTGCCGGCTCTTACAATAATAACCGGTTCCACTGAACAGATCATATTTATAGGTGTACACGTTTATTAAATACGTTTTGCTAGAATGAAACCAAGACTGGACTGCGCCAAGAATGGCCGATACGTTGTACATAGTAAACATCTGGTTTGTTGGCGATAGCCTCTAGCTACCAGTTACTCGATTGCACGATTCTTTTGGACGTTCCGACATTGCGAAATGCCACGTCTAATGATTCACTGTGGTAAATGTTATTCATAATAATAAACGTCGATTTCGCAATCGCTGTTTAGCAGTGTTTACCAGTTGCTTCCTACATTCAGTTATACATTGTTTTCTTTAATGAATAATTGAAAGTGGTTTCAGTTGTTGCATATATACATGTTGTACATATCTATGAAGACAAGTGTTAGAAGTTATTATAAATTATTGTTTTTATAAATTTTGTTTTACATCTAAATGATTGTGCATTGCACCCGTATGTTGAAAGTCGAGCAAGGAAGTTTACTACATACATCTACTCGGCGGTACCAGATTTTATTAATCAAAGTTGGGCAATACCTACGGCGAATATCACGCTAAGGGGAGTAATCAAAAACTAAGTCGAAGGCAGCGCACATCGTTATTTCGGTTAGTTTCTTAATGACGGTGGCTGGAAAATGTTTCAAAACCACCCTTAAAAGAGACACATTAAAAAAAGAAAAGACTGGAATTTGCGCAAAATCATATGAGATGAGATCGTGAGTGGAACGTCATATTTTCTGATGAGAATAAATTTAACTTGGACAGACATTGAAGTTACAATGAGCCGAAATTATGGTGGCAGTAGTGTAATAGTTCGAGCTGCTTTTACCCATAACAATAAAATCCCTATATGTTTTATTTCTACGCAAATGAATTCTAATTCTTATATACAACTTCTGGAAACGTTCTGCTAGACTTTGGTGAACAATTGCCGACGCAAAACTGGATATTTCAGCAAGACAATGTAGCTATCCACAATTCCAGACAAACAAAAGAGTGATTTCACCAAAAGGAAATCAATTTATTACAATGGACTGTTCGCTCGCCTGATTTGAACTCGATCGAAAATCTTTGGAGAATATTGGTAATAAACAATACGAGGTGCTGGAATGATATTCAACATTGACCAAATTGATAGACAGTATGAAGACCCGAATGATTGAAGTTATTTTGAATAGAGGGTCTAACATGCACTACCAAGTTTAGAAAGAATTGTAATTCTTTTATGCATTTATTGTATTTATTAATTAATAAATGTTAATGGACCTATAGAAATTTCGCTGTTTCGAGTTACCATTATTGTAAGTATTCTCTGTATAAAATGTAATACATTTTTTAATGCTATTTTCTCTTGTATTTGTGTTTCTTTGTAGTTCAGCACTAACTTCGATGCATAATTTATCGAAGATTAAGAAAACCAAATATTCATATGGAAATGTTGCTGAGTGTATGTATGTGACAAAATGTGAATTTTTGATCCATCATGCAAACCGAGCCAACTAATTAATGAATGTTATTACTTGAAAGGTGTGGATAAAGAATGCTACATTTTATAAACCAAAGGAAAATAGCTCCTATTTTTGCGAAAATTATTGCAATGAAACTCTTATGAAATTAAATATTTTTGTCTTTCTTTTACACTAAAAATGCCATATTTTACACTCTCCCAGCCCGATCACATTAGAATGTGCCCAAACAAAGTAATATATTTGGCATTTGCATACAAACATTGGAAAAATACTCAAACCAAAAGTGTGAAATTTTTTTTTTTTTTGAATTTAATTATTTTCATGAGATAAACCTTAATTGTAGGCAGACTATAATCGAGAATAGACATGTATATAACATGTGAACATGTCTAGCAATTAAATCATTATCCTTAACAACCCACTAAAAAATTAAAATGAATTAAAAGGCTACAGCTTGAAATGCTTGCCGTTGATACCGTTAATACGAGTTCTGCGTCAATTTTAATCGGACTATAACTGGAGACCTGTATTTGAGTATTTGCTCGTCCTCTGGCTGATGCCAAACGACCGCGATTTACGTCAAGGAGAAGGTATTTAATTTCAAAAAAGCGAAACATAATATTCGCGACATTAACCGTCTTTCATGTCACCTTATCCTTCCCATACATTTAGAGTAACGTCTGCTTAACTACGTAACTACCTATACTTTACTTGCCTAATAACATCTCCGATGTAATTATTAGTTAGTAACGTGATAAAGTAATTGCATAAAATTCTGGACTTCCTCATGTGTACAAATTCGAACCGGTAGTAATTGTGCACTGAACAAATTAAAAGCATGTGAAATTGCTTAATAGAACTGATACCATTATGCAGTAATGCTCTGACTGAAGTTCTACTATTAGTTGATAACTTCTGTTATAACAAAGTAACATATAGAAGGTGTCACGCCGAGAATTGCAACTAACAGTGTTTGGAGAAATATGAATCTGTGGTGGGTTTGGATAACTTCGTGAAACATCAAATTTCTCACAAATTCTTTTTTCTCTTAATTCAGATATGACGATTTATGACAGATATATTAACGCATTACATCACAAGACACTTTAGATTTTTAGATTGTTCAAATAGATGTTACGAAAAATTAATTTGAAAGAAACGACTGATATTCAAAAACTTTTTTATTAGTTTATGTTTTTTTGTTATAATCTCGTCTTTGTTATCGTATTTCTATCTATTCGTCACATCCTTGCAAAACATACTGCAAGGTTTGTTTGACTAGCATAAGAACTCTTATGTGCTATTTGTCTTATCTAAACAAGAATAAATTAATATTTTGCGCATAAAATTTCATGCTCGTACGTAACAAAATGAAAAGCCATTACAATGTCAAAAATTGGCATTTACATCTAACACTATTGTTGTTGTCTACTTTTATTACTCTAGATTTCAGTATTTCAACGTTTTATGGTAGTTGATTGTTACTATTTTAGAGTTTAGCTGTATATTTCTTACGTATTGAAGTAGCAACTCGCACCAATAAGTAATAAGGTGAAGTATATGGCAAATTTATTCATTCAAGGACATGATTTTGCGTTATTTTTATGAATAGATGCCAGTGCATTTAAAATTTTACGATAAAATTCGCACATGTAATTTTTACTTTCCGTATCTATGATGGCTACATTTTGCCTTCATGTTGGATTTATATCTAGCAGATACGTTATCTGTTCAAATTTGATGAAACTTTTACGAAGAGTGCATGTCTACGCTAAATTGATGTATTTTTTTGGAATCATAAAATAATCTGGACACACTTAATACGCTTGTAAGAACGATAAATAGGGAGAACAGAAACAAGATTGAAAAAAAAACATTAATTTCAGCCCTATCATGACTTTATTAAAAATAGATTGCGTTAATCCAAGACAAGACTTTTAACCTTCCCACATTTTCAGACAAACCAACTTTTCATAGTGTTTTTCAACTCAATTATTTTGTTTTTTGTGTGTTGCCGATTTTGTTGGGTAGTCTCATACTATTCTTTGAGCAACTTTCTAAATATGCTCCCACTCCTAAGCCTAATTAAATATCAGATGAAAGAGGTTTTGAAAGGAGTAATCTTTCTATAACTACTATAAAAGAAATGGTTGTACAGCTAAATGTTTAATAGTATGATCTTATAGCTAACTTGTGCAAATTACAAAAGTTGTTTTGTACATTTCAAAAACAAGATTGTTTTTTTTTTAGAAAGAGTTGCACCCAAACTGACAACCTGATGTTAAAAAAAGAACCCATGTACATCCAATTACGTAAAAAGCTATGTAGGATGTCCCTTTAAAAAAACTATTCATATTCAAAAAATTTCAAAGCTAAGGTGCAGTAACTGTTTGTAAACTACGCTTAGATAGGAAAAGCTGTAATAAAAATAAATTAGAATCCTGTATAGTATCTAAAAAATTAATATACAAGGCGCGTTTCAAAATCAAGGGCCAGCAAAATGAAAACAAGTGAAAAATGACCATATTTATCGAATGATCTCAAAATGTACATATTATATTTTTCTATATAATCATTATATTGTTTCATTTGTTTCTGTAAATCGTGAAACGTTGAGATTTTTAATTCCTCACTTTACTGTAATCGTTTAGACGCAAGTCATTTGTAAAAAAAATCAATCAAATATACGAGCTTTCATTGTTAGAAAAGCTCTAAGTTAAGTACGGTTCTACTATACCCCATTATGATGATATCTTGCAAATTGTCTATAGAAAATTTTCACAATATAAATTTCACTACTACTGACGACAGTATTAAATAATATTAACTAACAAAAGAACAATTGGATGATTATTTGGCAAATCATGGACAAATATTTGACTAAACAATACAAATCAAGCGGAAACATCATTACGGTCATGAATAGGAAGGTATGTAAGAAAAACTGGTATTAATATTGCACGCCACTGCCCCATCTTAGACAGCCTGTAAATACAGGTAGAAATGAATACGTTCCAACGAATATCTGCAACAGTAAACATGGTGAAATTAAGTGTTCTGTGGCAAGCAAGGTCGCAGCAATGATTAGCAACCACGCTGCGAGTGCAAGGCTGAGGTTATATGCGCCTAACCTTTCTCAACACACCGCTATAAAACACACACCGACCGACATCCACATGAGAAACGTACGTTTCAATTTTTATGTAACTAAATTATAAGTTGCCAATCATTAACCTTGTTTTTTTATCAATCTTTTCACTCATGAATTATAAAAAAAACGTAAACCAGTGCCGAGCGTTTCTATTTCAGAAATAGATTTTATGGATTTTAAATCAGACGTAGTTACGTCGACTGGATCGGTTTATTTTTAATTTATTCGCCGTAGATTTATGTAAACGTAGATGGAAATTGCTCCTCCACTATATAATCGGCTTTTTGTGTATTCAACTTCATTTAGTATTTATTAAAAGCTTCGATAAACGCAATCAGCATGAAATTACGATTACCTTGAAATATCAGATCACTCCAATATACGTTGCGTAATAGAAATATATTTATCATTATAATGATAGTAAACGTCAACCTTTTGTATAAGATTTTCATCAATTTCCAATGTAAGAATAAATTAGATTTAATCCTAGTAAAAAAATCACATTTATGGAGCCCCTAGAATCCTGTACTCAGTATACACATTTATATTTGGTGATGTGTCCTGCGTTGTCTTAATTTGCTGATCCACTTAAACATAACTTGGAAAATACAGTTTTTATAGTAAATTAAAACAAGAAACATCATAAATTGATAGAAAAGTTACAAAGTAATCCCTAAAAACACTTCCCTCAAACAATGTAATTGTAAGTACATTATTAATTTGAGCTTAGCATGCAATTCCGTAAATATGGAAATGAAAGTGTTTCCATTTACACGCTCGCATATTTAGATAATGAAACGAAAGGTATTCTGGTTCTTTAGAATTTTTATTGATCTCGAATATCTAGCCTATGAATTTAATTTAAACTAATTTCCATAAATTTAAAATTCATTGGATCGTTTTATATTTAATTGGAAAAAATTTAAAAAAATTCATGTATCAAAAAGTTTTTCTTGTAAGAGTTGTATAAATAATTCGCCATTCGATAAAATATCAACAGATTAGGTTTTTTTTATATTTGTTGGTTCCATATACACAGGATATTACTATGGTGTTCGGACATTAACCGAATATTTAGATATGTTATATTTTGTTTTCTTTTTCTTCCTATTTATACGCATATATTTAATTTTCTAAATTCTTGGATAGAGTTTGGACTAAAACTGAGAGATAAATATGGAGAAAACCAGAAATTATTCTACGGAACAATAAAACAGTTGAGACAGAAGAAGACACCAAGATTGAAAAATATAAAAGACGATAAAGGAAATATACTGACTGAGGAAAAAGAGATAATGGAAAGACAGAAACAGTACTTCAAAGAACTCACAAAAATAAAACAAGATATATATATACATATATAAGAGAAAAAGACCAAATAGCAAAAAACGACGAAGAACGTATCACACCAATAAGCGATGAAGAAGTCAGAGAAGTAATTAGCAAACTGAAAATCAGAAACACGACAGCCACTAGTAGTCTAAATATTAAACCAATAAAAGTAATCATAGAGGAGAGACATCTGAGATGGCTCGGACATATAGACAGAATAACAAAGATGAATTTTGAAGCCAAAACAAAGGGCAAAAACAGAATGGATTAAGGACAAATGTATGAAACATTAGAAAAAGAAGTATGGAATGGATTGAAGCCAAACAACTGGTTCAGAACAGGAAACTGTGGAAGACAAAAATAAGAGAATGGTAGTCTCACACCGCAAAGTACACAGGGGGGAGGATTACAAACAAAAAAAAGACAAAATTTTATCTTACATATTTACATTCCGTATTTAGGTAAACACTTAACGTAGTGGTTAATAGTTTTGCTACAGTCTGCTTTCTCTAACAATTAGCCTTACAACTTAGTGTATGCATTTTTCAATTCCCATTATTAAACATTAGATTAGTAAACTGTTATAAGCTTAGAAACCCTTGCCCTTAGTAGGGTATATTATTACAGTTTAATCATGACCGTCTTACAATATTAAACATTGCAGACAGATCCTTCTGTAATTCTCTACACATCTAATTAGGGTCAGATATTTCTATTCAATTAACAAATTCAAATATATGATAGTCGAGTAGTTAACTAGTGATTAGTCAGTGGAAGCAGGAATAGTCGACTTGTCAAGCAGTAAACAATGTAATTTTTAGATTGAAGCATTCATTGTATTTTTAGTATAAATAGTTAATTTGGGTCTCTCACCTCTGTAGTGTGTGCGCGGATTTAAATGTTTCATTTTATCAATAAAATGAGTGAAGACACACCTGTTTTTTATTATAAACTATCACCAACCAAGTTAAAAATAAAGCTTATATGGAAGTTACGACCCGTGAGCGGTGAAGTATTCAATATCGCATGTCATCGAGAACGGTCCCGGGAATGCTCTTACTAATGCCGTCCATAATTTAGAAGAAATTCAATATATTTCAACTTTTCATGCTTCTCGTTTTTAAAAGTAAACTCGATTTTTTACCAACAATTTAATGTTTTTATTTTGCAGAATTTAAAAATTTGGCGAAGTTACGACTACTTCAACCTGGAAATTTACTTTTGAATAATATCTGTTGTGACGGATGTTTTCGCGGTCACCAATATGGAATAATATTTCTGGGTTTCTGGCCGCGTGTGGTGCTGGTCCCGAAAGTGACCGTTTCGACGAGATCTCACTCATCTTCTGAACGCTCTCGTTCGATTCGTGAGATCGATTTTTTCCAGTTTGAAGTGGTCGCAACTTTGCCAAATCCCAGATTTCTGGCCGCGTGTGCTGTTGGGCAAATAAAGTTAAGTTAAAAACTATCTATCACTATTAAAATCTTTATCTGTTGAAGAGGGAGTTGATAGAAAACATATTTTTTGTGTATGTATTAGTAAGTATGCTACAAACTGGTTGGTAACAATGGTGAAAAGCATGGAAACAGTCAAGAAGATGAGTTATTTCAACATACGTAACTGAATAATTACTACTGTAGACTTCACACTTGTTTATCAATATTATTATTAAGAAACAGAACACATGTTATCATAAACACCATCAGAAGCTTCAAACTAACTTAGAACACATGTTTTATAAGCTAGTTACAACGAAGATTTCACCGTTTTTATTTAAAATGTGCGCTTAATATTCAATATTGTGTCAGTCCATATATTACGATCTACCTACGGACGTCGTTAGATCTAAGTAATTAAACGATTTATTTCTAAAGATTCTCTGGCGTAAATGGTCAACACGCCTGTGCAGCGAGCAGGAGTTGTAAGTTCGCATTTTACTTGAGAATTAGTTAATTAGATGTTGGTAGAAACCAAGAAAACCGAATTTACCATTTAGGGTGCTAGCTGGAATTACATATATTAATTAATTTAATGAGTACATTACACTGACTTCTGTATTACTAATTTTATTTCGTCGCTGCTTTCCCAAACTTTTTTTATCTTATTAATAAACGAATGTATAAATAACTCACGCGAAATTATTTGAAATTACTCTCCCATAGTATATATCGCTCTTTTTGTGTTTAATTTTTGTTACTATCCAGTGTTGTAAAATCAATACTGTGGTTAGAACATTAATCGAGAGTAGTTAATTTACTAAATTCACTTAGAATTTATGAGAACTATACGTATACACTATATTTGCTTTCAGGTGTGGTTTCTCATACACCTGGATATTCTTAATATACAAGTTTGTGGCGGTGTTTTATGTGCATACTATAATACATGTTTAACAGTAGTAGATTTACGAGAAGCACATTTGTCACACAAATGTGTAGTAGTGCTGGTACACGATAATGCGAACAACCGCACCGTGAGCTTCCGTAAGTGTATATAGTATTACTATAGAGGCCGTTGCGGCCATAACGCAGACGCAAAGCGCGGACGTCACACCAAGGGTTGATTCATGAAACGCGAACCTAGTTTTACTAGCTCATCCTCTCTCCTTCGCCCTTCGCGCCTATAGTACCCGGCGATATTCGTGGCTTACGGGAGGCAGGTCGTGACCGGCCACACTGCTCTGCCTCACTACGAATGGAGGAAGAGAAAAAGGCAGCCAAGCTGACGGCAGAGCGGTGGTGTACCGACGAAGACCCCGAACGAAATCGATTCCCTGCCTCATTCCCTTAGAGCTCGTTACAACCCGGGTTCGCTCTAGGTCACTAGGTCCCTTACCAAATTCCGCTTACTCCATTTGCCATTGACGACGGTCGCGTTTTGTTAGCAGCGTATAAGCGTATGTATGTATGCATGTTACGCCCATAATGACTACATCTTTCATTTTACTTGTCCTTTAGGTATTGTATATTATAACGAAAATGTAAATTAAAGCTATGTATTTGTGGAAAAGTGTTAAATTTTGTTGTAATTGGATTCTTTCAACTACTTTAATTAATTTGCGGATAATTATCCTTAAAATAATAAAATTATGTGTGTCTATACAGTATACTCTAACGACTATGTGAATGAACAGTAAAATACAGTCCACAAATTGCAGTACAAAGTCTAAAGTATTGGTTTTACTATGACAGCCTGCTGTAATTTTTATTTAAATTCGTCCACAGTCTGGTTATTTGCACAACTTTTATGGTATTCAGATTTCACATTGAAAACATTTATTTTCCATTAAATGTTACTGATGACTTGCAATAAAGTTACAATGTTGTCAGTCCAGGTAAATAGTTTGTTATTTAAGTTTAACATGCTTCTCCTTTTGAATATAATTTTTGAAACTTTAATATAATTAATATAAAACGATATAAGTAATGTAGATAACTAAAACTAGAATAAATAGTTTAAGAGAACTCAAAGGCAGTCCTAACTGCATTTTGGCTCCAACTACAATACAGTATAAACTTTGAATAAAGAAAAATTCAAAAATAAAACGTTGGCAAAATTTAGAAAAAACCAAGCGCAGTAACGTTGAAAATGAGAATATCATTACATTACGTTCTATATTATTTACTTAAGAAACACTTTGGAGCAAATAATATGTATGAAAGTGCATCGCAAAATGTGGAAAAAGAGTGATTTATCGGTTAGACGATATGACGAGTAACGAGCCTGCACTGCGATGCGGATGAAATTGCGCAGCTGTAGTAATAACAATTCTCAATATTAATATACTATGTGTATAAATAAAGCAAATCGAAGACTTACGTGCACCTGAAATCTGTGCGAACATTAGTAGAAGCCATAAAAAGAATGGTAGCAGCACCCACGGTCAAGCGACGACTAAATGCAGCAGACTTAAAAGGGCGTATTACTTACTAGAAAACCAGTACCTTATAAAGAAATAGTTCAATTGGGCTCTTCAGTATAAAAATTGGACCAATGAATTGGGTAAATGTTTTTTTCTGTTCGAACGACATCTACAGAAAAAAGAACGTTCCATGTCGTCTGCAAACACTGAGAGGTTCGCTAACGATATAAACATGCTTTCCTTATGTAAATAAACTGGAAAATTTGGTAAGAAGTCCAGGAATATTGAGAAAATAACACTATAAATGGATGTTAATGCTGTGTATGATTCCACCTGGTTTGACATTGGTCGTACGTTAGATTATTCTTCAGCATAACAATCTGAAGCACCACATAAGCTGGGGCAAAAAGCACAAAAACAAAAATACAGTGGATACCAATCCAAGTTCTGCAAAGTATTTATGGGGGTACCTTCATTCTGAGTAAATTAAAATTAACGCGAGCTACTAAAACAAATGCCAAAATTGTGCCAACCTGTAATAAAACACAGGCAGATTTATTCAGCTGTGTGTTTTCTTTTATCATATAATCTCTTCCCTTTTAGTATGTGTTATAATTTATAACAAACATATACATCTTTTCTCATAAAAAATGTATTGTTTACTCTTTAATAAAATTTTAAAACAGGTTTCTGAAGGCGGTCTTATGAGTAGTAGTTTAAGCTGAAAAGCGGGGAATACTATATTAAACAACCACATTGTTCTAATTAGGAATATAAGATATTACGTACATTGGAATAAACGGGAATTTTCACTACTACTGTAGTTTAAAAAAGGATAAAATAAGATATAAATTATATAGATGAATATGTATTCATTTATACTAGTGCCTTTGCCCAACACCTCGAAAATAAATAAGCAATTAACATTAATAATACGTACATATGGCACTTGACAACCAATAATAAATCATAGATAAATACGTTTTCACATATCTAATGTTGAAGAAATTAAATTATATAGGTAGTAGTTTTAAATGCAAAGTTATTTTTCTAAAGAGTCTTTTTTTTATGATCTAACCTAATTAATTCGACGATTCCATGATACTATATTGGATTTTGCATTATATTATTATTATTTGTTTATTTGCGTAAACATTTTTACTATTATAGAATACCTTTTAATTGTATAGCTCTTCGGTTGTTTCTATATTTAAGAATATATTGATTCTTTTCGTTATCGAATTTGTTGAACTTTTGTTTGTTAGTTTATGAATTTGTTGGAGTACATTTTGTATTTGCAAAAAATAGATATAGTAGACGCTCGATTATGTGAACATCAGCCAAGCACTATTCACATTACTGAAAGTTTACATTAGCGAGCCTTATTTTATTTATAAAGAAATTACATAAAAGAAAATATGTATGTTTATTAAAAAATAAATTATGAACAATGAATAACATAATACATATAACATTAAAAAATAAAAAATAAATATTACATTATTTTGAAAAATAATGTCCTATTTTTGTTTGCGTAAATTTACGCTTGGTATTTTCTAATGCAATTGCCCGTAGTTTACGGAGCACTAAAATATCGGAATATAATGTATTTTTCTTCAGCCCAATCTAACGCTTGATTAAAAATTCCTACAGCTTGCGCGTCGCTCACTGTATTTTTTATTTTAATCGGAGAGTCGTCATTTTCACTCACCCCATCTCCCTCTTCATGTGCATCATCCATCTTTTTATCGTCGTTCCATAAACCAACATCGGTAATTGTGCAAATAATATCGGGATTTATTGCTTTTAATAATTTGAGAACGTCCGACGACTTAAACATCAGATGCTTTAAGGATTGTTAAGAAATGTTTTTGGGATTTTTTGATAATACAGACGAAAGTAGAAATTTTTGATATTTAGTAATTTTTATTACATTTTGATGCATCGGTTGGTTAAATGGAGTTACGTTGGGCGGCATGAACATAACAAAAATTGAGCCATTGTTGCTTCTTAATTGTTCCTCTGGAGGATGACTTGGTACGTTATCCAAGATTATCACCGCCTTTTTGCTTTTTTAAGAAATCTCTCACCTACAAATTGAATATGTATCATTTAATTACATTACTTATTCTTACAGTTTTATTGCCATACCTAAAGGACAAGGTGCTTCTGGAACCATTCCAGAAATATGCCTTTGTTCATCCAAG
Source organism: Trypoxylus dichotomus (assembly GCA_023509865.1). Lineage (NCBI taxonomy): Eukaryota > Metazoa > Arthropoda > Insecta > Coleoptera > Scarabaeidae > Trypoxylus > Trypoxylus dichotomus. The sequence goes on along the minus strand of CM042074.1, from coordinate 39,502,605 downwards.
CGGATTTGGAAGAGTTATAATCAACGGGAGTCTCAAAATTTCTAAATGAACGTGGATTTTTTGCCTTTCCTGTTACTAGCGTCCTTATTTTGTGTGTAGCTGTAGGTAATAGTTTCCAATAAAGACTGGTTTCATCTGCATTGTATATTTACTCCTCATTTAAATGTAGCTCTTTGATTTAGTTCAATAACTTTTCCTTAAACGGTTGCACTAGTTGTGATGGTGCTGATAATTTTTCACCAGATATCGACAGCAGTCAAATTCCATACCTCCTTTTAAATCTTTTTAGCCAGCCATCACTGGCTACAAAATTTTCGGTATCTTTTAGGTTTTCATTCAATAATTTTGCTCTCTCTTTAACTAATCCACCCCTAATTGGAGCATGATTATCCATTTATTTTAAAAACCATTTATCCAGACGATTTTCCATTCCAGGTGCTTGGGCATTGTTTAATGTTATGCGATTTTCCGGGCCTCCGTATGTATCTGACACACTTTGTAAAATTTGTGACATGAATCGCTTAATTTTACAGATTGTGGCTTTAGATACTCTATATTTTTTTGCCAATTCCCCCGCACCTTTTTAATCTCGTCGATGATTTTCACTTGCTCACTTAATTTTAAGAATGTTCTTTTATTGGACATGGATGCCATGTCTGTTCTGACGTGATTTTAGCTGCACACTACTTTATTTCACGAGAGGCAGGAGAGCCAACGTTTACAGGAATCCCGTACATAAATTGGGGAACAACCGGTGCCGGCACTGAAAACATTTACGTAAACATTCTTTTGATCGATTCACCTACACACGTAAATCGGGAAATAACCGGTACCCTAAACTGTTTACATTATCGAGTTGTACGTGGTGCAAGTATGTTTACATTACCGGGCGTTCCATTTGATCCTCTAGTAACAATTTTCTGTTTACATGTCCGCGACGTTTCCACTACCGGGTATTTACATGAACGAGCGTTAATTGTATTCGATACTATTCTTAAATGCCATTTTAAGAACATTTATTTTCATTTTATTATTTTCTTCCTTGTTCTAGAGACGTGATAAGGAGGCGTCAAGTCGATGATTTCAGCAGAGGTGGACGGACGACTGCCGTACATGACCTACCCGGAACCTTGGCGAGGCCAGCCCAAACAACCACCGGAGTTCCTGAGGCCACCGCCGAAACCATTACCGCCATCTAGGCAAGTAATGGACGTAGAAATTCTCCAATCTAGAAAATAAGGTCAACATCGTAAAAACGATATTGGAATTTAAATCTACCTAAAGCGTTCACAATTTCTCCGTCGTTACACCCTTCTTTGTTTGATATTAATCTGCAACACAGCACGCGATTGCTTTAGTTTAAAATTATGCGAGAAATTAATTAAGCTGAAATGATATATTCCATATAAATCCAATGACCCTCAGATTGAGATTTTGAAATGACTTTATAATAGTCTTTCCCTTCTTAATATGCGAAACATTTTGTTTGTTTTTTTCTTTTTCGTAGATTGGTGATTCTAGACGGACTCCAGAGCCAACTTGCGACTAATTAATTTTAACGATTTGAACGATAAAATATTATTTGGTTATGTAAAACAGGAGAACGGCATGTCAAAAATCCTCCACTCATCCTTTCGAATGAGTACTCACATTCTAAATTCATTCAAATTAAATTCAGATTATACAGAATAAGGATCTGATAATTAAAACGTTCTTAAGTTTAACGTTATTTAATAAGACATATACATTTTTAAATTTGATAGTGCCCATTAAAGGCTTGTAAGTGGTTAATTTAGATATGTGATAATAAAATCTTAACACCAAAGGATCCTTATCAGTATATCTAAAGTGGTTTGTCTTAAATTTAATAAGATATAGTGTAAATGGGTAATAAAACATTAATCAGTGGTAATCAAAAAGTAAGGGATAGGTAAACATCTATATATCATGGGCTTCATAAGAGAACATTTCTTTATTTATATAGTTTTTATTTGTAAAAAGCTTCTGGACAAAATTAAGGGGCTGAATAGCATTCAAAGTAACATTTTAAGAAAAGTTCCAAATGTTTTAATATAGTTTAAGAAATGTTGCGTTAATCATTTCATTTTCCACTCGTAGGTACAATGGTGCTCCTCCGAATGGTGCTCGTTTGGCGCATACTCACCGACCACCCTCTAAATACTCACCTCCGACTGCAACACCGGTCAACCTCACACAACCTAAAGAGGAGATAACGGAATATCCATCATATCGCCTATTCCAACCGTCTTTTCCACCTTTTAATCCGAATCCGTATCAAATATATTCGTCCCCGTACACGTCTATCCTAAGACCAAATTTTGTACCTCCACTCTCCCCGCTCGAAACCTATTCCTCGACGAGCTCTTCGACGGCCGTTACGAACTCAGGAACGTTTCTATCCCCACAATCAAACTACAGTTCACCGGCGGCGGTCAAACCAAGTCAAAGCTTACTGCGTGATAATAGAAAAGCACAGCCGCCGCAACCGCCGCCAACAGCCGCTGCGATCGCTAACAACTCTTTTAAAGTACCCAGTGGAAAAGAAGGGTCGCTGAAGCATCGCATCCTAACGAGGCCCGAAGATAATATTCCGCAATCGAGGGGCCCTATTGATCTTCAGAGCGCGAGTGTGGCAGAAACACATAGGAATTGGATACCTTCATCGTCGGTATCACCACCCCAATCCCCTGCGAAGACTTTCAATAATAATACTGTGCCAGTCAACTTTGCGAAAGGTTCTCTGATCCAGTTGGCCAATGGAGCGTTGAGGAAAGTAGAAGATATGAAGACGGAAGATTTCGTCTTGTCAGCGGAGAAAAGTCCAGAACTGAGATTGGAGAATAGCACGGTTATTAAGATAGAGGAAAATCCAATCACCAGGACTGTTACGATTACACTGACATATAACCGTAGACGTACGCAGGTATGGCTTTTCAAATTGCTTATTAGTAAAAGCATTTATTACACGCATTAATTTGGATAATGTAACAGTGTGTGCATGAATATTTGTAGGTCATGAGAATACGATACATATTAACAAAATGAAAAACGAAGTAATATCTGCAATATGCACCGTCTCTTTTGAAAAAGCATGCACCACGTTTTCCCGGAAATATAAACCACTAGTTTTCATAAAATATATTAACCGTAAACAATAAAGTTTGATATTGAATATCTATATTATTGCGTCGCCTGTGAGTAGATGTCTAATAACTAAATAATTTTGGGCTAATTTTTTTAAACAGTCATACTCATTCAGATTGGAGTTTGAAAAGTTTCGTAGGTTCTGTCTCTAATAGAAAAACGTCTAGTTTTTTAGAGAGAATGAAATAAAATGTGTTTGTTATTTATTCTTTGTTATAACATGTATGTACAAAAAAGAACTACTCAAAATATCCACCTCTTGCATTGATACATTTCTTTAAATGTTCCCGCCATTCGTCTCTTGCAGTACGCACAACGTTGAGGAGTATACAATCCGTCATTTTTATCAAATTGAATGATTTCGAGTAGGCTTTGTCTTCTAACACAGTCCACAGTCCTGTGGAGTACCGAGCAGATACTGCCTTCTAAAACAGTCCACAGTTGCAGTAAATTCCGGTAAATTGACCTCTAAATACCTCTGAATAGATTTCACTTTTTGAGCCGGTGTCGAATCTTACTGGAATATTCAATATCTTCTTGCGAATGTATACTAAGAGAAAAAAATGCATTAATACAATTCAAAATTTACACTCAAAATATTTTGTTTAATTAATGCTCGTGTTTTGTTAGAATATTTTTATTACTTGCAACATACCAAATGGGTCAAATTAACAAACCAGATATTGTCAGTTCTACCAAAATGTATAGTTGATTTCACTTTTGTATATTGGTTGAACGAAGCATAAAGTTGTTGTTGGCTGAACAAGATGTAACGGTTATTTCAAGATATCATACTTATTACCTGTATTAAAAATATGTATTTGTTAGTTTTAAGGAAAAGATGCATTAATTTAACTTTTTTTACTGCTATGCTATTGCTCTCGAAAGGGATCGTTTCGAGATCTCTCATCTCTTTCTGGACGCTCTCATTCAGCTAGCGATGAACTGATCATCTGAAGAAGAAAAGTGAGATCTCATCGAAACGTTAACCTAGTCGTTTCGGAGCCAACAACATACACGGTCACAAACCTGAGAATATTACTTCCCATACGGCAATGAGCATGTGCGCACTTTCGACGTGTCGATGGCCGTAATTATGAGTAAGAGAAGGATGAAATAAGATTTCTATAAGTTAACAAAGTTGAGAAATACGCATACTATTCTGCATGATTGTGTGTCAGTATGTTAATTCTGTCTAACGGTATTCTCTGCCCTTGATTAACTGCTACTACAAAATCCTATCCTCATGCTCATCTTTTCAATTTGAATCTATTCAATGAAGCCCTCGTCCATATTACTGCAAGGTGAGGGGGTATATCGCTAGACATGCGTTATTGGTTTTAAGTGAAGCCGGTGTTCGAATCATTTTCCAGTCGCCCAGAATGTAATTAACAGCTCACAGTTTTTCACCCGGTATATCGTACACTATCAATATTAATTCAGGATACGTACTTGGGGTCAAAAGATAGTAAATTCTTCCTTTTTATAAAATAAATCGGCCCTCTTTTAAATAATTTAGGTTTGCGGGTTGAAACCCCATCGTAATTGCATGTGTCTTCTGGGCTGCTCTACGTATTGCTGCTGAGCTTACTTCAAAAGAAAACAATGATCGCGGAAGTCTACAATATATAAATCCTGGCTTCCAAATAAAAATAAATTCTAAATTTAGATTTAAATATTATATATATATATATATATGGTAATTTATAAACAAATATATAAAAATAATGAATATGGTACGACATACTTGAAAGTTACTGTAATTGAACCATCTGAGAATGTAGCAATAAAGGTGTCCATCCAATTGTAATTATTCCCAGCAACCAGACAATAAAGGCATGTGTATGCAAATCGAGATGGGACGTCTCCCGCTGGTTTGCGGACGCCTCGAAAACCTCGACTGGCACAGGTATTGGAAGTTGGAGAGAAGCAGAACCGGATGGCGAGGCTATCAGTGTAGGGGTTTCCCCCTCTATCTTTCAAGCAGAAGTAATTGCCATCCAGACATCTGCGGAGAACTCTATAGACTACACACATGAGTTTAAAGCGGTGGAAATCGTATCGGACAGCCAAGCCGCCCTTAGGGCAGTACAAGCTGTCAGGTTTGATTCTGAAGTGTTGTTGGGGTGAAGTAGAATGCTGCAAGAACTGGCGGAACATCGCAGCATTACGCCAAGATGGGCTCCAAGCCACTCGGGGATCAAAGGGAACGAAATAGCTGACTTGCTAGCAAATGATGCCAGTGGATGACCATTCTCAGGTGCTGAACGGACGTACGGGAGCACCTGTGGCACTATTAAGACCTATGTTAAATCTGAGCTCGCCGTCAATCACCGGTCCTATTGGAACGGTCTGGACGGTTTGAGACACCGCAAATCCCTCGAAATTTATCTAGGTGATGGAAGAGTGCGTAAGACAGTCCTTGCAACACAAACGCATGCATCGCATGTGTTTGTGTAGACTCCCCTTCATGTAGGAAGTGTGGGAGAGCAGAATAAACTCCTGTGCACTTCCTTGTCAACTGCCCGCCAGTCTGCAGGGAAAGACAGGTTTATCTCGGAGATGCTCAGCTTGACGAAGCCAAGTTAAGAAAATTACCTCTCGAGCGGATTATGAACTTTGTTGTTCAGGTACAACCTAGTCTAATGAAAAAAAAAATCACATATGTAGGTGCACAATAGGCAAACTACTGGCCGAGTTCCTTCTCGGGGTTAAAAGCCCCGCCCATGGTTAATCGATTGATGCCCAACACTGATTCCGATACAAAACTAGTCCACGTCATCGATTGATTGTTTACTCTTGTTTTCGTCATTTTGTCAAAGAATGGGAGTATGCGAGATTGTGCGTAATTATTATTTGATCATTTTTATTTCTTTTCAACAACGTAAAAATCGTTTTAGAGCATTTGTGCGCAACAACCGGCCCGCTGTAAGATTTGATCCGAGACGTTTTGAAAAATCCAATTAAAAAAGAAATTTCACGATTTAATTATAATATTGTACCTATTTTTTTAATTTCATTTTCTTATTTTAATGAATTGCATTATAATAACATTGTATTATTTCATGTCTGATATCTATCGCTAAAAATTTTGAACACTACTTTAAAATGCACTACTTTTAAACGGGGCCTGCGAACGTATTTGCACACTAAAGTTTGGCCCACAACATGTCAAAGGTTGCCCATACTTGTTTTAGAGTGTAACTCAAATAAAACAAACAGAATAGGCAATCAGATCTATATGTCTTTTAATCACTTTTAAAATCGCATACAAGATAGTAATCGGTGACCCTCATACGCGAAGCGACATTATGGAATACATTTACAAACTCGACGTATTACCGTCAACATGAAATGCAGCTTCCAAGAATGCGATAGAAAAAGAAAAAAAAATAATTAATTACTAAAGTTCACAACAGTTCTAGATAGAAGATTACCGGTCTGATGTTGAATTATACCTCGGGGCAAGGTATCGCAAGGTCGGCGACCAGGGAAATTCTTCTTTTTCTTCGTCTCACCATTACGCGTCTCTTTCTCTCTCTTGCTCGGCACGAAGCAATGTTACACGAAGAGCTGACAAACACTTTTTACGCGTGAAATGCGGTCAGAACGTAACGTTCACTCATGCAATGAGTAATGAACGAACGAACGAAAGCATGGTTGTGCGTAATTAGGCGATCTATAGGGTTACGACAATGTTAAATTTCGAATTTCGGACAAGGTAGAAGTGGCGCCAGCCTCCTCGCGCAATTATTCATCTCGCGGAGAAGAAATCTGGCTCAGGAGAGGTAACTGCGCGATACATTCCTATATGTAAATGAACACGTCAAGAAGCGTAGCGTAGTGGGCTTAGGACGTTCAAGGTCATATTGTCCCGGAACAACGCAACATTTCTCTTCCATTTACGACGTCTCGGTACTTTCCCCTCCGGTCACCTCTCTTCACAATCACTTCATAAAGAAGGCGACAACAACAATAACAACTAAACCGGTCATGGTAGTAGAATTTCTATTCTCCGTATTTCGAACTCATGCACTTGTTCTGCTAGATACTATAAGCTAATTTCTGATTATTACACTTTTATATTTCAAAACTCACTCCTGGCACTATTTTATTACTGTACGCCTACTATATCCCAGTTTAACTCGTAAAATTTATATGTACAACGTGTTAGCCAATAACCTATCTCCATTAGTATTTGGTTTTACACTAGTTTGTGTATTTAATTTGTTGCCAGAATAATAAAGAATGGTTGGAAATGTTTGTCTCTTCTTAATTGAACGCATGTAACAATTTAAAAGAAAAACATGAAAGTCTTTGGCGCGCTGTATGTTCCTACCTCAAAAACATTTTCACTTCCTTCGATACCCGGAATTGTCAATTCCAAAAAAGTACAAATATCTTCTAAACTTTTTACTCTTAGTGCAATATTATCCAAAATTAAGCATGTAATTCAATTATTAATATACAAGCTGTTTTATTTAAAGTAAGGAAGAATAATAACCGGAAGTGATAGAAGTTTGAAAATATTTTAAATACAATGGCCAAGTGCAAAAGCATGTTTGTATCTTAAGTCGTTCTCCTGATACTTTAAGCGATGATCGTGACGGCGCATCTGTATATCTGCATAATGCATAGGTAAAACACTATTTTGGCACAATAATTTCTCCATAGTACAATATATATATATAAAGTACAAAGCTTCTCGGGAAGTAGTGCAGATAGAAATTGGCCGCTAAAATTCAAACTTAATGCTATATAGCACATTTTACATAATAATAATCCTTGCCTTCGCATTCCCCAACTGCTTTCGCCAATTGTAGGGGGCCAGCAAGGAGTTGAAATGGATACGTAGGCTTCCACGGCCAGAGTCAGTAATCAACGAACTGTTTCCGGATCTAGACCGTGTCATGATAAAGTATAGAAAAAGAATAATAAATAATAATAGTAACAGAAAACAATAAAATAGAAAAGAGAACAAGAAAAAAGAGATTCCGCCTTTTTTCTTTTTCTTTTCTTTGTTTCTGTCCCCTTTTTCTTTTCTCTTCTTTCTGTCTTCTCGTTCTTTCATTTCTTTTTGCCGTTTCCCCTCCCCACTGTTCTCCTTTTTATTTACTTCTTTCTCTTTTTTCTCCTTTCCTGTCCTCTTCATCTGTTTTTTATTCTCTTCTTTTCTCTTAGTATTATTATTTATTATGCCTTTTATATACTTTATCATGACACGGTCCAAATCCGGAAACAGTTCGTTTATTACAGCGAAGAGTTATTATTACGCATGCGCCCGTAGTACGTCTTAAGATATTCGTTCTCAGTATTCGCCATGGAGTGAGGAAAATCAAAAAAAAACTCAACTGGAAAACAGTATCCGCGAGATTCGAACCCGGTATACCGAGAAGCCAAGCATACTAGGCACCGAGTCGTTAATTTCCTAAAAACATATTGTGAAAGTAAGATGCTGTTATTAATGATTTATTCATAATAAGTTTGGATATTGCTATATTTTATTTTTTTATAGTTTAACTATACCAGGTATAGAAGATATTTAAACTATGAATGACAACATTCTTTAATACCTGTTATATATATTTTTTAAAGTTATGATGTATAAATCCTGGTATATTTACAATATTTTGCTTCTTTTCTATACGCATGTATTACACACATATGTTTTATCTATACATGCATATACAGTGTGTTGATGTTAAAACTTTCTACCCTTTCTGGAAATCTGGAAATTTATGAAAAACTTACTGAAACATATAAAAAGTATTATCGAGGGGGACAACTTTTTATGCCAAAGTTGACTTACCCACTTTAACCTCCTACCTCCGCGTCCAACTCCCTTGAAGATCTTAAATGGGTAGCGATATCGAGTAATACCTTATTTTAATGATCTTTTGAAACAGTACATTTTGGCGTTTAGTTTTTTAAAATTGATCAACTCATTTTCGACATTTTTAAGTTTCGATATCTTTGTCAGACAAAATTCGCCAACGAGTAATTGACTCCTGAAGACTTAATGAGACTTTACCGAAACGTAACACCGGTCTTTTTGAGGACAGAAACACCAAGACGCGGCGCGAAATTTGAAACAACGTTATAGCACATAATACCCGCGAAACCTCATACATCAAGTAATATGTATTATTTCAATTTAAAAAACAATGACTTTTTCTGACTTACCTTTTTGTTTGATTCTTCTTGATAGTGTTTGGTTGACGACCTTATTTTGTTTTGTTGCTGTTGGAGGCAAAGTACCGTTAGGACTCCCTCTTCTTTAATCTTTATAATGTTTATTTCAAACAGTTTTCTTTTTGTGTATTGGATATTACGGATATACAACTTTAGTTGCTCATTACTGACATTTAAATTATAATTTAAATTTAAAAAAAATAAAGAGTCCCTTAAACGTGTACAATGGAAACGTAAACTCCTCCATCATAAATTATATATATCGTTTTTCTTAAAAAAACATTGTGATTAAATATAGTTTCTTCCAAATTATTCCTAAAGATGCGTAACGTACTGTACTCGCACATTTCTATCAGATTATAAAAACAAGTATCATCTCGGAATAACACACTCCATTTTCAAAATTTCATTCCATCAGGAGTCTTTACTATGTTGCCTATCACCCAGATAAACAAGTTGAGTATAGTGGCACTGCACCCGGAAACAACCTGTTATTAAGTAACAATAGCATTAAAGTTACTCGAAGTCGAATATCGAAGTTGTCTCTTCTAGAGAAAAACTTGTTATTTCTCATAACAAGTAGAGTTATAACAAATCTTCAAAACTATTGGAAACAATAAAGTGTTGCAGCTGCTATTCTCGTAATAATTTGGAGTTCCGGATACACTGGTGAAAGTCGAAGCCCAGGAAATCTAAAAATACGATACAATACGCGAGTACATTGAAGACTTAAAATTGTAATAATTATCAAAATCCACTGTTGTAATTCATAATTCGTTTCTATATTTTGAAATTTTAGTTAGATAGAGATTGTTATAGGTAAGTGTTTAAAGAGTTGTGTTAAAAAGAGATATATTTATATATGGTGCATATATTTTTTGTCAATATATTTATAGAACCTTTCGTTTAGCTACATCCATTAATTAATACACATTTAATTTACAATAAAAATTTAAACAAAAGAACCCGCCGGGCAAGAAAAGAGCCTGAGATTTTCCACCACAGCAAGTATGACGACAATGATACCCCAATCGACTTTACAGCTTTAGTTATTGGTATTGTTTATATCTAACAAGCCACCTAACTCAGAGTGCCGTCACAATGCAGATCTTGAAAGGAACTTTGGCACTTTTGCAGAAACGAACTTTTGCTTGTAGATCATGGTCTTATCCAAACGTGTTTTCTTGTACATCCAAATATGGTAACAGAAAAAGATAAAAAGACATTAACGCCCCTTATGACATACATAACTGTTGTAACAATTGATTTTCTTATAGTGTCACTAACCTAGCGCTAACAAAGCTAGATTCTTGGCGAAAATATAAATAAACAGCCGGTATGTATGCAATATCAATAGCTAAAATAACGTCAAGCCCTTATTTTGTACCATATCTACCATACGCAATTCAACAATTACTCTAACAATGCTTTACTGTCGCATAACGAAACTTGTAAACACATTGTAATGCCAAACAAAACAAAAATTTGTTGTGTTTCTTGGTATTTCAGCCATCGAAATAATTTTCGTTAGAAAAAAAAATCCGCCAACATTCCAAAAAAATCGCCAAACGATTTCTAAAAGTTAGAGTCGAATGCTTAAAGTAAAAACCAAGTGCATATGTTTGTCTGTTGATGGAAAAAGTTAATATCAGCTAAACGAAATAAATATTGTCAAAAAGTTTCGAGCTATTTCTATTCTCAAATGCTCAAAGTATATTTTTATAAATAAAAATGTATTTTTAAATTAAAGGAAACAGAGTCGTTTAAAGTTACATGCAAATTTCTGCCTCAAAGCTGACTCACTCTATTTTATAACGTTCATTCTTAAAAGATATACGTGGAAATACTTGTCACACCTAGTCTACGTTCACATAAGCCGGCAATTTGAAATATGTATGTTGTGTATATGACGCATGTTAGGCATTTAAATAAAATTGTTTTCAGGTAGTGCCTTCATTCATTTTGGCGCATATGACCACGATTTCTTTATTTTGGGCGGCAGCATGGTATTCAGACATTTTATAATGAATTATTGGTCAAAGTAAATACTCGCGCTTATTTTAACTTACGAAACATTTCTACTCCAATGGAGAGCTGCCAAGAAAAATATTACGCTCTCGATGTTTAGCGCCTTGGCACGGTCAGCCACTCTCAGCCATTTCTATATTTAAGTGGTGTAGTCAGTTGAATACCTTGCCTTCATCGAATTTCAAATTAATTATCTTGGATTCGGTTTTCTTAGATGGCTATTAACATAGTCTTGCAATAAAATTTATACGCATCATATCTACCGATAGTAATAAAGTTGAATGTAACGATGTAATAAAGATATGATTGGCAAAAGATGTTGCTTAAGACTATATTACTATAAAGGAGTTATTATTTACCCTTTTTTTCTGTTATTAAGAGTACTTATAGTTCATAAGAAAAATGAAACTAAAAGAAAATAACTGCTTAAATAGTTTCTCAGACTTTTACGGCCGTTTGCAAAGGGACTATACCCCTGAAAATGCAAACCGCAGTTGTTTGTGAAACAGAAAACCTAGTGACACGGCGGAGTAACTGCTTGATTATCGTAAGAAATGCCGAAATATTGGCTCTCTAATAAATTAAGTAGAGAAAAGTCTAAATGTGAATACAAAATTTAACTACAATGAAAAACAAGACACTGTTAATTTATGCTCGATTTACATAATGAGTATTGTAATATTAAGTGATTCGTCATGCAGAAAGAAGAAGTGGGTACTCACGAATGCAATTTTCACGGCAAGTTATATTGGTAGTTGTAACTGTTATTACTACAAAAATCCAAACAATTTACTTTGTTTAGATTTGTAAACATAAATAGAACAGTTTCAAACATCACGTGCAAACAGGAAGTTCTTCTAACTAGATCGTCATGCAAACGTGTTCGTGCATATACACGAAAGTATAGAAATAAATATTTTTTCCTCCAGCCATACACAGCTAAACTCATTGATGTTCGATGAATTAAATAGTGCCTTTAAAGTTTTTCGTTTCAACTGTTCCATTGCGCATTATATTTGGCGAGTAAACTTACAAGGTACAATTGCGGAACAAAATTCTAGACAACTGTCATCACGAGTAACACACAGCATTTTCAACAGTTTCCGAAAAGATGGTTGTTTCTCCATCGATATTGCTTGGGAAATAGTTTATTTCACATTGTTCCAAATATTTTCTACAAGGTTAAGGTTTAACCTTGTAGTACCTCACCCCATTTATTTTCAATCATTCTTTCACTCTGTGGCTTGTATATTTGGGAACATTATCGTGCATCTACACCTAATGCAATGGCATTTCAATTTCAACATACAGCAGCACTCTTTCTTGCAGGATGTTCCATCTATCAACGCAATAGAACCTACGCTACTGTAAGAAAAACTCGTCCAGACCCATAATTCATACACTCCGTATTTGGTTACACTTTTAGTATATTTTGCATCATTTGCCGTGGGTTGGCCTACTGTAACATATTCTCGACGACTTTTGGAGCTGTTTAAGATCATTTTATTTTCATGTGACCATAAAACATGTTGTTTTTTTAAACCTTTTCTTAACCGACCGCTTCAAATGCGTTACAAATTCTAAACGGTCTCTAATATTAGCTATTAGCCGTTTGCTTATTGTCGAAATGTAATTGGGATGATTAAGCTACTATTTAATTATTGTAGATGTCGTAAAGGGTTTTCCTTGTTAGGCATATGAGAGACTTATCTTCTCTTACAGATGTTTTTCTCGGCGTGTTTCACTTGTTGGTTGCCATTTTATGACACCAGACATATTACCGAACAATTAGTTTTCGCATATTTTTAAATGCTTTCATATCTCTTCTTAATTCTATAATGAGTCTCTCTAGACTGCAGTGTTTATTACGACCCATATCTCCTGAACACAAGTTTATTTCTTATAAGATATGATTAATAATATATTCCATCTTGTACAACAATTACGAAAGACATATCTTATATACGATATATTGATGCTGTTATTTTTTTGCCTCCTCATTTGCGGCAAATCTCTTATCTCACAGTGATTTTTTAGGTTTTTGACCAGGAAAAAAGTCGCTGGGAGCTATGTCCGATAAATATGGAGGATGAGAGACTAATTTCTAGTTCATCTCATTCAATTTGCATACGACGATACGGGATGAATCAGCCGGTGCATTGTCGTGGTGGAAAAGTACTTATTTCCGCTGCAAACGAGGCCGTCTCTCCTTCAATACTGCATCAAATCGGATCAATATCTCGCTATAGTATTGTCCCGTCGTCGTTCTTCCCTTCTGTAGATAGTCGATGAGGATCACACTTTGGAGATCCCAAAAAAATGCTCGCCATGACCTTTCCGACCGATGGAAAAGTCCACTGCTTCGACTGTTGGTTGGAAGAAATCCCTTGAATTGCGTTGGATCCAAGATTTTGTGTAGGATATGGCCAACGCGTTCTTTTGAAATGTCTGTTGTCTTTGCTATCTCTTCCAGCTTCAATCGGCGATCGGCTAATACGACATCATGAATTCCGTTGACCATTTCATCGTTGGTAGCGGTTTTTGGGGGTTCACTGCGTAGTTCGTCACTTGTGCTTGTGCGGCCACGTTTGAACTCGCTCACCCAGAAGCTGATGGTCGGAAATGATGGAGTACATCCGCCATGAACCTCTAGTAAAATATTTAGAATTTTCGTGGCCGTTTTCCCAGCCATCCCAGTAGTGTTTTATCACTGCACGAAATTCGATTTTATCCATCTTTGTGAAACCGCCTGACTTGCTACACACAAGACACTCTTAAACAACAACTATTGGCAGTAGACGTCTGAAATTTTGACATTTGCCATAAAAAAAGGATGCCCTTGTTGACCAATGAATCCACTTCAACCTTCATGCGCCATCTCTTGCCAATTCCGGTCCATTTCAGGTCGCTCTCGTATAGTAGTAACGATCATTTTTTGTTTTATTTTATAGTTCGTGCTGCGCGGCGATTATTCAACATACAATTACATATTCAGTGTCCACTTTCAAAATAAGAGATCAAAATTCTTAACACTATATTTAGCAGTAATAAGATTTGTGTAATTATCCACTTAAATAATTTTCGTATGTGTCCAATATTGTTAATTACCATGTGAAATTAGTATTTAATCCACAATTTGCAACCTAGTACATACTTTATTATATTAATCTACTTTAATAACTGTTTAATCTCAATTATGATACTAGTAGTTATGCAGTGTATTTTATAATAATCCTTTTTTGAATACACTAATTACCAAATTTTCAAATTAGATTAGCTTTATTAAAAACAAGAACAATACACAATCTATATATATATATATATATATATATATATATATATATATATATATATATATATATAGCTTAAAGTATCAATGGTGAGGATATGTTTTGCATTACAAAACTTCCAACAGAATTCAAAGAAATTTTACTTACACTTGATATAAATTAAGTTTTCTGTGTACTTTAGTCAACGTAAATAATGGCTGCGGGGATTAGCGTGCGTCTCATACATACTTTCGGCATCATAACAAAACGCCTGGGTGGAATACTTGAATCATTAAGAACTCTGTTGTTTACAAAACACGTGCCTAATTAAGTACTTCAGCGATCAACGTGTGTGATGTACAAATACCTCGACGCGCATGTTCCTTTAAAGTTCGTGAACATGTGTTATTAACTGAAAATAAACATTGTTTTCGATAATAGACATTATAATCTTGGTTTTAACCTTGGGAAAAAACGCAGTAAAATAAAAATCATACAAAGATTTATATAAGTTGATTTCCTGTGTACTTCTAGATTACACTGGTCAACACGCTTTACTTTTCTTATACGTTAAACACGTGTATCTCATGCGTTTTTATATCCCAATTCTGAAACTATTTTCAAAATCATTAGATCTAGGTTTTGAACTATATACTGAAATATATTTTTTCTAGGAATATGTTAAATTTTATTTTATTTATTTAAAATATAAGAAATTCTGTTCTGTTTAACATGCTCCAATAAGTTTGCACATTCATTACTGTCCATAAGTTTGAGGTATTTTAAAAATATTTAGGGAAATTGATACTAGTCTTCTTAGAATGGCATTTACAATCTAATGGTGAATAGTGAATGAGTATACATTCATAACAATAAAACTTGTATACAAAATCCATTCAAACTCAAAAACAGTGTATTCCTGTATTAAATTTTATAATAGCCATAAAGCAATAATGTGTTAATAGCAGGAAATTGGTGATGGTTGTGATAAATGCGTTGAGATAGAATTTGGGAGGGGTACTGAATCATCATCTTCTAATAAACTGTACATTCGGTATTACGTTAGAAAGATCCTATTCATGTTGTTAGTTTATTTATTTATCGGAGATATGATAAAAAGAAGGGAATTGGATATTGGAAGGTGCGCCAGAATATGCATTCTACACGAAACAAATGTTTCAAATATTGAAATTGCTCGACAATTAAATATTTCTGAGTATTGTGTGCGAAGGACAATTAAAAGAAAGGAAGAGACCGGTAGGCTTCAGAGCAGACAGTGAAGTGGAAAGCCAAAACCAACGACGGAACGAGTCGACCAAGAACCGAGAACTATCATGATAAAAGGTAATACGGTCTGAGGGGTCGTACAGCAGCAGGAAAACCAAAGTTAAGTTCTATACACAAACTAAATTGAGCAAAAGCTTACCTAAACGCATCGAAATTCGAGTTATTCGAAAATAAACGTCGTACGTTTGTTCGTCACCGCCTTGGAGAAAGAATGTTGGACAAGTGTATTTTAAAAACAGCGAAACGTGGAGGAGGAAACATCATGGTATAGGGTTACTCTGGAGGCGGAAGAAGTGGAAAATTAGTTAAAATAGGTGAAAGAGTGACAAAAGATGTGTATTTGAGAACCTTGGAAAACGATGCGTTACCAATTGGATGTGAATTAATTAGGGATGGACTCATTTGTCATCCAGATAATGATCCCAAACACACTACAAAGGTGGTTAAAACTTATTTTCAGGACAAATCTTCTGAACGAGTCCTATCCCTAATGAGTAAAGTTTATTTCTTTAAATTTCTAGTTTATTATTACTTAAACTTATGAACGGTAGTGTACCTTTATATATTTGCACATCTATTCAACTACGCCTCTATTTGCTTTCCAACCTACGAAATTAAACCACTCACCGTTTGTGATGACACGATTCGGAAATTGTTTTCGCAACAAGTTCATTGTCTTAGGAGCCGGGCGGATCATAACACCATATTACTAAAACCATATGCACATTACTATTGTCCGATCGCAAGAGTAAAAAGAAAAAATCCTGAAGCATTGTTCCTCATTGATTGTAGCGCTTGTACCTATAGAATTTTCGAAGAAATATGGTCCACAAACCTTGCGGAAAGTTATGCCACACCAAACAGTCATACAGAGTAGATGTAATGAACACTAGTAGATATTTTGAGGATTATTATGTGTGCCCTAATCTCGTGCAGTTTCGCTTGTTCACAAATTCCCTCGGATGGAAATGCACCTCGTTGGACATCGTTAAAATATCCAAAAATTGATCGACATTCTCAGCCAGACATAGGACAGATCCGCAGTTTTCCAAACGCAACGCCGCATCACCAGAACTAAGGTGTTGGACCAACAGAATTTTGTTGGGGTACAAATGCAGATATTTTTCAAAATTTGACAAATCGTGCCACGCAGTGTAGCCAACTGTTGATATTTTAGTATTACCTGCAACACTTTACCCAACGAAGTCGATATTAGTAATGGATTATTTATAACGAGATCTGACATCCACAACATTCCTATATCGTTCAAATTTTACCACCATAAGACGAAAAGTGGGAGCATTGCAAGCTCCATAAAATTGGTGATAGGAACGTTGGGTAGGCTTTACTTATTGGCCTCTCCACAGTGCTGTATTGTTCCATATTCTAATCTCAAATTTAGTGTCTGGAATAAAAATAAAAACGTAATAAAATGTTTACGAATAAGAACATTATCATTTCTTCAATCGGAAAGGAACTTTTTAGCTATTCTCTGCTACGTGTATAAATAGTCCTAACAGCTTTTGTTGGGTGTGGTTGTTCATCAGCGGAAGCGATATATTACATCTTTATTAGCCATATGGAAGAAGCGTTTCTTACCATTCTATCATGCACTTATCCATAAAAGCTCAATAAGATTTAAATACATGCGGACACTGATGATGTACAAAATATTTTCTCCCACCTCGAAGGTTAAGCAATCTTTACTAACAAAAGATGTTTAGGGTTATTATATTTTTCTTTACTTTCTAGACGAAGCAGGAGTCACCAGGCCCACAAGTAGGGTAGGTTACTGTTCATATTGTGGTGGAAAATCTCAGGCTCGTCAAATTTTTAACTGGGTTTTTGAATTGAAATTTTGATTTATTTGTTTTGAATTATGTGAAAATGTTTTCTAAGTTAAAATACCAAATGTAAAGTTTAAAATAAACAAATATATTAACAAATAAAAAATATATATGTGTATATACCGCTTTTTTACAAAGAAAATGTTTTTACAGAAAACCTAAGGCAATCCCTGACTAGCTAAACTTGAAATATTCTAATTAATTTATGAAACTAAATATGAGATCGAGATAGAATTAATTTTGAAGAAATTAAGAAGATTCGACGTCTATAACCTTTGAAATCGTACTCACTGGCTCGGCTTTAGGATGGACTGGCCTTCGGCTTCCAACGTAAGTGTCCGGAACTTCCAAATTTTGTATGTAGTATCAGCTGATACACTTTATTATTGAATATAATACGAAGATATTTATAATTTTATGGAGTTATGTCAGAAAGATAACGACTTATACTTTCTTAGGAGAATAAAAAATGCCAACATCTCTCACTTTTGTTCCCGATCTGTCTGTTCTTCTTTTATTTTATATCCAGGGCAACACATTGGTTCGCCTGTACGCCTGCATGGTAGGCCACTCAGTATACACCCACATACTCGACATGTGTAATGTTATAAAGGAAATTGCTGCCAGTCGTGCCATCCTTTCTTCGTACAAGATATTTCGAAGATTATGAGTACAATTTCGGAATAATGCATATTCATACAGTGTAATTGAAATGTGTGAATATTGTATATTAAACGTCTTTTAAAGGTGAAATTTAAAAAAAATTTGAATTACATAAAAAATATTTTTACGAAAAGCGATATATAAGATGAGCGATAGTAAGGTTTACGTTTCCTCTGCAAGTGTTGTTGAAGGGACTCTTCTATCTACTCTTTTCTGTCTGCAATAGGTGAACTGGTAAAATTATAGAAGAAAATCATTGATAAATAAAGGACAACAATTTATATCATTACAATATATTTACAGTGATGGACAAGGCAATAGGTGTCCATAATGTTAGATGCACAATAACTGAACTACGAAATAATAACTTAAAAGATAAATTAAATATAAATTACTGCTTGGCGCTAGAAGTCCAATTGCTAATGCACTTATCGTCTGCCATCAATTTTGAATCACAGTTTTATACCTACATACTTACAGCATGTGGCACTTCGGACAAATTTAAATAAACTTTCCCGCTACATAGCACTTCTGCTAGAAGTTGTTGTTGGCATTCACAGAAGCCAAATAGTTTTAGTAAACATTTATAGTCTGAAAATGGCCGAGGCATTGCGGATAAGGGCGGAATACAAGAGGAGAGCCGCGATTACCAAAAATCTTTGCGCTGCAAGATCAACTGTGTCCGATATTATTTTCAAATATAATGTTTTTTGGAAGTCTGGGAAACGTGCCGCGAACCCAACCAGGAAGAATAATTTAATTTTTGGAAAAGGCTGGATTGCAGAGGAGGATCTACGCTGCAAGTCGTACACAATAAAAGTGTGACAGATGCTCTCTGGGGCTGCCAAATAAAGCAACAATCATAGAAAACAGAAGCGGCGGGACGAATTAGATTCTTTTTCGATGAAAAAATATTTACTGTAGACGCCAGGGTTAATTGAAGGAATGATATCTGACTCGCCATCTATCCCTGGAATCTCCCGATTATTGCTTGAACAAAATTTCAGACCAGTGTTTATGTACTAGGTGTCGTGTTCAATAAGTGTGACGTCATACCGCACCATTTCTTTTAGGAGAGTAAGGTTGTGACAAAGAAGTCTAGAAGATATATGAATTCCAACAAGAGTGTGCAGCGGTGCACATGAGCCATTTAATGCAAAACTGGTTATCGAACAACGTGGACATGTTCTGGATCTAAAGAATTTTTTAATTAAAATCCGGACATAAAATTGATTTAAAAAATCTTGAACTTCTTAAAAACGTAAACTCGTGTAGAGAATTGGACGCATACGAAACGATATTTATGAAAAAGAACAGAAACTTATTGAACCGAGAACCACCCCCAATTACACACTCGAGTCTGATGGATTTATTGCCATAAGGCCCTGTTAAAGATACGGTTCGTTTTCGTTCCATCCTTTCTTGAAAATACACAAATATTTGAGACCACCCATATAGTCATATCCTTTTAGATAGAAACTCAGAAATTTTATAGCCTGCGTAGAAAATTAATTTGCATGTGTGATACAGTTTTTACATTTACATTCAGTCGATAACATAGTTGACTATTGGAGTCCACGTGCTCTCGAAGCGCAGCTTTCCGAATAATTAATAAATTTGTGTGAGTGGAGTTTACTGCTATACCTGTAAATTATATGGTTATGTGTTCACATATATCTATATGCCTCATAATAAATACGCCGACCGATAATATTCTACAGAGAGCATCTAATTCTTGAAAATCACTGTGGTAATTGAATTTAAACAAAAATAATATTTTTGCTGGTTGTATTCAATTTACCATTAATCACTTCCAGTTTTTGTTATTCGTTGTAGCGCCTACAAACTGAGCCCATTCCAGTACATACAAAATCATGGTTTCCTAACTACGCGCGATGCTATTATTGCGGTAGGCATTTTTATTACTATCACACCGAAAGCGTAATGCGCAATACAGTCAGCACAAACGGTACAATGACCTTGAGTGGGCGACAGTGAAAGAGAACCAACCGCAGCAGGTCGCTGATCTTACGAACACCCTCATATGTCAACAAGGTGATGCACTAGGAACGGACATAGTATGCTGCTGTTAAACGAAGAACATCGAAGCATTGTAATAAAACATCTTCTTTCGCGTATAGTATTATGTCGCGAACTATCCCTCTATATGAGTATGCTTCAGTGCTACGTAGAAGAGGAACTACATAAACAAGTGACCGCAAATATACATAAATATTTATGGTAGAACGAAAAGTTCGTTGGCATGATGATTCAATCATCTATATTGAATCAAATCGCGAGACCGTAACGGGCGAGCCGGGTTAATCAAAATTATATGCTAACTTCTTTTTTCTGTGGTCATATGAGCGAAGAACGGAGATAAATGAATCACTGCCCACATGTTTGTGATGGAAATATCAGTAATTAAGGCTTGATTTAGAGAATTAATAGATGTGACGAAACATTTAAGTGACAAGTTCCAATATACGTTTTATAAGTATAACACCTACTAAAAATTATTCCTATCATTCCCATTTATTAGTACAACAATAAAATCACTTTTCTTATTCATGTACCTAAAAATTGAATAGCTAATATGGGGGCAGCCTGAAATGTTTCAGGAATCGACAAGATAAACGCGGTATTGGTATGGTTTTTTATTTTCCTTTTTCGATGTAGTCTCCTGGAAGATCAATACAATTTTTCAAACGGTGCTCCAGTCTCTTCAAACCGCCGGAAAAGTACGATGTTTCGAGGTTTACAAAATAGCCATCTATAGCGGCGATGACCTCCTCATTTGAGGCAAATCTCTTTCCTTCCAGTGTTTTTTTCAGGTTTGGGAATGGGAAAAAGTCGCTGGGATTAGGTCCGGTGAAGATGGAAAATGAGAGATTAATTCGTAGCGCAACTCATTCAATTTGGACACGACGATGCGGGATGAATGAGCCGGTGCATTGTCGTGGTGGAAAAGCACTTTTTTCCGCTGCGAACGAGGCCGTTTCTCCTTCAATACTGCATCGAATCGGAACATTAAGTCGTTGCAATATTGTCTCGTGATCGTCCTTCCCTTCTGCAGATAGTCAATGAGATCACACCTTGGAAACCCCAAAGAATGGTCGCCATGACCTTTCCGGCCGATAGAACGGTTTTTGGTTTCTTCGGAGCCGATTCGCCAGGAAAAATCCACTGCTTCGACTGTTCCTTGGTCTCCGGTAGGTAGTGGTGGATGCAAATCTCATCCACGGTTACGAAACGCATGAAGAAATGTCTTGGACTGCGTTGGATACTGGCCAGACACTCAATCGGCGATCGGCTAATACCACACCATTATCCTTGTCGACCATTTCATGGTTGGTAGCGGTTTTTGAGCGTATACTGCGTGGTTCGTTACTTGTGCTTGTGCGACCACGTTTGAACTCGCTCATCCAGAAGCTGATGGTCGAAAATGATGGAGTACATCCGCCATAAACCTCTCGCAAAATGTTTCCAATTTCCGTGGGCGTTTTCCCAGCTATCCAGAAGTGTTTTATCACTGCACAAAATTCGACTTTATCCATTTTTGCGAAACCGCGTGACTTGCTACACAAAACACACTCTTAAACAATAACTACTGACAGTAGACGTCTGAAATTTTGACAGTTGCCATAAAAGAGGTTTCCCTTGCCGACCAATAAATCCACTACAACCTTCGTGCTCCATCTCTTGCAGATTTCGAAAACATTTCAGATTGCCCTCGTATAACACCTCCCAAAGATTATTCCTATTATTCGCATTTATTAGTACAACAATAAAATCTCCACTTTTCTAATGTACCTAAAAATTCAATTGCTAATAAAATATACTCGAACAAAAAACAAAGAAAAATGTACAACGGCGTTGGTAACCTCGCAGACTTCTTACTCACCTTATTGCGAATGTCAAACTGGTCAACCCATAATGTGTTGTAGGAAGTTTTATAACGATTTAAGAGAGATGATCTGTAATATCGTAATGTATATGTACCTGGATGTTTTACTTTAAATCGAAAAATAAAAAATACGGATATTTGTTAATAGTTTGCCATAAGCATTAAAATTTGTACTAAAGATTATATTAATTAAGTATGAGTCACTGCAGAATTTTAAAGGTAAAGGACAGCAATGAAATTTTCTTGAAAATTATTTTCGCTTACGGATATATAAAAAACTATAATAAAATATTTGAAAATAAAATAAATACACATATAATAACAACAGATATAAACTACTAGCTTCATGTATAAGAAGAAACTTAGAACAAGCGATAAAAGTAAAGAAAAAATGTTATTTAAGGAGACGCATTTTGTTTGTAAAATAAAATATAGGTATCGTGAGAAATTTAAAAGCATTTGTAGTTCGGTCTAGGGTATGACTAATACAATTACTGATCGAACATAACATCATTCAAATATCCTTCACGGAAGCGCTGGCAGAAATAAATTCTTTGAATCTAATTTCTGATGACTTTTATATAAATTGCGTCGAATACCAGCAAAGACTGGCTCAGCGTTGCTCTGCAAGTTGTTTAATGTTGTCAATTTGTCCGCGCAAACTAATACCTTGACATAACTCCACAGAAAGACGTGTTAGATTGCACAAATGAGGAGGATTATTGACTGGTCCATTTCTAGAAATAATCGGTATGATACATTATAATATTCGATATATTCAAAGATTCGAATATTAGAATTTTTTTTACGGTTTCCGGTGGGATTCGAATCCACATCTTCTTGTTTTCCAGACAAGTGCGTTACCATTACGCCGCGGAGACTGCGGGGACGAACCATTTTTAATACCCTGTTGTAATAATAAGGATTTGGCATTATTAATAGATGTTACATTATATCTTGAAATACTACTACATCAGATGTGTTTCGAGTTCTACCAGAGAAAATGTTCTTAACCAATCAAACAGATTACTGGTCTGGCAATGTCATCCAAGTCAAGAGCATCCGATTCGACCCAAAAAAAATCCAGTTAACATTGAGCGATTGCAAGTTCCATTTACACCAACAGAGTTATCTGCATTGTTAAAAAAGATAAGGTCCGCCAGTATGAAATATACATCAGAGAGTCAGTTTAAGTGGATGCAGTGCTTCTTTACACATTACTTCTGATTGATTTTCAGAGCAAATACAGTAATTTTATTTACTCACAAAACCCTTAAACCGGAAGTGAGCTAAAGATGATTTTCTTATTCCAGATCAATTTCAAGTTTCTCTAAAGCCCAATTACTGAATCTGCAACGCAACAAGTTATCGTTCGTTTTGAGCTAAGATCTTTTTGCAAAATTCACTACAAATTGGTGATGGAAATGTCTTGAATAATACCTAAGATTGACGAGAAATTTTGATTTTGACCTTCAAGAACATTCTCACGTACAACTGCAATATTTTTTCGTTCCTTACACTACTTTGTATCACTGACACGGAAACATTATGAAATAATTATCTTGAGCCGTATTCTTGTACAAGCCATTCAATTGTTTTTCGTTTTAAGACGATTACAACGACCGGCAATTACAGTCAATGCTCGTAGAGTAGCCCCAAGTGAACGTCAATTTTCACAAAACATCTAAATAACTTGTAAACGTTATTGAAGCGTATGTCGTTCCACAGAGCGTCACAGAAGCATAAACGTAGGAAAGAACAAACTCAAAGCGTCACTTGAAAGAAATCTCAATTTACAAATGCGTTGTCCACTAACGATTTACTTTTTGGGAAAAAATATTGTTTATATGCTGTCTATCGTGTGTTCTTCTATATATTGGAACATATGCGGGCGTAAAACAACAGGAAATTTATTGATCTCTTCGTGAATTCACTGTTTCAGTTCTTCGATGTTGGCAGGGAGATTAACGTAAACACGGCTTTTGAGGTATCTTCACAAAAAAAATCCAAGGGGTAAAGCTAGGCGGTCGGGGAAGCCAGTCAATGTCGCCGCGTTTGGAGAGGCTATGGGCAATTGTGTCGTATGTGCTGTAGCACCATCTTGTTCAAAGCTTTGAAGAGCTGGTGCAAAAGAAATTGCGTGCCGTGTCACAGTAACGAACAATATTCGGTCTCATAGCATGATCACGGGCATCTTCAACATGTATGGATACAATTCTGCGATTTGTTAACGTGGCACACCGAAGGGTTACTTTTTGGAATGCAGCTATATTGCATGCTTTTCATGTGGATTATTAGAGGTCTAGTCGTTACAGTTTTGTTTCTTCACATAACCATGAAGATGAAAGGAAACTTTATTAGTACATGTGATCTCCAAACCATCATCCCGAACAAATTCATCATTGTTTCGCAGAACCTTTTTCTTTGTCGGTAGTCTGCCGGTTTGAGGTACTATATAAGCTCAATTTTGCACGGATGAAATCGCAAATCGTTTTTTGAAATTCGTTGTACGCTCGAACGATTGATTTACAGTACTTGCGCATGCTTACAAGCCAACCGTTTTGGATGCGAGTCACTGCCTGATGAGCTGCTGGAATATCCGTCGTTATTCTAACAGTTTTTTTTGACATTTTTGCTGTTCCGGTAGATTTAAATTTTTGGACCCATGATTTTACCACATTTTTCGAGAGTTCATCAGTTACATATCAAATATTGTACTGATTACAGAATTTTCGCCGTGACATCGTGTACGTTACTAACAAATCCGCACATCTACACTTCCTATTGAAACATATTACCCCCTACTAACTCTGCTGGCATTTAAATCAGCTACATTTAAAAAGAGAAATTTACACCAGGTCACGTTGTATTTTTATATTTCTGTTGCACTACACACACGAATGTGTGTATACTCAAATCACTGAGTTGGGCAGCAGTATGGAAGAAACAGTAGTTAAACTAAGAAGAGTAGTATACCCTTTCGAGATTTGAAAGATAGAAGTCCTTTACATGAACTTGACGTCAAACAGGCGCTTTTATCTAGCCAACTTTTCATAAAAGCATTGAATACATGGTTGTTGAAATTGCTTTAGAAAAAGTAAAAATACCAAAAATGGTGGAATTAACCTGTTAAGTCAGTTTACAAAAAGTCGACAAATTTTCTAATAGCGCTAGCTATTGTCGTTCAGCAGTTAAGTATGGAAGGTTACATTATAACCTTATTGTATAGCAGCTATTATTATAGTATAGAACGAAAAATACGCCAGTAAATTCTATAAGTAAAGTTACGTGTGAAATTATTTTGATTTTTGTATCTGCAATGACAGCCGAAATATAGTAAGTTTTAAAAACAGCTAAAATCTGAACATTACCTACAGATATGGAGGAAAAACATTATCCTTTAATCAATAGTAAAATTGAGAGGCACCATTTTGAAGATTTGTGGGAATGAAAATTTAAATCAATGGAATTATCATTAAAGTTGGATTCATTTGTGTGATACTGTAATACCGAGATCGAGTTAACAGTGCCGGTAAACAACAAAAAATCAATACTCTTAAAAATAATTTATATTGGTCAATGTCTTACTACCGTTAACTATCACTGTTATTATTAGTTTATTAATTAAATAAATTCCATCAAAAATCTCAATCATATTTTTGACATTATAATCTTCAAAAGTACTCACGCTCGAAGCCCACTCTTCCTTCGTCTATTCTGGCATTAATTTTTCCTAAAGATGCAGTCATCTGGGTTACCCTTTCGTAGGGTTTGACAATTGTTACCACCTTTGAGGTACCCTGAAAGATTGTCGAAAATAAGGCAGATAATCTGATTTAGAGAATTTTTAAATTTTGTGAATAAAGCATAATTTAAATTGTCGAATTTATTAACTCATTTAAACATTTGTAGTCTGCACGAAATTCTTATAGCTTTTAATCCTTCTTACAGACGGAAGTAGAATACCCGCTAGAGCATCCTTTCTTCATCTGCGGTAAAGGCTGGGCATCATGCAATACGGACAGAACTTTCCACATCTACGGTTTGAAAGTACACCAGTTGCAAGTAGGAGATGTAATTATATCTTTAACCCCACGAACTCCATCGCAAACTTCGCGAAGTAGCGCCACCCTTACCACAACGGCAACTACAACAGCTATGACCGTTCGGCAAGTTTCGAGTACCGGTCAGTACAGATCAAATGATCAAAAGGCCCAATCCAGTCAGCAAACAAACCAAAAATTACCGCTTAATCACAGCATCAGTCATTTGACGGGTACCACTCACTCGTCAAATAGCAATCCCTCACCAATGTCAAGCGTCAATCAACAAACCATGTCGCCGGAAAGCATGGCCAAGAAAAGAAGATGGTCTGCGCCAGGGCAGATATGCGATGATGAAGAGCAATTACATAGAAAGATAAAAGTTGAATAGCAAAAGGAGGGTAAAAATGGTAGAGGTAAAGAAATCCCACAAGAAAATCATGATTATCAGTAAGATAGTTGTATGTACAATGTAAAGTGTAGATCAGTTTTCTGGTCAACTGTTGCCTGTTTAGAAATAATTCTACTGTATAGATGTGATTCGATGATGTAGAAGCTTTAGGAGTGATGGTTAAAGATTTTCTCGTCATTTTCATTAAATTGAATGAAGCTTGAGCGTTCGCAACTTGAACTCAAAATATTGCTCATCCACATTCTCAATCATATGGCTTTTTAACGTTCATATGGGATATTACTGTTTTCAGAATACAGTAATCATCTCTTTTATCTATGTATTCCAAATGGAAAAAAATAAAAAACAAGCTTCACTTTTTTATATTAAACTGACATTAAATTTAATTTATACGCTCTAGAGATCAGGGTCGGATCTAAGAACTTTCTCCCGAAGAGAGGAGGGGCAAGGACCTTTTTTGGCGGCCAAGTAGAAAAAAAATGCACTTGTCTTGAATAAAACGTTTCAAATTGAAAAGAAACAAGGTTCATTTCTAATAAATGTGAACATAATTTGTGAAATAATATAAACATAACAAAATTTTACTTCCATCTATGGGCAGTTGTATTTTTAATTGACAGATGGAGACTAGATTACCTATTTAACCGATGGTATATCTTATGTAGTTTTTAATTTTTTGCCCCACAAACATCAATTTCTCAAATTGATGCAAAATAATATCCTTTACTTTCTAATTTACTCTTTACATTTTTCGTAAAATATTATTTCATTCAATGCTGAGAATGAAACTCAGAGTAAAACGCAAATTCATATTAGATATTCTTTCAAAATACACACTACCGCTAGAAGATTCTTTCCAAGGCTTGAAACGGTTATTTTCGTGCAGAATTCGTTGACTTGTTGAATTACCAAAACAAAAAAAAAACTTTTTTACAAAATCAAAGCATTGCCACATCAAAACAAGCGGATGCAGCATGCACTCCCGGAAGAATCAAAGAATGAGTCAAGGATAGTCCAAATTCTGTTTGACTATTAATTCTTGCCCGTACTGCGTTATAAATTATAGACATAATCGATTCATTATCGTAAGATTGCCCACAACAACATTCAAGTATCGAGCCATCGACTAGAACTGAGAACCTTGATGCTAAAAAATAATGTCAAGGTTCACAGTAATTCAGCCGATAAGGCAAAATAAATTATATGCTCATTGTATGCTTTAATGGCAGGCGGGGTCATCTCTTAGCACTAAGCAAGTCTGCGAGAAACAACCACCATCACTTGGTAAGTAAAGTAGGGATGTAAATGCGTATACATAGGAGGAAGACACGAAGTTCACAATTACCCAAAATTTATAGATGGTGACATCTATCAGTTTGCCCTAGGAAAATCTAAAATTTCCAAAAAGAACTGTTAATATGAATTTTAACGAATACATTTCTTTTTTCGTTTTTTTTTGCGTTCAGTATCCATTCGACTTGTCGTCAGAGTTCTTGACTTGACTGCCCGTCGATCTTGGCCACTACTAGAGATTTAAAGTAAAATCTTAGGAACTGCACGAATTTAAAATTTTAACTATCACTCCTTTGTAAGTACAGCCGAATATCCAAAAAAAAAAACATGTATATAAATCACTGTTGCTCTGTGTATTGTTAATTTCTATTGAAATGAATCATATGTACTTTCATCATCTGTTATATATATTGTATAAATTTTGTGCAATGGATGATCAAGGGCTTGGGAGACTGTGTTAATATTATGTTACAATTATTAGGGAAGAATTTCATGACAATATATTGGAATAAAGTGTGAAGGCGCTTAAAGACAAACGAGTGGGGAAAGCGTATTGCACAATATTGTTGTAAGATAAGCGCTTTCGCGTATGTTGTACTTGAGTATTATGACAAGTGATATATTAGAAATTGAGAGAAGATTTTTTTGAATATGTTCACGAACAATATTATTTTTAAGTGAAATACGTAGAGGAGTCAGGCGGCGTACGGATACACCTTACACCACCGTTGATCTCAGACAAGTCGTGTGATAGAACTGCTTTTAATGTAATTCACAAAGATCTGTATTTTATTTAAAAACTATGTATTTTCATACATTGATATAATGCACGAACTGATTTAAACTTATATACATAAAATATATATTATAGATAGCGTTTGTTACTTACATGGCATGCTGGATGCCCCGGTGGCGTGTAGTATGGTCTTTATGCTTTTTAATGTTGTTTATATATACATATATTATATAATATTATTTCCATGTGAATTCTTGGCTGTGATACAGTAAAGTATGTGGAATGAACGACACTTCCCTCCATATTTTTATCTCAAAGATCCTGATTTACGTGTGTCAATATGTAAAGTGCAAGTTAACAAGTTACATACCTCACTCTTGTGCTTATGTATAAATATGATATATAACATGAAAAAATGATGGATTCGTTTTCCGAATCAAATCGGCTTGCTCTACAAATTTCTCATGCTGCCAGTATAAGTGCACTAGTCATTATTGTTTGACATTTTGCATATTATTATCACGACATTTCTATTGCCATTGACTAGTGTAAATGCATGTATAGTTTGATGAAAAGTGTAAAGAATTAATTGACATAAATGTAATTCCTTCTAATCAATTTACCGTTTTAGATATTTAAGTGTTTTAACGTAATTTTGTGATTCTTGTTAAAGTACTACGTGATTTAGTGCTGTTTCAAAAAACAATACAAATATAAATTACATTCTAACCAACTTTAGTAACAAATGGATAAAACATCTACGCATTTCCAATTCTTAAAGTTGCAGGTTTATGTAGTATTAGATTTCTTTTGCAAGTTTATCATATCGTTATTAAATGTCTCCCAAATTGCAAAAAAATCGACTATTAAAAAATTCTAAATAATTGCCATAAATAAAACAGTCTGTTTAAATTTTAGAATTGACTAGGATGCTATTCATAATGCATCCACATTTTAATAATATACATATATTAAAAGCAACTCAAATAAGAATGGATTTGGTTGTGAGGGTATCTCATTTTAAGTTTGCTGCACTAAGTTAGGCAGACAAGCTTTGTGTTTTATTTCTTTCCCAAAATATTCTAAGAAATTTTCGAAATCTTCCATGTTTCTTAAATGTCTATACATTAGCAACCGCCACTATTGTAATTATGAAACAAAATTGCAAGGTTATTTTAATAATTACTACATGTATCCGATATTACTAAACTAAGTTCTAAATATTCAAATAAGAAATAATTTATTAATACATTGTTTACCGTGTGATATACGATATAAAAGCAAAATATTTTGCGTAGATACTAAACCAGTTTAAGAAATTGGCACTTTAATTATAATTAAGCGACTATTTTAAGAAACCAGTCGGTAAAGAGCAAACAATTGAATAAATGAGAATACAAATTAATTTCCTCAAGAGCCGTTTTTTTGACTATTCTCAAGATAAGCGTACCAATGAACATTCTTACTCGGGAAGAAACTAAGTGCGGTGAAATAAAAAATATTGACTTTCGCTTGGCCTCATGTCGGTCACGTCCTCTATATTTTCAAAATTTAAACATAATTAAACTATTGATGCCGGCACGAATCATTTATTTAACGTGTATTTATGGAAACCGAACACATTACTGTGGGATTCAATCATTTCATTTTATTCAACGGCAATAGTCAATAACGCTATTTGTCACCTTGCATAGAAATACTAGGAATAGCAAAAGATAAGACAAATTCAGTGGTACTTACCTTTACACTACATGTAAAACATGAATACATTTTGTTAAGAACATACTTATTTGCTCGGGGTTGAAAGCGTGACATAAAACATTTTATAAAATGTCATACGTCGATAGCGATTATATTTTCCATCATTCCAACAAGTTGTTCAAATAATTGTTTTAAACATTTGAACAGTTTTAAAATTCATCATTATTTGAACGCTCAAACGACAATCCGAAAAATAGATACGCCTATAACAAAACATACATTCTCACATTCACGTTAAGAATGCAGTAGACAACACTACCATCGACGTCCGCATTGCCACCACCATATACGGAAAACACAATAATGCCACTGACCTATTTTCAGTCACCCAATTTTTTAAAACGGCAAAATGAGTATGGTGACAATAATAGTTTCACATTTTCAAACTTCGAGCGGATTTGTACGCCTGGCAGTCACAAATGAATGAGCAGGTCTTCAAGACGGACTGACAGATTTCATTAATAAGTAACCTCAGTCTCGTTACTGTATTCTCCCCTGTACTGTGGTGTTACAATAGGGAAATTACCTGATTTAAAAATAACGGCAAATTCAATTGTAAATTGCCAGCTTCAAAATTTTGTAGTAATAGTAAACTATAATATCGAATGGAATTATAATAAATAATAGTATGTTTTTCGTATTTTATTTGTAATGTGTTAGTAATAAAGTAAGCAAATACATATCTGAAAACTTTATTGTCAATATAAATACGTCTTTCAGTTGCTTATTTAATATGTCAGAAACAATAGTTGGAGCTTATCTATTTATATTATCTTTACTTTTTTAATTCAGAGGAGTAAAATGAAAAGACGCATTTGCATAATGGAACTTTTCAAAGCTAGCTTTTGGCGGCAGTTTTAAAACTACCTAAGATTTTATGTAAGTTGTAGTTACGAAATTATTATTGCATTAGGGAGAAAAATTAAATACAAACTCACTCAGAAAAATACACGATCTAAACGTGAATCAGATGTTACAGTATGGCTGCTGGCAATATATCAAATATCGCTAGTGTAATTTTTTCGAACAACTGACCAACAGCTAGCCTACTGTTTAGGCCTTCAATTTAAAAACACTCCTTACCTAGTGCACCGCATCACCCAGAAATATATATTATTTAATTTTACTTCATTATTTTCTTGTGGCACCAAATTCTTTCAGAAATTGCGAAAATCTGTGCTAACGTCTAGGTCAAATATTTTGTTAATCTCCTGGCGATTATTACGTACATAACTGGATAGTAAGTCATAACTAACAAGCGTTAGTAGTAATTAGTATTAGAGTATTTAGTAATTTGCTTGTGAGTTGTCATCACAGTTGCCATTCGCTAGTTATTTCTGTTATTACGTATTTCTAACTTCCCTCCATTAATTGTTCAGGTTTCGTGTAATAAATACGAACTTTTTGCACTTGTGATTTAAATAACTATTGTTTACCTTAGAAACCATCTGGAAATTTGAAAAAACTATTAGTAACAAAAATGTCACCACAAATTTGATTAAAAGCCATCTATTTAATTATCAGTCGTAATCTAAAATTTTAGTCGCTAAAATCTAATTGGAATTGTAAATTGTAGTGGAGTGTGACGCTGACATTAGGTGTGTGGAAGTTTTCAAGTATTAGTTTGAAACTTTTCGTATTTTGTTTGCTGTTACTCTTAGTTTTGATAATTATACCAATAACGTATTTGATCAAATTCGAAACCCAGATAGCGTTTAATACTGAAATCTTAGTTGGAAATTTATATTTTCTTTACACTTTTCAGCTAGAGTTAATGTGGACTTTAAAAATGATAAGTTCCTGTGATAGTGAGAATAAAATATTTTAATATGTTTAATGTGTTTGGTAATATTAATTATTCTAATAAGAAATATCATCAGGAAATTATTATTTAACGTAACCATATATGGTCAAACAGTTAATAGCAAAATAAATACATATACATATATATTAAAGGTAATAAGATATAGAAATAATAATGGATGGGTACTAAGGTGTCTGTAAATACAAATGTAATTAATATGTTCATAACTAATATCAATATGTATATATATTATTATATATATGTGCATATATATTTTTTGTAACATGTAGGGAAGAGCACATGAAATTTGACTATATATGTGTTGCTTAGTCGGAAGTCAGCATCAAAATTGGATCTGCTGTTATATCGAGGGATAATTATTTTGATAAAAAGAAGTGCCTTGAAAACGTAGATTATATCTGCGGAAATATGTTATATATAGAGATTAGTTATTAGTAGAAATACTGAGACAATGCTAACAGATGTACAGATATATTATTTTACAGATCCATGTACAGTGTGCCATTGTTGTTAAAATGTTGCAAATTGTAAGGTCAGAAGGCAATGCAGTCAAATCAGTAAAAATATATGAGTATATATATAAATAAATATATATTATACATGTAACCAATGGAGTGTTTGATTTAATTTATCCCAAACTACCAAACAAATGAAATCAAGTAAAGATTTTATTCAAATATATAAAAAATACATGCATTAAATGAAACTACTTTACACTTTCTTGCTTAGCATAGTATTTAGCTAGATCTCTTCTAGTTTTTATCAACACTCGATGACCTGGGCAATCTAGTTCTTCAATAAAACATTTTTCTTTACAGCACTTCTTACA
This sequence comes from Trypoxylus dichotomus, assembly GCA_023509865.1. Taxonomy (NCBI): domain Eukaryota; kingdom Metazoa; phylum Arthropoda; class Insecta; order Coleoptera; family Scarabaeidae; genus Trypoxylus; species Trypoxylus dichotomus. Next base: position 39,469,348 of record CM042074.1, on the reverse strand, counting down.
AAGTTTGTATAAACATTTCGATCCCTACATATGGAGAAAGTGTAAAAAAATACAGTCATACAATACCTATGAACACATTGTTATTCATCCTGCTAACTTACCAATGGATTTACGCATTTTGAACAAATATCTAAACTTCTTGGGACACAATTTTCCGGTTTAGGGGGTCGTCTACTAGTTCGTCTAAGTTTCTTCATTCGCTTTCTTGATATTTGATTACCCTCAGAGTCTTCATATTGTCTTTTTGTTTGATTCTAAAAAGGAAGAACGTACAAAATGGAAAATAAATATTTTCATTGTGAATCTTATACTTGTATTAACAGAGACAAATTTATTCATTTAAAACCAATGAATCACACTAACACTTCATACGTACATCTTTTCATATATGAAAGTCTTACTTTACGTACATCTTTTCATATATGAAAGTCTTACTTTAGCCTAACTAACTTTTAAAGCATTTACTAGTCTGTTATTTACGCTAAAGAAAATTACAAATCAAGAGGAAGATAAGAAACATTTAAATTTGATCAATAAACTATATAATATAAGAAATAAAAAAAAAAGAATTACCTGTTTATCATCAGAATCATTTTGAAGATCTATTTTCTTTAAATGTTCATCTGGCGACAATCTGACATATGATTGACAGAGCCAAGGCGGTAACATCAAATTAGCAGATCCTTCTTCAGTTGTCCTCTGCTGCCATTTTATCTTTCCTTCATGGTAAGGTAAGTATATATCTTTTATTTCGGTAACTACACTTCTAAAGATATCAAGTGTATTTGCTGCACCTAATTTAATCCTTAATTCATTGTTTTCTGGTAAAGATAAACTGAAGCAAAATTTAATATTAATTTTCCAATATTAGCTAATTCGAGCTCCTTACACATGATGAAATAGTTTAAATAAATGACCACGAATATATGAAAAAGGACAGGGGTATTTATCTGTTAAATCTAAATATTCCATAGCAGGTTCCCATGAAGGAGGATTTAGACCTCTAAACAAAATTGGATTGTAAAGATTTCCTTCTGCAGTCATAACCCCAACTGCTCCTGTATATTCTAAACATCGTTGAATATCTTGAATGCACTGTATGTTACCATTTGATATCACAGGTATTTTAACAGCATTTCTGAAAGAGATAAGTGTGTTATACCATGAAATATTAAGCGATGCCATTCAACTTACTTTACGGCAATAACATAATCCCAATTTGCTAAACCAGTTAAAGGTCCTTTTTGGTCACGTGTTCTTCCATGTACTGTTAACATTTTACATCCAGCTCTCTCCAGCATCTTAGCATATTCAACAGTTTTCTGTATGTCTTCAAAAACACGAATTTTGCAAGTTACTGGAATGTGAAGCGATTTGCTTAAAGTTGATACAATTTCAGTTAATAACGACCACTCATCTTGCAAGAAAGCACCGTAATGACCACGTTTTGCAATAGCTTGTGGACAGCCAAGATTTATATCTATTGCCGAGCAATAATCTTGTGCTAATAGTGCAGCTTCGACCATAATCTGAGCATCGTTGCCACAAAACTAGAACATCTTAATATCAATTATAAGAATATGTGTAAAATGTGCAACAACGTACTTGTACTATTAAAGGTTTATCTTCTTCGCACGATGCAAGGGCTTCTTTTCTATATTTTGGATCTTTACAAAAAACTGCACTATGCAACATTGGAGTATAACATAACTGAGCTCCATGGCGTCTACTTAATAACCTCCATGGCAATTCACTAGCATCAACCATTGGGGCGACAATGTATACTGGAGCACCCAAACTATCCTTCCAAAATTCCATAATTTTTAGTATAATAGAAATAACTTTTGACGTTTACATAACCTACATAATCATGCTGACAGTGGAGAAGTGAAGTATGCTTACATGCCTTCTATGTGGTCAGTATGTAAAAAAACAAATTCCCTACAGGTTACTTTTCGTAAATCGTTTTGGTTTGTTTTAAGCAATAATCAAAAACGATACGATAATTAAATATGTTGTACTGACAAGAAAGAAAATTTAAACTATAATTCATAACGAAGACAGTAAATAAATTATCATACATATGTATGTATATAATTCGTTTAATATTTTTTGAATTTCGTGGAAAATTTAAGTTGATTTAAAAAATGTTAAATGGGATGTTGTGAAGTAACTCTATATTCTATTACAACATTATTTTTAAATTTATGTATATCTACGAAGGAATCTATTTAAACTAATAAAATACTAAAAATACCAATATACATTCTAGTTTTCAGCATCTACAGCTAATATAATCAAATTACAACCAAAATAGGTAAAATATCAAAATTTTGATGAAATAAAATAATTATAAGTGGAGGGGGACACATTTTCATGGCCTTGTGTACCATTTAGCATTATTCCGCACCAAATGTATGTTATATACTTCTTTAGTGTAACACCTAGGTTTTCTTTTTATAACGCATGCAAAGGAACCAGTGTTTTATAACACGTTCTATGCATTTTTTAAAATCTATGTTACAACTTTTGGCAAAATTAATAAGAAACTTACTTTATTTGCCGAAAATATGTTCTACTTTAGTGCGTAAAGTGTTTACACTACAAATTCTCTGTATTCCCAGGTACTGCAGTAAATACACATTAATTGTCTGCATTTTAATTGATTTTTTCAAAGGACATTTTATTAGTAGACCAAAGTGTTTCTTTTTGCTGTTAAACATTCTCTTCGCGATGTCAAACCAACTCTATTTCAATTCAAATCAAAGAAAACGTTAATTTTTTAGTCGTTCTTATATATGTGGACCGTAGTGTACATAAACATATTAATGGTTATTACTAGAGACCGGATTATATGCAAAGAAAAAACTGGAATATATGCGTTGATTTTTGAGAAAATATGCATAAATCTGGGGCATATATGCAAAAAAATTGCGGAAATATGCAAAATTTTTTACTTAAAATAAATAAGAGCAGAAATTTAAACATTAACTTTATTGCACAAAATTTTTGTAAAAATATGCATAGAAATGCCTAAATATGCAATCACTAATTAGCGCTAATTAACTTCAATTAGTGTAATACGTCTACATATAGACTATAATTAAAGATATGCAAAAAATAAAATATATGGACTTTGCCTATAATCCGGTCTCTAATTATTACTGCAATGTGCGACAATGTTCCTAAAGACATAAATATCAGCTCTATAAAAATTCCAATTTTCATACGTAGGGAAAATAAAAGCAAAGGTATTACCTGTATTAAAAAGAATTGAAAATATTTAAGCAATTAAATGAATTCGTGAAGACGTAACATAGTCGAAATAAAATCGTTTTGAAACCCATAAATAAATTACTGTTGAAACAAAAACGTTTTTCCATTTTTCCTGAAAGAACAACCTTTAACGAAGTTGTCTGCTTATTCATTATTTTTTTAATAGATCTAATGATTATTCTTATATTCTTATAGGCAATTTTAAAACGGGCGAACAATTTATAGTTTTAGTTAAAAAGTAGTAGAAATTAAAACCACTGTAGAATATTTTACTTGGGAGATTGTGTTTCAATTAGGTTTTGGATGTTTTGATTGAATGCCCACCAGAAACATGAATAGCTAGTTTGAAATTAACCATTTATGTAGTATGTTGTAAATTAATATCCATAAGGATATGTGTATTCTTGAGTAAAAAGAATATATAGAAAAGTTGCCATTTCAGACATGTTCTCTAACGTGTAAGAATTGACAGGTATAGCAGTAAACTCCACTCACACAAATTAATCAATTATGCGGAACGCAGCGTTTCGAGAGCACGTGGGCTCCCATTGTCAACCGTGTTACCGACTGAAAGTAAAAACTATCACACATGCAAATTATTTTCTACGCAGGCTCTAAAATTTCTAAATCTAGAAAATAATTTGCATGTGTGATACAGTTTTTACTTTCAGTTGGTAACACGGTTGAAAATGGGAGCCCACGTGCTCTCGAAACGTTGCGTTCCGCATAATTAATTAATTTGTGTGAGTGGAGTTTACTGCTATACCTGTGAATTGTACATCCACACAGTCCTTGCAATCGTCATTTGTATGAATTGGTTCTCGTGGTTCGGAAATACCGGGGCAGCGCCTGTAAAATTCTCGAATTCGTTTGGAAGATTTTAGGAACACTTTCTTAGTATTTGCTATTAATGCTTCCACCTTTAGAAAACATCTTCAAACAGTGAATAATGAACTTTACATGCCACATGTAAAAATGTCTTACGATCTTTTTTAAGAGAACGACTTACAGATATTGTCATATAACGCATAAGCAGTTGATTAGTTAAACGTTGAAATTTTTGCAGCGCATTTAGCACTATCATCGTAATTACTTCACCTCTATAACTTTCTGACTTTTTACTAGCTAATATGTAAGATCGGAAATGTCGGTTTAAGAGGTTCCAGTACACGTACTATAACATATATAACAGATTTTTTTTCGAACTCATAACCATAGCTGCTTATCTTTTACTTTAGCTTTGGTCCTCTTTTTGATTTATTCACGTACACATAGCAGATAGTTGTGTAACGCTGTCTGCTTTCCACTTGAGATTGTGTTTATTCCAGAAGCGGCGAAACGATGCTTTATCCAATATGTAGAGTTGCAAACTAAAAACAGGAAACATAAACAGTAAATCGAAGATAAATTGGTTTCCGGGCGGCACACCAACTTTTTATTTTTTGTCGCTCTTATCTTAGCACATCAACGGTTCATTACAAACGTTACATGCATTTTACCCTTCCGATCTTTCAAAGTGCTTAATTGTACAGAACGCCAAAAAACAAAACGGTAAGACGAAAAGCTATCTCACGTCAAAAGCAGAACAGAATTAATGCAACTAAAGTTATGCGCCGATGACGGTACATACTTGCTGCGAACCTGGCGAACTGATAAGTGATGACCGATCTAATCATTTGGATGCAGACGCACCCATAGGTTTTAAATTCATATAGAAAACATGTAATGAATTATTTTTCGTATAGACATACGCACGAAAAACATAAGTATTAATAAAGTATCTAGTAACGTACGTCTGTGAAATTATATTACATTCAAATGTAAATTAAAAGGTTTGGTCATAAAGTAGTTAGTAAGCTAAGTAAGTTAAAGGTATATTATCTGTAAAACCTGTAAAAACAATATGTTTTCATCTAACTTTAATGTGAGTAAGGCTTAATTTGAGTAATGTTGAGGCTGTATTAAACCCAGTTCTAGTGTTTTCCAACGACTACCGATGTTAAGATTTTAACGTAAAATAGGTATACAGATAATATTTAGCATTGATAACCGATTAGCAACTTTTAATAAAACGAAAAACTCCTTAAAGAATTATCACCGTAATACTCATTTATGTTTTTCTTATATATAACATAAAATATTTAAAAAACATTATGATACCAAATTTATATCTCATAAACATTATTTAAATGTTTTGTACTACTTAGATAGTGATATTTTACCTTAACAAGGTCCTTTTTTTGTTAATTTTCTGTTAGTATTGTGCGCAGTTAAATATGTTGTTACTTTGTATGCGTAGAAAGCGTATGCGGTGTGGCATTGCATTTATCTGCTTTTGATTGAATGCGTAGATATTACAGCAAACTCTACACCACACAAATTAATGGTCTGCACATGGTCTGCACTTTAACTAATTTGTCAAATTGCTATATTTAAAATTTTTATTAGTAGACCAAAGTGACTGATTTTCATATAATTTTAAAAAGATTATAATGACAAAATATTATGATATAACAAAATTAGCAGTAGTAGTATTTTTTATACTACTTTGCTAAAGATGTGATTTTTATTTATTAAAATCCTGAATAAATTTTATTACTAGAATATTATAAAAGTAAACATAACATTATACCAAACAATATATAAATATATTAATTCTTATTATTCGTAAGTGCATCGGCAAAAATGTTGAAACACAGTTTTAAAATTATGTTGAACGCAATTTCTCCTCTAGGACACCACAAAGTTTGCGCGCTTGCAATTTTGAAGTATTGGGATATTTGAAAAAAATGTAGTTTATATTTCTTAAGTACAGTAATAATTAATTATTTGCAGAAAAATCGGAAGTTTAAAAAGAATTGATAAAAGTAAACATGCTATTTAGAGAAAGAATGTTTTCTTTCGTATGTCGTCATGACAAGTCATATGAGAAGATTCTTACTCCATTAACAAATATTGTGTGTTATTTTAAATGCCGCACGCTGTATAAATCTTATTGGATTCATATATTTCTTTCCACGTACATAAACCCAAATATTTCATCCATAATTGATGACTTTCCCACTTATGTCTAAGCATTTTGGAGAAATATTGATTAGTTAAATGCAAATATGTATAGGTCGAAATTGCTTGTATATTGAAGAACTTTTGTTAAGCTTGAGTCTTGAATATTGTTTAATAATATTTCTTTCAATAATATTTTACCAATCTCATCCAAAATTGTATAGAATTGTCGTTTAAATTGCCAACCATTATGTCATTACCATAATATTTCGTACAGAATATCTAAAAAACATTAAAAAATACTTTATTCCCGACTCTTTTCTTGTAAAACCTTTCCATGCGATTGTACTTGCTTATAAAATATGCGTAGATGTAAAACGGCATAGTTAAGCCGATATAACGATTTGTTTACATTTTTTCCGGCATTCGTTTGTAGTTGGACAGTCATTGTAGAAGTTACCGAAATATCTCAATAATTCGGTATACGTTCCTTTATCTTGCCGTCATGTTTAACTTTAACATTTTAGCACATTATAATTCATTCCCATTTTCTTTATGATCCCAAATCAATAACGTTCCAGAATGTCTACAAAAAGTTGGAAACAAAGTAAAGTACACAGGAAAACACCGCATTAAAAATGTTCATTATTCATTCCAGAATTACCGTTAGCTCGCTCTTTCATATTTCCAAAAGGTATTGTATTTGTTAATTCGATTTGAAACTTTTGATGAAAGGGAAACGAAATATATCCATAAAAATAATAACTTTATTCACAAAGTTTTTAAGTTGAAGCACATTCAACAATCAATATATCCATAAAATATTAGTGATAACGGTATGATATTTAAATACCATATTCTTAATATACAGTCTGTTACTAGATATATACATATATATATATATATATATATATATATATATATATATATAGATATATGGAAGATCAACTTCATAATCATAATACTATAGCCTCTAGATAAATAAAGTCGATGTACTTCAGTAAAATTACAACTATAGAAAGTAAAGAAACACACAGAAATATTAACACTAATATCTTAACATATTATGTCACACATTTCAATTTTATTTAAATAGATTTATAGCGGAATTTACACAAACAATACCCTAATATAGTAAACTAATTTGCACTTGCCTTATTTTACATTTTACGATAGCTGGAACTGCATTAATTTCTACAAATCAGATTCAGATAAATTCTTGATTTTTCTTTATAATAATGTAAGACATAATGGCTCTAAGAAATAAATTATCAAAGTATCCGAAAATGTATGTAAGTATTTTAAATAAAGAGTCAGTTTAAAATTTGTTACCGTGAGTGTAAGATCGTAGTTAGAAATGCCAAAATAACAAGAAATATTAATTGAAAAAGGCTTAGCCGTTATAACATGACAAGGTGAAGGGTATTCAATAGCATAAATCGCTAAAAAGTAAAGGTATTAAGAAACTTAGTATTTATGACTCTTAAGAGAATGCAGGAAACAGGTCCTTTGCACTTTGCAACAGAGAACGGTCGGGGCGAAAGAGAGAAACAACAGCCGTTGAGGATCAGTTTGTTATAGTCTCTTCGAAACGAAATAGGTTTTTCACCGCTCCGGATATCACTCAACAACTCAATATCCCACATAATAGTTAAGAGTGTACTTCTCGTAGCAAAGCTAAAACGAAGAATAGCTGTGAAAAAGCCATTGCTAAAACAATAAAATAAGAAAAGAAAACTGGAATATGCCATTCAACGCAAGAATTTGAGTCATGAGCGATGGTATAAAGTTTTTATGGGCAGATAGATCCAAATTCGAAACCTTTACTTCAAAACTTCGATTATTTGTATGGAGGTCTGGTGAAAGCGTGGGTGATCAATACGTGGTTCTTACTGTGAAACATGTGGAAGTAGTATTATGGTTTGGGGTTATTGTGGTGGTACAAGTGTGAGCGATTTGATAAAAATATGATTCTGCGTAAGGAGGGTTATCTGAGTATCTTACAGGAAAACGCCGTGCCAAGTGTGGAAAGATTATGCGGTTAAAACTTTATCTTCCAAGAAAATAACGATCCCAAACATTCATCTCGTTTATGGAGAACTTATTTGATGTCACTCGAGGAAGACAAGTTGATACCGATGATTTGACCACCGAAGAATTCGAAAAAGAGGAGTTAGTCGTGTACGAGACCTTTGGCAGAAGCTCCAGGTAGCACGGATTTAAATTACAGGCGCTATTTTGGAATCTCTCATTAGAAATCAAAGAAAACGTTAATTTTTTAGTCGTTCTTATATATGTGGACCGTAGTGTACATAAACATATTAATGGTTATTACCCAAGCAATGTGCGATAATGTTCCTATGGACATCAACATTAGCTCTATAAAAAAACCAATTTTCTAAACTCATGCATATTTAGGAGAAATAAAAGCAAAGGTATTACCTGTATTAAAAAGAATTGAAAATATTCAAACAATTGAATGAATGCGTGAAGGCGTAAAATGAACGGAATAAAATCGTTTTAAAACCCATAAATAAATTCCTGTTGGAACAAACACGTTTTTCCATTTTTCCTGAAAGAAAAACCTATAACGTACCTGTCTGCTTATTCACTATTCTTTTAATAGATCTAACGATTATTCTTATATTCCTATAGGTAATTTTAAAATCCCTAACTGTGGTTAGGATAAATTACTGACATAAAATCGGAAAATGTAGAAATCTTAAAAAGAAGTAGAAGCCAATATATATATAATATATAAACCAAGTAAATTATAATTTCTATTAAAGACGACGACACTTTTCCTTTGATTTGTTCATTAAATTAAAAGCAGTAAAACCTCTATATATATACATACTAATCTATTCGTCCAAATGTACAAACAATTTATAATTTGAGTTAAAAACCAATAGAAATTGAAACCACTGTAGAATATTTTACTTGGGAGATTGTGTTTAACGATTAGGTTTTAGAGGTTTTGATTGAATGCCCACCAGAAAATAAATTGGTAGTTTAAAATGAATCATTTACGTAGTAAATGTAAATTAATATCCATAATGATATGTATATTCTTGAATAAAAAGAATTTATAGAAAAGTTGCTCTGTTTTCTTGTTGGGGGATGTAAAATTTCTTAAAAGTTATAATTACCATTGTTTTAGAAATTTATATGATATATTTTTACATCAGTATACGGGGAGTAGTCAAATACAAACAGATAAATACATTTAAAGTGGTTATTAATTTTTGCCGTTCTTGGTATTTTATATAAAAAGAAGCAACAATTGCAGAACTACAAATTTTCGCCCTTGAATTTGAAGTATATGCGACATCCAAACACAAAGAATGTTACTCTCCCTTGAATTAAAGCAAAAGCATATGCCACTTCAGAAAATTAAGATGGAATAAGCAGTATTCGTAATAATCAAACACAATGTTAAATATGAAGGCATATATAGTTTTCAAACAATCTTTTCGATATTATGTTCCTTATATAAGATTTTAACTAAGTGGCACAAAAACATTTAGGTTACATAAAAAAATTAAATATATATTAAATAATTTCAAACGGATCTTTTAATATCTACCATATATTATTTTTTGATATATGCATATTTTAGGTATGTTGGTAATGTACATTTTATGTGCAGTCTCATATACTACATGTATACTTATATATATTTTAGTTGAGTGCTTCCGTCGACAATTGAGCAAATATGTTAGCATATTATGGAAAATTATTTATCCTTCCGAATAATATAATTTATTTCTGCATCCTTTGAGGAAGTATCAATTTGATAAATCCAAATATTGGAAAAAATTGTATACTTAAAAAGTTTATGTTTTAAAAAAATATCTTTTCTTTAAAACAGTTTCTTGTACGCGGTTAAACACAATTTAATAATTTAATTCGTGTGTCATAACTGCCCAATATACAGAACGATCCAATCACAACTGAACACGAATAGGTATAACCCGTCATTTGTTGCCCAATCAATTTCTCAGCGCGACAGGTCAGGACCTGTTGTAGTAAGTACCAACAAACATACAGCACATAGCAAGAGAATAATATCGGCGGTGGATGGGTAATATATGAAACACTTACTCTATTTATCGCTATTATTATACAGCATAAATTGAGTAATATTGGCGAAAAATTTGCAGCATAACATAGGTTTCCACATTTCTCTGAATGAACGATGTTTAGTGTGATAAAAGAATGTTCTCATATTTTGTGAAAGACTGTTCAACATCTACGGATGGCATAATTAAAATAATCTTTGAAATTAGTTAACGGATCTACAAATGCACCATCATAAATTTGTCGTAACTTTGTAAAATCGAAATCCTTTTTTGTAACACTATCGGGCTTCTACTACATTTCGTATTCCACTATTGGTATTGACTTCACTAATGAAGAAATATTGTCTACTTTCCCTTAACAGCTACTGTTTGAGCCTGTAAAATTCTCGAATTCGTTTGGAAGATTTGAGGAACACTTCTTTAGTATTTGCTATTAGTGCCTCTACCTTTGGAAAACATTCTCCAATAGTTTGTCTCATAAGATGTAAAGCATGAACTTTACACGCCACATGCAAAAATGTCTTCTTTAAGAGAACTATTTATAGATTGTATTGTTACGGATGAACATACACAGTTGATTCGATTTCTTCACGAACAGATGGTAGATAGTAGATACTTGTTTAGCGCTGTTCGCCTTCCATTATAACTGCTGTGAACCTGGCGAACTGATAAGTGTGACCGATCTAATCATTTGGATGCAGACACACCCATATGTTTTAAATTCGTATAGAAAACATGTACTGAATTATTTTTTGTATAGACATACGCACGAAAAACAATATTACAAGTATTAACAATATATCTAGCAATCTACTTTTATATGTAAGATAATATTACATTCAAATGTAAGTTAAAAGGTTTGGTCATAAGTAGTTGGTAAGCGTTAAAAGTATATTACGTATTAAAGCTGTAAAAACAGTATTTTTTATTTATCTTTAATCTGAGTAAGGCTTAAGGTGAGTAATTTGCTGATGTTAAAATTTTAACATGTAAACTGTAATAGGTAACATATAATATATTTAGCATATATATATATAACCAATGTAATAAAACCAACCAGCATAAATGTCCTTAAAGTATTTAAAATCAAGTATTAACATCATAATACTAATTTATCTTTTTCTTATATATAATACATAAAATATTTAAAAACATTATAATACCAAATTTATATTTCATAAACATCATTTAAATATTTTGTGCTACTTAGATAGAGATATTGTACCTGAACAATGTTTTTTTTTCATCAATTTTCTTAGTATTGCTTGCAGTTGAATATGTTATTTTTTATGCGTACAAAGGATATGAGTTGTTCCATTGGATTTATCTGCTTTTGATTGAATGCGTAGATCTTGAAAGTAATTTTCAATAAAATCTTACCTACTTAGCTCGATTCTTTATATTCTTTTATATTTATTCGAACGTTATTTATTACCGCTAAATAGTAGTTAAAATATTGATTTTCAGCTTTTGTTTGATTGTTTATCATTTGTACTTTAACATCAGAGTTAGCCTTGATATACTGCATGTTGTGGTGGTGAATTTAAACATTTAAGATTTTGTCTAACGAATTAAAAAATGTATATTATAAAATATATCATCAGTACACAAAAACAAATTACCGTGTGCACGATATTCCGTTTAATTAATTACACGACATATATGAGACCATCTAAAATCTTGGATTTTAATACGGACATAACTTCACGCTTTGGAGCCTATCGCAGATATGAAACATGTTAACGACAGAAAAAGGAAAATTCACGTGGGAAACACGAGATTTAACCAAAGACAGATGTTACACTAATCAACACCAAAGTCTCCATGCATGTATATACAATATTATTCAGATAGGATATTATTAAATTTAATGGTCGATTAAACAAGTTGAGTAGCAAGTTCTGTCTTAACATTCAACAATTTCTTTCTCTAAGATTAACATTTCGAAGATTTATTATTATTGCAATATTCTAAATCAACATACTATTTTCAACATAAAATCGATAACGTAAAAATTGCTATCATTTCTATTATTTAAGTTAAGTTCTATTTTAGTAGAAAAATAACCTATAACGTATCGAAATTAGATTCTTCACACGCACTTCATCATATGCGTTGTATAGCCGGCGAAGTGTGGATATTTTAATATGCAAGGCAATCAAACAAGACTAACAGACGAGCGCTTCAAACGGGCACTATTTTGTACACGCATTGCTGGTATTTTTAGCTTTTATGCATTATTATACCAATCAATAAATTATTACTTATTATAGATAATTATTTCTACTATTCACTGTGTATTTCTATATATTATTGTATCGCTGTAACGACAGGACTAAGTCTTTCCTTAAATACCTAAACGCGGAGTTATGCAAGGTATTTCTCAGGATTAATGAGAAGTGTTTAATTGAATATATTTACGATTTAACATTGTTCCCTTCAAAGTATGCCCCTTTGAAATGCACACAGCGTCTCCAACGAGTTTTCCATTCCTGGTAGAAGCTCTGTGTTAAGCTATTTAAAACCTGCGTCATAACTCTTTGGATGTTGTATATTGTTCCGTAATAGGAACCTTTCAATTTCTGCTTAAGCGTCGGAAAAAGAAAGGAATCCACATGGAACCGTATGTGGATTGTACGCCAAGTGTGGGAGTACTGGAATGTTTTTCTCTGCCAAAAAGTCTCTAACCGACAATGAGCTGTGATTTAGGACACTATCATGATGCTTATCATCTTTTTTGATTCTCTTAGAATTATCCACAACGAATTCGTATAGAAAGACCAGGCAGTAAATCAAACCTTTTATGGCGGAGTTCTTGAAAGTTTGCGGAAAAAACTTTTGCGTGTGCAATCTGACGTTATCAGCTCGTGGATCTTGTATCACCACAATGCACACCGTCACACCTCATTGTCGATTAGAGAATTTTTGGCAGTCCTACAATCCATGTACAGCTCCATCTGATTATTTTCTTTTTCCAACGCTTAAGCGGAAATTGAAAGGCTTCCATTACGAAACGATAAACAATATCCAAAGAGCAGCGAAGTAGGTTCTAAACAGCCTAATCGGAACAAGACTTCTAGAATTGTTACCAGTCATGGAGACGTGCACTTTGAATGATACAGTATTGAATTGTAAATACATTAAAACTAATCATTCCTATTAATTCTGAAATATACCTCGTATCCTTGTTGTAGCTCGAAATATTTCCTTTACTACAATTACTTTGTTCACATTCTAATTTGTGACGAAAAGTAGCATAATCGGGTTACATTTAGAGAGCATTAGCGGCTATTCAAAATAATATGATACATGATCACCGCCGAAAACTGTTTCGTGTCGTTGGATTTTAATTTAAAAGAATACGCCAATATTCACTCAATAGATTTCAACTTTAAATAATAAGCTTCTTTAGGGGAGAATTTCCAGGGTACAATTACTAAATATAATAAAAACTGCAGATTATATCAAAAATTACTTAATTATTGCGATAAAACAATATTTTTGAATGACTTCTGAGTTTTTGATGAAAAGTATTTCTTTGTGTAAGAAATAGTCATGAATGAAAATAAATTTCTTTTTCAGTAATCATTGAACCTTTAACATATGCATTTCTAAAATTAATTTATTGACCACAAAAGAAAAATATAACATGAGCGCACTTTCAACGTGTCGATGGGCGTAATTGAGAGTAAGAGGAGGAATACAATATCTATAAGTTAACAAAGTCGAAAGATAGACATGCTATTTTGCAGGACCATTGTTTGTCAGTATGCTAGCTCTATCTAACGGTATTCTCTATTCTTGTTTAACTACTACTACAAAATCCTATCCTCACATCGATCTTTTCAATTTGAATCGATACAATGAAGCCCTCATTCCGTATTACTGCGAGGTGAAGGCTTATTCGTTTCAATTGAAGCCAGTGTTCGATTCAAAAAACCTTTTGGCTTCATCTTCATCAGATTTGACACCTCGAGATTTTATGTTGGAGGAATGCTTGAAAAATTATGCAATGCTTAGTTTGTTTTATAGAATAAAGCAGATATTTCTTTTGTAGGCGCGTACATGAAATTCAAACCGGATTGTTATTGCTATATACTTCTCCGTTTCCTTCTACACTCTTAGTGTCTAAAAAGAGATGTCTTGGAAGGATTGTTCTAAAATTTTTAACTTTTTAGAGTTCTGATTTCTTTTTTTTTTGTTTTAATAATAAGTTGTATTTTAAACTTTTTTGCAATGAAACTTTCCTCTGCGTTGTGTAAAGAGTTTGTTTTTAAGAATAAGGTAAGATTTTATAGATAAGATTATACATCAACTTCCATTTATACTTTTTATAATCTTTAACATTAACAATTACCATATTGGAATTTTTCAGAAAAGCTGCAATATTTCTTTGCATTTCCCTTCCAGTCGTCCTTATAACGATTAATATATATAGACAGATTTTGCAGTTTATGAGCTGATTCTTGTTATTTTTCTCTTCGTCCAATAACAGACTGTATACTAAACGCACATCTAGAGAAGGTAACATTCAACAATTTTTATAAAACATTACAGACAATAATATATATATACAAATATTTTGCATCGGTAAAAAGGCTAATTAAAATAAATACTCTGTTCCATCTTTGAGGGTTCGTCAAAAAGATAGATATCACTTCGTATGTATGTATGTATATATAAAAAGGATACATTTTGGAGTAGCCGATAAAATTTAGAAATTCAAAATGGACGTGTGCAGGATGCTGCAGCCACGGCTGTACAGTTTTGATGGGACGGAGAAGCGGGATTGGACAAACCACTCTCGCGAATAGGTGACAGAGCCGGAGTTTTGGTGCGATGGACGTTGCTGCGCCTTCTTCTTCGATATTGCGGCAGCGGTCTTCGCGCTATGCAACGCATTTGCTGTTGCTGCTGCTGTTGTTCCTGATGCTGCTGCTGCTGTTTTTGCAGGATATTAAGGGCGTTGGTAAGTTCGCTGTCACTAACCATCCGCCTTCTTTGAGGCGGTGGCAATGCCGGTAATGTAAGCTGGTTTCTGGTATTAACTTCCGCCGATATCGGTACCAGATTGCTAATGGTTTGTATAGGTGATACGTCACTGTTTTCTTGAAAATTTGAGGAGGTCAGCGGCATCACTTGATTGTTCTTTGGCGGAAGTGACTGAAATACAAAAATTGGAATCCGCATTATTTAGATTTTGGGGTTTTCATTACATTTTTCAATAATATTTGCTTTAGTCACCTGCTGCACCTTCTTATCAAATTTCAATAATTATGTCGAGAATGTATGTTTAGATTGTGCAAGAGAAAGTCCATGAAATCGTGTATACGTAAAAAAGATTATGATATTTCAGAGAGAACGACATTTAGCGATTAATTTCAAATAAAATGCTGACTACAGCACTAGGTAATTGATGAAAATATAAAAATAGCAACGCACATAATTGCGGGGTTGATGCAGTTAATGCTGGGTCCTTTGCCCTTTCTTTTTTTCCCTAGTGATTTGCCTTCTCGATCCTTAATTAATCTCCTCATCCAATTTTGTCTTTCTTTCTACGCTATGAGGAGTTACGCACATTGTACTCAATCAACTAATAGTAACCATGTATACATATTTGTTATAAACATATCGTCAAATCTATTTATTTTCAAAATTCAATGGCAATATTGTAAAAAGAATTCTTTAATCAAGATTTCTATCACCTGTTAGCGGATCCGTATTCTTGATTCAGAATCGCATAGTTTGCAGGCTCTATTAGAAAAAATTGAATATTTTACCCATACTTGCTATACATGCATATGTATAAACCCTTAAATTATGTACAATGGGGTCGTAGAGTGTGAAATAAAATCCATAGAATCGAAAAGAATATTTTCTTCCGCAAAAAGTTTTTGACAAGTACAATTATTTTACAGAATACGCATATTTTTGTTGAACAATATCTGTTGAATTTACCGACAGTTTCTTAATACCAATTTATATTTTTTTCTTCTGTGTGGGGGAATGTCTTAGTCGCTATTCGATAGTTACAAAAAAGTAATATATTGTATTAGAAAGTGTTAAATATACAATGTTTAACTTCTGTAAATATTTGAGTAAAGACCGCGTCAACTTACGCTTAAAAGAGGTTTATAGTACAATTACAGTTTTTGTAATCTTAAAAATATTATTACACCATATGTTACAATTACAGCTACTTTGCTACGATATTGCCTTTTAACCATTTTATTACTTTTTCTAGAAATTTATGATGATGTAAGTGTATAAGAAACAATTTAACACGAAGAAAAAGCATAATCAAAAACTTATCTAAAGTGTATTTTCAGATTTATATACCTTGAACTGTATAATATAAATTTAATAGAATTAATTTTATTCTTTATGTACGATTTCCATCTTCAAAATGATCTAATGGTTTGGCTAGCAGTATCGAAAATTGGTGTACAATTATGTGTAAATTTTATAAAAATATTATTATTGCTTAAGGTAAAACAATAAAGCATTTACCTTTTTATCACGCTGTTGTCTGTTTCTACTTGATCCAAAGTTACCTAACACTCTAAACAGTACCCTTAATTTAGCGCTGGACCAATGGCCATGTGTCGCTCTATGCGGTCGACCTTCTATGGCAGAAATCATCTTATTCTTCGAATTCCTAGTTACTGTATGTTTACACAACGATATCAAACATCTTGGTTCAACAGGGCTATCAGGACTATCTGGCACATTCACACAACAGTTCCATTTCCGTTTCGTCTTGTGAGTTTTATTTTTGATTGGAACACCGTGCTGGTTTTCGGGCGCAACTTGATTACTGCTCGCGATACACGAATGACAATCTTGGGGTGTAGTTGGAGGTGTTGGCGTGGATTCACTGCAACCAATACCATCATCTACAACTCTACACGTGAAAATAGTTCTTTCTTCGCACACTAAATTTACAGGACGATGATGGTGAAAAGATCTAATGCACTGTTCCCTAATCCCAATTTCTTCTTCGACGTCTACGTTTTGAGGTGTTTGCTGAGCGTCTGTTGGTTGATCTGAGACATAGTTCTGAGCGACATTGGAATTGGTCTGTCGCTGTTGCCTAATGTATTCGTACGTGGTAAGGCCAAGGAACGAGATATAAATGTGAAAGAAACAAAGATGCAGGAGAAGGCCGGCAGTAATTGCTGCGAGAAGACCAAGAGCTGCAACAATTGCGAGGAAAGCGGCGTCACTGGATGGGAGCGAAGATTGGACGGGTGTAGTGGATGAAGTTGAATTTTCTACGGATCGAGATAACCAACCTCCCGGGTCGCTATGATGAAATACCACCTAAAAAAGGATTTTTTAAGTTAGTTGCGTTAGAATTGTATAATCAAGGAACATTCAATTTCTGTTGTCAAGTTTTCTATCTCAAATAATGATACATTAAGAACTGCAAATTTTAGGATTAACGTTATAATTGTAATCTCTGAATTTAAATCTTTTTAAAGCTTTTACTAGAATCGGAACTGGTATACACTGCGTTCATAAAGTAATGCATAACTTCATTGTTAGTTAAGCAAATAATTTTCATAAAATATCTTGAGGTAGCGGGAGGCCGATTTTTGTTTTTGATTTAAGGTTTCCTTCATATAATTTCCGAAATACAGGACGATTCATATTGGAGTACTAATGAAATCGACAGTTTTTCTTTTATAGGATACTCTACGTCCTCCTACATCTCTTATTTCTGTCTTCACTATTAGCCGCTGATTTCAAAAACATATCACATCAGGTGTTAAATTGAATTCAAAGAGGTCAAAATCGCATAAAAGTGTAATTGGTTTTAAGAACTAACAAGTGTAAGCAATTTGCAAGCTTTTGACCTACTAATTGAACTTCTTTAAAATCGTTAATTTTATATACGTGGTCCAATGTTAGCGTCTTAGCATAAAAATATTTGAAATTATTCATGAAATAGTTCATAGCGTCACAGTTTTTACGCAAATATAGCATACCGATTTAGCTCGTAGCTAATGTAAATTTTGTTTGACCAGAACAAAAATTTTCAATTAACGTATCATCTTAGACCGAGGTTTCTTAATTCAAAAAGGTAAAAACAATCCTAAAAGCGCTGTAAATAGCTTACAGCTGTTGCTTCGTTCCACGATTCGTTAATACATGGTCCTCCATAACTGGAATGGATGATCCGCATTATACGGTCGGCAATAAAACTATTTTAAAATGATGTGGTTAATGAGTTCACATGGCCCGCAAGTTCTTTTAATATGCGCATATTATCGCATTATATATTACAAGGTCAATGTACATAAAGAAAAATATTTCCATTTAAGATTGTCCTTTCTATTTAGCATTTCTAATCCTGGACCGTCCCCGCCACCACAATTACGGCTATGCAATGCGCGGCACGAAGAAACATAAATAACACTTGTCGTCCACGAACTAGATGCTATCGTACTTTTGATTTATCGTACACGTTTACAAATAGGAATATTCATAGGTTTTATTGTAATTCCTTCTTAGGACAAAGAATTTAATAATGTTAAGTACTACACAACAATGAAGTGGTAGGGTAGTGTATATAGTATTATTTTGTGTGCTTTTTGTTCGAAACTGCTAATATGAAATCTATCTCATTCCTACAATGATATTGTTGCGCCCATAAAGCTGTTTTTATAATACTTAACTACACTAACTTAAGAAATTTCTGCCATATGCATTCAACGTTGTATTTGTGTTGCAGCTAAAATAAAGAATGCCTACCATAGTGCCGATCGTACAGTGAAACGCCGTGATGCAATCAGGCACTCATGCACTCTTGAGTGCGTGATTTTATACAAATTATTACATGATAAGATCCAGTGCATGTGATGGAGCACCTCTGCCTCATCTTGTTTCAATATTTAATATGATAACGCAGAAAAATTACATTCACTGCCAGAAATTTGCTATTTTAACAAACTCTATCGTTAATATAGTGAATTTGTCATTATTTTGACGCAAGTGTGGTATCATTTCACAGGTATCAGTGTAAACTTCACACCACATAAATTAATAATTCATTCGACAGTCGGTAACTCGGTTGACAATGAGAGTCTGTATCTTCTTGAAGCGATGCATTCCGAATAAATTGTAAATTTATGAGGTGTGAAGTTTATAGAGATACCTATGAATTATACCATATAGTCCTTGCAAAGAAAGGAAAACACCGGTATAAAGAAGTCCAGATATAATATATCCATGCAATTTTTTAAATATTAATTTCATTAACTTGCGTCTTAACAAATGAAGATAACGCTAAATTATTATAATGTCACCAATTTTAAGTAAGAATTGCCTTGCCAAATGTTGTATGTACCAAAGCTTAAATTCAAGTAAGCCTTCTCAAGATGGAGAATCTTTCATAAAGAGGATCTATGCTTAAATTTAATATTGATAATAAATGTGCAAAAAGTAATCATCTTTTGGGACAAGTTGAAATAAAATTGGTAATGATTGACATGAGTGGTACCTATTATTAGGTTTACTTTACTTTTATTACTAAATTGAATTTATTTTGTCGTCTTGTTCATAGTATAAGGGGATGCTCAAAATCAGACACACAATATATTGATGGTATAAGGATCGCTTTAAGTTAATTTGATTTACTTTTATATATATAGAGCCCAATTATTTTGTAATTTTATTTTATTTTAAACCAGAATATGTTTCTTACAAAATTTCTGCAGAGTTAAGTTGAACCTAACTACTATACGAAATATACATTAGTACATAGTACAAATATAGAAATTTTATAAGAAACAGAGTATTTATTATTTTTTTCTTATTAGAAATTCTTTTGTATTTCAGTCCATTAATTTAATCGACTTTGTACCTCCAATAATAAAGTTAGCCATATTTGTTGGATCTAAGACATAACTAATACTCATAAAGATTTCATATTAGGCGCTTTCCCATTAACCAGTAACTTTCTGCAAAAATACGGAATTACCTTATTAAACAGGAAACTTTGGTTTAGTCATCTGCTTCTCTCAAATATTTTCGTATGTTATGTTAGAACTTTTATACGGACTTACTAACAAAATAGTACTTTCTAATCCTATACCCTTCTGAATAAGTTGAACTAACCAATGGATTGCAATTTCGAAAATGTTCAAATAAATGTTATTTATTATTTTATTAACGCTGTCGTATTATGTTCATTATTTATTTTATTGATTCTTCTTACTCTAACAAACCACTAAATTATTCAAAAATTACCGCGTGATTGCTTATTAAATAGTCCATTATTTTTCCTTCGATAACTTGATTTGATTTTAAAGCAATTAACAAGTTTAGTATAACGATATACCTCTGCAATAGCAAGTATGGCGATAAATGCGGCAGCTGCAACCGCTGTCGAAACACACATGAGGAACGGTGGATAGTTTCTACCGCCAATGCAGTGATTCAACCACTTGCAATGATGATCAAATCTTTCAACGCACTTGTTGCAGGCGCTACAATGTTTGGTACGAGGTCCGGAAGTCCTAATGCCGCAAAGATGACATCGTCCTTCTTCAATGACGTGAGCGTGTTTTGAACGGTCTAATTCGGGCACCGGCTCCGGTTCTGTTCGACGTAATTGCGGTTCCGCGGGATCTACTAGTGCCGCTCCCAGATGAGCGGCTAGATGAAGAAGCAACAGCGTGGAAAGGGTGGCGAGGGCTGCAGGCTGCCAGTGTTTAGGTAGGGCTGGAATCAGCACCAGATATGAGCCGACGGTGAGGGCAGCCAGAGCGAGCCACCCGGACACCTGGAGCGGGTGCAGTGGTAATTGAAAACCGTGCTCACGACGCAACTCGCGCCTACCGTCAGCCACACTCAACATTTTTAGTTAACAATGGAGGAAATGACGACGCCATAGCACAGCGACTCAACACGATCTCGCAGCAATACACCCCGTACTCGACTACTAGCAATAATAAAAACAAAAAATCGAGCGACATATACTAACTAACAGCTATATCGTAGGTGGTTCGTCACATGTACGCTGTCCTGAACTTACCGGACCTACGTATCGATCCAATGCGTCACTGTTTTGTTCCGAACTGTGCGCACGTCACCAGAGGGCACCAACAATATCAACAATCATTCCTTTGCCACCTGTTACATGCATGAAAATCTAACAGGTCTCTGCTTATCCTAACGCTGGCACCAGCAGCTAACAACGTTTATACCGTATTTAATAACAGTCTTAAGAAAATACGAAATATTCACGCAAACACGCATTTTGCTGTAGTTCTTTCTTTATTTAACTTACAGAAACGACATTATACCTGCTTTTCATCATTGCAAACACTTTTAATGGAATTTTTAAGCTTAAGTTACAATAGAAGAGTTTCATTCAAAAAATTTAAAACTTTGTACCTGAGAAATTCACTCCAGGATACGGTCAAAACTTTCTTCTGCAGAAAAACATTTTAATTGGTTGAAAATTTAAAAAATGACTTTTAACCGATATCTTCATAACAAAGACGGATAATTTATTAGTGACGTAAAAACATTTCAAAATGGCTTTAAATAATTGTACCATCTTATACTTTTTGAAAGACAAATCGAAGAACATAATTTATTTGTGAGGCTTCTCCAGTTACCTTGATAGAATGAATTACAGCATATGTGAGTAATTTAATAATAATAATAATAACAATAATATGTAATATGTTCAATTGTTTTTCTCTTTCTTAAAAACCAAACTGTGGAAGATGTTATACATAAAACAGGAATTTGCCCCTTTTGTCTATTGATTTTAAAGGACTATTTATGCATCCCCCTGTGTTTTGGCACGCATGCCGAAAACATAAAGACTTATTATCTTTATACGAGAGTAATCTGAACAATCCGGTAACTAAAGCATAGCAAGTAGCAATATTTCAATGAAATGTGTTTTATTTTTCGACATAATCTCCCTCGAAATCAATACGTTTATTTAGTCGATGCCCAGTTTCTTTATGCCTTCACAGAGCTCATTTTTCTCGAGCTCCTCAAAAAATAGTGGTCCACGGCAGCTATCAGTTCCTCATTCGATGTAAATCTCATACTTCTGAGGCGTTTCTCAACCTTTGGGAAGAGATGATAGTCCGACGAAGCTAAATCCGATAAATAAGGGGGATGCTGAAGCGCTTCGAACTTTAATTTGGCCAATTTTGCTTCGACAATTCCGCTCTTGTGAACTGGCGCATTGTTTTGATGGAAAAGGACTTTCTTTTTGCTTTCTTCTGGGTCTTTTTTCGAAAATAGCTGCCTTCAATCGGTCCAAAAGTTTAGAATACTATTGTCGGGTATCGTTTATCCCTTTGGAAGATAACCGATAAACACCACCTTTTAAACATCACCTTTCCTGCGGATAGAATGACTTTGGCCTTCTTTGGACCCAGTTCACCACATTTAGTCCACTGTTTACTTTCCGGTGTGTAGTGGTGGATCCACGTTTCATCGCAAGTCACAAATTGGCGCAAAAAGCCGTTGGATTTTGCCGAAACCGCTTAAAAATATCTTCCACATAATGAAGTATAAATACATTATAACGCATAATAAGGTGTACCGTACGTGTAAACACAGCAGGAAAACAAGGACAGATTACTTCAACGAACTCGGTCAATTTTCATATCGGTCGTGCGTGCGGGCGAGTCCAGACCTAACGTGCCGAAAATTTGGCCAACCCTATATATAACTTCTCGGAAAATAAATGATTGTTAAGAAATAGTTAGAAAGTATTTACGTAAAAAGATATAAGAAAACACTTTTAAATACCGATGTGTTACCATTATAGCATTCATTTCTAAATTTCGTTCCGAGTTACAAATTTTCCTAATTTCTTTGAGTTTGATTAGCATAGGATTATTATATTATAGGTACTTCTGTATACGTTCTTAATCGCTTTAAGTTTATTAGTTCTAGTACAATTTAATTGTAATTTCATAGGGTAATGTTGTATAATAACAGTATAATCTATGCATATCGTTACTATTATTCTAAATACAAGATTTAGCAACTTAACTACTGAAGATATATATAAGTTGTACACGAAATATACATTTAATACAATTATAGACATTTTCGTTATTTTTCCTACATAAAAACCGTTTCATATTTGTAATACGACAGTATTTGCCGCCAGGGAACTTATTTCTACAGATATTTATAATCTAAAACATTAATGTAAAGTAGGGAAGCACTTCATTATTATGTAATATAAACTGCTTTTGAAATGTCTAGCTTCCAAGTCTATTTAGAAGGCATAGCTTTAACTGTTCTAATCCTTATATGCATCCGCTAAAAATATCTCCAATTTCATATGCATTGTTCTATATATGTTAATTAAAAAGCGTTGCATAAGGTACTCAAACGTGTACCTAATTAAAATCGACAACAGGCTAACTAGCTGATTAATAGTTTTCAATTTATAGTTCACATGCATCGGCATGCGACGAGCACAAGCGAAATTGAAAGAGGAACATTTGTAGTAAAGCTTTCTGGTGATTCGATCGATTTTCTTCCGTCGATATTATTAACAGAAGCCTTCTATGTTCGTTGCGTTGCCAACTAAGACCGTAGAATGGATATTATTGTTTGTTCTGTACATGTAGTTGATATTTAAAATTACTTGGGGCAATAGCTGATAAGCAACTTCATACTTGTTAATTGTTATTGTTACACTGCTTTTTAAAGTATTGCGGTACTTGAATGTCAAAATGTAGGATGCACTCAGTTTGCATATTTTTATAAACAAGTATTTTAGGTGCTAAACATTTTTTTAGACTAGACGTGATTGGTATCTTTTCCATTACAATCAATCTGTATTCTACCAACTAAAATTAAAAAATATTTTAATAACATTTAAATTACTTCGTAATTTACATATAAAAATAATAGTAGCGTTACTAACATGGACTTATTAGCCTAATAATAGGGTGTTGAAATGGAAGAATTTTTGCATACTTCATTGAGTCTTGGATGATACACAAAAATAGCAAACAATTTTGGTATTTTTTTTAAGTAATACATCGAATGTAATTCTGTAGTAACCTATAATATTGGCGTCATATGGAAAAAAATAAAAAATTAATTACGAGTGCTCTCTTTTTAACCTCAAATAGGTCATAGAAACAAATCAAGTGTAAACAATAAAATGAATATATTACCAAAATTTATGTACAAACATAACCACTTTTCTACATAATCACCGTGAAGATTGATGCATTTGTCACATCTATGGACGAGACTTCTAATCTCCTCGACCCTCCAGCCACTTGTTCAGTTCACGAAAGAGTTGGAAGTCGTTTGGCGCTATGTCTGGGCTATACGCCGGATATACAAAAACTTTCCATCGAAATTGTTCAAGAAGTCGGTGAGTTACAGCAGCAATGTGAGGACGGGCGTTGTCATGAATGAGAAGAACTCCAAAAGTCAGGATGCCTCTTCTTTTGCTCTGAGTGGCTCTCCGCAATAAACAACTGCTTGCAGGAATGGAATTACACTACGCAACTTCTATTTGACGAGAGAATCAATTGTAACAGGCATGTTCACGTGCCTGCAATTCAGGTGTCATTTTCTGTCCATTCCCGTCTCACACCGCCTCCGCAACTGTTTACAGGCACGAACTGAGGTTGACAAAAAGACAACCCTTGTAATATAGAGTCTGTTCTATTCAAAATAAGAGAGTTGAAATTCACTTCAATTAGGATCGAAGTGGATTTAAACTGATAGACGTCTGAAAATGTTTTATAAGGAACCAGTAAGCACAAAAACATACATGTATAATTTTTTTTATTTGTACTTTAATTGGTTCTCCATATACTTCCAATTGATGACCAACACTGAACACCTGTACTGTAAATAAACGCATATTGGGGTATACCCCAAAAATCATCATGCGTCCTCTTTTATTTTTGTTGACGACTTTTAAGCCTGTTTATGTAATAGTAATTATTGTAATAAGAATAACAACAATCATCATAATAATGATAATAGTAATAGTTATAGTTTTCACAATCAGCAGATGCCCCCCGACACGCCTTCCCAAAAAGTTAATTTTGAAATGAGTAATATAAGTAATAAGTTCCATTAATTCTCAAGACTATGCTCAATAATAAATTGATTATTGAATAAGAACCACAGCTTTAAGAAACATTTATAATAACGTAGGTAATATATAATAATCCTTTGCCACTAAGTATGTGCTTGTCAATGGCAATTATTTGCGTAGTGTTAAAATCATGGTAATAAAAGCTCTTTCCTATTAAAAAGATAGTCTCTAAACCAGTGGGTTATGGGTCTTCTAATTCCGGTGTTGTGAAGTTCATGTAATAGTATATCATAATCTAGGCAGTCGAACGGTTTTGAAAAGCCTATAAATATATAAGCAGCAAAACACCTCTGTCTAGACTATTGTTGACCACGTTCGCGAACATCTTCAGTAGATCATTGGTGCCTCTTTCCTCTTGACAACCAAACTGGTTTTCATCGAATATGTTAAAGTTCCCGAGGTACTTTTTGATACCACACAGTATTCCAATTCTTTTTCTTCTATAAAAGACGAAACTGAGATCGGACGGTAATTTCTATAGTCGTCGCATGTACTCTTTTTATAAATAAGATATATTAAAGATACTTTTAGTGCATCCACTAATAAATAACTAACTAACATGTCACTAGCTGCATCTAGTGACATGTTAATTAGCTTTAACAGAGAATATTGGAAGATATGCCAGTTTTCACTTATAGTTTTAATATGAATATTTTTGATTACAGGTCCTTTATTGTTGTTTACTCGATCCATTATCTTTTGTAATTCTCTGGCGCTGAAATCAAGTAGCATCATAGATTGAAGTTGTGTCTTGCTTCCTGTTGTATATATTTTTTGATTACAGTAGTGTGAAAGTTTGTCTACTTCTTGGTTGAAGTATTGCTAAAAGTATTTGCTAAAAGTATTTGCTAAAAGTATTTGCTAATATTATATATAAATTGTGTTGTACTAGTTTTTCCACCAAATATATGTTTCCTATTTAATATTTCTTTGATCTTTCGCCAGGTTTGCTTTTCATGTTCCCTTTGGTTTGTTGCAGAATCTTTCCATAATAACCCCTTTTGCACGAATTAATTTGTTTAGTCACATTATTTCTAACATTACCCCCAAATTTTTTCCACGTTCGAAAATCTTTGTCTCTGTCTCGCACTGTATTCAATAACTTTCTTTTCGTCCAAGGTATACTAGATTAGTCGATATTTTGAAGAACAGTGTTGCTGTAGCCTGCTCGTAAATTCTTGAATTTCTTGTAGAAGATGCTCGCTTATTTAGAAGGTTGAAGGTTTTACAACGAAACTCAATGCGCATGCGCAAAAAATATTTAAAAAATAAAATCTATTCATGATTTCCACTCTAGTCTATGTACAGTTATTATGTATGTAAGATATATAATATGCACAATCATTGCTGTGTATGCTTTCACCTTTAGATTTTGCTATATAAGATACCGCCGCAGCGTGTACGTAGTCAATGCTGTGTTTAAAGTGTTATAGACTTCTTCAGAAGCTTTGTTAAAGGCACCTTTGTATAGGGGAGCCCTATTTAGTTTGTTATTTTGATAAGCGTGCCTCGGTGTTGTACTTATTTATATGTCCCTTTCAGGGAGCCAAATACTTTTTCTTTGCCTTGAATGTGTCTAAGGGACTTGACCCTGTTTCATTGGTTTGTGTTTGTAGGGGAACAAAACGCTCTCGTTATTTGTACCTTTATAGGGAAACCCAACCCTAACTCTGCCTGAACGCCTGGTTAAGGGCGACAATAGCGATAATAGCCGATCTCAAAACAAGAGTATATAATGTCACAGCTACACAGGCGTAGTAGAAATAATACGCTATGTACTCTCTAGCTCTTTGCTACTGCCCCCTTGTAGAAGAGAAAAAGTCAGTAACCAACAAATGTGCGAACAGTGCACCGACAAGGAAAATGGCAGAGTTGAAGTCGACATGATATATATTTAGATTGAGATTTAATACGTGAAACTCATCCGTATCGATGGATAAATAAATGAACAAATTCCCCTTATAATGGAAGACCGCCAACTTGAAGCGGACGGATAGCACTTGTTAAAGCTGTCTATACATACGCTCCGAGGAAGCTAGAAAAATGATTGCCGCTACAATCTCTACAGAAGATAAATGTATGTATAAACGACAACTAATGCCGTAGCTTCGATGATCGATAATAGAAAGCCGAGAAATCGTACTTGGTAAGCGTGCTGCTATATAGGATCCGACGAAGCTATAATAAGGGCCGAGAGTGAACGATCGGGTTGGTCTAGCAATTTCATTAAAGTTGTACTCTATGTTCTATTTATAACAAGAAAATTGAAGGAAAGAACTGTAATTTTATATTCTATGGTTGGTTTGGGAGGTTAATTATGCTCCTTTAATTAATTTATTTTCAGTATATCACTATCGTTTTTAGAATTATAAATTTAGATACATCGTCATTGGTGGGTATAGAATCATCGCTCCACAGAACACGTATTAAAGTCTTCTCGAATCCTATTTAAGATTCTGTTACATGATATGGATAAAAAAGATTTTATAGGAATATTTACTGTTGAAAATAACTATCGGGCCCTAACGGAGGGATCTTCTTTTATTGCGTCTAGAATTTGCTTTTCTAGTTGATCAACCAGCACTAGCATTTCTTGTATTACGGACCAGTTTCACGAAAACGTTGGTCTAGCCATCGAAATAAATTTCCGCTAGGATGACTCCGATTTCAGAAGGGCATCGATGGACTTGTTTTGCCAGATTAGCGTTTCCATGTTTATGTATTACGTTTTTCACTACACAAGCAGTAAAAAACATTACGAAAAAAGTAGATATTGCGAAAAATTATAACATTAAAGTAGAATTAAATACATAAATGTAAAAATTTTACAAAAATATTTTTGATTAAAATCGCATTAAAATATAAACTTATTATTTTATAACGTTCCCAAATGTACTTTTCGACAAAGTAAGTTCATAATGAAATGTTAAAAACAAACTTCGAAGTCAACAAGTAAACATTTGCGAGAAAATAGTATCAAGAATTCTTTTTTATTCTAAATTTCAGCAATCTATATCCACGGATATCGAACAATAACGTTTATTTATGAATTAAAAGTCGAGAAGCTTGTGATGTGGTATAATATTTCGATTTTGAGACTTTTGCGCGAATTTGAACGCACTCTATATACGGACCTACATACAAAATACAAAGGGTCTTCCAAATAAGGAGGTTTAATGATATGGTGGAGACATTAGTCCCCAAAATGTAGTGGTTAAGTCAATTCTAAACCATATTTTATCATAGAAGACATTGTTGAAACTTTCAGAAAAAAAAATGGGGAGTTTGTTGCCCTCTTGTGCTCCTCATGTTTACCAAACCAGCTTCTACTAGATGTATGAGCATACTTACGAATTCCTTGTAATATATCTTGGAGAGGTATTTCAAATTTGTTGTATTCTACAGGTAGCTACATAATCAAGGAATGGCTGGTATGCCTCGACGTATTAGGAAAAGGAAAAAACAACAAAGAATATATTTCCCCTATTCTGCTGATAATGTTCTAAACTTATACAAATTACCTTTTTATGTACATTGAGAGCAAAAGGTACGTTAATTGCAATGGCATGTCGGAAAGCCGAAGTTTCTGGAAATTACCATGCTTGTTGTTTGGAAGGATCTTATTGGATCGGGTTTAAATAAAAATTAACATTAATCTACGTACTATTGATATTTCAACGCTTTTAATGTATTGTCCTTTAACTCAAAATAGAAGATTCTTCAGCTTTGAGGAGGATCTCCTAAATAGTTGTGTAGTGGTTTATATCTTGGCAGAACCCAGTAAAATCAGTAAATAAGCAATTAAATTGTCCTATTATTAAATGTAATTTATTCATATACTCGTGAGATATTTATATCACTAAATTGTTTTTATAAATACTTTTCCATAAATTAAAATCGTTCATGAATTGCAACGCACAGGAAACCATCTAAATATCTAGAAACTAATAGTAACTGCATTAGTACCATTCGGGAATTTTGTAGGCACCGTACAATTTTCGTGGTACTGAAAACATAACCATCTGCTCCTTGAACGCATTTTCCCACGAACAAAATGCAAATTCCTAAAGCTTTACTACGTAACATGCAAACACGTGCATGAAAAATACAAACAACCATTTTTATTATGGCTTTTTGCGAGGATACCTTCGAACTGTGCTACTTCCACTTGATGTTAACGACAGCTCCACAAGCTTGTAAACATCCATATATTGGCGGATTTTACCATTCATCTATTTTGAGAGCTATTCTTCTTAACTATTAGAATTTTCTATATGAGTTTCGCAAGATGCAGTAAGTATTAAGTTTTCCGGGAAATAATTTATCGAGCACATTTGCAAGATTAAATTGTCACGCATACCACAAATTTTATATCCGATTTTCCTTCAAATGTTTTGAGTTTACTAACAATCGATTGACGCATGCATGTTCTAAAAAGAGCCCGCTACAGGAATGTGAAAATAACATTTTTAAATGATGACTGAGGAGATAATCTAAAATACAACATAAGATGCGAAATAAAAGCCGAATAACAATTGTTACAAAAGTCATATCAGTCATTATACAAAAGAGAAAGTGCGTGTGTCTATTTAAACTGCTATTTTTTGAAAGACAACCTTCAAATATCAATTAAAACACAACTAATATATCATTATAGAAAACTTCGCTTCCTGATTTATGTATAAAAAGGTAAGTAGAACATCGTCCCACAGAAGTTCCTCACGTAACTTTGCCAGCAATAGCGAACAAAATGAACGTCTTCGTAAGTTTTACAAATATTTCGTATGCTTTTATTAAAATGTTTCCATTTCAGATTTGCGTTGCCCTCCTCGTTGCTACCGCTTTCGCTTCGCCAGTTAAAGACGAAGCTGTTGTAGACGTAGTGCAAGACACAGAAGGTTATTTCAAGTACAGTTTCGTTTCTAAAAATATTACAAGAGAAGAAGAAAGGCAACACGACGGATCAATTAAGGGCTTCTTCTCATTCGTTGACGACAGTGGTGCGAGACAGACTATCCACTACACTTCTGGACCAGATGGATTCGCCGCTGAAGGAGATTCCATCCCAGCTGATCTTCCGGAAGTCGCTGAGGCTCGTAAACAGCACGAAGTAATATCTGAGAAAATCAGAAGCCTTTTACCCGCCCTAAAATCAGACAACCTTGTTGATGAAGTACCTGAAGTACCATTGACAAAAGAAGAATTCCTCGAGGCCGTATCTGAAGCTCTAAATCCCTCGATAAATGTAGCAGTACCAGATTCTCCAGACGTCGCTGAAGCTAAAAAAGAATTTTACAAATCTTTCCAATCTGCATTAGAATAAGTTTGTTAATATTAGTCTTTTTAAGTTAATAAAGTGTATCGACTGAATTCACGCATTTTAAGCTTCTTAAACATCTCCCTATTTGAACTATTTTCACAGTAACTACCTATCAATTAGTCACACGTAAAATAAGCTTTTATTAAAGAACCAATTTCTGTATTCATAAACTACGGTGTGTTACTTTACTTTAAAAAAATATTGGGTAATATTTCAAGAAATCGTAACAAAAAAAAACAAATTTCTAAATAAAAAAGTCTTTCGCTCATAATCATTCACCAGTTCGCTGTTATAAAACATTTCGGTACAAAGTATAAACACATTCATACTCAATGTAAAAATTAAGTAAATCGCTTTTTAATGTCCAATAGAATTAACTATTTAATTGCTTTAGTAAGTCAAGTAGACAAATTGCAGCTGATAATACGACAGAACTTCTATTGTTTTCCTAGAAAGAGATTTTATAGACATTCTAGTGACCGTAGTTACAATTTATCGAGCATCTGTACAGGATATTTCCTTATATTTTAGCCAGTAACTAAATAGTTTATCTCCAACAGCGTTCATAGCAAGTAACAGAAAACTTGAAATTATAGCAAGAATGAAAGTTTATATCAAAGTTACTAACAACATTCTAGAGGCAAACAATGAGTATCTACGATCTGTGAGAATACACAGAAACCTTTCCAACAATTTCTCGTAATTTAATGCTCTGTGGCGATGAAAGATGAATTAATTAATAGAAAAATGTTGGCAAAATGATCATAATTAATTACGGTTAGGTGTTTTTGTCGTTCGGTTACATTTCCCATAAAGGCATATAATCAAATTATTTAGCATTACTTAACACAACAGACTTCTTCCGTTAATACTAACACTACAGAATAGGTTTAGCAGTAACACCTTCCCTTTCTATTAGCGAAGATAACCTTGAAATATCAATTAAAATACTAGTAATATCCCATTAAAGAAAGCATAATTTCCTGGTTTGGCTATAAAAACGTATTCCCAACATCGTTTTGCATCAGTTCTACAAGTAACTTTGCCGACAATATCAAAGAAAATGAACGCCTTCGTAAGTTTTACAAACATTTCGTAGGCTTTTATGAAAATGTTCATATTTCAGATTTGCGTTGCCCTTCTCGTTGCTACCGCTTTCGCTTCACCAATTAAAGATGAAGCTGTTGTAGACGTAGTGCAAGACACAGAAGGTTATTTCAAGTACAGTTTCGTCTCTAAAAATATTACAAGAGAAGAGGAAAGGCAACATGACGGTTCAATCAAAGGTTTCTTCTCATTCGTTGGTGACAATGGTACGAGACAGACTATCCACTACACTTCTGGACCTGATGGATTTGCCGCTGAAGGAGATTCCATTCCAGCTGATCTTCCGGAAGTCGCCGATGCTCGTAAACAACATAAAGTAATATCTGAGAAAATTAGAAGCCTTCTACCCGCCCTAAAATCAGACAACCTTGTTGATGAACTACCCGAAGTACCACTGACCAAAGAAGAATTCCTCGAAGCCGTATCTGAAGCTCTAAATCCCTCGATAAATGTCGCAGTGCCAGATTCTCCAGAAGTCGCTGAAGCTAAAAAGGAATTCTACAAATCTTTCCAAACAGCATTAGAATAAATTTGTTAATATGTGTAGTCGTTTTAAATTAATAAAGTGTATCGACTGAACTCACGTATTTTAAAGTTCCTAAACATCTCCCAATTTGAACTACTTCCACCTATCAATTAGCTAAATGTAAAATAAGCTTTTCTTAAAGAACCAATTTCTGTATTAATAAAGTATGGAGTGTTAATTTACTTTAAAACAATATTAGGCCATATGTCAAGAAATCGACAAAAAGACTAGCGACCTCCAAATAGAGAATTCTTCCGGACATTATCATTCACCGGTTCTTTGTTAGAAAATATTTTGATGCAAGGTATAAACACATTCACATTCAATGCAAATTTTAATTAAATCACTCTTTAATATTTAATAGGATTAAGTATTCAATTGCTTTAGTAAGTCAACTTAACAAATTGTCACTGATAATATGTTAGAACATTTGTTGCTTTCGTATAAAGAGATTCTGGAAACATTCCATTGGCCACAATTATAAGTTATTTCAACGAATATTGAAATGTATGTGTTGCACTTTTATTCTATATTCAAATCTTATTGACAAATAACCGCTTTCTAGTTTATTTTGCGTATCTGTACAAAGTGTTTTCTTATATTTTAGCCAATAGCTAAATAGTATATATTAAATGGCGTTCAGATGAAGTAACAGAATACTTGAAATTATAGCAAGAACGAAAGTTTATATAAAAGTTATTCACAATATTCTAGAAGCATACAATGAGTATCTAGTATCTAAGATCTGTGAGAATATACAGAAACCTTTCCAACAATTTCTTGTAATTTTATGCTATGTAGTAATGAAAGAAGAATTAATGAATAGAAAAATGTTAGGAAAATAATCTTGATTAATTAGGCTTAAGCGTATTTGCCCTTTGCTTACATTTTCTGTAAAGGTAATGATGACATTATTTGGCATTACCTTAAACAATAGACTTCTTCCGTTAATACTAACCCTACGGAATAGATTAAACGGTAGCACTTTTATTTATTCTTTAGCGAAGGTAACCTTGAAATATCAATTACAACTCTATTAATATTCCATTAAAGAAAGCATAATTTTCTCATTTGCCTATAAAAAGGTAGGCAGAATATCGTTTTGCGTCAGTTCCACAATTAACTTTGCCAGCAATAACAAAGAAAATGAACGCCTTCGTAAGTCTTACAAATATTTCGTAAACTTTTATTAAAATGTTTATATTTCAGATTTGCGTCGCCCTTCTCGTTGTTACCGCTTTCGCTTCGCCAGTAAAAGATGAAGCTGTTGTAGACGTAGTGCAAGACACAGAAGGTTATTTCAAGTACAGTTTCGTTTCTAAAAATATTACAAGAGAAGAGGAAAGGCAACACGACGGATCAATTAAAGGTTTCTTCTCATTCGTTGATGATAGTGGTACGAGACAGACTATCCACTACACTTCTGGACCTGATGGATTTGCCGCTGAAGGAGATTCCATTCCAGCTGATCTTCCGGAAGTTGCCGAGGCTCGTAAGCAGCATGAAGTAATATCTGAGAAAATTAGAAGCCTTTTACCCGCCTTGAAATCAGACAACCTTGTTGATGAACTACCCGAAGTACCACTGACCAAAGAAGAATTTCTCGAAGCCGTATCTGAAGCTCTAAATCCCTCAATAAATGTCGCAGTGCCAGATTCTCCAGAAGTCGCTGAAGCTAAAAAGGAATTCTACAAATCTTTCCAAACAGCATTAGAATAATTTTGTTAACATGCGTAGTCCGTTTAAGTTAATAAAGAGTATAGACTGAATTTACGTAATTTAAATTTCTTAAACATCTCCCTATTTGAACTATTTTCACAGTGACTGCCTATCAATTAGTTACATTTAAAATAAGTTCTCCTTAAAGAACCAATTTCTATATTAATAAAGTATGGATATTAAAACAATATTACACAATATTTCAACAAATCATAACGAAAAGTCTAACGATCTCCAATTAGAGAATTCTTCCGGACATTATCATTGAGTAATTCACCAATTAAAGATGAAGCTATTGTAGATGTAGAGCAAGACGCAGAAGGTTATTTTAAGTACAGTTTCGTCTTTAAAAATATTACAAGAGGAAAGGCAACACGACTGATCAATTAAAGGCTTCTTCTCATTCGTTAACGACAGTGGTACGAGACAGACTATCCATTACACTTCTGGACCTGATGGAATTGCTGCTGAAGGAGATTCCATTCCAGTTGATCTTCCGGAAGTCGAGGCTCGTAAACAACACGAAGTGATATCTGAGAAAATCAGAAGCCTTTTACGCGCTCTGAAATCAGAGAACCTCATTGATGATGTACCTGAAACACCACTAACCAAAAAAGAATTCCTAGAGGCCGTATCTGAAGCTCTAAATCCCTCGATAAATGTCGGCGTTCTTGATTCTCCTGAAGTCGCTGAAGCTAAAAAAGAATTGTACAAATCTTTTCAAACTGCATTAGGATAATTTTGTTAATATACGTCTTTTATAGCTAATAAAATGTATCGAATGAATTCACGTATTTTTAAAATAAAGCTTCTTAGAGTATTTCCCACTCCCCTATTCCAACAGTGACAACTTTTCAATTCGCGCTTGTAAAATAAGCTTTTCTTAAAAAGTCAGCTTCTATCATAATGAAGTATGAAGTGCTACTTTACTATCAAACATTATTAGACAATGCTTGAAGTAATTTTAACAAATAGACCAACGATCTCCATATAGAAAATCGTTTAAGAGATTATTCTTCACCACTAGAGAAATATTGATAGAATAATTATAGGTGTTCTTTAATATTCGTCTACATCTTTTATGAACTTCTGATTTACACAATGGCCTATTTTCGTTAATGTTAGCCTTACAGTCCTAGATCAAGTGATAGTACTTCTCTGAAAATCTCATGAAAACTTAACATGATGCTAGTTTCAAGCAGAAAGAAAACAAAACGATGCAACTGCAGTTAGCAAATACAGCGCTAACAAAAATGATAGATTACGTTAGCATGTCCAAAAAGATGGTAGTAAAGTGACGTATCTAGGCGTATAATTATTTTCGTACTACGAGGGTAAAATGTTTCTGGAATCGACAAAAAAAACACGGTATTGATGTGGTTTTTTATTTTTATTTTTCGATATAGTCTCCTCGAAGATCAATACACCTTTTCAAACGGTGTTCCAGTCTGTAGCGGCTATGAGCTTCTCATTTGAAGCAAATCTCTTTCCCAGCAGTGATTTGGTTTGGGAATAGGAAAAAGTCGCTGGGGGGGATAGGTCCGGTGAATATGGAGGATGAGAGACTAATTCGTAGCGTAACTCATTCAATTTGGACTCAACGGTGCGGGGTGAATGAGCCGGCGCATTGTCGTAATAGAAAAGTACTTTTTTCCGCTGCAAACGGGGCCTTTTCTTCTTTAATATTGTATAGAATCGGGTCAATAAATCGCTATAATATTGCCCAGAGATCGTTGTTCCCTTCTGCAGATAGTCGATGAGGATCACATCTTGGGAATCCCAAAAAATGGTCGCCATAACATTTCCGGCCGATGGAACGGTCTTTGCTTACTTCGGAGCTGATTCGTCTGGAAAAGTCCACTGCTTCGACTATGGAGGATCCAACTCTCATCCACAGTTACGAAGCGCATGAAGAATTTCCTTGGATTGCGTTGGATCTTGGCAACGCACTCCGCCGAATCGGTCACCTGATTTTGTTTGTGCTACGGTGGCAGCAAACGCGGTACCCATCACGCCGAAAGCTTTTTCATACCCAAAATTTCGTGTAGTTTATGGTCAACGCGTTCTTCTGAGATACCTGTTGTTTCTGCTATCTCTTCAGGTTCAACCGGCGATCGCCTAACACGAAATCATGGATCTTGTCGACCATTTCATCGTCGGTAGCGGTTTTTCGGCGTCCACTGCATGGTTTGTCAGTTATGCTTGTGCGGCCACGCTCGAACTGGCTCACGGAGAAGCTGACGGCCGAAAATGATGAAATGCATCCGCTTTGTACCTCTTGCAAAATATTTCGAATTTCCTTTGCCGTTTTCCCAGCCATCCAGAAGTACTTTATCACTGCACGAAATTCGATTCTATCCATTTTTGCGAAACCGCCTGACGCTAAACAAAACACAACTATTGACAGTAGACGTCTGAAATGTTGACAGTTGTCATAAAAAAGGTTGCCCTTCCCGACCAATGAATCCACTTCAACCTTTATGCGCCATCTCTTGCCGATTCCGGAAAAAATTCAGATCGCCCTTGTATTCCATTGCACTGAAACTTTATCGCCTTAAACAGTGAATGTGTATAGAGAGCTGATAGTGAAATTGGAATGTCTTGTAACTGTTGGGTTCATCTAGTTTCCCGAATAATTTCTCGCTTGCACCACTTTAGGGACATCATGGATGTATTTGATTGATAAGCCTGTCCGTCCAGCTAGTGAGTTAGCAATAATGCGATTGATTTCATTATCAGTCGATACTACAAATCAATAAAATGTTGTTATTATCGCTATTGTTGTACCAGTAATTGATTAATAATTACATGAATTAAGTAGTGTATCAGTTAATACGTATAGTATATATAATTATCTCCTAAACAACAAAATCATTCCCACTGGTGTTCAATTGAGGTTTATGTTTGTACGAAATTAAAATGAAACTAAATATTAGTTTCATAAAATTCAATATGTTATATACGACTTGGCCAAATATACCAACTAATAACTAACGGTAATGCATAACGTTTTTATTAATACATTTTTTACAACGGTCAATTGCCTAGTCAATCCATACAAAAAAATTATAAGAATGTTTAGGATCGAACTACAAGCTAAACACACTACAAAGTATTCTGCATTGGTAAATCTTGTATGATCATATTATTTTTTTAATAAAAAAAATACGTAGTTTCCTCTCATTTGTCTATCTAATTACAATAAAGAACCAATAACTTATTGGCGTACTTTTACATTTTTTAGAATCTAAACAATAAGCGAGGCACATACCGTGCAGTTAACGCCTAAAGATTAAAGAGAATTGTATCTCATCTTGAGGACCTAAATTTCCAACTATCAAAACAAATGACGGACACAAAGTACCTTCTCTCCAACTCCCTTCTAAATTGAATACTTAGCCGTGTAATTAAACAGTGATTGCGTTAATTAGAACGACTATCCTTGTCCGTTTCAAAGTCGTTTTGATAATGTGCACTTACGAAAAGAGAAAGGTGACGGCACTCTGGTGATAAGCAGGTGCTTTTAGGCTAAATTCGATCCGTATAAAATCCGACGATCTATCACAACAAAGTCAGTGTTACGATCAAATCTGAACAGCTACAAGCTACAACATGAATACTATTGTAAGTATCCATATTAATTGTTTCACGATTATTTTATAACAATAGCAACTGTTTGTTTTCTGTTTATAGGCTCTCTTTGCTTTCCTTATTGCTACAGCTGCAGCACTTCCCACCGAGGATGAGGCCGTCGTTGATTTAGTCCAAGGCACTGATGGTTACTATAAATATTCTCTAAAATCTAAAAACATCTCCTTGGAAGAGGAAAGACTCGTTGATGGTTCAGTGAGCGGTTACTACTCCTACATCGACAAAGATGGCAACAAACAAGTGATCCATTACACTTCTGGGGTTGACGGATTTGCTGCAGAAGGTCCGTCCGTACCAGTTGACCTTCCAGAAGTGGCCCAAGCGCGTAAAGCGCATCTAAGCGTGGTAGATCAAATTAGAAGCGTGTTACCAGCGCTAAAATCTGATTACCTTGTCGATGAACAACCTGAAGTTCCATTGAGTAAGGAGGAATTTTTGCAAGCCATAGCGAAAGTACTGAATCCTGATTTACCAGTAGCACTCGAAGAAACTGCAGAAGTTAATGAAGCTAAGAAGGAGTTCTTTAAAGCATTCTCTAGTACTTTGGAAAATTAATTACACATCATGTAATTAATTTATAATAGCAAATTGAGTTGTAAATACTTATAAAATAAATAGTTGCGATATAAAGTTTATAGTTTTGTTTCAAACGAAATTTCAGCGTCGGGATGGGAATTTGAACCTCTAACCCTTTGATGATCTACTTCGGACAATCTACGTTAAGATGCTTTCGTTAACGCAAAAGTCACGTAAAAAATAGCTCGACTACACCTCCATCGTTTTCTCCGCACTCATACGCACTATTTTTACGTCCTCATTTCGTTTATAATACTTATAAATAACTTCCATTCATCAATAAAATTTCACATTTTCTCAATGAATGATATTTTTAGCAGAAACTTTTATTACATCAGCTGAACGCTATTACCTTAAATTTAGCAACATCAGCCGGGCAATTTCAAACACTTTTTACTGCCTCAAACAACAATTCGAAAAGCGATACATCGAAACGTATTTTCAAAAGTTGCACAGCTTAAAATAACCAAATTTCTAAAGAAAGGAAAAATGGTACAAAGTAAGTTGGCACTCGTTAATAATTAATAAGTATAACAAACGGAATTCCGTCTTATATGTTTGATTGGTTATTGGCCCTCTGTGATTCGAGATACGCAGTTCTTTCTATATAAACATTCTGAATTTTATGGATCTGTTGTTACATAAAAGAATGTACAGTGATGTTTGGAAGTAACGAATTTTGATGGCTTCAGTTTAGGTAATTTGAATTTTACAATTTTATAACACACTAATAACAAGCCAACAGATTTGCACGCATTACTACTTACATTGTTTATGACTAGCTTTCTGCTTGTCCTATTTGCTGAAATTATCTTTGGCGCAAATAGATCATAAATTGAACTTCTTCAAAAAAATCGATTGTTTCAAATGTCTATCGATTCGTAGACTATTTGACTCCTGATTTATAGCACCACTGCCAAGTATTCCCACTAGCAGACATGTAGTCTCTATGTTTTTAATCTACGGTTTTTTGAATTGTAATCAGAAACTTGTAAAGCTTATTAATATTTTTCTATGAGATTATAGCATTCACAATATAATATTTCTAATTTTCTTTATACATAATTTTCCTAATTCAGCTTTCCATATGCTTAACACCCAATGGGAATACATTGGCTGGTTTAACGTTACTACATTGCATTGGTTGAATACACGTTACACATTACAACAACAGCGTTAATTTTATAACCATATTTCTACCAAATGCCAAACGTATAATCGTAACCAATTCTTTCAATTCTCTTAGAAAACGAAGTTGCTTTCTTTTCAACGTTATTTTACGCAATTACAACAATGTCATAAAGAGACGTTTAACAAACTTTGAATTAAACAGCGTTCTAAACTTGTAATTGGAGAGCAATGTTGTTTAATACATTTACATCAACGTTATGTGAAAGATAAAATATTGAATTGAACGGTATATTTAGCTATTGATGTATGTATGTACGTATTAAGGAGTTTTCGGGCAACTTACGGTAACGTATATGAACTTACGGTTTAGATTTTATGTCAGTATAAAAGGAGCATCTGTAAATCTATCGTGCATACTATTTTAGGGTAGCTTACCCAAAAACACACTACTGTCTAAATGCTACGCTATCTTATGCAATTACTACAGCATTATGAAAAACGTTAAGAAAACATTGAATTAAAGAACACTTTTATTAATGCTGTGAATTATACCAAAAAACAACATTACTTTATATGGTTAGGTTGTTCATAGAACCCGAAATGAAAAGTAATAAAGTAATAAAAATGGTCAACGTTATGCAAACTGACACAATCTATCTTTTTTTACTTTATATTACTTAAAGACTCAAAAGATTTATATTTTATATTCGCTTCATTAAACACCCACCTTAAAAACGTTACAATACCGTTGTATAGGTGTTAATAGGGTAACCTGAGGTAAACTCTACGCCAACACTAAAGTCACCTAACCACTTACGGTATTTTTCAGTAATGCATAGAAGCTTAGAATACACTTCGTATGCAAGAAGAAATACACTCTCATCTGGTGAATGGTACCACAGTTCAAGAATCTCTTGTGTTGATGAGAATGAAACTTATATTTACAATTAGGAAAATTCACACATTCATATGTTTGCTTAACGTTACTTGTAGATGTGTTTGGTTATTGTTGCGAAAAACTTCTTCGTCCAATTAAAAAACAAATATAGGTTTATAAACATTTCAAGTTGTTTTTAGTTTCAAAAAGGCGTGGATTTACTTTAACCTTTTTTGATACCAGCCTTCTACCCAATGTCGCTCTATGCAAATATACTTACCAATGCCTTTAAAATCAAAATTTACGATGAAATTATAAATATGAACTTCTCTGATACATCAGAAGCAAAATCTAACTTCAGTTTTGGTGTTATGTTACACAAAATACAGAGAACCAATAGTTTCCTCTTCTTAAGGATACCATTTTCTTTGGAAAATAATTAATTTTTCGGCGAGCTTCTGAACTTTTTCCAAAGTTTAAATATTCTTTAGCCAATAGTGATTTGAATATTCGAGAAACATATAGAAGACCGTAATACCATTAGTGGAGTAATATAGCATAAAATTTGGTTACTATAATTTACGAATTACCTTCTGATAGGTCTAAATGCATTAACTACTTCCTCTTATTTCTATCTTCTCTATGGTTATACGCCTATGAATTAATTAATTACTAAATTACAAAGACATGCAAATAAGATAAAGTAACTTTGAAAAATATCACGCCCTTCAACATAAAACAGATAAATAAATAAGAACTTTACAATTCCACCTATCGTTAATAGCGGGTGTTGGATAGTTTATTTAAATTAACGACAAACTTGGTCAGTCTTGAAATAGGAGACTCTGTACCCTTTTATAGCAGATTTCAGTTCATTTACGCAATTGTACCTGCGTTGCCAAAATTGACCAGAGATTTTCAATGGGATGGAAATTGGGCAAGCGACTTGATTATTGTAAAAACTTAATTTCCTTTTTAAAACGAAAGTTTAACTATTCTCAAAACAATCGGAATTCTTTAGGGTAGAAATAAAACATGTAGGTGTCTTATTGATGTGCGTCAAAGCCGCCAAAACCAAAACAATATCGCCACTAAAATTTCGACTAATCGCTATAACTACTAAAATACCTTCTGTATTTTTGTGTAAGTCGCGCCAATAATATTTGAAACCATTATGACCGTCTAAATTAAATCTCTTTTCGCCATAAAGTATGACGTTTTGTATTGATGATCCTATCCCACATGATCTTGCGCAAAATTTTACTTTTACTTGTTCCAATCGAAGCTTTTTTCACGTATTTAAAACGTTCATTGCCGCATAAAATTTATTGAAAATGTCTTTCAATTATGGGTAGACTTTAATGCAATATATCTACTGTGTATGACCGCTGTGTTTATGCCAATTTTTGATTATTTTTGACCTAATTTTATAAAATTACTTACTTTTCGGGATATTTAGAAACTGCTATCTACATACCTGTATTTCGCAATAACCATTTTCGGGCTGATTGCTATGGTTATAACGAACAGACACAATAATATCTCAACAATAATATGTATACATATACATAAATAGGGTATAAATCAAAATAAGAATGAAGAAGTTACTGCTTTAGTCAAACATGGTATTACTATGGGACACGAATCTGATTTCGAAAATGGAAAAATATTAGAGAAGAAATAACTTACAACAAACGAATTATTAAAGAAATCATCCGTACAAAATCTGACGCAAACAGCATTAATGAGAGAACAATATGTTAAGCAGTTTGCAGAATAGTTTTAATATAATTTTAACGTGTTGTGTAATGTAACATTTTCAATAAGTTTTAGAAGTATTACAAAAGTACACAACTAGGTAAATCTTGTAGAAAATAATTGTTGCTTAATTTTGTACAAAAATAGTTTTGTAGAACGACGCTTTAATATTAGTACCAATAGTATTGACATGAAGAAGGGATAGCAAAAAAATTATACAAAATAATCGGAATGGGTTATATATTTCACTGAAAGTATCCAAAACAGAAAAAAAATTAAATTTAAAATTTCGCAGTAAGTACATTTTTTAACACGTTTAGATTTCTTGCACTGGAAATCAATGCCTGACTTCGTGCAATGTCTAAATAAATAGTATTTATATGTGGAGTTGGGATGCCCTTCCCGTTAGTCAGGTTTTCTGAAATCTCCCAAACGAATTTGGGAATTCTATAGATGGCGCCTGCCCTTGTATTTCTGAGCCACCAGAGCCAAATCTCACACGTTGGGGAACATGGTTGAAGACGGATTTCTATTATTACGAGAATTTCCAACCAAATAAAATCTGTGGTTCTACGATTCAATCCTAACGATGCTGCAGTAATTAAGGAAAGGCGGAAAAGAATTGAAAATACTTTCGTTGAAAGCAATTAAATAAAAAATATGACAATTATAAAGGTGTATTTGACCCAATAGAAAATGTTCAGAACATTGAGTTATTGTTGAAGAAATTAATGCAAGTTGTGAGCAATATGCATTCACTGCTACATACTACAAGTGGCAAATGTATGCGTGCTGTAAAGGAGTTCGAGAGTGTCATAAGGAAGGATTTCGATTTTATCAGATTAAGACAAATTTATTATGATGCATATATAGATCTGTTATACATTTCTAAATATTATTTTAATTATCAGTGAACTACATCCATAGGTGTCGACTGGTCATTTTCCAAGTATAAGAACATCTATTCAGGACCCTGTAGCTCTCCGAGACAAATTTACGGCATGTCGCGGAGTTTTTGTCGCAACAACGCAACAACAACAGCTGTGAATAAGGTAAGTGTGTTATTTATAAAACGTAACGAACTTAAATAACACGTGTATCACAAGATCGCACTTTTGTTCGCACATTCTCCTAGTTACGAGGGCGACCTGAAATGTTTCCGGAATCGGCAAGAGATGGCGCACGAAGGTTGAAGTGGACTCATTGATCGGCAAAGGCAACCTTTTTTATGGAAACTGTCAAAATTTCAGACGTCTACTGTTAATAGTTGTTGTTTAAGAATGTATTTTGTGTAGCAAGTCAGGCGGTTTCGCAAAAATGGATAAAATCGAATTTATTGCAACACTTCTGGATGGCTAGGAAACGGCCACGGAAATTCAAAATATTTTGCTAGAGGTTCATGCCGGATGTACTCCATCATTTTCGACCATCAACTTCTGGATGAGCGAGTTCAAATGTGACCGCACAAGCACAAGTGACGAACCACTCAGTGGACGCCTAAAAAACGATGAAATTGTCAACAATATTCATGATCCGATCGCCGATTGAAGCTGAAGGAGATAGCAGAGACAACAGGCATCTCAGAAGAACACGTTGGCCATATCGTACATATATTTTGGGTATGAAAAAGCGTTGAGCGCGGTCGGTACCGGGTTTGCTCACATCGAAGCAAAAACAAAATCGGATGACAGTTTCGGAGGAGCGTCTGGCTAGGATCCAACGCAATCTAAGGGATTTCTTCATGCGTTTCGTAACCATGGATGACACTTGGATCCACCACTACATACCGGAGACCGAGAAACAGTCGAAGCAGTGGGCTTTTCCAGGCGAATCGGCTCCAAAGAAAAGAAACACACTCGGTTAGAAAGGTCATGGCGACCATTTTTGGAGATTCCCAAGATGTGATTCCCATCGACTATCTGCAGAAGGGAAGGACGGTCACGGGACAATATTACAGCGTCTTATTGATCCGATTCGATGCAGTATTGAAGGAGAAACGGCCTGGCTTGCAGCGGAAAAAAGTGCTTTTCCACCACGACAATGCACCGGCTGATTCATCCCGCATCGTCGTCTCCAAATTGAATTAGTTAATTAGTCTTTCATCCTCCATATTCACCGGACGTAGCTCCCAACGACTTTTTCCTACTCCCAAACCTAAAGAATCACTTGGAGGAAAGAGCCTCAAATGCCTCAAAATGCCGCAAATGAGGCGGTCATCGCCGCTACAGATGACTATTTTGCAGACCTCGAGACATCCTACTTTTCCGATGGCTTGAAGAGACTGGAGCACCGTTTGAAAAAGTGTATTGATCTTCGAGAAGACCAGATCGAAAAATAAACATAAAAACCACACCAATATCGCATATCGTTTATATTTAAAGATATTTATCGTACAAAATAATGTCTCTATTATTTCATTATATTAAGATATGCAATCCTTGGTAATTCACAACTTTTATTGTTGATAAATATTCATAGGAAAATTACAAAGTTATACGTAACTATAGAAATTTCGCTGAGTGCATATAAATATGTATATTTTCATGTCTATTTCGAGTTTAGAAAACTACATGAAAATAAAGAGAACACAAATACAATGTACTAAACTAATAAACATCATGATTCATCATTCAACATCTAAGACATATTTAAACTAAATAATAAACTATACATTCAACCCGCGCTAAACATATGTATACATATGAAGG
Source organism: Trypoxylus dichotomus (assembly GCA_023509865.1). NCBI lineage: Eukaryota > Metazoa > Arthropoda > Insecta > Coleoptera > Scarabaeidae > Trypoxylus > Trypoxylus dichotomus. Next base: position 39,424,490 of record CM042074.1, on the reverse strand, counting down.
CATTTTTTTCTGTTCCTAATGGGTTTCTACGAATTGTGCACAAAAGCACGTCCAATTCTATTAGCATTCTAACTTAAATCGGAACAATAATGGTCAAACAATTCGAGGCGATAAAAATCGCGAATATTTTCAAACAAATATTTAAAATTACCAGCCGTTAAAATCCCACCGCTTCCTAATATCCGTTGCTCATAACGCAATCACTCACGCCTGCCTCGATTTATCCTTCACGCAACCTGTACAGTATGTATACTTTATACGCTTGTACGCATTTAAATACACGTGTACATATATGCATTCGATGTGTGGTTGTAGAATGGTGTCGCCTGCATATCGACTATAATTGACATGTTATGCACAGTCATTGACCCAATTGTATCAATTGTTGCGAGCAAAAAGCAAAATGTTTTGGTTTGGAGACAAAACACGGAATTGCTACATTTTGGAAGAATCGCAGTCGTTGATCTATTTCAATGCTACTCATAAGGTTCATTACTCTAACGTGCAAGCTTACTATAAATAAGAGCAAAAGGAAGATATAATATTTAGTTGTTAAAAAATGCAGTATTCAAAGTAGAATATTCTTTAACGAATCCTGCACAAATGGGTTTTAATACAGTATGATTTGTAGCTGAAAACGGATGTTTTAATAACAAAAATATTAATCCCTTTTCGTAAGCCAAATTTACATTATAATGTGGATGATGGTATAAGTATTTCGACATAACACAGTTAAATGAGTTAAAAATAATAAGTTAGAAATATGTATATGCATACGTGGGTCACCTGAAATGTTTCCGGAATCGACAAGAGATGACGCGCGAAGGTTGAAGTGAATTCATTGGTCGGCAAGGGCAACCTTTTTTATGGCAACTGTCAAAATTTCAGATGTCTACTGTCAATAGTTGTTTAAGAGAGTTTTGTGTCAGGCGATTTCGCAAAAATGGATAAAATCGAATTTCGTGCACTTCTGGATGGCAGGGAAAACGGCCACGGAAATTCGAAATATTTTGCTAGAGGTTCATGGCGGATGTACTCCATCATTTTCGACCATCAGCTTCTGGGTGAGCGAGTTCAAACGTAACCGCACAAGCACACTCCCAAAAACCGCTACCAACGATGAAATGGTCGACAAGATTTGTGTTTCCTTGTAGTTCAGCATTAACTTCAATGCATAATTTGCCGGATATATTAAGAAAACCAAATATTCTGTTCAAAAGTTCATGGCGCTATATAAATTTCGCTGAATGTAGGTAGTTATATAGAACGTAACAATGTTTTACAATCTTCCTCTATTATATTAATATGCGTGAACAGCTTCGATAATATGATAGTTGTCTTTTACGAAATAGCAAGTTAACAACACTATATTGCAAGCATACTATATAATATGTTTAACTCAAGAAGAATTGTTAACATATTAGTTTCCCTAATTTATGAAAATTGTATTGTTATACCCAATAAACTTGAAATGTTAATGTAAGTTTACTCAAAGAATTTCTGCGTTAATATAGTATTGTAACTTGATATACAATCTCGTGTTATATAGAGTTTGACAAAATTCGAGTTGTAATCAGCGCAACTCAATTGTTGTTGTCACTTTGTTACAACAAACTATCATATCGAGTATGACAACTACTGTTGTGGTTACATTTTTCTGAATGTAGAATGCGAATAAAGTAATACAACAATATAGACAAAATACTTTTATAGTGAACAAAAAGTAATTCTTCTAAAAGTGTTGTCTGCATGTTATAAATATAAAGAGTGGAGTATTAAACAAATGTGTATTACTAGTTCTTCTTAGAAACAAGTTTCGCTAAATAAAATAAAATCCTTTTACTCTATTCAAAGGCATGCAATATTAAATTTGTTTATTAGATCTTTTTTCTATCACCTACGAAAAAGAATTACTATAGCATATAAACAAATAATTACTTTTTAAGTTTTAAAAATCATTTCGTTTGTGACCGAAGATGTCAGTTCATAAAAGAAATTTAAATGTCACATTCAACATTATTAACAGTTCGGTGGTCCAGTGGTAAAAAGGCGAGCACCATTCGCCGTTGGGAAAATAATTACCCCCTATGACGAGGGAGATGCAATAATAAAGCCATGGAATACTACACACATTCTTACACCTGAGACTCCTGCGGTTGCGAAAAGCTAAAATAGTTTATAACCCCGTTGAATCCCCTAACCACCAAAATAACCTCGAATAAACATCATTGACGAGGGGGCGGAGGATGATATAAAGGGTATTCCAATAACTGCAAAATTATCTCGAGTTTCTTAAAATTAAAGAATACAATTTAACTTAAATGACCAATTTGATTATTCTGAAATGTTAAGTATGTATTGTTTAAAAGCACATCGAGGAAAGTGCCTAGAAAACAATGCCCCCGAAAAGACAATGTGAGTAGAGAAAACAATAACACGCGAATATGTTTCTGCCTACTTAGCGTCATTAGCGAGGTTTCGAGCGTCTTTCTTTACCACAAATTGACGCTGATGACGTCGGGTAGGCAAAAACATGCCCGCGCGTTAGCGTTACCTCTTCTTACATTGTCTTTGCCGTGAATGATCCCAATACCATGAGTAGCTGGATTGGCAGCATTACTTTTTAGTTATCGTATTGTTTGTTTATCAGAAGATTCATGATCCAAAGCAAAATTGTTAATGCTAAGGTAAACAAGATTTCGTCTAACAATAAAATGCGTCCATTGGTAGAAATAAAACATCATTCAAACAAAGTGACTCTGATGGCGCACTCTGACGGAGAGTTCTCCGCATTTATACTTATATTTATTTATAACACTAGTACTTATCTCATAATGAAACAGGTTTTCACACGTTGTAATCAATATTACACTTGTATATTAACGGCTCAGATCAACAGATACTGGTGATAATTTGCGCTTAACCCAGCGACGCATAGAGAATGTTGCGTAGAGAACGATAACGTTTAACGCAACGTCAAAAGCGCCACCTGGGGAACCTATTAGAAATACAGATGTTTAATAGGTTATACTAGACAGAGGTTTAGTACACAAATTTTAGTTAATTTTTTTTTTTTAATAAAAGCGAACTTTAAGAATCGTTTACTAAGTGTAAGATGTCTTACTAACTTTCAGTAAATGTAATTTAATAAATAAAAAGCTACTTCGGCTAACAATAAATGGATTTCTTCTTTAAATATAGAAATCTTTTTTGTATCCAGGATTGCTTGCATTATTATAAAATACTATGTAACACATTTTAAAGTTATTCGGTAAAATAATGCAACAATTATCTGCATTATTTATAATATACGATCGAATTTATATACATATGTATATATATATATATAATTATATATGTAATAAACACCCACGGAGTAACCTTTTAAGACCTTACTCGTAGTCTAGCATGTTTCAACACAGCTTACTGGGAATCAATAAGTTCATTGTATAAATTTCACTGCAATCCTTCAATCATTCAGTATTATACCGTACCACAGACCAAGTAAATATTTTTCTTTACTACATTCTGGGACGCCACAGTGATCATATCATTATCAGACTGTTATGCTAGCAATAATAATTTGCAAATCCGCTTTGTATAGGTTGCACCCTGCTACATACATGGAACACATATTAGTCATCAATTCAAAATACGAAAAGACACAATCTGAGTTATGTTTCCCTGATTTAAAGAACAGATATTACCAGTCGCCTGCTTCAATGTTTCTAGCCTGTTGAGAATATCTGGATCTGATGATATGTGATGCACGCACGAAACTAGTAGTCTAATTTATTAAATAAAGATATCTGCAAGAGTCAGTCCTGTTTCAATATTTTGTCTATAATTAATTATCATGAACTCATATGGAATCAACTACTTTATTACGAATTTTATTTTCGTAAAATATAAAAAAAATGTGCGGTATCCACCTTTATGCATAAATGTGCAAATACGACGTATTTGAGTATATTCTTTTGTGTCTAGGAAGTTTCTATAATCGTCTACTTTCTCTGGAGAAGCCAAACCCTATCAATAAAAAAAATTCCTGGTCAGAATGACAGCAGCGAAACAGTCGATCATCACTGCGAATACATACAATGCAACCAGATTTTGTCTGATATGCGAATGGGAGTAGTCCGGTCTCTGGCTAACAGCAGCAGCATCCTTCCGTCGGATTAAATGATGGTTCATCTCGACAGACTAAAATGTGTAAGTCTCCACCGACGAAGTTACCGAGGTACCACAACAATTTGCATCTGCAGGATTCTTGGATCACCCGTTTCTCCGACGAAGTTTCAGAATACAGTCGAAACCACACAGATCGTCCACACAGCCGAACATTTTGTAGGTCGTGTTCGATAATGTTATAGATTTTGTCCGTGTAATATCATGCGTAACGAGTTCCATCATTGCTCCGACAACGTTATTTTTTATACTGACTAACTATGACTATGGTAAAATAAAATGTCCATAAAGTTCTTAACACGCTAGACTGCACAAATTGATGAGTCAATTAGAAAGTTCATGAATTTCAATCGCCATTGTACGGTATGGAATGCATCTATGTATATGCTAGTATTAAAAAATCATCTAAAATAATTTCATAATTTAAAATTTGTAGGTATATGAACAAATTCAAATGTAATTCCTCCGTGAATTGTAATTTTAAATAGAAAACAGATAGAATAAAAAACTTAACATTTACGATTTGTATCAAGAACAATTTAAATTGAACATCGCGATGATTTTATGGTTAGCATTTTTTTATCAGGCATTTACCACCATGCGCAACAAATAAAAGAATAAATTTCATGCAGCTTAACTAAATGACATTCGATATAACTGTCAATCAATCATCTTATTTTCAGAAGACATTTCAAAATTGTAGAACAGATATAAATGTAGAAATAATATGATATAAAAGTATATGTCTCTCATATTAAAAATAGATTTTCTTTGAAAGCCGAGGAAAGACGAAATAAAAAGTTCTGCATTAACCTGGATGCCATCGCCAACCGTATAAGGATATTTGGCGTGACAAATTTTACGGGATTAATTTGCGCATTCTGTGTTCTTGTCACATCTTTTCGCTTTTTTACAATCGTATTGTGTTTTCATAATTTTGTTTTGTTTTCCCATTACATTTGGGATACTTTTAATTATAATTTCAGTTGCCCTACGTGGTATAAAGAGTAATTTGTGAAAGTGTAAACAAACACGAATACACCTCGAAAATAATTTGATATTAATCCAAAAAGTTCCTACGCAAATACCTGAACTTTCAACTAAACATCATATATGGTGATATCCTTTATCAAATCTACATATTATTAAAAATAAAAGTCATTAGAACATGACGTAACAATAAAAGTAGAAATTGCTTAAACAATGAAATAGAGTTGGTCGTCAAAACATAACACTTAGCAGTATTGCGTAATTTAGTAATGAATTCTTGACCGATTCAATAAATTCTATAGTGTATATTCCACAATATTGGTGGCTGAAAAAGTACTATTTTTGCGAACTTACGTGTGTAGTATACTGGTTGATCCAAATTAAGTGCGCGTGATTCCTAATCTTTATTATTATTGATTTTATAATATTGCTGTAATTAGTAGACTAATAGAGTTTTCAATGGTAAAAATTGAAATTTTGATATTTGGAATAGAACCTGTATATTGTTAGCAATTTTGGAAAGATAATTTACGAGGGTGAATTAAAAACTAATGCCTTCTATTTTTTTTCTCTGCTAAATTGTCAAAAACTTAGAATGCAGTTACATAGGTTGTAAGCCATTACAAAGGTTGATGATTAATTTGTCACTTTTCAATATAATCTTCATCCAGTTCCACAGTTTGACCCATCTTTTAACAAGTGTGTGTATTCCAGTGTGATAAAAACGATGATCCTGCTTCTTAAGTCATTGACGCATGGACGTTTTCACGCCCTCCTCATCCTCAAAGTGATACGCTTTTTAGCGACCCGATTACATGGAAATCTAATGGTACCAGGCCAGGGCTGCATGAGCGATCGCATCCAATTGTCACAATCCCACTCGTTTCAGAAATACTTCGAAAAATTCATAAAATCTATTTTCACATTTTCAACTACTTTCAAATAAAAAATATTTTTATCAGCTGTATGCGCTAAAATCTTTGTTATGTACGTGATATGTACGTGATGAATGAAAGAGTATATATATTTTTTCATAAAAAGTAAAACAAGTGTTACATTACTTTCACAAGTATCGCAGTAAACTCCACTCCCCACAAATTAATAATTTATTTGGAACCCAGCGTGTCAAGAGTACGTGGACTTTGTCATCCGTGTTACCGACTGTCGGAAACACGGTTGTGATGCCTGTGAATAATACAACCACACAGTCCTTTAATCGTGGTTATTATATTACTTTGGTTATTCGTGTCACCTAAAGCCATATTTTATTAAATTTTTTATATAATAAATCAAATTTTGTAAAAATGTGTACGATGTTTAAACATGTGTATGATTTAAAAATTCTAAATTTGTATCTTCTTAACAGTACGTTTTATAATGGTTCTTTTATTAATTGCATCTTAATCAATATTTAGCATATTGTCACTTACTAATTTACCTTATATTATAGCTATCTTAATGACGACGATACTAATGGTCCGCACTTAATTTGGATCAGTCTGTATATAAATGCAATACCGTACGTAAGCTTTAATTAAAAATCTAGTGACAAATCAATAATATTACAATCTAGAGTCGTGTAGTATTAAGAAAATTTCATTGAGTTCGTGTCATGCAAACTTTCTTTCCAAAAAATATTTATTACGATTTGAAAACAAGCAATCAATAATTGCAAGTACTAAGAAAATTTACAGAAAAACAGATATACATCTTCAGGTGAAATAGCAAATATATGCTTCCTTATTTATTTTGGCAGAATATGAAAGGTACCTGTCGATGACGGCGAAACTAATTTAATGAAAAAGCATCGCAAAATTTTACTACATCTCTGAAAATATTGTTAGCAATTGAAATTAATAGTAATCTCTTATTTATATAATAGAACTTGTTATATGCGGCGTAATGGTTATACATCTAATACTTGCATTACTTCTTTTGATGTTCCAAAAGATTGCAACTTGGGTCCGCTTCTTCTTTGTGTGTATATTAATACTGTCGGCCCGTGATTGCAAAGTTTTGTACAACACGAGTGATTTAAAAATATTTTCAACTGTCATCTATCGCGTCGGATTATCTAAAGCAAAATAACCTCAACAGAACCCAAAATTGGTGCGAGAATACCAAAATCAAATCGAATGTACATAAGAGATAAAATTAAAGACTTTGGCGCGATATTTAGTTAGCAGCTGTAGTTCTTTGAGTATAACCAAGTATTTTTCCATTTTCGTATGAATATACCTCAAGTTGTTGATGCCTCTACTGCCTGTTTCAAGGCCTTGCAATAAATAAAGTGTTCGGAAACGATTTCTAGAGTATTAAAATTGGTTTGCTACTGGTATTTACCTTTCTCGAAATACTATTTGAAACAACTTACTTCAAGAGCATGGCTTCCAATTACTGTCGAATGGAGAAGTATATTAAATGCTAAACTTATCCTGAGACTTGTTCACAATGAAATCGATTCTCCCTCCCTGTTTGCACAAATCGAATTTTCTGTTCCAAAAATCTGCACCTGCACGTTTAACTCTTTCACAACTCCTTGAGTTAAAAGAAATATTTTATAAGAATCGCAAGTGTCTCATAGGTTAAAAGAAAGAAAAAAGTTCTTGTCATAATTTAAACATTCTATTTCAGTTGTTTTAATAAACTTCTGTTTCATTTTAATATAGTTTAAGCATTTAAGCAAGTTTCTTTTCTAATCGGCCAGTTATTTTTTTTACAATTAATTTGAGTTCTTGTTTATTGACTTGAATTGATAAAACTTACTACGTCAATCGACTTAGAGTTTGTTTAGATCGTATACTTTACATTGTTTCCTATTTCCTTTTGATTTATGTAACGGACTATTTGTATTGACCTTTTTCTAATAGAATTTTATTGTGGATAATATGTCAGTATTCTGTTATTAACTTAAGGAAAAAGTAATATTACATTAATTAATCAAAAATAAACAAAAAATAAAGAGGGAGATGCATAAGTTAAAGTTTTATCATTACAAAAGTTAAATAGCAGTTGGTAATAACCTTAACAATGGTGTGGCATGAAGGAAACTCGTGAAATATGTATTCGTAAATGACCGTCGCAAGTACTTTTAGTTTTATGTGCATTAAGGTTGTACCATGAAAAGAAAAACTAGTTGCCAGCACTTCGTTTAGATAATATTTACTGCTGGAAAAGTGTTTCTAAAACTAAATATCTAAATGATAAATACATTTCTAAAAATTAAAGAATTAAAAGCACGCGGCACAAGGTTGTATAGATAAAGAATTAGTGTTATTATATATAAAAATTATCTTATCACAACAAAAGATGTGTAAATTCAAACCGTAGTTGGCTTGAATTGCATTCTTTTTTCGTTTTATTTGTAAAAATTTTACTATAATAAATAAATTTCTAAAACTCTTTCAAAGATCTGCAATCTCGGTTTAATATCTTAGCAAAACAACTCTTAAAGGAAAAAAGCTTCACTCTGCAAGACATTTCCTATATTTTGCCAATTAACATTAACAATATGGTTACTACAAAACTTAGAACATACATTAGGTTCTAGTGTTGTTTGTCTAACACATAGTCATTGTGATTGTCATATAATTATTATAAATATTTTGAATATTTTACTTTTTGCCATTTTTTATAATGTAATGTTGTTCCTTTTATAAATTGCAAACCTCCTTTCTGCAAATAAAAGTTAAAGAAAGCTAAAAGTTCTTTTAGTCCTAATTTTTTTTGAACAGTGCACAGGAACTAGCAACATACACTACTGTGCAAAAGAAAAAGAAAAATGTATAACGGTAATGTAAGTAATAAATTGTTTGATAAATGTTTACACTAATACAATATTTATATCGGTTAATAGTACACTGAATATCTTCAGAACTTTTAGTTTTTTAATATTTTGCCTGAACACTTTTATTTTTGATAGTGTCGCTTACACGTGCCAGAAGACTATTATACAGTGTTTTGATGTTCTCATCCAGAATGCGATATCACTCTTGTTGCAATACGTTCCACAATTCATTTAAATTCGTTGGTGCCCTTTCAATCAATTTTTACAGTGAAGATAATCTCCAGCATGTTTGACAATATTTAAGTCCGGATTTTGTGGCGACCAAACCATATTGGATCGTTATTTTGCTGCAGGAGGAAATTACTACCAATCATACAATGCCTAGAAGGTATAGCATGTTACTGCGTTATTTCTACGCTGTAAGATTACTTTCAATTTTAATAATATTACTAACTCCTTGCGATGAAATGCAACCTCAAACCTGGATATTGCCACCCCAACGTTTGACAGTATCTTGTAAACATGACTCCAAGAGTTCCTCCAACACGTCGTCGAACACACTGATGCCTGCTCGATCCAAGTAATTGAAATTTAGACTTGTCGGTTCATAATACTTGTCTCCACGCATCATTTGTCCAATTTTGATGGTTTTTAGCATATTTGAGCCTTTTTGCTTTATTGCCTCGTCGCATCGCCTCACAGACGAAATATGTATTGACGTGCCTCTAGCTTTTTCTAACTATCGTATCAGTTTCGCGATCGCTGTTCTCTGTTTCTTAGAATTGTTACTTTCAAAAGGTGTGCATTCGCTCTGGTAAGTTTTTTCGGTCGTTCAGGCTTCAATTTATCCACCACGTCACCTGTTTCGTTATATTTGTTTAAGAATTTTTTGGACACTGTACCAAGAACATTTTATACGCCTTGCGATTCTGCTTGGCTGTAATCTTCTTGATGTAAATCAACAACTTTATTTCTATTTAACAACGATATTTTCGGCATCTTTTCCAAATACAACCACTACCACAATTTGCAGTACCAGTTTTCGCAGTATACTCGCTTCTACATTGTTACTTTTTCTATTAGGATTATAACATAAACCTCGTTATAATTTACTCGTAAACTCTTCACATTTGGGAACTACAATGAACAATAAACACAGATAAATAGACCCAACCATAAATTTAATTGTTTCTCACTACAAATAGTGAAAATTACCTAGCCTAAGGCATACCTGCTTATCTGTTTCTTTATCCCATTCTTCAATACTACAGAAGGATTACGGTTTCTGAGAATTCTTTTCTATTTACGTGTCAGTATAGCATTTACCAGATTCAAGTAAATTATAAATATCATTAAAATTAAAGATATATTAAGAAATGTTTCCGGAACCCTGACCATTACATAATCTTTTAAAAATATACCTATGTGCCTCTCTTTTCTGCACAGTAGTGTATATAGCCACAGTAACAACATAGTAGATCCAATTAGACAGAACGCTCCCAATAAAGTGCTTTAGTTTTACCTGTATACATTAAAAAATAAAAAAGGCAAAGTTCAATTAAGTTAAAGTGTTTTAAAAAGTATAACTATTTAGACTTACGTATATTCAAGAAATTATATTCTGCAATGTACATATTCGGGACGAACGCAAATGTTACACAGAATACAATAACTCAAAATGAAATGAAACATTTTTTTTCTAAAATCAGCGTATTCAAAAGTATAGGCGCATTAAGAGGAATTAAAATACTGTTGTGCATGAAATTATTAATTGCTTTCTGGCTATACGTTACTTATGGTAATTGTTGATTTTAATAAAATATTATCCAAATTTACGTCTACTTAAATACATGTCTACTTACAAATTAATATAGTTCTTTTTATCATTGCTAAGTACAAATTGTGAAAATCCTCTTCATAATTGCTTTATTTTTCTTTTTTAATTCTTTTCCTTGATGGTTATGAAATTGTTAAATTTTAAATACTTTTATAATCACATTTATTTATAATTAACGCTTCGTATAGAACAAAATTCTCAAATGACCAAATTTTGTTTACCATATACATTCTGTTTCAATGTATCGACGAGGCTACTAATCCAATGCCATCCCTGTTTCTATTTAATAACTTCACATTGTTTATTTTGATATTTTCGTCACTATATAGATCGTTATAATATTTCCAATATATATCACATGCTACGCACGTACATAATATTACGTGCAGTTTACACCTAGTAAACCTTTTTCTAATAATTTAATTTATTCAATATGCCAAGTGCATGGTGAATATGTGTTTGTTGTATGTATAATTCCTTTTTGAAATTTGTAATTGGAAATGGAATTAATGAAACGTGTTTATAAATAGTAGGATGTTACTGTCAAAACCTAGTCATTAAATATACACTCAGTGAAATTTCTATAGTTCCGATAGAAAATTTGGTTTCCTTAATATCTGCGCGGCGAATTATGCATCGAAGTTAATGCTGAACTACAAAGAAACACAAATGCAAGGCAAAATAGCATAAAAAAATTATTATATTTCATACAGAGAATATCCATAATAATGGTGACTCAAAACAGCGAAATTTATGTAGGTCCATTAACACAAAATGAACAATAACATAAAGTCATAAAGGAATTATAATTATTTCTAAACTTAGTAGTGGATGTTAACTTTAAACATCCGGGTCTTCATACTGTCTATCAGTTTGGTTAATATTGAAATAGGAATATCATTCCGACACTCCGTTATCGTAGATTTAAGTTCTTTGCGCTATCGCATTATTCATTGTTGGCATACACCTCTCTTGCTAATATTCCCCAAAGAAAGTTCAGATTAGGCGAGTGTGTAGGCTATTGCAATAAATTGATTTCGTCTTGATGAAACCACTCCTTTATTTGTCTGGAATTATGGATAGCTGCATTGTCTTCTTGAAATATTCAGTCTTACGTGGGCAATTGTTCACCAAAGTCTATCAGAACTACAACTTCCAAAAGTTACAATAATTAGAATTCATTCGCGTAGAAATAAAACATATATGGGTTTTATTGTTATGGGTAAAAGCTGCCGAAACCATTACGCTACCGCCGCCAAAATTTCGGCTCATTGCATTTTCAGGGTTCTTGCGCATACCGTGCTAATAATGTTTGAAACCATCAGGCCCGTCCAAATTTAATTTCTTCTCGTCAGAAGATATGACTTAGTTCAATTCATAATCCCATATCATACGGACTTTTTTAGCCGCCGAAAATGTCTACTGATGGATAAAATTTGTTGTACACGTGTGAGAGGCTAACCAAAATATCGATGAGCGCTGCCTTTGAGTTAGTTTTTGGATTACACCCCTTAGCGGAATTTTTACCGTGGGAATTGCCCAACTTTATAAAATTGTTGATGAGATGATGGAATCCTCCTATTTTCGTAGCTATGGCCCGGTTTGAAAACCCTACCTCTTTATAGCAATTTATTTTTTTCTTTTTTCTTCTAAACTGCAAATTATAGTAAATTCTTCGAGGTTGAAGAATGGTTGCGCTGGTAAGTTCGATAAATGCGCGTTGAAGAATCAATTTTTGAAAAAAATGTGCAATATTTGCTTCTGACTTATTGACTACTAACCTAAAATAAAATAAGTCCCTTACATCTAACCGAAATATGAGGCAAATTTAAACAGCTTTTAAAGTTTTAAGCTTATAGAAAAAAATATATAATAATTTTTCGTCTTCTTTCTCTCGATAAAAACTAAGACTCCGTGTCGTCTGGTAAAGTACCAACTGAAAAAGTACCACTTCAAAAATTTTAAATACATAATATCTAAAACGTGCTCTTTTCAGATTTGTAAATCTAACAGTTAATATAAATGTTACCTTTCCCAACCAACAATACCATATTCTGAATTTTATTTGAATAATTTCTTGTTAACTTTCTTATACACCCGCACCTACGAATGATATTGCTATTAAATCAATGCGGCACCTTAATGATTCAAATTCAATTTCCCTCTTCGAATGATCCCATATTACGATACATTTACATATAACGAATTTCTGTTATATGGTATTAAAAAGAAAGAAATGATACTATTGCAATTCACCGAAGAAAAAAAAAACAGCTATAAAATAAACAAATACACAAATTGTTAAAAGCATTTAAAGTGAATTGATGGAAAAATAAACAAATAAATTTTTCTTTAAAAACATTGAGATACCAACGTGTTTAATTCTACTTATAAATTTGATCAAAAAAATCTAATTATTACTGTGCCTATATTTTTCTGGTTTAATTATATATTATATATATATACATAATTGTCGATTAGGGTAACCTCAATATCATCTTACCAACAATAAGTTAGTAAAAGAGAAATTATTACTAAGAAGAAAATAATAAAGCAGAAGTTAAAAGCTGTGAGTTAAATTAGGCAAACGCTGGATATCCAACAATAATAGAAAGGTATTTACCTTTTTCGTTAAATTTTCTTTATACAATATAAGAATTGTTCAAATAGTCAATCGTCAATTTAGCTTTTAATCTTACACGGTATCCACTTCTCTTCAGTATGTTTATAGAAAGTTCGTTTAATACGGAAATCGCAAATAATAAACGCATATAAAGTGCATATCGTTCCACATCACCATATATGTCTGCAAGTGCACATGAGCAGCGATTTGCGCAAAGACAGAGTTCTTTCTACTAAAATAAACACCTGTTTGCAAAACAGTCGTTTGCGTAAATTTTTGCAGTAATACTGAATGTGTGGAGCATGGGTGGTGCTCCAAATGTATATAAGGGGGGAGAACGGTAAAAACGGAACCATTCCCTTCATCGCGACTGAACAAGAGCTTTTGCTAATCTCGGTAACAAACAGAAATTCGAGTTTCCAGTTCGACGCAATCGCAGCCGCCGCCAATTCGCGGACCATTTCGAATATTTTCTGAAATGAGCTGAGATTTGTACTTCGCGTGCAGTAATAGAAGAACGACTGAAGAAACGAATAACACGATCTATTGAAGAGGAGTAACTGAAGAAGTTCCGCGTCAATAGCAACGAACGAAGAATCGACAGCAATTGGAATTCGAGTTTATTTTTCATTTTCCGCAAGTTTTATCAAAAATCACATCGCGATGAAAGCTCTTCTTGTGTTAATGCTGATGTCAGGCGTCTACGCGTCTACATTGATGACATGGAGACCGGTCACCTACCTTTCCAACGATCTCGCAGATAGTAGTTCCGACGAAACATCACATTTGACTAAAACGGTAAGTGAAGTTGGCACTGCTTTCTTTATTTATAAATATTCGATTTTAATTTGTTTTCGGATCGTTTAAACAGTAATTTATCGCGATGTGCTTGAATAGAAAATTTGGGAAAGGATTTTGTCGTCAACGTTTTTTGTTACACAACAGATAAATTTGATAAATAGCATGGTAACAAACTCTCCTCTATATTCATTCATAAGCGACCTTTTTTATGTTATACAACAATTATTGGAATTATAATTTATGTTCAGAATTTTTTAATCATTTGCTATAAATCAATATCTGATAACAGAATAATTTTTATGGGTATTGTATAGAGAGTTTGCCGCTATAATTAATTTGCATCGAAAGCTTTCTTGTATGTGAATGTGTTGCTAATTTAAAAAATAAAATTGAAGTTCTGTTACATACATATAAATATAACTAAAAAATACTTTAATATGATTTATTTACTGTTTGTAACTATTAAATGTTATTGTTATCAAAATATTACTATTAGTACTATATTAAAGCTCGCAAACCCTTTTTTATAATGTATCTTTAATACATATTAATTTAACATCCATAATCGTTATAAATTCATGACGATTTTCTTTTCTATTTGCACTAAATAACGCATTAAATAAAAAAAATTAATAAAAACTTGGAATTATACACGTTTTCCCACTCACTATTTAAGTAATAATATGACAAACTAACAAATACACTTAACTTCTTTAATTATAATACGTAAATTACAGATCTATAGAAATGTTCTAGAAATATTTCGTACTATAGTTATTGCGTGCATAGATTATAGCGACCGCCACAAAATTTCCACCAAATTGGAAAATTTTGCATTTATATATCTTTTTCTCAAAATATAACCGTATGCTTATCTGAAAAGCAAATAAGCCCACATCAAATCTAATGACCTATTGTTTGGGAATGCATATTTTTAAAAACGATCAAAATTAAAAAAAGAATTTCTAGAAATATGAAGGATTTCTGTCAAATTTTAACATGCGCCTAGTTTTAACCAATTCTATTGCTCAGAAGTCACTATTTTTAACATTAATTTGTACGATTAAAATTTTCAGAATTTCGATGTTAAATGTAACTTAACGCAAATATTAATGTTTTGGTGCAAACTACTTTTAGTGAAAATCTACCAGTTTTTAACATTGCCGTGATTGAATACGGTTGGCCTTAGGTTATCAATTGTCTAATCTGTTAAAATAAATGTAATAATATCTATCAATTATCGTCCAAAATGCTAGAAAAACTAAGAACAAAGAAGCTGTATTTAAGTCAGGCGTTGATCGCAAAATATTACTCATAGAAAAGCCACTGTTATTCTCAATGAATGTAGCATTCGAATAAAACACAAACACACAGTGGGAACAACTTCACATGAGTTTCACAGCTCAAAACCATTAAGTATTCCATTATTTACCACTATTCTGTTTCGTTATTTTCTTTGGATTCATTAACAAACAAGAGCAAAGAGCAAATTTGCTTAAATCTTTAAAATTAAATTTTTGCGCATTCTCGATATAATTTTAAATAAACTTCTTGCTCACTGTGAATTAAGATCTTAAAGAAAAAGACGTCAAAAATTATCTCAGAGGTTTACATCGAAATTCAAAAAAAAAAAAATTATGCACATTATAGTTAATAACTTCTCTTATAACAAATAAGAATTGTAACCTTTAACAAATATCGGAATCGTAAATTTTATGTTCCATCACTAGATTTTGGGAATAAAAAGGAATACGTAAATGGAGGAACGTAATTATTTTTAAAAAGTTACTATTAATTTATTTATTTCCTCACAAAACTGCATGGTTGATTAAAATTTAATATAGGACGACAACATTTACGTTAAACCTTTTGCATTCTTCCTAACATAAAATTAGTTTAGTTTTAGCTAATTAGAAACAACAATTTTTAAACAAGCAATAGTTGACCAAATCTAATTTTAACTTAGATAGTTTCCAATTACGCACAATAGAACGGAATAACTATATTTGGAAAAAGCAAGAATTAGGAACTCTCAAGTTTTAAAATAATCGAATTGCAAAATAAGAACATGTTCTATTTAGAAAGTTTGAATTCATTTAAATAGAACTAATATTGTTTCTCGAGCAAAAAGGAAACAATAATATGCTTTCTGTTTGCCCATTTAATTTTAGCTTAAACAACAATTGGGTCCTTTAACTTTAAGTTTGAAATCAAAAAAGCTGCAACATACATCGGTACTTTACAATTTATTTTATATTTAACCTATTGGTTGTAGTGATTAGTTTCCGCTTATGATAAATTCGAACATCAGTAATGCCTTCTGTATTTCATTAAATATCGCACATATTTATATAAATTGAATGAATTAAACTAATTAAGTTATATTTACAATCTAGATTTTAAACAATAGCCACGTATCAATAAGCTCTTTCTTTTTTTGCTTTGTACTAATATCCATTTTGTAAGTTAGTGTATTTCCATACATTCATTTAAGCCCTTTCTTTTTCTTTCACACTAAAAAATTCAAGTAACTTTGAACTCCACCGTCTGTCAATTCTTAATACGTATATATATACAGGGTTATTCAGAACAACCACCTGCTAGATGCATATTTGGAAGTAAAACGAACATAGTTTAAATAAATTGGGGAGGCATGGATAACGGTTTGTTTTTTAGCAACACTTTCGAATTCATAGTATTCTTTATTAAGCACAAAACGAATATTCATTGTCATTTTAAACAGAGTAGGTTTTCCTAGGTGACTTTTTTAAATTCACTTTCAGATATACATATATTAGAATGGATCTAAAATGTACCAACCTGACTGAAAACTCTGACAGATACAAGCTTATATATATATATATATATATATGTATATATATATATATATATATAAGCAATGTTTTATTTAGCTTTAACTAAGTATGTAAATCATTTAAAAATACTTCCGTTTGTTCAATCTATTATAGGTAGGTATTTATATTACTAATAAGAACAAATCATGAAATGTACCCATTTCGGTTTTAGTCGGGAGTGCCGTAAATTTGAAAATATTTTTAGCACATAGATTTATCCATAACACCGCTTCCCATAAAATATGCCTGAACTTAAGCCAGATATTACAACTTAACGGTTTTAAAAATTATTTTGACGATAACATTGAGTGTCATCAATTAATGCATCAGAAGTGCTGAAATCAGGTTTGCACATCGAGTTTGAATAAATTCAAATATGGTCTACATTACAGTGCAAAAGACGTACATGATTGAAGCCTGTTTTCGAACTGGAGTACAAATTGATGAAATTTGAGTGTACAGCCAGCGTGCATCCTTATGATGACACTGTCAAAATAATTTTCATAAGATAAGGTTTTGTTACGAGTATGATAATATGGCTTAAGTCCAGACATATTTTATCTATTTCAATGCCATTTTTGTCCTAGAAACTTTATGACATCACGGTACCTGAACTTGCTAATAACGACAAGCATTAATCTGTAGCCTATCTAGTAATTGCATTCAAATAGATTTAATGATGCTGTCAGTCACTGAGCAGGACCATTAGCTACGTCGAATAAATTATTGACAAAAAAGGAGCACAGTGATGCCTAAATGAGTGCAAGAGATTCAATAAAATGCCACGACAGATGATATATCCAAAATCGTAGAATTCTCGGTATTTACAAAAATGCGATTTGCATTTAAATCGAACGGCCACCGCTGATATGATTACCCCACACATTTTATGTATTCACATTATTTGAGACCATTACAACTGGCAATAATTGTAATGCCCTGTCAGCAATTCTCTCGGACGTAACACAGTTTTTATTGATGAATAGAAAGGTTAAAAGTACCTCCTGTTATTTATTATACAAACGTAAGTATTACATACCTTGTTTGCTTCTACATGCGTTAATGTTTAAACTTTTTGCGTTATTAGTAGCAGCAACATATGTTACTAAATAACATAAAGATTTCAAAACATTGTAAATTTGTTACTTAACGTCACAATTCTTTTACGATTGGTATTTTGCTCAAAATTGACTTTTTTTATCGCAAAAGTAAAGCTTAATTTTTACATAAACATTGCATGTGTTTACAAACAATTAAGATTATTAGATGAGTTTTCATTGGTTTACCTAAATAATTACATGCTATTAAGTTATGAACATTTGTTGTTTCTTCTCTTGTCAATCGCATAATTAAAAGTAAATGTAGAATATACTTTAAACCTTAAGAAATCTTTACCACGAATGGACAAATCTGTGTGATAAGTTGCTTGTAATTACCATACATGTGCTTAAATTACTTCTTTTATTTAGCATTGAGACCATGGTAACTGAAAAATATCTAACTTCTCTATTTTCATTTTATACTAAGATATTTTTGTAACACTTCAATATCTCCCTAATCACAGCATTTCACTAAAAACTGGACACGCGTCGAGTGTTTCGGTGCACCAGTGTCATAGTGTTCGAGTTTCGCGATTCAGATACAAATTCACATATGATATTAATTTACGAAATGGTTTTCCCATCTTCAGAATTTTTAATGTGTTTATTTGCTAGATATATAGATTACAAATTAATAAAAGCTTACACCTGGTATTGTTCTTCGTAAAATCATTAGTTAAAGATCCTAGTCTAGGATATTGTACCATTCTTCGTGTGTATATTTTCAGGAACCAGTTTAAAGAAGAACATATTTAGCGACACTAAAACAAGTTTTTTAATTTTTTTTAGAATTACACAACTTTTGTTATGATGAGGTATATTAACCAATAATAAGCCGATAAAGCTTACACAAATAGTTGTAGTTCACGGAAAGGACTAGAACAGAAATATTCTTTCTGATCTTGCACTTCACCTGGCAAGCATAAAGAACTTTCAGGAATTACTGTCTTCCTTACTTTTTTGTTCTCTCTTGTTTAGACTGTCCCAAAGTCCAAGACTAATACTTGGCCCAAAGTCTGAAAGTCTATGACGAACACAATTAACGCATATAACAAATCATAAAGCCAATAGAAAACGGCTAACTCTACTGCTGTGGATTACCAAACACGTAAGGATAATAAATACTGGAAGGTACTTATTATTATAGTATAAAATGCATAAATTGAAAATTTTTGATTTACTGTATCTAGCATGCAATAGACACCATTAGCAACCATTTCTCTGCAACAATAATGTGCATGCATATTTTAGAAACGGGACAAGTAGCCTAATGGCAAATGTACATACATAACAATTATTTCAAAGTAAAGAGAATTGTTGTATTTATTTTGGTACAGGAAAAAAGCCAGGTTCCTTTTTGTTTTAAATAAAACCAATCAAATGATTTCTAATGATTGGGTATTTATATATTGCATAACTGAACAATTTTGACACTATTTTGTATAGTTTATTGTGCATCAAATATGCTTGTAAGTATTAAATTAAATATGCTAGGAGAAAAACCACACGAAAAGAATGTTACAAATTTTAAAAAATATTTAGAATAAAGCTTTACTTGAAAATGGGAATTGGCTATTACGAAATACAAATAATAAAAAAGATTACGTTAAATATTTGCCGAAAAATTTGGCGAAATTTCATTAAGTAACGCCGACAAATACCGCCCACTGCTCTTACATAATAAAACAATATATGCAAATAGGCGTTATCTGGAAGAAGATGAGAGAAATACAAGAACTTGACGAAAAATCAGCGCATAAATGACAACCGGTGATGCATTCGAATGTAAAATTATATTTTTCGTATATTTATTTTTACTTTCAACAACGTAGGGAGTAATACAATTTTACCCCGTAGCGATAGCGCTAATGAACGTCAGCTAGGGTGTAAAAACTTTTCTGCTGATCAGCAAGAAAAGAAACGCCTTAACATAATAAGAAACGACTAAAAACGCCAATTGTCTGTTTTACATCTTCTTCTAGTCTTCCTTTTGACAGTGTAATTACTGGATAAAGAATAAGCCATTACAAATATATATTCCCGAATTCGAAGCAGAAGATCTAACTGCCTACTTATTTTGTACGCTCACTTCCTTAATTTACGAAGCTAAGTTGAACAGCCTTTTTTTAGTTTGATTTTTGATGATATTCTATTTATACAAAAAAAAGAATAGTAGAATTCAAATCAAGTATCAACATGCTATGGGAATTACGACATACTAAAGTAATGCGAAATTATAAAATACTTTTTTCTACCCCCGTCAAAAAGAGACACATTGGTTTTGTTCATTTAACAACGTGCCTGAACTATCTCCCGTACAAACACAAGCGGATCGTATTTTTTTTCAATAAGTCGAAATAAATGTTAATATTTTATTATAAAACCAAAGCAAAATATAATAGTGTTATTAATTAGCTTCTGCTTTTGTGAATACTAAAATAAATAGTGCAACTTTTGCATGTTCCTATATTTCTTCCATTCATCAAAACATTTGCAGTTCTATTTTCAAGTTGGTTTTGAAATAAACTATTAATATTGTTATTAATATCAGTCGGGGTAGATAGAATTTCAGCTTGAGAATTCAATATCTCTTTTGATATATTAATTAACTTCCATCTTCCAAGATGCTTCAAACCAGTTATATCCACTACAGTTTCTATAAGAAGTATCGCACTCATCCTTCAAAAACAATAACGTGTGTACTCTATGGTATTCGGTAGTTAAAGGCATCTTGCGATCACGGTTAAGACTAAACCAATGGTGTTAATTCGCTTGGTTAACTCTTTACCTTGTTAATATTTTAAAAATAAGCGCTTATTCGAAGCATGACTAAGGCAAGGAGGTAGATGCTGTCGATAAGGCTGGATGTAATTGGAACCTACCATTGTGAATGTTCATAAGACATTTGTTTTGGTGTCGGGTATTTTAACTGTTAACACACTATGTCCTCGACTACCAACTTTACCAGTTTATCCTTGCGGCATGCCTCCAAAGCACTTAGAAGCAACACGACCTAAAACTAATATAGTAATATAATTTTATGTATAAAAAAAATCAAAATGACGCACGTGCATCGTCAAATAATGTTTATTATTAACCCCAGCTAAAAATTAGCTTAGCATACTTGTTCGTCCGTTAGATTAGATTAGATTAATTCAGGGTGATGTTGTAGTGCGACCTATTGATCGTGCCCCATTATATGATCTGTAAGCTGCTAAGGTTTGCCCGCGCATATACCTCCCCATGCAGTCTAAGAGCTTTATTAAACTGTAGTAGCTGTAATGATTTCAGATAAGATATTCTTCCCTCGTCTATGACGTCTTTGCCGTCATGGTTAGCTCTATGATAACAGTGCAGTTAGATGTTAAGTTAGAACTCAGCGCCATTATGGCTGCTTGACTATCGGAGATTTTGTGAGATAGTAATGCTTTGCTTTCGATAGTTTCTGTCGAGGTTCAATTGAGTACATCTTCCAATTGCACTTATTTCCACTTAGACGTTAAGGTATATTCTCATTGACTTTGTTCTTCAGTTTTGGTACCTCTGCATACCATTTAATGGTGTTTGCCTTTAGAGAGTAGGTCGGGGATTAACTATTTCATCGTTCGGCAGACTTAGAAGTGGGAAGAGTTCCGCTCGAGATGACCAAGCTCTCTGACACAGAGCCTCGTTCCCTTCAGTTGCCGCCCTGGTTAGTCTGTGCATTGCCGTATGAGCCACTCCCTCTACCACTGTATGTAGGGGTGTGCGGTCTAAGATGACCTCCAGGGCCGCTGTTGTGTTTGCCCGTTACATTTTTTAATTCTTCGCCTGCTATCCTAAAGACTTTTTCTTTAAATAACGTGTTAACTTCGTCATTTATGTAATGGCAATATTTCCATAATGTTGAAAGGACATTTTGATATGGAATACAATGAGCACAATGTAGAAGATTTATCACATTTTAATTTCTCCTAAAAGTGACCAACGAGAACGTTTTTATTAAATATTGTTTCCTTTTTGCCGAAAATCCATCATTAAATATAATACTTTACGAACCTCCTCATATTGTCCTTTTGATTGTTCTGGTAACAGATTTCCAATTGAAGCAATAGCTGCCTTCAAAATATCAAAGAGCTCTTCAATTTTGAACTGTTCTATCACAACAATCAAATAGACCAAAAGAATATACTCTAAACCATAAATTAATGACAAAGCAAAATCTGATATGACGTCAAATTACTTAAAGTTTTCTTGAACGAACGCCTCTAATAAATTAGTGAAATACTTACAGTAAATGAAGAATGTCGAATTAATATAGTATTTCGGAGTATAATTAAGAAACGGGAATATCCTTAGGCAATAATATGTACATACGTATCTACACTAGGAATATTCTCACATTTCGTGTTAGTATAATAACAACAAGAGACAAGATGCAGGAGCATAGTTACTCGTGCATATTAAGAACTTGTGGTTGTAGTGAGGTAGATTAAATAGCAAGAGTGAAGTTGACTAACACTTTTAGACATTTCCATGCAATGAACCTATAAAATAAGTGGAATAAATGGCTGGAAATGTGATCCATGCTTAAATAATGGAACTTTCTACCATCGGGTAACTTTTAGATGTCACAACGATAAGAAATACAGTGATAAAAATATATAAGGAAGATGTAAATAACAAGGAGAATAACGAACACTCTGTTTCTTATAAAAAAATTAAGAAATAGAATATTCGTTATTCTCCTTACTAACTATTCTTACAAGTGCTCAACAGCACAACAAATACTAAGGTGAACTGAATGCAACATTTATATAGGTTGAGTGATTATAAATATTCAATAAAAATAGAGAAAGAGGTATAAAATAGAGATGCATAAATCTGCAAAAGGGTAAAATTTAAACATTTAAAGTATGAAGTGGTTATTGACATTTCTCAAAAAAATCTAACTTGCTCACAAAATATTACCAAAACGGTATCTGATTTGTACAAACAAATATAAACCTAAATACGTACATAAAAACTTTAAAAGCTACAGATTCAACATGCGGTATCCAGGATAATTTCAAACTAGCTAATAAATTACTTACAACACAAAATTATTATCCGCAATTCGAAATTTCATCGACAAACAAAAGTGGGCATACTTTACATACTATTACAAAACGTTGGCAAGGCTTCTATGAACAAAGCTGTTTACTAAATATAATGCAGAAAAATGATATCTGTATTTACGTAATTTACAGTTATTGGCCACGAAATTAGGGCCACTAAGAAATTATGGTGATTCAAAATATAAAGCAAGTAGAAAACGATTTTGCTGAACTAATTTATTAATAACTATTAAAATAAATAATTGTGTTGCATTATTTTGATTTTGTAACAATTATGTTTTAGAATAGAATAGTTTATTGCACCTTAAGACCTATTACAAAAGCTTAAGACAAGTCAAAGAGAACGGCAGTATGATACGTAACATGAACTATTAAAAAAAAATGGGAATGATTGTGGAGAGTTCACTAAATCACAGAACAAAAAAAATGATTTAAAGATAATTTAGCTACAAAAAGAAAAAGGTAGTAAACAAATAGGTAATAGTTAATTAAATGCAAAACAAAATGAATATCTTATCTCTAAGTTGTTATACATTCTTCTACTGTATAAATACTTTAGCTAATAGATAGTTTCTTAATTGGGATCTGAAGGCCTTCAAATTCTTTATGTCTCATATATATAGGAGATTTTCCAAATACAGTAAAACTGTGTGACGGAATCGAAAGAAAAGGTCTTTGTCTGGTAGCGTAATTAATTAAGAGCTATTTGTAGAAAATAAGGCCTCGTCGTTTTTGTCATAAGTTAAAACCTCAAGTATATATAGGCCAGCCAACGCCAGAATTCTTAATTTCTTAAAAGTGATAGATATATCTTCTAACATCAGCAATACTTATAGCTGTTTTCGCTGTATAGATACAGTATTAGTGAAAGCCAAAATATCCTTCAAAGGTATGCCACACGATGCTCTCGACTTATACGTCGCGTAGTAATAGCGTAATAAAGCCCTATTACAATGTTAACGTATTTAATCTAGCACCTCCAATATCTATTTCAATTCAATTTTATATCACCAATTACATATCCTGTGCTTTACTCCTGTTCTTTAATGTTTTCATGAATTATTTTTACTGGCGTATTTCCCCAAAGACACCATGTTTTTCAAACCATTACATTTTCTATGGGATTTAAGTTCAGGGCATTTCCATGTCAACCCAAAAACGCCAAATTTTTTACCATGACCATTGTCATCCATGAATGTTTGTGACCTGTTTTCATCTAAGTTGTTTCATCTGAGTTGTCAACATCTGGTAACAAATAATTTATGTTCCTCTATTGTTTTTGATTCGTGGTTCATTTGACAAAATGCAGTAGTCCTGGATCTTGCATAGTAATTTATGACCAAATTTCTTGACAAAGTGGATATTTTACCGTTTCTGTACTACAGTTTTGTCTACGTTGTGCAGGTTCTTACGTGAGCACGTTCTAACATACTGAGAACACTTTGTTACCGCCTTTATTTTTAATTCACCATCTGGAGAAAAATAAAAATTAGAAATTTTTTAAAA
Organism: Trypoxylus dichotomus; assembly: GCA_023509865.1. Lineage (NCBI taxonomy): Eukaryota > Metazoa > Arthropoda > Insecta > Coleoptera > Scarabaeidae > Trypoxylus > Trypoxylus dichotomus. Next base: position 39,399,707 of record CM042074.1, on the reverse strand, counting down.
ATTAATAAATATGTATAAATATTAATCTTTACCTTTTTTCAATTGTCAACAGTGAAATTCTCATACTATTTAGCCTTAGCTAGTAAACTTTATTCATGCGTTTAGTTAATTTTGTTCTTCGTTTTTACTGGACATACATTATTTCGACTATGTATCATCGTCCCCTAATTGTTCGAAAAGATACATTCACACCCCATTCCTTCACAATTTGAAATTGTAACACACATTCGCTTTTGATCGACAGTAAGCAAACGCGGCACCCATTTTACGGTTAACCCTTCCATATGTAGATATTGTGTGTCCGTTCGGTCGAGAAGTCCACGGCACTAGCTATCTCCCGCAGCTTTGTTCAGCGATTGTCGTTTACAATGGCATAGGCTTTTTTAATGATTTTAGAAGAAGTCACTGCAAATGAATGCCCTGAACGTCCACCATCGTCTGTACTCGTATGACAGCTTTTGAAAGCAGTGAATCATTTACAAAACATTCCATGGCAAGGAGCAGTCCTTTTTTTCATATTAATACCAACACACCCAACATTTTACTTTAAACGCTTATAAGAACTTACCTACCTGACAAATTTGTGCGAAAATTTTGGCAGTAGGCTTCTAAAACTTTACTGAAGTCAGCAATGTACTTACCTTAGCGAAATTGTTGCCTAGTTAAAATTATAGGTCAAAGCTTTGTAATTCTTGGTAATAATTATTAAGTAAAATTATTTTATTGGGAATTAAATCAAAAAACTTGTATAAAATTTATTGCAAAACAATTACATCTTCGAGTTGCTATAACTTTTTAAAAACAGTGGAAAATACACATTTCTATATATAAAGCAATGAGGTCTGTATAACGTACGTACATTTTCGGTTTAGTTTTTCAAAGTTTTTTTTTTGTTTATTATGGACATCATTAAATCAGTTCTTGTTTTCTAAAAAGTAATTTTAAATTTAAAGAACACAATTGGTTTTGCGCAATGTTGTTACATATTATGAATCCTCGAACAATTTAAATCAAGATACGAAAATCTAGAACAAAAACTAGTTCATAAGCGGATGCATCTGCTTAGCTAATTAGTGGCATAGTTTCTTAGAGAATTTCTCGATAATGTTGAGAGAACAGTATCTATGCAGTGCTGCAACACGTTTCCGTTAAGCTACTTTACGTTTCAGCGAACTCTTGATGAAGAATGTGTTCATACAAAGTACAAGTTGTCTTTGAAATTAGAAAAAATGTCAAATGAATTAAATCCGATTTCCCTCTTCAAGTTTTAACACAAAATTCAAATGTCTACCGTTGAATATCGTTTTATGGAATAACGACACGAGTCTTCAATTATCATTGAATAATGATGTCAACACTCAAAATTGCAGGACTTAATATACAAATGATCCATACACTGCCGTTGTTAAACGAAGCCTACGAAATCATAATGTGCGTAACTTAATCTTTATACAAAATGGTGTGTGTAACCTCATATACTTATATTCTACGCAAATAGCTATGGATTACGAGGGCAACCTGAAATGTTTCCGCAATTGACAAGAAAAATACGGTATTGGTGTGATTTCTTATTTTTATTTTTCGATATAGTCTCCTCGAAGATCAATACACCTTTTCAAACGGTGCTCCAGTCTCTTCAAGCAGTCGGAAAAGTAGGATGTTTCGAGGTCTGCAGAATAGCCATCTGTAGCGGCGATGACCTCCTCATTTGAAGCAAATCTCTTTCCTCTCAGTGATGTTTTCAGGTTTGGGAATAGGAAAGACTCGCTGGGGGCTAGGTCCGGTGAATATAGAGGATGAGAGACTAATTCGTAGCGCAACTCCCTTGGATTGCGTTGGATCCTGGCCAGACACTCCTCCGATTTCGTTTTTGCTCCGGTGTGAGCAAATGCAGTACCCATCGCGCCGAAAGCTCTTTCATACCTAAAATTTCGTGTGCGATATGGCCAACGAGTTCTACTGAGATGCCTGTTGTTCTGCTATCTCTTTCAGCTTCAATCGAAGATCGGCTAACACGACATCATAAATATTGTCGACAATTTCATCGTTGGTAGCGGCTTTTGGGCTCCCACTGTATGGTTCGTCACTTGCGCTTGTACGGCCATATTTGAGCTCGCTTACCCAGAAGCTGATTGTTAAAAATGATGAAGTACATCCTCCACGAACCTCTAGCAAAATATTTCGAATTTCCGTGGATGTTTTCCCAGCCATCGAAAAGTGTTTTATCACTGCACGAAATTCGATTTTATCCATTTTTGCGACACCGCCTTATTTGCTGCATAAAGCACACTATTACGCAACAACTACTGACAGTATACGAAATTTTGACAGTTGTCATAAAAGAGATTGCTATTGCCGACCAATGAATCCACTTCAACCGTCGTGCCCCATCTCTTGCTCGTAACACATTTGCAAATCCAGTAATCAGCAGACTTCTCCTAATACGCGTTTTGACGAATTACGAGTACTGGCTTAGCGATTGTCTTACGAATCGAGTTTTGCTTTTAATTACCCGACGATCAATTATGGTTTAGAAAAATCTGGGACTACCTTCAGAAATAGAAAACCAACAGTACCAATTTTAAGTTCTACTCCCTTAGTTATCTGTAAAGACGTATAATTCTCAGTAATTATATCATATGAAAGAAGTTAAAGATATTTTGTAAATGATTTTGCATGGTATTGTCCCAAAAAAGAAGGAAAATATTTAAGTAGATTAGCCGAAATTACTTTAGAAAGATTATTTGCAATATTATATTTAAATAGTACCTTTATGCGCTCACAAAATGGAAATAAATTAATAATGTTCTTTTGTCTATGTATTATAAATAGAATACGTCTGCCGTTTATTAAAATTTTTGATATATTACTAGTAATATTATTTCATTTGAAATTATAAATAATTTAGATAAATACGAGTTATTAAGCTATAAAGTTGTTTATATGTATATCTGCAACAACCACATACGTAAATGTGTTTATTAGCGAGCACATATACTTATTAAAGAAATAAATGTATTTTAACTTTTAATTATTTTAATTAGCGCGTATAATAAATATGCTAATGATATATGTTGTATATATATATATATATAAAACAACTTTTTATAGCAGGGTTTTGACAGTAGACCATATGAAGTACAATACTTTTCTATTCAAAATTTAATGCATTTTAAGAATTTGTTAAAAAAATATCATGTTTCATTTGAAAAACTTGACTTGACCCTCCTGTGACCTTAAAGATCTAAGGCAGTGAAGTCGTTACACGGGCCGCTTCTCGTGTTAAAACTTCCACCTTTTTAAACTAAGTACTTTTAAATTATTCATCTGACAGTATTATTATACTTAATCAATGAAAGTAAAATATTTGGGAAGCAACGGAATAAGTCAAAAAGTTGAAAGTATAATAATCCCAACAAGCAAATTATTAATTATTAGATGAAGACAGAGAACTGTATAGGCATCAACATATCGAGAATAAGAATACAATACCACAAAGTTATAATAAAGAAAGTAATAAAGTCACTCTCGGAATAAATTCCATAACTTTACATGTACAATTAAATACAGACTATTTAGATAAAAGTCCGATATTTCACCCACATATAGTCCTCGTCTAAACAAACCAAAAAGTCTTAGACGTAGGTCCACAATTGAAGGTTTCAAATAGCCCTACATTTTGTCTAAATATTTGGCACTCATTCTTTATTCGCTGCCGTAGTTCATCCACATTCTTAATTGGCCTTGAATATACTAGCTGTTTCAAATATCTCCAAATGCAGAAGTCAAGCGGGTTTAGATCAAGATGCCTAAGTGGCCATGACACAGTACCTCCTCGTCCTATCCATTTGTTGTTATACGTTTCATTTAAAACAATTCTTACAGCGGGAGGAAAGTGGGTCCCCATTGTGCAAAAGCCATTGGTTAACTCTATCAATTAGGGGCACATCTTCCAATAAAGGCGGTAAAATGTTAAATAAAAAGTCCAAATAAGTTTTGTCATTTTAACAATTTTGTAAAAACACAAGTCCAATCAAACGATACCCAAAAATGCCTACCAAAATGTTCATAGAATACCGGTGTTGATGTCTTGTCTCCATAACAGCATGAGGGTTTTCATCCCACCAAATGTGGTTATTGTGAAAATTGATTATTGCATTGTTTGTGAAAATAGCCTCGTCGTTGAATAAAATGTTAGCAGTAAAGTTTTGATTTTAGATAATTGTTCCCAAAATAAATCCACAGAAAGCCAGAATGGAATTAATATCCGGAGTTAGAAGCGTTTGTACCCGTTTAATATGATAAAGCTGTTCCCGTAGAATCATCCAGACTAAATAAGTTAATATTTAGTTATATTAGTTATATGCATTAAATTTTACTCTATTCTATAATTTATTTATTGTGGAATATTGTATAAAATACACTTACGCAATTCAATCTCGACCATTTTAATTTTTCAACATGAAAACATGTTGATTTAGAAACATCTAAAATTGTTAAATTTAATTTATAGTCGCACTATAGTACTTTTACGAGCACGGCATTGAAATTTTGTAATGTTCGCAAACTCAAAACTTTCTAACCTTGTAGTATCTAACGGTAAACACGATATTTCTATAATCATAAAACTTTTAACGAAAACTAGAGCGGTATGCACGTTTATGTCACCAACTACGCATAATATCATTAAGTGGTATTAATAATATAAAGATAAGAAATATTCACTAGCTTGCAATGTTTCACCAAGGATTCCTTGAAAACAAAAAAACAGGAGCCTTCATTTCAAAATTTTATATTTTCGGCTACGTAAGTGTCAGACTATTAATTATATAGACACTTATCATTTGAATCTTGAATATCTTTTGCTTAATAAACATTAATTTGTAAACCTAGAAAATGTATAGCCTTGACTAAAAAGAATTTTTCAAAAATTTAAAGCTTGGAATCCATTTATGCTACGAAGCCACATTATGATGTTCGCTATATAAATGAATCTTAATGGCTATCTTCCCGAATAGTGACTGCTAGAAATCGCTTAAGTACCGTAGTTACTAACTTGTTCCAGGAGTAATTTATTTAAACCTTCAACTTGAAAAACGTTTGAAATCCAAGATTTACTCTTACGGACTGTGTGACAAGTAGAGTTGGGATATTTTTCCCACGTGCCAGGACTGTAACAGAGCGTATAAAAACAAACGAGCGACATTGAAATGCATGCTTAATTTATATCACATATGTGTAACGTTTTATAAATAACACATTTACCTTATTCACAGCTGTTGTTACGGTGCAAAGTGAATAAGACTGACAAAAACTCTGCAACATGGCGTAAATTTCCACATTTGTCTCGGAGAGCAACGTATGCCGTGCTGAATAAATATTTTTATATTTAGAAAATCACCGTTCGACATCTACGGATCTTACACATGGATTAATTATCCACAACCTTTAGAAATAGATAAGGTATTACACATTTGCCGTAATTTGATAGTCAGAATCTTTGTATATAACATCCTCGAACTTTTTCTGCAACATGCATATTGTTTATGTCATTTTTAACACATAGCAATGATACACTCATTGCTTCATCGTTCATAACTTGCACTGATTCCACCAACGACAATCCGATGTTCTGAAAATTTTGTATTGGCTCAAATAAACCTTTATAATTGTATTTTTTAAATCGTTTCAACAGAGGTATTTTCAAATCCTTTCTGGTTTACTTTAATTACTGCAACTTCATTAGGACTAGAGTTATTGTTTGCAAACAACAACTCTAGTTATTATAAGAATCCATCAGCAACAATATCACGTCAAGAACTTCATTAGACTTAAATCGTAGAATCATAGATTTTATTTATTGAAAATTCTTACATTAATAGAAAACCGCTTTCAACCATGTTCCCCAACGTGTCAGGATTGACTCTGGTGGCTCAGGAAAACCAGATTATTGTTTGTGCAATTCTCGAATTCGCTTGAGAGATTTCAAAACCAGTTTTTGAATTTAAAATTATTCCATCCGCCTCTGGATAACATTGTGCTACAAGGTGTAAAGTATAAACTCTACATGCCACATGCAAAAGTCTATTACAGCCTTCTTTAAAAGAACGACCTGCACTATCCATTTGTTGGTCAACTAAATCGGCCCTCCCCCACTACTATTTGTTACTTCCTTATTTAACACGTTTTACGTAGTATTAGGAGGAAAACTTTATTGAAACACAATTGCAAAAAATAATTTTTATTTAAAAAACCATTTTAAAATTCAAAGAAATTAAAGCAAAATTGATTTTCTATTCTACGATAATTTTAGTTACTCACATTTATTAATGTATTTTTACAAGATCAATTATCATGTGTACTATCTTCTTTTGCAGACACGTTACACCCAACAGAATTTAGAAGACGCATATTTCAAGAACATGTTAAATAACAAACACTACGTTAAATTACGAACATTCCTCCTTGACAAATTACAAAACAAGCAGGCAATAACCGATCTTGAAAACTCTGAATTGCAAAGGACCGCTTATATGCTCCTTAATACTATCAAACAAAGAGTCAAGCGATATACTACAACATCATGTAAGTATTAAATATTTTAATCTAACAATTACACAAAGATTTGTTCAAAGAACGCGGGTTCGTGAGTTCCTCATAACAATATGTGAACGGTGTTAAATATGTTTGTTGTAAAGTGAAATGTCATTCTCCGTATACAACAAAGCAATTTTGCTAAAAACAAAATCATCAATAACCAATTATGTTTCAGATAAGCCTTGTTATTTCAAAGTATGTCCTGCGTGGCCTAGAACCTTTTCAACATCAAAGAGAGAAGTTACAACTAAGAAGGGTGTACGGGCGATGGCAAAAAAGTGATCGTAAAGCTGTTTTTCGGATGGACAATACTACGCACGATGCCTTTTCTGGGCAAATTCCTATATAATTATCGAAAACATATCATTTTCCAATGCCTAATCTCTCGCGTATCATCTATCATCATTTTCCACAGCAAATCGTCATTTTTATAAGGCAAGTTAAGACCAAAAGCCTCAGTTGCTGTTTGTAAACAAATATTGTGACTAACATCCAAATATTAATTTGCAAAATCCAAGCAGTGCCAAAATACTTTCTTCTTCTATGCTAAAAATAGCAACTGCTCTTATTCTATCATTTAACATACCAACTAATTATAATGTTTAACTTGTAATCTGTAATATTCTAACATTTCCTCTGTGAATTAGTGCTTCTTCAGCAGTTACTAACAAGCTACTTAGAAAATGTTTAATAAATTGTGCGTTATCAATAACAAATACGGTTTCTTCCATTTCAGAAACAGTGTTTACTTTTACTATCACAAATAACTCGCCACTGTTTGAGTTCAAGTGTATATGATGACCTAACGGAAGCTTAAGGTCATTGCGCCAGCTGATTAAAAGCTGGTCACGATGTTTTAAATTTAGGAGAGAATCTTGTTAACACTCATCAGATGCTGGGCCATCAAAGACGCCAGTGACAGAGGAAAACATGAATTTGGTCCATGATATGGTACAAAATAATAGAATAGTTACTGTTGGATTTATGAGATATGTAACACTTCGGTTGAAAGGGTGGAATAATTCTACACCATGAACTAAGGCTCGGAAACGTCCAACAGCAATCTGCTAATATAACAAGATTTCATTTACTCTGATACCGGTTTTCCATTCCCAAGATGTTTTGGAACAAAAGTCAGAACGTACATTTTAAGATATAAACTGCAGCCAGCGGCGTGATATTAATCATATACATTCATAAAGTTCTATAATCTTCTGCTTTGTTGTAAAAAAAACTGGTAAAAGCTTATACTATGAACATACTGCTACTTCCTGCGCTGTTAATGTGGTTTGAAACATTTTACTACTTGCTATTTCTCGTATTTAACAGCCAACAAAAATACCTTCCTGTACGTTTACTTTCATTTTTCGGGATCCTTGTCGAAAGTATTGAAAATGATCACCTACGCGCCTTAACAACGTGTAAAGGTAGTACTATGATCGATTTTACATTTTGATAGAAGACATTCAGTTGCTCAACATTTTTCGATGCTAAATTTTTTAAGTCAACTATTTTTGGTGCACTATTTATATACTTGATGGTTTTATTCTAACCTTGATGGTTTAGTTCTTTCAGTTTCATTCTAAGATTCTTTAGAAGATATTTGAAAAGAAACAAAAAAATACGATGGAGTAAAATTTACGTAATCGAAATTATTTTTTCGTACAACTTTAAACTTTTAATGTATAGAGATGCATAAGCACACTTCTATGGTGTACGCTTCTTAAATGCGAAAATACAAAGAATTTAAAAAAAGACGTAAGAACGATGAAAACGACGGAAGTGATTTTCCGCAGATCCTCGTTACAGTTATTATCTTACTACGCTTTCTCGACTAATCGACGCCTACATGCGCTTGACCCGTGCTTTATTCCGCCTGTTCCTCGAAAGTACATTGAACATACATGTACCTCTATAAAGCTTACCGTCTGTTTCAGATCTCACGCTGTGTCATTTCAAGATATGCAACATGGGCCGTAAACGAACCACCAGATACTTCCACATGATAAAATCCCTCCACGACGATCACACGTAAACAACGTGTGTACAAGGGATCCACATTACTACGTAGGTACACTTTCGTAGGTACGCCGGTCTTCGTCATGTTGCCATCACTCTTGCCATCGCGACCAACATCGGTCATCATTGTTACAGTATCATCGTAAACAATCATCAATCTTATTTGTATAGTTCGTCGTATTTTTGTATTACTATTCTTGTTGCAGCTTTGTTACTTATTACGCTCACACACACGCACACATGCATACATCATACAACAATACACCTACGAACGATATGACTGCACTGGGAGAAAGCACTTTTATCTTCATATTCGACGTGAAATGATGAATTATTGTTTCTATCACGGTGATTCGTTTTAACGGCAATGATCTCGAGTATACCACTGATAAGATATTGTTCGGGTACGAGTGTTAAATATGCTTAATGATGTATAACTCGTATCGATTATACAATATGCTACGTTTGTTTAGACAAACGTAAATATTATTCCAAACCATAAAAATCAATCAAGTTAGGCGAAATTAAATAACAGATGAGATATCCGCAATAGGCTCGCACGATACGTTTAAATAAGGTCTTCATAAAAGCCACAGTTAATACTACATCAACGTAATTATGTTAAAATTTGATAGTATTATACATATGCGATATCATCTTTCTGATACTTATAATAATTATATTGCAATACAGTAATATAGATTACAGATTGATTTAACAACTTAATATAGATATCCACTGCTGTCATGCAGAAAGAGTGACCCATGGTATCCTCTAATAAACACAATTGAAAATTGGGGAATAGACAGCAAGTCTTATATCTAGTTTGGCTATTAGCTTAATTACATCAAAAGCAATTAAGTTATTACTTATAGTGTAACCTATCATACATAACCTATCATATGTCTTAACCATGTCTTAGACACCCCCAAAATTTATCAGTACTATGAAAAGGAGCTCGTGAACACACTTGTTGCAATAAACGATCTTGTCTCTAGTTATCTGTTTCTTACCAATTTTAATTTATTCTTATATCTATTCAATTTAGTCGTAAACACTTTTTTCGTGATCTTCAAACGACACCAATAGCATAATTTGCAATTTTTTGTCTTCAGTTAACTGCTTTTTTGCCGCGCATTTTATTTCTTTTTTGTCTCAAAATAATATGTGGAAAACCCACGTGCAAATCTGTCTTCACTTCGATATCCTAACGCGGCGACATTTACAACAATGCTGTTTATGTACAAATAATCTGTTATAATAATTCCCCAATCTACAAAATGGATGGCAATAAAATCAATAAAATGGTTGAAAACTCATAAATCTTATAAAAAGACTTAGTAAACCAGTATTCCTTTATGATTTCATCTAGTAGATTTTGTAGATAATAATAATAAAGCTTATTGGTACCTAAATTAAGTAAAATATCGTTTTCTTAACTATTCCTGATTCCTTTTCTTTTCTGAGACTTTTCTAGCAGTTTTTTAATAGAACTATTAGGTAGAAAAGCAGTCTGTTTTGTTTATTATGTATGCTAATTTTCCTGGTGCAGTTTTTTGGTAATAGTTTCAGTTTTACAAGACAAACATTCAAAATCCTTTGATTGGAATAGCACGTCCAAAAGGTTCTTTCACGATATAAAAATAGAAACTAATTTGTACAGGATTGTACTACCGAATCCTATTTCAATAACAATTACAAAATTGTTCTAGCAAGAAATAAGTGATCTGCTGCGTTAACATTTATTTATTTCCTTTTTGTCTACTTTATTCGCAAGTACTCAGATATCTTTATGACGCGAGGCAACTGTGGATATTATAATGAACATTGCGTAGTTAGCACCTGATCAAAATTTATATAAAGTATTAATTTAGAATGTTAAATCTAATTTAAAATGTTCTAAACTAGTGAAGTAGTAGAATCTGTAATATTACTAACAAAATTGTACGTACGGGAGGAACATGTTAAAAAGAAAAACATCTGTAAAAGCATACGAAATTGCCGTCCTTTTCTACATATTAACTCTCTTCACCTGCACAATAGCAGTAGCATTTTCTATTTTTTTATTTTCTGTTATATTACTAGAAATATTAACCATATACTAGTTGTCCCTTGTACTCAATTAACCCTGGCTTTCCCTACTTGGTAGTCTTTCCAAAGTATACAAAATATACTTTTCCGTGAGTACATTTTTATGTTAAAGTTAATTAGTTAAATTCATGTGTCACATTTCTCCAATCAGGAATTAAATTTTGATCTTTATTGTGTATTTGTTTTTATATTATATTTGACAACGAAAAAACATCTAAGCCTTAATTCTAATGTCATTTTTTTATTTTTCAACACCTTCTAAATTAAAGGACAATTATCCTAGACTAAGTCTAAAAACCTTCTTTTTTGCAATGAAATGAGAGAGCGTGGTCAATATTTGAATAAAATTATTGAATATTATAGCGAAAAGTTTCTAAAAATCGCTGTTTCTTCTCCAATTTTGCAATTGTTTTTTTTTTAATGACTTCCTACCGAATAGTAAGCTAATGTCTTAAATGTCGGACGTTATATTTGATTATTATTCAAAATATCATTTTAACTTATCCAGTTCATAAAGCATTAAACAGGAGTAAACTTGGCTAAACTTCACCTTCATTTATATGCAGCTTTCTAGATAATACTTGTTAATTGTGTAATAAATTGAGAATAACAATGCCCGCTAATGTTATTGCATTAATAATTAATAAATATGGTTAAAGATCAATAAAAAATTATATTGTACCAGCATCAAAAGTTTATCTTTTGTTATTTATCAAAGTTCCATATCAAAATTGAGTTTACAACATATAAGTAGATAAAATTGTTTTACTTTATTCGTAAAAGTGATGTCTTCTAATTGAAGGGTTCAGTGCAAAAATTGTTCAGATCCAATTTTTAACAAAAACTATTTTCGTCTTAATCGATCCACCTTTAAATTTGAAAGGCTGAGACTTGTAACAGAAAATGTGACCACTTATTACGAAGGTTGTTGTCTGAATACATTTGTTGTTCACAAATTAAGCAGCTGTTGGACTTCTTACAATCGTACATTGAAACGTTAAATTTTTTCAACGTATTACTAGTTCACTGAAATTTTCTGTATCATCAAATATGTAATTATGCAAAAATTAAATGATAGATAAAAAATATGCAATTGCAAATAAAAGAATATTTTTATTTGCAAAATCGACTGTACCACCTAAAGCAAGCCTGCTTCTAATTCTAGTTTTTATTGTATTGTAAGTTGAAGTTGTTACATTAGAAATAAGCAAAGAAACTAAATCCGAATAATCATACATTTCAGCTCTTGTGCCCGTGAACTATGCGACACTAAACTTTTTTGGAAAGTTGCAATTTCTGATCTGAATAAATTTATTATAAATGGAGCAGATACATTTTTACACTAGATCCTTCAGTTGTTCCAGTTACACATATAATAAAGTGCATATGTGACTGATTGTAGACAATTGTAAATTTTGTAACGCATGTGTCGCTAGAAATTAGTTTATTTCTTTCGCTGCCTACACATAACAAGCGAAGGGTTTTGTATATAGTTGAATATATGAAAAATACATATTTCACATGTGCGTATTTCTACTCAGAACTACTTTTATAAATGTTGTAATTACTATTTCCGAAACATAATAACAAGCATTAATTCCAATTCTCGATTTACTTTATTATACTGAATGTCCCATCCGGAATGCAACTGACGATACCTGGAAAAAATGAATGCCGGAAATCTGAAAACTGGATGGAAATATTAGCAAAGCCAACCCATCTAAATATTTTGAAATCTATTGGTTCCAATTAATAATGCCAAATTATATAGTTCGAATTATTATACAAAGGATGGAATTATGGAAACCGGTCATTTTTTGACATATTGCATTTTACATTACATAATAAGCCAAATTTTAAATATATATTAAGCTGATTGAGGTTGCTAAACAAAGTAAATTATAAATTTGATTATTTATAAAACGCAATGTAGCGAATATGTAACATATTCACTTTCATTACCTGCAACAATAAAAACTACCAATAAACTATGTCAAACACATATTAATATACAAAATACTTTGAATGTAAGATCAATTTCCAAAGGAGTAGCCCATTATTACATTCTACACAAGACTTTTAATTAATTCAGTAAAAGAAAAATGTTTGCTTAGAACTGAAAAATTTTTCATCCTTAAATCAAAATGTATGGTAGTGGCAATACTTCAAGTGCATTTCTTACCTTTGCATACAACATTGCTTCTCATTTTTTTACTTCACTGATACGGTTTTCTAGATAGCAAGTTGAATATGTAGAACTTGTATTTTATTGCATTTTTCCTAGACGTCAAATTAAATTTATCTTTATAGGTGTAATTTAAACGCGTCGGTGTGTTACATGCGTAAGAAACAAAATAATTATATTAGTAAAAAATATATTTTCGAAAATAACTAAACAATGCTTACGGTTAGATACGGGATACCTAAAAGTAATTTATCGTTAATCATGCCGAAAAATCGTAGTCAACCATTTTTAAATCTCGCGGACAACTGTAAGTTGGTAGTTCCGGCAGTAAAGACCATATTCGCACGTACTGTTCTAAAAATACTTTCAATATGACTTTCATTGCCGGAAATACCAACTTAAATTATCCACAAGATTTAAAAATGCTTGACTGGGATAAGTTCTTTCAATTTAAAACGTTACTTCTATTGCGAAACTTACAAGTAGCTGTTTTCCATGTATTGGCAACTCACCAATTTCTTTAATTCCTGGTATCAATAGTTATAAATCCCAATGGGACACCTGAATTGAAAATTTCGTTACTTTGCTTGAAGTACAAAAAAAATTAAACCATGCAATTAGCAAGGCAAATCTTACAGCGACCAAAATGCTGTGGCACCCATACACTACGTATTTTACACAAGTTCCGAACAGTATCTTTCTATTCATCATTTTGCGACGTTGTGATCATGTACATACCTATAAACTAAGAATACACACATTGTACACTTTTTGTTGTTATTTTTCAAATGTTTAATAAATAGGCTAATAAATAAGAGAAATCAACATACTTAAGTACTTAGTTAAGCAAAGTGTATTACCACCTACAGTATAGGTGCTCAAAAACCTGAAAATAAATAAAAATGAAATCAGCAAATTTAAAACACTGTTTTATTCAAAGCATTAGACAGAGAACAAGCAAGATTATATATAAAAGACATAAAAAAGTAATGTAATAATCTTAATTACTTTTAAATTTAAATATATTTCTATATCAGACCTCTATATAATTTTTTCACAAATTTTATCCAGTTGCTACTAAAAATTGCCCAGCACCCAATAAAACACTATTTTTATCACGTTATAGAGAATATATATGTAGGTAATTATGCTGTTACATGTCAATATAATAATTTAACACTTACAAAGCTAAACATTTTTCGTATATTTATTACAACTTTTATATTATATAAGGCCACTAAAAACTATTCCAGACATTTTTTTCTTTTGCGTTCGTTCAAGACAAAGACAGCAGGCGGCGGTGTTATATATTAATATGCTCTCGGCCAATTCGGTGTTTAACCGTACGCAGTTAACGTGATCAGAACGTACTTAATCTCGCTGGAAACGTCGCTCTGAAAAACCCAACAGAAAAATTGACACATTGACGACACACATGGCAACCAGATGTGCAGTGGTACCGGACGAATTCTTTTTTTATTATTTTGAATAGTTTAATATCTGGCAGTTTCTTTAATTAAGTATAGTAGTACATATTTCAATGAATGAGTGTTATTGTGTTTGTATAGTGCGAGAGACTTTGAAACAGGTACATTCGTGCAGATTTAGTCCACTAACGCCAATAAAACTCTCTTGTAATCTCCGGAAGTGTCACCCTGCAACAAGCAGAGATGTCCGTTAGTAGGAAGCAAAGATACAATAACGAACAACAAATAACCTATGAGCACAAAAATAAGCATAACATTTAACTTGACTATTACGTAAAATAAGAATGTTAAGGACATATAAAAGTAAATCGAAATATCAACCTACATAGTTTGATGAAGCTTCATTAAACTAAATAATCGACAACTGCTTTTCATTACAGCAAATTAAAGTTAGTTTAATACTTGCCTCATTTAATTAAGCAAATAAATTTATGAATTTATATTTTCAAGAGCGATATTTACTTATAGCATAACAAAAAATCTTTTCGTATTATAAGCAGCAAGCGACCTAAATAATAAAGATCGCACGCATAAGAACAGGAGATACAAGGCCCCTACATTAGCTAAGAACCAAGTAATCAATGCAACAGCTCTGGATTTTATATAGCCCAACCTATATACTATTAATTGCCGGAGTAATAACTCATTCTATTTGAGGCGTGCATTAAAATCTAGACACTTTAACAACAAATAATCTTACTAGATCAATTAAGAAAATTTGTACGTAACTACTCAAAACAATATAACATGACCAAAGTTCATCTGCGTGCTACTGCTAGCTAACTCTGTTTAAAACTCCAAAGTAACGAATTGGCCGATTTTTCTCTCAGATATCCTACTTAAAATGATACAATCAAATTACAAAAAAACTGCATAAAAATTTCAAATCAAATAAACGCAATATCTACCAAACCACATAGTCGTAACGGTTGTCGGGTTTCGCCTTGTCAGTGCGCTTTTTGTCCCTGACGTTTTGCGAAGAACTGTGGTTTGCATTCAGTTGCCGCCTTAAGTATACTCCTCCATTCCGCTCCGCTGAACCGTTGCGCGCGAGCGCCAATAGCGCCACCGGATGCGCGCATCCACATTCAGTTCAGTTTCAGCCCGTCTTCTCTCTTAATGTTGTTAGGGTTTTTGTACATTTAAATCGCTTCCTTGTTTAATCAGCTATAGTAGTTCTTAGTTGGTATTAGAACTTTTGTATCTTCGAATCTAATCGTATGATTCGGGTCCGAGTGGATATCTTCGGCAATGGCCCATTTGTCTATTTATTTCAATCGCACATTCCTCTCGTGTTCCTTCTTTCTGGTGTTAACCGAACGTCCTGTTGTACTCATGTCCACTTTGTCACATGAGCACTGTATGCTGTACACCCCGGGTGTTGACAAGGGCTCCCTTTTTTTTCTTTGACCTGTCGTAGTAAGCTAGACTCTTTTCTTGTAGGAGTAAAAACCGTCCGGATGTTGAAATGCTTAAGCACTCGTCCTATCTTGCCCGTAGTGTTGTTTATGTACGCTAAATATGCTGTGCCCAACGTTTCAGTTTCCCGATCATTGTTGATTATATTCTCAGAATAACCGTTACACCGCAGCGCTTGCCTCAAGTGGTCTAATTGCTTCTTTAGCTGTTCCTCACTGCATCCTCTGCGCGCTCGTTCGACTAGCGTGCGTGGTGGTTAGAGTTATTGTGTTGTACTAGACAAAAATGTAGAAAAGCTAATACTCCGTTATGTTCTAGCTCCATTGTGAATTGAATATTAGGGTGTACTCTGTTCAGGTGTTTAAGAAACCGGTCCAATCTATCACTTCCGTATGGCCAAGCGACAAAAGTATCATCCACCATATGGACAGGCTTTTTAATTTTAAAAAATTTGCGCACCATATAAAGGCATCAGTCATTGTCAGTAATCTTCTAACCTTACTAATACTTGATATAACTGAGAATTATTTATTGTTTGTTTGGGAATCTGTACCGATACTTTTTTGTTATTATAAACATGATTTTTTTATGACGGTGATGATAATTCTCCAGAAAAATATATCCACAGTCAAACCATTTTCAAATTTAAACGTTTTCTCAAAACTTTAGCCAGAAACCATTTCTTACTGTTTTCCATTAATATTAGAAATTAATTGGAATATTAGAGTGATATATAAACAAAACTCAATACAAAAAAAAAATTAACGTTGTTTTTTAAGATAACACAAATCATACAAACAATTACACTTATGGAAATGCATTTATTTCGCCAAAATTAAACAAACCTGTTACATCTGTTACGAATAACTTGCATTATCGTCACTATCAGTCTGCATAATCCATTTTCTATATTAACTAGATTTCATTTTCATTCTCTTTGTTTAAATAAAAACAATTATAATAAATTTTCAACGATGTAGTACATGTGAAGTTAAACAAACTTGAATACTATTTCAATTATCGCATTTTTGCGTGTAGAGATATATAGCAAGTGAAGCATGAGAGCCTGCGCTGTGAGACAAAAATTCATTCATGTCATGTTTGTATACGACATTCACCAGAGTATAATGTAGAATACTACATATGTTTTCGTCAATCGAACCGGATTTGCAAGAAAAGCTCAGTCGTTGTATAATTACAATAACCGATTCAGTGTTTCCCTCTAATTCTTAATCTAACCTAAAGTTATCCCTTCATACAACAGACGTCAAATACGACGTTAAAATGAGCAAGGAAGAATTAAGAAAGTATAGAAGAAGCATAAAATCTAGTGTTACTAGAACTTGAGCAAATAATTTTTAGAGACAAAAAAACTATAGATCAACTATGGTCAGATTTCAATGTAGTACAGCCATGCTTAGAAGACATAAATGTATAACATGAAAACGACAGAAATGTATTCGAAACATCGTATTACAACGCGATAAGCGCCATTAGTAAAATTTTACATAGTTCAAATTGCTTACGTAGTTCAAGGTCAACGACACCAGTTCCAATGGCACATGATGAGGGTAACGAAAGCATAAAATTACCTAAAATTAATTTTTCTAAGGCAATTATCAAGATTGGCAAAGCTTCTATGATATTTACAACTCTCTGGTACATCACATTGAACAAAAATTCAAATATTTTTATTATTTGAAATCGATTAAAAGGTGAAGCATTGCAGATCATAGATTCAATTACCGTTACTTCACTAAATTATGACGAATCTTATAATTTAATGGTTGAGAGATATGATAATAAACAATTTTAGTAGATTTCTAGAGAAGAGATCATGTTCGTTGGAAGTAGTAGGAATTCAAGAAAAACAAAAGCCTAAAATTTCTCATACAAACGTCAGTTCGGAACAATTTACGCAACGTTGTAAATTGCGGAAAGGGTTTCATCAACTTTCAAAATGAGAAACACTTCTTAAACAGTCTCCTTGTGACCGGGCACAATACCATAACGAAATTAAACATATGTTTTAACTGTTTTAGAAGCTCACCCAACGCCTTACGTTGCAATTCTTCATTTTTTTGCCGCATGTATCATAAAAAGCATACATAACACTCAGATACATATTAATAAACCATTAGTTGATCGATCGTCGAAAACTTCAAACGACAGTGGTATTACGCTTCCTGGGTTAAGTGGTACAGAAATAACACCATTTTTGAAAACAATGGGTAGCATAAATACTGGCGTTACATAGTGTACAGGATGCGTCGGAATTTTTATTAGCTCCGGCAGTGGAGTAAAGGATGCTCCAGAACGTTGGCAGCTATGTAGAGCATTATTAAATAGTGCAAGCCAAAGAAATTTTGTTTCGGTTGAGCTTAAACGATTAGGTGTGAAAACTTAAAAGAAATACATACACTTTCAGTCATGACGTGATCTTCCATGCATTAGAGAAACAGAATTTGGTTACATAGTGTCGGGCAAGATTAATAATTGTGTTACAAACTTTAACCACCAGTAATGTTTCGTAACAAATAGACATGAGAACGACAGCTTCAAGAATCAAATAAAACGTTTCTGGGAAATAGAAGGGAACTATTCGAATCCATTTTTATCCGAGGAGGACTTACAATGCGAAAAACATTTTAACAGATATGTTGTAAGATTACCGTTAAAAATGCCACTACAATTTTTAGAACCATATGAGTCAGCGTTAAGAGATTCAAATGTCTGAAGTTGAATCCGGAGTATAAAATACAATATCAGGAATTTATAGAGGAATATTTAAGATTCGGCTACATGAAGAAAGTGATGAAAGTCTTGTGGATACTATATGCCGCACCATGCGGTATTAAAACAAACCAGCCTGAGTACAAAAATCCGTATAGTTTTTGATGCGTGCGCAAGTACAAGCAATGGTACTTCTCTTAATAACATTCTTATGGTAGGATGAGCTATTTAAAATATTGCGGTTCAGAGTTCACAAGTATGTTTTGACTGCGAACGTAGAGAAAATATACCGGCTGTTTAGTTGATCCTTAGTTGATAAGATTCAATTTATCAAAAAATATTGTGAAGGTCACCAGAAAGTGAAGAGGTTAAATCATTTCAACTCCAAACAGTCAACTATGGAACAGCATCTGCGCCGTACTTAGCAGTTCGATGTTTGCAGCAACTAGCCGAGGACGAGAAAGATGACTTTCCATTGATCAGTAATATTATTAACAGAGATTTCTACGTCGACTATTTATTAACCGGAGCTAATAGTTTCGAGGAAACGAAAGGTTTGCGCGATGTATTGATGTCACTATTAAAAAGAGGCTGTTTCAATTGCGAAAGTGATCCCAAAAATGATGCTACATTGTTGGAAGACTCATCAAACATTTCTCAACAACAACTTGATAAAGCAAAAACAAAACATTAGGATCTCAAAAATCAATCAAACGAAACTTATTATCACAAATTGCTAGGCTGTTCAACCTATTGGGATTACTAAAGCCTATAATATGTAAGGCAAAAATAATCATGCAGCAATTGTACCAGGCTAAAATAGATTGGGATAAGATGGTACCTGATAACACGAGAAATGAATGAAAAAAATTTATAACATAATTATCTTTTTTCAAACATACAACGAAAGGTATTAATAGATGAAGTCAATGAGGTAAAAATACATGGTTTTTGCGGTGCGTCGGAAAGGGGATATGGAGCATGTCTATTTATATGTTCCAATAAAATTGCATTAGCTTGGATTAAGTTACAGACTCACAAGCTTAAAGCCTTTGTTAGAAACCGAGTCGCCGACATGGATTCCCACCAAGGAAAATCCAGTTCTTATTTCTTGAGATTGTTTTCCAGAAGAATTACTTCAGAGTCAATTATAGTGGTACGGACCGAATTAGATTTATCATCAAGAAAAACAGTGGCCAAACTTTACGTGCGAAAGCGATATACCAGAGGAGTTGAAACTTAAATATTTTGCGTATGTTGAACTATTTTCCTTATTTCAAAGATATTCGAAGTGATCAACATTACAAAAAACAATGGCGTATTAGTTACGAACAAAAACACCAAATTATTTTACCAGCTAATCATGCACTTACGAAACTTATACAAGAGCATATAACATCACTTCATTCCAATGCTCAAGCAGTTCTATACAATAGACTTACATATAATAATAATAATAATAATAATTATAATAATATAATATAAATATAATATTGGCCTATAAATTGTCGAAGTATCATTAAGATGATACACAATTTTCACCGTTGTTTCAGACAACGTGCAACGCAACTTCAATCCACTCAGATTATGGGAGTATCTTCTAAAATGCCGTTTTGAAGCAATTCGTCCTTTTATAAATGTAGGTATAGACTATAGAGGACTGTTGTTAATTCGCACAAGTAAATTAGGATCCTATATAGTATTATTTATATGCATGGCCACAAAGGCTCTTCATCTAGAAGTAGTTACCGGTATTTCTACTGCTGATTTTGTAGCAGCGTTCAAGAGATTTGTGGCACGATGAAGCAAACCGCGACAACAAATTTGAGATTATTTTGCTGGAACAGGTATGGGTGATTTATTGAAAATTAGTAGTGCAATGCGGAAATAAGAGTATTTTGATATTTTGCAAAATCATGCTATTCCGCGTGGAAGCCGTCTTGTTGGGGAGCCGTGTGTGCAGCAAGACAATGACTGCCAATATACGGCTCGAATCTGTAAACACTTTTTAGAGAAAGCAGCAAGAAATAAATTAAATTAATGGTTTGGTATCCTCAAAGTCAGGATTTATCTCCCATAGAGCTCTAGCTCTTATGAGATGATCGAAGGGGTAGACATCGACAATCCCAGAACACCCAACACCTACGGGAATATTTACAAAACGCATGGTAACAAATTGTCGCGGAGTGTCTCGAAAAATTGCTTCGAAGAATATTTAAAATTTGTACAGCGGTAATCAAAGCCAAAAGAAGTCATATCGACGAAAATAAACTTACGAGCTAAATAATGCATAAATATTATTGTTCGAATTACTTTACTTTTATTTGACAACAGTCATTTATGTTGTATAAATTCATTAATAATCACAATAAAATTTTGCTTTTGTAGAATCAGTTGGTGCTTCCAAGCTTTCGGACGGTATATGAAAGGACGTACAGATATTTAGCAAAAAATACAAGCTTCTTAATCGTCCTTGTACGTTATAAACAAGTTTTGTTTTATTTTTGGTTACGCATGTGTTTTCTAGTAGACAGATCCTACTCCATTCAGATTCTCTTTACATCAATATCACATTTTTCTGTTACAGACAAGATTCCACTATATCTAACATCCACTACCGACAAGTTTCACTGTTTTACGATAATTCATTGCAATTTCTTTGCTTAAATATATTCGTATTATTAGTAGTTTGTCATTTTTAGTACCTCTTTGAACTTGTTTTAATCTGTATTACATAATGGAACTGTTCCTTTATGTTCGTTCTAATGCTAAGCTAATATGACTCTAAATAATTTTTAATTGCTTTTCAGTTCTTATCATTTTAATCCACAAAAGACCAAATTCACTAATCCGACAGATTAGATTTTTTAATAACGAAATTAGCAATAGCAAACCGATAACTTTGGAGACAGTTTGATATAATGTGTATAATACACTAGGGTGACATAGACACCAAGTAAAGCGGTATAAATATGTAAACAGCTAAATTCTAAGAACGAATTAAGAACTTTCTCTTGTCATTGGGGTATGGGTAGATTTATCGGAAGGAATTCGTGATAGTTTAGTATCGTTACAACTATGTATCGCTTACAAGGTTCGAGTGATATTAGCGACTTCACCCGGGGTCGCATCGTTGGCCAGAGTAAACGCGGCGCTTCGTAACGTGAAATAAGTATTTTTTTTAATATTCTGTTGTCCACAGTTAACCGTGTGATTACACAATTTAAACGCAAGGAAAAAACAACAGTGGAGCCGAGACCAGGTCGTGCCGGACCATCTGAAAGAAGTAAAAGGGTGCTTGCGCGCAAAAAAGTGCAGCTGAGCTTGCGGCAACTTCACAAAAAAGTCAGCGCACCGTTCTGCGATACCTCCACAGTGTGGGGATGTATAAAAGGGTGGCAAAGAAAAAACCTCTCCTTACGGCGTTTCAAAAACAGCGCCGAATGACATGGGGCATCGAAATGCGAACGAAGCCCGAAGAGTTTTGGCGGTCTGCCATTTTTTTAGACGAAAGCAGATAGTGCCAATTCAGTGATAGTGGTCGTACGTGGATATGGAGACGTTCGTCACAGCAACTGGACGACAAATTTTTGCATCAGACGGGGAAATACGGCGGTGTGAACATCATGGTGTGGGGCGCGATATGGTATGGTGGAAGATAACAATTAGTAATCTGCGATGGAAATATAAATGCGTCAAAATATATCCAAATATTAACAGAAGGACTACTACCGATATTCGACAACTCCGTTTTATCTAAAGAAGACGCCACTTTTATGGAGCACCCTGCCACAAAGCAAGAACAACAACCACATGGAAAGAGGAACAGGGGATTCGGATTTTACCATGGCCAGGCCAATCACCGGGCATGAATCCAAAGAGAATGTTTGGCACATAATCGAGACAAATATGGCGAAACGACCCCGAAAACCCAGCAATGAGGAAGAACTCGTGGCAGCTGTTACAGAAGAGTGATTAAATATTCCAGAAGACACCATTAATCATTTAATAGATTCTATGCCACGACGACTCGCAGCACTTCACGCAAGTAAAGGTAAATCGACAAAATATTAGTCTAATTTAAAAATTTTAAAATATTTTGTATATATAACGAGAATAGAATGTTTTTTTTAATTAGTAGGTGTCTATTTTATTCTGTCACCCTAGTGTACATACGAGGATTGTTCAATAATTGTATGATGCTAGAATGAAAATGAAAGATTTTTGATCAGAAAAACATTTTAGCTATAAATATAGTCTCCTGTGCTCGCTCAATACACCTATTCACACTTTTACAATTTCGAAATAGATAATAATCGCTGCGAACTAAATTTAGGGAATAGGTAGAATTGAGGAATTAATTCGAATCCCAATTCATGGCTTTGGCCAAAGCGATCGCAGATTTGTGGGCAACAGGTGCGTTATCGTTAGCACTTTCCTCTAAATTAAACCGTCTTTGTTTGATTTTACGGCCCAATTGGAACAAATTGGCATAATGCTCGCCATTTATTGTTTGTCCCTTATGTAGTTAGTCGATGAAGATAATTCCGTGACAATTACAAAACAAAGTTGCCTTAGCTTTTCCTGTCGATAAACCACCTTTGTTTTCTTCAGCAGTGAAGAACCTATGCGCGTCCATTTTTGTCCTTTTGTTTCGAGAGTGTAAATAATAGTGGATCCCAGCTTCATCGACGGCTATGAAACGGTGCAAAAAGTCCGATTGCGGCGAAATACTATCAGTTGAGATACCTACCATCTACTAATCTAATGCACTCGACGATCATTATCATTTGTGTGCACATAAACTCGCTTACATTCGCACATCCCGTTTTTACCAATTTTAAACGAATGAGAGAACTTTAATACTGTCGAATCCAACTTACGCTTTGATTTCAGTTAAGCTTTTCAAGTGAAAGTATTTTATTACAAGTCAGTTTCTTCCATTGTCCAGAAATGTGTACAAGACAATTACTTTGGTGCACCGCCTAACACAGACTTATTGACAGATCGCCCTGTGCTGTGACATTTAATATTTACAATACAATAAAAAATAGTTCTCCGGAATGGTAAAGAAGAATCCACATACTTATCAAACTATCCTCGTACATTGATATTTTGTAGTACAAAATGCAATAAGGGTGTGCGCAGGAATTGTATTATAAATAAACCTCAACAATAGCGTAATAGTTAATGGTTTTTATAACTCGTAATAAAATAGATTGGCTATATATAAAATCCAATTATGTTGCATACGTCTTCACTTAAAATACTTAGAAAAAAGTTTAAATGTATGTTTTAAAATTATTTCCATTACCAGTTTTGCATTTTTCGGAACCATGAACTTTAATCCGCAACGGTCACATTTCTGTTTCACGTACCGCAATCGAATTTCAAACGTATCTAAGGCATCATGAAGCATGCAGCCACTACAGGTTAATGTCAATCATTCACCACATACCAGTACAACATTTGTACACCATAATAATGTATCGACTAAATTACACAAGCACGTAATCAATTTACCAACATCAGTCCATTACACCACACTCGGTAAGTTAAGCTTACATGCCTACATGGTAATTGTGCATTGTAATAAACAATAAGCGCCAGAAATTAAAGGAAGGATTTGTCATGCATTATAATGTGAAAGTGAACAATCAGAAAGTATATGCAGTTTGTTTATATGCCGATATTAGTATTCATGTCATCAGCATTATTAAAGAATTTAAAAATTATATTCATATCGTAAATGTCATTTGATATGATACACATCTCCTTTTTGGTCTTTCTGATCCGGCAATTCTATGCAGCATTTCTTTTTCTACTTCTTGATCAGTTTATCATTAAATGTTGGAGTTCAACTAGGAAATGGTTTTTATAATGAAGTGTTCCATTACGTTTTATTCAAACTTCAAATGTGTAAAATATATTTAAGCAAGGTGAAAGTGACCATAGCCGAAGTATCATTAATTAGATTACATGTAATTAAACGTAGGATATTACGTCTGGGACTATTGGGAACAAACAGGATAACTTACAATTTTATATTCTTGTTTTGCAACAGGTGCATTAGATAAATGCCACTTTTAGAAAACTTATTTGCATAATTCCCCACTCCAAATTTGATACTTTTAATAGAAAAATATTAATAATTTTTTAAGAAATTCTAATAGTTTATTAATACACGTTCTTACTATATTTCTCTATTTCAGTTCTTCGATTAATACTTTTAATTGCAGCGCCAAATCTGGCAGTGTTAACAAAACAAGAATCAAAAATAAGTGTTCCAATTTATTTAAATAAATAGTCAATTTGACGATTACTAGTGTACATACATTTCAAAATTGAATGTTTTTAGTAGCTGTTTTTCACTACTATTCCTAATTATTCTTTAACTTAAAGTCAAATATTCACAGGAGAATTTGAAGTCTAAATAAGTATTATATTGTAACATTTGCGGAGATTTTCAATTGTATGTTCAGTTAAAAGAAAAGACGTATTAAAATATCAAAAATGCATGTTCAGAGATAAAAAAAATTCACAGTTCATTAAATTAATGACAATTGTAGTGGTTTACCTTATACGGTTTATGATACAACTCCGCAAATGGATCTATTGCTTTTAAAAAATTTAGAACATATAATAATACCTGAAAATGCTGTTAGAATTTTGTCAAGACAGATATCTATAGATAAATAAGCACTATATACTAATAAATATTGAAAAGCAAGATGTAAGCTCACTTTACCTTTGTTTATTAGTCATCTTAAATGTAATTGCGAAAATGGATTCACTTTTTAGTTCTTTAAGCAATGGCGGTTAGGAAAGGTAAGAGAAGGAAAATGGAAAGTAGTTCTTTCTTTCTATGAAGGCAAGTCAATAAATAAAATAGTTGTCAAGAAATGGATAATAATTTTGAATGTGGCAAAATAAGGAAATTATTTAAGCGAAATTAGAAATGTATTATCATCAATCAAGAAGTAAAAAAGAAGCTTAAAGTTTGCTTTAAACCGATACATTGTCGATGAATTTCTTCCAATTTAATACAGATTTGTGATATAAAACAAAACTAAAACATTATGTTCAGCAAAATACGTTCACACCGCATGTGACTAAGAAAAAGTAGGAAAAATTTACTTACAGCAATCCAATCTTCTAGAGGTTTACCATATTTATCGAGAAACGCTTGCTTGATATCCGCAAGATCGATCTCCGATCTCGACACGATAATTCTAATGAGTGTCTTATCTTTCGTGCCTAATCCAGCCATCGCATCGTGAAGACGTTCAGCGAAGTAGCCAACTTTGCTCTTAACGCATTTTACTGAAAATTAGATATACCGTAATAACTAGGTGTTACCCAACACATACTTTTCAAAACATACCGATTCCAAGTAATCCTTTCTTTACGCTGCCAGAAAATTCTTTCTTGATAGCATCTTCGATGTCTTTGCCGGTAAGTCTCTCGTACTCGGCAAATGTCTGGCGCAATTGTTGATAGCTTCTGGTGATTAGGATAGCGTTGAACTGAGATTCGTCGGTTCCTAACTTGCCTTCACCAGCGGAAACTAGAGTTTCAGCATCCGCTGTCGCTTGTGCTTCATTGACTCCCTGATTTTCGTCGCGATTGCCCTATCATAATCGAATTACCCATTAAATTCAAACAGATGCGAATGTATTCCTTTGTTTTTTTTTACCTGGCACAGTGAGACGAGTAATCGTTTGAAATGCCCGGAAGTATCATCTTTCAAATCATGTTCTAAAGTTTTACCATACACTAAAACAAAAACGGACAACCGATTCAAACATGTGTAATTTTACAAATAGGAAGACAAATTCTTTCACAATATGTTTGCATATGTCGTCGAATAGATCTAACTCGGCTTGCCTGTGTAACCACTCAAAACTTTATGATACCTAGGAACATACAATGACTGCCAGAAAGTTTCCAACTTTGAATGCAAATTGCAATAACATTTTTAAAATTTCGATGTGGAAATTAATGTGGCGCGAGTTCTAATATTTTCCATACATAGTACTTTTAAGGATCGGTAGCAATTCGTTTAAAATTAGTTTTACCTTTAACTAAGGTTGCAGAAACGGGTGCTTCAGGAAATGCGCGCAGTTCGGTTACTATCAATATTAAAAATAATAAATGTAATTATTTACTATTTTAGTTTGATTATGTTAAATGTAGGCTTAGCAATCAAACTAAAATAGTAAGTAATTACATTCATTATTTTTAATATTAAGCAACCGAGCCGCACGCATCCCTGAAAGTACTCATGTCTACAGCCTTACTTGTAATTATTCTAACGTCTTTAAAACAAATTATGAACACCTTAGACAGTCTTTTCAGATGTAGAATTAAAAGAAAATTGACCACTTAAAGCGGCGTTTAAAACAACAGTACATGATTGATTTTAGCGGATATGCGTCAAATATCGTCTATTCGCAATACTTTTAATATGTATTATATAAAGTGTATATAAATTGGTGCAAAAGCTAGATGCAGCTATATGTCTTCGCGAGATTTTCGAGGCCACAAATAAGCGTTACTGTTCGTTAGCTGTTAATATTGATAGCAGAA
Organism: Trypoxylus dichotomus; assembly: GCA_023509865.1. NCBI lineage: Eukaryota > Metazoa > Arthropoda > Insecta > Coleoptera > Scarabaeidae > Trypoxylus > Trypoxylus dichotomus. The sequence continues at coordinate 39,372,587 of CM042074.1, read as the reverse complement.
ATTTAGAATAATGAAGAATGCTATTTATTCGTAATGTTTTGACTTCAAAGTTTGGTATTAAACATACTTTCACGAAAAACATATTTGGCAACATTGTAGGATAGTAAGTTTGTATTCTAATGTGATTTCAATATATTTTAATAATACTATCGAATTTTCGTAATTATTTGTATAATCTTCATTAGTTCTTATGATTCTCCGTTCTTTTATTATCAATTTGTTCACACAACGAATTTTATATTCAACGAATACGCCGATATGTATATGCATGACGTACGGTTTCTGTAATGGAAATGCTAACATAATATAATATTTTAACATCAAAATTTTCGATTCAAAATAGAAGAAAAAATGTATGTGCGTGTAGCTTTTGCGCCAATTGATTGAGTATGATCCTAGTTCATTCAATTACATGTTTGAGATAGTAGATACGTTGAGCCAGGTCAGCACCGATACTATGAGAATATTTTTTTAATCTTAAAGATAAAAAATATACATACACTATTTATATATAAAGCGGGATTTGAGGAATATAAATATAGAATAAGAGAGATATTTTGAAAATCATTATTGAACTTGTTTAATACATTGTTATATTTAACCCATGTCTAGCGTCCTTAATATGTACTTAAGAAAGAACAGCTATAATAGAGCACTGCAAATCTCATTTTGTTAAAAACTTATCCATTTTACAGCAGATATTGCCATAGTAAAATATTTATACAAGTGAAGGTGTGTTTAATAAAGAAAGTCCTAAATTATCATAATACAAGTTTGCAAAGCCTTCAATCATAGATTTACGCTGTAGCTTTCTTGTTTCAGAATATTGGTTCTGTAGTATACATAATCTCACATTGTCTGTGTTTAGCAATTTTCTCATTACAGAGTTCTAAAGTTCGCTGCTCTAAAACAAGGACATTGGACTAATGAAAACTCTGGAGAAGAATACATACATTATGAGTCCAAATAAGCTATCGATAAAGTGAATATGGGCTTAAATGATGAAAATTCTAATGATGAGAGCGATATTTTATTAGCTTCAGGAACTACTATAAGAAGAAACTTATTTGTGAGAAAAAAACTGAACTTCAAAAACTGCCAATTGAATAGGCTTCATTTTACACTATCAATCGAAAGGATTCACTTATGGACTTTTTGCAATTTTTTTCGACGACGGTGATATTGATGTGTTTGTGAAATACCGTAATATGTTTGCCATCAAAAACAGAGTTTCTATCATAAGTAAAACTGAAATGAAAATCTTATTTGGAATATTATTGGTAAATGGGTATGTTGAAGTTGGACGACGTAGAGTGCACTATTAGATCAGTAGCGGCATACGTATGACTTGGTCGTAAATTCGATGTTCTGGGACAGATTTGAATGTATTATGTGTAATTTACAATGCTGCGATAATGATCTTTCTTCTGGAGTTAGACCAATTTTCGAAACCCTGAACAAAAACACAGTGGTGCGGTATTTCGGTAGGCGCGCATATAAACTATGTCAATGGAAACATCAAGTAGTGGTTGTATTGTAGATAATACGTTTGGTTTGTATGATATAAAAGAGCCAAAACTCAAACTGTAAACACATATGAACTTTTTAGATTGGGACCATCAGTTATACTGTACTAACGTGCTGTGAAATTTGTAAAAACTTTCGTGTCAGATTTTTTTTATTAACTTCCTCACATCTACCCCTTTGATGGAGAAGATTTCGAAGAGAAATACTAGAGGTACAGAGAATAGGCGAAAAATTGTCCTGTGCTATCTAAAACAGATGTGAAGAAAATCATGCGGGGTATTCATAAATCAACAAAAAAAAAAAACAAAATCACGATTTACGAATGGAATAATAACAATATTGCGAATATTGCTACCAACAGACTAGGTATACAGCCTCTTCATAACCAAGAAATTGTTGAATAAGAGAAAACTAATAATTAATTCTTACAGCATGCAGATGCATAATGCATTCGTGGGTAGAGTTAACAGATATGACAAAAACCTCAATTATCGTCATACATCAATTAAATATATAAAAAAGGATGCGTCATCTATTACAGAGGAGAAAACATACCACCTGACATACAAAGACAGGTCATAATAACACTATTAGAAACGAATAAGTTACCTAGGAAAAAGGGAAGGCTTTTGAAAATATTGAGTCCCGTTTCAATGGTGAATACCATTGCATGGCGCATACGAGTTCTCCTGAATGCAATAAAGCAATTAAAAATAATACATTAAAATTCCAAGAAAAATTTATTAACAACGTCGGTACCCGTGTAACTTAGCTATAACTAAAATGAATTTTTATTTCTAAGAACCCGCTAATGAAGGGTATCCTAATAAATCTTACTGATAATGTGTGTCCATATAAAGGTTGTTTGGATTTACTCTCGTTATTTATAGTAGATAGTTCATAAAGAAAATTTAAGAAAAAACATAGGTAGGTAAACACTTATTGCCGAGTAGTTTATGTCTAAAAGATTGCAATAAAATACATTGAATACCAAAAAAGTTCTAAAGTACAGAATAAATCATTTTTTCGCCATCGTCATACATCTAATCATAAAGCGGAGCAAAAGAAAATCCAAACATAAACAGGTTTATGACACCTTTTTTTGGAGAACACTGTATCATATAAAAGGCCACTCTATTTCAAGGTACATTTTGTTGTATCCCATAGATCAGACTTATGAAGTTTATGCCTTAGAAGAAACATTTCAAAATTAAAAATGAAAACGCTGTTGTTATCACATAGCGAGCAAAAACATTAATTAGTACAAGTTATAAATTGCCTCTGTTTATAAAAAAAATCACATAGTTACAATAACATGATGATTGAGAGGTCACGCACGCAACATAAAAATTATGACTAACCAATTTATCCTTTAATATTAGGTACCATAAAAGAATGTTCACATAAAGAAGACGAAATATTTAATAAAGTAAATCAATCGTTCGATTTCGTTTTAATGCTACAAATAAAATTACACACACGCAGTGATTAATGGAAACTAAAAATAGTCGTTTACGTAATGGATATGTATTTAATGCATTCATCTATCAAGTATGTATTTGAATCTTACGATGTGAAGAAGTAAATGGGTCAAGAATTTTACTATTGTCGGAGAATGATGTAATGCAGTTGCATTAATCACGATAGGATTCATTCATACGTCATTCGTTTCGTGAGTCCCATACGAATACATTCGTAAACAAATTTCATACGGCATCCGCTGTAGTCAGAATGGGAAAGCTTGACCCAAACCTAATTACAGGTTACCTAAAAATATTCCCGCCGTTAAGTAATTTTCTACCAATTAAATTAAGAGTCAATATTATCGAATAATTTGCGACAAAAGAAATAAAAAGATTAATTGTTAATCAAAAGTAAGAAGATATAACAATTTATTGGAGCTATTTTTGAAAGATATAAAAGTAAATTAAACAGTTATGTTAAAAGATAAGAGTGTAAAGGCCAAGTTAAGCAAAAACAAATTAATGCTAATAATAAACACAATCTTGTTAACAAGATCTTAACCATCTCAAGTAAGTGCAAAGATATCAGTCGCAATAATGAAATACATACATTGTATTGCAGCTACACTACCGTCCGTAAGTGTGGAAGCAGGGTGAAATCCCTTTAAAATAAAACCATTAGGCCTTACACATTGCAATCGTTAATCTCTATTATAAATTATTGTATGCAAATATAAAATTGTTATACATAAATCGAGGCATTAGGGTACAAATTTCACCCGAATACATATTGTTGCACTATTTTTAGGCTCAAGGGAGTGCATCGGTCGCAAAAAAAAAACGTCTTTAAAACGCGTGGATAAAGAGAAACACTTAGCATGGGCAAGAGAGGAGGCAAACTGGTCACTTGATGATTGGAATGTAATCATATGAACTGACGAGTCCAAATTTCAGTTATTTGGTACACAATGGAGAGTTTTTGTTCATCGACTACCAGGGGAAAGAGCTAGTGAGACCTGCTTAGTGCCGTCCGTCAAACACAGAGGTGATAGTGTTATGGTTCGAGGTTGTTTTGCTCGTACAACTACGGGTGATTTATAGTGAATACTAGTCGTACAATCCGGAAAGAAGAGTATTTTGATATTTTGCAAAATCATCAATATTCCGTGTGGAAACAGTGTTATTGGTGAGTCGATCATGTTCCAGTAAGGAACGTACGGTTTAAATTTGCAAAAACTCTTTAGAGGAGAAAACGGCAAGAACTAAACTGAAATTAATGGTTGGCCTCCTCAAAGTCTGGATTTATCCCCACAGAGATCTTATGAAGAACACCCAACACCCGTGGAAATATTTATAGAACGCATAGTAACAAATTGACGCTAACTGTCTCGAAAAATTGCTTCGAAGAATGCCTAAAATTTGTGTAGCGCTTATCAAAGCCAATGGAGGTCATATCGACGAAAATAAACTGACGAGCTAATTAAAGCATAAATATTATGTTTGAATTAATTTACTTTTATTTGACAATAGCCACTTATGTTATTTAAATTCATTAATAATCACAATAAAAATTTACTGTAGCTGACTTTTTGTAAAATTGGTTGCTGCTTCCAAAGTTTTGGACGATAGTGTATACACAGCAATTTTATAAAACAATGACGAATCTAAAAGCAAGTCATATACCTGTATTTTTGCGATGATGTAAGAAGTAGAAAATGTAATACATGTAATTTTTATGCAGTTACGCTTGTAATTTCAAGTATCCGTGCGGTAATTGATTTAAGTAGGTAAGCTGTAACGATAATAGCCTCCTACGAATTGAAGATGTTCTTAAAACGTATCTCATCCATGCAGAGGCAAAACTACATATTAAATGAAGTATAAATTCGTGATTACTTGTTATTGAAATAATAACGCTTTATTCTGTTGCAGAGGAAGAAGTAGTGCCGAAAAATTATTCACAAATCTGTTATTTTTAAACCATTAATATTTATAAAACAATACCCTCTGAAAACGATAATGTAAAATATCCTCACGCTGGGGTGATTAGGGTGATTAATATGCGCTTAATATGATAAAAAAAATATGGATACACATAAATACCAGGTGTTACCAAGGTTTCAGGAATCGGTTCCTTTCTTCTTGACTTTGGCTGTAGGTTTTTTACTATCAAAACAAAACACGTACCAAATATCTACTCCACAGTTGCCAACGGCCTGTCAAGAAACTATGTTACGGCGTTGCTAAAATTATTAGATTGCCGCAATTTCTTCAAAAATTATAGGAACATTTTTCTTTTGATAAATAATTGACATAATACTTAGTCATAGTATAATTTACGATAAACAAACAAAAAACGGAAGCATTTAAGGTAAACAAAACAAACCAGTACCGGAACCAAAACATCGATACCTTGAAATATCGGACCAGACTAGACTCTTATTTACATGATTCTCAACGATTTTTAAGCACCATATCGTGCTACATATAACGTGTTTTACGTATATCAGAATCAAACATTATATGAACAAATAAAAAAATCATCTTCCAAAAAAATTGTTGCCAAAGGCGGTGCTGACATAGGTTTCCTTTTGGAACGCAAGGGAAATCTTTTCATTAAAAGATTATCTTTTAGACAATGATAAAAATTTGAAAAAAGGCCACACTACGTAAAAAAAGCTTTTCCATCAAGTTTAATGCGGCTGCTTACTCCAGTATTGCTAAAATTGTATAAAGTAATATTTGAGTTATTACATCTTTTCTATTCGCCATATTAAGCATCATCTGCCTTCTGTCTACATTAAAATCAAAATTATTCCTTTCTAGTAAGATATTCAACAACAATAAAGAGTTAACGTCAACGTGCACGAGTATTTTTAAGGCCTCTGAGTTACCTCTGGAATAGATATTGAAAGATAAGCAATGTTCAGAGTTTATCATTTTAAGCAGGAAACCGACTACATCATGATTTCCAATCACGAGGTTTATTAAACATATAGTAAATACATAAATGTGGATCTATGCATGTACTCGTTTCAAATAATATTGAAATAGATCTAATCGAACAAATGGAGGATAAAATGCTGGTACTACCAGCGTTACTGGAAGACGAGAACAAAGAAGAGAATAGGTAACTAAATATTGCATTTGTTCGATAAATTTTAATTCAAGTAACTTATTGCTTAGCACAGAAAGAAGAGAAAGTTTTGGATCCATGATAGTAGTAATACTATGGGGTCTCCACTTGGCTGATATATAGTCTCGCAGATATTCTTTGAAATTTTTCGCACCTTCTGGTATAGAAGACGCACGGACAATATGTTAAAAAGAACCATTGCCATATATTGCGTCCTCGATTCCAAATGAATGAAGAATTTTTGTATACATTGAAATTCGTAATTTTGGTAAGCAAAACTTAAAAAAATTTACTGCGTCCTAATCCGAAATTTTTAAATCACTTAACAATTACTGTAAACTTTTTACTATATCTGTTATTACTAACTTTATAGCAGGCAAAAATATTCATTAATCATAGGATTTGCATCTTTATTTATGCTGCTATTAACTTTGCAAAACAAAAACATTTCTTGAAGATTACATGCAGGTACTTACATTGTTCGTAAAATTGTGCTATCGTACGGATACCATAATTGGAAAGAGTACATAAAATTTCAATGATGGCTTCTTCATCGGTACCTAGGCCGGCAACAGCATCATGCAATTCCTTAGCGTAGAATTGTGGCAAAGGTGTCATTAAAGCGACCATTACATCTTCGAATTTACCGCCCAATTCATCTTTCAATTCAGATACCAAGTCTTTTCCATAGGAAGTTTTAAAGGTTTCAGCAATTTCCAAACGTTGGACGATACCTCTGCGAGCTAGCACATCGATAATAGCCTTTTCGTCAGTTCCCAGGCCTTTCATGGCCTTCTTCAAGGTAGCTGCATCGGCCACGGGGTCGAAGGGATCGGCAGGGTATACCGTTGGAGTGCACTAAAGTATGTATTTGGGATTAAACAGCAATTGTAAATATTGAAATTGTTTATTGATAAGCATAAATTAGTAAAAGATATGTGTAATCAATGAATCATTTATAATATGAATCAACTTCTTAGACCTTGTGATTCACATCTATAAGGGTATTCATTTTTAAGATTTTTTTTTAAGTGTAAGTTCCTAAATCATTTATTGGAAAAATCTTTCGTTATTGTCATTTGATTCTAACAAACATTTTAGTGGTGTTAGAAATATGTCAAAATGTTTGTATAATTCTTGCTCACTTGAGAACTTGGCGTAAATTTTTCTTATCAATGAAGTTAATTGTCTAATTAAGGAAATAGCAAAATGTCACCTCTTGCTACGATAGGTCAATGTTAAAACAATTAAAATGTCATCAGTTACATAGAGAGGATATTAATCAATGCTAGTTCATAACGATTTCAATTAAACTTTAAATACGATTTTTGCAGTTTCTGCGCAATAGATTTGATAGTGTTTTGTTAGCGAGTAAAGAGAGAGATTTGCTATACAAATTCACGTATCTCATACCAAATTAAATGTTACAAAATAGTTATTTGAAACTTTGTAAAAAAAGGATAATTTTTAACAGAAAAAATAGATACGAATATTAATTATAAGTCGATTCCTCTGAAATTCGAACACCTCATACTAATTTTTTCATTACATCACACATCGCAGAACAAGGGACAAGAAATAATATTCTTATGAAGTAATCCGCTTGCTAATATTTATAAACCAGCGACTTTTTACTTATAAGAGCACTAGCAAACTACGAAATCAGATTCGAACATATATTTTCTAGCAGCTCCATCGTTCATAACTTGTCATAACTTTTATTTCTATGACTGTTAAACTATCCTCGGGTTTGTGTTCTGGGTTGTGCATGTATCACTAGTGTATGTTCTTGAAGATTGCACCATTGAGTTGTATACTTCGACTATGTTTTTTCCGATTTCCTTTTTCCCAAATATTGTACCTCCGCCAATGTTCTGACTAATTTGTCATCTTAGTATATGTATGTTATTAAGATGATCATCTACACACACTAGATAAACGATTTTTTCTGGCATAAAATTATCACATCCTATTGGTCTTTCTAGGCTTTCTTTTTTTTTTATAAATCTATCGATTATTATTATACAAAGTAATACTAGACTATCCTCTTGTGTCGCAACTTTTTCCAAATTGAATTTATTAGGTTCTCTTCCATCCGTCTGTGTTCCTGACTTCATATATACTTTGAATGACCTTTTTCTACATTTTATTCTGCTTAACACCACCATGTGTACCATCTTTTAACTGTATATGTATATTGATTATATGAAGGTACTGCATTAGTCTATAAAGTTTTATCGAAATCTGAATCTTCGGTGATACCTTAGTATTATTAATATTGTATCGACATAAGGTATCAACTATTCCTAACTTTTCAAAAGTATCGAATTGAAACAAATATGAATTATTATAGTATCATTTCATCAATCAATTTAATAGTTTGTAATCAAATATCGTTTAAACCACATATTCATGAAGTTGAGAGCCTTTGAATAAATCTTTAATAAGTCACTACCACGCAAAGTTATTAAAATGCTCATTATGTAGTTTTCCTCACATTTACGTTGCAAGTTGCATTTTTTGCCCCTTTGAAATTGACATTTTAAAATGCAAAACTCATACGGCAAATATTTTAATTTCGAAAATATTGAGAAAATAAAAAGATCACAAACAGCTTTTTATTATGTGTTATATAAAAAAACATTTAACGAGGTCAAAATATGACACTGAATTATTCTTTATTATTCCATTTAATCACAGCCACCATAAGAATACTAATTTGCTATGAATACGTGTAAAAATTAACATTTTTACAACCTATCTCAAGCCCTCATCACTTACACACTATTAGTCGTAATGGAACTGAAGGACGTTTGAGGTGAGTCATCGCTTTGGAGGATTACGTGAATAACGTAATAATTCTATGCGTTAGCAAAGACTCTGATTTCATACATTTCGTAAGACCATTCTTAAACAAATTCTTGCTAATCTACATAATTTAGCAGGAATTTTGTGAATCTGAAATTTTAACATGGGTCCGACATTTTAATATAACTGATCAAAAGAGGAAATAAGATAAGGAAAAAGAGCGATAAGATTAACATACTGGATAAAACCATGGAATCTAACCAAAGCAAATATGTGTTGGTTATATTAACGACATATGTCGTATACTTTACATGATTATGTACTGCAAAGGAAACTGGCGTTGGTTGGAAAATTGCCTTTAATGAAAATCGTATTAGCAGGGCTTTGATATTAGAATTTTTAATTACGTTTACTATTGACTGAATTATTAGCGATTTACTAACAAATAATGGTACATTACTCTAATTGGCAACATCCAATTTGCAGAAAAAACACCTTTTTATATTAACCTTTTTTATTAAAACCTGAACCACAACTATGTAATACTTTTACGCCGTAATGCCAATTAATGTTAGTGGTTAACTTTGAAATGAAAAAAATATATATACCAAATTATTACATTTTCTAAAAAGAACCCGCTTTCAAATGTCTCACCTTAGATTTTACAAATTTATGTAATATTCAAAGCCAGTTATTTAAAATTTCCTTAAATCATTCATATCAATTTAATATCACTACACGTATTTCATAAAATATTTGTAAGAGACAATCACAAATGTATAATTACAATGATGATTTATTCTAGCAGCGTTGTAAAAAAAATACAAAATGATTAATATATATATATATCACTAAGTCCAATTAATGGAATTAGAAAAATCCATACTTATGGGGTAAGAGTTATAAGCAAGATAACGAAAATTTTATAATAGTGATTTTGTGCCATAATTAGATAATATAAAATTATAGAGCAGGAAAAGTATGTCAACCGGAACATGAAAAAGAACTCACCTTGAATGGGTAATACTGTTGGTTACTCATCCTTGCGTAAAATCAAACTAGATTTAACAAAGAAAGAAACAAAAATTGTTAGTAATTGAATAGCTAACTTATATAGATCTACACTTTGTAATGAAATTTTGTACCCGTACTCTACACGATAGTGACTAGAAATAAATACCGCGCCTCTGAACTCACCGGTATATAAGACAACTTTAACAGTGGATGATGTCATCAGTCTATATTTATTAATGATTGCAATTTCTAAAAAGAAATTACAATGCAACCATTTGTTTTCATTTTTTATTTAAATAAATGATTAAACTTCAATGGAAAATGATTTATTTATACGAATGATAGTTTCTTTTACTAAAAATAAATATTTTAAGACATTAGACGATTCCAAAAATTTAGAATAATTCCATAAACAATCCATAGGTAGCAAAAACGTAATTTGACCTTGACTGTAAGTAACTAGTTTTAAATCAATATAACGACACATTACTATGTGTGAAAGAGATACAAAAATTAATTTCTTTGAGGAAAAAGCGTCTTTCTCATCATTTGGTACGATGGATTATTCATCTTTACCAAGTATTAATCTATAATAGTAAATTAAGAATGACTTTTCTCGATAACGTTATTCAAATAAAGATAAGATTACGTTTTCAAAGTACTACATTATCTCAAATAGGTACAAATAAAATGCTTACCTAATCGTACGTAAATACCGGCGAGAAAAATTTCAGCTTTAAGAACTACACAGGCGGTCGATCCACACCCACTTCGGGTTTCACTGAATTGTAGTTCGCCACCTATTACGCATGTGCATTATAAAAGCCGGCTCCCTGGTTACGAAGTATTGAAAATGTATCACCTTAAAATGTAAAAATAGGAAAGAATATTTAAAATGTTTTCTCAGTCTTAAGAGCTTTTAATATCTTATTAATAAATAGTAGTATAAAAATCATTCTAAAGAATGCGATGAATTATTTTTTTAACATCAGCATTTTTAAACTATTGTGTACCACGTTTATGCAACCAAACTTACTCACTTACCAAGAAGTCCCATAAATTCAAGGATTTAACTTTCAATCCTACATTTTTTGTATCCTGTTATGGTCCTGTTAATCTCATTTGTTAATTTAAATTAAGACGTTAAATAACATACCTGAAAAAAGAAAGCCAAGCAGATTATTTTTTCGATATCATTAAATCTCCTTTTCATATAACACTAGGTGTATAGGTAGGGTAATATTTAAATAAATACAAAGAAGGTGCAAATCAATTATTTTTGAGATACATATTATGATTAAATATCTTAAAAAGGAAAAGAAAATAAACTCAAAGTAGTCATTTCTAATTCGTAGTTTAATTTATTTGACTTTGCTCCTTCGTAAATGCCTTAAATACGTGCAAAACTGATGTGTATCATATCAATCGCGCCATGGAGAAATTGTGATCATATTTATGGTTATACTGGTATTTATTGTAATAGCTTGAGTAGCATGTATTGCACTCGTAATTGTATCGATAAATTTGATAAGTAGATTTAATGTTCCTCACTCTTTACTACGTCTTTGGCATAGTTAATATACAGTGATTGTGATGAAAGTAACATGAGATAATAAAAAAAAAATCAAATAAGTTTAGCTTAATCATGACACAATATGTAGATTTTTAGAAATTCTTTAAATATTTTCTATTCAATAACATATCCCTAAAATGATTGTATTGTTTAAAATAAAACATTAAAATGCCAGCCAGTGAAAGTACATATTCTTCATGGGTAAGGTTTATTTACATTGTTATAAACTTTACACATATTTTGTTTCTAGGTTGGAGTGATATATGTGTTCAATTTAATTGTGGGGACTGGAGCCCTTACATTACCAAGTGCTTTTGCAAAAGCCGGTTGGCTTTTAAGCACAATATTATTAATATTGCTAGCTCTCGTAAGTTTTATTACAGTAACTTTTATAATCGAATGTATCGCATGTGCCAATGCGACTGTACAATGGAGAATGATTCAGTCACATAAGATTGATGAAGTGAGTTTTATTTCATTGATATACCTTATAATATCCTATATTTAAACCTAAACTGTATTTACTTGTCAAAAGTACTAATGATGAATTGTTTCTTTGTTCTTAAAGGAAAGTGAAGCAATGATTGATTCAGCTTCAGACATGGATGATACAAATGAACATACTGCCATAATACACAGTAATAGAAGCCGCAGTAGATATTATTCCCTAAATGAAAAAATGGGCCTTGGTTATATTGCAGGTCTTTATTTTAACAGGTGGGGAATAATACTATTTTATTTATCATTATGTATATATTTATATGGTGATTTAGCAATATATGCGGCAGCTATTGGTAAATCTTTAGCTGATGTAGTATGCACAAATAATGTAACCGCGGAGAGCTCTCTACAGTTATGGAATGTAATGGATGAATTTGATGATAGTTGTTGGATAAATTCCAATTTAAAGAAAATTGATGTTTATAGGATAGCTGTTGCTGCTTTCTCTCTTCTAGTTGGCCCTTTTGCCTATTTTAATGTACAAAAGACAAAATACGTACAAATATTTACTACTACAATGAGATGGTGCGCTTTTATAATAATGGTAACTTTAGCCTGTATCCGTATAGATATAAAAGGTCAGCAAGGATTTCCCAGTATGATTGAATTTAATGGTTTAGCAGCTTTATTAGGAGCTAGCGTTTATAGTTTTATGTGTCACCATTCTTTACCAGACCTTATAGCTCCGTTTGCTGACAAGCATCGAGTAGTCCATCAGCTTGGCTTTGATTATATTTTAATCTGTGCATTTTATCTTTTATTAGCATTAACTGGAACTTTTGCTTTTAAAGATTTGTATGACTTGTATACATTAAATTTTGTTCCTGGTCCAGACAGCAGTATTTTTATGAAGATCTTGATGTATTATCTGAGCTTATTTCCAGTATTCACTTTGTCTACAAGCTTTCCGATAATAGCATTAACATTACAAAATAATTTGAAAGCGCGCTTTTTGGACCTTAATGCGATTGAGCATTATAATTTTGTATTGCGCCGGTTAACTTTCCCAACTATTGCAGTAATACCTCCGGTGTTAGTAGCTTTGTATACTCACAATCTTCATACTTTAGTTAAATTCACGGGAGCGTACGCAGGGGCCTGCATACAATACTTTATTCCTGCATTTCTGGTACTATTTGCGAGAAAACAATGCCAAAGAGATTTAGGTAGTAGTCTTAATAAATACGCAAGCATGTTTCGAAGTTTGTTTTGGATTATATTTGTAATTTCTTGGGGAATAATTTGTGTAATCCTTGTGACAGTCAATTTCTTCCTTGATTAAAAAGTATAATCCATGTAGATATATGTAAATGATCTCCTAACAGAAACTAATGTCTACCAAATGAAAGTATTATTTGTCAAATAATCTAGATATAATACACATATATTTTTATGACCGTAAACCCTATATTTTTGTATATATATCTAAGGAAAATACATGCTAGTGATATATATATTTTTATTAACTTTTACTTTAATCTAATGAAAAAATGATATGTACTGTGAATGCAAACAAAATAAAACAATAAATCTTAATTTATAATTATATATTATTTTATTAAAGCTCATACTCATATCATTCCATAAATAAAAAACTGCTTAGCAAAGCATCTTCAAACAATTGTGTGTATTCCTCCTTGTTTCATCCATTTTTATTTTTTTTTTTTACTTATCTAATAACATAAACAGCTCATAAGAATTTGTATTTGAAAATTAACAACTCATTTCTGCTTCCCTTTATTTGTAAAACCTTGCTTAGATTTTCTATCTTGTTGCATTTGTTTTAATTTCATTTGTAGTTTGGTGGCTGCTTGCTCATGCTTATTCTCTGAGAGTTTTGTTTCTGGATGTAAAAATTTCCTCCTTTCATCTCTCCGTACAGCTTCTCCACATCCATGTATCTCTGGCAAGCCATGGGTTGGGCAAAATCTTGAATTACAGTGTTTACACGTTATTGCAAAATCGACAGTTTTCTTTTTGCATTTTGTGAAAGCACAAACATTATCAACCTTCTTAATCTTGTCAATCACTGAATCTAAGTTCTTTTCTGTCACAGCTTCTTTCAGTTGTTGATTTTTATCTTTCACCATTCTCTCTTCTTTTGTATTTGTCACAGTCATAGTTGCCATTGTATTATCCGGATTGAATAATTTTCATGAACAAGAAATTAACATCTACACTGTTTGGAGGTTAACTGCTAATTTGACATGTAACGATATCATAAAGGAAAATTGTGGTCAAGGAGATCGTACATGCTACTACGATAATCTTGCCAAGGCCTTGACTTTGCTGTCACCTATCGGTGATTTTGGAACTGGAACTGCTACCCTACTTCTACTGACAAATTAGAATAATTCTGACAGAAATAATCAAAACTAATACTAAAACTTTTAATTGTCATGAAGGCTAGTATTAATATTATGTTGAAGAGTTCTATTAACATTCGTTCGGAAGAATAACCTAATTCATAACTACAACACTGACGTGACTATACAAAGTAATAGCCTCAATCAAAAATTCACATAATTACTATAATGCATATAATGTATATAAATTACTGTAAGGCGTTTAAATTTTCCACTTTGTTTCCCTTTTTTGTTTTAACTTGGTGCTAAGTATTAGTTAAGCCCAGAAACAAAGGGATAGGACATTCCCCAGCTATTAACGGTTCCATGTTTAGCGCCATCTGTGCAGCTTGGAAGAAACTTACAATAATATCATTAGTAGATATATATATATATATATTAAATTTAAATCGACTAATGCTTAGAGACCAAACTATTCGTAATATAGCAACATTTTATGCTCACTTTTATTATTATGTAGTGTTATTGTATTATTTCGTTGCTTACTGCTCACAAATATGCGGCTGTAAAGTAGTGGAAATAAGAAAAGTCTTTCTAATAATAAATAAGTAAAATAATACACAAGTGGATAAAAACGGAAATACAGAAAATTAAAACATCAATAGAATAGACGCTACTAAAGGACGTTACTGATTATTATCGTTATATTTTATAAAGTGACAAGTGTTTGCATATTATTTTTAAATTGATATACGCTATAAATAATACCAGTAAACTTTTAAAAACAAAAGACTCACAAAGCCTGAAAAGAAACGCGAAATTTAATTTATTACTACTTCATCAAATTTTCGACAGACTTCAAGACAATTATGATTCATTAAGATTGGCTAGAAAGTAATGAAGTACTTATCCATTATTTTTTTAATGAAGCCAAGCGATATTTAATTCTTTTTACAATGATAAATGCGTAAACACGCATATTGTGGCTTTCTAATTGCTAAGGAAATACACCAATACAGCAAATAGAAGCAACATATTCGTTAATTTTTTAGGGTAATGTATGAGAAACGCAAATATGATATTTATTGCCAGCACTACCAACATAAAAAATCTTCCACAACATTTGAAAATTTTTAGTTGGAATTACAAATGTCGCCAAATTGTGTCATCTATCCTGAACTCTGCTCATCTCAAAATACAATTATAAGTTTTATAGTCTTTTAATTGTAAGATAAATTTCACCAGTATGCAGGTATCCTGGATCCAGAGCAATACAATAAGTATGACACATATCATATCATCAATGCACAAATATTTATCATAGGCGCTTTATTTAATTCAAGTATGGGCAACCTTTGACATGTTGCGAGCCAAACTTTAGTGTGCAAATACGTTCGCGGGCCGCGGTTAAACCTCATATCACTCGATCTTCCTCATTTGGGGTAAGTATTAGTAAGTAGTGTAATATTTTTTTAATTGGGTTTTTCAAAATGTCTCGCGGGCCCGATCAAATCTTACAGCGGGCCGGTGGTTGCCCACATATGATTTAATTTGTAGATATGAATATGTCTATTATATATAGTATATAATAGTATATAATAGTATATAATCTGAGATACAGTCTCACAGCCTCATAGTCAATGGTTAAATCTGATAACTGGATCATGTATCATGCTTAGCACATCTGTTTTATATTATTGTTGCCTTATTTAAAAATATTTTTTTGTTATAATGAAAACAACCTTCAAAGTTTTCGTGTGATTCCACTACTAAAATGCAGCCAGTAAGGCTATTACTGCATATATTTAAAATAATATATTCAATGTATTATCTAACATAAATAATTGCTTAAGTACGCCACTGGAAAAACCAAAATTGCTGTGCACTTCGTCAATTTCGATGTCAATCTTTAAGGTGTATCAACGCTATTAGTATTTTTTAATCACACTATATAATCAGTAATCATAGTAATTATAGTATCATATTTTTTAACCTTCCAGTGCATATATGTGTGGCGATCACAAAACGATGAGCAGTAGATTTCAAGGTCCTCAAAATTAGCTGACAGATTTATAAATAAGTTCAGTGTCACTATTTTGCATTTTTCCTATTTTGTGGTACAACACGAAATGTGTGAAATGAGTCGCCCTCATTTATACTCAACGAACTACTATTAACCTAACAACCGCAAATTTGAGAAACAAGTACCGGTTAAATATTTTTGCTAGAGCTTTGTGATTTTTATATTTTTCTATTAACCGATTTGGCGCGCTTACATTTGTTTTGTTTATTATTTCTGTCACCAGTCGAATAATTGCCTAACTGACATAATAGAATTGTATTTCAGATTATGTATCAATAAAACTTTTTAAAATTTGATATATTTTTGTTCTTTATTTATTTCTCGTACATTTTATTCAAGCGTAATTATACAAAGTGAAAGATCATTGTATTACACATGAAATAGGAAAAGCGTGCCATCGTACTTAAGGGAGTACTATGGATTTCTTTACTTTTTTCCCGTTTCGGAACACGGGATAACAAAGATCACAGAAACTGTTCATTAAGAACCTATTGGTAAGAAAGATTATTTCGTTACTATGTAATTGTGTTGTAACGATTTTGATTTGCTAATTTGATATGCGTCAAAAACAAGAATCAAAATTAGGTACGTAGGATAATGATAAACTTCAAAAAACGGAATGCTATGATTACTTGTTTAATTTTTATAATATCAAGTTCCTATAACTACGCTACAGTAACCTACTTGCATTAAACAAATTAACCGTATTTTTATCAATCAAGAGTTAATTAATTTTAAGTTTTCAAATTACAACCACCACAATATTAATTGTTTTCGTGCATTTCCAAAATCCAGGAATTGTCTTTGGTTAAACACATTTGAAAATACTAGAAAAACAAAAGTAAATCTGTGTAGTTCAGATTAAAAACGTAAGATGTTGCTGATGTCAGCGAACAGTTGAGAGGAATTCACTATTGTCATTTTTAAAGGTAAAGATGGTAGACTGGAATGGTCTGTGTGTAATTTCTTGTGCGTTTTAAATTTAAGACAAAATATCTAAATACGTAAAAACATATCGTCGTGAATACCTAACGTAAAATGTAAAAAAGATTTGTTTCTCTAACTGAAAGAAATATTTCATTTCGTATATAAAAAAAATAATAATGGTAGTGTTGAAGATATTGTCTTCAGAAATTATGTTTGTGTTTATAGTTTAGTCCATATGTGAATTGAAACTATGGAAACGCTATGGAAGGTGCTGAGTTCGTTAGTGGTTTTATTTCTCTTCGGATTATGCAACGGATTACCGATTAATTTGGAAAACTCCGGACCAGGTGAGTGAATGAGTCATAAGCTCCACTGCTGCTTCACTGTCACTTTCATGGGTTGATCAATTATCGACACGTTAGAAGTTCCTGCAGTTTAACTATGAACATCTAACTGTTTTATTTCTGCGTATACTTAACGATTTAACACTACGACGTATAAAGAGACTAGAGTACAGCACTAGTTGAATACAAATATTTTATAACGCGAATTTCGATTGGAATGTAGTGCTAAAATTATTTATTGTATAGCAATGAAAATACAATGTGTAATGTAAATTATTATGTAAATTTAATCTGTCCATAACACTATCAAAAATAGATTGGGATAACATATTATTCGCTGATTATTAGGTGACTTTCTTGTTTCAATGAAGTAAATATGTTAAATAATCATGCAGTTCTATTACAAAATTATCTAAAATATCTCTTTGAATTCATGGCATTTTGTGCTCCATTTAAATAAAATTAATGTAAGATTTAATTAATCTGAAATTAAACCGTATTTACCAAGCTGTGTTCAAAAATGATTGATTCGTTAGGTAAATTTTTAAAAGTATGAAATTAAACTGAAAATGTTTAATCAAGTCAATAAACTCAAATTTTATAGCAAAATACGTTGTAATATTACAGTATCTAAAGCGAGCCTGTTTAATTGAGCGAAAGCTTGCAGAATGCAGTTTTACTATTTACAAGGTTGAATTCAATATTTTGCTTGTAAATTATCCATGGTATGTTAACATTAAATGAAGTGGAAACTAGTGTATGAAAAATCATAAAGTAACGTTTTTTGAACAAGTTGATAAAAGAATGAATTATATTTTATTAATTAATTGAATTGTAAACATTCATGTTTGATTTGAAAATTGATTTGACAACTATTTGGAATATTCACACGTAAACTGTCTTCCTATTTTTTCATAGAATGAATTAATAAAATGTAAGTGAAATAGTAATGTAAATATAATTAATCATCTTTCTGCTTTTAGTTCCCAGGTTCGTTGACTTTAACGTTTTGTTGGCTTTAGATTCTTGAATCAATTCTTCATCATTAATCTGAACAAGCAAAGGAGCTCTATTTAATTACCATCCCTATTGTAATTAACAGGTTAACTACCATGTTCACTCACTTGTACTGCCTATAAAATCTAGCCAACTGGCAGAGCTACCATAAAATATCTTTCCGTGCAAGTACATGTTGTTTGTGTAAAAACACGTTTTAGAGATATTTAATTCTGTATACCCAATCGGTTGGATAGGGAGCTGTTATTAAAGTGTATCTGATAGTATCCATCTAATTAGGTGGACGAGACAATTAAAAAACTGTCTAAAGGCAATTTTATTCATTAAGATTATGTGCACTTTGAAAGCATGCAAATGTCATGACATGATCTACAGGCAGCACTTACTTTTTTCGCTTTATTTTCGCCTTTCGCCTCTCATATTTATCTGATATTTTCTTGTAATTATATTTGTAATGTCTTCTTATAGCACTAATTGTATTTTTATATATTATAAATAATTCTAGCATTATTTATTAAACTTACCGCATTCTTTTGTCAGTGTCAACATCTGTCTTCTGTAAAGGTGGCTTTTGCAGATTTTTCTTATTCTGGTTTCGTGATATCGTCATCATCTGTACTTTTTTCTTGGGTATAGCTTTGTCATAAAATGTTAAAGACATGCAACAAACTTGTTCCACAAACATCTTTGTTTTCCCATTTTGCGGCAACGACTACATTATATCTTTCTATGATTTGTATTCGTCATCTTTCAACCCAACGTTATAGACCATTCTACTATTAGAATGAGGTATTGCTCTTGAATGTATATCATACGGAATGTTGCCAATATCGATACTTAATTTTTTTTGTATATTTTCGTCCCGACTATGTTAATGAGTTTTCCGTTGGAAATACGTAAATGTCAATTTATAGTGGAAAGATTTCTATATATAGGTTATTTACTCAACGAAAATAAAGGAATAATACTACAACTTAGTTTCTATGTAAAAAAAACACTTATATTTTATTTGAAAAAAGAGCATACATATATGTGGCAGAAGGCATTGTCAAGAAAAATGACAGAATGAATGGGCAAATGTTGTCGAAAAACCAAGCCTCATAAGCATCTGCACAAATTTCATCATGAGTAGGCAGTGTATTCTTTTTGCACAAGAAACTATGTAACGAATCCTTTTTCGTTACCAGCATAAATTAAAGCGTATCGTTGAGCGCGATCTTTTTGGTGGTGCTAAAGCCGTACTTAAATTTTGAAGAAACACTTGTTTACATGTACTTGCTGTGATGTCAGTCCATGCGTTAGCTACATAAATTTCTTGTATCGCCCATGATTCATTAGTACAAAATACTTCCCCTTCGTTGCAATATTTCCTAATTATGCGTAAATAATCATGTACCTGATAATATCATCTTTCTCCATTGTCAGTTTTTTTAGAATTTTTTTAAAAGCCAAACCAATGCCCATGAAAAATTTGTGGGGCGTAGTTTTTGAAACACTATACAGCAGTTAATATTATCTGCAGCGAGCATAGAATATTTCTTAAGAAGAAACTGTGAACTGTCAACTATTCGGCATATATTTTCACACGAGAATTCTCGCGAATAATATTAACCTTTTGCTTTTTTTCAAACGTTACGTGTTTTTTCGAATAGCATACACAATTTGTTTCCCGCGGTCAAGCGTGTTGCTAGTTTCCCCCACTGTCTTGAAAACATTCACACTTTTTGCTTAATATGTAAACAATTTCAAAATCATTTGCTTTTCTCTTGACGATTAGATATCCTCCTTTCGCTTTCGCTTGTAAGCTTCCATATTCAAACCTTACAAAATCATAATTTTTGTATTATATGTGATTGATTTTTTTCATTATAATACGTCAAAAAACTAACCGTGAGATGCGTAATACAAGAACGTAAAAAATAAGTGGAAGAAATACAAACAGAATAACATATAAGGATGAAAGAAACATCCAACAATCTGGAAACAATCCTTGTGACAGTCGAAGACAGCAGTATACGAATATATATCAAATAAAAAAAGATGGCTGTGGTCCATAAGAGTTATACTTCCTGCTGAAAGTTGAATGGTTTATAGTTAGCTTGCTAGAGAAGAGTTTCTTATGCAAAAGGTACCAAGAAAATATCTTTTGTTGATTTTGGGGTGGATCCATCAGTGACATGACGACATTTGTTATTGTTGACACTCACAAACTTTATACTATTATTCCATAGACTCACTTTGTAATTATATCCACTACGGCCGCATAGTTTAAGTAACTCTCTTCCATATTCGTGGAGTGTATTATTTAAAATTTACTCTACTAGTGGAAAGTATCACTCAATTAATTACATGAGCCTAATATTGATAGCGTACGTATTGTTAAGGGTTCTTGTTTCTGCAATGACTTTGTTATCTATTTTCTTTTCTAAAAACTTATATTTTTTATCAGAAACTATTCTTGCTACGTATATCATATGCCAACATTCAGAGGCAGCTAACTTTCGTTCACAGGTCAGCACAACATAAATAAACGTATAAAATACATGCACATATATAGAAAACCCACTCCACTATTCTTCCTCTTGATGAACATCTCCAAAATTTTATTATCAAAGTGAAATAAACTTTTTCTTTACACTTTATTCTGGAGATACGCTGAAGCTAAATGTTAACGAATGTCAACTCTTCTTAATACACTGAAGTGCATGCATGCTTGAATACGGTTAACTGATTCTTCGTGTTTCTTTATAGTATCTGTTAAATATTTTATTTCATTTGCACTTTGCAAAGTTTATGCCATCTTCTAAAAGTTAAGTAAAGTTAAAAGGCAGCACATAAAACAAAATGATTTGTAACCGGACAATCACACATCCTCTTATATTTGTTATAAACACTTTTATGGATTTATTATTATTATTTACAATAATACCAAACTACTAATAACCTTAAATAAGGCGGTGCATGTACATGCTGATAACTAAACGAGCTAAGGGCACAGAGCATATTTTTGGTTGCGCTTATTGGTCTTCCGTATATTGCTTAGGGACACATTTTCTGCGCCCAATTCAATGTTTGCCTCCTGGTGGTTTCAACATATATTACCGAATAAATGTATTACTTATGCCCTTGTTAAAATATAAATACAGTAACCAAACTAAGGCATGTAAATTCAATATGAAATAATTAGTGTTTCCAGAGAATAGAGAGCTAAGTACACTCTAGGTCGGCTCACTACCGACTGGCGCGTGAGTTTATTTAATGAATACATATCACATAATACGATCACAAAGTATAATATGGACCAGGAGTATTCAAACTTTCTAACCTAAGAGCCACACTAACTCCTCCAGTAAGTTTCCAGGGGCAAGACCTAGTAGGCTCATACCAACACCGCAGTTTTGAATTTCCAGCAAATTTCAAATCACGCTACAGCAGTACAGCGCCATCTTGAGGGAAGCCGCAGATCGGATTAAAATAAGCGTATCATGTGTAAATATTATTTCCATTTTGTTGAATAAAGTGCTGGCAGCAGCATGACAACGGGAAGATGGGAGGATGTAATAATTATAAACTTTTTGGATCAAATTTATATTCATCATGTTTATTCCGCATAGTATACCTACATGGATAAATGGAGTCGTCTTAGACGCAAATTTTTCTTTGCGTGGCTATGATAACTGGTTTTTCTAGTAAAGATGAACCGACATATATACTAAGTAATATTTCTCGTTAAATGTATGTTAGGCATAATTTTTATATACCGTTATATAGAAAATGTATTTTTCGCAATTTTTTGTTATATTTTTATGGGTACTTAATTGTTCTTTCAGTAATGAACGTCCTCTTAATGTAATGCTTTAAATGTGGTATAGTTGATGAGTACTAAGAAAATAAGATGGTTTGCTTACGTGTCCTACAGTTAGCACGTACATGTTTTATAAATTTTTTGGCATCGTGTCGTATGTGTATTTTTGCCGTTGCAATTTTAAGCGTTATAAATTTTTCTTATTTTGACGTGGTCGACTAGATGTGCAATAACATTAATATTTCCTGCAGTTGTAGGAGGATTGCGGTAAACATTTGAAGGCATATGCAAAAACGCATTGGTAACCTAAAATATCTCGAAATAAATTAGCGGATCTACTTCTAGTAAAGAAATAATTACAAATATGATCTGTAAGTCACTAAATAAACCGTTTCTGACACAGGTGATTGTCGTGACATGTAAAGGCGCGCTACAAGAATATTTCTTGTAAGTGTTAAATTTACCTACACTTTACCAGAAACGTCATCTACTATAGCTATTATTCTTCTTACTGTTATTAATGTTTTGCACGGAGGTCGCGTAGCCTTAATTTCTTTTGAATTGCAGTCATTTTGGTACTAAAGATTTGAGAAACACTGTATTAGAGCAGTAATTTAGTCGTAAAGTTTATTAGCTATGAAATCAGCTAGTATAGAGCCTGTCTCACAAATTTTGAGGCGGAATTTTCGGCGATAAGTTACTTGGTCTTGTTGTCTTACTAAACCGATTAACAGGTGCTGTTTGCTTAAACTTTCTTTTAAATAACATTCCTCTGAATCTAAAGCAACATCTGATTATAGCGCGATGGTGCTCGTTTGTATTTTTCGATTGTCGTTAGCGAGGATTTACACGGAATATTTGGAGGAAGATAGGAAGGACCTGCATCACGGTCTGTATTACGTTATTAAACTCCCTTGATTTCTTTTTTTTGGAGATATTTGTAAACTTTAGATACGCCTATAAGTTACCTCAAGGAATTGCAGCAACGAGTGGATGAAGTATATCACTGAATCCAAGCCAATATAAAGGTTTCCGAAAGAGTTCGACGATGTGAGTCGCGGCTGAAATTGAGAGAATTCATTTTGAATACACAAGGCACGTTCACACAGGAGAAATTGATGCAATTTCTTCATATGAAATTTTTGTCAGTTGCCATGTACTTATGATTTCGGTGTCGTTGTTTCCTGCAGTTTTTCCTTGTATTTTTTATCTTTATAAACAAGTTGTGTCAAATGTAATTCTTTTCAGAACTCTTTTATCTTATTATTTAATCTTCAAGATCAAATTCATATGTTTATATCATTTGTTATTTTATAAATAAAATAAACAGTAAAGAATATGAAGAGAAGAAGATTATATAAATTTGTATATACTATGTAAATTTGTAATATGTGCAGTTAAGAGATTGTTATAATTAATTAGTATTGATAAAATTACAATCTCCTTGCAATTATCAACGTAATTAAATTACTGAAAAAATATCGGTCTCGGAGGAGACTCGAACCCAACATCTTTACGTTCGAGTCCCCTTCGAGACCGATATTTTTTCAGTAGTTTAATTACCTTGGTAACTGTAAGGAAATTGTAATTTTATCGTTACTAATGCCAACGGTGGTTTAGTATTGATATTCATATTAATATTAGTATTAATATGGATGTTAGTTTAAATTAATTACTATATTTGATGTTTTATTGCAGTCATTAAGATGCATGTAATTATTTATTGACTGTACTGTCGTTGAAAATGTTTTACTGCAATCGGGGTACGGTAGATAAGTATACTTGCAGTGCTGTTTTCCTTTTCACCGAACAGCTCATCTAACTTCATCATTGATAATAACCAAATTTAATGCAAGATTTAAGGACCTTATGCATTTGCATATACTTTGAAGCCATTCGATGGACTTGGATACAGTCCTGTCGACTGCATTATGTATTGTTCATAATCAGAAACATTCTTTCTTGTTTGGCTTTATCTTGTATATATTTTATTGGTTACTCTCAACCATATCATTGAAAATTGATGGAGATTACCAACAGAGTGATTTACTTCATGACAAATGACTTCGTATAGCACTATGCATATAGCCATTCATGTCAGCTATATTTTCGATTCAAGTTTATCCATGGCAATATTATTATTTTAAAGCTTGTCATATGGCATTTATGGACTCTTCGATGAATTCTAATTACAGTAGAACCCGGTTATAGCAACTTCGGCTGTAACGACATTCCTTTTTTAGCGTCAAATTTTAAGCGGTCCCGTACTTTACTATTCAAACGTACAGGGAAAAACCCGGCTTTAGCGTCAATAACCCCCTGATATAGCAACAAATATTTACCACTTGAGGTATGTATTTATATTATCATTTATGGTTCAATTCCCGGTATTTGCCTAGCCTGCAACCGACCTTTCTGGGATTCCAAGAATATTACCGTTCGTTGAATTAAGATTTCTTGCAATTTGCCTAGCCTCCAACGTTCGATCGTTCGGGGATTCCAAGAATATTACAGTTTTTTGCAATGCGCCAGGCAAACTTCGTAAGAAATTTCCTCAGTCGGCATTTGAATCGTGTGAGTGAAACATCGAGATTTCTTTATCGAAAATGTCAGGTTTAAAGCGAAAAAGTTTAAGCGTGAACGACAAAGTCGCGACAAAGAAAGCGGACGTGTGTCGCGAATTTGGGTTAGTTAATTCTACAATTGTGAAAAATAAGAATAAAATCATGCATACCTTTGTAAAAGGGAAAGAAAAGTCAAAAAGAATTCGGTCGTGCGAAAAGGTTGAAATCGACGAAGCGCTTATTACGTGGTTTAAGCAATGTAGAAGTGCAAATTTACCCGTTAATGGACCACTGGTTATGCAAAAGGCCGAAGAATTTGCAAGTTTATTTGGAGACACAAATTTTAAGTGCAGCAAAGGGTGGCTGGAGCGTTTCAAACGGAGACATTCATTAACGTGCGGAAAAGTGAGCGGTGAAGCGAAAAGTGTTAATATGACAGAAGCAGAGACGTGGCTAAATGAAGTGTGGCCTAAATTAAGACAAGATTGTGAAAACAATGAAATTTACAATGGCGACGAAACGGGAATTTTTTATAAACTTCTTCCAGATAAGACTCTGAGGTTTAAAGGCGAAAAATGTGTAGGCCGTAAACTAGCCAAAGAACGGTTAACTGCATTTGTGTGTGCTAATGTAACCGGTACGGAGAAACGTAAAATTCTTGTCATAGGAAAGTCAAAAAAGCCACGCTGCTTCAAAAACATGAAAACACTCCCAACAAATTACTGCGCAAACAAAAGAGCATGGATGACTTCAGATATCTTTGAAAATGAAATTCGAAAATGGGATAAAGAACTTACGGTTAAAGGTAAAAAAATCTTGCTTTTAGTCGATAACTGCCCAGCACATCCATCATTAGCCCACTTAAAAATTATTAATTTGGTGTTTCTGCCCCTAAATTGCACTAGAATACTTCAACCAATGGACCAAGGCGTAATAAGAAGCTTAAAATGTTTTTACAGAAAATTTCTTCTGCAGAAAATTATTACGGGTATGGACAAGAACGCACCATATGCAGTTTCACTTCTCAACGCGTTGGACTTTTTAGAGAAGGCTTGGCGTAGTATAACCTCTGAGACTATAGCAAACTGCTTTAGTTATTCAAGATTAAGGAA
Organism: Trypoxylus dichotomus; assembly: GCA_023509865.1. NCBI lineage: Eukaryota > Metazoa > Arthropoda > Insecta > Coleoptera > Scarabaeidae > Trypoxylus > Trypoxylus dichotomus. Next base: position 39,346,407 of record CM042074.1, on the reverse strand, counting down.
TAATCCAGTTTGTGACAACTTAAATGAAGATGACGTTCCGTTATGTGAGCTTATTAAAAAGTGGCAGCAAAATCACAATGACGAAAACCAGTTTTATTTGGACGACTTTGCACCTGTGGACAGTTACCTTATTACGTCGGGAATGCGTTCAGATTCTGATATCGTGGAGGACATAAAACAGCGGGATAACGAAAACGATAATGAAATCGAAGAGGAAGAAGATTCATGCGATGAAGCAGAACACGTACCGACAAACGAAGAAGCTCTAAGTGCCATAACACTTTTAAAAAGTTATTATAGACAGCGAGAAACGTCACCTCAAATTATTGATAAAGTGAGAGAATTAGAAATGGATATAGAAAAACTGTTTTGGCGTGCGAAAACTGTGCAACGGAAAATTACAGATTTCTTTCATTAGACAAACAAGTTAGTATGTACCTACATGTGTAAGGTTATATGGTTAAGTACATTAAATTAATTAAATTCACATACACTACCGCTCAAAAGTGTTTAGGTACCCCTGTTTTCATGGATTATTCATATATATAATAATATACGTATTTAAAATGTAGTTCAGTAAGATAAACACCGATTATATCGCATAAGGTTTAGTATCATTTACCTGCACTTGATCGGATTACCATAAACTGTTTATTGCGCTGCAATTACAATAACAATCCCTCTGAATTTACTGGGTAAATTTAGTCATCTGTTAGATTGTAGGTAATAATGTTTAAATTACCTTCCTAGAAGATTATAGTGAAATCTGTAACCTATGGTCAGTTGGAGTGTGGTATTTACTCTATTCACGTCGAGAGCGAAATATCGTGTGACAATTTTTTAAAATGCCTCCGCGAAGAGAAATTAGTACGGAAACACGTGCACTTATAATAGCTTACCATAAAAGTGGCATAAGTAATCGATAAATTGCCAAAAAAATGAAAATACACCACGCTACGGTTGACTATAACGTAAAAAAATATCGGGAAACTGGCAGTTTTCTTAATAAAAGACGGAGTGGAAGGCCAAAAGCGACAACATCTGCAGATGATCGCAGAATAGTGGTTACCAGCAAGTTAAATAGACGAAAAACAGGCCCGGAAATCACCGCAGAATTAAATGTTGGTCGCCAAAAACTAGTCAGTGTTTCTACAGTCAAACGTCGCCTGCAGAAAGCCGGGCTCCATGGACGTATTGCGATGAAAAAGCCATTAATATGCAAACAAAACAAGCAAAAGCGACTTAAATGGGCTCGTGAACACCAACACTGGACCATAGAAGAGTAGATGGATGAGTCCAAATTTGGGCTGTTCGGAACCCGAAGACGCATATTCGTAAGAAGATCTGTCGGTGAACGTGCCAGAGAAGAGTGTATTGCTGCTATCGTGAGGCATGGTGGAGGTTCTATCATCATTTGGGGCTGTATTGCTGGCACTAGTGTAGGGAACATTGTGAAAATTCACGGTATATTAAAAAAAGAAGGCTACCGCGAAATTTTGGAGAACCACGCAATACCTTCCGGAATTCGACTTTTGGGTCAAAATTTTATCTCCCAGCAAGATAATGACCCAAAACATTCCTCTAAATTATGTAAAGACTATTTACGCCATTTAGAAGAGGAAGGAACTCTCAAAATTATGGAATGGCCTCCCCAGAGCCCCGACTTGAGTCCAATCGAGTTACTATGGGAAGAACTAGATCGGGAAGTACGGAAATCGGCTCCGACATCAGCTACTGACGTGTGGAACAAATTGCAATCGAGTTGGACCTCAATAACATAAGAAACTCTGGCAAAACTTATTGCGAGAATGCCTCGATTGTGTGCTGCAATTATTAAATCAAGAAGAGGTCACATAGATGAAAGCAAAAGTTAAATTAAACGTTTTAATTTTCACATTTATTTAATATATTTTTATTCATGTACGTGTATCTGTACATAAAAAATAAATATTACTAACATTTTTGCTGAGTTTTTATACATTTGTGCTGTCAGTGAGAGTGCCTAAACACTTTTGAGCGGTAGTGTATGTATCTGTTTACCACCCGTAATATTGTTACTTACCAATTCTTGTATGTAAACATGGAACTTGTAAAAACTCCGCCTATAGCGTCAAAAAATTCGCAGTCCCGTGACTGTCGTTATAACCAGGTTCTACTGTATTTCGGTAAATGAAACAACCGAAGGATACATTTATATTGCAATTGATATTACTTTTACTTTATTATTGCCGTATTATTTTACCAGGTCATATAACCATAATGTATGGAAAACTGCTATTTTTTATACAAGATTTTAATAACCAGACTTTGATGTTTACGATGTTGTCATTTGACAGCTCCATCTCTTAAATTTCATCAGTGTAATACAGCGGCCTATCGTAGCGCTACCTACTGCATTCTTTACGCGAATGAAGTATAGTTAAAAACAAGCGTCAGATCTTAGTCAGCAGAAAAATATTTTTTTGTTGGCCAGTACATTTGTTGCATTTTAATCAGCGTAAACATTATTAGTTTGTTAATTTAAACTATGTTGTCGAGTTCATAATAATAGAAATGCTATTGGCGTCACTTAACTTGGATAATAATATAATAAGCGCTATTAAAAAATAACCAATTTTTCAAATAAGTTAAGTCCTACATATGTATATTAATACGATTTTCCACAATGGAGCTTCCTACATAGATAACCCTGGCTTCCTACTGTATAGATGATATTAAGATATCTTCCATGCTTTTATTTTCAACAAATAGGCAGAAATAGGAAATGTACGTATGAGGGATTTTCAAAGCAAAATAAAACAAAGAACAGGTAGTACACCGAAACGTAAAAGTTGTGAAGTTAGGGAGGTGGAAAGAAACAACTTTCTCCGTTTTCATATTTTTCTTTTACATTTCTAAGCACGCTGCAGACGGCGGAAGATCGTGTATATTTTAGTTATCGTTCTTTAAAATCTTTTCATTTTGATAGGGATGTTACGGTATTTTTCATCGATATACAGCAGAAATTGTTTTGTTGTGAGTTCTAGTTTATAACGAATTTAAAAAGAAAATTCTTGAACATAGAATGGTAGAAAGAATCTGTAAATTTATTTAAATTTACGACATGTATGTTCGTGTTGCCCTTTCGCAATATCAGAAACAAAAGAACGTAATGCAAAGGAAATATAACAGAAGTAATGATTATACATGCATCGGCTTTATTTTGTTGTAGAACCAGGAAGTCGTTGCCTAACGAAAATACTTCACTGAGGAATATAAATGAATGTAATATGATTTTACGCAACCTATTTAGAAATTATCTTTTTTTCTTTATTTGTTTTTTGATAAAATTGCTTAGAAATTTCTGTGAAAGAATTGACAGTATTTTTCTGAATAACAAAACAAATATTTTTTGATTAAATATCAAGATGAAATTAATGTTTATATTTAGGGAAGCTGCATATAAATGAAAAGAATCAACTGATTATTAAATTATAATATTTTTGTATATAGACTGTATATAGTAATTACTATTCCAGGCATTTCGAATTAATTTCTACAAACGTAAACCAATTTTAAAGCTGTAGGAAATTAGATAATGTATTATCAGTTGGAATTGAAACACAAATAGGTTTTAGAGTTTGATAAGTGACATTTAAAACAATTTTGTGCGAAGTGTCATTTTTATGTATGGTTTGCAATTTTGGAATGGAAAATAAGCTTTATTATTTCAAACTATTTACTTCATTGTTATGTCAAACACGTCAAATTATTGGATATTCATGTTCTTTTATGTCTGGTATTTATCATCTTTAACCCTAACAAGTAATTTTTATTATATTTAATTGGTTGATTGTAAGAATTACACTTACAAGTTATGCATTAAGCCGACGTATTCAATTCATTCAAAGAATTAGTCATTCAAAATGAGACATTCCGATAATTTTATCATGACTAACGTACTCATTAAATTTCACTTGGTAAAAACAGAGTTATCAATGTCTAGCTTACGAATGCAGAACAATTTCCCATGAAGTAATGAATATTTCGTCGTTCTAAGCAACTTCTCTGTTTCATTTATACAAAAGAAACAAATTACGTACATAGCGCGTCAATGTAAAGTTCATTATTTCCTACGCATTTAGAGATATGTGGCGAACAAATCTTTGTACAGGATTCTATAGTCCATCTAATCCTGTATAATTATTTTCAAGTATCTCGAAACCAAGCAGTACACCAAAAATGCTTTCGCTTTAAATCGGTCACGTCTACATTTTTATTATAGGATGCGGTATTATTAATTTATTCCATGACTTGTTACAATTTAATTTCTCAATAAATGAAAATGCAATAAAATTAATCATTTTTCGGAAAATAATGGTACCTATAACCGATTCATATATGTAAATAATATCAAATTTCATTTCATCAATTTTAACACGTTTAAACTTTGTTTTCTTCAACTGGAATAACTTATATATCAATGTGCCAATTATAAGCGACGTTCAGTAAGTAAAGAGACAAATGGCTGTAGATACAAAATGTTTCATCCAATGACAATGAAACTTGCATTACTTTTTAATGTAATCTCCACAACTTCTATGTACTTATGGTATCTGTTTGGGAGCTTTCTCATTTTCGCGGTAAGAAATTTTTGTCTATTGGAACTTAGTGGAGGAATCAGTGTGGTCTTTAAGCTAAAAAGGTTGGAGTCCCTTGTTGCAAATAGTTACAACTAGTTGGACCTCGAGAGTTAGAGACTAGTGAGTTTTGAATCTTCTTTGCGAATGAATCTAGATGTTTCCATTCAAGACTGTTGTTTTGATTCAAACTCCTAGTGGTGAATCCATATTTCATCGCAGGTTACAACACGGTTTAGAAAGTTACCTTTTTTTAAAAGCCGTTGTTTATAATAAGTTCAGAACAAATGCGAACACGGGTGTCTATGGACTTGAGTCAACTGTATTGGCACCCATCTCGAACACATTTTGTGATAATTCGAATTGTCACGATCGAATGTACGGTTCTAACACTAACATTACACAAATTAGCAATTTTTATGCGGGTCAGTCGAGACTTGAATCGGTTGTTTGGAGCGATGAATATCGGTAACACTCTGCTCAATTTGAACTGTTCAATCCATTTATGCACGTTTGCACGGCTTAAATACTTTTCACCATATTGTTTCAACATTTGCGAGTAAATTTCGGTTGGTTTCACACATTCGAATAATAAAAATCTTATCGAAACAAGTTGATATTTTGAAATAAATAGAAAAGTTATGTTTGTTTTTTTTTGTTTTCAAGCAGCTGATTAAATTTCTCATCATTGTTGCCAACTAGATCCTCAGAATGTTTCATCTAGTAATATTCAATACGTTTTCCGTTATTGCAGTTGGTGTCCTTAATTATTGAGCGTCCCTCGTACTATATAATTAATCACTTCAGATTTTCTTAAATATATAATAGGGGAACTACTGAGAATACCTCTGGAAACAATCGATAAAATTTAGTAAAGCGCTTTATTATTTTTCGATTTATTTATTTTTAACACCTTTGCATATGCTCAAACTAATTTGTCAAGTATTTTTTCCAGTATCTCCGGAAACAATCACCTTAGATATAGAAACGGTATTATTTATATAAATTTAATTAGCATATGAAGTGTTCCACTTGAAAAAAGTTAAGAGTTACAATCGGTGAGATTCGAGTAAACTGTTAGCAAATGGTAATGACGCCTAGAGTATCGGAGAGCTTTATTAAAGTGTTGATTATTATTGTAAGAAAATGATTGATTTGCTTGTAATCAGCTTTAAGTCATAGATTTTCAAAGGTAGGTTTTGCTAAAGATCAAACCTTAACAAATTATGGAATAACTTTCCCCGCACTGCATTCTTCAAAAAGAAATTAAAAATATCGCCGTATAGATTTTATATCCCTGAATCTGAATAAGTAAAAGTATTATTATCATTGGATAGTAATCATTGCGACCAATAAGGTCTATTGTAACAACACCCTAAGGGAAACTTCTAAGAATCCGTAGTTCTAATCCAGGATACCTACGCTTTTGTTTTGAAGATGTTAGATATTGAAAAATTCTTCAGCTTTCTGGAATTTATGTAAATAATATTCCAGGGCTAATATCCCTACCAATAGTCTGATGGTCCCCTTTGCTGAAAGATAGCAATGTCTTTGTTCTACTTAGTAAGAGCAAAACGAATGCCTCCGCATGACTTTGTCATGTAAAAGTACGACAAAAGTACACATTCATAGAAGGATTTATAGAGGATTTTTCATTAGAGACAATGAATTTGAACAATGTTTACGAAATTCATGTTATGTTGCGGCTACTTTACATGTATTAACTCCAATTGTTAGCCGTTATAATCTCCAGAACAATTGAACGTCTTGTGCAAAAATTCGGGTCAAGATATTCGCTTCGTAATATTCTTTTGCTAGTGAAACAAACTGTAAACCACGAAAGGAATACTACAGCTGTACATCAAAGTGTTCCTGGAAGGTCCAAATGTATCAATTCCTGGTCGAGCTCATGCTTTGTGCATTTCCAACACTAGTTTGTGATAAATTTTGCAAAAAAATCTTGAGCGACGTGCTTACAAGATCGACTTAATTCAAGGACTCAAACCAAGCTATTAGGCGTTATAGACTTGGTAATTGAGTTGTGCTTTGTGAATAAGCAAAAGTGCTGCATCTGGTCTGCAAATCAGCATAAAAAAGCATTGTAGATTCTATTCTCGTTATATATACAAAATATTTTTAAATTTTTAAATTAGACTAATATTTTGTTGATCCACCTTTACTTGCGTGAAGTGCTGCGAGTCGTCGTGGCATAGAATCTATTAAATGATTAATGGTGTCTTCTGGAGTATTTAACCACTCTTCTGTAACAGCTGCCACGAGTTCTTCCTTATTGCTGGGTTTTCGGGGTCGTTTCGCCATATTTGTCTGGATTATGTGCCAAACATTCTCTATCGGATTCATGTCTGGTGATTGGCCTGGCCATGGTAAAATCCGAATCCCCTGTTCCTCTTTCCATGTGGTGTGTTCTTGCTCTATGGCAGGGTGTGCTCCATCCTCCATAAAAGTGGCGTCTTCTTTAGATAAAATGGCGTTGTCGAATATCTTTAGTAGTCCTTCTGTTAATATTTGGATATATTTTGCCGCATTTATATTTCCGTCGCAGATTACTAATTGTTATCTTCCACCATACCATATCGCGCCCCACACCATGATGTTCACACCGCCGTATTTCCCCGTCTGATGCAAAAATTTGTCGTCCAGTTGCTGTGACGAACGTCTCCATATCCACGTACGACCACTATCACTGAATTGGCAGTATCTGCTTTCGTCTGAAAAAATGACAGACCGCCGAAACTCTTCGGGCTTCGTTCGCATTTCGATTGTCCAAGCCATTCGGCGCAGTTTTTGAAACGCCGTAAGGAGATGTTTTTTCTTTGCCATCCTTTTATACATTCCCACACTGCGGAGGTATCGCAGAATGGTGCGCTGACTTTTCTGTGAAGTTGCCGCAAGCTCAGCTGTACTTTTTCGCCGTTCTCTTAACACTTCGCGCACAAGCACCCTTTTACTTCTTTCAGAAGGTCCGGCACGACCTGTCTCGGCTCCACTGTTGTTTTTTCCTTGTGTTTAAATTGTGTAATCATACGGTTAACTGTGGACAACCGAATATTTAAAAATTTACTTATTTCACGTTGCGAAGCGCAGCGTTCTCTCTGGCCAACGATGCGACCCCGGGTGAAGTCGCTAATATCACTCGAACCTTGTAAGCGAGGCATAGTTGTAACGATACTAAACTATGATGAATTCCTTCCGATACATCTACCCCTACCCTAATGACAAGAGAAAGTTCTTAATTCGTTCTTAGAATTTAGCTGTTTATATATTTATACCGCTTTACCTGGTGTCTATTTTATTCTGTCACCCTAGTATAGTTTCAATAAGACGGTGCCACTTGCCGCACAGCCAATCAAGCAATTTACTTATTGCAAGAAAAGTTTAAAGAATCAATTACTTGAAAAAATGGACCAGCTAATTATTTTTCTTATTCCTACGATTTAACACTTCTAGGCTTCTTTCTGTCGGATTATGTTAAATCGTTAATTTATACCAAGAAACCAACATTGAACGCGTAGAGTTCGACATAATTCACGGGAAATTGGATTCAACAGATTCACTCCTATCAACATTTCCACATTGCGCATTTGCGGAGGGCATGCGAATGTTGTCTTTCATCAATTTCTAACATTATAGGAAACACCAAGCAATACCAGACAGTTGGCACACCTGTTCATGTGTTTGTAAAATCCATAACAGTGAAATGTATAAATAATGTAACTAATCGTGTCACAAATTCTTTTGCATACGTATGTGTATATAGTGCGACTGCAGTAACTACTAATTATACACTACGTAGATGATGAATAATTTGGCGAGGTGAGAATTAAAATGACGCAATCAAAAAAGAGAATAAGGAATGTCCTTCGAGAACGTTGGTGTGAAATATGCAGAGCGGGTATTGTTTTTCAGACTCTCTGAATCACAAGCTAATTACATCATCGACATTCGGAATCTATGGCTTGCCAGTCGTACGTCCTTTACAGTATGCAAAGAAAAGGAATCGATTATTTATCTTGTCGGAACTAACATTGTGCGGAAGAAGTAATTATACCATACATCAATTTTTTTAACCATAGCTTTTTTAATATTATTTACAAAAACATTTTAGAATCAAGTGGAAAAAAATGGTTATCAACTAATTTGCATCCTAAGCTCTACCTTCATTTCCCGATACTTTGCAATATAAGGCATGTGCACCTATGGGAAGATTGTATACCTAAAGCGTTTCATATTTTGCTCTGCGTGTTGATAAGTTACAACCGGTTCGCTGTTAATCAGTTTCAGTGTCCGCTGTGTGATTATTTAGGCCAATTAATTACTATCGCGTTTCATTTAAATATGCAACTTCTCTGCATGGTTGTAACCGAAGTAGGTGGGAATATTTGAAATGATTATTGTAGATCTAAGTTTTTAAGTTAGCCATTTACTAATACATAAAGTTATAGAAACTTGGGAAAACGTTCCGAACGTACGATTTGAGATTTATCCAATAGTTAATAGTAGAAATATTCTTCATAGAAGTTTTATAATTTTTTAAGCTATTCAATGACGAATATGTATTTTTGACTGATGTCACCTGTTTGCGAATATATCATGAACTTTTTGTCAGATTTCTCTAAAATTGTATATTCTTTCTATAATGCTATTTTTCAATCAACTTTATTAGGAGCTACGATAACACAGGATTTAAATATTTTACACTTTTAATAATATATATTTGTCCGACATTATTCTATTGAAAGGACAAATTACAGAGATAACGAATAATGATGGTATAAACTTGTACATACATTTAATAGCATATAAGTTCATAGATACATTATGATTATTTGGAGAGTAATACCGAGTAAGTTCCAACAAAAGGAGGTTATATATTATACTTGTAACGGTTATTCAATAATTCTGATCGATGTTTTTTATGAGAATAAGAAATTTTAAAAGAAGGGTAAGAGAAACGACAGAAAAGAAGGTAAAAGTTATTGTTTGGGAAATAAATTCCAAAAGCCTGTATTTTAATAAAAAAATAAACATTTGTTCATTATACCTGGTCGTTATTTTATTATATTATTTTATTTTGAAAAGGACTTTTGGGACACCTTGTACAATACTGATATGTTATTAATTAAGCAAGTATGCACTATTTCCTAACACAATTCTGTGCAACTCGGTAAATAACGTGCTATTCTTCTACATGTATTGTCGGGTTCATACCCCCTCTACTTAACTTATTAAGATTGAGTGAAATTTAATTTTCCATAAATTATTTAAAATATTTTTGATTTATTAGGTTCTTTTTTCTTACAATAACGTAAATGCTAGGGCATTAAAACATAAATTACAATGTAGTATAACCCAATAAAACAAAATAAAAACGCTGAAATTATTAATTGAAGTCGGAAACATCGAATATCCTAAAAAGCCATAAAAACGTTTATTGAGAATATTTTTCCTTTTAGCAATTAATTAAAGCACAAATCAGTACTGTAAGATATTTGCTCAGCCTATATTAATCATAAAGGAACATTAAAGAGATATCGTTACGAAAACGTTTAACGTATAGATTAATTCGCCAGATAATTAAACAATTTAATATGCATGCCCAATTGCTTTCTTAATTTAACTAGGTGTAAATTATGTATTACAAATTTAGTCATGGAGTTTAAATAACATCATTAAAATTAATTATTACTTGCGTAGAAGTAAAGTAGAAATATATAAAAAAATAACCCGTTATTAAATTGTATTTCTAAGCAATTGCACATAATAAATAAATAAATACAGTGCAAATAAATGCAATAATTAAAAGGTCGCAAATGTTAAATTTTGATGGGGCTTTGCATACTTCTTTTTCATATGCTTTTCTTTTCATGGAGTGATTAATAATTAGAGCTACCAAGGCGGTCGAAGTACCACAATCGTCCACATCGTGGTAAATAACCAATAGGTAGTATGTATAAAGTATTCATTTCATAATCGCGTATGAGCTTTGATCCCCCACACGTTAAAGAAAAGAAAGAACAACAGATTATGCACAGTAATATAAAAAAAAAATATTCCAACACTTCCCTTCTGTGAAAAATTACCAAACTACGTGCAGCATTTTAGTATGTGTCCAATAGCGTTGAACTGAATGTTTTTCGCCGCGATGAATGTTCTTGTATAAAAAAAGAAGCGCTCAACATCTAGTGACTTGCACTCTGCTCTAGTGGCATCTCGTGCTTACTTAAAATAATCTTTGAAGTTACATAAGGGATCTGAAGAAGCACTGTTATTATCACTACAAATTTTGTTTAATGTAACGATATTTTCAAAATTACGAATGGTCATTCAGGAGCAGGGTCGGGCATTACTCTTTTAAAATTTAGTCATGACATAACAATTTTTGCTTGTGAATTTTTTGCCTCGGGATACCGCAGTTAATGTTGACCCATACTTTGAGACCTTAAATTAAAGTTCATCATAGAATACAAAACGCGGCATAATCAATACAGGGATCGTTTTGTCTTCACGCAGCTTATCGAACCCAAAATCTTAAGGCGTTACATGACTGGCAACGGTTGCATCACTCTGCGTATAGCCCTGTATAGCTTGCATTTAAAGAAACACCTAGCTAATCATCGTTACGGTGTCGATCACTATATAAAAACAACTGTGCTGGAATGGTTAGTAAATCAGATACCTATGAAACTGTTCGTACGATACAAGTGCCATAATGTAAGTGAATATTATGTTGTAAAAGTAGACTAAAGTTCAGACATGCATGTAAAAATAAAGGTGTAAAAAAGTATTGTATTACTCCACCTTAGCAACACCTATTCTTTTCAGAATGCTAGCTATAAAATTATAGCATTCTTCCTCCGATAGCTTGTTTCAGGCTTCAACAGTTTTATTTTTTTTTCGATGCATAGTGAAACTGATGACTCTGCGGCGGGCACTTTAACACCTGTACCTTACACCTCGTCGCTAAACCAGCAGAGGGCGTCATCTTGCTGGAAGTGATTAGGTTCTTCATCAGATAATTTTGAAGTAGATAGTTCCAATACTTCATCTAGCATGGGAATATAGCTATAATTGTGCACATCCTTCGCAAACAATTCCTCAACTCCCGACATAAACATGCATTTCCAGACTATGATGCCTACCACCACTAAATTTCACTGTGGGTATCCGAGTTCTATACCTTGTTCTGCCTTTGTCGAAAGTAACCAAAACGTTATAACTAGCGATCGGTACCTAGAGGTACATGACGTCAATTCCAGGGACGGACCCAGGAGTAAACAATAAATCGGCCCGCTACACATTGAACTAAAATACTATCGGCGCAAAAGCCCACCTTTCAACGTCATTCTCAATCGCGGCTATAGATGCAACTGCTTTTATACATACATATCGTGGCTTGTAAATATCATCATTGAAAACGAGGAGCGAGACACCAGTTGCATCGCGCGTGGACGAACCTGAGTTGGACAAATTCCTATAATATGTACGTATATTACATACACAGTGTTCAGTTCGTAACCTATTATTGTATTACCGTGTCCATTTTCATCTAAGTCCGGTCCTGGAATGTATCCCTGAATGCCGATTCCTAATTATAACATTAAGGAAAATAATATTCAGTAATTCGAGTTTCATTTTTTCAAAAATCCTATTAGCAGATTGAATTGCTTACATTCATAAGAGTTAATACGCATCAATTTCTACATACCTTGATGTTGGATTCGTCTGACCGAATACCTTTAGTCCAGCCATTGACAAACTAATTTTTGAATTTTTTAGCTTGTAACAAGCGTTTTTTATATTTCTCTGTCAAATAAAGTTTGTAGCGTGTCTTATGTCCACGTAAGCCGATATTTATAAGGCGTCTTCCAACTGTTTGTGCTAAAGTGATGTTGGTGAAGCAGTTCGCTAGACATTTCTTTAGATTTTCTTCTATCCACTCGCTATTTTTTTGGAAATACTTTGTTTTTCTTATGATTATAGTGTTGATAACTTTTGCACATAACAACACTACTTATACATCTTCAGCTTACGCCATTATTATAGAAGATGAAGCAACGAAATACAAAAAAGTGCTACATGCAAACTAGTATACGGAAGCCCGGATATATATAATCCTTTATTACCTGCAATTTATAAATATGGTTTTATGATGCAATAAAATTACACTTATTTGTCGAAACCTAAATATATTACGCATTCATTTTCTTTGATGTTCGAATTTAACATAAATATTGGGTTTTCCAGAGGGTGTCTAATACATATGAGCAAGGCTGTATAAAATTATGGCTGAACTCAGTCAGTTACTGCGAAGATTATATTTATTCAATAAAAAGCAAAAAACAAAACAAGATTTTGGTGTTCCTTCTCTTAAATGTGTTTCGTCAAATATAATTCTTTTAAACATCATAAAATTTGGGTATAAACTTTTTGTTTGACTAATACATCATGTTTATTTCCAGAACCAATATGTAATTCTCTTGAAATGTTCGTAATTTAACTGCTGCTTGCAAAAATTGAAAATGACAGTATCCACTCATAAAAATAAATATTTAGGTACGAGAAAAATTAAATATTTACGTTAATAAACCTTATCACATAAGTACATATACTCGAATCTAAAAAGGTAATGTGAAATATTCCAATTTATTTCTATGTACTGCCTGATACTGTACAGGATGTTTAATAAAGGTGCTTCGTGAATTTGAAAACAAATGTAGCGATTAAAACCAGGAATAAAAGTTTATATAAACATGTGAGCTTAGATGGAGCATTACAAAGATATTCAATATTTTATCATTTGCATATATTACGTTATCTTATGAACAACAAATGTAGTTATAGTAATTTCGGTCTCTACTCCAAAAACTTGTTTAAAAACTTGTGAATAGGTTAATGTCCCTGCGGTTTTATAGTAAACACTATTTACGCCACAATGTTCATATTTTTTATGTGCAATTTGTGGTTAACATAAAGCAAAACGTAGCTATGCAATTCCAGAATTAAAAAGTGACCAAAATTCAAAAGTATCTTGGCTTTTGTATCGGAGTGGCCACCATGCATGTGTAGACATTTGTGTTACTATCTTCAAACCCTACTCTAATCTCTTCAAATATTCTTTTTTCACTCTAGCACAAACATTACCTTGAATTTTCCGGTTTGTGTCCACGATTCTACGACAAAGGTATACATCGGTGAAACAAAATGACCTGTGGTCATTCGAGTTTCATAACATGGCACTAGGTTGATGCACGAAACTGTTTCTGAACATTGGCTGAAAAGCAGATCCAATTCAACTCCACAAAAAATCTACTTCCGTAATTCCTGCTATTACACTCGATATTAAACTCGAATCCAGTAAAATTAATAAACATCCTGATTACCTAAACCGAGACGACGAATATTTTTCTCCATCACTTTTAGAAATCATTTATTCATATGCAACCTAACTATGACAGTTAAGACTCACTCAGGCAGCGCTGGTAATTTAGTCGAATAGTTAGTAGCCACTTCTTACTGAACGATTTGGTACAGCTGAATAAGCTAAACCATATGAAATGGATACACGTAGATGTACTTATGGGGTACTGAGTGCTATAACAAATATTACGTACATTCTATTAGAAGATGTAAAGGAAAAATGTGTACGCAAAATAATCGTTTAAGGATTAAAGTGGATAAATAAAAGGTATTCTTTAGGAGCCTGGGATGGTCCGCATGGTCTTAATGGATTCTACGGAGTCTTTGATTTTCTTTAATTCTTGGCAATACGTTGATCTTAAATTTCTAACTTTCAACTTAATTTGCTCTTTTGTAAAGCCACAAGCTTTTTCCAAATCTTAAGCTTCTTATCGTGTCTGCTGGTTTTTGTTCTGTCTTCGCTGAATTCGACTAAATAATCGTGTAAAGATAGAATTAAATTGATTTAGATGTCAATGTTCGCATACTAAATTACTAAACACTTAACTAAATTACTGAAATTGTTTGAATGTCGCATTATTCTCCGAGAAATCACACAAAACAAATCTTGTAAATCAATCTCATGTAAATAGTCGCTTATCTGCGAGCATCCTTGAAGATGTCCTTTGAGGTTGTCGAAAAGGTCGAAAAGTTAGCGAGAGAAGGCGTTTCAATTCAGAAGGCACATTTATGAGGTCTTTGCTCTTCAAGATTTGAAGTATTCTTATCATAGTTTTACAACTGTTTTGTATTCTGTAAAGAGGTACTATTCTAATGTTTATTACATGAACACTAAATATCCCTTCTATGTGTTTCCAAGAATAATAATCGAGTGGATTGAGGTCTGGTGGTTGTGGTGACTATGCGAGCTGATCGCTTCTTCCAACCCATAGCTCCTTAAGCTGCCTCACATTTAGTGTCAAATGCACGAACTCTCCCAAGAACTAACAATAACGTCTCGTTTTTTCTAATAATAATGCTAAGGAGTCTTGTAGGAAAACATTCGTAATCGCTGCTATTCAACCTATTAAATGATTCAAATTATCCCAAAAGTTCAAATTGCAGCACGTAGTTTTATAAAACTCACTCTATATGTGAAAATGGTGGGAGTAGAACATACGAAAGTATGAACAAATTGTTGCAAAATAAATTATGAAAACAAAACCGGTGTGAAGTTAGCAATAGATTTCAGCAATAGAAAATCTATCTCAGTTCGCTACATTTAACTGTGACTTTTGAACACTGGGATATTGCCGATGTCGGAGACAACTCGTCGGGAGAGTTTTAAGATATAAACAAGTTTGTAACAAATTTTATAAACAATTAAAGTTAGCCATACAATCTACTAATACAATTGGTAAACAATCATCTATTTCCGAAGTGATTGCCACATTTAATTCTCGATTTTTGCGCATTGAGCCATTTCAAGGATAGTAAACAAGCCCCCAGAAAAGTTTAAAAATGTAAACATTTTCGTAACAATTTTTATAAACAATTAAAACTGGATATAATATTCGTTTATGGAATAGGTAAAGAATCATTTTTTTTTTCGTAGTGTTCGCCACCTTTTATTTGAGATTTTTGCTCACGAGGGTATTGCCAATGTGGAGGGGAGTCTGCCGGAAAAATTTGAAAATGTAAACATTTTTGTAACAATTTTTATAAACAATTAAAGTTGGGCATCCTCTTCGTTTATGGTATACGTAAAGAATTATTTTTTATCGTAGTGTTTGTCACCTTTTATTTGTGATTTTTGCCTACAAAAGTATTGCGTATGGAGAATGGAACCAGGCAGAAAAGCTTTAAAGTGTAAAGATTTTCAACAATTAATGTTGGATATCCGATACACTAATACAAGATGTTGAGAATCATCTATTTCTGTAATTTTTGCCACAATATATTTCTTCGTAGTGTTTACAGCTCTTTATTCCCGATTTTTGAACACTGAGCTATTGAAAAGGGAGAAATGTACCCGCCAAAATAGTTTTAAAATGTATACCTTTTTCTGACAATTTTTATAAACAATTAAAGTTGGGTATCCCTTTCGCTAATACGGTAGATGAATTATTATATTTCGTAGTGTTCGCCATACTTGATATGAGATTTGTTCATACTGGGTTATTGCAAATCGAGAAAGGAACCCGCCAGAATAGTTTCAAAATGTAAACATTTTTGTTACAATTATTATAAACTATTAAAGTTGGGTATCCTATTCGCTAATACAAGAGGTTATGAGTCAACTATTGATATACTCTTTGCCACATTTTATTCAAGATTTTTCTGAACTATTGAAAAGGAAGAGAGGGACTCGAGAGAAAAGTGTTAAAATGTAAACATTCTTGTAACACAATTTATACACAATTAGAGTTAAGTATCCCGTCCTTTAGTACAGTTGGTAAAGGATAATTATTTCTCCTAGTGTTCTTCACATTTTATTCGCAATTTTTGTGAACAATACAATTGCAAAGGTAGAAAGCCACTAGTTAGAAAAATGCTTACTTGAGTGATATTCCGGAATTGAAACAAACAATAAATTGTTTATAAATACTGTTACAAAAATGTTTGCATTTTCAAACTTTTCTGATGGACTGTTTCCTGCCTTAGCAATAGCTTCGTGAGCAAAAATCTCAAAGAAAAGGTGGCGAACACTCCGAAAAAAAATAATTCTTTACCTATTCCATAAACGAATAGGATACTCAACTTTAATTGTTTATAAAAATTATTACGAAAATGTTTACATTTTTAAACTTTTCTGGTGGACTCCCCTTCCCCTTAGCGATATCTTTGTGAGCAAAAATCGCAAATAAAAGGTGGCGAACACTACGAAAAAAAATGATTCTTTACCTGTTCCATAAACGAATATTATATCCAATTTTAATTGTTTATAAAAATTGTTAGAAAAATGTTTACATTTTTAAACTTTTCTGGGTGGTTGTTTACTATCTTTGGAATGGCTCAGTGTGCAAAAATCGAGAATTAAATGTGGCGATTACTTCGGAAGAAGATGATTGTTTACCTATTGTATTAATAGATGGTATGGCTAACTTTAATTGTTTATAAAATTTGTTACAAATTTGTTTACATCTTAAAACTCTCCCGCTGCTAGCTTCACACCGGTGAAAACAAATACCCACTGTTGTCAACTGGTAACTGAACTTTTTTAATTTCCTATTGCTAAGAAATTTGTAACCTTGGTACTTGCAGATTCTCCTTAAATAGATTTTCTTCGACGGTATTAGTATTTCATCTTCAACGTGTGAGTTTTGGCGAACATTACGACCCTACACAGAAGAACAGAATTTGACAGATTTAGTGTGCAGTTTTCCAATAATAATCAAGAAAGTTTTAGCAGACGGTAACAGTGGTTTCAATATTCTAATTACCGAAGCATCGGATTTTCGGATTGCATTGTTAAATGTTAAGATTTTTAAGGTGTGTTACCTCAGCAAAATTATAGCCACCTAAGGAAACTATTATTAAAATTAAATTATGTTTTTTTTTAAACAATAATTTACTTTCAAATATCGATTATTTGAAATAGCGCTGAATCTCATCCAGTTGTACATTTTTAATGCATTGATGCAATTGTTGAATCGTTTCGAATTTACGGAACACCCCCTACCCAACAGCATGTACAGCACTTATAACATAAATATGTTTATTTTCCGGGTGTTTCTCTACTATCTTTTTATACTTTCAGATCCTCACACTCAGTTTTTAACTGGATTGGTAGCCGTCCTTTTAGCAATATGCTCTGTGGTCCTGTTGGCTGGTTGCTTGTGCTGTCAACGCAACAAGGGATTCAAGGTGAGTCCTTCAGAAGTGATATTTAATGTGCGTATGTGCCTATGTAGATCTTCTGCATGTGGAAGCGGTAATCTTTTCGCATGTTGGACAGGCCAGATTGACGGGAAGTTAGTTTCCTGTGCTTGTGTCGGCGACCCACTTGACCGATAAATTGTCAATTATATGTTGCGTTAGAACCCGCATACTCACGCTTACTAACTAGCGTATCCACATGATTTATCTATCTATGTTCCTCTTAATCTAATAACAGTCTTAACGTGGTATTGGGAAAATGGTATTTCTTTCTTCTTAACAGCTATACTTTAGGTTTTTTTTTTAAATAATGTGCTAAATAACATTACAATAATTGATAAATATTAAAATGTATTATAAACTAACAAGGAAGTTATAATGAAATCAGATACATATACAGGGTCATTCAGAACAGACGCATTTCTAAAAGATCGTTTTGAAATTTCGGTAGACGATATTACGGTTAACAATGTATTTTTGAAAAATATTTTTAATTTCATGGCACACTCGATTAAACCGGAAAATAGAACATCCTCTATGATGAAATTTTTAGATACGCATTAAAGACAATTTTAGAGCGTACCAACTCTGAGAATTTTTTTCTGAAAACTTCTGAGAAGCTGCAGTTATATTTGTATTGTTTATAGATTACCACTTACTTGTTGCTACATTTCAAAGATGTTATATTGAGTGTACCGAAAATTCAGGCAACATAAACTCTTATTTTTGAATACATATTCTACTTGAAAGAATAAAATTACAACATATTTTACTTCCTATACCTAAATTCACAAGTTTTCGAGTTATTTTAACAAAATCATTTATTTGGTACCATTTACTTGCTATATCCCACCGAAATTGATGTAGTAGGCTTTGCTTTACTTATGGAAATAAAAGTCTATAATAAATGATATCGCCATTTGAGGAAAATTACTTCGGACGAAGAGAACATCTTAAATGTTTTAGCATACGTTCACAAACTCAAATTTCAAGTACGGAAGCAGTTCTTGGGATTTCATATTCGTCAATACAAATGATATTACGAAATTAGAAAATGCATAATTTCAAATTTGTCCCAACGCAGGAGTTAATACCAACTGACTCGATGATGAGAATTTTGCGGAAAGATTCTAGTTAAAATGCAGAAACTTACAACCTTTCTTTTACGAGAGGGAACGTACAATACAAAAAATAAATACCTTTTCAAGCAACTTTTCCGTTGAATCGGATCTAACACTTGGAGAGCATTTAAATAATTGTACTGTTTTTAAAGGAACAAATATAATCCAAAATGAAATTTAGGATTCTATGCTTACCGTTTGCAAATGTCAAGTTAACTGTTAAGGGTGACGAAACTACAGATGTAACACAGTGGTGAATTGAGGAAAAGCCTGCAAGGGGTATAACATGTTGAACAAGAAATCGACTTAAAATATTAACTTTGATAGTACAGATATTGTGACCGAATTCATGGGTGGCGTTTAGACACACATAAAAATTAATTTTCTTAAGTACATTATATTCACTACTATGCCCATGTGCTTAATCTTTCGATACAAAATGCCGTCTCTCAGTATGCTAAGTTGCACATACTTTTTAATATCCTGCCAGTAATTCCTAATTTTTTTCGAATTCAACTTTATCATATCTTTTTACAAATAGAAAATGCACTACTAAACTTCCTACCTTCGTATAAATACAATGTTTAACTTCGTAGGCAAATATAACTATTCACTCAGTGAATATATCTCAGACAGGTAGGCGGTCCATTTGCTTATTTCCTTTACTTTCTCTGACTAAAATTATGTCCAAATGTTTAGATTACTGTTGCTAATGACTCTTATTTAGCGTAATCTAAGTTGCTTAATTTTAGTTTCGTGTTTTTTTTTTGAAATATTGTAACAATTCTAAAGCACACATATTGTATCCATAGACTATAGACAAAGAAGAATTTTTATTTATAAGAATTCTTCCTCTTCCAACCGTAAAAAAATAATGAAAGTAAGAATTTGTTATTATTTAACCGTAGCTCTTTCCAAAGCCTTCATGTTACCTGTATATTAAGGCATTTGTCGATTACTTCTTTAAAATACCTATTATATTGACGGATATGTGTAAGTCTAAGTACCATTCATCGCGTTCGTTTATTTGAAGTGTTATACCGGCTTTGAATAGGAAAAACCAACAACGTCCTGTACGTCGTACTAACATCTGCGGTATAACAAACACGGGTCGTACGGGAGGTAATTACTATAAACGTACCGTCTACTGCGCCACAATCGCATTCTTTCTACGAGAAAAGATTTTTATGAACGATTAGTTAAGTGCCGCGTTAAAAAATTAAAGCAGGGAAAGATCGTGAAAGATAATTTGTTCGGAACAAAAGCTATGAGCTTGATTGTTTTCGCTAACCATTACCTATTTTTAGTTAACAGTTTCTAGTTTATTATCGAGCTCTTAGACTACTACAATTCCATAAGTGCTTAGAACTTTTCAATTATTAGTATAAAATGCATTAGTCACTGTAGGTATGTCATTCATTAGAGGTTACTAATTCAATAAAACCAACATTTATCAATTTTATTTTATACACTTATGTGTTACATTCATTTTTAATTGTCCATTTTAATTTGAATAAAACACTCCTTTTTATTAATTATTTTCTTTATTTTCACCCTAGCACTTTAGTTCAAATTGTACAGAACATTACTTTATAATTTACTTCAGAGGTAAAAAGAACAGCCGTATTAAATTTATAAGAACTGCTTACACTACCGTCCATAAATAGTTTCTTAGACTTACGTTAGAACTACATCCATAACTTCATAAGTTAGGAAGCAAGATGAAATTTCTTTAAAATAATGCAGCTGATAGGCATATCGTGCAATCGTTAATCCCTATTATAAATTACTGTATTCAAATATAAAATTGTTCCACATAATTCGTAAAGTTCAAACATTGAGGTACAAATTTCACCCGAAAACAAGAATACGACTGACGTGAATGTGGTAGTCTTACTTTCGGTCAAACGATTTAGCACTACTTCGGTAGTCGTTTAATGCATGTGGTAAAGGTATTAATCCTTAGTGTGTTATCCCTATCCTGTGCGGAATTAGTTCTTTGAAATCAGTAAAATTGCCAAAACGCAGACGAATAATATTTGTACTCTTCGCGACGAAGGATATATCGAGAGAGAGATTGCTCTACGGTTAGGGATTTCAATGAAAGGTGTGGATTACACATAGGCGCGGAGAAGAGAGACAGGAGAAAATCTTGATAGAAGACGAGGTAGGCGGCCACGAGTAACTTGTGGAGATGAATATAGATTTATAGTAACGACTTCGACACGAGATGGACGTCTAACGGCTCCGGATATCGCAACGCGCGTTAATACACAACGACGAACAAACGTTTCTGTTACCACCCTCAAGAAGCGATTATTGGCAGCAGGTTTAAGGGGATGCATCGGCCGCAAAGAAAAGCGTTTTTAAAACGCGTGCATAAAGAGAAACATTTAATGTGGGCAAGATAGCATGCAAGCTGGTCACTGGATGTTTGAACGCAGTGTTAAGGACCGACGATTCCAACTTTCAGTTATTTGGTACCCAACGGAGAGTTTTTGTTCGTCGACTACCAGGGGAAAGTGCTAGTGAGGCCTGCTTGGTGCCGTCCGTCAAACGGGAAGGTGGTAATGTTATGATTAGGGTTTATTTTGGTGAAACAACTACGAGTGATTTAGTGAAAATTAATGGTACAATGCAGAAAGAAGAGTATTTTGATATTTTACAAAATCATGTTATTCCGTGTGGAAGCCGTGTTGTGGGTGAGCCATTTATGTTCCAATAAAATAATGACCCCAAACATACGACTCGAATTTGTAAAAAGTTTTTAAAGGAGAAAACAGCAAAAATGAACTAAAATTAATGGTTTGGCCTCCTCAAAGTCCGGATTTATCCCCCATAGAGGTCTTATGGGATGAGCTTGATGGGCCAGACAGCGGCAACCTCACAACGCCCAACACCTATGGAAATATTTACAGATCGCATGGCAACAAATTGACGCGGACTGTTTCGAAAAATTGCTTCCAAGAATGCCTAAAATTTGTGCAGCGTTCATCAAAGCCAAAGGAGGTCAATATATCGACGAAAATACAAATAATGTGCATATTATATTTGAATTAATTTACGTTTATTTGACGACATTCACTTATGTTGTATAAATTAATAATCACAATAAAATGTTACTGTACCTGACTTTTTGTAAAATCCGTTGCTGCTTCCAAACTTTTAGACGGTAGTATACGTAGTGAAATTATGTATCTTGTAATATCAAAGACTTTCGGACAGGCATCGGAAACAACTTTATAACAACAATAGAGGTAATATTTCTGCTTTATCTAATTTTGTCTTATATAAGGTGCGCATAAATTTTCGAAAAGCCACACGCAGCGACATTCTTCGTTCGATTGTTAATATAAAATCTGATTAAAATATTCTACCATTTTTCATACGTCTTCACGAGGTCCTGGACGTTCCATAAATTAGCGTTCGATATCTTGATAGAAATATATAAAAACTATGAATTTGTAATATTTATAAATTCAGAAGATATTACGGTACTACTAATAGACGACTGCAGTGTTGCCAAATGGTCGTTTTTTTTTTTAGTGGTACCTGAAAATGTATGAAGCATGATACAACATTTTAACATGTAACATTTTCGATTCAGAATGGAATGAAGAATAAAATTGTATCTACAACTTTTAAGCTTTTACCTGGACATTTTTTTCAATTACTTTTTCTACAATATCAACACTTAGAAATAGTATGTATTGTTGCCCATTGTATATTTAAATTTCATTTGGATTCTTAATAACAAATACAAGCTTATATATTTTCATTTTTGCTAAATAATGGACAATTTTCAATGACAGTAATTCAGAAACGATTTCTTAGTAAATATAGAAATTCATTATTTACTATTATTCTTTCAGAAGAATGTGTTTTTCTTTCTATACAAACAATACTTTGGCAACTACCATATTGGTCAAAAATAGATGTGAATATATGTCACAAAGAAACTTTGTGTGCTATGTATTTAAATTTCAATGAAAAAAATTAATAAATTCTAAAATTAGCTTATATTATGTCGTAGTGTTGTTTGTTATAATGAAAACAAAAAAAATTAAAATATTTTGTTTAGAGCAACACACAGAAATTTCAATAGTTCCAGAAACATTTATCAACGGTAGAAATTGCGAATTGCACTTCGGAATGAAGTAGTAGAGGTATTATTTTGTCAGTATCATTACCGATAAATAATAAGCCTTTAATATATATAAATATTGACAAAATTTCTGTAGTTTCATAAAGTTAGGCAAATATTTGACGAAGTCATGCGTTGCCTTTCAACACAAGAAATTTTCTAAATATGTTAGAAAGTTTGTTTATTTACATATAACATTAATATATACATACCTATTAGTTTGTTGTCATGAATTAAACATTGAGCTGCTTTTATGCATTTTCTATTTCTATTAGAATGAATTATGTTCCGAGAGACCTTGGTGAATAAATACCGTCGCAAGACTACATATTGCCGCAAGATAATGCTGATGTCTACACATCCAAACAAACTCAGGATTAGTTTCTTAAAAAGAAAATCAAATTATTACAATATCCAGCCCGCCTGCCCGTTCTGAACCACTTTGAGAATTTTTAGCGCAAAGGCAATAACAACAAAGAGCTGAAATCTGTGATAGAGAAGGTGCTGAAATGAATTTCAACATTGACCAAAAGTTACTAGACAGTACTCTTGAAGTTATTTTGAATAGACAATCCTACACCTATTACTAATTTTAGGTAGAATATACTTTAGAATTATAGAAATTCCGCTGAGTGTGATTATCACAAATAAAATATGTATCTCTAAATTATTTTAGATACTTCATATTTGTGATAACAATTGAATTAGATAACAACCTACGTTAATGCCATTGAATCGATTTCAAAAAAAAATGAAATTGAATGAATTAACATTGCCCACCACATACAATGATAAAATAGTCCGATCCATTGAAACTCACTCAATCGTAAAATGGTGCGAATTTCCGATAGTGGGATCAGTATTCGAACGGAAATCAATTGCACGAGAACGGCAGATCGTTTGAAAGTTTTTGGGAAATGCGGTAATAGCATACAAGGTATATCTCGGAATTAATGAAAGTGATTAGTTATTATACTTTTTCGTTGGGAAATGTTCGAAATTTATAGAGTAGGTGTGAAAACATTAGTGATGTAAATTAGAAAAAAAACAAGATTTCTTAATTATGCATTTAATTATAAACATATCCTATCCCAAACTAGTTGCATACTGGACTTGCGCATAAAACAGTCTCCAGTTATGCCAACTGTTATATTTAATGAAAATACGTACTACATACGGTAGTATTGAAGATATCTGAACTGTGAAATTTAAAATCTCCTCTGTTGGAGACAATTGGAATTAAAACCGCTATGAAAAGCTTGTAAAATATTTTAGCATAAATACCATAATGTAATTCCGCCTTAATTCACTATCGATTTAAAAACTTACAGTAAATAAATTGGTCATCAAATTCTTAGAAGTTGGAGCGTTGTGAAGGAACGATAGGTACGCCACAACTGCAGGTTTTGGCCTCAAGAAAATCCTCATTAGACGCGATATGTTGGCTTTTCGTACTAGTGAAGATGCCAATGTAACTCATCAGAGTACTTTATCGTAGTGATTTGGGGCGATAAAGATCAACTAAATAGCTAGGGCCCTTCCCAGGTTTGAACTCCTTAGATATTTATCTGTCAGTATCAACTTGTTAGTAAAAAGAATTTGAATATTTTTACGGTGTTTTTTTTGTGCAAAGAGAATTAATTTGTCTCTAAATAATTGTGTAGTTTTCTGGAAAAAGTGGCAAACTAGAAGATGAGGGTTACAATTTTAAAGAAATGATAATAATGATCTGTTGTGCAGGCAGTCACGAGATCTTTATTTCTTTGTCAGAAGATGGCATTTAAAAAGGAAATTTTAAAAAAGGATAAATGTAATATTATTAAATTTTTATATATCTTCCAGGTAGAAAAAGAAAAAGTGTCGCTTATAAAGTGGTATTACACTCAGGATTTACCAACAGATACTTTGGGATTTGGTCATATTGAAATGTTAGATGTAGATTAACATTTCTATTTATCATCAAATAAATATCTACTGGGCAATTCTGGGCTTAGTATTATATATATTGGTTATCTTAAGTTATTGTTTAATAAATTGGTCATATCTGATTGCTTGCAAACAAAGTCATTTTTAACTTAACCGTAGTCTGATCTGATACGTCAATTTGACATGTTAATATGTGCAGCGTGCAAGGTATTATTTTGAAGTGATATTATCTTAGTAGTTAGTACTTGTTGTTTTTAATTTTCTCGAATTTTTATGCCTCATAATTTATCTGCGTGTCTCGGACGTTACCTAGAGCTAATACATCTTTAATTCGAAAGAACTAGATCAGTTAACGGTAGTTTTATTTAGCAATAAAGTGTACGGTATTGCTGTGTAATTGTACAATACAATTGTAGACGTAGATTTTAGTGACTTATGTTCGATGCTTTTTATATTGACTTATTAGCAGTTACATAGTAAAAAAATTACTTACGGCAGGCTTGAATTTAATTGCAAACTTGAGCTACGAGATGTCCTACTAGAGGATATTTTTATTGTTTGTCTAACCGGTTTTTTGCTTATATTAAACGATAAAAACGTTCGCAGTTATATAGCCTAAAATATTACGCATAAGAGTGGTTTAAGTAATTTTCAAGTAAAAGTACTACGCACAAATATTTTTATAAGAACAATACAGATTACTTAAAATCGTTCAAACTTACACAAAATGGTAATTAGATAGGTCAAAATTAAAATAGCAAAAAAATATTTTATTTGTAAAAGCATATTTATTAATTTATATTAAACCCTTGCCGTCTGTTTTGGCGAAAAGCATACTAATTATAGATCTTATGAATAGTACAGTGTAGTTAAATTATGTACTACTTTTACATTATTTCAATTATTCCTAAAACGTACTGTTCCTTTTACTATTTGCTTTCCAGTAAAAAGATTACCTTTAATTATAATAAAAGGCAATGATGTGATTTTTTCATTTAGTGGAGTATTTTAGGTGAATCTATGAATTATTTACAAAGAAAATTTTTGATGTAGTTTTCTCATTTACTAACAAACGTGTTCTATATATATATATATATATATATAGGTATACAAACAATTATTATTTCACACGTGTGTAAAATATCTATACTTTAGAATTGTTGATTTGCAGGTATTAACAGACCCTTTATTTCTTGTAACACTGCATCTCCTGGCTTTCTTCTTGGTCTTCCCTCTTTCGTTTTTGTTTTGTTTCCTATGGTATTCTTTTTATTCATTTTTATCGTTATTTAATAAAGAGGTTTCACTTCCGTAAAGTAGAAATGGTTTTATTACTATTTTATGTAAATTCATATTTGCCATTAGTATATCTTATGTATTTAATATGCTATTTAGGTCTATATATACTGCTGCTCACACTTGGATTACTTTTAAAAATAAATTTAAATTGATGACATAAAAGATAAAAATAAAGAAAATGTCGAAACATACCAGAGTAAAATAAAAATTATACCTTCTTCCCGTTAAAATAACTATCGCTTGCGCAATACGTGGTAGAGACTGATGTACGACCTCTATGGGGTTTAGAGCGGGACCTTTGAGTGGGTCATATCGTTATTATCTATATAATACTGTCATGTACTTCGGATCTTTATCATGCCTATTATCTCCTTATCCCTAATTGATTGGAATTGGAAATTTTTCTAGAACATCTGAGTACTGCCCTTTTCGTTTTTTGGAACTGATGGGATAGTGCTAGTGTCGGGGTTCGAATCAAGGGGCTTTTCTCAGGGTTGAGGCTACTGTGGTTTTCCTCACTCTATGGCGAATGCCTAGGACAAATATCTTAAGACGCACCACAGGCGCAGCCTAATAATAACTCATGACTATAATTGAATACCCTCTTCACGGTTCTGGGCGATTGTGGTCTTCTAAATTTCCTGTTTAATAAAATCGACGTTTGATGTTTTGACGGCGAATTTTGTAATTCCAACCTTTGAGCTAATCTACAGAACAGAACAACTTTCTTCATGTACAATAATATTGAGAATCGCTTATAAATATCTATTCGCTTCCCGCGCGACATTTTCAAACAGTTTCACTCACTGTATTCGCGTGACTACGGACTGTTTAATTTGCAATATTTAAAACTGTAACATTTTAGAGCAGAATTAAAAAGATAAAGTAGAGCAGTAAATCATATTTATCTTAGCTAAAGAAAACCTAGATATTAAATAATAGGTAATAATAAATACAAATTCGCGTTTGTTAGAACATAGGTACTTGGCAGTATATTGTAGAGTAATATAATTCTTAATTTATCTGCATAATTATATCATAAGTGTGTGCTTTGCAAAATTTTATGAAGTGTTCAATCTTCCATTTCATATTCCTATCCATATTTACTGTTTATAGGAAGTGTTTAAGGTATGATAAATCCTTTTTTTTTGCTTCAATAGATTTGACACGTTTTCACATACTACTGCCAAAAATGAGTATATTACACTAAATTAAGTATCAAACATTAGAGTTATATTTACTTTTTATTGTCACTGATCATGTTTTCTTTAAAATAACAATTGCTTTTTTGCTAAAATTTTATTTTTTGAGTACATAATATATGCCGAAGCAATTTAAAAAGTAGGGATTACTATTTAAGAAATATGACCTTTTCTGATTTGGATGTGCCTATGATTCGATTTTCAATTTTCGAACATCTGTACAATATTTTCGATTTATATGGCTAATAACGATCTAAAATATATAAAATATATTTTGGACGCACGATATATCATACAATAATTCGATTGCTAGGAAATAGTTCTTTATTTATAAAATCGGCTAACAAAATATGAAAAACACACTGTATGCTGTCATGTACTGTTTGAAGTTTGAATCTCAGAGGATATTATGACCTAATTGCCTGGTTTAAGAAATCGGGCCACTGAATATTTTTAACACATGTGGAGGGTAGGCGCCAAACAGTGATCAGTGGCCAGCTTGTATGTTACATACACTTCTATGCAGTGTGATATAAACAAGTGAGATATTTTCGTATCATATTTTGGTTACTCATCAGCGTTGATAATCTGATTTTAAAAGCGAGTAAAAGGAATCTTTGCGTATTCACTTCAACGTAACATGGTTGTTAGGTCATATACTATGCACGTAATACATACAACAAGGTATTTATATGATCTATACCGAATGTATCCACATCTAAACATCTGAATCTACATACACACAATGATTTACAACATCCGAATACGATTCTCTCTAAATGGTGGAGTGTTAGATAAGAGACACAGCTCGTTAACTATTCCGTTATAATTAATACTAATGAGTTTAAGTACTGCCGCATGATTTAAATTGCTTAAAGAAACAAAGACTGCGATAATGAATATATGTCGTTAATACATCATAAATATCTAGTTAACGGCTATGTTACATAAGAAAGTTAGTGCTTTAAGATACAATATTCATTTGGCGGATAAGGAAAAGTAAATTAGAGCAATCTACTATATATGTAGTTACGTGCACATGCTCTTACATATTGTTTAGCGATGCAATATTTATAATCCCAAATTCCAGAAGTTCTTAAGTACAGCTGTGAACTGAAATGATACGGCTGCGGACTGTAGAAAGTTCCTTGGCTTCTTAAAATATTTCTTTTATCGCTAAGTATAAGAATGTATGTATAGTCAGACCTGATAAATATAAGACGAAATTTATAAGAATCTGTGTACAGAAAAGCATTATAGAAAAAAGTATATTAAATGAGAAAAAGAAATATTGACTCATTTTACCATCTTGAGGAGTATAGATTCTGTTTACTTCTCTTAAAAGGCACCTATCACAAAATTATGCTACTATATTTACTTAATACTATGTAAATATAATATTATTTAGCAAGACTAAATTGTAATATAATAATATATTGATATGAAACATTTGTTCTTTTACGTTAAATTTATACTCAAGACACATCAGTATTGCTTTAACATGTTATACGTTTTAAAGAGTTTTAGCCACGAATCATCAAATTGTTTATCGCGTTGTATTTACTAAAGATAATATAAAATTCATTACAATAGATATTCTCCTTTAAAAATTTGCGTTTATGTATAAAGGAAGGGGAGGTCTTTTAGAGCTATTGCGGAGGATGTTTAAATAATGACTGTTTGCCCAAATTGATAAGTTTATAATAATAAATTATGGCGTCATGTCAGTTTACTGAAATTATCAATTCCATTAGTTCTTTGTACATCAATTTTTGGATTTGAGCTTTGTCAATGAATGAATTCGTACTTTATTGCTACTATAATCGTTCAATTACGAAAACTTCTTAAATGATTTCTCCCAACGCCCACGATAGACAAAGTCACCACTATTTAAATGACTTCTGAAAATAATCAACTTAAAATTTTGGTAGTAAACTACTGATCTATTTCTTAAAAATGCTGCCAACCTCCTAGGATTCTTGATTAAACTAAAGAAGGATATGACCCGTTTTATTTCTAATGTAACATCCTCTGTATGACGGTTTTTCTGGTGTTTTGAAATACATATATACGGTTTAGAACGTGATGTGTTCATTTCAATCTATAATGCGAAATTATAAACAAACTTATTATGAATTTATTGTCAATTATCACAATAATTTGTAAGAGGACTCATACACTGCCAATGGTATTTACAAAATTTGAGGGACCTGTGAAGTATCTGGGCCGAATTATGGATTTCTAAAATTTAAGTAATAATTAATATTAACCTATGATTTTTTTTCTTAATTTTCTTATCGGTATTAATAAGTAATAATTTAGTAATAACAAAAGATTTTAATTTTGTGTAATTGTATGTTGTTGTGTTTCAAAATTCGTTTATTTAATCTTTAAAAAAATTTTAAATTTTGTCTGCTGCCTGCTTAAATATAAGTGTGAAAAAAGGAATATTTTGCGAAGATTCCTTCGCAGATGCGAGAAGAAATTGATAAAGGTATTTAAAATAAAAATTTCTTTATTATTAACAGCCGAAATATTCACACGTAAGCATGTTGTTGAACTTTTAACATTCCACTTGGCACCTATAAGTAGTTGGACTCAAGGAGCTGTACTATTGTCCACGAAAAACATGTTTCTTAGATTGCTACGAAAACATATGAATATTATTATTCGAAGGTTGGTTTGAAAATAGTTTAATACCATATTTAAGTACGATACAAATAATGTCATTGTTCTTGATAATACTCGGTAACAAGGAAACTATTCAAGAATTTCCACATAAAAATAATATTTTCTTTATGGACTTATAGTAAAAATCTACTATTTCAATCGATGAGGTAATTTGAATTATCTAAAAAATATGTAACAGACAGTATTGCAAGTAAAACAATCGTGATTGTATTTTTAATTTTAACGCTATCGAGTTGATCTGACACAACTTGAAGAAAGTATACAAAGAAAAAATAAACCGCCAAAATTCAGTCAGAGTGTTAGAGAACTGGAAAACGCATCTGCAAATGGATGGAGCAGTACCTGTGCAATTGACCGTATAACGAAAATAGAATCAATACAAGGATATGTAAAGGATGCAGTTCGAACTCATAATTAATTTAAATACTGGCGCTTTTTATATTTTACATGATTTTTTTTGTTTACTTAATTAGTAAATTAATCTTCATATAATTTATAGAAGTAATGAGCTTTGCAACATTTCTTCTACCGATAAGTTTTATTGCATACCACCCTCTATGTTTATATTGCTACAGAAACCTTTATATGTTTTGAAACAAAGCATACTTCCTCTGACAAAAGAAATTTTGAGGGATACAGAGTTTAATTTAGATATCAATTAACATTTTATTCGGCACGAAATTAATCTTAGTCATTTGCGAAATTCTTATTAATGACTAATTACATAAATAATATTTCTACTAATAATTATAATAAAAAAACATTTATGTTTAACTATTGCCTTAGACCTGCTAAATTTGTTACAAAAGAATAAATTTCGTACGTCCCAAACTCCTAATATGCAACCGAGATTGTGTTCCACAAATTTGTATCCGCTTCCAGTTTAATCAAGCGTTCTATGAAAATCAAAAATCTACCCAAATTTCAAAACTATATTTTTATTGCTTGGGGAGATACGTCTTAAGAATTGGTTCTGCGTAATTTAGAATTCAAGTTTTACAATATTCGTTCGCGAAATTTCTACGTAACTTGATACCGCAAGTCAACGTAAAAGTATTGTTATAAACTGGATTGCTTTTATTTTACGATAGTTTACTTTAAATGAATGCAAAAACGCTAACAAACAAATTGCTCCCGAAACAAATTTGATGATATTCAACATAAACGTGAAAAATATCCTATAATCGTGGATGACGTCTGGGCTCATCATTTCGATGTAAAGTTAACGATATGAAATACGGCTGTTCACTGCCTCTACCAAAATATCGATTACTTGAAATTTGTTCCGGGAAGATGATAACGACAATTTTGTAATTCGTAATAGGCAAGTATTATGCAGATCGTATATTAAAATTCAATAAAGCCAGAAAGGAAAAACAATTGGCTGTGGCGTCTTAACTGAAAAAGCGCTATCGTTTTATTTTGTTTCTATTAAACGGATTATTGTTTATTCCATAAGCTACAGGTACATTTACAGGAAACGCGTTTCTTGGCGAAGATGCACTTGGTACTGCCAGAACCGCGTAGGACAATACAAAAACTCTTTTCCATAAAAGAACTTAGAATTTTAATACAGCGAATGTATAGACTTTTTAGGAATTATATTGAGAAAGAAATTGTATTCACATGTAGTTGTTTCTTCCCATCTATATATGTTAGAGATAATGGTTTATAAATTCACCTCGGAATGATCAAGATAAAATTGAACATTTCTTTTGCTACTTTATAGTTGCATGTTGTTTCCTAACTTTAACTATATGAAACAAAAATTATTTGTGGAAGAAAATACTGGTCATTGAATCTGAAATAATAAAAGCGGTACAAACTTCAGTGATTAAATAGTGAATGTTATAGAAATTGTTTGCATACTATTCTTTAATAATTCTATTTCATTTAAATTCATTTTTAAATGTTTTTTAGTTATACATTTGCATTCTTTCTTTTTTCCTACTGAGTAATTTGTTGCATGAAGATATACATATATAGTATGTACGTCAAATGTATAGATAATGTATCAAAACATAATTGCATAATGCATAATGACATTAGATTTATTAGTAAAATTCCCAATTATTTTTTGCTTATTTTGTATAGTGAATGCAATATGGTATATATTGAATATATTTATGTACGATGACTAATATTGTTATTTTTGAACATGCACTCTTCGATCACAATAGGATGACAAAAAGCAGGTAATATTTTATGTTTCTCTTCTTTTCACCTTAATAATTACTTTCCTCGGTTAATGGTTATATCATGTGTACTCATGGTAGTATCATTTATTTGCGAGTGGAATTTCATGAATAATGAATAAATGTGATATAAATTAAGAGTCAATACAAAAGTGTATACATACACACGTAAACGCTGACAGAGCTACTCTAAGCAAATTCTTTGAAATTTTTGCCTAGCACGTAACGGACAACTTGTAAAAGTTACATAAAATGAAGATTTTCGTAATATTAATTGTAACAAGCAGCAATTTAATTATACACACCGCCAAAAAAGTGTTAGGTTGATTAAGAGTGGAACAAGAGCCAGAGTAGTTGTTACAGCTCCTCGTCTTACTAGGAATCACAGAGTGGGCCCGCTTAATGTTTGTTAAGGAACATGTCAATTGGGAAATGAATAGCCTGGCTGACATACTCTTTACAAATGAGTCAAGATTTAGTTTTTACACCTCATTTTTATTACTGCCGCACACAATGTTGGTATTCTGTCCAGACGGTGTTAGCGGCTTTACTTTCCTCCACGTGTCCTATAGTTGTGTTCAAAGTACTGTTGTCAAATTTGAAGTAGATTTTCGAACCTGTTAGTCCAGTCTCTCCCACAAAAACTTGATTGGTCTGAGATCTGGACTTTGGGACGACCACTCTCTGTACTCCAGCTGTTCTAAATACTTACTGCATATCTTTGCACTATGTTTTGGATTAATATCGTGCTGGAACACGAAGCTTTCCCCGATGAATCGCATTCCAGATGAGAAGGCATTCCTCTCCAAAATCTCCCTATAGCCTTCTTTTCTAAGGGTACCATCTATTTTGACGAAATCGCCCGCACAGGTGTCAGAACAACTCTAAATCATGGCTGATATCCTCCATGTTTTATTGTTGGTGTAATATAGGATTCAAGTACTCGTTCCCCTTTCCATCCACGGACAAATGTGTTTGAACCATAGGTGAGATATTTAGATTCGGTAAATTTGTCATTATATTAAAATATCCGTGTCGTCTATTTTCATATTTTATGACGGCCATGGTAGACATTTCGAAAAAACTGCTCTTTATCTATACGTCTACCTGAACGTGTCTGATCCGCAAAGAGGGCCATTTTCAATATCTTACTGGCACAGTCTGCTCATAACGTATACACAGAATATTGCAGAGTAATTGGAATCTATTTCATACTTATAGTTTAATAATACAAATATTTTTATAG
Organism: Trypoxylus dichotomus; assembly: GCA_023509865.1. NCBI lineage: Eukaryota > Metazoa > Arthropoda > Insecta > Coleoptera > Scarabaeidae > Trypoxylus > Trypoxylus dichotomus. Next base: position 39,312,668 of record CM042074.1, on the reverse strand, counting down.
GGATAAAAGATAGTTTCATGGATTAATTGCCAAGGAGACATATTGCGAGATCGGATAATTGGGGTTCCACTGTATAGTTTTTTACGTGTTGGTCAGTCTTAACAAACTTGTGTCCCCCAGTAATTTATTACAAAGTAAACGCAGAAATTTAATGGCAATTGTTGCAGCTTCCATTTCTTTGAGAAACAAGCAAAATACAAACCAGTTTTATACACACAAATTTATAATAAATGAGCATTTTTTGCGTATGATCGACCTTTCTTTAGAGGAAATGATCGAAAAAGAAAGCGCTGTTTTTTATTTGAGACGTGGGTGGACATTTTTTGTTTATAAATATACTGTCTAGAAAATTTTGGTACGCAGACAAAATTGTGCATTCTACGCTTGGCAAACTGTCAACTCTATCTCCGCTGGCTTGAAAGCTATCGATTTCACGGGATTCGTCACTGGTCAAGTTAGATACAAAAATAAAAAAAAAACTGTCTATCATTGTGACATCAATTGTGTTTTATGAATATTTTGTTTTATACAGGTATAACGTAACTTTTACATTACCGATAACTTTCTGTTTTTTTTTTTTTACTTAATGTTTGCTGGATTTCATTTATGTTATGCCTATTGTCAATTCTATTATGATGATTAACTATGATTTTTAGTAGAACAGTTATGCATAGACATTCATATATCTGTATCAGACACGTTTTTTAGTCTCAGTTTAATTAATTAAATTTTGAACTTCTTTAAATTTGAATGCGTTGATAATCCAAATTTTCGCTAAACACTATTATGCTTTATAGATATTTAACAAATTACATAGGTAATTGTAAGAAAATAGGGCACGTTTCAGACACATTTTAAATTTAAATTGTACTTTGTATCTTGACATTTACACCACAATAAACGTACACATGTCGATACACAAATTTGTTTCAAGAGAATTACCAATTGCAATTGAGTACAATTCTTTTAAACATTTATAACATTATTTATTTATAGGAAATACGAACCGTTTGTGTAGTTATAAATGTTAAAGAACGGTACTTTTACCGTTATACTTGCTTTGTTTTGATAATAAATTTAAAGTGCGTGAAAAGTTGACTTTACTTTCATAAATTTACACTGCTTTATTGTAAAAATGTCGTATTATTCTTGCATTTGCGCTGTTTGAGCGGAATACTCTAGGAGCACATATATTAACATTTTATACCTGTTGATTGAAGGTTAAAGGCACTATGTGAAACTATCTAATGAATTCTTATAAAACTAGAAAATTCATTTTATGGCCTTATCTATACTTTACCCACTTTCTTTAAGGCTTTATCCAAGGAAAATCAATTTCACAAAGAGTAATACACTCTAACGCAGTGTTAATTCTGAAATGGATGAACGTTTTTATACGGAAATGCAAGTAACTATTTAATAATGAGATTAACATTGATTACTAGTTAAAAAATGGCACCCATTAATTCAAGATTATCAGATTGTTGATTAAGTAACAAATACACTCATTGTACTTTAAGATAGCGAATATAAAATTTGGATTTGTACCGGGTATTGATAGTAATGAATTTAAGGAAAAAGCTTTTCACTTATTTTCCCATTGGTGGTTTTCTCTAACGGTGGTGATCGTGTTTTCTACATTAACGTTAATCACTTCTTCCTCACTTAACACCTCATTTTTCCTGTTGAACAGCATGCTTTTTTCTGTTGACTTGAAGGAACAAATTTAGTTTACATAAGAATTATAAGACTATTATTAAAATGGAAATACATTTTAACTTTTCAAAATGATACTGCAATGGTTTTTTTTTATCAAAATCCGTTGATGTTTTTTTTTTCGGTTAAACATGGAATATACAGAGCGTTTGATATAGGTGCTTAGTAAATTCGAAAACAGATATAGAAAATATAATTAAGCATGAAGATATGTAACGTAAAACAAGGACAGACGACGCAGCTTTAAAAATGTCAGAGGTGATCGTACTTGTTTGAGAGAAAACAATTTCTTAAACAAACATAACTTAGAAAATAAAAAACTAAAAGGTGTTCCAATTGGAGGTTACTTTTTTAATTCAAATAGAGCACACAAATTATTTAAAATGTAACAACATTTATTTCAAATGCTGATCTAAAATTGCACTTTAGTGATGAAAAATAATATCTTGTAAGTGATTTGCTGCTGGACGGCCAGTCTTCATTCTCTTACTCAATAAGTTTTGCGTAACTATTGTTCAATTTTGTGAGTACCATCGATAATAATTGTTCTGGATTGTTAGCGTAAACTTTTTGCTGTAAATAACCTCAAAAGAAAAATCTAGACATTAAATCACGTGATCTAACCGGGCAATTCATGTTTTCTCTTCGAGGAATTAGTCGATCACCGAATCATTGGTATAAAACGTCTATTGTTTCTGTGGCTGTATGATACGTGGCGGCGTTTTGCCGAAAACACAAACGAAAAGTTTGTAATCATTTTTCGTTATCGAGTCGCAGCAATTGTCATACATGTTCAAACAAATTACTCCACCTGCCTAGAAACTACTCTAGACACTTACTTTTTGCGAATTTCTTGTTGATTTCCTTCGCCGCAGGTTCGGTAATTTTATTTGTTTACAAATCAGCTCAGTTGAAAGTCTGCTTCGTCGCTAATGATGAAAATCAACTTAATTTAATTTTTGTTGTACGGCCCGATTTATGTATTGATCCTCTAGCTTTATTTCTAACTTATTTGAATCTTGCAAGACTTTAAATGAAGATCTTTGTGCAAAATTGTGAATAAACTCAGTTTTGGAAATAACAACAATTTCATGTTTTTGTATTTTCCATATGCCGGCGCCTCCCACAAAGAGTTACAAATTGGTGCGGATTAGTGCTTTTCTTTTCTTTTTGAGAATGTGTTTGGTCAATGATATCGAATTTATTGTGGGATCTATTGGACAATACCGACCGATGATTGCACATACCATACTGCGACATAAGCCATCGATTTGTTACGATGACGTTTTCCTGGTCATAAAATTTCTAAAAATGTTCAAGTTAATTGGTTCTCTAGGTTTTGTAGCTTAACGCCATCCAATTTTTTTCCTCTGGAATTCGATGAAGTCCTCTGCTAATGAGTCATAAACAATTCGTGGACTGAAAACAGATTGCTAATTGTCTAATTAAATAATTTCAATTTAATTTTGAATCATACCCGATAGCTCATCCATTCAAACCTGCGTTTACTATGAGCTAGAATCTTTCAGAATGCAGATAGAAACCGCACGAAAATATTCTTCTTACTGGAGGGATACTGGACCATCCTAAAAAATTTGGAAATCTAATTTATCTAAGAGTTTAAGATGTATCAGTTGGCAACATGTCATCATCGTTTCTTTTGTTAATTAATATTTTACAGCAGCTCGCCCAGGCGATGATAATAGGTATAGATTAGTTGCTTCAATAGTGACGAGATACGTTCGATTTCCGCAATTCTCATACATGGAATGATGAAAACACACTTGTAGATATTAATTAGTATCAATTTCCTGTTGATGCCGAATAGTTGGAAATGAAATTTTGGACTCATTTGATTTGTCTAGAAAATGGCAACGATTTCGAATTTTCCTTAGTCTTATTGACATTATTACTAGAAGATATGCCTGCAGAGACGTGATTATTGGCTTATGCACAGAATAACCTGGTTACATAGAAGAAGCGACATGTAAACCTTCCCTCGCGAATTGAAGAGGACATTCAAAATAAGCGCTCTATTTGTCAAAATTAATATAATTTGACAAATTTGTTTTAGTCTTATCAAATGTTGTGCGTTCTCATCTTATTACTATTAGTTAATTCACATTAATGTTTGTTGATTTTAGTTGAGGTGTAATGCTATAAACAGCATTAGAATTAGAATTCGTTTTGGAGATTTTTCTATGCATTCGGTGATGCTATTAAGTTGTAACGAGATCACTATAATTATACTAAAGCTATCGTTGTCTGTTTTCGAATTTATAGAACCTCCTTATCATACACGCTGTATATATTAACATTACTTGTGAAAATTTGTTCCTAAGTCTAATACTTCTGAATTTTTATTGGTAAAGACTTCACATTTTAAGCGGACGTTAAGGCAATGTGGCCGACTAATATTATATTGTTATATTGAAAAGGAATTCCGCGACAGTCCCGTGGCAACATCGACAACAATCATCAGTAGTAACCAGGATCACGGCCACATCAACCCCATCGCAAATAGTAGCAGCGAATTTACGATATTCACCCCGATATCTCCGCCCCATCACAATAATAACGTGTTCCTCGCGAACCAGCGAATTGTAGTAAGCAAGCTCTTAAATAATATAGCTCCTAAGTATGTACATATGTGTCGATATCTATTTTGTAAAATTTTTATGCCTTATTAAGATCTTTATTTAGTATTTTATTTAAGTGAACATTGCTTTTCTCCTTCCAGAGTTGTAGCCAGGAGGAATATAAGGACGGTGACGTTGATGCTTCATTATGGTTCGGTGAGTATTCTTAGATATTAAAATGACCCCAATTAGAAATCTAATTCGTATTTTTTAGACGGATCAGAAAAAGATTTTCCACGTACGAAACTAAAATATATCAGAGAACTAGGCAAAGGCTGGTTTGGAAGGGTATGTGTTACAAATTTTGAACTATATTTTTACTAATAAGAGTACTCCTATATTAGGTGGTGGAAGGAACCGCTCAAAACATAAGCGAAGATCCAGGCGATCCAGAATGGACACCTGTAGTTGTCAGAATCCTAGAAGCTAGTGCAACTAGCCGAGAAAGGTTGCTTTTCTTGAATGACGCTACGATATATAAGTGCGGATATCATCCGAATATTCTTAGAATGTTAGGACGTAGTTTAGATACCGTACCGTTATTACTTCTACAAGAATATTGCCCGCAGGTATGTTCTCTTTTTATTCACAATTTGGAAAAACATTTATTTCATTACTTTAAAAAGCAGAAGTATTGCGTGTCAAAGTTTTGTATTAAATAAATTCTTTAAACAAAGTTATACAAAGAAAAACTCTTAGTTAAATAGAAATAATTAAATAATAACCAATGAGGTTACAACTAATTGGATGTCTTTTGATTGATATGCAATTTCTTCTTGAATAAGCACAATTTCTAATTTCTATAATGTTTACATTAATTTTATGCAATTATCATGTTAAACTGTCTTCCATTTTCTGAATTCTGTTTTATAGGGCGATTTAAAAAAATATTTAAGATTGTGCAAATCCTCTCAAGATAAATTAGTAGCAGAAGAAATGCCTCTTAGATGGTGTTATCAACTGACATTGGCCCTCAAATTTTTGCATGACCAAAAGCTAACTCATCCGTAAGTTTTGTTTTATTTTAAAGCTTTATTTTGTTTTATCATTGTTTATTTATGAAGATAAGTAAACTAAGGGATGATTGCAGTGATCTTGCGGCGCGCAACTGTCAACTCTCAGAAGATCTCTCATTAAAATTAGGTGACTATGGTTTAAGTGCGTCATATTATCCGGAAGATTACTATCAAGGTTCCCCTGGAGTTCCATTACGGTGGTGTGCGCCTGAAATTATAGCGTATACAAGTACAACAATCCAAACCACTCCAACTACAGTTGAAGCCAACGTTTGGGCTCTTGGAGTAACCATGTGGGAAATGCTAGAGTGGGGTGAACGACCCTACATTGGACTAACTGACGATGAAGTAATATCGCAAGTACTGGGAACGGCTAAGGTTCGGTTACCCAGGCCTACATACCATCTTATCTACACTGATTACATGTAAGTGCCTGACGAACTATTGACGAACACTGTATTTTAATAAAATTCTATTTTGTAGCTATAAAATAATGCAATCGTGTTGGTATAATTCCGAGTCTAGAATAACCGTTTCACAAATAGAATTGATGGTGGCAGATTTGATGCATGTATACGAAAATACTAAAATATCTCTTGACTTAAACTCGGATATTGCACACGAAGGTGAACCAATATCTTTAGAAGACTTTGATATGAGATGGAATGCTCTTAAACCTAATTCACCTCTCACAAAGGATTCTGACGTCCTAGAGCGACTACAACAAAATCAAAGTCAAGAAAAAAAAGATCGTGCGCAAAAATCTGCCAGTATGAATAACCTCCATGGTTCTTTGGATAATTTACTAGACACTCGGCAGTTTGATCTAATGGAATCTTGGTTAGAAAATGTAGCTAGTGACACCAGTGATATGTCCTTCGTACGCGGTTTATCGGAAGCAATTACAGACTTGGATAACGCAATTGCAATGCAAAACATTAGTCCGAGTCCGGAATTCGGTAAAACTAAGGTTACGGTTGGCACTCAATTTACGAGCAGTGAAAGTGAAACGGAAGATGAAAATTGGCGGAAGAAGATTGAAAGAGGTGCATACACAGAGAAAGTTAGGCAAAAATCGCGTTCGGTCGCAGATCTGATGGTATTAACGCATATTGACTATTCAGAATCGGATTCCGAGACTTTGCCGAGCTTAGATTATAGTAAAGCGAATCAAAGAGTTCGCTATCTGAAAACTGTCGATAATCAAAAAAAGTTCGGAAGTGAGGGTAATTTGATTCATGTGCACGACAACACGTTTCAAGAGGAATTGAAAAAATTACAAGAGGAACGCAGGGATAGCTTACTCTTCGTACCTGATAAATTTAGTGAGTGTAGTTTTAGTGAGGAAAGGGCTACTGCGGCTGCTCTTTCAACTATGCCATCTTCGCTTTCGCACAATCGACTAGACAATTTGGAGAATTTTCCGGTCAAAAAGTTAATTGAGGAACTGAATAGTCCATCTGAAATGGTGCCACCGCAACAGGTGTATAATGTTTTTAACGTGCGCGTACAACACATGAACGTTAGCGGCACTGTCTGTGATAAAATTGAGGAAACGGTAGACCGCAATATCAACGCAACCAGTAGCGATAGTGTAGAAAAGGAAGAAACTGCTTTTAGCGCCATCTGTGATAGACGACTAGAATCAAAAGCACTCGAGCAAAATATGTTAATCCCTTCCAATGCTGATAATCAAAATAACTCATTTTCCGTCGATAACATTAAAAATCAAAATATTGAATATCATGAAAGTCCAAATCATATCAAGGCCTTTTGTAATCCCTTTACAAATGCGGAGAATTCGAACAGGGATTCATATGACGGATGTATTAAAAAGGTTGATGGTGAGAACGTAATATTCTCAAAAAATTATATTGAGGAAAAAACATATCCATGCAAAGAAGATAGTAGTGCTATACTTGACAATGCATATAAAATGAATAGTACAAACGAAAAAATAAATAACGGAATAATATCAAACATTTTTGAGAATGTACCATGCGCCAAAGTCAAGAAAGAAGATCTCATGGATTCTAACCCCTCTATTATTCCAAATCAATACGATGGTACCCTAGAAAGACAAGAGCTTTCAACAGAAGATTATACAATGAAACAAAATAATTTTGAAGTTAAAATCGAAATCTTAAATGAGCAGAATTCTACGCTTAATACTCACAAAAATTACAATATTATGCCAAATAATTTAAATAATGAAATTTCTTCTAAAGAAATTTTAGTTACTTCTAAAGAAAATAGTAAGAATGTTAAATTAAAGGTGCCAAAGCTCTCCGAAATTATTCAAAGGAATGCCATAGATTATAAGGTCCATCATCATAGTGGTAGCAATGACAAAACGTCTGTGATTTCAAAAAATGAAGAAAATGATAAACTAATACATCAAGACGTAGTAGATAAGGATTCTGGTTTAAACACACCAGAGAATAGTGCATCGTTAGAAAAACTCTATGATGACAATGAAGAAATTCTGGATATAGGATCTTTTGATTCAGATAGATCGAATGAAACCAACACAAATAAAGGAATCCTCTTAACTGAGCTTTCTAATGAAGAAGAGCATAGTAGTAAAGGAAAAAATGATGAAATACCTGTTCTTGCATATTTTCAAGAAGGAAAGAAAGAGATTGGTGAGGAAGAAGAAATCTCAAAAATGATTGATTATTGTATTAAAAAAGAAGCGAAGCTAGTGTGTGATTTGTTCTTAGCTCATGAAAGATCTAATTCCTTTGCTGACATTGACGACACGTTAGTCATAGATGAATCAAAAGATATTGAACTTGACAGTGACGTCAATAAAAAATCAATATCTTGCGAAAATATTAGTAACCTAATCAAAAAGTATTCACTACTGAATTATGATTACAAAAAAGATATGCGGAATTTTATAGAATCGGAAGTTTATCATACTTCTAATTTACTAAAATACTCAGTTTTACCAAATAAATTCAATAACAATGCTGCTCACGATAAAAATGTGAATACAAAAACGATTATAGAAGAAACTGAAGCTGGATGTAAGTATGATAATAATGGTGCAATAAAAGATGCAGTGTTAATAAATCAGGAACTTCCTTTCAGTAAAGAAAGTGAAAATGAAAGTATTATTTCCTATACGGGTTCTAAAATAGTTTCTTTGAATGAAGAAATATGTAACTCATCTATAATTAATACAGATGATAAAGTACCTGACAAAAGTAAATCTGGATTTGAACAGGATACATTTTTTCCCAAAAAAGAATATTTAGAGAATGCTATTACAAATGTCTTATTTAGTTCTGAGAATAGTGAAAATATCGCTTTTGATGAAGGGTTAAAATCTGTAGATCATGACGAACCTTTTCAAAATCAAAGTAGTACAATACCTCAAGTACTTGATATAATGCCAGACACTTCTGATAATAATTTCCAAAATTTGTTAAACCAATCAAATGTCGAAGACTGCCAGATACGATCTAGAACGCTTGAAAATCAAAAAAGCAATTTCAGTGAAAGTAATACAGAAAATAGATTGATAATAAATAGCAAAACTGCAAATCAGATCCGTAATGAAAATAAAGATGATCAAGTTAGTGAGAAGTATGATTTTGATGTGATTAAAAGTATAGAGCATGTTAATTTATCTGAATTAGCAAAAGAACTAAAAAATGAACCAGTTGCGTTAGAAAATCTATTCTTTGAAGTTGGTGGGAATGAAGAGCACAATGAAAGTACTTTTAATGATTCTGAAGATAAATTACGAACGAACGATAAAATCATAGATGTACTTACAAATTTATCAACCAGTGGTTGTTCCAATCCTAGAGTTAACGATGAGAAAAATCAAGATTTTATAAAAAAAGAAAATGAAAATATTACGCAAGATGACCCAGAACATAAAAATAAAGAAATTTCACAAACAGAATTATTTTTAAATAATGAAGTTGAGTACTACTCCAATTTACAATCTACACTCGCAACCGCCGCTACGCCCACAAGCAATCCAGATGACACAATTCATGAGTCAATTAAAACAATTCAACATACGAACATTTCGGATGCAACATCAAAAAAATCTGAAGAACTTACGTTAAAGGACATTTTAATAGACAACACGAACTCTAAAGAACACGAAACGCTTGTGAATAATATAATTGTGAATCTAAATATTGAAAATAATGTCCAAAATGATTCAGAAAAGAAAGTTGGTAATGTAATGGAAAGTATCGAACATCGCACTGCTATGCCAGAAGAAAATGATGTCGGCAACACTGCGGAAGTTGTAGATCAATTGGTTTTTAATGCTGATTGTGATTTAAACATCCCAAAATGTCCACAATCTATATTAATAGAGCACAGTCATATTCCTTTAGAAATTAGTAACAATGAAGAATTACCTAATCAGAATGTTATTACAAGTGTTTGCAATTTTAGTCAACCATCGTCAGTTTTAATAGATGAGGTAATGGACGGCAATGGTGATATATTAGAAATTGGCCAAAATAAATTAGATAAGCAAGCATCTCAAGATGATCTTAGCAGAGCAAATGACATTAAATTAGTAGACCAAAACATAGACTATATTCATTTGTCAACTGAAGATAACATTAACAAGGTAGATAATATTCTTTCAAAGACAAATGCATATCCTGACATTTGCCAGGCTATGAAATTTATTTCTACAGGAACAGCTAATGAAATTGAGCAAGAAACTCATGTGCCAAATAATAGTCGCCTTAATAAAGTTACTGAAGTCTGTTCACTTGCTAAGACTCACAAGGATCCTTTGGAATTAGTTAATAGTCAATCGACCGATTTTCCCGGTTTGGTTAACTATATAACTATTGATCAAACTTTTGCGTTCTTAAACATGGAAATTCAAAATTATTCAGATAGTGATAAAACGATCAACTGTGAAGTAAAAGTTAAACCCAACAGTGAATTTGATGAACTGCAACCGGTTTCCAAAGAAAGCGATGTGGACGAGGACTTATGCAACAATGAAATTGTGTCAGAAATTCAAGAGCTACTAGTGATTGCCCGGCAGGAATTCCAAAACCTTCGAGACTCTGCGCCAATCACATCAGTTGATTTCGAATTATCTAGTCAAATTAATGCAGCACGGAAAGAAACTGAAGATGCCCAAAATTTGGACCACTCATCTATTAAGAACGAAGAAATACTTAAAACATTAGAGTATAAGGAAATTCAAAACACTGTGGAATTAGGTGAAACATCCGATAATCATGTACCAAATAAAGAGATTCAAATAAAGAACCAGTTCTGTGATAATGTTCAATTAGATAATGACGCCTTGAAACATATAGATACTAAAATTACACAGTCGTTGATAGATCAAGTAGTTGAGGAAGAATTTGCGGTGGTAGATATTAAACCAAGAATGGAAGAAGATAAACTGCAGCAAAATAGTCTCGAATGCAAACACGTACCTAGTGAAAATAAAATTCTAAATGAGAATTTATTCAAACGAGGTGTGAATGCCGATGTGGATAAAACGACATCATTTCTCAAAAATGAAATTGAAAACTACCAGAATTTCGAAAAAAGAACTACAAATTTTAAGCATGTAAAATCAAATAATCAGTTCGATGTAGACACTTCGCTTTCAGGGAATGTTAATACTTTACAAATATTACAAAGTGAAAATAAAGGAACTGTAGAACTAGATAATAAATTGGATAACTACAATATACAAACCAATGATTTACATTTTTCTGAATTAAATAACATCAATTACCACGGAGTAACTAAACCGGCAGATGCGGAAAGTAACGAGATTAGTGGAAATCACGACATTGCCGAAACTGTTGCATTTTTAGCACATGAAATCGAGAACTATGTCGGTATCGAACGAAAAGTCGATTTCGATTTGAGTGATACGCAAGAAAAGATGTCACTAAATTCCTTAACTCATATTTCAACGTTTACATCTACTCCATTTGCGAACCGACGAGCTGATTCAGCAGTCATTTTAGGAGCTAGCGAGGACTACTCTATCGATTACTATTCCGGTTTGAAGACTTCAGTTGATCCAGAAGAAAGTGCAGATTTACAATTTTCATCCAATTTCGTTCGACCAAACAATACGAACGATCTATATTCACTAGAAACATGGGATAACTTTTTAGGTAGAAGTTTTGATGAACAGGAAAGCGCTGCGGTAGATTTTAATGACTTTAGCGAAGAACCACATAGTTTACTATTTTTAGAATGTGACAACAGCAGGGTTCAAACGAATGAGCTGAAGATGACGAAAGTGTTGGACGAAACGTACGATCCTGGGAATGTTCCTTTAACTAATGAAACGTTCGTAAAGGAACGCGAAGAAAATCCTAATGCAACATTCGATATTAGTATGAATAAAACTCACGATCATGTTCAAACAGGTAAGGCCTTATTTCCTAAGTTTGTGTCTTGATATATAAGATTCAAACTATTCACAGATCAATGGGAAACTGCTGCGAGTAACAGAAGTGGTAGTGGTTGGTTCTTGCATCCTCCATCCGCTTCTAAAGATGAATCAATGAAAACTCAAGAAACAGTATCTACTACTGCTCCAGAGGAAAGTTATGTAGGTTTTAGCATGGATGACGAAATAATGGCTGCGATACGAAATGAACTACTTACGAAGTTACCACACGCGCAACGAGCTTCATCTGACCATCAAATCGAAGAGAACTGCGAAGAAATGGATTCTGCAGAGCGAAACGAAGTATTTTTACGTTATAATGTATATAATACCCCTCTATCACCGATACCTGAAGAAACTTGTGATAGCGAAGCTGAATCTGGAAGAGCAACGCCAAAAAGGTTTGTTCTTTTTACTTGTTTTAGTGTTTTATTATTGTATATATATAATATAGTGTTGTAGAAACGTTAGTAATGTATCTCCATTACTTCTATCGTTTCATAAACATTTTTTGAAACATTAGTTATGAAGAATATCAGGTGTATGCATAAGTTTTTTCCGGTTTAACTAAGAGATGGGGCCAGCGAAAAGTACGCAGCGTAATATGACACATACATCGTTTTGTTCGTGTGACATTTAAACTACAAACACACAAGTTGAGTCCGCCAAAAACTAGCGTTTTTGCTTTATCGTTCGGTGATCATTTCGAGTTTAGTTCCTAAAAAAGAACTTGCAGGAGGGTACGCATTACTTTTCGCATTTCATCAAAAGAAAAGGACTGTTGAAGGTCATATTTTGCTGGTAGAAACATGGTGAACACACTCCATTGATTAGAGCATATGAGATATGGTTTCGACAATTTAAAAATGGTGATTTCACTGTGAAAGACGGTGAGCGCTTTGGTGGACCACAAAAATACGAAGACGAGCAATTGCAGGAGTTATTGGATGATGCTCCAACTTAAGTTCAACGACAATTAGCAGAAGTTTACATGTGTCACAAGAAACAATCAGCAGACGTTTATGAGAAAAGCAGTGAAAGACACTTTAAAATCGCTTAGATGGGACATCCTTCCACACCCGCCGTACTTCTCAGACCTGGCGTCATTTGACTTATCACCTCTTCGCATCAATGAGGCACGCGCTCGCAGCACTTCAGCAATTTCGAGGAAGTTGGAAAATTGCTCGAGGAATGGCTTGTCGCAAAAGGCAAGTAGTTTTTCTGACATGGTATCCATAAATTGCCTGAAAGATGGATAAAATGTGTAGAAGCCGATTGCTAATATTTTGAATAAAAAATTAATATCCCTTGAAAATTACATGTTTGTTTTCAGCAAAAAACCGGAAAAAATGTATGCATGCACCTGGCATACATAATTCAACCATAGCATATTTTGTTCAATGATGGTCTCATACACTTATATAAGACAAAAAGAGGAATTGTTTGACTTTTATAACTGTCTTGTTGCTATTACAGAAATGTAGATGGCGAAAGAGTAGTTAGACTCTGCTATTATCTACTCGGATCCCAATAAATTTGTTATTTAAAAACTTCTATATCTATCATAATTTTTGTTACTATATGAGAACAATTTGTTTTGTAAATATAAAGCGATTATAATAGGAGCTATAGAAAATAAGGATTTATTTAAGTATCGTAATACAATACTTCATGGAATAATATGAAATAAAATATTAGTATCGTTAAATGAGAAAGAAATCGTATAAATCGGAAATAATAAATTTAAATCATACTGGGTTTATACAGAATGGATATAAATGATTGGAATGCGTTGGAATTTCCCGCTTTCTATTTTTTTTTTCTGCTTTAAGTTGAAAAGAAGGTTGCGTATATTTGTACAAATGTCTTATAACTATATCGTTGCTTGCCGATCGCAAATATGCGGTTGTACAAAATGTTGATAAGAAAAGCCTTTCTAGTAATAAATAAGTAAAACAATAAACAAGTAAATGAAAGCGAAAGTACAGAGAATCAAAACAGCAATAGAATAGACGATACTAAAGGACTACTAGGAGCTCTACATAATTTCTCTGGTAGTTTATAAATTCCTTCAACAAGACTATGAAATTTTTAACTAATTTATCTCTCTATTTATCATCAATAAGTACTAACAAATATTTATTTTCTCCAGAATTAATGATACCAGCGATGAAGACGGTGACAGTAGTGACTGGTCACTACAGGAAGATAATAATTCATCCAACGCTCGTACAGAAGAAATCATTTCACCTAGAATTCCAGAAAGCCCTACAAGATGCCGTACGGACCTGTACAGACATACACCAAGTCAAGATTCTTGCTGTTCTAACGACACATTATTTAATGTGGAAGAACTAAATGGAGGATTAAATGACAAATTGTTGGAACCTGTGTTTAACCAACTGAGCAATGTACTTGATTCAATGGAGGAAGAAACTAGCGAAAGTAAATATGTTGATTGCGATGTTGAAATAAATCTTATGTCAAACGATAATCTGTTAATGGATAATGTCGGCAAAGAAAAAGAAAGGAACCCCTCCGAGTTGCCCATTATTAAAACAGAACATGGTTACATACTAGATTTTCTGGACAATGAACGATACAGTGAAATGAATATAAATCTTGATGCAGGAGAAGAAGTGTCATCAACTTCTGATATATATTTGACAGTAAGCGAAAATACGTTTAGTTTCGGACAAAATGTTGCGCCATTAAATTCACCTGAGGATAGACCATGGAAGGAAATACAAGCTTCATTTAGAGATTGTGATGAAGGCAAGTATTATTCTTCCTATGGATCTACACTGATCGTTATATATTTTTATTTATGAATCAAATCGATACTTTTCAATCGAATTAAATATTTCAAATTGGTTAATTTAAAATTAAATATGTAATCACAAAAAATCATTTTGCAAAAATATAGTAAGAAAAATAATATGGTTTGTTATTTTATTCACTACAGCTGAATTATCGAAGATAACCAATTCTGAAGAAGCATATATACCACAACATTCTGCTGATAATTCTTTAAATGATACGAAACTGTCATTAAATGCAATGAATGTCTCTTCCACTACCCTACAGATGCAAGACATGGCTGATTTAAAAGAATCTTCATTTGCTAATGGATTAGGCGAAATTGAAGAGTTGGATGATTGTCTTATTTCTGATGAAGATATAGATAAGGTACTACGAGAAGATATGGAATCGGAGGTACTACTAAATCGAAACGTAGTGGAAGAAAATAATTTAAACCAAAACAATTCTGATATTCTATTGGATGAGAAAATCTATGTCAATGTTAAGCCCGATTTAGTACCCACCAATAATAAAAGGATTAGTGATCCCAGTGGAATTAATTTAGTGACTGCTGAAAGTAGTAGTTCAGAAAGTAATACATTAGATAATAACGAAATTTATGTTAACTTATGTAATAGTGGAAGGGAATTGGTTTTCGAGGATAGTCTTAATGAAAATGATTCACCTAGTGATGTATACGCGAATATCACAGAAGTAAAAGAGGAAAATTTAATAAATCATCCCAGTGCTACTACAGATCAGCGAATTTATGTTAATATGACGAAAACAGAAAGTAGGGAATCGTTCAACACTGAAGACTCTAGTTACTCGGATTCAATAGATACTTTCAATAAGCATCAAACAGCTGTAGGATATGAAAACTTGAAAACCAGTTCCTGTGATGACGAAGATCTTTATAGTAAAGTGAATGATATAGACGATAGCGACAAATTTAGCCGATTTGAAGATCTATTCGGACCTTTGACAGACATAAGGTTTTCGGGACCTGGTAGTTCGTCACAAATGATGTCAACTTCCTTTAGTGAAAGCAACGACTTGGGAGACGATCAAGAATGGGATAGCGGTTCTGATACACGATCAAGTTCAAGCGGTGAATTTATCTGGAAGGTAAGCTAAACTCTAAAGTGTATATTTTATTGTTGTAATATTAAATTGTATCCAGTAATCGTAAACTATCGGATGTACAATAAAGCTTGTATTTATTTTGGCGAAATAATCTTTAAACTTAAAGCAGGATGTTAAACCCTCCATAAAATTATATATCGAATTTCGCTAAGATAAAGTATGATCTGATACTCTTAAGTTTTCTAAAAACATCCTCACAAAGATCCCACTTAATTGTATTCTATCTAATTCTGTTAATTGTCTTCAATATTTCTATTGCTTGAGCCTGTCACCTCTGTATTGGTTATAATATTTTGTTATGCTAGCATTTTTATTATCTGTGTAGTATGTACTCGTTTGTAATGTTCATGTGTAGGAAGGTGAGCACGAAGCGTCTGTGAAGGCCCTACGTGCGCCCCCTCAGTTAGAGGTGAGTTCCTCTGATGAGTTCTTTAGTTTCTGCTAAATATCCATATCGTATAGTGACTAACTAAAATATAATATTGTAAAGGTATCGTTCATTAATGTGCGTCATTTCTTAGAATATTGATTACGTTACGTCCATGGACAATATTCAGGAAGAAACCGTTGAATCGAACAAGGATATTAGTAGTAGTGGCAGTTCCAGCGGTAGCGAAGGCGAAGATGAATGTCCTGAATTTGTGCCATCAGCCTGGGATAAATATGCTACACCTACTAAATCTGCTTTACGGTCACCCGAAAAAACACTCGAGCGCTGTAAAGAAGAAAAAGTGCAAGATCAACATACACCTAAAGAAAAAAAATCGAAAGGCGTTTGGTTCAAGAAACAGAAATACCACTGCGTATATGAGTATCCTAGAGAACCGGAAAGTCCAGTGTTGCAAAGTTATGATTTATGGAAACCAGCACCAGATTATGCTACCTTATCAGGTATTGCGTCAGATCTTTCTTGTGTAGTTCTAAATTCTTCTAACTATATATTAACTTATTACTATACACATCTTCTAATAAAAAATATTTGGCATTTTATAATAGTTTTCGGCATACTTTTCAAAAGTTGTAGGTTTGTTCCAACCATCAATGTCTATACGGTACGCATATCAATTCAACCTATGGTTAATAAGCATGCGTTAATCTTAAATTGTTTGGGAATTAGTACGTCCAATTCAGTTATACAAATTGGCTGTACATGTAAATGATATATGTTCTTATTGTCAGTCAATAATCATAATCTGTTAACTACACAAAGACCCTAATATTTATTTCTTTTGATAACTATACCATTATCTTTTTGCCAAAGTGTTTGAGTCATTTACGAATGCATAAGCACTACACAATTTATGTGTACGGAGACTACCTGTAAAAGACAATATTAACATATAGTTTTAAAAATATGAAAATTTATTTTTTTTACGTAACTCTACATGGTGCATTTCTTGTCACACATTGACTGAGTACCACAATTCATCTCACTTGGTAGCGAGAACCGGATTTTGTGGGAGCGGCCACTTGATAATATTCCATATGTATTCTATGGATAAGAGATCTGGTGATCTCGCGGTCTACACAAGCAGTTATGTTGTTTTCGGTGAAGAAATTCATAGTTCATTGCATTGTATGAGGTCTCGCATCATCTTGTTGGAGAGTCCGTCCACAACGGTCGGCATAAGGAGTAGTACTGAGGCTCACAAAACTTCTTGACAAGCAAGCACTTCAAAGGCTACGTGGCAACAGAATTAACAACGCCCTAAACTATTATGCCGCCAAGAAATGCACTACTGGTTGGCCTTTTCTTCAGGTTTTCAATGTACTCTTATCCTATCGTCGTCATGCCATAGAGAAAACCGGAATTCATCACTAAACATTGAATTCTCTCCACGCCATTCTCTGTGCCACTTAATAATATGTCTATGATCGGGTATTAAAGATAACTTCATATGTACCATTTATTCGTAAACTGTACGTAATGATATTGTACAACTGATAACGCTCCACGATTGTTGCGCTAAAATTGTTACTGACTCAAACCGGTGTCGTACAAGCAAGCACTTCAAAAAAGACATACACCACGTTCAGGCGTACCTAGAGGAACCCTGATTTGCATTTCATAAGTTCCAACACCCCACTTTAGTGGAGCGAAAGAAACACCGCTCTCATTCATCCAAATAATCCGCCTGCGTTTGAAGTGCAGTGATTTGCAATTCCTTGATGCATACTGCATACATTTTACGCATTTTTACCTCTGCACTGTATTTATCGAATTATAACTTACGTTTGCAGAAGAATACGTGCGGAACAGCTGGCTGTTATAAATATATAATATCATTTAAGGTAGTCTACAGAAATGTATTTATACAGTTTCAAAGAAATATTCAAACGGTTTAAGGGGGATACATAGTGCACGTCTGGCAACAAACATGAAGATGATATGATGCTCCATTGTTTTCAATAATGACATATATCTGCTACAGCTGCCTCTGTTGTGCTTTATTATTTATAATGGTGTTTCATAAATAGAACGCGCAAATTTAAACCAGCTTCCATAGGCGCGAATGTAACGCTCGGACGACAGCAAATATGTACCGGTCGAAGGTTAGGGTTTAACTACGCTAACGGTTAAATATTTGATTGTCATTATGTGTGCAAAACGAAGTAGTCATCTACTGTGCATAGACCGTGTAGTTTGACTGTTCCCGAATTTAAAATCCATTCGTGTTAGAGTAGTTGTTCAGCATGTGATATATCGTTTGCCTGTCAGAATAAAAAAAAGACTGTTTTAGACACGTAAACAATCAAAAATACAAATATAGAAAATGTATTCGCAGATCTAAGAATTGATGTCATATGTTGACGGTTTGACCGTTTAAGATAGTGGAGAAGGAACCATTTCCTAAGGTTTGGTCAAGAAATTATTTAACGTGATAGGGTATACACAAATAAACGCAAGTTGGGGGTATTATCATGCTTTTTATAGCTTTGACCGTTATTGTTAACAGACTGGAACTCAATGGTATCACTATATTTCAGCTGTGGTTTGATGTCGAGGCAAAAAGCCTCTATTAAATCATTGTTTATAATAATTTACTTCTATTCAATAATGTTTTATCATGTATATGCTGCTGTATATTTCAAATCGTTATCAATTAGAAAGTTGGTATTTTTTTTAGAGGATATACAATATAACCTTTTTTATTTTGATTTGTTTTTTGTTCTTTATTTAGATTGGGATTTGGATGTCGATCCATATTTGTCGGTGGCATTATCAAATTCGGAAATACTTGAAAAACAACCTGCACGTGATAATATTCCAAAGAATTTGTACCATTTAAGTGCTTTCACTGATGTCAATGTTGGTAGGTTGATACATGAAATTTCTTTTAATGAAAGTTTATCAACAATTACACTATTTACTTTAGATTCCCACACACTAAATGATGAAGATTTCTTTGTCAGTAGTTCGTCGAAACCATTTGATATGTTGACTGGGCTTACATCACAATTTTTCCCAGGTAAACAATATCCTAGTGACAGGTGGACTGAAAACGTCAATATTACGCCCGATAGTGGCGTTGAAGACATCACAATACCAGCTCCTTTCACCGATGAAATAGACGGCACATACAATAACAAAAAGAAAAACAATTCACAACTAACAGAAGTACAAAGCCTAAAGGTTCTAGCGGCTACAGCGGCCGAACGGAGCGGAACTAGACGTGAGTTGGGGGGTCTCAGGCATACGCGAAGTAAATTAAAATTAGATTTACCACCTAGTCCGAGCGCTTTCACAAGTAATAGAACATTTTCGCTAGATACATCCGCGGAAGAGATAGTGACGAGGCAAGTGCCAACCTTTACTACTTTCGGGAAGAGCAGATTCCTGGTGCAACATGTGGATACACCTCCTGATAGTGGACGCGCCGATAAAAACGTCTCGTTTGAGGCGTTGCCGCATAAAAAGCCGCAACCGGAAACGCTTCTCGTCGACACTAGTGACTGGAAACATCAGAAGAGAGAAACCCAGAAGATTGAAAGCGTAAGGGGAGAAGCTAGTCTATTAGATAGCGCGGATGAGGATAGCGGAATAGAATCGTGTACGCTTGACAGAAGGAGATTTAATATTTAATTTTCCTTGGTTTATTGTTGAGAAAACTAAGAAAAGGATCTTGTTATTTTGTACAGTTTAAAAGATTTTATTTTCATTTAGTTCCATTTTCTTGCAGTTTAATTTTATTTGTGAGTAAGTTTTCTGTAGATATGTAATTGTTTTATGTGTTATGTATATTTTAGTGAAATAGTTAATAGGAAATTATATAAAAATGAATGATTGAAAAAATACTACTTACTACAGTAGAAGATCTATTTATAGATTATTTGAGTTGCTTACTCTGGTATTGTGGAGTGAGAAAACAGTTTTACTTCGATTGCGAGTATGTCTTTTGCTTTTCTGATGATAACTTTTGCAGTTGCATGTAAACTACGTTACTATGCATGCACTTTATGCTACATATTCACTTTTTAATTTTTCTTTCTTTTAAAAGAATGTCCTTTAAACCATAATAAACAATAGAATCAAGTTAGAAGAAACATGCTTACACTATTGTTTTTTTCTGCTTTTTATTGTTAACCCTTTCTCTTTGCAATTTATTGGTTTATATTAAATTAATAATCATTTTCTAAAATTAAGTTTTAATCTAAAAAATTAGACTACAATTTTCTTTCTTATACAAATTTACAAATTATCTGTAAAGCTCATGCCAATAATTGTTTAATTTAAATTTTATAATTTATACATCTGCGGTATTTGAAGATGTTAAAATTTATCTAGATTTGTATTTCAATTTCTAAAATATAAAGGTATTTTGTTGTAAATATTCCAATATATATCAATTTGAATAAAATTAAACTGCTTTTCAAACAAGGTTGCAATATAATAATAATTCACGTTGCTTTGTATTTTAATTAATAACGTGATCTTATGTATTAACATTCTCATCATTATATTAATTGTAGTTTTCGTGATATGTTCATCATTAATTCATGTATGTATAATTAAAACTAATTTTGTATATGTTTTAGCACATGATTTATAATCTCCATTTGTAAATATTTTTCGGTTAGTATAGCGCAGTTTTATCATCATGTATAATTTGTAATAGTCTATCTACATTGTATATTGTGATTGTGTCCGGTTAATTGTTGATACACATCTGCAAAATCAATGTTAAGTTTATTATTCTGATATTTCTGTATGTGAAATAATAATAAGTAGGCAATAGACTGTACTTTTCACTTGACATTTTTATTTCGATTCATAAGTTCAATTTATAATTCGTTCGCCTCCTGTTGATGCGGTGCGGTTAATTAACCTCGATCTTTAATATCTGCTAACGTATATGGAAACAATATTAATTTTAGCTTTTGCACAAGTAATTTATACTTTTCTCGGCCTAATTTTTAATTCAGTAAACGTTTTATATAACGTAAGTTAAATTTTTGGCAAATGCTATCACAAGTAGTTAGGGACGATATATTGATATTGATCAATATATTATAGGTAATACTAAAAATCAGAGGGGCCAATATTTGTACACATTTATTTTAAGTCATCAAAGACACCGCATCGCCAAATGCTCTAGAAATCTTTTACATCTCTAAATAGTGTCACTTATGTCGATATGAATTTGCAAAGCCTTTTTTTTAGTTTATGAAAGTACAATAAACTGAAACTATTGCGCACTTAACTTTTTTGAGTAAGCGTGCTTACTTATATCGATATAATTAGATTACAATACAATACAATACTTTTGGTAACATGAATGTGTGATTTGATCTTGGAATTGTACAAATAAAAAAAAATTACGTCCAGTAGACTATTTATTATAATGTATTCCATCGCAAACAATTGATTGCCCAACAAAAGAGGAATGAAAATGTCCAAAAACGTAGAGGCGAAAGAATGAATTACCGTTCATTAATAAACTTGTATTTTAGTAGTTGGATGTAATAATAGTGACGATTAGAATGACTTGATTTGTGATCAGATGACTTATCTGTATTAATAGTGATAGTTGTATCATATACTACCATAGTTACTACTGTATTATTAATAAACGTTTTATTCTATAATTAGTATGTTTTCTAACTTCCTCCGTTAGAATTCATATACAGTAATCTATACTTATAAGTAGAGGTTACACAAGACCCAGTATGCAGTGATAACAGCAGTTCCACTACATGCATACTTAAAGTTATGTTAACATTGTTCTAACAATAAAAATGCGTCGATAAACAAGTCATCAGTTATACTTCAATTCCATGTTGCTTAGTATTTTTCTATCGCGCATCTGGTAAATTGAACCTGAAAACAGTCTAATTATAGCGATGCAGTATATATTTTCTGGCTCATATTTCAACTGCTGATGTGTATTTTTTTTAGAACGAAAAGTTCCTTCCGTTCTATGGAATACGATACTTCATTCTGGTTTGCCAGCCGTCTGAATAGTTAAAGTTACACGATATTCCGCACCCCTATCTGCTATCCACTCCATACGTAGTGTTAATAGCTATGAATGAAATAAGGATTTCAACTATATGGTTTGATTTTAGTAATTCCAAATTAAAAAAAGAAAATACATAAATTCGGATACGCAAGGATGTGCGGTGCTTTAGACAAATAAAGCCACGTATTCAGATACTGATACACAATGTTTAAACGGAGGGTGAAGTGAGGGTTAGGTCTAACACGGTAGTATTTTTTTTCCAGTTATATAGAGTACTGGTAGTTAGCACAAACAGTAAAATGACTATTACAATTCGATTAAATCTATTCTGTTGAATAAGTTTAAGGTGAATACTGCACCGAGAAAGAATAACTAGAGACGCACATGCGTATTATCACCGCTGACTGCTCAGATTATGCCTGTATATAGTTGAAATCTGGATGTATCTCAGAATCCTTACTGTTAACATTTCATTTGATAAAACAGAAAATTATACAATTTAGCGTTGGAAAGAATTGATCGGTGGGTTTAGAATATTCGCTGCAAACCACGGTATACGTAAACGTACTTATTTTGCTAATCAAGCGGCCGATGCAGATGAACACTCGTATGTACTTCCCTATTGTTATTTTGGCGATAATACAGCATAGATAATGTCCTCATACATATTGCCAAACGGCAACTAAATGCAGTAAGGTAAATAGAATATATCCCTACAAAACTGTTACTTTGTAAATCAAATAAAAGCAACCAATTAATTGAGCTTGAGAAATTGTTCCGAAAATTCGGCAAATGTTCTTTGGAATTACGAATCCAAATTCGAAATTTTTGGTAATAACCTGTGAATTTTTATTCGAAGGATATTGTATCTTCCTTTTCACAAAGATACTAGCACCAGTACCTTAAACTTATTATTCAAGTACATTTTACATTTTTATTCGTGTTCTATTCCCCCTAATAAATTTGTAATTTGTACGTAAACTGAGCAACATATTAGGAAATAACATAATGTCTGTAATTGCATGCGCATATGTTCATGTGCCTGGGTACACAAGTACGATGCTCATACGTCTATCTCTTCATGCCAACATATGAAAATGTACTAGGCACTTTACTGATCAATAGTAAAGATGGATCACTTTGCCGACGTCGAATTTGGTACATACTGATTGAGTTTAATATTCAATTGTAAGAAATAAAATGTATTTCTATGTGCTTACCTTTCTCTATTCATGTCTGAATACTGACGAAGGTGCATCATACCGTAGGGATTGAAATTAGAATTGCAGTATTAATGTTGTTTCCATTGAAAATTTATTAGCCCTCTGCGTCACGGTGAAAATATATGAAATATAGAATGACCGTTCCATATCTACTGAAATAGTTGCGTATTTAAAATAGTTCTTCTCGTAGCTTTCACATTCGGATATATCATTTATACGTTGGCTTATACATCGCATTTCTTGCAAATTTAGATTTTTATTTAGTTCTGAATTTCTCAGTTACGTGATGCCTTATACTATCAGCCAAGTTTGCCACGGACTCTTGCATATTATCGACTATGTTATGTGCTACAGATAATATTTTGCAATTGTTTACGTGACTCTCCAACAACGGATTACTTTTAGCAAATCGTTATATCTCCTTCAAGTTGATGATCCGAAAACAATTGTTGGTCTTTCTCAATAGCTTCAGAATCTTACAGTTTCAAAGTGGAAATAAAATTGATACTTCGGAAATATTTACTGTAATATGATACTACTTCAAACCAACATTCTGATTTATATAGATTATATAGGTTCAAATAGTAGATAGTGGAATTCTTGGATAAATCTTTCTTCTTGAATTGAAGAATCCATTTGGAAGTCTATGAAAAATCTTTGCGTGTAAGCTGTAAGTTGGTGTACTCTTGGCTAGCTGAATTTAATGATATGTCACAAAATAAAACACAAGTAGTAAACATATTGCGTGAAAGAGATGCGGAAATTATTTTTACTAATCACCCAACTTCTTTAACGATACTCGTGACTCCATCAGTGACAAATATTCTTAATTGGTCTTGTTGTACCCTAAAGAAATTGATAGCATTTTTTGTCTCTCACGCTGTCTTCGTATTTTGAAGACGTTTATTGTACAAAACAAATGGTATCCACAGACCATCAATTTAAAAGTAGGCACTACAACATCATTGCAGCATTTGTTGTTTCGTCCACGTTTGACCCAATTATCTCCTTTTTAATAATGTTCTGCACAATGAAGGCACAGGAGAAGTAACGAAGAACTTCGTAACAATTAGAAAACGTTGAAAAAAGGCGGGTAGAATTTTTTCGACTCCACTCAGAGAACAAAGATAGTCACGTGCTCAAAGATTGTACATTTTTTTACAGTTTAATAAAAAAAATGTGCAATATTTGAACGACTGATTATTTTTGTTGACTGAGTGGAATTCCACCCACCTTTAATATGAAATGAATATGCTTTCAGTTTTGTTCGGCAATTTTCAAGCAGAAACACATTTTTCCGAAAATGTCATACATTTTCGGAAAAATATGTTGGAAAAACGCCTCCTGTTCCACAATGATTTGTGGAATATTACTAAAACTTAACATTACTATAAATTCTAGTAGAGTGTTTCGCAGATTCAAGGTGACGTTTTTCGTAACCATTTGGTTCACATTGTAAGCGTCAAACTTTATGGACCTGCTACAATATTTTAAACAAGGATATCGAAGCTTTGATGTATTCCAATTGCAACCGGTTTTCGTATACGGAATATTTTTGTTCATCAAAGGAATAATATACTGTAGAAGCGCATCATTGCACGATTTAATAATAGCTTTTGAGAAATAAATTTCAGTATTTATAAAACATTCCCAATCGCAATTACTTCTACAGCAATTGGTGCAGAATCAAATCAAAAAGCTCCAACCGTTCCAGAAATATAGCTTTTAAGGTTAGAAACGAACGCACTTAATTTTTTAACTATAGGGCCTTAAAGGTTAAAGAAATAGGATGGCAATTTCCGCCCTTGAAAAGTATTGATCTTCCAAAACGAAGTATATTTATAAATATAGAAAATACACTGTATAAACATCCTTGTGTGTGCGTTAACAAATATGGATATTTGAATAGGCTTCCCTTGTTAGTCCTTTAATAAGACCTTTTTTTAAATAGTTTTGAGTGTCACTATACAATGAGATTTTAATAACAATTACACTCATTACATACAAATTAATGTTAATCGGTATCTGAAGATCGTGAAAGCACAGTTTCTTTATTGCACGTATTTGATGTTTCTTCATCACTAGACGTGTTGCTGCTGAAAGACGATGTCTTCTTTTTGCCTTTGACTTTCTTCCTTTTCCGTGAAATTACGTTTTTGTTTTGTTTTGTTACTATAAAGTATTTTAACTTAAGTAATATGTAAAAATCATTGAAATATAAAGAAAATAAATATTACCTTTACTTTTAGAGGAGTTACTAGTCCTCGAAGAATCGGTCGTACTAGGTGTTTGGACGTTATAAGAACTATTTTCAACGTTCTGAAAATATAAACATCTAACAAATTAATATATTGGTATTAGACATACCAATCATTACCTCCGTTTGTTCTTCTATTGTATGGAGATTAGGACCATTAGTTATACGAGAACATCTTGTTCTCCTAGAACTTGCAGTGAATTTAGATGGATTATTATCATCTATGTCTATCTGGTCTGAAAATTTGGAATGTAAAAATCACCACAACGGCGCATTTGCACAATCTCATTCACAAATTCTATATTTGCACAAATGATAACCGTTGGAAAAAAAAGAATCGCACAAGTTTAACAATAAGAATTTAATTGCAATGTCCTTTTAGCGATGGAATGGGCTAGTCAATATTGAAACCAAAGGATGGATAAAATAATGCATGAATGAGACATTTTAATGCCGCTATGTTATTTTAATCTTTTTTACGACTAGGTCACTACCAGAGTGTTATCACAGTTTTCTATTTTTGCTGTTGTAGCATTTTATCATAATTAGTCGCAATTCTCGTAAGTTTTCAATTTGTATGAAAACTTGTATATTTTAGAACGGGTTTCTGTCAAGCGGGTGCGTTATATATAATAGGGTTGGCCAAATCTTCGGCGCCAGGTCCGGACTCGCCCGCACACACGATCGATACGAAAATTGACGAGTTCGTTGAACCAGACCTATCTCCCTGCTGTGTATGCACATATGGTACATCATAATTACACGTTATGACGTATTTGCACTTCATTATTATATGGAAGAACATTTAAACAATTTATTTGTACATATTTCGTGAAGAATAGTAATATGTAATTGTAAATACGGCTACCCAAAAGTTTCGCCTCGATAAAATTGTTTTTCTCTTTGCTAAAGCTATGGGAGATGTTATACATAAAACAGAAGCTTCTTTTGTATTGCAAATGAATTTGTCTATTCATTTTAAGGGAATATTAATGCATGTCCTCTATGTTTCAGCACGTATGTCGAAAACCTTACACTTACCTTCTTTATCGTTGTTGGTGCGATCAGCAATCCGAACTATAAAGGATCATGGAAATTTTGCAGCATCAGGTATGTTTCGACATTTGCCTCCGCGAAGTTGGTTCGCAGGTGGGACAAAAATATTCTTGTACCTTGAGAAAGATCGTTTAACATCGACCGATGTAACACAGCCGTGGTTAAAATAATCCCTGATGCACAACCACAAATTTGTCTTAATGTTATAAAATGGAAATCTTTATTCAAAACACTTTCGGATTTTTCTATAACGCGCTTGTTTTTGTAGTTTGTTATAGCGTGTAATAATGTACTCACGATGAAGTGGCGTCACGCGGGGAACGTGATAAGTTTCCGCATCGACCTGGGTGGGGATCTGGCGCGCCGAAGATTTGGCTAAATTCACATATTACTATTCTTCATGAAATATATACAGATAAACTGTTAAAATGTTTTTCAATATAATGAAGTATAAATTTATCATAAAGCTTAATATGACTTACCATATGTGCATACACAGCAGGGAAACAGATTCGGTCAATTTTCGTATTTGTTGTGCGTATGGGCGAGTCCGAACTTATATATAAATATAAATTTTGACATCCTGTTTAAGATCGCTAAAATTTTAAATTTTCTAGAGTTGTATCAATGCTTCTATTGCACGTTTATAAAACTGACATATGTCCTGTTCCAATATTACAAAATTGTTATTCCTAGTTTAATATTTTAAAAATGAAAAAATAAATCCTCTGGTATAACTTACCAGTTGACTTTTCAATTGCCGAGGTATCGTTGCTGCTAATTTTGCGCTTTTGAGGGCGAGACATTGTTGATGAACGATTATTACAAACTGTTAAATCTGTAATCCATCAGTTGGACATAGTATACTTTTAAATTGAAGTAACATACCTGATGTATTAATAGAAGCGTTAGCGGTATCGTTTTCACTTGTAATTTGATTCAGTTTATTGTAGAATTTCTTTAAAGATGTTAAAGCAACTTTGTCGGTGACAGTAGTTTGCGCAAGAGATATTTGCTCCGATAATTCTTTTATTAAGTTTTCTTCATCCACAGATATATCTAGCTGTGTTAACATTTTTGTTAAGATCCGCACAGATTGGTCATTAGTCTTTGACACTCTGCTGAGAATTGAATAAGCAAGCTGTTTATGAACATCTAGCGTAGTCATTTCTCTAATTTTTGTAAATTTAATCAAACAACATAGTACATCTTCATGGCTCACTGCAGCCAATGGACTTGTCTTTGGAGCATTACCGATATAGCATAGAGTAGGAATAACAGCTTTTTCTAAGATTGCTGGGGCGTTGTTTACAGTTCTTATGTAAGTAGTTAACGCAACACCAATGTATTGTTGCACTTTTCTATCATATTTTTCCTCTGTAAATGATTTTAAAAGTTAGCATTGTTGCTTAAGACACCCGAATATTTCAATGCTTAGCAGCAAATTTTAGATAATCCTACCTGTATCAAGGGTCGGATTGAACCATTTTAGCAGAAGTCGGGTAATTAGTGACGAATTCATACATAAGCCTCTCACTACTAGTTTTGTAAGAGCTTCAGCTACATATGCACGCAGGTCAGGATGCTAAAAAATTCAATGCATAAGATATATGGCAGTGCAGATACTATTGATTCCAGAAACTGACATATACGAGGCGTGTCCGGAAAGTAAGTACCGTTTTAGAAGAAAATCATAAAAACATTTTATTCAAAACAAACTATTTTTACATGAAAGAGCATTTCTTAAATGATTTTTTTCTATATAGTTGCCACCATTGCTCAGACATTTGTCACAGCGGAAAACCAATTTTTCTATATCCTCTTCCTAGAAAGATGCCGCAAGTGGAAACAGCCACTGCAGAATACCGTTCTTTACGTCACTATCGCTGTTAACGCGCCTTCCTCCAAAATGACGCTTCAAGTTCAAGAATAGATGGCGCAGGTGCGAGATCGAGGCTGTACGGCAGGTAATCGAACTGCTCTCAACCAAATTGTTCATTAAGGTTTTGAATGACATTAACAGAATGAAAACGTGTGTTATTATGAAATAACACAATGCCTTGATTGAGCCTTATTTTGAATTGCGTGCCAAAGATTTTTCAACGTTTCACAGTATCGTTCCGCAATGTTGAGTTCCTTTAAACCATTTAAAGGAACTCAACAAGCAGAATGCCCTGTCTGTCCCAGAACACAGTGCACATGAATTTTCGTGCTATCAAGATTGTTGTGAATTGTTGTCTTTTGGGGAATTGTGAGTGCCTCCACTCCATCAACTGTTGTTTTGATTCTAGAGTGATATGGCAAACCCAAATTTCATCACCTGTTTAAGAATTCATCTTCCTCTACACTGTACCGGATAAAAAATATAAAAGCACACTGTGGACATCCGTAAGTATTTTCGGAACCCAACAGGAACACATTTACTGATAATTTAAGCAATTTGTGACAACCTCACGCAAAACAGTCTTTGAAATTTGTGGAAACTTATCACTAAGCATTCTTATTGTGAACAGTCTATTTTCACCAATTCTCTCATTAACTTTTTCAACCACACCATATCATTGACAACAGAAGGCCGCCAACTCCGTGCTTTGTCACAAACATTGGTTCGTCCATCATTGAATTGTTTAACCCACTTTCTCATCATTCCATCTGTCATTACATTTTCACCATAAATATCTACTAGCTCACGATGAATTTCGACTGGCTTAATATTCCTTGCGTTTAAAAATCCTATTATAGTACGCACTTAGCAATTGACGGGCTCAGAAATTAACTTAAACATTTTAAACGATCACTAACAAATGTAAACACAACATAATCAGACTATAATGGCGTCAGCGGAAAGACTGCCAACCAGAGATACGTGTGCATGCGCGCATTTGAAAAATTATTGGAAAATAGCTGAAAATTGCTAAAATTATAAGAAGTGGCAATAAAATAAAATTTAAGAATGGAGCAACTTTTCCATTTCAATCAGACGTCATATTGGCCTTTTGCATGGTTGCTTTTCTAATTTACAAAGATACGTGATGACCTACTCCTAATTAAGATATTAAGTGCTCTACTTTTAAATCGTGTAGGCAGGGAAAATAAATGCACATTAGATAACAAAATACCATTAGTTTCCTCAATAGACTGTTGGATTTATTGTTCCTTTCCCATCACGGTTTGAACTTAACACATATCTGGAAGATCGCTGAATAAGCCAAACTCGATCGCTATAAGCTTCTATGAAACAAAAAGTTAGTACCTAGCAAATTATGATTTTTTACCGTAATTTTTACACTAAGTTTATTTTGGACACAAACGATATAAAAACAAGCAATGCTAATTTAGAAATGTTATGTTGTACTGTTAAAAAATAAATTTGTACATATTTTACTGTAATAAATTATTAATTTAAGTGATAGATGTGTAGTATGCGCAGTCTATGCTTTCTTCTTGTAACTTTATGTAAAATTAATTACAAAGCTTAAAACAATTCCTAATGCTGCGCGGGCTTACTCCTACCGCTCGCCTTCTAATTTGGTGTTTCCAGTACGTATCGAAACCACAGTATATACATAAACAGTAGTTGCACTCCTTGAATTTCTTGTCCGAAGATGGAACTACGCGCAATCCGCTGTGCAGTAGCACATGGACGGCGAAAATTTGTAACTGTCGATTGAATGACAACTATAAAACATCGGCTATAACGTCAATTCAATGCACTTCTTATTTGTGTTGTCATCGATTACTTATCTGTTGGAGCTCTAAGGCAAGTTTTATATTTCCTTAGCTAACTGAAAAGATACAATATGAGTTACAAGTGTTGTGTACCCAATTGTGAAAGTGTTTTCTACAAAGAAGGAATGATCAGTTTATTTAATTTACTCACATAAGGGAGAAGATATGTAACATAAATGTTACAATAGCAATAACAGTAAATAACATTTAATTTAATTTATTTATTATATTTTACCTCTTTTCTAGATGTCTTACACTGATTAAACTTAATTAACGCTAATTAACCTTAATCAGTATAATACATCTACATATAGACGTAAAATATAATAAATAAATAAAATAAAATATATGCACTTTGTATATAATCCGGTCTATAGTTATGTGGGAATAGGGTACGAGTGCAACTGAGGTAAAGGGGAGCAACGCGATAAGGACAGTAAGACTATCAGTATTCGTAGTGATGATGTGAAGACGGTTGTGTTAATCTTTATACAATGTATTAGTAAATTAGTTTACCTAGTGTGTACTCAATTTCATCCCTACAGTTATTACATATTGTACTAATTGTGAAAAAAGAATTGTAACAATATATAAATTATATACACTTCTTGTGTCAAGCGTAATGAATGGATTAGTAGAGTACAAGGGGGAGACATTTTGAAAAAAGGTGCATGAATGTGCCAACTACACTTTGAAGATAATTTTTTCAAAAACAGCTTGAGAAATACAATTGAGAATACAGCAATTCCTATATTATTTCTACAAGGCAAGTGTGCCCATTTTCTTAATATTTAGTCTACTTCGTGGTAGGTGACTAATTTTTTAAGCGACAATAATTTTATGGTAAATATACACCGTAAACGCCCTTTCTTTATTTACTTCGAAGTAAAGCCAGGTTATTATAATACCTGCCATATTTATATGTCTTGTTGCATCTTGCTCACTGGAAGTTTGATTTAAATAAGGTTCACTTAATAAGTGAACATTAGGGATGCTTGGAATTACTTCAGAAGTTTTTGCCTTTCTGAACTTTAAACTCTAGGTAAATTTTATTACAGGCGAACCAACATCGACAAGCCCTTCAGAAGTGGAGGAACTTTATACAACCAATGAGAACAGAACCAACAATGAGCACCGAAGAGGGAATGTTTCCCCAGTAATTAATATAAAGCGTGTACACCATTTATAATTCTAAATAGTTTCATCGTCATTGCAATTTCCGCAATGCAAATAAAATCATTTCTTAACAATGTGCTTGATCATTTAGTATGCGCGTTCTTGATTAAATTAATCTCGTTGATGCAATACTGATTTCCCAGATTTTCTCTAATTATTACAGTTATAAGCGGATTACATTAATACGCCGTCCAATAAAATAATCATATCGCATTTGAATTACCGATGACTTAGCTAAACTACAGTATCGAATATTTCTAGGAATTAGGTCAAAAGCAAAATTTACGCATTGGATCAATATTTTAAACTTAAAACAGATTTAATAACATTAAACCTTGATAATAGCAGGGGTTATCTTAAATTCATTTCGTAATAAGAATGGGGTTCAAATCAAGAAATAATTACAATTCAGTCGCTCGCCTGTATAAAGAAAAGACTTCCATCAATAAACCGAAACATATTTTCTTCACGAAAATACTATTAATCATGAACAGCTATATTTTATTTTCCAACGCGTCTATTTGTCAAGTCTCTTTGCGCAAATATTGTATTACGCTGCTAGCTAATTCTTTATTTCAACAATACATAGAATTCCAAACCACATTTTCTCTAAAGACATTTTCAATAATTCTTTATATTACAATAGTACATTCATTTTGATTATATTCTTCGAATAAATACGGGTCTGTACATGGCCCAATATTTCGTGCCACTGTGCATTTAAATATTAAAGTACATAAATTTACCTCCATACGAAAATGCGTAGCGGAATGCGCGAGTTGCTGCTTTCGGACAAAAGATCAAAAGCGCCGACAAGGTACTACTGGATAGAGTACATACTATGTCGAAACCTTCGAGTTCAACAATATAGAGGTTGCGGAGTGCGGCCTCAAGGCATGGCAGGAAACGAAACTGTTTTAAACTTTTTGTTAATTTCATCGATTTGTTATGATCTGAATAGTATCAAATACATAGTAACTGGACCACCAATTAAAAAGTATAAAATGAAAGAAGCTTGTAACAAATGAAAACAACTATACGTATTTACGTATTTTTGTAAAAAAATTAGCTAAAATTTAAACTTAATATGTATAACTTACATTGTCATCCAATATGCTGAGCATAATATCAATAAGGTCCCCTGATGTGGCATTTTCTATATTAACTGCATTTGATGTTTGAGTTTCTGTATCATAATCTTCTTCGCAGTATAAAGTACGATCATTCCCGCGCTTATTATTTGTTTTGCTATTCTCTTTATCCTTTGTGCTTAGGTCGTTAAAAATACTTGGCCCGTATATTCGAATTAAATCCGAAATCGCACCAATGGCAGTTTTTAATACATTCTTATTAAAACTAGGAGTTACGCGATAGCTCAATAACTGAAATAATGAACGTATTATTTGTCACCACGATAAAAACCGCTGTAAATACAGCTTTCCCATCATATTGGTGAAATCAATTCACGAGAAAGACATGTGAGACATAAAACGCCAACACACGGTAATGTTTCTACCTACCCGGCGTCATCAGCGTGGTTTCGAGCAGTTTTACGCTAACACATGAAATTCTCTCGCTGCTTCTGGTGCCATACTTAACTCTATGATACAACAAATGAATATTCCTGGCGCTAACTAGTGCGAAAAGAAAGAAACATTTGTCCGCAAAGTCAGATAGCGAAAAGAAGCTCCCTTCCTTCGAGCAACACTTAAGATTGCTAGTCCCGTGAGGGCGTTTTTGCACCAAAGGGTAGTGCATAGGGAAACTGCACAAACTGTGAATGATTTCTTAAGGCTTACCATGACGTATTTAAAACACATCTAAGTTAAGTAGGGCGATAGAAGCGAGAGAATTACATGTGTCAGCATAAAACTGCTCGAAATCACGCTGATGACACCGGGTAGGCAGAAACATGTCCGTGTGTTAGCGTTTTATGTCTCACATGTCTTTCTCGTGTATTGATTTCACTAATACTATGAGAAAGCTGTATTTACAGCGTTTTCTTATCCTGGTGTTATTTTCTAGGCATTCTTTTAGATGTGTATTATTTGTCAACTAATTCTTTAAAATATTTAAAAAACAAATATCTACTAACTGGAGCACAAATCGTTTCAAGACTTTGAAGTGCCGTGTCCTTATCAATTACGGAATATAAACAAGACAATTTAAACATCCTTTGGTATACGCCCGGATATCGTACGTCAATGTCTTTATTCGTGAGAAATTCTTCTTTAAACGTAAGTAACGAATTCGGTAGTTTCTCAATTGGCAAAATTTCGAAAAAGGATATTACGATATCCAGGCAACGGCAAACTGTATCCATATCAATATGCGCCTTTCTCACTAAGATGGGCTCCGCAAACTTCTGCTGTAATTCTTTAATTTGATTCTCAAATAGTTCTGCCTCTTTAGACAGCTTATCTACAATTTCATATTGTTTTTCGTCAATAGCCCTTTTTAGCTCATCTATTTTCATATGGTGCTTTACTTTCAATTGTGCAATCTAAAACAAGAAGTTATTCTAAGATTATAGACTGTCATATCCAAG
Organism: Trypoxylus dichotomus; assembly: GCA_023509865.1. Taxonomy (NCBI): domain Eukaryota; kingdom Metazoa; phylum Arthropoda; class Insecta; order Coleoptera; family Scarabaeidae; genus Trypoxylus; species Trypoxylus dichotomus. The sequence goes on along the minus strand of CM042074.1, from coordinate 39,278,475 downwards.
ATATATCCAAATTGTTGAACTAACTAATATAATAAGTTTATAAAGGACAGACCTGGATCTCTTGATCTCTTCTAACGTCTAGAGGTAATTCAAGAGGCTCTAATGGATCTTTAATATCCGTTATAATAGAACATATCTCATAGGCTAGCTGTTCTGTATCTGGCAAAATGCTATGAAAAGTTTTAATTACTATATTTAACACATGGTGTTGCATTTTTACTTGTACTAATACATAGTCTAGAAGTTTTCGGATCATTTGTCTTCCAAACTAAAATAAATTTATGACTTAAATTTAGTTGTTTCGAGTTTGATAACTAGAATAAAAATACGTACCTCATCACTGTTATCTAATTTCAATACCAGCTCAAATAGTTTTCGCAATATTTGTTGATGTTCTAAATATTCCCAAGATTCCAATGATTTTTCTGATTTCGATTTCACAAAACTAAAATAAATTTTATCAAGTTACATATCATTAGTAAATAAACAATTAAATAGAAAAATCTATATCATATTGGCAATGCGTTATAAAAAACATATCGCACGACCTCTCACAAGAAATTAATCTAGAGTATTAACAATTTTACGCATCAGAAAACTAAAAATTTTAGACCAATACTCAATCAAGAGTTAACGGATGCACGATAGCAGTTGATGAGTATTTCCTGATATTTAAATTTACACGAAATCGCACAATTACATAGACGTATCTGAAAAATTAGCTATTTAATGTAATACATTTACCTTTATTTAATGTAATACAGTTAATGTTAATTCAGAAACAGTCAGACAAAGATTAAAGAAGCAGATTTAGAATCAAGGCGGTTTGTCGTAGCTGTACGTCTTCAAAATAATAAAACTCGGCAATTACAATTGGTTTGAACACATTTCCAATGGAATATAGATTAATGAAAAAATATTCCGTTCGAAGATTAGGCTAAAATTCAATTACGAAACCACGTCTACGGAAAATGTGGAAAACGATATGCTAGCTGCAATCTCATACAAAATGTTAGTTTTGGAGGGGGTTTTGCTCAATCACATTTTGCCATTTGCCATATTGGATACGAAAAATTCGTATTAATGCACGATAACGCAAGACCACACACTGCTGACATTGTAACTAATTACGTAGGTCACCAGCACCTATAGGATGAGCTAAAAGAAGAAATCCAGTTTCATCATAATAGGAAAGCTCCGATTTTACTGCACAAAGAGAAGTGGAATGCAATTTCTCAAGTTTACATTCAAACTATATTTACAAAGAACGAAATTTCAAAAAATTGTGACACTTTGGGAACATCTAGTACTGCGCATTTCTTTTTCTGTGAAAAATCAATGGGTGAAATTATTTTTTTTAAATCGGAAACTTTCCATTCTCTATATGTCCATAAGTTGTTAACGGTAAGACATAGAGAAAAAGTTTTAAGACAAAAATTGTTTGTTAGAATGAGGTTTATTAACCAGCTAAAAAAGTAAAATATGTCAACATTTTTACATATTTTTTTTAGCTGGGAAGCAAGAAAGCAACATTTGTCGGATAAATAGTAGCCATGTTTCTGTAAAACACACTTGGGATTAATAATAGATATTGCCTGGTTGTGTTGCAGACCTGTAGGATTAGAAATATTCCAAGAACTACTCGCAGCTCTGTTTATTATCATCAAAGAGAAGTGTTCGTTTTAGTCCGCATGTATCACAATCTTTGTTTTGATCGTGTAATGTTCATTTAACAGCATCCACATCAGAAAAATTATCAAAGAAGTATGTTAGCAATTGTTTACTGATGTATATTTGCCAAATATAGGAGCTCACAGCATTTTGTTCTTAGACTCTCGGACCGGTCTCTGTCCTGCTACATTAAAAATAGTATACCATCCATTAAACATGTGAAAATATTAAAGATACCAAAGAAAACTACATCAATGATGCAACATGATAATAAACTAAAAATAAAATATATATTCCATTTAATAAAAAATGTAGACATAATGCTAAATACTTAAGACTGCCTATTGTAGTTGAAATGTGACACCCACCATGCATAATAAATCTATTTGCTCCGGATTTGAAGTATTTACTTTCTTTCTTTGTTATTTGCGTATATCACTTTAAGTTGTTCATTCTGTAGATAACAGCACTGCTGTATGTGGAGTGCTCGCATCGAACTATAATATTCAAATAAAAGCAAGGGGTTTTTAACTGGCCTCGAACTTCGGAAATATTCAGCTAATGCGGGGTACGCCTGTGAGCATCGCTTGCCTAGCTCCCGCCGTTTGAGTTAGTTTTTCTCTTGCTTTATGCGACATAATTGATATATATATATATATAATTAATATATATATATATATATATATATATATATATAATTGATATATATATATATATATATATATATAATTGATATATATATATATATATATATATTCGATTATCACAAATTGATGTAGTTTAATTTAAATAACCCGTATGTAATTTCCTATGTACACACATAGCAGAGAATGATTAATTCCTGAATTTTACTGGTTGTAAAACAAACAAAGAGGTAGCTAAAAATATTTAAGCAATATTTCAAAATCCTGACCTAATGAAGAAATTTTGAAACTAGTTTCAAAATCATGTTACAAAACGCATAAGATACATGTGTTATTAACATACTTTTCGATGTAAGTAACCATAGAGACTACTGTTGGTATTTCTTCGAATTCTGTATTCTCTACACCCACAGTTAATAAATTGCTTATTAAGCAACTCCAATATGTTACTTTCTCAGTAGTTAACTCCTCAATAGGCACCACTTTACTTTCATCAAGTCCCAATAGTTGTACTAATTCTTGTAATGACATCATTCTAAAACGAAAAAAGCTTAATTTCCAATAAATTCTGAAATCATATCCTATGGTCAAAATTCTTACGTGAAAATAACAGGCAGTAGTCTTTCATATGTCAGTTCTGTTTGTTTAATATCCTCCTCATTTGCATCAAGCTTAAGAGCAAGCATAAATTGAATTACATTATCATCATAAATACTCAGCCATTTGGTTAATAACACTTCTTTAAATTTTCTTTTCAAAGATTCGTTAGTTTCTGCTAAACCATTCATTATTATAGACTGTCGGTTAACAATACTCACACTTTTGGGTGAGAGTTTTGATAGTCTGGTGTAAGTAGAAGCTCTAACACTTGGATCCACATCTCGTAAACGAGTAATAATATGTGTGAATGTATTACGACAAGGAGCAATGCTTTCAATTACAGTTTTGCGAACACTAGTTGATGGATCACCTAAAGAATTTATAAAGCTCTGTATAACAGGACAATTGATGTCATGCGGGTCTTGCAAACGTGTAAGAACTCGAATCGCTTGCTGTCTTATTTGAGGTTTTGGATCCTGCAAAAGGATATATACGTTATAAGAACCATACTGTGTATAGATTTTTAGCCTAACGTTATGTCTCATATTTTCTGTTACAGACAGGAAAGGTAGATAAAAAAATGCTATGTGCATTTAGCAACTTTTCTAATTACACCACTGATATATTTTTAGTTTTTACAACCCATAGAAAACTATCCATATCTTTTGATTTCCAAATTGAACCTATTCAAATTTTATCTTGTAATAAATTTCACATTGTATGGAAAATATTTTGGTCTGCTCTCTTCAATACTTCAATACAATTGCTTGGTAAATACAAACAAATAGGAAATGAGCAATTCCTCTTTGTAAGCAATAAAGTTAAATAATCAATTTGGATTAATGCAAATATTGCTATTTAAGTAGATAATAAATAAATGTAGCACTTTCTTCATAAAAGAATTAGTTATTGTAACTGGTGTAATTGCATGCTTTTTTCAGTTGATAAAAAAACGTATACTTTAATTGACCCTAAAAGAAAAAGGTAATAGTGTTAAATCAAGAGAAAAGCTAGCTAATAAATGGGACTCCTGTCACCATAATTAATTATATAGAAATATGTGCGGTAAAGTTCTGCATATTCAAAAAAATTCTACCAAGAATGGGCTCGGATCATAAAAGTTTACGACTGCATTCTAAAATTCGACAATTACGATTAAACAAGGTTTTGGAACTTCGTAACGAGATGAACTTACTTTTCAAAACCGAAAATCCTGAATTTTCGAAAAAATTAAGCAACGTAATGTGGAACGTGTAACTCTTCGTGACTTTTCAAAAGCTGAATTTTCTGAACATTGGTATGTAACGCTGCAACGAAAATATACTTTTGGTTAATGACAAAATCAATGATTTTTCAAGAAATCTGAAACTTTGGACGTTTGCAATAGAAGATGGAGATTTCACCAGTTTTGAGTCTATATGTGGTGTCGGACATACATTCCAATGAAAAAAATTACAAAGGCCGCAGCGAAAAACATAGAACAGATGAAACAACCAACTGTACACATTCTACCTACAGATATTATAGCGTTTTTGTCTTATTTGTACTCGGTGCATGCGAGAACTATACTAGTCGACATTTGGATTAACTTAATCTTAGTTTCACCGAACGATTCCAGGCGCATACAGGTTACAACTTGGAATAGTTGAATAATAAATACAAGTTGGTATATATACCTATACCGCGCATTGGCAAAACAAGATTTCATCAAAATAAATAATATGGGTGCTCTCCTCAACCAAGTACTTCTATTTTTATAATATTTTTTGTCTTTATTGTGTTATTAGTACATTTGCTGTACTTCTAGTTATCCAAAACTGTTAATTAATTAGTACTAATAAATGTGCATGCTTGTTTGATTTGACGTACACTATTTCTTCATCTTTTGAAAATGAAGAAGGAGAAACACTGTGTCCAATAATGATTGAAATGTGTTTGAATCACCCCCACTTTTTGTGCCAGAAAGTTGGCGTTTCTATAGGGCATAGCGATAATAATCAATAGCGTCTACCCTATCGTTGTTCCGATTTCCTGTATTTTCATTTTCATCTACTTCTTTATTATTTTACTTATTTATTCCTAGAAAGGCTATTACCATTCTTTACAGCCGTATATTTGTGATTGGAAAGCAAGGAAATAGTCATAATACAATAATAATACATAATAATAAAATTGGCTTCTTTCTCATATATGTTACGCCTACAATATAGTGTATATAGCTTCACAGGCGTTGACTAGTACATAGCATCAACCTAGAGCAAAAAAATATAAAGCGGGAAATTCAAACGCTTTTCAATCTTTTATTTCCATGACACACGAAATAATGTTTAGTAAATTCGTCGCCATAGTTGTACTGCTTCCAGCACGAGCTTCCATAGCTCGTGCTAGAAAAATGTGCATTTTTATGATTAAGACGAACATGCGTTACGAAAATAGTACGATTCTAAATTTTAAATTTATCTGTGTCATAGTGGATATTTATATTTGATTAAAGAAAATAATTTTCTCTCAATCTACGGTAAATATAGCGCAGTTAATGTCACTGTGCTACGTAAGCGGTTGCTTTCCAGACTAGATAATGCAGTTCGTTACTAATACACACAAAAAAGTATTTTTCTCTTTAATCTAATACGAAAACACACCTGTACTAATAATTTTTCTATAGTCAATTATAAATTCATACAGTAAAAGATTAATTAAATATTTAATCTTTAGTGGCCACAACAGAAAATATGGGATATTTATCATTCTATAATTCAAAGATTCTACATACATCTTTTGCTCTCTCTAGCATTGTTCTCTGTATCCTATCGCAAATTACATCACTTATGCTAATATCAGTTCCAAAATTAGTAAAAAGCATTGCCAGCAAGGAACACGCATGATAACGAACATTATAATCATCCAATGGAATATACTAAAAAAAAGGGAATATAATATGTTAGAACCATGAAAAATTCAATTTACCTTCAAAACTGTAGATATAAGTTGAACAAAAAATGGAGGAGACTCATATTCAGCGTTTTCGGCATTTTGCGTTTGTTTCTCATAATTAGTTACAATTTCAAGGCAAAATGAAGATGCAAATGAAATTATTGCTTTTGCAAAAAGGCTAGAAGAAGGTTGCACAAACGCCTGCACTAAATATTTGTTAAATGCCGCAATGAAATCTTTAAGTTTTTGTTTTGTATATAGATTATGAAGCATCTTCAAATACTTCTTATGATTTTTCGGCTCACGTTGAGCTAGATCAAATACTTCTTTAACATCCATGTGCACTGTAGGGGAGGTACTAAAAAGAAATAACTAATAAGCAAGGAAGATCTATAGTTCATTGATCAATAACACTTGCTAATACTTACATTATTCAATCGGCACACAAAAAGTATTATTTATATTGGTCCTATAAAACGGTTTATGTGGTTATAAAAGCTAGCGAATTTATAAATTATTGTCAATTCCTGTTTAACAATGTTCACTTTGTATCTGAAATAATAAGAAATAGCATATAGATTCTTAATAAAATCAATATAGCAATGAATCAGAAAAATATGATGGGAATGTAAAACTGTTTGATAAGGAAAAAGTAAACGGAATCAAATAACATTAACTTATTTGATATACCTTAGATATTTCTTTTACTCTTTCCAATGATTATTGCATTTTTCGCAGGCGAGGCTTGGAGTGAAGCAGGTGAGTGGATGATTTTAATTTTACATAAAGATACACATGTTAAACTAGAGACTGGATTATATGCAAAGTGTATATATTTTATTTTATTTATTTATTATATTTTACGTCTATTTGTAGATGTCTTACACTGATTAAAATTAATTAACGCTAATTAACTTTAATCAGTGTAATACATCTTCATATAGATCTAAAAATAATAAATAAAATATATGCATATAATCCGGTCTCTATTCTAAACAATAGTAACTAACATTACGACACTATTCCTATCAGTAACCCAAACTTATGTAACTTTTACTATATATAACATTGTACAGGTTAAAATACTGTTGCTAATAATGACTTTCTTTTATATCTTCATGTTATGGAAAATGATACATTTAGAGAATTACTAATTTGTTTACCCAAATTTTAATATTCAACTTACATGGGTGTATTTTACAGTTTCAGCAGAAGATTATTTTTCTTATATTTCATGTTCACTATTCCTAATCTGTTAAATACAAGATGCTACTCAAAATTTCCATAAATTAAAAAAACAAAAGTATCTGCATGCAATCAAATTTAATTATCTCCTTCAGAACAGTCAATACAAGCATTGCCAGCGTCATCTAGTGGACCTCTTACGATTCTACCTGAATTTCCTTTATGGTGTTGAATTAACATCCTTCGGCTTGAGCTTGATCTTGGGAAATAGGAAATAATCGCCAGTAGTCCGACGAGTACGGTGGGTGGCGTACAAGTGGCATCTGATTTTTAGTTAAAGATTGCCTCAACGAGATTGTAGTATAGATGGGTACGGTGTTATGTGCACGTTTCTTCACCGCTCCAGCTGCTCACGACGCACATTTTACTTTTCTATTCTCGGTCGCCTTAAAACACTGAGGTAGTAGAAACTGTTCGGGATCTAACCAGATAGGACGAACTCCTTGTAAACAATCCTATGTCTAAAAACATGATCAATAGTGACTTCATATTGCTGCGAACCTGACGGACTTTCTTCGATTGTGAAGTTTGATATTCTCCACCGGTTTTTATCACCTACAATGACCTTAGACAAGAAGTTTGAATACTCTACAATCGTCCGTTGGAGATTAGTGCAAATTTGCACTCTTTTATCAGACAGGTCCTGCAAAGAAAGTTGGGAGACAAATTTTGTTGCAATTCTTGTCATACTGAGTTCATCAGACACAACATCTTGGCTGGTCCCATATCACATTCTTAAAACTTCTGATACATCGAGAATGGTTTGTATGTCTGTTCTGACAGATGATTTCCCAAACCCTGGCAATGTTTTCTGAAGTGATGCCTACTCAAACGGTAGTGATCCTCAAGAAAATCACGGTTTCCTTTAAAATTTTTGAACCACTAAAAAAGCTTTGTCAAATCTTCATCAACAAATACTTGTGCCAAATATTCGTACGTTTCAATTAGTTTACAACTCTTCTCTTTTTAATCAGCAGCATCACGGAAATCGCAAAATGTTCAAAACAAGACTATCAATAACATTGTTTGACACATTGCACAGGATGGCTAACAGTCCCTCCCCTATCAGCGAGGTTTCGATTTAAATGATTCGCTCGCGGGTTTCATTCAAATTCCATCTCGTATCCTGGAGAAAAAATTATGTCTCAAAGTAATTAAGAAATTCCAGAACTAGAAGAAGTGTGGAAGAAATAGGAATTGGGCTCTCGCGCGTCGAATCATTGGGTTAACGCCAGCCTTGTCGAAATACTTGAGTCCCAGTCTCTCACCCACACTAGTCACTAAGATACTGTTCATATACTGTTATCGGTATCATACATGATTAAGTTCACTTTCGTTATAAACACTTTTTTAATCAACATAAATTGGATTCAAAGGTATTGGATGAGAATATCTAAAATAACAAATGCACATAAATAACTTTTAATGCGAGGTTGTAAAACTCGAACATTGCTTTCTCTAACATAATTTAACTAGACATAGTTTTCCACAAATAAAAACCATTTGATATTACATAAGTAAATAATAATTTAGAGGACACAACAAAAGTAAACACTGCAACAAAATGAACACTGGAGTACTAAAAAAGCAACAGCAAATTACAATGAATAATTGAAACAGAAAAATCCAGAACAATAAAGGCAGAAAAACATGAATACCGTGACCATAACCTGTTCCTAACATAAATGATAACAGCTGGTCCTGGCTTCAATGTTAATGTCACGTAACACCATATTCAGTCAATTATCCCTGCAATTATAAAAATGTAAATTTGATTTTAAAGAGAATAAATTAAAAATTATGCAATTAACTTTTCTAAAATGGTTTTTGTTTGAAATATATTGTCATCCATTAGAGTAAAGTACTTGGGACCACAAGTTTGAATAATATTGTGTATGTGCTTATTATAATTATAAATACAGTATTTCATATTTAACGTAATTGTAATACAGTCGAAACTATTCTACATAGCAAATGATCTAATTGTAATTTGTATATGAAAACAACGTTTTGAAATAAATCACTTTATCTTTCTGCATTCTAACCATACTTATCCTGCATATAAGTTTTTGAGAAAATTACACATATTCTTTAATTTCAATAAGATCAAAATTTGGGTAAATTGATCAAATCATCATTTATACCTTATTAAATTATCTCTCTTTGACATAGACATTTATGTCTTTTATCATTTAAGTTGGAAATTTGAATTGGAAATTAGAATTGGAAATTAGAATTTAATAATTGTATTTCTATAGTCGTTCCCATATTTTTGTCCTGCTATAACATTCATTAAATCTTAAGATTCTTAAACAAGCAACTAATAAATAACTAATGCATAGAAAATATAATTATGTCATTACTTAATGACTGATTAAGAAAAATACCATTTTCAAAACAAAAGTAATTGCTTACTTGCCTTTTGCGATATTTCACATTACTTTAATTCAAGCTGTCTTTCAAGGTCTTTGTGTATCATCAAATAATTTCGTTCACTTTATATCAAATGTAAACAATAAGAGATGCTATTCCTTTACAATTATCATAAACTACTAAAGTATCTTCACTCTTCCAATAGTATTCCTTGTTTCGTTTTTCTTTCTTTTGTTATTCCAGAAACAGACTACTTTTAGGTAAGTAAGCACATGAAGCAGATTAAGTTTTTGGTAAGTTAACGGTGCATAAGGTATATTATTTGATAAATAAACATCCGCTTTTTAAGTTGATAAATAACATTAATACCTTCAACAACACTAAAAACACTTAACTATAAGACTCTATATTCAAAATAATTAGTAAAAACCGTTCTAACCGTTACGTACTGACACTTAAATTTTAAAATTCTAATACATGACATCTTGAAGAAACAAAATCTCTGTTTACACGTAGAAAAATGTTTAATCTCTGATTTGAAGCTTAGAAATCTTAAATTATACCGGTACACAGTAATATTATTATAGTATATAAAATAGAGCAAAAATTAAGTTTGATTTTTCATTATAAATTAAAATATGCATTCTCCACGAGCATAAATTATCTAGAGAAAACAAATTTATTATGTTGGTAGACACAATCTTAGTTCCTTTTCTGCCAACGTTTAATTTTGACATATGTTTCACTGAAGATAAACGAAGAATATATCCGTTAAGTATTCGTCCCTATGTTATATCCTTTCAATAAAATATTGTTACATACATATTTTTTGAAAAATAGATACAGTTAACCACAAAATTATCCATAATTTATTTACATAACAGTTTACCATACAGAAAATGATGTAATAGGTTATTGAAAAGTATTTCTTGATGTTTCAAAATGTTTATTTTGGGATATATTTATTAAAAATAGCAATTCTTGAAAATCTTAATAGTGGAATTTGATAGCGATGTCATTACAAACTATGCGATTGTTTACCTTTCTTTTTGAACATATGAGTAACAAACACAAAATATACATTTTACTAAAGATAAATAAATCATATTCAGATTGTTCTAAAAAGCACCTACCTCTTATGAAGGTTGAATTTTCCCGCAAACAAAATCTGTACATTTATCATTTCATTAGGTATTTATGAATTTAAATATTTCTGATTATTTTCCTCAATATCCATCTTTATTTAAACTCATATATTTTACTGTAAACTTTCGCGTTACACTCTTAATAGTAAAATTACAAACAGAAATATTTTTCAATGTTTATTATACGGAAAACATCATTATTACAGATTGCTTATAACAAACGGAATGCATGTGACATGTCACAATAATTGATATACATAAAAGAACAATCTTTTAAGTAAATGCATCTATGTATAAATCTTTCTTAAAAATATATATTTATACATTTCTGTTAAAATACTTAATAGATAATGTAAGTTATACATTTTCTTCTTTTGAAATATGAACATAAAAGTTGGAAACTACACAACAAAACAAGAAAGGAAGTATTGCAAAATGAGTAAATTTAAATTTTACAAAAGGTACATAACTATTTATATGAAAACAACAAAAAATAAATTATAATGATTTTTCACCATTATGCCATGCGGATTGATTGAATTATCTGGAAAACTGCGGAGCCACAAACAACAAAGATGAATAAAGCGAGCAACCAAGGGCCAACAGGGTAAGAATCTTTCTCGGGTTTCTAAAACGTATAAGAGGAACATTTTGCAATTTATATAAAGAAATTTCAAAACTAATTAGTATAATTGGAAAACAACATCTTTGTAAATATATCAGAAGAAGAAAGTAAAACAATATGTTTACTTACTTGTGATTTTGGTACATTTCCTCTGAGAACTACATTTTTCATTGCTTTTTCGTTAGCAATACGCATTCTTTGCTTTGGAGCCATTGCACAAATATGCCTTTTGTTTAAGGAATGTCAGTGAAAACGCGAAATAATTTAACAGAAATTATAAATATAAACGACACGTCTTACTCTACCACTTATGTGTCAAAAGTGGAGAAACAAAAATAAATTTTTTGACAACGTTGACGGACTTGCGCACTTGCTTTTGTTGTATTAAATTACTGCGAAATTCTACGCTAAACTGATAAACATACGATTATTTTGATTTGTATTTTAAAGAAATATAATTTACAAAATATTTTTCTATCTTTGCACCCTTGCATATGAATTGGATTTTGTAGTATAAATTATAAATAATAACTTGGTATGTTTTAAACATGTATTTATGTAATTGATATTGATTATACGTGTAATCATTCAATAAATTATTTAATAAACTAAAAAATAAATGCACTACAAATGTTAAGCCAATTTGAATTTACCGCGTCTTTGTTCAATTAGGAACAATTAGAAAAGTATGCCTAACTGCGTAATACAAAGAAAGTTTAAGTTGTAGATGTAAATTAGTGTTCTTTTTCATGCATTATATATGTTTTTGTAATTATAAACGTGAGAGATAAATAAACTAAAGTAGATTTTAAACTTGGTTTATTTTTAAAGTTCGATTAGAACACAACATAAACGTGTCAATTTACGAATATTTTTCACAAAAGAAAAATAATGTCGCAAAAGTTTCAAGATAAAATTGCATTTCTTTTTGTTTACGTTTAGTTGCGTAACCTCAATATGTAAATTTAACTGCTATTTAAAATATGCCAAATGTAAGTTATATTCAAGATAACCAACGAAATGATGTCTTGAATGTTTTGCCGTACGTTATCTACTAAATTATTCTGTTACTAACGGTTAAATCGTCGGAATTTTATATTCTTTAAAACGTGCAAACTGTCACTTGCTTATTGAAGCTAAAAAATGAAATAAAATGCTAAAAGCTGTGTTGCTACTTCTTTTTACATATCTTGAAAAATACCATAATACAATGTCATTAAAATGCCAAATTACAATCAATATGGCAATACCGCTTGTTATACTAGAAGTAACTCAGAATAAACTGCAATAAATTTACATATGCTATGGAAAAAAGTGTCCGAAAATTAGTTTGTCATGATCGTTAGCATAAAATCAATGAGTAAAAGTTACATATAGTACGCACAAAAAAGTAGAAATAAGATTTTGAAAATTGCTTTTATTTTCCTACCTACTATAATTTGACGATAAAATTGTTACTAATTATATTTGGGAACCTGTTGCGTTGTGGCTGTTACGAGGGTATATGTTACGCCCCTGACTAAATATTGCATTCTGAAATAAAAGATTCTGAAGCAGTAGTAACACTTACTAGTATGAAAAATTTTACGACGTACATAAAACGTTTGGTCAGAATTTGATAAATGTTGTGCGATATGCGATACTGCTTACAAAACTGTTTCTAATCAGCGTATGAGTTTAATGTTTAATGGACCATAAAAATGAACTACTACAGGTTTATGCAGGTACACGAAGATAAATATGTCCTTGGTACAAATTAATAGAACGCTGATTTTAACATCATAGCTTTTATAATTTATTATTTTAAGACCAAAATAAACATATGTACATATTAACTACGCTTTATTTTAATCCATTGAAGATGTAACTGATATAAGTGTTTGGTTTTGGCTTAAAAGAAAAAACAATTGTGTGCGCATCATTACTGTTTCATACCATTCAAACAATTTTAATTTATTCTTATCTGTGACACAGATACGTTAATTATTACCTCTTTTTCATATTAGAGTATGATAAGGGTTAAATTAATAAAGAATATTACTGTATGCAGATTTGTGATGTGATAACGTACAGATACGAATATATAATTCGTTTGTTTATTTTACTTTCGGTACTAAATAGTTTGGTACAGTTGCTCATTGCACATTAGAATTACTAACTACGTTTTATTCAATGAAGCACTTTGTTGAACAAGTAATTAATTGAAATACGGTAAGGAAGAAAAATTTGTTTTTGACGAATTCAATTTTTTTGTAGGTTGAAATTTTGATGTACGTGCAGCAAACTAAATACGTGGAAAATGTTTTCGGAAACGTTAACAATTACAACTGGTTATTTAATAAAAAACCTTCCTTTATTTGGATTGCGGCCAAAGACGAATTCAAAATAAGAACTTATTTGAGAAAGGTAATATAAAAACTTGAAATAATTAGTTGGAATGGTACTTGATTCATTTTTTTCCTATTTAGTTAAATGATGATCAAAAAGTACAAGTTATGAGGCAACTTATTAGATGGGTTGAAGAGCACCCGAATATTAGTGCTCTGAAGGTACCTGAAATTTGCATCAATTTATTAAATAAGATGGTCACTTCAAATCTTGTTAACACTGTCACAATGTCTAGAATGAGTAGTTGGCGTAACAGTCTTCGAAGATTTTCAAGCATGAGAAATAAAGTTGTTCCAGACAAATTAAATATTCCATCACATTCTATCGATTCCAGACGGTCTGTTACCTTCAATGAAGAATTAAAGGTTTATAGAATTTATAGCAATTAAGTTGCAACAACAGAAACAACGAAAAATTGTATTTATTTAATTTAATAAAATCAAGATAGTACATGTAGAATATTTGTATTTTAATTCACCTCATAACAAAAAAACCGTAATAAATAAAACGGAAAGCGATGCCTCGTTTTATGGAAATTAATAGTCCGGATATTTCTCTTTATACGATTAAAAGTTGCAATACATCCCTTGTTCTTTTGATGCAATCTCTTTTAACTCTAGAAAATAAAACGCAAAATATTTTATTTGTTTATTCGATCATTAAAATTTTACCTATTTTGTAAAGTATGGCACAAATTCGTTAACTTATTTATCCATTTCAAAAATCCACAAATTTCCGAAGCATATTTCAAATATAATCAATTTATGTGGGCATGGAGTGTACCTATATCTTTCTTGTCAAATGTCCATGTTGATGATATTCACATAATACATTCTGTTTCGGTGGTTTCGATTTCCACGTCCATTGCATATTCGTATGTAACCGGAATGACTAGGATACATTCATAAGTATGCTTTTGCGCCTTACTATTTTATGTATACTAAACCGATCTTAAGTGATATCAGGTAGTATCCCGCGAATTTCCCAGTAGATATTTATTAAATTTTGCGGATGATTTAAGTTGGTGGTATTTCCATACTTTTTGGGGTAATCTGTGCAAACAGTCTTTGTTATCGAATGTACTAACTTAAGTCGTCTGCGAAATTTAAAGTGTCCGAGTTGGAACAATATTTGCAGTCCATACGACTACACATCGGTAGTTATTACCGTTTATTACTGATAGTAACTACATCATAACAATCAAACTATTTATGTTTTGTTTTATTGCAATATAAGTCTACTGTTCTTTTTAACATTTTTAATATTTTTCACTAGCGACTTGGGGTGACTTGGGTGTATTAAGTCGTCTATATATATTTAGGAAAGTATCGCACTGTATCGCTGTAAAGTAGAATTGTCTGGCCGTACCATAATTTATATATAAAAACGGAATTATACTTGGTGTTGGACTGGTACATAATGCTCTTTAACGGAAAATAGCATGATTAATAAAACATTACACTCTCAGAAACCTACAGGATTGAATGTATACTATCTGACACTTGTGTACAATCATTATATATTATCATTGGGGTAGAGCAGAGAAACAGAGTGGTACAATCCCCGGCTAACAGCGGTTCTACGTTTAGCGCCATCTGCGCGGCTTGGAAGAAATTAACATTAATACATATACAGCCATAGTCTGAGTAAAGTCAACGACGGGGCGATATCTACAATTCTATGTACCCCCACTGTAGCATAACCATGATATACATAGTAGGGCAACAGTGAAGTACTGCTTACGGCGAATGATTGATGGATTGATTGTAGGGGAATACTGCAGCGAAAAAGAATAACGAGAGACATTCATGCGTATTGGAACCGTTGACTTTGCTCAAATTATATCTGTATATATTAAATTTAAATCAAATAATGCTTACAGAGCAAACTATAAGTAATATAGCAAACTTTTACATAAATATTAAATAATGTTTGCTATGTTGCGTACAGTTTGCGTTGGAAAAATATAACAAGCGAATTATTACATTATTAAGTCTGTTAGTAAATATTAAAAGAAAATCAGCTATGTTTGTAAATCAAATGGTTTTACGACATATTTACATAAAACATTTAGGAAGGATAATAAAATACAGCTAGTTAAAGCAAGATGTATGTATATTTATAATCAAAGTTACAAGATACACGCAAAAAGTACTAGGCCAATTCAGTTAATATACTCCTCTTCTAGTTTTTGGTATTTTCTGCATCGTTATTATAGCCATTAATGGGATGTATCAACAAAATACGATATATTTGGTACAATATTTACTTATCTTTCGTTTACCCCTCTCTACATTGATAAAGCCAATAACACAGTAAAGTTCAGATAACTATAACAACGTATATATTTTTTCAGGTATAATAAGGTATAAAAGACCAAAAAAACAGTTATATTTTACATTTGCAGGTTTTCACATTGACGATGATGCGAACTCCCTAAATTGAACCTGTTCTATCATCTGTTGTCGTGGAAGAAACTAAAAAATATAGGAACAGCATCGCATGTCGATATCGTGGTGCAGGACAATTGGTGTCTGGTGTGCAAAACAGAATGAAAACAACGTAAAACTTGCATCGTAGTTACATCGGTAGTGTTTTGTAAATTGAGTTAACCTCAAAAAGTACTTGTATATTTATGGTGAAGTAAAGGAATTTTTGGCAGATAAAATGCCTAAAGAACAATATAGGGAAGCGGATGTAGCCCGCAAAATGTATGTTGAGATATTTTATAGACGATTTATATCATGCAACATGTATTTTTGCAGATCGCACATGAGTTTTGGCGTAGAAAGTGCTGAAAGTATGCAACAACAGGCTCATATTCACGTCGTAGCAAAAAATCTATATAACCAAGATATACAGAGAACACCAATCCCTTATGGAGTTTTGGATAAAAGACTGGTAAAAAGAATATTGTATTAACATTCCAAAATTTTATATTTGATCTTGTAGGGTACCAATTCAAAAGATTCTCCATGCCAAACATGCTCCAAGAATTTGAATGAATGTGTGGGTCACTTTGGATATATAGACCTAGAGTTACCAGTTTTTCATGTGGGTTACTTTAGAAGTATAATATGTATTTTACAGACTATCTGTAAAAAATGTGCAAGGGTTTTATTAGAAGATTCTGATCGTGAGGTATTTCGAATGAAACTAATAAATCCTAATTTAAGCTACATGACAAAAAAAGCTCTCCGCAAGAAAATTATTGATAAATGTAAAAAAGTTAATAAATGCCCACATTGCAAAGAAGTCAATGGGGTAGTTAAGAAGTTGACAGGTAATAAATCAGGATCAGGTAGTGGAGGTGTGCTGAAGATAGTGCATGAGAAGCATCATACTACAAAGTCTAAAGATGCTGCTGTACAAGAGCAAATGGGTTTGTATGCTATGCTTGTTAAAAATATATATATATATTCATCCATTTATTTACAGCCGAATTTGGAAGTGCAATAGAAATGAATCCAGATATACTAAATTCAATAACTACCGCATTTTCACAAATATTAACACCTATAGATGTTTTTAATTTATTCAAAAAGATTCCTGAGCTGGATATTCCCTTATTAGCAATGGACCACAAAAGGTAAAGAAGTACTTGCTTAAAAGTTATAATTTATAAATAGGCTAGCACATTGCTATCTAAATAGAAACAACAATAGTTTAAATCATTAGTTATGCTAATAGATTTAATTGTAATGTATCATAAAAATTGGTTTGCAACCTAATGCTATCTATTCATACTTTTACATGTTTACATTGTTTAGTTTGATACTTAGAGCACTTTACTCATGTCATTACTGATTTTGATGTATTATTTCAATTTCTAAGTGTACAGGATATTGTGTTGTGTATAATTTTGACATATTTATATGAATAATTTAATTCTTCGTAAATATCTAATGATTTTCTCTGTTGCCAAACAATAATGCAAATCATTAATTATGCCAATAGATTTAAATATAGTGTATCGTAAGAATTGGTTGCGACTGTACATGTAGCATCATAAATTTGTCTTACTGCACTATGGTAAAATCTGAATCTTTGTCAATAACACTCTCAAACTTTGCTGCCATACGATTACTTTTATCGTCACTTAGAACTCATAGCAGTAACTGAACATCACAATGATTCCACTAACGACATCTAAAGATTAATATATATATATTATAAATAATTTATCAATTACCTTAACTAGTCTTACGTAAATAGTTTATATATCCGTTAATTGATTATCTTGACATTTTGTTTGATTATTCATGATAGCTGCAGTTTCTCTCAGATCAGATATTAAAGCCCTTACCTATATTCGTTGAAAATGTTTGACGTAATCGAAAACTGCCTGCGGGCATGTTCTCCAACATAAACTACTGTCCAAAAAAGAGAGGCACAGATATATTTCTAAAAGTTATGTAATGGTTAGGGTTCCGGAAATATTTCTTAATGTACTCTTAATTGCAATATATAGATATTTACGATTTTCTTGAATCTGGGAAATGCTATACCAACACATACATAGAAAAGAATACCTCTGAATCCTAATTCTTCTGTAATATTCAAGTATGCGATAAACAGATAAGTAGATATACCGCAGGCAGGGTTATTTTCGGTATGTATTCAGAGGCAATAAGATTTATGGTTGTCTCTGTCGTGTCTAAATTTCAATCACTTGGATCGGACAGCCGTCAGTAGTTTCGGCGACGTGTTGGAGAAGTTCTTGCAGAACCATGTTTACAAGCTACGGTCAAACATGGGGGTGGTAATATTCAGGTTTGGGACTGCATTTCGATAGAACAATATTGGAGCAATGAGCTATACCTTTTGGGCATCGTCTAATTGGTAATAATTTCCTTGTGCAGCAGCGATCCCAAACACTTTTCGATTGGTCAAGAACTATTTAAGGCAGCTACAAGAGGACGGAGTAGTAGTAGCACTATGGTCTGGCCGCCACAATGCCCGCACTTAAATATTATCGAACATGTTCGGGATTATCTAGACCGTAAAAATATTGAAGGGGTCCCAAAGAATTTAAATGAATTGTGGAACATATTGCAATAAGAGCGTTATCGTATTCCAGGACGATTGTATCAGAACACTGCATGATAGTCTTCAGACTCGTGTAAGAGACTACCAAAAATAAGGGTGGTCATACAGAATATTAAAAAACTAAAAGTTCTGAAGATATTCAGTGTGCTATTTACTGATATAAATATTGTATTAGTCATAAATATTTATTGAACAATGTAGTTATTCATTACTGGTACACATTCCCTCTTAAATTTCCTTTCTATAAAATTTATCAAAGTGCCTCTTTCTTCTGTGCAGTAGTGTATAGGAACTGGTTGAGGTGGTGCAGAGATATCGAAGCACCATCTGAAGTTCGCAAGTGCTTTTGAAAACTTGCTGTAAATGCATCGACTTCTAAACATTGTCGAATGGTTTCTGTGATAAAATGTAAAGCTCTGTTTTTTGCGAGAACGGCCTACAATATATAATGTTGGCATCATCAGTAACAAATAATACTTGGTTTGTCAAAAGCTGAAATTTTTCTGATGTGCCTAACACCAGCTTCCTAAATGCGCCAGTACAATTTTATAATATTTTACTGGCTAATAATAATTGATTCAAGAGAGTCCATTTACAATAGAAGTTTGTTATATGTATGTTGTCTCGTCCACGCATAACCGCTGGTGCATATGCCCGCAACGTACACCAACCTGCTAATTTACACGTAGAATTATGCATATGCCAGAGGCGATGAAGTGGTTGTTGATACTAGCATCTAACTACATCACTAGTTATTTAATGACTATTGCGGGTGAAGACTGACTCAACGTGCATCATTTGCACATATTTGTACATATTCGCAGACTCTAGGGGGAAGGAGAAATTCGGCGTCCCTATTTAGTACTATAATTAAATATTCCGGCATTTAAAGCAATGAATGCAAGTAAATATTCTTAGGATACATTGTTGATAAGAAAATTGAACTGAATTTTTAAGAAGATTCAATATGTAATAGATTAAATTAAGTAATTTCAATGTTGTGAAATACGCTTAATGCAAATTATATGATAACGTATTCCAGGTCAACTCCAAAGGACTTACTATTTACAAGAATGCTAGTACCACCTGTGTGTATTCGACCCTCTGTAATATCGGATTTAAAAGCCGGAACGTAAGCTACCAATCTAGCTATGTGAACTTTTAATTAACTGTGCTGTTTTATTAGAAATGAGGATGATCTAACAATGAAGCAATCTGAAATAATTTTTATTAATGATGTTATTAAGAAACACAAATTGTCTGGCGCCAACGTTAATATTTATCAAGAAGGTTGGGATTTCTTACAGCTTCAAACCGCTTTGTATATAAATAGTGAATTGTCTGGAATTCCTCTTGCTATGATGGTAGTAACATTTGCATCAATAATAAGGAAGTTGCATTATAATGCATACATTAATTTTAGCCTAAAAAACCTGGACGAGGTTTAGTGCAGAGATTAAAAGGAAAACAAGGACGTTTCAGGGGAAATTTGTCAGGAAAACGTGTAGATTTTTCATCAAGAACTGTAATTTCACCTGATCCAAATTTGGAAATTGATCAAGTTTGAACTTCATTTGCAAAAAGCTTCATTGCTCTAACGTATTATCAATTCTAGGTTGGTGTACCATGCCATATTGCAAAAATTTTGACATTTCCAGAACGTGTGATACATGCCAATATAAACTTGATGAGGCAGTTGGTAGTTAATGGTCCCGATGTTTGGCCTGGCGCAAATTATGTGCAACAAAAGGGTTCTATGTTCAAAAAATTTCTTAAATATGGCAATAGAGAGAGGTTAGCACAAGAATTAAAGGTAAATATGTTTCGCAATAAATAATACCTATCAATGCATGAGCTGCATTTTTGTGTTATTAGTAGCATGACAAGTCTCTTTTCTTTAGCTTGGAGATTTGGTGGAACGTCATTTACATGATGATGATGTCGTTCTCTTTAATCGACAACCTAGTTTACATAAATTGTCTATAATGGCACATAGAGCAAAAATCCATCAACATCGTACCTTTAGGTAAGTTTTGCAAAGATTCTAGTATTGAATTATCTAGCCCTAAATTCCTATGCAGATTTAACGAATGTGTATGCAATCCATATAATGCTGACTTTGACGGAGATGAAATGAATTTACACTTGCCGCAAACCGAAGAAGCAAAAGCAGAGGCGTTAATACTGATGGGTGTAAGTCTAAATATTAACATTAACTTGACAAGAGAAATACAAAACGGGACTGACTTTACAGAATAAAAGTAATTTAGTTACACCTCGCAATGGTGAACTTTTAATCGCTGCAACGCAGGATTTTTTAACTGGAGCCTATTTATTAACTCTTAAGGATACTTTCTTGGATTTCGGACATTCTTCTCAACTTGCGGCCACTTTGATGGCTGGAAATGATGTGCATATGGCGATTACTTTACCTACACCTGCTATTTTAAAGGTAATATAGAGTTTTTACTCTCAAGAGTGCGTACATGTCATGAATGACGTTTATGCAATCATGTTTGTGTGAAATATATCATATGTAGGCTGTGGTAAATCTCAAAATTAAAATATTACAGAGAATCAAATTATGTATGGTCTATTAAAAATACGTTAATTTGCTAACAATAAAAAACTTAATTGGTTATATTTTCAATCATGGATAGGTTTAATTTTAACTCTGTACTCGTAAAATTATTTCAAAATGCATGCTGAGTACTTTGTGGGAATGAGTACTCACTGAAGAACGTTATTTTTTCATCCTACTTTGAAGGAATCTTATAGTTAAGATCTTAAAGATTTATCAGAACTTGATTAATTTCGCGTGATACAAAAACTGCAATATCGTTAAAAAATTTAGTATAATATAAAAATACAATGATACCAAAAAAATCATAACGTTACAAAATACTTACCATTAAATTAGTGTTAGCTGTCTGTAGCCAACAAAGATAGTAAATTTTGGTTCTTCTACATCCGTTCTTAACTATTTTTGGTTCATTATAGTCCCAAGGATGTACAACAGTGCCAACATTAAACAACCAAGTGTCATTCTTTCTGATAAATTGATCAGTACAGGATTTCTTTAAACATATCTGACAAAAGGTTCACAAGCTTTAATACAACGCATGGTAATTACAGAAATCCCTTTCAGAGGCTCATATTTTCTTGTAACGAAAGCCAATATTTCGCAATATTTTCAATAGTGATGCTTGAACTATGAAAATATCCTGTTCATAAAGCACAGCATATGAAGACTGTTCTGTGGTTTCCTATAATTATCACAGAATATTTTTTATTTCATGAAATATTTTTTAAGGCCGCCCCAAGCCATTTTGGCGTCCTCGGATAACGTGTTCTTAAACGTCATAGTAATTTGCCAACAATACGAGCGTCGTTTGCTATGTTGACAATATGAAAGCAGTATGATAAATTCAGGGGTATGCATACCAATAGATATATTTCTTGCTTTAGATTTGTTAGCCTGAAGTTTCTGTTTATGACATATACGCACTCTTATCGTTAAACTGTAGTTACAAAAACTATTTTCGTCCTTACCAACTATATCTTATTCATTGTTTAGCCTAGACGTTTTTGGACAGGCAAACAAATATTTAGTTTAGTCCTGAAACCCAACAAGAATTGTTCTGTTAAAGCAAATCTTGAGGCTAAAGGTAAAGCATACACAAAAAATAAGGAACTGTGTGTAAAGGATTCATATGTTATAATAAGAAATTCAGAACTTATAGCTGGTACAGTAGATAAAGGACACTTAGGATCAGGGGGTAAAGGAAGTAACATATTTTACGTTATCTTGAGGGATTTTGGACAAGAATTTGCCATAAAGTCCATGTGGAGATTAGGTATATACAGTAGTTATATTTAAATCGCAGTATAAATTTTGTTTATAATATGTTTTTAGCGAAAATGGCTTCATTTTTTCTTATGAATAACGGTTTTTCTATTGGAATTGGAGATGTAACGCCAGGCGAAAGATTATTAGCTCGAAAATACAGTTTGCTAAGAGCAGGGTGAGTAATGATTTTTGAATTACGGGAAGATTTTGTCGTTAAAATAATCATTTATCATCTGCTTTACTAGATATAGCAAATGCGACGAATATATTAGAGCAATGACAGAAGGGAAGTTACAAACTCAACCCGGTTGCACTGTAGAAGAATCTTTAGAAGCAGTGATATTGAAAGAACTTTCTGTTATTCGAGAACATGCTGGTCAAGCTTGCGTAGCAGAACTGCATCCAACAAACAGCCCTCTTATAATGGCATTATCGGGGTCAAAAGGTAATTTTTCGAAGATTATGTTATTAGAAGTTTTCGACATATTTTGTTTTTATAAAATGTGTAGGTTCATTTATTAACATATCACAAATGATCGCTTGTGTTGGTCAGCAAGCTTTGAACGGTAAACGTGTTCCAGACGGTTTTGATGATAGGTCTCTACCTCACTTTGAACATCATTGTATGTATTGCTGCGGTTTCAAAACTGGTTGTACCAGATAGATTTTTTTAGCGAGAACACCCGCAGCAAAAGGATTCGTAGAAAACAGTTTCTATTCTGGCTTAACACCAACAGAATTTTTCTTCCATACTATGGGTGGAAGAGAAGGATTGGTTGACACTGCTGTAAAAACAGCTGAAACTGGTTATATGCAAAGGCGATTAGTAAAAGTAAGCTGTTTATCTAAGAAACCAGTATATATATATATATATATATATTACAATAATATTGTATTATTATTATCGTAATTAATTAATTACTTTAGTCTCTTGAAGATCTGGTAGTTCACTACGATGGTTCAGTAAGGAATGCTGAGGGCGATGTTGTTCAAATAAATTATGGCTGTGATGGCTTGGACCCAACTTATATGGAAGGTAATATTGTTGTTAAGAAGATTATATAGCATATCAGCGCTATTTTCATAATATTTAACAAATGACGCTGCTCTCTAACCACCCCCACTTTTAGGGGAAAAAATAATATATGAGTTTCATAGTACTATGAAAATTATATGTATTCATTTTATTCCAAAAATTTAACGGCCACTGATTGACTTATATTTAAGCCAATGAGTGGGAGAAGTACTGCACGATCGTATGCGTACATGTTCGGAAGAAGTAGAGGTCAGATGTTCGTCGACTAGTATTTGTTGCATCATCTCTACAGTCTTTCACTCACATACACTCATCATAACCACGATACATAACAGAGTCACATACTGTCCATCCTTACGTTGCGGCTACTATATCCATGCATTGTTGTAATTATTACACTTTATTTAACAATATCATCTGTATTTAAATCGGGCGATAATACGAGGCGGTGATGTGATCACAGAGATGATATATTTCTGAATAGTAGCATCTTTTCTAGCGGTGCTCTATGAATTTCACGTTGGCCTAACAGTTACTTTCGTTTTGACAGTCTTCGAATGTGAATAGTATGAACATTTTTATAATAAAACAAGTGAATTTTAAACATTATATATACTTATTTATTATATATATTTTAAACAGCACTTCTGTCGTCTATATCATTACGCCAACTGAAGAGAGGCTGAAAGGTATTGTGGGAACTTGGTTCCTTCACATTTTATGATTCATAATTTGTTTGTGGAATTTCGATGTGACCGAACGAGCATAAGAGATGGTCTGCGTTCAGAAATCCCCGGTAAAGTGAGTACCGAGGAAATGATCAATAAAATCCATGACATCGTGTTGACCGATTGCAGAGTGAAGATTATAGATATTGTTGAGATGGTAACGGCGATACGTGACTGTTGATGAAACTTGGGTATATTACTACACGCCAGAGTCGAAGCAACAGTCAAGATAGTGAGTGTTACGTGGTGAACGTACCCTGAAGAAGGCGAAGGCGATACCATTAGCAGAAAAAGATAGACGTTATTTGTTTTTGGGCCCGCAAGATATTGTTTTATCGGTTCATTTAAAGGCGAGTATGTCCCATCATTCATCAGATTTCAGGAAGATTTGATTAAAAAAAACGTCTCTTCCACCACGACAATGCGCTAGCCCATCTGTCCACCGTTGCAACATCTTAATGGTCGACTTGCACTTTCTTCTCAAACATCAAAAAATGGTTTGCCGAGGAACATTCTCAGTAAACAGAGAGATTGGAGAAATTTTACTTTTTGAAGATCTTAGAAAAGTTGAAATATCATTGGGCGCAATACCAGAATATTAGCTATAATAATAGATCATGGCCTATTCGAAAAACTATAGAAATATTATTGTAGCGATATTAATATGCACCTAATGTCAAACTTACATTTTGTCAAATCGAATATCCAAAACTCAGTCACAAGTTTCCACAAACAAAAGTTATGTGATGAGCAGACAACTGCATGCCCGCATTTTGTTTACACACACTCGATAAGATATTAACGGTTGGCTACCAATAGACGCTTAGTCAACAAAGAGCAATAGCGATGACATGTTTACAACGTATTCGATACGAGTACGTTTGCAGCTTGCAAAAGAGCCTTTTATACAAAAGAAGAAAGTTATTGATATATACTTTTGTTTGGAGAGTCATGTTATAGATTAAATATATTTCGCAAAATCTCGCGGGCAGCTGCATATATATTTTTTTCATTCTAATCGTAATAAGTAATTTCTTTCCTGTTTTTGTTCTATAATAGGTAAAGATCGTCCTGTTGATTTTGATAGGGTATTAAAACATGTTCAAGCTAAGTGTCCATATAGGGACGAAACTCCTTTAGATCCAAATCAAATAAGAAGAGCAACTCAAGCCTTCCTAGCTACTAACGCTTTGAACGAAACTAGCGATGATTTTAAAAATGAATTGAGGTATTGTTTATAATCATTCCTTCTTTTTACAAAGAGACTATATATAAAATGTTGATGCAGGGATTTTATGGAACAAGTGGCTCGTAAAGTTGAACACATCACAATTTACTATGGTTCAACAGCTGTTGTAAAGGAGATTGAAAGACTCACTTGCAGTCAGTTAGTTACATTTTTAGAGACATGCGGACAAAAATATACAAGGTCTATAATAGAACCAGGAACTGCAGTTGGTGCTCTGGCCGCACAGAGTATTGGAGAACCAGGCACTCAAATGACATTGAAAACCTTTCACTTCGCTGGTGTTGCTAGTATGAATATTACGCAAGGTGTTCCGAGAATTAAAGAAATTATTAATGCAAGTAAATCTATTAGTACACCTATAATAAGAGCGTGTCTTACAAACCCACACGATCCAGAATTTGCTAGACGGGTGAAAGGTCGTATAGAGAGAACTACGTTGGGAGAGGTATTTGAAGTATGTTGATTTAAATAGAAAGATTTACATATTGCATTTTAGATTTGTGAATATATTGATGACGTATATACCAAAGGGGAATGTTTCTTATTAGTTAAATTAAGTTATGAAAGAATTAAGTTGCTTCAGCTTGAAGTAAGCGTTGATACAATAAAGTATAGCTTGTGCACATCAAAATTGAAGTTAAAACCAATAGATGTTAAAATTCAAAGCGAAACAATAATTACAGTACATCCAAACAGAGCTAAACATTCTACAAGATTAAATTTCAGTATGCACGAATTGAAGGATCAGATACCAAATGTCGTAATAAAGGTAAACTGGAAAGTTGTTTTTTAACTAGTTTTGTGACCAATATTTTTTTATCTTTGTAGGGCTTGCCATCCGTAAACCGAGCTGTAATTGCGAGGGAAGATAAGGATGGTGAAACTTATTATAATTTGTGCGTAGAAGGTGATAATTTGCGAGAAGTTATGGCAACGTATGGCGTTAACGGTATTAAAACAGTATCAAATAATATCATGGAAGTATTTCACACATTAGGCATAGAAGCTGCAAGGTGCGTAAAATGTTTTCTTTTTTCTGATTGTCACCGCTAACGTATAATCAATTGATTCGTTTCTGCAGTAATTTCCAATTAATAAAAATCATGTATCGTTAACTTAAATTCATATAATAGTTTGATGTTTGTACAAAGAAATGAATTTTCTATCTATGCATATTTTACTATTTTGCTTGAATTCATCTTAATATTTCTAAAGGCCTAGTAACCTAATCGAATACATTAACCAACATCCTTTTGTTGATGATGGACGGTCCAACGGGGTTATAAGCTTTTAAGCTTTTCATAACCTTAAGAGCCTTTCGGTGAAGGAAAGAAAGTGTGTGTAAAGTATTCCATGGCCTTGTTGCTACATCCCATTCGCCGTAAAGGGTGAAGCGTCGTTAATTACTTCCTCAACGGACGTTGGTTTCGAACACATGATATCTGAGTTACCAAATTCAAGTGCAGATCCTCTTACCAGTGGACCACTAAGCCGTTAAGCTCTAACTTCATGTTGGCACGAAATGACGGGTAGTAATTTTAATAAAAAAAAAAACAGTAACATTTATATTAATAAAAAGTAGCTGGTTAAGATTTTTCTGTTTATAACATGACTTAATAATTATTTAAAATTTTACAGTTAAAAAACTGACGAATATTACAATATCCACAGCCTTCCTTCCTAACGCCTTAAAGTAATTTGCTAAAGTAATAGGACTTCGTTTGCTTTGGTACTGCTTTTCCGTTCCCACAATGTCTCGGTGGAAATGTTCACCGCGTACATTAGTAACATCGCGCAACAAAAGTCCAAGCGAGAATGGATAATGTGGATTTTAACGTATACAGTGCCACTACCAGCGTGAAATACTTGAATCCTATTTATTATTAAAGTTTTGTAATGTTCAGCTTTTTTGTTTCCCAAGAAATTAGTAAAAACTTTTACCATGGATACCCACTTTTTCCCGCGTTGGTTTCAAATGTTCAGTTACTATTTTTCGTATTTGGGATATAACAAAAATACTTTCTTTTATTTCCTTCTATTATTTTTGGTAACATTTCTCGAAAGTACTGAGAACAGTCACGTTCGCGGTTTACTATTACGATAAAGCTTTTCATGAGGCTCAATTTTACATGTGAAGGCGGTAGTTTGATCTTTTTCGTAATAGTCTCCGTAATGGAGATTAATGGAATGATTTTTTTCCTGGCGATAGTGCGATGGCTTCAAATTATTCCAGGTATAGTCTTTGTACTTTATCTTTTCTAACAAAATTTTTAGGTTTTCAGAAGTTTCTTTCATAGAAACGTCATAATCAATTAGAATAGAAGGGTGAAGGTCTCCACTATGTAACAAAATTGGTTTCAAGTTAGTCCATGAATCTTCACGAATTGGAGTCATAATGTATTCCGAGAGCTTCAAAACATTTACAAATAACATTGCAGTAGACCAAATTGCCGTTCATGTTGTAGAAGTCAATAAGATTGTTTGTTGCAAAAAATACTACTACTTTTTTTTTTCGCTAAGAGATTTCATTGCCGTAATTGCGACTCAAAAAGTTCAGCTTCTGATTTTAATAGCTTCAAATCCTATGCTTAATTCAAACCGAATAATTAAATGTAGCTTGCTTGAGGTAGATGGAATAAAATCAGAATACGTTGAGCATTGAATGCTTTTAGAGCTATTATAAGTTGTAGTTTCACTCCTAATTTTTTTGTCAATTTGCGGTTGAGAAACTGGATGATCGTTGTGTGGTGAAGGTCTTTGAGCTGATACTGTCTCCATATAGTTATGCTTATGGCTGTTGAGTGCTGGAGTTTTATTATAGCTAAAATAGCTATCGTCAACATGGGTCTTTTGATCCCACCTCAACATAGAAAGGGCGAAATATAATATTGCTGAAGCAATCCCTAAACATCTAACTCGTTCTTGATTTTTGACGGTTATATCGAAGTAGACCTGATACATTCTCTAAGTTATCTTTTTAGTCTTATCTAATGGAGCAAATTTACCACACAGCAAAAAAATCATAGTTTTTAAAAATTGATTTTTACATTTTATTAAATGAGTAGGTGTAGTAATTAATTTGGTTAAATGGCAACTATATTTCAGACAAACCATAATGACTGAAATAAAAATGGTAATGGAAAACCACGGTATGAGCGTAGATTACAGGCACATGATGCTGCTAGCAGCTCAAATGACGCATACTGGTGAAGTATTGGGAATTACTAGACAGGGTTTGGCGAAAATGAAACAATCTGTGTTGAATTTAGCTTCTGTAAGGTGGCTTTTCAGTTATTGAATGAAAATTTATAACTATTGTTTTATAGTTTGAAAAAACTGCCGATCATCTCTTTGATGCAGCATACTATGGACAAACAGATAAGATAAATGGTGTATCAGAAAATATTATAATGGGGATGCCAGCGCCAATAGGAACAGGTATTTTTAAGTTGTTACATAAACCTCTAGATGTTGAGGAGAAACCAGAGAAAATGTCATTATTATTTGAAACAGCGGTAGAAACATAAATGCAATCAATCAGTTAAACATTTTTATTTATATTTAGTAAGTTAGTTTTAGTAGTTGTTAACTTTATAAATAAATTATTTTCGTAAAACTTCAAGCCTTTCTTTGTTGAACCATTTCTCTTAAATTGTTTTCAGATTCCTTGAGACTACGTTCAAGATACGATTTATTATTTTCAAGCTTATTAATTTTTTCATCTGCAGAATCCTGTTTTTTCTTCAAATTATTTTTAACATCAACAATTGGTGTTAATACGAACATACGACCTACGCTTTCGTATGTTTTAGTATCCGTGTCTAACGTTGATATTTCTCTGAAAATAATATTTTGTAATGTAAACAAATACAGTTACTTTTACTATGATTGTAAGGACTATGGGGCTGTACAAGGTGTCCAAATAGGTTATTAGCAATTTGATATTGGTATAAAGTATTTCAAATTTTTAGTCGTTTATTTATTAAAAATAAAGGTGTAGTCAGTGGAAACATATGTGCTGAATACGGCTTAATTATGGCAGCGCATAAGATGACCTTGGAAACTATTGCATGGCTGTTAATCCTTGCTTCGAGGATTTTCGTAAAACGTGTTTACAATTTTGTTTATTAAAATGGCCATTGATACAAAAATTGGCCTCATCTCCTACTAAACTGTTAAGTTTATTCATTCCATCATCTCATGCACATAATTATCCCATACAATGAAATGTGCAAGAATGATTTAACAGCAAATATCTGACTTGAATGTTGGAATTTCCTTAATCTGGTTTACCTTTCCGATCGCTTCTGTACTTCTTATGGATTCTAGACGCTTTATGCTCTACTTTCACTGCAAATCTTGTAGCTTCAAATATTTGTATTCATATTCAAATAACATCAGTGCTAGGTGATAAAGCAATGTTTCACTACTAATAATGAGCACGATACAGATAATGTGGTCATGATAGTTATTATACTGATAGATGTGCATTGCTCGCTAGTATATGCTTCCACTGCAACTGACAGGTGACTTCAGTTGAAATTTCACTAACTACTTTACATATCTAGGATCTATCTTTGAGAGCAAATAAATAATTTGCTGATGCATTATTTGGACATGTTGCATAATCAACACAAGTATCTGAGTACATCTCACACCACACAGTGTTTCAAGAGTGTGTGGGTGTTATGCTCTGAATAAATGAATAATTTGTACGATGTGAAGTGTATTGAGATATTTGTGTCGACAGTTATTTTTTCCTAAATACGGTATAAGTTGTCAGTTTATTTTCAATTATGTACTAGCTCTATGTGTATTAATACATTTTTAGTTCTTACCGCTCCGTTAAAGTAGCATGCTGCTTTTGACGTTTTAAGCTCTCAATCTGTATATCAGCTAACCTTAGTTTTTGAGTTGTATCTATAGCTTTCTGTTGCAATTCGCTAAATGCCTAAAAAACAACAATTGTATATTTTTTACAAGTAAAACTTTATGTACCTTCTTTAATTCCATATCAACTTTCGACATTGTTTCTAATTTAATTGTTTTCTAAATTTAGAATTTTAGTAGGACCAGAAGCGAACACACTGCAAATGTCAAACATAAATTTGAAACTTTGCATTAATATTAGTAACAAGCAAAAATACCTAACTACTTGTCAGACTTTTCCAATTTTGTAACTAACGTCAATTCCATCTTTTACCTCATGGCCGTCTTACGTTAATGTTAAGGGACTATTTAAAAGACATATATTGTATTAAAAAAAGGTAATTATCCTTTTTGCTTCATATTTTTATTGCATTACAAAATTGTGCTTCCAAATATTACTAAATTTTTGACTATATATATATATGACGTTGACTAGACAAGTAGGTTATGTTTCCTAAGTTCAATTTGTTAACATATTTAAGGCATTTCTTTCCCTATTAGATGTCTCGTCGAAAAGGCATCGAGGAAACTGATAAGTTAACGCGCATTGCTATCATAAACACAGATAAATGTAAGCCTAAACGATGCAGACAGGAATGCAAAAAGTCATGTCCTGTTGTACGTATGGGAAAATTATGTATAGAAGTAACTCCAAATGACAAGAAGGCTTCTATTTCAGAAGAATTATGTATAGGTTGCGGTATTTGTGTCAAGGTAATACTGAAAAGCCATATTTTGCAATTATTTTTATTACAGTTAATGTTTTAGAAATGTCCATTTGAAGCAATTTCTATTATTAATCTTCCAAGTAACTTAGAGAGGGATACAACGCATCGATATGGCAAGAATGCATTTAAGTTACATAGATTACCTATTCCTCGACCTGGAGAAGTATTAGGTTTAGTAGGTACAAATGGAATAGGCAAATCGACTGCTTTGAAAATACTGGCAGGCAAACAAAAACCGAATCTTGGGCGTTACATTGTAAGTATTATTATTTTTGAAGAAGTTTATTTACATGTGTTTGAAGGATCCTCCTGATTGGACAGAGATTTTGAGTCATTTTCGAGGTTCTGAGCTTCAAAATTATTTTACAAAAATTCTTGAAGATGATTTGAAAGCCTTGATCAAACCTCAATATGTGGATCAAATTCCAAAGGCTGTAAAGGGAACAGTTCGTCAGCTACTAGATAAGAAATCTGAAATGGATAATCAGGATATAATTTGTCAAATGTTAGGTAATATTGTTCTTCCTTTCTATACTATTATATATTAAGGAAGCTTTACACTGTAGATTTGCAAAATATTAAAGATCGGGAAATAAGTGCATTATCTGGTGGAGAACTCCAAAGATTTGCTTGCGCTATGGTATGCATTCAAAACGGAGATATTTTCATGTTTGACGAACCATCTTCGTATTTGGATGTAAAGCAACGATTAAATGCTGCACAAACTATACGATCTTTGTTAGGACCTGACAAGTAAGTACCTTTTCTATTTTAGACAATAATATAAACTAGTAAATATAATCATTGTAATAACAGTTCTATGCATTGTACAAGTGAATATGTCTTTTTGTAATATAACTTATATTTCCAAAAAAGAATAAAAATTTGGTATTTCAGGTTTATAATTGTAGTGGAGCATGATCTGAGCGTGCTAGATTATCTCTCCGATTTTATTTGCTGTTTATATGGTGTTCCTGGTGCCTATGGTGTGGTCACTATGCCCTTTTCAGTTCGAGAGGGCATTAACATATTTTTAGATGGTTTTGTACCTACGGAAAATCTGCGATTTAGAGAAGATTCGCTAGTTTTTAAAGTTTCGGAATCAGCAACGGAAGAAGAAGTCAAACGTATTAATCACTATGAGTATCCGCTGATGACGAAAACAATGGGTTCTTTTAAGTTGGAAATAAGAAAAGGTCAATTTTCGGATTCCGAGATATTAGTGCTATTAGGAGAAAATGGAACAGGAAAGACTACATTTATTAGGTTGTTAGCTGGAAATTTGCAGGCTGATAGCGGTTCCGGCGATTTACCTCAATTGCATATTAGCTACAAACCTCAAAAAATCAGTCCCAAATCAGAAGGCTTAGTAAGGCAGTTGCTTCATGAGAGAATTAGAGATGCTTATGTCCACCAACAATTTATTGCTGATGTAATGAAACCACTAAAAATTGATGATATTATTGATCAAGAAGTCCAAAATCTATCAGGAGGTGAACTTCAACGAGTAGCTTTAACTTTATGTCTTGGTAAACCAGCGGATGTTTATTTAATTGACGAACCCAGTGCTTATCTCGATTCTGAACAACGTCTTGTTGCGGCAAAGGTTATTAAACGGTAATATTTTGTAAATCTATTTAATTTCTTTATGTAATTATTTTTATTATGTTGTAGTTTTATTTTACATGCCAAAAAAACAGGTTTTGTAGTAGAGCATGATTTCATAATGGCGACGTATTTAGCTGATAGAGTCATTGTATTTGAAGGTACACCCTCTGTTAGTACTGTAGCGCACACTCCTCAAACCCTATTAGCTGGCATGAATCGATTTTTGGAACTTCTTGGAATAACATTTAGAAGGGATCCGAATAATTTTCGACCTAGAATTAACAAGCCTGAATCTGTAAAGGACGTAGAGCAAAAGAGAGCTGGACAGTATTTTTTCCTGGAAGAGTAAGAAGGAAGTATGGTTAAGATTTGGTGTCATCTCTGTATTATTGGGTGTTCAATGCTCTCGGTTCTTTGTCTTCAATCATATGGCATTTTATAACTACTTATAAATAAATGCAAGTGTCTAGCATGTACCAACTGCAGAATAATACATATTTTATAAAAATTTAACATTGTTTATTTTAAAAGCGGTTCAATACAAAATCGTTTGTAGTTCAATATTTTAGCAATAATTGGTAATAAATAAAATAAAAATAAAGTTCAGAATATTTACATACAGTTGAGAATATTTAATATTCAAAATAAATAGCATTGATTATATTTGTTTCTTATTGGAAACGCCTATTTACCGGCCGCCCCAAATAAATGAACATCCACTAAACGTTCGTATATTTTATTGAAACTCTGGAAATATGTATTTTATTTGTATTAAGAAACGATGAAAATTTCAGCAATGCATTTAAACAATAATGCATCGACCCTCTTGTGGTTCCAAATTGTTTGCCCTGTCATATCCCATATGTATGGGACACAACCGTTGAACGAAAAAAGGTCATAAACGATCAACATTAGCATGCAACTGCACATTATGTTATTAAATAATTCGATTTACCAGTTGAAAAAATGATATTAATACTGGTTCATTGACGAAACGAATCGCATTTAATGTTTGGTAAACTACAACTAAAGAAGACCTTTTTCCAAAGCAGGTAGCTCTCACGCCATTACACCTTGACCCTATTACTGTGAAAAAAAGTGCAATTTGTGCCTAAAAACGTACTTCAACTCATGCAAAAAGTTAGGTTTTAGTGAAAATCGTGCAATAACTGTTTTATTGCATCACATAATAAGACGCGATTTAAAGTAATCTTCAGCTTTTCACGACCATTGTTGTTGGTTGCTCCTCGGCTCTCGGGTTCTCTGCCGTGCAGAAAGCTGATAGTACTTGGTCTAGTTCGGTTTTTTGTAGAATTTAATAAGTATGCGGTAGTCACTAACAACATTGATCTTCACAGATAACTTAAAAGACTGACGTTTATGCGTGTTTTCGTATTTTTTTCGGTTATGATTTTTCTATCGTACTAGAGAATAATGGCAATGAAGTGAAACCCTGTTGTAGTACGGGCGCCACTTACTGACAGCAATTTCGCATCTAAGTGAACTATATTTACGCCCTCCTCTTGCCTCTCTTTCCCGACCCTTTGTAATTGTCACCCATTTTTCTTATTACCGGAAAACAACATAGAAGGCGACAGACTCCATTTTGACTACATTTATTTCGTGTGATTTTCAAACGTGAAATGGATATAGTATATACATTCGTATTTTTATGTGTGTGCGTGTGTTGTGTATTGTAAGAACACTTGCGAAGCAACTGGACGATGGGGTGAGTAAATTACAATTTTTAGATTATAAATATAATAGTAATAGAAAGCTAACTTATTATAACGGCCATATTAATGATTATTATACTTCCAGGAGCGAAGAAATTTTGTTACTCAATGTGGCAATAAAAAATATCTTGTCTAGTTATTATTTGTACACTTTCTGTCTTTGATAATGTCAATGCCGCAACCTAGATGTCACAATTGTGTTAATTATTTACCATTATTTGAAATGTGGTTGTAATTAATGGTGTTCATCGAGTTAGAATTAATAATTGTCTTGTTTGATACATATATTTTTCATTGCTATCTTAATTTCAAAAAGAAAAAAAGGGAAGATATCATTTACGATTTGCAAATTCCCGCCATTAGGTTTTGGTACGGGAGCCACTCCGCGACAGTGCTGACACTTGTCTTCAACCGGTAATGTGAGAGTTGCCACCGCTTGATTGCAATACTAATGCCTTTATCGTATTAATGTTTACCTCGAGGTTTGATAGTAAATTGAGCCTTGTATAGTGTACAAAGCTTTTATTTTTTTTTTCATTTTATTACTCTGTAGTGTGGTATGCATTGAGAAATTGTTGCGGTTCGTGAGAATGGAACCGATTTTACAGCCCACCAAAGATCCCAGTTATAGCCGTTGTCATGCTCCACATTGCCAAAACAATGCAAAGGACAACTATAACTTAAGTTTCTTCAGGTTCCCCAAGCTTTTAAATAGGTATGCTTGCCCACTATTGAACAACTGAATAACATTATTACAACTTGTATTATACAGGTGTAAAATCTGGATTGCTAACTCCACTTCGGGATATTGCTACAAAAATCTTCGCCTTTGCAGCGAGCAGAGAGCAGATGTTTGCGAATGATTTCAAGAGCCGTCCAAAGAACTTTGCAATTCCAACGCTATTCACAGCAGGTGTGAAATAATGCAATACGTATAAATTTCTGTGCATTATAGTCGATGTAACAGTTGTAGTCGTTGAAGGTACACCCTTCGAAGAAAGAACTTCAACAGAACAAATAGGCAATTAACATAATTATGTTGTGGTGGGAAAATCGAATATGGAAACCTCAGGTAATTTTAGGTTCAACTGAGAATGGTTGTGCATAAAGTTTAAGTAAGCTGCACATTGTATGCTAGAATGCACCGACGAAATACTTGTACAAGTTCGCGCATACTTTCAATTTTGCATTTATTCGCGCACAGCAATAAACCATGACCTTCACATTTTTAGCTAGTCATGTAACTGATAGGGCAGCGTGAGAATGCATCTCTCATGCTGCAGTAGGGCATCTTCTTTTCGATCCTGTCATTTCCGTTAACATATACTAGTGTAACCCGCCATGTACCAAACACCGAACTTGCTCAAACACCCATGTCTCCACACAATAATTTAAATTGTTATTGCGTTAGGTAAATTAGTGATTTGCTCTCATATTTCCACGATATTCCTCGTCTGCCCTTAAAGTGGAAAAATCTCTAATTACAGCTATCAATTTTATTCCTCCTCCGGTTATTGCTATTGATTTGTTATCATTTCAACCGGCCTGTGATTAAAGAGTATACTGAGCCCACACTTGAAGTCTTTGCCACTCGGCGAGAGAATTTCCCAATTGAATTGGTAATATTTTGGCCATGATGTTACACCTCTAGAATTTTTAACATATCGAGGCATTTGCCTAATATTTACAATGAAGCTGTTTCAAATACTAATGTTGTTACGTCCGATTACATTTTCATGGCCAACAGTAATTTTAGGCATCTGAATCACCATGCAATCCAATAAACACTTTTGAGAACTTTCTACATTGCTTTACATCATACATTAAAGTAATCCACATTATAATTTCCTTCCACACATATCCCAGTTGTGTGGTGAGAAAATCTCTATTACTTACTATCACACTTCCGCTTGTTACTAAAGCGATGGAATAGCAGCTTGCGGGGATTATCTGGGTGTGGGGGCTTCAAATTTGGTAACAAATAAAATTGTGTCGTTCCGCGGTGTAACTCAGAAACAAATTATTTCCAATTCTGTGTATTCTATCTTTACTTTATTACTGTTGCAGCATCAAACTCCGATGGAGTAGGCTGAAGGCTTGTCAATCTGCACAAAACAGCAAAAACAGGTGAACGTGCGGATTCCAGCATTATATTATTATTATTATAATCATGTAAATTGCAAGTGTTTGCTGATCCTACAAAGATGATATATATACTATTAACAGGTCTAGCACGTAGGTAATAGTTAGAAATAAAACCAGAGTGGGAAGTAGCATTTGTAATTGTTTGTAAAATGCCGTTTTGTAGCATGTTTCACGAAAGGCCTTACAAACACTTTTTTGGAGTTGATTGCGAAATGTTTTTTCTTTGGCAAACAATACCACCTAACACGTTCTATGAATCTCCAAAGACCAAGTAGATAACATGGAAAAAATCGGGAATTTACTAACTATAACGCCAATACTGTGATCGAGTATATATTGGGCAGACAAAATGATCTTTTTGAATTACCTCCAAAAAGGATTTCATTCATCTTTAATTTTGAAAATTCCACATAATTAATGTCGCCTTACATATGCTTGAAGAAATTATTTTGTTGATAATTTAAAAATTAATACAAATCTTTACATCTATTCATTGAAATTGTAATGAAGGCATGGAATTCTCAAAGTCCAACTACTGTTGATTATTGCAGATTTCGGCCCTCTGAATTCCACCCTTTACTCATTATTGCACAATGTAATACCACACTCGTACCATGTAATTTCGTATAACTTTTATCAAATAAAGATTAACCATACAAAAAAAGGAAATAAATATATTTTAAATTTGCCGCCATATGCGCCCCGCGGTTTTTGACAGCACATGCGACAAAAACTTACCTACCGCACCAACAGATAGCATTTTTTAGAGTCACAACCTTTGGTACGGAACATTTCCAGTGGAGTGGAGTTATCTATGATATCACAGATCACCTATACTATAACTGATCTGTGATTATAATGTTATAACCTCAGAAGTATAACCTATCGGTAATTAAGCGAAAAAATAAATTCTGTTTTTGAAAATGACAATCTTGGGAGAAGCGGAAAACAAGAAAGAACAGTCCGAAAGTGATACTTCGAAGAAACATAGCGAAAAACCCGAAGGTGGTACGGAATGGGGTTATGATTTGTACCCTGAAAGACGAGGTGCAAAGTCAGCAGGAGTAGAAAGTTTCATAAAGGGAAGAAGTAATATTGATAAAATAAAATGCGAACGAAATGTGTATATTTGTATTAAGGAGAGTCCTTTAGTTAAATTAATGATGAATGCTCTAAGAAGTTCCGGATGTGCAATTGATATTCGAAGACACATTGCATGTGAAGAATGTAGTCCTACTGTTAGTGGTGGTTATGATCCAGTGTTAAATCAAATAGTCGTTTGCCAAAATATAGCTACAAGAAAAGGTATTGTGCAAGGCGTTTTAACACATGAAATGATACATATGTTTGACTATTGCCGTAATGAATTGGATTTTAAAAATATTGATCACCTTGCTTGTACAGAGATTAGAGCAGCGAATTTAACACATTGTAGTTTCTTATCTGCATGGTTTCAAGGAGATGCATCACCTTTTAATATTAAGGAAGCGCATCAAAATTGTGTTAAAACAAAAGCTTATCAATCTGTCATGGCTGTACGTAATGTAACAGAAAGGCAAGCGAAGGATGCTATTGAACGAGTGTTTACTAGGTGTTATAGTGATTTGGAACCAATAGGAAGAAGAATAAAGAGAAGTTCTATGGATGTTTACAAAGCATATTCAGAAGCATATTTGTTTGGATATGATTGACCATTATCTAACTTGTAATTAGTTTTTTATGATTACTATTGTATCTTTTAAGTAGTATTTATATTAGAGTTTAGTAACAAATTTTATTACAGATTTGAGTAGTCTAATATATGCCGGTTCTGGACCGCCAATTTGTGAACCACCATATTTAGCTTTATTCTCCTCTTTTTGAGATCAAACCTACTTCTCAAGCTTAAAAATTTATCGGTCTATAAACAGTACAAAAATTTGTGTGAAAACCTCAGTAATTCTCTTGAAACTGCATAAAAACGATTATATTTTAAAGCGTTTATACCATATTTTATCCATAAATTTACAGTCACAATTTTGCTCGTTCACAGGTTAATTGCATAAAAAAATTGAATTTATTTAATCGCCACCAAATTATGAACGAAAATAAACGCCCATATTCTGTGTTAATGTAGCACAATTATCTTATAAAAAATTATTAGCATATCACATCGTCCACACCTCAAAATTGGATAGAAAATTGACATTATTTAATCGCCAACAATTTGTGAACAAATATAAATAGTTACATTTACAGATTTTACTTGAATATTATACCAATATTAGTCCTAAAAATTGTGAATCACTAAAAGATATTTCTACTAATCATGTAAATAAAGATTATCAGCCTTATTCATAGTCAGAAAGTTAGTACGCTATTAGTTAGTAGCCACAAAGACTATCTTGTCATATTCATAAACGTATATTTAGTGGCCACTAGTTAATGTGATGTTAACAGGTAAAACGATGTGGCAACATGGAAAGGAGCATGCGTAGTGTATAGATATGTTTGAATTCAAATGGATTAGGTACAAAAAGGAAACGTCTTTCGACAACCGTAATTTAAAAGAAAAAGATATGTTAATTCGAATAATTTTAATGTCATAAATTATAAGTTGATCAGGTTATCATGTGATAATATAATGGTAATAACAGTAATCTGTGCTTTTGTACCCTCGAGTAGCTTCTAACGAAGATAGGTTGCATCGGCCTGAGATTCATAAATGAATCCTACGACAAAAGATTCAGCACAATTTGGACCTGTAGTGTATTGCATAGCTAAGAACACCCGAGATCATTTGTTATTTATATATAATTTAATATTTACACTACCTTACATCTTTAGCTTCATGTTTTTTTGCAATTTTTGGTGCAGGCTACATCACATCTAATTGTGATTTGGACCGAAATATGAATATAAAACTAAAGATAATTGTTTTAATTCACTTTTTACTGTGTACTTCATTGCTATCCAAGCTAGAGGTATCCTCGACAAATTCTTGCAAGGTCAAATTCCTTATTAATCAATCAATATCTGAAGATTCATATATTGCTGGGCCTCGACTAGCTTTACTGAAACCTTCATTCACTGCTATTCTTCGCTTACAAGTTTGATGTCTTTAAAAGAGCATAAGTCAGTACGAAATTAAAGTGTACGAGTATTTGTAATTTCTGCAAGGAAAAACCACAACATGTATATTTTGTTTAACAAATTTAAAAACTAATTTGACAAAAACCAATCACCATTTTAAGTCAATACCATAATACCCATTTGTTATTGATATACTACAATATAAGTGTTTGAAGAATATTCATAGAAATAGGATAGACAACAATTTGTATACATTGTACCATGTATCATGTTCTTACAAACGTGCTCCCATGCTCTGATTTTACCTTTATTTAAACAGTAATTTTCTTTTTGTTTTCAATTATCCAGATTCTAAAGAATCTCTAATTAACGCGCCCTTCTCTAAATCGTTCGTTTAGGGAACACGGTCTTTTCGTCTAAAAATGGTTTATAGCTCAATATTTCCACCTGTTTTAATGATTTATTGTCACTTACATCAACTATTTCCATGTTGCTCGCAATTGATCTCCGCATTCTAATTTTGCGGGCTTTTTATTTTGTAGATTAACTTTAAATGCCTTTTAAACATACCCTACAGCGCCACTAAGATTTCAGTAGCCAACTAAAGTTAATAGGGTCTTAGTAGCCACTAAATGCGTCTATGAATACGAATTTTCTTAGTAGCATCATAGTAGGATCTTCTGACTATGAATAAGGCTGTATGATAGTAAAATTCAACTTCAATATGAACTAATATAAATTACTTTTTCTAAATTAAAATAACAGACACAAAAAACATAAAAGCTATGAATATTTAATAGTTTCATTTCATTACATTTATTTTTTTTTTATATTCTGGAGATGTTGATTGGGATGAAGAATCGCATGTTGATGATGTTGTGGTTGATGGTTGCGATTGTGCTTCTGAGGAAGCAGGCGAAGACGGCAGAGCCTTGTCGCTACAAAGAATATTTATTGGTATACAAAATAATTCAAATATAAAATTTAAAAAATATGTAGTGTAGAGATTTTATTACTTTCAGCGCGTTGGCACCGCCAATAGTCAATAATGTATAAAAAATAATTCAAATTATAATCACAAAAATTTAATAAAAAAATATAGAACATTAACGATTTAATTATAAAACTGTTTACCAAACCGTTATTAAAAATTGATGTCAACAACAGTAGACTCTTAAAATGATTGTATTTTATATTCGCATCTATTTTAAACAAATTATTTTGTTTGCGGATTTGTTAAACAATTAAGAAATTGCAACTGTTATAAAGAAATAGTAGATACAATTTTCTTCTTACCGTTCAGAAAATACAACACCGAGGAAATTCTTTTGCGATTCATTTGTGCCAAACCGCAATTTAATGTTTATATCGTCTGTAGAAATGTCATATCAGCTGTCACTACGATATTAGAGATATCTTTTTTACGTATTATTTCATTATTCATTTCATAACTTGATAATTGTTTGTGTCGGTACCAAATGCGCAACCTCACAAAAAATTCCGTTACAATTATTAATGACGACAGTTATATTTTTAAATATACTCGACATTTTTGACGACGGAACGAATACTCATTTAATCTACCCATTGTATGGGAATGTCCAAATACCTAAAAAATTACATTTTACTAAAAACATCAACAAGAAAAGAACATACGTTTTTTACCTTTGGATTCTTTATATAGGTTTTGAATGAAGTGTGTTGTATCATTGCGACAGAACAAGAAATATAATAACAGAAATAATAATACTCAATAGTGGTATTATAATAAATATTTAATTTAATAAAGTAAATTTAATTAATGAAGTTATTTGACTGTAGTATCGACATTATTCTAGATAATCCCATGCGAGATCCGCGGCTCGGTGTCTTACACGTGATACCGTGTTTAAGCTTGCTTATTTTATACCCCTAGGCGGCGTCCCCCTAACCTTACATACAGTAATGTCCCTAACTATGATATAGTTTAGTTATGGTGATGTTGACCTGTTTTAGGTCACTAAATTATCACGCGGACGAAACTCCTATATTACCGATTGGAGACAAGTTTCAGCGCTGTCCGGAAGTGGGTCTCGTACTAAACATTATGGGCGGGAATTTGGCAATCATATATTAATTAAATATCCAGTTTTTGTATTCTTTGAAATAAGCTTGCAATCAAAAAGATATGTATCAAACAAGACACATAAAATGTAACTTGATACACTCCATTGCTTACAAGCGTATATCAAAGAATACAAAATAAATATCACAATATATTCTATAATTCTAATAGCTAAGTTGCGGCATTTACAATATCAAAAAAACCAAAATATGTGTCAAAATATTGTTATTACAAACTATATTTACAATTTGGTTTACATAGAAGCATAAACCATAAACGAACCAAGTAACAAAAATAAAAGTTAAATGAAAATACTAAAACTAAAAAAAAATGTAAGTATATCAAATGGAAATATACAAATAAAGGTCAAATAGAAATAACAACAAATTAAAAATTCTGTACATTACTAATAAAAATTAACGCTAATAACAAAAATATCCAATAATTTCCAGTAGATCATGTTCCCTGATAATTCTTGCATTTCACGTAAATGAGGGTGCTGTGAGTAAATAAAGTATACAATTGATTACTCCGAGGAATCGTCGAAGTCCCGAATGAGTTTCACTCGTTCTTCGAGCGGCTGTATTCCTTCTGTTGAAACCATATAGCTCAAAAATGGAACTTCGGTTGCAGCAAACACAGAGAAGAAGTTTACTTGAATGTTGTATTCTCGTAACCTTGTAAATATGGTTCGAAGGTAAGTGTTATGTTCGACTTCGTTTGATGATGTTACCAATATGTCGTCAATGTATGCGAAGACAAATGGCATATCTCTGGTAATTTCATAGATGAACCTTTGGAAGTCTTGGGCAGCGTTCCTCAGACCAAATGGTAATATTAGAAATTCATATAAACCAAACGGAGTAATTACAGCTGTTTTCTCTATATCCTCGGATGCTACTGGGATCTGATGAAAAGCACAAATTAGATCCATTTTAGAAAATGTAGTGTTGCCCGATAATTCGGGATTGAAGTCCTGCAAATTAGGTACAGGATATCGGTTCGCGGCGCGAAAATCAGCACATGGTACCCGTTTAGGTACCATGTGTAGTGGGCTTGACCATTGGCTTTTGGATGGTCGACAGATGCCTAGTTCTACCATATGTTGGAATTCTAATTTTGCAGCAGCTAATTTGTCTGCCGGTAGACGTCGTGTCCTTGCTGAAATCGGAGAGCCTGTGGTTTCTATCTGGTGCTGGGTGTTGTGTTTTCGATGTTTATCATCTGGCGGTGGCAGATTTTCTAACCATCGAAGGTGTTGTGGTAAAATGGTGTGAACGGATGAGGGTAGACGCGAAGACGCTGTGCCGTTTACTTGGAGTTAGGTGATGGTATCACGTAAGCATGCGTCGCAAATGTCTACTAGTAAACCAAAATGGCTCAAAAAATCTGCGCCTAGTATTGGCGTAGACACATCGGCAGTAACGAATGGCCAGTGGAAGGCTCGGCGCAAGCTGAGGTCCAATTTAGCAGTTTTTCTCCATACGTCCGAATTTCTGTTCCGTTCGCGGCGTACAAGGTTCTTTTCGCGGGCTTGAGATGTTTTCCGCATTTGCTGTATAGTAACACTGAAATGTCTGCACCGGAATTCATTAAAAATCTAATGTTATTGTTCTTGTCCGTAACGAACAAGCGGTGTGATTGTGCAACGTCGTTGATTGCCGCACTTGGGCACGGGGCATGGCACTTTTTAGCTTTGTCACCGAATTTGTTGTGGTACCAACACATGCCTGAATTACGACTTGCGGATCTTGATAGTGAACGAGAACCAGAATGCGATTTACAAACACTTAATTTACTAATGACTTCTGTTAAGTCGTTAATTTGCTTTTCTAAATGCACTAACCTTTCATTTTTATGTGGGTTTGCATCCATGCTGTACACGTAACTGTTGCTGGCACCAAACATCTCAAGTATTCTGTCCCCATTCTGGTGAGGGAGTCTAAATCGTCCTTACTGGTGGCCAAAATTGATCGCAGGTATGTGAGCAGACGTAAATATATTGTTTTGACAAACTCATCGCTGACACTCGTACCTGCTAGTGATCACAGCTCTCATAGTAATGACGAGGGTTTCTTGTCACCAAGTTCCATTTCCATAAGCAGTCTCTTTGTCTTCCTTACTTCGGACTCAGCAAATTCATGAATTAAACGGTTTTTTAAATCCGTATATGATGTATCAGTTAAAGTCTTTAATATTAAATCGCTAACTATATCTGCAATCTCAGCATCTAAAGATCCAAGTACATAGTGGTATCTCGTTACCTCACTCATTCTTGAGGTAAAAAATTGGGATTCTATCTGCAGTAGTCACGTCCTTACGTTTTGCTTCCAAAACGGAGGTAATTTTAGCGCGATGGGAGCCACGTGCGATGTTATTTGTTCACTGGTCTTTTGTTCGTTTTCCATCTTTTCGATCACGTCGGGGTCACCAACGTGGGAGTTCGTCGGGTGCTGGTTATTTATAAATTGGACAACTCTAAAATTTAACAGCTTTAATAATCAACAACACTGACAAACTATTACGCAATATATTTTGCGTGTTTTGTTGTCTCTAGTTTGCGACGCTATTGACCACAAATAACCAACCTTAAAAATACTCAACTCTCTGCCTATATGTCAACTTTATGTTAGTTAAGACAAAGATCACCGAGCGCTGCATGAGCACTGTGGCGCTACATTCAAATTTAAATTTTGAAATTGAATGCTTTTATTGCAGAAATTAGTTATTTATATAAAATCATCAATAGTAAAAAGTATTGAGTATAAGAATACTGATGATGCCTACGAATTGATATATTGTTTACTTCTGTGTGACATGTAGAGAGTAAAGATGAATAGAAGGCAATATTAAAAATAGTATTATATTAAAACAAAAACGTAATACATGCTCGAAATAAATATACAAAAGTAATTGTAGATATTGCATTGAAATATGTTGTACACCTAAACAAATATAAGGAAGTCAATGTTATATAAAGAAGTTTTTAAAACTATTGAAATATATGTGAATTTACCTCAATTTACATGTAAGTATTAGTTGGAGTAGTAAGCATCTTTTCGACAAGACTTTCTAACTTGGTTACACAATTGCTACATTTGAT
The DNA here is from genome assembly GCA_023509865.1 of Trypoxylus dichotomus. NCBI lineage: Eukaryota > Metazoa > Arthropoda > Insecta > Coleoptera > Scarabaeidae > Trypoxylus > Trypoxylus dichotomus. The sequence goes on along the minus strand of CM042074.1, from coordinate 39,233,513 downwards.
ATTTCCTTCACTTGCTTTTATTGTATTTTTCAAAGGCTATCTTTTTTATGTCATCGTCAATATTCCTACTGTCTACTCCCTTTAAAATATTATTAATGTCTATCAGCGTTTTTATAAAAATATTAAATAGATTGTGTTGTGTACAATCAAACTGATGCGATATGAACTTACTTAACTTCTGCACCTATATGTGAAAAATGTTAGATTTAGTGCAGTACTCGGGCACATAATATTTTAAAACTTGCATACATTGATTGAACAATTTCAGATATGGAGTATTGGGACTTAATAATTTATTTGGCCCATACGACTTCTCTTTAATTAAAAAGTCATGTTGTTCCTCTCCGCCGGATAGTAAATTTGCTCTGCATTCCATGCAATGACCTACGGCTTTTAATATTTTTTTGGCCACATAGCCAGCGACATACGCATGGATTTGAAGCACTCCGGTTGACGGTTCCGCCGAGACAGAAAATATATCTGTATCAGCAACATTGGGCAGAGACTGTATTCCTTCTTTTGCAATATCTGGAGTGTTTATATAATGTTGCAGTGAAGTCAAAGCCCCATCATTCTCATAGTTACTACCAGGAGAGTGGCTAGACAAAATTGGTAATGATGAGGCTTTTGAAAGAATGTACGACGGCAGTGCACGTCGGATTGATATTTCTGACTCCATTGCTTCTTATAGTCCTGAAAAAATTCTCCAGGGGATCTTGGTTGAAATTTCGGACGCAAACATATTCAAAGCCTAAATTCCGGAGTCTCGTATGCAAATATTTAAAATTTTGAATAGTTTGCGTCCAATTTCGTATCGTTGGGGGCACAACAGCTTTTCCATTTTTAATAAATTTCATTGAATTTAGCACTTTCGTGGCTTCACTTCAAAACTGAAGATGTACGGGATGGGAAGACACAGCACATCTCAGTAGCTTTTCATGCGTACCGGTGAGTGCTGATCCATTGAAACTATTGAATAGCGAATCGATAAATGAAACAAAGTCAGCAGTGTCTAGGGCCTCCTCTGACAACAACTTCCCCTGTCCTGTAACAAGAAATGAATAACTGTTTAAATAAACCAGTATGGTTGTTATTGTGTTCATGATAAATGCAATAAATGGTATGTGCATTTTAAGAAGCGATAATAGTAGAATGTGATGTGGATTTGATAGAAGTTATCAATAATAAAATTACATACCCCACTTCACGTTCGCCTTAATCCCAGCAGAAATTCAATGCGACAGTACTTGGGCAGCGTGCCTCACCTTCATTTTTCTTAATTTCTCTTTATATATATGCTCATCCGTTAGTTTGTAGCAGATGACTACTTCATCTTTTACATCCATTTCATATAGTTGCACTATATGATCCCAAGAAGCCCTTTGCTTGTTTTTCCTCCAAGTGAAGGTTACTTGGGAATCGATGAAGTTGGTTCGCACTCCCTTTAACAAATGTGGCGGATCCTAAAGCGGAACCATTTCCATGTCATTTACCTCGAACCCACATAGCCTGTATAATTAAAATGGACATTAATTTTTCTACTACACTAACAATGTGGGATTTATACAAAAACGCACTGAAATACTCAAGTTGTGCCCAACTCTGTGTGGTTAGATGTGATATAAATGAAGTCGGAGGACTATTTGAAGGTTCCAAAGAAACATTTTTAATATTATTGAATATGAATTTTGCTATCTTACACTCACTAATATACTTTTTTTTCCTGAAACTATTTCTTTAGCAGAAGCTAAAACTTTTAACTACTTATAATTTATGTTTAATAGAGTTTACGGACAACGATTTATATTATTTAAAGAGCGGATTGTTTCACTCTCCTGCTCTGGATATTTTACTTAATTAAATATCATATATTTAAAATGTTTAAGTCGATTTTTAATTTTTTGTTTGTTTGCCTTAAAGGGCGGAAGGAAGATCTAAAATATAATTAGCTTTCGCTCAACACGGTTTCTCTCATGGAGAATACGAAGTATATCTCAGAGAGAATGTCTAGTTTCAAAGTGATGTTAATTGAATGTACCTACAATTTAATGTTGTCCTCTTCAAAGTAAGTTCCTTTGGAATGCATACAGCGTTTCAAACGAGTTTTCCATTCCTAGTAACTATTCTGGAAGTCTTGTTCTGTTAGGCTGTTTAGAACCTACATCGACACTCTTTCTTTTTATTAATTCTGAGGCATACATCGTATTTATTTGACTACTATGATATGATTGATTGTATTGAGTTGCTGAGATACGTTTTCGGCTCATTTCAGTTTTAAAGAAGGGTTTTAAGGTATAAAAGCTTGAAGGAAGTTAGATTTTGATCGATGCATTGATTAACTAGTAACTAAAATATTTTCTACCAGTTTTTCACTATAAACACAATAGATTTGTAAATCCCATTTTCATATTGATTTAAAGTTACACTGAGATGAATACATTACCGTATTACTTATATGTATGTAATATATTCAACGTAGCGTAAGCTTTTGTTTCGAATTCATTTCGGCTGAATGCAGTTTGCTTTAACTTTGAATATCAAGGAATTAGTCAGCCCATCATGAAGTGCACTTGAGTTTAACACTTCGCTTATCTTCACCTTCGTAAATTTACCGAGTGAAGCGGAAGCATGCGGTTATTCGATTCAGATGTACAGTGGCAACACTATGATCTAAAGGTTATCTTAACACAATTGTCGTCTTAGTTTGTCTTCTTCTCTGTGTATTTGGTACTGACTAAGGCTGTAGAAACGAGTGCTGTTAGAAATGCGTGCGGCTCAGTTACTATCAATATTAAAAATAGTGAATGTAATTGCTATTTTAGTTTGATTGTGTTGTTGATGTAGACTCTACGTCAACAAACCCTGTATCAACAACATGTCACAAACTGGGGAATATTATTTCATATATGTATATATATACACATACGGAATAATATTCCAGGGTTTCTGGTCGCGTGTGCTGTTGGTCCCGAAAGGGACCGTTTCGACGAGATCTCACTCATCTTCTGGACGCACTCGTTCGGCTAGCGATCGGAGAAGAAGACGAGTGAGATCTCGTCGAAACGGTCCCTTTTGGGATCAACAGTACATGCGGTCAGAAACCCGGATATTATTCCACATACGGTGACCGCGAAAACATCCGTCACAACATATGTATATATATTCATTCAATCATGCCGCGGTTTTATCCCGGCAACCTAAATTCTTTAAAAGGAAACAAATACCGCGGAAGTCCACAACAACACATCTACACCTGATCTACACACTACCTGTATGCCTTGACTTATACTTTCATCTTGCAATTGGCACCACAGTTTATGATAGTGTACCTAAATTTCAATAACGAAAACTGACCTCATATTCAAAATTTACAATTTTAATGAATAAGTAAATCCTTTCTTCCGTCGTATGTTTTGATGTTTTACATTCACGTTGGTTTTAAATGACTCGAATGTTGTGCGAGACATCGCTTTCCACGTACTTTCTGCAACGTTTATAGACATTAACCTAACGTTTGGTTATAATTACGAAAAACATTGTTGCAACATTTTCGTTCCCATAAATAATAATATTTCAGGTTGAATGACTAGGTTTTTCTTGTTACGAGAAAATAAATTATTTGGAAATGACGTTGAAATTTGTTGCAAGACCTGTTGTCTATCAACAAGGAAATAATATATAATTTCATAAGGTTCCATGAAAATAAATTACTTTCACCAAGAAATAATTACTTTCTTATATGTGAGAGTGAAAATTAGTTAAAGTTAGTTATTCTCACTTAAATGCAGCAATTTTTCCTGTGTGCAGATAATATAACTTTTTTTCGGCGTCTTCAACATGAAATGAGTTATTTATATTGTCGATTTTTAGTTTTCGCCGTAAATCATCCATTTTTTTAGAAAACTAAATTTCGGCGTGGCACTTTTTTGTCATTTAACCAACTTTGTATATCTTACCGTTCACAAGGTTCCGATAGCTAGCACACTAACTACAACACCTGTATACAGTATAAGTCTATAGCGAAAAATAGACGTTAGATTGTATAAATAGAACGTTTCGTAGCTGTACCTTTTGCGGAGTACCCTTTTTTTGGTCAACTCGTTTCAATAGTTCCTTAGTCGTACGCTAATAGAACGGACATTGAGATCTACGTCCATGAAACGTGGACACCACGTAGTCAGTTGGTGAGTGCGTGTTTCCAACGTTTCGCGTCGCGTCCCCGTTATTGATATTCGACGTGCGCTTGCGTCGCGACGCCAAGGGTTGTATTCGCTCACCCCTTAGAGGTTTTAGTCATCGTCGCGACGTTCAACTCGGAACGCGCCTTTACCACGCGTCAGTGTACTTTCGTCCGTCATCATACTCAGACCAGTCATACTTACACCTTGTACATAATACACTTATGTCTGTCATGCCACTGTTATTTGTTATTGTATACGCGTCGACGTCAGTCGCTTGAATTTTCTTCGTCGCTTTTCGGCAACTTTGGCATCCAAGAAGATTAACGCAAGATTGTTTACTGTAAGTAGTAATTGTAAATACCGTACGTCCGCCGGTTTAGTCATTTTCTCTGCGTTCCGATGTTTTTCGACGACGCTATATTTGGGAAAACGTGTTTGGAGGTTATTTGTTTACATAGATGATCGATGCACTTTATTTTTTACTTACTTTTACGCGTTTACTTGTGTACTTTGATTGATGCTTCATTTTTTGTTTTTTTCTTTATTAAACGATGAAAATTAAAATAATATTTACATATAATATATATGTATATCTCCATTTATATGAATTTCTGCAGAAAATTTTTGTATTCTAAAATTATTTAGGAAGGTGATGCATTATTGGTATTAAAATTGAATTAATAGTCATAGTGTCGTTAATATCATATATTTGAAAATATTTTTATTGGGTTTAGTTATTATAAGTTTTCATAAATGTTGTCTTTGATCGATTATTGTTTGGATAATTTTCTTATACAAAAGATTTAAAATGATAATGTAATTAGTACATGGAAAAAGGATTTTGCTAAAATACTTACCACTTAAATGCTCTAAGTGATGCTTACGTTGGGAAAATAGTTTGAAAAAAGGGACCCCTTTCCCGTTTGGAGTAATTCAAAAATATTTATATGTATAAATATAAAATTGGTCAGGTAATAATCTAACAGTCTTGTCACAATAGTTACTTCAAATTAGAATATTATGATTTATATTGGTAGCTTTTGAAATTTTGTGACGTTAATTAAAATATAGATATATTAAATTGGTTAAATCTTAATATAAACAATATTATTAGAACTGTTTGCTTCGTCTCACTGGAGGGGTTACCTTAACGGCTTCGTAATAATTCAAACAAAATAAAATAAGTAATGCTACGTAAGAAAATAATAAGCATTTATACGTTACAGGGGCTGCTTTAGTTCGATTAAACATCTGCGGCTTTATTTATGTTTCTCCAGCTGTTTCAGTTTGTGATGTTCGCTGGTGTTGAAAGTATCTTATATAAAGAAAATATTAACCTTTGATTTCTTGAAATTGTTTTACCGAATTTTGCACCACCCTCGCAGTTGCCTCATCAAATTATATATATATATAAATTTAAAGTTTCTTTGGTATCACCTTTTCATTGTCGTGTAATTCATTGCAAATTTTATGAAGAGCCCACGATTTATCTTGTCCAAGTTTATCTCTAAAATAAGTAAGCTATACTTGCTTTATGGAAATCATGATGAATTTTTATTTGTGCCAATGTTTATTTGCTACATATTTAACAGTATACATTAGAATTGTTTCGTTAACGTTGTTCCGAAGAATTCATATCAACAATACTAATAAATAGCTAAACGAACGTGCTAATGATTAAACAAGTTATATGCACTGTTTGCATATCCACTTATCCAGCTTAAAATGTACATGGATTCATATTGCATAATGGTGCGTAGTCCTGTGTAAGATTATGCAACAAACCTAGTATTGGGTAATAGTGTCAACTGTATGTAATATTACATTACTTATGCGATTTTCGTTGGTTTTAAATAATAAATTTTAATTTTCCTTGACGTTACTAGCATTAAAATTTAATTAGATGTAAAATTAAAAATTTCACGATTACCAATGGGATTCGAACCCACATCTCCTGTTCACTAGACAAGCGTGTTTTCCATTTATGCCACGGAGACCATAGGAACGAATTACTTTTAATACCTTGATGTAGTAATGTTTGTAGATATAGCATAATATCTGGGCAGACCCAAGTTTTGTAAATAGAAAACGAGCTTGTCTTGCGAAAAGAAGCTGTGGATTCGAATTCTACCGAAAACGGTGAAATTTTTAATTTCACAATTAATTAGATTTCAACGTTGATAATACCAAGGGAAATTAAAATATCTGTAGTACTGTTGGGTGATATGGGAGCAATATCAGGTAAAATTGTGTAATCTGCAAACATTAGCGGTGTGTTCAGAATGAACGACACAAAGCTATCTCATTTCGTAAAAAATGCAATGACAACAAAAGAAGTTTAATTGTATTAATATAAAGAATTAATAGTAAAATATTAAATAAATTTAAGTTTTAGAACTTCTATAGTGTTTTATGGGCATTTTAGGGTTCTAATACAAATTCTTAAGTTAAATAGAGTGTAATAGTTGAGATAATTGTCGTAATTAACATTTTAAAAATCCAGTTTTTGAAAGGAAACTGCGTATAAATTTTATTTTATTTTCGTGTCAAGACTTTACAGAAGCTGGAATTTTCGCTATATACCCTACCATGTCATGTTGTCGACAAGCTGTATTCTAGACGCAACTTCAAAAATTCTATACGTACTCTCAATTCATCATTTATTAATCTAGGAACAATAAAATTGTATCGCTCGAGTTGGTAAGGTTACTTTAATCATATTTGTTTCCCATATTTCACGTTATCATTGGTTGCTTTTCGTATGCAGCCCATGGTAGATGTGAGCAAAGGGTCAGTATGTAAATGTACCGATGGTGCGGTCTGCATGTATAACGAAAGGACATTCATTGTTTGTCCTGATCGTTTATGAGCGATGACGTAAAAAGACCGTAAGGGAAAAATATATTTTCAGTTGCGGGCGTGTCTGTTTTTTTAGCGGGCGCGTAGTCCAGCGTATTTTATTACCCACGGGTAGAGTTTCTTCAGAAAAAAGTATTACTTAAATTTTTTAAATATTTTTGTAGAAGACTATTTAATTTTGTTTTGGGGTAAAGTGGTAACAATAGTATAATTTTAGGAGAAAAAAATATGTTAAATATAAATAAAGAGCGATCGAATAAATTTCGCATTGAAGTGAGCCGTGGATATAAAATACGAGGTAGGCACCATAAATTCTCATCCTGACAGGCATATACTGGTACAAGCGTGTTCAAACATCGTCGCGGCATGCATGCACGCGAGGTCTACACTATAAATATGACGGTTCGAAGAGTAACAGTTTTCAGTAGTTCGCCAACCAATGTGACCTGCGCATGAAAATGTCTGAAGTAATGAAAATTAGATACCGTGCGGTTATCAAATTTTTAACAAAATAAGGGCATACGCCTAATAACATAAAACAAAGTGTAGACAGCGTTTACGGTGATTCATCTCCTTCGTATTCCACTGTAAAAAAGTGGGCAAAACGTTTCCGTTTGAGACAAGAATCACTGGGAGACGCTGAACGGTCGGGTCGACCAACTGAAATGATAATCCCTGAACAAATTTCAATTTTTGAAGATCTAGTACTAAAAGATCGCCGTTTGAAAGTGAAGGAATTAGCAGTGATAACAAACATATCCGAAACAAATATTCGCTGACTTCTCCATGATCATTTGAATATAATTAAAATTAGTGCAAGATGGATATCGCGACTTCTTTCTACTCTCGAACGTGAACGCCGAGCCGAATGTGCGTGGTTGTTTTTAAACACGTGTGGAGAAGACCCAAAACCGATTTTGAACTCCATTATCACAGGGAATGAAACAATGGTTCTGTTTTTCGATTCCCTATCGAAAAGAGAGACTGGCCACAACCTGATGAACGTCGTACCAGAAAGGTGAAATTCGTTCAATCCACGAAAAAGGTAATGGACACAATATTCTGGGATTGTGAGGGCATTTTGCTAATTGACTATAAAGCGCGCAATACAACTGTGACCGGCACATATTATGCGTTTTTATTGCATAAATTAAGGGACAGTATTCGTGCAAAGCGTCGTGGAAAATTGACATAAAATTGCGATTATTGCAAGACATTGCTATCGTCCATACTGTCACCGTATAGTCCGGATATGGTTTCTAGTGATTTAACACATGAGCTGAAAAGTCCCGGGCCTAACAAAGAAAACACGGTTTTTTTGGTTCAAAATTAGCTTTATTGATCAACGTAATCTCCATCAAGAGCAATGCAATCATTCCAGCAACGCTCTAACATTTCAATACCACTTTTGTAGAACGATTTATCTTTTGCCTCAAAATAGGCCTCAGTTTCAGCGATAACCTCTTGATTCGTGCGAAATTTCTTACCGGCCAGCATTTTTTGAGGTCTGCGAACAGCCAGTAGTCGCTGGGAGACAAATCTGGCGAATACAGTGGGTGTGGGAGCAATTCGAAGTTCAATTCACGTAGTTTTGCCATTGTTTTGATTGACTTGTGACACGGTGCGTTGTCTTGATGAAACAAATTTTTTTTCTTTGCCATATGCGGTCGTTTCTTTGCAATTTCGGCCTTCAAACGCTCCAATAACGCTATATAATATTCACTGTTGATGGTATTTCCTTTCTCAAGATAGTCGATGAATATTACACCACGCACATCCCAAAATACCGAGGCCATAACATTTCCAGCCGATTGTTGTGCTTTCAGGCACTTTGGACGAGGTTCACCAGTTGCTGTCCACTCAGATGACGATAGTTTTGATTCCGGAGTGAAGTGATGGATCCATGTTTCATTCATTGTCACATATCGACGCAAAAATTCCGGTTTGTTCGGTTTGTTACGTTTAAACATGGCCAAACACTGCTCAGAATCATCAACACGTTCTTGTTTTTGGTCAACAGTGAACAAACGCGGCACCCACTTTGAACAGAGCTTTCTCATAGTCAAATGCTCATGCAATATAAAGCCAATACGTTCTTTTGATATCTCGACGATGTCAGCTAACTCACGCAACTTCACTTTTCGATCATTCAAAACGATTTTGTGGATTTTTTTGATGTTTTCTGGTGTTACCCCCTCATTTGGACGTCCACTGCGTTCTGCACAATCGGTGTCTCTACGACCGCGTTTGAAGTCAGCAAACCAACGTTTTATTGTTGTTTCTGATGGAGCGGAGTCCGCATAACACTTTTCAAGCCATTGCTTCGCTTGAACGGTATTTTTTCCCATCAAGAAGCAGTGTAAAATTAAAACACGAAATTGTTTTCGATCCATTTTTTTGAAAATAACAAAAGTAGTGTGACTCTTAGGACAATAATTCACAAACTAATGAATAGAATATCATGAAATTTTAACAGCTGTCTTTTGAAGGTTAGTACTGAGAGAAAGGTGACTGCAATAAAACTAGCGTCATCGATGTGTTAGGCCTGGGACTTTTCAGCCTACGTGTTATATTTGTTTTCTAATTTAAAAAAGGCCTTAGCTGTTATAGAACATTTTAACGGAAAAACTTCAATTATTTTTACAAGGGTATCGAATTAATAATTAATCGTTGTAATAAATGTATAGAGCGGGGATTATATTGAAAAATAAAATTTTTTATATTTTAGTTTCTTTTTTCTGTATCGGGCCGAGAATTTATAGCGCCTACCTCGTAACTGTCGGAGATTATTACTTATTATGTTCTCCTATTACTTTTTGGTAATCTTATTTAAATGTCAAATTATAATACTGTTCCATGTTTTCCATTTTTCTTTTAAACTGCTGAAAGTGACCACTGCCATATTCAAGACATTTGTCACGTGTTTTTCTTACGCTAGAAAACACATTTTACACCGTAGCATCATCAATGTCATTAATACTCTCTACAATTCTATTTTGAGGATGCGCGATTTCGATTATTTAAACCTTACAAACGGCATTTCTTAAAAATAGCAAATAAGAAGAAGTTGCAAGGTTCAATATCACATGATCTTGGGGGAAATTCATCTTCAGTGTTTAAGCTCTTTAAGCGGTTAAGGAAAAATGTTGCAGCATATTAATCCTTTTACCTGCTGTGTATGTCTTGGTTCTGTCTTATTGAAAATAACCATGAGTAATTTCTTCTTTATTTAGTTGATTAATAAAGGGAAATAGAATTTCTTTTCGACACCTGTTCGCTGTTAAGTTACTATTATAAGAAAACGGACTAATGATTCTCCTACGACTTATACCACACCAAACACCAATTTTCTGTAGATGTTTCAACATAAAAATTATCAGGATTTTCTGTGAATTGACATAACCATTCAGATAAAATCATGCTTCATCGGAAAAGAATGTCTTATCAAGCAGGTTATTGTCGAAATTATTTAAACACTATTGACAAAATGTTATTTTTCGAGGACGATCAACAACAAAGCAAAATTTCTTGAAAACAGGTTATGCGATAAAGAAATAAATGCAAATCTTTTTTCAAAACCGTATGACAAATACCAAATGATACGCCAGTTAGTTGAGATAAAACGCGGATGGAGGTTCCTGGTGCATTATCCACAATTTCTCTTACATTATTAACAAGGTCTATAGTACGCTTTTTCGGTCTACCACTTCCTTCTCTTCACTTAACGTTAATGCTACTTTTATAAAAAAATACGTAAATGCTTGTTTATCTCGTACAGAAATGGAAAGTGTACGATTCAGCCTAGTGGTATTCATTTCATTTCTAAAATATCTGAAAAATCTCTACATTTCTCAAGCTGGGAAGTTCAACTATGTATGCCGGTTATTGTATCAGATCTTCAGCAACTTTTCTTGTTAACGTAGATGGAAATATTTTAGATTTGCAAGAACTGGGTGGTTTGGAGTCAAGCAAAATTGCCAGAGGTTATTTACAAGAAAACCTGGTTAAGAAGAAACGTTTCAATAAGCTATGTGTCAAATACTAAAGAATCAATTGAATGTTGATGCAAATGGTAGAGAAACTGATGATTTAGCGATTGCACACACGAATGCCACGCCTTTTACATTTAATAACTGAGACAAAATTTCATGTTCAAAAATAAACTTGTATTATAATTTTGTATCTAATTTATTATGAGTTTGTATCTAACGTATTATGAGTAACTAAGTTAACCTAGTAATATTATGGTTTTAATAATTATCAGTAATAGTTTAACATAGAATGAACTACGATACTAATTGCGATAATTCAATTAGTTCCACTTATACTTGCGTCTAACTACATTATAAAAGTTTAATGCTAAAGATTGAAATTCTCTATAAAAAGTTAAATTTCGTTAACGAAAGCGAAGTTTATTCAGAAGTAACTCGCTATACTAAAGAAAAAAGTCGGTGATTTCTAAAGTTGTTCAACTGAATAAAAATACAAAACCGTGAACTTTAAAGTAGAAACAAAACAAGAAAAGTAGGGGAGGATCCTTTTTAAGCGAATACCAATTAGTTAAAACAGTTGTTTTAAAAAAAAGATGCGGAGACCAACGAGTACTAAGATGGGCACTCAGGTCTGCCACAAATCAACCGCGGCTTATCTACAAAAACCACACGAAAAGAGAAACCACCTAAACTACGTTTTACAAATACCGCATTCGAAGTCGGTCTGCTTTCGTTATCGGTTTGTTTCAAGTAGACGTGGATTCGTATTTGTGTTTCCTATTTCATTAACTTTCAGGTACAATTTGTGTTGTTTGAAGAAGAGGAAGAAGATGAATAACGTCTATTTAATAAAATATTATTTTTAATTTACTGAACATATACTGAAGTTTATATTGATTATTTGAAAATTTCTTCAGCATCCGGTTTAACAGGAAATGCTTTCTATGTATATTTCAAAGTGGTGCACATGTGTATTGCTACATTTAGGGATATAAACTAAAAAACCATTACCAAAAATATCGAGATTAAATTTTTTATGATAAAAATCTCATACAGAAAATTAATAAAATCTACCTAGTAACGTAAAATCAAGATATCTTAGAAAACTCAGTGAAACTTGATTGATACTACAATAAATGTTCAAATAGTACTTCGTTTATAACTTGCCAGTGATGTAATAGATTATTATATGTCTCATTAAATTCTGTGTTAGTTGAGGCATAATGCGGTTGATTTCTTCAGTAACTTGTCCTTCTAAACTGTGAGGAGACCTTTGGAAGATCTCATGAATTTGTTCTAGTTCCGAGATTATTTTCTTGAACTGTTATTAAAACATTCATATTGGTGTTTTCATCGGTTGTTGTTTTTAGACGCGCACTTCTTGAAAAATCTTTTGCTTAGCAAAATGCCACGTATTTTTGAATTGCCCGATATGCAGAGCCTCTTCCGATTTGGCATTTTGGATAAATAGTTTTAAAGAAAGTGCGAACTTCTTCAAGGCAAGGTTGAGGTCCCTTATGTCCATGCGTAGTCAAGATATGAATTTGCTCAAATTCTGTTTTACTGTTATCGTAGTTAATTACCAGAACCAAAAGGTAACGACATTAATAACTTTCAAAGATATCTTGATTTTATATGGCTAGATAGTTTTTTCCATTGTGCTTTTATCAATAAGAACAACGATGTTGATATTTCTGAAAGTAGTTTTTTACTCTGTATCAAAAAAAATTGGAATTATCTCCTGTCAAATCGAAAGTGAAAAAAATTGAAATATAATAAATTTGTTATTTTCAACTATATGGAAATTGGAACACCAAGAAGGAAAACGAATTTTTTGGCCAAACTTAGCAGAAGCGTAAAACAAATATAATAGTTGTTTATGTTTTCAAAGAAAGAGGGCAAAAGATTAACACGATTTAATTTTGTATAATTAACAATACTCGTTACTTTCACACTCCCTCACTTTTCATTAGGATTATGGCATTGATTCCATTAGGTTTGGGTGGCCATGGAAAGATATCGACATCATCCTCTTGGAGCCGGTTGAGGAAAATTCTCACAAGGTGAGGACGGATATTGTCCTGTTGGGAAAGAAGGTCTTCGAGCTGTTTAAGAAATTGGGAAGTATGGGATAGTACTTCCTCATCAACGTAATGTTGGACGTTCAAGCTATCTCGGATGAACAACAACTGAGACTTACTTCATATGACATAACACTTCGTACCATAACTCCCACGGCTGGGTGCATATATCTTTCAACAGAAAATATAGGCGCGTTATCCCTACGTCTTTGTCTAACCTTCGTGTGGCCATTATGCATTCCTGTATAAAATTGAGATTCATCACTGAACACCATTCCACGTGGCTATACGTTCCAGTGCATTGGCCATCTACATCATTTCTAACGTTGCTGTCGGTGTTGAGTCGTTTGTGGTAACACAAGATGTGGTCGATAGAATTGCTAAAAATATTGATTTTTAGCGATAAATGGCTCTGAAGGTTGTAGAATGACTTTTATTACCTAGCCATAGATTAGCAATTGACCTAATATTACAGAGTCGCTCTCTTAGTGCTATTAAGCAAGGTGGGGTTCCTGTCGAATTCGCGCAACTGGTGGTAATTTCCACTCTAGGCATAATTAAACGCTCATTAAATAAATGTGTGATAAGAAAAAACGGTGAAAATTGAATCAAAGTTCACAAGAAATATGCCTGACATTAATGTCAGGAAAGATTGGAAGAAGTGCCAAGTATGCCATGACCACACCGCAGCAAAATTATAATCAATTGTTATCTTTGATTGGTTAAGTTTGGTTAAAAAGTTCGCACCACTTCTTGGTATTGAGATTTCCATGCCTTGAAGTATATATCATATATCTACACCAAATTTAAAAAAAAATATGTTTCAAATAACAAGGTTATTTGACCGTTGCCGCACTTTATACTAACCCTGTATGTGACTTTATTATTGTTCATTTGTTTTAGAAATATAATATACCTACTAACGGATATGTTTTATGTGTTAATTGATTTGCCAAGCACTTCTTCGAAAGTTTGTACCTAAAAGGAATAAAGAAAAAACTACTTACAAGGCAACAAGTAATAATTCATTAAATTTTCGATGAATTTAATGTTTAGGTTTGTACTTTGATAATAGATTTTGTTGCTTCCACAATAAGTGTTTTTGTAATAAATTGTCCATTATAGTGGCAAAAGGTGCAATAAATTATAGACCCAGTTTAATAATTGTGGTGAATTCATTTCCCAGTGATCTCTTATTCTTTTTTGTCGAAAACGACAATTTTGCACCAGGTAAATGTATTTTATAACAGTACACCAACACTACTTACCTTATACTTAACATAATAATTGTGCTAAATGTACCTACTTATGGTAGTGGTGAAATCACATGGGACAATGTGAGGAAACAAAGAACGCTAACACATGGATATGTTTCTGCCTACCCGGTGTCATTTGTTTTTCTAGGCATTTTAGATGTGTTTTTAATGCTTACTTTATAACTGTCAATGATAGTTGGAATTCGAGGATCGTGTCTGTTCACGAAAACGTAATCGAGGCGATGTAATCTTTTATATTCTTAAACACGGGGTTAGTTATTGTTCACTACTCAGATTCTTATTTATTTCATTTTGTTGCTGCATACAAGTAGCAATACTTTAGTGAGAAAATGGATATATGATTTTTATGTAATTAATGATAGAGGTTGGTTGAACGAAGTGAATGTAAAATAGGTGAGAAATTTACGTTCTTTCAAAACTCTGTTCTATTATTTTTAAAGAAAACCAAGCCCACCTCTTAAAAGAAGTTTTTTAAAATATGAAAATAATTAATGGCCGAGCTACATGGAATAAATAATGAACGCGGTGTTTTCCCTTTTGTCTTGAAAAAGGAGACTTCAAAATTAATTCTGCTTATCCACGGCGTACAAGAAAAACGTAAATCCGCATATTGTATTTAAGAGGAGGTGGGCGGCTTTAAGCGAAGATTGCATGACAGTATTAAGCCCTCTTGGAAAAGTTATAATAAATCTCCTGCTTAAATAATTGAAGATATAGCGAGATGGACTGCGAACCGTGTTACGGTTTTCATTAGAATGCTGTTGTTGAGCTGTTGTATACATAAGAAAAGGTACGTTGTGGATGGGTATATACAGAAGCTACACTGAACGGGGCTCACGGCGTTTTTTTTTCATCCGATAAGGGTTTCGCTTTCCTCTTCCACGGACACCCCATAAATAAATAAACGGAAAGGATTACGAGCCTGTTATAGTTTGTATGGAGGAAATAAATAGGAAGTTGCATCTCTTCGTTTGCGGAACTTTAGAAGGTTGGAAGGTGCTGTTTTAACATGAAATCTAGGAAGAATAAATTATATACCGTTTATTTATCGAATTATTATTGAACTTCAATGCATAGGATATAAGTCTAAGAAAAACGGTATTACAGATTGAACAATTTTAGATATCGTTGGCACACATGAGTGAGCATAGGCGATGCGGACGCAGAAATGTTTACGCATAAAATAATGATGAAAGATATATTATATAACGTGCTGAGACACTTACTGCTTTAAGAAATTTCTACGAAATCACAAACTGGGTGGCATCCATTAAATATTAGAATCATTGAATATGTTTCCACACTTGTTTCAGTCAAATGAGTACGGCGTGGGGAATAAATGTTATTTAATGATGAAAACGACCGTTTCACATCGAGTGATGCTATATCGCAAATTTAAAGTAATCCTTGTGACAACTTAATGGACTTAATGGTTTAGTTGTTTTGTGCAATAACGGGCTAAACCCAGAAACACTATATAACACACATAAACACAAATAAAGGTATTGAAAGAGGCGCAAGCGGCAAATGATTATTATGTCGGTTAAGCGACACAGCTAGTAACAACAAAGAGGAGAAATATATATTGATCGCAGTTCAAACATTAATTAACGAAGTAATGGTACCAATTAAAATGGAATATGCACGTTACCGCGAGTATTAATATTTTCATTTTTGGAAAGGTGTACAATTTTATTGAAGAAATTATTAGTTACTACTTTAATTAATTAAAGTGATAATGCATTTTATTTCAGGATTTGAACAGAATAAGACACATTTTCATTACAGCACCTTATTGAGGTCAGAACAAGTACATGTACTATATCATTTCATTATTTTAAGATTAATTGAAAATATCTATTGTTCAGCGTTGAAGCGTAATGGTCATTTGTATCTAAATTAATATTCTGTTCTTTCGGCAGAGGCGTCGTTTTCTTCTGACGTTGCGTCTTTGACACCAGAAAAGACTAATACCCCGCCTAACATTGCAAGGCGATGCTCTAATTGTGTCTGGAAGAAAAGCAAAGCGACGCTTACAAACTTCCTAAGGTCAAATTCGTCCCCATTTGTCCTCTTTGTTTACATAACGATGTAGAAGGCGCCTGGACGCCGCAGAAGAGAGAACTGAGTCCTTTTACAGTGTCTGCCTGGTCGTAAAGAATATATCCTAATAAAGAATCGCTCTTCAGAATGGCTCTGCTGCGCTTTTGTGTTTACGAGCACTTTGCCGCAAATAAAATTAATAGCTTACTTTAGTGCGCTGTTAGAAGGACGCGTTTAGCAGAAAATGTAATTTGAGAGTAATTAAGCATAGGATATATGTATTCATATGAGAACAATATAGAATATCAAGATTCGATTAAGTGTTCGTACAATTGTTATTACCTTATAAACATTACGTGCAGGAAGGTCTCTCATATGTAGTTTAGTCAATAGTTTCAGATTACCAGTGTTTTCTGAAGTTCTCTAATTTGATATTAAAACAAAGGTAAGGGCATTAGGGACTATAAAAATTGAGAAGAGGCGTCTGGTAGAATTAATATTCTAACCGTACAAGTTAGCGATGGGATAGTTTAACGAAAGGAACAGAACCGAAATGAATCTCTTCGAAAGCTCTTTTAATAAACAAGTACCCATTATTTTTTATGCGCCGGAATAATTATATTTTTGTTGCCATAGGATGATTATATGGACGTTGTCAATGTGATATGCAAGGTTCCTTTAAAATGAGCACCTATTTTGTGACTAAATTACTGAATATCGGAGATTTTGAAATGTGTATGATTAATTTTAAACATATTCAAATTTTTATATACGCAAGCAATATAACAAAACTAAAACATTTATTAATAAATAAGGATAGTAAACAAAAATTGTAAATATGATAATTAATAGGAAGGGAATTGATCATATTTGTATAATAGCTAATATACATGGACATTAATAAAAATCAAGTAAATTTTGCTTTTATTTAATTGAATGCTATATAGGCTGCATGCAAAACTGTTGTCATACTTCACTTCATTCGATTTCTTTTTACTATTAAGCAAGTTAGGTGTATAAATTATACTACTCACCTACTCGCTTTAATTATATATATTTAATATATTTAATTTATTAAATCGTATTCTACGATTCCTTTTACGACAGAAATATATACCATGAAAAATTATCTGTGTTGAATTTGTTATAGTTCAATTATAGAAATAGTAAGCCATTTTAATGTCTTCTTACATTATTGTTAATAAAATAACTGACATCAGTCGGTAATCTCATACTCGTATCTCATAAGTCTAACGTCTCCTTACCAGCTGTTCATGGAATTTTTCTTGGAAAATTGATATCCAAACGCGGTGACATAAACTGGCCAGCACGTACCTCTGACTTTACACCAACGGACTTGAGGCTACCATAAATCAAAGCTATACAGCAATACTTCTCAGCCTCTCAGAGAATATTGCAAAAGAAATGGCAGCTATCTTGGAGAAAATAATGGAACATATTTAAAAGGCATAATTTTTAGAAAATAAATTCCCAAAGCCTGCATTTTAATAAAGAATAAACATTTATTTATTAAACCCGGCAACTACTTTATTATATTCAGTTTATTTTGAAAATGACTTTTAGGACGCCTTATGTAGGCGTCCGTTGATAATATAAATAATTATTTTAGGAGCTTCCCGCAAAAATGTTACTACTAGTTTGAAAATTTAATTTGAATACTTTCGACTTTTTGATTGTAACTGTTTATTTAACTAATTGAATACCAAACAATATTGCTTTGCTTTAATTTGGTATATTTTGAAAACTAACCTAGTGTTATTTTTAATGTATTCATAAATTGGAAGGGTGTTTTTCCTAATTTCTCAATTTTTTTTGGAAAATTTTTCAAGGGAACCCAAAAAGATTGTTCTTACAGTAAAAAGGTGACAGAATAAATAGACACAAGGTAAAGCGGTATAAATATGTAAACAGCTAAATTATAAGAACGAATTAAGAACTTTCTCTTGTCATTAGAGTAGGGGTAGATGTATCGGAAGGAATTCGTCATAGTTTAATATCGTTACAACTATGCCTCGCTTACAAAGTTCGAGTGATATTAGCGACTTTACCCGGGGTCGCATCGTTGGCCAGAGTGAACGCGGCGCTTCGCAACGTGAAATAAGTAAATTTTTAAATATTCCGTTGTCCACAGTTAACCGTGTCATTACACAATTTAAACGCAAGGAAAAAGCAACAGCGGAGCCGAGACCAGGTCGTGCCGGACCTTCTGAAAGAAGTAAGGGGCTTGTACGCGAAGTATTAAGAGAACAGCGAAAAAGTACAGCTGAGCTTGCGGCAACTTCATAGAAAAGTCAGCGCACCGTTCTGGGATACCCCCACAGTGTGGGGATGTATAAAAGGGTGGCAAAGAAAAGACCTCTCCTTACGGCGTTTCAAAAACTTCGCCGAATAGCTTGGGCAATCGAAATGCGAATGAAGCCGGAAGAGTTCTGGCGGTCTGCCATTTTTTCAGACGAAAGCAGATACAGCCAATTCAGTGATAGTGGTCGTACGTGGGTATGGAGACGTTCGTCACAGCAATTGGACGACCAATTTTTGCATCAGACGGTGAAATACGGCAGTGTGAACATCATGGTGTGGGGCGCGATATGGTATGGTGGAAGATCGCAATTAGTAATCTGCGACGGAAATATAAATGCGGCAAAACATATCCAAATATTAACAGAAGGACTACTACCGATATTCGACAACGCCATTTTATCTAAAGAAGACGCCACTTTTATGGAGTATGGAGCACCCTGCCACAAAGCAAGAACAACAACCACATAGAAAGAGGAACAGGGGATTCGGATTTTACCATGGCCAGGCCAATCACCAGATATGAATCCGATAGAGAATGTTTGGCACGTAATCCAGACAAATATGACGAAACGACCCAGAAAACCCAGCAATGAGGAAGAACTCGTGGCAGCTGTTACAGAAGACTGGTTAAATATTCCAGAAGACACCATTAATCATTTAATAGATTATATGCCACGACGACTCGCAGGACTTCACGCAAGTAAAGATGTATCGACAAAATATTAGTCTAATTTAAAAATTTTAAAATATTTTGTATATATAACGAGAATAGTATGATTTTTTTAATTAGTAAGTGTCTAGTTTATTCTGTCACCCTAGTGTAATTAGCTAATACATATGCAGAACCTATACTGTCATTTCCAAAAAAGTCTAAATGGCAACTGAACCTCTAAGGTATGAATTTATTAAAGCAAATATTTTAGACTATGAGTTGAGTCTCCTGGACGCTATAACATGGTCTCCAGATTTTCTAGAAGCCTGTATGTATGTACGCATGGTATTTCCTTGCATTTACGCTTTGAGGTTTTGATCATTTTAGTTATCGGGGTTGATGTCATGTAGTAAAAATAGTTTGAATAATACAAACTGATAGATTGTTTGATTGATAACCGTATTTTATCTATGATTAATAGATTACAAGAGTATATACATAGCGGAAGCAATGGCATTTAGTTGTGTAATGGGTCCCATTAAATTTAATCGTTCTTAAAGAAAGTTTATGCATGATTAATGCGGTGATGAATAATTACTAACTGTGGCGTACGCATCTCGATAGATAAATAACTGTCAGACGAAATGAATTGAATATATAATATTACTTATACTATATAGCAATCACAATAAACGTTGCTATTTTATTGATTTTCTATGTTCGAAGGCTACACTTGCTTAAAGATTTAAAAATACACGCCGTTGTAATACTGCTCTTTATCCGTTCATGATGAGTTAGTATTGATAAATTAATTTCTGGAAGAATTAAGCGTAATTAACTAGATATATATGCATAATTGCAAATGTAGATCAACGTTTTCGCTAAATTATGATTCTACAATGAATTTGTCCATTTGAATATAAATTCTACGCAACTAAAATTAGAGTTTAAATATAAAATATTATATGAACCAATGTTAGCTAAATAAATGAAAATGTATGGTAATCTATTATTTAAATTTAATGCAAATAGAAATTAGCTGGGACATATAGACAAGGTAGAAAAAGTGTCTACCTTGCAAATTACATGGCACATAAATATATTTTAATCCGCTCAGAATGAAGGTGCTTTCATAAATGCTTTAATAAATACTCGTTTTGGTAGTGCTACAATTTTCATATAGGATTGAGGTCCAGTGATTATGGCAACTAGACCATGTTTTTAGAGATTTGTTTTCCTTTCTGTTTTAAAAGAACTTTCGAAGAGTGTTCAGGGCCATTATCGTTCTGAAAAGTAAACTTATCCCCGACCAAAAATAGACGAGATAGCATCATATGCTGTGCTAAAATTTTGTATGCTGCTTCTTTCTCTACATTCACATGTAGGGTCCTTGATTTAACGTAAATCAAGAGAGCGTATAAAGAATAACACAAAAGTATTGAGAACGATATTGCTAGTGATTCAAAATTGTTTTGTAAATTTATAAACGCTACACGTTCTTTCTCTAGAATTCGTGGGTGTATGAAGGTTAACAGTATAGTTCCTGACATGTCCGCTGATATTGCGCAGACATGTTCTCAAGTGTATTTATCACTAACATACTTCCGCCAATGTACACATCGAAAAATAGCCTAGGAAGAAATACCTAACATAATGCCGCTTAAATGCAGCTACTCATGTTATTGGTAAGATTTTCGCGAGAAGAACAATGTGAGGAGAGAATGGACGCTAACACGAGAACATGTTTCTGCCTACTTGACGTTTTCAGAGCGGTTGCGAACATCTTTCTCTGCTAGCATTGCAATTCTCTCTCGGCTACTATTGCCGTATATAACCGAGCAATCTAAGTGAGCATTCTTGGCGCTACCAAGTGCCACACGAATACACATTCGCGTGTCGTTCAAACACAGCGAAAGAAACGGGTACAGTTTCCCAACCTTCCTCCCGAGCAGCTCATCGACTGCTAAAGAGAGGACGCTCACCTACAGTGTATAGGGTAACTGTATATTCAATGATCGCTCGGGATTACCAAGATGTAGGTATTAAGAACACATCGAAGAATAGCCTAGAAAGCAATACCTAACATAATGCTGCTTAATTACAGCTACTCATAGTATTGGTGGGCCATTCATGGGAATACAATGTGAGGAGGGAAAGACTCTAAAACGCGGACATGTCTGCGTGTTAGCGCCTTTGTAACTAAACCAGATTTCAATAGTTATTCTTTCAGTACTACTATTTAAATAAACTCAAAGTGACAGTGGTTTGTGGACATGATTTCATGACTATGCCCCGGTGTTATGTGAACATTTTTGCTTTATTTTTAATCTGGTCATTTGCACATTCATTTTTCTATTTCATTGGAAAATCAGCAGGATAACACCACCTTTCAAAAAAATGCAATAAGAGGGATATTCTTCGCTAACAATCCAAGAAGAAATGTGTATACAAAATACCGTGCGCGTGTGGACGGTCGTACATAGGAAAAGCCGGCAAACTCCTACTAGTCAGAACCAAGGAACATCAGAGGCTAGTTCGGATGGTGGAAACGGATAGGTGCCGTTTGGCTCAACATGCTTGGGAAGAGGATCATGGGATTGCATGGAACAACGTAGCAGTACTGGATAAAGAAGACAACGTCACAGAAAGAAAAATGTGGAAAACAGTTTATATGACCATTACGCCGAACGTCATTAGCATACCAAATCTGGAGATCAAGAACGTTTGACTCCCTATGATTAAAGAAAATATTAGCCGAAGAGCGGCAACCACTATACAGAAGACATAAGAATAAAAGTATATGGAGACTAGCTGTCCAGAATGGAGAAGGATTAACGGAATGCGCAACTTCTTATGCGCAAAAATCGCCCTACAGCTTAAATATAATTTAACGCAGTTTAAAACACTCTGTCCGCCTTATTAGCTTAGTGGTAAAGCCTAGTGGAACATGAAATTCGAGAAAAACAAATCGAATTCGCTCCCCATACCAGACAGTTTCACTAAAATAGAGAAGAGATGCCTCAGATAAAATCATCGAACAAATGATGAATCTGGCAAGTAACAGCCCTTCTCAGGGTTACTCTGATGACGGTAGTCACATTGCCGAAACGTCGGAACATAAGTTCAACAAACTATGGAAATAGTCCAAACAACAACTCTGAACATGAAACATCTTAAAACTCTAATATTACGTATTACACTAAACATGTGAAACAATCAAAACCTCAAAAACCACTTAAAATAGTGAAAATAGAATAAAGGAAACAAATAACACAAGAACGTGTATTAAAAGCATAAACAATAACAAGGGGCCATATCAAAAAGTGATACTCTAGATTCCGCGGATTAAAAAGTTGAGTTAGTTTTATTCTATGGTAATAGTTAGGTAATTTCTGTGAAGTATTTTTATTTATGTCGTGAAAGATGAAAATATACATAGCTTAATATAAAGTGCTTCTATTTTATTTTGGAAGTGTTTATAGGAAACATCGTTCATTAAGGCGATCCTTCGGGGGTTGAGACTTACATTTTGTTAATCACCGCTTTCCATCATTTTTAATTATTTTTCACATGAATCCCGGGACTCTGTTTCATTTTTCAATTTAAATCATTCGTGATGATATGTTTATTAATACAAGACTTTTCATTCTTTTTCGAATGCTAAAAATCTGATCGAGGCATTTTCGAATTTTTACCGAAGGTGATGACTCAATTCAATTTTCATATCGATCGATCCGACGCCCTGCAATCAGAGTGCTGCCTTCTACGAACGACTTCATTAAAACATACCTTTTTTATGCCGCCATGATCAAAGCGAAAGTGTTTTCAATCTTCATAAGGAAACTTCATTTCGGCATCGGAGCGTAAAAGTCCAACAATAAACCCCGATATGTTTTACGTTTGATGGTATCTGTCTGGAGTTTACGAGCTTTCGGGCGAACGTAGTACGCTCCAACGAGATGTAAAATATTATCATTAGAATAAACTGTCTAGTAAAAACTTCCCTTCCATATAAAAATGATATAACAGATAAAAAGATGAGGGTCTGCAGTTATTTCTTCTGGAAGAACTTTAGATGTTGTTTAGAGATTCTGGTGAAACTTTGTGATGTTATTAAAATTGAGCAGAACCTAATGGAGTTGTGTTTGCATGTAGTAAAAAGGGTACAGATTTTTTATATTTATATAATTAGGTAATATATTTTAGTAAGATACATTTGGAAAAAAAAGGAAGAAATGAGGAAATTTTAATGGGGTATTTAGATACGTTAGTAATTTGGTAATATTTAAAAGCATATTAAAAGGTATTGACTGAAACTTTATAAAGACCGTGGAATTGCATTACGAGGTGTTAAGTAATTATTTTTACATGATGATGAAATTAGTAGTTCTATATATGCTGATCCAAGTTAAGTGTTAATCATTGATAATAAAAATTTTGAGATATGTATACACTACCGTCCATAGAAGTTTGGACAAGTAAATTTCAAAAACCAAAAAATAAAGAGCAATTAATACTAAACAAATAAACGTATTACTTTTAATAATCAACTACCAAAATCTAACGAAAAGTTCTATTTTTTCTTATTCATTGTTAACAAAATTCTTAAACATTTTTTGTGTCAAAAAATCCACCGTTTGCATTGATTACTGTTCGTTGTTCGCGGCATCTTTTTGATTAATTTTTTGAGGTTTTTGCCTGGGATGCTGTGCCATTCTTGTTGAAAGATATTCCAAAGCTGTTCCTTGTATGCAGGACTGACACTTCGAACTCCTGTGTCAAGTTCATCCTACATTAACTCAATAAGGTTGAGATTTGGACTTGCGACGTCATAACATTTAAAATATATATTTGATTTTGCTCATCCAGATACTGTTAACTGTTAGCATATTCCGGTTGTGTGTATCCGATCGATACCTTGCATAAAAGTAAAATTTTCGCTGATTAGTGGCAGCCTAGAAGGAACGAGGAATGAGGAATGGCATTTCGCGGTACTGCTCTGTCCGCATTATTCCTTCGATTCGATGAAACATTCCTTTTCCTGAGTAAGAAATGCAACCCCAAATTGTGACTGAACCGCCACCATATTTTATTGTTGGTAAAATGCACTCGGCAAGCATCCTTTTATTAGAGGAACGTCTGACAAACTATCCTGTTTTAACCAAACCCTTTAAGTATTGATTCGTCAGTCCATAAAACATTTTGTGACTGTACTACCGTTCAATCCCGATGTTCACGGGCCCACTGTAACATTTTCAGTCGGTTACCCCAGCGTAGCAAACCGTGTAAATTTCCTTCGGTCAGTCGGCGTTTGACGGTGGTAACTGAAATCAGACGTTCACGTCCGCGATTGAATTCGCTTGTTATTTCCGGTGCTGTTTTTCTACGATTTCGCTTACTTGATAGCTGTAGTAGACGCTCGTCCGCTGGGGTGGTTTTTCGTGAGGCACCTGACGGTTACGGTCCTCTAAGTCGCCCGTTTCTTGATATCGGCGATTTTTGCCTGCCGGCAAAACGTTCTTTGTGGAAAGTTATTATACTGGATCATTTAGCATCACCTATTGATTTTTCACGAGTCATTTCGAACAGTGTTGTTTACTTACTGTACCGCTCATCACAATAATATTCAAACTGAACTGTTGTCAGTTTGGTAATCATAGGAACATGAGGTGCTTAATTACTTCCTTTCTTCGTAATACTTTTATTATTTGAGTTGCAGATGTATTTAAGATAGATGTTTATTAAGATTATCATCGTTGAATGCAATAAAGCTTATTAAATTAAAGTATTGTAAAATTTTCACCCTTTATAACTTTTATGGAGGCTAGTGTAGGGTAACTTCTATGGAGGGTAGTGTAGATAGATTATTTTAAATACATTTTTAATAATAAATAAAATGAATATAAGAAGCGAATAATAAATAACGTGTTGCATAGGACGTTGACAAATAATGGCAATGCCTATTTTCAATATCCTCGGCAGGAAATTTAAACTGTTAGTTTTCTAAGATTGCTCCATAGCGCTCTAATGCTGACCAATGTATAACTTACAGAAAAGGCAATTCCATAAAGCATTCATGAGAAAATTGA
This sequence comes from Trypoxylus dichotomus, assembly GCA_023509865.1. Lineage (NCBI taxonomy): Eukaryota > Metazoa > Arthropoda > Insecta > Coleoptera > Scarabaeidae > Trypoxylus > Trypoxylus dichotomus. The sequence continues at coordinate 39,208,017 of CM042074.1, read as the reverse complement.
AATAGTAGCTTGCTTTAATGGAACGTCCTTTATATTTTTAATAATTTTGAATATGAATATTTTAGTTTAAGCTTTCACTGTATAAAAACCAAAGTATACTGAACGATAGGGAAGAAATTACCACAAAATATTTTCTTAGATTCCTGTAATCGCGTGTTGTATTTGTAAATACATGGCTTAGTTGATACTTTCGCCATTACAACGTTGCAGGCGTGTAGTCCGAACTAAAACAACCCTCATTTTCGAACAATATACTACTTAGTATTTTTTAGAAAGTATAGAATTAATTCAGGAACAAGTTGAAAGTGTTTTGGAAAATTACAAAATTGTTGTTTGTTTTAGTTTTTTTCATTAGAAATTGACTTTACTTTTTAATCGAAAATTCACTTCTAGGTTCCGAAACTTAGTTTTTAGTAAATATGGACTTTTTTTCTATATCTGCGAATGTTAATCTTTACCCCAAAAATATCTTATACACCGTTTAATTGAACTGCATGACCTGTTATACAAGTGTGATCTAACATAAGTCGAAGAACTGAAATTAAGGAATATTTCATTTATTGGTTAGTATTTAGTATAGGCTTATTTCGATTTAATATCAGCTGGTATTCTTTTGGATAAGCTTTTTACTGACTTCTGTATTACCAATTTTATTTCATTGCGGATTTGTTGCACTTCTTTAATATTTTTCATTAACTCGTCTTTATTATTGGTATATTTTCCCTAGTGTACGATGTTTTTTAAAACATTTCGCACGTTTGTTATACGATTTAGATCCGGAGAATTTCTGGGCTAATTCGGCAAAGGCAATTTTTTGAGTTTAGTTATACTTTCCGGAACATTGCCAGGCATAAGCAACGTTCTATTATATGGTACTAAATAATTCTTAAAAGAGCTTTTTGTATTGTTTTTAGTCTATACAAAACATGTAATTCTTGATGTGACGGTGGATTATAATTAGAGTTGCTGTTTGGGCCATTTCCATCATTTGTGAAACTTATATCATCTGACGTTTCGGCAGTGTGTCCACCGTCTTCTTCAAGGCACCCCTAAGTAGGGCTGTTACTTGCCAGATCCAACCTTCATTCAATGGTTTTGGTTTGAAGTATTTGTCTTCTCTATTTCTTTATAAGTGAAACTGTCTCCGGTGTGGGATCGAACTCGATTTGTTTTTCTGGGATTTTGTACTCCATGGCACATATAATGTATGACCAAATCATTGCAGAAAGTGATGTTAACTATACTCATAATATAACGTCCATTTGGATTGAAGGTGCTCTATTATCGCCTCTATTCACGTTTTGGTGAGTAGCTTTGAAGAATACTGCACAGTTTTTATAACTTTACCATCTTCTAGAAATGTTCCGTTTCAAGAATATTTTTTTCAATTAGTTCGGCAATTCTTGTTACTGTTTGCCGAGTACTATTCCCACTATTTCACGCTTAGACTATATTTTCGGTCTTAGCAAAATTTTTATTTCTTTTTTTCGTATTCACGTTCTATTTTCTATTCATAGCAACAGCGATTAATCAAAGATTTACAAGTTATTTTAGAATTTATTTAGGTAGGATAATAGAAGTTTTCTAAATTATTTGAAATAGTTTTAATCTAACGGCCAATGACTGCAAATCATTTTAACGGATTAATCTCATCTTTATGCGATATTACATACGCTCATGACGTTGTCTGATTACGCTATTATTTTTCCTTTCAGGATTACTAATACTGTTTGTTACTTTACTTAATTCATATGGGTATCCATTCTTAACGAAGGTTCTGCATTTGACATTTTTTATTATATAGAAAACCTATATTTTACAGGGTAATCCGATTGCATTACTGAAATATTTCTCATATAGACGGCTATTCTCTTTTACCACATCCTGTTTTAGTCTTCTTTAAGAGAACAACCGGTCGCTTTGTCGTTTTTATTTAAGCGCGTCTGGAGCCCATCATGTATTATTCATTAAAGGAACCTTTCTAGTCCTGTCTACAACTTTGTGTATCACATCTTGTTAGGTTTCTTTTATGCAGTAGCGTATCTGATTCAGAGGAAACGACATTGATTTTGTGTTTCTTGCTAAAAGATTTCCATGGACGAAATCACATACTGGGATGCGATCAAAGAGCGGCTACTGCAGATTTAAACTTAGAAGATTATATAAGTTGTACTTTCTGATGCTCTAGTTTTAAGCAACTTTTGTTATAGTGGAGTCGCTCTAAGATTGCATGCACATCATCAAATCTATGATGCAATATCATCCAATGTTGCCATATATGGCAATTTTGACCTTTACAGAAACATAGGTTGTGCATAAAATGTCACTCGCGGTAATTCGTGTGTTCTTAATACACAACTTCTGATCGACTAGTTTAAGCAACGTAAATGTGTCTCTTATAAATAAGCCTGCAGGAACGAGTGCGCACTATTTGAATGCCGGATTAAATTGATGATTAACCGATTTCCGATATTAGAACACACTGGCACTATTATTATTTGTTTGCAATATCAACATTTTACCGAACAGTGTTTTTGTGTGTAAAAGACATGCTAATAGCAAACAACATCGGTTAAATGCGTTATTTATGTGTTAAGTATTTACAACATTCCACAAAATATTGTAGACAGTGAAGAATTTTGAAAGCTTTGGACGAAATACGCTCCAGAATGGTGATTGCCAACAAGATATCATTTACAGTATAATTTTCATCGGAATAAAAACACGATTACGGATCACATAAAGATAGAGGTAAGAGATCAAAAAATATGACTGACGGTAGATGAAACAACGAGCGTTGTGTTAGCGCGCACTTTAAAAGGTGGAGAGGCATCCCTGCCCTTTCTTTTATGTAGTAGAATATTATAGAAGACAAACACAGAAAGTGTAGTAGAAACAATAGAAAATATCTCTGGGAAGTTTAATGTATCGGCAACCCAACTTATAATGTTGGTTATAGACGGAGGTTCGAACATGGTTAAAGCTGGAAAGTTACCAAAACAATCTTATCTGCAATTGTATTATGTAATCTGTCTGTTGCATGTATGTCATCTTGTACCTGAATCTATTAGAAACAGTTATCCAAAAGTAGATTAATGTATAGTTTCTACTAAAAAAGTTTTTATGAAATCTCCAAAACGCATTTATTTTTACACACCATTTTATTTATTTATATGTTATATAATTATATTTATACCCGATGTTAATATTTCTTATATATATTGATAAAAGCATTTCGAAGTTTCTAATATCACGATTCAAATCGAAAGTATAAAATTTTCAACCTCCAGCGTTAGTTCAAATTTCAGAACGTCTAAATTGCAAATTTAAATGTTTATACCTACAGTAGAGTACAGGACACATATAAATAGTGGTAAATTCAACTAAAATAGTTTTTGGATTTCGTAGATATATACATGTACCACGTCATGTCATGTATTATATAAGGCTTTTTTTAAACTCACGATATACGGTTGTAATAGCTTTTAGTTCGTAGACACCTTAACTGGCTAAAGTGAATTAATAAATTTTAGCTATATTTTGTAGTGCTTCTGTATTCCGCACCGAGCCCTCAAAGGCGATAAATTATGTAAACTGTTGTTTATGTGTGAGACCGTAATGCATTGCGCCACAGAAGAATGTAATAAACAAGATTTATGTGTTGGTTTTTAAATAATGTAGAATTTTGTTAAAGTCTCTCTTGATACTACGGTTTTATTTTCATGAATGTTATGCAACTAGAAAGTGTATTAGTGTAAATTATTTGAATTAACATTGCAAACCAAATTGGAAACTAGAAGGAATCCTCATCGAAAAATACCTAGAAAGAAACACCTAACATAAAAATGCTGCTAATATAGCTACTCATGGTATTGGTGGAATCATTCGAGCGATGCTCACTTAGCCTGTTAGTTTAGAAATCACGAAATCACGCCGATGACGCCGGGTAGGCAGAAATATGTCTGTGTGTTAGTGTTTTTCTCTTCTCACATTGTCTTTGCCGTGAGTAATTCCACCAATACCATGAGTAGCTGTATTTAGCAGCATGATTACGTTCAGAATCAATCCTGTAATGAAATGTAGACGCCGTTAGTCACCATTAATCTTTGCATTCGAGAATTCAGAAATATAAAAAGGAATTGCAAACTTGCCATTATAAAGATGTCGTTCTGTAGATTTTCTTAAAGCAGTATTGCGCAATTACAAAAACAAAAACCCGCCTCGGTACTTCTGAGACATATAACCGTCTCAGAAATAACGGAAAAGTAAACAGGGTTATCCAAATATATCGGCACATCTAAATATTTTTTAAACCGTTTCAAAATTCAAACAACTTCTTAAACAAAAGTTTTTTGGTGGTAATTAAGCTATCGTCAGAATATACATTAGAACTCGGTGACGTTATTCATGAGATAGGCGAGTTTGTAATTTAACAAAATTTTTTCGAAACTAATTCGATACGTAACATGCATTATTACTTATTTTACATTATTATATACTAAACATTATGATAAATGCATACATAAGTACAATCTACCTATTATTAGATTCATATTTATACATATTTCAAAAAAGGCTGCGATTTTGGTTTTTGAACATTTTCACACATACTATACACGAGTTGCCGCTATAGCCGATGCCGTTATAAGCGAGTTCTACTGTATTTTAATGTGCGAGTTATTTGTGAAATCTATATCCAACTTGTTCTTTCAAATGACACATAAATTTTTATACTTTTGAATTCTTCGACTAATTCCAACATTATTATGCAGATTTTTTCTTTTCCTTTCTATACCGCCCTTTTCTTTCTCTGACGATAAGTTATATCGTTGGAATGACCGCGATAATCTCTGCCGCCTGTCCCGATATGTTTCCGCATGCGCTACTGACACTTCCATCGTCTGTAATAATCTCATTAGCTTTTACACGTTCTGACGTTTAACTACCCCGTACCAAACAGGAGTAGCGTATAACATCTGTAAATGAATGATGCTAGATGATCTTGGGCTTTTGATACTGGGCATTAAATACAGAAATGTCGTCATTGAGCTTTCTACCTTCTCCACAGTCTTGCTTATGTGTTCAGGAAACGTTATTTTTGTGTCCAAGTGGTTAATAGCTTTACCTGGAATTATGGTTGTTCCTTTGATGTTAAACGTTATTCGAGATATCTTTCTCCTAGTGGCTAGAAGCATCAACCCGGGTTTCTCCGACACTAGCTGAAGTCACTGGTCTCCCATCCACATCGATATCCTTTTTAAGGCTGTGTCCGTTATATTTATCAGCGTTCCTTCAGTCTTTGCTGCCGCTATCACCGTTAATTCACTGGCAAAACAGATAAATTTGACACTTTCCGGCTCGTCAAGCCTCAGTAGACTGTATACCCCACGTTTCACAAGGTTGGTCCGAAGACTGACCTCTGCGGAACGCTACTACGGAGCTTTATCGTTTCTACTTTCCCTTCCGTTTCAATTGATCAATTTCCTGCCCAAGAGGCAGCTATATAGAAATATTCAGGGATTTCCTTATCTATTTAAATTCTTTTATCCCTTCTCTGCATCAGCTCAGAAGAAGTTCCATGTATCTGAAAGCGAAACGTCGACAGATTCGTGTAATTACGAGGCCGCTTCAACCCGGAAATCTAAATCTTCTTAAGAAAACAACAACCGCTGGAGTCTACAACGACATATGTTTTCTCATCTAATTTAACTAGAAATTTCGAAGCCGTGAACTGTTGCTATATACCTCACAACATATAAAATGTAAGCGTATGCTTTATAATTAAATGCAATCATGAAAAATTTTCTATTTTTAATAGTATGCGCGTAGTAGTAATTTCAAACTGAGAACTGTTGCCAACTCTACCTACGAATCATTGATCGAGTTCGTGCTCGGATGTGATCTCTGTTTTAACTTATCGGGAAATTCGGGAGTTAATAAGACCTTCTCTTAAGTACGTGACTAGATAAATGCGACTGAAATTATATGGTCTTCTGAGGTCTCGATTTACTCCTATATTATTCTAATTACACTGTGCAACCTAATAAAGAAGGAATTCGTATTGGTTGGTATCTAAAGCGTCAATCCATCTATATGCTTTTTTGTTAGGATAAAATAAGAAATATTTTAAACGAACATCCAGAAATACTTTACTAATTTTATCGCAGATATGTATATTTAAATCATTTATTTATTAAAGCGTGTTGCTTCCAGGAGATCGCGAAATTAAAATTTAACAATCTTATTAATTATATCTAGTAGGTGAGCTTAAAAATTTTCCAGCCTAGCATTCATCTAGGTATAGTATCGATTCAATGTTTTATTAACATTTTGGTTCAAGTTTTGTTAGTTCTGAAAAAAAACAAAAATTGACTTTATGTCATTTAGTTTCCTCATAACTCATTCGTCATCCCGATGTTACGTATCACGAAAATTGAATATTGCGTTGTTATCAAATCGTTGGTTGGATGAAATGCATGGGAAAAAGTCGTTGTATTATTCTGTAGTAAAAGATTGGTCAAAACAGTTTCGAACAGTACAGCAACCTTTGAAACATGGCGCAAGAATGGTGAGGATGATGGAAGTGGTGAAGGACGACAACACTACTCTTAATGTTAACAATTGTAAGGATTGTGCAGGTGTAGGATGTCGCAGAATCGCAGTAAACTACAAATCATATAAATTAATAATTATTTGGAACGCAGCGTTTCAGGAGCACGTGGACTTCTCAACCGTGTTACCGACTGTATGTAAAAATGTAGCGCACATGCGATATTTCCTACGCAGGCTCTAAAAGTTGTATAATTCGACATCTAATTTACTACGTTTAGCATACTGGTATCTTATTTCGTCTTTCAGCCATGGTTTTTTTGCCCCGTGCGATGACGTTTGATGGAGAGTTTTTAGAAGTAGAATTGTACAACTTTTAGAACTTGCGTAGGAAATATTGCATGTGCGATACATTTTTATATTCAGTCACTAACACGGTTGGCAATAGGAGCCTACGTGATCCTGAAACGTTACGTTCCCAATATCGGATCTATGAATAAGTTTTTTCCGGTTTTTGCTAAAAAGAAACACGCAATTTGTAAGGGAATTTACTATTTTATTCAAAATATTGCCATGGGCTTCGACACATTTCACCCATCTTGCAGGTAATTTACGGATACCATGCCAGAAAAACTGCTTGTTTTTTGCGGCAAACTATTCGTCGATTTCGCCATTTCCCAATCTCCTCGCAATTGCTGAAGTGTTGCTGTGCGAGCACGTACCCTATTGATACGAAGAAGTGATAGTCAGGTGGTGCCAAGTCTGAGGAGTACGGCGACTGCGGAAGGATGTCCCATCCAAGCGACTTTAAGTTGTCTTTCACTCGTTTTACTGTGTGTGACGGCGCATTGGAGTGTAACAAATTAACTATGCCATGTCTTCTGGCCTATTCCGGTCGACTTTCGATTAATGCGTGGTTTAAATTAAACATTTGTTGGCGATAGTGTTGTGTGTAAACGGTTTCGCCGGCCTTCAAGAGTTGATAATACACAATACCGCTGTTGTTCCACCAGACACAGAGCATGATCTTCTTGCCGAAGCGATTTGGCCTTGATATTGAAGGATCGGCTTTACCAGGTGAAAGCCACGATTTCTTCAATTCCAGGTTGTCACCTATCACAATTCGATACAAAAGTGATCTCCTTTCGTGTCGTTAAAGCAGCATTTCGATAGTGACTTCGCGATTTTCTGTTTGACGTTCTTTCAAACCATGTAGGACCCATTTACCGAGATTAGTTTAGTTCTCTATTGCTCGTAAATGTCTGTTGATTGTTTCTTGTGACACATGTAATGCTTCTGTTAATTTTCGTTGAGTTTGAGTTGGGTCATCATCCAATAACTCCTGCAATTGTTCGTCTTCGCATTTTTGTGGTCTACCAAAGCGCTCATTGTCTTTCTGACGTATGCGTCAAATTAATACGCTGCGTATTTTTTGCTGGCGTCATCTCTCAGTTAAACCGGAAGAAACTTATGCATACGCCTGGTAATTATTAATTTGTGTGGTGTGGAGTTTACTACGATACCTGTGAACACTACCTTTATTGACGAACGCTTGAACCTAAAAGAAATTTCGAAAGTACCAGTGTGTTCAGGTACAAGTGTTTATCGAATCCTTCGTGACCATTTCGATATGAATAAAGGTATGCAAAGATCTCTCAACACTTCAACGCCAGCGTCGTGTTGAATGTGTTCGATCTTTTTTGGAGCTCTTTGGAGAAACATTTGTGGACGTGTTGAATAAGATTGCCATAGGGAATAAAACTATGCTTCTCTACTATGATTCTTTCCTCAAAACGGAATGGCTGGAATGGAGGCGAGAAGTAGAAACACTGTCGTGAAAGTTCAAGATTTGTCAGTCAACAAAAAGTAATGGCTACGTTTTTTAGGATTATAGTGGCATTCTTCATATAGACTTTAAAGAAAGTAACACTACAGTCAATGGCATACATTATGCAGTACTTCTGTACAAATTATAGCAAAATATTTGTGAGAATAGACGTGGGAAATTAATCAAAGGAGCAATTACTGCATGACAATGGATACAAGCCCTGGAAATTGTTGTTTTCCATGGCAAATTAATGATATTTACTTCGAGTACAACAAATAGGTTATATTATTCCTTATTTCATTTTTTGTAGAAGTAAGTTATAAGCAAAAGTGTTGATAAAGGGTTAATAAAAACCAGAAAAATTAATTACATCTACGAATATAAAATACTTTGGGACAGTGGGATATTTTTTTTGCCCGGAGGATAAGCAAAATAGATACATAGAACAGTATTATCTTACTTTGGTCGCTGTAACGTATTGTTTCTAATGATACACAAAATTTTCTAATACACTAATAAACATGTGAAATGAAATTAAAAAAAACCTTTTAGAAACAGAGGAAACGATGTCAAAATGTGGCATATTACATATTTAGACAAACAATTTATAAAAAGACTAATCGACAGTTTTCTTATTAGAAATTATATTCTGCTAAAATGAGTGCATCAAGCCCCAATGCGACTACCGTTCCACCTAGAAATTTACATCCTAATATGTGAGGTCGAGATATTTATATCGTTTTAAAACCAAGTATAGTATGCAGAAAGACGCATGTTACAGCGCAAACTTCTCAGAGTTATCCCGTTTTAATCTTCTTACCGAAGCTAGGTATGTGAAAATGGAACTGCGCGAAGGCATCCTTTCTTTTTCCTTTCAAGGAAGCGGAGTTATGCACAACTTCATTTAGCAAAGAATTTGGAGTGATAATTGCGCGCGTATGCGGTGATAACTTCAAAGTTTAGAGAATATTCTTGAATGTTCATTTACTACAGCGCAAAACTTTTTTTTACGATTCGGGGTGAACTACTTTGCGGATTAAGTATAATTCCGTTAGAGGTAAAACGAAGAGTATTTTCTAGGAAATATCGGGGATAATAGAGCGAGTGTCGACATACAAATGGCATATTAAATTCCTTGATATTTTCATTTTTTAAGTGTACGTAATAATCATTTCATTTGTGTTTCCATAACATTTCTTTATAATTTTTTAACCCAAAAGTACGTATTCTATCTAGCTTCATTTTGTGCCTTAAAGCATATACTTTTATAGGACAATAGAAATGAAATTGAAGAAATAAAGGACAGAAAGTTTTTTCATTAAAGAAGAATGATCATTTATAACAAAATTTACGAGTGCGTAAATATTTATTGTAACAAGTACCAAATGATTTAGATTTATGTGCCATTGTCAAGCTCTCCACTCATAGCTGGACTGATTTTAACTGATTGACGATAATTCGAATTTTGTGCGTTGCTAAATTTTTGTTCGGTTGGCGATTTGGTTTTGATCTCCTCGCCAGTAGCAATAGTTTTTTCGTGGTTGATATTATAACGCATGTTCGAAGTTACCACCATTGTATTTCTTACTGTAAGTATGAGGCTGTAGGCCCGTTATGACCTTTAGTTTTGGTTTACCCATCTCTTTCGTCCATCCTTTCCACGTGTTCTGTCCAATTTTCTTTGTATTACCTTATTATTTAGTTAATATTTCTAACTCCAAGTTCTTCTCTTCTGTCTGTGTTTCTCTTACTATTCATTCTTGTATATCATGCTGCTCCTCTTAGATATCTCATTTCCGATGTTTGGATTCTTCTCTCATTTGCTTCATGGTCCAGCTTTTACTCCCATATATACCACATGGGATTGCCATTGTTTTATAGAATTTCACCAACGTATCTTTCCTTATTTTGTTTTTCAATTTTCTAGTTATAATGCCATTTAGTCAGTTAAATTTTGTTATTTTTGTGTGTATGTCCATATCGTCTTGATAGTACGATATGGTAGATCCAAGGAAGTTAAATGTTCCTATCTGTTCTACTGGCTTATTGTTAATTATTATATTTGATCTGATTGTATTATAAACATAAATTAACTCCTTCCTTCATACTATCAAATAGTCACTGTAATTGGTTTTGATTGATATTATGGCCGCTTGTGGTTTTTCCAAGTCGATTTCGTTGAATTTTATTTTCTAAATACCCAATTAGATAAGAATCTAAAGGAGTTAGGTCAGGTGAACGTGATCCCCAACGATCTCTACTAATAAATTTGTCACCAAAATATTGAAAAAATATCATGAACGTATCTAGTCCAAAGCCGTGGAAAATAAGCCACAGTATTCTTAAGGCCAGTTTCAAGTTCACACAAGTGTGTCTTTGTTCTAGGTATCGCAATGTATCATGAACTGCAAGAGGTGGTGCTCCTTCTTGTTGAAAATAGCCTCTTTCCAACTCATTGTAATGTAACTGGTTTATAAACACTTATAAACCACTGATAAACACTGGGTTCATGACGTCTTAATTCCGGAGGAGTTATGTTGCTTGTGACATGTAGCCATGACACTGGGGTCGAGCGCAGTATTCAGCAGTAGAATAGACGAGGAAATTTTCTCCTATAAACGTAGTGCCTATGTTAGAATTGTTCAATAATTCTATTTGTGTATTTAACAAACACTCTCTCTCTCATTATAACATCACTACTATTTTAAAAAATTATTACAAATGATTCCAACGAGCAAGTCCATAATCCATCTTCATCTGCCGTAATGTGTTTTTAAAATAAAAGCGTCTCTCATCTCTCATCTGCATTTTCTGCGTAATCTTGTCTTTAGAACATATTATTTTTCTACTTTTAACCTTCCGATTAAGAATATAAAATTCCACAAATTTACAATTTCAATGATTTTGTAGCTCCGATAATAGTAAATAATAATTGTGAAGCAGATAACTTTGGTCACGGTGCATATAACAGGAAATTGAAGAAATCATTGCAACAAGCTCGGTTAAAAATGAAGCTTTGTTTAATTGGGCAGAAGAGTTGAAAATTTTAATTAAGGATCATATCATAGCATCGAATGTTGTCAGCATATCACGCGTACTATTCAAAAATTGCACCCTCGAAGTACTCGATCCTAATGAAGAGGTTAGCAGACGTGTTCCGAATTACGGAAAATTAATCAATCCGAGGTGACATGAATAATCATACTACATCTCTCCATATATTCGAATGGCCCATCCATCCGATGACAAGTACTTGAACGATTCGTACGCCTGTCGCATAGCAGCTGGCGACCTCTCACCTCCTCAAAATAATGAGGTTAGCGATATGGAAGATATATATATATATATATCTTTTTATCATCGGCAAGCGATCTACGGCTAATAAAAAAATTGAAAAGAGCTTGTTATTATTAGGCCGTTGCTGCTGTGCGACATCTTTCCGAAATTTATTGTGCGAAATTTTTCTTCCGCAGCGAGACCGCATCAGCGCCACCTACTCCCTCGACATCTGGTTTATGGGTTTTGTATTCATTACGTTTGTGACATACGAAAGAGAATGCGAAGAGTAGGGGATCCAAAAAAAAACATTTGTGTTGCCCCGGTTGTACCGCGAGAGAATATTGCGTTTTTTCTGCTTCGTCGTCGTCAGATGTCAGAGGACCTACAAATCGTCGTAAATATTATTATGAAGGTTATTGGATTATGTCATGGAAGACGAATATTATTCATGGTTTCCTTTTACCAGTACATTTAGAACACATAAATAAAATATAGGGATACTTTGATAATACTGTTGCTGTTCTGTGCGTTTTCGGAGTCACTGTCGATGTAGGTTTGTTATGAGTCAGAAAAATAAATGTGTTTGACTTGTGGTATGTTACTGAAATAAGAACTCAAAACATTTTCTGGTTCGTCAACCCCAGAGGTACTTTTATTTTATCTATTAGTTAAATGAAAAATGGAGTGGAAATTTTATAGTAAAATTGATGTCAACTATAAAACGTAATTGCGTTTGAGCAGTGAATACTCAAATATGGGGGCCAACCGAACTCTAATTTTTTGGGAATGTACTGGATTTTCCACAAATCTATGAGGCTTTTCTGACGACCATATTCTCATATTTTGCTTGTTTAAATATCCCGAAAGATGGAACCAGGCCCGGTAAAGAAACATTTAGTAACATGTTTATTATTCAAGATTTATTGGCAGTATTCAGTCTTTTTATTATAATCAACGGGATTGAGTTTATGAACAGCTTGGATTTTATAAGGATATAATTTTAAACCTTTTCAAAGAAGAGTGTGGCATGTCCCAATCGATAACCGAACTTTCTGTTACAGTTTCGCAACGGATTTCTTTGGTGGCTTTCCATTCGATGTCGAATATCTTCAATACATTCTACAGGTCTCTGTTTAGGTGTTCCACTTCCGGATTTAGGAAGTACTGTGTCCGTTTTACGAAATCTGTTAATACAACCATGAATTTACATAACCAGCTGTTCATACGGAACTACAAAATCAGAAAGCTGTTGACGAAAATTCTGTATACTTTGATTAGTTGCATAAACCCACTGTCTATTTACTAATCTACCGGTTCTAAAATAGCTTTCAATGAAAAAAACTTGGCGTTGCTCTTTCTAATATGGTAATAAATAATCTAATTGATAAGACAAGTTTTGAATAAATTGACTCTACTATGACAGTTGTTAAAGTTTGACTTTCGAGAAACATTACCGTTCCACAGTGTTGAAAATTTAATTGAAGATGATATTAGTATTACTATTCTAGAAAAAGCTTTTCAATGTTTCACCAATTTTTTTTTCTATTGTAATCAAAATAGAATGCCTACCAGCTTTTCACAGCTATAGAAGTCTTAATTATTAAATTAAATATAAAACCTAATTATAACCTAAAAGCTTTTGAATTGAAAGGCTGGTATTTATGCGCACCCGTATACCTTATTCATTCCCGTTAATAATGACAGGACGAAAAAGTCGTTTAGATCGAATTAGCGAAATTAATGCCATTTTCTCGCACCTAACACAAGAGCTATTACGTTAATGTCGCGGCACTTATGTTGGATGGAGTGTTTAATGCATTCGGTACAAGCGCGGAAACGTCAACTAATCATAATGAAGCTGTAGGGCCAACTGTGCTGCGAAACGAACCGACAAGAGGAGAGGATGTCGGAGGGGGGAGGGGAGGAAGTAGAAGACGAAGAGAAATTCGTTCCGCTTGCAAACTTTCTACGACTAGAGAAGACGATGAGCACTCCAGATTAAGTTCGTTTGTTTACATTTTGCAGTTTCTAAATCTCACTTACATGAAAGAACGCCCAGGGACTCTCCAAGGAAATGCAACTAAGTAGATAAGCTTGCGAGTGAGCCGTGAGCTAATCTAGTGCTAATCGAGTTCTTAACGGAATTCGGTTCAAACAAATTAAATTGAACGAAGACACTCAGCTTCTTTCAAAATTGAATTTAGGATCGAACCGAAAATTGAAACTAATTCTTTATAGTAAGTGTGCAATGTTGCGCTTATCTTTTTGAAATGGAAATTCTGTAAGAAATTGACAAATTATGAACTAATTGTTAGAATACAAGTAACGAATAAAAGTTTAATAAATTCAATCATCAGAATCAAGATATTCTCTGTAATAGGACGCCAGAATTTAAAAATTTATACTTTAATATTTTATTAAAGCATCTGAATACTTTTGGTCTAGACATTTGAACATTTAGTTCAAGTTATACAATGACTCCCAGTGAAAATGATGCAGTGGTATATAATTTGGTAAGAAACTGAAAAGGTTAGGTAAAATAATTATTTGGGGAAAATAAATTATATAAGTATATATCTATTATTCTTGAAACATATTGCAAAAATAAAACAAAACTAATTCGAACAGGCATTACGAATTCTAATAAGATAACATTACAACGGGTTATATATTCAACTTCACACTGAAAATGATGTACCTACAATAATTATTATTTTTGAAAGTTAGAAAAGAAACAATTAATATTTAGTTTGGTTTTCTTTAGATTTTATAATTGATTGCAATTTCTTTGGAACAGATTCTACTAACTTACGCATATAATCTATAAGCTATAGCTAATAAGCCACAAATTTTCGATAATATTTATGTCAGGTGACTGAGCTGGAGTTTTCGCCGTATCGCGGCTGTCATATAACAATCGATCGTTGTCCTGGTGAAATCTAAAACCATCTTCTGTGTCAAGTTTCCTGGAATTAAATCCTGTTTAAGGATGTTTAAGTACACAAAGTTATCCATAGTAATTTCAATAAAATGAAGGTTTCCAAGACCAATAGCAGAAAAACAACCCTAGACCATTACATGCCTACCTCCATGTTTAACAGTTGGTTTTTAATTTTTCATTCTCTTTCCTCTACATATTACCCTTCCCTAAATCGAAAAGATTAAATTTACTGCAAATAGGAGAATAAAACAGTTTTCAAGAAGCCGAAATCTTTATTTTGATCCTGTAATGCAAACTGTTAGCGACTTCTTTTATCCTTCTGGCTTGTAAACGTCTTTTCCTTGCTATTCATCCGTGCAAATTGGCACACCTCAGAGCTCATCGAACTGTGTCTACATTTACGGTATTTTTCAGAACACGTTTCACCTCCAGGGTTAACTTAGGAACACTTAACAGTGAATTTGTTCTAGATTCCCTAATAATTCACCACTCCTCATGTTCGTTAAATATTTCTTTTTGCACTTAATCCAAGATCCAGATAAGGAGGAAGTATACGTGCATCTACGGACTTTCCCTATTCGAATAAAAATTGTGTACTGGGCTGCATAATTTTCACTGTGATGTTGAATATGTTAACCGCTGTTATGTTATCTGGTTAGAATTCGTAGTACGCGTTCGAATTAGTTTTGTTTTATTTTTGTGATGTATTTCAAGAATATATATATATTGTAATGAAATAAATATAAATAAATCAAAATTTTCCACCACCGAATATATATTTCATTTACTTTTCCCAAATAATTACTTCTGCTAACATTTTCAGCTTCTTACCAAATTATATACCACTGCATCACTTTCACTGTGAGCACTGTATGTAGTTGATAACAAATTTATGCATTGGAAGAGAAATTTATTGTTTATTTTGTGTGTATTAACAGAGTGGCATTTTAGTTGATACGCAAATGAGCGCGTAGTGAACAAGCGGGTAGTGAAGACGGATGTGTGGTAACAGGAAGACGAAAACGTTAGCGTCTAGTGATGCATTATGAAAAGACTAAACAGAGAAAAGCGTATTTATATAAGACTTGGGGATAATTGATGACTGAATGTGTGCCCGGCGGCCCCAAATCCATTGTTTGCGACGTTTTAACGCAAGTATGGGCAACCTTTCACATGTTGTGGGCCAAACTTTAGGGTGCAAATACGTTCACGGGCCGCGTTTAAAAGTAGTGTTCATAATTTTTAGCGATAGATATCAGACATGAAATAATGCGAACATATTATTATAATGCAATTTATTAAAATAAGAAAATGAAATGAAAAAAATAGGTACAACATTATAATTAAATCGTGAAATTTTTTTTTTAATTGAGTTTTTGAAAATGTCTCGCGGGCCGGATCAAATTTTACAGCGGGTCGGATCCGGGCCGCAGGTCGGTTGTTGCCCACACATGCTTTAATGGGTCCCTGGCATGCAGATATTTGAGATATCTAGTTCTTTTACTTGTAATGTGTTTGTTTTTAAATGACAAAATTTAGTAAAAAATAGGGGTTAAAATTAAATAGTTTAAATTTTCATTAATATCAATAACCAGATAAAAGAGTACGTATAGAGACGTTAAAAATTGAAAATTTGCTATTTTTCCAAATTTCAGGGTTAATGCGGCACGGGTTCCCATTGACCGATGGATCTACAATTTTTGTATATGTTAGTACATTATAGCAACAAAGAAGACTGAGGAGTTCTGCATTAAAAATTGGAAACTTGTGAAATAAGTTACATAATTTTATGTGCAGATGCATACGATGCCAACTACATTTTTCGACATTTTGCGGTGCTTCCTTTAACAATCATAGTAACCCAGACGACATGTACGGAGTGATTCAATTTTTGTGCGCCCCATTACTATCTCTGTTTCTAGAAAGTAGGGTAAATTAGCAAAGTGATAGTGTTACTAACGAGAAAAGATACGAAAAAACAATAGCATGACGGATGTCCGAGGAGCTTTAAGATTTATAATTTTCTTAAATGGAACAACTTTTATATTTAAACAAATGTTATATTAAGTTATGATGTAAAAGTTTCAATACATTATTATCTTAAAACGAATAATAGAGAAGTTATATCAGTTTCCATTTCGTCCTAAATGTTATCGTTGTTCCACACCCAATACATTTTCGGGCCCTTAAGACTGTCCATCCATTCAATTCGTTTTGTACATCTGATTTTTTAAATGTCCCCAAAGAAAAAAAGTGTAAAGGTAAATGCTCAGGAGAGCATGCTCGCCAATAAATTGGCCCCTTTAAATCAATCCACTTATCGGCAAAGATGATGACCAGGTAGTTATGTACTATGCGG
This sequence comes from Trypoxylus dichotomus, assembly GCA_023509865.1. Lineage (NCBI taxonomy): Eukaryota > Metazoa > Arthropoda > Insecta > Coleoptera > Scarabaeidae > Trypoxylus > Trypoxylus dichotomus. The sequence goes on along the minus strand of CM042074.1, from coordinate 39,191,061 downwards.
CAGTTGTGTGCAGAAGCACTGTCTTGTTGAAAGCATAAATTTTGGCGCATCAAATAATTAGCGTTATCAAGGAAATCCTCCAGAACGTTTTGAATAAATTCCAGATATGTGTTTCTTGTCAATGTGCTATTGTAGAATACTGGACTAACGACTACTGAACCAATTAATCCATATGAAACATTAAAAGTAAAGCGAAGTTATGCAACATGTGGACGTATTATAAAAAAAAAATTGGGACCAGTAATGATTCTTCTTATTAAACAGACCTCTGTTGGAGAAATTTGTTTCATCACTTCATGTAGTACACTGTGCTTCATTTAAATTTTCATCATAAAAATTAGGAAATCATTGACAAAAGCCAACCTCCTGTCTGAATCTACTGGTTGTGATGTTTGTGAGGTTCGATGCTTAAATACTTAAATTTCTCTGAACTCATGTGTCACTTAGTTCTTAAGTAGTATCTCTAATGGAAAATTCGCGATAGGTTTGAAGATATGCTAACACTGTAGTTTCTACTTTTTTATTGATACTGATTTTTTTTTGCTGTTTTATATTTAAATAAGCAATCATGTTGTTTAAACTATTTGTAATGTTTTTGAAAATAACGTCGATTTGCCTGCTGTCGTAAAATATAGTGCTCAGCATAATATTCATTAGTGCTTCTTGAATTTTTGTCGCGTACAATGTATATTTCCAACATATCGCGTTCCTCCAAATGAGGAAACACCATAAGTCTTTTATTATTTATTTTAAGACAAGAGTGTATGGAGACATTTATATCATAAATTATTATTATTTTTTTAAAAAACATACAGGATGTTCCATTAAGGAAATTATAAATCTTGAAACTCCTCGGAAATGCGTCATGTAATTGTTTCTTTAATCAGTTAAACACTAATACTTTGCTAATTTAACCTACTTTCTAGAAACAATAATAACGGATGTAGAAATAGTGTGCACTTAATTTGAATCAGCCTGTATATTACGCGATACGTGAAGTATACATCATATCCAAGCATGTAAGGACGAAAGACCAAATTTGTGAATCTTTTGTGTTATTCATTCATTTTCTTGGGTTTGGTAAAACTTACAATACAAGCGGAGGTAAATGAAATATATATAAGCATACTGTAGGTATACTTGATTGGCATCAATTGTTGTAGGAAATTGCGGATATTTTACATAAAATATTTTACCATGAATGTGATTATTTATCTCGAAGAATGCTATTACTTATTACTTATTTAAAACTTAATGCTTGATACAACACACTTAGTTGCAATTCTTTTACAAATTCAGAGCATCCAGGAAGGAAGAGGGGGAAAAATATTCAAATACTCTTCTGTTTCATTGTCATATGTTATATATAAAGACATATATAACGTAGATGGTGGATAATGAAAACTGGAATTTTTAAATAATTTCTATTTACTAAGGCACTGGGACTATATCACAATAAATCTATTAAAGTTTATTTGAAACACGGTATTACAGTTTCAATATATTTAAACAAATGCGTACACTAACGTAACATTCATATTTTATTTATTCTGTTCATTAAAAGTTAAGTACGCGTCTGTGATTCGCAGCAACTGTGTTTTAATTAAATTTGTACTCCGTTTCCGCGGAATTTATCTGCTTAATAAATTTACCGGAACAAAAACATCGGTGTAAACGATAAAGGAAAACGTTCCACTTGGTTTAACATCTGTCTCTGTCATTCAATTAGACCGTAGGGTCCATCGTTATAGACGGCAATAACAACAAAAAATGGTGCACTTGACGTTGTCTCCAATTAAACAACAATAGTGTGGGTGACAACAATACTTGCAGCGTTCTACTTTAAGGGCGCGTTTCTTTTCCAATCTCTTCTAAACGGGTGAATTGCGCTTTGAGTGTGTTTTGATGGATGGACAGCGGGTAGGTGCTTCTCATATTTTCCGGTTTGCTATTTACGTTATTGAAGGGTGTAGGGATTTTTTCCATCACGATGATAAATGATTGTACATACGATGCAACGTATCTCACGCTGAATAGAAACTACTTGTTTACGTTTCATCCTGATACTACTCCCTAAATGAAACTAAATAATTAGGTTGTCGTAGATTCGCTTTCGAGATATTAGGAACTGTTTGCAGATATCATATTTAATGGTGTAAGATGTACATATTATTCTGAGTATTACTACAATTTCATCTTAGCCATATGCTGAGAAATGAGTATTAATAAAGTCCCTAACCATTACGGTTGTGGGTAATATTGTTGTTTCCTTGTTACCGTTGAATCTTACAGTTGCAATGTTTGGATCCTATTAAATTTTCTAGGGTTTGAAATTCTTGAATGTCCGTGGAACAATTAGACAAGTAATGAAAGGTATCTCTATAATTTTTGTTTGCAATAGTCTTTCAATTTTGTCTGATGCATTTCGTTATTTTGTCAGTAATTATTAACTATGGAATGAGCAGTAGTTTTACTTCTTGACTTTCTGGGTCTATTATGATGATATTCATCCTATCGCTGAAGATGGCGGTGTATACAAGTTTTGAGGTTGAATTTTCTACTACTGAATTTAAAGCGAAATCTCAGGTCTCGTAATGCACTATAGCGTAGTGGATTTGCATAAATACCTTTAGATAACTAGATTTGATCAAATAAGAAAAGTAATTTAGAGCAAAAACTAAGAATGTATTAGTAAAATAAGGTTATACCACCTACATCTGAGAGTGATTTCGACAAATATCTAATGTAGTACCTAGCTAGCTAAATTTTTGAAAACTATTTTAGAAAATAATTTTGACACAAACAAAGTCCTTTTTTTAATTACTGACACACGCGGATTGATGTCATAGACCGGCGAATCTTTGATCTCCGTAATAGAATGCTGACAGAGGAAGGCTTAAGGTTATATCGACGTTTTTCTACTGGATCAACGGTGTTTCGCCCGGTATCCGGGTAATATGCTGTGACGACACAGCATCCTACAACTTTTATACAATATCTGAGCGATTTTCCTCTAAATAAGGAGCGTACAAACTCTGCTGATGCTCTGTGTTACTTACTCATGCTAATCGTCAATTGTCTAACTCGGCGATCACCCTAAAACATCATCACTAGATCCTGATATTAGTTGACAATTACCTTCGGTAGGGTCATCATGGCAATGAAAACATTTCCTATGCATTTTCAGAGATGGGGATGCAGGCCTCAGATGCGATTTTCTCTACTTGCCGCGTGTATTGGCGTGTATGTATGTTATTATTGTATAAGATTTTACATTAATTACATGAGTTTCTGTGATATAAACTTTTGGATCCTCCTCTTTTCCTGTTGTTTAAGGGACTCCTTTTCTTTTAAGAAAATGGAATTTTTTAATAATAAGGCTGAAAGGGAATTTTGGGAACTGAATTTAAATGTATAACATAAGAAACCTGTAATCTACCATTATATAAAGAAGTTTACCAATTTAGCCTGAAAGTGCTAGGCGAAATAATAATAAACATTCTCGCTCACTATGAGATTAAAGAAAACTTCAAATAAGAAATATAAATTCATGACAAAAGCAAGCAAATCATAAGATAACAAACTAGACGTGTTTTTGAGGAAAACAGAGGTTATAAAAATCCCATTGCAATATATTAACCAAAACGCTGTAACTATTCAGTATTTGTATGTGCAGTTTTTCAGTAATTCGATATGTAAAATTCGTAATTTTTCATAACTGTCGTTCGAAAATACTAAAGACTAAGTTCGAACATTTGAATTCCTAATTTCTTAGAATGCAAAATATGGAATTTCTGCTGAAAAAGAATTCTTGTGTTGAATTTCAGTACGGGTAGGTAGAATATCAAATTGAAAGTTGAATTTGGAATATTAAGTAATGCATTTAACCGATAATATTGTCTTCTAAAAGAACTTGTCTTTCGCATCAAAAATTGTTGGAAATTAAAGAGAGTTATCTTGCAAAATTGAATCAATACGCTAGGGCTTTCTTTCCTTGCTGTATATTTTATTCATCAGTATCATATTAGAATTTGGAATTAACTAATTAAAAATTCGGTTTTTAAGTTACAGATCAGATATAAAAACAAAAATAAAAATATTGAAGGTTGGATGGTTGATTGGTTGTTAACTACTTCCTCATTGTTGATAGTCTTATGGAGATGTGGGGCATAGTGTTCGTGTTGTGCTTTATTATTATTATAGCGAATAGCTAAAGACATTAATATCACAAGGTAGTGTATTAGGACCCTTATTGCAACTTGCTGCAAGTCGGTCTAATGAACATATCGAAGATGCCATGCACTGAATAATCTAACCTTTAATATCAACAAGTGTCAAATTGTTTCCTTCACTCACTGATATACGACCATTACCTTCAACTACGAACTTGATCTAGTGGATATCGAACATGTTGAACTGGTGAAGGATTGACAACTTGCCTTTTATACATTTTTATTTTGGTAAAATTATGATTTTCTTGCATTTTACAAACGTTTCAAATTTCTGAAAAAATACCAGTCTCGGTTGAATTTCGGAGAGATCGTAGATTCAAATCCAGGCGAAATTGATATTTTCTTATAAATTTAAAACGTTAATAAAATGCAAAAAAAAATTTATTGTTATCAATGCAAATTTCATGTCAATATTAATATTAATATTAATTTAGTTTTTATTTTGGCTTTATTGTGTGTAACTGCAGACAATTTTTCAATGACGGAATAGGATTTAAAGCTATATTTCTAGTCCCTTTAGTACATTAGAAATGGTGCAATGCAGTTTTAAAATTTCTCTCGTTTCGACTAAACGGAATTTACCCACCTAGAAGTGTAAATCGTATTCTATTATTATCTCGACTTAATTTACCTTCCTTTAACTTTCGACACATATCCATTGGCATACTTTTCCTTTAGAGGTTGTGTAATGGCCACATCGAGAGTGCGGCAGTACTTCAACAACTACAATCTTTAATCCCGCATTTTGGCGTTCGTAATGTTAATACGTCCTATCTATCCTTCTCTCGAACGAATGTTTTGCCAAAGTCGTCTGTTTACGTTGCTCGAGCGAACTTTCACTTTACCCGGAGTATGATATCTTTCACGATACATTAAGAACGATTACTGCTGTAACTAACTTTCCTTATATCCTGTATTGGTTTTGTAATGATTATTTTGTATTTACACAATTTGATGTAAATATGTTGAATAATAAGCTTGTCGTGAAGTAAAGTCGTGATTAATCAATCTAAACGTATTTTTGTGGATTTATAGACATAGACTACTATCTTATATTTTAAATTTATTTATGCAAATGAAATAAGCAGATTTCTTACCAGTATAACTACAAAGTATTACCAGTACTAGAAAAAGTCAGTAAGTAGGTAAGAAAGGCTTTTTTCAAAAAAAAATCCGTTTACACCTATCCCATCGTTTTATCAATGCCTGCTGCATAAAAGTGTTTTGGTGGTCGTTTGAAGCAGCTGCGTTCCTCTTGTTGAACATCGTTATTATCCTGAAATGTTTGCCGCCAAGATGCTTTTTGAGTGAACCAAACAGATGATAGTCGCTTGGGGATAGGTCCAGACTGTAGGTCGGATGTTCAAGAAGTTCCCATCCCAATTCTGCAATTTTCGCCTTGAGTAAGTGGGCCGAATGCTGGCTGGCATTATCGTGATACAGCAATATTCCTCTTGTTAAGAGGCCTGGGAGTTTTCGTTGAATTGCATCTCGAAGCGACAACAAAACTACAGTATGATTCAGCAGCCACATAACCTTACCAGCAGACCCCACAACTTTCAATTTCTTTGTTAATGGTGAAGAAGGATGTTTCCATTGTATTGCAGCATCCATGACTCATCACCAGTTACAACCTAGTGAGTACGGTCTCCCCTTCTTCTTCGTACCGAGAGAGGTGCTGTAAGGACAAGTCCCTTCCAATCCTTCTGTGTCTTTGGTCAGTTGTCTAGATATCCACCGTGAGCAAACTTCTCGAAAATTCAAACGATCCTGCATTAATTCGTAGGCTAAACCATGAGAATACCCTAAAACAGTTGCTATACTATCTACTGTTACCCGGCTGTCAGTTAGAATCATTTCCTCCACTCGTTTTACTGTTGCATCTGTCGCAATCTGAACAGGGCGACCACTTCATTGATCGTCAAGAACTTTTGAGCGCCCTTGCGGGAATATCTCTAACCAGTTATATACGGCTTTACGCAACAAATACTTTTTGCCATAAACAGGGGACTTTTTCCTATGGATATCTTTTGCAGGAAGTTCTTTTATCCAGAAATAGCGCACAATAGCACACTGCTCTTCCACAGTACACTTTTCGAGCACGGTTGCCATTTTAACACTGTCTGCGTATACGTACGACAGCTGTCACTTGAGCATCATAAAGCTGGATTGTACTGACACCTACTGACAGATAGGGGCATAGCTCATTGCTATTTTCAGCTTTCCCATAGCAATTTGTAACTTATTTAATGACTTTCCCTCGTAGTTTATAAACGCGAATGTATAGCATAAACGGAAACATGAAGACCAAGAAGGAACACTCGGGTGTTATTTAAGAATCACCACTATCTGCAGCTTGGATAATCACAGTTTATGGTTGTAAATTTTTGTTTAGTTAGATATACGATACACTCGCTTAGCTATTGTTTAATGCGCTTATATCACAAGCCTGATTGGAATTAATCTATCGCGTTACGACCGACACTGGACGGTTGTTTGTTCCGCTTAACGGGATGCCGGTACTCACATCGCCAATTCGCTTTTTTTACATGTTAGGCTTTCGAAGCGTCGGGGGTTCCTCATTAAGCTTCCATTTGCAATATTCCGGAGCGCGGAACAAGAAGAAACCCTTTTTTGTTTACGGGTGGGCGTCCGTACGAGTTGATTCAATTACCGGACTCGCTAAAATTATTCACGGTGATTTATGGTGATGGCCTTTTTAAGCACAGACATCTAATCTGCTATTGAAGTGGGATTAAAAAAGTTATTCACGCCTCGGCACATAGGACCTTATTATTAACAGTAATGTCTTTATACCTAATACTTTTCAGAAAAGTTAGAAAGCATACAGAATCCGCCCAAAAATTACTCAGAGATCTTCTTCTCTTTTAGGAACTGCAGGAAACTATAACTTGAAGACTTAATTAACAATGCTTCTTCCTAAATGGCTTACTTTGGTGTTGAATGGTATTGAAGTTAAATCAGTGAAATCTTAAATATGTCTATAGAATCGCGGACTACGTAAACAATATAATTGGGTCTTTGCTAAGCTAGCTACAATACCAGGTGTAGACTTTTTCTTCTAAAAAAACATTAAATTCCGAAAAATGATAGTGAAGTCCTTTATTCAAAGTATGGTCCATCGCTTGTTATACATTTTTCCTATCTTTCGAGCAATTTGTGAATACCATGCCAGTAAAAATCTTCCTCTTTTGCTGTGAACCATTCATCGAACCATTTTTCACATCTTCGTACGAACCAAAGCGCTGCTCAACAGGTTCGTGACCCCTAATTGGAAGGACAAGTCTGGTGATTAAGCCGCATGGGGTACAACTTCCCAACTGAGTGCTTCCAACGTGTCGCGAACCGGTTTTGTCGTATGTGATGGAGTATTCTCATGAAGAAAAATGACATTGCGTTGCCTCTTTCGGTTTTCTGGCCTTTTTTCAAGCAGCGAACGGTTCAAACCCATCAATTGTTGTCGGTAACGTTTTGTATTAAGCGTTCCCCCAGGTTTTAACAGCTTATAATAGACAACGCCCTTCTGGTGCCAGCAAACACAGAGCATTGTCTTTCTACCAAAGTGATTCGGTCTTGTGGTCGATGTTGATGATGCGTCTGGGTCTATCCATGTCTTTTTGCGCTTGAGATTTTGAAAATAAATCCACTTTTCATCCCTTGTAACTATACCACGCCAAAACGATTTGCTTTTGTACCGAACGAGCAAAATATCACATGCGTTTTTGCGCTTTTCTATTTGCCTGTTATTCAACTCATATGGTATGCATCTACCGGTTATCTGAATCTTCCCCATTTCTCGTAGCCGATTGGAAACACCTCGTTGACTAATGTCCAATTGTTTGGCGAGTTGTTTTTGTGTTTGCGAATCATCTTCGTCCAACAATGCTTGTAATTCCACATCGTCGTATTTTTCTGGTGGTTTTTCACTTCCTTGTCTGCAGTATCGAAATCACTACTTTTGAAACGCCGAAACCATTGCTCACACGGATCTTGCGACGGAGCATTTTCATCGTAAGCTCCTTGAAGTAATCGGTATGATTCAGCGGCAGTTTTGTTCAAATGAAAATAAAAAATGAATGCTGTCCGCGAATGCTCTTTGTTCGGTATAGATTTCGAAATATTGAACACAACAACTCAACACTCATTTCAAATGTATCACTCGTGCGTATCTAACACTTGTTGATGACATAACAAAATGGCGCAGTATCAAATCTTTATAGGACAAACTTCATTGATGTTGCTCTGTTGTCTGAAATCCGTATATCATGATTGTGCACTTGGTATGTCATTTCCAGAATATACCAGGTATCTAACGTCATAGACACAGCCTCTTATTTTCTTTATTTATACGACTATTTGATTACAATTACTTGTGTTTGTTGGAAATGTTTTTTATGGTTTTGTTGGAAATAATAATTTTATGCTTCAAATAGAATACTCTGCATATTTTTAGAAAATATGTTTTCTATCAATTTTGGTTACCATGGTTATGGAAGAAGTGATTCTGCATCCTAGAATGCGGTGATCATGTTAAAACGACTCTTGCTGGACTATGCATTGATAAAAATACGAATGTAATGTTCGTTTACTTTTTACAACTACTGCATGTGCAACGCCAAAAAGTTCTCCATGACCATTTTTATAGGTAATCCATATTAGGTAAACAGTTAATTCCTTAATGAAGCCAACAAAATAATTTAACAAATCATTGTTACATCAATGTTACCTAACTAATCCGGTAGCCCTGTTAGCAGGGAAAATACAATAGTCATGACCGTGACATAAATGTCAACGCTGTATTAACATACCTTTATGTAGTGCGTAGATTTAAAAGAAACATGACTTTTTGATCAACTAGTTTATTTATTTTCTGCTAAGACGTGTAAAACTTGAAGTTTACACGATAGTTGTATTAAGTTACTACACGTATTTTTAAGAGAACAACCCACACAAAACAAGATTGCGATACATAAACATTAGCATTAGCACTTGGTCTGGAGAAAGGGGAAATCTTGTCAATGTAGTTAGCTCTATCTTCAAAATTGTTCTTGTAACCCAGATGACATGTACGGAGTGATTCAATTTTTGTGCGCACCATTACTATCTCTGTTTCTAGAAAGTAGGTTAAATTAGCAAAGTGATAGTGTTACTAACGAGAAAAGATACGAAAAAGCAATAGCATGACGGATGTCCGAGAAGTTTTAAGATTTATAATTTTCTTAAATGGAACAACTTTTATATTTAAACAAATGTTGGGAGTTACTACACGTATTTTTAAGAGAACAACCCACACAAAACAAGATTGCGATACATAAACATTAGCATTAGCACTTGGTCTGGAGAAAGCGGAAATCTTGTCAATGTAGTTAGCTCTATCTTCAAAATTGTTCTACTAGTAATTTCTCTAATTTAGTAGCTAATAACAATGCGAATGAAAGTACAAGTGTTCGTACAACAACAGTGACAATCTTTTTTTGAGTTCATAGTCTCGTTTACACCCAACCAGAGCTTTTTCTTATATAAATCACTCAAGTACTGTTTTCAATTTTATTGCCCATGGAAGCTATATAATTTTATAGAGTTGATCGAGAGGGTGATCTCTATTTGGAACTATGTATATCCCAAAATGGACAACCCCGTTTTTCAGCAAGTCAAACAAATGATAAACTACAAACAGTTAGCGTAAAGATTGAATCAAAACGAAAGGTTTATTCTACACTGGGCATATCACTTTGCATTATTGTATATAAAGTCGGAATTTTTTTATAAGCTTGTATGCGTCTTCAGCAAGTGGACGTTTTCTAGTAACCGTAGCATTAACACAAACTTTTCTTGACATACTTATGCTACACGCAAAGATTGCTACAATATAACGAATATCTCATATCATAATATTCTTATAGCTGTTTCAAGATTGCTCTCCGTGAATTGGCTGCGTATGATATTCTATACCCAAATGTCTCGCAGACATGGCGACATGATTTGACAGCTTTGTTCATTAGGTACGGCGATTTTCTTTCATAACATGTAAACATATGCAGGATGTTGAATTTAAGAACTTTTATTTTTTGCAAATCAATCGAATTCGTAATGGCTATTTCTATTCGATACAAATTTTTATCTAACCATCTTTGGTTTAATACCTCGGAAAACTCAAAATAAAAAAAAACTTAGAAGATATATAGAAATAACATATTTGTACATTTTTGTGATTATTTTTTACATTGTATTGATCATTTGTACTGCACATATTTTTGTTCTTCACAATCTTCTAATGGCTCCGTTCAAACGGATTGGGAAGAACTCAAACCATGGATGGCCTAAAATATGTACGAGTGAAACGTGAATTTAGCTAGAGCTTTGTAACTCGTGCCTTCGTAGAATTCTCTGCGCATGCATATTTAATTTGACCGAGCTTGGTTTGTGGTAGTCGTTGCTACAAACGTGTTTTCAGGCTAATATGTTTACGAAGTTATTATATTTTATTTTTAGTTCATAGTAGAATGCATGACTATTCGACTACTATTTGTTTTGCACTATGCATATCTACGTAATTAAGGACCATATGTGTACAACGCACAGTTGCTGGAATTATCGATTTAAGTGGACGAACGTAATGTTTTTTCATTTTTGAGGATATGTGCTATAAAAAGAGCAATTATCGAGTCTGACGAATATTATTTGGGTAAGATCTACATTTTTGTTTTAAAGTTAAAGAATTGTTTATAAATAAAATAGAGATATTAAACTTTTTTTGTTGTGCATTCTTGTGTAATTAAATAAGACTTCTCGTAGAACAGCTAAAAGAACGAACACTAAATTCGTTTTTAGTAATTAATATATGAAGAAGATTATGTGCTGCTAGTAAAGTGGAAGATGGCACAATAAAATATTTAGTTTCATTTCCAAATACTTTTCTTTGTGATTGGCTAGTAGTTACAATGTACTTCTTTGTGGTATTAGAGTGCTTGATTATATTCTAAAATCATTTTAGGTCGGGAATACGTTCTTAAACAATAGAAGTACAGAAGGTTTGCTAGTTTATGCATAATTAATTTATTATATATAATTATACTGCTGCTACATATTTACCTTGACTTGGACCGAAATCGCAAATGATGATGTAACTCGTCTACTAACGTAGCCAAGTCTGGACTCGCCTGCATGCACGAACGATACGAAAATCAATCGAGTTCGTTGAAGCAATCTCCGTTTCCTTGCTGTGTATACACATATGGTACATCGTATTATGTATCTATACTTCATTATATGGAAGAACATTTAAACAGTTTGTCTGTATATATTTAACGAAGAACAGCAATATGTAATTGTAAAACAGGACCAGCCAAATGTTTCGATTGGACAAAATCTAATTAACCGGGAGGATGCGAGAACCTTTTTTTATATGTAAAGATGTTCCAATTGTTTCTCTCTTTGTTAAAAACTTTACTGTGGAAGATATTATACATAAAACAGAAATGTGTCCCTTTTGTTTTGCAAATTAATTTTTCCATTGATTTTAGCGGAATATTAATGGATGTTCTCTGCGTTTTAGTACGTATATCGAAAACAGAGAGTTTAGCAAACCGAAGTAGAGGAGATCATGAAAGCTTTGCAGCATCTATGTATGTTTCGACGTTTGCCTCAGTATAGTTGGTTCATAGGTCGGGAAAAAATGTTCTTGTGCCTTGAGAAAGATCATTCAACATCGACCGATGTAATACAGGCATGGGTAAAACAATATCAGAAATTAGTTAATGAATCTGCAGATGCACCACCACATAACATTTACAATAGATTTTTTTACGATCTTTAGTCTCGTATACGCATAACCATAACGGTTTATCTTGTAATTCAGCTTTAATCCTGGTTTCTACATGTATCGTTGGTGAGTACCTACGTAATGCTGTCCGAGATGGTAGCTTCCACTTGGTGTTGTTTCGACACTTCAAGCGAGTAGGTTAGGGAGTAAAGCACAAGTAATAAACATCAAAAGTAAATCTAACATAAATTTTTCCATTCCGTTTTTTTATTTGTATGAGTAGTATTACGTATATACATGTTTCTCAAAATCGCTTTTGTATCAGCGCATCAAAGGGATTTCGCTAACATTACACTTTACTTTAAAACCATCGAACTTTGAATCAAGTTATTCGGTTATAAACTTCTTCATTTGGGCAGCCTTTACGTGTAACATACTTAATTAATTATTATTACGTGTAATACGACGTACAACTTCTATCGTTGTTAAACAGAGACTGCGAGATGGTCAAATCACGCGGGGAACGCGGTAGGTTTTCCCATCGGCCCGGATGGGGATCTGCCGAAGATTTAGCTAACTTTATATATTACTATTCTTTATGAAATATATAGAGATAAACTGCTAAAATGTTCTTCCATATAATGAAGTATAAATACATTATAACAGCAGCAAAACAGGGACAGGTTGGCTCAACGAATTTTATATTGCGCGTCGGCGAGTCCGGACCTGGCGTTCTTTTATTTATAAAATTGATGTCATAATTATGCTACTAATTAGACGGTGCTTCTGATGAAACAATATTCTTTGAATATATGCAGAGTTTAATATCTAATTACAATGTAATTAAAGAAAGATGTAAATATTTTTGATGATTGGTAAAATCGTATTATCTCACTTAATCATTGATTTGAAAATACGTCAAAAACCCTATTCTTACAGTTTGAAGTGGACATAAGCATAGTAATAAGAAAATCGCGTTATATCTATTCGAAACGATAAGGCATGATATATAAAGAAGGATAAAATATATTCTCATATTGTTCTTATTTAAAATGCCAAAGAAAAAATCTCGGCGGTGTTTGCCTTTCATATAAATGTAAAATACCGTCTCGAACGTGGCTTTTATGGAGACTAGACATATACGAATGGGGCGGCACGAATCTTTTACGAGTGTGCTTTCATGCGCTGTAATTTGCCAATTTGGATCAAGTGGCGCGTGAAAAGACAACGCGTCCTCGAATACGCCTCCACCATATGTAAATTCGCCGAGTTGGCGGAAAGACGCACGGTTCGGTACAGATACTCTCACTGTATACGGACATAATTAGAAACAATACGACGAGAAGGAAACGGCTCGCTTGCCGAAATGGGAGGAACATCGGCATCCTTTAAGACTGTAATAAATGTGGCTAGGTGTAAGGTAAGACGTCGAGACGCCAGGATTTGCGCTTTCTTTTCGAGAAGGGCATTTTAAGTACATAGTATAAGTACCATGATCTTGTCTTCATGTTGATATTTAACATTTTCAATTTTGTTGACATTACAATTAATTTTTTAATTGCACTAAATCGTTACCTGTTATCTCAGGGAATTTTAGGGAATAAATTTGTTAAACACGTAAATGTTGATTGCTTTGGAACATTCTAAAAGAAAGTCAATTCTTATTTGCTGATGACCATTACGAATGTTTTCTTAATTATAAATATTTTGACAGCTTTCATGTAGAAATTTTTAAGAGAAATATTGAATACTGAAAATCACAATTTTTAAGTAATAGCCCTGACAAAATAATGCTAATAATAGTACAACGGCAGATCTATCCACTGCGAGTGAAATTAAAGATGCTTTGGAAATTTATTAGAAGATGCCCTGTAGTAGTACATATTTTCTTATGTATTTAACCAGATTTGTAAGTAAATTTGTTCCAATACGCAATTAGAATAAATAAGCTATTTAAGGGGGAAGGAAAAGAAATAGATACTACCAGAGAAAAGCATACTCAATGATAAAGTAAAGCAACATTCCACAAATCTGAAAATAAAAAGTAAATATATCTAATCTATTGTTGAAATATCGGAAAACGCTCCTTTTTAAAACTTATTTATAGTGTCATATTTTACGTAATTAGTATAAGGTAATACATCTGATTTTCAGAATGGGTAAATATCGTAGCACATTGTGTCACTAAAATATATGATTACATTTGAAAGCGTTGCTATTTTTTTCATAAAATTTACTCTGGAGCAACCAAATGCTTATATTTTACTACTTAAAAGTAGCTACTGGCCCGTGTTTCCAAAACAAAATATTGTGGCGAATTTTAAAAGATGCAATAATAAGGATAAAATCTCAGTTTTACATACGAAAGTGTTGGTTTTGAACGCTCTCTGATAGAGGTGCCCAACGCAAAATTCTCCTTGGACCACTTAATTTAAATAAAAACATGGGCTAAATAAAATGAGAGGGGTGCGAGAGTGCCATGGCATTTTGGATATAATATAATGTTTATACTTTTTCTTTACTTAGAAATTTTGCAAAATCAATTTGTTCCTTTCAAATGCTTTAGTAATGAGAGCAGGACTTAAAATTATGCAGGACCTGCTGTCTCCTGTGGGTTTCCAGTTGCATTACAACTTAAAAATCATTGGTTAATCTTCACTTCGCCACACACCCAAAATATTTGAAAACTCTGATTCCAGAACACAGAAATTCGTTGAAAATATGTACAATCCATTTACACACCTGGCAAAAAAAGTATAGCAAATGGATAAAGCATTAGCGTTAATTAACTTTAATCAGTGTAAGACATCTACAAATAGACGTAAGATATAATAAATAAATTAAATCAAATATATGCACTTTGCATATAATCCGATCTCTAGTTATGACTACTTAAATAATATAGGGACCAAATGAAAATAGAAACGCATATTTAAAATTTTTATTAAGCATGTATGGTAGCTTAATACTCGATACTGCCATTCTTGATACTTACGACAGCTCGCATTCAATTTGACATTGATTCAATTAACTTCCGTATATAAGTTTGGTCTAAATTCACCACTCTTCACGGAGGGCATCTTCTAATCTCTCTCTGTTGGGGCAACAAGATGGGTTCGTACCGTTCTGCGAAGGTAGTCCTACACGTTCTCGATAGAATCCATGTCTGAACTCACCGCAGACTGATCTAAAACTGGAATGCCAACCTCATCAAGGTATTCCATTTTACATGAACTTGTAAATTGTCTTATATACCTGTGGTCATTCCTTGTAGCTTTGTTTACTGATAATAACTATGTACAGCTTGCTAAAGAGATCCCTCTCCACACCATGATAAAGCCACTACCAAAATTAAGCGTATATCTGATATTGTACTGGGAATAGCGCTTTCCGTCTCGTCTGTGCACTAGTATACGTCTATTTGAGGTGTAAAGACTAAATCTTTACTCGTCTGTAAAGAGTATGTTGATCCAGTCATTTATTTTTCAATCAATATGTTCCCTCGCAAACCTTAACTGGGCTACTCGGTGATTCCTAGTAAGACTAGGAGCTATAACGGCTACTCTAGCTCTCATTCCACACTGACTCAGCCTATTACGAACGGTTTCGATACTTATTCGAGTATTTCTGACGCTAGGCCAAGTTGGCCTGTAATTGCCTTGCAGCTACATGCCGCCGACGTAATGCTTGTAGTCTTGAATGTCGTTCATATTGGGGAATTGTCTGAATAATATTCATCAAATTAGCCACGTATGTTTGGGATCGTCCATCTTCGAAAAAGAAGCAATTATTTCAGCCACTTGTTCTGGGTTAAATAACTCATCTTCCTTCTAATAACGTTAGTAAAGTGCTTTAACAGCACACTTTAAAATTTGTCGGTATACACCTTCAATAAATAATTAAATAATTCATGTGTATATGCATTTTTCTAAAATATTTTTGTAGTAACAAAAAGGGACTTATTCAATAGGTAGTTGTATGATTTTCTTTGTATACTTACAGTCGGCGAACACATGGCAAATATATAGTGGTCGTATAGAAAATATCTTAGCCTATAAACGCCTTTTCCTGGTCTATGCGATGCTTTTTTGGCGAAATGTATTTTATTTAAAACAAATGAACATACGCCAAGAAAATAACACTGCATCAAGATATATGTACATTTCAAAGCGTGCATGAAATTATACACAGGTGTATACAGGAGGATATTTCTTTTTTCGGATTCTGAATGTTTTATAGTTCCTGAATTTGGTAAGGTTTCGCTTCTGACTAAGTAATATTTACGATAGAGATTTGCATACACGAGATATTTAACTGAAATCACAATCGCTATTTCCTAATCAACTCTCAGTCCGATGATAGATACACATTGCAAAAATAAATAATAGCAGATATGAGAAATATAATACCTTCTATGACATCTGACATTGAAGGAACAATTATATTTTTTAATAATGAAAATTTCAATTATAATCAAAGATGGTGTAAATTTATTGAAAGGTAACATAATAGTAATAAAGTTTACTAGTTAACTTTACTATATTAGTTTAATTATCTAGTTTTGTGTGTTCCAATTTATATGCGTATATGTAATTGGTATAAATGGAATAGATTGATATTAAAAAATCAGTTTGAACGTTTAATGACTGCTGCATTTTTCAATACAGATACACACAGAGAAAAATATTCTGTAAATTTATGCTGCAGACTGTAGGTTATTTCAATCATGTAACAATTCGTCTGGAAATGTAAAAAGTCATTTTTAAACATGAAGTAATAATAACACGTAAAATACTTTCCAAATGTGGAACTTATACTATAGTTATAATTTTCATTTGAAAAATTGCAGTATTATATATAGAAACTAAGTTCCATCTAATTTTATATGCTGCCTACAGTGCTTGCTATACACATTGGGATATGATATACAAGTGTAATTGTACCTTATAGTTTTATTTACCGAATGTAATGCATGACGTATCAGCGATAGATTTAGCTGAAATTAAAAGCTATTATAAAGATAATTAGGGAAATAGTTAGCAAAAAACAATTTTCGTTTTAAAACAAAGTCGCTTTATCAATGCCCCAATGCTTGCTACATGAAAGTGTTTCGTTTGTCGTCTGAACCAGGTGCGTACTTCTTGTTGAACATCGTTATTACCTTCGAAATGTTGGGTCCCCTTGAAAAGCATCTTGGCAGCAAGTCGCTTGGGGACTGTAAACTGTTCAAGAAGTTCCCACCCTAATTCTGCAATTCTCGCCTGGAGCATTATCGTGATGCTGCAATGTTCCTCTCGTCAGCAGATCTGGATGTTTTTTTTTAGGCAACTGTCACTTGAGTATCATAAAGCGCGATTGTGCTGACACCTAGTGACAGATAGAGAAATAGCTCACTGTTATTTTCAGCTCTCCCACAGCCGTTTGTGAGTTATTTAATAACTGCATCAGCATGTCTATGGAAGATAATATTACTACTATACTTTCGTGTATATCTACGAAGTAGGAGGAAATATCAGCACGAGAAACTCGCAACTCAATTTGTGGAGATAAGGCACATAGTGGAACAATCTTTTAGGTTTTTACCACTCTTATGAAGAGTTTCATTTCGATTATTAGGCAAAGTACCACTATTTTCTTGCGTACGCATATTATAAATCATATGTGGGCAACAACCGGCCCGCTGTAAGGTATGATCCGGCCCGCGAGACATTTTGAAAAACCTAATTTAAAAACAATTCACGATTTAATTATAATGTTGTACCTACTTTTTTCATTTCATTTTCTTATTTTAATAAATTGCATTATAATAACTAATTCGTGTCGTATGTCGTATTATTTCATGTCTGATATCTGTCGCTAAAAATTATGAACACTACTTTAAAATGCATTACTTTTAAACGCGACCCGCGAACGTATTTACACACTAAAGTTTGGCCCACAACGTGTCAAAGGTTGCCCATGCTTGTTATAAATCAATCTTCACTTGGTATCCATTTTGTTTTATTTGCTTGTATACACGGAAGCGTTCTATCTATAGGAATACATATGCACTTATTTCATGGGAATGCAAACGGATTCTAACCATTTTCAAAAGTATTAAACATATGTTAATAATCTATATTAAAATTAGTAAAGAAGTTTACAACAAAAGCTTAAAGAATAGCGATTGATAATACAGGCTGAGTTCATAACTTCTTGAAGGCTATGTCCGGTGGACAACCTGTAAAGTAACTATAAATATTTTCTCTGAACACCTTCGATTACATTAATGTGCATGGTATAAATAGGAAATCGTATAAAGGCCATATATTCCAACAAGAACGGATCAGGAAAGAGAATAACGCTGTTAGCGCTTGCAAATTACAGAAATCTCGGTACATAAAGCCATAAAGTTTCAGTGAGTCACGTGTTATTTGCATGATTCGATTAGAGACCGGGTTGAATAAGACTCCAAAGTTAGTGGCCAACGTCGAGCGTTGCGTTAACACTAGGGCAATTCTCAAATGGCTGTGCTTTTCGAATCAATGTTGTGGCGGTGCATTTAGATACGTTTAAAACAAGTTTGTTCTTATAATCACGCATATTATTGACATCGTTTTTAAACACAACACCAACAACAACCAACGATCCCGTAATAAACGCTTGTGCATATGTAAAATTTCAATAACAATTTTATAATAGATATCAAAAGAAAAAATTGAACATGAATTTAAGACGAATCTATTATGGTCCGTAATTTTGGTTAAACTTATGCTAACGAGCATTACCTTTATTCTTCAATTTTAATTTTTCTTGTACTAAATGCCTAATTTGATGTCGAGGTTCAGAGTAATTGTAGGGGGTCACAATAATCTCATATGTGCTGTTTGCTAGTGGAACGAAACTCTTCCAGAGCGATTAGCTGGTGGTATGATGAGCTACCGAAATTGAGACATCAAGGCTAATGAGTGGACAGAGTACAGAAAATGACGAGGTATGATTTAACCTTAAGTCATGAAAAAAGTGAAATTTTGGATTTCAAAGGGTAAGATTTCAATGACTGCTGGCCAATAATCTAGTAAACCCTCTGAGAACCATTAAGTAAACCTTTGGGAGAATTTAGGAAATTGCGAAGCACATTCCCCAGATTCGAGAGAAATAATCTTAAAAATGTAAAGTATGGCAGAATTATTTACGTAATCAATTTCTTTGATGTATACAAATCTCCTGTATTCGACAGGATATTGGCTTTGTTGATATAGCAACCTTTATCAGCGAAATTTTTTTTGCATCTTAGAATGGCTACACGTCCAAAGTATGCCCCGTTGATTCTGGTATTCCACAGGGCTCTAATCTCGGTCCGTTGTTATTCTTAATATTTATTAATGACTTGTGTGAAACACATTGATTGCAAAGCTTTGGTGTTTTCCGATGATATTAGATTGTATCGGTCTGTCGTTTCTCTAAAAGATTGCATTACACTACAGGCGAATTCGATATCTATTTCTAACTGGTGCTCCTCAAACAGATTCAATTTAGATATATCTTTGTAAGTGCAAAGTCGTATCGTTTACAAGGAAAAAACAACCAATTATTTTCAACTACGGTTTGAACTAGGACGCAATCACACGAGTTGATGGCATGCATGATTTGGGGGTGTACTTCGACTGTGGTTTAACTTTTAACGACCATGTTCGAGATGTTATATTGTCTGCTAGTAGAATGCTAGGCTTTGTTCTGCGCAACACTAGGTCCTTTCAAGATATATCCCCCATAAAATCGCTTTTTTTGTTTTAGTGCGCTCAAAATTCGAGTATGCATCCCTTGTGTGAAATCCGTACTATGTTACATATAAAAATATGATAGAAAGACGATTTTTTAAGTACCTTTGGTATAGAAGATACAATACTTAGCCGTGTAGAGGATTCCCCTATGAAACCCTGCTTGCTGAGTCTTCTGTAACATCGATCGAAGTACGACGGGACAAAATTGGTCTAAGATTTCTTTTTAAATTACTAAATAATCAAATTGATGCCAGTGAGCTGCTTGGTAAACTTAGTTTTCACATGCCACGACAATCTTCTCGCTTACTAAACACTTTTTATTTGGATTCAGCCAAGTTTAATCTGCAGTTACGCTCACCGATTTACTTTATGTGCTCCGCGTACAATAGTATTTGCGGTGAGACATTTTTAACTGTTCTCTTGCGCAAATGCTTGATTCGGATTCCTGATGAAGCAGGATATCTTACTCCAATATTGTGTATAGCCATGTAAATATGTTTTTGTATCCATCTATTTCTTGACTGTGGCCTATAATATGTCTAGTGAGATACATTTTTTGTTGCATTTTGTTGTTTGCCTGTTAATTGGTTTTTTGTTACTGTAGGCAGTAAAGGCTATTATAAAAAAGGCCCTGCGGACTTTTCAGAGCTAGCTTAGCATTGGGTATACATACTAATGGAATATTATAGGACTAAGATGGTTGTTATACCAAAATTTGGTGCGTAATTCATATGTTGATGCATATACATGCTCATCTTCATTCTGAAATCCATGGAGAAATTGCTTCAAAAGGAGCTTAGAGAAATCTGTTGGAAATAACGCTGCATTCCTATCAACATACTTATTAACCAGGGAAATCATGCAGAAGCGCTCTGCACCAACTGTATCAAGAGTGAAAGTGTTGCTGAATATTCAAGAAATTGCATAGAAAGACCATTTGAAATTTATTTGCTGCTAGCAGAGAATACAAGATACCATCTGTAGGTAGGTTACAACCATCTTGCAAAGTAGGCAACTACAGATAACCTTAATAAGTGAGATATGGCGATAATACAGTGATATTCGGCTCAGCCGTTAAATTATCCATCACTAACATGTAGTACGCTATATAGAAAAAATCCCTTTTACCAAACAAACAAAGTTAAAAGGATTGAAATCTGCAATTCTATGTTAATCAATATACTTTGTTGTATAATTTTAAATGAAATTAAAGCATAAACGTGCTTGAAATTTCATAAAAGTTTCTATTAAAGAGTTTCGTATATTTTAATTAAATATCGAATCGAAATATAAATCCATTGTTTATCTGTAAACACTAAACGTTCACTTTTAAATTTTAGCCTGGTTACCATGGAGATGGTTCATACGTTTGTTTACTGCGTAATTCCAATAATATTCAAAATACCTTTATTTCCATAGTAATGAAAAGTATCTAACCGCTGCAATGAAATTATTCATTCCATCATGTGTGAGATTGATTTATCAAAACTGGCGCACAGTTTTATTAACGGTGAAATATTAATACCTTTTATCTTTAGACAGATATACGTATATGTATTAAAGCGCAAATTCTATTTTTGCTTGAGGAGAAACCAACAACTTCCGAAGAAAAATGTGAAGGAAAAGAATAGTTTCAAGAGGGAGAACTCTACCTCACCCGGTTTGTCTTACCACTTATAATTTATAACTATGTACTGTTAACGGATGTTCGACTCTTTTGTTGAAAGCTATGTTACTTATGGAGGTGAAGTGTGGGCGCTGAATAAGAAGATAGGAAACAAAATAATGTCAACGGAGATGATGTACTGGAGACGCTGCTGTAAGTAGCCATTAGATCATGAAAGAAGAGAAGTAATACAAGTTGACACATCGTTAACACATGAAATGAAACGGAAACAACTACTATGGTATAGCCACATGAGGAGAATGGATCAAGACACACTACCACAAAAGGTTTGGAAACGGAAGCCTGTTAATAGAAGGAAGAAATGAAAACCAAGAAGGAGTTGGAAAAAACGAATTAAACAGGCTATGGAGAAGAGAGGACTGAGGGAAGATGGTTTTAGAGCATCTTGGAGATTGGGATGCGGTAGTTTGTAAAATTAGCTGTTTACAAACCGCCATAATAATAATAATATAAGAACCTATAATACTTAGTAGAAAGGAATACGCCTTTGGCATCAATAAACTTTTGAATACGATTGAACCAATTTACGAAAAAATTATTTCACTTTCGAAAACCAGTGTTTGCAGTCTTTTAACAACTAGCTCAGGCATTTAAAACCAGTGACCGTTGTGTTTTATGTGTGATGTTTGAATAAAAAAATTACATAATTCAGCACTTCAGCAAAAGATGAGGTGTGTCAATCAGTGTTCACGGTTTTTCAATTTTAAAGTTACGGCAGTCACATGACCGGTAAAATCAAAGAAGTGAGCTACTATTTACAGCACAGCACTGCGTGAACTAATAAGTTTTGTTGGTTTTGGACCTACTCTGAAATATCCAATCAGTGGATTGTTGTTTTTCCTCATTATAAACGATGTTACAGATTAAATTTCAATGACCCCAATTGAATTTCTTGAGACTTGGATCATTTGATACGATCTTGGTTTTGAGTTTATCTCAAATTTTCTGAGACCCAGCGACTGCGATGCTTCCACAAGTTCAAATCTTCATACAGAATCTCCAAAAGTCACGATCTTGCGCACGGCATCGACGTTTTCCTGAGTGACTGCCGCTTTTGGTGCATCTGCTCTTGGGTCGTTGCTAAGACTAATCCGCCCACGTTTGAATTCTCCATACCAGCGAGAAACTGTTGATTGATGTAGTGCTTCGTTGCCGAAAACAGAAACCAACTCCGCGAGGCATTCTTGTTGAGATAATTTGGAAAATTATAAAAAAAATATTATTCGAAAATGCTTTCAATTTAATTTAATTTTTTTTTTTTGATAGTTCGTTATAACTGCTGAAACTTTAGATTTAGGTTAACTAAAGATGCAGGTTAATTTTTAGATTAGTGGTGCACTCTATATTCTAATATGGAAAATTTAAGACATCTCTCGGCTGGCAAAATTTATTTCTTGTTTTATTAAAAGGCAATTAAGAAAATATCTGTATCTGTATTTAATTCTTTAAGTAGCATAGCTGAAACAAAATATCAATATTAAAGTAACAATTTCAATATAAATCTCTAATATCATAAATATTTAAATTACTTACATTTTCGGATAAAAACTGTTGCGACGCTTTAGCTATGTATTGTCACTACATAGTAAAATCTAGAGACATAGACATTCGTACATTATATATAAAAAGATAATTTTGATCGACATAAAATCAGATCACGTATTTACTTTCTATGCAATACTTTTATGAACACAGAGACTAGAGGGGTATTGTTTCTCTTTTTTTAATTTTAAAGAAAATATTGAAGCATGTTTCCAGAAGAATTTTGATTGTCAAATAATAAATAATCAAAATGTTTTATATTAATGGATTAAATGATTACATAATAATAACGTATAATGTTATTAAGCTAACTCTTTTGTAATGAGTGCATTTACGTATCATGAAAAAATCCAGGAAAGCTACGTTTAGCATTCAATAATAAGACGGTGTGAAGTTATTGAATTGATGATTTGTTACAGTTATTATACGCTGTACTTACCGAGTGTAAGTTTTGTTACATCCTCCCAAGTTCGAATGGATACTTGAGTACCCGCAGGTATTCGTGAATACTTAACCCGATACAGGACGTAATGTTATCGATTTTGTCGAAAAAATATACACGTTTATGTAATCTACACGTTTGCGATTTCATATGGACTGAATAGATGTTCCTGTGTGTACAATAAATAAAGTAATATAAGAGAATCAAATGTGGGGATTATAAAAAGTATCGTGATGTTGTAACAGTTCTTGGAGCGTTAAAGCTTAAATTATTTAATTTAGCCCCCAATAGTAACCCGATATTTTAGTAGGAACGTGGTGCTGTTTGTATTTACTAAGGGATAAAGTACACACCAAAATTAATTACGGGTGAACATAATTTATCAAGCAGAAAACAATTAAATGGATACTACGAACTTCGCTGTTTAAATTGTCCGTAAAATTGGAATTTAAACGTATCCAATTCCAAGAATTTTGCTGAATTTTGTTTTCTCTCCAATTAACAGGAGATTGCTTTGAAAATTAATTAAAGCGAATATATTAAGGCATTTGCTTTATTAAATATACGATATTTATTGAACTTTCCCAAATTAAATGAAATACGTTAAACTTAAAATGTAATTTACACATTTCAATAAAAGATTCCGTAATTTTAATACACGTGGAACATCAATTCGTTTCAGATTTATACCTCAAATTGCCCTTGGAGAAGTTGATATAGTATTGAAAGAAGTGAAATCAACACTGTAAAATCAGCCAATTTCACCAGATTCTGGCAATATATTGTGTACGAGTTTGTGTGTCTTAAAAGTTAAAAAGAAACGATTCCGCCTTTGTAATACCGTAAACAACAGGTAATTCCACAATTCTCTGCAAATTTGGCAAAATATTCAAAAATAAGGCGGTGGTAGTAATGTTTGTGTGATGCCAAAGTTACTCGAAGTTTTGCTCAATTTCGCCGTTTATAGGAAATCACATTACAAATGAAGTTGGACGAGTATAGTCAAATATTCAAGAAAAACGTTTTTTCAATTTGATATTGAAGAAAAACAAACATACCCATTGAATCCATATAAATGAAATTTTAATTTTTGGTAACAAACAATAAAATTCTCTCAAAACTTGATATAAAATCTGTATACCACTGAAAATGCTAAAGAAGAGCAAGTATTCGAACATTCTAATTCATTCTCATATTTTCACAAGTGCAAGAAACCGTTTTGCTGCACTTGTTGTATACACCGCAGAGCCACCTTTTACACATTGAATCCGTTCCAAACCGTTGGAGCGCAGGTAGTCGCAAATCGTGCAAATATTGCCGTCATCGGTTAATAGCTCGGTGGTTCGGTAGTTAGGTCGTTCGAAACTTGCGTCCGAAGAACTTGAAGCAGAGTGTTGTTTTCAACACATGCAACTATCTTCCCTTGCGTTTCTCAAGGAACTTTTGACTGTTATTCACTATTATTCACAGTACGAAATTAGTCTGTAAGTGCAGCAGACTACTATTTATTAATCTTCCAGGCCTTCTTCCATGTAGATTCTAAATACCTTGCTACAGGCAATTGAATATTCATGGGTGACTTTCTTAAAATTGTTGTTTGTGTCTGTTCTCTTTACTCTCTTAAAAAGTTTATTATACTGAAATCGAGAGCTTGCCCAATGTCTGTGTCTGTATTTTCTGTGGAAGAAACTGAAATTACCTTAAGAACTAATTTGGTGTTGGACAGGACTAACATAGTTGTTCTGAAATCAGAAAGTATGCGTTTGTCTCCATTATTGGTATACAAAGGAGCTAAAATAGCGGGAAATTGCTACTTAGGAATTGTCCTTCCTATTCTACTCTCCTTTCGTTAAGGTACTAAAATATTACGCCAATAAGTTTTCAGTCGTTTGAGCAAGGCAACATCTACTGGTTGCATGAGATATGTTGAATTTACTGAAACCACTGTAGGTGAACGTTGTTCTCCTCGCATAGTATTATGTCTGTAAGTGTACAATGGTAGCTACTATTATCAATGCTAAAATGCTTCTTTCTAGGCACGCTTTCCACAGAGGGAACATAAATTTGACGGAACCGCTGCTCAAAACACCAGGCATCGAACACTATTCGTTTGGTTTCGCGAAACACCAAGTCATTTGTAGAACCGTGGTCTTTTATTAGTCTCATCGAAGTTGAAAATATTACTGAGCAATACAGTCTCTCTCTGCACTAGTTTATTATTGAGAAAATCAGTTATTACTTCACATAGGCCAATGTTCCTGACTAGGTGTTTTTACAACGATAGAAAAATCTATACAACCTTTCCTGAGAATATTTTCTTTTAATACAGTTGCTTCGCTTTGTTTATCTAAATCACTTTCAATGATAAACTGCAGGTCCAGATGGATAAATTAATATAATGTGTCCACGATTACACGCTTTTTAGCAGTAGGACTGTTAGCTAACCAACGAGATTAACACGTACTCTATACCATTTTTTCTGAAGGGTAGTACGTGTATATCATACTTTCGATTTGCTACTGCGATGGGAACATCGTTTGCAATGTCTACCAATGCTTTCTTGAGCCTTTCTGGATTGTAATGTTGGTATCTTCTGCCATCAATTATTTTTCGATTTGTGTGGTACATCATTGGGTTCCCAAAACACTAACAAATGTAAATTAACTGGTGTAAAACAACCTCCAAAAATTAACGTTTGCAAGGACTGTGTGGTTGTACAATTCTCAGGTATAGCAGTAGTAAGTCCACTCACACAAATTTATTAATTAGGCTGAACGCAGCGTTTCGAGAGCACGTGGACTCTTATTGTCAACCGTGTTACCGACGGTAACCGTCATTGTTTTGCAGACCAATTCTTTCACGTGTAATAATTTGCAAAATTGGAAACATATTTCGACTTAAAAATTATGCTCCAAAAGGAATTTTAATCTATATAGGTTCTATATAAGTCGATAACTCTGTTGACAATGAGAGTCCACATGTTTTTGAGACGCGGCGTTCTGAATAAATAATTAATTTTTGTGGTGTCGTGCTGCGACACCTGTGAATAATAAAACAATTACAAACAGGTCAATACCAGGGCAGATTCTCATGCCCCACCACTCACCTACTTCTAATTAGCTTGATTAATGTTTTTGATATTTAGTTAACTCACATTTGTAGATCGTATCTACATAATATCAAGTTTCTATGTCAAAGTGTGCTGTGGCCAATTCTTGAATTGTGCGTTCTGATTTGTTCATAAAAACGAATCCTGTAACACAAAGAACCGTAATAAAATACCTCCAGAAAAAGAGCATGACACCAACACAAATTCATAAAGACATTACGGCAACTATTAGCGAGTCTGCAGTTTCTTATGATATACTCAAACGCTGGTCTCGAGACTTTAAATGCGGAAGAACATCCGGTGAAAACCAAAATG
Organism: Trypoxylus dichotomus; assembly: GCA_023509865.1. Classification (NCBI taxonomy): domain Eukaryota; kingdom Metazoa; phylum Arthropoda; class Insecta; order Coleoptera; family Scarabaeidae; genus Trypoxylus; species Trypoxylus dichotomus. The sequence continues at coordinate 39,164,188 of CM042074.1, read as the reverse complement.
CCGGTGGTCCGCCCATAACGGTAACAACAGACAAAAACATGAAAAAGGCACACGATATCGTACTTCAAGGCCGACAAGTACGTTTCAGGGATATTGTGGATGATACAGGCGTATCATATCATGTAGTGCACATACTGACTAAAGAATTAGATGGGTGCCCCGAATGTTAACCATTGAGCAAAGAAGAAACCGGTTGTTGATTTGTAAGCGTCTTTCGGAAAGGTACGAAGCAAATAAAGAGAACTTTCTCAGTAGTTATGTTACCATGGATGAGTCTTGGATGTACCACTGTGATCTCGAGACCAAAGTGCAAAGTAGAGAGCGGAAATATCACGGTTCTTCTCGTTCAGTCAAATTTAAGGTCGTGCTATCTGTGTTCTGGGAGGAATCATCCTGACTGACTATTTGCAAAAGGGACAGAGCATTACAGATGCTACTGCGAATTATTGATTTCTAAATAGCGAAACGCCGAATAAGGTTAAGGTCCGGTGTGCTGCTCCATCAGGATAATGCTCTCAGCCATACATCTGGTATTGCTATGGCTGCTGTACATCAAGCAGGCTTTGAATTAGTGGATATTCATCGGATCTGGACCCAACAGGGATTACAGGCTGTTCCCCAAATTTTACGCGGGATAAAATCTTCCAGTAATTATGAAGTGATGCAAACTCTAGAGAGGTGGTTTGTAGAGGTCGGAGAAACACTTTTCTAGGAAGCTGTTGAGATGGAGCACCAATGGACTAAGTGCATTAGTTGTCGAAAAATACAATATATAATGTCACCGTAGTTTTACTGTAAAGGGGTCAGGGTTCAGCATAGGGATTCACCCTAATATGTCTTAATGTTTTAACTTAATTATTTTAGATTGTCATTTACCGCGTTCTGTTAGAATATGCTGCTAGAATAAATTGATCGGTACACATAGCAAATTTCTATATTTGTTAATTGGGTAATAAATCAAGGATTGTGTGGCAAATTATGAACAGAAGTCAAGAATTCTTACATAATGTGTATTGCCTGAATTAGTTGCAATTAGTAAAATATTTTGTTTTAATCGCTTATAATTAATACTTTATGGTAGAGATGTTTTTCTTGGATTATAAAATATTGTTCTCCCACATTATAATTTGTTTTAAATGGTTACAGCGGTAAATACTGTAAATTTTTCTTCCTTTTTATTGTGTCTTATTTCTTTTTGTAAGTTCGTGAATAATGATTATATTATTATTATTAAGTGTTGTAATATCGTCTATAAGCTCTAATTTACGCAAAGGTAAGCTCTGTTGGATATCACCACAAACATTTTTCACAAGTTTTGGTTAGTAATATATTTTCTTCTTCAAAATAGGTTCCCAAAATTACTGTATCAGAGACAGAAGGAAACCCCATTACAGTTACGCATTTCCAATTTTACGCTTAGATAAAATACATAGAAAGTTCAAAAGAAGAAATACGATCGTGTCATATACAGTAACTCTCGAATTTTCCCGTTTCATCTGTAGATCCAATCTGCTACGTCTTTAAAATTATATTCGATCGCGATTCCACCGCAATTTCATATCACGCAGATACTCATTTGGTCAAACGCGGCAGTAAATGAGATCGGATTATTTTTTTCTACTATGGTATAGAGATAAAAGAAAATTGTTCGCCTGTGAGCGAGGCTCATCTTTCGCTATGGTGGTTCTTCGTAGATGCGACAAACAACGTTTCTATCTCCCGCTGACCGCTCGTTCATCGATTTAGTAGGGGACTGCATTTGAACGAAGGCGCTAGGGTGAATGATATTTTTTCGTTAAGGCAGATTGCAGCTACGATGCCGACGCTTTCGGAGAATGAAATATGGTAGAGATCGAGACAATTGCATTGTCATATGGTCAACAATAGTTCTCTCTTTTGTCGAGGATGGGCAGTAATACGAGACGATTTATTACAAAGAAATAAAAAAAAGGAAGATTAAAAAATACAAGAGAAACAAAGGATATATTTTTTTGTTAAAATTAATTTTTCATAATATAATAGAATAGAATATTTGGTAAGGTTATAATTATATATATCAATATATATCAAACTTTATAGATTTCACATTTCCCAAATTTTATTCGTTTATATCGAAAGGCCAATCTTTCGTTTAAATGTCGTATTCGGTTCAATGCAAGATGGAAATATTGTTAACAACAGGATCGACTTAAATTTTAACTGCCCGATATCGAAATTTAATGTTGAAATAGAGCTTTTATACAGGAATACAAAGCAAGCTAAATACAAATATGAAGTGCTAAGAAGAAAAAAGGTTTTCTAATCTGAAAAGGACGTAATTTACCAAAACTAATGCGTTATTAGAAAGAAGCCATATATCAACTACAATAATAGGAAGGTAAGTGTCAAATTCGCAGACGAGTATATACGAAAAGATATTGATGTCAACCATAAAATACGGAGGAGGACCGCTAATATTGTGGAGTTGCGTGTCGGCAGCAGGTGTCGGTATTATTCATTATAACGGAGGCACTATGGATAAATGGCAATATTTAGATATATTAAAGAAAAATGTCAAACAAAGTGTAGAGAAACTACGTATTTTGGACACATTTATTTTTATCAAGATAATGATCCTAAGCATAAGACTGGTGTTGTAAGAGAATAGCTGCTTTGCAACTGCTCAAGAGTTCAAACTGCACTGCAATCGCCGAAGTTGAACGTAATAGAGCACCAATGGCAAGGATTAAGATTTAGACTGGAAAAGCAGACCATTTCACATAAACAACTCATCATGCAATTGAAGAAGAACGGTCAAAAATATTACCCGAAGTAACTAATAAAATGGCGCTTTCCATGAACGACAGAAACTGTAAAAATCGCAATGGATGGCCTACTAAATATTGTTATTAAGATAATTATAAACATTAATACATGTTTTATTTGTGTGCTGTTTTGAAGTGGACGATTTTCACTGTGATCATCAATATTGTCCCTATTTCCAATTTTGGGGTCGCCATGGAGAAAGAATGTTAGGCGAGTGTATTTCAAAAACAATGAAATATGGAGGAGGAAACATAGTAGTATGGAGTTGCTTTATAGGCAGAAGGATTGAAAAATTAGTTAAAATAGATGAAAGAATGGCAAAAGCTGTGTATTTGAGAAGTGGATGTTAATTAAGTGGGGAGATGTTTATTTATCAGCAAAAACTCAAACACACCGCAAAGGTGGGTGAAGCTTATTTTCAAGACATCTTCTGAAGGTGTCCCATTCTCAATGGAGTGGCCACCACAGAGGCTTGAATGCAACCCCACTAAACTCTTGAGGGACTGCTTGGATCGTGAGGACCGAAAAAAATGTCCAACTGGCAAGAAGTGTGGAATGCTACAGACGAATCATATTGGGGGCGATTCGTTCTAAGGATACTGTGTGTCTGCCAGGCAATTATTAAAGCGAGAGGGGTTACTTCGAAGAAGCATTGTAACAGTTTGTATTTTATTAGAATTTACTATTTTGTCAATAAAACATTTTAAGTTAGTGAGTAAAGTGTGTTTCTTTAATAAATTTCTTGCAAACATTATCTGTCTTCTTTATTTTGTGATTTTATGTAGTGCGATCAACCTTATCAATGGTAGTATAAATAACGTGAAAACTTATTTGGTTTTTATGGTAGCTCAGAAACGAATAATAGAAACCTAAACATATTTTAGCTTTATTACTTCTATTTCTTTGAAAAATAGGGCCTCGTATTTTAAAAGATCTAAACTTTTATCGTTAATCCGGGTTATCAAAACAGTTTGTATAACATTTTTGATATTTAAATCTTCATAAGTAATTAGTTATTTATCGTTAATAAAATTGTAAAAACTCATTCATATAGCATAAAAGATTTTCATGTTTAAAAGAAGCCTCATATCTGTTAGAATTTTCAGAAGACAATTTCTCGAAGTTGGTATACGCTACATCAATTCGGCTTTATAAAAGGTCGATCGACAACTGGCGCCATGCATACACTTAAACAAATCGTAGAAAGAACATACATAGAAATGGAACTATTTAAGCAAGCATTCGAATCCCTCCAAAGAGATAGACTAATGGTAGCACTAAATAAATTAGGAATCAAACTCAAATTAAGGAAATTAGTACAAATGACGTTACAAGAGCAATTATAAAGACACAAAAGGAAGAGACGGAAGAGTTTGAAATAAATAAAGGGATAAAACGAGGAAACTTACTGTCGACAGTATTATTCAACTTGCCACTGGAATATGTATTAAGAAAAGTAGATAAAGGCACAATAAGAACAAAGGCAAGCCAACTAATAGCGTATGCTGACGATATTGTAATTATATCAAAAAAGCGTGAGGTAACCAAAAATATTCTAGGAAACAGTGAGGGAGGGTGACAGAATGGAATTGAAAATAGATCTAGAAAAAAACAAAAATGATAAGACTAAATGGATAGCAGAAACATGGGAGTGACAGTCAAAATAGGAAACTATACTTTTGAAGTGGTGAATACATTTACATTTTAATATCTGGGGGTAACTATTACAAGCGATGACAGCAGGGATGCAGAAATAGGTGAAAGTGTAATAAATATAAACAAAACCTACCAGGCAAATAAACGACTTTTAAAAAGTAAAATATCGGGGAAAAAAAACGAAAATGAGAATTAATAAAACAATAATACAACCAACAATTTTGTACGCGGCAGAAACAATGACAAAGAAGCAAGAGGAAGGTCTGAGAATATAAGATCGAATAATATTAAGAACAATACTAGGCCCGATAAAAACTGGCAACAACGAATACAGGCGTAGAACAAATTGTGAGGTAGCAAGTGAGTTGGGGGGTATGGACGTGGTCAGATGAATAAAGCAACAGAGAGCAAGACGGTTGGGACATGTGTGGAGAGCTGGGAACAAAACTACAATCTACACTATCCTGGAGTGGCAACCGGGGGAAGAAAAAGACGAGGGCGACCCAGAACTACTTGGCTGCAGGAGGTGAGGACGGAGCTTGGTAGAGGTGACGTCCACATATGGCGGGAGAGGATCAAAGACAGAAATAAATCGAGAGACATATGCGAGAATATGTAAAAAGAAAATGGGGATTGATCTACACCGCAGATTTTTTAGATCTAGAAAGCTTTGGAAGCGGCGATAGCCCATTGAGGTGACTAGCCATTGTATCACTAAAGGAATCAATCGAAGGAACTGTAACATATAGAGCATTCTGTTTGAATTAGTAAAATTGATATTCGTTTCCAATTCAGTTGAAAGAGTCACGAATTTGAAAGTATTTTTAATAAATAGATTTTTATTTGTGATATAACGCACCAAAACATAAAAACGATACTTCTTTTAGTTTTAGAAATGCATCTAACAGACGGTCGTTGTGAATGATCCTGTTTAAAACGGAGAACAAAATAAATTTTATGTTACCGAACATTTTCTCTAAGTATTTGGAGACAAAATAGCACAAAAATAATTCAGTATTATACTTCACCTAGCAAAAATTAAAATGACCCTATTTTCAAAATTCCAGTAACTCCATTAGTAACACATGGGCTGAAAAGTCCCGGGTCTAACAAAGAAAACACGGTTTTTTGGTTCAAAATTAGCTTTATTCATCAACGTAATCTTCATCAAGAGCAACGCAATCATTTCAGCGCCGCTCTAACATTTCAATACCACTTTTGTAGAACGATTTATCTTTTGCCTCAAAATAGACCTCAGTTTCAGCGATAACCTCTTCATTCGTGCGAAATTTCTTACCGGCGAGCATTTTTTTGAGGTCTGCGAACAGCCAGTAGTCGCTGGGAGCCAAATCTGGTGAATACGGTGGATGTGGGAGCAATTCGAAGTTCAATTCATGTAGTTTTGCCATTGTTTTGATTGACTTGTGACACGGTGCGTTGTCTTGATGAAACAAAATTTTTTTCTTTGCCATATGCGGTGGTTTCTTTGCAATTTCGGCCTTCAAACGCTCCAATAACGCTATATAATATTCACTGTTGATGGTATTTCCTTTCTCAAGATAGTCGATGAATATTACACCATACACATCCCAAAATACCGAGGCCATAACCTTTCCAGCCGATTGTTGTGCTTTCGGGCGCTTTGGACGAATAATGGATCCATGTTTCATCCATTGTCACACATCGACGCAAAAATTCCGGTTTGTTACGTTTAAGCATGGCTAAACACTGCTCAGAATCATCAACACGTTCTTGTTTTTGGTCAACAGTGAGCAAACGCGGCACCCACTTTGAACAGAGCTTTCTCATAGTCAAATGCTCATACAATATAAAGCCAATACGTTCTTTTGATATCTTTACGATGTCAGCTAACTCACACAACTTCACTTTTCGATCATTCAAAACGATTTTGTGGATTTTTTTTATGTTTGCTGGTGTTACCGCCTCATTTGGACGTCCACTGCGTTCTGCATCATTGGTGTCTCTACGACCACGTTTAAAGTCAGCAAATCAACGTTTTATTGTTGTTTCTGATGGAGCGGAGTCCCCACAACACTTTTCAAGCCATTGCTTCTCTTGAACGGTATTTTTTCCTATCAAGAAGTAGTGTAAAATTAAAACACGAAATTGTTTTAAAAATAAGAAAAGTAGCGTGACTCTTAGCACAATAACTCACAAACTAATGAACAGAATATCATGAAATTTTAACAGCTGTTTTGAAGGTTAGTACTAACTGAGAGAAATGTGCCTGCAATAAAACTAGCATCATCTATGTGTTAGGCCCGGGACTTTTCAACCCATGTGTTATAACAAGAAAGAATAACTATCTCAAATAATATAGATGTATCGTATAAAAGAAAAGGCTCCCTGCTGAAAAACTCTACGACACGCCGCTGAAGTAAAGCCAGTTGTGCGGTAAACCGACGGTGCGATTACCTAGGGTTGCAGTTTTGTGCCCGAGCGACGACTACGACCGCCTGCCTGAACAATAACAGCAGTAAAGCGACCGCAGGTACCGCGCTGAAATAGTCCGAGCGGAATGGAGGTAGTGCAGGAAGAGTTTGAGGTCAATGTAAATATGGACGATATCGTTGTCGTTCTTGCTCCAGCAACCTTAGCTCTCATGGTTTATTCATGAGGGGTGACACGTGTTGTCGTTAATGTTTTAGCTGAGTTGCGCGACTATTCGTAAATATCAGGGGTAAAAAAGGGAAGTTTCAGTGTAATTAACGTAGAACCCTTACATCCGTGACGAACTTTTTTGTGCGCTTAATAGTGTTCTTCGTATATACTTGCTAATAATTTAAGCACATCGTTTTACCTAATCTTCGCGCAACGCATAGTTGAATAACCAATACAGTAATTTGGAATTTGAGTATTGAAATAATAATCTAAACTAAGCGTGGAAGTTCAAATATGCTGTGCCATCTGATTGAAGTTAGTTGCATCTTATAGTTACTGTTTCCGAAGAAACCTGAACATTGTGTATCGGGTTCTTTTCTCTATTATACACGAAGTTTTTGTATGTGTAACTTTTAAAAAGAAAATTGTTAACGCATTACCAAGGTAATAATTAAGCAGTTATACGTAACCATGAAATTATGAATTTCTAGTAAAATCTAGTGTTGCTACTGCTTCGTAACGAATTTATTTTATTATAAATATAATAATTATTTTGTAAATCTCCCACTTTTAATTCTAGAGATTTAGTTATTTAATATTATTTTTTTATATCAAAAGGTTAAGTTTTGCAGTACTATTACGAAAGTATAGTAGAATTTGGTCCGGGGTGAAATTTGTATTGGCAATACAGTAAAATAAAGCTAATATAAAGAATTCGGTTATGTTTTTAATAAAGCACACCATTTCAGTTTTGAATAGAGAAATTATATTATTCTAATGATTTACAAACAAAACAACATTACGAAGCGGAAGTCTCATTTCACAGCAGGTTTAATCACATGAAGTTATAGACATCTTCATTAGCCTGTACAGTTACCACAACATTTCTTTGAATCTATTGTGTAATACGATTCACACACTCATCGGCAAAATTAAAGCGTGATTTGAATTTTTATATTTATTACAAAAATCCTTAAGTGGCCAAAAAAAATGTGTGCAAGTGACGTGCAGTCTTAATTCTTTCAATAACTCATTGATTTGAGTAAGTTATGGCTTTTTAAATTCTTTCTTACTACAAACAAAATTTATGTGTGGTTAATATCTGGTATGGCTTCTTCGTGCCTTTCTAACAGCTTGCACTCGTTGAGGTATGGTTTAAATAAAATTTAGCACAAAGTTGGGGTCGACAGCAAAGCTTAAAGCTTCTTGAAGCTAATTGGGAGTAGTTATGTTACGTTTTTTTGTTTGGTAGCTTTTTTAGACCACTACCAGTCGTTCACAATTCCAGTTGGTATATAAACGACAGAAAGTTTGCGCCGAGCTTTGCAATTATGTGGTAATAAAGTAGGGCATCTAGTAGGACGATCAGCATAAAGATTGGCTTGTTATAACCTTCTTCGTACTCTTCTCTCACTAACTTGTACTTATCGAGTTACATACAGCATGCCTTTAAGCTATACCGCAGTGGTGGTCACGAAGGCAGTTTCTTTAAGGCATCTAGCAAGTCGAAATATGCTAGATTGATTTACTCTAAGAAGATTTGCGGCGTATTGCTGGGTTCTTCCATGTTGCAGCAATGTAGTGACTCATATAGCATCATTACACGTTAGAAGCCCCATATTACTTAAAAATGTTTTTATGTGATAACAGAACGATAAACAAACGCCGAAATGATTGAAACAACTTTAAAAAACAACAATTACGGCGTATATACGGTCTTCAACTGCACTTATTTGATTGATTGAATTAAAATAGCTGTCTTAGTTAAGGACAGACGCCTACTTGGATTTTATTCTACACATAAAGCACCTAAAGTTAATTCTATATAAAATAATCCAAATCATTTGAATTACAAAAAAAAAAATCATTTTAATAAATTATGCGTTAATTTTGGCCGGTGAGAGTATATGCATTGTTATAAATTTCAGATTTGTAGCATTTTCTTTCGTCTTACTGGGCCAGCATTATGATATCAATATTTCATAAAATTTTATTCTGATTAATTTTCCTCAAAAGTAGGAAATACGTATATCGAGAGAGAATTGAACCCGTAGAAGGATTTTAAACAAATATTCTGTCGCGATATAGACTGAATGCCATGGAATAGAAAAGAGTATTTCAAGTTAGAATGGTTTTCTTGAATATCTACACTATACACAAATTTTAATAACCGGCCCCTCCACTGGAAAATTTTGATCGACACTATTTCTATATAATTGAGCTATTATACTAAATTTTCTTTAAGTTATCTACTGAATATCAAAGTCAAGCATTTTTCCACTCTCTCTTTTTAAACTTAGCTAAAAATTCATCGCAATGTTAACTGTGTGAACTAACAATCGGTTGACGAATGATTTATTAAAGTTTCGTGAAGAGTCGCTATAGGTAGGCGGGAGTTTGCAAAGAACGACGAATAGTTATCGTCGCGCGGATGTAAATTCGAGTTATGCAATTAAAACTCCCACGCCCATCCCGAAATAGCTGTAGCGTTTGCACGCAAAACGGATATTAAAGTTAATTAGTTTTAATTTTTGCTACGTACACTATCTAACTAGTATACGTGTAGCGGTACGCTAGATGCATGTATTCACAACACCTCTGTGCGTTGTATGCCATCGTAGAAATCGTAAATTAATAACTACATTTTTAATGCAACGTTGCTACTGATGTTACACGAGAACTGGTAACTTTGTCGTTATCACGCTGTTTATTTGTGAAATTGGGTGTTAAACTTTTATACGTTGTACTGATTTTGTGCTATCGACTGGAAAAATAATAACGATAACGAGCAGTATCGATTGTTGGAATGCGTTTCTATTACCTTCTCATGCAACATACATTATTATGCTGTTAACGTAGAATTTGGTAATGGGGAAGGGATTAAATTAAAAATGTAAAAGGTATGCTGTCTAGTTCGGTGATACCGACTGCTATCTTTAGCGAAAAATACATTTGAATAGCATAAAGTAGACACATACAGATACAATGCGTTCTTTAAGATAAGCAGTAGGTTTTTACCTATTTTTTTTTCACATTCCATTGAAAAAATATCAATTAGAACTTAGTAAGGGAAATTGTCATAGAGAAGGTGCTGTAGATTTAAAAATTAGCTTCTAGATACTAAAAAAGATATTGTCTTTTATATCTCGCAGAATATTTGAACTTTGAACTCGAGATTTTTGTGTGCAACTAAAAATAAGAAGTTATTGTGTTCACAGCAGTTATTCCGTTTCTCTAAACAAACCGTTATTACAAAAACCTCCTATAGTAAATATTCAATTTACTGTTTTTTTTTATTGGTGACAATACATCATGATCGGTGATTTTTTTATCGCGATTTGAAAATCACTGAAAATGCCCGTAAAATATTAGAAAGGACTGAACGGTGATTTGGCAGTGATTGCCTGAAATAAGTTTCATTGAAACGTTGATCACTGGTTGGAGTGGTTCAGTAATTTAATTACGTTGGGTAATTGCAAGGAAATTGTAATTTTATCATTACTAGTGCCAACGGTGGTTTAGTATTAATATTGATGTTAATATTAGTATTAATATGGATATTAGTTTAATTGTTACGCACTTGCCGTATTAATAATGTAGTGTCCCTGAGATATTACGATACATCTACTGGCATCATGACATCTAGGGTCATTTAAAGCATGTTGGGTTTGAATCCCCTCCGATACCGATATTTTTTCAGTAATTTAACTACGTTGGATAATTGCAAGGAAGTTGTATTTTTAACATTACTATTGCCAACGGTGGTTTAGTATTAATATTCATGTTAGTACTAATATTAATATGGATATTAGTTTAACTAAATAAGTTATTATGTTAATAATCATGTGAGTTAAAAAATGACCTTCACCATATTTTCTAGTATCGGCGCTGCCAACCCTACCGAAATTTCAGTAGTTTTATCGATTATTAAGACAGCTTATCGATCTACCGATATCAAACTGAATTTACTGAATTCAAAGTTTTTAAATCTTTAAATTAAAGCCTGTATGTCTGATGCACAATGCATAATATTTATTTTTTACAAAAATATTTTTTTTTATAAATGGTGCCTCGGGATCACAGCCCATTCACCTCAGAGGAAATAATAAAAGCAAATTTAAACTTAAATTAGGAATCAGTAATGTTATTGACCTCCAGTGAAAGCAAGCACGGTGATGCAAAACAGGGACATCCATTTTACATCCCAGGGCCTACAGGGATGACAGACACAATATGCATTCACAAGAAAACGGCCATTGGAGAACAGGTTAACTCACATAGATGAAATAGGGATGGTTGGTACTTCCACTGGAGCTCAGATCCTAATTTTCATCTGTTTCGGCACTTCTATAAGTAAATTGTACACTTCTCAATTGTTAGAATGCAAATAGAAGTAGGCACTGGGAATTTTAGTGAGACTCAAAGGTTAATAAGTAAGTCAATAGAGCTTCTATGCAAAGCGCAACCAAGGAAAATGTAATTCAGATCAGCCGTTTCACAGCCACAGTGACATGTAGCTGCTTCCAAAAATCCCATTCTAAATAAATGGGTAAAGACCATGTCCAAATTTAATACGGGCTATTGTTGTACGATAATACCGAGGTATGTTATGATTCGTATAATACCACGGTTTAATGTTGATACATGGACGAATACAAGCGTACCTAGTCATTCTGTTGGTACATATTTTAATACTATTTAAATATTTGAACACATTCCGTGTGCAAATTGCAAAACACTTTCCACAAGAAAGGATGGGATTATAAATTACTCTATCAGTACGCTGACTTTAGCGAGACGGTCAACAGTTTCATTATCAAAAATCCCAGCAAAATTTTTGTAATTGTATCTTTGGACTCCAGGTATGATGCGACTTTCTAATAATATATGATTTATTTTACTGAGAGATTTGAAAGAAGGGAGTCCCTGTAATACACTAGCAGAGTCGGACATTGTAACAATGTATTTAGAGTTATTAGAGGCACTATGAGAAATTTCTTCTAAAATTGCTGTGGCTTCCGCAGTAAATACTAATCCGTCCATGTTTAGTCGAAAGAATTTTTTTGTACCCACTGTTACAATAGTAAAAAGCGCATCCACATCCAGTTTTACTTTTGGACCCGTCTGTAAATGTAATTCGACTTTGCTGGTGGAGTTTTAGAATAGAATATTTAAAGGTCTAATACATTGAAAGTATGAGATTACAAGGTTCGAAGCCCTATAGAGGCGACGATATAATTCAGCGGTATATCGGAAAGCATTACATACTACAGGATGAGGCGGTTCGTGAGCTTCAACTTGTAAGATGTAAACTTCATGGCACCTAGACAGAGGCGTAATAATCGTGCCTCGTATAAACCTCATTGGTTACGATATCGGCACTGCGCAAAGTTGTAAAAAAATAATTTAATTATTATTTTTAAATTCTAATTATAAGTGTCGTTGATTTTTACGTTGATATTATGCGTTACTGCAGCTTTTCTTTAGATAGTCGCGTTAATTATAAAATATTGTATAACTACTTATTTTACTTATTAAAAATATAGGTAAATTTAGAAATATGCGTTTTATTATTTACTATATATTATATCTACCACTATAAAGCTTATTGTTTTATATTACATATTTCTTCTAATTTATTAGTTTTGCTTATTGCATTAACAAAATCGACGTAATTAAATTACTGAAAAAATATCAGTCTCGGAGGGGACTCGAACCCAACAACTTTACGTCTCCAGTGTGACGTGCTAACCTCTGCATCTCAAGACCACTGAATTCAAGTCGCTTTAAATCCCTCTGGATGTCACGATGTCAGTAGATATAACGTAGCTTATTGTGCTATTTCACGGACACTATATTATTAATATGGCAAGTGCCTAACAGTTAAACTAATATCCATATTAATACTAATATTAATATAAATATTAATATTAAAGCACCGTTGGCATTAGTAATTTTCAGTAATTTAATTACGTTGAGTAATTGCAAGGAAATTGTAATTTTATCAAATTTGTTATTGTTATCGTTTGTAAATTCTTGAGTATTCATATTTGAAAGATTTTTGTATTTACATATATAAAAAATATATATCTGGCATAACGATAATTAAAATGTGTACTGTAGCCTTAACATCCCGAAAAATAAACATAGAATTAATGGGACTTAATATCAAGCTTATTCAAACACCCGAAAATTTCTTTGCATTCGACTATATCTCGTTACAAGAGATTGCAAGTTTGTTTCTATAATATATTCTGTGATTCGAAATTTTGTTATTTTTATTTCCTTCGTAATTTTTTCAAACAAACTCAGACTTCTAGATTGAAGAATTCAAGCAGCAAATATGAACCTCTGGGAAATTTGACTATAATACAATATCGTTTCCTTGAAACTAATAACAAAACTTTTGAATATTTTTCTAAACATGACAATAAATAAAGCGAAAATAGCAGTAGCGACCACCCGATGTACTATTATTAAACACAAATTCATAAATTGTAGTCGCTAATGAAAAGCAATTACTTATAATAGATGACCATTGTTTAATTATGAACATATAACCATTACTCTTTGCACCAACTTTTTTCGTTGATTCAGGAAAAATTGAACTCTATGCCAACTGAAATGGAATCCTAATTCAATCGAACTCGTGGCACTCATTCAGTTCATCGAACATCTGCGCAATCGAATATACAATTCGAGCGTGGTGTGCACTGAGTGCAATCAATGCAATCAAATCTAAAACGCTAAAATCATAACTGCACTGCAAGCACGTCAATAAATATACAATCAACAGAAAAACAATTGAATAGAGCATTTTCGTAATGATAGTTGAAATATTCCGTTTTAATGGAGAATTCACTATATTTCTCAAGGTTTTCAAAAATAATTTCATTTTTAGTAAAAATCTTAAATGCGCCATTGCTATAAAACTAACAATAGAAGGTTGTACCGCACCAAAGGCACACTTACATTTCGAAATATAATTATAACGGCATTAATTAAATGTAATTACAAATAATACATATTTATATATATGTCGGCAAAAGTAAAATGGAAAAGAAATTATCTACTTAAACGTTAAATTAACGTTAGTAGTTACAGTTTTGTGTTTTCGGCTGACTCGACTGATTATTATTATTACCATTACAAAGTGTGCTCAACTGCACCGAATGCGGGTCATTGAATGTTTTTAAGATCTGTAGTGTTCTTTGTCCGTTGGAAGTCTTATTTATGAAAAAATACAATACAAGAAATTAAATTAAAACAATTCTAAAAACGTTTTAACAAAGTGATGCTGGATAAAAAAAGTTAATTTCATTTTCTTCTAACTTTAATTCTGTTAGACGGGAGTAAAAAGATGTAATTAAGATGCAAGAGAGCTAAGTTTAGAGTAATACTTTTCTTCAAAATTCCTAGATCGGTTTTTAAACTTTGGTATTTTAACTGGCGATCTATAAAAAAGATGGGATGAGGTAATTCGCCATTCGTCTATTGGCTGCGGCCATTTAACCGCGGCCAACTCGCCGGGTAGATAATTTGTCGCAGGGGTATGTAGCACCCTATTAAATTAATTCTGAAATACTTATATTTACAGAATGTTGTATATAATTGCATACAAAAGCATGTTTACTATCAAAGATCAACTAGAATGGTGTAATGAACTTACGTTACTTAAGGCTATAATCTACAATTTTGATTTAATAGCTCACGGAAATAAAAGTATTCTGAAGTAACAGTACAAGTATAAGTAAAAGTATTGTACAGTTTCCTACTATATTGAGATGAAAAAGGCCATATCAGCTACACATTTACAAATAAAACCAGAAAATCTCTACAAACTATTTCCAGGTTACCGTTAAAAATTAAAATTTGAAGGATCGGATAATAACTACATCTGGGTTTTGCCAAAAATAGCAAGAAAGGGTTCCTGGGTGTCAAATTCAAATCTCAATGAAAGTTGGTAGGTAAGTGAAGTATGTTAAGATTTGACAATATTTTTTTTTGTTTATGCTGGAATTCACTTTGACAGGGCAAAACATCCCTTCGAAAATTCACAGAGTTTTAGTTTGCTTGATTTAATTCTTTAAGGGAAATAGATAGAATAAAAAATTAAATGCAAATGTTGTAGCTTATCGAAAGAAAAGAAATTAACACAAGTTGTTCATTTTTTAACAATCTCTATTGATTTTAAATAATTTTCAAATATTCCGCGTGAACCAAGTTTTAGCACTAAGAACAACGATTGAATGCAAAAGTATCACATTGAAAACAATGGGGAGGAAACGGAAGATCTTGGTTTGAAAAGGTAAAATTCATGGGATTCAGGTCAGAAAATTGTAGCATAAATCCCTTCCATATTTGAAATCCGTAGACGTCGAGTGGCTGCATCATGCGTGTTGCTTTTTTGCTATTGTCAGGATTTTTTTTGGACGGGACCTCTTTCTTCAAAAACTTTGGGCAGTGACCAGCAGTTAATTTACCCGAAGACGAGACTTGAATAACAACGTTTGTAGGTCAAAATAGGGTTTGTTGAACTTGTGGCCAAGATGAACAACTTGCGTTAATTGTTTTCCATATTATTATAATTAACTCTTGCATAAGAAGGTGACGCTTAAATGCAACACACCGTAAATACCACAGTCACGTGTCCTGGAAGACCTTTCGATAAGGTACAACATTTGTATTTAATTTTTGTTTGATCCATTTCCGTTCATGAATTATACGAAGAAAACTGAAAATCTGTGAATTTTAGGAGGGGTGTTTCATCCTCTCAGAGTGCATTTAAACACAATCAAAACATTTTTATTTTCAACATACGTTACTTACTAGGTTTCGTTAAGATCTGAATTTGACACCCGGGAATCTTTCCTTATAAGTGAAAAGAAGAAGGTTAACTTAAATTTCATAATATATTAATTGTTTCTCTATTGTTCATTTCAAATGCAGTTTTTAACCTTCAAAACTTCCATATTTATTAATATTCTATTTCGCAATTCCAATAGCACATATTTGAATTTTTGTAATATCCTCGCCGAAGATGGATAGTTTCAAACTGATTTATGTCTAATCCCTAAATTTCTAGGGAATAAGGAGGGTTAGTAAATTTCTTTCAATTTTATTAATTATCCAGTTATGCATAGTTCGAAATTAGTTAAAGCCAAATTTTGATACATTAGTGTGCGACATTTAATATTACCCTGGGGATAGTATCAATTATAAATGTATGATACGATTTGATAAGTATAAATATGTACATATTTCAACAGGTTGCCTTCGTATCGTGACATATAATTAAATAGTGTTTCGCGTCCTCATGAGTGTACTCTAATGGGTATAAATGAGGAGAAGATTTAATCCTGTAGGCAATGACGAGTAACGAAGCGAATTTACAGCTTGCTGGTTAAACAGCTGAAATGAACAGTTCGCATTCCAAATATCGCTAGTAATAAGCTACTCCTATAATTTCGAATGTCAATTAGGATTATGGAATTTCACAGCGGTAGTGGCAGCAGTTTATTTGTATGTATCTCACACATTGTTTACATAGATACATACGCAAGATAACGGTAGTAAAATGAAAAAATAGAGATACATCCTTAAACATATACATATGTAATAATAGAAGTAACAGAGGAACACCCACAATTCTCAAAAAATTGGAAAAGAAATGTTTTTTCATATCATTTAAAAAACCATATCATTAATTCTCTGTATAACTTATTTCTTTTTCTAACCGTATGATATACTACATACTACGAAAAATTGTAACAGCCGATATTTGAAAACCGTCGAAAATTTCGAAAGTTAAAGTTAGACCATTTCAGCTAAGATATTTTGGCGTGACGATTGCTTCCGTTGTATACATGGCATCTTTGAAATAAAATAAAAAAGTAGGGAAAATGGAAAGGTCTTATTATATAGAACATAAATCCAAAAGATTTTGAGTTAATTACAACGCGGACGTCAGAATTAAAAAAAACCATACGACATTGTAGTATGTGCCACCTATGGATACAGAAAGTGTATACATAATACATCCATTCAACCAATCTCGCATACATACATGCAGCCTGTCTACACTGCAATAACACAACTGTCGATGTTATAAAAACTACAAGATAACACTGTTTACCTTTCAAACGGCTAACAGTTCAATAACATGTTTACGTACGAATAAACACATTTTTATTTATATATCTTTATCATTTCCATCGCATCTGCGAACATCTTGTATATCCATGGCAGCATTGGATTGTACATATGCTATACAAGACATTAGATACAGTTGAAAATATGTAAAAGCATGACAACGAGAAAAATATATATTTCGGTAGTAAGTACAAAAATGTTAATCAAATGTTTTTTGTATTACATTTCTTAGTTATCTAATTTGCTCCCACGATTTTGCGATTCTGGCAATAATGTGCATGTCAAAAAAAATGATTTACCTCAATTAGTTCGGTTTGCCATTCTGGATACCTTTGGCCTCAAGGGAGTATGTTTTGTTGTAAATCTATGTTTGGTTCGATTCAATATCGAGGTTCCATTCGATAAAGCAGTTATAAAGAACTTCTACGCGTCCCTTTTCATTTCATGTCCGATATTCCCATTTACTCCTAAATAGAAGAGGATGTATTTTTGATAAAAAAGGAAGCTAGTAGTCGACGTAATATCCAGTCATACAAGTTTTGTAAATATAACCATCGTTCGTCTGAAAATCTAAGGAACTGGCAGTGAGAGGATATTAAACTAAATTTTCAAAGTAAGTTATAATATGGAAGTGGAATATTATAAGAATAGATTGTTAGACAATTTTTTTGACACATCCATATGTACAGATCTTGTATTGGTGTCAATGTTACGATTATATTAGGGGTTAAAATGGTCTATCGATTTCCATGCCGACAAAATAGTATATTTGATGCGAAACGGAAGAGTAATATTTTAACATACACGGGGTTCTAAGAGTCTTTTCGAAATAAAAAGAATATAACAAAATAATTACTAGGCTTAATGAATAAATGTTAATTTTTTTTGTTAATATACAGGATTTGGGAATTTATTTCTTAAAAATTATGTCTTCTAAATGTGTTTCGTTTTTGGTTGGTACTCTTCTAAACGTAAGGCAAAATTTTTCGAGAACTCTTTGGTACATATTCTTTGTGATAGCCGCCATTCCGCTTTAAATATTCTCTTTTAATTTGGTCAGAGGGTGAGGAGTGTTACTGTATAACTTTGATTTAAGATAGCCTCATAGGAAAAAGACATTTGGTGTCAAGTCGGAGCTACGTGCTGCCCAACTTACGTCACTGCGTCTGTATGTGAATTTTCCAAGGAAAATTTCACAAACAACTGGTAAGGACGCTTCGGGCGTGTGGTATCGCTCTATCTTGTTGGAACAAAGTATTAAATTAAAACCATTAAACCAAGGTTGGCGTAAAAAAGTTTTAAACCATCTCTACATATCGCTTGGAATTTACAGTTACTGCATGATCTTTGTCATCTTGAAGAAAGTACGAGCCGATAATTTCTTGTGCCGACATTGCCGCATGAACAGTATATTTTTGGCAAACGAATTGGTCTTTTATGCTTCTGTTTTTGATTTGCTGAACTCCAGTTATACCAGTTCTCCTTGGCCATTAAGGTGCACAACACCCATGCTCAGCTGCTGTAAAACGGTTCATAGCGACTCAATTCTCAAGGACGTGGCTAGCGATTAGTATAGCTCCCACCTCCCACTCAACGATTGTATTCGCGCAAAATAAATTTGAAATAAATTGGAGTTAAAATAATATGTGAATGTATATGCCAAATTACGGAAAACTATTAGAGTGAATGTGTTTGAACAAATAATTAAATAATTAAGATTTAAAGTTAGTCAGATTTTCGTATCGGATACTTTTGGTGCTTCAAGGAGAGCCAATTATCACAACGCTCAACAAAATAAATTTTTTTGTAGTGGTGCCTGCAAAATACGAACTAACATAGGGTAGTTCTGTTGTGCTGGTATAAAAAATGACCGGCATTTCTTTCTAGCAGCTCTAGTTTCTGAGATACACCACTGTGAAATTTATTACTTATACGTATAAATGGCAAAATCAAAATAATTAACTAAATATTTAGGAGACCTAAGTTGTCGCTCAGATGTAACAAAAGCATCAAGATTCATTACCTACACAGCCACTTAGATGGTTTTCCAGAAAGCTTAGGTGATATTAGTGAGGAACAGGGGCAAAGATTTGACAAAGACATCAGCATTATGGAGGAAAGGTACCAAGGAAGAGGGTATAACCATATGATTGTCGATTACTGCTACCCATTTTTTTGGGTTTCAGTTAACAGTTATCAAATAGTAATATTTAAAAAGTTACGCACATAGCAAAACATTATATCTAATTTTGGCGATTTTTTCCTAGATGGGGCAGAAAGACTGAATTTTGAAAACTAGATCTGATAGCATCTTTGGATTAGGCACCCCAAAATTGATCAACCACACTCACAAAATCCGAGGCACCAAAATGTGTAAAATGAATACGTAGGCTTCCACGGCCAGAGTCAGTAATAAACGAACTACTTCCGGAATTGGACCGTATCATGATGAGATATACATAAATGAAATTCGAGTAAGGGGAGAAAGAAATAAAAAGAAAAAGAGATAAACAGAAAGGAAAATGAAAAAAAGGGGGACTGAAAAAGGAAGAAAAGATGAAAAGAGTATGGGAAAGAAAGGGAGACAGAAGAAACGGGGGAAATGTTTTCGCCTCTAGCGTGGTTAACACGTAGAGTTACCGTGACCTTCTACCAAAGTGGTTTCGCCTCTAGCGTGATTTACACGTTGAGTTACCGTGCCACTTTGGTTTCCCTATTCGCCTGAAGAAGCCTCCTACGACGGCGGCGAAACGTCGAGATCCCACCTTTTTTCTTTGCCCCCTTTTTTTCTGTCTCTCGTTCCCTCACTTAGCCTTTTCACCTTTTGTTTCTTTTTTATCTGCCCCTTTTCATTTTTCTTTCTTTTTATCTCTTTTTTTAAATTTCTTTCTCCTCTTACTCGTACTTCATTTCTATATATCTCATCATGACAAGGTCCAATTCGGGAAGTAGTTCGTTCATCACCAAAATGTGTGTTGGCCAGTGTTATAGTTGTACAAATTTTGTGTTGAATAAGTCTGAAAACATGTTCAATACTTTCTTTATCTCCAACTTATTTATATTGGTAACGTGACAGTTTTTAGAGACTATTTGTGTAAATTAATATTAAGGAATTCTGTGCATTACAAATATGCAACATACATACGTGCAAGTAGCAAATAATTTAAAGAAACCAAATACTATAATATAGTAAGTTCACAAGCCCACTGACATCTTAATGTATTGCACGGAACCGAAACTTGAGCGAAATTTACGACTGCGAAGAAACAATAAACATACATATACCGCGTGGTTAACCGTCTAATATATGATTGTTGAACATGGAAGTGTACGCAACCGTGGGGACCTATTATGAAAATTGACATCACGTGACTTTTTTCTTCTAGAGATTCGCGATAAAGGCATTGTGTGCAGTAGGTAGGCATCGTATTCGGGTAATATTGTATAACCAACGAGATTTATTTGTAGATAACGATAAAATCCTTTTCACATAGTTTCAACGCTTCATTATTAGCGGTTATCTTAATTGAGCTTTTCGGGGAATGCAGAAATAAATACGTCACTATGTTTTACGCATGTATATGTGTTATTTAAGTGCCTAAAACTACCTTAATTAAAAATGGATGACTTGACAACGACAGATAATAAATATTTGCATTTCGTTTCCACAAGATAATTGTAGCCCTTGAGATTCGTGATAGTCAGTATATTAATAAAAGAGTTTTTATTATTATTACTATTAGTAATATTATTGTTATTATTATTATAATTTTGCCCAAAGATGCGTTAAGCATGTATAAGGAAAATTTGAATCATTAGTATAAAATAGATATGTTTTAGTAACAGTTTGTTCCTTTTTATCATCTTAAAATGGAGAAATAAAATTAACTTCATTATTATATTTTCATTATGAATTCTAATAATATATAAAATATTCAGAAACACTTATCGTTCTACGAAACATTATCAAACTCAGTGAACCTCGACTATATCCCTACAGCATTTGGTATGTTTCCAGTAGCATTTCACCGAACGATTTTCAATGCGATGAGAAAATATTTATACATAAACAAAACATTCTGCATTTGGTGATGTAATTGGCTGAAGTCATTGGGGATATTAGGAAAGTATCTGGGAAATCCTCGAATTCGTCCTGAAGACTTAAGAAACGCTGCCTTCGTTTAGGTAATTAATTCATGTACCTTTGGATAGCACATTCTAACAGTTTCTACACAGGATAAAGCATGAATTAAGTTACTGCACGTATTTCTTTAAGAGAACGACTTAGATAAAACATGGTTGTGACAGTTTCAGTCGTTTGGTCTAACGATATCTGAAATTTTGTTTGTGCCTAGCGTTACCCTTCCATTTGCTTCGCTACTACATTTTTCCAAACCTTTATTAGCTAACAACAATAAGAATGCAGGTTGACAAGGTTCCGGTGTTCGTACTGTTACATTGACAATAGAATTCTTTGTAGAGTTCACTGTCTTATCCATGCATAACCACAAGTTTTTATTGTGTGAATCGGATGTTACATAACTGTTTGTAATACTTTTTTCAATTGGGAATTTGTATTTCGAGTTGTATCTATTTCAGAATTTACAAAGTGAGCAGCAAGTGAAGCAAATGCTAAACTATAAACACTTATATAAACAATTATAAAATTGAATCAAAAAGAAACTCATTGCATGCTTTTTGTCACCTTTTTATACTTTTGTCGTACACTTTTAATGTGTTCCTTACAGTCAAATTTCTTTCCGCATACAAGAAGATTTATCGCACGCTGAACATATTATTTTTGCAATATTGTATATTAAGATTACATGTTTGTATTAAATCAAATCTCTCTCTTTACCAAGATGACTTTACCGATCCCCGTGCAACTACCACCTACTTAATTGAACTTACACAGTATGTTAGCGAAAGTCTTGATAAATGTCTTCAAGTGCATGTAGTGTACATTGATTTTAATAAAGCATTTGACACAACTGATCATGTAATATTGACATCGAAGCTATCTGCCATTGGATTCTGTCCTGCTGTTGTTTCTCTAATCCAGTCATATCTTGACAATCGTTCGTGCTACGACAATTACAATGAATTTCAATCTTAATCTTGCATTAATTTTAGTGGTGTACCGGAGCTACTCCTATTCAACATATATGTAAACGATCTTTTACCTTCCTTGGATTGCAATACTCACTTATGCGGACGATCTAAAAATTTATACTATTAAAAACTCGGAATCACATTTTTTTAAATTTCTAATGTTCTCCAACATATCCATACCTAGAGTAGGTGCCTATAAGAATTTTGGGGTGCTATTTAATGCACAGTTATCTTTCTCTCAGCACATCGATGCCATCTTCTCTTCAGCTTCTTCGTCGCTTGGTCTGTTGTTTTGAACTTGTAGACATTTTTTTCCATAATAACACGTAAGGTTGTGTATTTCTAGCTTGCACGCAGTAGATTAGAATATGCGTCATCTGGTTGGTACCCATATTATCATTCTCAACAATTGTTTATTGGATATGTTCGGAAAAGATTTCTTAAATATTTATCTTAGATCAAATAAGATGGTACTCACCGTGCACGTGGAGCAGATTATATGAGTTTATTTAATAGGCACAAATTGGAATCGCTATCTTGTCGTAGAGATACAGCCAGTGGAAAGTTTCTTTTCAAGCTCATTCAATATCTTGTTGGTTCTCCCATTCTGCTTTGTCGTAATTCGTTTTCCGTTCCTCAGTACCAATATAGACTGAATATATTGCTGAAGGTTCCTTTAAGACAAACATATACGACCTAAGCCCCATAAATTCTCGGCCTGATATAGAAAAAAGGAACTTGGAACAATATAAGAAATTTTATTTTTCAATGTAATCTCCCCTAACTTTTATACATTTATTACAAAGATTAATTAATAATTCGAAACCCTTGTAAAAATAATAGCTAGTTTTTCCGTCAAAGTGTTCAGCTTGCAACTCACTGTCATCCTTAAAACAACGTCCCCGTTCTTTTTAAAATTAGGAAAATAATAATCACAAAGCGCCATATCCGGATAGCCTGTATAAACCTGTCAGGCCGACAAATTATGGTGCTTACCCCGTGTGTAAGAATGCAAATGTTGCACAGACTCATTTTTTAAAATTTTAGATGTAGCTAAGAAACAGTTTGGATGTATTTTTGATTTTAATTAATAATAGTTTTTGCGGATCTCGGAGGATACTTACATTTTGTGAAGTCTATGGTATATTGCTCGAATGGTTTGTAAAGGTTTTTTGGTTTTTGGGGGTTGGTTAGAATATCTTCTGAAATTCGATGTCGAATACCTTTTAGTGTTAAATAAAACCATCTACAAAACAGTCGCCAAATATAAATTTCTATTTATGATCCTCTTGGCGATGTGTTTTCCATAAAAGTTAAATTTACTCCGATAATTTCAATTTCGAATTTGTTTACGACGACCGAGATTTCAATATCCAATGTGCGAATGAGCCGATGTCGAATCTAAATTGCGTTCGTAAAAATTACGGGACACGAGTTTTACTCAACCTGTCGTATCTGATCGTCGATTCTCATTAAATTAACGGAATTACTTCGGACGATATCATCCGAAGAGTAGCATTAATCCTGTTCGAAGAAATATCGACTTCGTTGGTCCGAATGAACTTTTTTCATCGGCTGTGGTATATGTGGAAGTTATGAAAACCTCTTTCGTGTCGTTTGTCGGCATCAAAAGCTACAATTATCGTAAAATAAATACGTGCAATAGCGATCTAAAGCTTTCTTTCTGAAATAAAATTCGAAAAGCTTTTCAAGAAGTATATAGTGGCGCAATAAAATATGTACTTCTCTATAGGTTTATGGCTGCAAAAAAGATTTTATTTTACTCTGTTAAATGCGAAAAGCGACGCTATTATTGAAGATTCTTGTCTTGAATTCGTAATGCGTAGATAAACGACCGGTGAATGAGAAAGTACTTAGTGGAACTGGTATTTGAAGAATACGTATACGCAGTTATTTGTGTATATATATTTTTTGTGTTTTCGCGGTCACCGTATGTGGAATAATATTCCTGGGTTTCTGGCCGCATGCGCTATTGGTCCCGAAAAGAACCGTTTCGACTAGGTTCACGTTTCGACGAGATTTCGCTCATCTCCTTCTGGACGCTCTCGTTCGGCTAGCGATTGGAGATGTACATATATCACTTTCGGGACCAACAGTATACGCGGCCAGAAACCTGGGAATATTATTCCGTATATATATTTATTCATATATTATAATTTTCCTTTGTATGAGGGCTGTTTTTTCAAACTACAATAGCGAATAGAAACAAGTTAAGCGTAAATAACAAAATGAATTTATTACTAAAAGTTATATACAAACATGGTTACTTTTCTAGATAATCACCCTGGAGATTGATGCATTTGTCATATCTATGGACGACCCTTCCAATCCTCTCTGCATAGAATGTTGCCGCCAGTGAGTTAAGATGGTCCGCGATGTTGTTTTGAAGTTCCTCTGTAGCGTATGTATTCCGTTACAATTCTGCACACAGTTGATCTTGAAACTTCAGGAAATTCCGCACTCAATTCACTGATGGTAAACCTCCGTTTTCCTCGAACTATTTTGTCACCTCGTTGAACAATGTCTTCTGATGTTGTCGCATTGCACTTGCATCCTTGTCTCCCTTCATCGCGAATATCGGCTCGGCTTTTTTTAAACTTTCTACACCATCCAAGTTTTCGCCGTATACTCGGCTCATTCTTCGATGAATTTCAGCTGCAGTATTCAATTCTGCTTCAAGGAATCGAATTACATTACACAATTAGTACTTGGCGAGAGAATCAATTGCATCAGCCATATTTACGTCCCTGCAATTCAGCTGAAAATAGCGTAATGACGTTGTAAGTGGCAAATATTATAGTGGGGGAGATGCATGATGCGTAGTTATCTTCTGGACATCCTTGTCTCCCACCGCTCGTGGGACAAGCACGAATTGAGGTTGAAAAAAGAATAGCCCTGGTAGTTTCCAACATTAAAATTTAATGAATTTTCTTTTTGATGGTTTCCGTTGGAATTTGAACCTACATCTTCTGTTTTCCTGACAAACAATAGTCAGTAACTCGCTTGACAATGGAAGTCCATGTGCCCGTGAGACGTTACGTTCCGACGAATTTGTGTGGTGTGGAGTTTACTGCGATACCTGCGAATTATACAACCACACAGACCTTGCAATCTTTGTTGCACATAGGGCATATTTATTCTTCTTTTACGAAGTACTACCTACTAAGTGGAGGCATGAATTCATCGGCTCGGCTTTCAAACGGTTTATTGTCGTCCTCGTCTGTGAGACATCCTTGTCCTCGTATCTTTTGGTCCTTGCTGTATTTAATTATTTTTGTTACTTATACAAAACAATTAATTTGCATTAGTATTCCAATTAAGTGTAAGAACAACAATCAACATCTTTTAGCTGTAAGTAGTGAACATGTTATAAAGAGTCCCAATTATATAATTTTACTTGATTAATGACGGATTCACATGGTTACTAAAGCTCATTTTTATTGTATAGAAGTGTGAAACATGTATTGGTTCGTATCAGTGAACGTGTTGCTTAGAATAGTTTGATAAATAAAAATTTTAATATTTCTACAGTTAAAAAATAATTATGTAGTAATTATTGTTTATTTATTATTGTTATTGTTATCCTGAATAGTATATTTCTTTAAAGGTACATTGATTTAATATTGTCTTAGTTGATTATGCATTTTGGGACCATCCCATTTAGCGAAAATATCTATACATCAGTTTAGTATGTTTGTGAAAGATCTTAATGTTACATTTTAGGCAATCTTTTAAGCTAGAAGAAGAACAAAGCTAAATGAAGGTTCTATTTTTTTGCAGATGCGTGTAAGCACGTGGCGAAGGCTGCCAGAGATTTCAGCAACACTTTCGTTGTTGTTCTTAGTAGTCGCAGATGTTCAGGGTTTCCATATCAAGGTATGTATTTTTTATTAACATTACAGTTGTGTTTTGGTATTCTTAGGTTTTAAACTTATAAGGAGCCATCAGCAACTCGTACATTTACAATTGAATCAAATTCAATACATTAATATAGCACCTTCATACAACAATACATTTATATTTCTTAGCAGCTCATTACTAAAATTGTATACTTATACAATGCCCGCAGAAACGAGTGCACACTCATTGGGGGATATATTTCGAAAGTGATCGGACATACCCGAAGTCCGAATTCATATACGTATGGTTAGTATATGAATAAGTGCCGGATTAGTTTGAAGATGGCGAATCGACATCGTTCTTTGCTATGTTCGATGGATATTAATAGATTTCTTAACCGATTTCCGACATTAGAATACACTGGTACTATTATTAAATGTATTGTTACCGTACAGTATTTTTCTGTGTACAAGACATGTTAATAGCAAACAACACCGGTTAAGTATGCAATGTGATCTATCGTATTATAAACTTCTACATGACTTTATTTATATGTTATGTGTGTGTAACATTTCACAAAATATTGTAGACAATCAAGAATTTCGAAAGGTTTGGGGGAAATACGTACTAAAATGCATATTGTCAACAAGAGGTCAATGGCAGTATAATTTTCATCGGATGAATAACACGATTACGGATCAAATAGAAGCAAAGTTAAGAGATCAAAAAGTATGGGTGGCATTAGATGAAACAATGGATGCAAGAAAGAATTCTGTTTTAAATGTGTTAGTGTGCACTTTAAAAAGCAAGATATCATTACCTCTTCTTTTACGTAGTGAAATATTACAGAAGGCAAATGCGGAAAGGATAGTACAAACTATACAAAATACGTTAGGCAACCCAACTTGTAATGTTGGTTACAGATGGGAGTTCGAGCATGTTTAAAGCTGGAAAGTTACTAAAACAATCTTATCGTCAATTGCTTCATGTAACCTGTTTGTTTCATGCATGTCCTCTTCTAGCTGAATTTATTAGAAACAATTATTCAAAAATAGGTCAATTTATAGTGTCTGCCGAAACGCATTCGTGACGAGATGAGGAACGTGGCTTAAAGCCGTTTTATATTATGAGAATTTACACAAAATTGTTAAGATAGCAAAGTTTCATTTGGAATTATTAGGATTAGCAGACATAAGTGTTAAATTGATGCAAATAAAAAATGGTTAAAACAAATATCTCTTTTAAAAATAATAATAATAGTAATTTATTAAATTATAATGGTACCCTTTAAACGTTTTGTAGTAATTTTTTGATTTGAGTTTTAGGGCTAGGGTCATATTTTGCATTTAATTTCACTTAGTAATCCAGCTTTTTCTTTCCACTTCTAGAGATAGCAGCACATATAAAATGCGGATGTACGTATGTTCTATAATACACGTGGATAGAAATATTTTCCTTTTTTTATGAGGGAGACTTTTGTACGCGACCCAATGTTTCCCCGTATTTACATATCATGTACGAATGTAATTGTAACAAACGACGATGCCTTATCCCGAGCAGGGATCCACTTATTTTTACCTACATCCAGTACTGCCTATCTTATTAAATCATCTCTTGAAAATGCATGCAGGCCGAGGACCCTTCCGTGTATCCCCCATGTAACCTGTCGACAATAAAAACTTTCCGACGATCCCATTCCGTGTAGTTTGTTTTTGCGCTCTTGTCTCTTGTGGGTTTTAGTCGTACATACCATCTCGCTCCACCAACATCGTAACCACTTCCTCCTACCACTCCACCATCGCGGCCACCTCTTTTTGGGTGTTTTCCTTTATTTCTTTCTCTTTCCTTCACTGGACGGATGATACTTACTGTCTGTGTTCTCGAACGCGATTTGCGACCGTCCAAGATTCTTTGTTCGTTTTCCAATTCAAATGTTATTACCCGGAAAGGGTTCTTCCCCGCGAAGAAGATGAAAGACTAATGGCAAGGTTGGTATAATCGGCCCTGGTGCCGCGCTAGGATTTTCTATATCCAACGATTTTTCCCCTTTTCGCGGAGTTTTTCTTACGGTTGGCGATCTGCGCTCAATTCAAACGTCAATTTGAAATTCATTTGAGAAAAACGGTTGAAAATAATGGCACCCTGATACTATCTGTTCTGGTCCTAAAAACTGGCTTTTATCGCACACTTAAGCAAGATACTTGTTTATGAAAGATGAACATGAATATACTGCAGAGGGACGATGGATTCACGTTATTCCTTTTGAATTTCTGGAGTAGCTACAACAGAGAGATTATCTGATAAGTATTTATGTGTTTTCTTTTAGAACGTCCAATTTAAATATATATTACTTCGATAATAGATATACAAATGAGACAGCAAATAAAAAATAAGAAATCGAGATCAGTAATGGAATGATTGTTAGTATTATAAACTCTTCTTCAAGGTTAAGACGCCGCTACAAATATTGTTATTGTGTTTTTGTTGTTGCTTATTTATACTTATTCAGTTCGGCATAAGTGAAGGTAATTAGACGATATTGTATTGTATTGAAGAACATTCATTTTAACTAAAGTTGAATGAATTACGCAGAATCTAGCTAATGGCTACAAAAAATGAAAAACTAAAACTAAAAATCCACTTAAGTTTATAAAACAGTTGATATATATCTAGTAGATAGTAACTGTTAATAATTCCTTGTGCTCTCAATAATAATATATTTTCTAGAAACATCCAATTGGGATATCAGCAATTGTCACAAAGGCATCCAAATATATTTAGACATAGTACATACATATAATTTGTGACAACATATTACAACACAACACATTATTATATTATTACTAGTATATTTTAGACCAAACTGGAAGCTTTCAGCCGTTGCCTTTTTTTGTGCTTAGAGAGTGTCGTTAATTATTTATTTTGTTGTTGTAGAGGTGTCTTTAAAACAAGGTTTCGCTGCATATCCTGTGAAAGAACTGTAAAATTTGACTCAGAGTTTGTACGTACACTAGTGTGCAGCAAGTCATATAACACATGGGCTGAAAAGTCCGGGGGCTAACACATAGATGACGCTAGTTTTATTGCAGTCAACTTTCTCTCAGTTAGTACTAACCTTCAAAAGACAGCTGTTAAAATTTCATGATATTCTATTCATTAGTTTGTGAGTTATTGTGCTAAGAGTCACGCTACTTTTGTTATTTTCAAAACAATGGATCAAAAACAATTTCGTGTTTTAATTTTACACTGCTTCTTGATGGGAAAAAATACCGTTCAAGCGAAGCAATGGCTTGAAAAGTGTTATGGGGACTCCGCTCCATCAGAAACAACAATAAAACGTTGGTTTGCTGACTTCAAACGTGGTCGTAGAGACACCGATGATGCAGAACGCAGTGGGCGTCCAAATGGGGCGGTAACACCAGCAAACATAAAAAAATCCACAAAATCGTTTTGAATGATCGAAAAGTGAAGTTGCGTGAGTTTGCTGACATCGTAAAGATATCAAAAGGACGTATTGGCTTTATATTGCATGAACATTTGACTATGAGAAAGCTCTGTTCAAAGTGGGTGCCGCGTTTGCTCACTGTTGACCAAAAACAAGAACGTGTTGATGATTCTGAGCAGTGTTTGGCCATGTTTAAACGTAACAAACCGAACAAACCGGAATTTTTGCGTCGATATGTGACAATGGATGAAACATGGATCCATCACTTCACTCCGGAATCAAAACTATCGTCATCTGAGTGGACAGCCACTGGTGAACCTCGTCCAAAGCGCCCGAAAGCACAACAATCGGCTGGAAAGGTTATGGCCTATCTTGAGAAAGGAAATACCATCAACAATGAATATTATATAGCGTTATTGGAGCGTTTGAAGGCCGAAATTTTGTTTCATCAAAACAACGCACCGTGTCACAAGTCAATCAAAACAATGGCAAAACTAAATGAATTGAACTTCGAATTGCTCCCACACCCACTGTATTCGCCAGATTTGGCTCCCAGCGACTACCGGCTGTTCGCAGACCTCAAAAAAATGTTCGCCGGTAAGAAATTTCGCACGAATGAAGAGGTTATCGCTGAAACTGAGGCCTATTTTGATAGATAAATCGTTCTACAAAAGTGGTATTGAAATGTTAGAACGGCGCTGGAATGATTGCGTTGCTCTTGATGGAGATTACGTTGATGAATAAAGCTAATTTTGAACCAAAAAACCGTGTTTTCTTTGTTAGGTCCGGGACTTTTCAGCCCATGTGTTATATGTTCGTGCTGCATAAGTTATGTATAAATGCATTTCAAACTCTATATACAAATGCAATTAACAAGTTTTAGCAGAAGCTCTTAATGCTCTTTTGTACATGAAGGTCTTAAAGGTCTCAGCCCAGGCCGGTAGTTTAGCGCTTTGAGCGCTTAGTTAGTAGTCTTGGGTTACAACCACAGGGCTGTTGTTTGTGAAGGTTGAGGTTTTATGTAGTTTCTCTTACTCGATGGTGAATGTTGAGAAAGATATAATATAACAAATGTAACTTAAGATGCACCACAGGCGCAAGTGTAATAATAATTCAAAGCTGGAAGCTCTCAAGTTTATCCTTGCAAATCAATATCACTCAATTCCTTGGCTTCCTTTTCCCCTGTACTTGTCTTCAATTATTCATTTTTAAAGATTACAGCAAGGAACCGTGCCTTACTTTTTAAATCAATCCTAGTCCAAAGAAATGACCACTGAGGGACAAACATGATATAACAACATAAAATTATTCTTAGTATTATAGTAAGGGATGTTACCTTTTACCATTTCTTGCAAAGATGGCTTACCAAATCGCACGTCATTTAAGAGCGGTTGTTCATCCACTAAGCCCTTTGTAATTTTTCTTTTCTGGCCTACAAAAAGCAGAGGATGGAGAAAAACTTTATTTAATTCTCGATTACTATGCTTTTAATAAAACAAAAGTATTTTTATTTATAAATCTGTCTTACTGCGGTACCTAGATTGTCATTTATTTTTACGACCGAATCAAATCAGTACTTTGTAGTTAAATTCAGGTACGTACCGTATAATGCGACGTAGGAATGTATAGAAATTTCACAATCCATAAATGTTAATTAGAGAAACGACCTTAATTTTTTGAATTCATGTTGAATATCTACTTATTACA
The DNA here is from genome assembly GCA_023509865.1 of Trypoxylus dichotomus. Classification (NCBI taxonomy): domain Eukaryota; kingdom Metazoa; phylum Arthropoda; class Insecta; order Coleoptera; family Scarabaeidae; genus Trypoxylus; species Trypoxylus dichotomus. Next base: position 39,132,828 of record CM042074.1, on the reverse strand, counting down.
GGGTAACTAAATTGATAAAATTTCGGAACTACAGAATATATTTTTTGTAGGAGAAGAAGTATGTTTAAATAGTAATAAATATTTTGCTACAATATTTGGTTTTCTAATTTTCTATATTTCTCTAAAATCGAGTTCATTAACGCAAGAAATTACCTTCCTTAATTTTTGTAAGTAAATGAGACATTAGTATGCTTCTTTATACATTTTATTCAAAATTGAAATATTTGAAAATGAGACAGATTCAAATAAAACATGAATAATGAATATAACTAAAGACAACTCATTATTACTATTTGGCAGTACTGTAGAATAATCTTTCTTCTATATTTACCAAGGTTTTAAACAGTAGTAACATTATGCAAGTTTAAAGAAGATTCGGAAGCTTACTGCAATATTAGCTTATAGTAATTGTTATTAGAAATTTTCCTTTCTATGTTTCTCGAGAGAGCTAACTAAGTTTGGCAGGAACTTTCTAGCTTTCAAGCCCTCCGTGTATTCTTCAATAGAGGATTTAAACTATGCGAGACGAGTACGTGATATATTACGAGGTAGACAGCAATATTTTAATATGAAAAACTTTCCACATTTACTTTAGGATATTTTATTTACATATTTATGAGGGATTTCAATGAAATATGGAAATGTAAATTTACATAGCAAGTAGGTTCTCCTTGATATCGGTACCGTTCGTCGGAATGTTGATTTTTTCTTTCAGCTGTTTTTAAATATATTTAATTAACTAAAGTAAATAATTCTTTGAAATTTTGCGTAAGTTGAAAAATAAACCCTTCTTTACATTCATTGAATTTGGTAATTATATAATCATAATGAGTAGCACAAAGCTGATATAATCAGTGGTGTAACATGTGCTGTCTAAATGTTATTACTGTTTATAATATTGCACTTGTTTTTTTTTGATATGGTGTATGACTTAGCCCCTTTTTAAAGGTAATTTTTTGTAAGGATAATTACATAAATCATAGTTCAATATACTGGATTTTCATTAAATAAACTTACTGACGAATATTTTAATTCATTCATGACTTGAAGGTAACTTGGTTGTGTTGATCTAACGGTTATATTCATAGATTATACTTTGTGTGAAAGTAAGAAAATAAGATTTGTTCGAGCACACCTAGAATATCATCAGATCTATTTTTAGAATCTGAGAGCATATGTGGTATACAAATCAGTTTTTATGGAACGTTAAATCGTTACGTTTTCCTGGTTTGAAGAACAAATGCCGTTAGACGTTTGCTCAGTAACTATTTTCTTGAGTTGTTCGAAAGGCCATTGCTACATATCTACCTCGAAGGACCAAAGGTGCTAGTTTCTTCCCAGGTGATGTTTGTAGGACTAACACTTGCTCTGAAATGTAATAATGTTCGCTTTATTCAATGCCCTCTGAAATGAAACAAAGTACGGATATGTATAATTGAAACTTATTAAAAAGAGACTTTCCTCTTTATAATAAAAAATTTGTGGTTTCGATGTTTATGTATAAGTGCATATTTTGATTGAAGATATAGTGTGGACTATAACCTTCTACAATAGCATGAACACAACAGGTTGGTATGCAATAGAACTTATCGATATAAGAAATCCGCTACAGGGTTATGTGATTTGATTATAAATAATAAAGGTATAAGCTCAGTATGGTGCAGACAGTTGTATGATAATTATTGATTACTTGTTTATATATTTTCTTTTATTAGTTGCATAATTAGTTCATACTCGTAAAAAACTTCGGCGACTTGTTTTATCTTTGAGTTACGCCACATCAATTAAGTAGGATTAAAAAAGACGAACAACTGATTTCAAACGTCTTTAAAGTCCCCTACGATGCGTAATAAATCGTTCTTCTGGGTATTCCAGTTGGCCTTATCGTAGCCTTTGACTATCATATGGCGCAAGCACTTCTTAATATAATATTATTATTTCTCGGTCGGAGTCTCAAATGTTGGATTGAATGTGCAGCTTTTCTTTATGTGTATAAAAGTTGGACAAATTGTGGTGGCTTTAATACGTATACACATGGAAAAAATAGCAGAATGACCATAACTCTCAACCCGTCTTCAACTTACGCAAGTGAAACTTCTACTGTCAAGCAAAAGGTTCCCGAACTACAGAAGAAAAATGCGCACATTAAAAGAGTATTGTTTTACTGTAAGAAAAAGAAATAATGACATAACGGTGAAATAATTAAGAATTCTTAGCGGAAATATTAGCGGGATCTTTTATTGGGAATCTTGGTTGTTGTGGCGTACAAAATATCGAAAGTAATTGATAAAGAGTGAAATATAAATAACTGAATATCGGCTCTTACGAAAATTTGAAAGTGTTATTTGCAAGGATTCAGATTTTCTCATACTAAGACAATTATTTGTGAAGGTACGTCGAAAGATCCATTAAGTTGTCACAAGGATTACTTTAAATTTGCAAATATCATCAACAACATCATTTGATGTGGAACGGTCGTTTTCATCATTAAAAAATATTTATTCTGCACGCCATACTCATTTACTATTGCATTGCATGGAAACATATTATACTTCTGCGTATCTCAAGTAAACTGCACTATTCCACAAGCAAGAATATCATTCAGTTTATTGTGCTGGTTTGCTGTATTTAATGTAGGCACGTATTACTTTTCTTTAAGGAATTAGATGTGAGTTATATGGCAGTCATCTACAATAGATTAGATGATGATGATTGCGAAATCTGTTTTAGTAGGGTGTAAAGAGATTCGAAAGGGAAGACATAAAATTTAATGTTTGTAATGGATGTCTGGTGTCAGAAAAATACACGATGAAAATATATGTCGAAGTTTCCTTTATAATCTAATAAATTTTTTAAATATTAGCCCCTTTTTGAAATTATTATCCTGCTTAAATTAGAAGCTTTGAGAGCAGTGATACCCTTAGCACTTTTTTGCACGTAAAGTCTAAAATATATGAGCGTATTTTTCGTCACTAACTGTAATATTCGCCCTTCCGTTTTTGCGAAAGCGCCAAGTTTGTATAACGCTACCGTCGTAAATTGTCGCAATTTCTTCCTTTCTCCATATTCCCCGACAGAAAGTAATATTTAAATAAACGGATAAGACGATCTTTGACAAATGACACTGCGCGCCTCCGGTACATCCTTCTCTGTCTCGTTAAATATATAAAATTAAACATAGATCAAGTGTCAGCCGGAGGTGAACTTTCTAAAACCTCGTCGTCGAAACGTGACAGTTTAATCGAGACTTACGGTAAAAGTTCTAGGAATACGCCTTCCGTGTATCTGAGTGAAGGATCAAAATTATAATTGCAATATCGGAAAAAATATGGACGAAAATTCGGTGAATGGTGATCAATGGGACCAATTCAATCAAAGCAGTTTGACATATTTCATTTCTATTATATCATCTTGCTTATTTTCAGTAAATTATATTGAATTGCACTTTTAAATTCTGCAATTCTCAATAATATTTTATGCGAAGTTTATATAAAATTCTCTACAGGCTAATGGCTGATTATAATTTTCTTGTTTTTATGTAACCTTTTATATACTTCAAGTTTCCAATAGCTCGAGGAGACCTCGATCACGCTCAATTCAACCTATCGGAACTCCATTGTATTTACTAAGCACATTTTCCAAGAATATAGTATTTGTTTAAGTTTGGAGTATACGAAGCACTTTCTTATATCGATTTTTACCTATCTCATCAAAACATTTTCCTGTTGAATAAATTAGTCTATGTGAAACTTGGTGTGTGCCTTTTTACTGACTATGTTCGTATCTAACAGACAGGATCCAATACTCTTCCATGTACAGTTTCTTATCTTTTTCTTGACAAGTTCAGGCGTGCCCCAAGGTTCCTATCTTGATCCATTTTTATTTAGCATTTATGTTAATGATTTTAAATTTACAATTCTTCCTAAATTTAGTAGAGGGTGTTATATCCTCTATTCAAAATAACTTCAAACACTTGAATTTTTATACTATCAATCTGGTCAATGTTGAAATAGGAATATATTATTCCCACACCTCATTTTCGCAGATTTTAGTTCTTTGTATATGTGCTATCGCACTGTTTATTATTGGCATACACCTCTCTTGCTAATATTCCCTAAAGATTTTCGATGGGGTTCAGATCGGACGAGCGAGCAGATCATTCTAATAAATTAATTTCCTTTTAATGAAACTACTGGAATTATGGATAGGTGCATTGTCTTCCGGAAATATCCAGTCTTGCGTTAGCAATTGTTCACCAATATCATCAAGCATTTCCGGAGATTGTACGTAAAATTAGAATTAATTCGCGCAGAAATAAAATATATAGGGTTGTATTGTTATGTGTAAAAGACGGCCAAACTATTACACCACCGCCACCATGATTTCGGCTTATCGCAACTTCACTGTTCTTGAGCAAATCGTTATAATATATGAAACCAACAAGCCCGTATAAGTTAACTTGCTTCTCGCCAGAAAATCTCATATGATCCTGCACAGATTTCAGTCTTGCCTGCTTACGTGTCTCTTTTAATAGTGGTATTGAAACCTTTTTTACCCACCGAAAACGATTACTGCCGGATAAAATTTGTTGCATACGTCTATTTCTTTCTGATAAATTTAAATTACATTTTATTTGTTGCGCGGTTACATTACCAGAAGAGACTAGCCGAAATATCGATGCGCGTTGCCTTCGAGTTAGTTTTTGATTACTTACTTTAGCGCGATTTTTGCCGTGGGAGTATATATATTGTGGTGGAAATTCTCAGGCTCGTTAAATTTTTTAACTGGGTTCTTTGATTTAAATTTTTGATTTATTTGTTTTGAATTAAGTGAAAATGTTTCCTAAATTAAAATACCAAATGTAAAGTTGAAAAGACATTTATATTGACAGATAAAAAATATATACCTCCTTTTTACAAAAAAAAATGTTTTTTACAGGAAACCTAAGGCAATCCCTGACTATCTAAACTTTAAATATTCTAATTAATTTACGAAACGAAATATGAAATCGAAAGATACAAATAATTTTGCAGAACTTAAGAAGATTCGCCGTCTTGAAATCGTGCTCACTGGCTCGCCTTTAGGATGGACTGGCCTTCAGCTTCCAACGTCCAAAGCTGATACACTTTATTATTGGATGTAAACGAAGATATTTATAAATTTACGGAGTTATATGAGAAAATAACTAACTATTCTTTCTCAGGAGAAACGATGCCAACATGTCTGACTTTTGACACGATCTTCATCTGTCGGTTTTTTTGTTTTATAACCATAGCAACGCATTTGTCCGCCTATATGGTAGGCCACTCAGTATACAAACATACTAGATATGTGTGATAAAAGAAATTGCTGCCAGTCGTGCTATCCTTCCGCCGTATGAGAAATTTCGGAGATTATAAGTACAATTTCGGAACAATGCATATTCATACAATGTAATTGAAATGTGTGAGTAGTGTATATTGAACGTCTTTTAAGGATGGAATGTTGAAATATTTATTTATATAAGAAATATGTTATATATTATTATATAATAAACGATAGTAAAGTTTACGTCTCCTCTGTAAGTGTAGTTGAAGGGACGTTTTTTTTTTAACAAGAAAATTGTGAATAATAAGTTAATACAGAATACTCAAGGTAGATATCTGTAACATTTTTGAAAGAAACCTGTACAGATTGAATATCTGTGTTTAAGATTTCATAAAGAGGGAGTACTGACGGGACTTTGCCTCCAACTTCTAACATCAACCAAAATAAAAATATCGGCGTGCACCAAACAGTGACGAGAAAGTATCTGGAATAGGTGAACTAGTAAAATTTTAGAGGAAAATTCATTGGTAAATAATAGACAACAATTCATATTACGATATATATAACACATGGGCTGAAAAGTCCCGGGCCTAACGCGTAGATGACGCTAGTTTTATTGCAGTCACCTTTCTCTCAGTTAGTACTAACTTTCAAAAGACAGCTGTTAAAATTTCATGATATTCTATTCATTAGTTTGTGAGTTATTGTGCTAAGAGTCACGCTACTTTTGTTATTTTCAAAACAATGGATCAAAAACAATTTCGTGTTTTAATTTTACACTGCTTCTTGATGGGAAAAAATACCGTTCAAGCGAAGCAATGGCTTGAAAAGTATTATGGGGACTCCGCTCCATCAGAAACAACAATAAAACGTTGGTTTGCTGACTTCAAACGTGGTCGTAGAGACACCGATGATGCAGAACGCAGTGGACGTCCAAATGAGGCGGCAACACCAGAAAACATCAAAAAAATCCACAAAATCGTTTTGAATGATCGAAAAGTGAAGTTGCGTGAGTTAGCTGACATCGTAAAGATATCAAAAGAACGTATTGGCTTTATATTGTATGAGTATTTGACTACGAGAAAGCTCTGTTCAAAGTGGGTGCCGCGTTTGCTCACTGTTGACCAAAAACAAGAACGTGTTGATGATTCTGAGCAGTGTTTGGCCATGTTTAAACGTAACAAACCGGAATTTTTGCGTCGATATGTGACAATGGATGAAACATGGATTCATCACTTCACTCAGGAATCTAAACGATCGTCATCTGAGTGGACAGCAACTGGTGAACCTCGTCCAAAGCGCCGGAAAGCAAAACAATCGGCTGGAAAGGTTATGGCCACGGTATTTTGGGATGTGCGTGGTGTAATATTCATCGACTATCTTGAGAAAGGAAATACCATCAACAGTGAATATTATATAGCGTTATTGGAGCGTTTCAAGGCCGAAATTGCAAAGAAACGACCGCATATGGCAAAGAAAAAAAATTTGTTTCATCAAGACAACGCACCGTGTCACAAGTCAATCAAAACAATGGCAAAACTACATGAATTGAACCTCGAATTGTTCCCACATTCACCGTATTCGCCAGACTTAGCTACTGGCTGTTCGCAGACCTCAAAAAAATGCTCGCCGGTAAGAAATTTCGCACGAATGAAGAGGTTATCGCTGAAACTGAGGCCTATTTTGAGGCAAAAGATAAATTGTTGTACAAAAGTGGTATTGAAATGTTAGAGCGGCGCTGGAATGATTGCGTTGCTCTTGATGGAGATTACGTTGATGAATAAAGCTAATTTTGAACCAGAAAAACCGTGTTTTCTTTGTTAGGCCCGGGACTTTTCAGCCCGTGTGTTATATATATTGTAACGATATGTTAAATATATACATATATATTTACATATTACTGTAAATATACTTCTGTATAAAATGTAATAACTTTTTTTAATGTTATTTTCTCTTGCATTTGTATTTTTTTATAGTTCAGCATTAACCTCGATATATAATTTTGTTTAAAAGTTTATATGGAACTACAGAAATTTCGCTGAGTGTATATATACCACATACAGAAATGGTTCTGAAAATATGAGTTTGAGATCAAGTACAAATTTCCGAATTTTTAAAAATTCAAACACACGAAATCAAAATTGCTGACATTAATAGGCTTTTCATAACATTAACCAGACAGAACTGGTGATAATTTTCCATATTTCATGCCGCTGCACGTGTGTTTAAAGTTTCCATATAAATTCGTGCACGTCTACCTAGCGCAGAATATATTGTATGCAATGCTAAGGAACGTCGGCAATATTTTATCAGACATTATTTCCTTCGTCTTTAGGATATACGTGCACACAGTGTACATTCATACATATTATATACAATATGTTCGTTTATATTTTTATACAACAGATTCTATACATATATGTATGTATGTACGTAGGAAATGTATTTTTTTTTGTAATGTATCTTTGCGTTTGTATATTTTCTTACTGCTGTTTCTCCTACACATTTTGTGAACTTATTTCACATAGCATGATATGAACAGGACGAGCGTTTCAATTAATTTTTCAAGAATTTACTTTTCTAAGTTATGATCAAATATGTAAACGCGCTATATTAGAAACATGCCGTATTGTCATCTCTATTTATCTTAGCTTTTGTTGATAAATAGTAATTAAAGCTCGACGAGACTAATTTGCATCATATAATGGAACTAAGCGTTGGTAATTTCCTCGAGGTAAAGTTCGCGAATCGAGTTAAGTATCTCCATTGTAAAGTTTACGTAATTAATAGTTCGGTACGTTAAGAATCCTGAGGTAATTAGTCCAAAATTATTTCACATTTTCGCTTTTCATGTTCGCAACTTTCCTAATTTATAAATCCTAATGTGACTATTAGACGTTTGGGTTTCTAAATTGGCAATTTATCGCCTCTAAATCCGCTCATCCAATTTACTCCATATTCATTATTGTTTATTGACTACGTAATTCGGACAATTCTAATGATTTATGTTTTATTTTGCGCCCTCATCATTTCCAATTATCGCTATGATTGGCATCCAATTTATTCGATTTGCGTAAGTCTAGTGTGCTGTTGGAATGCACATATCTGTATTGTATTGTTATACATCGAATCTCTCATGCGGGTACACATAGTTTTGGTGGTGGTACATAATTCATCGCTATCGATTGTAGAAATTATCTGTGCGAACAATGACTGAAGCTTTTATTTTGAACAACCATAATAAATTTATCTCTTTACACATACATTGGTAGTGTATTGAAGATACAATGTACAGGGTAATATGAAGATAAATTGTAATTTTTCTTATAATTACTAACGTTAATTTTTTTCTTCCGAAAAAATATCGATGCTGGTAAGACATGAATCTACGCCCTCTTGCTATCTGGACGAGTGTCATAACCACTAGGCCACGGGGATCCTCAGGAACAAATCGCTTTTACTACCTATATGTAGAGAAGAAATTTTAACGTTGATAATTAAAATTTATCATTATAGAAGCCAACGGAAGCGTTATTAGTTTTACAATAGTATGAAGATTGCCTTTATTTCAGATAGTCCAAATTAAGCTGAAGGAAAAACAACGGCAGCAGAACGAATAGAAGACTATCTGAAGAAGCCAATTTTTTTTAAATTAAACGAAGTTAGGAAGCAAATATTTATTCGAATATTTCTTTAAAATCTTTTACTTAGCTAATAGCTGTCGCATTACCTTGTAGTTACCTAATCTTTCTTGTAGTATGAATAAAACTGTTTTGGAAATTGGAAAATTACTATATGACAATATTTAAAAAATATAATGATTCCCTTTAGTTTAAATACGTATAAGTCAAAGAATACTAAGGAGCAGTACATTTTTGCAGTGGAATAATGTGGTCACTTTTATACATGGTGTTTTAAAAATTCCTGAAAAATATATTTTATATTTAACTTTTGCTTCTAGTGGTTATTACTTTCGTTTCAAAGTTTTCAATTATTACAGGGCAGGAAATAATGAATGAACTGTTAAAGTAAGAGGAAAAAAGAGCAAGAGAAGCAAAGAGAGATGAGGAACCGAAAAAGAAAGAAAAAAGAAAAAAAAAAGAAATGAGAAAGGCGGGATATCGACATTTTGCCTCCGTCGTAGCAGGCTTCTTCAGGAGAGAAGACAGGGGAACCAATGTGGCACGGTAATTCGACGAGTAAACCAGGCTAGAGGCGCAACCACTTTGGAAGAAGGTCGCGGTAACTCGACCAGTTAACCCCTCTCCCTTTTCTTCTCTTAACTCTTTCACATCCCACTTTATTCTTTCCCTTTTATTCTTTGTAATACTGGGTTTATATAGGACAGGAGAGTTACGCCTGAACAGTTGGTTGAGTAAAAGAGGGTGGGGGCTTTCAGGAGCGGATAGATTTTTTCTTTTTTCCTTTTTCTTTCCTTTTTCTTTCCTTTTTCTTTCCTTTTTCTTTCCTTTTTCTTTCCTTTTTCTTTCCTTTTTCTTTCCTTTTTCTTTCCTTTTTCTTTCCTTTTTCTTTCCTTTTTCTTTCCTTTTTCTTTCCTTTTTCTTTCCTTTTTCTTTCCTTTTTCTTTCCTTTTTCTTTCCTTTTTCTTTCCTTTTTCTTTCCTTTTTCTTTCCTTTTTCTTTCTTTTTTCTTTCTTTTTTCTGCCCCCCTTCTCTCCTTTCTTCTCTTACCCTTTTTCACCTTTCCGTTTTGTACCTTTCACTTTTTTCTTTCCTTTTTATCCTCTGTTTCCCTCTTACTTTTGTTTCATTTTCTCTTTTACTTTATCATGACAGGGTCCAATTCCGGAAATAGTTCGTTTATTACTGAGTCTGGCCGTGGAAGCCTACGTATTCAGGACAGGAAATATGAAGACGCAACTTAATACACAGTAGAACATATTATTCTTGCAATATAAAAAAGTGAGAGAAGCATATAAACAATAATCTGTAAAAAATATAAACTAAAGTAAATTAAACAAATAAATAACAATATTATTAAGCATTCATTAAATTTAACAATGAGGAAGAAACGTAAATATCGGAACTAGAACTATAATTATTGTTAACATCGGAACAAATTCTACGTAATGGCGAATTGAAAATCAAATTGGTTCGAGCAAAATAATAATAAAAAGTATTAAATTGACGATAGAGGCAGTACAGTACAGATTGCTTGTTAGTGATATTACATCAATACCATTATTCGCTAGATTATACAGAAATGTCATGTCGGTTACTACATGTTGCTATCCAAGAGATTGAACTTCAAAGAGATTTAATAAAGTGGTATGATTGAAACTTCGTTGTGGGTATACGCTCTGCTGTTTGAAGTATATATATTTTAGAAAATGTCTTTGAACTTCTTCAAGTGAATAGGAATGAGTTTTACAAACGCTGACCAGATCAAAGAGGCATGCTCTAATTTGGAGCGCACATAGCCAAAATAAAGCGTCATTACAGAATGTGTTTTGTTTAAATCAAAAAATGTTGTTAGTTTAGCAAAATTTTGGTTAATTCAACTGTAAAATTAGGAATTATTCTTTTCAGTGGACAGCAATAATTATTATATTTCCGTCGAATCCCCAAACTCGATATTTATTTACAACATTCAACCTCTCTTGTTTGTGACCTGTACGACATCCTAGGAATGAAGACAATTGCCATTTGCTCTTTTGGAAAACACTTGCACTATAGTCTAGAGCGCACAACGGGTATAATATTTGAATTATCAAAAACACAGATTTAAAACACCTGCGTAGGCAATTTTGCAAATTTGCTGTTGTATTTTTTTTTCTTTTTCTATAATTAAGGTCCTCCAATTGCCATACGTCTCCCTACACACATGGCTTGGTGCCGATATTGGGAATCTTATTTGTAATATACATAGTGACCCCAAATTTTAAAATATTTCCATTCTCTTTTATCCAAAGTAAGAATTTAAATTCAGGAGTCCATTTTTATTTTAAGTAACTTCTAAGAAACTTCATTATCATGAGTACAGCATCCAAAATTTTCGAACTACTACGAGCATCCCGTTTATTGTGAGAGGTAGAGTATGAATTTGGAAAAGGTAATGCTACCAAATAAACCATATTGGTGTGAAGTTTATTGCGATATCTGTGAATTATAAAGGTTTTTTCTTATTTTTAGAAAAGCCTATTAAATTGCAAGAGTACAGAGGAAGTAGAGAATCAACACTGATTAAGTTAAATATTATTGATTTTTGTTTAACCTGTGTTACGCTTGCTTGCGTACTTGGAGTGATAACATAATGGGGCTTGTATGACCTCTGTTTTATTCGAGAACATGTCTAATTTTCATTATATTTCTTTAGTTACCTTTTTCATTAGCTTATCTTTCTTATTAATACCTTCCTTTAACCTAATAGCATTGTGAGGGAGAATGCATTGTTAGACCCTCTCCGAGACTAGCTAGCATCTTAACTTCAGACTACATTATTACATTTACTTATGTAATCGAAGCTTACAGTTCTCTCGTGATATACTCTACATTTAAATTCAATTCCTTCTATTTGAAGGACAGCAAAAGAAAATGAATAGAGAATATCATTTGCCTTTGTTCAGTAGAAGTTGAATATCTAATTTTTATTTTAAAAAATAAGCAGTAAAAGGACTAGCTACTTATAAATTAAATTCCAGGCGATATTCATGTTATTTGTGTAACACTAAATATTTCTATATAAAATCGTCTATATATTTTAAGTCTTACCAGTCTGCTATATTTTGGTTAATATCAGAAAACTACGACCCCGTAATGCGTTTCCTTTCCTAAGAAAAAAAGTCACGCCAGTTTAAAAGCAAAATACTTCTTCCGCCGTTTTCGTTTCCGACACAAGATATAAAATTTTCCGTGGAGAACTCCCGGAATGACTCACTTAGTTGGAATTCTTTATTTGTCTTTTAACCCGAGGCGTTTCCTACCACTTGGCCGCACGGAAATTACAACTTTCCGTTTGGCCCGCATCAAAGGATCGCTGAATATCCAACCGCAGGCTGAAGAACAAATCGCCACTTTCTAATTTGAAGCTGACTCGCTCACACCACCGAATCTCCACTGCTTGGTATCAAGTTCTTCTCCCATTACTTCGTTTAATGAGGTCCATTATTTATTTAGGGAGCTCATTTAGAGTCTCCTTCGCTTGTGCGTGCGATATTTACGGGATAGGAAAAAGAGTTTTCTCGGATATAAGCGCAGATAAATATGTTTGGTATCTTTAACAACATTTAGACATCAATGTTTTGTGTTTTCTTTAAGTATACTAAGGGGTGTTCAAGTACTACGCATTTCAATTGAAATAGAATAAATAAATGAATAAGAATAAGAAAGTGTCCTTGAATTACTTCCAGGTGAAATAAAAGAACTTTTACTTGCCATTTATTGTATCGCAATAAATAGGACTTGACATTTCAAATTCTGCAGCATTTTTTGAGTGTTCACTTTAATGCAAATTTAATTTAATTAAGGATTATTTTTTGGCTAATTACATTTACGGTGGTCTCACTTTTATGCATTTCAAATTTCTTTTTCTAAGGTCGTGTACTGAAAAATAACTGTCAGAATATGCTACTTGTGTACATAAGTTGTAGTTCTCCAATATAAATCTATAAATAATGTTTTAAGACACTGGCTAATATAGATACTTGTCCAATAAATACGTCGTTTTTGTCATATCGTATTTATTACCATTACAGTTCTTAGTATTAGAATTAGCTGATTGTTGAAGTTAAAGAAAAGATGTATTGCAATAAAACAACTTATATTTAGACTAACTAAGAACTAAACCAGAGATCTTATAAACATTGTATGTAACGTGGTCGCCGTAATAACATTTACTCTCTAACATTCGGTTGGCGTCATTCATGAATATAGTATCAGTGTACTATTGCCAACCTATGAAAGCTGTCTTAATACTAATGCTTAAATAAATTATGATAAATGAAATGAAGAAGTTTTTCTATCTGCTGTATTAAAAAATAATCTTTCTAAGTTCGAAGTTTTATGAAAAAAGAAATACTTTAATAATTCTGTAAGGGGCCAAACGGAATAATAATGTTTGAAGGACTAGTTAGTTTCGGATTAAACAGAGGTACCATGGCGTCATCTTCGGCAAAATACTTTCGTAGGTTTCATAACGCAAATAGACCCGGCATTACGTTTGACCAATGACACAGGATTCGGATAAATACCTGGGGTCTTCCTCCTAAGGATGTGCATCTATACTGCAATCATACCATTAAGGTTAGCGTATGGTGCGATTGCTTGGTGGTTTAAAACAAAAACGTAGACACAATGAACGGGTTGTTTATTATGAGTGTATTGAGATCGGCATTAACGGAAGCTATGAAGGTTATGCTTTGGGAATCTGTTACGCAAGATGAGGGCAACGGAGCATTTCTTTGTGTGTTCACCATTTGTATCGATAAAGAAGACCTTGTTGGGTGAGCGGCAGCTATATTTAGCCGAGCAGCGTCCTAAGTTTACATCAAGACCATAAGGTTGGTGACCATCTAGGAGGATTACCAGCAGAGAGGATGTTAAAAAACACTTTTCTTAAATCATCTTTACTTATGAATTCAAAAGTATTAGCTACTGGAGGGATTATTGTAGGTAATCGTTGTAAGTGGTATAACATTCCTTATTTGTTTTATTTACTCTATATTGTATAAAATAAGAACAAGGCATCATTCAAAGCAAGACATTAAGTCTAAAAATCCGTTAGGAAAAGTAAAACCGTGAGAAATTTCTCTATGGTATATGGAGTACAATACGTTCGATAACAAGAATGTCTGGGTAGTGGTGAGTTGCATTTCATATATGTATTTACAGAAATAGTCGACTATTTCGCTACTGTCCTTCTGTCCAGGCGTTTAGGCTCCTATGAACAGGGTTTGGTTACTCTATGGAACTGTTTAAACAAATATATGTAAAATGCTGAAGTGTGTTTAACAAACTTCCTCGGAGGTAAATACAGAAACACAAGGTAGCTTAATGCCTCTATAAAAGCCTATAAGGTGCGTAAATTTTGAATCTTGAACTGAATGCATACATATACGCCAATGTACATACTTCTGTATAAGGAGACTTCTATATTTATGTATAAAGGTGGTAATCGCGATATTTTTTAAAAATAAGTGTTATTTAACGAGTGAATATGCGTGTACTATGTACAGTTAGCCAAAAAAGTTATGCCTCGTTTCTTGAATGGGTGAATATCAACATGTTGTGGAATGTGTACTTCGAGTATTCTTGGGCGCATATTGCTTATGCAAAATATATCTATACAAGTACTAAGAATACAGTAAGGTAAATCCAAATTCAAATTTTGTGGTTCTTGGGTATCACTATTAGTTAGTAGTATAGTTAATCTTTTTAGCTATTTGTATCTTTCAAGGTTGGTCCGACAAGCATCATGAGGAAATATATCGAGCAAGCGGTTAATGACACCTGTACTTCAAACTAAAGGAATACCCCCTATAGCAACCGTAAAAACTAAATAGTAATTTTCTAAAAACGTCAAGTGCTTGGTTAAAATTTTGAAAATTAAACTTTTACGAGATAGAAAAGATTTTGTACCTTGAGGTATTGCAGATTTGTAAATATATTTTTACGAGGGCGACCTGAAATGTTTCTGGAATCAGCAAGAGGTGTCGCATGAAAGGGTGAAGTGGATTCATTGGTCGGCAAGGGCGAATTTTATGCAGTGATAAAACACTTTTGGATGACTGGGAAAACGGCCACGGAAATTTGAAATATTTTGCAAGAGGTTCATGCCGGACGTACTCCACCATTTTCGGCCATCAGCTTCTGGGTGAGCGAGTTCAAACATGACCGCGCAAGCACAAGTGACGAACCACGCAGTAGATGTCCAAAAACCGCTACCAACGATGAAATGGTCGAAAAGATTCATGATGTCCTCTTAGCCGATCGCCGATTGAAGCTGAACGAGATAGCAGAGATAACAGGTATCTCACAGGAACACGAAATTTTAGGTATGAAAAGCTTTTGACGCGGTGTTACCGCGTTTGCTCATAGCCAAGCAAAAACAAAAACGGGTGACCGTTTCGAGCGAGTGTCTGGCCAGGATCCAATGCAATCTAAGGGATTTCTTCATGCATTTCGCAATTGTGGATGAGACTTGGATCCACCACTATAGACCGGAGACCAAGGAACAGTCGAAGCAATGGACTTTGAATCGGCTCTGAAGAAATCAAAGACCGTTCCATCGGCCGAAAAGGTCATGGCGACCATTTCTTGGAATTTCCGAGATGTGATCCCCATCGACTAGCTGCGGAAGAACGAACATGGGGCAATATTACAGAGATTTATTGACCCGATTCGATACAGTATTGAAGGAGAAACAGCCTCGTTTGCAGCGGAGAAAAGTCCTTCTCTACCACAATAATGCACCGGCTCATTCATCCCGCATCGTCGTATCCAAATTGAATGAGTTTGGCTATGAATTAGTCTCTCATCAAAGAGATTTGTCTTAAATGAGGAGATCATCGCCGCTACAGATGGCTATTTTGTAGACCTCGAAACATTTTGCTTTTCCAACGGCTTGAAAAGACTGGAGCACCGTTTGAAAAAGTGTATTGATCTTCGAGGAGACTACATATAAAATAATAAAAATAAGAAACCAAATCAATACCGTGTTTTTTGTCGACTCCGGTAACATTTCAGGCCGCCCCCGTATTTTTGTTGAATTCATCTCTTCCCATTTCCTATCGCTTCTTCAATAGAGTGCTTTCAGTATTACTTTATTACGATCTGTTTACTTATAATATCGAATATTATTGAATCTCTGTAATGCTTCTATAAGTTTCTCGTATTTATATTTACTTTTAATTAAGGATCAATTGCGAATTTTCTGTGAAAATTTCGTTCCGTTCTTCGTGATTTCACTAAACTGTCACTTGATTATAATTTAGGTAGTTTATGTTTTCAGCGCACCAACTTCCGTGCAGCTTGTCGATCGACCTACTTCTTAATTACCAATTAATACTCGGCGACTTGGCCATCCTTCTACTCCGCATAAAATGTCACTCGTTTCGGTTATCCAGCGCTTTCACGTCGAACTTAATTACTGCAGGAATAAACATTCTCTATTTACGACGATATCGGATTTCGGTGGCCCCGATGTCGTAAAACGGTCCATTAATGCGATCTTCTATTACTTCATCGTCGGATTTTATCTTCGATAAGACAAACAACGACTTTGTTCTTCGAATAAAAATCCTAAGAGTTTCCCTTCACTTGTAATTATTCACGGACAAAAAAAAACGGTTTCTGTCTTGAGTTGATTGTTTTCGATGATGGTGCACGCATTGATGAATTTAAATGCTATCTAGATATTCTAGGAAGTGATTTAAAGAAGTTCTAGTTAATGATTAAATTATAAAATTGCAATAGACATTTTTGTTTATTTCTCCTTTCCTTTTTTATTCTAAAAAAACCATGATAGTGGCGAAAGGCAGTATGTAGCGGCGACTAACAATTTATTGTGGTTTTATGTTAATACGGTAGCGTTCCCTTATCGATTTTTATAATTAGTGGTTGTTAGCTGAAATCAAAAATATAAATGAATGGAACATTTTTGTAAGTGTGGAGTGTTTAAAAAAAAAACCTCTTTAATCTTTGCAATAGATTGTCATATGCTTCAGCACTGATTTCGAATAGCAAAGTAATGAAGCAAGTAAATTAAAAAATAATCTAATTCGCTTATAACCTATTCTGAAGTACTTATGTTGTTGGTATGTATGAATATGCAAAAGCTTTAAGTAGATTTTGTTTAGAGCGTAAAAAGTAGACGTATAACATTAAACAGGGGCATAAAGGAGGGTTGGAAAATTTAAAATTTATATTTAACCAGGAAACACTTTTGAATGAAGTATATTTGGAAGCAGCTTTAAAGAAGAAACCCTTACCCAATTTTCTCCGCTTTGTATTATATTCTCAAAAATAATACTAAAGCGCATTTTACATCCATCATCTAATTTCCTTGCCTTCCCAGTTACTTTAAAAATTCATGAAATCAGTGAATACATATAAAAAATCAAGCTCTATTAATAAGGATAACATAGTTTTATTAATAAACGAACTACTTCCGGAATAGGACCGTGTCATGACGAAATATATATAGAAATGAAATAAGAGTAAGAGGAGAAAGAAATAAAAAAGGAAAAAGATATAAAAAGAAGCCGAGCGCGTCCTATATAAACCCGGTACTCAGTGGTACACGTTAGAAGGTTTTCGCCTCTAGCGCGGTTAACACATCCAGTTACCGTGATCTTCTGCCAAAGTGATTTCGCCTTTAGCGTGGTTTACACGTCGAGTTACCGTGCCTCTTTGGTTTCCCTGTTTCTCCCGAAGAAGCCTCCTACGATGGAGGCTAAACGTCGACATTCCACCTTTCTCTTTTCTTCTCTTCCTTCCTTTTCTTTCTTTCTTTCCCTCCCTTTTTTGTCTCTCTTTCCTTCTCTTACTCTTTTCATTTCTATATATCTCATCATGACACGGTCCAATTACGGAAGTAGTTCGTTTATTACTAACTCTGGCCGTGGAAGCCTCCGTATTCATTATAATATAGTTTTGTTTAAGTTATTAACGTGTAATTATGAAATCCTGGGTTCTAATGTGTTACAAACTGTATTACCAAAAATATTTCGTTTGTATTATAACGCTTACAAAAAAGTATCCATGTAAACAAGAACTATTTGTCATAGGTTACTGGGAGACAGTAAGTAAGTAATCTTATTACTATAACTTTACTTTTGTGCCTATATTTTCTGTCCTTACATGTAAATGTAAATGTAATGTATTTTTATTGTTGTTGTAGTTCGAATCGCAATTAAGAAAAATTGTAGCCTGCAGGATCGTTGACATTGAAGACGTGGTATTACTTTTAATTATTTTTGAAATTGTGTAGTAATTTCTCTGGCGCGGAGTATAAATTTGACGCGTAAAAAGACTGAATGAGCAACGAGTGGAACAAGGCTGTAGTGCAACGAAAAAATGAGCGTTGTTTATCGATTAAATATGATTAAATATTCGTTAGGTGCATGTTTGACTATTAGTATTTCATTTAGTTAGTAGTTATTTATTGTAAATGAAATATTGACCTTAAATGTGCACCTAGTGAACCTTATCGTTGCTCGTTCAGTTTTTTCTTAGGTTAATTTATATCTAACAATAGGGCAAATCTTGTGGTAGCAAGAATTTTTTTCTTATTTATTAAAAAATGCTGCATTTATATTTACTGGAAATATTACAAAATTTTAATTTATTGTGGTAATGAACGGTTGATATTACTGTTATGGTAACCGCTACTGGTTGATATAGATGATATAGAATTTATTGGAGATTATATCGTTTATTTCTAAACAGTTGAAATACAAAGTAATATATGTTCTGTAAGAATTTAAGCAGTGGCTTCGAAGATAACAATTGTATAATTCTTCAGAAAATTAAAAATATTAAAAAAAAATAGAGTCACTATGATGCTCATTACCTAACTAAGCCGACAAGGAGTTGCACTCTAGTTTTCTCTGCTCCTCCACACTTTTTACATGAAGGAGAGTTTACTAAGCCCGTGCGATGCATGTGTTCATTTACTGCGCAGTGTCTGGTTGAGGTCGCTGTAATTGCTCTCAGTTTAGTACTGCTCATAAGGACTGCCCGACGCAGTCTTCCCTCACCTGGAGAGTTTCAAACCGGCTACATTGGCGGCGAGTTCAGATTTAACAAAAGTCTTAATACTGCCATAGGTACTCCCATATGTTGGTTCAGGACCTGAGAGTGGTCGTCCACTGGGGTCTCTTGGTAACACGTAAGCTATTTCGTTTCCTTTGATCGCAAAGTGACTTAACACCCATCTCAGCGTAACGCTGCGATGTTTCGCCAGTTGCTACGACCTTCTATGTCACCCCAACACCACATCGGAGTCAAACTTGACAGCTTGTAGCGCCCGATTTTCACCGCCTCAAAGTCATGCGCGTAGTCCATAGAGTTCTCCTCACATGTCTGGATGGCTTACTTTCTTGAAGGCTGATGGCATCGCCATTCGGTTCTCTCCCTTTCCACATTCCAATACCTGTGCCTTTCGAGGTCTTCGAGGTGCCTGCAGTCCAACGGGAGACGCCCAGTCTCGATCTGCGTGCACATGTCTTTATTGCCTCGCTGCCAGGAGTAATTATATTATATCTCATAGCAAAGCTATACATGGGCCGAATTTTGTCGGTTCTCATCAACAGCGATGCTGTCCGTTCGATGTAGTTAAAGATGCTAGCAGAGAATTCCTTGCATCCGCTACATTCGACTCTGAAGGATCCCAGGGTTGCTTCTGACTTCAGCACCAGCTGCAGTGGCGGAAGCCGAAGAATGGTATCCATCGCAGCTATCGGCGTCGAGTTCATAGCCCCCGTAATGACCAAGCAAGCAATTCTTTGGAGTTTGTCGTGGATTTTGACCGCATATCCTTGATTGGCATACTGATTGGCTTTTTTTGATGGCCAGTGGGGATCGTTGACTAGGAATTTGTGTCTTAAGACCCAAGTGTAAGAGTCGTGAAGTTCTCGATAAACTTCGAAAAAGGATCTTTCGACTCGAAACTAAACACCAAGAAGACCTGGATATTGTATCACGACAATGCGGCCTGCTACATCATGATTTCACCTAAAGGGTTTTAAGCAAGTAGAAACATCCCTATTGTTCCACAGCTCCTTTATCATTACACTTTTCGTTTTACCAAAATTGACTCTCTTCAGGAGAGATTTTAGGATATTGGAGGATGCTAAGGGCGTTTCCAGTATCCTAGTTCCAATAGCGTCATGAAGAATCGTCAAATCATCACCAAAGCTGTATGGCTGGTGAAAGCAATTATTTCAAAGAGGACAATTGAATAAGGAATTATAAAGAGCAATCCCATCACTTTATTTATGCAATATATAATATTCCTGACTAAAATAGAATATTAGAAAATATGCTAGACAGCAATGTAACAACACTTCTCATAGATGAAGTAACATGAGATTCGAGTTATTTTGTATCTAGCTAAAAATTAAACAATGCAGTCGAGCATGACATAACAAACAGTCTACATTAAGTATATTGATATCGAAAAGAATGGAGTAATGTGACTTAGATACTACATTTATTGAAAATAATGTGTGCTATGTTCGTGCAAATGCAATCATCTCTACGCTCCAATTTATTTCAAGACAAAACCGCTGAAGCTGTGTAAAAATAATAACGAAAGCTGCTAGCTTATGCAGTTTGATATTTACCACTTTTCTTGTTGAAACGTCAATAATTCTTCAACCTCCTGTCTGATGGCCGATTCGTAATTAGTGCTTGTTGGTTTCGCTCGTAATTAGATTTTAGACAAACGTTTCGCGAGAATCGAGAACCCAAAACTAATTGACTTTTAATTGAGATGTTTTTTTTTGTTTTTGCGTGTTCGGGGAAGCGGCAATAGCATCTAATGATTGTCTCCTGTCTACCGACTCGATCCTTCCCCCCATTAAAGAAACCTTTTTTTTTTGGATTGATCACTGACGCGAAACAACCATATGGAAGAACAAAAGAGAGATATTCTCGAAAACAAAAACCTTAACAAGATGACGCGTTAACAAAAGAAAAATGGAACATTCCGTTTGTTGATGTTGTTAAAATTTACATATTTGCCATTTGTTAGTTATAGTTTGCTAGTGTATTTCATTTTAGGTAGTAGTTGCAGCTAATGTATGTAATGGAAAAGCCTTCGGAATGATTTTTAATTTCTTTAAAAAGTAAGGAGAAATATAAATTTTTGGCGGGCAAATGCATTGTGTATATTGTAATAAAAGATAATGTAGAAGTAAACGCATATTGAAAATAATAAAAAATTATGTTACTATAAGCATACACTCAGAATAATACAGTTCCCAGTTAAAACAAAAGACTTTCATTCAACATTCTAAATTGTTTCAGCGTGAGCAATAACCGGCATGTTTCCTATATTATTACAGCTATTCAACCAAAATCTGGACTGAAATATATATAATGTCAATATTATCTTTATTCAAGTATACGCACATACATATATACACTGACCGGTAAAAAGACCAGCGGCTCTGAAATATAATAAAAGAGAACTATAGTATGCATTTCGTTAAAAAGGTTTTGAGCCCTCGCGGTTGTGCATTATAATGCAATCCTTCTTGAAGAACATATTTCACCTACTTGTGGGTATTCAGAGCACAGTTTTCTACAAATACGAAGTCACTTCATGTTTCTTTAGAAACACATGCCGACTCCATAACAGAACTCTTAACAAAAGGCGCATACCGTTAATTTTGTCGTCTTTTCATTCTTTCTCAAACATTAGGCAATCGTAGATAAAGCTACGACTCGTCAGTTAATGGCACTTTGAATTGCTGGATAATCCTATTCACATGCAAACGAACAAACTGAAGACTGCGATACGGAGGATGTAACTGTGGTTTAGTAGCAGGTTTTCTCGAATTAAAATCAGTTTCTTCAAGCTTCCATTCTTTCATTATCAATTGTTTGTAAGCAATGATCAAGTTTAACTGCTGTAGATTTGTTATTCCTTATTGTGTTGAGAACAATAAATAAATCATCATTCGCAGTTGTTCTTCCATACCTCGCCCGCCACTTTAAGATGCTCCAGATACCGATTCTAATCATCCTGCACTTTCAATTAAGCTAAGGATTAGAGAAACGTTCGCAGCCACATAGCGATTGCATGGAAACCAAGTGGTAACTTTTGTTAATTGTCGAGGTAGATGATAGACATTTTGCTCACATGCTTTTTTAAATTTTGTCATATATAAATGACCAGAAACAAAGTATATTCCTATTAAAATCGAACATCCTGGAACAAGTTAATGTTGTTGAGATGATAATATTTATTAAAGCTAAGCTTGGTGTTACTTCGGGTTGAATTAACCACGTAAGTAATAAAGATATAATTTTAGTTTCAAAAAATAACATAATACCAGTTGTAATAAGTTTTGTTAATATTTACTAATCCACTTAATTGCCTCTATAATATGTCTCCAATACAATATAATACAATGTCTACTATACAAATATAATACAATATCTACAATACAAAGATAGTACAATATCTACACTGTTACATATATTTACTGAATTAACTGGTATCTTGACAAAATGGATATATTACATATGACATAAGCATACTTGAAAGTAAACTAAATACAGAAGTAGTCGCGCACACATTCCATATATCGCTGAGACAGCACTATTCGTTTGTACGACAGCACTATTCATCTGTACAGCAGCGCATACGAAAACGAAACATCGTACACCGATGCGTTCAAATATCCTACCATAAACTACAATGTCTGTAATATTATTAGTTAAAGTGTTCACTGGTTTTATTAATCCGTATTATTGCAAGGTTTTATAGAAAACACGTGCAAAATACGTCGAAATATGACTCAGTGGATTTAAAGTAGTTGCAATAGGTAAAGGCAATGGGATGTGGTACTAAAGTAGAGACCGAACTGTTGTGAACTATTGGTTACAATTTTGTATCACTTTTATTTTGATTATATTATGAAACTTCATCTTGAAATAAAGAATTGATTATAAGAGGCTTTAACATAAAAACATAATCTATTTAAGGTTAAACCTCCTACTGTTTCTGTAACATACTTTAGTAAACTGAGTTCATTATCGTAAAAATTGTGGTTAGATTGCGTAGTATCAAAAAGGTATGTATAACAGAAATAAGAAATAATGTAAGTATCTGATACATAAGTGATTGTATCGTGATTTCTTTGTCTCTAGAATGGACAGTGACTCACAGTGCCAGCAAACTTGACACAGAAAATGGTTTTAGATTTCACCAGGACAACCACCCGAAACATTCAAATTTGTGGCCTATTTTTGAAATAAAAGAGCATAGTCATCGAATATCTAATAGGAATTACCTAAAAAATGCTTTGTTACAAGAATGGAATAGTATTTCGCCAGATTATACGCGTAAGTTAGTTCCAAAGAATTAATTATAAAATCTAAAGAAAACCAAACTAAATATTAATTGTTTCTTTTTTAACTTTCAAAAATAATTCATTCATTCATTATTATTGTAGGTGCACTTTCACTGTGATGTTGAATATGTAACCCGCTGTAATGTTACCGGATTAGAATTCGTAATACTTGTTCGAATTGGTTTTGTTTTATCTTTGTAATGTATTTCAAGAATAGTAGGTACAATATATTTAATTTACTTTTCCCGATAATTATTTTACTTAACATTTTCAGCTTCTTACCAAATTATGTTCACTGTGAGTCACTGTAGATTTGTCTTAATCACTGGAAAGGTGCATATGTGTACTATGGAGCGTACATTCTGCGCCTTGTTGTAATAGCTCTTGTCGCTTAATCGATTCAAATAACTGTAATAATATGGTCGTTCCGGTAATGAAATAACAAAGCAGACACAAGCAGCTTGTTAGCGACCTCGTTGTCGCAATGGCGAACGTAATCATTAGATGTTATTATAATAACCCTTAAGTCTCGATAGGCTCCTAATTGGGTACTTGCAAATAATAATTATTATTATGACAATGGCCCTAACGATAAAGAATGACTGCGATCATTATTTCAAGCGTTTCCTTAATTAAGCGTGATAAATTTAAACGTGTTCTGGTACGAATTTTACAGAAAGTATTAAAGATTCGAAAGACGCAAACGTATTATTCGTTGCTATATCAGGCGTTATAAATTTTAGGTATTTAATATAGTAGTATACAGTGTGTTTATGGGTAGGTGTTACAGGAAATGCATATGACCAAGAGAGTTAATTTATTCAATGCGATTTTGCAAATTGCTTTTGCTTTATTTTGTATTAACTTTAAGTATAATTATGATTGGGTGTGAATTAACGAATTTCGAATTGCTCATAATCTGCCTATAAAAACATGAAATCCAACTATACTAAGATTTACAAATTATACATGTAGTTGAAATATTTGTCGATTAGGTTCTCATAATTGAACAAAATTTGAGCTAACTAATCATTGAAAACCAATAGCTAAGTAGGTCAAAATTAAAAAGTAATGATTCAATTAATTTATTAATCTTTATGATTGAGTTAGTTTTAAACATCAGTCATGATCAAATCATTTGATTGAAATTGCTGTTAGGTCGGATTTACTTTTGTATTCATTTGAATGTTAGTATTTTCTTCTATTTTTCTTTGTTTTTCTTCTTCTCTTCCATTTATCATTCTTCTTTTATATCTTGTTTTCCTTCTTCTTTTCCTTCATTTACTTTACCTTGCTTTTCTATTTATCCCTTCCTTTTCCCCTAATCCTTTCTTCTCCTTCTCTTCCTTCTCCTTCTCTTCCTTCTTTCCTTCCTTTCTTTCTTCTTTGTCTTATTCTTTATTTCTCTACCTTTTTGTTCGTATTATATTACCTCGATGATTTAATTAATTTAATTGATTGAAATTAATTAAAATTTATTGTTATTGGTTTTCTAATATAAGGTTCATCAAGCATCCCGAACTTTAATAAATACATGAATTTCAAATATGTATATACAACAAACTTGTTCAAATGTAGGATTATTCTTATTTAAATTGATAGCTTAAATATTCCTCCTATTTAATTCTATTAATAGTTGCTATTCAGGTGCTAGTTTTTATACTGATGTCCAAATATTTCTCTTGGCATCTCCAACTCTACTGATGTATATTCATTGTTGTAGTTCTTTTTGCTACTTTTTCTGTAATTTTTCGAATATTTTTAGTATTATTATCTGAGTTGTATGATGGAGAAGAACGTTATGATATTTTCAGTTATATATCTTGCTGATACGCCGTCTCTACAATAGCTAAATATCATTTTCTTTTTTGTTTCAAACATCAACATTTAGTGAGTATTCATTAATTTCTTCTTTATTACACCAAGTTATGAAAATTCTCTTCGTAATAGCTATATTTTTCTTGTTCAATGTTTTTCTTCCACTATTAGGAGATTGTTAAGGTTGGACCGCTTTATATAATAGATTTATTGAAAAAATGATGCTTCACATCCACTTCATTTTCAACATATTGACAGGGTTACCAATCCAATATCAACCACATTTTTTATTTTATAACTTTAACGTTGTTGTTTTAACAATTTGAAGTGGCTATGAAAATTTTATATGTTGTAAGAGTTTCAATGCGTATATTCCTGGAGTGTCCTATTATTATCATATCATACTTATTGGAGGTTTTTTTTCTTAATCATTTAAGTTGGTCCATTATATAAAATCTATGCTAAATCTGTTTGTTATAAATACAATTTCTTCCAAAACTTATAACGGAATTAATTAAACGTATTTACATGCTTTCAACAATCACTTTTGTCCCGGCTCATCAATGATTTGTCGCAAACTTTGCACATAACTTTACTATAATTATAAACTAAATCAGGAATTTTACCAATATATTTCTTCACTTCAATAATCAATCGCCTTTTACCTTTTCTTACATTCTACATACAGTCCGAATTAATTAAAACGTGGACGATTTGGATTGTCGAGAAATTCAGATTACTGAGCCATCATTAAAATAATTTAAAAATTGCGTTTATTGCATCTGTCAAAATAAAAAAAATAAATACGTAGATATATTTTCAAGAAAAAAAGTAGATTACTACATAATGCATAAGTTGTAATTCAATATCATAACATCTTAAAACAACACTAATAAAAACAGATTATAAAACATATATGTACATATATAGGTAAATAATTTAGCTGAAAAAGTCTGTAATTTTTACTTGTCGACATTTCAATTGTTTAGCTTCCATTGCTCGTTCTCGCATCACCCTAGGTGTGCGCAGTATTCCTAATTCGGCTCCATTTTCTTCAGACCATTTTATACAAGCATTAAAACTACCGATTGCTTCTTCGTGTTTCACTTTTGGTTCATGTAGGACTGTTTTATCATTTGAAACACTATCATCGCTATGTAAAGGTAAAAGGTCGTCATCTCCCTCAATCCATTCGTTAAGTTCAGTTTCGTTGTGCTGATGATTATCAAATGAAATTTGTTACAACATGTTTCTGATTTCAGTAAGTTCTTGTTGATTGTCTTCAAAAAGTAGGTTTTTCTTCACTGCAGTTAATGGAAGATCATCATCTGAGTCATCTTCAGATAATGTTGCCGCGGATTATCAGTCGAATAAGAAAATATATTTTCCAGCATTTATTTATTGCATCAGTTGACATGTTCTCCCAAGAACGAGAGAGGAGAAAGATTGGTTGAAGTAACGGGGTGCAATTAGGCGAATGGGAGCATTGTCGATTAATAACAGCGCTTTCCCACTAAGATTGTTCTTTTTTTTGAAATATTTTTACTTGTTTGACAAAAGATCTATGAAACCATTCAACGAATAATGCGGATGTCATCCATGCATTCTTTGTTGAATTGTACTCAACTGGAATATTGGCGTTTTTAAAAGTTCTAGGGTATTTAGCTTTGCAAATAACCATCAGTGTTAGTTCATGAGTACGATCGTCATTAGTACAAGCGAGAAGAGTTACTCTCTCTTTGGAGCATGTTCGCCCTTGCGCTGAGGTTTCTTTGACGTGTACTAATGTATGAAAGTGTTGATTCGTCAGCATTGAATATCTGGTTAGGCAATAGCTTAAGCTCGTTTATTTTTCCGTATTTGTTTTCGGAAAAGGCTGTAGGATCGTTTGACAGCTTTCCCCCACTAACTTTTACTCTGCGAATGCCATGCCTTTCTTTATATCGGTTAAGCCACCCCTTAATTGCAATAAACTTGTTATCATTGTAATGTTTGGCATAAATGTGTGTAACCGTTTCCCTTAGAACAGTAGTGCTTACGTTCGCGCGTCTTTATCTTTGTGACAAGAACCACTTACAAAGTTCTGTTTCTATTAGGGGGTAATCTGAATTGCGCAGAGTTTTTTACGTTTTGGTGTCCAAATACAGTGCACAATGTA
The DNA here is from genome assembly GCA_023509865.1 of Trypoxylus dichotomus. NCBI lineage: Eukaryota > Metazoa > Arthropoda > Insecta > Coleoptera > Scarabaeidae > Trypoxylus > Trypoxylus dichotomus. The sequence continues at coordinate 39,105,502 of CM042074.1, read as the reverse complement.
CCTGTGCGAAATTTGATTACGATAATAACTAGAATCTGTTAATGAACAAATAAACTACATACCTCGCTATTTTATTCTTTTGCTTTTAATGTTCGAAATTGCTGTTGCTCTAACGCGATACTTTACAGCCAACGATTTTCCACTTGCACCACTGTCTAATTGCTTCAAAATTTCTTGTTTTTCGCCAAGCGTTTAGCCGCCATAATACGTAGGTTAAACTATTTCGGTGATTCCCCGACGTATGTAGCTTCGGTAAGAACAAACCAATGAATATACAACACTGACTGCGACCGATTGTATGGTTGTGATTCGGATTACCGGACCGCTAAGTGATTCGGATGACAAGATACCGAATGTTAAAGAGCAGTATTTCAATTCAGATTGCTGAGGGTTCAGATTAGCGAGTCCCCACTGTACTTAACTATATTTTTACAAAGCGCAGAAGAACACAACAGCAAGGCCTCACGTCAAAAGCAGAAGGAAATTAATATAAGTACACCGTAAATATTCTCTTCACCTAATCTGCTTCCTGTTTTGCGAATGGCATGTACTTACTACGAACCTAACGAACTGGTAAGTGTGGCCGGTTTAAATATACTAATATATTTGGTTTAGATTTCAATTAAGTAAAAATGAATCTTTAATCGTATCTGCGGTGAAACTATTGTAACACTTTCCATTCATGATATTATTATTGAACGATCCAATTACTTTTTCGAAATTTGTATAAATTTATAAGGGAAAAGGATCCCGGTATATATGCTTTTTAACTTTTATACTCTTTTTGGTATCACGAAATGGGAGAAACGAAGCTGGTCTTTAAGTATTTCATTATTTTAAAGTCGACTATTTTTGGCGATTAATCAATCGAACCTACGCTTTCAAAAAATTGCAGTATTCCCAGTGTCGATTTTATTTTTTCGTTCTATTGCTGCAGATGTCTTTAGAAAGAGTCTAAAGCGATTTTAGGTCGACTTTGATTGATTGATCTCCTTGCGCAGCGTGCAAGCTTCTTAAGAAGCGAACGCGGCGCTTAAACCTTTCCGACGGGAATTACATAATGTACGCGTCCGTAATTAACGAAGAGAAATTGATATTCTCTCTTTCGTTCTCTTACGTACCTTTTGCTCGGACTCTATCTATACTGCATCACCACTATACGAGGCAGACAATAAATTTCCCTCGTAGCGGCGCGTGCTCTATTCTAATCCAGACCCACTGCATAAATTTTATACTATGCCCGAATGAAAGTGAGGTATCGGATTATTAAGAAAGATATAATGCAGATGTATTTAAGGATCCTTTTTACTTCTGCTAATGCTCATAAAACAATCCGCCACGACAGTTAAGGGAAAATCCGTGGAGAGGGTGTAAAGAGGAGATAAAAGGCTGCGGAAATTTGAACGAAGTCGTCATCTTATCGAACTTCTTAGCAACTCACTTGACGATTCTTCTAATACTTCATTTCTACTGCAGTTTTTACGATTCTCGGGCTCATGAGAGATAAAACTAAGTAATTATGGAATAGAGAGATTGAAATGTTTCTGACATCGGCAAAGAGGTTGAAGTGGATTCATTGGCCGGAAAGGGCAACCTTTTTTATGGCAACTGTCAAAATTTCAGGCGTCTACTGTCAATAGTTGTTGTTTCAGAGTGTGTTTTGTGGAGCAAGTTAGGCGATCTCGCAAGAGTGGATAAAATCGAATTTTATGCAGTGATAAAACACTTCTGGATGGCTGGGAAAACGGGCACAGAAATTCGAAATATTTTGCTAGAGGTTCATGGCGGATGTACCCCATCATTTCGACCATTAGCTTCTGGGTGAGCGAGTTCAAACGTAGACGCGAAAAAACCGCTACAAACGATGAAATGGTTGACAAGACTTATGATGTCGCGTTAGCCGGAGCAAAAACGATATCAGGTGACCGTTTTGGAGGAGTGTCTGGACAGGATCCAACGCAATCCAAGGGATTTCTTCATGCGTTTCGTTACCGTGGATGAGACTTGGATCCATCACAACATACCGGAGACCAAGGAACAGTCGAAGCAGTGGACTTTTCCGGGAGAATCGGCTCCGAAGAAAGCAAAGACCGCTCCATTGGCCGAAAACGCGACCATTTTTTGGGCATCCTCAAGATGTGATCCTCATCGATTAACTGTAAAAGGGAAGGACGATCATGAGGCAATACTACAGCGATTTATTGACCCGATTCTATGCAGTGTTGAAGGAGAAACGATCTCGCTTGCACCACGACAACGCACCAGCCCATTCATCCCGCATCGTTGTGTCCAAAGTGAATGAGTTGCGCTACGAATTAGTCTCTCGTCCTCCATATTCACCGGACCTAGCCCTCAACGACTTATTTCTATTCACAAACTTGAAAAAAATCACTGGAAGGAAAGGGATTTGCCTCAAATGAGGAGGATATCACCGCTACAGATGGTTATTTTGCAAACCTAGAAACATCGTACTTTTCCGACGGTTTGAAGAGACTGGACCACCGTTTGAAAAAGTGTATTGATCTTCGAGGAGACTACATCGAAAAATAAAAATAAGAAACCACACCAATACCGTGCTTTTATTTACAAACACTGCCTTGGTATTTGGCAAGCTCCCCAATCAATTTCTATATATTGGCATACATGCTTGCAAGTGGCCTTTTATTCTAAAAATTCTCACTAAACAAAGTCGTCGATATTACGATTCAACTCTAAAGAGGCTGGTCGTCAAAGAAAGATAAAATTTGAATGTGTTCAAGTTGAAATGGATTTGCAAGCTGTCAGGCAGCTATGAATGACATAGTGGTAGCGACTGTAACAGAAAAGTTATATAAAATCCTTCATTAATATTAATGACATAATTGAAAATAACGTTTGAGGTGCAAGGGGTTACAAAGATAGACAGTTTAAACGACTGAATAAAATTCAGAGTTGGTAGCAAACTTAGTTACAGTCGGTAACTCGGTTGATAATGACAGTTCACGTGCTCTTAAAGCGCTCTGGTGTGAATAAATAATTAATTTGTGCGGTGTGAAATTTACCGTGATACCTGTGAATTGTACAACTGCACAGTCTTTGCAATCTTTGTAATCGAGTCAAATGTTCGTGTATTAGAGAGGCATCGTAATATATTAAGGAAAAATTCAAATTTCGCCAGATTAAGACAAATTTTTAGTAGTTCTTGTACGGATCCATTAACTCAGTGCAAAGATAGTTTGAATTATGGAAAAATTAAACCGTTCGATATTGAACGGTCGTTCTCTTTGTGTATATGGAGCCTTAGGCACTGTTGCAGGTGTAGCTAATCCGGATTATTAATTCCTAATCATTTGTTGCAATATTTATTGTATGACTGTGGTATATATCGCAATTTGTGCATTTCACTGTTGAGTTGGTAGGATTTAAGCTGTGGTGCTCATAAAAATATGACAACAAAATTAGGAATTAAAATTGTTTTAAAAATATATTTTGAAACGCAATTGAAACAAACCAAGAGTGAGGTAATTTAGAAAAAGACGTAAGGCAATTCAGTACATGTGTAATAATGCGAAGAGTTGTCTATAGTACATAGTAGAACTAGTTTTAATGTTTTAAATAAAAAGGTAGTGAATCCGTCTAATATTATCGCGCGAATCTTCTAACTTTCTCGGAACCAGATATTATACATTACAATTATATGCTAACAAATATATCCAATATTAAAATTCTGCCAAATATAGCTACTCATGGTACAAGATAGATATATTTTAAGATGTACAACAACTTTACTAAGAAACTATTTAATGCTTATAATTTGGTTATCTTTTTCTTGAGATAGAACTTGTTTCGGTACTTTTAATTTACGTCATTTCTAATGATGTTTATAAAGCTTGAATACGAAGAGGTGGTAACTGACTATCTTTATCAAGGTATCTTACAGCTTCGTAATATTTTCGCTCAATACTGACTTACTTTATTAGCAGTTTATGAAGCAAAGTTTTTACAGTAAATTGTGTAGCATCGTAATAGTATATTTTTCAAAATGATAAATGGTGTTGAACTAAAATGGTAGAGGACGCTCAGAAATATCCTCCAGGATAGATGAAAGAAACTGGGTAACGCAAGATGCTGTTGGTTCAACAATAAATCTCTATAGAAATAAATGTAGTTAAAAGAGGTACGCTGGTGCTAAAGCAATTCAGAAGTTTATTAATGACGTTAGAGAAGTGCAACGAGACTTAAGAGTTTCAAGAACTGTAAAATAACGAATAGGTAGGAATTGAGTAATTCAAGTTGGCACATAAACAGATGGCTACATCGAGAAAGATAAGTAGTTTAAAATGAAAACTCATTTGCGTTTGACTAAGTAACACGTTTTCAGTTTCATGTTTCCGTACTAACAATTTTTGTGTTAAGCGAGCGCGAATCGAACGTTTTCTCTAAGCTCATATTTGTCAAAATACGTGAGAAGGAATGCACTTGCAATAGACGCGAACTTCAGGGCTAACGGGGAGAATTATAACTACATTTTATAAAAAAAGGGATGATTTTGAAATTTTCTTGTTTTTATTTGTTATATATGATGTATACAGTGCTTTACGATCTAAATTTACAAGATTCAATCTAAAGATGTTGGTGGGTGGGATCACTAAATCTGTGTAGTAAAAAACCAAGTGATCCAGAAGTTACTTTAAACGCATGAGAATGGCAAGTGGTTTCTACGACGCATTATTAAATCTATTAGAAGTTGAATTAGTTAGGACACTCGATTACGAAGCTCACACTTTGAATGATATTTGACTTTTAATATTATCGTAAGTTATTGATGTCATTACTAATTATAGAAGTATACCAATTGTAGGTATTTGTTACAGGGTGTTAGTCATCAATTTCTAGCTTGGACTTTTAAAATGGGAAAATCATCTGTGGGATATGTATTTCTAGGCACCCGTATAAGAATTTACAAATTCCTATTTTAATTACACTAGCCTCTTTGAGTGCAGGAAATTATAAAAATATTTCACAGAAATGTTGGTCCCAGTGCAACAAACCTCACTGTATAGGTGTCGCAGTTGGCAAATACATAAATATTAGTATCAACCAACTTCTAGGTTCTTATATTATGACTACAAAGGTAATTTCTGCATTTTCCGGTTAGCAATTAGTGATGGCACACCATTAGAATATGAGTTATTTAGGTATCTTTCCTCAGTTAGCATATAGAAGCGCCTTAATAAAGAAGACTTTACCTTTACCACCTGATAATGTTTTACGTAATAGTGAGTTAAAGCTCCCGTATTATTTTGTGGATAGTGCAGCTGTTACTTTAAAAGAAAATATAATACCTCTATACATAAGAAAATTATTGGGTGATAGAAAAAGCATATTTAATTTCCGCTTTTCCTGGGCTCTTAGAATTACTGAAAATACTTTTGATATTTTAGTTACCAATTTTACTTAACAGTATATATGCTTTACTTGATAATGCTACCAACATTATATTGGCTTGTATTACCCCACATAATTCTGTTAAATTGAATTTACTGGCACCAAATCGATATTTTCCTCAAAAACATCTTAATTGGGACAATGAAGATGGAGGAATACATCTATGAAGATGAAGAAATGAAAAAGCAATACATGTGCATAGTATTAGATTAGGTTCCAAGAATGCAAACATGTGTTTTCATTTATGAGGTTCAAGTTATTTCCTACAAGAAAATGTAATGCCTTTTCAGTATATTCGAAATTTCAACATATTTGATTTTATCGCATTTTTGTTGTCTTCATCTGTTATACCTCAAAGAAAAATAACAACCGTTTCGCCAAATTTCTCGCCGTTCGATTTTTGTTTTTTATATTGAGTACATAATTTTAGAAAAGAAACAACAGTTGCCATAAAACATTTATTAATGTCATTCAATCCCTTCCTTTTTCGTGTTTCTTTTTTTATAGCTATTGGCTGATGCGAGGCACTACTGCTGTTGGAAGTTACCCCTATCATTCCTTGATCTTTTTCTATCTCACCAAAAAGCAATATCTGGGCATATGAAGAATTTCGTTTTTCTTATTTCGTCTGCGCACTAAATTTTCCAATTGTATGTATATACCTATTTAATTGGGCTTTCAATTTTGTGAAACACCAAGAAATAAAAGTACGCACCAAAACGAAGCTTACGCAGCATTGTTCAGCGCATTAAAGTCAAAAGTTGGACAAGTTTGGTGGTTACTCTGCACAATAACGTTATAAGTTATGTTCACTGTAAGCAATTGGATGGCTTGCCGGGTTTCAGCTTTAGCAGCGTTAAATGGAACGTTCGATTGACCCTCTTTGTGCTCTACGCTTTAATTTGGAAATCAATATATACTGTTAATGCAATTCTAATTTTTAGTTGATATAGAAGTATACTTCGGCATAAATGCTTTTTCTGTAGAGCGCAGAATGTTTGGGATAAGTTGTAATGTGGCTGTAGTCAGTAGCCATTATTGTTACAAGAGGTTAAGGTCTTTCAAGAAGGCTTCGGGGCGCTGTAGACAATAAACAGTCTAGTAGTAAGTGTGTCGCGGACTAATAAAGTTTAGGAACTCTTGTCCTACAACAAAACAAATAAGTTTTCTGTAAAGCCTTTTCATTACTCAAGTAAACGAGCGCTTGATCGAAGGTAAGAAAATCTTAATTCAACAATATTGGCAATAGAATTGAAAGCATATGCAATACCGAATCAAGACATAGTAGTGTTACAGTTCATTTTAATCTATAGTAGTATGTGTAAATTGCAAGAGATGAGAATTACTGTAGCGCCAAAATCATACCAGTTAAGGATACGAGGAAATCTCAAGTTTATATGTGCGGTGGCGACCGTTTCAGCAAAGAGAAATAATAAATTACTCTGATGAGTTGTAAATACCTTTTCACAAAAAAAAAAACATATACCACGGGCCAAGTAAAGTGATTCCTTACTGATCATTAATTTAATTTCGTCATAGTTTAGAAAAGATCCAAGGAAGTGGAAGGGTATCGAACAATCTCTGCCGGAAAGGATTAACCATTTGCTTACTCCTTAATCTTGTTTCCCTCCGTGATCAATCAATCAAAGTCGACCTGGACTCGTCTCAGATTCTTTTCCGCGAAGTTCGAAGTAGATTGCATCGTAAAGGACCTGATGGATATAATGCTTGGGGAAATTTTGAGATTTGATTTGCATGTATTTTATTTTAGTTAGAAAATAACACAAGATAAGAAAGATGTTTCTAAATACATTGAAAATGGATAATCTTTATCGTTCAGTTCTGCAAATATTTTCTATTTCTAGAGTGTAGTCTATGTATCGGTGATGAATTGATAAAGTTTAATTTATATTTCGCCCATAATGCATCGACTAGATTCATTTTTAGCCAAATAAATGGTTCTCATTGTTTATATTCTTCTATTTTTTAGAAACTTCCTGAATTGAAAAATGTTTTGTGTTTTAGGATTTATTGTTATGCATAAAAGATTATAGAATTTTGCAGTACTTGAACTGAATTTTTTTTTGGGAGAAATTTATCCGATTACGTGCATTTATTCTTTAAATAATTAACTTATACAACGGATAACGTCTTGGTGATTTGATGTTATATAGTAATATCCTATAATCAGAACTTAATGATTTGTTCAGATGAATACAAATGATATGAAATTTAGAAGTTATTTTCTTGAATATTACTATTGAATTTAAAATTTACTATCGGCAGTTTATTCTAAGGGAGATAATAATCACGTAAATATATCCATTAACAAGCTACCGAAGTAATTTGTGTAATATCCTTAAATGTCTGGCTCGCGTAGATACCATACACAAACATTACCACCATCGTAATTCAGCGTTCTTATTCCGCGTTAGCGGACATAAAACAGCGGCGTTCTCCGGAGAGAACGGTATTGTTCCGTTGAAAATTTATATTTATTTATTTTTCGACGCATTAATATCCTTTAATACAGGGTAACGCGACCGGGGCAACAGTGGAACACAAAGAGGCAATAAGAAAATGATATCCATTAGGTTCGGGTCGTTGCTGGCACGCGTTATTATCATCCGAAGTTACGAGTTCCGTGCGGACCGAATACAGCCACCGAGAGAGGGCGTCTCTAAATAACGCTTGCGTCCCGTTTCACGAAAATCGAGGGAAGAGTAAGTTCGGGTGATCGCGGCGTCTCGTCTCTCTTGCATACAACAGTTGCTGCGGCCGTTGCTGTTTTCCTATAATAAACTTTTATAAGAGACGGACTGCCGTACATACATACATACATATATACAAATCCATAAAGTGTATGCACCATAAATGGGATGAACATGCTGCGGGCGTTTTGTAGATACTTTGTTACGTCAATAAATTATTCGCTTTTTGCTATTCTACTAAGATCTACATCTCCGAAAAGAATAGCTTCATTTCGTTCGGGCAGTGTAACTAGATAACTAAATTCAGTAATGTAATATATTTAATAGTTGTAAATAGATTAATATATTTGCAAGACATTGATAATAAAAGTAATTTTTGCACGTCTTCGCTCGCAACTTAATTCAGATTTCTGAAAGTATATATGCACTGGTTCTCCTATGCCTTAGGTTTGTTGATAACTTGAAGGTTACCATTATTGGTTTTTTGTTTTAACAGCCCATTAAATGTCATCACCAACATTGTGACATCAGAGTAATATTGCCAAATCCCTAATTGACAATAAGCTTGATTAAAATCTGCGTTCTATAAGTTGGGATGTCCTTCTGCGGGCCAGGTTCTTATTGAGTACGCAGCGCCTCCACCAGTGTAATGTAATAAAACGGATGAAACTTAGAATTGTAAGTTAGTACCAGGATCTGTTTTCTTAATACAAGTAATTATTCCATTAGAAATAAAGTTTAAAATCTCAAGAGAGAACGCAAATAAACAAATTGATATGTTGGTAGCACGTTATTATCGACTGCATCACCGCTTTTTCTACCCATTAACAGTATTCCATTATAATTCGTCATTTGTGCGACATTTTTCTTGTCAACTAGTCTGTTGATTACTGTATGAACAAGCTAAATTTGAAAGTGTATTCGATTTTGCTATATCCTATGGCTCAATATCTATTATAAACTTAAGTATTCATTTGTTTCACTATTTTAGCGGTTATCTTAGATATAGTGATTTAGACTGTTAGGTTAGTGTATTTAGAAGTTTTATTATTCTATGAATTAAGAACAAGAGTGATTTACCTTGAAGATCAGATTACAAATATGTTAATGCAGTAAGTTTTGAAAATAAGTCATATATGACAGGAAATTGTTGAATTAGATCAATGGTCGTTTTAGAATAATCATAATCGTGCGCTATAAAACTTGTAGTGCAAATGGATGTGAAAATAAAGACGCAACCAGATACAATTTCTCAACTCTCACAAAGGATAAAGAATTCTGTAATTTATGAGGAGAATTTAAGCCCAGCAGAAGTATTTATTCTTCGGAAGGTGTGTCATATTCATTTTAGTCGTGAAAGTAAAGTTCAAATATGTACTTGCGGTCCCAACTCTATATCCTCCAGGCCATACTGATCCAGGTAGTGTTTCATTATTACACATTTGACATTGTAGAAGAAGTACATAATTTAAAGGCAATGTTTTAACTGAATATATTGAAAAAGCAAATTACCAAAGAGAGGTTTTAACGATTGCAAGGACTGTGTGCTGGTATAGTTCACAGGTATCGCAGTAAACTCCACCCCACAGAAAGGATATTTTATGTATTCTAAATAAATTATTTGTGAGGGTTGGAGTTTACTGAGATACATATGAAAAAATGATTTGCTTACATTCTAAAAAATGATTTAATTTGGTATAGTATTTTGAATTTTTTGTAATAATATTTTATTTTTTACAGTATTTAATTTAGTAATAATAATTGTTTACTTTCAATTCCTTTTTTACTTATATTGCTGGAATTGTACATATCGCATTCTACTTCACAGAATCATTAAGCAAGGGTGACTATAGTGGAAAGAAACATTTTAATAAGTTCTGAATTATTAGCCGAAATAGAAAGGCAAACTGAACGTCTTTCAAGGAGAAACATGATCTATTCTCAAGCAATACATTTCTTGAAGAGGAAAAGAGCTGACCTATCTTTATTTTAGACTAGACTTTCACAGATCAAACTTGTCTTTTTTTTAATAAACCACTGCGTGAGAGAATAATTTATATTTGTATTTCAACCAATCAACTGTTTGGATGGTTATATTTTTTTGGTATAATCAATCTGATTATACAATTTGCACGGTACTATGTGTTGTGCTTAGGAAATGATAAAAGTTGACAACATTTCTTTTAATTGAGATTAATCTTATAAATTAGGAAAGTTGGTTTGCTTGTTTTTTTTGCATTGACGTTAGTTTTATACGTAGATTAGTTCTACAACTATGACAATGTAGAACTGATCTACTTATAACTACGACAATGTAGACATTAGTAGCAACAACAGCTTTCTTGGCTTACTAATATTGCCGCCACTTATATTCAAGCAACCCGCCTTTTCTTGTTAGTTCGGTAAAATCTCCTTAGATGACACTTTTAGCGAACACTAGATAGCCTCTATATTTATTACCTTTCCCATGGTTAGTATCGATCGCATTTTTACATAAGGCAGACGTGTAATTATTAAGTATGATGGATGTGTGGAAGGGAAAAACGAGACCATTGGGCGATGCAGTGCGAAATTTTCCGATGAATTTTCCGATTTATATTATAATCGTGCTAAGATATACTGTAAAGTTCGTGATAAACCATTGGTGTGCTAATACCAACATGACTATAAAAATCATATAGAGAGTGTATAACATCAAAATAAGAAAAATAACATGCCACTTAAAATGCAGTTTATGTTTGATTTACTGATCATCATAATCGTCTGTGATTTGAGACTTTATATACCCGATAAGCAACCATTTCATGACTTCTGGAATAAATACAATCCCTGCTGGATTGCGTTACAGAACCATATGCAAACTATACATAACGACATCGGAAACATAATCAAAGCTGTAGCAAAAGATAAACAGCTGTGGTTATATGCCGACGAAACGACAGATCAAAAAGAACTTTATATTTTATATATTATGCCTCATGTTCTAGATCTTGCTGAACAGACATTTTGCATTGCATTAGCTAGCAAAAGGTTAGAAAATTACACTCGCGAAGCAATTTTGTAAGGCAGTGCTAACAAATTTAAATTGCTAACTGGTCAACTATTGATGTTTGTGAGAGATGGTATGTAGTATAGATCGTTCTCTTAAAGAAGACTATGCGAGCCTTTTACATGCGACGTGTAAAGTTCATGCTTTACACCTTTTAATGCAAAGTATTCGGCAATGTTATCCAGAGGCGGATACATTAATTTCAAATACCAAGACGATATGTTTTGCATCTCTGATACTAGCAAGTGTTTAATAGCTGACCTTTTGGAACAACTACGTTCTAAATTTCCGTCTATTAAATTTCTAACGTATGTTAGTAACAATAAATGGCAATAAGATGCAAATGGACATGTGTAGAAAACCTACCAGTAACAACAGATTCATCTTGCAAGACTCTAATTACTCACAAGAACATTAATTGTTACAAGTTAACTGTTTCGTACACCATTTACTCAATTTCTCTTTAACTAAAGATAGTTATCAAAATGAGCTCAAAGAAAGTTTATCGAATTTTTTGGGGATGTAGTAATATATAACGCTATTAGGAAAAAGAATTTATATTAGATATGTTAGGTTACCGCTCTATTCAAATACACGAAAGGTCTTCAAAGAAATCTTTCCTAAAATTAGTCATGGAATTTTTTCTCATCAAATAATAACCTCAAAAGAATTAGGAACCCCTAAAGTAAATAACATGAGTAAATGAAGAATTGATAAAATATCATATAAAGATTGGGATCAACTGAATATTGACCAAGCGAAAGCCTCAAGTAAAGTTAAGTACAAAGAACATTTGGCTCCTTCTAAATCAGAAAGTTTGATAAATCTTGTGCCGCGCTATATATGTATATACTAATCTAGAACGTAAATTATAATGGAAGGGATATGAAGTATTTCAATATACATATATTAAAACAATTAGATCTAGACTGAAATGTAAAATAAAAACGGTATATGAACTTTCAATGAAAATGAAAATTTTATTGACGATAAACTTACAACGATATAAAAGAAGATATTTTTTTATTTTCTTTCAGCGATGCAAAACCTTCACGAAAGTTATTGGAGTCAGACTGCATGCTTGTTTGTACACTCTTAAAATTTTAACTTTCCTGCATGTAACTTCCGTATCCGTCTTTTAGGAACGTATTACTGCAGCGGAATTTATGATACCAAGCAAATTTGAGCGAAACACTTGCCGGGCTCGTTTTATCGCATTATTCATATAACCGGCACTAAACGTATGGGTATACATATTTCACCGGGCTACATGGTGGTTTATAGACGGTACGACATGACGACATCACAAGCATTAATACTCTCACATTTTTTTGTACGCCTACCTTTCAGAGTAAGTCGTTAAATATGTTACTGCAGAACAATTAAAAAAATATAGCGTATTCCTGCATCTCTAGCGCTTTGCTGGTGTTATAAAATTTATAGCTAAACGCCGTGGAAAAATTATGAATTATGGGTTCATAATAAAATCAATTAAATTAGCTCTATCGAAACAAACGAAAATATACAGCGACCAAGAAGATCCCAATTGTAATGAAGCAAAAACTGTGTATTATTATTTATTATATTTATTTATTATCATATATTATTATTATATGTATTTGAGCAGAAATAGACATGAAAAAGTCAATTCAACACAGTACAAGCATGAGATACCAAAATATCCACAGTGACAAAACCAGAACGTTGAATCACAGTTTGTCGTAATAGCAGATTAAAGATAGCAAAGTAAGAAAGCTATTTGTGGTATCAAATATTATCAACTTTTCAATATGCAATTGGGATTGTTTTAGTAAGAAAATATTTAGTATGATTTTTACGTAATTGATGAGTAGGTTAAACAATCCACATGTCTTTTATGTTAATAGACTGGGTAGAGAGCATCCAAGATAAGAATGTAACATTACGTCCTTGAAGCTGTTTTGAATGGAGCGTCATAAATTCATATGTGTCGTTTATGTAACGTGGTCTTTACAACCTGTGGACAGAGTTTTAGAATTAAGGATGGCGCAATGGCTATTGATGGTTTTTGAAACGCCACTGTCCGAATATGAATAAAATGGCAGGGAGGGGGTGTAATCAATGGCCTAAATGAATCCTTATGTAATGCAGTTTAGCGGCCATCGAAATGTGGCCGATGAACCAACGCAGGTTTTGCGCTGCGGCGTACCAATTTAATAATGTGTGAGCATTTCCACATATCGGGATCTGTAAATAGTAACAATTTCTGATACTGCTAAACAATCTCAGTTCACGAAGAACCCCTGCATTTGCAGAAATTATCGCGTAGTAAGGTGTGGCTGCATTCGGAATATTAGGCCCGTACTTTTTCTAAGATGATCGTACAGTGACTGTAACTTCTCAACGGTACTTGGAGATGCACCGAAATTGCTGAGTTGCAACAGCTTTGGGTGAAACATAACAACTTATGACTACAGTAAGTTGGAGCAGCAGGCCATACTGCGCGAATTTGCATGGTTCTACTAAGGAACATATTTCCTGGACGACTTATATCCTTACGCAATAATGTTAATTGGCTGCCCCGATTTTTTTCTATGGGACTATTTTTAGTACAATAGATTAAATAAATTAAATATTGTGCCTGTGATATATTACGATATATATATATATATATATATATATATATATTTGAACTCACACTCGGTCTCGTGGTAGTATAAGGGTAGCACAATGCGCCGGTAACGCAGAGCTCGTGGGTTTAAATCCTGCTGAGGATGACATTTTTCTCAAGAATTTAATTACGTTGGTTAATTACAAGAAAATTGTAATTTCATCACCAATTCTAAATATTTATCACTGATGGTGTCGTAAACATGCTTTCCGTAGGGCGGTTTCTTAAACAGCGTTGTGGTAACTTACCCGTTACGTATAAAATCCAAGCAGTACATCTTCTGGCAGAAAGTATTCGATTATGTTATCAAGATGTAGGCCATTTAATAGATCGTGCAAATGTAGTGTTTCTGAAGCTCTCTAAACATATTCGCGAATTTCATAGCCAATATCGCGACATGCCCGAATTTCCACAACCAATTCCTACACATTGGGAAATATGGTTAGACGCAACATATCTAAGAAGTTAAGGATATATTTGCACAATTTCATTTTCTAACAAAACAGCTGCCGTTGAAGAAAGTCAAAAGAAATTGCAAGATGCTCAAGTTGAGGTAGATTTGCAAATTGTTTATAAGAACAGACTGCACTCAAGAAACTAGAACACTTTTCGTTGGCATTAGCGAAGTCAATGTAAATATTGGGTACTGTACAAACGTAGCTGTATGTATTCGGCGATACAAGAAATATTAAACTGTAAATATTAGTGCAATATTTCATGGAAATACAATTGAAAATTGTTTATCGTTAGGAAGTAATGGGATAAGAGTAAAAGTATTCTAACTAAAATATAAACTAATTACGAACATTATTTGTTTTATTTCTTTTGCACTTTGGAACAGAACTAAAAGAAGTCACTTAAAAGATCTATAAACTAATTAATTTTTTACTGGCCTTTAGTTAAGCCAATTAGAGGAACCATTAAATTTGATAGAGTAATCCATTAGAACGGTGCAATTAACAGCTATATACTTTGTTAAAAATCGTTCGATACTTCCAACTTACTATTTAAAGCAAGTAGGTCCTTCGCAAATTAAGTGATTCTCAGATGTTTAGAAAATTTTGTTCGTAACGAGTATATAGGTCTACATAGCAAGCTGTCAACTTGTATATTAAGTACAAATTAAGATGTACTTATCATTAGCATCATTTTGTAAAGTGGAAAGTTGTAAGGCCCAACTGCGTTACGTAATATACATGAATTCTGCGTAGTTTCGAGAAATTTTCACTGAGCGCACCAAGAACAACTAAGTTCAGACGTTTTGTAGGGGGGAGAGCGTTGAACTTCGTTGTCGTGTTGGTTGTACATAGAATTTGTAGAAATTCGGTGAATACGGGATCGCTTATTCATAGAAGGAAATGACAAAGATATTCCGTCATTTAGTTGCACAGGTACCCAGTTGCAGACGCTCACTTAATAAATTGGATATCTTGTGTTTGTTCTGAAATTAATTTTGATAAGTTTCAATGGAAATTAATACTCTTGGTAAGATCCCAAAGGGGGTTGACGATATGCATTGATAATAATTTTATTTGCCGTATGTTAGGAACGTACGTATAATGAATAGCGTTGAGGTAGACATTCCTAAGGAGATTAATTAGCGTTCTGGATGTAGAAATATGGAAGACGAAATATGGAAATTAATGCGAGACTTTTAGTATGAGCCGCGAATTAGGGCGACGGTAATGGATTTTAGGTCGACCGAATGCGATATTAGTTTCGAAAATTCGTCGAGAAGTTCTTGTTTAATACATAAAGAAACTAAAATTCAGAAATGCGAATGCCGATATCGTTGCTTTAGATTTATTACCAATGACGAGAAATCCACGTACTTACGCCGACTCTTACGCGAAGTTTGGTTTTAATCGAGAAAATTCCAAGATTCTACTGACTATAGTACAATTATTGCTTTGAACCAAAACACATTTTCTAGTGATGATAGGAAATTATGTCTTCCTGTAATTATATTTGATCCCCTTAAATAAAAACTAGTTTTTTTATCAACGCAAGTAATGATATGTATCGTCTAACAACTAAAGATATGCATCAAATAGGAATGTTCGTCTTGGTTAAATCAAACAACATTTAGCCGCAAAAAAACAATTTCGGTACAAATTTGGTC
This sequence comes from Trypoxylus dichotomus, assembly GCA_023509865.1. Taxonomy (NCBI): domain Eukaryota; kingdom Metazoa; phylum Arthropoda; class Insecta; order Coleoptera; family Scarabaeidae; genus Trypoxylus; species Trypoxylus dichotomus. The sequence goes on along the minus strand of CM042074.1, from coordinate 39,089,543 downwards.
CAAAGTACATACATGAAAAAGAAAGTCTCCTATTACAAACTTTTTATTATTTTACATAATTTTCCAATTACATATAGTTATTTTTTTGTAAGATTTTTTTTATTCAGCTGCACAAGGAATGTATATTAGTTGGAGATTTTAATGCTCCCGCGTGTAATGTGCTAAATTTGAGTGACATAATAGCAATATATTGCTTTTGGTGGAAACTCTTAATCTGTGACAGCTAAATAATATTACAAACTTAGATGGAAGGTTATTGGACCTGGTTCTTACGAATCTGGGTGTGGAGCTCACATTATCTGTGATTTGGCCCCATTTGTTAATGAGGACTCACATCGTCCTGCTCTTGATATACTGATTATTCTCGACCTATCATTAGATCCACTTAATTTTCCATCTAATACTAACTTCCGTTGTAATTTTCAAAAGGTAGATGTTCCAGCAGTGTTCCGAACTTAACACAGTTGACTGGAATACTTTACAATCGATTGTACACTGTCCTTGATCACAGCATTCTAAAGTCAGATTAATAAATCGACACTATTCGTCTTCATTCATGGCCAAAAGTTAAAAAATTGTAAATATGAAAGGGGTTTATTTTGGGAAATGGAAAGGTATAATATTGGATCATTATCTGAATGAGTCTAGAAGACTTGGTCAATTATTTAAACTAGGGACAGGTAAGAGCAGGTGGAAGCGGATATCAAAGTTAACCCTAAGGCTTCTTGGTCATTTGTTGATAGTCGTAGGGCAACGTCAAGGTTTCCTAGGTGCGGTATGCTCCACAACAACGAACAACTATCTCAACCCTAAGGTACCGTTAATAGTTTTGCGCGTGATTTTTCTAATGCATTTAGTATCAACACGTTAACTTTGCAAACTATAAATACTAAGTATGCCTCTTTTTGGTACTTTCTTTGTCACTGAGGATGAGCTGTTGAAGAGTGCTTCAAGGCTTAAGAATATGATATCAGGTGATGATAACGTACCTACTTTTGTAGTTTGTGAATGTGCGTTTGCTTTTGCATATCCACTGTATATATTATATAATTTAAGTATTAAAAATTCCACAGTTACGACTATTTGGATAAGTAGTAATATAATGTCAGTGTTTAAGTTAGGTGATCGAGCTAATATTGTGAATAAACATTTTAGAGAACTTTGCAATAGTGCTTGAACAAGTTTTATATAGCAATACTTACTTTGATGTTAAAGCATTTTTGTCAATCCATTAACACGGATTTATATCGGCTAGATCCACTGTACCTAACTTGTCAAATATCACTCCGCAGATATCCGGTACGTTGGATCTGCAAGGACAGGTCCTTGTAGCCTATACTGACTTTGCTAGGGCTTTTGATCGCGATTACCACAACTTACTTTATGTTAAACTGTTTTTGTCGGTAAAGGTGATTTCATCTTACCTCTTTGGACGGAATGGTTATGTTTTCTATAATTGGTATTGGCCCGTTTGCTTCTGGATACTATCTGGAGTTCCGTGGGGTCTCAATCCCAGACCTTCATTATTTAATATTTTTCTAAATGATTTGTTCGATAAATTGCAACGTGAAGCTTTAGCATACGCGGACGATCTCGAAATCTGCAATGTTATCGATTCGCTAGTCGATTGTGCGAAGTTGTAGACTTACCTTATTCTTATTAATGATTGTTGTGATGGCATATCTTTAAATATTGGCAAATCTTTAATGATCTGTTGTACCAAACGCTTAAATCCTATCATTTTCAATTACACTCTTCAATCTACATTCATTACTAGAACAGAAAAAGTAAAGGATTTGGGAGTTCTTTTTGATTTCAAATTAAGTTTCTCTGATCATATATCTTCTATCTGTCTTTCTACTTCTAAATTATTAGCCTTTCTAATAATAATTTCTTTTCCGTGAAATCTCGGCGATAAAGACTCTATACTATGCCTTTATTCAATCCAAATTGGAGTATGCGAACTTAATTTGGGTATGCTTTCTACACGTATCACGTAATTTCCATAGACTGTATCCAGAAGAGATTCATCAAATACACATTACATGCGATCGATTGATTTTCTCGTAACTTATAGGCATAATACAAATATCTCGGCCAATTCGCCTGTGTTCAATATGGTCACCAACTTTAATAGAATATACTCTAATATAGAATATTTGTTTAGTTTAAGAATCATCTTATTTTTATGAAATGTATTGTCTGGCATAGAAATGTTTTTTGATTTGATATTGTATTGCACAAAGATATATAATCAATGTAACTACACTAATTGTTTGTATATTGTTCTGTAACTAGAAATTATCGTAGGATAAATATAGATTATTATTACGCTTGAATGCTATTGATATAAAGACGTCTAGTAGTATAAAAAAGTATACGTCGGTATATAGAGAGTTCCAACGCAAGGAAAATTGGCAATACGAGATCACGACAGAAACTGTCTATAAAATGTTGTAATCTGATGACTGTAAACCAAATTACGTAGAAAATTACGGTTCTTCAGACGACGTCATCTAAAACTATAAAATCTGGAATATTGCTCGGACGCATGCATACCATACTACATAAATGCATTGAGTGAAAATATTCAGCAAAGGTAAATCGGCAATATTTGCGGACGATTGAAATCATTGTTTTATTTTGCAATTCGGAAAAGGGCACGCAAGTTCTGATTTACAATTATCTGCATTAAATATTCTCGGTTAAACGATTTATTCTTCCAGTCGCCTAATATATTTGCATTGGACCGGTTCATCATAATCATACGTCATACGTTAGAGTCATATATCAAGTGGAGTCAGGTAGGATACGGATCTGATTCAAGTACAGCGTATGCAACGTCATTAACTGTAAGGCAGAATAGATCAACACTAACAGCTTTACCACGTTTTGCTGTTGAATATTAAGTGCCCTCACTACTAAAGTTTAAAATTAAAGAAATATACCATCATGCACTGCATCACCAATTGTTTATGTATTAATACAAAGCAACTTAATTAATTTTGATCTACTTAGTTGATAATTGAAATTGTACTGGAAATATTCTCCAATGTCGTTGTTTAATATTTACATTTAAGAAGTTTGTAAGCTTTGTTCGTAAAAGAATTGCCAATCTGTTGCAACAGTAAGTAGCATACACCCTTTTGTGTTTGCATATTTCAGCTTCTTCACTGCTTGGGACATTCATGGGAGTTGACATTCCTACAATCCATATTATTTTGCAAAATTAATATAATACCCGGAAAAACTTTGTTTTCCAGTTTCTCATTAAACTTTCAGTATGAGTTTCTTCCAAATTTGCCGTTTACCGGAAAACTATAAATGAAAAAGGAGATTTCTTATTTTACGCGTAACGTCTTTCCCAGTATGATATCGTTTTAGGTCTTACAGTAACCATTACAAAATGACCATCTTTCGTTATGGGCCTTTAAATGTTTCCTTTTTTCGCATAATAGCTGCGTCATAATGTCTATATTCAAGAAAAGGGCCATCGAGATCTCTTGATCTTGACGGAAAATCTGAAAACGGCGAATATTAGCTGGAACATTCGTTCTGATATACTGCGATTTTATGCCACTTATAGCGTAGTAGTATGTCGCGTTCACTTACCACCGTCAACCGCTACTATTTTCAAGCCTTCCATCGGCGTGACTTATTCCGGGCACGTCTGTGGGACGTAACATCATTTTTTGCGACGTGTCAAGGAACCCAAAGTGTGAGCTTCTACTTGGGAGAACGACAGTTTCCGTAATGGTAGTCGGCGGTAGGAGACCGGACGATTTTAGTCGCAGGAGATCTTCTTTCTAAGCAATGCAGGAGATAGCTCCCCCGATATTGTATATAGAGGCGACTGTTGCGGGAATTGGATGAAGAGTAGTGAAACCCCGCCGCTGTTTTCTCTTTCCAGTGTGAATCCTCGCGGAGATACACGCACACATAAGCGCATTAACCTCCTACGCTTTCGGCGACGCTGATTTAGTCTTAAGAGGAAAGAAGAGGGTGTAATCGGCGTTGGACACGCGGGCATTATTCGGCGCACAGTTTCCGACGGTCGGCCTTTCCCTCCATGAAAACGAATTTTATTACGGACGCATGTTACGGTAATAGGTGGTGAGCGCGTCGAGGCAAAACTGACGTTGAGGAAAGATGTTTATCCGTGATAGATATTTTTCTTTTTATACGGAACTTACTGGCTGGAATACGATGAATTCTTCAAATACAAAAAAAAACTTTGAGGTTGGCAGAAACTTACTTTTGTTACAAGGAAAAATCAGTCAGAAAAACCAAAGATTATTTTTATTCTACATTTTCTACTGTCATTTTTGTAGCTTCAAAACATGTAGTCTATATCAAATATTTCTAGACTGCAAAGGGATTAATATTTCTTTGGTATTTGTATCTTTCTTTAACAGTAAATGAGGACAATCCTTTTTGTTTTAAGTAAGTGAGTAGCTATAATTATTTTTAAATGGAAAGAGGAATAAAGTGGCTGTTCACTTGGTTCAGTGATCTCTTCTTTTATCATTCAATATGTACATGCAATTTCTGTAATAGTCTTCATTACTGCACACTTTATTCCTTGCGGAAGATAGCCAGATGTAGCTTTAATCTTAATAAAACATAAGAATTTAATGGATACATTAGTAGTACCTATTATATACATATTTGGTTACTTAAATTAAAGGTACAAGGTACGTGGTAGATGACGTGGAGAGGTCAAACGAGATGAGAACATCACATTTTATATATACTATGAGCGAACTTTCGGCGTGTCGATGACCGAAACTGCGAGTAAAAGGAGGATGAAATAAGATTTATATAAGTTAACAAAGTCGAGAAATACGCTTGCTATTCTGGAGGGCGATTGTATGTCACTTTGCTATTTCTATTTAACGGTATTCTATGCCCTTGTTTAACTACTAGTACAAAATCCTATCCTCACATTGATCTTTTCATTTTGAATCGATTTAATGAAGTCCTCATTCCGTATTACTGTGAGGTGTGGGGGACAAATCGCTGGATATACGTAATTCATTTCAAATGAAGCCGGAGATTGATTCATGTCTTAATAAGGCGCCGCTAGATATTTGGGTGTGGTTCTCTAGTTTTATAACGGTTAAGTTTTGATCGTGGTCACTAATTTTATAAAAAAATGAGTATTATACACCCAAAGAAAAACTATTTACATTAAAACAATATTACGGTAGTAATTTAGCAGAAGTTGCAAGCGATTTATTTGCAGTTAATTATCCTGAAAAATCAATTCCCAGCGCGACTACTATTTGTAAGACGTTTTAAAACAAGGTTCACATGAATAAATACTACAGCTAAAAATGTCTTTGCGAAACATGTCAGTGATATCGAAATTCAAGTTTGTACATTAGTGGAATTAAATCTAGTATGACATCTAGGCAAATTTCCCGCGAATATGATATTAACTGTACACTGTAAACCAAGTATGGGCAACCTTTGACATGTTGTGGGCCAAACTTTAGTGTGCAAATACGTTCGCGGGCCGCATTTTAAAGTAGTGTATTTAATAATTTTTAGCGATAGATATCAGACATGAAATAATACGACATTGTTATTATAATGCAATTTATTAAAATAAGAAAATGAAACGAAAAAGATTACAACATTATAATTAAATCGTAATTTTTTTTTAATTGGGTATTTCAAAATGTCTCGGGGGCCGGATCAAATCTTACAGCGGGCCGGTTATTGCCCAGTTATGCTGTAAACCTTTTACATAAGAATAACTATGGGCCGTACAAAATTCGCACATGCCAAGAACTTTCACCCGACGAATATTACCGTCGCATGGAATTTTACAAAATAATGATGAATAAATATCACGATAACAAATTATTTTTCAGTAATATTTTATTTACTAATGAAAAACATTTTTCTTTCGCGGGCATCATAATTGCGCAAATCTTCGTTATTGTTCGCGTAAAAACCTACATCTTAATACACCAACACGAACGCAGTTTCCAAAAATTGAACATGTGGGCTGATGTTTTTGAGGATGAAATAATCGAACCTTTCTTTATTGAAGGATATTTAAACGGCAATAAGTATTTAGAATTATTGTATACTAATATTATTCGTAATGTAGGAGAGCGATTTGATATTAATGAAATTTGGTTTCAACAGGACGGTTGCGCGGCGCATAATACGCGTAATATCAGCAATTTTTTAAATAGTTTTAGAAGATAGATGGATTGGTAATTCGGGTCCTATTACATGGTAACCCCGCTCCCCAGATTTAGCCCCAAACGACTTCTTTTATGGCCCTTTTTAAATAATTCAAATACAGGTGTGGTGAAAGTCCATCGTTAGCAACGATGTCACTACGAATTTTTTAAGAAACGTTTGTTGTTGTTAAGTTTGTTATATTTACTAATTCTTTATTTATTCTAATAGGAAATTGTTAAGTTTTAGAATTTTATTTATGTTTATCGCTTTTATTTGATAAGAATTTTCATTCAATTTAGAAAGTTTAATATTATTTTATTTCTCATGAAGCTATGATGAATTGACTGATACCCGTTATCAGTTATATTATCTGATGTTTAATATATATATATATATATATATATATATATATTTAATAAATAGAAGTCAGTGCTACACATCGCAGTTTATGGCGTTTTTTAGTTATCAAATGAGTACTATTTTATTATTTCCCTATTCACTAATACAAATGTAGCGTTGGTTTTAAGTTTGTTATTCATATCATCAATAGCGATATAATAGTGAGCTTTAACGAGAAAACAAGTATTATGCTTATTTTATTTCGGTTGAGCTATGACGTGTCGCCGAATGTAAACAAAACTGTGCTGTGGTCTCGAGCTTATGTATGCCCACAACTGGAGTCTTTCCCATTTCTAGTCGCTCAGAATGCAATCGACAACTTGCAGCTTTATACATACACAGAGATATAAAACATGACATCCAAATAACCTGTTCCCGTTATACAGTAATACCTAGATAATTCGAAGTAATTAAAACCGTGATGATTCGAAGTATGAAAAAATTCGAATTACCGAATAATTATTTTCTAAGGGTTTTCATGATGCTTTATAATACAGAGTAAATCGTTAAAGCACTTATTTTACATTTTATTAATACAAGTAAATGCAGAACACTAATTTCTATATATATATATATTTTTAATAATTTGTAATTGTTTGTTGTTTAACTTCTTTCTTGTTGAAAAAAATGCGTCGGTTTTTAATCTTTGTAATGTGAGAATATCAAGCATTGGAATACTGTTTTCTTCTTCTCAATTTAAGCGCGTATCAAAAGCTCTTATTGCTGTTTCATATTTTACAATATTATTATTTGTCGCTACTTTGCTGTATTCCAGATTTCAATTCTAGTCAGTTGAATAGACGTCTGGCAATAGAAAACCTCACTTCATACATGGGTCTGATGTGGTGTTTCAAAATAAATAAATACAGGTAGATCGCGGTAAAGCGGAATGCCCACATAGAAGAGATATCAAAGGAAACAAAACCAAAAGAGAATCTGTTGAATAATACCCCAAACAACCCCATTAGTTTTATTTCTATGTTTATATTAGCCTAATCTTGTGTAATTAACCTACCAGATAAATTTATCATGTAAATATAGTAGAAAATTCTCAATTTGTGAGGCCTGCATTTTTTACTTACACCGGTGTTATTGTTTCATGTTTTGGGAACACAAGAATTGCGGTTATATGAGATAGTAATAAATGTGATATGAAATTAGTACATTAATAATTTTCCTGTGACCTTTTCCTAAGGTGCAATTTTCATCAAGCTGTCTGCCATCTAGCCGAAGTTATCTGTGCGGAATCTTTTCCCTACATGTGATTAAATGATGTTCAAATATGCGGCACAGTAATGGAAATATCTGCGATTGACATTCTCATTTCTATGTAAGAGACATCTTAACAGTAAGGAACGTCTAATAAAATATGGTTTGACATATCATTTTGAAGGGTAAAAATTTCGCCTGAAATTAATTTCTTCCTTCATTATAGTTTTCTGTTGGTTCCTTTTATGTGTTAAATGTTAGAATCAAATTTTTATATTTGCTTTTTAATTAGATTTTCAGTTGTTTTTTTCTTCCTTGCCATAGACATTTCGAACGTATATCATTTAATAATTTTTCCTTGGAAAAACTTCTTGCGGTAGCCAATATAAATTAATACAGCGTTTAATTAAAGCACTTAATTACAAGTACAACGGCTTATTAATATAAAATTGATAAGTTGTCAAGAAATGTACTATTTACTTAGGTAAGTTCTAGTGTCGTATTCGACACATCATCACTAAATTATTTTAAATATTGACTATTATTTTGTCACACAATTAATACACTTTGTATGCCTCGACTTCCAAAAATACACGTATGTGCGTTATCGCTCACAAAAGTTTGGACATTTGGATTATTTTCAAGAAGTAAGTCAAATTGTGTAATTTAAAGTGAAAAAAGTGCCTTTTTGTGGAATACATTCTAGTACTTAATTTTGTAGTTATTTTATCACCAGGGAATACCAGTAAGCTAATGAAGTGAATAGACCTCGCCTAGAAAGGTACCTAGCCAATGGAATTGTCACAATAAACCAAAGAAAATGTAGAGGCTTTATGATATTAAGTAATAATAAGGACAACAATAAATATAAATTTGCTTTCGTTAGCCTATCAATACCTTACGATATATTGTGGAATAATGTATTATAAATGAATGCTTTACAAAATTATATTAAGTAACCAGTGTTCCATGAACGGTGTGTGTGTATATCGCATTAAGTTTACTTTCCGAATTAATGAAGATTTAAGCATTTATTTCTTATAATTCCCCTATGCTTCATAATGCATAATGCCTGTAAGAATAATTTGAAAATTTGCGCAGATTGGCCAGTAAGCATCTAAAAAAAACTAATTTAAAATTAAAACTGGACCGCAAATAAAGCTGGGGTCATCCGTTCTACTATAATTTTATACTTGACAAAATAATATGATCAGCGAAATGTAAGTGGCATTTGGATGGAAAAAGCACGAAAATCCACTGCGTTCAAAGTATAAATCAAACAAATTACATATTCCATTTTCCGCATGGTGGCGTACCACAGCAATGCCGAAGTATAAACTTAATAATGAACCAAAAGATTACCGTAATCATTCTTGCTTCTGATCCTATTACACGCACAAAAAGTGGCAGGAATGAAATGAATAAAATTCTCAATTGGATTTATTTACGAGAAAGGTTGGAGGTTAAGGGCAAAAAATGGTGCGATTAATATACATTTTTTATTTCTCAGTGGTACAGAGTGGTCTCAGGTCTAATATTCATTACTAGAGACCGGATTATATGCAAAGCGCATATATTTTATTCTATTTATCTATTATATTTTACGTCTATTATACACTGATTAAAGTGAATTAACGCTAATTAACTTTAACCCGTGTAATACATCTACATATAGACGTGAAATATAATAAATAAAATAAAATATATGTACTTTGCATATAATTCCGGTCTCTATTCATTACTACTTCCGCTACCATTGATGATATAAAATCAATTCAATTAGCAAAGTATTCGTATTTTCTACACTGATTATTATATAATCAAGAAAAAATTAAGTAACACATTCTTGTGATAATTGACAAAATTTACTTTATAAGTGTTGTATATCTTCAAAGGTTTTGAGAGCTAATTTTATTTGCATAATATTGCAGAACTTGGGATGCGTCGAAGATGCGTTTTTGGTTTTGAAACAAAATTACAATAAAATACGTTTGTAATGAGTTGAAACATATAGTAGCTGTTGGTAGGATATTTATGTAGTCTTGTGTCCTTTTTTATTTATATGATTTCTTAGGTTTTCCCTACGTAATTCGCTTAATGCATTTCATGTATTCATTCATGTGCTCTCGGATTGACAGGCTTTCTCATGTTCAAAGGTGTTCAAAGTGTGGTACATCATAGTTACAAGTACATTAAGTCTACGTTGTAAATACAGTGAAGTTCTGCAAGCGCCAATTATCGATTTGTGATCAGGCAACATCATTACTGTATGAAAATGCTTCAGTTAATAAAAAATTCAAGGCAGTCATGAAATTTTTAACAAAAGACGGGAATACGCGCAATCAAATTAAATAATGCTTGTTATGATTAATTTTCTTCAATTCGACTGCAGAAACGTGGGTAAAATATTTCGGTTTGGAATAAGAAACCCTTAAGGATGACACCAATTTCTAGTGGTAACGCCAAGAAATATTGAAGAATAAATATTAGAATATCACTGTTGGAAACTGAAGAAACCATCAGCAACGACAGTTTTTGAAACAAGTGTTCTTCGAATTCTACATGACCATTTGGGTATGGAGAAGGTTAGTGCAAGACGAACGTGCCGACTTCTTCTTGCGTGTTAACGTCAACGACGTTGAATGTGCGTGATTTGCTTTAAAGCATATGTGGAGACGACTTAAATTCAATAGTGTAGTCCTGTATTATGACCCTTATTCCAAAAAGAAGTTGATGGAATAGCAACAAGAAGAACCTCGTCCCATAAAGCCAAAAGTCATTCACTTCGAAAAAATTATGGCCACAATATGTTGGGGCATATTACTGATTGCCTTTAAAGACCGCAATACAATTGTCACCAGTACATATTATTCTTGTATGTTGCACAAATTGAGAGAAAATATTCGTAACAAAAAATTGAGGAAGATTGTCAAAAGATGTTCGACTACTGCATGCCAAATACAGTAGTTTTAGACTGTAATTCGCGAATGTAGTTTTTAAGAAATTCAATATCGATCACATCGTTCTGATATGGCTCCCAGTGACTCTTATTTTAAAATAGATCTTAGGGGCGTCGCATTTATAACTATATTCAGTTGCCAGTAACCGTAATGCAACATTTTGGAGGGGAAACATCAGATTTTTTTATAACAGTGATTATTTAATAGTTTATTATTAATAGCTATAGTATTAGTTAATCACTGTAACAAATGCATTGAAACTAGTGGAGAATTATTAAAAATTATAACTGTTTGAAAAGTTTTTTTTTTCTACGTCAGGTTGAGAATATATGACGCTTACCCCACGCTAGGAAAGAAGAACCTGTGGATACGTAGTGAATTTTCTATTTAATAAGCAAAGGATGTAAAAAAATGCTGTGATCGATGAGCAAAGAGATACTCCCGTCTTAGTATATTTTGAAGCATATCGTGACTGTTTAATTAGAAAAGCAACTAAAGAGTCGCAAAATTTAGCGCAGAATAAAATTTAAGCTGTGAAACTGCAAGATTAAAAAAGGTAGAAGTATGTAGTCATGTAAATAGAACAAGAGAGTATGGGTTGAGTAAGCAACTATTATTCTTCAAGGCAAGCGAAGGTAGCATCACCGCAAATGAAATTTTTCTTTTTCCTTCTTTCCCCTTTCCTAAGACTTGATATTGTTTCTTCTACTCTTCAATCTCTTGGGAAGTAGATGTCTAGCTCTCATACCATCTTTTGAGAGGTCGGCCGGGAGGTCTCCTACAATTCGGTATTTTGTTCCTTGCCCATTTCGCCCATCGACCTTCTGTCATTCTGTCGACGGGGTCCCTCCAAAATCGTCGCTTCGCCCTCGAGAACGGTAGTTTGTCTTGAATTTCGAGATCTTCTCTTATCACTTTGCCTCCTATCTGGTCCGTCAGAGTGCAATTGTTTTTCATAATTTTCAGGAATACACTAGGATGGTATGGTAAATATCTGCGTTAAGGAAGACACCATTGTTCTGTATTTAGTAAATCTCTTTCACAACATTATCTCCTTGTACTTCTATGCACTTATTCCAACGATGTTTTTAAGCTATTCAAATAAGATAATTTGTCGCAGTTTACAACACATACATGAACTTTCTCAGTTTCAACAACTCTCAAAATAATAGTTCTTGATTAATTTCTCTACAATTTTGTCAGATGTTAACTAAAGAATATTATCCACAGTAGATAATATATATTTGACATAAAGCGCTATCTGCCGCAAGGGTACTTTTCTTACCATCGTCGTACAGAAGAACTAAACTCTATTCGTTACTTCGAAAATGTGTTGGTCAATTGTTCCTCTGTGAATTAGATAAGTCACATATGAACCACGTTCGCGAGAAAAGAAGAGATAAAGGTAATTTTTTATAACGGACTTTATGTTGTAGATATTTTTCACTTTATCTCCTTCTCCAATTATTATTTCGTGTTCAGCGAGTTTATTCTAAAAGTGAATTTATAACTACCTTCTGTTTTAGCGCACTATATGGATTACTCGATTTAATCGGCTTACTGAATGTGATGTGGATCTCGGTAACTACATCACAAAGTTGGTACTGAATTATAAATATGTTTTAAAGTGGATTTTTATTTATTTTAGTATTTTCTACGGTGTAATCCAGATAGTCGCAGCGTGTTCTACAGTGATCTTTATAATTATAATGAAACGCTAAAAACAGTGAAAATAATATAATTCATTTAAAATAACTAAACATTAATTCATAATTTATGCCATTACATATTATATCCTTTATTTACTTCTAATAACGAACTCAAATGTATATACTTCTTCAGCTATTGTATCATTGCGGAAAAAAATATTGAAAGATACCTTTCCTATGGATTTTCTTACATATGATAGAAGTTCTAAATGCCATATTAAGGCGAAATCCAAAATTTATTGTATTGAACTTCTAAAGCTGTACATTTCCGAAAGTATTGATACGTTTCTGAACTTTGTGAACAATTTTCGATTTACGGATTTAGTACGATTGAAAGATTAGAATCTTAGCAATATTTGTTAATTTAATTAAATGTAATAGGGTCTAAAGGTAAGTTTGGGCCTAATTACCCAAAATACCAAACAAAATCGTTACTGTAACAACACCATGTTAAGTATACTTAAATGTGCTTGGCCGTTAAGATCACTAGGAGATTATATTAGTTGGGTAGAAAATGATTCTTCTGTACTATTTTATTAATAAATATTAAAATAAAGTTGTACTTATTATGACCTCTTTTTGTTTCAATAACAGTAGCAGTAGTGTTAATTCTGTCATAGCCGATTTTCCACATTTCTTTAGCATTTTTAATTAATTGTTCTCTGCTAGCACATTTCTTGTTCTTTTTTACCACTACATTTCTTCTACTGGATTTAGGCCCGAAGAAATTCAGGATCACTCGGAAAGTTTCTTGAGTTTAGACCAATTTTTATAGATCGCTCTATAACACGCAGTATTGCCTGGATAAATGTTTATGGGATGATAGTTTCATCTGTTAGACCTATATGGTAAACTAAATAAATGTTTCTTCAAAATCTTTAAAAACGGTTTTGCACCTCCTTTATAAATAACCATAGTAGCAGGGATTAAAACATTTCTTATAGAATAACTTTAAATTCACGACACAACACAACAAAAATATGTTTATTTTGATCTTCGAACACTTTAAATTCGCACTGTGCAACAGTTAAAGATAAACTAATTATACCTACCATCTACCGAGAAATAGGCTGATCAAATAATTATCGAAAACATTGTAATGAGATTTTTAATAGGATCTTTGTTCTCCTTAAGAACATGTTCAGTTTTCATTTTATTTTGTTACCTGCCTTTATCAATGTGTCTATTATTTTCTGGTTAGCAGTTTTCTTTAAACTAATTTTATTGTGAGGGCCTCCTCTGATTGTTGCTAGCTTTTAACTTGAGGCTAGATCGATAGATTTCTTTAAGCGATTGTCGATTGTAGTTTTCTTTGTATGTATTTTTCTTTTGAAAACAAGGATCTCCTAATTAATAGCAGAAGAAAAAGAAAAAGAAGCTACAACTCCACTAAAGGCAACTAGTATTTTCCAAAGTTTCTATTATATCAGGTAATTATTTAGAATTGTTGTATAAATAGTTTCTAAATCCGTTTCAACGCAAGTATCTTGAAAGCCTATCTACCTTTCGTTAATAGTTGCAGCTTCGTCGGGATTGAATTGAAGAAAGACTTAAGTCGTTGGCAACACTAAGAATAATAAGAAAAAACCTTCAACCATGTTTTTTAATGTGTAAGAATTGGCTTTGGTGGTTTAAGCATAGTGGGGTAACGTCTGAGAATGAACTTCGTCACGTGTACGTGTCTCTCACAGTCCTCTTTAAGAGAGCGGTTTTATTACTTATAAACATCGACAGCTGAATAGTTGAAACTTGAAATTTTTGCAGCGGATCCAGCACTGCCATCGTAATTGCTTCGCTAATATACTTCTCTAATCTATTGCTGGTTAATAAGATCGAATGTCGGTTTAAGACATCACACGTACTATAACATGTACAACCACGGCTGTTTGACTTTTACTTCAGTTTTGATCTTCTTTTCAATTTCTTTACGTACATATGACAAATAATTAGCATAGGCATTTATAACGCTGCCCATTGTGGTAGCTTCCATACGGGATTATATTTATTTCAGAATTATCGAAATGAGTCTTTTTCCAGTAGGCGAAGCTGGAAATTACAAGCAAGAAGCATAAACAGTATATTGAACACAAATTGGTCCTTCGTTAGTGCGTTACTTTTATTTACGCTTTCTACAGCCCTTTTTGTCGCGGCATATCAACGGTTTTCCGCAAACTGAAATTGGGAAATTCACGGATATACGTTTTCGCAGTGTTAACCAATGACTGTTTTCTACCCTTTCCTACTTGATCATATATTTACAAAGCGCAAAAGAACACAATGGCAAGACGATTAAAAGCAGAAAGGAACTAATACAAATGCAGTTATGTGTCGATGGTCATCGTAAATATTCCCTCTGTTCATCTCGCTTTCCGCATTGTGGATGACAGTACGTACTTACTACGGAGCTAGCTGGCTGACAAGTGTGATCGGTGTACTTATATACGAGGGAAAGTCATTAAATAAGTAACAAATTTCTGCGGGAAAGCTAAAAATGGCAGGGAGCTATTTCCCTATCTATCAGTAGATGTCAGCACAATCTTATGCTTTATGGTACTCAAGTGACAGTTGTCGTGCGCATACGCAGGCAGTGTTAAAATGGCGACCGTACTCGAAGAGTGCACTACGAGAGCAGCCTACTATTGTGTGTTTTCTCTGGTCAAAACGACTTCCTGCAAAAGATATTCGTAAGGAAATATTTCGTCTTTAGGATGAAAAGTGTTTGTCGCGTAAAGCCGTGTATAACTGGGCCAAGAAATTGTCTCAAGAGCGCTTGAAAGTTGTTGATGATCAGCGAAGTGGTCGTTCCATTCAGATTGCACTTCGACAGATGGAAGAGATGATTGAAACAGACAGGCGGCTTGCAACAGATTTCATGGTTTAGCCTATGAACCGATACAGTATCGTTTGAATTTTCGAAAAGTTTGCTCACGGTAAGTACCTAGACAACTGACCAAGGAACACAGTACAATACGCATTCGTATTGTCCATTGGCCCATTGGCTTGTCGACGAAAATATCCAGGCTTACTGACGAGAGGAATATTGTGGCATCACGATAGTGCCAAGCCGCATTTGGCCCACATCACCTAAGCGAAAATTCATCCTAGCCTCGACCTAACCCCAAGCATCTACCATCTGTTTGGTCCACTCAAAAAGCATCTTGGGGGCAAACATTTCGAGGGTGATAACGATGTTTAACAAGAGGTACGCACGTGGTTAGACGCCAACCCAAACACTTTTATGCGGCAGGCATTGATAAAACGATGGGATATTCATGTAGATGGAGACTTTGTTGGAAAATAAAACTTGTCTTATTTTTCTAATTATTTTTATAATAGCTTTGTGTGATCTACGTACTGACTATCCTTCGTATATTTTCAACAAACCTATTTCTTTGGTAACCAGCACTGCAACAACTTTCTTTTGACACAATTACGCTATCCATAAAAATTACTACAATATAACGAATATTCTTATCACAATTCTCTCACAGCTGCCGCGATGTACTAAAGCCGCTCTTCGTGAATAATGAAAACGTTAGTGTTTTTGATTAAAATTCTCTTTCGCAATATATTGAGAATGTATACAGTGCTCCGTTTAAGAGAAAAACTAATTTCATAAATGTTACGGGAGTAAAGCACAGCAAACTGTTTTTTTCTGCCTTCACCGTTCTTCAGTTTCTTTTATTTGTCACGTAAGGAACGTTAGATATAATTGACTATATGTACCAATTGTTATTCTTTTAGTGATAAATACTTACACACTTAACCTTAAAATGAACTAAGAAAAGATCAATATCTTAAATAAATTTTTGTGGAGGGTTCCGGTAAAATATATTAGATTTCGGTTAGGGATGCGAACACAAGAATTACCCGAAGTGATCCTATCCATAAATCATTTGCAAAGTACGAAGGCATCCTGTTCGTCGTTCGCCCGTATCCTACGCGCTCATATTCCTTCTGCAATGGAAGTGTCATTATCGTGTCGCCGAAGACGGCCATTATTATTCTGGGTCACGGATCTAGTACGTGTGGAGGCATACTCCCTTCCAATTCGAGGGATCACCTCAGCCATTACATAAAAATCTTTATTAATTTCGACAGTATCCACGCCGCGCACGCCGTATCATTTTCTATTAGACGTCACAGATTCACCCTTCGTATACAGTCATTCGCAAGGAGTTTATGAAGCTAAGCGATAAGTAAATAGAGGGTGGCGATGATCTCATGTTTTTATGACTAGTCTTAAAATTGCAGAAATGCTTTCTATTAAAATGATAATAGAGTGGCATCGTTTGTTTACTACAGATAGTTATAATCTTGATCATAACTTATAAACAACTTCTAGAAGCACGAAATACACTGCTTAAAATAATTAACGGATACCTTATAAAAAGGATAGTAAACCTAAAAAGTACTTAATTTTACAGATGGTTTATTGCACTAATTCTCACAAAAATTATAGGTTAATTAGGCACATGACCTCTACGAACAGGTAAAAATGTTTAGGAAAAGTCTCCTATTCCTCCCTGATACCGGTCTATAATTCTTGAAGCGTTCTCGATGGTATATTTTGTGTAGCAACTTGTCGTCCCAAATATCCTAAGCGTGTTCCATTGTAGTATCGTTGGGGAATTTACTGGCGACTCCAATATGCCTGTACTAACGTGATGATACCACTTCATCACGATGTTTGTTTGTTGGGTATGAAGCTTATCATCCATCTGTTACTCCTGTTACATATGGAAAAACAATGGTTTGCAAAGTCTCATCCAGATATATCTAATAGGAAAGAACTCGTGCTTCTATGAAATAAGGTTACTTCCATTGCTTATCCCGACCCACATCATTTCACCACCTCTCTCATATTGAGGCGTTTCCCAAACACATTCTGGGTCATTGAGTGTATCGAGGTCGCGCGAAATCAGAGTGCGCCTTTGGGTGCAATGTAAATCTGGATTCCCCACGGAATCTTTATTGATTATTACTTCAACTGATATGATTAACCTATTCCACGGGTCCTTTTATGCTCTGAAGTAAATCAACGCATTTCGGGCATATAAACCAGAGTTATGCAAATGATGTCATATTATTTGCGTGGATACTAACCTTTTAGTGGCAGCAAACCCACTTCGAAGCTACAATACATACCAGAATCAAGAACTAGTAAATACTTGCAGTCGATAGTGTATGCAGTGTCGTATAGAATTTCATTTACATTATACTATCGACAATTTGACTTAAGAGTGACTCATGATTTTATATCTACCATTCTCCACATTTAATTTCCGTCCTTAGTCGAAGTGGATCCCGTCAGAACGGTTTCTCCAAAACTATTCGTTAATTCTGGATATGTGTACTATGAAACAAGTTATTAATTAATTTCCCTACCCCTTTTTAAGATCTTATGAAGAGTATTAATTCCCTTTCAAACTTTATGCGTTAATTCTGTTACAAATACAAGATATTCCGTATATTACACGGATTTAGAGTTTAATGTGTACCTAATAGTGAGGCACTTCAGGTATTTTGACCTATTAAGAAGGGATTCCTTTCGCTTTCACCGAAGTTCTATGATTTCTATAAACAAACAGGGGGGTAAAGTTTAGAGCTTTTCTCTGCAATTACCAAAGATTGAAGTTTGGTGTTCTTAACTGCGTAAGCGTATCCTGGTGTAACGAAAACTCTTTGGTTTGAGATGGTGTATTTTGCATTTTGTTTGTAAACTAATAACATTTAAAAGTCCACGTCTACATTTTTACCACACGATATTTTCAAACATTACTCACAACAATACAAGTTTTTTAAAAATGTTCAAATTACGAAAAATTTGTATGATTACATCATTTTTAACTGTCAACGTCATTTGAAAGAGATAAGATTTTATAATATGGCATACAAAAGCATTCTTATGCAGAATTCATGATCTCCGTAGTTTGCTATGAAATCGGAAACTATGAATTCACAAGAAATAACTCATCAACTCTAGCTAAGTTAAATCCAATTTTTTTTTTGTATGTAATTTCGATTTTTATTCGTATTTATTGTAAAAGGTGCAATATATTTAATCGTTTAATGCTGTTGTGAAATAAAAAATGAAGTCCTCTGGAGCACAAACACAATCTTGAATAAGAAATAGAAATTAATAATGAATTTATAATAGGTGATATTTCTCATAAATACATCGATACATAGTACTTATCAGTTTTAAAATATCGATATTTTGGTAATCATTATCAATAGTTGGAGCAATACTTTTATTGACCTTTTCGGAATAATTCTCTTTAGGTGAGAAATGTTTATTGTTTTTTATATATCTTATATATATTTTTCACTGTGCACAGAGTATTGAATAGCACTTTTCTGTCGTTGTAGAAATAACAGTAATAAATAATAGTTGCTATTTAATAAAAGTGCTAACAAGATAAGATTTTTTGTACATAGGAAAGAGTTTTGATATAACTGGTAATTGTATTGTGCTTGGATTAGTCACGAAGGCCTGGTTGCGAACATCGGGGCGGTTATTCCTCTCTAACTCTACGTCTGTCGGTGCCCTTTGCCTGATTGAGCATTGATTACAGTTATTTGATTTTTTCTTTTGTTTAAGAACTCTTGCCGGATCATATTAAAATGGAGTAAACTTTCTACTGTTGATATTTTATACATAAATTTATTTAAGCATCAAACATAATAAATTGTTACAGCATGTCCAAAGTGTAAATGATTCTTTCACTAATAAAGTTAGAAGAGGTATAACGTTTTGACACCTTAAGCAATAATATGGTAATTTTTTAAGTATTGAAGAAATTATACTAATAGAGGACGCTTTTCGAGAAATAAAAACCCATTGTGAAGAAGATATTCACTCAAATTTCATAGGAATTGAGGAATTCCATATGCCGTTCTAATATTACTGCGGTGGCTATTGCATATATTAAACCCAATTGGATTTAAATTAGGCGAACAAAAGAAAAGTGCGAGAGCATTAAAACAATGGAAATAAAAAAATAATAACATCGTGGCTGTGTTATACTTATAAGATGATCAGTAACGTATTAATGGTATCTGTTATAACTCATAAAATAAGAGAGTAATAGTTTATTCAGACCTGTATGGTCCAAATTTCGGTATTTCTGAGAAGGATTTCGCGAGGAATGCTGTTCATTAATAATTGTAATATTTGCATTGTAGTTCCCAGCACTTTTTGATTTAATTAGTTATAAAAAGATCAATATAATAGTACTACATTGATAGTAGTCAGTTTATCACGTCTGATATTCGGGACCTTCATTCCGATTCCCATTTGATAAATTTAAATAACTGGTTAGTTAGTTTGTGTTGCCTGCTATTTTACATCTAGCAAGCCGCATTATAGAGCGATTTCTTTTGCTAAAGGGGAACATAACGGGGATTGATACGGTAAATCTATAGCAATAGAAATTCATACCGACTGATTACTTTGAATATATTCCGTTTTTTGACAGAAATTTTCTCTTTATGAAACAAAGATATTACCTTTATTCCACACAAAAGCTTTCTTCTTTGTGAATAGTGTTTTATAAATACAAAAAAAGATTTGCAATTTATGCCACCTTCTCTGTTTATAGTATTGTTTTAATAAATTAGAATGGGACGTCAAAAGCAAGAATAACATTTAATCCTTCAATCGTTCAGTTTTTGCTGTCTACAACTTCCTCACGAAATCAATAATTACGATTTATATGGTCTATTACGATTGTGTCTGAATGCAAAAAGCGTGATCTGATAGCTTGACGTATACATTAAATTTAGATGAAGGGAAGTATGATATATATCATGGATCGTAACGCTTGACAAGTTTACACTCTTCCGATTTCTACTATTCGCAAGCTTTTCGTTTGTTTGCTAACGTCGAAGGTGAACAATTCGACGTCGACTCGGAAAACCGCACTCTGACACATTTTCGCCTGACAATTAACCGAGACCGCACATCGAAAATTTACCGTATATCTCACTGCCTATCATGAAATATTTATATAGTTGAAGCATTGAGATAGTTCAAAGAATTTTAATTCATTCAATGCATACCTTTTCAGTATTTTTTTTTAATAGAACAACGTTTATGATGAAAGCTTGCTGTATTGCTATAACTTAAGAGACTACGAGATCGATGCTTGGTGAAAGCTTTTTGTTTCTCAAAGTTTATTCAAGAGAAATTATTGGGAAACAGCATCTGTGAAAGGAGAATTATAGGAGTTTTAGTGTAGGTTTATGGATTTTCTTCCTTTGTTAGATAGATAAGATATTGTTTATTGATCAAGCGTGCATATTATTACAAAAATAGGTCTTGAGAGCCAATTGAATATAAATATCTTAACTGATATGAACTGCAACCATTAACAATCATTCCATATAAAATTATGGACATTAAGTTGTAATGTAAAAACAACTCCACTGATTCTTGAAATATTCCTAATTAGTCTAAAATTTCAAAAATATTTGAGGTAATAACATCTGTTTAGTATCACTTAAATATATTTGGAAAGAAACAAACAAGAAAGGTTAACAAGTTAGATTTTGCAACTACACTTGAACGCTAATTAGAACTGTGCTTGGTTTAAGTATATTTGCGCTTTACTAATTTGCAGTCATATTCGCACAAAGCCTTAATAGCGAATGTATACTGCAATAATTTATTTATATATTTCTTAGATGTATTTCTTCATCACTGTCGTTCCTTACCCAGTATGGTGTCCAGTCATCTTGATTATCAGGTACAAAAGCATACTTTTCATTTAAGGAGCTCTAAATTGCATGAATCTGGAAAAACAATTGTTTGGTAGTATACACATGTTTTCCTTGAAGCTTGATCTTCATGTAGGCGCTCACGTCCTCTATTGCATTAGTATCTGTTGATTTTGATGGCTATTCTAGCACATTAATGCTATTTTCCAAAGCGTACACTTCGATGTTTAGGATCGTTATCTTTTTGTGGTATCGAATCAGGTTGTGGAATCGTTAAATCCAGCCTCAACTTACTCGATTAAATTCTTGGAATAGCGGTGTGAAAGTTAATTTGACGGGACTTAATGTTTTTGGTGCAAAGGGCCTTTACTGATAAATATAGTATTACACTTTAGCATTTTTGTACATTATACTTCTCATAGTTTCAACTTATTCTTAACTGAACAAAAGGTTTATTCATAGTCGTGAAGTAGTGAGTTTCTCACATTAACTTAATTTAGAAATGAAACCATAATGTGATGAGCTTGCTATGAATTGGTGATTGTATGAACTTATTCCCATGTATAAGTTTGTCCTTTATAATGTTAAAAAAATTTGAGCCACTCGATTTGGCAGAAAGGAAATATTGATATATGACATATATTTATATAAAGGGCAAACAAAATATAAGTTATATTTAGCTAGAGCAATAAAGTGAACAATAGTTATCCCGTCAATGCTTACCAACCAGAAAACTAGGAATAGACCATGCCAAAGTATGGATTCAAGCGATACAAGCGTTCAAATTAGTGTTGAGGTATCCTTCCAATTAATGTTAAAGCGTTGACAGGATGTTCGTTATCTTTGTACAACTCGTACGCCGTCAATTTTGCTTAGGTCAAATTTAATATTTCTTTAATTCCTTTAGATAACATAATATTCAATACTATCTAGGCAATTGACTTTTTATTTCACTATAAATTTTGAAAACCGATGACGTTAGTGTCTTTAGTGAAAAGATCATGGAATTGGATTAGGTGGCATTATGTCACTCGAAATAGATACTGGTTAGCTACAGGTAGTGAGGAAAACATTTACAATTCTATAAAAGAACCCAGTTGGTTTATATAAACATGTTCGAATTAGTGTTTCTCTTAAATTTTTTGAAATCTTTTAGTCTATATTGCTTGCATTTAGAAGGTATGTCAAATTTTTAATACTTGTGTCACTACACGCTTATGTATTCGCGCAATACATATGTTGTTTGCAGCAAACAAAGAGTTGCTTTTTGACATTTCTAAGTATTATAGTTGTGACTAGTTTCGGACTCGGGAAGCAATTCACTGTAGTCTTTTTCGCGAAACGTGCACAATTATAAATGTATAACGCAAGTAAGGTAAGAATGCCGTTCTCTCTACACGTTCCTACATGACTCTCTTTCCTTCAGATCAAAATGCTTTTAAGGCAGAATTTCTGGGGGATGAAGGTCTTCCCGGCATTCACGAAGTTTCCTCGGAAAATTATACCACATGATGGCCATGATTTTACATATACATTACTGCTTCAACGTAAACCGTTGTGTTCGTTGTGCATATATCCTTCCGGCGAGCTTCTTAGTATGCACATGTATATCCCATTTCCAAGATAGTTACGTTTATTACCAGATTAACATTGGATCGTGTGATAAATTTTGTTATTTTGGATGAAACATTTTTATGCATTGGTTGAAATATATATTCACCAATGACTTGTCTTAAACGCAGAACAACCAATATCATTTTTAGCCCACAGAGCTTTCCTTCAAAGATCTACATTGAGCGAAATTGCTATAGTTTAATATAATTTTGCAGTTCTTATTTAAACATTTAGCAACGCTATGAGTTGGAAATTACCATTAGACATTATTTGGCAATATCACAACTGTTAAAATTTCTATAATTCCACAGAGTTAGACAGAGATCCTACGAAATCAGCCGTTAACTATAAGTCTAAAAGAAGTCTCTAAACATTTTCAAAAGTTTATTTATTTATTGTTAAATATATATATTATTGAAGTATATATATCAATTAATAAAAGTGCCTAAAGGCAAATTGCTATGCGAGGGGGAAAACCAAAAGTAAATTGTTATAAAGAGGTAGAGTTTTCAAATCGCGATATAGCTAAAAGATAGGACGATCTCATCATCTCATCAACAATTTTTGGGAGAGTTAGGCACTTCCTACGGCAAAAATTGTGCTAACGGGAGTAATTAAAAACTAACTCGAACGCAGCGCGCTCGTCGATATTTCGGTTAGCCTCTTCTGGCAGTGTCAACACACAACAAATAAAATGTAATTTAAATTTATCACGTGCACAACCAATTTTATCCGACAGCAAACGTTTTCGGTGGCTAAAAAAGGTTTCAAAGCTACCCTCAAAAGAGACACATAAACAACCAAGACTGAAATTTGTGCAAGATCATATGAGATGGGATCAAGAGTGGAACAACGTCATATTTTTTGACGACAAGAACTTTAACTTGGACGGACTTGATGGCGCCAAATGTTATAGATACGATTTACACAAGAACAATGAAGTTGCGACGAGCCGAATTGTTGGTGGCGGTAGTGTAATAGTCTGAGCGGTTTTTACCCATAACAATAACAGCCCCGCATGTTTTATTTTTACGCGAATGAATTGTAATTCTTACATACAACTTCTGTAGATGGTTCTGATAGACTTTCAACAATTACCGACGCAAGACTGGATATTTCAGCAGGATAATGCATCTATCCATAATTCAAAAGAAAATGAAGTTATTACAATGGCTGCTCGCTCGCCCGTTATGTAGCCCATTGAAAATCTTTGGTGAATATTGGCAAGATAGGTGTATGCCAATAATACACAATACGATAGCGTCAAGGAATTAAAATCTACGATAATGAAATGTTGGAATGATCTATTTCAACAATGACCAAATTGTTAGACAGTGTGTAAACAGACGTCCGGGTTTGAAGTTATTTTGAATAGGAAATCTAACACTAACTAATAAGTTTAGAAAGAATTATATTTTTTTTATATATTTATTTTATTTACTAATTTTGTTTTAATGGATCTATAGAAAAGTCGGTGTTTTGAGTTTTTAGTTTTCTTTTCTCTTGCATTGGTGTTTCTTTATAGTTCAACATTAACTGCGACGCATAATTTGCTGAGGATATTAAAGAAGACCAAATATTCTCTTCAAAAGTTCATATATAACTATATAACTATCGTTGAGTGTATGTCGTGCATAATTCTTCTATCCTAAGAACTTTTGTCTGAAGAAACAAAGGTGATACGGTTTCTTTGATCTTAATAACTTGAATTAGATTTCTATATGTCTAAGTTGGAATAAAAGTTAATCATTTTTCGTCACAATATTCCAAATGTGATTATATTGTTGGACAAATAATGTATACTAACATAGTATATGTTCACCAAACTGAATGAAGAATACGCTTGGGATAATTTTTATTTTGAGAAACAAAAATCGATTCAGGAAAATTGTATATGCGTTTTCCATTAGACGAGAACGATTAATACACGAGCCAAATTACTACTTAAGGACAACTAGAAATTGAATTATGGTCGCGAATCGTGTTTTCCACGATCCGAAGCGCCATTGCCCGTGATGAACGGCCTTAGAATGTTGGCGCCATTAACCGGATTAATGCAACGTTCGATTCCGGCCAGAAACAATGGAATGCCAAGCGTCGTCAGACGTCTTCGATAATTCCTCGTTAGGTGGTATATGGTCGAGATAGATAAGGCAGGAGAAAAGATTGTCTTAATATATACGCGCGGAATGGGTGAGTATTTGCGAACGTGATAAATTGACGGCATACTTCCCGATCAACAGCTCTCATAACTTGTCCTATATCTTATAAATATAAGAATGTTTCTCTTTTTCGGCGGGATATATGTAATTTTTCCGATCAAAAGTGAAGCTAATAGCAATATGAATATAATAAATGAAATGGGCGTCCTACTGAAAATACTACGAAAGAAATCACCGCCGAAAAGAAATTTGCATCCGTAGGAAATATTTTTTTGACAATTGTGTAACAAAATGTAAAACTTTTAGTGTGTCTGTAACATATAAAACATATATAAAGAAAAGTATACGAATTAGAGGCTGGCTCAAATTCGATGTAAACTGTAGGTAAATATGCTTTGCCCAAAAATAATGATCGAGATATAATCATTGGTAACATCCAATTTTGGTTAACCTTTCATTTCACCTTTTCCGGGTTTTTCGTAGTAATTAATTGTTTCTAATATATACAGGTGTCCCAAAAGTCTTTTTCAATGGGTTTTGTTTACTGCGCGAACACAATCGTTAAGTGAGGACTGGGGGATATGTCAATCGCTAACTCAATCCTAGCGAATTTACTTGCTATGAAGCGTTTTACGGTAGCGAAGCTAGCGTGCTGTGTACGGGAATTTTACAAAAGCCTTTCAGATGAGGCGCATTATTAATCAAGACAGAATTTTTATTAAATAAACTCCCAAAGCCTGTATTCTAATAAAAAAAATGAACCTAGCCATTATTTTGTTACATTCTTTTTATTTCGAACCTGTAGTAACATTTTTTTACGCCCCATTGCTTTTCTTGGCTCAGAACTACTTGACCGCTTCGCTACGTTGTAACGAAACAGATGTACTATTGCTCGCTCTGTAATTGTACAGGGTCCGGAAGAACAATGCATGAATTTCGGACGGCTATTGTATGCGTAGGGATAGAAGAGTGTGGTGAAGCTTTATAGATATGTTATCTCAAAAGGTTTCAGTATGATATGATGGCTTGGTCGGGTGAAGAGTTTGCGTTCGTTCTGAAAGCTTATTTTAGAAATAAAGGATCTGTCATTTTGACACAACGAGCCTTTAGATTACGTTTCAATCTTTCCTCATTTAATTCAGTACCAGATCGCAATAGCATTATTCGTTGCGTAGCTGCCTTTCGCACGACAGATTTAACACTAAAGAAAATGTCTCCAGGAAGACCAATAACCGTTCATACACCAAAAAATATTGCATGGTTAAAGCAGCGTGTCAGGCTATCGTTTAAAACGCTCCGAGAAATGCAGTTTCACTGACCAGTGATGAAGCGCATTTCCACTTATCTGGTTTTATTAGCAAGCAAAATTACTGTTATTGAGCAGCAGAGAACTCTCGCGAAAAACGTGAAACTTCTCTGCATAGTCGGCGAATGACAGTTTGGGCTACGGTGTCTGCATTTAAAGTTTGGGAATCTTACTTTTTTGACGAGAATGAAGCTGCTGTTGCAGTCGCATTCGCCCGTTATATCCACATGCTGCAAACCGTTGTGCAACCGAAATTGCAATAGCTCGATGGAGAGATATGGTTTCAACTGGACAGGGCCGCCGCGCATTTCCTTCCAAGTTTTCAATGACATGTTCGCTGGCCGCGTTGTTTTTCATCGTGGCAACTTACCATGGCCGCCATGCTCTCACGATTTCGCGCTAGCTGATTCCCTTCTCTGGTGCTACCTCGAAGAAAAGTGTTGTTACGTTCACAATTTTACCTTGCTATTTTTCTCTTTCCCAACGCTGTATATTCGACTGTAAGCGATGCGAATCGTTATACTTTTTCGTGCATTTTCAAATTCTGTTAGGGTTGAGCACGCTCTCTCGTTGCCTAGCTGTGATACGAGATAGAAGTCTCGAGGTGTTTAGAATATTAGTAAATTCTATCCGTTGATTAACAGATCTGACTACGTTTAACATCTAATTGACCCTGAAACTCGAACAGGGATTTTTCCAATTACTTGGTTTGAAACTCGAACATTGTTTTTCTTTCTAATTACGTGGTTTGAAACAGGTTTTTTCTACTTACTTGGTTTAGTTATTAATATTTTCACACAAGACTTTTAGAGAATAGAGATCATCAGAAGTCAATGAAGAAGAAGACAATGTCTCCTAAAAAATGGAAATTTTGTTTTAAAAGTAACTTCCTGACTAGCAGCCACCATCTTGGCCACTAACTAGTCAGCGTGCCAGTAACTAAAGGTGTGCTCCTCAAACTTTATGTGACATTCATTTCAAAGTAAAGTTAATATTAGAGAATACTTCTTCTCATATTCACTTAGTTTTTTAATCAAGTTTTTTAACCTTTTTCTTGACGTAGCAGTGTCTAGCACTGTCTAGCAACCGTCTTCCAACCATAATCTTTTTCTATTGCTAAATCCTTTTTTATTTTTTTTTTTTGGAAATCTATGCACTTTTTCTGTTGAACCCTGTAGTGATGTATGACCGGTGATAGTTTCTCGCAAGTTCATATACGACGCATGTACCGCAAAGCACGTAAAAAATTCCACAATTTTAAGAAATTATAAAATGAACTTCCAGTTTAAATTAGCGCTACCTCTAATAAGAAAGAAGTAAAAAATACAATCAGCTTAACTTGTTTTATTATTGTATTAATATTACTTCACAATATACTGTTAATTGTAGAGTAATAACGTAAAGCGAATGCTGTTTAAGAACCTTTCAGTACTGCTTTGTAGCACATGATTGGTGCCTTTGTGTCTTTATGGTATATTTCACCATACATTGTCCAGAAATCGTTTCCTAAACTAATAAAACCATACTTCGAGCTGTCAATAATGCATTTTGTTCCGGTATATCGACCCTAAAAAAGTAACAAAGGCTATAAATGATGGCAGTAAAACAAAAATTATACTTACAAGTTTGACATCGCAAGTAGAAATATTTACACATTTAAATATGCTATCCACTGCGTACATTGGATGGAATGCTGCTTCACATAAGCGGGAAGATTTGAAATCCTTGAAAGTAACGCAGGTGTCTGGTGCTTCTAGCTTTTGGCATCGGGACACGGATACCACCAAGACTAACTGCAATGAAACATTTATCAAAGTGAAAACGCATTTAACATTACGTCAAGGGCAATCTATGCTGGCAAGGAGAAATATAAATATTAGTTTAATGACTTAGAAGTCGATTGCTTGAGCACGAGGTTGCTTTTCGCATCACGCTACACAAACCATTGCTCTCGAACAAACACCGACAGACGCGCTTAACATAGGCACGGAAAAATATCATCAGAATGTGGTGTTTACGGACGAATCTTCCTTTTGAGCGCGGTACCGAGAAGCAGAGCGTGGTCTAGCCGTACAAATCGCATTGTCGAATTACTAGTAATTTAAATGCTCAGCGGATGGCGCAATTATGCAAAAAAAAAGAACTACTGAGATAAAGGTCTGGTTTGAATGTGATACTGACAATAGGATTTTACAAGAAGATAACGATTCAAAACACCGAAGCAGACTATGTACGGGCAGGAAATTGCAAGATCATATTACAATATTGGATTGGCCTTCGCAGTCGCCGGATGCAAATCCAACCAAGAATGTGTGGGCTATCATAAAGCACAAAGTCCGAAGTGTGCGCACATATAGAAAAGCTATCTCATAACATAAAAAAGGTATTGCGTTTATTAGCTACCTCTCACGCTGAAAATTTGGTAGTAAGCGTGGAAAAACGTTGTCAGGCTATTCTGGGTAGTAATGGAGATTGGATCCTTCTTTAGTTTAGCGTGCATTAGCTTTGAAAGTGTTTTTTTTATATAAATCCATATTTTTCTTCATTACAATTTGTTTGAATTTGGGCTCTGCGTCTTTTGTTATACAGACGTATTTTAGTATCGGTGTACAACGATTGCAAGGACTGTGTGGTTGTATAATTCACAGGTATCGCAATAAATTCCACCCGACACAAATTATTAACTTACTCGGAACGCAGCGTTTCAAGAGCATGCGTTACCAATCAGTAACATAGTAGATAATAAGAGTCCACGTGTATCTTAAAACGCTGCATTCCGAATAAATTATTAATTTGTATGGGAGTGAGTTTACTGCGTGCTGTGAATATCGGCGTACATAATGTCTAAATGCAACACTATTTTATACAATTTCTACAATGTAAAGGAACTTGTAGTTATTGTTGAATCAAATTGTACTTTCAACTAACGTCATAAATTATCTCAAAAAGCAATATTACATAATTAGGTTTCAACATTATAGTAAACCGATACAATCCAAATTTAATGCTTTTTTACTTTATATTTCTTCAAGAAATAAGATTTATATTTTATATTCACTTCGCGTAGTTAACCAAATCCTAACATTATATTGTAATACTCTAGTAAAATTTTCATCTCCAAATTAATGCTGTCTTAATTTTCATCTCCAAATTAAGACAGCATCATTTAGGTGTTTACATTTGAGTTAGTAAGTTTCTTTTGAAGATGCCGCTGCTTGCATGACTAATTCCCTTATATTGAAGGTGGCGCTACATTTTAAGAATTGATTATTATGTTGATGAAAATCAAATTTCGACCATGGCCCATGGTCCACAACAATATTTATTTTCCATTTTTAAGAGATACTTAGACAGTAGAACCCGGTTATAACAAATTCGGCTGTAACGACACTCCTTTTTTAGCGTAAAATTTTAAGCGGTCCCTTACTTAACTATTCAAACGTACAGGGAAAAATCCGGTTTTAGCGTCTATAACCCCTGATATAACGACAAATATCTACCACTGGAGGTATGTATTTATATTATCATTTATGGCTCAATTCCCGGTATTTGCCTAGCCTGCAACCGACCGTTCGGGGATTTCAAGAATATTACCGTTCGTTAAATTAAGATTTCTTGCAATTTGCCTAGCCTGCAACGTTCAACCGTTCGGGGATTCCAAGAATATTACCGTTTCTTGCAATGCGCCAGGCAAAGTTCGTAAGAAATTTCCTCAGTCGGCATTTGAATCGTGTGAGTGAAACATCGAGATTTCTTTATCGAAAATGTCAGGTTTAAAGAGAAAACGTTTAAGCGTGAACGATAAAATCGCGATAACCAAAGCAGTCGAAAGTGGAAGGAAGAAAGCGGACGTGTGTCGCGAATTTGCGTTAGTTAATTCCAGAATTTGTACAATTGTGAAAAATACGAATAAAATCATGAATACCTTTGCGAAAGGGGAAAAAAAGTCAAAAAAAATTCGATCGTGCGAAAAGGTTGAAATCGACGAAGCGCTTATTATGCGGTTTAAGCAATGTAGAAGTGCAAATTTACCCGTTAATTGACCAGTGCTTATCCAAAAGTTGAAGAATTTGGAAGTTTATTTGGAGACACAAATTTTAAGTGCAGAAATGGGTGGCTGGAGCGTTTCAAACGAAGACATTCAATAACGCTCGAAAAAGTGAGCGGTGAAGCGAAAAGTGTTAATATGACAGAAGCAGAGACGTGGCTAAATGAAGTGTGGCCTAAATTAAGACAAGATTATGAAGACAATGAAATTTACAATGGTGACGAAACGGGATTTTTTTATAAACTTCTTCCACATAAGACTCTGAGGCTTAAAATGTTTTTACAGAAAATTTCTTCTGCAGAAAAGTATTACGGGTATAGACAAGAACGCACCATGTGCAGTTCCACTGCTTGGCTTGGGGTAGTATAACCTCTGAGACTATGGCAAACTGCTTTAGTCATTCAAGATTAAGGAATAATCCAGTTTGTGACAACTTAAATGAAGATGACATTCCGTTATGTGAACTTATTAAAAAGTGGCAGCAAAATCGAAGTGACGAAAACCAGTTTTGTTTCGATGACTTTGCATCCCTGGGCAGTTGCCTTATTACGTCGGGAATGCGTTCAGATTCTGATATCGAGGAGGACATGAAACAGCGGGATAACGAAAACGATAATGAAATCGAAGAAGAAGATTCATGCGACGAAGCAGAACACGTACCGACAAACGAAGAAGCCCTAAGTGCCATAACACTTTTCTACGTCACCTCAAATTATTAATAAAGTGAGAGAATTAGAAATAGATATAGAAAAACAGTTTTGGCGTGCGAAAACTGTGCAACGGAAAATTACAGATTTCTTTCATTAGACAAACAAGTTAGTATGCACCTACTGTGTAAGGTTATATGGTTAAGTACATTAAATTCATTAAATTCACGTATGTAACTGTTTACCACCCGTAATATTGTTTCCCACTAATTTTTGCATGTAAACATGGAACTTGTAAAAACTCCGCCTATAGCGTCACCTTGTTATAGCGTCAAAAAATTCGCAGTCCTGTGACTGTCGTTATAAGCGGCCTCTACTGTATTTGTTTTGCGGAATGCGTATTCAACGTTAGCGAACAAACAAGAATATTCATAATTAATATATGTAGGGAACGTTGCTTTTTTATGAATCCATACGACGTACGTTTTCGACATTTACAGATTTTTAATGTTAAAGTTGTTATGTAAAAAATATATACTTTCATGGTGATTCTTAACGATTTTTCAACGTTGAACGAGACGTTGCTTTTCACGTACTTTCTGCAACTTATGTGAACGTTTATGCAACGTTTGTAGATAACATTAAAGTTATACTTGCAATGATTTTAAACGATTGCATGTTACGTAGGTAGTCATGTTTAACGTTGTTTTGCGGGAGATTCATATACATACTTGCTAAACGTTATGCTATCTAACAATTGGTTATCATTACGAAAAACAAAGTTTCATTCCCACTGAGCACATTTCGGTTTTGGTGATGTATGCGAAGTTTTTCTTATCACTAGATTTTTTCATTACACTTGCGCAAACAATGGTTAGGAAGAATTTCGTTTGTTCTTTGTGCTTTGTATGATTTACGTATCTTTATTTTTCTTCAAAGTTCTATGTGTGGTCGCATGCAAAGTGTTTAATGTTTGTGCAGTGTGTTTAGAAGATTGAATATGCTGTGCTTCTGTTGCAGCACATAATAAAATATCGCGTTCGTGATTGTTTTTGAACCATATTCACTTTATGTTTTTCTTGAATAAACAACCATATGTTTGGAAACGTATCGTAACACAGAATTGTCTATGAAATAATTGTAATATTTTTGAGAGAACTATCCAGATGCCATCATCTAATAGACTGTTTTTAATAGTTAAGAGAAAAAGCATCCATTTCAATTTAAATAAGAAACAAACCGAAAACAAGAAGGAAGAGTAAATAGTAGTAGCAATATCTGCACAATTACTACCGCTTTGAGGTATCAACGACACTGCCATAGAATGATGAATATTCCTATTCTAGTAGTCCAATCGGTGGATCTTGGAACGGACAATATAAGCATAATTTCTATTGTATAATAAACAAAGCAGACAGAAATCTACATTTCTAATGAAGCTCAACGCATACAATTGTAATATATGTACATACTAAATGTGATATATCTACGTGCATATCACAACATATAAATACCACTTACAATGTTCTCTTGATGAAAAATTTTGCTATTATTATTTCAATCTTATATAGGTCTAGAATGTTAAAATAGAATATGAAAATCTTCGACGCTAAATTTAGTCTAACATAAAGTTGGAATAAAAAATCACCAAATGTACCAATTAGTTCGGTGTCTGCATGCGTGTGTGTGTTACGCCGACAAAGTAAAACGTTGAGTTACCTAATTGTGAGGTAATAACCGAAAGTTAGAGATATATATGACTTGTTATGCGGAAATTCGACATATTTAATTTTGTTGATGAATGATGTATTCTTTATAAACCGCCTGCCAGGAATCTCGAGTTAGCCAAAATAAGTAGACAGATGACGGGAAATAAAAATATTTACTGAGATATCGCTCGTTATAAACAGAGCAATGTTCATTTCTTCTTTATTGTCAATTCCTTCCCTTCAAGTTTTTTTACTTCATACTTTCATCCCTTTTGATGTAACCGCGTTCCATTTTAAATCTTCTTGTGCTTCTACAATTATTTTGGATTTCCTGCATTATTTCGTATTTTTTTCTATCTTTGACAAGTTTTGTTATGTATTTTGTAATTTAACAGTTTACTTTACAATCAGGTCGCAATTTATTTTGATTTTTACCAATTTCTTAAGTAAGAAATCGCAGAAGCCTATTGGACATATGACAAGTTAAATATGGGATACAAGGTCTGTTCAGATAATAATCGAACATTTTGAATTATTATTATTATATATAACGGAGAGACTTAGTGACAAACGATTGGTAACATTGTATCGGGGGTAATTTTATTCTTGACATCTTATTTCTTTCTTGTATCACTGTTGTTTGAGTGCAAGATATTTCGGTGTGCGTAACGATTATGGTAGTGTGTGATTTTCAGGAGCAACGACGCAGGGTAGAATTTTGTGTGATACCGGGGAAAACTTTGATAAGCATTTAGATTTACAGAGACTATGTTTTGGAACGTACGCAATGTTAAGAATTGTTCACAAGATAATGGCTGTCCATCAATTGAAGTTGACCTTCAATCAGGAGGGACCTCGACTTATACGATGAGATGCACATTCAAAAATTAAGGGTTTGGTCAGTTAAGCTGTTATCTGACTCAGAAAACTTGCGAAAGAGACCCAACAGCGGAAAGAAGATCGAATGCACGTTCATTGGCAGCTGTTTGAACAAACCAGCGGCAGCGAATCATTTACGCAAAAGATCATAATGGGAAATAAAAACTGGGTGTACAGATACGACATTGCGACAAAAGTTATCGCGCTTATCACAGTGGAAGGCGAGGAATCTCCACTCCCATGTCGAAATGATGCTCACTGTTCTTATTAATGAAATTGTGCATTTTGGATTTGCACGACCACGAACTTATAATCTTGCACCATGATAATGTGCTTGCTCATTCTGTTTTGTCCATTCATCAATTTTTGTGGAAAGAACTAAGTAACCGTCCTCCCTACATGCCAAACGTGGTTATCCGCGATTGTTTCGTATTCCCGGAATTGAAATCAATCAGGAAAGGGTGCCATTTTGGGGCCATTGATGAGACTCGAGGCAGACTCCAAAAAAGATCTCAAAAGAAACAATACATGACGGCCTTGCGAAGTGAAGATACCCTTGGGGAAGATATATGAATAGGTTAGAGGTTACTTTACACAGGGAAATTACCAATATTTCGTATGAGATTATTTTTGTTATGTCCTACTAATGTTTAATATCTAACATTTGCTTACGATGTAAAGCGTCTTCTTGAGAGTTATATACTTTTAAATTATTTTGTGTTATTTAGATTTTTAACAGAATTCTAGGTAAACTGTAACGACTTAATCTATTCTTTGACTGGAAATAAAACTATGGTGTAGTGTGCATCATCGTAGGGACTTAATTACAGCAGTGCATAGTAAACTTTCAAATTATATATTTATTTCCTTACATCGTTCATATTAATACTGTGTTTAACAATGCCGTCTATGTCCACTACGGGATTCCGGTCCGGTGTTCTGTGTAACTTGGAAAATTTCATGTGGACATTATACATCTTACCGCCACAGTCTCTTACCGAAGTTAAAATAAAGTTTCCCTAAAAAGAAGATGGAATAACAGTGATTAGAGCTACGTGCGTACCAAAATATACCTAATAAAAACGCATTTCCATATATTCCCTTATTTTTAAGAATCATTAAGGATTAATCGGTTAGTTAATTGTATATTAATTAATTAAATGTCTTAGAAATTTATATTTTATGGCCAATCAGATCCTAAATTAATTAGGTTGTTTGTATGATGCAGAGTGTGCCGATACATTTAGTGTTTATTATACAAGTACGTTAATGAAAAGCATATGCTGTTGGCACATTTAACTTACCGTTACCATCTGTCCATATCTTAAGAAAAATATTAATAATAAAGGCTTGGTGTGCATTATTTCAAAACAACATTCAAAATCAAAATTAACGCTCGTACTTGTTTCACCGTTGCGAATGAAGGACTAGTAATATAGTTGTTATTTAATTGTAGACAAAGCCGATATACAATCCGCTTGTTATAATTATAATTTTATTGAATTTGCTGGAATTTGTTTAAAAACATGTTCGATTTCTATCTCGTGTTTTTTTTTAATTTCCTGCTACTAATGATTATAGTCGTGCTATGTTTACATATACGACCTCAATTACATAATCTTATATTAAATAAGGATATTTTAAGGCATTTTCTCCAAATTACATCAAGGTATTTTTTTAAGCGAATTTACAAGCGCATGATATCGTCATACCTTAGATGAAAATATGTATTTCGTGAAATTACATGACTATTAACTACTATACTGATTGTTTATTCCTACTCGAAAGTGTTTAATGATGCACTGCTATTGCGCCACTATCGCGAACTTCTGTAGATTGTTCCTAGATTTAATACTTTGGCGAATAAAAGGGATGAATTAGTCTGATGACATTTAGACACACTGTTATTGGTAGCATGAATTTGCTTCAGAGAAACTGAACGATTTTGTTCGACAGTGGAATTTTCTTGTAGAAAATGTTTGAGTGGCTTCAGTTCTTATTCCCCATCCTTTCTTTGAAAAAGCAAAAGGTCGTTTTGCTACCATGTTGAAGATGTTGTTAAAGACCTCTCATACTTGAAAAAGCAGTTACAAACAAACAGAGAAAGGATACAGAAAAAATACTTTTATTTGTCAACAACAAATATTATGCCATATTACACTACTTGGTTTTAAAAATTATGTCCGGGAAATGGCCTCCTCCAGGGGGAGTGCCCTCACATACAGCTTTGCGAGTTTAAAACTTTCTCTCACTTAATTCTTGAGTAACCAGCATTTTGTAGTGCAAGATTCTTCTTATGTTCTTATGTTCTTATCATACAATTCTAGGGCAGCTGCAGGTTTAAGTGCTGAACACCTTGGAGATTGCTTGACGGACGCTGTCACACGCGCCACATTTTCGACGTTGTTACGATCCGAGGTCGGCCAGGTGATCTTTTCCTCGGCGTAGAACCTCTTGATCTAAAGTTGAATAGTTGAATAGCTAAAATCTAAAGTTGAAAACCCAAACTTGAATAGTTTGTCTATTCGGAACAGAATGACGTTGGTAAAGTCCGAACCACATGCGAAATTCTCGCTGAGTTATAATCATAGAACCACAATTACGGATATGTATATTCCTTCACAACAAACGCATGCTCATTGTGCCACGCCATTGCGACTATTGAAAATACGTGCCATTTTCAATAGTTACTAAAGCACTATTGATCGCTTCAGCAGTCATAGTCTATAAAACACACAGCGCCCTTTCTCAATACGAGAGGTCTTTTTGACAAAGCCTGTACGTAAGCCCCACGAATGGGGCTATAGAGGTCTCAAAACTGAGTCTCAAGATGGTTTTGGTGAATAACGGGAAACAGTTTCCATCCGTACCTCTCTAACGAGTTTACGATTGGAGACGATTAACAACAAGAAGTATGGCTGATAGATCTGTGCTGATCTGAAGGTAGTGTCTTTGATGATGGGTGATGAATATACAAGACGCATACTTAGCATACGGAATGTACATCTAAATTGATAAATAATTTGTGAGGAACAAGATGAATTTTATTATTTTGAAATATGTAGTCAAAATATTCTTAACCTCATCAAATTCGTGATCCTTATTCACTACTTTATTTTGCGTTTTGGTTTTTTTTTTGTGAAAGAATGTTCATATTTGACTTAAATATGTAGAATAATGATATATCATAATTAACAATGATAATTACCATAAACTTAAAGATAGAACAAGCGATAACTTTTACGCAATCATAAGGGTTGAAAGACGCAAGATTACAAAAAGGTACAAGAGGAAAGCAATATGAATACATATGAAGGTAGTTATTGACATACGCACGAAAACAAATAATTCAGATAAACCACAAAGGTGTGGTGTACAAAGACAAGGAAAATGTCTATTAAAAAAATTACCAGATATTATTTGAACCTAACGAGACGAAATGTACATAAAATATAATAGTGCTGAGTGCATTAAGCAGTTTAGTAAGTAAGTTTGTTGGATATGAAAATACATCGCGCAAAATATATGTATATAAGAACTGCAGAGTATGGATCGTCGAGTGACAGTGCGGGAGGTCTCGGGACAGTAACTCATTCATAGTGTACAAGCGAATCACCTAGCAGCGTTACCAATATCAACTTGTTCTACTCAACGTCGGCGAAAATCATAATTTGCGTTTAGAAAATTTAACTTTGCATATATGTGACACCAGTACCTAACAACTGAAAGAATTTATAATTCTTTGTATGTATATATAATATAATAATTTTTTATGAACATATTTAAAATTTTTATTATTAATATTCTGGATTGCAGTTATGTATCTATTTAAATGATTGCCAAAATCAACCTTAGTATTTTTTAATTTATTTCATGTGTTTCCCCATCTTTCAAGGTTACTGTATAATAATAACAATAATAATAAATAACTCGTTTCCTAATATATTTTTACACTTTCTTATGTGTTTTGTATCGTCTATAGAACATTCTACTACATCTACAATGGTACTTAGGTTTTTAAAGTAAAATGAACATGTCTGCAGCCATCTAGTTAATGCTGGTGAAGGGAGGCAAGGAAGTTTTAATCTTCTTTTAGTTTAGTTATTATAATTATGCTGATTGCAAGTGTAGACCTAGGGCAACATAGGTATGTAGAAATAATGGCGGGCTAAAAGGAAGAAGGGTGGTCAAGAACTTATGCGGTCTAAGTAAATATAATGGCATCCTTGATAAAAAATAATGGGTATGGTACATTTTTTTTGTCAAAAATGCACTTAATTTTGCTATCTCTAATGTAAATGCATTACCAGACTGTACTCTCTACTGAGCGAAATGTAAATTCTATGTAGAGATACAGAAGTGCTTTCAGTTAGCCATTTATGATCTGTACATTTACTACAATAGCAATAGCAAAATTGTTTTGAGAGAGATACCACAAAGCTAGCTAAATGACTACAGACAAACTACTACTTAAAATTTTCAGATTTCGATTACTAGTACTTTGGTCAACTAGTAAATTCAACATCACACTCCGAGTATTTATATGCATTAAAAAGTTGAGAAAATTGGAATGATATGAAATTATCAGCAAGAATCAAAAACAGTAATTCTCTGTAAATTGAGAAAGACTTATTCTTAAATTCCTGCGAAATTTACAAGGTTGCATCTCCACACGAACGAAAATTTACCAAGTAGATAGTCTAGCGTCCCGTAGGAACTCCAACAGATCGTAAAATCCTTCGCTATAGTGTTCGTCTGCTTTTATGTCTTACACAATATCGAATAACAAGTAGAACAAGATATATAAAGTATTACTTTGAAAATAAGAGAGCGAAAGAGAGAGAAAATTTAATATTCGCCAGGCGAAAATTTAATATACACTGCAGTTGCAACAATATACCAAACTGTTCAGGAATCTCATGCTTTATTGGTGTGTTATAGAAAACTATAAACATTTTATATTATATCATTCTTATTAGATGCAATTATGCACTCTGTTCTTTACTATGTTTCTAGTTATTCTTTTGATCATTTGATGTTTCAAATTAAATTGCTAAATTGAATTAACAATTTGTCTCAGAAAAAGTAGTTGGTGCTTATGGACGCTTTTTGGTACTGAAATCGTTATCTTGTGTTATGTTGGCCTAGAAAACGCACTCTACCTCAATGAATTTGTAAATATTTAATGAAGTTCTTAGTAATGCACGAATATTGACCACTTGAAACTTCTAAATATAAACTACCGTCCATAAGTTTGGAAGCAAGGTGAAATTCCTTTAAAATAGTACAACTAATAGGCATATCGTGAAATCGTTCATCCCTATTATAAATTATTGCATGCAAATATAAAATTCTTATACATAATCCGTAAAGTCCAAACCTTTATACTTTATTCATGTTAAGAATGCAGTAGGTAGCGCTACGATCGGCGGCTGTATTACATTGGTGAAATTTAACCGATGAGACTGTCAAATAACATCGTAAACATCAAAGTTTGGTTATCAAAATCTTGTATAATAAATAGCAAAGTTTTTCATATTTTATATGCAATACATTTTGGTCATATGACCTGGTAAAATAATACCAGAATAATAAAGTAATAGCAACATCAATTGCTATATAAATGTATCTTTCCGTTGTTTCATTTACCGAAATGGTTGGAGCTTATTTAATTATGTTAGAAAGTAAATGAGATTGCATTTTGGGTTAATTGAAGAGAACATAAATGTCATATGACAAGCTTCAAAATAACAATATTTCCATGGATAAACTTGAATCGAAAATATAAGTTCGACATGAATGGTTATATACACAGTGTGATACCGTCATTTGTCATGAAGTTAATCTCCATTTCAATGGTATGGTTGAAAGTAAGCAATTCAATATATACAAGGTAAAGCCAAACAAAGAAGAATGTTGCTGATTATGAACAATAGATAATGGGCTCAACGGGACTGTGTCTAAGTCCATCGAGTACCTTCAGATCACATGGCAACACACAATATCCTTAAATGTTGGATAGAATTTGGTTATTGTCAATGATGAAATTAGATGAGCTGTCCGGTGAAAAAGAAAACAGCACTGCAAGTAACACATGGGCTGAAAAGTCCCGCGCCTAACAAAGAAAACACGTTCTTTTTGGTTCAAAATTAGCTTTATTCATCAACGTAATCTCGATCAAGAGCAACGCAATCATTCCAGCGCCGCTCTAACATTTCAATACCACTTTTATAGAACGATTTATCTTTTGCCTCAATATAGGCCTCAGTTTCAGCGATAACCTCTTCATTCGTGCGAAATTTCTTACCGGCGAGCATTTTTTTGAGGTCTGCGAACAGCCAATAGTCGCTGGGAGCCAAATCTGGCGAATACGGTGGATGTGGGAGCAATTCGAAGTTCAATTCATGTAGTTTTGCCATTGTTTTGATTGACTTGTGACACGGTGCGTTGTCTTGATGAAACAACATTTTTTTTCTTTGCCATATGCGGTCGTTTCTTTGCAATTTCGGCTTTCAAACGCTCTAATAACGCTATATAATATTCACTGTTGATGGTATTTCCTTTCTCAAGATAGTCGATGAATATTACACCACTTACATCCCAAAATACCAAGGCCATAACCTTTCCAGCCGATTGTTGTGCTTTCGGGCGAGGTTCACCAGTTGCTGTCCACTCAGATGACGATCGTTTTGATTCCGGAGTGAAGTTGTCACATATCGACGCAAAAATTCCGGTTTGTTACGTTTAAACATGGCCAAACATTGCTCAGAATCATCAACACGTTCTTGTTTTTGGTCAACAGTGAGCAAACGCGACACACACTTTGAACAGAGCTTTCTCGTAGTCAAATGCTCATGCAATATAAAGCCAATACGTTCTTTTGATACCTTTACGACGTCAGCTAACTCACGCAACTTCACTTTTCGATCATTCAAAACGATTTTGTGGATTTTTTTGATGTATTCTGGTGTTACCGCCTCATTTGGACGTCCACTGCGTTCTGCATTATCGGTGTCTCTACGACCACGTTTGAAGTCAGCAAACCAACGTGTTATTGTTATTTCTGATGGAGCGGAGTCCCCATAACACTTTTCAAGCCATTGCTTCGCTTGAACGGTATTTTCTCCCATCAAGAAGCAGTGTAAAATTAAAACACGAAATTGTTTTTGATCCATTGTTCTGAAAATAACAAAAGTTGCGTGACTCTTAGCACAATAACTCACAAACTAATGAATAGAATATCATGAAATTTTAACAGCTGTCTTTTGAAGGTTAGTACTAACCGAGAGAAAGGTGACTGCAATAAAACTAGCATCATCTACGTGTTAGGCCCGGGACTTTTCAGCCAATGTGTTATACTTATCTACTGTACCCTGGGTGCAGTAAAACCAATGTACATTTTCAGTAAATAATTGCTTGCATATCAATGAGTACAATAAAATACCAAATACACTAATGAATTATAACAATCTCTTAACTGCACGCATTACAAATTTATATATCTAGTTTTCTTCTTTTCATGTCTGGAATAAATTTAATAAAAAGGATTTCGTTACTGCTAGCATTTTATTTATAAAATAACAAATGAAATAAATATATAATTTGATTTATAAATCAAAGGGTAGAATGAGAAAGGTGAACAAATAATTTCAATTTATTATGCAAATGATATTAACGAATATTTGAATCAGATTTTGATGACGGTGGTCTGACGGAAATTATGTATTTGCTGTTATGATAAAATCTTCAAGTGTATTTTCAACAATATTATCCAGTTAATACATCATACTCTATTCTTCGATAACATGCTTGATACAATTAATTTGTACACAGGTTCTACATTGCATAAAATACCTTAACTAAATGTATGGAATGCATGAAGATAAAAATGAGCAATCACACTATTCTAAGTGTTATACACATTTTATTACTTTATTAGACAAAATCAGAATCTGATGTATCTGTCGATGAATCTGCATCTGTAGCTATAATAAATTCATCAACCATATATTCCATTTAGCCTCTGCCTACTGCCAATATGCTTCCCTTGGGGGTTTTCTATGGTCTTGCCACTGCATCTACTACTGCTTCCTCAGACATACCGAACCAAAGCTGTAATCGTAATAGTAGAGTAGAAATTATTTTGTTTATATAATCGATTATATAGTGTGTTGACTTATTAAATGATGAGATAAAAGAGCTTTGCCACAACTTGTTTATACATAAAAAAAAACAATGAAAAACTGCAGGAAACAACGACACGAAAATCGTAAGTAAATTTGACAACTGACAGAAATTTCATATGAAGAAATTACATCAATTTCTCCTGTGTGAATATGCCTCGCCCATTAGCCAATGGCAAACCCGTATTTTAAGGCCTATCTATTCCAAGTCTGCATTCTTAACGTGAATGGAGTATAGCTATAAATTTTACCGGAATACATTTTATTACTCTTTTACAGGAATACGACTATTGCTTGACGGGGATGAGATAGAGTAGGTTCAACTTCTGGGAATTAGTGGAATTAGTTTTTTGAAATCAGTGCGTAATGGTAACAGTTTTGAGCGTAAAAATGCCAAAACGCAGACAGTTTACTGTAGAACAGCGTAGTATTATTCCTACTCTTTGCGGAGGATATACTGAGAGAGAAATTGCTCTACGGTTAGGGATTTCATCCAAAGATGTGCATTACACATTGGTCTGGAGAAGAAAGACGGGGCAAAATCTTGATAAAAGAGCAAGTGGGGGGCCACGGGTGACTTCTGGAGCTGAAAATAAATTTATAGTAAGGACTTCGAAACGAGATCAACGAACAAATGTTTCTGTTACCACCGATTATTGGCAGCAGGTTTAAGGGAATGCATTGGCTGAAAAAAAAGACAGTTTTTAAAACGTGTGCATAAACAGAAACAATTACTAAGAGCAAAAGACCATGCGAGCTGTTCATTGCATGATTGGAACACAGTCTTATGGTTCGACCAGTCCAAATTTCAGTTATCTCGTACGCAACGAAGAATTTTTGTTTGTCGACCGCCAAGGGAAAAAGCCGGTGAGGCCTGCTTAGTGTTATCCGTCAAATACGGAGGTGGTATTGTTATGATTTAGGATTGTTTTGCTGGAATAACTACCGGTGATTTAGTGACAATTAATGGTACAATGCGGAAAGAAGAGTATTTTGATATTTTACAAGATAATGCTATTCTGTGTGGAAGCTGTCTTGTTGGTGAGCCGTTTGTGTTCCAGCAAGACAATAACCCCAAACATACGGCTCGAATATGTAGACACTTTTTAGAGGAGAAAGCAGCAGGAAATGAACTAAAACAAATGGTTTGGCCTCCTTAAAGTTCGATTTTAGCTCCCATACAGCTCTTATAGGATGAGCTTAATCGAAGGGCTAGAGAGCGACAACCTCAAAACACCCAACATTTATGGGAATATTTACAGAACGCATGGTAACTATCTCGAAAAAGTGCTTCGAAGAATGCCTAAAATTTATGCAGCGGTTATCAAACCCAAAGGAGGTTATACCGACGTATATAAACTTACGAGCTAAATAATACACAAATATTATTATCTCTCCCTCTCTCTCCTATGGCTCAACAGCCCCACGTCGGACCGTGGCCTAGTTTAGGATTCTCCTCCAAGCCTCTCTGGCCTTCGTTACTCTCTTCCAGTTTCTCGATCCAAGCAGTTCCTTGGCCTCCCCGTTAACCGCCTCCTCCCGCTCTTCTCTTGATCTAACCCTTGACCTCGCTCCTTGCATCCCTCTATTAAAGAGTTTCTTCGGTGTCCTCCCATTTCAAATAAACTAAAAGTTTTAAAAAAGTACTGTTCATTTGATAGTGGAGGAATGTCGTGAGAATGCAATAGTGTACATATGCAGTGCCTATTTATCTTAGAAGATTAGAGAATATTAATTATAGATTTGCACAAAAAATGAATAAATAATTTTAGAAAGGAAAATTATTGAATAGATGTACTAAATTACTGTCAACGATAAATTTAGCTTGTTTCTTAGGATCTAGGAAAGAATTTTTAGCATTCTAACTTCCCTTTGAAAATTTATGTTGATAATTCGTTTCATAGTTACATAGATTTGTGTGCAAGAAATAACCTAACGCTGACTTTCCTTGTTTATATTTAAATTTTATTGCTATGCAATACTATTATACAAGTATGTAATAGAAAGTATAGGCATTTAGTTTGTAAGTTTCTACTGTAAGTATGTAGATAAATCATTTAGATTAACTCAACACATTCAGCTAGATGTTAAATTAAATTTTTAAATTATTAACAGTTGACGTAATTTGTCTTCTACTATGGAAAATAAGTTGAATTCATTTGAATAAACTTCCAAATGCGAAAATAAAAGATGAAAACCGAGATACAACCAAGTACACTAATTAATTCGCTTTAAAACTCAAGGGCTTTTAAAATGAATGCAAACTAAAGTGAAAAGCCAACATAAAAACCGATTTACTCAGCAAAAATAGCCCCGCAAAGAGTATAGACACCGAACACTATCCATTTGAAGAATGTTTCGCCTAGCTGAATTTAACTTAAGCATTTTCGTATATACACGCTTCAACTATATTTACTTGCTTAGATTATTGACTGGCGGTAGGTAATTTACATGCCATTGCATCACTAAGGGTTGCAGGCAAGCAGCGTATAAGAAACTTTTAATTGGTGTACGTACGACCCACTAAATATTTATAACGCTCGCAGTTTGCATATAGTCATTAATCAGACGAGTTTTAAAAGTAATGGTTGAATGAGGTACAGGCGCTTTCATACATATTCAGGTGGACGTTTATAACCTCTCTAACCATTAATGAATTTTTAAGGTGTGAACCATCGCATTAAGCCATATAAGCATAATTGTGAAAAATGCTTGCATAAGTATGGTTAATTTGAATTCATCGCAGCTAGCGCTACGGAAACGTATATATTTGTATTGTAGAAAATTCTATGAAATAGGTCATCGGGACAATAATTTTATTGGCAAGCTACACCACAATCTAGAAGAAAATAAAAATATACGCAAATTTTTTTTTAGCATATTGATGCGATTGATTTGGCTTATTCGAGCAGTCGAATGTATTAGTAAAACTCTGCCCGTTAGGGACAGTTTACAAGATGAGGGCGCACGTGTATTCGGTAGATTTAAAAACAGTGAAACTCAACACATATTATAAGACATAGTCGTTGCATCTTAAATTAGATCTACAAAATGTAATATAAAAAATTCTATACTAAACAAACATATAATACTATGGGTTATTATTAAAGTTACCTGTTTGGTATGTCTGCAATTTCACGAACTAATTAAAATTAGCCTTGCTAATTCCAAGCAAATTAAATTATCATGTATGGTATCGTTTCTCGGGTTTCAATCCGCATGTGATGTTTTTTA
This sequence comes from Trypoxylus dichotomus, assembly GCA_023509865.1. Taxonomy (NCBI): domain Eukaryota; kingdom Metazoa; phylum Arthropoda; class Insecta; order Coleoptera; family Scarabaeidae; genus Trypoxylus; species Trypoxylus dichotomus. The sequence goes on along the minus strand of CM042074.1, from coordinate 39,044,562 downwards.
TAAAGAAGTTTTCATTGTTTTTACATAAAACAATAATCTGCAGCAGTTGGATATAAGATCTTGGTCACGGCATCGGCGTAGAAAGGCTAAGTCACACAACAGATGTGCTTTCTTGCTGCGTATCTTCTCGAATTTCTTCGATAGAGAGAGTGAATATTCTTGGCACTATCTAGTGCTATAAGAACAAAACACTCATCCGCCCTCTCTGGTTTAGCAATCCATGTGTTGCTCGGGACAAGGGCTGTACCCGCTTGTTTTCGCTGTGTTTAAACCGGCAGACGATTGTTTTATACTTTTGGCACTAGTTAGCGTCAAGGATACTCATTTGAACTGTAGGGTTAGATCTAGCAGTAGTAGAAAGAGAGGAATTTGCAACGTGTTGAGCAAAAACTCACTCGAAACCACGCTGATGATGCGGGATAGGCAGAAACATCCCCGTGTACTAGCGTTTTTGTCTCCTCACATTGTCTTTGTCGTGAATGATTTCACCAATATCATGAGTATTTTCGTAGCATTATTGTGTTAGGTATTGTTTTCTAGGCAATTTAGAAGCGTTTTTAATACGTCACGGCAAGCCTGAGAAATCTTTCACATGTGCAGTTATCCTATGCACTGCACTATGCGCGCCCTCTCTGGTTTAGCAATCTATGTGTTGCTCGGAAGAGGGGTTGGGAAACTGTACCCACTTGTTTTTGTTGTATTTGAACTGGCAGACGAGTGCTTTATTCTTGTAGTAGTAGATTACACCAAAAATATTCACTTGAGCTGTAAGGTTAGATATAGAGCTAGTAGCAGAGAGGGAATTGCAATGTGTTGAGTAAAAAATCGCTCGAAACGACACTGATGACGCCGAGTAGACAGAAACATATCCCTGTGTCAGCGTTTGTTGTCTGATCACATTGTCTCTTTCGTGAATGATTTTCACACCAAGCATGAGTAGCGTTCCAAATTATTTGTATATTACTATTTTTATAAAATAGATATTTACATTGGCATTCTTTCTCTAACCTTTTCTCATATCAGTTTTGTTTCTCTTCCCAATTTAAAAAGTCTAAAAGTGTGATATCCTGAATTCAATGAATTGTAGCGAAAAATCTCAGGCGAATTTGTTTAAACAGTAGGTGATTCAAAATTTCGAATTATATTAAAAAAGAAAAGTTAAAGAGTTTATTTTTATTGCCAAAATATATCGCTGTTTAATTATATCTTTCTGGATCTCCGTGAAGCTACACAATATTTGAAGACAGACTGTACTTCGATAAAGATTACATCTTCGTAAAAAGATTTGTTTTTGATAAAATGACTGAAACAAATTTATTATATATAAGTCAATTTGACGAAATTATATGTCACCATTGTTACCAAGACGTTTACTATACATATTTGTTTGCGTAGTCCTTAAGTAAATTTACAAGAAAATGAAAGACAATAATGTTGAAAATGGGAATATCGTTACAGAATGACCTCCGTTATGGAATTTTATTGACGCCACACCATTAATTAAAATTAAAAAATTACGTGCTGCGTTAAATAAAGTACTCGTAAATTAGAATGAAAAATTTCAATTAAGTAACTAGGTTATTCTCGAATGAATTTCCATAAATTATATGTACCATTATTATTACAACCACCTGCACTGCGAAATTAGATATAGTTGGAAAAATGCTGATGATTTATACTCGGAGTATGTTTAATTAGAAAAATTACGATTTTTTAATTCTCTGTCCAAATGACGCTTTTGTAAGTTATTGTTAGCACTGCAGCAGTAGTAATTATACAAATGGACAGCTTTATGACCTACATATTTATTATAATAAATTGTGTAAATTAGTACATGCATTGATCGAAGTTGGAGTTGAATAATAATCAATCACTTATTCAATCTGCTAGAGGGAGAGGATTGATTCATTATATGCGATTTACTACGTTTTTAGGTGTTTAAACCAAGCTATAAACTATTTAACACTGTTTGTGTTTCACTAAAAAATTGCATTTAAGTTTTGATGTTTTAATCTGGCACTGTAATTGATTTATAACGACCAAAATCTTGTCTCGATATTTGTTTTACATGTTAACATTTCAATTAACAGAAGCGCAATTCATCTTTGAGCAAGCATCAAATACCTAAAATAATATATTTCTTCACTACAAATTTTATAATTCACATAGTATTTCAGAATGCCATTAAACGTTCTCCTATGTTTTTAAGCAGAAAATCTAGTAAGTTCTAAGTAAGGTAGTAAGTTCTTGACATTTAGTTTTTGCTCACGAATCAAAAAAGAAAATTAAGTTTGGCGTTACGCATTTTTTAAAACACAATTTATTAAAATAACGAAAGGGTATTTGGGATTACTTTTTGAAATTACCGCTATTTATACGTATTTTTTATACTAAAATTGGCAGATGTTTAGTAGACAACAACTAGTAACATTGGTTAATAAAAATGGAAACGTACGCGATTGAACAAAACATATTTTAGGGTGAACCTTAATTTTTAAACTTGAAAATTACTAATGTGGTTCATTTTTCTATAAAATTAGTTTACAGAAAATTGTTGAGTCTTGGTATATTTTCAACATGTGCCGCATTGTCTTCAAATTTTAAATAAACTTGTTATCCTTCAGTTGTTAATGCCTTTTTTTGTTTATTTTCCAAATAAAATAGGTTGTATTCTTGGATCAGTATTCATATCAAAATAATGTTTGAAATATATTTACTTAGTTCAAATCTAATATTGTTAAGTAAACCTTGAACATACAGTTTTTTTATGGTCATTTCTTATAATTTTGCTGTTATACTCCTCTGTCAGTTTAACACCCCCCTCACCATCATTTACTACTTTAGAAGAAGTAAAAATATCTAATCCCCTTAATGTAGTTTTTGTCCTATTTCATATATTTATCATGATATAAAAAATCTATGGAAAAATTGAAACATAAAAAGTTTTTGTATTAGCTCGTAACAATGTTTTTTGAAACATCTTTACTTATAAATCTGTCAAGTTCTTCGTAAGATAAAATTTTTCTTTTCTGTATTTCACTACTTAGTTGTCCTTTCACCTTGGTCTTTTTTCTGTAATAATATATTGCCCTTTACCTGTTTCTGTGAGTATCGATTGTAGCATTAAATATAGAAAAGGCTGTACATTCCTTATTTAAATGCCAGAAATAATTTAACATCTTTTTCGGTACCTTATCAGCAATATGATAATTATCTCTTTTATAAATTTATAAACAAATCTAGTCGTATATCGGTACCTGAATCACATTTACATAAAAACAAACCATGCCTCCGTATTACACTTAATATAGCAACCGATATTTTTCGTGGGCAACAAACAGTTGTTAACTGGGATTTCGAAGTCTAAGTTGGCATTAATAAATCCCACTTGAACTCCCAAAGTAGCTTACATACGAAATTTATCTCTTACTTTTTTTGATTGAAGGACGATTGATTGGAATTTTGAGGAGTATCCACACAAGCAATTAATATATAAACGGCATTCCTATAGCTAATCCTGCATCTATTTATTGCAGCATTCAACCTGTTCATGAAGATTTCTTGGCTAGCTCTTTCTGTTGAAGCAACATGAGGAATTGCAAATGACAAAATTTTCTGTTCTTCAAATTCTGAAACACTTCGGCATGGATGGTCATTTTCTGTACGGAACAATTTAACTACAAAAACGTGTAAAAATTCGATAGACCTTAATGAACACTTGTGTCAACCATAGTACCCCTAATCTTACCATGGTAAATTTAATTTTAGATTAATTTACGCTTAGGTTTATTGAGAAAATATTCCTTAATAATTTAATAATTGTAATGTGTAATGTATAAATCAATATCCTTTGTATAACGCGTTTAGATGTCGGCTGGAATTTCCCACGTTACTTTGGTTTATTGGAAAACATTTTAGTTCCTTTTATATTTTTGCTATTCACAATTTTTGACTACCTATAGGTTTAAGCTATTAACAAATGAGAAATAAACTATAAATATAAACTTCTATTTTATGTTTATCACTGTATAATATATGCTGCTTATATATGTTTAATTTACACATGTCGTATTACTTTTTCGGGAAATTTATATTTCAAACGAATGGGAAATAATTATACTATTTCTAGGATAAGAGCCATAAATATTACCACTCTTTTTTGGCGGCAAAACCTCTTTGCATTAACGATGATGGATCGCCTTTTCTTCCATCCATCGTTTCGGTGATTCTTATCCTGGCACTAGCTGGTTCCTTCCTCCCATTTCGTTCCGTCATTTTCTTTCCTCTTCCCCCTCTCTTCTCAACTCGTCCACCTTCCGTCGAATAGCGTTCCGCATGGAAATTCATCTTTATACGCGGAGATATGAAAGAAGAGAAACGCAATGCGAACGAATGAATCGAGGCGGATGGTAGTTGAGCCTTTGGAGAACGGAAACGCCCGCAGAAACGTGGATAAAGTGCTTAATTTAACGCTTCTGATCTAATTTTGATATTCACTTATTGACAGATGTTGCGCATTTTGTCGATTCCGTTTTCTATCTCTCATTTTCTCGGTATGCACGCGTTTTTCGGTACTTCATGTAAGCGTGTTCGTTTTTCTATCTTATTTGCTTTGATGTAAAGTCGAATATTTTACGTGACGCTTCCAATTTGTTCGAATATTCGTTCTAGTATCATTCGTTGGCATTTTTTTATGCATTTGAGGGATGAGCTGCATTAACAACTTTGTTTATTGAGCATTCACCTAAAATTTTATAAGGATATTTATAATGTAAATTAACCAAGGGTATTTCAATTTAATACATTTAATTGTTTTTGCGAAGATACTGTTTTTAAGTGTTATGGTAGATGCGTATATGAATTGAACGTCGCATACTAAATGTACGACAAAAAGAACAATTTGTAATTGTACATTTTAGTCTTAGTACGAATTGGCATTACACATTATTTAAAACACAATTAGTTAAAATAATGAAAGGGTGTTTGAGATTAGTTTTCAAATTTACCACCATTTATACGTATTTCTTGTACTGGAATGCCAGATGTTTAGTAGACAATAAGTGGTAACATTGGTTAATAAAAATGGAAAAGTATAATGTTGAAAAACATATTTTTAGGTGAACCTTAATTTTTAAACTTATTACGTTGAAAATTACTAATTGTTTCCTTATTGGGAAAGGCCCCTACTGCTGCTTCGAATAAATGGACTGTATGTTTTTGTAACTTTTATATATTAAAGAATATAACTAACAGTACGTGCTACGAGTTTGAACCGCGAACTGCACATGGTTTGAGGTGCAGTAGAATTGACTGTAAAATTGTTAAACTCAGTATAAATAGACCCGGTTTACATTATTCAACAACCTTAAAACTACCTGATTATTCTTGTATGTAAATGAATGTTCTATGTACATGTCCGGCGATAATGTCATATTAATAGTTGTAAACTCTACAACGCTATCCGAAATGAGAATTAAATGAAATAATAATATGATGAATTGAAGTTGAATACAATCTTAATTTAGTAGAAGCGTTACTTGCCGGTATTTCATTATTTCAATATTTTCTATCTAAATTTATGTTATATTAATTACCTTGGGATTATATATGTATAGATTTGGTTGCAATAGCAAACGATATATGTACTGAAATACACCTGTACAAATGAAAGAAAGGAAGAATAATAATAAGATAAAATTAAGCGATTTGAACATTGATATAAATTTAAAAATAGAAATTCGGTCGGTTGTACCGAACACCAATTTCCTTCTTTTTTGCGCAAAACTAGGACATACAAAATTGTAGTCTTGGTACAATTGCAACATGAGCCGCATTGATTTCAAATTTTAAATATAATTTTTATCTTTCAGTTGTTAATTTTTCAATTAAAATAGCTTGCATTCTTACATTAGTGTCGAGAAAACATCGTGCCAATTATGTTATAAATCCACTTTTCATCTTGTCATAACATATTTTCCTACATAAAACAGATAGAATTCACAATTTTAAACAAAAGGAAATACGTAATTACTAGAATAGAGCGTTGTGCATCGTTTTTCTGTTAAAAAAAGAGGGCTCGGTAAAATAACCAAACCTAAGTAGGCAGTGAAGTAGAAATATGTAATTTCAATTTAAGAAATATATATTACGTCATCATAATACCAATGTAGATTACGTGAATTGAAGTCATCAGTGGCGGACTTTAGCCGACCTAAAATGTTATATTATGTATAATGTAACATTTACGTCAATAATGGAAAATGTTGAAGAAAAATGTCTGGTTTTACATGGTTTAGAACGGTATCATACCAATTTTAGAATACCTTGCGCTTGAAATACTAGCAATCTGTCTAATCTTAATTATGGGAAAAAAAGAATTTAATTATGGTTTCAACTTAATAACATTATTACTCTAGAGGTCATCTGAGTCAAACTAATAATGATTAAATAGTAAATTGTTAACTGTTCAGAAACTATGCGATTAAAAATGCATTAATATTAAAAAATTACTACCGGTATAACTTGAATGTGCATGAGAAAATACTATTATGAATTATTAATGAAATATGAAAATAGTGACATTTATAACATTTGCAAGTGTCAAATACCTTACGTCTATCTCGAACGACATACACATACATATGTATGTATATAGAAGAGTTATCATGCATGTTCTAAAAATCTAGAATAACAACCCAAATAAGATTAAGGACATCAAACTGAAAAGACCTTTGTATAAAATTAGTGATGAACAGACACTTAAATTAGCTAAATATTTGGTACAAGTTGTATTTTTTGCTTTTGTTTTTCGCACGTGTTTCGTACTGTTAGTACAATGAAATAGATGTGCATTTATTATTATATTTCACAATTAATTACTTCCGAAATGTATATCAAGAACTCGGATAAAGAGATGAAATTACCATTATATACTAAATATGTAATAAAAACGCATTAAAAAATTGAATCTTATGGTTAACTGTTAACACAAGTTGTTTCAATGTAATTCTGTCGCGTATACCTAAGATTCACATAAATGCGACTATTTACGAAATAGTGCTATTTATATTTCTATAATTAATACGAATGTTCGAGATTGTTCTGTTTAAATATGCCTCTATTTGAAGTTGTTGAATAAATTGATTATAAAAGTTCAAAGCAAAATGCAAAAAAGGATTTTAGTTTTGTAATAAAGAAAACTGATAGATAGATTAATTAAACACTGAAAAACATTTTTCTCAGAAACATTAATCAACAATACACTTCTTTTGTTTCAGGTAAGCATGCTGCTCCATATGTTGATCCCTAACTTTCTGCAGTTGGATAATGTGGTATGTACGTAAAACAGTGATTATCATTTTCTTTAAACTTTATTATAAAACTGAAGTGTTTTAAATCAGACTATACATACTATTTACGGTAGTCTAGCATTAGGGTGCTTTACAATTTCAATATATAATTTTAATGGATGGTATAATAGAAATCTATTCCAAAGAAAAAACCGCATGGTTCATATTAACCAAAAAAGTTAGTAAGTGCTTTCTGAATGAATAGGTATTTTTGGATCTTTAGTACTGTGCTAGACTAGCTTTAGTACTGTACTAGACTCTCTTTAGCACATATGTTCAACCCAACCATGATGTTCGTGTATTGTCCCACCTCATTATCAGTAAATCCTAGCTGCCATTTTGACACGCATTTTGTAATTCTAATACATCAGTAATTTATGTAGTGTTTATATAGATATCTTAAAAAGCACAACATAAGAAATAAATATCGGAATACAATAAAATATTGTTAAATACGAGTGCCAATATTCTTTCAATCATGTCTTGAGATAGCGTGAGAATTCTATGTAGGCAATATTGGCGAATCTGTTATACGCAAGAGCACTCTTACGAATATAAGGAGCTCCATTGTGTGCTCTATAAAGATGTGACGAATCGGCAGGAATACGGCAATAATGGCCGAGATTCGCATGATAGCTACACTGGGCAGATATTATCGTGTGACTAATGTTGAACGGTTTTCTATCGTTAATTTAGTTTATTTATTAAATTAAAAGAAATATATTTTTTATAATAACATCGTAATCGAGATGTATTCATAATACGACTAGAAGGTTAAGGTAACGGCATTAACTAGTGTTAAACATCATGAATTAGAATAACTTGCTATTTTACAGGTATAGCAGTAAACTCCACTCACACAAAATTATTAATTATGCGGAACGCAGCGTTTCGAGAGCACGCGGACTCTCATTGTCAACCGTGTTATCGACAGTCGATAACACGGCTGCTAGGTCTCCAAGCATTTTATGCCTCTTCTCCTAGTGCTACTAAATATGTCAATCTTGCGGGAAAGAAAGAGAAGAAAAGGGAAAGGCGGGATCTCCACGTTTTGCCTCCGTCATAGGAGGCTTCTTCAGGAGAAGCAGGGAAACCAAAGTGGCACGGCAACTCGACGTGTAAACCACGCCAGAGGCGAAACCACTTTGGCTCTCTTTCGTTCTCCTACCCTTTTCATCTTTCTTTCTTTTGCACGCCCCGATTTTTTTTTTCTTTCTACTTCTTTCTCCGCTTACTCTTACTTCATTTCTATATATCTGATAATGACACGGCCCAATTCCGGAAGTAATTCGTTTATTACTAATGCTGGCCGTGCAAGCTTATGTATTTATTTCAAACCATGCTTCGTCCGAAGAAACATACTGTCTAGAAGTTTATCATTAAAATCATCCTCTTTTAAAATTATATGGCAAGGAGTAACTAGCAACCCAGATTATTGACCAAGAGTTTGTATTGGAGTTTTTGGGGAATCAGCCACTTGTTGTATTATCAATCGCTCCCTTCACTCCGGTTTAATCGTCCATTATCTTCTTATCGTCATATACTACCAGATTGTCAAAAAACTGGAGCAATTCAATTAAATGTGTTTTAAGAAGTATTTTAATCAAAATGAAGGTTGGAAAATGAATATCGAAATTCTTTTAAACACACAGTTTTGAATGAAGTGCTTCTACCATCTATTGATCTTTTGACTATTTCGAAAACATCGTTTTTTATTCAAAACCTACTTGACTTCGGATTTTTTTTTAAACTCGATATTATACTTGTGTGTTTTCTATTTCGCTAAGCTGTACCATTATGATCAATATTTTTTAATTAAACTGAAAGAGATCTTTTTACCTGCTAGCCTATGTTGGAATAGGGACGTGAAGCTTCTATTAAGTAACATCTAACGACTGTACCTCGGATTTCGTTCCGACTTCTTGCTTCCCTTCAGGAGAAACGTTAAAGCGGAATTGCGTTAAGGACCACTTGTCAAGTATATTGACTCAGCGGTGTGTGAGGTACGGAACGATTCCGCGATATAAAAAAGAGGTAATGGAAAAGTGGGTGAACGAACGGAGTGAGTGACTGAGAGTCATCAGTCCTAAGTAAATATGTGTCTTTCTCGATGGAGTTGTTGACAGCAGAACGAAGCGTATCTCGTATTGTTATCTGATCTTTGTTGTGACAATCAGTGAGGTAGATCGCTGGATGTATACGTAGCCAGGGCTACCTGTATTTCTTTTTCCTTACGTCGGAAATGTCAACGCGGAAGATTGAGCGATTTTTCGAGAGGTTGTGTAATATTTAAGGTTGTTAAGGCAAGTATGCTTTGTTAAATTTGTCACTGATGATATATGATAGACCTGCCGCCGATGTAATAATGTTTGCATTGTAAATACTTCTTCACCTACCCTAAATAATAATTACAAGAATAATAATAATCTTTATTAATCGCCCAGTTCAAATGCAATACACACGATATGTATACCTACTGGGAACAAAACCTCACGGTTCAATTTATTTTGGGTACATTTCATGTTGCTATTCTGACATTTATAAGCTTGGTAACTAAAAAGAAAAAATATGTACAAATAAGTATTTAATACTTAAAGTGAACTAAAAATTAAATTTTGCCTGATTTAATAAGTAGCAAGAGAAACATTGACCAGATTACAAAAAAGGGTAAATGTTCTATACAAGAAATTAAGAAACCAAGTTGCTTATCTAAACGGGAATTTAAGAGGCTTGTGAAAATAGATTGTAGTGGTGACATTGGTGACATATTTGCTGTGTACATGAATTTTTAACGAAACTATGTACGCCTTACAGTTAGTAGCCGCAGCCTAATACATCTCAGAAGATCCAATAACAGGATAATTACATTACAATGTGTATGCCTACATACAGAGAAACGTTTGCTTGTATCAAGACTGTCCGCCTTCATTCAAGAAAATAATCGTTTCAGTTATCCACAATAGAATTACTGTTTTAAATCAATAGAAATATTTTCTCAGCATTTTTTTTCTCCGCTAAAGATAATATATTTGCAACGAAACTGTATTTCTTTGCTTAAGAAATTCGTTAACTTGATCCAAGAAAATCTTGCAGAAAATTTGAAAATATTTATCAATTAGAGTTTTGCTTTTGTTGTTTGAGCTTATTTTCCTTAATCGTTTGTGAATCATTCACTTATGCCCGACATTTTGGCGTCTTCGGGGTATAGCCCGAAGAAGGGCTGAGTATCTTTGCCGGATTAAATCCATACGTTCCATGATTTGTGTGCTGGACGTATTGCCTGTCTTGAATTTATTTGATTTTCTAACCGCAAGAAAATATCATCATCATGCATCATCGTGTACATATATATGTACATGTATATATATGTTGTTATATTATTGTCTTCATAATGGATATATACACGCTGTTCATGAAATAAATCTTTTGCGAAAGTTCCTTCGCAGACGCGAGAAAAAATGAGAATGAAAAGATATTTATAAAATACTCGTCGCGCCACTGCACTTTCAGAAGTGCACGCTACAACTGTAGCCTGTAGCGTAAAGAGTAGGGTTAGCGGTAGGCGGCGGCAATTGTGCCACCGCACAACTCATATACATTTGTACTAGCACAGTGACTCGGTCCTTTTCTAGTGTAACGTCTGGATATTGCAAGTATGACACACACCACGTGAATTGTTCAATATGATTTACATTTACGGTGAAACAGACGGAAATGCTCTTCGAAGTTGTACGTATAGGCAGAGCTTTCCAAATCGTCGAGCCCTATCTCACACATGCATAATGGATGTTGTGGTTAGATTAAGCGAAAGAGGCAGATTGTCACCGACTTGGGAAGGTCGCGGATGTGAAAGGCTCTTAGAGTTTTACGTGTTAAAGAAGAGTTGCAGGACCTTGAAGATGCAGCAGGGCAGGTGCGGGTATCTCGCTGTGCGGTACACAGCATATTCAGACGTAATTTATTACACCCTTATTATATTCAACGTGTACAAAAGAATTGACTGAAAATAATCGTTCCCTGTGCATTACATTCTGCACCTGGTTTCGTCAACATGTCGCAGATGTCAACTTCTGTGCTAAAGTATTATTCGCCGATGATGCTGTTTCCCAAGAAATGGTATTGTAAATTATCACAATGCTCATCATTGGGCTGACGCCAATCCGTACATGGTAAGATATCAGTTTCAGTACTTTTCTATTTTATTTCAAAGAGATCCTGCATATGTACATATACGTTTGCTGAGATATTGCGATGCATCTACAGATATTACGATATCTAGGTATTAAAAGTGATTTGAATTCACAGACAGTTCCTTGTAAGCCTGGAGAAACGAGTGCTTTCGGAAATGCGTGCGGTTCGGTTACTAACAATATTAACAATAATGAATGTAATTATCTACTATTTTACTTCGATTGTGTTGCTGATGTAGACTTGACACTAATAAAGCCTGCATTAATAACATAATCTCCGAAGGCTCCCGTTTCTGCAGCCTTAATCCCGTGGTCTAGTTGGTATGACGTTCTGCCGGTAACGGAAAGGACATGGGTTTTAATCCTATCAAGACGGATACTTCTTCACAAAATTTAAAAAAACGGTGGTAATTTGCAAGAAAATCATAATCACCACTAACACCAACAAAACCTTCTTATTAATTCATATATATATACATATATATGTTTGCATGCTTGTCTATGTACTAAAATATTTGTTACCTCTTTGATAACGTACGGCAACAGTTGATTGCTGCATACGTTTTTATACGTCTTACAAGTAATGCATTGGTATGGAAGGAAAATTTATCAAAGTTTTTTCAAGCACGTGAGATGATGCTTTAAAATTTGTAGCAATAGAGCAGTCGGTAATTTGATTGCACAAGTCGAAGCGGAAAAATTGCAGAATCACGGGATAGGTTCTGATAATCGAGGTGTAGCAGCTCTCATTCCTAATACTAATGATATTGCATTAGACAATTCTCAATTTCTATGCCAGGATATAAATTGTGCTTGAAGGATCGTTCGTTACAATTTCCTTTATGATATTCGTTACCAATCGTGTAATTGTAGGACACATTAAATGCAATAATCAAATATTAAAATACCAAATGTTATTTTTAAAATATAAAATGACTAATAGAAAATTACAAAAGTATTTATGTTGAAATAAAGTTGATTTAAATATAGGAGTGTTAAATTTTTTCTCTTCACTGACTAACCTCTTATCATTGTTTATGTATTTACTTGCCTGTATGATGTACCGATGTGGTCCGGGTTTTATTAATTTCGTCTTAAATAATTATACAAACTATACAAGACTGTTTAGAATATTTCATGATAAATAAAGTTCCTCCACACAGCAGTAAAGTCACACCAAAGCAAGAGATATAGATTACTTCATGGGTTTTCGTTTTTTTTCTTGGTAATTATCAAAAAATAATATTATTAATAAAAATGTATATTAAGCCCGTTGTTGTTTACCAAATGCTAGTCAGCATAGATAACACTAGCGAACACACATTTTGGTGCCTCAGATTAAGTGTGTAATTAAGCGATTTTGGGGTGCCTAATTCAGAAATGCCGTCAGATTGGTTCTATCACGTCTAATTTTCAAAATTCACTCTTTCTGTCCTATTTGGGAAAAAATCGGCAAAGTTAGATACAATGTTTTGTTAAGAACGTTTTTAAACATTACTATTTGATAACTGTTAACTGAAACACAAAAAAAATGGGTAGGTGGTATTTCTTAGTAGAAAAGTATGCATAACATATACAACTTCAGTTAAAAATTTTCTATTATAAGATTTCCTTGTGAGGTTTACCGGAACAGTCCCGTTGAAGATTCCAGTAGCAATTGGCCATTATATGGATATCTCATCTAATGAAGCATAAAGCTAAAGTTCTTGTGAAATCTTTCCCCTGTTCCTCACTAACATCACCAGTTTTCTGGAAAACGATCTAAGTGGCTGTGAAGGTAATCAATCTTGATGCTCACGTTACATCCGAGCTTGTGAAAGTTAGAAAGCATCTGTTCTACTAATAAATAACGGTGAAGTTTATTACGTATGAGTAATAAATTTCACCGTGGTGTATCTCAAAAACTAGAGCTGCTAGGAAGAAAGGCCAGTTATTTTTGGAACTAGCACATCAGAAATACCCTAAATCAGTTCGCATTTAACAGGCACCGCGACAAAAAATTATTTTATTGGGTGGTGTTACGTTTTCCTGGTTTGAAGAACAGCGCCGCTGTAGCCTGGTCGTAAATTCCTGAATTACTTGACCAATACTTACTTGTAGAGTATGTTCGCTTATTTACCAGGTTGAAGGTAGTACAGTGAAACTCAATGCGCATGCGCATAAAATATATTAAAAAAATAAAATGTGTACACGGTTTCTGCTCTACTCTCTACAGTTACGATGTACGTAAGATATATATACAGTAGAACCCGGTTATAACGACAGTCACGGTACTGCGAATTTTTTGACGCTATAACAAGGTGACGCTATAGGCGGAGTTATTACAAGTTCCATGTTTACATACAAAAATTGGTGGGAAACAATATTACGGGTGGTTAGCAGATACATATGTGAATTTAATTAATTTAATGTACTTAACCATATAACCTTACACATGTAGGTACATACTAACTTGTTTGTTTAATGAAAGAAATCTGTAATTTTCCGTTCCACAGTTTTCGCACGCCAAAACTGTTTTTCTATGTCCATTTCTAATTCTCTTTATCAATAATTTGAGGTGACGTAGAAAAGTGTTATGGCACTTAGGGCTTCTTCGTTTGTCGGTACGTGTTCTGCTTCGTCGCATGAATCTTCTTCCTCTTCGATTTCATTATCGTTTTCGTTATCCTGCTGTTTGATCTCCTCCTTGATATCAGAATCTGAACGCATTCCCGACGTAATAAGGCGACTGTCCACGGATGCAAAGTCGTCGAAACAAAACTGGTTTTCGTCACTCTGATTTTGCTGCCACTTTTTAAAGTTCACATAACGGAACGTCATCTTCATTTAAGTTGTCACAAACTGGATTATTCCTTAATCTTGAATGACTAAAGCAGTTTGCTATAGTCTCAAAGGTTATACTATGCCAAGCCTTCCCTACAAAGTCCAACGCGTAGGGAAGTGAAACTGCTCATGGTGCGTTCTTGTCCATACCCGTAATAATTTTCTGCAGACGAAATTTCCTGTAAAAACATTTTGAGCTTCTTATTATGCCATGGTCCATTGGTTGAAGGATGCTAGTGCAATTTGGGGGCAGAAACACCAAATTAATATTTTTTAAGTGGGCTAATGATGGATGCGCTGGGCAGTTATCGACTAAAAGCAAGATTTTTTATCTTTAACCGCAAGTTCTTTATCCCATTTTCGAATTTCATTTTCAAAGATTTCTGAAGTCATCCATGCTCTTTCGTTTGCGCAGTAATTTGTTGGGAGTGTTTTTATGTTTTTGAAGCAGCGAGGCTTTTTTGACTTTCCTATGACAAGAATTTTATGTTTCTTTGTACCGGTCATATTAGCACAGAGAAATGCAGTTAACCGTTCTTTGGCTAGTTTACCGCCTACACATTTTTCGTCTTCAAACCTCAGAGTCTTATCTGGAAGAAGTTTATAAAAAATTCCCGTTTCGTCGCCATTGTAAATTGTCCTCATAATCTAGTCTTAATTTAGGCCAAACTTCATTTAGCCACGTCTTTGCTTCTGTCATTATTACATTTCCGTTTGAAACGCTCCAGCCACCCATTTCGGCCATAAATGATAATATAAATACATACCTCAAGTGGTAAATATTTGTCGTTATATCAGTGGCTATTGACGCTAAAACCGGGTTTTCCCTTTACGTTTGAATAGTAAAGTACGGAACCGCTTAAAATTTGACGCTAAAATAGGAGTATCGTTACAGCCGAAGTTATTATAACCGGGTTCTGCTGTATTTGCAATAATTGCAGTTATTCCAGAGCTCTCTTATACATGTAATGTACATTAGTATGTGTATATGTATGTTTTTCTTTGGTAGCAATATAAGGTACCGCCTCAGCGTGTATGTTGCTAATGCTATGCTTAATTTGTTATATGCTTCCGCAGAAGATTTGTTAGGTGTATGCAATTTAGCTCTTTACTACTGCGCCCCAAAGAAGGGAAAAAGCCAGTAGCCAACAAATGTGCGAAATGCGCACTGACAAGGATAACGAAGCGATGAAGCCGACATACCATATAGAAAATTGTTCCGTGAAACTCGTCCGCTATGACGAACAACTAAATGAAAAAATGTCTAATTCCCGATACAACAGAGGACCGAACAAACGTACAGATGACAACGGGCGCAACAACCGTCAACAAGAACCGGAGTGATCGTACTTGTAGAAGATGTCTATACCTGCGCGCCGACAACCTTACCAAAATGATTCCCGACACAAACTTAACAGAAGACTAAATAAATGTATACACGGCAACGGACACCGTAGCCTTGACGAACGAGAATAGAAAACCGAGAAATCGTACTATATATATATATTAAATATTAACTAAACTCCCATTATTTGCCCGACAACGTTGCACTTAATGATTATTAAATAGGCACTTTTAGCAAGAGTATTGTGAATGGCGGAATGCATACATATACAATGCGTCATGTACATACATATTAAAATAAAATTTGATATATTCCATAGAGGGCAAACTAAATAAATGATAAAAATGAAAATAAAGTAATATGCTAAATGAAAATAAAGTAATAATGCTAACCCATACTGTAAAGAAGATAAAATCATATAAAATACATAAAGTAGTAAAAGAGACATAGATAAAACAAAATACACTTCCTTAGAAACTTAAAATTCTTTTACAGAAACAATGTTAAGTCCTTAACAAGTGGTGTAGTGGGAATAGGTAACAGCATTACAATCTAACGTGATTATGATTAGTAATCACAGTTTTCTGAAATTCGAACACCAGTTATTGTAACATCCCTTGCGTGAAAGTACCAGTTGAAAGAACTTCTTAGAAGTCCGCAGCGCAACTTTCTTTCTGTCTTCAACGTTTCTATCTATTGCTGCTCGGAAGTTATTTTTGAAAAAAGGAATTTAGAGGGAATTTCAAGCGCAGGTAACACCCTTTAAATATACATCTCCGCCGCATTGAAGGTGTCGTTGAGCAACACCTGAGAGGGTCTACAACTGACTAAGTTTCATCACAATCAGCAATTTACAGTTTGGCAAAAGCATCTTAAATTCTGCACTATTCTACACGAAATACGTTATCCAAACACTATAGAAAAGCGGACAATGAAATTTTTCCAGTGTATAGATTACATAAAGAAATTAATTTTAGACGGAGAATCGATAAAAAGTTTTTGGACAAGCGGTTCATATATTCCATCAAACAGACTCGTACAAGCCCATTAGACCCTTGATTCCATACCAAGCAAGGAAAAAGATTCAAATCGATGCGTGGATTATATTAAAGAGCGCCATTCTGCACAATAGAATTACAATTTTCCGGTTATTTTGTCGCGTGATTAGAATTTTTAGGGGCGAAGAGCGGCTTCGAGAACAATATTACTATGTAGCTCGACGTCTAGGACGCAGCACGGCGTGCGGCGGCGAGTATTAAATCTGAAAGTATGGCCTAAATCGCGACTTATTTAATATGTAAAACGGTTCCTTTTTGTACGAATTCAAAGCTGTGCAAAAGCGAACATGTTAAATTAAATTTTCCAGTGAATTTTGCCGAATCGTCAACTTATTAACTTTACGTCGTATACAGAATTAGACTAACACGTATTGATTAATTTTAAAATTTTCGTTAACGTTTAGAAGTAACTGCGTCGACATATTAATTAATTATCTGATAATAAAATTTAATAATAATAATAATAATAATAATGAAAACCTCTAATTAACGTTTCCGCTTACAAATGTGAAATAGGTAAGTAGTATTTTATAAACATCTACACGTAATCCTCCCCAGCCACAGTCAGTAAACTGTTTCCGGAATTTGACCATGTCATGTAAGAGGAGAAAATGAAATAAAAACAAGAGGAAAGTAAAAGGAAAGAAGAAGAAAGAAAGAAGAGAAAAATTTAAAA
Organism: Trypoxylus dichotomus; assembly: GCA_023509865.1. NCBI lineage: Eukaryota > Metazoa > Arthropoda > Insecta > Coleoptera > Scarabaeidae > Trypoxylus > Trypoxylus dichotomus. The sequence continues at coordinate 39,027,121 of CM042074.1, read as the reverse complement.
AGTGAAAAGGGTGAAAAAAGTAAAAGGTGAAAAAAGAATAACCTTCTGAAGGTTTTCCCCTCTAGCGTGGTTTACACGTCGAGTGACCGTGTACTTCTTGCAAGTGGTTTCGCTTCTAGCGTGGTTTACACGTCGGGTTACCATGCGACTTTGGTTCAACTGCTTTTCTCCTGAAGAAGCGTCTTACGACAGAGGCGAAACGTCGAGATCGCACCTTCTACTTTTCTTCTTCTTTTCTTTGTTTTGTTCCTCTTCTCTCTTATTCTTCTTTCATCTTTTCCTTTTTTCACCATTTTCACCTTTTTCAATTTTTCTTTCTTTCTTTCTTTCTTTCTTTCTTTCTTTCTTTCTTTCTTTCTTTCTTTCTTCTTTCCCTTTATTTCTTTGTTTCTCCTCTCACTTTTATTTCACTCTCTCCTATTATACCTCATCATGACACGGTCCAATTCCTTCTACGAACTGTTCCTTCAGGCATTGTCCTTAGAGTTTCTAAATAAATAAATATTAATATGGGATGATTCTAATTGTCCAAGGTTCGGTTCTTCATCTTTTGCTGATCGTAAGTGCTCTACACTCTTACATTTGCTGGATTTATAAGACCTATAACAATATAATAACCTTACGAATTGTAGCGGAAAGTTATTAGACCTAGTTTTCTCTAATATACCTTGTCTAATTAGTCAGTCATAATCTTAATCGTTTGGTTTCTGAGAACAGCTCCCACCCAACTTTGGATATATACAAGTACGTATCTGCACCAAAGTCTTCCAAATATTTCTTTCTAACGACAATCTTTTTTAAAGAAACAAAGCTAATTTTGTATCACTTGGTCTTGGTCTCAATATTAATAAAATTATTGTTTGGGCTATTTCCATCGTTTTTATAAAACTTACATAATGTCCGACGATGATTCGGTAACCGTAGCCCTGATAAGGGCTATTGCTTAGCACAGATTCATCCGAATGATTCAATGAATTTGTTTTTTTTTATTTTTTTTTAATGAAACTATCTCGTGTGGGGATTGAACTCTATTTGTATTCGAATAGTATTCTAATATACTTAACCACTAAGCTAATTGGGTGGACAGAACTTACTGTATTAAACTTATATTTAAGCTACAATCTTCTGCGCAGAGGTTACGCAGTAGGCTAATTTTTTGCGCATGGGAGGTTGTGCATTCTGTTAATCTTTCTCCATTCTGCGGGATTGGTGTGCATATGTTTGTTATTCTTTCGTCTTTCTTATCGTGGTTGCCGGTCTTCGACTAATACCTTCTTTAATCGTACGGAACCAGGCATTTTGATCTCCAGCCTTGGTGCTAATGGCGGTCGGTGCTATGGCCGTATATGCTGTTTCCAACATTTCTCTTTTTGTTGTATTTAATTATAATCCATCGTCAACAGTATCACGTGTAGTTTCCTCATACCTTGTATAATGTATACTTCATGCTATTCCTAAATTTTGTGACAAAATTTGTGGTACGTATCATAAATCAATTTCCATTCAATTTTTTCCGTGGTTTCATGCGAATATGCAGAGTCGTCTTTTAATCTGAAACAATATTATTTTAAGAAGTGGAGACGTACTAAAACTACGATTTACTGTGACGAGTTCGGTCTTTACTAAGTTAAAATTGAAACTGTGTTCAAGGTGAATGTAGCACGTGTTGAAGCTAACATTGTATAGAATATGAAAGCTTTTTGAAATTTTATTAACAATAAGTGATCACTTTTTAGAATTACTGGGTAGCTAATGTTAAATAACGTTGTCCTTGATTTATATTTTACTCATCCACTCCTAAATTTATTAGGAATTTAAATTTGGATTCGTCTGATGTTGGGGGTTTTGTTACTGATGATGTTTTACGAAATCTTCAGAGGTCAAATTTATGATTTCTGGACATGGCGATTTACCCAGCTTTCTACATCGTGATTGCGTAGTTGTATTACGCGAAGCACTTATTGTTCTCCTCAATTTGACACCGACGTTTCACAGATATTGGAACATAGAATGTAGTAGAATGACACCAGCGTTTGAGAAAAACGATCGTAACTACAGATCAATTAGTATTCTAATAAACTGCACGAAGGCTTGAGTATGTACAGTATGATAAGTTGTACTGTAGTATTAATTAAGCCTTATATTTCAGTGAACCAACGTGGTTGCCTTCCTCATATCTCCTATTTGAATGAATAGAAATATAGAATGAATGTTTGAAACATGTAAAGATAATAAACTTTACTGGTTGCAATATAAATACAAATAAAGGAAAAATGACTACCGAAAGTTACTTTTAATTTTTATCAGCAACATGGAACGTTGACATGGCCTTATCTTAACTATTTGATTCAGTATATTAAATTATTAAGTATTTGATAACATAATATTTTGTTATGGTCATTTCTAGATGGTTTTCTATAGTTTCTCTTCTGATGCAAAATGTGAAATATAAATCAATAAACAATGTCGACATTGGCAGCCTTCCGTAGAGCCACCAGGAGTTTACATACTTAAAACGGAAGCACAAGCCTGTCAAACCTTTGTCAAGTTTAATAATTAACTAAGTGATATCCACACCTTTCACGTACATATGTATAGCTTTAGGTCCGGCTTTCAATTTAATAATGCAGTTTAATAAGAGCTGGAAAATCAAGTATTGCCAATATACTTAATAGAAACACCAGGATCTGTCAAACCCTTATCACCTCCAAATGTATGTATATTGTAATAGTGAACAATTATTAGAATTGCCGTTTGCTTTTTTACAAAAATATAAAATGCAGATGTACACAAAAGGAGAACCTGTCTGAAAAGCGGATATATACAGGGCGTCGGTTTATAGTTTAGACGATAGTTGCACTTGTTTCTACTAGATCTATGACAGTTATGTAATAATATAAACTTTAACGCAGTACTTGTTTTAAATATAACACCATATATAGCTTTCTCGTTTTGTGTAAAATAATTTTGTTTAATTCCAAATATATGAGGGATGTTTTTAAGTTTTTCGTACTGAGACATAGAGGGCGTCACTAATCAAATGTCAATATTAAAAATTATCCTCCATTTTTAGTTAACCTAAATCTAAAGTTTCAGTGCCATACATCTACTGTCGTAGCTACAACGGACTGTCAAAGTTGACAAGTTAGTTGAAAATGGGATTAAATCGTGAACATTTTTACCCAAAAAATTTTTTAACTTTCGAAGGCAATTATCTCAACGAGAATGCCCCGCCAAGTTGGTTTCTGTTTTCGGCAATGAAGCATCACATCAGTCGCAATTTTTCGTTGGTATGGAAAATTCAAACGTGGACAGATTATTCTTAGAGTAGTTTCCCGTTGACTGAAGAACAGGGAGCAGCTAAGGTGAATTGGTGTTAAAAAACTCTAGACCGCTTGAGTGCCGGAAATTCTAAAAGCGTGCACAATATTGTGAGAGGTAATGAATCTTGGATTTACTCATACGAGCCAGACAATAAACGCCAGTCATCTGTTTTGTGTGCTTCAAGGTGAAGAAAAGCCAATAAAAGAGATCCGTCATTGTTGAGCTTCTAAAACCAATCCCGAATGACAAATCATCTTCTACGAAGACAATGCAAGATCGCACACAGCACGCAAGAAAATTGACAATTTTTAACGTAACAAAGCGTCGAATTGTTAAGCCATGCTCCGTACAGTTCGGAGCTAAGTCGTAACGATTTATTTACCTTTCCGAAAATCAAGACCGAATTGTGTGGTCAAATATTTCAGTCGTCAGAAAGAGCAGTCGATACCTTTAAAAACGCACTTTTGACTGCACCAACAAACAACTAGAATAACTGCTTTCAGAGTTGGTTCGACCGCGTGCAAAAGCGCACAAGGCAACAAAGTCGTTAAAAGCTGCGTACTGTTTTATTCCAGTTCTGTTTGCAAAACTTAAAGGACAACCCTCGTATGTATCACAATTCATTTATTCATTTTATTGAAAAGCATTCAAAACAAAAATTATGCAAGATTGGTAGTCCATGCTCTAAAAATGTGTTATATACATGCATATACCTTTTCAGATTTCTCGATGCATTGTAAAACAAATTCGATTTAGGTTCCCTGTTTGAAAACTGGGATGTCAAATTTTGACAAGAGATTGCATTTAGCAGCTTGTAGTACACGAATATGTGACTGATTTTTGATAATGGTAATCTTCGTTATCAAATATAAGTTAACATCAATTGCTAATAATTTTTACTAACTCTTTGGTTATTGTTAACTTAAGGAGCGCTAGTTTATTCGAATCTCGAAAGATAATTGCTTCATAGTGTGTGAATGTTTCTTTTGAACCTGACTTTGATGTGGGCCTATACGTTCTCGATTGGGTTAGCACCTAGCGACTGTGTCACATTTATAACATCTAATCTTTATCTGTTATGGAAACTTGTATTTCCTTTCTAACCAATTTCACTTGAGTTTGACGCACCATTAAATTCGGTTTTTCGATAAATAATTATTCAATGATTTTTTTGTGAAGTGGTTCGCAAAATGTACCGTTTTGGCAAATCATCATATTTCGCTTTACCACCTCATTGCATGTACCTCTTAATAAAAGATTGTGAATTCTGCAAGTATATAGCAGCAGCAGCTTCATGTTTGGGTGATTTGGGGGTGTATAAGAAAACACCACTTATTAAGACTTTAAGATAAAATTGAAGTACACGCTTTTCACATTTGTGTTTTGGATGCACTATGCTTCTTTTTTTGATACTGGGCTGCATTTGGTGGTTAAGTCACACAGCAAACACTCTTGATGATTTGAAAAAATGTAAATAGGGTTGTCAGTTGTACCATTCTTTCCATGTTTAGGAGAACTTAGGATATAACACATGTTTCCAAGTAAATAATATGTTTTGAATACCTTTCAACTTAAAATTCTGAAAATTTGAAAAACAGATTAAATCTTCTAAAAACGATATATAACAATACGATACGTTGGCGTCTCCACTGTGCATATAGTTGTTAATTTTTTTTAACAAAAATAAATATATCGTGAATGTTGGTAAATGAATGTAGAAAATTGTATTACTCTAGAAAATCGTAGAAATAAATATTTTAAATGAGAGTATTACGTTAGAGCCATAACATTACTTTGCTTTCAACAAAAAGAAAACGTAAACAAACGAGAATTAAACAAAAGTTTAATGAGAAAGTGTTGAAAAATTTGGAATAAAATTGGATATACTCAAGTACAAACAAGGAATATCATTACAGTAGATTTAGTTATATTATATTAAGAGTATTTGAAAGTATAATTGATTGTCTGTAGTGTAGATGTTCTAGAGGGTGACACACAGAACTGCGTCCTTTCTACTTTGACGTTCAAAGCTCAATTTAGCTGACATCGTTAAAGGATCCGCAGATTCATATCGCTTCCACTCGTGGCGGACGTATACTATTTTTAATGTCGGAAGTAGAAGATTCAATCATTCCAAAGTAAGAATAATCGGATGGTAAATTTAACAGAAAGTGCAATAATAGAAGAACTTTGCATGTGATAAATGAACGTTCCACGATCCACCAACTGTTCTATATTCAAGTCCTCAATCTTCGACGAAATGTCGCCTGATTCGTGATTTTCGCGAACAGTAAGGCATCGTACTAAGTTGCCGTGTAATTAGATTGCCTTGCTAGTTGCACCTGCAGCCGCCGTTCACTTAGCTATCGCCTTGACGGGGTCTGATTGACGTCTGGCCCCTTAATATTCAATTACGCGCGTACAAGCTATAAGCCCGGCGGAGCTATATTCGCCTCGATAATGATATTTAGCGTTCGCTATGCTGGTGGAGAAGTGACGCAGCCAATAATGGAGATGATATAGACTTCGTCCAATCTCGGAGCAATTTTCGGTAAAAGACGCTCTAACCACAGCAGGATAATATATGAAAGGGGGAATACCAAAACGATTTATGAGAGCTTCTAAGTTTAACTTTTTAAATATAATTGACGTAGCGAAAAAGGAACTTCCAGTACTTGTATGTATATTTCGCCCTTCCCTATTCAATCCCCATTGTCGAAGGGGGTAAGATGCAAGGGGGTCAAAAGCATATCGCCTGCATTAGTGTAATTTTTGTTACATGAAGATGTAAATTGCAAAAGACTAAAAATCATCGAAACTTTAGAGGTACATTTTATCCTCTGAATAGGGATAGTACTGACAAAATATATATTAGATATATACATTACATACAAAGACATTATAAATTGATCCGCATTTTTACGTAATGTTAAAACTTGCAAAAATATATTTGAAGCGAGGGTTGTAGAAGGAAGTTGACTTCCTTGAAGTTATTAAAAAATAAAATATGTAGGCCAAGGGTACAGAGAAAAACGTTATCCGTTTTAGTATATTACAGTCTCTATCCATTTTATTAGGGCTACCTTATAAATGTAAGCATTTGTGTGTTTCCAACGCGATAATTTGCGAATGCAAGTATAAAATTCATGAATAAGGTTTACAATACCTATCTACATACGTTCCCTAAGTATCTGTCTAAGAAATTGAGAAAGTGCCACTTAATGACTTCTTGCCCATCATTATCCCCCTCATGAATCATTCTGTACCGTATAGAAGATGCGTAGAAACAAGATTGAGAGACATGGTAATTAGTAGAATATTATTTGGATCGGTTACTATTGTAGAAAGAGTATTTATCTGTTTATATAACAACGTTTTTACCGTGTTTACGCGTTAGTGTTGCACTTTAAGTTATTGCTTCTACGCGCTTTATATTTTTTCGTTATTGGTAAAAGAAAGGATATACCAAATGAGAAAAAACTGCACATTGAGGCATTGTTTGGCAGAGGAGCGTACTCCCGACGCACAATTGCAAAAAAAGAAGAAATATTCCGACAAACAGTGCTGCGAATCGCCGTTTTAATGAAAGAACGTACCGGAAAAGCGTTTTGCGGCAAGAAAAAGATCACTATTAATCGAGATGATCGACGTATCCTGCAACTAGCAACTGAAAACTGAGGTTTATCTGCCAAAGAAATAGGAAATGTAATCTCTCAACAAGAAGTGCAAATATCTATACGCACAGTACGTAGACGATCGTACGAAGCCGGCTTAAAATGCAGACACTCCCTCAAGAAGGCAGGATTAACACCGATGATGAAGCGAGTACGTTATGAATAGGCAAAACGTTATCAACATTACACAATTGAAGATTGGCGAAAGGTAAGACAAAACAACTTATGTGAACATGTAAATCAAGCAAATTTTTTTGTTTGAACAATGTCTTTTCGTTAAAGATCGTATTCAGCGATGAGTCAAAACTAGAAGCCATGACCAAAAGAGTTCAATTTGTTAGACGACGTTCATCTGAACGGTTTGGTGAAGCTAGTGTATTAGAAATGTTGAAACGCCCTTCGTCAGTTATGGTCCTGTATATCGGTGGAAGATCCTGGACCACTGTATTTTTGCCAAGGTACCAATATAAGCGCATATAGGAGGAAGTCTTGAAGCCATATATCAATGATTTAGATCCGAATGAAGACCCTTACACATTCATGCACGATAAGGCACCATGCCACATGGCCAAATCCATCCAAAGTTTTTTAAGAACGCACTCTCTGCCAGGGTTACCTTCGCCGGGAAATTCTTCCGACTTCAATGCAATTGAGAACGTGTGAAGTGTTCTAGAACCACGCGTGTATTCGAGAAGAAACACCACAAAAGAGAAATTAGAAGAAATATTGAGAATGTGTGGCAAAATGACGTTACAACTAGATATAGCATTAACGCTTGCGTAGACAGTATGCCAAAAAGTGCAATTATAAAAGCCAAATGAGGCGTTACAGAATATTAGTTATATAGTTGTGACGCTGTCTATAAATAGTTTTGAATAAACTTATGCTTGTACAATACATTTTCATTATATATTTTAACAAAATCGCCAATTTATTAAGTGGCTCTAACAAATTGGGGAGGGACTGTAATTCATTTACTTTAAGCAGCTAGGTTTTTCAAGCTTGTAGAAGTTGATCAATATATGCGATTCCCGTAATCAAATATAAAAGTACTGGGGGATATCCCTACAAAGTAAATTACAAGGAGATCTATCTATAGCGAAATTTTTCGCGACTGAGTCTCTTTTTATTATGGGTAGGTTTCCATGTAAAACAGATTTGCTGTTTGTAACGAGAAATGATTCAGATTTAACAGAATTTACATGATAAACAGGTGACGATATGGTAATGCCTAAAGTTGTGTTTATAATAAAATAAAATATTTACCATCTTTCAAATGTACAATTGGTTGATATTAATGACAAACATCTTTCTCTATCAATCATTTCTTACGACTAACGTTTACCCAACATCTACGGATGTAGTATCGACACCTTAACCTTGGTCCAGAGAAATCTGTTTCGTTGCCAGGAAGCAAGTCAACAATTCCGCGCACAGTACGAAATAGTTATAAAAATGAACGTAGTTTCAGCTCTGCTATTTCCTTATTATTTTACAACATGATTCTGTATGACATCGATTTTTCTTTATCTATTACCTTTTCCGACTTTAGTAAATCATCTCACTGTGTACAGCGCTCTGTATTAATTGAGAAATTTTACGACTACGGTATATGAGGCAATGCGGTGAGTGCCACACTGCATATATCCATCCAGTTTCTTCAATCTTAAAGGAAACAGAGATGGCTATACCATAAATAGGAATGTGTACCATTATCAAACTCGACAAGTGGGTGAACTTCATTTGCCTCAACGAAAATTATAATTGGCGATAAGACGGTTAGAGTATGTGGATAGGAAAGTTTATAGTAAACTATTTAATGGCTATAAAACAAATAAGCGATTCAAAAACCACAAGAGAAAAATGCATCATAGCATTGAGAAATCTCTGACATGATTTCATTATTTTCATCCTATAAAAGCATTTTCCGTTTTCTATTTTAATTGTCATCTTTATTCTATTATATGTTATTATGAGGTTAGGATACAGTAGTTTAGAAGGAGAGTGTTTTATTTTGTTTTATTGTTTGGTTATGGTAATGCTTTGTTTCCTTATTTTATTATGTATTTTCTTGCAACTGAGTTTATTATCATTCTGATTATTCTATTCCAGATTTAATGGTGAATTTCAGTAGGTTTCGCTTTTTTACATTCAGAAAACAAACAATATGTGAAATTTTCAATGTTCTTGAACATTGTAAGTACTCACCACGAAGGAAATGCAGTAGGCAGCCGTATCGGAATGTGGTCAGTCCCTTTTCAGAGAAACGAGGTAACTGGTACACATGCCTGAAACTGCCACACTAATGCCACCGCTGCAAAAATCTGGGACGAGACTTACTTTCTGGATATACCTTGTACGTTGCAGACTTTGCAACTATCTTTTCATCTGTCGTAAACCTATACTTTTCCGATTCATCCATTCGACATATTCAGCAAGATGATACGAAAGAATTCGTCTTTGATTGTGAACGGAAAGTAATGTAATAGTGCATAGCTGGAAAGAGCATTGGCGCTGCGGTTAAATGTAAGTATCGAGTTCGATTTTAAAGCCTTCGTCTGATAAAGAAAACGGTGCAACCAATTTTATCATTGTTCGTTTAAAGGGGGGAATTTGGCATCGAGCGCCGAATGCCACGAGTAAGATTAATATCATATGCTTCTTATATAGGTCGGATTGATGGTCGAATGAATGGATACGCAAAGGAAACGGTGAAAACCTGCTTCGCTGTTACATTTGCAGTAAATGCTGTTTATATCTTGGATCTATTGACACATTGGGAAATATGATTTTAATATTTTTTAATTAGTATGCTACACGTTGTTATGTACAGCAAAAATATGCAGGCATATTTCAGCCGTGGAGAGTTCTAGAATGGAAATAAGAGAAATGGTTAATTTTTGCTATAAAGTTATTTGTTTTACTCAATAAATATACAATGTATGAATGCTTTACCATCTACACACTCGAAACCAATTACTACTTCTTTCAGTACTACAAGATCTTGCTTGTAATCTTCGGATTTTGAGTTATTATTTTTTCTGGAAACCACTTCTACTAGTACTTATTTATTCACCATTTTAATGCGTATTGATTGGGTTACTAAAAATAAAGCAGCACGATTCACTCTGAGAATTTACATACATTTTCTCTAACTATTCTTATTTTTAAATCATATAACTTACAATAAAAGGGAAGATTACAGGGTACCAATGACTGATCAGATTAAAACTTAATGTATTTAATTTTGAACAGCATTAATGAGTTCTGACACATATAAGTTGATTTAACTTTTCTAGCTTAATTGTAGCAAAGTACAAAAATAAAATATCTTTTGTAATATAAAAATGATTAGAATTGTTTGTACACTATATCATCAAAAAATACATATGTTTTTAACATCTTATACTAAAGTATTCCAAGTAAACATAAATGTTTGAAGCGAACAGTTGTATGCTTCAGAAAGCAGTGTATTTTCACTCGTATTTTTTCTAATGAAATATGCATATGTTAAAAGTATATTTTTTTAATATGAATTTTGTTCGCATCATTGTAATGAAAATAAAAATGAGTAGAGGGGATCTACATTCAGAAGTACATTCCAGGACCGGAGTTATTACATACACGTGGTTTTCACCAAACAGCCATACACAGAAGAAGTCACTTCCAGAATAGATCACGGTGTAATCTATTTGCACTAGTCCACATATGTGAAAAAGGCGCTTTGTACAGTAGCTTAGAAGGTACTTTAGGCACATAGAACATATTTGAAGATCTAACATTATATACAGCTGCAATAAGGTTAATGTGAGAGTGAATCAATACGATTACTAATTAAATCTACTAAAAATTTGCTTCTAGCTCCCTCCCTTCTTTGGCTCAAAGAGATAAAATTATGCCTACGATGCAATCCATTGTAATCAGTGCCAGATGGTGTATAAATACCGTCCAATTTATAGGGAAAAATTCTTATTGAATACGCTCAAGAAGCAGTCTTTAAAAGATATAATATGGATATCAGACCAAAGACGCAAATTTCAATTTAGATCGAATGAGAGTAGAGTACTGGCAATGCTTTGAAATTAAGGCTCTGCAAGATCGTATAAGGAAGCCGAGAATTTTATATGCGGAAGAGCATATATCCGAAATGTGCGAGTTAAAAGACAGATGTGGTTTAGAAAGCACACCAAGGTCTTTAAATTGCGTTACTCTCGGAATGACCATTGCAAAAACTGAGTATTGAAAAGTGACAGGCTTTTGGTTAAAGGTAGTACTGCACATTTGTCTACAGTTAGGTGAACGCGATTGTTAATATACTAATCATAAATCATAGGAAGATGTTTTTGCAGAATGAAGCACTCAGCTGTACATACACTATTACAGAATATTTTCAGCTCATCAACATATATGATATCTCAACAGTCAAGAAGCTGTAAAAGTATAAAAAAAATAAATGTTATTTATATAAACATTAAATAGTAAAGGATCTAAATTTGATCCTTGTGGGACATCATTAAAGGCAGTAAAATAGTTGGAGAGGTATCCATTTTAAAATGCATAATATGACGAACCGCGCAAATATGAATCAAAAGATTTACGGAAATTAGTGTATATCACATCCACTTGTTGACGAACATCTAAAGCTCCACTTATGTATTGAGTTAACTCAAATTAGTATTTGTAGACCTATGGCTGACGAAACCATGTTGATTCACTGCAAATCTTCTGAAAACGATGTAATACAGGAATAGAAGATTGTACATGCATCATGTATATCTGTAGTTAGAATCCAGTTTGTTGGGGAAGAAGATTGACAAAAATATTTGTTATTCTAAGAAACCTCGATATTTTAAATTTACTAAAATTTATGTTCTGTTAACAAGAATGCTGAGCACACTCATTTTATTTTTTCAGTGCTTTATTTTTCTGAATCTAACTAGATTAAATCCTGCAAAAACAACCAATAGCTATGAAAGTGTTGCCCCACGATAAATGGTATAATTTGCGATGTTGTTAGTAGCGACCCCGACATTTGTCAAAATTTACAATGTGTACATGCGTGCGTTTTCGCTATCCTTCCAAACGAAACCTATCTAGATTTCGCCTCTAAATGCGTACAAATTGCCGAAAATTAAATCCTAAGGATAGAAATAAAAAATGCGGGCTTAACATTTCCCCAGAAAACACGAAGATAATGATACCCTTAATTTTGTTAACGTTTCCCTCGTGCCCGTTTACCTTCGCATTAATATTCAAATTTATTTTTCATTTCCGCTTCTAGAACACATATACATAAATATGGCAAATATTATCCAGGTGGACTCCTACACTTATTCAAATTTACTGCACTGTTGCCGACACAACAATACCGACTTACTAGCTTTCAGCATTCAATTTTGAAACGGGATTATGTTTCGGAAAAGTGGTCGAGTTTATTTGCATTTACGTTGTTAACATGTTATATAGCGTTACTAAATTAATGAAATATACTTACGCATAACACGACAATACGGGAATAAATACTACAAACTGATTTCGATTTTAATTTAATAACCCAGATTTCTTATGAAATTATATATTTTAAGGTTTTTCAATTAATCAATAATTATTATATATATAATATACGTGGCTTGAATTGTAGCAGACTTTAGCAGCACTATAACAAGGCATTTTATTATAGTGCCATAAGATGGTATTCAATCCACTTTGTCACGGAAAATAAAATATTGAAAAATTCAATTATGGCAAACTTAATGTTTCAAATGACATGTAACAAACAAACTTCATGCTCTCTTAGCTGAAACTCTTTATTCAAGACATGAAAAGATTTCATAAAAAACAATTGCTTAAATTTAGCTTATTATCTATCAAAATCAGAGTTAAAAAATGAAATTGTTTATCAAGGTCAATCTTTCTTTATAGTTGATGAATTTCTAAAACAAACAGAATTTCGTTGAAAGTTCGTGTACACATTCATAAAATAAACAATTTTGTTTAATTTCACAAAAGAAAAAACTGTTTGACAGCCATTATGTTGTTTCGATGCAGACTACATGGGCTATTTTTTAGACCGAGGTCTATGGATTTCCTATAATTCTTTAAATTTCTTGATGGGCAAACCAACAGCGTGCCTGGACACTAAAGAAGAAGGAAGAGGGGGAAAGCGTAGGAATGAAAGCAAACTATCAAATTGATCTCATCCATCTAACCAGATAATGAAAGGTCTAGGTAGTTGATCCAACCATTAGGTTTAAGATTGAAAACATGGCTTGTTATTTAAATTCTTCCATAAAAAATGTTAATAATGACCGCTTCAGACGTCCATGCAGGAGAACCTAATGAATCTTCCACGATTTCCTAATAGTAATTATCACACCAACGGAAGTAGTTTGAAGTATGGCAAAATTCTACAAAATGGGCCGTCTAGATTTGTAAAATTATGGAAATGGTGTTTGGAATAGGTACATTGAGAATTCGATGCTAAAACCCACCGATAGTTTTTGTAGTCACTGGACGAGGTGGTATGGGCCTGGAGTAAAGGGACTAATGGTTACGAATATAATGTTGAACGCAGTTCGGTGACTATTTAGACAGCCCCTAAGTAGAGCTGTTGACGGTGCTGATTATGAAACGAAAAGAAACATTTGACTTATAGGCTTTAGATAGTGAAATAATTTAAGAACTGTGAATCACTAGAAATTAAAGTTATTGGTGTTTTGATGTGGCTATTGAGAATTGCTTAATTACGTTAATGATGGATTGTTGTATGCGTTTTATGGGATCATGTTTTAATACTGTGTAGAAATAGTATTGGAAAAAACAAATTACTTCTTGTTCATAACAGTTGTTGTAACGGTGGCGTTAACATAAGGATATTAGGATTGGTTCTAAGGTTCCACAAATCGTAACAAATCTTATTAGAAAATAAGAGTTTATAAGAATACAACCTCAAACCTAAATGTTAGCTTAGATACGTAAATGATATTTTCGTCAATTAGTCACCAGAATGAAATTCGCTGTGTAATGTTATTCCTAAATTCTTAACGCACCATCTGTTTCACCATCGCTGTTCCCTTCTTTTCCTTGGTGTTCCAGTGCGCCTTCGGTTTGACGGTAAGTTAATATACTACATAAATTTATAGGTACTTGAATAAATCCACCGCCATCTATTTCGGAAACAAGTTGTCACTAATTCTTCAAATTAACAGCCTTTAATTTAGTTCCTTCCTTTTTTGAACTTTGCCCTCATACTTGCATCGGCGCAAGTGCTATATGATTTACAATGGATATGCTTCTAAAGAATTTCTGCTTGCCAATGGAATCCCATAAGGTTCTAACTTAGGTTCACTTTTGTTCCTACATTTTATTAATAACTTGCTCCTCCAGATGGACTGTCCTGTTCTCAGTTACACCGATGACTAGGATATACTCCGAGGCTGTTCCTGAGGACGCGTATATATTTTAGCGTAACCTAAGTCCCATCTAGACATGCGCAGAGAACTCTCTGGGCTACGCACATGACCTGGAAGCAGTAGAAATCGTATTGGAGAGCCAAGCAGCTCTTAAGGCTCTACAACCTGTCAAGTTTGACTCCGAACTGGTATTGGGATGCCATAGAGGGCTGCAACAACTGGCGGAACATTGCAGCGTTACGCTGAGATGGGTGCCAAGCCACTCGGGGATCAAAGGGAACGAAATAGCTGACTTGCTAGCAAAAGATGCCAGTGGAGAACAATTCTCAGGTCCTAAACCGAAGTGTGGGAGTACCTATGGCAGTATTAAGACCTACGTTAAATCCGAGCTCGTCGCCTACTGGAACGGCTTTGACGGATTAAGACATTGTAAATCTCTCGGGATTTATCCAGGTGAGGGAAGACTGTGTAAGGCAGTCCTAATGAGCATGACCAAACTGAGAGTACTCACAGCGATCTTAACTGGACACTGCGCAGTGAATAAATACATGCATCGCATGGGTCTAGTAAACTCGCCTTCATGTAGAAAGCGCGGGAGAGCAGAGGAAACTTCTGTGCACCTTTTTGTCGACTACCCTGCAATCTGCAGGGAAAGACAGGTTCACCTTGGGGATGCTCAGCTTGGCGGACCCAAGTTAGGAAGATTACCGCTCGAGCGGATTATGGACTTTGTTGCTGAAGTACAACCCGGTCAAGTGAACTAAAATCACATGGGTGCACAATGGACGAGGTACTGGCCGAGTCGCTCTTCGGGATTAAAGCCCTGACCATGGTTATACAAAAAAAAATGTACCGTAGCTGAATAGTGCAAGAAAATAAACTTATCCTTAACATTGTAGTATTACACACTCGCACTCGCCTGCCATCTCACCCTACCGCATTGAAGACAGAGCCCTCGTGCGCAATACTGAGTTTGTAGACCTTGTGTTGGCTAGCTTTACTTTCATACCCCACATCTCGAATATGTGCTCTTATCCTTATAAATCTCTCGGTTTTGTTATGTGAATATCTAAATACTTTCAAGACACAGCCTTGCTTAAATCGCCTTTGTCATTATTTTGAGTAATATTGAGTATGCCTCTTTGATCTGGTATCCGGTATACACTTCTGACACTTTGGATTTGAAGCGCATTCAGCGTAAGTTTTTGAAATTCTACTTTAAGAGTGATGGGGAGTATCATGAGAGATATATCACTAGATGATATGCTATCTTGATTTGGTATGGTTTCTTTGAATGGAAATAGGGTGGCTATCTACAAAAAATTCTTATATAAACTTCTGAAGAACACTATTGATTGCTCCTACCTGATTGAGCGGTTATCCTTTCTGGTTCCACGTATCAATTCGAGATACAATTCAACATTTGTCGTTCCATTTGGAGGAACTAATGTAATTAGGAGGACTCCAACTTACCTACTATCCAGGATTGGCAACCATGAACCTGATGGTTATTTTACGTGAGACGCACACCTAGTGCGTGATGCTACAAATAGTATTGAATAATGCTCTATTACACATTCTGTTTGGATATTGCTTTTATAATCGTCTTTACATATAATATGTATATACATACTAATTTTATTTTGTTATCCTATTATTGGGAGTAGAGCTGTTGAATAACAAAGATTATTATTATTTAGTATGCAGGTTCGGTTCCTTATCCGAACCCAGTACATTGCCTACTGAATTTTCTCGTATTGCCATAACTTTAATCATCTGTTTATGTTTACATTTTTACATAGTTGCTGCTTGTAATTTCATTGTTATTTTGTTTAGTTATGCACATTCTGCAATCATCAAGGAACTGTTCTTGTATTCTAATCTAAAATACCCGGGCATAAGAATGTGTAAACCATACATTTAAAATATAAAGATGAAAATTGCGTGAAGTTATATATTTAGATTTGCTTTTGAAAGCAGATATGCTTTCCTTAAATAGAAGATGCATTAATTTGACGACAGCTATGTAAATTTAGCGTTTGATGTGCTTAATTCGCTCCGGTACATGTATCGGAATGGGTCTAATAAAAGGCATGTGAGCGTTAATTTAATTAAATTTAATTTCGCTAGTCAGGCATTGAGAGAGAGGATTAAACAACTACGCCACCCTCTTCACTCCGGTTCAATAACGGAAGCATTTAACTGGATCGTCAGGACATGCTCGATCCTCGTATGCGGTATGTGTTCGCTTGTTATTAAAATACTGAAATATCCACATTAATGAATGTATATACGGTCATGTGTGTAGTACATGTATAAATAATATAAATAGAACGGTTAAATTAGAAATGCGCTATTTATGGATCTGCTACCCTCAATGAAATATTTTATACGAGACATACATGTATATCTTGCTAATTTCAAATAGCAAAAAATATGTGCATAGTATATATTACTTCAGCTGAACTCCTTTCTAAATACGTCGAAATTCTTCAACTCTCATGTATCACATGTTTAATTCATCACAATTCTGTTGTTGAATAACTTTGGTTTCTTTTAAGTATATTTACCTCCCCTTTTTTGTATTTTTTACATTAATTTGTATTTTTACGTTTGATATAAACTTTGTCTGTTGTTTTAACGAGTACATATTTTCCTCTCTTATTGTATTAAAATTTCCAGTAATAGAATATGCAATAGTTATCTGTTCTACCATGTTTTTTTTTTATATTGAACAAGTAAAATAGAAAGCCGCATTTGTAAGGAGAAATTTGAAAAATGCAATTATCTTAATATACTAATGGAAATATACCTGTACATATACAAATATATATATATTCGCAATATTTTATTGTCAGAAAAATCTGTGGTGGAAAATCTCAGGCTCGTTACATTTTTTAAACGGGTTCTTTGATTTAAAACTTTGATCAATTTGTTTTCAAATTAAGAGATGATGGTTTCTAATTAAAATAACCAAATGTAAAGTTGAAAAGATAAATATATTGACAAACTAATAAATATGTACCGCTGTTACAAAAAAAATGTTTTTTACGCAAAACTTAAGGCAATCCCTGTCTAGCTAAACTTTAAATATTGTAATTAATTTACGAAACAAAAATGAGATCGAAAGATACGAATAATTTTGAAGAACTTAAGAAGATTCGAGGTCTTTAATCTTTAAAATCGTACTCACTCGCACCTGAATTCTCGCCCTTAAAGATGGACTGGTCTTCGGTTTCCAAAATATGTGTCCGGAACTTCCAGATTTTATTTGTCGTATCAGTTGATACACTTTATGACTGGATATAACGAAGATGTTTGTAAAATTATGAAATTATATTGTGAAAATAAGTATTCTCAGAGAAACGAAGCCAACATGCCTGACTTGACACGATATTTTTCTATTGTTTTGTTTTATCTCCATAGCAACCACATTTGTTTGCCTACATGGTAGACCACACAGTACGCACATACTTGATACGTGTGAAATTATAAAGGAAAATACTGCCAGTCGTGCCATCCTTCCATCGTACGAGAAATTTTGAAGATTATAAGTATAATTTCGGAATAATGCACATATATACAATGTGATTGAAATATATGAGTACAGTATATTAAACGTCTTTTAAGAATGAAAAGAATGAATACATATATGATAAACATTAGTAAAGTTTACTTCTCCTCTGCAAGTGTTGTTGAAGGAGCAAGAAAATTGTGAATAATACGTTATTAAAGAATACCAAAAGTAGTAAAACATTGGAAAGAAACCTGTACAGATTGAATATCTGTGCTTAAAATTCATAAAGAGGGAATACTAACTGTGCTTTGCCTTCAACTTATACATTAACCATAATAGAAAAGATAACGGCGTGCAGCAAACAGTGACGAGAAAAATAGGTAAACTAGTAAAATTTAGAAAAAAATTAATAGACAATACTTCATATCATTACAATACATACGTGCTGATTAAATTTTAGTTTAGTAGTTTTCTATACCTAGGTTAGCTACATTGTGGTCTAAATTCTTGCATTCGTTTACTTGTTATTTGAAAAATTTGTATGTTAGCGAGTCAATGCCGCCAACTAAAAATTACCTGGTTTGTGTTTTAGGTAGGCAATATATTGGAATCGTGTTGTCTGAATTTAAATCATTGTTAATTAAGCTAAGGGCATTCTCAATAGCATCTTCAGTCTCTCTTCTCACAGAAGATAGGTGTTTCTTCCTGTCGTTAGCATTATGTTAACGTAATTGTAATAATCCAAAATAAGTATGTTGCTTCCTAAAATAAATTTCACTACTTTATTTAGAAGATTCATTTCATCTTTATGAAAGATTCTAGAAGATTGGTTTTATGCTAGTGGTGTTCTCTCCATTGCGTTCATACTGTTTTCATCTGATTGTTTTGGACAGAGTTGGCTAAACTTTTTATATTAACCTACCACTTTGAATTTAAACTTTCTCTTAACACGTTGCGTATTACGTGTTTGGAATTCGCACAATTTTTTGAAATTCTCTTTATTTAGATTCTTCGTTAATTGTAAATGCAGTGTATACAATTCCATCTCTAATTTACTACGTCTAGCATACTGATTTCTTATTTCGTTTTCCAGCCATTGTCTTTTATCCCGTGTAATAACATTTGACGGTTCTTTGGAGTTGCCCGAAATTTCAACTTTCGTGCATTTAGAGAAAACGTTGTCCTTTTTACACTGTTTTAGAAATAATATTTTAGTCAGAATTAGCTTAATCATACTACGCGCATTACTAAAACAGTTTACACGGACTGTGAGGTTGCATAATAGGTATCTCGGTATACTCCACGTTACAGTTAATAACCTATTAAGAACGCAACATATCAATAGTACGCGAGCTCTGATTGTTAACCGAATTGCCGATTGGATTGTGTAAAAATTGGTTATAAAAAGTTGATGATTTATGAAGTTTTAGAGCCTGCGTGGGGAATATTGTCTGCTCACTGTGATTCTTACAATTTAGTCGATAACTCGGTTGACAATGAGAGTCTACATTCTCTTCAAGCGCTGCTATTGTAGTTAGATGCCTTCATATCCACCCAATTATATATTCAACACTTTCTTGATCTCTTCTAATGTACTTATAACAATCAGTATTCCTAATATGTGACACTATATTAATACACTATATAATGGTAACAGATACTGCTCATCTATGGTAAATCTTCACATTGTTTTATTGCACTCTCTATTTTACTTAATGTAAGAAGCTGATTTGTATAAAAGGAACTGTGGATTATTTCTCCCAGAATTTTTCGCAGTTTTATTGAAAACAGCTTTCAATAGTTGTAATCCTGTGCTTAGTCTAAGTGGTGTCACTTCTCTTTTCTCCTTATACTCCTTTATACTAAGATACGCGGTTGATTCTGTTTTACAACTTTTATTTTGCCTCAAGTACCAAATATAACGATAATAAACTTATGGCTGCTGCTATTTTTGCAAAGGCAGTAACCTTCATTTTCGATGTATCAGTTAGCGCCTCCTTATGCATGTTGAGTACCCTCTGTTATATAAGTAAGTATATGCATATGTCTTAAACTTAAGAATTCTTGTTTTTGTGATGGTGATATTTAACTTTCACCCGTACTAGGTAATAGCTCTACTATCACAAGCACAAAACAGATGCAATACTAATGCAATACAACGTTCATAGCACTTCACAACAACAAACGTTTATATGTCAAACACTAAACACATTTATGTCAATCAGTTAATAAAAAAAATCTGTTCATGACAATTAGAGAGCCAAGAACGGCTACACTTAAATAAATATACATAGAACAAGAATCATCAATTGACTAACGAATTAATAATGGTCGAGATGTTTACGGAGTTTGTAAGTTAAAACATACGCTATATTCCCAGTCTCCAAATCGTTGCTGTCCTCAAACATCTGGCCAAGTCTTTAATAAAATGAGGATCGTAAAAATGGTATACGGCTTGCACAGGATATATCAGGCAAAATTAACCGAAATATATCTAATGCGATGCTTCAAGCAAGGCAGGGGGAGTAATAAGTTCTAATAATTTGAAAAATTTGTTAACAAAAAGAAATGTGTGGATTCTCATACTTTGCCTATTTCAATTTTTATTAATTTATATTTGCATATAGTTAGAATAAACTTTCTCCTTAAAAGGAACGTCTGTTGTAGATAACCTTTATCGATTAGTTGTCAGTATTGTTTTCTTGCTAAAAGGTAAAACTGAACAGGCCGAAGATATATAGCGACACCTTAGCGAGTGAGAGTTAATTTATGGTAGATTCAAGAGAATCTGCATGATAGCATTTAGAGCACACAAACTGTGAAATACATATACCATAGATGTGTAATGGCTACCGTAAAAACTAATAATTAGTAATAAACAATATATTTTGTTATAATTGTTGTTAAATACTTACGTAGAAGACAAGTATTAAAAGTCTGATTTAGCTAAACTAAATATATGCAACATTGGGTAAACTTGCATTTTCTTTTCGGAAAATGATGTTCGTTGCTGTGTAAAAATGATTTTGGATAATATTTTGTCTAAAATTTATGGTACGGTTTCTTCTTCGCTATCTTAAATGGTGTACTACAAACCTTCAACATAAATTAAGTTTAATGCAAATTCGTTCTTAGATCTGCGATCACATCGTATTTTACGTCCGGCAATTGCCCGATAAATTTGTACTACACGGTCCACGAACAGCAGATTGCTATTATACCGTTTTACGCATAATTGCCCTCCATTGTCATATTAGATACTGATAAGTGAGCAAAATATTCTTATGTTTGATACAGTCCAGTTTTGCGGCATTTCTCATGAATATACATAAAATTAATCAATAATTATCACATAACAACCCATAGTATAATAGCCTTATATTATTACTATTTGTAATTAAACACTTACGATAACACGGATCTGTAGCGTATTTGTTATACCAATATGTTCTATTGCGTACCACCTGCTGTGTTCATGTTAAGTATGAACAGCGTTTCATATAATTACCTTAAGTTATCATATAAAAGACATAATATACAAGGTGCTACTGTAATTCACTGGTATACTTGCAAATTATAAATACTGAATTACACACAGAAGTAACAAGAGGGCGGGCTGAGTTCTTTTTGGTTTTATGCCTACAGTATAGGGTATGTATGTATAAATTGGTTTTGAGTCTAAAATCTCGACAATAAAATATTGTACCATGCAAACTTTTGAGTGTAAATAAGAGTTATTGCTCGATATCTGTTGACAGAGATAGCTGAAATTTAGAGTAAAGAATAATTTTTAATATTTTTTCGTAAACGTTTACTTTTCGACTTCAAAGTTTGTTTTTAATATTTCCTCATTAACATACTTTCATGAGAAACACATTTGGCAATATTATAGAACAATGTAATTTCAATTGAGAACGATACTATTAAATTTTGGCATTTATGTATTTAATAAAAATTTCAGTGTTATAATTTTGTGTAGCCTCTGATTATTTTATTGGTATAATCTTGATTAGTCGTAACGATTGTCGGGTTCCGCCGTGTCACTAGATTTTTGTCCCTGATCTTGGTTGGTTTTTTTTTCATGTTAATACATAAAAGATCTTACATTCAATGAGTATGCCGATATGTACATAATGTCCAGACTCATTCCAGTGGAAATGTACTTTGAAGGCGAGTAAATTTTAGATGAAGTACAATAATGCCTCTGTTAGAGCTTGACGATTAGCTTCAACAATATCATAGTAACAACAAATCAAAGCTGCTTTGTCTTTGACAACAGTTAACTTCAAGAGCAAATCGTATCTGGCGTAATGTGTAGAATTTACCCACATGTTACTACTACTACTACTTATGAGTAAAATGTTACTACTACGAGGGTTGCTATTTATGTATCCGGAATTGACAACAGTGGTGTTGCTAGGCGCCATGTGACATATACATCGTAAAGTTTGACATTATTTGACTGTATACGCACCCAAAACGTTTTGAAAAAATGGAATTAACCCGTGGGCATTTTCCTGCGATGATTTACTACGACCTTGGACGTGGATTATCTCAACAACAAAGCATCAATCAAGTCCCTTCAGCTTTTGGCAATGAAGGAACATCTAAAACCACTATATATCAGTAATTTGGGAATTCAATCGTGGCCGTTAAAGGGACGAATTTAAGAAAGGTCGTCCAACATTGATTGTTGTGCCAGAAAACCTGGATGTTGTGCACGAAGTGATAAAGCAAGATCGTCATATGACGTACCGCGAGATTGAGGCATCCTTGGACATTAGCGTGATAAGCATACATTTGATTTTACACGAAGATTTAGCCGTGAAAAAAATTGTGCGCATTAGATTCCGCATAATTGGACGATCACTCAAAAGAAAGCTCGTATCGATTGGTGCAAACAAACGCTCAAAAAGTACAACTGTGGTATGTCAAAGACCGTGTATAACATCTACACAGCTGAAGAATCTTGAATATTTCCGTATGAGTCCAAAAGTAAACAACAATCTACTGTATGAGTCTTCCAAGATGAGCCAAACGCAACAAAATATGTTCTCGCCAGAAGCACTTCGCAGCAAATGGTCGCCTGTTTTTATGGGATACATGGGCATGTGGCTACAGTGCCACTAGATAATGGCAGAACGATCCATTCTGAATGGAACACAACAATTTATTTGACAGAATTCTTTGAAGAAATATGGAAAAACATTCAACCACACAGGATCACTCTTCACGATGGTAACGTGAGCTCTCATAGATAGACCCAAACAACCCAATATTTAACCCGTCAAAACATCGAATTGATTGGTCATCCGCCATACAGTCCTGATTTCTTTTTATTTTCGTTTGTGAAGAACAAACTATGTGGTGGAGATACCTCAATCGGAATGGAAAAGGTGCTATGACAATTGTTTCAAACGTAGGCAAACGTGTATCGCACATCGGGAAGGATATTTTGAAAAGCAATAAAACCATTTTCAATAACAAATATTTATTGTTATTTATTATGTTGTATACATAAATAGCAATCCTGGTATTATAGTAGTATGTGAGTACAATGTTACCAAATGTTTGTTTCTTTCAAGTGGTTCCTAAAAACATACGGAACATGTTACAACATTTTAACATCAGTATTTTCTATTCAGAATGGAACGAAGGACATTGCCCTGTGTAGCTTTAGTGCCAATTTATATATATACCTTATGTAATCGCAGGAGTATCAGTTTGCTATTCTAAAAGCCTGTGTAATTTCCTCCAATGAAAACTATATTCTAAAGAATATTTATTACAGTACATATTTATTGTTAGAGTTGAAGTCATTTATTTCATTCGTTTTTAGTTATTTTTGAAAGTACTTAGCATTAAATGCTCAAAAATAAAGTGTTATGAGAAACAACAAAATAGCATTAGCGGACTGTTCGGCTGAGTTTAAGTGCTCTCCAATATCCTAGTTGACATTTTGTTCGGTTTGTTTAAAAGCTCAAACGGCCAGAGACTTCCCTGCATTTTTATTGTTTCCACTTGTTTAGATGTATTTGAGTTTACCGTGCATTGTGAAAATGTAGCCAATATTCAACGAACTAAAAGCAGTTTAAACATTTCTGCTATCGAATAATTTTCGCAAAATGTCTAACTACCTAAAAGTATGAGAGTAGCAGTTAAATCTGCGCCTTTAACACAATAGATGAGAAGCTTAAATCATCGTAATGTATAACTCTCGCTTCTTGTTCCATATGCAAACGCCTCTATAGCTGTGCGGATGTGTAGAGGGATTTCGCGAAAGCGGATGAACGTGTTTAACAGGTAAATCCTCTTCGGAATCACCGGAAAGTATGAAATATCTTTTTTTTCTTTTGCGGAACGTTATGGAAATGGGAAATATTAGGAGTAGAAAGTGGTGAGAAGAGAAGATAATGTAAAACAACAACAGGAACAGTAACTATAGAATACGGGAAACACATGGATAGAGTATGGTGTTTTTCGTGCCACAAAGTCATATAATTAAGCGCAGATGCAGAACGTGCAAATATAATACTTGCGGGCGTTGCGGGGCGGGACGGCAAGAGTAAAGAAGCGCGCGTGAAATATTATGGCTACGTGTTACGAAGGGGGAATTAAAGTAATTAAAATGAATGTGAGAGGGAGATAGCGGCATAAGTTCTTTTTATTTAAAATTACAATTTTTCACGTGAAGAATTTCTCTTATGTACGTGGCGAATTTGAAATGGTTTTTTTATTCATATTTGTGTTACAAATATTTGTTGATTAAAATCGTAATAGTTTAATTATTTTTGGGGCTGTGCATTTCAATTTAATACCTTCAGTAATTCGATTTACGTCCTGTGGGATAAATTGAGTAATTTTCTGAAAGCAACGATGTTATTTTATCAATTGCTTTATACCGTTTACGTTTGAGTTAATTGTTAATCAACTCTTTAACAATCACTTTTAAAATTTGGTATAAGAACAATACAATTTGTTAATCACCGCGCTTCGGAGTACAATCCCTCCAAAAATTTTCACGATGTTTAAATTGTAAATATCTTGGAAACTGAAACAGATATAAATTCCTTATTAGAACATAATTTGAAGTACATTATGTAGTGTCAAAGACGATGTAAATTATATTCAGAAACCGGGGCAGGTACCCTATACCCCCAACTTTCGTTATAATTTATTTTGTGATCAAAACTAAATAATTGTGCTATGTAATTATTGTAATAATGGTAGTCAGCATAAGTATTGAAAATACATCTATTTCTTGCTCCACGAACAACGCACGATAGCATATGGAGTACACAAATGCAACGATTTCGTATCCCAAAATACAGGATTTTTAAAGGCTCTCGGCCTTTCATCTACATATTCAATCTTATACCATGAGTATTTGATGTCGAAAAAATATTAGCAGAGGAAATTGATTGTGGGTTAGGAAATTGATTGTGGCTTGATTGTGTGTTAGGGAAATTGATTGCACCTTATTTCAAATCTATGTCGTCGTGCCAATAGAAATGCTATTAACATTTTTCCAAAGTCTAAAATCAAACACATTTAGAGGCTGTGTACCATTGTTGGTGTTTTTTTGGAAGTATTAAAAATTTTTATACTTTTATCTTTTGGCACCGATTTCCGAAATGTGGTAATACAATTTTCACTCGAAGAATCAATAAAGGGAAGACTGTATAGAACAAGAAATATAGACATTTACGAGTCTAAAAATGATTGCCCAACTTTAAGTCCAATGTATTTGTAGATTCCTTTAATACCAAACATAAAAGTGTTGTGAAGTACAAAAATTACACCACATCTTCAACAGTTTTCTGGCCCTTTACTCCTAGACTACAATCAGAGAGTATTTCTGGATTTAATTCATCCTCATCGGCATTGTATATGTTCCTTCTGCTGATACCAGTGGTATGGGGTTTAGCTTCCTTAACAAAAACTGTTGCTTAACAGTTGTAAGACTTTCCTCGCTGTATGTACGAGCAAGAATAATTTTATTATTTCGCTTCATACAGTATTATGCATACTAGTACATATTCTTTGAAATACCATATGCACCAATATCCTGAATTAAATATTTCGTGTTCAATTCCTTGTTGGCCTTCTAAAGTCCACCATCGAAGATTTATGCCATTTGATATTTTGAAGGAACCCATTCTGTAATGAAGCGTAATTTATCTGTATGACCACCTCTATTAATACTCTCTTCTCATCTATGTAACAGATGCAATGATTTCACTCGTTTCCAAACTATTTTTTAATTTTTCCGACAGAACATCGTTTGGTTTCACCTGTTTTTCACTATTCTACAGCTTTAATGTTACAATCTAGGTAAATAACAATTCCCCTCTCTTCAAAAAAGTACAATATCTTCAAAATTATCTTCTTCATTTTCTGTTATATTTAGTATAAATGGCGCTTCATATGGTTTGTCTCATAATTCAAACTCCAATCCTGGTACGTATTCAAAAGAGAACATGCTTTCTTGTCGAACACTTACAAATATAGGAACATTTCAACGCACCATGGAACTCAATTTCTTGAGACGTCAAAAGAATTACTTCAATCTTAGCTATTTGAAACGTTGCAGATATTCAATACATTAACTGCATTAATCGTTGAGACTGTGACAAACTATAAATTTCAACTGTACGAAATGACACTTCAGATATATCATTTAAAACAGCCAATTTACATATGCTTCACGATAACGGTCTATGTGACAGAACAATGGTTGTATTTTTAGTTGTTGACAGCTAAAGTAGACACTATTAATCCATATAGATGAGACCATGAATTAGTTATAATTATTTCTTTGAAATCTTATGAAAATAGTCAATAATTTCTATTGTTTTATGCATCTTATTGTCTTTATTTGAAATGACATCGATCAAGCTTTACTCCTATTTTTAAAATATCTTTAATGCTGTCGTGTTTAAATTTGTTATACAACACCATTTTGTATGCATGACCGACTTCATTTTTAATAAAAGAAGCTATAACAAAAACAGGGGGTATGGAATGTGGATATTTTTTCGTACAATAATTTCACCATATCAGATTATGTTGTAAGAAGGGATTTACATCTGCTTTAGTTTCCGAGAAGATATTCTTTCAGTTCCTGGAGTTGCATCGAATGCTTAATTTCCAGGTTGTTGGTGTTCTCTTGTAAGTTCACTCCTCTAAAATTAACATTACGAATTCTGCAATCGTCATTTACTCGAATCCGTAAAAGTATTGTGTTCCAGGTACTAAGGATATACAATCACATCCCGAACAGAATTAAAAATTTTAAACAAGGAACGTTTAAAGGTACTAAAAATATTAGGAACATGTTCGTATAGATACTTTTCCTATGAAAACTTCTTTAGTTTTAATATGCATGAAGTAAATTCTAAACAGCTCCCTTTAATGTTTCTTATTTTCTCCTTCGCTTGATTCATACAGCTATTATTAAATAAATCAATTTATCTCTTCAATGTATTCTTCCCTGTCGTTTTTGTAATGTCATTACGATCATCATGTAATTTAATGTAGCCAATTTTATTTATCAAAATCGTTCAGAGGTATTTTAGAAATTATATGGTAATTATTTCCACATATAGGTTATTAAAATTGTTAACAATATCGATCCTTTTATCAACTTATGGATTTAAATTTACTTTATCTGTTATTTTTTTACAGTCTTAAAAGGTCATATCTACAGCTAATCGAATCTTTATTATAGTGCTGCCTCGTATTGCGATTGCATCATCTGCGAGCATCTTCCAAAGCTTTCTATACTGTTATTAGCACATTCTTATTGGTGATTGATAGGGTAATGTTGTAAACATGTTAGATTTCTAGTATCCGGTACCTCCACCATATACGTCACGGGCTCTTAAGGATACTCGAAGATACTGCGGATACTAAGAACTTTAGTTCTTAGAAAGGACTATACATATAACTGAGACTAGAGCTTCGAAGGGCAGTGATATGATCATATGTGGATAATATTATCAACAGAGTAAATACAGCATACAAAGTTCAGTATATCATTAATAAGTACTAAAACACAAAACATGGAAACAGTAAATCGGAAGCCTAGCTATCCAAGAACTTGTTCACCATATAAAATGGTTGAGCCTTTTAAGACACGGATCGACAAGAAATTTGTAGCATCAAAGTTCCGGAATAGATCTTCCATCAGTACATACATAGACACTACAGTCGTCAGCAGGGGTGGTTCGAAACCGTATCAAACCGATTTTGAGACTACTGCATTTAATAAAATAGAGAGCCCCGAAACAGAGGAACCAACGACTACGCAACCCGTGTCATTCTCGAATTGTGACAAAATGTCCGGCCGTATACCAACTTCCAAATTGTTGACGTAAATCAAATAGTTATAGGACTCAGTAAAAACCTTGAGGGACCCTGCGCGTGACGTCGATAATTGCTGAGAAAAAGGATCTAATTGTATCAGGTCCCTCGCCATTTAAGCATACCGTTGTTTTGCGATCTCACACAAATACTGCTCGAAGAGATTGTATACTACGCCCCTGATTTCGACTTCTAACAGCTTGTTTAACAAACGAATTGAGAGACGACATCGAATACCTTAGATATTCTGAATGAGTAATGAAGTAATAGACACTTAGTTGGTCGAACATATTGAATAACCGACTGGTTTCTGTTGATGAAGCAAGACTACCTAACGCTATTCAATCTACCACAAACAGGATACACGCGGGAAGCTAGCTTACCATTTCTTGAGAAAAGATGGTCAAGCAGCTTGTAATTTAGATCGCTTTCCGATATATCGAATATTGGCGGATTCCGTAAAGATGGTGAGCGATATTTAATAACGGTTTCTTTAAGTTCATCATCAATTCCGTAGCGATGTCCACTGAAAAAATCTTTCAATTTGGGAAATAAGTGAAAATTACTGGGGGTCAAGTCCTGACTGTCAGGCGAATGTTGAATAATTTCCCACCGAAACTGCAGAAGCAAGTCCTGCGTCACTCTCGCTGTATGCGGACGTGTACTATCATGAAGAAGGATGACTCTACTGCCTAGCATTCCACGTCTGACAGTAGTCCGCTGCATTTATGGCCTCATTTCTAGGCATGCAGTCGATGAATACGACACCCTAACGATCCCAAAATACCGTAGCCATAATCTTTCTGGTACCCAAAATTTGTTTTGCGTTTTTTGGTTTCGTTGGGCATTGGGGATGATGCCATCGCATTGATTTACGCGTTGTTTCTGATGTGAAATCAGATATCTAAGTCTCATCACCAGTGCCAATATGATTCAAACTTCGTCGCCATCCTTGTCATAGCGACTGAGAAATGTTAATGCAGCTATCATTCTTTTGGTTTTGTGTTCGTTCGAGAAAATTCAAGGGACCTACCTGGCACATACTTTCTTATAGCCCAGATCTACACTAACAGTTTCGTACCATACAGTTCTTGAAATTTCTGGAAAGAATGAGCGCGATGAAGCGCCTATTTTCTTGGATTTTTGTTTCAATCCTAGCTTTGAGGCCATCAACATTCTTCCGTCCACCATTAAACATGCTGCACCACTTCCGAACTGACACTTCGTTTATCACATTACCGTAAATCACAGTTATCTGTCTATAAACTTCGATGGGTCGGATTTTTGCGTGGATAATACTGTGCATCCGACCAAGTGTGAGGCCGGATCGTCAATTTTGTCACATATTTTAAAGTCGTACAGCTAAGCAGCAATCAACCGTATTGGATCGTAGCTGCCGCCAAACTGAAGCGGATAAGTACTAAAGTCAGTGGTGGATCGGCGGTGACGGTGGGGTGACGCGACCACGTGTAAAAACAAAACGCTCTTTATTTTGCGAATGCCCCCGGTGTGTATTATAAATCAACAAATCTTTTTTTTGAATGGTCTTGCTAGCCTAGTGCAACATAAGACTAAAATGTAGTGTAGTAGTACTTCGAATGGGTCAAATTGATAAAAATGATTATAGAATATACTTATCCCATTGTAGGTGACTATAAGGCCTGTTAACTTCCTGTTGGGTATCAATCAGAATGTTACAACACCTTACCTAAATAACTTCTTATTTAGTCCGGTTCAAATTTATAATACACGATTATAAACAAACTCCTTACTGATTTACTGCGATAATTTTCGCATCAATCCTTGATGATAAACACAAACCTTTAAAATTTCTGTGCAGATTAAGAATATTCTGAAGTTTAAGTGTTATTGCATATCACCTGCAATGCAAAAGCTTGCAGTGAGCACTATATCTTGAAATAGATAGTACTTTAGTTATTATGTAATTGATTTAGACATTTACTATACCAATAGCTAATTGCAGCGTGTTGTACTATTATGGAGTGTGATTATTGTAAAGGATATTCATTGAAATAATTTCCATTCAACATAGTCAAATTGCATAAATGATCTATCAACCTGATATGATTATTGATTGAAACATAATTTGAAAACTTTTTAACTTATTAGTGTGTTCATATTTAAATTTATACCTTATTTCTCACAACAAACAATATGCCCTGGCAGCTTTAATTTAAAACAATATTTGGTTTA
The DNA here is from genome assembly GCA_023509865.1 of Trypoxylus dichotomus. Classification (NCBI taxonomy): domain Eukaryota; kingdom Metazoa; phylum Arthropoda; class Insecta; order Coleoptera; family Scarabaeidae; genus Trypoxylus; species Trypoxylus dichotomus. The sequence goes on along the minus strand of CM042074.1, from coordinate 38,996,615 downwards.
TGTTTGTTATTTCATCTTAGAAATTATGTTTAAAAGTCATTGTTTTTGTGTAGTGCAATATTCAAACTATACGCTGTTTGCAAGAACTACATACTCTCTGGAGAAATAAACCGTCGTTAGCCATGAAATTAAAACTAAGATGGAAACTGGGTAATTTCCGGACTTAAACTCGAATTAACCGAAGAATGACGTTCCCATTAGGTTTTCATACGCACGGAGGTATACGACAAAAACGCAGACAAAGACCGAGAGAACGTTAAATCGTCAAGAGACTCCTAAATCAGCAAACATTGGAATTATGCCACTGATTTAAGTTGTGCTCCATTCTTGCGAGCGCACTATACTGGATCAACCTAGTTTCGATTTTCCGATGTAGTAGCGCAACTATTCGGAGAACATTGGACAGAAACCACAAGCATTACGTCCATAGCGTCTGGTTCCGTTCTGGGTTTGGAATTTCTTGCGTCTTGACGACGCCGACTGTTTCTCGTTTCGTCTTTTTTTTTCAAGAATAACGTATCGTCGTAATCGACCGCCTTATTTTGTTCTCTTCTTTTTTTCTATTTTCTGATTTCTTTTAGTTTCCGTTTTTCCTTCCTTCTCTCTCGTTTGCTAGCGCTGTTATTCAACTGTTACATCATCGTTGTTTATTCACTTCCATTCTAATGTCTGTAACTTGATATTGAAGATGTCGCCGTATGTACCTTTATATCTACCTATTGTGGTGTTTATAACCATTTAATGAGAGATAATGTAGAAGAAATATAGGTATACAGGCTACAACCACAAGTGATTGCTGTATACATACATATGTATATATTAGGAGCCGTGAAGAAATGAGTGTGCTTATGTATTAGATATCTCTTGGGGAATGTTTTCGAATAATAAACTTGCCGAGAAAATGTTGAATCTTAAGTTAGACTCCTTTTCGATTTAAAAACGCGAGTTCGACCTATTTCTTTTTATAATAAATCACCAGGTTTAAGATAAGGATGCACAGCATGAAACTTCTAGAAATAATGAGCTAGCGAAATAAAAAATGTATAATTAAGAAATGTTATTTATGATCGGCTATCTTTTTATATTTGATAAATTTTATTTTTATTTTTTCCAGAACTAATTTGAGGAGATGTAAAATAGCACGTGGTTCTCTTATGTCGAAATAATTTTTACACGGCGTTTCATTTTGTACTATCCATAACCAAGTTGTTTTTTTTTTTCACTAAACTGTGAAAAATTAGTTTTAAGAAACGTTTACATATTATATTATTACATTTTTTTCTCTTGTTCATTTACTGCGTTAGGAACATTCTTAAATCCATATCATATAATTCTAAATGTTAACTTTAATCATTTTTATTAAAAAATAGAGGTTGCGGAAATAGAGATACGCCTTTCTAATACAGAGTCGATACTAATATATTCCTTAACATTTTGCGGTAATTCTAACAATTACTGCAATAATTTATTGTTGACTTCCATTAATATTCTAATAACATATTCAACTTGTCATAATTGCGAAGGCTTTAAAATGCAGGTGAGTGCGTGTAAAATATTTTGTGGACTTGTTGCTTAACTTCCACGTCATTGTCAATTATTTTCCCAATGGCGAATGGTAACTTAAGAGCATACCGGTTTTGCCAGAAAATTCACTATCACTATCAGGAGCGTCAGAGTTTCTTACTTTTCATTATCAAAACATCTTCAAATGGTTGATTGAAATCAGAATAGAGAGCCTAGAAATACTGACAATACGTAAGCAAGTCTTCATTCTATCTTAGTGTTCATAAATTTCGGATTTGGATGAATTCTTCTTATCCTAAATTTCAATTATATGGAAGTCTTGCCGTTGTAATACTTCGTTTGGACTGAATTTAGGTCGCTCTGAAACCATATCTTTGTTTTTTTTTTTGTTTACAAATCCGCGAGTTGGGCTATAGTCGTTTATAGAATCAATGAAGTTGGTTTGTAAGAACTGGGTAAAAGAGATTATAGAACCAAGGTAGACAGACTGCTTTTGATAGCCATCCACGTTTTGTATGCAGTAATATGTAATTGCATTTTTTATACTTTCATTGAGATTTTTGGCGACTAAATATTAATATAAATATCCCTTTTTTCTTTATATTTGGAGCCCAGACCATTACCGCCGCCTACCCTTTCCCTTGATTTGTTGATATTGCCTACTTTGGGGACCGCTGATGTAATAAATAATATCATAAAATTACGTACATACTTTAGTTTTGTAGTAGAATAAACAGTCTTCGACTTGTTTGTTGTAAGTTGGTGTTACAATGCTGGTCAATGAAAAAAGAGTAAAAATATTTTGGATTTTGATTTACTCAATAGTTTATGTGCAGAAAAGATATTGAAATAAAGATTACGCTGAAATTATATTTTTATAAAATGTATAAAGTTTTCAAATTGTAGTAGCTTTCTTTGTAATAGTCTATGTATGGAAGCCTGATAATTCCTGCCAACTTTTATGAAATATTTTGGAGTGTAGCAACAAGACGAGAAAATATTGAAAACAACACACACTGGAGAAACTCACTGTAAATTTACATCTAATTTATATGACCGTATTAAATAAGTGATCATGTAATGAAAGAAATTCATGTTTACGAATGCGGAAATCAGTAATTTATGTATTAGTGCATATCGAAATGTAAACTTACACCTTTTACGAGTATATTAAGAAATTATATTTATATGATTGTGGTTGTTATCTCACGCATTAGTTGTACTTTTCTTTGTGAATATTGAACTGTACAATGTTTATGATCATATGTACTGACATTACATTTAATTTCGTGACGAATATTGCTTCTAATATACATATTTTTCTCATAATTATAAATATATGCCTTTGATAAAAGTGACTGATGGTTGAAAATGTGCTTTAACCTTCATACCATTATACATATATTTACAGTTTTTCATCTAACTTTTAGATCTAGATCTACTCGTAATTGTAATTGCTATTACTGCAGAAATTAGAACAATATACTTTATTAAGATTTGTAGAATTGAATGCAAAAATTTCAAACAAAATCACATGCAAACACAAGATTCCTATAATTAGATCCACATGCTAGCGCATTTCCACCTAGTTCACACATATACACGAAAGCACTGCCTGTTTCAATTTGTACTGCGCAATTATAAACAAACCTGTCTGATTTACTCCAATAATTTTCTGATCAATCCTTGATGGTAAACACAAACCTTCAAAATTTCTGTGGCAGATTAAGAATATTCTAAAGTTTAAGTGTTATTGCACACCGCCTGCTATGATCGTGTTACTGTAAAAGCTTGCATTTCGGACCATGTCTTGAAACAGTCAGTATAGTGATGACTACTATCTTCAACAGATATGCTGATGAGTTGTAAACTTCCGAAACGTTTATGTATGATGACAAGTTTTCGATTTCAGTTAAATCCCTATTACGTTACACATTACACCAAGTAAATACAACTACAAGATAAAATTAACGTACTAACATGTTATTTCGCAATATTTATAGTAAATTTATAGACGCAGACTATATTGCATGGTATCGGAGTGTTCTATATAAGATAGCAACTTTTCAGTTGAAAATTTCGACATAATGCATTCATGATCTATCAACTTCAGGTCTAGAAAGTACTGTTACATGTTATTAATTTGCATTTTGAAATAGGTTTCATATTTTATTATGATTTTTTTAGGTGATTGGTGGCCGCGTCAAGTAACTAACGTTCTGCAGTGCAAATTTACCTATTTTTTCTGTGTGCATGACAAATTTAATTTTGAAGGACACTTTTATTTATACATCGTCACGAGAACAATAAATATATTCTCAGTATAATAATAATAAATGTTATTAGTATTAACGAAATTATTTCTTTTACTTGCTTAACATTACAAATTTTGAATAGAGACGTAAGATTGTCAAATCTGATGGAGTGTTTCATGTAACGGGTTAAACCTTGAAAAGGTAGGACCTATCTGCGATAATTTCGAAACTTTGGAACTTACCGCGTCCACTTCTTCATACAAAAAAGTTTAGTTGTCGATCAAAGTCTCTGCCGAATAGATTCCATTTTATCCTTCTTCTAAACTTTTATAAATATTTATAGGTTTTTGACAGCAACGTTATACAGTAAGGTTGCGTGTTATAAAAATTCTATAAATTGTTATGCGACGTGCGATACATCGACGTGATATATCTTTTTTGTGAAAGCCAGATTCCGAAGAACTTTTCCGAATATCTCCCAACTGTATCAGTACCGTCGAGTTGATAGGTCGTTGCCACTACTGGTATACCGTAGAAAAAGAGCGAAAGAGAAAACGAATCAGGTAGACTGATGGAGACCGGCGAAATATGATAATGAAAAAAATTTCGCGAGAAAATAGAAAATTCCCCGTGCGGCTGTCAGTGTAAGGAATGGAATCTGAGCCCCATTCTAGAAAGTACGCCGGGGGATGCGAGATATGCGATAACAGAAGAGAAAAAAGGATTTATTGTTGTTGTTTGTTCGCAGTCAATTCAAAGCGAAAACCAAAACATTCGAGGTATCCTTTAGACACGTAAATGTAGTACATACCATGACTGAAAAATTTTGTCTCTTTTTCTAATTAAAACTGAAGTTCGAAGTGGTGGATGTATGAAAACTGGGGCAGAATTTGCATCGGATATACTGTGGATTTTCCATAACTACATAACTGCAAAATACCAATCGTGAACTAAAATATGATATACAGATGTGAATGTTCCGAGGTATTTCTATAAAACGATACAAAGAGAACAAAATTGCCTCAATATTGACATATTATTAATTACCTTTATAAGAGAGAGATATCTGTATAAATGTGGTAATTATTTTAATCCAAAACAAATACTATGCGTTTAGAAAGTGTTAAAGTGTCCCATATAAAAATAGCAAAATTTGAATTTTTTTCACTTTTATTATTGTTAATTGTATCATAATCAGCATTAAAAATACTACTAATCTGTTAGGTTAATTTACACTCAGCGCTGATAATAAAAGAAATAGTAACAGTACGCATTCAATTTGGATTAACGTAAATCAACTTTATATTCAATTAAATGACAGTGTATTGTACAACAACGTAGTTAAATAACATTTTGTCTGTATCTTAGTTTAACCCTACATTTACTGGTCGGATCCAATCGATCCATGACGATTTCAAGAGTTGGTTCTACCTTTAACTTACTGCAGAGCTCTAATGTACTCGTTTCCATAGCCTCTTGAATTAGTGGGTGTAGTTTCATAATTTTTGCAAAAAGTAATTAGTAGAATATAGTTGAATACGTAGCCTTCCACGGCCAGAGTTAGTAATAAACGAACTACTTCCGGAATTGGACCGTGTCATGATATATAAAAATGAAATAAGAGTAAGAGGAGAAAGAAGTAAAAAAGAAAAAGAGATAAAAAGAAGAACAACGAAAGGGGGGGGGGGGGCGTGAAATAGAGAGAGATGTGAAAAGAGTAAGAAAGGGAGGGGAAGAACGAGAAAAAAAAAGGAGAAAAAGAAATAGAACAAAGGACGTTTCGCCTCCATACTAGGAGGCTCCTTCAGGAGAAGTAGGGGAAACCAAACCAAACCTTTTCCTCTTTTTTCTCTCGTCCCCCCCTTCTATCTCTCTTTCCTTCTCTTACTCTTTTCATCTTTCTTTCTATTTAATGCATATAGTTTTCGCAGTATAAAAATACTTTCGTGAAATATGTCCATGTGTTACCGTTTTTTGCCTCCTCACATTGTCTTTTTCGTGACTGATTTCACCAATACCATGTATTTAGTAGCATTATTATATTAGGTGAGGCGTTCTGTTGATTTCATGTAAGTTAAAAAATAATAATAAAACGACAAATAACTGAGGGAAGCTCAATAGGAATAAATAAAGAATGAAGGTGAGAGAAAGTATACTTCTTGGGATATGAACAGAATGAAAATGATAAGGTAATGTAAAGTTAAGAGGTAGTAATTATAAATTACTAATATTCATCTTTTATAATAGCTGGTAAGAGTTCATAGCCAGCCAACGAATCGTAGTAGTAATAAAAGAAATGTAGCAAAAAAAATTGTTGATATTAATGCAACATACATGTATGTTTATTTATATACAGGTTGTATATACTACGAGTTTTGGTTAGAAGAATATAAAAAATAATAAAAATTGCATTTTGAAATTTGGCAAGTAGCAGTTTAGGTTAGCTTTTTTCGATTTAAAGTATCTTTTATTTAAAATGGTGCCCCTCAATTTCCATAATCGATATAAATTTCTGAGATAATTTTAAAGCTAGTTTGTCTCATAAACGGGAATTGCGATTAACTGCGTCTTATGCTTCATCAAATACCGCACAATGCAGTACGATTTAATTGAATCTTGCACAATTAGAGCCAGCAAGTACCCATTTATAGTTAAATTTCATAGTTTAAACATTATTTCGTAAAACAGAAGGAATAATTGCTTATAATAATTGCTTAAAAAATAAATCTTCAAATACCCTATCCAATCACATATATTCTCTTAAGAATATTTATTTGCGCTGCGCACTGAATCATTTCGATATACAGTTGATTGAACACATTACGCGCCCTATCTGTTATATTGTTTTGCTGGTAGAGGGTGTACTGTATTAAATGAGGTGCACCCGGAGGATCCGTAATACCTGTACAACACTTCACGCGCTATTTAGTTCATCTATCCGAAACCACTACATACATATATCATACAGTTATTGTTAGAGTGATGAATAAATAACTTAGTGTTAGTCTCATCTCTCGTGCTTGTTAGATTATGAAAATACAAAAATATTGTACCTAATCTTAGACTATTAAGTATAACATATAAAGAGCTTACAACAATATGAACATTTACTAAAAATTTCGCTAATAAATATTGATTATTCAACTTTTTTTTTGTTTCAAGATAACCCTATCGTCAATTAAAGGCAGTAATATTAATTCTCCATCGTATAAACAGTCCGAAAATATGTTAAAAAGTGAAAAAAAGGAGCCACATGTAAAAAACTTGGTGCTGACGTCATTGTGGAAATAGTAATGAAGTCATCACTTTTATTTTCTCATTTAAAAGGTCGGACCTTATGCGATAATTAATAACTTATAGGACAATATACAAATAGTTTGTGGAGTTACATTGCACAAAACAATACCAAATCAATGAACATTTATACGCTATACAATACATTGCATAGATGTAACCACAATTTTAAAACTAAATAAATATTCTATGAGTATATTCTATTAAAATTGGTGACCATATGGAACACCGGCGATTTGGCCGAGATATTAGTATAATGCCTGTACGTTATGAGAAAGTCAACTGATCGTGTGTAACACGGTGGTCCTCGCCAAACCACATAACATCTTATACTATTTTTATTATTACTATCTTCCAATGAACTAAAATTATGTTGCTGCAGCAATGTCACATAATCTGAACAACCATCGGGATAAGTATTGCTAACTTTAGAGCTGAGATATTTGAGGAATTTCTTTTGAATACATTCTATACAAATAAGCTGTAGTAAAGCTACCAAATTAAGTTAACATACCCAAATTTGGACTGAACAAGAGCGGAAAACATAACAAGTTTTTATTAGGAACCCCAGGGATTTGGAATCAGAAAGACATATATAGGTCAGAGAAGCTTAATTTTGAGTTAAAAAGTACTCCCAAATACTTCACTTTTTCTGTTCTTGTAACAAATGTAGACTGAACAGTGTATTTGAAAATGATTGGATTAGAGCGTTTGGTTCAGAATATACCACTCATTAATAAGGGTAAAATAAGTCTGCAACTTAACATAGTTGACTAGCGAATCGCTAACATTCTAGATTTTGAGAACGTCCACATATGCTAAAAACTCATATCGCAATTTATCAAGTAAGTCATTTAAAAAATATTAAATCATAATGGTCCGAGACTGGAATTCTACGAAACCCGAAGTGATATTCTAAAGTGAGTGGACGAATTCATAACCACTCTTTCCAAGGAGGTACAAGAAATCAACTTCATCAGTGAAGGGCAGAAGTCAATACTCTCCAGTTTAGCACAAAGTAAGTTGTGGTTAATGTGATCAAAAGCCCTAGCAAAGTCAGTGTAAACCACATCGACGAGATATATACTAGGTGATATTTGTCAACCTGATTACAGTGGATCTGCCCGATATGAATTCGTGTTGATAGATTGACAAAAATGGTTTAACATTAAAGTAAAAGTTTTGTAGGTGGGGTGAGTATCAAAGCTTAATATTCAGCGTTGGTATTGTAGTTTTCAAACAATAAAAATTGCATGTAAAGCATAAAAATTAATAGTGAGATTTTTGCTTTGAAATTTCTTCCTTAAGTAATAAATTTCGTCTAACCAAGATACGGTATACTTTTTTATTACATTGTAGATGACGTAAACCTTAATAGGTAATAAGTTACCTACATTTATTATAAGTGACGATGTAGATATGGGTCGCGTTTAATTTAGAACGGAATTATTCCTTCAAGCGCGCGTTTCCCCACATAGGATGACTTGTAAAATAAATTAGAGCCCGTGTAATGAACAATGCCTTTCCGGGCGCCCCGATTCCTCAAAATACTCCTGTTCTCCAATTTCACGTTTTCTCCCAACCTACCTTCGCTGAGTATAATTCGATTTGTTCGCGATAGTTCGGCAGCGCCGGTAGAAGCAAGAAAACCGTCTTTTATCAGCAGAATAATTTATAGCCACGTTAATACCGACACGTCTTTGCTGTTTCGGAACAAATCCTTACCCGTTTTTAACGTCCCTCTATTCCGCGATCCGGTTCAATACAACATCCCATAAGCATGCAAGAAATTCCATAAAACGAGTCAGGATGTTACAGGCCAACCTAGGAAATTGCTTGTTTTGCTTAATATTAAACTCCAACGTCAAAACATGTAATAAATGTTTTTAATTGGCTTTAGAGCAAGCAAGCATTTTAGACTGTTTCTTTTAGATATTTAATAAATGGTTTTACATTATCGACAAACTTTTAGTACAAAAGGTGATTTACAGATCCGTAACGAAGTTTTAACGGTACTACCGTTCAAACAACTTCAATTTTAGAGTAAGTACTTCCATATTGTCTACAATATTTTTTTGCGGAAAATCGACTTTTTAGGAATAGCAGACAGACTTGTATGAAACATATCTGCACCATAATCTAATCCACATTCGTCGATTGTGCCTATTACTGACGTTACAACTAAATAGGTCCTGGCTCTCTGTTTTATTACATTACTGTTTCGGATATTCATAGTTTAGTTATATATCCTAGTTAGTTAGAATTCTTTTAGTATTGTAATATTCAGCATAATATACAATAATTCACATTTAAGGTCCACGAATCGAAAAGCGCAAAAAAACTACTTCGAGGTTATGACACCTTGTAGCCTAGATAAAGTAAAATCTACAGACCAACTTACTTTGGCAGAAGATAACTGAATTGGAATTTGTACTGGAATAGGGGCAAATAATATCTTGTGTCACTAACAAAAAAAGTGTTCTTCTTCTATTTGTGCTATCTCCGTCATCGAAGGTTGGCGATCACCTCATCAATATATAGCTGCTCTAATAAGGTCTTCAATATTTAGTCCGGTCCAGTTTCTAATATTCCGCATCCACGAGAGCTATTCCTCGTCCATGAGAGCTGAGAGCTTCTTTCTGCCGATTCCACGTCTACTCTCTACTTTCCTTGGACTATAAGCTGAAGTAACCGATATTTCCTATTTCTTAAAACGTGTCCAAGGTAAATTGTCATTCTTACTTTAATTATGTGAAGCAGATCTAGATCTTTACGGATTCTCCTCAAGACTACCTTATTCGTGTTGTGCGTTGTCCAGGGGATTTTCAAAATTCTTCGGTATGTCAACATTTCATGAGCATTCATACGGTTCATATTAACAGTCTTTAGAGTCTACGTTTCCACCCTGTACAGTAGTGTGGACCAAAGGTAACGGTTTGCAAATCTTAAACGTAGTTCGACATTTAGTTTTGGCTGCTCAATCCTAGATTTTAATTTAACATCCTGATCCAGCTTCAAGTCAACCCAACAGCCCAGGCGCTCAAAACGAACAACCCTGCTCAATATTGCCCCCTCAATCCGCATGGGCAGCGAGACGTTTAAATTACGGCATATCAACATCACGTTTGTTTTGCTGATGTTTATGGCCATATTCAATTTTTTGCATGTTATACTTTGTAATCCTAGATCACTATCAGCAACTAATATAGTATCATCTGCATATCGAATAGTTGATGTGTTAAGTCCGTTTATTTTTATCCCGTCAGTGCAATCCTTGAGCGTTCCCGCATACAAGTATTTGGAGTATGTATTAAAAAGAGTACAACACGCGTCCTTGTCTCATCCCCTTACAAATGTTAACGTTGTTCGATGTTATTTCCCAATTGTATTTTTGCAGATTGATGCCAGTACAAATTTTTCAAGTCCCTGATTCATACTATCTGGTCCGATCTCTTCCAAGAACCTAAAAATTTTTCGTTGCCTTTAGATTGTTGTTTGCCACCTCCAGAACTGTTAAATTTGTTCCAGTGTGTCGTTTATATTATTTTCTATGTTTGCTTTAAAGTTATAAGCTGTCGATTTAGTTGTTCCGATGTAGCTATTTTAATTGCTTCTTCTTTTAGGATTCCCATGTCTATCCTGTTTTCTCATTTTTCATTTCTGTATTATTTTTAGTTTGAAGCGCACAATAACCGGGTTGTAATCCGACCCCATATCGGCCCCAGAATTAGTTTTCACATTCATTATTTGTCTGCGAAATCTTTGATTAATAAAAACATAATCTATTTTATTCCTTACGATTTTATTATGAATGTGTTGCGGAGACGTCCATGTACGTAATCATCTGGGGTGAAGTCTAATAAGGTGTTTGTGATACCATATTATGAATTTGGCGGAATTCTATGCATCTATCTCCACAGTCATTGCGTTCACCCAAACGAATCAAAATTTTATCATAAAATTAACTTCAATAAAATAATCAATCAAAAGAAAATCATGAACAAATAATGGAACAACAAAGAAACAAAACCTGAAGTAACAGTCCAAAGGGGATGAAAATGTTAAAAAGACATCTTTACTGACACAACGAAACGTGTAACAAACATATAAGTGATCTGTAAAATGGCGTGAAAAGTAACTTTCTATGCAATGTTGTACAGTCGTATAAAATTAACCCAAAAGCAACACAATTTTTTGTTTTCTACAAACTTCGAATAAACTATACCGCACAGTATAGTATTGCTTATGCATGATATCCATTTTCTTTGTAGCAAGGCATAAGATTTACGAAACTTTTTACTTTTCTTAAATATAAAATATACATATTTTTTTCAATTTATTTTTGGTTTTATTTGTTGCTTAGTAAGTTCCTGATTTTTCTCTCATAATCATAGGCAGAATATTGTTTTCTTTTCTCATATCACCATCATTTATATATGTACACTGACTCGGAGTCCTTTAAGCATAACTTAGTTTTGTTTAGAAATTTCAACTCATTATCGTTTTATAGTATCATATTTTACAGGCTTATCTTCAAACGTCGACCATTCCAAAACTACACAGCCATACGTCATGATTTATGTATAATCCTGAATTTATCGCTAAAATAAAATCTTATCTTTCGCTATTCACGGTGTAGTTTTGCTACGCCGTAGAAAGCCGAAGCTTCACTAGCATAAGCTAGATATGTTTGTTCTCCTTTCAACTTCCTCAATTGTGTTCCGTATAGTCGTAAAGCTTTGAGTGGAGTGGAAGATTATATAGATGCACACACATCTATACATATACAACGGCTCGGTGTACTGACCGAATATTGGTCGTTGGGGACGCATCAGGATCACGCGTAAAACATCCTTTATACCGTACTTTTCTAAAGATATAACGGCCGTCTTTCATTCATAGAATCTCGATAACTTACATCAATATAATATTTTATATTCTTACAGTTTATTCTTACAATTACTGTAAAATTCTACAGGGTTGGAAGTGTTGAAAGTATCAACACAATACAATAGTTTTTAAAATTTCCTTAAATAGAAAGTATCAAAGAAACCTGTTTTATATTTTCAGTCGTAAGATATTTCACTACACAAGGTGGTGGAATTTGTATCTTACTCTTTTTTAGTAGTACGTAATCATAACAACTGAAACAAGCTGCTATTACAATAATAACCATATAATCGAATGTCTTTTGTCTATATGGGAAGTAACAAATAAAAGCTGTTACACTTGGCCTTTGTTTTTAGTATAAAAATAAAAGGTGGAAATGGTCGACACATTGCAATTCCCTCTACTACTATCACCATATCTAACCCTACAATTCAAGTGATTATTCTTGGCCCTATCTAGTGCCAAAAACATGAACCACTTGTCTGCAAAAGTCAGACACAGCGTAAAGAAGCGAGTACAGCTTCCCGCCTTTCTCTTCAGCAATATGTGGATTGCTAGTCCCGAGAGAGCACCCACACAAAGAGCACTGCATAGGGCAACTGCACATGTGAATGATATCTCAGGTATTTAAAACACATCTAAAGGAATGCCTAAAAAATAACACCAAAGATAAGAACGCTGTAAATACAGCTTTTCTCATTGTATTGGTGAAATTGTTAGATACAATGAGAAAATCTGTATTTACAGCGTTCTTATTTTTTTGGTACAGATCATATGTTCTCATTCGGACTTATTCTTTTTTACAACCAAAAAGTGTAGTACCAAATAATATGGCGATAAAAAAAACCTAAGCTGTTGGGAGGGGACAGAGATTTGGGTCGTAATACAACGGTGACAATAACATTAACCCGGAAACGTTAACTATGAACACCTTTTCAATTGTAAAATAATTGGAACTTACATACTTAACTGATGACGATTGCAAGGACTGTGTGGATGTACAATTCACAGGTATAGCAGTAAACTCCACTCACACAAATTAATTAATTATGCGGAACGCAGCGTTTCGAGAGCACGTGGGCTCCCATTGTCAACCGTGTTACCGACAGTCGGTAACACGGCGTTCCGCATAATTAATTAATTTGTGTGAGTGGAGATTACTGCTATACCTGTGAATACATACTTAACGGATACTAATTACTACAAATGCTCTTTATAAATCATTAAGATTACAGTTCAAAAGTTCAGTCCATATATTCTAACTGGCACGTATACACCACAACAGGAAGTAACGCAGGTATGCTAAGGAAAGGTTTTGCAGCTTTATATAACAAATATGGTAAAAACTAATAGTTTTTACCGTATTTGTAGACTTACCTTTCACCGAGCTTATTTATTATTATTATTTATTTATAATTTCCTTTATTGTAATAGTATTGTTAGAGAGAATGCACTGCTAGACTCCCTCTGAGATCGGCTAGCGCATTAATATCAGGCTAAATTAATAAAATTCTTTATGTAATCGTGGATGACAGTTTTGTCGTGATATATTTTACATTTGAATTCAATTTCCAAAATTCCCTTTTGCTCTTATTATCTAAAAAAATCTCTTTCTTTTGAAAATGAGTAACTTAAACAACAGGACAACGGTAAAATGAAATTATTCCATTAAAAGTTTATATCACAAAAACCAATATAATTAATGTAAAATTTTTATACAATAATATTTAACACACACCCATATATACACAGCAAATAGCAAGTATCGAATCCAAGGCCTACATCTCTATCTCTAAAAACGCATAGGAATTGTTTGCCATGATCAGCTTACCGTCATTTGTCACTTAATATTAGGATTTAGTGGTGATGTTTGACCGTGATCGCCAAGCGACACGTTAGATAATTGACGGTTAGCGTGGGTAGCTAATACAGAGCATGAATAGAGCATGTGTGCTCCTTGTTTATGCGAATTTCACCAGTTATTCAGAGAAAAATATCTCGGATATTATATAAAATATACTGGGTGAACCACCGCTGATCCAGCACAAAACTTCGATATAATCTTGCGTCTGGCGTCACGAGCGTCCTATTGCGTAGATAAAAGATTCTCCGATCCAGAACACAAAAGTGCGTGTGTGAGTATACTTGTCATAATTATTCATTAATTCAAATTTCAAAAAGAAAAAAAAATTAGCTAGCTAGGGATTGCGTTAGGTATTTGTCGAGATCACTATCCGATATAAGTGATGTAACACACTATAGTACATTACGAGCCCTAAGATATCGCTTACATATATATATATATTGTGGTAGAAAATAGGCTCTTAATTTGCCGAATGGGTGCTTTTATTTATTTTGTTTGTTTTAAATTCAAATGTAAATAATTGAAATAGCCAAATGTAAGATTCTATAAATATATTGACAAACCAAAATGTATATGTATTGCTTTTGAACAATATTTCTTTTTTAACAAATACCTAATACAATCTCTGTCTAACTAAATTTGTAAATTATAAACGAAATAGAAAATTAAAGCAAGAGAACTGTGACTTTGACACAGTCGTTATTTTAGATCAGGTCAGACAGTAAACAGACTCTTGATGGAATGAAATTATTTACAAGTAAAGGCTGCCGGGCGTGCCATCCATCCGACGTACGAGAAATTTTTGAGATAGTTTGTTTTTATTTCGGAGCGATACTTATTTTAATAATATGATAAAAATGTGTGAGTATTGTACGTCTTTTAGAAATAAATTGGGAAGAAATTATTGTTAATTACAAAAGTAGGTTTACGAAAAACGATATATAGTGTAATGACATGAATTATTGTCTATTATTTTACCAATGAACTTTTTCTAAAATTTTACTAGTTTACCTATTCCAGATATATATATATTCTTTTTCATGGGCGCGGCTTTAACCCCAAAGAGCAAACTCGGCCAGTACCTCGCCTATTGTGCACCCATGGGATTTTAGCTCACTCGACCGGGTTGTACTTCAGCAACATAGTCCATAATCCGCTCGAGTGGTAATTTTCCTAACTTGGGTCCGTCAAGCTGAGCATCCCCAAGGTGAACCTGTCTTTCCCTGCAGACTGCTGGGCAGTCGACAAGAAGCTGCACAGGAGTTTCCTCTGTTCTCCCGCACTTTCTACATGAAGGAGAGTTTACTAGACTCATGCGATGCATGTGTTTATTGAGTGCGCAGTGTCCAGTTAAGATCGCTGTGAGTGCTCTCAGTTTGGTCGTGGTCATTAGGACTGCCTTACACAGTCTTCCCTCACCTGGATAAATCCCGAGAGATTTACAGTGTCTTAAACCGTCTACACCGTTCCAATAGGACCGGTGATTGGCGGCCAGCTCGGATCTAACGTAGGTCTTAATACTGCCATAGGTACTCCCACACGTCGGTTCAGGACCTGAGAATGGTCGTCCACTGGCATCTTTTGCTAGCAAATCAGCTATTTCGGTCCCTTTGATCCCCGAGTGGCTTGGCACCCATCTCAGCGTAACGCTGCAATGTTCCGCCAGTTGTTGCAGCCTTCTATGGCACCCCAACACCACTTCGGAGTCAAACTTGACAGCTTGTAAAGCCCTAAGACCGGCTTGGTTGCCCGATACGATTTCCACCGCTTCCAGGTCATGTGCGTAGTTCAGAGATTTCTCTGCACATGTCTGGATGGCAATTACTTCTGTTTGAAAGATGGAGCAGGAGACCCCTAGACTGATAGCCTCGCCATCCGGTTCTCCCTCGTTCCAAATTCCAATACCTGTGCCATTCGAGGTTTTCGAGGCGTCCGCAAACCAGCGGCAAATCCCAACAAAGCTATACACGGGCCGAATTTTGTCGGTCCTCATTGACAGCGGTGCTGTCTGTTCGATATAGTTGAAGATGTTGGTGTGGTCTCCGAACTGGCCAGAGAATACCTTGCACCCACTACATTTGACTCTGTAGGCAGCTAGGGTTGCTTCTGACCTCAGCAGCAGCTGCAGTGGCAGAAGCCCAAGGATGGTCTCCATCGCCAGGATCTTGACCGCGTAGCCTTGATTGGTCACCATACTAGCGATGAATAAGTTATAGTTGGTACTATAACTCTCGCGTATAGCCAGTGAACCATTGCTGGTTTTAGGCCCCACGTTCGACCAAACATTCCTCCGCACGCCCAAAAGGCCTTTGTGGCTTTGTTTGTAGCATGTTCCAGGTGTGACTTGTACGTCAATTTGGAGTTCAAAATCACACCTAGATATTTAACCTCTGTTGACAGCAATACTTTGGAGCCGAAAATGGACGGACACCGGAGTTTGGGAAGCTTCCTCCTCCAGGTAAACGGTACCATAGTCGTTTTACTAGAGTTAACATTTAACCCTTCTTTTCGGCACCATGTTTCTATGAGCCTGAGTGCGACTTGCATCCTTTCGGATAGCACGCCCTCAAACCTCCCGTTGACCATGATGGTAATGTCATCGGCGTAAGCCTGCGCGTAAAAGCCCGCCCTCCGAAGATCGGATAGCAGATCATCCACCAACAGGCACCAGAGCGAAGGCGATAGCACACCGCCCTTCGCGCAACCGGCTGCCACCCTCGCCCCTATGTTGCAGAGGTTCATGGATACATGGACTGTTCTGTTGTTTAGCATGGAGGTGATCCACCTTGTGAGCGTTGGCTCGACTCCACGTCTAGTGCCCTTAGTACGGTACATAGAACTGGGGACAGCAGGGCCCTGTTGTAGCAGTGCCGGGAAAATGCCGTCCCTTCCGGCCGATTTAAAAGGCTTAAAAGATTCGATGGGCCAACGAATTTTAGAGACTTGAATAATTTTCCGAGCAAGATTCTAGTCTACTCTCCGTGCTCTACAGTCAGGTATCTGAGGGCTCAGTCCCTTACATTCAACTGAGTTTGAATGATCTCAGAACCAGGAAATTGCACCTCTAGCAATTGCTGGAGAACTTGCTCCTCTGTCTCGGCTTTTGTGCCGTCTGACTTGCTTAGGGTCCCAATCCTACTTAGTCCTTCCCTCGCAAGAACTTTCCGAATTCTGGAACATTCAGGAACTGCCTCGAATTCCTGACAGAATCTTTTTCAAGAATCTCGTTTCGCCTTCCTTAAGGCGCGATTGTATCTGGTCGGGACGCTTTGTATTCGTCCCATGAACCAGATTTTTTACACTTGTTATACAGTTTTCTGGTCGCCGTCCTCAGTTCAGACAACTCCCTGGTCCACCACGGCGTATCTCGGTGTGTTGATCTGATTTTAACTGGACAGCTAGCTTCATAAGAAGTAATTATGGCAGACTGCAGGCTCTCTGCTAAAAGCTCGATATCTACAGCAGTTTTGATTCTTCTAGGACAACGCTCTAGTTCCTCAATTAGTCGCTCACGATAGACGTCCCAATTACAGTTCCTAGGATTTCTATACGACATCTTACTTACCTGTGGCAATTCAATATCGAATCTTATGTATCTGCGATCGGAGAGAGACGGCTCATCCGACACATGCCATTGCTTCACCCACCTTGCGAAACGTGGCGTGCACACAGTAACGTCAATAACCTCCGCACGACTCACCGTTACGAAGGTGGGCTTATTTCCACGGTTTAGAGTAACTAGACCGTTTGTGACGAAGTGACTGATAAGTGACTCACCTCGTTTATTGGTGTCTGTGCTGCCCTAGATAGTGTGGTGCGCGTTGGCATCGCATCCAAGCAAGAATTGCAGCTTGTGTGCTTCTGCATAAGACATCAACGTTTTCACTTCCGAAGTGGGAGGTGGGCCCTCTTGGACGTACGGGAGGTAGGCTGATCCCAATAAAAGGTCTCTCGTCCCGCTGTTGTGCATCCATTGGATTTTTACAGTAGTCAGGTCTCTAGGGCAGTGATCCCTGAGCATTAGGAAATTCAGGTTCCTCTTTACAAGCAGGCAGGCTCTGGGATTGGGGTCTAAGCCGTGTACCAAGGTCCATCCCCCAATTGTTAAGCGGCACACCTTGCCCTTGATTATCCAGGGTTCTTGGATGAGAACAATATCAATGTTTTTGTTAACTACAAAAGCTTGTAGTGCAGCCGTTGCCACTTTGCGCATTGAGATTGATTTGCAGCAGTTTCAAGAATGTTAACATTCCTATCCTGCTAAATCACTCCCCTCGCTTGGTGGAGTACGCAGGGGGTCCACCATTTGAGATTCCAGGAGGTCCGTTTAGTATGCGCGGTTCCGCGGAGAGTCCACAGCCGATCCAGTCCCATCACCCCTACCCGGCTCCGGAGTTGACAGATTGGATGGCGGGACCATGCCACGATGGTGTCCATCCGTTCCCGTGCTTTCGCCTGTTCTTTCGTCTTCCGACCGAGTAGCCTAAACGAGACAGACGAGAATTGTAAATGCAGTCTACCATGGTAGGTATTCTGCAGGACTTTCCACGAGCTCTCGTCCATGGCTACCACCATCTGCTGTCCCTTTGGGTCCGCTTTGGTGCTTACCACTCTCCAAGAACTCATCGGAAGCTTCTGATTCTGCACCTTAAATCGGTGCAGGATTTGATGGCTCTCCATTTGGGGTCCCGGAATCCAAACCAGAGCCTTAATGGGTTTAGGCAGGTCATCTCCTCTGGCCAGTTTCAGCTTGGTGCCGTCCCAGAGAGCGCAGTTTCGGACAACGCCCGCAAGCCACGAGCAAGTGCCCGCGTCCACACAGGCGGCCCTCAACATACCAGCCCGGTGTCGGACCTCGCTGAACTTTGGTTCGGGTGCTCCTACGTTCAGCTTACCCAGCTCTTGCAGTATGCAGTTTCGAATAAGCTCCGCCTGCTCCTGGAAGATGGAACTTTCGGGATAATTTTCAGGCACAATGGCCATCCGAATATCCGTGAGTGCCCGACTGTAGGACTTCTCGGTTTCAATGTTCGTCTTTGGACGTTTCACGGCTGCTTTTGGAGTGCTACCATCAGACAGATTTCGCTTTACTCCTGTAGCTTTAGAGTGGCTGGTACCCGGTTGAGCTTCAGGAGCTTCCCTCGCAGGCTTTTCCTTTTTCTTTTTTAATTTTAAAGTTGTAAATTGATGTCAACAATGGACAACTATAGTAGATACCTATTTAATACACAGACAGAAAACTGTACGCAATAAATATTATAAGTAAGGGAGAGAAATATCAAATATAAAAGTATAAGAAAAAATCATTAATATTTTAAGTGGTTTCAATATTAATAATACATATCATTACAATGTATATAAGAGCGTATCGGTGAGTGTAGAATGTCTCTCCATTATAATATTAGGAAACTGGGAAAAGCACCGTTGATCCTGACGAGAACTTTCAAATAACCTTGAGCCTTCTGTCGCCGGCGTCCTATTGGGGAGATAGAAGATTCGCTGATTTACACATAAACATCAAATTACGTGTAGGGGTAACTAAAGAAAACGACTTCACAGCAGCAAAATTGTTATATAATACACACATATGTGAATTACACAACCATGCACTCCTTACAAGTCTTGGAATATAATAAATAATTTTGCTGTAATAGTCCTTATATATATGGTATGTACAAACGAAACTAAAATAGTTTAATTTAGAGAGAACACTTAAAGACAATTTAATCAGGACTATTTGTCAGTTATAAATTAAATAATAAGTTTGTCACAATTACATATGCTATAAAATTTCATATACCTTTTGAAAAGCAACCTTCTTCACAATTTCTTATTTTGTAAAATTTGTTTCAGTCTTTTGTATTTTACTCACCGGAAAATACCAACAAATGTAGAAAATATGTGTTCTTTAAGGAACTCTTCGGGATCCACGTATAAATAGAATAAAGCCATAAAGTTTGAGGCATAAATCAACAGTTTACCGAAGTTAACTTTTCAAACTTTTAAGCCACATTTTCTGTCAGGAATCTTTTGCTTCCAAACTCTTCCGGATTTGAATATCAACTGTGTTGCTTTTAAAATGTATATTTTTGCACGTTAAATTCGTGAATTTTATGTACTAAATGTTGCTTTGAAGTACGAAATTAAACATATCGAGTCAATTCGAATGTATGGACCCAAAACAAATTTAAAATATCACGCGGTGGCAAAATTTAACGAATTTATAGACTTCTAATTATAAGTGACGCATTTATAAAAACGGACCGAGCGAACAGTTTTAGTTTTGAATTTGATTACATTCATTAGTATTTATATAACGCCATGAATGAATATTTTCTATGCGAAAAATTAAATCAGCGGTGTGATGGCATAATGGAAGCAATCCATGCGTATGTTAATAGGATATTCTTTATACGCTTTTCGAAATTTGAAATGAATATACTACTTTGTAAGAAAATTATACAAGGATACTTCGTTATGTTCGACGTTTCCCTTATTTTCTTCACTGCTGACTGCATTACTCTAGAAAACTGTAAAAAGACAGACATCAACAGAATTGCTACAAAACCTTTTGTATATTAAGTCAAATTATAGCTTTGTTTCAAGTTCCATTCGTAAGGGATGTCGCTCTCGGAATCAGGCAAAATAGTAAACGAATCTGATATGCTATGTAAGAAGGTTAAGGGTACAATAGGTAATTCTATATATGATAAATTTAAAAAAGTGATAAATAAAAATGCGGGGTATTTGAAATTGATGAAAGTTAAGAAAATTTTGGAAGGTGAAACAGTAAACGATTTCGACTTTAATTTTAGTTTAGAATGTATTGCAAAGTTAAAAAATGCACCAATTACATCTGTGAATGTTGAAAGAAGTTTTTCTATTTCGAAACATATGAATTCTGATAGAAGACAAAACTGTCTTTTACACAATTTTGAAAAACATTTAATTATAAATTGGTTTAGAAACACGTTGTAAAAAAATTTTGTGCAATAAAGTTAATGCTTAAATTTCTGCTCTTATTTATTTTATGTAAAAATTTTACATATTGTTCCAATCTTTTTGCATATATGCCCCGGGATTATGATTATTTTCTCAAAAATCGATGCATATATATGCGCATATATTCCAGTTTTTCTTTGCATATAATTCCGTCTCTAGTTATAACTAACTCCTCTGCTTGGACCTATTTTTTATTTATTGTGTATAATCGTTTTTACGGGCTTATTTTGATAAGTGAAGAAAAATAAATAAACGAATTGAAGATATGATACCTTGATACTTACTTTTTTAAATTACTTCTTTAAAGTCATGTGTACATACTTTACAATGTTCTAATTTGAGGTTACTTTTTGAAGCTATAATAGAACACACAAACTGTTTAAGATATAACGACATCTTTATTTTAAATGCTTGTACAAAAGTTGCAATTTAGTAATGAAAAATAGAATCTTGTAAATAACCCCCTGTAGCTAGACGCCAGGCCTCCTTTGTCTTACCATAATTTTCAATAACATTTTGGTATAACTGTGACTCACTTTAACGAATGCCATTAACAGTTTCAAATAACCGCAAAAAGCCAGAAGCACTAACTGCATAATCTAGCCGGTCAATTATTGTTTCTCTTCAATAAATTATTTTATTATCATATATTGGTTTAAAACATCTATTGTTTTTGCAGCCGTATGATATGTGGCATCGTCCTGCTGAGACCAAATGTTTCCCAATTCATTAAACAAAAAGTATTCTAATCATGTTTCGATATTGAGCTCCAGTAGCTGTAACAGCATTGCCATCTTCATTTTCAAATCGATACGGCCCAACCACTTCACTAGTCCAAAAACCACACCAAATAGTTATTTTTTGCGGATGTTACAGTTTTTCCAGACTTTTTCATTAAGTTTCTTAACGCCAGATTTAGCAATTTTATTTATTTATAAATCCAGCCAGTTAAAATTTAACACCATAAATCTTACTTGTATGGTTCACTTTACGAATTGGGAACAGAAACCACAGTCCACCGGCTCTATTTCTTGAATAATTTGAAATTTGAAAGGTTTTACATGAAGCTCTTAGTACTAAATACGGTGGTCCTTTAAATGTTTAATTACTGAGGATCACGACAAATTGATGTTTTTGGATCCCCATTAGCACTACATTTCCAGCTATAATATTCCGAATTTTCAGTTTGCCAGTGCTCTCTGTTCGTTGATAACATGCGAAACTTATTTCTGATAATTCTGTAATGTTTTCATTTGATAGATAATTGGTTACTGATTTTTTCTGGAACATTAAAACCACCTTTTCAAGAAGCAATGTTTAAAAAAACAATATAATGAAATGCAATAATTAACAAAATGCATTTATACGCCACCGGCTTTCCGTGAACCTATTATAAAAATTACTTACAACCGTAATATACAAATTTAGTTGTTTGACTCTTTCCATTAGTTATATAGCCTAGCTCTGTATTGCAGCAATTTGCAAGAATTTACATTTAAAAGCAAATAACCCAACGGGTGGCTGTGCAGTTTGGTAATTGTCGGTGTAAATGCACGCGGGAGAGGTAGAGTTCGAGGTATTTTATGTGCAAGATTGCTAGAGATAGAAGTAGAGATTGCAGCTGGGACAATGTATTCGATATACGACAAAGGCTCAATTAAAGGAATTAATTAAACAGATATGGATGTATGTGTATTGTGTGCATGCGGTATGTGCGATACTGCGGAGTTCTCGTCCGCATTAGGGACTATTTTAATAATAACTTTACCGCTGTGCGATTATAACCGTGGGATATAAAGTAGCACCAACTGCAATTTATACTATTCTTGTACACAGACTCTTCAATATTAAACAATGTTGTTATTAAATAAGTATACGAAACGTTACCTTATTTAAATTCAAAGCTTTTATTAAACATTATTAACTTTCTAATGTTGCACATAATTGGCAGTAAAAACTAATGTTAATTAATATAACATCTACAAATATGTCTGTAAACTAGTGTCGACATTTTAAACACGACACTGTAGTGTTTTAGCATATTTATGCATGTTTTAAAGCAAAGGCTGCTGAAGGGTATAAAGGCGAGCTTCAATATGCCCCTTGGTTAATACTTAAACGTTTACTGGAGTAATTAGTAGTGTAATTTGCAATTTTGCATGTGGTCCGAAATAGGAACACACCGCAAACAGTGAAATACAAGGGGTTACAACACTATGTTGGTGAAATCCTTGGACTGAATTAAAGACAGTGCAGCACAAGTGGTGGTAGATGTGTTTTTAAATACATCATGGTAAGCCTGAGAAATTCACATGTGCAGTTCCCCTTGGACTGCCCTCGTGCTGCGCCCTCTCGGGAGAGCAATCCACGAATTGCACGAGAGAAGGGTGGGAAATTGTATCCGCTTCTTTTCGCTGTATCTCACTTTGCAGACAAGTGTTTCTTTCTTTTGGCACTAGTTAGCGCTAGGAATATTCACTTGTATCGCAGAGTTAGGTATGCCGATAGAAGCAGCGAAGGAATTACATGGGTTGACCATAAAACCGCTCGAAACCATGCTGATGACGCCGGGTAGGCAAAAACATGTTCGTGTGTTAGCGTTTTATGTCTCTTCACATGTCTTTCTCGTGAATTGATTTCACTAATACCATGAGAAAGCTGTATTTACAGCGTTTTATTATCTTGGTGTAACATAGTAGTTAACCTAACACACTACTTTATTTAGATTGAATGTATAATTATATTAAAATAAATAGTTAGTTACCTGAATTCAAAATTCTAGGGTTTCTTAAGTTAGAAACGCAAATAAATTAATGGTAGGTTGCACTTTTATAAGTATTTAGAAGAACACATACATCTATATATGTGTAGTCACGAATATTGGTAATGGTGTGAAAGAAACATATGGGGGTAGGAATACTTTTATCTGATACTTTTGGCAATGAACAGAATTTTCGGCTATTTTAAGTTAGATAAATCTATCTCTCCCTCGGTTTAGATAATACAATCCCTACTCACAAAATATATAAAATGTCTTATCCTTCTTCTTTAAATAGCCTTCCGTCCAACAGATTATCTATATTCTACGCTATTATGTAACCTAACCTAATACAGTGACGCGTTTCATACATAAAATCTATGGTATACAACACCAATTGTGCGACCTACAGCACTTATTGAACATCTGTTTCAAGTATATAAACTCTTGCCTGACAATCTCTTTTCCAAGCCAATCGATTTTTAAGAAAATCATTTACTAACTTACAGCTAGTCTAACTTCTTTCCACAAACAAGAAACTACTTGGGTCAAGTAGACTTCCTAATAATACCTCCATTCCCTGTGTGCACAAATAGGGTAAAACATAATTAAACGGGCAGCATTATAAGCAATTTTGCAAGATAAATTTGCAAATCGGTATTATTTTTAATGCTAATTAAAACGCAATGCCAAAAAAACAATTGCATAACAAAATATAGAAAGAATCAAATTATAATACCTTTAAACGGAATATTCTGTATATTAAAACAATTTGATCTGTGATATACAAGTTTTAATAAGATATATCTGCAACATGAATAATAAAGAAAATATCGGATGTACTACGTTATTTTAGAGATATCGTTTCATTGTATAAAACCCGTAGCAGGCTTCCTATACTCTGAAATAAAACGAATTCTATACTCGTAGAAATAATCAATAGTCAATAACCTACTTAACAAAAATTTCTTATGCGTTGAACTATTAAAAACAGTTTTTATTGCAAAATGAATATTATGAAAGACGTTGCGAAACATGAAGTTTTAGTGGACAATATTTTGAATAAAAACATTTTAATTTTCTTTAGATAGAAATACAGATAAAACAGTTCCGCCACAACCGAGACATTTTGCAAGTTTATTAGATCGTGTTTCTCATATAAACTAAAATACGCCATTTTTTTATTATACTTTATTAGGATTTCTATGTCAGAATTTAAAAAAACATTTGAATACGTTAAGCAATTGTTCCATATGATTTGCTGACTTAATTACTGTAGATCTGAATTTGGTAACTTAGGTGCATTCGAAACCATTTGGCATCGGAAAAATAATTAACGGCATTTTCACGCAGTCCTCCTACATTTTAAGGCTCCTGTAGTTAGGACAAGTTAAAATAGCTTATAACAACGGTTGGTCAAATCTTTGGCGTGCCATGTCAGGACCTGCCCGCACGTACGATTGATACGAAAACTATATATCATTATATGGAAGAACATTTTATCTGTATATATTTGATGAAGAATAGTAATACGCAATTGTAAAATAGGGTTAGACAAATGTTTCAGCTCGACAAAATCTAATTAAGCTGGACAATTCAAATACTTTTTTTATATTTAACGATGTTCAGAAACACCATCTGCCTATTAACTTAGTTGACATAGTTTCCATTAATAAATAATAAGATGTTACAGTAAGTAGATTATGGAAATACACACATTGATGCAAAACTTATCTAATATTGGTAACATGGTACAAATCTCTTGGGTTACGATAACAAAGAAAAAACAATTTAATTAAAGCGTTACCTTTTTTTAGGGAATCATTTCGGGAGAACACATTTTTGCTATCGTTATCTCAAGTAAACTTCCTTTTTGTGGACATTATCGATAGCCTACTCATCACACTGTTGTACTTTGTTCAATTGGCATTTCTGAATTACTTTTGTGCTTTCATTTGTTTCCCTAATAAATTTTTTAACCGACAGTGAAACCTTACATTTTTTCGATACGTTACCGCCGCCTTTCAGTTTCAATGTTGGTTTTACTCTACAAATACATTCATATATTATAAATTGAATCAAGTTCTAACTTCATTTGTGGTGAATACCTCGGGGGAACTTTCACTCAAAAAAATGTTTATTGGCTTAAGCAGTTTCTTTCGTGAAATACATATCGTTCCCCGTACATTTTTCTGTTGGTGTGGTTAATTAAGTTCTAAATTTTCACGTTTCTAATACTGCTTGTAAAGGAGGAATAGGAGCGTCTCTGGTAATTTATTCATAACTTCTACTTCTTTTTACTTACTTCTTCAGGAAGACAACACGCTTGTTACAAAATTAAGATATCGAAGCTCACAAACAAGAAGAAATACGAAAGCTTGAGGAAAAGATGAGAGACGTGGTTATTTCAAAAATTGAATTTTAGATTATGATCAAGTCTAGAACGACTTCCGAGGAATCCTGCGTCCGTTGGTACAACGATGGTTCGGCAGTGAGCACGCGCATCGTTCCTTCCGATTTCATACATCTAGATAACAGTGGAGCATAAAGAGCGTCGCTTCGCAAGGATCCATTTATTCGCCGGCTCTGCTTTATGATTTTAATATAAATGTAAAGATTATAAAGATGATTTTACGTAGATGGAAAGGAGAAGTTGAGAAACTTACGTATATACGATAAAGTTAGAAAGTATTTAGGAGACGAACAATCTAATAACCATTTGTACGATCATAAACAATAGTATTTTGACATTTTATGCGAGTCTTCGGGATAATTGAACTTATTCTGCGCAGTGAAATTTCTTAACTTTTACTAAATTTTTGAAATTATAAAAACCAAAAGACAAAAATCCAGAATCCATATTTCTTAGATAATCTCATTCGACTATTTTTTCTTTGCGTAATATAGCATTTAAGAAGCACATCTGATTGTTGAAATTGTCACTACTTTATTTAAAATTTGTTCAATCATCTCTTTTATACGAGGGCGACATGACATGTTTCCGGAATCGGCAAGAGATGGCGCACGAAGGTTGAAGTAGGTCCATTGGTCGGCAGGGGTAACCTTTTTTATGGCAACTGTCAAATCCACCACTATATATCGGAGACCAAGGAACCGTCAAAGGTGTGGACTTTTCCGTGTTAATCGGCTCCGAAGAAAGCAAAGATCGTTCCATCGGCTGGAAAGGTTAGGCTCATTTTTTGGGATTCCCGGGGTGTGATCTTCATCGACTATCTACAGAAGGGAATGACGACTACGGAGCAATACTACAGCAATTCATTGACCCGATTCTATGCAGTATTGAAGGAGAAACGGCCTCGTTTGCAGCGGAAGAAAGTAATTTTCCACCGCGACAATGCACCGGCTCATTTATCCCGCATCGTCGTGTCCAAATTGGGCGACTTGCGCTACGAATTAGTCTCTCATCCTCCATAATCACCTTATCTAGCCCCTAGCGACCTTTTCCTATTCCCGAACCCGAAAAAATCATCGACGGCTTGCAGAGATTGGAGCACCGTTTGAAAAAGTGTATTGATCTTCGAGGAGACTACATCGAAAAATAAAAATAGAAAACCACACCAATACCCTGATTTTCTTGTCGATTCTGAAAACGTTTTAGATCGTCCTCGAAACGCGATTATCTGGAACCCCTGTTTTCCAAATGACCGACTAAATTATTTTTACCATTTTCTATTCCTAACTGTCCAACAATGTGGATTTGGCATTACAAGAATCCATGTACTCTAACGTAACACGTTCCCAAATCCCAGTTTCGTAGTTTACAATTTTGTACCAATGTAAAATGCTTGGGCATTGTAAGAACAGAAATAGCATCGGCGTTGTACCTGATAAAAAACATATATTTGATATTTCTAATCTAGATACTAAATCAGACCTAAATCTGTGAAAGGAAACTAGGAAGGAAGTTTAATGAATTTGCCCCAATGAACAACATTGTCCTACGTAAGATGAAGTTCATAACTCGAGTGAAGGAACTTTCGATAGTACACTAATAAACTTTAAGACAAGGGAAGTTGCTTCAATCGTGAAAATGATAACCCAAGATAATTTTTAAATTCTTTAAACATCAATTTCTTTAGTAGAACTCCTTTGAATTAAAAGTATTTTCACTAGTTCATAATTCGGCTTTGTGCAATTGAAGAGTTTCTACAAAATTTTCCTGAGTTTGAAATATCGTTCAATTGTAATGCATGTTCTTAAAAACCTTCTACTACTACTTCTAGATTACAAGATTCATAAGGTCGGAATTATATTTTTTTAATTCAAAGAACGTTAATTACAATATCACAAAATAACTATCATCATCGAAACAACAACAAAGGCAGCAAGTGCGATGATTAATAATAATTGAAATGTAGATAGAATCATTTCAAGTCCAAACTGAAATAATAGTCGAAGTGTATGGCAAATGATTTCGAATTAAAAGAACACCAAAATTAAAACTTTCCTAAATTACCAATACGCTATGTACAGTAGTGGACGAAAGATAGGTGCACCGAAAATAATCTTATAATTTGCTTATACATTGGATAATTCATTAAACATTTGTGTTTTATAAAGTTTAATACTATGATGTAATTAACATAAAATAATTCATGGCATGAAAACTATATATTTTAATATGTTATGTAAAAAAAGAAAACTAATGCAATTTAGCTTGGACATAATAATAGGTGTAAATATTCTGTTATAAAGAAAATGGAATATATTATAGGTATACAAAACTATATACTTATTTTTCAATATTTTCTAGCTTGGTTATTATTCTTGGCTGATACGGATCTTCTAGACATTGAGTCTATTAAATGCGCACATTTTCTGCCAGAAGAGCATACCAGCATTTCTTGATAGCCTTTATTTTTAAATTTTTCATCCGACAACAATTTTTTTACATACTTCCAAAGGTTTTCTATAGGGTTTAAATCGGGTGCTGGCCTATTTAAAACATTCACTTTACTTCCACCAAAGTCATGCTTAGTGTACTTGGAAGTATGTTTAGGGTAATTGGCATGGCTAAAATCGCCAAATTAAAGGTAGATTGGTTGGATGAGACATCTCTATAGATCTCAGTGGTCATAATTCCTTCAATTCGTGTATCGATCTGTGCTAAGAAAAACATGCCCGTACCATAATGCTGTCATCTCCATGTTTAACTGTTTTCTTTATGTATCTAGAGTCAAATTCTTTATTCGGTGGTCGGCGATCGTAACTTGTACTATTAAAACCAAACAGATTAAACTTAAATTCGCCACTCCAAAGTATGTTCCTCCGTTTTTCTATACCACATCCAACATGCCTTTTCGAAAAGTCAATTCGCTGTAAATTTCCTTGTACTTCTTTCCTCCTTCGTAATTGTCGTATTATATTTCTCCTATTTTCGGTAGAGTGTTGTTTCCTGTCCATTTTATCTGTTATTATTATGTATGTAATTTGTCACTTCTATATAAGTAAGATCAAAATTGTTATTACCTTATAGATTTTCGGTTACAAAATATTAATGTTGCTTAATAACAGAATTTTTCTTCGTCAAATCCACACACCTACTACACTGAAACTGAGTACCCTATAAAGGCTATTCACTTACATTACTCGGGAAATTCCTTTCCATTCTTTATAACATAATAGCATGTACTGGACGTGTTTATCGAAGATACCAATAGATGTCATCATTATTAAGTGATAATATATAACATAATGTATTAAAAATTACTTTTACACCTATTTTTTTTTGTCTACCACTGTAATTAAAGATAACTGGTTTGCGAATAGTTGGTTAATATACATATTGGATACAGAAAATCAAACTGTAATCCAGTTATAGTTAAATCATAATGGTCTTCTCGTGTTCTACGAAATGAATAATGGGGTCCATTTGCAGGAAGATATCGTTATATAAAGAACATTTACGGATTGTATATCTACGTGTTAAAATTCGAGTAGATATAGCCAAATTGAATAATTAAACTAGGACAGTCTCTACAGTGAATTATTCATCGAGGTGCCATTTATAGAATACAGACAACGTGTAGCCAGAATCTAACTAGTAAATGCAATTAGTGGCGACGTTTATCAATTAATATTCGCACAATATGCAGGTAGTTTTTTGTTAAAGTATATGTAGAGTTAGTAAAGAAATCCTGGAACTGTCGGATAGTTCTGGTTGTTTGAGATTTTCTTTTTTTGAAATTTGGTATAGATACATATATTTAAAAATACCGAATCTGATATAACATTTTTTTCGCTTTTAGTTTGTCAGGAAATGCTTTATCTTTTAAAATGATACATCTAGTATATAATTATATTCTCGGATGCAGACTGAAAAATTACTTTCAGAAATCATATCGAAAAACGGTGAGATGATTTACGAGAAAGGCAATATGAGGAGAGAAAAAGCTAACACGCGAATATGTTTCTGCCTACTCGGCGACATCATCAGCATCATGGGCGTTTTTTCTCTCCTCACATTATCTTTCCCGTAAATGATCCCACCAATGCCATGAGTAGCTGTATTTCGCAGCATTATATTAGGTATTGCGTTCTAGGCATTTTTCGATGTGTTTTTTAACACATGATATTAAGTCTAAGGAATCTTTCACATGTCCAGTTTTATCAAATGCACTTTCGGTGCGCGTCCTCTTCAGTTTAGCAGTCCATGAGCTGCTTAGGGGAGGATTGGGAAATTGTATCGCTGTCTATGAGCGGCAGCCAAGTGTCTTGTTTCGGTACTAGATCGCACTCACTTTTGGCTGTCCGTCTTTTCAGAGTTATATTGGCAAAGAGGAAATTTGCAATGCGTGGTTGAGAAGATCGCTTGAAACCGCGCTGATGATGCTGAGTAGGCAGAAACATGTACGGGTGTTAGCGTTTTTTGTCTCATCGCACTATCTTTCCTGTAAATGATCCTACCAATGCCATGAGTAGCTGTATTTGGTAGCATTATATTTCAGAAATATCAACATTTATTGAGACTAAAATAAAGGCACAGATGTTCGGCGTTATTAGGATTTTATACATACGGCCTAACATATATAAGTATAGATATGCATGACATTCGCGCATATGTACTTCAAATATAAAGATAAATTGCAACAGCCACCTTCTAGGGTTCTCCAACTTCTAAATATGAAGCATTAATGAAGTTAATATAAATAATATGCAAAAATGTATCTAACGTAGGAAATACTGGTATTAAATGATACAGCTTGGTCGTATCTAAATATTATAAATAACATTGACATCCAAATATAGAAGTATAAAGTAGGTTTTGTATTAGCACCCAAATATATAATATAAACTAACTAAACCACTATTATATTGAAATCAAACTCTGTCGAATGGCAAAGGTGATAGAACTAGTAGATCCTAAGGATTAAAATTCCAAAAGTTCTGACAGAATCAAGCACTTGTAAATATATATATACATACGTTAGAAGAACAACACTAGTTTTACTTTAGCATATAAAATTGTATTCTTTTGTTCTTTAATGTATTGGTCGCTTTAAATAAATGAAGACCCAACAAACGATAACACCCTTTACCGAAATTTTTAGGAATTATGTATTTTGTTTGTAGCGTTCGATTAATCAAGGTAGCATAGCAATGAACTATATATTTTTTTTGTTCTTCTATTAACATTATTTATTTAAGTGTCACTGTAAAGTATATTCTGGACACTGCGCACTGAATAAACACATGCATCGCATAGGTCTAGTAAACTCTCCTTCATGTAGAAAGTGTGGGAGGGCAGAGGAAACTCCTGTCTACCTTCTTGTCGACTGCTCGGCAGTCTGCAGAGAAAGACAAGTTCACCTTAGGGATACTCAGCTTAACGAACCTAAGTTTGGAAAATTACCGCTCGAGCGGATTATGGATTTTGTTGTTCAGGTCCAACCCCGTCGAGTGAACTAAAATCACATGGGTGCACAATAGGCGAGCTACTGGCCGAGTTGCTCTTCGGGGTTAAAAGCCCCGCCCATGGTTATACAAAAAAAGGTATATTCGTAGTTTTATTTAGTCCTAGCGAAGTGCAAACGGATCTTTCCTATTCGACAACGTGCGAATTTTCATCTATTATTTGAGTTTGAATGTGACAGGATAATCAGCCAAAGAGAAGCCAGATTATCCATTTGTGATCTTACTAGTCGTTCAGAACGTACTGTCACTACAACAGCTCTTCGTTGGCAGAAAGCACTGAAGAACAACATTCATCGTGCTTTTAGAGACTTTCTAGTCAACAAGGGAAGTTGGCGATAAATAGAGATGTCTAATTAATAAAATCCCGGTATGATCGGTATATCGAAGAATTGGATGTGTTAGACTTTGACCGTACCGATCATTTCCTTCTTTACTTCTGCGTCATAAAATTGCACAGCTTCGATGGTTGCTAAAATGTACTAAAATGAAGTCGTCTTCAGTTACGAATCTCGACTTTGTTAATGCATAATTAAAGGACTATTAAAGGACGTGTCAGAGAAAGTAGAAAGTTGGAATTTACTGTACAATGACAAATGGCTCTTACTCAAGGTGTGATGGCGTGGGAAGAAACATTAAATACATTCAGTTAATAACGCAGCATCTGGTATATCTAATTTTTCAGTAAGATAATGTGCGGCCACATACCTTGACCATCACTATGAAGTTTGTTAATGCTTGATAATGCTAATGTTGATTGCTTAGAGGTGTATGAGCAGTATGCATCAGCATAATAGTAGCAACATACTCGGCCAAATTACTATAGCTTTATATGAACCTTTAAACAGAATCGTTGGTTTTCTTAATATCTTCGACAAGTTATGCATCGAAGTTAACGTCGAACTACAAAGAGACACAAATGCCAGAGAAAATAATATAAAAAAAAATTATTACATTTTATACAGATAATACTTACAATAATGGTCCACTAACACAAAATTAATTAATAAAATAAATACATATAATTCTTTCTAAACTTAGTAGTGAGCATTAGATTCTCTATTCAAAATAACTACAAACATCCAATTCTTCATACTGTCTATCACCTTGATCAATATTGAAATAGGAATATCATTCCAACATCTCATTCTCGCAAATTTTAGTTCGTTGATGCTATCATATTATTTATTATTGGCATACTATTTTGCCAATATTCCCCAAAAATTTTCGAATTTAATTTTTCAATAAATTGATTTCTTTTGGAGAGACCACTGCTTTGTTTGTCTGGAATTATGGACAGCCGCATCGTCTTACTAAAATATCCAGTCTTGCGTCGGCAGTTGTTCACCGTAGTCTATCAGAACCATTTACGAAAGTTGTATATAAGAAGAATTAGAATTCATTCCCGTAGAAACAAAACATATAGGGGTTTTACTGTTATAGGTACGCTATCACCAGCAAAATTTCGGCTCGTCGCAACTTGTGTGTTCTTGCGCAAATCGTGCCAATAATATTTGAAACCATCACCGTCCACGTTAAATTTCTTCTCATCACAATAAATGACGTTGTTCCACTCATGATCCCATCTCATATCATCTTGCACAAATTTTAGTCTTGCCTCTCTAGATATCTCTTTTAGGGGTGCTTTTGAAAGATAGATCTGTTTGTTGCTGATAAGTAGAGACTGGACTATATGCAAAGAAAAACTGGAATATATGAACCTGGGGCATATATGCAAAAAAAATTGCGACTATGCAAAATTTTTACATAAAAAAAATAAGAGCAGAAATTTAAACATTAGCTTTATTGCACAAACTTTTTTTACAACGTGTTTCTAAACCAATTTATAATTAAATGTTTTTCAAAATTGTGTAAAAGGAAGTTTTGTCTTCTATCAGAATGCATATATTTCGAAATAGAAAAGCTTCTTTCAACATCCACAGATGTAATTGGTGCATTTATTAACTGCAACACATTCTACACTAAAATTAAAGTCGAAACTGTTTACTGTTTCACCTTCCAAAATTTACTCAACTTTCTTCAATTTCAAATACCCCGTATTTTTATTTATCACTTTTTTAAATTTATCGTATACAGAATTACCTATTGTACCCTTAACCTTCTTACATAGCATATCAAATTCGTCTACTATTTCGACTGATTCCGAGAGCGACATCCCTTGCGTTTCTAGTTTAGGAATGGAACTTGAAACAAAGCTATAATTTGATTTAATATACAAAAGGTTTCGTAGCAATGCTGCTGATGTTACTGGCTTTTCACAGTTTTCTAAAGCAATGCAGTCAGCAGTGATTTCAAGAATTACATTTTTTATTCCTTAAAAAATTATCAAAATTATCGGCGTAAAAAATTGCAGCGTCTAACTTTGTACCCATCTCGTAATAATCGATTCAGGAGGCAACTTAACACCGGAAAGTCACTCCTTATAAAATTGGATTCGTGAAGTTGCTTTTAAAAATACTTTTTTGACATTGCTAATTAAATCATTAGTCAAAGGAAATTGATTTCTAATGTCTTCGGCTACACGATTGAACTCGTGAGCTAAACAAGTGGTATGAATAATGTTACTATAAAAAATGTTTAAATTTTGCGCGGCTTTTATCATATATGGTGTAGCGTCGGACAACACAAGTAAAATTTTTTCACAAGGTATACATCCAGATAAAAAGAAATTTAATAAACCTTCTTGAACGAATTGGGCAATTGTCACATTATTTTTTTTTGAAGTTCTTTACAATAAATTAAATATGATTTACCTACAATATCTGCCAATTGTTGAAGTTCTACCATTGTTTACTGGCAACAAGATGTGACATAATTTTTTCGTAAGGTACTTTCGTCAGGTATGTTATGTTTGCAATAATTTTGTAGAAATAATTTCAAATTAATTTTGCTGTTTAATCTTGCTAATTGCATGACGAAATTAATGCGTTACGCAGATCCGTATTATATTCTTCTTGTTATGAGTTTCGTGAAGTTGATGCTACACCTACACATTGATATATATATTGCTGCACACATGCGGATCGCCTTAGTTTTTCACATTTTCCAATATGTGGTGGAGTTTTAGCACGTTGATCAATCAGGTATTTTCCCTCACAAGACACCTACAACAACAATTGTCATTTTATATAAAAAAAAAAACAATTGTACAACTTTTAGTAAAATTAAACTTACCAATTTACTGCCGGCTCGACAAAATATTTTGTCGCCATCCTTTACCAGTTCAGGATAGGGCTTAATCTATAAAGATATTTTGTTCGCTATACTCATTGTATGTACGCACAGTATTTAAAAACGTTACACAATTACATGCTGTTTCGCTCAAAGTTATTCAATGAATGAATAGTTTATTTGGGAATTAATAATAATAAAACGTATTTACCACATCCCTTCTGCCAGGCGAAATGAAACACGTCCAGTTCTTGAATGAAAGTATAAGAGAAACCAATATAAAAGATTTATCGTTCTGAGAATTGTCGGTTGTCGATCTACCTTAGGAATTACTAGGAATTTTTACTAATAGAAAGGATAAGAAAAAGCCTAAATATGCAATCATTAATTAGCGCTAATTAACTTTAATTATTGTAATACGCCTACATATAGACTATATGCAAAAAATAAAATATATGCACTTTGCATATAATACGGTCTCTAACCATAAGTTTAAATTGCATTATATTTGTTGCACGATTGCATAAGCAGAAGAGGCTAATCGAAGTTAGGTTTTGATTACACCCCTTAGCGCAATTTTTACCGTAAGAATTACCCCACTCTATAAAGTTGTTGATGAGGTAACGAGATCGACCTATTTTCTTAGCTATAGTCCAGTTTGACAACCCTATCTTCTATAACTATTTATTTTCGTATTTTGCCCCTCGAACAACAACTTACCTCTCGGCATTTTTGTAT
Source organism: Trypoxylus dichotomus (assembly GCA_023509865.1). Lineage (NCBI taxonomy): Eukaryota > Metazoa > Arthropoda > Insecta > Coleoptera > Scarabaeidae > Trypoxylus > Trypoxylus dichotomus. Next base: position 38,961,166 of record CM042074.1, on the reverse strand, counting down.
ACTCGCTCGTATTTATACGTTTTTTTACGGCAGGTACTTGTCCTACATATCTAACAGTTGTTATGTTGACAAAATAATTTCTCTGCTATTTCTGTACGTTCAGAAATGTAATTCTAGTCAATATTCTACTCATATCGTTGCTAAATGTTTATAGGGGAACTACAAAATTATATAAAACTATAGCAATTTCGCTGAGTATATTAATTTCTCCCAATATTATATATCTAGACTGTCCACTGTCATATCTCTTTCTCCTTTCCAAAACACCAAAATTTACAATTCATCTAATAGCCAATCTTGTTATTTTAGTAGTGAATACAATAGCATTTGAATAAGATTTCCTCAAACCAATGCATTCATAGATAAATGGTGTTTGTTTTCCATTATGCATTTCATCAGCGTTGACAGTATCCATATCATTTGTCTCATGTCCTAAAATTAGCTGTAGCTCCATTATTTCGAGTTCTAAACATTATAAACTTTTAAATCGATAGCGTCCGATCACTTTGTTTAAAATAAACTGAACTATTTCATATTCATACATAGAGAGCATATCAAATTTCAAATTTTCGTAAATAAATTTTGGAACATTACCAAAGCATATAACTACAAAGTATTAAAACCCTTTGTTATTAACAAGTTACTACTTATTAATACCTATTAATATTAATTACTTAAATTTCAAAATATCCCTAATCTGGACCGGATTTTGAATTTTATGATGAATTGTAAATTCAAAGAAACCTTGAATACAAAGGACAGCGTCCTTATATAAAATAATATATAATATAAATAAATAATATAAAGTATAATTCTTCCAAGTGTTGATTCGGGAAAACCTTAAAGAATCATTTCTCTACGGGAAGGGAAATTATCCATCGATCGAAAACACTGGAGAAATTACGGATGAAAAAGGCATCATCAAAACGTCGTGCTACTTCAGGTTTTTCTGAGGATCAGCATTCAGAAGAATTATATTTCATATACGAGGAAATACACATATATACGTCCTATTTATGGAATACTTGAAAATCTGATATGACTAACTTGGCTGTCACTTTCTTTCTTCCTTCCAATAGTGGATTGCCGAGAGTCACTTGTTTAACAATGACATAATTCAAATGCGTAAAATGATTAATATATTCAAATTCGCAGCCTGTACTCCTGCTGTATTCACAGAACTATTATGTAATTTCCTGAACCATCTACGGTGTGCGACTAATATAGAGTGTCCATGAAATAAAATAACAAAATATGAAAATTGGAAAGATCTAATTTTAGTAGACTAAATTCAAAATATTTTGGGAAAATTCTTTCACAGCTGAAATATTCGTACGTAAACATGTTATTGAACTCATAATATGTCGTTTGAAAGGTAGACAGTGTTATCTTGTAGTTCTTAGAATATCGGTAGCTGTATTATTGCAGTGTATGCACTCTGCGTGTACGTATGCGAGTTTGGCTGGATGGATGTATACATACACATTCTGCATCTATAGGCAGTACATATTACAATTTCCTAGGTTTCTTTTTAATTCTGACGTTTGCGTCGTAATTGATTCAAAATTTTTTGGATTTAAGTTTTATATAATTACACCTTTTCATTTTCCGTAGTTTTTTATTTCAAAGACTGTATATTACGAATACTTATTTAGAACAAAAGTAAAACGCTCTAAGTTAAACTAATATCCAAATTAATACTAATATTAACATGAATATTAATACTAAACCACCGCTGGCATTAGTAATGATAAAATTACAATTTCTTTGCAATTACCCAACGTAATTAAATTACTGAAAAAATATCGGTCTCGGAGGAGAATCGAACCGTCTCCGGTATAATGTGCTAACCCTTGCACTACAAGACCGTTGAGTTCAAATCGTTTTTATTAAAACGCTCTACTTTGATTTGTTTCATTCAAAAAAGGCTACAAAGCTTTAAGCACTTTAAAGGTATTATTTAAAGCAGATGAAAGGTTGTCAATATTGACGAACACCGACATCGTGCAAAGGTATACGAACAAAAAAGATGCCGGAAAGATCTTTCCCGTCTGACTGACGATTTCTTTTTTCTCCACGTCATTGGCGAGATACTACGGCAGTGATAAGGAAAAGCGGACATGTTTATCGGAAACCGGCTTCCTATAAATGGAGAGCCACGAATGCATTTCGAACTGAAAAAGGGCCCCGAGATTATCGGTTCAACAAGGCGTCTGCGGTTTCTTTTCCCTTCGTTTTTGACGTATCCGTATACCCCGTACCAACGTACATATCCGTATGCATTGCGACGATTCTGCGATAAGAAGAGGGCGTACTTTTTGTGCTGTAAGTAATAGCACACTTATCTTTCAGTGTTTCTACATCCTTTCACGTTTAATGGTTCATCTTAATAGTTTCTTGAGGAAAACAAATAAATAATTGATATATATAATACAAGGTATAGGATAGAAGAAAATTAAGTAAAGACTGATACTTACAAATCAAAAAAATTGTTACATTAACAATAAAGCAGTTCAGTAAACAATGTTTATTTTTGAATACGGGCTTTGCACTTTGAATGTTTATAGAAAAATGTTCAAGTGGTTCATCCCAGATTTATATCTGGTCGTATGTATTTTGGTGCGTAACCGCTCTGTTCTTGTGTTTATTACTATTCGTTTGGGTGCAAATTCTTCAACAGGCATTATGTACCAAAGTACACATGACCACATACAAACACGTTATTCCAAGAAGCAACTATTTCACTCCTGAAGATATAAAAGGATGATCGGAACGGCAAATGTTACAATCAGTCTACACGGCAAAAGTCAGCAACATTGACTATGAGAGCCTGAAGACTACCTTGTAAATTATTCTCTTTTGTAATTTTTGATTAAAATTATTGTCAAAATCCTAGTACAAATCCTATGTTAGCTAATTTTAAAGTTTGTAAATGAACACGATTGCAAGAATTGTATGGTTGTATTCGCAGCTATCGCATCGACTAGTCGATAACTCGGTTGACAATGAAAGTTAATGCGCTCTTGAAACGCTGCGTTCCGAAAAAATTATTAATTCCCGCAGTATGGAGATACTGTTGATTCTTTCGATTCCAAAAAGGACGCCGGTAGCAGACCCAGTAAATTCGATAGGATTAAAGATATTCTCCTTGGTTCCGGGTTATTTCGTTACCTAATCAGCAGGTACAATGGATTTTCTAAAAATTCTCTCTAATTTTTACTTGCAATTACCAAAACTGGTAGAAAACACGATTCTATCAGTACTTCACTTATTCGCCGCGTCTCTCTAGACTAACTGTAAGCGCGTATACCACGACTAGATCTTAATTATGGGTAACAATTGCCCTCGGTGCGTTATCATGGCAAAGAAAAAATTTCCCATATATTTCCAAAGGTGAAGACGTTGATTTTGGATTTTACGTAATATAATCTTTATCTCACAAAAGTTTGTTAGTCCTCTTTTCCTGTTAATAAAGGGATTCTTTTTCTTTCAAAAATATGGAATTTATCTGTAATTGATGATAAATAAAAAATATTATTTAACCTCTTAGTCAAATGCTAGCAAAACTCTAGAGTCTATTGTTAGACTCTCTCTTTGCACTGTGATGCAGACGAAATTGCACAGCTCTATTAATAAGTGATAATTGCGTAGTGCTCCAAATCACGTGTGTTTGTACATAATTCGATTTTCATGTGAGACAAAATTGGTGTAAATGTAGTATCTCAGACAAGATCATGAATTTGATTTTAATAGAGCATACTGCGTGTGCACTTTATTTCAGTCAAGAAGTCTTATCTTACAACTAACTTATCTCTAACAAGTAAACATTTCGATGTTATTAGACCAAAGTAAATTATGCACGGGGATCTATGCAATTAAAAGAGCAAAGCAACAACAAAGCGATTGATACGTTTATTTGTTGTATTTATACAGTTCCAAAGTAAAGTTAAAAAAGTTAAAAAGCAAAGTACAGTAAAATGTAAATTTGAAGAAGAAAGCAAAAAAACTCATTTTATCCACTGGGAAATATGTACTATGTATACTGAATTACCTACGTACAAGCAAAGTGGGAAATAATGAATTCACAAAGTGAAATATGGAAATATTTTTTAAGGAATGGAAATGAAGTGAAGTGCAAAAGATGCAGCCGAACATTTAAATATTCCAACTTAACAAGTTTATGGCATCATCTCAAAATGAAACATCTATCTGCGTAATTAAATTTTCTCGTATGTGTAAGAATTAAGTATTTTAGAACATACTTCTATTTTCTGTTTGAGTACAAAGGTTAGCTACCTATGCATGTATTTATTTATATCCCCGTTACTATATAAATTAGAATAATTATGTTAACAGACGTATGTGCATGCAACAATTAAGTAAGATTTATGCAATATGTTACCAATACCTCTTGTAGAAGGCTCTGGATTTACATTTGTACTTTTTAGCTTATAAATCACAAAATTACTGAATGTATAGAGAAAATTAATTTGTGTGTGCTATTGTTAGTTCTTAAAACAAGGTGCCCATAGTAAAGCAAATTATAGTAGGCTTTAAAAGAAAACATTAAAATGAGCATTCCAACTTAAGTATATCAATTATTCTACTTATTATTACACACATTATACAACTTACTCCTTATTAATGAAACAGATAATTAACACAAAATTATTGAAATGGAAATTCAGATCAAGGATATCATCGCTCTATTGTGCTAAACGAACTCTTAAAAATACCAATACATCTATTATTACTATTTCGCATTTCGTTAATATATATTAAAGAAATGGGCATATAAAAATATAAATATGATGAAGAAATTGAAAATTTTGAAACAATCAGAAATTATCAAACTTTTCTTGTATATGAAATATGTTTGTAAGTATAAGAGCTACGAAAAATGTTTGAGGTGGCTGCTTTTAATGCAGTCGTGACTGCTTCGTTAAGTTAAACGGACGCCATATTGGATTTTTAGGTTACAGAATAGGCGTTTTATTCTTTTCACAGCGATGTAAGATAACGTCTGACTCAATAAGGAATGCCAGCAAGGGTAATTGCTTTTTACATTTTAATCAAGTATGCTTACATGGGTCCAACCAAAAACAAATAAAATTTATTTAAAAACAAAATTTAATGGGTGAAATCAATTGCTTTCAGAGGTAACCTATTGAAATGTTGAAAGAAGAATAAAAAATACTATGTGTGATGTATGAATTTGTAATTAATTTTATTGCAACATATATAGCTTTCAAATTTAACTAGCTTAAACATCCGACTTTACGCGAGCAAAAAATATATATTTTCTTAGAGGAACCAAAGTATTATTGTTTTACTATTAATTAGAGTAATGTACAATTAAATGCAAATCTCAAGTTACGAATCTCCCTTGAATGTGAGGTCAACCTTATTTTGCAATGATTATCCTGTTTCATAGAACTTACTTCACGAATAAAGATGCTCATTAGTTCACTTATCTTGGGGATGGTACAGATAATTCTGTTGTAAAGAATAATAAAATAAACATATGGCCCGCTTTGATAAAATTTTGAATAAACTAGTCTGTGAGAGATAAATTTTCCTTTTTAATTAAAACCTGTCAATTGTTTGGGTATATTAATTAAACCTTATTATACTACCTAGGAAAAATGATTTTCCTGTCATTATTTTCAAATATTTTGTATAACATTTTTTAAATGTTTGTATACATTCAAAATTTAATTTAGTAATACTGTGCTAGACACACATGATTATGAAGACCCTCGTCAGGTATCTACATTAGGGATGGTCAACTAGGCATGTATAGACCGTAGTCGTTTGTATTTTCTGAAAGAGGTGGATTAATATACAAGCACTATTGTTTTACTCAGAATTCAATTATATTTATAAACGGCACTTCTTTTGAGGACCATAGACGTCCCTAACTATTTCCTTCCTCTAATACAATTAAGTCATTTACTTTTCTAATGTGGCTTTTATGAAGATCTTAAATTGTTCCCGTCTGATCTACATAATTACACTAATGGCGTCAGAGAAATTGTTGTTAAATAAGTTAATGAAATATTTGAGGAATTTTAAAAAGTTTCAAAAACACTTTGTAATGGTATTACAAGAAAGATGCAGATTTTCAATAGATTACATACGCAAAGATTACTGAAATTTACTCATTTATAAACCTCTCTAGCACTTATAAGGATATATTGTGCATTGCACCTTCAGTCACTTAACGATCCAAGTTATAGAGTACTAGTTTAACGTAAAGCAAGTTATGAACAATTAACAATTATATATTCTTAAAATATTTGTAGGCTATTTGTGCAGATGAGGGAACACAACGGATTTCATCCATAATTTAATATATCCCAATAATAATATATAGATTCAGTTTCTGTACGATACTTTACAGTTTACTTTGAGTTATTTCATACCCCAAACTGAACGTTCCGCACAAAATACTGGGAATCATTTTGGATTAATGAGTATAACTCAAAAAAATTTTGTCTGCTCATTCAAAATCAGTTAAACAGTTCATTGTATTCATTAATCAGTCAAAAATTCATTTCATGGGTGAAGAAGTAAAACACAATTTTACAAATATTTCCAATATATTTAACATAACGTAATACATGACATATTTACTATCTCTGTAGTCTATTACTACTTAGTACCAATAGAACATCTGATGAAGCTACAGGAATAGCAAGACATGTCATGTGTTACCTTGTGTTAAATATATTGGAAATATTTGTGTTTCCTCGCCCATAATTATTATTTCCAACCAATATCGGCCAACTCAACCAAAAACATGAAAAAATTCAATTCGTTCATGTTTCAATTTTATGTGATTAAACATTCAAAATTAAATAACCTTAGACAACTAACGTTATTATAGTACAACAATAATTCACAGAGAACCATCTTCAAAAACCTATTAAGTACATTTTTAGAAACGTTTCGGCAGATAGCCATGATAAAGAGCTAATATACTGCTTAGAATTTGTCATCGCACCCGTGTATTATATGTACTAATAATGTTAATATTGCATCCTGCATATAAACTATAGTATATATTATGCTATAATTACATCATGGTCTGTCGTCATTTATAACCGGCGTGCATGAGCTGTCAGGGATAGAACGGTAGACCCGAGCGTGAGTGGGTATATCAGATCACAGATCTCTCAGATGTATTATACATGGAAGGCTAACGTCTAATGTATAAAATGTACGTTAAATAAATATATAATAAATAAGAGGTTTATTACAAATTAAAGTACAGAAGATAAAAAATTAAAACGTCAACGTAATGTGAAACTTTTTTTAATTTGTCTAAAAACGACCCTATAATTAATATCCTACTTAATATAATGCCAGAAAAATATTAAAACATATTCATTTATATTATAAGGCTCAAAACTGACCAATAATTTAAAAATTTCTGTTTTGTAAGTACGGTATCCCATAATAGACATGTATCTCAGTGTTTCATATACATATTTCGCAATGAGAATTTTAAAGTAGGTAGCGCAAGTTCTGTGCAATATGAAATATATTTCTAGTGCGGTTTCATGCATATTAATAGTTTTCCCGCTTTAAATTAAAACACTTTCACGTAAATTTCCATAAATTCTTGTCTTCCTTATCTGCTGGCAAATAATAATTCGTCAGGAAGAATAAATGAGGTAACTAAAATTAGATACGCATCGTAGACCTAAACCTATTTAAGTTGAAATATTCCACTATTTAGTTTATGTATGCGCCGTATAATTCCTTTATTGTTATTTATTGTCCGCAGTAAGTAATTTTCGCTACAATTAACCTCGTCCCTTGTATTACCGGGCTTCGTGTCAGATTTACAACATACGAAGCTTGAAAGCTAATTTTTGGCAAATCATATTTCGTCTTGCTGCAAACATTCCGGATATTACATGCCCGTGTAGAATTAATACATTAATTTGCGATCATAATGCGTAACGTACTGCTATTACCCAGCAGTAATGTTATCACATAAAACATTCTGGTGGAGCATATATCGAGAGTAAGAACTGCATATACAATACTGCAAAAACCTTCAGCAAGTGTATCTGGAAAAGATACTTACCCAATCTTGCTGTACCGTTATTGTTGGACCCTTTTGCTTTGTAGTAGTATTAACTATAATAACTTCTATTAAACTTAAATACTTTTAATAAGAACTAAGAGCGTTGCATCTACCTCTAACATAAATACATAATTATATTTGTATTTGGAATTTTCATATGTAGGTTTAACTAAAAATGCAAGGTAGTGGAAATTTAGATTGTTAAAATACATCGGATAGAGAAAATACCTGGGATGGTATGATTTGTTATGCGTTGCACGTTTACCTAGTTTGCTTGAAAATTACATACACAATAAAAATGTCATGGTAGTTTTTCTATAATTTACGCTTACACAGCAAGAACGCTTCACTCTCGTAAAACGCTCCATAGCGACTAAATTCCCAGAGAGTAGGCTAGCAATTGACACACTCCTGGTCCACCAACGATTGTGTTTGCGCAGTGAACGAAACAGAATGAAAAAGACTTTTGAGGCACCCAGTATGAAGAAAAAAGTAATGCAGAATACGACATATATGGAATTGTGTGGCGTAATATTAAGCTTTATCTAAGCGTGATGTGCACTTTACAAATTATATAGGAGTTATAATTTCATCACTGTACTGATTTGTCTATTCCCTCGTGCATTCCAGATACCATCAGCGATGCACGGGACTTTAATAGCGAAAACGCTGTACGTATTTACATACATACATATGTACATGCATATACAAATTTTCTCTAATCCAGAAGTAATGAGACTGAAGATTCAGATTTCCGAGTACTCGCTATATATCAAGGTCATATTGAAATCTTGCACTCAATTTACCAGATGGATTAAAACAATGCAGACTATTTTGGGAAGAAGAGATTGCTAATCCAAATTTGTGTTTAATTTACATCGGTTGTACTCGCTAACTTTAGTATTCTTTTATCAATATTATAAAGGAGTGTACGTACAAGTCCATACGTCACCAATATAAAGAAGTGTGTACATTTGTTTATGTTGGACAGAGCAAATTATCACTAATAACTACTGCCATTTTTAAATCCTTGTTACTATTTGATTCTTCTTGTGTATATTGTTACAAGTTTTGGATTTTCTTAATACGCGATCAACCATTTTTAAATTTCGCGGACATTTTAAGTTGGTAGTTCCGACAGTAAAGACCATACTTGCGCGTATCAGTCTAAAAAAAATGTGAATATGACCTTAATGGTTGGGACATGTGTGGAGAACTGGGAACAAAACTGTAATCTACAATATCCTGGGGTGGCAACCGGGAGGAAGAAAGCGACGTGGGCGACCCAGAACTACTTGGCTGCAGAAGGTGAAGGCAGATCTTCGTGGAGCTGGCGTCTACAGATGGCAGGAGGAGACCAAAACCAGAAACAAATGGAGAGACCTATGCGAGAAGATATAAACCGAAGAGAATAGGGATTGAGCTACGCCGCAATTTTTTTTCAGATCTAGAAAGCTTAAGAAGCGGCGATATCCCGTGGGGCTGACTAGCTATTATACATATATGTTGTGACGGATGTTTTCGTAGTCACCGTATGTTTGACCCGAAAGGGACCCTTTTCACTAGGTCGACGTTTCCATGAGCTCTCACTCGTCTTCTTCTGGGCGCTCTCGTTCGGCTAGCGATCGGAGATGCATATATTTATCATTGTCGCAAATTCCAAATTAAATTGTCCGCGGATTTAAAAATGGTTGACTGGGAGAAACAAAATTCATTTGTATAAGATCAATCCAGTGTATTGAATTTGTCTTGGAAGTCTGTGAATAAGTAAAGACATTTAGAAAGCTAACCTTTATCCACTGATAATATTGAAATGGAAATTTTTCGACTTGTAATAAAGCGTGAATCAAATATTTACAAACCTTAAAACTATGGAATAACCTTCAAGTATAGATTATTTAAAACAACTACGTATTTTTCTATTTTTTTTTTTGTATGGCATAAACACTGCCGTAAATAAGAGTTAATACGTGTTATACCTATTATTGAGAATACCATTTTAAAACCGTTCTCTGTATAACAGTTACTTTTAGTTTCACTTTAACTTATCGCTATTGGGATATTTTACTGTATATATTTATATGAAGGAGAAAATTAATATATCTAGAGGAAAATACAGAGGCTCAGCCTTTATATCGAGCGATTTACATGAACATAGAACAAAAATAGTTAGTATGCATTAAATATTGACGCCGTAAGGTGAACTTAAAAAAAAATCCATGTTACCATCCATTACCTATGTTAATACTTTTACCGCACCTTATACGTTTTATAATTTAAGCCAACAATTAAAGAAGCCATTATATAATATCGCACCATTTATCTTTACGGTAGGGGAGGTAGATTCGCAAAATAAGAGTAAAAAAGCAGTTAAAATTAGTTGGGGAAAGATCATAACGTCAAATTTTAGATATAGACCAAAGTCGTTCCCAACATAATTAGCTAGATTAACGTTGGTATTATCGTTAGGAGATGGGAAACCTTTATAGATTTGTTAGTTCGTGTCGTTGAATTTTTAGGTTAATACGGTAATCCCTAAAGAAACAGAATGAAAAGTCATAATTTTGTTATAATAGTTCTTCATCCTCCCTGACGCATTTTCGAATTTACGACTTTAATGAAGGTTTAAATTTCTTAATGTCGCTGACTATTTTACATTGCAGAGTACTAAAGTAAAATAAAGAATTTTTACTAGTATAAAACTGTCTCACGTCTAATATGGAATCCTGGCAACTCACTGTAAGTCTCTTTCTAATTCGTAACGTAAAGTGTGTTTTTATTCTTCTATAGTAGATAATTTTTTTATGTATAGTAAGTTTGATGTTCTCGTGGATATGTGTTGTAGGTGACTTCGCGTTGTATGTATGTCCTGATAATGACCGTTGGTTTCACGTTTCGATAACTTGCCAGTTATCTTCCCGTAGAGCTTCGTCCTACGATAGAGGATAGGCGGAGTCATCGAGAAACCTACTATATATATATATATATATACGAAAATATGTTTTCTCGGGCTTTTGGCCTCGTATGAGTTTTGTCCTGATAAGGACTGTTTCCTCCGAGGATACTCACACGCAGCCAAAAGCCCGAGAAAACATATTAGGTTGTCAGTCAACTGAAAAAGTTTTCATTGAAACGTCGAGAAACAACGCCGCATTACAATGCGGACCACAATCAGGCGAGACAACATCCAAGGATCTAACAACAGATTACAACCGCGAAAATATCAAAACCAACATATACCATATATTTTTTTTGTTTGAGGTTTTTACGGATGAAACGAGATCTAATTCTTCAGGGTGTTGATGCATTTAGATAGCTGGTTCTTAGCAGAACCTGACTCACCTCGAAGTCTTCATCTTTCTCTGGAATAAGTCGTGGGGAAAATGTTCTATAGCTCTATGGCCACTTGTATTTCTGCCTTCGGTACAGTGGAAGGGAGTTCCTCTCATTCGGCTTCATGTAATCGATCCGGCGAGTTGTGAGTTCTGTGTTCGATCCGTGTAAGTTTCTAAATTTCAAATATTCAAATGCTAAATATAGGATTGCCGAAGAAAACTTAAACAAAATAATAACCAATAATAGTAAAATTAATAGATTTTAGTTCCATAAATAATTTTTGTTTGCTTTATTAATAATTATCTTGTTGTTCATGTTATCGTGTTATTCATCAACTGATTCAATAATCTGGTTAGCCTGCATCTGGCCTCTTAAATACGTGACCAATCTCGTCTATACAGTGTTGCTTAGCTTGCTGTGTGTATTCGATACTCGCGCACTTAATCTCCCATAACTCAAATCGCTAGTATGCAAAAATTCTCGTGTAAACAGGAACAAAATCCGAAAAGGTTTTAAGTAAGCTTCAACTGTCCCATTCTAATGCTCAACGATACCAAACTATAAGACGTAATGACGTCCCAGAATAAGAACACGTGTATTTCTTACTGCCGTCAACGAGGAACTTATTGGGAAGTCCCCAAAAAATGATTAGGTATGGTGGACGGAATAAACAGTATAGCCACACGTAAAGTTAATACTTCTAATGCATTTCGATCATGCAAACCCAAGATCTACATATATTGACATCGCTAAAACAGATATTGAAAAAAAATACATATATTACAAGTTTGACAAGTTAAAACAACTCAAAAAAATTCACAGATATCGCAGTAAACACCGCACCATAAAAATTAATAATTTATTCGGAACACAGCGTTTCAAGAGTATATAGATTCTCACTGTCAGTTGGTATTTCGGGTGCAACACTGCAGAAACGGCTGATGTTAGAGATACGCGCGGCTCGGTTACTATCAGTATTAAAAATAATGAATGTAGTTACTTACTATCTTAGTTTAATTGTGTTGTTGATGCAGACTTGATGTAGATCAACAATGCAATTAAACTAAGATAGTAAATAATTACATTCAGCCGCGCCTATCTCCGCAAGCACCCGTTTCTGCAGTTACTGGGTTGAGTTTACTATGATATCTGTGAATTATATAACCATAGAGTTCTTATGGTAGTTGTGGAACTCAAAAATAGAAGCGCATATACACAAAATTGGAAAAAGTTTGGAAGAAATAACTCACGCTAATGGCAGATAATTAAAATTAACATAAAGCTTGGAGTATAAAAATTTTGATCGTTACAAGTGATGTCATATGTTAACTGTAAACAATATCGTTTACCCTCAAAATGCAATAAACTTCCACTTTGAGCACTAATTAGACAACGTCAATTAAAACAAATGTAATTGTTAATAAAAGGAGGCGAAATAGGATTGTATAGTAAAATATAGAAAGGCCAAAAGCGAGAAAGATAAAGTTTAAAAAAATTGCCTGTGAATGGAAACAAATGGAACAGAATTTGAATGGAAGACATGATCTTATACCAGAGCAAATAAGTTGATAGTTTGTTAAGAATATAGATTAACTTACCAGACGTTTTCTTTTAAAGTTGAACAACTAATCGTGATCCTGCTAATTTATAAGATTCTCACCTCTATGTTTCAAATAAGGAAAACCATCGATATACAAATATATTAAATCTCTTAGACCATATACATGGAAATTAACATACGTTTGAAGCATAGGTATCGTAGAGGAAAAATAGGAGCTATAAACAAAAAAAGTTGGGAAATGTTTTATAACAAATCTGACTAGCTTATGATTTATATTACTTTCCTTTATTCCCAGATACGGTATTACCTTTAAGTCTAGCTTATCCTTTTCTCGCTTTACATTCTGAAGGAACAAAAGAGCTTTCTAGATGCATTCTAAATTCTATCGCTGCTAGTAACATTATAATCATATACATATATAGATATGTGATGCATGTACGCGACAAGCTTCCTCCACACGATAGTCGAGGCTGAAGAAGTAAGTGAATTTAAGAAGTACTGGCAACCGAATTTACAAGGTATAACATGCACTCTTGCAGTGGGATTGCTGTATATATTTTATTTCAATCATTGATAGGCAATCAGTATTCTGTAGTTCGCATCGTAAATCATGTTCGACAATATCTATTTGAGTTGAATTAGGCTTATTGAATTCTTCTTTGTTTTGAGGCGTGTTTCTTCTAAATTTGCAGTTACTGTGAGAACGTAGGTTGTGTTTAAGAGGAATTTTTACATGAATTTTGGTGGATCGATTCATTATAATGTAGAAAATAAAGCTGAAAGACGAGAAATTATTTTAAAAATTTATTGTTGGCGCATAAATATATGACTGAAGTATGAATGTTCAATAAATGTACTAAAATGTGTTAGTGAAATGTAGGCAGAATTAGAAATATGTATTACTGCTCACTTACCAGAAGTACATGTTATTTCTGATTAACTCTGTGCAACCAGAAATTCAATACGAAATAATTTATTTTTTATTTTCTTTTATATGTATATATATATTGTAGTGGAAAATCTTAGGCTCTTTATTTTTTTAGATGGGTTCTTTGATTTAAATTTTGTTCTTTTTTGTTTTTGAATTAAATTATAGTGTTTTCTAATTAAAATAGCCAAATGTAAGGTTGTAAAAATAAATATATTAACAAATCAAAAGTATACATAGCGCTTTTATGACAAAAGATCCCTTTTTTCTACAGAAAACCTAAGGCAATCCCTGTCTAACTATTTTTTATATATTCTAATTAATATATGAAGCAGAATGAGAGCAATAAATACAAATAATTTTGAGGAATTTATGAAGATTCGACGTCTTTAATTTTTGTACTCGTACTCACTCGCACACGATTTTTCGCCTTTTTGGTGTACTGGTCTTCGGCTTCCAATAAATGTGTCCGCAACTTCCAGATTTTATTTGTAGTATCAGTTGATACACTTTATGACTGGATATATTCCATGATCTTTGTAAATTAAAGAGTTATATGAGAAAGTAACTGATTATTATTATGGTAATATGTGTGACTTTGACACGATGTTTGTTTATATCCATAGTAACACATTTGTTCGCCTATATAGTAGGCCAGACAGTAGACACATACTTGATATAAGTGAAATTATATAGGTAAATGCTGCCAGACGCGCCATCCTTCCGTCGTACGAGAACTTTTGAAGATTATAAGATATAATTTCATAATGATACATATTTATACAATGTGAGTGAAATGTGTGAGTACAGTATATTAAACGTTTTTTAAGAATGAAGTTGGAAGAATTTATTTATATAAAAATATATTTAGGGAAAGCAATATATATATATATATATATAATAAATGATGGTGTAGTTTACGTCACCTGTGCAAATGTTGAATGGACTCCTTTTTCTTAAACATGAAAATTGTGAATTATATGTTAATAAAAAATATCCAAAGTAGATATCCGTAAAAGTTTAGAAAGAAAACTGTACAGATTGAATATCTGCACTAAAATTCCATAAAGAGGGAGTACTAACAGTACTTTGCCTCCAACTTATAACATCAAGCATCATAAAAATAATGGCGTGCACCAAACAGTGGCGAGAAAATAGGTAAACTAGTAAAAGTTAGAAAAATCATTGACTACACTATATATACATATATATTCATCTCATAACGTAATTATTTGTAAATACCTATAATATCATTCATTACTAATTAAAAATTGTAAATCTTTATAATATTACATATAAAATATATGTATTATTGATATCGCATTTCCATTAGTACTATTTATTTAAACCTTAAGCAACATCGTCGTTTCATTAATTAAATTAAAATTCTCCCAAATCATAACAATATGAAACTCCGTATTGTATAACTATCAATGTTTTAATGTTGAATATGTTTAACACGACATTATTTTCCGTTTTTCACAAAACATTGAGCGCTGCATAATAAAAGTTACTTCAACACCACTTTTATTAGTCTGTTCTTAATGCAAATGCCGAGAGAATAACGTGAGGGAAAAACTTTAGAGTAAAGCTAGGTTCCTCAACCAGTAACACCCAAAGACTAATTTCTTTTCGCAACTCAAATATTTGCATTCGGGAAACGTATTTATGGTTAATGCAAATAATACTCGCGCATTCGACCAACTCCAATTACCGAAAGTTAATTCATACCACGACCCCCGTGTAATTTAGCTTCCACAATCTCGCGCAGACACGACCATAACCCTCGGCTCAGTTTTCTTTCTCCTACCCGGTCGCTTTGGGGATTCCCTTCGCGTACGACGGCGGTCTTATCTTAAAAGGGAAACTTCTATTTTCTTTTTACGAGTGAGTCAGTCACAGTCGCAGTTAAACTAACAGCCTGGCTGCGGTTATTCACTACATATTCACTTCCCTCCGTGTCTAATACTTCTCACTAAAGTATTTACCCTTATCGTGCGAGCAAACCTGCACTCACCCACAGTACATGAAAAAGGAATGTTTAGTCATTATTTTATAAAACTTCTCAATATTCACATTGGCCAAGCATATAAAACTAATAAAACAATATGTTGACGATTATAGAAACATTAAAATTTATAATAGGAGATAAACATCTTGGTTAGCAAAGAAAATTGTTGAATCTCAAGATTTAAAGGTAGAAAAGAAAATAAAATATTACAAAAACAGACACATTAAATGCAGAATAATTGCAAATCAAATAGCAAATAAGTTTCAAACAGAAAAACAATCTAATAAAACTTAATAAAAAGTGATTGAATGTTTTATACAAACAAGAATCCTCGAAAAAGTTTTGATAAACTTAAGTTTAGGACCTGATTTCAGTTATTTACAGGAAAAAAAAACAGTACTGAAAAAACTATAGCCAGTATTGAATGTAAAATCAAAAACTTAGGAGGGGATATAAAAAAACGAAATTAGATCCAAAGTTGTTAATATATTAACTAATTATAAAACAAATCATAAATTTTCACAAGACAATCTCAATTTATAAAATAATTAACGAAACAAAACTTTTCCTTAAAAACCACCTAGAATTGTATGTACTAAGAGCAGGTAAAGCATGAAAACAATTATAGTGGGAAAACACAATATGAAAAAAAATATTGAATGATGAGACTACGTCTACACTATTAAAACAGGCTCTGTCGAAAATTTAAAAAGTTAAACAATAAAAGTAACCAAAGAATGGGAAATAGCAAAGTTAATTAGAAAAGAAGACTAAAATAAGCCAACAAACTAGTTAAAAGCAATAATAATTTTTCTATAAAAACTAAACACGAAATAGAACATCTGAATGAAACAAATATCAAATACAAAATTAATTGCATGAACTGTGATAGCACGTATGCACACCACCACTCATAGTACAATGTACACTTTAAATTTTAACAAAACATTTTAAAAAGAAATACTTTTATTCATGTAATAATTCTATAAGCATGTACACAATTTACTAATTAAAGAACTAAGTTGATAAATAACGAAACTGCAATATTACTTTTCAAAATCGTAAAATAATTAGGTATAGTACAAATAATACCAGGTATAGACATTTTAAGTAATATACGGGTAGACATTTTATGATACTATAAATGAAACCCAAGTTCTAAAAATTGGCTGAGTTCCCGCAGAGGTGATATTTACCCCATAAAGTATGCATAAATTATATTACAGTGGGTTTAGCTTATTATTAAATACCAGACTAGATACTAGAAAATCACTGTGTTAAAATACGATCAGCAATATTAATGCTACATCAAGAAGGATATTCTGTACGGAATATTTCCGGACGACTTAATGTAAACAAATCCACAGTAAATTTAACTATTCGCCGGTCTGAACATACTTGCTAACAAAAATCGTCCAGGACGTCCTCGAGCAACATCTAGAACCGACGTTGAACGCATAAAATTGCTTAGTAAGATAAATAGACGATTAACGACTCCTGAAATTACGACGGAAATGAATCGGGGTAGAAACAGGAAGATGTCCGTTAGCACAGTGAAACGACGTTTAAAAGAAACAAACCTCCACGGCCGTATTGCTAGTCGAAAACTATTACTACGTCGTAGGAATAAACACAAACGTTTCTAGTGGGCTAACATTCACAAAAACTGGACAATAGAACAATGGGGAAACGTATTATGGACTGATGAAGTGTTTGGTCAAAACCGCGGAACGTTTGCCAGATGTTCAAAAGACGAGAAAATGCTTCCTGAGTGCATTATACCAACAATAACGAAAGGTAGTGGTTCCGTTCTTGTATGGGGTTGCTTTTCATTAACTGGAACAGGGAACCTCCTGAAAGTTGATTTATGTTTGATTGATACGAATATCGCAAGGTATTAGAAGAAAATACTCTACCACCCGAATTGCGCTTAATAGGTAACAATGTTAACGATCCGAAGTATACGTCGTTATTATGCAAAAACTATCTCACTGATGCAGAGAATGAAGGAATATTAAATAAATGACTTGGCCTTCCCAGAGTTCGGATCTTAATCTCATAGAGCTTCTGTATGACGAACTGGACGGACAAATTAGAAGAGAACGTCCAATGTCCGAAACACATCTCTGGACGGTATTGCAGATGGAGTGGAACAATACTCCTCAAGATACGCTGAACAAATTAGTAAATGCCACGAATTGTGCGAGCAGTTATTAAATCGGCAGGTGGATTTTTCGATGAGAAGAAAGTATAATTTACTTTATGTTTCCTAATGTTTATTATTACTTTTTCTTATGTATATACATACGTAATAAGTCGTCGATGAATAAATGTTTTTCTTATAATTGTTTTGTTTAAACTTTTAAAGCAAGTGTCACATTTTGCATGAAATAGGTGTCCATACTATTATGAGCGATAGTGTGTATACAATCAAAGAGGTTCTTTGACTGAATGAAGAAGAAAAATGGAGACATTAAATAAAACGTTTAAATGACAAACTCTTCAACTAAAGAACAGAAATCTTTATAGAACATTCTATATTGGCTGTAGTATATTTCTTATAATTGTTTTGAAGCAAGCGTCAAATTTTGCATGAAATATGAAGTACCCATACTATTACGAGCGGCAGTGTATTAGTACCTCCATTCAGTTTTTCCATTTCCTTCTATTGTAAACCATAACGCGCCTTAATAATTGTTAATAACTACCGAAATATAAATCTTGTGAGACAATATTAATTAAGGATATAATCGTAATTAGTCTTCAAATTCGTTTATGCTTTCCTCGTTTTACGTTTCCCGAAATGCTCATAGAACTATTACCTCGCAACTTCAAAAAAGAGGGGCAACATTAAACAGAAGTTGCAAAGTAACGTACATATGTTACGGTACACAAACGCTCTGATGTTTTCAATCTAGTGTGCAGAAAACGTTAATTACTAATCTTTCCTTGTATTTTCATATGCATACCTATAATTAAACAACGTAATTTTACATTATTATCCCGAGCTATGGTAATTATTCCTTGCTTACTACTTAAATCACACGAGGTCAACGTATCACGAAATAATACGCTAAATGCGGTATTACACAGCATGCAAATATAATAAAGCTTGTGCGGTAAACACTGGCTTCCGTGAGTTAATTCATTATTATCATATTCAAATTCAGAAATAATAATTAGCATTTAAATTCGTCCTATTTATAGCAACCGTGCGAACGAATTAATAAATTAACGCTGAACATAGGTCGACGGTACTGTCAGGCGTTTTCAGCCATGATCAGTTACCGGACGGATAACGCGCAAATACGAAGGGACGCAGTTTATTAAATAATTCAAACTGAGAGATGTTGAATTGTCACACCGGAATGATAAATGGTTATCATGCATGTGCGCGTGTATTTTTTATTTCTATCAAATTTTTATGCTTTCGCGATACTCGTACGTCAGTTAAAACTGACGCAGTGGAAGGTTTAACTAATTACAAACGCTGATGTTTTAAAACAACCTGTATGTTCATGGGACAGTTGAATTTCAAGTGTCATCGCACGAAATGCGTTTGTAATTGGAAAATAATGGTGATTTATTTTCATTGAAACAAGTGAACCAATTTTAATTTTATTTTAAATTGATATATAAAAAGTACGTGTATTGCGTAACATACCCACACAAATAAATACAAGTAAGGTAGAAGCGCGATCTTCAACTATGTAAATAACACTGAAATGAACAAATTCAGTTTTGATGGGCCAGAAAAATGTTATGTATTGTTCGGACTCACCTATAAATTCTAACAATGCGGGAAGCATCTCTGGAGAAATTTCAACAATTTTCTCTCCGATTGCTTCTTTCAGTATCCAATATTTGTTTTACATTTCGTAACTCTTTCGTAAGCTTGCAGGGAAAATAATTTTGAATTGTTGAATTGAAGGGTTTTTCGTTTTAAAAACAGATTTCGAGGTTCGCAAGGTTTTTGTGTGGTCTATTTATACTTCATTCACGAATATTCCAGATTTTATTTGTTTTACTAACAATGAATGACTCAAATTAAGTGCGCATTAACGCTATCTCCGTTATTATCGATTCTACAATTGTAGAATTACATTAAGAAAAATAAACATCTGCATTACGCGTTAGAGGGAAAGTTCAAAGTACTCGGATTTATTTCGATTGGAAAACCCGGCATATTTTAGATCTTCTATAAAATAGAAACGGTATAAATTTTAACAAAAGATTTAATAAAAATGTATGGCAAAAGTTTATATGAAAGATTCTTTTTCATTGAGTAAAAATGACAGTAGGCTTTTTAGAGTGTAAACCAAAACAAAAATTAACTTTGCATATATTCAAAAATATATTTAGCAAATATTTCTCACGTGCTTATGTGTATGTACAATAAAATTTAACTCCAAAAAAATCACTGGAGTTTTTATCTGTATCTGATTCCTTTTGATTGAGAAGTTATAATAATAATACTGGAGAATTTATTTCTTGCAGGTACATATTTATCCAGTTACAGGAAACATAGCAAATTAACATTGCATGATTGCAAAAAATAAAAAGAAAAATATGTATAAAGTAATTCCTAAGGCATACAAATTTAATGTTTTACAAATACAAAATACTACTACTGCCATGTTTGTTGCTTAAAGGATATAAAGAAAATAGTGTTGCTTCTGAGAGATCAGCCCGCGCAACTCTAAGAAAAGATGAGAAAAAGAATATATTCAGATGCTTTTGCAAAGTCACAAACAAAGAAATTGGACGACAATTATGGATTTTAGCGGGATCGCCTTTCTTGAGTACTGGGAATATCTATGCCAACTTCCAAACTTTTGGAAATTTAAACTGATTCAAAGCAAGAGTGATGTGCAAAAGTTTAGTAAATTCACAAGCACAACACGAACTATAAATTCCGGAATATTATCTGATCCTAACATAAGAACATCTTTCGACCGTCTGAGTGCTGATTTAATTTCTTGAGGTGTAATAAATGTTATCATCAAATTAGTGATATCGTGAAAAACAAGCAGGCGACTATTTTTGGATTCAACGTATACGCTACTAAATTATTCCGCAAAAGCATTTACTATCTCAGCAGCTGTAGTAGATTCAATATTATTGTGCTTCATACGTTCAGGTACTCTGCGTTTGCTGTGAATACAAGACCAAAAGCGTTGGATCACTGCACATACTTTCCTCTATACTGCCAATATAACTTTTATGAGATGCTTAAAGTGAAAATATGGGTATATGTCATCCATGTCATCCATTCGCTATTATTTGCCAACTTCTTTCCTGGCATCCAAGTGAGGTTTTATTTCCCAAAACAGTCCATAACTATGTCGTACCATGTTCTTCGTGGTCTACCTATAGCTCGCCCTTACCTGTTGTAGCTTTGTCTACTTGCATTATCTGCAAAATTGATTTTTTTCATTAACTATTATAAAATAAACAAGACAAAGTCAACACTGAAGCGTCCATATCAGTCCTGAACTTTTAGGAGCAAGCCGAATAAATGGTGTATAAATGCCATGCTCTCCTTTTAATCTGCTTCTTTAATATAATAAACAAATCGATATGAATATAGCAGTATAAGTGCCAGCGCACATACATGTACGCCTAAGCATTCTGCTATAGCATGAGTAAATGGGAGAAAATCCAAAGGAAAGAAAGAAGCAGGACTAGATACTAATGTCCCTCATATATATCTACTGCCAAAGTGTACACTCAAACGGTCGCATATTCCAGACTAACCGGCCTTGAACTGTATGAGGCATTTACGTTTAGAAAAAATGAAAAATGCCTTTTTATCTAATGATGGCTTAATAGGATTTTCGATTCTAATTATTATAAATTATCCTATGTAGAAGACTAGTTTATAATTGTTCTATGCTACAGCCTAAGCGCTTGCTACAGTTTTGCATATATTTGTGATACTAAATATGAGTTTCATACAAGCATTCCGAAGTCTCTGCACCCTAACTTTATCAACAAAATACAGACAAGGATCACGTACTCGTGAACTATAGTTAAAGAGAGGAAGTACAAAGGTTTCACATTATTGTCTTCACCCCAGTTAATAACGTGATGTAAACAGCTATAACATTTGCAAGATCCTGCCTGCGGTAGTAAGCGCACTAGAGATCTGTTTCTTAAAACGAAAGGTACATATTGCCTCCAAGTAATCTCAATTTTCTAACAGAATTGCATAGCAACAAATTAATCTTTAATAACGGATGGATTTAAAGTTGTCTACAGCTCGAGACATACGAAACAATAACCCAACAGATTGCGCAGGACTAATTTTAAGCACAGGTCAAAGAAAAGACAGGGATTTGATGCAGGTTGCGATTAATAGAATCCTTTCATTTTCAACGAAAGCCACGTTAATCCTATCAAGACCGAGCAAATGAATTCGAATTTCTGTTTTCTTTTCCCGTGCTAAATTTAATTGATGAAACGGAGACCATAACCGCTTGCTAACTGTTAGTCTGAAAGTATTGAAAGTTCCTAAATTAATTCCCTTAATGAATTCGTCTGAGAGAAGAATTTTCTTCTTCAACAATTTCTTTGCCATCTAGCGTGGAACTCGTAGTTAAGCATCATAAGTGCAATAGAATTAAAACTTATTTTGTTGGAGCTCCCCGAACACGTCATAGAAGGACGTAAGTTTTATTTTGAGATACGTTTTTTTTGTGAAAACAGAAAGAAGGTTCAAGTTACACCTCTATATAGTTTAATGGGCATTGGTGATGTAAATCAGTCTTGCGTGAGATTATCGCTAACTAGATAAAAACCAATTTCTAGTCCTAAGTGATGTTCAAACATTCTTCTGTCTTGAAAATCTAGTCCAAGTAAGGAAATAATGAACTACAATTTTTTAATAGCAACCTTTACTTTTAACTATTTCTGTATACTCTACACGGAAAGATACAAATGTAACATATTTTACTCTTTGTAGACAAATTCATCCATTTTCTAGTTATAGCAAAAAATTATAATTTTGTGGGTTAATTTTAGAGGTTTGCAGTATTTCTTTTAGTTCATAATATAGGAGTTTACTGCGATTTTTGCACAATGCTACCGGGTTTATTACATAAACTAAAATATGCTGTATTTGTTATTTTTCGTTTAAGCTCCCAAAACCTTGCTAAAGGTTCTTGTAATTATGTGTTTGATGAAGATTTACTTAAAATTTGTTTCAGGGTTGAACTTGAAATTCAACTGAAGAAATGACGGCATAAGACATAGTACTGAGTTGTAAAAGACAATATACGTTTCCTTCAAACTTTATTAAATAATAGATTTCCACCAATATTTAAAGTAAAGGTGTGTACATAAGTGAATCAATATGAAACCTTCGTTAGTTTAGTAATGGTAAAATTAGCATTTCCTTGCAAATTACCAAATTTCTGAAAAAATATTAGTCTCAGTAGGGTTTGAACGCAACGTAGTGGAGAGGACGTGGATTCAAATCTTACCGAGACTGATTTGTTTCCCGAAATTTAAAAACTTTTTAATTTGCAAGAAAATCGTAATTTTGTCATCTCTAACACCAACGAAAGTTTCATATTAATTCAATTAATTAGAACTTGCTTTTAGTAACAGTATGCCTGCTGAGATATTACAATATATCTACTGACCACGATATCTAGGTTTTAAAAGTGTTTTGAACTTACAAACAGTCACATGGTCTAGTTGATTATGACTTTCCGCTGGAAACTTGAGTTGAGATTCTATAGGAACTGATCCTTTTTTTCAGAAATTTAGAAACGATAGTAAAATGCAAAAAATAGTTATTTTATCATGTGTACATAAGAGTGTAACTTTGAAAGTGCTAATAGAACATTTTTGGGCTCATATTGTAACATAATTGGTTTGCCAGGGTAAACCTTGTAAATATTCTACATTAATTAGTGGAACCGTTAAAATTAAACCTAGCCATTACCATAGTTCCGATTCAAATACAGTAGATATACATATATGCTGATTGAAGGGTATAGTTAAAAGATCGATTTTGATCCCCAGATCGAATTATGGCTTCTAAACTAATAATCAGGAAGGTTACAATCGGTGATGTATGTACGGTACTCCTCAGGAAGCTCGACGAATTAATTAAATCGCATGAAGTAACGCTTTTGGCTTTTCCCGCCTCGCTCATTTGTAACGCGCCTTCGTCGTAAGGAGCGTACTAATAAACGGCTCAGGAAAAGTTCAAGGCGCTCTGTCTTTATGACCTTCCCTTAAACTAGCGTCGTTGATGATCCTGTGGAAGTGGCAGGATTTCCCCTGTAATAACGGAAGCAAAATGTGTGGACTTGTAAGACCGAGAGCATTAAGCGCGCTTCTCTAGCCGGACTATAAATTCGTCCCAGATCGTTTCTCTTTCGAGAAAGTTACGTCTATTTCTATATAAGAGGACTCACTGTATCACTTTGGGAATTGCAACTTAGATAGCTTTGCGATTCGTTTCAAGATACCTTACAATAAACGGAAACATTATTTGTTGGAAAGGAGGCACCACTGGAATTATTAAAAAGAAAGCATTAATATACGTGGAAAACCTGAAGTATTAAGCCTAAAAAGGAAGTAAACATTTTTTAGTGTTGGAGGAAATGTTAAACTCGACGAAGCGATGAAAATCGTTGTCAGTATAGCCAATTGTTGAGGTTGAGAAAGAGAGAAAAGTGATACTTTCTTCATCGAACGAGATCGGTTTTTGCAATTTTTACCTTTAAGAGTTAAGTTAAACAAAACAATTCCTTAACTATCATGAAAAGAAAATTAGTAGTCGTTTGGGGCACGACGCATCTTTAGGCGGTGTGTTGTAACAGAGTAATGAAAGTTATCTCCTACAAACCAGACAACAAAATTATATTGAATTAAATATGGCATTTATTCCAAGAATCAAAGATGTACGGCAACTTTATCAGCTAAAGATGTATGTAGCTGCAATATATTATTACAAGTGATGCAGTAGTAGATGTTTTGATCACTTCTCACGTTCTTCAGTAATACCAGTAGCTGCCGCATTAGGAGAGACTTTTCTAAAATTTTAGGTAATAGGAAGTGGCTTGGGATTTATGATAACAGAAGTAAGATCACCAGAGGCGTCACTCTCGTGGCATCCTAATAATTCAAACAAAATAAAGTACGTAATTCTAAATGGGAAAATAGTAAGCACCTACTTTATGAAACACCTATTCCTCTAAAATGCCATAGCAGCCGGTTTAGCTTGGTTAAACATCTGAACCATTAGATATATTTCTATAGCTGTTTCAGCGAGCGATGTTCACCTCGAAAAAGGGATCTGATATTAAGAAAATGACTCTTCGACATCTTGCAAATATGTAATGGATATGTAGACGCAGAAACACTATTATTTTTGCGTTAACTACAGCGTGTTGCAATAAGTGTACATTGTCCACTATCTGGAGTAACTCCACCAACAGCGATGAATAATTGGGCAATTTGCGTATTATCTCAACTAATCCTTTGTAATTATTATGAATACTGTATGGAAATACTCAAAATAATAAAATACTGCTTGTAAGTATGTTCCTCAGTGTTTGCGAGAATCTCAAATACATACAATGAATTTAAGAAGCACCATATTTGTAAGTGATAATCTAGTTACAATTGAATAAGATCGCAACATGTGACGTATGCAGTTTACACGTAACATGTAACAGGTTTCCACACTATAGTTTAAGACAATGGTCAAGAAAACTTATGATTGAGGTACTTTCGGTTACAAATATTAACACTCGGTTTCTTGAAAGGTGACGTCTTTCTAATGCAGTTAACACCGCTCTCGTCATGTTGGTTGTATTATTCTTCTGACTGTTGTGTTATCATGCGTCTCCGTTCTGTCTAATGTGTTTTGTGTTCTTCTGTATATTATGGTCTCAAGTGTTTCCATGTTAAGTTCTTGATATAGCGCTGCATTTGTGATATAACGCGGTGCCCCTAATGCGAACCGCGTTAGTTTGTTGAGTTTTCTCTGTATCGTCATCTTTTGCGCTTCGGTTGCCTGATGCCAAAGTTTACCAGCTTAGGTGGTAATCGGTATTACTATTGTTTTAATGATCTTGACCTTGTTATCTGGTGATAGTTTACTTCTTTCATTTAATAGTGGGTACAGGACCTTCGAGGCTTTCGCTGTCTTCCTTTTCATTTCCTTGATGTGCAAGGTGTATGTGAGTTGTTCGTCTAGAACAACTCCTAGGTACTTCGAATTGTTGGCCTACCCGATGGCGTGGTTGTTAATTTGGATTTCGTCGGGTTTCTTGTGTCTTCTACGTGGCGTGAAGTAGATGGCTGTAGTTTTCCCTATATTTGTCTTTATTCCCCATTTTGAAAACCATTTGTAGAGCGTGTCGATGTATACGTGCAATCTATTGTGCAGCGATTTCATTTGCCTGTGGCTGTAATGAATATAGCGGTTTCATCTGCAAATTGGCCAATGTGACAAGTGTTTGACTGCGGTATGTCGGAAGTGTAGATATTAAACAGGAGCGGTCCCAACACCGAGCCTTGCGGAACTCCTGCTTGCGTTGTTCTGGAAGTGGAGGTGTCTTCTTCTATTTTAACCGAAAATGTTCTGTCGCGGAGATAGTGTTGAATTAGGTTGGTAAGCGTGGCTGGAATTCGGTGTAATCTCATTTTATGTATGAAACCATCATGCCAGACTTTGTCAAACACCTTCTCGATGTCTAGTATGATGGCTGCATTTGGCGTAGATTTATCCATGTTCGACGTGATATGTTCAGATATTCTCAGTAGCTGCTGTGTTGTCGAGTGCTCCCGACTAAATCCAAATTAAAATCCCGGGATGATGAATTTTTGTTCTACTACCGATAATAGCCGCTCCAAGATTTTGAGTCCTTGTAGCGAGCTGATTGGACGATATCCATCTGTCTTGTTTTTGGGTTTTCCCGAGTTATGTATGATTATAATTGTAGCATGCTTGCAGGTCTTAGGGGTAGTACTGGTGTCTAATTATAGCGTTTATAATTTCTTTCAGCGTGTCTACGGCTTCTAGGGTCAGATGGGCAAGGGCTATAATGATATTCCGGAGTTCCTCGATCGTCGTTTCTTGGACGTTTATGGTGTCTCTGTATTCCGTGTGAGCTTGTTTATTGATGATATCGGTGAATTTTTCGTGATCCCTGTCCATTGGTGGATTAGGGTGGAAAGTCGCCTCGACGTAGTTTCCTCTGTTTTGTCGGAATTGTTGTTGATAATACTACGTGTTCCGAGTATCGGTGGTATCTTTTCCTTTTTTGTCTTAAGTATTTTAGTTGTTATTCACAGTCCGATGTCATCATCGTTTATATTTTCGATTTTGGCGACCGATCAATGGTTGTAGTGTTTGGCAAGGTCTTTTTTAATTTCATTTGTAATGTTGTTCTGAAGTGTCTTTGCGTTCGAGTGAAGTGTTGTTATATACTGTTTATAAAGCAGTTTCTTCTGATGTATTTTTATTTTTATGTAATGCGGTATTGTTTGCCTTGGCGTTCTAAGTTTTGTGATTGTAGCTGAGTTCAGTGCCAGTGAGGACATTCCTCTTCGATTTGTTTTACCGCTGTGTCGATGTCGTTGTCGGTACTGATATACGTTGGTCTTTAGTTTTAGACTCTTTTCAAACTTTTGCCAATTTGTGGTGGGAATTGTTTTTTGGATGTTAGAACTCTCAATCGACACTGTCATAATTACAGGAAGATGATCAGGTGACAGGCGGTTTATAGTTTCAAGGTAGTAAGGTGTCGTGATCTTCTTTAGGATTACTAGATCTAGAACGTCCGTTGACCCGGTTGGCGTATGAATGTCCGTATACTCTGTTGGTGCGTCTACGGTGAGGTTTCTTTCGTCGGCAATTTTTTTAAGTTGTTTGCCTTTACGGTTCACAGTTTTGGAATTCCACTGTCGATGTTTACTATTGAGGTGTCTCTCCAGAATTGTAGGGCGATGAGAATTAAATACTGCGTCGATATCCGCTTCTTCTATGTTGTTCTCTGGAGAAGTGTACACCGCATACAGTGCTATGATACCTCTTTTCGTGTGTATACGTACAGCAGTAGTTTCCATTGTTGCCGTGTTTGTTCCAAATGAATGATGTTTCATCTCTTTCCTCACCAGGATGGCTGTTCCTCCTCCAGGTTTTGTGTTTCGATTCTTTCTGCCTTGTGCATTCCAGAACATGATTTTAATGTCCTGTTTATTCAGTTTCCTCTCATTTTTCCTACCTCCTTAATTTTATCTTCTTTCATTTTTCCTTCTTGTGTTTTAGTTATGTTTTTTTATTTGTTTTTTTGTTTGTTTTTTTTGTTTGTTATTCCTTTTTTTCAGATGTTACTTAGTTTTATACAGTTTTGTCAATTCCTCGGTTTGTTGAAAGAATGCTCGGTTGTAGCATTGGTACTGTTAAAGTTCAGTACCGCACGCCCTAGTATTAAAGCCAACTTTTCTTCCAATTCACAGCTATGGTTTATAGGTTCTTGTTTGGCAGGTCGTTCCTCGGTTTCATTTTTCATGCCAGTAGTTTCTCCTTTTTTACTTACTTTTACTTTCGGCAGAGGGGCGTCGATGATTTTTTTATTGATAGCAGCGTTGTTAGAGTTCGCGGTGCACTTTATGTAGGTAGAGAGATGTTCACCCTGGCAGTTGGCACACTTTGCTACAGTAGTCTTCGGTTTAGTGCATAAATGAGTGGAATGACCTTCACCGCACTTCATACACTTATAATTAATGTTACAATTGCTTTGTGTACCCAAACATTTAACATTTATGACACTGAACTATTTCACTGCGCGTACGTAACGGTTCCACTTTCATCGCGAGTCCAAAACAGTTCGCGATATTATATATAGATTTATATTCGCGGCTCACTTCAATTAACACTAGTGGTGTCGGCTGACCGTTTTTACCTTTCATCCGTGAAATTTTTCAACCGAATAGTCCTGTTGCTGGAGATCATCTTTTATTTCATCATCGGTGATATCCTAAGCTATACCCCAGAGAACCACCTTCACTTTCTTTTTGCTTTTTAATTGAAATGTATAAAACTGGATTCCTTCTTTCTTGAGTATCTTACCTAATTTCCTGTAGTCGTCTTCGGTTGCCGGTTCAACTTGAATGCCTATTTGAATTAATTTACACTTTGTGGCGGTTATAATCTTACTTCTCATCATGTTGGAGGTCTTCTGCATGTCCTCGACGCCTAAATCGTCCGTTACCAGTGCTTCATAGTTATTACGGATCGGTATGGATTGCCATCCTTTGGGTTTATTGTCTACGCACCTCTTCTTATGCCTTTTTGTCTGTTCCAGGTATTCCTCAGTTCTCGGTTCACTCGGTTCGCTTATTTCTCCGAATTTCCGCTGGTATATTTCCATGATCTTGTGGATGAGTTCCCGCAAGGATGGTTCATCCAAATTGTCGGCGAATGTCTCTTCCATATCAGTGTGGGAATTCCCTCCTGTGGTCAAATTGCGGTTCATTTTTCCCTGATGTAAAATCAGTACAGAGGTCTTAAGAAAGACTGTTTATTACCTTTACGAATCTTATCAGACTGACTTCATGCCCCACCCCTCACCTACTTCTAATTGGTTGTTTGATTAGTGTTTCTGATATTAACAATATCTAGTTTGCATTTCAAAGTGTTGTTGTGCAGTGACTAATTCTTTAATTGTGTGTCGTGATTGTTCATAAAAATAGATCCTGTAGAACACGGAGTCGTAATAAAATACCTCCAGAAAAAAGGGCATGATACCAACTCAAATTCATAGACATTATGGCAACTATTGGTGAATCCTCAGTTTCCTATGATAAAGTGAAACGCTGGTGTCGAGATTTTAAGTGCGGAAGAACATCCTGTAAAAATCACATGCCGGTAGTCCTCCCATAACGATAACAACACACAAAAACATTTAAAAGGTACACGATATCGTACTGCAAGACCAACGAGTACATATCAGAGACATGAATGAGTAATGGGTGCACCTCTATGATCCCAAGAGCAAAGTGCAAAATAGAGAGTGAAAACATCACGGTTGTTATCTGTGTTCTGGGATATTCAAGGAATCATCCTGACTGATTATCTGCAAAAGGGACAAAGCATTACCGGGGCTTGCTATGTAAAGGTAAATACCGAGGAAAGTTAAGGCTCGGTGTGCTGTTAACTATAGTTAACTATAAAAATGAAAATACTAACTAAAAAACACTAGGAAATTATAATATGTGCCGCCTACGGATGCAGAATGTGCATACATAATACATTAGATAAGTGTTTTTGGAGTTAGTCCCATACATTATAGCAGCCTTCATTAGAAAATTGACTAATATTTAATAGAAAAAATTTTCAAAATCGCTTTAAGCTGTAAACAAACATAATCAATAATTTTTAAAATGATGTAAAAAAAGGCGATGCATGAGACTGCAACAAAGTTCTTTTTGAGGACACGGACTAGTTAAGTACAGATGTACATATTATATGTATATTGTCTATGTAGAGGATATACATATAATCACTATACTAGTTTGTATAAACGAATATTTGGGTGCGAAAACAAATTATTTTTCTGTAAATATTTGTGTATCCAAATGTAGGTTGGTACTTATAATTGCTGCAAGACGCACTCGTTAGATGTGTGACACGTCACTACATCTTGTTAGAAGCAAGTGTTCCGATTAAAACCATCAATATCTTGAAGCCTGATATAAAAAGGTTTTAATCATCTCTACATATCGCTCAGTATTTATAGTTACTGCATGACCTTTGTCATCTTGAAAAAAGTACGGGCCGATAATTCCTTGCGCCGACAATGCAGCCCAAACAATAACTTTTGGCGAGTGAAGTGGCCTCACATGCTTTTGTTTTGGATTCGCTTAACTCCAATAACGGCAGTCCTATCTGTTTATATGGCCATTCAGGTGAAAATCCGTCTCATCAGCACGCACATTCCGCTTCCGTAAGACGCTGCAGAGCGACTAAATTCCCAAGGTCGGAACTTGCTACCCAACCACGTGTATTCTGCGATCTCAGTCGAGTTTTCGACTGCATGGAACATATTTTGTTAATTTACAAATTAAGATCCACGCAACTGTTCATTTTTAGTTTCCAAAAAGTGATTACAAAATTTAAAAACTATGATTTGGCTCATTCTAAAGCCTTCAACAACATTTTATTATGTTCTTCCACTTTCCAATGAATCTATGTTTATCCAGGCCTATATCTGTGACAGATCGTTGTGTTTCCGTTTTGAAAGGTACTGAAAATTTCACACCTCCAGCGCTAATCTTTTAGGTGCTGACCGAGAAGCGTGTTGAAGCGCGGTTTTATATACTCCAACAGCGACAGTTTTAAAGTAAGTGTGAATTAACATATTGAAGTAGTTTCTCGTTTAGAAAGGTTGACACTAATTTATAGAAATATCTGAAGGTATTATATTAGCTGATACTATTTTATATTACCAGTTATGGAATATCCGTTCAAATTTCTTTGGGCAGTGTGTAATATAAATATGAACATGGTCAAAGATTAATACTTTCATTTGGCGCCAGGAGTCAAAATGTGTTAGGTTATGTAAATCAATAAATTAAAAGTGTAGATATAACCCTGAAGACCGGCAATCATCTGATAGTGGCAGACATTTTCCACGGACTAATCTATGATCATATTAATTCTTATATTTTTAATAGTTGCCCTTTTCGAAATTTCTATTACAGATAACTTTGTAACATGTATGTTAAAAAAAATTCAAAATTCGTCCTATTTAACGCACTAATATTTCCCTCAACTTTTTTCGTGCAATATCATACCAGTGTATTTTAACCTCAATTCGAATAATATCAAACAAAAGCCTCTAGATTAATCTGTTGCTACGCGTTTTGAATTGATGATATGTTTTAGATCATCTGAGGGAGATAAAGTTCTTCGTGGAAATAAAATCATTTTACGTGAATTCATACTTTGAATCGAGACCGTTACTTTAACATTATGCTGCAAAGTTATTAGGACTGATTAGTTTGCAAGACTTAATAACAAGATTGTATTCGCATACAATAGATAAAACTAAGCTAATAAATGTGGCATAGGCAAAATCCTGGTAGGTTTGCAGCCGTAGGAGGGAAGGGTTTTTGGCAGTACATGAGGAAGTCCATAATGAACATCAATTAAAGCAAATGATTTATCAAAAGGTACTTCCGAACTTGCTACAGATCTATGGGCATTAAGTGTAAATTCCCCTTAATTTAATTATTATAGTAGTGATACAGTGAGTAAAGCACGTCCTTTACGTTCTAAAATTGTAATTTCGTGTTTAAAACAGATTCTCGGATTCTCGAGCTGTTGTCGTCAACTTCATCTGATAATAATTTTGTATCGAAAATGAGAATGTATGAACCAAAGGGCCGGCTTCGATAAAAGTCAATGTTAAAGATTACAAGGATTAACCGCGTGAATGAACATGAGCATTTCAAGATTAATCTACTTATCCATTAACTCCGTCTTGTCGATGACATTTTCCGCTTTGTGAATTCTAATCACCGTCTACTCGCTCCATCTTCGTCTATTCTTCCGCTTTGCTACTGTCTCTGGGGAGCGTTTTTCGTTTATTTCCTTCCCCTGTCCAATATCCCGGTGTCAGGTCAAGAATTAACGGTTGTAAGGTTTTACTTTTTTTATCACCGCAGCCGGTTAGCGAGGTTGCTTTTTTGTTTCTTTACAATTACTAAGAATATCCGGAATTTGTCAGTAGGCACGGCAAAAAATCTTTGCCAGGGGTAATTTAAAGTACTAATTAAAAATAATTATAAATCGAAAAGAAATGAAAAAGCTTTTTGTATTATTTTCAGAACTTTTGAAAGAATTAAGAAAACTTATCGACGGAAAAAAACGGTTATTCGAAGAGTTGATTTTCAAAAACGCCGAAAAAGTTTTATTAGAGCGATCGAGTTTTGTTCTTCCGTCGGTTTCCTTTTTATTCACGTTGTACCCCTTATCTCTTCTTTCGCCCAACATCGACGACTTATAATTCGATTTCTATTAGATTTTTCACGGGGATTTGGAAGCGACAAGGAAAACGTAAGGGACTGAAATTAATTCGAAAAGTTTTGGATCCCATTTTTGTTTTACTAATGCTCCCTACTGGATCGGATCGGAAATCTTTGAACGATGAATTAAGGTGTACATACTTATGTATGTATATAAAGCAAATAGTAGTTATAAAGCAGTAGAGAAAATACACATTATGATGCTTATAATAAAGTCAAAGCAATCGTTACTGTTTTTTTTTTGAATATTTATAAAACGATATACATTCATGAATAAACATTAGAGTTGACACTGCGAACGTCGATTAGTAGCGGGTGCTTCGGAAAAGTGGAACCTAATTGGCAGATGTTACAATGCGAAGACCATCAGTCAACTATCGCTCATCGGGCGTAGCATATACCTCGCTTGTGCGAATGTGTTTATTATGTTAAAAATTTTGGATGGTTTAGTTTAATAATGTTGCACAACTTGAAACATGAAAAAATATAAAATCAGTACCCGATAAAATTGAAAACAGAGCTAATAAACAAAGAAGTCTGGTTATGTGTGGATAAGTCGATTTTAATATGCCGTAGAAGACTACAAAAATGTATTGCTGGAGTAATTGTAAAGTGCTAAATACTATAGAAAAAATTGAAATTTGAAAATATGAACTCAATGTTTATTACTGACACAACATGCTTTCCATGGGTCAGTCTCTTAAATAATGCTGTGATAATTTGTTACACATTACGCGTGACAGAAACTATTCGAAGGTATTATCCAGAGATAAATGGTTTAATGTACATACAACGGCAGTGTTTCTGAAATCACCAAAATTATTCCAAAATTTTACAGACGCTGGAGAAGGTTGTTAGAAGAGGCATTTCACACAATTTGATTGTAACAACGTAACTGTCATAAAAAATTGCAAGATGCCTATGTTCTTCATAATTAAACTAATATTAATATTGAACAACCGTTGATGTTAGTAATGATAAAATTACAATTTTCTTGCAATTAACCATATTAGTTTAATTGTTAAGAACTTGCCTTTAGATATTACGATATATCTAGAGACATCGTGACACCTAGGTATTAAAAGCGATTTGAACTTAATCGTGGTGGTGTAATGGTAGCACAATGCGCCGGTAACGCAGAGGTTGTGGGTTCAAATCCTTCTGAGACTGATATTTTTTCAGGAATTTAATTCCGTTAGTTAATTGTAAAGAAATTGCAATAAATCTTTAAAGTTGATTTGTAGAATGCTCATCTAGAATTCGGTGAACACTTTCTTAAAAAATGTTGGATATTGTTCATAATTGCTTAGTCTTCTAACCTCGATATTCTAATATCAATCCTTCAATCATTTCACTTCAATTGGCACATCGGGACGCTTATCATCTTCAAGGAATTCTTGCGCCCAACGGAAACTTTGTCCATTTTTAGAGTGGAATATGAAGGAGATAAATTACCAAACATCATCCAATTTAATTAGGTTTATTCTTCTCCTTCGTCAAAAATGTAATGATTAATTTTATTAAATGAGGTATTTCATCCATGAATAACGTTTCTCAATTGTAGGCTAATAACTTCTATTGGTGGAACCTTAGTATGTATAGTGGAGGCTTAGTGCATGGGCAGCTACGGCACACCCACACTGACCACTTGTAAACATGTATAAGTCTAAATTCTAATTTTCCATTGTATTACCTTTTAGCATTCAAAACCAATGAAAGTTGCATTATTGATTTAATATATAATTCTGTTAAGTACAGAACATGTGCTTACTTTGAATCTAATTGTAACGTTTCGCATGGTTCAAGATGGTGTTGGTGACAAGCCATTTGGCAAAATCTTCAATGGTTTCCTTCCACATAAATGTACTACGAGTTCTTTTTTTTATAAATGAGTTGTCATATATTTTATTTTTGCCTTAATTTAACGTGAATCAGGTTTACGTACAGCTTGTCAATATACGGTGAGTAAAAATATATCGTGCCAACGATACGAAGCCATTATCAGAGCAATTTATATCAGAACCAATTATACGCAATAGTTACTTGTTTGAAATCCTACCGTTAAATTACCGGACCGTTTCCATTGTCGAACAACTAAAACGTCAATTGCATTATAGCATTCTAACTAGCAAATTTAGCGAACCGAACATGTACTATGTACATAAAGTTAAATATATGCGACGTATGAACGATGAATGTGTGCTCGTGTATAGACGTACACACCTAATGCAGAACATATTTGTAAGCTGTGCTCTTGATGGACTACCGCGTTATTTAGGTGGACTGATACGCGCAAAATGTATCACCTAAATGTAAATACGTTTTGCGTGTTCCCAGTACACAGCCGAACGTAACGCAGAAATTTCAATTTTAACTGCCCGAAAACTGACAAAGGATAAACGCGGTGGCGGTGATCCGATACGAAATCAATTTATGTGCGAGTGAGTAGATCGTGTTCTGTAAGCGTCACCAAACGCGTTACTGTTCAGAGAAATGATGCCGTACTCAATGGTGCATTCGCAAATGCATTTACGTACGTGTAGTGACATTTTTGACAAAAGAAAATTCGTAAATGATAGTTTTTGTTAGGTGAAATGGGTTCAAATATTGAAACGTGATAATCCAGATGGTTTGACAAAATCCATAGGTTGCGAACCGAAGGGAATAAGCATTGTTTCTATTTACGTTTGTAATATTATAATTAAGTAAGCTTACATACCGGATTTTCCCGGGTAAAAGCGATTCACTTTTAAAAAAAATAAAAGTATTACCATTCCAGGATTAATCAAGCAAATATACGATTAAGCTTAAAACTCAGCTTCCCTGTTAATTCTGTTTTGTTGAACTTACGCCTATATATATATATATATATATAATATTTATATATTAAAAAAAATTAAATTATTAATTAAAATATTAAATTAAATTAAATTTTATATATATATATATAATTTTTAGGTATTATCGCGCGTGTGATGCTGGTCCGTATTGTGAATCGTTGTTTCTCGACGTTTCGATGATGGCTCTTCCATCATCTGGAGGTTGTCGATCAGACTGACAGCTTCCAGAAGAATATACATATATATATATATATATATATATAAGTAGTAGAGTTAGTTCATCTCCGATCGCTAGCCGAACGAGAGCGTCCAGAAGAAGATGAGTGAGATCTCGTCGAAACGTCGAACCAGTCGAAACGGTCGTTTTCGGGACCAACAGCGCACGCGGCCAAAAACCCGGGAATATTATTCCACGCACGGTGACCACGAAAACATCCATCACAACATATATATGTATATATCTATGATAAATTACGATATTCTTGCATTACATCAATGTTTTTCAATTTCTGAAAAAATATCTGTTTCGGTAAAATTTGAACCAACGCCCTTTCTTTTACCGAGGGAACGTCATACCACTAGACCACGGAATATTATGTAAACTCAAATCACTTTTAATACCTAATTGTCGTAATGTTTGTAGATATATAACAATAGCTCGGCAAACATTACATTATTAAAGGTAAATCTTTTATTAATTAAATTAATATAAAACCTTCGTTGGTTGTTTGTAATGATAAACTACGATTTTCATGCATTTTACCAACGTTTTTTGAAACAGAGGAAATATCAGTCTCGGTAGGATTTAACCATATCTGAGAGGACTGTTGCTGAATCCTGCGTAATCCTTGCATAATAGTCTCTTGATAAACTTATTTTGTTCCTTCTAAACTCGATGTATAAATTCTAATACTTTTCTTTAATTTATAATTAAGCAAATGAACTATTGACTTTTTAAAAGCTTTTAGCATGAAGTTATTTTTGATTACACGGGAAATAGATCTTTGAAAAATCTTAATTTCTCGTGATGGTATATTTATGAAGCACAATGAAGCAACATTCGCCTTGACAAAGTGATTGTATAGTTTTAAATATGTCACTATGCTGCATTCCCAGTTTATGGAGTACAATAGCAGCAATTTTTCAGTTAACTTCAAGCAACAATTTTTCACTCATCAAAATGTTAAGTTTATTTACTAAATTGGAAGGAAATGAGAATTCATTAAATGTGTACTGTAACGAAACAGTTTATATTAAAACTTGATTGAACCGTCATTACAGTACTTAAGGAGAACTTTAAGTTATTTTTGAAATATTTTTTGCATAATTTTCTTCTCCAATATCTGGTAAATGCAAGATGTTACTGGTAGCAGATCCCAGACATTCTGCTGATTCAAGCAAACATAATCAACGGTGTTATATTCTAATGAGCTTTCAAAGAATTCTATGGAAAATTGAAAGACAATGTGGATTCAGAAGAGATTGATCTCCAAAAATTTCTCTTTGGGTTAACAAAGGTAGCAATAAATAAAGTATGGAAACATTTATTTAAACACTATTGGTACTCCCGATGCTTCCAAATTCGTATTACACTTTCTTCTCTATACGCGAGGTTATGCATAGAATATAAAATTATATGTGATTACCTGCATTTTTATATCTTTTCATTTGTATAAAAACTCTTTTAAAATTGTGACCTAGATATAAACTGCTAGATAATGTGTATTCTGTAATTGAACTTTATGTTTTAAATATTAGGTACGTGACGCTATTGCGTGACTAAATATTGCGTGTATATTGAGTTTGGAATAAAATTATTAAATATACAAGGATGTGTAATATAGTACTGGATCTGCGTATGTTGTTCTAGATTTAAGTGAGCAACAATCCTTTCAATTAATTTTGATATCTTTCATATTTGCTGCTGCAACTTTTGTTCTCTGTGGAGCCTTGTTGTATGAGCAAATAAACAACATTCACTATTATTCTCTTAAACTCTAAATTTGTTCCTTTTATCATACTATACCTAACAGTTGCCAAAATTACTTAATTAGAAAGATTGTAACTTTAGTCAACTTTGAATGGGTGAATACTTACTCGGCTATTATAAGCAACAAAAAGGCTAATAGATAAACGATATTTATGCATATTCTTAAAAAATGGGAGACAAGAGTGAGAAAAAGTATACTATTTCCCAAAAAAATAATACATCATATAATATAAACTTACCATCTGAAACACCAGATGGAGACAATACTGAGGAACTGCATAAACTGCTTCACTGATGAAAGATATTGAAAGTTAAAGAAGGGATATTAAGCGACGGTTATGTAAAAATTGGAATGTTGAAAGATGTCAAGAATGCGAGGAAAAGATGTGGGTAAAAGGACTACAATCCTTTAATTAATAGTGAAACGACAGGTGTCGTGTAACAGATTTAGACATTCACAAGCGCAGACATTCTAAAAAGGACTTTAAAACAAAACAGATGTCCATAATAACTAAAAAGGTCATCATAATAGTAAGAAAGCGGTAGTAAAGTTGGGCAGAACAAAACAATTTAAAAGTTACCAACGTCAGAGCAGACAAGTTAATTTGTGAAATTTTAGTTCTTTTTATTCCATCTAGTTGTTATAATGAATTCACACCAAATCAACAGCGTTTCTGAAAGTGTAAAAGTACGTTAGGTAGTGAAGCGAAAGTGAAGAAGAAAAGCTTTCTTCATTATGCAAGTAAAAGTACCTGAAGCGAGGCTTATCCAATTGCAAAAGTATTGTTAGGGATATGAACGAAAGATTTAATTTTAGTAGAAATATTTTACCTTTTGTCCTTAATCTCGCCGTTAATCTAATGTTATTGTTTGCTTTGAACAGAAGGATTTCGTCAGATTTATGTAAAATTGTAAGCTTAAGCCTTAGTAGGAACGATTATTTATTTGACACCTAACCTCTACTCTCCTGTGCATGATCTAGCTCAATGTAATCCCGAATTGTGTCTTTCATTTCCCTCCTTTTTACATTTTTCTTTCTTATTCACGCCGTCTTTAATACAGAATCATAGCGGTCGTGGTTGATGGACTAATGCAGTAGCGGTTATTTATATTTCATAAACTTTGTTTTTTATGTAGAATCTGCGATATTAATGTTCCCTAGTGTCGGATATTTTAATGCTACATTTACTTTTTCAAGGCAGAAGGTGTTTCCGCATGATTTCTTTGGTACACCATCTGTGTATATACCAACAAATACCAGACATTTCTTATTAAATAAATTCTACAGGAGAATGTACGTTGCCTCATTTCAAAAACGAACCTCGAGAACTGAATCAATTTTCTACCCTACATCACTGCAGCACGTCGTCTATCGGACATGAGAAAAAGTAAATGAAGGAATCTGCCTGCTGTGTGCTAAATTTACATTCGATCACATTAGCGTGTGAACTGAATAAAACAAAAACTTCACACGAGTTACAACACCCCCCCACTGCGAATCGTAAATTCGTTATTCATGCACAATTTATATGCGAGGGTCGTGACAATATGACTACGAGAACCACTCCATGGCGCTGCAATCAAGGAACATGACCTAGCTAGTTAACGTTGCGCTACTAGCACTACGCTTGTAATGATGTAATCAAAAAGCATATTAAATTCACTAGCAATTAAGATTCTTACTTAAAGTTCCCGTTTGTTTTCTATTTAAAATAGCGATGAATTAAAATAAAAGAGGTCAAGAATATAGGAGCAAATGAGTTGCACAGCTTAGAATAAATATACATCATCAGCAGCATGCCGGACTTTCTCTCTAAAGAATTAGAGAATACAATAATTATGAAACAAGAAAATTGCTAGTTTAGAGGAATGGGCGTCGTGGACTAAGAATATCGTTAATTTTTTTCTTTCAATTAAAAGTAAGTTACTCTGCTTGGTTGTTAAAATTCATCGTACTTAATTGCTTGATGTCAACGCTATTCTAATCAGAGAAAGTTATCATAAAAATTTATACAGAACATATCAAAATTCCTGTGGAGTATTTACTAACGATGAAGTTGATGATGATAATTTTCTCAATTTCCGAAATGCAAAATAGGAAACGATATGGAAATGATAAATAATTTGCATATATATCGGCACCACAACTTTCCGCCTTACGAGGTAGTCATAAAAGACGTTGCTCTGGTGAACCACACTACAAAAGACGAACTCAAGATTGGTATGGTATAGAGATGGATCAAGAGAGTAGGAGCTTGAACTAAAAATGCCTCCGGAACTACAAATTATATATTATTGAGAGTTATGCTATGAACCTACACTACCATCCATTATTATTTGGCCATCTGCGTTCCTTTTCCGATTTCGAAATAAAATCGCATTTGAGTCGTGAATATTATTATTTAATAGAACTTAGTTAATATTTACATCTACATAAGGCCGAATAAACACACATAAAAATATATATACAAAATTGAATCTAATTTTGCTTTCGTCAACATATCCTTCTCTATTTCTTAAAATTGCCGCGCGTAATAGGTGCATTCTACCAATTAATTTAGTCAGAGTTTTTCAGATATCGTTTTACATTCTTCCCGGAGAAGAGATAACAGGACGATAGCGAATGTTGGGGTGGCTTGTTTTACTTTTCGATCCAATTCATCCCATACTAATTCAATAGAATTGAAGTAGGGAAAAGCCCATTTCATAACTATAAGGCTGCCATCCTCCTGTTTTTTTGCAAGTAATCGTGGCATACCTTAGTTGTATGTTTCGGGTCATTGTCGTGGTAAAATGTGAAGTTTTCAACCACCAGTCGCAACCCCGATGACACCAGATTACCTTTTAAAATATTTCCGTATTCTTCTTTTCACAGAATACCGATAATTTAAATACCCCCAAAATACTCTCAAACCATCACCGAATCTCCTCCGCGCTTCACAGTTGGTACAATGCAGTGGTCCGATACTAGTTTCTCTGACCACCAAACGAATACACGTCTGCATGAGCCGTAAATTTCGAGCTTCGACCCATCACTCCACAACAACGTTTTTCAGTCTTTGATAGTCCAATTCTTATGTGTTTATCTCATACCACTTCCACTAATTGTGTTTCTTTAATAAGCCTTTTCCTCGCGAAGCCCAGCTTTACCTAAGCGCCGTTTCACTGTAATCATACTAATCGGTTTCCTGTGCCCCTTGTTCATCGTAGCCGCGATTTCTGGCTTGGTTTTTCGTTGATTTTCTTTGCTAATTCTTATGATTGCACGATCTTCTGCTGGCGTCGTTTTTCCGGTCGCCTACTTCTCTTAGAAAAACTACCACTACTTGCAAATTCGTTCACATTTTACTCCATTGTTTACCTACTAATGTTTAATTCTCATGCAAATTGTCGATTGCTTTTACCAGTCCTATGGTAAGTAACAATAAGAGCATGCATCTGTATGGATACCTTTTTAGTTTTCGTCGTTTCAACTCAAATGACTAAGAAATATCAACAGTAAATTTCGAACTGACACAAACTACAATAATATAGTATCAAGAAACATCGGCTCATAAAATACAATAAAACAATTAACTATATTGCATCAAAATTTAAAGAAGAACTCATTAATAGAGTCGGTACCTTTATAGCAAAGATATAACTAAAAAAAATTGTTTCTAAGAACTCACAATGGAGTAAATAGTATCTCAGACTTTAACCGCCGTTACGACTATAATGGAGCGTATACTAATAAAACTTACTAATAATGTGTATACATATGAGGGTTGTTCGTATCTACTCTCGTTGTTTGTAGTAGATAATTCATAACGAAAAATTAACATAGGTGACCAAATACTTATGAACATTCGTATGAACACTCACGCAACATTAAATCCTTTGCATACCTACACATATGATTCTGACCTGACATATTTTATAAATACACAACCAGGCCTTATGAAGAAACTAACAAGTTGGCTAATGAAGCGGCGAGTATGCCCTTTGTTGAAGAGGGACTCTGCTGTGGTCTAGAAAAAAGTTACCTAAATAAACGCTATAAAAATACTTTCCCAATTCAATCACCGTCTTGCATTTTTTTAACTGGTAGTGTGAGTTTCGCATTACATATTTGATAGACTTCTGATATCCTCTCTACACTAAGAAAAATAATTCTGTTAATTCAACGAATTTCAATGTATATTTAACTTTTCAAGTCAACTTTTTTGTTATTTAAATAAACAGAAAGGATTAAATAAATGAGACGGTTTCTGATAAAATGGTCGTACTTCAAGGTTGAAACCACATTGAACATATCTACACGTGTCGATGTTCGACTAACAATTTGGAACAGGCTTAACCGAACGAAATGGTTAAAGTAATTCAAAGAATGTGTTTAACTCATTTGCGTGCGAAGGTCAAGCAAAAACTGTACCTACAACCAAAACACATCGTATTGCAACCACACGACACATAAACCGCACAACAACTATATAATCAAGGAAATATATTAAAGATAACAATCTAAAAAATGTTGACAATTGTTGTTTTCGTACCATTAATTGCAAATATGCTTGGTATACTTGAATTTCGTTCAGACGCTACATACGTCATAACCAACTATATTGTAACTACAAAGTGTAGTTAAATTAACCAGCAATCTTTGCTTATGCCATCAAACAATAACAAACTATACTTTATCATTTTTCACATGACCAAAAATTAACTTCTCATACCTATAATTTAGAGTTTGGTAAAGTTTATTTCCGCACCTTTAAGCCGATAAAATTCAAAATTGCTCTTATAAAGAGCTTTTGTACAAAGACGTGATTTGCCAATTTTTTCAGAATATTACTTATGTGAATATTCAACGTTGGCAAACGATTCGTGAATAGTAGTATTATGGACTTTTTCCCTCTAAACAATTCGTTTACATACTAGTTGTGTTTTTGTATACACAAAACCTATCTGATATTCCTAGCAAATAAAAGTGCGTTACCAACATATTTACTTTAAATAACAAACCAACTGCAAGTTAAATGAGAACGTTTTCTTCTCAAAGTAGATCAAATCGCTGATTGAATTATCAATTTGTGACGTAACCCTCACTCTCTGCCCGAAAAAAATATTGTTCAATCAGTGAAACCTATTCAATCGCGGTCCCTTTGGTTAAATCAAACGTACGAAGTATTGTTGTGAATATTACATTTCGGTTAGTCCAACAAATACGAAGCTCTAAACCAAGTATGTGCAACCATGGACATGTGGGCCAAACTTTAGTGTGAAAATACGTTCGCGGGCCGCGTTTAAAAGTAGTGTATTTTAAAGTAGTGTTCATAATTTTTTGCAATAGATATCAGACATGAAATAATACGACAATGTTATTATAATGCAATTTATTAAAATAAGAAAATGAAATGGAAAAAAAAGGTCGGCTTGCTTGCTCACTTGATTCAGCAGGAGCAAGCGATAAACCCCATATCACTCGATCTCCTCATTTGGAGTGAGTATGAGTAAGTAGTGTCATATTTTTTTCTAATTGGGGTTTCCAAAATGTCCCGCAGGCCGGATCAAATCCTACAGCGGGCCGGATCAAATCTTACAGCAGGCCGGATCCGGCCCACGGGCCGGTTGTTGCCCACATATGCTCTAAACTAACTCTACCTTTTCCTCAATCCAATGTTTTTAAATTATGCAATGGGGTTTAACTTATTGCTTAATATCGAAATACAGTGTCCAATATGTATACTCGGAATATATAACCAAAAAAGAATGTTGTACAAACGGTGTTAATTCAACCATATTTTCTCATTGCACGATAAAGTAAATTTGTTTAGGTTTACGTAAAAGTATTCTTAAAAATTATAGAAAAATATCGAAGTATTTTCTTGTGCAAATTAACATCTCACACAAAAACAGCACGTCTGATTGTAACAAATGCCATTCATCATCTGTATAAGTTAATATTTATTTGTCAAATTATTGTTGAATCTTTGCAGTTATTATAGGGAATGGCAAATTTAATCGAAAAACCAACGTATTACAATATTAATTATGATCGGATAGGAGGATCGCAAAAAGTTTGTAACTTATTTAACGACTAACATATTCAACGTCTACAAATTAGCAAAACTACGGTTGGAAAAATAGAAGGTTTCGAAATAGGATATCAATCATTTGTTTATTCTTTTACTCTCCGATACAATAGTGACGCAGTGTGATTGGATCCTGAATATGTAAAGCGATTCATGGAATTTCGGTTACTGTCATATATCAGTTGCGATGGAACCGAATAACAACGAACAACGAAATTTTTGCAAGCGCACACTCTACTGGAATATTAATTCTATCGGAATTGCCGGTCGTCTGTATCGAGTTGATTAGCAATTGGGAAATATTAACTTAGCACCTAGCCTCGATTTTGTTAGAAAATGGATGCCGAATAGAAGGCATCCACGATCTGTTAGAAATTTAGAAAACATTGAAGGGGTAAACTAATCGTTCAGAGAAAACTTAACGCTATCTGTACGAAAACAAAGTGAGACGGTTGCTATTACGAGGTCATCTTTGAACAATATTATGAAAAAAGAAAACCCCAGTTGGTACAACAATCAAAAGCCAACGATTACGTTGTACTGCTTAATTGTATTAACAAAAAGATGGAATATTTGATAATATTTTTCGGTGATAAGGCCAATTACCATGCCAATACTTGTATAAATAAACAAAGTTATAGAGATTAGTCTGATGAAAATCCTTAAAGAAAACATAAACTTCTACTTCCTAGTCCTAAATTCATCTCATGTC
This sequence comes from Trypoxylus dichotomus, assembly GCA_023509865.1. Taxonomy (NCBI): domain Eukaryota; kingdom Metazoa; phylum Arthropoda; class Insecta; order Coleoptera; family Scarabaeidae; genus Trypoxylus; species Trypoxylus dichotomus. Next base: position 38,916,558 of record CM042074.1, on the reverse strand, counting down.
TACTGATCGGGCCGTACTTTTTTAGAGATGAAAATGCATGAGCAGTTACAGTTAATACTGAACGTTATTGTGCAATATTAAAAAAACGTTGTTGCATCATTCCTGCAACAATGTGAACGCTTTAACTTAGAAAGTTGGTTGCAGCAGGATGATACCGCATGTTACACATTGAATAAAGCAATTGAAGCCGTTTAGGGATTGTTCTACAAGGCAATATTAATTGGTCTCCCAGAAGTCCCGATTTGCCACCTCTCAATTATTTTCTGTGAGGCTACCTTAAAAGGAAAGTCTACGGGAATAAACCAGATGATGCACTTCAATTAACTCCAAAGAGCAGACTCGGCCAGTACCTCGCCTATTGTGCACCCATGTGATTTTAGCTCACTCGACCGGGTTGTACTTCAGCAACAAAGTCCATAATCCGCCCGAGTGGTAATTTTCCTAACTTGGGTCAGTCAAACTGAGCATCCCCAAGGTGAACCTGTCTTTCCCTGCAGACTGCAGGGCAGTTGACAAGAAGGTGCACAGGAGTTTCCTCTGCTCTCCCGCACTTTCTACATGAAAGAGAGTTGTTTACTAGACTCATGCGATGCATGTGTTTATTCAGTGCGCAGTGTCCAGTTAAGATCGCTGTGAGTGCTCTTAGTTTGGTCCTGCTCATTAGGACTGCCTTATACAGTCTTCCCTCACCTGGATAAATCCCGAGAGATTTACAGTGTCTTAAACCGTCTACACCGTTCCAATAGGACCGGTGATTGGCGGCCATCTCGGATCTAACGTATGTAGATCTTAATACTGCCATAGGTATTCCCACACGTCGGTTCAGGACCTGAGAATGGTCGTCCACTGGCATCTTTTGCTAGCAAATCAGCTATATCGTTCCCTTTGATCCCCGAGTAGCTTGGCACCCATCTCAGCGTAACGCTGCAATGTTTCGCCAGTAGCTGCAGCCTTCTATGGCACCCCAACATCACTTCGGAGTCAAGCTTGACAGCTTGTAGTGCCCTAAGAACGGCTTGGCTGTCCGATAAGATTTCCACCGCTTCCTGGTCAAGTGCGTAGTTGAGAAAGATGGAGCAGGAGAGCCTTAGACTGATAGCCTCGCCATCCGGTTCTCCCTCTTTCCAAATTCCAATACCTGTGCCATTCGAGGTTTTCGAGGCGTCCGCAAACCAGCGGGAAATCCCCCGTCTTGATTTGCTTGCACATGTCTTTATTGCTTCGCCGTTGGGAATTATTACATTGTATCCCCCGGCAACACTATACACGGGCCGAATTTTGTCGGTCCTCATTGACAGCGGTGCTGTCTGTTCGATGTAGTTGAAGATGCTGGTGTGGTCTCCGAACTTGCCAGAGAATACCTTGCACACACTACATTTGACTCTGTAGGCTGCTAGGGTTGCTTCTGACCTCAGCACCGGCTGCAGTGTCGGAAGCCCAAGGATGGTCTCCATCGCAGCCGTCGGCATCGGGACCATGGCCCCCGTAATGCCCATGCAAACAATCCTTTGGCCCTTTCCAAGGATCTTGACCACGTAGCCTTGATTGGCTTTGTGCCACCAGACTAGCTGAGGAGTGCTTAGAAAACAACGGATATCATTTAGATAATAGTTTTCAGCTCATAAATTTCCATCGGCTGCATTTTGACTTCATAAAATTTGAACTCCTTGTATTTAGAACAATTCTGAAAATAGCATGGTAAAGGACGGTGTCATGTGTGGTTGACCGAGGATTGCAACAAGTGGCATTAACACTTTAGAGTATTGATTGAAAGTTCAACAAAATCCAAAAAGGTCTACTACTGAAATGGTTAAACATTTCATGAACATCTACACTTCTTACGTTATGAAAACAGAAATACCACGCATAGATGTATAATGTAAAAGAGCTTTCAAAAGATGATAACGATAGAAGATTTGCATTTTGCGAGAAAAATGATCAATCGAGTTGAAGAGAACTCCAATTGTCAACGTTTAATAATTATATTTTCTGACGATGCAATATTATGTGAATGGTACCCTCAGTAGATAACTAGATTGTGGTCTGACTATAATCCATACTAGACGAAACTCACTCCCAATATACAGAAAAAATAATGCATGGGCTGGCATTGCTTACGTTTAATTGGAGATTTCTTCCCTGAAGGAAATACACTTGCTTTAATAAAGTATTATTCCAGTAACTTATTTCTATGTGATGAGTATTTGCAGCAAGAATGTGTTCATACAAGCAGGTTTTAAATATTTCTTTTTCCTAAGCATGGGTAGGGAGGAAATTATTTATTGAATAATCGGCTAGATCACCGATCAGGTGTCATTCATAAAGGTTTTCCAACGAAATCGTTTAAAAAAATGTATTCATGTAAATCTAGAAAATTTGGGAAATCGAATACGATATAAAGTGCAACAAGTGCTGTCGGAGAACGAAATTTTATCGAACTCTTATAGAATTGTATACTTTAGCCTGTAAGTAGTTTTGTTTAAACACTTTGCTACAAGCCCATCTATGTTCTCTCAAATTTATTATTCGATCATTAGTAGGATTATTTACCTTAATGAAACGTTGGGTACCAAAAAGATTTAACTTTTGTGACAATTCATGTGCCACAAACATGTTGCACGTGGAGCATTATTATAATAATGTAAAAATGCTTAAACGAAAATAAAGTCGTACTAAATTTCATTATAGTTGCTTTATTTTGCCTTTTCCAGAACTATTAATTATATTCATGAAGTGTTCATAAACTAAGCTCAAATCAATATACCGTGCATTTACTTAGAAATGAAACCCACTTGATTTCTGACGTAACAAGCTATAAATAATACGTTGGCAACGGTTAAATATTCTATATCCGACTAGAAAGCCACCAAGCCTACATTTGACAGTGTCAGAAGTACTTTTCTTTCTTCCCAAAATACCACCTATCTTTACCTTATCACCTAACTTTATATAAACTTAAAATTTTAAAGCTTGCTAGAGTAGCTAGGATTGATTTACAAGAGGAAATAAAATCGTCTTGCTAGTCTATCTTGAATATTCGCATAGAACATTTACTTGTGTAATTATTCTTAATTAACCCCTTGTTCGTCATTTCAACGATGAAAAAAGAGACTATAAACCATTCTTCTCGTAACGAGTTATTACGACCAGGCTAGACCGTTGATTTAACGGTTATTATGTTCGTGTTCGCTCCTTTAGTCTGTCCAAATTAAAAGTTTTTCCCTTGGACCGGACGAGCGCTTAGTTCATTGAAAATTTAAAGTTAAAGACCGCTTAACAAACTTTGATCAATCGAAAGAACTGCATAGAACGAGCAGTCTTCTTGAAGAGTGATAATTAATAGACTCTCCAATCTCGAATGAATATTGTTCAGGATAGATAGTGTGTTTGCACCAGAAATGCTTTAGCAATGTTTTATGCTTGGCACGTGTTTAATTAGTAAATTATTAATTAGAACAACAGACCTACACAGGCAAGTTTCATGAAACAATTTGCCCTAATTTACTTGTTGATCGAATACCAAAACATGATAAGCTATACGCGTATTCACGTAGGCTTGTTAATGTTGTGCTTGTATTTTAAGCAGATGAATAAACATTCTGAATTAATGAAGAAGAAAACTACGTGCTTTTAACACAAAACAATATACTGTTACCCGCAGTCATACAACTGGGTTTAATTACGTAATAGCCGTGGCTAATGTAATTGTATAATTCATGTAGTTTCCAACTCGTAAGTGTACAATTTATAAATAATTGATAATATGGAGATAAAAGCATTTACAGCACAGGAAATGTCGCATAAAGTATATATGTATAATTCATAATTTCTTTATATCTCAGGATAGAAGGTACCAATTTACAGTTCCCTTACACATATTATCTTCCCTTTCTTACGTTTATTGACTTGAACACGCTTTTGCTGTTATTATTCAAAGAAAACGACAAATAGCAACAAACATCTAAACATGTAATGATATGAATTATTAATAACACAAAATTCCAAGGAATAGAAAGTGAAAATGATGTAAAAAGAGACCATTGAAATGTTGTAAATAGAAAATGAGAAAAAACGTGTATAAATATGGAATATTAATAAATGGCGCAAAATTGCAAGAAATATTTTTTTCTATTTCGTACATATACCAAATGAAAACAATTAGAAGAAAATCGGGATCTGCTGCAAATACTTTCTAGGAAAATTGAATAAGTAAAAAATAATCCTAATTCTATCTTATGCCGCATGTAACCAGTGCTTGACACTCATCTCCTAGGTGATCTTCCGATGTTTCGTTTGTGTAGTCTTGTCCTCCATATGAGAATATGATTTGTCCATTTTACTCCTTCCTCTCTCGCTAGGTGTCCTGTATATCTCTATTTATTCTTTGCCACTTCTTCCATGACATATTCCACTAGAATTGGTTATCTTATCTCATGGTTAGTTTCTTAAGCTTGCCCCCAGCATAGTTCGATAGCCTTTGTGTTGCTTTTAACTTGGTCGGAGATTTGGGGATTAGTGACATGGTCTCCACTCCGTATGTCAATACCGGAAGTATACACATATTAAATACTTCTCTTTTTAAGTTAATTTATATTTTGATATGTTTTAGATAATTTACATAATTGTTAATAAAAAATGAAATCAATTAATGTAATCTACAAATATTCCCGTAAACTAGTATTAATCAAAGAACTGGATACCTATTCATGCATGTTTTAAAACGATCGTCGCTTCAACACGCTTCACGGCCTGTATTTAAAGGTTCACTACTGTGGCTAACAGTGGAGATTTGCAAATTCGCGTGTCGTCCCAAAATGGAAACACGCCAAAATCTGTCGGAGGTTCGGAGACCTATAGTTCAAATTGGAAGGTGTAAGAATACAACAAAAGGGTGCTCAAGTCTGAAGTGGCCCGAAGCGAAATCTCTTTGGAATTGTTTTTTGGAAACCAGAAGTATTCGACTGGGACAACATCGATAAACATCAACAATACCAAAAGACAATCGATACCTTAATTATTGTCGTAACTGGCAACCTACCTTCGAAATTACTTTGCTGCTTCCGCCATGAAGGCTGGTTCACCGCAAGCAATAGGAAATTGTTTACATGGTTTTGGTTTATATGCCCAAACCTTTTATTACTGTAGAGCACAAAATCAGCCCTACATTTTGAGCTAATGAATAGGGGGGAATATTATTCAGTGAAGAGTCTAGATTTACGCAGAATGACAAAATTTGGAAACTCCTGCTCTAATCTAATCCATGCCATCGAGATGCCAAGTATTCTTAGTATTTTCTATATTATGGTATTTGACTTTCTATATATTATTAAGGCATCCCCTTTTTCTCGTGAAACACTTCATATACTGTTGCTAGAAAGATGATTTCTATAGGGACCTTCTTTCTGAGTAACTATCATTTACGAAACAAAATGTTTTGAAACAAAAACTGTCGTAAATAATACGTTCAATATTCCTTACAGTCAGGCATATGTTAGCCATTGTATTATGTGACATTGTATAAATAAACACCACAGTTTTAAAATAGTAATATTCGAGTACTATATGCCAACGATAGTTTGTATTTTTGCCTCTATGGATATACGTCAACACAGGATACACAACAACTAATTAGAGAGGGTAGCATTATATATGAGTTTCATGGAAATAGTAGCAATGCATTATACGATCTTGAATACTTACGAGCTCTCACATATTCCATATAATTTTGTAGTTTTCCTATAACTATATACAAACGGTAGAAGTTGGGAATTACCGTAAACTACATTTCTGAATATAATGAAATGGTAGAGGTATCACATTGTCAATATCGCTGCTGATAAACAAGGAACATACATATAACTACGAGTGAAATTTCTACAGTTTAACAAAGTTAGATAGATCCTACACGAATTCCGACATACAGGAAATCTTCTAAACGTGTTCAAACATTTACTATTCCATCATTTAATCAATAATTTTATGAAACTGAGTCATTCCTACGGTAAAAGTCGCGTTAAAGGGAAAAATCAAGTTCAAACAAAGACAATGGTCATCAAAATCTGGTTTAAATTTGACAGTAACTGAAGAATGTAATAAACTTCATCCGGCAGTAAATGTTTTCGATGGGCAAAGAAAGAGTTTTAAAAAGTCCACCTTGAATGAAGGGACACAAACAAATAAAACTGAAATTTGTGCAAGATTTATGGGATGGAAATACAACATATTTTTTAACGAGAAGATGTTTAATTATCACGGTTCTCGCGGTTTCCGGTATTATCAGCACAATTTATACAAGAACGATGAAGTTGCAATGAGCTGAATGAAGGTGATGGTGATGGTACTGTTAAGATTTGGACGGCTTTTACGCGCACCAATAAGACACCTCTATATTTTATTCCTACTCGAATGAATTGCAAATCTTCTATAGAATAAATATAGTCGCAAGGCTAGATATTTCGGCAAGACAACGCTGTTGCCCTACAAAGGTACCCTACAAAGGTACCCTACAAAGTAAATCAAGTTATTACAACAGTCACTCACTCAAGTTAAATCTCATTCAAAACCTCTACCAAATATTGGTAACAAAGGTATATGCCAGCTGTAGAAAATACAACAGCGTCAATGAAATGAAATGTGCCTAAATAAGATTCCTGTTTCAACATTGATCAAGTTGGCAGAGAGCATGAAGAAATTGATTTTTGAAGTTACTTTGGTGAAAGTATGCAACCCACAATTAAACATAGGAAGAATTGTGAATTTCTTGTCTATCAATTTTGTGTTAGTGGAGCTATACCAATATTAACCTTAATTCATAATTTTTCAACAATATGTAAACAAATATTAAACCATCTGTGTGAAATTTTTTGCAAACTTTCCTGAACACACGATGGTACTTGCCTTTTTGTTTGTTGTTTACTGCAATATCAGAACAACAATTGTATAATTCTTTTGAACAACATTTTATTATAAAGTTTCATTGAACGAAAGCGATTAACCTATCAGAATCCTAACTGTTGCGTTAGAATCGAAAAAGCTGACATGTTGGCACACTAAATGCATGAAAAAATACATTGCCTTGTTTCAAAACCTAATGAGCAAAGCATGGGATGACAATACAAAATTTTACCGAAGCCTAAAAAAGCGAAGGCAATTTCTTCAATGGAGGAACTTATAATGAAGGTGTTTTAGGATATGGAATGCCATTATTAATGCCTGTGCCTTGTGCAATTCTCAAAATCTCGATCGAATAGGCTAATTCCATGTTAAAAATGTATAAAGGGGATTTAGTGTTCAATTCGCTCAAGTAAACACAGGCAAGTGCATTAAAAAATCTTAATCTATCTAATTTGCCATATAATCTATTCTTACTGGCATGTAAATTCGGTCTCTTAAGGCCACCAAAGCTTTTGATGGGATTAGATTAGATTAGAAGGTAATTATGTGGTATACAACCTGCACTTAATCAAAAACAGTATATTCTGAGGGCATTCGAAGATTCTCAAGAAGATAAAAAAGTACATCGACTTAACAGGGGAATATGACGAAAATTAATAGAGTTATCATCTTAAAATTTCATTTTAACAAAAAACCATAATCATACTACGCTATATTTATTTAAGTAAATGCTAGTATTTTGCATTTTTTCACAAAAGTTCAATATACGTAGCTCCTCAGTTGTTCGAACATATTTTTAGCTTACTGTCGGCCAAAAACCCTCCAACACTAGCATCCTATTTAAAAGTTTACAACGTAAAACCGGTTCTTGGGATTTCTTATTCGACAATAAAAGATATACTATGAAATCAAATGCATAATTTTAAATTTGCTTCAGTACAGGCGTATAAACTAACCTGTATGAACCGGATATCTGTAACATTTTTGGAAATTTTCGAAATGTATTTATGGCAACAAAATAATTTCTATGTTGTCAATAAATATCTCAAAATTGATTTAAATGGCGGGTACTCAATACAAGATACAAATGTTTAAAGCAATCCGCGTATACACTAAAATTTTCAGAAAGAACTAATTTCTCAAATTGATACACTTTGCGTCCATGGTACGTGATGTAAATAATGAAAATGTCCATATCCGTTTCCAGTTTAATGAAGTGTCTTATGAAATTAAAAATATTTTTAGAATGCATCCATAGCCAATAATATCGTTCGTCAACATTTCAAAACGATAGTTTAATTACTTTTAAGGATATATCTAACATGCTGTGGTCGTGAATAACTCTGTATGCTACAGCTTTGATTCAATTTTACAGATCCAATACCACACCATCGCCTTTTCTATTCTGCCCGACGCCTTTTTTTTCCTTCCTAACTTTACTTACGAGGAGGAGCCTGAGTTTTTCTGTCGCATTTCTTATGTTTGAGTTAAAAATAACGTATTCCGCATACACAATAGAAATCTATCGCGCACAAAAAATATTGACTTTAGTAATCTAATACTTTTTTTTCCATTTCGGCTAAGGAATCTTTTATAGAAATCCGGCCACCGATGATTTATATTTCGGCGAAGTTGAAATTGGAAAAAATCCGCGTTTTTATTGAATGGCAGCGGATATATTTACTTGAAAATCTACGAACAAAGGAGACGCAAACTTTCCGTGTCATACTCGAAGTTTCCCTGAAATCGAAGAAGTTCGGCCGCTAGCGGTGCTAGCAACAGCAAATAACGTAGAAATCCTATCCAATTGCAAAATACATTTGTCATTCGAGTCGCGGTCTTTAACATGGAGAATAAGACGCGTGTATTTGCCCTACACTTTCTGAAATTGTCTACAAACGGCCATCAATAGGAAGATATATGTGAGCATTAAAAGATACTTGGAGGTTTTTGCTATTACTGATACAAATAGTTACAGAAAATAAATTGCTTACACTTCATCGTACATCTAGTGTAGTTTATAGTGTACTATGCTAACATATACCGGTTTTTTATCACTACACATATTTTTCCTATGTAACTTTAAAAAGATAATTGTCAATGCATTAGAGTCATGGTAAGCAACCAGTTATACACAGTGAAGGATTTACCTATAGCTTAATGATTAAATTAGATTAGATAGATCTTGGGGAGAAAACACATTTTTTTAACAATTATTTCTGATTTTCTATTCGGACACAAGAAAAATAGATGTGTTTAATGAAAATGAAGACATTTTAAATTAAAATAATGTTTTCAGATGAAGCCACATTTACCGTAAGTGGCGAAGTGAACCTTCAAAACTTCCGGTTAGTATCGTATTTATCCATTGAAAAATACAAACTTTCCTTTCCATTAATCTGTTACATATTGGTCCTGTGGAAATCCTCAAGCTCAAAACCTGACCCGAACACAGTACCCTCAAACAGTCAGCCTGGATTAGAATAATAAGCGATAGATGTATTGGAACGTTTCTTATTAACAATAACCTCATTGCAACAAAATATCTGAATTTCTTGCGAAACCACATCATTCCATCAATTGAGGTACTGAATATGAATGAACCTTGGTTCCAAATGGATAGGGCTACACCACATCCTACAAACGCCATCAGGCCTCCAAGATCAACCATTTGATTCCCAAATGGTTTCTTTCTTTGGGGTTACCTGAAAAGTAATATTTATAATGTGCAAGTACATAATTTGGACGAACTTGTCAAATTTGCAGAATAGTTATTTTATTTTGCATTAAGAGAGATCTGTAGTTGCACTGGTAACTGGTTTTGCCAGGGCCCTCGTTCGTTTAATATGTATATAACTGGTTGCCTACAATCCAACTAACTCATTGATAGTTATCTTTTTAAAGTTGCACATATAAAAAATGTATGTTATGATAAAAAAGAACCCGCTACATTTCGTTCTTTATTGCTTATTTATTTTTTATGTTCACTTTTCACTTATAATTTAGCATGGTACTGCACCGATCTAAAATAGGCAATTAACTAATTCAGTGCTCCCAGTAAAGCACAAATACACAGATATGAAGTTTTAAATTAATTGCAGTATTTATGTCTAGGATGCTCACAAATAATTTCAGATGATATTGCAACATTTATTGCAGTAAAACAGTTTTGTAAATTTCAGGTTAGATTATTGCGAGATAATGTACGTTTAGCAAATAATGTTGTTGATAGTAGAAGTAATTGTTTACCATATACAATTAAGAATAGCTTATAAAATATTGGATGTAATATTACAGCCACTGTGTTGTTAATTAGTATATGTGTGTCTTCTATCCCCTCGCTATCGGAGTTGTCTTCAGGTTGTTGCTTCTACTGTTCTTGGTAAAAACTGGGGATTTTTGGCATAGGATGGATTAATATGAGTACGTTGATATTTTGTTGTTCAAATCTTGCTTAATGTAATTTTAAATGCTAATACATTGTTTTTGTAAAGCAATATTCATTTCTTATTTTGTTAATACCAACAAAGAGATGTCTTCTCTTTCCCTCGTTTTGTGCGTTTTGTGATTATCACTAATTAACGTAAAGATACCATCTGATCGATTAAATTTACCCTCTGACGAGCCATGAAATTTTTCTTCTTTAAACGTAACTTGATAGAATAACTTTAAAAACGTGTAAGTTGACGTATTCTGTGGCGATAGTGACAGCACTTAAGTATAGGTGGTTCAGTTTATGTTACACCGTTGACATGCAGTTGTCAGATTAGGTTTTGACGTTTTGGCAAATGACTACACACAAACGTTTCAGTTAATAAAAAAGTTTAATAGTAATAGTAATAATAGAGAATGGTTACATTAAATGTTAAAAGTGAACTCCTTCATTTTCTATACATAAGGCCACTTCGTTTCATGTTATTGAAAACATTACTTACATTATGTGATGTAATTTTCTCGTAAACATTTCGGATAGCTTCAATAAGTTCGTCAATTGTATGAGGACGATTTGTAAGTGTTCCATTTTTTTGTGTGGATATGTGAAATAATCCATACAAAAGTCTACTATCCGATTATCAAAGGATTCATGCAATTATTCTATCGCTTCCCTTCTCGTACGCATTATCTTGCTGGAAATATCCCTGGCGGAGTTCGTTGTCATGTAGTTGATTTAAAAATGGCTGTAATAAATTATTTCCGTATACGGTATCATTAAGGAATATTGGGCCGATAATCCATCTACGAGAGACAGCAAACCAAACCTCTATTTTCTCAGAATGCAAGAGTCTCTCAAGAATTTCATGTGAATGTTCACTAGACCAGATTGTTGTGCGTATTGTTGGTTTATCTATATATCCTGATAGGTGACACCATGTTTCATCCGAGAAGAGGAAATCCGTCTTCTCGGATGAAACGTGGAACTCGTATGAATCATCATTCGCCGCACCTAAAAGCCATTGACAATAATTACACCGAGTGGCGTGATCAATGATCATGTACGCAATGAAACTTGTATGGAAATTTATGTAGATCTTTTTTAAGGATGTGATGAAGAAATTCCATGTGAACGCTTGCGAATAGATTTCTTAGGTGATTGAATTATTCGTTCCTCAACATGTTATATTTTCAGCTGTCCGTTTTGATGGTCTACCACTACCTGATTTTCGAGACACAGACCCTGTTTTACGAAACCAATAAATCAATACAGTACACATGCTAAATGTATTTTATTTATCACAGTTAATTCACTGTCCACTACCAAAAAGATATTTTGAAGAAATAATTTCATGGTTTGAGAGGGTAAATTTCGATGATCCTATGGTACTTGGAGACTACCAAAATGTTGTCATGCTTTATCAATTTGTTTCCAATTTCAACTGTTTTGTTTTGTTTTATTATCTCTAGGCTCAGACGGTTTATAAACGCAATCATTTTTGTATTTGATATATTCCGCACTGGGTAATCACCATCGATTTGGTTTTTGCAATAGAAATTTACATATTGTATTAGATGAAAATAAAGGATGTAATGAGTTGTCTTATCCCATGCCATTTAGAGTCCACACATCAACTAATGTGTTAATTGAGCAATAATGATGGCAAGATGTTATTGAAAATGTTAGTAAGAAAATGGAGGCCTGCCGTACAGCAACAAGATGTCGTTTACAAGATATTATTTTCCATTATAGCTATAAATTAAAAAAATAACATATTGGAATACCATTTGTATTGAAGTGGATATGGCCGGTTTGACCTGGAGTTCTTTCACAATTTGAGCAATGTTCTTTGGTATTCCTTAGTTTATATTCGCAATATCCCTTTCTGACGATTTCCTTCGTCTTTACGCAAATATTGTAAAATTAGCTATATACCAAATCCTCACATTTCACAGTTCAGTACTTCTAGTCAGAGTAAATCAAAAGTGTACAATAACAGCGCCTTGACTCATTGTCGGCAGAAAAGAAATACACCGAGAAACCGCATCGTCGAAAGCTTAACGGTACAGTAGCGTAAAATATTCACAACCAATGCAACGACGTCGGTCTCCTTAACCGTCGCTGAAAAGCCAAGATTGTGCAGTTAATGAGGTCACACGACGACGGAGCTCACATCCATCTATTTCCACTTTAGAACATTGGCGTAGTAATAATTCAGAAGCCGTAGAACAATGGCGCTTATATGTGACGATCCATACTTGTAAATTTCGAAAGCGTCACGCAAAAGTAGGTCAATAAATTTTAATGAACGCCCTAGTCGTACGATTTTAATTTTTAGATATGCTTCAATAACTTCTAAATAGGTTGTGTAATCGTCGCCGAGGCGTTTTGAGTTTAAAAGACGTGAAAATGTACGAATCTAATGGGCTATCGTTATACATAACTTTATATATATATAACTTTCAATTTTCAATCTATACTTTTTAAAATGGTTTTGAGTTCGAACTGGGCTTATTTAGTGTTACTGCAAAGATATTAGGCACTACATGGATTGAGAAACATGCCTTGTTCAGTAAAATAATTTCGTGCAAAAATTTAACGAAAGTGGTCTACATACCTACAAAAGGCGATCGGAGAGACCAAAAATATTAGAAAACAAAATCAGTGCAGCCGTAGTATTAGAAGAACTTCGGGACGGTCGCGAAAATTCCGCGTATTATTTCAATCACTTTCGCTTTGTAAATGTTAGCGGAAATACAAAATAACGCTGAATGGTTAGAGAAAATCTTTTGGACAGATGAGACGCTTTTTGATTTAAATAGTGGTGTTAGCATACACAACTCCAGAACATGGGCAACAAATAATCCAAATTCAATTCTTTACAAAGGATTGGATGATGTCATTAGTTTGCCGTACGGCTTTACATCGAAATTTTTCAATACAACCCTACTTCTATGTAGAAACTAAGCATGAATCCACTGAAAGAAAGAGCAATTCAACTCAATTTCCTAATTGACCTACTACTCGTGAGGCAGTGAAGCAACCAATATCGTGCCACTAAGAAAATTTTTGGAGATGCTGTTCCGTTCGTAATTTAGAAGAACGTTGTTATATTTTTCCTGTTTCTCCTTTTAAGAATAAAAGTCAATTTGTCTACGAACGATTTAGTGTTTATATTTTTGCAGAATGTAAAAGTTTGACGAAGTGACCCCCGTTTTAAAATGGAAACTTACTTTACAACAACTCTACATAATAGCTTTGGATAGGCATAAAATATACAAGAAAAGTAAGGGCATATTTCTTTATAGGTTTTCGATTCGATTCGACTTTAAAAGAAACGAGCCGAATTATATCCGGCAGTGCAATTCTTCGCAAAAAATAAGTAAGAACATTTTATAGGGAAATTTAACTCAATATTAATACAACTGATACCACACCACGTCAGAAATAGTATGTAGTTCATAAAAATCAACCAATAAGAAAAGTTAAACTACTTCAAAATGCAATGCGAATATCTATCATTACTACATTAATTATGCATACTGCAGGTGTTTCAATTGTGTAGCGCAACATACGTTCTGCAAACTATATGAAAATACATTTTGCGTATAACTTCAAGCATTGGGGTCTGTTTTTATAAAAGTACTTTCCGCATGACTAAATAGTTAGCGTTGCATGCTAAAATCGGAAAATAACCGATATTACATTAATACTACTACAGATAGAATTGAAAGCAAAAACAACCGACTAATAGTTGCAAGTAGAACTAACCCCAATGGTCATGTAATGATAGTCGTAATATGATTTACATATAATTTTTTCTGCGGTTATTCTTTAATAGAGACTTTATGCTAGTTCCATTTTGATCAGATGGAAATTTGAATATAGAAAATAATTCTGTGGTTTTCGTAATTCCATGGCGAATAATGAAAACTTATCTTAAGACGCACCACAGCTGCAGGCGTATTAGTAACTTATTAATGCTACTATTTCATACAATTTGGAAATACGAAAAAACGTATTTTATAAATCTCTGAATTACCTTTTACTCACAGTTTTGAAGGTTGCAAGGCTACCGTAGCAAAATGGAAACAAGGTAAAGAAGTGGCTAAAACTGCCAAAAAGAGAAGCCACAATGTTAATTAGAAGTGCTACAGTATTTTCTTCAAGTGTCTTGACCTGAGGATGTACAGAATAGCTGCACGAAACCGGTAGCCATAATTTAAATAAATCTGGGACACCGAGAAATTAGTTCTTAATTTATTTTTCCCCATATTAAGATTAACTCGCATCGAGTCAACAACGTTCCCTTGAAAAAATATAATTTAAGTCCTACACAAATCGGTCGAAGGGTATGCGCCTTCTTTAGGTAAAACAAAAAGATATAGATTTCGCTTACTCGGTAAAAGAGAAACTACATCAGCGCCAACGATTCCCATTACAACTACTGAAGAAATTTCAACGGATATCTTTCCTCCACTTCAGCTTGTAAAAGCGTAAGGAGAAAAGAAGGACGTAATTTATATTTTTCTTCTTCGACATTTCCTTTTTCGACCTCTTGGACCGAAACCTCGTTCACTATTTCTAATGTTAGTTTTATTCGCCTTTAAAACTAAAATCGGTCGGTTCCTGCAGTTTTATTAGCCAACCAATGCTAAAGCGGCTTGTAAAGTTTAAAACTTTTGTTTTCCTTGGAGGCATTAAGAAATAAGGTATATACAGTTCGTAACTCACACTTTTCTACTTTAACATTTTTAAGCATTTGATTTAAGAATTTTAAAATCCGCTAAATTAAATAATTTTATATTACCAAAATGATTCTATAAATATGTATAATTTGATAATTATACTTAATACATCCATCAAATGAAGGTTATAGTGATATAACAAAATTATATAATTGCGTGTGTGAGTAACAAAATAGACTTCTTTAGAACCCATTTTATTCATAAACTCAAAATTATTAGCTAAATTAGGAATTGTTTTAGATAACTGCCAAATATTTTTGTTATAAACAATATAGCCGTTCTCCATTTTGTGTTAATATATTTTGCGACGAAAATTTAACATATTATTCTCTCCGCCCTGTAAAAAAATGTAATATTAAACAAAACATTCAATAGCTAGATAAACCAGTAGAAAAGAAATTTATGAGACACTGAGGAATTTCAATACCATATCCAGGGGAAAATGAACAGCTTGAATATACAACGATTGCACTGTATGGTTGTACGCACAAGTATCGCAGTAAACTCCACACCACAGAAATTAATAATTTATTCGAAACGTAGCGTTTCAAGGATGGAGTTGCATGGACTCTCATTGCCGACTGAGTTACCGACTTAATTGTAAAAATACATCGGCATGCAATATTTTCTACGTAGGCTTAACAAGTTCTTAATTACCAACATTTGTAACCTATTAGGTGTTCCTAGGTATATTGTATCTTTTCGAAAAGGAGGAAACGAAAAGAAACCATATCTTTAACAAGGCATTGTGGTAATAGATCTAGTAGACTCAAATGTGCGATTAGGGGTAATTCTCTATTGAATAATAAGTTTTTAATGTTTTTATGAAAATCGTTTCGTACCCGTTTAATTCTCTAGAAGAATTTATCTAATCAAGTAGCTTAAATTTTTTTAATTCAAAATTATGTCCGCATTCTACCATATGATCTGCCACGCTGAATAATTCTAGCTTGTGGAAACGATAGTCTTCTTTAAAGTTCGTTTTGATACTTTTCTCTGTTTGTCCGATAAAGATTTCATCACAAGCACTGCATACGATTTGGTAAATTCCAGACCTTCTCATCATACCTGTATTATCTTTGGGGTTCCCGAAGAGATTTTTTAAGATGAGTTCCCGAAAGGTTACTTCCTATATGTCAAAGCTAAATATATAGAATTGAGTTGGAATTATATTGTCATGATATATTAGGGGTCGTAACGAACTGTAACGTAGTGAATTCTTTGAATTAGGGATTCTGCTTTATATATACAATATATAACTAAATTAAGTGAAATAAAAAAGATAGAAAAATTTAGAGCAAAAACTAACAATACATTATTGAAATAAGGTTATATCACTTACAATGGAGAGTGGTTTCGACAAATACCTAACATAATCTCGAGCTAGCCAACTTTTTTAAAAAATATTTAATAAATAATTTTGATGCAAATAACGTCCTTTCTTTAGTTACACAGACACTCAATTTGACGCTGTAGATCGGCGAATGTTCGATCTCCCGAATAGTACGCCGACTTAGGTCAAGGTTATATCGACGTTTTCGTTTGGATTAACGGTGTTTTCCCGGTTTCCGGATGTTGCACTTTTTATTTGATAAAACTGATATAAATGACAATAATTGTCCTAGCTCTGGTGCTCCACCAGAGGCACTACACCGGATGTCCTCGACTTAACTATTTATCTTCTTCTTCTAATAATTCCTATCCGTCGCGGATGTTGGTTACCATGCATGCTATTTCAACTTTGTTTGCTGCTGCTCGGAATAATTTAGTCGTATTCGTACTAGGTTCTAAGATTTTTCAACCAAGAAATTCGTCTTCCACCAATACACCTCTTTCCCACTACTTTTCCCTGTATAATTTTCTGCAATGGGTGAAATCTGTTCTTATTTCTCATTATGTATTCTAAGTATTGTAGTTTCATGGTATTAACCACTTCCTTTTCTTTTCCGATCCTTCTTATGATTTCGATATTTGTTGTGTTCCGTTCGTGGTATTTTCAGCATCACTCGTTCTCTTCTTGAAAAGGACAGTAAGAAATGTCAAAATATTTACGTGACTACAACTTTCTAATAACATCAGTAAAGGGCGTAAGATATACAGAATCAATAAATTTAAAATCAATAATCTGTGATTTTAAATTACCCGAATTTCAAAAGAAAAAGGAATTAAACCGAGGTGAATTGTTTATGTGCAGTATAACGAAAGTTAACTAATTTAAATTTTAGCCCGACGTAGTCGTCGTTTTTCACTGCGAGTTACCCAGTGTCGTATATACGTACATAGATATGCACTAGAAAAGCCTTATATCGTATCAATTGCATATCCAACCCGAATTTTAATGAAGTTTTTCCGATGAATTCTCCGTCGAAGTAGCGATTCCGAACGCTATTGCGGTACGGAAGCGTTGATGAAAAATCGTCCAATCACAATTCATAGTTTCCCTCGGAAGGAAGGAAGCAATAGCTTGCTATACACGGATGGAGCTAGAACGTAGAAGAGCACCCTCTCGCTCTCTTTCTATCCGTACATTTACACCCTCCTCGCTTAGGTTACGGAATCGCTTCTATCAGTCAGGACCGGATCAACTGGAAGATTAATCGCGAACGTTCAAAGGATAAAAATTGTTTTTCCTTCGAGCAGTTTCGATCTTGAAAGCTCGTACATTTCAGAAATTATTTCATTTCGCTGTTTCAGAAATTAGTATGAGGTGGTAGTTCTTACAGTATATAAATCGATGCTATTGTGTACATAAATTCGTAAGTTTTAGGACAAAATGTTGCTGATTTGTGTTTTGGTAAATATTTCACAGCAAATATCACAGCAAACTTCAGTAAATCATTAGTAAAGTTTCCCGATTTTCTGAACAATGGAATGATTGGGACTATTTATTATGTAAATGATTACGTTACTAATTATTTTATAATTATCATTTATACCACAATGGGTTCGAGGCACACTTTGTAGCGCTCTCTCACTAAAAAATGCGCATAAGCTTGTATTCTTGGTAAGTTATCTAGACAATTCTCCAAGAGTATGTTGTTAAAATGTTGCAACGCATGTCGAATATTCGCTTTTAAAGAATATCTACACTTATTACTGTTTATAGCCGTAATATCTATACAATTTAATACACAATAGAAATTGTACCAAATAATACCTTTCATGTAGTGCTGCGCAGAAAAATCAGTGGATCTATAAGACTATATGCACGCAAAAGTTAAAATAATCTCCGTAAAATATAGTCACATTTATTATAGAAAGTACAAACACTAGGTGTACACATAATTTTTTTTCCGTTTTTTTTTTTGCTAAGAAGAAACACGTAATTTTCAAGGGAAATTAATTTTCTTTATTTAAAATATTGGCCATCGGCTTTTAAATATTTCACCCATTTTTGAGGTAATTCATGTATACCATGCTAGAAAAAATGCTTGCATTTTGCGGCAAACCATCCGTCGAGCCATTTCCCAACATTCTCTAAATTGCTGAAGTGCTGATCTGCGAACGCGTGCTCCATTGATACGAAAAGCTGATAATCAGATGGTGCCAAGTCTGGGGAGTATGGCGGGTGGATGTCCCATACAAGCGATTTCAAGACGTCTTTCATTGGTTTTACTCTGTGAGACGGCGTATTGTTGTATAACAAAATCACTGGCCCATTCCGGTCGTCTTTCGATTAATGCGTGGTTTAAATTAATCATTTGTCAGCGATAGCGCTGTGTATTAACGGTATCGACATGATCACTGAACAATAAAGCGAAGATGCTAGTTTTGGGCGCACTGAACTTGTGTGTGTTTGTAGTTTAAATGTCAAACAAAATGTCGTATGTGTCAAATTAATACGCTGCGTACTTTTCATTGTCGCCCCATCTCCTACTTAAACTCCTCCTTAATTGCAGAAATACATATAACTACTTTATGTTTTTAAATTATCACTCGTATTGACCCATATCCAATTAAATAATCAATATTTCTAAGAAAAACGGTTTATACTCTAATTATAAGTAACAAATTAATAGTATCAATATTTATTTAAAGTTATTGCAATAGAAACTGGTTTAAAATTTAACGACATTATCAATTTGGAGCAGGATCTCGGATAGGTTGTGTAGGTACTGCAAAGAGAATAAGCCTTTCTTAAACTTGAAAAAGTGTTATTATATACAATTCACAAGAAATAAAAAAGTAAAATTCAATGTTCGTATAATTTAAAAGGTAATGCTTTGGATAAGGTTTTAAGTAAGCCTTTGCGGTGAGATACGGACAATGTATGCTATTGTTCAATAACTTAACAAGAAACCTAGCACTTTGCTTTTCTCCTCTAATTAACAATGGCTGTAAATTAAGCTGTTTCATGTTATTCAGATGGGAATTTTCTGTTGCTTAAGTAAACTTTGCATTTTCATTTGCTATTGTTTTCTTTTGGTATTACACATTTACTCATGTTTTATAATATTTATCATGACACGATTCTCCAGTAATAAGCTGTATGCTGTTGGGTAATAAATTATTATATTATTATTGTATTATATTGATTATAGAACCCATTGATTTAGATGCAAATTTACGCAGTTCATTTATACGTTGAGCAAGTATTAATTGCGCATTGAAAATCAACATCGCAAGATCGCGTTTAGATAACAATGTTCAAGTATGGGTATATAACATTTGATGATTTTGTAGTATCCGGTACCTCGTGGGTAGCGCTTGCTGAGATTGAACTTGAGATGATTACGTTCACACCAATTACACACAAGTACAAACTGGGCTGCAGAAGAGGAGGGGTAAATTATCTATATACGTAGGAACAGTATAGGCTAATGTTAGAGTCATGAGCTACGCCAGATAACACATTATACTGTAACAATGCAAACCCGTTATAATATACATAGTCTATTATTTTCTTTAGATTGGAAACCACTAGTTGTAGTAAATATAGAGAAAAGCCAAAGTTATCAGATTTTTGAATTAGAACAGCATAGTTTATAGTATTAAAAGCGTGAGAAACAACGATATAAGTCGCATGCACAATGCGTATGAGACATTCAATAGAGATAATGTATTTACAAATAATAATATCGACCAGGAGAATCAGGCATAATATAGTATCGATTATAATAAACTGATATGATTAGACAGATACCTCCCCGTGATTTTTCAACAGTATGAAATCGTCTATCATAGCAAACCACACTGAAGTTAGGAGGAATTAACTGAAGTTGTTAGCCGTGCCATGTCTTAAGTAGCTGTAATATGCTTTTTTATATTATCTTCTTCTTTCTCTAACAATAGGTATATTTGTGCTTATAGTTATATTTTTTCTCGCAGCATTTTCTTTTTCTATTAAATTTATTATTTATAGCACCCCACTTACTGAGAACTGCAATGGTTTCTTACTGCTCACCCATGCTCGGTGAACATATGGAATTGAACATGTTAATGTACATATATAAATCAGTAAAATGTATTAGTTATATAATGCTTCTGCACTGCTACAAATACAACGAAACCACAATCATATGGGTAAGAAGTGAATACCGACTCGCACATTTGAGTTACACACCACAAAAAGATATTATATTATACTCCACAATGGAAGCAAATTGTTTATTGTTAAGACTTTTAGGGAAATTCTCGGATTCTTAACATACCGTCTAACACATCAAAGTCCTTATTTAATTAAAACATATTTCGTTCCAATTAATCTCAGCCATTTAATTAACATCACTCTAAATAATTATTTCCACGAGTAAGTATTTAATTAATTACTATGAAGGTACGTCAGAGTGAATCTCCCGTCGACTTAATTTACACTTTATTAAGTGCATATGTACACATTTAAGTCGAGGAATTGTTTAGCATTTTAATTAGATAAATCGTGTATAATCCGTCAGCCTGTGTCTTTTGGCTTTCGTGAAGTCCTTTAACAAAGGAATATTTCACTCGTCTGTTTCAACAAGGGACCGCTCAGTTAATTGAGGTGAGTGAAATACCCATAAATGTAAACATACACAAACACAGATGTACATACACATACATACACATAAAATCGAAATTGTCTCTTCGAGTTGACTTCCAAACGAACGAAGAACACCTCTGCTGTCGTCTTGCACGTCTCTTCAATTTCGAGTTATCTCGCCGAAGCCGGCGTTTATTGCGAAACGACCGAACACTCAGAAGTGGATTAGTGGTTTTTAAGGAGGAAA
Organism: Trypoxylus dichotomus; assembly: GCA_023509865.1. Lineage (NCBI taxonomy): Eukaryota > Metazoa > Arthropoda > Insecta > Coleoptera > Scarabaeidae > Trypoxylus > Trypoxylus dichotomus. The sequence continues at coordinate 38,895,277 of CM042074.1, read as the reverse complement.
ATCCGACGGAGAAATAATGATTCTGAGGTGATCGTTGGGAATAGGTGATATAACTTAATCTTCGATATATGAAAGTCAAGTATTTTTACTCCTTATTGCTAAAGTACGAGTATATCAATCAGTTAAGTTTATAAAACGGACGTGTTTAATCGGTATACGAGCACCTCCCGAATTAAGTAGATATTTAGATTGACAAACACCTACCCGAGTGACAACAAATACTATGAGAACACTCTGATCTATTCCAACAAGTTCAAGTATTAAAATTAAAACTAAAAAAATATTCAGACAAATTTTATATATATTTTTTATCTTACGTCCTTTGTACCTTGCGGTGTCGGACCACAAATTTTATATAGCACAAAATTATATTCAAGCTCCAAACCCCCAACAAAGCCCCTACCTTTGATCAAAAATGGGGGCTTTTGATGGTAAGAGATACCAAAGATACTATTAAAAACTGCCCCAACTTAATTAGCAACCCGAAATTTAAAGTAACAAGTTCAAACGCGACTATTCCAATAATGCATTTTCTACATAAAATTCACAAACCACGTGATTCCATGGCATTAATTCCTCAACAAATGAATTGTCTAAATAGCTAGTGAATGAATGTAAGAATTTTCCCTACAATGTAAAGAACCTAAGTGTACAAAATTCTTTATAACATGAATAAAATTGAGAATATTGAACTAACAGATGGATAAATCCTAATATTATTCAACGTTTGTTCACTTTATCCAAGCGTACCAGTTCCAGAAACTATTTGGTTGATTTTTTGAGACTTAATGTGGATGACGTGTAGATCACAGAATATAAAAGATTAACAAAACTGTGCATTTTTCAAAATTACTTTCAAATAGGCGAAATAATTTATTTCTTTTCATTGTGAACTTTTTCGTGAGCAAATTTGAAGTCAACTTGGAAGAAGTAATCAAATATTTTTGAATTTGTCTGAGGTATGTAGATGACATGTTCGCTGTGTTTGATATTAACTAATTTAAAAATTTACTACGATCAAGTTTACAATAAAAGAAGTGAACAATCATCTTCCTTTTCTAAATATCTTATTGGTTCATAATTAGACATCTATAGAAAAGAGACCAATTCTAATAGAATCATTACGGTTGATTCATACCATTGCAAACAACGAAACATGTCCGTGATCAATTTTGCTTGTTAATAGACTGGTTTCCATTAGGTAAGAGCAAGTACGAAAAAGAACTGAAATACATCAAAGATGTAGCGCAGTATAATGGTTTCTCTTTTACGGATGCTGACCGTATTTTTCATATCAGAAATTCGACGATCTTGATTTCAGCAGACACGAGTAATAGGAAATTTATAACACTCTGCACTCAACAGTAAAAGGGTTAAGTAAAATTTTCCGCAAAACAAAAAATAGGCTTGACTATAACCTCGTTGTTTGTCACTAATCTCTTTCAACCAAACCGAAAAACTCGCGTTTAGAAACTAGAAGAAATTTAGCCAGATCTGCTGGTTATTTTAAGGTAAAATATACATATGCATTATATTTCAACATAGTTCCATTCCAATTTCCATTGTTGTCGTTTCGGATATAGACTCTTGATTTATTCCGAATCTCTTTTCATCAAATCTTTTTTTTCAAATTTGGGACTAAGGAAAAATTCATCTGGAGCAAATTTGGTGAATATGCGTTATCCTGATGGAACAAAATTTCTATTTTGAATAAATATCGTCGTTTTTCCTTCAGTTCGGTATCGAAGTTTGCCAGCCAACTTGTGCTAATAAACAAGTTGGCTAGTTATTACCCTTTCTTTACGCAAATAGTCAATAAAGAATATGTCTTTGGAATATCCGAAATTTATATAAATAAAGTTTGCTTTGTAATTACTTTTGTTGCAAGAAATAAGGTGGCCATGTAATATGAGGTAATGAGCATATCTATTGAAGACATAATGAATGGGAAGAAGTATAACGAATCCAAATTTACGTTACAGTCAGATAATGGGCATATTCTGATTTGGAGTGAATTCGGAATATGTAATAGCTAACAGTTTATCAGAAAAACATCTCAATACTTTTAAATATACACACGCCGTTTTAGATCAATAGATAGATTTTACTAAGCTGTTAAATGATTTGTTAGAAAATCTAAGTAACAATTTATAAATTGTGGATGATGAAATAAAATGCAGAAATCCAAAATTTTAGGTATCGTATATACAATTTTGACAGAATGTACCGCAACGCTTTAAAATTTTAGTTACAATTTTAGTTAAACATTTTCTATAAGGTTGAAGCAAATTTTATAGATACAACATATTATGCGAAGGTAATTTAGCCTGAATATAGAGGGAGAACGTATAACACCCGCGAACAGATAAAGCTGTTTTAGAAGGTATTTAAGACCTTATTATCTCTATTTGAATATATGTTAAAAAGAATTATAAGGATTTAATCAAAATACAACCTAAAATTAGAAATATAATTTATTTTTAGTAATATAGTAACCCTACTTCATTTTTGGTTGAACTTCGATTATTTTTAACAGCACCCTTAATTCTATTCAGCATGGAATTTACCAAATTTTACAGATATTCTATTCAAATGTCATCACTTCATACTTTGTTGTTGCTGCTTTGACATATTGTCAACTTTCAAAACAATGTACTTTCGAAACAATGTACCAGCATTTCTCGAGGCGATTTAAGTCAGGGTTATTTCTTCGCCGGAACAAATATGTAATGCATCTCTCTTTAAAATAAGCTTTGACGTACAATGATAAATTGTGAAGGTTAGTGACATCAAATACAATAAAATTGAATGCGTATGAATTAGTAACTATAAAATATCAATTTTACCTACAGTTTTAGCTCGGTGATGTGGTGCAGACTCGCAATTGTCCAGAGTTCCAAAGGAATTTTCTGTTATCGGCGTTCAATAACTGCTTAAAATTTCTATCGTATGTAATTCCGAACATTTAAAGATTTGTCTCCAATGACAAAAATGTCCATTCTGTTATAGAAGAAGGTCCCTCAAAGCATTGCAGTTACTACAGTTACTATCCAAAGGTTTCTCTCCTCTATTACGACATGCTGGATACCGTCTTGTCCATGCAAAAATGAAATTTTAATTCATCAGAGAAAAGTTGTATTATCCCACCGTTCAATAGTGTAGTTTTGATGTTCAGAAGCTCATTGGAGATGTGTGCGCCTCATTTTTTTAATCAACATACGTTTTTTGCATGGATGTTGTGCATGGAATCGCGTTGATCTTAAATGGTTTCTTACATCTCAAGCGCTAACACTTACTTCTATTGTCTTTCTTAAGTCTCTGGCCAATTTTGTCGAAGTTTTATGTATCGACTAATTCTGTATATACTACATGTAATGTGTTTGCTTTCAGCCAGAATGGGCAAACCCTCTCCTTTTAAAGCAAGGATAACGCATTTTGGTCCATTTTTAGCAAACTGTACTTTGCTATATTTAGCACAGGATGCATGCAATCACAACCTAACTGCAACTGATTTAAACATCTGAATTTGGTTCAGATATCTAATACCCTAAATTACTTATTAAACCCCGGTAACCTTTCGGTTCATTCTTTTGATACTGAAAACTAATAATTCAGTTCAACTAACTTTGAAAGACTATTCCTAGTTTCTTAAAATGAGATCACTTCTTTCCGAAGTATATTAAATGCGGTGTTTTCTAAACATACATATGTAATTGAAAATAGCAAATAAAATTCCCTCACCAACAACATTATGCTTTTACGTACACCGAACTTTTAATTTTAAAAGCGTTAAAAAGACGATTGGGATCACAGTGACTTGAAAATGTTAGCCGGCGACGTTGATAGATAGTTTGAAAGTCTAGCGGCGAAGTTTCTTTTTTTTACAATGAGGTAGGTACGTAAACTGAAAGACGAAAGATCAATAACTTGTAACAGCTAACAGTAAGTCAGCAGTAAAAAAAGTTTATGCAATTCACGTTTGGCCGGGGTAAATAAATTTTTAGTGTGTAGTTGTAAAAAAACAAACTGTCATTACCGTAGTTTAAAAGCTCTTTCCCAGCACTTGGTGAATGCATTTACTTTTGATGAATGCATTATGCGGTACTCTGTGTAAGAATATCTCGAACATCTTTTCGCGAATAAAATCTAAAAAATTTTAATATTCGAGAAAAGTTTGAATTTAAGGTTCGCCATTTAACCTCATTTTATAGGCTTGCTTCAAAGAAATATAAAATTGAATGATCTAATTATCCACAATTTGATTAAAATGTGTTTTGTGATTTTAGCTGTCCTTTCTTGTGTCTATTCTAATTTGATTTAAGAGTTATACTGCTACAGATGATAACGCTTTTAGTTACATATACTCCTTTCCGCTCATTTCATCATTATTTAAATATTTAAACGAACATGATGAAATGATAATATAGGGGGATGTATTCGTAATAGAACTCTATACTTACTAACTTAAATAATCCAGTTTGCTTACAATTAGGTGTTAATTTAATACAATTAATCTTGTCTGTAAATATACACATACAATCTTTGGATAGGATTATATTAGCATATGGTTGCAGCAGCAGGCAATATACAAATATCTCTTAAGTTATTAAATTTCGCACCTCTGGGCATTCTTAACGCATTTAAGACATTACTAATTATCTAATGCTTATGTTCGTTATTGTTACGTATTATTACCTGTTATATTATGTGGTTCATATTTCTTATTACCCGTTTAGTTAATATCATTGTGGTTTTAAGTATGGATTATTTAGAAGATAATAGATACGTCATTTTATTCCAGTTCGATATTTTTATTACTCCCTCTTGCTTTAAATGATCTCTTACATCAAAAGTATTAATTTTAACTACAGTAAATATTATGTGTATACGATCAAAAACGTTCTTAGATCTACATGAATCGACGCAAAAGCTTATAGCATGTTCCGTTTGGAAAATAAAAAAAATTGCCAAAAATGTTCATTTACATTTTAAAGCCACTGTGTAGCATAACAAAGATGTTTGTTAGGAATTACCCAATTTGAATTTTTGTAACGATACCTATGAATTCTAGTTGCAGTAATGAAATAACAAGAATAGAGCGAAGCAAAGGTTTTTCGCTTCTTACGAACAAAATTTAATTTAATGTTATAAAAACATAAATACAATTAATATCATGTACCATTCCGCTTGTTTAAAGGGGGAGGACTTACGGCTCTAAGTCCGAGCTATAAGTCGAATATAGTAGCAACCCCACCTCTTTAAATTCTTCGATTTCTGGAGAGTTATTTGAGCAATATGGGGCATGAATTTTCTGTTAACTAATGCGGAGTATCTCTAATTACATACACCTTCGTAATTCTACCAAACATACAAACTCACTTTCGGTTTAAAGATCTTGTGATTGGTAGGTGCTGTAGATCGACCACAGGTTAATTACTGATTTGATTTATTTGGATTATGAATGTAGATCCACGTATGCTCACACAATTTATCGACAGAAAAGGAGTTTGCGAAAAAATTTATTACATAATTGAACTCGTCACTGAGCCTACTCTACAGTTAATTCATGGGTGACTTCCCCATATCGTCTATATCCTCTCCAGTTTGTGGAAGTGGCGACCTATTGATCACCATAAAGGGTCAAGATCGTGTAACTCAAATTCTTTGGCGAAGAATATTTCGTGAACAATAGGAGGCTTCTACAATGTCATACCTCTCGAGAATCTGCTTGACCATCCCTGAATTTTTTATACCAGTTTTGTGCAGTCCGATCAGAGATAACATCTTAGCCTTCACCATCACAGGGTATACGAGCAGTCTAAATATCTTTGTTTCACAGGAACTGCACAATGTATCAACATTTATAGTAACAACTATTTTGCCTTTATTTTTGACAACTTTATAAATTCAAAATTTATCAATCCAGAAAAAAAAGCACTTTTGCTTCACCGTAATAACTATAGTCTATGCCATTATCCCATAAATACATATTTTTTTCTTAAAAGTTTAATAAACCGTTAAATTAAATTTACTTCCTGGCGTATCCACCTCGTACGCCATAGAATGTTGAGAGGACAATAGTACTGAAATAAGTTAATGGTAAATGGTTAGTTGGCATAAAATGAGCGAACATATCATCCTTAACCTCCAATCTATCTAAAACAAATACTAGTCCTAAACATTGACAAGTACGTGTATCTAACGTACATTTCGCAGCAATACGGAATTTAAAGATGCAATATATACTATGCTTTATTTATAATAACAAAGCTACATAAGCCACCGACAATGTGAAACACCTATGCATAATAAAGCTCTATATGACTTCACTAGTATTTGAAGTGTTAATTTTCATTGAAATTATTTATCACTTAACCCATTAAAAATGTGCTAGTTCCAAATATAACTTGCATATCTTCCTAGCAGCTCTAGTTTTTGAGATACGCCACGGTGAAATTTATTACTGGTACGTTATTTATTAGTAGAACAGATGCTTTCTAATTTTCACACGCTCGGCTGTAACAAGATTCATTACCTTCACAGCCACTTAGATCGTTTTCCAGAAAACTTAGGTGATGTTAATGAAGAAGAAGGGAAAGATTACACAAAGACATCCACATTATGGAGGAAAGGTACCAAGGAAGATGGGATACCCATATGATGGTCGATTACTCTTGGAATCTTCAGTGGGACTGTTCCGATAAACCTCACGCAAGGAAATCTTATAGAAGGAAATTTTTAAGTAATGATTGAAAGTTTTATATATATATAGATAGAACAAATGACGTTTTTTGATTAGGTACTCCAAAATTGCCATTCATGCCATGCCAAATTTTCATTCATCATGCCTTCGTGCATGCACTGGCTGGTTTAGAGTGTAATCATTGGCAGTTAGGTTGAGCGAAGGAAATTCGTTGACGTGTATTATATATGAGAGGTTAGTGTCTAATGCACGATATGTGTGTGAAATAGACCTTGATTATTTCCCTTTGAAATAATTGTGAAGGCAAACAAAATGACAACACACTTCTGGGTGCAATCTGTGTTTATATCTCGTATCCTTACGGAAATTGTGTGTATCAAATTGCCGATGGTTTGCGTTTTACAATGGTACTGTCATGTCCATTTAAGTTCAACAAGCTGATCTGCAGTATAAGTATTCCTTTTTGCGGAGAACATCATAATTGCGAAGAATTACACCCGCATTTTCACTATATTAGGCGATGGGGTTACCGCACACTAGAAGTATAAACTACTTAGTAGACCCTTCGTTGTATTTTTCAAACAACAAATATTTATAACGTTTTTACACACAATTCCTCATGAAAAATTTTTAGAATTGTGGTCTTTGAAATCCTCAATGACGTCTAAATCTCGCGATATGTCGCACGTTGACCTTCGTTGATGATTTTGCGCACAGTATCGTTTTCCTGTGTGACTGCCGTTTTTGGTGTATCTGCTTTTGAATCGTCGTAAAAGCTAATATGTTCACCTTTGAATTCGCCATATCAACAAGGAGTCAACAAGAAATTATTGATGTAGTACTTTATTGCCAAAAACAGAAACCAATTCGGCGAGGTATTAACACAATGGTCTTTGAAAATTATAAAAAACTATTGTGTGAAAATGTTTTGAGTTTACTTCTATTTTTCAACTAACTTATTAAGTTTGACAAATCGTTGTAGCTACAACACTACACGCATCCCACTCAAGCTTTGAAAACTCAGTATGCAAAACTACTCGCACTATTACTCGCTAACTAGGAACTTATTTTGAAGAAGATATTCAGCCACGGTTTCATTATAATTAAGAAATTACTTGTGTTCATTTTATTTGAGAGTACTAGCGATGCTGATTGACTTATGTTGCAATTAATGAACAGATAAAATAATAAAGGGTCATATGCATAAACATGCGTGCAATATTCGCCGAATCATCATGATATATCTCTATTATCATCATTAGCAACAACTGAATACTTTTAATAAAAATATAACGACCTGCTTAAGTAAAAATAACGAATGAATTAAACACTTTTAATCACGACTATGTTTAGAATGATGTATGAAAAGTAGTTAGAATAAATCGTTTCTGAACTCCACTTTTAAGTATACGAGTTAAAATCTAACAGCATCTTAATTGGTAAAATAGAATAATGCTAGAAGAAAAATAGAAATACGTGAATGAAGAAAAGTGATACATTAAATAAAATGTTTAAATGGCGTACTCTTCAGGTAAAAAACAGAAATCTCTCTTCTGTAAAGATTTCTGGTTTTACTCTATTTTGGTTTTAAACTAGGTACATTTTTATATAATTAGAACGGTGAGTAGTATTTTAAGTTACACATAAACTTTCATTTAAGAACCGTAAAATTTTATATAAAACCACTTATTTCCATATAAAGTGCGGGAAGGTACTAAGTATTTGAGATAACGCAACGTTAAGAACTGCATTAATATTAAAGCAGGGGTGATATAATTTAAGATGAGATATTGGGAATCCAAACACCGCGACGTCCTGTGTTAATAAACGGGAAAGGTTCAATTACAAGGGTAACGTAATCAAAGATTAATGACCGAAGAAAAAGTGAGATGGGACGCGGAGAGCCTTTCACCCTACGCCTTTCCATACCTCTCCTTATCTACCTTCTTACCGCCCTAATACTACAAGTTCCTACAGCACCTAAAACTGGGAATATACCGAAATTAATTTATCGGTTTTAATATTACGGCTCTGGTGAACGCAGAGCAGCATCGGCATTCGTCCGTAGTTAGGGGTAAACCTCTATCGTACCACGACTACGTATAATGAATTCATCTTTGTTTTAATTTGGTATCTGAACGGTTGATTTCATCATAAGTTTGGTCGACTGATGGAGCAATTTAATTTTGCTGCTCGCTTTCGCTTCAAGTACAGTTAACGCTCCTAAAACGATCCCCAAGGATAACGCTTTTAACGGACCATTATTTTTTCAAATTTCACTTTTATTTTTTACCAACACACATAATTCAATTTTATCGGAAAGCAGTAAAGTTACCGGAAAGCACGTATTAAATTTACAAAATTTTAAGATAAATTCAGAACACGTGTAATATTCGTACTGTACACACAAGGATGGTGATGTTAATGACTGTAATGTAGTGCAAGTTACCTCAAGAATTCAAATATCCCGCCAGACGAAGATCGTTGTGGTGTGAGTGTACCACAGAAAACTTTATGATATGGGAATACTCCATAGTAACTGTTGTGACCCTAAAAGTGCCATCTGTTATCTTGTTATCAAAGTTTTTCTGACACGCGCACTGTGAAAAATGCGGTAACTCTAGGCGGGAAAATCAAATGTTTTTTTTTTGGCTAGGTTGGTAGTAAGGCTGCAGAAAAAGGTGTTTCCGAAGATGGGTACGGCTCAGTTACTGTCAATATTAAAAATAATTAATGTAATTACTTACTATTTTAGTGTGATTGTGTTGTTGATGTAGAGTCTATATTAACAACACAACTAAAATAATAAGTACATTCATTACGATAAGAAAATGCTGTAAAAACAGCTTTCTCATGGTATTAGTGAAATCAATTCACGAGAAAGACATGTGAGACATAAGACGCCAACACACGGACATGTTTCTGCCTCCCCGGCGTCATCAGCGTGGTTTTGAGCAGTTTTATGCTAACACATGTAATTCTCGCGCTGCTTCTATCATCATACCTAACTCTAAGTTGTAAATGAATATTCCTGGCGCTAACTAGTGTCAGAAGAAAGAAACATAGACAAGACATAATACGCTAACACGCGCACATGTTTCTGCCTCGCCGGCGTTGACGTAGGGTGACACTAGATTTGTCAAACCTCTTGAACATTTAAAATGAACCAAACGCTCTTCGATCTAATTTTAATAGATCCTTTTGTCTGCCCAATGTATACTTGATCACAATCTTTACATTATATTTTGTAAATTCCCGACTTTTCCATGTCATCTACTTGGTCTTTATTTACGGAAAAAACAATTTCGCATTCAACTTTAGAAACGATTGCTTGAACATCTTTTGTATAGCATGGTTAAAATGACAACTCTATATGCTTCTTATTACTGCTGTTAATACTTTCTAGTGCGTTCATATTTGTAATTCTTATGCTACATAATAGTATTATAGACCACAACTTCTGTTAACATTTGCAATTTTGATCAACCCATTAAGTATTAGTTTTCTGGGAGTTACATTACTTTATTATTGTATTCCTTCTGCACATACTGGTTCCGTACAGCTTCATTTATTTACTACTATTAGCACAGGAAAGAATAATGACAGTATAGCATCTTTCTTCAAAAATTCCTAGTGGATTGTTCCTTATCACGAAAATGTTCCTGACGTACGATTAGAATTGTATACCTGCTGAGGGTCTTTCGTGGATACATCGCCGTCACTGCAGTTACGCACCCACGAAAGGATGCTAGACATATCTGGTGGCAATGTAAATATATATTATCGCATCCACGAACAGCATACTTCAAGTGCACCATGAGGATCTAAAGCTAATAAACCTATTAAGGAACGAACATGCTTAAAAGCTACCATGTACAATATCAGTTATGTATATGATACGTAAAACTAAACATGCGAACGATTATTGCACCACTATTGCTTTTAAAAGGACTGACTTTTCAATGTAGGAATGTTTAAACAGTACAACCGACACAGCGATTACCACCAGTCGAAGAAAAGCAATCAGCAGAGAATTAGTCGGATTAATTTCAAATAATTTCTGATATATTACAACAAATATCAGAGGAGAAGTATTTTCCACTACTACCAATGTTACTGAGCTGAAGTCTCGAAAACTAAATAATTATCTCTTCCTTAACCTATCAAACTAAAACCACTGCAAAACGTTTTTGACAGGGAAAATATTTCAGACGCTCCCATTTATGAGACCGAGCAATGTGCATATACGATCGAGACAATCTGTCCTTATATGTTGTAGGGAGCAGTTGTAGTTGCTTAATAGAAGACATCCAATCTGAATTAGTGTGTTTTCCTAAAAGCTAATTCAACAATGACTACAACCATTAAAGGCCAGTAGGTTTGTTACCTACATTATCAAAGGTGTTTGAACAAGTGAGTGCTATTAGACTATAGCTCATTTCAAAAAGAGAGAGACAAATTTCTTAACAGACCGAAATGATTATGGGTTCAAAGCGAGGCGATATTAATCCGTACAACATTCCCTTTTTGCTGTAAATTGTCAAAGATTTTGACATCTTTACTATTGTTTATATCACGTTTGCATCTCCACAGCTTTCTTCATAATTATTATATAACCCTAGCAATTTTGCGGTATAGATCAGTTCTTCTCAGAGTTTTGATTTGAAAATTAATAGATTATGTAAGTAATATGCAAATACAGATAACTTTAGTTGTACTGAAATTATAATTCTGTAACTTTCAATTATGGATGCAGAAACTAGCACCATTACTGCTAAAAGTACAGGTGTGTATTCTCCTCCAAAGAAACGAGAGAAAGCAAATCATTTGAATAAGGCTGAAAAACAGACAATTTTGAATGCTTACAAAATAATTGTAAAGAATACACCCAACACAAGAAAAGGTGACATGATAAAGCAGATTGCCCAAGTACTAGGTAACTATTGCATGCAATATATACAACATATCAACACCTTACAAGATACTGTGATTGCAGGAATTTCAAAACCGACAGTATGTCGGGTTATCAGCGAGTACAAAAAACAGGGAAAACTTCAGAGCCAAAAAAAGAATATTTCTATTATATCTATTTAATTAAAGATAATGCTGCTATATATTGCAGATACATTAAACGTGACAGGAACAGTGTTCTAACGGAGAGAGATGATATCATAAGATGGAGACGACAATATTTGAAAGATGTAACATTACATAGATCTCAGAATAGACCAATTTTCTATTTAGATAAAAGCACCAACAACAACATAGAGAAAAGCGGACATAAAAAATTGGTTGCAAAATAAAGGTGTAGAATATGAAGAGGATATGGTTAGAGCAGAATTGTTGAACGTAGTAAACATGGTCAAACCTAAATACAATTCATATGTAATTGATGAAATTGCAAAGTCAAAAAATACAACTGTTCTTCTCCTGTCACTCACATCACTGTGAGCTAAATCCAATTGAACTCGTATGGGCATAAATAAAAAATGAGGTTGCTGCACACAACACAACTTTTAAATGAAATGAAGTAAAGCAACATTTGCACAACGCTATCAATAAAGTAACTACAACAACTTGGCAGAACTGCATAAACCATGTTATCGGAAAAGAAGCGAGTATGAAAGATCTCGATGGAATTATTGATGAAGTTTTAGAACCATTTCTAATTTCTGTTGGAGACAACAATGAGAGTGATGACTCGATTTTCTCACAAGCATCAGATTAAATTAAGAGATCTTGAAATACTTTATAAAATTGAATGTTGTTATTATAAATAACTGTCATACATTGTTATGGTTGTAAAATTTAAGTTATTTTCAACAGCATTGCTTATTATGTGTTACTGTATATACATTGTTATCTATATAATGACGTGTACTCTTTGAACTTTTTTCAACAAATAAATGAAATTGTGTTTTCTAGGCAAATTTATTTATTTTCATGTATTGTAATTATTACATTCACCATTCTGTTGTTTTAATTGTAGAATTATCTCTGAAGAATGCATATACAATTTTATTTGGTACAGACTTAATATTTCAGACAAATCCTCAAATTACCGCGTAAAATTAATTTCACAAATTTATCGGTTGTAATTTGGGCTGGGGGTCTGTTCAGAAATGTGTCTCTCTCTTTTTGAAATGAGCTATAATGGGAGGTTTGGAGAGAAACATCTTGTAAATGTACAACATCGATTGTAACAAAAATAAGCCTATCACCACTACGACACTAAAAATTCTTGAATCATTAATGAGGCGCTGAATAAAAGAAACATTATGAGAATACACCACTTGGGCCGCAACATACATAGGTTTTGATAAATATTTTCTTACAGAAGCTTGGATATTTCATATGAGAGATTAAACAAGTAAAAGAATGGAATGGAACCAAGGATAGAATAGGAGTCCCAGAAGATTCAAGCTTAAGATCACTATTTTTGTAAATTGTAAAATTTCTCAGTATATAAATTTCTAGGTAATATTGTCTTGTAATATACTATACTAGAAGAATGAAATAAAATGCTACACGCTATGCGGCTATTCATATTTACCACTCTACATTCAGCTATCAAATATTTTTGTATTGTACTTATACTCAAGTCTGCGATATTCATTAACTGTCAAGATTTGTTTCCATTCAAACAGAATACATCACCTATGCATATATTCACATCGATTTAAATGGAAACTTTTTTTTTTAATTAGATATGCATATATCATATTGATATCACTTTCCTGATTAACAAAAGTTGAAAACAATTAGATTATTATGTATTTAGATTGAACTTTTGTGTAAATATTGCAGGTATCTCCAGGTATTTAATGGTAAATAGTAAAGAAAATGGTCAATATTATATTAGAATATTGTTGTTGCCAAAACGGACATACCGTTTACATCCTGTCGGAGTTTCCGCCACGATGTTCTATTGTTAGTGGAAATTTCATCCGGAAGGTTAGCTTACCTGTCTGTTTCCTGTGTGCAAGTTAATTCAACGTATGATAGACGGCGTTCTACTGATAGCAAAAAGAGCAAATGACATTCGTAATGGTACATTTAAACAAAGTTTCAATTACACGTGCACACCATACTTACACATATATAAGTATATATATATATATATATATATATAGTTACGTGGGATACACAATACTTCTAAAACTAATAAAATCCTATATTTAGAGTAAGATAAAATTTACCTCACTCTTTCTTTAAAACACAATGTAGATATATTTCTTGCAAAGAAAAAAAGGACACTTCATTCTTCTATATCCCACTTTGTTGGGAGATCTTCCCGTTTACCAGGTTCGTATTGAGTGCTCAAGCATCCTCGCCAGAGTAATGTAATAAAATGGATGAAGCGCAGAATTATAATTCAATACCAAGTGAATTCTTATATAAGGCAGACGTATAATTATTTAGTATGACCAACATGCGAAAGGGAAAAACGAGGCTATTGGCTCACGTAGTGTGAAAGTTTATTGAAGAATTTCCCGATTTATATTATAATAGTGCTAAGCCATACCGTAAAGTTAGCGATAAACCGTTGATGTGCTGAGACGAATGCGACAGCAAAAATGACATAAAGAGTATACAACACCAAAATAAGAAAAATAACGTGCCACCTAAAACGCAATTTATGTTTAATTTACTGTTGATGATAATCACTTATGATTGAGATTTCATCTACTCGATAGGCGACCGCTTCATGACTTCTGATGTAAATATAATCTTAACTGAGAGCTGTCATTCCCGACAGCCTCACAAAACCATATCCCAGCTGCGCATAACAGTACCGAAAACATGATCAAAGCTATAGTAAAAGATATACAGCTGTGGTTACGTGTTGACAAAGCAATAGATCGAAAAAACTTTATATTTTGAATATTTTGGTGCGTGTTCTAGATTCTGTTAATGCTAAATTTATCATTGTACTAGTTAGCAAAAGATTCGAAAAATGCACTGGCGAAGCAATTATGAAGATAGTGCTCGATATACTAAAAAAGATTCAACTTTCAACTGACCAACTGTTGATGTTTGTGAGCGATGGTGCAGCGATAAGGTGTAGTGTAAGTCATTCTCTTAAAGAAGACTGTGAGAAACTTTTACATGTAACTAGTGAAGTTCACGTAAAAGTATATAAATAGTATATACATAAAGTATTCGACAATATTACCTAGAACTGGATGCATTAATATCTGTTATTATATTTAGAAGTACACGCACAGACTACTTACAATATAATATATTTGGTTTATATTATGTACTCAACTATTACACGTTTTACGTACAGAGATCCATCTTATTACTTACTTATTTCTATATTCACTCTAGTCCTAATACCACCCTAAGAAAAACATTACACCTTCCATAAGAATATCAAATACCAAAAGGTGTTTTTGAAATCTTTCAAACAAAATCGGGAATTCCACAGATGTCATTATGTTTCAATCAATTTATTCGTATAATTCATTTTACGTAAATACTTATTACTGTTTGGTTGTTTTCATTTCTATTTTTTGCGCTTATTTTTCGATAATTGTCGTCGTTAAACCTGCATGAACCCAAAAAAGGATATAATAAATTAAGTAAATTGAAAATTAAATTCATTAAAAATCCGTTTTATGGTTTCAAGAATTTAACAAAGTTAGTCATAGCATTACAGTCTAATAGTTACATATATGTTATAGCACGCCGTTACTTCTCCTTTCTTATAAATAAATTCAGATCAAAACTTTCATCGAAAGAGTCGAGTTGCTTTAAAAGTCACCATTGTCCTTCTGTGCTTATGTAAAATTTAAATATTTGTGAACTTATATTTCAGAAGACACCAAGAATGAAGAACAAATTCATCTGATACTTTTCCAGATCACGTACTAGCATTTACGAACATTTGTGTGTTGTTTTTTTATGTAAATAATATCATTATTTATATATTGTAACTAAGGAAAGTAAAATAAGAAAGAACGACGGTTCGAAATTATAAAACTGACAAATGAAACGATGGATTCCACGTGATCACTGTTAAAATTAAATCGAATAGAAATTGGCCATTTAGCTGTAAGCCATTTTTTTGTCCTATACCCTATTCACGTATCTCATATTCATATTTGTTTCAGTACAATAGAGGTCGATAACAAAGTAAACATTTAATTTTGGGCCATCGCGGAAATTCACTAATAAACTTATTTATTTTTTCAAACAATAATCGCTTTTTCAACTCACCCAATTGCAACACAATTATGTACAGCGTACAAAACTCACCCAATAGTCAACAAAACGGTGCGGTGTACTACGAAATATAGAGTGAGATAATATCAGACTTTAGTGGACATATATTCGACGCACATTTCTAATTTAATATAATATAAAACTTACATGCTCTCAGTGCCCAAATTGTTATGTATTTAACCATAACTCCTAAGAAGTTACAATCAATTGTTCATTTTTGTTACATTATTCGCTGCACTTTTGCAAAGAACTTCTGTTCTGATGCTCACCAAAACATATTTATTTCTTAAATGAAAAACCGCGGAATTTTTTTATTTAAACTTTAAATCATACATATTGTGACTGAATGAAAATATTTCTTTTTTAAAACTAACAATAGCTACAATCAAAAAATAGGTTTATTATTTGTAATAATACTTGAAACATAAGTACCTGCCTTCGTTGTGTTTCATTTTAAACTTTATAGCAGTGCAGCATTTATTATTATTGGAAATACAGAAAGTGCTGTAGTTGCTTCTTATCGTAACGATCTTTAAATTAAACCATACAAAACCCGATTAGAAAAAGAAATGGCCAGTCAGTTCCGGAAAGTTTATTCATAGGCAAATTATATTAGAACACAGACTTATTGTAAATGCCTTATTAGTTTATATACATCGAGCTATTCCAATATTTATAGCCCGTCGGGTAACAGTTACTCGGTCCTCCTATTATTTTTGCAGCTTCAAAATTTTTAAATTTCGTTATATGTATGTATAAAGGCGTATGTATTTTACGTCTCTCGTATCTCTGTTTTAGGTTTTAAGGGACCAAGGGGAATCGCATCCACGGTTTGGGGGATATCTGGTTCGATTGTCTCTTGAAAAATTTATTTCAGAGATAATAGGAAAGGCATGTTTCTTCGTCCGCCCACTTTTTATCTGTTTTCCACCATTTGCTTCGCTTTCGCTTTCTTCCTGCGTATTTACGACCGTGGGGGTCCGTTCAACCTTCTTGTACTTTTAGAAAACTTAACTCGCCGATGATCTCTCTGATGCGCAACAACAGTCAACACGTCTACGAGGAAACTGTACGTCGTGTACGGCGTCGTTTGGGATAACTGCGTTGTAAAAACATTTATGTTTGATGTTTTCTCAATAATGAGATGCGTTTATTCAAAAGAAACAAAAAAGAACGAATTTAAAATGGGTAGGCTAACAGTCTGCGTAAAATTTAATTTTCATTTTATGTTAGAAAGTTTGAAACTGTGTCAAATGCCGTTGCAATGAATATATTCTGGAAATTTTTGAACGTGGAATAACATGGATAGTATGGAAAAGAATACACTTTCAAGCCTATAAATGGTGTGTAACAGATAGAACCTGCTCTTCAAGTTCATTGTTATTCTGAGTGCTTAACCTAAATATTTCTTTGATAACTGTACTATACCTTCTCTTTCGAAAGAAAATTTTACAGACAACCATAGTATACACTGCGCCGTTTTGTTGTGTCATAAAGAATTACCAGACGCGCACGAGTCATAAATTGGAAAAGTGTGTGCAGTGTTATGTTGTTGTGTTCAGTATGTCGAAATTTATACTGAACAAATATGTACATATATATATATACATATATATATATATATATATGTATATATATATATGTATATAATATTATTCCGTCAGCATATAGAATAGATCATATCGCATCACTCTATCATATATAGCTCGAGGTTCACATAAATCCTAAAGATGTGTAAAGCGGAAAATGGAAAGTTCGTCATAAAATTTTCTTGCCCACTCGAGTGCGACATTATATCGAATAAGCGAAATGTAAATGCCGATGTATGGCTTTAGCACGGATCTTGCTTCGTACTCAGCTGTCACATTTAGGAATATAAAATGGTTGCACGTTTATATCTTTTGGAAAAAAATACTACCAAAATTCACATATGAATATATTAGCGTCAGTAATATTATTTTCCTTCTTTCTTGATGTCTATAAAATTATGGAAATATCATATAGGAATCTATAACTAGATTAGAGAATAAATAGAAATCAAATGTTTGGATTTCTTGATCGTAGAGCCACTGACAGCAACGGTAGACCGTTAATAATAGTTCGAATACATTTAGATTCATAAGGATACTCATCATTTTATTACACTACTTTAGGCGACGGAATAAAAAAATATGCACTCTTGTTAGAACGATATTAAGAAAGACGATTTAAAAGTCGCATGACTGAGAGATATGAACAGTGCAACCTTTAAAAAACGCTGAGAAAAATCTTCTAAGGAAGCAATAAATTTAGCGTACAATCAATGTGTTCCAGAGTAAGAAGACAACAATTTTGAAGGAAAATAAAAGAGAGCTAAATTAAGTTAAATCTTAGTTAAATTTACGCCATGGTTTTTGTTCCATTCAATTATATAAGAATAAATATTGTTCAAATTACTTACATCTCTTTTAAAATTGATATTGGTAGTTATACCAATGCGATAAATTTCTGAAAATGCTCTATTTTAATCAGTCGAGTTTGTATCTAACTTCTATTCTCAAAACCATGTGCAATATGTAATAAAGTGCACATAAAGGTTTACCGATTTTACCATCATTTTATTGCACTCAATACAGTCAAATAACAAATGACGTCAAAGCTACACATTAATTGATTTTTAATTTTGTTAAGGGCTAAAGTATTTATTGAACTTACTGGACTAGTACTGAACATTTCTTTTATATTTTCAGATGGACGTGTTTAATACGTTATTTAGAATTGTTGGTTAAATTAAATAAATTTTGATATTATTTTCGTTTGTAGTAGAATTATTATTACTTGATAATTTAGTGCAAGAGTAGTGGTAATTTTTTAAAATGGTACTTCGCTCCTTTTTTAGGATATCCTAAACAAAACATAATCCTTTATTATTTGAGTTGCTATTTTAGAAATTATCGAAAGAATTAAAAAATACTTTAGATAACCTTTTCTTCTATCTCCTTAGTACTACATATATGTATCAGTAGTTTTCCCGGTTACTTTTAGTTTACATCATTCGTCTAATTGAAATTTACCGATCTTAAATTTAACTAAATCCACTAATTAAACTAATTTAATTAAATTTAACGTTGGTAATAACAAGAAAATTCGATTATCGTTGAGAAACCAACGGAAACTATTCTAAATGATTTATAATTGATAATGCAACTTGGCACTGATATTAACATATCATGTCTGCCTAATTTATAAGGGATATATCTGCAGCATGGTATGTCCAGGTAGTAAATTTTCCAATTAAAATTTAGCAACATAAAATGGTGATTTAATAGCGATTTGTTTAGACGGTTCCGTGGTGTAATGGCTGTGTAACGGCTCGAAAAGAGGCATGAAATTTTTAAATCAGATGGATATATGAAGCAGAGTTCCGCCAATATAATAAGGAAAACAAACAGGTTGTTGTCGTTTAGTGAAACTAAATCTGTTTATTCTACACCACTGAACAAATGTAATTGATATTATTCTAAAGTAATTCACAATGTATAGGTGAGATTAATTTGATATCATCCGTATCCATTAACATATCGTACTCAATAGTTTCAGTTAACATTAATTAACTCTTGTCGTGATATTGTTGACGACGCATGTTAATTAGAGTTTCTAATAAACAGCAGAAACATTAGAGGCCCAAGCTCATTATGCTATTCCGCAAATGGTAACATATTTGGTTGAAATGAAAATTCTGTAACATACTTGGAAGCAACGGCTTCGAAAGCCTATATAATTCTTTTTCCGAAGGAGAACATGGTGATCAATTGCATTAAAAGGCTTCGAAAAGTCGAAATAGTTAGCGTCAGTTTGACTTCCTTTATCTATTGGTTCTAAAACATACTGGGTAAAGCAGTTCTGGTACATAACTGTTGAGCACTGGCGTATGATACCATGTTGTGGAACTATCCCATGAAGTTGTGAATACAGATGCCTGAATGCGATTGTTAAAAAACTTGATTTTCAAGACATAACAAATGCGCTAATTACTAGATTGAGGGAAACGTAAACGTCTTCAGAATAAGGTTGAAGTTACGCACCCGCAGTCACTAACAGTAATATCCGAGAATTGGATCCTAATCTGAAGTAAACGAGATTTTAGAATTTTTTCAATGGTCATGAAAGTAAGCATAAGCGTAACGGTAGAAGGTAACGTATGAGTGTTTTATGACTTGATATAATCAGCTGAGGGATCAGTGTCATTACACTTCATATATGAGGGTATTTTAGTTTCTTTCTGAGTTTAGTCCGAAAGAAATATGGCATTTAACTATCAAATTATTTCTCGATTCTTTAGAAAAATGACGTTCTCTTGATCTAAGTCTAAATAGTTTTACACATGTTTAACCTATCCGAATCAACGAGAATTTCATCAATACATAATTGCTATTGTAGCTATTAATTGTATAAATTCTGTCATATTACTACATAAGCTATATGTTATATTGCAAAGTTTCTGTCTCAATTCAAACACGCTTTTGACAATTTCAACGGGAGCAATTTTAATATTTAAACAGGAATTGAATATGTGGAATTTACATTAACCTCAAACAGGCTTCTGTAATATGCAAAGCTCTGTGCACCGAACTTTAATAGACAAATAGTCCATTAAGTAACTGCATTGTATATAGAGGGTTTAGATTAAGTGAACTACTCGCGGACACATCTAAATCTAAGTCGTATGGACTTTAGTTCTCCACTTAGGTATTTAGTTTCGATTTAATGCATTCTACTTGTTACAGGATTATTATGTTTCATACTTAGGCTATCTAATTTACATGTTATTAGTACCATAACCCCGAAACATGTTGAAAGTGTATTTTGTATCCAATCACTGCCATTTATGTAGTGTATTCTTTTACGTACAATTTCTATAGTAATATTAATCTATATTTTACTATCAATACAATCTTCTAGATATTATAGAGTTAACTAAACTTGCAGCCACAACATAAAAAGCCGCCATCGTATGTTACTACTAACATCGAAGGAATCGAATTTAAACCAGTACGGAAGAGATTCCAATAGAATATTGAGTGGATAACAAATATAGATATTCTAATGCGTTGCATGAGAATGGTCATATGCTTAAACAGAAACATGGTGAAAGGCGTCATCACTCAATTTACTGTTGAATGGTTTGTTCGTCAAACTGCTGAGGTTATAGTGTAGAACACCTATAGAACACCATTATCTACTTCATTTAATTTAAAAGCCAGCTTCTGTTATCGATGAGTTAAAACTTATATTATTTTTTTACGTCATTGAAATATCCCCAATTGCAGGGAAAATTGGTGATATTTTATATCAAATATACGTTGCCGCAATAATTTGTCATCCGCCATTTTGATTCTATCGCACTCGAGATTATAACCTTAGGTGCTCGCCCTGTATTGCATTTTGCTCGATATTTGCTTATATTCTCTGAAATACTCATGAAAAGTGCGCAACGTCTATACAACTGTACTGAAAATTTATAGGCAAGGATCAATAATTAATAAATAAAATAACCTCAAAATAGACTAACTAAACAGCAAAATCACGAGAAAATATTCTATCATACTGTAAACCCATAAATCCACGAATTACCAGCTGAAACATTTAATTAAATCATATCACGCCGTGATGATAGCAAAAATACGTATCGATTTTCCTTGTTCAAAGCAACAACGTCGCATGGGTAATGGACTATAATGTTCTTTATGTAGTATCCCGACGGGGTAAAGACCTCAAATTACCATCGACAACGACTATCCTAGAACTAATAGATGCGGAAATTAAAAGGAGGTGGCTCTTCTATTGACGAAACAAAGCGCACTACAGTAACTTGAACACGAGAAAGAGAGGACACCTGTGGGTTTGATATCGCTACGGGGGGGACACGCGAATTGCTATTAAGGTAAAATTTATACGCAAAATTAGAAGTGTGTTGTAGCAAGAGACGCCTTTATTATCTATGTAGGGATAACGGTAGCAACGTGTGTCCATAAATAAGCTCTGGTTGGATGGGAAGGAAGCTCGTCCCACGGCCGTTACATTAACGAAAATGTGCCTGCTTAAACGATTTAGGGGAAATATCTTACCCACATATGTACGTATATATTGTGGTGGAAAATCTCAGGCTCGTTTAAATTTTTTAACTGGGTTCTTTGAATTGAAATGTTTTCGAAATTGAAATACCAAATGTAAAGTAGAAGAAACAAATGTATTGACAAATAAAAAAAATCTATATATACCGCTTTTTTACAAAAGAAAACGTTTTTACAGAAACCCTAAGGCAATCCCTGACTAGCTGAACTTGAAATATTCTAATTAATTTACGAAACGAAATATGAGATCGAAAGATAGAATTAATTTTGAAGAACTTAAGAGGATTCGACGTCTATAACCTTTAAAATCGTACTCACTGGCTCGCCTTTAGGATGGACTGGCCTTCAGCTTCCAACCTAAGTGTCAAATTTTGTATGTAGTATCAGCTGATACATTTTATTATTGGATATAATAGGAAGATATTTATAAATTTACGGAGTTATATGAGAAAAATAACGACTTATTCTTTCTCAAGAGAAAAGATGCCAACATGTCTCACTTTGGACCCGATCTTCATGTCTGTTCTTCTTTTCTTTATATCCATGGCAACGTATGTGTTCGCCTGTATGGTAGGCCACTCAGTACACACACACATACTAGATATCTGTGACATTATAAAGGAAATTGCTGCCAGTCGTGCCATCCTTTCGTTGTACGAGAAATTTCGAAGATTATGAGCACAATTTCGGAATAATGCATATTCATACAATGTAATTGAAATGTGTGAGTACTGTATATTAAACGTCTTTTAAAGATGAAATTTTGAAATATTTATTTATATAAGAAATATGTTTAGGAAAAGCCATATATATAATAAACGATAGTAAAGTTTACGTCTCCTCTGTAAGTGTTGTTGAAGGGACTTTTTTTTAACAAGAAAAATTGTGAATAATTAGTTATTAAAGAATACCCAAAATAGATATCTGTAAAACTTTTGAAAGAAACCTGTTCAGATTGAATATGTGTGTTTAAGATTTCATAAAGAGGGAGTACTGACGGTACTTCGCCTACTTCTACCATCCTTTAACATCAACCAAAATAAAAAATAACGGCGCGCACCAAACAGTGATGAAGAAAATATCTGCAATAGGTGAACTAGTAAAATTTTAGAAGAAATTCATTGGTAAATAAAGGACAACAATTTGTATCATTACAATATGTATATGTAGGCGGCTTCCCATCGTCATAAGAGCAATATAATAACAAGTTAGATAAAGTAGATAAAATATGAACAACCTGTCAAAAATAAATGCTAACGATTTACTCATGTTTAGGAAGAGGTAAGTTTATTTAAATATTTTTAAATACAGATTTTACAGATATTAAGTCTTTGTATCATCCAGCTATTTCTTTGACCATCTCAAAATATTTGATGTATAAAATACAACTTACTGTTGGATATATTGTAACTGTGATTTTAGTGATTTAATTCTTATTAAGGTATTTTGATTTATAAATCTTACAAAAATAAATCGATTTTTATAAATCTTCTACCAGCAGAAATAGCCATAAAGATCATAAATCTGCAAAAAATGTATAACAAAAACAAACCAAGATATGTAATAAGGAGACGATATTCGCCTTCATGCGCTATAAAAACAGCATCGCTATAGGTTACAAGAAGTGGAATCGTCTTTTAGTATAAGTATTGCGCACTCTTCTTTCTTTGAAGCCATGATTCTTTGCACACACCCAAAAAGGTCCAAAAAGGAATATAACAGCTGCTGCTAAACAGATATAGATATCACAATCCTTTACATATTTGGCAATGGATATAACGGTACGGTAAAGCAAAAATATAATGATTTACGCAAACGAGATATTTCGGGAACTATTACATAAAGCAGATAAGATTACAATCATTGAATAATAATTTATTGAGAAGTCTAACTCGTCACACTCCTGCAAAATTGGTTAGGAAACAAAAATAAGTTTTCATAACTATAGTCTGTTCGCACCTTAAAAGTGAGCATCGAGTCTTATGGAATGCTATCCCCTCTTTCTACTGACAGGGTGTTTATGTATGTTCATCTATTTTCAACCTGGGCAGAGTTGCCCAATTTTGTACTACTGACTTTTCTTGATAGCTGCATTATCAATGTACCTCTGTGATTGTAATCGATAATGCCCCACATCATAGCCGAAAGATTGAGAGGAGACCGACTTAAAATCGAAGAAAGGACGATATTCGATTTTGGTTGAAAAGCAAACATGTTCCTGTAGAAGAAGAATTGTTAAAGAGAGAATTGCTTCATATTTTATCACAAGTGAAGTCTAATTACGATAAATATAGACTTGAAGATATTAAGGCAAGATTTGGCTACTTACTTGCTTACTTACTTTGGGTACTTACTGCTATATCATTATATGCTAAATCCTATTGCGATGGTTTGGGCGCAGGTGAAGCAGCATGTTGGTATGAATAACACAACATTTAAGGCGGGAGATGTTGTACCTCTAATTGAACAGGCATATGAACAGGTTTCCAGAGAAAATTGGAAAAATTACGTTGTTCATGTGAGGAAAGGTATTTACTATAACTGTTGATGATGATTGCTACTAAAAATATTATTGTTCACTATGGAAGGTGAAACGTGGAGAGTAGATGAAATTGAGAATGATGCCGATGGTTATGCTCCATTTGTCATTAATTCAAATTGCCAACTGTAGAGTTTAAAACATCCTAAGAATACAATTTTGACACAATGTGGCAATCACGTTCGCATTTTCCAAAAGAGCTATACTGAATTTTAAAGTAGGAATGGACTATACAATTAACGACTTTCAAGTAAAGTGGCGAAGAACAAAATTAAAATCTCTGCTTTCGAAATATTAAATTATTCGACGATTAGTATGGGCGTGTGAAAATCTCAACAGAGATTGGAGCAGCATAGGTTTTATTGCTGAATTCGCATTTTGGGCCTGGGTGCCTAGAAAGAAAATATGGACATCTCGTGGATTTACAATACCACAGAGGATCGTTAAACATTCCCAAAAAAATTGTGTTCGAGGTTGCTTCAATATTCTGGGGATCGAATCCGCCATACGCTCTTGTGCTGTAGCCTAGAACCGATTTACCTATGGGAAAGAAAATTCCACTTCTACACAGCTTCACCCAAGGAGCAGAGATCCGACTGCAAATATATGTATATGACTTGGGTGTGCGAAGTAAGGATCCCATCATTTTAGGCAAGATCCAAAGATGCCAAAATTGTTCCGTGCCATGTAATCTTTAAATTGTAGAAATAATCATGTTAATTTCTCATACTGATCTTACTTTATTGCTTTATAAATAACTGAAACTGTTACCAGTTATAATAGTTACTGGGATATCGTGTTAATTAATAACTTTAGCCAGACCAATGTATGATATCTCTTTACTGAAAGATAAAATGAGAAGAAAAACCAAAGGTGACCAAGTCTGGGTTAAACCAAAAGTGTATTTGTACTCTTAATATATCCTGCCCTTTTAAAACTAAACGTATTTAAATGAAGAAATGTTCTTATTTTATAAAAAATCCTAAATATTTGCACCAACAATTTTTTCTTCTATTTTCCTTGTGGTGCATTTTTGAACCAGATATTTAAATTAACTACGGACTAGAATAATATTTAAAATTTGTTTTGTTGAAGCAGTATTAAAGTAATGTATCGTGTATGAAGACGTGTTAATTTCCATTAATTAACGAAAAGGCGAGAATTCTTGAAAAAGTTGAAATATCTGCTAGAGAAATACTAAGTGAGAAAAGTCCAGAGTTAGCTACAATACTTTATTGCTATGGTGAATGAACACCAAATGGACGACACAGTTGCTCAAAGAAGAACTGTAGAACGTGAAGATCGACTTCTGCAAGCTTTTGCTTGAAGAAGCATATTTATTAACACCGAAAGGGTAATTGATGCATATCAAATTTCTATAGTAATCGTATGTCATCGAATTAGATCGTTTGGTCTGATTATTCCTAAGAATTGATCATGGTCGTCAACATTGGTAATGGTGTACATTCTGACTTAACTGGTGTCAAGAATTGAATCTGTTGTTGTATTAAGTAATCTAAATTATCTTTAAGGGTACATGACGAAAGAATTAGACAATATTAAAGTGAATAGAAAGGTTACGGAATTTTAAGATACGCACCATGTTGGTATGGGATGCAAGCTGTATTAAGATTACATTTAATTCTTTTAGAGCAGAATAACACTCGTTCACGTGCTGATTACGAAACTTTAAGCCTTTTAAGAAGGTTTAGTGCAACATTACTTCCCCGACCTTCACAATACTTCAACCTATTCGATAGCATTTGTTTAGGACATCAATTTTACTGCTCCATACCATGGAATGCAAATAGGCATGGAGGCATTGCTCACATAAATCTTCGTACATATACCAGTTTCCACCAAAAACTTGTTGTCTTTTAAGAGTTGAAGTTTTCCATTACTTAAATAAACATAATACGTAAATTGAAGTGTAATACTAGTATTTAAAATTAGCAAATAAATACATAAACAAAAAGTAGCCATAATAAAACTTAATATTCAAATTTTTGCTTTGATTTAGATACAATTAGTAATAGGATGCCTGTATTTAACAGCAAGGGCAAGAATTCGTACTTTTAGTCTTTTAGAAACCTATATACGGCATATGTTTAAATTCGTTTACAAGCACTAATGTAATAACATCTCTTAGTTGCCTCAAATTTCATCGATGTTTCTCGCATTTATCACCATATCAATCTCAGACCTACTATAGTGTGATATATCTCAACAGACAGAGGTGTTAATTTCCACAATGATGTGTAAATCCCCAATGGCTCCATGTTCTAATAATCTAGGTGACGAACTGGAGTCTGGATAATGAACGTGCTGTGCTGCTGCTAGTCACAGTGCGATTAAACAAAACCCATATTCTATTACATAAGAATTACTAACTATAATTATTTGGTTTGTTCCATTCTGTAGATGTAAGGATGTTTTTAAATTTTTGGACCGACGTCGAACATAGTCGTTTCAGTGTTTGTAATTTGTAAATGGTATCAGAAAAGATCGGATCAATTGCGCCAACTAAAGGTATTATTTTTGAAACCTATATATAATAACTTAAGGTTGTTTTTCTACCACAATTATATTTTTACATTTTCAGTTTCGGAAAGGATACAGGCGAAAATAGTATCATATTTAAAAGTTTTTTAAAATACACAATTAACGTACACACAGGGTGCTATATTTGAGCTTAACTCATATTTTCCGTTATCCATCTTGTAGCATTTTGCGTACTTCTGTATTTTTTTATATAACTTTAAACCTGAATTCCAAGATTTCACAAATTATTTTCATCAAATATTTTTCACCACAACATGCAATTACGGTAAAGTAGGAAATAGAAAATTACTAACATCAAAGAATTATAAAATGTATATAACAAGTTCAAGATATAACATGTATACTCTAAAAAGGACAAGAAAATTGAAAGAATTCTATCGATTTCATAATGCAGGACGCATGAGAGAAACATTAACAAAAAGCAAAAGGTGGCAAAAACTTTTAGCTACGACACAGAATTAAGTACTGTCTAATAAGAAAAACTAGCCTCCATCAACCCAAGAAGAAAAACTTTGCTATTAATCCATAATGGTACAATAGTAACTCTACAAATAACATTGACGAAAATGTTGAAGAGGCTGGAAAACCAACTAACCGTTTTTAATGTTCCATTCAACGTATGCATACCTTTATTAATGCATTATTTTAACGTATATTGTAATATTTGTAAAAACACTTTTATTTATTATAAATTCTAACATTAGGTAAAACAAATTACAACGATTACAAGGACTGTGTGGTTGTGTAATTCACAGATATCGCAGTAAACTCGACCCCACACAAATTAATAATTTATTCTGAACGCAACGTTTTAAGAGCACGTGGGCTCTCATTCAAGTCGGTAACTCGGTTACGGATACATTATTGATTTGTGTGGAGTTTATTGGGATACCTGTGAATAGAACAAGTTAACTTAAAATATTTCCTTTAACTATAAAGGAAAATTATAGTGGATAGTTTTTGACTTTTTCTGAAAAATTAGCAGAAAGATGAATTATCCGATTATGCATTCGAGCTCTTTATATTATTAATTTAAAGACGTGTATAACGCAATGTGATGATGTTGCACATCTTCCAAATCCTGCAGTAATTCTGATGCCAATTTATTAATAACCAAGTCAGAAACTATCATCTGATATTCAAACCGCGCATTACATTTAAGAAATTTCGCTATCTACACGGAATAACAAATTTGTTGTTTGTTTGTTGCAGAGGTCCAGACATCATAGAGATTCCCTGACGACATCAGCAACTGCCACAACTTCGCCGCCTATTTCCAGCACCCAGTCGACGCACATAACTCTACTTGAGACAAGTGAGTATCAGTCAAGCGAGTCAACCTGCCCTTTCGCCGTCCATTATAGTTTAAACCATTAATTACCGGACTTTCAAGTGCCTTTCTCTGAGACAATTTGAATCGCATCGGACGGCGTTCGTATAACACGCAGCGGCCGTTGCTGGCGCTAAGGCAGGACCTTTAATCAAGTTTCTCATTCCGTTAAATTAAATTAGTGGATACTGTGGCTGAAAGACTGAATAACGCGACCTTTTGCCACAATAACATTTAGACCCTCTAAATGCTCGGATAGAAGCGTCTCTTGCTTGTCGAGTACGTACATATGTTTCCAATTACTCGAATCATAACGATGAAACCTAACGTTGGGATTAAAAATACTAAAAAGTACGTGATTTTTTTTATCTTAGAAGAGAACAACTAGCGACGACGATTCAAAGCATTGCCTAATTATCTACAGCATTTGTTTTAATCAAAAGGTTTATCGGTTAAGTGCGATTGGGTTATGTATATGTCCTATTAAAAATAATTTCTGGCCTTCATTGGACTTTCTATACGTGAACTCCTCACCATTCTGTATTACCCGCTGCCATTGTAAATATTCAAGCTAAATGATCACCCAAACTAAATTTTCTCTGGATTTCTTCATAACAATCCAAGAGAATATTACTCAAGAAGTAATCTATCTTGGACATAATAATATTACCGCTATTTTGATATTGAATGCTGTGGATATTACATTTTTGAAATGTAATTTAAAACTATGAGTAATATCCACAAGAACTCGAGGATACGTTTAAGTTAAAATTACCACATACGATGATATGATTAAATTTACTGGGCATTTGCATTAAAATAGTAAATATTTTATCTGCAAACAAATCGATATCCCCACCGAATGGAATCTGCTATGGGGCGTTACATAAATTTATTTCATCGAAAAACAATACCAACATACAAAATGCATTTCATTGCTTTGACCGACAATAATGGGCAATTCTTTACATTTTACATTTTGTCAGTGCATATTAATGCTCCACCATATACAACCTTCGCCAAAAGTACTTGCCACCCGCTAGTTTCATAAAAACAAACAAACAAAATAAAAATGCAAAATCATTTTTAAATGTAATTTATTAACAAAATGTGATATTATGTTGCACGTCCTTTAGCTTTTATTACAACTTGTAGCCTTTTTGGCATATTAGTCACAAGATTGTAGCAAACGTCGGAAGAAATCTTCCCCCATTCTTAAAAAAATTTCGTTTTCAAAACGCGTTTGTTAGCCCATTTATAATTTGCAATTCGTAATTTTAATATGCGCCATCTCCAATCGCTAGCCGAACGAGAGCGTTCAGAAGAAAATGAGTGAGATCTCGTCGAAACGGTCCCCTTTGGAACCAAGAGCATGTATGTGTATATGTATATGTATATGTATATGTATATGTATATGTATATGTATATGTATATGTATATGTATATGTATATGTATATGTATATGTATATGTATATGTATATGTATATGTATATGTATATGTATATGTATATGTATATATATATATATATATATATATATGTATATGTATATGTATATGTATATGTATATGTATATGTATATGTATATGTATATGTATATGTATATGTATATGTATATGTATATGTATATGTATATGTATATGTATATGTATATGTATATGTATATGTATATGTATATGTATATGTATATGTATATGTATATGTATATGTATATGCATATGTATATGTATATGCATATGTATATGTATATGGATATGTATATGTATATGTATATTGTGTTACAATTTAAACAATATAAAAAATTAACACCTCCAGTCAAAATTTTAAATTATTCTAATTATGATAATTGGTCAATCATCTCTAGCCTATAACACTTATCGGGGTCTCAAGTGTTGTGTAGTGACAAGCAGTTGTTTTCTTGAGATTCCTTGTTTTGTCGAAATTAGGAAGAAGAGATGGTCTTGTCCTGGGATATTCCAAATACGTAATAAAGGCTCGATTCGAAATCGACGGCTCAATCCATGAATAATTTGGGAATCAAAGCGACATTCAATTTAATAAAGAAAACGTTAATTGAAGGTCCTATTCAAAAGTCTTTTAAGCAAAACCGTTTATCGATACAACCATTAAACACCTTCATTACAAAAAACGAAACTCTAAAAAGAAATAAACCAAACAAAAAAGTTAATGACCGGTAGGAATGAAATTTCGTGGCTTGCCGTAAAGACGAGGATAAGAAAAGATGTTCCGGGATTATAAAGTAGGTACCTCTCGTGCTCATAATAAACTGGCGTAAAAAAATTTTATTGAAAAGAACATGGAAAACGATAAATTAGAAATGCACGAATATCTGAAACGAATACATAAATAAATTAGGAGATTCCGGGGCAAAGAAAATTTCAAAGCACTACCATCTAGATGAAAATAGTAGAAGGTATAGACAGCTATAACAATTTTCATCAGCATGCGGTCTGTTGACCTATCGCGAAACGTTGGCTATAACGATAAGATAATTCAAAATAGACATTAAAAAGTTCTAAGAAAAGAATATGAAGTGACGAAGGAAATAGTTTTAGTTAATAAAACTAATAATGCTAATATAAATTACATTCTACGTATTGAGCGTTAAATTATTGACAAGAATTACGCCGATCGAAACTAAAAATACTTTTTTTATTAAGATAAAAAAGACATAACAAGATGTCAATATGACGATTGCAAGGACTGTGCGGATGTACAATTCACAGGTATAGCAGTAAACTCCACTCACACAAACTTATTAATTATGCGGAACGCAGTGTTTCGAGAGCACGTGGGCTCTCATTGTCAACTGTGTTACCGACTAGAGAGATGTCAATATGTTTCTTATAATGGATAGAAATCTCATGACTCTCCTTCATCAGGGGTTCCGTAAGGATCACATTTAAGATCACTTCTATTTGTATTTTTCATTAATAACTTACTCACATCCTTATCATGCCCAGCGCCTGACTATGCTAATAGTCTTAAGATCTATTTATCTATTGGAAACTGGACTGATGTGTTTCACTTAAAATACAATTAAAATCTAATTACGCACTGGCCCTCTATTTATAAATTAAAATTAAATGCTAACAAGTGCTGCTTTTGTTCTTGCACAAAGAAAGTTAACTTTACTGGCTCTATTTACTCGGTACATAATTCCAATATTAGTAAATACACCGAGGTAAAAATATTGATACTTTGTTTGATTATCGCTTAAGTTTCGTGCCGCATATTAACAGTAGTTGCATTTCCGCATTAAAAGCTCTGGGATTTGTCTTGCAAGTTCTTCAATAATTTACCTTTGTTGAAGATATTATATCACAATCTTGTGGGTAGTAAACCAATTTGGTCTCCCCGTTATATTTATTTACAATTATAATTATCTTTTAAAATCGATGCTGAGTATCTTGACTTAAAAGGCATGATGTCCAATCAGTAAAGTATCGCCGTGAAGTCCAGGAAGCATGATCTATGTGGAAACTCGTTCATGGTTCCATTTATTCCCCTCATTTACTTTCCTCTATCAATTTCTTTTGTTCCTCGCATTTCCTCCGATTCCTCTACCACTCCTCTACCACAAGAAGTCCTCCATTAACTACAATGTGTCGTACACTCAATTTATATTATAAAGATATTTTTCATGATTCCATTAATCAGCTATACTAATTTCTATTGCTTTTGCTTTTGATTTTTATTATTTTCTTTATTGCAGAGTATATGTACCTAATTTTAAATTATCCTGTAAATGGTTTAATCGCTGGATAATGAATATTATTATTATTACAAAATCGATTAGTATTGATTACATTATAGTAACACTATTATATTAGTTTGTTATATAACTGTGTATACTCGCAATATGTATGAGGTGCTAGCTATTTAGAATACCGCAATTGAAGCCTCGGGAAAATTGTTACAGAATTTATCATGTAGTAGATACAAATACAAAAGAAAAAAAGCCTTGGAAACAATGTTGCAATTTCTTAATTTAAAGCTAAAGTTCTTTGCTGTAGTCTTCTGGAGAAAAAGAAAAGATACAGAACATATACACAGAATATTGTCTACCAGGCGATAACACAAACACGAACACTATCTTTCCAATAATTTAATTGTTCCGCTTACCCACTTTTTCCCTCTTTTAGCGACATACACTGCTCAACAAAATTAACAATAGATAAACGACCCTGGAACAGTTGCGTTGTTGCTTCTTTTCTTTCGTTCGGCTTTATTCTCGTCGTCAGATTAAAGGACCTTCCTTGAAACATCTATTTCTCTCTCTAACGATATTTATATCCGGTGTCGCGTCTCAATAACACCGAACAGTCAATGAGCGTCAATTTATCTTGTCACCCCTTGAAAAAGATCGGAAAATATAATCGAGGAAGAGGGAAAACAAAGAAACTGCTAGAGGAAGAAGGCTAAATCGAGGGCGAGAGGAAATGAATAGCGTTTGATCGGACGAAGTTCGCGAGCGATGTAGCGCGTTTAAAATTTAAGTCACGATTTAAAAATTAATTAACTCGCATAACGAGTTCTTTCTATCTGCTAAATTGATTCGGAAGAATGTTCGCGATGGAGTTAGAAAAAACAATTGCCGCTTGCGAAACCGTCGAAGTAATGATGCTATGTCGTATTGACTTTTTTAATAACGTCTTCTTTTATATTTTTAATTAAAGGAAAACCGTCAAGCTTTTAGGTCCATCTTCAGGAATGCATTACACTTATCGGATACGATCGCGCATTACTAGATTTTCTTTTATGAAGATATGGGAAGCCAGTTAATCCAACGAGTTATAAGATAGAATAGGAGCCTACCTTCATTATCATCATTACGAAATCAGAAACAGTTCAAAACATATTGCAAGGGTTGCAAAATTGTTTAGTCAATTAAGAAATAAGAGTATCTCGTTGATGAACTCTGTTTCACTATAACCAATATATTTTACACACGCAAAGAGTGAAGATAAACTTAGTATTTTGTAATATGAACATTATAATGGACACCTTAAGTTATTATTATTAATTAACTTTGAAGACGTGCTATATCCCAATTTCTTTTCCGTTTATATTAACAATGTCCCCTGTAGATATTCTACCACTGATCGACGTGACATCTTCCTATTCTTTGTTATTTTATTTAGAATAGCTTCAATCCTAGTTTTCAACCATTATTGATGTTGATGTGTGTTTCCTTTAAGACACTTGACAAATGCATGAGATAACTGTCTCGCTCATCCCTAAATTTTATTGCAACAGAACACGTTTAACAATTTGTGACGGCCTATAGCGCCTCAATTACCAAAAGTTAAAAATAAAAGAAATGATCAAATCGTTTACGCGATCTTCAACTCTGTTTATCATATAGAACTCGATCATTCAGAATGCCAGCCTGATCGTCGGCGTGGGAGTGGGTTTAAGTTACCCAATAGTTGGAAATTACTTATAAGACACCAACTGTTTAATTAAAATCATGTCACGTGGTTGGGAAAAAGAGGACCCCCGCTGGTGGGCGTGAATTATCTTGGAGGAGAAGATTGTAAAATTAAAGAAAACTAACTACTCAAATTGAAATCGACTTAAAGTAAGTCAAAAGAAATAAAAATAAAATGTTTTAACAAGAAGTGTATAAGTACATTAAACAACTAATAGAAAGATAAGGGTGATACTAGACTTTTGAACAATCAAGAACACAATCGATCCCGCTGGCTAACCATTCCGCTCACAATTTGTACTCTCTATAATGCACGTGTAAATCTGATATAATAATTACTTAACTTACTTAACCTATAACCTATAAATCAAATAGTTACTCTCAAAATCTGAGTTTTCTGATTCTATACCACCAAAAATTTAAAGGTCAATAAGCTTAACAATTAATGTTCGAAAATTAATGAGTATAATTACTAAACAGATCCCCACACTCTTCTTTAGGAGATCGGACTAAGGAAAACATTTTAGCGGCACCGTCACTTACAAATGTTAAAAGTTGGGTTGTTGAAACTTGAAATTTGTTCAATGCCCTCAAACCACTTTTAAAATTTCATCACTACTACATTTTGCAACTCTATTGGAAGCAAGTAAGATAGAGCATGACGGTTCAAACTCTTCCACTGCACTTACCATTACATTCACCGCAGAATGTTTTTGCCAATAGGTTGTTTCACCCATACACAACCACAATGTTTTACCTTCAATTCTGCTTTCATTCTTTCATCAACATAGTCACGATAGATGGCATAAAGTTTCTTAACGATGTCCGACTTGGTAATGTATAATTCGAATACTTGCTCCAGAAGGAGACAAATGCTTGTTGGCCTAGTAATGTGAACAGTACATTGCATAGAATAAAACAAACACATATATTAAGTATTAATTGTTCACTGTATCGAATGTATGTACAGTGAAATCTCCCTTGAATGGACACCAACGGGACCAACTGAAGATGTCCGTTCAGGAGTACGGGTACTCAATTCTCCTCTTGTCAATAATTTCACCCCTCCACGTTTTCTCCGCACGGCATTGAAACTGGCCCCTCTTTACCGAGACTAATAATGACTGTATTATCGCTTGCCAAAATCCTTCAACTTTTGCGAAGTACGGACACAATATAATTCTACAAACGCGGGAAATATTCAACGATCGGTCCAGTAATAATTAATGCTAAATGTATAATGCAGAAACTTTGACTGCTTAGTTTGACATCGGAAGAGTCCATTCTAGACGAGATATGTGCGAAGTGGTTAGAATTTCGTGCTTCGTTGGCAGCGTTAAATGATTTACAAATCTCAAGAAATGTAAATTCGAAGAATCACAATAACTGTGGGGAAATATACAAATTTTGGGACGTCTCGATAATGGCATACGAAGCGTGTGAATACCGAAATCGAATTAATTTACTTAGAGTATGCGAGCAATCGCAATACGCACAGCTATCATGTCTAGACAGAGACATATATTAGAAAGTTGTGTGAGTATTTGTAGCTTTTACTGATATGCTCCACAAGCAGCATCGCTCATCTTTATTTAACTTCATTTATGACATCTTTCCCTTCTCTAGCACTCTAATTAAAATCTTTCGATTGCTGTATATTAGAAGTTGTAAGAGAGGTATTTATCAAGCAAATTTGCTTTGTGCAAAAGCACAAGCAGTGCCTTTAAAAATAACATAATTACCAATATCAGAACTGTACATTGCAAACTTGTTCGCTAAATGAATATCAACAGTAAAGCATACTAAAGGTATTTGTGACAGAGTCATCAAAATTCAAAATCGTACTTCCGAATGCAAATGACACTAGCGTAAATTCTATAGGCATAAATTGTGGTAGAATGATCTTAAATAGTTAGAGCAGAACAACTAAGAACAATGGTTAATGCAAAATCCACTTAAAATACTAGCTATGGCGTTAAAATCAATACTACATTACTTACCTGCCAAAGCGAGTTCAACCGACTTACAAAATACTAGTCTACTTGGACTAGACTACAACTTGTGCTAGTCTGTTCCTTACGTGTTATTAAGAATTGCACTACTGAGAAACATGGCAAATTAGAAGTATTGGAATAGCAAAAGAGGAGACTATGATTCACATGATTCGAGATTTCAAGCATTTTCAAGTGAGGTACATGAATTAAGAAAGAAGACAAACTCTGCATACCAAGAGTCGGCTTCAGTAGTTTAACCTCGTTTGCAAATCATTTTGGTTTAATAAGAGTGATATATAGATTACATAATTCTTATATGCTCCCCGATGAGGAATATCCTGTAATTTTATCTTCTAAACATCATATAACGAACGTAATTTTCACTTTTGGACAAAACATTTATTATTACTTGTACGAGTAAGGTTTTGAACTTTCTGTAATAGAGAATGTGTGGTGTAGGTCACATACAGGGCTTATGCAAATAAGTGAACACGAGCGAAGAGGCATAGTTCAAACAGCCAAAGATTACATAGCAATATTCGCCTGCTTCTAAGGCGGTACACATTGGACTTGTCAATAATTTGGCTACAAATGTATTTCTTGCACCCCTTCTGATTTGTTATCCGCAAAGATATTTACAATCCGACAACTTTTGTTAGTGCAAATTACTAACTATGGAAATCTATACCTCTACCATTCTAAAAAAAGAAGTAAGCAAAGAGAGTTAGTTAAAAGACAAACAATATGAAAATTCCTACCACCACGATCACCCTACATGGATGGTTTATGGGAAATGGCGGCTAAGGCAGCTAAAAGACATATCAATAAGGTTACATAAAAACTTATACTTGCCTTTGGAGAACGTTGCACCCTTCTCGCAGAAATTGAATCAATTCTCAATTCCAAACCGTTGATATTCTTTTAATCCTAACGATCACTCCTAACCACTTCATTTTTTCTTTGAACACGGACTTGTCTACCCGGTATTTTCGTTTAAATGACAGAGGACGTGACAATGAAATATTGCGTTGACAACATCGAAAAAATATAAAACATCTTGGAACAGAGGACGGCAAGAATACTTACAGCATAACGATCAACGAACTAAACAAACCTAACGTGACGGCAAAAACCTAAGTATTGCTGATGGGAGGTAGAACCCTTCCTCTCCGGTGAACGACAGGAGGAACAGTTGAATTTTACCCAGAGCAGGACTGTGTCTCCACGTTGGCTGCCAAAATTTTTAGTGAAACTTCTTAGGACTTCATATTCAATTTTGTTTTGCTTCTTATAGATTTAAAATTTTGCTTTAATTATGTATGTCTAATAATTTTTGCTAATAACAAAACAATATGAAATTTAGAACAAATAATAGTATATTAATGTAACAAAGAAGGTTACATCACTTTCAATGGAAGCAAGCTCCACCAAAACCTAACGCAGTTACTATCCCAGATAATTTTGAAAAATTTAAAATATAGATTTTATTTAACAAAGTCTTTTTAGTGTACACGCCCAATCTCTGCGAATTTGTAGATCAGTTACTCTTCAAATTCCAAATAGAACTCCGACGGAAACCCCTAAGTTATTTTTCAATGCTTTTCGTCTCAATCAACGGTGTTGTCTTCAGTTCCACGATATTTTTATGGAGAGACAGTATATACAATGGATTTATAGCATTTCGATACGTGCTACCCCTATTTTACTAAAAATGTGCTTAGTGAAATGCAGTGGTTCAGAAACTGTGTTGTGCTCTGTACCAACTACCCACGCTAACTCTCTTTTCTTCGACGCAGCACTCTGCGATCACGGATATCACCACTAGAACCTGATATTAGGTAGCAATTCCGTGCGTGCTAAATAATTTTAAAATTCATTTTATAATTCAAGAAGGCTATAGGCTCTAAAAATCAACAAATGTGTTTCGATATTTTTTTATTTCATTCTTAATGTACTACAATAAACAAAAGCTAAATTACAATTATTAAGAAATTAACAACTTGATGAGTGCCTATATATCTGGTGCTATTCGATCGTTCCACTCAATACCTATAAAAATTGTCTCAAATTTATGCGCTGTATTTATCACCTAATAAAACATTAAAAGCCCGCAACATGTAAAATATATAGAATACACTCGCATAATAATATGCATTTACTAGGTCATAAATCCATCTCGGCTATTTTAAATCATTCATTGCTTCGTTTTAAATAAGCAGCAAGCTCATTTTAAAAATATTCTTTGAGAAAAAAAAATAGATAGTTGCTAAAGTAAAGTATTAAGAAATAACATTAAAATGGTTGCCTGCGTATACCGGGTTCTTTTTTATCATTGCACATATATTTTTATAACTTGAAATTAGGTTGCCTTGGAGAGAGAAAAAAAATCACAATTATTTCTGATTTTTCATTCATAGATGAATCTTAAATTAAATACATTTTATTGAAAGGTAGATAACTAATTTAAATAATGAGTAGGTACAACAAAGATGAAAAGATGGCAATGATAATGTGGTACCAGAAGAATAATAGTTAGAGACATGTTTTCAATTAATTATCCTGACAGGTCTGTACCTTAAGCAAAAGCGATTCTAAACATTTTTTAATAAATTCAAAGAAGATGGTTGTCTTCTAAATTTCCACAAAGAAAAGGATAACCAGTCACGTTTTAACAGATGGCAAGAAGTTGAATATCTTGTGTTAGAGGAACGACCTTGTAGGATCGCTTTTAGATGTAGGTTAACAGTTTCAATTATCGTATAGTTTGATGTACAAAACCCTGAGAGAATATAAATATAAGCCATGTAAGATGTCAAGCCATCAAGAGCTTTTTGAGGTAGACAAAGTAAAACGAACTGATTTTTGCGAAATAGTTTTTTTTAATGTGTTAAATGAAAATGAAGAAATTTTAAATAAATTAATTTTTACTGATGAAGCTACATTTAGCGTAAATTGTGAAGTCGACTTTTAGAACTTCCGTTTAGTATCCTATATTTATCCATTGAAAAGTACATATTTTCCTTTCTATTAATCTGTTAGATATTGGTATTATACAAATCCCTATACTCAAAACCTGACCCGAATACAGCACCCACAGCAAATACGTAAATTAGACGAACTGAAGGACTGTACACATATTGCATGTGATGAAATAAATCCAGAATTTATTCGGAATATCTTTCTTTGCTTTGAAGATCATCTTGGATATTGCCCTAAAAGACAAGAAGGACACTTCGAAAACTTACTATAAAACTAGGTTTTTTTATGTTGTTTTGTTTGTCTTAGTTAATCGTTAAAATAAAATAATGTCTTAGTCAAATTTGCAGAATAGTTATTTTATTTGCATTAAGAGAGATCTGCGGTAGCACTGATAATTGGTCTTGCTAGGAACTCAGGGTTCTCGTTCGTTTAATAGGAGTGTAATGCTAATTCATTGGCTATTATCTTTTTAAAGTTACGCATAGGAAAAATGTATGTGTTATAATAGAAAAGGAACCCGGTATAAAAAATTTTACGTAGCTTTGGCGTTATTAATCTAAATGTTATATTATTGAAATATGTAGTAGAATGGAAGATATTCCACTAAAAATAAGTAGAATGCTACGGTAAGAAAACGCTGTAAATACAGCTTTCTCATGGTATTGGTGAAACCATTCACGAGAAAGACGTGTGGAGAGACATAAAACGCAACACACTGACATGTTTCTATCGCTATTTTGGCAATAGTTAGCGCCAGGAATAATTACTGCTATTGTAGGGTTAGATATGGCGATAGCAGCAGCGAGGGAATTACATGGGTTGAGCATAAAACCGCTCGAAACCACGCTGATGACGCTGGGCAGACAGAAACATATCCGTGTGTTAGCGTTTTATGTTTCCTCACATGTCTTACTCGTAAATGATTTCACCAATACCATGAGAGA
Organism: Trypoxylus dichotomus; assembly: GCA_023509865.1. NCBI lineage: Eukaryota > Metazoa > Arthropoda > Insecta > Coleoptera > Scarabaeidae > Trypoxylus > Trypoxylus dichotomus. The sequence continues at coordinate 38,855,427 of CM042074.1, read as the reverse complement.
GGCTGAATTTACACCGTTTTCTTATCTTGGTGTTATTTTCTAGGCATTCTTTTAGATGTGTTTTAAAATGCTACGGACTTATTAAGTAAACACTTCAAAATATTTTAGATACGTTTGTTTATAGTCTCGGAAATCTTCTTTGATTCACATTTTTCTAGATATCGGCAATTTCAGTTTTACTCTAACTCGGAACCTTCCCGGTATTGTTACACCAATTTCAAAAAGAAAGAAGATGCGGTTGTTCTCTTCTCTGCCTGTATTCTATGCTTATGTTTTTTCTTTCAGATCCATGTCTGGTGCATTACTGCATGAAAGGCCACGAATGCACTCTCGCGTCGACCGGCGAAGCGATCTGTATTTGTCAACGGCAGTGCAACGTTCACAGAAAACTCGTTTGCGGTTCTGACGGACACATATATCCGAACCACTGCGAATTACATAGAGCAGCTTGTCTGACAAAAACTGCGATAAGCATAGAAAAAGGAGTGCATTGCGTCAAGCATGGTACGTAATTCGCTACTTTATTTCTTATATTGCGTAATATTTATACTAATTAAATTGAAAAAAATATCAGTGGGAACCTTAACCGGTTAAATTTTAACTATACTACAGTTCGGATATTGTAGGCAGTAATTCATACATAATAAGGTGTCACTATTGGGAAAAAGCGGCTGTATTCTGTAGCATACGAAATTTGAACTACCATATAACATCGCATTGCTTGTTCATATTGCCGCTCTATGAAAAGTGGCCCAAGCTAATCGAGTGCCGATATTGTAGCGACATGAGAAGATATAGTTCGCCTCTTGCATTCACAAAAGCCGGTCGAAAGTACCCGAACCACTATTATCATACCTGGGTGAAAACAAATTTGAAATATCGTTATAATTCGAACAGAGATAGAATATAATGGGCGTCTCTCTCAGGCGTTCTGTTTCATTAAGGACTTAAGAGTAGTAAGTAATTCAAGGCTATATACACTCCGCGACACTTGATGAAACGCAATATCTATAATTTTCTTAAAAGATTACTTCTTTTTAATTTTTGTGTTTTATGCCAATAATCTACTGCTGTTTTAGGCAAGTATTCCAAATAAGAGTAACAAAAATTAACGGCTCGGTGGTTCAGTGGTAAGAGGACCAGCACTTGAATTTGGCAACTTAGGTGTCGTGCGTTTCAAACCAGCGTCCGACGAGTACAGTGGCGGTACTTTTCGGGCGGGTTCGGTATGCTCCCGAGTCACCATTCGCCGTTGGGAAAATAATTAACCCTTTACGGCAAGGGGTTGCAGTAACAAGGCCATGGAACACTTTACACGCACTTACCTACACCTTAAGACTCCTAAGGTTGCTAAAAAGAGCTTATAATCCCGTTGGGACACTCACCACCGATTAAAAAAGAACTAATAAATGTTACTTTGAAAACTGATGAATCATTTGATTAAACGTAACAAAATAAAAATTGTTGGCAAAAACTTTACTCAACAATCATTATGGCTACCGTTCTTACTTATTACCTCTAACATTCTGTTTGGCAAAGAATTATACAAATTTTTAATGTACTCCAACAGGAGTCCTTCCCATGCTTCCGAATAGCCACTTTCAACTGTTCTTTATTTGTTTCCCACCACTATAAATCCTTCGGAATAACGATCCCGTACATTTTCTATTATGTTGAGGTCTGGAGACAACGATGACCATGACAATAAAGTTATTTCATTTTATTCTAACCATTATTTCACTACCCGAGCATTACGCGCATGAGCATTATCTTATTGCAAAACAAAGTCTTCCGTACCCATTTGATTCTGGATTACACCTTCTACGTTTTCGATTATTTCTAGGTATTTCTCGGCATTTAGATCCCTCAATGAAATGATTTCAACTGCTCCTGAATAAGAAATTGCAACCCATACCATAACACCTGCGCCGCTTTGGGGTCTCCGCAATATCACCTTGGGTTCCTTCATCAAGTCGTGCTAGTAATGTTGAAACCCATCAGGTCCATCGAGACTAAATCGCTTCTAATCTATCAAAACGATCTTCTTCCAATCTTCACTCCATTGAATGTGTCCGGCAATTAAAACCGGTTTTTTTTCAGTTTTATCTCACGGATGTGTGGAAATTGTTTCATAACCCTTTGTACTGTCTTTACGGACGCGCAAGTTTCGGCAGCATCCCGAATTTGACGAGCTGTTGCCGCTGAATTCAATGCTATTCGAATAATTTTCCTCTTCTTCCGTTCGGTAGTGGCTTTTGCTGTCCGTCTCTTACGTTTTTGTCCGTAATTTTTCTTGTCGCGGAGATAATTACGGATTGTGTAATCACTCAAGCGATTTCTCTTATAGAATAATTTTCGTTGTTTAAAGTATCTACTTGCGCTCTTTCTGCTTCCGTAAGCATTTTTCTGCATCCCATAATGATACAGCTACTACAAATTATTCTTATATATTCACCTGAACGCCAATTTAACTAAATTATCATTGAAAGACCTTTGCTTCTATCGGTTACACAGATTATAAGTGAAGTGCGTTTAATCAAATATCACAGCAATTCTTCCGCGTTCTTGCCGCTTACAGATACTAGCCGAATTTCCAATAAATATTAGAAAGAGTATAATTATTTGTGTGTGCGGAGCTAAATGAACGATGTGTGGACTGTATCGTATTGGTTGCTCCAACACTAGTTTCTTTTAATGAATATATTTCGAAGGACCAAAAAATTACATAAATAATTCAATTGCGTCGTCTTGACACTTTTTATTATTTTGTCAATGAATGTATCCGCGAAGACTACAATGAAGCGACTTAAATTACACGTGAAAAGCTCAACTCTAATTCTAACTGTCACTCTGACAGATTGTCTGTCACTATATATCTAGATTTAACTTATATATTTAAATGAATTATTTTCTTTGAGGACGAAACAATAATACTATATTTAAAATTCTATCGATTCGCGCAGAAACTTTGTTTTTGAAATATTATGCGTGGCATTTAATCAAGTGACGCGGAGTGGTACTAGTATGCCGAGGTTCCGCTTTAGTTTATTTATTAAAGTGATACGTGCGACTTATATATGAAAATGGCTGAGAATACCAATAATTCCGGTTCCAGCAAACAAGGTTGTCCTAATTTGATTCCCGAAGAAAAGGCAATGATTCGTAATGTGTTCGAAAGACTTTGTCCTCGTGAATAAAATATGTTGATTAGTGATGTGATTACATTGTGTGCTCTTCTAACAAAGGCTGGTGAACAAATTGTTTATAGGTTAACTAAAATTCCAGGTGATAATAAAAATATATTCAAACTTGACACAATAGGAAAAAAATAAATTAATTTTGGTTTATGATACGAAATATGCAATTCGCCGTGTTATATATACATTTTATTTTAGAAATGAAATTCCAAACTTGAAGAAAACTGCTGCATCTCTTGAAGCTGACGACAGTCTTGCGAAAATATCGTCGCATGTTTTATTGCGCGCATTACGAGAAGTGAATTTCAGGTATCTAAAAAAATAGAAAAAGCGCCCTCTTCGAAAAAGAATAAATAATTTTATGGGGAAGAAATTTCTTGAAAAGTATTAAAGAACATCGGAGAGGGCATACACTCAAAAAAGTGTGGCAGGATTTAAATATAAAAAATAAGAGACAGGTATATTTTAAGGGGTTTTCCACTGGCTTAAAAGCTCTACGTGAAAAAGGGCGTAGACTCATAACCACGCATATCGGTAGTGATCCTGGTTTTCTGGAATAAGGCTTCAGTATAGTTAAGTGAAAGAAGATTTGTGACTATTACAAGGATATGGACGCCGATCGTCTTGAAAAATGGTTTTCGGAATTTTTCTCCAAAATTGAACCTCGGTCTGTTAATCTTTTGTTTAATTGATTGCCTTGCCTCAACTGATGTTTACAAATTAAACTATTACTAAACTGTTTGAGTTAAATTTGTACTGAGAGCGTTTTCATTGTAATTATTTTTGTAGTTCACCTATGTGAAAATTATGCAACTGTGCAATGTAATAATATAATAATAAAGAAATGTAGTAGAATATTTTATTTTCATTTAGTTCTGGCTTGTACCGCGAATTCAAGCAAATAAATAAACAAGTAAATTCTATAATATTAAATTTGTATTTTTCAATTTCATGTATATAAATTTCCTTCCCCGCAACGCCGTGAAGTATGAATCACTGACTACTTTATACGAACTGAGGGACAGTTCAATGCATATTAAATATACGGTGCTTGTAACGTGAACATTTTTCGTATGAACAAGTACAATCTGCGATAAAAGCATAGTTGCACTTCGTTCTAGGTACATTTTACAATTGTATTCAAATATCTTAAGTGATTCGATATTCTACACGTAATAAAAACCAATCATTTGTTTAAAACTAACTTCCAAACGATATTTTCATTACAATGTTGTACGGTTTACATTTATTTATTTCAAATTCGCTGTTTTAGATGGATTTTAGATACTTCAAAGATTTAACACTCAAAGAAAAATAATAAATCGCAACATAGGTTATTTAAGCAATCTAAACTTAAACGGCAAAATGTATTGCTTTTTTAGACATCACTAAGTAAATGGATGCTGTTTTGACCTTTAGGGTTAATAAATGATTCACTACGCTTTTAATACATCCGCAGCGCTTCCATAAACTTCACGTTGATGGTAGGTTGGAACCAAATTCTGTAATTCTGTAGGCTTGGAAGACTTTAAATATTAATAAACATGGCAATTAATGAAAGAATCTAATTAATTTTGGTTTACTGTATTTACATAATATCATGTAACACTGTTGACTACTTCCATCTTCATTTAGGTTAATTAAAAGAAAAAGTTAAATCATTGTCTAGAAGTAAACACAAGTCAATCAATAATAGAAATCCATTAATTAAACTTAACATAAATTAGGATTTGCGCAGGCAAATCAAGTACAAGAACGAATTTGCAATTACATCCAATCGACGTCCGCATTAATTAAGAAAAATTAAACTGCGTCGTAGTACGAATGAGATTGAGAACATTAATTCCTTAACCGGATTAATTTACATAGCAATGCGTCTAGTAATCGAATGTATTTCGAAAGCGCGCATCCATCGTCGATATCGAGGACTATTTTTCGCAGCGTGTACTTTTTCCATGCAAATAAAGCAATTCATCGACAGTCTGCGCGACCAACACTGATTGCGTTTATTTTGTAGGGAAGGGTTGGGCGCCCACACTACCCCGCCGCACTAACCTATATTTCAACGAGTTTGCTACGACAGTTGCCCCTCAACTGTTCAACGCCACCAGGACGACCCCACTCGTCACCGATGCAAATGAGTATGAGGTTCGTATCCTTGCTTCTGCATTTTTTTCAAGTCTATTTTTGTACTGTATTGCTGCAGAACTAAAAGCGGTGGAAACATCAACGCGCAATCCGCGACGAATTATGCATTCAACTCGCTTACACTTTGCATGATTGAGTTTTATATACAGGGTGTCTTTGAAATAAAATAAAATGAAAAAGTGTAATTATATAGAACATAAATTGGAAAAATTTTGAGTCTTTTACGATGCAAATGTCAGAATTAGAAAAACCCCAGGAAATTGTAGTATGTACCGCCTATGGATGCAGAATATGTATATGTAATACATCCATCTAATCTAACCAGCATACATACACGCAGACTGCATACATTGCAATAACGCAGCTACCAATGTTATAAAAACTACAAGATAACACTTTCTACCTTTCAAACGGCAATAAAATGCGTTCGCAGGAATATTTCGGCTGTGAGTAATAAAGACATTTTTATTTTAAACGTACGCAAATAAATTATTGAAAACTAAGATCATAAATGACTTCATTCCAATAAAGGTAGAATTAAAATGTAAAATAATGATGCATTTGTTACAGTTTCTGTGTTCATATTTATCTTTGTTTCACCGTAAATATAAGTGTTTGCTAACTAAACTGTTTACAGAAACACTGTCTTTTTTAACTATACAAATACTATATAGCCTTTTACTCGTGCCCTATTATATATATATATATATAGTTGTAAGTTTCAGAAATTCTTAGTTTGTAGAATATACTAACAACTGTATCAACTGTTTGATGACACATATTTTTATTACTACAAACTAAAAACACAATTTGAAACGGTTTATTCCTTGAAGAAACAAGTCTCCGGAAATAGACTATATTTACTTAAGAATCTTAACTTAAGAATCGATATTTTAAAATTACGTACTACCACCGAAACCGTTACGAATTAGGCAGAATTTCTCATTAGTTACCCCCACAGTAAATATACAACTCTCAAAACCTACGGACAAATTAATCCAATCCAAAGTACACCTGCTCCATTTCCACTGTTTAGGAGATAAAAGATGTAGTTTATTACTGTAACTTTAATGTACAGTTTAATGTGGTTTACTAAAACAAAATATAATATGCATTGGATTCATTTTCGTACTATATTAGTTTGATATTACCTTTTAAATTTATATTGTTGCTCAGTAATGAAAAACAATATATTATTAGTGCTGTAAGATAGTCCTTACTGAATATATTATATATGTGTATATCAAAACAACATATTTTTCAATAGAAATAAAAATATACAGCACCAGATTAATAAGACCTAATTATATTTATCCTATGTATAGACTAACTCTGTCAAAAAGGGTTCTCTACTAATTTGACATTAAAGATATTCATAAGATCAGCTGTTTCATTAGTCTCACATAAAACACAAACACAAATAGATTATAGATTGTTGTACTGGTAAAAAAATATTTGCGTTTATGGGTGGAGCTGAGCATATCTGATATCAGAACGATAAAAAGTAAAAAAAAACGTGCTTGGCAGTCCTGTCGCAATTGCAATGTTCTAGGCAGTGAATACTGCTTTGATGCATCCTCCATTACAATAGTCTTACTTATTAGTACGTTGCCTTATTGCCTGATAATACACGAACAATTTGTTCTCTATCCGATCTCGGACACCAAAAGGCTCCAGCTTAAGAAGTAATTGGTCATACTAAATGCTGCCGAAAGCTTCTAATAAGTCTTGTAGTAAACTACAGGCAATTATAGTTCTTCCCAAAGTCGAGAGGATGTCTTCTATAAGATCAACCAATGCTGTTTTCTTGAAGACATCCGTGTTAATATTTTCCTTTCAATTGACGAAAATTAGATAAAGGTCAGATAGATAATTTCTCAAATAGTATTGAAAATCTCATTAATAACCTGATTAGTTTATAATTAGTGATATGTTCAGGGGAATCGTTTTTATAGAAAGGTTACGAAGCAGTCCTTTTAAGATGTTTGCAATACCCACCAGCTGTAATTGAATCATCTATAATATGCGTCGGCGGAAAACGAAGTGCCTGAAGAGATTTATTGCCAAGAGTGTTAACTACCAACCTAAGTTGTTCTGGGCAAGTTAAGTACATAAACAACAAAGGAATATTATTGTCGTCGCAAACTGCATTATCGAGATCATTATTGAGAGAACCAAAAAGTATATCAAATTGATCAACTAGAAGTTTAGAATTGCCGAGGCAGTAAAGTATTTTCGACTTTTTGCCCCCTGTTAGAATTTATAGGATACGACAATTCTTTACTTCTTGTTTGTAGAGGTTCAACCACCGTCAATTGTTTTGTTCTCTTTTATGTTGATTTACGAATATGTATGTGTTCTCTAATAGTTATATTAAGTAAGTAAAGTCATACTGGATTGTAGTCTTTTAGGTAGATGGAATGCCTTTAGATTCAGGAATATGTTGTGGAATATACGGTAACCAAATGTACTCTTTGATAACTTAATACCAACATTTTCATTGAAATACCTTAAAAACATATACAGTGAGATTTTTGGTTTACACTATAGTCAGCGTTAAAGACCTCCTGCCTGCTTTCTTCTTGACTTAATTATTAAAAGACAGTGAATTAGATGTAATCAGACTTCTTCCAGTCCGTCAAAGCAACTTTAATGATTTAGATAATGCAAGCTTTACACATCGATTTTTATTATCAAGAAATTACAGAATTGCGTTGAATGCAGAATGCATTGTAGTTATTGTATTATAAGTAGTACAGTATTTCGGAAATTTCTCAAACATACCATATGCATAAAGACCTATGATTCAAGCAATACTTTCTGGTTTGGAAGTAAATATTGGTTATTCAGCAAAAAATAATCTATTTTCCGGAAGAAAAAAATTAATATGTTCTAACATTTAAACAGCAAAGGATATTGAAATGGTGAGACATGTCATTGTAATAAACATTCCTAAGAACTCCCACATTTTTTCTTCCTTTACGTATTTCTATAAAAACATTTTTACAGTTAGCAGAGAAATATCTTATATTTCGTTGTCTCTTTTAATGTAGCCAAGCGTACATTTAAATTAAAAATAATGATGAAAAAAGAAGTATACTCAAGAACCAAGCAAGCTAAGCACGCTGAATATCGTTCTATTAAAATCTAAATCGCTCCCATCATTAGTTTGTGCACATCAATAACTCGGTTGCAATTCACGTTGACAGATAGAATTTCGTATCGTGGGAGATGCGCGAGAAAAAGATATTGCGCATCACCGAAATCGAACGTGTCAAGAGAGTGCTTCCGAAATTAATGACTTCAATAGCAGCTGCCGGTAACATAACCGACGTTTTATTCAAAAACAGGACCGGACAGAAAGTGAAATTGCACACTGTACGAGGCAATAAAGTGCGGTTTATGTTTTAAAGTTCTGATATGCACTTTATTGTCTCCAAGCGTAAATAATTTTGTAAAACTTGGAGTTAACTATATTACTTAATGAAAGCAACCTGTAGTTATTTAGTGATTTGAAATATATGTATTACGACGACCAATAGCTTACCGATGTGTGTGTAATCATTAAATTCATAATAAGTTCGGCGGCGACCTGAACTGTTTCCTGAATCGACAAGAGAAATACGGCATTGGTGTGGTTTTATATTTTTATTTTTCGATGTAGTCTCCTCGAAGATTAATTCCGTTTCTTCAAGCGGTACTGCAGTTCCTTCAAGCCGTCGGAAAAGGGGGATTTGAAAAATAGCCATCTGCAGTGGCGACGACCTCTTCATTTGAGGCAAATCTCTTTCCTCCCAGTGATTTTTTTCAGGTTTCAGAATAAAAAAGTCGCTGGGGGCTAGGTCCGGTGAATATGGAGGATGGGAGACTAATTCGTAGCGCAACTCATTCAATGTGGACACGACGATGCGGGATGAATGGGCCGGTGGATTGTGGTCGAAAAGCACCTTTCTCCGCTGCAAAGGAGGCCTTCAATACTGGATCGAATAGGGTCAAGAAATAGCTGTAGTATTGTCTCGTCATCGTCCATCCCCTCTGCAGATGCTCGATGAGGATCACACCCGGGATATCCCAAAAAATGGTCGCCATGACCTTTCCGGCCAATGACATGGTCTTTGCTTTCCTCGGAATAGATTTGCCCGGAAAAGTCCACTGCTTCGCCTGTTCCTTGGTCTCCGGTATGTAGTGGTAGATTCATATCTCACCCACGGTTACGAAATGCATGAAGAAATCTCTTGGATTGTGTTGGAAGTAAATAAGGCTATTAGCCAAACTTATTATGAATTTAATGGTTACACACACATAAAAAACAATTGATCGTCATAATATGTACGAGGGCAACCTGACGAAGGTTGAAGTGGATAATTGGTCGACAAGGGCAACCTTTTTATGGCAACTGTCAAAATTTCAGACGTTTACTGCCAATAGTTTTTATTGAGGAGTGTGTTTTGTGTAAAATGGGTGTTGACCTTTCTACTATAATTTGCAATAAAAACGTTGTTTCGTCATTCAAACATATAGATGATACGAGAGCGACCTGAAATGTTTCCGCAATCGGTAAGAGATGGCGCACGAAGGTTGAAGTGGATTCATTGGTCACCAAGGGCAACCTTTTCGTGGCATCTATCAAAATTTCAGACGTCTAGTGTCAATAGTTGTTGTTTAAGAGTGTGTTTTGTGTAGCAAGATGGGCGGTTTCGCAAAAATGAATAAAATCGAATTTCGTGGAGTGATAAAACACCTCTGGATAGCTGGAAAAACGTCCACGGAAATTCGAAATATTTTGCTAGATGTTCATGGCGTATGTACTCCATAATTCTCGACCATCAGCTTCTGGGTGAGCGAGTTCAAACGTGGCCGCACAAGCACAAGTGAGGAACCACGCAGTGGACGCCCAAAACGGCTACCAATCATCAAATGGTCGACAAGATTCATGATGTCGTGTTAGACGATCGCCGATTGAAGGTGAAAGAAATAGCTGAAACAACAGGCATCTCAGAAGAACGAGTTGGACATATTCTACACGAAATTTTGGATATGAAAAACCTTTCGGCACGATGGGTACTGTGTTTGCTCACACCGGAGCAGAAACAAAATCCGGTGACCGTTTCGGAGGAGTGCCTGGCCAGGATCCAACGCAATCCAAGGAATTTCTTCATGCGTTTTGTAACCGTGGATGAGACTTGGATTCGCCACTACATACCGAAGACCAAGGAACATTCGAAGCAGTGCACCTTTCCGGGCGAATTGGCTTCGAAGAAAGCAAAGACTGTTCCATCGGGTGGAAAGATCATGGCGACCATTTTTTTGGGGTTCCCGAGATGTGATCCTCATCGACTATCTGCAGAAGGGAAGGACGATCACGGAGCAGTACTACAGCGGTTTATTGGCCCGATTTGATGCAGTATTGTAGGAGAAACCCCGTTTGCAGCGGAAAAAAAATGCTTTTCCACCACGACAATGCACCGCCTCATTCATTCCGCATCGTCGTATCCAAATTAAATGAGTTGCATTACGAATTACTCTCTCAACCTCCATATTCACCAGACCTAGCCCTCAGCCACATTTTCCTATTTCCAAACGTAAGAAAATCACTGGGAGGAAGGAGATTTGCCTCAAATGAAGAGGTCATCGCCACTACAGATGGCTATTTTGCAGATCTCTAAACATCCTACTTTTCCAACGGTTTGAAGAGACTGGAGTACCGTTGAGAAAGTGTATTGATCTTCAAGGAGATTACATCGAAAAATATAAATAAAAAACCACACCCATACCGTCTTTTTCTTGTCGATTCCGGAAACATTTCAGGTCGCCCTCGTAAGGTACCTTTAATAACGTCAATTTCAAAAAGCTACCATTCCATTAATACAAAAACTACTAAGTAAAAGCTTTAGCGCCGATTCTGTCTAAAGGCCCCATCCAATTTAAAACGAGTGCATCGGGAGCTCTAAATTCACCCTCATATACACTCAATTCACATACACGCGCAGTTTAAACTCAATTTCTAACTGACGTTCGGTATAAGATGAGTAATGGCTCTTTCGAAAGGTATACCGTCGTCGTAAATTTGTCAAAGTGTGTGCGGCTCGTGCGCCATATCGTTCTCTAATAAGCTGACACGTCTCGTTTTTTTTTTCGGTTTGCAGTTTACCACAATTCAAATGGATTCCAAGGACGCTGAAGAAGTGGACGAATTAGCCGGAGAGGAAGATGTCGGCGAAGACAACGAGGAAACTATGGACGAGGAAACTGGTGACGTATCGACAGCTCCGAATGATCTCGACAACGAAGTCGAAGACAACGGTAGCCGAGATACGAAAATAGCCGATGATTTTTACCAACAGGAAGGTTGTCCTATGCAAGAGTACGAAATAATGAAAGTAAGATATAAGTTTTTATCCTTCTCATAATACAAATCCTGGTTTTATTGAGTTATATGTGTACTATACATTGTCGCAGTGGTTTGACCCACAAGGAGGTCTTTCAAGTTTAAAACTAAAGTTGTTAATCGAATAAAATTGCAAGCTTTTAGCCACACACTTACAGAAGGACATATGTATGTACCGGCAACACTATGTATATATATATCTGCCCGCGTACTACTGTAACAGTAAGTCCAGCAATGCTTTCTGAATTGCAATCTGCGAAAACATTTGACTTATAATTGATAGTATGTTAGCAGATGGGTGAGTTTTACATTTTAAATTTAACACATTGCGTGGAATATGATTTGCTCATAAAATTATCCATTGCAAAAATAATACATACTGGAAAATGTTAAATTACAGTGTATTTTATAATGATTCGTTTTTTGGATACTCATTTAATTATGTATGTATGTATCAGTGTTACTGTTGCCTATGTAATCTTCGAATTGAAATACGTCTGTTTCTGAGTATAGTTGCAATCTACGCGATATCGTTTGCACCACTCGTCCGAAGTATAATATGCAATAATTCCCTGCAACTTTCCCAGCGTCTTGAGGAGTAGTTGCAAAACCTTTTTTTAATGAAACACCAAACGACAAAATCCAAAAGATTGAATCCAATTCATCTGTTTGAGAAGTATTCACCCAACCACTGCCTGGCATTATGTAAATCGCATTATGGCGTACGTTCAACAGAATCTTGTCAATAACTTGTTCCAGTGTATTAATCCATTGGCATCAAGACAATTTCTTAGATAAATTGGCCCAATCTCCCTATGTTTTACTATGTCGAATTAAACGTTAACAAAAACTTTCTTTGATGACCATACTCCTAAAAATTTGAGCGGATTGTCATCTGTCCAATGGTGAAAATTATGGATAATATCCCATCATTCCAAAAAATACGTCTTAAAAAGTGAGCATCCTCTTGAATCCTGTTTCATTGAAATGTGTATTCCAATTTAGTATGAAGAAATATTTCAAGAAAATTCAAGTGTAAATAATGCATGAATTACGGTAAAAGGGAATTATCACAAAAATAGAAAATTTTTATTTTTTTAATAGTATAACTTCTGAAATATTTTTGGTAAAATTCACTAGTAACTAGGAAACCTTCTAACGCTAAAGAACAATTCATCTAATTCAAGCGAAATTGCAACCCATATAATAAGTGTAATAAATGTACATTCCATACACTGAAAGAAACATATTCAAAGTAGGGCAGAGAGGCTACATTTGGAAGGAAACCCATGCAATTCCAATGAATTTGCGGAAGAACATCATAGTCAATGTTAGTCCACGTCCACGTCCAAGTGACGAAAATTAAATGCCTTTGATGTTTTGTACTGGTGTTTATCTAGCTATCATTTACTTTTAAATAAAATGTTCATTTTCAAGTTAATCGTCTAATTGTTTGTGTCCCACTCTATATTATTGTCTGAGACACGTAATGGATTCTACGTGTAGTTTGTAGTATTTTTTCAAAAAGAAAATTGTACACAAAACTTGTGATAATTCGGTTAATACTACAGGATTATTTAATTAAAAATGGTGCAACGCAGCTCTACTACTTATTTTTAAAGAATTTGTGCACTTGTTCCTATATATAGCAGTAGTAATTGTTAATACACGTTCATGCATGTATACTATATAGGGAAATCCATTAATTATTAGAATTTCGTGTATATTACTACAATAAAGGTCGTATATTTGAATGCACAAAGAAATTAGTGCACAATCTAAATAAAATTTATTATGAAATAAATACTATAATAAAATGTAAAAGTATTCAAGAATGGGAAAGTAATATTTTCGTAATTGTAGCAACGATTCTTACAATAGCTTAGATATAATTTTATGGAAACGTATACATTACAATTGCTGGTGATTTCAACGAATTCAAACTAAAGTGGACATGACAAGTGACCTACTTGTTTAAATACTTACACATACAAACTGTTGTTCATAAAGAGACCTATCATCAGCTCGCTTTTTGTATAATTTTCGGTTCCTTTGTTTAAATTCTAAAATATACTCGTCAATTTTACATTTGCCTCAATCGCTGCGACATCTTTCAGGAAACAAATTACCGTACTATTTGAAGTATATATCTGTATAGAACCTTTTGAAGAAGTTTATGAACATTTTAATCTGAACTTTGGCTTTAACTTCTCCCTTTCTGTTTAATAAAGTTCTGAATCAATTTGATAAACCGCAGCTCGAGATGAATAATTTAAGGAAGATTTAAGGAAATTGAAAGGTTAATAGTATCCTAAGACATTTTGCAACTACATTATTCACAGTGCAAGCCCAAGGAATTGGGAATTATCGCGGGGGCGATGAAAGTAAAAGAATGAGTAAAAGAATAATAGTAAATAGGATACTGAGTCGAGAAAAATTAAGCCTGTAATTCGATTGTTTTAAATTAATACTCAAAACCGTTGCGTATAAATTCTGTAAGCAATACTTTATTCTACGAACCAAAATGATGTCACACTATTAAAGGTAGACAAAGCGAGATAAAATATTAGCATCATTATTATCAACATTGTTTGCTTCAGATAAAGCTTTCTGGTTAAAGGATTGTTTTTGCATTTGCCAGATATTTATTAACAAAGATTGATTTTCTCAGTAGCATATCATCTTGGTTGATGAAGATTTTGCAGAGCGTTTTGAAAATATATTTACATTATTACGATTATATATTATCTTAATTATAGAAGAAATAATTTATATACAATAATAATATAGTTGCTACACGTTAGCGTCGTCCAGACATACCACCTTTGTAAGAACATTAGATATTTAAATTTCACTGTCCAAGATAATAAATATTATTCTAATTTAATGTGGTTTTTCTGGTAATATATTATTTTCCAAACAAATTACAAACAGACTTTTAAAAGAATCTTCTGGCGGTGCATTGTCGTGGTGGAAAAGCACTTTTCTCCGTTGCAAACGAGACCGCTTCTCCTTCAATACTGCATCGAATCAGGTCAATAAATCGCTGTAGTATTGCCCCGTGATCGTCCTACCCTTCCGCACATAGTCGATGAGGATCACACCTTAGGACTCAAAAAAGATGGTCATCATTACCTTTCCGGTCGATGAAAAGGTCTTTCCTTTCTTCGGAGACGATTCGCCCGGAAAAGTCCACTGCTTCGACTGTTCCTTGCTCTCCAGTAGGTAATGGTGGATTCAAGTTTCATCCACGGTTACGAAACGCATGAAGAAATTTCTTGGATTGCATTGGATCCTGACCAGACACTCCTCCGAAGCGGTCACCCGATTTCGTTTTTCCGTGTGAGCAAATGCGGTACCCATCGCGCCGAAAGTTTTTCCATACCTAAAGTTTCGTGAAGCACATGGCCAACGCGTTCTTCTGAGATGCCTCTTCTCTCTGCTATCTCCTTCAGCTTCAGTCTTGTCGACCATTTGATCATTGGTAGCGGTTTTTGGGCGTCCACTGCGTGGTTCCTCCTTTGTGCTTGCGCGGCCACTTTTAAACCCGCTCACCCAGAAGCTGATGGTCGAGAACGATGGAGTACATCCGCTATGAACCTCTAGCAAAATATTTCGAACTTCCGTGGTCGTTTTCCCAGCCATCCAGAAGTGTTTTATCACTGCACGGAATTCGATTTTATCCATTTTTGCGAAACCTCATGACTCGCTACACAAAACACACTCTTAAGCAACAACTATTGACAGTGGACGTCTAAAATTTTGAAAAAGGTTTCCCTTGCCGACCAATGACTCCATTTCAACTTTCGTGCGCAATTTTTTCCCGCCGTCGTATGCGCACTATTTCAAACATGCCCGTTTACCGCGCATCCTATAGATGTTTCTCTCATTTTGTACAGCTTACTCTGTCTAATACTTCAAATCATGTTCTACGTAAGTATCATCAGGTTTGGATCGGACTCTTTCATACTGTACAATATTGCTGCTATCAAATCAAGTAATTTAAAACGTCAAGGATAATCTAATAATTAACTTCCACCTGTTTACTACAGGTAGCCAGTCTCTCTATAAATTGGGAATACATACACTGTTTTATTTGAATTTAATATCGAAACGAGTATATCGATAAAACTAAAACTGTGGTTTATATATTGACAGCTCCAATAGAAAAACATTATAACATTCTGTAGTTTTACACTTTTAATAAGAAAAGACAAATCATTTCAGATTTCACATCAAACGTATCGAAAATCTAGGTCAAGTGCGATAGAAGAGAGGGACAAATATTGAAACTTCTCGACATTTAATAAATTCATACATTTCAACTTTGTAATTTGCTCAAAAATCCTTCTCTGAAGTAAAGTTCCATACGACTTCGCCGAGTGTAATTTTCCCAACGCATACTTCGTAGTATATACATATATACACGCTTGTATATTTGTATTCTTTCACCGTCCGTCCTTTTATTGCAGCGTCGACGCTTTGAATAACTTTAATAACCTAACATCCAACGCGTGACGGCCTCTTTCGCATCTCGTGAACGCCACTCCACATTGCGCGTTGAAGAGTATGAGGCGAAAATACGCGCGGACACAACATCCGTTGGCCCAAAATCGTTGTACTTAAAGAGAGCCTAGCGTTTGAGATTCCTGTTCCATTTTTCGACTCGCTTCCTGTCCCTCAGCATTAAGTGCACTTACTTTTCACTTCGCATCGTAAATGCTATGAATACGGAATAGACGCTTGCACACGAACGGCGCTATTTAACGTTCACGTAAACTACGAATAGACAAAGGAAATTTTCTTACACGCTTACGTATAGCGCTGGCTCCCGTTTATACCGTCTGTTCCGTATCGAGCGAGTTGTTAAACACTTCTTTGCTACGAGCTTGTCTTGCTTGATTGCCTCTGTTTATTTTGATCACTTGCGCGTCGGAATTTTAAAATTGGCTAAGTTTAATTCGACTCGTAGTACGTCCTCGTAAACGTAAAATTACATACATGCATAAGACGAAATGACACCGAAACATGGTGTAACAATAAAATTCTATGGATTGTTCTAGTATTGGATTTGAAATTGCTGTTCGCAACACTTCTCTTCTTAAAGGGGTTTTGTGAGGTTGAAATCTATTACACATTAACAAAGTGTCGGTTTTCAAACATTGAGAGGAAGAAATAAAAGACTTATTTAACTATACCCGGAAAGGTAAACTGATAAAAAATTATTTTATTTTTTATGAATTCGCTTTGAGCCAAGAAAATGTAAGTGTTTAATAATCACAAAATACACTTAGACTCAGACAAGTATTTGGTCTTAATAAGAGAATATCTTTACAGCAAATAAGAAAGCAAAGCTGCAAGTAAAAGGATGCGCGAAAGAAAAACAATTTTCTGTAAGAAAAAAGATTATTTCGGAAAAAAATCTAATACACAATATAAATCACGAAAAAGGAATTTTTCTTTTAAAGAATTTAGGTTTCCGGGTTGAAACCGGGTTGTAACTGTATGAGACTGCCGATATTCCGCTCTCAGTTGCACGGAACTCCTTCTGGGCTGCTGAAAATTCCTCAACTGTAGCAGACTGATGCAATTACAACGCTGTTTCTCGTCGTGCCGCAGACAGCAATTTTTCTGTTAAAAATTACTTACATATTTTTCTTTCATGCTTACACCACTGAGAAAAAAGTTTTAATTTGACCAACCTTTGTTTCCATTTAAACCATATTTTCATATACAAATCTTTTAAATATTTATTATGTATGCGTGTATTTAATACTGTCATGTACGAGAGCGAATATTTCCGGAATCGACAATAAAAACACGGTATTGGTGTGGTTTTTTTTTAGTTTTCGATGTAGTCTCCTCGAAGATCAATACACTTTTTCAAACGGTGCTCTAGTCTCTTCAAGCCGTCGGAAAAGTAGGATGTTCCAAGGTCTGCAAAATAACCATCTGTAGCGGCGATGACCGCGTTTGAGGCAAATCTCTTTCCTCCCAGTGATTTTTTCAAGTTTGGGAATAGGAAAAAGTCGCTGGAAGGCTAGGACCGGTGAATATGGGGGATGAGGGTCTAATTCGTAGCGCAACTCATTCAATTTGGACACGATGATGCGGAATGAATGAGCCGGCGCATTGCCGTGGTGGTTTCACTGCAAACGAGGCCGTTTCTGCTACAATACTGCGTCGAATCGGGTCAATAAATCGCTGTAGTATTGCTTGATCTTCCTTCCCTTCTACAGATAGTCGACGAGGATCACACCTTGGGAATCCAAAAAAGTGGTCGCCATGACCTTTCCGGCCGATGGAACGGTCTTTGTATTCTTCGGAGCCGTTTCACCCACTTTTTCATACCCAAAGTTCGTGTAGGATATGGTCAATGTGTTCTTCTGCGGTCCCTCTTGTCTCTGCTATCTCTTTCAGCTTCAATCGGCGATTGGCTAACACGACATCATGAATCTTGTCGACCATTTCATCGTTGGTAGCGTTTTTTGGGCGTCTACTGCCTGGTTCGTCACTTGTGCTTGTACGGCCACGTTGAACTCGCTCACCCAAAAACTGATGGTCGAAAATATTTCGAGTTTCCATAACCGTTTTCCCAACCATCCAGAAATGTTTTATCACTGCACGAAATTCGATTTTATCCATTTTTGCGAAACCGCCTGACTTGCTAAACAAAACACAGTCTTAAACAACAATTATTGGCAGTAGTTGTTCGAAATTTTGACAGTTGCCATAAAAAAGGTTGCCCTTGCCGACCAATGAATCCACTTCAACCTTCGTGCGCCATCTCTTGCCGATTCCGGAAACATTTGAGGTCGCCCTCATAAACCTTTAACATAGAAAAATTCGACTTACAAAACAATATTATTACTTTTAGGCACGGGAGAAATAAATCATAAAGAAATACTTTCGTTAAGACGTACTCCGTTTTAACGAAAGTTGTAAATGTTGTGCGTAATGTTTACAGTTTTTTCCTTATTTTTAAAAATTGTAATCTCTCAAAAACGACGGTGTTTAGCGTCAATGTATAGCATCAATTCATTTTCGCCTAATGCAAGTAAATACGGTCACCAATACCTGATAAAACAAAATTTAAAATAAGGAACTTAATATTTATCAATGTGATTCAAAAGCACTATTTTGACAAGAGATTGTGTGGTGCGAGTTAGAAAAAAAGATCAATTTATATTCAGTATGAGTCTAATACTATTAGACAAAGTTTAAATCGAAGTGCTTTCTTTAATAGAATTTACGTATGGTTTAATAAAAATGATGCTTTCTGCAGATCAAATTCCACGGACATGATTAAAGATTCAAATTCCCAAACTCGAATAATTTTGGTGCTTTACATAATTCATTTCGGAGAAAAGAAATTCCCTCCCGGTACTCAGCCCCTATACAATATGCTAAGAATAATTCTAGTTACAGACTTCGTACATTTGCCATAAATAAACTGCCATCTTCATTTTAATACAAAATGCTATCGTTTATACGTTAATATTTCATCCTATCTTTGCTAATCCAACTTCCTAATTCCGGTCCTGCATCTCGAACTGCTTTAATTCCGCAAACAAACCATCTTAACTGCAACCCGTGGCAGACACTGATTCCCAAGGATTAATTTTATTAATTTAGGGTTGGCCCGCGACTCGGTGGTCCTACCACGGCTCGTTGATTGGATTAGTGTGGTGCGCGCGGATTCTGTTTACAGTTTGCTTCCGCATTGAGCTTTGTTGCTTTTGCTGTTGTTATAAAGCATCAGGTAAATTTAACACGTTCCGCTCTATACAGTGCAAGACCATATTTTCTTCGGCTATCCCATCTGTTTTCTAACGAATACGCTGGAATTAACAGATTTGTATACAAAATAGGAACATTCATTTATATACATAGGCAATATGTATGTGTATGTACACGAACACTACTGTCCATATTACTTCAGATACCCCGTAAAATGTTATAAACGCTACTAAAAGATAACATAATTGCCTTCATATATAAATAACATTTATATTAGATCCTTTATGAAACTTCTTGTTTATTAATTGTACAGACAAACTTCCAAAAACATCGACTAGAGAATGATTAGAAACCTATTATATTTTATGACCCAATATAGTAATTTTCAGAATAATCCTCATCGCCACAAATAGGATTATTTTTGTGACAATATTACAGATAATAAATTTAGAATACCCTTTGGAGTGGGAGTAGCCCACCCGATAGTCTATCGTGTATTGATAAATGCTTTAGTTTCTAAATAAACTAGCTTGTGCGTGCGTTAGTGTCGAGAGCGTATCTTTTAGTGTGCACCTGATTAAAGTTATTAAAATGCCGAGAGAAAAAGTGAGACGTTTAGAAAAGCGCTCTGTAATTGTTGCTTTTCACCAAGAAGGTTATTGAATGCGTCAAATTGCCGAAAAAATACATGATAATAAATCGACTGTTAGTGATATCCTTCGGAGACATCAACGCACGGGCATAAGAGAATAGCAACTCACGCCAACGATGAGCGTATAAAATTGTTAAGCAAGCGAAATAGGAGACTGACAGCAAACAAAGTCGCCGCTGAAATTAATCGCGGCCGTGCAAGAAAAATTTCTGTTACTACAGTGAAAGGAACATGAAAAGCTGCAAATCTTCACGGCCGCATTGCAACAGAAAGCTGTACTTGGACGGAGAAACAAGCAAAAATGGCTACACTAGGTAGAAACACATAAAAATTGGGCAGTGGATGATTGGAAAAGAGTGCTTGGATTGATGAGTCAAAGTTGAGGTTTTCGGACAATCAAGACGCGTTTTTGTAAGCAGGGCGAAAGACCGAAGAATGTTGCAGGATTGTGTAGTGTCTACTGTCAAACAAGGAGAAAGTTCTGTACTTGTTTGGGCTTGTTTTTCCTACGCCGGTACAGAAGACTTGAAACGAGTCGAGGGTATTTTGCGAAAAGAGGATAATTTAGAAATACTGCAAGAAGATGCAATACCATCGGGGCAACGTCTAATCGACGGAAATTTTACATTCATGTGGGACAACGACCCCAAACACTCATCAGTGATATGCAAAAATTTCTTAAATGAAGAACAAGATAATGGCGTTTCACAAATAATGACATGGCCGCCGCCGATCTAAGCCTCATCGAGCTGTTATGGGATGAGTTGGACAGGAAGGCCCGAGAAATATGCCCTATCTCCGTAGGCCACCTGTGGAACATTTTACAAAAGGAATGGACTAATATGCCAAAAAGATTCCTTGAAAAATTAGTGCAGCGGATGACTCGGATTGTGAAAGCTGTTCTTCTTGCAGACCGAAGTTTCTTTAATGAGCGGAACGTTTAAAAAGTTTTTGCTTATTTTTCCTTAGAATTACCTTTTTACTTTTATAGTTTAATATTAATCGTTATTAGTAAAATGCAATAAAAATTTTAAATTTTGGAAAAATGAGTGAATATTTTCTCCTTTCTTTTTTAATTTATTTGCCTGTCCGAACTAATATAGACGGTAGTGTACATACGTATACACACAATTTAAGGAACGCAATGTTAACTTTGAAACGAGCGGGTAATTTGGGTGTAACAGCATATAAATGGCTTCGATCGAACCTTGATAACAGGAAGCAGATAACTCATCAACAATAGTAGATGAAATGTAAGTAATTTAAGGATGATAAATTTTAAGAAACTCTCTTTCGAATTCCATTAACATCATTTTTTATTTACACCCCACACTAGCTCAATTGGATTGAGCTCACAATGTAAGAAGGTAATCGCAAGAAAATTTTATTCTGTGATTTTTCCAATTCGTCAACAGTCTCTGAATTGTACATTTTTTTATGAATTTTAAACAAACGTAACAGGCAATTGGCAATTGAACTCTAACCATACAACATCATACTGCATTGCTTTAACACATGGGCTGAAAAGTCCCGGGCCTAACACATAGATGACGCTAGTTTTATTGCAGTCACCTTTCTCTCAGTTAGTACTAACCTTCAAAAGACAGCTGTTAAAATTTCATGATAGTCTATTCATTAGTTTGTGAGTTATTGTGCTAAGAGTCACGCTACTTTTGTTATTTTCAAAACAATGGATCAAAAGCAATTTCGTGTTTTAATTTTACTCTGCTTCTTAATGGGAAAAAAATACCGTTGAAGCGAAGCAATGGCTTGAGAAGTGTTATGGGGACTCCGCTCCGTCAGAAACAACAATAAAACGTTGGTTTTCTGACTTCAAACGTGGTCGTAGAGACACCGATGATGCAGAACGCAGTGGATGTCCTAATGAGGCGGTAACACCAGAAAACATCAAAAAAATCCACAAAATCGTTTTGAATGATGGAAAAGTGAAGTTGCGTGAGTTAGCTGACATTGTAAAGATATCAAAAGAACGTATTGGTTTTATATTGCATGAGCATTTGACTAAGAGAAAGCTCTGTTCGAAGTGGGTGCCGCGTTTGCTCACTGTTGACCAAAAACAAGAACGTGTTGATGATTCTGAGCAGTGTTTGGCCATGTTTAAACGTAACAAACCGGAATTTTTGCGTCGATATGTGACAATGGATGAAGCATGGATCCATTACTTCACTCCGGAATCAAAACGACCGTCGTCTGAATGGACAGCAACTGGTGAACCTCGTCCAAAGCGCCCGAAAGCACAACAATCGGCTGGAAAGGTTATGGCATCGGTATTTTGGGGTAATATTCATCGACTATCGAAAGGAAATACCATCAACAGTGAATATTATATAGCGTTATTGGAGCGTTTGAAGGCTGAAATTGCAAAGAATCGACCGCATATGGCAAAGAAAAAAATGTTGTTTCATCAAAACAACGCACCGTGTCACAAGTCAATCAAAACAATGGCAAAACTACATGAATTGAACTTCGAATTGCTCTCACATCCACCGTATTCGCCAGATTTGGCTCCCAGCGACTACTGGCTGTTCGCAGACCTCAAAAAGATGCTCGCCGGTAAGAAATTTCGCACGAATGAAGAGGTTATCGCTGAAACTGAGGCCTATTTTGAGGCAAAAGATAAATCGTTCTACAACAGTGGTATTGAAATGTTAGAGCGGCGCTGGAATGATTGCGTTGCTCTTGATGGAGATTACGTTGATGAATAAAGCTAATTTTGAACCAAAAAAAACCGTGTTTTCTTTGTTAGGGCCGGGACTTTTCAACCCATGTATTACCTGTCAACCATTCAGTGGCTTTTCGATTTTACGACTATGATAAAAAGCATTAGGTATTGGAATAATAGCATTCTGTAGTAAATAATTTAATATTCGAAGAAACCATTCTTAAAACACAGCAGCATTCATCTAAACAAAAATTGATCTATTCTTAGATCTGCTTCCAAATCTCGTCTCCATCTAACTACGTCGTTCACTCATCTCTGTATTTTTTTAAAGGTTTTATATAACAAATTCACATTATCTATTATTAATGAATGGATATTAGTGAACAAACAACAATAACGAAGAAACTTAACGATATCAAACTCGTATAGAATGCATTCGTCTGTAGAATTATTGATAGGATTTTAGGCACTATTGCAATTTTCAAAATCATCTTGTACATATTCAATGCAGCTAACGTAGTGGTGTGTGTGCCTAAAATAATTTGTAAATATATTTCATTATATTCTTACTTATACGTAGTAAAAAAAGCAAAGATAAGTAAAAAGCTACCTGTAAAACTTAGAATTGATAAGTGTACACATAGTATTACCGTGGTAGCTAGTAATTTCATTAAGCATAACTCAGAGACAACTTCTTAGAATTTATAGACGAATTATCTAATTTAATTAATTCCAAAGATATTCCTTGAAGAAATGGTCTTGTTCATACGTGATCAGTTCCCTTTGTATAGCCTGTTAAACATTAATAAATTTTCAAACGTGTTGCCTTTTGAATTCGTACTGGAAGTTCAGTTACTAAAACAACAAGCATTACAACCTACCTACATTAATATTTTCGGGCGAAATATAAGGATATGCATACATGAAACAATCTTATACATTATTGTAGGTATCAAAGTTCGCAAACTGACAAAAACATTTCTTTGATTGAAAAAAATATACATTGTACTAAAGAAATGATTGTTTTCAGTAAAATTAAATAAACATTTTTTACTTTAAAAGAAATATTTTTCTTACTACTATCAGAATATTTTATTTCGTTTTAAACATATGCTTTTAATGAAATATAGTATTTATCTTCCGTAAAAAATAATTTTATTATTTATTAAAGCAAAAGAGATTTTATTCCACTTGGATTTTGTTTATTTTTAGATGAAGGTAATTACCTAGAACAAAGAAATATGTTTTTAGGAGAAAGATATATCTTCTTTTTTTTGTGAAAAGTAGTATGGATTCTTTGCAAAGAATAAGTACATCTTGGTCGTATTATTTAAGACCGTGCCTACATACTGGTTAAAGTTGGTAATACCCGCATAATTCTAACATAATAAGTACTAGAGGAAATAATATTTATTTGTTTTTCAAAATAAATAGGCATGTATTCAATATGACACATCCGTTGATTTTTTGTAATGATGTAGGATAACGTCAAATAAGACAGCGTGGGTTCAAATATTACCGAGATTCATATTTTTTCAGAAAAATTTTAAAACGTTGGTAATTGCAAGGAAATTACAAGAAACCAACGTAAGCATCATATTAACTTAATTTCAATTCAATTAGTTAATTTTTACGTAACATGTAGACTATTTACTATTAATGAAAATACCTTATTCTGCATCTAAAATAACTCATAATAGATGTTAAGCTAAAAAACTTTATGAAAGTAACGATGCATTTTCGAAGAAGTCAAAAAGTCAGCAATAGTTTGCAACAATCTATCAAAATATAAAGAAAATGGTTTTCCTAATGAATGAACTATGTCTATATGTGTTTGGTTATAACATTTTGTTTTAACAGCTGCGAATAATACTAGACATGTGAAAATCCAATAGAACATGCAACATCGACAACATGAAATAATTCAAAACTGAATTCAAAGGCTTTTAAAATACTATTGGACGATTCCTTAATAATAACAACACCTAAATCTTGCTTTCGCTTTCATTATACGTGTCTTTGTTACAGCAAATCTCTATAGCTGGTAATTCTAATCTTATCAACGTCGTGTTAACAAGTAAATAATAAAGAGCCATACTTTAAATAAGAAAAATATTTCTTTACAATGAGATATGCGTACAAAAATGGTTATATTAAAATATGTATAAATATGAGTAAATACATCTTTGAAGAATCGCTTTGTTTAATTTAATAAAATATTCTTTCAATGAAAGTAAGTGTCCGTTAAATTATATAAATAACTAATCGGAGAGAATTATTTCTTTCATCCTGTATTTCATTGAATCTAAAGAATATCGTTTGGATTTAAAGAAATGTGCTAAAAAATGCATGTTTTTGGCCAAGAAAATATCTCTTCTACAAGTGCAGTTCAATCCGTAATGAAATCTTAGATATTATAAAAGTGCCATTACTTTTTTATTTTTGCTTGTATAACTACGAGTAAGACCAATAGTTTTGAAACTCTATTACTTTTGATTGCAGGACAACCTGTTGCTCTACAACCATGCCAGATTAATGTCTCAGGATAATCATAGCAAAGATTATCTCGTGTCCATTATGTTCTCACACTACGATCGAAACAATAATGGAAATTTGGAAGCTACCGAATTAAATGAAGTATGTCCTAGACATTTTTCAACTATATATATACATATACTACTAATATTATTATAAATCAAATTTTCTACATTATTTTGATGTTTCTTGATTTCACAGATTACTGCTCAAGAGCATCTGGATACCCTCAGCAAAGGATGTACGTTATCCGATATGATACAGTACGAAGATTCCGATCGTGATGGAAAACTAAACATCAATGAATTTTACGTGGCGTTCAGCAAACTCTATAGTAAGTCGGAAAAGTCACCTTACGTTTTTGACTTATTGCCATTTTGTAAGAGTTTGATGCTTTTTGCAACTCCCTTGCATTTATATTTTTACATTTTTCTTTGAGAAGAAAGTCAAGCACTCGAATATACATACATATTTTAGATATACTACCTTGTGGCTGTGAATTGTCGACAATTCCTGTCAAACCTTCGGCTCTCTATTACGTGGCGCATACCTCTTCTACGGGTGACCATTGTATAAGCGATCCCTCTTTCACGTCACACCCCCATAAAAAAGGTCCCATGACAGCTCTTTCCACAATATAGGGAGGAAAGCCAATCGACCTTATACCTACATGCTAGTATCGAAAGGGCCAGGGGCTTATAGAGCAAAGAAAGAATGACTTGCATGTTTGAGTATTAACATTAAAGCTTAAATTACGTAATAGAGCAAAGGTAGTACTATTAAATAAAAGATACAGATGCGTGATATCCGCAAAGATAAAAAATACCATTTTAAGCTTCTAAATTATATTATAATATTTTGCATATAAGCTTAACCAGCATTCACGAAAATAAAGTGTAATAATAATGATAGTAGCGCGTTTAGTGCGAAATAGGTTACAGAACAAAATGCATGCGTAATGAAAATTTTAAAAAACATAGGTTGCGTGGATTCTTGGATCTAGAAGATTATGAAAAGTTTAATGTCACTACCCCATTTTAATGAGATTAACTTGTCCTCCTTAACTCCACTGTTTAGCGCTGTCAAACTACCTTTTTTACATGATTGTGAAAGAGGTTATATCGACTATCTTGCTGTTTTCTATATATAAATTTATCAGCAATTGATAACAACAAAAGTTTGTTTTCAATATTATTTATTAATTCAATTGTTTTTGTATTGATAGAAAATCGTAAAATCTTTTTATTTACGCAAATCGCTAAGCGTAACAATATAAGTAAGATAGATGGAGAAAAAGTAACTTAACTATCCCTCCAGCAATATTGGACAAACATAATACGGCAGAAATAGTTAAAAGAAAAGAAGAATTTTGAAATAGTGAAACAAATTGTTCAAATACACATTTAACCTCTAGCAACCCATGAAATTATTTCTTCAAAATATCTTGTCGGTAGTGAGTAGTGAATTGACAATGACAAATAAAATACATTTGTATAGTTAGGCGTTCTCACCAACGCCACAGAATAAGTCAATTTACGTGTTTTTAAAGTTGTTCTACCAACTTAAGTCTAAAGAAGAAAAATTTCATGGCTTGCTAGACGATAAATTTAATTGATCATGTGGTATATATAATAGAATCAAATCATAGCTGATGGATATCAAGATCAAAGGAAATACAAGGCACATGATAAGAAAACTAAGAAGAAAATACTCCAAAAATGTAGCAGAGGAGCCTCAGAGACTTGGAAATTGGTAACAAAGGAGTTAAAGGCACGAAACAGAAAAGGGACACATCTAGAATAAATGCAAAACGAAGATACGAGGGCGAATCAAATGTGAGTTGCGTGACTTTTTGATATGTGTTAGAGGGGGGAAGGAATATAAAGTAAATCGGTTCGGTTTTCTAGAGCAGATGGACTGTTAGTAGCATCATGTCTGAGCAAGAGGTGCACACGTCTGTTGAGCAACGTATTATTATTAAATTTTCGGCACAGGAGAGCGTAAAACCTGTCGAATTTTTGCGTCGATTAACTACGCAATTCGCTGAAAAAACGCTTTCAAGGAGTCAAATCTACGACTGGCACAAAAAAATTTCAATGGCCGAAAGTCAGTGGGAAGTGAGAGGTGTGCACGTCGACCGCGGGCGAGCACCAATGAGGCGAATATTCGTGCGATCGATGAGGTGATTGAAGGTAACCGCTGGAATATGGAAAATTGCTGCACACGTCGGAATATCATATAGGAGTGGTCAATTAATCAGATGATTTGGGTTACCGAAAAGTGTCGGCAAGGTGAGCTCATCGATTTTTAACGGAAGATCAGAAACCATATTGAAACAAAGGAGGATGATTTGTTAAGGCACTTATTCACCTGTGATGGGACGTGGGTGCATCATTAAACCCCGAAGTCTAACCAGGCAAGCCTTGAATGGCCAAATCCTGGAGAAGCAGAACCGTGGATAGTCAAGACCCGTCTTTCTGCTGGAAAGGTTCTTGCAAAGATTTTTTGGGATTCTAGAGGCATATTGGCATATAGAGGCCCATTGATTTTCTCCACGTACAACTCAGCGTACAACTGATGCTGTGTACTACCGCAAACTGCTTGATGAAATGAAACTGGTTTATCAAAGAAAAAGGCGAAACATGTCTATTCGAAGTGCGATTCTGCTCCATGACAATGCTCGATCACACACAACTGCATTGACCCAAACTTAGTTGGACATAATTCATTCTGGAATATCGGTCCTACAGTCCCGATCTGTCACCGTGTGACTAGTACATATTTGGGCCACTCAAAGAAAAACTTGGACGTCACCACATTGACGACGCCAAAGATGTGGAAATGTTCGTACTCAATTGGTTACAAACATTACTACATTCATTGTTTGATGACGGAATTAAAAAACTTCCGGTACGGTGGGAAAAATGTGTGAATAGAAGAGGAAGTTATATAGAAAAATAAGGTGTATTCAATGTTTTTTACTGTACCAAAGTCCAGTTCATATTTGATTCGCCCTTGTAGTAAAGCCATGGCAAATGGAATTAACAAATATTTGGCCAACAGTGAAAAAGAACCAACTGAAAAGCAAATGATGATTTTACAGCACATATCGACATTAGGAAAGATAAATGCAATAACTTAGGAATCGAAATCTAATAAATCAGCAGGATTTGATTAAATTACAAAAAATATAGTGAAGTGGTATAGAAAAACCTAAAATCATCCCAATATATAAAATGATAAAATAAACTTAAAATGGGAAAATGTATACAAAGTCAAATAAATATGAAATGTATTGAATAATATGGGAATGTTTGTTTATTTGATATTGCATTGCAGACAAGGCATGTAACCAATGTAACTTCAGTAATTGTTTGTATATTGTCTTCTAAGAGATTAATTATCGCTGGGTAAATGTAGATCGTTATTATTAACAATAATCTTGTAAACCACTCGGTTAAAGCGTCAAGCAAAATTTATTTCAAAATATCACAGCCTACTATGTAGAGAAACTCGACAGAAAGAATAGCCCATGTATGAAGGGTGTTGTTTGATCTACATATATTTGGTGTGCGGCTGAAATTCTGAATGCTTGATCTGCTTTAAACGTATTAATTAGATATATTTTGTAATCTCTATTTGCAATTTCCTGTGTATTTGGATTTTCTATCTCTATCCCAAGTACTCTGATTTATGCATTCTAGGGTAATAAACATTAATATTATTCCATTTTATTTTGACCAAAAAAGCTTTCCCGTGTAGAAACGATGTAATTTTCAAAAAGGACCTTTCAGAAATTAGATCTAGATTAAAAAATATAACTTAAATTGAATGAAAGCAATTAGAAAAGCTGAAATCTATTATCCATGGATAACATCGAACTTAAACATAAATTATAAAATCACAATCTATTAATAACAAAATGCATGCTTCAATGGTAATTAATTACGTGAGGCTATGCGGATGTTTTAATACATGGATCGATTCGTGGATCAAATTTCGAATAAATTAGATTCTAAAACAATAATTCCGGGATTTGAGCGCCATTCGCTTCGGCATCTTTCAATTTATCCCATCGCCGGGTACAATATTGTGGCTGGTATCCGTTTTATCTCGCTCGCGGCAAATGTACGAACCAAGCTTTCATAAACATTTCACAAACTATCGGGGATCCCCCTATATACTGAAATATAATATAACCCATGCCCGGAAGTCCTTAAAAATCCATTACCGTAAACAGTATCTGGCGGGTTATTCGATCGTGTCAACCTGTGTGATCCGTCGATGAAGTGGAAATTACCTTGCCAGCGCATTCCGCATAGGAAAATTCTGAAAGATTTACCTTTGGTTTCTAATGTCGTGAATTATTAAAGTCGTAGAGTTTTACGAGAACGCGACGGTTGCCATTCGTCTATCTTGCGTTTGTTTTTTTTTCCGTTTTTTTTCCTCTTCTTCTTCCTTATTTCGATCCGTTTCTTACAGAAAAAGATACGCCTACCGATTCGGAAATGCTCAAAGGTCGAACTGATACAATACATACGTAGAAACTTCGACGAAATCTTTTTGTGATTGGAATTTCCAACGACTCTAAGAGGATATGGAAAATTGCGAGATCAATTTTAAACTCCGCTTAAATAATCTAAATCTCAACTGGAACATGAAAACAAATCCGGAAGCTTTTGCTAGCAATTTCAGTATAGAAAAATTATAAAATTTCCAAATGGCGACCGTATAATTTAATTGTACTCTTTTGAAAAAGTAAGTGCTTTATACCGTAAACAAAGCAACAGGAAATATTAATACACTATGCGTTAAATCACGCATTGATGCCAAATTGCACTATTTACGTGAACATGAAATGTGTTACATTATATAATTAGAGGTTAAAATACGAAGAATTCTTCACAGTATTAAATAAATGAAATTGTATGATTAAATAATAAATTAAAAGTAAGCATGAGCAAGTTACACTTAAAACTTTATGAGGGAAGATAATTAACAAGTACATTTTTTCAGTAAATCCGCATTTACCTTATTTATATGTTTAATACGAGGGTTGTCTTTTAAGTTTTGCATATAGAGCTGGAATAAAACAGTAAATAGCTCTTAAAGACCTTATTATTTTTCGAAGTATTGTCCACAAAGATAAATGCACATCTGCATGCGCTCGAACCAACTCTGGAAACATCGACTGCGCCACCTAACGACTGAAACCTTTGACCACGTAGTCCCGTCTTGATTTTCGGAAAGGTAAAAAAATCGAAGGTTTATTGCGTTAAAAATTCAATTGTCTTGTGTACTGTGCGCGAACTTACCTTGGAGGAGGATCATTCGTCGTCCGGTGCTGGTTTCTTTGAAGCTCAGCGATAACTTCCGACAAACAAATGGTTATATGCCAATCGTCTGTAACATTTCTTCGATCTTATAGAGGGATTGTTGCTACATGACCTCCTTTCGAGACAAATGAGGCGACCATCTTTTTGGAGACACTTCGAGAACAGATGACTTTTGTTGGCTTTTCCTCACCTTCTGGCTCGTATCAGTAAGTCTAAGACTCATCGCCACTTTTCAGCGTTGAAGCGATCTAAAGCCTTCTGCCATTATTTCACCCCTCTTCCCCGTTCTTCGATCAACAGTGCAGTATCCAATGAGAAACTAATTTTTTACACACAATTCGTCATGCAACATGTTTTGAATTAAAAACCTCGGCGATTCATTCTTGTTGAGGTACTTATCTTCGAAAATTATTGCGGTTTAATTCCATTTTTCAACTAACTTGTCAATTTTGACAGTTTTTTGTAGCTACAACACTGCAACAATAAAGCAAGCACGAATTAAAATTACCAACAGAGTATACTATAAGAAAAGCAGACTATATATAGTAACGAAACCATTACTACTATAACAACGGAAGAAAATTGTAACCTGATTCCGTTGTCTTTAATAACCTTGAATAAAATTCATGGCATTCACCAGGAGCAAGCTTCCAAAAAGCTTGAGATGTTACAAGGAGCTAGAAACGCAGTTTCGATCAATGCCTTCTTGAGAGAAGGGCATCCAAAAAGATTATTGTTGATATCATCCTCAAAAAAGGAAGAGCAGAGCGATAACTCCAAAACTCCAGTACTGAAAAGATGCTCAATTGCACAATAATCGATCCGAATTCTTTTGAAAGTGACAAAAACTGTCTAGAAGCATCATACATTCGGAAATGCCACACGGCAACTTTGACCCTAAGTTGAATGGCAAATTATGTCTTTTGTTTTCGCAGATGCCTTCCACTACGATTGCTACACTGAAAATGTCTCCCTTTCAAACATTTTGAAAAAAATGTTTGGGTCCAATTTTATTAAAGGTAGTTCTAAATGGCGAAAAAATCTTGCAACTTGATTAGCGTTCCCATTTCCTTTGACTCCAATTGTTATAATATATAATATGTAGAATTATCGCTTCGCATTAAGGCTTCATTGCATGTTATTCCAACGGATATGCCAACTATTACGACTGAACATATCCTTTTGGTCCTGCGCGTTTACTATCGTTAAAACAATTCTTTGTTTTGGTACTAACGAAAAGGTTATTCTAAAATAGCTTGTATTTTAAGATTTCTAATTATAAACAGAAAATTACGGCATCTTGCAATATTTGAATCAAATGTACTTATAGAGAAATCTACCTATATGATGACACCTCGCACTAACGTGAATTGTTACATAACCCGTTGTGTGAATGATTAATGTTTATTGCTATTGTTATTTTGCCGCCACTAGCCATAGTATTAATTTAATTTGCATAGAATTTAAATATATTTCTTCATATTTGGAATGATATTCATTATATAAGATAAAAACGGGGCTAGATTTCAGCTTAGTGAGAATTAATTTAATTAATATATCTGATACTGTGTTTGTTTCTGTACTTTTCCAGATGAGTGTGCATAAAACTGACAAAAAGTGTACATTGAGTGACATACATGCTTTAAGCGCTCTTCGTATTTCTTGTTGGATAAATTTTCCGTTCTTTTATCCATTTTGTTAAGCACTAAAGAATTACGAAATGTAATGTATTAAATGCTCGTTGTTTAAATGAGGACTACTTTCTACAAATTATTGTATGTATATGTACGTCAATGTTTATACAAAAAATAACAATGAATTTGCGAGGATCGTCCAGAAAAAAAAACGCAAATTACACCGTACAGATCATCCACCACCGTGGCCACGTACACTCACACAGAGTTAAATCTTATTTTTGTATGCTCACGTGTACATTGCCGATAATTTTCTAAAATGGCAGTGACAACAGAAAATTCCTGCAAGTATGAAAACCAGAAAAACGACATAAAAAGTTCTTGAAAGTAAATGCTTCACCTTCAGTACTTTGCATAACTCCGTGACAGAAATGTCGAGACTTTCCTTATATGAATTAGCTACAGATCATGTTAGCTTTAGAAAAAATGTATGTTTGTTGAGTCTGTAAACATTTGCCGTGGCACCACAGAACACAAGAAGAGTTATGGCAAGTTGTCTGATAGGATTATATTGACTCATAAACATCCTCCTCCGCCCCCCCCCCCCCTCCCTCCCCCTTCCAAACAACTGCAGCAACAAAACAAAGAACTACAGCATTTCAAATGGGATCTTTTCTTGCATCCCTTCTATGGTCTCAACTTGATGCCAAGTGACTATCATCTTTTTTCGAAAATGAAGACGTTTTTTTTGAAAACGACTAAGATCTTAAAGAAACAGTAATTCCATTGTTACAGACATTGGCGGTAAATAAGTACAGCAGCGACAATAAGAAACTTGTGCCACGTTATAAGAGGTGCCTTGCAAACAATAACGCACTATGTCGAAAGGTGGGATCAGATCTAGTATTAATGTGAATAGAAAAAGAAAGATTGTGAATGTGAGCTACAAAACTATACATGTTTAATATGTCATTGTCTTTATTCCCAGCAATAAGCCAACAACTTCGAGAAGTTTTTACGCTAATTTTGGTAACGTAAAATGTGGATTTGAGTCCCATTCGTGCTACTGTAATAGTAGTATATTTTCAGGTCAGTGCGGAATGTTCCCGTGTTCCCATTAGCTATTGGGAAAATAATTAAAAGCATTTCGCCCTTTACGCAAGATGATTAAGTAACAAAACCAACTCAAAAGCTCTCGCGGTTATAACAAGCTAAGCAGCTTATAACCTCGTTGCGCCACCCACCACATATAAAAATTGTCCACACAACCATTTTCAAATTTGTGCTACTTTTATTTGTTAAGATATTTAAAAGCAAAAAATACATCCTTCACTTTTTGTTTTCCCTTGCAGACATTATTAAGAAATAAACTTATTAAACAAATAACACGGATGATAATTGATATTATTCATAATTATTACCTCAGAATTAATCTAATTCAGGTCAAACACAACATGTGCAGGTACGAAAACGTCAGACTATGATATGTTATAATTCGTATTATTAATTAACTGTGACATAAATTTCGACTTACAATACTACTATTAGGGGCGTGTTTGTCTGGAATGTAATTTGTTATTTCGTGAAAAGTGACAGGCATTCTTTACATGCGTTCATGTAATTCGTGCGTTTGTAAGTCAAAAGCTCCCACGCTATTACCAATCTACATTAAATCACTTCTACTTTGTCAATTTAACCTACATTATGGAAACAAACGTAAAGAAATAACTATGATACGCACTTAATTTTGTTGAGTCTGTATAGGAATTCACAGAGCATTGCAATCCAAAAATGTTTCTTTTTCTGTTGTTATTCCTTGTAAAATCCGAACAATGTCACCTGTACTTAGCGTTGTCTTTAGACATGTATGTAATCAATATTCTATAGTTTCTTGGTTTTGTTGCCAATTTAAACATATAGCAGCATTACATTTTCGTTTTAGCGAGAAGGAAATATTTTAAATCAAAATTTGGAAATTATTTGAAGTTTTAATACAAATAAGAAAAGGATTAAATGCTTGAAGTATAAAGTAATGAAATTAAATTTAATGTTTCAGGTGTTTCGGTGGTGTCCTTGGATAAAGCACTAGAAACCAACCACCTGACAGCTAGGGTTGGCGACAATGTCGAGATCAAATGCGATGTTACCGGATCGCCGGTTCCTCCTATCGTATGGCGACGAAATCAACTGGACTTATCCACCTTAAACGAGGAAGACGTGCGAGTTTTCAGCGATGGTAGCCTTTATCTGACTAGAATCCAACTGCAACACGCCGGCAACTATACCTGTCACGCTCAGCGCAACAAGGATGTCGTCCAAACTCACATCCTCACCGTTCACAGTAAGTACAGACGCAGCACTAAATATCGACATGACGTTAGTTTCCCGACGTTGTAGACGAGGTTTTTCGACGCGAAAGGAAATAAGCAATCATTTATCGAAGTCAATATTCGCGTGATAATAAATTTATAAAACAGTCAACGTTTCGGTTGTATTTTCCTCTTCCGCCGAATAAGCGAAAATCGTTTTTCTTTATGTATGTCATTTATCATATTGTGCGACGTGTTAAAATTGCTCTCCCGTTTTCTAACTTTATGTTTCTAGGAAAATTGACATTACAGGATTTACTCTTTATCATAGTAATAAAAAGTGAGTAGAGTTAATTAATCCCTTTTTGTAATAGTATTTTTATTTATTAACGAACGGTACATTTTACTCAAAATCTAAGTTAACTTCCAATCTCTATAGAATTTCTGCTAACTAAGAGCATTTTTTGACTGATGAAAGTCAATATATAGCTATTTTCTTTTCCATAACAAGAAACAAAAAAACAAAGTAACAAACAAACAAAACATAGATCAAAATAACAAATCTAATAAAGGAATATGCTTAGGTATTTTTATATTGCTTGAATAGTATCCAAGTAAAAATACATAAAATTGAACATATTTCAACTTGCTCCTTCTGAATCAATCAGAATCTGCACTATAAAACAGCTGCAGTAAAAAGTTGATGGAAAAGTTAATCCTCTATTTCTTACCATTTACAATATCTGATTGGGGACCCCATATGGAAGCAGGGAATGTACAGCGTGTCAAATTAACAATTATGTATTTAGCATTTATAACTTCGAATTAATAAATTATAGAATGGGCGGGATGTTCTTTCTGGAATAGAATGACAAAATCGCTTTTTATATAGTTAAGAAAAATGATGTTGCAACGTAGTAAAGGATGGTTTACAAGAAATAAGTAATACGTTAAAGTCCTCTTTTATTTAACATTCTACATTACTTCAGAGAGGAAAATTAATCAAAAACGCGGTTATTAGTCTTAGGATCTCAAACTTAAACCACAGGGCACATAATTTTTATTAAACAAAGATTGGAACGATAGAGTTATAAGAAAAGAAGTGGAAACAGAATCTACTACTTAATATTACATTTGATGAGCGAACAAGAAAGAACATACGAATACATTGAAATATGAGCATGTATGGACGTTATAATGAAATGATTAATCTCAGTTCAGTCAGAAATTTCAATTCACATTGCCATACTTAATTAAGGAAGTATATACAACACGATCTAAATTTATTTAAGATATATTTTAAAGGCATATTCTTGGGTCAACTGGTGATGGGACAAGTGTAGTGGTTAAATTCGGAAAAGAATTTCCTATATCTTTTAAGTTATGTCTCAACCATACTGCTAGCTGCTTGCGATATACTTCACAAAAATATAAAATCTAAATAACGATAATAATGACCGAAATGATAATGAAAAAGATTTTGGTGCTATAGAAGATTAGCGATGAAATTGAGGAAAATGAGGAATTTCAATTAACAAACTTATATGCTTTAATAGTTAATTTTAAAAATATTTATTATATATATTATTATAAATTCGGAGATGCTTCTCAAACCTTCTGAACGTGTTCGAGAATTTCGGGGTATTCCGACGTTAAAGTGCAACTGCCAATTCTTACTCACTGAGGAAAGTTTAAAGGCAGTATAGGATTATTTTCAGCATTTCCACAAAATAAAATCTGTAGTATTTACAATTTGATTCTAAAGAAGCTATCAAGGACATTCAAACGATATTTCCAGATTCTCAGGTTGTGGCGGATTTAGTAAGTATTCACAATGTAAAAAAATAGATGACGCAATAAAAAAATTGCAAAATCATTGACTACAGTCAATCGAACCTCTAGAACTATTGAACTCATTGCACCGCACTATAAGTGAAAAAATACTAGTGTTTTTGCCTCTACAAATCCATCACATGTATGGCAGAGCCTGGAAAGGAGAGGGCTAGAGAAAGGAATGAGGGAGATGAATAAAGCACTGTATAAAAATAACAGGAATAAAGTCAGAACTTCCAACGCAGAGTCAGCTAAATTGGAATCACAAATTGGATTGAAACAGGGATGCGTATTAGCCCATTATTATTCTCTATATTAATGGATGAGGCTATTTAAAAAGCCAAACAAAAAGAAACAATATGAAAGTAGGAAACTGGAAAATAAATGCAATTAACGTACAGTGACTAATGTTTTCAAATGATATGGTATTACAGCAAAACTTGAAGATATACCAAGAGGAACTAACAAAGATAAAAATGGAGATAAACACGATGAAAACAAACACAATGATAATAGCGACAGAAGAAAAAAAAACATAACATCAAAATCCGGAAAAGCCGTGGGAAGGAAAAGTTACAACTACTTAGGAACAACCATTGAAGAGAATGGGAGAATAGAGAAAAAATAAATGAGAGAATAGGGAAATCTGCAAAAATACAAAATATGTTAAGAAATACATTTCTAGATAAAAAAGAAATACCAAAACAAACAAAGACAAAGGTGTATAAAAGAGTGGTTAGACCAACAACATACGGCAATGAGTCATGAACAACCATGAATAGAATTAAAAGCAGAGTTACGACCATGGAAATGAGATTCCTAAGAAGAATAGAAGGGGTAACAACAAGAAACAAAATCAGAAACACGACAATCACTACTAGTCTCATTTATCAGACCAGTAGAAATAATCATAGACGAAAGACAATTGGGATGGCTTGGACATATATACAGAATGGAAGAAGATGGAATAACAAAGAGGATATTTGAAGCTAAGACAGAAGGGAAAAACAGAATAGGTATACCCCGAAACACCTGGAAAGAGTATAGAACATTAGAGAAAAGAAGTATTGGATGAATTGAAGCCAAACAATTGGCTCAGAACAGGAAACTGTGGAATGCAAAAATAAGAGAATGATAGTCCGACACCACAAGGTACAAAAGACGTAGGATAAAAAAAAATCATTACTTAACGGCAAGAGTTTCATAACATGTAATAATACATATAATTATTGTTATTGGTAATGTATAACGTATAGTTGCTTACTAAGCATTAGTTAATTAGCTAATTTATTTGGCTTATAATGTGAAAAAAATTATAAGCAAAATATCGATCTTAGTGTAGCAATAGAAACATATACAACGTAGTGGTTGTATGGCTTTATTTAAACAAAAAGTAACTAGTTCTTTGACAATCGATAATTGACCCAGGATAGAACCCATTAAGAAGTCCGAGAAACATCTTAGATATCATCAACCTAAAAATAACTTAATCATTCCGAATATTGATATAAATTCCGCATATACACAATTTACACAAGCAAAAAGGGTTACTAGCTCCAAGCAAATATTTCGTGTCACAAAATCAATGAGACAAAGTTCATTAATTCTATATAATATCCGCAGATTGATGTTTATCAACTGTCACCTTGATTAGATACCTTTTCGGGTTGTATAAATATGAACATATCTTGCCACGAGAATGAACAGTTTATGATTTATAAGGTAATGTAATGTAAAATACGAAACACATATGTAATTTCACACTGCGATCCAATATCCTAGAGATTTTAAATTCTTTTTGTAGTGTTTTGTATATAATATAATGCCAGAGCATCAGGTTTTTGAAAACAAATTATTATAATTAACATTAAAATATATTACGTGTAAATGACCAATCCTACTGTAATATATTTCCGTAATCCATCTGCGCTCGTTGTAATTTTAAAGAAACAGAAGTACTTTTTATATCATTCAAATTTTGGAATAGAAGTAATAAATAGATGTAAAATTTGGATTTTTGGACATTAATCAAGAAAAATATTCCTCGCATTACCACCATTACAGTATTAGGCACAATTAAATTTTGCCTTTACCAGTTTCAGTATGCAGATAACATTAATTGCTGCTCACATTGCAGTTGCATGTATATTGCTTGTTTTTTTTTAATTTAGCTGCACTTCTCGTATTCGTATAGCATACCATTCCTAAAAGGCAGCAATTTTAATAACAACGAAAAGGCGTGGTTCCCCTGTATGCATTTGTGTACGTTTCTCGGTATTAATTACTTGTAACAATTAATTCACTTACGAGCGCCCGGAGAATGCGCTGCATATCAATGCGCTCCTGGGAGATCCCCTTCGTGGCTACGCCGCATTTCCGGAGCGTTCGACTTGAGTTAACCAGGCGGAACAGAGTGGAGTGGTGGGAGAACGCGCGCGGTCGGTAAGAACAATCGTCAATATTGAACTTTGAAAGTTGAAGAAAACGAACGAACCTTGGAATATTAAACAATTAAAATTGGACAAAAGCGTAGCAGCGACAAGGTGGCGACGTTCAAAGAACGCCATTGCATTCGTATAAGTGAACTTTATACTGTTTATCCTTATAAAATTAACCTACCAGAAGGAATTTAACTACTCAAAACAATTGACGAACGTCAGCTTCGCAGCTTTTAAATAAATTTATATACTTTATTTCAGAAAATTAACGTATTTGAAAAATAAGTTATTTTATAGTTATCTTAGATTAAATTAATAATAATAATAGAATTTATTGTCCAACAGAATACCAATTACAAGACAAAAAATAATAAAAGGTCATACATACATTGTGTAAAAAAAATTTAGAAAGTAAAAACTAAGGAATAACTAACGTAAAGAGTAGCTATGAATAAGTCGCTTACAAATTATACGAAACAGAGCGAAATTATTGAAAATTTATCTAGATTCGAAAAAAATATCATTATAATATTTATTTGCTAAACTACACGTATTTTTGTCGGAATAGGTAATGCAAACGTAGAACAGCAACTGGGCGAAAAACGAGACGCATGAAAGTGCAAGTTAGATAATAAATCACTGCAATCAACAAATCCATTTACTAATTTCCGCGAACGCATGTCATAACGGTCCAGCAAAGAATGGTAATCAGTTCCACTAGGAGGGTATTGACCATCAAACTTGCAAGAAAGAAATTTAAGAAAGCTGAGGGCAGGTATAATAAGGGAATCAAATAATAGAAGTGTATTCTAGATAACTCACTACAAAGACAAAATACAAAGACTTTAACTTTAACATAGTTATGTCACTAAATAGCCGGGTGCTCCGCGCCACGAAGCCAAACCTATTAAAACAAGTTAAGGAGAGTTCTTCAATGTGCTGAACAAAGCTTAAACGGCTATCAAACATGAATCAAAGATCTTCAAATGGTTCAACCGTAGGTATAATCTCCCCTTGCATTGTATAGAACGAATTTAAAGGATTCGTTTTGCGCGTGAAGGTGATGTGCCGGCATTTGTTAACATTAAGGTTGAATCTATGCACCAGGCGGTTATCAAGTCAAGATTTTTCTCAAGAAGTGCAACATCTTCTTGGTTGGAAACAGCGGAATAGATCTTAACGTAATCGGCATAATCCAAAGCCGGACAGGAAAGTCTAACCAACAGATCATCAATAAATAATAAAAACAATAGTGGTCCTTAATTGGAGACCTGCGCCACAGTAGGAGTAGACATAAATTCTTGCAACCGGTAGCCATTATAAAATACATAGTTAATATGCTCCGACAAATAGGAACTCATCAGCGTGAGAAACCAGGAAGTAAATCCGAAACAATCCAACTTATTGAGCAGAATTCCATGGTCGATTGTATCGAATGCGCACGAAAAGTCTATATAATACATCAACTTGACCATGATTATCGAATACCTCACTAATATATTTAGTGACAACTGCCAAGTTAATTACTGCAGATCTTGCAGGTAAGAAACCATGCTGACGTTCAGAAAGTGCAGATGATTATACTTGAATAAATAGTATGTTCATGGAAAATTATTTAAAATTGATATCGGCCTGTAATTATCAATTACACAAAAATCCTCCTTTTTATGCACTGGTAGTAAGCGGACACGTTTCCAAAGACCAGGAAAGATAGATGTAGAGAAAGAAAAATTGATAATTTTCATCAATGGCTTCGCCAAAACAAATCTTGTATCCCGAATTAGGAAGCTCGGAATTCCTTCGTCACCCGCAGACGCTCATCAGGAAACTTTGCCATTATTTTAATTAGCTCATCTTCAGTTGTAACTAATACGGACAATGCGGAATTATTAGAATTGCCACAATAGCTTAATGGCGAGCTAAGCAGCCTAATTTCAAATTAAATAATACTGAACTAAGCCAAAATAATCATATACAAAACAATTTGAAGAATATTTCTAGAAGAATATATGTACATATAGAAGAATAGATATATAGATACATAGAATATATATATATAAATTCTATATATGTAATCCTTCGCTTTTTCCACTCAAACACTAGAAACCAATATTCAACGAAACCATCGCCACTCCCAATACGTAATATAACTAGTCGATTTCCTTTCAGAAAGATATGCTTTAATCCAATTGTTACTCCAATAAACACTTACCCCACTGAAAGAATTTTGTATATCTACATACATTTTTGGTATAGCCTGCATTAACCCAGATTTTATCTAAATTATATATTTGCCTACACTCTGTACGAAACTTCCTAATGCTAGTTAGAGAGCGACATCTCCATAAAAAATATCTTGGCATTCTATTAATACATTAGTCTTATAGTAAATATATAGTTAGATAGTTCATAGTAACCGAAATGTAATTAAGTAATTAATTATAATAAAAATTATCAGTGTTATGTTTTTTTTACTTTATATTTCTTTTTATTCTAAGACAAAAATAATGAGAAATGTTTCAACTAATATTCTAATCTCTCGGTAATGAAAATGTGTTTTGAAGTACTAAATTTAATAAATTCTGAGACAAGTCAATTTTATTTTTCTAAAATATACTTTTTGCATTAATTTTAAGTTTCCCCCACATCTAGTTTTCAAGTAAGGTCGTCATCGACAATTTCTTTTGAATAACAACTTCCGATTTTTTTTATTATGATAAATTATTTAATTGTTTAAAGTGTACCATGAGAATTTTAATAAATTTTCGAATAAATCTGGTTTAAAGAGCGGAAAACATAATGTTTATCAATAAGAAAAGCAAAGATAAATGCTGCTACACAAGAAATGAAATGATTAGCATTAGAAATGAGCTCAATAAGAATTAAGTATGCGCATATTATATTTACGACTCAAATAGGTTCATAAATTATCAACCGATTATTTAATGAGAATCCATTAAGCTGAAAAGCTCTGGCTTTGTCTTCCTTGATTTAGTGTCAGTCAAATCATAATAGATAGACGAACTGATCAATGACCAATCGAGTGTCGTATTATTGTTGAAGTTCATATCATAACTGACAGTTCATTGCTACGTAACATAAACATAAATCCTTTGTTATACAGACATAATCCAGCCAAAGTCAACGACCGGGAGGTATCTACAATTTTACGTCCCCTCAATATAGCTATAACCATGATGTAGTAGAGTAAGAACGAAGTACTACTTACGGCAAATGACTGATAGACTGATTGTAGAGAAATACTGCGGCGAGAAAGAATAATGGGAGATGCACATGCGTATTATAACCGTTGACTTTGCTCAAATTATATCTGTATAGATTTCCGTTAGTACTGATGTTATTTTCGAAAGTAAACTTTGATTTGGTATAACTGGTTATTCAAAGTACCTAATATTGCAAAAGGACTTTTGACCTTTTAACAATATGCTTTGTTATTTAAATGTGTATATTCGATATTTCGGTATGAAATATTATAGCACCTGCATATCTTT
This sequence comes from Trypoxylus dichotomus, assembly GCA_023509865.1. Taxonomy (NCBI): domain Eukaryota; kingdom Metazoa; phylum Arthropoda; class Insecta; order Coleoptera; family Scarabaeidae; genus Trypoxylus; species Trypoxylus dichotomus. Next base: position 38,813,022 of record CM042074.1, on the reverse strand, counting down.
TAGGTATGTAAAATGAAATGTGGCGATGAAATGTCAGACAAGCTGAAATAAGAAGTTTCGCCTATTAAACACAAGATGAAGGCTTATATCAGGTACAAGAAAAGGAAACTGTAAAAATTTTATAAAGAGAATAATTAGATCTATGAAAAGGTAATGAAATATACTGTTGAAAGTAATATTCCGAAATACGAAGAACCTAAACTAAATTATATTCAATAACGCGCAAAATTAAATAAAGCGGTTGAAGTGACTTTTATTTGCAGTTAACAGCATATTCTATTATAAACCTGTCGTTAATATTTAATAAATATTCTGCTAGTATGTATGCAACTTTGGAATTTACCCAAAGTATTTGTTTTTTGAGCAGGTACATTAAATATCACTATAAACTTATTAAATAATCTCAGAGACAAAAAATCATTTAAGAGCAAATCCTGCGATCTTGCTAGCCAATGTACATACATACATGTCCATGGCCAGGACAAGAGCAACACTAACAATAAGCCCCGTAGTCCTTGGGACAGTATATTAATACCAATTCATGGGTCATGGCACCCTGTACCCTTTCATAGAGATCCATTTCTCTAAGAAACAACTCAGTTCGCCCAAAATAAGGTTTGCGCACAATTAACGTAAATGATTTTACAATTGTATTTATTGTATTGTAATAAAGCAATATCTCTCTCAAAATTGGCCAAACGGTATCTACCCGTTCGTTATACCATAATTACTATATCACTATAAATAAAGGTTTTATATAGAAGAAATATATTCCGAGGAACATTCCACAAATTCTGTCATTTCACTGGCTTTAGTAATTTTAAACTTCTTAGACATCTAGATCCTAGTTTATACCAATTCATTTAAGTTAGTGAATGTCTTTAATCTAATAAAATACGGTGCTTCTAAGTTTACTCTAGCGTTAGTAAAAGGAGTTTAAACTTATTCAATTCAAAGACGTCTGAAACGTATTTCAAGCCAATTCCAGTATAGTCCATCACTTCATTTAAGTATTTATTTCTTGGTTACGCAAATTATGCGGAGACTTTCATATGTGATACATACTTCTTTGTGAAAACGATAGAACATCTGATAAAAGAAGCTACGCAGAGTACATAGACATGAAATCTAAGTATGGCATTAAAAATATTATTGGTATTATTTGTTCCTTTTCAAAATAAAAATTAAACTAGAAGCTAAGAGGTAGTAAGTCAGAATATTGGAGTTTCTTCTAACTAAAACCAATTTTTTTAAAGTTCTTGCTGACTACGAAGAAATCCAGGTATTTAATCAAAAATGCACTAGTGCAGGCAAATTGATTGGATTTCAATGAATATTATATAAAGACTTTCATTATGTCTACAAGTTTTAATATTTATGCAACTGCAAAACAAATAGGATTATTACCAAATTATTTGAGAAATAGTATCTTAGTAAAGAACAAAGAAGTGCTATATACTATACCATAAACTACGCACAAAAAGTTTACATGAAATAAGCAACTACCACTAAAATATACTGTAATATATGTATCCCAATAATTAGTAATAGGCAACATATGTGATAATTGTTACTATTAAACACGAAGCAAATATTAACATTTTGAATTAGGTAGATTAAATATCTGCAACATTGCATTTCTTTCGGAAAATGATATCCATCGCAATATAACAATATTCTGGCATAAAGAGGATAAACGTTCCGTGTCCAGTAATGTAACATTTGCATAGTTAAAATAATATTTGGAATCGAGTTAACCGATCTGTAGAAGAACTATTACTACAAATTCGTTTTAATCTAACACACGCTACAGTTTCCAAAATTCTTAATGAAGATTCTTACCCTGAGAGAAATATTGAGTATTGTATATGGATAAATTTAATTTTACCTCTCTATGCACAAGAACTTATATATACTGTATACTGAAATGTTTGTTCTGCCTTTTACGTGATAGAATTAATTGTTCACGGTTATTAAATAAATACAATATAGTGATTCCTAGACCTTATTTTAGATCAGCTATCACCTATTATTGTGATGCCAGCAGATCAACATTTTACTAAGATCCCCTATATCATTGATGGTAACTACGTTTAATTTTGATATTTGCTATATTAATGCAAACAAGTCTAATTCCCCTAATGCAATTCGTAATAATAAATTACAATGTCTTTGTAATTACCCACATTTTAATTTTTTCTGAAAAAATCAGTCCCGGTAGTATTTGAACCCGCCTCCTCTCTCTTGCCTTTCGGGAGTCCGGCATCTTACCGCTAGACCACAAGGCCCTCTGAGTTCAAATCACTTTTAAAACTTAACCAAATTCTTCTTAATTAAGTTAATATAAAACTTCCGTTGGCAATTCGTAATGATAAATTACAATTTCCCTGTAATTACTAACGTTGTTAAAGTTTTCTGAAAAAGTTATCCACGTCCTCTCCCTTGTCGAGGGATCGTCTTACTGCTGGACTACGTGACCATGTGATTTTAAACCACTTTTAAAACCTAGATGTTGTAATATTTGTAGGTATATTATATCTCAGCAGACAATATCATTTAAAGCCAGGTTCTTATTAATTAAATTAATATGGAACTTCCGCTGGCAATTCATATGCTAAATTATAATTCCCTTGTAATTACTAACATTTTTAAAAAATGATTCCATTTTTGATACTGTTTGCATGCGTTTTTTAATCCTGCTTAGTATTCTTGCTACATATTTCTTCCCTGTGTATGGTGTTTAGTATATATGTTCCATAAAGTATATTAAATAAAAAACTGAAGTTGTAAAGTCATCGTATCTGCTTATACTTTGTTTAACACAAGCCAGCTGGTAAGGTGAAAAGGACCGATTATACAAAAGAACATTCTGCGGTAAAATTTGCATTTAAATATTCGTGACCCGATCAAAATCAAGATAAATGTACGCCATTAATATTAGAAAATATTGCAGACGCATCACCTTTTTTTCCAATATCGCTCCAAGCCGGACATTTGGATAATCCAATAAAGTGAAGGGCGCACGTAGGCATTTACCGGTCGCGCGATCCTATTTTACAAATTAGCCGGATCATTCCAAGACATAAATTCCGGTCCGGACCGAACTTCAGGAATAACGACCCTTTTTATTGCATAACCCGACGCGAGGCCCTTTAACTACGTCGAATGCGACGTAGAAGCGCTAATGGAACGCGAGGGATTGGGAGTAGTGCGGAAGCAGTAGCGATGACATATTCAGCGGAAGATGGGCCACGGACAAAATCACGTATTTAATTTTTTTTTTCGTTTGCAGCCGTGCCCGAGGTCCACGTCACGCCCAGAATACAATCTAAGCGGCCAGGAGAGGATGCGATTATGTATTGTCACGTTGCTGGAGAGCCTTTCCCCAAGGTAATCTTATCTGCGTTCTAATATGTAGACAATATTTCCTTTCAACTCGAGAAAATTTATGCTGCAGTAAAAATGTTGTCACAAGTATATAACAAAATTATCGCTGATTGCAGATTAACAACATTTAAGTCAACGAATCTCACATATTTGATTTAAGAACTGATTTATTTAGATATTCTTTATACACACTTCCGTAAGCTGTGCAAGATACATAGGTTATTATTGATAATAATAAACCCTTCATTTCAACAGCATACACTGACAACGTGGAAATAGGTATACAATAAACTTAAGTACATACAATACACAAATTACTTATACGAGAGTGAATCCTTTTGCTCCACCCTTAACCCAGTCACAATAAAAAAAATTACTATAATTTTTCATGATCTCCATTACGGTTAACACATTTTCTGATCGATACTTTAGCATTTCTAATGCTTCCCGAAAAAGAGATTGTTCAACCGCTACAAACCATCAACTTACTGCAGATATCATATCATTATTTGATGGCACGCAAGTGCTCTTTAGGTTTTAGAAACAGTCGGTAATCGCTGAGGCAAAGCTGGCGAATATGTCGGATTCTCATACTAATTCGAAGTCAGCTTAAGCCATTGCCGCTGCTGCAATGATGGACTTGTGACTGGGTGCATTATGCTGATAAATCACATTAAGTTGACATAGTAATAAACACCTGTAATTGTGTCCACTTTCTGCAGGAAATCTACTAAAATTACAACCTTAATATACGGATAGCATGACTTTCTCTGCTGAAGATTGCAACCTCGATGTATCCACTCCTTAGTCTCTATTTTGGTCTCTACATCATAATGATGGATCCAGTACCCATCCATTGTCACAAATGTTGCAAGAAACTTTTTTGTCGTGTCTATACTACGTTAAAAGACGACTGCAAATGTCTTTTCGAGCTTACCTGTGTGTATCTGTTAATATTCGCGCTACCCATCCTGCATACAATTTTTTCTCTTCACTTCGACGGTAATTATACTAGATACCATGGTATAAGAGACCAGTATCTTCAGCTAGATGTCTAATGGTAGCACGTCGATCTTGCAGCACGAGATGATGGGCTCCTTTAACAGTTTTTTGGATAATGATGTTTGTGGGCGCTCCGCCTGCATGTTCGTCTATATTGCAGATTCACCTAATGTATCCACCAAATCTTTAAAACATGAATTTGAGTTGGGGTCATCTGCTTTAAACGCAGATATCTAATCAGCACTCGTTGTTCTACACGATCCATTTTGATACTGACAGGTTTAAACGTAAATTTCTAGCGTTAGTGTATACATAGCAGGTTACAATACGATATGAAGATAAATACTTGTCTTGGTTTATAAAAGGATCAACCGCCGTATATTATTTAGTTACTCAATACGTGAAAATCTCGTCATCCAGGCCATATTATGAAAGTCGTACTTAACTTATACTAACCCAACATTTTTAAAATACATTAGATATTTGCTTTTCCAATAAGCAGTACCAACATCCAGCATAACGGTTATCATTTCTTTACTATGCTTGCCTTCAAAACGCCTACCATATTTAGAAGTCAATGTTATCTTTAAGAACTCAAAAAAATGTTCACTTTCGTGAGCTTTAAAAACATATTTAGATTCGTAATTTACTCTCTCCATGGATCGCAATCAATTCTCAACTTTCCATCAACTTCCTCTTGAAATAACCTTTTGCTTTGTACCGCAAACTTTTTTAAAACTTTCCAATCATCTGAGTGAACTAAAGTTGTAGCATATGCCTCCGTTTTTATTTAATTATTGGATTCGATATTAGGAAGTCGAATCACTTTCACTAACTTTAGGCCAACATATTTGACCTAAACCTTTGAAAGGAAAAGGTTCAAAGACTACTGCAGGTACACCGAACTTAAACGCAATATTCTGTTTTAACATCCTCGAATATATCGAAAAGCATTAATAACTTCATTTATTTGTAGATTTAAGTAACTTAACAATCTTTTCACATACATACTAAACATTAGTATTTCGTTCCTACCACCTGATTTTATGCATTCAAATTACAGTTCCTAACAAATAGAGACATGCCGCGATACTTTTGAGGGAACAAGAAGTGCATTTAATCTCAGATTATTCTGACTTTATATTATCTTTTACGAATTTTATATATTTCGGATTTTTCTATTTTGTACATGTTTTACGTTACTTAAATATTCCTATTTAGGCAACATAGCAAAACATTTTTATGTGAAAATTCTCAAACTGTTGAACTTAGGAAAATGTTAACATCGTGAAGAAAAAATGATGGAACTATAATTCTTGCAGCAGTCGTATCTACTTATTCTCCTCTTCAAGTAAAACTCAGCGACAGTATTGCAGGTAGAATATTTATTATACAGTGTAGCTCATCTCTAATGAGTTTTCCAATTTTAGATAAGGTATTTATCGTTCAATTTTTAAAATGAATTAAACATTCCCCTTGGTGTAGTGAAATCTCTTCGCATATTTTTTTAGTGCTACATTAACATTAATTTACTTATAAGTAACATTTTCATATTATATTTATCTCAGTGCATTTATGTGTGAACGTTAGTAATTCCTCATCTAGACCAAATTCTACAACCAATTAATTAATTATTATATCGCCCAACAAAATAATTTCTTTGTCGTATTGCTTGTAAAATACGAACTGATTTAGGGTATTTCTGATGTGCTAGTTCCAAAAATAACTAGCATTCTTTCTAGTTTTTGAGATACACCACTGTGAAATTTATTATTCATGCGAATTAATAGCAGAATCAAAATAATTAACCAAATATTTAGGGGACTTAGATTGCCTGTTTTTACCTGAATATCATTATAATTCTCAGTATTTCCTATTACTGGAAAAATCTACCTGTCTAACCCAACCCCAATCCCCACTACTTCACTTACCTCTAACATAGGGTACTAAACTGAACTGCATCTCACAGTTCAGTTTAGTATTGTGCTTTCGTGTGATAGCTGTGTCAGTGTGTACCAAATATTTGCTTTAAATTGTTGCATGAATATTAAAAATTCGAATGATAATCGCTTCCACAAGCGGATGAAATTGTATGAACCGCTCAGATGGTTTTTGTTATATTGGTGGTGAATACATTTTAAAAAACCATATCTCCCTTTATAAAAAGGGCATATTTGGTGTATTTTATCGTCCATTTAGGAGACCAGAATAAATTTTGGGCACCACGTTTTGTATGCAAAACATGGGTAGAACATTTGCGTCAGTGGACAAACGGAAAGAGCTTAAAATTTGGAGTACCTATGGTATGGAGGGAACCTAAAAGCCATTATCATGACTGCTATTTTTGTTCTGTTAACATCAAAGGCTTTAATCGCAATAACCGACATAAATGAGTACATCCTAACATGGAGTCATCAAGGAGACCTCTTCCTCATTCTGAAGAAATACTTATTTCAGTAACTTATCTATGCTTCCAAAGGATGGATCAGATACATTGTCTGACGATGTGCAGTTCCAGAAAAGTGAAGGTAATAGTGATTTTGAAGGACCATCAGTCCCCAACGCTTCAGCCAACAAGAGCTTAATAGCCTTGTTACAGATCTGAACCTCTCAAAGGAGTCATCCGAATTGCTTGCTTCCAGATTAAACGACAAGAATTTATTGTGTCCGGGTAGTAATATTACATTTTATCGTATCAGAAAGATCTGCCGTATTTCCAAAGAAAACAACTTGATGTTTTGTAATGATATAAGAGGTGTCTTGAAGAAAATGGGGTTAAATGAATACACGTCAAGTGAATGGCGTCTTTTAATAGGCAGATTATCTCGAAGTTTAAAATGTGTACTTTTACACAATGGTGATAAACATGGTTGTATACCTATTGGGCATTCCACCAGTATGAAAGAAGAATACGAGACCATATCATTCGTCCTGCAAAATATCAAGTATGAAGAGCATCAGTGGATGATGCGCGTAGACCTGAAGTGGTTACACAAAAAATACTTGTTTTTTATGCCCTTGGGATAGCACAGCTGTTTTTTTATGCCTTTGGGGCAGCAGGGCTCGGACTCAGCACTGGATTACCAGAAACTGGCCCTTAAGGGACGTTTTAGTTCAACGAGATAACAACGTTTTTAACGAACCGTTGGTTGACATAAACAAAATCATCTTTCCGCCACTGCATATCAAGCTGGAACTTATGAAGCAATTTGTTAAGGCTTTACCTCGAAATGGACCGTGTTTTGATTATTTGAAACAAAACATTCCAAGGCTTAGTACAGCAAAACTGACGGGTGGAATTTTTTATGGTCCTCAGATAAGGCAACTTTTAAATAACCCGCAGTTCATGGAATCACTGAACGAGCGTGAGTCTAATGCCTAGTATTCTTTTGTTGAAGTGGTTAAGAATTTTCTTAGAAATCATAAAGCAGTAAATTACGTAGAATTAGTAGAACAGATGCTTTATAACATTCACACGCTCGGATGTAACATGAGTATCAAGATTCATTACTTTCTCAGCCACTTACATAGTTTTCCAGAAAACTTAGGTAATGTTAGTGAGGAACAGGGGCAAAGATTTCAAAAAGACATGAGCGTTATGGAGGAAAGGAAGTACCAAGAAAGATGGGATACCCATATGATGGCCGATTACTGCTGGAATCTTCACCGAGACTGTTCCGGTGAACCTCAGCAAGGAAATCATATAAAAGGAACTGATGATTGAAAATTCTATATGCTTATTTTTCTGTTAATAAATGCCTCCTACTTTCTTTGTTTCAGTTAACAGTTATCAAATAGTAATATTTAAAAAGTTAACAAAACATTACATCTAATTTTGGAGAATTTTTGCTAAATAGAGCAGAAAAACTGAATTTTGAAAACTAGATCTGATGGAATAAATCTGACGGTATTTTTGGATTAGGCAACCCAAAATTATTTGATTAAACAAAATCCGAGGCACCAAAATGTGTGTATTGGTCAGTGTTACCTTTGCTACAGATTTCGTTAACCCTTTCTCAGTTATCTCTACACAAAAAAAACAACAAATAAATATTTCTATGTACATGTAGCATGTTTTCACAAAAACTTTACTCTCTGTATTCAGAAAGAAAAGAAATCGAACCTTAGATCATCTAAAACATTAAGAAATTAATGCCTACGTTTTACGTTTCTAATAGTGCCACTAATAAGTTCAACCGAAGTACTGTTCGTCCTATCTTCATACCTCATGAACCACGTTTAAGTGCAGTCTATTATCGTTTGTTTTTCGTAGTGCGATAGTAAGAACAATAGCCGTTGCTACCTCATTTTCTCTTTCTGCTTCGAGCGAAAAAGAATAGAAACAGATAAGCAGTTTTCCGCAAAAACCTAAGCGATTCCTCGCGAATGAATGCTGAATTTCCTCCAAGCTTTGATAAGTTGGTCGGACAAATGAGAAAATATAAAGAAGAGGAGTCAAGTAAACGCCGTCTCTTCAGCACAACGCTATTCCTGTTGTTTTCCTTTCTTCGTCTATTTATTTGTCGTTATCTCGGTTCCACATCTTCCTTAGTAAATAATTTGTCGGAGTTTATTTCTGTTACGATCTCAGATTTATTATTTTGTAATGCAACCTTTTTTATCGCTTTATGAATTTCTTAAATCTAAAGTTAAAACTCAATAAAAACTTAATTATATTTCCAATTTATGTGATAATTCTTTACTATTTTGTATTTATTTGGTAACTTATGTAATTTTAATAGCAATGACACAGTAAATAAGAACTATGAAAGTGGTAAAGGTGACTATTGTGTATATTTCAAAAGTTATTAAACAATATACATAATTACATTTGAAATTTGTTGCAAAATTGTAAATAAAGATCTATTTCCAAATGTATTCTTGACATCATGGCACCCTGAACAGCATTCTTCACTTATTTTATTGGTCACTATATCCCTACGGGGTGCATAGAGATAACTCCATTATCAAATTTCATATTTCCTTATATGTAAAGAAATAAAATACGTTGTATTATGTTGTTTTTTTTATGAGAATACATAGAAATAGCCAAAAATAGGTGCTAGAGTAATTAGTATTTTTACTTGAGCCTTTTAAAATTTATACAAATGGCCTCAGTATACGATGCAAATATTTTTAGCATTTACTTGTAATCGTACGAGGTCGGTTCAGATAATGAATATTTTGAATTACACTCTAACAGAGAGAGTTAGTGACATGCGATTAACAACATTGTGCCCGACATAACCTCCCGCATGACCACATGTTTTTGGATTGTTGACATCTCATCTACCTCTTGTGCTACTGTTATTTGAGTCTAAGATGTTTCAGTGTTTGTACCGATTATTGCAATATACGATTTTTGCCCAAAGCTAAGAACACCTTCCGCGGAAACATTTCAACTTTTGAAGCAAGCTTACGAGGATAATGCTGTTGGTGACACGTACTCTTGCGAAAGTTCTACATGATTTAAAAGTGGTCGTCAGTCAGTTGAAGATGATCTTCGTCCAGAAAGAACTTCGGCTTCAACTGATAATGGTCTCCTTCAAAAAATAAAGGATTTTATGCCTTCAACCCTTGTCAACTCCTTTGAATTTAAAGAACTCCCAGAAGACGTTAGCATCTGAATCGAGATCCTGCCATGATATTTTGAACATGCGTCAAGCTGCGTTAAAATCTGTTTCTCGTTTGATGACTAAGTAGCACAAATAAAATGGAGTGGGCGTTTGCCGGCAACTTCTTAAATAAACTAAAGATCGTAACAGGAGACAAAATCTGGGTTTACAGCTACGATATTAAAACAAATGTTTAATTATCACAGTGAATTGGCAAAGTTGAGTTTTTGCTTGAAGATCAAATAAACAACGATGAAGACTCCATATGAGTCTTACGCGTCTTATAGTTTCTTCACCATGGCAGTGTCCTCGCTCACTGTGCTTTGTCAATTTATCAAATGTGTGCCAAAAATCATATAAGTTTCCTCCCTTAGCTTCTCTGCTCTCCAGACCTGGCTCCTTGCGATTTTTTCTTATTCCCAAAATTGAAATCAGTGGTGGAATAGCACCACTGATGACATTAAAACAAATTCACAGACGTGAAAGACATCTCAAAAGAATCTTTCTAAGGTAGCTTTATGAAGTGGTAACACCGCTAGAAAAAGTATATGAGTAAGGAAGGGAAATACTTTGAAAGGGACAAAGACTAGTAATCTGTAAGATTAAAAATAAACGCTAAAAAACAAAGTTCCACTACTTTTTGAGCGTACCTCGCAAATAGGCAGCTGTCTAGTCAATAAGAATTTCGAAACTAATTTACACGGCTAATATCTATCAAAAAAATATACATATAAATCTTATCCCTAAACGGACTGTTGAAAAAATCATATTATACAAGGCGACCTGGAATTTATTTTAGTTTCTGTATTTTTTAAAAGTTATTCAACCCATGTAACATAAAGCTGCCATATGAAAGATTCGCATTCAATACGTTCAATGGTACGTATCGTTTGTTATGGTACGCATAAACAATAAAGTGCGATTGCATCCATTTTCAAGTGCGTTTTTATTCATAGCACCCAACAATTGGAGGCATTTTGTTACTGGTAGACTAATTTTTCTATTAATACAGCCATTGAGGTAAACGTGTCAACATCTTCGTAGACTCAACACACTTTCACAATAAGCTTTTCTTCTACATTTGTTCATAACGTTTAGTTCCTGACCAGTTTAAATGCGATATAGATAATCACCAATAGATCTGAATATTTGATGTAAGGATATTTTACTAAGATACACATTACCGGCAGTTCGTCACAGGTTTCTTTGCGAAGACTGTTAGACTGGGACATACACGCGTCCTACATTATTATTGGTATATACTAATCTTCGACGATCTGATGAGTTTCTGGGTTGAAACAAGACAGTACCGAAGCGATTACATGTTTGTTGGGAGAATCTTTCTTAAATTGTTGTCGATATCCTTCAAAGACATCTTTCAAACTCAAACACTTCCTCGGTTGTCTGTGTCATTTTCGAAATACAAACCTGTTGTTACAAATATGGCAAATAGACATCCCACAAGCAATTCCACAACACCTGTTTATTTTGGCGAATACCCTATTTCTTGACGTAAAAAATATTATTCTGGAATAAAGAGGTACGCGTAAAAAATACACTTCCGTGACTCAAAAACCCGTCTATCAGTGATAGTAGTCCCACATAAAACAATAAAAGAAAACTCTTCATTAACAGCAGATAACACAGACTGACTCTTGTTGTACAAAAAATAAATAGCCTTTACTGTATATCCTTACCTGATCTTTAGTGTCATACAATTCTATATTTCACTTTAAGGAATGTGTGCAATAGCATCTGCTAATCTCGCTTTCTGCTTATAACATTTACTAACAATGGTTACAATTGCTCTTAATACTTTGTCGCGATACCTATCTGTTCTGCAATTAACGAAAAACAAGTTAATTACGGCAAATGTTCAAGCTTTCTTAAGCGCGTTTGCACTTTCTTTTAAGAAAACAACACGAACAAGCGTAACAACTAGTGATACTTTACGTAGCTTATAAAATAAAGAATTCATTAAACGGAGGGCGATAAAAACGCGAACATAATGTTATCTTTTCCGTGTATAATGTGCGCTTATTCGCGATATCCCTCTCACTGCGTCGGATAAACACCGAGTTTCATTTCGGCTTCCAGTGCTCATATTCCGCACCTATTCCCAACGTCTGTCTAATCGCTATCTGATGAGATTTCACAACGCGAGCAGCCTTAAAACCGGGCATCCCGCCGCGCCGTTAATGGTCCAATAAAGCCTCTAGTCTCACTCGCTCGCCCTCCCATTCTCATCAAAACTTATGCAGTAAATCCAACACAAAACAGAGCGCCAGCAACAAAGTGCCGAGAAATCGTTTGGCGTTACGTGCGATACTCATTCCGTATACGCGCAAGGTAGATCGCAGGCAAAGCTTAGAATCGTGCTGCCAGCGATTTTATGTCACGTTATAAAACGACAATGTTATTCAAATTTAAAACTCACTTATGCAAGTATCGTATATGAATATAACATCGCAATTCTTATCCATCATCTTTACTGTTGAATTTCCAATGGAGATTAATGATGTTAAAATGTAACTTGATTTTGTTAAAACTGAACATGTTCCTATTGCTTATAGAATATTGTGATGCATTTAATCTTTTCAAATCAAATACAATTTTGTTGGAAAATATAGGTAAAGGATGAGTGGTGGACAAAGCTTCTTTATACGGTATCATAAACAAATTCAACCCGTTGAACTTGCCTAACTTAAGTCCATCTTTAAAAGCTTGAATAGAGTTTTTATTATACTGCTATGTTATTCCTTGTTGTTGCGTGCTATAAAGCGCTAATAAAAATCTTAGGCAATTATTTTACCGAAGTATTTGGGTAACTACGAGGGTTGTTTTTTCTTCAACCTCCGATAGCTCATAAAACCAAGACAAGTGTAAATAATAAAATGAATTTATTACCAAAAGTTAAGTACAGTTTTGAAATTCCTCTGTAGTCTGGAAGCTATGCCCTCCTAGCCACTTTTCCAGTTCACGAAAGAGATGGAAATCGCTTGGCGCTAAGTCGGGGCTATATGCCAGGTGTTCAAAAGAACTCATAGAGATTATTCAAGAGTTGTTGGATTACAGCAGCCGTGTGAGGGCAGGCATTGTTATAAATGAGAAGAACTCGAGGAGACAGCATGCCTCTTCTTTTGTTTTAAACTGTTCTCCGCAATCACCGTCTAGCAATAAACAGCTGCATTGACCTCTAAGTCCCAAATCATTGCTGCCATAACTTTCCTGTTGTTGAATGTTTGTTTAAACTTTTTCGGTTTACTTACAAATTGGATGTATGTGTTAAACAGCCGAATCTACTAACACGTGTAGTCTCAATTACAGTTGTAGTGTTAATTGTGTATGTATTTTGTATCTAAATGCTATATCTAAATGATTGTGCAAATATATTTGCTACTTGTTCAGTCTTGCTCTCAAAACATCCACCTTCCCGTCTGTGTGGAAGATTGCCAAATTGATGCCCGTTTTTAAAAATGGTGAGAAGTGTGTTATTTCCAATTATCGTCCCATAGCGTTATTAAGTTGTTACAATTAGTCAATACCTATCTGATAGTATTGATGCTGGAAGGCAGATAGATGTTGTGTATACTGCCCAACATAAGCTTTTGATCGAATCGACCCTGCTTATTAATAAATTGGACAATATTGGATTTTTGTCTTCTCTTTTGTCTTTTTTTCGTATCTTCTTGATAGAAAGCAATGACACACATGGGATTTGAATCTAATTACTCTGTAGTTCCTCAGCGGAGTAACTTGGGCTCACTTTTGTTCCTTGTATATATATAAACGACTTGTGTTATCCAAAATTGTTATACACAGATGACTTAAAATTATATACAACAATTAATGATTCTTAAGATTGTAATTATTTGCAAAACCAGCTTAATATATTCCACACGTAGTGTATCAATAACAAACCAACAGTTAATGTAAATAAATGTAAAATTGTCACCTACACTCGTAAGACGACCCCAATTATATATACCTATCACTTGACTGGATCTCCTTTACCTAGAGAGACCTCTATGAGAGACTTGGGCGTCATCTTCGATTCAAGACTGACCTTTGCAGAGCATATATCCAATATTTGTACATCAGCGTTGCATATATTAGTATTCATTATACGTGTTACACGACCATTTTCTTCTATAACAGCCATTCTTCCTCATTATTTCGCTTTTGTTCGGTCTCGACTGGAGTATGCGTCCTTGGTCTGGTCACCTTTATACATCTATCAGATACATCTTCTAGAACAGATTCAGAGAAGGTGTTTGAACTTCTTATACTTTAAAAAATTTAATACTTACTCGATATAAAGATTTAGTCACAATACTCTGCTAGAGATATTTAATATTGACTCGTTGGAACTACGTCGAAAACAAGCTGAGTGCAAATTTCTATTTACTTTATTTAATAATGGTCTTGATGTCCCTGAGTTGTTGTATAAAATCAATTTCATTGTACCACGTTCAGGATCTACGTAAACAAATATATTTTATTGTTTTGCACCTAGAACTAACATCGCCATCAGGTTTGCAATGCATAGAATATGTAGTTACTTCAAAGTTTGTCGAATTAGATATACATACCTGCTGTTTACCGTCCCTTTTGACGGTATGTAGACCGCGGGTGCATTAAACACAGCTGAATTCTTTTCCCGTTCTCCTTTTTTTCTTAACCACTGGTGAACTATATATTTTTTTAAGTTAAATTAAAGCAACTAAAGTATTGTAATTTGATATACTTTAATTTATATTACTTATAAGTAACTTTCCAAAACATGTATTTTGAACGCATCAACCGCTTCTTCTGTCGTCGAAAATTATTGACCGCGTAGTTTATTCTTCACGGACGGAAAAAAAAGAAATCATTGAGTGCCAAATCGGGACTGTATGGTGAATAACTCAATTCGATGTTTTGACCGGTTAAATATTGAGTTGTTTGGATCGATGTATGAGATCTCGCGTTGTTATGGTGAAGAATGATCCTACACCGCTGGATATCTTTTCTTATTTCTTCAAAGACTTCTGACAAACAAATGGTTCTGTACCATTCAGAATTAGCCACTCTACGATTCTCTAGTGCCACTGTAGCCACATGCTCGTCTATCCCAAAAAAACAGGCGACCATTTTCTTCGACGTGCTTCTGGCAAGAACAACTTTTATTGGGTTTGGCTCATCTTGTGCATGCTTGTCATAGTAATACCCAAGGATGCCTCAATGTCACGATACACCATATGCCGATCTTGCTTTATCACTTCGTGCACAGCATCGACGCTTTCTGGCACAACAATCGATTTTGGACGACCTTCTTTCAATTCGTTCCTGAATGAACGGCCACGATTGAATTTACTAAACCAGTGATATAGAGTGGTTTTAGACGGTGCTTCATCGCCAAAAGGTGAAGTGAGTTGATCGATACACTGTTGTTGAGGTAATCAACGTCGAAAGTTGTAGTAAATCGTCGCACGAAAATTTTCACAAGATAATTCAATTTTTTGACTGAGATGAAATTTTCAAGACACTAAGCAACACAGATAGCACCTGTATGACAAAACGTTCTGAGTACGCATATAATGTCAAACTTTACGATATATGTGTCAGATGGCGCTTCCATTGTTGCCAATTCTGGACCCTTGTATAAAGTGTTTTTTTACTGTTGTGAAAATATAGTCTCTTACTCAAAATTCTTAGTTCTGTGAAATCAGAAGGTTTTTCGTTACAACGTTGTTCCTAACAAGAATTCTTCCTGTAGAAAGAATTCTGTCAAAGCCCGAATATTTTAATTTTAATCTAGGATAATGATTTTCAACCAATATGATGTGACATATTGCAGAAGTAGCTATTATTTGAATAACAAAATGATCTATAATATTTATTCATAAATAAAATTATTTGAAAATAAATTCCGGAGAATTATTCATAAATAATTTTATTGTGTATTTTAGACTTGCTTATGCTGTTTCTATGTTGTAAATTATTAGCTTGCAATAGTTCATTTTTATGTTTACGCACATAGCAACAGCTTCAAGAATATACATTTCAAGTTGAATTAAAGCATTTAGCGGAATAAAATAGCTTTTGCAGGATGTTAACTGATTAACACCGACAATATAATATTATTACTACTCTTTACTTAAGAAAAACTTCTTTTGCAAAAGAACTACAGCCTCAAGGTAGTACCCTGTATGGTAATTCCAATTGAAATTTCGAGAAATATACAATTTTTAAAGAACTAATTGTCTCAATTTAAAAATTATGTTAACTTAGCTGTATGTGAACGTGTAATAACGTTGCTAGTAAGCTGCAAAATGGGATAAGAACAAGGCTTTTGTGAAATATATGAAAGAAGAAGGATTTAGTCTCGTCTAAATTATATTTAAATTACTGTGTTATTTGAAACATTTGCAATATGACGCTCGTTTCTAGCACTGTGTACAGTTGTCTCATCGGAATAATACGCGATATTATAATCGCCCGAAGAATCAACGAAATTGTCGATAAATAGTAAAAATAAGCTCTCGGCACTGACTAAACCAATATTGTTAGGTAAAAGAAAAAAAGTGAATGTATTATTTTAATCTGAACGTTAGAAATCCCTTCTCGATATAAGCTAGTGAATAAAAAATGCAGGTAGCTGCAATAGAAAATTGGTAAATAAAAAGGCAAGTTTCGATAAGCAGCAAGTTCAAACAAAAACGTTGGGAGCGATTCTAGAACATTATGACAAAAGGAAAAATAGCTAAAGCGCTACATCCAATTGGTTGGTATTCTTCGTTTGTTTGTCGTTATAATGTAAATATCACATGCAAAATCAATACCATTTAATCTACGTTTGAGCTATTTCGTTTGGAAACACAACCCATTGCCATTACAAAGCGGTGAATTAGATTTCGAAATGTCTGTTTTCAGTTTCCATATTTTATCTGTTTGTTTGGCGTGGTAACACAAGGCCATCTAAGATTTCATTGGCTTGTCAAGTGTATAGACACAGTTCTAAGCAACTGTGGTGTAGGATCTCAGGCTCTTATCTTGCCGAGTGAGTTCTTTAATTCAAATTTTCTTAAGAATTATATGTATATTAAGTTAAATAATTGATGTAGCCAAATGGAAAGTTATAAAAGTATATACAGAGTTATTATAAAGTAACGCGTAACATTCGTAATTTCTTTATTTGAAATTATATTGAAAATCGCTACTTTTGGCATCATAAGAGCACTCATATCTGTTATCACTGCGACGATATGATGTCATCGATGATTTTTTTAAAGGAGATCCTGTAGATTATATTGCATTTTTAGATACAACCGGTCTTTATATGTACAGATATGTAATAATGTTATTAATTGTAATCAGAAAATTTTTGAAAAAAAATTGTCGAAAACTGTAATTTATCGTAACTAATTGAATTCAACGGGTAACAAAATTAGAAGATTTACAAAATCTCTACTTATTAGCAAATAAATCGATGTTTTCTCTTGAGAGACAACTTCAACATTAATCAGTTTGATGCCGTTGTTATTTTTTCACACGTTGTTTCCTGAGGCAATGTCACATTGATGTTTACTAAACTTGACCTGATCGATAGGCTACACAGCATACACTCCTGATGGAATGAAATTAAAGCTGCTAGGTGGCCATCCTTTCCACGTACGGGAATTTTGAAAACAGTGTGTTTTCATTCCAGACGATGTGTTTTATAATTCGTTAAAATGCGTGTAAGTACAGTTTACATGTTTCGCATCAATGAAGATAATTTCAAGAAAATTCCATTTAATTACAAATTTATTTTTAAGAGAAACGATATATATATAGATTACGATGGTGGAGTTTTCCACTGTACACGTTGTCTAAGGGATTTTTTTTTAATTTAAACTATAAATCAATTATCGGTAATCAATAACTAATGTAGTAGGTTTTTTTAATGGGATTATTTCTTTTTAATATAGAATTTAGAAAATCAAAAATGAGAGAAAAATTTTATGTGATAAAAAAGCAACACTAGAAACAAAGAAAATCTGTATACTAAAACTGAATATGACATATCCTAATATAACTCGCAGTTCTCACAATAGTAATACCAAAGTATTTCACGCTACCAATAAAATACAGCCAGCTGTAACTGCATATATTAAATGGGATCTGCACTGATCCTCTTTGGCCCATTTTTCATTAAAATGTCGTTTTATAAAACTTGCAGGTATGTAACTTATCTTTGTCACCGGAACTCCGACTAGCTGTACGTTCAAATTTATTGTATTGAAGCTCGTCCTATTTTCCAAGAGCGCCGTAACTTACAACTTTAAATATAGTATGCGGCATTATTCGTAAGATTATTCTGTATTTGGTTGTGCAGTTTGTATTCTGTTTATAAGTAGACAATTTTATCATGGCGCGTTTTTCTATTATTTTCAGGTCGAATGGCTGAAAAATGATGAAGCACTCCGTATGGATGGTGCCCACAAATATCAAATCGTCGGAAATGGAACTGCCTTAAAAATCCGAAAGATAACATTTGCCGATACAGGAGCTTATATGTGCCAAGCTACAAATATTGGTAAGATTTTTTCCATTAGAATAAAGCTGTGTGATTTACAACCACTGTGATAGAGTACCATAGTACTCTACCACAGATATATGTGTGATCCTTTTCGGATTCTGTCTTGTTTCACTTATTCAGTTTGGGAAAAGCTCATATCAATTTTTTGGTATGGTCTCCCAAGTCCTCCAGTGTTTCTCTAATACAAACCATACTAGAAATTTTTGACAGAAGATTAAACCATTTTGCGAGCCCACAATTATGTAACACGGAGACTACAAGAAGACATTGAGCACCTTATGAAATCCATTCCACAACGCGTCAGTGATTGCCATTTGTTATTTAGCAATATATATGTGTTACCAAATAGTTATTAAAATGCAGTAATCATCAAAGCAATACTTCTAATCTAAGAATTCAAAAAAGAAAATTGAAACTGATCTACGTAGAACTTTTTCCATGGAGTGAAAGTTGCTTTCAAATCTAAAATGATTATCAATTTCTAGCAAATATCACAGTAACAAATATATATGCCAAATGCGAGAGTTATTTATTAAGTAGGGCCCGTTTTGAAATAAACATGAAACCAGCAAAAATTAATTTTCTGAATACAATTATCTATTTTTCTATTTAACTCCCTTGGAAATTTAAACGTTCGTCGTAACGAACAACGAGTTTTCTGATATCCTCCTTATAGAACTCGGAAGAGCTAGCAGTTGCTAGGTACCAAAAGAAGTAATCAGACCTCGATTTGGAGCCGAACTATATGCAGTATATCTTGCATTGTCATTAAGCAGTACGACACAGGCTGACAACACTCCGTTTGTTCTTGGTGGCTTGACGTAGTTTTCTTAGGATCTCATAATACATAGTGGCTAAGATAAAAGACGCCCAGAGCCGTACTGTACATGATATTTGAGTCGAACACTCGAGAGGGGTTACATGCTTTCCGACAGCCATTTCAGGTCATATTCAGTTTGCCAGTGTTGCGTTGTCAGTTGTTAGTGGTGATTGTGAATAGGGTTTTCCATAATGCCGTTTTTAATGGAACAAAGTGTTTATTCTTGAAAATCATTTGAAATGTAAATCGTTTGTAACATTAAATGAAAAATTCACAACAAAATATCCACAAACGTCTTTTCGATGAACAGTCCCAAGGAACGTTTTGAGATGTCTCTGTATGTACCGAAGATGTTAATACATGTTCCAATAATGTTTCTTATTTTCATATAAGAAATTCGAACGTAAAAAGTGCGCCAACCATCCCCAGTCTTCTCTAATATATTAGTAATTCACTTTTCTGTAAGTATGTATTTGTACTGCGGACCTCTTTTATCTTGGTCACTCTGTATGATTGTACTAAGAAAATATGTATTTGGAACATTTTTACTTATTTAATTCTTATTTCAAAATGGACCTTTCTTAAAAAAATAATCCTCGTATTTTTTAATTTTCTACCTATCTCTCTACCCTTATCTGTCACAAACTTGCTTTATAGTATAACTTTAAACGCTAACCAGTCATCTCGCCGCATTCATAAATATTTTATATCCTTACGCACACGTACAATATACATATAGGATCAAAGGACTATGCCTGGACGTTCCAGTTAAAATTGAACTGAAAGAAGTTAATAAAACTCTTTTCTAAAATGCTCTAGGTCTTCAAATTGGGACATTTATGAGAGCAAAGAAGCCGTGTATATAAACCGCTGCACACCATTCAACTACTTTTTTCTATTATTGATAGTGGAATTGCGGGTTACAGTTTAAAAAACTGTTGAGTTACAATTCAAAAATATTTTAAAATGCAAAAATCAAAAATTTTGTCTGAATATAAAAAAATAATAATAAAATGATTATTTACAAACATTGAGTTTGCACTGTCAAAAGACAGGTAAAGCTAATTATACATACTCAAAGGGGGACCCAATACTGTACATTGTGTCAGCATTTAAGGTTATACAAACTAAAATGTTATATTTATCCTATTGTACGAGACTGTGTGATAAATAAGTCTCTTGGTTTATGAAAAAACAAAGAAAAATTTTATTTATTTTATCTTGATGCCTTAAGATGATAACCTATGTTCATTAGAAAGTGAACAGAACTGGGGTTATTTTTTAAATAACCAGGATAATTAATAGCAGTGAATAATACATTATTGATTACTATTTGTATTGAAAATAATGGTATTTATTTAAAACTGTGTTTAGAATCTTTATGATATACTATTAATACACAAGAACGCTTGTAGTCACTTTTATGATTCTTTGTTTTAGTAATTGTAAGGTTTGTCGAATATAAACACCCACATAATGGCAACAGAATTTTATAAATTACATTATTATTGTTTAACAATTGCATTCTATGCTTGATTTTGATAAATATACTTGTTTAATGTTTATTTCACTGTATTTTGCTAATACGATATTCGGAAATGGTTTGAAATATTTGATGATTTGTTCAGTTAATTTTTTTGTATACGAAATCCATCCACCTGATCATCAAAACTATTGGGATTGTAAATCGTTGAAAATTTGTTTTGGATAACAATTATTAGTGAGTATGTTGTGTAACTGCTTCAAATTTTCACTTAAGAAGGAAAATGACTGATGTAGCCGATTCTATGTTTCACTGCAATAATCATGTTGCATTGGAAAATATAATGCAAGTATTTGATGTGGTTAGTTGTTGGTTTTTGATACAAACTTAAAATTATTTTATCATTTATATCTGTGATAACTACGGAATTTGGAATCGATCTGTTCCTCCTCTTCCTCGTCTTCCTCCAATGAAAATTGTAAATGAGAATTAAAGGAATGAATAAACTGTCATTCGGCATTACGCAAACAACATAATTAACGAATTTACATACGAACAGTAAATGAAATGACAATGTACAAGTATTAATTACATTGTCAAATAAATAATCCAGTGTTATTATTAATGCTGAAACCCATCGAAACTACAAATTCTTGTTTATAAAACTGATCGTTAAATACAAAGTAACAGTTACTGTAAATAAAATGGGTAATGAAATTTCTTTTTGTACTGTTGCAACTATGGGAAGAATGGGATTCCAATATCTGTCTATAACTTCATTCATAAAGCACATTGGTGAATAACGATCCAAAAAGACATCATCTGTAGAAAGCGTTTTACCCTCAACAGTATCCACGGATGAAAAAAATGTCGTTAGTATTGTAATCAAATCTTTCTGACAAACTATCGACCAAAATATTAGATATGTAGATATATGGGCAAGTGGTACGTGAAAGAAATAATCGAAGCGACTATCGGACGAAGTGGCAATTTATTTCTGAATTTTTGGCGAACAATATAATTTCGATGGAACTGCATTGTATATTAATAATTGTTTGGTAGTTAGATTTTATATTTTATTGCATTTTAAAATTTTTAATCAATTCATTATATTTGTATTTTTGGATACCTTACCAAAGGTGTATAAGTGTTTATATCATTAAATAATTCTACGATTTCATGAATTTAATCAGTCCTATACAGCCACTTTCCTCAGGTTGCACTATGTATAGAGATGGATTACTTCTTAAAAAAAAAACCTAGTTTCGTTGCAAAATCCTCTATAGCGTGCATAATTTTGTGATTGTGAGAATTAGTAACAAAGTTGGTGATACGTAAAGTCTAATGGCATTTTTTAAATTGTTAAGTATTTCATCTATAATATTCTCAACATCAGCAATTAATTTGCTTAAATTCAGATCAACATTACCCGAAATGACACTGAATTTAGGTCCTACATGCTTATGTGCATAGTCTCTTTAAAAATTAAACGATTGTTTCTCGTATTCACATCGAATATGTTTGAAAGCCAACAAATAAATTAGTGTGATACAAAACTAACGTGTCAATCAATAAACCAACATGCGACCTACTCATTCCTATTATTTATTAGAATACCCAGCGGCTGCGAATTCAACGTTCCAAACCGTTCGCGGCGGCAGTTATCGCGAGCGGCCGCTATTTCCTGCATTCGCAACAATTACTGTCCCGTAGGAGTACACGCACACCACCAGCCGCGAGAATAAATGGAATCGGTAAATTAGTCCGAGGTCTGACCGTTTGCCCTCATCAGTAATTACTGAACGCGGTATGCGGTCGGCGTGGTCTTGCGTTGAGATATTGTACAACACTTTCTCCATTGAGCGGGCGATATTATCCAGTTGTCGTTTTACCCGCTGCGGTTATTACGTTTTGCAGGAAAAAAATTATACACTATAATAGTTGGTTTATACTGAATCGTTTCGCGCGATATGTGCTACTTTATTGTCCATGAAAAGTCGTAATAGTAACTAGTGAGAAAGATATTTCCGTTTTATGATGTTACTTAAAGCGGTAATCCCGGTTTCTTTACATGCAGTGGAGTTATACTATAAGTTTTACTAATCCTATCGTACGATGACCTATTGCACTATAAAACTTACTTTATGATTGCAGTACGTGGCGCTTTAACGCTCTAATGCATTGTAAAATGGGTGTTGACCTTTCTACTATAATTTGCAATAAAAACGTTGTTTCGTCATTCAAACATACAGATGATACGAGGGCGACCTGAAATGTTTCCGCAATCGGTAAAAGATGGCGCACGATGGGTTGAAGTGGATTCACTGGTCACCAAGGGCAACCCTTTCGTGGCATCTATCAAAATTTCAGACGTCTACTGTCAATAGTTGTTGTTTAAGAGTGTGTTTTGTGTAGCAAGATGGGCAGTTTCGCAAAAATGGATAAAATCGAATTTCGTGCAGTGATAAAGCACTACTGGATGGCTGGGAAAACAGCTACGGAAATTCGAAATATTTTGCTAGAGGTTCATGGCGAATGCATTCCACCATGTTCGACCATCGGCTTCTGGGTAAGCCAGTTCCAATGTAGCCGCACAAGCACAAGTGATGAACCACGAAGTGGACGCCCAAAAACCGCTACCAACGATGAAGTACTCAACAAGATTCATGATATCGCCTTCGCCGATCGCCGATTGAAGCTGAAAGAGATAGCAGAGACAACAGGCATCTCAGAAGAAGGCGTTGGCCATATCCTACGCGAAATATTGTATATGAAAAGCTTTCGGGGCGATGGTTACCGCGTTGGCTCTTACCGGAGCAAAATCGAAATCGGGTAACCGTTTCGGAGGAGTGTCTGGTCAGGATCCAACGCATTCCAAGGGATTTCTTTACGCGTTTCGTAACCATGTATGAGACATAGATCCACTACTACATACCAAAGACCAAGGAACAGTCGAAGCAGTGGACTTTTCCAGGCGAATCTGGAACACCATTTGACAAATTGTATTGATCTTCGAGGAGACTACATTAAAAGATAAAAATAAGAAACCACACCAACACCGTGTTGTTCTTGTTAATTCCGGAAACATTTCAGGTCGCTCTCGTATGTGGTTAGTATGATATAAATTAGTAATTGCTAATCATACTACGGAAATCGTCTGTCTACGAGTATCTGCATCCGTAGCCTTGTTTAAATAACCTCAAAACATGTCACTGTATCAAATTTCTTTGAATGTCAAAATTTTGCGCGCGTTTCTATAAAGATGCTGCTGGAAGAATTTCTCCGTTATCAATAGCCCAAAAGGAGTGAATTAAACTGCTGGTAAAACATTGACATCCAATTCAAATTCTATGCTTTTCCAGCCAACAAACAGTAGTGTATGTTTTAAACAGTTGACACAACTAGTGGAGACTCTGAAATGGAAATATACTACGATCTATCAGAATAGAAGTTTGGAGAGTAACAGGTCAATTAAAAACTGAATGAACGCAACAAAGTGTTACTGAAGACTTTGGAGTGAATCTAAACGTAATTTATAGACTTCGAAATCGCTCTTTGAAAGGTCAACATCAACAACAGCAAGAGACGATCGATAACTGTCACAACTAATATGTAGAAAATGCAGTTTTGAATTAACCCGGCTTCCATCTGAATTTGGTACTGCCCCTGGATGGCTAGTATCAGCGTAAACAATAAGAGATCATTTATATACCTCTGACTTATTTGTCCAAAAATTGAAAAAGGTTTGCATTGCCCTTGCTGCGACAGCATAAAGTAACCTATAGAACATGAGCTAATAGCCTATCAATTGTAGGTGTAATGAATAGGGACGGGTCCTATTCAGTGACGAATTCAGACTGACGTTTGTTGTTACGCACGTTCAGTCTTCCGTTATAACGGGACTTAGATATTTTCTTGCTTTAATTGTCTGCTATTACAGACGAAGCTTCGCGGGACAAATTTATCTATATTATGTCGACTTCAACTCTGTAATTTTTCTTATCGGTGCACACTTCACACCACTATAGTGGTAGATGTTTGTTTTTCCTTCTGGGCGCAGTAGCAGGGTGCTGTATAGATATTTGAACATAGTGTATTGTTTTGTAACGAGAACGCCTGGGTAACCGCGAGTATCATTGCATACTCTTTTAGCGCTACTATCGCCCTTTACCAGGCGTTCACGCTCCGAGAGATAAGATTGGATTCCCCTCGAAGCAGCTAGTTAGGGACAGATTTCCTATAATACATAAACTGAAAGATACTATCTGCCACAATACAAATGAATAAGAATTGACATATTTAAACAATTAAATAGGGCAGGGTCCTGTATAAAAAAGATACTCACACATTCATATAATATAGGCATGATTACATGCTTTTAACAAAGCTCCTGAAGCATTTTAAGAAAAACGAAACGTAGTAAAATATTAGCCACATACATGGTGCGGTTGTACTTCATACAGTAAAAGAACAAAGTGAATGCATACATATATACATGCTAATTACATTTGCAACTAACTCAGTAACAACTTATTTATAGAACCATATGATGTATATGGACATTTACACGACAAAACAAAGTTCTGTGAGAGTCTTTTGAATAAATTAAAGAAAAGATATTGTATAATTCTCTACTATATCCAAAAGTTTGTCAGTGATTTTAGGATGGATGCTGTATCGAACATATGTACATTTCGCCTACAGAAAGAAGTTATATAGTTCCATCCCTGTTTTTATATATCAGAATCGATACAAATATATTCTGATGTTGTTTGTTCAAAATTTAATAGGACTTTCGGTGAATTAGGTCACCGAACCAATAAATTCCCCTTAACATGATTCCATTTCATTCCCATCATATACATCCATCTTCACACTTTTGCCCGTTATTAATTTCGCCGCATTCACCCGTCTTCGCACGCCCGGATCCGTTTCTGTTAGTTCGGAGACGTTGTTCCGAATCCGAAATCCTTCAGTCCCTTCCGTATTAGCCATAAATCAAAAGCGGTATCCGTCTAGTTGGCGCGTTAGTTGCCTTACTCTGCCTTATCATAACTCATTTTGCTTGTGTTCCGTTACAGGTGGCTTAACGAGGGATATAAGTTCCTTGGTGGTGCAGGAACAACCCACGCCCAGTAAGTACATTCAATATCTGTGTGTAGTAATGCTATCGCTACTAATCGTGCCGTCGCTGCTTTAACGTGCAGTTTATTTCTTGCTCTTTAAATGAAGCAAAACGCTGTAATTGAGGTTGGGCACGTATTTTAATCGATACCCTACGTTGAAATTAATCCGGTAATATATTACGTTGCTAGATATATAATTTATTTCAGTTCGCTGATATTATTGGTTTTGCAAACTATTTGGATAATTTACAAATAAAAATGATTTACTACTAATTTTAATACCTATTTCATAAATAACAATTGAAATTCATACAAAATGCTTCAACAGTGATTAAGTGAAAAAGCGGCAGTATCTCTCGAACTACGACCGAATTGTTTATTCTGCGTACTTAGCTACATAACCAATGTTTCAGAGAAATCTTTCCACTTTTCTCAAAGTTGTAGAAATCTTTATATTAGTCGTAATTTTTAAAATTGAAGTGGGTGAAGGTTACATTTAAACCATATAGCTAGAGAAGGAAAATAGTTGAGGCTATGATTAAAATTTTCTAAGGAAGCTAATCAAAATTGGCGACATAAATTCTCGACCTGACAAGCTTATACAGGTTCAAGCGCGTTCAAACTCGATCACGGCATACATGCACATACGCGAGATCTACGCTATACATATGACGGTTCGAAGAGTTATAGTTTTTAGTAACCACCCCACCAACGTGACTAGCGCATGAAAATATCTGAATGAATCTTGAGTACGCGCGCTCATTAAATTTTTAACAAAAGAAGGGCATAAGCCTAATCACATTTAGACAGCGTTTATAGTGATTCATCTCCTTCGTATTCCATTGTAAAGAAGTGGGCAAAATGTTTTTGTTTGGGGTAAGTATCCCTGAAGGATGCTGAACGCTCTGGTCGACCAATTGTAGTGATAACGCCTCAACAAATTTCAATTACTGAAGATTTAGTGCTAAACGATTGCGGTTTGAAAGTGAAGGAATTAGCAGTGATAACAAACTTATCCGAAATAAGTATGCACCTAATTCTCCATAACCGTTTGGGCATGAGTAAAATTGGTACAAGGTGCCATCACAACTTCTTTCTGCTCTCCAACGTGAACTTCGAGTCGAATCTGCGCGGTCGTTTTTAAATATGTGTGGAGATTGTCATAGATGATAAAATAATAGTTCTGTTTTACGATCCTCTATCGAAAAGAGACCGGATGAGCCTCGTCCCAGAAAGACGAAAATCATTCAATCAACGAAAAGAGTGATGGCCACAATATTCTGAGATTGTTAGGGCATATTGCCAATTGATTTTAAAGAGCGCAATACGACTGTGAACGGCACATATTATGGGTCTTTATTATATAAACTAAGGAACAGTATTCGTGCAAAACGTCGAAGGTATGCCATTATTGCACGACAATGCTCCCGTTCATACTGCCGCCGTTTCACAAACTGTCATCCGCGAATGTTGCTTTCAAACATTGGAACATCCACCGTATAGTCGGATATGGCTCCTTGTGATTTTTATTTATTTTCTAATTTTAAAAAAGACCTTAGGGGATGTTGGTTTAAGGACTACAGTGAATTGCAAGCAACTATTATAGAACATTTTAACGAAAAAACTTCAAATTATTTTTACAAGGGTGTCGAATTATTAGTTAATCGTTGTAATCAATGTAAGTTAAGGGAGATTACATTAAATAATAAAATTTCTTATATTATTCCAAGTTTCTTTTTCTTTATATAAGGCCGAGAATTTATGGCGCCTACCTCATATATATGTAATATATATATATATATGCAATATATATATATATATATATATATATATATATATATATATGCAATATATATATATATATATATATATATATATAATTCCTGACAATCGATTTCGGCTATTTGGACACGTGCTTAATTTAGAATACCAAATTGTGAGGATTTATATTATATCATATAGTTTTTAGTAACATAGAAAAGCAAATCGGTATATATGTATATAATGGAAAAAATTTTAAACAAACTGTATATTAATGCAATAGAACTGCAACTATCAAAGGAAAACGAGTCAGATACTAAGTAACAAAGATAATACAGAAAAATGCAAAATAAATAGGCTCACATGATGGTTGCTATCTAGATACGGAATTACTCCCTGTTGCACTTTAAAAATATTAATCGTAGTAAGCGTTGATCGAAATATTAATTAGTCCGTTCATTTACTGGAAATGTTAACGTGTGGTAGTCAGTGCATAGTTCCCTTTAACTACTTTTTTAAAAAAAGAATAGATTTTGCTAAGTATACCATTAAAAGAAGTATAATAGACCGCAAGAGGAAATTGAAAAACATTTACGAAGCATAAAAGGATGAATGGATGCATAAACTTATGCACATTACATGAACAAAATAGAAATATTGAATTAATATACACTCATAGACATAATTATCGAATATTTTTACAGTAATATGCATGGTATCTTATTAAAATAAGAAATTTCATAATTTTGTGGACATACAACATAACTATCAAAATTACTATTGCATGTACGAGGGTAAGCTGAAAAAATTCGGTATCTAAAGCATAACAAATAGCAATATTTCAATGAAATGTGTTTTATTTTTCGACATAAACTTCTTCAAGATCAACGCATTTATTTAGTAACTGCTCAAATTTCTTTATGCCTTCACAGCACTCATTTTCCTCGAACTCCTCAAAATAGTGATCCACGGCAGCTATCAGCTCCTCATCCGAAGCAAATCTCATACCGCCGAGCTGTTTCTTAAGCTTGGAGAAGAGATAACAGTCCGACGGATCTAAATCCGGCGAATAAGGGGGACGCTCAAGCGCTTCGAATTTTAATTTGGTTAATTTTGCTTGATGGAAAAGGATTCTTGGTTTGCTTTCTTCCGGGTCTTTTTTCTGCGATAGCTGCCTTCAATCGATCGAAAGGTTTAGAATAGTATTGTCCAGTAACAGTTTGTCGAAACCATTACCTTTCCTACCGAGAGCCGGTTCACCACTGTTTTAATTACTGTCTACGATCAGCTTCCACAAATTTCAAAACTTTTTGCACACTTTCTGCAGAAGTGGCTGTTTTTGGGCGTCCAAAACTGGGATCGCCATTTACGTTCGTACGACCTTTTTTAAATTCATTCATCCATTTGCAAACAGTCTTAAAAGAAGGATCATCATCGCCTAACATATTTACCATATCAGCATAAATTTCTTTAGGCGAAAAATACTTTTTCCGGGGGTATTTAATTACTGCACAAATTTCAATGTTGCCCATTCTTAGAGAGCGCCAAAAGTGCTCCACCTTGAACGAGTGTACACAACAAACTACTTGACAGATCGACATGAAGTTCAACACGTATGTCATTGAGTCATAAAGCTATACAATAGCGTCAATGATTGCTTTCACATAGCTCCATCTCATAGTTAGTTACCGAATTTTTCAGCTTACCCTCGTACTATTTCATAACAAATACGCTACTACAACTATTTACTGAAATTCGAACAAATGAGAATAACACACATTAAATTATTTAGAATAACTTCCGTTGGTGTTTCAATGATAATTCAGTTTCCTTGTTATTGCCAACGTTAAATTTAATAAAATTAATTTTCGTAACATTTTTAATTAATAAAAATTTCACGATTCCTGGTAGGATTTGTGTAAGTGGATACGCCCTATCGGGAAGCGTGAAATTTTTATTAATTAAAAATTTGACAAAAAATCAATTGAATTAAATTTAACGATGGTGTAACAAGGAAACTGAATTATCAATAACACACATTGTTTCATCTTTATACGAAGACTCACCCCAACTGACAGAGCTGCTTAAATGGTACACGTCCACCATTAAAACTTTTTTGTAGAAAAAAAAATAAACCTATTTTTACCATGAATTTCAAGAGCAAATGTGCATATCCATTTTTATTGCAACAACCGTTGAGCAACACCCGAATAAATTCATAATACGGCACTGAAATAACAGCTGCAACGGAATAAAGGTATTCTTTCGATTTTAATTTGGCAAGATACTGTGTCATTCTATTTTTTAGAGGTTTGATTGCTGTATTATCACTGCGTTAATCTTTTAATCATTTTATTAGCAAATCACGGTCACTAAATGAATATTTCTTTTTAATTCAATAGAACAAAATGACTACTGAAACTTATATGTTTCAACTACATTGATGCCGTTTGCTGTATAACAATTCCAGTTGTTAATTGGTTAATTCTTTCTTTTATGTACAGTCTAGCAGTATGTATACATACATTAGGATAATAATCCATCATACAGGTTGTTTCAAAAAATGTGATTAGGATATTGCAAGAAGCAAAAACCGTTGGTAGACACGTATCCTACTTCCAAACGGTATCTAGTTGCAGAGCTTTTTTAAATTTTTGGATCTTATCATTGAAGAGACTCTATATATAGGTCACCAACGCTTTAAAAAATCAATATTTCATTACTAAGGTAGTCAGATGCTACTTCCATGTTATCAAAGTTTAATTGCAATAACTCACTAAATTATAAATTTTCAGATTGTCAACTTGTCTATGTTCAGATACATACTTCATATTTTAAAGACTGTTCAGCTTTACAGATGTGATTGTATTTAAATTTTCAATGATAACTAATATATGCAGATTCGATATACCATTATGCCCTTCTATGATAAATTATATATTTAAAATTCTATTCGCATTTGATAAAATTCTGATCGATTGCAAAGATTTATTTCATAGAATTCCAAAGCATATAAATAGGTCATGTTAAAATTAAATACTTCCGCGTAATGTCGTATTTATTGCTTTATTCTGATGGGATTCGAATTTTCATTAGACAAATCAGTTTATATAAATAATTTCAGTCGTATTACAATTTGCCCGATAAACAACCCGATAAATTTTATTTGTGATAATAGATAATTATAAATTTTATCTTGGCTATTTGATTCTAATGTTGAAAATCAACTTGTCTACACTGAATTTATAGCATTATTATTTATGATATAGAATTATTGTTTGCTAATCGAATATTTTAAATTGTATTGAAATGATCTATATCTGCTCATTTTACGAAATTTAGCATCGCCAAATGAGGAAAGAAGATTTTTCGCATTCCACGAGTGGGGAATTTCTGTTTATGAGCCTTCTACATGCCGCTTGTACCATCAGATACAGTCGACCGATATTATCCCCGGAACACAGGTAAATAACTTCTGTAATTACACGTAACGTTTTATGTAAATGATCAAAGGGTTGTGTTCGATTTACACCGATTGTAAATTCACAAACAGATCATAAATCACAATATTGATACGTCGTTCCTTTGTGTATCGGCCAATGTTGGCAACCCTTGCACAAAATTCTGACACAAGCAGCTGAACCTGTACTATGAAATTATGGGAGGTAGAGTGCATTCGACATGAGAACGTGAGTTTATGTTAGAAGGTAAAATTCACTGGGGATAAATGTCCAAGCAATAATACGCTTACTTCTAAAACTGGCATCGTCCTTGAAGTTATTTTCAATAGAACGTCATAAATCATTATTGTTTCGTAAGTAATAGAAACAGCTTTATGATATCAAAAAAGCAATAGTTATTAAAATGTTCATTTACTTATGTACAAATTTAGGTAGCACACGCCACTGACAAGATTTAAATTTGTTGCCGCGAAAAATTCGCTGACGATCGATGTACACTATTTTTCATATTGCAATATTCCGAAGGGGGATTAATAATTATAGACCCTAACAAACAGCACTAATAAAGAAATCTTACTTGTTTTTAGAATTGGCAATCCTCCAAAACATAACCGTCAAAATTTACGCTAGCGTATGTTATAATGCGTATAATGGCAATAACAAAATATGCTATTGACTTCCTTATTATAAAGAAAATTAAAGTAATTAAAAAATAATTAATGTCCTCGCATATACATTTACTTTCCTCGATATTAGTTTCGTTTCAGTTTTATATAGTTAGAATTAGCGCCGTTTAAGCTGCAACCAATTCAACACCCAATAAAATAACTTTCAAATATATATTCGGTAAAAGAATACGCTTGTGCGTTTTTCAGGACAAGAACATTTTTCCTTTTTGAAGTGAGCGGCTCAACGGTGTTATAAGCTATTTTAGCTTGTCATAACCGCAGGAGCCTTAGGTGTAGAAAAGTATGTGTAATGGTGTAAAGGTGTAAAGTGTTCCATAGCCTCGCCGTAAATGGTAAAGTGGCGTTACTTTTTCAACGGTCAATGGTGATTCGGGAGCATTCCGAACTCGTCCGAAAAAGTACCACCATTGTACCTAACGGACGTTGGTTTCGAACATACGACACCTGAGTTGCCAAATTCAAATGCTGTCCCTCGTGTATCAATTATCGTATCAATTACGAGGGCGACCTGAAATGTTTCCAGAATCGACAAGAAAAACACTATATTAGAATGGTCTTTATTTTTATTTTGCGATGTAGTCTCTTCGAAGGCCCATCCATTTTTTCAAACGGTGCTCCGGTGTCTTCAAGCCGTCGGAAAAGTAGGATGTTTCGAGGTCTGAAAAATAGCCATCTCTAGCGGCGATGACCTCCTCATTCGAGGCATATGTCTTTCCTACCAGTGTTTTTTTCCGCTGCAAACGAAGCCGTTTCTCCTTCAATACAGCATCGAATCGGGTCAGTAAATCGCTGTAGTATTGCCCAGTGATCGTCCTTCCCTTCTGCAGATAGTCGATGAGGATCACACCTTGGGAACCCCAAAACATGGTCGCCAAGGCCCTTACAGCCGATGGAACGGTCTCTGCCTTCTTCGGAGCCGATTCACCCAGAAAAGTCCACTGCTTGGCCTGTTCCTTGGTCTCTGGTATGCAGTGGTGGATCCATGTCTCATCCGAAACGGTCACCCGATTTAATTTTTGCTCCGGTGTGAGCAAGCGCGATACCTATCGCACCGAAAGCTTGTTCATGCCCAAAATTTCGTGTGTGGGATATGGCCAACGCCTTTTTCTGAGATGCCTGTTGTCTCTGCTATCTCCTTCAACTTCAATCGGCGATCGGCTAACACGACATCACGAATCTTTTCGACCATTTCATCGTTGGTAGCGGTTTTTGGGGCTTCCACT
The DNA here is from genome assembly GCA_023509865.1 of Trypoxylus dichotomus. NCBI lineage: Eukaryota > Metazoa > Arthropoda > Insecta > Coleoptera > Scarabaeidae > Trypoxylus > Trypoxylus dichotomus. The sequence continues at coordinate 38,779,892 of CM042074.1, read as the reverse complement.
GAGTGGTTCGTCACTTGTGCTTGCGCGGCCACGTTTGAATTCGCTCACTCAGAAGCTGATAGTCGAAAATGATAGCATACATCCACCATGAACCTCTAGCAAAATATTTCAAATTTCCGTGGCCGTTTTCCCAGCCATCCAGAAGTGTTTTAACACCCCACGAAATTCGCTTTTATCTTTTTTTGCGAAACCGCTTGACTTGCTACACAAAACACACTCTTAAACAACAACTATTGACAGTAAGCGTGTGAAATTTTGACAGTTGCCATAAGAAAGGTTACCCTTGCCGACCAATGAATTCCCTTCAACCTTCGTGCGCCATCTCTTACCGATTCCGGAAACATTTTAGCAGTCCTCAGGAAATGAGAAGAAAACGACTTAAACAGATATATTTTCGCTCTTTGTATTTGTTTCTCTGCGTATTATTTAAACGTAATTTATACAAAATCAGTTCGTCATAGTTATCACTAACCTATACAGCAATTATTTCTGATAAAATCCATCCCTATAACGCAATAATTATACGGAATATTAAGCTCTTATCTGAAATAGCTCTTCTATTAAAAATCTGGTAACGTTCAGAGCTATCTCCAAGAAAGCAATACTTCAAAGTCTGGGTGACAGTTTATACCAGTAGTAGTTGGGTTTACCTAATCCATTTCATCTCACTTACTTTCGGTCAAGTAATAAGTCAATCATCCATTACCGAATTCCAATTGGGTGCGTGTTAGACGGTGGACCAAAGTTTGCAGTGACCGAACTCATAGCCCGAAGCGGTCAATCAGCGCTAACAACCGATCGGAATTGCGGTAAATCTAGCCGAGCAGGGGCGGCTGCGAATTGACAAACGTGCGCGCAAACCGAACCGTGCTTGATTGCCGAGGAATAATTGCATCGAGAATGAGTATTGGACCGAATAGAAACGGCAATTGTAGGCGGGAAAACGCCCCTCGCTTAACAATTATCTTTCTCCGAATAAGTAGCACACACCTTATGTTCTAACAAGCTGCCGTGCTTTGAATGCATAGTGTTCGATACAGAAAGACGATAAGATTTAACTGTTGGAAGCGTTAATTGATGAATTTTCAAAGCAATAGCTATTAAAGTGAACAATAGACCCCGAGATTAGCATTGAGTATCCCATTATTCGTGCACATTAGGTCCTTCGAAGCGAATATATTTAATGAGAGTTAACTTATTAACAGCACGATAGTTTAAATTTAATCTAGAATTAGTATCGTATTTTACCTATCAAATAATAAGTAAAATAGGGACGCACAATAATTTCATCCTTTTTCTTATTTTTTTTTATCACAGTGATGATGTATGCTATGCTGGTATTAGTCCCCCCCCCCTCTTCCACCCATTATTTAAAACAATCTTTTTGTCAATTCTTACATACTAATGGTAAGATTGTATGTTGATGAAACAGGCGAAGAATAAAACCAAGTCCGTCGAAATAAGATACCTACGAAACAAAAGTTAAAATCACAAATGATGAAATTAGAAAAAGAATCGTAGTGAAACTATAACTATTTGGACACCTAACACTAATGAAGAAGAAAGAGAGTATGATAAACAAGAATGCATCATGAAGTAGATTTAGAACATCATGGGGCATTGTGGAGAATCTCCAGAAAACAAAATTAACTTGGATTAAGATGCAGAAATCCGCGAAAAACAAACGAGAATGAGCCAAATCTAGTAAATTACTAATAGAGCGATGTGTTTACGTACACAGGGTATATGCCCTGCATCATTTTGGAAGTATATACAGATCAGTTCATTCATACTTGACGGACGCTATATTGATGAAACGACAGGGCGTTCACTTCTATATCTACAATGCATTTACGCATAAATTGTTTGTTATAATTCGTTTACAGGATAATTAGCAATGGCATGCATTACTATTCGAATACACTACTGTCCATATTTGTAGAAGCTACTGTAAAAATATAGAAATAATAGAAATATTAATACTAATACTTTAATATTCCGCATTATACATTTCAATTGTATTTTGACCGATTTATAGTGCAATTTACATAAACAACGCCCTAACGTAGCATACTTTAAAACTAGTATGCATTTCTCGATACCTATCTTATTTCACGAAACGGTTCCAAGAAATAAATTATAAAAATACCAGAATATGCATACGTATAAGTATTTTGAATAAAGCGTCAGTTTAAAATGTGTTATCAAGCGTCTAAGATCATAGTAAAAAATGCCGAAGCAACACGAAATACCAATTAAAAATCGTTCAGCCACTATAACATTACGTGGTGAAGACTATTTAATAGCACAACTCCCTAAAAATATAAAGGTATCAAAAAAACTGAGCATTTATGACTCTTAGGAGAATGTAGGAAGCAGGTTCACTTCATAATAGGAAACGATCAGGGCGAAAGAGAGTAACAACAGTCGCCGAGGATCAGTTTGTTATAGTATCTTCGAAACGAAATAGGTTTCTTATCGGCCCAGAGATCACAATGTTATATTAACATTTTATATTTTCCGTTTGTTTTTCGTTGTTAAACATTCTTTTCGTGATGTCAAATATCTATTAATAAATATAACTATATATTTGGGTCCAAATCAAAGAAAACGTCAATTTTATAGTCGTCCCCATAACAATGTACTCCAGATGTTTTGCTTACTTGCTACAAAATAGTGTTGCTAATTATGATAATTAAAATCCAAACAAGCTAAAGCAACAGCTCTCCCGTATTAAATATAAAATTACGACTCATATCAGATTAAAAAATATTGAAAGATATAAACAAAAATACTATAACCATAAAAACTTAATATAAGAAATATATAATAAAGGAAAGCGATCCAATACTGTAAATATAGGAAAAATTCTGGAAAAAGTGTTAATACGCATCTAAAAACAACATTCTTAAATATGAAAAACCACAACTAGTTTCTAACCACAAAAAGGGCAAAAGATATAAATAATATTCAATCATTTTTCATCTGCAAACAGATGCATCTGTAAAAACTATGCTTAACAAGTAACATTTAAAGTATTTTTTCTTTGAGTAGGTGTATTAAATATTTTATTGTTAAAATAACGTTAAGCAAAAAATCTATTGGGAACAAATTTGGCGACCCTGCTATCCAAAGAATACATCCATGGTTACTCATTAAATACTTTCTAAATGTAATAATAATATAATAGGGCAGCACAAGGAGTATTGACGTTTTTAGAGGGTTATTACGGAAATACAAAGGAAACTACCCCAAGAAACACATCTAGTTTCTTGAGTAGTATTGGCTTCTAAAGCTTGTCGTGTTCGAGGAATATTTTAGAAAACTCCAGCTTTTAAATAACTCTATAAGAAATCAGGGCTGATCAAATCCGTTGACCTTGGCGGCCAATTTAAATTACCATGTTGGTATATAAGTCGTCCAGCAAACATGTTTCTTAGAACAGCCATGCAAATTCGCGCAGTATAGCTTGCTGCTCCTTCTTGCTGGAACCATAAGTCGTTATGCTCTACCCCAACTCAGCAGGTAGAAAATGTTGGAGCATACCGTTGAGAAGTTTCAGACATTCTACGGCCATATTCGAAAAAGTACGGGCGAAGAATTCCAACTCCAGCCACTCCGCACCACACGATAACTTTTTCGGAATGCAGAGGTTATTCGCGAATATGCTGAGGTTCTTCGGCAGTCTAGTACCGAGAATTCTTCGTATTCACAGAATAATTTTCATATTCAAACTTAATTTTGTTTTTTTATATTAATTGTCGAATTCGTATTCCCTACTTAATATACCAACGTTGTATGAAATCCTTATTCGCTATTTCCAAGTTTATGAAAATCGGAAAGCGTTTCAAACCTTTTTCGTTTATTGAAGACTTTCCTTACGATACAATGCATATTATATGAATAACCAACATTTTATCCGTTTTTGAAGCAATGTTTTCCAAGATAAAGAACGCTGTAAATACAGCTTTCTCGTTGTATTAGTGCTGTATTTACAGCGTTTTCTTATCTTGGTATTATTTTCTAGGCATTCTTTTAGACAGTGTCTTCCACTTTAACAAAGTTTAATCGCGTAACATTTTGTCATTTTGTTTAACGCACTGTGCGAACACAGCATTAAACAAATGCAGATTACGAAAACAACACTCCGCTGATGAGATTGAGCTACCGTAGCTGCTTGCCTATAATATTATGCAACTTACTAGTCCTCGTTGCATTGATGGAATATTGCTTCGTAAAATCTCACTCTCATTACTACGATACTACTGACTATTGTTACCTGTGACCGAATCAGCGCACAAATAAATTGAAGTAGAGTAAATAACCTTGTTATGCTTTACTAAAAGGAGTTAGAAAAAAAAAACGTTGATGGTTGTTCCGATACCTAGACCACGAGTTCTTTATATATACATAATAATATATATAATACTACACTGTTTTAAACAGATCCATCTGAAATATCTCGATAACGAAACGAAATATTTAAAGACACCGAAAAATGTTGATGTTTGATGTCCGGGGGATTTCTTTTAACTTATATGTTGCATCAATGTACGTCCTCCTAAGCTCGTTATCTCCCACTGGTCTGATTTTCGAAGTAGCATTATCCTACCTATGATACGTCAAATTGTGGAGATTTCATATTGATTATAATGGTTTTCTTTATATTTTAAAATTTAGGAAAAAATATTTTTATCTCCATACCATATTCTTATTGGACTCTAATTCTTTTTACGACTTATAGTTTAAATAATTTGGTTATATTTTATTACCCAAATATAATACAGTATTGTATTACCTTAAATGTTATATTTTGAGGAAAGTGTTAAAAATTCTCAAATTGCCTTTTATTATTTTCACAATATTAGCTCAAAATTTAGTTGCACCAAGTGTCCCTACAAACAGTCTATACGTTTTAGTGCTAATGTAACATATATTATTGCCTTTGCTTCAAATGCTTATTATTGATGTTATTTAATTTTGCAGGAATATGTGTGTGGTGACAAGGGTGTCCACTGCTCTTGGGGAAAAGCTGTTAATGTTGCCAATAGATACGTTTATGCCACACAACCGGATCGAGACAGGATATTAATCATTTCGAAAATACAAATGGTAGTCGTTGACGTAAGTAAAACTAACGCAAGACTTTTAACAGGTTATTCATGGTTTTTGCGTATCCATCATAAATGCTTTAAAGGGGGCCCATATGCGCTCGGCACAATTTCTATAGTTCTATATAATTTTGTAGTTCCTCTATAAACATTTAGTAACAGTATAAGTAGGAAATTATCCAGAATTTACATTTCTGAACGTAAAGAAATAGCACAGCCACTATTTTGTCAATATCACAACTGTTAGATATGTAGGGGAAACACCTGCCGTGTAAACGTATAAATACGATCGAAATTTCTCTAATTCGGCAGTGTTAGACAAGCATCCTATGAAATCAGGCATTATCTTTTAGTGTAAAAAAGCCTCTAAACATTTTCAAAAATTTATGTGTTGTTAAATAGATATATATATATCGAAGTACACACGTCAGTTAACAAAAATTCCGAGAACTAAATTACTATCCGAGAACAGTTATAATAGGTATGGTTCTCAAACCGAGCTATAGCTAAGAAAAAGACGATTCCATCATCTTATCAACAGTTTAAACAGTTAAAGTTGGGCAATTCGTCCAGAAAAATTACGCTAAGGGGAATAATCAAAAACTGGCTTGAAGGAAGTGCTCATCGATAGTTCGGTTAGCCCCTTAGGGTACTGTAACCGCGCAACAAATAAGATGTGATTTAAATTTATCAGTAACAAACAGACCTGTAGAACAAATTTTATCCGGCATTAACTATTTTCGGTGCCTAAAAAAGGTTTCAAAATCACCCCTAAACGAGACACGTAAGCAGGCAAGTCCGAAATTTGCACAAGATCGTATGAGATGGGAACATGAGTGGAAGAAAGCCATACTTTCTAACAAGAAAAAATTTTAGTTGATGGTTTCAAATACTATTAGCACGATTTGTGTAAGAACACTGAAGTTGCAATGAGCCAAAATTTTGGTGGCGTTAGTGTAATGGTTTGGGCGACTTTGCCCGTAACAATAGAATCCCTATGTTTTATTTCTACGCGAATGAATTCTAATTCTCATATACAACTTCTGGAAATGGTTCTAATACACTTTGGTCAACAATTGCCGACGCAAGACTAGATATTTCATCAAGACAATGCACCTGTCCAGAATTCCAGACAAACAAAGGAGTGATTTCATGAAAAGGAAACCAATTTACTACAATGGCCTGCTTGCTAGTACGATCTGAACCCAATAAAAAATCTGTGGGGTATGCGAATAATGACCAGTACGATAGTTAGTCCAGCCAGCATCGCGGTCATGACACTCTAGGACAAATTTTCGGGAACTATTGTAACAAAATTTAAAAAAAAGTACGTTTTCTAGCTTATAAATTAGGTAGAATCCAAAAATGCAAAAATATGCTGTATTCTATTTAAGATATTAAACTTCGTATTTTCGGCAAAATCGGAAGAAGTAGAAAGTTGCTAAATGGAATTTTAAGTATGGTGTAAATCATCTATCTAAAATATCAACGAAATAGTCTTATAAATGAAAAGATGAATAAAAGGCTAAACCTATGCCGTAAGAGAAGCATACATGTAATATCTATTCGAAATATGTTACAGGTGGTTGCTACAGATAAATACCCAGTAGACTTACATTACGTTCAGCACTTAGATCAAATCTGGGTACTGAATTGGAGGTCCTTGAATAATACTGGTGTGAAAACCATACAGGTATGTAAATAATTGTATGGAATCTATATATTTAGTGTACGGGTTATATTTAACGAGGAATATGTAAAAATATTAAGTTATACAATAGCAAAGAAACTAAATATAATACCTAAATTATTGAATTTGAATTTAATCATATGGAAATTGTGGTAGTTAATGTACTATAAACATACATTTACTTTCCCAAAAAGGTATATAAAGTATTAAATTAGCTACTGATGTGAAGCTCTTTATCACGTCCTTTCACTCATAATTATATTATCTTTTAACAAAGTGCTCTAGCTTGAAATACTCTTGGGCTATAATTAATAAGAAACTGATATTTCTATAAACGCTGTTTCTGAAACCCTTTTAACTTCTTCAACTTGTTATAAGGTCGCTGGGTCTCTTATTTTTGACATATTAATGCTCTATCCGCCCTACGGTTTTACGTTTCACCCCTAATTACGGACGGTCGAAGTAAAACACTGATTTTCGCAGGAATTTCGTTAAATCATTAATGTGTTTCTTGCAAGTCTCTCTTTTCAAGTCCCGAAAGTGGTTCTGCCGTTGATGAGAGAGCGTAAATTAATTAAGGAATGCCTTGACTGTGGCGGAGAGCCGCATTTCGCCTTGAATTGCGCGATGAAAGAGGGGCTGCTGCTAATGTTCGAGTCAGATGCTCCAAAAACCATTTATTAGGTTAACAAATTTGAAATACGACCGCACGTCGTCTTATAAGGAAAAACGTAGTAACGTTACCGCCAAAGACTTCCTACGCGCAACGGAAGAGAGCGATTTAACCAATCGGAAAATTTTCCCTTTGACACCAATTAATTTGCCTAGAAGTTCCGATCTTAATTGGAATTAGGAAAATATTGAAGTAACTGGTGGCAGAGGCAAAACTTTGCGGTTAATCTGCGCTAATAAGCTTGAAAAGGAAAGAATAAAATTTATTGTGTTTGGTAACTTTGCAAAGTTGAAATTGTAGCTACTTTGTTGTGCAATTATCGACTACTAATATTTTACCATCTCTAGACTGCGAAAGCCTAGGCGATCGAATAATTTACACTGAGATTTGGGTTTAAAGATGCGCAGGGAGAGGGCATAACGAAAATTATGATTTATACAAAAAATTAAGTAATAAGTAAAATAATTAGTAATTGCTTTAGAAAATCATCGTTTAACCCATGTATATATCTATAACAATATTAAAATTTTAAACAAACTTAAGAGCTAAGAGTAAATTATAGAAATGATTTAATGGAAAATATATGTAGGTGTTAATGATAAATATGAAATATAAAAATTCTATCGCACCAATCTGCAATATACCCATTTTGTAATATAACTTGCTACTAAATTTGACAAAAAGAGAGACTGGTTCTTGCTAAGATTTTTATTTCACCTGTAGTGTATCCCCATGCAAAACTTTACGCAGGCGTCCGTCATACACCTTACCAGCCATAAGTGCTTACCCTCCTCTAAAATATTACAAAAACAAGTTAAAAACTAATTATAAAATAAACCTTTATTCTGTACCTATACAAAGAACTGTAATAGTAATAGAAACAATGTGCTTATCAATTTGCTAATAAAAAAAATCATGAATCAACTGAAGTTTGGTATTTGTCAATGTATCCACCTTTCGCTTTTATTACTGCCGCACACAACCTAGGTATTCTCTTTAGTAGCTTTGCCAGTGTTACGGCCTCTATTTTTCTCCACGTACCCTCTAGTTGCGCCCAAAGTGCTGTTATCAAATTTGGAGTATATTTCGAACCTGTCGGTCGAATTCCTCCTACAAGCCCTCGATCGAATTGAGATCTGGACTTTGAGGCGGCCACTTCATAACAATCCCTATGTGCTCCAGTTATTCTAAATATGTACTCGCGGCATATCTTTGCAGTGTGTTTTGAATCATTATCGTGCTGCTACACTAAGTTTTCATCGATTATTCGTGCTCCAGATGAGATGACATTCCTCCTCAAAATCTCCCTATAAACTTTTTTTTCTGAGGATGCCATCTATTTTCACCAAAATTCCCGCAGAGGTACCGCCAAAACAGCCACAAATCACGACTGATCCTCATCCATGTTTTATTGTTGGTGTAATACAGGATTCAAGTGCTTGCTCCCCTTTCAATCAACGGGCAAATGTTCTCTTTGATTCGAAGGTGAAATATTTAAATTGGTCGATCCAGAGTAGTTTCCTCCAATCTTCACACCCGAGTCGCCGTTTATTAGATACGCCGCCATTTCTTTGATCCTCTTTAATATCATAATCCACGATTCTGCGGTATAATTTAGTAATTTTTCGGTTACTTTTACCGATGTTGTGATAAGCTACTATTTAAGCCCACATTTCCATAGATAATTCTTTTCTTGCCGACATTACATTACTCACTGTTTTAAAACACCTTGCACAAATTCTTCATTATTCACTCCTTGCAATACGAAAGCAGCTGAATGCAAACTAAATTTTTCATTCTATTAAAATGCCCGTATCGTCTATTTTCTTTTTTTTATGACGGGCGTGATAAACAGTTCCGAAAAACTGCTCTTTATGTGACCTGTCTACCTGAACGTAGCTGATCCGCAAAAAAAAAAGGTCATTTTTGATATCTTAATGCCAGTCGGCTCATTATTTACACACTGAACATTACAAAGGAATTATAATCTATCTCATACATACCGTTTAAAAATACAAATATTTTGTGCATATACATATATAACAATAAGGGTAAATCTTGGATCGTGGCAAATAAAAAAACAACGACTTTACTTTTTAAAGTATTTTTATGTTCCTTCAGCATTGTTGTTCACCTAATTGGGTGGTTCATCAAAGTTAAGGAAAATAATGTGTTGAAAAAAGCTAAATGAAACATCGGTATGTCTACTATCGTAATAACTACGATGTTACTGAATAAAATAAATTCATTAATTTAAAAAAAAAAACACCATATTTTAAATTTGCTAGTTAATAGACTCGTTACATTTCCGTTAAGTAAGAACAGGTACGAAAAAGAACTAAAATACATCAAAGATGTAGCGATGTACAATGGTTCCTCTTCCACGAATGTTGTAGTTGTTGTATTTTAAAGAAAATTCAAAATAAACAACACATAAGAAATTCCAGGTTCTTGACTCCGGCAGACACCGATAATCAGAATCTTATAACACTACCTTCCCATTCAACAGTAAAAGGGTTAAGTGTAATTTTCCTCCTAACTCGAAAGCAACGCTCATCGATATTTCGGTTAGCCTCTTCTGATAATGTAATCGCACAACAAATAAAACGGAATTTAAATTTATCGGTAACAAACAAATGCGTACATCAAATTTTATCCGGTAGCAAAAAAAAAATTTTCCAAACCACCCTTAGAAGAAATACATAAAAAGCAAGACTGAAATCACATGAGATGGGATCATAAGTGGAACAACGTCGTATGTCTTGACGAGAATAAATTTACCTTGAACGGGTCTGATCGTTTCAAATATTATTGGCACGATTTGCGTAAGAAAGCTGAGAAATTGGGATGAGCCGAAATTTTGGTGGCGGTAATGTTGCTCATAACAACAAAACCCCTTTATGTTTTATTTTTACGCGAATGAATTCTAGTTCTTATATAGAATTTCTGGAAATGGTTCTGATAGTCTTTGGTGAACAATTGCCGACACAAGACTTGATATTATACGAAGACAATGCAGTTATCTATAACTGCAGACAAACAAAGGGGTTGTTTCATTAAAAGGAAATATACAATGGCCTGCCCGCTCGCCGTATCTGAACGCGATCGAAAATCTTTGAAAAATATTAAAAGAAAGATATTCCTATTTCAACAATGAGCAAATTAATGGACAGTATGAAGATCTGGATGTTTGAAGTAATTTTGAACATAAGATGAGACACTCACTACAAAGTTCAGAAAGAATTACACATTTTTTATCTGTTTATTTTATTTATTAATTTTGTGTTAGTGAACCTATAGAAATTTCGCTATATTGAGTTACCATTATTGTAAATATTCTCGGCATAAAATGTAATGACTTTTTAATGATATTTTCTCGTGCATTTGTGTTTCTTTGTAGTTCAGAATTAACTTCGATGCATAATTTGCGGATATCAAGAAAACCAAATATTCTCTTCAAAAGTTCATTTCCGAATTTTTTTTGATTGTATACCAAGTGTTCAAAAAAGAAAATAAATATTTATTTCTAACTAATCGCATAAATTTAATTAACTAATATAATACTTCTATTTACATTCAAAGTGAATGCAATTTGAATTAACAAATATAATTCGACAAAAATAAATACATTCCTTCAACGAACTTACTGTTTTCGTATTGATTTAAACTAACGTTGTTTGAATGGATAGAAAAATTTCAAAATAATAATTTTTGTTGTCCCAGCACTTTCGTTTTTCTTTGTGTATCTGTTGCTTTTTTTGTAAAGGTATTTGAATGTTGCTATATCTATTATCTATAAAAGCATTACAAATTATTCTTGTTTCGCCCTCCATAACGAATTTTACTTTTTCATTAATTTGTACATATTGAAAATAGCTCAAAACGTAGACCCTCTTTACTGTCACTCCTACTTTAAAATTTATTAACATCGGTGTACCGACCAAGCAAACTCTCCCGATAACATTTCCCATTTTTCATGTGTGTACATTGCAGAGCAAACGTTTGATTCATTGGTTCATTGTGTTGTATCACGATGGAGCCCCTACCGTACATTATCGAGATCTCGTTTTTACAAACGTGCAGCGCGGTACGTGCAATCTATCCAGTATAGTTAAGTACACACACAGATACGTATAACCATGAATGTATACAAACGGCATGGGATCCCGGAACGAAATGGAAAAGCGTACGAATTACAAACACTTTAATGTTCCGTTACGTTTTTAAATTCCGCTTTATTCGGAGCTATTCATTTGGGACTTTCGCATTGTTTTGCACGTTTTGTTTTTGTTCAAGATTTCGAAATGCAAAACGAAATCATTTCAATTTTTGTCGGACGTCCTTTTCCGAACTAACGTGATTGATTACTGTAGGTTTTCCAGTGACGTTTTCAATGCTGCTATTTATGGAATCTAATTAATCTGAATAGTGATTTTTAATTCCTCTCAACAAAAACGAAAAATGAAATAAAATCGAGGTACCACTTTATTGAAATTAGTTCCTGAATTTAACTACAAAACTTATGTCATCGGAGCTAGATATAGAGGGGAGATAGAAGAAATATGTACATGTCAAGTACTACTTTTTGTTTCATCAGTGACCTCTATTATTTTCTTAATAGTAAGTCAATCTACGAGGGTGGATCTCTATGCTGACTCCTTACAGTAAAACTACAGTGGCATTATATTTTTTATTTTTCGACATAATCTCTCGCTACACATTTGGTCCATCGGTGCTCCAACATCTCATCAGCCTCCAGGAAATATTTTTGTCCACCCTCTTCAAACCACCTCTCTACAGCTTCCATCACTTTATATTTACTGGGAAATTTTGCCCCACGTAAGATTTCTTTTAATTTGGGGAAGAGCCTGTAATAACTAGGGGCCAGATCTGGCGAATATGGCGGGTGCTCCACTAATTCAAAACCTGCTTGGTGTATAGTAGTCATAGCAATACCAGATGTATGGCTAGTAGCATTATCCTGATGGGACAGTGCACCGTGCCTTAACTTTCCTCAGCGTTTCTCTTTAATAGCGTCTCGCAATTTAAAAATCAATTGTGCGTAGTAGGCCCTTGTAATGCTCTGCCCCTTTTACAAATAGTCATTCAGGATGATTCCTTCAGCATCTCAGAACACAGATAGCAAAACCTTTCCAGCAGACGGCACCACCTTAAATTTGCGTGGAGGAAGTAAACCGTGATGTTTCCATTCTCTACATTGCACTTTGGTCCCAGGATCATAGGTGACGCACCCATGACTCATCCATGGTCACATACCGACTAAGAAAGTTCTGTTTGTTTGCTCGGTACTTTTCCAAAAGATGCTTAGTAATCAACACGCGATTTCTTTTTTGGCCAATGGGTAACATTCGGGGCACCCATCTTCTACTCATCTTTTTCATATCCAATTCTTTAGTCAGTATATTGTGCACCACATGATATGATAAGCCAATGTCTTCCACAATGTCCCTGATGCATACTCGTCGATTTTGCAGTACGATATCGTGTAGCTTTTTAACGTTTCTGCCTGTTGTTACCCTTATGGAAGAATAACCGACATGTTGATTTTCACAAGATGTTCTTCCGCATTTAAAATCTCGACACTGGTCTTTGACTATATGTATCTTAAGAAACTGCAGACTCACCAATAGTTGCCATAATGTTTTTATGAATTTGAGTTGGCGTCATGCCCTTTTTTTGAAGGTATTTTATTACTGCTCTTTGTTCTATAGGATCCATTTTTATGATCAATCACGATGTACAATTCAAGAATTAGCCACAGCGCAACAGCACTTTGAGGTACAAACTTGATATTATGTAGATATGATCTACAAATGTCAATTAACTACGTGTCAAAAACATTGATCAAACAACAAATTAGAGGTAGGTGAGGACCCGCCCTCATACTTAAAAGATGACCGTACAGTCTTTGCAGTCGCTATGCTTCATTACAAATATTAAATCCATTACAAATTCACCTTAGGATTTTTTACTAAACTTTCTCCATTTGTATCTTGCTCTTTCTCTCATTATCGTTGTTTCCATGTCTGTAAATCACTACTGCATGCCAAACACCTTACACCATCTCCGTCCTATTTGAAATTGATATTTTGAAATAAACTTTCCTTAAATTTCTTCGCATTGCTAAGTATTTTCTTCTTTGGGTATGTGCATAATAAATGTTCTTATTCATATGGCGCATCGTATTACCGGAATATCACCCTCTATTCTATATGCCCGAGGTCTGACATCATCTCTGCGAACCTTAACTATCACTAACAACACATTGCACATCCACCGATTTGCTGCCTAGATTGGATCCTGCAAATACAGTACAATACACTCTCCTAAACTAGCGTACTTACGGAATAATAACATCCTTTATTTCACATCCTCCAATTACAGAAAAAAGTAATTTAATATATATGGTAAACTAAAACAAAAAGGCAAAGAGAGAGAAATCAAAAGGTGGGGGTTCAGATAGATTGCTATAGTCACTACCGCTGCCTTACCACCTAACACCTAAGAACAAATAGACCCTTCTTAGTAAGGAAATACTTAATTTTCTAAAACTACTTAACCTATATACGCGTCTTAAATTAAATTATAAATTCTGTAATAGTATGCATTGAAACAAAAAAAAAAAGAATGAAAAAAAATGAATTTGTCTCATTGACTATTAAAAAGCATTTCACGACGAGCGGGTCTGCAACATTGGCAGAATTCAAGTGAATGGATACCCACAACTAAATACGAAAAGTGAATGATCTGTCATAAATGACAGTGCTATGAGTGGGAGGTGTAATTAATTCTTATTGCTGATATTAATATTATGGATATCCGGCCCTGATTTGAGAGTAATTGCCTTACGGTATGAACACAACTGAAGTAGCCTTCATATTTAACCAGTGCAGCTTGTATGAGATATGATTCCAAGACCGGACTTAGACGTAATAACTAATAAATAAACTATTGAACAAATTATTATTATTACAATCACTATAAAATGTTCAAGTATAAGACTAATTTAAAAATTGAAGGAGATAATTGATTGAAGTGTACTGCAATTTTTTGGTTTTTTAGTTAGTATTTAAATCGTAAGCGCTGTATGTAAGGAGTCGATTTATTGTTTACTCTTCTATCCGTCTTTATAATTGATATCATATACTCCTGACTGCCGGTATCTAATAATCATATTTCCTAAGAGCTAAGATAAGGGACAAATATGTATTCCGCACTTTCTGTACACGTCGTGATTCAGAAGAATATAAACAACAGAATGCGCCTTCACTTGATATTTGTTTACACAATTTTTTAATTTTCTTCTCTTTTCAAATAAGTTATAATCTGATTGTGTGCCATTACATCAATAGAATCCCATGTTTTGATGTAATTTGGAACATATTGGACATTATTAATGTCGACAAAACTGCGCACCATTTCTCAAATAATAATTTGAAGCAAGAGAAATTTCATATTAGAAATTAATCTCGAACGGAAACAATAAGTCATACTTTGCTGACTGTTAATTAATTAATGGTGCCTACTATTTGACAAAATAAGAAAGTATGGGATGAATACTTTTTATTCTTTTACTTATACAAACAATAAAATTAGATCAGTCAACCTGATTCAATTATTTAACCTTACATTGCTTTTACTACATATTTACTCTCCAATTTTGCAGGTAATAAGAGACGCAGGTCAAAAACGAAAACATCACACGGTGCATCCGGAACCAATCGATGGTCAATTTGATTTAGTGAAAGGACTATTCATACCTTCTCCCAATCAGGTAAAATTGTTCGAAAAGTGCTCTCAAACTAAAACGTTCGCAAATCTCTTTACATTTTGCAGGAGTTATCGCATTACAGCTTCAAATATGGGTACGTCACACATACGAACCAAAGAGGTCTATACAAATTGGATTTGGTTAATTTGAGGTATACCCGATCGGTAGATTTAACTCCCTACAATTGTGTCCCTGAGCAAGTCCAATTTTCAGCTTTATGTAAGTATTCCTATTAGAAAAGAAAATGGATTACTTAGCTACAATTATATTTGCCTTTAAAATGTAAGCAAAATATTTAAATTACCTAAATAAGCAGAATAGTTTTTAACGGTAATTTTATTCGCTTCTCGCAACAAAACACATACGAACTATGTACGTTCTGACAAACTCCAAACGACACTCAAGTACGCTTTAACAATAACAACGAGCGCATTAACATTTCCAGAAGTTAACTTCACCGTAGAGAGCGGCAAACTTGTCACATTCCCGTCATTATCCTTTTACGTTTCCGTAATGAAGTTAAGTTCGTAAAATTTAATGAACAGGACCAACCTTACCGCCGCTTGTCTTCTCGCCCGATTCGACCTAAAAGCTATCGTTCGACAATGATACGACCCAAATTCTAATTATTTACAGACGGTCTTGTCATAATGGAATGCCTGGAACCTGTAACGAATCGGCCCGCAGGGCAATTACTGCTTGACTACCTAACTGACACCGTAATGGCCACCAGACCCACACTTCCTGGGATACCGTTCATCTCACCGGATTCCCGGAAGCTCGTCACTCTAGACAGGACGAAGAGCGGCGCCACTCTTATTGTACAGGAGATAACACGTAAGTGATTTTTCACTGCTATGAAGTCAAGTGAATATGAATTGAAAATCGGAATGTCCATAGACCGTTGTTTGCTGAATCATTATATTAACGATCTAGGGTTTAGCGTTTAAAGTACTTCTATAGTCTATTTTGTAACGTAGAAGTATACACATGATTGTCAAATGTTTTCATACGAGGCGCTATTCAAAATTAACCGCCGATCGGCAAAAAAATAAACAACGGAAAAAATTTAGAAATTATGTGTTATTTTTTTGCATAATCACCATATCGCTCCAAGTACTTTTGATTTCGTAAAATAAGATTTTCCAAACCTTCCAAGTTTAGTATTTTAACCACTTCTGTACTGAGAGATTTAAGATATTGCAAGAGGTGGTAGTCACTGGGTGCAAAATCAAAGCTGTAAGGGGATGATCTAAAATCTCCCATCCGAATTTCTGAATCGTTTCCACAGTGCGTGCAGCCGTATGCAGAAAAAAGAACAGTTTCTAATCTTACTATTTCCCATTATTAGTGTTAATTGGTACGGCGCAGTTTAAGAAGTGTTTCACATTGATTGTATTAATTCTACGTTTCATAAAATCAACCAAAACCGTGCACAGTTTCCGATAGCTCAGAGCTTCTGTCACAATTCTCAAAATCCTAGAGAAAGTCTGCTTATCGTAAAGCGATGATTTACTCTTACTTTCGTATTCGCACACTCAACGAAAACTAGGAACAAATTTTTTTCACTCGTTTCAGCAGGAACCTTTCACATAATTGACGGTAAATTTCAACGGTATTATGTCCTTTTGAGTTTAAAAATATAATCATTGATCAAATTTCACAACCAACGGGTTTTGTTATTATTGTACGCCAACATACTACATTTAAAAAATAAAGAAAACAAGCTGCAATTACATACCTTCTCAATATCATCTCTTTTGTCAATTGTGACTACCTTTCAGGGACAGACATACACATGTACACATACCTAATGGAAAGCTGCGAGCTGTTCATTGAATTCTGGGCTACTGGAAAATGAACCGAACACCGGCTTCACTTGAAATGAATAACGCATGTCTAGCGATATACCCCCTGACCTCTACGGAATAATGACTTCATTGAACCGATTGAAATTGAAAAGATGGAAGTGAGGATAGGATTTTCTAGTAGTAGTTAAACAAGGGTAAAGATTACCGTTAGAGAGAGATAGACACACAATCGCCCTGCAGAATAGCATGCGTATTTCTCGGCTTTATTAACTTTTAGAAATTTTATTTCATCCTCCTCTTACTCACAATTACGGCCATCGACACGTCGAAAGTAAGGTGTATTAAAGTACATCAAGGTTACAACTATTCCTTACATACTTTTCAAAATCTGCTTTCGTTACTGTTACTTGTACGAAGCAAAATATGGCATATTCAATAGAAATAATGGAAGCGCGAAATACTTATTCGTGACTTCATCGTATATAGAAAATAAATAGATTTATTAAGAAGTGAATTCATAATATTCGAAAGTAAACCACTTAAATTATATGTTAGATTGTATCGAGAATGATAATACAGATTGTAATGACATGATTAGTAACTAGTTTACTTACATATCCAAGATAACTTGGAAAAGCTACAGATTAACTCTGCCATCAGGAATATCAAAAAAAGCGGCAGAATACACATTATACACATATGTTACCGTTTATCCTTATCGACAGGAGGTAATATCCAACACCTTCCAAAAGAGAAGCATTCTAGTACTGAGGTGTTTCAAAGCATTGTTACGATAGACCTTTTAGGTCGCAATAACCCATGAATAATAATAATATTCAATATAAAATGGTTTTATGTAATATAGTTCTGTGTCTCAGAATTAATGAAAATGATTAGTTTTTTATTGTGTTTAATTGGATGTATCTACAATTTAATATTGTCCCCTTCAAAGTGTATTTCTTTGGAATGCACACAGCATCTCCAGCGAGTTGTCCATTCCTGGTAACAATTCTGGAAGTCTTGTTTCGTTAGGCTGTTTAGAACCTGCGTCGTAACTCTTTGAATGTTGTAATGAGAACCTTTCAATTTCCGCTTAAGCGTTAGGAAAAGGAAATAATCAATTATCCTCGTGGAATTGTCTGCAAATAATTCGTACCGCAAGGCCAAACAGTGATTGAACCTTTTATTGCGAGGTCTTTCGAACGTTTGCGGAACAGAGTTTTGCGTGTGAGACCTGAGATTGTCAGCTCGTGAATCTTGCGTCTCGATATTGCCGCCGGCTGATTGTAAGTTGGAGAATTCCATTCGACTACTACCACACCCGCAGTACAGTCCAGACTTGACTCCATGTGATAATTTTCTAAGGCTTCCATTGCAACACCTTAAGGGCCACGACGCAGAGGAATGGAAAACTCGCCAGAGACGCGGTGTGAATTACAAAGGAGCATACTTCGCAGGGGACACTATTAAATTTTAGATATATTCAATTAAACATTTTAAAACTAATCATTCTCATTAATTCTGGGACAAACCTCGTAGAACTAGAATACACTAGAATTGTATACGGAAAACTTAAAGCATTTATAATACACTTTCATTGCTTACGATGCTTTTATACAATGATTTTGTGCTTTTACGAATTGGTATCTACCTGCTTACGCAATTCAACTCCTTCAAAATGAGGCGTTATGTTACAACATTCACCTACATACGTTAAATTAATTACAAATATTGTAGGTTGAGGTCTCCATTACCAGTAAAACGAGTTTTTATTTGCTAGCCTTGATCATCTTACTAACTGGACGAATGCAATCTCCAAAAACAAAGTAATTACACCGAGAAAACGCATAATTACGATGTACAAGCATGGTCTGGCATATGAAATTATATTTAATTGGGGTCATCCTTCAGTAGGTAAAATTTAAGTTTTTAATGTTTATGTTGTGAAGAGAATGAAATTAAATAAAACAGCTTGATTTGCCCAGTTATGACTATTATGAAGAAATTTTTAAGAACAAACATAAGAAAGGGAAATAGAAATTTAAATTTGGATCCCAAATTTAATCAGAACAAGGAAAAAAATACCTGCTTCTTGCTCCCAAAACTTATTTTAATTAACCTTATAATCCAAATCTAAATTTCTACCTCTCTTTCCTACACTTGTTATCATATTTCGACAGGCGTCAAAAACCAGATTATTCCAGTTTGAAGATAGCCATTAGCCGGAACTAGTATCGGAGCAAATATGTTTTTTGAGATAAAATTTAGTTGAACTAATTATCGGAAACCAATGAGCAAATTGGTTAATATAAGATAAACATTAATTATTACAAATTAGATTCAATCGTGTACTATCATGATCGATTTAGTTTTTAACTTTGTCATCAATCGTAATTGAAAATGTTATTTTATTTTATCGATACATTTCAAGTTGAATTTGGATCACCTACGTATACTAAATACAACTCCGCACTCCTTGGCGCTGTTCAATGATTAAAGGCCGTTATCACAAACTAGCTGTCAAACAACTATGTATGTATACCAAAGATAATTTTAGGATAACAGAAGCGTATCATTACAATCATAATCACTTTTACAATCGCCCTTTCAAAAGTTTGGAAAGCTATAGCCGGAATAACCGCAAACTTATCTTAACTTTGTACTCCGTAAACTGATGCATGCTAACTGTCATATATTCCTCAATTAGATTACATGTTTGAATAATTCAAAAATGCTGAAATCCTATATATTCGTAAGTTTACTTCTAATAAAATTACTTATAACGACTCACAACTGGCTTGAAAAGAATGGTAAAAGATGTGCCTTTATTAATATATACATAAGTATGTATTCTTTCAGATTTGGTCTATGTTATTATCAAAGTTTTGCTGTCCATGTCCGTATCGTATCTATATATATTTATATATTCTTTGAGCGTTGAAGCTAATTTAGGGCCCAAAAGATGAACTTCATTACACAAAGAGACAAAAATACGCATATTCCGTAGTAGTTAACAAGAACTGCAGCATTAATTTTCAAAACCAAATGGTCTAATTTTCGGAACAATGCCAACGCTTTATTAGGGGCAACGACCCGCATGACAATTCAGAAGAATGAAGACTTATTATAAACTCCTCATATTGGCAATGAAAATTCTTCTACTCTAGTTCCTCATGCTATCACTATGAAGGACTTTTATAATAGCATGAAGTTACTACTATATGTCAATGATAAATTCATGCGAATTTAAAGATACAGCCCTAGTACTAGGTTTGCTGTTGGGGTATACGAAATTTTGCTATTTTTTGTATGAGTAGGACAGTAAGGATAGAAAAAGTCACTACATTAGGAATCAATGATGAAGAAGAAGTAGCCTTCCTCCTGGTTTTAAGAATGTCGTTTGTAAGCTTATCGTCAATTCAGAGCATATATTGCTGCCACATTAAACACATTAAATTAGTGTTGATGAAAAGGCAATGAGCAAAGATGGCTAGGGTCTGTTTCAATTAAAAACCAATAAGCGACAACAGAATAAGCGAAATTCAAATAAGAAAAGCAATATTTGTGGCACTTCACATCAAGGAACTAATAAAAGAAGCCAATTTCAGTAATACCTTAGATGAGAGAGAGGTAACTGCTTGGCAGTTCTTCAAAGGTATGGTAAAAAATTTCCTCGGAAACCATAAACAGGTGTTTGATAAACTGCTGCAGAATTACAAAAATTTGGAAACAAATAGGTCCTCCATTCACATTTGGACCAGGTAATCTTAGTGATGTGAACTTCCATGTAAATATGATGAGAGATTTCACTAGGATATCAGTCAAATTAACAATAATTAGACTACAAGGAGAAAATGGAATCAACTAGGACCCTAAAAGAGAAGAGCCAGCAATGATATACAAACAAAGGTCGAATAGGAATATGTAAAATAAGTTACTTTAAAATTTGCACTTATATTATTCCTTAAAAAATTTAATTTTCTGAATTTTTATTCAAAAACCTTACGCACTGAAGAAGTTTGGAGGACATATTTAGAATTGGAAGGAGTACCCATACTCATCACCTTCTTTAGTTCATATAATATTCAAAACGTTTAATTTTGTACACCAGTGTAATCGCTCACCAAAATGTCAAACTATAGCTTCATCATTATTACAGATACATACATACGCCTTAAGAGGTGGTCGTGGTGAATAGTGCTGTATGTACACTTTATTAATTTTTAAATGCGAATCGAAGCGACGTTGGTGGTAGGCAACCAATTTAACAAGCAGTCATACGTAGTGATCCGTAATCTTGATTTTTTTACTGCTTTTCAATTTTTATTTTATGATGAAGTGTTATTTATGATATTTTTTACTTACAATAAAATATATATAATTAAAGCGTTGAATATAATTACAACAAACGGTTACGTAAACATTTGAGAAAATAATAAAAACGGGCAATGATGTCAGTGCATGTGAGAGAATCATTTGAAAGAGAGGAGGTATATATCTTCGATACTACTCGTAATAATTCTCTGCGAAGGGTTCGAAGTAACGAATTTTTAAACTTTTATAATCTGACGTTCTATGCAGTAAACTAATACGCCCTCAAATAGGTGGGGAAGTAGAATTCCTTTCCTTAAGAATTGTATTGTCGCGCTTGTAATGCACAATATAAAATATCACACAGAAATACTGAAAGTATTCCATATTTATTTCACGGAGTTCATTACCTACCTTCACAAAATTTCTTGAAAATGTTAAAAGATTATTTAATATTATATGTTGGAAACCGCTATGGTGCCAAGTGTGTGACGATGAACCGCTAATGTTTGTTCAGGACAATAGTACGGTACACGCATCGCGTCTAGATAGAGACTAGTTTCAAGCCCATTTGCAATTCACGCTTTCGGATTGACCGGCACGGTCTCCTGATCAGAATCCCATAGAAAATTTGTGGGGTTATATTGCAAATCGGTGGGATGATTTTTGTACAACGTCTCAAGAGTGAAATGCAGATGTATCTTATGAACATGCAAGTCGGGTTTGGAAGGACTTCAGAACCACAAGGATCTGCGACAAACTCGTGGGCTCAATGGGAAGAAGATTACGAGATGCCAAGTCCAACAATCTCTTTTGGACGAAATATTAAATGTTTTCCTCTTTATCTTAATTTCTGTTTTACTTGCTTTTTTATTTTGCCGCTTTATTGACCGTGCTTTTTGCAATTACGAATGTTTCTTTTTTATTAGAATGGTATATTTCAAAGAACTTTCACTTTTAGATTAATATGAAGGCTATACTTAACTGACGTAATTTTCAAAATCGAATTAAGGATGTGATAATTCAAGTTATATAAATATATTTCTTTCTCTTCTCTTCCAAGTATCAATGACATTTTCTTCCAAGGAAATAAACAAATGCTCTAGATGAATTTATATTCACCAGTATGGTCCTATTTGATATGATATTATAGATATTATAAATGTTACGGTAATATATACACAATCTGTATATTAAATACAGATTAAATACATTTTCGAACAATTTTAGTTAAATAGTAATATGGACTCCACAAAATAAAAAACCATCTCTTCCATTATATGCTTGCGAAGTTACTAGCTTGATGATGCATAGAAGTTAAGGTCACAAACATATTAAAATCTATAATTGCAAATGAACCCTTCGCAAAGAATAAACATTATGAGTACTATCAAAAACATATACCCCCTTTCTTTCAGTCACACGACTCCTTTGATTCTCTCTTTCAGTCACGTGCATTGTTATAATGGCCTATATTTACTATTTTCTTAGATGTTTACGTTCAGGTTTTCTCAACGTACCCGTTTTATATTAACTTAAGCCATATGAGATATATTGTATTTTTTTATCTAGAATTTTATTATTCTATTAATATTTTTTTCTTATACATTTTCGTCGTTATTTGCATATTTGTAGTAATGTGTCATAATATACTGTTACATATATATATATATATATATATATATATATATATATATATTATTAGTGGATTGCTGTTGTATATATATATATATACAACAGCAATCCACTAACATATACAGAATATGCATATACAATATTAACTAATCTTTCGACATTTTAAAAAAAAGTTGGATAAGTAATAAATTCCTTCAAATAAATATAAGATATTTTCGGGATATCTGAGCAGTATTTTACATTCTGTGTTTGACGAGCGTCCACTTTTCAAGTTTAGAATCTATAGCTGTAAGCATACCCCTCGCTGAGAGGTCATATTATGGGATCGAAGATATATACTACCTCTCTTTCAAGTGATTGTCTCTTTCAGTTACACGCACTGTTATCATTGCCGGTATTTATCATTTTCTGAAGTGTTTACGGAACCGTTTGTTGTAATTGTGTTTAACGTTTCAATTACCTATATTTTATTCGAAGTAAAAAAGAACAAATAACACTACATCATGAAATAAAAATTGAAAAATAGTGAAAAAAATTCAAGATTACGTATCACTACGTATGACTTAGTGTTAGATTGGCTGCCTACCTTCAACGTCACTTCGATTCTCATTTAAAAAATAACAGAGTGTACATACATACGTACATATACATCCGCATGTGTGGGTGTATTTAGTAACTTGTTTCAGGTGCTATGCACGTTCGAGTCGCTATCCGAGGTTTCTCATGTCAAACGGATTCCGATATTTATATCTTCAGTTATTCAATTCATATTCAGATTCAGTTTTTCTATACCTGCGTTACAAAAGCTGTTTTTGTAGTTTATCCCAGAAATAGCCGATATTTACGTGAGGTTAGTACTTTGCTACTTTTTTGTAAGATCCGGACCTTCTCCCAAAAAAAAAGTAACTAAATTAATTACAACTAAATCAATAATTTAAAATTAAATTGATTTTTATTTTTCAATGGTTTTAAGCCGGCCACATTTTTAATAGATGTAGAACTAGGACCGATAAAAGAACAAAACCTGTACAATTCCTTACGTTATAAACTATAACAGGGAATCAACAAAAATCCACTTTATAGAAATTGTACACTGCCGATTAAATACCATCAGCGCCAATTTCTGTTAAAATTTTAATTAATTGAAAGAATATGTCTATGCGTATCTCTTATTGCGTACGTTAAATCATTTGACATTGAAAATGCGTGTTTGAATCTCAACAACAAATTCGAATCGACCTCGGTTGTAAAAACAGTAAGTACGAGTTGTATGTAAATCGTGAACTTATCTAAATTTGAAAAGGTACTAATAGTAAGATTTATTGGTATAATCTTAAGAATAGGATATAACCGTAGTCCGAAAAAATAGTAATATACAATAGATTAGAATATCACATTATTTAGAATATTATTAATATTTATGCATAATACATGTTTATACAAAATACATATACCTACAGCCTAAGTACCATGACGCAATCAATAGTTTGTTAGAAATGCGTCGCAAAAAGTATTAAAGGAAATATCAAGCTAGTTTACATAGTATTGTTACAAGCGCTAAAAAATTAATCAGTGGAGTGTATACAATCCTTCACAGGAACCAATTTTAGTTCACAAGATATTTTTGCATGAAGCAGATTTGAATTATTGAAATAATACATTATAGAGAGTTAAGATAAGTGAAGAATTACTAGTTCATTTTAAAATATTGAATACATGGAAATCTGGCTTATATTTGATATTGTATTCATGGAAACCCGCAATTACGTAGTTATGTTTGTATATGTAGATCAGTAATTCATGTGAATGTGCAGCAGGAAAGGGTACAATTTTTTTATTTCTTGAAATGGAACTAAAAGATTCTTATATCAGAAATAGATACAATAGCATTATTGTCATCAAAATATATAGCACAATATTAAATTAGGAACTTTACATATAACATTAAAACAATTTCTAACAAAAGAGATGATCTTACAGTGCTAATATAATTATTTTAATATTCATAATTTGAACCTTGCTTAATAATTCGCTAACTGTGAGTGTTCCAACGTTTAGAGAAATTGTAGTTGGCGACATTGGTTACTTCTGCGTAAATACATCCGTTGCGTTTGAATACGTGGTTATACAAATCTACAATTTGCCATACTTCCTGTTGAGAAGCTCGCTTAGATAAATTCAATTACATACAAGCCAAATTTATTGTGTTTCAGCGTATAAGTGGAACCGCGATAGCTGAATTTCTCATAAGCCATGGGCAAGAGATTATTTTTCGCTTAGGTACCCTTAAAATGGTGTATACCAATAAGCAACAGAAGTACGCTTCAAACAAAACTGTACTTGGCAAATTGTAAATTACAAGAAATTCAATACAAAAGCACCTTCCTTTTTATTTATGCTCTATATTTATTTCCAGCTAATGGTCTGCTGTTCTCTTTCGATGTGAAGACAACACTAAATATCTCTGATGTAACATTCTATCCTAGTCAAACCACGCATAGTTACGATATTTATGCTAGTGCTCAAGATAAAGAAGATATACTATTTCTTAATCTGCTAACCGGTAAGTATTCTGTTGTTACGATCAAACACAAAATTATAATTTGTACCTATAGCACAAATTATAATTTTGCTAATTGTTCTTTCAAGGTCAAAGGGGTACATCTTTGGCATATAGATTCGACCTCAATAAAAACCGATTGGTTTTATAAAATTGTCTCTTTTAACGTACTTACTTAATTATAGAAATTTGACTTCATCGTAAATTGTGGATATTGCAAGAAACACAGTATTGCACCTTGTAATTGGGCTTTCTATTTTTAAACAATAATAAGAACGTTTTTGTTTCGATCACTCATATTAATTGTTATAGATAGCGTGACTTATATATCACTAAGCACCTTATTATTAAAATGACCCTTTAAAGAAGCAGCATGGAAGTATTACATCTATTATGCACATACTTTTTCATTTAGACTACATATATCCGATAATTAAGTAAATGCCGAAACTTTTTGGGTCAAAAATAAATATTTTCATACATTCGATAGTATATCGAAAGTAAATACTGGAATATTTATATGACAACTACAACTGACAATTTAATATATAGGTACTAACCGCAAACAGTTGTTAGAGTTGTGTATTTTGCTTTAATTTATTGGTGGTATGTTTTTTGGTTAACATATCTCCTCCAGACGTTTCTTTAGATAAGGGTGCTGTAACAATGGTTTCCTTTTCTATGTATATATTTTTTAATCCTTTATCGCATTGTACTATTTAAAAAATTAACCTTGACATGTGCCACACTGATAACTGAATAATTAGTGATCAAAAGTACAATATAGATTATATAATAAATAGGCTAACAAGTTGTAGTATGCGATTAAAACTGTGACATAATTTTTTTTATCAAACTCTATATATACACTCGCCGACAAAATTAACGCCTAATTTATTAAAATGCTTTTTCTTACAATTTAGATACTTGTATTTCCCTTATTCTAATATAAAATTAACTTTAGATGCTTTATGTGTAGAATAAAATCTAAATAGGCATTAAATAAGACAGCTATTTTAATTCAATCAATCAAATAAGTCCAGTTGTTAAAAACCGTATATACGTCGTAATTGTTGTTTCTTTGAAGTTGTTTCAATTACTTTGGCGTTTGTTTATCATTCTGTTATCACTTGAAAGTAATGTGGGGTTTTTAACGCGTGATGCAGTATGTTGCAAATCTCTTTAGAGTAAACCAATCTAGCATATCCTGACTTGCTAGATGCCTTAGAAAAAGTTAGGATATGTAAGGAGGAGGCCAGGATAAGGAATAAAATGTGCTACTTCGGCGGTGGATGATAGATTTTTAATTTTAAATTGCGTTGGTGATCGTACCACCACGACAGTACAGCTTAGAAGCATGCTATATGCAATTCGAGAAATACAAGCTAGTGAGAGGACAGTAGGAAGAAGCTCAGAATAAACCAATCTTTATGCTCGTCGCCCTGCTAGATGTTCTATTTTATTACCATGTCATCGTACAGCTCCGCTAGCTTTCTGTCGTTTATATTCCAACTGGAATGTGAACGACCGGGAAAGAGTTCTTTTTATAGATGAATGCCGGTTTAGTATATAAGGTGCCGATCGTCAACGGAAAGAATGGAGATGGCCCGGTGAACGATTTGCGTACTGCACGATTGTAGAGAGGAACCGATTCGGTGGTGGTATCGGGTGAGATTTCTATGCATGGCTCTACGGCCCTAGTCCGGTCCTGGTAAACCTTCTCTGAATGCTCATAGGCACATCGAAGAAATCCTGCAAGATCATATACTACCACTTGCTGTAATACGCGGTTCAGATTTCCTATTAAAACAGGACAATACTCGAATCCACACAGCTGCTGCAATTAATGAATTTTTAAATGAAGTGGATATTCATCGTCTCACAAGCTTGCAGTCCAGACTTAGACCCCATAGAGCATCTGTGGGGTCTAACAAGAGAGGTAAGAAAGCTACAAAACAGAAAATGTAACATAAATGTTCTTAACCAGCTTCAAGAAGCTTTACAAAAAGAGTGAAATAATGTTGACCCAAACTTTGTACTAATTTTGATTCAGACCGTGCTGCAACGAGTCCCAACTGTTGCCAGGTGTATGCATATATTTTTTCCGGTTTTTTGCTAAAGAGAAAGACGTAATTTTCAAGGCAAATTATTTCTTTATTCAAAATATTGGTCATCGGCTTTCACACATTTCACCCATCTTTCCGGGAACTTATGGATACCATGCCAAAAAAATTGCTTGCTGTTTGCGACAAACCATTCGTCGAGCCATTTTCTAACCAAACACAGAGCATGGTCTTCTTACCGAAGCGGTTTGGCGTTAGCATTGATGGACGCGCTTGGCCAGGTGAAAGCCACGATTTTTCCGCTTCGGGTTTTCAAAATAAATCCATTTTATCTCACTCGTCAGAATTTGATGCAAAAATGATTTCCTGTAATGACGTTGAAGCAGCATTTCACATTCAAATTATGTGGAATCCATTTACCGAGTTTATTGATCTTCCCCGTTGCTCGTAAACTTCTGCTGATTGCTTCTTGTGACATGTTTGCTTCTGCTAATTGCCGTTGACTTTGAGTTGGGTCATCATCCAATAACTCCTGCAATTGCTCGTCTTCGCATATTTGTGGTCTAGCAAAGCGTTCACTGTCTTTCACATTGAAATCACAACTTTCGCCATATGTTTCTACCAGCAAACTGTAACTTTCAACAGCCTCTTTCTTTTGATTAAATAAAGAAAGTAATGTGTGCCGCAAATATTCCTTTTCAGGCACAAAACTCGACATAATCACTGAGCGATAAAGCAAAGACGCTAGTTTTTGGCGAATTCAACTTGTGCATGTTTGTAGTTTAAATGTCAAACGAACAATGCTGGTACCATCTCTTAGTTAAACCGGAAAGAGCTTATGCATACACCTGATATAAGAACACGAAGAGGCCATACCAGATACTACCCATAAATAAATTCCGTTTGTAACAACCATAGGTTCTTTAGGTTTTGTAATTTTTATTAAATAAAAGAATAGGAAGCCATAACTTAGTCAAATTAATGAATTACTCAAAGAATTAAGACTGCACATCATTTGAATACTACATTTTTTTATCATTTAAGTTTTTTTTTTTTGTAATATATATAAAAATTCAAATTATGCGTTAATTTTGACAGTGAGTGTATATACTTCATTATCGCATCCTTGTAAGTTAAATATTTTTGAAGTAGTATTAATGATAACCGCGAGTAAAATATTACAAAATTACAATATGAAATAGGCGAAAAACACTTAGAAATGCTTATCTTGTTCTAAAAAATTTTCGACCATACTCCAGCAATGCTGTCTTTCCAAATTGTGTATTTCGTTATTGTATTTAATATATTTTAATCTAGTAATATGCAAAATTTGTACATATACCGTTTAGGAAAATAAGTGAAATTTGTTATTGCATTATGTTGATTGAACATCACCATCTCTTCGTAAGAAAAGAAAAAATCCTATGAAATACGCAATTACCATAATCTTTTTAAATTTAATATTTGACGAAATAAAAATACATTATGTTGTTTTTCAATATCTCTAACTAATTTATTTTGTATAAGCAAAAAGGAATAAAATGCATTAACCTACACGGAACCTAAAAATTTTGTTAATAATGTTTAGGTTTTTATATACATAGAAATTACTGAAATATTATTATCTATAATTTACTTAACCGGTACATTTTTGAACAATAACTTTATTTTACAATGTACCGCGATAATAATTTTATACAACGTCACTTACATAGGACATTTTCGTATCCTTTACATCGTTTACGAGGGAGATTTGACTACGGAATGATTTCTTAAACGTTGGCAACAATTTGATCATAAGTTACTGCTAACAGGTAGATAAATTTCTACAACTATCCAAAGTAAACTATTTATTGTATTTGTGTTAAAGGGGAAAAAAAGAATTGCCTATATTCCTTAAACATTATCCTTTACGTAATGAAAAAACTATAACAGAAACTAAAAAGTTATATAAATACGACGCTGAATCTGTCTTTAAAAGGTATTGTACAAACACAGATCATGAGAAACATCTGGGGCTTTCTTTTACAGTCAGTTTTCCAGAAATGATTAATAAAGTCCGTGCAATTATAAAAAACTACCGGTGAATGAAGCCTCGCGAAATAACTAATGCCCTAAACATCTTAACTCAACGGGTATACAACGTCTTACATCAACGTTTAAATACGATAGAACTATCCGCAAAATAGGTAGCACCATACCGTTAACCAAATGCGAACCCTTTTTGCAATTTCAAATGATTGTATGGTTGAGTTTAAACGTAATTCAGGAGTATCTGTATCGTCAATATGTTACCGTGACCGAAACTTGGATATATCACTGTACTTCAGAGAGAAAAACAGCAAGAAAAAGGATTTCTTCTGATGAACATGCGCCGAAGAGGGCTTATGCCGTGGGAGGCTATGAGAAGAAACTTATTTTTCGACGAATAAGATTATGGCCACAATATAACATATTAACACAGGGAATACAACAGAGAAGTACACATTGGCTTTATATACTTTTCGATAATGTAAACAGATGTAAATTATAGGATACTGCGAAAGAACAGGGATATTCACATCATTTAATAAGAAATGATTTATACACAGACACCAAAATTATGATAGATATAGGCGGAATATTAGGAAATTAGGGAATTACAAACAAACAAAGGCGTTAAATAAGGCTGCTGTGTACCGCCAACATTAACATATCTATTGATGCCACTATAAAGGAATGGAAAAATAAATGCCCTAAAGGAATCCGTTTATACACCACCTTAAAGTCTATCTTATATGCTGATGACTTAATACTCCTAACAAAAACGGGGGATGATCTACAGAAAGGTATATATACATTACAAAAAATCTGCCAAAACTATGAAACGAAAATATCGGCAAGTAAAACCAAAACAGGTGAAATACTTCAAGTGTTTGGTCTGCGATGTATATTATGATCGAAACAAAGAATAAATTTACACATATCTGTGGAACAATTAGCAGAACATTAAAAAAACAAAACAAGAAAGGATATACAAATAAAATTTTACAAAACGATAGCCCTATATGGTAGTGAAACATGGACACCAACGAAAAGCCAAGAAAGCACGATACAGACGCAAGAGGTGAAATTTTGAAGAAGAGTGAAAGGTTGCAGAAGATCTGACAGAATAAAAAATGTAGATATAAGAACAAAATTTTTCTGATCTTCGACATAAATGGGAGAGTAAAGGATAACAAAAATAAGTGAAAGAAACACGTAGAACGGATGCAAGTGACGAGGCTGCCAGCCAGAGCGAGATTTTATAGATGTTTAGGAAGAAGAATTGCAGGCAGACCAAATAAACGACGTGTATCGTAACAGGCAAAGTGCTTAAAACCTGAAATGAAAAAGAAGAGGAAGGTATATTAACTATTTATAGAAAGGAGGGACAGTAACTGACAATATTATTCTAATACACTGACACATTCCGACGCTGAACTGAAGAAAATGTAACCGCATTTATTCAGAAAAAAGTTTTGTTCCATCAGGATAATGCGTCTTCATCCATGATATTCAAATCTGATTTGGTGGTAAGAGATTCCAGGCAACAGAAAGGTTTCACCGAAACGAATACCCTAATTTAATTTTCAAAAACTTATTTTTTTATATGGCTTAAAAATGGGAATTTTATCAAAAAATAAGATATATAAAACAAGTATTTCATTGAAAAGTCGTCAAATCGCCCTCGCATTACACCATCTATCTTTTTCAAGGGAGAAATGGGTTTCGCGCGTCATTGCAAGGTTGAAATATCTGCACTGTATATTTGTAGTTTTTATTTAAAAGCAACGAGCCATTACGTAATATACATATGTACAAGCATTTGCATGCAAGGAATAATTTCATTCAAAATGATGTCGTGTAAAAAAAATACGGAAGAATCGAGATATAACCTTCAAAGTGCTTCATTTGAAAAGCAATTACAGAATATTACACAACTATAATACTGTTTGCCGTTACTCTTTGCAGATATCCAATAATTGAATGTGTTTATTTACCTTTTAAGCCTAATAAATAAAACGGTGTTTAAATATGACTGTCAACCTATATATTTAGACACTGAAGAATTACGAAACTAAATCCCTTTGTACTAGTCCCCTTAAAAATAATGCTTCCCGAGAATTTAAAAATTTCTGTCACCAACAAACGTACTTGAGACATAATGGGAAACTCATTTCACAATCCACTTCCTTTTATTGTCACTGAAATGGCTCACAAATCGTTTCAACTTTCTGGAGAACGTAACCGCCTTCAAATTGTCTCGCTTGGGCTCGTAGCAAGAGCAATTCCATGCAAAAAAAGCATCATAAACTAGAAGAGAGTTTCAGAAGAGATAAAATTTATAATCCCCATTAAATTCTTTATAATGTAAATGTAGGAAAATCGAATCTCGAGATAAACTAATTTGTTTGTCGGTACACGTGAATGTAACCTTCGTAATATCTGGAAATTTATATGGTTGTTTAAGCGTTATGATATAGGGGAAAATGCCCTATAACCCGCTGTAAACCCGCATTTACATATTTTTCACGATCGGCGATAATTATGTTTGCAGGGAAAGTGGAAATGATAACGGGAGTCGGCAAACCGGTGTCTACAAAACTAACAAAGTGGGGTAATCCGAACAGGCCGATAAGCGGTTCAGGTGAGGTGAACAAAATGTTCTAATAGAGGGCGGAATGGTCCAACCCCTCTTACAGCCTTCGTAAATAACTGCTTCATTAGTACACCCTTTATTATCGGTATTTTGCAGGTCTGTTTGGTCAATATATGGTGACACCCGCCAGCGAAGCTCTTTTCGTCGTGAACGGAAGGTCGCGAACCGTCAACTGCGAAATTGGAGCGCTCACACATCCTAGCTCGATAGTTTGGACCACATTAAAGTTTCATTAAATCTACGTATATACGTCTTTTTAAAAGAAATTTACTTAAATAGTTATATGGGATACGCCAATAAGTCGCAACATTGTATTTAAAACTTGTGAACTTGGTGTTGAAGAAATAAAATGCAAAAAATACATTTACTTTATTAATCAAAACTTTATTAGTTTAACATTTTGATTAACAACGAACATTTATTCTTTGTGTATGATTCACATGATATGTCATTGATTTCTTTGTCATAAAAACCTTATCTATATCGAAACATAGGGCTAAAGGAAAGAATATAGGGAATACCCTTACTGCGTTTGCTGTTCTTCTTCTGTTGGCGTTTTATTGGCTTCAAATTCACTTTTCTAACGATCAGTTTATAGAAAAAGACGGAAACACTGTTTTTGGATAATCGTTTACGTGCAACTTACAACTATTTAAATCTCTCTGAACATGTATTCTTTGTGCATGATTTAAAATGTCATTAATTTCCTTATCATAAGAACCTTATGAATGTCAAGAAATAGAGCTAAAGAACAAAACAGGAAAATCCTTGGTAAATAGTTTAACTAAACCAAAGGAAACAGACTCGTCAAAAAATTCTTACTGAAGCATGTGCTGCTCTTCCTATAGCGTTCAAATTTACTTTTCAAATGATCTGTTCTCTGTTTATATAAAAGAAAAACGGAAAACACAGTTGTTGGATGAATCATGTAAACATTCATCCATATGAGTCTCTATAGTTTTAATAACGATGTAAAATTGATTGCTCTTACTTATTTCATATTTTGTGATGACTTATATCCCAGCTATCAAATGAATCACAAATGTTTGCTCTATAGGACCTCTCTCCAACTTCATAATCATCTTCGTCGATATTCTGTCCCTTCACCTTCAATGTCTGTAAATCCGTCTTTCCTTCGCTGTCGCTTATTTAAATCTTACGTCATTTGGGTTTCTTGCAACTTCTGCCGACTTCTGTGTCAATGCTTTCGCCGGTGGTTACATCCACTCTTTGGGACATCTTTAGGTCCAATCTTGAGTAAATGCAGATAATTTACACGCGCTTTTCGGTTCTCGAGGTTTTTGGCTCTTTTCCTGCCTCCTGGTGTTCTTTTCGTTGTTCTTTTCGAGTGTCTCAAGCCCTTCGATCACGATTTTCAAGATCCCGAAAAACACGGTTTTGGTAAAACCCCCTTATTCTTCAGTTTCCACTCCAGCAAGGTTCTTTTCTATGATTCTTTAAGAGGACGAAAACAACCAATATCTAATGGCTACATCATTTGGATTGAATGAGAAGGATACAAAATTAATTTGGTGTTATTTTCGCATTCTTGGATGACTTTACAACTTATCTCAAATCAGTAGTTTAGTTCCCTCTAATGTATGGAAATACGAAAGGGTTACGGTCTTAAATCAGTGACCAGACAATTCAGAATCAACCCATCCTCAGATAACCTGTTGTACATTACACCTATCAAACTGCCCTTGCAGCCGTCGTAAATATATTTTCGCTTTATACACTGTAGATGGATTCCATCAACAGCTAATAGAACATCACTTGTTTTTGGTAGGCAACCTTTATTAAATACATTTTGACAGGTGATACATCTTTACGGTAAAGATGTTGGGTTCAAGTCCCCTCCGAGACCGATATTTTTTCGGTAATTTAATTACGTTGATAATTGCAAGAAAATTGTAATTTTATCATTACTAATGCCAACGGTGGTTTAGTATTGATATTCATATTAATATTAGTATTGATATGGATGTTAGTTTAACATTTTGTTACTGTTCATATTTAGCCCGCACTTCCGGAATCGCAAGCGTTCAACAGTCGTACTGTTATACAACTGATTGTATATGCGTTGTTGCCATACGTACTAAAAATATGAAAAACGCAGTTTAATCGACTACATCCCTGTCGATCGACTTCATTCTGAGTTGGCGCTATTTTCTCGTTTGCTATTTGTTATTCACATAAATAAAAGATTCTTTACGAATTGGCTATAATATTTTGAAAGAACTCACAAGTGGGCGGAATTCAACATCAACTTCACAATCTTTCAGATAAAGTGTGGCATAACTTATTTGACTGTTCTGTATAGTAGGATATGGTTTTGTAAGGTTTAAACAAATAAAAAAATGTATCAGGTTTCTCCTATTATTTTTATAAAAGTATAATTTTTTCATGTGTTTTATATATAAAATAAAATTAGAAGTCATTGAAAGAACTCCGACAAAGCATTCAGTAACCTCATTTTTGTACGTCAATAAGCAATAGGTTATGGGATTGTATTAATTTATGTGCAAACAACAGGCAGGACATTACTGCGACAAATTCGATCGTAAAGTATATAGTTGTTATGCACTTTGAGCATAAAACATAGAATAAATTACGTGTATTTTTAGAAATTACCAAAAACAATATCAATTTTTATTTTTACGTTTTTCGATGTTGTGTCTAAATAAACAGAATGACTCATTTAAATGTGACTACATCATTGGTTCTTTTTTAACGATATCCTCTACACTTTATTTGATATTCTGATGCCTCATTTAGTTACCAAATTGATAATGTAAATGTTTTGTCAATTAAAAAAAAATAAGTAGCGAAAATCACTGTTTTAATTCTCATTGCATGTCATGCAAATGGCAAGATACATATGTATTAACACATAAATCTTAAAATGCGGTATGGTTTCTTTTAGTAGCTAATAAAAAGGTAGCAAAAAGGACACTACTATTCATTGTATTATCCATTCCGTTATGTCTCTTCCTTTTTTACAAAGTCACTTCCACATTGGATAATATTTTCCAAAGTTTAATGATCCAGGTATTCCAAATAATAGACTGTGGATTCAATAAGATGGAGTGCAAGATCTGTGCGCGAATACCTTAATTATGCTTTCCTTAATCGGCGGATTTCTCGAAGAGATACAGTTGAACGACCTGCCT
The DNA here is from genome assembly GCA_023509865.1 of Trypoxylus dichotomus. Taxonomy (NCBI): domain Eukaryota; kingdom Metazoa; phylum Arthropoda; class Insecta; order Coleoptera; family Scarabaeidae; genus Trypoxylus; species Trypoxylus dichotomus. Next base: position 38,744,392 of record CM042074.1, on the reverse strand, counting down.
AATATGATGCCTCTAGCTTTCTTTTTATGGGGTTACGTAAATACTGCAATGTATAAAGAAAAGCAAGTTCATCTACAAGAGTTAATTGAGAAAATAATAGAGAATTACAACTATTTCCAGAAACTATTCAAAACATTGCAAGAGTTTCAAAATAGGTTAGTTTATTAACAAGCTGCTGGTGGACATTTTGAGCATTTATTAAGATGATCTTTTTATTATGTTATAGTAATCCATTATTTACAGTGATAATAAGAATTCTGGTTTTCAGCACCTAATGCTGTTGTTCTAAATAATATCCTTATGTCTTAATATTTATATATTGTACAGTATGACCCGGAATAAACTGTCCGGAACTCTTAATTCTCTTATTCTTTTAACATATTATTTAGACTTTATTACATGTTTTAAATGTTCTCTCCTCGTTGACGACAGACTTCATAACGAAGTTTCAAGTTGATTATCATGTTATCAGGAATAAAACGGCTTAAAATTTGTATGTACCGCTGTTGATGGAGTGTGACTTGTCTGTTATTCCTTTCTATAAAGTACGGACCAATGATTCCCTGTCCCGAAACTGCACACCCCATACTGACCTTTGTGTTACGGAAAGAAACTTCTTAAACCTCATCAGGTCTGGCAAATCTCACGCATCGATTTGTGCACTCGCTTCGCCCGACAAAGAAAAATGTGCTTCGTCTGAAAACCATACATTTTTAAGAAATTCAGGATTTTCATATTCTAACGCGGGAATTCGGGTTCAATATTCTGTACTGCGATAATCCCGAGGATTTGGTGTACTTGAATCACAAACGAAAATGCACCCAGTTTCTTCAGAATTTTTTGCAAGGAAGTTCTCTTTACACCAAGTTGCATCGCTGTCTTTCGCTGGCTGCCTTCGGATTTTTTAGAATCTGCTTGAAAACGCGTTGATGGTTATTGTTAATCTTAATTGTCCTGAAGCACCCCGACTTTCCTTTTCGTTGATCCACTACACTGCTAGTATTTCTGACATTTTCAACAACGTTTAAAATTATAACATTACATGGAGAACGTTTAGGTTGTGTGAATTTATCTCATACGTATCGCAGACTTGCACAGTTGAGTCGACCGATTCTGTATTAGCGAAATATTGCTCCACCAGAAACTGTCTCCTCTGTACACGATTTTTAGCAATTAGGCACTACTAATTAATTGGTTGACGTTTACTTGACAGATCTATAGTAGCTAAAGTGCATATGACAGCGCGTACATAAAGACACCGCCAACTTAGTTTCAGCACTGTTTATTTCGGGCAATACAATATAATGAGAAAAAAAAATAGAATTTTCAATATTTAAAATTATTTTTCTTAATTGAGAAAATATTTATATTGTCCATTTGGTATCTAAATGAGGCAACGTGATATTATAAAAGTAATAATATATTTAAATTAATAAATAAAATTTAGGTGTTAGTATATAATAAAATATCAATGACGTAAACACATTGAATGGATCACACTATATACTCAAAATGTACATCGGAAAACGTAGATGTAAAAACGAAAATCGACCTCTCTTTGGAAATTTCCAAAAATATATTATTTATGCATATGTTTAATTTATTCCTTACTCACAGTGTATATAACCTATCCGTTGATGTAATTCTAATAGATTCTACGAAATATTAAGAGATGAAGCATAAATTTAAATTTTGGAATTTTGAAAAATTTAGTTCCGAAAACCAATCAAACTATTTGGATTACTTTTATTTAGTTTTGGCTATGTAGAAGGAATTGAAATTCGTTAAAATGATTATTGTTTATCCTTTTCACATTTTTGGGAGAATTTAGATGTAAGTTAGACATTTTTGTACACAATACATTAAATATGTTTTTTTGTACTTTTTCAGAAATATCATTGCAAGTACCCTTTTCTTTAAATAGGTGTCTGTTGCCGTAATTTTGATGATTCTGTAGCCCTTCTTCTTTCTGATTATAGTTATTGTGAAATAGCTTTGGTTTTGAATCATCTGCCATAAGCTCTTCCCATATACTTTTAATATGGAATGCATTGTAACTTTATATATGTCGCCCGTTATATCTTCACAATTCATACATTGAACTGGTAGGAGTGGTTATTTCCAGAAAAGCAAGCCGTTGAAAGAATTCAGAAGGAATTTCGTAAATATTTGTCATGTCAATCTGATGGCATTTGTTCTCCTGGAGGAACTTATTCCGCAAATATGATGTAGTCTCATTGTAGCAGCATAGAGATGCGGAAGGCGACAAATTTCTTATGAAATTAATCAACCATCAAATTAATCCAATTTCCTTACTTTGTCAAGTATATTTTATCGTACTCCACTACTATCGTAGATTGTCTGATACATTTTACACCCGTAATGCACGTACCAACATTTCACTAAAAGGATCACTAGATGTCCACGAATGTTAAAAAAACGTATGACGATCCTTTTTTACTTTTTTAACAGTTTCTTTTTCTCTTCATTAACGATATTTTTCTTTCTTTTCTTCCATACTGCATTTGGTGTGAATTTGTTTACAAGGTATTATGGAATCTAAGAGGAAATGTAATATTTAGTTTTTTAATTTTATGGGTTAACAGAAATTGTTAATATTGCAAGATTGACCTAAGAATCATGAATTAATATTTCAATAAACCTTATTGAATAGTAAAATTTTTATAAAACTATGTAAAGAACATATCCAACACCGTTTTAACTGCCCCCTTTGTCGGAGCCAAAAAAAAATCATCAAGTTTCCGAAAAGGAAAACAATGAGACATTTAGTAAATGTAGTAATCGCGATAAGATTAAAATAGTTACCTTATTTTATAATCGCGATGGTTATTATTAGAGTAAGTATTGTAAGTATAAAATGTAGATAGGTAAATACTCAAGATTGAAGAAAACAAAACATTATCAGTAAATTTAAGTCCTAAACGATATAAAAAAAGGAAGCATATTATCGTAAACTACGTCTACTGAGATGCTCTGAAGATGATGGTATCTACTCTATATGTAAAGTTTTCGAAACGTTCGAGAAGGACACAATACATGCGACACGTATTTTAATATTGCAATTGTTTATTATACATATATACATAATATATTAAATGTAGTCATGTGATAATTCGAGAGTTTTATATTTAACATGAAAATAAATATAAATAAAATACAAGAGTACGATGATTATTGTTAAGGTATGTGGAACAAATCATCTGAGAGAAAAGTCGTGCAAAGCTATAAATTTGACAAGATATTTCCATTACCAATGTACTTTTTAGTAGGAATAAGATTAATAATACAGATAAAATGAAAGAAATACTGTACATACATTAGAAACATTGTTCTCACGTAACCAATTATTGTAATTAACATATGATCAAAAAATTGAAAAAATTACCTAATAATAAAAATAATTCATTCCTTTACATCCCCCAACAACTTTCGCCAATTGCAGGGGACATTGGCCGGCCATGAGTTAATTAAACGAGTAGTGCGAAAAGCGTGCAACTGTACCTTTCCACTAATTTTATGCAATTCCGCTTTATTTTTGTCGACAATTTTGCAGAACAACGTTTATATATTCTGAAATATCTTGTGTAAAATTTGTAATAACTACGTAAGCGTTACTGTTACAATTTGTTATATATCTTCTAAAACTCTCAGATGATGTTTGCACCGAAACAGTCCAATTCTTCAAGTAACCTTCAACACGTACCCAATATTTGCAACATCGTTTTTGTATAGTTTAAGTTCTTGTCCAATTTTGATGCCGGTAGTAGTCCAGACGTTCTCTTTCTCTAGTGTGTAGTTTTTAATGCTATCTTCTCGATATGTGTAGTGTATTTACGAGACCCGCCCTAAGCTAATAGCTAAGTACTGTACTATTACTCACCAGTGCCCCGCTTTTATTACAACAGACGATGTTAACGTAACTTAAATGATTAACATTTAATATGTATATCACATAAAATCGCTTATTGTATTATATTAATAATTATAATAATAGACACGACTGTGCAATATTGTTTATACAGAAAAATTAATAAACAAACCGAATAAATATATTGACATACTTAGTTGTTTGCTTTTGTTTCAGCCCCGCATAGCTACACAGTACGTCGGAAAAATTACTGAACTTTCAAATAAAAAAGAAGCAACTAGTTATTTCGCCAAATTATTTTTATCCAAAAATACATCCATCCTGTGTCAATATAGCTCTAGGAACGTTCAAACAATGATAGCATAGATTTTTTAAGTAATTTCTCGGAATTGCTTCACAGATCCTCGTTACGACTTCTTTGACTTGCCCAAAACTGTCGTGAAACATTCCTTTCATAGCCAGTTTCAGTTTGGGGAGGAGGAAATAGTCACATAGTGATAAATCTGGGGAATACAGAAGGTGTCTTAACACAGAGACCTATCTTTTTCGCCAAACATTCGCCAATAGCGACAGTCATGTGTGGTGGTGCATTATCGTGCAATAAAAACCAACTTCCCGGCGCTCGACAGTCGGATCTCACTCAAAAGAATCTCTTCCACAAACGCTCCGTTACCCCTACATAATATTCGTCAGTGACATTCTGACCATGTGGAACGAATTCCCGATATAAAATACCTTTAGTGTCGTAAAAACAAATCAATATCATCTTCTCTCGTGCTTGGGGACCTCCATGTAGTAAATTGGCGTTTCATTTGGGGATCGTACTTAAAACACCAAGTCTCACCACCTGTTACAATCGATTCCAGAAATGTGCGATTTCGTTTGAGTGTTTTGATAACCGCCTTGCAATTTTTAACTAGAGAAATTGTTTGGTCCTCGGTTAAGGCATGAGAAACAAATCGAGCACAGATGTTCCGTTTGTTCAAAACGTTCGTCTTGGGTCGTACTTAATTCCTCCGCTATCCATATTACAGACAAATTCGCATCGTAAGCGATGATTTCACGCACTTTTGTTTTTTGGACGGCCTGGCCTTCCAAAGCATCACGACCTTTCTGAAATCACTTATACCACTCGAACACATGCGTGCGGGATAAACAGTAAAAACCATAAACTTTTTTCGTTAATTCAGGTGTTTCTGTAAAACTTTTACCGAACTTGAAACAAACTTTAATATTAGCTTGTTGTTCCATCATATGTTTGTAACGAACCGATAAAAAGTACTGTCACTTTATGCTCGACAACTTAACTACCACTTGATCGACTATATATTGTTTCAAAGGATGGTGTTAGTAACTTGCTGTAAATATAAAAAGTTCCATTGTTTTTCTGACATACTCTGTAATTTAACGTTAAAAAGTTATAGAAGAACCTTAAAACATTGTGTAGGTATACTTTTATCTTTATGTACTATATAAACAATATTATGAGTTTTTATCTCATATTTATATATGATATACTTTAAATATTATAAGTGACACAAGTCAATAGCACTATTTCATTTTAATTACCAAACCAGAAATATTGAAATTTTTATTGAAATTCTTATCTCAGATAAGTTTTTGATTCCCGATGATTTCAACTTCTAAACAGATGAGTAGCAAAATAGTATCATAAAGCATTAACTCGGCGATAGCCTCGATATTACATATCGCAAAATTATACATTATTCAAATATACCGGAATGCCTAAATATTTTGAAACTCTGTGAAATTCAAAAACAATATTCAAATAAAAACGGGTTAGTTTTAAACAAACTGCCGTCAGAAGGTATTCTTTAAAAACACATTGTTTGTGTTACTATGAAAATTGTAATCAAACAGCGTGCTTTCGAATACAACACCTTATATATTTTTACACTTCTTCAATTTTTCATTTAGTTGCCCGGATAAAAACTCAGTTTACAATTCACAATACCCTCTTCAGTGAGGGAACTCACTTATTGTGCAATTAGGGAATTTATCCTGTGTCATGAAAATTATTTCATAAGTACGTAAATATGTGCATTAAGCGTATCTTGGGGATAGCACACACATCCGTGAAGTAAAGGACAAACAGAATATAGCATTCGTTAATAAAATTGTAAATAAACAACTCCGTAGGAGATGTGTATTCGTATTCCGACCTATTAATTTGTTGGAAAGTTGCTGGTTGGTTCTCTAAAACATAATTATAACTCAGAACTTAAACATATTTTTTGTAAAAATATGATAACATTGCGATCATGTTTATAGGACGCATTTTTTGAAGACCATATTCTTAACTATTTATTCCCATCTTCTCATAAAAGTTTGCGAGTTGTCCAGTTTAGCTGCAGTTAGATTAAAAAAAATCTGAAAGTATTTCAAAAATTTGTTGAAACATGTAATGATATTAAAAGAAATGCTCAGAGTTTGAATAAATTACATAGCAAAGATTACTGTTAGCCATAATAGAAACATATTTGTAAAGGAGCAGCAATTTAGTTTATAACAAATACTGTGAAATTGTAAACAACAGAGCAAGGATGTTAGAGCATCATTCTTGTCAAAACGAACAAAATGATATAACACTTCTAACAAAGGACAATTCCGAACCAAAGCGGTAAGAGGCGGAAGACGAAACTTGTTTGCTTGAGTTAAGTATACCAACATTCTTACATATATTTCTTTGAGGTAAACATGTTTGGGATCAAAAATAGGTAATAGGAATTGGTATTTTTATTGATAACTGTATTATAAATTATTTTGCGTCAGAGTTTACAATAATATGTATATCAGCATTAACCCATCAATTTTATTACACGTTAAACACATACCAATAGAAAATTAAAAATACTAGAATTGTTTTTTTCAACTCTGATAGCTCATAAAAACAAGACAAGTATAAATAACAAAATGAATTTATTTCCGAAAGTTATGTACAAACATGGTTACTTTTCTACATAATCACCACGAAGATTGATGCATTTATATATATATATATATATATATCTATGAACTTCCCCCTCTGCATGGAATGTTACCGCCAATGAGTTGAGATGGTCTGTGACGTTGTTTTGAAATTCCTCTGTGGAAGCCCTGCCCTCCTAAATACTTCTTCAGTTTACGAAAGAGACAGAAGTCGCTTAGTACTAAGACGGGACTATACACCGGGTCGTCAAAAACTTCCCATTCAAAATTGTTCAAGAAATCGTTGTGTTGCAGCAGCAGTGTGAGGGTGGGCATTATCATGAATGAAAAGAACTCCAGAAGTTACCATGCCTCCTCTTTTGTTTTGAATGGTTCTCTCCAATCGTTGTGAAATCTGACAATAAGTATTACCTTCTGCATGAAGGAATCGAATTACACTACACAACTCGCACTTGGCGGGAAAATCAATTGTAGTAGCCATAGCTAAAAATGACGTTGCAGGTGGCAGTGGGGAGATGCGCCGTCGCCTTCTACGCGTTATACAGGTTCCACTAAAAAGATCTCTCGTATCTCAAAAGGCAGTTACAAACCAACAAAGGAAGATGCAGAAAAAATACTTTTATGGTACATAGGTTATTAGATTATATATATGGTGAATTTGAGGTTGTCGCTTGTGTAGTATGCATTGTTTCCTTTACCTCGGATTCTCCGCGTTTGTTGACTGTCCTGGATAGAACCTTGTTGACGTTTCGGTGGCATCACAGCTACCTTCTTCTTAAACGTATTGCGGTGACCTAGTACTCGATCACCGATCGAATGCGGAGGATTCGAGATAAAAGAAAGAACATATATGTAAAAGAATTCCCGAAGAAGATGAACCTTTGTAAATTCAAGAAGGTATTTCCTTGGTGTAAATAAACTAATTTTTGACGTAACATTAATAGACTCTTTGATTATCATCCCTTGTTCGATCTCCGAAATCTTCGCAAAAGAACAAATGGCCGACTAAGAAAATTTGAACAGCGCTAATCAGTAAACACACTAACAAGAAAACCGCAATAAAACGGTTATTTGTTTGTCATTAATGATGTAATTACAACTTTTATACTAGTATTATACTTTCTTTGCAAAGTTAGACCTTGTTAAACATAATAAAATGATAGCGATTTAATAAATATTCTTTCAATGCTGTCGACGTTAAGTGACCTCGATTGCAAGTCAAGGTCTTTACACTGCAGCTTGTAAATGCCTATATCAAGCGAACAATTTGAGAGATGACAAAAGAGGCAACTACACAATGAATCTTTTTTCCGTTCTTCGATATTTTTCATATTTTTACGCAGAGACATCGAAAGTCAACGAATTATGTCTCATTAGTCGCTGTTTTTTCAATTGCTATAGCAATTATATGACGTAATTCCCCCACTTCTGCACGCTGCTCTTGTGGAAATAAAACTGGTTTAACATAACGTTAAGCTCAGTCCATCATTGTTTTAAGAGCGGACACAACATCGACAATTGTAAATCCATCTATGGTTATTGCTTGTTTTAAATGTGTATATGTTTCCCGCGTTTTTCTTTAAGTGAGTGACTATTAAATAATTTCCTAAAGTGAATCTTTTTGAATGAAGTAAAAATGTCCTGTCAAATCGAACTTTTCGTAGGATTAGTTACTCTAATTCTTTTATTTTTCGTGTACGTTAAATATTCGCAAGCCTACTGGAAAAGAAAAGGCGTTCCTTATTTACAGCCCACGTCGATCTATGGAAATGTAGATAACCCATTTGCCCCTAAGAAAGGATTAATGCTGGACTTAAAATGTTCTTATGAATCCCTAAAAAAGTGCAAAGAGAAATATGGCGGAATCTATTTCTTCACCGAACCAGTTTTTGTACCTGTTGATATCGACCTAATTAAAAGTATCCTTGCTAAAGATTTTGCGCACTTTCTAGGACGTGGGTTTACATTCAACGAGAAACACGACCCGTTATCGGCAAATCTCTTCAACACCGAGGGCGAGAGATGGAAAACCATGCGTGTCAAGCTGACTCCAACGTTCACTTCCGGAAAGATGAAGTATATGTTCCAAACGTTGTTGAACTGTGGCAATCCTATGATAGAACACATTAATAGTTTGTCTGAAAAAGGGGACCCTTTGGATATTAAAGAAGTTTTGGCTTGCTATACCACCGATATCATTGGTTCTTGCGCTTTTGGTATTGAATGCAACAGCTTCAAAGATCCTCATGCGGAGTTTAGAACATATGGTCGTAAAATGTTCGCTCCTTCTTTTAAAGATATGATACTTCAGTTTATTGTGTTTTGGGCACCATCAGCTCCAAAATATCTACCTATATCATTTACGCACAGTGACGTTGAAGCGTTTTTTCTGAACAGTGTTAAAAGTATTCTCGATTACCGCAGAAGCAATGATGTTAAACGCAATGATTTTATGCAGATGTTCTTAGCAATGCAAGAGAAAGCTGATGCTGAAGGTTCGGAACCGTTTACGCTAAACGAAATCGCCGCTCAAGCATTTATCTTCTTCTTGGCTGGATTTGAAACGTCTTCTACTACAATGACGTTCTGTCTTCACGAATTAGCTTTTAATCAAGAAATACAAGAGAAATTGAGGAAAGAGGTTAAAGAAGCGTATAAGAAATGCAATGGCGAATTAACGTATGACGCAGTAATGGAAATGAAGTACATGGACAAAGTTGTGAACGGTTGGTATTAACTTCCAATTACACATTCATAATGTTTGATAAAATTACAATTTCCTTGCAATTAACCAACGTTCTTAAATTCCTAAAAAAATATTAATCCCGATAGGAGTTGAATCCACGACCTCTGGTTTGCGCTGGTAAACCAGAGGTCGTGGATTATATGTTACCATTACACCGCGAGACCGAATGTAAGTTCAAATCGCTTTTAATACCCAGATGTCACAATGTCTGTAGATATAGGCAGGCACACAATTATTAGGCACCCCCAATATTTTTCAATTATCTTTAAGATAAACAATGAACAAATAAAAGAATTATAAAAGCAAATATTTATTTCTAAAAACTATAAATTCAATATTTGGTTGGCCCCCCGCGGGCTTTAATGACAGTTTCAATCCTTTTAGGTAAACAAGCCACTAACATATGGCAGGTTGAAGTTGGATTGTCTTCCCATACTCTTTCAAGTATTGCTTTTAATTCTTGTTTTGATTTACATTTGTATTCGCATACTTTTCGCTTAATAATAGCCCACAAATGCTCGATGGGATTTAGATCCGGGCTTTGGGGTGGCCACTCCAAGCTGTCATCGTTCGCTTCCCGGAACCACGCTCAACTTGCAGCCGCAGTGTGGCATGGTGCATTATCTTGTTGAAACAAAACTTCGTCAGTATTCATTCCGAATAATTTTTCAATTGAGGGCAGTGAAACTTAATCTAAAATGGTGGCGTAGGTCCTCGAGTTCATTCTACCAGTGTACACGAACACCTCTGCAACCCCTGTCGACGTCATCCACCCCCATATCACGACACTACCGTCGCCATATTTAATGGTAAGCACTACAAAATCGACATGGTATTCTTCACCAGGCCTCCGACGCACTAGCACGGCATCAGGTGTACCAAAAATCTGTAATAAACACATTCAGTTAATTCTTTCAACTCTCGGTTTTTTTTTAACACAATTCGTTTAAATTTCTATAAAATAGGTACCTTATACTGAATATAAAACGAATAATTATATTTACCTCTATATTACACTCATCTGTCCAAATCACATTCGCCCAGTCCTTCTCTGTCTAAGATTTGTGTTTATGAGTCCATGCTAATTGTTTATTCTTAATTACGTCCGACAGCCATGGTTTCTTTCTAGCTTTCCTCGATGATAGATGATGATAAATTGGCGATAAATTAACGTTGATTTGTCGATTTAACGCGTCAGCCAAATCTGTTGCCGTTTGACGTCGATTTTGTAGAGAGTGTCGTTGTAACCACCGATTCTCCCTTTCTGTCGTTTTACGTTTTGGACCTCTTTCCGGTCTTGATTTAATATCCCCTGTTTCTTAGCAACGCTTTAGAGTTGTTTGTACGGCGCACCGTGAACATTTTACTTTTTTACTAATCATTACTTGGGATAATCCCTCGGCATGTAGTGTAATAATTTGTACACGTTGAAACTCAGAAAGTTCTTTAGATTTCGGCATTTTCAGTTACATACCCACACACTAATCACGAATAAATATTTTTATATGCCAATAATAAATGCACATATAATTTAAAATAAACCTACTGATTTTCACCGGTCACTTTACCGTACTATACTAAGTGTAAAATACAATTAGTTCCGCAAATACAGCAATAAATGGATTAACAACGGTATTTCTCCCACCAACCCTTCTATTTATACTACGGGTATTTCTAAGAAGCGGCAGGTAAAGACTATTTGTCAGTGAAGTATTAAAACCTCTAAAGGATGCCTCATATTCATGTCTCTGGGTGTATATCATAATATCTCAGCAGACACAATATTCTTAAAGACAAGTGCTTACCAATTAAATTAATATTAATACTAAACCACAAAATTACAATTTCCTTGCAGTATCATTACTAATACCAACAGTGGTTTAATATTAATAGTAATTTAATTCATAATTCCCAGGTATAGCAGTGTGTGAGTGGAGTTTACTGCTATACCTGTGAATTGTACATCCACACAGTCCTTGCAATCGTCATTTAATTCATAATATCTATTTGATTTTTTATCAAATATATAAACGTCAATAATAACAATGACATTATTGCTTCAATAGTAGTGAACACAATATCATTAACCGTAACTAACCTAACATACTAACTCAATGAGAACGTTATAAAATACAGATATATAGATGGAATGTAATGCTAGTAATAAACAAATAAGGAAGGAATGCAAACTTGCAAAAAGCATGTTGCTATCGAGATTTTCGTCTAAATGTTCAAAGAACATAATTTTCTAATACGGTCCTGTCTTATATTTGTAAAATCATTTCACCGACACCGATGATAAATAACCCTTCTAGTCGCAGATCAAGTTTAATAGACGGTCACTCGTAGGCCTACCAAATAGAGATGAAACCTTGGGTATTACGCGTCTCTATATTATACTCGACCTACAACCTGAAGCCTGGCTTATTACTTGTCTTACATTTTACCTTCATATTTGGGACATAGTGTATATTGCAACCCATTTATGTATGTTCAACATCAGAAATAATCACATAAAAATATGATAAGACATTCATTGAACTGTTCCTGGAACAGAGCTTCCTTCACACGAGACATAAAAGCGTTAATACTCAAGATTTTGAAATTATTATCAGTCATATTATATTTACTGTAAATGTTATGCAAAAATTAACTTTTACATAAAGTTATCTTATATATAGGTGGTCATATTAATCCTCTAAATTTCGTGGTAATGTTATATATCTATGTATATCAACTCTATGCCTAACTTTAAAGTACAAATATGGCAGCGATTTATACTATTTGATTTTCGTATATTTTTCACATTTAACCAATCAACATTATTTAATTTATGCGATATATGTATGTTCGTATTTCCTAATACCGTATACATATCTTTGTAAGTATACGATGCAGACAGGAGTTTTGTATCTTATAGGATAAAGCTTTCTTAAACTTACACATTTTTATATATACACCGTTTTCCTTTTAAAATGGTCCATCTTAGATATCGCGATAACGAAAAGAAACATTTAAATTCACTGAGACGTCGATATTTGTTTGCAAGAGAAATCTCTGACTATCTTACTCCACTTTGAATTCTTAAATAACACTACTCCATATATGTACATCGAATTCTATGGATTTTCATTCTGATTGCAAGGACCACCTTTCTTTATATTAATTATATTAAATTTGAAGATAATTTAGAAGAAATGTGAATTATCCGTCAATATTGCGTTTCTATAATAGACCAATTTGGATCTCATAAACAATCTGTATAGAATTTAAGTACTCCAAATAGATTAATAAATATAACTTTTGATGCCTAGATTTTCGGTAACGTAAGCGTGTCACGCAAATTTTGTGTTTGTTATTTATACAATCAACATAACGTTTCGTTTCATTATTTCGTTATTGTTTTCGTTTTTGTTCGATATAGAAGTGCATTAAATTTTGCATAAAATGGTGTATAAACTTCAGAAAAGAATAGAATTAGGCCATTTGGAAAGTAAAGAACGTTTTTTACATAGAAATTTTTATTAGATATAATTAAACCAAGCTGTATTTTACATAAAATTAGATACCCAAGCTACTTTCCTACGTAGTCACCGTTCAAATTTAGGCACTTGTACTGTTTCATCAGCTCTTCTGTGGCTTCTACATACCCAGTTACCGCCCAGTTGTTGGACTACTGATTAACGGCGTCTTTAAGTTCATTATCACTTCGGTAGCGTTGTCCAAGCAAAAGATCTTTCGATTTGGGAAATAAATAAAACTCACTCGGGGCTAAATCCGGACTGTATGGCGGATGTTAAAAAATTTTCCACCGAAACTGATGAACCAAGTTCTGTGACACTCCCGCTGCATACGGATGTGTATTATCGTTAAGGAGAATTAGTTCACTGTTTAGCATTCCGCGATACTTGTTTTGAATAGCAAACTTCATTACCTTCTTTGTCATAACGAGAAATATCAATGAAGCTGCCATTCGCTCGTCTGAAAAAAATCGAGGAACCCATCTGGCACACTATTATAAGTCTATTATAACACAGATCTGCACTAACAAGTTTTTACAACACAGTTCTTGAAATTTCTGGAAAGAATGAGTGTAGTTCATTAATTGCGAAACGCCTATTCTCTATCCTGGATTTTTGTTTCTTACAAATTAATTAGAATTGGAATCAAATTAATGTAAAATATTTAATTTATTCGAAAGATATGTCGGAAAAGTACACGCCTAAAATCTATCGCATCGATTGTTTAAGAAGTGAAAATCTGTCTTGTACAATATCGATTCATATTTTGCCTAAATTTTCTCCAACTTTTAGGATATAACTCAAAAAAATAGAGAATTGAAAGTGGAAAGTAAGGAGGCCAAGGAAAGGCATACATTAATGTTGCATAAGACAAGAAAAATCCCCTGAAAAGAAATAACAACCGTGTCTCAGTGAATTTAGATATTTATTTATCTGATATCTAAAAGACTTATTGATCGACCATCCTAAATTTAAAGCAGTATCTACGACTAAACTGTTATTCGGAATACGTTCTTAAATTCTTTTACATTTTTTTCTAAAAAGCAAAATGTTATATTTAATTGGATCAATAGGTATAAGTTACATGTTACATTATCTTCAATATTTTGCAACAGAACATAATGATTATTACTAACTTTATCATTAACATCATCTATGATAAACATGAAATATAAACGGAACATATGCAAGTCATTCTCTAATTCCACAAAACCTATACCTCAAAAATCTCTGTATAAGTGGCACAATATTTGGTAAAATATACAAAATATCGCAAAGTATTGCATTCAGTGGCAGTAATAAAAAATAACATCCAAGAGCGATGGAGTACTTCTGATTAAGCGGCTTGGCTGGTTAATAATTTATCTCATAGTAAGCGATACAATAATATTAGTAAAACATGCAGCAATTTTAGTAAATTCAGTAAATAATGTTAAAATCACCACAATAGAATAGTTCATCTGTAATACTAAGCGGCGTACCTAAATAGCACTACATATATATATATTATCATTTACATCAAATCTAACCCCAGCAGCACTAGTTAATCTATTTTGGCTGTAAAAATTGAAATTATTAATAGCTAACAAGTTAGCCATAATATTATACCATTTTTCACTAAAAGTTAGAATATTAATGGCTCGGTGGTCCAGTGGCAAGAGGGCCAGCATTTGAATTTAACAGCTCAGGTGTTGTGGGTTCAAAACCAACGTTCGTCAAGTACAGTGGAAGTACTTTTTAGGGCGGGTTCGGTATGCTTCTGAGTCATCTTTCTCCGTATGGAAAATAATTAACAGTGCTTCACCCTTTGCGGCGAGGGGGTTCAGTAACAAGGCCATGGAATACTTTACACTCACTTTCCTACAACTACAAGGCTTCTGCGGTTATGAAAAGCTAAAATAGCTTATAACTCAGTTGAGCCGCTCACCACTAAAAAAATCAATATTATATGCAGGGTGTTGAACTGCATCGATCGACATACATCGTAAAATTCTGAAAACTTAGGAGTATATTAATCATAATAAAATATTATTATTATTATGTTTAATATACAACTTCATTATTATTGATTATTAATTAATGTTATACAACTAACATTAATTGATAATTAATAATAACATATTTTCAGTAATTTGACATTTTCAGTTATACCGGAAGTGGCTATCGGCATTGTTATTTTAAATGGAATATCCCATAAATTATTGTATTTTGAAAATTCTAATTCAATTTGAAGGTATGTCGTTATTACTAATCATACTTGAAATATTAACAATTTTTGAGAATTGTTAATAGACGAGTACATCTGAACGTTTATAATTGTGAAGGTATTTAACTTGAAAAATTGGCATTCTGCTTAACTGTGGATCAAGACGTAGGAGTAGAAATCGAATGAATTTTTCTATACCATTATACAGCGTATCCGAAAATTATGGTCAAACTTTCGAGTAGAAAAAGTGTCGAATCTTATTTTTCTTAGTATAATACCTATTTCCTCTTTCTTATCAAATTGCTCTTACAAAAAGAAAGAAAACAAAAAAAACATTAATTACGCATCTAAAATAGATAGTTTTCAACATATTTTGAAAAACTAGAGTTTACTAATTCTTAAAACTAACAATTTTATTATTTTACAGTTTTCACAATGCATTCTTTTATTACAGAAACATTGAGAAAATATCCACCTGTTCCTATTCTCAACAGAGTGTGCTCCCTCGATTATAAAATCCCGGATACCAACGTAACTATAACGAAAGGCACCAAAGTGTTCATCAGTGCACTAGGAATACATAGAGACGAAGAGTACTATCCACATCCTAACAAATTCGATCCAGAACGTTTCAACGAAGAAAACAAAACCAGTAGACCGAGTTTCGCTTTCATACCTTTCGGTGAAGGTCCACGGATTTGCATCGGACTCAGATTTGGTTTGATGCAAACGAAAACCGGCTTGTCCATGATCTTAAATAATTATAAGATAACTCCAGGAGAGAATGAAGAGTACGACATGCAATTCGATTCTAAATCTTTTATTCTAACCAAGCAAGGAGCTGTGATGCTTAAGGCTGAAAAGCTTAACAGTTAGTGCTATGCATTGGTGCAATTTTATATGTTTAAACATATATGTATCCGTAACCATCATAATAATTGGTAAAGGCACATTATAGAAGTAGTTATATCTACATACAAATTTAAAGATATCGATATCACCAAAAGACATGTCGGATATAAGCATGACTCAAACGCTGCATCACCATAATAGATAACAGAAGCAAAATACGAATACCTTGGCAATCTACTCGATATATCGACATATCAGTGCAGCATCTCAGTCATCCTTAAATTCTTTGATATCACCGAGTAAACGGCAATATTTATCATTTTGTTTCTGGTTGCGCTTTATAATCAAGAAGGTAACCTTGATGAATTCTGTTTAGATATGTACAGTGCATTAACTTGTTATCAATTTGTTTTTTTATTTACATTTGGTAATATGTAGCATCAAGAATTTTTATTCCTATTTTAGAGCTTCCGTGTCAGTTTTATGCTACGCGATGCTATAGTACAAATAGAACTTACCATACATATTTGTTTCATTCTAATGAACCATTAGTATTGATGGATTTTACTATCCACTATCCAATTAGAAATTAAACGAAAATAACGGCAAGCAGCCGCTGTTTAATTTTATATATAACCATAACCTTATTTAAATTATCGTTACTCTTTTTTTCCACTTTTATATTATGTATTTGTATTCCGCCTTAGTTAACTTTTTATATTAAACAAGTTGCTCTCTACGAATTGCATTTTCAACTTTCTCACCCGCGCACCTTGCCATATGTCTTATAAATATGTATATAAGTCTCAACGAAAGCCAATTAAGATTTCTAGTTACATACGGGTCGCGCTAGCTGAACCAAT
This sequence comes from Trypoxylus dichotomus, assembly GCA_023509865.1. NCBI lineage: Eukaryota > Metazoa > Arthropoda > Insecta > Coleoptera > Scarabaeidae > Trypoxylus > Trypoxylus dichotomus. Next base: position 38,727,366 of record CM042074.1, on the reverse strand, counting down.
TACTATCACTACAAAATAATTATTTGATTGGATTTATTTAAATCTGTTTTTATAATTCCAGACAGCAATAAATTGAACGAGTAATATAAGTTTTTTTAATAGATGCAGGATACCCAATTGAGCGCTGCAGCTATCGATATCTTTAGACTAATTGGAGAAATCAGAAAACTTAGTGGTAATATGTAATACATGACATGAGTCATATGCATGGATTCGGAAGATAATGATAATAATCTTTATTGCCCAACAAAAAGAAATCAAATAAAATGACAATATACAAAGAAAAATATTCTCAAACACAAAAAAATATATAAACTGTAATAGGGGAGGCATGCAATTTAAGAAGAGTGAAATGGATCTGCATACATATAGTTGGCACTTCTAAACATATGACGTAATGGCGCCTTAATTAAAACGTTAATACGTGGTGGGGTAATATAAAGTATGAACAGACTATAGCGGGGCAAGATAAAACATATTTGGCAAAGCAAAGAAGGGGAGTCGATAATGCCATTAATTAATCTCATAAGAAATCTTCAACTAGACGAGTCTCAACGGTAAGACAAAGAATCGGAATTGGTTTTTGGAAGCTGAAATGTTGGACAAATAGACGACCAGCAATGCGCAGAGTCGATCTACATTCATCGCAACTGAGACGTAGAAATCGCAGTCTTAATGCAATCCAATTTCGTTGCTACTGCCACTAAAAGACTATCACCACAAACAATAATAAATCATTTTCATAGTTCTAGGTTGCATGCCTAAATTTGTTGGTTTTGCATTCTCCATACTGTACAGCATAAAAGAACACATACAATGTGGATTAATAAGTAGTCTCGGCAAGCTGGGGCAAGTTACAGTGCAGTGTATGATTGTGACTTTCATGAATGAGCATAAGCGATGCGGACGCAGAACTATTTACACATAAAATAATGATAAAAACTATATTATATAACGTGCTGAAGCACGTAGCACCTATTAAATATTAGGGTAATTAAATACGTTTCCACACTTGCTTCAGCCGAACGAGAACGGCGTGCGAAATAAATATTTTTTAATGATGAAAACAACCGTTCCACATCGAGTGATATATTTACAAATTTAAAGTAATCCTTGGCAAATTAATGGAGTTTCCGTCGCACCTTCACAAATTTGTCTTAGTGCGAGAAAATCTAAATCCTTGTAAATGACTCATAGGTATAGCAGTAAACTCCACTCACACAAATTCATTAATTATGCGGAACGCAGCGTTTCGAGAGCACGTGGGCTCCCATTGTCAACCGTGTTACCGACTGAAAGTAAAAACTGTATCACACATGCAAATTATTTTCTACGCAGGCTCTAAAATTTCTAAACCATATGACTATTTACAATCTACTAGGTGGCCTCATGCCTTTTCCGGGAAAGGATGGACCGAAAGCGAACCGTATCTTTAACAGGGCCTATGGTAATAAATTCATCAAACTCGAGTGTGCAATTGGGGGTGGTTCTCTGTTTAATAAATATCCGTTCTTTTTCATATATACCGTTTCGTACGCGTCTAATTCTCTATACGAGTTCACGTTTTTAAGTAGTGTCAGATTTTTTAAATCAATCTTATGTCCGGATTTTACCATATGCTCTGCTACACTTGATAGTTCAGGTTTGTCGAAACGATAGTGTCTAATATGTTCTTTGAACCTCGTTTCGATACTCCTTTTTGTTTGTCCAATATAAACTTTCTCACAATCATTGCATGCGATTTGGTATATTCCAGACCTTTTTATCATCTCCAGTTTATCTTTGGGATTCCCTAAGAGATTCTTTAAGTTGTTTTTTGACAAAAAAAGACACGTTCATATTAGTTGTCGGAAAATTATAACCCTTTTACTGTTGGGTGAAAAGGAAGAGTTATAAATTTCTTATTACCGGTGTTTGTTGATGTCAAAGTCGTGGAATTTCTAATGTGTTGTTTGTATTGGACCTTCCTTAAAATACGGTCGACATCCATAGAAGAGAAACCATTGTACCTCGCTACATCTTTGATATACTTTAATTCTTTGTCATACCTGCTCTTGTTTAGCGGAAATCTGACGAGTCTATTGACCAGAAAACTAATCGCGGACATTTTTTTTTTTTTGTTCGTAATGGTGCGAATCAAACGTGATGAATCTGTTGGAATTAGTTTCTTTTCTGTAGATGTCTATTTTTAATTTATTGTTATTGCGTATGACTAGAGTATCTAGAAACGGAAGGCGATTGTTCACTTCTTCTTCAATAGTAAACTTGATCGTGGTAAATTTTGAGTTCAGTTCTGCTAGAAAATCTTGTATGTTTCCTTTGTTGGTATCAAACACAGCGAAAATATCATCTACGTACCTAAGCCAAATTCTCGGGAAATATTTGGTTTCTTTTTTCAGGTTTGTTTCAAATTTGATCATGAAAAGGTTCGCGATAAAAGGAGATAAAGGATTACCCATCGCCGTGCCTTCCACCTGTTCGAACCATTTTCCGCCTATTTGAAAACAATTTTGTGACATGCATAATTTAGTTAACCTTTTATATTCCGCGGTTTTCACATCATCTACGTTATTTAATTTCAAAAATTCAATCAAATACTCCAGCGTTTCTGGAATTGGTACGCTTGGGAAAAGTGAACAAACGTCGAATGATACAAGGACTTCCTCATCTTTTAATTCAGTCTTTTCAATTTTATTTACAAAATCTACGGAGTTTTCTACACATAGGTTATCTACTTTATGGGGCAAGTTCTTATATTCATTCACTAGTCATTTGGACAATTTGTATGTTGGAGAATCAATGCCGGATACTATAGGTCTCATGGAATTACCTGGTTTGTGAATTTTTGGAAGATAATACATTTTTGGAATGGTAGGGTTTGAACTTGTTATTTTGAATTTCAGGTTATTATTGATTAAGTTGGGACAGTCCTTAATAGTATCTTTAGTGATTCTAATCATTGACGGTAGGGGGGTTTTCTTTAATTATCTGTACGGTCCTGACGCTAACATAGTGTTGACGCGATTATAATAATCCGGTTTGTCCAGAATGACTATTTTATTTCCTTTATCTGCTTTAAGGTAAAAACAATTTTTATTTCTCAGACTTTTAATAATTCCTAAATTCCTCCTATCTTGGCCGCAATTTTTATCATTTTCTAAATTCCTCGAAATCTGAATTTTACACGCGTTTCTAACGAAGTCTTTTGTAGCTTCATCTAAGTTTCTAATGTTGGTTTTTATTGAGGCGATTGAATCCTCAACGGTCGATTTCGGGCCGCGAATACTATATTTTAATCCTTTATTTAGGAGGTTCATTTCGTCTTTATTAAAGGTCTCAGAAGATTGGTTGTACACGAGTGGTGTTCTCTCCATGACATTCACATTCTCCTTGCTTGACTTTTTTGGACAGAGTCGCCTAAATTTTTTATTAACAGTTACCATTTTTAATTTAAATTTTCTGTTAACGCGTTCGAAGTTACGTCTTTGGAAATCACACCATTTTTGAAAATTGTTTTCGTCTAAATTCTTTGTTAATTTCAGGTGCAATGTGTATAATTCTATTTCTAATTTACTACGTTTGGCGTACTGGTATCTTATTTCATTTACTAGCCAATGTTTTTTGGCCGCTGTAATAACTTTCGATGGTTGTTTACAGTTACTAGAAGTGTTAACCTTCATGAATTTAGGAAAAACATTGTTCTTTTTACACCTTGTTAGAAATAAGATGTCTGCATGAATTAATCTAATCATACTACTTACCTTACTAAATCGGTTTAATTCCTTGGGCTGTAAATGTTGTAAAAGCGTTCACTTGTAAATGACACTTAAATTTTCGTATTACTTTTTCACTTCCGCTGTACATAGGTATGAGCGAACATCATCCTCAATTTGAACAGAATTCACATTTTTCAATTCCCTCCGCTAGTCATCCGCAGATCTTGCAAATACATTCTAATTCACATTTTACCTTACTTTCTTAAAATATTTTCCGGCTTTTCTTGATAGCTTTGACGCGTCTCGAATAGAATTGTAAAACTGCCTTCTTTAAATCATCAAAATGTTCGCAATAGTAAAACGCAGCCTTTAACCATGTTCCCCAACGAATAGTAATCAGCTGTGGTGGTTCAGACACTTTGGAACACAGTTCGCGAAACCTCTTTTACGTTTTGGAGACTTTAGAAGTACTTGGTATGGGCTATTAAAGGATTTACTCGTGGATAACATTTAGGGATCAATTGCGCCACAAGCTTTAAAGCATGTTAGATGTAATAGATTGCCACTTTCTTCTTTAAGAGATCGGCCGAAGGAAAGCATGTTAGCGGCACCGTCACTCACAAATATTAAAAATTGGGTTGTTGAAACTTTAAATTTGTTCAATGCCGTCGACATCACTTTTTAAAATTTTGTCGCTAGTACATTTTGCAAATCTTTTGAAATCAAGTAAGATAGGAAATGACAGTTCAAACTCTTCTATTGTATATACCATCACACTTACCACAGAATGTTTTTGCCGGTCGGTTATTTTGTCCACACATAACCGCATTTTTTTATCTTTCAATTCTGCTTTAGTTCCCCTTACAACATAGTCACGAATAAATGGCATAAAGGTTCTTAACGATGTCCAACTTGGTAATGTATAATCCAAATACTTGCTCCAGAAGAAGACAAACGCTTGTTTGTCTAGCAAAGTGAACAGTACATTTCATAGAATAAAACAAACACCTATATCAGATATTAATTGTTCGCTGCATGGTTTACCACGGAATGCAGAACAGTGTTTTGCTGGTACACGTCAAATATTTGTCGCATTTATTAATTCTATCGTCTTCATATTCTAAATCCTAAATATATATGCAATATTCGATATTACCTTTTGTAGTTATTCGAAATACGCCGTTTCCGAAACGTACCTAAATGCGACATTTTCTAAGTATGTGTGTACTGACATAATGAACGAGAGTGAATACTATTCAGTAAAAAATTCAGATTTACGTTGCAGTTCAATAATAGACGTTTTTTTTTTATTTAACGGTACACGAAGTAACCTACAATTTGTCCGGAAAAGAACTCAATGTGAGGATGGTGGTGTAATGGTATGGACCAGAGCAAGTAGAGGAAGGAACGCCGATGTTGATTCCATAGAATATTGAGTTCTCACTGGCTAGAAATGTCTGGATGAGATTTTGTGACTCATTATTTTTCTATCTGCAGCAACAGTGGGAGAACAGTTAATTGATTAGTCAATTCTCCAGATGGAACACGCTTGCAAACAAGAGTTGTTCAAACTCTAACGCAGTTCATACCATCATGATGTCCAGCATTTTTAGTTGTCCGTAAGGATCTCTATTTTTTTAAGAAGAATATTGCAATAAAACGTCTGTCAAATTACATTACTTCTGTATTTTTCCACTTTATACTTTTCCAGCAAGATCACATTAAAACTTATCCAAACAGATTTGAAATACACTTGTGTAACCACATACCTGCTTATAAATATTGAAACTAATATGAAACTAAAAACAGTATTTTTTTATCATTATTATCAAATTTCCGTTAATTATTATATGTAATATATACGGAATTATAATCAAAAGTATTCTTATTTAATTTTTTCGTATTTTAAAATCTTGTAATTATCATCGAAATAACAGTTTAAGCATATTGTAATCTATAGGTGCACTCGATCCCGCAGTTCCAATCATTTCTAGAACTAATGCGCGCGCCATCTTATCAAGAATCATCGACTGCTATGCATTAGATTCGGTTACAAGAATCTTTTCAATTTCAATTCAATTCATTGAACTTTTTAACATAACGATACAGTCTTTACTTTAAAAATGTTCCAAGAGGGAAATCGTAAATCTAAATCTAATTTAAATTAACAATTTAATTAATCGGTTAAAAAACTGCAACTGCAACTATTTAGAAAATATAATATAACTTCTCCTATATTAAATATTTATAGAAAATAAAAAAATATGTTTCAACCTTCCCTGTTTAAATATGCGCTAAAATGTATTGACAATTCACACAAAACACATTAATGAATTGTTTGTAGTAAAGTCGCTCATCAAATATTACGTTCAAAGGTCAAACAACCATAGAAAGTAAACAAACAGATATCTACGTGCAAATAACCATTTGCTGTTGCCCACCTCCAAAACCAAACTTCTATACATACATAGATAGTCATTATAATACGTGCGTCTTATCTTTTCCTTCATATGCAATTATATGTACCAGTCATATATAAGCAATAAATTATCATTTTCCTCCTCAGTTATTATGTCGTATTAGCGTCGTACATTTATAAGTGTCTCAAAACCAGTGTGTTTTAGCATGGCCAAATACAGCGTAGATCTTCCAGATATTGAGGTAACAACATATAATTATACCTTTGCATAAATAAAAGCGTTCCTAGATAGAATATTACAGTGCTACCGCAAAAAAATACATTTTAACTAAATTCTAACATACATTAAGACTAATTAAGCACAATATCATTGATATATGACGGTGAAAAGTAAAATTTAAAACGATCTATAAGAACAGTCGCTAATTATCTCAAAACTTTCTAAAATATTTGAAAGTGATAACACTCAGATTGATAAGTTACTTAACTATTTCCTATTATCAACTACGATATGGAGTAGAACAGACGACGTTATAATTCGTTTAGATACAGTGAACGTTTATAGAAGTACAAATTCTCTAAAGTCTGCCTGTTTTAGTACTGCTCAATTGCGGCCCAATCAGAACGCACTGGGTGAATTAGCATTACTACAACGTTGAATTGTTAAATACACGTTACATGCTACAAACACAGCTTGTGAATGTTTTAGTAATAGTGAATTAAACGACATTTAAAAATAATTAAATATTTAAAGCAACTTTCATTGGTTTTAGATAATAATTTTTTTGTCAAACCCAGGATAAAGGAAAAGATAATTCAAATTTCTTTGTTATTTCCAACGTTTAATTTAACGTTGAAAATACCAAGGAACCTTGAATTATCATTTCAAAACAATGTTTGGAAGGATGTTAGACAGGAATGTTGTAAATTTATACATCAACGTCATATAAGCGTTACAAATTAGCACTCAATGAAGCAGATCTTTAAATAGACTTCGTACACTTTAAGAAGTACACTACCGTCAATAGAAGTTTGGCCAAGGGTAAAAGTTTTACAATACTTTAATAATCCCTATTCTATTCAACGACGATGGTCTTAATAAACATCTATCTCAAATACATCTGCAACTCAAATACTTAAAGTATTACGAAGAAAAGAAGTAATCAAGCACTTTATGGCCCAATCATCCTCAGAAATTGTTTTTTAATTTTATTGCTTGGCCAAACTTCAATGAACGGTAGTGTACGTATGCGTTATAATGATATAATTTAAGCGTTTACATTAATATTAAGAGACGTTACGTTTAGTAAATAACATTTCAAACTTATGTTTAACTTGATACACAGCAACGTTGTATAAAAATTAATGTTGAACTATTATTTATTTATATACGTTGATTTATTACATAACGTCTAAATGCAATGGTATTTTACGTAATTATTACAACATTGTAGAAATACGTTTAGTTAATACTGAATTAAATGCTACTTTCAATGATGTAAGTTATCTCAATAAGCAACATTGTTTTATGTAGTTAGGTTGTTCGTAGTAACCGAAATGAAATATGATTAAATAGTAAAAGAACTAACAATATTGTGGCAAATCGATACAATCCAAATTTAATATTTTCTTCTTTATATCTCTTGAAGAAGTAAGATCTATATTTTATATTCATCTCGCACGTAGCACCACAATTTAAGAATCTCTTATGTTGATAAGAATCTATTTTACATTATTTTACCATGATTATAAATTACAATAAGAAAAGTTGACTTCACACGTCATATATCTAAAATGAAAGTATTTCAGTGACATCTATTTCCGGAAAGGTATGCATAGCACGTTATTCGCCAATTTTTAGGGAATATCCGTATATTTATTCAATGTTAGGCTGCACACGAAGGTTTTACTTATATACAGGTTTCGGCAGAGAAAGTGCATGGACTTGCAAGAAAAGTAAATAAAAAGAGTTTAATCTATAGAAAAAATGTGTTGTAATATATCTATGGAATTGTAAATTTCATTTGAAAAATGATGTTATCTAAATAGGCCCCCGCTTGCGATGCACCTGGTTAAGCGATTTCTGAAGTTCTCCATAACTTTCGCTGGGATTATAGGCAATATATTTACCGTTTCCGCACGGATTACTTCTTTCATTGATAGTTGAAGGACGGTTGCTATACCATTTTTCTTTGAGGTACGAGGGCGACCTGAAATGTTTCCGGAATCAACAACAAAAACGCGGTGTTGCTATGGTTTTTCTATTTTTAAATGTAGTCCCCTCGAAGATCAATACACTTTTTCAAACGGTGCTCCAGTTTCTTCAAGCCGTAGGAAAAGTAGGATGTTTCGAGGTCTGCAAAGTAGCCATCTATAGCGGCAATAACCTCCTCATTTTAGCAAATCTCTTTCCTTCCAGTGATTTTTTTCAGGTTTGGGAATAGGAAAAGTCGCCAAAAGGGGCTAGGTCTGGTAAATATGAAGGATGAGGGACTAATTCGTAACGCAACTCATTCAATTTGGACACAATGATACGAGATGAATGAGCCGGTGCATTGTGGTGATGGAAAAGCACTTTTTTCCGTTGCAAATGAGGCCGTTTCTCCTTCAATACTGCATCGAATCGGGTCAATTGATCGCTGTGGTATTGCCACGCGATCGTCTTTCCCTTCGATGAGGATCACACCTTGTGAATCCCAAAAAATGGCCGCCGTGAACTTTCCGGCCGATGGAACGATCTTTACTTTCTTCGGAGACGATTCGCCCGGAAAAGTCCACTGCTTCGACTGTTTCTTGGTTTCCAGTGTGTAGTAGCGGATCCAAGTCTCATAAAGAAGATTGCCTCTACCGATCAATGAATTCACTTCAATCTTCGTGCAATCTCTGTTGCCGATTCCGGAAACATTTGAGGTCGGCCCCATAGCCCCAGAGAAAGAAATTAACTGGCGGGAAATAGGGTGAGCTTGGCAGCCATGGTAAGTCACTGCGATAAGAAATAATGCGGCCAGAGAATATCTCATTTAAAACTTACAAGGAGACAGATTATATGTGCGCGGTGGCCCCGTCTCGTTGAAACCATATCTCTCCATCCAACTGTTGCAATTTTGGTTGCACAAAACTCTGCAGCATGTGGACATAACGATCGGATGTGATTGTAACAGCCGCGCCATTTCCTTCGAAAAAGTAAGGTTTTCAAACTCCAACAAACTGCAGATACCATGCCCCAAACTATCACTCGCTGACTATGCATAGGAATTCCGTGTTTTTCACGAAGATTCTCTGTTATCCAACGGTAATTTTACTTGTTAATTGAACCAGATAAATGGAAATGCGCTTCATCACTGGTCAGTAAAACTGCATTTCCCGGTACGTTTTGAGGGATAGCCTGACACGCATCCACACTCCTTCGAAAATTATCTTCGTTTATCACATGAACAAAAGCCATTTTGTAAGGATAGAACTTAAGGTCTTGATATAACATTCCCCTCACACTTCGAATGGTTCTTGGTCTACCTAGAGGCAGCTACCCAACGAATTCAAACGTAATCTAAAGGCTTGTTGTATCAAAATAACAAAATGTTATTTTTAAATAAGATTCAACAACACAAAAACAATAGCCATCCGAAATCCATGCATTTATCCTGACGGACCCTGTATAATCTTACCATAGATGGCACTAAAGTTACATTTAAAAATGACGTTGCTTTTGCGATGATTCTAAACACCTGTACAACGCATGTTCAAAGGAAAACAATCCATACATAGTTTGAAAACATTGAACTTCTATCGTGACCCTACAAAGAAAATGTATTAGCACTAACGAAAACTACCCTATGTTTCTTTATTAGAATATCCTTTCTTTAAATCCGAGAGTCCACCAATATTCGACTGTACTGCCTTCGTTAAACACAAAAAACAATAAAAAGCACTGGAAAAGAAATATAGATAAGAAATGTTCGGTAAGTCATCAGAAATAATCACAAAACCGTAGCTGCCTAACACAAACTCATAATATAGACGTGTGCAAGTTTGGAAAACAACTTTGATGATGTTAAGCCAACAACATTGTCGGAAAGGGGTGCTTTGAAGGAAGCCGCAAGATGTTTAAAATGCGCCGACGCACCTTGTCAAAAATCATGTCCAACCCAGCTTGACATAAAATCGTTCATAACAAGTATAGCCAACAAGGTAATTTCAATTGTTGAATAGTACTTATACAGATATCTTTTAACTACGATGAACCCTTACTTTAATACTTTTATTTTCAATAATTTTCTTTATAGAATTATTATGGCGCTGCTAAAGCAATATTTTCCGATAACCCGTTAGGTATAACATGCGGAATGGTTTGTCCAACAAGCGATTTATGTGTTGGTGGTTGCAATTTGCAAGCTACTGAAGAAGGACCAATTAACATAGGCGGCCTTCAGCAATTTGCGACTGAAGTAAGTTGCTATTAAATTGATTTTATTTGATTTGTTATCTTTTATTGCCGCTAGGTATTTAGCAAAATGGGGATAAAACAAACTAGAGATCCTAAAACACCAATTCCAAAACATCCAGAGAGTAAAATAGTACTGATTGGTGCTGGGCCTGCATCTCTATCATGTGCAACATTTTTAGGGCGTCTTGGATATGAAAATATTACGATATACGAAAAGAACCAATATCTGGGTGGTTTAAGGTAAAAGCAAAAAATAGCCAAATTACTTGCGGGTTTTAATCAATATCAAATTCTAGTTCATCTGAAATACCTCAATATCGCCTACCAATATCTGTAGTAAATTTCGAAATACAACTAGTACAAGACTTAGGAGTGAAAATTGAAACAGGAAGATCATTGCACGTCAACGATATTAACATCGAAAAATTATTAAATCAAGGTACAAAAGCTGTATTCATTGGGATAGGGTTACCCGAGCCAAAACCAAATAAATTATTTACGAACCTTAATTCTAATATGGGATTTTATACCTCCAAAGACTTTTTACCAAAGGCAAGTCCCCTTATATTTCTTCATTAATTCATTAATATTTCACGACCTTGGAAATACAAAGTTTGTTATTTGTGTTTATTATTTTACGTTATTGTTTGATTCAATACAATCTATTTGCAAAAATTTTAAATGTAGATATCAACAAATATTACTAAAACATGTAAATATTTCTTGTTGACTTTTCCAGGTTAGCGAAGCTAGCAAGCCAAATATGTGTCCATGTAAATCTACTGCTCCCAAACTACCAAAATTACATGGTTCTGTGATTGTACTAGGGGCCGGTGATACAGCATTTGATTGTGCTACTTCGGCATTACGGTGTGGCGCGAAAAAAGTATGTGTCGTATTTCGAAGAGGTTTTACAAACATAAGAGCGGTTCCCGAGGAAGTAATATATTCTTTAATTGCTAATATCAATTTAATTGCTGTATGTTAGGTTTCAGTGGCCATCGAGGAGAAATGCGAGCTTATGGGATTCTTATCACCATATAGTATAGAAGTGAAAGATGGAAAAATTAAATCAGTGACGTTTACCAGAACCGAACAAATTGAAACTGGAGAGTGGATTGAGGATCCCGAGCAATTGACTACTATAAAAACAAATTTTTTAATATCAGCGTTTGGATCTGGACTATGTGATGAGGATGTTATTAATGCCTTAGCACCTTTAAAGTTAAATGAACACAATTTACCAGTAATAGACACGAAAACAATGCAAAGTTCACATTTTGCAGTATGGTGTGGTGGAGATATTGCGGGAGTATCCGAAACTACCGTTGAATCTGTTAATGATGGAAAAACTGCGGCTTGGCACATTCATTGTCATTTAGAGGTAAGCATTCTAATTGCTTAAGTAACTTAAGCAATAAATTGAAATCTTTAATTATTACTAGGGTATTCCCGCGACAACGAAACCAAAATTACCTTTATTCCACACTGATGTTGATGAAGTCGATATATCCATTGAAGTTTGTGGATTAAAATTTGAAAATCCATTCGGACTAGCTTCGGCTCCGCCAACTACAAGTTCAGCTATGATCAGAAGAGCATTTGAGCAAGGCTGGGGTTTCGTAGTAACAAAAACCTTCAGTTTAGAAAAGGTAAAACTTATTTACTTAAAAGGCGATCATGTTTAATTAAGGTTACTGTTTTCAAGGACTTAGTTACCAACTGTTCTCCTAGAATAATTAGAGGTATTACATCTGGAGAAAATTATGGTCCTCAACAAGGGTCGTTCTTAAATATTGAACTAATATCTGAAAAGCATGAAAAGTATTGGTTGAGAAGCATTAAGGAATTGAAAACCGATTTTCCTGGAAAAGTAAGAATACACTTCTCATTACTTACACATTATACACTTCAAAAGTGACTGTATAATTTTTACAGATTATTATCGCTAGCATAATGTGCGCCTTAATAGAAGAGGATTGGAAACAGCTAGCTACTAAAGCAGAAAAAAGCGGTGCTGATGCTTTAGAATTAAATTTATCTTGTCCTCACGGCATGGGTGAAAGAGGAATGGGACTAGCTTGCGGTCAAGTAAATTTATTCTCTACCATTTTAAATGTTCCTCCAAATAGTGTTTGGTTCATAGGTTCCTAAATATGTAACCACCATAGCTGGTTGGGTCAAAGAAGTTGTGAAAATTCCATTCTTTTTAAAGTTAACCCCGAATATTACTAACATTGTTGAATTGTCACAAGCAGCCAAAAAGGGTAAAGATTAAAGGTAACCAAGAAAATTGTTCATTTTCTTTTAATCCGTGTATTGTATAGGTGGCGCCTGGGGTGTTACCAGCATTAACACTATATCAGGGCTAATGAATGTTAAACCAGACGCTACACCTTGGCCAGCTGTTGGATTAGAAAAGAGAACAACGTATGGTGGTGTAAGTGGAAATGCGATTCGACCAATGGCGTTGAGAGCTATTTCGGCAATAGCTAAAGAAATGCCCGGATATCCTATTCTTGGTAAGGAGTTCTTGCATTGAGATTTTTTTATACTAAATATTTCCAAATCCTATTATAGCTACTGGAGGCATAGACTCTGCAGATGTTGCGCTGCAATTTTTACAATGTGGTGCCTCTGTTTTACAAATTTGTTCTGCAGTGCAAAATCAAGATTTTACATTGATAAACGACTACTGCACGGGATTAAGAGCTTTATTGTACCTGAAAAACAGATTGCCACAGTGGAATGGACAAAGTCCTCCAACAGCAAAACATCAACTTGGTAAACCTGTTGAAAGTTTCTTCGATGCTACCGGAAAGGTAAAGACTTTTTACTCTTGTGACATTCTATCGAGTGACTTAGTCGTCATTTACTAAGGTCGCAGTTTCATTTTTAATTTATATAAAGGCTCATACGTTTATCAGTATTTTATTTGCGCAATATAAAATCTTAATTACTTCCTTTATTTTCAGAAATTACCACATTTTGGACCTTTCAAAAAGGAACGAGAGGAGCAGATTTCCAAAAAGTATCAAAGTCAAATTAAATGCGACGTATATACAAACAATACCGACACTAACAGTATTGTAAATGGCAGTGAAAATAATATTCCGAAGGTTAAAGACATGATTGGTCAAGCTCTCCTACGAATAGGCCCTTACAATGATTTGGATCTCAAAAAGCACGTGGTAGCACTAATAGATGACGTAAGTATGTTCTTCAAAATCTTATTTCAGTAACGTAAGGATGATTTGCCGGGAAACGAAGCTCAATATAGAAGGATATTTGTTATTACTTTCCAACATATTTCCTGTCAACGCACTTACCTTACTTATACTGAAAAACTATTGTCTCTTTGATCTTTCTCAAGATCTTCAAAATACTGTTTCGTTGCTGCAATAGGTTCTTCGTCCCTTTCAGAAAGGGAGAATCTGAATTTGGAAAATAAGTGAAGATCGTTTGGAGTTAGACGTGGTAAATAAGGTAGATGACTCGCAACCTGAAGTTTCAATAGATTTAATTTTTCGCGATCAACGTAATTCCTTTCTTCAGCTCAGTTAATATTTACAATACCACCTATGAAACATATTTCTTTCGCACTGCTATTGTACTATATCCACCGATGAAAATATTTTGGCTATCTCTGAGACCATGATGCACTGAAATTGTCATTCAGAAATGTTGTGATATAGTCAGATTTCATCAATTGCAACAAATTTTCGCAGTTTGGTCTTTGTTAAGTGTGACATTTTTTTGCATTTTTCACGTTTTTTTGTCACAATTCTAGATTCGTGGCACCCACCTCGCAGGCAGCTTAGATAGGCCCAACTCTGCATGTCAAGCTTGTTATTAACGGTCAGTCGATATTCTCACGGATGTCAGTTTTTCGGCCATTTAAAGTAATATAGTTAATTTTATTTTAATATTTCCGAAGTTGTTGCAGTTTCTATGGTACTGTTCGCACAACATATATACATTTAAGTTACACAACTCCGCAACAAATCGTAACTCAAAGTTTGCTGTATATCATCCAAAATTTCAGATCTGCTTCCACCTTTAAAAATAAATATTGAATTGCACCACAAATTAGAAATTTGTGTATTTTGGGGCTTTCCATTGAGAATCAAATCTATTGTCAGAAATTAATAAAATTTCACCCACCACCATAAAAAATGCCAGAATTATTGACACTTATAATGCTAAGTTTCTTCAAAAGATGATACTAGTAGTACTAAAAATGCAGATTAAACTTTATATCTCATTTATTTTCAGGATATGTGTATAAATTGTGGTAAATGCTATATGGCATGCAACGACTCTGGATATCAGGCAATACATTTTGATCCAGAAACGCACATTCCTAAAGTAAACGACGATTGCACTGGATGTACCTTATGTCTATCAGTTTGTCCAATCATAGATTGTATTGCGTAAGTCCGATATTAATATTCTCTATGGTTTTATCTGATAAGTATTCACTTGCTGTTTCAGAATGGTACCTAAAGTCATACCTCACGTGATCAAAAGAGGTATCCCGGAATCGGAAATAAAATTCGTTCATGCTCTTAATTAATCAAAGAAATACTTAATTACTGTTCATTAATAAGATGTAATGACCTGAATATGTATTATCAATTATAATATTACGCGGATCATTTAACAGGAAATGAGACTCGGAACATGTCTTGACATAGTACTTCTATTTAATTTTGTTAAAATATTGGTTTGTTACAGCAATTACTTCCTCATCCCATTCTACATTTTGTCATTAAATTTCTATTTAGCAAGTAAAAGCTTAAATTCTCAAACAGACACACTTAGAGGTTATACAAAGACATAAAACTGCAATTTATATAATTGTTCACCTTAATTACTGTATATAGAATTCCTAGCGAGGTGGCACGAGATTCTTATCCGGAACAGTCTATTGCTTCTTTGATGTTGTGAACATCGATTTGCTAACTGATGAAGATGATTCGAATTTTTAACAAAATGACGTTAAATGCTATCACTGATTCCTTGTTAAAAAGAAGAAAAAAACTGGAATTGTCTGCAGTCTATCTTATTTTAGACTCGTATTCGAGAAACAAACATTACATCTTGAAGATTATCACTCTCTTTCAAGATCCGGATTTTGCGGGACTCATAGTGACATATTTAACCTTTGCTACCTGGACACATGTCATTGTCTTAAGAGGAACTCTGTCAAAATTTGCTCCTAAGACACAATAAGTCAATCCAACTACGAAAACCAACTTTATTAATTTTAAGACTTCCCATGTAGGTGTTTTAGTTGAATATAAGAACAATGAAATTTCACTTGATATTCTAAAGAATAAGACGACTGTCATATAATGTAATTTACGTTTCCTACTCAGAAAATGTTAATAAATGATCACACATCCTATCAAATCCCCAGTACACTGCTAGGAACAATGTTTCGTAATATCAAATAAACTATACAATAAGTTTTAAATTTCATGTAAATACTAAATATATATAAATAAATAAAACATACATTCTAGAACTACATATAGCACTATGTTACTTTGATCCTCTCTTTCCCGAACTAAGCGAAGTAGTAGATTGTTGAATAGTACCAGATTGTTCTCTTGAAGATTTCTTAGATGACGCTGATATCGTAGAAGGTACTGGTTCAACTACTTGTGTTTTCGACTTCTTTTTCTTATCTTTTCTTCCAGAATCCGGAGGAATACTCGTTTTACTTTCATAGTCAGTTAAAGGTTTTTCGCTTCCGACTGACTGCTTAGATGAACCCTTCTTTTTTCCTTTGCCGCTTTTTGCATCGTCTAGATTTCCCATATTGTCATCCGTTTGCATAAACTCTTCGCTTTTACCTTTCTTACTTTTCTTGCTCTTCTTAGTTTCTGAGTTGTTTGATTCCTTACTTTCTACAGAAGGTGTTTCTTTCACCTTCTTCTTCTTCTTTTTCTTCTTTGTATCATCGGGAGGCATTCCTGACTCTAAATCGCAATAACACATAGCTTTACCGGCTTCGATGTTCTTCAGACACTTCCATATATGGAATAATATAAACGAAATTAGAATTACTGCCATCGCTACCGCTACGGCCATTACCTACACAGTGAATATGAAGGAAATGCTATGTAATGACACTATTAACTACTATAGGAAAATACTTACCGCAATTACAAAAGCCACAAATGTTATTTGAGATCTGTTAGAGTCATACCAACTACTTAATTCAATATTACACATGTGAATCGAAAAAAGGGTCGGTTCTTTATCGAAATTCGCTGACGTCCAACCCGGTTCACAGTCGCAAAAGCCAGTTTCGTTATTTATCTTACCGAAGTGACAATTAATTGCGGTCTAGAACAAATACTACGTTGGAAATAAAATCAAAGTAAGACAAAATTCAATAGTGGTTCATATAAAAAGAATGAACGCAAAGTCTTCACTAACCAGCATTAGGGAATAACTGCTATCATCAGCAAGTTCCGCATACTTGTTTTCTAACGGCTGTAGATCTGATTTCTTAATACACCTTTCCAGGTCTATGCACTTATTCGTTATCGGAGTATATCCCTGTAATTAAAGTACGTACCTCTTAAACTAATTCACAATGCTATAGTCAATAAGGAAAAGCTCGCTTTGCCTGAACAGGACCACGGTAACTGATAAATTAAGAACAGACTTATACACCTCTTTTTAATTTATTCCAAACAAATAATATTAAACTTAAATACTTGTTAGCTACTAATGAATATTTCCTGAGCAAAGAAAATGAAATGAAAGAAGAAAGCATTATACCATAAACATATAAACAAATGAACAGTTTTTTGGTTCAAACACACTAGTAAACATTTCTTTAGAAATATTTACATCACGAACTATATCAAAGAAGAAACCATTTAAGTATTTATTTTCTTTAAAAAATATTCTTTGCTTTACCCCGTACTACGCACTCTTTTGCAAAGTTTTCATATTTATAGTAGTTTACTTAGAGCATCTGCATCTAAAGACTCACAATACAATTCCGACACCATCGCCTTTATTTTTTCTGTTAGTGTAGATACAGTGTTTGTTTGCTTTTTTTTTAATAAACGAATTTGTTAATTTCTCCCGAAGAACTACAAATTCAATGCTATTCAACATAGTTAACTGCATATTTTTATTTTAAAACTATTAATAAATGTGAAACTTACAACATCTGGAAGATCCTTTTCAATATCATAAACACATACTGGTACCTTCTGACAGCGTTTCCATTTTCTATTGAAGAAACTCCTTGTCCCGAGATATTTCATATGACAGTCAACTGGTACGCAATTATGAAAAGGATCTAAATCAACGCTCTCGCATTGACTATAAGCAACATTCCTGTCATTACCTGATTGTAAAAGCATTAAAAAAAAAACTTTAAGACTAATTTTAAAGCACTTACCACCTGAAAAGTGTCCTTTGCCTCTACCTATGTAAGTATTGAAACTAATATTGGTTTTTTTCTCCAATACTTGATTGTCTTCACTAACAAATTTGATCGCAATTATACAATAACCTTTTCTATTGTGCAAATACTGAAATAGTAATTACTCACGTTTTAGTTTGGACGAAACAAATCCATAAATTCATTTTCAGAATATAAAAAAAAAACTACTTACTTACCATATTTGGATACAATAAAGTGATATTCTTATAACATTGTGGTCTTATTTCACCCATATCTCCACCAAGCAGATGCATCATCTCACATTCTCTATCATTAGTCTCAATCTCTTCTATGCACCTGATCATTCTAGTATAAATACGATAACCGCAATTGTCAGTGTTATGCAAGGCAACATCTACAAACGATAAAGAGCTTGAAATTGTCTACAACATTTTTAGTTCTAGCTCACAAAATATCATGCCTATGTCATCATGGCTAACAGCTGCAATATTAGCATCCTGAAATACAGTTCGAAATTAGTTATAAAATGCGGAATCTGCCGCGTATAAGACATATTTTATTAATGTATATGTTAGCTTCGTATTTTTGAATCACTTACTTCAATAATAATTTTACTTTTAACTAAAATGATACATATTATAACGAAAAATAGAATGCGCATTTAGTTTTGTATGGCATAACGAACACTGACATTTGATGACAATTTTGATGCGATGTAAGCATCAACTTTTCAGTTCATCGCTTTCTTAGACAAAAGAATAATGTTTTGTAGTATAAAATAGTTTCGTTTGTTTTATTGTTATTGTGTAAAGAATCGAATTACGAGGTGCATCTTGTTTTTTATCCATCAATTCCTAAAATTGTTACAGTCAATCTTAATGAAATTTTGTCAACTTCAATCTTCTTATTAAACTCGTCCACCGACAGAATCTATTACAGAACAAACTAAAGTGCATACATGCATGTAGACAATTATGTAAAAAGTGAAAAAGAGTATATCATAAAGCAAAACACGAAATCAAACTAGTTTATTAACAACATAAAAAAGATAACTTCATATAAGTGGTCATTGGTACGAGGAAAAGGTAATGAAAAAGTCGAAGCAGAAAAAAAAATGAAGAAGATATAAGAAATTGATAGAGAAAAACAATATGACAGTGAACAATTTTCTAAACGAATCTAGCCCCGAACACATGTCGACGATATTCCAGACCGTATATTATGTCTTCCCAACTCTTAATTTCGGAATGTTACTCAAAATCATACAAACAGAAGACTCAGAAGAAAACCCAACTTTAATCGCTCGGCAATGATTAGGAAGAATTGGATCAAATTTTTCAAGTCTGGAAACCTTAAACGTTGTGTCTTAGATATCTAATATAAAACATATATCGTTAACAATGTTCACATCAGTACTAGCCAGGTCTGCTTTAGTCTTACACGTTATCTCATTGGACCCATAGCACAATATTATTTCTACGTTGTCTACAATCTAATATTTCTTGAATAATACTAATATTAAGCATCCAAAAGAATCTATAATTAGAAGGTTCAACGTCACTGCATTTGACAAAATTACGGTAGTGTTGGTTGGTAATCGTAATGATCCTTTAAAGCCTCGCACCACACACTTCAATAATCATTAGTGTCTCTAAATTAACCTATTACTTGAAATGAAATGATATTTTCATTCCAATGTAATATTTTGTGCAAGCTACCTAACACTGACAACTTCATATCACCACAGCTTTATATTTATAAGTATGTACTTCGTTTACTAGAAATAATGTATAAAGAACTTGCTTTTTTAACTAGTTACTTAATTCTAACTTAATAAACACTTTAAAATGTCAATTCCATTTAGTTAACCAGTACAGTTATTTATTCCATAAAAAATGAATAAATAAATTCCCAAACTGCCATATAAATTTTACAAGTAATAATTATTTCTTCAATCCGAATTTTGAATAATTTTCCTTGAGAATTTACATTAAAAGGACATACATTGTCTTTGAGAGTATAACAAATTTACGTGAACTGACCCGATTATTGTAATAGGTTGCCTGTATTGATGGGTAGTACAATTAACAAACTAATTTTCCAATAATTTCATTTTTGTTACTCTTCCTATGTAAGTCATTAACTTCATTAATAAATTTTAACCGTAGAAATAAAACAAAATAACTTCTAACAATCTTTATAACGGCGTTTACTGTGGAACAAGACGCATTTATCTTAATAGCCCATTATCGAAGTGCAACTGGATCCCGAAAATATTAAGACATATAAATTTCAAAGTCTTATCGATAAGTTTTGACAGCATTTCCCTAACTTTCATATCGATTGTGGCCGCTTTAAATATCGAAGGCACATTATTACTAAACGTTTTAAATAAAAGCAGTGTATATGCAAACACAAGCCAAAGGGATCTACCAAGCTAATAAAAGATGTGCTAGATGATAGTCAAGTTCGTTCAGAACGAAGCCCTTACAAGTCAATAGCGAAATTTGCATATGTCAAATATAATAATTTCTATGTTGTGTAATGTTAATTTATAGTATTGGTTATATACGTCAAGATCACGTTGGTTTGATTTACTTTTGAAGACACTGTACTTGATTTTAAGAGTAGCGTATTAATTTGAGATATTTCGAAAAAGTAATCTGTAATGTGCATTTTGGTGATGACATCTGTCGTACCATTTTTCAATAATAGCAATAATAGTCAAATACAATTGAGACATTATGATGGTATATTCCGTCCGATTCCGTCGAGTTGGTCAAGTAAGCGTTACAGAATTCCGATAATGCCGACTCACTCAAAATCGAGCTTACAGAATTCCTATGCTGTTTAGCTTCTGATAAAACACTTTTAGCGAAGTCTTTAAATTGAACCTGTGCTGTCATCTATTTTTCTCGAAATAACCAAAATGCAAAGGAACAATATAAGATAATGGGAACGATGTCCCCGTAATAATAGTGCAACGTTGAGTTTGATAAATGGGAAGGTAGTCGGTTTCCTATGTATATATTTACATAAAGTACTCCTAGTGATAAGTTGCAACTAAATTATGTTTATCAAACAATTAAATCTTACCCAAAATAACTCAGGAATATATTGCTGCTGTAAGTGTAGAAGAACATAAAATGTTTATGGAATAATAAAACAATTACAACATGGGTTATTTGAAATTCATTGTTTTCCTAATTGGTAAGATGTAATTCAGCATGAAAAATTAACACTACAGCATTCTATTTCCACTAGCTTTTTTAAGCAGTTCATATGGCTCCCGTGTCTTAGAACTCAGTGATAAATTCTCTGAAGTACGAAGAGAAGGTGGACACTGGTTGGTGATGTTTTATGCTCCATGGTGTGGTCATTGCAAGAGATTAGAACCAATTTGGGCTCATGTGGCCCAGGCATTATATAAAACAAATATAAGGGTTGGTAGGGTTGACTGCACTAGATTTTCATCATTAGCGGCTGAATTTGCTGTTAGTGGGTTTCCAACAATAAAATTGTAAGTCAGTTATTTCACATATTTTATACATATTTCTAATGTTACCAAAATCTGTAGCATAAAAGGAGAAGAAGAACATACCTTTGTTGGCGATAGAACTAAACAAGATATTGTTAATTTTGCTTTACGAATGTCTGGCCCACCAGTCCAGGAGTTGACTAGAGCTGATAGTTTAACTACAATTAAAGGGCAAAATCATTTGTTTTTCATGTATGTTGGTGCTCAAGAAGGTGCACTTTGGGATGCATACTATTCAGTAGCAACAAAATTTCAACCACATGGTTTTTTTTATTCTGCAAATACTGATATTGCTAAGCAACATGTGGATTTAGATGAATTGCCAGCTGTGTTTGTGTACAAGGAAAGCTTACATTATTTTTATCCAGGTAAGCAGCGCTTCAATGCTAGGAATTGTTTAATGCAATCATCAGATTTTTCTCAGGATCACTATGAAAGAATTGGGTAAATAATTATTTGTGAATCTGTGGAATAACTGTAGATTTTAAAATTTAAGGTCATTGGGGCTTGTGGAAAGCTCTATGAGGTACTTTTTAAGTCAGTCACATTCCCCCCAATTTTCTTTTACTTCAATTAGTAGCATCATTCAGAGTTTTATAGTTTGTCGACAATTTCGGAAATCATAAGAAAAAGAGTCTGCCGGTTATTTTATTTTCTTTAAATCTATAATAACATTATGTATATATATAAGTACTTAAGGATAAAAAAACAAAATTTAGTGAAGATAGGATTTCCGTTAATAATTACACTTTTCTTACTTTAGTTGAATCTGGTTCATTATCACAAGATGCGGAACATTTAAATATCTCGATGTATAATTGGATTAATGAAGAACGGTTCGAAACGTTCCCGAAGGTGACACGTGGCAACATCAATGAATTAATGCAAACTAAAAAATATATCGTCCTCGTTGTAGTTGAAGAAAATAAATTACAGGAAGTACCACCTGAAATGATCGAATTTAGAGATATGATAGAATCGGTTATTCGAAAAAAAAGGGATAAATATCATAAAAATTTTCAATTTGGTTGGACCGGAACACCTGAACTCGCTAATAGTATAGCTATGACTACATTACCACTGCCTTATCTGCTGGTTCTAAATTCTACATCTCATCATCACCATATTCCTGAAGACGATCCAGGTCACTTAACACCAGAGGCTTTGGACCTATTTTTAGAGAGAATATGTAACCAAACAGCTCCTACTTATGGTGGTAATAGTTTGGCCGTAAAATTATACAGAACGTATTTTGAAACTCGTACGTTGCTAGTTGATATGTACCGAGGAAACCCGGTGCTGACCATAGTATTGTTTGGATTACCACTGGGTTTTTTGTCACTGATCTTGTATTCCATCTGTTGTTCAGATATTTTAGATGCAGATGAAGAAGAAGGTAAAGTATTCAATCGAATTGGATATTGTTGCATTGCCGTTTGTCTTTTTTCAGAACTTCCTCACGAGAAAAAGGAATAATTTTATCTAAATTGTATTGTGATTGTAAACAAAAGAAAAATCTATGTTAATGTATCTAAGAATTATTTATTTAAAAGAAATACAAGTAAATATAAATGTTTTAGCGAATTATTTTGATTGTATTACTATAAAAGAGAAATAATTAATATGCAGTCTTAAGTAACTTTTCTTAAAAATCATCATCGTCTGAATCTAATGCAGCTCTTCTTCTATCGAATTTTACAGATGTCTTGTGTTGAGGCATTTGCGAATTTACGTTTTCTAGAAGATCTATGAGTTCCTTTTCTCCAATTCGACCGCGTAATCTGCCGCCCTGTGCCATTTGAATCAGCATCGTTTCAATCATTTTTCCTTTTTCTGGTTTTCCTAACATAAGAGTGTTCACTAAAACAACAATGTCAACCATTATATTTTAGGAAATGAATAGATTGCTAAACATTTTTGATATATCAAATATGAGAGCATTCAATTACAATTTAAGAATTAAGTATGTGTAACAGTTTTGCAAAATAAAGTAAAAAAAATAAATTCAATTGAATTAAATACAGCGAAAATATCGAACTTAATGATGACATCAGATATAACTTGTAACACCGTGTACAATGACACATTTTAAGTTAAGAAATGGTATTTTCTTTTCATTTTGCTATTTTTTCTCGTCACAATTGCGATCTCAAGCACGTTTGTTTCTTAAATGTCTATCGAAAGTTAAAAGCATCAAGCATCCGCTTTTTCATTGCCTGCAATTAATAGATGGCTTCCACAGCAAAAATACTTTGGAATTTCATTTCTGGGAGTAGCATGCCTTATTTAACATATCACATCAGTTAGATATTTTTGGTCAATATTGCTCAGAAACTAATAGGGTACTCATTTATTTAGTTAAGGACAATTCCCACAAACACCGCAAATGAAAACCCAGTTGGATTCCCCATGTTACGTCCATTCATAAAGAATTGTGTTACGCCGAATTCCTATTCAACGCGTCAAGGTATTGGAATGTCAAGTAGACAGAATTCACGTGCAGATAAGGGATGCAGACTAAACAACATCAACCCTTACTCGGCGCATCGTCGTATTGGAATGTTAAGTGGGCAGCGAGTCCGCACGCAGATAAGGGATGGAGGTTTTACGAAAAGATCATATGGGCAGTCGAACCAGAACAAATCGAGGAGATAGTCGAGTTTAATATCTAAAAGCTTTACGAAAGTTATTCAAAATAGTAAAGGAACAGTTGCATTGGAGTACTTGTCTTATTATTTATGCAAGCCCTAATTGTAAACAACATCCAATTTTTATAACTACATTGGAAATTAACTCAAATTCATTGATATAATTAACTGCAAACATTATAGGCCATGAAAGATTATTGGAACACGGGCAAAATGTTTTCCTCTTGGACAGTTTGGTGTATAAAATCAACTCTCTATGACTATGTTGGTAATAGTAAATTGCATTAGCAAAAACTATTTCGCAAGATAAATCCATCTCAATTGAAATAGCAATTCGATTCCTTGAACTAACAACAGATTTGTGGATGAAACTTTCATGCTACCTGTGACAATTGTAATAGCGTGGAAGCATACTCTTAAGCTTTCAGACCCATTTCTTGGATGAGGGAAGATGAAAATTGTCAAATTCAATTTTTGTTTTAAGGTCTAGCTTCCACTAAGTTTCCGCTACAGCCCAAAAAACGTTCTAAGTCAATATCAGAAGCACAAATAGGATCTGTCTATATTATAAAAATATGCCATCAAAAATTACCCAATTAGAGAAATTAGCCAAGGCCCATGTTTGGAGAAACAATAGCTACGAATCAAAAATATATGCCTATACAGACAATACCTAACACAATAATACTGCTAAATACAGCTACTCATGGTATTGGTGAAATCATTGACGAGAAAGACAATATAAGGAGACAAAAAACGCTAACATACGGACATATTTCTGCCTACCCGACAGGATTAGCGTGGTTTCTAACAATTTTTGGCTGAACATATTACAATTACCACTCTGCTACTATCACAGAAGTTGTAGATTTCAATTCTACCGAAACCGGGAAATTTTGAATGTCACAAACTAATTCAACTAAAATTTAACTTCGCTTTTTTATTGTCCAATTTCATCATATCGCAATAAGGGATGTCTGTTTGGGTAACAACGCACCAGTTTATAAATTATAACTTTTAAGCAGATACTTTTTCTTAGCGTTATTTAGAATTACTACGAAGTGGTGAACGTGACGTCTCTGGTGTGAAGGAAAACCGACCTTTCTACACATAAGTCTGTATACTAGTTATTTTGAACTATCGTACAGTGAAGATAACATATTTTATGTGTTCGAAAATTAAAATAAACGTCTTTCTGCTGTCCTGTGTCGTGAATTTAATTTTATTTTGCGATAAAAGTTAAAATGTTTCCCATCGAACTGCAATATACGCAGTCAGATTACCTAATTAAAGAAAATATTCCCGAAACGAGTATCTCGAAGCACCAACGGTTGGATATGATCGCGAAATTGTAATTGAAACACAAAACCGTATGTTATCTTCTGAAGTTATTCACCAACCTATGAAAGGACCTGTGCAAACATGTTCCATCGACCAATTCTGAGACGGCTATACACAGTTAAGTTAAAATATAGGCGTCCGGTACTAAAAGTAATGGAATACATGAAATATGCTTGTTACCTTTGGGCTAAACAGCAGGAGAATTTCATTGTTGACGAATGAAAAAAGGTAAAGGTTCATATTTATTGTAATAACTTTGTTTTTCCCATGTGTTTAGTGGTGAGACAAAAATCGAGATGGTAACAGAGCATTATTAGTATATTATAACAAGTTCAGATGAACGTTATAAAGAAAAACATCCATCTGTAGTGATTTGATTATACATTACGCACAAAGTCCGTGGCTGTAGTATTTTGTGAATTCCGCCATGAACCAAAAATAATACAAGAACGTTTAAAAAAAACAATTTATTAGCATCTATTGAAAGGTTAGATGAAACATGATTTAGATGAAAAATAGCCCCAACGCATTTATGGATGACTGTTTTATGTCAGAGAACAATCTATTAAAAACGATCTAAACTTGAAATGTATTCTTGGTTTCAAACCTAAATCTACTAGAAAATGTATGGAATGTTAAAGGAGAACACAGTATCCTTGGGAAAAATGCATCTTAAAGAATTAATGGAAGTTATTAATGAGAGAATACTAAGTAAGGTACATGTACCTTTATTTTAATAGTTATTAATAAAGCAGTAGAAGAATGGCATTTTGTTTTTTATTCAAATATAGAATTTTCCTAATTTGCTAGTGGTTGTGAGTTAATAGTTATTTAAGGTTTATTATAATCTATCATCATGAATATAATACTCTATGTCAAATTTAGTAAAATTGATATAATAGATCAGAAAAGATCATATTTATCCGATTCTTTTACTCCAACTAATATTTTTAAATATACAAATACTTTTGAAGTAAATTTATTACAATTATAGCTTGTCTACAAGACTTACCATCGGAATCTAATATTAAATTATTTTAACCGAAAAGAAGTGCATAAAACTTACATCGTGCTCTTGCTTGTTGATCCAAAATTTGGGATAAAATAGAATTTTTTGCATCTTCTTGTGCTCTCAACTTTTCTTCTTGCACTTTTTGATTTGCAGTTTGGTCGCCAGCCTAAAATTACGCACACATTTGTCACTAGCTTTTAAATTACATGTACAAATGTGCTCCACTTACATTATATTGCGACTGTAGTTGTGCTAAACGGTTTTTTCTTATTTCCTCTAACTCCGGGTCATCCATTTGTAACTAATATTTAATTGTGCTATAATATCAGTTAATTTTTTGTTGAATCTACTGTAAAATATAATCGTTTCCATAAATAAATAACCTCCTTGAACTTAATAGTTTTGGCCCGGCCCGTCTTCGGTTGATTATGTAGAAATCTTTTTTTGACAGTTTTGATTCCGAATATTTTATCAAATCAAACATAAAAAACTTTGGAAAGAGAAATGAAACGAATTAGATTTAATAATACCCTTTTATTATAAAGAATAAAAATTATCCTTTTGACAAACTTTAGCATTCATTACTATTTTACATACATTCATAATGAAACTAACACATAACAGTTAAGAAAATTATAAACAATCGAAACTAGCTAATACAATAACTAATAAAGAAGTCCAATACTTCCCTCTCTTTCTCTGAATATCACATAGTTATTTATCAAATTGTAACTAATATTTTCAACTTGTAATGCTGTTTGTTTATTAGCAAAATACTCACAAATTTTTATTACAATCGTACACATAGTTAGCTTCCTAGACTGTTAAGACTGATACAAATGTCATTCTGATGGTGATATATTCTGAGCAGCAGCCACTAATGTATCATGTATCTCCTTTGTAAACGAAACTTGTGCATTTGCAGTCGCTAAAAACTGTGGATATGCAAGTGTATTATCAGGCATTCCTAGATTTTCTGTTCTTGTTGGAGCTACATGCAAATGGAGATAACGTTGAGAACTTTCCAACTGACTCATGCATTTTATTGAAGTTTTCTAATAACGTTCATATTGTTAATAATAATACAGATATAGTAATAATAAATAGAATACTTACCAAATGCAATTCAATTTGATCACAGAGAGAATAAAATTCTTCCAAGTTCTTATCAAAACGAATTTGTTGACCGACCTCTTTTCTAAAGCAAAAATAGTATCTATAATCATTATAAAAGCAATAAATTTCAACTTACTGGGAACCTACATCAACTTGGCAATTTTGGTTTAAAGTCTGCGCTGCAGTCTTGATTGTGTTCTAAACCAACATTAATGTAAAAATGTTTCTGAAATACAAACACTTTACTTACTGAAAGAGATTCCCGTAAAGGTACGATAAGAGATTTTATTTTAGAAATATTATCCAATGCTTGAGGTTGCTGAGGCTGTTGCTGTGGTGGTTGTTGCTGGGGAGGCTGAGTAGGAGGTATTCCCATACCAACAACATTCATCTTTGTTTTTATTTAGTTACAGTAAGAAAGATCGGCAATATCTTACACTTGTTTATGGATATCGCTTGGATAAGGTTGGACATCTATGGCTTGGATTGGATAATTTCGGGTGGATTAGGTCTTTTCCCATTATAATATGTTGCTTCATTATTTTAGTTTCTTTTGTGATAACAGATGCCGGTATATCTTTAATTTAAAGAGTTCACTAAAAATGTTTCATCAGTAGCTAAACAGAATGCGCGCATTGTTAGTGCAAAAATGTGCAAATGTAAAATATAACTATTTTATTTGGGTTTTTATAACATGCGTTGAAATAATTTTACCTCAAAATCTATTGTGTTGTGCTGACATAGGCTTTCAAATCCCACTAAAAAATTGAACTATTAAAAGGAGTGGTTACGATTGTATGGCAGCAATGAACTGGAAAAGGATTACTTTACACGTGAAGAAAGCACTGCACCAGAAAATATTGCGAAAAAAGTATTACCACAAGTTTTTTATAAATTGTTTGCCTGGTATAATCGACAAATTCAATTGTTATATTCTAAAACTGTATACTTTTACCTATTTTGAAACAGATGTAGAAGATACCAAACACCTGCAGAGAAATACAACTGAATTGGACATGTCTGAGTCCAGTACTTCTGCTTGTAAATATCTTGTAACTTTGATTGTAGGCATACATACGTCTCTAATTAAATAGTTATTTTATCTTCCTTCTTCCTAAATATTTTATTTGTGAAATGATTTTGATTGCAAATATAGCCATTTTTTCTTTAATACTTGACTAATACAATAACATAATTCACTTCTTATATTTTTCAAACGTAAACTACACGTAACAGGAAAATTGTATGTAATTAAAAATTTTGTTATATTATGTAGTTTGTTCTTCAAAAATTACTCAATTTAAATTTAATATATATGTACTGCCAAAGTTTAGTCTTTTCCAAGCCGAATAGATGGTGCGAAATATGGAGCTGTTAGTTGCATGTAATTGTCCCACTGCTTGATTTCAACTATAAGAACGGGTAGGATTCTCGGTAATATAATCAGACGGTAATATATCGATAAAGTAGACACCTTTACTAAAAATAGACTGCAGATACGGTTGATATCTTAACTAAACTAATCAAAATAAATCCTTAAATTATTTTTAAATTTCTCTACTAAACATAATAGACACATTTAACTGTGTTAAAAATTATAAAAAGCGTTTTGATTTTTCAAACTCATTATTAAGACATAGAAGCTGAGAATAAAATTTAGCAGTGATTTATAAGTAACTGTATTGAGCTGTCATATGGTCTCTGTCATATGATCAATTTCTGCAGTACATCCAATTGGCCTGCACTTTACATATTTCTTGTAGGCGTAGGCGCGACAAATACACCCTTGTCCGCTAAAAGTTTAGTTTTATAGTGAAAATTCTACAGAATATCCACCAAAATGGCTCTCAGCGATGCTGACGTTCAAAAACAGGTAAAATTAAATAAGTTTTTCAAAAATTATTCACCTACTATATTCAATTTGAAAATGCCTTTAGTGAAATTATACATTACAAATTTCTTTAGATCAAGCATATGATGGCTTTCATTGAGCAAGAAGCCAATGAGAAAGCTGAAGAAATAGATGCAAAGGCCGAGGAAGAATTTAATATCGAAAAAGGTCGGTTAGTGCAGCAACAACGCCTGAAGATTATGGAGTACTATGAAAAGAAAGAGAAGCAGGTTGAGCTGCAGAAGAAAATGTAGGCCCCTTAATAATATGTAAAAATCAAGATTTAATTGTTCATATTTTTACAGCCAATCTTCGAACATGCTGAACCAAGCCCGTTTGAAGGTATTGAAGGTTAGGGAGGATCATGTGCGAAGTGTTTTAGAAGATGCAAGAAAAAGATTAGGTGAAGTTACTTCAAATTCAGCAAAGTACAAGGAGATTTTGAGTACATTAATCTTACAAGCACTGTTCCAGGTATGTTTTGTATCCTCTGCAATCACCTGATTTGAATTTGCATTACATAACTTTGTTTAGAAAATTTCATATTTATTTTTCTATTATCAAATTACATTACATTACATTATTATTACTATAACTATACTTAAGTTCTGATATTTTTTTCAATTTTTTCTCATCAAAAATAATTACCATCAATGCTTCCCTTTCTACAAATAATGGGCTGCCTTCTAGTTGGTTGTTTTTAAGTAGTAAAATATTTTTCTGTTTTCTATAAACTGTCGTAAATAAGTCTTGTTGAATTCTAATTGTACAGTGTGCTACTTAAAGTAATACAATTAAATTAATTTGGCTAGGTAAAGTAATTATGAATTGAGGAGGACGCCGCACAAAATATAACTTGTATTTTCTTAAATGGAACTTCTGTTTTTCATAACCCACGCGAAAGAATCAATATTTTGTAATATACTATATGCATTTTTTTTAAAATTCGTGTTATGGGTTGTCTTTTAAGTTTTGCATATAGAGCTAGAATAAAACACTAGATAGCTTTTAAAGACTTTTTCGAAGTATTTTCGACGAAGATTCATCCATTATTGCACGTGCTCGAACCAACTCTGGAAACACTTACTCCACTCCTTTGTTGGTACAGTCAAAATTGCGTTTTTGAAGACATCAACTGCTTCTTCTAACGTCTGTAATCTTTGACCACGCAATTCGTTCTTGATTTTCGAAAAGGCAAAGAATTTGCATTGTCTTGGGGTTGGTTTTTCGAAGCTAAGCGCTGACTTGCGCCAAACAAATGATTGCGTACTAATCAGCAGTAACAGTTTTTTGATTTTTTAGAGGAATTGTTATTACATGACCTGCTTTCGAGACAAGTATCGCGACCATTTTTTTGGAGACATTTCAAGAACGGATGACTTTTATCGTCTTTCCTTCACCTTGGAACACCCAAACAGACGACCGGCGTTTATTTTCTGGCTTGTACGAGTAAATCCAAGATTCATCGCCACTGACGATGTTATACACGCCTTTAGGGTTTTCTAGGTCTTTGAAATCTGCGTGATAATCGTGAGCACAGCATCGACGTTTTCCGTTTTTGGCGCATCTTCTCTCGGATCATCGCTAAAACTAATCAGTCCACGTTTGAATTCTCCATACAAACGAGAAATTCCTGACTGATGTGGTGCTTCATTGCTGAAAACAGGAACCAATTCGGCATTCCTGTTGAAATAATTACCTTTGAAAATTATAAAACATCATTGCACGAAAATGTTCTCGACTTAATTCCATTTTTCAACTAACTTGTTAACTTTGACAGTTCGTTGTAGCCTTAAAACTACATGTATTGCAGTGAAGCTTTGGATTTAGGTTAACTAAAGGTTGAAGTTAATTTTTAGCACTGGCATTTGATTAGTGGTGGCCTCTATGTCTCAGTATGCAAAACTGAAAAGACATCTCTTGTAACTATTGGTACACAATAAAGTTCGTGTGCTTGTAATTTTGAAATGTTGGCAGGATATTTGGAAAATGTGGTTTATAATTCTTAAGAAGACCAACAATGCCTTATTGCATTATTTGTAGAAAAATCGATAGTATGAAATTAAGTAAAAAAGTATACATTCCATTTAAATAAGAAATTTTCTTTCCTGTGATGTCATGGTAAATCATATGAGAATAAAATTATGAATTTATTTCGACTACTGCTAATTATTTTGCCTAATAATTTTACATTCTGCCAATATTTAACTGAGATAATATCAGCACTTTTCTTACTTCATCGATTTTGTGTTTCAAATAGTACATTGATGTATAGTTTATTCCAAAATTCTGAATAGACCTCCAGCCCAAATTACAACCTATAAATTTGTGAAATCAATTTTACGCGGTACATTTAAATATCAAGATCTGGCTGAACTATAAAATGTATACCAAATAAAATTGTATATGGATTCTGAATTTAATGTGACGTTTGCGAGGAAATTGAGTCATCACTGCCACTGTCGTTTCCAATAGAAATTATAAATGCTTCTATAACTTCATCGATAATTTCATCAAAATCCTTCATGTTTGCTTCTTTTCTGATAACGTGATTTATGCACTTCTGCCAAGTTCTTGCAATCACTTTATTGATGACATTGTGTAAATGTTGCTTAACATTGTTTTATTTGAAAGTTTTGTTGTACGCAGCAACCTCATGTTTTATTTGTGCCCATACACGTTCAATTGGATTGAGCTCACAGTGGTCTTCAGGTAAACGAAGAACCGTAGTGGTCTTTGACTTTGCAATTTCATCAATTACATATTAATTGTATTTACTTTTGACCATGTTTATCAAATTCAACAATTCTGCTCTAACCATACGCTCTTCATACTCTATCCCCTTATTTTGTAACCAATTTTGTGTGCCCGCTTTTCTCCAGATTCTTGTTGGTGTTTTTTCAACCTTGTGGCTACGATATGGTGGATTACCCATCACTACAGTAGCATTCTCTGGTAAACAGTGTAATATTGTAGTAAACCACTCTTCGAAAACTATGGAATTCATTTCGTGGTGGTAATCAAATCTTTTCTCCCCTCAAAACAGCAACAAACCATTTTCGACAAAACCATATATACTGTCAATGTGTAATATTATTACAGATCAAGATTCCTGTAAAGATGGTCTACCAATTATCTTTTCTGGCTCTGAAGTTTTCCGTGTTTTTTTTTTATATTCGTTGATAACCCGATATTCTGTCGGTTTTAAAATCCCTGAAATCACAATATTTTGTAAGGTGTTAATATGTTGTATATGTTGCACCCAATAAAGTTACCTAGTACTTGAGAAATCTGCTTTATCATGTCCCCTTCTCTTGTGTTGGGTGTTTCCGTTACAACTTTTTTGTAAGCATTCAAAATTGTTCTGTGATTTGCTTTTTCTCGTTTCTTTGGAGAACAGTATACACCTGTACTTTTAGCAGTACTGGTGCTAGGTTCTTCATCCATAATTGGAAGCAACAGCTACAGAATTGTAATTTCAGTACAACTAAAGTTTTCTGTATTTGCGTATTACTTACATAATCTATTAATTTTCAAGTCAAGGATCTGAGAAGAATTAATCTATATCGCAAAATAGATAAGCTAATATAATAATTATGAACAAACAATGGTAAGGATCTCAAAATCTTTGACAATTTACAGCAAAAAGGGAATCTTGTACAGTGTGATTTCGCCTTGCTTTCAACCAATAAGAAAACTGTCATTTGCGTCTGTTCAGAAATTCGTCTCTCTCTTTTTGGAATATTGTATAGACGACTGCAATAATACTTTTTTGATTTCATATTTTTGAATTAGCAGAATATATTAATATATACAGAAAAAATGTTGAGACGAAGATTTATAAATTATTATTCAACTTATGCAGTATAGCATTAAAGGATAAATACTCATAATAGGGCAAATCTTGCTCTAAGCAAGCTTTTATTTAGATGTACACTATTGCTAATAAGTTTAAGATCGTCTATCGAAAAATAGCAGAATATTAAAAAATCAGTAACATGCCAATATAACTATGAATCTATATGGTGTAATAATATTCAACGTACATTTTTAGATATGTTAATGAAGCGTCTACCGTGCTTAAGTTTAATTTAACAACCGCTTTCTAAATTATATAAAATCTTACCACTTGGGTAGTCTTTATCTAGTAACTTAGTTCAATAGTATTTTAAACATCTGTAGCAGCTGGGTTGAGTTTATTCGCATAGTATGGATAAATATAAAGAGCTGAATATTAAAAAACGTGCTGCAATAGTTACGTTTCGAAATAAAGGTCTAAATAGATCTTACATTTCAAATAAGTTGAAAGTTTTCAAAACTGCTGTTCAGTCAACAATTGAGAGATGTTGAAAATAGAAAGAAATTTTAATCCCCCATTTTCGGGGAGAGCTAGAGCAACAACCATTGCTATCAGGAAGATCAGCATACTCTGTTAATTAGTATACGAAATCGTCGACTTACACCCTCTGAAATAGGCCAACCAATGACTAAATACAATGGCTTTAACAGGACGGATTGCTATTAGAAAACCAATACTTTGTAAGAAAAAGCCAAAACGGTTTAAATAGCGACAGGAACATGGAAATTAGGCCGAAAAAAATTGCAAATGTTTTTTGGTTTGACGAATCCAAATTTTTATAAACGCCGAATTTTCGTTTGAAGGGTATTAAAAGAAAGAAAAAATGTTACCAGACGGAGAAGGTTCAAGGACTGAGCATGCTTTTTTATACGTATGAAGTACCAAACTTAGTTGGAATTTGGGGAATATCTAAGGCCGTACCACGACTGCAGGCGTTATAATAATTAAAGCCAGCCGATGCCTTTTGTCATTGTTGAAACCTGTTGGGGCATATGAAGGCCTGGATATGGATTATTATAACTTATCCAATGTATAAAAATGTTAAATTTCAACTTAGTTAACGGACGTTGATATATTAATTTATATCAAAAAATTATCTCATTTTGTTCATTTGAAGGAAATACCAAAAATGGGCTAATTTTAGGTACATATAAATCATAATAAAAAGTGAAAATTGCTGTCGCATCCTTATAGAATGAACACAATTAAACAATAAGAAAAATTTTCATGATTTTGTTTTTATGAACGTTTCCTTTAAACGAAGGACATTCAATAATTATCGAGACAAATGGCCGCGGGCAAAAGATGTTTTAGTCAGTGACAATGAAACTTGCACTACATTTCAAACTAATCTCCACTAACATTTAGGCACTTGGTCCATTGCTTGGGTAGCTTTCTTGATCACTTCGTTGACTTGGTGCCGCGTAAAAACGCTTTCAGTGGGCCGAATAGATGTAACTCGGATACAAACAGTGGGAACTATAAGGCGGATATGTCAATTCCTCCCAACTTAAATTTTCGATGATCTCTCTCATGCCATTGAATAACAAAAAACTTAGTACTGAAAATTGCTCTTCTGGGTTACACGTTTCGAGGGGAGCTATTTTGAAATAAAAAAAGAGATTATGTTTGTTTTTATTTCTTTCAAACGGCTGAGTAAATTTATGATTAGGGTTGCCAACTTGACCTTAGAAAGCTTCATGTAAAAATATGCAATACCTTTCTCGCTATTCCAGTTTGTTTCCTTAATTATTGAACGTCCCTCGTACAATGGAGCCCCATATTTTGAATTATGTACGCTACTTGTTTAAAAATAAAATTATGAATAAGAGAACTTTTTAAAAATGCAATTAATATACGTGCCACATTCATCAGATCAAGGCAAATATAAATCACAACAAATCTTGTAATATTTTGTAACATTCTTCTAGTTATCAGCTTGTTATAAAGTACTATAGCTTTATGAAAATCTGTTTATAATTTTAGTTATTCGAGTCGACAGTGCACATAAGATGCCGCTCTCAAGATAGAGGGCTTGTAGAATCTGCCCTTCCGGAGGTGGCAGCTAAATATAAAGATGCTACTGGTAAGGATATTTTTATGAAAATTGATTCAGAAAATCCTCTGCCTGCGGATGCTACTGGTGGAGTAGAATTGGTAGTTCATCAAGGAAGAATTCGTGTAAACAATACCCTAGAAGCGAGGTTGGAGCTCATTGCACAACAGTTGGTGCCTCAAATCCGTACTGCATTGTTCGGCCGCAACGTTAATCGCAAATTCACAGATTAAATGAACAGAAACAGTATTGTCTTTGAAGCCTACTTTATTGAATGTAGCTAATGTGTACACTATTGTAAATAGATTCCCATTTTATCTTTAAAAAAGCAGAATATTTTAATGCATTTTCCATTGGTTTCATCTGAAACGCTAATAACTATATTCCATTTTTATTGTAGGTTCATAGGTTGTTTTAGACTTCTTTTTTTGTGGTATGAGGTTCAAACCGTTAATTATTAAGGCTATAAACAATTTTGCTTGAACCATACCATTGATGTATCATGGATGTAAAATGTATTATATTGTTGAAAATTAAAATAATTATAATATACTTTGCGTTTTCTTCAGTTTGTACTGCAACTACACTCCCAACTGAACAAGGAAGGTTAACTTGTTTGTAGGCAGGTCTATAATTTGTTGTTTCACTGTTACTAATTTGACTATCGCTATCTTTTACAATTATTACTGCACTTTCTAACTTCCAAATATTGCAAATAAAGATGCTACTCTGATTATCTTGAAAACTCAATTCCAGTGTTTATTTCAAATGTTAAAGTTTTATGTACACGGTTTGAACGCTCACTTTCTTCACGAACTGGTTGCGGATGAAGAAGCGGATAAACTCTCACTTATAATTGTTAGCTTGTGTACTTTTATCTGACCCTTACTATTAACGTTCTATAACGAGGAATTTGCATGCGTTTTTTGCGGTCAACTTCTAACACGTAATGACAAAAAGTACTAATCTTAATGAAATAGTAAGTTACAAAGAAATCGTTTATATTATCCGGCAAATTTACGTCGCTTCATTCTGTTGTAAAGTTTTGGGAACACTGGTTCGCCTAAAAAAATAAAATTAGAGAGCGGATAAAATAATTTCTTGCGTTTTTGTATGGTTTTATATGCATACATTTAACTGAATTTAAATAGGACGATAACGCAATTAGATAGTGCACATAAATAACTTGAAAGAAACAACTAATAAGAAATAAGTACTAATACTGAACAAGTAACAACTATATACAATAGTACATTTAGATAATACAACCTACAAAAGTAAAAACAGAAAATTCATAACTGTGGTAGTGACCTAGTCCTATAATCAAAAGATAAACATTCAAATAATGTCTTTATTTTGTGAGTCTTCAATATTATCTTCTTCGGCGCTAATTAAACATATTTATTTAACAAATTACCATATAAGTATGTATATATACAGATATAAGTTGAGCAAAGTGAACCACGGGAAGGTATCTACAATCCTACGTTCCCCCACTATAGCCATGATGTAGAAGGGCAACAGTGAAGTATTGCATTTGACGAATGACTGATTGTAGGGGGATACTGCAGCGAGAAAGAATAAAGGGAGACGCACATGCGTATTATAACCGTAGACTTTGCTCAGATTATATCTGTATACAATCACAACAATGCAACATACATACACTTCGTCTATTTTCACTTTTTACCTACGTCATTGATTTTTAACCGTATGAAGGAAATTGATATATCTGGATCAAATTAAATACCGTATAAACAATTAATTCGTAAATAAATTTAATGTATTGTAGCGCAAATTATTTTATTTTAACAAAATTAATTATCTTTTGATTTATTAATGTTTTACAGCAACTATTTACAAAAACCATGCTAATCTGCATTTGACAACCGAAAACAAACGCTAGAAGATAAACAGTTCACACAACTTGAATAAGGCGGTAGTACCATTGTTCTTGTCTGGCACTCTAGTAAAATCAAACCAAGTACATCTTTGTGAGACAACCGCGAATCTTGCTTCCTTTTTAAACATAGTACTTACGAACTTACGAAAAAGATCGTCAAATGAATATATTGTCTTAATTTATACGACAAAAAATGACGCAGGTAAAAACTGAAAATAGACGAAGTGTATATAATACACGGTATAGCAACGGGTTCGGTCCTCGGTTATCTTCTCGGGTGATTTGGGAGTGCTGCAATCCCAGCTCGGAGTAGTGGTATTGAGGACTTCTTTGATCCTTCTCTTTCTGTGTGTTCCTTTCTTATATTTCTTTCTGTAGTATCTTCTACTTGATTTTTCTTCTGTATTGTATGTTGTTTAGATCTTTTACTGCTTTTGATGTTTTACTGTAATTTTTTATTGCATCTGCTGTTCGAATTTTAATAATTTACACGTGCTTATAAGTTATAAACACTAGTGCGTTGTTACTTAAACATACCTCCTAAACTCGTTCATTGTGGCACGATGAAACTAGACAATATATAAGCAGTGAGTGTGTATACATACGTATGTGTGCAATAATATTCTCGAGTTTGTGATTGTGTATGTTGTTGGTCCCGAACGGGACTGAGATCTCATTCATCTTTTTCTGGATACTCTCGTTCGGTTAGCGATCGGAAACGAACTAAGGTTCCCTGCTCCGTCAACGTGGATATTTTCCGGGCTTCTATGTCCATCCTTCCCCAGTTTCTTCCTTCCTGGAAATGATCTGGGGGATTCTGTTCCTCTTCTCAGGTCTTCGAAGTCTTAATCCTGGGCTTCCTAACTTATCCTGGTTGTCTCCTAATATTCAGAAACAAATAGAATTGAAAATGGAATGGGGAGCTGTTGCGGGCGTCGTTTGGGCTTCATTATCGTTGGGCTGCCGGTTGTATGTTGTCTTTTGTAGTCTATTTATTGGGGTGTATATTATAGCGGTCCTCCATGCCGGTGATGGACGTTGCGCGTTGTCCCGTTTGTTGAAGTTTTGTTGGTTCTTTGTTTCTTCACTCAGCCGTACGTTCTTGGTTTCTGTTCTGGTTGTCTTCCCATCCTGCACAGGTACAGGAAATAGCGGAAACCTTGTTGTCAAGATGTCAGCGGTTGGCGCACAAGCGCTGCAAGAGGACGTGAGGATACGACGTAGGAAGGAGCCTCAGTTCGTCTCCTATCGTTAGCTGAACGAGAACGTCCAGATTAAGATGAACGGGATGTCATCGAAACGTCAACTTAGTCTAAAAGGTCCATTTCGCAACTAACAATACACCCGAGAATATTATTTTACATATAGAGACCGCGAAAACATCTGTCTGAACATACCTATGTATAAGCCGCCTTAACGCGCTATTTATTAAATATTTACCCTTTAAACAATGTTATCGGCTGGATTTGCTTGGTTAAATATCTGCAGCATTAAAGATGTTTTTACAACTCTATCAGCAAAGTAAGAATATTCTTATATACAGAGAAAGACCGTTCAACATCCTAGTGACGCAATACTTGAAATAATCTTTGAAATCATTTCATAAACTTGTACATCACAAATTTGTCTTAAAAATGGTAAAATCTGAATCTTTTTCAGTAAGATACTCGAACTTCGTTACACTACTATAACACGATAATTTTTTGGGGTAGCTTGCAGTGAGTGAACATATTCCAATACTTGCAATGACTTTATTAACGACACCCAAACATTTTTCTATTGTCTCAACTAGTTCTTAGTAATCGTTTTCAATGGTTTTAGTAAATTTTTGGATTTGGGTATTTTGAAACTTTGTGCAATTATTCTTGATGGCTGCAGTTTCTTTAGGATCGAGTTTTAAAATATCGGCCTTTATTCGCCGGTAAAAAAAGAATTCAAGGATAAGGAGACCCTATACGTGAAATTATTAATTTTTATGTAATCTGAGCAAAGTCAACGGTTATAATACGCATGTGCGTCTCCCGTTATTCTTTCTCGCTGCAGTTTCCTCTGCAATCATTCGCTGTAAGCAATACGTCGCTGTTGCCCTACTACATCATGGTTATAGTGGGGGGACGTACGAGGGCGACATGAAATGAAAGGAATTTCTTCATGCGTTTTGTAACTGTGGATAAGACTTGGATCTACCACTACATACCGGAGACCAACGATCAATCGACGCGGTGGACCTTTCCGGGCGAATCGGCTCCGAAGAAAGCAAAGACCGTTCCATCGGCCGGAAAGGTCATGGCGACCATTTTTTGGGATTCCCAAGGTGCGATCCTCATCGACTATCTGCAGAAGGGAATGACGATCACGGGGCAATACTACAGCAATTTATTGACCCGATTCGATGCAGTATTGAAGGAGAAACGGCCTCATTTGCAGTGGAAAAAGTGCTTTTCCACCACGACAATGCACCATCATCCCGCTTCGTCGTGCCCAAATTGAATGAGGTGCGCTACGAATTACTCTCTCATCCTCCATATTCACCGGACCTAGCCCCCAACGACTTTTTCCTATTCCCAAATCTGAAAAAATCACTGGGAGAAAAGAGATTTGCCTCAAATGAGATCATCGCCGCCACAGATAGCTATATAGCAGACCTCGAAACAGCCTAATTTTCCGGTGGCTTGAACATACTGGAGCACTGTTTGAAAAAGTGTATTGATCTTAGAGGAGACTACATCGAAAAACAAAAATAAAAAACCGCACCAATACCGTGTTTTTCTTGTCGATTCCGGAAACATTTCAGGTCGCCCTATTGTAGATACCTCCCTGTCGTTGACTTTGTCCATATTATGTCTGTATAGTATTTACAGCTTCAGAAGCGTTGACTAGTGCTTAGGCACCATCTTAAAGCAAAAAAAAAAATAGAGAGTGGAAAATTCAAACGCATTTCATGATTTTTGAGTTTTATTTTTCTTAATTATTCGTGCATTATTTCCTATTGAAAATATTTAACAACTTACTAAAGCTTTAACAACAGTAGAATTGTCTATGTTACTAAAGTGATTGATCTCCAGTTTTATATTTACTTTTTGCCTTGGTGAGAGCTATAAGCAATTATCCACACTTTTTAACATGGTGTATTTTCCAAGTCATCACAGTTTAAAGTGCCCAATTTGGTCTTATAGTTAAATTGATTTCTAAAGTTTATTTGCAAGAAGAGAATATAATAAAAAACAATTTCAATGCAATGGATTTATTATTTGGTACTAAACCACTTATAAAACATTGAGGTAAATATTTGACATTCATGTACATATACTACAGATGGAAATTAATAAGAAATAAAACTACAATAAAAAGAGCATGTATACAAGTTCCTATAAATTAGAATAAATTTATAAATTACTATGAATTAACCCCTATAAATCTATTATCACCTTGTATATTCCTTACACATTTTTTTTGTGACATGGGTGTAGAAACAAGTAAAATATGAGTGAAGACTAGTACATACAAATTAATGCATATATAATAATTACATAGAAAGAACAGCTACTTGGTTGGTTAGTTAGTAATGTATTCCTTTGCGTTATCACACTTAACGTATTATAGAATAATGTTTATGTAACTACTATCATTTCATATTTAGTAAATCCGCTACTTCTTTAACAGATGCGATGTTTGAATACATGTAAGCTTTAGTTTCCCATAACATTTTACATAATATTTCATCGCTATTCTCATCCATACCAACATCTACGGACATCTGCGGGTTAAATCTAAAATACGGGATGCCAACTGAAGCACACCACGCTCTCGCCCTATCTACAACTCTTCCATCTGTCATAGTAGCCTAGAAATAATAAAGGTTATTTATCGTAGTCTTCAGGGCTGAATTAATATTACCTGATCGACTAACAAAGAAACAAGCGCCGAAAATCCAAAAACAAGCTTCGCTCCTTCCCAAATACTATCTGGCAACATTTTTGAAACATTGGACTGCGTTACTGGTATAAGACCTGTTCCGAGACTCACAACTATACTAACAGGATGAGCTTCATCCTCTCTTCCCTTAGCTCTCAAAGCTAAATTGTATTCATGTATTTCAGTTAGCGCATCTAATGTAGGATTATTCGCGATCAAGCCACCGTCCAAAAATCTGTCAAACGCTCTATAATAATAATAATAATAAAAGAAGATCTGAAGTATGAGAAGTATTTAACATTATATGTGTATTAAATGTACCTAAAGTATGTAGGAGCTGCTCCTGTAGCCCTGGCAACATGCCATAAAAGCGTCTCTTCTGGTGGTGGAGGCAACTCGTAAGGCGAATCATGAAGAACGTTTAACAACTTGCTCGCGCTTTCATAATTTCTAAAGAGGTGAAGTTCAACTGGTTTGCGGTCAGCTAGTACCCCAGGAATAAGAAGTTTTGGTTCCTTAATATCAGTCATTACGGTATCTGTACCTAACGCTTCTTTTAGCATAGTTTCTAATGGTTCGCTTTGGTACGGCCTGATACCGACGAATGTCCGTTCTTTCAATCGAAAGTATATGCAATGGCATTCCTTTAGACTTTTTCCGGAGGCCAAACCCAACGCTAAAATACCACCAGTACTCGTACCGGTAATCCAATCGAAACAATGAACTATTGGTTTTCCTATAGCGTTTTCTAGTTCCATTAACATTTGTACCAGGATTAAACCTATATATGAATTTACATTATTTATATCGTATAAACACAATATTATAAAAACGTAACCCATTACAATAAAACTGTCTTCTCAACAGGCTTCTAATAAAATGTATATGTTTGTGGAATATTTGCCGCCAATCTCATGCAAACTATGTATCAAACTGTAATCCTATATTTGACCAAATATTAGGCGATAAATAACACTACTCATGAAACAACCACTTTTAGGAAAAACATTTACATGATTTTTTTACTACTTTTTAGTATAAATTTCACATTTTTTAAACCGTAGATATAATCGAAGTGCATACGGTGTAATATGCCGTGACATCATATCATTGGTGTTTTCTTATTGCTGATTTAGCGCCTATACCGCCAGTCGTTATTAATCGTGTTATAAATACAGACACTGTATTCAAGTATTCTTACCTTTACTGTTTCAAGTTTTACTATAACTAATTATCCATAGTAATTAGTTGTTCCTCTTTTAGTATTCTAGCATTTTTCTTACGTTATGTTCTCAGCAACTATTGAAAATGCATTCAAATAGTAGCTAGCGCCAGTTGATAAGGGAATAAACCCTATGAACAGTGATTCGAGAAATACATTATTCAGCAAGTTCCAGACTCTTAATTTCTTGCGTGCATTTAGCGACTACTGTCAATTTGTTCAAATATAGGACAATTGGAGAAACATCCTATATAGATTCATCTTGCAGTTAATCACTTTTGATTCATCGACTTAAATCGTCCCAATGTGTTCTATAGAGCTGGACTATTAGCTGGCTAGTCTGAGCATTCGATATTCGCACCTCTTAATGCACATTACTGTAGGGATGAAATTGAGTACACACTAGGTAAACTAATTTACTAATATATTATACAAAGATTAACACAACCGTCTTCACATCATCACTACGAATATTAATGCTCTTACTGTCCTTATCACGTTGCTCCCCTCTACCTCAGTTACACTCGTATCCTATTCCCACATTACCATGTACTAAAATAAAACCATGACCGAGATTTTTGCCAAATCTGATATGATGTGCCATTAGATATAAATTTCCTGTTATTACTACTTGTCTACGACCATAAAGCTTATTCCACACCACACCATTAAAAATCGAACGTTATATTTCTATGTCTCGTGTATATCGCTTAATTGGTCTTTGAGTACACGATCGCCGATCGCAACACGTTCCAGAAGAAGATAGCTGCGATGCAACCGAAACGTCAATAAGCTCCTGTCCAGGACACTCAAGAAACACGAAGAATCCGAGAAAAAACAACGCATACTATATCTCTGAACTTGTCCAGTTTTTACTATATTTGTAAAACTTACCTTTTGCCAAGCTTATTTTCTTTATTTATAGTTTCCTTTAATGTAATTGCATTATTAGGGAGAATGCATTGTTGGATTCCCTCTAAGATCGGCTAGCACTTTAATATTAGACTAAAATTAATAGATATCTCAGATTGTAATCGTAGATTACAGTTATATCGCCATATATTTTACACTTTAATTCAATTCCCAAAATTTCCTTTCGCTCTTATTATTTAAAAATTTCCCTTTCTTTTCGAAAATTTTTTTTTTAATAATAAGAGCGAAAGGGCGCTTTGGAATTTGAATTCATATGTATAAATATATCATGAGAAAACTGTAATCTACAATTATAGTCTGAGATATCTATTGATTTAGTCTAATGTAAAGTGCTAGTCGACCTTACAGAGGGATTCTCCTTAATAATACAATTACATTAAAGGAAACTATAAATGAGAAAAATAAGCTTGGTCAAAGGAAAGTTTTACTGCTTTGAAAAACTGTGTAACTGTAAATAGGTCAATGGGATTACTGCATTCTTTCTATATTACGATAATTTCTCGATAAACCACAGCCACGACTGCTACGATAATTTTCTCATTTTAATAATAGTAATAGTAGCATTAATTTTCGTATTATATTTTCTGGTATTTTCATTATCGCTCTGTTAATCTTATTTTATTATAACTGTTCTTTTACGAGCTACTGAATCTGTATTATCCATATGTTTTTAATAGTTTAAAGCGAGGAGCAAATATGTGCTTAGAAAATAATGAAGAATATTTTCAACAATTATTGTAAATTTAACAATCATGCAAAGTTACAAAAAATTAAACATACATCTTTTATACTGATTGCAGGTGTAAAAAAGATGTTGAAACCATAGTACAATCTATCTTATTGGCCAAAATGACATTTTTTATGAAGGTATAATCTAGCTGTTTAAACGCTACAGAAAAAGTCAAATATAGTAATTTTTATGTTGTGTAATGCCCATTTGTTGTATAGGTTACATACGAAAAAAAGTCACGTGGGTTTAATTTATTCTCGAAGATCTGATGCAACACAACTCTGGATCACTAACAATTAGTAGCATAGATAGGATAAAATCTAGAGAGTGGCCTCCCTTGATAGAAGATAGCAAAATTTAATTGTTGAACTATGAACTAACAACGTAGAGCTTCAAAAGAAATAAAGTGAGGCCTCTATATTTGACCGCTTTTGCAAACATATTTACTTTCCGAAGCTCTAAGCACTACATACTTAGATATAGTGTTATTGGCAAGATTTATTGGAACATCCGAGAATAATCAATATGTAAATTTTTATATGTTATAGATCATAAACTACCTACCTCGTATACCACCACCATCAAGACACAGGAGGCGTCCTTTTTTAGGTATCCTATTTCCATTCTTTTGCG
Source organism: Trypoxylus dichotomus (assembly GCA_023509865.1). Lineage (NCBI taxonomy): Eukaryota > Metazoa > Arthropoda > Insecta > Coleoptera > Scarabaeidae > Trypoxylus > Trypoxylus dichotomus. Next base: position 38,682,552 of record CM042074.1, on the reverse strand, counting down.
ATGCAAATTCCATTGCAGCTACTGCTAACATCTGATTTAAGATATCCCTATTGGTTGGGCCAACTACTCGTGGTGGTGCTTCACCATTCAAGTCTCCTCCTGATATACAACCACCTAAACAACCTTGCATTTCAGGTGGACACCGATTTGCACCCACAGCATGCAGACAATACAACGCTTTAGCATTGTTTGCTTTTGCAATAAGGTGTCGTGGACTTTCGCCATTATTATTTAACAGATTTAAATCAGCTCCAAATACGATTAAACTGTGTAATATAGGAATAGATATATGAGGTTGCGTGACAGCTAAATGCAGTGCAGTATTGCCATCACAGTCAACTAGATCAGTCTCTGCACCCCTGCTCAATAGCGCAACAACACATTCTAATTTGTTCCTAGTTACCATTACATGCAGAGCAGTTCTATTAAAAGAAATAATAGCAAAGACAATTCTTTCATACTATGCAAATAAGAATTTACCTATTTTGAAAATTAACTGCGTTAATCTGACAATTAACGTCGACCAGAGCGTCAATTACGAGACGAGATACTGCCCAATGCAGAGGGGTTCCACCAAATTTCATATCTTGATGTGACAAAGTGTTGGGATTATTCTGCAAATATTGGCCAACATATCCAGGATCAGAAGAATAACTGCTCTGCGCGCCACAGCATGCTGGAATATTAACATCGGCTCCAGCCAGAAGAAGAGCCTTTACACATTCAGGTTTGTCAGCTACACACGCAAGATGCAATGGCGTATAACCCATTTTATTTTGTGCATTAAGACAAAGCGGTGCTGTATCCTGAGTTAGGGCCTAATACAAAATATTTTGTTTGCCATGTTAAAAAGGGGTTGGAAATAAAAAAATATTTTACCGAAATTATATCCTTATTTGTTGTTGCAGCATGATGGAATACAGAATTAGCATCGTGATCTAAATGTTCCAATGAGCATTTTGCAGTGAGTAATGTTAAAACCGTTTTTAAATTTCCTGTTGTGACTGCCACTTGTAATGGAGACATTCCAGTTGCAATATCAGAACTATTCAAGTAGCTATTTATCTTTGGATTATTAAAATAATCATACAAAGCAAAATGAGCTGCTAAGTGGGCTAATGTCCAGGACGGATGCTCTGCTAACACATCGCAAATCTTCTGCAAACCTTGAATGTTTGCCATCTGAAAAATTAGCATGAATTAGTTTATATCCAAATATTAGCAATTTAGTTACATCTTTTGCTATTTCAATGAACACCGGTATTTTATCTTTCATATAAATAAATTTTTCTTCAGCATCGGGTTGATTTTCACTCCGGAATAAACTAAAACATAATTGGAATCATACCTACCCTAATAGCTTATTGCATTATTACCTATATGTTTGATGTAAACTTTCTGTATAAGGCTTATGTAAAACAATTTCATATCTTGGTTTGTCATTTTTACTGGTACTTGGAGCGTATAGTAACAATCCGTCTTCTCTGCAAATAATATGCCTTTCCGAAAAAACATCGGGTTTAACTTCTAAAACTTTTGTTGGAGGTGTTTCACAAGGCAAGAGACTTCTAAGTACTACAAAAAAGGAAAAAATTAGAATAAGAAGAAACTACCTTGTAATATAATTACAGTTAAACATAGCAAGTGAGAGTGATGTAATTTGTGTGAGATTCTTAAAACTTCATTGACTATTTAAAAATTGAACTCTAAAATACAACTTTTTAGAAAAAAATAGTGGGTATTTTTAGCAATTTATTTTGAGAAAATAACATTATTACTCTAAAAAATTCATATACGCCGTAATTATTTTAATATGTGTTACAAATTAATAGAAGGAATTAGTTTTCCTGCTGTTTGAAATTTGACAATTATCAGTGAACCACCATTTTGAAATTACGATTACGATTTAGGTTGACAGCCCACAGCAGGCCGACAGTCAATTTTCAGTGGTTTCTTTTGCTTAAAAATCTTACAATGTATGAAGATTACGAACAGGTAAATTAATAATCCTGGATCCTTTTCGATTTAGATATTTTGTTATTATTATTACATTATTCTGTATAACAGTTCCTTACAATATAGGAAGCGTGTAACTATAACCTACAACCATATGTAACACGACTAAATACAACTATTGTATCTCTTTTCCGCAGTGTATTCTAAATTTTTTATTAAAACCCTGTGTTATATTAGTTTAAACTTAAAAACTAAAATTTACATAATGTATGTAAAGCTTACTTACGTACCAACATACTTTGCATGCACTAAACCCATAAATGTAATAGAATTTGACACATTTCGACAAATATAATAAAACTACAATTCACTTGTTTTAACATTTGCAATATTTTACAGACCTATAACTATGACTACGAATCAGATTATGGGCCACATACTGGTGATCCGCAACTGGATAACGAATATAATAGACAAATGTATATGATGCCAGAAGTGGTTAAGAATTTTTTGGTATATTTTCGTAATGCTGTCAATGAGGGATCTGTTTTTGAATTGCAAAATCTGTATGAAGTTCATTGGCCAAAACTGACCGAAGATTATTTTGAAAAACGTCCATGGCCCGAAGAAGCTGAAGTTGCCAAAATTGTTGATAATGACCCAGTAAGTGTTTTAATATTTATTATAATGGCAAAATAATGTTTAAATGGTATGTATTCAAAATGTATGAAAGAAACTTCTGTTTTGTCAAATGTCAACTACCTAAGTAATTTCTTGTGGTAGAAATTGCTGTATATTCCCATAGTTCAAAAGAAATTGACATGTGCATTTACTCAAACATGAAAGTAAGAAAATTACATTGATTCAATTTAGAAATTTTAAAAACCAGTAACATATTTTTTTCAATTAATTTACTTGTCATCCATTCTTTATAAAGATATTTAGTGCATTATTAAACAAACATTGTTTTCAGTAGTTGTTATATAACATGTCACTTTTCCGGATGTTGTTTATCGCAAAAAGACGATCGTAAATATACACTACCTTCATTTCCCATTTCTGATGCGGCTACTACTTTTTCCATAATTTTCTCTTTCATTTGTTGTTTGTATTGCGACAATTTATTGGTATATTCACTGGGATTCATTTTTCGCGTATTAGAAGTAATCGTTACAACGTAAAACTATTAGTTGACCTTAAGTATCTTGTATTTCATGCAAATCAGCTGTTGTTCGCATATGAATAATAGATAAATGTTTATTTTATTAAACGCTTATACAGAGTGCGCGACTTAAAGTGATACAGTCAGATTGCAGCCAAAATAGGTAGTATATGAAAAATTGGATCAAATAAAGTAATTTAATGTAAATTATAAATGATTTATCATTACGGTGCACGAAATTAATTAATTTTTTAAACATCTATGTTTTTTTATAACGCACGCAAAAGAACCAATATTTTGTAATAACTGTATGCATTTTTTTTTAACTTCGTTTGGGTAAAACTAAGGGAAATAGTTCTCCCATAATATACGGCACTTAAGTGCGTAAACTGCCAACTGTCAACTATTGGTTAAATGGTTTTTGACTATATAGTTTGTCAAATATACTAGGGGCATAATAAGTTGCAATACACGTCATCAATATATCGTGACGTTAGGTTATACGTCGTTGCCGGATACACACACATAAACTTGCTATCAAACCTAACCTAACATGTTAATGTAACCTAACTTCTATTAGTTTATTTATTATATCATCAAATAGAAAATTTTAATAATCGGCACTACAGATGCAGTAAGAACCATCTGACAATATGTAAAAGTGTTCAAACTACGAAAAGTAAATATATCTCGACTGAAGAAGAAATGTTTTATTATATAGTAGTATTTTAAATTATTTACGAAGTGAATGAAAAGAAACAGGTAATGAGTCAAAATTCCTTTATTAAAATATTTGCTTCAGAACTCTAAAAAATGAAATTACATAAAATACGAAAACAAACGCGTTAAAATAAGGTTAATATATTATTTATTTACAAATTAATTAATCAGCTAATTTTCTTCAATATCACTCTCTAAGCTTGAATCATCATCATTTAAATTAATAATTAGGGGAGAAATTTCGTCACATCTAATCTAACTTCTCTTTCCCACACATTGTATGATTTCAGCTTCTGTATGGTGGATGCTGTTCCATCAAGTTACTTGCGTAATTGTTGCTAATGCTTCGTTCCACATGTTCATGCAATTGTTCATACCGTAGCCATCTCTTCCTATGCGACGATTGTAATATGTTTTTGTAATTCCCCATATATTTTCAATAGGGTTGAATATACAGTGGTATGGAGGTAATCTTAGCACTGTGTGGCACATGCTAATTCATCTATCACATATTCCTTCGGCGGTTAATGTCTAAAACATATGTACTATTACTTACTTGCTTCAACTAACTTTAACGAATACTCACAATGCAACTAGATGTAATAACTGATGTTTTAACATGCTAAGATCATATGCAATGTTGTTATTTGCCAGCCATTCTTGAATATTACCTCCAACTAGCATCTGGTGCCTTGTTTCTTAATCTTGAGTGATAACTATCGCTATCCATAATAATAGAATTAGGTTTTATATTTGGTAACAACTGCAACGTAAACCATTTTGTTAATTTTTTTTTGTTTATTTCTCCGTGATAATCATGCCCTCGTGTTTTTCAACAAAATATAAGTGAAGCACCTGGTACAAAACCATCACTATTGCCTGCATGTAAAACTATATACCTATAAACAAGCTTACTGAGAAACAGAAATTATATTTGTAATAAAACAAACCTCTTGCCTTCAGTCTTTCACTTTTTCACACTTTGCCAGCAGCGACTTTGCCGAGCTTGATATTTTGCTCACAGCCCAAATGCTCACATTTGCAGCAGCAGCAGCGACGCACTAAAATGCAACAATTTTATGCTGTTATTAACGTGTATGCAGAAATAGAATATAATCTACCTCTCTGACAGCAGTCAACCATAACAAGGGACCGTTGTTGTCGCGTTCTTGCTCAAAATATATAATCAGCGAACTGATTTCTGATTTCTTTCGCCTGTTGACACAATGCACGTGGCATTTTCGTAAATATATGTCGACTAGTTCTAAAAAGAACTTTTGGGTATGCAAAGCAATTAAATAATTCGACGAAAACTAAAGAAACTAACGTAAAGGAAGAAACAACGAAAGCGTTTGATAGTCTACGAACTGGCAACATTTAAAATGGCCGGACCAAAGACAACGGACAGCATTGTATTTCATCAAATATAGCCAATAACAGCAACGTAAATGTACTGCGATATGGAAAATATAATAATTAATTAAATAAGTATTTCTTTTACGTTTTTAACTTTGATAGAACGACCGTTTATATTAAAAAACGGTGTGCTGCGTTAACCGTTGAAGTTTACTTTAATTATTAAGTATTATGTTATAATGATGTACTAATATAAAATACTTTTAATTTATTTGTGTGATCGCATTGCATATTTATGACGTCATTTGATTATATGTATGGCGTCACGTTAATGACATGCATTGGAACTTATCGTGGCGCTAGTATAGCTTAGTGTTGAAAAGTACTGATTAGATTGATAGATAAAACACAATACGAGTAAGTGAAAGAACAGCACAAACAAAAAAACGATATAAACTGCAATCATAACAAAAGGTCGGCATCAATGACATTTATGATTAGAGATGTGTGGGGTTGCTCAAATCTTCGGCGGGTCATACAGTCAATAGAACACCTATTAGATAGAATACCAAGTCAAAATAAATGTACGTATAAGCGCCGTCTAGCACCAGCAGGGAAAATATTCACGCCAAAATTTAAATATCCCCTTTAATTTTTTTTACAGAACTTGTGAGATACAATTGCATAGATAGTTGCTGTTTGAAACTGTATCTTACAAATTCTTAAAAAAAATAAAGGACAATATTTAAATGTTAGCGCAAATACTTTCCCTGTTGACGCTAGATGACGCTTATACGTAGCCATTTATTTTTGCGATATAGTATTGTATTGAATGTGTTCTGTGAGCTGTACGGCGCGTCGAAGATTTGGTCACCCGAGTGATGAGATTCGAATTTATTCAAAATCTAAACAATATCTATTATTTGGCTATAATAAAAGTGGACGTAATGCTAAACTATCAGTAATATATTAATTCTTCTTATCCATGGGTTCCATTGGAAAAAAATGAAAACAGCTTTAAACCCTTGTTACATCACAGAGTCCCCACGCTTGTAATTTTGAAGTATGAAATTGAATATGTTTAAAAATCTGGTTCATACTTTTTCAGTAAACTAATAACGCTTCACACAGATTCCTTAGTTGATTATATCACTTTAAATGACGCTTCCTGTATAATCTATTTTGCGGTCACTGAAAAATACTGACAACCCGCGTGGAATAATGGAGCTAATTGAAGTTGTATGATATAAACTCGTGAATCATATCTGTAATTTTGTTTTGTTTATTTATTATATTCTACTAAATAGACTTCTTAATACATTATCTTTTGTAGAACGTGTTCAATAATTATCCTTTACTTGCGTTGATTAAGTTACAAAAGTGTAATGATCAAAAGCATTTGACTTAATCATTAAATTAAATTATGTCTGAAAAACCGAATTACAGTTTACCATCTTACTAAAACCAATTTCATGTCCATCATTTATATTTTTATTTATTTTATGTTTATTTCAATAGGTTTTTATGATACTGTATAAGGAGTTGTACTTTAGACATATATACGCAAAAATTCAAGGTGGCCCTACTTTGGAGCAACGATTCAATTCTTTTTACAACTATTGCGATCTTTTCAATTACATCTTAAGCGCAGAAGAAGCGGTTCCACTTGAACTACCGGATCTGTGGCTTTGGGAATTGGTTGATGAATTTGTTTACCAATTCCAATCTTTCGCTCAATACAGGGCGCGCTTACAGAAGAAAACACCTCAAGAGTTAGAAACTCTAAATTCTCATAATAAAGTTTGGAATGTCCTTTGTGTTTTAAACGTTTTGCATTCGCTTGTTGACAAGAGCAACATTAAGCAGCAACTAGACATGTATGCTAGTGGTGGCGATCCTGATTCTGTAGCCGGAGACTTAGGAAGACATTCGCTGTATAAAATGCTGGGGTATTTTTCGCTGGTGGGACTTTTACGATTACATTCGCTTTTGGGAGATTATTATCAAGCTATTAAGGTAGAGTACTATTTTCTAAATATATACAGTCTGCTTCAGAAATACATAGCATAATTTTGCATAAATAATACTACTTGCAAAAGAAAAACATTTTTAGAGAAAGTATTTACACAACGCCCATTTCTTTAGCATAAAAATCGGCATTTTAGACCATACAAAATTGTTCTAGATTTTACTATTTTGGCTGTAGTAGTTAGTTGTTGCTTTTTTAGTACTCTTAATGTGTCTTTTGTTTGTTGCATTTTGTACGTTTTTGTTTACTTTCCGCTAATTTTTATTTGTGGGAACCTATGCCTATTTTAGTTTACGGCGGAGGAAACAATGTGCATGATTCACAACACTGGATTGAAATATAGTTTGTTCGCACTTTAGATGACAGTACAATTCTTACGGAAAAATAACCCGGTGTTGCCAAGAATAAAACTTGACGGGTTGTAACTTTATATTAAGGTTATGTTTATTGTTTTATAATCACTTATTACTTCTGAATAGTTATATGTTTTTGCTAAGTTTGATAAAAAAAATCCGCATCCCTTCTTGATATTGCAATTTTTATATCATTCAGTATATATTATACAATATTTCCAAAAGAGAGAGACAAATATCTGAACAGAGCCAAATGACAGTTATTTCTTATTGGTTGAAAGCGAGGCGATATCACACCGTACAGCATTCCCTGTTTGCTGTAAATTATCAAAGATTTTGATATCCTTACCATTGCTTATATTACGTTTGGGTTTCGACAGTTTTGTTCATAATTATTATATTACCTTAGCTATTTTGCGGTATAGATTAGCTCTTGTCAAAGCTTTGATTTGAAAATTAATAGATTATGTAAGTAATATTCAAATACAAAGAACTTTAGTTGTACTGAAATTACAATTCTGTAGTTGAAGGTTTCGAGAAATGATTTAATAAAATATTATATTATTTACCAGAGAATGCTATCGTGGTGATGAATAATGCACTGTATCATAGCCGCAAGGTTGAAAAGGCACCAACAACAATGTAGAGGAAAAAAACGGACACACAAAATTGATTACAAAGTAAGGGGATAGAGTTTGAAGAGGATATGGTTAGAGCAGAATTGTCGAATTTGGTAAACATGGTCAAAAGTAAATACAATTCATATGAAATTGATGAAATTGCAAAGTCAAACAACACAATTGTTCTTCGTTTACCTTCATATACACTTCATACCACTGTGAGCTCAATCCAATTGAACTCATATTTATGAGGTTGCTGCACACAACAGTACTTTCAAATTAAACGAAGTTAAGCAACATTTACACAATGCCATCAATAAAGTACCTGCAACAACTTGGTAGAACTGCATAAATCATGTTATTGAACCATTTATAATTTCTGTTGGAAACGACAATGATAGTGATGATTCGATTTTCTCATCAGCATCAGATTAAATTAAAAAATCTTCAAATACTTTACAAAATTAAATGTTGTTATTAACTTGGTTAGTTTTAATTTTAAATAATTGTCATGCATTGTTATGGTTGTAAAATTTATGCTATTTTCAACTCCATTGCTCCATTGAACTTTTTTCAACAAACAAATGAAATATGTTTTCTAGACAAATTTATTTACTTTCATGTGTTGTAACTACTACATTTACTATTCTGTTGTTTTAGTTATAGAATTATCTCTGAAGAATTTATATACAGTTTTATGTGGTATAGACTTAATATTTCAGAGAGATCCTCAAATTCAAGTTTACCGCGTAAAATTGAATCCACAAATTTATAGTTTGTAATTTGGGCTGGGGGTCTGTTCAGAATTTTGTCTCTCTCTTTTTAGAATGAACTATAGAGTTTTCGGACAACCTGTAGTAAATTGTACGCTAATACTAAAGTTACGTGATTACTTTTGGCATTTTTCAATAACATAGCCTATGAATAAATGAGCCGTATTATGTTCTGTAACTGAAAAAGGATAGAGATAAGCCCGTACTGTAATCTAAGCAGCTGGAATAATGATACTCTTAATTTATGGTATTTAGTACATATTACATATTAATATCACTGCATTAATCTGTTAACTGCTTTACGAGTACGTCACTACCGTCATATTGTAAGAAATATTTTAAATTCAATGAAGTGTGATGAAATTTAATTCAAATTAAATTTAGCTGATAGTGAAATACTTGTTTTACAACAAAAAATAAATTGACGATGTGCAAAAAATACAACGCATTGCAATAGCACCTGGCCCTGATTGACAATGAGGTGAATGATTCGATAGTGTGTAAGTAAACAATGAGTGCATGTTGTAGAATACATGTTTACATACAGATTCCCTAGTAGCTATCTGTTCGCCGAACCTCTCGCTGCGGTGAGGACCCGTTGACGTATTTGTCTATGAAAATTGCTACGTCTATTGTATAACCTGTACAACTATGCCTGCAGTTCACAAAAGGTGGGCTCTATCAAATAATTAATTATAAACGTCATGTAAATAATTTGTCTAAAAATGGTTTTCGTTTAGAAGAAATTTGTCGATTTTATTAGCGGTAATTGTAGTCCTAAAATACATACAGCTTGTAAACTCATATGTGTAACCTGTTATAATTTATTTAGGTATTAGACAATATTGAAGTTCACCTAAAATCCCAGTTTGCTCATGTTCCGGCATGTCAAATATCTACATCTTACTATGTTGGTTTCGTATATATGATGATGCGCCGCTACTCTGACGCAATAAGAACATTCTCCTCAATCTTGTTGTATATTCAACGAACGAAGCAACTATTCGCTTCTAAAAGTTATCAACACGATCAAATCAATAAGCAAACGGATCAGATGTACCATCTGCTTGCTATATGCTTGGTCCTTCATCCGCAATGCATCGACGAATCTATTCAGCAAACTTTAAGGGAGAAGAGCTATCACGAAAAAATGTACAAAATGCAGTATGGAGATTTGCAAGAGTTCGAGAATTGCTTTGTATTTGCCTGTCCAAAATTCTTATCTCCCTGCCCACCACCGGTAGAGTCCATCCCCGATGATTATTCCAAAGAAGCTATTCGTCATCAAACGCAGGTAAGAGACTATGATTAAATGTGGAAATATTATAGGAATGTAATTCCCAAACTTATATTTGAATTTAGTGATTTAGAAGCAATTAGAGCCGATTTTGTTGTAAAAAATGTGAAATAACAAATTATAAAAACATTGTTTTTTTAGTGCATTATTCTAATTCATACGATTTTAGCTTGCCAACAAAATTATATCGTTTTCCGTATATAAGAACCCTTTTGTTGTGCATGAAAAAGAATAAAGAAATAGCCCAGTCTAGATTTTTTACTTAACTGACTGAAAAGTTGTAACCCAAAATGCGAATATATACCTGAATAAAATGTATTTATCTACACTTCGTCTATTTTCTGTTGTCATTGTTTTTTATCCATATGAAACAAATCAATACATCTGGATCAAGTTAATTAAATACTGTATAAGTATAAGTTGGAAAATAAATTTAATGAATTGTAGCGCAAATTATTTTATTAAAAAAAAATAATTATCTTTTGATTTCTTAACGTTTTACAGCAACTATTTACAAAAACGATGCTAACCGACATTTGACAACCGACAACAAACGCTAGAAGATAAACAGTTCACGTAACTTGAACAATGCGGTAGTATATACCACTATTCTCTCACTAATAAAACCAAACCAAGTAGATCTTTGTCTGTGAGACAAGCGCAAATCTTGCTTCTTCTTTCGGCAACAGTGCTTGAAAAAGATTGTCAAATGAATACATTGTCTTATACGACAAAATAATGACGCAGGTAAAACTGAAAATAGACCAAGTGTATGTATTTATGTTTACCAAATACATATTTAACTTTACAATTAATAAGTGCAGAATTTTAAACTGCGCTGTCGTGGAACGAAGCTGTGCACGCTATTGACGATGCTTATACTGTGTTGCACAATGAATTTAATTTAGATTCTGCCAAATATTTATTAATCACGCTATCTAAATCAGAGACATAGAAGTGTAAATAAAACCCACTGTGCCAATGTAGCGCAAGTCATTTTCATTGTAGCCAAGGCAATCTAAGACATACTTAGAGTTCTGTTTAGGTGTCAAATCGATTTTTGAAATTTAATTTTTTAGGTCTTGTTTTTCAATTTGAAGCGTATTTAAAACTGCTTCGTCTTGTAAAATACCGTGGTATTATATAGTTTCTAGGACGAAGATAGCATTTAAATAGAAAATATGTCTGAACTTAAGCTAGGTATTATAACCAGATAACTTAACTCTAACGCCAAGAGGTGATGAGACAGGTTGAGATAATTTGGATCTTTTGTAAGCTTCCCAACTTTGCACTTCCATATCATCCCTGTCGTCAGCGTCACCTGGAACGGTTATTATATATATTATATAAGATTCTGCATATAAACAATATAGAAATAATTAAATCAAAATAGCTGCATCCCATAACTTGCATCACTATCAAAGCAACCTTGCAGTCCTTCTAACCGAATTGCTAACAATTATTCGATTTCTCCATCCATAGAGGTAAATGTATTACAAGCAGACCCACCGCCTGTAGCAATTGTTTTTTTTTTTTCAAATTTCAGTTTGGTCCTTTTTTTCCAAGTTCTGGTATTGCTTCTTTAGAACAGTGCTATTTCTATATATATTTTTACCTACTGCACATTAATTTTTTTAGTAATGTTCTTTCACATTGTGCCTTTCTCCCTTAACAAAACGCGTATAGCTTTTGGCAAATCAATTCCTAAATCTATTTAATCTGGAACGAAATATACAGCTTGCTTCAATGAAGACTCCTCAAACATCTTAACTTGAAATAAAAAATAAACTTAGACAAAGGATTAACATTAAATGAACAAGGTTGTTAAACAATATTACCATTTTATTGCATTTTATGATAGTACAAATGTGTTATGGTGCGATTTATTTTCAACGGATAGCTATAAATCTGGACATTGTGTACTGCATTGTTATTAGAGAATATTGAAAATTTACGTGGCTTAACGCGGTATTTATGTTTCTGGTAATACCAACATATCTGTGTTATATTTTCTCTGAGGTTCAACTGAACCAGTTCAATCAATGCATTAAAGAGTCGAATACAGGGTTCATGGTTTAAGTTTTTGGTTCAGTAGAACTTCCACTTAAACCGTGGCGGAAAAACCGGGCATTAGGATCATTTTGAACCCGATGAAATATGAAGTTTCCATTAGAATCCATTTAACGTTGACTTCCCCTTAATCGGAATTATACTAACGATAGCCAAATAATTAGTAGTGGATAGAGTAAGTAACGATACAGATGAGATGAGTCATTAATGTGTAGAATTTGTCGAAATGCGGTGGAAACGAATTGTTTGTGAAGAGAACCGAGTTTGAATATAAAATTTGCACATTCAAGAATTAATTTTTTTGTAGTTTTGGTTAGGCAGCTGTATTATTCTGTAAACAAGGATGTTACTTATAATTTTATAAACTGGAATAATAGTGAAACATGAGCTAAAATGTGATTCCTATTTTTGGAAAGGAAATTATGTATTAATTTATGATTGTATTAAATAGGTATTCGTTGAAGAAGTGGAACAGCAAAGAATGCTTCCCACTATACGGAGTTATTTAAAATTGTACACAACACTTCCCTTGACGAAATTAGCGACATTCATGGGACAAAATCAGAGGAATAATGACGGAAAATGGGATTTAAACAAAGAGATTCAAACTCTTATTATACATCTCCTATGTTTCAAACATAAAATGAAAAATTTGGTGTGGACAAAAGGTTCTTCGGGTCTTGACGGAAAATTCCAAAGTGGTTCGGAGGTAAGTTGTGAAGTTAATCAATAAGATTATTTAAACAAGTAATCTGCAAATATTTTAAAACACATCTAAAAGAATGCCTAGAAAATCTCATGGTATTGGTGAAATCATTCACGAAAAAGACAATGTGAAGAAACAAAAGACGCTAACACACGGACATGTTTCTGCCTACCCGGCGTCATCAGCGTGGTTTAGTGCGGTTTTTTGCTAGACACATAGCGATTCCCTATCTGCTACTATCGCCATACGTAACCCTACAATTCAAGTGATTATTCTTGACGGTAACTAGTGCCAAAAGAATGAACCACTTGTCTGCAAAAGTAAGACAGAGCGAAAGCAAGCGAGTACAGCTTCGAGAGAAGGGTGGGAAACATGTCCGTGTGTTAGCGTTTTTTTTGTCTCTTCACATTGTTTTTCTCGTGAATGATTTCACCAATACCATGAGAAAAGCTGTATTTACAGCGTTCTTATCTTGGTGCAAATATTTTGTTAAGCAAGATCTAGCAACATATAAAATCTAGTATAAATTCCCTGTTCAGTAGCTAACCTTTCTAACAATATCGCAAGGTACTAGGTATATGTATTTTTTTCAGTTGGATTTCTACATAGATAATGACATGATCCATATTGCCGATACTAAAGTTGCTCATAGATATGGCGATTTCTTTATTCGAAAAATATTGAAATTTGAAGAGTTGAATAGAAAGTTACATCATCTTAAATTGTAGATAAGTTTACTTTTCTGTATCAAAGTGGAATAAAACTTTTTTTGTACTTTTTGTGTTTATTTTTTCATAGATATACAAATATTGCCGTAAAAAAAGTATAAAAATTAATACAGGAAAATTTATATACGAATGCAATTGCATTATCGTAGACTGGTACGTATATAGTTGAGTGAATAAAAAAAAATATGAATCAAAATTATGGTACTATAACCCTTTTGCGTTTTTTTAGAACACTATATTTTTAAGTTGTCTTAGTTTAAAGATGTCAAACATTTTTGACGTTTTCGTTCTTCACCCCATTGTTTTTGTACGCACTATTTTACGGTATGATTACATACAATCCTTTCTGTACGATATATATTAACATTACGTTATATTGTTGTGTTAATTGTAAAATCTAAGATTCATAATAACAGATGGATTTAGATGCAAATATAGAAGTGCACGATCAGATTTATTTCGAATGGTACTTATTCGATTCTGAAAATAAAAGAAATAAACAGTTCGAAACGAGGGAGACTATTATAGAGATGCTCTGCTATTGGTAATCTTAGTAGCTCGCGCAGGAATAGATCGAAGCTAAGACTACGCTTTACATAACACCTGAAATAAATCGAACTCTAGGGAATTATTCTTTCAATAGATTCGCAACTTCCTTGATTTTTTGCAAATTTGTGTGCATATATACTTTTGTTTCCCACAATATCCTGCATAATTTATAATTACATTTCTCATTTAATCCGACTTCTTCTGATAATTGGGGATTGAATCTGAAGTATGGAATTCCAAGGGAAGAACACCAAGCGTTCGCCCGCTCTACTAGTCTTCCATCACTGGCTGTTGCCTAAAATTACATGATCACTAGCCTTATCTTGTATACAATAAATTTTCTAGTGATATAGGTAAACTGACTTCCGTAATGGAATCGAGGTAACTGGGGATTGCCGATAATTTGCGCGCAAAAGTTCTAAACCTACTTATTTTTGGACAAATATTACGAATCAAGTTTTCAGAAAGTAAGTTGACAACTATATGAATATGTAAATTATATAGAAGCCTCAACTATGCAGTAATAGTAATCTTTCAGCTATTTGAACTAGCTGCAAAATTTGTAGGACTACTTTGTTTATGAGAAACAGCTAGTTAATTTCTCCCTAATAGATCAACACTACATTTAGTATAGTTAGTTAGGAGATACGAATCATAGTTGTACAACTTTTCGTAGAAGGCGGTACATGATATTCATAATTTTACAAGTGTCATTTATATACGAAATTATAAACAACACTTTATTGAAATAGTTTGATTTTCACTTGTCACCGTTTTCTCCAAGATGCAGAAATGTCCTTTATTGAAAGAGTGACAGAAACTAGATAAAGAATGCAATATGAGATGTAAACCACAACACCTTGTACAGTATATTTATCCAGTTGTATTGATGGGAGAATATAGAGTAGGTTATAGAGGACTATAGTTGCATCAACTCAACACAGAATCCTTATACAAGCCATTTTTAACCACATACCTGATCAATTAGCATTGATAAAATACCAGGTGCCTCTATAAGTACTTTCAATACATCAGGAAGATATTCTGGTAACTGAATAGTGTTCTTAGTGGGCACCAAACCGGTTCCTAGGCTAACTACTATACTAACTGGATTTTGCTCATCTTCTCTATTCGTTGCTATCAATGCCTTATTGTAGCTATGAATCTCTGTAAGGGCATCTATAGTAGGATTATTAGCTATTAATCCACCATCAATTAAATTATTAAATGGTCTACAAAACAAGAAATCGTGTATCATTGTTATCCGACAAAATTATACGTTACCTGAAGTACGTGGGCGCTGCGCTTGTAGCTCTAGCTACATGCCACAGAAGAGTATGTTCTCCAATTTGCTTATTAGTTAAAAGCTCTTCTGGGCTTTTATAGTTCCTGTATAAAAATAATTCTATAGGCTGATGATCAGCCAAACAACATGGAATAATAAGTTTCGGACTATGTATATCTTGTATGTAGGTATCTCTACCTAATATTTGCTGTAACATTCTTTCTAATGGTTCACTAGGATATGGTCTCATGCCGGGAAATATCTGATCTTTAAGGTGAAAGTATAATCCAAGGCATTCTTTTGCAGTTTTGCCAGAAGCTAGTCCTAAAGCCAATATACCACCTGTGCTTGTACCAGTTATCCAATCAAAGCAAAGATTTATTGGTCCTCCTAAAAAAGTAAGATACCAAAAGCGATAACGGTAACTCTATTTACAATTCTTTTGATAGTAGACACTACTTTGACCAATACAGAGATAAAACAGGGCTTATATAATTTGATTAGTACGGTATGCTGCAAAATAAACAATACTGAAGTACATGTGTCAAATATGTATGTGTCGTGCTGAAACGTACCGAGTGGTTTTCGAACGTGGTTACAACGTATGTGAATGTCTTTTTAATGTTAGTTGCTTCAGGATAGTTCTCACTGTTGCAAAAAAAGTTTTTATCGTGGAGTACTATTTTCAGTTATACGGAAAAGGGCGCGAAAACGGTCCAAGCTTATAAGAAGTTTCCGACGCATGTTACCATTTGATATGCTGTATCCGCACATGGCATATTGGGTCCGTATTTCATTGAAGCAGCCAATGGAAAGCCATTAACCGTGAATTAGGAGCGCTACAGAGAACAAGTTATCACACCATTTCTGCATGATCTTCAGCGATTTTGTTGTACCAGAAACCTACTACGTAATCAACAATGGTTTCAGCAGGATGGGACAATCTGTCACACGGATAGGGAGTCTCTTCGAATATTGCGCAATCATTTTGGGGATCGCATATTATTTCGCGTGGCACTGATTTCCCATACCCATCGCGCTCACCAGACCTACCACCACCTGATGCGTACATATGAGGAGTGCTGAAGGAGACTGCTTTCCGTACCGATCCACCGTCTGACATTCCGGAATTGCGGATTAAAATATTAGGTTTTTTTCGTGCAATGCAACAACCTGTGTCCACAGACATGTTTGTGAATCTTCGCGAACGTAGCGTATTCGTAGCGAATACTGCTTGAATCTGAGTGGAGGGCATCTTGAACATCTGTTTTATCGGGAACGTCATCGTGAATAATATACGTTTCATAATTTCAGTACTGTTTATTTTGCCGCATCCTGTACATATATGTATATGTGTACATAATAACGGTTTAGTGTTGTAATTTGTAACAAATACGCATGTTTTTTTTATTAAAAATTTGCGAAATATAATGGCATTCAAATATGCAGCGTGCTCCGTTTTCAGTGTACAAAATACAAGATTGCCGTTTTAAATAAAACTGCGTATTACTGCATTTTTGGATTTCTCTCCAATTTTTGTTGTCTTTCTTCAATTTTTCTTGTACTTATCTACACTAACATAAAATTAGTTAGTGTTTGTGTTTTTTCTCTGATGGCTATTACAAATCAAAACATGAAATGAACAGATTTTTAACATCTAATTTACAGGAGAATAATTATTACCTATCTCGGTTTCTAGTTCCAGCAACATTTGTATCAATATCAGACCTCTAATACCTCCTCCATCCAATGAAAGTAGGCGTCCCTTCCGTAATACACCGCTACGTTGTTTACTAGCAATTAAATCCATACAAGCTACATCCAACATATTACCTATAACATTCACATTTGTGGGTTTGTTACCGTCGGATGGTGCAACGCCGTTTTCATGTCCATACGCATAGCAATACTCGTTGCAGTGAGGGGTATTGGGGCCGCATCTTTTAGCACCTACAGCATGAAGGCAGTAAAATGCTTTTAAATCACCTGTTCTTCCCAGTAAGTGGCGCGGACTTTCTCCATTGTTATTAAGCATATTTAAATCAGCATGAAATACTATCAAAACGTGTAAAATGTGGATACTTTCCGGACTCTGTACTGCCAAATGTAAAGGAGTGTTGCCGTTATAATCTTGTATATTGACATCTGCCCCTCTACTTAGAAGGGTAATAATACAATCGAAGTCTTTATTTTCTACCATCAGATGTAAAGCTGTCCTGGAATATAAAACCAATAGAAATAGGGATTAAATGAGAAATATGTGTACTTTTTCTCAAAATTTTGTACGTCCACGTTGCAATTGTGGTCGACTAAACTATTTATTTCGTCTACTGTGTTCACCCAATGCAATGGCGTTCCGCCTAATTTAATAGAACGACCTCTTAAGAAGCTTGGATGATCTTGAATATATGTACTTAACATATTGGAAGAACATTTATAATCCTTGATTTTGCTGTCAACAGACACATTAGGATCGCATCCAGCAATTAATAAAGCTGTTAAGCAATCATAGTTTTCCGAAAGATAAACAAGATGAATAGGTGTATAACCAAACTTATTACAACAATTCATTATAGAAGAAGTAACATCTTTAGCCAATAACTAAAATAAAGAAAATCACTATTTTTGCTATATTTTTACTAAAAAAAGAGCAATAAGCAATTTCAAGCAATCTACGAGCATTTACTAGAATTTATTTTTCCCAATGACACACAGGGTTATTTTTAAAACGTATAAAGTTGAGAGTGTTTCCATAGGCGCCTAATAAGATAGTCGAACGGCAACAATGTTTAATTCAAATAAGCCAGACTGTTTGAATAAGTTGCGCTATGAATTAGTCTCTTATGCTCCATATTCACCGGACCTAGCCCCCAGCGACTTTTACCTATTCCCAAACCTGAAAATATCACTGGGAGGCAAGAGATTTGCCTCAAATGAGGTCATCACCGCTACAGATGGCCATTTTGCAGACCTCGAAACATCATACTTTTCCGGCGGCTTGAAGAGACTGGAGTACCGTTTGAAAAAGTGTATTGATCTTCGAGGAGACTACATCGAAAAATAAAAATAAAAAACCGCAGCAATACCGTGTTTTTCTTGTCGATTCCGGAAACATTTCAGATTGCCCTCGTAAGTCCAAATAGGTAGCCTATTGCCATTTATTGTATATCCATCTCATTTTTTTCTTCCAATTGGCATCTCTATAACGACTATTTATGTTATTTCTAAAGTGTATAAAGTTGCAACAGTTTCCATATGCGCCTAGTGAGATGGTTGAACGGCAGCAATGTTGCAGATATTTAGTTGTCTATTTATACTTTTTTGGGGCAAACGGCTGAGCGGGGTTATAAGCTATTTTAAGTTGTCATAACAAGCCTTTCCTTTCATATACTATATAAATTTTACATGTTTTCCTAGAATTTTGATTGTTTTCCTGTAAGATGGTGTAAGTTACATTTTTTATATATTGAGGAACAAAGGTAGTCTTTGATAATACTGTGGTTGTTGTATAACTTGGCTTCAAGACGTATTTCAAACCCTTAATTAATAAATATCCACGTATAACAATTATATATTTTTTTGAATATGAACAAAAATATTAGTTATATAAGTAATTATTGCAAAATACCAAAATGCTGTTTAATGGCCTTTATTTGGACATTTTCTGCTAAATTACGTTTCTTTACCGTTGGTAAATCGGCCAGATGAGAGTCTCCATCCACCTCCTGTCGTATCCACTCCTATTTACTTACTAAGATTTGATGAACTTTAACATTTAATTTTGCTTTATACATTAATTCCAACGATATACAAAAATGATTCCAATGAGATTCCACTTCTTATACACGTTAGACTTTTTACACTATTCTAAAACTTCATTAGAGTTATTATGGACATCACTACATTCTACAAACATTTCTAAAGTTCAAAGGGCATATTCTAATTGATTTGATGCAATACCAATGAAGTCAAATTTAATTTTTCTAACATGGTTTTTAATCTTCAAATTCTTCGCCGGTGGTATATAAAACGACATTGATGGTGCATTTCGCCAAATACCAATTATGCCATTAGATAATACCATTCCGTTGTTACAGTAAGAACATTTATTACTTTATCGTTATAACGAAAATAGACTCCTGGTTGCTATTTACAAAACCAATGGCATTTGATTGTCTTTACCGTGTTCCTTTAGAATAAATCGTGTTGAATATTCCATACACAGTGTTTTATTAACTACCCGTTTGACAACGTAACATACCCTATTCTATGAATTATTTCAATGGATGGTAATTTACAAAGTATTGAAAAATTATAAATTAGCTTCTAAACAAATAGTTTACAATAATAATTTAGCAGCACTAAATACTAGTTAAGCTTATCAATTTACCAGAAACTTTGGCCTTTAATAAATTAAATATTTAACGACAATATCACTAGAGCTATAAAGTTTTTCGCATACTTCATATCAATTATTACATACTAACATTGCACCTTCATCACTGAATAATAAAATGATTGCAAATTTTCACCATTTACCATGAAAATCGAAAACTATTGAAAGGTATTGCACATATAAATGCTTATTTAAAGAATTAACACTTTTTGTTTTGTAACGCATTGGCCATGATTTACGTCGCTCACGAAAAAGTAACAGAACTACATCTTGCGCACGATTGTACATGTTTGGTTATATCATTATAGGATTAAATAAACTACAAGATGAGTATGTATATCGCTTGAAATCGCATAGTATCATAAGTAGAGACCGGATTATATGCAAAGTGCATATATTACATTTTATTTATTTATTATATTTTACATCTATACGTATGTATTACTCTGATTAAAGTTAATTAACTTTAATCAGTGTAAGACATTTACAAATACACGTAAAATATAATAAATAAATAAGATAAAATATATGCACTTTGCATATAATCCGGTCTCTAATCATGTCTTCAAAGTATCAAAATAACTACTTACAGATATAATGTCCGGCGTGGTATTAGCGGCATGGTGAAAAACAGTATTCCCTTGTAAATCCTTATGATATCGAGAGCAATTTCTTTTTACAAGAACTTCTACGCTTTGTAAATTTTTATGTGAAATAGCAACCAATAAGGGTGTCATTCCAGCATTGCAATCAGCTATATCTAAATACTGCAACATATATTCACATTCAAGAAGATTATAGAAATTAAAAAATGCTGCAAGGTGTGCTGCAGTCCAAGCTGGCTTGTTGTTTAGTGTGTCTAGTGCAGATTGTAACCAGTTTTGATTTATTGCCTAAAAAAGACGAATCATTTAATAGTCCACATAACGATAGTATATACAGCTTGGTCTTAATTAATGTCTCCCCCCTCTGACGGGGACAATATCAAAACCACTTTACCTGTTATTCCGCAGACAGTTCAGCTTCTATCGCTTATTGTAGGTATAAATCTAGGTATTTTTTACCTTGTAACTTTTGAAACCAATGTATGTAATTTAATATTACGAATTATATGGGCGACTACGAGATTATTATAAGTATATTGTGCACAAAGTGTATTATTTGTTGTTTAGACCGTTTATAAATATAATTCCCGAAACATTTGTAAATTTAAATGTAATGATTTTATCAAACGAATAAATAGAAATTAAAATACGAAATGAATATATGTGGTGTATTCTTTTATAATTCTTTCATTAATTAACAACAATTATTAATTTGCACATATAAATGATGTTATTTTATAGTTAAATAATTCTGCGGGAGACTCTTCTGACATTTGCTTATGTAGATATTTACTGAATCTTCTACATTCGATAATTAGGGGTTCCGGTACGGTCATTAAAAGACCAAAAGTGTAATACAATTATCCTACCGTAGTAAATGAATAAGTAATGCCAGTAAAGATTATACAATTTAGATTTAGCATGTAGTTATTTTTGTAAACATTGAATATCGTTAGTAAAATTATCTAAAATTTGAAATTCGCAAAATGATTGTTGCTTTACATAATCTTGGCCGAAGTAACCGAGATATTGGAAGACAATTGAAAATAAGTCGACGAATTGTCAACTATAACAAAAAATGTCAAGATGATTCATTATTAAATAGCAAACGGACAGGATGACGCAAAGTAACGACACTAGTAGAAGATCGCCGAAAAATTACGAGTGACAGAATAGAAGAGAAACCGGATCTGAAATTGAATGAAGGGTCGAAACAAAGATTTAATATTTCCGTTTGAAATAAATTATATTATTGAATAAATATTATCAGTTTTAATGTTTTGAAAATAATTTATGAAATACAACACTACAGTTTCTTTTTCAGATAGCACTTTATGGATTACTTCTTAGGGTGGGCAATTAATTTTGACCGGTAGTGTATGTAAGTGATAATAAGCTTTTGTATATGCTCCCTAAATAATATTTACACCTGCATTGAAAGAAACCGAACTGTCTGCGACATTACAGGGACAGTAGTTTTGATATTTTCTCAGTCATGGAGGTAGGAGAGGCGTTAAGTATGGTCACTACTGTACTAACAGGTTCGGTGGATAGCGTGCGTTAAGTATATATACAATGGGTAAAAATGTCTTACGGAGGGGATTAGACAATGTAATTAGTTCGGGTGAAAAGCGTAAGCGGCGCCAGCTTAGTAAATGCGGTACTACTGCACGTGCCTATTTGTTCGATTCTTTGTTTGGTTCGTAGTGATCTTGCAAAGTTTCTAATAGTATATATTAAGGTATATGATTTTTTGTTTCTAAACAAGTTACATGCTAGGTAGCCGGATTCATTATTGGAAAATGGCAGGCTAATATTTCGCATTGCGATGTGTGCAAAAAAGATATCTATGCAGGTAATGCAAATGGCGAGTGGCATTCATTTATGTTGAATAAGGAATATTCGGGAATTGTCCCGAGAAAATTGCAGTCTGATCTAATTTTAATTTCTTTAAAATGTACAATTTAATCATGCCCATTTTACCCATAATATTAATGAAAAACAAATTTTTTGTAATTATGTTTGAATACTTAGCTACAGCTATTCATTTTCGTTTCAATTGTTTCTCATTCACAAGAATTAGAAGAATTTTGTGTAAAAGATTTTTGGCTTTCTATTGTTTCAATTAGGTAACAGGAATGAACAGAATTTTAAGTGGTAAAGAAAGCAGCTCATCGATGACAAATCCTTTATATAAGGAAGCAATGTAATTACGCAAGAGGCAAACATAACAAAAGAATTTCGAAGCAATTCTATATATTTTATTTTGATTTTCATTATATATGTTAATTTCGTATTCTTCGCTATCTGACAATCAATTCTTTTATGTTCATATGATTTGTACTATTAATTATATATTTTATAAACACATTTGTGTTATGCCGATGTCTGTAATTTAACATTCTGTATAGAACATTACATATCTCAATAAAAGATTATATATCTAAGGCTGCTTGTTATTATACACGATTCTTTTGTTTGAAAGTAATCAATCACCGATGTTTTGTATTAACGGATATGCATATGTCCCTATCTACGATATTT
The DNA here is from genome assembly GCA_023509865.1 of Trypoxylus dichotomus. Lineage (NCBI taxonomy): Eukaryota > Metazoa > Arthropoda > Insecta > Coleoptera > Scarabaeidae > Trypoxylus > Trypoxylus dichotomus. The sequence goes on along the minus strand of CM042074.1, from coordinate 38,659,403 downwards.
GTGTTTGAGCATAGTTTTTAGTGGTTTGTATATTTTATATCGTGTAAGTATAACAAACGAAATCTTATTAATCAATTAGTAGCAAAATGTAACTTAAAAATGAGCTTTTTACTTCGCAGTATTTTATCGGAAACTGCTACAAAAACTGCAAAGTAAAAAGTTTTATTTTAAACATGTCAAGCATTATAAAGTAGCCATTTAAATTTCCCTCGTCCGTTAACGTAGGGTGAAAAGTAAATAACAGCGCTGATGCAAACTCGTTTTACAATTTACAAAAACATGAATAACATAGACGCTTAAAAGGTTTTAAAATAGCTATTAAATAAGTATTTGTATTGAATATGAATAACAAATGATTCAAAAATATCAACTTTAATATTATAAAGTTAACTAATAATTTTATAATGAAATTGAAATACTTTTAAACTTTAAAGTCTACTTTATCAATGAATGTTGGGTTTAATTATCTGGCTTATCACTAGAGATGGGTCGTGTTGCCGGCGCACAGAAGCGCGGCTGGTACAAGTTTAGTCGGTGGATCACTTTGCTCTCATTGCTTGAAGCAATTTGTTTCTCCAAGAAATGCTCGGACAGGTCAATTTTAGTTATTAAAATATACATTTCTACATCAATTTTTAGTATCGCCTATTTCTGGTTTTAAAGCAATGGCGCGGTCGACGATTTTTTAAACGACAATTTCCGATTTTGTTTCTACTTAATAGATCATATACACAGATAGTCTAAATCAGAGGTCTCCAAACTTTCCGCCATACTAACTACTCCAGTAAGTTCCAAGGGCCGAAACCGTTTTAATTGTTTTAAATGTTTAAGATTAAAATTATAGATGCTATAATTTTTGGATCAGTCGCCCAGTACGCGCCCTAAACGAGCGCTTTATCTAATTCGCTAGTTCAATTAGTATTGTGTTGTTACGACCTTGACACTTAGCAACATCTGGTGGTCAAAAGCGGAAATAGGTGTGGTAGTACCCCCTATCGTTAATAGATGGTGCCTGTAGTACATTCGAAAGCCCGATAACAATTAAACATTCGTGAATAACCTTGTTGATTCGAGAAAGTTCTGGTTACTTCGAGATGGCAATAATTGGAGTATAAAAAGGCTAGCGGCGGGACCGCGAGTTAAAACAGTCGAACGAGCAATCGAAGCGTAAGCAATACAATTCATTATCGATATCGTGCAGTCTGAAAACATTCGTGGAAGGTAACAAACAGTCCTTTTTAAGACATTTCGTCTGATTTTACACAAGGAGAGAATGAATCGCAGTTCTATCACAGGGGATGAAGAGAAGATACGGCCAACCGACACCGCTAGTGTTAATTGAAGTAAACCGCGAATATAAGTCTATATATAATATCACGAAATGTTGTGGACTCGCGATAAAAGTGGAATCGTTGCGTACGCGCAGTTAAATAGTTCAGTGTTCAAATGTTTGGACACACACAAACACACAAAACAATTATAACATTAATTATAAAAGCATGAAGTGCGGTGAAGATCATTCTACACATTTATGCACTAAACCGAAGACTACTCCACCAAAGTACACCAACTGCCAGGGTGAACATCTGTCCACCTGCATAAAGTGTTATGCGAACTCTAACAGCGCTGCTATCAACAAAAATTCATCGACGCTCCTCCGCCGAAAGTAAATTCATGGAGTAAAGAAAAAAAAATCGTTGGCATAAAAAATGAAATCGAGATGAGGCCTGCCAAAGAAGATTCTGTAAACCTTTGCGATGAATCGGGAGAAAAATTAGCATTACTGCTAGGGCGTATGACTGAACTTCAACAGTACTAATGCTTCAATCGAGCAAAGACTGACATTCTTACAACAAACCGAGGAATTGACAAAACTATATAAAACTAAGTAAAACAAGAAGCGACAAACTAAAAGGAATTTAGTAAAATCAGAAAACAAAGAAACACAAGAAAAAAGGTAGTTGAAACACAAGAGGAAAAAAAATAGAAAAGAAAGAAGGTAGGAAAAAAAGAAAATGAGTAAACAGAACATTAAAATTATGTTCTGGAATGCACAAGGCGTAGCTAAGAAGAAGAACGACTTACGAGCGTTCATTACCAATAATGAAATAGACGTGGCCTTGTTATCGGAAACCTTCCTTAAGGCCACTCATACATTTAACATCCTGAACTACATAACCTAAAGAACGGATCGACACATAAACCCTGGAGGAGGAACCATTCTAGTGAGGAAAGAGTTCAAACACATTCAATTGGAACAAACACGGCAAAAATAGAAACTGCTGCTGTACATATACACAAAAAAAGAGGTATCACAACACTGCATGCAGCGTACAGCTCACCAGAGAACGACATAGAAGAAACGGATATCGACGTAGTATTTAGTTCCCATCACCCAACAATTCTAATTAGTTAGTTATCCGATGAGCATCTTAAATCTGTTTTAATAATTGGTCCAAGTAAAATTGATCCATAACTACAAACTATTATAAGTGGAAAATCACAATTACATAAATCTCATTAGTATTTCGTACTAATGAACATCTCGCAGTTTCATTTTTTCCGTTCCTGAGGGATTTTCAGAATAGAAATCGTATGTGGATATATACATTCTAGACATCACAATACACGATGCTCTTTAACCCAATATAACTACAGAGGGTAAAACCGTTGGATGTTCACTAGATTATAATATTAGTGGGATTCATTTCAATTATTTGTTAGTTATTAAGTTTAAGTTAAATTTTCTGCGTGTTATACTTGTCATTAACTTTTACCTAGCAAGTAAATAAAACCGAGTTATTATCGTTCTGTGTTTTTTATCTAACCTATCACAGCAACAACAATAAGCCATTAGCTATCGCAGGCCGGATTCATAGCACTGGACATCAACTGTCGCGGGCCCGATTGATGGCACTAGCGGACCGAATTCCGCGGGCCGTAGTTTGGAGACCCCTGGTCTAAATGATAGCTTGCATGACAAAATTTTGGAAATAAAAGTCGTTTAGAGTGGAAAACGTACATTTCATTTATAACAACAGGCAAAGATGAATGCTGTTATTCAAGAAATGAAATGATTTCCTTTTGATTAAATATTTTCGAAGATGGATCGGTAGGCGAATACCAATAAATTGCTTCCTCCCTGGTACGCAGATTTTGATAGACCACACAGATTTGAAATTTGTCCATAGATTTGGTGGATGGCACCTTCGAACCACTCCTTAAACGACTTTTATTCGAAAATTTTGTCACGTGAGGTATTAAAATGTTTATACTTTGTTGAAACCAGAAGCAGGGAAAATTTATGCAAAAACATATATTAAAAAAAAAAAATTAAATCGAGCCAGCTTTCTTCAGAAAAAAGTTGGTTCAAATATAATGAATATATTTCATAATTTTGTCATGCATAATATGCACCTCCACGCGGATTTGATGTAAATTGGTTGAGTTGAGAAGACTTGTAACCATCCAAGACATTGAGAAGGCAGTAGAAAATAAAAATTATTTATATGTGCTTATCTTTCTCTGTCGATGTCTGGATCTTGACGAAGATCATACTGTAAAGAATTGGAATCGAATTGCAGCATTAACATCACATGGTGAAAATACGTGCTTGCACTTGAAGTGTGTTCATATTTGCGTGTTTAAAATATTTCTTCTCATAACTTTCATATTCAGTTCTGTTATTTATACGATGACTTATAAATCACATTTTCTGTAAATCTAGATTCTTATTTAGAACGGTAGTAAATTTTTGGCTATCTGTTCTATATTATCAGTCAAATTTGCCAGAAACATTTTCATATTATTGTAAGTGTGATAAGTGCTTCCAATAAATATAATGCACTATTCTGCAAGTGGTTATCCAATAACAAAGTATTTTTCGCAAATCTCCACTGTATCTGCTTCAAGTTGATGATCAAAAATAGTTGTATATCTTTTTAAATTGTTTTAGACTCTTGTAGTTCGAATGCGAAAATAAAATATTTGATACGCTGAAATTGTTCACTGTAATGCGATACTGCTTCAAATCAGGTACCCTATCTGGTTAATATAGGTTCGAATGGTAGCGGTATTCCTAGACGGAATTTCTGGAATTGGTGAAAATGTTTGTTAGCTTCGACTTAGTCTACTTTTGGACAGCTAAGTGTAATCATATCTGCTACAAAATCAAACTCATGGAGTAAAGATGTAGAGTTAGGAAATGGTAAAAGTCGTCTTTTAGCAATTTCCCAACTTCAACTATAGTTGCTGTTCTGTTAATGACAAACACTTGACTTCATTGTACACCAAAGATATTAATAACATTACCTACACTGCAGTTTCTGTTTTTGTTTTTTGAAGATATTTGTTGCAGAAAGCAAATGGTATCTACGGGCGATAACATTTATTACATTATTTAATTAGCATCTGTTATTTCGCTCACGTTTATCCATATTTTATTATTGTTTTACAATATTCTGCACGGTATTTGTAAATTCACGCGGGGAAAATATTTTTGGAGGAATAATTGTTCCAAAATATACGAAATGCCTTCTGCTCCACAATGGTTTGAGGAATATTATGAGTACTTAAGATCAGCATAAATTAAGTCAAGAAAGTATGGTATTTAATTTTTTAATTTTCTTTCTATTTTGTCGATTCCTGCTGTTTACAGTCCCGTTCTTTGTAAACCATTAGGTTCACATTGCAAACATTGTGTTTTATGGAACTGCTACGGTAGCAAGATATCCATGTATATATCTATTAATTTGATATATCCCTTGTTAATCTGTGTTTCCTTTTACGTAGCATTTTCGCTCATCAGTAAGGCGGCAGAATCGAATACTTTCGCAGTAGCGTACGGCTCGGTTACTATCAATATTAAAAATAATAAATGTAATTACTTACTACTTTAGTTTGATCGTGTTGATGTAGTGTCGCAAAAATTCAACGACTCAATCATACATACGGCGAGGTGAAAATATGTTGGTGTGTTTGAGAGAGGAGTGTTCTGGGTCTAATAATGTGGCGTTCGCGAATTTAAAAGGTCGTTCGCGTAATATTCGCACTTTTGGTTTTTAGTTAAACTCTTGTCTATACGCACTATAGTTTGAAAATCGGGATTCTTATCGATAACCGAACACAATTTATCGGTTGTTAATCTTCCTATATTATCTGTTAGATTTTCTAACGAGACTTTGAGGTATTTAAAAAAAACACATCTAACGGCCGGTTTCATAACAAATTTAAAGCCGCTTTAAATCTTAAAGTCGACTTTAACTCTCAAAACCGGTTTCATATTCTCACTTTAAAGCTAAAGGATGTTTAAAGGGTCCTTTAACTTAAAGCTCCGATTTGGCCACTTTAAGAAGTTAAAGTTTACTTTATAACCTATGTGGACAACAACCGGCCCGCTGTAAGATTTGATCCGGCCCGTGAGACATTTTGAAAAACCCAATTAAAAAAAATTCACGATTTAATTATAATGTTGTACCTATTTTTTCATTTCATTTTCTTATTTTAATAAATTGCATTATAATAACATAGTTGTATTATTTCATGTCTGATATCTATCGCCAAAAATTATGAACATTACTTTAAAACACTACTTTAAAATGCACTACTTTTAAACGCGGTCCGCGAACGTATTTGCACACTAAAGTGTGGCCTACAACATAACAAAGGTTGCCCATACTTGCTTTATAACCTATTCGATACGTGTCAAGCATTTTAACCTAAGCTGCTATTGCTTTGAACAATAATTTTAAAAAATGAACCCATTAGACTGAAGCAGTACAACATCTATAGATGATGAAGTAGAAATTGTTGTAAGAAGACCAAAGGTATATAGAATGTGGGTGATTTTTTTTAAATTAGAGTAGTTAAAATAATACAAGATATATTGAAAGGTAGTCACAATATTGCTTGTGTTGCCAAGAAGTGGGTAAAAGAAGCACGCGAAAACTGTTTTTAGTACCAATACTATGCGAATACATAACAAAAGTTACTACCATTTGGTGTGACCAATACATAATTTTTATAACATGTTGCCCTAATGTCGACTTTAGCTAACGGAGACTGCCATTACCTTTATGAAACGCATCTACTTAAAGTAGACCTTAAAGTTCGCTTTAACTTTAACGGTTCTTTAGCTAAAGGCGCTTTAGGGTGTCTATTATGAAACCGGCCGTAAAATGTCTAGAAAATACCAAACATGATAATGCTGTTCAAGGCAGCTACTCATGGTATTAGTGAAACCGTTCACGAGAAAAACAATGTGAGGAGACAAAAAAACGCTAACACACGGACATGTTTCTGCCCTCCCGGTGGTTTGGAGCGATTTTTTGCTCAACATATTGCAATTCCCTCTCTGCTACTATCACCATATCTAACCTTACAGTTCAAGTGAGTCTTCCTGCGTGAGTTGAGTGCGAAAAGAATAAAACACTCGCCTGCCGGGCTGAAACACAACGAAAACAAGCGGGTACAGTTTCCCAACTCTTCTCCCGAGCAGTACATGGATTGCTGAACCACCCAAACAGTGCATAAGGTAACTGCACATGTGAAACAGATCTAAGATGCATAGAAAATACCAAACATGATAATGGTGCTAAATATAGCTGCTCATGGTGATAGCAGGAGAAAGGGAAAAAATCGCTCGAAACCACGCTCATGACGCCGGGTAGGCAGAAACATGTGTTAGCGTCTTTTGTCTCCTCATATTGTCTTTCTCGTGAATGACTTGGCTAATACCATGAGTAGCTGTACTTAGCAGCATTACCAGGCTTTGAGGTAATCTGCAATATTTAGCGCTTCGTGTAATGACAGCTTGGTATTCTCTAATTTGGAAATAGGTATCTAAAAGAATTTATTAATTTTCGGAAATTTACGCTATTTGCATATGTGAAACCAGCCGCTAGCTTATTGAAGTTACTTGGGTTTCTTGCGTACTTAAATTTGAGATGCAAAAAAATGTTTAAAAATTCCACTTAATACAAAACAGCTTTAAGTCACGTTCTCCATCTCGTCAATACCAGTTGTGGTGGCTGAGGAACGTTCGGAAAAGCCTGTTTAAACCTCCGAATGCGTTATGGGGATTTGATAAAACCCTTTTTGGCAGAAGCTAATTGCTTTGGATAACTGTTTCTAATAAATTCATCTATAAGATCACATGCATGGACCAAACAGGCTTCATGAAGTAATTAGGGATGAAATTGTTTTAGTAACTTTCCAGCTTTAACCATGCTCGAAGCCTCATCTGCAACGAATATTACAAGTTGGCTTGCCAATATATTGAACTTCCCAAAGATATTTTCTGTAGTTTGTACTATCCTTTTTGCATTTGTCTTCTGTAATATTCTACCACGTAAAAGGGGAGGCAAGGATGTCTCACCGCTCTTTAAAGTACGCACTAGCATATTTCAAATACAATATTTTCTTACATCGGTTGTTTCATCTACCGTCAGCCATATTTTTGAATTTTTTCACTCTGCCTCTATTTGATCCGTACTTGTGTTCTTCTCCCAATGAAAATTACATTGTAATTGACCTCTTGCTGGCAATATCCATTCCAGAACGTATTTCCCCCAAAACACTCGAAATTCTTCATTGTCTACGATATTTTGTGTAATGTTGCACACACTTAACATATAAATAAAGTCATATAGAAATTTATATGGTACATCACGCTGCGTATTTAACTGGTATTGTTTGCTATTAACATGCCTTTTACGCGCAAAAACACTGTATGGTAAAATGTTGATATTGCAAACAATACATTTAATAATAGTGTCAATGAATTTCGGTTAAGAAATCTAGTAGCATTCATTGAACATAACAAAGAACGCCGCCATTCGCCATCATCAATCTAATTCGGCATTCATACACATACTAGCCGTATGTGTATGAATGCCTTACTTAGTGTATGGTTGGTTGGACCACCAATATGTATTCTAGAAGTGACTCGAGTGAACTAATGCATACTAGCACGATAAAAACTTTTCTTCCGAGGGCAGCAGCTATGCCGACAAAACGATTCATCTCTAGTAAATCAAATCTAACCAAAACAATTGAAACTACTATGCATTCATTTACCTAGTTTAATGCCCAATGATTGCAATATAAAGTTAACTATACTTAATGTTACTTTAAGGATACGATTATGAAATTGTACATTAATTTATAAAAAGGTAATTTCCGTATTTTTATTTTCTAATGTACGGAGATATTCTCGATATTGGTACTTAAGTAGATAGTGTATTCGTCCGAAATAAGCCGTGAAATATCGGTACTACTGTAAATTCTAAAGACACACCCATATTGTAGACTTACGTGATGCCACGATGACATATCAAGGTTGTATGACATTTTATGTGAACTTTTTTGTGAAACGTGACAAGAATGTTTCGCATGCACTAGGAAAGATCTATGCACCGAGTCTGAATATTATATATGTATGTATGTATATACCATATTTTTAGCAATAGCTGCATTGACGAATGGTATGATTTTTTCTTGGAAATATAGAAACTTTATCTCTGCTTCCGAACAATTATTTATTCGAAATAATCTGTAAACAGAAAAATGTTTGGGAATGTTTATGAATTATAAATGTATTAACGTCACAGACAATAAAATATGTAGGAAACAAAGAAATTAAGTGTTAAATGTACATATATACATTTTATTTTTACATCAATAGTAATACAAAATAGTTATTCAAATCACCGAATAATTGATGTTTTTGCAAATTAATTAGTATGCCCAATAAGAATTGGTAATTTAATATTACGAAAAAACAAAAATCATCAAAGCAGGCAGAGTAATTAATTATGAATGAGAATTTGGATAATAATTACTATTTGTGTATTACGAGATAGTTAAAATTCACAAGTGATGTAGCAGCGATATATCATAATTACAAAATTATTATAGTAATATACATGCTTTGTAAAACGCTGTTATACTTAAAGAAAGAAATTTCAATATCTATATGAGTTATAGAAATAACGACGATTAAAAGAATTGGAAAAATACTTCATTTGATCTTACCTAAAAGCATGTGTTTTTGGTGTATGAAACACAATATCGTAATATTCAGTAATTTTAGACAAATAATATAAGCTTAATCCATTACTGCTACACATTTTGTGGTGTTTTTTATAATTATTAATGTTAACTTTCTCAACTGTTAATAAAGCAGCCATATCTAAAATTTATTACAAACATAATGATGTTACAAATAGTAAAGGCATGAGTACTTACCATTAATCGATCTCGTTAATTACTTGAAAAATTGGTTGCAGAAACAAAATAGTCCCCTATAGATACTTATTACATCTTATACTATTATACTTTTAAAAGGTGTGGATTATTATTGTTGTGTAAAATTTTGGATAATAAATTTCAAAAGAAAGAATGAAGCTCTTACCAGAACTTGGAGTATTAATTTAGTGTTAATATGTGCATACGTATAACGCAAATGTAAAACCCCGCATTGCTTACTACTATATATATATACATATATATATACTCTCCAAAACCCAACTTGTAAATACTTAGATACGGGAAATCCAGAACATGATACGTGTTACCACACTAAATACGAGGGCTATTCGGAAAATGAAGAACGTTTTTTCTATAGAAATTTTTATTACATGTGATTAAACGAAACTGTATTTTACGAGGGAAAGTGATTAAATAAGCCACTAACTGCTTCGTGCACATTCCACCTTATAGATTCTTACGGCAAATATGTGGACAGATGTGATGAATGATAGATTATATAGAAAATGCGATGAGATTTGACAAAAAATGCTTGTGGTAGATGTAGGGAATAACAGCATATATAAGTCAGAAGAAAATTTGAAGTTGTTGTTTACTATTATTGCGTTTTTCTTAATGTTTTTGTGCTGTAATGAAGAAAGAAAACGAAATTATTTTAGATTTGTGTATATATTGAGACTATATTTAGTATTTAATGTAATATTAACAATACGTATAATAAAACATAAAAATGAATAAAATTGATAGGTTTGTGTGCATGCTTCCTTACTTAAACGTGGTTCGTCTATTTCCATATTAGACGTCTAAAAATAAAGGAATAATTGTTTCTATCTTTAAATGTAGGATAGTTATGAACTTACTTCATCGCTAGATGATTGTTCCTGCACCATATGCTTCTTTATTTGTCTTTAAGAGGTATGTTTGTTTGTAATATCATTGAAACAAAATATTAATGGTACTACGTATTTCTTTAAGAGTTTCCTGTTCAATGACGACTTCAAATAACTATCTAGAGTAAAATGGTCACTACATATGATTGCAGTAGTTTTTGGGACGCAGTGCTTGTAAGCATAACTTCAATATTTCTGGTCCTCAGAACACAACCTGAAATGTAGTATTTAAATTAAGTTCAAGTATCATAGCTTTATATTGTAATAAATAATAAAACATTTTCTTTTATAGTATATATACATATATCATTTTCTTGACAAAGAGAACAAACATTTTAGGAAAGAGATTCAGATATTAGTTAAAGTTCATATAAGAGAAAACTATTAAAAGACAACTTACCTAAGAAATGTAATATTGCCGTTAGGTTCCCACACATTTGCACACCCATATGCCGAACAATATTGCACCATTTTCTTCTTTTCATAAATTAAATAAAGTACAAAACAACAGTTAACACCGCAGTAAGACCGAAAATTTTAAAACTGGCCCTATTCCGTGAGCGTTCCAGTAGCGTACACTGTTCAATGTACTCAAGTCACAGATGCCGTGCGTGTACGCAAGCAGTGTTAAGGTGACTACTGTGCTCGAAGAACGTACTGTAAGAGCAGCGTGGCGTTGTGTATTTTTTCAGGGCAAAAGGACTTCCTACAAAAGATATTCAAGGAAATGATTCCTGTTTACGGTGAACAGTTTTTGTCGCGTAAAGTCGTGTATAACGGCGTCGAGAAATTCTCTCAAAGGCACTACAATTGTTGACGATCAACGAAATGGCCGCCCCGTTCAGATTCCGACAGATGTAACACTTTTATGCAGTAGACATAGGAGCATTGATAAAGCGATGCGATAAGTGGATTAACGTAATTAACGTTTTGAAAAATAAAACTTGTTTTTGGCTATTTCTCTAATTATTTTTACAATAGCTTTTTGTGACCTACTTACTAACTTTCCCTCGTACATAAAATTAGATACCCAATCTACTTTTCTACGTTGTCATCCTTCAAATTTAGACACTTCTACCGTTTTATCAGCTTTTCTATGCTTTCTGCGTACTCAGTTGCTGCCTAGTTGTGGAACCACTGTTTAACGGCTTCTTTAAGTTCACCATCACTTCCGCAGCGTTGTCCGTTCAAAAAATTTTTCATTTTGGAAATAAGTGAAAATCACTTCGGGCTAAGTCCGGACTGTATGGCGGTTGTTGAAAGATTTTCCACCGAAACTGCTGAAGTAAGGCCTGTGTCACTCCCATTGCATGCGGGCGTGCATTGCCGTGAAGGAGAATGATTCCACTGCTTAGCATTCTACGCCGCATCTCTATGCATGTAGTTGATGAGCAGGACACCGTTACGATCCCAAACCAACGTAGCCATAATCTTTCTGCTGCTTAAAATTCGTTTTGCTTTTTTCGGTTTCCTTGAGAATTGCGGATAATACCAGTGGTGTGAAATGTGATATGCAAGTCTCGCCCCTAGCGACAATGTGGCACATACTTTGTTATAGCCCAGATGTGCACTAACAATTCCGTACAACACAGTTCTGGAATTTCTGGAAAGAATGAGTACAGCTCACTAATTGTGAAACGTCTAAGGGCCGGCTCGAAGAATCTTCATCGTGAACATTCTCTCGTCCGCGATTAAACATGACGCATCACTTCTGAACTGAGGTTTCGTTCATCACATTACCGTAAAGCCCAGTTATCTGTCTATAGTTTTCGATGAGTCGGACTTTTTGCGTCTTTAAGAAGCCGATAATATTGCGCACCTCACACTGGTGAGATTGTCGATTTTGTTACACATTTCAAAGCCCCACAGTTAAGCAGTAATCGACCGTATTGGATGGACCAAGGTCTGTGGTTTACTCTCCGAGTGGCCCTCGTATATTAAAAATGTAGTACAGTTATGATAAGTGGTAGTTATTTATACTGCAGACTGGCCTGTGATAATAAAAAAACCCAAATATTAAAGTTAATATTTGATAAGTTCAGATTTTTTCCGTGCTAAAAAAATATTTTATCTGTAATTACGTATTAGATATAAAATACATTCACTATAATCGTATAAAATAGTACATATCTGTACATAAAAATTGATAAAGCACATTTAAATCACATTTAAAACTCTTAATTACATAGACTTGGTACGTTCTCGTAGTCTTAGAAATTGTTAGGTATTCCATACAATTTTTTTGAAACAAATATGAAATAGAGAACTTATTACTTCAATTTCGTGTGATCTTACGATGTAGCCTACAGCATAAACCCATCAAATGTGTATTTACACGCAAACAATCACCAATTTTTGTCGAGGTCTACGCTATAAATATGACGGTTCGAAGTAGTAGTTTTTACCAGCCAGCCAACCAACGCGACTAGAGCTTGAAAATGTCTGAAGTAATAAAAATTCAGAAAAAGAAAATTTCTAATATTGTTCCAAGTCTTTTTTTATACCAGGCCGAGAATTTATGTCGCCTACCTGGTACATATCTATCAGGATATAAAATTCAATGTATGGCTCAATGGCTACCCTTTCTAACAATATTGTGAGGTACTAGGTATACTTTTTCAGTTGGATTTCTACATAGATAATGATATGATCCACATTATCGATATTAAGGTTATTCATAGATATGGCATTCGTCAAGGACTGAAATTTGAAGAGTTGAGTAGAAAGTTACATCATCTTAAATTATAGAATGGAAATAAAACCATTTGTTTGTACTTGTGTTTATTTTAATTTTAGATATTCAAAACATTAAAAAAAACGTAAAAAAATATAAAAGGTAGTATAGGAAAATGTATATATGAATACTGAAACTTAAATTGCATTATCCTAAAATGATACGTGCATGTAGATGTAGTTGAGTGAACAAAAAAAATATGAATCAAAATTAATGGTACTATAATCCCTTTTTTTAAAGCACTCCATTTTTGAGTTGTCTTTTAGTTCGAACGTCAAACATTCTTGAAGTTTTCTTTCTTCCCTCCCATTGTTTGTGTTCGCACCAATTTACTCTATGGCTACATACAATCCTTTCTATACAATGTAAAATCCAAGATTCAAAATAACGCAATGGATTTAAGCGCAATTATTGAGGTATATGATCAATTCTATTTCGAATGGAACTTATTCAATTTTGAAAATAGAAGGACTAAGCTGTATAAAACGAGAGAGACTATTATAAAGATCGTCATATAAAATATAAAAACCTAAAAACGTTAGTATATGTAACGATTAGTTGTTGCAAAGGAATTGTTCTGTGTAATGCTCTGGTATTAGTAATGTTAGTAGCTCTAGCAGGAAAAAACCGAATCTTTGACTATGCTTTGCATAACACCTAAAACCAATCCAACTCCAGGGAATTATGCTTTCAATAGATTCGCAACTTCCTTGATTTTTTGCGTATTTGTGTACATATATACTTTTGTTTCCCATAATATCCTGCATAGTTTATAATTACATTTCTCATTCAATCCAATTTCTTCCGATAATTGGGGATTGAATCTGAAGTACGGAATTCCAATGGATGCACACCAAGCGTTCGCCCGCTCTACTACCCTTCCATCAGTGGCTGTTGCCTAAAATTACATGATAAATTCTTATCTTTTACAGAATAAATTTGCTAGTAACGCAGGTAAACCAGATAGACTAGATACTGGCGGTCGACACAAGCGTAAACCTATAGCGACTTGAAATGAAATTCTGTCATTGAATCGAGTTAATCAATTAAATACAATATAATTAAAACAAGTATTACGAATCAGCTTTTCAGAATGCAAGCTAACAACTATGTATGTAACCATTCTCTTACTAAGTAGAAAACGAATTTAAATAAAATCTAAGTAAATTGTTAGTAATAAACTATGTACGTGCGTCAACTACGCAATAACAGTAATCCATTAGCTATATAGCTCCTTGCAGTAGTTGTACGACTATTTTGTTTATCAGAAAATGCTGGTCAATTTCTCGCTAACATATCAAGACTATATTTAGTGTTTAGTAGAGTGAATTAGGATTGGAATATTGATCAAGATACGAATCTTAGTTGTACAGTAGTCAGTACATACATCATATTCAAATACAATTTTACAAGTGGCCGTCTTTTCACTCAAACATTTATATACGAACTTATAAACATAACACTTTATTGAACTAGTTTGATTTCCATACCATCGTTTTTCCGTCATTATAAGTTATAATATGTTCTTTATTAAAAGTGAGAGAAACTACGTAAAGAATGCGATATGAGATGTAAGCGACAGCACCTTTTTGAACACATATAGTCAGTTATAGAGGACTACAATGGCATCAACTCGAGACAGAATCCTTATACAAGCCATTTTAACTACATACCTGGTCAATTAGAATGGTTAAAATACCAGGTGCCTCTATAAGTACTTTCAATGGATCAGGAAGATATTCAGGTAACTGAATAGTGTCCTTAATGGGCACCAAACCAGTACCTAGGCTGACTACCACACTAACTGGAGTTTGTTCATTTTCTCTATTAGTTGCTTTCAATGCCGAATTGTAGCGATAAATCTCGGTAAGGGCGTCTATAGTAGGATTATTAGCTATTAATCCACCGTCAATCAAATTATTAAATGGCCTAGAAAACAAATATTGTGTGTCATTGTTATCCGACAAAATTATACCTTACCTGAAGTACGTGGGCGCTGCACTTGTGGCTCTAGCTACATGCCACAAAAGAGTACGTTCTTCAATTTCCTTATTATTTAAAAGCTCCTCTGGGCTTCTATAGTTTCTGTATAAAAATAATTCAATAGGTTGACGATCAGCCAAACAACATGGAATAATAAGTTTCGGAATATGTATATCCTGTATATAGGTATCGCTACCTAACATTTGCTGTAACATTTCCTCTAATGGTTTACTAGGATATGGTCTAATGCCGGGGAATATTTGATCTTTAAAGTGGAAGTATAATCCAAGGCATTCTTTTGCAGTTTTGCCAGAAGCTAGTCCTAAAGCTAATATGCCACCTGTGCTTGTACCAGTTATCCAATCAAAGCAATGATTTATTGGCCTTCCTAGAGAAGTAAGACATTAAAAAAGGAAATATTCTCTGATATTTTGATACAATAAAGTAGGACTTATACTGGATACTTTTTGTGGGATGTACTCGTGATGAAGCAAGTAGGGAAACATTCACTAACAGATATGTTCACGCATTTTCTTAGCAGTATAAAACAAGTGTTTGCTTTTAATAGTTAGCAATTAAAGCGAAACCATTTATATCTTGAAATAATCTTAAAAATTAAAAAAAAGTAAGTGCATCACAAAAAAAAAAATAAAGTCTGTTCTAAGTAAACAAAAGTGTTTGGTATAAAAATTTCAAAAAATATTTTTAAAAATAATTGCTTCAATAAACTATTCCTTATTTAGAATTGCTACAATAAAAACTATTACAAGTCAGAAACAAAATTATTAAAAAGAATGCCTAAATTGTGCCGAAATGTAACGAAACACAGAGGTGGATTTTTTGACAAAACTACCATTTGACTATGTAGATATATGTATGTATATAATAACATTTTAGTGTTGTAATTTATAAAAAATACTCATGTTTTTTCTCATTAAAAATGCGTTTTCTTTTAATTAAATTGTAGTACAGATCTCGTACGACAACATTTTCAAAAAAGCAAACGAAACTTAATTTTATGTATCATAACTTTGCGTGTGTATTTATGTAGTATGTAGGTGTAAGATAACTTCTTTCGTGAGAGATTACAGATGCAGTAGACGCTCGATTATGTGAACGATATCAGCCAAGCACTGTTCGCATTACTGAAAATTTACATTAGCGACCCTTATTTTATTTATAAAGAAATTGCATAAACGAAAATATGCATGTTTATTAAAAAATAAATTATGTACAATGAATAACATAAGACATATAATATTAAAAAATAAGAAAATTTACATTATTTTGAAAAATAATGTACCATTTTTGTTTGCGTGACTTGAATCGCTTAATTTTACAGATTGTGGCTTTAGATACTCCATATTTTTTTGTCAACCTTTTTTTAGTCACGTCGATGATTTTCACTTTGTGACTTAATTTTAAAAATGTTCTTTTATTGGACGTGGATGCCATGTCTGTTCTGGCGTTATTTTAGCTGCACACTACTTTATTTCACGAGAGGCAAGAGAGCCAACGCTTACAGGAATCGCATACAACAATCGGTGTCGGCGCTGAAAACGTTTACGTAAACATTCTTTTGATCGACTCAATTACACACGGAAATCGGGAAATCGGGAAATACCCGGTACCCTAAACTGTTTACATTATCGAACTGTACGTCGTGCAAGCTTGTTTACATTACCGGGTGTTCCATTTGATCCTATAGTAACAATTTTCTGTTTACGTGACCGCGACGTTTCCGCTACCGGGTATATACATGAGCGACCGTTTACTGTAATTATTATTTTAGATTATAGATAAAGAGTTTTCAAAAAATTATTCTGAGACAAATTTACAACATAAAATGGCATTCGTACCCAATTTTCTCTGTACAAAAAGCAATATTGGTTTTCTACATAAAACAGCCTCCGTATTACAACATTTTAGGTTCCTTTTTTCAACTCTTGTTATCTTTCCTCAATATATACCTATCTGCACTAACATAGAACTCGTTAGTGTTTGTGTTTCTCTGATGATTTTGTATTACGAATCAAAACATGAAACAAGCAAATGTTTAACTTTTAGTTTATACGGGAATAATCATTACCTATTTCGGTTTCTAGTTCCAGCAACATTTGTATCAATATCAGACCCCTAATACCTCCTCCATCCAAAGAAAGCAGGCGTCCCTTTTGTGATATACCACTACGCTCTTTGCTAGCAATTAAATCCATACAAGCCACATCCAACATATTACCTATAACATCCACATTTGTGGATTTGTTACCATCGAATGGTGCAACGCCGTTTTCATGTCCATACGCACAGCAATAGTCGTTGCAGTCGAGAGTATCGGGCCCGCATCTTTTAGCACCTACAGCATGAAGGCAGTAAAATGCTCTAAAATCACCTGTTTTTCCCAGTAAGTGGCGTGGACTTTCCCCATTGTTATTAAGTATATTTAAATCAGCATGAAATACTATCAAAACGTGTAAAATGTGGATACTTTCCGGAATCTGTACTGCCAAATGTAAAGGAGTGTTGCCGTTATAATCTTGTATATTGACATCTGCCCCTCTACTTAGAAGGGTAATAATACAATCGAAGTCTTTATTTTCTACCATCAGATGTAAAGCTGTCCTGGAATATAAAACCAATAGAAATAGGGATTAAATGAGAAATATGTGTACTTTTTCTCAAAATTTTGTACATCCACGTTGCAATTGTGGTCGACTAAACTATTTATTTCGTCTACTGTGTTCACCCAATGCAATGGCGTTCCGCCTAATTTAATAGAACGACCTCTTAAGAAGTTTGGATGATCTCGAATATATGTACTTAACGCATTGGAAGAATATTTATAATCCTTGATTTTGCTGTCGACAGGCACGTTAGGATCGCATCCAGCAATTAATAAAGCTGTTAAACAATCATTATTTTCCAAAAGACAGGCAAGGTGGATAGGTGTATAACCAAACTTATTACAACAATTCATTATAGAAGGAGCAATATCTTTAGCCAATAACTAAAATAAAGAAAATCATTGTTGTGGCTATATTTTAAAGAAAACGTACAGTCTCTGTCCAATTTATTAGGGCTACTTGCTAAAATAACGATTTTGTTAAAATATATAATGAAAAATGTATTGTACAGGCATATGTTTATTTAGAACTGTTTGTGGACATCGTCACAACTATATAACTAATATTTTGTAAGCCTCCATTGGCATTTATAATAGTTTTTATTCTTTTTGGCAATGCGTTAATGGTGTGTCTAGTTGTAGCGTCATTTTGTTACACAACCTCGGTATTTCTTACTAATTACTCTTTTGTAGTGTTTCTTCTCGACTACACCGGTGATTTTAGAACACTCCACACGTTTTCAATTGCATTGCAGTTGGGAGAATTTCCCGGCCAAGGTAACACTGGTAAAGCGTACGTTTCCAAAAAGCTTTGGATGGATTTGGCCATATGGCATGGTGCCTTATCGTGCGTGAATGTGGAAGGGCCTTCATTCAGATCTAAATCATTGATATATGGCATCAAGACATCCTCCTCGGTTTTCAGTTGCTAGTTACAGGTACGTCGATCATCTCGATTAGTAGTGATTCTTTTCTTGCCGCAAAACGCTCTTCCGGTACTTGTAGTGGGTATCTTTTCTTTCATTAAAACGGCGATTTGCTGTACTGTTTGTCGAGATACTTCTTCTTTCTTTGCAATTGTGCGTTGAGAATACACTCCTGTACCCAACAATGTCTGAATACGCAGTTTTTTTCTCATTTGGTATGTTCTTTTTTTACCCAGAACGAAAAAATACAAGGCGCATACAAGCAGTAATTAACACGGAAAAACGTTGTCACATAAATATATAAATACTATTTCTACAATACTAACCGATCCAAATAATATTGTACGAATTACTGTGTCTTTCAATCTTGTCTCTACCTATCCTCTATACAGTATAGAATGGGGGATAATAATAGACAAGAGGTCTTAAGTGGCACTTCCTCAATTTCTTAGAACGATATTTAGGGAACTTGTTTAGATAGGTATTGTAAACCCTATTCGTGAATTTTATACTTGTATTTGTAAATTATCTCGTTGGAAACACACAAAAGCTAAAATTTATAGGGTGGCCCTAATAAAATGGACTGGCACTGTATATAGAGCAGTAAGCGATTTCAAGCGATATATGGGCATTTACCGGAATTTATTTTTCCTACGGGTTATTTCTAAAGGGTATAAGGTTGAGACAGTTTTCACAGACGACTAATAAAATTGTCGATCGGCAACAATGTTACAGATATTTTGTTTAACTATACCAGACCATTTATATATCTCATGGGTGAGTTCTAAAATACATTGTTTATTGCTAATTATGAATTATTTATTGCGATGGTTATTGCACGTCTATGCTATACGTTACAGCTGTGCAAGATTATCACACATGCCATATTTAAAAGCAGTCTTATATGAACGTTTTATTTGTACTTTTACTAGAAATAATAAAAGCAAACTTTCCACAGGTATAGCAGTAAACTCCACTCACACAATTTAATTAATTATGCAGAACGCAGCGTTTCGAGAGCACGTGGGCTTCCATTGTCAACCATGTTACCGACTGAAAGTAAAAACTGTATCACACATGCAAATTATTTTCTACGCAGGCTCTAAAATTTCTAAACCATATGACTATTTACAATCTACTAGGTGGCCTCATGCATTTTACGGGAAAGGATGGACCGAAAGCGAACCGTGTCTTTAACAGGGCCTATGGTAATAAATCCATCAAACTCGAGTGTGCAATTGGGGGTGGTTCAATAAGTTTCCGTTCTTTTTCATATATACCGTTTCGTACGCGTCTAATTCTCTATACGAGTTCACATTTTTAAGTAGTGTCAGATTATTTAAATCAATCTTATGTCCGGATTTTACCATATGCTCTGCTACGCTTGATAGTTCAGGTTTGTCGAAACGATAGTGTCTAATACGTTCTTTGAACCTCGTTTCGATACTCCTTTTTGTTTGTCCATTATAAACTTTCTCACAATCATTGCATCCGATTTGGTATATTCCAACCTTTTTATCATCTCCGGTTTATCTTTGGGAGTCCCTAAGAGATTCTTTAAGTTGTTTTTTGACACAAAAGACACGTTCATATTTAGTTGTCGGAAAATTTTACTGAAAATTTTACTTAAACCTTTTACTGTTGGCTGAAAAGGAAGAGTTATAAATTTCTTATTACCGGTGTTTGTTGATGTCAAAGTCGTGGAATTTCTGATGTGTTGTTTGTATTGGACCTTCCTTAAAATACGGTCGACATCCATAGAAGAGAAACCATTGTACCTCGCTACATCTTTGATATACTTTAATTCTTTGTCATACCTGCTCTTGTTTAGCGGAAATCTGACGAGTCTATTGACCAGAAAACTAATCGCGGACATTTTTTTTTTTGTTCGCAATTGTGCGAATCAAACGTGATGAATCTGTTGGAATTAGTTTCTTTTCTGTAGATGTCTATTTCTAATTTATTGTTATTGCGTATGAGTAGAGTATCTAGAAACGGAAGGCGATAGTTCACTTCTTCTTCAATAGTAAACTTGATCGTGGTAAATTTTGAGTTCAGTTCTGCTAGAAAATCTTGTATGTTTCCTTTGTTGGTATCAAACACAGCGAAAATATCATCTACGTACCTATCATCTACGTACCTAAGCCAAATTCTCGGGAAATATTTGGTTTCTTTTTTCAGGTTTGTTTCAAATTTGCTCATGAAAAGGTTCGCAATAAAAGGAGATAAAGGATTACCCATCGCCGTGCCTTCCACCTGTTCGAACCATTTTCCGACAAACCGGATTATTATAATCGCGTCAACACTATGTTAGCGTCAGGACCGTACAGAGAATTAAAGAAAACCCCCCTACCGTCAATGATTAGAATCACTAAAGATACTATTAAGGACTGTCCCAACTTAATCAATAATAACCTGAAATTCAAAGTAACAAGTTCAAAGCCTACCATTCCAAAAATGTATTTTCTTCCAAAAATTCACAAACCAGGTAATTCCATGAGACCTATAGTATCCGGCATTGATTCTCCAACATACAAATTGTCCAAATGGCTAGTGAATGAATATAAGAACTTGCCCCATAAAGTAGATAACCTATGTGTAGAAAACTCCGTAGATTTTGTAAATAAAATTGAAAAAACTGAATTAAAAGATGGGGAAGTCCTTGTATCATTCGACGTTTGTTCACTTTTCCCAAGCGTATCAATTCCAGAAACGCTGGAGTATTTGGTTGAATTTTTGAAATTAAATAACGTAGATGATGTGAAAACCGCGGAATATAAAAGGTTAACTAAATCATGCATGTCACAAAATTGTTTTCAAATAGGCGGAAAATGGTTCGAACAGGTGGAAGGCACGGCGATGGGTAATCCTTTATCTCCTTTTATTGCGAACCTTTTCATGAGCAAATTTGAAACAAACCTGAAAAAAGAAACCAAATATTTCCCGAGAATTTGGCTTAGGTACGTAGATGATATTTTCGCTGTGTTTGATACCAATAAAGGAAACATACAAGATTTTCTAGCACAACTGAACTCAAAATTTACCACGATCAAGTTTACTATTGAAGAAGAAGTGAACAATCGCCTTCCGTTTCTAGATACTCTAGTCATACGCAATAACAATAAATTAGAAATAGACATCTACAGAAAAGAAACTAATTCCAACAGATTCATCACGTTTGATTCGCACCATTGCGAACAAAAAAAAATGTCCGCGATTAGTTTTCTGGTCAATAGACTCGTCAGATTTCCGCTAAACAAGAGCAGGTATGACAAAGAATTAAAGTATATCAAAGATGTAGCGAGGTACAATAGTTTCTCTTCTATGGATGTCGACCGTATTTTAAGGAAGGTCCAATACAAACAACAGATCAGAAATTCCACGACTTTGACATCAACAAACACCGGTAATAAGAAATTTATAACTCTTCCTTTTCAGCCAACAGTAAAAGGTTTAAGTAAAATTTTCAGTAAAATTTTCCGACAACTAAATATGAACGTGTCTTTTGTGTCAAAAAACAACTTAAAGAATCTCTTAGGGAATCCCAAAGATAAACCGGAGATGATAAAAAGGTCTGGAATATACCAAATCGCATGCAATGATTGTGAGAAAGTTTATATTGGACAAACAAAAAGGAGTATCGAAACGAGGTTCAAAGAACGTATTAGCCATTATCGTTTCGACAAACCTGAACTATCAAGCGTAGCAGAGCATATGGTGAAATCCGGACATAAGATTGATTTAAAAAATCTGACACTACTTAAAAACGTGAACTCGTATAGAGAATTAGACGCGTACGAAACGGTATATATGAAAAAGAACGGAAACTTATTGAACAGAGAACCACCCCCAATTGCACACTCGAGTTTGATGGATTTATTACCATAGGCCCTGTTAAAGATACGGTTCGCTTTCGGTCCATCCTTTCCCGTAAAAGGCATGAGGCCACCTAGTAGATTGTAAATAGTCATATGGTTTAGAAATTTTAGAGCCTGCGTAGAAAATAATTTGCATGTGTGATACAGTTTTTACTTTCAGTCGGTAACACGGTTGACAATGGGAGCCCACGTGCTCTCGAAACGCTGCGTTCCGCATAATTAATTAATTTGTGTGAGTGGAGTTTATTGCTATACCTGTGAATTGTACATCCACACAGTCCTTGCAATCGTCAT
Source organism: Trypoxylus dichotomus (assembly GCA_023509865.1). NCBI lineage: Eukaryota > Metazoa > Arthropoda > Insecta > Coleoptera > Scarabaeidae > Trypoxylus > Trypoxylus dichotomus. The sequence goes on along the minus strand of CM042074.1, from coordinate 38,636,808 downwards.
TTAAAACAAACTTTCTTTGAGAAACAAAGACCTTCGTAAATATTTATAACATATATTAGCTTGTGTTTTAATAAATTAAAAATTTAATGATAATATTACAAGAACTATAAACTTCTTTCGTATACTTCATATCAATTATTTCATACTAGCATTTGTGCCTTCATGAATACATGATAAAACAATTGCAAATTTTCACTATTTACCATGAAAATGAAAACTAAAAACTATTCAAAGGTATTGCATATATAAATGTATTGCGGATTTTCTTAAATATGTGTTCTTCATTTAAAAAATAATCGAATTAACACTTTTTGTTCTGTAACGGATTGTGCACGGATTGATGTCACTCGCCAAAAAGCAGTTGCGCGAGAGTGTGCCTCTTCTATTATATCATCATAGGATTGAATCAATTACAGGATGAGTATCATCACTATAATACTAGTGTATCGTTTGAAATCGCATAGTGTAATAAACCATCTTCAAAGTATCAAAATAACTACTTACAGATATAATACCCGGCGTGGCATTAGCGGCATGGTGAAAAACAGTATTCCCTTCTAAATCCTTATGATATCGAGAACAATTTTTTTTTACAAGAACTTCTACGCTATGTAAATTTTTATGTGAAATAGCAACCAACAATGGTGTCATTCCAGCATCGCAATCAGCTATATCTGAATACTGCAACATATATTCACATTCAAGAAGATTGTAGAAATTAAAAAATGCTGCAAGATGTGCTGCAGTCCAGGATGGCTTGTTATTTAGTATGTCTAGTACAGATTGTAACCATTTTTGATTTATTGCCTAAAAAAGGCGAATCAGTTAATAGTTCACATAGTAATATTATATACAGGCTCGGTGGATAGCGCGTGTGAAGTGTATAGACACCACATTAAAATAGGCGCTTAAAAGATTTCAAAAATAACTATTACATTAATAGTTGTATTGAAAATTAATGACAAATATCTCAGAAATATGATCATTAATATTATAAAATTAACTAACAATTTCATACTGAAATTGAAATGCTTTTAAAATTTAAAGTCTACTTTATCAATGAATGTCGGTTTAATTATGACTTATCACTAGATATGGATCATATTGCCGGCGTACAGTAGAGCGGCTGGTATAAGTTTAGTCGGTGATGTTATATGTATATTCCAATCAGTTTGCTCGCATTGCTTGCCGAGTGTGATGTAATGTATTTTATCATTAGAATTTAAATATCCCCTATCTGTAGTAGATATAAGTTCTATGCAGTTTGTTAATAAAAGGATATCCCATCTGAATTAGTGTGTTTTTATAAAAGCTAATTCGACACCGAGTAAGAACGTCTACATTGCGTGGCAAAGTTTTGGAATAAATTCATCAAATCTGAAGCAATTTTTTTTTGCAGCAGTTTTAAATCAATTTCCCCCATTTTTGATTTTAAAGTAATGAGGTTGACAACTTCCGATTTTGAACAACATTTTCAAACAAAAGTCGTTTAAATCGTGGGAAATTTTATTAATAACTAGACGCAAAGATAAATGTTGTTATTCAAGCAATAAAATGATTGTTTCCTTTAAATCAAATGTTTTGGGATCTGGATTGGTGGGCGAGGACCAATAGAGTATTTCGAAGTGTAGGAAATGCTTACTGCTCCACAATGATTTCAGAAATATTACAAACACTTAAGATGTCAAGGAAGTATGATATCTTACTTTTTAAATTTTCGCTGTATTTCGTCGATTCCACGTGTTATTTGCTCTCTTGTCCATTGTAAACTATTAAGTTCACATTGCACGGATGGTATTTTATGGAACTGATATGGTAGCAGGATACCAACGTATATATTTATTAATTTGATGTATCTCTTGTAACATGCATTTCTATTTTCGTTCATCAGTGCAAGGTTGGTTGGACCACCGATATGCATTCTAGAAGCGACTGGAGTGAACTAATGTATAGTTGGGTGATACAGACATAAGTAAAAACTTTCCGTCCGATGCCAGCAGTTACGCCACTGTACGATCCATCTCTAATATAAAAATAAATCCACATAAAACGACTAAAACTATTATGCATTTATTTACCTAATTTAAAGGCCAACGATTGTAATATAAAATTAACCTTAGTTAAAATCTTTAAGAGTACTATAGTGAAACTATGCACTAATTTATGAAAAGGTAATTTCCGTATTTTTTATTTTCTGATCTACAGAGATATCCTCGATATTGGTGCTTAAGGAAATAGTGTATTCGTTCGAAATAAGCGCTGAAATATCGGTACTAATCTAAATTCTAAAGACAAATCATATTGTAGACTAGTGCGAATGCCGCAATGACACATATCAACGTTGTACGATATTTTATCTGAAAGATGACAAATTTTCCGCATATACAAGGAAAAGTCCACGCACCGAGTCTAAATATTATATGTATGTATATACCATATTTTTAACAATTGCTGCATTGATGAATGGTATGATTTTTTCTTGGAAATATAGAAACTTTATCTCTGCTTCAGAACGATCATTTATTCGGAATAATCTGTAAAGAGAAAAGTGTTTGGAAATGTCTATGTATTAACGTAACTGACAATAAAATATGCAGAAAATAAAAAGTTAAATATGTCATAGATATAAGCTCTATCTTTACGTCGACAGTGATATAAGAATATTTAGATAATTCCAATCACCCGATAGTCGTTTTCGCAAATTTAATCAATATTCACAATAAAAATTGGCGGTTTAATATTAAGAGAAAACTAGAAAAAACAGATTTTTGCACTTACGAGCAAAGTAATTAGCGATAAGAATTTAACTCTTATTTAGGTATCACAAAATAGGTAAAGTTGACAATTAAACAATCTGTACGAGCGATTTATTTCAAATTAGTTGCAGAATTGCAAATATTACTACTGCTATAAATATTTTGCAACACGTTGCTGTACTTAAAGAAAAAAAATTCAATACCTCCATAAGCTATATAAATAACGACGATTAAAAGTATTGGAAAAATATTTCATTTGATCTTACCTAAAAGCATGTGTTTTTGGTGTATGAAACACAATATCGTAATATTCGGTAATTCCAGACAAATAATATAAGCTCAATCCATCACTGCTACATATTTTGTAGTGTTTTTTATAATTACTAATGTTAACTTTGTCAACTGTCAATAAAGCACTCATGTCTAAAATCCATTGCAAATACTGTCGCATTAGAAATAGGTACTTATTTAGGTATAGGTACTTACCATCAATCTGCCTCGTAATTTTTTTCAAAAACTGATTGTAGAAACAAAATAGTATAGAATACTTATTACATCTTACACTATTATATTTTTGAAAGATGTAGATTATTATTGTTACGTCTATAAATGTAGATAAATCCCAAAAGAATGAAGACGTTTTTATATCTTCATAGAAATCTAAAACAACGTGTAGTACTTTTAACTATGCATTCCTTAAAACTTTAGAGGAAATTAAACCAATGTTAACACATAATACGTTTAAAGCAAGTATAAAAAAAACAGTACCGCTCACTGAATATAAATGTATATACTATATGAAGAACCCATTACTACATCTACTGCAATCTGTTGTCTAAATTTGTTTAAGTTAAATTTGTAAGCAATATTTAATTACGGGAAATCCAAAACTTGATACATGTTACCACACTAAAGATTAAAAATGTAACAATATAGTAAAGCATGATAGGTGATGATGATGATTGATGAGTCATCCCCTGAATGTGATAGTAATTTATACCACAAAATGTCGTAATTTGTATAATGATAAAAACATAATACACAATATAAGAATTAATATTTGGTTAGTTTAGATTTCTTTTATACTAAAAGAGGTTTTATCTATAATTACGTATTAAACCTTAAATAAATTTGCTACAATCGCATGAGTGTGTATGTGTAAATAAAAGTTTACAGAGCACTTTTAAATCAAATTTGAAATTTTAATGCTTTAAATACGGCAAATATATAAATGGTGATGTGTTTATATTGTTTTACAAGTCATCGATTCCATACAATTTTTTTGAAATAAATACGAAATGAACTTATAACCTTTCAATTCCATGTAGTCTTGTGGCGCAGTATCACCTACCTCATATTATGTATTACTTTATTTTTGGTTCCTACCTTATGTTGTTCAATTAGAAATACAATTATCTACATTCAGTTTAACTTTCACAAATATGAACACGTCATTTTTTAGATAATTGGGGACATGTTTACAGAACCTGTTATCCTGTTTTAGTAACTTTCCACAGTAATTTCAGTTAAGTTCATGCCCTTAGGAGAAAGATGGTTTAGATAATGGAGACAATACTCGGAAGAATAGAAAATCAATTCACTTTTCCATTTGTTAGATCTAACGTTAAAACCTCTGTCCTTAGTTGTTACAGTTATTATATTTTACATTTTGTAATAAAAATACATACAGAAAATCATGAGCAATCTTATTCGGTATAAAACAGTGGTCTGTCATCCGATTCTTTACATATATTTAGCACACTCAGCTAGTTAATAAGAGTTGACCGCAGTAAAACTGGAAGGAAGTCGTCTTTGATGTTTTGATAACTAATAGTTTTAGGAAGTTTAGGTATTTATTATTCCCTAGCTTTTATTAAGTCCATAAGTATTAATTCGAGTGTAAAGACGCCGTTATTTGAGAATGAGAAAGCTTATTTTGTTTATGCGTATATAGTAGAGATTTTCTATGTTCGGTTACACGGCATTACTGATATCATAAGCATTTACAGTGTATAAAAGTGAAACTCATACGTCTACGAAAAACTTTATTGTTACACCGAATTCCTATTTAACGCGTCAAGGTATTGGAATGTCAAGCAGGCAGAGTTCACATGCAGATAAGGGATGTAGGTTATAGACGAAGATCATATGGGCAGTCTAACAAGAGCAAATCGAGGAGATAGTCGAGTTTAAAATGTGAAAGCTTTACGAAAGTTATTCAAAATAATAAAGGAACAGTTGCATTGTAGTAGTTGTCTTATTATTTATCAGAAGTGGGATAAAGGATCAAGGATAAAGGACTTAGATACAGTGTGTGCAGGGTGCTTGTGACTTGTGCAAAAGTATATCAAGACCAGTGATAGTGACGCCAATGGACAGTACCAATATTTACTGGATAAACCTACAGAGAGGATATTTAATGAATATCTGAAAAGGAAATATAGTGCGAAGTTTACTGCAGCGGTTGAAAAAAATCGTCGACCTCAAGAATGACAGCAAAAGTTATCCGCGATTCCAACTCAAATTTCGCGCGTCCTGTAATGCTTGTGAAAACGAAAAGAAACGGCGATAATAGAATCTGTGTAGATTATAGATCTCTTAAGAAGCAAACAATCAAAGATATGTATTCCTTCCCAATGAACAATTAAATAAGTTGTCCGGTAACTGCTTCTTTACTAATTTAGACTGTATCCAAGATTTTCATCGAATACAAGTGTCAGAAAATTCTATACACAAAACTGGTTTCGGGATACCGGACGGACACTATGAATATTTAAAGGCGTCTTTTGATTTAGTAAATGCGCCACTAGTTTCCTAAAGACTTATTAACCGCGTACTTGGCGATTTACGTTACGAACAGGTATTAGTGTACGTATTGATACAGTAATTTCTTCCTTGCCCGTTAAAGAAGGCATAGCTTCGTTAGATAAAGCATTTGGTTTATTAGATTCCGCGGGATTAAAAGTAAACTTAGCAAAATGCTCATTCCTCAAAACCAACGTAGAATACTTGGCCCATGTTATTAGTTCGGATGGTATTTCACCAGGTTTGAGAAAAGCAGAGACAATAAAGATGTTTAAAATGCCGGAAAACGTGCACATACTTGACAGTTTTTAGGTCTGGCAAACTACTTTCGAAAGTTCATTAGAAATTTTGCAATTATAGCTCTACCGTTGACTAGCTTAACTAAGAAGAATGTCGATTGGCATTGGGGAAAGGAACAAAACGTAGCATTCCAAAAATTGAAAGAATGTTTGATAAATAAATCAGTTCTAGTACCATTCAATTTCAAATATAATTCCATATTCACACAAACGCTAGTAATTCAGGAATTGGTGGTATACTTTTGCAAACTCAGGCGGACGTATCTAATAAATCTGTTGCGTATTACAGCAGGGTACAAACTCCAATGAACGTGTTTTTCACAATTACGAAATTAGAAACACTAATAAACACCTGATAGGCTCGCATTTTAAAATTGTCATAGATTGCTCTGCAGTTAGATTTACATTCAATACACGCGATTTAGTACCGAGAATAGCACGAAGGTAACAACAAATGCAAAAATATGATTTTGAAATAGAACATAAATCAGGGAAATCAATGCAACATGTAGACGCTTTAAATAGGGATGCCGTCGCGATAAACAATATTCAACTAGAGCAAGGTAATTGGTTTTTAACCGTACAAATTCAAGACGATAACTTGCAGCAGATTATCGAAGAACTACGGGGAAGTTTAAATCAGGACTTATGTAATAATTTTTGTTTTAAGAATAAAAGATTGTACAGAAAAACTACTAACGGGGAGAGGTTAGTGGTACCCAAAACGGCACGACGCCATATTTTTTTTCATTTTTTTTATTAGATTTATTAGTAAATATATTAGCGCTTGTTTAGATTGTAATTTTAAAACCGGTAATTACGGTAAAGGGAAAGGCGGCTTGCACCTCATGACGAAACTGTGTCGCACTTTAGGATCCGCTGAAGGTATTAAATATTTAGCGGATATCTTCATGTACTTTGATTACTGAAAAGAATTATTTCCGACAACGGGCTAGCCTTTTGCAGCCGTTATTTTAAAGAATTTATTCAAGGTAAACAACTTAAACATATATCAGCCATATCAACACCTCGGGCAAATGGGCAAGTTTTAGCTCGTATGTAAGTGGCGCTAAACGCTGCGGAGGTAAACGAATGCGATTGGGACGGAAAATTACCTGAAGTATTGTAGGGCATGCATGAATAATACGATAAATAGTAGCACCAAGTTTATTGCGTACGAGCTCATGTTTAGTATAAAGGGAAATTATTAATATACGTGAAACAGCTTCGACGAATTTACGGAAAACCGCGGACTGTATCAAGCGCGTGTACGATAGTAAGAAAAACACAAAATATATAAAAAAAAGGGATTTAGTTTTGTGGAAAGGTAGAGCAGCGGATTATGCTAAGGGTGTTAGTACGAAATTGAATTTAAATACAGCGGAGCTTATATTGTTGAGAGTTGCGTAGGCAATGATAAGTATTGAAATAGGAATATTAAGGGTAAGTAAATGATAGTGAAAAAGAAAATTTGATTACGAAATGATTATCTAAAGAGGGCGAAACGATTTAATAAATTCGTTAGAAAATTAGTTTATAGCACTGATAATGATTGTTCCTTTGTTTAGTTTTATTTACTTGTTGTTATGAACGTTAGCATTGATGGAATCCTGATGTAGATGTTTTGGAGAGCCGGAGCAGGCCGGCTATGTAAAAGATCCTGTGGGTTGCAGAGCCGAAACAGGCTGGCGATATAAAAGATTCTGTGGGTTGCAGAGCCGGAGCAGGCTAGCTATATAAAAGATCCTGTGTGTTGCAGAGCCCGAGACTTGGCTATATAAAAGGTCCTGTGTGTTGTAGAGCCGGGGCAGGCTGGCTATAGAAAAGATCCTGTTTGTAGTAAAGTTAATGTAAAGAGATATGTAATTATTCAGTACATCAGCGTTCGATCGAGGATGATAAAAAAAAGAAAGAAAGAAGAGAGACAAATGTCAGTGTAAGATTGTTTATTTTAAGTGTTGATGCTTTCGTATGTATTTCAGTTGCGGGCGTAAAATTGCGAGGACGCAATTCTAGTCAGGATGGCCAAATGTTATACCGAATTCCTATTTAACCCGTCAAGGTATTGGAATGTCAAGTACGCAGAGTTCACATGCAGATAAGGGATGTAGACTAAATAATATCAACCCTTGCTCGGCGCATCGTCGTATTGGAATGTTAAGTGGGCAGCAAATTCACACAGATAAGGGATATAGGTTATAGGCGAAGATAATATGGGCAGTCTAACAAGAGCAAATCGAGGAGATAGTCGAGTTTAATATGTGAAAGCTTTACGAAAGTTATTCAAAATAATAAAGGAACAGTTGCATTGTAGTAGTTGTCTTATTATTTATCAGAAGTGGGATAAAGGATAAAGGCCTAATTTTCGCGTTAACCCGCGCCTTTAACAATATGATCGAATAATAAGAAATGAAAAACATTTTTAACTAACCACTATACATAACAATGTGCAACCTATATTGAACTTAAGAGATTTATTGTAAATCAGACTCGGTTAATTCAATAATAATAAAAATTTAATACCAAGTAGCCTATTATTACATAGTTCATATCAATTTCACACTCATACTTAGCGCCCACTGTGGTATTAGAATAAGATAAGCTTCAGGATGGAGACTGAAAAAACGTGTGCTTAGTATTTTGTGGGGTAGCACTTGTTTTAAAACTGATATTGTCCTTCAAGCTGTTTTGAATAGAATGTCATAAATTCATACGTGTCGTTTATTTGACGTTGTCGTTCCAAACTATGAAAAGAGCTTTAAGATATAATTACTTTCAATATTGTCTTTTTTTGTGTAGGTAATAGAAATAGCTTTAGCACATCAAGAAATAAAAGGTTATTAAAAATTTAATTTATTTATGTACAAATTTAAGTAGCACACGCCATTGATCAAATTAAATTTTTTTGCCGCAAAAAATCGATGACGCAATGGCGCGTTCTTATATTAGATGCACTCTATAATCAAATTTGAAGTGGTCCCTATTATATGCTAAATAAGTAAATCATTTTAAGAAAAATTCAGATATCTTGATAAGGTTTTGTGGAAATAACAACGTGAATAACGTTAAGATCAGTAACTTTATTTAGAATAAACAGTAAACACTCTTACATTACGCTACACCTCTATTTCTATATTTCTTACTACCAACTTATATATATAAACCTAAGGTTACATGAACGCACAAATGGCGGCATATTCAAACTTTGATTGTATTTCAACACATCTCTCTGATGAAAACTGTGTAGAATATATCGTGCGTTGATAAAAAATGTAATAAATCATTCTATAAAAAAATAATTTATACTCATATTCTATTACCATTTCAATCTATTGGTTTATAACGACAGACTTAGATTTTTATGATATTTACTATATATAACAAAATATTATTTTTCGGTTATTGTAGTATTCAAATTTGATGTAATATTATACTTAAGAATCTGATAAACTACTCATATAATTGATTGATATCCTTATTGATATTAATATTATATTATTACATGAATATCAATACTAAACTACCGTTGGCATTATAAATGATAAAATTATAATTTTCTTGCAATTACGCAAGGTAGTTAAATTCCTCATATAATTACAATAAAAGAATTAGTTAAAAGAATGTGAAATAAAATATATAATAAGAGATTTCGAACATTTCTACACTTAAGGTAAGGGGTTTATTATGAATACTAGGTTTACATGTGATTATAGGTAACGTTGGTAGTTGGTATCAGTTGGTAGCATGTAGGTAGCTATAAACAGTTGATCCTGGCTATAGCGTACAATTGAGAACAATTACAAGAATACGTAACCTATCAGGGTATAATTTGCAAAGTTATCTGTGAAAGTTACAAAAAGCGTGATGGGAAAAGCGAGTACAAACATATCTTTCGACAAAGATTTTTTAAGCAAATTAAGGAACGACCGTAATGCTTGTGTATATGTTAATACAATAACTTATCATTTGGCACTGCACCCATTTCATTTAACTGACTTAAATACCTCAGTTAAAGGACTTCTGAATGAGAAAATTGCAAAATATGACAAGAGATTCGGTGGAATATTGTTAGGTTATGAGAATATTAAATTGTTAGATAGTGTTGGTGGTGTTAATTACGATAGCTGTTTTATGCATGGAAATATACAAGCTGATTTTTATGTCTTCAATCCCACAGTAGGACAAGTTTTAAATGGTATTGTAAATAAGAAAAGTAAAGATCATGTAGGTTGCTTAGTACATGCAACGTTTAATGTATCTCTCCCAAAAGGAGAAGATAGTGAAAGTTGGCTAGGAAATTCTGCACAGATAGGCCAAGAAGTACGATTTGAAATCATTTTTACAGACTTAGATGGTAAATTACCTTATATAAAAGGAAAAATTTTATCTTTGGTATCAGATGATAGTGGGTTTAGTACAAGTGAAGAACCATGTATTAAGAATAGTCAACAAAGTCAGGTGAATGATGAGACAAAATTAGAGGATGGCAGTACAGCAATTATTAATAATTCAAAAAAGAAAAGAAAGCGTAAACGAGAAGATGAAGATCCATATAATGAAACTAATACTGAAATAGGTGAATGTAGCAGTAAAAAACAGAAAAGAGAAAAAAACATTGTCCCTGATATACTTAACGATGATATAAAAATAAGGAAGTCGAAAAAGAAGAAGGTCCATAAAGAACATGATTGTTCTATAGATCAAAACGAAGAGCCTTGTCTTGAAGTAAATAAAAAAATAAAGAAGAAGAGAAATAAAGAAGATATGGTTTCAGAACTAATAGGTGAAAGCTTAGTTACTCCAAAAAGTAAGAAAAAGAAGCACAAACTTTGAAACTGTGTATTAAATTGAATAACTTAGATTTAAAAATAAGAGGACATAAAGACGAATATTGTAACTGCAGAAAAATGTAAGAAAAGAACTTTAAAGTAGGATAAACCTACAAAGTAAGCACTAAGCAAAATTTGATATTACATTTGCATTTAAACTTCTTTAATTTTATGTTATAATTTCAATTAAAGATATTATTTTGAGTAAATTACAGAAGTACCTGTGTATCTTTCAAAAGCAGATGTTAATTTATCGTCGACATTGATGAAATCTTAATTTGGTAATATGCATGATATAAATATATTGCAATATATTGATTGAAATATTACATGTTAACTATTCTTATTTGTAATTGATTGTAATTAGAGATTTTTTCTGGTAAGGTATTTATTATTTCACCTAATACAATTGTGAATATGTTTCCTATACTTTCTTTACAAACTGTAAGACTGTCTACTTTTGTATAGGCCATATAGTGTGCGACAAAAATTAGGGACACTGAACATCAGACAAATAAAGTTTTGTTAAAAATGTTGTAATACGTTGGGTTTTTACTTTATTATTGTATATTTTTTTTCAATTTTGAACAGTTTTTGGAATGTGACATTATTATCAATCCTTTTTATAAAATAACTTCCGTAATATCAAAAATGGAAGCAGCTTTCTTTTTGATGTATGTTGATATCTCATGATAAGTGGAGTATGTTACCATTTATAAATCATTTAGTGGTTTCGCCAGAAACCTTGTAATGTATAAAATTAATTTATTCACCAATTAAGTTTTGTTAAGAAATAAATGGTACTCAATTTGAACATGCTGTAATTGTCGTCATTACGCTATTATTTTAAGCTTCATGATAGCTTTACATTAAAATAAAATGTTTTTCTTTCAATTTCGACTGTTCTTAGAAAAAGGTTTCTGTGCAAAAATCAGTAGATAGCTTGCAAACGATAATACTCCACTTACAAAGTTAATAACCCAAAAATCGATTGCAAAGTAAAATTGAATGAAATCGCAGGGAAAGATCTAAAAAATAAAGACCGTTATTCACAAAACGTTATTACCCCTAGACAAGGGGTTCTCTAAGTGGACGGTGCCACAGTCTGGAGCGTCATGAAGAATAAACAGTGTAGAAGCAAGTACGTTGTGGACTAATATTATAGAGACATTTTTCAATGGCAACCAATTTAAACCGTTCGCGAAATTTAAAGAAGTCTGCTTGGGTAATAAACTGAAAAAAAGGTGAAATTTCGACATTTCGCTTCCGTTGTAGAAGAGCTCTTCGGGAAAGGAACATGGGAATCAAACGGTACCTATGGCAACTTGATGTGTAATGTCGCTGGAGATGAAACCATCCAGGAAGGTCACGGTAAGTTACCGTGATAACCACGCTAGATGCTAGAGGTTTTCACCTCGACGAGTTATCGTGACCTTCCTAAGTGGTTTTGTCTCTAGTGTGACTACACATTGAATTGTCGTACTATCTATCTCTTCTGAAGAAGCCTTCCACGACGGAAGCGAAACATTAAGATCCCGCCTTTTTTTTATTGGAAGCCCATGTATTTAGTACTTGTTGTTCGTCATTCAATACTGCCAACCCTTACTACACACTGTATATATGCGAACAGATTTATAACTTTGTTAAACGGTTTTGCAAATTTTAATAAACACTAACGCTAAAATTTTATTATCAATCAGATAATGATACCTTTATAGATCTTAGCTAGGTTCACTATAACCAAGAATTAATTATAGACTTCAAATATCATAAACGATTGAATTAAATTTCATGACCAATATATTTATATTTTTGTTTGCCAGATGAGAATATTGAGTAATAATATAGTTTTAGAAAATGTAATGCTATAATTTAGATTTGTTATTATAAGTATTTAATATATTTTTATAATAATAAATAAACGATTTTACTTTAATGTGTTTATTTGCTTTACATTTTTTAAATTCGCAACATTATTTTCATCTTGCCCTTTGCGTTTTGATTTCCTAGCGCTTTCTTGATTCTTCATTGGTTGATTTTTCTTCTGGCGATAGAGTGATGTATGTCTCGCTTTAAATCTACTCGTGTTATTTTTATCCTTATAATGCTTAACATTTGTTTTTGTTTCTTCTCTAAATTGCTGCCAGGGATGAATATCTTCTTCACTAATCGGATCCACTTCTTGTTTCCAAGATTTGTATCGCAATTTAAATATTTGGTATCCTCTCTGAAATCCTTTTGATTTTGCTTTCTCACAATCCTGTAAGGAGGTATACATTTGGAAAGAGGAATGATGTAACAAAATAGCTAATTACCTTATCATTAGACATTACTTTGCATTTCTTTTTGAATTCTTCTAAAGTTTCCATAAACTTTTTATTAGGCCTTATTTCCTCTTCTAAACATACTTCCATCATTTTCAAGACATAAGAAAAGTTACAGTGATGACACGCCTGGTGTAACATAGCACCCAGAATTTCAGCATTTAATCTGAAATATTCATAGTTTATTACTTCTACGCAAACAGCCCCCTTCGACAAGCGAAAAATATTCAATTTCGGTTGTCCTGTGGACTTCATAAAAATTTCGTTTATCTGTCATATATGTTCAAATTGCAACGCGTAATCTATTTTATATTGCATTTTAATTCTCAACACAATTTTTGTCGCGATGAGACTGTTTTGTATGATTTATAACGCTACATACTTGTTATCATTAGGTAAATAAGTAATTCAATCTAAGAAAATAAATTAGAAGTTTTTCACAGATTTGTCCTAGTAACTATACTACGCAATATGTTTGCTAACTTCCGTCCGAAAACAACGAAAACGTAACTGGAAATGGAATCCGGCCAAGGACAAGAAGGTATTTTTATAACTGCATTTTTTTAACAATTATTTTAGATATATCAAATTGTATAAATATTTTCATTTAACCGACTTAACACACTTCTAGTTTTTATATAATACGCAATAAATTCCGTCGTGCTCTTTAGCAACGTAAAATCGATAAATGTGATTATACTATTTTTCCTACATCTGCATTCGTATTTGGTTGATAATCATATCAAGATTTGACTAATCTTTTGATTTTAGAATTAAATCTTGTTATGAATAAAAAGTGCATAATAAATATATCTAACATGTTTATATTATATCTATCAATATTGCATTGGTAGATTATACAGTAGTAAATACTATTGCTTACTAATATTTCTTATTTTTAAACGGCTAAACTTATTGGTTTGCCTAGAAAGGGAATATAGCAGAGTACGTTTGTAAATTGTACATATACATTCCTAAGACTTTCAATTACACGTATTACGTGATATAATTACAAAATTAAAAATACAGAACATGTTAGCTGTTTATCTGATTCCTTGTAAGTTTTACGTTTCTCTATTAGTTTAATTGGTTTATCAGTAATTCATTTCTTTAGTATTGATTAATATATTTGCGTAGCAGATAAGTGTCTTCCTAAACATTTATTTTTATATACATTCGTAAGTTTGTTTTTGCTATATATACGAGGGCGACCTGAAATGTTTCCGGAATCGACAAGAAAAACACAGTATTGGTGTGTTTTTTTATTTTTCGATGCAGTCTCTTCGAAGATCAAGCCATTTTTCAAACGGTGCTCCAGTCTCTTCAAACCGTCGGGAAAGTAGAATGTTTCGAGGTGTGCAAAATAATTATCTGTAGTGGCGATGACCTCATTTGAGGCAAATCTCTTTCCTTCCAGTGATTTTTTTCAGGTTTGGAAATAGGAGAAAGTCGCTGGGGGTAAGGCGCGGTGAATATGGACTAATGCGTAGCGCAACTCATTCAATTTGGACACGACGATGCGGGATGAATGAGCCGGTGCATTGTCGTATTGGAAACACTTTTTTCCACTGTAAACGAGGCCGTTTCTCCTTCAATACTGCATCGAATCGGGTCAATCAATCGCTGTAGTATTGCCCCGTGATCGTTCTTCCCTTCTGCAGATAGTCGACGAGGATCACACCTTGGAAATCTTCCCGGCCGATGGAACGGTCTTTGTTTTCTTCGGAGCCGAAAAGATCCACTGTTTCGACTGTTCCTTGGTCTCCGGTATGTAGTGGTGGATCTATGTCTCATCCACGGTTACGAAACGCATAAAGAAATCCTTTGGATTGCGTTAGATCCTGGCTAGACGCACCTCCGAAACGGTCACCGATTTCGTTTTTGCTCCGATGTGAGCAAATGGGTTACCCATCGCGCCGAAAGCTCTTTCATACCCAAAATTCCGTGTAGGATATGGCCAGCGCATTCTTCTGAGATGCCTGTTGTCTCTGCTACCTCTCTCAGCTTCAATCAGTGATCGGCTAACACATCATCAATCTTATCGACCATTTCATCGTTGGTAGCGATTTTGGGCGTCCACTGTGTGGTTCGTCACTTGTGTTTGTACGGCCACGTTTGAACTCGCTCACCCAGAAGCTGATAGTCGGAAATGATGGTATACATCCGCCGTGAACCTCTAGCAAAATATTTCTGACTTCCGTGGCCGTTTTCCCAGCCATCCAAAAGTGTTTTATCACTGCACGAAATTCGATTTTATCCATTTTTGCGAAACCGCCTGATTTGCTACACAAAACACACTCTTAAACAACAACTATTGATGGTAAACGTCTGAAATTTTGACGGTTACCCTTGTCCATCAATGAAATATTTCAGGTCGCCCTCGTATATATTACGACGATCAACTGTTTTTTGCTGTGTGTGTAATCATTTTTACCATTTTTACGAAACTGTCTGACTTGCTAGACAAAACACTCTTAAACAACAACTATTGACAGCAGACGTCTGAAATTTTGACAGTTGCCATAAAAAGGTTGTTCTTGCCGACCAATGAATCCACTTCAACCTTCGTGCGCCATCTCTTGCCGATTCCAAAACCTTTTCAGGTCGTCCTTATATATATATATACACTTCGTCCATTTTCATTTTATACCTACGTCATTGACTTTTATTCGTATGAAAAAAATCGATACATCTGGGTCAGATTAAATACCATATAAACATTTAATTTGAAAATAAATTTAATGTATTGTGGAGCAAATTATTTTATTTTAACAAAATTAATTATCTTTTGATTTATTAATGTTTCACAACAATTATTTAATGGAAAATATATTAATTTTAATATCTAACATATAACTGAAATAGGTTAGGAATTTTAAATAACAAATATGGACCAATATGTGAAGGATTAAAGTAGATTTGGGTCGAATTTTTATTTTTAATAAATGACACTTGCTGTAAATGTTTATATTTATTATATAACTTGAATAATGCAGTGGTATACACCACTATCCTTGTCTGTCATTCTAATGAAATCAAACCAAGTAGATCGTTGTCTGTGAGACAACCGCAAATGCTGCTTCCTTTTTCAGCAATAGTACTTGAGAAAGATCGTCAAATGAATAAATTGTCTTAACTTAGACGACAAAACAATGACGCAGGTATAAACTGAAAGTGCTTAAAGGAAGTAATAGCTACAGCGGGAACTTATAATAATTTGCGATTTAACTCAATTTCAGCTTATCACTGTTTATTGGCAACACATACAAATACACTTACATATGTATGCTTTTATAGTTGTAATTATTCGCAAAGTAATTTGTCGACAAACTAAATACTGATTACTGTTTAGAAACGCCGGTTTCTCCTTTGCGCCGCTTCGTAGTAATGCTAACGAAATAAGTAATGTTAAGAAATTAATGATAAGCATATAACTACCTTCGATACTCGAAGATATTTGGAAGTTTGAACATAGTCGTCTTCTGTTCGGGCACGCGCTGTTGTTTATTTATTTTACATATTTGCCTAACTCTTTTCAAACAAAGGTAATGGATAACAGTAACTTGCATAGCATAAATATGTGTTCATTAGTGTAATTAAAAGATAACAATGTTGTTGATCAAAACAACACAGTTTATTTCCTAGGCAATATTAGTAAGTATTACATCGCAAAAGTAATTTACAGCAAATCAATTTTTTTATTATCCTTCTAAGTGACAACTAAAACTCTACCCCCCCATACACAGCTTTCATATGTTTACCCCTAAAAGCGTTCGAAAATTGTTGTTGGGAAGTTTCTATTACGTGGCACCTACACCCATACTACACACCACATCCTTTATTTTCGAACTTCTGCGAACGAGGGAAAGCATACAGATATATAGATAAAATTCGTGTTGTGCCAAAACTCAAGCCCGTTGATTATATAGTCAGAGTGCAACACTGTAGTTGGTTTGAAAATCACATGAATGGTGATAATATCCTTCATAAATCCTTCCTCTAAAGATGGATTGGTTCTACTTTAATGGTTTTATTAACAAACCACGCGTACATGGTCTAGTGAAAGCCCTTATATCATGGTACAGAAACCATTTCATTCTGAAAAGGTTGGTCTTTGAATAGCAGCTACAGCAATTTTTTTAATAGAACATCCCTGTATATCAGCATTCATATGCCTTCTACTGGAAAATTAGGGTCACTTTGTGTACGATTGACTCAACCTATATTCAACTGTTTTCGAAGTGTCTGTTACATTTTATAATTTTATTTCATACTGTATTATTCATATTAAATAGTATGCCATTTGTTTTAAATAATACTTACACACTTATTTTCATTTAGAATACTCCTGTTTCTTTTTGTTTTATACATTGAGTAAATTGAGCTATGAATCAATTTATATATCTCATTTGTGCTATTAGAAGCGCTGTTATTTTAAAACTTCCAATAATTTTCTTTTCTAAGTGCAAATACTATGCAAAATGAATTAATTCCTTATTTATTGGAAATTTGATTTTCTTTTGATTTTTTACTGTAGTCTATTTGATATAAATTTAATGAAATGCATGTTAAAGAGATATCTTGACAGAAAACACGCATTATATTGTCACAATTCAGAGAATATGAAAGTGACTGCCAAAAGAATTCAGCTGACAAATAGAAAAGTGTTTGTATTAAAATTGTTATTTTGAATGCCTAGTTATCGTAAATCAATCAAAAGCCACCAGGTGCTAGGCCACATAGAATACCGCATAAAGTCGTTATAAAATATCAGGAACTTAAAAATAATAAAAATTTTGAACTGTACAGTGTTTCATTTAAAATAATTACAAAAACAATTGAAAATATGTGCAGATAACCTCAAGCAAAGTGACCATTCTGTCGAAGCTAAATTTGTATTAATATACACGATGTCATATTAGAAAAACGTATATACAACCTTGATGTCACTTCTTTTTTAGTTTGTCCTATATGTCAACATATTTTTAAATTGTACTACTTGTAGACATAAATGATTTTTGTAAAAAGCGTTCAAATAAATTTTACCTCTAGTAGTCCATTCCGATAAAAATTTTTGTCGCAGCTTATACTATTTTCAGTTGCTTTGGTTGTCAATTTAACAGAGTATTTGTAATGTCATTCAAATAGCTTATACTAAACAAAATTCGTATTAGGACTTTCAGTAACAAACTAAGACATAATTACAATTTCAAAGGCGGCTTTGAGCTAAAATTTATTTGAACGCATGTTCTATGGAATTTTGTTGTATTACTTATCAATATTAAACATTTTTTTGCAATTGCCCTAACCCGGGTAGCATGTGCAGAATTCGCGAAGATCGTAAGCGATGAGACTCGTAATCACGTAATTACTATATACGATCCTTGTGATTTTGTAAGCTTTAATTATGTGTGTTGATTATTCTCTAACGTTGGAAATAATTAAATAAATAATTGTATGGATAAAACTATATAACGCACCTCACTTATTCACGATGCATCTATTTTTACAAGCATATGTGTTTTTACATTTTAGAAGTTACATACAGGACGATTCAAAAAGATAGACAGAACTTCCATTGGCTATATGCCCAGAACTATAGATAGGATTCAAAATCTGTAAATTACATTTGATTGTACACACATTTAGTTTATAGGTGTTAAATGTGCCCTTCTGTTTCGCTGATATCTAGATGGTAGGTGAATAAATTCACCGTTGCTGTGATACGGTTTCTTAAAATTTTGGAGAAAAGATGTACATAAACGGCATCTTTTACGAATTCTCATAGGAAAGAATCGCAGGGTATGAGATTAGGAGACATCGGTACCTTGAACTGAAGTGCTAAGGCTCCATTCCCCATGTGATCTATCCCTCATCGAGGCGGGGATTAAGTTAGGAACCGTCAAACATTCAGATGCTAACGGGGTGGCCCTCTTAGAAAATATAATCTTCAGAAACTTCATTTATTTGAGGAACAAGTCAGTTTTGCAGTGTTCTAAGATATATTATTCCAGTAATCATGTTTTCATCAAAAAAGAAAGGTACGTAAATTTTTGTTAGCAATATGGCATAGAAATCTTCTTTCTCGTTAGAGACTCACTTTTACTGAATCAAATGAAAAAACTCTTGTGTTGCATAGCAGCCATTCTGCTTATAACTGTGTTGTACGGCGCTGGTGTTCTCCAGATGTAGTACTTGAAACATTCTAATATCCTCTTTCAAACGTAATTTACAACGTGTAATACAGCAATTATAGCTAAATGAAATTTTGTCCATCTTTTTCAATCGTCTTACATATGATAAACCTCCCAACCTCTAATTGAAAAATCTTGTAAAATCGGCTGCAAAGGTAGAGAATTAGCAGCAAATATTTAATCATATCAAAATGGGATACCATCATATACTATAGTATAGCACAGCAAAATTAGATAATTTGCATGTTATCACGTAATTTAACGTTTACCTGTAGTCTTCACTATGCATTTCTTGTATTAATGATTCTGCTTCTTCTTTAGTTTGACAACCTAATGCTAAAACACCAAATGTTATTATATTTGGCTTTAATCTGATAGTTGTCATCATGTTTAGTACTTCCTGCAACAAAACAAAATACATAAGAATTTAATTAATGGTTTTAACGATAATGTACCTTAGCTAAATCATAATCGAAGCGCATGCTTCGTTTCTTGATTAACATGTTATAAAAATCCACATCTGGTTTTACGTTCAACCTTTTTATTGCAGCTAATAATTCTTTCTCTGCAGCTAGTGTGCTTGGTATAGAATCTAATAATTGAGTGAATGTTTTTATATTTGGTGTACAATGATTTTCTTGCATATTTCTTAAAATTCCAGAAAAACCACCTATTAACAATAGTCTATCTTCTGGTTTTGTAATTTCTGATACTGATAGAATATCGCCTAAATGTGGTACTCTAGCAATTAAATTCGGCCTGTTCCCTTCTACATTAATAGTATTTTCAATGCTTTGTATTGTACTGTTCACATTTTCAGGAAGATTCTGATTTTGATCTACTATATTTTCCGGTGAAACAAGCAAAAAGTTCTTATTTGCAACCAAATTTTCTAATATACTTTTTGAAGTTTCCACATCGCCCAAACCGCAATCTCGTACGCAACGTAATAATAAATTATAGCTATAAACATTAGGTGTTACATTCTTTTGGATAAATTTCCTCCAAACTAATAATGAATGTCGAAACCCAGCCTCCTTGTCTGCTATACAAGCTTGGAGCAAAAAATTTAAGGTACCTTCTTTAATTGGTATTTTTTTCTCTTGCATTTCATCTACTAAGCTGAATGCCATTTGAAGATCTCCACAACGGCCAAATGCTTTGATCATAGCATTATAGTTTGTGTCATTTGGTTCATATCTCTTCTCAATCATGATTTGCCTCAAATGATGTGCTCTATTTAAGCCATCTTCTGGCCAAGGACTGTTTGCGCAAGCATTAAACAATGCAGTATATGTACCACCAGTCACTTTTAGATTTCGTTGTTTCATTTTATTATAAAGTGAAAAGGCTTTCTTTGTATAACCAACTCTTCCACAAGCTCCTAGCAATAAATTATATATATAGTTTTCTGGTTTTACACGGTCTTCTTTTAACATTCGTACTTCTAAAATATCTATTGCTTCCTTTATTTGTCTCTTTCGTATAAAAGCCTTGATTATGTCTGCGTACTGTTTTGTTCTGAGCTTTTTGCTAGGATCTGGAGGGTTTTCTAAATATTCTTCCTCTTTTAAGTCGCCTGCATCAACTTCTTCTACGTTACTAGATTGACTTCCAAATGTATCAGGATCATCTTTAACCTTTACAAGATATTCTTCTTCTGTTAGGTTCTTTCTTATGTTTAAATCTGGAGTTTGTTGAAGTGTAGTTATATGCTTACAGCTACAGATACTAATATTATTTCGTAGTAAATTTTTATTCATGCACTTCCCTCTTAACCTATTCGCTTTTAAAGTATGCGAAATAAATAATTTTATTATATTTCGGTGGAACATGTTTATTGATAGTATCTTTTAGAAAACATACTAAAAACTAAAGCTTTGTGTGTTGAGCATGTTTTGAGGTTAACTTTTTATAGTTGTTTGTTTTCACGTTCTGCATTTGCCAAAGTTAAGTAATGGCGCGTTTATTCGAAAATAAAATAATTTGCACTATTTGAACAATAGAAGTTCATATTAATATATCTAATATTTTTATTAAATTTTAATAAACCTAAAATCATTGTACTTAAAATGTACTATCTACTAAGAATTTTACGTACTAAATGATTAACTATTACATTTTATTCCATTTTATTTCTTTTCAAACCTATTCATATTTTCTACAAAATGTTGTTCATGTACTCATAAAATTACTGTAGGATTTAAGCATTGTCTACATTGCACATAATGCAAAATTTGGACTGACTGGAATTCGCTTAATTCAAGTTTTGCTGCTACTCACTTCTATATCTACTACATCTATACAGTGTGAATCTCTTGTGATCAAGTTGCAATTTACAATTCTTCAATCACTTTTCATGTGAACTTGAATAGATTGCAAAAATATTTCTTCCTTTCCAGGTTCCCAAGAAAATAATACCACCATATTAAATTAGATGATTCCAAACGCCAATACAAGTTAAATTTAGATATTTTTTTTGATGTTAAAGTAATAGAAGTAGCAAAGTATAATTTATAAATAATCATCTTCAGAATTCAACTGTACACATAAATCAGTTATCTACTATCTTTGTACACAATAAACATAATGTAAGGAAATTCGACAGTGTTAAACGTATCCGACTATGAGTAGGTGTTTAAAATCTGGTCACTATCATTTTATATAGATGTGATGTATATGTGAGCTAGCTATATGAGATGTATTGGGTTTAGTTTAACAATGAAGACGTATTTTAATGCTTTCCATAAAGGTACGTGAACTTAAAAAAATGTACAAATTTTCGTTATTCCGTGTTTCGATAAATATACTTGTAAATATGCTTAGAATGACAAAATATGGTTATTTTTATTTTAATCTTTTAAATATTGCATGAAAGTTTTTAATGACATTTCTTCTTTTTTGTTGACAGTTGCGTTCCAAAGGTTTCACAGATATCTATTAGCACATTTACCTAGATGGATACCTATTAATTAGACAGTAAAATTTTGTTACCTATAGTCTAATTATTTGAGGAATAAATGCACGTCATCAATCGACAATGACGTTAGGTAATCTCTTGTCAAATCAAAATGTAAACACTAGTTGTACCCGTAATTATAAACAGCTAACAAAATAAATATTCCTAGACCTAAGTCGTATATCTACTATTTAAGTTCTTATTGTCATAATTATGTTTTATAATAAATGCGTAACGTAATATGTAAGTAGCTATTATTTCAGATTTTCGGTTTATGCTAGTAATGAAACGTCATATCAGCGTCACTTATGACGTGCATTCATTCCTGGAAAAATTAAACCATACCAAGAATGTGTCCATAGAATTTTGGAAGAGTTTGAAAATAGTCGTTTATTTATTTGATAGAAAGCGAGATTTTCCTAAAATATAAAGATGCATACAAAACTAACGCTATTTTGTTATATTATTCACTCAATTTTTATTTGAGATATTTATAGCTATATTTGACAAATGATAAGGCGTGGAAGGATGTGGTCGATGTCTATTGGAAATTGTTATTTATTTATATCTACATACATATGAGAACCAAGTATATAATTGAATAATAATAATATTACTATACATAATAATTGGTGGTTATTACTATTTTACATATGTGAAAATACACTTTTTTGTGTAATTTTTTAGGATATATTTTCCGTAATAAAATTTATAAAAATGTTTTTGAGTTTAGTAATTTTAGAAACAAGCGCGGAAGACCTTAGTTTCGTAGTGTTTGTATGTTTAATGTTATTTTGTTGTGAATACAAAGAGAATTTATGTTTATATAACGCTCTCATTAATTAATTTACATCACGAGCTTTTGGAATTTAGGACTGAGGTTTACGTACATATGCACCTATAACGTTCATATCGTTAAGGTTGTATGACCGCTATTGAATGGTCGATGCTTAATAATAGTGATGAAGTTTTTATTTTTGTTTTATTTAGCGACCACAGACGCACCAATCGTTGGGATATTATCTCAAGAAACCTTCTCCGTGAATCAATTTTTTCCACAACAAAAATTTCATAGTTTTATAGCGGCGTCTTATGTCAAATTTCTGGAAAGCGCGGGAGCAAGACCCATACCAATTATGTAAGAAGATGTTCGTTAATTTTCCCTAACAAATTTTGATTAACTTTTAGGATCGGAAAAGAGAAAAAGTATTATGAAGATCTAATGAAACATACTAACGGGTATGAACTTTTTATATACATCACTTAGGTAAATGCAGTTATATATCGTCGGAAGATGATAGTTATTTTAGTTCTGCTAATGCAATTTTAAATTTATGTGTATCTTATAAATTCAACCCGGAAATCAGATTTTATTTAGATTCCACTTTTTTTTTAAAATTTAAGAATTTTGTTTCCTGGCGGAGCAACATATTTCAATCAAAGTGACGGCTACGCCGATGCCGGTCAGATCATATATAACTTAGCAGTAAAGATAAACGAAGAAGGAGACTACTATCCACTATGGGGTACATGTTTAGGTATGGAGTTGTTAATTCACGTTGCGCTTAATGGCAAAGAAGTTAGATCAGACTGTTCAGCTAAGGGAATTTTAACATCGCTAAACTTTAAAAAAGGTGCAGTTGTAGTTTCGATTGTTTATCTTTTTATTGAATTCTGCATTAGTTTACTTTTTAATTTTTCAGAAAGTTTGATGGGGTGATTTATACCTTTACTTTTTTAGATATTAAAACTAGTAAATTATTCCGCAACGCCACCAACGACATGCTAGACAAGCTTTCCAGATTTAAAATACTGTATAATAGTAATATTTTTTGTTTACGTGAAGAGACGTTTCAACAAAACAAGTTGCTGGAAGATTGGCGGATTTTGGCCACTAGCAAAGATAAGAATGATTTTGAGTTCGTCTCAGTTTTCGAGTCTTTGAAATATCCATTTTACGGCGTCCAATTCCATCCAGAAAAGGCAAACTTTGAATTCAAAGAACATGGCAATATACCGCACAGTTTGGAGGCAATTGCCGTGTCGCAGTTCTTTTCAAATTTTTTTGTAGGAGAGACAAGAAGAAACAACCACAGGTATCCGGACAGGAAAAGCGAAGAAAAGGCTTTAATCTATAATTATTCACCGTATTTTATGGGTCTAGAAAGGAGCAGTTACATGCAACTATACATGTTTAAAAAAGAGGATGAGTGAATTACCTACATATGTGAATATGCTTTATAGTGTAATTAATTTATTTTTATTTATTAATACTGTAATACTGTAAGGTTCTTGAACTTGAGTGGAAGTAGTAGATATTCTCGTTAGGTTTAAGGTGATAAAAGAATTAATAAGAATCTGATTTTTTGAATGCATTTCTATCAATTCTTCCATTACCTTGATTCTACGACTTAACTTGTAATAGTTTGCCAGAGCGTCTTGATTTTTAGGTAGCCATGTATTATTACTCAATTATTCCATATTCGTGATTTAATTAACGAATATGGAAATTGTAGTAAAACAAAATAAATCTTTTTGAAATAAAGTGTTTGTTTATGAAACCCTGCCTAGTCAAAGAAATAAATTTGTTCCGTCACTGTGACTTAACATATCACATGATATGAAAACAAGTTTTAATGGTACTACATACAATTGTTGATCATTAAATTAGGACCACTAGCAAATTATGTTAATTCCATATATAAAGCAGATAGAAAACAAGAGACATTATGTTTGGGGTGTTTTCTACTCCGATGACTTACCATTCATTAATTCCTTTTCAGTGGTATATTTGCCCAAGAATACCACTTTCTTTTAAAACATTCCACGCCGTATCTATTAGATTTTCGAACAGATTACATTCTATGACACAGGACATTGTTACACATAAATATGAGTGGACTGTTTGTTTCACCTAATTGTTCAACATATGGTAATAAATAATAAACATTTGTGCTGTTTTTGTCCAATGGTTTTTTGCAGTGACCCTAGAGTTTGTATTGTAATGCATGACCATATCATTACAAGGTATCGATGTTCTACACTATTTATAGTCTTTTTTATAATGTTCACCTGAGTGTCTTCTGATTTACTGAAGACACTCAGATACTGCCTGGAGTTTTGATTTGAGACTCAATATAAGTTTGAGAAAATAATCAGAAATTTTCGAAAATGATGTATATATTTAAAATAAAAATAATCATATTTTGATAATAGATTATTTTTTATTTATCCTGTTATATGAATATAGCATCTAATTGTAGTAAAAAAGAGGAACTGAAGGTTGGGATAGTTACCAAGTGATATTATGTCTTTCTGGTTAGTTATGAAACCGACAAAAATTAAGCAATTAGGGGGCGACTGCAATATATCCTTCCGGGGTCCTAGTTAAATAAACCTTGGGGTCAAATGTAAGTTTGAATTTGTCAATGTTGGTAAAATTAGCTGTGACAAACAATCTAATAAAAGAATTTTCACGTGGAAAATAGAAATTTTTTGCTTGTTGCACAACTTACTGAGGCAATTTGTCTACACATCACTTTATGCTTTTTCTAACAATGATAGCATTCATTTTTTCAAATACTAGTCTATTTTTGTTTTCCGACTGAATGGTTTACTTCTGATTTAAATGCATGCATTCAGTAAAAGAAACTAAAAGTAATGGAACATATGAAGAAAAGCATGATACCTTTGCGTTAAATAGTATTAGAATTTCATTGATATGAAAATTCTCGTTGACGCTAGTAATAATAAAATTACTATTCTCTTGCAAATTACCAACCCTATTCAATTTCTGAAAAAATAAATTCCTAATCGTAATTTCATCGCTAGAATTTCGCTCTTGACGGCTGAGAAACGGTAATAATTAATATTTACCGTAATAACTTTTATGAACGTAATTTTTGAAAATTTCTAATTTTTTTTCTTTTAATTTGTTTAACGAATTAAAAATTGAGGCGGCAACGGAATACGCTTGGTACGTTGTATTAAAGTAAACGTTATAAAGAAGACCGTACCGTGAAAGTAGTGGGACATTCACCTTTTTGAACGATTTGGTCATAGATTACAACACAAGGGTCAAGGCTACTTATTTACTGTATTTTATAAATGAACTATGGGTCAAATACAAAGCAAAAATGTTTTAAAATATCATTTATTCCAATATATTGTATGATTAGATAGCACTAACAGCCATACACAAGCACGGATGATGATGCTCACTGTCATAGAGCAGATTCTATAAAAAAATATCAAAACTTACAAGATTTGCCGTTGCTGGATTAACCCGCAAATTCTTTAGAGGTAAACCCAGTAGAAAATGTATGGAATGTTTCAAAAACATGGTATTCTTTGGGGAAATGTACCAGTGAAGGAGATTTAATGAAAAATACTATGGAAATGTGAGAAATTAGCGATGAAATAAGATTGGTAATACAGAAGTATGGTCAAAAATAGTTGCTGAGGTGGCCAATGATTATATATAGGTTATTAATTAGTTTTTAGAGAGATGGAAGGAGAAAGATATCCGCTATTTTGAAAGTTTTTGGAATCGTTTTGTTGCCTTCATCCATATTTCCAAGGATGTAGAAAATAGATACTTTAATCACGATGATAAGTTTAAAAAAAATCTTACATAACAATTAACAGCTAGTAATTGTAATTAACAACCACATGTTAAAGCAGTAAGTATCACTTGTGTATGTATTTTTTTATTATATCATGACTGTACTTTAGTTTCAGATTCCAAAAGTAACGTGTTTTACGAAATGCATGATTCCAGGTATACAATGATTTACTGTAATATTTTGTGAAGCGGATATTTTAAATATGCAAAGTCTTAACATACGAAATTCCTATAGTAACCTGCAAATTTGAGACACCTGTATATATTCGTAGAACGTTGTTGGAGTACAAACATGAAATACAAGCCGATCCACTTAGCGTTCTGTATGATAAACAATTTCGATTTATCAGTATCAGTTGAGTTGTGGTTATTAAACGAATATGTTGCTTCTTTGTGTATTATTGTCGTTCTCACAAATACTACTAGCTACCGATGTACCTATCATCGGAATTTTGTCTCAAGAAACTTACTCTGTAAATCATCTCTTTCCTGGAATTGATTATCAAAGTTTTATTGCAGCTTCCTATGTGAAATATTTAGAGAGTGCTGGAGCCAGAGTTGTTCCTATAATGTAGGTGATGTGAATGTAAATGCAATGTCAATATCGTCTAGACAATTATCTAAGAGCTTTGAAGGTTGTGACTTGTCTAACGCCAGTTATAATATAAAGGTCATATGTTAGTTTAATCGAAAAGTTTAAAATCTTAGTTTGTTTCTTTATAAATATACTTGCTATTATATTACATCTTTAAGTTTTGAAAATACTAACATGTGAAGTGTTCCATATGAATCTAGAAATAATACATTTTTGTAGTCAGTTAATTTCAGTTTCTTTTCTTTTTAGGATAGGCAGAAACAAAGATTATTATAGAGAATTGATTAATAGTACCAATGGGTAAGATTATAAAGCTTTTTTTAGTGACGTGTAACATGATACTATTTTTTTGTTAAATAAGGATTTTGTTCCCTGGAGGTGCTACATTCTTTAACCAAAGTGATGGGTATGCCGACGCTGGTCAAATAATCTACGACATAGCTTTAGAATTAAATCAAAATGGTGATTATTACCCAATTTGGGGTACTTGTTTGGGCATGGAGTTAATGATACACGTTGCTCTTGGAGGAAAAGAAGTGAGATCGCACTGTTCAGCGACAAAGGTATCGATGCCTCTTGAATTTAGAAAAGGTATTGCTGAATTCATTAAAATTTCTCTATGCCTATATTTTATTTCAAATTTTTTTTTACAGATTTCCGATCTAGTAAGTTATTTTCAAACGCCCCAGAAGAAACTATTAAGGATTTATCCTCTCTCAATATTACTTACAATAGCCACAATTATTGCTTAACCGAAGAAACGTTTAATGAAAATAATCTTTTACCAGACTGGAGAATCATATCCACAAATAAAGACGTAAACGGTTTCGTATTTATATCGGCTTTCGAGTCTAATTGGTATCCTTTTTACTCTATCCAATTTCATCCGGAGAAAGTAAATTTCGAATTCAGAATCGGTGCTAATATTCCACATAGTATTGAAGCCATAAAATCGTCTCAGTATTTCGCTAATTTCTTCGTTGAAGAAACTAAGAAGAATAATCATAAGTATCCGGATTGGCAAAGTGAGCAAAACGCTTTAATCTACAATTATTTACCACATTTTACGGGCATACAAAATAGCACGTATCTCCAGTTGTACATGTTTAAGGAAACCAGTGAAAACAATCTGGTTTTGATTTAAGTTAATAATGCCAAGTTAAACTTGTTATTATTTGCATATATATTAAAATAAAGGTAATAATAAACGAAAACGTATATATTTAATAAAAACCTATAACCCCATCCATAAAGTTATTGTACGTAATTCACTTATTTCTTGGTTACTTTCTAAATGCTTTGGCGTTTACTTATTTGGAAATCTGGCATATTTTCACGAAACACGCAATTGTTGGTGAAATATTCTATTTTCCTGTGTGTTTTCCGAATTTGCTACAGAATTCGCATAAAACTATATTTTACCATATCCGAGAAAATTAAATAGCTGTCGATAAAATCTTCCAAACAAAACCAATTAAATTTGATTAAAATTTTGAGTTTTCTCTTAAAAAAAAACGTGTTCTTTAATAAATGAAAAGAATGTGTTAGAAAAGATTTAAATTTTTTTTTAGATGTCTATTCGAATATACCTTCGCCATTAAGATTCCTAATAATTGTGTTTATTTTTCCTAATGATTCCCATAAAAATAGTAGCTTCCAATCACGTGCCCCTCCGTATGATTACTGGCTGAAGAGGAAGTAGAACGCTAGGTAAATTGTCTCTCTAGAACTAAATTCACAATGGAGCTTTTAATAAGATTTCTAATAAGAGTATTTATTAAAGAAAGATAATATCTGACTTCTTCTTCAATATGATTTAGTCCATGCTCCAATCAAGTTCTGTGAATTAAATTCAAGTAAAAGATTTCTAAATTGCGGGTTGCCTTCACCATATATGTTGCGGTTTCTGTAAGCAATAATATAAGTCTATTATGGTATCAATTCTGATTTGAAGGTCTGCAGGATCGGATATCTGTACCTGATAAATTGAGTTCTTTAAGAAAAAGTTCGATAAATGGCATAATAATTTTTTGTCGATATTTTTCTCATGTTAATATACCGTTAAGAAAATCGGGCTAATAATTCTCCTTCGGCTAATTTCACACCACACACCAATTTTCTACGGATGAAGTGAGGTTTCAACATAAAATCATGTGGTTTCTCAGTAGTACACATTCTCATATTTTGTGAGCTCATATACATTCAGATAAAATCATGATTCGTTAGAAAAAAAGGTTTTGTCAAGAAGGTCATTATCTATTTCTTTGATTTTTTGATAACAGCTCATACGATATGGAAATAAATGTAAGTCGTTCTTCAGAATTGTATAGAAGGTGTCAATTAATACACCCACTCGTTGTATTAATAATCGCATGGAAGTTAGTGGTGTATTATTTATAATTTCCCTTACATTGTTAACTAGCTCTTCCGTGCGCATTTTCGGCCAACCACTCCTCCTTTCTGTTTAACACTCTCTGTTTCCCTAAAAGCCTTAATGCAATGTTTAAGTATATGCTGAAAACTATCGTACTCAAGGACGAAGTTCGGAAACCCATTTCTAAATTCTTCTAAACAATCTTTAAGAGAGTACTGCCAATACTGTCTGTCAATCTTGCATCTGTTTCGAAAATAAGATTCAACCATGAATGATTTGTGTTGTATAGTAAAAACCATTTTAAATCATTTTTAAATTACAATACAATTTTAACAAGTTCCTATCAACTATGTATTTGGACATAGTAGTATTCGCGCAAATTAAACAAAATTGCGTTGAAAACTAATTCAACTGGAAATAGTATAACTTATGACATAAGTTTTTATTGGACTGAACTACTAGAGGTAAAATTTATTTGAACGCCTTTTATTATTTATATAAAATGATGTAGATGTATTACACTGATTAAAGTTAGTTTTGCATATAATCCGGTCTCTAGTCATAACTAACCCTAATTATACATTACAAGTATAAACAGTCATATGTCTGCAACGTTTGTTTCAAATTTAAAATTGGTTATTAATTCGTAATATGATTTTGACCTGTACCACGATCAGATAGTATGTTTTCTCAAGTCTATCGATTAAAATAAAAATGACAGTGAACGAGGACGTTGCGCATCTGATGACATTAAAAAATAAATCTCTAATCACATGTTGCCTCAGGTAAGCACGTGGCTGATCGCGATGTTAAGGTTATAGAAAGTCTATCCTGGTTTATTTTTAGCCAGGTGGCGTTTAGAAGTATTCCGGATCTACTGGATTTAGGTATCGATGCAGGCGGGGATTCACGCGGTGAAAATAATTGTTTTATTGTACTTAATTATACATGAATTATATAAAGTCCATACTTCCATATTTGTGTATGGTAAACGAAAAGAGGATAACAGTTGAATAAAATCATGCACAGCATTGCATCTAATAATAGTGCTTTTATAAACTCATTTGTATAAATGGAAGCGAAACCAAGCGGATATTTTACAAATGGTTCATTGAATTGCAGAAATGTTTCCATTATTACATGAAGAATGTAGTCATCTATATATTTTTTTTGCCAATGACACTCTATGTATTGAATACTGGTATAAGTTATTTTTTAACCGCGTATTGTCTTCATGTGTATATTTGGAATCAATAGAAATCCGTTTATTTTTAAACATGGTAGTGGTTGTTTGTGTTTTCAAGGAAATTCGCTTTGTAATAGGTATCACAAATGTGTAAGTACATAAGTACTCAACTTTGCGTACATTTAAAAAGATCATTGATGGTACGGTCCAATCTGAGGTTACTTTCTAAATTTATAATTTAGTATTTTTTCGTTTTGGTATTGGAAATTTTCAATGAGATGAAATAATAGTTTTACGTTTTCTTATGTTATATATTTTTTAAAATAAGTTTTGGAGTTTTCATAAAAAATAGAATATGTAAATTTTAATGAGTGGAATTTACCGTACAAATTGAAGTAACTTTTGCAATCTACTACAATAACGAAAATGCATCTGGTTGAAAAGATCGAAATTTTGAAGCTACATATATTGTTTTGGATTTAATTGTTATCGATTTTGACAGCATTTCAACATTCAAGATTTAAGTCCAGTGGCGGCTGGTGGTCAAATTTACGGGGTGGCCATATTGGCAAAGCCTGTATCTTATCTGAGCTTGAACTTCAGAGTAATTTTTCGTTTTTCAGGATCTATGAAATGAATGATAGTACATCGATTGTAACCAATTACATTGTATATATCTGCTTTTCTTTTGGATAGTGAGCAAGGAGAGCACAGACAGCCTCCCTCCCCCCATTGAAAGAAAGGGATCGCTTACGTTCGGGAATAACATGCATACAATGGTTAGTAATTTGACAGTTTCCGTTAATGTTTCATCAAAATTATTATTTTCACATCACGAAAATCATTACTTAGAATTCGTTTCTTTAATTTTATGATTATTTATGGAGAATTATTTTTAAAAGTTCCAAATTAATCATTATAAAATAGTTCGCCGCAATTTTGTATTACCTATGTCACAAACTTTCGAATTCACTCGACGCTTAGTTTGTTTATCCTATTTTGCGAACGTTAGTAAAATATACAAACGCCTCTAGAGATAAATCATTAAAAACTTTATCTTGAATCATTTGTATTGAAGTTTTGAAAGAGTCCATGCATGTCTTCAACTTTTCTACAAAAAGTATATCACAATGGAGCATTATAAGGTGGAGAAAGTTCAATTAAATAGGAAAATATTCACTTTCCAAATAGGCTTTTAAATCAAGTGCTTGACCAGTTAAATGGTAGTTGTACATGGTAAAATTATATGTTCATTAAATTTACGTCTGAAAATTACATGTGCATTGCATTTTATCTATGAAAATTACATAAACATTAAATATTACCCTTGAAAATTACAAACAACATAGTAAATTTGCTGAGCACCATTAATTTTATATAACAAATCGCTGGTACCGAAATCGCCATCGATTTTACATGTAATTTTACTAAATGTCTTTTTAGAATATGGGAGCAATCGGTTTTAAAAGTTTTGTAGAAAATCTATAATGATCTAATGCCTCTAACTCGGTCTAGGTCACCGAAGTAAAAAGACAAGACTCATTTTGTTTATCTTTGTAAGTAGTGTGTATGCTAAATGTATTGATATCGTCAAGTTATTCCCCATACCACTGTGAATATGATTCATTTTCTATTTTTGGGTTGTGTATCTGTAACTATAGTCATATTGCGGCAAGAAATTAATAATTATTAAGTATATTATTTTATTTATATGTACTTAACAGATTTGTTACTTAATGAGTAATTTCAAACATTTAAAAATAAGTGCTATTAAAATGTACGTAATATTGATCTGATTATTATCAGAACAACGCTTGTGGTATAGCTACATACTATCGACACTGGCCAACATAATTTCTTCGTCTCTATATGAGGCTTGTTTTTTACTATTTTGGATGCAAAAATTATTTGACAAAATTTAGTGCATCACAATCAATTTTTACATACCACAGTTGTAGTAAATTATTTCCTTTTTATAAATTTTTAAGGATTTCTTGAAGGAATTGAAAACAATGTAAAATTTTTCCAATGATGATAGTACCTATTTTATTATTATAGTTTAATTAAAAATCGAGATTAACTTAGTTGATTATCAAACCAAGGTTTGATAAAGATCAATACTTTTAATTGTTTACTACTTTTTCTTAAAACTAGGCAAATAAATACATGGCATCCATCATTACAATTACATCACCTATCTCTAGATTATCAGCATAACCAAGCAATAAATTAATGTATTTTCCCTGTATTTTATTTAAATGTGTACGTAGGTACATGAAGTAGCATATTTTTATACCCTAGCAAAATTATGAATAGCACTCTACTGGTTTCAATTATCTACAAATCTCTTTACTTAATATAAATCAAATGTTTTCTGTCATTTGCAAATAACAAATGGTCATCATTAACTATTGTTCTATCCATGTTTAGTTAATCACCGCAAATTATTAGTACAAGTTGGTCGTCGCTTATCACTTTATTCAGTATAATGGAGAGTCTATATATCAAGAAAGAATTTGATGGATACGAAATAGTACCTACGGCTACGCAACGTGACAAACTCAGATCGCTATCGTTGATGGTTATCCTCTTATATTCTATGCTGTTCTGACGTATTTATATTCTACAAAAATTGTAGTTAGAGAACTACTTGTGAGGCAGATGTAAATCATTTATTTCACACCTCTGCGCTTTTTATATAACATTATGTAATAATGTAATTTTACAATACTTGTAATAACTTTGTGTATTGGCTATTGTATCAAACTCAGAAGAATTTAAAGACTAAAAAATGTTAAAATATACAGGATATTTACACAACTTTATTTAAATGTTATGACTAGAGACCGGATTATATTCAAAGTGCATACATTTTATTTTATTTATTTATTATATTTTACGTCTATATGTAGATGTATTACACTGATTAAAGTTAATTAGCGTTAATTAACTTCAATCAGTGTAATACATCTGCATATAGACGTAAAATATAATTAATAAATAAAATCAAATATATGCACTTTGCATATAATCCGGTCTCTAGTTATGACAATAAGGAATATTTTATAAACAGCCAAAATGGCTTCGACACTGATCGCAGTGGCCATGACCTAATACGTTTATTGTTCTCGGGAAAAGACCAGGGGTCGTCCCTATTAGATCTTTTTATTAGAAGAAAGTTTCCAGTGTTATAGAAATTGAGATATAGTTCAATTGCACAAAATTTTTTAGGTAGCGTTAATGGTCAGAAACAAAAGCTATCCCGAGAAATACTGGTTTATCTAATTCAGTTGTTTCGCCGATACAAATGCATATACACAGCACCATTTTTACAACTATGGAAGACACGGCTAAATCATAAAGGCTAATTATTTTCTTTTTGTGGAAAGAGGATGCGAAAATATTAGAAATCGTGTAACATCTGCAAGGAGTATTTGAGGAGTCTTCCGAATTTAGAAATACCATTTATCGGTGAGTGTGTCATATTAAAGTTGGGAGAACATCACCGAAAGACAATCCCCACAATGGATATGTAAATACTTCTGCAAATGGAAGAAATATTATTGCTGTGGAGAATCTACTTAAAAACAACAGACAACACTATTCGTGAAATTACTACTACGCTGATAGGAATAAAAGCACCACAGGTTCATGGTATCTTACGTGGGCTGTTATTTTCAACTTCCGATAGCTCATAACAACAACAAAAGTGTAAATAACAAAATTATTTTTTTCCAAAAATTATGTACAAACATGGTTCCTGTTCTATATAATCATCTTGAAGATTGATGCATCTGTCATATATATGAACGAGCTTTCCAATCCCCTCTGCGTAGAATGTCATCGCCAGCGGGTTGAGATGGTCCGTGACGTGGTTTTGAAGTTACTCTCTATACAATTGATTTTGAAACGTCAGGAAATTCCACATTCAATTTACTGATGGTAAACCATTTTGTCCTCCTTGTCCTCCTTCAACGTGAACACCGGCTCGGCCTTCTTTAAACTTCCTACGCCATTCACATACAACACCATCTGCCATAAAGTTTTCGCCGTATATTCGGCTCATTCTTAGATGAATTTCAACTGCAGTATTCCCTTGTTCTTGAAGAAATCGAATTTCACTACAAAGCTGAAATTTTGGTGGGGAGTATCAATTAGTAGCAACCATGTTTAGGTGTCTGCAACTGACCTGAACAGAAATTCAGTAGAAGAGACTCTTGCAGCTAATTTCAGTATGACTACCAATTTTGGCAATAAATAATAACTATTGATACTTTGCTTTAATCTTGAGATCAAAAATTCGTCCATGGAATGGGAAAGAAGCACCCTCACTTAAAGCATGTACAGTCTCGTCGGTTAGAAAGGTAATGCTTATTGTATTTTGGGGATTATTTTTATGGACCAATAACAATGAACGCTGGTCTATTGCGGTAGGTACTATACTAAAAACGAACTGAAAAGTTGCATAAGGGTCCATTATCGTAATAGGACAATATCGTGCGAAAATCAGAGAATATTTTGAATGACTTGCGCTGGAAGTTATTTCCACATCCAGTTTATTCGCCAAATTGGATTCCCTCTGATTTTTATCTGTTTCCCAATTTGAGAAGAACCACTAAGAGTGTTTTCCATTTCGAAGCTCAAGTGAGCTGAAACGTGCCACAGACAAGTGTATTGGAAAAAATTTCGGAAAATATTTTGAGGATGGTTTTAAAACGATAGTTGGGCGTTGAAATGAATTCATTTTCACGGGAACTATACTGAAAACCTAAATTTTAATATTGATACTCAACAAATACCTTAAAAATAAAACAGCTTGTATACGTTCACATTTATTTTTGCCTATCTAAATACCTTTGTAGTCTATACCTTTATGCAATTCAGTTGTTACTTGAAAGAAAGTTCATGCGTATACTGTTTTAAAATCGTGATCCAGTTTTAGACAGAAAAGAATCCAAAAGTTGTACCGATATCTTTTATTCATTTATTTTATACATTTAATTGATTTATATTTGATAGTATTCAATATGCAAAATAATATTTTAATTTGTAGACAGAAAAAAAACAGTTATATAATAAAGCACATCTTAATCAGAAACAATGCCGTTGTTCTCTAATCATTCTCCAACGCAACGTGACCTAGCCACATTGACATTGTTCTCAGCTGTCATTACTACGACTTAAGAATATCTCGGTTGAGAAACAAAAGTTGCACTGAATATTTCAATATTTATTTCTGTAACTAGACAGACGTTTATATAATGTTGTATTGTAGACAGATGTAGCTTTCTTCTATCGTCCTTACTATCTTAACACAATATATCCAACAGATAATTTTTATGTACATTAATACATTATACAGGCTGTCCTCATACCTAACACTTCCAAAATAGGATTTCGCTTGTTAAAAAAGTTACACGTGGTGAATTATTCCTTAGCATCAGAAAAGTTATTAACTGGTTTTAGGAAATTGTATCTGCCTCAGAAACTATATGTAAAAGCCGACAATTTTTAATTCCTTTTTTACTTAATAACTTCTTTATCATAATACTGTCCAACACAATTTTTGCCGACTTCTGTATGAGACTTATTTGGGTGTGCTGAATCTGAAAATTTTTACCTATCACGTCAAAATTTAACTCTATGCTCTTTGAAGAACCACTAATGTTGTTAAGTTGTTACTTAGAACTGATAAGATATAAGCAAAGTATAAAATTTTAATAGTACATATATTTATTTAAATACAATGTTAGTTACGAGTACAATACAAGTATGTATTTTAATAGTTAAAAAATTACAAGAGTGCTTGTAAAAACACAATAATCACACAAACAAACAATAATCAGGGAGTAAATTTTCGTTTGCTGCACTTTCTGCAGTGTATTTTGATTTGACAGTCTCTTTGAACACTCCAACAGTAGTTGGCCATCATGTAAGGATCCCATCTTACTTAGTACCGAGTTTCCATGATTTTTAATTCCTAATGAAATCTCTGATATTGTTCATCATTTTGTTTGTTTACCAATCCACTCAGTTGACAACGTGTTTTGTTGCTAAAGATGATTTTGTTTTGAAAACGAACATAATCTATTTTTATTGTATTGATGTCGTAGTCCAAAGTTCTCTGGTTTTATTCCTTGCTTTGTCTGAATCGTCTTTAAATAAATATATTTGTAGAAAATTCTGAATAAGGCAACTTTTGAAGTATTTAATTGCTGACAACGACCGCGAATTGAGGCTTTCGAATTTCCAAAAACACAAGCGCTCACAGCTGCAATATTTTCTTCTAAACTGCAACAATTTCTTTAAATTTTAGTTACATGATGAACAATTTTCTTTGTCATAATTTATAAGGGATTTCTTTATAATAATAACATATGGTATTCTAGTACAAAAATTTAAATTGCGGTAAATTTAAAAAGTTATTTTAAATTGGAACATCCCTTACATTTTAAGTTCTCTTTTCAATGTCAATAGGTTCAATGCGTATTATTTTCTCTTCATTGAAGCCAATTTCTTAATCAAAGCTCTTCATCCGAGAGCAGCAGGTGTCTTCGATTATCAAATCTGCTATTTATGTACTTGAATAAGGTAATTGATCTCAATTTGTAATTTCTCGTATCTCGTTATATCTCCCACAGCGATCATTTACAATCAGATGACAGTTATTACCTATTATCGTAAGAGATCCTTTATATACCAAGAAATCGTAACATCATTTGTATTTGTCTGCTGTATTCATTAGAGTTTGTTTGTTATATTTGTTTGTGCTCATTCGGAATGATATTGGCCAGGGTCAAGTTTTTAGAAAAATACGCACATTGCAATTTGCTATTTATTATTGTTATCTTAATACGATTATTTACAGCTGCTGTATTCTATTTTTGGACTAGTAGTGCAATTTCTGACTATATGCAGCATGACCTTTCAAATATTGTCTGAAGTTATTAACGTTATCAGAAATCGTTTTAATTTTCATGATCTACTATATAGTGCTCCTCCATCGATCATATCTCTGTTAAACAATCCATGTTTGAATTAAAACTCAGATAATTTTCACAAATAAAAAGATTGTTATATTATATTTCGGCAATATTATTCTATTATTTATGATTAGGTTACAAGTTCCAAAAGAAATACATATAAAATATATACATACTCACCATATATTTGGTATAATGAACTATTTCTATAACTTAAAAAGAAGGAATATGCGAAAGAATTGCCAATATTATACGTAACATTATATACAATATGTATTGACAATTTTATAACAAGTGGAAATTTGTAACGACTTGAAAATATCAAAATAAACAACATTAAGGTTATGTTTTTCTTCGGCACACTGAAAGGAATGAAATGTCTATTCTAATAGTGCAGTGCTAAGACATAAAACATTGATTCAACCTAATTGTGGCGAAACGGATGATAGTGCTACTTTTATAGCACACATTCTCATTGTTGCCCGTTTAAGATCAACTGCAACTTGTTGAGGTGGAGATGAAAATATTTATGCAATATGCGATGTCTGGAATTTTTAGGAACATTTAAAGTACTTGTCCTTTTGCGAAGGAAAAGACCGCGAGACTCACGAACTGATTGGCGCATTCTCACCACGTTTTTCCTGGTTCTTGACGTCCTTGGTCGCCCCGTTCGAAGTTTGTCCATTTTTGAAACGGTATGTAGCCATTTTTTGATGACTTGAGTACACGATGCTTATATATACTTGCAGCTGTTGTTTTTCAGAACCATTTCTAGTTTTTGCAATATCGTAATAACCATAGTTAAGGTTCGTGAAAATCTAAAACTCTAATG
This sequence comes from Trypoxylus dichotomus, assembly GCA_023509865.1. NCBI lineage: Eukaryota > Metazoa > Arthropoda > Insecta > Coleoptera > Scarabaeidae > Trypoxylus > Trypoxylus dichotomus. Next base: position 38,598,048 of record CM042074.1, on the reverse strand, counting down.
TTGGCCTTATTTGCGAAAGCTATTCGAAAGTGAGTTAACTACAAGCAAAATATTCAGTTGAATATTTATTATCTTGAGTCAATTGAAATAGTTCAACATTTTTCTAAACACTGTATAAACGCTGGAAGCGCATTGCTCATGTTCATAAATAAACACTGTTAACTGTTTGAGTTAACATAACAATTTTTTTCCTCTCTGTGCAGTGTTGTTGGCTAATTAAATGTTTAGTGTCCAGTGAATTTAAGGCATCGCTATTGGCACTCAATATTTACAGTTACAATTTTTCATCAATGAAATTACACTACCAACTACTTTCTTATATTTAAGTTACACTGTATCGAATAAGGAGTTGGTACTAAGGCTAGAATCCAACTGCAGGTAAAAGGAATATAGTAGTTTCCTATAAAACGGCGAGCAATTAAAAGGTGACTCTCATTATCTAATTTTCACACTAGCAATTAAAAGAATCTAACTTTATAGTCCTGTGAGGGTGCAAAGTAGAATAGCAATGGTTTGATTTTAACCTAATAATTTCAATTACGGTTTTTATGTATTGTGTGAGGAAATTCGTTAAACCAGAGAACTTGATTTAGGTTCAACTTTACTATACCAGTTCGCTTTAAGTTTACAAATCGCGATCTAATTAATTTTCCATCTAGTTATTCCAAGTTCGAAATTTGATATTCTTGAAGCAGTCTTGCGCAATAGTAGAAATATTAACAATGTAGTCCCCTTCCACTTGTCCATCTAAGTTAATGTAAGCTCAATACATATTTATAGATATATTGCAAAATTTTTATTCAATTTAGATAAAAGTTTAGAGTTCTTTGCAGCTGCGGCTAATTATTTGATACAAATATTTTGTTTGAAAACAAGAAGGACATTGGTTTAATTTTTTCTAGTGAATTTCGACTGCTTAAAAGCCTTTTTACTCTGATCTTAGATTTCATATCTTGAATCGATGTGTTGAAAACAAAACGAATATCGCAAACAAAATTTGACATTCGACATTTTTCCTGAGACACTATACATAATTTTTAAATAAATCTGTTACTATGAAAGTATTGTAAGATTTACAATTTAGTAATTATCGAGCAAAACATCGAACAAGAAAAGTATTGTTGATACAAAGAACATTTTCACAATTTGCAGTAATTAAAAGTTAGCAGAAGGTAGAAGACCAGAAACTTGCTTTATGCAAAAGGGGGATATTATTAACTGTAAATAGGCAGATTTATATAATATTCTGTCCAAATTATTTTTTGTAAATGCACATGCTTGTATTCCTGTTTTTATGAAATTTTAAATGTTATAAAAAAGTTAAATTAGTAAATAGAATGAATGAAATCTGTAATTTATTTTTTTTTATAACTGACATGCAAGTTTTATGACATTGTATTTATTCATAAATTACATATTTTTAATTATTATTGAACATTTTATTGCATGTATAATTTTAAATGATACTATATAAAACTTCTTGTATGAGGTTCCATGGTGTAATGGTTAGCACTCTGGACTTTGAATCCAGCGATCCGAGTTCAAATCTCGGTGGAACCTTTCTTTTGTTTTCTTTTTTCATAAATGTATACATAGGTATTGGGAAAATTTCATAATAAAATGCGATTATGTATTAAAAATTTTTACTTCGATCTTGGTTTGTAAATACTGCCACCTAGAGCATTGGTAGTAACGAATGTAAAACTGTGTATACTTCGTCCACAATTCTTTAAGCACAGTAATTATACTTAGTATTTTAACATTCTATTTTCTGACAGCATTAATTTTGCTGTTTTTAATGTTGTTTCAATTTGGAATTTTCTTCTTTTATAGAAATATAAATATTGCGACAAAAAAAGTAAACTGACATTGAATTAGATACTGCTAAATAATTTAATAAAAATATTTTCTAAAGGAGCAAATATACTACAATTAAAATATCCACAATTTCGTCTATTGTAGGAAATGCACCAGAAATATGTATATATTTCGAAAGGTAATCTATCCACAATTAGTTTTGGGAAAATGGGTCAAAAGTGTATCAACACTGTACAAGGCCAGTCGGCATGTCAACAGAACTGCATCGGTGCGAGATGCGAAAGGCATTTTATTGGTGCTGCGTTTTCATGACGTCATTCCTGAAAGAGAGCTAACACGACCTTTTAAAAAATGATAAAAATACTTCAAAGGTGGTATAAATTAACTTAAAAAAATGTAATGCTGTACGTAACACGATAATTATTTTTATTAAAACTAAATATGTAGTTACAAGGTCTATCTAAAAGTTACCGACAAACTTTTAGTGCTAATAAAGAATGAATAAAGTGAAGGAATTTCTACGGCATTTCATATATACTATCGGCCATAAGTGTTTATCCACCTGAATAATTGGAGATTATTTAATGACACTGTTTTTTATCCCTATGTAAATATTTGTGTTATTACATTGTAAGTACGGAATAGATTATAATTTCGCTGTAACGTTCTATGCGTACGACTGGCATTAAGATATCGAAAATGACTATTTTTTCGGATCAGGCACATTTAGGTAGACGGATCAGATAAAGAGCAATTTTGCGGAAATGTTTATCATGACTGTCATAAAATACGGAAATAGACGACTCGGACATTTTAACATAATCAACAATGTAGCTTGCATTCAGGTTTCGTAGTGCATGCAGTGAATAGTGAAAAATTTGTGCAAAACGTTTTAAAACAGCCAGTAACGTTAAAGTAATATCACCAAGAAAAGAATTATCTTCGGAAACGCATGCTCTAATAGTGGCATATCATAACCGCTAAAAGTAACCGAGAAATTGCTAAATTACTGAAATGGAACCGTGGATTATAATGTAAAAATGTATCGAGGAAGGAGTGGTGTTACGGTAGTGCTCAGAATACTATCATAAGGAGAAACTCCGCCGAAACCTGTCAGAGAAGCAATCGCAGACACGCGTTTGGGAGTACTTGGTCCTCGTCAGTACGATGTAGTCAAAGGGGCAAGGTGAGATGCAACTTGGAGATGAAAACACAAATTGATATTCAAGCAGGAAGAACGATCACCACTTTGCGTCTCCAGTCGGAAAAATATCTCGATCGAAGCACAACAATCCAACGTTGGCCGAACGTAGACACAGGCAATTTGTCGAGTCATAAAGGCGACTACAATAATAGCAATAAAGAACTGTCATGGGTATGAATACTAAATATAAGAGGAAGGTATTAGGGCCAAAATTCGCAGCACAGACACGTGTTGTGAGCTACTTGGAAGTTACAAGTGTGGTGTAGTCAAAGATGAAAATACAAATTGACAGGCGTCTTGTCTGTGTAATGTTTCCATTGTTAAAATGGTCTTCAAATTGAGTAAATGGTACCGTAGAAGAACTATTAACGTAAATTTGTCTTAATCTGGCAAAATCTAAATTTTTGTCTAATACCTACGATACTTTTGTAATACATGAATATTTTTCTCGTTGTCTAAAGTACATGACACTGTCTGCGCAACATCTAGCATTTTCAATTGTTTCGCTAATGCTAATGATAGATTTTGTTACTTTTCTACGGCAGTCACTACTACTAATTACTACTAAATTAATTGTTGTCAATCGGCTGCTTATGTGCCAAACCGTTATCAATCGGGTTGTTGGAATATAACTTAATTTAGATTTAGAAGGTTTAATTGATAACCAACAAATAATAAAGAAATAATAATAGAAGAAAATGCCCACAGGTGTCCATAGAATTGTTTAAAATAAAAAAAAATGCAAGCAACAATGTGAAACATATGAAAATAAATTTCAATAACAGAGTAAATAATGGAGTAGTAGTGCTGATAAATAGTAGACGGTACTTAAAGGTTCACTTCTAGGATCACAAGATAATTAGAAATGGTAAATAAGGGAATGAGTGAACGAAAGTGAAAGGAAGCGACTCCTTAGCTTTGTATGCGTCGTCCGATTATTGCGGTAACTGGTTCTCCGGGGAAGGTGCTGGGTGCCAAGACTTGAAGAAAGGACTTCTGTTGTGAAAACTGTACAAGATTTGGCAAATATGGAGAACACTACTTTCACAGAGAGCTTGTGACTAGGCTAGTTGATGGTGTCAAGCGTAATGCTACTAATACTACTTTACTATGAATAGTTATTATTCTGCATCAGCTTCACCGCTTTTATCCAGCTTTCTTTGATGACCACTAATTCCTCAGTGTGGAACTTGTGAAACTCTTAGAATAATAAAAAGCTACTTGTAACTACGCAGCCCACACTGTAAGAACTGGCAGCAGAAGTCCTCGTATGCTAGGACATAGTTTGTAAAATTCCCGAGTCTGTTTAGGAGATTTGAGGAAAATGTTTTAGTATGTATTTGTTATCAATTAAGTACGTCTGAATAATTTCGGCGACCACACGTAGCGCATGAAGAGACACATTACATATAAAATAACATCTCATGCATAGCATTAGCCAGGTTTGCTACCAACTGAAGTTTTTTTAGTGTATGGTACTTCATATTATATTGCGAATCTGTACTCTAATTTAAAGTAGTGTTGTTCTTGGCGCGTATGAGGTAACTATTAAATCTCACACAAATTAGTTCTTAGATCTGGGATCATATTTTTATAGTTGCGTTTTTGACTATTTATGTCTCTAAACTAGTGCCTTTTGTTCCTACAGATGACCAATGTAAACTTAGTAAACTCCTTTAGTATTATTGTATTCTAGGCCCTAGAATTTTCGAACAAACTTATTTGCGTGGTCCATATACTGTTATTTTTCGATTATATACGAATAATTATTCTACAGTACAGTGTATAGTTATTGCGGCCTATGGAATCTGTTTCAAGCTTGTGCGCTCCATTTATAGGCTAATCTTTAGTTGAGTTACCCCCGCCACGGAGGTCCATGATAATACTTTACTTATAAACAAATCCTCGAGAAACACTAACTACATAGAGAATGTACTGCCAAAGATACGTCTATTATTAAGAAATATTTGGTTGTGCCACGTAATCAAAAACATCTAGGTTACATTAAAACTGATTCTTTTTAATAAACTTAAGCGAAAGTTTTGTTTATAGTTTTAGTATTTAATTAAACGTTGGTATTTCTTTTAGTTATATTTGGAATTCTTAAAATAACTGGTAAGTAAAAAGGTTAAAAGTTACAAATAAAGAACGTGTAATAACTGTTTATTTTATCTTAAGCAGTAACGATTGTTGCATCTATTTTTTAAGATTTTCAATTTATCTTCTTTTGGATTTGACGGTCACCAATCTTATGGTGGCTGCATAAATTGGGAAAGACAATATTTAATACCGATGGGCATAATAGTTCACCTTGCTGAATAGTTCATTCACGAATAGTTCGTTTTCAAAGTTCAGTCAAAATGAACTGTAGTAGTCAAATTGGTAGGATTTAACACAGCCCGATTTCAACTTTCAATAGTCCAAAACGAACCGGAAGGAGAGGGAATAACGAATATTTTGCTCAGTTATAAGACTTGCGAAGTATGTAATTAATTAATTATGCTCTATACAGCATATTAGATGTTTCTGTTGAGAAACAGTGTTAATACATTATTAATACGGAAGGTTACAACTCGCTGTCAAACTTTTTTACCCAATGAGAATCGGTAGAAAATTCAAACAGATTTCCAAAACTTTTATTTCTAGCCGTACCTTCGTAGAATGCAATAGCGTAGCGGTTAGTGGTTTGGCCCGAGTGTTGACCTAGTTAAAGGGTCATTGACCCCCGTCCTTGCTTTCCTCACGCACTCTCGACTCTTCGATCGACCATTTGCAACGCAACCACTTTTTTACTCACGCATACCTACATCCATCTCACTAACTATCCATTCTATATTTAGTCCGGGTCGCCGGCCCTATGTGACGTTTAAAAGCACTTCTCTGTTCCTCAATGAACCAGGTCAGTAGGTCATAGACAGACACTCATTGATGATTGCTTTACTGAATGTTACCTTCCTCTCCTGTGTTGCCGCAACCCTCAGTACACTTCATCGTGCTGCAATACCCCTTCCCCAACGCTGGCACCATGTGTTCACGTCAATACTTTATTCACATTTTATTAATGGAAACTAATGGCTTTTGTTATTAATTCTTTATGCGCATTAACATCATATCTCTTACTTTAAATGTAAAAGCTGCTAGAATTGCTTTAAAATCGTACAGAAACTTATTTAAGTAGTATACAATAAAAAGTCATACACAAAGTGTTTGGTTTTATTAATATCACCATGGAGGATCCCAATGAAATCTGCTTGGCCCACTATTGTTTTCAATGTACGTTAATAATACTGTTGAATATATAATTATAAAATTTCTCTTTGCCGGCTGTTTGTCATTGTCGTAACTGTTTTCGGATTCTGCCGTGCCGCTATGTTTCTATTCTTTGACGTTTCGCGAATAATTGCTGTTCACATGACACTGTGCTTGTTAGCAATTATTAAACAATGAATAATGATTTAAATTCTATTTTTATCTGATGATATTGCAAAGTATTACAGTTGATAAATCAAAATATATGCTGTTAGGATCGAAACGAAGAATCCATTGTCATGTATCGAAGCTTATGAACTGTGTAGCAAGAAACGTCTTATTGGAGGAAAATGTTTTCTGAAGTCTTCATCGAAGTGTAGCATTTAGAATATGTACTTTAATTATTTATATAACTTTAAGAGATTAATTTTAAAAAATAAACAAAATCCGTCGTTTATGTCTAAAGTTTGCTGAGATACATCAGAGAAAAGGAAGTTTCATGATTACGATTTCTGCTTGCATTTTCCATTAGGAACGATGAATTTGTAAATTGATACTTCTATCAGGCGCCAGCCCTATTGAGTTTATTTTTTGACATTTGTATTTCTCTGTATCGACCATCATGGAACGATACAGACTCCAACAGCCTCCATAATATATTCAGATGTTTATTCAAAATTCACGTACATTAACTGCAATTGTTGGTGGTTATAATCGTTCGAGTTAAGAAATTGAATGGCTAGTGCAAAAATTAGAATCAAGATATTCATTTCATATACTATGCAGTACAGGAAGTGACGAGAATATTGAACCTCTACGTCAGGATATTAGTGAAGATCCTACTGAGCTAATTCTTCATAGATCTCAGGCATTGGGCATTTCCAACATCACTTCCTGACGAATTTCGTGAAAAGAGCTTGGCCCACGTGCTTATAACTCTTGTTTTATTGCAATTTGCCGCGTCGCAGATTCAGTAATTGCGAATCTTGAAAATGGTTCCGAATTTCAGCGACGAAGCTCATGAATTAATGGCTTTGTGAATAAACAAAGCTGCCGTATCTGGTCCGAAATTCAGCCAGATGATTTGTATCCACTTAAACTGACTGTCTAAATATGCACTTTAAGCTAGAACAATCTTTGCATTTTACTTTTCTCTCAACGACGCCGGCAACCTCGTTACTGTGAACAGAATTCGCTATTGTTCTATATCGATTGGATTTTTTAATCGAAGATCCAAGATGATGTTACTTGCCACAGTGCCAATTATTTACTGCAAGAGAAGTTTGATGGATCGAGTGTTTCTAGAAGTGGTCAATTATTCTCTTTATTAGTGAGACTTAACACATTTAGACTTCTTTTTATAGAGCCATGTTAAGTCGTTAGTTCACGCCAGCAGCACTATACGATTTGCTGGCATTCGACTCAATTTATGTGAAAACATCATGAAAAATTGGGCTCAACGGATTCGTTCCTGTTAGTATCTCGATGCAGGACATTTGAATGATGTGTTCTGTCAGTAGTAGCATTAATGACTTTATGCCAAAGTTGAAATGATCTTGAATTTGTCATATTTTAATTGTACAAGCGAACTGCGTTACTGTTAATGAAAAACTGTTTACATCCTTGAAAAGTTTCAAAATAATTATATAGAATACGCTACATGTATCGTTGAGTTATTTTTTATCTATTTTTTTCTGTTGTATTAACTAAAATAACTTTTTTTAAAATTACAGCGACATAACAGATTACTAAATGGGTAGCTAGCTATTTACAAAAAAAGGTGTTCGTTCTATAAATTCTTGTCTGCAGGATTTCTATCCCATTGCAAACTGTTAGTATTGAAGACTCCAATGGTGCTTTTTGTAAGAAAGTTCCTTCCATTTTAGCTTATATTTACTTTTTAACAATCATTTCTTTCAGTGATTTTTGGAATAGATGGAATTCATTTTTTTATTTATTTTGGTATTTTATGTATACTCTCGATTTTCTTATACTTTTTTGTTTTAGATTTTCCGTTCGCATGTGATATAGTTTTGCGTATGCGAATATATTTATTTCATATTGGTTTTGATCCGCTTCTTCTTCACTTTGTACAGTAGTGGCGAGCTTCTGTATTTTACTGAGTGAATGTTTAACTCTTTTATTTTTGTTGCCTTTGTAGTTTGTTTATATTTTGTTTCATACTATTTCACCATATATTTATTTATTACGTAGTTCATATGCCACGTGAAACAGATATATACTGATTTATCCATATTCCTTGGCATGATTATTTTTATTTTGCATATTCCTGCTATCGCTATTCCATTCCTTTTTGCTAAAGTACTACTAATCAAATTCTCTGACTCTAACTACTCTGCATTGTTAGTCCAGATATATTATTTCTTTTATTTGTTTTACAATTTAATTTCTTCTCTCGTTGATTTTAGTTGGTTGTCGTGGTTAACGCCATTCCTCCATTATAGCTCTCCTAATGTTTCTTCGATAATATCGATATTTTTATCCCAAAACAAGATGCGTGTATCATCAGCCTATTGATAGATTTCGCCTGTTATAATTAACAGATCGAAATAATAGATCGTTTAATATGATAATAATGTACAGAATGTATGATGGGTTTCCATCGTGTGATATTCCATATTCTGGGGATTATTCACTATGGCAGCTCTTCAGTGTACTTTTTATTATATTAACGAGATCAGTCGTAGCAGAGGTGGTTCTAGAATATTTTTGAAAAATATAGGTGCACTATAATGTTCTGTGCCAGAGGTGGGAGATGTTATTTCGTTTTGGATACATTTTACCAGTATTTTATTTATGGTTAAAAGTAATGAAATTGGCCTGTAATTTTTCGTCTTCATTTTATAAACTTTTTTATATATTGAGGTCATTCAGGTATTTAGAAGTTCTGATTACATTATTTACAAGTTTTGTTAATATTGGTATGAGTACTTTTCTGCTGTGCTTCAGTATATTTGACGTAATTTTATCAAATTTTGTTCTATTAAGAAATTGGTTCTCGAATATAATGCTCTCGCTTCCTTTTCATCTATCTAACCATAATATTAGCAGCTTTAATATATAATGGTTTCTAAGTTGAGCCAAAACGTGACGAAATGGCACGTTGCACGCTTAGTAAGGCATAGTTTAGTTATTCACTAGCATGTGCTTTGAAAGACGAGGCAACCGATACGTTTTATTGCGCTTGGTTGATTTTCCCAATTATGTTTAAAAAAAGGGAAATGTACGTAAAACTGGAAAATACGACATTCAAGTTTTCAGTTCAGAGGCAAATTAATTGAAAGGGTATACATTTTATCGTGTATATTCATACATATCTGTTGTCATTATTGCTATTAAACATTGTCATAAATGTAATTTATAATACTTGTAGATCCGCTAAGGGGAAAAGACTAGCATTTGGAAGAAGATTTGTTATAATAGTTATATGTTAAAATTAAGAAGTATGTATTCAAATTTATAGCACATGACTCCATATAATTTATGAATTTTGTTAAAAAAAGGAAATGATTCATAAAGTATTTATTTATTTTTTCGTGACTATAAATTTCTCTGGGTAATTGTTCTTGAATAATGGTTTTTACCAAGCCTGTTTTTGTATAGGGCGTTGGGGCTAATAAGTTGATAATTGTTAGGTATTTTTTGGTCGCATTTAAATTTGGCAAATTCTCGTGAGTTTTCAGTTCTACATTAAATTTTCTCCACAAACTTACTGATTAGCCAAAAATTTGACCACAGCATACGTTGGAGATTAGATACCGTTGACAATAAGTTGCAATGGGATGTTTTGTTTGTGATGCTTTGATAGACCATAAATTTTAGGCAATTGCGCATTATTAATTTTTAATCGCGCAATCTGATCTTGAGAAATTATTTTGAGTGTTTTTTTTAACTAATAGGTGGACTTGCTTCTAATTTTTTTCTGTAGGGTTATGATTAACTTGTTTGTATGTTGTTTTGTTTGAATATTATTCATATTTGCTGTATATTTGTCCTTAAACGTAATAACTCTTTTACTAGATTTATCAGGTCTTAAAATATTTTTTAAGTTAACTGTTCCAGTGTTTGTAGTCAACTTGTAATGTTTGTAATACGATAGCCACGATTGATAAAATGTATCGAAGTTACAAACATTGTTTGCTACAGATTGCGTACAGATTTATTTTTCTTTTATTATATTTCGTCAAGCATGTCCAATGAGCTGTGTTATTTTAGGAACGAACGATAAGGTCGAACAAACTGAAACGATATGTACACACGGATATATTTTTACGTAATTGTTGTTTCTTCACTGTTAGGTATATTATTAAAAATTTTTGTTATTTATGCGATACATGGTATTAGCGGAATATCACCCGCTTCTCTAGACGCCCCTCTATAACGTGACTTTGGGAACCTTGCTTTATAAGTCCCATAGATTGTATATTGCAACAAATTTATTATTGTATATTTTCTTTAGTGAATAATTGCTTTTAATTATAGTATTAATTTTGCCTTTTTAATTAAGTATAAATATCCGCCAATTAAAGAGTTGTTTTTGTAACCTAATCTCTCGATTTGTTACTTATACGTGACGTAAGCGACTATTTAAAGTATCCAGCGAAATTAAGCGTACAGATTTTCTAAGAAGAAATTCGTCCAAATACATTTAAATTAAATTAAAGTCGGATTAAGTATCAGAATGATTTAATTTGTCGTTCCAGTCTAATGTAGAGTTTTAATTACAGTTTTGTTTCTCAAGTTCAACGACATTTTCCTTTCTTCCTTTAACACTAGTTGAGGAAGTGTATCCAGCCTTTGCAACGCGTGCGTTTTCAGAACGTCGACCCTTACAGCAATAATGAAGACAATAAAGCGTATAATCGTGCAGATTATTACCCCATTTCTGTTGTCCGCATGCTAGTGACGGCCATATAATTACTCTTGGTATACTGCTAACGGGTGCGCATAGGGTTCGAAATATCACGGCTACAACTGTATAATTATTTTATGTACGTATGTATAGAAATTATAATTAAACATAAACTTTACCTACAAAGGTAAATTTACAAAGAACTGTTTGAGATGCATTGTGCGTTTCCGAACGAATGTCTTCAGCGTTGGTCCTTTTCAAAGAGGTTGATTCAAGCGAAGCGGATTTTCGTTTTTATCGTTCTGTTGCGTAGTGATACATAGATTAAATAATACGTATCGATGGTGGCTTCAACTGTATTGGATTGAATCGGATTGCAGTATCTCAATTCTCAAGTTTTCTGCGTGATTTCGTTTCAGTTCGGAATATGCAATAATTGAGAAAGCATCGCCATATTTATATTCCCTTAAGGCATCTTAGAAAACCAGTATTTCAAAATACTTATTTATTTTTTTGTTTTGTTTACAGCGTTTTCTTATCTTGGTAGTATTTTTAGATGGTTGACAATTATTACTGATGGGTAAATTATCAAATAACAAATTATTAAAGTGAATCGTGCGCCATACCCTGAGGCGAAATGTATGAACTAACTAGCAATATACGACGAAACTAGTTAGCAATGAACTGTATTCCTCAAAATAATTAACCGATGCTTGGTGAAAATGATAATAAATTAAAAGAAATATTTTACCTACTTCGAAGTTTCAGTATATATTTGAATACTTATAAGAAAGTATCTGGATACTATTGTGTTTTAAGGTTGTTTGAACAAGTTCTAATGTGATCTTGTTGGAAGAGTGTATAATACTACATTAAGAATGGTAAATGTTAATAACTAAAGTGGGTTAAAGTATTGAACAGTTCTTGGGAAACCGTATCTTATTACTCTTTGGCAGCAATTTGTAACTCTTCAAGCTTTTTCGGCAGCGCATTTTGGAGTGGCGACATGTGTTTTCAAAGCATCCCATGCATGTTCTACTATCTGGAGAACTGTTTCTATATCAACTTTACTGAACCAGCAAAACTTAAAAAACAACCCTCGTTTTTTAAGTTTTGCATATAGAGCTCGAATGAACCAGTAGATAGCTTTTAAAGACTTTATTGCTTCTTGCATTCTTCACGAGGATTAATGCACTTCTGTATGCGCTCGAACCAACTCTGGAGCAGTTATTCCATTCGTTTGTTGGTACAGTCAAAATTGCGGTTTTTAAGGCATCGACTGCTCCTTCTGACGACTGGAATCTTTTACCACGCAGTTCGTTCTTTATTTTCGAAAAGGTAAAGAAATAGCTTAGATCTAGACTTAGATCCGGACTGTCCGGAGAATGGTCTAGCAATTGTACGTTTTGTTGCTTTAAAACTGTTGCATTGTCTTGGTGGAGGAAGATCGTCGTCCGCGGTTCGTTATTCGAAGCTCAACGATGACTTGCTTTTGAGACAAATGTTGTGATCATCTTTTTGGAGACACTCCGAGAACGGATAGCTTTTGTCGGCTCTAATTCACTTTAAAATACCCAAACAGACGACTGACGTTTATTTCCTGGATCGCATGAGTAAATCCAAGTTTCATCACAACTGCCGATGTTGTACACGTTTTTTAGAATTTCACCCTAGCTGCTTTCTGTTCTTCGGTCAACAGATGGAGTATCCATCGGGACACTATTTTTTATACGCAATTCTTCATGCAAAATTATTTGAATTGATGTCTTTGAAATCCTCAACGATGCCTAAATCTGGCGATATATCACGTGTCGATATTCGTTGATGAACTTGCATACTGAAGAACAATGGAGCCGAGAATTTTATGCAGATATCTTTAGTCAGTGAAAGCTTCATTGTCTATGGAATCAACATCGGTATATCTTCCACTGTCTGTTCCGAGCCATACCATTACATCACCATCCCCATATTGAGCCTTCTTTCGAGTGTGGGTTATTGTTTGTGTTGTTAAACCACAGTACAGATATTATCTGATTGCGACGTAAATCTGGATTCATCACTGAATAATGATCGCTTCCATCCATTACAACGATTTTCGGCCATATAAGTCGGTCTCATAGCTATGCAAACGCAATGTTACTGTTAACATTAATATTAACTCTTTAGTGGCATGGGCGAACGCAGTTCGAAGCTGAGTGCCATTTATAAGTGCCACTTGTAATAGCTATTGCTCACCTTGGTGTTGTGGATGTTGGCCATGTCAAGTGTTCTAACTGATGTTCTAGTACATAATATAATGTGATGGAGTAGTAATAAGATAATGTCCATTGCGAACAAGGGGATCTCATTCATCGATTATCTAGTTCTCCTATCTGAATACCATCTAATTTTTTTCTTATGTCATTATCTAAATGAAATTGTTCACGGACCACATTCTGCAGATGTAGAAAACAAAAATGAAACATGTGGTGTAGTTGCTTCAGATACGCTAGCGAGTTCTGATAGTAGAGAAGTGTCACGTCGGCTTAAAGCTTGTAGGGAATCCGGAAGAAAACAATTTATTGAATTTTTTATCTAACGGAATACAAATATGCAGTTTTCACTCAAAAGAATAAATAAGATTTATTAACTTTCTATTGAAGTTGTTTTATCTGCAAATACTAACCAATTCCAAATATTAAAGATAACAGATTAAAATATTCAATATTCATTAGAAGATGAAATTTCAATCAGTGTTATTTGAGACTGAAATGTTCAGGATAATTTCTTAACGAAAATATATCTATCATATAGTTAGAAGGACCTATTAATATATGCACGGTGGGGTTTTTTATTTTTGTTTTTCGATGCAGTCTCCTCGAAGATCAATACATTTTTTCAAACAGTGCTTCAGTCTCTCTCTCGGTGATGACCTCCTCATTTGAGGCAAATCTCTTTCCTCCCAGTGATTTTTTCAGGTTTGGAAATAGGAAAAACTCGCTGGGGGCAAGAGGCGGCGAATATGGAGGATGAGACTAATTCGTAGCGCAGCTCATTCAATTTGCACACGACGATGCGGGATGAATGAGCTGGTGCATTATTGTGGTGCAAAAGCACTTTTTCCCGCTGCAAACGAGCCCGTTTCTCCTTCAATACTGCATCAAATCGGGTCAGTAAATCGCTGTAGTATTGCCCTGCGATCGTCCTTACCTTCTGCAGATAGTTACCGTGACCTTTTCGGCTGATGGAACGGTCCTTGCTTTCTTCGGTGCCGATTCGCCCGGAAAAGTTCACTGTTTCGACTATTCCTTGGTCTCCGGTATGTAGTGGTGTATCCAAGTCTCATCCACGGTTACGAAACGCACAAAGAAATCGCTTGGATTGCGTTGGATCCTGGCCAGATATTCCTCCGAAAAGGTCGCCCGATTTCGTTTTTGTTCCGGTTTGAGCAAACGCGGTACCCATCGCGCCGGAAGCTTTTTTATACCCAAAATTTCGTGTTGTCTGTGTTATCTCTCTCAGTTTCAATCGGAGATCGGCTAACACGACATCATGAATCTTGTCGGCCATTTCATCGTTGGTAGCGGTTTTTCGGCATCCACTATTGGGTTCGTTACTTGTGCTTGTACGGCCACGTTTGAACTCGGTCACCCAGAAGCGGATGGTTCAAAATGATGGAGTTCATCCGCCATGAGCCTCTATCAAAGTATTTCGAATTTCCGTGGCCGTTTTCTCAGCCGACGTGTTTTATCGCTGCACGAAACGCGATTTTATCCATTTTTGCGAAGCCGCCTGACTTGCTACACAAAACACACTCTTAAACAACAACCATTGATAGTAGACGTTTGAAATGTTGATAGTTGCCATAAAAAAGGTTGTCCTTGCTGACCAGTGAATCCACTTCAATCTTCGTGCTCCATCGTACGTAACGGAAGGTGTGAAATACTCAGTTTGCTGGGTAAGTGTTAATTTCGGCTAAAATTTCAATCTAATTTAAAACTCCAGTATCGTTAGTATAATCACCGCAATTATTTCAATGTTACAATTTCTGATACTATCTGGTAATTCGCTGTGCTATCTAGTGGCACGGTAATGTGGACTTGTCTCGCAAAGGGAAAATCTGTGGATTGGAACGGGTAACTTATTTGCGTTCCTTGTGTTCACGAAAATCATCGTTACGGACAAAGTGGATATCGTAAATTTTTAGTGCTGGCATATTTGGTTCTTATTCTAGTTTTGAAGGGCATGATTTACATACGCGATGATACACCGACCATACATTTGATTATACCCCTCTGTATCACAAATAACTCTTGGGTGGCGATCCCGAAAATAGAATAGCCTGCCAGAATCTCGATTGTACTTACGAACTAGAAGGATCTCAGGGATGGAATGTCAGGTACTTTTCTTAGAATATGTATAGGAAGCGTTGGAGGCAAGAGTTTGCTTTTTAGCGATGAAGAGAGTGCGGCAAATTTTAGGCGATAGTCAATGGTTAAACCTAAGCATGTAAGGTATTACTCTCCGGTATAGTTTGATTGCCATATCTGACGGAAAGACTAGCATTCAATGATTCTGCTAACATTCTGAAGTGGAGACGGACAATCTGCTTGAACCGAAGAAAAAGCGTTGTACATTTTCTAGTCGTTAACTTATCTTATCATAGAATTGTTTATAGCACTTAGCTGATCGATCGAGGGAGCGGATATACGATGCATGAATATAAGGACAGGCTTAGATTGTTGGCGTGCACCATGGAAAGAGTCGGGGCAGGCACTGATCCTTGTGGCGCGCCATGAACGATCTCTATTGGAGCAGTGTTATAAACGTAGTTTTCTTATGCCGCCTGTTTCACCCGTAATTGCAACATGCGTCTTACGACCCTGAAAGAAAAGTAAAAGGTGTTGTATGCGACTCTTTCAGCTTCCAAACCATGTAATAGGTCTAACAAAAGTGAATGGTCTAGTCCCAGACCATAAATTAAAAAAGAATCCCGGGACACTGTGTGCAGGTCGATGTAAGTGCGGTGAGGAGCTTATTGGATTAGGTAAATTGTAAGAAAATGGTCACTACGGCAATAAAAACTAAAGAAAATGATGTTTCAAATCCACTGCCTTACGAATGTGAACGTGTATTAGTTTCGCTTTTTTATTGATTTTCTAAAAATTATAGCATACCTTAACTCAATCTTTTTTATGCACAATCCTATCTCATAATTGTAGGTGTTTCACATGTTACGTATCTAAATCTATTTTGAGTGAATAAAAGTCCATACAATACGGAAGTATGTATGTTTATTAAAGGAATGCGACTCTAATTCAATTACCAAGTGCTATAAGATCTGTTATTTTATGGTGATATATGTATACCTCACACTTACATGTTAGAAGCGTAATATTATGTGTCTACTTGTATTTACACGAAGTATGGGTTTTTAAGGAAAGCTGAAGTGCTCTCACTTCCGAATAGGTTCAGTGAACTTTTCAGTTGGGCCGACATTTCGTACGTACAGAATTGATAGTATGTTTACACTATGTCAACTTGAAAAATGTGGTGAATAGAAGGCTCTATGGATTTTCTTTTGTGCTAACAGGTACGTCTTCTCTGAAAGTAGACATATACAGTGAACATTTTTCAATGTTTCGTACAGCGGTCTTGGAAAGTAGTGAAGCTAGAAATGGGGAAAGATTTTCAATTTTGCGAGACCAATTTAAAACGTCATTTGTCTTTTTTTAATCATACTTACTAGATATTTAAAAAAAATCATTTTTTTGATTTATTTAAAGATACACGTTTCCATTACTTTTATTTCTAAAGAAGAAAATTTAAGCAAAAAGTTGTAGATAATTAGTCTTAGCAAGATACTTCATTTAAGCTGTTATTATGAGCTGTCTTTTTAATGGGAATCACAGTTATGAAATTTAACTTGCTTGGCCACGAAAGTAACTTTTTATTGAGAAACAAAAAATAAACTTAAACAAATGAAAAAGAGAACACAACGAAATAAAATTAAATATATTTATAACGTTGTTCGAAAAGTTCTCCATTATGATCGATACATAAATTACATTTCCCAGAATTACTACATTTTCTGAGACAAAATCTAGTAATTCATTCGAAAACTTCTACAGATTGTCTAAAACGGTCTAATGTTTGATGTGACTTTCGATATATTTTGTTTTTTTATTACACTCTATACATAAAAATTTAAAACGGACAAATCGGGGAATCGAAGTGTCATGTATCTTTTTCTATCTATGTGTTCGGAAAGTTTGCAGGTAAATAATTTCGTCATGAGTTACGTGGCAGTATTCTATCAGTTCAGCGTAGTGCGTGTTTGTAAAACTTAACTCGTTCAACATATCCTGGAATGTTCTTAGTAAAAGATGAAGATATTAGCCATTGGTTAATGTTTCGTTAGAATTGCACGAACCGAGAAATACCACAACCAACAATACCACACCAAATATAAGCCAAATTTAATTTGTGGTGTTCTTAGCACTATATGAAGCGTTGTTTTACATCCACAGATCTTCGTTATATCTATTGAATATACATATATACCACAATTTATAAAACATGTTTCATCTGCCATAAAATTTTAAATTTACACATATTCCTAAATCAAGTACAAAAGACAATTCGCTTATCATGATCATCGGCGTGTTGTATTTATCCAACTGATAACTTAGAGGGGATGAAGTTGTAGACGAGTCTTTTTTCATTTTAAGTAAGTTTTTCATAATATATCATTCTATAAACTACACGTGTTTGTATTACGTAAAGTTATTGTGCTGATGCCACTACTAAACGAACCAAATGGGTAACTTTGCATACTACATTTAGATACAGAATTATAAGTATTCGATAGATGTAAAAATGGAGCAGTTTATCAACGACAACGTCAGATGATAATAATTACTGCAGGAAACTCACATCTAGAATTATGATGGTTACTGTACCGTGTCGCCAAATCGAAGCTAGATGCATTGACCACTACTACACCTCGCAGACAGGCGTGGGTGTTCGAAGACGTGGTTCGTTGAGTATTTTTTGCTGAAATAGGAGCTGTGCTATACACCGTGGAAATGGCTATTCACAACTTTACTAACATATTTGTAACGACACCGCAAAATAATATTTCTCAATGAATAAACAATTGAAATTGCTGAAATGAAATTTTAAATAGCTTTGTCATGCAATATGTGGTTATATGTACATGTATGGACAATACACACACTCAAGTAAACTTACTATAATTCCATATGATTTCTTATAAAGTTCAGCATAAGAAATCTTCTAAGTGTGTTAAAAAAATTATTTATTACCAAATGCATACGATATTAATGTATGTATTTCTAACTTTCTAAATACGCTGCTAATTCAAGAAGAAAAGAAATTTGTTTTTATACAAAGGGGCAGGCTTTTCAAACCGAACTATAGCTAAGAAAATAGGACGATCTCATCACTTGATCCACATTCAATTTTATAAGATCGGGCCATTCCTGCAGTAAAGATCGTGCTAAAGGGAAAAATAAAAAACTAACACGAAAACAGTGGTCACCAATTGTGTGGTTAACCTGTTCTCTTGGTGTAACAGCACAAATAACTCAAACGAATTCCGATCCTTATACAGAATTTTTGGACACAATTCTTATGGAGTATGAGGAACAAACGCCATTGCAAGATTGTATATTCTACCAAGACAACACTCCTGTTCATACGCTCAGATGAACAAAGTATTGGTTTCTTGAAAAAGGAAAGGTATATGCCAATAATAGATAACAATAGTAAACTGAAAATCTGAAATCTGCAATAAAGAAATTAAATTCCTGTTTAAACATTGAACAAGTTAGTAGACAGTACAAAGACACGGATTTTTTGTTACTTTGAATAAATAAACCAACATACACCATTAAGTTTAGATAAAATTGTAAAATTCTTATTTGCTTAACGGTTTTTCTTTTTAATGAATTTATAGAAATGTTGTTTTAAAATTTCAGTGCCAACTTCAGTGTATAACTTGCCGAGGATGTGTAAAAACAAATAGTCTATTCAACAGTTTGGATGGAACTGATAACTGGGAAATTTCGCAAGAGTGCATATATACTTCTTAGCTACATCCGTTTCTTTATCGATGCTATATTGTTGATGCAAGTCTGGTTGTGTGGAGAATACCCTTGCTAGATTTCATCAGGATCATGGTGATTTCTGCGATAATTCAAATAAGTCTTCTAAAATTCCTTAATATGCATTTAGTTGCGCTTATTAATGATTTACATTTCTTATGAACATCGCGCAGGAAATGTTCTCAATAGTTGTCTCTTGGATTCTTAGACAATGGTTATAAAATTGGCTAAATGACACCTATTAAATAATTATTTGTTTTATATGGTGTTTTTGTCCAATTTAATGGTTTACTATGGAAATGAAAATATATTTTTTCGAGTATTTTGAAGATGCTTATAGTATGTAATAGACAGGTCCTCCATCTGTTTTTTTTTAGGACAGAATATAAATATATAAGGAATTTATTCTAATTCTTTCCCTACTGTTCGTTTAATTAACTAGAAATTATGAAGGAACGAGTTAATGTACTATTACGAATTTTATACCCATGTCATCCTTTTTATGATCTGAAGTAAATGTGTATAGAATCGTTTGACAGAGTAAACCACAGAATATTGATCTCAACGCTAAAGGGCTGGGGATGTTTCGTCCAGAAAGGTCAATAACCGTATATCACCAAGTCTAGTTTTGTTACAAACTTTTTCAATATTCTTTCTCCTTTCTACTTTACATTTCAATAAATCGCGGAAAATATTATTGAATCCTTATTACGGTATACATTATATTAGAATATCAGGAAATGTATTCAGAGGGCATGTTATTTTCGGAAACGAGATCTGTATCTGAAAAATGCGTTTAGTTCATGCGGTATTGGTTTACCAATTTTGATAGCGTTATTATGCGAGGTATATGTATTTTTTCAATGAAATATTTTTCGGCAAAGGGGCTACAATAAGAACGTTGAACTTGCGATTGCTACTTTTTTGAAAACAAATGTAGTGCATGCTTTCAAGAAATCTCAGAAGAAAAGAAAATGATTAACTTGTAAATTTTTGTTACAATAATAATGATATTAATTTATCTGCTTGCTTCTAGTTACTAAACTTAAAAAAAGTCAAAATCACCGTCTTTTTAATTTTTTTAAAGCTTAATGTTCTTCAATTATTAGAAAACTGATTATAATCTTCTGTTTCATGAATAGGCTATTAGTTATGCCTTGGAAGATGTGTTTTGGGATCCTAAATGTTGTAATTGTGTTGGCTATTGTTTCCTGACATTATTTAATCTTTTTGTTCAGCAAGTCGTTCCAATTTGTAATCGCAGGAAAGGCCGCGTCTTTAAAATAGCCGCCCTAGTTTCTAAAATATATGTTTTATTAGTATTTGAGTAAAAATTCGCGTTTATTTTTTTTTGCAAATTATGGAAAATGAAACAATTTGTAATCTCTGAAAGATACGAAGTGCCTACTTAAAAGTTTAACCCTTGTAGCCTATTCAATATAACATGTTAATCAGTAAATTTCGTTATACAATGAAAGAACTTAGTTAAGTCGCAAGTGATATAACAGTTATAATGTTGGATATAACGTGCATTCAATATTTTGCAAAACATTTGATGGACATCTACCAGCACAGTAATAGTTGATTTGTTAGTTCGAAATCTGTGCTATAGCAAGACTATAGATTGTATCTGTTTATGAATTAATTCTATTGAACATGACATATTGACATAATTTTGAACACTAAAAGATATAGTAATCAGCATATTTAAAAAGTAGGTTTAATACAGGCAACTTTTAGAGATTTGAGAAAACTACCAGCTTCAAAAGAAGTGTTAGCTAAGTATGTTATTAGTATAACCAATTCGTGTTTGAAGTTTCCTGAAATATGAATGTAACAGATTTATTTTTAATATTATCCAATATCGTGAGGATTTCATGCAGGCATGCAAGTATGTTGTATACTTGCTATAAGTTCTGTGTAAAATGAAAACGGGCATGTGGGAATGGACAATCAGTTGAAGCATGAATGAACTGCTGCACGCTTCCGCTATACTTGTAGAGGAGTCGACAGTAGAATCATTAATAATGATTTCAGTAAGATCTCTCATTTGTGCTAAGTAATGTTTGTTTTAACGGTCACGCAAAATCTTCCAAGTGATCCAAAATTTTTGTTTGGGTAAGTGTTATAATATTTTTTTAATTGTGATATCTCTTATGTAGAGGATGTCTTTTAGTTTACTTGATTGTTTAACTTTCAACCAAAAAATAACCGCTAATTATATCGTAGGTAATTGGCAAACACGTTCTTATTATGTAAATTGTGGATCTTGATAAATTCAGATTCATTTTGGTAGTAAAAAAGGTCGGAGTAACAACACAATTGGTTCTACACCCAAAGTTAGTGAAGATATTATCAGTTATTGAAGTGGAATTAGGGTAGCTCTGGTAGTATAAAATACCCTCCGTGATAAACTAAAGCTTTCCAATGTACTAATATGGAATTGAATTTGAAAATAAATCTTATAATTTGTATTCTGTTGATATGCAAATCTATGAATTGAGATTTTTCGCATAAATGAAGTGCCTGATGGTTGAATCAATGAATATGCAAAGGAGTTTGTCCTGGGAATATAGAGAACAGCTCTAGAGTAGCTCCTTGTTTCTCCCTCATTGTAACCTACTTCTGAAACGTCGAGTCCTTGCGTACAATATGCTCAACCATGTCTGTCTATAAATAACCACACGGAAAATCAGGGCATTGCACCCTCTTGCAGAAGACTGATGGTTCCAGTAGGTTTTCGGTTGCGTTACTCTTGCTTTTAACGCCAAATATAGCTGATTTTCTTTACGAATGTTTGAGCTTAAGTTTGAGTGCATGCGTTATACGTTTCTAGTTTACAACTTTTAACCATTTTATGCATAAAAAAAGGCATTTTTTGTATAACAAATGCAAGGTAAAATACATTAGAGGAGACATGATCTACAGACACCGCCTGATGACCTGGATTCATTCACAGCGTGTAGATCGTGCGCACACTAAAATCAGAAGCCATCTCATTCTGTTCGTTTGAATATAACAAAGACAGCAGCTTTATCATGTATCTTAGAGATTACACTGTTTAACTAGGGGCGATTGACCTCGGGTTTGGAAATGACGTCATAGTTGCGCAGGCTTTCGACATATAGTCAAAGGGTTGCTTGAAACCAATCAATGGAAGATATAAGTAATTCCTACATATTGACATTTGTATGCAGATATACGTATGCATATAAGTACATAAATTAGTGCATTAAGTATAAAAATGTTTATAAAAATAAATAACGCGCATTTCCGAACAAAATTTAACGTTTACAGAGTTCTTTAATTATAAAATTATTAATAGAATTCAATATTTACAACATCTTGCAATACACAGTTTTTCAAATTTCGACTAGTCCAATAAACTGCCAATTGTAAAAATGTATTGTACATGTAATTTACAAATTAGTCGGTAACACGGTTAACAATGAGAGTCCACGTGTTCTTGAAACGCTGCGTTCCGAGTGAATTATGAATTTTGTGGGGGTGGAGCTTACTGTGGTACCTGTGAATTATACAACTACACAGTCCTTGCTATCGTTTCCAATTTGAACCTTATATTATCTTTTTAATTTGAGTTTCATGTGATTTTTGAAATAAAATTGTATATTATCAGTTAGGCAACACAATAGTTGAAATATTATATTATAGCTTTTGCATGTGATACCAGTCTATAACATTTTCGAATTTCTTCTGCCAGATGATGTAACCCATGGCATTTGACGTAATATAGAAGAACTTATCAGTGTTATCACACACTTGTTTAAGACGATGGCCAACATAATGCATGGTTGCGGCACCATTAGTATATGACTCTAATCGTTTAGTAATTAGTAAAATGCAATGGTTGGAGGGGCCTCAGTGTGTACAGTATCATATTCATAACAGAATTTAATAATTATTTTTTATTGAGTAACTCAGATTGCATATTGTTTTCAATTTGTTCCTGCTATGTTTTTCGACACAATATGCGAATTCATGATGCGATTATATTTATTATAGTGCTGAAAAGGCTATTGATCCAGTAACGAAAATTACATTCCATTAATATGTAGGTTAAGTCATTCAGAAGTTCTAATTTTCAAATTGGTGCTGTACTTTGCGTATGTGTTTTCTAGAATCTCGTTTACTCCATGAAAACAGTAGCCGATTGCAAAGCGAACAGATGATTTTACACACCGTCGTAATTCAAGTCCTGAAATTATTTATTTAGTTAACTAAAAAAACGACCAAAACAATAAAATAAATAATAAATGTGAAATAATTCACCGATTAAGCGAGTTGTGAGCACACACTGTTATGCGGATGAAATAGTGTAGCTGTATTTATTCTTGAGTAAAAAATAGTAATAGCTTAAAATGTGATATATAGAGAAGGAAAACTAATAGATTTATAGCAACAGACTCAAAGCACAGACTGCAAGATACAACGTTTTTCGAAAAGATATTGTTAGCAACCTATTTGATGAGCAAAAATATGATATTCTGCAAGTTGGTTGCAGAAACACGTATCTAGAGTTTTCTTATTAATGAGGCTAGGTCTTTATTATTTTATGCTTTGATAACCACCATTTTCAATTGGATGTGATGTTTAATTGCTAGAGAAATATTTCTCTAAAAAATTATGGTAGTTACTTACTGTTACCGGCGCATCCACCAAAAGAAGTCTACTTAATAAAATATAGAACATATTAGTATTATTATCTGTCGATATTTTGCATGCACTTAAAAAGTAAATGCAATCTTTTTAATATCTGGGTATAGTGTCCATCAAACTTGATATTTATCATATTTCTTAATAAGATGAAGGATGTATAACAAGAAAAACTTTCATTTTTCATAGTTGTTAAAGCGTATTATAGTTCTATCAAAATAAAAACTACAACATTTAAATTTTCTTAAAAAGATTGCTGTATTAGCAGCGTAGATAGTGGAACTACTGTTATTATACATGTTATAACTTTGCAGGTATTGCAACCATACAATTTTTTTCCTAAAATGCGATATTTACCATATTCTTTTAAAGGAAGTAAACTGCTTTAGGTTAGAGCAAGGAATTTGCTTCGAAGTGTGCTTCTTTGCTTTAAATTTTATCGTATATCTTGTTGCTGAGTTATTTAACTGGGGAAGAAAAAAAAGTTGTTCTGTTCTTCAAGTTGTTATTCTGTCATGAATCCACCAGCAAAATTATAGGAGAAGTGTTTTGGAAACAGTATGAACCAGCAAAACATAAAGTGGATCCTATTATTAAGAAATTTTCCAGTATGTCAGGTCTAATTTTCTACACAGAAGCAGTATTATTGTGCTTGTAGATATAATGTTTTCCCAGAATAAACGAAGTATTCATCTAGAATGAGAAATAATAACTCGACAGTTTATATACGCTAAAAGGTATCCTTTTAAAATAAAATGTTTATCCCACAAATCTTCTTCATATTCCTTCTGCACGTTTATATTTCAAATTTATTTCCTCAGCTTTCGTCTTCTCCTTATTCTTTCCGTTGCCTAGCCCTACGGCAGGCGCTGTCCTATATCCGCAGATCTACCAAAAGGAAGCCCGACGCGTATTTAGTTGTTTTATGTGAACGTGTGTGACGTCAAATTGGAAATGCGTGACGTCATTGAATCAGATGGTGCAACGTGAATCGGACCTCAAAATTAGGTCACGGGAGCCAGCGGGGCGACGAGATGAAATCCAGAAATTAGGACAGTAACCGGAGCGAGGTCGGTTCATGTGTATATTTATATCTGGATGCAAACGTGTGCCGAAAAGCATGCAGATGTCTATATTTGGAATATGCAAAAATATTTTATTTATCAAGATGAATTAGTATGGGTATCAAGATTTTCTGCGAAAGACTAGAATTGTTATTGTATATAAAATTAGATAAGCTAGAAAAATGTAATTTAGAAAGAAATCTGTTGAATATTTTACTTATTTATAGAATAAGTTCAAATGTTTGGTAACAGAACGCGAATTTGGTTTCCAACACAAAATGTTTGATGGATAAACGTTTCAAAAATATTTTAAAGAAATTGTTATTCGACATACATACCTAGAGAGAAGTAAATTTACATATTATAATAATTTGAGCTTCTACCAAATCACCAAACTACAAGTGAGTACAAATGAAATAGAATAATAATTTTTAGATATATTCTTAAATAGAAGAATATTGAGCCTTCTGCAGGTGAGGTCATTTTCAAAAGTAGGAGCACAGCAAGGCAGTACTTTTGTGAGAAGAAATCGGTGAAATGTCATTTTAACAGACATTTCCGTAAAAGGAGCATTAAAGAGAAACAACTTACAAATATGAAGCAACGTTAAAAATAGTTGAAAATGTTTTTTTTGAAAAAAAAGGTCCCGTATCTTCCACATCTTACTGAAAATAAAATTATCCTCAGGGTGCTGCAGTACGACACACGGTGAAGACTGGGTATATTGCATGTGCTACAGTAGGTGGGCTCAGAAAAAGTACGTCTCGTCTAACATAAAGTTCTTTAGGTGTGATCTAGATGATGATATGTATATGAAGGTTTGTTCAATGTTAAGTCTAGTGTGAGAGAATTGTTTTTGTTTTTTTACATTCTTATTGTTTAATGCATACCAGTATTTGCAACTCCGTAACTGAAATTTTGCTGTGTAAGAAATTGACCAAAATATCAATCGTTTACTAGTAAACTAGTCCAGGCCCTTTCTTACCATCCAATATAAAAATTCCATTTTATATGTATTCATATATATATGTACGTACCCTAATGTTTTAAATAGAAAACTCAGTAGAATATTCCGAATACTCTCTTTCACAAAAGAATGTACTAGCTATGTTCCTTATTTGTAATCCCAACTTTGGTGTGATCTTAGAGCGCTACTAGGTGGTGGCTATTAAGACCCTATTAACACGGATTGTGCGCAAAATATGGAAACATTTGAATTAGATCAAATTAGGTAGTTCCTAGAAAAGTGTTAGATATTTTTAATAGTAATAATAATAGTAAAGTAACATCTCCATTCAATTTATTCCTGATCATTAAACCTGCTTAGATTGATTGTTTATATGTATATTATATTTCTGGAAGCGACAAAAATGTTCATCTTTAAACTTAAGTTGGTAGAATAACTTTAAAAACATGTAAATTCTGTGGCGTTAGTGACAGCGTTTAAGTGTAGGTGGTTCAGTTTATACCACGCCGTTGACATGCGGTTGTCACATTAAGTTTTGACATTTCGACAAATAACTACACACAAATGTTTCAGTGGGAAAAATAAAAAGTTTAACAATGATAAACAATAGTTATATTAAATGATTAAAGTGAGCTGCTTCATTTTCTATACATAACGCTACTCTTCGTTTCATGTTATTGAAGGCATTTCTTAAATTATGTACTACAATTTCCTCGCGGACATTTCGGATAGCTTCAGTAAGTTCGGCAATTGTATGAGGATGATTTCTAAATATTCTATTTGTTAGGTGTGGATATATGAAATATAATTGTCAAATCGGGAGACCGTGGTGGAATGTTTACTATCTGATTATCAGATTTCATGCAATAATTCCATTGTTTCCCTTGTCGTATGGGCTGTTGCATTATTTTGCTGGAAATATCCCTTGCGGTATTCGTCATAATTGATGTAAAAATGGTGGTAATAAATTATTACGATATCTGTTTCGTCCTCAACAAATATAATTTATTTTACATATATAAGTTAGATATATAGTACAGACAATCTGTCAGAGTGATAGTTAGAATAGAGTTGAGTTTTTTACGCATAATTCAAGTCGCTTCATGTAGTCATCGCGGATACATTCATTACAAAATAATAAAAGGGGTTAAAACGACGCAATTGAATTATTTATATAAATTTTTTGTCCTTCGAAATATATTTATTAAAAAAACCTAGTGTTGAAGCAACCAATTCGATACAGTCCACACACTGTTGATTTAGCTCCGCACAGACAGACAATATCGTTCCGCATTTATAGTATCATTAAAGAATATTAGGCCAATCATCGGTTTAGAGGAAACAGCAAGACAAATCCCTATTTTTTATGATATAAGGGTCTCTCAAGAATTTCATTGTCAATAATTAAGCCAGGTTGCATGATCAATGAGTAAAAGCTTCTACACGCGATAAAACTTGTATGGAAATTTTTCTAGATCTTTTTTAAGGATTGATTGGCATGTTCCATGTGAAAGTTGTGTTTGCTGTGAAACCTTGCGAATATGTTTCTTAGGTGATTGAGTTATTCGTTTCTCAACATTGTTATGTTATATTTTCAGCTGTCCTCTTAGATGGTCTGGACTGTCTGGTTATTGGGACACAGACCTTCTTTCACCAAATTTTGTCACTGATTCTTGAATAACTTGGCGCAAAGTGTCATACGTTACTCGAAAATTCTACCCGAAATTCATCTATACATGGTTCCAGAGAGTACGACCATTCTCCATTTTCTAATTTTATACTATTTCTGAAGTATGATTGGATAATGAAAACTTTGTAATTTATTATAAAAATTATATTTTTTATTTTTTATTTGTCACTGTCAATTCAATACTCACTACCAACATGAGATTTTGAAGAAATAATTTTATAGCTTGTTAGAGGGTAAATTTATATGATCATATGGTACCCACTATATAATGCAATTCGTAAGTTAAGATTAGAGACCGGATTATATGCAAAGAAAAACTGGAATATATGTGCATATATATGCATCGATTTTTGGGAAAATATACATAAACCTGGGGCATATATGCAAACAAATTGCGACAATACGCAAAATTTTTACGTAAAATAAATAAGAGCAGAAATTTTAACATAAACTTTATTGCACAAAATTTTTCCAAACCAATTTATAATTAAATGTTTTGCAAAATTGTATAAAAGAAAGTTTTGTCTTCTAACAGAATATATACGTTTCGAAATAGAAAAGCTTCTTTCAACATCCACAGATGTAATTGGTGCACTTTTTAACTTTGCGCAATACATTCTAAACTAAAATTAAAGTCGAAATCGTTTACTGTTTCACCTTCCAAAATTTTCTTAACTTTCTTTAATTTCAAATACCCCGCATTTTTATTTATCACGTTTTTAAATTTATCGTATATAGAATTACCTATTATACCCTTAACTTTCTTACATACCATATCAAATTCGTCTACTATTTCGATTGATTCCGAGAGCAACATCGCTTGCGCTTCTAGTTTACGAATGGAACTTGAAACAAAGCTATAATTTGACTTAATATAGAAAATGTTTTGTAGCAATTCTGTTGATGTTACTATCCTTTTACAGTTTTCTAGAGCAATGCAGTCAGCAGTGATTTCAAGAATTACATTTTTTATTCCTTCAAAATTATCGGCGTAAAAAATTGCAGCATCTAACCATGTACCCTATCTCGTTTAGGAGGCAACTTAACACCGGGAATTCGCTCCTTATAAAATTGAATTCGTAAAGGTGCTTTTAAAAATACTTTTTTAACATTGCTAATTAAATCATTAATCAAAGGAAATTGATTCCTAATGGCTTCGGCTACACGATTGAATCCATGAGCTAAACAAGTGGTATGAATAATGTTACTATAAAAAATTTTTAAACTTTGCGCGGCTTTTATCATGGTGCAGCGTCGGACAACATTAGTAGGTATACTTCCAGGTAAAAAGAAATTTGATAAACCTTCTTGAACGAATTGGGCAATTGTCACATTATTTGTTTTTTGAAGTTCTTTACAATAAATTAAATATGTTTTACCTACAATATCTTCATGACGAATTCCTATTAACAAATGGGCAATATAACGGCCACACTTATCCGTACTTTCATCTACCACGATATAAATAAAATTATTCCTTGCCAATTGTTGAAGTTCTGCCATTGTTTGCTGGTAATAAGATGTGACATAATTTTTTCCTAAGGTACTTTCTCCAGGTATGGTATGTTTGCAATATTTTAGCAGAAATGATTTCAAATTAACATTGTTTAATCTTGCTAATGGTATGTTACACGAAATTAATGCGTTACACAGATCCGTATTATACTCTTCTTGTTCTGAGTTTCGTGAAGTTGATGCTGCACATTGATATATAGATTGCTGCATACATGCAGATCGCTTTAGTTTTTCACATTTTCCAATATGTGATGGAGTGTTAGCGTGTTGATCAATCAGGCATTTTCTCTCAGACGACACCTACAACAACAATTGTCAGTTTATATCAAAAGTTACAGAATTTAAAAACAATTGTAAAGCTTTTAGTAAAACTAAACTTATTAGTTTACTGCAGACTCGACAAAATATTTTGTCGCCATCCTTTACCAGTTCAGGATACGGCTTAATCCATAAGGAAATTTTGTTCGCCATACTCATTGTATGTACGCAGAGTATTTAAAAATGTAACACAATTACACGCTGTTTCGCTCAAAGATGTTCAATGAATGAATCATTTGGGAATTAATGATAATAAAACGTATTTACAACATGCCCTCTGCTAGGCGAAATTAAACACGTGCAGTTCTTGGAAAAAAGTATAAGAGAAACCAATGTAGAAGATTTCTCGTTCTGGGAATTGTCCGTTGTCGATCTACATTAGGAATTACTAGGAATTTTTACTAATAGAAAGGATAAGAAAAGGCCTAAATATGCAATATATGCAACTTTTGTAAAAATATGCATAGAAATGAGTATATATGCAATATGTACAATCACTAATTAGCGCTAATTAACTTCAATTAGTGTAATACGTCTACATATAGATTACATGTAGATAATTAATAAGATATGCAAAAAAATAACATATGCACTTTGCATATAATCTGGTCTCTAGCTATGATTATATGTTCCAAGTTTGTAGTTTCTATTTTCTAGGGTAGCTTTAAAAGGGTTTTAAATATCCCTTCGCCACTATTAAAACTTTGTTGGCAATTGAGGTTTAAATACGTTTATGAGTACGGATGCTCTTAGTAGGACCTTAGTATCTAGTCTACACGACCGACACTGCACTGTATATAATTTTGTAATAGAAGCATATATACGCTTATTTTTGAAGGTGATGTAATTGCAATTATGTTCGTTATCTACTTGGCAAACCATAACGACGAGAGTATCTCGCCTAAATTCCAGAACGAAACTGCTTTCACTCTTACGAACATTATCTAACTAAATTGTTTTTAAATCTTATCACTCTACATAAAGTCTCTGAGAATTCTAAGACATATGAAAATATTTACTTTTTGCACGTGGATAAGTACATATATACTAGTGTTTATCATCTTTTGTGTCTGGTTTTGACACATCTCACCTTATTTTTATCGAACGCTTTCACAGCAGCGACTTTTCAACTGAGTAACTACGTAGTAAGTTGCAATTTTACTGTAAACAAAGCTTTTTCAAAACGAACATCTAGAACATGTTCCATTTATTGGCAATCTTGATACTTTATATGTAATGTCAATAGCAGTAGCGATCAGATTTGATATTGTTTTCTAGAAATGCGCATTTCGGCATTCTTTATGAGTATGATAAGCGTGTAACAGAATTTGTAACGTAATAAGAAGTTGGGATGGGATATTTTTACTCGTAAGAAAATTTTAATGTTTTTAATAATATATAGAATTAATAACCATTGAAAAAGGGGTAAGTTTTTTGGAATAGTGTATTCAGAGGGTACCATACGATTGACATTATCTACTCATTAGCGATCGCATTTGATCCATTTTCTCTCCATAATTATGGAAAAGACATACATTTTGTTCATTTGCGCAATTACAAGGTCAATTTTTTCTTCTTTTCATTATTGAAGTAAAGATGACATTTCACATGAAAAGTTTCTTATAACTGTATATACTTATGGAAAAAAAGCTTTTTTATCTCTTCATTAGTACTATGTAAGGCGATTAAGTTCGATATAAAGTAATTGAAGAAATTTAAATTTTAAATTTTAATGTTGTATTTGGCGGAGAATTACTGGTCACTGTTTTCAATGTTTGGACTAATATTTGAGTACCTCGATATGCATGGATTAAAGCCATTTAACGTAATTTATTTCGAATATAACTTGTGTCACTGGAGATAGGAGGTGTATATGTATGTCATTAATTGTTCTCTCAGTTGTCTGGTGTAAAATCGAAAGAATTCAGAAAAGAAATTGGCAGAGTAAACTTTCTGCGTACGTACATAAGTAGA
Source organism: Trypoxylus dichotomus (assembly GCA_023509865.1). Lineage (NCBI taxonomy): Eukaryota > Metazoa > Arthropoda > Insecta > Coleoptera > Scarabaeidae > Trypoxylus > Trypoxylus dichotomus. The sequence goes on along the minus strand of CM042074.1, from coordinate 38,566,594 downwards.
TATCTTAAGTTGGCTGGATATGAGGGTTATTACTTTTGTACTGTACGTTTCATTTGTTCGTGTATCTTTTGGTTACTTTTGAATATAAATTTGCAGAATTTTATGTTGTAGTTTACGTACTCTTATTTCCAATGTATTTATATAAGCTACTGATGCATTTGAATACAGTTGTCTCTTTATGCTCTATAAATTTCTCGTGTTATTATAACTGTCACAATGTATGAATTCAATGTTCAAGCTTCTGATAAGACGTATGCCCCAGAATAGATGTAGAAAGGTAAATGTTTTAGAGTAAAAATATGCATAACCTCTACAGAAACATGCAGCTACTCTTCCTGCTCTTAACGGAATAAGAGATTCAAGATAAAAGAATATTGTAATTGAATAATGTTTGAAGTGTAAAATATTAACTATTCATTCTAATAGAGTTTGGTTAATAAACTGATGTACGTAAGTACATACATCTGTATGCTACCGTTCGTAAGTCTGATCGCACCAAATATATTGTGTTACACTTAGAACTATTTAAGAAAATATAAATATATATAGATATGTATAAAAATTTATTCAATATTAGAATAACTACTTATATGTACAATTTATGTATGTAATTCTATTTATAACTAATGTGTTGTTTAGATTGGTACGAATGTATTCGTGTGATGGTAATTGTAACGTTTTACGGCTAAAAATGGATACATGGTGTGAAACTTCCTTCCTATACCTGCTTGGTGTTACCAACAAAATGCGTGTTAGACTTGATCAGTGTATTTCTCTTCTACCGCTTTTCTAATATTAGATCGAAGACGACGGATTGAGATATTGATAAAACGTTTCCTTTTCGTTTCGAGACATGGTGTTTACGATGTTTACTCAATCTCTTTGTCGGATTTATGTTATGTGAAGAATTTAAGATTTTTACTCGATTGATATTCATATAAGTAGATCTATTCTTGAATTCTTCGTAACATTTTTCCAAATAAAGTAGCATATTCAGTTGTGTGTTTTATATATAGATATACGTACCTTAAGAAGCTTATTTCGTGTATCTACCAAATCATTTCTAAGAGCAGACAGTTCGTAGGCAGTAAATCTCCAGAAATAGACTAAAAATCCTTTGGGGGTGTATTCGTTACGAAAACAGAAAATGAAACAAGTTTTCGCCGAATTCTCCGTGACTATTTGGCTATGAATAAAATTAGTGCAAGATGGGTACCGCGACATCTTTCTGCTCTCCTACGTGAACGTCGAGTCGAATGTGCGGAGTCGTTTTTAAACATGTGTGGAGGCGACCCGAAACCGTCTAAAAAATTTTGAATTCCATTGCCACAGGAGATGAAACAATTGTTCTGTTTTACGATCCTCTATCGAAAAAAAGGTGCATGGAATGGCGATGATTTGATGAACCTCGTCCTAGATAGACAAAAGTTGTTCAATCAACGAAAAAGGTGATGGCCACAATATTCTGGAATTGTGAGAGCAGTTTGCTAATTGACTTTAAAGAGCGCAATACAACTGTGAACGGCATATATTGTGCGTGTTTATTGCATAAATTAGGGGACAGTATTCGTGCAAAACGTCGTGGAAAATTGACAAAAGGTGTGCGATTATTGCGTTACAATGCTCCCGTCCGTACTGCAGTAGTTTCACAAGCTGGAATTGGAACATCCACCGTATAGTCCTGATATGGCTCATTGTGATTTTTATTTGTTTTCTAATTTAAAAAAAGACCTTAGGGGACGTTGTTTTAACGACGACAGTGAGTTGCAAGCAGCTGTTATAGATTATTTTTACGAGGGTATACAATTATTAATTAATTAATCGCTGTAATAAATGTAGAAAGGTTAGGGGAGATTACATTGAAAAATAAAATTTATTATTTTGTTCCAAGTTCCTTTTTTTCTATTTCAGGCCAAGAATTTACGGCGCCTATTTCGTTCGTCTAACTGACTGTCGTAGTGACTGACCATGTACATATTACAGACCGAAAGCGAAATTTTCCGTTAAAAAACAGTTCTGACGTACATATGTAAGTTTGAGCAGTCCTTATACAACTTGATCGTTAGGTGAAGGGTACCCACATTTGAATAAATTTGTTAGTGATTTGTAGAAATTCTTCTACATATATGTAAAACCAAATAGCAGATACTAATGGCAAAATTGAACTTTGCATTAATTAATTTGGTAAATAGAAGAATGAAATTGTTAATATGCCTCTCTGAAAACTTATGCAGTTCAGGACAAGGTGTTCGTAATTGTTTTCTTAGTACCCATAAAAAAGATATTTGCGTTTTCAAATAGTTTGTTATTATCTAGCTTACAATGCATCTGTGTGCAATTATTTCCTTCTCATTTATAAGTTTTGATGGTTACAACAAATGTTTTAGTTTCTGTCTTATCAGTAATTATTAATTTTTACGTATTTCAATATAAATATGTCATACCATCGCAACGGTACGAATCCATATAATAGATTACAAAAATTAATTTCGATCGAATAAAATGCTTCTGAATTTATTTGAATTTTATTTCTTAATACTTACTGTACAATAGCTTATTGCAGCTATGCATGCTTGTTGGTAGGCGTCTATGTTTGAATTTTAATTATATTCTTAATACTAAGCAAGAAATAATTGGGTAACAATGAAATAACGTAATGTAAGTTTTGTAAACATATTTTATTTTATTAATAGTAAGTCATTCATTAATATTAAGGGGTATTAATCTAAAAAGGCACTAACGAGTGGATTATATGATATAAGATGTTTGGTGCTTTGTATTGCAATATTATCTTTAGTAAAATATGACAACCAACAAAAATGATCAATAATCTTATTAACATAATAGTAATTAGATATGTAGACGGTATACAGAATTACAGATTTGTTGAGTATGTACATCAGTTATACAATAATCATAACAAATTTGTGAACAAATTATAAAAATTGGTGCGCCTAAAAACCTTAAGTCTTTGTATCGTGTACTTTTATAAAAACGAATACATGACAATATTTCTTTACAATATTTTGTTTTCGTCGTAAGTCGTGTGTAGAACTAGCAGTCTTAAAGACGATTTTTTATTTTACAATTATTACGATAAATTCGAATTTTTCGTATACTTAGCTTACCGATTAAGGCCGGTCATATAGTGCATACTGTAACCGCAAGGATTGTTAACGTACGATCTAGATATTGTGATTGGAATTCTTTGTGTTGGTAGACCACTCCAGCCTTTCATGTAAATATACCTTACCGGAGGTCGTAAGATTCTTTTCGGGGGATTCTTCTTGCTCTTCTTGTTTTCCTTGTTGTTGGTAGTGTTGCAACTTTTCGAACGTGAACGTATTGTTAAATTTTGAAATACTTTCCTAATACTATCGGCAGATGAGTGACGATGTTTGCTGCATGCAACTTGTAAACTGCTACCGGTGTCGCTTACCGAACTGCTGGATAAGTGATGCGTTGATACCGATCTGAAATCACCCTCTTCGGAAGATATTACGTGATGTTTCAATTTTCTCGATCGAGAGCAGCGACTAATCGACGTCGAAGAACAGGAATCGGTACTGGATGATCTGCTGTCATCTTCTCCGAGATCTTCTTGTGATCGTCTGGCTAGTTTCTTGCTGATTGCTCTAAATAGGCGAATGCCTTTTATGCCTCTGGAAGGCGAGGGAGTCATCGGTGAGACACTTCTTTTTTCGGGACTGTCGATTGACATGAAAATCATAGCGCTTTCGCTAACTGCCATTTTAAAATTTTTATATTCTTTAGCACTTGATGATATAGAAGAACGATTATTCCGAATCGGATATACCAGTGAGTATGTAGGATTGGATAGTGTGGGGTTTGGTAAAATACTGAAGCGTTTCGCTTGTTTACCCGCTCTTTTATAAGGGTAGTAAACGTGAGGCGGCAAATCGACGCAGACTCCCTTCGGTAGAAAGCACGTGAATAACATTCTGGCTGCTGAAAGGGGGTGGAGAAAAGACGACGGTCTCGCTTCCCCCTCTACTATGTCGAACAGGTGCTTTTTAACGACTGCCGTCTTATCGAAAGATTTGATTGCTTGGGCGTGTACATTGGTGGAAAAGTTTGTAATTATTTCAAGTGACGTACTCATCCAATTTCGCTGCTAGTATTTAGTTGTGTCGAGCTTCACTTGTTTTGTATTGTATATTCGCACATAAGTTTACATAGTTCAAAACAATTGCTACGGAAAATTTAATTTAATGTTTTCTATCATAGGTATGTAGGAATAGAAGCAATTGGAAAATTAAAACAAGAAATTGGTTCCTACAGATTTAAATTCATATATTTTCAAGAAAACTCAATAAATTTTGTAATCAAGTTATAACTAGGACTGTGCAACCAGCAACTGCATACATATCCCAACTTACCCGAATGTCTCATATTTTATTACACGTTTGAATTGCATTTTTAAGTTACTTAATGTTTTAGAAAAAAATTACATGAGCATCTCAAATGAAAAACGTCACTTCCTTACTAGTAAGAGTATTTTTCGTGCAATTTTTCAAACATGGTAGCTTTATAAAGTGACATTTTATGCGTAAGTTTTTGTTACTTTTTCAGAAAATATATTTTCTTTTACTAATTTGAAGTATATTTATGTGGTCATAATTGCCACAAAGTAAAACAAATAGTGTAAATTTGATAACTATAAACCACACACCATACAATCATATTACATGTGTAAATGCATCGCTCAAATTTTAAGACGTCAAAAATATAGGTAATCTTTAAATAGATATTATTATAGCGACAAAGAAATAACCAGAAATACGGAAAAATATGTATTTCTTTTAAAAACACTATACAAGTATACTGGCTTGTCATTACAATTGCATTACTTTCACAATTACATAAATGCATAATGTATAACACTAATCGTGCTACGTGAGAATTTTAGGGTTATTCTTGTATAGAGAATGGCCTATATTACACTTCCACCGCTAGAAAATAATTTTACGTCAACGTTCTGTTTACTGAGATATTACGACATTTTTGCAATCATCACCAAATTAAGGGATTAAAAGTGATCCGTTCCTACGGTCTTCGTGGTGTAAATAGTATTGCACTTGTCTGGCGAATGAGAGTTGTGGGTTCGAATCCTATAGGAAGGTGTAACATTCTTTTCACGAACTAATTAAATTTGAATATTGGAAATTACGAAGGAAATTAAAATTTACTAATTGAACATCCCCCTAGCCATATTCGTTTGTATTAAGAGACTTATTGTTTTTATATTACTATTTTCGACAATTGAGAAAAAATTTGTTTTCGTAATGTTTTTGAAATAAATTTATTCCTGTTTTCCATCCTCCTCCTTTCATTCGAAATTTCCTTATCTCACATCACTAGCGAAATATTTGAACTAATACCAATACCTTTTTAGGCAAACGATTACATTTCTTAGTTTGAATATTTTTCCGAAACACATACAGTGTCCATTCTATTATGAGCGGTGGTATATATGAACCTTCTCTAACTTAAACTGCTTAGTTTTTAGGGTAATTGAGATTAATGTGTTGTAATATCTTATATGTTAAATGGGTTAAATGCTAGAGTGGTGATCTGATTTCTTCTTAAGTATTTCTTAGAATTTTCAATATATCAACGTTTTCTTACGTTACCTAATCCAAGTGCAAGGTGGCCATCAAAATCATTTCAAAATTTAAATTTATTTCGATTCTTCCGATAGTGGAGCACTGTATTTTTTTAGAATTTGGTAAAGATAATTCATTTACACAGTTTACCGGATGTTAAAAGACATTGGCATATAGAAAAATCTTACATCACTTCAATTATTCCAAAAACTAAGCTGGGCAGATGTAACGTATATATGCAGGAGCGCGGATTAATGAACAAAATTCCCTTAAAAGATCTTGCTTCGGTAATGGCCATCCTACATTGTTGGTTGCCCTTAAAACATATTACAATTTCCATATCTCAAATTTATTTATCGGCTTTTACGTAAAGTTTTACACCCTTTGTACTCGATACATGTGCAATGTGGTGGCTATTTATCAAAGAGTTTCGCCCACTTATTCGTTTTCCGCGTTAATGCATGATTAACATTTGTGGCAACATTTTATTTTTTGATGACCTAAACTGAGTGAATCAAACTGTGTTTCGTTTGTTGCCAACTTATATTGTGCTAATTTTTATTAGCTTTATCAACGAGACTACTAATTAGATGAACTAGTAAATAAAATCGGTAGTTTAATACAAAATTCTTGCTTTATTATATAACAATATTCTTCACTTCAAAAATTCATGTACATACATACATAAACAAAATCCATATACATGGTTCAGAAAGAGCGTCGACTTAAAGAGAAATAACAATACTAAAAAAAGTTAAATGTGTGCTTGATGGTGTATACGAACTTCTTTGATTATAAATCACAAAACTCGAACGCTGTAGCACTGGTACACTGAGTGTTCTTTGATCATGTTTGGTATCTCATTGTGAAGTTTACATCCCAAATAGAAAATACTTCTTTGTAAGCAGGCGAAGCGGAAAGAATCGTGGCTTTCACCTGGCGAAGCCGGTCCTTCAACACCAAGACCAAATCGCTTCGGCAAGAATACGATGCTTTGTGTCTGGTGGGACCAGAGCGGTATTGAGTATTATGAACTCTTAAGATCCGGCGAAACCGTTAATACACAACGCTATCGCCAAGAAATGATTAATATAAATCGCGCATCAATGGAAAGACGACCGGAATGGGTTAGAAGTCATGGCAAAGTGATTTTGTTACACGACAATGCGCCGTCTTACACAGCAAAACTAGTGGAAGACACTTTAAAATCGCTTGGATGGACATCCTGTCGCACCCGCCGTACACAGACCTGGCGCCATCTGACAATCACCTCTTCGTATCAATGGACTCACAGAACAGCACCTTAGCAATTTCTGGGAAGTTGGAGAATGGCTCGACGAACGGTTGGCCGTAAAAGGTTTTTCTGGCATGGTATCTATAAATTACCTAAAAGATGGGTAAAATGAGTAAAGAAGATGGCCAATATTTAGAATAAAAAAAATAATTTCCCTTGAAAAATACGTGTTTTTTTTAGCAAAAAACCGGAAAAAACTTATGCATACATTCGGTATTTTTAACATATATGTATATATACATAAATTGGTACAGAAAACCAACAAGCAGCGATCGGTTTCTAAACTTTCTACCAAGTGCTGCACTACATTACAAGAACAGCATAATTAGATAGATGTTTGCGTTTCTCTGACCAACAATTTTTACAAACTAACCTAAATTATTTAAAGAATTCGTTACCCAAAAGCAATTACCCAGAAAAATGTATAAATAAAGTCAAATAGTCAATCCCGATAGAAAAGCAAGCACACCGTTTACAGGGTTGATTGCCATGGGATATAATAAGGCAGATACATCTTGATAAAAGAATGCATGCACATAAATATAGTGTAAATAAAAATAATAACGAAGATGTTACTACTCTAGCTAAGCAGGCTATTACTTTGGGAGATAAATTTGCTTTTCAAAATGTAAAATAAGTATAGTAATAAAGAAGTAAATTATAACAAACGAATTATTAAAGAAATGATCCACATAAAATCCGTTACAAATATTATTAATGACAGAAATTTAAGAAAATTGAAGCAGTATATATAACAATATACTATGTACATAAAATTTGGATGTTGCCTGTATTCCGCTGGAAAACTAAACCTGTCATAATAAAAATAACACATTCGAGGGGGGAAAACTGAAGAAACACGTATACTCGCTGGGTTAAACAGGTTACAGAATAGTTTTATTATAATTTTAATGTGTTTGTATTGTCATACAAGATTTTAAAATAAATTTTATAGAGCTTGTGGAGGTACCGTACGAGACAGGTGGTTTTGTAAGAAATGAGTATTTTTTGGTTTAGTTAAGTAACTGCATTGTTTCTATTGTAATTTGTAGAGTGTGATTTCTATTTTCAATTATTGCCTTAAAAAATGGATAACACAATTACGAAACCCGTCGCCAATAAAATAATAATATGTATCAAATTTGGTTATTTTATTTGACTGAAAATACCCAAAAAAGAAACATAAATTGAAGAATTGTTACAGTCAACAAAAAGAATAACAATAAAGGTTTTATTGACATAATTTTTATTTTGTTAGGGTAGGTACCTTTTTCTAAGGAGAAAATGAACAGATATCAAAGGATACAAACGAAGTATGATAATTTAAATAATTAGCTGCTAATACATACTATCATAAGCAGGGCCTAGCATTGCTGTTTAACCTTATAGCTACATTATACATTTAATTTTCGAAAACTGCATCTGTTTTCAACCTTTGTTAACCAAATCATATAGTGGAAAAAAATATGAACTAAATTATTCACATATTTTTTTGTGTGTCATTGTTGTCGGCAAATTACTCGCCTTTAGTTACTGATAAGAAAGTTTTAGACTTATTTCCTGAATTAAATATGCACTTATTATTGGCTAGTTGTTTTGTTTTAAGCAATTTGTCATAATTGGATTTATAATGTATACCCTCAGGAGTAAAATCGAATACTGGCTGGTCTAATCTCTTAACACATGTACATTATTCCTACATAATGTCTGCATTATAGAATACAACATAAAAGCAACTAAATTTTATTATTAGAGAATACTATTGAAATAAATACTGAATTTATTATGTAGCAGGTTTTTAATAACATCAAAATGCAGAACTTAGTTATTATTCAACAATAGAAAATATTTTTTTCTTCAGAAAAATAAAGAGCAATTTATTTTTGTGAAATCGTGTTTATTTCAGATATAACAGATGAACCTTAAAACAAGTATAAATATTCTAAATCCTAATTATTTATCTTATTAGTTAAAATACTCTCTTACAAATTTTCATCAGTCTTTCTTATATATATATATAAACTTACAATACGTGTATAACATTAAAGATATTTCTTCGCATATTCTACGTACTTTATCGGTTAAGACCTGCAATATGCTGGGCTCTGCGACCACCTGGATAGCTGGCATATGTTCTTGGCACGGGAATTCTTTGTGTTGGTAAACCACTCCAGCCTTTGACATAGACGTATTTAACTGGCGATCTCAAAATTCTTTTAGGCGCGGGTTTTTTGCCCTTCTTACTTTTCTTATCTTTCTCAATGCCTCCGCAACTTTTCGATCGCGTACTGATTGCAAAATTTTCGAAAACCTTTATTATATTATCCACGGATGTTGCGTAGTAATGTTTATTGTTAATGTTGACATCTTCCCTCGTTATATTTACCGTGTGACTTGTAAAATCTTGAGACGATGGTATTTTGATGTAATCTTGATCGCAAGGTACGTTGTGTGTGCTTTTCACTTTTCTGGATCTGGAGGTATGCGTTATTGCGTCGGACGAAGATGAATCGCTGCCGGAGGATCTGAGATCATCTGCTTCTAAGTTCTCTTGTGATCGTCTTTTAAATTTCTTGCTTATGGCATGAATAAACGAATTATTTTTTACTTCTTTTGGAGACGAAGGCGACGTGGGCAAAATATTTTGTCCATTTGATACTACTAACGCCATTTTTGCTAATTTCGTACTTTAATTAATCAACTCGCAGATATGTAGTTAGCAGATATATTCTTACTTAGTTAGGCAACGACTGAGGGTGAAATACTGGAGCACTTGTCGATTTTACCGTCCAATATAAAGGAGCGGTAAACGTGATGGAAAATGTAACGCCGATTCAATGTGGTGAATGCACGTGAGCGCAGAGAGGAGAGAGAAGAGGTTCGTTTGCAAGATGCTAGTGTGTCCCGCACCTCAGGCAGATAAGTTTCAGAGTATTTGGCTTCAGTCGCGTGCAGGTTCGATTCCAAGTCCTAACAAACTCGATGTTTATACCCTATTATTCGCACCACGTTGCTTTGATGTTTTACTCGAGCTTTATCATCAATTCTATGATTTGTATATACACACGTACGGCATTTATTTGTTTAGATATGATGTAAGGTATGCGCAAGGCATTGACTTTTAGTTTACGTTACACGAGAACCAGATTCTTCCTACATAGCTCTTTCATAACGTTTATCCGTACAATAAAAGCTGTTTGAGATTACTTTTTAAATTTATCACCATTTTTTATACAAATCAGAATATATAGAATACGAGGGTTGTCTTTTAGGTTTTGTATAGCTATCTGGAATAGAACAGTAGATAGCTTTTAAAGACCTTACTGTTTTTGCAAGTATTCTCCACGAAGATTAAAATGCACTTTTGCGTGCGCTAGAATGAATTGCGGAACGAGTGGAATAATTGCCACTCGTTTCTTGGTACAGTCAAAATTGCATGTTTGAAGCCATCGACTGCTCCTTTTGATGACTGGAACTTTTGAACATGCAATCCCTTCTTGACTTTCGCAAAGATAAAGAAATCATTGGGACACAGGCCCGGACTGTGCGGTAAATGGTTTAACAATTCGACATTTTGTTGCGTTAAAAGTCCAATTGTCTTACAGGCTGCTTGCGTTGTTTTGGTGGAGGACGATCCGTGGTTCGCGGATGGTTTTGCGAAGCTCAGCGATGACTTGCGGCAAACAAATGGTTGTATATAAAACGGCCATAACAGTTCTTTGATCTTGTGGAGTAATTGTTGCTACATCACGTGGTTTCAGACAAACGTCGCGACCACCTTTTCTTCGCCTTGAAACACCCAAATAGACGACTGGTGTTTATTTTCTGGCTCATATGAGTAAATCCTGGATTCGTCACCACTGACAATGTTGTACACGTTTTTAGTTCCCTACGTTGAAGCGGTGTAAAGGTTTTTTACACCAATTCTTCCTAATCGCTTTCTGTTCATCTGTCAATAGATGCGGTGTCTAACGGAAAAAAATATTTTGCACACAATTCTTCATGCAACATTTTTTGAATTCAGGTCTTTGAAATTTCCATTGTTGCCCCAATATCGTGATATATCATATGTCAATCTTCGTTGATGAAAATTATGAAAAAATATTGCGCGAAAATATTCTCGGCGTAATTCCATTCTTCAAGTAATTTTTCAACTTTGACGGTTCGTTACAGTTACAACACTACACATATCGCAAAGTTTGGGTTTAAGTTAACTAAAAATGGAGGTTATTTTTTAGTACCGAGATTTAATATGCAAAACTTAAAAGATATCCATCGTATCACACGTTATTTGACGGTACGATACATGGCAAGTAAAAGCACTCCAATTAATTAAAAATTATTTAAATTTTATTTCAAATATTTTCAGAACATGGAAAAATATACTGAATGTTCCATTAAGAAAATGTATTTATTTCTAAATATTTCAAAAATTGGATGTTCAACTGGTCTTGTGATTCCACAAGTTTTAAGAGCAGGAAAAATGCAATTTACCAATTTAAGCAACTTTGTAACTTCAATAATAAGAAAGTTAACAATAGTGTCATCTTTAATTTGGACACAATGTATAGAGAAATTGGTAGTAGTGGAAGTGATTTGATATCGGATAATCGTTAACACTCCATTTAAGTGAGAAGTTATCAGTTTGTAATACTTTTCAGAATTCATTTAACTGGTATTAGGTTAATTGCGCTAAAATTATCCAATAATTCTTATTAGGATTCTTTTTATAAACTTTCCAATTATTATAACAATTGAATTGATAGGTGAATTTAGTGCCCCATTTGAAAAAAATCTTGTGGATATTCCATCACTTCGTATGAAGTTGGCAGTTCACATAGCCTAACTTATCTAGATCTAGGTCTAGACAATGTTAGGGAGCAATCCCCAGCTGTGCATCTCTTCACTTTAATTAACTACCGAGCAACTGTGTCAGTTCATTAAGATGTACTTCTCCTTTTCCAATCCTATACAATTCGAAACCGAACAATCTCTAAAGTGCAAATCTCCGAAGTACCCGTGTGTACACACCGACACTTGCGAAATTAAAGTTTCTAGACGAAAAGACGGGTTACACGTGATCGTCTCTGACGTACCAACTGATGGTTGTTCACCGTATGTCCTACGCTCCGGTGTGAACGCCATTGAATTAAGCGTTTTCATATTTGATATTATCAACGGCTCTTTTACTCGACGCCGCCGTTGTAATGTCGCTGTAGTCTCGGTGTACGCGGAGGTGTTATTCACCCTCTTGTCAACGTGACCGCGATTTTGTATGCCGCTTGACACGTGATGTATTTCCGCACATTTGCTTTTTTGCGTTAACGTGGAAAATAATTAAGTCGTACAATGACACCCTAACCTGGTTCTCAAGGGATTCGAATCTGCTTCCGTATAGTGTTGAAAATTGCTTTTGCAATTTAAAATGACCGAGATTTTAAAAATGGCTTCCTGGTGCTTGTTTATCTTCAGAATCTACTTTTTTCCATTTTTAATAAAATGTCAGTTGTAAAGCGTTTTAATTTCCATATTTTCCCCTATAAAAGCGATACAGAAATTGAGTTTTGCCGAATGAAGGTCGACGTGTGGATGAAGTCTCTAAGAATGTGATGACTTTAGTTTGAATTTGCTTTAAATCACTTTTAAAATTCACCTATTATACACCATTTATATTTTAGAAGAGTACGTATTATTTGACACATGACAAGAAATGTTGCAGTTGATAAAAATGGAAAGATATATTTATTGGATAACGAATACCGGTTTAAGGAAAACAACGCAATTGTTTTGCATCTACCAAATTTATTTCTCAACGCAGTCGCTCTACACACTCAGCCAATCAATTTTTCAACTTTTTGAAGCTGTCTAAACAATAGGATTTGTCGAATTCCGCAAACTAGGTCTCTGTTTCGGCAATGAGCTCTTTATTTGACATAAACGGTTTTCGGCTAAACCATTTTTTAAGTATGGAAAAAGAAAGAAGACAAATGGGGCCAAATTTGGAGAATATGGGGAATGGTGCACCAGTTTCTACCGTAACTAGATTGATTCTTACTGTTGCAATTGCCTGGTCGTTACAGTAGAGAATCGTTTTCGCTTTTTTTGGTGTACGTTCGCTGGGAAGAACCTATTATGCCGACTGTCCTTTTTGGTTTTGGTGTGTAATGATATATGTATGTCCCATCTACTGCCATATAACATTGCAGAAACTCATTCGTAATGCGCTTAAATATGTCCAAGCATTGCTCTGAAATTATTATGGGATTCCGTTTTTGAACAAACACCAGGAGACGTGGCACTCATCTCTGCAAATAGTTTTCTCATTGTCAATTTTTCGTGAGGAATGTTTTCAATACGTTCAATTGAGATGCCTTCCAATTTAGTAGTTACCCTAGCCTCCACCTGGTGGTCTGTTAATACACTATCATTATGGATCATAAATTCAATTTAACCTTCTTCATTTCAGGTTTTCACTTATTTTAGTTTTCTATTATTCTCCCATTTATCTCGAAGATGTTTAGTCCTGTTCTTATATCTCTATTATTCTATCAGATCTTGTACAACCTCTCATTCTTCTCAAAAATTTCATCTCTGGTGTGTGTATCCTACTTTCTTGTTTTTTCGTTGTTGTACATGTATCACTACTGTATAAGAGGGTTGGCATTGCCATCGTCTTGTAAAATTTTATTTGTGTATCCTCTATTGTTTTGTTTTTTAACGATCTGCTAATTATTCGACAGATATGTATGAATTTATTTAGTTGTTGTTTCGATCACAAGATACATGGCAGTCTAAATACTTATATAAAACAGTATCGTTTATGACTATTTTTGTCCTAATTTACCCAGGAAAATCATGGTTTTGCTTTTATTTGCCAATATTTTCATTTCATAGTTTTGGCAGATTTTTTGTAATGTATATATCCCTTTCTATAGATCATCATACTTCTGTTAGGAGTACTAAATCGTCAGCATATAAGGTAGAGTTTGGGGTGGTGTTCTACTCTAAACGTATTTCTTTAAGGCATTTCTTCTTCCATTCCTTTATAATAGCATCAATGTATATATATATATATATATATATATATATATATATATATATATATATACATATATCAAATAATGTTGGTGACACACAGCAGCCTTATCTAACTCCTTTGTTCTTCCTCCCCTCTTCTTCCATTTCTTTGTAATAGCATCAATATATATAGTTATATAATAACGTTGGTGACACACAGCAGCCTTATCTAACTCCTTTTTTTGTTGATATCTTTCTAGTAAATCTTCCGCCCATGTCTACCATAATTCTGGTGTCTGTGTATAAACGCTGTATAACTCTTATTAAATGATGTAGATATCCCTGCTTTTTCATAGTATTTCATAATTTACATCTGTTTACATTATCGAAAGCCTTCTCGAAGTCTATAAACCCTATGTGTGTTTCGCTGTTGCATTCCCTGTGCTTTTCTATAATTTTTTGTTGAGTGAATATTTCATCTATGGTTGAACTGCCTTTTCTGAAGCCCGTTTGTCCCTCTTCCATTAGTTCTTTTGCTATGATTTTCAACCTGTTGTTTAATATTTTGGCGTATTATAAGCGATAATTTTGAGAGTTATTCTTATCGCCTTTTTTGAGCAACGAGATCTCTTTCGCTCTTTTCCAGTCATTAGAGATAACACTACTCTCCCAACATTTACTAAATACATGCAGAAGCCTTAGGTATAGTATAAGTCCTCCGTACTTCCAAAGCTCTGTGTTGATGCCATCCATATCGGTCGCTTTTCTGTTTAGTAGCCCTCAAGCTTCTGTTAGGTCTCTTAGATCTATATCATCCAAACCTTCTACCTCTACTTCTTGTATTGTTATTTTGTTAATATTTTCCTTGCACCAGAGCTGCTCATAATGTTTTACCCAGTTCTTTTCGTTTATGTTGTTTATCTGTATTTTATCATTTTCTTGATTGTTTAATAATTTCATTAATTTATAAGCCATCGTCAATTTAATGTGGATACAAACTATAGTAATTTGTTGGTTTTTAAAAGAAAATTGACAATTAGATGAACATTTGCTTTTTTTGTTTAGCTTCGCAACCAAAAGAAAAGCTGCTGTCTGAGTATTTTATTTAATTTGGACGCATTTCTAAGATCTGAGTTCAGTTTTAAAACGAATACAATTGTTCAAATACAGGAAGTATAGCAGATAAAAATCGATGATGGATGAGACTAAGATAGAATGAACGAAGTGCTAACTGTTAGGTTTTGCAGCTGATATTCATGGTATTAATATTCCGTCGAAAACTATTGTATAACTTAATTTCGAGCCTGAAGGAGGCATAACAGGAAATACTTGCTTATTATTATTCAATCCCGATTCACGTTAAGCTTGCTAACCTAACAAAATCCAATCTTAGTCCAGTACACACGAACTAACAATCAACGCCTAGAATCGGCTCGTGGCAACGTTTATTTAGAAACTATATCCGTCATTTGTAAATTACCAACATTAAGCTGGAAAAGGGTCCTCTAAGGGATGCAGAGCACGTACGTATAGTTTAAAAGGTCGTTGAACTTTTAGCAATTTTACGTGTGTGATAAAGGGTTTAGGAAAGCTTCGGACATTTCCCGCTGTAATTCCATAAAGCAAAATGGAACATACACGATTGTATTTTTATAATTTACGCGGAAGTTCATCGTTGGTCAGAAATAACTAATTAACACAGGATCGTAAGTCGAGCTTTAACAGGATTATTGATCTTTTTGTGGTTCAAATGAGATTTTGCACGCAAACGTGCCAGGGTTACGATCCGTTGTACTAATTATGGTCAAAAAAGTGCGAGAAGCAGTTTTGGTAGCTGTAATACTGTCAGTTATGATTTTGCCAATAATCAACATATTTTGCAAGGAATACGTTTCAATATGAAACATTACTCAAAATTATATAAAAGCACTGCCATTAAAAATCTTTGTACCTTTAAACAAAGGTTCCAGTTAATCAACCATTGAATATATTACTTCTTTCCGCTGCATTTTTTCAATTCAGCATCGCTATTCCCTGATTTCGTCGTGGCCCAAAAGCATACAAGTAGGTATTTGCTTGAGTAATTTTTAAGCAGAAAAGGCCGGAGCTCGTTGCTATAAAGGCAAGTAGTTACAGCACTTTTAATTTTAATTTGTGTTAAAAGGCAAAATGTATTAGTGCTGCAAATTTAAATTTTATCTTTGGGGTAGTTGTCAGACAGTCAGTTGAGAAAGTGACTTAGAGCTTACTTTTGTTTAGTGTTCCTTATAGAAGGTGTTGCAACTAAAATTTCGTGAATATTATCAAGAGTGTCTTATGCTTTTAGAAAAACCCAAAGGAAGAAATTCAGACGCATTAAATCGCATGATCTGGTTGATCAATTCATGCATTCTTTTCGAAAACGATTCGATTACCATTGTCTATTGTTTCCACGATTTTACAATTTGTAAAATAAAAAAATTGTCATGGTTCGATATCGAACTCCAGTAACAGTAACAGTGTTGTTCCCTTGCAATGATTTCTGTAGTATTTATTCACTCCAGTTTCTGCATTTTGTTTGTACAGCTGTAATATTTCTACTAAATGATCACTATTATAATATGTTTTGCTTGAGATGAAGGATGAAACTTTAGCATGCTAGTCTTGTCAAATTTTGTAACAATTTTCCTAATGGTCATACGTAGCCTTGGCAAAGAGAGGCAGGTTTCAGTGTCGTGCGGAGAACAATGTTGAATGGTGAAGCGCGCGGCACGGAGAATCGAGTCCCGTATCAAAGCACACTTGTTCAGTATAATTTGCCAGGGCGTTGTGAGTGCTTGTCGGTACACACATACTTAGGAAATGTCGCATTTAGGTACGTTTCGGAAACGGCGTATTTCGAATAAACGTAATAGCAAGTATGCCGGATTTAGAATACGAAGGCGATAGAATTAAATGTGTAAAGTGCGACAACTATTTGTCGTGTGCCAGCAGGTGGAAGTGTGAACGCTACCTAAAAAGTATAAAACACTGTTCTGTAATCTGTAGCAAACGATACAGCGAACAATTAATATTTGATATGGGTGTTTGTTTTATTCTATGTAATGTACCGTTCACTTTATTCGACCAACAAGCATTTGTCTCCTTCTGAAGTAAGTATTTGAAAGAGAAATTTTAAATAATTAAGAAGAAGATATAGATACAGATCGAAAACCACGCAAAACGCAGACATTACCTCGAATAAGGACTCATTCTGTTTATTTCGGGGAGAGCAATTCCAGTCCTACATTAAAGAAAAGTTAGATTCAATATACAACATATGCACTACATATACATCTTATGAATGAGCATCTGAATAAATGTGTGTGGTCGTGGTGGAAGACTGTGCTTTGCGTGCTTAATCTGTAATCTTAATGTTGACAGGGTGTATTTAGGTATTTGTAGTAGATTACCTCATTGTTGTAGTCTACCCAAAGGCGGGAGAAATAGTGACGATATACATTGAAGATCTTTTACTTTATCCAGAATTTTTGGAGTATAGTCTCTGTATAATAGAAATTGGTTGGTTATTTACATCGACAATAACATTTTAAAAACATGTTAAAGATTATAAACATGCTGACGTGTTTTTTGTAGGCTGCGTGTTTCTCATTTCTCTCTATTCATAAGATATTAAACAACTCAAACGTATTTCCACTAAAATTTCTAACACAAGTGAGAAAGTCGACAAAAAGCCTGGAATATATTTTGAAAGAAAATGATTACATCATTTAATATACATCTTTGTATGTAGTCGTCGCTATTGTTCACCAACTCATCATAACGTGGTACCATTTTCTGTATTTCTTACTCATAGAAGAAATACACCTTCGATGTCAGTCATGTTGTAGCAGCTTCTTTCACATGTTCGTCATAGTCGAACTACTGACCAAAAAGGAAAGATTTAAGGTGCAACAACAGATGAAAATCGTTAAGTGTGACTTGGACTGTAAGGCGACTGATGAAATTTGTCTTAGCGAAAGTCCTGCAGGATCCATTTTGTCACTTTTGTCTTTTTGATACAATTTCATAGTAGTGAAGGTGAAGAAAGTTCATTGACACCTGTATAATCTTAAATCTTGTGCTTTCTTCAATCTTTTCCTGAACATCACGTACCAGATCATCTGTAACCAAGCTAAGGTAAGATTAGTGTATCAAGAAATTTACAAAAAATATAATTTTGTTGCAAGCAGAGCTAGGGTGGTTAATTTAAAAACTAGATTTGGTTTCCGTAAACTAAACGTTGTGGCAAAAAATTATTCAACAAGCATAGTGTAGTCCAGCCTATTTTAGAAACATCAAAAGAAAAATTAGAAGCTCTGGCTTTGCACATGCACAAATTTGTAGTGCACATGATACTTTATACTGGAAATTGCTACCGGACAAGACAGTAGTTCATTATGGAGGAAACCAAGCACCTGGACGGAAGCATTCTAAAAGAAAAACTAACTCTTTTGGTTTGTGTAAACAGCCATATATATATATATACATATATGTATATTCGCCTAACAAAGGTAGTTTCTTAGTAATATACAGCTAAAAAATAAATATTTATTCGATAACTATTAATTAATTCATGATTTGCCGGCCACATGTCTTGGCTACACTTATTCCGTTAGACCTTTTTCTCTAAATTCACGCTACATTCTAGTATTACAAGTTGCCTATACTTCAGCGTACCATTTCATTGTCAAATTAATTTATATTGACTGCTTTTTACTTTAATATAATACGAAACGTTAGCACCAAAAAAATACTATTGTTAGTTTTTTCTACAAACGTGTAATTGCATTCCGTATTTTCTAAAATTAAACGTATTTTACATGTTGTTACGTAAATAAAATAATTGTGTGTACAAGAATTTGTTTGTTTCTTGACGTCGACTGCTTATTTCACAAGATAACGTACACTACCGCTCAAAAGTGTTTAGACACCCCCGTTTTCATGGATTATTCATATAGTATTATGTTTAGCAAAAAGCATTATATTAAAATGAAATACGTATTTAAAATGTAGTTCAGTAGGATAAACACCCATTATATAGCATAAGGTTTACTATCATTTACCTGCACTTGGTCGGATTACCATAAACTGTTTATTGCGGTGCAATTACAATAACAACCCCTCTGAATTTACTGGATAAATTTAGTCATTTGTTAGATTGTAGGTAATAATGTTTAAATTACCTTCCTAAAAGATTATAGTGAAATCTGTAACCTATGGTCAGTTGCAGTGTGGTATTTACTCTATTCACGTCATGAGCGAAATATCGTGTGACAATCTTTTAAAATGCTTCCGCGAAGAGAAATTAGTACGGAAACACGTGCGCTTACCATAAAAGTGGCATAAATAATCGACAATCGGTTGACTATAACGTAAAAAAATATCGGGAAACTGGCAGTTTTCTTAATAAAAGACGGAGTGGAAGGCCAAAAGCGACAACATTTGCAGATGATCGCAGAGTAGTGGTTACCAGCAAGTCAAATAGATGCAAAACAGCGTCGGAAATCACCGCAGAATTAAATGTTGGTCGCCAAAAACTAGTCTGTGTTTCTACAGTCAAACGTCGCCTACAGAAAGCCGGGCTCCATGGACGTATTGCGATGAAAAAGCCATTACTACGCAAACATAACAAGCAAAAGCGACTTAAATGGGCTCGTGAACACCAACACTGGACCATAGAAGAGTGGAACAACGTCCTATGGACGGATGAGTCCAAATTTGAGCTGTTCGGAACCCGAAGACGCATATTCGTAAGAAGATCTGTGGATAAACGTGCCAAGGAAGAGTGTATTGCTGCTACCGTGAAGCATGGCGGAGGTTCCATCATCATTTGGGGCTGTTTTGCTGGCACTAGTGTAGGGGACATTGTGAAAATTGACGGTATATTAAAAAAAGGCTACCGCGAAATTTTGGAGAACCACGCAATAGCTTTCGGAATTCGACTTTTGGGTCAAAATGTTATATTCCAGCAAGATAATGACCCAAAATATTCCTCTAAATTATGTAAAGACTATTTACGCCATTTAGAAGAGGAAGGAACTCTCAAAATTATGGAATGGCCTCCCCAGAGCCCCGACTTGAATCCAAACGAGTTGCTATGGGAAGAACTAGATCGGGAAGTACGGAAATCGGCTCCGACATCAGCTACTGACGTGTGGAACAAATTGCAATCGAGTTGGGCCTCAATAACACAAGAAACTCTGGCAAAACTTATTGCGAGAATGCCTCGATTGTGTGCTGCAATTATTAAATCAAGAGGAGGTCACATAGATGAAAGCAAAATTTAAATTAAACGTTTTAATTTTCACATTTATTTAATATATTTTTATTCATGTACATGTATCTGTACATAAAAAATAAATATTATTAACATTTTTGCTGAGTTTTTATACATTTTTGCTGTTAGTGAGAGTGCCTAAACACTTTTGAGCGGTTGTGTATATGTAAATAGCAATTATCTTTACTTTTATATCATATCTCTCGATTGAGCATTCCATTGTAAAGAGGATTGATTATGATTTGGGCGCTCAAAACGTAATGCTATATTACACTAAAGTAGGTTTCGTAAACATATTTGCGTAGTATATAGGTTACTAATAATATGATGCTATCTGAGACTACAATATTAAAAGTAATTAACCCCTCATACAGTGACGTAAGAACTTAATTGAGGCGAATGATGTTGAATACAACCAATTTTCCCTCAGCCGTAGTAGAATACAAATTATACGTATTGCCTGTTTTCCTAATACCTAAACCACAATAACATCTAACGAAAGCAAAGTATTATGTATAACTTGTTCAGAGATGTAGTTTGCAATAGACTGCTGCCTTAATTTAATCCATCAGAGAGGAGTAGTTGCTCGATATACAGCGCGTTTCAGGAGAAAGAAAGTACTTCAAAGATATACGCAGAAGGATAAAATGAGGAATACAAACCAATATGTCTAGAGTCAATTCTCAATCATTACGAAAATAGCTAAGGGTAGTTATATTGGTACGGCTGAACGGAGTTATAAGCTATTTAGTTTGCCATAACTGCAGGAGTTTTATGGTTTAGGAATAGTGTGTCTAAAGCGTTTCATGACCTTGCTACTTCACTCCCTACTCTACTACTTCAATTATTTTTCCAACGGCACCTGAAAATATACTGCCACTACAGTGACAGATGGTTTAGAATGCACAATACCTGAGTTTCAAATGTCCTCTTACTAGAAATAACAATAATTTACATACTATTTTAAGAATAACACCGTTAAATTCGACGTATTGAAGCTGCGAGCTTATTTTCGAAAATATTCCTCAATTTTACAGTGAAATTACTTGGATTATTGTTTATTCCTTGCTAGTTGCGTTTTTTGCTAACTCTTAAATTATTGAATAGCAAAAAAAAATATTTCTATAACGGTAGAGAATTGGACTTATACGGATTGATTTATTATTTTTAATGTACTCGATGTTTCTTCTAAGCACTTTCCTTTTCCTATGAAACGTTTTGTCCTAAATTTTCATTGTATGTTAATATAGAAGAATTAAGTAGTCAAAGAAGAGCGAAATTGCTTCCTCGTTCAAACCAATAACTTCATTTCCAAAAATCGTATGATAAAAATTTGGAGTTACATATACTAATGCATTTACGCATGTTATATTCTGTATTTAATTACAGAAGATCGCATTTTCTGTAAGTGCTTGAAATAAGTAGCAAAATATATACATTTTACCTTGTCTGAAGTGATATTCCAAAATTGACACGAAAACTATAACCTAAGAAACTTTATTCATGAACTTGTGTATGAATATAAAAAGCCTTCAAATATGTTTTACCTCTAGCAGTGCATTCCAATAAAAACGTTTGCCTTAACTTGCATTATTTTACGTTACATTACTTCTCAATTTGACAGAGAGATTCGTTCTGATGCATAATTAACAGAAACTTGTTAAAATTGTATTGTAATTTAAAATTGAATTAAAAAGGCTTTTTATTATACAATACAAATTATTTGCGGTTATATCTTGTGTTTACTTGTTTGTTTTAAGTAAACATATTTCATACAGTTAAAAATTTTCGTTTTATGATTTTGACATTTGCCATGCCATACAAATAGTTACTAGCAAAGAAAATTCGTATCAAGAGTTTCAGTAACAAGCTAGGACATAATAATAAGCTTAAAGCCTACTTTCAGATAAAATTTATTTGAACGCATGTTATTACCATAGCAAGTTATAATAAGTAGTAATAAAGTAGATATAGCTTAATGAGAGACGTTATTGTTTGTAACGCAAATCAGTATACATGATCAAGTAGAGGTTTAATATTGGTGGTGGACCCCTAGAGTTATTTGGCGTTACTAAGTCGAATATCACTAGCAGATTTATTACTTACAGGTCCTATAACGTACAACCATTAGATTTTCTAAAGAAAGTGTTTGAGGTCGAAATAACACCGTTACTTTTTCTAAATTTATGTTGCACTTTAAATACTACAGAATTTTTAATATGAATTATTCAGAAATCTTATGACAGTAGAGGACACTGCAACAGATCTAGAATCTGCGCATTGATTGCATATGGAACCACATTTCTAAGAACTGAGACTATTTCGTTGATTTTTAATTTTGTTAGAAATTTTTATATGATAAATTTATTAAACAATCCAAAATATATATTAAAACATTTCTAATCGCTTTAAATGTGATAGAGGTGGGGCTTTATCAAACATTTAAATTTTTGGGAGTTTAAGTAATATTCCTCTTCACTATAGAGTTGAAGAAAAAACTACTAGCCACTGTTAGTGAAATCAGTGCATACAGCAGATATATTTTGAACAATATTAGCTAAATTTATTATAGAGCACTTGAGCTATATCCGGCATACCTTTTTCAATGTACATGATGATAATACTATATTTTTTAAAACAATTAACGGATATGCCATATAGTTGATAAAAAATGAATATCCATAAATATTAACTGGTATCAGCCTTTTTAAATGAGAAACCAAATGCATAGATATGTGGTGGATAGTGGGGGAGATTCATAATTTTGAATGCAGTCCCAGATAAAAATACATGATCTGTTTGAGGTGCAGGCTTATGGGTAAATTGAAAAATGGGAAAATATGATAAAACGTTTCTGAGACCTCGGAGTGAAGTAAAGCGTACCTTTTAATGTTGGAATCTGCAAATGTTCCATGAAGACAAGGGCAAGGTCGGCAAAATCACGACACCAAGACGCGACAGATACCTGTCGCAACTGGCAAGTAAAAATTACACTGTTAATACAACTCAGCTTCGAATTGAGTTGTTGCTGTAATTGAAAAGTCAGTATTAACGTAAAGAATCGTTTGTGTAACTTTGGGCTATATACCCGAAATCCGTTGGTTTGCATTTCTCTTAGTACAGACCATAAAAAAGCCCATAGAACGTAGGTTAATAACTATAATGAATGGAGCATTATTCAGTGACGAATAGAGATTTACATTGCAGTCAGATAGTAGACGTATTTGGATTTGATGTGAACTCGGTGCACGCAATAACCTACAGTTTGACCGGGAAAGGCCGCAATATAAGGGCGATAGATAATTCTCGTTTCCATTGAGTCAGTCAGTTCCCAAATGGTAATCCAATGAAACACGCTTGCGATGCTATGGGAAGACACGTTTCTGCAGGAAGTACGCAATCGAAAACTTCTCAATAATTATAAATTGCTGTAGGGGAGGGTTCAGATATGACCTTCCAAGAATTAATCGACACTGTAACCCAGTATGTATTACCAAGATACTGAATGTTTTTGGCTTCTTGTGAGGATGTTATGACTTACTAATCTGCATTTTTTTCTCAAAATTTAGTTGTAATACGACTTTCTTATATATCCTACCTTCAAAATGCAATATTTTTTACGCAAGATCACACTAAAACTTGGCCAAACAACTTTAAAATATAGTAATACAAATATTGACGGTGAAATACGAAAATTAAAAAGTGTGTCCGTTAAATTTATTACCCTTTTTGTGAAATATACATTAATTACCTTAAGCAATGTTACTTGAAACTAATGCAAGAACTATGCTTTAAAAATGTGCTTACACTATTAGGTTGATAAATATCCTTTTCTATTTTCCATATACTTTAAAGAATCTGAAAATCGAATAATGGATTAAGGGTATATACATTATTTTTATCTGGAAAATATAGCTGATAACAATAGCCAGGCAATTTCACTGACAGAGGAAGAATACATTTGAATAAATAGCTTAATGATAAAATGAAATAGTTTTTTGCTTTTTGTCTTAAGTGCATCTTTCACTATCTCTTGTGCGTCAATAAACCCAATGATGATAAAAGAGGGAGAACTAGGATATAAACACTGTTTTGCTATTACAGTTGTGCATTCTCATAAAATTATTAAGTTCATCAGAATGCCTCAAACCGCGTACATACGTTATGCATTTAAATTAGCTAAATAATGACGTCAAACTTGATTTCTAGGAAAACATTTGTATATGTATATATATGAAACATTAAGGGATTTACTAATTTAGCTAGTTGGGGCGTGAATTCGTTATTAAAACATTCTACTATTTCAACTTCCAAGTGTATCAACACCCATAAAAATATTTATATAGTATACAATACTAGTTTTCATAAAGATGATTACTGCTTTAACAATGAAATGTCTACGTCGGAAGATGCACGTAGAACATGAATTTAATTGCATGCGGGCTAGCTTGGAAACATACAAGAACATTTTTGGGGAATGCCAGATGGAAATATGGACAACATTTTCGTAGATAACACTATACCTACAATGTATATAAAGTATATAAAAGAATTCGTGCATTCGGTTGTTTATAAAGAATGCAAATTTAGCACTCCAAAATTCTGAATTGGCAGTGCTATTTTTTGACAAATATTAAATATCTTCTTTATATATTTTTACATATTTTAACAATCTATATTGTGTGATGTAATAATTTTTACTAAAACTAAAAGAGTATAGTTAGAGTTATATATGTTGGCTAGAGATGCATGTAGACGAATTTATGATGATAATCTTTCAAACAATGATTTTTTTGCAGGAAGATAATTTATTCGCCGGTAATCATCAGGTACTTTTGTATCCTAGAATACATTAAGTGATGTATTAATAAAAAGGTTTATTTAGCAATGCTATTTGTATAACAATATATGTATGTGTGTACATAAAATATAGTGACTACATTAGAAACGTGGTTATCTACACTTTTCAAGTATTTACAATTTGGGATACTATTCTTAGCTCTGAACAAGTGATAATTGCTTACATAGAATTTTCTACGCCTATAGCTGGATAGTTGTGAACTTCACTTAGATATCCTACGTCTTTATACAAATAGTTAGGAACTAATTTTAACTTTACTTTATAAATTGTGATAAATGTTTTGTACAAAATTCTTTGTCTCACACTTATCAGTAGAAATAGAAAATAGAAATACACTTCGAAATTACAATCCAAAAGTTGGAATTTACAAACCTTGCTAAATGAATATATTGGAATATATTTAGAAGGATTTTTCAATATTACCACATTTGGATTATTGTATTTCCTTTGACTACTTCATTATTACAGCAACCGAATTGATCTGTTTATATTGGTTGTGGAGGCGTTAGTACGACATCTGTATTATTACGGTAACTAAAACTAGAAAATAGTACTATTTTTTTTCTGGAAACTAATAATGCAAATAATGTTACCACTAAAAGTCATAAGTACGTACGATATGTATGCTTAAGTGCCACATGATTGACCTCACACCGTCCCAAGTATGCCAGGGTGATCAATTAAGAATATTCTTCAGTAGATCAGAGTTTCAACGAAAGTGTTAAAGATGTGCCAATGATAAATTACAAGTGTGTTAATCTGTGGTTAAGGAAATTCATGTGGAAGGACCTATAATCAGAATTCATTCAAAGAGTAAGAATTAGAAATCATGGATAATGAAGGGCCTTCTTTTATATTTTTAACTGTTTTCCTTTTTTAAAAGATATTTTTATGGTTTATGATTCCACTCAGAAAAAATCAAAAAATGCAATTTTTAATTGTAATTTTCACCATGTCTTTTCTTTGTTGTTTTCTTTCTTTTTCGTTGTAAGGTTATTTCCTTGTATAGTTAATAAAAACACGCAACTTTTCAGTAGATTGTAATGCAACTGATACTTAGATTTCGAAGTTTCAAAACGTTTCTTTGTCAGATTAATTACTACACAATACAATTAAATCTATTGGCATGTTTAATTGTTCAGGGTAATATTCTTGAGAAACGAGTTAAGTAAAAGTATTATGGCTCTACGAAAGAAGCACACCAGATATTTAGAAACAATACGAGGGATATCTTTCTCCATACTCGTAGATAGAAGGCGTCACTAATCAAACGTGAATACTAAGAATTAATCTCTACCTTAACCTAAATTCAATGTTTTAGTGCGATACGTATAGTATTGTAGCTAAAACGATGGAAAACGTGGAATAACTGCTTCCAAAGTTCATTCGAGCGCATGGAAAGCTGCATTAATTTTCGTGGAGTATACTTCGAAAAACAATAAAGTCTTTAAAAGTTACCTATTGTTTTATTCCAGCTCTATATGATGAAACTTAAAAGACAACCTTCGTAAATCATCAAAGTTGTAACACTCTAGAGTGCAATCGAAACTAGAATTGTGGAGAAATGCGGATATAGCTAGTGAAATTGCTGCAGTAAACCTTCATTATCTTAACCAAAGAAAATGTAAATATTTTGCGATACTACTTCTTTGATTTATTTGCATAATAATGTTACAAATATATGTGTGTATAAGTGTCCAATCATGCATGAGCGGGAGTGTATACATAGATCATTATCTGAAACAGTCGTGCTTTCAAAGATAACGTATTACTATTTACTCATCACAATGTCAGTATAAATGATTACCTAACTTTAAACCTTTGACATAATAGACGCAGTAGATTATATGAATGTAACTAATTAATATGACGCTAGTGCACCTTTACCTCATTAAACGCAAGCAATGCCTCTACATGTAATCTCCTTTCTGCATATATTGTGTACTCGAAGGCACGCAACTTCAACAATTTCGTAATCGCATCGATTGTCTGCGTATGTGGAGCTTGTACGTAGGTGATTATGCGTCCATTCTTCATAGAATGTTCTTTTCATTCGATTAGACGGCCGATCTTGGCACAGAACGTAAAAAAAAGGTTAGTTGACAAATAACTCGCCCATCTGTCTAGAATTTTAAATGAACAGGAGATTTCTACTTTTATTTCGTTGAAGAGGACCGATTGACGTAGTCATACCGTAGAAATGTGTAATACAGGGAACATGGCAGAATCGTAACGAATTTTAATGCAAAATTGCATAATAAAATCGTGTCTGAGCATATCTTTACGTTCAGTGGGATTTTTTATCACTTTTCTTAATTTTATTTTGTTTTCAAGCTTCGATAATCAAAATTTACGTAACTATGTGATTTACAATTACAATACATGGTGATATTATTCGAATCACCTCTTAACAACGGTGAGATGATCGAATTTATTTGGTATGCGGTCCTTTTCAAAATTTCCAGAAATTATAAACAATTTCAAAAGTAAAAGAATTTGATTTGTGAATTAAATTAAGTTATATTAATATTTATATCAGTCTTTTATGTGTAACGATATATGCGCCGTTACTATTGTAAGCGGAACTAATAGTTTCTCCAACAAGTGTCAGCATTTATATATTGGACTAAACGGAAGTCATAAATAAAATTAATAATTAATAATGTTTCACGTGCAACGTTCAATTGATTAATATACGAAATACATGATATTATTTAATTTAGAATAATTTCTTGAAACAAGCACTTTTTTGGGCGCGATTCACGTTTAAACGTCTTTCAATTACAATAGACTTAGATCAACTGTGAGAACTGTATGGCCAACTGAGATGAAGTAGACTCGCATAAGCAACTGACTTGAAGCAATGCTTTCATCTTAATTAATGTTAAAATTATTAAATCGTTGTTGAAACATAACAATAAATTTAATTAAACTACTCAATACCTTGATATCAGTTTTTGTATTTCATCTCGTTTTTCAGTTTTTAATTTTCTATCCGACAATAATGTAAGGTACAATATCTGAAAAAATAATAAATGGTGCTACTGAAAATTTCTATAACACATTGTAGGCAATAGTTGATTCTGCTGTCTGGATATACCGCATGGTTTAAGGAAAATATGGCACATCATCTAAAATTAAAAACATATAGAACTCGATAGTAAGTTACAAAAAGTCTTCGTGATGAATATAAACAATTGAGAACCGTTTGTAATGCTCTATGGATTGAATAGAATTATCTAGAGGAGGTTTTGTTTGTGGAGAGTAGCCGCGAGAATACTCTTATTTTTGGAACACTACTTTACAGTTGTGTATGTGTGGAACTGGTGCAGTATATGATCAAGATTTTAAATATTCTCACTGAATGGTATATTATATTCAATTTAAAAATAAATGTTCGAAAACGCTGTGGCATATCGGAAAGTTAAACATGTATATTTCACTTACAAAGTAAAACGGTAAAGTTGTAAGGAGGGTTAACACAATTAAAGATTTTAATATGTTGTTTGACTCTCATCTAAGCTTTTCTTAAAATAATTTCATCTGAGATTCAGTGTCAAAACTATTGAGCGTTGTTGTGGGTAGTTGCAAATTTTTCGGCAACGTATTACATTTAAAGCAGTTCTACTTTGATTTCGTTGTCAGCAAGCTGGAATACGCTGCAAAAACTTAGTCACTACGCTACCTATGCTTGCAGCTGAATCTTAAAGAGAGAAAGATCTGATATAAAATCCGCATAAGATAATGATCGTCCCATCTACACAAAGAGAAAGCTGGAAGATCTGACCCACCTGACTCTTCATGGTGAAATACCTCACTCCTTAAAGAAAATTAAATGTTTAGCAATCGCGTCTGTCAAGTTACTTTCCTGGAACTCAAGGAATAAGATGACTGACGAGGTCAAAATGTCCGCGTGGAATTGCTGCATATTTTGTGAAAAGACTTGGGAATTACTAATAAATAATAATTAATTACTGTATCATACCGATTATTTCGAGAATCTTATGGTGAACATGCTCCATCGTAAGATACGTGTGAACGATAGTTTCGGCTTTTCACAAGTGGCGACTTAGATGTTGCAGACAAGAAACGTGGAAAACCGTCAGAAAAGTGTGAAAATGTGGAATTGCAAGCATTGTTGGACGAAAATGATTCGCAAACGCAAGAACAAGTCGCCAAGTAATTGGGTGTTAGTCAACAAGCTGTTTCTAGTCTACCACGAGAGATGGGAAAGATTCAGAAGACCAGTAGATGGATTTCACATGAGTTGAATGACAAACAAATGGAAAAGCGCAAAAATACATGTGACATTTTGCTCGCTCGGTACGAAAGGAAATAGTTTTTGTGTGGTATAGTTACAGGGGATGAACAGTGGATTTATTTTGAAAACATCAAGCACAAAAATCATGGATAGACCCAGGCGCACCACTGACATCGAACGCAAGACCAAACCGCTTTGATAGAAAGACAATGATCTGTGTTTGATGGCGACAGAGGAGCGTGATTTATTATGAGCTGCTAAAACCGGGGGAAACGGTTAATACTAAACGTGACTAACAACAATTGATCAATTTGAACCGTTCGCTGCTTGAAAAGAGGCCAGAATACCGAAAAAGGCAATGCAAAGTCATTTTTCTTCATGACAATGCTCCATCACATACGGCAAAACCGGATTACTACTTGTTTGCATCGGTGGCTGAGCAGCGCTTTGGTTCGCACGAAGGTGTGGCTGGATGGATGGTTCGCAGCAAAAGGGGAAGATTTTAACTTAAAACTACTTTAAAAAGTATAACAAGCGATGGAGCATATTTTGAATAAATAATTCTTCCGAATTTAACATTTTAGAAGAAAAAATCCTCATTTCATATTTGTACACCTAGTATATATGGTACTGTTGCTTGGTGGAAGAAGGCTCAATAAGTAGGGGCGAGTGTAAAATTCTCTGTGGTTTAGAGTTACCAGCTTCGCTACAATTGGTGCACGCGAGCGTTAACTTTTGAAATACTCCAGCTTTGCTGAGAGAGGACGTGGTTGGAAGCTGCGTTCTATTTTCAACATCTCCTTCCAGTATGGTTCCTAATGCTAGAAGTAAAGCAAGTCAATTGAAATGTTAACACTATCACTTTTCAATAAGTACGAAGTAATAATGAATGCCATCATAATAGTACAAAGGTTTTCACTACCGTTAGTCTTGGAAGTAGTGGATAACATACAAAAAGTGTTGGAGAGTATAGAAAATACAGATTAGGCTGGATGAAGACTGATTTATGACAACAATGCTTCTCCAGATACGTTTTCTTGTTTCAAAGACTGCTATAATTATGCAAACGTTACGTTATTACATTTCAAATAGTCGTTTTCATTATATAAAAATATTTATTCACCACTGCGAACAAGACTCAAGAAAACGACAATGAAAACGTACGCTATGATTTGAATGTTCAGTCGAACACATTCGGAATTTGGATACTGGATAAGTATTTCTCGATATGTGATATATTAATTATCAATCATAAATTAAATATTAACACTTACACGAGTTTACCATTGGACGTTTATGATCAGGAATCATTATTTGAAAACCTGTTATTTGTTTTATATCTGTACTGGCACGTTTTTATTTTGTTCCAACTAAATTTCCTGTGCGTCAAAAAATTCAAAGTTTTCAATAGTCACAATGTCTTAAGGCAATGCAAATATTTTCTTTGAAAATAATATCTTCTATGTAGGTAATTACCCGTAGATTTTAATCGATAAATTGCTCTGTGGATTAAATGCATTTTATGTAATTCGGTGTATATTGAAAATACAGCAACTTTAAGTTAAGCTTAATATTGTTTCACCGGAATGTACTTTAGGTTCTTTTAATTTATATTAATTTCATATCCGAATATTTAGAACAACGTCCTATGATACATTCTATCGTTATTATTTCAGATTAGAAACTACGTTAAATTTGATAATTTAATTACCTTGATATTATCAATTTAAATTTGAATCTGACAACAGTAGTTGTAGGTTCAAATCTTACCGGCAACCGTTTAATTAAAAAATCAACGTTGGTAATACTAAGCAAATTAAATTATCATCTAAGAATCTACGGAAACTTACTTAAAAATAATTTACATTGCACTTTTCTTTTGTTATTAATACCTGTATTTCGCACTCAGTGTCTAATATTTATATTTTAATTACTGTAAGTTACTTTTTATTATTTAAATATGAATTATATTTAAATACTAAGACGCGATAATGGGCACTTAAAACTTAATGCAATCCTTACATAACCAGTCGTCGCTTCTGATTTTCCTATCTTTATCAACAAACTTCCTATTAATTAAAAAAAATGTCGAAGGTGTCAAGGTCTAGAGAGCTACCTACTTCGTCATGCGTTTTACTCAGTATCATGTTTTTTAAACTATAGGTATTAATTAATTTCAGTGTATATTTAAGACCTTTTCATCTTTGTCCTTTATTAATTTTGTTGCGATGTAATGTTTGTAGTACGTTTAGTTGCTCTTCTGCGACACGCGTACTGTATTAATTCTATTCCAGTTGCTGCTTTAGACTTTCATTTCAATTTATTTGGAGATAGCGCTTACTGGAACGAACAATGGAATAAAAACAAAAGTCCACTATGTCCAATTATAAACGACCTTGACAATCAAGACTGAAATTATGATCAAGGCAGTTTAAGCAATATTTTTTTTAATATTTCAAAATATGTATGTAAGTGTAAACATATATAACGGGTAGCCAACGCCCAACGTCGCGTAAAAACTTGTAAAACTCGTTACAGTATTTCGACGACTTCTCCGACGGAATAATTATTGTGTATTTATTTGGGAAGCCGGATTATCCAGATGTATTAATGATCTGAGGCGGAAATGGCAAATATGAATATAAAAAAAACTCGACTTGAAACAGTTTAAATAGGAGGCGAATGAATGATATCATTTAACGAATTAGCATAAATGTTTGTTATAGATCATTTCATGGTTGTAGTTTGTATAAATAAATACTTCTAATAATACCACTAATTAATAATTTTTATAAATTATGATGTGCCGAAGAAACCACAAGATCCTGCTTCTATGCGCTTATTCATTTGTTAAGATTGTTCAAATAATGAGAAAGTATTTATTCGATTTATCGAAAATGTATTTTAATCTATTTTAATTTCGTGTCATTTTTTGTTTTTAATTAGTTTTAAGTTTAGTATACTGAAACTCTTAACTAAACTAATTTTGAATGACACATGAAATCATACAAATTTTTAACTGAATCAAGTACGTTTATTTACCACAAACAAGTACGATTTTAAAATTGTTGAAAGTGGCATCTACCTTGTTCGGGAAATTTTTCACATCTCCTTCTAATAGAGGAAAAATCGTTTGGTAGGATCATATCGCCAATTTCATTAATTCTTTCAGCAACTCTGATTTGAAGGCCTACAAGATTAGGTATTTGTACCCGATAAATTGAGGCCATAAAAAGAAATCACAGAAGGTAATATAACAAGATCTTGGTGGAAATTCATATTCGGTGTTTAAACTTATCAACCGATTAAAAAAGAAAAAATGCTGTAGCATATTCATTGTTTCACCTGCTGTCCACATCCTCATACTTTGTGAGTTCACATCCATTCAGATAAAACAATGACTCGTTAGAAGAAAAGAAGTTTTGTCAAGAAGGTTTCAAAATTATTTAAAAACCACTGACTAAAGGTTGTTCCTCTAAGATAGTAGATTTCTTTGATTTCTGGATGAAGAGCTATCTTCTTAGCGTACTCTTCTTTCTTTAAATATAGCGTTTTAACATATACTGCGTGTTAATAATCTGCCAACAACAACAACAGGTTATGGGCTCAGGCTGTATTGGCAAAATAAACGCGAAGTAAAGAAATGGTGTCGTAGTTAACATGATCGTTTGTGTTGAAGATTATCGCGCTGTAGTCGCGCGCGCTTCACGGACAGCTTGTCCGTGCTACAGGCGCTCAGGGGCATGCGCAGACCGACGCGTCTGCTCCTGGAAACGTGGAAAGTGCTGCGGGAGGTGAACGTAGACCTCAGATGGACGCGGGCGCACGTGGGTACGCGAGGAAACGAAAGGGCGGATGAACTCGCGAAAGAGGCGGCGGCGGGCGGGGACGATGACATACCTCTGTCGTATGCTCTCGTCTCCGAAAAAACCGTCAAAAACGCGATCGCGGACGAGGGCTACCGCGAGTGGCAAGAAAGGTGGGAGGGCGCGACCAACGGACGGTGGACGAAGAGATTCATCGGCGATGCGAACGAGTTCCGAAGGATGGGAATAACCTTGTCGCACCAGGCAACCCAACTGGTGACAGGGCACGGCAACTTCCGGGCCTATCTCCACCGGATAGGACGAAGAGACAGCGCGGACTGCGACTGCGGAGCGGAGGACACGGCCGGACACGTCCTGTTCGACTGTCCGCTTACGGAGACGTGGAGGGCGCGCACGGAGACGGCGGCGATCAGAGCGGGCCTGCGATGGCCACGCAGCGAGGCGGAGGTCAGCGACAGCGAGACCAAGGAGTGGTGGACATTCTTCAGCGGAGCGGCCGAAAAGCTCGACCGGCTGCGGAGTGACCACTAACAGGATAAGTATTTATCTCGGTATGAGAGTTGAATGAGAGGAGGAGTGTACCTGAGTATGCGTTGCTCGAAAGGGAATGAGAGAATCTGGATAGGCATAAGCAATCCAGAAGGGATTCTGCCGATTTCGTTTATTTCAGGAGATGCGGTACCGGCCTCGGACCGGGAGGAACACTGGTGGCAGACCGACCACGGGAAGTGACAACTACGAGGGAGACGAGAGCTTGGGGGGGGGAGGGGCGGAGGGCCCTCTGGGCACTTCCCCTCCCATGCATCAACGGGACCATCAGCGAGAAGGAAGGACCCGCAGGAAGCAGAGGAAATCCAAGAAGACGCGCGAAATTTTGTAGCGAGAGCAAAGTTGTAAATAAAATTAAATTTTTAAGTTAGCGTTCACCCTGTTAGGAACCGCTTCTGTAAGGTTAGGAGATGAAGTGTGATACCCTAAGTAGGGCGCGGGCTAGGCCCGCAAAATCTTTTTACATATTAGATTTATGGTAGCGTAGATATAGGTAGCTAGCGTTGTTTTTAAATTAAGGTCTGTTAAGTTGAGGACAACCGGTGTAGTGCCTCTGGCGGAGCACCGGTGGAATGTAGGGCATTTATTGTCATATATTTTAAGTTTTATTAAATAAAGTGTAGTCGCGCGCGCGTTAGTAGTGGTCGTCCGAGAAATTCGCGAACAGCATAGCGTAGTTATTATTTTTGAACTTTCAAAATGAGTATAAATAACGTAGTGCGAATAGATGCTTTGAACAAGGACAATTTCGATACATGGAAAATACACATGGAAGTCCTACTTATAAAAAACGATGGATGGAACTACGTGAATGGCAATATCAAGAAACCGGAACTGGTAACGGGTGATCAAAATTCCCAGAAGGCAATCGACGCTTGGAATAAAGGAGATAGTAGAGCTAAGTCTGACATTATCTTATCAATAAGTCCGTCTGAATTAAAGCAAGTTAAAAATTGCGTCACTTCTCGGGATGTGTGGCTGAAATTGGAAAGCACGTATCAATCTAAAGGTCCCGCCCGGAAGGCTACATTGTTGAAGCGTCTGACGCTACAACGAATGAGTGAAGGCAGCGACGTGCGTGATCACTTGAATTCATTTTTTGATACGGTTGATAAGCTACGAGACATGGAAGTGGAGATAAACGCAGAGTTATTAGCAATAATGTTGTTGTAGAGCTTGCTGTCTACTTTCGATGCGCAATTGAGTCCGGAGACGAAGTACTTACCCCAGAAATTCTTCATATCAAGGTAACAGAAGAGTACGATGCTCGCAAGAATGAATCCCGTGGAAATGTTCAAAGTGCTATGTTCGCCTAGAAGAAGCAACACGGTTGGAAGCGGCATCCGAGATCGAAGAATATGGAGGGCAGCGGAGACGGTACGGCAAATCCGAAGAAAGAAGAAACCTTCAAATACCAGTGTCGTCGGTGCCGAAAGGTAGGACACAAGGCCAGCGAGTGTTCACAAAAAGGTAAGACTGTTCGAAGTTTTAATACTTGCGAAGCGAATACGTCTGAAGAAATCGGATTCCTCAGCTATGAAGCGAAGTGTGCGCAATCGAAGACCGGCAACAAAAGCTGGTGCTTGGACAGTGGCGACACACCTGTCTAACGACTTCAAAGATTTTCGTGTACTCGAAACGGTCACGGTGATCGTTTAAATCTTGCGAATAATTCGTTTAGAAGCGTGCAAGGCAGCGGCACTGCCTCGTTCTCGGCTGACGTGTTCGCTGAACGTAAGGACATTAAATTGTCGGATACATTGTATGTGCCTGATCTACGAACAAATTTACTATCAGTCAACAAATAACGTAATGCAATTTTGACATATTGTTTACGAAAAATGATGCATCAGTCTTGGATAAAGACGGCAACGTTAAATTGATCGCGGATCGTAGTGGAGATCTTTATTATGCGCGCAATGTAAGAAGGATTCTTCAGCTTTCGCGATGAATCAATCCAATAATCTTGAACTCTGGCATTGTCGATTGGGACACCTAAATTATAGAGATCTTGTAGAAGGTGCACGAAAGGGTGTTATACGAGGTATCAAATTGAAACCCCTAGACCATAAATACGATTTGATCTGCGATATATGCTGTAAAGGAAAGTTGACGAGGCAGCCTTTTCCAAAGAAATCGAACCGAGAAACGGCGTTACGGGAAATAATTCATACAGACGTTTGTGGCCCGATGAGAGTAGAGTCTCTGTCAAGAACAAAATGCTTTGTTGAATTCGTCGACGATTATTCTCGTTACTGCACAGTATATTTTGTCAGAACCAAAGGAGAAGTTTTAGAAAAGGCAAAGATACTTATTAATCATGTCACGAATTTTCGCAACAGGAATGTGAAATGCATACAATCCGATAACGACACGGAATATACAAGTAGCAGATTTGAAGATTTTCTAAAGGAACGTGGAATTTCGCAACGACTAACGAGTCCATATTTCCCGGAACAGAACGGCGTATCGGAACGCAGAAATCGAACTCTACTTGACATGGCGCGTTGTCTCATGATGCAAACCGAAGTACCGTCACAAATTTGGGCAGAAGCATATACCGCCAACTATATCAGTAACAGATGTCCCACGAGAAGCCTGAATGATCGAACTCCTTATGAAATCTGGTACGGAAAACCTCCAAACGTATCGTATTTTCGAGAATTCGGATGCAAGGTTTTCTGCCTAAACCAAGATCCAGCAAAGGGTAAATTTGTCACGAGAGGCAAGGAAGGGAAGTTCTTGGGATATTCGGAACAGAGGACAGGATTCAGAGTGTATTTGCCTGATGAACGTAAAGTTATTATTACTCGAGATGTCAAGTTCATAGAAGAATCAAGCATCATATCGGAACAGTTAAACGATTTTGCTCCCGAAGAACTTGTCAAATCACCAGAAAATAGGAAGGAGGTAATTTACTTTCCTGTGATCAATGATCCGATCTCTGAAGTTGATTCTGATGAAAACAATCCGGAAATAGTAGCCATGAAACGAGGCCCTGGTAGACCGACAAAGGAAAAGTCTGGTTCAAGGGGAAGACAACGCAAGGTATACAACATGATTCCACAGAATCACGAAGCGGAACAGGCTTTCCTTGCGGAAATACCCATAAATGGACCAGATGCTGAAATGTGGTATAATGCCATGGCGGATGAGATTGCTTCAGTGATAAAAAATGAGACCTGGAAGTTGGTCAATCGTCCTGTAAAGGATAGCGTCATTGGAAGTCGAATTGTACTTCGAAACAAATTCAAACCTGATGGTACACTTGAGAGGAGAAAGGCACGTTTGGTTGCTCAAGGCTTTGGTCAGAAACTGGGTATTCACTTTTACGAGACTTTTGCCCCCGTAGCGCGTCTTAGTTCGATAAGATTAGCTACAGCTTTAGCAGCTCGTCTTGGAATGAAGATACGTTAACTAGACGTTACTAGTGCATATCTAAATGGTACATTGGAAGAAGAGATCTGCATGGAGCCACCTTTGCAACTCCGAGAAATACTAGTTCTAATTTCTAAGAGTTCCAAGACGGAGAACAGGTTGCAACGAAAGCAAAACTAATGCTCAACAACCTTGAAGGAAAGGTTTGTCGATTAGAGAAATTGCTTTACGGTTTAAAACAAGCCGGAAGAAGATGGTACTCCAAGTTAGACGATATGCTGAAACGATGCGGAGTAACAGCCACTCAAGCCCGCCTTTGCTTGTATTGGATTAATCAGAATAAAGACGTTACGTTAATCGCAATTTATGTGGATGATGTACTAATTTTCTCCAAAGATACGAAAACCGTCGAAGGCATTGTAAGGACAATGTCGAAAGAATTTGAGTTAAAGGAATTAGGGGAAGCACAATCCTGTGTAGGTATTGAGTTCAACATCAAAGATGAAGAGATTTCGTTACTTCAAAAGGGATATATCAAAGATGTTTTAGAACGATTTGGTATGATTGACTGTAAGCCTGTATCGACCCCTTTGAATCTAAACGACCGAGTCATGAAGTCCACCCGAGAGCCAACTGAAGAAGAATCTAAGCAACCTTACAGGGAATTAGTCGGAGCTCTAACGTACCTATTCTTGTGCGCAAGACCGGACATTAGTTTCGCGGTCAGTTATCTGGCTCAATTTAACGACTGTCACAGAAATGAACACTGGTAAGCAGCTAAACGCGTTTTACCATACCTCAAAGGAACTATGAATTTAGGAATCGTTAACTCTGATAAACTTGACCCTAGAGGCTACGGCGACAATTGGGGAAATAGCGTGACCGATAGACGTTCATATATTGGATTCTGCTTCATATTATTAGGAGCCGCCATATCCTGGGAAATCCAAGAAGCAGCAAACAGTCGCCCTGTCTACTACCGAAGCAAAGTACACGGGCTTGACCGAAGTAGCCAAAGAGGCCATTTACTTAAGGCGTTTCCTTATCGAACTAGGTGGGGAAAGGTTGGCCGATGAAAAGGTATACAACAACAACCTCAGTGCTGTAAGGTTGGCAGAGAATCCTTCATACCACGCTAGAAGCAAGCACATCGATATCCGTCATCACTTTGTGCGCAATGTGTTGAAAAGTGGACAGTTGGAACTTCTTCATGTTGGGACAAGCGACATGATCGCGCCGACGTACTGACGAAGGGGCTTCCGCGTACCAAACACCAAAAGTTAGTTTAGTCCCTGATTCTCCATATTCACCGGACCTAGCCCCCAGGGACTTTTTCCTATTCCCAAACCTGAAAAAATCATTGGGAGGAAAGAGATTTGCCTCAAATGAGGAGCTCATCGCCGCTACAGATGGCTTCGAAGAAACTACATCGAAAAATAAAAATAAAAGACCATACCAATATCGTGTTTATCTTATCGATTCCGGAAACATTTCAGGCCGCCCTCGTATTACATTCCACATAATGCTACATTCGTTAAATTTGATAGCAGCTAGTAGGTTTTTTGCCTTTAAAAGAAGGATGATAAGAATTAATGATGGCCTAAACTATGAGATAAAACTCTTTGATCTATATGTCATCACGTTATTTTATCTTTATGTTTATTCTGTTTCCTATAGTGAAACCTCATAGCTATTATTATTGCTATTATTTGCAATTCTCCTAAAAACATGTGTCGAAAATATTAGAGAAATATTAGAGCTGCTACTTTGCCAACATCGCTACTGATACGTATCGTACACACAAATATGTACGAAATTTTTATAGTTTCATAGTGTAAGGTAAATATTAAGGTATGTACGTAATCTTTTGTCGGGAAAGTTTACTCTTTTCCTACCGAATTATGAATTCATATCTTGTTAAGAAGATCGTGTTTATCGTCTTTGATTGCAATACTATCACGATATACAAGTA
This sequence comes from Trypoxylus dichotomus, assembly GCA_023509865.1. NCBI lineage: Eukaryota > Metazoa > Arthropoda > Insecta > Coleoptera > Scarabaeidae > Trypoxylus > Trypoxylus dichotomus. Next base: position 38,527,510 of record CM042074.1, on the reverse strand, counting down.
ATATTTTGGAGATTTTAAGGATGCCATACTATAAAAGAAATTATATAATTATATAATTATAGTATATGTAGATACGATGATATAAACATTGTGTGCTATTAATCTAGAGAATTAGCTTCGTTAAGCTCTTACAAGCTGTTACATTACTAAGAATATCAAAAATGACTGCGGTTTTATTCTCGTTCAATAACCTGTGAAGCATTTGAAGTGGTGCGTTGGTAGCTTTTTTCCAGCAAGAAACAGAAGACTGTAGCAAAACATCAATTTACAAGTAAATAACACCTCTGAATAGAAATTGCGCACATTTCTTCGCCATTAGTTTTGATTCATTTACAGTAGGTGTTAGAAGTGAACAGTGGAAACTTTGTATCCGCGACCTAGACTAACAATTGTTTTTTTACGGTTATTCATCGCGTTCAGCAGACAAGTCAACAATCTGCTGATTTCTACGAACGCCAAACACAAACATAGGCAGTAAAGAGCAATGAAATTGTTCTATGGACATTGCTGAATCAAGTTTATACATCATTTCAGACACGTTTATTTGTACTACACAGGTTTAGATTAAAATTTCCCCTTAAAACGATCCCTATAAGGATTTGTCACGTTTCTCAAGTAATACTTTTTTAAATAGTGATTTTTATTGTTATTATAGTAATAATATATTTTACAAACGTGTAGCGGTTAATACGAAGAAGAGAAGCAAAATTGATTACAAGAATAAAAAAATCGCAAGAACAGGTTAGAGCCAACTAATGTACGCATCACTGTTTAAGAAACTAAATTTAAGTCTAAAAAATTCAAAATATTGCAAAAGGGGAGCTCATAAGTGCAGTCTAACTAAAAATTCAAGCAACCGATACTTTTTGAGTGTTATTTAGATTTGGAAATGTGTGCAAACATGTATAAATAATACAAAATATACATGCTGAAATAATTTAGGATATTATTTACAAAAAAGCGATTCACATTTAACTAAAGTCGTACCTAATACAGGATGCGGTAAAATAAACAGTACTGAAATTATGAAACGTATGTTATTTATTCTTCATGTATTTACTTTACATTATACAGCGATACTTTAACATTAGACAGCGTTACAAACATTATTCACGACGACGTCCCGATAAGCAGATGTTCAATATGCCCTCCGTTCAGTTTCAAGCAGTATTCGTAGCGTTCGCGAAGGTTCACAACAATGTCTGTAAACACAGGTTGTTGCATGGCACGAAAAAGACCTAGAATTTTAATCCGCAATTCCAGAATGTCAGACGGTGGATCGGTACGGAAAGCAGCCTCCGTCAGCATTTCCCATATGTACGCATCAGGTGGTGTTAGGTCTGGTGGATGCGATGGATATGGGAAATCAGTGCCACGCGAAATAAGGCGATCCCTAAAACGATTGCGCAGCATTCGAAGAGACTCCCTAGGCGTGTGACAGGTTGCCCCGTCCTGCTGAAACCACTGTTGATTACGTAGTAGGTTCCTGGCACGACAAAATCGCTGAAGATCATGCAGAAATGGTGTGATAACCTCTGTGTCCTCTGTAACGCTCCTGATTTACAGTTAACGGTGTTCCATCGTCTGCTTCAGTGAAATACGGGCCCAATACAGCACACTAAATGGTAACACGGTCACTATAAAGGGGTTGCTCGACGATTATGTCGGGGCGTTCGTATCCAAGAAACCGTGTTGTCTGCTTGTTAATGTATCCGTTTAAATGAATATGTCTTTCATCAGAAAACCAAACATTCGACAAGATCAACGCGTCCTCAGCTTAATAGCTGCAGTCAGACGCTGTCCGGTCTCTATTTTGTATGCAAACCCACTAACATTCATGAACATTCGATGGAGCGATCGATCACTGATATTCAGTTTTAATGATCATCGAAGGCTTCGTTTCGGCGATTGTAGCACCGGCTTCAAAACACGCCCGTGACTCGTATTGGTTATGACGGTCAGTGGGCTATTCGCGTTACTTTGGCAAAGCACACTTCTCGTACGACGAAACTTCTCAACAACATAGTCAACAACTGCTAACATAGCGGCGTTGCTCGGAGCCTGTTACATACGTTTTTGTTCCCTTTTCCGTATGACCGAAAATAGTACTCCACGATAAAAACCTTTTCTGCAACAGTGAGAACCATCCTGAAGCAACTAACATTAAAAACATATTCACATACGTTGTAACCACGTTCGGAAAACACTCGGTACGTTTCAGCACATGATACATGTGCATTTCAGTACTGTTTATTTTGCCACATACCGTACCTGTAGAACCTTCTTTGGCATACTGTCAAATATACTGTGTAATACTGTATATAGTGTATAGTTTAAACTTGGTAGTTCAAGAAAAATAAATTCAATTTGGTTTTAATCGAAAAGGATCTAATTTATATAGTACATAAAAATCACTTCAAATTTATACTCGATTTACATGATCAGCACTGTAGTATCACGTGGTAGATCACGCAATGAAGGCATTATATGTTCTCAAAGGCAAAAATCCTTAATTTATGTGGTAGTGTTACTTCAGTGTAAATTTACAACCTCAATAATGAAACTACAAACCACATGTACCGCTTATATAACGAAATTATATTTACTTGATTCTGCGTCTCTTTTTATTATGTTGCACTTTCTAGAGAGGAAGAATTACTTAATATCTCAAAATGACGTAATGAAAAAAATTTGAAACTAATTTTGGAATCAAGTAAAAGTGCATGAGGTACTCACGTATATGAAGAACTCCTTTGACCAATGAAATCATTTCTTACATTTAGGCGTACATATTAAGTGCTTTATTCGTTCTAATTTATCTGAAAATCGGTTAGTTAATATATGTTCACGCAGATGTAAACACCATGAACTATGCTGTATTGTTTAGGTGACAGCTTAGTAGGGGTATGTACTATACATGGCTGTGCTTGTGTATATCCTTACATAAGAACAATGATAGGTTTCGACGATGAGCGGCGCCAGTATAGGCATTAAATTTATCACCGTCGTGCACACATTGTAGGAACGTCTAAGTAAACGTAATATCTCCTTATTAATTGATTACGTAATCTAGAATAGTATAATTAGCTTTTTTCTCTTTATATCAAACAAAATTTGTACACAACTGTTATGAATAAAAGAATTTATACTGCATATTGTTATTATATCAGGCATTCTAATTAAGAGAGAGCCTCTGAAACATTTTCGTTTCTTACATTACATATTTTAACAGTTGCAGGTGATTGTATGAGACAATTATTTTTTGTTTGTTCTTGTTGTAAACAAACGTTTTATTTATAAAATTTACTATTTCGAATATAATCTTACCTTGATAAGTATTTCAATGGCTTTCTCACCCAAAATATTACCCAGTTTTGAAGGTGGTTTGGAGATGTTTAATAATAATAATAATAATAATAATAATAATAATTTTTTTTTTTTTTTTTTTTTTGGTGGAGGTGAAATGCATTGACGCATACTAGTATATCCATCTATACTAGTTATGTTGGACTCCTCTGAAGGAGGACTACCAACTAAAACACTCTTCTTCTAGACACCAGTCCGGAACCGTTTATCACATTACTGGGCTGGGTCTATGTATTTGGCTGTAGAAAGGCCACACTCCGTTGTGGTTTGGAATTATAACAATTCTCTGTCTATGCTGCAATTCTTCTTTTGCGCGGTACATATTGCACGTACCGCGAAACTAATAATAGTAACAACAATAACAATAACAGTAACAATAACAATAACAGTAACAATAACAACAATAATAACAATAACAATAATAATAATAATAAACATCAATACTGGACTCCCTTCAATAGAGGACTACCAGCCACCACCGTTAATCACTTTAGTTCGGGCTGTGTCTAGTTTGCTGTACAAAGGCTTACGCTCCACTGGACTTTCGAATCAGAGCAATTTTCTTTTCCATGTTGCGATCCAAATCGCCTTTCTTCGTGCGCAGGACATATTGAACGTATCGCGTTAAACTTGTCCAACAATTTTCATTGGCTGATATCTTCGTTATAATTGTGTCGATCGTAAATTCGCCGATCTCCATTTCGAGTAACCGTCTTGGTTCCGCCCATCTCTCACATAAGAAAAAGGTATGGTGCGCATCATCTACCTCATTTGGACAATACAAACATGCTCCAGTCTCAGCCTTACCCATTCGGTGCAGATACGATTTGAAATAGCCATGACCGGTCAAAAACTGAGTCAGGTAATAGTCCACCTCCCCATGGGTTCTAGAGATCCAAGGGCGGAGGCGCGAGATCAGTCTCGCAGTCCAGCGCCCTCTTCCGTCCGTCTCCCAAAGTCGTTGCCATGCTTCTAATGTGGCGTCTCTTTCGTTGGCGACTCGTTCTTCACCTGCACGTCTCCTCATATATATGCGCTTCCTTTCCTGAGCAAGAAGCGACACTGGGATGACTCCTGCTACCACTAGGACCGCCGGTTCCTGACACAGTGCGGTACATGAGGCAACTCTCAGTGCAGCCCTTCTCTGCACCTGGGCCAGTCTCTACGATACATCTCCTGCTCAGCGCGTCCGCCCACACCTCGGAGCCGTACAGTAAGACCGACTGAACTGTCGACATCAATAACCTCCGCTTCTTTGGCCGAGGACCACCAACATTAGCCATCAACCTACTCAAGTTCGCAACCATCTTCGCCGCCGTAATAATAATAATAATAATAATAATAATAATAGTTTTTTTTTTTTTTTTTTGCGGAGGTGAAATGCATTGACGCATACGAGTATATCCATCTATACTAGTTATGCTGGACTCCCTCTGAAGGAGGACTACCAACTAAACACCCTCTTCTTCTAGACACCAGTCCGGAACCGTTTATCACATTACTTCGGGCTGGGTCTATGTGTTTGGCTGTAGAAAGGCCACACTCCGTCGTGGTTTGGAATTATAACAATTCTCTGTCTATGCTGCAATTCCTTTCTTTGCGCGGTACATATTGCACGTACCATGAAACTAATAATAGTAATAATAATAACAATAACAATAACAACAATAACAATAACAACAATAATAATAACAATAATAATAATAACAATAATAATAATAATAAGCATCAATACTCGGACTCCCTTCAATAGAGGACTACCAGCCACCACCCGTTAATCACTTTAGTTCGGGCTGTGTCTATTTGTTGCATAAAGGCTACGCTCCACTGGACTTTCGAATTAGAGCAATTCTCTTTCCATGTTGCGGTCCAAATCGCCTTTCTTCGTGCGCAGGACATATTGAACGTATCGCGTTAAACTTGTCCAGCAATTTTCATTGACTGATATCTTCGTTATAATTGTGTCGATCGTAAATTCGCCGATCTCCATTTCGATAACCGTCTTGGTTCCGCCCATCTCACATAAGAAGAAAGTATGGTGCGCATCATCTACCTCATTTGGACAATACAAACATGTTCCAGTCTCGGTCTTACCCATTCGGTGCAGATACGATTTGAAATAGCCATGACCGGTCAAAAACTGAGTCAGGTAATAATCCACCTCCCCATGGGTTCTAGAGATCCAAGGGCGGAGGCGCGGGATCAGTCTCGCAGTCCAGCGCCCTCTTCCGTCCGTCTCCCAAAGTCGTTGCCAGGCTTCTAATGTGGCGTCTCTTTCGTTGGCGACTCGTTCTTCACCTGCACGTCTCCTCATATATATGCGCTTCTTTCCTGAGCAAGGAGCGACACTGGGATGACTCCCGCTACTACTCAGGGACCGCCGGTTCCGACACAGTGCGGTACGCCGAGGCAACTCTCAGTGCAGCCCTTCTCTGCACCTGGGCCAGTCTCTTACGATACATCTCCTTGCTCAGCGCGTCCGCCCACACCTCGGAGCCGTACAGTAAGACCGACTGAACTGTCGACATTAATAACCTCCGCTTCTTTGGCCGAGGACCACCAACATTAGCCATCAACCTACCAAGTTCGCAACCATCTTCGCCGCCTTATCGGCAGTACGTAAAATCTGGTGACGAAAGGTCATTTTGGTGTCAATCATCACTCCAAGGTATCTAACTGTTGGGCTGGTGAAAATTTCCACATCCCCACGCGAAGGGGCATACGATTGTGTCTATCTGCTTCTTAGATAGAATGACGACCTCAGTTTTGTTAAGTGCTAGACTCAAACCATGCATTTCCATCCAATGAGTTACCCTCCTCATGGTTTGGTTAAGTTTGAGCTGTGCTAGTTCTACATCCCGCTCAGTAATGAGCAGTGCGATGTCGTCCGCATACCCAACAAGAGTCACTTCCTCGGGCATTTCCTGCCTCAAGAGTCCGTCATATAGGATGTTCCAGAAATCCGGTCCTAAAATAGATCCTTGGGCAACCCCAGACGTCACCTTATCATTGCATCGACCCTGCTTCGTATCGTATATGATGGAACGATTCCGCAGGTAGTCGCCAATCATCCGCAAAAGGCATTATGGCGGCACCCGAAAGGAGTGCTCCAAAGCATTCAATATATCCACTCCATCTTGCCGGAATTGAATGCATTTCGGACGTCTAAGGTAACAAGAAGAACGATTCGACGCGAGTAGTGGTTGTGGTCCTCTGCTCTGGTTACCGCATCACAAACTTCCGTAGAGCGTCGGCAGTTGATCTTCCTCGGCGGAATCCGTACTGTCGGGGCGACAAACCCCCAGCATCCTCCATCACTGCCTGCAATCTTGTTCGTATAAGCCTCCAGAACCTTACCCGCCGTGTCCAGCATGCATAGAGGGCGGTACGTAGATGGGTCATCCGGATCTCCTGCTTTTAGTGATTAGCACTAATCTGGCAACATTCCAACGTGTGGGAAAACTCCCGCGGCCAGGCACTCGTTGTACATATCCAGCAACAGATGTGGGCTATGCTGGTATACCAATTAATAATAATAATAATAATAATAATAATAATAATAATAATAATAATAATAATAATAATAATGATAATAATAATAATAATAACAATAATAATAATAATAATAATAATAATAATAATAATAATAATAATAATAATAATAATAATAATAATAATGATTATTATTATTAAAGATCTCTAGAACACCTTAAAAACTGGATGTTTTTGTTCAGTTGAATCACATATTGGATAATATAATAACATTGTTATTACTGTAATAATAATAATGTTTATTATCCAACAGGTGACTATAATTACAGAACAAATAAACAAATATATACATATGACCGAAAAGTAGGCCAATATAAAAACAGTAAATTGTTCACATTATTGCGCTAACTCTCTGAAAAATATCTAACCTACTAAATGTCTTTTCAGCATTGTTCTCTATGTGATATATGACCGTAACGGAAGGTTTGTCCTGAGTGCTATCATATTAAAGATTTCCTTAAAAAAGCATGAAGTTTAGTTTTAAGAATATGTAATATGTAAATTAATCGCAATAATATATGACTTTTCTATTCTTAACCATTCTAATTACTTTAATTACGTTGTTTAGGTACTACTTTAGTTGTACTTCAATTTCTTTTATTGTTTCTTAATTTATCATTTATCTGGCTGGTTATTACTTTATTTTTATGTAAAATCGTAATTCGAAAGTAACGAAAATTTCATGTCTACATGAATAGTTCGGAAATTGGTGTCAATTTATTTTTTTTTATAAAAAGAATTGTTGAAAGAATGTCTTTTTTATGACGTCACGGCTAACTACAGTTTTTACTTAAAAAGTGCTACCTAAATTTCTTCTTTAGACTTTTTTATCCTAAAACCAATAATAATGGAGTCGTAGGCACCAAGCAGAGTAACAAAAAATCAGTTTCTTAGAGATAACTGGTTGGCCAGGAATTTTTTCCAAAAACGAAAGGCTTATTCTATTGGGCTCGTAAAACAGCAATTCTTTCCTCATTTTGATCGTCTCTGCTAGTTTCCAGGTCATCATACTAAATATTGGAAAAATTTACCCAATATACAATCCTAAGTGGATGTTACAGCACATGCACCATCTGTGTGCGAAGAAGAAAAAAGAAGATTAAACCAGTGTTGTAAAAAAGTAAAAATTTGTTGGTGACGTTACAGCGCGCGTACTAGACCGTCCTAAATGAACTTCATCATTGTTACTAGCTAATAAAAGATTGGAAAATTTGACTGACGAAGCAAGTACAAAGCTGGTGCTTCATTAGAAAAATGTCAACTTTCAACAAACCATGTATTAATGTTTGTCACTGATGGTGCCAATATTATGCTTTGTGCTTCAAGCGGATTTTGAAATCTTACCGCGCCCCGACCCACCTCAACCGGTTCTTACACGTTGGGGGACATAGTTACAAGCAGCTACTACGTTAAAAATTAAAATACATAAAATTCGACCCAAGACAAGCTGCCGCTGTCTCGAATATTGAAGTAAAATTTCAAGATAGTCAGGTTGAAATGGATTTACCTACTATTTAGAACAATTACGTAGGACTAGTTGAGATCAAAGTTAAATTGCTAAATCCTTCAGTATTGTTACTGGAGCCACAGCAAATAGTGAACAGTGCCCTATTCACTACTATGCCACGCAAGTGTCGCTGAAGATGATCGTGTGCAGCAAAGTTTGACGGTGTTATTGGCAGGTGTACAGGTTCGTTAATTGATTTCAAAGATTATTTCAATTATGAACAATACGTTTCTAAATATCGAACGGTTCCTCTTTACATTTTTGCTTCGTTACCAACAAACTTCTCTTATACATTGTTGCAGATGTTGAACCGAGCAAATCCAGCCGACATTTCGTGGCAGGATGACTTTTTTATAAATAGTTCATTGAGGTGTAGAACACGTATGCAACAAATCGCTTGCGCCAAAATGAACATGTTTGGGACGTCTATTTAGGTGACAATGCACCAATCTGTTTATGAATTATAACTTTTAAGTGGGTTCCTTATTTAGCCCTACTTTTATTATTTTATTAGAATTACTATGAAGCGGCGAAGATACCCGCCCTGGTGCTTAAGCACGTAGGTTCCACTTATTACTTAACACTATAAAAGATCTCGGCGTGCTGTATCACTCCCGTCTAAGTTTTTCTGATTCACATAGATTCCATCTGTGTTCCAGCCTCAACGATATTGGGCTTTGTTATGCATTGCTGTATATTGTTCAGCAGCACATAACTTTTGAAACAGCTCTATTTAGGTCTTTGCGTCAACAAGCTGGAATATGCTTCACAAGTTTGGTTACCTCGTTACTTATACTTGCTGAATCTTGAAAAGTTGCGGAGACGGTTTTTTAAATAAACAGGAATTTATCTTTAACGCGGTATCGATTACGTCTTGCTGAACGCATACGGTGTTCATTCCTTAAATCATCGTCGGGAAATTTAAGGTGCGCGATTCATATGGGAAGTTAGTACGTGATGAATCGTTTTTTATGTCATTTCTTGTCTAAACTTTAATGTTCCTAGAATTTCATCTCTCTTTTCTCCTATATTCTCATATAATCATGATGATTCGTATCTCAAACTGATGCGTTATCTGGATTATTTTTACATTATTTCGCGCGCATTTATTTACCCTGTAATACGTTAATCCAGAAATTCCCAAACTTTATCAGTCTGCGGCGTATTAACAGGTTACTGTTCTCTCTTTACAGCGTACTGGTGTGATGCGTCGCACACTTAGGGAACCCCTGGAGTATTATTATTATTATTGTTATTATTATTATATGTTGTAATTAGTATTGTCAGCTATATTTAGTTAGCTTTGCGTATGTTATATTCGTGCCCATAAAGACTGTCGTATTCATGTCGTTTTTTATTAGTTTTATACAAATACTAATTAATAATTAAATTAACTTAGTTCACGGTTTAAAACGTTTTTGTTGTACTTTTACTTTCGGTATTAAAATGCTCGTTTTAAAGTAAATAATTTTGAACTTGACCAAGTTATTCGATCATTACGGTCTGAATAGTTAAGGTGTAGATGTCAATGTCGATATGTCTCACGTCTTTGGGTGTGCCCCTATTATTTGTTCTATTCAACTTGCGGTCGATCGTCCGCATTCAAACGTACAGGCAGTTAACTACTGGTTTAGTTAAATAATGTTTACCACAAAAAGTTGGTGTTGAATAGAATCCATGTAATATTTTAATTGCTAGCGATATAAATAAATACTGTTGTAAAAAATGCATATAAATATATATATATATATATATCTATTTATATGCATATATAGCTTTCCTTATTTACTAACAAAATGATGAATAATTTGTAATAACTGTTTTGGAATGAACAAACGAACGTAACATACGTTGGAAATTTCTACTTTTGGGGAGCTATCAGCAATGGGTGTAAAATATCGTAATTTTACGCCCATGTATTTTATTATGAGATATATCGTTATTTGCAAATATATATTGTAATGAATTGAATTCTGTCTAGCCTATACATTTACATTGTTATTTAGCCTGCGCATACAATTGTCAATTATTAGTATTTTCTGAAGGAATAAACTGGACGTTATTGTATTTTACCAAACTCTTGTAAAACTGGTATCAACTTACATCACCAATAGGCCTGGTTAGGTTTTATAAAATCGTTATGGATCTAATCATTCTAATATGTCTTTTAGCTACAACAGGATTCAAATCTTGGCCTAATACTTCTTGATATTTCTATCAACTTACTTGTGAGCTTCTTGGATATGTCGATGATCTAAATATTTTCAAAGTAATTAGTATCTTCATACATAGCATTAGTTTGCAAGTTAACGTTTTGAGTTTTAGCGAACGTGGAAAAGTGCTCGCTTATATCATATATCAAATCTTAAAATTTCATAGTGTTGTCTTATTCTATTAAAACTGCTATCTCAAGAAAAAGTATAATAAATGACTTACATCTACTTTCTGTGGTTACCTTTGCGAGCTAAATTTAAATTTACTATGTATATACATAGAATATTATTTTGGTAGTACTGTCTTATTTGCAGATTTTGTATACATGCGAAGGTTGTCTTTTAAGTTTAGTATATAAAGCTGGTATAAAACAGTATGTAGCTTTTAAAGACTATATTGTTTTTATTAGTATTTTCCACTAAGATTAATGTACTTTTGAATGCTTTCGAAACAATTCTGGAAGCAATTATACCACTCTTTTGTTAGTACAGGCAAAATTACGTTTTTGATGGCATCGACTGCTTCTTCTGACGACTTGAACCTTTGAACACCTAGTCCATTCTTGATTTTCGGAAAAATAAACAAATGATTGAGACTTGGGTCCGGACTGTACTAAGGATGATCTAACAATTCCACGTTTTGTTTCGTAAAAAATTCAATTGTCTCGCTTGCTGTGTGCGAACTGCGTTGCCATTCGGGGTTGATTTTTGGAAGCTCAGTGATGACTTGCGGTAAATAAATAGTTGTATACCGATTGCTTATGTTGTGGTTCGTATGAGTAAACCTATGATTCATCACCACTGACGATGTTGTACACGTCTTTAGAGTTTCTGGCGTTGAAGCGGTCTAGGGTCTTTTGATACCCATTCTTCGTAGTAGCTTTCTGTTCTTCGGTTAACAGATGCAATATCCAACGAGAAACGAACTTTTTACCCATAATTCTTCAAACAAAATTTTCTGAATTGAGGCCTAGTTGTTGATCATATGTATAGCATCGACGTATTTCTGAGTGACTGCTGTTTTTGGCGTATCCGCTCTTGAATTGTGGCCAAGAATAATTCGTCCACATTTGAAATCTCCATACCAATTAGAAATTGTTGACTGACGTGGTGCTTCATTGGCGAAAACACGAACAAACTCGGGAATGGTCGGGAACTCTTGCTGAGAAAATTATAAAAAAAATATTTTCATTTTTCAATTAACTTTGACAGTTCGTTGTAGCTACATCACTACAAGTATCGCACTGAAGCAACTAAAGTTGGAGGTTAATTTTTGGTATTGACATTAGATTAGTGGCGCTTCCATGTTTTAGTATGCAAAGCTTAAAGGATAATATGCGTTCCATGATCCAACCATTGTTAGGGCAGTACACTTTATGCATATTGTTCTGCAGGTGGAGGATATTTTTTTTTTTGCCGCTGGAAAATCTTTGATAGACGACGCTGTACCTGGTTCTATCGTGCAGCAGTGTGAGACTCTTCGACGTCCTAACGTAGTATACTCACTAAAAAAAAAACCGTATACTGAGCTCTATTCCCTTACTTACTTCAGAGGGGGTGGAAGATATTAGATAAATGAAGTTTATTATTATTACTTTCTAAGTAGATACACATGCATAATATTATGTTCAAAATGCACTCGGTGTGCAAACATTATAATATTCTTAATTAACTATTTGTGGCGTAGCAATGCGTTTACAATATTCCACAATCGTTTTAGTATCTTTCACATGAAATGAGTTGGAATATAAAATTTGGTTTGATGGTTTCTAATTTTGCATCTATAGCGTAGGTATAGTTTTTTTTTTCGTCATACTAATGTTGTATTATTTAACCAACCCTATATTTATTACTATTTACGATATACCAATGAGGAATACATTATTTAAGACACCTGTATAGTAATGGCAGGTCCTTGGTTACGTTTGCATGTATTGATATACATCTAGAACTGCGTAGCAAAAGTAAACGCGCTGGGAATTACAATTGACGTTTTAGAATTTTATAAGTGTGATTTCAAATTTAGATTAGTCGTCATCTTCACATAAACAAAGCTATATAAAATACTATTACCAATTCATATGTATAATACTGTCGAAAATAAAAATAAAATGCAGAAAAGGTAATCAGAAATTGAGAAAGAATTTTAAGAATAGGAGGAAATGTGATAGGTTACGATGTATTGACGTACTTTATATAATTTACACGTATTTCTTCTCTTTATCTCGGTAATTTTGGACAGACTTTGCATATATGCTTTTGATGCCGTTGGAATTTTGTAAGCACAAAAAAATTAGAAATGTCAAAGCATACGAACTGGTTTAGATTGGCGTAAAGTATCAAAACAGGGTCGCTTGTCACAAACCCACTCGTAGCAATTATTGGCAGTACCTATGTACATGAATCATGAAACACTGGAAGTAGAATACCTTGAGCTGTAAGAATATCTACACGCGTATCGGATTTGCGTCGCTGTGGAGTAGGTTTGTTTCAGAAGCGAGATTAAAATTGAAATTACTTCCTAAAGATTCGACTGCACGAGTTTAATAAAAGAAAAAGATTTCCGAATAAAATCTCATAAATTACTACCTTGTTTTGGTTTCTTTGAACTAAATCGAAAATGGGTGTATTTCGGAAAGGTTAGCTACCTTATATTCTTAATGTTGATAACTGCGTGCAATAAAATTATGGACGCATTGTATAGTTGGCTTTTGAAAGAGATTTTCAAACTGAACTTTCAACAAAATTTTTCCTTGATGGGTAGCAAATACACGGAATTTCGATAGTTCCATATGAACTCTTGAACAGAATATTTGGTTTCCTTAATATCTTCGGCAAATTATGTATAAACGTTAATGCTGAACTACAAAGAAACACAAGTGCAAGAGAAAATAACATTAAAAAATTATTACATTTAGAGAATACATATTTTCAATAATGGTAACTCGAAATCAGGCATTACCTTTCAATGTGGAAAAGCCTCTAAACATCTTCAAAGGTTTATTTATTGTTAAATATACATATTGTCAAACTATACATGTCAGTTAATAAAAATGTCGAAAGGAAATTGCTATCCTAGTAGGAAAAATAAAAATAAATTGTTATAAACAGCCAAGAAAATAGGACGGTCTCATCATCTCATCAACAATTTGTAAAGTTGGGTAATTCCTCTGACAAAAATCGCGCCATTAGCACACGGAGGTATACAACAAATTTTATCTGGTAGTAAACGTATTTGGTGGCTAAAAAAGTTTCAAAACCATCCATAAAAGAGTCATATAAACAGGCAAGACTGAAATTTGCGTTAGATCGTATGAGAGGAACAAAGTAATATTTTTTGACGAGAAGAAATTTAATTTGGATGGATCTAATGGTTTCAAATATTATTGGCACGAAGAACACTGAAGTTGCGATGAGCCGAAATTTTGGTGAGGGTAGTGTAATAGTTTGGGTGGCCTTTGCCCATAACAATGAATCTCCTGTACGTTTTATTTCTACGCGAATGAATTCTAATTCTTATATACAACTTCTGAAAATGGTTCTGATAGACTTTGGTGAACAATTTCCGGCGTAAGACTTGATATTTCAGCAAGCCATTGCAGCTATCTAGAATTCCAGTAGTTTCATTGAAAGAAAATTAATTTATTACAATGGCCTACTCGCTTGCCCGATCTGAACCCCACTGGAAATCTTTTGGGAAATATTGAAAAGAGAGATGTATGCCAATAATAGACAATACGATAGCGTCAAAGATCTGAAATCTGCGATATTGAGGTGTTGGAATGATATTTATATTTCAACTTCGACCAAATTAATAGACAGTATGGAGACTCAGATGTTTACAGTTATTTTGAATAGAGGATCTAACACTCGCTACTAAGTTTAGAAAGAATTATAGTTTTTTTTTTGTATTTATTTTATTTATTACTTTTGTGTTAATGGGCCTATAGAAATTTCGCTGCATCTAGTTACCATTATTGTAAATATTCTCAATATAAAATGTAACAATCTTTTTAATGTTATTTTCTCTTGTATATGTGTTTCTCTGTTGTTCACCATTAGCTTCAATGCATAATTTGCCGAAGAAATTAAGAAAACCAAGTATTATGTTCAAAAGTTCACATGGAACTATAGAAATTTCGTTGAGTATATAGATACTATACTAAATAGAATATCTGTTAGCAACTTACGCATTAAAGTTAATACCGAATTACAGAAAAAAGTAAATGGAAGAGAAAGTAACATTGAGAAAATTTATTGCACTCTCTACAGAAATGATAGTTTAAAATAACGAAATTTTGATAAGTCCATTAACACAAAACAAATAAATAACTAGGAAATTTACAGTTCTACCTAAGCTTAATAATGGGTGTTGGATTGTCTATTCAAAATAACTTAAAGAATCCGTTTCTTCATCTTGCTTACCAACTTGGTCAATGTTGAAATAGAAATCTCACACATCTTTATGGCATTTTTCGGTTCACTATTGTATTGCCTATTATTGGTAGAGATTTCCGATGCGGTTCAGATAAGGTGAACGAACGTCGATTCTCTTTTTAAGAAAATGTTTGTTCGACTAGAAGCAGTAAAAAATTTTGCAGGAATATCCAGTTTTGCGATGGTATGTATTCAAGAAAATCAGACGTTCGACGAATCGAAATTCATTGTAGCAGAAGTAAAATAGATAAATATTTTATTGTTTTGTGTAAAAGCCGGTTAAACCAAAACAGTACCACCACCAAAATTTAGAATTATCGCAAATTGTGTCAGTACATGAAAAAATGATGAATCTTGAATGATCATATCACTGGTTGCAACAGACTATAGTGACATCTAGAACAGTAGTGAGTTTCATTAAAGTATTTACTATTACTTTGCAAGAAAATTATTCATTTAGCTGCTGTCGAATCTAAGTATAATTTTTAAAAGGCAGGTCCGCAAGAAGTTCAATGTTAATAAATTATGAAGTGACTTGGTTTCATCGCATGCTACAGAAAAAATAAAACGTTGACCGTATGTGGCTGTAACTCACAACACAACTATGTAGTAATACACAGGTGTTCATTATAAAGAATCTAACCTTAGCACGATATTTGCATTATGAAACGACGTGCAATGCAAATAATTTTATAAGATGGATCTCGTAATCTTGTTTAACATTCATGTAAAGTTTTCATTTATATTTATATAACGGTATAGGAAGTATTGATATTTGCCAAAGTTTATTTACTCATACGAGTTAAATTCAATATATATTTTTCTTCTTGTTTCAAATTTTGTGGTTAGTTTTAAATTTAGCAAAAAATGTATTCTTGAAAATTTAGTAGAACTATATATGATATATTAATATTTAGTATTACTACACATTGACCTTCTAATTTCACTTTGTACCTGACAGTCACAAGAAATGATACATCTGTCAAAACGAATAGAAGACCTATCTCCTATTACGTGTTTCTATTGTATTTTATATATTCTTTTCAAAGAAGATACCACGTGAAAAACTGATATAAAAGAATATAAGACGAATATATTCCAGCAAGATGTAATTGCTAACAATTATTCTGAGTATAATAGGCAAAACAGCTAGTAATTTTCTTCCCTATACGAATTTGTGTCACTGAATTTGCACGACTGTTTATTATCTTTATACATTTGTATAAAGGAGCTTTCAAGTTAAATTTCAAATATCCGTTTACATGGCTTTAAAGATATAAAATGTTACTACAACGGCATAAGATGCTCCTAAAAATTTTTTGGAATTTATACATACGTACCAGAAGATATTTCGCGCTTTGCGTATATTCCGTAAAAGAATATTTTAAATTTACACTTTTAACACCTGCAAACGTAACTTTAACGTCGTCCACATTATTCAAAGATAGCAAATTCGCATTCATGAAACTTCATTCCGCAAAATATATCCTTCTCCCTTGAAAGAATTTAAATCAACTGCTGAAGCATAGATTCCATCAATATGACGGCACTAACCTTGGAGAAGCATCCGAAATTGACGATCGTTTTTAAACAGTAGCATCCTAATATGTTGAAATATTGTTGGTACATCTAATTATTTAAATAACAGAACAGTTTGTAGAATTTCCATCTATGCAAAACAGTGTGAAGTCCTCTTACTATTTATGTACGTATTGCTGCTTTTGTAGCATGAATTCGATTATTTTACATATGTACATACAAAGGATGTGCCGATTGAATGATATCTATCTTAGATTTATCGGTTTGGCATATATTTTGTATGCAGTTTGACAACGCGCGGAGCATATACATACCCTGCTGTATTTTAATAACAATCGTGATTGATTTCGTAATTAGATTTTGCTTTGACGTGCGATTCTTATTGTCGTTAATCTTTTTCTCATAGGATAATATGAGATCATGTGACAGGATGTTTTTTGTATATAAAGATCAATTGCGAAATTATCTGACAAAATACAAATTGTGACAGTGTACGATACAACTTCCTAGCAAACAAGCGAAGATGTTCAAATTGGTGAGTCCATCTTAATTAACTCGTAGAACAACTTGATGAATTTTTTTGTACGTGTTAATATATATATATGTATATATATATATGTATATATATATGTGGTAATTTAATAGTAAGTGGAAAACCTGGAAAGGAGGGAAAACTAAAAAAAATAGCAAGGGACGGACTTTACATGTTCCACTTAATTCCTTTGATTTGCCATTTTTCACGTTCTATTTACATATAAAATGATGTAATATGCCATTACTCTTTTTTAAATAATATTTAGTAGGCGAGCACCATTACTATCTACATAGGCACTCTTAAAATTTCAAACGAAAAATTTTTCACTACCCACAGTAATATATCCACTGCAATGCGTATCATCATCTTCATGAATTTTTACTTTTAATTCCGCCAACGTTTGCTGTCATTCCACATACATTCTATTCTTCAACGAAAAAAGCCGCATGTATATAAATCCAAAGATCTAACCGACAAAACAATGCCTCCATTTTTGGGTATGACATAATTCAGACAGAGTTCCTTTCAAGAAGTAATAGAAACGCGAGCAGTATGGCTTGTGGCACTGTCATGCTGGAACCACGTAATTTGTGGACGTGGAGCCAATTTTTGCTTGAAAAATATAAACCATTTTCTAATGATACCATATAACGAAAGTGCACACCATACAGTAGCCTTAGAACGAGAATGTTTCTTCATTTAACTCATATGGGTTCTTAACTATCCACTGTCGACTTGCTTATTTATATCCATTCTGGTCTAAATTAGTCTCATCTGACATAAACATACTTTCATCACCTTTCAAACGCTGCGGCATTTGTTGATAAAAAATTCTTGCGAACAATCAAATCAGCATCTTTCAATTCTTGAGCAGTTATTATGCAAGATTCTATAGAACGTTGATTTACTGATATTCAATATAAGGTATGTATGTTTACTTTTAGAATGTTTTGGACTGTGATTCGCTTCTGTATAAAATTTAATGTGGTGCTACTTTCCTCAAACTTTTTAACTCAAAATTTAATTACATTAAAAGACGCGGCCCGTTCATTGAATTGGTTGCGAGAGAACCTTAATTGTACTCTAGTCGCTATTGTCGTAACATGTCTAGATAGAAATCACGATGTATGACCACTGTTTCATGTTGGCTAACTAACATAAAATAACAAATAAAATGCTATCAAATTCAGGAACCTGACGTAAACATCAAAGGAATAACCAAGTTTTAAAATGTTTCCGCTTCACTGACAGAAACTGTATTTTATGACCTAAGAAAATATAGAAAATTGCCTGCAAATTGTTTCTAGAGTGTGAAGAGGCACGTTAAGTGATATAAATGGATCTATTCCTCCTATCCTAACTACCACAATACTTTTGATTATATTAAAAGAGCGGTATCTGCAAAATACATATGAGTGACCTGAAGCTAGGTCTGGTAAATAGAGTAGGTGAAGTCTCAAATGGTCCAATTCTATATAAACAAGCTGATTGATGTGACACAATGCTTTATCATCCATTCCCGGTACTTTTTTAGAATTTGCATTATTCGTTTAATAGATAATAGGTTGACCCTTTGCACAACCGTTTATGAAAAATTTTCCTCTAAGAGATCTTAACCATTGCTTTACATGTTCAAGAGAATATCTTGATTTTCTTTGGAATGGCTATCATGTGTCTACTACTGCGATCCCTATTTGAATTTACGAACATAATATTGTAATCGGATTCCGTCAACCGTGACAAACCTTCGCAAAAAATGAGCTTGGTCAGCTGCTTTATGTAATCTTTGCATTATTTTTTGTTCTTGATCACGATTTAAGATCACTGTCAACTTTTGATAATTCCAACCGCGCACAATCTTCGATGCTCATTGGTATGATACTGATACATGCTTGAATTGCGCATTTTACTGACGGATTATGAGATTTAAAGGAGTGTTGTTACCCAAGCTATGTTCCATATCAGTCAATATTTTAAATGCTTTCAAATTACATATCAGAGATCAAATTTTTCACCATAAAATGTATGAAGCAAAATATGTTGTTAGCAGTAGTCGAGCAAATCAGCCTCGTATTTTCAAATTCATCAAGCAACTTTTGCAAATATTCCTTGCAAAACATCAGGAGTTTCTTGATTATTCCAGGGGACTGAATGAAAGTCACGTGATTGACTTCATTTGGTATCAATGTTTCTTATAAGTTTTCCAACGATAGCCCATATGTAAGAGGTTTTTATTTTTTGTTGACGTCACATAATTTCTTCACTTCCTACAAACCATTTTCGGATTTTTTATATCTTCTTTAGTACCATTTGAACAGATAATGAAAGTTTTTAACTTTTACCCCATTTGTGTAGCAAGCATAGCAGACTGTTAGTTTTCCAAGTTTGAGCGGGGTATTTATCGAAAGTTTTGAACTTAATATTTCACAATATATATTATGATATATAATAAGCTTCTGTTCAGTTTAAAAATTTATATTGATAGCATGCAGTAGTGGTTGTAAATATTCCTAGTAAGCTCTATTTGGAAAACTAGTGATATTTTCTTGGCTTTCCACAATACTTGCGATGAGGTAGGGCATCAATATGGACTTCACTAATGTAGAATTTCTGTTTCTTTTCATAGCTTCTGTTGGTTATTGCCTGCATTTTGGCGTTGGTAACAGCTGCTCCACATCCTGTAGCAGGACCAGCACCTCAATATGGATACTATTCAGCTCCACTCGGATATGGATATGGCTATCCCTACAGCGGATATGGATATTACTACTGAATGTGTTTCCACCCAACAACACCAATGCGTTCTTTTTTTAAATAGATCCTGATAATAAATGTTTTATCCCATTACATTTGATTTGTTTTTACTGAAAAATTAAAACTACTCGAAAATGAGAATTCTTTTATTTACTTAAAGTAATATCTATACTGTCTCTCATAAGTTTAAGACAGCCTATCCAAAAATACCAAAAATATGCATTCATTAAAATGATAAAATACGAATATGAATATCATAGTGGTACACTAAGGCTTCAACATATGCGTCACTAGCTTGCACATTTTGTTAACACAAACATATAAATTTTCAGACATTTTAATGACAGAGCACACTGGTCTATGATTAATTTGACTTTGCAACATAAAAATTGGACCTGAAAGGAATAGACAAATGTTCACTGTAGCACCAAGTTTTTGGTAATTGACGGCCATTTTTTTTAGAAAAAAGAAAAAACGTAGGCACAAGTTGTCATGCTATCTGTTAAACGCGTAAGAGGAGGTTCGGTGGGAAATGTTATTTTTTTGGTGCTGGGAAACTGAAGTGGTCGGCAGGTGAGTTTATCTTTCGCTACTATAACGACCACAAACACTCTTCGAAGTTTTTACAAGAGAAACAAGAGGAAGTTATGGCAGTTACAACCAAGGGACCGCAATTCTATGAAAAATTGTTAGACGAACTAGACAGAAAAGCACGTCAACGTCTAGGTAAAATAAAGCACTTATGCGAGTGCCTTCCGTTTGAATCAATTAAAGTTAACGCAGAAACTTCAAATAGATTGATAGAAAGAACGTCATAGTTCTTTCAAACTGTAATATATCACAAAAGTGGATTTTTTAACGAAACCAAAATTTAGCTATATATAATAATTTCGAAAAAAATTATATATTCTTTCATTAAAAATGCGTTGATTCCTTTTTAATTAAATGTTAATACAGATTTATCAAGATAATCCTAAACTTGTGAGCAGCAGTGTATGTAGATAGTTTAAATGATTGTGAGTTAGATACTGGAATAATCCTTTGACGCCGCCATGAGTCGCATCGTTATATCTATGGACACACATACGATGTTCTTTCTGTGATGTATAAATGCCTGAACGTTCGCAAAACTTTACAGAACTCGTTTCTTCTTACCAAATATAATGTTACTTTATAGCAATACTTTTCATTTAACTTAACGGTATATGTATACTATAACAACATAACTCAGAGAATTGAGATTTCTCATACTTCTTACATTAATTGAAACAACTTAAACGTAATTCAAAATAAAGGAAATTAGAAAGACAAAATAAATACAACATATTTAACTTAAAACATTGAATCTGTATTTACACTTGACTGTACAAAGTTTTTCGATGGCCAAAATAGTATCCAAATGCGAAAGTTGTAATCGTTGCATTGATCGTTTTACAGAGCATCGTCTAGCAAACATCTGAGGGCTTAATTAAAGGAAGTAGGAGCTGTATGGGTAGGCGCCATATCCGTAATAACCAGCATAAGGTGCGTAGTTAGAATAGGCGCTGTAGGTAGAGCCCACTGCAGGGAAGTAACCGCTATAAAATGTGGTCAAAGGTTTTGGAGCGGCGAATGCGAATGCCAAAAGGCAGGCGAATACCAACTGTAACAATAAGAAAACGTTAAAGTCACTTTTCAGAGGAAAAGGATCACAATTATGTTAAAGCACCATATTCACTCACCAACTTGAACATGTTCGTAGAAATGAGAGTTGTTCAACTTTTGAAAATGAACTATGCAAAGGTTTTACTTTGCGCACCTTATATACAAAAATTTTGCGAATAGAATTATAAAAAATATGATTGATAATTAAAAGTGGTATAATTAGTTCACTTAGCAGGTTTGTTTTGGCTTTTTTGCACTCGTATATTACGAACTTTATTCTTGCTTTGTATTGGCAAGGTCTTGCCAATCGTCATATTCGTGAAACGAAACCGAAGCAAATTTTATTTAAATAAGTGAAATGTCACATTATCTGGCTTTGTTAAAACTGGTTCCTGATAATACTTATTAGTACACTCCTATAGCGAAAAAAGCATTGGTTATCCTAATCAATCGGATTATGTTATTTTGTGTATGAATTACAGCTATTTTACATTTTAATTGTATATTTAACACTATTTACAAAATAAGATAAGATCGGTTTTCAATCAGTAATTTGAGTTTTAATACCACCTCTGAGAATATTAGTTTTGGCAACACAGTATTTGATTTCTAGCACACTTGTGCTTACCTACGCATTTAGTTCAGGCACAATACGTAATATAATGAATGTGATATAATTTAATACATGAAAGTTACTAGATGTCATTAGGATGACCTATTTATATATAAAAGTATTAACCAATTGAATACCAATAAAAGCATATCAGAATTCTGTTAAAAAATTCTATAATTTAAAATGTGTTAGTTATCATTTAGCATAAAGAAAATAAGCTTTGGCGGAATTTAGAAATCCAGTCGTGATATCCAAACTTCTGTACTTGGAGTGTTATGCAAATTTAACAATTTGGTTAAGTCTGCTATTCCGTTCACATACTACAGCTATCAATATGACCAGAAACCTAATTCCTTATAAAAAGAAAGATACTGCACAAGTTACTATTTAATCCAAATATAGCAAACAATTATTCTAAAAGAAATTGCGGACAACAGTAAAATATTGCCATAAAGAATACTTTCATGATTCACCATTTGGAGAATAATATACAGTGAGTTTTACAAAGATCTTTATGATAATTATTATTATTGCTATACACTGTATTTATTCTATTGTCTTTAATTGAAGGATACAATTTACAACAGTAATTGTTTGCGGCTTATTTTTTATAAAACAAGATGCGCTTTTGCTATTCTGAATTATTTCTATAATACTTCATGATTCTGCCGTTCTTGGCATATGTGTTCTGTTTATGCGCGGGTATATGCGTCTAGATTATCTACAATTCCTATTGCAGAGTCTACTGTCATTTGCAGTTTTTTGTCAATCTGATACTAATTTGTTTCTCATGGTATAACATAGACCTTAAAACTACGTCCCTACTTGATAGTTCATTTTATTTTCAAATTTCTATTAATTAAAAATTTTACAAAAAAACCAATTCAATTAATTTACGTTCCTGTTTTCTTTAGGAATATTATTGACAAAGAGGACATTTATCATGAACGTTAGGAGTTTCGGCTTATTTTGTATCACAGTACCCAGTATCGTCATATTTGGTTTTAGGAGTAACTGCCCAAAATTGTAAAAAGTCAAGGAAATACCGCAAGTTAGATGTATACAGACCAGTACGTCTGTGTAGATACATGTACGACGCTATATTGATGGATATTTGCTTTTGCAGGGTATTATACAATTAAGCACAAAATATCCTACGGCAGTACGTTTACAGAACAATTCTCGTATTAATATCAAGTATTGGTATTTAAACGTGTATATAAGACGTTTTGATAGCATTTGGTATAGAATATCTGCTTACTAATTAGGCTTGGCAGTTGCATGTCTTTTAGGTAGGTAAATGATGATAATTAAATGCCAAACAAACTCACATAGCAACCCTCTCTTATTAAGCACAAGATGAAGGCTCATACCAGATTAAAGGGATCCTTGATTGTAAATAAAAGATAAATTCTGGAACTACTAAAAAACTAAAAACAACATTCTCATATATAAACAATCAAAACTAAATTGTACCCAATCACGCAAAAAATAAACAAAATATTCAAACCAACCTCCATCTTGAAACAGACAGTAGCCTCATCTATTATAAAAACTGCGCTTAGTATCGAATAAATATTCTGAAACTTTGGCTCGAAATTTATCCAAAGTGTTTTTTTCGACTAGGTGTACTGTCGAAATTTATCCAGTGTTTTTTTCTACTAGGTGTACTAACATCCAGTGAGCTTACTGAAAAACAAATATGTATATCCATGGCTAATTAATAAGCCATTTCCGACGATGTATTAAATAAGTTACAGAATTACATATGTACATACATTTAAGAATTAAATTATTTTTGTAGTAGTGAGCGGTTCAACGAGGTTATCAGCTGTTTTAGCTTGTCATAACCTCAGCAGCCTTAAGGTATAGGAAAGTGTGTGTAAAGTGTATCATAGCCTTTTTACTACACCTCCTCGCCGTAAAGGGCGAAGCGCCGTTAATATTGACTCGGGGGCATACCAAATCCGCCTAAAAATTACTGCCACTATACTTGACGGACATTGGTGCACCTGAATTGGCAAATTCAAGCACTGGCCCTCCTCGTTAAAGTATTGCTAGAATTCCGGGGTTCCAATATAATAGGCAAACGAAATATAAAAAATACCATTTTATTAATTTATTAATCCTAAAAGCTATATAATAATACATTCTAAGAGCAGATCGGTATTTCCATTTGACACTACCACAAGTGTTTGTAACAGTCTGCCACATGTCCTAATCTAGAATTATTATTGAGATTAATGTGTTTTATCCTGCATTTGTGTATACATATCCATAAATATTAATTTTCCCGAATTCAAAAATACATGTGATTCAGTATACATAAATTCACATAATTAAAAGAAATATTTTTTATACAAACTTCGCATAATCTTATTTATTAAGTTAACGTCAGATTGATGCTAAAGAAGTGTATTTTTATATTATCTATATAATATTAATAATACAAAAATACACCTGCATATATGTTTCCCAGAACTTTTGATTGAGCAAAAATTAAAACATATCTTAGGTTAAATAGTAATAAATTGGTTGAGTGAATAATCAATTTATTAAATTAGTATTAATATTAAACCACAGTTGATATTAGTTATGTTAAAATTACGATTTCCTTGTAATTAACCAACGTTTCTAAATCCATGAAAAAATATCAGTCACGGTAGGATTTGAACCCACTACTGGCATTATCGGCGCATTGCGCTACCATTACACCACGAAATTGAATGTGAGTTCAAATCACTTTTAATACCAGTGTCACAATCTCTGTAGATATATCGTAATATCTCAGCAGCCACAATATTATTAAAGGCAAGTTTTTACTAATTAAATTAATATCGATATTAAACCACCGCTGGTATTAGTGATGATAAAATTACGATTTCCTTCCAATTAACCAACCTTTTTAGATTCCTGTAGAAAATCGTAATTTTATCAATGAGTTTATTTCATTTCTCATTTTGAGTTTTGTGTGAAACGACTCCTTGCATTGAAATAAAAGTACACCAAACGTTGTTGGAAAAAAAGCAGATATTTCTTACAAATTGGCCAGATGCATTGAAATACCTAATTTTATATTTCCATTAATATTCAGAGCACATGATCATTTCAACTACCAGATGTAATTCAACAAAAAAATATGCATTTTCCTTTAATGAACTCACTGTTGTCGTTTAAAATATAAATTAATATATTTTTGTTTAAACGAATGCAGATAGTTCAAAATAATTTGTGTTGTGCCGGCATTTTCATATTTCTATGTGTGCAGTTTAAATTATACATCTTGTATTAGGATTACGAATGTAGTGAGATTTTCAGATATTTTCAGCTGTTTTGTTTTGATTTAATGCATAAATCTAACAAACAATGAAATGTACGCAGTGCGACTTCCATCATCAAGAATACGTACGTGCAAGATATTCGTTTAATATTCTTTAAATCTTATCTACACCGCTTAAAACTTACGCAGCCAAAAACCAGTTTTACCACGAAGATAAGCAATACATTATTTGTAAAAATAACATTGCGAATTCGCTAACGTATACAAAATTGCAAGACCTTGTAGAAGTCCCCCTACATCCACCAGAGGTGAGAAAAAGCATTGCAGACATGTCGAGCCCACTAATTAGATTAAATTTTAAATATAAATCATATTTTTTAAATATCCTGTATGCAATACTTTGGTATATAAAGCAGTATAATTTCAATATTTACATGTAGTTTGTTCAGACGATTCAAGCAGCCCATATCTTACAAACATGTTCAAGTTGGTAAGTTTATTTCAGTGTAATTAAGTGTATTTTGAACTTTCTTAAAAATAAAAATGGATTAATTTTATTTTTGCATTTTGCAGTTGGTACTCGCATGCCTTTTGGCTTTCGCCGTTGCTTCTCCAAAACCGTCAGCCACCTTTTACAGTGGTTACTACCCTGCGTTAGGCTCCACTTATACAGCTTACTCTAACTATGCTCCTTATGCTGCTGGATACAGTGGTTATTACGGATATTCAGCACTTCCATACCGATCGCTCTATTACTGATGGCAGTCTACCTATTACGATAAGAGAGAAGATGACCAACGATTCTAATTACTGGTTCTTTGCTTTTGAATATATTAATTGATTGTCGATCTACTTTGTTGTACCGTTGAACTTAAAATACAATCTATTTTAATTTAATGTTTCTTTCTTATTTGAGTACGATATTGCTTATATCTAGATTCGGAAACATAATTAACTCCGTATACAATTCATTAAACCAATTAAATAGTCAATAACAGTTTGAAAGACACGATTTTGGAATGCTTAAACTAAGGAACACTTTTATTCTGACAGAATAATGTGTGGATTAAGGGATACGTAAGAAAGAAATGCAAATTGTAACTCAAACAGAATCATTTCCATCACGATTTTAACATATGGTCTATATTTCTAAGATTACAAAAGTCATAAATGCATCACTAATTGATATAAACCTTTTTAGTTCAGTTTCATTTAACTATTGATATTGTATCAATTGTACATGCATATTTGCCTAAGAAATGTTTTAAATACAAAAATCATTACATTTGCGTGCTCCTTAGATGGTACTTTAGCTCAATTGTATTTTAACTCTTATTACATGCAGTTGCGTTTACTCTGCATATGATTGAAAACGAAAAGATGGACGTTGAAAAGAGCGCTGTAACATTTAGTAATTAGTTTTTTATGACGAAAGCAAGTGTGAACTCTTCCCATACTCCTCTTATTTCGAGTTACAATTGAGTGTCCAAGGAACATTTGTTATCTCTACAAAGTGCCACAAATATTTTATCCAACTTTGGTCTAATGGTAGCGGATGCCAATCCAGAAAATTTAATCTATCCATGTTTTTCTAGTTTCATGAGCTGTGTTGCAAGGAGTGTTATCTTGTTGGGAAATAGGTCTTCTTATTGTTTTGTTTAGCATGTCTATGGTCTTGACTTGTGAACATTTTTGCAGCACCGTCGTGTTCGACGGTAAGAATGGTGCAATCCTTAGCAAACATTTTGTGTATTCCAGGACGCATAAGGGTTCTTTGAGGGATGCCAAAAGCTATGTAAAAAGTATGCCCTAATTAGTTGAATATTTTAAATTAGTATTGTCGCGATCATAGTGTTTTGTTTCTAAATGTTTTATACCGAAAATTTAGAAATAATGAAATATATTTTCTTCTTGCATAATACACTCACAAATTCACAATTTTTGATGATTTAGTGTACGTACATACATATGTATTATGTATTATTATAAGAATATATTATTAAAAAAACTATAAGAAAGTTTCTTTACATCAACAATACAATCAAACTAAAGCAATATGCAATTACATTAATTATTTTTAATATTGATAGTAACCGAGCCGCACGCATCTCAGAAAGCACCCGGTTTTAGCAGCATTAATTGGAAGAAAATTGAAATTAAGTCGCCAAACTGTCGAATATAATGTTAAAAAATATCAAGATTCTGACTCATTATTAAATAGCAAACGAACAGGATAACGGAAAGTAACCAGCAGAAGAACGTCGAAAAATTACGACGAATGACGCAATAGACTAGAAACCGCACCTGAAATTGAGTGAAGGGCCGAGGAGGGCATTTGTACGAAACAAAGATTTAATGTTTTTACCTCAAATAAATTATATTATTGAGTAAATATTATCAATTTCATTGTTTTAAGAGTATTTCATTAAATACAACACTACAGTTTCCTTTTCACATAGCACTTCTTAGAGTGGGCAAATAATTTTGATCGGTAGTGTATGTAAATGTAATAGCTTTTATATGTACTCCCTAAGTAAGATTTATACCTGCAATAACCGATAGAAGCTGAACTATCTGCGGTATCACAGGAAAAGTAGTTTTGATGTTCTCGTTGAGACATTAATTAAGACCACCCCTGTGCATATAATTCTGTGTATTATTTCTATATAGTTCATGTATAGTACAAACCCATAAATCTATTTTTTTTTCAAATTATTGTAATTGTCGACAAACATCCGATTTTTGAAAAATTACAAAATGTGAAATAAAATGAAGCATCTATTCGCATAGACAGTTTGTTCTATTGTGTTACAGATTTACCACTATGTATATGCATGTATAGTGTCTTGCGGGTTTTTTAGTGCCTGTTACATTAATGTATTTGTACTGTATGGTGTTAGTCTTTAAGAATCATAGATATTCCTTAACAAAGGATTTTAGAAACTTGGGGCACTGCATGATAGGCTACCATTGATTCGCTAATCTCAAGCATACGTAATCTGGATGCCTAAGAAATAGAAATTCCCATTACTTTTTAATATTAATAAAATGCATATTATAAAACTTTTAATAAAGTCTGGATATTCATTTATTTGTGACGGCCAGAACATGGTTTTAGTTAGCCAATTGTGAAAGTTTCACATTATGATATGACATCTACACGTCGAATGGGCACAATTGCATTTCTATTTTAGTAAACGATACTTACGAGTAGCAATAAAAAGTTTCTTTTTATATTTTGGAAGATAATATCTATCATTGCTACTTTGAAACAAGGTTTGCCCAGGATATCCAAATTACACCTTCAGTTACTATTCTAAGATATTATAAACGAAGTTTATATAAATAAAATCACGCATATTAAAAAGCATGGAAGTAACTTTGCACGCTAAAAGTTATAAATTAAGAAGTAAAGAGTTAATTTCTTAAGCATCTTTTTTAGAAGACTGCATAATAAGATATTTTAGTATTATGATTGTATTCTATATAATTGCTTTTAAAACTTGGCTTCCATATCTTTGCGCGTGTACATTGATCTAGTTAATTGCGGTCATAATCTACTTACTTTGTAAGATTTATGAGAGCATTAAAACTTCAAGTTATAGTTAGCAATGGTAAGCAGATTATTGGGTAACAACGACGCAGTGACGGGAATAATTAATTTCGAATAGTGGTACACGTGGAGAAAGAAAGTTACACTTCTAGGAAATTCGTCCTTCCGATGATGAAACTGTAAACGATCGTAATTTGTTGTTTGATTTTTTTCTTTTGATGATTTTTGCTTTCATTTATTATTTTCAAAATTTAAATAGGCCGTTGATAAGTATCTTCTTAGACTTCAAAATTAAAAATACATTTTAAAATCAAATCTGTATTTCAAATTCAACATTACAGTACGCGCCAACAATCATAATTGCACTCCAGAAGAATAAACCTTGAAGGAAAGCACGGTCTTCTTAAACGTTTCATAAAAAGCGCGTATTTTAATAGTAAGCCGTACCGTAGGGAGATGAGCCATAATATCCGTAATATCCAGCGTATGGTGTATATCCGGAGTAGGCAGAATAAGCTGCAGTTGGACCATATCCACTGTAGAAGGTGGTCAATGGTTTGGGAGCTGCAAAGGCGAAAGCCAAAAGGCAGGCCAACAAAAGCTGCAACAAAGCGGTTTCGTATAAATACAATAAATATGATAATCATTTTGACAATGCGGTTCTTAAATGAGAATAGAAACAAATATGTATAAAGTTGTACTTACAAGTTTGTACATCATTATGGAATGAGAACTGTTCCAGTTGCGAAAGAACTATGCTTCGATTTTAGACTGCTGCACTATATATACAAAAGATCTTGAGCAAAAGAATGGCAAAAAATGCGATTAATAATTTGAATACAGCATAACTAGATTACTTGACAGGTGTGCTTGCTTTTTATGGTAGAAGTCGATAGATAATTACAAACATTGCAAGGTCTTGATTCTCCCTATAGATGATTATCATACTTGATCGTTCATTTGAATATACATGTTACCATTTTTGCATATTATTTCATAGCGTCGTACAAAAGCAATACTGATATGAAGAATGAGCTTGAACGAGAAAGAGCAAGCGTTACAATTGATCATCCCTGTCTCTATAGGTTGAAAGATAGCCTGACATTTGCTAAGAGCCTGTTGATTAAATAAGATATCTGTATACAGGTATAGGTACATATGTATACAGGGAAAAACCTTTTTTGCTGTTCCTCAAAGGCGCGGCATCTTGTTCCGTATTATTAATTCCAACATTATGTTTTAATGAAATTTTTGCTAATAGTCAAGTAGTATATACCTGTAACAAAAACCTTTTGATGTGTTTATTTAAATGAAGATTTTGATTCTGTATTATTCTTTTTTAATATTAGCACAATGATAGTGAATTAAAATTAAGTATCTCATGTAACCTTCCTGTAGTCGTACAACTTCTTTTACGTTAGTAGTCGCATACAGTCTTAAAATTCATCATCAGATGAAATATTGCAGATTAACGGATTGCGTTGAGTTCCTGTTGAATCATTTTGTTTATTTCTTATTTTATTTCGCTTTAGCGCATATAATATTCAACGATAATAAAAGTAATGAAAAATAACTAGTACTTAATTCGAATTGTCTTCATTTGCAAGTTTTAGTCTGGCCAAGGATATGATGGCAGCATTTTCTTGCGATACTTCGGGGAATTATTATTCGCTGTTGAGAAATAATTAAGAGCGCTTCATCCGTCACCGCATAGTGCAACCTTTGTGAGACTGTTTGTTTGTGCTCTTCAAAAATATATTGTGAATACTAGGGACTGAATAGTATGTTGTCTTCACAGATCTATTAGTTAATAGATAAAATTCCATCAAATAGGAAATATAAAATTGAAAAAAACACTAGATTTGTTCGACTTAGAAGATAATTTTGTAAATAAAGTATTAGTGCAATTAGAAAATGTGGATAACATTTAAGTTGATTGCTAAATCAATCTAATGATGAGCAAGCTGAGGAAAATTCAGAAATGGGTTAGCGATGAGATTCTTTTCAAAAGTTCAAATAAGTGGTAAATCTTTCTAAAAGAAAGTAAATCCAAAAATATACAAAATGCTGCTAGAGAACCAGCAGACTATTTTTTATTATTTTTTAGAATAATTGTTGACATCATTTTCAATACAAATTTCACGCAGTTCAAAAAAGTCATCATTTTATGGCGACGAATGTTTCTGAAGCAAAATGTTTCGTTGCTATAAATTTATTAATGGACACAAAAAAAGAACCCAGATTCAGAAACTCCTGGTTTTCGAATCCGCAATTTTTTTTATCTCATGTTCACTTAAATGACAACGCTGTAGGGCTTTCTAAAGGCTAAGATGGAACAAGCGATTGACAAAACTATGGCGAAGTAGGGCCGACATATATCGTTCATACAGTGTTTACTTCTAAAACCACTAAGAAGAGGCTTTAAAATCTAGGTGTTGAAGGACATTCTTGTGATTTCGATATATGAGAATTATCTTTTGCATATACAGCTGGAATAAAACAGCAGATAGCCTTCAAAGATTTTATTGTTTTTCGAAGTATTCTTCATGAAGACTAATGCATCTTTGTATGCGCTCAAACCAATTCTGAAACCAATTATTCCAGTCTTTTGTTGGTATACTCAAAATTGCGGTTTTGATGACATCGACTACTCCTTCTGATGATCTGAACTTTTGACCACGCAGTCTGTTATTGATTTTCGGAAAGACAAAGAAATTGTTGGGAGTTACACTTGGACTATATAGACAATGATCTAACAATTTAACATTTTGTTGCATAAAAATTGTCTTACGTGCTATGTGCGAACTTGCATTGTCTTGGTAGAGGATGATTCGTCGTTTGGGTTTGGTTTTTCGTTCAGTGATGACTTGTGGCAAATAAATGGTTGTATCCCAATCGGCAGTTCTTTGATCTTGTAGAAGAATTGTTGCTATATGATCTGCTTTCGGGACAAATGTGGCCACCATCTTTTTGGAGACACTTCGAGAACGGGCGACTTTTGCGAGGTTTTCTTCTCCTTGGGACACTCAAACAGACGACTGGCGTTGTATGCTGGCCTGTGTGAGTGAATCAAACATTCATAACCACTGACGATGTTGAACACATTTTTAGAGTTTCCGGCGTTGAAGCGGTTTAGATTTTTTTTGACACCGATTCGTTCTAGACACTTTTTGTTCTTCGGTTAACATATGCAGTATATAACGGGAAACTAATTTTTTACACACAATTCTTCATGCAAAATTTTTTGAATTGAGGTCTTTGAAATTCCCAATAATCTCGCTATATGTTACATGTCGATCTCCATTGATGATCTTGACCGCAGCATCGACGTTTTTCTGAGTGACTGCCGTTTTTGGTGCATCTGTTCTTGAATCGCTGCGAAAGCTTATCCGTTCATGTCCATATCAACGAGAAATTGGTGATGTGGTGCTCCATTGTCGAAAATATAAACCAATTCGGCGAACTACTCTTGTTGAGATAGTTATTTTCGCAATTCATAAAAAGTTATTGCGCGAAAATTCTATTTTTCAAGCAACCTGTCAACTTTGACAGTTCGTTGTAGCTGCAACACTCACGTATCGCGCTGAAACTTTGGATTCCCAGCATGGAAAACTTAAAAAACATCCCTTCTATAAACAGGTCAAATTGGTGAACGAACAGAAAAATTGTGGGAGAATATATGATATCAAATCTGACCGAATTGCTTTCTAATATTAATTTTAATATTTTCTCTCGATTGAATCTGCCGATAGCTGTTGGGATTCCATATTGAACATGGGCGAAAAAGTAAAACACAATTTTAGAAATATTTGGCTTCATCAGATGTTCAATATTTGATGATTTCACAGTTGAGATAGAACCTTCCAGAATTATTATCTGATACGGGACAAAGTGATTGAGCAGTTAATGGGAGAAATATTTTATCTGTAAAGTGAAAAAGTAAACATGTTGTTCAAGTTATGTCATCCATTCATGATTGGATGGTGTTTAGATGAAGAGGGGCGAGGAAATGTTTCTTTATCTGTAGTACAATAGGCATCGAAGAATATAGACGTTATGCCGACGGTGCACACGTGTTAAAATTATTCAACGACTTAGGCAGAAAATCTAAAATATGGCAGCATAGGTTGTTTTTCCAATTTGTAGTCGCCACTATTATTAATGCTTTTATTTTGTATCGAAAAGGTCTTGCTGGAGAAAATATGACATTGGGATATTTTGTATTATGATAGTAGTGAGTGGTCTGTCTAATAAAAAAAGGTTTACTGGGTAAAAAATCTTTAGAAAGTGAAATTCGGCACAGATCCTGCTCGCAAGAGAATTAAAAAAATATTATAGCAGATCAAAACGATACGATTTATGTATGCACGAGAACTCCATCGTACAAAATGACCATGTGGAATATGTGATGTGGGACTTTGTTTAAATCGTAAAAGACTACTAAGTTACCATAAATATGTACTTAAAAATAAAAATATATATCTAGAAGCCGCATATTGTTTCCTGTTTTTTCTCTTCTTAAAGTTGTACCAGTGGTTTTATCATATAACCATATTCTGCAGGATACGTTTGCAGAAGATATTGTAATAAACTTTTTCAATGGTTATTATTGAAGCAATTTACTACATATTTTCATGAAATATGTGATAACATTCGTTATTTTTTCTTGTGTGGCTTTGTAACTTATAACTCCATTGAACCATTTACTATATGATAGGAAAGTTCAGTCTAAATTTTTTTTTATCTATTGGAAATTGTTTATTGATTTGGAACATGTTTTTTGTTGTGTAGCTTTCTGATGATTTAATTAGTACCTAAAACTAAAAGAAAATTTCTGGAAAGTTGCACGTAGATAATAATGTATAATTTTATTTGTGGCAGTCGACGATGTTGTTTGACAATGGAACGGTATGTGAATAATCTAAATGCCTTTGTTGCAATTCAAGAATGGAAGCAAGGCAAGATCTATTTCAATAACAGCACAAATACAATATCGAGTGGGTATGTACGTATGTGAGGACATTTGAAGTTCAATTATGAGACTCTATAAGAATAGAATAACTAGTTCCACTGATGTAAATCACTTTTTTTTAAGACAATACCTGCTTGTGATCCAGTAATCCAGAAGAAAAAACTTCAAGTTATCCCTCCCAGATTTATGTTAATTTACGTATTGTCTATCCTATAAATTGTTAATGTTTGGACAGATCAAGACATAGTTCGATTGTTTATTAAATCAAACACAAAATGTTCAAATATGTAAGTGATTAAATATTTGATATGTTGTTTATTACCTTTACTTTATTAGTGATCTTTGATGATTTGGAATCTCTAATTTTCTAAACATTACATTTTTGTTGCAGATCTTGTTTGCTGCCCTCTTGGCTTTTGCTGCTGCTAATCCAGAAGCGGAACCAAAAGCTAAACCAGCGGTGGTAGCCGCCTACTCCACTCCACTTGTTGCTCCTTATGCGTACTCTGCTTACGCTCCAGCTCCTCCGGTTGTTTCTGCTTATACTTATCCTTACGCTGCACCTCTCGTCGTTTAACTGGGCTACTACGGACTTAATACAGTTGTAAATATAATTATTACACTTTTACCATGCACTCTGTACAATTGAAAATAATCAGTATGTCTTGAAATATATACCACAAAAGTAATGTAATTATGTTTTAATTATAAATATCATAGCATAAAATCGGTATACGGAAATTTTGTAAATCGTCCTGTATGACAGAAATTTCTGCAGTGTTTGTTACAATACCATCATTACTTTGTGACTTTTAAAGTTGTTATAATACAAAGTTTATTTTATAAAATTCGCCTTTTGCTAACATTTTTTTTCGGTAGATTATTATAACTATAAGTAAATCGGAAGCGATGACGCAACATATGCAGATCCTGGTATGAAAATTTATGAGGCTAACCTTGATCTTGAAGCATCAAAATAATTAAGTATTTTACGGAATGAAGAATGCGGCTTTTATCTTATGCAATATTGGACAGGTTCTAGAATGACGCGAATAAATTCAAGAAAAACCTGAATTATCGTTTATATAAGGGACTAACTTTAAACAGATATCTTAATGATATATTAAATATAATACTGGGGATGAGTTTAGCATCAATTGTTATGACAGCGCTGTTATAATAATCCAGCCTAAAAATAGTTATATACCGGGTGGATTACGTTGTTTTAACGCCATGAATGCCGTATTTGTAATACAAGTACTGCTACAGATTGAAAAAAATAAACGCTGAACAGGGCGCAAAGATTTAGTACATAGGCCAACCCGATAACGTCACCTTGCATCTCCGGGCCTTGTCTTGTAGAGTTGTATTAAAGATCTGTCTTAATGTGTAAATTTATAAACATGTATCATCGACATAGCAGAAAACAGTAGGAGAGAGTACGACATGCGACAGCGTATATCACTCTCGCGTGATGTATGTATCATAAGAATGCCTGGATTCGAATAGTAATAATAGTAATAAGAATAAGTGATAGAGTTACTGCTCCATTTTGTATTGACGGTAATTTCGCTGCAGCAAAATATCTGAATCTGTTGCGAGACCACGTCATTCCATAAATTGAGATACTGAATACTGATAAACTTTGATTCCGAATGGATGAGGTTACGCTCCGTTCTACAAACAGCTTCAGGAATTTTTTCAATGACGCATTTCAAAGACGGTGAATTGGCAGGTTTGTCCCACATTATGGTCCCCAAGATTAGTCGATTTATATTCAAAGCATTTCTTTCTTTGGGGTTACCTGAAAAGTTAAATTTATAATGTGTAAATACGTAACTTGGACGAACTGAAAGAGTACTGCATATGATGAAATAAATCTAGAATTTATTCGGAATACCTGGCGTTGCTTTTAAGATCGCCTTGCAAGACAAGGAGGACACTTCGAAAACTTACTATAAAATTAGATTTCATTTTTGCTATGTTGTTTCGTTTGCCTTAATTACTCGCTAAAATTAAATAATGTCTTCACCAAATATGGAGAAGGGAGATCTGCGGTAGCAATGATTTTGCTAGGATCTCAGGGTTTTCGCTCGCTTAATATGAGTGTGTGGCTGGTTACCTACTGTATTGCTAACTCATTGACAATTATCTTTTTAACGTTGTACATAGCAAAAAATTGTCATAATAACATGCAATTTATTGTTGAACCCTTCCAAAGTTGTAAAACAAAAGGGTGGTGACATTCCAAGCTGTATTTTAAATTGTGACGCTAATATCCTAATTGAAAAATTTCCTTTCAAAAACTTTTGTTTGATTAGTTGTCTGTACTGGAATTGAAATCTTTATCAAATTTAAATATTATCTGTGATGACAAGCGAGATCTCTTTATTGCATCGCGTATTTGCGCATGACTACGCGTTCAGCATGTAGCAGGCCAGCACAGAGCCTTAGTTGCACATGATAATTAAAAGATAAGGTAACGTTTTAGTTATAGCAACTGTATTGGCAACAGTGTGAACAAGAACTGTTGAGACAATTTTTAGAGTATATGATATAATAATTTAAACAAGATTGTTTAATAATAAGAATCTAAACGAAAAATTATGCTGATATGTAAATTGATGTCAGTGAAATACTTTTCTTAAAAAGACTTATAAATGTAAGCTGGCACTTGTAATAAATAAGATGAAATAAATTGCTCCTACGTGGTTTATTTTTCCATCTGAAATTTATTTAGCTACCATTTTTCTTTAACAGTGACAAATACTTACTCATTGTTTAAATGTATAGGAACATTTATTGAAGGTTATACCGCCCTCAATATAGTACAAAAACACGCAAGTCAATTTCGGCCACATATTCTTTGTATCCAATTTTTTACGAAAATCAGGTAATATCAATGTGTTACTCGTATACTTGAATTGATTTTTTATTGCTATCCACATTCGTATTAATTACCTGCTGCAAGCTTTCGCGCAAGGATATTTACGACAGATCCATTCGATCTTGAAACGTGCAGCAACCTGATTTGAATTAATTTGTCTTTGTAAAATTGTTACCACTGTAACGTACCCCACTCTCTACCAAAAACTGTAGGCATAAATTTAGTATACACCTTGGTGTGATATAAATAGTCCTACAGAAATATATTTCGGCACAGTTCTTTTTGTACAAGATTAAATACGCTTCAATAAAATGTTCAAAGCTGTAAGTATTTAAAAATTTAAATATTTTAATTTTGTGTAAATTTCGTTTAAAAGCAACATACCATCTTACGTAATTTGTTTCTTTTAGATTGCTTTCGCTGCCCTCTTGGCTTTTGCCATGGCTGATCCAGAACCGAAAGCGAAACCAGGTTTCGTAGCTGCTGGTTACACCGCTCCGTACATATCAAGTCCCTACGCCTATTCTGCTTATGCGGCTCCATACGCATACTCCGCCTATTCGGCAGCGTATCCAGCTTATTCTCCCTACACTTATTCAGCGCCACTGATTTACGCCTAGATCTAATTTATTTTTAATTCAAAATTGTAAATCTGTTTGGTCAATTATGTAAAAATTTCCGGTATTTTGGCATTAAACAAATATATAATACAATCATATGGTTTTATTTTGCCTGAATTTCAAGAAGACAAGGGAAATATAGGAAGTGATTTTTGTAATTTACTGGAGGTAAATTAAAAGCATATATTTATTCCCAATGAAATGCAGGATGTAATTTATGCATCGTCCCTAATAAAAAGGTCTTTACAAATTTTAGTCAAGAAAAAGCGATTGTTTCTTCACAAAATTAGTTTCAAGCTAATCAACTTTTATAATCATAATGTGCTAGTTGCTTCTAAACAAGAATAACAAAAATCAGTACCTGGCTACGTCTTACAGACTAATACCTTACTTAATATTGGGAAAGTGCATAATTTCGTTAATCTAGACATCTAAAAGAAAAATCTCGTACAATTATAGCAAGATACTTTAAAGGTACTTCTCATTAAGTCAGAATCTGTTTATTACAGAGATACTCATTTAGTCCTGCTTTATTTAATCATTATAGAGTTTCATAAAACATGTATGGTGATTTTTGTATCTTACTATCTCTCTTTACTCAAGAAATTTCAGAAAACTGTCAAAGAAATTTTGTACTTATGTACGTCGTAACATGCTCGGAACAGGTACCATATCAACAGATACTACTTCGAAACCAATACGGGATAGTATAAAATACCTTGGCGTACACAAAGATAGTAAATTATCATGTAAGGCACATATAGTCTACCTGATTACGTGAGAGATAGACAAGTATTCTAAGAACTGTTTACAAGGTTAAATAGGGAGCAGACTCTTGCAGTGACATAAACGTCTACCGTGTACAGCAGCACAAATATAGATTACGGATGCACTTTCTATACCCTTATCTAAACAAACAGAAATACTTCGGAATGAAGCCTGTCTTATACATTGCGGGTGCTCCGATCGATGAGTGCATGTGGAAGCTCAAGAACCTTTGTTACAACTTAGGCGGTATATGATGGGAAAACAAATTATTAGAATGGATATTTTTGGAAAAATATTCTTATTACACGACATATGTAAACTAGCAGTAAGTGATTAATTAACAGGTATTGAACGTTTAAAAAATCTCTGCCTCTAGCTGACTTATAGAAGCCTTGCATCTTTCGATCATGTACACAAGTACTTTGGCTATATAGAGCAATAGACTACAACTGCGAAAACATCAGAACCAACACATGTATATATGTTGTTTCTCTTTTCTCGGATTCTCCGTGTATTTTGACTGTCCTGGACAGAACTTTGTTGGCGTTTCGGTTGCACCGCAGTTAACTTCTGTGTGTATTCTGATGTATATAATACTAACCACAGATGTTTATAGTTTAATCCGTAAATAAAGATTCGCCACCTCGTCTTATTTAATGCTAGTGTTTTGTCTTGTCTCTTCTAAATCCTCTCTCCATTAGTATTTTGTCTATATTTTTATCCAAGTTCTTTTTAATTTATTCAACCCTTCGTCTTTCTTTCATGTCTTTTCGCCTCAACTGGCCATTAGATCTCATTCTAAGCAAATACCTACATTATTCTAACTGGCAATCCCTGTTTTTAATATTGGTCGTACTTGTAGCCCTTTTCTTACTTAATCTAGTCTATTTTTGTGATTTCTACTACTATAAGTAGATATATCATTTCTATTTCCTGTTGCATAGTTTTGCATACCATATATACATTATTTTTAGATTTCTCTTTTACCAATAAAAGAATTTTTTAGCATGTGGTATATTTTAGCTCGTTCCCATTCCATTATTTACTTTCACACTATGATTACCTATATAGGTACTTTAACATGTTTACTTGCTCTGTAGCTTAGAAGTTGGCTGTATACATCTTTTACCAGTTACCATTATTTTGGTTTTCCCCCTATTGATTTTCAGTTTCTTGGCTGACATCGCTTGATTCCATATTTTTAAACTTGTTTTGAGTTCTCTTTTATTTTTCCTGAATACCTTCAAGTTGTTAGAAAAGAGTTATTCATCTGTTTGTATAAGTTTCACGTATTTCTGAATTATATATAATTCGCAGTTATACTCATGTTTCTTTCACTCTATGGTCCATTCATTAGAAATTCTTCTAATTGGTGTTAACAACACCAAATTCACTAATGTAACTCTGAGATTATTGTCGATTTTTTTCTTTAAGGTGTTGTCCACTGCCCTTTCCCATAGCTTTTTAATGTTTTTTCGAAGTCTAGGAAGGCATGAGATATTTCCGTATTGTTTTCTTATGAGGTAAATGTATGACCTGTTCTGAAATAGCTCTGCGATTGTGCTATTAATCTCGTTTTCAGAACACCTTCATATATATTTAATGAGTGAAAATAATGTAACGTCCTTGTAATTTGTACATTCTTTTCTATTGCCTTCTTTGCGTGTTGGTATGGATTCCTGTTTTAATTTTGTAGAATTTTCCGTTTTTTCATGCTTGGTTAAACAATAATGTTAAGTTTCTATTGTTTTGTAACTTTCAGAATTTGGCGCTTTTTAAGAGCTATATCTACATCAGTTACGTCCACTATATATATATCTGGCAACGCTAGTGTCTAAGCCCCTGGGAATTCAGTCCTTCGTTGGAGGTAATTGAGAAAATAGGTAAACTTTGGGTTGCTGAAATAAGTATTATTTTTTCACTGAGGAAAGGTAATTAATCCTAATGTGCCAACTGACAATTTGTCAAAGGGAATTATTTTTTCAAATTTAATTAGAAACCGAACTCTAACAACTTTAGAACTTGTTTATTATGCGAGGCTTAGATTTTAGCGCAGGAATATTGGGAACAGTTACATATAAGAGGAATGACACGTCAAGGCAACATACTTGTCCATGGTTGGTTATGTTATAAAGAATATATAAATTAAATTACTACACAACCACTGCAAGGTTGAAGATCAACCAAAATTAGTTACCGGCGTATCTTTTTGAGACTGAGGTTACTAATTCTTGTTTCCCTCACATCGAAGCCGCTTAGAGGAAATGAGAATATTTTCTTCCAACGTTTTTCACTTGATAACCATAAAAAGATTTGATAATTATAAATATAGGTAAAACATAAAAATTTAGATCAAATAAAGTAAATGAATTGTTGGAATGTTTTGATGCCATTCACATTTTATATGACATTGTAATAATCATCTCATTATCCCATTAGAGATGAAATTCGTATTTATAATTATTAAATATCTAAACAATGTGTATTACTTGAGTGTTATAGAGGTGAACATAATACCAAATAGTTATTATAATATATTAAAACAACTTTAAAATTGCGTTATAGCGCAAAATCTAGAGAATGATTATTGTATAACATCATATACAGCAGTTCGGTTTCTATTTGTATACACTGTGACATTCAATGTTGGATTATTTTCTACGAAAATGGCTACCTTGTGTGAGTTGACGCGGAATTAACTTTTTGTTAAAAGAATTTTCTCTTTTCCTGCTGACTTTTTATCGTATCTTTTTAAGATGTCAACTTCCTATCTAAAAGCATATGTCTGGTTAAAATATTTTGAATAACTTGTGGAGCAGCTTGTATACATTCTGTAAAAGGCAAAAGTTTCCTTCTACTACTTTAAAAATCGGATGTTACGTTAAAATAAAGTCATATGATTATATTATACATATAATTGTTTAATGTCGACACTGAAAATTTTTACATAATTGACCAAATAAATTCCAATTTTGAATTAACAATAAATTAAATTAAATCTAAGCGTAAATCAGGGGCGCCGAATATGTGTAGGGGGAATAAGCTGGGTACCCCGAATAGGCGGAGTAGGCATATGGAGCCGCATAAGCAGAATAGGCGTAGGGAGTTGATATGTACGGAGCGGTGTAACCAGCAGCTATGATGCCTGGCTTCGCGCTCGGTTCTGGTGCAGCTACGGCGAATGCCAAAAGGGCAGCGAATACAATCTGTAAATCAAAAAGCATAAGTGTATAGTTTGCTTTTGATCTAAAAAGAATAATTAATATATTAAAAAGACAGTTAAGGAAAATTTTACATAAAATAGTTAAAATAGTAAAAAGTTTTTAAATACTTACAGCTTTGAACATTTTGTTGAAGCGTATTTGATCTTGCGCAAAATCAAACTGTACCGAAATGAAATTATGTCGGGGTATTTATACCACTCCAAAAAGTGCACATTAAATTTGTATCTATAGTTTTTGGCAAAGAGTGGGGAACGATGCAATTGGAACAATTTCACGAAGTGGAATTAATTCATATCAGGTTGTCGTACGTTTCAAGATCAAGTTGATCTTTGTAAATGTCCTTGCGCGAAATCTTACAGCAAGTAATTAATACGAACGTGGTTGAAATTTATTGATATTAATATGGAAGTTTACTGGCAATAAACTGATATTACCTGATTTCTATAAAACTTTACTTGTGCAGTACATGTCTGGAAATTGATCCATGTATTTACAAGTGTTAGCGAGGGTAATGTGACCTTAGTAGTACTTCATAGATAGATTTAAATATTGCTCTAATGTAGGTTAAATTAGTAAACTAATGTTTTTATCCCAATTAATATGCAGTTAACGGAAAGGAAAAAAATGTATTTATTACTCATTATTACGATTGCCTTTCAAATAATTCACGAAATACAGACTATTTTTTAAATTTTGGAGGTTGTAACTCTGAAAGTTATATCAAAATTTTTATATTGCAATTTGAACTACACTTCAAAATATTTCAATTAAAAATACTTGTAATATAAAAATGAAATTAACCGTTGTTATAGAACCGTTATAAAAAAACTGATATGCCGTTTTCCTAGTAAACTGAGGGTTAAACTTGTAAATAACAATTTGGTGACTCAGGATTTCACAATTTCGACTTTTTGCTTAATTTGTCGAATAACCTTCTTCAAGTAAAGTAATGATTGGTTTTATGTGAGTAACTTTGGTTTGCAATGAATAAAAGTCTGCTTAACAACTGGAATTGTTGCAATAAATCATAACTGTCTTAACCAAGGAAGAGGTGGATATTTTGCGATATTAACTGGATAATAGGT
The DNA here is from genome assembly GCA_023509865.1 of Trypoxylus dichotomus. Taxonomy (NCBI): domain Eukaryota; kingdom Metazoa; phylum Arthropoda; class Insecta; order Coleoptera; family Scarabaeidae; genus Trypoxylus; species Trypoxylus dichotomus. Next base: position 38,484,961 of record CM042074.1, on the reverse strand, counting down.
AAAGCTGCTTGAAGTTGTCAGTAGGACATCGTGTTTCGAGTGGTTAACAGTTAATGATGTGTGTTTTGATAATTAATTACATCAAACGTACGTAAAAAATAAAAAAAACACCACTTGCTGATGAGAATTTATTGATTTAAAACGCAAGTGTGTAAAAATAATATGTTTAGCTTATAATAAACTTTATTGTACTGAAACAAAACGGACTGCAGTCAACACATAATAAAGAGTGGCCTAACACAGAGAACTGAATTTTTGTTTGATGGTATAGAATTTGCCATTTACTTTACTTAACTAACCATCATTTTAGCACTTATGAGGTAAATATAGTCCTGCCCTCAAGTTACAGGTCGAAAACGATTACAGGCCGTGTATGTTATATGTACAGGAAAAAATCGAAAGAGTATGAAATCCAAATTACACAATACAAAAGTGTAGTTATGTATGTTTGCACGAGATTATAAACAAATCTGTTATTAGCGTTATTGTGCATATATTGAAACCACTTCTCTGTCTCTTTTAGTTTACTAAACAAATGCAAACATATATCAGCGAAGCAATTACGAGGATGGTGATAAATGCTTTAAAGTAATTTCATTTTTCAAGAAACCAATTGTTGATGTTTGTACCCGATAGTACTGCACCTATGCGTTCGGTAAACCGTTATCTCAAGCAAAAATGTGGTAATTTCTTATATGCTAGCGTGTGAACCACATGCGTTTCATGTAAAAAAAATTGGTGGTGGTATCTAAACGTAAAGGGATTAATGTCATCTGCAAAAGTAATGTTATTCAAGTCCTCTAAACGTATTTGAAAGTTTCATAAACGAGTATCGACAATTTTGAACTGTCGCTGGGGAATATGGGTAAAAGCAGCATTTTATTACTTTGAGCATTTCCATAAAATAAGGTTTGCAGTGTTACAAAAAACACAGTCACGCTCAAAGCTCTAGTGATACTTCAAGACCGTTAACTTGGTAAAAGAAAGATTACAAAATCATTCATTGGCATTGGTGGAGTCTCTGCAATACGTTGTAGGTGACGCAAAAAATAATAGTGTCATAGCAAAGTTTGCCCGTGTTTTAAGAAAGATTCAGATTTTGTTAAATTAAAACAAACACTTCGAACCGTCGTTTTCTTCATATGACATCCTTTTTTTACTTTGGCGAACAACACTCGCTGTAACAACGAGATAAACATATCTAATATGGTAAATGCTACGAGTTAAACTAGCTGCGAAATGCTTAGAAAGGTAAGTGTTTGGCAGTGTTTCCCAAACCGTAATGTATAAAGCGGTGGTTATTACTTTTCCTTACTTTGCATTACTTATTTTGTGTGTGTGTTGTGAATTATTATGAAGGTGAAGCCTGCACAAAATGTGGTAGAGAACTATATATTTTTTTTGCATAGCTTATTTGCTTGATAATAAAAATGTATTTTATAATATTTTTATCAAGTTCTCAATCTTCCGGAAGTGCATATATATAAGTACATGTTTTAGTTGAATATCTGTTGTCATAAGCCATGGTATGTTAGAATAGTGTGCGTTCCGTTTTCGTTTTATCTGTAGGGTAAACTCCTTTACCAGTATAGACCTAGATTTCCACATTTCTAACCAAACAAGCGACTTTTTTTAGAGAAAGGAGAGCCGCTACAAACAAAATTCCGAAAGCTTTTTCGACCTGTGAGCAACAAGGTAAAAACGAAAAACGTGATTTTGACCGCACCTACTTTATCACCTACGCTACCATTTATGTAAATGGTAAGAAAAGTGATTCATATATCGTTCACAATTTTGCATATTTCACATGTAAGAATACGGAAAGGAACATTAGATAGTTTTGAGAAATGTGATATGCTTAATTGTTCAATATTAAACCAACTTCGAGTCATTTTCTAAGACTACATAGGTCTAAGACTTATGGTAAAGACGATTATGAAAGAAACGAAATCAGTAATTTAGTAAGTGTGCAATTTCTTCTAAAGCTTCATGGTGTGAATATAAAGGAAAAAAGGAGTGACAAAATATAGGGTGCAGTTGTAGCGTAAGGGTGTGTAAACTCTCATGCTACAAAGAAATGTTTGATAAAAACAAACTAGGGCTGTAATGAGTAAACAATAGTGTTCCTTTCGTGCGCTAGAAGTAACTTATTCAATATGCCTTAAAATTGCAATAATTCCGAACGTTTGTTAATATGAGTGTACTCCTCTTGCTTCGAAGCTATTTCTTTCTACATACTTAAATGGACCAGAAATCAATATAGCAGCTGCTGCTAAATGCATGTAGAAGTCGCAATCCTTTGTTAGGAAATGCGTACGACGGTGTGGTAACGCAAAAATACGCAGAAAAACGACAAAATTTTCCATAGCCAGAAAAGTAAAATAGCGAGGTACAAATCTCTTAGAATACCACATTGATCTACAAGTACTATGGGTATGCGAAAATATTGGGAGAACGTAGTTTGTATGGATGAATCCGCATTTTGGGTCTGAGTTCTTAGAAGGAAAGCATGGACATATCGTGGATTTAAAGCACTCTACCGTTAAGCATCTCCAAAAAGTTTGTGTTTCGATTTGCTTCAAAATTCTAAATTTTGGATCGTTACACTTGTTCATTGAAAACCTAAACGCATAAAGAATGATTGAAATTTATAAGAAATATTTATTGAAGTCTATCAAATGTTTGTTTTCAGTACTCAATAGTACAAAAAGATAATCAATGCCGAAATTTCGAATGCTATGCTAACGTGGCCATGGTAGTCATCAAATGCCAACCCAATCGAGACTATGTGGACTTACATGAAAACCAAGCTTAAAGAAAAACCTTTACACATTATTAAGCAAGCACTTTTTCTGATTCGAATAATTTAACGCCTTATAAGTTAGCAATTTGTACTTAACAATATAGGTTCTTAGATACCTTCCTAGGTAAGTGTACTGAGAAATATGTATATAAATTATTGCAATCCACTACTAAAGATTATCCACTTGTTACTATGGAACACATACCGAAACCACGATCCGGATAATTTTTTCGTTGTGAGTTCAATATTTTCGACACTTCGTCACCCTTACATGCTCTCTAAATTAACTGCATGATATTTACTATATATATACGATTAGCTTGCGCAACTGCTAGGAGATTGATCTTATTCATCCTGTGATTGCCTTTACATAGACAGTTGTATCGGCACAAATCCAAATTTAATTTCGGATAAGGCTGAAATGGCAGGTAAAGTGCTAAAGCCGTCCAAACCAAGGCGCGCGACAGATACCTTCAAATTCTCATAAGATACGTCTTGACGCAATTTATATACTTTAAATGTAGTCCTATGTACCCTAATAGCATATGGTCCATTTACTCTACATTTAGGGACGATGTGCATTACTACTACTTATACATAATTGTAATGTAAAGATATTTTTGTCATTAACGTATCTTAATTGTAACGAACAGGTTAAGTAATACATAACCATTTGAATGTATGTACATCGGAGTGTTTCATAGCTGGCCTTTCTATTCGATGTTTTAGTAAATGCTAGTGCATATAACAATGATGAATTTATTTAGTTTTTGTAGGGTGCAATAAATGGTATTCGATTAAAAGTACAATTTGTTTAAAATATTTAACGATTTAATGCCAAACAAGTAAATTTACATCAAATTAAATTATTCACGAATAACTTAACCTAATGGTATATTAATGGTGCCGAATAGGGATAAGCAGAATAGGCTGGATAGGCGGAATATCCGGAATACGTATACGGAGCTGCATAGGCAGAGTAGGCGTACGGAGTTGAATAATACGGAGCATTATAAGTGGTAGCTAGGTGAACTGGTTGAGCTTTTGGTTCCGGAACAGCTATGGCAAAAGCCAAAATAGCGGCGAATACAATCTGTGAATAGAAACGTGATATAAAATGAAGTAGTCTGAATATACGCGTAACTTTCTTTCTTATCTCAAAGACTAGCAATATATTTGCGTGTACTTACGGCTTTGAACATTTTGCTGTAGTGTACTTGATCTTCTGTGATATCAAACTGTGCTGTAATGTATCACTGTCGAGGTATTTATAGTTCTTTAGTATATATATTTTTATATTTGTATTTTTAGCAGACAGTGGCAGCAAATCTACAATTACATCAATGCTTAAAAAATGGGAATTCGTGCAGATCAGGTTGCCGTATATTTCAAGATCAAGTCAATTTTTCGTAAAGTCCTTGCTAAGTGACTTGTGGTAATACAGATTTAATTGAAGTTTATCGGTTATAAACTTTTAAAGCAAGTACATTTGGGCAATAAATTGTAAATTGCTTGGATATAATATCAATTTTAGTATTTACATATGTATAATATAAATGTCACATAAATTGTTCTGTAATTTCTTAATATTTGTATAAATGATAAATATTCGTTTACATATTGATGGCCATTCGTGCTCATGGAAAATTGGATATCCGGACAAAAATTGTAGAAAAGATATTTATACCATTGTTATGCAAATAAACGTGGAATCATAATACTCTGCAATATACCAAGACATATTTATGGCCTGATAAAAGTGAATCTGTATTTATTATTGTTATTAGTATCATCATTATCTACTTACAGTTAGTATCAGAAAATGTATGCATTTTCTTTGGCTAGGATAATCATGATTTATTGCGGCAATTGGAAAGCATCCAGTAGTCACTTATTATACGACCAAATCGTTTAAAATTCAATAAACTAAATACTCCGCAATTTCTATTACTGGATGAATTACCATCAAAATAGAGTTCTAAATTTAATTAAACAACGTAAAGATTCAAAAACACATCGAAAAATTCCTACAAAACAAACATAATAATCCTGCTAACCAACACCACGAGTAGCCATATTTAGTAATATTATTAAAAAAGATTTATTACATGCTACATTGCATAATTGACGAAACAGGTTAATTTTAAGTGTTATAGGTTTATTTAAGGTAGCGGTAATAATTAATAATAACATTTTATAGACCACAACTTAATTTGATGGAAAAAATAATTTCAATATAAATGAAAGAGTGCAAACGGCAAAATCGATCTGTCTATCGTATTGTATTTAGGACAAACATGGATAAATAAAAGCCACACTAAAGAAGAGATTTAGGTCGATGAGAATATTTACGAAAAGCATTTACTGAAGGTGTGGGTTACAGGGAAAGGCAAATGATTGATTATTTTGTATCCACGTAAGAGTTGAGTTTGGTGTTCATGGAAGAAAGCATCTTTTTAAAGCAAGGAAGGAAGGGCATATAATGTACAATAGTTTGAGAATTGTATTAAATTTTATTTATAATAATTCAATTGTGGATAATCTCCCATACCATAGTTTTAAACTACGATATCCTCAGAAAAGAAAAATATGTATGCTTGGTTACTATCCACAAATGTTACTTCCTATAGTAATATGGCGCGATTTGAACTCTTCCATTTAATTAAAATCAGTAAAAAGAAGTATGAATTTGTTATAACTTTGGCTATTTTTATTGGCTTATTATATTACGTTTTGGTTACTATGAATAACCTAGCTAGGTGCAATAATGGTGGTTTCTGGAATAATTTACGTCATTAGTTGAAGTCGTTCTTTGGCGTTAATTAAAAATTTCTTTGTAACGTTGTAGTAATTGCTGTAAATGTATAAAGCAACGTTGCTCTGCACTTAAATTAGCTAGTTGATTCAACGTTGACTTGACGCTTGTTTATGATGTAGCTGTGACTGCGCAAAATAACGTTGCTTTTGGAGATCTCGTTATATGACGTTGCTGCTTCAATGTATAATAACGCTGCTGCCTAATACCGCTTCAAACATTATTTATAAATGTCGTTTAGTTCAACATTAGCAAAACGTTGTTCTATAATGTTAATATGACCATAGCAAATAACGTCGTTTTCTAAGGTAATTGGTTACTATACGTTTAGTCGAGGTTTTTTCGGTGTCTGGTAGAAATATGGTTATAAATTTAGCATGGTATATGTGTTTTCAACCATTACAACATTATACTAACGGTTATGCAATCAACGTCTTTCTAGTGGGTGGTTCTACACATTCGTAAATTTAAAATTATTCGAAAATATTCCGTTTTTTAAAGTTGCATTAATCTCTACAATAGATATTACAATTTTTGTCGCCGTATGTACTTTTCTCATAATTGTCGACGTTATGAATTGCTTGCATGTCACTTCGTGTATCACCTCTTTGTATTTATCATTTCTTTCTTTCATAACGATAATAATTTCAGTGGTTATTCATTTGTTTTATTCGGAGATTGAACTGATTAGAAATGGTTTATGAAACAACAGCTAGCAATTTTTATTTCAGATACTCTCTACTTATTGTTATTATTATTATGTTGTGTTTTCATAAGTATCTGAGTTTGTTAAATAAAGGCTATTAATATCAACAACGTCTTAAAAGACGAAAACTATTTCCCCTTTTGGAAAATTTATTCGTTCTTCGTTGAAAGTTTGCAAAATTAGGATTATTATTTATGAATGCATTTTGTTTGCATATGTCTTGGAGTATAAAAATAAAATGCTTACAATATGTTTAAATAGTTGTTTATTTCGAAATGACAGAAATTTTGTATCGGACTCAAAACAGATTCATAATTTTGGACTGATTTAATTTAATTCCTTTTAAGCGACCACTAACGGTGCCGAATATGGGTAGGCAGAGTACGCAGAATACGCTGGATACGAATACGCCGAATACGCATACGGAGCATAGGCAGGATATGAGTAAGGAGCAGCTACAACTGGAGCGGTGTAGGCAGCGGCTACAATACCAGGTTTGGCTTTTGGTTCTGGAGCTGGCGTAGCTACGGCTAGGGCCAAGAGAGCAGCGAATACGATCTAGAAGTAAATGATAAATATTAAACGTTAAATGTTAAAACTGCATATAATGCACTATAATATATATATATATACACTACAATATATATATATATATATATATATATACACTACAATATATATATATATGTATATATATATATTGTAGTGTATATATATTACAACTGTAAACCAGCTATATAGCTCGCAAGTACAAATATAATAATTAGAATTATACTTACTGCTTTGAACATTTTTGTAAGAGTGTATTTGATCTTGTGTAGAATCAAACTATACTGTAACAAATTGCAGACGGCTTATTTATACTACTTCAAAGTGCATAGTAAATGTATACCCACGGAGGGTGGGGCAAGAGTGCAGTAATTTCAATTTCACAAAACATTAATTCGGATCAGGTTATCTTTCAAGATCAAGTTGATCTTTCGCAAAAGTCCTTGCGCGAGGACTAGCTTTGAATAATGGACGCGGTGTTTATCGGTCATGAGCTAACAAGGTATACTGTAGAGAATCGTTCTTACTTATTTAGTTTCACAATATTCTCAATTTTTATTTATTTTAGCAACGCAATGTTATTCATTATAATGTGGACGGCTTATAATTTTCTATCTTTGTTTCATATGGTGACAATACAAATGCGATACAATCAGAAAAGGTTTGTTTAATATTGTAAATACATAGCAGCGTTTCTATATGTCCGAAGTGGGCACTTTTTAATTATGACACAATTATATTTCTTTTTACTCATGCTCCAATATAGGGTTTTTAATTATTATTAATACCATTAGTGGTGGAACTCAAATATCTATCACGAAAATGCTAACAGAAATAAATTCTTTGAACGCAATTTTCCATGACCTTTTCACATAAATTAGGCTAATGATATGTTCAGTGTTGGTGTGCCTCACATGTAATATTTCTGATTTATTGACGTGAATCAATCATTTCGGAAAATAATCGATTCTCTTAACTTTTCTTGCAGTAAGTGGATTGTTTGATTAGCAGTCGGGCAAGTAGCACCGATTCGTTCAAACCACATGCTGTTTAAATAGAGGATATCGGGCCAAAAAGTCAAGTCAATATTCAGCGACAGCGAGTTGAAATCTAAGTAATGGGTAACCAGTATCGTCGAAAAAGAAGAAGTCCAATGACCTATCCAACATGAATTGCACACCAAACAGTCAGTTTGTGTGGGGACAATGCCTATTTATGCATTACCTGTGATTTTCAGATCAGATACGGTAATTTTACTTATTTACAAAACGTCAGAAGTGAGTTTCATTGCTCCAAACGATTTTCTTTTGAAATTCATTTTCAAGTCTTTCTCAAAGCCCAACTGCTAAATTTAGGATGCCACAAATGGTCGTTTGGTTTGAGTTTCTGACTACACAGACCAAGATTTTTTCGTAAAATTAGCTACAAACTGGTGTTGGAAATACCAATCGCCTGAAGTTGACGAGGAATTAATATATTTGAATTTCCACGAACACTCTAACATACAGCTACACTATTCTTTTATATCCTTATTCCAATTTTTACGCAAAATATTCAATTGGCTTGAGATTTGTATGATTGCAATGACTAAAATTGGCAGACACAGAGAAACACAAATGTCAAAAAAAGAAACTTAATCGGGCTAATTAAAATGTCTATGAGAAGTAAGCAATAAAATTTATTCGTCCGAAAACCGAATTCGGATGGTAGAGCATTTTCTTCTAATATTTCGTAATAATTCTCCTTCCTCATTATTCCATCAATTTTCGCAATGTCACCTAGACTGAGGACAAAGGAAAAAACTATATTGCAAAATAATTTCTAGGATCTAAAAGCTGCTCTTACTATATTCTAACTGCTAAAAAACTTGATTGAAACGAAAATATTAATTAACTGGAAACTTAACTTCTGATATATCTTTTGAAGTTGCCAAATTAAAAAAAAATGCTCTGTTTTAAAAACCAGCTCAATGCTAATTTCTATTATTATTGTGGATTTTGCACGTGCTATCAAACCTCAGCACGGAATATATTTTCTTTCTGAAAATTCTTACAATTAAATTAAATTGTTGAAGCATTCCTAATAATTGCAAGGAGTCAAACGTAGCTTTACTTTTTAGTGAAAGCTTTTATGAGCTATTATTACGCAAAACAGAAACCATTAACTATTTTGTATTACGTATCCATCCGCTTATAACAGTAAAAGCTCAAAATATGAAGGCAAAATTTGCATGTTTCTGTGAAACTACTTCATTAAACAGAAGCAAGACAAAGTTTTTGAAAGCCATTTCATTTGATATTATTTGTAGTGAGGAGCGCTTCTTACAAAAACCTTAATATAACTACGAAATTATGCAGAAATTTCACTTAATAATAGAAAACTCAACGGAATTTGTTTGTAAGTTTTAGTGATCCATTTTTTAAAAATACACGGGGAACATTTTCTAAACAGTTTTGGAGCCTAGATATTGCTCAGAAACCTAAAATTAGCGAATAATAAAACTTTGCTGAAATTTCTCTAAAATAAATGTTTAATGTGACTCAAAAATAATACCTTTTGCCAATTTGGAGCTAGGCTTTTAGTTACCCTTATATATACAAAGCAGATTCTGTGGTAAATTGGATATATTTACTATTTGTAACGAAAAAGAGAATTATTTCATAACACAATTGCAATATATCGTCTTCGATATTAAACTGTTGTCCATGTAATAGCAAGTATGCAAAAAACTGAGGATCGTCACTTTAAAGGAGTTCTGCTCAAAGTGTCGCCCTAAAATCATTGCTTTTAGATTTTTGTTGGCGTTAGTTTTCACTATTGTATAAACATCGTCTACAATCTCTATTAAAAGATCTATTGCGATTATAGTATATTACGTATGTCTACATTAGCAAAGGCTTCTAATTTCTATTATGAAGTAATGCAATTCTAGATACATTCAGATATCTTTGTATAGTTGTGAAAATTAAATGAGAAAGCTACATGCAACAGGCGTGTTTTGAATACTAAACTTGTATAAATCATATGTATCAGTTCTTTTTAGAAATTTGGATCAGGAATCGGTGACTCTTTGTTTCGTAATCGAAATAAAATTATTACCATACGAATTAAGTTGTAGGTTTTCATTTAGAAACATACTGAAAAGTCTAATTAAAATGTATTTTTAATCTAGGAAGAACTGGAACAGTCAATAATATGCTTGTTGAAATAAATTGAAATAGGTATTTATTAATTATACAGCCATTAAAAGGGAAAATATACAGAGTATCCCATATTCATGTTTAAATTCTCTTCGATGAGCAAATTTCAAAATTACATGTTTAAAGTAAGATGGGTTTCTGTGAAAGACCACTGAATATTTGTACTTATTTGTAAATTGATTAAATGAAAATACGTTTGTTGAAAAAATTAAAAAAAAAACGGAGAATGAAATACAATATGAAAGTCTGTTTTAGTTTACCCTTTTTATGTTTTCGAAAATTTTGTGAGATGAATGGATGGGAAAACTAAGGTGTTTTACTCCCATACTTATCAATGGTTCTAGCAATTATTTAATAAATAAAAATGCATGTTAGAAAATGCTATCAATCCGCTAAGTAATGACGCTCTCGCAAATTAACTGGATAGAAATGGAAATATCCTGCTTGATGAGGATGCATTACAAGATGGAGCTCCTCCTCACTATGTTCGTCCAGTACGACAGATAATGTATTTTCAAACAACTGGATAGGACGGAAAGGACCTATAGAATGGCCAGCCAGATGGCCACTAGTTTTTTTTTTCTATGGGATTATTTAAAGTCTGTTGTATTTGTCCTTCAACCTTAAAATTTAGAAGAATGTCGTCAGAGACCCATCTAAAATCCCTCGAAAACAATACCTAACATAATAGTGCTACTAAATACAGCTACTCGTGGCATCGGTGAAATCATTTACGCGAGAGACAATGTGAATCTAAACGTACAGCTCAAGTGAGTATTCTTGGCGCTAACTGTGTCTTCCTCGGGAATAATTTCACCAATACCACCAGTAACTTTATTTAGCAACATTAGAGCAGGTGGTTAAAGCTGGTGAATAAATTTTTGTATAAAAGTGGTCCTTCTCGATAATGCTTCATTGCTTCAATACCTCCATTAATTTCCAGATTTACAGAAAATTCGGGTGGAAATTTTTCAAATGAACGCCTATTTTACCTTATTATTACATTATCGTTTGTTACTCATAGCTGCTGTGTATAGACTGGTTGGTTAAGAACGGTTTAATAGATATGGTGGAAAAAGTAAATACGGGTGTTAAATAAATTATTATTTCTTTACAAAAGAATAATTTGTGTGTAAGTGAACGCATTAGGAACCCCTTGTCGAGATAAACAAAGTGATATAACATATATAACATACTTATAGCATTTATATGTCTACTAAGAAATTACAAATTTAAATAATAATGTCGATTTAATATATGATCAGGATATGAAACATTTTGTAGCTAATACAAATAGAAATACTTCCTTTTTTGCAATACTTCTTTAAAGTGTGATAAACATCCAGCAAATTTAGAAGTCCTATCTTTTTTGAGAAACTGGACTGAACTTCTTTTTAATGAAAGCATTGAAATTATGGATAGCTGCATTGTCTTGCGTCGGAAATTGTTCACCAAAGTCTATCAGAACCATTTCCAGAAGAATTAAAATTTATTTGCGTAAGAATAAAACATATAAGGGTTTTATTGTCACGGATCGTACAAACTATTATACTACCGGCCTGATTAAGGAATGCCTGATTTCGTAGGACGACTGTTTAACTCTGCGGACCTATAGAAATTTCGCTGTTTCGAGTTACCATTATTGTAAATACTCTTTGTATAAAATGTAAAAAATTTTGTTATTTTCTATTGTATTTGTGTTTTATTTATCATTAGCTTCGATGCATAATCTGCCGAAGATATTAACAAAACCAAATATTCTTTTCCAAAGTTCATATGCAATTATAGAAATTTCGCTGAGTATATAAATATAATATTGCAAAAAAATATGAAATTACTTTAGAAGAAATTGTCTCCTCGAAAATAATTTCATGTACCTCACTGTTCTTAAAGTATTTTCGATATATAAAAAATGGTATATGAATAAAAACAATGATTATTTTAATATTATTTTATTGCCGTTAAAATTTAGATAATAGGTTCCAAATAATCTATTTTGTATTTCTTTAAAGAATTAATGGAGCTGAATAGGGAGAAATAGCCGGCGCTACACCATAAGCAGATACAAGAGGTGCTGAATAGGCTGAATAAGCTGATACGACTGGAGCGGAATACGCAGAATAAGCAAGAGGAGCAGCGGCAACAACTGGAGCGGTGTAAGCAGCAACAATACCAGGCTTGGCCTTTGGTTCGGGTTCAGCAGCAGGAGCAGCTACCGCAAGAGCCAGCAAGGCAGCGAATACGATCTGAAAAATGAGTTCGTATTATACAAAATTCATCACTAGACTGGCTTTATACATACTACTTTAAACATGTTGATGCGTTTTAATTCGTCGAGTTTCTTCAAACTATACTATTATTTGTGAGTATTTTCGTGCTTTATATACTTAAGTTCTCTTGGAACCTCGAAGTGGACACGACACGGAAAGTGGGAGGACAGGACTATGTAACAAAAGTCGTTTGTAAAATTCGTACAGTTTCAAGTTCAAGACAATCTTGTGTAAACGCATTCGCATTAGTAAATTTATACATGTACGCACTATTGGTAATCTCCAAGTTCGATTGTGTGCGTTGTTATAAAAACTATTTTTTTCTACTGTGTAGTGAATTGCCTTGACTATAAACCTTTAAATGTTGCTCCAGTAGATTTTAATGGTACTTGTATATTTGGCTATGTAAATGTATCCTATTTCGTTCCTATATGAACATTGTTTAATGATTACATTCGAAAACCCCAAATTCTTTGAATAACTGTTTTTATAATGCTTTGTGTATATTCCTTTTTTATTTTAATTGTGGTTATGTGATACAATATTTGGGCAGCTTTAACTTATTTTGTCATTTTTCATATTTAAGTTGTATTTACAAACGCTTTGTTTTTTAACGACGTTTGCAATGTATCTATAACAAACTGGAAATACTAAATCTCTTTCAAACTTAGCCTGTGTCAAAAAATGTGCATTGTAAAACTAGTTCACACTTCTACTTGTTTTTAAAAATGCTTTCTACAGCAGTTTTATGGCATAGACTTTCACAAAATTGCTGAAAGCATGGAGATTGTTATTTTATTCCGAATGCTTGTTAGGTTTTCCCTTATTTTCAAAAAGATCATAACCTCCACATTCACGTTACTAAAGCTATTTCTCTAAAAAAAGTTATGAGAGCATGCTGTTGAGCATACGTACACGTAAGATTATGATAGGATCAGAAAAGGAGAGATCAGGATTGTAAACCTAATTTATTGGATAAGAGCGATATCCACACAAGAAGAAAATCAGGATATACATTATCTTATTACAAATGTGTAATAGAATTTCTGAGTGTTTTCTACAATCCAAACCGCTATTACAATTAGATATTTATGTTTCTTACTTTTAAAATACATTCTTTGTTCATTTGCAATTATTTCATTTACGTGCATATCCTTCTTGGAGCTGTACTTTTGTTTATGGAACTAATATCATGTTAAATCAATTATTTATTTCTAAAAACAGTAATGTTGGTTGAGGTAAGGTAAACTAAAGAAGAAGTTATTGACTAACATCAAGTCATCTAGTTAATACAAATAATTCAAAAATTATTCACAGGTATAGCAGTAAACTCCACTCACACAAATTAATTAATTATGCGGAACGCAGCGTTTCAAGAGCACGTGGGCTCCCATTGTCAATCGTGTTACCGACTGGCACACGGTTGACAATGGGAGCCCACGTGCTCGAAACGCTGCGTTCCGCATAATTAATTAATTTGTGTGAGTGGAGTTTACTGCTATACCTGTAAATTATACATCCACACAGTCCTTGCAATCGTCATTCAAAAATTAGATAAAATTAAGAAATTAGAATTTAAAACAGATTAATTCTATCTTATGCAAATCTGTAGTATCAAATTACGTAAATGTAATGAATTGTGTAATTTATAAAAGCTTCTGTAGCCGTGTATGTTGTTGTAGACTTCCGCGGTCGTTATTTTTTTTTTTTTAAGAAATTGGGGTTTCAGGTTGAACCGCGTCGCAATTACATAAGTCTGCTGACGTTTCGCTTTCAGTTGCATTGAGCTTCTTCTGGACTTCTGCATGCAAATGAGAGCGAAATGTTGACAGACTTATGCAATTATAACGCGGCCCCAAACCGAAAACCTAATTTCCTGTAGCGATGTTTGAATCCTAGGATCGTCTAAATTCCTAATGATATACTGCAGCAGTGAACCTATAAATGTTAAATAGTGTGTAAGGGCAATTTTGATGCTTTGTTGATTTTTCAAAATTCATAACTTTAGAGCAGGGATTATTTTTAATATATTATAATATTTTTTTATTCTTATTATTATATACTTTTTTTATTACAATATACTTTGTTATATATAAATTTAAATACTTTCTTCTCAATCTCAAGCTTTACGTTATTCAGTTAAAAGAACCTTTAATATTAATATTAATATGTTAATACTACTAAATTGGGAAACTATAGAAAAACTCAGATCGAATGCGTTACGTGTTATATATGTTGATAGTAATATTCTCAATGTTTCTCACCGGCTGAAACAGTTTTGTCATTGTGAATTTGTTCAGAAAGTTTAATTAGGTTATTATAAATCCTTTCATCTAGATTAATATTACCAACTAAACCAATGTGTTGTTGCCACCTTTAGCGTTTGAGACGGTTTTATTACTAGCTGTTAACCAAGGGTTACGAATTTGATTGTAGTTACATTTAGTATTCACGAACGAAAATGAAAAATTATTATAAGAGATATACTAGACTATTACAAACTATCTTTTTGAATACCAAATTCTTTAGACTGAAATAACTGCGCATGCTTGATTAATTTTACAATAATGTTTTTTATAGATTAATCTTTTCTTAACTATATTTTGACGATAATGTTACTTAAAAGATTTAAATAATAAATAAGCTATTAAATAATTATTCGCTATCATAATTCTTGCATTGGACATTGTATTCTTCCAATGTGTCAGTGTATCACAATAAATCGATGTCCATTTACATGTAGCTCGCCTCTCAAACTCATTCTAGTTAGCAACAATGCTATTCTTGTACAGTATCTGGTGACTTATACAGGATGTCTTTGAAATAAAAGGACAAAATACGGAAAATGAAAAGGTCTAATCATAGTAAATTTTGAGTCAATTACGACGCGAACGTCAGAATTAAAGAACCCTAGGAAATTGTAATATGTGCCGCCTTTGGATGCATAATGCATCCATCCAACCAAACTCGCATACATACACGCATGATGCATACACTGCATTAGCACAGCTCTCGATGTTATAAAAACTACAAGATAACACTGTCTACCTTTCAAGCGGCACGCTGAAAGTTCAATAACATGCGAATGTTTCAGCTGCGAATAATAAAGATATGTTTAAACATTTTTTTTTCTCGCGTCTGCGAAAAAATTTTGGAATTAAGTCCGATAAAATCAGATCTTTCAATTTTTCATACTTTTTTTCTTAATCTCATTTCGTAGACACCCTACATATCGCTGTTGTTATTGATATATGTAGAATTAATCCGAAAATCTGAACGCGTCCACACACATAAACTCAGACTGTTCAACAATATATCATCTGCAAACGGATTTACTGAGGTATGGCTTTCTACTGGATATTGAAAATACAATAGAAATGCTATTTTCAAAAATTCAGTAGTACTGTTTGAATTTAACTTCGAAAATAAGTTACTAACATATTGTTACATATCTCAACTTTCATCTGTAAAATAGCGTATGCGTTTGCAAATTGGGAACAGAAAAACAGGAATGTTTAATGTCTAAAATGTATTTAGTGTTCTTTCGCAAATCGGCACCAATTACATTTATATTGTCTACTTAAGTTATAATATCAAAGGGCTCGAATAAGCTACCGCTGGTGCTACTCCATGGTAAGTTGAGACAATTGGGGCCGATACGATTGGTGCAGAATAGGCAGAATAAGCGAGTGGAGCAGAGGCAACAAGTGGCGCTGTGTATGCGGCGGCAATTATACCTGGTTTCGCTTTTGGTTCTGGTTCTGCTGCTGGAGCAGCTACAGCGAAGGCCAAGATGGCAGCGAATACAATCTGAAATAAATCACAAATTTATATAGTAATTCAGTTTATGACATCAGCACTTACAGCTTTAAACATTTTGTAGGTTGTTTCTGTAAGTTGAAGCAATATCAAACTGAAGCTATCAGACACTGTCGGTCTATATATACTTGATAGCAGACGGGTTAACGAAGGAGAAAAAGGTGGGGAAGGTTTCTGATTAAAATTTGTCCAAGTTCAATGAAAAATTTTACATAAGAGCTTTTCATTGTTTATGTGTATAAACGAAGCGTCCCGTTTAGCCGGATTTCTTTCTTGTTACCGCTTTTATGTTGTCCTTGTCTTTAATCATTACGACACAGCTAACTCTTTATGCTTGTTTGTATTTTTTTCAACTCTGTGACTCTCTTTGAAGATTAATTATATCTCAGCAGCACAAAACATATATTGTCTATTAGAAACCAAGTTTTTGTTAAGTATTGTAATCGATATTTTTAAAAACATTTATTAGATATTATTTTAAGATATATTTAAGTAGTTGTTATATATTAATAACTATTACATACTTTATGAAATCTAGCAATCCCATTTAGTTGAGTATTTCGTTCTACAATTGACCAAATCATCGTATTATGACAATTAGAAGGCCAAGTAACAGATATGCCAAGAAATGTGTACATCTAAAAGAATAACGTTTATGTAAAGAAATATAAGTACAAAACGTGTTTATTTTTGTGAAGTTTATATTTCGTTTTTAGAAAATTTAATTTAAATAAAATATAACTTTGTACTATGTGTTGCAACTGCACACATATTGATCGTATACGATTTATAATATAAACCGAAATAGTGATAATATTTATTCCATTACAAACATATTTATATATAAAAAAGTCAAAAACAAATACCTCTACCAATTTACATATATATTCCTTCAATGATTCCACATTTAATAAAAACAAAAATAATTCTCCTTTCAATTCATAACCTTTATGATTTTTGGCTAGCTTATTACGAAATCGCAAGCAAGTGTAATACAAATCTTTTTCTGTTGAAGTTAATCTGTGCTGACAAATAAATAATTTACATCTTTAAATCTAGTACCTCCTGTTTGCTCCTTTAATTTTCAAAATGTTCCGTATTTTAAGACAAAAATAATATACATTCATAGATATATATGTCATTAACAGTTAGTTCGTAATTACATTACTAATGCTCGATAATCTAGATGAGGACATCTGCGACTTTAAAACTATGATCAATTGTTTTGTATACAGGAAATGAAATAAAAAGTACGGAAAATGAAAAGATGTAATCATATAGAACATAAATCCAAAAAATTCTGAGTCAATTACAACGTAAACGTCAGAGTTAAAAAAACCCTAGGACAGTAATATGTGCCATCCATCGATGCCGATAATACATAATAAATCCATCCAACCAAACTGGCATACATGCACGCAGACTGCATACAATGCAATAACACAGCTGTTGATGTTATGAAAACTATAAGTTAACACTGTTTACTTTTCAAACAGCGTGCTAAGACTTCAATAACGTGTTGACGTACGAGTATTTTGGTTGTTGATAAAAAAGAAATTTTTATTTTAAATATCTTTATTTTTTTCTTACGTTTACGAAGAAAATTTCCAAAAATATTTTGGATTTAATTCTAATAAAATTAGAATTCCATTTTTCATATCTTTTTATTTTATTTAATGGACAACCTGTATAAAGAGATACGCATAGAAACATAAGCATTAGTAATATGTCGGATACATATGTAATAATATTCTACTCAAATATAAACTAAAAGGGTAGTTTATAAAATAGTGGCCCTTACTGCACGGCAACAAACACACTCAGTCCAGTCCTGACCCGAGTAGGATAAAATATTTGAATTAATGATTATGTGATGTATTTTTAATATCATAACGTTTATAAGTAATAAAATGATATTAACTAAATATTATTTTAATATATACGATATGTTAAAGATATTAACATTAGTAGTCGTTGAAAAACGTTAGCATTGGATTCAGTATATTTGATACAGTAAATTCTTTAGTTTACAATATATATTCTATATATATATTATTCTGCACATGACGCTATGCTGCATATACAGTAAAGTTTTGATAACGTGAACATCCCTAAATGTGAACAGCTAAGTTGATGTTCATGTATTCCAAACCGTGAACATCAGGAATATTTTGCCTCTATAACGTGAACATGAATGAAAATTCGTTCTATTCCTTGTCGATAAATTTAGTTCCTTTATATTAGGAATTATTGTTATTTGAAAGAAATATTCAGCGTTAGCCTATGTTTATAGAATGGAATAAAGATAACTTCGAGGAACACGAAAATTGTACTACAATAGATCATTCTGACAATTCTAAAATCGAATGTGTCACGGATCATCTGTAAGATATAGGCAAAATCACCCACGCAGAAGCAATTCGTATATATTTAACAGAGGTTTGAAATGGACTGAGCAAAATTATACTGACATCGAGGTTATTCAGTCCCTATAAAAATTGCGCGAAAATGCTACTATACTTTCAACTAGACAACGCTCCCGTTAAGCAAAATTGGATTACATTTAAGCTAGTTTTAGTGCCACCATTGTTTGTGATTGATTTTATCCAGAACTCCTCGAAAATATGAACACAGTCATCCATAATTGGTTCCCATTATCGAGACTGCAATGTATCTGTTTACATAAAAATAATTTAGTAACGTTTTAATAAGAATAATAATTTTCTTTATTTCTCAGTTTATTTAGAAGTACAAACGAAAGGTTACAAGAAAGAAGAGAGAATAAAAATTGAAATTAGGGAGAGGTTCATCTGTGTGCTCTAAGTAATTCTTTATTTTTATGTATATGAAAGAGGTACTCCTTCATATTTTTCACCTTTTTATAAATATCTTTTACTACATTTAAAATGGACTTTTTTTATGGCCAACTTATTTTGGTTAAGTTGGAAATACTTCGAAGACATTTTATTTTAGATGTGTCTGTATAACTATAATGCTTGATAAGGATAAGGACTAAAAGTAAGGGACTATTGACTGACAAATAAATGAGCAAAAATATCTAAAATTACGACTCCATTAGAGAAGCAATGATTAATAGTTTAGACATGAACCATTCATTCATACATTCACTTTGAAACTGTTCTATATTCAATTATCATCGTACAATTGTGTTTTCTACTGTTTGGTTGAATATAAATCTGTATTTCTTAAATTCGTGTTTTCTCTAATCTGATTTCCAGGTTATCCAAAACTAAAACATATGAAACCTCACAGTTAAATAAAAGGTTATATCTTCTTCCTACAAAATTTCTATATGGCTAATATTTTATTTCAAATTATTTTGAAAGTGTTTTGGTTTGGTATTTGGTAACTCTTAATCTACTGTTTGTTTTTCTTAGTTATATACAGATTTTAATAACATGAAGGGCAATAGTACCCTTTTTAGAGCAGAATTCTCGCCTCTTTCTCACTTGATTGCCTACAAAAGTGTGTTAAAATTTTATTAACTAAGACGCCATTGCGGCCGTGTTTTGACATTTCAGTTCCTCTTTAGCTTCCCATTGTAGAAATATACGATATTTCTGTAGGTATAATACTTTCTGGTCACAAAAATAACTTCAAGCAGAAATCAAATTTAGAAGCAAAGGAAGACAGAAACAGAAAAGGAGTTATACCTTGTTTTATCGGAGCTAAGTTCGAAACAATGATAGTGTGCATATATATACATACATTTTTCTCTTTTTTGTATTTAATTTTCAAAATGTCATGGTAATTCTGGTAAAATATTATTATCTACTCCTTGACTAAAGAAACGACTAATAAAAACAAAAGAACATGTAATGTGTACAAAATTTATTCAGCGACTTTCGTAAATTAACACCAATTAAATTTATATTGCCAATCTAAATTATAATATCAATGGGGCTGAATAAGTTAGCGCTGGTGCGACTCCATGGTAAGTTGAAACAATCGGGGACGATACGAGTGGTGCAGAGTAGGCAGAATAAGCGAGTGGGGCAGAGGCAACAAGTGGCGCTGTGTATGCGGCGGCAATTATACCCGGCTTCGCTTTTGGTTCTGGTTCAGCTGCTGGAGCAGCTACGGCGAAGGCCAAGAGAGCAGCGAATACAATCTGAAATAAATCACAAATTTACACAGTAATCCATACGTTTATAGATCAAAACTTACAGCTTTGAACATTTTGTATGTTGTTTTTATAATTTGATGCGATATCAAACTGAAGCTACCAGACACTCTCGGTCTATATATACCTGGCGATTTCTGTTACAGCAGACGGGTTATTGTACAAGAAGGTAAAGTGGGGAAGGTTGTTGGTTAAAAGTTGTTCAAGTTCAATGAAGATTTTTGCGTAAGAGCTTTTCATTGTTTATGAGCGTAAACGAAATATGTCGTTTATCCGGATTTAGTTGTTATTGTCGTTCTCATGTTGGCCTCACATTTAATTATTATATTACATAGATAGCTCTTCGTATTGCTGATTAAGGAAGGAAATTATATTTTTTTGACATCAAGTATATTTTACAAAGAAATAATTTGAATAAATACTCTATTTACGGTTAATAATATCCTTCCGCCTGCGTATATGTGTACATATAAATTCAGACATTTTATCATATCAAATTAACAGCAATGTTTTATTTCTGTAATATTTCTCGTGGATGCCTGTTACATTATTAAATTATTATTTATGTAATTACAAGCTTAATTGAAATTTTATCCTTCGTATCGAACAAAAAATATCCAATTTCGAGCTTTTCTTCATATCATTTTTGTTCCTACGCATCGATAGGGTTACCAATCCATTGCCATCCGTGAGATCTATTTTGTAATCTTAACGTTGTTTATTTTGATATTTTCAAGTCGATTTGTACATCCTATTACTCCATTAGATTTCTAATATGTGTAGCATATGATACTGAGTGTGCAATTTGAATAATATAATGTCAGTAAGTAAAATTATTTATTCGTATAGATGTATGTATATCGGGATTTCATTTCAAAACTAGCCACCCAAAATAACTTTTAAAATATCTTGAAATGAATTTGACAAGGAAGCAGGTCAACAAACAAATTTTACATATATCTGCGACTCTGTAGCTTCAACCCCTAATTGGGGGTGGAAATAATATCGAAGAGTTCAAATGGGAAGGGGCATTGAGTAATACGTCTTCGTAAAGGTCTTATTATTAGCAGTCTTTTAATGGTTTATTTTCTAAAATAGGATCATTTATTTCAAAGTTATGTCCTTTTCGTTTTTTTTATTGATGGAGAGCGGCTCAACGGGGTTAGAAGTTATTTGCGCTTATCATAAACAGGTGATTTTATGAGAAAATTATCTTTTGGTTGTTCTTGTTGTAAATAAATGTTTTATTTAGAAAATATACAATTTCAAATATAAGCTTACCTTGTTACGTATTTAAATGGCTTTATATGTTTTCTCCCAAAATTTAACCCAGATGTTAAGGTTGTCTGGAGACGTTTAATAGTAATAACAATAACAATATTTTTTTTTTATTCATGAGCCGCCTAACGGAGTTATAAGCTATTTTAAGCTCGTCATAACTGCAGGAGCCTTAGGTTGTAGTGAAGTGTGTGTAAAGCGTTCCATAGCTTTGTTACTGCGTCCACTCGCCGTAAAGGGTGAAGCGACGTTAATTATTTTTCCAAAACCGCCCAAAAAGTGCCGCCACTGTACTCGTCGAACGCTGGTTTCGAACGCATGATACCTGAATTGCCAAATTCAAGCGCTGGCCCTCTACCACTCGACCACCATAATTAAAAGTCGACATTTTAGTGAAAATTATTTTATTAACACCATAATGAAGTCATCAACAGGTTTTCAAAATGCTCCCCCATTATTGGTAAAGCAACGGTAAAGCCGCTGCTCGAACTCCTTCCGTACTTTTTGATACGTCTCTGGGGTAATCCGCTTACCCTCCTTCAGTATTCTACGCCTAACATCACGAATACTTGGAGGATGGGTGTTATACTCTACTGTCTTTAGATGTTCCCATAAAAAAAGTCAAGAGGCGTTAAGTCTGGTGACCTCGCTGGCTATTCTATAGCGCCCCTTCTTAGGATCAATTTGTCAGTAATCCTCTGAGTAAGCCAATTTGGTAAAGGCAGAGCATTATGTAGGGGGAGGAGGGGAGGGAGAGGATTGGTGCTGGTGAAAAAATAGAATTTCTTCATCTAGCAACAAATTTCCATCTTGATCGGCTATATAAAGGGATCTCTCGCATTTTCTAATAGATTAAAGTACATTTCACCAGTTAAATTTTCTTTTCAATAATTTTGTCTCCAAGAATCCCGGCCCATATATTAATTTTCTGAGGAAATTGTCCGTGCTGTACACGAAAAACGTGTGAATCGATATCCCAATATCTACAATTGTGTTTATTAATAAACCCATTAAAAAGAAAGCTTTCCTCGTCACTAAAGCAAGTGTGTTTTATAAAATTATGCTGTGCGTTTGTTCTTTCAGTCATTACTTCATGGAATTGTATTCTTCTGTCAGAAGCATCCTCGCCAAGCTGTTGTAAAAACTGTATTTTGTAAGTGAACAATTTCTTCAGTCGTTAGTTTTTGTGCACGCAGCCGGCAAAGTGTATGCTTTCCATCTAATCAAATCCTATGCAGACCTATTTGATATTTCCAATTTTAGAAACAAAGCGCTTCTAAAATTTATTATTACTGTACAATATCTTTATGATTGTGCAAAATATAAATAAATTTTATTCAGATTTCTTCAACTTTCGGGATCAAAAATATTTGCAAAGAAGAAGCACGGTATTTCCGCGTTCAAATTTGAGTCATGCTTATCAGCTTTTAAATTTCTTTGTTCTTGTTAATCAGTTTTAACTAAAAATTCTGATAGCATTTATCATACGCAATTAAATCTCTTGTTTGCCGAAGTTCCTTTTTACCAGCGTCTGCAATTTTTTAAATGGTTACTTAGTCTTTGTTAAGATTCGTTACTTTTTCTCTTCTTCACTTTCTCTCTCTTCCTTCTTTAAAATACACTAGTAATGAAGATGAGTAAACTAAAGTTTATTTTAATGATTAATAAAAGTAATCTGTTCGGCATAAAGTTCATTTGATCAAGTAAGTAAAGTAGGTAATGTTACTGAATATTATTATGTAATTTGACTTTAACTAAAAACATTGCACAGCTTCTGCATTTTATATTGGACAAAAAGACAAAGAAACAGAAATGTTTAATGTTTAAAACATTTATTTAATGATTTTCGTAAATTGATAGTAATGTATACTATACTGGCAATTTAATTTACAATATCAATGGAGACGAGTATGTTAGCGCTGGTGCTACTCCATGATAAGTTGAGACAAGCGGGGCCGATATGAGTGGTGCAGAATAGGTGGAATAAGTAAGTGGACCTGAGGCAACGATTGGAGCCGTGTATGTGGTGATTAAGCCTGGCTTGGCTTTCGGTTCAGGTTCTGCCGCTGGAGCAGCTACGGCAAAGGCCAAGATGGCAGCGAATACAATCTGAAAACATAAATTTACACAATAATCTGTACATTTGCAACACGAACTTACAGCTTTGAACATTTTGTGAGTTGTTTCTACAGTTTGATACGATATCAATCTGAAGCTATCAGCCACTGCCGGGTTTTATATACCTGGCGGTTTATGTTGTAGCAGACAGGTTAATACAGAAAGGAGGAAAGTGGGGAAGGATTTCTGGTTGAAAGTTTTTTAAGTTTTACAAGAAATTTTACATAGGAGAATTTCGTTGTTTACAAGTGTAAATGAATCGCTTAAATTATATCCAATATTTTAACGTATTCTTGTGTTCGACGTTAACTTCTCCCTTTAAAGATTATTTACATTTTGCGTTGTTTAAAAGGAAACACATATATATCCATCTGCATCCAATAACATTAAGCACAGAATAAAGCCTACAATACTTTTCTGTAAGTGCTATATTATTAATAATACCAAAAATAAGTTTTACAAAAATTATAATATTCCAAAAACTAAACTTATTAATTTAGTGTTAAAGTTTTTAATTTGAGTAGCTCGTCGAAAGAAGAGCTTATTTTTCTTACTTTACTTGTTTTATAAGGGAAAAAGGTTTTCTTTCGAAATTTTTTACAATAATTAAAGAAAAATAAAGCTGAAGGTCAATATTAACAAGAATTATATAAAATATTGGTCACGAATCATAAAGAAAATTCAAAGATTACTAACCTTACTTATTCCTTAAAAGTTTGAGATGTGCACTTGAGCTGGAAATAGCTCAAAATGTTAAATACCGTAAAATGGGGTAAATAAGGATCATTTTTACTAATCCCTGTTTTGCACCCTACATATTTTTTTAATAATTTACAAAGTTTAATACGCTATAGGGTTGAGTTGAGGCCAATACTATCACCTACCACCAATAGATATTATACAGGATGGAGCCTATGGAATCAATATTTTCTTAATTGCTTACTGATCCCATTCACTCCTTGGCTGGATTTAACAGAATATTTATTGTTTTTTTTTAAGTATATTTTATAAACCACTCTGCTAAAAATAATAATAAGTGCACATTTTAATGAAACAATAGAAAAGTCGTTGATAATTAGAAGAAAATTGTAATTTATCATTACAAATTTGCCAACGGAAGTTTCATATTAATTTAATTAAAAAGAACTTGGCTTTAAATAATATTGTCTGCTGAGATATTATAATATATCTACAAATATTACGAGATCTAGGTTTTAAAAGTGATTTGAACTCACAATGTCCCATGGTCTAGCGGTAAGATGTTCCCAGGGTAAGGAAGAGGCCGTGGGTTGAAATCCTGCCGAGTCCAACTTTTTCAGGAAAACATTCTTAACAACGTTGGTAATTACTAGGAAACTGTAATTTATCATTATGAATTTGTCAACGGAAGTTTCATGTACATTTAAGAGAAAATTTGCCAAAAATTTTACATAAACATATTTTTCACAAATTAGACAATTTTAACTACAGTATTTACACTTCTGACGCACATTTTTTATGAGTAAAATTAATTATGCACCTTTACTTGTGGAAAAATATTGAGCAGAGTAACAACAACACAGATAAAGCTTGATACATTATACAGTATGTTCTTGCAGAAACAGTGGAAATATCCATGATCTCTGCAAACGAACGCTACAGGCCAAAGAAATTGATTATTTATCATTTAAGGCAGGTCATTGGTTTTTTGTTTGCGAAGTATTGTCCACGGCTGACAAATTTGCCAACATGTTAATTTTAAAATTAACAATGTAAGACAAGACAACGTTTATAATGCGGATGAGAGTTGTTTCATTTTAGAAGTGCGTTCTGTTCGAATACTCACCTCCTTCTTTCTTTATCAGCTTGGAGCGAAATTGCAAAGAACACCTTTTAGGCCTGTTAACGCGAACGTATTTGTTACAACATCCGAAAAACTAACTTCTCAGCATTTTAAGAATCGGTTTGCAGATTCTTATAATATACTAGAACTGTAAGTATCGTCATTATCCGCGTGATGTTGAAAATTTAGTACCAACGGATAAAAAAGTCAATATCGTACAATTCTAAACCAAACAACAATAATAAGAGTGCGGCCTTTAAGGACGTTTTTAGATGAAGCACTGCTTACGAATTGTAGTGTAAACGAAAAAGGAGCAGTATCATTTAATTACAGTCTTTAACTCATAATCAACTGTCACAGCTAAGGTTCTTTAATTGAAACATGCCTGGTATAGAAGCGGATACATCGAAAAATGACCGCCGCAGCTTCAAAGCCCTGTGACCTTCTGTTTTATGAAGAAATCGTAGACTATTCTTCAGTGTGATACTTGCGGTTAACCTGCATTAGCATGGAACCCGTGAATTCATGTATTGTTTCTATTATCACCATAACAAACAATCTCTATGCATTGCAGATTATGCTATATACTTTGAACATATTTGTTGCATAGTTCTAACCAAATACTAAACGCAATCATTATGAATGAAATTATTTTATAAATAATACATCCGTTTTAATTTCTGGATGTGGCGTAGACGGGTTCTCTTCAGGTTTTTTTTATCATACACATGCCATACATGTATAAATTTAATGATATTTTCATGTATCCTTTAGGAATTAAAAGCTTTTACATTTGAAAAAATTAGAAGGGTGAGGAGTTCCTTCCTGCAAAATGGTAGTAGTTGGGATAAAACTGCTGACTATATCATTTAGTGCTAGTGAAATAGTTTACAAGACATCCAAAGTATTTTTAACAGCTTTCACAATTCTTGACGTGATACTGTTGACGCTGGATTCCCATAATAACTAGAGTTGTTTGGGAAATTTCCATCGTTCGTTGAAGTTGTATAGTCCGACGTTTCGGTAAACTGTCTACTGGCGTCTTCAGGATAGCCCTGAGAAGAGCTGTTGTTGCTTGCCAGAGCAATCATGCTTCGATGATTTTTGTCTAACGTATTTGTCTCTGCTATTTTTTATTAGCGAAAGTTGTCGTGACTGATCAATTATTTTACCACTAAGCTAATATGGGGGATATATAGCTTAGTGGTTAAGTCAAATGGAATTCAGAAATCGGGAAAAATAATCGAGTTCGATCCCCAGTCACGACAACTTTCGCTGTTGTACAAGTGAGGTCTACTTTTTACTACCCACCAAAAAGTAGACC
This sequence comes from Trypoxylus dichotomus, assembly GCA_023509865.1. NCBI lineage: Eukaryota > Metazoa > Arthropoda > Insecta > Coleoptera > Scarabaeidae > Trypoxylus > Trypoxylus dichotomus. The sequence continues at coordinate 38,458,113 of CM042074.1, read as the reverse complement.
ACAGAGTAGCCGACATTACGTATTAAATGTGTTGGAGAATACAGGGAAATAAAAAGTTCCGAAATAGACAATCGGTGCCATAACAGTAAACAAAGGTATTACTTGGCTTTGCCCAAGAAAACTAGTGCCAGTTTTTATGATTTCCACAAAAAGGAATTTTAGAAGAGCTAGTTTGAAATTGGAAATTTTCTGTGCAAATTTCAATTAAAATAAGCTAAAGCCGTTTTTCTTTCCGAATTGTAACTTTGCACATCACCAAGAAAAGCAATTCTTCTTGAAGTGTGTTAAGTAAAATGCTTTTCTTTGTCTCCAAAAGCTAAATTGTATTGATTAAATTGAAAGTGCTCCACGTGATATTTGAGAATACAGTCTGAAACTAGGCAACTGTATCTGACACTCATTATTGAATGCGCACCATAAATGTATATCGTTAAAACATTTTTATAACATGAATAATAGTACATAATTAAATATGATACACAATTTAACGATTTAAAAATAAATATAACTCGATCAAGATCCAGTTTTTCATAGTCTAAACTTGTGTTCTTATTAATTTACAAAAATTTGTCCTTCAAAACGTTGATGATGGGTCGCTAGGAAACTACAAAAAATGGTTCATTAACCAGAATTCCAAGTATCTGGTAATTTATATACCGTCTTTTAGAGTAATGTGCACATTAATCTTGTAGCACCACTAACCAGTTTTTTTAATTGTCGGTACAGCAAAATATAATCACCTCAAGAAGCGATCCTTATGGGAGGGCATCAACTTTTTGATTGAGAAGTTCAAAAAAAAACATGTATTTTTCAGATATTTCTAATGTAGATCTATTTTTTTTTCTAAAAGACGTGAAGTTCAAGGCTATATCTAGTCATATACAAAATAGAAGATGATATAATTTTTATAGAACAGGTATAACGATAGAATACCCTTAAGAGATCTTTTGATTATACATATATTATACTTCTTTGCCGAGCGTTTTAGTTGTTCTCTTACAAAACCACTAATATTGAACATTATTGCTATTCATACTTTTGGATTTTAAGTTTACAGCAAATACTGAGTGTACAGAATTTCTTTCGAATCTTAAGATAGATGATATTATTTGCAAATGCATCTAAAAATTGTATAATTGTTGATATCGACAGACCTAATATTGTTCGAAATCGAACACGGAACAATGTATTCTAGAAACAGGTTAGCTGTTGAACTAACAATTTTAAAATATATTAGGCACGCTCACTCACTTGCACACCGCGTACAATGACAAATAAGTGACATTTATGTGTTTTTCTAGTTCGCCATGCCAAAATGTAAATTATTGACGTCCGTTTTGTATACATTGATACACAAGAACATGTAGGCCCAGATCTAATTTGTATAATTTATAAATTGTATTGTATTTAAATTCATTAGGATTTTATTTTACCGATACTGGCGATAATGGCTCTAAATTTAATTGAATGTTCACCGATTTAAAAAAGAATACAAAGCTATGCGCAATAACAACAGAAAAAATGCTTTTGTCTTTCTAAAGAGATTTGATTACGATAAACATTTGTTTCGTGAAAAATATAAGTTTAGAAGTAGATGAAAATACATGTATCATTTAATTAACCTAGCCTAATTATAAATACTGTTACATAAAGATTTCATCACAACGCAAACATAAATTTAGTTCATTCAATAGTTTTCTTATTCATATTCTTAGAAAACCAATGAACTTAGAAAAAGCCAAATTTTGCTCAAACTATAGTTAACTTCTTTAAGGATTAAGGTCGAGCATCTTTTAAAGCAAAGTGAGAAACGTATTCTCTCAAGCATTTCCAAGTGGGCTTTGCTTTATGACCTGGTGCTTAAACCTGCTGATTTTGAAATACAGTTTCTTGGTACACTTTAGCCAAAGTTTTGATGTCTTTTCCACAAAAATGTAACTTCAAAATACTACCATAACTAATTTACATATCATTATTCTAGCTGGCCGGTGACCTCTGAAGTCTTCCCATGAGTTCTTTGTTTCTCTCAAGTTTGAAGCATAAACGTTCCTATTGAACGGTAAAATATCCTCTTGTCAGCAAAAGTTTTGCTTTTGTTGTCCTGGTTTTCTTTAATTTATTACTTAGCAAATGAACAACTAATCTTTCGAAAGCTCCTGATCCCAGACCTCCTAATAATAAAAGAAATCTTTATTTTTTATGATGCTTATATTTTTGTTCTTTGAGAATGCTTTAATAGCATCTGAATTACAAACAATCTGTGGACGACCAGATCATTGACAATCAGCAAATCGATTTATGACATGATAAACATTCGGCTGAGAGCAAGTGGCTGTAAGGTTTTGAATATTTCATTTTGCTGCATTTTCACTTTATGAACTGCAATAACAGCAATTCAACTTGTTTTTTCAACACATCCCATCAGAATGTTGGGCTTTTTTACTAAATATGAGAAATATAAAGATGAACATGTCATAAAATATGAACAGCCAATTTGATAGTTTGGATTAAAACAGAAGTAGTTATGACCAAGCGATATTTCAAGTTAAACTCGTGTAACACTATTTATAGCTAGACTAGGTAGTTATGATTATTATGAATATGCATCAAAGTAAAGTTAAGATTAATTAATAATAAAGATTATAGTACTAAATGATATTTCTACGAAATTTATTGTTTATTGGTAGTTTGTAATTAATACGACTAAAACGTAAGCAATATGTAAACCTTATAAATGCTTGTAGCTGTGTAGTATTCTTACCCGTATTCTAAATAAATAAATAAGTGAAAAAATTACTGATTTTTAAGTTTATTTTCATGATAACAAATTACATTTAGATATAAAAATGTTGTAAATAATTATTCGAAAATTGATTATGCTAAAAACAAGAAAGAAAAATTCGCCTTTCCAAGTAATGGTGCTACATTTTATTTTTCCAATACATTAAAAATTAGTTTAAGTATAATAAATCTGCATTATATAATACAAAGAACAATCAACTATAAAGCAAGTCTTTTTACTTATTTCGTCCACTTGCAGATTATTTAAACAATAGTTAGGCATAGGCAGGCACAAGTGAATTTATGACATATCTATTTCGTTATAGGAATTTCTTTAACATGAAGTTACTTCACTTTGTCATAGATTTATGTGATCTAAAGGTTAATATTAAACTGCTCTTATGACTAAAAAAAAAAAAAACAAGTTAACTACCAAGCAATTGTTGCAGAACAGGTTACTTATTTAAACAGGTATATTATTGAAAAAGTGTCGTTGTACCGCTTCCCTTGACTCGATAAGAAACGCACGCTATTATCATACAGACCTAGAAATATCACTCGATGCAAAAAATCTATGACTTTTACAACAGAAGTAATTGAAAAGGATACCAAAAACCCCAACAGTTAGGAAGTATAAGATCCGTAACCCTGTGAAAATTAATTCGGTGCTTATTTGCCTATCTAACACCTTTGCGTTGCATTTAGATAAAAGTAGTATTTTAGTATTGAATTTTTATAAGGAAGTCCTCTTACAAAATATTTACATATTTACTGGCTAATTCAGAATTACTAAAAATACTGTGCTATACCGTGCTTACGCCAAACAACGTTTGTTCACAATTATGCATTTTATATCGACAATTCTCTTTAGTCGTGATTCTAAAGGACTGGTAAATTTTGAAATTAGGGAATAAATATCTTTGCCAAGTTTATTACAATTGTAATTGCTGGCCATTATGCAGTTAATTTCCATGAAAGCGATGATTGGGAATATAATCTATATAAGTAAAACACCGTTTAATAACTGTTCCTATTACTGCACAAATCATTTTCAATATTTTAAATTGTACGTCAATTATTTATTATTCCTATGCTATAATAAATTATCTATTATAAACAGAGATACATAATTTATTACCGGATTTCTGAGCGTATATTCCGTGATGATCTGATTTTTTACAAACAGGAATGCAGTGGGTTATTTGAGTGACTCGATAACAAATTTATGCATATCCTTCACAAAGTCAACGCCGAAACTATTTGTACGTAGACAAAAGGCGTTCGGAATAATAATCGCAACACCTAGTCTAGATTCGGGTGTTTATTGATGTACTGAAGATGTCTCGACTATTCGTCGCTGTTACATAACAATGTAATACATCATTCGAACTTCTTTTTTCCTTTTTGGAAAAACGTTGGGCGTTGTTCGTATATAGAGGTTCACGGACGGATTCCGGACTTGGCCTTGTCTTCAGATGTTGGCACGTTAGTCGTAGTCGTTCCTATTATTATAATAATATTCGCAACAACATTAAATTAGAACCCCACCTAAATTTGTCAATCAATATTGCATTGCAAATTTTGGTATAAAAAGTCGGGCACTTCGTCGTACCAGACATAGTTTGATTAGTGATCGACTTCAACTCGCCAAATCAAAATGTTCAAAGTGGTAAGATTATTTATCCCTTGCAACGCTTTTATTTTCCCAACATTAAATTGGATAAGCTTATATTTGTTAGTACGTTATAGTATTGGCAATCTTTACTAGCGATTTCTGATTTTCAGCTTTTTATTGCTGCCCTTTTGGCTTTCGCTGCCGCCAACCCAGAACCGGAACCAAAAGCCAAACCAGCAGTCGTAACCTACACTTCTCCACTTGTTGCTCCATATGCCTACTCTGCGTACTCTGGTTTCCCATACACTTACCCATATGCTTATTCTCCCTACACTGCACCACTAGTGGTGGCGTGAAATGGATTTACGATTTAACTCGACAGAAAATGGAAAATTAATAATGGTGGTTATATTATAAAAAAATTGTTAAAGCTCTGTACAATTGCAATAAATTTATATTATACGTCTTTTCTTGTTTCCTTATACACTGCCAAATGACTTCAGATTTTAGTTTTAATCAGAGGTGAAGCAGTTCAAAATCGATGGGAGAATAAAGATCTTTTTGATGTTTTCCTTCCGATACAACAGCATTTATAATATTTTGTGAAATTAGTTACTTCCCCCAAAAAAAAATTAAAAGTGACTTGTAATAATTCGCGGTCAACGCAATAAATACATTTCCAAAGTGTCTTAATTTCATTCCATAAGTCTTTCTGATGGAACACCGGCATTAATAACAAAATCTTCAGAAAACATAACATATAAAATATTTCTTGTTCTGTAGATTTAACTCTTTTGTGCTACCATTGTTTAAATTTGCACATTAAATCCTTAATGAAAAATGGAGCCCTTTGCTCAGGAATTAGACAAAATAAACAAAAATGTGGCTTAGTTTGTTCGTATTTTAAAAAGAGTGCCGTTTGTAACAGAATGGTTAAGAGTTTGTTGGAGTACACCGTGTAAAACAATTTAAATTCTACCTATATTCTCATTTCAGTTCTTAATGAATTACGATGTTCCAATAAGCACTTGGAAAGTAATTTTAGTTATAATTAAGTGTTAATGTTACATAAAATACTCTATTGTGAGGCAATTATTAAGAAAAATACACATTTTTGTGTAGTATATTCTATTTTCGTTGCCATTCTATTTTCGTTGTTAGCTAGTTTTCTAGTTTGCGCATTACTGATGTCCTTTTATTCTTGAGAAGGGAAAAGCGGTATAAACAAAATTTCGTCAGATTGTTTAGTTGCCAAATTACAAGGCGAAATCACACAATTATATTTTTTGAACGCGCCTAATACATCGGTTATACTATAATTTACAGGAAATGTAAAAATTGATTCTTATGGAGCTTTCGTTGTTATAATCTGCTATAGAAAGATTAGTTTTTGAGAAATTAAACAGAAATTTGACTTTTTAAACTAAATAGTTGGATAAACATGTTATAAGTTTTCCAAGAGGCTTGTAAAAGGTTTGTAAAATTTACATCTATTCGATTGAAAAAAATGACTGTCGGAACAGAACAAAATTACTATTACTTACTTTTCAATCTTACGGCATCAATTTTTAAGAGTATCTTGTAAAGTTGCTAAAACATTGATTTTGTGTATTTCTTGATCCTTTCAGTATAAATCTTAAATATGGGTTTCGATTTAAAAATCACGAAAAGCGACATTATTCCTGAAAATGTAATTGCCTACATGAGTACCTACACAGAAATTCATGCAGCGTGTTTCTCGTTCTCGTAATTATGAAATATGCCACCATAAAAAGATCGACAATTAGGATAATTCTATAATAGAGAAAAAGAGAATGTTCTGTTATAAACTATTTGTTTAAATTATTGGCGATCGATTTCTATGGTTTAGCACCTTCGGGTCAAATTGAAAGTTATGAAACAGTATTGCAACGAGTTCAAATGGTTAAATAAATAGTGTGTAATAGAAGTGTACAGAATGAAGATCATGGTGTTATTGTATTTCTTTCCTGATATATTTAAGAATTTTCTGTTAAAGATATTAATGTAAAAATGTAAAATAGTAGTATTTATTTAAAGTAGACAAGCACAAATTCGTATAGGTATAGTGTATTAGGCGGAAAATTTATTTTATTCTATATACGAGAGTTACTGATTTAAATATGTAAAAGTTTAGACATTAATAAGGTTATTATTAAATCTGATGGCATTGGGTTGTATGTAATATTAAAAGGAACCACGTGAAATTTATATTTATCTGAAACATTAAACGTTAGCTTTTCTTGAATACAATTTTTTTTGGTATTAGAATTACCTTATGTGTTTGATAACTTAATTTTTTTCTAAAATGGTTAATTTATTAGATTTAGCGGCATAATGTAGTAGTGATAGGTTTTAGATGTAAGTTTTATAATTTTTAAAAGATAGATCTCTGTCCATAGCCGAGTTTATAGTATCACGTATTATATGTTCTTCAAATTTAGTTTTAACGTTAATTCTTATTGATACACGTGGACTAATTGTGATTGAAACACATTCTCTAGAATTGGAAGCTAGTGGTGTTTCTCCTTCTAACAACGCAGCGAAACTTAATCAATCAATTAATATTTGAGTAACAAAAATAACGATTCTGTAAAGGAACGTGATGCTTGGCATTAACACGTTAGAAAATACAACTGATTTGGTTGACAATTATGATAAGTTCAATATTCAAACCAGCATGAACGTATTTCGGACTAACATAATGCCACTTCTAATAATCTTAATGTACTTTATTTCGATCATAATACTAACCTTAAAATATCGTCTAAATATAATCTGAAACATGTTAAACAATATTTAAATTCTTTGCAAAAGGTACTTCTTCCCTTTATATAGGATGTTGATTACATATTTTCATCCACAAGGTCCTCCCCAGAATTGAAGGCTGCCAGCTGGTATCCCATGCAGGATACTTGCCACTCGTTGGATGAATTCAAAAGTTTGTCCCTATAAAGATACTGGAGTAAAGCTGTACATAGTAAAATTAGGACAAACCTTACTATGGAAGGATTTGATTCATCCACATTTTCTAGCAGAGGGTCCTATGTATCGTCAAAGTTTTCGATTGCGCCACATTCTGGCCACCCTACTTTTCACAATAATCATTGTCATACGGGTAACTAACATCATCATAAAATAAATAGGAATCAAAACAATGAGTACAATAACCGAAAACTTATAAATTATAATATAGATAAAAGTCTCCATTTTCAATTACATCGAATTTAAATTACACCATCTCCCGTCTTCATATATTTAAATGGTTATAAACAGGATTGGGTAGGAGAGTAGTTATTGTATTTTCTGTTACTGGCGTCTGCCTGTGACCTACTGATTGGACTGCTCATAGGTAGACCAACTTGTAGTCTGCAAGTGTTTTTGTTGAAGAAGGAGAATTTATGTTGTATAGATATTTTAAGTAAATTAACTATGTTGTCAATATCACAGAAGTTCAACATTTGGTTACTATTTCGTAGAGTATTTTTTGTAAAAAAATCTCCTATTACATTTTGTCATTCGTCAATGAGGATATTTACTATATCAAAAGAAACAAACGTGGAGCTATTATTAATTTGTAGTTATTTAAATTCATTAAGTTCTATAGAATTTCTAATAACTGAATGTACGGTTTTGAAATTAAATACTATTGTAAGTTCTGTAAGCAGTTGTCTAGTCTGTCAGGGACTGAGTTAATGATAAGGTAACTGCTCTTCTAAATGTATGTGTTGTGCGAAGTTGTTTTTAACTATGTGCATGTATATACATATGTTCTTCTATTAGGCTCGGAATTGTATTTATTTCCATAAAGTTCCAAAATGAAGACTGATATTCGTTAAAAAGCATAATTACACTCAATTTTTTGCAATTATCTTAAAACACCATGAAGTGCAGGTACCACCTTTTTCAACATAGAGGTAAAAAATTGATAGAATTTTAAATGCCGTCAACCGGGGTGTCTATAGGGGTTACTTAGTGTCATGGAATATCGTGGTAAATGTTACCCGGATTTAATATTGACTGACTTTGATGTCAGCAGGGAAGCCAGTGTATCCTGTATGAGAAAGAAAGGAAAATTCTGGGAGCGGCCTAAGCCTCCGGATGTTGTTTGGCACAAAGAGCAACAAATTAAAACGAAAGTTGTGCCGCCGACTGAAATTAGCAACCACAAATTTCAAGTGGACTGCTAATCCTAAGTTTCTAAACGGTGTACAGGGAAATTTAAGGCAGTTGTACATACGTAGTTCCTTTATTGTTGGTTTCCTCTTAACTTGAATTTAGCTCAATGTTTAGGGCAGATTTTCTACAGAAAAGGTATTCCCACCAACTCACAATTTTGTTTGTTTTTTATTATTTTAGGATTGTATTGGTAACCTTTTGCCGTTTTGTTATTAAAAATTTGAATTATGTTGACGTTTTGCGAGTATATAATGACTGGTTTCAAATATAAAACACAGATCTCCGTTTTATATTTTTTTACCCATTTTTTAAACAATTTTCAACATAATAAATCTGAATTTGGATTCTGTAGGGTGACTAGTAACCATAAAACGTATCTAATATCTTTTCAAAGAGAAACCAGGTGTGGCACTTTGTCGCCCCTACAAACGGGGTGAGTTTTTGCCACAAAAAATAATTACTCCCTCCCTTCTGTTGTAACTAAAATTTCTTTAAGATTTATAAATTGATAGCAAAGATATAAGTCTATATTCTATTGAAAATTCAGCCCAATTCAACTTGCCATCAAAAGAAAATATGGCATAAAAACTAAAAAATGGCACTTTGTCACCACGGTTGACGGTAATATTGTTATTATTGCAAACACACTGAACCGTAGTATGAAAGGCGTACAAAATGTTTAATTTACAAAAAGAAAACAGTATTAAATTTCTTAAAAATTAATTTGTGTAGAAAAATTGTAACTATGCTAATTTTATGTAAAGAAGTACTATAACAACCAATATTTGTCTTCTTTTTTATAATTGATACCACCCCTCACATTTAAAAAACTACCTGACTGCAAATCTAAATTTACATTAACAATTAAAAATTGAGATACTCTACAAATATAAAGAAAATAGGTCACTACGTATGTATATTTTAACTATTAGATAAATAAGTTATTACTATTTTCTTACTAAGAACCAAGTAAATTAATTTTAAAATAATGTGGAATTACGGTTATTGTATGGCCCTTTATCCTACTATCGCCAAAGACTAATTGTGTAAATAATTAGCTTTAATATTTGCAGATCACTCGCAACAGATTTGGTCAGATTAAAGTATTTGCCCATTTTTAATGTGCTTAATCAATAACTACAAAAATAACAATGTATTGGGGCTAGACGCTATACACAAACATACATGTGTGGAAAATAGTGAAATTAAAAGTTACGAATCAAATATTACAGCGCGACCTGGTGCGTAATAGAAAGTATAATTCGCTTCAGTTTGGATAAAGTTGCCTACTTAACAGTGTTAAAATCACTCTTGATGTCTAACCCTAACTGTTTAATAAGTTGTATACCAATCGTATTCGAACGTATATTCTTTCGGGTATTTTAAAAGTTTTCAGGGTAAGTGGTAGTTAATGTTATTAATTTTGTAATTAAAAAACTTAGGTGCAAATACAGTTTGTGTAAACTAGTACTGTTAGAATTGAGTGTATGTTGCCGTGAAAATGAATACTAATTGTGTAGTGGTAGTGGTAGTTAATAATTAATGCAGTAAATCAATTTAGTAATAATAATAATTGTAGATTACTAGAAATATTAAATAAAATCGTCCTTAAAGAATTCACATCGTCGCATAGGTAGCAGATTATTTCTACGAATATACACAGTATATACCTATTATCAGAACTTTACTTTATCGTACATGTAAGATGACTTTCCCTTTTTCAATAGATTTACAAAAAAATACAAAACTATGTAATGAGCATTTACTATATATGTATGTTCCAAAGTTCATGTCCTACGCAAACGTGGAGTATGTTTTGGAACCTAGAGATGCCAAAAGTTTTCAAAAAAAAAACAATTTTCGATACGTTGAATTCTTTTAGATTTTTCCTTGGTAAAGCGGAAAATATATCCTATCACTGTAATTGACAACAGTAAGGAATTACATATCAAGTGCTTAGTAGAAGAATCAAAGAAATTACGACAATACATAAAGTTTTAAGTGCAATGAAGACGCTTTGCGTCAAACATGAGATGTTTGGGAGAAGCATCCAAGTAGATATCAAGATCTTTCACAATGTCACTGGGAAGAATAATTTTAATTTTAATTTCAATTTTGAGATTAGATTTAACAAGTTCACGTACGGGTTTAGAACGAAAAACGATTAACTGGGTCTTACTAGCATTAAGCTGAAGTTGGAATTGCTTTGAAAACACAAATCTTTATTACCATTAATTAAACTCTGTGCGCGTATGAGATCTTCAGGGTTAAAAAAAATATACATTCGTGTCATTTATGTACTGGTGATATCTGGTGATATAAATCATACTCATTTGGAAGGAATATTAAACGGATTTAACGTTTGTTCTCTCGTGCTGTTACTACATTTATTTTTTATCAATTGCTTTTCTCGCGTAACAATCTAGCAGGAGGAAAAAGTTTTTTTATTAGGAACGTATACAAAATTAAGCAAGACATCTATGCGTACTTTGACGCCTAGCAATTCATGGTCATCTGTGCAGACGAACGACTAACTAATCTCCAGGTGGTTGGACAAAAGTTATCGCATGCCTTCTTATTATGCAGGAACTAAAACCGTAATCTCCATACGAATCCTAGTTCAAAGAGGAGTGCTTTGAACAAGCACATCCTTAGTAATAGAAAATACAGTTTCAAAATCAACAATTTACGAAATCAAATCATTTTAAACATCGAGCGGTTTCGATTTATAGCTGTATCTGATACCAGGTGAAGATTACCATAAGTGATACCATAGTGCCGAGTAGGGTTATTGGTTCCGGTAATTATGTATTGCTTAACTAACATGCTCTGCGAAAGTTGGTACGTAATATTCTGCGGAAGTAGACAGACGAATTGAAATTCCAAAGTAATCAAAGAAATTAAATAATAATACAGAATTATTGTTCAAAGATCTAATTCAAGCAATATTTGTGTTAATTCAATAGAAACTTATTCTATAGTTGGAAAAGGCCATAGTTGAAAAAGGCTTTCGAATTTGAAAACCTTACCTCAAACTTTAAATATCACCGAGATATCAACTGATACACAACTTTGCTCTGACACCAGCGATATTTTTTCAATAAAAAGCAATGTATGACAATTTTAAATTTTAAGAAGTATATACATATATGCTGACTTGTGACCTGATTGGCTACGCTAATTATAGATAATAACATTTTTTCGTTTGGTCAATATACTAATGAAATGTTATCAATGTCATCTCTAGTACCGATGTAACAATACAGAACTTCCTTGTTTTTCACATGCCGTTAACGTATCGATTTATTGGCGCCGATATATGCATGCACTCCGCTCAAATTTAAGTCGGCGATATTGTTAACTTTGTTATTACGTTCTCCTGTTTTGAAGAACAGCAACTGTAGCCTGCTCGTAAATTGAATTTCTTGACCAATACTTATTTGTAGAAAATGCTTGGTAGGTTGCAGGTTTTACAATGAAACGCAATGCGCATGCGCAAAAAATATATTTAAGAAATAAAATCTGTTCACGGTTTCTACTCTAGCCTATGTACGTAAGATATATCGTATGCACAATAACTGCAGTTACTCGAGCTCTCTTCATATTAGAATGTGTATATGTATGCTTTCACCTTTAGTTTTTGCTATATAAGGTACCGCTGCAGCGTGTAGCTTGCCAATGCTATGTTTAAAGTCTTATAGGCTTCCGCAGAAGCTTTGCTAATGTTTGTTACGCCTATATATGTATGCATGCACCACTACCTTTGTATAAGGGAGCCAACCCTATTTAATTGTTATTTTGATAAGCGCACCCCAATGCGGTGCTTATTTATATATCCCTCTGCGGAAGCCAAATACTTTTCCTTTGCTTTGAACTTTGACTCTGTTTCGTTGGTTTGTGTTTCTTGAAACCAAAAAGGAAAAGCCAATAACCAATAACTGTGCGAAGGGTGCACCGATGAGGAAAGCGGCAGAGTTGAAGTCGATATGATATATATAAATTTGGTATGTGAAACTCGTCCGCATCGACGGATAACTTAATATCTAAGCCCGCTTAAAACGGAAGACCGAACAAATGTACAGATGACAACGGACGCTGTAGCTGTAGCCTCGACGACCATCAAGTAGAAGAGGAGAGATTGTACTTGTTAAGGATGTCTATGCATGCGCTCCGACAATGCTACAATAAAGGTTACCGCTATACGAGAACTGAAGAGGTCTGCCCGTACTTGAAAATATTGAATATTTAAAAGTGCCAACATTCGTACGACGAAGTTACAATAAAAGTTGCCACTATACGAAAACCGACGAGGTACGAAAGCGGGCGAGAGTGAATGATCGCTATTATCTCGACCATCACACGGGAGTTGACTGTTTGTACTTGAAAGTATTGAATATTGAAACCAGCCGATAATCCTACGACGAAGTTGTACTTATTAGGTTTAACATAGGTACTGGCAGTATAAATATGGCGAATGTCTAAATGCCTAGATGTGCAATGCATAATTTGCATACATATTATAAAATAAAATGATATATTGTAAATATTGCAAAGAGAGAAAAAGTAAATGACAAAAACGAAAATAAAATAATATTAATGTTAATACATAGTATACAATAATACAGTTGCAAAAACGTGAAGACGTATTAAATATATGAATTAGTAAAAAATGCATAAAATAAACTACATTTCCTCAGAAAAGTAAAATTCTTACAGAAAAATACATATACAATGTTAAATCCTTAAGATTTGTTATTATTGAATGGAACACCCAGTACACTCTTCTTATGTTTCGGAAACAAATGAAATCCTAAATAGGAACTACCTAACACATAACTATCCTAAACTTAAAAACTTAAAAATGCTAGAATCATTTAAATTATTTACTGTACACTAAAATTAAACATAAGAGGCACGTGTCTAATTTGGCCTAAAATAACAAATAACAGAATAAAAATTTATAACAAATGCGCAAATAGATCTGCTCCTAGTTTCACATGTTTTGAGGACGTTTACATACCATTTTCGTGGCTTAATATAGTTAATCGATCATTATTTTTTATAATATATGTAATGGCTTCTTCATGAACAGTTCACGAACTTTATGCATATTTTTATAAATTTAATTCCTGACATATCCTCAGAAGTAAGTGTCGGCGGATGTAAAATCTACCGAACGAGCTGGTCATAAAATTGGAACTTAACGATGTTAAGAAAATTCGGTCAGTAGCTTGGCAATACTTAGCAAATTGGTCGTGCTCCATCATCTTGCAGAGTTGCTGCTTATCGGCTAAATCTTGGTTGTTTAAAAATTTCTTTATTATATTTTCTACCACGTCGTAGGAATGTTCTTTGATTTTGCCTGAAATATAGAACCTACAGTTCTTTTCCTGCTTAGTCCATACTATGAGTTTTTGCTAAACTGTCTCTAAAGATTGTGAAACCGATTGCGCATGGGATTTTCTTGGCTCCAATAATGAAGTTTTTTCGATTAATGATGTTTCCATTAGTAAAGCTAGTACGCCCAACAAAACTGAGACGAAATTTAGATGGTCCCTACCAACATTAATTAGTGATGATACAGTGATAATATAGTGATTGCAAATAGTAGTGACCGTACGCTTTCCTTGCCCAGTCTCACAAAAGGTAAACTCTTACGGATATTGGTAATTTAAATTATATTTGAACAAATACAATTTTATTTTAAATTTTCTGTCGCACATGATCTTTAGAATTAAAATTGATTTTAGTAGTTAGTGGTAAAATACTTCGCCTACTCTTTGAAGTGCGTTGTAATAATATATTCATAACAAAAGATTATAGCATGTTAGGGCATCGTTCTTTTAAAGTGATTTATGCAATCGGATTTGCATATAATATCGCTCTAAAAGAGGAACATCCAAACAAATAAATTGATACATTAACCTCATTCCATCAACTTTTATTGGCATAGGATTTCACTTTTATACCCCAACGTAGGGTTGATTAAAATTGGGCCACGCACTAGTGCCCCAGTTTACTCGAAAACGATATCGTGCAGTCCCCATGCTATCCAATATTTGTCCTTTCTTAACTTATATAAATAGCGGAGAGAAGGCATTCGACAATGACTGGAACGATTATCATTACTGAACCATTTTGCTAAATTTAAACTGGAGGAGAGAGTTTGATCGATATGCAGGCTGCAACATAACATCTCCGTCGTATTGTGTTGGGTGAAAAAAGCCTCAGTTTCTGTTGGCGAATGCAGCAGGACATATCTTGATACACGTGAGGGTATCTAATAAGTTTGATCCAATTAAGATCCGTTTTCAACCCTAGGTAAAATGACGTTGTCTAAATACGATTATTATTGGTGGGACTACGATAAAAAATGTGAGTAGCCATTTTCATATTTTTTTGAGTTTAGGATATAATTTATTTTCTGATAGGAGGTTTACAAAAGGAAAAAAAAAGGTTCAGGTGTATTACTGTTAATTTAAAAAATAGATCATAGAACAATAAAATCAGCATGAACATTACAATTAAACAATAAACTAGGGAAAATGTATTCCAATAAAAATTTATAGGATTTAAGGATTTTCTTCAATACTCCCTTTAGCTGTAAATTTTCTCCTCAATACAATCCCATTCAAAGAAATAGTGCTCTACAGTTATCTATATAGAATGCGGAAGCAAAACAAACAGATGTTTGAAAGAGTTGCCAATTAGTTAAATGTTTGATCTTGTAGTTTACTTATTTTCTGCGATTTATTTTGTCTTACTAAATCTTTACTTAGTTTACAAGTATTACTGACTAAAATCTAACAATGCATAATCACCGGGAATTTGATCTAAAAGATGAATCCTTTATTATTTCTCATTCTTGTATAGCAACTAATGTTACACACAATCTGCATAAAAGTGGACCCAGCATACCAGGTGCACTACTTTATTTTCCATAACATTTGTTTTTCCTCCTTCATCTAAGTCATTTTTATACTTCCTTATATATTTTTCGATTAATAAAAACAACCCTGACTGCACATGAAGATCGATAGTTTGCTTAGTTTTAAACTTGCGACAATATGCATTTGGCTTTCCTTATGATTAATTTATATTTCTTTCAGTATTAGTAATAGATTTTTACTGATTAATACGTGTAAAAATAAAGAAATTTAATCTTGTTAAAAAATGATAGTCTTATCGAACTTGAAAAGATTATGTTCATCGAAGTGTTGAGCCTGAAATCTTTGTTTACTAGGTTTATGAATCAGATTGCTTCATTCTGCAGAATATTGTTAGAACATATTCGACCTACTGCGTACAATATACGAGGCGCGGATGTCACATACATATAATCACCAGAAAATGTAAGGTTTTTTGTGAATTGACCGTATGATACCATGCGCTCCACTAGTATATAGTGGTGCGAGTGAAAGCGATATATAATGCTGATGACTCATTGATTCGGTTTAAAAAAGCTTTGTCTTGCTGTGATAAATGACAGAAAAGATAGATAGTGATCTTAGAAAAAGAAAGTGAAGTAAAAACATTTTACTTATTAAAGTCTGTGATTATGAAAGAATATAAAATAAAGAGCAAAATTATCATCGAAATCTCAAAAAAACCTGTAATAAAGGAATTTTTAATTAGGGTATATATTAATTAAAAAAATAATTTTTTTTTGAGAGCAGCTATAACGTACCTTAACCGTACTGAAATCATTATTAATTTACATTCGATTTAAACGATAAGCACTGTAATATTAATTGAAAATTACATAATCTATTGAAGAAATGTGTGTTTATACATGCCCTATATACACGAAAATATAAATGCAATTATCATCTTCTTCAGACAGTGTTTTTACAATTCTTCATTTCAGCTAAACCTAATATCGCAATATAGCAAACATTATAAACTGCAGATAAAATGGTAATCTAACTTTTTAGTTAAAAACTTCAATGCTATAGTAGCACATTGAATAATTCTCAGCTTTACATTCAGAAGATATTCTTGCATATTGCAATTAACTTACATTTTCAAATAAATTTTACATTATTGGCCATGGCGTCAATCAAGTAATAATAAGTGTAAATTTACAGAACTTTAAAATGCTTCCGAAAAAATATTGGTCTCGATAGGATTTACTAGACCACGGAACCTTGTAGGAACAAACCGGGATTTGTATCCTACAAGGTGCTGTTGTCTAGTGAATTCAATGGTACGTTACCATACCGGATGTTACGTTTGAAAAAATGTATCGAAGTTGATGGAATTTGAGCAATCGTGTTTTTGGTACGAACAAGTTATAGAAACATTAAAAATATTAACGAGCTCTCCCAAAGAGTTAAGTGTTACTTTTCAGAACAATATTAATTTGGTTGTAATCAGCTTTAGACTATTCTTTAGAGATGATTGTGCAAGACACGTTGACAAATTATCGAATAGCTTAGCAATAATGTACACTGCAGAATAGTAAACCAGTCGAAATTTTTTCAATCTTTTAAATAATTATAGAGTTAGTGAGAGTTATATCTTAACGATTTAGGATAGGAACTCGAATAATGAGGGAAAGCCGTACATCGATACTGATAAATTGAACATGCAACACAAAAAAAAGGAACTAAAACCTACGCATGACATGTGCTCAATACTAGATTAAGTTTGAAATTGGCAAAATGTGAGATAATTAACGTAAAGAAAACAACATGAATCAGAGCGCCAGGACAAGATGGGAATCGTTGACAAGAATCAAGAGTCAAATTAGAGATTTAAGTTGTAAAAGATACACTACATAATACGCAGGAGACAAACAACTATTGAAAGACCTTTAGCACAACGGACTATCAATCGTCAAAGAGAGGAAAGCAATACCAACTTCTGTTAATAAATGTAAATACTACAATAATATTTCTGTTCATGGCAATAGTTTGATGTTTTCTAATGTAATATCTTTAAAAATAAGCAGTTAATACCTATCTATATATAATATTCAATCCTGAAAACAATTCGCTTCAGGACGTAGAAGCCTACGTATTCATCTCACCTTTTGTGCTTGCTCCTTGTACTTCTATTAAATCAGAAATTTTACTTGGCGTGAATTCCTTTTTTAGTTCTATTTGATATCAAGTATAGTGAGAGATAATAGAAATAGAGCACAATGTTATTCAGTGATTTTCAACCTATTATGTAAAAGGATCTAAATAGAAATAATATATCACAACACAAATCGGTAATTATCGATTAAAAAATGGAAATTATATGAACCAAATTTTGCGACAATTTTGATGGCTTGGAAACTAGTTGATGTAAAAATTTGTTAACACATTTGACAACTCCAAGAAATTTTTAATCGAATAAAATTAAATAATCATTCTGTCACAAAGACCGTTAAAAAAACATCAACATTTTGGAAAAAATGTAAGTGAATTCAACTATCTCGAAAATTATATCGGTATTGTGAAGGTATTTGGTACGGATTAAAGAGAAGCAATACACAGAATATTCCATCCGTTATTTGCTCCAAGAAGAAAGCTTGTGCTTTGCACAATGAAAACCGAACGTCATGTACATCTTAAAATAATATTACATCATACAGTGTTTGTCTATGAGAGATTATTATTTGAAATTTCTTTTCAATGAGACGAATTACATTATTAAATTGACATGGTGTTGTATTTGCTATTATTGTCGTTCGTATTACAGTTTCAATAAATTATTAATCAGGGAAAAGTCTTCTAACATGTGAAATCCCGATCGACTAAGAATCTAACACAGTATAATTCCCAAAATGTATCTATATATTCATTTAAAAACCAGATTACTAATAAATTCTTGACATATATTGTCTGATTTTCGTTTGAGTAACTCGCCAATATTTACTTATTAAGTATAGTACAACAATAGCATAGATTTATTTCGGGTGTATATCTAATATTGAACGAATAAAAAATAACGTAAATAACGTGATTTTAGTAGCTATAAAAAAACAAGGGAAGGCAGAAATAAAATCCGCAGGTTATATTTCGAAAAATGCATGCATATATTTGAAATTTTGTTATTATAAATATATATATTTAAAGTTGAAATTAATTAAAAAATAAAAATGATAAAATATATGATATATAATAATAATAATTGAAAAATTAAAATCAACATTTTAGCTACAATTTACTTTTCCGTGCTCATATCTTTCTATGATTGTTAAAATCATGATATAATTTCCGGTGTATTTATTTACTAAAACTCGTAATCATCTTTCGACGTACATATCCTTTTCAACGCGGTTCTTCAATTATGTCTATTTTGTTAGAAAAGTCGTATGTATATAGAATAAAAATAACAACACATTTTATTTCTTTAACAATTTAGCGATTACTATTATCGAAAGACAATCAGTTGATGGTTTAAAAAATTGAAATAGGCTGCACTGGAAATTAATCAAATGAATAAAGAAATACTTGAATATTGTTGAAAAGAATTAATTGTTCTTTGAATTCCTTGGAGTTTGTTCCGGGTTAGTGTGTAAGTTCAAAATAGGTGTTAAAATATATTTACTCATGAATTTTGTTTGTAATGCTTTTATTGTTCAAAAATATTCTTTAAATACTTCCTCATAAATCGACCCATAGAAAATCTATATATAAACATCTATTTAATGGAGAGAAAGGATGTGGATAATTTATGTAAACTGACATTTTATGCGAGCGACATTTGAAAACCCACATATGTTAATGTATTATCGAAAACATAAAAGAAAAAAGTTGCGAACATCTCCACTGATTATTAGCGACTAAGATGATAGACGATTAACTCGACAAAAAAGCGATCATATATTTATTCCATCTGGTGATCTTCAAATATTATTTATGACTTTTTCGGTCTAAGTTACATAACAGGTGTTAGATTGTTAGTAATTTGAAGAAATCTTAAATTGTGAATGTTATAAACCTTTAATTAACTAAAGCAAAGAAAAAAATAGAGATTATTGAAATAACGTAAAAAAGAGAAACTGAATATTCAACGTATCAGAAAATAGCATTAAACATATAATTTTTAAACTATATTGCTCTGTAGATTCAGAAAATGTTAATTTCCAATAAAAATTTAACAGCGTTCTCAAGGCGAAAGTCACATTACGCATGAAAATAATCTATCTACAGAGCCGTCCCTTTTTGAAGATTACCAAGCAGTTTGACTTACATTAAACTGACCAGTGGTACCTGAAAAGAATTTATTCAAAGCAAACTTTACGAAAAATACTAAACAACATAGGTAGTCAATCTACTGTCTTTGTATCGAATTGATAACTAATGATCGACAGGCGAGGTAGAACAGTATAAATACAGTTTTGAAAATATTAATATTCATTATCCTTGAAACATCCTATTTTGATGGCAATAGAAACAAAAAAATCTCATACTGTTTAAATTGTTATGCTAACTTACAGCAGGTTTATTCGATATATAAATACATAATTTTAAATAAAGTTGTCATGTATAACTTTGCTCTTAAAGATAATATTCTAAATGTCATACGTGCATTTCTATTTTTAAATCTGGTAAAGTATTTAATTTATAATTTCATACATTTACTTATTTTGCTATAATAATTGAACAATAAAATGACAAACGATAATTAACTTAAAAGTCGAACTTGCATTTCGAATGCAAAATTTCTATTTCAATTTGTTTGTCAGTTAAAGAGTTTTTCGGATTGGTTATGCCTTCAGCAATGCATAAAAAATTAGAATAAAGTTTTGAAGTACGGTGTATTTCGTAATAGATTCCTGCAGACGAATATGTGACCTCCAACGGATTTTTTTATTATTGAAATTTTTATTACTATACTATTTATTCTGGTGTATTTTCTGGGTGTTTCATAAACACAGTTACACGTGTTTACATAAATAATAATCCTTTTGACTACTTGAAGGTAGGAATGTGCCACAAATGAATAAAATAAAGTACAAATGGTATTGGGGTTAACACATTTTTATTTATATACGATTCCACTTTTAGTATTGTTTTTATGGAATATAACCATATTTTTTCATCTGATACGTATCTGTATATTTCTAACCTCTTATATTACGGGGATTGATGCAAGATTCTTTGACGCAGTTTGACGTTTCATTTTTATGTCATTCCGTTTATGTTTCTTACAGTTACTCCCAGCTTTCATTTTCTTGTATTACTTATTTTACATCTAATCAGATTTTTTAATAAATACCATTGATTATAACACATGGGCTGAAAAGTCTCGGGCCTAACAAAGAAAACACGTTTTTTTTTGGTTCAAAATTAGCTTTATTCATCAACGTAATCTCCATCAAGAGCAACGCAATCATTCCAGCGCCGCTCTAACATTTCAATACCACTTTTGTAGAACGATTTATCTTTTGCCTCAAAATAGGCCTCAGTTTCAGTGATAACCTCTTCATTCTTCAAATTTCTTACCGGCGAGCATTTTTTTTGAGGTCTGCACCATCCAGTAGTCGCTGGGAGGCAAATCTGGCGAATACGGTGGATGTGGGAGCAATTTGAAGTTCAATTCATGTAGTTTTGCCATTGTTTTGATTGACTTGTGACACGGTGTCTCGATGAAACAATTTTTTTTCTTTGACATATGCGGTCGTTTCTTTGCAATTTCGGCCTTCAAACGCTCCAATAACGCTATATAATATTCACTGTTGATGGTATTTCCTTTCTCAAGATAGTCGATGAATATTACACCACGCACATCCAAAAATACCAAGGCCATAACCTTTCCATCCGATTGTTGTGCTTTCGGGCGCTTTGGACAAGGTTCACCAGTTGCTGTCCACTCAGATGACGATCGTTTTGATTCCGTAGTGAAGTGATGGATCCATGTTTCATCCATTGTCACATATCGACGCAAAAATTCCGGTTTGTTACGTTTAAACATGGCCAAACACTGCTCAGAATCATCAACACGTTCTTGTTTTTGGTCAACAGTGAGCAAACGCGGCACTCACTTTGAACAGAGCTTTCTCATAGTCAAATGCTCATGTAATATAAAGCCAATACGTTCTTTTGATATCTTTACGATGTCAGCTAACTCACGCAACTTCACTTTTCGATCATTCAAAACGATTTTGTGGATTTTTTTGATGTTTTCTGGTGATACTGCCTCATTTGGACGTCCACTGCGTTCTGCATCATCGGTGTCTCTACGACCACGTTTGAAGTCAGCAAACCAACGTTTTATTGTTGTTTTTGATGGAGCGGAGTCCCCATAACACTTTTCAAGCCACTGTTTCGCTTGAACGGTATTTTTTTGCCATCAAGAAGCAGTGTAAAATTAAAACACGAAATTGTTTTTGATCCATTGTTTTGAAAATAACAAAAGTAGCTTGACTCTTACCACAATAACTCACAAACTAATGAATAGAATATCATGAAATTTTAACAGCTGTCTTTTGAAGGTTAGTACGAAGTGAGAGAAAGGTGACTGCAATAAAACTAGCGTTATCTATGTGTTAGGCCCGAGACTTTTCAGCCCATGTGTTAAGTATATTGAGAAAAATAATTAAATATAATATAAAAATGATGAATTCGTAGAGTTGGAATATGTAAACGAAGAGGGAGGGGCGAAACCTATTCGTTAAGCAAATTATTTTGAATTGCTTTACATATTTTGCAAAAAGTTTCTAAATTATTGGAGGAAACTAGCGATTCGCTAAGCTGGGGCAAAAGAATGTGTATGCTGTTCGCAAGGAAAAGCAAAACATCCACCTGTAACAACTGTAAAGAGCATAAGGTGAATATTATTCATGAAAACTCTTTTACAGAAATACATGTTTAAGAAATATTCCAACCACTCTGCAAGTGATATTAGCTGTTGAAAATACGAAATCGGATTTACTCCGCTTTTTGAGAACCTCGCTCTTCGAATTTCTGGCGCATAATACCTTTTCTTTTGAAAAAATTGTAAAAAAATAATTTGGGAATTGTACGAGATACAAACGGGATACCACGAGATGATCAAAACGAATTCATCGCTAAAGTGGTATCACACCCATCATCTTCGTCACCTTGGTCTTCTGAAATTAGAAATTAAGGTACAATTTGTACTCTTGGTAATGCATTAAGTGACGAAATCAATTTCAATTTCTTCTAAGTCTATTAAAATACATTCAAATGTTTAAATGCAGATATCAGTAAAGGAAAACAAGTATGATATTATTCCTTTCTGTTTGTATCTTAAATAACCTCTCTGCAGTAAATTGACATTTACTTTTTACCAGCGTGAAATTGACTAACATGCTCAGAACAATACTTCCTTTTGAAAGTAAAAAACCCCTATAGAATATCAGGAGCAACATGTGTTTTGTTGCTCGTAATAATAATCGATTTTAGTTGTCGGAAATGTATTTATAAAGAAGGCAAGTCAGAAAATCTAATATGAAATATACATTGCAATGAAAACATTAAATTATATTAAAAACAAGAAATCAATATCTTATAATAGCGATAAGTAGAGCGTACAAAATTTGAGAAAATGTCATAAACGTAAGCAACACGGTGTGCGGGAGTAAATAGACAGCGATAGGAATATCTTCGCAACTCTCTATCATCATACAACCATTTCGTTAGATGCGATGATTTCAGTAAGTTTCCAGGTTTAGATACGTACGGGTTTTTGTTAATGCATTGTAAAGTGTTTATTTGCGCAAAACAGAGCAATAACAGCTCATTGTTTGTAATCGGTATAAATAAATTTATCGGATAATTCCTCCACCTAAAATACGATGGTGATAAAATAGTTTGCTTGGTATGTGATATATCCTTTGCCTGTCGAAATCAAAGAGGCTACTTCAATCATGTACAAAGCCAAAACACAGATATAAAAAAAGCCACAAGGCGATAAAGTCGAAATTGTTGACGGGTTATAGTACACCATTTAACAGTGGAAAGAGCTCCATTCCGTAAGTTTTGAACGGAATGTGGTCCTGACTCCTTATTGCCAATCAATCAACGCTGGGAAATGGTTCGCCATCTGCCCGAGCAAACACTGAGAACAGTTAAAAAAAAAATAAAAAAAAAGTTGACGATCGTAAAAGTTCTAGCTTTACTATTATGGTACGTAAACTGAAACCTCTGGAATTTATTTAACTTACTTTTGTAGCATTTATTTCTTAACGTTTTCAATTCTAGATCTATAGCTTGTGTTAATGTCAGTTTACAATTCAATTTAAATTGGTTCATATTTACGTACTTCTAAAATATGAACGAAAATGCATATGAAATGATGCTTGATATTCAGTAGACATAAATATAATCGCAAAATAAGGTAGTATTCATATGAGGCCATCTGAACACAAGAAATAAAGTATGGAGAAACTAAATCAAACATATTTGACCATGTCCAGCAGGAAACTTCTTTCCTTCTATTTATAGTCCATCGCCTATAATTCACCTACGTAATGTAATTTGAAATCTGTAGATGTCACATAAGTAGAAGTAGAAAGACAAAAGTTATTTCATAGGTGCAAAGTGAATTTCAATACTATAATAGCCTTTTGTATTTGATAAATATTTTCACTTCAAATCCTGTATATTACAATTTGAGTATCCATTCTTTATACTTTAGCTTAATCAATTTTTGGTGTAATTTGGACTGTTTGTTAACGGTTTTAGTTAACATCTTAATCATTCATACTATTTTCATCTGGTTACAGCCAAAGTATATAAAGTAAAGTAAGAATACATTTTAGTATGTTTTTATAAAACTTGTTTCCACAAAGAAATTAAAATTGAATCGAGGACAGAAACTGCAGGAAATGGGCACATCTGCAAACGTGCTAGTACTAGTTTTAGTACACAGCATCCCGGAGAAACTCTTCCACCGCCCAACTCCTCCAACTAGTTTTTACTGAATTATGCTTATCAATTTTCTTCTATATTGATACTCAAGAAATTTTTTATGAGAGAAGTAATACATCCTTCATTTTATGCTTCTATCCAAGGATTTTGGACGGCCTGTGTATGTAACGGAACAAATGAATTCTGTGTTCCAAATGTGTCAAATTTTTCGCAAACATCCTATTGTTACTAAGCAAAATAAATATATTTAATTATCGTATTAATACCGAGACCTCAATAATACTAGTTAGGTATCGCATTTAAAATTATGAATGATAGAATCAAAAAGTTTTCACATTCATTTCCATTTGTTCTTACGTTCATAATTTTGGGGGTGTAATATTTTTATTTTCTAAATCCCATCACCCTTTTCCAGAATTATACTTACGAGTAATTAAGTTTCAAGAATTCGTTTTGTGATGCGGCCAGAAGCGCAACTACTGTATCACAAGGATTGGTGTCGCGAAGGGTTTAAGCTTTGGGGGTCCAATACCGCTCCGTTATTATACCACTCCATAATCATACCAAGAATAACTATCAGTACGAAAGCACTGTATGTATAAATATTAGGTTCCTATGATTTGAAACTCCGCCACTAACTGAACCCAGTCGCTGAGGAAGACCTCAATATCATGTATTTATACTTTGTAAAATATCCATATCTACAAATGTTGTAACATTTAGATTTAAACCGAGAAGTCAACACATCTTGAAGTTCTTTGTATAAATTATTTGACATTGTGGGGATAAAATGTAACTTTACGAAACACTTGAAGATGATGTAAAAATAAAATCATCTAACCAACTTCGTATTGCTGCAAAATTCTACAAATTTCTTTGTATGCACTGAAAGTCAAGATATCCCGAATATAAGATTCTATATTGATAACAAGGTTCCGTTTATTGAAAAATATATATACTTTGTCCTAAAGCATTGCTTCTTTTCAATAGAAAAATCATTCAAAACAAAACAAAAGATTCACAGGCATAGCAGTAAACTCCACTCACACAAATTTATTAATTATGCGGAACGCAGCGTTTCGAGAGCACGTGGGCTCTCATTGTCAACCGTGTTCCCGACTCAGTCGGTAACATGAAGGAGCCGTCGATGCTTTCAAAAATACAATTTTGACTGTACCAACAAACGAATGGAATAACTGATTTTAGGGTTGGTTTGAGCGTATTCAAAAGTGCATTAATCTTCGTGGAGTATACCTCGAAAAGCAATAAAGTCTTTAAAAGCTATCTACTGTTTTATTCCAGCTCTATGTGCAAAATTTGAAAGATAACCCTCGTAGCTAGAAAATCTTATCCCACAGCCAAAAATAACTGTTCGCAATTATGTATCATTAAAATAATAGGTGCTAAACTAACAAACTTTATAAACGTAGTCATGCTTTCTCGATGATATAAAAGTAAGCAATAATTGATAACAATGTGCCAAGATATTAAAAAAATATGTATTTTATTAATACATAGTTGATATTCCTGCATATGGAATTGATTTAGTACATTTTGTTGTAATATTACGTTAGTACCCCTGTACATACATATCTGCTAAGACTCAGTACTATATAGTAGTAACAATATTTATATATTGTTAGATGCACTGAAAAGCTCACTCCAATGTTACTGTTCTTTTAATTGGTGATATTTCTAATATATTTCAGAATATCTAGCAACAATTTTCTTTCACTGCATATATGTTGTTCTTCTTTACAGTTATTTGATAAAATGGGAAATCCCAAAATAGGTATCTACGGCCTTGCCCCAATTTCCATCTTGTCATAAATTGGCCTCTTGTTAATATCGAATGCACGCACATGTCGCCGGAAAATTTCCGTGTGTAGGTATTATATATTCACCCTTATATAAAACTAATCAAAATACAACGACGCAATCTTTGGATCAACTAGGAGATACGGTTGAAGTTTTAGAGCATTTTTATAAAATACCTTACGTCTTTCGTTTTAATATAAGGAAATGATTTACTACATGTGTATAAAAAATTATAAGAAATTAAAATATTTCGAAAACTTATAATATACGCATGGCGTTGGACGTGTTTTGGGACCTTCCCACTCATTTCCGCTATTCTAGATAATACACGAGATGTTATGAACCTGGTACGCCGCACCGATTAGGAGCCGGCCTTTTTGACATTGATACCGCGCTCGCATCGATTGACATGGAACGGAAAATTGTTACAAGAACAAGTAGGGAACGGGTCGTCACACGAAATTAATTTCAAGAGTAACTGTTGCTTGTATAAATACTGTAGCGGAGGGAAGGAGTGCACATAAGCTACACTAAGGTAACAACTTCTAGAAAGTACCTTTGAGAATACAAATCACCATTGCGACAATGTTACTTGTATGTTTAAAAAGTTTTAGCGAAATAACGAAGAAGCGAGTTATACAGGTTGCCGCAAACAGTATGCACGCCATTGCGATCTGCTAAACGGTAAGGGAAAAATACGTGCTTAAACAAGACACGAGAATGTACATTACGTTAGGGCCTACTTTTTTAAGGAAAAAAATATAGTAAACAGTTAAGTTGACTGATACGCATGAGAAACAAAATCGAGAATCTCAATTTTGTCGTGCAATTCATTTTAAGGAGATGATATTTTATACGCATTACTAAAAGGTCACTAAAACAATAACTGCACTAGTTGCTATTAACAAAGTACATCGCCAAGTCAAATTGCACCAAAGGTTTAGGGAGCTATCAATTATTATTGATACATAACTGTACCCTTCTTTCACTTTACAAGATGGGGGATACTTAAAGAGAATTTGTAACGCAAACAAATGATTACAGGACACAGTTAAATGCTCTATAACATTCACTTTTTTGTTTTCAATGTATTACAATCATTATTACGTCTACTAATTCTTACGAGCGACGCATTATTTACTAATGCGTTAGTATTATCGCATTTTAATTTTTGCGATGTGATATGTATGTGGACCTTGTTTTCTATGTGTGTACTAATCGCCTTGAAGTGATACAGACGACTTGCTTATAGTATTCCTTCCATAAACTGTAAGAATCTTCCTGGCTTAATATGCAATGGCTTAGATATTTGCATAATTTCCCTTTTAGCCACTCAGTTGTAACTTCTGGTACGTCGTCTTGCGGCTTAACTAAAGTTAGATCTACAATAAATATTTATAATATCAATATTAGGCGTACACACGCGTTCTTTTAATGTACCCCGCCTTATTATAATTCAATTCCATCTAATTTATTGAGTCTCGAATTTCCTAGTTTAAAAGTTATTTAAACTTATACATATATATATACATATATATACATATATTATGATATATATATAATGTATATATACTATATATGATATACATATATATTATATATATAAATTTACTTTTACTAATATTATTATATAAGGCTTTACATGTAATTAAAGGGAATGACGGAACTGTTTGAATCCGACTTATTTTTAAATGTTCATAAATAATTGAGGATTTTATTATTAATTTTACAGCTGTCTATGTCTTAGATACCTAAAGGCACTATGAAGACGACTGAAACAATGATCTAATAATAGTGAACTTGTGTTACGAGTTTGTAGAATCAATCTAAATAGAAATAAACATATCTGTGGAACAATCAGCAGAACGTTAAAAAACAAAACACGGAAGGATACACAAATAATATTTTACCAGACGATAGCAATGCCAACCCTTTTATATGGTAGTGAAATATGGACAATAATTCCATAAGATAGATGAAATTTTTAAGAACAGTGAAAGATTGCACAGGATCTGATAGAATAAGAAATCTAGATATAAGAACAGATCTAAACATCCTCGACATAAACGTAGAACGGATGCAAGTGACATGATTGCCAGCCAGAGCGGGATTTTATAGATATTTAGGAAGAAGAAGAGTAGGCAGACCAAATAAAAGATGAGTATTGCGAAAAACAAGGTGCCTAAAGGCTGAAGTAAAGAAGAAGAAGACACAGAAAGCATTTTATCTATTACCTAAAACTAAACTTAAAATATAACGATATATATAAACAATGCGTCTTTTATATTAAGCATGTACTCCATTAAATCGCAAACGACGTAATATTTGACAGTACACGTTTGTAGTGATCGTAGTCCCCAGATCTATAAATTTCACAAGCAACACATTTTCCTGATCCGAGTAGTCGTTCTTGTTATTGAACATTTGTTTAAATTTTGGGCTTATTTGGAGAGTATGTGTGCATCCATTGCTATTATGAGAGCATTTCGTAAGAACAGAAGAGGCATGCTGTCCTCTGAAGTTGCTTTGATCCAAGGTAATGTACGACCACAAACTACTACGGTAATCCAATAGCTTCGTGCGCAATTTCAATAGGATGTGTCCGATCATTCGGCGTACAGCCTAGATTTGGCGCTGAGCGACTTTCATCTTTTTTGACAGCTGAAGACTGGTCTACAAGGACAGCGGTTTTGCAGCAATGAAAAGTTTTAAACTGCAGTGGAGAACTATCTGAAGATTGTAGCAGCAACCTTCTCTGAAAAGAATACAGAAAAGCTCATTCATCGACATAACAAACATCTCAATTTTTGCTGTGATTAAGTGGAGAAATAACTTTGATTATACTTGAAGTCTGATAATAAAATCATTTTGTTATTTACACTTATCTTCACTTTATGCCTGATCGGACCATGAAAATAATGCTCCTTGTAATTATAAATTATGACAAATAACTATACTCAATATAAATGACTTTTTATACAGCTATAAATAGGCATCTTTCCCATAATTTTTCAATAACTAAGATTTATTTATTTGTAGATAAATTTATATTCATTTATTCTAGAATTCATAGAAAAGTTGTCTATGCATGTATCACTATAAGTATATGCATTATCATACTTGTCAAAGGTAAACAAATTGGAAAATATTTGTGTGTGAATGCGGTCGAACGTTTTCTTTAACATCGTTCAGGTGTTGTAGATAAATTTCTCAAGTAAAACAATATTCAAATAACATTCTAAGATACATACATTAATTGATAGAAAAACATAGTCACATCCTTTAGATAAAAAAAGATTTGTTGAACTTCACAGAACCAGATACATGAATGAAACACGCTTTTGTAAGTATAAGCAGAAAGGTACATATAAAGCGTATATACGCTGATTCAAAGTACATCACAAGAAACCTTGACATTCTGAATGACATAATTCTTACATAGTTTTATTTAAAAATCTATTAATTAAAAAATTTATTTCAGTTAAGTGGTATAAAGGTCAAAGAATAGTTTGCTCATACACAAAGTTATAGTATTAGTAGATTGACAACAAGAAGTAATATTCATTTAGACTGACTTGTTTTTACAACGGAAGGCTTAGTTAATAATAATAACATTGTCCAACAAATATTTTTTTCTACTGACTAAGAATTGACACTTGTTTCTAGCTAATATCGGTGCGCTAATGCCAAATACGAAACCCATTTTTCCCTATTACGTCGCTGTTTTTTCTACATTTCTTGCTTGACGAAATTGGGTCTTATGAAGCGATATGTTAAAGCTCTAGATTTGTAAGGGAACTGTTTCAAATACATATGTTAAAGGTTTCCACGACTAAGTTATGAAAAAAATAAAGCTGGGGTATTTGATGAACCTCAAATTAGAACTTTAACAACAGATCCAAATTTCGTCAACTCCATGAACGAAACTGACAAGGAAGCCTGGACTTCTTGCACTATGGTAGCGAACAGTTTTCTTGGAAACAGGAAAGCTTCAAATTACAAGAAGATCTAGTAAAATCGATCCTTCAAAAATGTTACCCCCTAGGTTATAGCATGAACATAAAGCTTAATTTCTTAATTCAGATCTTGAGAGATTCCCAGATTTCATCAAAATGTAAAAACCTTGGAAACTCGGTACCAAGGAAGATGGAATCCTCATATGATGGCCGACTATTATTGGAGTATTCAAAGGGACTGCTAAATCAAAATACAGAGCGGAAAGTGTAGTAAACGAAAATTTATTCCCTGACTGTTGTTTGTGTTTTTATAAGTACTCTTGTAATTTTTTAATTTTAAAAATACATAGTTGTACTGTACCCGTGATTAATCTTGCATTTAAATAGATAAATAAATAAATTATTGAAATTTTGTACTTTGTGTATATTTTATCACTAAGTGGCAACTTAGCCGCATTAGTAATTCTTCAAAGACCATAGTATGACAGAGTTAAATTTTGAAGTGCCAAAACTAATATAATTTTCGGATTCAGCACAATAAAAGTCTAGTATAGAAGTCAGCAAAAATTGTGTTGGGCAATGCAATAATAATATATCTCTACATATATTAATTTTCTTCTACATTTCAGATTGCTCATGCTGTTCACGGTATGGGAGAAGCTACAGTTGGTGTTGTAGCACCTGTTCGTGCTACCTTTATTGTAGATCATGCAGACCATGCAGTTGTTCGTGCTACAGATCCTGTCGCAGACACTGTTGGATATGTAACCCCTACCTTTAATTCACCCACCAGAACATCACCCATTTCAGATGTTGAAGAGTTTATGAGCAACTGGAAGTTGGCAAGACACTTTGTAGACAAATTGAGGGTTCCTCAGGAATTGCAATGAATTATCGTGCGAAAATTAAGCATGGTTTGCATTTACTTACACCGTTCATATTTTGTGCATAATCTTCTGTACATAAGTTCGCATATCTATGATATATGTGTAGGTAGCTGGTATTGGTTATTAGAACCAATAGTTTTGTGTAAAGTATAAAATCTAAAGGTGGTAATGAATGGAACTTTCACATATATTCTACATAATTGTTCTAATTATATTTTCAAAGAAAAAAAAATTAGATTTATATTCAGTCCATTATCATTTGTATTTCTGGGATCTCAGCTTGTAGCCAACCTTTAAGATTGACATGTAGAATGTACGTGAATGAGCTTTACTTGTTGTAAGTATCAATAACCAGTATTCTCATTTTATCATATATAAATAATAGTTGTTATTTTATATTATGATAAAGTGAAACATTGTCAGTGGGTGTCGGAATGAGAAAATCAATATATATCCGAAGGCCAACATTATATCATATACAATAAAAAATATTTAATATACTTGGTGCAAATATATTCCGTAGCTTCTATCATTAACTGGATATTCTTTCTTTTTCGCTAAAATTAGGCTGACAAAATGTTAAACCGTATTTGGAGAAATTTGATTTGTCATCGCCAAAGCAATTCAAATAAGTATTCTTTAGCTAGCTACGCATTGGACTTATATTTTTGTTTAGAGGAAACTAATTTAGAAACTCGCAGATCACGGTTGTGAAACCACTCTTGTTTAAACAAACTTCTAGATTTCCAAAAAAAAAAATGGAAATATTCCAGATTCCATATCATGATCATAATCTTTGTTATGTCACTTTTTAACATACGATATATATACTATTGTATATGTTGTTGTAAATTTCCGCAGTATTTGTTTTCTTTTAAACGATTTAAGTTTCCGGGTTGAAACCACGTTGTAGTAGCATGAGTCCACCAACGTTTCTCTCTCAACTGCATGGAGCTTCTTCTAGGCTATTGCTAATCGTAACACCGCTGTGAGAATTGTTCTCACAGCAGCTCCATGCAACTGAGAGCGAAACGTCGACAGATTGATGCAATTACAACGTGATTTCAGGCCAGAAACCTAAATTCTTTAAAAGGTATGCTATTGCACAATACACTATTAGATAGTATAAATATGCAAAACGTAATGATCATAATATGTTATATGTGCTTTAAATTACCTAACCTCTTCAATGTTCGCGTCTACTGTATTTAGGAAAAAAGAAGAATGTGAATGCAGAAGCCATAAAGTTCAAGTCAAACTTTTTATTTCTATAAATTTCTGGGGCTTTACAATGTTTGGCAAATCTAACATACTGCAATTTAATTAATAAGGAATATTGATTTTCTACTTCCATTTCTTTGAATAAAACTGGACTTTGTATTTCCAAGAAATATAACGATATTGCCAGTTAAAATTTGTACATACCTTTAAGTACTCGTACCACATTTATTAAAAATATAATATGTATATGCATCTAAAATAAATATTATGATATTAAGTACTGGCGTTTTTAATAATAAATGCAAAATATAATGATTCACACTCCAAAAAGTGATAGTAATTTTACTATCATCATTCAGTAGTATTTCTGGTACTAAAGTGTCAAATTTACAATGAGAAGTGATATAAATTTTAGTTTATTGCTTTTCTAAGGGATTTTTAATGTTTAATCAAATATTCAGGTAAAATTATCATGGTTTCTAAATTGTTTTTAAGATTGGAAAAGACTTGTCCGGAATAATCAAAATACTTCTAAAATATTGAATATTCATTGACAACCTGTAATATTACAAATGCTATAATACCTAATAGTGTAATACTGCCTTCACAGCAAAAGATATATTAATATTAGTGTGGCCATAACTCATTTAAATACGGGATATAAATGCGAGTAGTATATTGTGTAATGCAGTTTTTGTATGTATTATATTTTTAGTTTTATGGCGGAGGCTCGGTTGCTCAGGCCCCGAAAACATGCTGACTGAATTGCTTTAATAAAGAGCATCGTTAGCAAGTGTGAGGGGTGGATCGCTTATTTACAAGCACATATTTATAAATATAAATTAGCAATAATTATTTCTTTGTCCAAAGTAAAGCAATATTTCACATAATTAAAAATACAATTAAGATTTTAATTGTTAGTTGTTACTAATCAATATCAATTAAATAAGGTTTATTATCAGACACAAAAAGTAATTATGAAGAAGGAAAAAAATATTAAATTATTATCATAGATTATAAAACAAGAGAGAGGGGACGAAGTTGGAAAAGCGAGGGAAGGAAAGAAAGATGGAAAGGATGTGGTTACAAAAACGAAAGAGAGAAACAAGAAAAATCGCTTAGAAAGAGAAAGGAGGAGAGGAATATAGAGGAAAGCGAAATGGATATGAATTAAATAATTTCCAAAAGAAGCATTTGACTGTGCAATTTCAATCATCTTTTAAATGTAATTGAAAAATCAATTTAATATGAATTGTGTAGTTAAAGGTTTAGTTGCGATTGATTTTGCGCATGACAATTAAATGATTAGTTGCAATTAAAACACAATTAAATGTTAGCAATAGTTTTTACATGTATGAATACCTATTAGCGTAGTAATGTTGAGCATCGAGTAAGTAATTTTTATTGAGCGACATCAATCATGTGAACAAGAAAGCCGGTAAGTTGCGCAGGTAGTGGATGATGATGTGAACTTACAGTGTAGTGGGGTAGATTTGTAAGTAATATATAACCCTTTGAATGTATCTGTTTGTAATAACTCAGTTTTAGCCGTAAGTAATATGCAAATATGTATGGTGCTTCAAACGAGGCCCTAAACTTCTCCACACAGTAAAGTAAACGAAATCTTGAGCATGGAAACAGGTGTTAGATGAAGAGACAACATGTAATTATTAAATATAATTAAAATAAGGGAATAGTTTGTAACGTTGAATGAATGCGTTTAATGTGTAATACGCAGTTTTAGATCGACGACTCCTTTTGCTTCTTCGAAGAAATTTTCATAGTTCCATACATTTTTGGCTATAAAAAAGGAAAACGTTGAATAAAATCAAATACGCTAGCTTTCCGAAAAACATGAGCTAATACTTCACAAGAATTATATTTTCATTCATTGGGGGATATGATAACGAATGTGATGATATTTTGGGACATATATGTAATCATTGTAGTTCGGTTTATAGCTGTAAGAAGTAGAACTTATATGAAAAAGAATATATAGAAATTACACTCTTTTCTTAATCCAGCAGGTTATTGTTAACTGTGCTTACAGTGATATTTGGAGCTAGAGCTAGAGCCACTTTTACACTATATTAGCAAATAGATAGTTTCCTCATTTCAGGTCGGCTTCCTTTGAAGTATTGTGATATATGGATGAGATATATTTAGTTTAATTGTAAACAAAGCAGAAATATTTTCGTACAGAATCTAGGCAAAATAGTAGGTATAATGAGTAATGAATTTTACAGTTGTATTTAATATGTGATTTTGGTAACGAGATTAAATAGTTTATCACATGATTGACTGCCTTGAAGTTGTCTATGTTCTTGCTGTAATAATGTTGCTTATTATTAAATTAATATATTGCAGACATTCCATGATGGAAGCTATTTTTAAAATATGGAGCGCATCCATAACAAAGAAAGCATTTATTAAGTATTTTAAGTTTATCAGTCTTAGCAGAGATGAAAGACAGTGAAATATAATAATATTGGTATGTTAATAAATAAAGTATCAGTATCCTTTACTTACTTGATACTACTGTTGGATGGCCATAAGATGTTGTAATGTTGCTACAACTTTGAAACTTATATTTGGAGTATATCTTGACTATCCACCAGTGTGAATGTTGAAAGATTGGGAAGTGGGCTTTACTTTCTTGAAGTTATATACATATCGTTGTCAATTTTAATGAAACTTGTTTTTTATAGCATTACAAAAACTTCATTTAATTGGATCCCAATTAGTACTTGTAGGAGACGGCGATGATGTTGTTCTATTGGAATCAGGTGAATCTGCCGAGATTTGAAAGCCATGTCCCAATACAAGTAGTCCGAATTTTCTTACCAGTACTACTTCTGTAAAAGATGAAAATATACTTGGAAATTCGCTCTTGCCTTTATTATTCTTAGGAATTTATGTGGGTATGTATAGATTTAAGTAGTGCTGTTACTGTTTTAGCTTTTAAAATAAAAACACCTTTGCAGTGAAGTTGCTTGCTTATTTAATATTTCTTCTGAAAATTACATACACTAAATTTACGGGTGTAAATTACATGCCCAGTAAATTTGCCCCTCAAAATTACTTACACATTAAACTTATATTTCAAAATTATACGTTCATTAAATCTACGTCTGAAAATTAGAAGTGCGCTATTTTTTACTCATGAAAATTACATACACCTTAAATATTATAGTAAATTTGCGGAGCACCATTAATTTTACATAACAAGTCGTTGGTAACAAAGTTGCCAACGATTTTGCATGTAATTTTATTAGATCTTCGTTTAGAGTGCATCTATAAATATAGACATTTTTATTGTATTTGAATACAATTTGGTAACAACAGAATTGCGAAATCTAATAGTTTAGACCTGTGAGATAATACATAATACTTGGTAGATATTTCTTAAGATCGACTATTAACAAAATGGAATGCTATTTGTTTGCCTTCCAAGTTACCTGACGTGGTCTCCAACGCTCTTTTTCTCTGGAGATACCAAAAACAAAACATTTGTACTCCATTCACGTTAAGAATGCAGACTTGGAATAGATAGGTCTTAAAATACGTGTTTGCCATTGGCTAATGGCGAGGCGTATCCACACAGGAGAAATTGATTTAATTTCTTTATATGAAATTTGTCAGTTGTCAAATTTACTTATGATTTTCGTGTCGTTGTTTCCTGCAGTTTTTCATTGTATTTTTTATCTATAAACAAGTTGTGGCAAAAATAGTTCTTTTCAGAGCTCTTTTATCTCATCATTTAATAATTCAAGGTATTACACAATCGATTATATAAACAAAATAATTTCTACTCTGCTATTATGATTATAGCTTTGGTTCAGTATGGTTGAGGAAGCAGTAGTAGATGCAATTGCAGGATCATCGAAGAACCCTCATGGGAAGCATCTTCGCAGTAGGCAGAGGCTAAATTGAAGATATGGTTGAAAAATTTATTTTAACTATAGATGCAGATTCATCGACAGATACGTCAGATTTTGATTTTGCCTAATAAATTAATAAAATGTGTATAACACTTAGAACACTCTGATTGCTCATTTATATCTTCATGCATTCCATACATTTAGTTAACGTGTTTTATACAATGTAGTAATTTTAAAAGAACATGTGTACAAATTAATTGTATAAAACATGTTATCGAAGAAGAGAGTATGATGTATTAACTGGATAATATTGTTGAAAATACACTTGAAGAATTTATCATAACAGCAAATACATAATTGACTGTACTGTTATTAAAAATTACATTAGTTTTACTGCAGTCGGCATACAGCAGATACTTGCAGTGCTGTTTTCTTTTCACCGAACATCTCATCTAATTTCATCATTCGCAATAACCAAATTCTATGTGTTGTGATATTGCGTTGCCATGTACTCTGAAGCCACTCGATGGACTTAGATACACTCCCGTTGAGCCCATTATGTATTGCTCACAATCAGCAGTATTCTTCCTTGTTTGGCTTTACCTTATATATATTGAGTTGCTTACTTTCAACCATACCATTGAAATTGATGGAGATTACCAACGGAGAGATTACTTCATGACAAATGACTTGGTATAACATTGTATTTATAATCATTCATGTCGAAGTTATATTTTCGATTCAAGTTTATTCATGGCAATATTATTATTTTAAAGTTTGTCATATGGCATTTAAGTCTTCTTCAATTAACCCCAAGTGCAATCTCATTTACTTTCTAACATAATTAAATAAACTCCAACTATTTCGGTAAATGAAACAACGAATTATTATGATTTATATTGCAATTGATGTTACTTTTACTTTATTATTGCGGTATTATTTTACCAGGTCATATAACCATAATGTATTGCACATAAAATATGAAAAACCTTGCTATTTATTATACAAGATTTTGATAACCAAACTTTGATATTTACGCTGTTGTCATTTGAGTTTCATCGGTTAAATTTCACCAGTGTAATACAGCCGCCGGTCGTAGCGCTACCTACTGCATTCTTAACGTGAATGAAGTATAGAACATTTACTTTTTAAGTTGTAAAATAATTATTCTTTGCTTTAAACCTTATTCGGAAATCTCTATATTCTTCCAGTTTAATCTTGTGGAAATATATAGAATGAAGTTTTAGCGATAACGCTATCCTCATATACATATTTCGGTTGATTATACATCGCTGGCGTTACCTGTATCTCAATAACATATAGATATGTACAAATGTCTTTTCTTTATTTATCTGATTCAAAATGAACCATTTAGTTCCTAATAATTTGACCTATGCAATGAATTTCCAAACTTGAAAGTTCAATTTCAACCTTTACATAACAGCAAATGGTATAAACGACCGCTTTTGGTTAGTACGAAGAAATTCCATAGAAACTGAATCTTTAAAGAAGCAATGATATAATTAGATCTTTTCACACGTTGCAGGGACATAATTGATATGGTACAGTATTGAACATATGTATAAATATTTTTCATGATTTATACCATCAGTAAATGAAAAGAATTAATACTTTGAAGTTTATAGGATGTGGGTATAGTATTGAAGATTCTCTTTCGATTAGAAGCGTTTGACATTTCTGCAGTATTTTTAAATTTGTTAGAACATGTGCATCATAGACATAATCCAGATTTCAGGAATATTTGTGTATACATGTGTTCATTTCGAATCCGTGCTAATTTTTACACATTGGAGATTAATTCATCAGTTTGGAATTTAGACTTTCATATGTTAAGATTTTATTAACTGTAAAATTTAGAACGAATCAAATTGCATAAAATGAACTTTTGCATTATACTGGAAATGTTACATAATATGCAATTTGTCCTTGATGCCTCGTGGCGAAATATACTGTGTGTTTATTAAAAATTCTTTCCATTTCTAACTGAAGCTTTTGCACCTCCAAATCTTATACTTTGGATAACCATCTGTGCCAACTGTAATTATCACCGAGAGTGATAATTAGAGTTGGCACTGTGAATCTTCGCGGAGTAATGCGAGTTCCAAAGGGTTTAGTAGGTAATGTCAATAAGCACTTTTCGACAGCGGTTTTCGTATCCGGCTACACAAGGTGGATAGGATTAGGTATATTTCAACAGTTTCTTCATGTAACCATATTCGCTTTGAAGAATAAATGATGATATACTTACAATCTGAATCTTTCGTTAGCACAGTATCTATTTTAGAAATAGTACTATTTCTTACGGAACTAAATGCATGTTTCTCTGTGTGCACACTGTCCACCATTTGTATTGATTTCATCGATAACAATGAAGAATTTTATAAGTTTTCCAGTGCTTCAATTAATTCATTGTAATTTTTATAAATAACTTGTAAATCTACTCCAACTTGAGCATTTTGCAATCTCTTTTGACTTTCTTTTGGTAGTTGCTTTGTTAGAATCAAATTGTGAACCTACAGCTTTACCTTTTTGGAAGTGCTGAAGATAATAAAATGCTGCCTTTAACCATGTTCCCCAGCGTGTAGGAATTGGCTATGCTGGCTCAAGGATATCTGAACATTAATAACTAGAGTTGTTGTTTGGGCTATTTCCATCGTTCGTTGAATTTGTATAGTCCGACGTTTCGGCAGTTCGTCTACTGTCATCTTTAGGGTAGTCATGAGAAGGGTTCTTGTTTGCCAGATCAATATGCAGGAATGTAAGATGGTTAGATGGCTTGGGAAGTTTGATCGTGGTCTTTTTGTATGGTCTGAAAAACCTGTTTAATTCAGCCCCATACCAAATTTCTAATTCTTGACGTAATACTGTAGACGATGGATTCTTATAATAACTGATGAAACGTCGGACAATACAAGTTCAACGAACGATGGAAATAGCCCAAACAACAACTCTAGTTATCACGTCACTGGTATCTGAACATTGTCTGTAAAGTTCGCAAATGTGTTTTTCTCGTTCGTAATTGTGACATTATTAAATCGAACTCCGCAAAGCTCCTAATTCAATAAACAGATTCGTATTAACAGGTATATACTAAGCCCGTTGAGCGATAGTTGACTGACGGTCTCCCTACTATAACATATGTTAAATCGGTTCCACTTTCTCGAACCACGCGCTGCTGACCAGAACTTCGCAATGCCAATCCTAGTGATAATGCACTAGAAGAGATGTTTAAAGACAGCATATTCCTGAAATGTTTCTGAAAAAGATTCCTTTAGAAAATTTAGACTGCGACCTTGCCCTATTTTTCAAAGAAGTTAAAAAAAGTTAGCACGAGAAACACTTCGACTATCAACGTAAAATTGGGCATAAACAAAGTGAAAACTAATACTAAACTTCAGATGTATTCGAAAAGGAAGAATTTTTTGATTCAACCATTTGCTTTTTGCCATTTTCAACATAGCTGCTAATAGAAATACAAAAAAAATTGTAAAAATTCTCAGAGATATCTCTAAACAAGCTCATGCGATATTGCAATAATAAAAAAATGGATTGCAGTATACTATAACCTCTTGCGTTTTTGGTGGAGGTGCATGCATTGTCACTACCTATATGGTCTTTCCAAGTCGGTATTGTGACACATACAAGGAAATATTCTTTACAATTGAACACCTGCATTCTAAATGCTGTTAATCTCGCAATTTCTATACCTTATGCCTCCCTCAGATAACATTTCCAACGTGAAAATATCGCTTATTATATAGATAGATAGAGATTCGACGACATTAGATGCATTAATTTAGTCTAACGCATTCGAGGGGTTGTTACCTGCTTTTGAGTTTACGAAATTCTATATACTTCAGAAGTCTTTAAAAAAGTGCAATTTCGTTGTTGGAACTTTATTTTTAATCGATAAATCATTTCTAATTAAGGCACATTCACAGACAATTCTGAATTTTTCTTTCTTCTTTCATTTTTGAATTTTAATACTTTAATATTAATTTTTCGTAAGGAAGGTCGTGGCATTGTTGGATGCGCTTTTTTCCCTCTTTATAACATGGTTTGTGTGATATATAACCTAAAAAATATTAAAAAATTAAAAAAATAAGTAAAAAATTAATTCTAGTATTTTTAAATTTTATAGGGTTTACTTTCCCCCCTATGAAATGCTGTATTTTGTTTAAATTCAGAGAACTGGGTTGCTGGGTACACGACACGGGTACCGACTTACGAATTGGAAAATCTTTTCTGAGTTGTTTAAATTAAGTACTGTTTGTTTGAATTCATGGTAAACCGCCAAATGCTTCTAAACCTGTTTGCAATAAATTCAAATATTGTTGATTCAAAGATTCATTAAAACGTCTGGGGTCAATTTTTTGAACAGAAAGCTGATTTAAAAATATCGAGGCATGCTTACTAGACATGGTGATGATGGAAATATTATTCGGCTTAATATATTACGTTAAGTATTATGACGCAATCAGAAGCAATTTAAGGTTTGAAGAGCTTTAATACTGTATTTGAGGTCTTAGCCATTATGTGTAATCCATACGTTGCTTGAGTAATTTTCCGATATGGAAATGGTTTACGTTACGTTAACAACTCTCGCAGAATTAGCCCCTATACAGTCCATTATCTAAGGAAAGCATCTTTGTCATTATTTGTTGTGAAGTATTTACGTTAATGCTGATATATATTCAACAATTCTTCTTTCATATGACTTTTTTATTTTCAGAATTTACCTAGAGTCAGTTTTACAAATTTTTAAATTTTCTTTGCTGCTTAATTAAATGACATGTAGAAGTCCAATAATAAATGTGATTCAAAGAATTGTTCTAATATTAAAGAGTAATTCATTAATTTAGACAACCTATATAACTTTAGGAAAGAGGATAACGAAACAGTATTAAAACAGATTGCTTCTGAAACAGCGATGTCTAACTACATTTGTACTAAAATGTGTAACACATGTGTAGGTTTCGGTTTACTTAATATTTAGTTTATTTTAATACTTCCCACTGTATTTCGTTTATGCACCTAGGATTAGCACAGCATCTAATTAAACATACAGCAGCTTAGATATATATATATATATATATATATATATATATATATATATAAATCAATCAGATAATTTTCCAAATCTAGATACCTAGTTTTAAGACCTACATACTTTTTACCCTTTAATAACACAGGTATTTAGATAATGTTATTAATATAACAATATAATAAAAATAAAATTATCATTTTTAAGTAAAAAAACAGGATTCATGCGGAAATTAAATGAATAATTCACCGATTAACTTTCCAAATGTTTGATTTTTTTCATTCGCATTAGCACCTATACATTGAGCGGAGAAAAAAATCCCCATAGATTACCTCAGTATATATAGAGGCAATTTTGTTGATTATGAACACAGTTCTGCATTGTTGACTCTAGTGGCGTGAACTAAACTAACTAACTAAAAAAATGTTGAAATTTGTAAGTACGATGCATAGAATGTTGACTATCCAGAAATAAAACCAGTGCCCTTCATTTATGTTGCTTTAGATCAAAGTTTTGCATAAAATTTTGACGGTTTCGCCAATCCTCTTTCTATTATTAAAAGTGTGGTAGTGATTACAAGTTATTTTTGGTACTAAAAATTACATAAATGCTAAGAGTTGGTAATGATATGTATTTATATTGCTTTATCTCGAAACTTACGTGAATTTAAATGTTGTACAAGCTTTGTTTTACTCTCCCAAAATTAAGGAGCACCTCAACCATATTTTATACTATTTTAATTTATTGCATTGTTATATGTTTTGATAAACTGTTATAGGTCCTGTGTTTGGCTTTAGTTGTCGTTGGTACATATGCCAGCGGAAAAGCTGCTCCTGAAGCTGCTCCTAAAGCTGCTCCTAAAGCTTCAGGTATCAGTTATGGTAGCCTTGGTGGATTAGAAGGATATAGTAGCTTAGGCGGATATGGTGGTTTAGGCGGATACAGCTCAGGAGGGTATGGTGGCTTAAGCGGATACAGCTCAGGTGGATATGGTAGCTTAGGTGGATACAGCTCAGGTGGATATGGTGGCTTAGGCGGATACAGCTCAGGCGGATATGGTGGTTTAGGCGGATACAGCTCAGGCGGATACGGTGGTTTAGGCGGATACAGCTCAGGCGGATATGGCGGCTTAGGCGGATATAGCTCAGGCGGATATGGTGGCTTAGGCGGATACAGCTCAGGCGGATATGGTGGCTTAGGTGGATACAGCTCAGGTGGATATGGTGGATACAGCGGTGGCGGCTTGAGTAGCTACAGCTTGGGTGGTGGTGGATCTGGAGGATATGGTGGATACAAGAAGTCCTATTAGGAAGAACTTGTTGCACCTACTAAATAAATTCTAGAATACTAAACGAAATGAAGTAGTTTATTTAACGTAGTTAACCTCAGAAAGTGAGATCAGACCATATTACTCTGATGACGTTTTGTGACTGAAGATTATTTACTAATTGTTCCAGTTTCGTTAATAAAAAACTAAATACAATGACATAAATTTTACTGTTGCCAAATTTGTTTGCAATGGTACTGCAAACACCATATCATTCTAAAGCAATTTACTTAAAGTTTTTATCAATTTAAAATGAAATGAGAATTCCTTTTTGTTAGTTTTCACTAACCCATTGTAATCTGATTGAATT
Source organism: Trypoxylus dichotomus (assembly GCA_023509865.1). Taxonomy (NCBI): domain Eukaryota; kingdom Metazoa; phylum Arthropoda; class Insecta; order Coleoptera; family Scarabaeidae; genus Trypoxylus; species Trypoxylus dichotomus. Next base: position 38,415,222 of record CM042074.1, on the reverse strand, counting down.
TTTCGAAAACTATGTTGCTACTCCAAAAACAGTTCCCACTTGATATATTGATTTGGCTCATCCTTGCATTAGTACTCCTCAGAGAAAAAAATAATAATAGGAGTCAATAAATCAGTAGCATATCAGGTCGAATAGTCATGATAAAAATTATGGATCAACAATTGTTATTACGATTGACAAGTTAAATTACTTTTAATATGTACGTAAGGACGTGATGTCGAAGAGATGCCGAATTCTTTAAAAAGAGGCGTCATAATGTATGACGTGCAATATATCGCGCGCTTCTGTATTTTAAAAATTACTTCCCAGTAACAAACACCATAAGCAGTCATAGATCAAGCATAGGATCTCGGCAGCTACAAGGTGAGATAGTGTACATATTACAGAGCGCATTTGATTTAAAGGAAACAATCCAATTCCTTGAGTAATAGTATTTATCTTTGCTTTTTGTTATTAATAAAATTGATGTTTTCTAATTAACATTTCGATTGCACTATTTTGACAATTACTAAAATAAAAGAAAATCGGAGGTTATTTAAAGAATTGTCGAAGACGTTATTCCTTGAAAAGTAGAAGCAGGGGAAACTTCAAATTGATTCAATAATATATGTTTTTAAGAAAAAGAACTTAGTTACTTCTACAGAAAACAAATTGCTTGAAATTTAATGAAGTTATTCCACAATTTTTCCGCGCGGATGCACGTCACTGGATTGCTAAACGCTTCAAGTCTAACGAAAAACACATTACAAGTACAAATGTTTTTAGGAAACTGAATTATTGTTTGGTTGTTATTTCCTAGGCAGTTTTTGTTTTGTTCAATGTAGCACTTATTTTATTTCTAAAGTACAATTTCTTGCGGACCTTACAGGATTCTATAATCTGCATACAGAATCTAATAATAAAAATTGGCTATAGGGACTACAATGAAATTTTCAGTTACTTAACCTTGGGGAAGAAGCATTGCGAACTATAAGGTTATATAGAACGTATAAAATCCAATAAACAAACATTTAAGGGATATTGGTGAAAATCCAGTAATTTTAGTCAAAATAATCTTTCAAGAAATGATACATACACAATTACATAATACAAGTAAGCAACAAGTGTAAGTCAATTTAGCTGGTTTAACGTCCAGCTTCTCTATCTTCTAATAATTAGTGTTGCATATATTACTTTATTGATTTTTGTATTTGCAGGATAAAAATTATTACAAAAATAAGCAAAAAGTATTGCGTTATACAAAACAATAAGAAAAAAGCAATTACGAAGGTCCCACCGAGATTTGAACTCGGATCGCTGGATTCAGAGTCCAGAGTGCTAACCATTACACCATGGAACCGATTGTTAAGGGATGTTTTATTTATCGCTTATAAAGTGGACTTAAGAAATATTGCATTATTCTTTAGTAAATACCCTAACACCGTTAATATTAATCTTGTCGAGTAATTTAAATCTCCCACAATAACATTACAAATTCGAAGCCTTTAAAGCTCGATATTGAAGTAATTACTGAAAGAAAAAATTTGGGATTTTGATGACTTATATGCGTGCTTCTTATTCGTAGTTTCTGAATAAATAAATTTTAAATCTTGTCATATTTTAAAAACATTTTCACATTTCTCTGGAGTTATCACATCACCAAAAAATTATACGTTATTCGTGTTAATATGAAGATCGTATTCAATTTGCATTGTTTCCAAGTGGACCATATTTTTTATACCTTTAAATTCTTCACTTGTTTAATCTCGCATAATAAAGTTTTGCATAGTTCACGTTGTGTATTTGAGTTGCAGGTAATAATTCAATATTAGTCTAAACTCTCAAACTTCATATTAACATAGATAACAAAACAAAAATAGAAAATTATATGAAATTAGATTTCTAATGATTACTGTGAACTATATTGGGAGATCATTAGGAAATGCAGAAAACCTTTAAAAGCCATTATTGTGAAAAGAACTGTAGAACATTACAAAAATTTGAGTTTTATAAGAAAATAAGGCGAAACCAGATAAAAATATAAAAATAAAGTGGACACTAGTAATCCATATAGCGTTAAATGACGTAATGAGTTACAGCATCAGCTCAAAAAGGGAAAAGTATAAGTGTAAGTAAAGTAAACTAGTAGCGTTTAGATGCGTACATATAGAACCCTATGTGTACTTAATTCACAGAGAGCGGTAGTACATCGCGACAGTATATATGTACACTACCGTTCATATTAGTTCAGACACGCAAATAAATTTAAAAAAAGAGAAAATGTAAAAATTCTCATTTTTCCAAAACTTAACATTTTTATTGCATTTTATTAATAGTGATTAAAATTAAAGTATAAAAGTAAAAAAAGCAGTTCTAACGAAAAATAAACAAAAACTTCATAATCATTCCGTTAATCAAAGAAACTCCTTTTTGCGCGAAGAACAGTTTTCACAATCCGAGGCATTCGCTCCACTAGTCTTCCAAGGACTCTAATTGGCATATCAGTCTATTCCTCTAATAAAATGTTCCACAGGTACCCTTCGAAGGTAAGGCACACTTTTCGGACCCTCCTGTCCAATCTATTCCATAACAGCTCCGTAGGGTTTAGATCTGGACTTTGTGGCGGTCATGTAATTATTTGTAAAGTGCCATTACCTTGTTCTTCATTTAAGAAATAGTTATATATCGCTACAGAGTATTTGGAGTCGTTGTCTTGCATCAATACAAAATTTTCGCCGATTAGACGTTGCTTCGATGGTATTACATTTTCTTGCAGCACTTCTAAACAACCCTCTTTTCGCAAAATACGTTAGATTCGCTTCAAGTGTCCTGTACCGGCGTAGGAAAGACAACCCCAAACAAGCATAGAACTTCTTTATTGCTCGAGAGCTAGCACTACACAATCCTGCAGCATTCTTTAGCATTTCGTGCTTCTTACATAAAAGCGCTTTGATTGTTCGAATACCTCAAACTTTGACTCATCAGTCCATGGTACCCTCTTTCAATCATCCACTGTCCAATTTCTATGTGTTTCTGCCCACCCTTGTCGTTTTTGCCTGTGTGCCCATCGAAGTTCGGTTTTTTTTTTGTTGCAATGCGGCCGTGAAGATTTGTAGCTTTTAATATTCTTTTCTCTGTAGTAACAGAATTTTCTCACGGTCTGCACGATCGCGATTCATTTCGGTGGCGATTTTTGGTGCTGTCAGTCCCCTGTTTCGCTTGCTCAGCAATTTTATACGCTCATCGTCTGCGTGAGTTGTTATTTTCTTACCACATGAACCTGCCCAATCTCTTAAATGCCCGCGCGTTGATATCTCCGAATGATATCACTAACAGTCGATTTACTAATATATATTTTTTTGGAAATTTCACGCACTGAATAACCTTCAAGTTTGGCTCTGAAGTGGCGTTGGGGTGCCATAGAAGGCTGCAACAACTGGCGAAACATTGCAGCGTTATGCTGAGATGGGTGCCAAGCTACTCGGGGATCAAAGGAAACGAAATAGCTGATTTGCTAGCAAAAGGTGCCAGTGGACGACCATTCTCAGGTCCTGAACCGACGTGTGGGAGTACCTATGACAGTATTAAGACCTACGTTAGATCCGAGCTGGCCGCCAATCACCGGTCCTATTGGAACGGTGTAGACGGTTTAAGACACTGTCTCGGGATTTATTCACGTGAGGGAAGACTGTGTAAGGCAGTTCTAATGAGCAGGACCAAACTGAGAGCACTCACAGCGATCTTAACTGGACACTGCGCACTGAATAAACACATGCATCGCATGGATCTAGTAAACTCTCCTTCATGTAGAAAATGCGGGAGAGCAGAGGAAACTCCTGTGCACCTTCTTGTTGACTGCCCTGAAGTCTGCAGGGAAAGACAGATTCACCTTGGGGATGCTCAGCTTGACGGACCCAAGTTAGGAAAATTACCACTCGAGCGGATTATGGACTTTGTTGTTGAAGCACAAGCCGGTCGAGTGAGCTAAAATCACATGGGTGCACAATAGGCGAGGTACTGGCCGAGTTTGTTCTTTTGGGTTAAAGCCTCGCCCATGAAAAAAAAGAACTTCTTGATGTGAAGCAACAATTACAGAGCGCTTTTCTAAACTCGTCGGTGTTCTTCTTGGCATTTTAATAACTTTAATCCGGTTCACACAAAAAGATATTTAGAAACTAAAGCATTTACCAATACACAATACAGTTTCGGATGGTCTGCTCCGCCCCAAAGAGTCTTGTAAATTTATTATTTGCAATATTGTCTCAAAAAAGATCCCATTTCTGACGATGAGGATTATTCTAGAAATTACTATATTGGATTATAAAATATAATGTATTTTGAATCATTCTGTAATTGATATTTTTGGAAGTTTGCCTGTACAATTAGTAAGCAATAAACTTCGTAAAAGACCTAATATAAATGTTATTTATGTATAAAAGCAATTATATTATCTTTTAGTAGAGCCTATATTTTACTGGGCGCCGAATTAATATGGACGGTGGTGTACATAATATGTTAGTGCTAGAGTTACTAGACCACGTCGATTTGCTGAGGATGCATACAAGTTTATAAATAAAGTTCCCGACTTAATATGCGATGATGCAAAAATGATATGTTCAGCGTGCGATAAACTTTTGTAGTGCCGAGGTAAATTTAACTATAAAAATATATTAGAAGACCACTGCATGGATATAAAAAATGCGGCGAAAAAGCTTATAATGACTTTATTTTTGATATAAGTTTTATGCTTTTTGTAATTTACCATTTGTTTTACATCCTTCTAAAAACTAATTTCCTCAATTCTGGAATACATACAATTCCAAATAGAACTTACCATCGCCATCAATATTATAAAATGGCGTAGCCTCTGCGTGATAAAAGGAAAACAGCATTAAATTCGATTTAGATAATAAATACCTCTGATCATGTGTGGACGAAACTACAGACTCTAAAAAGAATTCTGTTGCTAATGTTATAATACGAACACGTTCAATTGTCATTCGCTGTGTTATTAGCTAATAAGAGATTAGAAAAGTATACTAGCCAAACAATTTTGAAGATGGTGCGGAATACATTGACAAAATATCAATTATCGCAAGATAAGAATTATTAATTCTATACCTCTGTAAAAATAATCTGAAGTTTTTCCGTCAAAATGTTCTATAACAGCTGTTTGCAACTTACTGTCGTCTATAAAACGACGTCCTTTAAGGTGTTTTTTTGTCAAATAGAAAACAAATAAAAATCACAAAGAGCTATATCCGGATTATACAGTAGATGTTTCAATTCTTGAAAGCCACATTCGCGGATGATAGGTTGTGCGGCAGTATGGGCGGGAGCATTGTCGTGTAATAATCACACACCTTTTGTCAATTTTCCACAACGTTTTGTATGGATACTGTCCTTTAATTTATGCAATAAAGACACATAATATGTGCCATTCACAGTTGTATTGCGCTCTTTAAAGTCAATTAGCAAAATGCCCTCACAATCTTAGAATATTGTGGTCATCATCTTTTTCGTTAATTGAACGACTTCCTCTTTTCTGGGACGAGGTTCATCAGGTCGCTATTGCATGGACTCCATTTTCGATAGAGCATCGTAAAACAGAACCATTGTTTCATCCCTTGGGATAATGGATTCCAAAATCGATTTTGGGTCGTCTCCACACGTGTTTAAAAACGACCGCGCACACTCGACTCGACGTTCATGTTGGAGAGCAGAAAGAAGTCGCGGTACCCATCTTGCACTAATTTTATTCATATTTAAATGGTCATGGAGAATTCGGCGTTTGTTATCACCGCTAATTTCTTCGCTTTCAAACGATTATCTTCTAGCACTAGATCTTCAATAATTGAAATTTGTTGAGGCGCTATCACTTCAATTGGTCGACCCGACCGTTCAGCATCTTCCAGGGATTCTTGCCCCAAACTGAAACATCTTATCCACTTTTTTTTACAGTTGAATACGAAGGAGATGAATCACCGTAAACGCCGTCTAAACGTTGTTTTATATGATTAGACGTCCTTTTGTTAAAAAATTGATGATCGCGCGGTACCCAATTTTCATTACTCAGACATGATTTTCATGCACTGGTCACATTGGTTGGCTGGCTACTAAAAACTACTACCCTTCGAATCGTCATATTTATAGTGTAGACCTCGCGTATGTATATATGTACGTACATGCATGCCGTAACGGAGTTTGAACACAGTTGTTAGGCGGAGAATTTATGGCACCTACCTCGTACATACATTATGACTGTTATGCTCAATAGTCTTCGACGTATATAGTCCTAAGAATGCAACGCTATGGCAATGGTTAATATACAGCATAATATGGAAATTACAATACCATGAAGGTGTACGAATTTTTTTATCAAATTTGGCAGAAACGTGTAACTATTCAAAAGTAATAATTGTTTATAATTTTAAAGAGAAAAATATCAACACGTTTTAATTCAATTTTTATTAATGATGTGTTGTGAAAAAATGGTTTGTTTTCAGGTTCCAACGAGAGTTGATTTCGGATGGCTGGATTCAAAGTTTCAAGTGTTGACCATTACACCATGGAGCTACACAGTGACAAATATATATTTGAAGAAAGGACAGTATTTCCTACAGAAAGGAAACTGGAAAGTTGGATTAGCTACGAAAAAATAATAATAAAGTGAAATTCAATACCAACGAAATAAACAAAAAGTACTGTCAATATTGGTCAAAGAGGAATCTTCTAAGATGGAAAAAGTCCGGATTAACTACACATAGAAATTGAATGTACGCTGGTAAAATTACAGCAGTTAGCATTGGACATTTTTGAGAAAGAACATTTAGATGCCGACAGTTGTCGGCGATCTTTACGCCAGAAATTGTTTCAGAATTAATGGATTTATTACAAAAACTTGGGACAGCTAAAGATAAACTCTGCCGTCTAAAAATATTAATAAACCGCAGAACACATATCATGTACAGAGAAAAGTCAGTTAGTAAGTCACAAAAAGCTATTATAGAAATAGTAGAGAAACAGTTATCCAAAAACTAATTTTATTTTTCAACAAAGTCTCCATCTACATTAATATACTTCTCCCATCGCTTCATCAATGCGCCAATGCCTACTGCATAAAAGCGTTTGGGTTTCCGTCTGAAACTCGTGCATATTTCTTGTTGAAAATTGTTATCATCCGTGAAGTGTTTGTAGCCAAAATGCTTTCTGAGTGGACCACACACACGATAGTCGGTTGGAGCTGGGTCGGGACTGTAAGTGGGATGTTTAAGACCCCTAATTCTGCAATTCTCGCCTGAGTCAAGTGAGCCGAATGCATCCTGGCATTATCGCGATGCAACAATATTCCTCTCGTCAGTAGGTGTGCAAATTGCATTCCGAAGCAACAACAAAACTCTACAGTATGATTCAGCAGTCACGTTCCCATTTCTATACTGGAAATAAGCTAGAAGTACTCCTTGAGAATTTCAAAACGCGGTAAGTATAGCCTTACCAGCTGAGGACACAACCATGTATTTCTTTGTTGTCGGTGAAAATGTATATTATACTAAAGCACGCTTTGTTTCAGGTTGGTGGTGGCACACCCATGACTCACCACCAGTAACAATCCTTTTAAACATGTCCCCCTCTTTAACTGTGTACCAAGAGAGATGTTACAAGGACAAGCTCATTCGAATCTCTCTGTTTTCCTTGATCAGTTGTCTAGGTACTCACCATGAGCAAACTTTTCAAAAATTCAAACGACCGTACAACAATTTGTAGGCTAAACCTTGAGAACACACTGTTACAGTTGCTACGCTGTCTACTGTTACCAGCCTGTCAGTTGAAATCATCTTTTCCACCCGTCCAAGTCTTTCAATCTGAACGGGGCGGCCGCTTAGCTGATCGTCAACAACTTTCGAGCACCCTTAAGAGACTTTTTCGATCCAGTTATACACGGCTTTCAACGACAAACACTTTTCACCGTAAAGAAGAGGCATCTCGTTACAGATATCTTTTGCAGATAGTCCTTTTGCCCAGAGATAACGTACAGCAGAACGCTGCTTTTCCACAGTCCACTCTTCGAGCACGGTCGCTATTTTAACACCGCCTGCGTACACGCACGCGCTCGAGTATCATAAACCTGGATTTTGTTGACACCTAGTGACAGAGAGGAAAATAGCTCATTGCTATTTTCAGTTTTCCCTTAGTAGTGACTTATTTAATTATTTTCCTCGTACATGTGTTGCCATTAGTCGCTCTCAACATGAATCTTTCAAAAGAAGATATCCAACACCTTATGAACCAAAGGTCAAGGATTATGGACCAGTACTAAGGCTTTTTAAAAGCCTCGAACTCTTCTAACCTTACAGGAGGTATAGATTTTTTAGGTAGTAGTGACTACAGTCACTATCGCTGAAGCCCATCATTAATAAGAATGTATTTATTTCCTCTTGAAGTAAATCAAGAGTAATGCACACATGAAATTTTGGTATCAATAAGACAGTTCGCTTACCAAGTTATATTGTTCATATACCATCTAAACATTCATGGGTTCTATAGGATATTTTGATGAAAGTTGCCTTATGAAGCGATAAAAATAACAACGGCAGATTTAAAATAAACAAAATTGAAGTAAAGGCAGACATTTATAAATGATATAAATGCTGTAGCGATTCAAAGTAATTTTATTCCTCAAATTAAATTGTGAGATAATGGGCTTTGTTAAGAAATAAGTGCTAAGGGAAATATTTTCTTAAGAAACACTAGCTGTGTTCTTAGAGTAATAAAACATCATTCACGTTCTTTTGTCATAGTAAAAATTTCATGAAGGATAGATAATTTTAATTTTATGCCTTACTACAAGAAGGTAAAGAAATTTTGACCATGTTTTGTCAAAGTTTGTTCACATGACCTATAAATAATGCTTAGTTACAAAAAAAGAAGATGGTTAGAGGTTCCACCGAGATTTGAACTCGGATCGCTGGATTCAAAGTCCAGAGTGCTAACCGTTACACCATGGAACCTTACTTTTAGCGAATTCTAATTTATAAAAATCCAGAGTACTAAAGCTTAAGACAGAATTGTAAGAGTATTTCATAAGGCTTTATTAAATATTATATAAAGCACATGTGTATTATCGATGACAGTAGACTAATAGGTGGGAAACATATTAGTAAACATATTTCTTGATATATTTCAGTAAGCATTGCATAAAATTACGATCTTTTGGTTTCTTATAAATGCATAAATGAACATAAGTATTATATGAGCACCTCTTGCGTCTATAATCTGTATAGTTGGTTGTCTACATTCGAATATATTCAAGAAGATTAATTTTTATGAGATTCGTTTTATTACTAACCATTACTAAATGTAGTGGTTTTAGATGGTAAACTATGATTTTTTTGTAATACTCTTGTACTTTCTTATAGTTTATCTACAGTAAACACATCTATTGATGATTAGTTTCTAGAAAAGCTTCTATAATAAAAAAAAATATGTATTTAATATAATTTATTTAAAAAAATCGGAGATAAATTAGACTACAGCATAATTTTTTCTGCCATTTTAATCGAATTGAATAAAATTTGGTGGGTGTGTAAATCTATACATAACATATATGATTGGCAACTACTTTATGATTGCTAAGAAAACAGCGTCTAGACACATACTGCTTTAGAGTGTAAAAAGTACCTACGAAAAGATTTTGCAATCTATTAGTTTTTAGCTTAATGTAAACTTATTCCCTAATTCAAAATGTATATGTGAAACTTCTATTTCAGATACCTTTGAATAGGAAATACCTATAAACAACGGACAATTTTGCTTCCACGGGATTTTAGAATAAGGTTTTCTTAATATTACCATCTTTTAATAACGGACCCTCTAAAATAATAATAAGACGCTGCATTTACCATTAAGAGATGAAAATATATTTAAAATTATCTATTAACAGAGGACAGACAACACGGAACTGGCTTAGTATATTGTATTAATTACTGTTCGTTTAAAATTCAGGTAGGGGACACATGTTAATTGTGCAATCTAACGCCGTTAATATGTAGTAATGATATGTAGTTTTGCCATCACAGAAGTTACACGTATTCATATTATGTATATAGCTCAAAGTACTTACGTTTGTGTAACTCCAAAATAAACTTATATAATCTCTAAACTACTCAAGTAGATATAAGAGACAATTGGTTCTTCCTCATCGATCTGCAACTATAAAAAATTTTAATTCTCAGAGGTACACAATCAATGCAAAATTTAATTGTTATAGCGGCTACCGGACAACATGATTTAAGTGTCAGAAAAGTTGTAGAAACGTTTACGATTATCTGAAAAAAATAAGCTGAATCGCCACTCAAAGAAAAGACACTAGAAGCTACTCAAAGTTTGAAGTTGATGGCCTTCAAAGTTTTCCATAGTTGAAGAATTTGATAGCCGAAAAACTAATTTGCGCGACAAACATTCTCACTGTCGATGAAACGGCTCTTTTTCCGCGCATTCCTGTAAAAACACTTGCATTAAGAGATGATAGGCGTGCAGGAGGAAAATGTACCAAGGAAAGATGCACAATACTTTTGCGCTCATATGTGAAAGTAGATAAAGAAAAACTACTGGTTATTGATAAAAGCAAGAAGCCTAGATGTTTCAAAAGATCCTACACGGATAAATTGCCATTCGATTGAGTTTCCAAAAAAGAAGCATGGATGACTTTGGATATTATAACAATTTGGGGACCATCTTTGTATAAGGTGTTTTAAATGCTGAGATTTATCTAGGCCAGCGCTTCTTAAATTATGGGGTTGTAAAACGAAATACTGGGGCAGCGAAAATTCAAACACTGAAATTACATGGTGGGTATATGCACAAATTTAACTTAAATTAATTTTATGTTAAATCAAGATTAGGCATAGTACGTACCAACATATTGGTGAGTACATACCTACAAAAAAATAATGTTAAAGTACACGGTTTATATATTTATTAGTGTTTTATTTCATAATCTATTAAATACTTGGGGTCGTGTTAAACCTCGTGATGAAAAAATGGGGAATTGAAAACCCTTTCACAACCATATGTAATATATGTATGAAGAATAGAATCATACATTGCCTCAAATAAATCATATTTCGAATATTTCTTAATTAATATTAGCATTGAAAATAATATTCTGTCTGCTGAGATATTTACGGTATATCTACAAACACTATGACATCCTGAAAAGTGATTTGAACTTACAAGGTCTAATAGCCATGACACTCGAGGGCGTATGTTCAAATCGTACCGAGACAGACACTTTTTCGGAAAATTTAAAAGCGTTGGTAATTACGAGGAAGATTATAATTTATGGTTGTAAAGAACCAACGAAGGCCTCCTATTAACTTAGCACGTATGTAATTTGGCTATATATTTTAATATTAATACTTTTAAATACAGTCTGATGTATATGCATGTAGATACATACATTGTTCTGTGTATTGTTGCGTTACATCATCAAGGAAATGATAGTTTTCGTATACAGAGTATATTTACAGAAGAATTCAATAAAATATTACACAAACTTGTCTGCTTGTAATGTTATAGTAGCTCCTTGTATACTGACTGCTTATTTCTTCTTTATTGGTCCAAATTGTGAAAATCCTTGTTATAATTACTTTATTTCCTTTCTTCGGTATTTTCTCTTGATCATTATTAAATTATTGATCTATATTACTTTTGTAACAAGGGATTTATTTAGAATTAATTATTCTAATCGAAAAACAAGTTTCCAAATTTTGTTACATCGTATATAATGTTACGTGTAATTTTGATAATATGGTCTAAATAAAATTATTCTCTCTCATATCTCTGGTGTATTTAATTATTACTGTTATGTTACATATACTTATTAGATTCTTCTTTTAATAACTGTAATCGATCATTATACCAAATATGTAATCAATCTGTTATATAAATATATAAACTGAATTAATTAACGGTAAATCTAAATAGTATGACGATATTCAAATGTAGTGTGACAGCATATGTATATTATGTCATTATTATCAACACCTTAAAAAAAAGTAATAATATAGAGCGCTCTTAAAAGAAACACTACGAACGTCAAATTACCAATACCCCTTCAATTATTGTAATATCGAGTTGGATAACTTTAGTAAACGTTGCTGCTTTGATATTTTAAATTATTTTGTAGGACTAATATTAAAAAGGATAAGGCTAATTTAAAGAGGACACTTGCACATACTCATATAATTTTTCCATCGTAAATGTGGCTGACATTTAGAAAATAAGAAAATAAAATTGTATAGAACCAGTAAGGGTTTAATTATGTATATCCGCATTTTATCCAAGGCTCGTAAAAATCATAGAACATTGAACGCTATATTTGTTTTAAATACAACCAAAGGCACTTTAAACACGATAGAAAAAATACTTCTGAAGGTATATGTATATATTTCGATAACGCTTTCCAAATACTACATAATCTTAAGGTAAAACAATATTATAAAATATTCCGACATTCAAAGATGCATTTCAGTTCCCAAAATGGCATCTTGGCCCAAACAAGAAGTAATATCTATCAAATTTTATTTACATCACTAAGTCATCAGTAAGAACGGATAACAACTACTTAATCACTTTTTTTAACTAAGTTATATTCAATATTATGACAACATGGCGTGTTCAGTCAAAAATCCTTTAAAGCATTTGTAATGTGTCGTGCTATATGTCCAATTATCAAAATTTAAACTTAATAGTACAGTAGAGTAAAACCGTCATAGTTGAGATCATGCCAACTGACTTGTAGTCAAATGGAGTTTTTGTTATTTTGTGTATTGAAGGAATTAAAGTGAAATGATCCATTAGATTTTGTACCTACAATATAGCGATCAACGTATAGTGCTTGGTGCTGGCCTTGTGTGCTGTTTTCAGTGCAAAAAAAATGCTAACATCTATTAGAATGTAGTAAAAACGGTATTGGTAAGGGTGATACTATACTTCATAATGGCAAACATATTGTTTATTTTCCACTACAGGATATTGCGAAGTGAAAACCTTTCTCAATGTATCAGCTCCTCACGAGATTTTCTTATGTGTGAAACAAAAGGTTAGTCTATCAAGCAGGAACAACATTTAACATAATAATGAAAGGTATCTATGCTTTTACAGACAAATGCGTTTAAATGAATTATAATGGACGTACAAATGCATTTTATGCGCAAAGTTTTCTAGCAATTGCATCAGGTGATTTTTTCTTTCTGATATTTAGTACTAAACCTAAAAGACTTTGAATATTGCAATTGTTAAATAATACGAAAACTCTCTATTGAGAGATATTATGTTGTAAATAAAGCGTAGCAAGAGTTGTACTTATCTGAAACAATGAAGCGATTAATACAAACATAAGCAGAACGCATGCATGAATGATAGTGGAGATACAAAGAAGAATGCGTTTTAATAGATTAAAATTTTGGACATAATTGCATAATAAATCTATATTTGATACGAATAATTAAATAAATTATGTCATTGTCGAACAGTCAGTACCTTGAAAATTCCCTTTATGTGATCATCTACAAATGGATTTGAATTTTAATAAAGGTATCGTATAAAAAAGATACGGTAGCGTGCGTAGATTCAGTAACTTCTAGTCAGCAGTTGAGCTAACACCATAGAACTAATCAAAATGTTAAAGTTGGTGAGTTTGTCATCAGAATTTCTTTCTATATCTGTTATTGGTAATCAATAATATCTATCAATTTAAAAAAAAGTTAGCGATTATACTTTTGAAAAGCTTTTTCTTGTGTTATCCGCTAAAGTGCTAAAATATCATTAATAGAATCTAATTTTCTATGACAATAGAACCGCTACATTATAAGTAAAATTGATATAGAAGAGACACACATTTTGGAATTTTAGAGAAAAGAACAGGTATCGGTGCCACATACGCTAATTTGTGAATAGCAACATTTACTTATTACATGATTAATATACAAATTTTAAGAATTAGATTATCTTTCATGAAATCTTTCTAATAAAATTGTAACATTTTTTTGTGTTCATAAATAAGTTTTGTTTGAGTTTTACTTTATAATGTTACAAAAAACCCCGCTAATAATTTAAAATTAATGAAAGTAGGCATTCAAATTATATTCTAAATAAAAAATCGTTGTGATATTTTAATATGCATTCAGAATTGATAGCACTTATGTCTAGACCATATAGATATTTATATTTTCTTTTTATTTTAGCTGCTTTCTCTGTTAGCTGTTCTTCTTTGCGTTGCTGCAGCACCTAAGCCAGACTACCTTATAGGAGCACCTGTAGCGTATGCGTCTCCATATGCCTACGGATATTACCCGTACGCTTACACATATGGATACCCCTATTACTATTCGAGTTATTACGCATACATCTAAAATTATGATCACACCTTACAGGATATGATGTTAAGTTGCTTAACATATTTATTATATTCTTTACAGTGATTATATTAATAAAGGTGTCCTGAATACAAACGATTTAATTTAATTGATTACCTAGCAGATAGACGTAAATGGTTGGTGATGTTCTACTTGTTTGTTGTGCGAAACGATTCTGTAATCGTGTCACAAAAATACTTAAAAAGTCGGAACATATCCAGCTTCCACATTAAATAGGAATTATTACAGTAATTTTCTAGAAACGAGAGAAATTGGGTTTTAGGAAACATTAGCACCTAGGTTTACTTTCATTGCCGTTTTGGGGCTCTTATGTATCTTTAAAATAAGCAAACTAAAACTAGTGCAATAATATAAAAAATAATTTATATCTCTCCTAGAAACAAAATACTTCTGAAAGACTATTAAAACGCAATACAACATCCACAGTTTCCCTTATTATGTCTACTTAAAATTGATATCTATTAGTGAATATTAAAATTAATACAACGTATTGAGAACTGAAATGGATGTGAAATTTGTGTTGGTAGCATATTAGTTAAAAATTTAGTATTAGTAGCAGTAGTATTAGTATTACTTAATTTCTAACGATAGAGCTATAGAGATATAATCTTTTCTTGGACTGCCTCATAAATTTAAGCTTTTGTGTGTTTCCAACGCGATAATTTACATATACAAGTATAAAATTCATGAATAGGGTTTACAATACGTATCTAAATACGTTCCCTAAATATCTTCCTAAGAATTTGAGAAAGTGCCACTTAATGAACTCTTGCCTATTATTATCCACCTCATTAATCATTCTGTACTGTATAGAAGATGGGTAGAAACAAGATTGAAAGACAGTAAATTCGTAGAATATTATTTGGACCGGTTACTATTGTAAAAAAAAATGTTTATCTGTATATGTAACATTTCTTTTGTGTTTACCTGTTAGTGCTGCACTTTAAGTTGTTGTTTGTATGCTCTTTATATTTCTTTCGTTATGGGTAAAACAAAGAACATACCAAATGAGAAAAACCTGCTTATAGAGGCATTATTGGGTACAAGAGTGTATTCTCAACGCACAATTGCAAAGAACTGAGCTTCTACTAGTCTACTATAGTATCGTAAGTGCTATAGTAGAAGAACAAATTAGGTATAGTAGAGAAACAATGTCATAACATGAAACAGCGGTTTTTTTTGGTGTAGGTAAT
Source organism: Trypoxylus dichotomus (assembly GCA_023509865.1). NCBI lineage: Eukaryota > Metazoa > Arthropoda > Insecta > Coleoptera > Scarabaeidae > Trypoxylus > Trypoxylus dichotomus. The sequence goes on along the minus strand of CM042074.1, from coordinate 38,399,612 downwards.
TTCATTGTAATTGCTATCACGCATAGCAACTTGGAGGATTCCTTCTGAGACTGGAATGTTCAAAAAGAATTTTCTAGATTCAGAACATCTGCTTTCATGTCGTGTTTTACCGCAACAAGTTCAGAAACAGCGAGTGAATATAAAAGTCATGTAATGATGATAACTGCTCGGGTATGTAATATTTTAATGCTGTTGTTAAATAGGACAATTGTGTTTTTCGTGAGTTGCTGATTTTTCAATTGAAGCCAACATCGCACGAACCTGAAGGTCGAAGCAGTGGCTATGGATAAATTCCCATTAAAAAAAAAGAAAAAGTGATGATTCATCATATAATGCAGCGTTAGTGACTATTAACATTTTTATTTCAGAGCCAGTTTTCGAAAAAAAGTCTGCAAAGCACATAGCAAATGCAACGACAAGTATTTAAGATTGGGTTGCTCTTGGATTGGGGAAGAAAATTGCCCGCAACCGAAACGTTGTTGTTGGCAGGTTATTGAAACGCAGTATACGTTAAAACGTTATATTTAAAGAAAGAATGTAAATGTGATATAGAAAGGAATGTCTGTTCCCGATGACGTTCGTTTATGCACTATTTCTTGTATCTGTTTCGTTCGTGAAGACTAAAGATAAGGTCGCGTTTATGCATCCCTTGCATTGGGGTAAACATCTTCGCGTGTGTATCGCACTAGAGCAGGTATCCGTAGGCATCTTACCGTACCTCTAACAAATATGCAGTATATGGTATAATTTTGGCAAATTATTCAATGATACCAAATAAACTTAAAAGGCACTTGGAATAAAATCACCGGCATATTACCCAAAAATATTATTTTCGTCCCAACCAATTTTACGATAAGTATTGAACAAGGTTCTCAAAATAAGTAACTATTTTATGAAACAAAATTATTATAATTTTTAAGAAAGATTAGGCTAACAGTTAATTTGTGCAATAAGTTGTATAAATCACAGATTACATTAATTAGAATTGTGCGCTTAAGACAATTTTTGCCAAAATATGCACTGCAGTGAATATTTTTAAAAGGGAATATTACTAGCATGTAGTTCTGTTTTTTAATTTTCTATTGTATTAGTTTTTGGAGCCCTGATAAAGGTTTCAATTAAACTGATAGCTTGGGATAGTGGAAAGAGTTTCTGTTATTCCACCCTCTGCAATTACGATAGATAAGTAATTTAAAACAAATAGTAGTTGATAACCCTATTTTCGATACCCTTTGAGAGTACAAGTAAAACTTTTAGAGTCGTAGATGTCCAGATAAAAATGATTATTTGGAATATGTAATACGTGATTCCAGTTTTTTTTCTCTATTTAAACAAACATGCATATGAACTAATGTAAAATAAATTATTGTACATCTACACTTCGTATAAAAGGTATCGCATAATTCATTTTTGTAGCACAAGAATGATTTTATGACTAGAGGAACTTTTGAATATATCCTAATATACTCAAAGAAACAATTGGCGTGATTATTTAAATAATACAGGGACCAAATGAAAACAGAAACTCATATTTGAAATTTTTATTAAGCAGATAATAAAAGAAATTATATTTTTGGAAAAAAATTACGGGATAATAGGTTAATACCCGATATTGCTATCCTTGGTTCTTATGATCGCTCGCATTTGATTTGACATGGATTCAATTAACGTTCGTATATAAACTTGATCTAAATTCTCCCACTCCTCACGGAGCGTATCTACAGTCCTACGTTGGCAACATGTTGGACCCACCGTTCTGTGAAGACAATCCCACACTTTCTATATTAGATTCATAGCGGGACTCACCGCAGGCCAATCTAAAACTGGAACGCCAATCTCGTCAAGGTTTTCCTGGACGATTATTGCTACATGGAGTCATGTATTATTATGAATTAATAAGAATTCGTTACCCATTATTGGTGCATATACTACTACATGATTTTGTGATGGCTCCCCAAACCACTAAAATTAAGCGTCAAAATTAAGCGCTCACTGTCTCGTCTGTACACTGATATTAATCTACCTGAGGTGTAAAGACTAAATCCTGACTCATTTGTGAAGAGTGTATTGGCCCAGCCATTTATTTCCCAAATGTTCACTAGAAAACTTTAAGCAGACCACTCGGTGATTCCTAGTAAGGCAAGGAGCTGTAATGGCTACTTTGGCTCTTATTTCACTCTGACACAATCTATTACAAACGGTTTGGGTAGTTATCCGAGTATATCTGACTGTAACAGATCTGTAATTGCCTTCCAGTTACATGCCTCCGACATAATGCTTGTAGTCTCAAAAATCGATCATTTTGGGGAATAGCATAGCTTGAACGATCTGGCATCAATTTTCGTATGTAGCTCCCTATTTCTCTGTATGTGGTTACTGTCTTAAAAACACTTGACTGATTAATATTCATCAAATTAACCACGTATGTTTGAGGTCGCCTATTTTTGATTAAAGCAACTATTCCAGTCACTTGTTAAATAATCCATGTGTATATGCACTTTTCTAAAACGTTTTCTGTAATAACAAAAAAGAACTCATTCAAAAGCTAGTTGTATGATTTTCTTTGTATACTCGTAGTCGGCGCACATATGGCACACATACTGCGGACGTATACAAAATATCTCAGTCTATAAAAGCCTTTTCGTAATCTATGCGACACTTTTTTGAAGGAGTGTACATATACGTATATATCAAAATGCTTTCCTTAGTATGAAAAATGGTCCATTTTGATATTCACTGTCGTATCGTTTAATTGCTTCTGATTTGCATATTTTAAAGGTTAAACGTAAATCATACAACGATAGGATGTAATAAATATAGATGGTAATAACCTCATGTAAACTAAAATCGACGTTAAGGGTAGAATGTATTAACATAGAATGCTTGTATGGTAAAATTCAATATATTTTGATATTACTAATTGAGTATCTGCTCTAGATAAATAAGATCTATGACGTCTATGGATATGTCTGTGACATGTACCTCTTTATGAAATTAGAATAGACATCGTCAGAATTTAATTTTGAAAATGCAAAATAACGGGAAGTATGCTACTTTGTCCTGAAAAAGTCTAGCCATAGAAAGGGGAAAAGGCGAATTTCGCATATTCACAAAACCAATATATAAATATTCTAAAAGGGTACTTATTTAAGCAATTCACAACATATTAGGCCCCTGTTGCTAGACTAAACTTCAAATTAGATCATTAGATTATTAAAGTAATCCTTAACACACGATGAAAAATTGCTCTACGTTGTGTATACTTACGGTATGAAATTAAACAAGTTTTTATAAATGTACAATTTTTCAAATTACCTTCAATAGTTAACTCTCCTCGATGCATATTCCCCTAGAATATGAAAACGAAAATGTATTACATCGACTCTTCGTATCTAACGCAATACATATATCAGGATGTTACTCTGTAGACACAATTTTAATAGTTAAATGTTACACATGGTTCAGAACCATTATCATTAAAAAACTCTTTAATATACAAGTGGACGCGTCACATTTACATGCTAATACTTCCAAATTTAAGTGTAAACGACCTATACAGGATCTACAAGAATCTCATTTTTTTAAGAAAAAGATACATATACATGCAATAACATTGCAATTTAAGCAATTACCGTTAATATTTGTACTAAGTACAGGAGATTTACATTAATGTAGACTCTTGGTTGTACTTGAAGGTGTCATATATTTCATAAATAGGCTTGTTTGGCCTCATATCGGGAAGACATACAAATACCAACTGTTACATCACCTTGGTCACGTCACTTGCTCTATTTTTTATAAGAGCAAAAAATATTTGGCCGAAAATCGTATAAAAAGAAGACGTTTTCTGGTCAAAAGTATCAGTTCTCGCAGATCGCAGCAAGTGAATCGAATCAATATGTACAAAGTAGTTAGTGTTTCAACTTAATAATTTTGATAAATTATAGTTATGTTGTACCTTTGTTTCAGATTTTATGCTTTGCTCTTTTTGCTTTGGCTTCGGCCGCTCCAAAAGCGAAGCCCGGCATCTTCGGTGAGACATTGGTATCTACTCCAGTTGTCACTCCATTAGCTTCAGTTGGTTCAGTCGCCCCAATTACATCTGTTGCATCGGTGGCTCCGATCACTACAGTTACTCGCGTAGCTCCTGTAACTGGTGTAACTGGTTCATTAACACCCGTAGCTCCAATTACATCAGTTGCTACGCCTTTGACCTCTATCCAAACGGTGGCTTCTCCCTTAACTTCCTTGACCCCGTTGACACAACCCATTACGTCAGTATCTGGGCCAATTGTATACTCTGGATACCCTGGATACACTGGATATACTGGATATACTGGATACCCATACATACAGATTTAAGTTAAATTTCTGTAATTTGGTAGATGATGTAATTTTACATTAATGAAATAAAGAGATATATTCATATTCTGCGTATATAACAAAATGATTGTCTTATTAAATCAACATACCTTTTGAAAAATTGATAATTTTACAAGTATTTCGCCATATCCTTACAAAAACAGCATATCAAAAATATGGAATATCAATTAAGCAATTGATGGTAACGATAATAAATATCTCTCAGCAGGTGATCCATTTTGATATTATATCGAATATTGCGGAATCATTGAATATTTAGTGGTTGTGAATGTTCCTCTTCATTGAATAGGAAGTATCATAGTAGAATAAGAAAGAAATATAACACAAATACAAGGAAAACAAACCATTAATTGAATACAATAATCAAATAAGAACTATATGGCGAATATTGACAATTAAAACTATATTTCTATGCATACGAATGCTTGGTGTCTTTGGTCCTTTATGTATCACATATCTTCTTTTTGGAAGTGAATATTACCTCCAAAGAAATATGTTTAATGAAGATCGCTGCTTATTGCTAAACGTACATAAAACGCCTAAAAACATATTTTTCAAATTAAAAATTTATCTCTTAAAGAACTCAGGTATCCGGGTTGAAACCTCATTATAATTGCATGAGTCTGTTCACGTTTCGCTGCCGGTTGCATGGGGCTTCTTCTAGGATGCTGCATGTCGTATCGCTGCTATGAGAAGAAGTTGTTTCTGCTTCTCGGTGTTTCTCGGTATCCCAATATACCTAATATACTTCTAACCTGAACCAACACACTAAGTATTCTTCATGCATTTTCAACTAAAGATGGTTAAGATCCACTGATATTAGATTTTTCCTGTATTTTCCAGCTAACGATTAGTAAATCATATGTTGTATATTATAGAATCGATCCATCGCGTAAAAAGGTTTTGGATAGTAAAATATTTCTCTAAATAACTATACTACCAATAGCATTGCAACACTCTCTTCTTTTCATTTATTCGTGATTAAAACTGAAAAAGTGTAAGTACTTTTAAATTTTTAAGTATTAGTGAACTTATAAATGCAGACACATCGTTTCTCGCGTTTTTGTGCTTATTAAGTGTATTTAATATTATGAATACGCAAGGCTAACAAAAGTAGTACGTCTATTCTACTTATCTCTAAGATTAGAATATGATAATTTTTAGTAGAACAAAATAAAGAAAAATATATAAGCAAATGTAAAAAATGTATTCCTTATTTGCGTGATCTCGTAAATATATTTGGTTTATTTGGTGTAATTGGTTATTTAATATATGCCTGGATGGTATGGTATAGAAAGAAGTAGTAGTTAATAAAGGACATATCGTTCTTGCTTTAATGTTCTACGCTACTCATCAGTATCCTATATTAGGAGTTATTTATCATCAATTTTTCTATGCTGTACCAATACATTGGGCTCCTTCTTACATGTAAACCTCTAAAGTTTTCAGCCAAATTGCGTCTTCTCAAAATTTAACTAACAGTAAGGCGCGATATAAGAGACAGATTTTAGCGCGGTTTTAATGCAATCGATAAATCAAGTCATTTTCGTTGTTCCTGGCATCCATCAATTTTAGTGCCAAAGTGCAGTCCAAATATTATTTGATCACCAAATTATTGGCGTAAAACAATTATTGCGTCTGCGAGTACGTAAGACGTAGCACCATTCTGCTGAAACCACATGTTATCTCCGTTGTACAAAAAGTAGTGGAGTCATGTTTTTATATCGAAGTCCTTTGGGGATGCAATGGCTTTTTTACAATTTCTCGTGAATTTTCTTCGCCTCAGATTCAGTCATTTTATTTGTCTATCCAGTTGAAAGTGTTTCTCATAGCTAAATATGTTTTTTCTTGAAAAATTAACATCGTCCATTTTTGTTGTAGCCCAATTTATTAAGTAACGGCATAATTTAAAGTTTGCCTGCGTTAAAATGAAAATATTTATGCAGAATGAGGTGGTTTTAGGAATGTTTATTGTTGAGGGTGACGACGAATTGATGTTTTTGGACCTTCGACAACACGAACGTTTACAACCGTAATATTTTCTTTTGAACTACCACTGCGATGGCGTGTCTTGCTTAATTCATCCTTTGTCATACCAGTTTCCTCGAATTGTGTAACAATTTTGCAAATAGTCACATGTAATCGACAATTTCCTTTTCCACGCCTTCTACAGAATTTTCTTGCAGCTTCTGTATAACTTTCATCCAATTTAAAATAATTTTTAATTCGTAACTATAATATCTCTATTTGCCATCTGTCAAATAACGTGTTTTATCACAAAAAGTGTAAATGGCCGTAAATAAAAAGTAATCTCAAATTCGAAGAAAGCCAGATCTTTTATGTTATGACAGTCTAATCACATTACAATAATAGTAACTGATGCTAAGCATTGATTGATTCACCTTTAAGTACATAAGCAAAACAAGTATTCATTTTATACGTAGCGGTTTTGTTCCACAACTATATATAAACGTAATTACATAATATCTAATGTTATTTCCTTTAAATAAAATTCGACAGACGAGATATCTCTGAACAATAAAAATGTGGTTTAATAAAAATCATCATCTGGAAAATTAATACACATAATTAAGGATAATAAATCAATTAAAATGCAATTAAATGCAGATTTAGATATAATTCTTTTCATAAAAAAATAATGGTAGAATAATTAGTACACAATACATATATAACTTATTTACTATAAAATAGTTTCAATTCGTTTCTTATTTATATTTACTTCTACGTCCACCTAACACAAAATCATTGTTAAAAATAAATTTATCGCAGATCCTTTATAGAAGATGGTCGTTAGCGTGACATTTAACGAAAATCAGGTATTACATCATCGTGAACGAATTTTGATCTATTTGGACGAATTACTAGATCAACATTTGCCGATACATATTAGTACAATAAAGTGACTAATACGTAGCTAGCAGAGACAATTTATAAAATATCACAGAAAACATCAGAATCGTATCGAATTGAATAATAGTCATAAATTATTGAGATGTCTGAATGCTTAAGTTTATAGGTATTATTTAATTTATTGCCGAATATTTCAAATGTTAAGAATATGTTATAAAAAGATGTTATATATCGAAGTAGTATATTATTTTCTCATGATAAATCGGCAGATAAATTTCTGGTTTTCAGATTATAAATATTTCTCACTACGCATTCGATATTATTATTATATATACACCAGCGCAACCGAGCACTAATTTTTTCGTACGCTTGAATATGAAAGACAAACGGTCTGCTGGTATTGGCGAGATTCCTGTTTGTACAGTTAAATCATGTACACACCGCTTCACAACCAAAACTTTTCCACAACAAATAAAGCTAGTTACATATATAAAAGAGGTGAAACCAACAAGTTTATTAAGTCTAGGACTATTTCTTTATTAAGAAGTTCTGCTCAGATCTTTTAATATTTATTTTTTGTAGATTCACTCCCTTCCTTGAGAAAACAAAATTTGCTTGTCCAGTTTGTAGCATTTGCACAAAAGTTTAAATCAACTCAGGCTAATTGATACTTCAGTTCGCAAACTATCATGTAGCGTATTTTTGAACTTAAATGTGGATCGCTCTATACTGCTAATCAAACTCAATGAGTACGGCATTCGTGATGTTACCAGTAACCACTTGGTCATACCTAAACAACAGAATGCAATTAGTAATCAGATGTGGGAACTCTATGCGATCACAGCATAAAAAGGGTTTACCAAAATGAAGCGTTCTAGACCCTCTATTATATCTATATATATATATAAACTAAGTAAGCTTAAACCATATCTGACGGGCTACTATTTGCAATAAATGATAAATGCATTTTTGGGAATTATAAAAGACTTCAGCCAAATTTCATTGTTATGTGTTAAATTTTAACCAAGCGTAGATAATATCACAATAGTTAACAGTTGTAACACATGCAATAGGATGGAGTAAATTATACCTGTCGCAGCCAATATCAGCAGCAACAATAGCAATCCATTTTGAAGTATGGGAAAGTAACCTTCTAAGAATAGGATTGCTAAACATTGGACAAAGAAAGGATTTTTAATATATTTAAAGTCTGTCAGAAACGGCCAGGTACTTCCAAAGTCACAAAGCGTTGAAATCACGGCAAAAGCAGTATGTCAAATGCATACCTTCAAACAATCAAAATTCAAAAACAGTTTCTGGTGCTCTTTTAATAGAGATTGGAGAACGTATCATTGCTAATGTTGTAAAAGAATATGAAGCTCATCATGAATTTCAACTACCAATAAGAAAAATACTACAGAAAATGAACAAAACATTCTTGAAAAATAGCCCCCGAAGAATTGTTAATTCTATTAAATAATAAATGAAAATGAAGATCTTTCTCATTTTAAAGGGCTTCTGTAATTGCTATTAAAAGGATCAAGCTTTCAGTAAACGAAAAAGAAGCAGTTTTTCTCATAAAAATTTTACATTTGCAGTTACCAAAGGGGGAGTTGAAATTGTATTTTAAGGGGGAAAGATGAAATTATTACACGGAGAACAACATTAATCTACTATTTGGATAATACGTGGTTAATGCATGACATACAGTGATCAAAGTATGGACAATTCAATCAGTTCTTGTCACAAGAAGGTAAAGTTTTTGTAGAAGTCATTACACACATAAGTTCAGATGAGAGACTTGAATAAAAAACAATCAGGGATTATCATAAACACATGAAGGCAGAAAGATTTGAAAAGTGGCAACAATATATCTTACCAAATTTAAACGATGATGCAGTTATAGTTCCCGACAATGGTCCTTGCCATAGTCAAGATTCCAAGGTATATACATTAGGAACCGTAGTTTTCGATTTTTATGTCAATGTGACGTTACTACTATATCTGTTCGGCGATTCTAATATAAGTATAAAGTATACAAAAAATTGAAATTGGGGCAATAGTTATTACATTTTAACACGTCTTGCTTCTCAATGAATGTAAGGAATTGTCCCATCATACGATTCACAGGCCACACTGTTTCTAAATGGTCGACGTCTGTAAACTTCATTTGTTAGGAGTTCAATAAATTATCAACACCTCTATATATATCTGACCCAATTGTAAAAAAATACACACAAAAGTTGTGACAGTACTTCCTACGATGTTGTGTAATTGATATTCCAAAATCATTTTGTTAAAATGTTGCAACGCAAGTATCTTTTCTTAAATAATAGTGAATGGTATTTATCCAGAATACAATTAAAAATAAAGTTGTCGTAGTGGCTTTCAAGTTTATTTAAGTATATAAACTGTGATACATTTGAAAGTCATAATTATTCATAAACAAGTAGACTTGAATAATATACTAAGGTATTTTTTCAGGTTAAGATTCTAACCAATTTAAATATTTAGATATCCCATCAAAGGAAATTGTGTTGTCTTATTGACTCTAATTTCAGTAGTACACATTCACAGAATGTTTCCATCCAACTCTCGATCTTTACCAACACGTACAAGTTTTTCCTTGTATGGCTTGAATTTATTTTTCCCTAATGTTCTCTGGGTTGATATACGAGATATCTCATTAGCTTGTATTATTTTTAGAATGTTAATTTTCGGAGTGTCTGTACTACCTGGCTTTGATTGTTCTTGGTTTCTGTTCTTCTTTCTGGCTTCTTTACATCAGGTTTTAGGCACTTTGCCTGTTACGGATATCATTTATGTCGAAGATGTTTAGTTCTGTTCTTACATGTCTTATTCTAACAGATCTTGTGCAACTTTTCACACTTCTTAAAAATTTCATCTTTTGTGTCTGTATACTGCTTTCTTGATTTTTCGTTGTCCATGTTTCTCTACCAAACAAGAGAATTGGCGTTGCTCTCGTCCTGTAAAATTTTATATGTGTAAACCCTGTGTAGGTCTTACTCAATAATGTGGATATCCTTGGTGTTTCATAGTATCCCATAATTTACATCTGTTTACATTATCGAAAGCCTTGTCGAAGTCTATAAACCCTATGTGTCTTTCTCTGTTGTGCTTTTCCATAATTTGTTGTAGAGTGAATATTCCATGTGTGGTTGATCTGCCTTTCTAATGCCTATTTATTCTTCTTCTATTAGTTCTTTTGCTATGATCTTCAACCCGTTGTTTAATATTCTGGCGTAGATTTTATAAGAGCTGTCTAATAGGCTGATTCCTCGGTAATTTTGAGGGTTATTTTTATCGCTTTTTTGAAAAACCACATTACTTTCGATCTTTTCCAATCATCCGAGATAATACTATTTTTCCAAATTTATTAAATACACGTGGGAGTCTTAAGTGTACTATAAGTTTCCCGTATTTCCAAAGCTCAGGGTTGATGCCATCCATACCGGTCGCTTTTTTATTTTTAGTAGCCCTCAAAACTTTTGTCAGTTCTATTAAATCTATATCATCGAAACCTTTTGTGTCTACTTTTTGTATTGTTGTTTCGTCAATATGATTCTTGTGCCACAGCTGTTCATAATATTTTACCCAATGTTTATCGAAGTAACTCCCTTAATTTGCGGCTTTTAAAACTAATTTTCTATAGAGTCCGATGTAAAAGTTTCTTCACTGTTGTATGCGTTACCTTTTTATTTGGGTGCCGTTGATTAACTAAACGCCAAACAAATAATAACCACTTCGTTGTGTATTTCATCATTTTCACCAACAATTAACACAATTTCAGTTTTATCTTCTTCCCTTAACTTTTTCGGCATATCAAAATGACAATACACACCTAAAAATAAACAGTAATTAGTAAGTGCGATAAGTATGACACTGTACTGTATTGGTATAATATATATAGCCCGTGACAGTAGAGTATATTTCATGGAAAAGTAATAGGTATCTCTGCTAATTGCTTCTTGCGGACTTTATAATATGGTCTAGAGTCTTTACTATATTTTTGGTGGGAACGCTATCAATGCAGTCGCTACGAAAACAAAGATTGGAAAGAAAGATTGAGAGTACAATAGCATGCTACTTGTTTAAGTAACATGCTATTAAAAATTGAAATCCTTTTTTAATTCAAAAAAGATAACTACGTTACAGTGAAAGCTAATGGAAAACTTATTATTCCAACGAAAAAGCATTTAATAGAGGAATAATAGAGAAAACAAAACAGAATACAAAAATGAGTAATTTTTGCTTTCAATTTATGTGATCACAAGTTTTCTGTACCCCTAGAATTCTGAACGATTCGAATAAACAAAACATTCGTAGTTAATCTAACAGCAGTGAAGATATAAATTTTATGGATGATGTAATGAATTTACTTCTACCTGTCTGTTCTCCAGACATGCAAAAAACTATCCTCTTGCGATCATAAACGTTCGACAAAACAATTCTATTTACCTTGAAGAGGACTTGTTGTTGCAGCCTCTTTAGTATAAATAGAATGCAACTAAACGAAGATGCAACAGTTACTCTTGTGTGGTTAATTGAAGATGATAATGAATAAATTGGTAAGTACACTTTGCTACAGCATATTTCCTATAACTGAAAATAATTACTACTCATTTATAGATCTTCTGTGCAGTACTTTTGGTGGTAGTTCAAGCTGCCCCCAAAGGTAACCCTGATGCAAAACCGAGTTTACTTGGGGGTGTTATTGCTCCAGTAACAACTTATCATGCGATAGCGCCAGTTGTGCCTCCGATTCATTCAGTGTATACCGTACCTATTCATACAGTATACTCAGTACCCAAAATTGTTCCAATTACTTACTCGAAAACTCTTCATCCAGTTATCTATTAAAGGATAGGAAAAGTTTCCGTACAGGGCAAAATACATATTGTAATACTTATTGTAATAAATTTATATTGAAGCAATATATATCTTTTGTTTTTACCTTAAATTGGAAGTGTTTGTATATTGTAATGTAATTTGAAGTGTTTGTTTTGAAACTTGCCCCTCTTTGCCGAGACTACTGATTAGTCTAGGGGTCGATAACATAGTAATTGCATGCATAGAAGTGCTTATTCTTTAAATTAATAAACAGTTTTTATTTATTAATTAGTCATGCACTCCGACAATAAAACAAATTTTGTTAGCATAAATTCGACTAGCTTCATAGAAATTCTTATTGATGAGTTTGTAAGCAGTGGTATTGATTGAAGATTCATGCCACCATCAGCGTCTCACTTTGTCAGTATATGGGAAAGAAATATTAAATCTGCTAAAACTCAAAGCTTATTGGTACACAGCTTTTGTCATACAAAGGAATGAGTACTTTATTAATTCAAATTGGAACGTTGCTGAATTCTCGTTCACTTGGTGCTTTAAGATCTTAACCTTCAGAACCAGTTGTATACACTTCAAAAACTACCTGCAGTTGATATCTGATCGAATATCAATTACATGAATCGTTCCACGTTGATTGATTGTATGATATAGGATCTTTGGAAACGTTGAATACCTGACATGTTTACAATCCAAGGAATGGTAGAACATTTCGTAAAAGTTTACAAAATTAGACACCATTGATTTGCTACATCAAGCGAACGTACCTCATTTACACTGACCAAAATATATGGCGCGAAAAATAAGTTTCGAGAGTAGCCGTGGAAAAAAAATTGAAACAAGAAAATCAAAAAATCTGAATATTTTCTTATTTAAATTATTCTTCTCCAGTTTCAATACATTCATTACAGTGATTCAAATGCGTGTTGTAACTCATTTTCAAGATGTCTAAAAGAAGAACATCCTTTTAACTTCAATTTTAATTTGGGGAATAGAGATAAATCGTGCAGATCCAAATCAGACAAATACGGCGGATGATTCAACATAGAGACTTGATTTTATACAAAAATTGACGAACAATTAATGAAGTGTGACTAGGTGCATTATCGTATAATATACACCAGATACCTGGATTACGATATTCGAGTCGAATACGACAAATTTTGGCCATCAGATGCTTCAAAACTTTGAGATAGTATTTGCCAGCACTTGCTTCTCCAGTTGGAACGAATTCCCTATGGACGATTTCTCTGCTTTCGAAGAAAGTAATAAGCGTTGTTTTGATTTTTGATGGAACTTCCGGTCTTTTCTTTTCGAATTCTATTCCATCTTTTGACGGTTGGTTTTTGGGCTCGTACCGAAATTACTATGTTTCATCATCCGTAACAATTGATCTCAGGAAGTTTTGAACATTTCTGATAGCTGAAACTACTTCTGTAGAATGACAGGCATCTATATTTGGCCATCAGTTAAACTGCGTTGAATAAATTTTCCACAGACCTTTGTTTTGCTCAAATCCTCGTGAAAAACGATTCGGATCGAAGCATAGCGATCATTTTCGATAAAACCAACTGAACTGAAATTGGCCTTCCTTCACAATTATCTTCTAACCTCTCTAAAATATTTATTCTACTCAAACAATCATTGCCGTACATTTGCTGCATCAACCAGAATATTTCCGATGCACTTTTACCAAGTTTTACGTGGAATTTAGTAACTGGTCTTTGTTCCAATGATACTATTCAAAATCGACATAAAAGTTATTTTGAGAGAGCTGTCATAACTTTTACTATTTAACAACTGATTGAAGCAAGTTGGTACTATCGGAAAGAACAGAACATAATAAATTTCAAACGTCAACCTAAACAGATAGATGGTGATACTAGTTACTCAGGTACGGTTTTCAAGCCTCGGATTTTAGCTGTCACACTGTGTAGTTGAAGTTTTCAAAAATGTTGCAATAGGAGTAACGACAGTTGAAATGAAAACTTGTGGTTTCAAATGTATTGCAGATTTCAATACTACACTCAGAGAAGTGTTTCCTTGGATCAAGAAAATAGATTTTCTAGCAGAAATCTGTCTCTATTCAAGTAAATAGTTTTTCTTCAAGACTAAAAAAATATGCAAAATAAGAAAATAATATTCTTCAAATTATACTTGCATCAAAGAAATATTTTCTTAGCGTTAGAAAATCAAATAAATGCAAGACAGAAAAGCGCTTTCTCGAAGTAAATCATTTAGTCCTAAGATAAGAAAATGTTAATGAAATTGTGGTTTAAATATAGGTTTAACACAGTAGTTATTATCTCCCCCAATGACTTAGTGGTAAATAAATCGAGTTCGATCCTCGATACGACAGTTTCACTAATAAAAAGAATATATAGGCAATACAAAGAAATTTTGTTTCACTACACATATATAATTCTCTTTAGCGGAGAAAAAAATGCTGAGAAAATATTTCTATCGATTTAAAACAGTAATTTTTTTGTGGATAGCTGAAATGATTATTTTCTTGAATGAAGGTGGGACAATCTTGATGCAGCAAATGTTTCTCTGCGTGTACAAACGGCATAGTTTTGTACTAAAAGATGCTTTTTGATAACTTTCATTTCATTAATTTCTTTATCACAACCTATGGTTTTCTAAATGCATTAGTTGACCGGCTTACTTGGTGTAGGATTTTATTTATCATGTTCATTTAACCCCAACAATAACAATAATCTGTAAAAAACGCAATTTTGCTTTTTTTGTTGATTTATTACAGTATGTTGACAACCTAGTTTATGCGGATTTTCTTATAAATAATGTGTATGGTAGTACTTTTTACCTTGGAAAAGGCAGTATAGCATCGCGTTTGAAAAATAGTACAATGAATATTGTGCCTTTTATTGTATTATTAAGAAAAAAGACTATTCAATTTTTTGAAATTTTGATGCGAATTGTACATACTTTGGCAGTCGTATATTCCCCTATAATAATAGAAATTGTGGTTTCAGTATATAACGTTATTTACCTGAATAATTTCTTTGCGTAACCCAAGAAAATATTTGCATTCCCAATTTGGCTACGAAATGATGCATCAAAACATCACGAAAAAATTAGAGATTATCTTTTAGAAAGGTAACAATTACGTACCAGATTTAAATGAATCAGGGTCTATGTTCAGACACTACATAGAAGAAGGTTGACCTAAAAATAAAAAGTCGATCTGTTTTTGGAAAATCATAATATTTACTCATATATTTAATTTATTGTTTAAATTGTATAATAATGATATGAAAACTTTCGAGCTACGTTTTGAAATCAATCTTTCGTAAATGTAACAGCTTTATAATGGCTTAATTTTCGATTTAATGAAAAGGTATCGTTGTTGACAAGTCCAATAAGAATGTAATTGAAAATGTCATAAACATTTCCAACAGCCACACAATAGATGATATATTTCATCATCATATTCCGTATTATGTATGATCATATGTATGTATACATTTGTTTGAATTTTAAACGTTCTATGTTTCATAAAGACTTTATACAAATACATCGTAATGCAACAATATTAATTCCATCTAGTCTAACTCATACTAAAAATTGAGCATTCCTGCACTTACTAGACAACCATATCAAGTACCTACATTTCATTTAATTTTGGTAATAATCCCAAGCGTTAACAAGATATAAATGCTATTTGTATATGCTGTGTAATGAAATTTTCCTTATATATAACTAGTAATAACGTGTACTGCAGTATGTTCCCAAACTTCTTTTTTATTACTACGATATCCGGTAAAAATGCGACAGGTAATAGCTAGTTCGTTCGTGTCATCGTAGTAATAGTTAAAATATTCATCTCAAGTTATTTATAGGCTATTTGGTATTTGGATTAAACTTATTAGTATGACTAAATTCAAAATTTCTGCACAAAAAAAGTGTCACTCTTCTCTGAGAGGAATATTAAAATTAACCATAAATTAACGATATTTTCTTAGGCTCGACGTCGCCTTGAAAACATCTTGAACACTCTAATTTTTCAATACGCGATGATCCAGCCCAGATGTTATCCTATAAAAGGCAAATGCGTTGGTGATGAATGTATCAGTTCTCGATAAAAAGTCGGCAACTAACTTTGCAAAATGTTCAAAATCGTGAGTACATTAACATAATTATAACTAATACTTTCCTGTTTTTGAATAGTTAGCTACTACAAACTTGATGCTACTCCTTGTGCCAAACTTTTATGTTTCTAACACTTGCTGTCTCCTTAGCAAGTGTTTTGCTATTCAGAATATATTCAAAATATTGAGCTGATGGGACGCGAATGCTTAATGTGAAGCAGTCTCGAGTAACCTTAACCAATCGTGTTATATAGTTAGTGTATTGTGAGGTAATTCCACAATTTTTAGAGAGAGATTTAAGATGTAATTTATTGTTTCGGTGATCTACTGCCTACTACAATTGTTAACATTTTGTTGAATAGATTTCCTTAAAATTAAATTGTAACTTTACTATATTCATGTCGAAAGAAATGTTATGGTGGAATAAAATAGGTGGCATAATTCCCATACCCTAAATTAAAGTAATAATTTCGATGTTAAAAGCCCTCGTTTGCTTTTATTTTTGTTACTACACGGTATTAATTTTTTTATGTATAAATGTATGTATTTGGGGTGCGGCGGAAAACAGTTATGGGTTTACCAATGATTGACATCTCCACTTTGTTAATCTCAATTACCAGTTTATAGAGTATATGAAACCTTAGCGATTGCAATTTCCTATTTTATTTCTATTAACAATAACATATCTGGTTTTCTAGGTTCTGTAAATGCTGGTAAAATCCCCATTGCAAAAGGATAACTTCCTCCCTCTATTTTTTTTAAAAACAATAACTTTATAATAATTATCATCTTCCTTACTGTAATATATGAAATTAGCACAAATTTTGTTTATTGTATAAACAGACTAATTGTATGATTGATTTAGCTAACAGTTTCTCTTGTTACTCTGTAAGTATTAAGTTGGTGTATCTTTTTATTATCTTATGCTTGCAGAATTACAGTAACAATTGATTTGTCTCGGCCAATTCAATTACGTTGTGCTCGTAATTATTTTGTGTTGTTACAATTAACCCCCTCGCTACACTGATAAGTATATTTACATATCAACCTTACATTAATCTGCTTTATGTCAGTACATTCGCTATTAACATAATTATCATGGATATAGTAGCAGTGCTTCTGTTATTAATGCATAGTGAAAGGGCTAAAAAACTAACTACTATTTAACGGGGTACAATGAAACAATTGCCTGAATTGTGTTTTCAAGTTATATGGAGGATACTTTTAATTAGCTTCAGTACTCAAAAACTAGTGATTCAGGCTGTTGGAAGTCCGACAAATGCCTTACTGAACGCCCCTGACGAACTTTTCCACAAGTTTGTTCCACAATTTCCTTATATGATTGATTCTGGTGGCCAGATCATGTTTCTGATAACTCCCTCTTTTTTCTGCTATAGAAAGTTTTCGCAGAGCTTCAAAAACTATTTGGGGTGTTTATTGTACCAAAAAATAAATTAACCCGCTACCAACAACAAACCAAATGAAATATATACTGCTATAAAATTTCTTCGTACTGCTTCTTTTACTATTTTTTCAATTCTTACTTCACTAACGGAAAGATAGTCCCTACTATAACCGAATCTCTACCATGTGATACAGATAATATGACAGCATATAGCAATAATTTGGCTCGAAATTGGATTCATTGCTCCAAAGTACATAGGCAATCTTCATTGTCCTAATTTCTATGTTTCGAAGCACAATTAAACCGTTTATTGCATTCGCTGATTAACACATGTATTCTGGTCTTCGGCAAAGGTTGTTATTCTAGGCGTCTCTGAGCGCAGATGATCAAAGTTCTCTCCTGCTTTCCGATATTTTCCAATTGAATTGTCGAATGAACAGCAGTTTCTAAATTTGTAGTTGATTGGAATTGTAACGGCCATCTCCGCTTTCATTTTAATGAGTAGTTATTGCAGGGTGTTTTCCGATCCTTGACCCTTTATTTCTACCCATTTGACGCAAATAAACTGAATAATTTAACTGCAACCGGTAACGGCTAAAATACAATTGGTCTAAACTATTATTTAAAGATCACGCAACTGAAAAGATTTTATAAAATGATCGAAAAATACCTTGAAAGCACATAGTAACAGAAGCGGATGTGAAACTCACAGAATTGCCATTGTTAAATTAAATTTAGGCAAGTAGATGCTTTTATTAAAATTTAAAAAAAAATATGTTTGCGTTAAAACAAGAAAAAGAGTTCTATCAGCTAGCGATGTATTTACATTTTTGTTATCTTATTGCCCATGTGTTAAAGCTGCAATTATATTACCGCCATATTGCTTTTGTAACATTTCGCTATTTGTCGATAGCTTGTCTTAAACTTATGAGCGATAGTGTATAGATAAATTTATTTCGTTCTGAGGCACTTAATCCTATTGTTTTAGCTCTGTAGTATTTTTATTAATTTTTGTTTTTATTAATTCTACATTTACAGGCCGTTTTCGTTACTCTCTTAGCACTAGCTTTCGCTGATCCTAAAGCGAATCCAAAAGCAAATCCAAAACCAAGCTATTATAACTCATATTTGGAATCACCTTTGGGCTACTCAACATATGGTGTTGGACCGTATTATGGCTCTTACAATCCAGTTGTCTCCCCAGTAGCCGCAGTAGCTCCAGTACCTGCAGTAGCTCCAGTACCTGCAGTAGCACCAGTAGCAACTGTTCCAGCACCTATCACCTACAGCGCCGCACCAGTCTCCTACGGCTATCCTGCATATTCCGGATATCCCTCATATTCCGGTGTATATGGTTACGGTTTAAATTCATACCCATACCCATACAATTATTAGAGTAATTGAGGATGTATTGTAGAACTGTATCAAAAGTGTTGTATATATTCCTTAATAAATGCTAAAAGAATTATTTTTGTCGATTATTGCCAAAACATTTTCCAACTTTCAAGGATCGTAAGACTTACATACGTGTACAGATACAATCTGAATAAAGTCAACGGTTATAATACGCATGTGCGTCTCCCGTTATTCTTTCTCTCTGCAGTATTCTCCTTCAATCAGTCTGCCAGTAATTTATCACATGGTTATAGCTATAGTGGGAGAACGTAGAATTCTAGATACCTCCCCGCCGTTAAGTTTGCTTTAAAAGAGACATCCAAATATTTTGTGAAAAACTTAATTTGAATGAAATTATTCTCCAAAAATAAAATTCATACTTCACTAAAAACATCTCAATTCTAACATTAGGAACAATTCATTTGATAAACTGTCAGTATATGAAGCTGAACTACATCATTCAATAATGGAAACTTGACAACTCAGCCGCAGGACTAACTTATTTTCAAAATTCTTTCTTTGAAACAACGTGTTGTAATAAACAAATCCTAGACCTAAAATTATGTATGGAAAACTGTTTTTCTTTCCACATTTCATTTTATATAGCCCGCAGCCTATAGTACATTATAGAAGAGCAGTGGTTCTATATTATTATTACCAAAATTGTAAGCATTTTGAAGATATGTATATGAACGACAGTACTATCTTGGCCTGCCTTCTTCTTTTCTTTTTTTTTTTCTTCCCTCATTTACTTATGCTATGGCAGAATCTTTAGTAATTAGTATAACTTTAGGTTTAGGCATACATACATATACGGAGATACCTTTAGCATTAAGGGAGCAGATTAAAAACAGAGCATGACACGTATACCATCTATACGAACTCCTCCTTAAGGTTTAGCGCCAACTTTTCAATTTTTACCTGATTTTGCTTATAAGTACATATATGTCAATGTGCTGAATAAAGACCATTATTATGTACGACCAAATATTAACGTAATTCGAAAGCTCTAAATGAAAAAACGCAGGATACTTTTCAAGAACAGTATTGGTTAAATTGTGCATGTTTTCGCCGATTTGTTTATTTTTTTGTAATCACCAGAGCTGCTCGATTTTGTCAACAGGGCATCGGCGTCCAATATGTGCGTATAGTTGTTGATCTATTAATCATCCATTGCGTATTTTGACATCAGTATTTTTCAATTACAAATTGCTAATTAATTACAACAAATTTACGTAAAACCACTTGCTAACCGAGTAAATAAGTTTATAGGGAATCTCACTGACTTCAAGCAAAACCGCATAAAAATAATATGTTTGGTTGGGATAAATCGTTGTTGTCCTGGTACAAAACGGACAGTAGGAAACATATTTATGGTAATGGAGTGCAGTTAGGTTTCACCATAGTTTACTTAATCAACCATCATTTTGGTACTTCTTGAATAAATACAATCCTGTCAAGAGGTTATCAGGCAGAAATCAATGGATCTCTATGGGAAAAATCGAAAACAATGTTTAATACAAATAGTACAATAAAACATTGTAGTTGTGTGTGGACGAGATGAAAGTTTGCAAAAATACTGTTATTAATGTACGATTTTCACTGTTACCAGCTAGTAATTGATTATAAACATGCACTCGGAATGCAGTTACGAGAGTGGTGCTGAATATATTAGAAAACTATTACCTACAAAAAAAGACCAAGTGTTAACGTTTGTGATTGATGGTGCCGCAATTATGCGTTTTGTAAGTAATTGTCTTAAACAATAGTGTTACAACTATTTATATATTATGCGTAAAATGCATGCGGATTTTATGGGTGAAGAAATTCGAAGATATTATGCAAGTGTAAACAGATTATCATTTACCAACGCTGTGTTTCCCAAACCTTCTTAATGTATTCGGAAGATTAACGACATAACATCCCTGAACTACTACAGACAGTTCTTGATCGCTGAGGTACGTAATTAAAGGCAGCACTTTATTATTTTCAGCATTTCTACAAAGTAAATTCTATTGTGTTACAATTTGATTCTAAAAAGGCAGTTACTATAAAAAATAGTCAAGTGTTATTTCAAGATCCTCAAGAATTGCACGATCCTTCGTTATCTTCACGATCACTGTAGGTGATGCGTTGCTATGCTTTGTAAGTAACACAAAAATAATGATGTTACAATAAAGCTTGAAAGTGTATTACAGGTTCAGATGTTGCCAGATTAAAACACAAACGTGTAGTGTTCTTGCACCTATAGATTCGTTACCAAATATCGAACGGTCGTTTTCCTAATATAAGATATTTTTTTCACCACGCCTCATTAAGACAACTATAGAAACATATCTAATGCTGGAAATGTTTAACCGAGCTGAACGAGCTGCTAACACTGTTTAGGAAGGTTACTGTTTATTACTTTCTTAATTTGCATTATTTATTTTATTTTGTTTGAATTATTACGAAGTCGCAGTGGTGACGATTCTAATACGCCGACAAAACGAACAGCTCTAGTCATCATCTAGACAAGGATTGTTATACATACATATTCATCTAGAGTTTAGCTGTGTGAAGGCCTAAAACATTATTCATTAAATACTATGAAAGAAACTCAGCAAAGCACTTTTATACCATAGTTTATAAATCACAAGAGAGTATATTTGCACCCGCAATTGTCGATAACTATTTTTGAATTTAAATTTAATTCCTCACATGTTAGATCTGCCAGATGTTTCTTCTTGTAATGACTAGATTATCAGTTGCAGTTTCCAAAATCTAGTCGATTAAATGCATTTTAAGAGTATCTTCAAATCGTTGATTGAGGTGAGAAAGTCTCCGAGTTTATAAGCAATAATGTTTTTATCGTTCGTAAATTTAGAAGCTGATTGAATACCTCACACTCCTCAATTCCGTTTGCACAGAAACGCACCCAAAAACAGCCTACGTTTTGATTAAATTCGAGTCAATGCCAAACTTGTTTGGTTGTTTAAAGTTTATATATTTTTTGTATCAATCGAGTTGGCTGATAAAGTACATTTGTTTCTAAGACTTCCAGCGCGGGGTCAAAAATTTTATAAAATTGAACTTAGCAACCAGCTTTTGATAACTCCTCAATTGCTGTACACAGTAGTATGCGAATTATTTCTTCATCGTTTCACTCCGATGTTTGGTAAGCAAATATGGAGGATGAATACCTTCCTTTATTTCTATGTACATTCACCACTTCGTTGTTCCTATTCAACTTCCTCTAACTGCAACGAAAACTACGCAAAAGCTACGGATGCTTCAGAATGAAGATCATTACAGTTGATGTATATAATCCATTCAATTTCGCCGATATTAATTTACAGCATAGAGTTGTTTAGATGGACATTTAAAACTACTGGTTACTAGGCATTTACATATGTATCAAGTTTTGCAACCACGTTTTGCAACTATTATAATTTTATTTATTCCACATATTTAAAGATATGTCGCATACGAGAACAAAAAAATAGCTTACAAAAAAAATTTACAACTAGATTGTTATGCTGCATCGTGTGACGTACTGTCAATAAATCTATCTTTACTTTCCTTTCTGAAACTGTTCCTATTAGCTAATATTAAGGTGAGCAGCATCGAAAATAGTGAAATAATCCCACCTTGATGCCGTTTTCGCATTAATCCATCGTTCTGCATTAATTCGTTTGTATGCACCGGTACAATTATATATAAGAGTGAATGCAAACCGCAGAAATTTAGTTGTCTCTCAATATTCATCGAGTGTTAGATAAAGCCCGAAGCGCAAGATGTTCAAATTAGTAAGTGTTCATAACTTATCTTTGTATTTCCATCTATTTCTTACTACTAGAAGCTGACCACTTTGGTTTACCAAAAGATATTGTAATTGGATTAATATTTGAATAGCAAATCTTTCATCCAGCTACCTTCCTTACTGAATGCCTTTTTGAAGACATAATATTTTTAAGAATTAAATAGTTACAGTCTAAACTTATCAATCCGTGAAATAAATAGCGATTTAGAGTATATTTGTAAATATTATCAAATTACCGTAAATCTTCAAAAAGCATCATTTATATTTTTCACATTTTTTTATTTAAATGTATTTGGGTTTTTTCTTTAATTCCAAGCTGAGGATTTGCTTTTTTTATTACTTCAACGTGAAATACATACATTTTTGCTTTCAGTTGTTTGTTGTATTGGCTCTTTTCGCTGTAACATTCGCAGCACCGGAGCCAAAAGCGGAACCTAAAGCGAAACCTTCCGTATTGGGTGACTATATTGGATCACCAACCCTTTACTCTGGACTGCCGTTCGAATATTCAGGATCCTATCCATATTCATATGGTGGATACTATCCCTACCAATATAGTGGTTACTATCCTTATTTGAGCAAATATTCTGCTTACACTCCTTACTTAAGCGGATATTCCAAATCCTATCCTTACTTGAGCGGGTACTCTTCCTACTAGCCCTATGTCCACTAATGAACAACCCTTCGAATCAATCTGAATGAAAATGAAGTTACATTTGCAAATTATGTGCATTAAAACCTTGAAATGTGGTATGTTGTAAATAACTGTAAAATACAAAGTGTTCCAATAAACGCAAACTATTATGGGAATCTTTCTGTGTGTTTAAACCTATCCGATGCAGACCCGTTTAAAATAATTGATATTTGACTGGAATTAAACAATGTTTTCTAGTTGTAGTTCAATAACCTATAAGATGTGATCGTAATGATAACGAAGTGATATCATTCTGATCATCGTTGAAATATCACGGTCAAAGCTTGCCCATGAACATCGCAGTTAATAAAAAATATTCAAGTTCGAATTCGAATAAATTTATGATAATTCATGCAAAAATGTTAATCATAAACAAAGATTTCACCTAAATATTCTAAGAATTAGAACTGGAATTTGAAATATCAAAGGTTTATTCGTGAAAACGGCAACTCTAAAATGTAGACTAACAGAGATTACAAATATTATGTAATATATTTAATTAAAACATGAAGTGCTAGCATACCTCAATTCTTTATTAAGAATGATGCAAAGAAAGAAATATATAAGTATGCTTATTTTATATTCAATTCTGATGATTTCCGTATGTTCAATAAAATATTATTATTGATATCAGGATCAATCTGGTAACTTCGTTTTCCCATTTTAAGCTGGATCCAATTATTTTATCGAATGACAAGTCTTGTAACAAATTTTAGGCAAATTCATATTTGCAACATATGTAAGTATATAAATTACTATATTAAATTTATTACTAGTCATTAAACCAGCGTTAAAGTATTCATTGCTTTCTCTTGTTTCAAAATTTTTAATATTATTCTTTATTTTTCAACTGTCCCACGAACTGCATTCTGTATGAATTTTTATAATTCCGAAATAGTAAATGCGTTCATTTGTCAAATAACCTGACTTGGTCACGAAATAATGGCATTTTTGATTGCTGGAATATTACTTTCTTTTTATAACTGAAGATACTTGTTAAACGTTTTAACATTTACAATATTTTTTCTTTTTCTTTTCCTGCCCTTGATAAATAGTAATTTAGCCAAGTAAAAAATCTGAAATACAAACGTTAAAAAGAAAAATCGATACGAAAGGAACAGCACAAGGATACATACTTCACGACACGCGGTCAATCGTGCTAACTTGAATTAAAACAATAAGTATAGGGCCGCGGAAAGGGAAATAAACCGACAAAAGGAATGATATACAAAAGAAACGAAGCTAAATTACAGCACTAAAAGCGAAAGAAAAAAGTCTCATAAACGACCTCTTATTACGAATTAAAAATTCTATAATAATGTCATAAACGTCTATATTATTTTGTGCCAGAATGAAAGAGGTATTAACTAGGAGCTAAAAAAAGAATTTATATACGTCTTGAAAGAATTCATCCCAGTATCTGGCGAAATTAGAACGTCCAAATAAAGTATGGTTAACATCACCTAATGTCTCATTATCACATGAGCAGCAAGGGCTATCAAGAACACCAGTCATGTCGAGATGTGCAGAAGATCACGTATGATTGAACTTTAAACGGGATGTTGTAGAACTGTATCTGTCAACACTACACTTATGGATGTAATCAATGTGAGTGGATAAATCAGGATGAAGTAGATTAGATTTCTGGGTAAACTCATGCCAGTCAGTAAGTAGCCCAACGTTCCTTACTCTGAGCCTTAAAATTGCTAATAATATCCGAAACAGGAACCGGTGAAAGAATGCATATCAGCTATGTCGTTCTTAACTATATTAGAATGGGCTTTACACCATATAAACCTAGCTTGTATATTCATTTATTGTAACCCATATACCAAGTCAAAAATCTTAGTGACAATGACATGATTTTTATTAGAATTCCAAGAATTTTGTATTGAATTCAGATTGACTTGATTAAGAATCGGATTTGATAGCTTTTCACTGTGGCATTGTAACACTTTTGTTTTCCATTTTAAGAGTATAGTAGTTCGAAAACATACCCTAAGGAAGACTCTTACCGACTATATTACAAAAAACATTTACTTCGCCGTAACACCAGTAGACATAGGAGCTCCAAAGAAATCTGCACTTAGCCCAACGCTTTTTCGTTTTTGTAAACGACTTATTAGAGTTTCTATTGAATAAAGGAATATCAATAACAACTAAATATGAGGATGTTAATATAATAATTACTGTTGTAGATATGGACAACATCATTGTAAAAGCTCAGATCTGACTTCTGAACATCATGCAATACAAAGTTTCTTGAGTCCCGTCGCCTGGCATGACTTTTTTTATTTGACAATTAGAAGTAATTAGTATACTCCAATACAAAAAAGACTTTTAATATTTCGACGTTTTAGTCCTTACCACGTAACCATTTAACACGCTCCTGTGCTACATACTGTTGACTGTAATCCTTTACTATACGTTCAACAATTCTACAGAATTTCAATTCTTCAAATTAATTACCTTCACAGTCTATGGGTTAAGCCCATTTGTGAAAAATTTTCAAAAAATGCAAATATTCTAATTATGGTTGGAAATAGCAACCTAGTTATTTTATTAAACATATATAGAAAGTGAAGTAAAAATTCAAAAATGTAATGACACATAAGGCTTTTAATTTAAAATAAGAGAACTTGATAGCTAGTTCCCGTATAGCTCGAACTATAAGATTATTCAAAATATTTTGCTTGAATAATATATACCGGCTTTAGCACACTGTCATGTTTTCAGAATTCTCCAATGTATACGATATCGTGACATTGTGTAGCTGAATAATAAAAGTTATTCATAACTGAAAAACACCCTATATATTGGACAAATCCTATATATCCATAAATAAAATGAAGAGACACACAGCTTTTATTCAAAACATTTTTCTATCCTGCAAAAAGATCCACGCATTAGAGTTAGGCCTAACCGTAACACCGCGCATTAATTACCAATTCTAAAAGACTCTTAATTATATGTGCAGCTTTCGGATTTTCCTTGTAGCCTTTTTCGTTCTACAGTTACACTAAAAAAATAAAGAACAAAATTCGCTAACTTTTGAAAGAGTGTTTCCTCTTTTAAAGTGAGTTTTGTTAGATAAAAATAATTATTATGTCATATGGTATGCTCTGAATATGATACCCTAAAACAATCTCATTGGCTGTCATATTGTCTAATACCTAAGTTTGGTTACAGTTAAGTATTTCTTTCTTTGGCGCAAATAAATAATTTTTATTTGCCAATACGCTCAACATGTGCACAAGATTTTAAACTGCAATAATATGACACATACATATATATGTAATGTGATATCATAAAGTCGAAGATGGCAATGAAATAAAAAATATATATCTGAATTTAAGGTATTATAACTTAACAGTTTTGAACCATTTTTTGACAGTGACTGTCATCAATTAGTGTGTTAAAACTGCAGAAAGCAAGTTTGAACATCCAGTTTGAATAAATTGAGACATGATTTGCAGTAGAGTGCAAAGAAACGTGTATGATTGAAGCCTATTTTCGAACTGGAGTGCGAATTCATGGGATTGCGGTGTGCATGTTTGGATGGTTTTAGAGGGTTAACTATAATTCTCAAAAATGTTTAGAATTGTGTTGGTGTATTTCGTGAGAGTAGTGCTGTGGGCCATAAATTACGTACTGATACGCGTGTTCGTTCAGAAGAAGTTATAAATGATGTTCGTTAACGGACGAGAAATGAACCCACAAAACCTTTGAATCGTCCTTCTCAAAAGATTGGACTTTCTTATAGAACATGCCAGAAAATTGTAGAGAAAAACTTATACATGCATCCGTATAAGATGTCATCACATCAGACTATTTTGCTTGTCGACTATCCTAGACGTTTTGCTTATTGTCAGTTCTTTGCAAATAATTTAATGCAAAATGATAACCTGCTAAATCTGATATTTTTTGCGATGAAGCGTGGTTTCACCTTTCGGGGTATGTGGAGCAGTGCAAATCCTCATATTTTTGCTAACTTATTTCTGCATACCGCAAAACTTGGTGTTGGGCTAGCAGTTTCTCGCGGCAGAATTGTTGGACCTATTTTTTTAACTTTACAATTAATGCTGAGAAACATCTTGAATGAATCTATTGAATAGCTGCACGAGCATGAATTACAATATGGTTACTTCCAGCGAGATGATTCAACGGCACACACAACAAAGGAAATATTGCTTTTCTTCGTTAGTTGCTTAACGATCGAATTATAAGCTCACACATGGAAGTTGTATTTCCACTACTACCTCCTGGGTTAAAAATTATGACACTTTAACGCTTTAATTTCGCCTCTTTTTTATTAATAAAATCTTGAATACCAGCTGAATTTGCTTTATTGTATCTTTAAATCAAGTGATGTATTTTTTGATGTCACGATGACACTGTCAAAATAATTTTGAAAAGTTGGGGATTTGTTATGAGTATGATAATATGGTTTAAATTCAGACATATATTTTCTATTTCAATGCAATCGCCGTAGAAACTTTATGAAATCACGGTACATTTAAAATCTAGTATTTCAGAGTACTCACTACAGGAGAAGCATATACTTATGCTAGAGTTATAATGCATTCTAGATGGAGTAAATTTG
The DNA here is from genome assembly GCA_023509865.1 of Trypoxylus dichotomus. NCBI lineage: Eukaryota > Metazoa > Arthropoda > Insecta > Coleoptera > Scarabaeidae > Trypoxylus > Trypoxylus dichotomus. The sequence goes on along the minus strand of CM042074.1, from coordinate 38,371,481 downwards.
TTTGCAATAATGTAATTATTACGTGTACGGATATCTTTCCATCCATTAAAAAATACCCTTAAGTTATAGAAAACTGTCTTAATAAACAATTACTAATTTCGCTATATATGTACAAATGTATTTTTTTTAGGTTAGCTACTAAGAATTCCATATTATATATTCTATATTGTACCGAAAGCTCTAAGTCATCAGAGCTAGAGGTTTATTTTAGTAGGTTTGCAGTTGGATCAACTTTTGCTTGAATTCGTTTTGAGTAGAATATTCACTCAACATCCTTTAGTGCGTACTGTCTAATTGTTTGTTATTGCCCAGCCCAGTTCACTTCCCACAGGTAATTTCGAAGTTGATTTTTTGACAAACAGTATGTTGATATTATTTCAACCTCCCAACGTTTAATGATATTGAAGAGAAACAATTATCCAAGCTATAGTATCAAACAAAACTTTTTCCTAGTAATAAACGAACTACATCCGGAATTGGATCGTGTCATGATGAGATATATATAGAAATGAAATAAGAGTAAGAGGAGAAAGAAATAAAAAGAAAAAAAGGTAAAAAGAAGAAGAATGAAAAAAGGAGGGGGTGCGTGAAATAGAAACAAAGGTGAAGAGAGTAAGAGAAGGCGAAAGAGGGGGGAGGAAGAACGAGAGAAAGAAAGAAAAAAGGAAAGAGAACGAAAGAGAAAGGTGGGATCTCGACGTTTCGTCTCCGTCGTAGGAGAATTCTTCGGGAGAAATAAGGGAAACCAAAGTAGCACGGTAACTCAACGTGCAAACCACGGTAGAGGCGAAACCACTTTGGCAGAAGGTTACGGTAACTCGGGCGTGTTAATCGCGCTAGAGGCGAAGACCTTCAGAAGCCACTTTGGTTTTCCCTATTTCTCCTGAAAAAGCCTCCTCGACGGAGGCGAAACGTCTGCCTCTTTTGTCCCCTTTCCTTTTTTCTTTCTTTCTCTCCTTCCCCCCCCCCTCCCTCTTTCGGTCTCTCTTTTCACCTTTCTTTCTATTTCACGCACCCCCTTCTTTTTTCATTCTTCTTCTTTTTACCTTTTTTTTTATTTCTTTCTCCTCTTACTCTTCATTTCTATATATTTCATCATGACATGGTCCAATTCCGGAAGTAGTTCGTTTATTACTAACTCTGGCCGTGGAAACCTACGTATTCATTTCAAAACTTCTTCCTATACAATTTTATAGTTATTTAAGCATTATGCATGCAATCTTAGAAACGTAAGTTACTTCGCCAAAAATTAGTGCAATTATTCTTTCAGCTACTCCCATCAAGTTACGTAAATAACTTATTTTGTTGACATTTATTTTCCGCTGTTCGATACTAATTTGAATATTTTTCAAATCAATACAAACCAATGCGTAAAATATCTAATAATATACGCACTCAAGTACACATTATTCACCTCGTTTTCGACATCCTCTTGGCGGACTAAATATTTTTATTATTACTACGAAGAAATCAACACAGATACATATTCTCCTTGATATAGGTTAGGCTACGATGGTCTTAAATCAAAGACGAAATCCTTCGCCGAAACCCACTTATTCGATGTACAGATCCTATTGAAGCGGAATTTGGTGCTAATTTAAAATGCGTTTGTCACTGAAATCGCTATTATTTATGAATATTTCGTCATAGTTTCTAGCCTACAGGCTTGAAGATGATCTGATTTGTTGTGATTAAAATTAGTACGAAAGGACGCTTCAAGTCCTATAAAAAAGAGAGAAACTTCAATTCTGGGTATCAGTTTCTGAAAGAGAAATACTTCAGCAACAATGTTCAAACACGTGAGTACTTTTTTATATCCTATTTATAACTGCTTGGTTATTCCATAATTTTTAATTCTAAGTAGACAACGAATATTGTTTTATTTTGCCGTCCGGTGAAGATAAAATCTTACATTGCTTTACTTAATTTTCCCCAGATATAATCTTTTCCGTGCAGTGTTCATATATGACAGAAATAAATGTGAATGTGTTAATTTATAGTTAGTGTCTATACTGTTCGGGACCACACAATAATCTACAAGTGTTTCCTACATTATAAAGGTTTATTAAAGCTATTCCTTACAGCACTAAAATAAGTGTAATTCATATAATTCAATGTTAATGAGGCAAGTGAAATTGTCTCCTACTATATTGTTATGAATTATTTACCAGTAGTTGCCATAGAATTAATAATAATTCATGCTTTCACATCCCCCTATTGATTTCGCCAATTACAGGCGGATCGGCCGGTCATAAGTTATAATTAAACTTGTGCCCGTGGTGCGACTTAAGATATTTGTTCTTAGCATTCGCCATGGAGTGACGAACACCACACAGAATCTCAACCCCGAGAAACACTCTCGGGTTCGAACTCAGGACCACGGGACTGATAGAAAAACGCGCAGTGCACTAAGCCACTAAACACATAAAATTGACAAATATATCACCTAAAATCTTGATTTGTAGAGTAATTCAAATCTTTATTCTATTTATATTAAAACAACCAAAACTATGAAGCTGTTCTATAGTTTATTGTATGACAATACTGGGTCATCACATCTAGCAGAAATTTCCGGTTATAATATGGTTCTGAGGACTATGATACATATAATAACAAATTGTAATACCCACCAAGAACAGGTGCATGATTTACCTAATTATTACAAATTTGAAGGAACCTTGGCTAATTTTTAACCATTACATACGAGATAAATTTAAAATATTCAGAAACGTACAACTTGTCAGTATTTTAAAGTGAAAACATTTGCACACGTATTCGACCAATATAACTATACTTTATAAATCCTTTTGACACAGCACGCTGGCATCCTTATATCATTTATTTTTTCCGTCATTAGGCTTCCCGAATTTGGTTAATATTTAACAGCATATTAGTTGTAAGAATACTCACATTATCTTTGTATTCCAGGTAATCATCGCTGCTTTGTTAGCCGTAGCTTTTGCTGCACCAAATCCAGCACCAAAAGCTGACCCAAAAGCTGATCCTAAAGCGAAGCCAAATATTATCATTTCGGAACCTATCGTTCCTCCAGTTATCTCACCAGTTCTAACACCTATCAATTATAATAATTGGCTGCATCCAGTAATCGTACCAAGTTGGAATACAATTGCTCCATGGAATTTGTGGAATCCAAACATCTATCATTGGTAAAAGCTTTGGAATACGAAAAATGCGCACAATGATTTTTACCTCATCTTTAATATTGTAATACGTATGATTAAACACCTACAGATACCTTTTAAAATAAATACTACATTCAAGCCTTAAACATCTTTTTATTCATTTGAAGAGTAGAATAGGCTGCTATTATAAAAGTTTTAAGGAAGAATGAAGTAGTTGTCCATTGTTTTAATTATGTAATTGGCATATGCGTATGCCACAAACAATGTAACAGTATCTTATACCTCTTTACATACAAAGCTATTTAAGTCCTACCCACTTTACCGAACGTTTTGCCAAATGCAACTTCAATATTTTTTTGTTCGATAATAGTTATTTATGATCACAAATAAAGATCAATAATATTGATGTTTATAAAAAGCAATTCTTATTGGGACAAACTCGATATATTTTAGGTGACGCATATTTTTTATTCACCTTTTCCAATAAAAATAAATAAAACTTCTGAGGTGTTTGAAATTATATTTTAAAAAATATTTCATTCCGTTTAATAGTATTATAGAACGCAGTATAGACAATATGAATACATCCATAATAAAAAAAGGAAATTTTGATTAAGAGAGAGATACAATTTCTGCAAAATTATATGTATGAATTAAAATTTAAATAGTGGCAATTAACTAGTTATTTATGTAACTATTTACGTTAAAACAGATTATAAAAAAGCAGTATTAAAAAATATACGAGAGTAAACAGAATTGTTAAGTGGAAATACAGAATGTATCATAGAAGCATTTACATTTCTGAATTCTAAAAAACTGATTTTATTTATAATAAATTTTCACGTGCTACATCAATTATCTCTTAGCTTGCTTTGTTTGTGCACTTCATCTTAACTTCGAGGACTTTTTTAATAATTTAGAAATAGGATATAAAAGATGATTCCGTTTTGTTTTCTTTTCGGTAGACACTGTAATAAATATAAATATGATTTGGCATCTAAAGTCAAGATATTGTAATATACAAGATGGGGTATAAAGAGCTCCCACATTTTGAAGAGGTATAAAAAATAAATAAATTTAACTAGAAGAATGTATATTTTTGAAAAGAACATACAATATAGTTTTTTAATGTGCTTCAAAAATTATATCAGGCAAATGACGGCCATCGTTTGCAATATATTGCTGGGGACATTTCCGGAAGTTTACCATCACTCTTCGCGTTAGTTGAGGCAGAATAGCGTCGATCTCCTGTCGGATCCTTTCCTTCGATTTCTCAAGAAATGAAGGTGGCTGTTTAATTGTAATTGTTGAAGCTTTTCAATAAACATCTCTTCAGTGATCTTCTATTGTCTTTTCGTAGTAGTTCGCGAAATACCTCATAAATCATTGACTATTCTATCGTACAGTTATACCTGTTTTTTAACAAATAATTGCCGCCTCTACATGTATTTAGCAAACTACTGTATTTATTTTCGGACCTTTTACGTGCGAATAGAGAAACACAGATTGAAAGCAAAAATGGGCACTCGTATTAGAAAACGCCCGCACTTATTGCAATTTCAAGTGATGTTTAATCTCGGTAAAGAGGGGCAAGTTTCAGTGCCGTATGGAGAACAACGTGGTGGGGTGTAGCGCGCGGCACGGAGAATCGAGTACCCGTATTAAAGCACGCTTGTTCATCATTATTCGACTGGTCGTTGTGAGTGCTTGTCAGTAAACACATACTGTCGCATTTAAGTACGACGTACTTCGAATAAACCACAAAACGTAATAGCGAGTATATTGGATTCAGTATACGAAGGCGATAGAATTAAATGTGTAAAGTTCTATTTGACGTGTACCAACAGAAGTACAAAATACTGTTCCGCACTCCGTGGCAAATAGTACAGCGAACAATTAATATTTGGTAGAGGTGTTTGTTTTATTCTATGTAATGTACCGTTCACTTTACTAGACCAACAACCATTGTCTCCTTCTGGAGCAAGTAGTCGGATTATACATTACCAAATTGGACATCGTTAAAAAACTTTATGTCATCTGTTCGTGACTATATTCAAAGAGGAATTAAAGCAGAATTGAAAGATAATAAATTGTGGTTATGCGTGGACGAAACAAGCGATCGAAAAGCATTCTGCAGTAAACATGATGGTGCGTACAATGGAAAAGTTTGAACCGTCATCCCCTATCTTACTTACTTCCAAAAGAGTTGCAAAATGTACTAGCGATCAAATTTTAAAAGCGGTGTTGAGGAAATTGAACAAACTTCAAGTTTCAACAACCCAACTTTTAATGTTAGTGGGTGACGGTGCCGCTAGCATGCTTTCCTTAGGCCGATGTCTTAAAGAAGAGAGTGGCAGTCTGTTACAAGTAACATGGAAAATCCTAGCTTTAAACCTTGTGGTGTAATTAATCCCTAAATGTTATCCACGAGTAAATACTTTAATAGCTCATACGAAGGCAGTATTAGGGTTATAAGTCCCCGAAACGTACAAAATGATTTCACGAACTGTGCCCCAAAGTACCTGAACCACCACAGCCGATTACTATGCATTGGGGAACATGGCTACAGGTTGCGGTTTACTACTGCGAACAGTTTGGTGATGTAAAGAAGCTAGTTTTACAATTCGATCGGTGACACACCAAAGCTTCCAAGAAAAGCCAGAAAATGTTTCAAGATAGTCACGTAAAATGTGATTTAGAAAATAAAATGTCGTTTATGGATTATTTTCAAATTATGGATGATGTTCACTCAGACCTATGTGCGGCGGAAGGCGAAAACAATGAAAGTGTAATACAAAAAATTGAAAGTCTTACTTACAAGGATTCAAATTTTCTCATATTAAGAGAAATTTGTGAAGGTGCATCGAAAGATCAATTAAGTTGCCACAAGGATTGCTATAAATGTGTAAATATGACATCACTCGATGTGGAACTGTCGTTTTCGTCATTAAAAAATATTTATTCCGTACGCCGTACTCATTTGACTGAAACAAGTGCGGAAATATATTTAACGATTCTAATATTTGATAGATGCTACCCAGTTTGTGATTTCGTAGAAACTTCTTAAAAGTGTTTCAGTACGTTATATAATATATTTCTATCATTATTTTGTGTGTCCGCATCGCCTATGGTCACTCATGAAGATCACGATAATAAATGAGGCGAGTACGTAAACGTTACTAAATACGCCTTGATACGGAAGCTCGACCCCTTCACGTTTACTATACATTTCTTGAAAGAAACCCCTACACACTCTTACGCTATAGATTGTATAACACTTTTGATAATTGTTAATAGCCGTAAACAGCTATCATGGCACTAATAAAAATCTCAAAACTGATTTACACACCTAAATACCAAATAAAATGTATTAGTGTTTAAGTCAAATCTTGTATATACCAGAATTTTTCACGAAAAAATGTTATTTATCAAAGTTGGACATACTAGACCCATGATGTGCAGTATTATTTAATCTGCATGTGAAATAACTATTCGAGAATGCGGAGATTCCACCACGAATAAAAAAGTTCATATCCGCTTGTGGTTTTTGTGGGGTATACTTTTGGAGGTGATCTACGTCTAACAGATCGTTCTGTTAATTATAAATATATAGACAAATGATGTAGTTGAATATTGCCATTTTTAGAAACAAAACACCTAACAAAACCGATATCCATAAACAAACGTTTTCATGACCTTGATATTTCTTAGAATGGATTGGTCAACTTCTATGGTCGAATTAATATGAGGGCGAACCTGTAATAGCTGTGAAATCTAATACGATGATGATAGATTTGACATCGGTTTACAATAACGGCCTTAAGTTACGTAAGAACTGCAATAGGAGAGGTATAAGAAAATGTGTCATGTTCATTTGCTTAAATTTGTGTGCCGGACACGTAAGGCGCAACAATAGCTATTACAATAAGAATGTTGCTGCGAACTACATCGGTGAATGCTTATGAATGAAAGTGGAAGACCGTTAACGCGTCAAGCCGTAGATGGACTACTAATGCAAATTTTCACTTTTTAGGTGTCTAACTACGTAGGTTTGCTCTATATCTAATGAATCTTTACGATGAATACTTTTCTTCTTTTTTTTAACAAAATTGCTTGAATATTAATCCCCAAGCTAAAAATATTAACATATCAAATACAACATTAACATATATTTCACATATATACGCAGAGCAGAAACCATTTATAATTTTTTATGGAGTGATATTGATAAATTCATTATTGTACAAATCGCTAGAGCAAGTGACTTTTAGCACCGTTTCTTCTTTTAAAACGGTATTGGTTTTAATATGTTTCTGGATGTATTATAATGATATACAAAGTTGATACCTTATATTGACATTTTCTTATGAAAACCACAAAGATATCTCAAACAAATGTTGCTCTGTAAAAGCTTGGGACACGCATAAAATCTTACTTAAGCAAGGTTAATCTTTATTATAATTAAAAACATGCATAAATAGTAATAGAATGTTTTTCTTTTTCTAAAAAATATAACGTTCTACAGTAATTCCTCGAATAGATATTTTAATGATTTCATTTTGATCACATGCACAAACCGTAAAGACGTTAATTTATTTAACTTCAAAAGTGAAGTTCACTCTTATTTCGAATATCGTATTGTATTAAATTAGATATAATCTATGTTTTACAAGCTATTGATAAAAAAGAGAGAGAGAAACTGATGATAGCTTTAAAACACTTGGCAATGAGCAATGAAGTTGAGGAGACACACGACGAATGGCATTAAATAACGCCAGAGCAATGACACAGAGAAAATATAGATGGACTAGCAAAGTTTAATGACACACTATCTGCCATCTTTTCAGCTTCTTGCTTGAATATAACTAATGAAAACTAAACACAAGAAGAACATTAAAAACGAAAGATGAACAAATTATATATAGCTTATACAGACGATTTGGTAACTATAACAAAATAAATAAAAATAATTAAGAGTATTTTAGAGGAATAGCAGCAGAAAGAAAAGAAATAGGTTTTGCCATAAATTTCTTCATTTCTATGAAGAATCAATATTTGCTTTAAATAGCAATATAAGCTCTCAGAATATTCGCGTGTTTTGGTACATCGTTAATTTACATGCATTTGGTTAAAATTAAGCAGAAATATATTTGCAACCAGGGCGCTCGCGTTGCTGGAATAAATGGATCAGAGCTTTGAAACGTGCCGCAAACTCCCCGACCAAAGCGAAGATCTCAAACTATCATCATCTAAGCGTCATTGGTACGGTGGCCAGAAACTTCTCAGAAGACCGTACAACAGTTATGCTGGGACTAACTCTACTTGACATCTACATGCAGAAGGAGGGTATTAATAGTTTAATGTGATCGAAGTTAAGGGATCTTAACGAATTTTTAAATTACAATAAACGGTGACTTTCACATGTATTACAGAGTATGAAGAAACAAATATTACGATATGCAATGCTAGTTCTACAACTATTTTTATTAGGGAGCTTCTTCTCATAGCACCTTTTCAACATGTTTTTCCGCACTAAAAAAAAAAATAATTTTGAGCGCGTAGTAGGGTGAACTTCTCACACGTAAGGTTTCATTTTTTTCTGAATCTTCAGCTTGGATACCTTTGTTAGGGTAAAAAAGGTAAATAGGTCTTAAACCTGCAAAGGAACCAGGATAATTTTTTTCCGACAAGGATACTATTTAGGCGTATTTCCTAATATTTCGAATAGCTCCTTTAACAATATAAGGAGTAATTATATGCACCAATTACTTTAAAAAATATGAACATCACATCTTTGCCATATGATTTACAAGGAAGAATTAATAATTTTGGAGATCACTTTCATACACTAAAAGAACTTTAAAGGGCAAAAATGTTTAGGGAATTCAAATATTTCCATGTTTTGAATATCGCCATTACTCAAGAGAAATTTGATATAGGCCTCTTTATCTTGTCCTCCCATTTCTTCGTAAAATTTCTTAATTCCTTATAGTACTTCCAATGTAGTTCTTGTCGGTTTTTCTAAATTTAAAAATTCTTAGAGAACCTAACATACACTACCTAATATATGTTGCTGAGGATGGAATCCTGATGCAATATAATTTCGATCAAACGTGAGCATGAAAGACCGTAACTGAGACCTTGAACACTGAAGATGAGCCTACACAGACAGATCAAGAATAGACGGAGTTGGAAATAGTGTACGTATCAATGACAATCTACACCTGCTAATATATACGGGACTTAAACTAATATATTTCAGGCGAAAAGTACTTAGAGGTGCAACAATCAATATTTCCACAAATAGTCAGGCTCTACAGACCTGTACATATGAATCTGACTTGGTACGATTTTGCGCATAAAGGTTAAGCCAATAAGGATGTGGTATTCCTGGACAAAGCCATGTAAATGCATTCATTTTGCTTCGCCTCTATCTAACCCCTTTTAAGTTAAAAGACAAGGATATCAGATTAGTACTAATGCTTATTAAAAGCCTCGAACTATTCTGACCATATTAAAGACATTGCTACAACAGATTGTTTAGATAGCAGTGATTTCAGGTACTGATGCCTCAGCGTATGCTAATAATGATAATAGTAATCTTTAACTAACAATAAATAAATCCCCGAAGGATATATATTGCACTAAATCCCCGGCATAATAATATAATATTTGAGGTTACGATTATTTCCAAAGATGTGAAATGTAATGTTAATATAATTTCTTGATTTTCTCTAAAAATCTATTTTTGAATGTTTTTAAGAAAACCCGAAATAATCATTCGTAGTTGATATCGTATAAACCTTCAATATTTGTTTATTCACATAACGGAAAAGAATGTTATAAACATGTGTATCATTCCATTCGTAAGATGTTAAAACATAATGAATATAGCCGTAAATCATAAAGCTATATTGCGCGTTAATATTCATATAATAAGATTTCACTTTTTTAATGATTGTCCGATTAGCATACTTCTAATTATTTATAAGTGACGATGCCACCATTAAGTAATCTTATTAACGATATGAATCCGCGTCCTTAGATTATCTTATTGGTCAAGGAATCTACACAATCGATCGAAAATTTAACATTTACTGTTTTACAGAGAAAAAAAAACTAAGTGGATTCGTACGCTTTCTGTAAATAACAACACATTATAACTACAATCTTTCAGAATTGTTGGACTAGATACTCCGTATTGCCTTTCAAAGAATTTAAAGCATTTTAAATTTGAAATCGCAAAGTTCGGAGCAACAAATTGATGCAATTTCGCATTTTGAAAAAAGAATAACAAATCTTACTATATCTCAATCTTAAAATACCAATACCGCTAAATGCAAATGCGTTATAATCATCTATTCCATTTCCATGCGGGCTGCTTTTATAATTAACGGAAATATAAAATTATTTAAAAAGATACTATCGAAGGTGACAATTGTTGATATCGAATTTGTTTTCGAAAAGAGTGTAATAATTATAATCCTTTGATAAATAAGAACGTTATGGCTTACAGAGTTCTTTAGAATACATCCTATATTAAGCTTTATTAGAAAATTATGTTTTTTGCCTATAGCATTGCGAAATTCAGTATCTGCCAACATATTCAGATCTGTCCTGTTGAATGTGCAAGCTAAGATATCGGAGATAATTATGAAAAATGATGTAAAACGGTTAACATAGTAAGGAAGGCAAGTATAAATATTATTGCATATTTATCTATTCATATCTTCACGTTATTAAGCTGTATGTTACCAAATAGTATGAGAAAACAAGAAGGACTAGAAAATGAAATTTCGCTTCATTAACTGTGAGGTGCCAGATTGTGTAGCGATGATAACATTCTCTATATTAAAAAACTTTCATATATCTACACAGTTATAGTAAACAGTCACACCACTTTTGAAGGATCTCCTAAGAATATCCGTTTAAAAATATTTACCATATTAGACAAACTGAATGTTCTAATGTTGTTCAAAAGTTCGTTGGAGTGTGGTTAAATGTTCTTCAAAATTGTGTTCATTCTGAACAAGGGTACTCTTTTTTGTATAAAAGGTATAGATAGTACTATTATTCTTTTGTAATTAGAGAATTACAAATAATTATATCAATTTCTGCTTTTTCTTGATCCAACAAGTCTTACATGGGAAAATATTTAACACAAATTAGCTTATTATATGCACACCAAGAAAGTTCAAGTAACAAACAATTTATTATCCCAAATACACACGGATGTACAAGTGTCAAGTCTCCTTATAATTAACATTAACTACCAGTTATATAACATATATTTGCAGTGTAAAGACATAACATTCTAGAGTGGAGCCACTCCAAAAGCAAATACTACATTTTAATCTTGATTCAAAAGAATAAAAACCGTTGAGCTCGAACATACATAAATCATCGCCCTAATCCCATCAAAAACGCTGATCTAACAGCAGTCCAAATTTCTTTTGAAAATATCCGATGAAACATTGGAAATATTATCTACATTAAAGTATATTATATGTTTCAAAATCATTTATATATAAAAGAAATAGAAACTGGTAATAATTCTATCAAACTCTCTATTCATTTTATTCTGAATTGAAGGTTTTCAAATCCTATCATATTGATTCTAGTGACCAAGAAATGGCAAACATCCACCGTACAGGAAGCTTATGTACACAAGCGAATCGGCCAGCATGACAATTTGAATAATTACTAATAATTCCTAAACTCTCCCAACACTCCATTAAACGAACCAAGAAAAGCTTATTCAAAAACACTGTTAGGAGCTGGTAATTGCAACACCACGAACTACATATTTTAAGAACCGCGGCCGAGGGAAGTCAACTCGAGAAATGGTAGGTAATTAAATCAAATTTTGGATAAGGTTGACAATACGCACGCAATAATGCACGCTCTTACATGCCAATAATTATAAAGTCTACCAAATGCCGTGGCCTTCTTATTAATTGGTTTAGGTAAGCCATTGTTTAACGAGAAGTGAGACTCGAGACGAAACAAATGAATTAGGGCACTTTTTTTCAACATATTCCCTTTTATCTTCCACACACCTAGATTAACGACGCTAGAGTGTCATTACAACATTTTTATAGTGATTTTTTCAAACTTCTAAGGGTACTACGCCTTTGGGGTCATAAGTTCTACATGTAATTCTTTCCAATGAAGAAAAATTTGAGTTTGAAGAATAAATAGGAGTTGCTTAGAGCTAGATCTTTCTTATAAGACGTGAACTCGTTTTACAGAAATTGTTTACTTCAATTTAACTTGTACAGGATGAATGGCTTGGCTCTTTATAAAACACCCCAAAAAAACGTAATCATTACCTTACACGCCGATAGAAATGTCTTGGGTTTCTTTCGGAGAGAATTATCATCGCAGTAAACTCCACTCCACACAAGTTAATAATTTATTCGGAACGTAACGTTTCGAGAGCATGCGGACTTCCATTGTCAACCATATTATCGACTGAATATAAAATGTATCACACATGCAATATTTCCTACGCAGGCTCTTAAAATCTATCCACTGTTGAGATCATTGTGCACCATGAACGTAAAGACAAGATGTAACAGCTGTGTAAAAATTTTCTCCAAAAATCAACCTGGTCTTCATTAAACAGTTTTAAATTATTGCTTAATCTTCGTATCCTTTAACGTTTTTGTTAGCAATTCAAGATTAGCAATACCCAGATGACAGAGATTTTTGACATGTCCAATTCTGGATGCAAAATGTAATGTACGCATTCTTCCGATATTCTCACAATACTATATGTTTGATAACAATTTTTCGATAGCTTGAAACAATACCACTCATTTTATTCCCGGAGTTATTGCAGTTTTAATGGTCTTAGTCGCACATCATCTAAAATCTCTTAACACATTTAAATGAAAACGTTCCGCAGCAAATTGTGTCTTTCAAAGTTAAATTGTTAACCAAAAGTTTTTGCGCGTCAGCCAAACTTTGATTTGATTGTGATACGTTTAATCCTTAAAAATAAATATTAAATTAAGAACTGTGTAAAGGTTCAAGCGTTTTATAATCATATTGTGAAAGAATAAAGTTGGAGATGTATATGGTTATACAGATTCAAGCAACTAATCGAATCATGCAGTCTCCCTCTTTATAAATTATAAATACATTTAATGCAAGGAATATATATTATTCGAATTTCACTAGGAACCAGACATCTGAAAATAGAATAATATATTCCGTTAGTTTGGATTTTATTTACCATATTGCTTTAATAAACACATACACTAGGTGCTACTGCTCCAATATATCGTTTAGCAACACATCATATATCTTATTTCATTGTTAGTTACGTATTTTGCACATACAACTTGCGTAAAATTACGTAACCTCGCCTTAAAATCTACAGGATATCGAGGCGATTTCATTGTATAGTACCGGAATCCATATCGCTGCGGTTCATTGTTCCCAGCAAACAATCACTAACTTCGTGCATTGTATGCATTATACATTCGTATATTCCGGTTAAGGTTGATCCACATGTACACTGGCAAACGTTATACCTAAATATTACACGTGTGAAGAAAAAACAATATAGAGTTACAAGCAAAGCCGAAAATGGAAAGAAAGTGCAGCATGTGAACTGATGTAGGATTGATACAATAATACAAGTTGGTATTCATTTTGCGCTATAGACAATTCATATCTCATTGTTAAAAATAAAATGGGAAATAAATGAAACATAAATTAAGATAAAACTGATAGAAATCATCGATTTAATCATGCTTTGTACCTTCGTTTATTGCATTAGAAATATTTGTTAGTTAATAATAGAATGAACATTAAATTTAAACAAAATATTTAAAAAGAAGTACTTTTATTCATGTAATAATTCTATAAGCATGTATACAATGTACTAATTAAAGATCTACGTACAGGCATTTTAAATAATATATCGGTAGAAATGTTATGACACTTTAACATGAAACCCGAATTTTAAGAATTGACTGGGTTCCTACAGAAGTAGTATTTACCCATAAAATATGCATAAATTATATTAACAGTGAGTTAAGTTTATCATTGTATATCGTTACGTGCAACTCAGTATTGTTATTTCTTTGTGCGACTAAATAATTAAATTCTTATTTTAAAATGCCTCGCGGAAAATAGCTTAGTGTTGAAAAACGATCAGCAATATTAACGCTATATCAAGAAGAATATTCTGTACGAAGTATTTCCGGGGGACTTAATGTAAAGAAATCCACAGAAAATTTAATTGTTCGCCGCTTCGAACAAACTGATACATTTGCTAGCAAAAGTCATCCAAAACGTCCATAGACGATTAACGGCTCCTAAAATTACGGCGGAAATGAATCGGGCTAGAAACAGGAAGATATCCGTTAGCACAGTGAAACGTCGTTTAAAAGAACCAAACCTCCACGGCCTTATTACTACACGAAAACCGTTGCTACGGGAATAAACAAAAACATCTCCAGTAGGCTAACACTTACAAAGATGGGAAAATAGGGCAATGGAGAAACAAACTATGGATAGATGAGTCCAAACATAAAGTGTTTGGTTAAAACCGCAGAACATTTGTAAGGCCCTCAAAAAATGAGTAAATGCTTCCTGAGTGTATTACACGAACAATAACGAAAGGTCGTGGTTTCTATCCTTGTATGGGGTTGTTTTTCATTAAGTGCAATAGGGGATCTTGTGAAAATTGATGGAATAATGAGGAAGGAGAATTATCGCGAGATATTAGAAGAAAATGCTCGCTGGTGCAGAGAATGGAGAAATATTAAAAATAATGACTTGGCCTCTCCAGAGTCCGGATCTTAATCCGATAGAGCTTCTGTGGAACGAACTGGATAGACGAATTACAAGAGAATGTCCAACGTCCAAAACCCATCTCTGGACAGTATTGCAGACGGAGTGAAACAATATTCCCCAAGATGCACTGAAGAAATTGATATGAAGAATGCCACAAATTGTGCGAGCAGTTATTAAGTCAAGAGGTGGATTTTTCGACGAGAAGAAAGTATAAAATACTTTATATTTTCCAATGTTTATTATTACCTTATCTTTTGTGTACATATGTGCAATAGGTCGCAGATGAATAAATAGTTTCCTTACAGTTGTTATGTCTAAATTTTTGAAGCAAGCATCAAATTTTGCATAGTTGTCCATACTACTATGAGCGGTACTGTATGTATAACGCAGTCAAATAAATTTTACCTCAAAGTAGCCCTTGAAATTATAATTATATCTTAGCTTGTTGTTGAAACTCTTAATACGAATTTTGTTTGCTATAAGCTATTTGAATGGCATGACAAATACCCTGACAAATTGACAACTAATGCAATTGAAAATAGTACGTTACGACAAAAGTTTTTATTGTAATGGATTACTAGAGGTAACATTTATTGGCGTGTTTTTAACTCATGCCAAACAAAATTTACAGTTTTAGTAACAAGCTATGACATAATTATAATTTCAAAGACTACTTTGGGTAAAATTTATTTGAACGCATGTTAAGTATAATTGTAAAATAAAATTAACCCTTGGCAAAGTTTTGTGCTAAAGCCGGGTCTGATTTTCTATAAACAATTATAGGTACACGCCTAACGAAGCTCAACTAGATAGTTGAAAGTTAAAGAAGTATGCACGTTCAAATTAGATTAGATTAATTGTAAATATTTACGAACGGCTAAGAAAGCCGATATAACATGGTTTTTAAGCTTATCGTTTTATTCCATTTTACTGTATTTTATTATGTACAATAACAGATAAAACCTAAAAACATTGTAGTTAAATATAATCAAAGAAATACAATGTACGTTGGAGCAAAATTTTAGGGTAGTCTTATGCATTACTTATATATTACGAACATATGTACCTATAACAACTAGAATAAAATGGTATAACATGAAGCAAGTGAAAAAATCGTCAGCAAATTCAAAGAAGCTAAAATGAATGAAGCAACTGTATATACCTTTGTGTAGTATAAACTGAAAACCTGAAAACTAGTGGTTCCAAATAAGACCCCTGCGGAGCAGTTGATGTGATAGCAATATTGTTGACGTATAACCATTCCCTTTGACAAATTGTGACTATTTACTTATTTTTATTAAGCATTTATTTAAGTAATTGTCTAAGTGAACACATCCGTATAGAGGACAAATAAAGGTAATCAACTGTATGTATATAACGACAAAAGCAAATTCTAATTATGAACGAAGCCCATGAATACGTGCACATATACAGACAGCAGTATTAAGACAAAAGAAGAGTTGCTGAATTCATCTCTTAATAGGAGTGAAATATATATCGCAATGAGAACGCAACATAGATGCAATAAGAGAATTCAAGTAATTCAAGTAATTCAAGCATATAACACATAAAATCTGTAGCTATATCCAGTAGAAAAGCGAAATGAATAATTGCCCTCTTTTTTAAAATACAGGAATTTGAAAAGCTTCCTCTCGACTGTTTCCACTGCTATTTTCTGTACAGAATAAAAGAGACTTTAAATATGAGAACCATATACAAGCTTAGGTATTGGAAACGCGATGTATAGTAATTTAATGGTGCCTCTATGAAAATGCGTAGAAATCCAAATTAAAAGGTCTAAAACGTTTAACGAGAAAAACACGATTTGTTCACTATGAACCCAAAAAAAGGGAGCGTTAAATCTAAAACGAAGCCGAGCCCCACTAATGTAATATAACTTTCGCAGCTTATATAATTCCCGAACGATACGGCTTAGTTCATGGCAGAATTCCGGACTGAAACTAACCTATTAATATAAGATTATTTTATTTTCGAATCAATGGATGGTGAACATCAGGTTGACTCTAGCTATACTTCAGCAAAGCCTTTAATAGATCATCAGTCAATCAGAAAAGTGGATGCATATGAAGTAACAGAAACACTATGGCCAATTAGGTTCTGCTTCATCCAATCCTTTTCAAGTTTGCTCCGACGTAAGACAAGAGAATCAGCTAGATTCCACTTTATTTGCTCTTTGCAAATGACTTAAAATTATTTTCTTCATTGTGTAAAGCTTAAATTAGATATCAACACAGTGCAGTCTTTAAACATCGTTAAATGTGCAGCTATTTCCTGTATTATAAAAAAAGAACAACACTATCTATTATAATTATTCTATCGATGGTGCTGTACTTCATCGCACATAATAATCAATGACTTGGATATTCTGTATAACACCTCTCTCAATTTTAATTTCCGTACGATGATACCTTGGCTACAAAATTAGCAAGTTTTGTGTTTTATTAAACGGCAAACCTGTGACTTTACAAACGCAACTGACATTAGTACTTAGAGTTGTTGGGTTATTCCATGTCAAAAGCATTGTTACAGATTTCCAGAGTCTGGTGGTTACCACTACAGTATATTCCCCTTTGGTTTGGAAGCCTTATTCAGCCTGCCAGATGGAGGAAGTACAGCTTAAGTTCATGAATTACGTGTTATTTAAACTCAACATAGATAAGGATTCATATACTTATCTTCAATTATTAACTTTACTGAGTCTACAGTCTCTGTCAGTACATCACTAAGTTGCTCTTCCCAAATGTCCTGATTTTTGAACGTGTTCCTTGCTTGTATTCACCGGGAACACTTGGAATGTCCATTTGTTTCCCCTTGCTTACCACAGAACCTTTTATGGTTACAATTATTCCTTGAATTTAACTGCGAATGAATTAAATTTACTTACGACATCAATATTTTCATTATATGTATATTTAGTGAATTTACTACGCCAATTGAAACTTTGTAGCATTAATTTTAGTTTATATTGCAATAGCTTAGTTAGAATTATTTATAATTTCATTGTTCTTTCATTGATTTTATTCGCAAAGATGTTTACTCGCATCTTGTACATTTTTGTACTTTTATGGAGTTTCTTGTTAGTTATTATTTAAATAAATTAACTGCACACGTCATGACATGATACCTAGGAGTATCTATATGCATTTCTTCTTGACTTTGGCTGCGCATATATGATCGAGTTCAGAACAAAGTGAAATACGTGTTTATTTATGATGAACAGGTAAACACTTGAACGTAATTAACCTTAGCTCTTCTCGTCGATTATTAGTAATAAATAAAGAAGTACATATATGCATATATATATATACGAAATATACATATATATTAGTGAGGAAATAATTATATCAACGTACATACGTACATATGTCAATGTTTCCTTAAGTATTATATGCTAAATTCAAACTCCCTTTTCTTTTGTAGAAAATATGAACAAATGCGCAATACATATGAGACAACGATTGCTGATCCCTAAATATGGATTCTTTCTGCATCTATCATGCCATCAACGTAAAGTTGCGCTATCCTTTTATTAAGCTGTAAGTAATGTTGCAATGTTTCTTTAATACTATTTTATATCGCATTTTTAACTCTTTTTCAAATTTTTGTATTAATAATGATAATTATAATAACAATAATCATAATAAAAATAATAACAATCCATGTGTTCATATCCCCCAATTGCAGAGGGTATCAGCCGGCTATGACTTATTGTTAGGCTTGCGTCCGTGGTGCTTCTTAAAATATTTGTTCTTACGATTCGCCCCAGGATTCAAATCCAGAGACTGCTAGCCAAGCACACAAAGCACTGAGCTACCAACCTCAATATCTTACTAACTTACAGTAGAGTTAATTAATAGTGTACAGCTTTTAACACAAATTCATTAAATAGAATCAATTACGAATTACTCTTCATAGTAATTGCAATGTTATTAAGCCATTTTTACAAAAAAATCGAGAAAATGAAACTGACTGCATTTTCTTCTGCATTGGACCTCGGGTTTGCATTCGGTTTAATCGTTTTCCATTGCTTTTCCTTAAGATACAAAATAATTTAACCCATTGTAATTGAAATTCACGATATAACCACATTTGTCTAAAATAGACATTAAGTATTACATCATTCTAGTTATAATTCTTTATAAATAATTTTTAATTTTTTTTTATCGCATTATGTTAAATATTAGTCACATTCAATGAATTACTATGCAATAATATTTGTCTGAATCCCAAAATATAAATCGATTCATTAACATTTACATATTATGCATATTGCTCTCTTTTTGATTTCGATTTAAATTACGAAAGACTACTTTAATGCAAAGTGCCTATTATAACTTGTAAATGCTATTAATGGCAGTAATAAATTAATCTTTAATATGCTATTATATTTAAATACACTCATCTGTAATGTATTATGAATATCCGGACATTTCGTAGAAAAAGACGTTGGTCACTTTAAGCTTTTAGTTATTAGTCGGAGTAAAAAACTAACCATTTGATGGTATAAGTCAGGATAAAACCATCGTACAATAAAATAATATGACTATTGTTATACGAAGCGTTAATAAGTTAGAATGAGGTCAATATTGAATGCCAAATTAAATAGATTCTACCGTTCTTACGTGTATGTACGCAATAGTGTACAAATGTCTCAATTTGCCGCATAACCACGTCGGAAGACAAACGCTTCGAGTATTTCATCTGTGTATGTAAACACGTCGACATGTGTCATTAACCACATGCAACACGTTGACATTGAATTTAACGAATTTTGCGAAAACAATGCATAGCTTCGTAGAGGGGTAGTCCTTGATCACCCTGTACACGAATGCGGCCCTTCCTGTTTTATACAACTCCGTCAACTATATATACACCGGGACCAGATTGGACTTACTATCAGTAGTTCGTCTACAGTGTGAACAATCGCTTTAATATTTAAAAAACACCTTAAACATGTTCAAATTGGTGAGTACATTTCCGAATTTATTGATTTTAAACGGAGAAATTTCTAATAAATGTAAGCCTGGCACAAAAGTATAAAACTACAATCGTTTAGTAACTTTTACTTAAAAATGTCATACGTAGTTACTTTCGCTACTCTAAATAGTAAAATTTGATTAATTCTTAATCGAAAGGAAACATATAATAATAAATTACTACCATTGCCACGGAAATAGGGTATTATGTAGGACGAACCTATCTTAAACACCTTAACCACTTAGTAAACTCGAAGCAAATGCATTTAATTTATTCAAAAGAATACTTTCACCAAAATTTAAAACAAAAGAACCAAAATAAACCAAATACAATGTTGAAGTAGGATAAATTATTCAAGAAATAAAATCATAATGAACAAAAAATTAGCAGAGGAAAACTTCTCCCATGTTGGTTACAGTAACACATAGTTAGATGTCTAAGGAAAGCTACCGCAGCTAAGATGCTTGTAGATACTGGAGTTCTATTTTACACAGAAGTTTTAATGAAATTCAATGAAAATGCGTTCTAATATAGTCAAAGTTACTTTGGTACTTCGAATTTACACTTCTGGACATGTATGTTGCAACAATTGCACACATTGCGTATTTTCTGTCTTATGCATAGTATACCATACTTTTGCTTTTTAAACTCTGAATATTTAATTTATTATCGTCAGTATATTTCTTTCATATTTCGACGTATTTTTTTAGATTAAGAATAGGGCGAAACTAAGAGCTCTGCGGTAATATATTTTCAGTGTGTGAAATTTGGCAATGAATATATTTCAAATTCAACTGGTGTTTTTCACTATTATCGTTGACTATTTTCTATGTTCTACTATTTGAAAAGTTGCTAGGAAAAAAACTGAGTATTTATAAATAGGAGAATAAATGTTCTAGTTGAAATTGAAGCAGGTTCTACTAATTACGCATTATCCTATATTTAATTAAAAAACAATTACATCAATACATATAAGCGTATGTTCAGAGATAAGAAAAAGGCGGTATACTGGTTTAAGAAAGTAGGCAATGGAAAATATAATTATAATTTCTGTCGACAAAACTAAATACGTACATATCTTATATTGATGTAAAAAGATCAATTCCGGTAATAGCAATAAGTAGAGGTAATATGATTCACTACCTGCGTTTATCTATAACACTCTGAATTAAAACTTTATTAATTATTACAGTTTGTCTTCGCTTGCATCTTGGCCTTTGCCGCCGCTTCGCCAGCACCCGCTCCAAAACCAGGTGGCTACATCGCTCCAATTGCATACAGTTCTCCCGTTGCCTACACAGCGCCCCTAAGTTATCCATACGCATACTCAGCATACGCGCCTGCATACTACAGCAGCTATGTATCGCCGTACTCGTACTACAAATCCGCATATTTGTGGTAAATTGAGGATTATAATTAGTTAACAGGTCGAAAATCCATATTCATTTCCACTGTGTATATATTTATCTAAGTTATATTGACAGCGCCATCTGATTTGGCTATGTAAATATAAGACTACTCGATGTAAACCAATGAACGATATATACAGTGTCTTGCATCAAATAAAGTTTATCATTTGATGGAATTATTGTTTATGTTCTATCTTCAACCGGTAATAATTTTGAAAGTGAAGTGAAAATTATTCTAACCTACAAAAAGTCAAACGTTTGTTGTAAGTTACCCAAGTTACTAGATCGACATTTATGCGTGCACACTTGTTTTTGGATTGGAGATCATGCATAAGGAGCTTCTTCGACGTACTTACATGAATTAATAGCTACATTCAATATAAAGACCAGTGATTGCCAAAGTTAAAGAAATAAATGGTACATTTCACCAAAAAAGTTTCACTGTGTTTGCTCAAAGTGATTATATAATATTGTCTTTTTATCAATCAAAAGTAATGGCGAACTCTATATTCCATATAGAAAAAAAGTGGAAATATTTTATAGAAATATAAACATGTAAGTAAAAGGAGCGAATAATTTTCATTAGCTCCACACGATCGTGTAGAGCACCACAGTGTTATAATACTTCTTCCTAACTCGTTCGAAATTAATAATAAAAAAGGTGAAGACGCAATGGAAATGTTAAATTTTGATACAAAGGAAACTGCACCTTTTAATGGAATATTTAATAGAACATTTCCTAGTTTGGTTGAAGTCATGCCATCATCATGATTCCTTATAATAATTCTTAAACCGCTGGTAAGAGACCTTGGATGTCAGTTATTCGAAAACCACGTGTATCGATGTAGTGGTAATATATTTTCTGGTGGGTTCGGTATGCTTCCGAGTCACCATTCGCTGGTGGGAAGCTAACTAAGGGCATTGCGACGAGGGGATGAAGCAAAGCCATGTAACACTTTATTTCTGCATCTAAGGTTCCTACGATTACGACAAGATAAATAGCTTCTAACCCCTTCACCTCACACAAGAAAATGATTATTGTTCGTATTATATAACGTTCCAAGTGTGCAAGACCACAAGCTGTTATAAAATATGAAATTCTGTAGAGCTGTATATATCGAACGCTATTTAACATTGGAGGCATATTGTAACACATGGGCTGAAAAGTCCCGGGCCTAACACATAGATGACGCTAGTTTTATTGCAGTCACCTTTCTCTCAGTTAGCACTAAGCTTAAGACAGCTGTTAAAATTTCATGATATTCTATTCATTAGTTTGTGAGTTATTGTGCTAAGAGTCACGCTACTTTTGTTATTTTCAAAACAATGGATCAAAAACAATTTCGTGTTTTAATTTTACACTGCTTCTTGATGGGAAAAAATACCGTTCAAGCGAAGCAATGGCTTGAAAAGTGTTATGGGGACTCCACTCCATCAGAAACAACAATAAAACGTTGGTTTGCTGACTTCAAACGTGGTCGTAGAGACACCGATGATGCAGAACGCAGTGGACGTCCAAATGAGGCGGTAACACCAGAAAACATCAAAAAAATCCACAAAATCGTTTTGAATGATCGAAAAGTGAAGATGCGTGAGTTAGCTGACCTCGTAAAGATATCAAAAGAACGTATTGGCTTTATATTGCATGAGCATTTGACTATGAGAAAGCTCTGTTCAAGTGGGTGCCGCGTTTGCTCACTGTTGACCAAAAACAAGAACGTGTTGATGATTCTGAGCAGTGTTTGGCCATGTTTAAACGTAACAAACCGGAATTTTTGCGTCGATATGTGACAATGGATGAAACATGGATCCATCACTTCACTCCGGAATCAAAACGATCGTCATCTGAGTGGACAGCAACTGGCGAATCTCGTCCAAAGCGCCCGAAAGCACAATAATCGGCTGGAAAGGTTATGGCCTCGGTATTTTGGGATATGCGTGGTGTAATATTCATCGATTATCTTGAGAAAGGAAATACCATCAACAGTGAATATTATATAGCGTTATAGGAGCGTTTGAAGGCCGAAATTGCAAAGAAACGACCGCATATGGCAAAAAAAAAATGTTGTTTCATCAAGACAACGCACCGTGTCACAAGTCAACCAAAACAATGGCAAAACTACATGAATTGAACTTCGAATTGTTCCCACATCCACCGTATTTGCCAGATTTGGCTCCCAGCGACTACTGGCTGTTCGCAGACCTCAAAAAAATGCTCGCCGGTAAGAAATTTCGCACGAATGAAGAGGTTATCGCTGAAACTGAGGCCTATTTTGAGGCAAAAGATAAATCGTTCTACAAAAATAGTATTGAAATGTTAGAGCGGCGCTGGAATGATTGCGTTGCTCTTGATGGAGATTACGTTGATGAATGAAGCTAATTTTGAACCAAAAAAACCGTGTTTTCTTTGTTAGGCCCCGGACTTTTCAGCCCATGTGTTATATGCACTTGGAACAGCGATAAAATTCTACAGGAGACCAAAACAGTTGTATACAGGATGTTTCTTTTAAAAAGCACAATGTATTAGACAACAATTACACTTTCAAACCTTCTTCCGTCAACGTTCAACTATTTTAATACCAAATTCGAAGAAACAGAAAAAGTGATGACGTTTTGGTGGCTTCATGTTCCTTGTGGAACCGAATACTATAGTATTCAGTATCATTCAGTTATCGCGCATGAGGCCTATCATATACCTCGCTTGTACGAATGTGTTTATTATGTTAGGAGTTTTACACGGTTTAGTTTAATAATGACGCAATTACGGACGTCCAAAACGCGAACATGGTTTTACAAAGCACTGAAATTTGTTCAATGCAAAAAATCTGTTCTTAATGTCATGGCGCGTATAATGAAACCACATATATTGTCATTTTCAATGTTACTAACAAATTAAAGATTAAAAAAATGTACTGCCGAAGTAAATGTGAAGCAAAAAGTAGCTAATTTGAAATTTCAAACAAACAATTCTTAGTTAAATTACGATTTCTTGCAAGAAAATTGTAACTTTATCATTACTAACATCAACGTGAAATTTCATATTAATTTGATTAATAAGAACTTACCTCTAACAACATTATGTCTTCTGAGAGATTTGCGATATATCTGCAGACATTACGATATTTAGGTATTAAAAGTGATTTAGTTAGATACAGTCCCTTCATCTAGTTGTATGACGCCGGTACGGAGAGAGCGTGAGTTTAAATCCTACCGAGACTAATATCTTTTTTCAGAAATTAAAAGAAAACCTTGTTAAACTCTTAATGTTGATTGCTGATGGTGCCGCAAACATGGCACATCTGTTAAATAACATAGTGGTAACTTGTTGTATCTTCTTCTAAATCGGCTTACGAGAAGCTAGATTATCAATTCAGTGTTGCTAATAGTGTAGGACGTAGTGTCGCTACAACAGTTCTGTTTTGAGAAGAATAGTAAGAAAGTAATGGGGGCCGACAACGGTTACGGGCCGGACATCCCAAAATGCACCATTGATCGTGGGGATAGTGTTCTATAGCTTTTACCACTTAGGAACCGATTTTACATCAATAAAGGTAAATGGGCGATAGATAGAGAGGTTTCATTAATCAACAAATCTCCATAAAATCTATCTATCGAAGAGTTCGATCCTTTTGGGTCAGATCGCTCCGACCACTTGTTTGTTGTTTATCTTCACGACATAAAATTGCACTTAAATGAAGAATGGGATCGAGTTGTCTTCAATAACGAATCTCCATCTTGCTTATGGAGAAAAAAGAAACTTACAGTTTTCTGTACAGCTATTAAGTGGGTCTATTAGTCATACCTCTAGTAGTAATTCAATTCAGTTCATTAGGTCAATGATGTTCTTGAACCAGTATTAGTATTTATTCAACAACTGGAAAATTCATTTTTTCAGCAGATTTATGTGCAGCCGCATACTGCAAAGGTTAGTACGGAGTTTTCTAATGCTAATGCAGGTCCTCTATCATAGACTTCTCATTTGCTGGGCTTGTCACCAATAGAACTCGTGTGTTTATGAACTTTGTGTAATATCGGTCAATGATATACATTTCCTAAGTACATTGTAATAATCACACATATAAATATGAAATTAATATAGACAAGAGACAAATTGAAAATTCATAATATTTACAATTAGTTTTGAAATTAAATCGCATGCAAGACTAACTTTTACAATTGCATAATAAGCAGTCAGCGCACATGAGCGAGTGAATGACAATCGTCCCGATAGGATGCTGTGACGTTTTCACGCATAGTATGCATACTATAACAGCATTATTTGTCTGATGGAATGCATTGCTTTCAGCAGCTGCTATTTTGCGCCTGTAGGCTATAAGTCATAATTCGCTCGAGTCCTCTGCGTGATAGTGAGATACCTTCTATCAAAGATTTCCACAGCCATCGAAATTGGACGTATTATCTGCTTATTTAGGATATGATCTCTCATATTTGTAGTGTAATTTAAGTCTTGAAAGATAACTCGCGAATACATAAAAGCAGAGAAGTGGTTAAATGGTTTCAGAATAGAAATGACGTTACTACGTTGGATTAGCCTGCCAGATCTCCAGACCCAAATTCGATAAAAGACATGTGAGCTGCAATGGTAGGACAGAGGAATTATGCAGATGTTCTTCAATAAAGGATTTTAAAAGCTTGGAATAGCACATCACAGGCTATCATTGATTCGTTTATTTTAATAAACTAACTGAATATATAAGAAACAGAGGAGGATTATTGTTGTTTAAATGAACTGTCATTGTCATATCTTGCTGAAATTTTCATCGTTTCCCAATGCTCAGAAAATACAAATTTCCAGTAAAATATACCAACGTCTGCTGGGTGTTGGTCTATTCCCAGTTTATTCCTAGAAAATCTATCAAGTTTTTTATGCAAAATTTAATCACTTTTTACAAAACCTTGTATTATACTTTATGTCCGTGGTTCTTTTTGCAGCATACACGTAAGCTAAATTTTGTATGTCATTTCATTTTTGTGATGATAAATTACGAGATACATGTAGCAACAGGAGACTGCAGTGAACTTGAACAGTAATGCTGTGTGACGTGCGCCGACCTTGCGTCTGGACGTTGTAATCTCCTTCGATTATCGAAAGCTTTCGTCGGTAAGCCGCCGACGATTACAGTTGATTTGTTTTCGTGGGTATCATTCCAATAAGGTTATTGTTAAGCTGGAAGCGATAGCGGCAAAATGTAATTTTCTATTATATCCGATTAACCGTTAAACTTCAATTAAAGAAACACACTCAATTAAACACGCACTCTACTAACGGGTGTTTCTATTGTTAGACACGTATCTTTAACAATTGACGGAAATATAAAAAAAATAACAGCTGCTACGACAGTATGTGTAGTTGTAAATCGCGTCGTCCAAGTTTCAGAGAGTATTTCTTCTACTTTAATTTATTTATTCATATCAGTAGTACTGATAAACAATGACTTTATTGTCAAGGATATTCTAGTGAAACTAAAGTCATTTCGTGCTACAGACTTCGAATTGCTAGAGGATCTTTTATTTGTTTGATCAGCAGCCTAACTGGATTGTTAGGCATTTGAGTTTGTGTGTGCAGTACATATTTGTTTCGCAAAACTCATGATGTCCTTTTTTATTTTGCACTGTAAAGTGCCAGATGTATGTATAAGCCTTTTCTGTTTTTTCTTTTAGTAAAAAGAAACACGTAATTTTCAAGGGAAATTAATTTCCTTTTATTCAAAATATTGGCCAGAGGCTTCTACACATTCCACCCATCTTTCAGGTAACTTATGCATACTATGCCAGAAAAACTGCTTGCCTTTTTCGGAAAACTATTCGTCGAGACATTTTCCTCCTAAATAAGAAAAGTAATTCTTGTCGAAAATGTTCTTTTTCAGGCACAAAGCTCGACATGATCGCTTAACGATAAAGCAAAGACGCTAGTTTTTGGCGGATTCAACTTGTGTGTGCTTGTGGTTTAAATGTCAGACGAACAAAATGACGTATGTGTCAAATTAATACGCTGCGTATTGTTCGCTGGCGCTATCTCTTAGTTAATCCGGAAAAAATGTATCCATACACCTCGTATTCGTTACAGATGTAACAGAATATATCAGGATTTTTTCGCCAAACCTAATGTATTCTGATGAGTTCCTGATAAAATTATGGTAACAACACTTGTGAACAACTGGTGTTGGTATCATGTGTTAATTATTAGACAAGCTGTCAGTGTACTAACCACTTAAATATAATGTAATAATAATAATAAATTATAATAATTTATTTGCATTTGTGATATAACCATTACAGAAAAAGTTATATTATCTCATATTTGTAATAAAGTGCCGTAATCAATTATATGCAAAAACAAGAACAAATGAATAAACAAAAGTATATATGATCGACAACGTCATAAATAAGAAACAAACAAATAAAAAACGTGGTAAAAATTCGATAACTCCTGGATGGGGTAACATTTCCTCTGAAGCAGTATTTCCTTCACATTACTTTTAAAACAGTTCTAAGAAAGACTCCTACGAACTGCTGGTAAATGGTTATATAACTTAGTTCCTCAATGATAGATGGCTCTTTGGGAGCCTGCCAATTGGCGCTAGGAGACAAGCACATCAACTCGATAATATCTTGCGTAGATGTGATTGGTACCGTTTAGAGGGAAAATGCTAATGTTCTGGTGAATACATATTACTACCGACATAGTAAATACAAATGGGCAATACTGCGACAATACTGGACAATGGTGGAGAAGTATTAGGTAAAATTGCACAATAATACAATGTCATCGATACAAATGTAATTTTATGCCTCAAAAACTAGAGCTAGTCTGATAAACTGACGGCGTATATCAGTAATATAAAAGTACCCTAAAACAATTTATTCAATTGATTAAACAATAGATCGTACAATCAACTTCGTCGTAGCCAAACTAAGCCGGAGGGGGCCGAACAAATTCGAATTAGAACAAAAACAAGTGTACCAACATAAATAGGACGAAAAAATACCGAACGGCGTTGAACAGCCTCGAACCAGACCGGTGGATACAACATGGAGCCGAAAGGAGTCAAGTAAATCCAAATTAGACCAGACACCAAATAGAGCCGAACTGACCTAAGCTACCTTAAAGGATATCGAAGGAAGCTGATCGGAGCGGAGAAAGGAACAGATAATTGTGAATGGCACTTAAATAACATTTGTTATTCACAATTAAAAACGAAACATTCCGGCGTTAATTCCTAATTGTTTACACAACGCGCCACCAAAAGCCTTTAATATATCCTTGACCACAAAAACATTTATTGTTTCCCTATTGTAGTTAATCCAGAATGTTCTCAAGTGTATGTACATGGGAAAAAATTGATAAAAAAATGCAAAAATAAAAAAATTGTAAATCTAAATTATTCGAAATAAAAATTATGTTTATTTCCTTTGCCTTGCTATTTTTACAAATCTAATTTACAGCTGTTAGAATAGCAGGATCCACATTTGAAATAATTTCCATTAGCGGTGGGTAAGACGGTCAAGATTAAGCAGCAAAAATGTATAATAATAAGTATTTGGTCTACAAACTGTTTAATCTTCCATGATTTTTCCAAACTCTTCTGCACAAAATTAAATAAGTTAAGTTAACTAACAACTAATCGTTTCTCTATTTATAACGTATAACACTTCTTTGAACTCCTTAATTACCATCCAAATTTGTTGATCATATTGGTCACCATATATGACTATATTATAACAATTTCGAGAACCAAATTGCATATTAGCTTCTAATAATTGAAATAACGTGCCCATTGCACCACGTCATTTCAATTCAGTTTATTTACGTAAAATGAGCAGATCACTTATTTAGGACAATACAAGTTGAATTGGAGTGCATATTTCCGGTGGAGGAGCTAGTTTTGAGAAACTATACACGCATCGGCTGCATTGCCTTGCAATATTTCCAAGATAGTAAATTGATCTGATTACAGTCTTTGAATGTGGATGTGTTATGTAATATTTTAGCTTAAGAATGTTCTTTAAGCTAGTTGGTATTATTAGTAGTATAAGTTTCTTTAAGAGGCTGTTTTCTAGACTGTTTATGAGGTAGATCAAAAAAAGAGTAAAAACTGAAAGGTGTAGCTATGCCGTTCCTTGCTTCCTGGAGTTTGTTAAATAGATACACTATAGATTTATGGCTCAGGCACTCATTATTACCTCTGCAAAGAGAAGCAAAAAATCTCTGAATAAATATGAGCACAAGAATATGTATAATTGTATCTAATTATGTTGCAATCCATTCCCATCACAGCTAATTTAGTAATATACATAGATTGCTACTTCTTGTAATGTGTCCACAGCCTACATATACTTTTTCTGCTATTGTTTTTGCAATGGTCCTCCAATTATCCACAAAACTACATTCCTTGAAGAATTTCAAAACATTAGGAACAAAGGGAAATCAGGTGTACAAATATATTTACATTTTTTTTATTTTAACAATTGTGGCTTCCCAAACCAAAGAAGTCTATCTACATATCATGAATTCGTGGCTAATATAACCTATCGAATAACAATTGATTGAAATCGTATCAATGGACTTTCGAAACTGTTATAAAACTCCATATTTGTTGTCGGTATCTTGCTATCTTTGGTACGCTTGGTTTGAGAGACATTAATCGGCAATCTTTTTACAGATATACAGCTCCTGCGTAGGGGGAAGCAACGTATGAGGCTAGAGCCGGTGCAGCTGCGTAAGGTGCAGCAGCGTAAGGTGCAGCAGCGTAAGGTGCAGCTACGTAAGGTGCAGCTACAGCTGGGGCAGCAGCGTATGAAGCTATTGCAGGGCTAGCAACATAACGAGCGGCTACTGCAGGGCTAGCAACATAAGGGGCAGCTACTGCAGGACTGGCAACGTAAGGAGCAGCTACTGCCGGTGCTGCAACTAACGGAGCAGCAGCTTTAACAACAGGAGCAGCTACCGCAGGAGCAGCGACTACTGGAGCGGCTCTGACAACTGGGGCGGCTGCTACAAGTGGAGCGGCTAGAGTGTTGTAATTTCTTGCGATAACTTGAGAACTTTGCGCCGTTACTATTGCGGGTGCTACTACTGGGGCTGCGGCAACAGCTGCTATTCCTGGCTTAGCTTCTGGTGCAGCTTGGATGGCTACTGCAAAAGCTAAAACGACAACCTATCGAGATAGAAAAGAACATTAATAGATTAAAGAATAATTTTTTTCTAAGGATACTTACAAATTTGAACATGATGATTGAAGGTTTATTGGTGTTCTAAGAAGAAGACACAATCGAATTATGCTGAATTTTTTTCACAGTGCATTTTATATACCGAAAATACTCCCCACGAATACAAGCCCGGGTTACACAAATAAGCAAGAGAAGAATTAAAGAACATTTTCCATTACAACTGTTAAAGCGCATTTGTATGCATAGCAGTGAATTGTATACGACAGTCGATTGTACAAGAAATAATTTACGTAATTGGCGTACGAAACTAGATTAATCTATGAATAAGATGGCATATAAGAAGCAAGAGACAAAAAATAAATATGAAATCACGATCATATGTAGGCTTATCAGATGTTACACATACTTTTACCTTTTTGTACACTATACTACATGGAATGCCTATGAGCTATCAGATTATCACAAGATTGTCTATAGGACAAAAAGTTTCCAGTTTCCGCTATTATGAATAACATTGAAATTAGAATTTTAAATTAAATAAATTGAAATTAATCAATTCCGTCAACTTCTGTTATATATTAGCTATAGATATAATAAAGAGGATAGCGTTTGTTTTTAATTAACTCTTCGGCAGAAATGAAGCCTAAAATTTTACAAAAAAAATGCAGTCATTGTTCTTATAATAGAATAAATATTTGTATTCTCAATCTATTAAAGATGTAAAAGTTACATGTATTATAAAACTTGTTTAGACAAATAGGAAGAATTTTTGAAAAAAATATGTTTGGGTATATTTCATTAATGCAATGTATGTTTTTGGAGGAAATGGGTTATTTCATTAGACATTTTAAGTCTTTCAACTCATCGTTTTAAATCTAGAAAGATTTTACACTTGAAACAAGCACTTTACCTGTCTTACTACATACACAGAGAAAATTCTATAGTTTGAATAGAATATTTGATTTTCTTTATATCTTCGGCAAATTATGCATCGAAATTAATGCTGAATTACAAAGAAAGACAAATGCAAGAGAAAATAACATTAAAAGAATTATTACATTTTATACAGACAATATTTATAATGATGGTAACAAAACAACGAAGCTTCTATAAGTCTACTAATCCAAATTAATAAATACATAAAAATTTATAATTCTTTCTAGTTAGTAGTGAGTGTTAGATCCTCCGTTTAAAATAACTTCAAACATTCGGGTCTTCGTACTGTCTATCAATTTGATCAATGTTGAAATAGGAATATCATTAAAATACCTCGCTATCGCAGATTTTAGTTCTTTGACGCTATCGTTTTGTTTATTATTGGCATATACCTCTCTTGCCAATATTTCCCAAAGATTTTCGATGGGGTTCAGGTCGAGCGGGCAAGTAGGCCATTGCAATGCATTGATTTACTTATTATGAAATCGCTCCTTCGTCTGAAATTATGGATAACTGCATTGTTTACCAGAGTCTAACACAACCATTTCCAGAAGTTTATATAGGGCTTTTATTGTTATAGATAAAAGCCGCCCAAACTATTGCACTACCGTCACCAAAATTTCAACTCATCACTACTTCAGTGTTCTTGCACAAGTCGTGCAAATAATATTTGAAACCATCAGGTCCGTCCAAATTAATTTTTTCTCGTCGAGATATATGACATTGTACCACTCATAGTCCTATACCATAGGATCTTGTGCAAATTTCAGTCTTCCCTAGTTATGTGTCACTTTTGATGGTGGTTTTGAAAGCTTTTTTAGCCGCCAAAAACGTTTACTGTTGGATAAAATCCGTTGTATGTGTCTGTATATTACTGATAAATTTAACTTACACTTTATTTGTTGCGCGGTTACATTACCAGAAGAGACTAATCTAAACATCGATGAACGCTGCCTTCCAGTTAGTTTTTTATTACACCCGTTAGCTTGATTTCTGCCGCAGGAATTATCCAACTTTATAGAATTGTTAATGAAATGATGGGATCGTCCTATTTAACAATAGATAAACGGCAAGTGCGGAATAGTTAAACTAACATCCATATTAATATGAATATAAATACTAAACCACCGTTGGCATTAGTAATGATAAAATTACAATTTAATACGTTGGAAATTGCAAGAAAATTATAATTTTATCAATACATAAACGTTTGAAGATATGTAAAGGCTTTTCTACACTGAAAGATAATGCCTGGTTTCGTGGGATGTCTGTATAACTGTGTAGACCAATAGTCTCTGTATAAAATGTAATAAATTCTTTTAATACTATTTTCTCTTGCATTTATGTTATTTCAAGAAAACCAAATATTCTGTTCAAGAGTTCATATAGAACTTTTGCTGAGTGTATTGTATTCGGATGCAAACTAAAAGGCTATTTTCTAAAATACCAATATGTTCATTTTTATTAATCAAACTGTAATACAAAAGACCGCCTAATGATATAAAATTGAGGCTACAATAAATGTTTAAGTTGCATTTCGCTTAAAGTTAGCAATTATAATAAATCAGCGAAACTCTATATTAATTGTGGTGGTTAATTTCTTTAGTTATTAGTTTTTCCAATTGTTCAAGAATATCTGATCGATTCTTATGCACTTGACATTTCAACTCACTTAACACAAGAAAAAATCCAGTGGCGATAGATCTGGAGAAAGAGCTGGCTCTATTCATTTGCTCCTCTGCGCTCGACCTAGTGTGCAGAAAATATTTCGTTTAAATAATCAGGATCTTTGAAACGAATGAAATATGTAAATATTATAATAAATTAATAAAAAATGCATATATATATTTATCAAATAACAAAGGTATTCGATCATTTCGGGAAATTTTTACTAACTTTGTATATAATTATGTATTCTCCTTAAAAAAATATTTATTACTTTGGAAGAAATGCTCAATTTTCACCGTTGAACACAGTAATCTGGATATTACAATTCATCCTGCTAATATTTTTCTCCGCAATATCATGTATTGGTTACCGTTATACTTTAAAGCTATGTTTATATAAGTTCATCCAGCCATAACTTTCAAACTCATTTTTGCCAACGGAATAGAAATTAAGCAATATAGAACCTCCTTAACTGGGTTGAAGAAAGAATTGATAGAAAAAAAATCACCAGTTTATTAATAATTATAATATTTTTACAATTTAGTTCTATTCTTTGATCATTTACGAAAATAATTTGACAAGAAGAGATGCTCGACTTTTGATTCAACATCTTTTGAAAAAAAAACAGCATTACATTCAAATTCCATCATCTTTCAAAAATGTTACAGCAGTGTCAATAAATTGCCGTAAAATGCATAAATTCACAATTCGTAGAATCCAATATGTATCTTTAAAATATTCAAATGATCTGTAAATTTGGCCGATATGCAGTAAACTTGCTATAACAATGCTCTGATGAAAACCACAATTTACCATTGTGTAGCGTAATTTAAGCGTGGGCATCAAAAATATTGTGCGATCAAAATTATTAAAGGCTGCAGCTCCGGAAACAACCAATGACATTAATGTTACAATTTTGAACAACTGAACGAGTATGGATACCTTTATACGTAAAATTGGGCATTCGTAAGCTGTTTTCGAGCTAGGCGAATTTTAAATTGTGATTTCGAAAACGTAAAAGAATGCAAACATCAAACGACATCTCTAAACATTGTAATAAGACCCAATACGGTTACGGTTGGAACCTGGCAAGCTGTCTTACAAACAGTCAAACTATTAAATTATATCATGCTATTTGAAAAATTGAAGAAAGTAGTTTCTATAAAATGATCCGGAATACCATAAAAAGTTGTTTTCTTTAATCTGTACAATATTCCTACCCTCAAGTGGTGTCCATTCGTTCCCTAAAATCAAATTTTTTCTTGCTAGAAAGAGGTTTCGGTTGGATAGAGAACTTACTGCAGCAACTGAACAATATTTTGAAGATCTTGAAAAATTAGGTAGTGGCACATTGTAATCATTAGCTTAGCTGCATCAATGGTAAATACAAATTATTCCTAGCAATGCTATTAAATGGTGTTGGTAGAATCATTCACGGGAAAGACAATATGACAATATATAGAAAAAAACGCTAACACAAGGATATGTTTCTGGCTACCCGACGTCATCAACGTGGTTTGGAGCGATTTTTAACTCAACACATTGCAATTCCCTCTCGCGTACGATCACCATATCTAAACTAACAGTTTACTGCTATATACTAAAATCTTTTCTAGATATTGATTTTTATCTTTAACGATCGTAAATCCAGCGCAATAATATCGAATGCCATTATAGTCTGTCAACAAACATTATACCTATTGCATTACTAATGAATTCTCATGATAAACAAATGAAGAAATGTATATCATTCGGATCTACATAAGTGAAAGTAATAGTGTGTCAATACGTTGCCTCCGTTAAAATATACTGAATTATTCAAAGTAAAAGTATGCATATTCATCGTAGTTTCTGTGAAACGACAGATAAAATAAGCTATTATAACAATTCTAATATTTATTTTTGGAATTAAAATTGCTATCGACACGTTAGTAATTATTTATCGTTTTTATTAGGACTAAAACACTTAAGACAACGAAATAATTGTTTAGCAGCTAAACTATAATACATAGTTATGTTAACAATTTTTGGCATTAACTTGAGAATGAACATTTTAATTTATGTAATTGCATTATGCTGTGACTGTATCCAGTAGCCATTACTTTATAAGTGATTTCTCAACAATATTTGCTGAAAAAGCCTTTATTATTCAAGTAAATTAGTTTTTCATTCAAGGAAAGAGGATGTTATTTGCAATATTACATCAAAACATAATAGTGTTACTTGCAGTGCAATATGTCCTAGAATTAAAACAAAGTTAAGTTATTTTAGATGTACATTTCAAGTGATTCACCAAACACTTGGTAATAGGGTAACAGTATTTAATGTTACTATTACATAATCTAATTTTTATGAAGCACTAAAATATAATAAAATTTCATGGATTCAATGACGAAACACATTTATATGTTATTCCAAAAATATGTATGTTGAACAAACGATTTTTTACATTGACTGAGTATTACCCTTTTCCTAGTGCATAGTAGAAAGCAAAAGTTATTTTGAACTTAGTGACCAATTTAATAGCCTGGTCTTGTTCTCGATTAATAGCCTATTCTGATTAACATTGTATTCAAAACTGGAAACACTTGTTAAATCCATAAACTAGCAGAATGCCTAATTTTAAATGGGTTATTAGTTTTAACTAATGTGTGAAAAGATTTGTGATTATGAACCAATTGAAAGGCCACATAATGATTAAATAATATAAAGATGTAGAAAACACATATTTGCATAAGCTTTTGTATTTCTAAGAATGTAATGTAGTACTTGCTAAATTTATTTTTCTTGGATTTAAATGACATTTTTATATTACAACACACTAAGTATGATTATTTTAATTTTATATTTTATTTCAGTTTTTATTTGAAAAGTAATTAAAAAGTCTAGATATATAATATGAATCAACATTTACATAAATTGGAGAAGTATACATTTTAGGTAATACACTTCATGATTGAATGTTTTTCACCTTGTTGGTTGAGTTAGGGGCACATTTAGTTTTCGCTTAAAGAAGCATAACACTTCGGCGAGGTTTTGGGTATTGGTACTTAAAAATGTATGTATTAGAAGCAGGCGAATTTAACAACCTTGTACTTAAATTAAGTTTCTATTTTTATATAAATGTGTTTACAGTTTTCTATTAAGTAGGACATGTCATTTAATTTTTGGAAAACAGCATTTGGCAGGTGGGTACCACTACGATCTACGCAAACTTGACGTTCTAAGCAAAAATTTTTTGTTAGTTGCCATAAGATATTCGGTAATGCAACGCAACTTCGTTCCCAAATTTTTAATTTTATTCCGTTAACGTTTGCCGGTGCCCGACATACACTTTACTATAACCTAAAGAAAAAATGTCGCATGCAGATAAGCTATGGCACACACTGTTGAGAAGTTCAATCATTTACTTTAGATTGTTTCTGTTACTATTTTTTAATTACTGTGTCTATTATTTCTCCAATAAATCATGCAAAATTACCAAATATTAATTATGAAGTTATTTGATTTCCTAAATTGCCTGTTTTTAAAACGTCTTAGCTTCATAACTATGGATGTTGTGTCTGAGTGTAATACATTTTTCAAGTTCGCTATTAATCCAAAATCCAAAAATAAAAAGGAAAATATAGCATTTTTATTTAAAAAAAGAAGTATTAACTGCTGATAGCACCACAAGCAATAAAAATAACAAATAAAGTGCAAAGGTGTTCAGTTTGGAAAATAATGAATTTATCCATCTGAAAAATTCACAATGTATAAATAAACCAAAGAATCGACTTCATCAACTTAACCCAATAATTTTCTCCAAAATAGCATTCAGATTTAAAAGTTGTAAAAGTATAGAAAATGAAGAAAACGGCACCAATCTGACAGTATCTCAAAGGAAACATTTATCTATCTGATCCCATTTTCTTTCTTTCTTTTTTCCTACTTTTTGATACGAACTCAACCATTCAAAAACGTTCCTTTAAAAGTTGTATTTAATCTATAACATTTGAATTTTTTTTTCAAAATAAACAGACTTCATAAACCTCAAATTTAATTCATATTACAATAAAAAACGGCTATTTGTATCTCAGTTGTTGCAAATATAACATACGACAATGCAAATATTCTCCAAATTTACAGGATAAGAAATCGGGAACATTTATAACGGAAAGTGTTTCAAAATACTTGCTTGAAAAGTGATTTCGATAACCTTAAAAACGTTAATCATCTTGCAAATACTCTATTTTTCTTTGTATTATTGTCGCAAATAGTAGCTCTATTTAATTTATAGTTCATTTCATTAAATGCTATTAGCGTATTGTTGCTTAAGCAGAATTGGGCATTAATTTATATGGTAACGACATTTAAACTGACATACATTCACAAACGAAAACGCACGAAATGTGAAAATTTAATTTTCACCCACATTTACACGTTATCGGCGTGAGTAAATCGGAAGACCAAATAGCGGAGTACTTGCTTTAATTTCGGTAAACGTGACCATTATTCGTATCACGTATTCGTATCGATTTCACTCACTTCCTCTTTATGATGGGAGGCAATCGCTTAGTCAGGGGGTTGTTCCGCTATAAATACTTCGTGACCTGCTGACTTAAAATCATAACAATCCGATCAATCAAAGCTTATCAATAACCGACGTAGTTTAACGGCTTTGTACGTGCAAAAATGGTACCACACAAGGTAAGTGGGAACAAGTGTAGTGTTAAGCACGCAAAAGGTGTAGCAGTGTACGGTGTTCTTAAGGAGAGAGTATCGAAGTGAAATTCGTTGTTAGATATGATTTGATTACGCGATGTACGCAATTTCTAATAAATAAAGTTCGGTGTTTCGTTTAGTTTATTAATATGAGGATTAGGCGTTTCGAATTAATACACCTACCCATCTTTAGAAAAATTTACAGTGATTTATAAATGAATTATTTTTTTCAGGTAAACGTTGCTGTATTACTTCTGTTAGCATGCAGTATCGATGCTAGTGTGATAGCCCCTGCTATAGCTCCAGCCATAGCACCAGTAGCGCCTATAGCTTATACCAAAGCCGTACCATATAACGTCCTACCTTTCGCCAATAGCGTTAACGTATTTAGCAGAACATTATCAGCACCTCTAGTAGCAGCTTACGCAGGAATTGCACCCGCCATTCTTAAGACACCACTTCCGGCTGTAGCTCCAGCCTTGGCTCCAGTACCTGCCGTAGCTCATGCTTTTTCAGCTCCAGCTTTAGGTCCAGTCCCTGCCTTAGCTCCAGCTTTTCCTCCCGCTTTTGCTCCCGCCTTTGCTTCTGCACCTGCTCCATTACCCGCTCTTAGAGTTTCTTCATTATTGCCTGCACCTTTCGCGCCGGCTCCGGCTATTGCACCAGTAGTAAGGAGCTTCGCTCCTTCTCCTTTAGCGCCAGTAGCAGTGGCGCCTGCATCTTTTGCTCCAGCAGCTTTTCCTCAAGCTTTGGGTCCAGCTGTTATCGCAAATGCTGCACTCGGTAGATCTGTTCATGCTGTAGCTCCAGCCCCTCTAGCTAGTCCTGTGGTTCCTGCGCCAAGTTGGTGAAATAAAAAAATGTAGCTGATTTTTTTGACTGGTGATACTTTTATACTAGAAATATTACTTTTTAGATGCATTTTGTACAAGATTATTTTACTGTAATAAAATGAGTTCTATTTTAACTGTTGTAATTTTCTTGTTACCTCCAGTGTTCAACGAATAATTGTTTTTTTGTATTAAAAATATAACGTATGAAATCATTTCTATTAATTTATTATGTAGAGTGTATTAACAGACAATTTACATATTTTCAATAATTGAATGATTTCAATATATATACATATAATCCGTGCACTTACAGCAGAATAGCCGGCTTAATTGAAAGAATGATCATGCCTTTTGTATACGCTTATGTAAAAGGATCATGCTCGCATTATTTTATTACTGATTCAGAACTTTTGATCACGATAGCTTTTGCAGTGACTGCAAGTATAAATATGAAGTTGCTGCAGGCATTCGCCCCAACTGTTCGACCACAAGCAATTCATGCTCATACAAGTCTATTGATTGTGCTATAGAAAAGTTGATTAATAAAAGAAAATATCCAAACTTCATGAATTCTTAGTATGGTTGTGAAATTTGGCTAGTTTCGTGACAATTTGTACCTAATGTGCGAGCTGCAATAAATTCAATGTATTGAGCTTTTTCATAAATTTAGTTCTACTTGATTGAAGTCTACATAATCGATTGCGCAACATGTAAGCTTCGGAATAATAAAATTCAATCTGTATTTCACATACTATTTATTAATGTAGGTCTACATGTCGTATGCTAAGCATACATTGTCAGTAGATATACAAATCTTTACAAACTGGGGAAGATATTTTACGTGTGGTTTCCTAAATAGTATAAGGTGATAATAAAGCAACTAGAGGATAGACATAGTAGGAAAAATGTATTGATTTTGTCGGTCAATCTAGTGATATAAAAAGAAACAAAGCTGAAGTGGTAATGAAGAGCTTACAAAGACTAGAGAACTGTATTTAAAATATAATTTTGTGCATAAAAATTATCGACACATATGGGCGTTTAACATCTTTGAAAGGCTATTGAAGTACACTAAACATGAGGCAAATAATGCTTAAGAGTTGTGACTCCTATATCTCACCACTATGTATAAAGGGGCGTGTATCTGTTTTTGTTATTATATTCACTTTGGCATGCCATTCCAAGCAAATTTAAGCATTTTTGTTTTAAAATCTTCATTTGCGTTACAAAATGACTATGTGTAGGATTCGCCTGTATTATGTAAACACTAAATAAGAACTTCGTTAATCTGTAAAACAATATTTTGATGTTCATTTCACATTTCTAAAGCATATTTTGTATTGAATACTCAAAGGTGTACACATCCACGTACTATAAATTTATTCATCATGGTAATAATAGTTCACACAAGTGTTGAAAACGTAAATATTAATTGCATCTAAAACATTTAATAAAAGCATACTCACTGGAAATAGAACAATCAGAGAAAAGCCGTCGTTGTTGTTACCAAGCAAATTCGGAAAGATGGTCGATGCGGTTGGGATAGTTAGCCTCCCTTAACTCAAGAGTATGCAAATGAATTTCAGTATGTAGATACGAATAACTGGTTATGTAGTAACAACTGTAATTTAATATTGTGGTTCCTCTGAGATCTAAATCATCGAAGTATTAAAATATCGGAATGTTTTATAACTATCAACTTCGATGCGCAAAATCCATATACAGTCCCTGTCCATTTTATTAGCCCCGCCTCATAAATGTAAGCTCTTATGTGTCTCCAACGCGATAATTTACTAATACAAATACAAAATTCATGATTAGAGTTTACAATACTACAATCTAAATAGGTTTTCTAGATATCTTTCTAAGAAATTGAAAAAGTGCAACTTAATGATCTCTTGCCTGTCATTATTTCTCTCATGAATCATTCTGTACTGTATATAAGATGGTAAAAACAAGACTGAAAGACACAGTAATTCGTAGAATATTATTTGGATTGGTTACTATTGTAGAAAGAATATTTATCTGTTTATCTAATAACGTTTTTTCCATATTATGCGCTTTATATTTTAGCGTTATGGGTAAAAGGGAGGATATACCAAATGACTGCGTATTGAGACATTCTTGGGTACAGAAGTGTATTCTCAGCGCGCAATTGCAAAGAAAACCTCGGTTTTCAGTTGCTAGTTGAAGGGTAAGTCGATCATCTCGATTTCTAGTGATTCTTTTCTTGCCCAAAACGCTCTTTCGGTACTTGTAGTGGGTATCTTTCCTTTCATTAAAATGGCGATTTGCTGCACTGTTTGTCGGGATACTTTTTCTTTCTTTGCAATTGTGCGTTGAGAATACACTCCTGCACCCAACAATGCCTCAATACCCAGTTTATTTCTCATTTGGTATGTCCTCTTTTTTACCCATAACGAAAAAATATAAAACGTATACAAGCAATAACTTAAAGTGCAACACTAATACGTAAACATGGAAATAAACCTTGTTACCTAAACAGACAAGTATTCTTTCTACAGTAGTTCGATCCAAATAAACGTATTTAGATAGGTGTTGTAAACCCCATTCATGAGTTTTATACTTGCATTTGTAAATTGTCGCGTTGCAAACACATAAAAGCTTAAACTTATAAGGTGGCCCTAATAAAATGGACAGAGACTGTATATCGAGACATGTATGTTTTTACTCATAGGAACAAATCTCTTTAAAGAATTAGGATAATGGCCTATCCAAGAATATAATAGTAAAAGACTTCACGATTCAACGTTTAGTATAGATACATCTCTAAACTAACCAACTGATCCGTTAGTTTTCCTGAATGCGATGAATGTACATTAGATATCTAAAAAGTATTAGCTTATTTACGAAATTAACTAGCTGTAGCAAATGAATGTTCTACATAAAATTATAGATCTCAAAATATTATTTCCTTTATAACTATAAATAGCAGAAACATTATTAATTCTTCTGCTAATATCAGTGGACGGATGATATAACTATTTGTTGCAGCAGAAACCGAATGCGGTTAAGCAATGCAAAAAATTTGAATGTGCAAAAACTTGTAATGTATTAACACTAAAATTTGTTGCACCTAGTACCGCTAATGCATAATTTGAATATACTTCTAAATTAAAGCAACTTTCCTTGATGTTAAATATATTTCTCACTCCATATTCATTCAATGTTCATTTTACATTTACAAAAGTAAACTGTATTATTTTCAAATTATTATCATCAGTTCCAAATGAGTGACATAAACTGGATTAATTTTCTTAAACTATTCTGTGGTCCTTTTTGGAATGCGGTATGGATTTATAAGAGGCTTTCGCAAAGGTCTATAGGAGTTATAAACCACCAAAATATTCTTGTAAGGTATTAATCAAAACAGTCTTTGATAAATTGTTTAATTAAAAATTTAGTAAGCGGTTTTCATCTTTGTTTTGAATAATCAAATATAATTTGCATCCGTGGGAGATTTTGAAATCGAATTTACTAGAAATTGGGGTCTGTAATAATGACAGTTATTATAATCGGGAAACTCTTATGTTTACAAACGTGACGCCTACAATTTTGCTGACATTTCAATGAATGAAATTATTTTATTGGAAATCTGTCATTTCATGAGTAGAAGACGAACCGGGAAGATTCCCAGACTTTTATATACGTACTTCATCGCTATGGCACGCGGTATAAGACAGCTAACACGTTTACATCTACGTTCAGCGACGCGTCGATGTAGCATCATCCATGCGGCGTATACGTACATCCGAAATCTCGTGTTTTATCCTTCGCAACAGATGTTATTGCACGTTTCTTAGACTGCGTCAGTTGTGCTGAACTGTTATTTTTTATAGTGGATTAATATCTATTTCAGTATAGTGGAACACTGTCACTAGTTCAACTACAGGATACTTGATCAATCCCACACAATTTAATTAAACCCAAAGAGAGTTTTATTTCATATGCCGTTATTTATATTCATATATTTATAACTAGAGACCGGATTATATGCAAAGAAAAACTGGAATATATGGGCATATATATGCATCCATTTTTGAGAAAATATGAATAAAATCTGGTGCAGATATGCAAAAAAATTGCGACAATACGCAAAATTTTTACATAAAATAAATAAGAGCAGAAATTTAAACATTAACATTATTGCACAAATTCTTTTTACACAATATTTCTAAACCAATTTATAAGTAAATGTTTTTCAAAATCGTGTAAAAGATAGTTTTGTCTTCTATCAGAATACATATGTTTCGAAATAGAAAAGCTTCTTTCAACATCCACAGATGTAATTGGTGCATTTTTTTAACTTTGCAATACATTCTAAACTAAAATTAGTGGAAATCGTTTACTGTTTCACCCTCCAAAATTTTCTTAAATTTCTTCATTTTCAAATACCCCACATTTTTATTTATCACTTTTTTATCGTATATAAAATTACCTATTGCACCCTTAACCTTTTTACATAGCATATCAAATTCGTCTACTATTTCGACTGATTCCGAGAGCGACATCCCTTGAGTTTCTAGTTTACGAATGGAACTTGAAACAAAGCTACAATTTGACTTAACATACAAAAGCA
Organism: Trypoxylus dichotomus; assembly: GCA_023509865.1. Classification (NCBI taxonomy): domain Eukaryota; kingdom Metazoa; phylum Arthropoda; class Insecta; order Coleoptera; family Scarabaeidae; genus Trypoxylus; species Trypoxylus dichotomus. Next base: position 38,328,187 of record CM042074.1, on the reverse strand, counting down.
GTACATGTATGTAGCAATTCTGTTGATGTTACTATCTTTTTACAGTTTTCTAGAGTAATGCAGTTAGCAGTGATTTCAAGAATTACATTTTTTATTCCTTCAGTTTGGTTCTAGCCGGCTAACAGAGCGGACGTGCTAACACAGATAAGACTATCGTATATGAAGCTCATCGTGTTTAAAAGTACGCGCGAAAAAAAAGCAAAGGACTATAACAAAAATATTGTGTTTAGAATAGTATAGCGAGTGAAAAAGAAGAACAAAAAAATTAAGAAATAGAGAAAAGGTAGATAAATAAAGACTAAATAGCGGACTATTATCTACGTGAGTAGAAGATCGGTGCGATTGCCAGCTTCAAGGTCCGACGGGTCGACCGGTCGAGGAGCTTGCGGAATAAAAACAAGTAGGCGCGTGTGTATACAGGGACTAACAGAAAAGTTTCTTCTCAAGAGAACTGAGTAACGAAAAAGGATGGACAGTGAGGAAGGATACACATCTGAGGAGGCACGAAATAAAAGGAGAAGAGAGAGGGAAGAGCAAGAGATAGCTTTTAGAAAAAGCAAAAAACTGATTAGATCACCTAATAAGGAAGCAATAGAGGAAGGGAAAATGATCGAAATGTTAAAAGAACTGATGAAAGATGTAAAGGAAATAAAATATAACCAGGAGCGGTACCAAAAAGAGCTCAGTCAATTAAAAAAACAAAATGAAATATTAAAAAAAGAGAACGAAGGAATTAAAAGGCAAGTGAAGCAGATGGAATCGAAAATAAATAAGATAGAAAAGAGAAATATAAAGAAGAACATTGTGATATCTGGACTGAGAATAATGCCGGTAGACAAAAATGATCTAAAAATAGGAATAGAAAAATTTGTAAAAAGCAAGCTGGGTGTGGAGGTAGCTGTAAAGGACGCGGATAAAATAGGAGAAAAAATGTACAAGGTAGAGCTAAGTACCTATGAAGAAAAGGATAATGTAATGCAGAAGAAAAATAAATTGAGACAATTGAGAGAAAAGATATTTATAAATAATGAGATGACTCAATTAGAACGAGATGTCCAAAAGAAATTGAAACAGATAGGAGAGAAGGAGAGAAAGGAGGGGAAAACAGTGAAAATGAGGCATCAAAAAATAATAATCCAGGGAAAGGAGTATGGATGGGACAGAGAAGAAGAGAAACTTGTAGAATGGGAGAAAATCCACTCAAACCGAAGTGCAAAAAACTGAGGAGAAGAGAGGTGAAAGGAACAACAAAGACGACCATGGCAAGGATTAAGGCTAAGACTGATATAAGAAATGATGCGAAGCTAAATAGCAGTAGCAGATCTGAGAACAGACGTAAGGTAAAAGCAAGTAATAGATACAAAAAAGAAAAAAATAGAGAAGTGATAAAAATCGACGCATGGAATATACGAAGCATAATTGGAAAGGGAGACGAATTAATTGATGAAATGATTACACAAAACTTAGACTATATGGGAGTAACCGAAGTAAAAAAGAAGGGACAAGGACTAGAGGAAATGAAAGATGGATACTGGCTCTACTGGTCGGGAGTGGATGAAGGGGACAGAGGTGCGGAGGGAGTAGGAATAATCATCAAACCTGAGGTAGTAAACAATATACAGAAAGAAAAATTCATTAATTCAAGAATATCAAGAATTGAGCTGGAAGGAAACGAAATATCGAGCATAATTGTGGCATATGCCCCAAATGACAACGCGAATAAACAAGATAAAGACGAATTCTTCGAAACTCTTCAGAATGAAATAGACATTGCTGAAAGAAATCTCATAGTAATGGGAGACATGAATGGACGAGTCGGAAGAGACAATGATGGAGTAGAGAGACATATGGGAAGGGAAGGTGAAGAGACCATAAATGACAGCGGGAAAAGAATAATAGATATGTGCATCGAAAACGACATGATTATAACAAATACAAAATTCAGACATAAAGACATTCACAAATACACAGGAGAAGTGCCTAGCAGGGAAGAAAATTCAATCATTGATTATTTCTTAATAAATGCTGAAAACTGGAGGAAGGTAATAGATGTCATGAAGAATTCAAACAAATGGGCAATATAACGGCCACACTTATCCGTACTTTCATCTACCATGATATAAATAAAATTATTCCTTACCAATTGTTGAAGTTCTGCCATTGTTTGCTCGTAACAAGATATGACATAATTTTTTCGTAAGGTACTTTCGTCAGGTATACTATGTTTGCAATATTTTTGCAGAAATGATTTCAAATTAAGATTGTTTAATCTTGCTAATGGTATGTTACACGAAATTAATGCGTTACACAGATCCGTATCATATTCTTCTTGTTCTCAGTTTCGTGAAGTTGATGCTACACATTGATATATAGATTGCTGCACACATGCGGGTTGCTTTAGTTTTTCACATTTTCCAATATGTGATGGAGTTTTAGCGTGTTGATCAATCAGGTATTTTCTCTCACAAGACACCTATAACAACAATTGTCATTTTATATCAAAAGTTAAAGAATTTAAAAACAATTGTAAAGCTTTTAGTAAAATTAAACTTACCAGTTTACTACAGATAGGCACAATAGAACAAAATATTTTGTTGCCATCCTTTACCAGTTCAGGATACGGCTTAATCCATAAAGAAATTTTGTTCGTTATACTCATTGTATGTACGCACAGTATTTAAAAACCTAACACAATTATATGCTGTTTCGCTCAAAGATATTCAACGAATGAATAGTTTATTTAAGAATTAATACTAATAAAACGTATTTACCACATCCCTTCTGCTAGGCGAAATTAAACACAAGCAGTTATTGGAAAAAGCTATAAGAGAAACCAATGTAAAAGATTTATCGTTCTGAGAATTGTCCGTTGTCGATCTACATTAGTAATTACTAGGAATTTTTACTAATAGAAAGGATAAGAAAAAGCCTAAATATGCAATATGTGCATGGAAATGCCTAAATATGCAACATATGCAATCACTAATTAGCGCTAATTAACTTCAATTAGTGTAATACGTCTACATATAGATATATTAGATATAATTCAAGGTATGCAAAAAATAAAATATATGCACTTTGCATATAATCCGGTCTCTATTTATAACTAAATCTCGTTTTTGTCCTTATACGCAATGCAATTAGCTTCTATTAATTGCTCATTTCAGTAGGACCATATGCCTTTACCATTCTTTCAGGCCCATATAAAATGTCCTATATGTCAGTAACTAATCATTCCCATCACCTAATATTGGCAATAAAGCATATTCGACTCCGATAGTTTAATATTGTTGTCCGCATATGGAAGAAAAATAACTATTTGTCTGTAACTGTTTTCTTTATGACTTCTTAACTTTTCAGAAACATTACTAACTTACTAACTATGTACTATGCTATTTTTATAAAACGTATCCACCATTTTACATTTCTTCCTTCTCTACTACCACATCCAAAATATTCCCGCGTTTTTTACACTTTTTAAATTTTAGCGTTCTTTCTAACTTAACACGATATGATATTTCTTTTCTTTTTTAATTATGGAAGACTAAATTGTTGTAACTGTGTACGACTGAATCCGTTCTAATTATGAAATCTCCGAAGAAGAACTTAATCTGTTCTAGATTACGCCCAGGTGCAACTAATCCAAATGAATATAGTTTTATTTTATGTACCTATGCAGTGCATTCTGATTAAAATAAGCCAACCTATACAACAGAGCCCTGCATCGCGTCTGGTGACGAAATTAAGCAATTCCTAATCTCATCTTAGAACATGTCTATGAGATGGAAACTTAATCCAACTAACATCGACTTAACCTCTTCGAGTCCCAGGAATAATAATAATATAAATATCAATCTAAAATAGAGCAAACTGTAGCAGTTGGATAAATTCAGGCCCACTATTTTGCAATAATTAAAGTCAAAGACCATTCTGTAACCTTGTTAACAACTTAAAAATACAAAATACTTAAAAACATTAAAAGAAATGAGTACTGTAATAATATTAACGAGATACAAGGTAATACATTTTGGCGGGAAGAAGAGAAGCACAGCAAACATAGAAGGTAGACGTCAGACGAGGTCAAAGAAAAAGAATGACGCGCAAAGCGACAATTCGAATAACAGTTATGACCTAGCATGTGCCCAAGGTTAGCATCAAAAAATTCCAAGGCAGACATCAGAATTCTGAATAGTAAAGATTTCAGTTCAAACCAAGGCAATAGATAAACAAAGAATGAGGTTGCGACAAATACAGTGACCGTTAGCAAACAATCCAACAACTTATTGGCGTGTACCACATCACCACTAATCATATCGCCATACAGCCCGTATCACACCTGCATACAGAAAGCAGTTGACGAGAAGTGCGTATCAAATTATTGTTTTGTGATCAGAGAAGCGGTCGATCTTCAAAATGTAGAGGAAATGCTTGAACGCGGTTAGCACAAGACCTTTTCGAAATTTAAGAATAATTTCCAAGTAATCGTCTACAACGGAGCAGATAATGAATATACCAAAATGATAGGTAATCTTGATTTTTAAACGTATTGCAGAGCGATACCTTGACAACATCACAATGGTTGATGAAATCTCATCGGTTGATCACCGCTGTATAATTGCCGGATCGACGACCAAAAAGTTTTGAGGATTCTAAGAACTATATGTATTTACCACGCTATAAGTAGAACGACCAAAAAACATCTTTTGATTATGGCTAATCCCAAACTTTTAGTTATATTCAAAAATCTAACACATTACTATTACCTAGCATATAACTACTTAATTCTTTGAAAAGAAGGAAGCGACAAAATGTAAAGGATCAGCTCTCGAAGATCACAAGAAAATTGAGCTACGCTAGGGTTGGCTAAAAGATGCAGATATAATGTAACTATTTAAAACACGAAGTTTCTTACTCTTTTATAATAATTGTATTTAGTGCTTTATTACTGTATTACGTGTATGTATAGAAAATATAATTTCAAGATATGATTTTATTGTGAATACAGGACAATTTAGTTCGAAAGATTCTAAATCCAAGATGCTATGTTCTCAGAAACCACCTGAAAGGAACATATATTTGGCAACACTACACTTGCATATTACTGTAGCAGCAGTTACTGCAATATTTTCTGAATTTCAATCTTCGAAACATTTTATTCATAATTAGTAGTAGCAGAGGGGTGTATTTTACGTTATATATTCTACACATGTTTTATCTATTATATTTATAATATATATTGAAAATGTTAAATTAGAGCGAATTTTGTAACAGGATCGATGTATTAATTGAACGCCTGGTTGAGGGGACAATAGTGAAAACAGCCGATCGCAAAACAAGAATATGCAATGTCACAGCTAATCAGACGTTCTCGTAATAGAAATAATATTCTCTAGCTCTTTGCTACTGCCCCCTTATAGAAGGAAAAAGACCAACAATCAACAAATGTGCGAGGTGGGCACCGAAAAGGAAAACTGCAGGGTTGAAGTCGACATGACATAGAAATTTGCCCGTGAAACTCGTCCGCATCGACGGACAATTAATGAAAAAATGTCCAAGGCCCTTGTTAAGGATTTAACATTGTTTATATATTTTTCTATCAGACTTTTAATTTTCTGAGGAAATGTGTTATGTGTTATACATTCTTTTACCAATTTATATGTTTTATATGCCCTTACGTTTTTTGCAACCATATGTGTTAGCGTTATTTTACTTTCATTTTTAACATTTATGTATACTCTCTTTGTAAAATATATAGAATTTTATTTTATAATATGTATGTACATTACGCATTATATATGTATGCATTCAGCAATTTACAATACTCGTACTACAGGTGTCTAATATTAGACTCATTAAGTGTAACGTCGTCGGACGAATATCGATAGTTTTGAATATTCAATGTTTTCAGGTACAGGCAGTCGGCTCCCGTGTGACGGTCGAGGTAATAGCAATCGTTCACTCTCAGCCGCCTCTCGTACCTCGTCGGTTTTCCTATAGTAACAACCCCTATTGCAACTTCGTTGTACGAATATTGGCAGTTTTCAATATTTTCAAGTACGGACTGTCGACTCCCGTGTGACGGTCGAGGTAATAACGATCGTTTACTTTCGGCCGCCTTTCGTACCTCGTCGGTTTTCCTATAGTGGCAACAATTATGGTAACTTCGTCGTACGAATATTGGCAGTTTTCAATATTCCATATTCTCATGTATGGACAGTTGACTCCCGTGTGATGGTCGAGGTAATGACGATCGTTCATTCTCAACCACTTTCGTACCGCGTCGGTTTTAGTATAGTGGCAACCTTTAGTATAACGTTGTCGGACAAATATCCGCAGTTTTCGATATTCAATATTTGCAAGTACGGGCTAACCTCTTCGGTTTTCGTATAGTGGGAACCTTTATTGTAACGTTGTCGGAGCTTATATAGCAACATGCTTACCAAGTACGATTTCTCGGCTTTCTGTTCGATACATTTGGTCTTCTGTTCAGGTTGTGGCGGCAATCTTTTATGTAACCTCGTCGGAGCGCATATATAGACATCCTTAACAAGTACAATCTCTCTCCTTCTAGTTAACGGTCGTGGAGACTGCAGCGTCCGTCATCTGTACGTTTGTTCGGTCCTCCGTTGTAAGGGGACTTAGAATCTTTTCTAGTTGTCCATCGATCCGAACGAGTTTCACGGACCAAATTTCTAGATGTCATGTCGACTTCAACTCTGCCGGTGTATATTTGTCGGTGCACACTTCTAAGAGAGGACAGTGGCAAAGAGCTACAAAATATATAGCGTATTATTTTTATTAAGAGAATGCCTGGGTAGCTGTAACATTACATATGCTTGTTTTGAGATCGGCTATTATCGCTATCGTCACCCTCAACTAGGCGTTCAGGTTCTAAGAGATAGGATTAGGTTCCCCTATAAAAATACAAATAACGAAATTATTTGGTTCGAGTACAAACACAAGCCAATGAAGTAGGGTCAAGTCCCTAAGTCAAATTCAAGGCTAGGAAAAAAAGTATTTGGCTCCCGTAAAGGGATATAATAAACAGCACTCAGGTGCGCTTACCAAACTAACAATTAAATAGGGTTGGCTCCCCTATACAAAGGTAGTGGTGCATATATAGGCATTATCACATGCTCTTAACAAAGCTTCTGCGGAAGTTTATAAGACTTTAAACATAGCATTGACAACGTACACACTGCGGCTATACTTTACATAACAAAAAGGAAAGCGTACATATATACACATGCTGATGTATGTAAATCACATGTATAAGAGAGCCCAAATAACTGCAATTATTGTGCATATACATATATGTATATGCACGTAAGATACATATCTTACGTACATAGTAACTATATGACTATATAGTATAGACTAGAGTGGAAACCATGAACAAATTTTATTTTTTAAATATATTATTTTGCGCATGCGCTTTAAGTTTCATTATAAAATCTTCAACCAACCAATTAAGCGAGCATTCTCTGCAAGTAAGTATTGATCGTGAAATTCAGGAATTTACGAACAGGCTACAGCAGCATTGTTCTTCAAAACAGGAGAACGTAACACCTCTTATAACGGAAGACAACATACTTTAATGATACGTATTATTATCATTTAAAATAACAATGATTTTTTCAAAATTTTCAAATATTTCTATATTTGATTTTTTTCGATAGTGTTTAGTTCACGCCCTTATTTTGCTTTGTTGTTGTTGTTGGAGGCAAAGTACCGTTAGGACTCTTCTTTAATTTTCCTGTAATATTTATTCCGTAGAGTTTTCTTTCTGTGTATTGGATATTACAGATATCTACTTTAGTTGTTCATTATTGACATGTAACTTACAATTTTAAATTTAAAAAAAGGAGTCCCCTTAAGCAAACTCCACTATCACAAACTGTATGTATATCGTTTTTGTTAAAAATACATTTGTGATTAATTATAATTTCTTCCAAATTATAACGTACTGTACTCATACATTTTTATCAAATTATTAAAATAAGTATCGTCACGGAATAAGACACACACCAAAGGTGTGCGATTGTGGCACGACAATGCTCCCGTCCATACTGCCGCCGCTTCATAAGCTGCCATCCGCGAATGTAACTTTCAAGAATTAAAACATCCACAATATAGTCCGGATATGGCTTCTTGTGATTTTTGTTTCTTTTCTAATTTTAAAAAAGACCTTAGGGGACGTTGTTTTAAGGACGACAGCTGCAGGCAGCTGTTATAATACATTTTGACGGAAACACTTAAGATTATTTTTAAAAGGGCATCGAATTATTAATTAGTCCTTATAATAAATGTATAGTAGTAGCATTGAAAAACAAAATTGCTTATATTGTTCCAAGTTCTTTTTTTCTATATCAGGCCGAGAATTTATGGCGCCTACCTCGTATATAAAATCCGACGAGCTACAAGAAAGATTTCCACTATACGAAAACTTGAAAACATTGAATATTGAAAGCCGTCGATATTCATTCTACGAAGTTATACTTAGTGGGTCTAATATTAGGCACTTGTAGTATGAGTATTACGAATGGCTGACTGCATACATGTATAATGCATAATGTACCTACATATTATAAAATAATATATATATTATTCAAAAAGAAAAAATAAATGAAAATCAAATAACATTAATGCTACACAACACATATACTTGCAAAAACATAAAAACAAAATATATAAATTAGTGGAAAATGCATAAAATAAAATAAATTTCCTCACGAACGTAAAATTCTTACAGAAAAATACACAAACAATGTCGAATCCTTAACATCTTAAAAAACCGTTATCTATTTGAATCTTATTTAAGATCGCGTAGCAAAGATTTAATCCAAATGAAGTGCGCTATTGTTTTCCTAAAGCGAATGAATTTTAGAAACGTGGATACAGAGTTTTCTCGTAGAAGCAACTAGATGACTCTCTTACTGGAGATATTGAATATTGAGGCTAACTGTCGGAGTCTAATGGAAGGGTCACCTTATACAGCGTTTAGAATTTACTCTTCCACTTACAGTTGTAGACCTTTGTGTTAAACAGCATTTTTATTTCTTGTATTAAACAAACCAGTTTTACTCTATAGTATTGTTAGAAATTTAAAAACACGTCAATTTTTGTTTCCTGGATGTGAAGATCATTCTTTGTTTATTTTATAATTTGACACTTAAAACCCTTTTTTTCTAATTCTAATAATAGATTGGAATGATTCTATATAGTACTGTCACTCAATGTAAAAACATTAATTTTAAATATGATATAACAGTTATATCTAATATGTTTGCTAAGGAGAATTTCCTGATACTGACAAGCCCTGCAATAACACCAAGATAAGAAAACGCTGTAAATACAGCTTTCTCATGATATTAGTGAAATCAATTCACGAGAAAGACATGTGGGACATAAAACGCTAAAACACGGACATGTCACGGACGGCGTCATCAGCGTGGTTTAGTATGATGATAGAAACAGCGAGAGAATTACATGTGTTAGCATAAAACTGCTCGAAACCACGCTGATGACGCCGGGAAAGCAGAAGCATGTCCGTGTGTTAGCGTTCTACGTCTCACATGTCTTTCTCGTGAATTGATTTCACTAATACCATGAGAAAGCTGTATTTACAGCGTTTTCTTATCTTGGTGTTATTTTTTAGGCATTCTTTTAGAACTGCAATGACACTTTATACAAAAATTGAAATATTTACTTACTTTCGTTCCCAGGATATTGAGATCGAGAGTTTTAAATGTAACACCTAATATTTTATGATATCAACAATACAATTTCTTCCTAATGATCATATTCAACTTCATAAAGTTTACAACTACTTTAATAAACAAAGCATTCGCTAAGATTACTTATGTTCACTTTGAAAATGAAGCCAGTTGTTAAAACAGCATTTAAAGAAATTTTCGTGTCGTTAATTTATTTTTAAATATTTTATTTAATTATAGACAACGACGTTTCATTATTACAGATTATTTATGCGTGGTACATATTAAAGTTATTATCTATACTTACATTACATTTTCCATATTTTAGCTTTTTAATATTTATTTGAATTATTAATAATCCTGATGTACCAATGCTTTTATTAACGGTACAAAATGCCAGCTGTATAAAAGACGTTATATTGCATTAAAATAAATTCGACCAGGAACATAATGAATTACATTAACTATTGCGACAAGTGCCAACTACGTTTTTTATACGCATTAGTTAATTATTATTCATGGGACATCTTTCAGTGAAACGAATATTGGGCCACGTTCAAAAGTTGTTACATTTTATGTAACGTTGCCACCCCACCGATATGTTAACCAATTACTATATATTTGAGAGCCTGAAAATACGATTTACACATCAAGCACAGTACAGCAGCAGTACAAACCATCAAATAGACATGGCTTCATCACTTGTACGTAATGTAGAATACTTAAATGAAACCGTGCTTAATTCTGATTACGATTCTGTTGACAATTTATACTTTGTTTAATTTTTTCTTTTTCCATTACAGACTATCTTCGTTTTGGCATTAGCCGTTTCCACCATTTCCGGTAGCGTACTTCCAGCGGCGTATTTAGCAAATTACGCTTCTTCATACACCGCAAACGCCGTAAATCATGCAATTGCTGCACCAGTAGCGGCCGCTGCGTATGTAGCTCCAGCGGCACCCGTTGTAGCTGCTCCTGTTGCACCCTATTTAGCTGCTCCAGCCGCTCCTTTGGTAGCTGCTCCCGCTGTAGCTGCACCCGCATTAGCCGCTTATACAGCCCCATTCGCCCCACTGGTTCAGGCGCGAGTTGCTCCTGTAGCAACAGCTGCCTATGGTGCTCATCCTTATTGATTTTCTTAAATTATTCCTGAAGTTGCCAAACTAAATGTAAATATTTTTGTTAAATTTTAAATATCTATGTGTCTTGTGTATATAGCAATTAAATATACCAGTAATACATCAATGTTATATAGCTGATTTCTTAAGCGTAAGTGCTCGATTGGTTGCGTATACTGCAGTTGTCATAGACTATATTAAAACTGATTCTATTCTTGGATAGTTGAATAAGGGGTAATTAATTGAATGTACAAATTATTAATCTACAAGTTCACTATTCTAAAATTTGCAAATTAGAAAAAAGTACGTGTTACTTGTTTTTTGCAAGGTGTATATTACAAATCAATGTCATAATATAAGAGGTTCAATATAACAATCCCTTATAAAAATAATAATACCAGCAAAAATAGGCTTCTACATTTTTAAAAACCCAATGCCGAATCTAATAAGTGAAAAATTTATAAAAAAAGGTAAGATCTGACAGAATAATCTTATTGGTGTCATCTATCTTTTAAGTTTAATTGGTAAATATTTCAGTTCAGTTTTTGATCAAAGAATACGAGGAAACAGCCTGAGGTAAGGGTTATTATTTCAAAAAGGACAATTCCCTTTAATTAACTGTATCCTTGTATAAGCTGTACTAACCATAAATTAACACACAGTATTGACAGAATGGACAACAACATTTCTAAAAAGTTCCTGAAGGGGTCATTATCTCGGTTAGGTAATTTATTACCTAAACCTTAGGTTACTTAAATGTGGTAACAGCACTTATATACTAAATATATAAACCAATTGCGGGTACCTAAACCATTTAGTTGTAACAAATGGTAGAGATTGCATCCATATCGTGCTATATTTGGCAAAATATAGTTTACTATAAGTGGACCTCACAGCTAATATTCTTGTCTTGAAAAAAGAGGATAATAATATAGTATTTCCACAATTAGTGCAAATAAATGATGGTCAACAAAAGAAAACAACAGAATGCGATGATCGGATTTGACAAAAGTTGTATTTAAGAGATCGTACTGTAACTTCGACGGACGGAATTAGTCCTAAGACCTAAGGAAAGCAATAAAAATAATTGCAAGCGCTTCAACTGCAAGAAGTCGTTAAAATCAACGAGATTGCATGTACGACCACCATATAAAAAAAAACATGAGGAAAAAATGAGGCGCCCACATTTGTAATAGGTCCGTAATCATTAAAACTGGTGAACAGTGAAATAATGTAATTTTCTTTGACGAACCAAAATTTAATGTGTATGGGCCAGATGGTATGTAGTTTCTCTGTCGTTCTCAAAGAGGAGAGGATTTGATAGATTATTACTTTTATACAACTATTAAGTTCTCAGAAAATGTGATGTTTTGGGAAAGCTTTTCTAACAAAGGCTCGAGTAATTTTATTAATCTGGACAAATTTGCGAAAACTCGAGATTACATAAAAATCTTAAATAATTATGCACTGATGATAGAAAATCAGTTTGGAACTCGGGCCAATTATCAACTGGAATGCAATCAATCAAAGTATTTTGTGTCAGTAATACAGTAAGTTAAACATTGTTTAGAAGAAAGAGGCATTATATCCTTGGCTTGAAAACAACCCCGATTTAAACACCATCGAAAATTGCTGGTGCATTGCTCCGAAAACGATTGCCAAACCTAAATCAAAAACAGAAAAGCAACTCATTGAAGCAATTTAAAAAGTATAGACTCAAAAGTTTTCAGTGCGATATTTATAAAATTTGGTAAATTCCATATCAAATAAATTAGAGCTGTTCTTAAAAACAATTTGCGCTCAAATAAATATAATAAGCTCTGCTATGTTTTCAAAAAAGGTTTCTTTGTTCATGTGTGTTATTACGCGTTCTCACTCTCTATTTATCTCAAATTATCGAAAAATATATAATAATGCATGTAGAAAACAACCAAAATCAATTTTCATGGCTATCATCGAACAATAGAGATATTCGCGTTTAATTAAATAAATCTTGCATTTCCTTAACTTTTCCAAAAAAAGAACCATTCTCAAAGATATCCTATGGTATATTACATCAATGAAATTATCCTGTTACTACGTTAGCAAGAAAAACTGGAATCTGCTGGAGAAAAAAAGTGTGGTTAAATTCAATGAAATTGGGACGACATTATGTTTACATAAAATTCTACCGTTGTAATATGTACAACTTTCGCCCCACTGAAAAATTATATCCCTATTTCCTTCGTTAATTTTCAGCAGCCAATAGTCTTATAAATGTAGAAACATAATAACCTGAAAAGTTACCAAAATTGTATTATTGCTTATTAAATATTATTCAAAAATATTTATACTGTTTCTAGAAATAAAAAGAGAGCTTTTAGAATTAATATATCGTTCTTTGAAATCATATGTTAAAAATATCCAAGATTTTCGATTAAGTAGTGTTCATATCTACGACCTTGAAATTAAGTTGTTTGTTCCTAGAAACTTGTTAATGTTTGGAATTTATAAAACAAAATTTCTCTAAGCATATAAAAGGAACGTGTATCTACAATAGAGCTTCTCGTAAATGTTGCGTAATCGAAAATAGTGGAAAATGAGGGGCAATTCATACAATAATATGAATGTTCTCTTACCCTCCTTTCACTAAATTTTACTGCAATTTTTTTATCTCCATTAGTTTCCGGATAGCAAAAGAGATAGAATATACACGTGTATAGTTATCTTGAATACTTTACGTACAGTTACGTTACTTAAAGTACTAAAATTTGGGGCAAATAAAGTAATTATATATCAAGAAGGATATTAGAGTGTTAATTTCGTCTCGTTCACCGTTACGATGCACGAAATATAATTTATATTTTCTCCTAAATGGGTAACGTATGCAAAAGGATTAATATTTTGTAAAATACGATATGCATTTCTTAAAAATGTTATGTTATAATTTTTAAAAGTCCAAAATAGTTTCGATTCCCACAATGCTTTATTGACCCAAAATATGCGCTATTAAGAAGGGAATACTGACAACCCGAAAATTCAGATTTCGATGAAACTCTAGAGTTCTTGTACCTTGATACAAGAACAATACAATATTTTCTTTGTGGCCGAACTGCTCGATTTCGAAGTAGCCCCCTTCAAAAGTTTGCACGATTTTAAAATTTTTGTAAATATTTCGGAAACTGTAGTAGATACAAATTATTTAACATAATTTGAGCTATATTACCAAGTGTATACATAAGTTTTTTCCGGTTTTTGCCAAAAGGAAACACGTAATTTTCAAGGGAAATTATTTTTTTTATATTAATATTAACCATAGGCTTCTACACATTCCATCCATCTTTCAGGTAACTTATGGATACCATGTCAAAAAACTGCTTACCTTTTGCGGCAAACCATTCGTCGAGCAATTTTCCAACTTCCCCCAAATTGCTGAAGTGCTGGTCTGCCGCTTGATGTGAAGAGGTAATAGTCAGATGGCGCCAGGTCTGGGAAGTATCGCGGGTGCTGAAGGCTGTCCCGTCCAAGCGATTTCAAGATGTCTTTCACTGGTTTCTGTGCGAGACGACGCATTGTCGTGTAACAATTAATGCGTTTTTCAATTAATGCGTGGTTTAAGTTAATCATTTGTTGGAGATTGCGTTGTCTATTAATGGTTTCGCCGGGCTTCAAGAGTTCATAATACACAATACCGCTCTGGCTTCTCCAGGCGCAACACAGAGCATGGTTTTCTTGCCGAAGCGATTAGGCCTTGGTGTTGGAGGACCGGCTTCGCCAAGTGAAAACCACGATTTTTTCCGTTTCGGGTTTCCAAAATAAATCCATCACCCATCATAATTCGATACAAAAAGGATTTTCTTCCGTGGCGTTGAAGCAGCATTTCCCAGGCGATTTTCTATTTGACGTTTATTCAAATCGTGTAGGTCCCATTTACCGAGTTTATTGATCTTCCCCACTGCTCGTAAGCATCTAGTGATTGTTTCTTGTGACATATGTAATGCTTTTGCTAATTGCCGTTGAGCTTGAGTTGGACCATCACCTAATAACTCCTGCAATTGCATGTCTTCGCATTTTTGTGGTCTACCAAAGCGCTCACTCTTTTCACATTGAAATCACTATATGTTATTTAAATTGTCGAAACCATGCCTCACATGTTCTAATCGATGGAGCGTCCACCAGCAAACGATGACTTTCAACAGCCTTTTTCTTTTGAATAAATAAGAAAAGTAATGTGTGCTGCAAATATTCTTTTTCAGGCACAAAACTCGACGTATTCACTGAAAAATAAACAAAGACGCTAGTTTCTGGCGGACTCAACTTGTTGTAGTTTAAATGTCAGACGAACAAAATGACGTAGATGTCCAATTAATACGCTGCGTACTTTTCACTGGCGGTATCTCTTAGTTAAATAGGAAAAAACTTATGCATACACCTGTTAGATAGTATCAAGGAAGATGAAAATTATTTTCGGGAGAAATATACGATAGGGCATCGAGTACTCCATAGCCTCCATTTCCACAAATTTCCTTTCTTTTATTTATCTAAAGTATAATCGCTGCAAAGACAAATATACATCCCGTTATGTACAGGAATTGAGGTAGTAACCTCCATCCCTACCCATTAAACGTTAATTACGTCAAGCTTAGTACACTTGACTGGTATCGCAATAAACCCCACTCCACACAAATTAATAATTCATTGGAACGCAGCGTTTCAAGAACACGTGAACCCTCACTGTAAACCGTGTGACAGTTGATGGGGTTTACTGCGATCGTTGTGTTGTTGTTAGTATTCTTCGATAGTCATTTAAAAATGCTGAACTCCTATATGCATTGATAATTGAGAAACCGAGAGAACACCGATTTTCGTATGCCGATATTACCCACCAAAAGGGTTCTTTATCAGAAACATAAATCGATATTTTACATGATAGTCTATGATACATAAACCTTCCAAGCTTTATTAAATTCTGAATTTTCGTGTTGGATACATGTAAACGGTTTTATAAATAGCTTCATACATAATTTCATATACGTTTTTATTAATGTTTAATATGACCATTGTGCACAAACAAATATTTGAAAAGAGGTAATAATGCTGCAGCGAATTTAAGAACAATGAATGGATTGCTTTAATGTTAAATTCGAATGATTCACGAAAAGATATTTAAATAATTAAATGTTAGCCGATAGAGCTACTGGCACAAATTTAACGGAACATCCTGTGCATAGGTATATGGTACACATATTCTCATGCACGTGTAGGTATATTTTATGAGTTGTTTGTTAGATACAAATAAATTGAAAGCGGGTTTGTGCAATTCGCGATTTTTTATCGCTAGCACATATATTGGACAGTTGTGAAAGGTTGATTTATAAATCAAGTCGCGTGGCTGCCAAATGCATATTAACTTGGCTGCTGCATTTTAGTTTAGCGCTGCGTTAGAATTTACCTTATACAGACTGGTCAGTAACTATGCATACGAATAGCGATTATTAAATCCCACCAGCTTTAATGCTGGTTGGTAAAACTACGTGCCCATGTAATGAACTATATGATCTGCCTAAGTCAAGCTGCTTCGTACATACAGTGAAATTTCTGTAATATTACATAAACTCTTGAATAATTATTTTGATAACTTCAGCAACTCTTGTATTAAAATTATATCACAAGGAAGAGCAAATGAAAGAGAAATCAATATTAACGGACTATGCTTTTCATAGAAAATATTTACAATAATAATAATAACCTAATAAAACAAAATTGCTATTTGTAAACAAAGATATCTACAGTTCCACCTAAATTTAATGACGGGCGCTGGAATTTTCACTAACTTCAAAAATCCACTTCATGTTAATATTTCCAAAATGTTATCTATAAAATGGTTGATTAATTCATGAAAGCAGTTTTAGTTTTCTTTCTTGAATTTGTAACGTACCTATCGGTAAATGTTGTAACTGATATAAACAAAATAAAATAAAATTGATTGCAACCATTATGTTCTATTAAACTTATTGTTAGTATTATGCAGATTTATATACGCTTTAAACATTTATAATCTGATATTACAATGGGAATTATTAACAAAATTCATATATAACGTAAAAATAATGTGTTCTTCTTTTGAACTTTATAACCGCAATGAAGCAATAATAACAAACAGCAATTATCGTAAAGATAATGAGCAAATATGGAAATGCTAACTCAAACTTGAGTTGCTATGAAAGTGACATTGATGTTAGAAAGTTGAAGATGAAGAAGGAACTCAGGAAGAAGAAAAAGTGTTAATTGCAAGCGAGTAATTCTACAAGTCATATAATCGCTAACAAAAGTCATGCTAAAAACTGCCACAAAATTGGATACGAATCAAGAATTTATATGTTTAATAAGCAAGGATATTGGCGATTTCCCCAAAATTCAAATGCACTATAAACAACACGAAAATTGCAAAATGCAATGTTTACTGTGCTCGGATGCTAGTTTTCAGATGCATCTCATATGCCACTTCCTGGCCACATTAATAGGCAGCCTTTTAAATTTATTGGGTTCGCCCCCCGAGGAACTGACTAAAACACAAGTTCATAACGAAAATGTGACTGTACGGTGTGGTGTTCCTGGACATAGGATTTCTGGACATACTTCATTACTTCATTACTGATGATGCTAACAATACTGTCACCGTTGATAGTGAAAGATATCAACAACAAGTTCCCATACCTTTTGTACAGGACCTTTATACGAAATTTGCTATAACATAGACAAGGATTTCAGCAAAATGGTGTTACAAGTCACACCTCTGGTCAAGAACAATTTTGGTGATAGGATTTCCCAAAGAACAGCCTTAACTCCAACCTCGCCTACTCCAATGCATGTATCATAATAAAAACGGCAGTGTGTCATAACGACTCAACCACTGCAATTTGAATTCTGGAAGTGAGAATGGCTATTATTAACTATTTCTGAACTTTTGTAATAGACTCTAACTTTGTCATTTATTTAAATTTTCTAAATTTTATACGTAATAATTCTTCTTATTTTTCTTATTTCGGTACTATATACACAAATCGGAAATCTAATTAATATAGTAATAATAGAACCTATATTTATTTCTTTTACGTTACTAAGAGACCAACAGCTCAGCACTTAACTCACTTACTTGTTAGTCCTGGGGTCTTGGATATGAATCCTGAGGGTATTGCTTCTCAGAGTTTGCGTAGTTTTCCTCACTCCAAGATGAATGCTGAGGATGAGCAGCTTAATGCGCAACACGAGCGCAAACGTAATAATAACTGAAACTGCTTTGTGTAGGCCATAAATTGTTATTATCATTATTTATTAAATATTTTAAAACATAAACAGCATATTGAATTTTTATCTTAATATAAGAAAACTCAAAAAATAAAATTATATGAGTTACTCATTTAACTAGGTTAATCCAATATTAAAAATCATGTGTTCCGATATATTTACCCGCTACTGTTTTTATAGATTGAGTGACTTGTGACAGCGTAAGTGTTCATTCAATTCGGATTAATATTGGTATTACAAAATTCGTGTTAAATTTAACCGACATAGATAGATTTTTTTGTAATCTCGCTATTAAATGTACCACCTCCGTAAACTACTTGGGTGTGCCGTCACGGTCAGCCTACCGTGAAAGTAGCTTGCACCAGTCGGCGCAGCCACTTCGGTTTTAGAATACTTCAGACTTGAAATGTGATTAAAAGTATATCATATTGGTCGGGCTGCATATGTTTATATATCATAAGATCGTGCTTGTTCTATCGACAATATTTTGCTTATATATTTTGTGCTATTTATCCAAATATCTCAATTTTTCTTTCAAGCAGTATATATAAACGTCGGAGAAATCAAAGTGTTGCATTTGAACGAAAGATTTAGTTAGTCACCCTATTTTAATAGGCAGCAGAATCTTTCTTTGATATAAAAATGCGTTCAAGTTGGTGATTAATGCAATAGATATTTATTTAGTATTTTACTATTTTACCTGCAAAAACTTTGTTTATAACAAAGATATCTAGCGGAGTGTGACAATGGATTGAGCCACGGCAAGCTGTCTGTTTGGTAAGATGGAATGAGGGGATCAGTGATATGCCTCGTTAAAATTACTGAAGAAGATGGAAAAGTAACTTTCTTATGCAGCATGTTGAACAACGTTTCCAGATTGCGCTTTATTGATGTTTATGATAACATAGCGTGATAACATAGCGTAATGAGATATGAATAGATATCGCTTTATAAAAGTTAGTCTCGCAAGAATATTTATACATCGGTGTAAAAATACGCGTTTAGATCCAAGCTTAGAAGTATTGCTCTTTTGCAGATAGCACTAAGCGTTACCAGATTTTTTGTACAAGGATTATTTCAAATAATAAGTTGGTATGTTGCATAATTTCTGTGTCATCGTTACAGACTTTATCAGAAAAAAATTCCGGATAGATTGTTGATACTTATGATAAATTATTTTTTGAATAAATTACCTTTGATAGGGTTTATCTACGAGAATCAAAAATGGCGCACATTAGTTTAATTTTGTTTCATTTTGATAGTTTTAAGTATAATTTCATTCTACTTATTATAAGAAAAATAGATGTATGTATTTATACGTTTTTTATGGTGTCTACGGAATCACAGCCCATACACCTCGGTGGAAATAATAATAAAAAAAATAAATCTTAAATTAGGAATAAGTAATGTTATTGACCTCCACGCAAGCACAGTGATGTAAAACAGGGACACCCATTTCACATCCCGGGGCCTATCGGGATGACTGAAATAGTATGCACTCACAAGAAAACGGCCATCGGAAAACAGATTAACCCACACAGGCGAAATGGGGGTGGTTGTTACTTCCACTGGAGCTCAGATCCTAATTTTCATCCGTTTTCGCATTTCTATAAGCAAATTGTGCACTTCTCAATTGATAGAATGCAAAATTGCAATAATAGATTTAGGCAGTGAGAACTTCAGTGAGACTAAAAAATATGTGAGTTAATAGTGCTTCTATGCAAACCGCAACCAAGGAAAATATTTATACGTTATTCATAGGCTAAAAGTATCATAACATATCGTTTGTTCAGATATTATTCGAATATGTAGATATCTCATATTTCATGTAACGTATTTTCTTTTTCTGGTTATTTACATACATATATTTAATTTTATCTTACATATTCAGGTAGATACTTGACCTATTGATTAATAGTTTTACAACTCTCTGGTTTTACTAGCAATTGGTTTTACGATTTAATATATGCATTTCTCAATTTCCATTATTAAACATTTCATTAAAAAGCTGTTTATCGAACGTTTGAACTGTTCTCAGTAGAGAGCGGATTATATGCAAAGAGAAACTGGAATATATGCGCATATATATGCATAGATTTTTGAGAAAATATGCATAAACCGGGGGCATATAAGCAAAAAAATTGCTACAATATACAACATTTTTACATAAAATAAATAAGAGCAGAAATTTAAACATTAACTTTATTGCACAAAATCTTTTGCAACATATTTCTAAATTTATAATTAAATGTTTTTCAAAATTATGTAAAAGAAAGCTTTGTCAGAATACATATGTTTGGAAATAGAAAAGCTTCTTTCAACATCCATAGATGTAATTGGCGCATTTTTTAACTTTGCAATACATTCTAAACTAAAATTAAAGTCGAAATTGTTTACTGCTTCACCTCCCAAAATTTTCTTAACTTTTTAAATTTATCGCATATAGAATTACCTATTGCACCCTTAACCCTCTTACATAGCACATCAAATTCGTCTACTATTTCGACTGATTCCGAGAGCGACATCCCTTGCGTTTCTAATTTACGAATGAAACTTGAAACAAAGCTATAATTTGTAAAAAATTACAGCGTCTAACCATGTACCCCATCTCGTAATAATCGGTTCAGGAGGCAACTTAACACCGGGAAGTCGCTCCTTATAAAATTAGACTCCTAAAGGTGCTTTTAAAAATACTTTTTTGACATTGCTAATTAAATCATTAGTCAAAGAAAATTGATTCCTAATGTCTTCGGCTACACGATTGAACTCATGAGCTAAACAAGTGGTATGAATAATGTTACCATAAAAAAATTTTAAACTTTGCGCGGCTTTTATCCTGTATGGTGCAGCGTCGGACAACATTAGTAAATTTTTTTCACAAGGTATACTTCCAGGTAAAAAGAAATTTGATAAACATTCTTGAACGAATTGGGAAATTGTCACATTATTTGTTTTTTGAAGTTCTTTACAATAAATTAAATATAATTTATCTATAATATCTTTATGAAGAATTCCTATTAACAAATGGGCAATATAACGGCCACACCTATCCGTGCTTTCATCTACCATAATATAAATAAAATTATTCCTTACCAATTGTCGAAGTTCTGCCATTGCTTGCTGGAAACAAGATATGACAAATTTTTTTCGTAAGATACTTTCGTCAGGTATATTATGTTTGCAATATTTTTGCAGCAATGATTTCAAATTAAGATTGTTTAATCTTGCTAGTGGTATGTTACACGAAATTAATGCGTTACACAGATCCGTATCATATTCTTCTTGTTCTCAGTTTCGTGAAGTTGATGCTACACATTGATATATAGATTGCTGCACACATGCGGGCTGCTTTAGTTTTTCACATTTTCCAATATGTGATGGAGTTTTAGCGTGTTGATCAATCAGGTATTTTCTCCTACAAGACACCTACAACAACAATTGTCATTTTATATCAAAAGTTAAAGAATTTAAAAACAATTATAAAGTTTTTACTAAAATTAAACTTACCAGTTTACTGCAGGCTCGACAAAATATTTTGTCGCCATCCTTTACTAACTAGTTCAGGACACGGCTTAATCCATAAAGAAATTATGTTCGCTATACTCATTGTATGTACGCACAGTATTTAAAAACGTAACACAATTACATGCTGTTTCGCTCAAAGATATTCAATGAATTAATAGTTTATTTGGGAATTAATAATAATAAAACGTATTTACCACATCTGCTAGACGAAATTAAACACGAGCAGTTATTGGAAAAAGATATAAAAGAAACCAATGTAAAAGATTTATCGTTCTGAGAATTGTCCGTTATCGATGTACATTAGGAATTACTAGGAATTTTTACTAATAGAAAGGATAAGAAAAAGCCTAAATATGCAATATATGCAATCTCTAATTAGGGTTAATTAAATTCAATTAGTATAATACGTCTACATATAGACTATAATTAAAGATATGCAAAAAATAGAATATATGCACTTTCCATATAATCCGGTCTCTAGTTATCAGTAATGTCTATTTTTACATATTAATCATTACAATTTAATAATATTAAACATTACAGACATACCCTTCTGGAACTTTACTTTACTTAGACTCAAATTCAATCAATTAACATCATCATTTTCAATCAGTTAGCTATTTAATCCAATAATTCAAAGATATATAAGGCAAGCCTCAGATGGGGAGTATAGTCGAGTCGTAGTTAAGCAGTGAACAGTTGAGTCAGCGGTCAGAAGTCAGCAATCAACAATGTAATTTCAAGACTGAAAAATTCATTGTGTTCATGTTTAGTTTAAATAGTTAGTTCGAATCCCTCACCTCTATATTGTGTGCGCAGGTTTAAGTGTTTCATTTTATTAATAAAATAAGCGAAGACACACCTGTTTTCTATTATAAACCGTCACCAACCAACTCAAAAATAAACCTTCTGCGGAATTTACGACCCGTGAGCGCTGAAACAACCCCAACATCGTTATTCTCGATCAATTAATGGCATTAGACTTGTACTGAAATCCTTAATGAAAGCTTCTAGAGGTATATTACAATGTTGTCCGTCGATGCTTTTGATACAGTCATAAAGATTCAACCACAAATCATGAATAAACACAAAGTTTCTTCCTTCATTACGATGTCTCTTAATAGTTCGTAAGTATTCATGACCCAATATTATCATAATATCGTAATCCATTAACATTACTTTCTTTCCCAGCTTTACGAAAGAAAAACCAATACCTTTGAACAGTCTGTAGAGTGTGATCTTTGAGAAATTAGATGCATTTTCTTCGTTGCCTAGATAATGTCGATCTAATAAGGCTTGCGTTAAACGAAAACTATGAACTTTACGTCTTATTACGTAATTTATATATGTTCATCGCACAATTGAAATCGAATATTTCCTGAAATATTTTATTTTCAGCAAGCAAAGAAATATATTACACTAGACACAAATCACGCCAAACTTGGAAACCTCCTTAATTCAAAAAAGAGACAATTACATACATGCGAATCCATATAAGTAAATAAAATAGTGCAATACTCCATAAGACTTAATATTTTGAATCCTGGGTGAGGCAATCCACATAAAATTTGATGTATATAAAATGGCTATTAAGAGAATCAGTAAAATTTCTTCTACGGAGTCTAGTCATCTATTGCTACTGCCCAATTGTGGAACACGAACCTCTTACTCAAGATTGCTCAGTTTATTAATATTCTGTTACAAAAGAAATCTATTATAAAAAGTACTGAAAATGTAGCATAACATTATAAGGGACCTTAGTAGTAAAAAAAAAGAAAAATCGAGCTGAATCAAGTTAGAAGTTAATGATTACTGACCATACTTTGCATTGTTGAATTCAAAGTTTGCAGTTACTACGTCCGGTCATACTTGATGAAATTAATGACAATTCAATGTTACATGAAATACTTACTAGCTCATGTAAATAATCTCAAACTGTTTAAAAGCCAAATTTTACTTCCATATCTTCTTTATTATTTCTGAAGGTAAATAGAAAGAATTTAATACTTATGTATACACTGGTCGTAAAGACAGCACACCACACAAATTAATTACAGCGCCCAAAATAATAAATTTTTGGTCGTGGTGTGTGTAAAATATGAACTGATGCAGGGTATTTCTGATGTGCTGGTTCCAAAAATAACTGGCATTTCTTCCTTGCAGCTCTAGTTTTTGAGATACACTACGGTGTGGTTTATTAGTAGAGCAGATGCTTTCTAATTTTCACACGCTCGATGTAACATGAGCATCAAGATTCAGTTCCTTCACAGCCACTTAGATCGTTTTACAGAAAACTTAGGTGATGTTAGTGAGGAGCAGAAGGAAAGATTTCACAAAGACATCAGCATTATGGAAGAAAGGCACCGAGGAAGATGGGATACCCATATGATGGCCGATTATTGCTGGAATCTTCAGCGAGGCTGTTCCAGTAAACCTTATGCAAGGAAATTTTATAAAAATACCTCCTACCCATTTTCTGTGTTTCAGTTAACAGTTATCAAATAGTAGTATTTAAAAAGTAACATACCTACAAAACATTATATCTAATTTTGGTGAATTTTTCCTAAATAGGCCAGAAACAGTGATAGAACAAATATGACGGCATTTTTGGATTAGGCACCCCAAAATTGCTTAGATACAATAATCTGAAGCACCAAAATGTGTGTTGGCCAGTGTAGTGGATATGGTAAACTATAGTGTAATACACACCGAAGCAAAGTAGGAACGGTATTACTGCAGTAACAATTAGCTATTATAAGCACTTCCTCAGAAAACAAGTAATCTAAGGAAAATTGTATTCAAAAGTTTTCGTTTCGAATTGCATATCACATGCAAATTTTATATTTCAATTTTGTTCTCTTTATTTATTTATATAACATTACGCAATAGATGCAAAATAAAACTGAATTGTTACAGATAATTGCTAATATAAGTTTCCGCGTAGTGATAATACAATCTCTGTTACGCGTTAATACGCATAGTACTTACTAATACATACAACCTAATTAAATTAAATGATCCAATATTAAATTAAATTGCCTCAGAAATCAATAAATACGTAGGCAAACAATCTAAAATTGCGCCGCTATCACATGAATAACTTTCTTCGGGTATTTGGGACTTTGTGCAGAATTAGAACGTATGGTGATCGATAATTAATTAATAGCACCAATTGATTTTGTTTGTATACGATACTAATAATATAATACTAATGTTGTATCAATTACAAATATCCTTTAGTCTAAAAACATTTCGAAAATTACAGTAATTGTAAATGCCTACTAACTGATCGCCTTCTTTGTTTTAACGTAAACATATAAATCCTTGGAAATGTTAATGAAATCGTCTACTTGTCTAAGTTTAATATAATACATTTCTGCCAATTGCACTTGCGCATCTCCTTGATTCTAAGAGATGTTTTGAAGGCATTTTGTAAAATCCTTTTAGTTGCATGACCTTTAGGTTAGTTCCATTGTGTTTTAACCGTTATCGCTGGTAGTTGCGTTGCAGAATATGGATAACATTCCTGTTCACTTCGCAATTGAAAGATATTGAGAAACAGGAATAAATTTTGATCGTCCGCAAATTGCGAGATCTACTGTAACAACCACAGCCGTTGTTTCAAAGTCCAAATCCTGCCGGCTTAAAAGGACTTGTAAGCGACAACTTAGTAAAGACAATAAAAGAAGACGGTTTTCATAAAATAGAAATTCGACCGAAAAACATTGGACAATTGTTCTTTGAAATGACAATTCCAAACTGGAAGTTCTTGGTAATAAGCAGTGAAGGACATTGAAGGACAGGATGTCGCCGCAAGCTGTAAAACACGTAGAAGGTTTGGTGGTAGTTTGAGATATTTTTTTGTGAATAGCCTTGAGAATATGAGTTAAAAAAGTGTGGAAAAGGAACAATATAAAGAAATTATAAATCACTATACAGCTCCATTTCATTTTATTTTTTTGTTTATTGCGAGTGACTTTATTTTTCAACACGACCTAAACACTTTTTGAAGCTCTGCAAAAACTTTTACAACAGAAAGAAGAAAATAGAGTTATCAAAAATAAGATCCGACTATCATTACCGAACTCAATCCCATAGGAAAATTGTGATAATAACTAGACAAAAAAAGTACTTCAACGGAATCCAAGTTCAGTAACGCACTTATAAGATAGAGCTATCATAATTTTGAATGAATTAAGATTCAGGCAGGAACTTTAAATAAACTAGTAAACTCCTAAACTACACCTGAAGACCGCGCAATTGAAAATACGATATAGTGTCGATAACGTGAACTAATTATGGACGACTGCGTTCATATATTCTAGAAGTTCGTTTTGGTGGATAAATTCAATCACAACAAAGGTGGCGTTAGAACTAATTGAAGTACTTAAAACACTTTAGAAAGTAATCCAATATTGTTTGAAACGTTGTTTGGTATATATTTCTGTATATTTCTGTTAATGTTATAGAGGCAAAATATTCTTGAGGTTCACGTTTTGGATGTTTGCTCTCAGTATTAAAGAAAAACACGGAAACATCGTCCTTATAAAAACCACAACCGCGGGATTCAAACTCAAGATTTAAACCCGAAAGATGAATATCCCAGTACGCCAGGCATCACGCTATTAGCCCTGCGCATGAAGCACTATTTCTACTATCTACTCTATGAGTATCGCAAATTATTTTTAAATGTTTTCCCGTCATACAGTGCTTTTCCGTCTTTCTCCCGTGCTAAGCTATCCTGCAATTTTTGTAAGGTATTTGGTAGGTTTGGTTCTAATTATGATTGGAAAGGAAAATTACATCAAACTTTATTTATTTCTTCCAACGAGAAAAAATTGCCTCGGCATTTTCATCACTAAACAATCTTCTTAAAATTTTTCTAGTTTTATATTTTGGCCTCTGTTTACTCCTTCTACAAGTAAACGGAATTGACCTGTTTCATTTGGGTATCTAGGACGAAAAAAATAGATTCCTTCACAAGTATATTGCAAATAAATGTTATTTCGCACTATTCATTGATTATATAAGCAGTAAATGATGCTCTTGATGCGACTTACATACGAGGTAGACGCCATAAATTCTCGGGCTGACAGGCTTATACAAATTCAAGCGTGTTCAGATTCCATCACGGCATGCATGCATATACGCGAGGTCTACGCTATAAATATGAAGGTTCGAAGAGTAGCAGCTCTTAGTAGCCAGCCAACCAACGTAACTAGCGCATGAATATGTCTGCAGTAACGAATATTGAGTACAAAAGTAGTACCATAAAACAATGTTCAGACTGCGTTTACGGTGAATCATCTCCTTCTTATTCCGCTGTAAAAAAGTGGGCAAAATGTTTCCGTTTGGCGTAAGAATCACTGACAGTTGCTGAACGGTCGGGGCGACTAATTGAACGCCTCAACAAATTTCAATTATTGAAGACCTAGTGCTAGAAGGTCGCCGTTTGAAAGTGAAGGAATTAGCAGTGATAATAACCATATCCGAAGCAATATTCACCGAATTCTCCATGACCATTTGCGTATGAATAAAATTAGCGCAAGATGGGTACCACAACTTCTTTCTGCTCTCCAACGTGAACGTTGATTATGATGTACGCGGTCGTTTTTAAACATGTGTGGAGACTGCCTAAAACCAATTTTGGAGTCCATTGTTACAAGGGATGAAACAATGGTTCTGTTTTATGATCTTCTAGCAGAAAAAGAGTCCATGGAATTTCGGCGAGCTAATGAACTTCGTCCCAGAAAGCCGAAAGTCGTTCAGTCAACGAAAAGGGTGATGGCCACAATATTCTAGGATTGCGAGGGCATTTTGCTAATTGACTTTAAAGAGCGCAATACAACTGTGAACGGCACATATTATGTGTCTTACATAAATTAAGGGACGGTATTCGTGCAAAACGTCATGGAAAATTGACAAAAGATGTGCGATTATTGCACGACAATGCTCCCGTCCATACTGCCGTCGCTTCACAAGCTGCCATCCGCGAATGTGAGTTTCAAGAATTAGAACATCCACTGTATAGTTCTGATATGACTCCTTATTTTTTTTATTTATTTGTTTTCTAATTTAGAAAAGACCTTAGGGGACATCGTTTTAAGGACGACAGTGAGTTGCAAGCAGCTGTTATAGAACATTTTGAAGGAAATACTTCAGATTATTTTTAAAAAGGCATTGAATTATTAATTAATCGTTGTAATAAATGTGTAGAAGTTAAGGCATATTACATTGAAAAATAAAATTTCTTGTTCCAAGTTTCATTTTTTAAATCAGGCCGAGAATGTATGGCGCCTACCTCGTACATGCACTAAGACATTTGAAGAAGGCACACAGGGATGTGGCTATAAGTCTACTAATTTCCGGAAGATTTTGTATGACAACCTGTGGAACATACACGAAACTTTAAGTACGAGAGGAACCACTTGTTTCTTTTATTTTTCTTTCCGAATACGATTTTTTAGATCGCGCTTAATCTCTTTAGGAATGACTTACTAAGTAAATACAGCATTCGATTATGATTCAGAAAGGTTCCCCATATAGAAGATTTTAAAGAAGAGAAGTAGCAGCTTAAACTGTGTTTTTCGCTTCAATTAGCTGCCCATCAAATCCGCCGCTATCATTCCAGTACGATCTGCCAATTATTCGGTTCGCTGGTTGCAGGTAACTTTGCGATATCAACGCGTGTCCATCTCAGTATGCTCATACATTGGATTTTTCCGAATGGCTGGGCGTCAATGATCTAAATGGCACGTGTTGGCTGTCGGTCACCTACAACGCGCTCGCCAACGCCCATACGAATTTCTGCGCTTTCCGCACAAGTTGCAAAACCATCAGCTTTTCTGGCGGTGGGTTACGTAATATGAAAAGAGATGAGCACGCAGAGAGATTATTTGATAAACTTTTAGGGCTATTGTTTAAACCGACATTTCAATTTCATTACACAATACTTTAGAATCCATAAAATTACGTACGTACTTACATGGAGTCAATATAGCATTATAAAACGTTTATATGCACTCTGCATGAATACAAATAAAAAAAAAATAAAAACAAAAATAATTCTTACTAATTCATGTTTATATGATAGATAGATATAAATAGCATCAATCAATGTAAGCAATGTAACAACTTTCCCAAAAATAAGCGTTTTAAATGTCAAGTCACATCTGTACGGTAAAAGTTGGGAGATGTGTATTTGACAGATGACGACTAAAAATAAGGAAGTTTGTGAAAATGTGCACGATACTCAGTCGCGCAAAGTATAGGAATTCTTTGAATTGAATTCACTGTAAATATCTTGGCCATTGTACAATACTAAGTCACAGTGCGATTGTGAAAATAATCCACAAATTTGAGAAAACCGAGTTTGATATAAATTAAAGCAAGTCAGGACGTCCTCATGCTAGAACATTTAGAGAATTTAGACGCAGTTGAAGAGCGTATTCATAATGATCCTGGAGTGTCGATACCAAGTATTAAATATTTCAAGAAGTAGTGTGCATTAAATTTGACATTTTGGTATAACAGTGCCACGCATTTTTAAATTTTATGCTGGAAATGTAAGTAAGTAACAGTGATTTTTGAAAAAAACATTATTATGGGCGACGAAGACGACTTCACTTCAGGTTTTAGACACTTTGCCTGTTATGATGCCCATCTTTTATTTGGTCTGTCTACACTTCTTCTCCCTAAACATCTATAAAATTTCGCCCTGGCTGGCAGCCTCGTCACTTGCATCCGTTCTACGTGTACCTTCCACTTATTTATGTCGAAGATGTTTCGTTCCTTATTCGTTGTTGTCCATGTTCCACTGCCATATAAAAGGGTTGGCACTGCTATCGTCTTGTAATGTTTTATTTGTGTATCCTTTCTTGTTTTGTTTTTTAACGTTCTGCTGACGGTTCTATGTGAATTTATTCGGCTTTTCTCCCATGTCTTTGTTTCGATCATAAGATACACCGCAGCCTAAATACATAAGGTGTCTTACCTGTTCCAGAACAGCATCCTTTTTGAGTATTTTTGTGCTAATTATATATTTACCCAGGAAAGCCATGGTTTTGGTTTTATTTTCCGGTATTTTCATTTCATAATGTTGGCAGATTTTTTTGTAATGCATATATCCCTTTCTCTAGATCATCCTACATATTTCTCTTAGGAGTACTAACTCGTCAGCATATAGGATAGAAGAAAACTGATACATTCGGGGCTCTGAAAACCCAAGAGTGATGCTGGAGCGATCATTATATCCCCAACGTGTGGCACTTTGGTGCGGTCTATGGTCTGTTAGTGTCATTTTCCAAAATGAAGAGGAAAGGACGGTTTCGATCAATGCTTTGTGTTATCGTGCAATGATACTCCATATTTTATGGCAATAGCCTTCTATGGACTTCATAAACCGTTATTTCCAGCAAAACATTGCTACATGCCACAAATATTATGAAATAATTGGATTTTTACGTAAAAAAAAATCAATTTTGGCACCTGGCCGCCTAGATCGTGTGATTTGATGCAGTTGCAGGCAATGATTTCGCGACGACTCAAGGATTAAAAGCAACGTGCGAGCTGCTATTCATGGTATTTAACCATAATTATATACAGAGGTCATGAAAGGATGATTATTTGCCAAATGTGTCAAGATAGGCATTTAAGAGGTATCATGTTTCATACTTAATCTTTATGTAAAATTGAACTCAAATAGAAATATCACCACTTTTTCCAAATTAATAGGGTTGAGCTAGTGTTTGGGATTATAATTCTCATAAAATGTGGTATATAATATAATTACCATCTAATTGTATATGAAAAAATTGTCTGCAGGATGACTACCGTGCATGTTAACAGATGCACACGCAAACTAAAACAAAATATTTACAGTCGTCTTTTAACGAGGCAGAAACACAACATTTTTTTTTTTGAAAAATTTGCGACAATGGATGAATCGTGATCCGTTATGATGTAAAGACCAAAATATAAAGGAGTGGACACATCGAGGTTCACCACCGCCGAAAAAATTGAAGATGCAACCTTCAGCAGAGGTCATGCTATACGTATTTTGGGTTGCTAAAGGCGTAATTTTAGTAGATTTCCTACAGAAAAGTGCCACCATTACAAGTGCTTATTATGCCAACTTAATTCCTAAAGTGCGTGACTTGACAAAAGGAAAATGTCGGGGGAAGTTGCGCAAAGATAACGCGCCTACATAGTTACAACTCCAACTTCGAATTAGTTGCGCATCTGCCATATTCGTGGCCAGATTTAGCCTACAGTGATTACCGACTGTTTCCAAAACTTAAAGAAGACTTGCGTAGTAAACGAATTCCATCAAATAATGATGTGATGTGTGCAATAAATCAGTGGTTTGCGGAGGTTTAATAATCTTTTTTTCGGGAAGGATTAGAAATGTTAGAACGTTGATGGAAAAATGTGTTAATCTTAATGAAGACTAAGTTGGAAAATAATAGCAAAATATTTGCAAGTTTCTTATTGCGAGTGGGCCAGGGGCGGAGGAAAGGATTCCACCCTCGTATATATATAATGCCACTTTCGGGTCTCTCTTAAAATGCATTCAAAAAAGCAACTGCTAATGAAATGTGTGTATAACGTATAACGTAATATCAGCTATTTCAACTATAAAGTTGGGACATTTGTACTGTTTATTTTATTCAAATAGTATACATAGACTTTTGTTACCGAATACTATACTGTATTCTATACGTATCTGTAAGTCTGAATCGCGTTCGACGAGATTTTTTCTTATAGATACAGACTTGTGATATACATATTTCCGCAAACCCACGTTCTAAATTCAGTGTCAACCGCTGGTATAAGGGATAAAAATAAGACAGCACCGAGCGTTATATCCAACGACAGTATCTGCCTAACACAATGGAATTGAATCACAGCTTCAACGTATATAGGTGCTGTACGTAAGCAGAAATTGATGTTATACAATACTGTCTATGTACGATGAATGGGCGCCATGTAGGCATTGTCTGGGAAATAAGCGTGTAACCGATTGTCCGTAAACAAAAATGCCCATTGTACAGCTAATCTAACATATTATACATATTTCATTTTATATTTAAAAGCATTAAGAGTGGCGTTTATTGTTTCAAGCTTTACGTAAACTTACGTTTTGATTGTTTTCACCTTATAATTGAAAATTGTTTGTTAACAGTTGTAATGTGTATTTAACATTAATAAATACACCGGCAAAATGCAGGAATAATGGCGTTTCTCATATACAGTTAGTTACAGTGAAAATCGTACACCTAGTAGCACAGGCACATTTCCTGCTATTCTTCATTACATAACCAATGGCGATAAACTGTTTTCTAATTTTGTAGCACAGTACATACACTAGGCAAACACATAAAAATATTGTATTTTGAGCTCATATCAAGTTAACAAAAAACACGTATTCAAGGGAAGTACCGTATAACCACTTACAGTCAATCTCGTCTAGCTGCAAAAGTAGGTGATTCACCGAGAAAAGACTGCCATCTCTTTCACGTCAGTTACTACCAATAGTGTGCTCTCATACGGTTATATTTTCCTGCATACGCAGATATTCCAAAAATATTTATAGAATGGAAGCGAGAAAATGACAAACTGATTGTGATATTTGGCGTTTGATAGAGAAACTGGGGAAAGATATGAAGTCGCAAAGGGAAATCGCTAAAATTGTAAGCAGAAGCCGTACAACAGTTCAGTGTACATAGGTTAAACAGATGGACTGATAATAAGAGAATATCCAACAAACGCAGAAGTTATTCCAAAAAAAATCTTACGGAAGGGGACGAACGATGGAGTTTAAAAGAAATAAACAAGAGTCTCAACAGAAGCGCACCAAAACTAATGCATGAAGTAGAAAAATACTTAGGGAAGAAACTTCATCCCAGAGTGTTGTGGAAAAATGGATTGCATTTACGTATCGAAGGCGGAAATAAGAATATCATTCGCAGACGAAAATATAGGACAGGATATCTCATTTGGGGAAAAAGTTTAATATACAGATGAAACAAAAATAAATTTGTTTGGTTCGGATGGCGACTAAATCGAATGAAAACCAAAGAATTTGGCATCAACTATTTAACGCGGAGGATGTTGTAGGATTGCATGTCGGCAGCAGGTGTCGGTAATATTCATTTTATCGAAGCCACCATGGACAAATGACTATATTTAGAGAGATATTTCACCGCAATCGCCGAGCTTGAATGTAATAGAGCCCCAATGGCCAGAACAAAATTTAAACTGAAAAAACATACAATTTCAAAGTAAACAACAACTCAAGCATGCAATTGAAGCAGAATACTCAAAAGTATCACCCGAAGTAACTAATACGAGGGCGACCTGAAATGTGTCCGGAATCAAGAAGAAAAATACGGTATTGATGTGGTTTTCTATCTTTTTTTCGATGTAGTCTCCTCGAAAATCAATACATTTAAACGGTGCTCCAGTCTCTTCAAGCCGTCGAAAAAGTAGAATGTTTCGAGGTCTGCAAAAGAGAAATCTGCAGCGGCGATCACCTCCACATTTGAGGCAAATATCTTTCCTCTCAGTGATTTTTTCAGGTTTGGGAATACCAAAATGTCGCTGATAGACTAATTCGTAGCGCAACTCACTCAATTTGGACACAACAATGCGGGATGAATGGTGCATTGTCGTGGTGGAAAAGTACATTTTTCCGCTGCAAACGACGCCGTTTTTCCTTCAATACTGCATTAGATCGGGTCAATAAATCGCTGTAATATTGCCCCGTGATCTTCCGTCCCTTCTGCAGATAGTCAATGAGGATCACACATTGGGAATCTCAAAACATGGTGGCCATGGCCTGTCTGGCCGATGGAACGGTCTTTGCTTTCTTCGGAGCCGATTCGCCCGGAAAAGTCCACTGCTTCGACTGTTCCTTAGCCTCCGGTATGTAGTGGTGGATCCAACTCTCATCCACGGTTACGAAAGAAATCCCTTGGATTGCATAGGGTCCTGGCCATGCACTCCACCGAAGCGGTCACCCGATTTCGTTTTTGCTCCGGTGTAAGCAAACGCAGTACCCATTGCGCCGAAAGCTCTTTCATACCCAAAATTTCGTATAGGATATAGCCAATACATTCTTATGAGATACCTGCTATCTCTTTCAGTTTCAATCGGCAAGCACGTCATCATGAATCTTGCTGACCATTTCATCGTTGGTACTGGTCGGTACAGGGCGTCCACTAGGTGGTTCGTCACTTATGCTTATGCGATCACGTTTGAACTCGCTCACCCAGAAGCTGATGGTCGAAAATGATGGAGTACATCCGCCATGAACCTATAGCAAAATATTTAGAAGTTCCGTGGCCGTTTTCCCAGCCATCCGGAAGTGTTTTATCACTGCAGGAAATTCGATATTATCCATTTTTGCGAAACCGCCTGATTTGCTACACAAAACACACTCTTAAACAGCAACTACTGACAGTAGACGTCTGAAATTTTGACAATTGCAACCCTTTATATGCAGTTTTGCATAAAAAGGGTTGCCCTTGCCGACCAATGAATCCACTTCAGCCTTCGTGTGCCATCTCTTGCCGATTCCGGAGACATTTCAGGTCGTCCTCGTAAATTTGTGCTTTCTATGAACGACAGAATAAGTCCCGTTAAAAATGGCGATTTATTATTAGTAGCAGCAGCGGGTGTTTGCTACATTCCAGAACAAAATTTCCGAAAATTTGAATTTTGTTACCTTTCGTCACAAGATTCTATACCATGTACGCTACCATACACTTTCTCATACATTTAATAGAATATTACCTTAGACTTAACAAGCTAACAGATCTGCTAAAGTATAATGCATTATTTTATTAGCTTATTTGGTCCTGTTTTGTAGATTGCTATTACTTATTTTGACTTTGATGCACTTAATTATTGAAGTATCTCACTAACAACAAAAGAGTTCGTATATAGAATAGTGATTTATTCTATATTTATATTTATTATATCATATATATGATTACGTGCACAATCTTACCTTCTCACTTTTCTTTCTAACAACACTGTGTACTCGACTTTAAGTAATGCGAATCGTATCACTTTCTTTTTGCTTTTTCAAATTCTGCTTGGATCAAACACTCTCTCTCTCTCTCTCGTAGTTTGGCAGTACTAGTAATTAGAAGTTATATGGTGTTAAAAATTTTAGAAAATCCTACCCGTTGATTTGGGGATCAGACTACGAACTTTTTTTGTAATTTTGGGCTATTAATGTTGGAATGACTTATTTAGGCTCCCAAATCATTTAGTGGCAGCCAATATTTTCATAATATACTTAACACCTTTTATTTGACCCTGACACCCCAACAGGGTCTATTGCTTGGTTGAAAAATTTAAGAAAAAATCTCACTAAATGTCTGAAATTATAACCATGTGGTGGTCATATTTATAAGAGCTTAACACTTGGAGTAAGCAAATGTTCACGAATTTTGACTTAATGTTTTCACTGATTTAGACTTTTCCTGATTCGGACTTTTTATTGGACGTTTAGGGTTAAAAACTTAGTTGGCATTAGTCCCGAACCCTGTCGTTGTTGAGACCCGCCAGCATTTACTATATTTACCGTACCTTTTTTTTTGTTCCAGGCATAGGATGGATATTTTTTCTTATATTTTGTCGCTGGTATTTAGATTGGTGTTGATTAGCTTTGGGAAGTAAATTCGTCGGCTCTGACTTCACTGACTGGATTTCTTTTCTCTATCTTTGCTCGGAATTACAGCTGCGGCCATATGTATTCGCCACTCTCGTTTTGAACGTGTTACACGAATATTATTGTATTTCTAAGAAGCAGGGTCGATGACGGACTTAAGTAGATACCTGGTAATGAGGGTTTAATGGTCTATTGTAGGCCATTCTGAGTAAATTAGAAAATAGACGTAAAATTGTAATTTCTGAATGTTTCTTCAGTCTTTCTTAAAAGTTGTAAGAGTAAGGTTGAGCTAATTAGAGTGAAGATATTGTGTCTGTGATTTTGTCTGTGTAATACGATGGTATACAGTAAAAAGTAATGCCGAAAACACGCGATTTGACGGAGGTAGAGCGAGGACAAATTGTGGTGTTAGAAAAGCAAGGGTTGTCGGTGTCTGCTATTGCCCGACACGTGAAATGTGCGCGATCGACAGTTAGAATGACGATAAAACGATACAAAGAGAGTGAATCTTTGACAAACAAACCGAAAACTGGTCGAAAAAGGAAGACAACTAGCAGAGATGAGCGAGTCTTAGACCGGATGTCTTTGCGAAACCGGAAAAAAGGGTCTAAACAGCTTTCCAGTGAGCTTTTCCGGCTACATAATGCTGCTATTTCTCCTCGCACAGTTAGAAGACGCCTTTGTGAATTAAATTTAGGTAGATACAAAGCTCGACATAAACCACGGTTGTCTCCGCAACAAAAGAAAAAGAAACTGCTGTGGGCTAAAAGTCACCGCGACTGGATCATTGACAATTGGGCCAATGTTATGTGGACGGATGAGTCAAACATTGAGATAATTAATACATAATTATTGTATTTGCGATATTCTGTATTAAATTCCTGGTATCTACAGTGTTTTTATTCTTTTTAATGGGTTCCAAAATGTAACAGTATTCATGTTTTTGTTGATAGCTTTGTGGTAAACCTGGGCCTCAATACGTGCGACGCAGACGAGGAGAGCCCTTCCATTCAGACTGTATCATCCTGACTGTCAAGTTTGGGGGTGGTAGCATAATGGTTTGGGGTTCCATGAGTGCAACAGGCGCCGGAGAACTATTCGTCTGCGAGGGCCGAATGAACAGTCGGACGTACATCGACATGTTGGAAGAAGTTCAGGAACCGTGTGCGTTAAAATTATTCGATAATGATGAGCTAGAGTATTACTTCCAACAAGATAATGCACCGTGCCATAAATCTCGCGAAGTAATGCGCTGGTTCGAGGAAAATAACGTGCGGGTCCTGGAATGGCTGGCACAATCCCTGGACTTATCGCCAATTGAGCATTTATGGTACATTTTAAAGCGAAATACTCATCTACCACAAAGAAATGCTTAAAAACAAAAACATTCGAAGAGTGGAATAAAATCACCCCCGAACAGTGCTACAACTTAGTGAGCAGTATGCCCCGACGAATTCGTGCGGTGATAAAAGCGCAGGGAGGAGCTACCAAATATTAAGCAATATCTGTATATATCTGTATACACTCACAATGAAACATTTTCATCGATCAATTTTCTTTTATTTCTTATATATTCGTCGGAATAAAAAACAAAAAAGGGTGGCGAATACATATGGCCACACCTGTATATCGAAAAACAAAAATATGGAAAAAGCTGTGATATTCGAATGATATTAACATATTGACAAATGTTGTAATTATGTTGCCTAGCAATGAGGCCTTCACATAAACCCGACGTCACCAAAAACG
This sequence comes from Trypoxylus dichotomus, assembly GCA_023509865.1. Classification (NCBI taxonomy): domain Eukaryota; kingdom Metazoa; phylum Arthropoda; class Insecta; order Coleoptera; family Scarabaeidae; genus Trypoxylus; species Trypoxylus dichotomus. The sequence goes on along the minus strand of CM042074.1, from coordinate 38,291,111 downwards.
ATTTACTAAAAAGAAATTAGACGGCTGATAGCTAAAAGTTAATTCAGAAAAAAATGAAGCTCGACGAATTTGTGTAATAACGCTGACTGTTGTCATTCAAAGTTAGTATCGCGGGCGATACCTTAGAACCTTCTGCCATGTATGATATAGTTGATAATAGTTTCAATATGTCACCTTTTTTTCTTAAAACGTTTTGAATTTAGTGAAGATTGCTAAGCAACTATCTAATTATTTCGTACTTTACGCAGAGCATAGGCAATCCGATTTTGTTAAATAACAACGTTTATACTTTCTAGAGTATTCTAGACATTCTGATACCTTTATTAACGCCGTATTGAATATTAAGACAGATTCAGGATGTTGGCGTGTATATACTGTTTTTCTATTACTTGCAATCTAATAAATGGTAACCGAACAATGACTAATATCTGACTTTATACCTACTGAGTAGATTATTCTGGTTCTGTTTACAACTGTATTTATAAATTATTATTATGGTTATTATATAATGTCCGGAGATTGTACCTACAAAAGGAGTTATTTATAAAAAAGTTTGCATAATATGGTTTTAAACCAGATGTTAAAAACATAACTGATAAGTTACTGCACACCTGATATGTTCAAGAAACGTGTGTACATTAAAAACAAGGGTAAATGCATATATACGTTGATGCTTTAAATGATATGGTTTTAAATTTTTGTAAGTGAAATCAGCTCATAGGCAATTAAGTTGTAGGTTACGTTACCAAATGTCATTAATTGTTTTTCCACGTACATATACCAATGCTTTTGTTGAAATATTTGTACTTATAGTTTCACCTAATTCTCTTTTAATTCAACTATGTATTTGTATATAATCAAAGCGTACACCACGTTTTTTTTTAAGTGTCGACTGTATTTAGTATTTTGCAAATTGAATTATCCTTAATTAATCTTTCTCGTCTTTCTCTCTTCTTTAACCACAGATTAGATATTTCATGTTATTTATTTGTTGAAAATATTTACAATTCTAACCTGCAGAATTAAATTTAAAACCCAAAGAAATTTCCCTTATATAGTATGTATGTGTGTACGCACTATAGATATTTATTTTAAAACGAAACAAAAGATTTACACTAGCATCTGCAGTTTTTGTAATGATAGAAATATTATTAAGCCATATCTTAAAACCATAGTTATATTTTCCCATTTTTCGATAGGTGATCTTAAGCTTATGAGCGATAGTGTATGTATTTACAATATAGTAAACGTAAAGAAGCTAATTTAAGCATGTTTAAGAAGTATGTGATAGTTGTGTTTTCTTTGTATTGTATCTTGTATATATATATTACTTTCCCGCATCCGGCACCATTCTTTACTTTACTGCATCGTGATGATTAAATAAATTCTTGGTAATTGTTCTATTAGACATTAACATCTTCAGGAATTTTAATGTTAATAACATTTAAAATCGTAGAATAACTACAACTAAAATGTCCAGTGTTTCTCACTTTTAGCAGTACTATTATTAATAATCCATATGAAATGCATTTAACATTGTTAATATGCATAAACTTACAGAAATGCGTACATAGACCAAACCTGATTAACTTGATCCAGTATGCAAGTAGGCGAACGGTTCCCGGCCTATACCAATTTTTGTCTCATTAGCTTTCATGCAATTCTAACTGCTATATTTTGGCGTATGGAATTATTTTATGTATGCATATATATGGAATTTTTGTCTCTTTCCTTGTCTATAAAATTCAAATGCATTGAATATTGCTATAGAACATGTTGGTGTGATTGAAACAGCATTTATTCTATTTGCATTTTGGAAAGGGTTTATTTTTTTACGTTTATACTTAAGGGAGGCGCAGTGGGGTTGAATTAATTTGGTATAAAAGGCACAAGTTGCTTGTTAGAAATCAGATCAACTCATTCCTTCGTTTAATTAACTAAGAAAGAAGAAAACAGTCAAAACAGCCAAGATGTTCAAATTGGTGAGTATAATCTCGAGTCCATCAAAGTGTAGTGAAGCATTATCTGAAGATTTAGTGTAATTGTGTTATTCAAGTGCTTACTTTACTAAAGTGAATTATTCTTTTTGACTAACAAGCATTATGGTCATATTAATTTCCTCTTGATATTTGTCCATGAAGTGCTAGTACTATTTTCATTCCAAATGTTATTGTTATTACTATTTACCATGTTCTTCCAGTTCATGCTCTGCCTACTCATTGCTGTCGCCTATGGTGCAGTCTCTACCATCAACACAAATCTTCGTGCTTATCATACTCGTCCAGTGGTTGTCGCTGGTTATGGCGGTTATGAAGGTGGCAGGGGAATCGGTGATGATATTGGAATCGGCGGAGGAATTGGATATGGAGGCGGCCTAGGCTTAAAATTGATTCACTAAATTAGTTATTTCTTATAAGAAAAAATAATTGTAAAGTTTCCAATGCCTCTCTGGCTTATTTATAATTTAAAACTGACTGTTATTGAATAAACATTTAAGAACGCAAAATATATTTTTTTTCTTTTTCAAGGTATGCATTAGTTATAATAGCATATGGGGTTTCACAACTTACTAACCCGTAATATGTAATATTTTAAGAAGTTTCAATAGCGATTAATACAGGATGTTTCAAATAGTGTAGTCATTACTGCGATCTCGTAAACGATAGGAGATAAAGTGGTGACTAGATACGACAAAGCGCATCACAAGATATATATTTTTAATCAACAAACAAAAACAAAACTGAACAATGCGTACCCTACGTGTAAAGGAAAAACTAAATGTTGGTAATCTAAATATTATCACCTTCCTTATAATTTAGATGTAGTAATTTAATATTACGTAGAATTTAAATATGATATTAAAATCTCTTACACGTTTTAAAATTTTTACGATTTTCTTACTTTCAATACAAATGACGAGTAACATTGAGACTGAATGTAATTAATTGATTTCAATAAGGTATAACAATAATATTTATTTCAATAGAAATATTCAAAATAAGATATAAACGTATGCACTTGGAACAAGTCGAGGAAGCAACAAAAGTACAACACTGAATTCATTTACACTAATAATGCAGTATAACCATATTTGTGGGATTTGTTAAACTTATTTACAAGCAAGTTACATATCTGCCAGATCCTGTATTATTGAGAATTTGATGCGCTTTGTTTTAATCACAGTATTTGTTGGTTTGGTTCGTTTTATTAGTTTTTTGTTACTTTTTTTATTATATTATTATATTTATTTATTACGTTGTCGAAAGGTTTAATATTGAAAAGAAATATAAGGTATTCTAATGTAACATATTGGCTTACAAAAGTTCAAGGATTGCAGCTAATTCTTGTTTCGGGTTATCTTCAGGAGAGAAGTAAACCGACAAGAATAAATGAAACCATCCAAGATATTGTAGTAAATTAGACACGCAGACCCTAAAACATCAACAATGTTGACTTTACATTGCTGCTAAACATCTGTAGTTTAGTTTTAGCTTCCTTCTTGAGTGAGCCTCTATGTTACATAATCTTCGCTACTTTGGACTAACCGAAATACAGGCTATGCTTTTCTTCGAAATTCCAGTTTCTAAACATATACATTATGTTTTTAAGTTTTAAATATGGTTAACCCTGAATATTAAACTTCCATCATCTTAAAGTATTTCAATTTTCAAGGAACGTTGGTCATTACAATATCGTGCATTCGTTGTGGACACATTTTTTAATTGGGAAACCAGGGAAACAGCCTAGTATTCCAACTTCGGGGAGTGTTGGACGAATGCAGTTAGGTGTTAAAAGTCGGTTGGGATCAGCACAAAAACCTAACCTGACTGTACGCAGAACTGTGCACGTAGACCTCTCTGCTTTCGTCCGTACAAAACTGTTCACGTTGCAAAAATTTAATGACCGGAATAAAAGAAGCTCGTTTGCAAGCTCTGTTGTAATGAATTGAATATTGCCAATGACCGGGTTCCCTCTTAAGTGATGAGACTAATTTCCATGTAAATAGAACTGCTGGGCTCGAGAAAATGTTCAAGCTATGGAGGAGGTCTATATTACGAGAAGGTTGTTGTATAATATGAAGCATCTTTTGGGGTAATTGTTTTTTTTTTTTGAAGAGAAAGAAGGAGAACAGTGACTCTAAATTCATAATGCTGCACTATTACGCTTGTGGGATTTCCCGTACTAAAGAAGTTCACCACATTCTTTGTGGTTCCAGCAGAATAAAGCACACTTCAGGGTATTGAATGAATAAAGTAAGATGGATGTTTGGCACACGTATAACCTCACACTAAAGTTTGTGATTACTTTCTTTGAGGGTAAAAGTAAGGTGTACCAGAACCGAAGAAAAACAACAGCGAATTTGAATTGAAATATTAGGACGTAAGTGTAACATTGCGTCTGCAAGAATATAATGACTCTGATGGACACCATCTGAAGAATACAATTTTTAAAAAGTAATTGATGTCGGTAAATGCTTTAAGATATACTGTAATTCTGAAATAAAATATTGTACATAAGCTATATTCATCTTCAATTTGAAATCAATTAGGTTTCGTTATATATTAGTGTAAACTAATTAAAATTACTGTTAGCTTATTTTTAACAATGGTTTTTGGGTAGGAATTTAGGCCAAGATGCTTTTAAAGAATGTTTCAAATAAAATTTTGCAATTTTCGGATACCCCTGAGATTAAATAATTTCTGTTGTTTCCAAAGTTTAAAAAAAGATAAATTATCTGGGAAATCTTGTTTAATTAGTTCTGACCCACTTGTTGAATAATAACCCGTAGAAGGTTAAATACAAAACTTCGTCCAATTCTAATTGTTATAATTGTCTGCATATTTACAAATAATTATACAGCTCGGATGATAGGAAATAGTATGTAAGTACAGGATGATGGAGAGTTTAATTAGAGATACTAGAATACTTGACATTGTGTAAGTTAAAAGCCATATTGGTTTGACTATATAAATGTCAAATTCCGGCTCAATTCTCTAACAGCACACAGATGCTCCAGGACTTTCCAATGCGTATAAGCAACCTGAACCTGAACCGTTTTGGTTATACGGGGGCTAACATTATTTTATAAAAAATTGCATCTTTTATGGAACCCCTGAGACACATCTAAAAGAATGCCTAGAAAATAACACCAAGATAAGAAAACGCTGTAAATACAGCTTTCTCATGGTATTAGTAAAATCAATTCACGAGAAAAACATGTGAGACATAAAACGCTAACACACGGACATGTTTCTGCCTTCTCGGCTTCATCAGCGTGGTTTCGAGCAGTTTTATGCTAACACATGTAATTCTCTCGCTGCTCTATAACCATACTTAACTCTACGATACAAATGAATAATTTTGGCACTAGTTAGCGCCAGGAATATTCATATAGGGGATGACCCTAGTATACCACGAGAACCATCAAGAAAGAACTGTGAGGAATAAAGCGGACGTGGAAGAAGGCCGCAAACTTTCGACGGACAAAGCAAAATAAAATCGCTATTTTGAAGTATTAGGTAATAAGGTTGTTATATCATCAATGTACGTAATTAATAAGGCTTTGACGTCTAATAGAAATGCATTCATTACGTAGTATTGTAGTTAAATTGTTAGAATGGCCATCAATAATCTCAATTTATCATAAATAGAAAATCTGCATCATCTACATATTACACCATTAAATTCTTCTCCTCAGAATATTTATGAACAAAGTTTCATATTGTATGTTACAACTACTGAAAGTAATATTGACTAACGTGTACTAACAGAGATAATGGATATGTAATAATTGTTACAAGAAAATAATTATGATTTTACGATAAGTCAATAATCACATATGGCAATAAATAGAATGAACTACCTAACAGAAAAAAAATAATTTATGTTCGAAAAACTGGCAATTAATAACGGAATTACACAACCCATATCTATGCACTTGTGTACACTTCAAGTGGACGTGTTCTAGAAACTACATACTGCTTTTTTTCTGGTTTGCTTTTTAATCTATCTAGTTCGACACAAAAGCAACAAAATCCATTAACTAGGTTTAAAACATTCAAAAACACAATCTGTTGGAATAGCTTTACACTTACGTTATACCCGCTAGCCAATCCGGTCTCCGTTACCTTAATTGCATTAAAATTCGATGTCCTTTTTTCTGGTTTTTAGTGCTCGCCGCCTATTTGATCCACTTTTTTTTCGTATCTAGATTATTATTTCAAGCACATGTAAACTGATGAGTAATCGTAATCGCACGTATCAAATACTGTAAGTGGTAATTGAAGAAATGAACACAGAGCACAAAAATTGCATGTTTTGCAAGCGTAAATTGAATAAAAATGTTGTTAGTGATCTATTTAATGCTAATGATATTATCGAGAAAGCACACATATTTGAGAAGCATTTAAAATGGGTGCAGTGCCTTTATTGCTAGATTTTTACTCGCAGAAATTATTATATTTAGGAATAATTCCGCTACATTTAAAAAGCATATTGTACCTAAAAAAGGGTGCAAATATCCAAAGAATAACATTCATTCGAATTAGGCGACTTAAAGAATCTGTTTAAATTTTTGATGTCCACAATCGGAATGTTAAAATTTTTCCATTCGGTGACATAATAATAATAATTTTAGTACGGCTGTAATACTTAACTAATTCAGAATTAATGGAAAATTAAAATTTAGATAATGTTGCATATTTTTCTCCTACGCACAACCAATTTTATAGTGTGTCAACAAACACGTTATTTCTTAAATTAACCATATTCTGGGTCGTCAAAATTACACAACACTGTGGTTTATCCCAAGTCACCAAGGAATCGAATTAATTGAATTGAATAAACTGTCCAAAGAGCACCGTGCGCGCCCTTTACTGGGCTACAGCCCTGTTATGGTTTATAAAGAAATCACCTGAAACTTGACTTTACGTTTTTAGTGTGAGGATTATCAAAAGGCTACGTACTGGGAAAGTATTCCTGAACAAAGTCATGGGAAGGCACTCATTTTATTCTCGCCGAGTACAACAGATGACATTACAATCTTTCAGCAAAGACCACTGGTAGGGGTACTGGCAAGACATGTAGTCCTGAAATACTTATAGTGCGTGTTCAGGAGTAAAAGTAAACTATGGGAGTATGCTACAGAATGGAATGTTAACTTAATACCGTTTTATAAGTTACTGTACACGTAAATTTCAAAAGATATTTTCATTTGCAAGTAATTGTAATAGCTTCAAGTTTCATTAAAATGCCATATTACTTATCACTAGAGACCGGATTATATCCAAAGTGCATATATTTTATTTTATTTATTATACAATAAATAAATAAATAAATTGAATTAAATAAATGGATTTTGCATATAATCCGTTGTCTAGTTATCACAAATTACTTAAGTAATTATTTTAGAAAACAAGAATAATTCATCTGCAAATTTAAAATTAATGTTTTACAGAATTCTTGGTAAACAATAGCACCCCTTCAAGAGATAATTTACTGCGGAAGAAATTATATGATCCTGTTCGTATGCTGTTGATCCTTTCGTGATACAGAAGGAAATCCAGAATTTATAGAAATAGTTGTACAAGCAAATGTTTTGTTTATCTTATAATGATGATAGTCTCTTGTCACTTTATCAGTTTCATATTGATAACTCAGTTTGTAAAGCGAGAGTTAGTATTATAGTCTTTTGAACAATGTTTGTCTAACATTACTAATCGCTTCGTTTGTCGAGCATTTTGGTATACTACCTTTTTGTCGTCTCATACTACCGCTCTGATAAAACACTGAAATAATTCTATCGAATGTATTATAATAAGTATTACAGTTAACAAGGTCGAGAAATTGATCTTGAAATTTTTCTAAACAATCTTCAGTGGAGCGCTTCCACTGCCTATCGATCTCTTGACTATTTCGAAAATATATACGATTCAACAATGAATACTTTACAGTTAAACTAATATAAATATTAATGTAAAATGTTAATTGTAATTTTATCAATGAATACTTTGTTTATTATTGCTATTAAATACATATACAGCATTTTAAAATTAAAAAATACATTATACTATTTCTGAAGTCAAATTTTGACAATTATCGACAAACATTTGACATTTAAAATTTAATACAAATCATGGACTTAAGTTAGCATAATTTTCTGTCCAAAATCTTCTTGTTTTCAGATTTTTCTAAACACCTGATACAAATTTGAATCCAAAAACAAGAGAACACGTATTACAGGTATGTGTTACCATCAATGGCCTACAATATAAATTCTTCAAAAAGGAATATATAATACCTTCTAAACTAAAGTACCAGAACCCTAGAGAGGAACTAAGGTTTATTAAAAGTCTTGAACTATTGTAACCACATTAAGAGTATTGCTGCAATAGCTCTTTTAAATCGTAGTAACTACGACCACCGGTATCTAAGTCAGTTCCGATAATAATAGCCATTAAATTAATATGAAGCTTCCGTTGGCTTTTATAATGATAAATTATAATTTCCTTGTAATTTCCAATTGTTTTAAATTTTTTTCGAAAAAGTGTCAGACCCAGTAGAATTTGAACCTACGTCCGCTTGCTTTCCGAGCGAGCGTCATAACACTAGACCATGTAAGTTGAAATCTAGTGGTATAACGATCGCCCGAAAAGCGAGAGGGCGTCAGTTGAAATTATAAAGCAATTATAGTTATGACGTCATCACTGTTTCTGTTTCTGTGCCTTATGGTCGAACGACTCGGCTTCGATTACGTCTATGATATCAAATCTACGTCCCGTCAACTTTATTTTTGTTTTTAAAAAGAAAAGAACGTTTCAAGGAGCTAAGTCGGGTGAATATGCCGGATGAGAAGTAACGGTCTTGTTTTTCGCTCTAAAACAGCTATATACTGGAACCAGTATGTGGTACGAACTTTCCTATTAACCTCTTTCATTCAATTTTTTTCGATAAAATCCGCTGGCATATGTCATTCGTAAATTCCAGAATGTTACTGATATCTTCTCACGATCATTAACAATTGCATTCTAAACAACAGTGTAATCAGCATTACACTAGAACATATCGTCCAAACGACCATCAACCGGAGTTGATGGTCGTTTGGAACGTTCATCGTCATCAACTGATATTCAGCCATTTCTAAAGGATTTAAGTCCAGAGTAAGTTCGCGTTTTACACAACATTCTTTCGAATGCTCTGTTCAGCGTTTGGTGTGTTCTTTCTGCAGTCTCGCTGGATTTGAAACAATAAATTTGCCATTGAAACATTACAAATACAATCACAGACAGCAATGAAAATTTTTCACCAATAAAGAACAATGATGTCGCTTGTCTGACTCAGAATGCGTGCACACAATTCCAGGTGATGAAGTTTGATTTTATCGTCATCCTTTTTTGTTTTAGGTATCAACTCGTATATTTTATCAATAAGGCTGTAGGAACGAGTGCTGTTAGAAATGCGTGCGGCTCGCTTACTTTCAATATTAAAAATAATGATTGTAATTACTTACTGTTTTAGTTTGATTGTCTAGTAGTAAGTAATCACATTAATTATTTTCAATATTAATAGAAACCAAGCCTCACGGATCTCTAACAGCACTCGTTTTTGCAGTTCTCTTTATCAATAGCTGCCAACAATTTATAGTGTAATAGATAGTAGTTAAGATAGCATAAGCAACAGCAACTTGTAACAGTTGTATTACATATTGATTTATGCAAAGCTAATATTGTATAATAAAATTTATTATATGTTATACATGACAATAAAAAGCATTATCTACCTTTTATACATATTTTACTTACGTTTACTAAACTAAAGGTATTCAGAATTATATGAACCATCCTGTTTATGTTGTAATAATATCTTCCCATCTGCAATGTTATTTAAGCAACTTTATAGACTCCAAAAATATAAGTAAAGATCTTTCTACGTAAAAGTTAAGAGAAACTTATTTTTGGCAGTTTAGTTCTGCAAATGCTAACAAGTGGTTGTTAGGTTTGCACTTGGCGTTTCCTAGTCCACATAGAACAAGAAATAATCCTCAACTATACTATCTTCTACGTTATCTTTTACCAACAATGGTAGTACATTATATAAAAATATCTCAACGTGACTGTTAACAATTTGCCAGCAGTAGTGTCAGCGATTTCCAACATTTACAAAAATAAGCATAATATATAGAGACTGCCGTAAAATTAACATTAAATGGAAAAATGCAAGATATGGAAAAGTTTTAACAAAAAGGAGTTTAAAGTTTAACTTACTATTGACCAAAACAAATTAGACATCAAAAACATTGAGATAAGTTTTCAAGATGTTTCTATTTTTAATTTGTATTTTGTTGCCTTTTATTATGAAATACATCAACAAATTATTGTATTTTATTAGAATATTGGGTAAGAGATATTATTATTAAGAAAAATCATCCATTTAATTGTTTATTTTCGTATTTTCCCATGTGAACACATTTAAACTTCTGCTGTAATTTTCTTTCAGTAATTGTACGTTTTTTTGTTTCTGTGTAATATTCAACGTTGTTGTTTTCCTATATCAAGTTCATGTTCATGTTCCTCGCCTCCAGTAAGTTAATTAATACCTTCCCTGAGAACTATATATAGCTCACTTTTCCTTTAGGTTACTCTATTAAATTTTGATTTAACATTCTCGCTACCGGGAAATGATTACAAGAAGCGGTGCTAGACTAGATATAGCAGTAATGAACTATATATACATACATGTTTCCCAACTAATTATACCAAGTTTAATGGAAAGTTAATATAACTCGAGTTTCCGGACACCTCTTCGCTATGTATGGGCTTTGAAATTTGTTTTAAAAAATATTATATTTGAGCTGAAGTTGCTGCGTTTTAATATACCATGCATAAACGTTCACATTTTTGTACTATCCGATAGAGATTTTGAATCGATACAATTAAAAATTGAGACCATGTTTGTAGTAGATAATGGAATTGCTCTGTATGTAATTGTGTATGAGCTCCTTTTTTTATAAAGATCAATGTCAGTCGCAAGAAAGTTCAACTTCTTTTGAAGGATATTGTCTCTCAAGATATTCAACAACTTAAAAACTCGTATCAGCAATAACTAATACATCGTTTATATTGCTACAGCCTCAGACTTGTGCAAATTCAGGGCACTACCTTTTTAATTTACATTGCAAAACATTCAATTAGTATCAACTTCACATACAAGATATATTATTACATGTTATTGCTTCTTTACATGATAGGTTATAGAACCAAGTAGATAACGTTCTGCAGTGCAAAATTAAGGTACATTTTTCTTCTGCGCACTATTACGAAGTGTAATTAACTAAATTCAATACTTCTTAACAGTATTAATAAACGTGCTAAATATTTTCTGACAGATAGGGCCAATAATTTTGACACTTCTCACATTCTATAAAATAGAATGAAACGGTTTATGAAACTCCTAAAAAACTATAAAAATGATTTAACAGTTAACATATTGCAATTCCCTCTGTGCTATTATCACCATATGTAAACTTACAGCTCAAGTGAGTATTCTTGACGCTAACTAGTGCCAAAAGCTAAAACACTCGTCTGCCAGTTCAAACACAGCGAAAACAAGCGAGTACAGTTTCCCAATTCTTCTCCCGAGCATACGTTAACTGTACATCTGAATGATTTCTCAAGCTTACCGTAACGTATTAAAAACACATATAAAATGCCTAGAAAACAATACCTAACATAATAATGCTGCTAAATACAGCTACGCATGGTATTGGTAAAATCATTCACGAGAAAGACAATATGAGAATTTCTGCCTTCTGATTTAGCAATCCATGTGCTGCTGGGGAGAAGGGTTGGAAAACTGTACCCTCTTGTTTTCGCAGTGTTTGAACCGGCAGACGAGTGTTTTATTTTTTTAGCACTAGTTAGCGCCAAGAATATTCACTGTAACTGTAAGTTTAGATATGGTAGGGAAGTACAATGTGTTGAGCAAAAAATCGCTCGAAGTCACGCTGGCAGTTTGAAAAAATTCATTTTATTTTCCAGTATATAAATGGATATACATAAATTTGAACCTAATATGACCTAAACTTACAAATAATGATGTTTAACAAGTCTTTCTAATACCTTTCTTAATTTCGAAAAAATAATTAGCTATTTCTTTACCACATAATTTCAGACGCAGAGAGCTGTAAAAATGTTTGTACTTATACACATGTAGGCAGTTCTTATGTTAGGTATCTGCAATTACGTGAAAGAATTTTTTTTCTTTTTTTACATCCATCGGCTTTATCCCAAATGTACACGTAGACGTACACTGAAATATAGGAGCAACGTCATTAAAACTATATCCTATATTGTCCAATAATCAACAAACTAGTGGGCTTTAGATAATGAGCAAACTTTGACTGACGTACTTTATGTACTAAAATTGCGTTGGAGGAGTGCCTGGATACAAAATTATACATGGAGGCTTCTAGTCAAACATCATAAATCATAATACATTCGGCGGCATATATCTACATTATAGATTGAATAAATAATTGACTGAAAATCTTTCAAATCTAATATTGTTACGATTTCATAGGATAATGAGCACTTGTGATTACTTTTAATGCAAGATGAGGATGACCTTGTCAGCAGAAATAGGTTACATAAAATGCATTTAGTATGATTTTGATATGGAAATGATCTTGATTCAAGCGCATTTAATATCGCACGCACATTTGCTCTTAAAAAATGTATACGCATAATAAAATATCTTCTTGACGTAACCTTGTATTAGTAATCTCGGATAGAAACACAGAACAGTCTAAATTAATTATGATACCATATTCACTCTAATAAAAATATCCATTTAATGGCTGCATATCCTTCGCAAGGACCGTGCGAGCAAGCCGTACCTACTTGACAAATGCGCTCTAATTCTGACAGAATTATATTTTTTTTCTTATTCTTTTGTCGCTATGCTTAAGGTAGTTAAGGTACGACGGTTGTGCCGTACTTGTAAATTACTCGAATAAAACTATCTGCACGGCACGGTGTGCCGTTCTCATTTGCGCCAATGTCGACGATAGGCAAATATATGGATCGGACATACGCTTAACCATCACTAACCGTAACAATTGCAGAAAGTGAAACGGTGAACCCAGTTACATCATTACCATGACCTACACGGCCACGCTTAAACGGACCGTTCTTACAAGACTAGGGGCTGGTATAAAAGAGACAAACGTAAAATTCGAAATCATTCAGTCCACAGCCACTGGATAACATCAAATCTATTGCTCTAACTAAAAGCAAAAATCAAATCTATCAAAATGCTTAAATTCGTAAGTACATCAACCATAACTCATCCTCAGAAATATATTCTGGACAATACCTTTAAATTATTTCTCTAAAATATTTTCCAAAATTCTACCAAAGATCATATTAGTTATCGCTGATTTACAACATATTTTTTCTTTATCAGTTTGTCGTTCCTTTACTCTTTGTTGCCGTCAACGCTGGATACTTGGGAGTGCCAACTCTTGCTCATGCACCTGCTGTCGTAGCCGCTCCAATAGCTGTGAAAGCAGCTGTGCCAATTGCGACTTCATATCAAAACAGCCAATTGGTAAGTCCTTCCTATTTAGATTCGAAAAACCTATGAGTTGCAACTAATCTCTTTGAATTTATGTAGAACTGTTACTACATGATAGCTTAAAGTTAGATTTTGCTATAAATTAGGTGACACTGTTAGACATTCTATTATATCCTTTAGTAAACACAATGATATTTAAAGCAATTCAACTTCAGACCACATTTCAAAATTATATATTACTTAAAATCAGAAAACCTCAATCCTCGACTCTCCCAACAAGGAGATACCAAGATTATCTGAATTCGAAAAATACTAACCTTCGTTCACTTTATCTACCTAAGATATATGCACATTTCATTGATAGCCTCCAATACCATTTTCATCTATTAGCCGCAATTTAACAGTTACTTTAAAATCTCTGATCCTTAATTGCATAAACCGTTGCAAAAGAAAAGTACGTCCCCCGAAGACGTTCAAATCTTCTTCTTTAGCATAAGCTATCTTTTATACAATACGCCATCTGCTTCATTTAATATAGTTAGTAATATTCCTAAGTTCCTTGATTTTGAGACTCTATGTGGTAATACTTATCAATTTGTTGAAATCTTTCGCGTGTATTAGTCATTCTACTTTATTGCGCAACTTAGAATGGTAAGATAGTGAGGTAAATTTAAATTAGTTTATATCGTGTTTATCAGACGTTCGTATAAGATGATGTTGGTTCAGATAGATATAGTACTGCTACAGCGATGCCGCAAGGATCCTTACTTCTGATTCAGCCAAATGACCAGCTTCCAAAATCATTTAGTCATGACAGACTTTTCAACGAGTGATTACAATCATTATTAGTGTTCAAATCTGGATAAATCACAATATTTAATTGACTCTCGCAAAAGGGAAAATATTTTATGTGATAGAATGTATTTGCGGTTTCTTCTTAATCAATCAACTTTCAATGTGCTATTGATAGACTTTAGTATACATTGTATGATATAAAGGGACATTGTAGTTACACTGTTTGTAAGAAATTCCTGATGTAACGAAACAGAAGAATATGGTATTTTAACATTCTTGTATCCAAGGAATGCCTTGCTTTTTTTACAGATAACCCCCATGAGTTTCTAACGGATCGTACGAACATATTTAGTACAAAAAATTGTGTAATAAACTGCTTACTAGCAAGAAATAATCTTAAGACTTTCCAAAGCATATTATGAGTTAGCTTTTAGGCATGCCAAAATTACTATTCAATTAATATATTATTATTATATTATATTTTCGAATATATATTTCGAATTGCAAAGCCTATACCAGGGATTCCCCAACTTTATTAGTCGGTGGCGCACTTATTTAAATTATTGGAGTGTCGTAGTACACACTGAGGGCCTATACGATAAATAAAAATCAAAAGTAAAATGCGATATAACACTTATTTAAAGATCAATAAGGTCTGGATTTTTTTGGAACAAACCTATTATAAAAATATTTTGTTTTCACGAAAATATTAAAATATTAAATTTAGTTAATAAAGCAAAAATAATGTTCGGAGTATTTTGAAATGTAGAATTAATCTAATGGCCTTTGAGAGCTTGACTCACGTTGACATTTTTAGATCTTAGAAGAACTGCCAGATTTTCTTTATCGCTGTTTTTAGGGTCATTTTGACTTGACTGATTATAACACTACCAATAACCTTCGAGTCGCTTAGTGATTCTTCAGTCGAGTTATCGTGCCACTTTGAATCCTCTGTTTCTTTCTCCTGAAGAAGCCTTCAACGACGGAGGTGAAACGTAGAGATCCCGCCTTTTTCTTTTTCTTCCTTTGTTTCTGTCCCCTTTCTCTTTTCTCTCTTTCTCTTTTCTCTCTTTCTCTTTTCTCTCTTTCTCTTTTCTCTCTCTCTTTTTCTTTTCCTATTCTTTCATTTCTTTTCACCGCTTCCCCCCTTTTTTCCCTTTTTATTTATTTATTTCTCTTTCTTTTCTTTCCTGTCCTCTTCATCTCTTTTCTATTTCCTTGTTTTCTCTTACTGTTATTATTCATTTTTCCTTTTATATAATTTATGTTTTCAATTAAATTCCGGAAATAGTAGGTTTATTAGCAATTCCTTAATTTCACCGTCTATTTCTAAAAAGTGTAGTAACGCTATTAGTAGCACCAATAGCTTCGTGCACCCTAAGGTTTTTTAATTGTTTCATTTCTGATTTCTGTCGTTCACACTTTTTGTAGTATTGTAATTATGTCTCGTAAGTTAATGTTGGTAGATGATGCGGAAAATTCAGAAAACATGTTTTAACAATTTTTATTACTCTCATGCATTTGGTGAATATAGTACAAGTTCTAGAACCCTTAATTTTGTTTACAAGTCATGAGGACGTGTGGAACTATTATATATTCAGAATAGTATTTTTATGTTGCTTGTTGAACAACTTGCCTAACTTAAGTAAAAATTTTGCTCGCCGTCGAGGTCTTTTTATTAAAGTAGTACGGACTATTACATTTTCCAATAACAAGCATACTATCATCTAATATAACTGTTACGTCCGAAACACCTTTGAGAATTATTGTTTTGTTTGGCAAACAATTAAAAGTTACGTACTTCCTTTAGGTTGATAATTTCCCAAAATTCTTCTTAGAAGTCTCTATCCGACTCGCATGAAAATCCGAGTAATGTAAAGTTATAGTATATTCCTGAGCTTTTTCTTTAATTATGAGACCTGATATTGCAAGTTTTTCCGAATCACTTTAACCCAGTATTAGAAGTATTTGGTTTAAGTCCTCGAAAAGGATGAAAATAAAAACAATTTGAATTGGTAAAATTTATTTATGATTGAAAACCTCCAATCCTACTTAATCTTTTAATACCCGGGGGGTATCTAACAATAAAAAGTTTTATTCAAAGAAGCGCATGTGTCATAATTAATGAGATCCCAATTTATTGTACTGTATTCATACTTTCCTTTTACTATCTAAAGAATCTCTCAGAACAAAATAAATGTAATCTTTTATTACCTACATGAAATTTTCTTTAAGAAAATACCAAGAATTTCGTTAATTGATATAATTCGTTATAATCTTTTGTAATATTTCCCCAAATAAATGAATATTATTGTTAGAAAATATATAAAATTGATGTAAATAAAATTCTTTCAATATGGAATATGCCAGTTCCTTTTTTTTTAATAAATTATAACATTCAAACATCAACAAACAAAATTATCTATAGAATAGACCATAATTTCAAGAAACCAGTCAATAAATAGCTATAACAAATTGTTTGAATGAAAATCAGCATTTCTTATCTAAAATAGTCTGCAAGCAAATTAAATGAATTAGATAAATTCTTATATATGTGACTACAAAATACAATTTAATTAGAACACGTACATCAAGCGCCATCTCTTGGACATTAACCATATATACTATTTGTTACAGATTTCCACTGGAGCAGTTGCAGTAGCCGCTCCAACGGTAGTAAAGGCAGCTCCAATTGCGGTGGCAGCTCCTGTAGCAGCTGCACCAATTTTGTCAGCCCCATTAGTTCACTCAGTCGCCGCAGCTCCGGTTGTCCATTCTGTCGCTGCCGCTCCAGTGTACAAAGCCTGGTAACGGAGCTGAACTTTCAACAGCTCCATCATCAATTTATTTATTAAAAGCTATCATCTATTCTTCCACGAGTAATATTAATATAAAAGAGAACAATACGTAATGGTTGTAAATATTTTTGTACGTGTCAAAATGAAACTGCCATAGTTGTTTGCTTAATATGTAAATATAGTGTATTCGAAAATCATCATGTTGTTTAACTTAAAATTAAGTCAAATATTGTAGATAATTGTTAAGGGAAAAATAAGAGTATTCAAGTTTAAATCTCATAATACATTTAAATTGAAAAAAATTAATCATTAAAGGGATATAATACTGAAACGTAAGAACTAATGGGAAGTGGTTCAGAAAGTAAAGAGTTTGGAACGTATGTACGTATGAAAAAAATTGTATAAAAATACAATTCCATTGACGTTAATTTCTTGGACAAAAAAAATAAGTAGATTATCGCTTAAACTGCAGATTCTTTAAATTCCCCATGTTTAGGTAGTAAATTTCTAGATGTAGAGCCTTATAGTAACAACCTAAAACACAGATTAAAAGAAATTAAACGTATATATCTACTAGCAACGAAAGTGTCAATTGGTTGTTCAGTTTTATAAACTATGTACCTATTGTTGTTACTTTTCGTATAGAAACCTTAAAATCAAACTAAATTGCGACTACAAATCAAATCTAGAGAAATTATAACTATATCTATTTCCTTTACACTTTTTCGCTTGATCATGATGTATCCAATGTCATTCTTTGTGATTTTGCTGTAACCAATCCTCAGGAATCCTTGAAAAAAATTATAAACGTATTTCCTACCGAATCGAGAAAGATAATTCGTTATGTATGAATTTCGCGGTTGATACAATTTCATTACTTTAATGAAGGCAAGGTTAAAGGCATTAATTACTTTTTTGTAAACATGTAAGTCATTCTACGAAATCAACATTGACCTTTATACACACCCTTCTATACACTTCTGTGTATATTTCTGTATATGTCATTGTTGTAAATATGGAAACTTAGAAGTTTATTATAAACGTAAGAATTACCATTATACTAAATATAATAACTATATAATAACTAAATTATAAAGATATTGGCGATCGCTTGAAGCTAATTTCGAATAGATTTTATCGAACATGAGTTAAATATGGTGGAAGATTACTGAGGTTGATGCAAATACTGAAATAATACTATACAGTCTTTCTCCTGACATTTGACAAATTGAAATATACCATGCTGCTGAAAAAGTTGAGGTACTTTAGCTTTGCCACTTGCTTTCTACAACTAATGATATTGTACTTAAAAAATCAACTGAGACGAATTCACAGACGTTTCTTAACGTTTTTTACTTTTAAAACAACTGAAAATTATCCTAGAAAGACTGCTGAAGCCGACTAGACTGGATTAGGACTGTTCAAATGTATTACTTGCAGTCATTACAGGTACATAGACTGGTGCACAGCGCAAGATTTTATACAAATTAGTGAATTGATCGTTCTGCCTTGGTGGCGTATATTGACTTCTGCTACACATGTTAAAGAATACGCGTGATATACACAAGAACATATTTTCTGGTGCATAATTTTTTAACTGTATTTGCCTATTTTTGTTTTGTTAGAATAATATTAATCATTAGAAGACTGGTCAGGTTAAAGTAATTGTGGAAGATATCCACCTCCTGTAACAATTTGTGATTGATACCATGTCATACACGTTTCAGGATTCCCATTGTTCCTTTGTTACAGTAAATCCTTGTAGAATATATTTTAACAGGTTATTACGAAATTCTGAACCAGTTGAACCGAAATAGGCAAGGGCATCGTTATTTATGTCATAAAATCGATATTGTGTTCCACCAAAACTACGAATATGTTTGATCAATAGAAATTAGAGAAAAAGGGAGAAACCAATTTTCTCACTATTGTTACTACATTTAGTGGAGAGTATTGTTGATGCCGAGTCAACACAGCCATTGCCAACTAATTACTTGGTATACATACATTGTTGGCAACATCTCATATGCTAAAAACACATCTAAAATGCCTAGAAAATAATACCTAAGATAATAATGCTAAATACAACTCATGGTACTGGTGAAATCATTCACGAGAAAGACAATGCGAGGAGACAAAAAAAAACGCTAACACACAGACATCTTTCTACCTACCCGGCGTCATCAGCGTGGTTTCGAGCGATTTTATGCTCAACACATTGCAATTCCCTCTCTGCTACTATCACCATATTTAAACTTACAGATCCAGTGGGATTCTTGGCGCTAACTGTGCTAAAAATATAAAACACTCATCTGCCGGTTCAAACACAGCGAAAACAAGTGGGTACAGACTCCCAACCTGAGCAACACACGGATTGCTAAACCAGAGAGAGCGTTTTTTGGCTCCTCATACCGTCCTTCTCGTGAATGATTTCATCAATTCCTTAAGTAACTGTATTCAGCAGCATTATTATGTTAGGTATCTCTATATGCAACTTGATGATTTAAGCACTTGCATCAAGTTGACTAATAAACTTCGCAGGTTTAAAGCTCATTTTAAGAAGCATGTCGATAGGAACGTTGTTCTATTTGTATAATTGTAGTCAATAAAGTGCGAAAAAGAATATGTTTCTTCAAAGTAAGTGCTTAAATATAAAAAAAAACATTAATATTTTTACGAAAAGAGAACCATATATTTCAAAATGTAATTGCTTGTTGTCTGCAACTTTTCACACAATTATCGGCAAAAATACATATATAGTAGACGCTCGATTAAGTGAACGATATCAGCCAAACACTGTTCATGTGCATCATCCATCTTTTTATCGTCATTCCATAAACTAACATCGGTAATTGTGCAAACAATATCGGGATTCATTGGTTTTAATAATTTGAGAACGTCCGATGATGCACTGTCAATAACCTCAGCATCAGATAGTAACCGTTTTCTAATGATGGTTAGCGGTACATTGTCTTCATCGACATAATCGTTAAAGCAAATTTTTCCAACACTTTTTGATTATTTGCTGGTTAAGGGCATTCCACGTCATATCTAAATTTAAAATTGCTTCACGTAAAGTTACTTGCTTTAAAGATTCAGAAATGTTTTTAGGATCTTTTGATAACGCAAACGAAAGTAGAAATTTTCGATAATACAATATATAAGTGGAGTTACGTTTGACGGCATGAACATAACAATTACTGGTGGCTTTATTTTGTGTGTACCACTAGCATTAGTGCACGCTAGAAAAGTTATGCGTTGTCTTTCCGCCCTTGTAGGCGGGTAGCCGGAGCAGATTTTTCATGTGATGCATCATAAGTTTTCGTAGGTAATACTTTCCAATAAAGACTGGTTTCGTTTGCGTTGTATATTTGCTCCTCATTAAAATGTAGATCTTTGATTTTGTTCATTCACTTTTCCTTAAACGGTTGCAGTGGTTGTGATGGTGCCGATAATTTTTGACCAGATATCGACAGCAGTCAAATTCCATACCTTCTTTTAAATCTTTTTAGCTCTTTTAGGTTTTCACTTAATAATTTTGCTCTTTGTATAATTAATTCACCGGAACATAATTATCCCTTTGTTTTAAAAACCATTTATACAGACGATTTTCCATTCTACGTGCTTGGGCATTTTCTAAAGTTCTGCAATTTCCCGGGCCTCCGTATGTATCTGACACACTTTGTAAAATTTGTGACTTAAATCGCTTAATTTTACAGACTGTGGCTTTAGATACTCAATATTTTTTTGCCAATTGAGTCACCCCCGCATCTTCTTTAATCTCGTCGATCATTTTCACTTTGTCACTTAATTTTAAAAATGTTTCTTGTTTTAAAGTTAATTAACGCTAATTAACTTTAATCAGCGTAATACATATACATATAGACGTAAAATATAATAAATAAAGACAATTAAATATATGCACTTTGCATATAATCCGATCTCTAGTAATGATATTTCCAAACTGCTCTTTAAAAGCTTGAACTGATCACATTTTTTTAACTGTTAATTAGCTCAAGCAAACCGTTGCTCAACTATATCAGCTACATATATGCGATAATCCCCTGCCAAATGCACGCAGTGAACCGAATTTTTAAATGAAATTTTTAAAAAGCAGGCCCTGCGTTATTCATATAGGATGCTGAATAATACGCCATTATAACCATGTATTTGTATGGCGGTGAAAGCTCCTACAAGTACATTTATAATGAATGTCTGTGTCGAAATAATTAATCTAAAAGGTAAATAGTTTACGGAAAATATTCCCTAAATGTTCCGCAAAATCGTAACCAACCCGCCGATGAAGTTGCTTTTTTGAGAAAGTCACCATGATGTGTTCAAGTTGAGATTGTTTTTTTAGATTTAGGAACATAGCAGAATTATAAAACACGTACCGTTCTAAATTAACAGACACACTTTTTTCAAAATCCTTCTACGTGGAAAGGACGGTACGCCTGGCAGTTTTATTGGTAATTAATTTTTATTCCATCAGGAGTGTATGCTGTGTAACCTACCACCAGGCAAACCACGACTATGACATTGTACCCGAGAGTAACAGGTGATAAAAATAACAACGGCATCAATCTGACTGATGTTGAAGTTGTCTCTTCGAAGAAAAATTTAATTTATTTGCCAATAAGTAGAAATTTTGTGAGTCTTCAGTTACCAATATACTTGTGGAGTTGCAGTTCGGGATATCTAAAATACAGTACATGTGTGTGAGTACTATTCAAATATTAAAGCCTTAAAAATATAAAAGTCATCAAAATTCATTGTTTGACTACATTAATTATTTAACTTAATATACACATAATTTAAAGGAAAACTTAAATTAAAGAATCCACTCGGCAAGATAAGAGCCTGAGATTTTCCACCACAAAATAAATAAATTCGGATGAAAGTAATTAAGAGACGATCTAGAACAGGATTGAGACACTAATATCTGCTCCTTGATTTTTTTTCACAATATGTATGTTTACAAAGGTATTAACAGAAACAATTAAAATATGCAAAAAGCTTAGTGTAGCTAAAGTTGTGTTATCTTCAACCTGAAAGCAAAGACCCAGTTTACTCTAATTGTATTTGATTAATAATCTCAAACATATGTCATGCTGTTCCGTTTTAAATAACAGAACATACCATTAAAAGTGCTTAATAGATGTAATTACGGTATAACTTACTTGCTCTTGATATAGCTAATGAGGTGTAATAAATGTGATTGGCAAAAAAGCTACCGACTGCACAACGTGGATTTATGATCACCATTAATGAAATAAAATGTATCTAACCATTAGAAGCGGAATCGTTGTTGATTATCAAGGTCGCTCTCAAATTCGAATTTGACACAATATTTCTGCAGAATTAATGATTTATGTAACATATGCAGATATTACTTAAATAATATATATTAACGTGTTGTAACATTCACATTAGACCAAAAATGAAAGGAATTTTTCACGTGGAAAAACTACATTTCCATTAAAATAGATGTCTAATAAAGTAAAATAACACTTCGTATGCAGGAAATTTTATAAAACATTCATTTTTAATATAGTTCAATTAATTTAATTAACCTTACCTAGTAGCAATAGATATGCTCTCCTGATATCCCGAGAGGATATATTTGCAAACAGATTTGTCGATCAATGATGAATGATATTACAGTAACACAACACATTGAATATACAGTTAGTGTTCTTCTGTATTATAAGAGAGCGATTTGTTTCTGTAGTTATCTGTTGATATTTATTCAATGAAGATTCGCATTTTAAGTAATTCTGAAAGATTAATGAAATATTGCTGTTGTGAATATAATTTTTTTTATTAATTGTATCTCAGCATACCAAAAGCAAGAATCTTTGTTGGTATTTTTTTACTTTGGTAACGAAAAAAGTTCACAAGTCTACTATCGGCCACGGTTAACAAAATGCTTTGGAACTAAGTACTCGAATTTCCTCGATTCCGAAAAGATTACAAAAGTGAATATTTAATAAAAGAATTACGCAAAATAAGGTTTTGGTTGTTTTTTTAAGTAGAATGTTTCCTACACAAAATACTTTTGAGTAATTGTGAATAATCTATCTACATTGAACTTTACACCAATTATTCTAGGCAGGTTACATCATCACTGGATAAAGAATATCTACAAAGAATGGTATTGTTAGTCTGAGTGAACCAAAGGCGACTAACGAAGAGTTAATAAGTTTTTACAGTCGCATAGTGTGGTGTTAACATTTTCATTTTACTTTTTCCACTTTTCCTCAGACGTCTTACACATTACTATACGAAGAAGTAATCCAAAAGTTTTGCTTTATCTTACCACCTCTTTTATGGTATGACCCAATGGTCATTGCAATTACTTACATCTACAACGCACACACACATTTTTTAAAAAATAATAGGATGTTTGTAAATTGGATAGAAATAACCAATGTATTATTGTTACTATGTACAATAATTTATTAATTACATATAAAAGGAATTTGGACAACTGTACAATATTAAATAAATGAGGAAATATCTAAGGTAACAAGATCAGTCAGAGAAACAGATCGCTTTCTAGGCCCTGAAGTCTCTACCATCCATGGGCGGCATAACCGTGTCCAAGAACACCATGACCGACTCCAACTAATCCACTTCCGACTAAACCATGGCCAACTAAGCCAACAGCTGGTGCGCTGTAGGCAGAGATGACTGGAGCAGCGGCAACAACTGGGGCGGCAGCTGCGTAAGTTGTGGCAACAACTGGTTTGCTGACTACATCAGTTCTAGATTGGTAACTAACTGCTGATGGAACGGCAACAGCTGGCGCTAAGGCACTGACTACAGGAGCAGCAGCTACTACGGGAGCGGCGGCTACTACAGGGGCAGCAGCTGCGTAGGCGGTGGCAATGACAGGCTTGCTGACAACATCAGTTCTAGCTTGATAGCTAACAGCTGATGGAACGGCGACACCAACATGACCGAGACCGACATGTCCAACTCCGAGAAGGCTTGGTTTAGCGGCAGCAAGGGCCAAAAGAGCGGACAACACCACCAATTTGAACATCTTGAGGTCTGTGTTTGTCTTAATCTGTCTTTGAATGACTGATACCAATACAAAGTGTAAAGAAGACTTTTATATGAAACTGGGAACGGAACTTGGTGACGTAGAATGGTCACGTAATGACCTTCGCATTGCTACAGTTTTCTTGGAGCGGAGGAAAGAGGTAAATGGGATGACGAATTTACCTACCGACTAACTTATTAGCGAACCATGTTATGAAAGCAAAAAAAATTGACCGACGTTTGCGTATAATTTACATATTATGTGTATACACCAATAGACGGCAAATAATTAATGTAGCGGTGTCTCTCTAAGGTTATCGAGGATAAAAGACAATTACCCGATCGGCTACTCTTACGTTAGCTTATACATACCTAAACATATATCGATTGTACACTTCGACAAATTTGGAGCCTTGGAACAATCTGCGCGTATATTACCCGGTTTATTATGCGATCTACTTTTCATATACCTTGCATTCCTAGCATACTTTAGGACTGGAAATTGAAATAAATATTTGTTTCAACACAGACGTATTTTTATTTTCTGTGTAGTTTACCCGATATGAAAATTATGCCATAGCAGAGATATATATTTTCCTTTTAATTTGTGTCAAGTTCGTTCTTCGTAACAATAAACAAAATATAACCTTGTGTTGGTGTACCCATTAGACCAAAGAAATACATGTGGAGCATTAAGCAACTAAATCTCACATCACACCTAAAATATAGATCAAAATGAAGTTGTTTTTATATTTCAATCTAAAGGCAATCTAATTGCTGTGGTTAAAAGGAACCCAATTATTATAAAATTCTAGTTTTCGAGGTAGGTCATGTTATTCATTTGTGTATATAGGGTAAATAATTACCTTGTTCAATAATTATCTCACACTTTAGGTGAAGCATTAAGAAATATATTTTACGTTGAAGACGTAAGTTTCCAACGTCTTAGATATTACTGCCCGTTTCAGTTTATAGTGCGCAATTATAAATAAACTCGTTACCGATTTAGTGCGATAATTTTCTCATCAATCCTTAATAGTAAACAAAAACCTCCAAAATTTCTGTGCAAGGTCAAGAATATTCTGAAATTTAAGAGTTATTGCATACCACCTGCTGTGCTCGCGCTACTGTAAAAGCTTGCATTTCGTACTGTATCTTGAAAGAGAGAGTAAATAAGTCATACTTTGGTTTTCCAAATTAGAAATCATTTCTTTCTTCTGAAAAGGAAAAGTTTAAAATTTTAATTTAAAAAATTGTTTAATGTTAATGCTTTACATATGTATGATAAACTTTACTTGTACCTTAACTGCGTTCAAGAATAATTTGTTTTCTGAGCATATTTTTTAATGTAAACTAATATTTGTTATTTTCCGAAAATTCTTCAATACATCTTAATTATTCAAAAAAACATAGTCAAAGTTATGCATTTAGATAAATAATTTAATGTGTTTAGTACATATTTATAGACTAAAGAAGTATTGCGATGTTCCTAATACTAATAAACTAATAAAAACTTCTGAAGTAAAGGATCCCAACTTTCAGATCGTGATATGGCCTTTTTGTGAAATATCATTAGACAAAGAAAAGTAGCTATCCACTGTTCATAGTTTTTGTAATTATACGGATGTAGATAATAAAACTACACACGGTTTGGTACCCATTTTCCTATATTGTATCTACAGCATTAATGATAAAGTTAGCCTTTTAACTAACAATTAAACGAACACATTGGGATTATTACAAAACACACCATAAAAAAAACCAGCCATTAAAGTGAAAAAGAAATTATACTTTGGATTTATATCTCAGGTTACATCTAATCTTTTTAACCGTTTATAGCATATTAACTTACAGTGTAATCTCTCATGTATAAATAATATTAATAATGTGATTAATTATTTCATCTCTCTCTTCCCCTCCATTCCTTAGCATAACACTTCTTTGAAGGATCTATTTCTTATTTATATATATTTGGTATGAATGATGTTATTTGAAGAATATGGAATATTATCTCAATAATTTTAGATTTCAAAAAAAGTGCATCCATTATTTCTGTGTGAGGTTTTAAGCAGCTCATGACTTTAGTGGCGTTGTACCAAAACAGAATTGTTTAGGTCAATATTAATAATACAAGATTACTACTACTAAATATATACAGGTATTTATTTAATGCATTTGTACGTCTAAGCAAATGATTTCTTTAATTAAAACGTATTTAAATAAATTAAATTCTTCTTCTTAAAATACACAATTATTGTAAAAATTATAAATACATTTGAATTAAAACTTTAGAAATAATTAAATGGATATCCCATTTCTATTAGTTGTTTAAAATGATATCCATTAATTTATTAATCGAAACTGACATTATTTTATATATTGCTGACATGTAAACGTGATGATTCATCTCTGTTAAAAAGGATTACCTACATTAGCTTTTTCAATATCCAAAACCAGTTTACTGTCATTAAATTAGTGGATTTATTAAGTATCTGAATAATACTCCCACAGTTTAGAAGTAGGTCGTGCATGTCATTCACAGATATTACCGTATTTGTATTATCGATCGCTCAAAGTAATAAAATCTGGAATATTAACTGGCAACTCGTAAAAATCGTAAAGGAAAATAATAGCAGCATTTTTTTATGATCGTTAAGGTATCTGGCTAGTTTATTATATGAATAAATGGGGTAATAAAAGAAAAATATCATATAAGATTCCTGCATCGCGTCAAAGGTTCTACTGGAATGGATAAATGAGAAAGATTGCCATAGTGTCTTTGTAAGTCCTCTAGCAATCCACTACTATACAATCAAAATGCAAATGCTGCACAGAAAAAATATATTGCTACTTGACACAATTGTAATAGTACATATATAGTATAATTTATAAGGTAATTGGGTCCAGGTGTAGTTTGCAACACTTTTTTCAAAAATTTACACACAAAAGCTGTGGAAATTCTTGTTGTGTTGTTTAACAGATACAATGAAAAATAAAGTTTTCGTAGCGGGTATAATATTAATAATAATAATAATAATAATAATAATAATAATAATAATAATAATAATAATAATAATAATAATAATAATAATAATAATAATAATAATAATAATAATAATAATAATAATAATAATAATAATAATAATAATAATAATAATAATAATAATAATAATAATAATAATAATAATAATAATAATTTTTTTGCGGAGGTGAAATGGATTGACGCATACTAGTATATGCTAGCATATCCATCTATACTAGTTATGCTGGACTCCGTCTGAAGGAGGACTACCAGCTAACACACCCCCTCTTCTCCTAGCCACCAGTCCGGAACCGTTTGTCACATTACTTCGGGCTGGGTCTATGCAGTTGGTTGTACAAAGGCCACATTCCATTGTGGTTTGGAATTATAGCAATTCTCTTTCCATGTTGCAATTCAAGTCTCCCTTCTTTTTGCGCAGTACATATTGGACATATCGCGAAACTAATAATAATAATAACAATAACAATTACAATAACAGTAACAATAACAACAATAATAATAAAGCATATCCATCAATACTCGGACTCCCTTTAATGGAGGACTACCAGCCAAAATACCCCTTCCTCTCTTAGACACCAGTTCAAACCGTTAATCACTTTAGTTCGGGGTGTGTCTAGTTTGCTGTACAAAGGCTATGCTCCACTGAACTTTCGAATTATTGCAATTGCGGTCCAAATCGCCTTTCTTGTATCGCGTTAAACTTGTCCAGCAATTTTCATTGGCTGATATCTTGGTTATAATTGTGTCGGTCGTAAATTCGTCGATCTCCATTTCGAGTAACCGTCTTGGTTCCGCCCATCTCTCACATAAGAAGAAGGTATGGTGCACATCATCTATGTCATTTGAGCAATACAAACATGCTCCAGTCTCTATCTTACCGATTCGGTGCAGATATGATTTGAAATAGCCATGACCGGTCAAAAACTGAGACAGGTAATTGTCCACCTCTCCATGGGTTCTAGAGATCCAGGGGCGGAGGCGCGGAATCAGTCGCGCAGTCCAGCGCCCTCTTCCGTCCGTCTCCCAAAGTCGCTTCCATGCTTCTAATGTGGCGTCTCTTTCGTTGGCGACTCGTTCTTCACCTGCACGTCTCCTCATATATATGCGCGTCCTTTCCTGAGCAAGGAGCGACGCTGGGATGACTCCCGCTACCACTAGGACCGCCGGTTCCGACACAGTGCGGTGCGCCGAGGCAACCCTCAGTGCAGCTCTTCTCTGCACCTGGGCCAGCCTCTTACGATACATCTCCTTGCTCAGCGCGTCCACACGTCAGAGCCGAACAGTAAGACCGACTGAACTATCGACATCAATAACCTCCGCTTCTTTGGCCGAGGACCACAAACATTAGCCATCAACCTACTCAAGTTCGCAACCATCTTCGCCGCCTTATCGGCAGTACGTAGAATCTGATCACGAAAGGTCATTTTGGTATCAATCATCACTCCAAGGTATCTAACTGTTGGGCTGGTGGTAACTTCCACATCCCCCACGCGTAGGAGTACGATTGTGTCTATCTGCTTCTTAGATAGAATGACGACCTCACTTTTGTTAAGTGCTAGACTCAAACCATGCATTTCCATCCAATGAGTTACCCTCCTCATGGTTTGGTTAAGTTTGAGCTGTGCTAGTTCTACATCCCGCTCAGTAATGAGCAGTGCGATGTCGTCCGCATACCCAACAAGAGTCACTTCCTCGGGCATTTCCTGTCTTAAGAGCCCGTCATATAGGATGTTCCAGAAATCCGGTCCTAAAATATATCCTTGGGCAACCCCGTCACCTCATCGTCGCAGCGACCCTGCTTCGTATCGTATATGATGGAACGATTCCCCAGGTAGTCGTCAACCATCCGCAAAAGGTACGGCGGCACCCGAAAGGAGTGCTCCAAAGCATTCAATATATCCACCCATCTTGCCGAATTGAATGCATTTCGGACGTCTAAAGTAACAAGAAGAACGATTCGACGCGAGTAGTGGTTGTGGTCCTCTGCTGTGGTTACCGCCTCATAAACTTCCCGTAGAGTGTCGGCAGTTGATCTTCCCCGGCGGAATCCGTACTGTCGGGGCGACAAACCCCCAGCATCCTCCATCACTGCCTGCAATCTTGTCCGTATAAGCCTCTCCAGAATCTTACCCGCCGTGTCCAGCATGTATAGAGGGCGGTACGTAGATGGGTCATCCGGATCTCCCTGCTTTTTAGTGATTAGCACCAATCTGGCAACCTTCCAGCGTGTGGGAAAAACTGCCGCGGCCAGGCACTCGTTGTACATATCCAGCAACAGATGTGGGCTATGCTGGTATACCAATTTCAGGATCCCGTGTGTAATGTTGTCCGGTCGTGGTGCTCTCCTTTGAGCAAGGGACCCCATTACCGTTCTCAGTTCCTCCTCATTAAATGGTAGGAAATCTCCTGGCATCCTTAAACCTCTGTCCACCCTCGCAGGATGAGAGGGGAAAAGCGCTCGTTCAATTCGCTGCATCCTGGCTAGCTCCAGAATAGCCGGCGGTTTCATCGCCCCAAGTCGGCGGGTGACGGGCTAGGATACAATAGCCCCCAAGGGTCAGAGTCCACGTCCGACACCATGTCTTTCCAGTGGCGCGCTTTTGACTCATTAATTGCCCGTCGCAGGGATTTCTTGCCTTCTCGGTGCTCAGCAGATCTTATATTAGCCTCCTCTCGGTTCCCAGCCCTTTGCGCGATTCGCCTTAATCGGAGGCAACGCCTGCGCAGTTCAGCTATCTCAGCCGTCCACCAGTAAGCTACCCGTTTACAATGTCGGGGAGCTTTTCTAGGCATAGAGGCATCGCAGGCAGATGCAATGCCTGACATTGTCGACTCAACGAGTCTCTCCATTCGCTCCCTCGCATCTACCTCCGATCCTGCAATAAGTCGACATACAGGAGGCAAGGCCCAACAGAATTGTTCCGCGTCAAGTTTCCCAAAGTTCCAGCTACCAGAATTCGGTGAAAAGCGGCAGCGGGCCTCAGGCCAACCACACACGGTGAAGGTAATGGCCTGGTGATCGCTTCCTGTATAATTTTCAGATGCTTTCCAGTCCACAATCCTAGGTGCTAATGCCTCGGATGCAAAAGAGACGTCCGGTATAGTCTCTGAGTAACCAGGTCGACGGTCCCCCAACAATTACCTCTCCTTGGGTATTGAAGATAGCATCCTCCAAAGCATCTATCTTTGTGCGGAACTGTTGAATATTCTCATTGGGGGTGAGGTAGCAACTAAAGAAAGTCATCGCCTCGCATCTGACCCAGACAAAGCCTTCCTGGGAACCGTGCCCCTCTACTTAAATGTTTCTTGAACTGGATATCCATATAGCCGAGGTGCTCAGCGGATCCGAGAACCAAGTGCGCTGATCCCGGTTCCTGTACTGTTCGCTGATTAACACAATATCCGTATTAGTTTCAAACGCCAGCTGATATAAAAGTTCGTCAGCTAGCCTACTTCTATTCATATTGATCTGAATTACTCTCATCTCATCTGCTGTTCTGCTCCCTTGAAGAACTCTATTCATTAACTTGATGTTTCTTTTCTAGACCACTGATGTGCTCTGCTCTCGCTTTCTCAAGCGCCTGTCTGAAAACTCCGCATTTGCCTGACCCAGCAACATGGTCGCGTGCATTTTCAGCACTGCACAAAAAGCATCTAGGTTTGTTGGTGCAGTTCTTCTTAAGATGGCACTTTTCTCCACATCCCATGCAAAGTTTCTCCTTTCTTCTATCTGGTTCAAAGCAGGTTGCCTGCCGGTGTCCATAGCCAAAGCATCTATAGCACCGGGTAACTTCAACTCTCTTTCGGATTCTGCTATTCACCCATCCTACCTTAATGCGAGCAGTCTTTAGCAACTCAAGAGCATAGTGTTCATTAATTTCAACTAACTCCATTTTGAGCTGTCTGCTATTGACCTTGGTTAAGATCACCTTCGGGTCAGTTTCGCAATTTGGTAAAGCTTTCCTAATTGCTTCAGTCACTTCTTCTACCGTAGTCAAACAGTCCAGGTCTCTAAACTCTAATTTAAGTTTAAGCTGAAGAGTGCTGACCTGCGCCTTTCCCTCAAAGCCTCTTGAAGCTCGTTTTTAAAGCCATAATAATAATAATAGATGAATGAACATCCAAAAATGAACACAATATTAAATAAAATGTAATACATGTAATGCATTAAAAACGTAGGATATCGCCCATCGTTCTTATACGACAGGTATTTCAAAACTTTGCGCTGAATCCGCTCAAAACGATAATTTGGATGTTGTAGAAAGGATACTAAGCCACGGATGCATATTCTAGCTTGGAAACCACGTAAGCAAAGAAAACAGTCTTTATCGCATCAATGCTAGTAAAATCCAAGTGCGAAAAATAAATCCTAATAAAGGGCAGTTAATGGACTTCAAAAGATCGTTGATGTATGTATTAAAGAGAGCGGGCCAAGGTTCGAGTCTTGAGGTACTCCAGAGGTGGAGTAAAGAGTTCGAGATTTAAATCCATTAAAATAGACGTAATTAAATCTGTTTAGAAGATATGATCGAATTAATCTTAGGAAATTCCTACTGACACTGAAAAACTCAGCTTCTCCAACAACTTATGATGATCAATCAGGTCAAAAGCACGGGAAAAATCAGTATAAATAACATCCAGTTAGCCACCGCAATCCACGGCTTGAGCTATTATTTGAGAAATCTGTGCCAAGTTAGTTACAGTGGATCTATTTGCCAAGAAACCATGCTGAGATTCAGAGAGATATGATTTAATGCTATAAGATTTCAAAAATCTTCGCAAAGGAAGAAATTATAGCCACAGGTCTGTAATTACCAATATTCGAATTATCACCTTCTTCAAGATTGACGAAATTCTCGCTACTTTTCATATATCAGGAAGCGTATACACGTGTAGGGCTAGATTAAAGATTATACATAGAGGAGTGGCAAAGATAGTAGCACAATCCTTCAGAAAAAAGCAAGGAATGTTATCATCACCAGTTGTAAATTTATTCTTTAAAGTTTTGATGCATTGTATTACTTCCTCTACCGAAACAAACTGTAAACACAACGGTGGTAAGCTGGAATCAATATCTGGAAGATGAGAGTCCAAAGACGGGTAGAAAAACACCAGAGAATAATGTGGCAAAAGCATCTATTATCAATGTTGGATCACTGTTCGTTAGTGGCATCAAAAACTTTACCAGGAATTCTGGTAGTGCCCTGCCTAGAACCAAAGAATTGCAAAAAAGAACGTGGAGTTTTTGAAAGGCTCAGTTCGCTATTGCGAACGTATGTATTATAGGCTAAACTAATGTCCATCTTAACTAGCTTACGTAATCTCTGAAACTCCATTCTGTAATAATTGTTTTCAATAATAATGCATCAATGATGCTTAATAAGCTTGCAGAAATGAGTGCGCGCATATTGGCGGAGATAATATATATTTCGAAAGCGGTAGGACATACCCGAAGTCAGAATTCATACGCGTATGGCTAGTATGCGAATGAATGCCGGATTAGATTGATGATGGCGAATTGACGACATTCTTTGTTATGTTCGACGAGTGTTAATAGATTTCCTAACTGATACCCGATATTAGAATACACTTGTGCTCTTATTATATGTATTGCTTGCAATATTTTACCGTACAGTATATTTGTGTGTAAAACACATGTTAATAGCAAACAACACCGGTTAAATGCACAACGTGAAGTACCACATTATGAATTTCTATATGACTTTATAGACGTTACGTATGTGCAACATTTCACAAAATATTGTACACAATGGCGAATTTCGAAAGTTTTTGGGGAAATAGGTTCCGGCATGGAGATTGCCAACAAGAAGTCAATTACAGTACAATTATCATCGGGTGGAAAACGTGATTACGGATCAAATAAAGGAGGAATTAAAAGAAAAATTATGGCTGAGGGTAGATGAAACAACGGATGCAAAAAAAAAAGTATTTTGAATGTGTTAGTGCTCACTTTAAAAAGCGGCAACGCATCCTTGCCTCTTCTTTTACGTAGTAGGATATTATAGAAGACAAACGTAGAGAGGATAGTAGAAACTCTAGGAAATACCTTTGGGAAGTTCAATATATCGGCAACCTGTAATGTTGGTTCTAATATGGTTCATAAATGTCATCCCGTAGCTGAATTTATTAGAAACAGTTATCCAAAAGTAGATCAATTTCTATCATTTTCTTTCCTGTCACCATAATCGGTATTGATGAGACGAAGTACGTGACTTAAAGCTGTTTTATATTATGAGAAAGTTTTACACATTATTTGCATTTTAAATTTAAATCAGCAAGAAGCCGAAGCAATTACAGTAAACCAGCGGCTGATTTCAGATACTGAAGTACATACTCAAATAGAGCAAATTTCCGAAAATTATTCAATGCTTTTAGATACTATTTCCAAATTAGAGAACACCAAACTGTCATTACATGAAGCCCTAAATATGATAGATTACCTCAAAGTCTAGTTAGGAAATCTAACAGATAGTACAGGAATTGTGTGCGGTTATAAATAAGAATCTCGATTTTCAAACTATAGGGCGTATAAACAAGAGTGAAAACCAAGAGTGCGAATATGATATAAACTCATGCAAGCGACCGTTTTAAATTTGCGAACATCACATCATATTCTCACCTCGCCGTAGGAGTATCGCACTGGAAGACATGCTACTCGTTTCTGCAGCCTTAATGTTTAAGTAGATGAACTGTGATACATCTGTGAGTGTATTTTTCCTAAACAATGACCATCTTGTTGGCACTCGTTGTCCTATTGAGTCTGATTTTAATAGTACGCATTCATAGAACACTAAGGACAACAAAATAACAAAAATTAAGGCAATAATTTCCATAAATGATAATACAAATTGCTATGAAATCAGCACTAGAAAATACAAAAATATTCGAGAATCGAATCGCGCTATTAAGTGTAACTGTAGCAACTAATCCTAGATTATCCTAGACAAAGGTATTTTTTCGGTGTGTTCTCACAATTAGCATAAAACTTGTACGATATACAGTTAAAAGTTATTATTTTTAACCCGATCTCGGAAATGTTGGATTGCTTTTTTTGTGTTTAAAACAGAAAAAATCACAGTAATTTTTTGCTTGAATGGAGCGTAACTCTATTAACAATAAAGTTAGCAATAAACGCTAGTTAACTCTCACAGCCAATGTCACCCATAGTAATTGCAGATAATCTACAGAAAGATCCTTAAGAAGCCAGAAGTAGAAATAGCAAAA
Source organism: Trypoxylus dichotomus (assembly GCA_023509865.1). Classification (NCBI taxonomy): domain Eukaryota; kingdom Metazoa; phylum Arthropoda; class Insecta; order Coleoptera; family Scarabaeidae; genus Trypoxylus; species Trypoxylus dichotomus. Next base: position 38,256,611 of record CM042074.1, on the reverse strand, counting down.
AGATGGTTCACCTCTGGTAGAGCCCGATAGAAGCTTCGGTGAACGTTAGCAATATAGAGCAGAAAATATTGGACACTGTTCCAGCAACAATTGTCGTTAATACTAATACAAAAGTAGTTATTAATATATTCTTCACGATGAATGAATGTATTATTCGCTTGGCACATGAACCGGTAATCATCATATCAGTAATTTACTCCGACAACATGAGTGCTACTATACAAATGCTTTATTTAATTTTGTTGACCTTCCCTTTCACATTACACTATATTTAATTTCTAAAGACAGGATTATAGGGTGTGGTGGGTTATTCCTTTAAAACAATACAAAATTCGTTGTTAATTGAATTACCGTTAGTAAGATATAAATATTTAGAGATATTCTATACCGATACATAAATAAGTGAATTAAACACGCTGAGTCAGTGCAAGCACAAAGGCGGCCACTATCAGTTTATTTCTTTAAATCTATAAAACACCTTGCAATTAAAAACTTTTTCTTAACACAAAACATTCGCTATCTGAACTTTAGATAAATTATTACTTGCCTACCATTGAGAGTTTCCTTTATTGCTTCAATGAGGATATGTCCAACTGTCTGTATTTTGCATTGGGTAATTGGTATTAGCAGCGCTATGGGTGACAGATATTACACAACTCAGTTGTATAGTAATAATACATTCTATATTGATTTAATATATTATCTCTTATACAAATAAAGGCTGTACAAACAAATGACTTTATCGCAAAATAAATTTCACACAAACAGTATGCCTGCAATGTTTCTATGCTATCTTTATCTTTATTCAATCATTGTTTAAAGTGCTGCGGAATAACGAAGATAGACAACGTTCAGGGAAAAGTACAATATTGTGGAAGTGCTATAGACCATGGTACATGTCGTATATAGCGACAAATGAAAATAAACCTGCATAGGGAATATATGAAAATACAAAAGAACTAAACAAATATGCAGTATAGAAAGAGAGACGAAAAAAAAAATGAAAGAGAAAATATGGATAGAGTTCAGAAAAAAGCTCGCTAAAAACGATAACGAACACTAACAGAAAGAGGTAATATTGTTACAGAGGAGGACAAAATCACAAAGAGTTGGAAAGGATATTTTCGGATACTAGCACAGAAAAGGAGTATTATTGCGGAGTCCGAACAAGGAAATATAACAATGGAAGAATTAATGCAAAGGATGCGAAATAGAAAGGCACCAGGGCATGACGAAATCAGAGTAGAGTTAATAAAAAGGTTCAGTAAATTAGAACCCAAATTCTACTTAACCTGTTGAACCGCATTAAAGAGGATAAGAAGACGTGCAAAGATTGACAAGTAGGATTTGTACGCCCAATTTTGAAAAATGGGGATATACAGCAATGCACTAGGTGTAGACACATAACTATAGGAAATGCAGTAGGAAAAACTTATGCGAAAGTAATTGTAGCCAGGTTAAAAGGGGAGACAGAGCGGGGACTAGAAGATAACACATGGGCTGAAAAGTCCGGGACCTAACAAAGAAAACACGGTTTTTTTGGTTCAAAATTAGCTTTATTCATCAACGTAATCTCCATCAAGAGCAACGCAATCATTCCAGCGCCGCTCTAACATTTCAATACCACTTTTGCAGAACGATTTATCTTTTGCCTCAAAATACGCCTCAGTTTCAGCGATAACCTCTTCATTCGTGCGAAATTTCTTACCGGCGAGCATTTTTTTGAGGTCTGCGAACAGCCAGTAGTCGCTGGGAACCAAATCTGGCGAATACGGTGGATGTGGGAGCAATTCGAAGTTCAATTCATGTAGTTTTGCCATTGTTTTGATTGACTTATGACACGGTGCGTTGTCTTGATGAAACAACATCTTTTTTCTTTGCCATATGCGGTTGTTTCTTTGCAATTTCGGCCTTCAAACGCTCCAATAACGCTATATAATATTCACTGTTGATGGTATTTCCTTTCTCAAGATAGTCGGTGAATATTACACCACGCACATCCCAAAATACCGAGGCCATAACCTTTCCAGCCGATTGTTGCGCTTTCGGGTGCTTTGGACGAGGTTCACCAGTTGCTGTCCACTTAGATGACGATCGTTTTGATTCCGGGCTGAAGTGATGGATTCATGCTTCATCCAATGTCACATATCGACGCAAAAATTCCGATTTGTTACGTTTAAAGATGGCCAAACACTGCTCAGAATCATCAACACGTTCTTGTTTTTGACAAACGCGGCACACACTTTGAACAGAGCCTTCTCATAGTCAAATGCTCATGCAATATAAAGCCAATACGTTCTTTTGATACCTTTACGATGTCAGCTAACTCACGCAATTTCACTTTTCGATCATTCAAAACGATTTTGTGGATTTTTTTGATGTTTTCTGGTGTTACCGCTTCATTTGGACGTCCACTGCGTTCTGCATCATCGGTGTCTCCACGACCACGTTTGAAGTCAGCAAACCAACGTTTTATTGTTGTTTCTGATGGAGCGGAGTCCCCATAACACTTTTCAAGCCATTGCTTCGCTTGAACGGGATTTTTTCCCATCAAGAAGCAGTGTAAAATTAAAACACGAAATTGTTTTTGATCCATTGTTTTGAAAATAACAAAAGTAGCGTGACTCTTAGCACAATAACTCACAAACTAATGAATAGAATATCATGAAATTTTAACAGCTGTCTTTTGAAGGTTAGTACTAACTGAGAGAAAGGTGACTGCAATAAAACTAGCGTCATCTATGTGTTAAGCCCGGGACTTTTCAGCCCATGTGTTATGCAGTGCTGATTTCGGAAGCGGGGAGGCACGCAAGATCAAATTTTCGTACAGATAAAACAGTAAGAGCACGACGAACAATACATCCACGCTTTATCGTTCGATTTACTTCATTTCTTAGAGACTTGTAGAAAGATCTTTAACCCTACGAAACCTATGAAGTTCATTATCTTCTGTTTTCGTCACTAATCTAACACTGTCCATTTACTGAGATGCAGAAATTCGTAAAACATCGAAATATAAGTCATAGCTGTTATAGGGCACATGCCCGCGTGTCTTAGGAAAGACATATATCTGCATCAGGCAAATCATAATTAGAAATCATGAATAGTCGCAAACAGCTCCTAATGACTTTCTACCGCTTAAATTAAATAAAATAATATTAAAAAATATCCTTAAGAAGCAACATGTTTACCTAAAGGAAATAAATTTTAGGTCACTGTATATATCTCTACCGTGTCTGTTTGTTTACCATTATTTAAAGCCATCAGGATACGATAAAATAGTCTTAATTCTAATGGCACGCCTCTAAGTTGGTTAAGAAACAACAACTGTAACTACTTCAATTCAAGTATTTACAATCTTACTCATTGTTAGCTTCTTCCTCAGACTTTTCTCATTACTTCTGTTCAGTGTGATGTATACTTCCTTTTTTCGACATGTACTACATCTTGATTAGACACCCTAAAGTAATGACCATTAGACACCTTCTTTTGTGTAAATTTTCAACGGCTTTTCCGAAATTTTGCTAATATTATTCCAAAGTTCCTTTATATTCCCGATCAAATAGTACGACATCAAAATAAATATTTCCAATTTGCTGCGTTGATTATTTTTTATGAAAGTCCTACTTTTTAAATAGGTGGCATAATACCTAGGTTTGTTCTAAAACTTTAATGGTAATCTAGAATTTTACACATACATCTACGCCGTTATATTATTATTATTATTATATTACACATACATCTAAGCCATTATATAATTGTTCGACTTATTCTTTCTACATTACCATTTTCTCTTTTCAATAGCAGGCCAATGGAAGAAATGCAAGGAGTTTAGTAAAACTTTTATAACTCTTTACAAAAAAAATATTTATTGCACTTGAAGAGAATAGATTGCTTATAATAATAATTATTATTATAGTTACTCGATGATCTAGTGATAAGAGGACCTATATCCGAATTAGCAACTCAAGTGTCGTGCGTTCGAAACCTCCTTCTGTCGATGAAGTGGCAGAACATTTTCGGCCTAGTTTCTGCCCTTCATCCATCATTCGCTGCTGGGAATATAATTAATGGCACTTCACCACTTACGGTGAAAGGGTGAAGCCATTTACACACACTCTCCCCACACCTTAAGACTTCTGCGGTTATGACAACCCCATATCAAAAAAATAGGATTTGTTTTTACATAATTTATATTTTATGACGTACACAGATTTCTTATATGTAGTAGTTACGTATTCAATAGTATTGTAACATAACATTTTTCCAGACTTCTCTCCTTGTTTGCTCAATGAATACGTAGCTTTTAAAGTTTTCAAATTACACTCCTAGTTGGTATGTTTCCCTAATAAATGTGTCTATTAGAATTTTGCTTCATATATCTAATTTGTGAAAGAATACGCTATTATCAATATGTATATGATAAAACACAAAATATATAGAAGGAACGAAAATAAATCAAATGAAGGGATTGCAGAAATCGGTTTTTGGTTTCGAAAATAAAATACGATACCAATATAATACACTGGCTACTCAATTTATTTCAGGAAAATGTAGATATTTACAACCTGTCACATTTAATCACTTTCACCCAATTCTCCTTACAAAATAACGTTAATAGACCGGATGTCCCAATAAGCCTCCTCCTAAAGCAAGACCCAAATGTCCAGCGTTCGTCACATCGACTCTCGCTACATGACTCACAGCTGGGAGTGCGATGGCTGCACCGTAAGCGGGAGCTGCGACAACAGTCGGTGCTGAATAAACGATCGGAGTACTATGGATGTCCACCCTGGATGTATGGCTGGTCGCAGCTGGAATCGCAATTGCATGACCCAATCCCAAGATCCCTGCCGTCGGTGCAGATTCGACAGTTAAGGCGAGAACTACTAATACGACAAGCTTTAGCATTTTGTCGCCTTCGTATGTAATCGAGGACAAACCTCCAACTGTTCTCGAACATGTCGTTGTCTGAATTTATTCTAATCAACCCCTACCTACTCACTTATTCGTGATTTTTTGGATATTACGCCCGAATGAGCTATTAGGTCACATATCAAAGCAACGTGGTTCCTATTACCGGTATGCAATTACGTTAAGTATGGGAACCCGAATAAAGATAGAGGTATATTTATTTATGTAATACCCACAACCGAATTCAGGGCAATAGGAAAGTTGATCTGTAAATAATCTCTCTGAAATATTTGCGGTGCGCTTTACCGAGGGCGTGTGAAAAAAGTGGTTGGTTTATGCACGTAATGTGATTCATGTTTCTATGTTATTATATATTGTCAGTAACCTTTCCGAAGAAATATTAAATACAGCGCCGGACAAAGTGCTTGCGACGGTATAAAATGAACATCCTTTATATTGGCATATTTTTCAATAATCTTTGTAGTACCAAATTATATATGTGGAATTTTAAAATTTTTAAGCTTTGTTGATATAGAATCATTTCAGAAGGGGTACTAAGCTATATAATCGTGTAATTTCTCCCGTAAAGCAATGCAAGTAATATAGAAGAAAGATTATGATACATTATTTCTCGAAATTAAGCAATATAAGTTTAAAACTGCGGTATTATTTTGTTTTTTTCTGCCACTGTCGCTGTAATGAGTTAATTTTTCAGCTTAAAAGTTAAAGGAGTCCGTCATTAAATAGAGATAAACGTATGTTCTTGAGGCAATGGAGGCATTGCTTCACTTAATCAAAACTCAAATATAGAAATAGTTGTATTAAGAATGATCGACAAGTTCGGAAAATAAACATAAAAATAATTACTAGAGCTGTGAAACATCCTGAAAATCACTAAATCTGTATTTATCCAAATACATAACTGCATACCAATTTCAAAAACATTTCTTTTACATTTCGAATTAGTTTTATATTATCAATATTATAATTAGATTTGTCAAACCTTCTGAATTTAAGATGAGTAAACTGTTCTTTGTATCTAATTTTAAGAGATTCTTTTGTCTGTTCAATGTATACTTGATCACAATCTTTACATGATATTTTGTAAATTTCTGATTTCTCCATGCTATCTACTTGGTCCTTGATGATGAATGGTCTATTAAAATCAGATGCAAAGAGCATTTAGTTTATCTTTTCAGAAGATTTGACAAACCTAGTGTGGTCCTACATATGCTAGAAAAGAATCATAATTAAACTAACATCCATATTAATACTAATATTAATATGAATATCAATACTAAACCACCGTTGGCATTAGTAATAGAATTACAATTTTCTTGCAATCACCAACGTAATTAAATTTCTAAAAAATATCGGTCTCGGAGGGGACTTGAACCCAACATCCCTACTACATCTCCGGTGTAGCGTGCTAAACCAATTGCACCACGAGGCCATGAATCCAAGTCGCCTTAAATTCCCCTAGATGTCACGATGTCGGTAGATATATTGTAATATCTCACGGACACGATATTTTTTCGGAAATTTAATTACGTTGGAAATTGCAAGAAAATTGTAATTTTATCATTACTAATGCCAACGGTGGTTTAGTATTGATATTCATATTAATATTAGCATTAATATGGATGTTAGTTTAACTATTACGCACTTGCCGTTTTAATATAGTATCCGTGAGATATTGCAATATGTATATTTACTGGCATCCTGACATCTAGGGGGATTTAAGGCGACTTGGATTCAATGGCCTCGTGGTGCATTTGGTTTAGCACGCTACACCGGAGATGTAGAGATGTTGGGTTCAAGTCCCCTCCGGGATATTTTTTCGGAAATTCAATTACGTTGGAAATTGCAAGAAAATTGTAATTTTATCAAGAATCATAATGTTGATAACATAAAACTAATTTGAAATGTGAAGAACAATATTTGTTTAAATTGTTATTAAGACGGAAATTTACAAAAACAAACAAAGTATGTTTGTTTTGCCTGTATAAAAATACAGATTCAGGCCCTCTAAATTCCAGCCCTTACTCTTTATTAAATCATGAATGACCACAGTCCGTCGACCTCAACATTAATAGGGTATAAATAGTGTAGCTTTAGTTTATTATACTTATTATTATTATATTATTTTTTGTTAATCAATGTCAGTATTGCTGCCGAGGATGATAGCTTAGCTGTCAAAGCGTGCCTCCGGTTTTTTTAGTGAAGAGTTGTGGTTGGGGATATAGCGAAGTGTTTCATTCTGTGAATGCATTTTATTTAAAACGAATTAATTACAAACAAAGTTTGACGTAATCTGCAATAAACAATGGTATATTCATAATTTATACCCCGAAAGGATCCAGAAGTCAGATAAACCAAATTTCTTTAACTTATAATTTTAAAAGAAAGAAATTTTTCGACATTGCAAGTCAATGTATTAGATGTATAAAATTATTAAATAAATATTCCACTGCTTTTTCCTCGTTAATGGGTTTTACAAGTTATTTTTTAGTATTACCCACCTAGCCAGTCCATAGATTGAAACTTATATACAATGTACAGTACGGCCCTGTCTCTTGCAATATATCTGTTTAGCAAAGCCACATCCATGGTAATACTACTGCTAGCTCGGCAGCGCTTAATAGCCTAAACTGGTTCCTGAACAGTATAGTTATTAAACAAAAGAATTAACGCAATTCCTATACAGACATAATCTGACCAAAGTCAACGGTTATAATGTGGACGTGCGTCTTCCGTTATTCTTTCTCGCTGCAGTATTCCCCTACAATCAATCTGTCATTCGCCGTAAGCAATACTTCGCTGCTGTCCTAGTACATCATAGTTATAGGTATAATTGGGGAACGTAGGATTGTAGATATCTTCCGGTCGTTGACTCTCCTCAGGTTATATCTGTATAATACACAAAAAGGCGACAGTAATGTCACGTATACCCCACATAGACGTCAGCATTAGCACTTGCAAAAATCCTTGCAATTAAATTACCACTGAAAGCGTGGCTTTGTGCGTATGCTAGAACCTAGATAAATATTTTATACAGATTAACACGTTCTCTACCAAATATACCACCGTAGTCGTTTTAAGGCATTCATTGCGGAACTAACGCACTATAGTTCTGTTCTTTTGCAAAAACGCTTTTCACCGAATACCATTCTGGATCATGGGATATATGTCTGTAAATATACAAGTAGACTAAAGTTTTATGTGCACAACTATTTTGAAGTTTCCATTTTGTTTTAGACAACCTTAAAGCTTCAATTTCCTCGACTTCTTGTTCAAGTTGTACATATATTATTTTCGAAATAATCGTTTATCTATCCACCTGTATATAGAATTATGAAGGAGGATAAAATTTACTGCTTAATTAAATGTTTATATCATTCCGCCATTCATGCCAACTTCATTTCTGCCTATTTATGGGAAATGTAATAGTTTTTTCTAACCTTGAAAAAATTGACCTAGTAAAATTTGGTATTTGTTTAAAGTGCCTATTACAAATTTTACAAACTTAAAATTTTTCAGTACAAAAAGGAAATCTACGTTTTCTTCAATTACACCTAAAGAATGTACGGTGGTTATACATACCCAATTCTACACAATCAAAGTGAAAATTTTTTACGTGGATATAGAGTTCTATAAATTATGAAAATTCCATCATCATTCGTGCAACTTCACTTGAGTATATTAATCTATATACATATATATATGTTTTGATCAATTTTAATATTTTTTGTACCTTTTAGTTTTACCTGAAGATGGTAGTCTGGCGAAATCGGTCGTAAAATTATAAGTAAACAATTTATAAACTAAGGTGGATTGCAAGCCCCAAAGTGGTAGAGAGAAATAAGAAGGCCGATAAGTTGGCTAAAGCCGGACAGAATCTTCTTCCTTGGGTTGACCCAAGCAGAGCCCTGTTTTGGTCTACAAAAAGCTACCTCAAACACAATAAACTAAAACTAAGGATTACTAAAAACCTCGAACTATTTTAACCACATTTAAGGTATTATTCTAATTGGTGTTATAAGTCGCAATAACTGCAGGTATTGGTATTCAGTTCCTATCCAATGAAAAACCTTTCGTTTATTATAAAATTGAGAAATTCGTCTTGTATATTCTAAGGAAGGTTTTTACTTTTATTTAATAAGTCGTTCTTGCATTTATTCATATTACCTTCTTGCGGTAGTTTTTAGACCATTATAATGTATGTATATGACACTAATTGGACTTGTTTGAGGTATTTCCATCGTTTGTGGAATTTACACAGTCCGACGTTGCGGTAGTGTATCTACTGCCCATCTGTCTTCAGGGTAGCCCTGATAAGCGCCCAGATTCATTATTCGTTCAATGATTTTGTCTGACCATTTGGCTTGCCTATTTTTCTTTTTTTATTTTTTTTTAATGAAACCGTTTCGTGTGGGGATTGAACTCGATTTATGTTTTTCTCGAATTTCGTGCTCTAATGCACTTGACCACCAGTTAATCGCTATCGGGCGGACATAAGTTACTTATATTTAAGCTACAATTTTTTTGTGCAGAGGAGGTTGTGCACCCTGTTAATCTTTCTCCATTCTGTGTGGTTGGTCTGCCAATCTTCGACTAATACCATCTTTAATCGTAAGTAGCCAAACATTTTCGATCTCCAGGCTTGGGGTGCTAATATTGGTCGGTGTTATGGCCATGCTATTTCCAAAATTTTTTTGTCGCGTTATCATTAAAAAAATATGAAAATAGGAAAGATAGTCAGACAAAATCATTAAACGAATGCTGAATCTGGCAAGCAACAACCCTTATTAGGGCTACCCTGAAGACAACAGTAGACACATTGCGGAAATGTTCCACAAATGACAGAAATACTTAATTAATCCATCGTCAATAATATCACGTTAAAAGCTATATAATTATATATTTTTTAATATGCTGATAATATATCCGTTGTTTTTCATTGGTGTTTAGTTAAACATTAAACCTTACCTTTTTCATCTTATTTATACCAAACTTGAAACATCCTGCACAAAAATGGAAAATTTGTAGATTTTTAAGAAAATTTTTTCCGAAACTTGTCAACACTGCAACGTGGCAGCAAACGTGTTAAATTCTTTTCTGCAAAAGCGTTGTTTCTTTACATGGATAGTGCTTGGTAAATAACGTTTTTAGGAATTCTGATTATTCCAACAGCGTTACTAAAATAATTTTTTATAGTTCCAGACATCACTGTCCAAATAGCCCAAAAATTGAAAAAATTGCTTCTAGTTGGATATATTTCTATTTAAATTTAATATTTCAAAGAAGGCAAATGAAGAAAAGCGTTAGCGTTAAAACGAAATCTGATTATTTGGCAGAAAAAACATAAAAATATTACAAACACAAAGAAATTGCAAAAATTACAAATCGAAGAAGCCTTGTATGGGAAGATCGACATTCGTCCAGAAATAAAATCAAGGTGACAATGAGTTCAACGACTTGAAATTACTGTGTCGGTGGCGTACCTATGTAATCCAGTTTTTATAAGCATCATAAAATTGCGTAAAAGCACTGCTACAACACAATGTACATAAATTTGGAGTACGTGACATTTTAGTAGTAGCTCCTGAATACGTTAAGTAATTTCTGACTTTTCTTTATAAATAATCCGTCAACTAGAACGTTAAGAACTAATTTTAGTTCATTTACACAAAACTGTCTAAATTGTATTGTTAATATAAATAAATCAGAACCGTAATAAATGAAGCGAAACAAGAAATAGTCTAAGGTGATGAAACGAAGGGTTTCCATTCAATTTTGATACTTAAAGGTAGAACATCTTTTTAAAACATGAATTAAAAAAAAAACTGTCCAAATATGTTAGTTACAGAATTTTTTTACTACCATGACATGGAAAACCCCATAGTAAGAATAACAACATTCCATAAATAATGAAACGGGACTCTATTCAATTTCCGTAACCCTAAACGACACAGCAAGCAATTTTGCAATAAATGCTTTCGTGATAAATTGAAACATTCCTGGAACGGTAATGCTGTTGTTACACTAGTAAACACATAAGCTCTCTTGCGAAATTTAATGGTGTGTGGAACATATTAGCCGTCCTTTTTATTGGGAATTATCTAACAAATTATATCAACGTCTTAACAATAAACTTTTCGTAATAATTTAAGCGGAAATCTAATCCTACGCAAAATTCATGAGACGTAAAACGCACATACTTAGAAAGGGCTGGGTATATAAATGCAAAAATAAAGCTCCACATAGTTTCGCTATTACGAAATGTTATAGAATGGAAGTACTTTACGAATACCTTATCCTGGAGTAAATATATACCTGAACTGGATATAACATTTTTAAGCAATATGCGGACATTATTTTTTTATTATTCAAATTAAGTAAATATTTCTATTTGTTCTCAAATACTCAAATTTGGACTGTGTAGGTTCACATAATAGTACATTTTTTAGCGAACAAATTCTCCAAATAGTATTCAAGACTCCTCCAGGATTGAGACGTTTTTACATTTCCTAATATCTCACAAATTACCATAGACATTAAATTCTCTTACACGACTTTACAGAGGACTATAGTAAGTAAAAGAAAATAAGTAATGGAAGCTGGGGTCATTTCTGTTTTTATGGAAAAAAATATGGCGCAACATTTTTTTCTAACATACTTTAAGATATATTAAATAATCTAAAAGTTAACGAAACATAATTTAAAGAAAAAGGCAAATAATGGGGAACAACGAACGTCATACCCCATTTTTTTTTAATTTATTTTTTCTAATTAATTAAGATGTAACCACTTTTGCATAGAAAACACTGGTATGTAACAAATTTAGATTTCATATACATATCAAGCACCCCTCAAATTTCCACAGTTTATCTTACTAAATTTGTTAGCTACAATTTAGAACATCCGTTTCCAAATTACAGAGAATTAAAACTAATCTACGTTCAATTACGATTTTAAGTAAATTATTTTAAATTTCGCTCCTATACATCTGTGAAATTAGGTCATTAACAAGAGAACGCTGGCAAACTGAAATTCAGGTTTGAATAAAAGTTTATAGACTGATAAGGAACTTTCTACTTCCTTTTGAATAACTTAGAAATTACTACTACTTTCTTCTCTAAGGTATTCATATAGTAAAATGTATTAATTAAAAATCGTAATCGATAGTATCATATTATTTTGTATTACTTCTTATGTTGGTTGTAACTACTAATCTAACAATTAAATCTTGCTTAAATTGCATCAGGATTTAAAACTTCAAATTACATTTGACACATTTGACGGTATTGATGCAAATAATTTATTCTCAGATATCGCAAGTAAACTCCACGTCACACAAAGTAAAAATTTGCTCAGAACGCAGCACATGGTCTCTCATTGTCAACCAAGTTACTGACTGTACTGTAAAAATATATCAGCATGCAATATTTCCTGCCCATACTTAACGAGTTCTTAATTAACAGCTTTAAACCTATTAGGAATTCTTGGTATATTGTGCCTTTTCGGAAGGGAGAAAAAACCGCATGTTTAACAAGGCAGTATGGTAATAAACCTAACAGACTCGAGTGTGCAATTGGAGGTAATTCTCTATTGAGCAAGTTTTGTTCCTTTTCATGAATATCGTTTCATACGCATCCAATTCTCTAGAAGAATTAACCCTTTTTAAGTAGCTTGTGAATTTTTTGTCCGGATTCTACCACATGGTCTGCCACGTTAGATAATTCTAGTTTATCGGAACGATAATGCCTAATATGTTCTCTAATCCTAGTTTCGATACTCTTTTTTTTTGTCTAATGTAAACTTTATCACAAACATTGCATCGAATTTGGTAAATTACAAATCTTTTCATCATATCTTTGAGATTGCCCAAAAGGTTTTTTAAACTGCTTTTTTATACGAAAAAATATTTCGTTAGCGGAAAATTTTACTCTTTGATGTATTTTTGTTCTTTTTCTTTCTACTTAACGGAAATCTAATGAGTCTATTAATGAGAAAATCGAAATTTTTTCGTTGTTCGCAATGATACGAATCAACCGTAATGAATCTATTACAATTGGTTTCTTTTCTATAGATGTCTACTTCTAGTTTACTATTATTACGTATGACTAAGGTACCTAGAAAACAAAGTCGACTGTTCATTTCTTCTTCAATTGTAAACTTGATCGTAGACGATTTTGAATTTAGTTCCACTAGGAAATCTTGGATGTTTCCTTTATCAGTATAAAATACAGCAAAAACATCATCTACATACGTACCTTAACCAAATTCTAGAGAAACAGTTGATTTCTTTTTTCACGTTGATTTCAAATTTGTTTATGAATAGGCTCGCAATGGAAAGTGTCTTCCACTGTTCGAACCATTTTTCGCCTATTTGAAAGTAATCTTGAGACATGCACAATTTTGTGAATCTTTTATATTCTGCGATCTTCACGTCATCCTTGTTGTTTCTCTTTAAAGCGTAAATAGCTAATGTAGCATATTAAGTGAATAATAATAATGCTTTTGAATTTATAGTATACGTCAATAAACATCACATATAATTGAATTGCCACGTCAAACGTAATTTAAAGTGTCAATCTTGGATTTAACATGGAAAATAATTCGAAGGAATTTATAACCGCGGTCAGAGTCAGTAATAAACGTAGAGACAAAAACCTTATCCAGAAGAATTTCACCTCTACACGCAGAGAAACTTTTGCCTCTATAAAGACTGTTTGCCTTCATTCAAGAAAATAATCGTTTCAGTTATCCACAATAGAATTACTGTTTCAAATCGATAGAAATATTTTCTCAGCTTTTTTTTCTCCGCTAAAGAGAATTATGTATTTGTAACGAAACGATAGTATTTCTTTGTATGAGAAATTCGTTAATTTGATTCAAGAAAATCTTGCAGAAAATTTTAAAATATTTATTAATTAGAGAAGTTGTTTTTGTTGTTTGGGCTATTTCCCTTCATCGCTTGTGAATTATCCACTTATGTCCGCCGTTTCGGCACTCTTCGGGGTGTCATATCTGAGTATATTTGTCAGATTAAATCTATACGTTCAATGATTTGTTTGTGCTGAACAATATTGCCTATATTTTTTATTTTAATAGTGAAACTATCGCATCGAGGACTGAACTCGATTTTCGTATTCCACCTGACTAGGCCAATAGGGGAGATAATAACTACTGTGTTAAACCCATTAACATTTTCTTAACTTAAGACTAAATGATTTACTTCGAAAAAGTATTTTTCTGTCTTGCATTTATTTGATTTTCCAATCCCAAGGAAATATTTATTTGATGCAAGTATAATTTCACGAATATTATTTTCTTATATTAAATATTTTTTTAGTCTTGAAGAAAAACTATTTACTTGAATAGAGACAAATTTTTGCGAGAAAATCTATTTTCTTGATGCAAGAAAACACTTCTCTGAGTGTAGCATGGTTAATACGTCGAGTTACCGTACCACTTCAGCTCCCCTGCTTTTTTCTCCTGAAGAAATTCTTACGACGGAGGTAAAACGTCGAGATTCCGCCTTCCTTTCCTTTTTTCTATCTTTTCTGTTTCTATCCCTCTTCTTCTCTTTTCCAATTTTCTTTCCATTTCCTTTTTTCTTGTTGTTTCCCCTGCATCTTTTTCCCTTTCTATTTTTATTTCTTTTTCCCCTTTCTAGTCTTCTTCAATTCCTTTCCGTTCCCTTTGTGTCTTCTTAGTTTTATTTTATTCCTTTTATACTTCAAGATGATACGCTCCATTCTCAGAAGTAGTCCACTTATTACCATATTAGTATTAGTGTAAAGCGATGTGACGTTTGCCCGTAGAACTGATACAGTGGGTATGCGTACAATGTTGGCGGTGAACTTTTAACGCGTTGTGAGGCGTACAGAGATCTTAGTATATTTTTTGATACTAAGCTAACATTTAACAAGCATATTCTAAGCATATGTTAACAGCCTCTTAAAATGTTAACCTTTCTGTTTCGTAATACTAAACACTTGAGTAGTGATGCCCTTGTTGCTGCATATAATGCATTTGTTCGAGCGAGATTAGAATATGGTTCTATTGTGTGGAATCCGGGATATCATGAATATATGAATTTAGTTGAGATGGTATTATAAATGGTGATTTACAAGTTCCGGATTTGTTGCCCCTTTTGAATTTTTATATAGCGAGGCTTAACAGTAGGAATAGATTAACTTTTTATCTTTCCGTGGCTAACACGCGCCACCATTCTCAGTCACCAATTATGTCAATATGTAACAGTGTTAATGTATATGCATGTAAATTTGATTTGTTTAACATTTCTATCAATGCTTTCAGGAAACCTCTGTTTTTAGCAGTTTTTTGTTGCTTAAGAAATTTTTGCATTTTCATTTGCTATTGTTTTTTTTTGGTATTACACATTTACTCTTGTTTTGTAATAGTTATTATGGTACGATTATCCTGTAATAAGATGTATGCTGTTGGGTAATTAAAAATCTCTAGAACTCATGGGGACGTGGACTATTACCTGACCCAGTTTTTGACCGGTCATGGCTATTTCAAATCATATCTGTACCGAATGGGTAAGACCGAGTCTGGAGCATGTTTGCCCAAATGACTTAGATGATGCGCACCATACCTTCCTTTTATGTGAGAGGTGGGCGGAACCAAGACGGTTACTCGAAATGGAGATCGACGAATTTACGATCGACACCATTATAACCAAGATATCAAACAATGAAAATTGCTGGACAAGTTTAACGCGATACATTCAATATGTCCTGCGCACCAAGAAAGGCGATCTGGACCGCAACATGGAAAGAGAATTGCTATAATTCGAAAGTCCAGTGGAGTGTGGCATTTGTACAGCAAACTACATAGACACAGCCGGAAGTAAAGTGATTAACGGTTTGGACTGGTGTCTAAGAGAAGATGGGGTATTTTGGCTGGTAGTCCTCCATCAAAGGGAGTCCGGCATAACTAGTATTGACGGATATGCTTACTATTACTATTATTATTATTGTTATTATTATTATTGTTAATGTTATTATTATTGTTAATGTTATTATTATTAGTTTCGCGGTATGTGCAATATGTACTGCGCAAAAAGAAGGGCGACTTGAATTGGAAAGAGAATTGCTATAATTCCAACAACAATGGAGTGTGGCCTTTGTACAGCCAACTGCATAGACCCAGCCCGAAGTAATGTGATAAATGGTTCCGGACTGGTGCCTAGAAGAAGAGGGGGTGTTTTAGCTGGTAGTCCCCCTTCAGAGGGCGTCCAGCATAACTAGTATAGATGGATATGCTAGTATGCGTCGATGCATTTCATCTCCGCAAAAAAAATTATTATTATTATTATTGAGAATGGAAGATCTTATCCCGCATAACATAAGCTTATACTTAAGCATACAAGGTGTTCGGTTTTGCCCTACATATGATTCACGTTTGCTCGTAAGGAAACGCTGTATATAAATGCTCTTCCATGTTAACTTTCTTAGACCATTCCTATACTTATCTACCATAGTTTTTGAGATAATTGGGATTATTAGAGATTTCTGCAAAATGTCATTGCTTCCTTCATGCTCGGGTTGATACAAATTTTATTCAATTAAGTCGTCCCTGGAGTTTTCATAAATGCATCCAGTTTTCTGTATTATTGAAATCATTGCAAGATTTTCATTTTACTTTTTGGGACACCTGTATATTTTTCTAGAACTTGGAGGAGTTCATCTACTCATCTAAAAAAATGTTTCTCAACGCTTTCTTTTTTGTAAATTAACCATGAAATCACACATCCATATATGTTTTCCAAACGTTGCTTATACGCAGAATGCTAGGATACTATACTACAAACTTTAGTTCTTCTGAAGATATTTAATAGATGAAGTAAGATATTTAAATACAGAAGTTATTTTATTTCGTATGGTACAATTCCACAACTAGCTGCACTAAGTGGCCATCATTTTCATGCATGTAAACTGTAATACGATTTTCTGTTTGTAGTGTTGAACGTTTGTTAATACGTCACGAGCTATAGTGAGAAACGTTTGAAATGTTAGATCATTAATATCATGATACCGCTCCCTATACATCTGATTTCTTTGTTTCTCTGTAGTAAACTAATAATTTAAATAGTGGCTGATTTAACTTCATTCACGTGTATAATAACACTCTACTTTGGCGGACTTCATCGTTAACGCCTGGAGTACGTGTGTTATATAAACAAAGATAAAATCTTTTTAGCTAAACCACAATTAAATAGTTATATATAAACAACAGTTCAATATAAAAGTTAATTAGATCTAGGAAAACATTCAGTTTTTCCAGGGGCAAGCGACAAAATATGCTGATAATTCACAGGTATTGCAGTAAACTCAACACCACACGAACACACGTATATGGACTCTCATTGTCAACCGGATTACGACTATCGAACGCGTCGTAAGTGAACAATAAAGGAGTGGAAAAGGTTATTTGGGCAGACAACTTCAAGCTTGAGATACTAGAGCAAAAACAAAAAATGACGGGGTCCAAACATGAAAAAGTGGTCTGCAACTGTGTTGTACCAACAACACGGGGGTGGTTCTGTTCAAGTTTTGGAGTTGTATATACGCAGAAGTACAACAAAGAAATAATACGTTACATTCAGCTCTTAGGGGACGAATTCGACAGGGCCTCGCGTACAACAACTGTGATACAAAGGGAATGACGAAACATTGGTGATGAAACAGTCACGAAATTATTGCCAGAATGCTACTTACGTGTTATACGATATTTGCTGCCAAGGGTAGTTATTTCAACGAGAAGAAAGTTTAATTTTCTTTTTCATTGTATTATTATTCCTCCTTGCTTTGTTTATTTTTGTATTTCGCTAAGCGAACAAATATTATATTTTAGATTTCTTCGTATTTTTATCTCCAAATTAATTTGATTTTCCTACTGAAAACAAATAAAGTGGCAGATCCTTTCCTTTTACTTTAAATTTTATTGAACAGTAATATTTCGCCTTTATAGAAGAAACGGTTGCTTGACACTTAGTAACTTGAGTTACACCACATTTTTACTCATTATAAAAACAAAATAAGGTAACGCGTAAAATGAAGTTAAAATACTTCGAAACCTAAATACGTATTTCGTTTCATACGGGAAGTTCTTATTCATTCAGTGTATTAAAAAGAAAAATGTTTAATTTACAACTGGATAATTGAGGAAATCATTCCACATTCTATTACTAAACATGTATTATTCACAAGCATGAAAATAAATCCTTTATGTGTGCATATTTTCATTGCTAAATGTCATTAATGTTTAAATTAACTCTGGCATTTGAAATACTTTTTTCTTTGAAAGCTGATTTTT
Organism: Trypoxylus dichotomus; assembly: GCA_023509865.1. Lineage (NCBI taxonomy): Eukaryota > Metazoa > Arthropoda > Insecta > Coleoptera > Scarabaeidae > Trypoxylus > Trypoxylus dichotomus. Next base: position 38,238,344 of record CM042074.1, on the reverse strand, counting down.
TCTTATAAAATAAAATAATTTTGTTTCCGTAGTTATTCTTGCGAAGTATAAAAAATTAATACCAATTCAAAGAATGCTAATGGTGGTATTAAAAAGCATGAAAAAAAAATAAATTAACATTTATTTTAAAGAATAAATACTAATAATATACATATAAATATATTTTTAATCGTTATTCAGTCTTTTTCGTTTACATCTCTGATTGTTTTAAATTTCTTTAAGAAAACTACCTTCAGATTCCAATGATTTATTGCCCATATCTACATCGACAATAGCGTTCAATAGTAATTGTAAGAGTATCTAAAGTCTCCAGGGTAGGAAGGGTAACCAGGATATGCAGAGTTTCGTTTCGGTTGAGGAACCACAGTCGTTTTTCGATCTAATTGCACAGCTTCCCTGCTGGGAGGAAAATGTACAGGTGGTTCAGTGTCTTCTTCCACGATCGGAGTTGCTTCTCTCTGCGCAGGACCTCCTAAGGTTGACCCGGGACCATAAGTAAACTGATTACCGCCGTAATATTGCGGATACTGCTGGTCGATGTAATTTCCTATAAATCAAATGACAGACACCTACAGATGTGTTCAGGTAAAGCCCAAAGAATTGGTTAGAGGTATATTAAGTAGTAAATAACATGAACATGATATTTCCTTTAAGTTATCTCAAATAATTGTAAAAACAGGATGTAATCTGCGCCAAATTGTGCCTTCGCTGATGAAACAGAAGGGTGGAATGAAGATTTTTCATAATCATAATCGAGTTGAACAATCATATTTGACATCTTTATAGTAATTGCTTTATTTAACCTATAAAGCTTGGTGAAATTCTGACAAGTAGGAATATTTTCATGTAGACGTGATGGATGTATTCAGTAATAATATGAGAAATTCATTGAGTCGATCATGATGAAAGTTCAAACGAGACAGAACCAGCTTAAAAGATTGTACAGTTAAACATCCTGCAATACTAGAAATTATGAAAAAAGTTTGTGATATTGTTTCGAACTATTGTTAAAATAAAGTCCGCGAACACTGTGAGCACTTCGGAAAAACGAATACATCATTCAGAACTCAACAACAACTATGCAAGCTGCAACCTCCCATAAATGATTTGGAGAAATTTAAATAAAACAGTGTTGTTTTTACAATTTCGACACCAGTGGAAAATATAGAAACCATAAAAAACTATGTCCTAAAGAAGCAAGAAACTCTTTTGGCCTTATCGTCAAACAATGTTGTGAAAAAAATTGATAAAATAGAAATAAATTGTTGCTGCACCCTCCCTACTCGCTAAATTTAATAGCATTGGCTTGCATATTTCGCAAGGATTCTGATGCAAACTTGGTCAGGTTTGGCAGAAATGTGTCCATTTAAAGAAGATTATATTGAAAAGCAAAATAAAATAGATTTAACTGTTTCCACCCAATCGAATATTTTAATCCACTCCAGTAACAGAAGCAATTTCCACCTTATCAATATAAAGTTACAATTAAACACGTCCTCATACTATAAACACCCAATATTTTAAACAAATGCATTCAATTCTAAACTCTGAATTGCTATGGACTTTAAACATATATGGAAGAACACGTGTGACCTGTTAGGAACAAAGCATATTAGTGTTACTATACACCGACACATATTCTACAAATGTTGCTATAGTGTTAAGGAATTACTTTCGGATATTGGTAACTAAACCATATGGCACCCATTAAGTTACCTTCATCGTAAACATACAAATTTCCTCTTTAAAATGATTACGAATAACCAAACGTTCGGAATTCCACATAATTAATTTTATATGTAAATTTGTAAGGAATAAATACCAAATTTGTAACACTAAGCTACAATTAATTAATCCGTGTACGATTTTGAACCTTTACTCGCAAGGACAACAACATTAAAAGTGTGTGTAGAAATTATTTTTTGTAGATACACCGCTAAAGTATACAGGCGAGATTATTACAAAAATAATTAAGAAGGTATTAATCGGGTTTCAAGGAAATTTTCACAATAAGCATGGTGCAATTAAGCAGATAAAATTGATTAACGAGTCTCTAGATTAAATTTAAACCTTGTAACTTGTTGATTCTTACCTGCTAATAACAGATCATCGAGTGATTGAGCAGAAACCGCTACAATTGTAAAACAATACACAATAACAACCGCAAACTTGCTCATATTCGGTAATTCTAAGCGCGTAGGTGCTACTCTATTGGCGGTATTAGTACAATTAAAAATTATAACGTTGCTTTTTATAGATCGATCGGGTAAAAGATGTCCCAACGGAACGATAGGTACCAATTTCACATTTTTTTTTATCTTTGTTCTCGATCACGTGCCCCGTCTTTCTCTTCTCCGGTTACCAGTGAAAACGAAAGCGACTCCTTGAACCGAACGATCTGGATACCTTGAAGTTGCCGTTTTTTTTCTCGCGATTTCCTTTTACTCAAAGCACGAACGATTAAAGGTCGATATGTGATACCGCCCGGGAAGGTTGTGACCGAATAGCAGAAGTCACTACTGCTGGAGCTACCAGATCGCACAAGAACCAAATGCAACAAGCATTAAATATTGTTTAAGATACAACTCGATGAATGAAAGGTATACGAGGAGAAAGTCATCTATTTATAGACGCAAATTTTAAGATAAAAAGTACGTACTTATCTTGCAAAACACAGTCACGTTATGATTATTCTGTTACAATTTTTATTTGTTGATTTTTTTTTGTTTTGAAATGGATAGTATCGAATACTGAACCGGAGCCGGAACTTGGATTGGAAGGATCTAAATAAATTTTAGATACGGTTCTGCAAATGCCATGCATTACACAATCACATTCGACGTAAGTAGGACACAATGCCATATATAGCGTCCTTTCAAACAGGTAATTTTAGAACATATTCATATGGCACGTAACAAAATTTTCATTACGATCTTTTGTATAAAAAAGCTATTTATTGCACGGAAACTGTACAAAAATATATTATCAACGTAATAAGGTCATACAGTTCTCGGTTTTCTTTCTATTATCTGAAATACTGCTACTGAAGGAATATGCTTCAATATCATTAAATGCATTAAATATGTAATTATCAATAAATTGACGACTTATTAACAATATTTAAATAACAATCAAGTAAGAAATCTGACACGAGATCAACGTGATGAAACACGAAGCAGAAAGCTTTCTGTGGCGCATATGACTATTTCTAGAGCGTTACATCACTTTATTGAAACATCTAGCCACAGCAAGAAACAAGGATAATGTAAGAAATATACAACTAATATTGTCGAAAACCACGGTATGAATACAAGATTAGTTTGTTGTTTAAGACGATCATATAAATTTACCCTATAGCAAGTCATGAAATTATTTCTTCAAAGTATCTAGACTGACAGTGACAAATGAAATACATTTGTCATGTGTACTGTATTGGTTTATTGGCACAAAAATGTTTACAGTAAATCACAAAGTTTTCATTATCAAATCATACTCCAGAAATGGCATAAAATTAGAAAATTAGAACGGTCGTACTCTTTGCAACCATGTATAGGTGAATTTGGGGCAGAAATTCCAAATTTTCGAGTAACACACAACAGTAAGTATGTGAGGTAAGTTATTCAAGTGGAAAAAAGACCATCAAAACGGACAGCTGAAAATATAGCAAATGTTAAGAAACGAATAATTCAATCACTTAAGAAATCAGTTCGCAAGCTTTCACACCAAGCACAACTTTCACATGGGACATGCCAACCAAACCTTAAAAAGGATCTACAAAAATTTCCATATAAGTTTCATTGCATGCAGTAGCTCTTACTCATTGATCACGCAACCCGGCTGGATAGCATGGTGTCACTTATCAGAATATATAAATAAATAAACGATGCCCATCTGGTCTAGTCAAAATCCACATAAAATTCTTGAGAGGCCCTTGCATTTTCAAAAATGAGGGGTTTGGTTTGCTGTTTCTCGTAGACGGTTTATTGGTCCAATATTCTTTAACGATACCATAAATGCGGAAGGATATCGTAATAACTTATTACAACTATTTTTAGGTCACTAACACGACGACGAACTCCGCGTGGGATATTTCCAGTAAGATAATGCAAAGTCCCATACGACAATGGAAACGATGGAATTATTGCATGAATTCTTTGATAATCGGATTCCTTGCTCAGAGAGCAATTCCCTTAAAAATCTTAAATGAAAAGGGGTATTGACTAACACCTCATTTTAGTGGTCTTTTGAAACAGTACATTTTGACGTTTAATTTATTAAAATTGATCGATTAGTTTCAGATGTTTTTTTCTTTTTGCTTTAGACTTAAATATCTGTTACTCAAACAGACTTTAATTACTTACAATATTTTATTTTTGTTTTCAAAGTTATTTAAGAATATATTTATGCTGAAAAAATCAATCCAACAATTATTGAAAGTGTTGCCCATTGATTACTAAACAGCGGTATAGCCGCTATTCAAAAGTGCGTACATTTTCAAAAACTTCTCTTTGAATTCCACGAGGTTGCAGTAATGCTCTAATGAAATTCTTCTAAACTTTGGGTTGAAAAAAGAAATCCAGTGGCGTCAAATCAGGTGATCTGGCTGGCCATTTCATAAGTTTTCTTCGTCCTATCTATTTATTTGAAAATGCATTGTCTAACCATTGCTAGCAAGAAGAGGAGCTCCATCTTATTGAAAATGTGTAAATAAAATTTATAAACCTTGGGAAGGAAGTAAGACACAATTTTACAAATATTTCCAATATATTTAACATAGCTTAATATGCAAATATATATAATATATAAGCATCTGATGAAGCTACAGTGATAGCGAAACATGTCATATTAAGCTGTATTAAATATATATTGGAAATATTTGTAAAATCTTATTTTACTTTTTCGCCCATATTCAATATGGATTATCAAAAGTATCGGCCGATTCAATAAAGAAAAATATAATATAAATCTAAAAGTGTTTAATATTTATTTTTGTTCCGATGCTCCTGAAACAGATTGATCAGCTATAAATACAAACCAAATAATTTTTTTTTTTTAATATCGAAAACGAATCGATCAATTCCAAAAAACTACACGCCAAAATGTACTTCTTCAAAAAATCAGTAAAAGGAGGCATTACTCGATACCTTTTTCCATTTAAGATTGTAAATGGAGTTGGTCCCGAAGGCAGGGGGTTTATCCCTCTTCGATAATGCTTCTTACATGTTTCAGGAAATTTTTCCAGATTTCAAGATTTTCGATTCCAATTTCTTTAAACTTTCAGATTTCGAGAAATTTAGAACGGAAGTTTTGAAACGAACAACATGCATATGAACAACAGACGCATGTGCTAAAAATCATATTCCTGTATATTTGTTCATAAATTGTATATAGGTGAACAAATATATGATACATTTCATCTCCGCAATGTAAAATTCGTATGTGCATAAAAAACATAAGCAAATGTTTATTTAATATATATTGCACGTATTTGTACTGCTTAAAACGTATGTAAGATCACTTTGTTAAAAAGAATTAAATTGGAGTATATTGTACTTATTCCAAAAATGGAACAAGTATACCAGATACGCACGTGATTTATGTGCGTTTACATTAGCGATTTTTGCTATAATTAATTACCATCGAATTTCTCGTATTACTTGATCCGTGAAGGTCTTACATTTCTTCAATTAACTTACGCGGTTAATGCTACTTCACTGTACCAATTTAATACACCATTTAATGCATCACGAGCAAACAACTTCAAGTTTGTTTTAGTACATACATTCAATATATATAAGTATTTCCACCACATTTTTTAATTCTCGACACTATTTTATTAAGCATTTTCAATAATTGTGTGCATTATATCACATACGTAAGCAATGTTGTTCAATTCTATTTTAAATGAAATATTTTATATAGCCACAACTAAGTTTTAATTTTTCAATAGTATTTGTAATACGATAAATTTAACTTTATTAGATAATTTGCTATTTTTAGACTGTAAGAATATGTTTTCAAATATAATTTTAATAAAGAGCAAAAAAATATATACTAATTAGCGATATTGCGAGAGGCAGGTTCCAAAAAATTCAAAGACGGTTTACAGTCGAAATCATAAATCATCTTGAAAATGCTCGGCGTAATTGTTAATACCAGAGTTCTGGAAACGTTTAAGCTTAAGATATTTTGGTCGCAATACATCAATCATACACAACTTGCGATTTCCATTGAAGGGAAGTGTTGAGAAAACTGTATCGTCTCCCTACAATAACATGAGTACGATATAATCTACAACAGGAGTTTATAGCAATAAAATTTTCACACATCAGTATCTGATTTGTCTGAGTAATATTGGTATTCAATACATTAATTACTAATTCACTTACTAATATCCAGATATTTAAATAAACAAATTAATATATTGCCATTCTAAACAGGAAGTTCGCATCTATGTTACCGTTGACAATTGCAAGGACTATGTGGATGTACAATTCACAGGTATAGCAGTAAACTCCACTCACACAAATTAATTAATTATGCGGAACGCAGCGTTTCGAAAGCACGTGGGCTCTCATTGTCAACCGTGTTACCGACTGAAAGTAAAAACTGTATCACAGATGCAAATTATTTTCTACGCAGGCTCTAAAATTTCTAAAACATATGACTATTTACAATCTACTCTGTGGTCTAATGCCTTTTACGGGAAAGGATGGACCGAAAGCGAACCGTATCTTTAACAGAGCCTATGGTAATAAATCCATCAAACTCGAGTGTGCAATTGGGGGTGGTTCTCTGTTCAGTAAGTTTCCGTTCATGAAAATATCGCCATTAGCTTACATTAAAAAAAATTATAATATTTGCTCTAGCATTTTTTATTTATGTTGGAATACCTAACCACGGCCATTGCATTTGACACTATATATATAATAAAATAATAAATGGCAAAATATAGAATGGGCTATGTATGCTATAACGGGTTTGCGTCATTACTCTATGAGATATTATCTGGTGTACCTCAGGGATCCAACCTTGGCCCCTGTTCATATTATATGACTTACTACTTTTTCTTGTCCAGCATATGCTTATGCTGATGACTTAAAAATTTATTCCGTTGTCACTGGTGTGCATAGTTCTATTCTTTTGCAGCACGATTTGGGTGTGGTGGCTGATTGGTGCGAGCGTAATGAACTAAAGTCTAATCTTAACAAATACTGTAACGTAACGTACACTAAGAAATGGTCACCTTTCGTATATTCATACCGACTTTGTGACACATCCTTATCTACACTCGGCAGTTTCTGTGGTCTTGGAGTGCTCTTCGCTGCTGCAATTAAGTTGCTGTACATGGCATTCATTGTCAGCAAACTTGAGTATCCCAGTTTAATTTGGTTTCGGATTTATTCAACACATTCTCAAAGCCTGGAGCAAATTCATCAAAGATTTTTGAAGTTCGCTGCTTACAAAATAACAGGTGTTTACCCCGCATGTCAAATCTTACTGACACGAAACGAAAAGCAGAACGCCACATCTTACCGCAAAGGTTTATTTCAACGTTTCACGATTGACGCCTCGTTCTTCTGTACCACTTTATTTACCTACAGCCAGGACTGATGTTTTGATGCGCTCGCCTGTCTACATATGCCAATGTGAAAATAAGTATCTCGAGTTAGAGTGGTTCTGTTCTTGCGTAGTGATTTTTTATATTATTATGTGTATATCTATTTACTTATGTTAGCGCTTTTATATAAATTGGTTGTAGATTAATTGTAATTCCCCGTTTATCCTGGAATTGAATTCGTTCCGGTTGAATTGTGGAGTGATATTATAATTATTACGGTTATTATTATTATATCAAGCAGTTCCGTAATAAGATTCTAATCTGTCATTGGAGGTGCCAAGTTTTGTTAGTACGCGAGTTACAAGAAAATGTCGGCTTGCTGAGTTTATAAAAGATTTTTTCAACTTAATTTACGATGGTATTAAAATAATATGGTCAGCGTGTTACAAACCTGTGATGCGCTAGGATAAATTTGGTTGTAAAAACACATTAAGAATCCACAATATAAATATAAAAGCAATGTGGCGAAGAAACTTATAATGAGTCACTTTTTGATTTAATTCTTATGCTAACTGCTTGTAATTTACCATTTGCTTTACTTGTTAAAAACAGTTCGGCGGTTCTAGGGTACACACAAATCCAGATGGAAATTACCATCTCGATCAATATTACTAAGTGATGTAGCCTTTCTGCGCAATAAAATTGTAAATACCATTAAATATAGTTTAGGTAATAAAAAGCTCGGTTTATGTTTGAACGAAACTACAAGCACTAAAAATAACTCTATTCTCAACGTTGCAGTTCGAACGTTCGGATCTTTTCGACCGTCTTTGCCGTTATTATTAGCTAGTAACAAATTAAAAAGTGTACTAGCGAAGCAGTTTTGAGAGTAGTGCCAAATACATTAACACGTTTTGTATGGGGTCACAGTAATATGTGTAGTAACTTAATACACGTGATGTGTAAACTTTATATTTTAGAGGTTGCAGCCAAAACTACTAGAACCTGTTACCCAGAGGGAAACGAATTAATTGCTCAAACAAAAGGCGTGTTGCGATTATGGTTACTACTAGCAGTTGAGTTTTCTTTTGCACTGATACAAAAAGTCGAACTTGTTTATATATATGTTCTAAATTTTACAGACAACTTTAGTCAAGTAGTGAATAGAAAATAAAAATCTACGTTACAATGCTTATGACTAGAGACCGGATTATATGCAAAATGCAAAAATTTAATTCAATTTATTTATTATATTTTACGTCTATTTGTAGATGTCTTACACCGATTAAATTTAATTAAATTAACGCTAATTAACTTTAATCAGTGTAATATATCTACATATAGACATAAAATATAATAAATAAATTAAATTAAATTTTTGCGCTTTGCATATAATCCAGCCTCTACTTATGACTAATGTCTTCTCATATAAATTGCCCACACATAAAACAACACAATAAACTTGTATTTTATGTTATTGGTATGTATTTCTATTTTTCAAAAACAGCATGTATACCGCACACATATGCTCAACACTTCCGATGAAATTACGTAGGTATGCGTTAAAAGCTATTGCGCTTAGTGAACCATAAATTCGCTTGTTTTACGGCCACCTACCTAAATTAACACGCAGAAATATGCAACGCTTGTGTAGGTGACAACTATGCCCCATACGTTCGATGTGAATTTATTTATGAGATAAGTCGATATGTTGACAAGTTTTATTGTGCTGTTCCTTGGATAGCTATTCATTTTCAATGTAAAGTTATCCTTACTTTAATAGTCACTCATGCATTTGTTCTTCATACTTACTAAAGAGGTAGATAGATAATTTTTCCTGTCACATGTTGCAGGTTAGAGAGAAGATATTTGAAATGGAAGTAATCGACAACGGAAATATGCACATACAGAACAAATTTGTTTTTCGAATTTTACAGTGATGTCGAAAACCATAAGAGATAAAAACGTGGTTAAATCAAGAAAGAAATGTTTTTTTTTACAAATTTCAGTTAACACCACCTTGTTTAACGGAAAGAGTCAAAGGACTTTCTAAATAGTTACAAAAGAAAAAACAGAAATTCACTTTGATGACATCATTTATTCCCTTTATTACTAAATTTAGAGATAGAAAGTCAAATCGAATAATATTCGACTATCAATAACTGACATACATGTTTCATTTAATTTTCCTCTTATAAGGCTTACATTGCTCTCTTCTCTGTAGGTAGTGGTATCCCATTAGGCGAGCTTTCAACTAAATTTTAAAATTATTCACTCACACATGCACATGATCAATTGAATCGTCTAATAAACTAAATTATGTAAATGGTCAGAGTAATGCAGATACATATAACTATCATATGATCGATTCAATTTAATATTCAATATTTTTCTTCATTAAACTCAAGTTAGTAGAATAACTTTAAAAACGTGTAAATTGACTTATTCTGTGGCGTTAGTGACAGCGCTTAAGTATAGGTGGTTCAGTTTGTTACACCGTTGATATGCGGTTGTCAGATTAGGTTTTGACAAGTAACTACACACAAGCGTCTCAGTTGAAAAAGTAAGAAGTTTAACAATAATAAAGAATGGTTACATTAAATGTTCAAAGTCAGCTCCTTTATTTTTTATACATTACGTCACTTTTCGTTTCATGTTATTGAAGGCACTTCTTAAATTATGTGACATAATTTCCTCGCAGACATTTCGAATAGCATCAGTAAGTTCCTTAATTGTCTGAGGACGATTTGTAAATATTCTATTTTTTTAGGTATGGATATATGAAATAATCTATAATTGTCAGGAGATCGCGATAATGGAAAGTCTACTATCCGATTATCAAAGAATTCGTTGTCGTATCGGGTATTGCATTACCTTGCTGGATATATCCCTCACGGAGTTCGTCGTCATGTAATTGATTTAAAAATGGTTGTAATAAATAATACGTATACACTTCCATATTTATTGTATCATTAAAGAATATTGGACCAATAATCCGTCTATGAGAATCAGCAAGCCAAATACATATTTCTTGAGAATGCAAGGGTTTCTCAAGAATATAATGTGGAATTTCACTGATAAGTAATACCATACTTCAACAGAGATGAAGGATTTGTCAAGAACGTTATCATTATTCATTGTACATAAAAACCATTGACAATAATTAAGCCAGGTTTCATGATTAATGAGTAAAAGCTCCTGCACGCAATGAAACTTGTATGTAGATGTTTGTAGATCTTTTTTAAGTATTTCCTGGTATGTCCCGTATAAAGGTTGCGCTTTCTGTCAAAGCTTGTGAATAGATTTCTTAAGTGATTAAATTATTCATTTCTCAACATCTGCAGGAAAATTTTGAAATTCTGCCCGAAATTCACCTATACATTATTGCAAAGAATACCACCATTCTCGATTTTCTAATTTTGTACCATTGCAGGAGTATAATTCGATAATGAAAACTGTGATTTTATTGTAAACATTTTGTGTCAATAAACTAATATGTACAATGCCTATGACAAATGTATTTCATTTGTCACTGTCAATTCACTACTCACTACCAACAAGATATTTTGAAGAAATAATTTCATGGCATGCTAGAGGATAAATTTATATGGTCATATAGTATAAGCGTACATTATACACCAATTGCAGCGACCACATAAATTTTTGTGAATGATATGTAAAAATCTGTAAAAATTGATGTATCTTGAATAGATATATGCTGTAGGCATCCGCGGTTTTTATTTTCTTTTAAAGGATTTAGGTTTGCGGATTAATACCGTGTCGTAGCTGCATGAATCTGCTGACTTTTCGCTCTCAGTGCATAGAGCTTCTTCTGGACTACTGCATGCAACTGAGGGGGAAACGTTGGCAGACTCATGAAACTACGACCAGGAAACCTCAACTCTTGGGTATCTTGAAATTTTAATAATTCCTCCTTCTTTGTGGTCTAATTATAAAATTAAAGTTCATCATAAACGTTCATCAAAATAATAAAACACTGCCTATAACCATGTAACCCGTAGAAATTGGTTGTGGTGATTAAAGGATGCCGGGACAATGTCTGGAAAATTATCGTATTCATTCAGGAGATTTAGAAAATACGACCTTTGTTTGAGCAATTAATTCCTTTACCTCTGCGTAACACTTTCTAATAGTTTTAGCCACAATCTCTAAAATATAAACTTTACATGTTACATGTATTAAGCATGCAGCTTTAATGATAGACTACAATCTCATTAAAGAATAGTTTCATATCATAATATAACCAATAAAAGTGCTAGAACAAATATTATAACATTTTTTAAATGTAAGCTAATGACCATATTTTAATGAACGGTAGTGTAGATACGAATTTCTTGTTTAGCACGACAATATATTAGTCTGTTTTTTTTTAATATCTGAGTATCAGTTGTTGAATTAGTAATTGACATGTTGAATGCAAATATTAATGCAGTTCACACAAATCATCCATTGACGTGTAAAAATGTAATTGCTCCCTAGTTATGTTATTGTAAGTAGAAAATACATTGTTTTTTTTTATATACCTTTTTCAACCTTTCCTCAGGATGAAAGTCGTACAACAAGTAATAATAATAGTAATAATCTTTATTGCCCAAAAGATATTTGTACATCCAATTATAGGACAATATATGAAGTAAATAAATAATATGCAGTGCAATCTGTAATTGTAATATATAAAAAAAGAGAGAGGAAAGAAACAAAAACAGAATAACAAAGCTCTTCCAAAAAACACAGTAACATACACTTGTTAACAACTTCATAGGTGCATTTAAAATTTAATAAATGAATCCGGGTACATAATGTTTGCATTCCTTCACGTATGTATTAAGGGTGCTTTTAGTAAGATGTTGGTATGTGCAGTAGGCAAATTGAATGTGTCAGAAGATCTGAGAGACGGAAAACGGAGTACGAGAAAATATAGCCGGAGAATCGACAAAATGGTGTATAACTTTGAATAGAAATTTCCTATTGGCTACATCTCTACATCAAGATAACGATTCCGACTTGTGCCTATTAAGAAAACTTGTATAATCCGTTCCACGTGCAGGATAAGTACCATCTGACTTAAAAGATAAATATTTGAGAAACCTTTTCTGAATACGTTCAATTAACAATTGATGCTAATGATAATATGAGTACCAAACGGACGATGCATATTCTAATTTACTGCGTACAAACGAGAAATACACAACTTTTAACGCATCTTCATTGAAAAAATGTTCACAAGATTGAAACAAAACACCAAGCGACGAGGAAGCCGAGAATTTAGGTTTCCGGGTGAAAACTGCGTCGTTGTTCCATAAGTCTCTTTCAGTTGCATGCAGTAGCCCAGAAGAAGCTCCATGTAATTGAGAGCAAAACGTCTGCAGATTCATGCAACTACGACGTGACTTCAACCCGGAGACCTAAATTCTTTAAAAGGAAACAAACACCGCTGAAGCTTACAACATATATTCAAGATACACAACTTTTAACGCATTTTCATTCAAAAAATGTTTACGAGATCGAAAGAAAACAGCAAGCGACGAGGAAGCCGAAGAGGAGATAGCATTGACGTGCCGAGAAAAAGGTAGCTGTGCATCAAACAATACCCCGAGATCCTTGTAAACATTCACTCTAGGTATGGAGGTATTGGGTATGTTGTAATCGAATATTAACGGTTGTGAAGAACAAGTAAAGGTAAGTAAGGAGCATTTGGGAATGTTTAATTGAATTTTATTCATGGAACACCAGTCATTAGAGATTGATAAATTTACCTATAAACTTAAAGAATCAAATTCCGAGTTTGTAATAGAATAAATTTTTAAATTGTCCGCATAAGCGGGAATATTGCAATCCAGGGAACGTTTACATATATGTTAAACAGAAGTGAGCCCAAGTTTGAGTCCTGAGGTACACCTGTAGATGCAATAAGAGATTGAGACTGACATCCGTTGTAGTGGACATAGCATCCACGATTGCTAAGATATGACTAAATTAGTGAAACAACCGCAGGACAGAAATCAATGGCAGATAGCTTCGATGACAATATTACATAATCAATTGTGTCAAAAGCCTTGCCAAAATCGGTGCATACCACTTCCATTTGTAGACGTTTATCAAGGTTTTCGCTAACATATTGGGTGCAATTAGCTTAAACGTAAAGAAAATAAAAATTATTTCTTTCTTAAATAAAACCAGACAAAGGAAGAAAAATACCTTCAGTAATAATCAATATTTTATAGACATAGTCGAGATATCTGCAATTGTTTACAATGAATGGCTAGCTATATGTTTATTGTATTTGAAGCTATTGTTCAGTTTTGCCACTCCATCAATATTATATTTAAAATAGTGGAATAGTACAATAAATCTTATTTAAAAATTATTCGCTTATTTTACAGCTTGAGGAATTCTCGGTATTTTGTAACCGTAGGCAAACTATATTAATTAAATAATAATGGTAATAATTAACTAATCATAAAAGCCGTAAATTATGTCTTGCACATTTTAAAAGCTTTGTTGCTCTATTTCCATTTCTAAGTAATCGTTTATTCTAGAGCACGTATGTATATCACAGTAAACATCATTGATTATTATGTAGAACGCAACGTAATAACTACAGTTTAAGTATGCAGAATGCCTTTCTATGTTATTCAAGCCTCTATATTTCTTTCCTAAATCTTGATGAAACCTCAAACCGTAATAGGATTCTTATCAAGTATCACGAACGAGTGCGTAAGCTACAAACGTATATATACATATGTATGTACGTTTTATGTAACAATGCTTACTTTCCTAAAGCTGCAATGGAGAACAGTAAAATACAAAATCAATTACGACGATGCGTGGAATTTTAACGCCAAGTCAATTATTTAACTCGCTTTAAATAGATTTGTAAAATATTGCTGAAATATTTATTACTGCGACATGAAAATATTTTATAAACAATAATACACATTAATTGTTCATTCCAAAAAGAATAAAAATATTTTTCGTATTTATTATTACAAGATTTGCGTGTTAACTAACTAATTTAACAGAATATTTTGAACAACAGCACGTAATTTAATATTAAAGATATTTTCTTTGTGTCGTTTTTACTTGACTAATATCACTACTTTCTTCTAATCTTTCCCTCTAACACGTATTCATATTTTATTCATTCACTTTTAATAAACAGACGATGATGTAAATATACCGAAAAGTTACATTTTTTCATATTCAAGCATACAATCTAAAAATGTCGCTCTGTCTGCACAGTCATATAGGTGACATTGAACAATTACAGGACATACCTAATGGCTAATTGTAATCGGAGTAGGGTTGAGGAAACATAACAATCACATTAGTATATAAACCTTGATCGACCCCTCATCGAGTACAGTCTACTTCAGTTAACTAAACAACACAGACCTAACCGAAAATGTTCAAATTGGTGGTGTTGTCCGCTCTTTTGGCGCTTGCCGCTGCCAGACCTGGTTACCTCAGTGCACCAGCAGTAATTGCCAGCAGTGCCGTAATAGGTAGTGTACCGACCTCCGTGAGTCACAGCAGTAGCTCAGTTGTGCACAGTGCCGCTATTGCCGCTCCAGTTTTAGCTGCAGCTCCAGCCGTAGTCGCCGCTCATGCCGCACCAGCCGTTGTAGCAGCTCATGCTGCTCCAGCCATAGTAGCCGCTGCACCAGCTGTTGTTGCTGCTCCAGCAGTTATTGGCAGCGTTCCGACATCTATCAGTCACACCAGCAGCTCTGTAGTACATAGCGCTGCCATCGCTGCCCCCGTTGTAGCTGCCGCACCCGCTGTAGTTGCTGCACATGCTGCTCCAGCTATCGCAGTTGCTAGTCCGTACCTCGCAGGTCATGGCGCTCATTACTATTAATAATTTATACACAAATTGCCAAATGAAAGAACTGTCATAAAACTTTTGTAAATAAATTCCTAAATTATTTAAACGTTTCCTTTGTATAAACTCTAATATAAACCTAATCTTATTTCTAAGATTAATGAAAACATAAACACCAATCGGGAATACAATCGTTAATTAATAATAATTATTATTATAATATCGTATTTTCGAATAAAACAATAACGTATATATGAAAAGGTATGAAAAACTAATACATTTTTATTTATCCTCTAGTGCATATACATATTTGAAATTAAAATGATCATTTAAACAGTTTTATATCGACCAAGCATGAATGAAGCCCTCGTCTAATTTAAGTTACAGTCTCCGCTAATTTTATAAATATAGGTAATTTGTTGTATATTTGTAGACGTGAATAGTCTTTTGGGTCAAACTCAGTCTATGAGCAGGAACTAGAAATTTGAAGTTTCTTTGTGGCGTGTTGTATTCGTCATTAAATTCTGAATTGCGAAAATATTGGCTATTCCTTAACAGGAGTATAATACGAGGGAAAGTCATTAAAGAGGTCACAAACTGATATGGAAAAACTGTAAATAGCAGCGAGCTATATCCCTATCTGTTACTAGGTGTCTGCACAATCCAACTTTATTATACTCAAGTGACAGTTGCCAAAAAAAGAACGTCCAGGCCTACTCACAAGGGGAGTATTGATGCATGACGATAATACCAGGCCGCATTCGGCCCAGTTGAGGTGAGCCGAATGCGACCCCATGTGGGGCTTGCAGTCCCAACATAACTCCAAGAGACTATCATCTGTTTGGTCCACTCAAAAAGCATCTTGACGGCAAACATTACGGGCGCGATAACGTCGAATTTCGTGCAGTGATAAAACACTTTTGGATGTCGGGGAAAACGGCCACGGAAATTCGAAATATTTTGCTGGAGGTTCATGGCGGATGTGCTCCATCATTTTCGACCATCAGCTTCTGGGTGAGCGAGTTCAAACGTGATCGCACAAGCATAAGTAACGAACCACGCAGTGGGCGCCCAAAAAACCGCTACCAACAATGGTCGACAAGATTTATGATGTTGTGTTAGCCGATTGCCGATTGAAGCTAAAAGAGGTAGCAGAGTCAACAGGCAATTCAGAAGAACGCGTTTACCATATTCTACATGAAGTTTGGGGTATGAAAAAGCTTTCGGCGCGATGGGTACCGCATTTGCTCACACCGGAGCAAAAACGAAATCGGGTGATCGTTTTGAAAGAGTATCTGGTCAGGATCCAACGCAATTCAAGCTATTTCTTCATGCATTTCGTAACTGTGAATGAGACTTGGATTCACCACTACATACCGGAGGAAAGGAACAGTCGAAGCAGTGGACTTTTCCGGGCGAATCGGCTCCGAAGAAAGGAAAGACCGTTCCATCGGCTGACAAATCGTCATTAGATCAATTAATCTATCGTGAAAGCTCAGGCCCCGTTAGTTATTTCTTAGCACATATACATATAGTGACGCCAAGAAACCGTTAGTATCTCTGATGGACCTTGAAACTCCAGCTTCTAACACCACCACAGACAAGCAGGCATTTAACCACTAGACTAGCGAACTATTAAAAAAAATATCCAAGGTGTGGTGGATATATTATCATAACCTTCACGTATCATTAATTTGTCCCAAATTACCAAATAACCCTGCAAATCCCAAATATTATTGAATGTAGTTAGTTGTAATCTATAGCTATTACCTGCGCACCTATTTGGAATTAATCCGTGATTCTGCAAAGGACTTAAAAATATATACAATGTATTTCAATCAAAAAAAGAAAACTTACATCCAGTTTTCAAATTTCCAACGTTTCCACTCATTTTTTTGAATTAAATTCCGAAAGCCTAAAAAGGTTCACTTTAGTAACCCAAATTTTCTCATTAAAGTAGCATAGGGAAACCCAATACACAGAGTGTCGTTAGGGAATTTGGTGATATAGGAAAAACTAGGTTGGTAAACATCGTCTACCGCATCTAAATGTAACTGTGATTGTAAAATACTATGGAAACAATGACCTAAAAGTAATAATAACGCATTACCGAGATCATTAATATCACTTTGTAATTTACCTGTAAGTTGGATATCTGTAGCTATAATACATCTTCAAAAATAGGCATTTCTTATATTCTCGTGAAGTTAAGTTGCAAGATTGTCAAAGCTGAATTTATGATTGAAGTCAGTAATATGATCAACGAAAACAGTTTTATATTGTTAATTAATGTATTGTTTATGGCGTTTATGTAAATATACAGATAAATACATAGATATGTTTGAAGGTTTCTAATTAAAATTTTTCTTTAATTTTTCAAATTAAAATAGGTAAAGAAAAAAATCTAACATAATGTGTTCACTGTGTGTTCAAGATATACAACTTAAATTAAAAACCGTATTGTTATGCGGTTTTTAATTTAGGTTGTAATTGCTTTGTTGCTGGTTATTCAACTCTACTCAATTGTAGATTTCTGATGCAACAAAAATTATTTTCGACGACTTACATATTTAATAGGGTTTAGCAACTATAATCAATCATCTGCATATCCACTAAATTAAAAACAAGAATGAAACAAACATGTTCTGCATAAATTAAATTTATTGGACATAAAAAATTAGAATTACAATTACAAGCTAATATAGCACACATCGATAATCGTTTATTTGGTTTCTACCACCATTCTTCAGCACGGGCAGCGACAACTGGCCCACTTTGTATCAAAGGTGCACCATGGATTACTGCTGATTTTACAAGAGTAGGAGCACTGTGTACTACCGCCGATCGAACTACAGCAGGAGCAACAGCAATTGCTGGAGCGGCAATAGCAGCACTATGAACCACTGAGCTGCTACTGTGACTGACTGAAGTTGGAACTGATCCTACTACAGCTGCGGATTTCACTACGGCGGAAGCTACAGCTGGAGCAACAGCAACTGCTGGTTGCACAAGAGCATTAAATACCGGTGCAGCAACCGCTTTAACGACTGGTGCTGCGATTGCCGCACTATGAACCACAGAACTGCTAGTGTGACTGACACTAGTTGGTACGGAGCCTACGATAGTGGTAGATTTTATTACGGGCGTGGCTACAGCTGCTACTGGATGCGCAGGGGCTGTCTGTACGACGGTAGCTTCAACAGCTGGAGTAGCTTCGACAACAGCGGCTTTAAGAGCTGGAGTAGCTTCGATAACAGCGGCTTTAACAGCTACAGGCTCATCAACTACTGCGGCAGCTACAGGCGCAGCTACAGCTGCACTGTGAACGACTGAGCTGCTGGTATGACTGACAGAAGTCGGAACACTCCCAACAACGGCTGATTTTACTACAGGTACGGTTAATTGTTGGACTAGAGGCGCGGATACTACTCCAGTACTGATTAGAGGAGCTGAATATAACGTAACGTCATGACCAATGCTTGGTGCAGACGCGGCAAAAGCCAAACAAACGGACAACACCACCAATCTGAACATTTTCGTTTAGGTCTGTGCTGTATTGCTTACAAATGTGAACTACGTTTGGACAATTGTCTCATCGAATTATATATACGACGTCGTTAAGGACACGCCCGTTATTTAATAAGCAATAATAACCTTCCGCCAGCCGAAAACTGTAAGAACAGGTCTTGTATAATGTCAATGAAACTATTTAATCATCTTATACTAACCTGAAATTTGCAAAATAATTTTTTCATAGCTTTTGCGACCCAGGAATTATGTTCTTTTTAAGAGTTTGTTGCGGTTAGTACGAGTGTTTTAAATTTAATGCATCTACACAAGTATTTGTTATCAGAAATCCAAGTGCGTGGTTGCCTTAATTAATTTTTTGTTAAACAAACAATAATCTTATTATTCAGTCATTCTACAAAGCTGATAGAACAATAATTAGTGCGGTACGAACTGAGTTGAAATTACAATTTAGTACTTTAAGATGATTTTTTTGTATTTTATAGATAATATGCCTATGCATAGTTTGTAAGTATTATTAAGTAAATTCAAATTTTAGTCTATTTTAAATCGAAAGGCATGTATGAGATTAATCAGTCCAAAAATTCGATTTATTGTGATAGAAATAATGAAATAAAAGTTACAGTAAAGTATAATATTAAAACAAATGCTAAAAAATATACCGTATTTTACTTTATTTAGAAGAAAAATCGTTGTATGTATCCTATATTCCAAACCAAAACAAATATTATGTCCCTCGAAAGAGTCAAAAGCTCGGCAAATATTCACCAAGGATACAATTGTTAAAAATACTTTTTCTTGGGAAGTAGTTAATTTTATACATCATTTTGATAGACGTATCATTAAGGCAATAAAAATGTCGCTTGAAATTTTTTATCAGTATTACGGGTAAAGTTCTATTCCAAAATAGTTTCAAATTCGACGTACCCTTGATTAATCCAGAAACATATATGAACTTGCTTATTTCAAATTATAGAATCTTCGTGTGACGGTTTTTAAATGCATGCATCGCGTGTCATGAATTAAGGACTACCAACTTTGAGAAACTCATTTCTTTTCTAAAATGAATTGATATACAAAATTAAAAATAATTATTTAAACATCAGTACATTTTATTGGGTTTTAGTGATGAAAGTCAATTTTAAAATTCTCATTGACATCAGAGATAGCTGCTTACAATCCTAAATGAATACCAATATATCATCTTATACAGGATTTTCGGAAAATCTAGACCAAACACGGTAACATTCAGTTAAAGAAAAATTCTTAAACAGCAACTCCCATTTTAAACTTATTCGACACATATTTTACTTGCTATACCAAAACTCAACTAGTTTCCGAATCAATTAAAAAATCATGAAACCTCTGTGTTAATAGTATTTTTAAGAATAAAAAGAACAAAAACTTTTTGCTTGTTTATAACAAAATAACAACAAAATAACAACAAAATAACAACAAAATAACAACAAAATAACAAAATTTTGTCTCTTCATTTCGTTTGGAAAAGTTTGATCATACGATGGAACGGCCTAAACGTATCAAGGTTATTAAGAAACGTTTCGAAATTAAAAGGACACACTTCTTTAGTTGAAATATTTTATTTCCGTGATAGAACTCCTTTTGAGCAGAAACTATGCAGAACTCTTAAAGCTGGGCTTTAGGAACGGAATAAGGGCGGGGAAAAAGGTTTAAGGATTAAGTATGGTATTCCACGAATAATATCTACTTTAAACTAGGTGCAGCCAATAAATGTTCGCAACTGCATTTATGCTATCAAAATGTTCGTTGTATCCGCTGTAAAACTCACACGTTCTTAACTAACCTTCTCTTAATTGCATGATATCCTTCTTCTTACGGAGACATGGCTTTGTGCTTCAATACTTAATAACGAATTTATTTCTCCATCCCACTCTGTTATTCGAAGTGATCCTGACTCTTTAGCTACTGGTCGGAAAGTAGGAGGTGGAGTTTTGATGCCCTTTTCAAATGACGTTGTTTGCGATGTTGACACCTCGATATTTAAGACATCAGTACCCTTAATTGATATATTAATAACTAAAATTGCCTTTAAAATTGGTTATTATTATTTAATATGACTTTATATTCCCCCCGATTTGGATCACGAATCTTTTGAACACTTCCTCGATTTACTCGAGATCTTTATCTCGGATAGACCTGTTCTTATTGCTGGTCATTTTAATTAATCCAATTTCATATCTGAAACTAGCGTTTCTGATTGTAAATTAAGCTTATTCCTATCTTTTGTAGAGTCTGCACCTGTGCCAACTTAATCGGGTTTTGAATTCGAATAATAGAGTTTTAGATTTAGCTTTGCTTAATTTTGATTCTGGAGTAGAAGTTTTGCAAGATATTCTCCCTCTCTTAGTTGAAGATTTTAACCGTCTTTGTGATTGTTATTAGTTAGCAAAAGATCATAAAAAGGTACTAGCAAAGCAATTTGAGGAGAGTGCTAAATATATTACCAATGTTTCAGCTCTCGCCATACCATGTGCCTTGTTAATAACTGATACTGTAACTATTTTTTGTGAGGGTCTCAAAAATTCGTGTAATATCTTAACACATGCAACGTATAAACTTCACGCTTTACATCATGTAACAAAAATTATTACTATTATCCAGAGGTAAATGAATTAATCGCTCTAGCAAAAACCATGTCCCTTGGATCTCCTAAATGAATTCGAGAATCTCACAAGTCAAATCTTGTCATCCTTCAACTAGCACAGCTAATTCTTACGCGTTGGGAATATGGTTACAGGCGGCATTTAGACTTTGATTTTACAATTAAAGGAGCAGTTATATGGCATATTTGAGGCGAAAAATCCTTCATTATCGTTAGTGGAGTCACTGCAAATAGTGAACGATGCACATTCACACAATATTTTCAACAAATAGACTTTGATTTTACAATTAAAGGAGCAGCTATTAAAAAAATAAAATGGGATGAATAATAAGATACTCTGATTTTAACAGATTTACAAACTATCCACAACAAAACAATAATAGTAATGCTTCTGCGTATCCCTTACGTAACCTCAAAGATTTAAGCACGCAAATTTCTTCATCGAAGCCAATATCACTCATAATCAGACAACCGAGGTCATTCAAGTATTTCTGAATCTCTTATACAGATATAATCTGAGCAAAGTCTGCGGTTATAATACGCATGTGCATCTCTCGCTATTCTTTCTCGCTACCAGTCTACCTGTCATTCGTCGTATACGTACTTCGCTGTTGTCCTTCTACAACATAGTTATTGCTATAGCAGAACGTAGGATTGTAGATACCTCCCCATCGTTGACTTTGCTCTGATTATATGTGTATATTATCAAGTGTAATAATAACGAAGACAGCAAGGCATTCGCTTAAGTTCGACAACCTGCTTAATTTCTAAAGTAAATAAGTAACAATTTCAATTCCAAAAAATACTGCCACAACTGATAAGATCATGGCTTCAATAAAATAGAATGCTTTTCTTTCCCTATGATGAAATTTCCATTATTATTATGTTATCAAAACTTAGATACTTAATATACTAAAAATAGATGTAAAACAACTAGTTTACTATACTCGGTATGCACAATATATATGTATATGTATAGCAACCGTATATGCAATAAATTGTTAGAAATAAAATACCGATAAAGGATATACATAAAGCATGTTTGCAATTGCCAACAATGGAATGCCTAAAATTATCAAGGCGAAGGATACTATTGTAGTAAATACTTGGAGAAAGCGTTCCGCATCTCTGGCTCATCAATGTCAGAATCCTCTGCGTTATAACCTTTACTAAATGCGCGGGATATGAGTTATATGCAAATGTTGTTTATAAAATCGTTCTAGAGCAATTACATAACGATATTTATTGTATCCGTGTTATTACCATTTGACTATTGTCATGCTAATAAATTTCACAGATACAAAGTCGATTTTGTTTATCCATTTTACCTTAGGCGTTAACAGCTAACGTATAATCACAGTTATACTACACTGAAAACTGCAAAATATCGCTTAATGTATTGGAATCGGGATATGTGTGTATTTAAATGAGTATATAGGGTTATTAAAACTATTTGTCTGTTAAAACATTTCTTGCTGTTCAAAATTATAGTAAAAAGTTCACGATTTTACAATTTTCGCTTACACAAGAAGTAGATTAACTATAGTAGTTTTATTTTATATCAATGTCATGACTTTCTTGCTACATCAGAATTTTTGACGGTACGATTACATACTTAAAAAATAAACAGAACAGGTTAATGATTGTAACTACAAAATCACTACGAAGGGCAGATGATTGAAAATAGTGGCAGGTACAACATATCGATGTTCGATACTGGTATAGGTACGACGAAAGGCAGCGTTTTGGTACCTTTGATTTTTTTTACTATTTATAAAAGAACATACCAAGTGTATTTCTGTACGCTAATGATTATTATAGCTGATAGACACATTAACTTTCTTAATCTAAAGGTTAATGCCGCCGTTAATAATTCTCCTAATTGGTATTGCAAAAATAAATTAATTAATTGATCATAGAAAAGCTAGGTGTTACAGTGAATTTAAGAAACAATCTAGGGCTAATTTTGACTTTAATAATCAAATAGTTTGCATCTCCAAACAATGTAAATTATGGGGTATCTTGCTTGAGAAGATCTTAGTGATTATGTGTGCACTATCCAAAAACGCATTTTTTTAATAAATATTCTCAAAGACATGTTGTCAATTGAATTATTATTGAATTTATACTACACGAATGTATACAGATATAATCTAAGTAAAGTCAACGACGGGAAGGTATTTACCGCCCTACCTTCCCTCACTATAGCTATAACCATGACGTAGAAGGGCAACAGCGAAGTACTGCTTACGGCGAATGAATGATAGAGATAGGCTGATTGTAGGGGAATACTGTAGCGAGAAAGAATAACGGGAGACGCACATGCGTATTATAACCGCTGACTTTGCTCAGATTATATCTGTATAGTATACTATAGTGTTCTTGTTTGGCGACAATCAAAATATATAGATCGCATAATAAGATTAATGTTTCACTTAAAACCTATAGTTTATTAGCTTTGTTTTTGTTATACGGACCTTCAACTTTCACTTTTTAGCAAAGTAGAGGCAAATTTTGAACGTATGCAAATATACATAATTATAAAACTAAAAATTATATTGTACAAAATAGACCTAAATACGTTTAGTACCAAAAGTTCGAAGTTTTAATAGGCTCCCATTGAGCATCCAAGACTCCCTGTATCTGTATTTTCAACTAGAAATTAAGGAAACTTCTAATTAAGCTCATTTATTACAGTTCGTTTGAATATAAAATGATTAGTGGATAGATTTGTAGATAATGGTGAATAGATAAGAGCGGAGCAATTCAATATGATTTTGTTTTGTTTCTTTGGCAACAACTGATTGTATTTATACGTTGAGACAGATGTTCTCGTGGTCACCGTATGTCAAATAATATTTCCGAGTTTCCAGTTTCACGTATGTTGATAGTCCCGAAAGGAACCATTTTAGCTAGGTCGACTTTTCGACAAGATCTCACTCATCTTCTGGATGCTCTCTGAAATGAAGCAGTTCATCTCCGATCGCTGGTCGAACGAGATCATGTATATATGATAAAATTACGATTTCTCGCAAATTGCCAACGTTTTTAAATTTATGAAAAAATTTCAGTTTCGGTACGATTTGAACCTACGTCCTTATTAAAGGGAAGTTCTTTTTAATTAAATTAATATGAAACTTTCGTTGGTGCTTGTTTGCGGACGTACGATCGTTTCTCAGGTTTTTGGTCGCGTGTAAGTTGTTTTCTGATAAGAACCGTTTTCTCGATGTTTCAACAAGATCAAAACCTTCAGCTTCTGGAGGTTAAGTCAATCTCTAGCTTTAATCACCGACAAACCAGCTCCAGAAGATGTGATGATGAAACGTCGAGAAAACACACGCGGCCAGAAACCGGAAAAGATTATCTATTTATCTCTCTATTTTCTTTTTCCTCTAAGCCCCATCTGTATTTGAATTTATTGTGTATTAAACTTTAATACAATAAACGTTTACAATAATTTCTATTCTTTTGAAAAGAATAATTTAGTTTCTTTGGAAATATCAAATATAAGGCATGGTTGAGTAACTCTTCAACAATATATTACAACTAGATAATTGTCATTTAATTTTTTATTGAGATGGTTGGACACGACTATTGCAAGGACTGTATGATTGTATAATTCATAGGTACCGCAGTAAACTCCGCACCATACAACTCAATAATTTATTCGGTCGTAGAGTTTTGAAAGTAGACGGACTCTCATTGTCAGTCAAGTTATATTCAGTCGGTAACTCGATTGACAATGAAAGTCCATGTGTTCTCGAAACGTTGCGTTTCCAATGAATCACTAATTTGTGGGGTGTGGAGTTCACTTCGATATCTGTGGGAGATGGTTGAGGTATAGATCGTTCTCTCTTTTTACGGTAGAAAAGTTTTCGAAGACTTTCTGTATTCTCCAGTTTCAAAAATATTAAAATATTTTGTTTTTTAATTTGGCATCTCTAATAAATGACATTATCGTTTATTACAAAATTTCTCTTTCTTTCTACATAAATTGTAATTCATCTATACCTGCACAGCACTGGTTTTAAATTAGATGTTAGATAAATTATATATAACATCCATGTTAATACCAATATTAATATGAATATCAATACTAAACCACCGTCGGCATTAGTAATGATAAAATTATGATTTTCTTGCAATTTCCAAAGTAATTAAATTTGCGAAAAAATATCGGTCTCGGAGGGGACTTGAACCCTACATCTCCGGTGCAGCGTGCTAAATCCTTGCACCACGATGCCATTGAGTTCAAGTCGCCTTAAATCCCCCTAGATGTCACGATGCGAGTAGATATATTGTAATATCTCACGAACACTATTTTATTAAACGGCAAGTGCGTAATAGTTAAACTAACATCCATATTAATACTAATATTAATATGAATATCAATACTAAACCACCGTTGGCATTAGTAATGATAAAATTACAATTTCCAACGGTAGATGTTAGATATTATTAGACAAGGAAAAGAAATGCAGGAACAGAAATTCAGCAAGAATTTATAATAGACTAAAATTTATTTACATTTAATATTTAATGAAAAAAAATCGCCACACATAATACAGTATTTATTATAGTAAAATAGAATAATGTAATTATAGCTATTTTAATTTTTATGATGAAGATACATCGATACGCTTAATTTAACATAGAGCTTACCATACCATTCCTTTATGGAAGACGATGTAATCAGTCCTAATAATAAAAATAACACCTCATATTTCATTATTTGTTATTTGTAATGGCACAAATATTAATACATATATCTGATTTAAATATCATGAATTTTATTTGATATCGTTGCTGGTGCAACCAGTAAATACAATTTGTATTATACTTAAATTAATTTCTTTTCAATTATTTTTATTATTATTTATGATATTTTTAGCGTATTTCCCTGAACGGTATCTTTGGACCTACTTTAATTGGTAAAAAGCTAGCGAGTCTTGCTTAAAAAGATATTGTTCAGCTACGAAAGTGTACATACACGATATTCTTTTAACACTTCGTGTGGATTTTGCCCACGCCAAAATGTGAACTAGATAAGAAGACGCAACTAATCTGACTTCAGTCTTTTTCTCTTACATTCTGCAGTAAAAAGAAAATACCTATTTAAATCTTTAATTCAGCGATCATATTAAGTTATTTTAAAAGAATTTGTTACGTCACAGTATCCATATAATTAACCTAAGAAATAATTCATTAGGAAATTTGTACAGAACGAGGTCATCTCTGTAAACTTCCCTGCGACCTTGCTTTGTCTGGCTAATGCAAAACCGTTCGAATTGATCGGTTCTAATACACATAACATGTTAAAATTTCGATTTTCTACAGGCACTGTTACAGTCAAACCTCGATTAGAATCATGCACATAAGATATGATTCCAAAGTTAATACGTTATAAATACTACGTGCTATCAATAATTAGTACGTAATATATTTCAATCGACGCTTAATTAATATGTAAGACTCAGAGTTGCAGGGTTATTAAGAGAAACAGGATTTTACCAACAAAATAGTTAAGTCAACCTACATGGGTTTTATCGTTTCTTTTATTAATACAATTGTCGATTACTACTACTTTAAATATCAAGATCACTTGACGACTTTGGGTGGAGCCGCAAGGCCACTATCGTAAAAAACATGTTAACTGTCTGATTTGAAATGTAGGTATAGAATCGAACGTTAATTGCCGTTTTATTTTAATAGTAGCAGAGCTTAAAAAGGAAACTACACGCCCATTCTCTAACTCCAAGTCAAATACAAATATAACAAATTACTTATTTTAAAATCGAGAAGCCGCTTTGTTTAAATCAACAATGTGGAGTGCGTTGTAATATTTTCGGCATAATTTACATAAACAGACAAACAAGAATTTACCAATTAAAAGATTTGATATAGAAATTATATTAGTTGCTAAGCACATGCATAAACTTACGATTCTTATCAGAATTATAGCTATAACAAAAACAACTTTTTATTTGATATATATTATAAGATTTTGGCCTGATTTACATTAAGTAAAAAATTTTTTAGTTTTTTTTAATCAACACTTATTCGATTTTCACCTCCCTTTGATAATGCTCAATTTAATCCCCTAATTAGCACTAGTCATAAATTCTTCTGATACAAAAACCACATTACAAAGAAAACATAATTAGTGTAAAATTTGTTGTAAAAACGTATGTGGCAAGCATTTGTCCAATCTTCCCAGGATGGAAATCACATAGAAAAAAAATGCCATAATGATGACTGCATTAATCCAACTATTGGTTAAGGTAATGTGGACTATATTTGTCTTATAGCCGAAGAAAAACGAATTGGCTTCTGTTGTTTATTAACAGATGTTTGATTCAATATTAATTCAGAAAATTTGATTTCTGTAACTTGTAATTCGTACAAGACCTTGGTATTTGAAAGAATCCCATTCGTCTTTTCGAGGAGCAGCTGTACTGTAGACTGCACGGTAAAATCGATATAAAATTGCAAACTGTAGAACAAACCTGTTAGAACTATAACCTGTTCGAATATTCTAATCATTTTAGATAGTTTAGGGACTGATATAGCACAGGGGAATACGTTGGTTGAGTGTTGTCATAGTTCAATATACTTTATATCTTACAAATTTAATTTTATAACGATATTTCTACCGAAGCCGAAAGAACGTCGCGTAAACGTACAATCGTAAACAATGGTTTAAGTTATTTTAGAAAATTATTACAGAATACTTTCAACTAATGATGTAATTTATATCAACAAGCAGCACTACTTTACAGAACTAGGTTGTTCGTAAAATCGAAGTAAAATATAATAAAGTTATAAAAGTAATTAATACTATAGCAAGTCGATACGACCCAAATTGAATGTTTCTTTTTTGCTTTATAGATCTTAAAGAAATAAGAATTATACCTTATATTTACTTCATGCAATTAATTGCATCTTAACATTGTCTTATTGTTAAAGTTTCATTTCAAAACAATTAAAATAATGTTGCGTAGGTAGTAACATTTTGGAAATCTCTCTAATATACAAACGAATATCTAATTCTCTCATCTCATAGATGGCATCACATTCTAAGAAAATCGTATATTATATATAAGATCAATTTTATGCTGAACTACTATATTAAAATGAGGAATTAATTTCTCGTATTTAAAATGGAGGACTTTTATATACAATCTGGAGGACGTCCTTTTGCTTATTCTTTACGCGATTTCAACAACAGAAAAGTTTATATTTATACGTAACATTACTTTTCATATTCACTCAAAACGGTTTTCACAGATTACATGGCCGTTATTATATTTTTTATGTGTTAGTTCCATTCACGTCGATTTTGTGCGAGACGTGGTTTTCTATGAGATTTTCAATTCAATGTTTCTGGATGATCTAAAAGTGCTGCTTCTGTTTTGATAGTAAACAATTTTACGCTGTTGGTAAGAAAGTTAGTTTACGACAATTATTTGTATGGATCATGGTAACACTGACCAATATCGCCTACTGAGAGAATTTCTTAGTTGATTTAATGTGGAAAACACGCTGTCACAACTTTAAACAAACTTTCTATTACGTGAAGAATAAATAAACCTTGGAAGATATAATATACAAAAATTTTAAAATATCATGCTATGCATAAAGGGTACTTTGTACTAAAAACATCAAGAAAATGCGTCAGATCACTTTTCGCATCGATATTCCAAGAATTTAATCGTGTAAATTTTTGAGTTACTTCAATTATGCTAATAACCTCTAAAAAAATTAAAATCTCACATTTGAAATTTTATTCAAACTACTAACAAAAAAAAACTCATTTTTGTTGTGATATGAAAGATTTAGTGAAAATTTAACACATGGGAATAAAAATTACTTTTAGTAATATTTTAATTTTGACTATTCCTAAAAATGCAGTTTATTTCAAACAAATAGTATCGCTAGTTCTGATTTGAGTTTGTTTAATTTTCATATAACTAATGACATATTTGTTTTTAAAGCGAAGTCACAAAATTTCCGCATTTAATGGCGATCAGTTTCTAAATTTGTCAAAAAAAACAGGCAGACTCTTTAAACCGATCTGAAACTGAAGACATAAAACGATCCCGTCACTTAATCACCAATTTTATAAAATTGCCTCATTTCTGTAGTAAAAATTTCAGTATTTGGTTCATATAGTGACCTCTTACCACGAATAGCGTAATTTTAAATGTTACTTCTTTCAAAGACAAATTGTTATGCTATATTAAACGGATACAGTATATTATGCGGAACTGTATAGTTTTTATAGAGTACTGCATTAAAATAAGGTTATTCGATTCAGACTTAAAGGTGATACCTGTCGTTTAAAGTAAGAGAAAATTGGAAACTAATTGTGGTGCCCATAGATGTCGCTTTGTGTATTTAAAATCTGGAATTGATATACGTATTATAATTTCAAGCGCCATCTTAGTTGCCTAAATTTACTTTTCTTGTTTATTCAAAAACTAAAGAAGATGAAAAGATGCAGTTAAGCCGAATCAAATTAGATATCATCTTGGATGTTAATTCTTGCGTTCAAAACAATGTAATAATTTTATTTACCATTTCAGGATTTGTACTTTTTGATAGTCTTGGTCACAATAATAGAATAAATAGTAGTTATTTACCGAATGAATTCTAACGTAGATTACAAATCATAATACACTACAAAAATTATTCGAGGTTTTCTCTGTTCTGACAACGACGCCCACGTTGTCATCTGCGAAGCACATCGTGATCTCATAACTAATTCATCAACATTTTATGTTGCAAAATACGCTCAAAAATAAAGAAAACTTAATAGCCGGCAGATAACAAATTACACATGGCAATATTAAAGATTAAGGTACTCCAATGATTTTTACTTATAGACTAAAAAATTTACAATTTCACAATTTTAAATAAACTTTCTCTTAAATTAAACGCAAGTTAACAATTTGAGAATTACAATACACAGAGATTTTAAAATGTAATACATTACTGCTTAGTAACAGCACTTTAGATCAAAATTATAAAGAAATGTGCCAAAGTAGTTTGCACATTTAAATTTTCTATAATTTAATTAAATAAATTAGTCTTAATAATTTGCATCAACGTAATCTTCAAAGAAATTGGGATCGTTACCTTGAAATTT
Source organism: Trypoxylus dichotomus (assembly GCA_023509865.1). NCBI lineage: Eukaryota > Metazoa > Arthropoda > Insecta > Coleoptera > Scarabaeidae > Trypoxylus > Trypoxylus dichotomus. The sequence continues at coordinate 38,207,620 of CM042074.1, read as the reverse complement.
AGTTACTCATTTGTTGAAAACTTTTGAAAAACTTATTTGAGTTTGATGCGAAACTCCAGGCCCTCCTAATGTCCTTTATGCCTTTCAAAAAAGTAAAAGTGAATTATTTTGATTTCGATCATAAATGAAAAATATAATTTATTTCCAAATAGATCATAGCCGAACCTATAGATTTGGGCTTACTTAGGTGTCAAATAAACGCAAACCAAGGTACTACATATTAAATTAGGAACACCTATTTACACTTTTAAAAGAAAACTTCATAGTTTCTTACAGCTGAGGTAATAGATTTGGCGTTAAACTGGTTCGGTTTAGCGGTGACATATAGTGTCATGAGCATGGGCTTTTGTGGGCCAAATTTATTATGTTACGGGCCATTTCCTTACTACTTACTTTTTACTATAAATACCATTAAACCAGGCACACTTAAAAGGTCGCCACATTGGTAGTAAATACGTATCGTTATCCATAATGCAGAAAGCGGGAGGAACGGTGGGAATTTTTGCTGTGAACATTGGTGCATGACTTTATTTGCAATAGTTCGTTTCTACTGTTGAAGTGAGGTAACATTCTATCTTTTTGCGCTCTATAAATGTATAACGTACGAAAGGGTAAAACACGAGTTGGTTAGTAGGCATTGAGCTAATTTGACATGGGGAAAATTCCGGAATTAAACAACAGAATTTCTAGAAATGAGCGTGGCGCCAGTCAGATGTTAATTACAAGTATGTCGGTTCAAGGTCGGAGCCTGGCGGATTTCTAGCCGCTTGTGTTAGTCCCGAAAGAGACCGTTTCGACTAGGTCGACGTTTCGACGAGATCGCACTCATCTTTCTCTGGACATTCCCATTCCACTAGCGATCGGAGATGAACTCATCTTCAAGGCGAGATCTCGTCGAAACCATTCCTTTCGGGACCAATAGCACACGCTGCCAGAAACTGCAGAATATTATTCCATATGTATATATGGAATGTAATGGTGATGCCTGGTAGTACAAACCGTAGGTACACATATAATATTAACGACTACTATTCCCCATGACTGCCGCCTTTGCTCTCTATGCTACGCTGAGAGATGAGTTCGGTACTGATAGTAATAGTGTATCTATACATTGATAGAAAGGTTCTATCGATAAAACTCCTATTGCAGAACGGCTATTTGCCTCTCGCATTCTTGTCTGCCTTATTTTATCCGCAATATGATATTACCATCTATAGGGGGAATTATAGTTCTCGATGAGTCGTCCTTTTCGAAAGTCCGGCCGAAACACTTTAGTCTCCTCTTTTTATCACCACTTCGTGTTCGGTTGTTCTTCGGACCTATATTGATGTCATATATTCCGGTGGCTCATCGTGCAAAATTATTTCTCTTAATGTAAATTGGTAAATTAAAATCTATATCCTTCTCCTTGAAGGTGTTTCTGTCTGTCAGGTATTGGCGAGATCCGCAAAATTTCGGCCCGTCCGACAAAATCTCGGCGATGTACTAGCCGTCTAGTTCGTCCGTTATGGCGCCCAAATATTCACCAAGAGACACTTCATATTCCGCTTCTCGCAACATGTAAATGGACGGAGTCTGTAACAAAAAAAGAATCAGTTTTATGCGTATTAGGTTGTTGTTGTATCTTTACTTGCGTTGTAGTACAGCACTCCTTCCTCCAATTTCTTGAGACAGATGTACAATTTCAGTCGGACTTGTGATGTTGTGTACGCTGCCAAAACCACCGTTCGTAACGGTTCGTACACCTCTTGCTTATATTCCCACCCGACTATTAACGTCTTCTCTCGTTTACGGGTTGAACGGTGTTAATTTAATTGCCTGCTTGATCATCATTTCGAAAAATATGGCCAGGACATTAACGATACTCGTCTTCCCCTGATTCTCCCACTGACCTAACTTGCCCCAGAAGCTGGTTATAGGGGGTCTTCCCAGCTGAGGAGACCGGGGTTTTTACATACCCCTTCGCGCTTCAACTCCACACCTTTCCAAGTATTTCTTTATATAGCTTTCATTTTCACCATCGGTCGTACAGTCGATCCGCCAGCTCCACGACTGCTGCTTTACTTTCAGCAACTACTTGATATAGCCGGTGAAAATGCCATCGGTCTTCGTGGCAATGATATAACATTGTTTTATGTCTATTGTTTTAACTCCATACCTCATAAATCTGCAGCATTTGGTAGCCTTTTTCCAGCGCTTTTCTCACCTACGTACCAGTTAACGCTCGTTGCATTCGTTTTCTGTGTATCTCTCGGCGCACGCGTAATACAGACGAAACATCAGCTTATTGTCTAGCGCAGGATGATAGAAGTCGATGTCTGGACACTGCTCGCCCACCAATACCTCGGGATGGCCTACCGAATATTTTCCGTACTTGTTTACCCAGGGATAGATTTATTTTAAAAACTTAACTGAATATATGACAATAGTTGCCCTAGCTCCGATGCTCCGCCAGAGGAACTACACCGGATGTCCTCAACTTAACAATACATAATAAACGCAAATTTAGCTAACTCAGTCTATACTAATCTTAAGGTAATATAAAGATAATGCGGGCCTAGCCCGCTACCTACTTAGCTTAGACGTAAATATTGTATTATACTAAATTCATTATTAAAAACATAATACAATAATAACACGCTTTCTTTTCTAATGGCTCCCGTTTCCTAAGGGTTGGCATTCTCTCTCCTCCGGGATGGTGGTTAACGGTCATCCCGCTGTCAGGTATCGTGTCGAGATACCTGAAACAATGGGAGGCCGGTAATCACAATTCTCATCAAAATGATGTCTACTATCACTCTCTCTGTCTCGCTTTCATTCAACATGTCTGCGGATACACATCGTTGTCGTTGTTCATCTTCTCTCATACAGATATACTATATCACGTCACCCCTTTCGAGGTTTGTCGTCTTCACTTTGCAAAATTCGCACGTATTTCGCGCCTTTTAGATCTGAGGACCAGATAGTACCGCGGAGCCGCCAGCTCTATTCCGCAAGACGCTCGCGCTGAACCATACGGAACCGTCCCCTGCCTTTCAGACAACGGAGCCCCACGCCAAACCAGGGATACAGCGGGCATACGTCCACATACTTTATTTCATCTCTGGGACAGACTTTATAATATATTCTTATTCGACCAGTCCTGCCGCCGTAAAACGCTTTTCGCGGATTCAGAGATAATTGTACGAATTCACTCTATCTATAGGCTTGTATTTTAGCGTGTAGGTTGTTCCGCTTTTTTTCCAATAGAACTTGTTGGGTCTAATTAATTAGGAATTAGCATTATTACTGTTTTAGGAAAAGTGACGATTTATTATTATTATTGTGATTATTATTATTATTACTATTATTATTATTATTATTATTATTATTATTATTATTATTATTATTATTATTATTATTATTATTATTATTATTATTATTATTATTATTATTATTATTATTATTATTATTATTATTATTATTATTATTATTATTATTATTATTATTATTATTATTATTATTATTATTATTATTATTATTATTATTATTATTATTATTATTATTATTATTATTATTATTATTATTATTATTATTATTATTATTATTATTATTATTATTATTATTATTATTATTATTATTATTATTATTATTATTATTATTATTATTATTATTATTATTATTATTATTATTATTATTATTATTATTATTATTATTATTATTATTATTATTATTATTATTATTATTATTATTATTATTATTATTATTATTATTATTATTATTATTATTATTATTATTATTATTATTATTATTATTATTATTATTATTATTATTATTATTATTATTATTATTATTATTATTATTATTATTATTATTATTATTATTATTATTATTATTATTATTATTATTATTATTATTATTATTATTATTATTATTATTATTATTATTATTATTATTATTATTATTATTATTATTATTATTATTATTATTATTATTATTATTATTATTATTATTATTATTATTATTATTATTATTATTATTATTATTATTATTATTATTATTATTATTATTATTATTATTATTATTATTATTATTATTATTATTATTATTATTATTATTATTATTATTATTATTATTATTATTATTATTATTATTATTATTATTATTATTATTATTATTATTATTATTATTATTATTATTATTATTATTATTATTATTATTATTATTATTATTATTATTATTATTATTATTATTATTATTATTATTATTATTATTATTATTATTATTATTATTATTATTATTATTATTATTATTATTATTATTATTATTATTATTATTATTATTATTATTATTATTATTATTATTATTATTATTATTATTATTATTATTATTATTATTATTATTATTATTATTATTATTATTATTATTATTATTATTATTATTATTATTATTATTATTATTATTATTATTATTATTATTATTATTATTATTATTATTATTATTATTATTATTATTATTATTATTATTATTATTATTATTATTATTATTATTATTATTATTATTATTATTATTATTATTATTATTATTATTATTATTATTATTATTATTATTATTATTATTATTATTATTATTATTATTATTATTATTATTATTATTATTATTATTATTATTATTATTATTATTATTATTATTATTATTATTATTATTATTATTATTATTATTATTATTATTATTATTATTATTATTATTATTATTATTATTATTATTATTATTATTATTATTATTATTATTATTATTATTATTATTATTATTATTATTATTATTATTATTATTATTATTATTATTATTATTATTATTATTATTATTATTATTATTATTATTATTATTATTATTATTATTATTATTATTATTATTATTATTATTATTATTATTATTATTATTATTATTATTATTATTATTATTATTATTATTATTATTATTATTATTATTATTATTATTATTATTATTATACCATTTAATGAGGAGGAACTCAGAACGGTAATGGGGTCCCTTGCTCAAAGGAGAGCACCAGGACCGGACAACATTACAAACGAGATCCTGAAATTGGTATACCAGCATAGCCTACATCTGTTGCTGGATATGTACAACGAGTGCCTGGCCGCGGGAGTTTTTCCCATATGTTGGAAGGTTGCCAGATTGGTGCTAATCACTAAAAGCAGGGAGATCCGGATGACCCATCTACATACCGCCCTCTATGCATGCTGGACACGGCGGGTAAGGTTCTGGAGAGGCTTATACGAACAAGATTGCAGGCAGTGATGGAGGATGCTGGGGTTTGTCGCCCTGACAGTACGGATTCCGCCGGGGAAGATCAACTGCCGACGCTCTACGGGAAGTTTGTGATGCGGTAACCAGAGCAGAGGACCACAACCACTACTCGCGTCGAATCGTTCTTCTTGTTACCTTAGACGTCCGGAAATGCATTCAATTCGGCAAGATGGGTGGATATACTGAATGCTTTGGAGCACTCCTTTCGGGTGCCGCCGTACCTTTTGCGGATGATTGACGACTACCTGCGGAATCGTTCCATCATATACGATACGAAGCAGGGTCGATGCAATGATAAGGTGACGTCTGGGGTTGCCCAAGGATCTATTTTAGGACCGGATTTCTGGAATATCCTATATGACGGACTCTTGAGGCAGGAAATGCCCGAGGAAGTGACTCTTGTTGGGTATGCGGACGACATCGCACTGCTCATTACTGAGCGGGATGTAGAACTAGCACAGCTCAAACTTAACCAAACCATGAGGAGGGTAACTCATTGGATGGAAATGCATGGTTTGAGTCTAGCACTTAACAAAACTGAGGTCGTCATTCTATCTAAGAAGCAGATAGACACAATCGTACCTTCGCGTGGGGGGATGTGGAAATTTTCACCAGCCCAACAGTTAGATACCTTGGAGTGATGATTGACACCAAAATGACCTTTCGTCACCAGATTTTACGTACTGCCGATAAGGCGGCGAAGATGGTTGCGAACTTGAGTAGGTTGATGGCTAATGTTGGTGGTCCTCGCCAAAGAAGCGGAGGTTATTGATGTCGACAGTTCAGTCGGTCTTACTGTACGGCTCCGAGGTGTGGGCGGACGCGCTGAGCAAGGAGATGTATCGTAAGAGACTGGCCCAGGTGCAGAGAAGGGCTGCACTGAGAGTTGCCTCGGCGTACCGCACTGTGTCGGAACCGGCGGTCCTAGTGGTAGCGGGAGTCATCCCAGTGTCGCTCCTTGCTCAGGAAAGGAAGCGCATATATATGAGGAGACGTGCAGGTGAAGAACGAGTCGCCAACGAAAGAGACGCCACATTAGAAGCATGGCAACGACTTTGGGAGACGGACGGAAGAGGGCGCTGGACTGCGAGACTGATCCCGCGCCTCCGCCCTTGGATCTCTAGAACCCATGGGGAGGTGGATTATTACCTGACTCAGTTTTTGACCGGTCATGGCTATTTCAAATCGTATCTGCACCGAATGGGTAAGACCGAGACTGGAACATGTTTGTATTGTCCAAATGAGGTAGATGATGCGCACCATACCTTCTTCTTATGTGAGAGATGGGCGGAACCAAGACGGTTACTCGAAATGGAGATCGGCGAATTTACGATCGACACAATTATAACGAAGATATCAGCCAATGAAAATTGCTGGACAAGTTTAACGCGATACGTTCAATATGTCCTGCGCACGAAGAAAGGCGATTTGGACCGCAACATGGAAAGAGAATTGCTCTAATTCGAAAGTCCAGTGGAGCGTGGCCTTTGTACAGCAAACTAGACACAGCCCGAACTAAAGTGATTAACGGGTGGTGGCTGGTAAATCCTCTATTGAAGGAGTCCGAGTATTGATGCTTATTATTATTATTATTGTTATTATTATTATTGTTATTATTGTTGTTATTGTTATTGTTGTTATTGTTGTTATTGTTATTGTTATTATTATTACTATTATTACTCATGGTACGTGCAATATGTACCGCGCAAAAAGAAGGGAATTGCAGCATAGACAGAGAATTGTTATAATTCCAAACCACGACGGAGTGTGGCCTTTCTACAGCCAAACGCATAGACTCCAGCCCGAAGTAATGTGATAAACGGTTCCGGACTGGTGTCTAGAAGAAGAGGGGTGTTTTAGTTGGTAGTCCTCCTTCAGAGGGAGGTGCAACATAACTAGTATAGATGGATATACTAGTATGCGTCAATGCATTTCACCTCCGCAAAAAAAAAAAAAAAAATTATTATTATTATTATTATTATTATTATTATTATTATTTTTATTTTTATTATTATTATTATTATTATTATTGTTATTATTATTATTATTATTATTATTATTATTATTATTATTATTATTATTATTATTATTATTATTATTATTATTATTATTATTATTATTATTATTATTATTATTATTATTATTATTATTATTATTATTATTATTATTATTATTATTATTATTATTATTATTATTATTATTATTATTATTATTATTATTATTATTATTATTATTATTATTATTATTATTATTATTATTATTATTATTATTATTATTATTATTATTATTATTATTATTATTATTATTATTATTATTATTATTATTATTATTATTATTATTATTATTATTATTATTATTATTATTATTATTATTATTATTATTATTATTATTATTATTATTATTATTATTATTATTATTATTATTATTATTATTATTATTATTATTATTATTATTATTATTATTATTATTATTATTATTATTATTATTATTATTATTATTATTATTATTATTATTATTGTGATTATTATTATTATTATTATTATCACTGTATTGAACTTAATCCAAAAAGTAAAAGGACCCTCAGCAAGAACTTTGAAGCAGATATTTGAAATGATTTCATTGTATGATTAGGCAATTAGCAAATTAGTCATAATATAATGGATAACAGTCGAATATAACAGATTCCAAATGCGTTCGGAGTCAATGCACCTCAAATCCGGGAGAAAGCGATCGCACTAATTGGTAACGTTGCCTACGGACGGAGAACTTAACGTCACGCTATATCCGAAGAAAGGCGCCGAAACAAAGAAACGTATGGACAGGAGTTTCCTGACAAGAATGGTGACCGCTTGCTCTTCAACGAAAGTGAATCTAAAGGCGATCGTGTAACACATTAGCTATGCTAACGCAATTTTTATAACGGTGCCTTAAGGAATAACTATTACTGCTGCACTATATAACCGACTTCCGATAACATAATTGGACAAGAAGAAAATATTTAACGCCTGGTAATGCATTACATATATAACCGTCTAATAAATACTGAATACTAATTATTTATTATAGTAACAATATTTTCGTTTTATATACCGCTTTCCCAGATATAATTTTTATAACACATATTCTATAAAAATCATCGTTTTACCAATCATTGCTTACCAACAATATAGCTTAGCATATACATATATATTGTGGTGGAAAATCTCAGGCTCGTTAAAATTTTTAACTGGGTTCTTTGAATTAAAATTTTGACTTATTTATTTTGAATAAAGTGAAAATGTTTTCTAAATTAAAATACCAAATGTAAAGTTTTTTACAAAACAAAATGTTTTTACAGAAAACCTAAGGCAATCCCTGACTAGCTAAACTTGAAATATTCTAATTAATTTACGAAACTAGGTATGAGATCGAAAGATAGAATTAATTTTGAAGAACTTAAGAAGATTCAACGTCTATAACCTGTGAAATCGTAGTCACTGGCTCGGCTTTAGGATGGACTGGCCTTCGGCTTCTAACGTAAGTGTCCGGAACTTCCAAATTTTGTATGTAGTATCAACTGATACACTTTATTATCGAATATAATACGAAGATATTTATAAATTTACGGAGTTATATGAAAAAAATAACGACTTATTCTTTCTTAGGAGAAAATATGCCAACATCTCTCTCTTTTGTTCCCGATCTTCATCTGACTGTTCTTCTTTTGCTTTATATCCATGGCAACGCATTGGTTCGCCTGTATGGTAGGCCACTCAGTGCATATACACATACTCGATATGTGTGACATAAAGCAAATTGCTGCCAGTCGTGCCGTCCTTTCGTCGCACGAGAAATTTCGATTTTATGAGTACAATTTCGCAATAATGCATATTCATACAATGAAATTGAAATGTGTGAGTAGTGTATATTAAACGTCTTTTAAAGATGAAATTTTGAAATATTTATTTATATAAGAAACATGTTTACGAAAGGCGATTTTTTTAACAAGAAAAATTGTAAATATTTAGTTATTAAAGGATACCCAAAGTAGATATCTATAATACCTTTAAAAGAAACCTGTACATATTGAATATTTGTGTTTAAAATTTCACAAAGATTTTGGAGAACATCAACCAAAATAAAAATTAACGGCGTGCACCAAACAGTGATGAAAAATATATCTGCAATAGGTGAACTAGTAAAATTATAGAAGAAATTCATTGGTAAATTAAGGACAACAATTTATATCATTACTATATATGTTATATAGATAAATATTGTGGTGGGAAATCTCAGACTCAATTAGAATAGAAAAACAATTAATTTTTAAAGCTTTGACAATTTTAAGTCTTTTATATTTGAAAGGTACGCACACCCAAGCACTGAATTTTAGATATCCTGGAACTCTGGCAACTCCAATTGATGGATGTGTAACATCTAAATTTTTCTCTGAAGAGACAACTTCGACATCAGTTAGATTGACGCTGTTGTTATTTAATCACCCATTGTTCCCAGGGGCAATGTCACATTCAAACAAAACTCTAGAGTATGATTCAGCAGCCACGTTCCCATTTCTATCCTGGAAATAGGCTAGAAGCACTCCTTGAGAATCCCAGAATACGGTAAGCATAGCCTTACCAGCTGAGAGCACAACCTTGGTTTTCTTTGTTGGCGGTGAAGAGGGATGTTTCCATTGCATTGGAGCACGCTTTGTTTCGAATTGGTAGTGGTGCCCCCATAACTCATCACCACCAACAATCCTGTTAAGCATGCCCTCCCCTTCCTCTGCGTACAGAGAGACGTGTTGCAAGAACAAGCCCATTCAAATCCATCTGTGTTCTTCGGTCAGTTGACTAGGTACCCACAGTGAGTAAACTTTTCAAAAGCTCAAACGATCGTACATCAGTTCGTGGACTAAACCATGAGAACACCCTATTACAGTTTCTATGCTGTCTATTATTACCCGCCTATCAGTTCGAATCATCTCTTCCATTCGTCTGTAGTGTTGCATCTGTCGCAATCTGAACGGGGCAGCCACTTCGTTGATCGTCAACAATTTTCAAGCGTCCTTGAGGGAATTTCTCGACCCAGTTATACACGACTTTACGCGACAAACACTTTTCACTGTAAATAGGAGACATTTCCTTATGGATACCTTTTGCAGAAAGTCCTTTTAGACAGCAGAAAATGCACAACAACACGATCTTCTTCAACAGTATAGGGTCGCCATTTTAACACTGCTCGCGTACGTGCACAGAAACTGTCACTTGAGTATTATAAAGCTGGATTGTACTCACACCTAGTGACAAATAGGAAAATAGCTCACTGCTATTTTCAGCTTTCCCACAGCAGTTTGTGTCTTATTTATTGACTTTCCCTCGTATATACAATGCATTTGATCTCGGTGAAATTTTAAGTTTTAAAAGGATAGTTTCAAAAATGAAAGAAACAAGCTGGCTTGAATTTTGTAACGGTAGGATTGACATATATAAAGCCTAACTTCAATAACTGATAGTAGTGAATCAGTAATAAGACAATCTTTACTAGAAACAAATCTTCAACATGTTTAATAGAAATAATAGAAATTAAATTACAACGAATGGCGTTTTGACATCTGAATATTCACTTTTCGTGCTGTTATGAGTTTTCCTCTTTTGAACATGTTTTCAATTTGTTAAATTTAGTAATGCATTTGTCGAATTTAATAGTAAATGTCAAATATTTGAAATTGAATATTTTGATTATTTTCTATCTTTAACATATATTCTCTGTTCGAAGCTTAAAAACTATTTTAAGTTCCTATAAAACTAAGTATTGGCGAGTAAAACATAAAACCACACCTGAAATTTTAATAAATACTACACATAATATTTAGTGTTCAATTTTCAATCCTATGTTCAGTTGAGAAAAACTGCAAAGCGTAGAAAGCTCATGTTCAAAGATAAAACTCGCAGGAATTGACGCTTCATACTTTAGTTTCATTGACATTTGAAACTTTGAATTGAAAAGTTCTCTTTTGCTCACAGTAGCTCTAAAGTCTTTTGCAGTTTTTAAATACATCCAATACCTTATATATAATCTCCACTGAAGATGTTTTCTAAATGTTTTTAGTATATATATATATATATATATAATCCTTTAAGGTTGCTGTGTTAATTGTTACAAAACAGTGACATAAATCGTTTAAACCTTATCCTATTACAGTTATGCGATAACGTATTTTAAAATTTGTAAATTCAATTAATGCTTAATTATTACCTACATACATAGATCGCAGTAGACCCTACCCTACCTATTGGTAGACACGCACGACTTATGCGTTACCATCTAAGAATATTAATAACTTAAAACCAGTAAAAGTGAAAGTTACAACAGAACTGAATGACGAATATGATCCATTGCGTCAACGCGTAATCAACAACAATATTTGGGGATTCCCGATCCATTATCATAGCTATTTGACCGTACGTATAAGTTTCATAATCAATTCATTTGCATTTATATATTTTATGTATATTTACTGTTATAAAACATCTCTCTTCAATTTGCTCTTTTGAATACATAAGGATAGAACAGAACCATAAAAAAGGAAGACGTATATTAAGTTACGTTAAGTGTGTCATATTTCTAAGGTAGAACATACAAGAAATCCGGACAAGTTTTAATTTACCTTTACCGAATTTTTTAAACTTTACTTATGGCACGATTCAGAGAAAACAAACACCACACTGTGGCTGCCAACCGTCATATTAAACATACATATATAGGATGCCTACCTACAGTGTAGATAAGACAATTCCTTTTCTGAATAATTTCGAGAAAAGAAAAATTTCAGATAAAAAGCATTTAGAGACAAACTCTGTATGATATAAAATATATGTTTAAGTATACAGGATATTCAAGTTTCGCTCACATGATACAATTTTTTTCTTTTTACGAAACACTATCAGCCTTACCTATAGTTGGAAAGTTAGTGGTTTGTTAAAACGCTATTAGCTAGTAGTCACTACGTAGCCATTAGGACCCTACTAAGATGCTATTACCCCACTATATCCATAAACGTATAATTAGTGACCACTCTTAATATGATGTTAACAGCGAAAATGACGTGACAGCAGGAGAAAGAACATTGTATAGTGTACAGAAGTGCATGAATTATCTTTGGCGCGTATTTTATATGTTATAGGTACAAAATGGAAATGTATTTCGACAGTAGTAATTTATAAGGCAAAGATATTTTAATTGAATAAATTTAATGTTACCATTTTATGATATTAGCGTGTGATAATAATATAAGGGTAATAACACTATTCTGTGCTTTTATATCTTCGAGTAGCTTCCAACGAAGGTAGTTTGCATCACCATGAAATTCATAAATAAAACTTACGGCACAAGATTCAGCACAACTTGAACCAGGAGTGTTGTATTGCACAGCGAAAAGCATCTGAGAACATTTGCTGTATATGTATAGGTACACTACCGTTCATAAGTTTGATCGCATCTAATATATTGTGTTACACTTAGAACTATTCTGGGAAATTTATATTAGTCTTCTTAGAATGACATTTAGAATTTAATGTTGATCATATATATTCATAACAATAAAGCTTATCTGCAAAATCAAAATAATGTATTCGTTTTAAAAGGAGGGATTGGTTACTGAAACGCGCCCCAGAATATTGCATTGTAGACGAAACAAATGTTTCAAATAGAGAAACTGCTTAACTTCAGAGCAGAAAGCGAAGTGAAAAACCCGATCAACGATGGAATGAGACTACCAGTACATCCGAATGAATTTCCTAAGAAATCTCCCAAAATCGGTCATAGCAGTAAGGAAACCACGGCTAAGTTCTACACAAAAACGAAAAAGGCTAAATTGAGGAAAAGCTCACGTAAACTGAAGTGTGAATGATTGGAAAAATGTGTTATGGACGGACGAATAGAAATTCTAATTATTCGGTAGTAAACATCGCACGTTTGTTCATTGCCGTCCTGGAGAAACAATGTCGACGACTGTATTTCAAACACAGTGAAACATGGAGTAGGAAACATCAAGATGTGGGATTGAGGCGATAGGATTGGAAAATTGGTTAAAGTAGATGAAAGAATGACAAAAGATGTGTATTCGAGAATCTTAGAAAACGATGCGGTACTAACTGCATATGAATTAATTCGGGAGGGATGATTTATCAGCAAGATAACTAAACACAGCGCAAAGATGTATTAGGGTAATTAATGCTTATTTTCAAGACAAATCTTCTGCAGGTGTCCTATCCTTAATGAAGTGGCCGCAACAGAGCCCTTCTACCAATTGAGTTTTTCTGGGATCACTTGGATCGTGAAATCCGACTAGTAAAGCACTATTATGGAACGCTTTGCAGGAAATGTGGTACACTATAGACGAATCGTATTTGGAGCGATTAGTTCTAAGGATGTTACGTATCTGTCAGGCAATAATTAAAGCAAAAGGTGGTTACTTCGAAGAAACATTATAACAGTATATATTTTATTAGAATGTACTGTTTTGTCAATAAAACAATTAGTTAATGAGTAAAGTTTGCTTCTTTAATAAATTTCTCGCAAAGATTATCTGTCTAGTTTATTTTGTTATTGTATATCGCGCGATCAAACATGAACAGTAGTGCATGTATATTTGATATCTGAGGTTTTCGCGGGTTTATGTGTGATCTTGAAAAGAACTGGTGCTATGTTTCGGCAGAGTTTCATCTACCGTCAGGTGATACTTACTCGTTGACGAACATTGTCTAACTGCAGTTTGCTGATGCTTACGAAATGTAGGTTTTTTTTTTAACAACTGATATCTTAAATGACAGAGTTGTGACCTAGATTTTGTTCGATTAAGCATTTCTTTCTTTTTTCAGCTGTATATCGAAAGTAGTCTAATAATAATATCGACCAGTGTGAGAGGATGTAAAGAATGGGAAAATTTCTTTCAAATACAGATACTCAAAAACTATAAATAATTTTGTTTCCACCTTGATTTGTTCTTTTGAAGACTACTTGATGATGAAAATAACTTTTATTTTCAAATTAATAGGGGATATTTAATTTTTTCACTCTTTTTTCAAAGATATTTCTTGTCTATTTATTAAGATAATGACGTTATGTTACGTTTTCCAGGCACTTTCTTGGTAGAAATACACTACCGTAGTTTTTTGTTTTTCTTAAAAAGAAACATGGTTGGCTGTGACTTGGAATCGTTATTTTTTCTTCATTATATAATAGGAGAGTCGTTCATCATTCTCTTTTATAATTTTTAACACTTCCTATAATAACACCGAAATTTGGACACTCCATACGCAGTTGAGGAATTGTACACATGATATAATTTTCAACTCGTCTATATTCAAGCACAACCGTATAAGCAGAGACGATCTTCTCTCAAACAGAAAGAGAAATTTGCGTTTATCGCATAAATTTACATGTGATAATATCAAGACGAGGATAAAGCGAGGAAGTTATACTACTCTATTGTCCAATTATAATTGCGCCTCTTGTGTCAATTGTGCTATAATGTCAAAATAAAATTTTACTCTGTGTTTAGTTATCATTTCTCATCCCTCGTTAGTTCTTTCATGTTGTAAACTATATCAATATTGCACAAGAAAAAAATATTCTTTCATTGTTTTATTACCTAAGCTTTTTAAAAAATTGGCTGCCATGCGCTTGCGTACGTAGATGATGTTTAGAACTTTTTATTTCTTTCACTGCGATTTATCCACTTGTTCTTTAATAAGATTTAAATACCTTAAGCACCTGGTGTAACGGTAAAACGGTGTAAAATCAATCTGAGTGCTATCAAGCGCGCGATAAGCTCTGTACCTGATGAATGACATCGGCATTATAGATTTGAGCGTTGTATTTGATAAGTATCCAAAATTAACGAAACACATTATTTCAACGTACAACTTTGCATGCCATTCACTTGGCTTTACCATCATATTATGCAAGTACTATACTTAAAACCCTTTTCTACCCACTGCATTTCTCTTCAGTATTACATGTTACATTTCTTAAATAGCTTCGTTGGTGAAATCTATTCCCCTAATGCAACAGATGATAATCCACGATATGTCATCTTGAAAAGGATTAAGTATTAATGTTTTAATAAAACTTACCAATAACTAGCCAGATTCTCTTACTGGTTTGTCTCACGTCCATGTGCTGTTCTTAGATCAGATATGCGGTGTGTGGATCTGTCTCAAGAACCAACTTTATAGGGTAAAGACGTTTTCTTAATTTGCGCAATTCATTTCATAATAGACGTAATCACGTTGTCAATTAATGTTTCTTTATATAGTCCGTTCGTACCTTAACATTCAGCATGGCTCTTATGAAAAATGCGAACGCGGTTGCCACGTTGTGTCAAAATTAAGCTACTCATACTAGTACAAAATCGCGCACCTCTGCTCAGATTGAGAAGATAAACTCTCCCTTAATAGGAAGAGGGAGTAGCATTCCATAAGAGCCATACTGAATTTTAAGGTGCGAACGAACTATACAAACATAATCTGAGTAAAGTCAACGACGGGGGGTATCTACAATTCTAAGTTCCCCTATTATAGCTATAACCATGATGTAGTAGGGTAACAACGAAGTACTGCTTACGATAAACTGACTGTAAGGGAATACTGCAGCGAGAGAAAATAACGGGAGACGCAGATACGTATTATAACCGTAGACTTATTCAGATTATGTCTATATATTAAGTGACTAAGTAAGTGTCTCCCCCTAGGAGACTTATCTTTGCTTGCGCCTCATTGAAACGAATTTATACGCGCTGATTAACGAGTATGTCTACATTCGCATTCTAATGTAACTCTTGATCTAGCTAATTATTTGCTGACTGGTTACTGGTTCTATGAAATACTTATCTATTTTTTTAAACCGTTATTAGACTGTATTTACAAGAAAAAAAAATATTTTTAAATCGTCACCACTTTGTAAAGACATACTTACATACCTTAAAGATTTATATAATGCTTGTATGTATTTTACATTTTGTAGCTCTACATATATATTAACAATTTATAAATCGCAGTTTCGTAAAATTGTGTTCATGTTTATGTTCATATTTATTAAAAATTTGATGGTACACAACACCGTTATTACATAATGTTACGTTCAAAAGAAAAAGACAATAAAACGTTAAGGCTGAAAAAATATTTTGCTAACGGTAGTTCTATGTTAAAGTTTCCTTTTCTCCATCATAGAAACTTATCCACATCAATTTTATGCTTTTTTCACTGCCAGACAGGTTTCTATCTTATGTCATCGTAATTACAAACTTGGTGTTTCCACTAATCTTCATGTATTATATCTTTTTCCTACATTTGCTGATGTGCTCTTAACTTTTATTATGTCGTTGAAGAATTTGAGATCGTTAGGAATCCCTTCCTATTTTTTTAAACTATTTCGGGGAAGTTATTATTCTTATATTTATTGATAATATGCTTTGCTATATTATCAAAAGATTTAGAAAATGGTTTTTTTGTTAATTATTTAAGCACATCAACACTATAACTCTTTATAAAAAGGCGATACAAATAATTTAAGTAATTCGCAGCCCACTCACTGCTTTCTCCATAACCGACTGACCAACTACAACTTTTTCTTAAAGTATCGTGTAATTAGTTGCTATCAACAAGATTTCCTTATGCTATCTTGCAAGCTATATTCTTATTGTACTGGAAACCATATACTATACAGGGCTCTATTTTATCTGTCGAAGACATTCGATAGCATACAGCATTCCGAATTAATGTATAAAAGATACTGTTTTATTATGGTTTAAATCTTGAACTGTGGACAACAGGCAGTTGAAATCAATTTTAATAGCACCAATACGCATCCTAATTTCATTGCTATAGATGTGCCTCAAGGTAGCACTTTGGGGCCATCGTTTCTTGTAATTTATTTTGATGATATAATAAATTACACTGACCATACTTTGTTTGTAATTGTAAGATTTGCGCGTGAGATCGTCATCGATAATAGTTCCAATAGTTTTTAATTATAGCAAAACCAATATAGTGCTTTTCAAAACTAAACAAATGAATTATTCTAGTATTTTACTACTTAACAACCATGACTACATGTGTAATATTCAGGCCATCTTTTAAGCTTGACTATCGGTGACGGGCTTAAGTGGAAAGACCATATAAATCTGGTTTATTGGAAAGTTCTTTTTGCTTTTGGTGGCAAGTACTACGTGACCATCTAAAATTTGGCGTTATTCTATGAAGTAGCATCTGGTCTTCATCACTCAGAAGAATCTTTTACGTATAACGTTACGATTAAAGTATAATACCACGCAGAAGCTATTTCAAAGCTAATAACTTTCTAACTGTATTTGCAACTTACATCTTCCAGTGTTTAATTTTCTTATTTAAACCGAAACATGTGTTTGGATAAAATGTTTTTTACATACCCACTATACCCCACACAAAACCAACCACTTTCAGCCCAAACACAGATTAGTATTAACTGGAAGTTGTGTTAATTACGCAAATTTAGTTTTTTTAACAACTTGCCGTATGCAATAAAACGAATAAACAATTTTTCTGTTTTCAAAAAATCAGTATTTGAGCTGCTACTAAATCTTAAGCCATACAGTGTAGGAGAGTTCCTTAATATTGTAAACTTAAATTACTTAATTTAGTTTCTATTTAAATATGTGAAGCTCCTATGATGTTTACCTTTGTTATTGTAAACAACAAACTTAACTAAAATAAGAAGAAATAAGAATTATTCATGAAATATATATTTTTGTAATATGGGTTCTATCTATCACATCTTATCGAAACAGGAACTCATCTACACAGTTTAACGCAACTAATAAAGTTTCCTTACATTTGTATGAGTTGCTTTTAGCACTTATTCTTAATCAGCGTAAAGTTGACGTCAAATTAGAAAAATCACCCCGAATTTATTTGAAAACTGTTCAAATTGCGCCAACTGCATCCTTATAATTTTTAGCGTCAAAATAGTGGAAGTCACAAAGAACTTTTTCAAAAATAAAATAAACGAGGAGTAAAACACTAATAATAAAATCTAAATCTAAAATATGACAAGCCTACAAATGAATACATCAATTATAACTTCGTAGATTTTCATGACCGGTGCCAGTACAACACAGTGGGACACCTCTATAACCCAAATATGCGACAGTCCGAACCAAAAATAAGAACAACCTCCAGTTAAAATTCTCATTTCATTAATTCCATCAAAGTTTCGATAATCCAAACACTATTGATAAAAATAAATTATTTTCTGAGAAATATGGAGGAATGCATAACTATGACAAAAAACAATCCGTTTCTAATTGTATAGTGGTTGTTTTGATGTCTTGTGGTTTATTGCTTTTACGGACACACTTGCCGTACACTATAAAGATATGCATTTAAAAGCCGCCAAAATGTTGTGGAAATGTTTTTTGGGTCTTTTACGAAAGGATAGTTTAATTGTCAACAAAAAATAACTACCAGAACGATCTAAAATTTACGAAGACTGTGTAAATGCAAGGTTTATTATA
The DNA here is from genome assembly GCA_023509865.1 of Trypoxylus dichotomus. NCBI lineage: Eukaryota > Metazoa > Arthropoda > Insecta > Coleoptera > Scarabaeidae > Trypoxylus > Trypoxylus dichotomus. Next base: position 38,188,779 of record CM042074.1, on the reverse strand, counting down.
TCTTTTCGTAGTCAGTATTAACCACAGTTTCGAGTGTTCGGAGAGATGTTATGTGCATAGTTTACTTAACTGTAAGTGATAGGTGATAAAAGGAAATGATAAGTGAGTTAACTGTAAGTGTGCAGGCAAAGCGAAAACATACAACGTTCCTTCAAGATGCAAGCAAGGTTATAAACAAGCTTGAAATTTGCAAAATCGTATGGTATCGGAAAATCGACAATAAGTGGCACTAAAAGGAAAAAGAATGTACTTGTTGCCTACGTTACATCAACAGTTAACGATCTAGGGCAAAGAAAAACTTTCAAATCAAAATTAAGATACTTTTGGCATGATTTTTAGAACACAAGGTGCAACAGCAGGGTTTCATCAACAAATAATTGGAAGAGACGAGTTTGAAATAAGCTTCCGACGTTTCACGGACGAGTTTAAAAAACGTAAGGATATTCCTCAATTTGCAATGGTTGGCGACAAGTTATGAAATGGATTTAACATCCCATCAATGCCAATGAGAGTAGATGGCCTTGAAGAGTCCGTCCAAATAAAACTCTCGCACATTGAAACAAAAAATACGGCAGCAGTGACTGTTGCCTCATCAGCTGAAGCAGTTACTTCTTGGAAAATAAATCTAGGAGATTTACAGAGTCCAAATCATCCCATCAATGGTTCCATGATTTTGCTATACATTATATTAAGAGGAACAAGAAGGATTTATTTGTGTTCGAAAGCATTGGCTACTTTGGATAATGCCCTTGGACATATCAATGTAGAAGAAACATGTGTGCATTGAAGACGAAACTATTCATTTGTAGTGTTTTACCACCAGTCTCTATCTCTTCCTTTCTCCCGTGTGCAACCAATAGATCAACATATAATTAAAAAAAATAAATTGCATTATCACAGATTTCTACTCTGTCATATCTGAAGATGTTCAAGACATCTTTTTTCAGAATTTTCAGTTTCTGTCAGTGATGGTACTTCTTAAAGACGCCTGGTATGCTGTATCGTCGCGACTTATTAAACACTCACTAAAAAAATTGTGGCCCAATGTAGATGAACTGCTCAAAATAAAACAACAACGAAAATGAAGATTCTATTTCACCATTAATGTACTCAATCCCATCAAGTCAGTAATGACTACGACATAAGCGAGATTATCGTTATTTGCAACGACGTTTTTCAAGCCGATATAACCAACAATAAAATTACGATAAAGAGATTTTAGTTAGGGATGACAAGATAATTTCATCATTAATATTGGACCAACCAAGTAATAAGGAACAAAAAACAAAGACAGTGTTCCATCTGGAAAAAATGTACTACATGAAGAAGCCTTGTAATATTTCCACCACTGCATAAAATGGAGTACAAAAAACAACATACCTAGTCGACTGTTATTTTTACAGGGCACTAAAGATGAAACGGCTGCTGCTCGAACAGAATCTCCTGAATTTCTTGTACTAAAGTTCTATTTGAAATAAAATTTTGTTCTGTGTTTTTAAAGTTTCTTAACCAACATATGTGGAGTTCAAATAAAAAAATCGTTATATTCGCTAATCCGAACATTTCCTATCCCCATTTAGTTCAGATTAGCGATAATTTGCTTGGCATCGCCGTATATTATTAGTTAAGTTAATTATTTCGTTGTCCATATTGCCTGCTTTGTAAACAGATCGGCGTCAGCCTGTATGGAATTAGTTACTGATACATGGCAAAACCTGGTAAAGTATACTGCTAGCGAAGGAGCTGTTTTTATTATCAGAACAGTATGTACAAAATTAGTTTAGCAACGTTTGTTCTGAGAAATGTTTAGGGATAAATTTATGAACTGTATTAAATTAAAACAGGCAGATGTACGATATTAGTGCAATCTTTTTATACGAGAACTAATTAAAATACAGAAACTAAGCGTCCAAATTTTTAATTGACAAGGCATCTGTCTTCCACGTGACAAATGACCATTAACATTCTGGACAAAAAATAATTCGAGTGATTAATTATACTTAATTCCATTCATAACTGATGCATGGATATAATATGTAGTAGCTAGCCATTCTTCTAATTAAAATTTCAAATCAAACTTCACTTGAATCACCCCAACGCATGTTGAAATATCTTTGGAAGGCGCGTGCTAATAAGAGTATTACATAGTCACCTCTTTGCACAACATATCAAATTTCCCAAGTCTTAGATCCTGTTCCCTTCTCCGAAACACAGAAGATATCATCCCCTTAAGAATCTAGCAGCAAAAATTTCACCAGTATATAAGAAAAAGATAGCGAGGATAGATCAAACAGTGTGCGTCGAACTCGTAGAAAGTGACATCCGATCCAGCAACCTCATCATCCATTAAGCCAAGATTTTAGATGCATTGCTACATAAGAATACGCTGTGAAAAGTGAAAGAGAGTTGTTGTTATTCGTGCTATCACCGGTATTTAGAGAGCGCGCTGTATTGGGACGCCATCAGGTTAGTATGTATTATTGGTTTAAGGAACCTCTAATGTCATTATAAGTTATTAATAACAATCATGTTTATATACCTCTACTTCTTTTTAACAAACAACTTACAAAATAACTAAAGAATTCAAAACAAACGTTTCAATGGGAATGTTGAAATAAAGTTGAGCTTGGTGAAATATTGATACCAGTTAATCCTGTACACTAATAATAAAATATTTGTAGTATTACAACTAAATATACAGGCCACTGTGACTTTTTTTGAAAAATATTTATTTTCAGTATGACTGTGATTTTACTTACTAATTAAATGTAACCTTTCGATTGAATGATTATCAATATGAACAGCTTATTTCATGTTTGCAATTATTAGTGCTAGAGTAATTTAAATTTTAATTTTAGTTGGCTACTTACCTGAAATTCTAAAACAATATACATTTCGAATGTACTGTACCTATATTAATAATCACTTTTGCACATTAGTGTGTTGTAAAAATATATTATAGTAAAACCACACACATATTTATTAATATGTATATTTACATAGTAAACTTGCGTTTTCAATGTGAATATCCTTAATTGCAATTAATTATTAAGAAATTCTTATGTAAAGTTAAATAAAATATTACTAAAGTACTTCCAAAAAGTATGCTTGTTTACATCTATTTGATAGAAAATTTTCACGTAAAACTTTTAAATTTTTATTTTCAATGAATATAGAAGTATTCAACTAGAATGTAAACTATTAGCGAAGGAGCAATTATACATTTCACGAACAAGTAAAAGTATATTCAAAGCCTTACTACTACATAATGCATAAATACCATATAATACCTATTATTTTGTTCTGTAAGTACCAACAGAAAGGGAAATGATACAAAATCACTTTCAACGCGAACAGCGTAACCAAATCGCATTTACAACATATTTTCACTTAAACCTAAAAACTGCAATATGATGTCATCAGTGACCATTGCTTTCTTATTTATTCCACCTTAACGGTTGAATAAATGCAAGTACTACCTATACGTTCGACCATCAAGTGAAAGTACTTTCCATTAGCGGCGGTATGTGTAAGATGAAAACCATAAATAAAATAAACTTTCACGTCTTTCAGGCCAAGGTTTTAAGTTCATTAACACTTTCTTGTTATTTCATTACTGGATTTTATTTTAAAAATTACAGAATGTTAGAAAATTTTGTAACGATAAATTTAAAGTTGTATAATTTATATTTTGTGTATTCTTTCAATATGTGTTAAAAAATATATATGGGTTGTTTCATTTATTTATTGGATCAATTGACACGTTCTCTCAAGAGCGATAGAGAAGAAAGACTGCATTCTTCAGATTAATTTACGGGCGTTTGGAATGTCGTCGTCGATAGTCAGAATGTGGACCAAAAGACTTTTTCGATAATAATGTTTTGTTAGCCGTATGGTATTTTGATCCATTGGTTGAAGTAACGAGGTGCAAAAACGTTGTTACAATTTCAGCATTATCGCTTCTCAACTGCCCCTCTGAAGCGTAACTGGGAGCATTGTTGATTAATAACAGCGCCTTCCCATTAAGATTGTTCTCTTTTTGAAATATCCTTGCTTGTTTGACAAATGATGTATGAAACCATTCAACGAATAATGCGGATGTTTGTTGAATGGTACACAACTGGAATATTAGGATTTTTAAAAGCTTTAGTATTTTTGGTTTTGCCAATAACTATCAGTGTTAGTTTATGAGTACCATCGCCATTGGCACAGAGAAATGTTACTCGCCTTTTGAGCTTTTTCTCCCTAGCACAGAGCTTTTTTTGACGTATACTAATATATGATCTGATAGCAGCTTCCAAAATAGTTCTGATTCCTTAACGTTGTATATCTGGTTAGGTAATAGCTTAAGCCCATTCATTTTTTCCGTAATTTTTTTCAGAAAAGTTAAACCAGTGTAGGATCATCTAATAGCTTTTCTCCACTAACTTTTAGTCAGCGAATACCATGCCTTTCTTTAAATCAGTTAAGCCACTTCTTACTTGCAATAAACTTGTTATGATTGGTATAAATCTGTATAGCCTTTTCCCTTAGAACAGTGGTGGTCGCGCTCGCGTGTCTTTCTCTTTGTCACAAAAATCGTTTATGAAGTTCTGTTTTCATTAGAGAGTAATCTCAATTGGGCAGAGTTTTTTTACGTTTTGGTGTCGAAATACAATACCCAATATACCTATGCGAAATTTACTTGCGATAATAACTAGAATCTATTCATGAACAAATAAACTACATACCCCATTATTTTATCTTTACTGCTTTTAATGTTCCAAATTGTTGCCGCACCGACGTGATACTTTACAGCCAACGATTTTCCACTTGCACTACTGTTTAATTCCATCAAAATTTCCTGGTTTTCGCTAAGCCCCAGCGCTTTCCGTGCTCGCTTAGTTGCCATAATAAATGGGTTATACTATTCCGGTGATTCCCCGACGTATATACCTTCGGTAAGAACAAACCAACGAATACACGACACCAACAACGACCGATAGTATGGTTACGATTCGGATTACCGCATCCCAAAGCGATTCGGATTGTAAGATATCCAATGTTAAAAGGCAACATTTCAATTTTGTTCTGATTACAAGGGAATTTGGATTTCTCAGAGCTGGGATTAGCGAGTTTCCACTGTATATTTCGCCCAGTAGAATATCCAGTATACCAGTTTTTCTTTGATATTGAATTGTTTATTTATTGTTTAGCGCTAACTTAAAAACAATTTTGTAAAATACATCTCGTTCAAACTTTGCATTTATTTTTCATGATAGACACTGCATGGTGCTATATCATTATAAAGAAGATAAAGAACACATTCATCAACCACAACATTTATTTGGCGTTCCATACATAAAATTGAATTGAAAAAAAGGGTGGAGGAAGAAGCATAAAAGACATTCAAATTCTGTTTAAAAAAGTACCCGAAAAAATGTAATTAAAATGATGAAAGGGTTAATACAAAAAAAAGGAATTCGGTATATTTCATTTTTATTAGTACAACTCCTGAAGTACATTGAAATCTGTAAACTTAACTCTTCTAAAACTACGGAATAATTCATCTAATTTAACTGAGAGCATGTATCTCTCATAAAAGCGTGATTGCTGTGCTGGAAACATTTGGAACAATATTTCGAATATTTTAAATATATTAAGTACATTTTAATTATTACCTTTTGGAAAATATTTGTACATTAGAAATATGGGGAAAGGATAGAAATTTAAAAACTTTTGTGACTAATATCCGATTGTAAATGATGTAACTCTCATAAACGCAAAAACTTTCTTCAGCATCCTACAATGCTATCAGATATATACCAATAAACTCGTATGGACTTTAAAAATAATTTACATACAAAGAAAGCAACAGAAAGTTTTTATGACCCAGTATCTATCATGCCTAACTTTAATCCGCTTCAGAAAGAGAACAGAAAATAGATTTATCTAGTTTCCCGCTCAATGGAATAACTTTCACAGTCATCACAATACAATTCGAGTTATTCAAGACAAGTAATGATTCTTTTAAATACAAACAGTGATCTCTACCCATGTTTCAGATATGGAAAAAGCTTTTATTGGTTTGTGCATTTTATTGTCTGCGCATCATATATTTAGTGAAGAAAGCGGAGATACGAAGAGTTGGTCATGGAATAACGAAGGCGAACAATTTAAGCTGGAGGATGCTATCGCCTCGGAAACAATTGAACAGCCATTATTTAATGCTACAGACATTGAGGACGTTGTCGACGCCATTTTAGTTTCTTCGAGACAAGGGAGAAACTTAAAAGAATATGGCGAAGTATATACTGATCCCAATTTACAAGAGGCTTTACAGAAAGGCGATGATAATGAAGCTAGAAACTTAATTCGAGATAAGTTATGTAGCTTGGGATTAATGCAAGTAAGTAATCCTAACACAGTGTTCAATTTGTACGGTTTGGAATACATAGGTATCCCAATTTATTTGCTGTTAAAAGGGAACTCGTTAAGTATAATATATAGATATAGGAAAAGGAATCGCGCATATGCGATGTTTTCTTTAGAACAAATTCATTTCTGTAAACCGAAATTATCTATTATCTCTTATTTTCGAGTTATAAGACAAAATACAATTTTCTGAATTTCACATACAAGTCGTTGGTTTGATTATATCAAATTGATATTATCAAAATTACGTACTTGGTTTTTGAAATGACATATGTTTCAATCTTCTAAAGATGCATCAAGGAGATTGCCTCCTTTCTCTACAAAAATTAAAATATATTTTAGATGTAAACATTGAAAATCACAGATTATGTATATCCAACCTAAAAATAAAAGGTGATAAGTAATGTTGGTTTGCAGAAATGAAAATGTCACAAAAAGAACGCCGAAGATGCTTTGCCCTTATTTCTATATTAATTATAATTAACGAACCAGACCAAGCAAATTGGGCTATCCCATACTGTTGGCTAAATATTAGAACATTATTACCTTCATACACCTCTTATTCGGCCTATACATGTTTTATATGTGAAATGAAAAATATCATTACAAATATGTATTACCTAAAAATATTCTTATATTACAATTAGATTCCGTTACTTTCAGTGTGAAGAGTATGTACAAGGAAAGCGACCATACATCGCACCCGAAGATCTAGTTTACGCACAACCCGTGTCTATCAATCCGGTTGGCAGGCCAATACCCTCGATACCAGTTAAAGGTCCACCTCGCGGTGCTTATGGTCCCCCAAAACCAATACCGTTTCCACCAGGCCCTCCAAACAAATACGGACCACCACATAAATATGGACCTCCTCCACCTTTGAGACCACATGGACCACCACGCCGTGGTTACGGACCTCCTCCTCCTCCATCGAAACCGTATTTCGACAAAAATTATATTAGCAGCTCTAGTTCAAGTTCTGGCTTTTTGAGTTCATCGTTCGATAGCACGTCTGAATTTATATCTTCAAAGCCACCGTTCGCTTCAGAATTCCCATACGAAATCGATGCAAACCCGGCTATCTTCCATAAGGATAAGAAACCAGTTGAAATTGTGATCAATGGAGGTGGAGCAACGGGAAATGCTGGCGGTGTTCAGCAACATGTGCATCACCACTTTCACCATGGAAACAACGTTAACAAGATACCGGTGGCCGGAGTAGTTCCGTTGGTTTCTGAAACAGTTGGAGCTAGCTTAGTAGAAAATCAAAATATAGGATTTAAACCAAGCCAGCTTATTTCTTCCGGAGTAGAGAGTAGTTTTTCTAGCGGATCTGGATTCAGTTCGTCATCAGCAAATTTCGGCATTTCAAACATAAATACAGTACCCAGTCTCACATTAGGTGGATCGGGCTTATCTGGGAATTATGGTGGCCAGTCCATAGCAAACTATGGAGGATTAGGAAGTTTTGCTAGCAACAAACCAAGTTTAGCAAACTATGGGCCTCAAACATTCGGATCTTCTAGTTCCTCTGCATCGTCTTTGTATAATGGAGATACTGTAGGCGCGTCTGTAGGTTATTATGGAAACTCCGAGTTCTACAAGAAAGAACTTGATGTCGGTTCGTTGCAATCGAATTCTTTGCTTAGTGGAGATAAATATCAAAGCCTAGGATCCTCTAAGTACGAAAACTATGACTGTGTTTGCGTACCGTATGACCAGTGTCCATCCCACGAGATTATCGGCAGAAAGGATGATTTAATATTAGCCTTAGATCCAAGAAATCTAAAGAGCGACATTGAAGCCGAAGACGTAAGAATTGTAACCGATGGTAACGGTAATATGAGTACCATTAGGATACCGAAAAATGCGGTTTTAAATGTAACGGCAAATGAAAATCAAGATACTTCTTCCAGAACTAAAAGAGAAGTAACAGAAGATAAAAAATCTCCCAGTGATTATCAAGCAGAAGGGGTAAATATGTTTCTTAAACCTTTACACTAATGCTTTGACTTATCTGTTGTGATTGGAAAATAATTAATGTCGTTGTCAGTTTCTTTATATTTTCTACAACCTCTTCGCTGAAATAAAACAAAACCGTTGGTTAATACCTGGATGGTGTAATAATTAAAACACTAAATCGGGATAAAGTATTGGTTCATAATTGTGGCTAATATTAAACGATAGATTTGTGTGCATAAGATAGATATGTTAAATGCCATAGGTATTGTCCCACACTTTCTTGTTTGAAAAATATCCTTAAAGTACTTTAATGTATGTATTTAAATTAAAACGTCGGTAGCTACTTGAAAATATCGTATTTGGCCTATGCCTGTGTTTGACATTCCTTACCTTACATTTATTATTCCCATTAGCACTTTGTTTTAATTTGATCTTTCAGTGAAGCACTTGCAATAATTATGTGGCAAAACGGCTGTACTTGTGGCATACATGTATTAATTGATTACTTCTAAGTTCAATAACCTGTTGTCTAATGCATTAACAGTTACCCTGCGATTATAGGACAATAGAGCTTAATCAATATAACAACATATCGGAACCCTTTTTTCAGAGGCAATTAGGCAGCGTCTCAAAGAACATAAAACCGACATTTGGAATATCGTTCGGTTTACCCAACCAAATTGGAGGAGGTCATCCGTATCCAAATCCAATTCATTCGCCAAATTTTGCAGATCCAGGTCAAACTAACGGTATTAATTTGGGATTATTATCGGTAAATCCGCTAGTAGCATTGCAAGTCTCCAAGAACGATTATGGTGAAAAAATATTCAAACCATTCGTAAACCTTCACTTCACACCTAATAATTTCCTTGTACACAAAGTTCAAGATTTCTTCGATTTTAAGAAAGGTTTATTGCACAATACTCATCAACATTACCATCATTATAAACCATCCCATCTCCACAAGCCCTCATACCACTATGGACCTACAGGTCCAGTTTTTGATAAACCTCCACCTTACGTTGAACATTTATCCCCTGGTCATTACTACGAAGAAGAAAATTATCATCATAAACCTCATTACCACGACGACACCTTCGATTTTCCTTCCTATGATGACGGTTTCTATGGAAGATCTTTGAATAATTATACTGAAGGAAATAACCTTTTCAAGCAATACCAAAATCAATACGATTCTGGTTCTACCTCGTATGGTACTAGCGGTTTTGATCAATCGGAACAAGCTTATTTGAAAGACTCTTATGGTAGTGTAATAGACAACTTTGGAGAACGTAGTGGTAAAAGTCTCCGATTAGCCAATAATCGAATTAAATTTCCTAATAATCGTAGGCGAAGAGATGTTGATCAAAATGATAAAGAAACTAAAATTGAAAAGGTGAGCTTCGACATAATCTCACAATAGTCGAAAACGTAGGATTACCATATGTAAGTACATTATTTTCTTTATTTAATTAGAGGCAATCATACTTCGGGGGTGGTTTCGGACGTCCTCCAGCTTGCGGTCCAAGACATGTTTGCTGCAGGAGACCTTTGCGACCTAATATTCCAGTTCCAAGTACCAACCGACAATGTGGCGTGAGAAACACGCAAGGCATAAATGGCAGAATTAAAAATCCAGTGTACGTTGATGGTGATAGCGAGTTTGGTGAATATCCTTGGCAAGTGGCTATATTAAAGAAAGATCCTAAAGAAAGTGTTTACGTTTGTGGAGGAACAGTAATAGACTCACTGCATATCGTAACTGCTGCTCATTGTGTCAAAACGTAAGTTGTTATATACATATGAACACATACATAATTTAACTTGAATACAAATTGTTTCAATAAAAAGAAAATAATTTAAGACGAACAAATTATTACTGGTGATATTACAATTAATTATAAAACAAGGGCTACTTGACGATAATGAATTTTCAATGAAATACTTGTTTTATTTTTCAACATAATTTCTATTCAAGTCTATATATTTAGCGACTTTCCAAATTTTCAAGCCAAATGAAGGTAATCTTTCGGAAACTTATCAAAATAGGCACACGTTTCGACTACCTTCTCCTCATTTCTCTAGAATCTCTTCCCGCCAAGCCATTGTTTCAATTTGGAAGCAACAAAAACACTGGGAACCAGATCTGGTGGATATGGTGGTCAATATTTGATAAATTTAGCTATCGCAGTAAAGGATCGTTTTTCCTTGGCATCAAAACGTATCAATACATCAGCATAATATTGGCCAGTTATTGACCCTTCTCTTTGTAAATAGTCAATAAAATTACGCCTTTGAAATCCCAAAAAGTCATAGTCATAATCTTATTGGCCGAAAAACGGTTTCTTCCTTTTTTGTTCATGTTCATCAAAAGAAATCCTTTGTTTTTGTCTCTGAAGTATTGTGATGTATCCAGATTTCATCTACGATAATATATCGATGAAAAGATCCATTATATATCGTTTGAACTTACCCACACAATAATTTGAAATTGTAACGCGAGTTCGCATTTGGTCAAGACCAACGTAGCACTCATTTTACGGTTAGCTTTTTCATATTTAAGTATTAATGTAAAACAGTGTGTACCTGTTCGGTTTACATATTTACGGCATTATCTATTTCGAGCACCTTTATTTGACGATCCCTCTTTACAATGGTACTACATTTCTAAAGAAGTTTCCGTATATGAAAGCCAATACACGAAGTATTTTATTACGACAAAGATAGCAAATAATCTAAGCAATTGCAAAAACTTATCTACATATCTGATAAATTTTCTCGAAATTTTGACAGTCAGTTTCTAAATCTTGGCTAAAGTCAACAATATGTAAAATGAGACACAGTAAATTATTATTTAATTGAGTAATATTAATTATGGAATATGATGGTCGACATACCTTAACCCTTTTGGTCAAATTTTTGAAGACTATTTCTAAGTCAGTTAGTTTCAACAATAGCGTATTAGATTGCTGTTTTCAGTTCATGAATTGTTTGTGGTTTGTTGACATAGCCCTTGGATTTTACGAAATTCGACAAGGAAAAATCACGTGGCGCCAAATCGTGAGGTCTGGGCAGCCGATTAATATGGTTGTATGATATATGTCACCATTCTGTTGGAGCCACATTCCTTCAAAGTTCATATCATTGAATTAATCTCATAAAAAGATTAATATTATGTCATGATATACTCCATTTAGCTTGACCAAATTAATTTTCGAAAGGAATAGTATGTGCAATTAAACCTCCAACCCATAATCCGCACGAAACAGTGGATCTTTGTGGGTGCGTTGGTTTTTCAGGAAAATCATGAGGATTCTTATTGCCCCAAATTCGACAATTCTGTTTATTTATAATACCATACAAATATGAGCCAAAATCTCCCATTGACTGTTAATTTTTCATCGCCCAGTTAACGAATTGCCTCCGTTGCAGTTGGTTGAAGTTCGTAAAAGGTAAACCTCAATAACTGCAGATGACAAATTTCAAACATTAGGTTTGCAAAAAGAGATAGGAAACTTGAGTCTGACGTTATTATATCATATTATTATATTTTTGCAGATATTTAAATTACAATGGCAATGTAAAAAATATATACTAAATGTTGAAACATTGTTGCAATAGAAGAAAAATTGCAAATTAACTGAAGTACACAAAGAAAAGAGAAAGTAGGTATTATAACATATGTCGCTTCACTGGTAATTGCAGCTTCTTATTAGAAAATGCTTTCAAAATATATATTTAAGAAAACGAAATAATCTGTATAATTTGTCCTTAAAGTACAGGTAAAATGTCTAATAAAAGCCTAACAAGTAATAATTTTGAAAAGTAAACCTAATTACGTAAATACACAACTACGCATATTTATGGTAGTATGTATTAAAAAAAAACTATTTATCTATTACGTAGACGAGCTTTCGTACTATCCTGATAATGAACTGCAAACTGAATTTAAATGTATATGTAAATAATTGTACACCTTTGCTACAGATATACACCACACGATCTCAGACTACGTCTCGGGGAATGGGATGTAAATCACGATGTAGAATTTTATCCATACATCGAAAGAGATGTTTCCAATGTAATGGTACATCCCGAATTCTACGCAGGAACCCTTTATAATGACGTCGCCATTTTACGCATGGATAAACCTGTAGACTTCAGCAGACATCCACACATCAGTCCTGCTTGCTTACCATCCTTATATGACGACTTCACAGGAGCTAGATGCTGGACCACTGGGTGGGGTAAAGATGCTTTCGGAGAATTCGGAAAATACCAAAATATTTTGAAAGAAGTCGACGTACCAGTTGTCGGCCATGCTCAGTGCCAAAGACAACTACAGCAAACGCGTCTCGGCTACGAATTCAAGCTTCATCCAGGATTTATTTGTGCAGGCGGTGAGGAAGGAAAAGATGCTTGTAAAGGTGATGGAGGAGGTCCTATGGTCTGTGAAAGAGCAGGGTCATGGAAACTGGTAGGCGTTGTTAGCTGGGGTATTGGCTGCGGTCAAGTTGGTGTTCCGGGTGTGTACGTCAAAGTATCACATTATCTGGATTGGATCAAACATATAACGCAAAGATTTTAAGGAAGACTAGCTATAAGTTTGTAAATTTCCCAGTGATCACAACGTTATATTTTCATTATTTAAATGTGCTATTTTACTGTCCCTTCTTCATTTTTATTTATATTAGCATTAATTTAAATTAGTTGGCTTTATTTATTATTGATACTGCAAGATTCAATAGGAATTTTTGTTTAAGTTATAGAGGAAATAAATAAGAATTGTTACAAGACATCAGAAAGAAACGAAGATGAAATTCAAATAAAACCTTAAATAAAAATTTGTTTATTTACAGAGAATTTTCCTTATTTCGCAATATAGAGTCAACCACCTCTTACTTACTATTGTTACAAGTATTTCTGACTGTAATGTATCGAAGCGTTTATTTTACGAAGCAACATTACATGCTATCTTAATTCCTTATAAACAAGGCGTGCGGCTCGATTACAATCAATATTAAATTTTACTATTTTAATTTGATTGTGTTGATGCAGGCTTTGTTGATGTAGACTCTACATCAACAAGACAATCAAACTAAAATAGTAAGCAATTACATTCATTATTTTTAGTATTAACAGTAACCAAATTGCACGCATCTCCGAAAGTACCCATTTCTGCAGTCTTACTTATAACTATCCAAAAAAACGAACTTCTTACAATGTACACAACCGAAGAAAGGATTATAATGGTTCAAGCCTCAGTTTAAGACAAGTTCCAGATTCATTTTATGCTACATACAGCAACCGTCCCAGCCTCAACGCAACAACAATATCAAGAATTGTGAGTAACGTTTCCAAACATGAACAGAATAATATAGAAGCTATAAAAGGCTAGCAATTGCTTACCTGGCTTCAATCAGGTTAACAATTGATCTAGTAAAATAATGCACACGAGTTCAAGCCACTATATAAATTTCTTAGGAAAGGAAAATTCAAGTTTCCCCTACCAAAAAGGATCTAGTAGCCGATGATCATGTACGAAGAAGCACTTTTGCGGCTGTCGATACTAGGGCAAACCAAATTTATACCTTTTCCATAGAACCAGAACGCAGAAATTGAATGTTTGGGCTGGCATTAATCATATGAACACATTCTTCACCGTTGGAAATCTTATGTCAGAAAAATATCTGAAATTGCTTCAAGAAAGAATAATACCAACTCTAAATGATATGAACTACATTTTTAACGAAATCAATACCAGATGGAGGTGTAGTACCCAAAATATGAGCACCTTTCTGAATTGCGTGTTTCAACACCGAATGATCGGCCGTAATATGAGAATAGCGTGAGTACCCCGGCCTTCCAATCTAGCGCAACTAACAATTGCTTTCATTAGTCAGTACAGTGACGGCACTTTTCGGAGGGTTTCGGTATGCTCGCAAGTCACCATTCGCCCTTGGGAAAATAACTAACGACACTTCACCCTTTACGATGAGGGGTGTGGTAACAAAGCTAAGAAATACTTTACTCAGAATTTTCTACACCTTAAAGCTTCGGCGGTTATCACAAGTTAAAATAGCTTATAACCCCGTTGGGCCGCTCATCGCCAACAAGAAAAATTTTGGTTATCTAAAATCAAACGTATTTATTAGTACTTAAAGAACTATTGAACAGTTGAAAAAGTAGAATAAACAGAGCAGGACGGCAAATACCTTCAGAACACATCACATATACTATCAATAATTTCTGCAATAGATTAGAGCATTGCCTCATTGCTATTTGAAAATGTATTACATTCAATTTATGGTTTGTGACGTCTAATTTTGTTAGTTTTATAGATTTGTTATGCTACAAGTCCGACTTCTTATTAACCGTGTGCTAGTGTGGTTAGCATTCATATTTTTTGATGTTAGTTATTTCTATAGAAATTATTATTTCTCAAGTCCCAGCACGTATTTAGGTTTTGTAAAAGATCAGCTAGTCACTTATCAAAATTGACTTACTACTACTGTCATGGAACTATATCGTGATCTAGATGATGAAAGAGAAAATCTTGAAATTGATTCAGCTCTAAGTGATACTAGCGAGTCGCAATTTTCCATCTTTAGAGAGATCGAAAGAGAATTTGATGAAAATATGGAGGAAGTAGAAGTGTATCAGCAATCGAAACGTGCTGATGATTGTCCACCGAGTATGCGATAAAACGAACGTACTTATATGTAATTAATATTTGTTGATTGTATGCTGTGCTTAGATCCGGTCATAACTTATCTCAATCAAGAAATCTTCGGCATTCTACTCGATATTTTAGAAAGAACCTTATATAAGGCGATTGAAACAAGCAGTTTAGAGGTGAGAAATAAAATCAGAAAACTGAAAGTTGCTTTTGCTGTATATGCTTATTAAAATACACTCTCCATTCATTACGTTCAATAAAGTTGTTATATCTAGTGTCACAAGACACCTTTCAATCCTATGGACTTCATTGCTGAGCAATTATGGAATCTAAATCCCAAGTATCCAGAGCGGAGGGAGTCATGGGTTAGCGTTTTCGACACGGAGTGGGCAAAGAAGTACTTAAAAAAGAAGTATGAAGTCCTAATTTTACGATATAATCTTTACTACATAGTTCCAACCACCTTCTGTTCGTTTTTTAGAGTTAGGTTAGAATTTAGTGTGATGATTATTTTACACAATGCTCTACCATGGTACGTCAAAATAATATATAGAGCATAAATAGTGATTGCATATATGGTAATTTGGGGACCATTCCAGGTCTGCTCCGTTTCAACACATTAGTAGATAAGTCAAAATCATATATACACGAGGTAGTATGTTTAGTACGTAATATACACGGGAGAGAGTCCGATATTAAAGGTACAGCCTCTTGCGTAATATTAGCGCCATGTGCATGACTAGCCATGTAGCTACTACTTATTATGACAAATGTTTTCGAAAACTGAAATTCAGAAAATAGTATTACCTACTATTGCAGTGGTATGCTAAATGTATATTTCTTTCAAGTGGTTCTAACAAAGATACGGAGCATGATACAACATTTTAACGTTTTCGATTCAGAATGGAAAGAAGAATGTTGCTGTGTGCAGGTTTTGTCCCAATTTATACACACCTTGTATATATAGACATATGTATACTAAAACCGTATCGTTTGTCTATTACCAATCAGCGTGTTTGAGAGATTTGTTTAGATGACAATACGCCAATCTATTCATATATTATAACTTTTAAACAGGTGCTTATTATTAGCTTCTTATTTAACGTTACCTACATGATTTTATTAGAACTATTACTAAGCGGCAAAGGTGCTGACTCTGGTGAGAAGATAAAACCGGCGGCTCTATTTATAACTTAATTGTTGTATCTAAGTACTAAACATGCAAACCAAATTCAGATGTTTAAATTATTAAGTTGCGCAATTGCGTGCACATCGTTTTAAACATGGGTTTTTCGACGGTGTTGAAAGATCGTTTAAAACAAAATTACTCAAAAAGTTTTGGCGGTGGTTATATATATATATTTGGGGGTTCAGCAGAGGAACTGGTAACCGTGCCATTCCAGAAAAATTTGTGAAGGCTCGGAACTGCATAGAAATTTTAAGTAATTATTTAATGGTAACGGTAAAATTAAGGCTGTTATTTAAAATAATAGAAGACCAACTAAAAGTTAAACTAAGTTATGTTACTAGAACTAAATATATTTATAAATTTTATTGATATTTTTATTTAATCATGATTTTTACACACGAGTATTAGCCTTAATTATATTCCAAAAAAGTTTGATCGAGTCACGTGAGTTGTGTCCTCTTCCCGTGTTTATATCTATTTACTTTCAGCACTCCAGATCGAACTTTATAGAACAGTTTTGATCAAAATTTTGAAGTGTTATTAATTCTGTTAATACTGTATGCAAGAATTATTAAATCATTAACTTTTGATGACACATCCGAAATTCAAGCACACACCCAAGGCTTGGATTTCGGACCAGCCTTATTCAAGTCAAAAGTTTAGCTGCAAAATGATAACTTCTAAAGCCTATCAAAAGTCTATCGAATCTTGTCAACATACATGATTTAAATATTGTCTATGTATATTCAAACTAATACTATACCTTTCTTGAAACCCGTCTCGTATTTCTGTCCTCATTCAATTTTTGTGAATTTACTGCTTTTCTTACAAGTTTCTTGTATAACAAATATTTCAGAAATTATCAAAGGAATTTAGACATTTCTATTTTATGTATACATAGTGTAACGGTATGCCATTTTAAATGATTTTATATACTTTATGGAACTTACTAAAATGCTCTGGTTTATTGACAAATCAGCGTTAAAAATGTTCTAGCCCAAGACCATTTTTTCCATTATCTTGGATTTGGAGCAAAGAATATGCTGTGTTAAAGATCCAATCTTATATGAGAGGGTATTGGATACGTAGAAGAGAAGATGTTCAAGAAGTGCGTCAATTTTGGAAGGTAACAGAGAGTAGTAAACGGAGTAACATTATATTATAATTACAATGGTATTACAGGCATTACAAGAAGACAAATACGCTCGGAAGGAGTTAGGATACTTGAAACCAAAATTGTGCGAATGTCATAACAAAGAGGAAAAATGTGCAATTCATACAAAATGATGATCTGTTATAAAATAATAAGAAAAAAATAGAGGAAAATGTTTAATAAAAACAAACGAACAATTCCAAAATTAAGATATACTCTATTCTAATTTGATTCCTTTATATAAACTTAATGCTGCTGGTTTTCCTAAACCCATCTTAAATTCAACTGTCGGCCTTTCACCTTCTTTTGCTATTCTGTACTTTTTGTTGTTATACACCACATTCATCATTGGTTCTGTAACTACTTCACCTTTTATTTTCATTTCTCGTATAAGTACTTCTTTTAATAATGGTGGCAATTCCATACTTCTTGGGAAAATTTTCTCTTCTATTTTAGCGTCCCCTTGTAGTTTATTCTGACAATAAGCTTCTTCCTCATCCTTTGGTATTAGACGATAATCTGTTTTATAGCTAGCAGATTCTATATATACTGGTTTAGGGTTGGTTACACCCCTAAAGGTTCTCTCAACTAGTACCCTAACTTTACGTAAATTCTAAAATTAATAAGATCAGTTTATAGATAAATAACAAAAACAATAAACATATGTACTTACATCTACTGACTGTTCTTTTGGTTCTGGAAGAGTTTCAACTTTTAGTATTCGTAAATAAGATGGCTCAGGATATCTTTCTGCTATAATATTTCTTATCACTAGACGACCGATGCCAAAATTCTTTAAGTTTCCTACTATTTCCCACAGAGTTTTTCCTTTAAAATCATGTGTACGTCCTATGTACTTATATGGCATCTTAAGACTTTTTAACCGAAAATTCAAGTTTAGGTTAGATTATGTATAATAGAAAAGCATGTGTACAACAAGAAAGGTATACAAATCTTCCTATTTACCGTTCTACCAAATACGGTTTATCCTGAACTATTAATATTATTTTTGTAATTTTATAATAAACAGAAAATTAATGGGGTTATAATTTTCATATAAATTAGAGGGCTGACATTCTCATTATACGATGTTATTCCTATATTTTTTAGTTTTTACCCGCGTAATAGATGACAGCATATGTTAAATTTAAAGAGTTCGCTAAAAATGTTTCATCAGAAGCTAAACAGAGTGCAGGCATCGTCAGTGCGAAAATGTGCAATTGTAAAGTATAACAGTTTTCTTTGGTCTTTTATGCCTTATTACCGGAAAAATATTTTATGCGTTATATAGTTGTTTTAACTGTAGTGAGAAGTGTATTTGCTTCATCGATGTAGAGAGGGGTAAACGCAAGGTAAGTAAATATTGTACCAAATATATCGTATTTCGTTGACACACCCCATTAATGGCAATAATAACGAACTATATAGAAATAGGAATTTTTAAATAATAAAAAGAACCCTGTATGCACTTTATTTTTACATACGGATGAAGGTGAAGTTAAATTTTCTATGTGGTTTCCAAGAATATACAAGCTGTTTAAGTTATCATCATTTATTGTATTATGCTGGCATAGCTTTCCAAATGCCACCAAAAATATAGAATGGACTGAGAAAGGGTAATGTTACCCATGCAGCAATTGTAGAGTTTGTGAAAAGCACTTTGCAGCAGAAGGTATTGAAAGAAATAATGAATTATTACCACCAGTTTTTCCTGAACTATGTTTGCATGGTATAATCGGTAAATTTACATTTTGTTATATTTTAAATTCATAGGAAACAGATGCAGGAGAGACCAAAAACTATAAGAGAATAATATTAGCTGAATTGGACGTGTTTGAGCCTAATAGTTCCACTTCTGAGTATTTTATAACTTTGATTATAAATATATATATACTTCTCTGATTAAGTAGCTTTATTTTATTATCCTTCCTAAATATTGTATGTAAGTATGTCTTGTAAAACGATTTTGATTACAAATAGCTGATTTTCTTTTAATACTTACAATACATAATATAATAATTCACTTATTACATTTTTCAAACGCAAGCTGTACGTAGCAGCAACATTTTATTTAGTATTAACATAAAATTTTTGCTATATTACATATGGTTTCTTTTTTAACTATTATTCCATTTAAATTTAATATATATATAAATATATGTGCAAGTGGTATTATTGTTAGTTCTTTCCACGCTGCGCAGATGGCGCTAAATATGAAACCGTTAGTAGCCGTGAAATGCTGTATCATGTGTTTATCTTGATTATCTTAGTAGGCCATCTATCTCAAAAAAGCTAAGTAAGGGTAAGATAGGATTAATTTGGCGGCATTTTTGTAGATCAGAAGGGGTAATTGGATAATTTTCGTAAATCGTTAAAAGTCACCGCAGGCAGTCATTATCTACTATATTAGCCTTTTAATATATTTGTTGTATATATAGCTATAGACAAATGAGACGGGCCATGTATGTAACAATCTCCCGGCTACTAACGGTTCCACCTACCCGACTTGGAAGAAATTAACAATAACAGCATTAATTTCAATCAGTGATTACTAATACAAGCGCGGTTTACAGTTGGTTTGCATATCTGCTGCATACCATTGGCTACCTACTTTATTCGTTGTGAATAACCAAATAAAAATAAGATATCAAAATATATTATGGACTTTCATAGTGAGAATATTGAAGATACGAATAAAATAAATACAGAGGAAATAGAAAAGAAGGATGGATTACAAAATAATCAGCAAATCTCTGCTACACATAATATTCTTGATGGGTTGGAGCAAATACATGGAAGCACAATTTCACATAGTGAAGGCAAAGATAAAGTAACAGAAATTCTAGGTAATAAAAAATTTTGTCAGAATATCCTTATGAAAATTCTGAATTAGCTGACACTTCCCAATTAACTACAAATTTAATTGCACCAGATAAAGCAGGTAATTTTACTGAAAGTTCCAATTATCAAACGTGTGAATATAATGGGAACGAAATAAATGACGGAGGAGTTTCCGAAATAGCTGCTCAGTATGGATTTGAAGATGACACTTATACATATACTGATGCTGATGGCGTTAAATATTTTTGGGATAAAGAAAAATATGCTTGGTTCCCAAAAATAGATGACAACTTTATGGCACAATATCAAATGAACTACGGTTTTGTTGATAATACAACTAAGAAGGAAGTTGAGCTTGAAGAAAAACCCATGATCGAAAAGCAAATCATACCAAAAGGTAGCTGAAAGTATTTTTCTGTATGTACATTGATATTAAACATAGTCAGTTATTTTTAAGATTTTTGATATGTATGATATCAAATCAATTAGAATAACATTGTATTCATATAAATTTACCATTGGAATAATTTCAGGTACTAAAAGAAAACCAAATGAACCAACTTGGTTTGAATTGGATGAGCAACATAATACGAAAGTCTACGTTAGTAATTTACCTACTGATATCACTGAAGAAGAATTTGTAGAACTAATGCAAAAATGTGGTTTGGTGATGCGGGATGCTGTTACACAAAAAATGAAAGTGAAGTTGTATAAAGAACCAGGAACTGATTATTTGAAAGGAGATGCTTTATGCACTTATATTAGAGTAGAATCAGTGGACCTAGCTCTGAAATTATTGAATGATTCAATGTTTAAAGGTAAGATATTTCTAATATCAAGTTAAGTAAAGATAAGTTGATTTAGAATGAGGAGGAGATGGTCATTTTTATTATTATTTAAAAATGATTACAGAGGTGAGTCTTTCATAGTAAGTATATTAAGATTAAAATAAGATCTATAGCAGGTCACTAAAATTAGTAAATAATACAGGAAATTATAATTTTGTTCCACCATATTTACAATACAATAATTTGGACAAAATATATCAATTTATACCGATTTACAATTTAATATCTCTCTTGTGTATGGTTGCATTCAGGAAAGCGCCACATTACAGCGCTGCAAAGTAGAATTCCCTGGACGAGCCAAAATGACGTCATGCTTTGCACCGCTTTCTTGAAGTGGTTGCCATTTTCCAACGGAAAAATTATACACTTTATTGCAGCGCTGCAATAAAGCGTAACAAACCCCTAAACTAAACAACACAAAAAGCGCGCAAAATTAGAACATAGAGATTGCGATCATGAATTTTTTAGAAATTAACTTTTCAAAAGTTACTTATATGGGGCAACATGGAAATAGTTGATGAAAGTGACAAGAAATCACTAAAGCAGGTGCATGCTCTAAGTTACAAACCATGTTTAGACGAAAATATTATATATTACGATAATTTGGATAAGCGTACGTTAATAAAATACGTCATAGAGGAAATCCCTATAATCGAAAACAAAAAAAAGAGCGTATTGTATGAAATAAGGATAATGTAAGAGCATAGGAGCGCGTTTTATATTCATATTTCGGTCCCAATTAGATGTAATAAAGCCTCCACCAAAAATTGTAAAAAACACTTGAAGCTAAAGACGAAGTCCAGTGTAAATATGAAATGATATGTGTATTTAGCAAATGTTCTTAGGTGTCCTTTGCTGTGCAATACACCATCCCAGGTCCGAGTTATATTGAATCTTATGTTGTAAGGTTTACTTATGAGTCTCTCAGGGTGATGCAACCTATCTTTGTTGGAAGCTGTTGGAGGATACAGAAGCACAGAATTCTGTTACCATTATATTATCATGTGATAATCTTACAAACTTATTGCATTAGATTTATTTTAAGTAAAAAATGTTTGTTTTGTACATTACTGTTGTTGAAAGACATTTTCACTTGCAACCTTTATATAAGCTATGCAATTTTGGTGATTTAGATCTTTTGTTAACTTACACACTTTATCACCCCTACTAACTTACTTTCGATGGTGATTGCTAAAGTGCCTAATTTATTGTTACCGCAATAAACTTAAAAAGAAGTTGGTACAAAGATAGAATACACTTTTATTAAAATATCAATTATAATATACATTAACTTAAATCTATGGAAATTAAAAAAAGGACATTAAACAACTTAACACATTCAAATTTGAATCTATTCACCCTTTATGTTAGTTGATGACCGTCCAAGGAATCTGTGGTGCTTGTTTGCAGCGCTGCAATGCGGCGCTCCCCTGAATGCATCTGTGTATGTAACTTTTCAATCTATCACTGCTATTTTTTTCTTTATTAGGTAAAATTATGAAAATACCCTTTACAACTGCTTTATTTTTTATTTTTTCTTGATTGCCTTTTGAATTATTGATCTTTACCACTTTTGTAATATCTATTTATTATTGATGCTTTGTAATGAAGAAAAATATCAAATGTCTAAACTCTGTAGGATTACCAATCCAATACCGTCCATATTTCATAATTTTGATGGTTTTTTTTTTTTGAAGTCGCTATAGAAACCACACGTTACAAGATTTTCGATGTGTGTCGTATACAGAGTGTTTAAATGACTGACGATAGTTTGAATTTTCCCTCTTGTTAAATTTTTGTCCTGTTGGCGATTTGGTTTCGAACTCCTTGCCAGTAGCGTCTCACGTAGATTTTGTGCAGATGATAAAATATTGATAATAAATCCTCAAAAAATCAATCTTATAGTGATTTTCTTTGGAGAAAATTAATAAATAAATTGAATATAAAAAGTTGAATGAAACATAGATTATTTTCAATTAATATAAATATCTAAAATTGAGCACAATATATTTAAAGTAAAAAAATTGTAAATTTTATTACAATAAAACAACTACACATTGTTCATTATAGTGCATGTTCGAAATGGCCACTATTACATTCCAAATATAAATTAACTCATCACTTAATACGAGAGCGACCTGAAATGTTTCCGGAAAATTTCAGACGTCTACTGTCAATAATTGTTGTTTCAGAGTGTGTTTTGCGTAGCAAGTCAGGTGGTTTCGCAAAAATATATAAAATCGAATTTCGTGCAGTGATAAAACACTTCTGGTGGTGGAATGGCCACGGAAATTTGAAATATTTTATTAGAGGTTCATTGCGGATGTACTTTTCGACCGTCAGTTTCTGGGTGAGCAAGTTCAAACGTGGCCGTACAAGCAACTGACGAACCAGGCAATGGACGCCCAAAAACCGCTACTAAAGATGAAATGTTCGACAAGATTCATGATGTCGTGTTAGCCGATCGCCGTTTGAAGCTGAAAAAGAAAGCAGAGACAACAGGCATCTCAAAGAACGCGTTGGCCATATCCTATACGAAATTTTGGGTATGAAAAAGCTTTTGGCGCGATGGGTCCGCGTTTGCTCACACCGGAGCAAAACGAAATCGAGTGACCGTTTCGGAGGAGTGTCTGGCCAGGATTTAACGCAACCCAAGGGATTTCTTCATTCGTTTCGTAACCATGGATGAGACTTGGATCCACCACTGCATACCGATCCGATGCGAAGAAAGCAAACACCGTTCCATCGGCCGGAAAGAGCATAGCGACAATTTTTTATGATTCCCAAGGTGTGATCCTCATCGACTATCTGGAAAAGGGAAGGGGTACTACTACAGCGATTTATTGACCAGATTCAATCCAGTATTGAAGGAGAAACGGCCTCGTTTGCATCGGAAAAAAACGCTTTTCCACCACGACAGTGCACCAGCTCATTCATCGTGCATCTTCGTGTCCAAATTGAATTAGTCTCTCATCCTCCATATTCACCGGACCTAGCTCCCAGCGACTTTTTCCTATTTCCACACCTGAGAAAATCACTGAGAGGAAAGAGATTTGCCTCAAATGAGGAGGTGATCGCGGCGACACATGGCTTTTTTGCAGACCTGGAAACATCCTACTTTTCAGACGGCTTGAAGAGACTGGAGCACCGTTTGAAAAAGTGTATTGATCTCCGAGGAGACTACATTGAAAAATAAAAAACCTCATAATACCGTTTTTTTCTTGTCGATTCGGGAAACGTTTCAGGTCGCCCTCGGATTATCGTTGCCGCTGTCATAGAGAGATGTATAGCTCGTTCGCACTTCAAAATTCAGTGTGTCTCTTATGGGAAATGCCAACGCGATTGCCGCATCGTGTCAAAATTATCTTCTCAGAATGATTTAAACACTACAGTTGACTATATGAAGAAATGACAAATGGAACACAATCAATATTTATCATATATGTTCATTATAGCATTATGCAAGGATAATATTTAATATATATATATATATATATATATATATATATATATATATATATATATATATATATATAATAAATATTACAAATAATTTCTATATTTTCCAAATTATATGAAAAGTAATATGTTTTTTCTGGTGTTATATGAAATATCTTCTGTTTTAACTGCACCTGGGAAGTTATTTCAATAGAATAATTCATAAGTTGAGGCGAAACATTACCATGCAATATAATTTAAATCGTTGCCGATATTTTTCTGCCGTAATGGAGTGGTGTTCAGTATCTTGCTTGAGGGCAGTTTTCTCTAGCATGGGATAGTTCCTCCATACTATATGATTCAAAATTAGTACGTATGTTAATTTTAAAATAAGAAACATTGGAGATAAATTACACTTATATTTATATTTTACCATTCCCCTTTCTCACATCAAATATTATTTCAACACTTTCGTAAAGATGAAATGACTTCTGTGTTGACACCTTCATAAATTTTGTGGAGACATTTGTATAGAACAGGCGTAAACAAGTATATAGTTGGACGAGAGAATAGTAACCTCCATCATGCGCAATCATAATTTGGAATGAACTTAAAAAATATATGATTTATTTTTAAAAATTCATATATAACTTCGATAAACTACCCGTTGCATAAAAACACAAGAAGAATTGGCCACTATTTCTATGGCCTCTTCATCTGACGAACTCGACGAGAATTCCATTATTATTCAACTAACAGTGTTATATTTTAAAAATTAGAGAAAATGCCCCTGTTTTGAAATATTAATAAGCGAAAAGTTGAAGGTGTGAATAGCGTTTGATTTTTGCAAGAGCTCTATTATTAACCTTCTATTTTGTTTTTATTAATAGTGCTTTCTGTTTCAATACGTAATTTCTTTCGATAGCATTCACCTTTTGTTTTAAATAATCAACACGCGAAAAAGAAATCCGAGAATATCCGAACTATTCCGAACGGTGGTTGAGCGAACTAAGCATGTGTCAATTTATCTGAGCGTTATAGATTCGATAACTTATTGAATCGTTATTGATTCAGTAAATATTATGTACTCTTGGAGAAACGATTTTTGCAGTTTATCGAATCCATAACATTATGGAACCGATATCAATACTTCCAGAAACCGGGCATTAATATAGTATATAATAAACAAAGTTACAAATGTTCATGTTTCTCAGTTCATTTACGTTTTACAAAATTATAAGTGCATATAAGAAGTTTGTGAAAAGAGTTCCTATTTGCAGATAATGCTAAACATTCTACAGAACTAAACAGTAAATTATAAAAATACGGGAGATGGAAGCAACAATTCTCTTTGCGGGTTAAGTCAAAAGAATGAGGTAGCGGTTTTACGGCTTTAATTATTTTCTTAAATTTTATTCTCTTTACTTTAAGACACAAATATGTTATTGTTACAGGTAAAAAACTTAAAATCGAAAGGGCAAAATTTCAAATGCGTGGCGAATATGATCCTAAACTAAAACCAAAAACGAAAAAACGTAAAGAAAAAGAGAAAGTAAAAAAAATGCAAGAGAAACTTTTCGATTGGAGGCCAGAACGTATGAGAGGTGAACGGGCCAAACATGAAAGAATTGTCATTATCAAAAACGTCTTTGATCCTAAAGTATTTGATGACGAAGTTGGGCTAATCCTTGAATATCAACAAGATTTGAGAGAAGAATGTTCAAAGTGTGGGGAAGTAAGAAAGGTCACTATTTACGATAGACATCCGGAGGGCGTTATACAAGTCAATATGAAAGAACCAGAAGAAGCTGATGCCGTAGTAACTCTTTTGAATGGCAGATGGTTTGCTAAAAGGAAACTTAGTGCGGAAATATGGGACGGAAAGACTAAATATAAAATTGCGGAAACCGATTCGGAAATTTCTCAAAGGGTTAATAAATGGGATCAATTTTTGGGTTGTGAAAATGAAAATAAAATAGATGAAAAAGCGAAATAGATCAATTTTTGTAATACATAGGGAAATGTTAATGTATGTAATAATAATAAATTAATTATTCTATTCTTTTAATCTTATTTAACAAATAGTAGTCCTCAAATAGACATACGAACATATAAGATAGTAAGCAACAGCCTATGGTGGTTATCATTTGTTGCAATTCGCTTTATGTTTGATGAAATCCTTAATCTAAACTTGTACCATTCCTGCTAAATTTATCGACACTAATAACTTAGTGGGGCATTGCACAGAATAGTTGTACTACAGATTGAGCAAGATCAAAAAAAAGGAGAGAATTGCTCAGCATTAATGTAAACTAGTTTTACTGAGATACATTTTATTTATTTACTACCTTCGCCCTTGGGTTACGATATTACATATATCATATACGGGTCACGTTATATATTTTGAGATGCCACGAAACTAGAGAAGTTAGAGGTGGAAACATTGCATTTCTAAATACCACTCTCCGTAAGTAGTAAGTTCTGACTTTCAGTTGAATCGCTGCTATCATAGAACAAACGTAGTACATTCAGTTTTTAAGGTCGGTTTAGTGAACAATAAAGTATTGAACGATGGTAACTTGCATTTGGTGATGAAAGTCCTTTACGCGCAACTGTCGCTGGTATAGCGAATTTAAAAGAGGACGGATATTGCATGGTGATGAGGAACGTGCCGGTAGGCCCTGTTCTTCAGTTACCGCTGGAAACATTGGGAGAGTGAGACGTATGATTGACGAAGATCTAACCTATCAAGCAATTGAGGTAACACTTGGTGTAAATTCAATTTTACATGATTATATTCGGATGAAAAGAATTGTTAGTCGTTGGGTGCTACACGTGCTTGATTTCCAAAAGGCAGAGCGAATAAGAATCGCTCGAGAAACGTTAGAAATATTAAATAATGGTTGACATCATATTCTATCTAAAATAGTAACAGATGATGAAACTTACGTCCTATTTTACGGTATTCCTACCCGCTAGAAGAGCCGTATGGGGATTCATGAAGATGCACCTACACCAACAATGTCCAAAAGTAAAGAGCTGTCAAGAAACTTATGTACGCAGTTTTATTTCGTAATGCAGAATTAGTAACAGCAGTCAAGCTAGAAAATTAGCTTACAGCCACAGCAAACTAGTACACCACAAAATGTTTACCTACAGTTCTCGAATCAATCAACATTCGCGGGTTAATGTTGCATCACGACAATGCATCGTTACACAGTGCGTAGCAGACAGTTGAATTTTTACGTGAAAATAATGTAAAAGTCATCGAACATCCGCTTTATTTGCCTGATTTGGCCATGTGTGATTTTTGGTTGTTCTTTAACCTAAAGAAACATTTACGTGGTTGACCTTTCACGAAGAGGGATGAGATACATGAAAATTGAGCACTTTTTGGAGATCATTCCAAAAAATGATTGCTTTCAAGCTTTTACGTTGTGGAACCTTCGGTTACAAAAGTGCATTGATGCAGGAGGTGATTAATTTTACGAAAATGATTTTATTTATAATCATTTTCGTAAAAAGGTATATAGTTTTCTTGTATCTCAGAGTATATAGTATGTCCCGCTTTAAGCTCTACCATACATATGTATCTATATTTCCGTGGAAGCAGATGGTCAAAATTTTACACCTTCATGGACTCCAAAGGCGTATTTATTAGTTGGTAGATTTCAGCTTAAATCAACATGGTGAATTTGTGAGATAAATACGAATAAAGGAGATTCAGAACTAGCAAAAGCGGCCTGTACTTTCAGAATACAGTGTTAGAAAAGTTTCTTTAAAGAGGAATCCTTGTAATAAATGATAAAACTGTTATTCAAATGCACATACCAATAACTAACAACTACATCTGTTTTCCCTAGCATTAAAAAAGTTGGATGGTATGATAAACCCAAAACTAACAAGAATATGTTTCCAAAGTTTCTCAAAATATCTAAATCGCGAAAGATTTCTCGCACATCTGTATAGAATTAACTTAACCGTTAGTTGATAAATGTAATTTCTATAATACTAATCGTATAATCCCGAAATGCAACGGGGATAAAAACAAATCAATTTTTTTGATTCCTATTCCCTAGAAAGGGAGTATGTTAGCTATAGCATTTGCAGTCATATTCTTAATTTACGTTTTAATATTTAGTTATTAGCGTTGGTTTTCTCTCCTTCGTGGGTTGTTCCTTTCTTTCAGGTAGCTTCCTGTATGTGTGTGTTAGGCCGGTTGTGAAACATGTCTTATTGATCCTGATATCTATTCGGGTTGATGACGTATTGTTTTATATAACAAGTGTACGTGGCTAATGGCAGTATTCTGGACCTATCTAGCAAACGAAAATCTGATGGCCGTTAGTTGGGCATTTCTTGGTATGGCTGGGCTTGTGCTGGCAATGGTCTAAAATGCTCTGTTCTTGCCTATTGTAACTATTGGAACGTTATTGATGCAGTGATGACAACTCTTAACTATAGAATTAATTATATTTAAAATTAATATCACATATGAAGTTAAATATCAACGTTTTGCGACCAAAACTGTCAATATCAATAGCGAAAAAAAAAATGCTAGGTGATTTATTGTTTACTTTTTAGTTTAAAATTTTTTTCTTGAATTATTATGGTAGCTCTTCTTTTTGAGAACAATTTACTTTTTGTAGTATATATTTTGAAATATTGTTTATTTTTCTCCTCAATCGTGTAATTTTTTTATTTGCTCACAACATTTTCAAGAAAATCTATTTTAATGTAAAACCATTCATAAAGGATTATTTGTACTACAATACACAGATAAAAATACATTAAAAATTAATCAAATATTTGAACAAGGAAAATTTTTGGAGTGTAAAATCTGTCGATCGCGTAGTTTTGTATTTCCTTCGGTAACTGTCTTTTCTTTAATTGTTTAGTGAATGGGCGAATGGGAGTTATAAGCTATTTAACTCCTTAGCATTTTAGAACCGTAAATGCTTTAAGGGTTTAAAAGCCTTCTATATCTTTCATACTCTTTACTTTAAAACAACGAAATACTGTTTGCTACAGCTATAAACAAAGCCTCTTACCACTTAACCGCCAAACCACTTTTACAATAATAGTAATAATAATAATTACTATTATCGTAAAAATGGTTTATTATATATAAATGTTATTAATTAAATTCAATATTAGAGCATTAAGAAAATATCAACAAATTTACATGGATAAATATGTATATATATATATATATATTTTGAAACATAATAATATAAAATCAACAAACAAGTAAAGTTTTATATTTCCAAAAAAAAATGTATTTGTTTGAATCGTTTCAGATCTAATTTTAATGAATCTATTATCATAAACTTGAATGTTCTTTAACAACTAACGATCCTCAACTTGGACATTTTATCCATTAATAAATAAATTGCCAATGGACCAATTATTATAAAACGGCATAAATTAGCAAATAATTCTGTGCACATTTTCATACGAGAGCGCTTTTTAACAATCTGTAAACGTTGTGGGCTATTATTTTGCCACCTGTATTTGAACACCACAATTTATACTTGTTTAATATCAATAAGGGTATGCGAAATATATACAAAAACTAGTTAACTTGTAATCTGAATGCTTAATCAGTCTTTGTTGATTGATTAAACAAATGCTCAGTAGGGTTCCCAACGTTAAAAGTAAAATGTTATAAAATATAGTATGAATGAAATGCAAAATAGAAATTTAAACTCAAGTGGTTGGTATTGCCATCAATTAATCAAACACCAGGTTCGCCAACTGCTAGTCATTATTGAAAGTTGTTATTTTAACTCCTCTACGTGTGGTTGAAATATCTATATCTTTTATTGTGTCTGTCGTCATTTCCAGTAGAGACGGATAGTTGTAACTACAACAATCGAGATTTAGTTGAAATGTTATTGTTGGAGTGGTTTTATAGTGATAAATTTTAGTGTTTCGTGGCCTTGTACTTGTCAATCTGACACACACACCCAGTGTGTATTTAGTGCTAAAGGTTTATTGTTTTTACAGTCATTTCATTAGTGTAAATAATTTTGCAAGATTTACCGCTAAATAATGCAAGCTATTAAATGCGTTGTTGTTGGCGATGGGTAAGTAATTTAACTATAATACTCAAATTTTATCGAAAATTTCGTTATAGTATAACAACGATGTATTGCTTTTCATGGAAATAGAAAATCTTATCCGTTAATTTAGATAGATATGTGGGAAAGATATTCTAACGTGGAGATATTCTTAATTTGTGGTTTATAATTTTGCCATTATTTCCCTTTAAAGATATATTAGTTGCACAAATTCGATGCTAGGATTTATTATAAATTACTGAATATTGAGTACAGCAGTATTTTAATTTTATTTAACAATATGCAATCGAAATGATTCAAATAGGTTAAATGCATATGTTCATAAGGGGAAGGCGGAAAGCAGTATATTGGTTTTTTTTGTAGATTCAAATAACGTTATCAAGTAGCAAATGATGTGAATCATCATTTACATTGCATATCAGTCCTGTTGCGTCATGAAATATACAAATTATATAGAACGTTTGATTTTAATGACCGCGTCTTTTATTGGTAATTACCGACTGACTTAACCTTGTTTGAATTATTTGAACGAGTAACGTAACTATACCGGTAATCAGTAAGCTATTCTAGTATGCACCTCTTTTTCTCAAATATTGAATTTCTATAACCGTAAACACGTGAATATACAATGTTTTTTTCGTAGTTATTTGTTCACTAGCTTCGTCGTTTAAAATTCCTGCTTAGTATAAAGGCAACATTATCAAAACGCCCGAATACGTTTTAAAGTAGAGTACTAGAAGTTAAAAAGAAATTTAGAGATTATAAGCTATAACTGATAAATTGATTACTTCAAAGTCAACAGTATAACAGGTGTTCAAAAAAAGAAGTGACAGTAATCCATGGAAATTTGAACTTACGTCTGATGTAGAGTGCGATAGAATGATACTTTTACCTAATACAATTTTATAGGTTATCGCACGCGCAAATGTCAGTTTTTTGCCAAACGATATTTCCGCTTGTTGTAACACCACTGAAATTTCATTTAAATGCCTTATTACTTAATAAAAATTAGTCAAGTAATGATTTCAGAAGGTAAGAATAATTAATTTGCAAATTTAAAATTTAGAGAATTTTTGCTAAAAATTAACACTTCCTCAATAGATAACGTTACTGTTAAAGATATTACCCAATCCTATTTGTATACTGTTCATCCTTTGGTGATGCATAAGAAGAAAATGCTCTATTAATGGAAATAGTTTTACAAGTAGTTTTATTTATCTTCTAATTATCATATTAATGTAATACTAATATTGAACAAATTCTTGTAAAAAATGGTTTAAAACAATTTTCAAACAGATTAATTATTCATATACTCCATAGATATATTAATAAAATAAATATAATTATAGTTGTATAAATTACCCACAATAATGACTATAATAAATAGCAGATGTTGAAATTGCCTAGCGAAGCTAGTTCACCATCAGGACAGCCAAGAGTATTTCTTGTTGATATATTTTTTTTTGCATTCAAAGTTTGGATCGATAACCCTTCTACTTATAGCACACTAAACACCAACTCGGAAGATGTAGAGGAACTTTAAGAATAAATTATTGGTCTTTGTATCACATCCTCATCTTTTGTGAGTTAATATATCCACTAATGTGCAACCACGCTTCATCCAGCAAAACACAAATGCTTACTACTTGTTGCGGATAATCAATATCGAAGATCTCTTGCTAGAAAGTTGTTCGATATGGAAGTGATTATAAATATTTTTTTTTAAATTCTGTGATATGAACCAACTGACAATCGAATTTGTTGAGCAAGAGTTCGAGCATCAGTCTTTATTTATCTAACATTATCAATCGCATCTCCTGTCCGGACTTTTGGTCGCCCATCGGCAGCGTTTGTCGAAAAACTGCAACAGTTCAATTGAGTGTACTCTGGAAAGTGTTATGACGAAAAAACAAAGTTGGAAAATTTATCTCGAAAATATTCTAAACAATCTTTACTATTTCAAAAATGCGATTCAACCGTGAATGTTTTGTATACATTATTAAATATGATTTTAAAATTCAAAATGCTATTTTTAATATCAGATTCCGACAATTATTGATAGACATATGACATTTAAAATGTAATATAAATTGTAGAGATACGGTTTTTTTGTCCAAAATCTACTTAACTCCGGATGTTTTTGAACACTACATATTTTCTGGTGTTGCCAACTTTATATGCTGATAATTTGATTTGATATTTTATTCACTGAGCAATAAATGTAGTGTTTTCGTTTTTATATAAACTACATTAATAGAAACGGATTACTTTAATTTTTCAATTCAATTAATTATGATTAATAATCCATGTTTATAAGTACGGATGAATCAGCAATGTCAAGGAACCATCGTATACATAATTTAAATAAAAATCATTGATCATTGCATCAAATAACTATTCATAGTGGCATATGTTACAAACGTGAATCACTACTTTAATATTTGTTTAAATGCTTTTGCCAACAATGTTAAAAAAAACTATAATCTTTGCTGGATATAGAATTTTTAAGCTTAATTAAAAATGCTATTGTTACGTTATAGGTATGTGTTTGAAAACTAACCTGGTTATTATCCTGAATTACATATACCATATAAAACTTCACCTTCATTTTAAGAATAAATAAAGCTAAAGTGAATGTCCATATTTTTGTTGAATAAATACAGTAAATATCTTTTATACATATCTAGAAATACGTATTAAAACGACAAAATAATAATTAAATGGCAATACATATCTTTAAAGGATTAGCGTTTATATTTTATTATATTAGGGCAAACAAAATGTACAGAATCTGATTGAATTGATTTAAATTAATGTGAAATTGAAATGTTAATTTTTAAGAAAACAAAATAATAAACGCGCATTAAACTAAAATAACGAAACTGAAGATTGAACAACAGTCAATTTGCCCTAAAGTGTTTTTTGTAATTCTGTTTACACAATTTTTGAGGTTTTGTATCAGATTCAAGTCTGGCAATTAGATTAGACAAGGTATAGCATGTTCAATATTATCTTTCTGTATATTTGAAATATACAGGATCAAATTCTTTATTTAGCAGATTATAAAGTTCTATGGAATTTTCCTCCAGTTTTCTATTTTTTTTCTGCTATAGAATATGTTCTTGGCTTGATCTCCTTTATTGGATCAAGGAAACTATTTCATACGATAGTCTTAGCATGATAACGATTCTAACCGCGAAAGATTGGATTAAAAAGAGCATATATACATATTATTCCTTGCTCAGCACAGCGCCAAATTTAAATCCAACTGCGAATCTCTAAAATTGTGAGCAACTATAAAGAACTAACAATTAGTACTAAATTAGCACTTCCTAGTATTTTTTATTACTATATACTATGCTGTCTACTATTTATTTACTCGTTTTATTATACACGTTGTTTTATCCACTTGAAACTTTTATTCTTACATTAATTTGAGTAAATAAACAATTTTTCGGTTCATCTAGTACATTTTACTTGGAGTAAAATACAATACGCTAATCATTTGAGTACATTGTTAATATTGTTTTGCGATTTTCATTACATACATCTAATTTTTTGACCAGCGCTGTACAATTTTGTACGAAGTAATAGCAGTGTAGTCGTAAGTAAGAGATGGATCTTTCTGCCGGCGTACAGGAGCACGACCGGCGATATTATACATGTATTTAAGGACAACGTGGAGTAAAAAAATATGTATAGTCACTGGTATGCAAATTTGTTATATATTGGTTGAATTGAGTATAATTGTTACCGTTCAATACAAAGAAGAAGGAGGTATATGTGTTTACCTTTTTCTATTAAGGTCTGGATGCTTACGAAGATGGATCATACCATAAAGAATTGGCACAGAATTGCAGCATTAATATTGCTTCCATTGAAGATTCATTTAGTGGCCGCTCTATACGTACTAAAGTAATATGTGTGTATTTAAAATATTTCTCATAGCTTTCACATTCGTATTCACATGTGTCATCGGTTTATGAATTGCATTTGTTACAAATCTGGATTTTTAATTACAACGGTAGGAAATTTTTCGGCTACGTGATGCCATCACCAAGTTTGTTAGCGAGGTTTTGATATTATCAACTATGTTAAGTGATTCCGATAAAGATAATACACCGTTTCGCGATTGTTCAAGTGATTGTCCAACAACAAATTACTTTTCGCTATATCTGCTTTGAGTTAACGAACCGAACACGATTTTTGGCTTCTTTGAATGACAATGAAATAAAATATTTATAAATTTTCACTGTAATACGATATTGTTTAAAGTGAGTTTACTAAAAAGGAAAAAGAGTTCACATCTAATAAGGATTTGTATATATTCATCGTACAATTGTAATAGAACGTTTCTGACTGATAACACTCCTATCCCCCCCTCTCTGTCTGTCTCTGTCTTTCTATAGCTGCTATAGCTGCAAGTGAATGATTCTTGGATGAAGACAACATACAAGCTCGATAAGAAATGGTAGAGGCATTGAATGTTGATTAATCCGTTGTCAGTCCACATGGAATGGAAATGGTCAAAAAATTTGGACATTGGAAACCACATAAATTAACAGAAGAACATATGAAATATTCATTCTGATGAGGTTATGCTGTGTATGTAGTGGGATATGAAAGGCATTGCATATTAGCTACTGAAATCTTTAACTGTTACTATCGACGACAACTAATGCGTTTGAAGCGAGCTGTTCAAGAAAATCGACCAGAATGGGAGAATGCACACAATAAATTGAGTTTGCAGCATGACAATGTAAAACCATATCAAAAATTGACCTGAAAACTCAAAAGACAATGACTTCTGCAGACAGGGAATCCGTAAATCGTCCGGAAGATGGGCGAAGGTTATGGCTTCTGATGGCTATACGAGGACTGTTTTTTTTTCAACCGCCGACAGCTCATAAAAACAAGACAAATGTAAATAACAAAATGAATTTATTATTAAAAGTTATGTACAAACATGGTTACTTTTCTACATAGTTACCGTGAAAATTAATGCATTTATCATATCTATGGACGAGCCCTCCAATCCCCTCTACACAGAATGTGACCGCCAGTGAGAAGATGGTCCGTGGCGTTTTGAAGTTCCCCTGTACTCTGGAAGCTTTGCCCTTCAGGAAATTCCATATTAAACTTAATTTAATTAATTTGACAAGTGACAGAAACGATAAACAGGAAAATGTATTACCCTATATACAAAGCGTGTCAAATTATTTGACAACGCTCCTAATTTAAAAAAAAACAAAGATAGTTGCGTGCGAAACCATATAAGTTAATAAAGGATGGTTATACTGTATAAGACTTAATGCTTCGAAAATTGGGTGATATACACTATAATAGAACTCCTTTTTTGTATTAATTAAGCTGGTTTACTCTTGGAGTGTTTACCACAAAATGAAACGCATCTATGTTATGTGAAGGAGACGTGGAAGATCTGTTTTAGTAACTTTCCAACTTTCACCATAGCCGCGACTCTGTCAGTAACAAACATTATTAATTGACTTCATTATACACCAGACTCTAATAGCATCTTTTATTACCTGTACTATAGTTTCTACCTTCATGATTTGGGGACGCCTGCTGCACACACAAAATAATTGGTGTCGATGGGCCATTTAATTTAAAAGTACGGATCATAATATTTATTACACTGTTTTTGTTAGCATCTGTTGTTTTGTCTACATTTACCCATATTTTCTCACTTTTTTATTATATTGTATACGGTATTTGCAACTTGTAACCTCTCGCGCAGAAAATGATTTCATAATTGACTTCTGCTCTGTAATT
The DNA here is from genome assembly GCA_023509865.1 of Trypoxylus dichotomus. Lineage (NCBI taxonomy): Eukaryota > Metazoa > Arthropoda > Insecta > Coleoptera > Scarabaeidae > Trypoxylus > Trypoxylus dichotomus. Next base: position 38,152,379 of record CM042074.1, on the reverse strand, counting down.
GGCAAGCATCATTTTTTCCCAAAATATACGAGACGTCTCTCACTCCACAATATTGCAAACATTTACCATAAATATAAATTATGTTAAAGTCTGGTATGGTAATTCTATTGTTTTAAGTTTCCTCTGTTTTTCGCTGACTCCATGTACCGTTTGCAACCCGTTGTTCGTAAACCGTTAGGTTCATATTGCAAGCATCGCATTTTACCTTTTATCATATATCTCTTGTAATGTGTGTTTTCGTTTACGCGACATTTTCGCTTATCAATATACGGCTGGGTGAGCCAACGATGGGTTGCTTGTAGAGTGTATACAAGCAACCCGAGTGAATTAAAGCCCACTTATGCGATTTAGCTATGAATAAAACCATCCCGTCCGATACCATCAAAATTCATACTAGCCGCGCTACTGTACGCCGGAAAACACGATCCACCTAGAAATGAATACAGAGAAATTAAGCATTAAATTTTAGTTTGTCTTGTGTAAATACTTTCGTAGATATTTATTATGTTGTACAAAAACCATAATTTATGAACTACTAATGCGAGACATTTAATTCTGTTGTACATGTAAAGTATAGAACATGTTATATAATAAAAGTAAAAAATACAATCGGATACTTCTCTCTTGTTTTAATTACCACTTATATAATTTAAAATGCTCAACATGGAGCACTATATGTGTGGGGGCCTTGCGTTATTTGATTGAGCTGGACTCATTTTTCACATGCTCTTTTGGATTATTGTTTTGTTCTAATGGTACAAACACCTAGTTTCGACACTATATTTCTTGCCTAGTAGTTTTCTTGGGTTTTTAAAGATTTCTTTGTAGCATAGCTTACGCAATTTGTCATAATTGTTAATAGAGAATTGCGCCTACTAAATTGATTATACGAGGGTCATTTAGAAAGCGAAAAACGTTTCTTTTTCAGACATCTATTAGTTAGAAGAATAGAATAAAATTTGTTGTACATTTACTACATGCTTTCTACACTACTTTTCCACGTAATTTTCGTTCAAGTTCTCTAAGTTAAAAAAATTCTGAATGGCAGTCACTGCCAAATGAAAAGAAACTAAGAGTCCTCTACTGGTTGACTTAATAACGTGGCGGTCATCGAACATGATAGAAAAATTTATAAACAGTAAAATTGGCTACGCAGAAAAGTTGTGTAAGGAACAGTAAATGTGCAATAAATGTTCTTTTATTATCTCAATTAATAAATGTCTGCTTTCTAATCTTGATAAATTCCCAAATGTCGAAATGATTTATATTTTTGTACATATACAAAGCAAAAATTAACAAATTAAAAATTTTTCGTATATGAGTATTGCAAATGATTTTTTCTTGTGCGTGACATCGATCTGACATCTTTCTCTGGGACCACACATTTGCGTATTTCGAAAACTACAAACCAATATATCCGTTGGTAAAATTAACTGTACCGGTTTCTAGGAACTACTGTCTATAATTTACGTATGCAATTTATAAAAATTAATGATTCATAAAGCAAGAAGGACCAAATATTTGGTGCTTCGCTTACATCAATTGGGTATTCAAACTTTATCAACTGATAGTGACTACCTAGAAAGAATATATATATCTATGTAGTAATATATCCAGTGACCTCAGTGGAATTATGTTCACATTCTAAAATAAATACGGATAGAGAGTAAACGATAAGATTGATAAGGTCTAATCTAATGGTAATACCGTTCTGTTTATATATATTTCCCATTTTAAGTTAGGTCGGGTTTCTTTACAACAATGAATTTACAAAGTGTCGTATTACATATATGTATGTTTATATATACGTACATTGCCATAGTAGTTAAATATATGCTGATAAATTTTTGTATTTGTAGTGTTACTAGATGCAACCATTCGCATAACTTTATTTTTGTCTGCTCATTGTCCAAACATGTTGTTTTTGTCTTTGGTATTTATCCACTTTTATTAGAGTTTAGACTTCTCCAGCGCTTCTGTTAAAGTTAAGGTGCATTTACTTTGAAGGTGTTCCTTAGTACAGTATAATGCCAAAGTTTCAAAAAAAAAAATACTAAAGCAGAACTAATATAATAGAATTTATCACCAAGCCGTAAGGATTGTCACTAAGCGTTTTGCGGACTGTCCAAACTTCAGAAAATATTTAAAGGAAAGAAAACACCTGGTCAATGATGATTAGTAAAAGATGCGCAAATTTAGTTAATCAGTGAGATACTAACCGAACGACAGCAATCAATTTCAAAGATACCTAAGTGCAACACGCAACGTATCTCCCCTACTTTAAAGAAATCTGAGAAAATACAAGTTCCATGCTTTTCAAATTGGAATTTTACATCAGCTACTCGAAGGTGATATCTAGATAAATTGGATTTTCTGAAACCTTGGCCGAAATTGTTACAAAAACCTCAAATTATTGCAGGTCAACAAGCAAAGCTTGAGGTGCTAGTGTGGTGAAACTTTTAATCTTTTCCAAGAATGTAATTTCCACAAAAACTAAGTCTGCACAAGTACTGAGTCACCATATTGCAGGTGCACTGTTTATACAAGAAAACCCTATTACGAAGTTGTATTCAAACATTAGAAACTACACATTCACAAATAGTAGAAAACTATTGAAAATGAACCAAAGGAATCTGATATGAATATTACATTTTAGCAGGATGGTTCTCCCCCACATTTTGGGATAGCAATTTGCCAATTTTTTAACAAAACATCTTGAACACCTATTGATTTTGTTTTCTACGTGAGTATCTTAATAAAAACTTATAAAACATTCCTTTAGCTCAAAGCTTACGTTTGAAAGTAATGCAGCTTTATGCAAATATTTTGTTATCAATATTTGCATAAAGCTGCAGGACGCGCGAGAAAAGACACCCATGACTACTCATCACGAGTAACAATGCTGATAAGCATGTCCTCCCCTTCCTGTGTACCGAGAGAAGTGTTGCAAGGACAAACCGAATCCTTGTGTGTTTCTCGGTCTAGTTTAGGTATTCAGCGGAATCAAGTTTCTTTTTAAGCATTCTTAAAACATGCTTAGATAAGATTGAAATTTGCACAAGATCAGTCGAAATGGATTCATCAATGGAAGAAGATTATACTTCCTAACAAAAACAAATTTAATTTAAACGATTCTTATGGTTTTAGATATTGTTAACACAATTTGCACAAAAACAATGAAGTTATAATTAGTCGAAATTTTGGTGGTGGTGCTGGATGGCTTTTATGCATAGCCATAAAATATCTATATATACAGAGCTAAAACAGCTCTATGACGAACAAATACCATTGTAAGACTGCATACTCTAGCAAGATAACGCTGCTGCTCACACTTCCAGATGAACCAAGGATTGGTTTCTTAAAAAGAAGATTAGGTTATCATAATGACCAGCTTACTTACACGACTTGGGTTCCATTCAAAATCTCTAGGGAATATTAGCAACAAAGGTATAATAAGCAATACAATATCATCAATTAACTGAAATCTGCTATAAAGAGGTGCTGAAATAAGATTCCTATTTCAACGTTGATCAAATTAGTAGACTGAAGGTGAGAAAATGCATTTCTCAGATTGTTTTGAATTCAACGCCCACTTAGATACAATTGTAAATTTCTTGTTATATTTGGTTGTTTTAAATTATATTCACTGTAAATGCTTTCTGTACAAAGTGCAATTAATTTGTTGAATGTTAGTCTCTCATTCATTCGCCGTTGAATTATAGAAATTTTACTGTATACGTGCACACGAAGAAAACTGTATACATACGAAGAATCTCAGCACACGGAAGCATAGCCTTACAAGCTGAGAGCACAACCTTGATTTTCTTTGTTGGCGGGTAACAAGGATGTTTCCATCGCATTGGACCACGCTTTGTTTCGGATTGATAGTGGTGCACCCATGACTCATCACCAGCAATAATCCTGTTAAGCATGCCCTCTCCTTCCTCTGCGTACAGAGAGACGTGTTGCAAGGACAAGCCCATTCAAATACATCTGTGTTCCTCGGTCAGTTGACTAGGTACCCACCGTGAGCCAACTTTTCAAAAATTCAAAGGATCGTGCATCAGTTCGTAAGCTAAACCACCCTATTACAGTTGTTATGCTGTTTATTGTTACCCGCCTGTCAGTTCGAATTATTTCTTCTGTAGCAATCTGAACTGGACGGCCACTTCGCTGATAGTCAACAACTTTCGAGCACCCATGAGAAAATTTCTCGACCCAGTTACACACGGCTTTACACTTTTCACTGTAAACACGAGATATTTCCGTATGGATATCTTTTGCAGGATGTCATTATGCCTAGAGAAACGCACAACAGTACGCTGCGCTTCCACAGTACACTCTTTGAGCGTGGTAGCCATTTTAATACTGTCTGCGTACGCGCACGACAACTGTCACTTGAGTATTATAAAGCTGGATTGTGTTGACACCTAGTGACAGATAGGGAAGTAGCTCACTCCTATTTTCAGATTTCCTACAGCAGTTTGTGACTTATTTAATGACATTCTCTCGTACATAATATAATTGAGTTAAATTTTGCAACATGTTTATCAGTACTTGGATATATTCACTCAATAAAAGCACTTTAGTAAAGTCGATTTTTGTAAAGATTGCATGATTATTGGAGAAATTGTTTATGGATGTAAATTTTGAATCTGAAAAAATAAAAAAGAAACAGTTTTCTGTTTAAGTTTGAGATTATACATTAAATACATTTTGAGGCGTTTCATACAATATCTACAAAAATATGCTCCGTTTGGCTTTAAATAGTGCACAGGAAAATCTAATAAAAACCTACCCTTACGATAGAAAGCGTGAAGTTACTCCATTTCGTACAAAAAGGTTTCTAAAATCAACGAACTTGTAACGATTTTTATATTTATAAACTTATTATTCTGTTCATTTTCGGAAGAGCTAATAACATATGCAGCGATGGTGTGCGTCAATTATCATGTATGTACATATATACAATGTAGGCGCCAAAGAAAGGTTGAAATTTGAATATTAATGGTATATTCACTATTTATATAACTTCACCAGAAATTATTCATGCTGTCTTGCATTTTACCAATAATTTTGTTTGAAGGTAATCACGACGCAACTTACTATACGATTAAATACTTTCGTGTACTTGTTTCTTTCTGAACATTCTTATTTTTATACTTAAAAATAGTAAATGATTAATAAATCTTCATGTAATCAGATAAGTGTTTGATTTTGCGATTGCAATATAAGATTCATCTTTAAGATTGAAAACACGTACAAAATTACTCAAAAGTAACACTTTTTCATAAATAAACAATATTGTGTTTGGCCTCTGTAGGTAACTTTTGCAGTTTATACAATAACCTTACAACATGCAGAATATCGTAGCTATACTTAATTCTTTGAAGTCTATGGATGAAACCTCAATCATTGTTAGCAAACATGGTTACTACGTTGCGAAAGTTAGTGCAGAGATAATAAGGTTTTGCATGCAGCGAACGAATGTTAGCGGTTATTTTTAGTTATGAAGGTATTCAGTCGTTTTGCAATTAGTCTAGGGCTAGATACTTCATGTAGGTGTTGATTTGAACTAAATCTTTAGTTTTAGATTTAAATATATAATAATTAATCTTTTAAGGATTACAAACTGCATCTACTTTAACATTTTTTTCTATTTTATAGTCAATATAAATATTAAATGAAAAATTCTTTAAAAAAATTATTAAAACTATTTCTATGATAATAGAAATTAAGAAGAAATAGGGCAGACTCGTGTCACTTTTGGTTGAAGAGGTATTCATGTTTCTCTGTTAAAAATTGACAATTGCGGATGTTGAACACAATCACATTTTGCAAAAAGTTTCAACTGAATTTCGACGTGCTATGTGGCAAGGTTTTAGTTTTGTTATACATTTGTCAGTAATCTATATATAAACGTAATAGAAACAGACCCAAATCTAGTAGTGATGTAATCAAGAGGTTAGTGATTAAGTCTGCGGTTTTTTAAAGTCAAAATAGTAAAAACCGTACCTGTCGTTGATAATAAAGAAAATGAAGTCATCTTTCTAATTTAATTATAATTACTTAAATCATTTTAAACGACTCTATTGGAGATGGACGAAGACAAAAATGATACTGACCATTTGAAAAATGAGAAATAAACATTTGACATTTATGTCTAACAATATTTTTCCATACTCTATTCTTTAATTCGGGGGAGTGATTTTCAATTAAAGCGCCAAAAAGTACATATATCACTATGTTTCCATCTCAATAGGGTGTAACAAAGCTCAAACTCTTCCGCACTACTTCTCAAGAAGTTTGTAAACCTTGATTTTCTTCAACATCCGCAGCTGACAATTTGTATTAAAATCCTGATCGTCGGTATATTTTTAGCCAGCGATCATCTTGATTCATTCTATACACGATATTGCGAACTTCGTACGTTTTGGTTAATTTCTGAAAATGTCTGACTGCATATGTATTATTTAGATTTCTTCGTTTTCAGTTGTATGATTTCTATAAAAAATATAAATTTTTATTTCTTTTACAGTGCCGTCGGTAAAACATGTCTACTTATCAGTTATACCACAAACGCCTTCCCTGGGGAGTATATTCCGACAGTTTTTGACAATTATTCTGCTAATGTGATGGTCGATGGCAAACCCATCAACTTGGGTCTTTGGGATACGGCTGGACAAGAAGATTACGACAGACTTCGACCTCTCTCCTATCCACAAACCGACGTCTTCCTTATATGCTTCTCTCTCGTCAATCCTGCCTCATTCGAAAACGTACGGGCAAAGGTAAACATATTGTGATTCCCCAAATTATTACCTTTTTTTTAATTTAAAAGAATTATCAGATATTTTTATGATGAATTCATACATTTAGTCTTCTTTTCCCGTCTGAATTTTTATTTGAGGAATAATATATTCTGAGAACAATCTCAAAATATGTTGTTTAATTTGAATGGCTGCTGTTGTTTGTTTACTGTTTTTTTTTTTCTTTTTTAGTGGTATCCGGAAGTTAGACATCACTGTCCAAATACGCCTATCATACTGGTTGGAACAAAGCTAGATCTTCGTGATGATAGAATAACCATAGAAAAACTAAAAGACAAAAAACTAGCACCAATAACGTATCCACAGGTAATTATATAAAATGTATAACTAAGAGTTGTTATGTCGATTTATGTAATTAAATTTAGTTATTTAACCGTAATTTTTTTATGATCGCGTGTTTTGGACGAAGATCAATCATTATCTTAGTGTAACGCACCAGATGTTTTTATAATTTCGAATATGCTTCTATAAGCACGCATTCTGGGAAGAGCGCCAATTGACAAAATTTTCATAATGGTGGACGATTAGCTGATGCAGAAACATATTTTCCAAAACTCTTCATAAAAATAATGACCAGAGGAAATGTATTTTCAGATATACTTTTGTCGTCAAAAGAAACTGAATTGCTTTACTGAGGTAGAAAGTACAGTAGAACCCGGTTATAACAACTTTGGCTGTAACGACATTCCTTTTTAGCGTCAAATTTTAAGCGGTCCCGTACTTTACTATTCAAACGTACAGGGAAAAACATGGTTTTAGCGTCAATAACCCCAGATATAACGACAAATATTTACCACTTGAGGTATGTATTTATATTATCATTTATGGCTCAATTCCCGGTATTTGCCTAGCCTGCAACCGACCGTTCAGGGATTCCAAGAAAATTACCGTTCGTTGAATTAAGATTTCTTGCAATTTGCCTAGCCTGCAACGTTCAACCGTTCGGGTATTCCAAGAATATTACCGTTTCTTGCAATGCGCCAGGCAAAGTTCGTAAGAAATTTTCTCAGTCGGCATTTGAATCGTGTGAGTGAAACATCGAGATTTTTTTATCGAAAATGTCAGGTTTAAAGCGAAAAAGTTTAAGCGTGAACGACAAAGTCGCGGTAATCAAAGCAGTCGAAAGTGGAAGGAAGAAAGCGGACGTGTGTCGCGAATTCGTGTTAGTTAATTCTACGATTTGTACAATTGTGAAAAATAAAAATAAAATCATGAATACCTTTGTGAAAGGGAAAGAAAAGTCAAAAGAAATTCGATCGTGATTTAAGCAATGTAGAAGTGCAAATTTACCCGTTAATGGACCACTGCTTATGCAAAAGGCCGAAGAATTTGGAAGTTTATTTGGAGACACAAATTTTAAGTGCAGCAATGGGTTGCTGGAGCGTTTCAAACGGAGACATTCAATAACGTTCGAAAAAGTGAGCGGTGAAGCGAAAAGTGTTAATATGACAGAAGCAGAGACACAGCTAAATGAAGAGTGGCCTAAATTAAGACAAGATTATGAAGGCAATGAAATTTACAATGGCGACGAAACGAGATTTTTTTATAAACTTCTTCCAGATAAGACTGAGGTTTAAAGGCGAAAATGTGTAGGCCGTAAACTAGTCAAAGAACGGTAACTGCATTTGTGCATGCTAATATAGACCGGTACGGAGACACGTAAAATTCTTGTCATAGGAAAGTCAAAAAAGCCACGCTGCTTCAAAAACATAAAAACACTCCCAACAAATTACTGCGCGAATGAAAAATGAAATTCGAAAATGGGATAAAGAACTTGCGGTTAAAGGTAAAAAAATCTTGCTTTTAGTCGATAACTGCCCAGCACATCCATCATTAGCCCACTTAAAAAATATTAATTTGATGTTTCTGCCCCCAAATTGTACTAGCATCCTTCAACCAATGGACCAAGACGTAATAGAAGCTTAAAATGTTTTTACAGAAAATTTCTTCTGCACAAAATTATTACGGGTATGGACAAGAACGCACCATGTGCAGTTTCACTTCTCGACCGACGCGTTGGACTTTTTAGAGAAGGCTTGGCGTAGTATAACCTCTGAGACTATAGCAAACTGCTTTAGTCATTCAAGATTAAGGAATAATCCAGTTTGACAACTTAAATGAAGATGACGTTCTGTTATGTGAGCTTATTAAAAAGTGGCAGCAAAATCAGACTGACGAAAACCAGTTCTGTTTCGATGACTTTGCGTCCGTGGACAGTTGCCTTATTTCGTCGGGAATGCGTTCAAATTCTGATATCGTGGAGGACATAAAACAGCGGGATAACGAAAACGATAATGAAATCGAAGAGGAAGAAGATTCATGCGACGAAGCAGAACACGTACCGACAAACGAAGAAGCCCTAAGTGCCATAACACTTTTAAAAACTTATTATAGACAGCGAGAAACGTCACCTCAAATTATTGATAAAGTGAGAGAATTAGAAATGGATATAGACAAACAAGTTAGTATGTACCTACATGTGTAAGGTTATATGGTTAAGTACATTAAATTAATTAAATTCATATATGTATCTGTTTACCACCCGTAATATTGTTTCCCACCAATTCTTGTATGTAAACATGGAACTTGTAAAAACTCCGCCTATAGCGTCAGCTTGTTATAGCGTCAAAAAATTCGCAGTCCCGTGACTGTCGTTATAACCGGGTTCTACTGTATTACTAACAACTACTTATTAAACCATTTTATTTATAAATATGGCTGTTTATGAAAATCGGTGAACGTAACTCAAATAATTACGTTTTCTTCTATACTGTGGGGGCGTAAGGTATGAAAAGACGATAAATTGTCTGCAACGACTTGACTCATTCAAACAAAATTCTCAGTTTACATATTATTCCTTGCAAACTCGGATTTACTTGGCGATGATGTAAGTATAGTTACCGAGGTATAGTTTCTCTTCAATGCAATATGTAACGTTTGCACAAATTTTCTGTAAAAAAATAACTAGAAATGTCTATCCTAATTAAGAGTAATATGGAAAAAATAATTGTTTAACTTACAACTTACTTAAACAAAACCAGTGAAATCATTTTACTTTGAAGTTTTCGCATTAACTTGAGACATACTATACTCGATCATATTTTTATTTTATTCATTGCTAGGTGTTTTCTATACACATGTATAGCACATGAGAGCATTGTTATATCACAACAGCAATTGCCGTCTCTAAGAAGCCTTGTGCCTCTGAGATCCTTAAGCAATTCAGAGGCAATTTCCTTACGTAATTTGTTTCTATGTCAGCATGTGCGGCACAAATTTTGGACACATGCGTTTTATTCTCACTTACTATCTTAAGCTGGTTTGCGTTAAATCATAATAATATAATGACCTCGGCGCCACGTTTATTGGTGTTGATGGTTTTCCAATGCGAATCTTCAGGCGCTTCGGGGTATCATTCCTATACACTTGTTGCAAAGTGTGAACCATTATTGTTATCGTTTTGCCTAATCGACATATAGCTTTCATCTTACAATTCCATTCAAATTGTGATATTCCCCCGAACATATAGCAATATTCTACGCAGACTTAGGAAGCTACCACATCTGATTGAGCATTATGATGATAGGAAAGTTGTAGCGCGGTTGCCATATCTCTTCGGATATGTGGATATCGATGAAATTGGAAATTCTTTGATACTGCTTCATACATTACTTAACTAATTATGCCCACGTTCAGAGAATCAAGCATCTAGTGCGTTCAAAGCGTCACAACTGTCGGAGAACTTGCAGAAGAGGTTACCATCACAATAGGGTCATGTGATAACATTTTAACGAAAAAATTGAACACTCCCCGATTTACAGCAGTTTGTTGCTCGTGATGATCGATCAGTAAAAAAAATCGAGTAGATATTGCCACCACTCCTTAAACAAGCTAACAATGGCGAGTTATTTATATAAATGATTACAACGGTAGATGAAAGCTGGGTTAACGGTTACAGTATTAAAATAAAGGTTCATCACAGTAAATTAGTAAGCAATGTCCATGCCAAAAGAAGCATGTCAGTCTCGATTCCATGTGCAATGGAATATAAATGCAAGATTCGATTATGTTCTGAACAAATCTCGTACATCTACTTTAAATCGACTTTTTTAATCCTTAAAGCATGTTAACTTTTTGTATATGGGGTTTAGATGGTGATATTAAAAGAGACGACGTGAAAAGAGTATAAAAAGGAATCGAGACGTAAAATAATGAAAAATAGTGGGTATAAAATGGTGAAAGTAGTAAGAGAACTAAGGTACTTAGGGTGAGTCTATTTTGCTTGTGGTATCAGGACGACTCCTTTTCGTCCTTTCTTGTCTTAATATCAAGCCTGACTTAGTTCCAGCCAACCCGCTTTATTGGAAATTTGGTTTCTATTGGTGGTTCTTCTTTCCCGTTTTTTTTTGTTTCATTTGTATAAATAAACAACTGCTTAATACAAGCTTGTAAAAGTTCTTAAGCATTTCAGCGATTTTCTCCTGCTTTCATATCGGACTCGCTATATAACAAAAAAAGTTAAAAGTAAGTGGAAGTTACGAGCATTTTTCTACATAAGGTAAAAGCAGATTAATGTACTTTTTAATAAAACAAAAATATTGTCCAATTAATTCAGTATGAAAAAATGATTTTAATGCTACTGAAAAGTGGAGCATTGGTACCAATTAACAACTTTGTAGTAAACGTAAGTATTTCCGTACACTCCAAGCCACACAAATTAATCTTCGGAATATATCGTTTCGGGAGCGTGCGAATTATCAAATTCGGTAATTTGAACTTCGGTAATTTAATGAATAATAATTTGGAATCGGAAAAAAACGCCTTATATTGCTGCTTCCCTGTATGGTTAATATTAACGGAGATAGAGATGACATATTACTGCTACATCACTTACCTCTAGGAAACGCACTTAGAAAAGTACACGATCTAAACGTGAATCAGTTATATGACGGCTGGCAATATGTCAAATATCGCCAGTCTAAATTTTGCCGAAAACTGACCAACAGCTAGGCTAGTTTTTGGCGTTTCAATTTAAAAACACTCCTCCAAATTAAAAAATACACTATAGTAATTTAATGAAATAACAATGGATTGTGTAAGACAATATATTACATACTTGACGCGAATGAATTCATAACAATGCAGGTGCTCGTGCTTGATTTGCTATATGATTCCACGCGCGAAAATAATTTAAACAATATTCAACAACATTAAAGGATTTCTTTCTAAATTTCCCTCTACTGTCCGACATTTTTGTTTATCCAACGGTGTATTGACCCGTTTATGTCGGATAAGCTAGACTCTACTATACGCCGTGAGATGAAAAAGGTTAAAAACCACTGTTATTACACGGAGAGTCATTGTTGCCGTGTTAATAAGTTGTATCAATATATAATTCGTTTTCATAACTGTGTATTTTCGGAATGAAAAATAAACAATTATATAGTCCACAACAACTGTTCTAGATTATTATTATGTTTGCATTGATTTATTCATGTTCTCTGTTTTGTTTTCTAGGGCTTGGCAATGGCAAAAGAAATAAGTGCCGTTAAATACCTCGAATGTTCAGCATTGACGCAGAAAGGTTTGAAAACAGTATTCGACGAGGCTATAAGGGCGGTTCTCTGCCCGGTAATGCAAGTAAAACCGAAACGCAAATGCGTAATTCTCTAAAGCCGAAAAAGTGTCAGTCAATATTTATATATTATATACATTGCGTCAGGACCAGTCACACAAACGTCAGTAAAAACACTCGATTATAACAAACATATTGCGTTTCTTCGCTCATTTTTACTATCAACTATTTTTTTCTGTACAATGATAATAAATAACGTAAGTAAAATAGAACTAACTCGTGCGTTTTTTCATAGCTACAACATTCTTATGCGTCACAAATTTTCACAACTATTCGACTTATTAATCTTTACCTACAACAGCTTAGTATCAAAATGTAAAACGCAAACTTTAGTTAGACACAATTGAGTAGTTCTAGTTAGGTTGCATGTTGAAAGTTTTAATATAGTTTGGTGTCTCATCAGCTGCTTCACATTCTATGTCCGGCATGTGAAGCGTCTGACAACGGACATGACATTTGGAGTGGCGCTGACTGCACAAGGAAACTATTTTGTTAGGTTATTGAAATTGAAATGCCATGTGCGTTTAATTTATCTGTCATAAATTTGTGTTTAGATGTATTTAAACTCTTCGCCACTTTTAAGATGCTTGTTTGCATATTATTTAAAAATATGTGTATTCATTAATTAATGTGAGAATGCCGGAAAGGTAAAGATATAACAAGCGAATGTTGGTACCTATGTAGGAATATACATACATATTTTTTTTACAAAGCAAAAATAAAAATATAAAAGAATTAAGGAAGCCGTTTAGTTTTAGAAATAAAAGAAATCAACTTGCAACACTAATGTTTGTGCATAGTTGTGATATACGTTGAATGCCAAGATTTTAAGTGCCGGATTGGGATTGTCCTTATTTGACATGTTCTTGTTATTAGGTGTTTACCGGGCACTGTAAATTAGAATTATAGTTATATAAATAAATAGATGCCTATGGGAGAACTTGAAATAAAGGCTGAAACTGATAATCTTTTTCTTTTAGACAGTTTATTAATAAATGTTTGTAAATATTTAATCATTTAGCTATTTTTAGGGTACCCACACTATTTTGTATATTTACAAGCATAGATTAGCTCTTTTGAGGTTATTTGTACCATACGGAATAGGCATGAATATATTTTATATAGAATTGACAATCCCATTCTGTCTCTGCGATATTTTTCTATTTTTATTGTATTATAATGATATAAATATATGTGCTGCTGTAATTACAAACTCAATTTTCTTTATGCGTGCGTTATTTCAGACTGACTACAGCACTATCATGTTATGAATTTGATCTATATCGTAAAAACTTCCATAAAATGACTAGAATCAAAATTGTTTATATTATAATTATTAAAAATTATACCAAACGAAATGTCATATTAAAAATGCGTTTCACATAGAATATTCTAATTACTTTTTAAAATATTATGTCTGTTATGTTTACTCAAAATACTTTGATTTGTAATAACAGAAATAATTGCATTATTCAAAGATTTTACATGCAGCAAAATTTGCCAATCTCTACATTTCATTTTGATTTTATTTTTTCTTTTTGTAATATTTTACAAAGCACAATACGAATTGTGAACTATATATTTTTATCGTTATTTGTGACTGTCGGTCATACTTGTTGTGGATAATCTTGTATTTCTTTTTTTTTTGAAATATATACATTTATATTTTAAGTAACATGAAGTTTGTTTTAGTTTATAATTAGTCAAAAGAAAATGTTCGGCTACTAAACTAGTTGTTTTGGTTCAACAACAGATCTATTCAATCTAAACTGATCCATTCTTGATAAAGTAGGCAACATTTCATTAAGCAACTGTTGGGAGTGCAAATATGTGCTTTACTTGAAATTTGTTAATTTATCCCATATTTTTAATTCTATTGGAAAGCGAATGAATGGTATCGTATATGTAAAACTTTCAAGTTAATGGTTAAAGCTACGACAGTAACACGATCTATAAAAAAATGGTAAAAGTATCTAAGGGACACCGCAGGAAAGGAAAACGCCTACGCAAAATTTCAAATTATGAATACATTTTATGTTATAAAACAAACAATTCTAATAAAAACTGCACAAATTCCAAACATAAAAAGAACCACTCCTTCCAAAAAGAAAAATCAATTTTACTGTGTTTGAAAGAAAAATTTGGCTCTCATTACCCCATGGCATAGGAATAATGTGCGCCCACCTCTTAGACGCAAGGGGGTCATATATATATGTTCTGCGTGCCCACTGTAGATATACGCTGCGTTGCAACCACAATTCCCTTTTTTTCTCATTTTTCGTAATTTTGTCGCATAAAATATATACGTTTCTTCTATATTTCGGACATCTTCACCATAATCGTAATTTTCAAAGTAAGTTGAATTTTCGTTGTCTCTATGCAGAAATTGCGTAACACAAATTCTTTTATTGTTGAGAAACGAGCCTTGTCATCTTCGTCAATAACTTTTTTATTGAAAAATGTCTTCTAAGTGTCAGTTTTCTTTTGTTTCTTAGTTTTCATTTTCTTCCAAAACTAATTTGTATTCTATTCCATACGGGGTATGGTAAAAATTATTCAGAAGAGGTGTGTAGCACAGTAATATTCGATGGTATCTTCAGTTTGTATCTCGTAGCTGGTAGGCGTTTTTCGAATGCGTTAGTGTCAGTAGAATTTCTTGTGGAATACGTGTCGATCTAATGGAAATAAATATGTTCCTCTAAATCCATTAATAGCCTTCTCGGGGATTGTTAGACGGATGAAAGCTTTATTTACAAATTGATGAATTTTTTCATCCAGATGCGATATATATTTGTCACATTCTGCGTTAAGTATATGTTTAAGGAAAAAATAGAAAGACATGTAAAGGCTATCACCTATGGAATGAGAAGGACGGAATTGTCAGCAACAGAATCACATTCTCTTTGCAAAAGTTGTAAGCCTCCAGGATTATCTTTATTGCAATTTACAATTTTTTTTAAAGTGGCGAAGTCACTGTAGGAGTATCTGTTTCGTTATCTACCATTTCTCTGAGTAAGAATGATCGCCCCCAGGTGGGTCGTTCTTTTTCAATGCACGTACTGTGTTTTCACGAATAAATAATACTGCCGGTACGTAAATTTCCAATGTACTAAAGCAACATACAATTGTAGTAGTTATTTTACAGCAAATAGCAAAGCTAATTTGTTTTTGTTTTTTAGAGAGAGTATTTTGTTTGGCTTTTGGACAGTAGTTAATCCCGTTTCGTTCATCTTAAGAAATCTTGTAGGCATAAATTTATATTTATCCTGAAATTTGTTGGATTATCAAAAAGTTGGACACCTCATTTTCGCTAAAGGATGTAATTTTGTTGATACTAATTGCATCAGGAATTCTTAGATCTATTGAAGGATTTCTTTTTAAAAATCATTTCTTAATTTCTTCACCGTTGAAGAGTTTAGACAAGGCTTTAGACCTAAGCGACCAGGCGCAATCGGTATGGAGTCGTACCTCTTGCTATATCAAATACTCTTGGAACTTCTCTGATAGATCTACCATTTCTTATTTGTTTTATTGCCGTTGTTAGCTGATACAGTGTTCAAGCGGTTAACTGAATTTTCCATGGGTAGTGTTGCGGTATCTGAAAAAATGGAATGACGTAATATGGGCCGCCACCGTTTTCCTGTAGCCTCTGGCTATAATCCCTCGATTCTAACCATCAACCACTGTTAACCATTGTAACATTGTTTGAAGTTAAGACTCATACTTTCCAGAAATCCATGCTTTTATAGATTCTGTGTAAACTATAACATAGCAAAAATTAATTGAAATGCTTGCAAATACCTTTTTTTTCATATAATTCTTATAAGCAGTAACCATTAACTATTTCGGTTTTCAATAGATGACTATTATGTGGGAGCCTCACATTTTTCCGGTTTTCCCTGCAACAGAGACTTCTCAAAAGATTTTATGATTTGGTCATTGTCAATGTAATAATAATTGCTAAATAAAAGCCATTCATAGAAAAAACTATTTACAGAACTTTTACAAAAAAATTGTTTTACAAAACTAACTTGTGAATTCATGAATTATTTCTATGGAGCTCTGCTGTGATGTGGATCAGCTGCTGTTTGGTATATTATCGATTAATTTTAGAGTTGATCGCGTTCACGACTGTTTCTTTTACAACATTTTAGAGTTTATTTGTCTTATTGTGTTTTCCAAGTTCTACTCTTATGTACTATTATTGGATTTTAGTCTAGTATATATAATGTACAAAATTAATCTATTAGCCTGATTGCATCCGCCACTGTTCATGGTAACCCATCCAGTATCTCTACAGCTTTAATACATTTATTTAGTTACTATATACAGATTGTGTAAATATTTTTTCAAAATTGGTTTTTATTTGGTGAGTAGTATTGTTTCTTAAAATAATTTCTTCATGGCTTGGAACGTCCTCTATATAGATAATAAAAAAATGTTATAATAGTTATTAACTGTAAGTAGTACTTAATTAATTAATAAAAGAAATAATAATTCTACTTTCGGTTAGATTGTGTCTCAAAGGTATTGGCACAGAATAGGTAGATATTTGTATTGTTAATAATGTTTATGCAATTTCATAATTGCATATATTACTTTTGAGGATTTCTTAAAATACACAATGATTGAAAGTGCGTATTTTTAACTGTAGAATGTATTGAACATTATTTTTTTTAATTAATAATCAAATCGAACGGTTACTTGAGAAAGCAATTCCATGAATTCTTTGTGACACAGTGTGAATGAAGCACATTATAATAGATAAATAACTGAAAATATTTTTATAAAGCTTCAAACCCTTAGAAATTTAAACTTGAACAAACTTCCTTTAAGTATTTTATTTTAAGTTAATCGATTCGTACATTTCGTTGTACCCAGAGAGAAAAAATTATGGAAGAGCTATATACCATTGACATCAGTAGCATGTACCATCAGATAATTCACATCATTGTTACATTGTCTAAAACATATGTAGTTGTTCAATGTGTTCTTTCGTTGGTTAAGCATTTCTATGCTTACTTAAAAATAATGTATAAATGTGAATTCATGTCAAAATTTAAAATCTATAGAATATATACTAAGTGTTTGACTTCGATGTACTTTACTATTCTTTTTATATTAAGAAAAAGGCACCGTATGATTTCTGTAAGAAATCTGCCTTTTAAGTTTTGAAATATATCTATTGTAAATTTACTCCACTATTAACCTTTGCAAAGAAAATACTTAAAATATGATTATTTAATAAGGACTTCTGCGGTTGCGTGTCTGTGAACTCTAGTTTAGCAGCATTTTTTTATTCGGCATGTTGTTTCCTGATTACTCTGATTATTTTATGTATTATGTTTCTATTAAGATATAAGGTGAAATTACATTTTTGCAAACAATTTAGAATTGATGCAAATATTTTATTATATATGCTCTGAATATATTAGAAATTTCTTAACTGAATTTCACTTTAGAGGTATAATCTTCACAACGGCTTCTTAGTACGACTTTATTAGTTTTTTAGCAATAATCACAACCACAGGCATTGTACGATATGTTAAAAAGCGAAATGTTCTTAAAAAAAATGGTTCTAAAATGATGAATAAATGTTTTGCCTATTTTTCTTGCGAAAGAATCGTAAGTAACGTACAGTAAGTGGAAAGAATATGAAATTTGAAAATTAAAAAAGCAAAAATTAAAAGACTTCTGGTTATTTAAAGTAATCAGGGTAATCAGCAAACAAATGCTAGGTCATAAATTTACACAAAAAATATCTATAAGTAAGGAAAGGATCGATGTTGATTGAAATACGTACAGTATATTTCTGTTTTATTTGGGACAATATCTACACGAAGCACTTGGTACATATATTCTGTTAGTAATTAAATTATTCAAGTATGCTTTTAATACCATTATAGTTATATACGCATGTTAATACAGCTTTTGTTAATTTGCCGTTTTTAGTTGGAATCAAAGGGTTGCTATTTTTGTACGATCATTCATATGTAGAAAGGCTCGGGGCTACTAAGGAAAACGTTATATTTACCTGTTGATTTTCTTTTCTTTTTTGATGAGCCTGTATCTTCTTTCAATAACTTAATTCATAACATGAAATTATAATGTGTGATGCAAGTATATACTTCACATAACAGATTTTTGTGTATTTTGTAAATACTAAATATTATTGAAATATTATAAGATTTATAAAATAAATATATATACATGGCTTTTTTGTTTCATTTTGGAAATTGTGTGCAATTAATATAAAATATCAAGACAAGACAAGTATTAGGTCTTTTTTCTTCATACCTTGAATAAACTTTATTGAATAATATAATTTCCATCATTATTTATGACGTCGTTAGCGCGATGGCAATATGTATATCCCATTTTGAAAAAATCCTCCCTACAAGCGAAATGTTGAACCAGTGCTTGTCTAATGTTTTCTTCGTTTTTGAATATTTTGTCCTGCAAAAAAACTTTGTAAGGATAAAAACAGGTGATAATCAGTATCTATAGTATCCTCGTTGATCCAAAGATGGTCGCCCAGAGCGTGGCTTATCAGAAAGGTCGAAATCACCTATTTGAAAATTTTCGAACCATCTTCTGCATGTTCTATCAGAAACTGTACCTTCACCAAAGGCTCAATAAGTTTGACACGCTTCTGTAGCATTTTTTGTTGGAATTCGTACAAAATACAACGGCGTAGTATCAGTAGCCATGGGTACACGATCGCGTTTCACTTAACCGGAACGGGCAGAACTTTCGATAGACCTAATATTTAAATAGCTTTTTGCGAGGAAAAGTCATTAAATAGGTCACAAGAACCTATCACAAAAATAATTAGAGAAATAGTTAGCCAAAACCATGTTTTATTTTTCAACAAAGTCTCCATCTACATTAATAGACTTATCCCATCGCTGTATCAATGTTCCAATGCCCGCTTCATAAAAGCGTTTGGGTTGCCATCTGAACCACGTGCGTACCTCTTGTTGAACATCGTTATCAGCTTTGAAATATTTGGCGCCAAGATGGTTTTTGAGTGGATCAAAGAGATGATAGTCGCCGGGGGCTAGGTCGACACTGTAAGCCGAATATTCAACAACTCTCCACCCTAATTCTGCAATTTTTGCCTGGCTCAGGTGGGCCAAATGCGGTCTGGTATTATCGTAATGCAGCAATATTCCTCTTCCAGTAGGCCTGGACGTATTCGTCGAATTGCATCCCAAAGCAACAACATAGCTCTACAGTGTGATTCAGCGGTCATGTTCTCATTTCTATTCTAGAAAAAGGCTAGGAGTACTCCTTGAGGATCCCAGAATATGGTAAGCATAGTCTTACTAACTGAGGGCACATCCTCGAATTTCTTTCTTGACGGCGAATAAAGATGTTTCCATTGCATTGAAGAACGCTTTATTTCAGGTTGGTAGTGGTGCATCCATGACTTATCACCGGTAACAATGCTGTTTAGCATGTTCTTCCCTTCCTCTGCGCACCGAAAGAAGTGAGTCAAATTCAAACGATCGTGCATCAGTTCGTAGGCTAAACCATGAGAACATCCTATTATTATGGGGTCTATAGTTACCCGCCTATTAGTTCGAATCAACTCTTCCACCCGTCGAAGTGTTACATCTGTCGCAATCTGAACGGGGCGGTTACTTCGCTGATCAATAACTTTCGAGCGCCCTTGAGAGAATTTCTCTACCCAGTTATACACGGCGACAAACACTTTTCACCGTAAAAAGAAGATATTTCCTTATGGATATCTTTTGCAAGAAGTCCTTATGCTCAGAAAGAAACATACAACAGCACCCTGCTCTTCCACAGTACATCCTTCGAACACAGTCGCCATTTTAACACTGCCTGCGTACGCACACGGCAATTGTCACTAAAACTGAATTGTGTCGCCACCTAGCGACAGATAAGGAAATAAGTCACTGCCATTTGCAGCTTTTCCACAGCAGTTTGGGACTTATTTAACGACTTTCCCTCGTAAGTTGTGTCACATGAGGTACAAGTTATACTGTAATCTCAAAAAGTACTAATTCATCGACTGGGATCCACGTAGTAATATCGCGAAAAGGTACAAGCCTTTTCGCAATATCAATATCGGAATCAAATAACTGGATAACACAAAATTTAATTTATATATACAGTACAGCTCCTCTAATTCGAACTAATTAGCGAGAGCGAATGCTTGGATTGGCGAATTTAACGATTTTTGAACTTAAACTACTTCAAAATAAGTGTTTTAGTACACATGTCGGTTAAGAAACTTTAAAAACACAGAATAAAACAAACAGAACGTATATGATGTTGCTGCAAGGATTGTATATGAGCAGCAGGTGCTTGATCTCTAACGCACTGTACAAATAACAGTTGATGATCGGAGATGCCATTTTCTTTACTTCATTGGTAAAAACACTTCAAGGCTTCTTTAAGCAGTATACTATCTTTCTAATGTGGAACTCTTTCTTCCTCATTGCTTGTTTGACCGACTGTTAGTGAAGAAATTATCACTTCATAGCCAATGTGCAATTTTTCAGTGCTGGTTATATCGATTCCAAATGCAGTTATTCTATATTTCCTCATCACTGATTTAATCGGATTCAGTATCTTGCGCATCGTAAATATGTGAGTGGAATAGAATTAATATTTTCATGACTTCTTTTGAACACTCCATTCACATTGAGCCAGAGTTTTTCTATGGCTGTTGAATAAATCATGGAGGTATAGCACACCAAGCGTCTTTAAAAGATCTGAAGTATCTCTGTCAACAAATTAAAATTCTTCACAAGAGACAGTATATCTTGGAGACCTTCAGATATGATAGACACGAATAGATATTTGCAATAATGCAATTTTATTTTTTGAATCACATGTTGATCGATTGATAGAACAATGGGGGTACAGTAGAAATACTGAATGCTTTTGTCTTTTGTACGCAGTTCTACTACATTGTGAAATCCAGTCATATTATCCTAAGTAAGCAATGCTTTCGGGGGCAAAGTCAATACCTCATTTTTCTTTTAACTTCAGGTAAACAAGATCATGAAGCTATTTACGAAAACATCAATTGTAATTCATCCCTTATTTTGGGCCATATATGCAAGAGGAAAATTTGAACTCAAAAGCCTTAGGCGCGAAAGTCCTGTCCCTATTTACTTTGCGATCTGGTGCGATTCCTTTCGCTTCAGTGTGCGAGAATTTTGTTCGGATGAACTCCAAAACAGACCACAATCGTCGATATTGTAGGCTTGATAGGGTGTATAATCAGTTTCTGCAACTTTCATTAAAACTGTTTACTGAAATGGACCAACGATTGACAGTTGACAAATACCCTTGCATACTTAAAATTTGTCTAGCCTTCTAGTACTTGCTTCAAAATCGTCTCTTCCAGTTGTTTTGTTGATGAAGCTGCTTAACTTTTTCGTACAATATCACTAAATATTGGAATATGCTGCGTCCTTTGCAGCAAAACCATGTAAAGAGTGCGGTGGTATCTGTATCTTGACACGATTTGAGAGACAACTAGGGATGACCAACCGGTGATAAAACGTGGGGAATAATTTCATTATTTTTCTCTTAATGTCAGATATTGTTGATTTTCCAACACCGTACGATTTAGCGATACCTGTCACTTCGCCCTCTTTTACGTTTGTTGATAATCTCTAATGTTAAAGGTTGTTGTACACACATAACGCATACTACATCTATTGAAACATTCGAAACTGTAGCTAATGTTGACTATATGAAGAGACAACAAACCTTTTTTGGTATATAATTTTGCCATGAAAATTAAATCATTTGATAAAAGGTTTGTTAAAGGAAATTTTGGCGATTATTATATTGCCGTCCATGTCAAAAATAAAATAACATGGCCATGATACATTCGATTAGACAAATGTTTTTGCAGAAACTGATTCATGTAAGATCCAGTTCACACCCAGAAACAATTTCCTATTGGAAGATCAACAGATATTTGTATCTTTAGCATCGTAGCCTGCTTATGTATCGGTCTAGGAGGGGACCTGAACCCAACATCTCTACATCTCCGGTGTAGCGTGCTAACCCCTTGCACCACAAGACCATTGAATCCATGTCGCCTTAAATCTCCCTAGATGTCATGATGCTAGTAGATATATTGTAATATCTTATGATATATTGTAATATCTTATAAATATACCCTTTAGTGCGGTGTAAAGTGGCTCACTAGATGTGTGGCAAATGTTGCCTTTCGCCACATCTCCAAAATTATTAGTACTGTTGTTTGATAGGTACAGGTTCTCCATCGTGTTTATCAAATTTTGTTATTGAATCAAGTTTACAAAACAAAGGCGAGGGGCGTTATGAATTTCCGAAAGCGTTGTTACACTGTAGTACAACAAAAAATGATTATAACTTTTGTACAGATAGAACTCCACCATTTTTACTTCTTTCATCTAAATGGACCGAGACTTTAGAACCATGCGTTATTGCGCAGTAGTATCCCAAAACTTTTTTGTGACACTGTTATTTATTGTTTAGTAACTCTAATAAATGTATAAGTAATAATATCATATAATAGTAATAAGTGTAAATAAATATAAAATTACTCAAGCTTTAATTATGCTGCTTTGTTATATTGAGTGAAAATCTGCGGGCTGTTGATTGCATTCTAGGCGATTGGAAAATCAATCGAACACCGGCTTCACTTGAAACAAATAACACATGTCTGGCGATATACCCTCCTCACCTCGCAGTAATACGGAATGAGGGTTTCATTGAATCGATTCAAATTGAAAGGCGATGTCATGATGGGATTTTGTAGTAGTAGTTAAATAAGGGTAGAGAATTCCGTTAAACAGAGCTAGCGTACTAACATGCAATTGTGCTCCATCCGTATCTCGCGGCTTTGTTAACTTACAGAAATCTTATTTCATCCTCCTTTTACTTACGATTAGGCCTATCGACACGTCGAAAGTGCGCTCATGGTATAACCTTTACATCAAATACAACAATGTACATACATCAGTCCTTTATTTCATGAGCATAATCTAACATAATCTATATTATTAGAAGTTTTACTAAATGGCGAAAACTTTTATATAATCTACAATAAGCTCATTTTGATAAGTCCAAGTAGGTAACCATGTATTTCTGTCCCTGTAAAACTTATACTGTGCTTTTCCATCAACGTTTGTGTATAGTTTTCCGGGTATAGAATCCGAAAAAGAATGTCCCCCTACACCAACTCCAATAGTTAAAATCATCTGAAATAAAATAAAAATATAGTTTTCGCACATATTCATTTTCATTTGACATATTGAATGTAATTTTTTCTTACTTCCTTATTAAATGGCGCTATTATATCGCTGTTCTTCCATTTTTCAGCTGCGCTGGGATTGTATCTAGTTGCAACGTTAGCAAAGCCACCTGGTGGTGGATAAATGTTACCATACACTTCCCCGTCAACCGAGAATTGTAGACTATCTAAAATGTAATTGTACATTAGATATATTTTAGCTGAGTTTGATGTAATTCTTTAATTGATAGTGAGATTATAAACGACATCTGCAGATTTGCTCGAATGAACCACATATTGATGTAGGAAAATGTATGTTTAAAAGACACTGTACAATGTTTTATAAAGTATAGTAGTTACTGACTATACTAAGAACTACTAAAATCTATTAACAATCTTTACGCTGGAGTGGTTTTGATACCATTGGAATTATAGAAAACTTTTCTTGTTAGCATTTTGTATAAAAACATGTATAGATGGGGAATAACCGGTAATTCCTATAATATACAAGTTTGTCGAATTTTTTTTAATATGTAATTTTAACTATTGTGCGTATGTATAATGCAGTTTTATTTCGTTAATAGGTTTACAAAGAGATAGTGCAGAGAATATGCTTGTTGCCTACTACAGCATAATTTAAATTTAGGATGCATTTAGATTTTGAATGAGAAAATCTACGTTATCATAGTTCTTACCCGTTTTCCATATGGTCGAAAACACATGGAAATCGTCGTTCCAACTGTTATCCCTTTTTAGTTGCCGTAATCCAAATTGCCGAGCTTCGTCGCTTACACCTAGCATTATACCTCCATGTAGTTCTTTGTCCAATTGTGAATTGCCTGCGAGGAATGCAACACGAATTTCGCCTGAAGAGAATTCTTGGGTTCCATATTCGAATTTTTTAGGTGTTAAAAATAATTCTGAAACATATAGAACTTCAATATCCTTATTCTAAAAAGCTGTTCATTTTGCATGTGCTACTCTTTTATTATTGATCAAAAACCAGAAAAAACGAGAGGGCATCTGAATCTTCAGCCGCAAGGTAACTCATGAAGTTTGCACGTAGTATGTAAAAAAAATACCTCACTCTTATATAAGGCTTGCTTTCTTGAAAGGCTAAATTCATGTAAGGCATTGAGTACCACCCTAGTAATAACTTTGTTAGTATATAACTCCAATCATTTATTACCTGTTAACAATGATGATTGCAGAGGTTGCAGTGTACGTACCATCACATTCATAACATTTTTTTAAAGATCCGTCATCTCGCCCCCAACAATCTTTTATCCTGTAAATCATATTTTATATTGTTTTCATGTTGTCCCGCATTTACGCCACATACAACTGCAATGTTTCTGATATGGTAGTTTTATAGTGCGATTATATTTATTCCGCAAGTACCGATGGTTGTTTATTTGACTAGCAAGTAATCGTTTTTTATTGTCGTATGTATGTTGTATGTTCGACATTATTTATTTAAGAAGCACATTACACCAACAACATATGTCAAAATGCAAATGTGCTATGTTTAACCTCGATCGCAAGACTAGAATAAGAATGGTTCATTGGGTAGGCGATATGACGAGTGACGAGTCTGCATTACGATTTGAATGAGTTTGTGCAGGTCTAATTATAATTCATATTGAACATAATGATAATTACCATAAAATTAAAGATAGAACAAGTGATTGTCAAGGTGTAAAGAACCAAGATTCATTGACATGTGCATGAAAAAGCGACGGGATTGTAATATCCAAAGAAAAGAAAAATTCCGATAAAGAAGCTCGCCAAACATTATTTCAACTTTTACTGTTTTTTTGAAGCAATTACACCTTTTATCTGTGTCCACATCATTTCCATTGGATTCAGGTTATACTGCTAAGGCGGTAATCTCAAACTAGATTTGTTAACAGTGATTGGTATTTTATTGTCAATATTCCTGTTAGTGTCCTTCGCTAAGACGAACTGAAAGCAATAATTCAGAGCGTCTCATTTCTGCATTAAACTCTTTCGAACGTAACCACTCTTGAATGGCAGCTTTCTTCCATGAAGCAATTGGTATCTCTTTTACTTTTTGAAAATGGTACAGTGCATTGTCCGTTATAATAGTAGCACTATCTGATAGCATATCTCTCTCAAAAATAGCAGTCTATCCTTCACAAATCCCGACTCAGACCTTATGTCAAATATTATTCGCCATCCATCCTTTTTATGAGGACTTTTAATCAACTTGTTCTTCGTGTGCCTTTCATTTAACCTTGTTTCCTATTAATAATATATCGGACAACCTTTCTGTACTGTTTCATTGTTGTGAGACATTTTATTCTCTGCCTAATATCTTTTCCAACCAGTACATTTCTCTTGCTAAGTTTAATACATTCGTGTGTAAAAATTTATGTAAAATGGCTCGACTCATTTTTGGTATGTCATTTCCTTAAGCTATTTCTGCCAATTTTATTGAGTATCGGCTTTTTTTTAAGGAAGCTGTGTACTATCGGCTATATGCTGTTCTGGACAGATTCATCAAAACCCTGGAGCTTGCAATATATGTTCGTTGGCTCGAGAGTGGGTTCACTGTCGCTTTAATTATGTAATATGCAGTTGCATTAGCAGTCGATGTAATGCATCTATTGAACTCAATTATTTAGAAAGTTAATGTCTGATCCTTATTTGAAGTATTTAAGATGTTAACCGCAATTGCACCAGTTTTGGTACCTGTAACGTATAGATTTCATATACAGATGCCTAAAACCTCATGTAACAGATACCCTAATTGTTAGCATTTTCTGGAAGGTGATATTATTGAATTGCTCCTTAATCTAAGACAAAGTGTAGTTTAGTATTGAGATTATTTACAGTTCCATAAATTTTTGCTTGATCCACAGTTTTGAATGCACTTTTCAAAATATTTGGACTACGAACGAAGCAAAAATAATAAGTGCTGCTTACCTGGGTATATCCAATCACCTTTAGGTAATTTAGCTCTTATATCTACTCGTCCATACACGAAGGAAAACGATGGTTTGGTATTTATTCGACTGGATAGAACTGGTGGCAATATAAGATAAGCAACTGGTTCTTGTTTGCATTCATATTGGTCGCTTCCTGTGCAACTATATTAATAATTATTATATTAAAGACAGTATTTAAATCGGTTAAAGTTAGGTATAATAGGTTCATTTTAATTTCGAATACGGTTGTAAAATCGCAGCTATTAAGCAAACTTAAGATTCGTTACGCGATTAGTAAATTAGGATCTTTTTATACATACTTCACTCCTAAATCCAATCCTCCAGGGATAGTTACGAAACCACTTCCATACTTATCTTCGGCAAATGTCGGTTTTATGTGAAGCTGTCCATTCTTATGGTATATATTGTTCGGATCGTTTATGTAGATAACGAACTCATAGTCCTGGAAAAATTAAGTTGCTAAGTTAGCAGTAAGAAAGAGTGTACCAGGTGTATGCGTAAGTTTTTTCCGTTTTTTTTTTGCTAAAACGAAACACTGCTTGCCTTTTGCGGCAAACCATTCGCCGTTGCTAAAAAGAAACACGTAATTTTCAAGGGGAATTAATTTTTTTTATTCGAAATATTGGCCATCGGCTTCTACACGTTTCACCCATCTTTCAGGTAATTTACGCATACCATGCTAGAAAAACTACTTGCCTTTTGCGGCAAACCATTCGTCGAGCCATTTTTCAATTTTCCCGAAATTGCTGCGAAAAGTTCATAGTCAGATGGCGCCAGGTCTGGGGAGTATGGGGGGTACAGAAGGATGTTCCATCCAAGCGATTTCAAGGTGTCTTTCACTGGTTTTGCTGTGTGATACGGCGCCTTGTTGTGTAACAAAGTCAGAGTTCATAATACATAATGCCGCACTAGTCCTTCCAGACAAATATCATGGTCTTTTTGCCGATTTGGCCTTGGTGTTGAAGGGCCGCCTTCGCCAGGTAAAAGCCAGAATTCTTTCCGCTTCGGGTTTTTCAAAATAAATCCAGTTTTCGTCACCCGTCACAATTCGATACAAAAATGATTTCTTTTCGTGGTGTTGAGGTAACATTTCAGAGGTGACCTTGCGATTTTCTATTTGACGTTCATTTAAATCGTACGGGATCAATTTACCGGGTTTATTATATATTTATTAATCTTCCCCATTGCTCGTAAATGTCTGCTGACTGTTTCTTGTGACACATGTAATGCTTCTGCTAATTGCCCTGGAGTTTGAGTTGGGTCATCATCCAATAACCTCTGCAATTACTCGTTTTGGCATGCTTGTGGTCTATCAAAGTGCTCACTATCTTACACATTGAAATCACCACTTTTAAATTGTCTCACATGTTTTAATCGATGGAGCGTGTTCACCATGTTTCTACCAGCATACGATGACTTTCAACAGCCTTTTCTTTTGATTAAATAAGAAAAGTAATGCGTGACGCAAATATTAAGGCACAAAACCCGACATGATCATTGAACGACAAAGTAGACGCTAGTTTTTAGCTGACTCAACTTGTGTGTGCTTGTAGTTTAAATGTCGGTCGACCAAAATGACGTATGTGTCCAATTAATACGCTGTATACTTTTCGCTGGCGTCATCTCTTAGTTAAACCGGAAAGAAAATTATCCATACACCTGGGACTTATAGTTGGAAGATGTACTCACCGGATCATTTGCAAATTTTATCTCAGTTTGCCACCTATTGACATTTATATTGTCGAAATTTTCTTCAAATATCAATGCACCCGAGCACACATTTTGACCGTTTACTTTCGTAGGCGAAGCGTCACAACTCGAATCCGGTATTACGATAGGGACAGATGAAGGGGTACTAACATAATTTGGGCCTTTATTTTTGTTGGCATTATTTTTGGGGATGTCTGTAATAATCGGTTCTAGAAATTATCTAAATAGATTTCATGTAAACTAAAGCGTTACCATTTATTATAAATTTTTGATTTTCTCGTCTGTATCCCAATGTATGTTTTCCATTGTTGTAATCTACGTAAAGCCAATAATACAGTACGTCTCCTGGTTTAAATTTCTGAGAAGAATCTTTAAACGTCCATCTACCATTATCGGGGCGAGTTATATCCCTCGCGAAAGTTCCAGCTTCTAAACCGTCGAAATCTTCGTTTATTTTACCATGAAATGCAAGTAGTTTAATTCCTTGTTGATCTAAAAATTGAAGTTTGTTATTAAAAATCTGCGGTTGTTGCGTAGCTTTTGTTCTTTTTTAAGATATTTTATGCTTATGTAATATATTGAATAGTATGGCTTGAATTGCGAACTCGTAATAGCATATTTCCTGTTTGAATTAATCTGATCGTTACGCGATTTATTTAATTTTCTCTGGTTATTACTTAGTAATTACTGTATCTGAGTTTTTATCTTTTCTACATTAACTAATACAAGCAATCAGCAGTATGAACCAAATTTGGTGGAGGATAGTTGTTTATATTCAAAAGGAAAGCAATTATAAACTGATCAATTTTTTTACGAAAAAACCGTTCTTCATGGTTTCTAGATATCATTTACATAATATTAATATTACAACGCAACTCTTCTTGGTTCACTCTGTATACTTGAGATCGCAGTAAGTAATACAACCATATTGATTTTTTTAATTATATCAGTATCTCGCGGCAGTGTAAGTAATCTAATCATTTTGGTTTTATTATCTTACCATCAATAAAAGATTACAAGCATACTGTAAAATTAGTAACCTATTATGAAACAGTTTCATAACTCAGTTTTCTTGCATTTAAACCGTTTTAAATCAGCCAATAAATTGCATGTTACAGTAGCAATTGCGGCTTATAAGTTGTAATATTCATTTATAGTATTCCTGGGTTAGATAACAATCATGTGTGCATATATAGATTTTATTTGCTAGATGGATACATACGCTGTCATACGTATATCGTATAATGAACGCTATTAATTACCTCAAAACTTCGTAATTCGTTTCTACAGCGTTTGTTAAGTGTTACACTGTGCATTATGAAGATTTATACAGTGGCCGTTATAATGTTATCATTAAATGGAAAATGTTTCTAATGAACGTTTTACAATTAATTTAATTTTGGCAATTATTATCCTTTTTTTTTAGGAAACTCCAGAAACAATATATTTACTGAAGATAGCAAAAATTTTCTTTAGCTTATCTTACTATATAAAAAGAAAACGGAATCCAAGAAAAATTTGGAATCATTTCAAAATATCTATTTTGTTGTTTTAATAATTCGAATAGTTTAATAAGAATTAAGGAATCGCAATCTTAGAAAAACATGAAAAGTTAATTAGAGCAATAACACCTCTATTAAAGACTAAAATAAACATTTTTGTTTTATTTTATAATAGAAAGCATTAAATTTCAGCGTGACGTCTATTCTTATGATATTATTTCTTTCTTTACAAGAAAAAGCATAAAGTGTAAGATATCAAGAAGGCGGAGGTCAAGGGTCTTCTGAAAATCGTTCAATCCATCTAGAGGAAAGCAAATAATTATAAAAATTGTATTCCTTACCCGTATCCTGGATCATCATCTACCACGAATGTTTAACAATGTATTCTAACAATCTCCATTTTGTCTTCTTTAACCAATAAATTTCAAAATAACTAGCTCAGAAAGAATTCTAACTAAGTAGAACGTCAAACTTGGGAAATAATCTAAATTGAGAATGGCTCTTTCGTGAAAATTATTAAAATTCAATTTATTAAGTTTTCAGTGGTTATACTTCCAGTATTTTTTTTTGGTTTGCTCTTTTATCAATTTCACTACTTCTTATGACTTATTTCATATCTTAATTAAAGAGAGTGCTGTGTATGTCAGATTATTTCCTCTCTTGTCAAAACTATTTTCTTAATTGTCAAAACTAGGACATTATTATTACATGTAAGTACGAATGAATGCTAAAAGAAGGAAAAACAACAAGATCTCAAACCAGGTACGTGCTTTAATAATAAGACGGATGAACAATGGAAGTTCGCCAGTCCAGATAACATGACAATTTAATGTTTTCTTGAACACTGTAAGAAAAATTTGCAAACTATAAACGAGATGGAAGAAAGAAGTGTTGGGCATCGTCTCAATAAATTCACTCAAGAGAAGCACAAAAAACCTGCAATTTAATTGATGAGAATTGCACTTTAACACTGATACAAATAAAAACTAAATTCTTAGAGGCCGTAATTATTCGATTGCTACTGTAATGTGTATTAATTCGTTATACTTATTCACCATTCAAGCCAGGCTGTACAATGTAGAATTCTTTGGAGAATTCGTGACATCTTTGATTGACCACCTAGCAGAAGATAATATACAAGGTGCATATTTTGTCATGTACAACGTCTGATTTTATAGAACAAATGAAATTTAATAATTGAACAGAGCTTATGGACATGTATCAGTATTTTCATCCCCGTATGGCCCTTTTTTAAACCCAATTGAAGAGTTGTTTAATCAATGGACAATTATCATAAACGGAAGACAGCCTACTGTTTATTCAAATTCATAATGCATCTGAAGCTGTAACACGCGAACATCGCCAAAACTATATTCGTCATATGGAAACATGTTCAGGAGATTGCCTCAACGGAAATGAAATTTTGAACTACACTATATATACGTGTAGTTCTAATTTGTAAATTAAAAAAAGAGGAAAATCATTTGGAATAACGTGCAATTCGATACATTAATGCCAAACGTCGTAGGTGAGAAATAGTTTCGGGAAGTAGTGAAATACGTTTAACAAAAGAGGGAAAACCAAAAGAAAAACACAGTAATTTTTTAGCGATCATTATATATGAATCAATATTTTTATCAGCTTGAGTAAACAACAAAAATTATTTTGTTTACCCCAACATATTTCCAGTATTATTTAATAAGCATTCTCCAAGCGAGTTTTTTTTTTTGAAAAAACTTATTTTATTGAACATTTTCCTTCTGCAATAGATGATTAAACAATTTCTATACAAATTTATAACAGCGTTATGATTGAGTGCTTAGTGCTTTTATTTCAATTTATCTACTTGCACACTTTAATACTCCTACGTATTCTAGTATTGTGCCCTTCTTTATTCATAAATTATTTTAAATGTTGTCACTGAAAGAAATAGATTATAAGAACTGATGGACGATATTAAATTTCTAAGAAATACTTGCCCCCGCCCTTAAAATCAAACTTAATCTGCTTTCAGGTGTTTATAATAAATCGCCCGTTTCAACTATGATGATTCATTTGTTTTATTAAACTTTTATCGTTATTATTATTTTCATTAACCTCATTTTATTAACTCCATCATTTCATTAACTTCTTAAAACGCGTACACAACATATATTTATCTTTTATCTTGTGTCGATTGCTAAACTGAATGCTTAATTTGAGAAAAAATAAAACACTACACAGTATTATAAACTATAACTATATAAAAATAAAACAAAGAGCTTTACCTGGTATAGAAACTTTGAATCCTTTAGGATGCAAGATTTCTACGGTCGCTGGTGGAACTTCGAACTCTTGCTGGCTACTAAGTCCGCATAAAATGGCAATCCAAAGTACATATTTAAACATGATCCAAGTCTACATACAGCACGTATATTATGTCTTCTTATTTTTAACTAAATAATTTCACTCACGAATTGTGACTCTGTATTTGAACTGCTTGTAAACCTGTAGAACAAGTTTTAATAGCAACTTGTTAATGAAGACGTATCATAATGAATAATCGCTTCCAAGTTTCTAAACTATACAGATTTTTCAGAAATTTATAAGTAGAAAACTATTGTAGATGCACGCGAGAATTGTTATTGAACTATTTCTCCGCGATCAGAACCTTGAGACATGTGAGTAATAAACACAAGGTTTTCTTAACGTCTACAATCACAAAACCCCAACCGTGACGACACTTTAACACCTTTACTAATGTACGCTTTTTTATTCACGTATAAAAAACTAAAAATTTCCACGAATCACTTCTTTCCTAAAATTTATTAAATAGTTTCTTTTTAATGTTATTTATAGGTATGTAATGTAATATATATTTGTATTAACTAATGTTATAATTAATAACATGTTTATAAGGAATATATGTAGATATGGAATTATGTAGATATGTATTCAGTCGACCGTATAACCAAATACTTGCAGTTTGAATTAATTAACTAGACGTCGTATGTCAATAAAGCCAGTAAAACAAGCAATTAGTTGAAATTAGCAAGTAGAAAATATTGATATTCAATTGGAAATACCATGAGAAGTTCTTATCTTAGTGCTATATAAATATCAACAAATGCAGAGAATGTTTGTTCAATGTTTATTAGTACTTCATAGTCATCACTTTTACAATAATGCACACATTTGTCTTTTTGGTATAAATCGATATTAATACAAATATTTGTAATTTCAAAATTTCAATATGTAATAAAAGGAACATAATACATAATCCGATAAAAGACGAGTTGATACGTTGCAAACGAAATCACTTGTATACCAATATCGCATAAAATGTATATACCGGTTGTTTAAAAAAATGTCGGATATTTGACTCAGATATAGTACTTCTTTAAACAAAGTATTAATAAGTATAGGTCCAATATAGAGCGGGTTTCCGACAAATGTCGTTTGTTTCGGTGGAGTGCTGTTAGTCAGTTTGTGTATTAGTATCAATTGTTGTTTATTTATGTGTCTAGCAGAAAATGCCTTTTTATACAAATTTAGAGATGGCCAATATGTATGGCCGTGCTAGTGGAAATGCTTATGGAGCATGGTGACTCTACGCTGAAGAATTTCCTAATCGGTCTATTCCATATGACATTGTTTTCGAAACTACAACAACAATTAAGTGAACAAGGTTCATTTGACGTCAAAAAACCTGATGCCGGGCAACTAAGGTCAATAACAATTCCTGAAACGGAAGAAAATGTTCTGTGAATAGTAGAAAAAATCGAATATCAGCACCAGAAGAATAGGAATGGAACTAAATATTAATGCTTCTTTAGTCTAGAGGATTTTATGAGAAAAGTTGCTGTATCCTTATCATATCCAACAGGTACAAACTCATCGAGCTCCGGACACTAATTCCAGACTGGCTTTCTGTAGATTTATTTTGGAAAAACATATCGAAAAACAAAATTTTACTTCTATTATTTTATCCCCATTATTGGAGGATGTGCCCCCAATTTAACCAATGTTAATCAATGATTTTTACATGATGAAACTCCACCGCGCTTTGCTCTTGTCGTAAGAAATTTTTTAAATGAAATTTACAACAACAAATCAATGGGCAGGGTAGGTCCTATGTCATGGCCACGTAGGTTCGCTAATCTAAACCCACTTGAAATTTGCATTTGAGGTTATTTAAAACAGCTAGTATGTTCAAGGCTAATTAACAATGTGGGTGAAGTACGGCAGCAAATAAAAAATGTGTGCCAAGTAATTAGGAATATGTAGGGTTGTTTGAAAGAGTAAGAGCTTCTTTTCGACGAAGATCTGAAGTATGTGTACAAATGGTGGCTGGACATGTAGAACATCTTTGATATTTTTGTTTTAAGAAATATAATTTACATGTACTGTTTGCAATAGAATCGCAGCTCTATCTTTGAAACACTTCAATTGTGGTCTCATGTTTATTAAGACTTTCTTTCTGGTTTGTTTAAATGAGTACCATATGTAGGTAAAATATTCGAACTTACTTTAAACATCCTGTATAATTTTTCGATGGAATAACTTTATATTCGATGCATTGCAAGTTACAGAAGAGCAATTTCACTTGTGTTCCTTACTAGTGATGTACGATTCCTTTGAAATTTAAAAATATTGTTTGAATTATACACTAGTTATATATTATGTCGACTTGTGCTTCTAATAGTTATAATCTTCCGGTGAGTCG
This sequence comes from Trypoxylus dichotomus, assembly GCA_023509865.1. NCBI lineage: Eukaryota > Metazoa > Arthropoda > Insecta > Coleoptera > Scarabaeidae > Trypoxylus > Trypoxylus dichotomus. Next base: position 38,117,753 of record CM042074.1, on the reverse strand, counting down.
TTTGACGCACTTGCTTCAACTAACAAGGTTATGTTGCCGATTGTGTAATATTTAGGCCTCTGGAGATATTTATCCCACTGGCAAACTCCAGAAGTTTACTCAACAAACTACTAAAGGTAGAGAATCTGATTCTGCACATAGCAAGACAGTGGTAGCCTCTTCCTCTTTTTGGCACAAACGGGATTCCTCCTCTTGACTGCGGCCTATTCTGAACTGGTGCTTCTTTAATCGAGGATGGCTTATAATCCGCAGATACTCCTGTTCGGCCTATCGGGTAACATGATAGCAGTATTATACGATACGCCAACTGGAGGTTATGATCCCAATTGGAGTTTGATCTGCTCCAACCCAGGCAAAGGCATCAGCTGCCTTGTTATTACCAATGCGGGTATGTCCTGATATCTAGAGATTGTTGATACTGAATACTTTCAGACTAGTTTTCTAGTTGGTTACAAGTCTAGAGAAAGGTTTTTCTTGTTCTTTAATTAGAACACTATAATAAATGCGCCCAGGTTGTTAGTCTGTTCAATTAATGGCTTACTAAGCTTATTATACCATTTGTATAAAAAACATAAACTCAACCAGTGTGGCACTGAAAGACTGAACTATATACCTTCCCACAACACCTAATAATACTGGACGTTCATTTCGATATCTAAGCTATCATAGAGAAATATTTCATTTGTGTAAAGGCTTCTAACAGCCCAACAATATTATAACACGCATTGTGTATATAAGGTATAGATGGCACTTTGTCCTAAAACACTCGATGAGGGGTGCATTTTGTGCATTAGTGGTCCGTGATAATTGTTTCACGTGATACCTGCATCTATGAACAGCAATCCTAGCCTCTCTCTCCGTGAGTATATGAAGCGGAGTAATATCCAGGAGTATTTCTAGCTCTATTGTGGTGCAAAACTTTCTCGCGAAAGCCAGGTTGGTAACTCTTTGGAACGTAGAGAGTTTTGTGCTCGCCGTCACCTGTTGGGCTTTCTTCCACTGCACAACAGCGTCACACACTAATAGCCACCACACGTTCTTGCAGAATAATCCGTATGTCTTCCAACAAAGTCTATGACAAGTCTATCGGAACGCTTTGGCATTGCCTAGATGTGGATTCCATGAAAGTAACTCGTCAAACAAAAACCTTAGATATTTAACTTCCTTTGAGATGTGTTTATTTTCATCAAGTAGAGTAGGTGGGGTCTGACTTTCCAGCTTTCTTCTTCTTGTTAATGCTCGTGCAAGTTTATTATCAGATCATCTCCTCTGCACCAGATTTAAATTATACAAAGCACTTCCTAAAGACCTTTAGTTAATTTCTGTGTGTTTGTGCCACTAATTAAAATAACTAGATTGTCAACATATACTTGTATTTCAACCCCCAATACTTTCACGAGAGCTAACAGGCCCGTTCTACTAGAAGCGATCCTGTGATCATTCTTGGAGAGGGAAAGAACTCCTTTCTGCGAGCATAGCCTTAAACGTATATTATGGATACATTTCGCAATAATAGGTCCTATGCCTTTGTCCAGTACTGTTCATGACAGTGATATAGTTTGAACGTGTTTTCTGTATTTAGAAAGGTACCAACTGTAAATTCTTTGTCTTCATATATGTGATACGATAGTTTCTTGCACAATGTATGTATGCTGTTTCTAATGTCATCCAGTATATTTGTTATTATTACTTTCAAGTTGATTACATTTAGAAAAATGTGATATTTATTTTTTTCGGGCCATAATGATGAAAATGAAAAAATAAATAAATTCTTCGACAGTATATCATGCATATTTGCACATATCTTAAACATAAATTGATTTTGAACAAAGATGTTTGGTACTACCAACCTAATAAAATCTAATTAAAAAGAAACTAAAATAAGGTTCAAGCTATCATTAGAAAAGATAAATATGAATGGTACTATTAGATTCAAATCAGATTTCAACCAAATTAACTTGGCGTAGTAAATGATCAAAAACATTGCCCTTCCGCTTTGTAGAACAATTGCGGTTTTGTTTTTACATTTGTACATGACTTCTTTGATATAGAATTGGAAAAAGGAGAATGTATCCAAATTGGAAATTGTTTGGAACTCTGATGAAGGCATGGAATATAGAATACATACTTCTTTGTTGAATGATGTTAGTGGAGTTGTTTGTTTCTAGTTAGCTGCCATTTCAGTATTTTAATTGTCGAAAATCCTACTTTCAGAGACACTATTTGTATTTGGTATGGGCGCTTTCACTATTTACTGTGAAATGCGTCAACAACGAGGGTTAATACCCAGCGATATCATGCAATGTTGCGAGATTTTCTTGCGCCATCTCCAATTTGAAGGCTATAACTTAGAAACTTAGTTCCAGCAATATCAGGCAGTATTAACTGGCCTCCTAGGGACTCCGAGTTATCGCTTCTTGCGGGGTTACGTTAAAAGTAAGGTGTACGAGAATAATCCAGCTAACACAAATCAATTAAAGGTAAATACCGAGGCACAAATAAGATTAATCTCGAGGGAAATGCGTGGGCACATTATCAATAATCTTCGTCCACGATTAGAAGAGTGCTTACGACGCAGTGGACGTCATTTGTCACTGTTTTTGGTTCATAAATTTCCAATATTTTTGCATTACTTTTCCATAAAAAGATGATCACAGATATTTTAGGTTTTCTATTTGTACACAAATTATAGTGCTGGTACCCTTTTTGGACACCTTGTATGTTGTCAACAAAAATATTTGAGGAATCTAACCACAATCTGGAATAAACAGTTACTAAGTTAATATTTAAATTTTGATAAAATGTTATATTATATAAATGTGCCATTACAATTCATCGCTAAGATTACATTTCCAGCAACAATTGCTATCTTATTTTCACCAGAATCACAATTCTTATCTCCGAATGCTTAAAACGTTGATGATAGTAGCATTTCTATATAACGTAATCTTTGATTGAAATTAAACAAGAAATACTTCTAGTAAATTACACACCTAATCTTCTATAAACAGTTTAGCATTGTTCTATTTAAATAAATTTTTGGAAATTACATTGTTAATAAGTTAGAAGCAAATAACTACCAACAGGAATTTTAGACGTTATATTAGATGTACAACAAAAATAACAAAGTGGTTTATTTAATTAGCATGTGTTGGGATATTAAGTACTTGTTTCTAACTAGAAGCATCTGTTATTTTTTGAATTGCAAAAATGTAAAAGCATAATAGCTTAGTTGTGGTTGGTGTAAACAAGTAACGTTCTTAATTATCTGATGCTCAACGGAAGTAACTTCTTTGTATGAAACACAAACGCTGAGCTGCATTTACATAAAACCCAAATCGTATCCGTTTGGTTTGTATAAGGTTTTGTCCATATCTCCAATTAACTAATCTTGGTTTTGTGTGTAGTTTATTTTCTTTTACACATACATTTTCCGCAAATCGATAAAAAACATTTCTCACTGTTTTATATCTTAATAAATTATAACAATAAACTTTAAATTTAGAACATTTAAAAAATCTTTTAAAGCAGCTTATAATGTATTAGGTGTTGAATTAGAAATAAGAAAATTTATATCCTTTTCCAGATTAAGTGCCTTTGTTTTTAAAATATTTTTGGAAAATAGATCCTTATATAAAATATTATACAGGGTGTATCACGATAAGTTTGGTTAGAATATTATAGAAAAATAATAAGATTTGTGTCTTTAAATCTGGTGGGTAGTAGTTTTGAGTTAGGTTTTTTCAACTTGAAATATGTATTTTCAATTCAAAATATTTTCATTCTCTCTACTTCTGATTATACCGGAAGCAATATATTTCTTTAAAGAGAAAGTTAGATATCTCAGAAAAGACTAATTTTAGAGGCAAGATCACCTCACAAATTCATATCAATTATTAAAATTAGGGAGTACCATTTGAGTTAGAAAAGTTTATATCTACTTCCGACATAGTCACAAGCAGAAGAATTCCGAACGTATTTTAATTCAAAAGAACGTACTCCAAAACTACCACATTTAAACATTTGGATCTTTAATTGGATACCAGCTACCTAAATCAATCTAAACACTGACGCAACATTTTTTGAAATAAAAATCTCTGGTCTTCTACTTGAAAATATAAAAATAAAACTATTTTACATCCTATATTTAAATCCACGTGCCTTACTGACGATGAACAATCGAAATTAATAAAGTAGGCTTTGCTTTACTTAGCATATATTAATTATGACAGCGCATATTTTAAATTTGTTTTACATTCACGGTAAAAGTCCAGACCTTGCGGCATCTATAATGTGGAGTATCCCCATTTAGCAAAAATGACTGAAAGGAGACTTAAAAGAATTGCAATAAATTTCTAGAATTTAAGAGGATGGGTATATAAATGAATCCTCTAGTATGTGAAATTTATATGATGGCCGGTGAAATTTTAATACTTTATTACCAGATTAATATAGTACGATAATGCAATTTAAATCACTGTACAACACAGATATAATGTTTAATTATTTTTCATAACTAAAACTAGTTCTGATACTCTTTTTACGAAGGACTATTCCTTAAAAAATAAATACACTTTCCATTGATACTCGATATTAGGCTTACTTAGAAAGTTTTAGAACGGGTGTTAAAAGTAATTATATCTGCAGATAAAAAATTATCCAAATCTCTTCAATAATGTACATATATTCAATTTAAGCAATTGTGTAGACATACACCAAACTTACTGTCACTGTTGTTATGTTACTTCTTCGTGATCAGATCCGTAGGTGAACCAAATAATATGTATGTACATACAAGTGTATTTTTATATATAAATGGATAAAAAGATTATCCAAATTTCTTCAGTAATGTATATTCAATTTAAACAATCGTGTGGCCACACATGAAACTTATTATCACTATTGTTATGTTATTCCCTCGCGATCAGATCCTTGGAAGATCTAAAAACATGTATAGGTGTGCCTTTGCCGTATAACCAAATATTTGCATTTGAATTACATAATTATGCATAATCCGTCGATGTAAATCAACAAAATGAGGAATTAAATACGATCTATATTTATAAGGAATGGAATAGTTAATAAATCCTATAAAGTTTAATCTATTAAAACTGAGATTTAATTTTTGAATTTTAATTAATCCTTTTCAAATTTTATTCTTCATTATTCATTGAATTCATATTTTTACTACAGTAGTTTTAAATTTAAACATTCAAAACTTCACCCACGTATAGTTAACATATTGCAACGGTGTGGGTATCGAAACCTTGGTTATTATTTAAAAGATATATTTGCTCTCATGTATATTAGAAGCGGTTGGTTACAAACTATTTGCCACTTACCTGGAAACAAAATTGTACCCAGAATTCATGTATTTCCTGATGGTATGATACATCTGACATCTTACAAGGAAAGGTTCTCGGTTGTCAAATTCAGATCTTAATGAAACTTGGTAGGTAAGTAGAGTATGTTGAGGCTTCGAAAATTCACAGATTCTCAGTTTACTTGATTTAATTCTCGAACGGAAATAGAACAAAAATTTAAATGCAAGTGTTGTACCTTATCGAAAGGCCTTTCAGGACACGTGTATGTGGTATATACAGAGTGTTGCACTTAAGCGCCACTCTATTACGATAGAGAGATTTTAAAGCATTTTCAATTATACAGGGTGTTCCAATGGTGCCATTAACATAAGAACTTATATCTTATACTGCGCACGTACTGCATATACATACATCAGAAAAGGGTAACAGTTACTCTATATAATCCCATTTCATGCAGTTGAGGCAGTTCCATTTGCTTTGTATTAATTTAATTCAATTAATTAATTAAATCTTATTGAAGTACATAACTACAATCGCTATTTAATATGGTATCAGATGCAGCTTGTTAGTTTAACTGGGTATAAGTAAAACCCGGTAAAATTGACACATTGCCTTGTGCATAATTTGTTATCATAAATATTCAAGAATACCACATTTCTTTAAAACGAAATATTTATAAACCACATCCTATTATTTGAAAACTCATAGTTAAGGTATTATTATCTTTCAATACTAATTTTAAAGATATACATATTTTGATATTGGCGGTATTTGTTTGATTCTGGATATTTGTATAATATACCACAAAATTGGTTTCTTGTTAAGGTATAGAAAAACAAATATATAATAGAGATAATGTTGGAGTTTTGTAATACAACATTCATATACCTACTCGACGAATTCAAAAGCAAGCAGAAATCGTATATAAGGGCGGTGTTACAAGTGTATCTAACACAGTACTATAATATATAATATAATAAGACCTTCCGCTTCCTCCCCGCTGCTTTGAATGTGATGCTTTTGCATTCGTTGTTCTTGATTCAAAAGCATTTTATGCTTTAAACATTTTTTTGACGACTTTCATTACCAAATCATAATTTAAATACGCATTAAAATAAATACCGTATGCATTATTATTAATACTAAGGATTTGTTATCACGTCTAATTTCGTGTTTACATTTATATGAATTATGAACACTAGGATATACTAACTGATGCAATCTTACTAATTAATGATGGTCTTTCTTAATAGAAGACATATGTATGCAATATGTAGATGGTTTTGGTGTAAGTAGCATGAAGTATGATTTGTGGTATACCTTTGGAACACTCTGTATAATTAAGAAAGTAAATAAAGAATGTTAAGGATTAAGAACTTGCGTTAATTCTTTTCCATACTACTATCATCAGCTTTAGCATAAGAGGATGGCGCTTAAATGCAACATCTTGTATATACCACATTCACGTGTCCTGTAAGAACAAAAATTAAATTACGAAAACTGAGAATCTGTGAATTTTCGAAGTGGTGTTTCACTCCTCCAGAGTGAGAAGTTCGAATACACTCTACTTACCTACCAAGTTTCAGATATGACTTTGACACCCGGCAACCTTTCCTTGTTAGTATATCTATCACGTCAGTAAATGAAATCATAAAAATATTAATACGTTGGTCGTTGATATAATTTGGAAGCTTGTGCTTTATAAACAGGGTTGGCCAAATCTTCGGCGTGCCAGGTCCGGACTCGCCCGCACGCACGACCGATACAAAAATTAACCCCGGTCGTTGAACCAATTTGTCTCTATTTTCCTCCTGTGTATGCGCCTATGGCACATCGTATTACGCCTTATAATGTATTTATATTTCGTTATATGGAAGAATATTGATGAAGAATAGTAATATGTCAAATAGAAACTGCGGGAGGGTCTACTCCCGCCGGGAACGTGGTAGGTTTCAGCATTGGCCTGGGTGAGAATCTTGCGCACCGAAGATTTGGCTAACTTTGCATAATGCTATTCTTCATAAAATATATACAGATAAACTGTCAAAATGTTCTTCGTGTAATGAAGTATAAATACATTATAACGCGTAGTACGATGTACCATATGTGCACACACAGCAGGAAAACGAAGAACAGATTGCTTTAACGAACTCGGTCAATTTTCATATCGGTCGTGCGTGAATAAATATTTTTATTCAAGTTTATAATTCAAGTAAATCACACGTTTTTCCAGTAAATACTAGACTTATTTGCGCAATTTATTTTTGCCTTCTTCTAGTACACATAAATTTGATTGCTTACCATGTACAATGTATCATACACCATGTGAATTCTAACTTTATCTTATTACAAAAACGTTTATGACTATCACAATTGTCCCAAACTATTCACAGGATACTGTTATAAGAATAAATTTATTGAGAATCAAACGTGGATTATGTTTTAAAATTACATAACAACTTCTAAACGACGTACACGTGCAACAAAAACACGTGAATTTTCTATACCATTCATATTCTAATAATACAAATAAAAAAAGAAAAACATAAGTTGAGAAAAAAAATAAAGGACATTTTTCCTTGAAGTCTACCTTATTAACCTGCCCTTTACATGGGAGCTGTTTATTCTGCTAAAGGTTATATATCCACTATTGCTAACACTGTTAATATTGGAGTTACAACATTTGTAAATTAAAGAATTTCCGGTATGTCTCATCTAAAGTAAAATGATGAAAATGGGAATCCTGAATTGAATACGCAAGATGTTTACAAAAATAACATTTGTTCATAGAATGTCGCATAGTTTTATAGAAATAAAGGTGCAAAAAGATTTATATTGCGAAATTCAATGTAAAATAAAATTTAAATAGGCACTGAAAATAATAAACAATAGCGGTATAGTATAAATATCGATTTTCTTTGTACTTCTCTTGCTGTAACGACATCTTCAAGCAAGTATCTCCGCGCTTATTTCTGATTATTCTAGCAGCTCTAATGAGTAAACAATCATCATTAGCTGTGGCTAGTTTTTGAACATAAACCGTTAAATATAAATAGAGAGCCTTATTAATATCACAGGGCAAATACTTTTACATAATCTACAATCAGTTCGGTGTCCTTGTTCCACGTTGGCTTCCAATAATTTTTTGCCTTGTAGAACCTCAATTGGGGCTTTGGTTCTTCATTTGTATATGGCTTGTTCGGTATAGAATCAGGAAAAGTGTGTCCCCCTACACCGACGCCAATTTTAATTATCATCTAAAAAAAATGTCCGTTGTTAATTATATTTAAACGAGAAATTATTTGGAATTTCTCAAAAAGCATGTAATGTAGAATACGTACTTCTTTGTCGAATGGTGCTAGGGGCGTTCCATGTTTCCACTTAGCTGCTGTTTCGGGCTTTTCTTTCTCGAGTATTTTAGAAAATCCACCTTTCGGAGGAACTATCTGTCCGTATTCTGCATCGTCAACGAAAAAATTTATGGAATCTAACCGTTGTAAATTGAAATAAATAATTGTTACTTCACTAATTCCTTATGTAGTTTTGTATGAACGCCTTACCAGGATTCCATATAATAGAAAATATATGATAATCATCGCTCCAGCTCCTAGCAATCTTTTTGGTAATACCGTACTGTCTGGATGTTGAAGAAGTGCCTAGCAGAATCCTCCCATGCAATTCACCGTTTAGGTTTGCATTTCCGGCAACAAATGCGATCCTAATTTCGCCAGAATCGTAATTACTTCCATATGCGTAACGTTTTGGTGAGAGTAGTATTTCTACGTTGTTAATTTTTTAATAGGTTAAGAGCCAAATTATTCTAAGAACTCATACTTACGTGGATACACCCAATCTCCTTTAGGCAACTTGGCTCTAATTTCCACACGACCATATTTCAAGGAACTTTTGGAGCTTATTCTACTAGAAAATATTGGTGGTAGGGAATAACCGCCGAAAGGTATTCGACGGCAGTCGTACGTTGTAGTGGCTGTACAACTAAAATTAAAAAATAGTTCATTGAACTTTTATGTGTTAAATATTTATTGCTAAATATTAGAACTAATTTTGATATGTATATGAATACAAAAGAACATTGGATAGATAACGCGTTAGTTGATTTTAGTTTCTAGTATTTTGTATAAAACAATATCATTCTCAGTAATCTGGTGTTTGCAAGAGTCAACGGAAATAAATTGTTTACACGATAACACAAATACAATGACTAAATGATACTTACGTGGAGCCCAAGTCATATCCGTTTGGCGTGTATATAAAATCCTCTCCGTATTTTTCATCAGCCAATGTAGGTTTTATATGGAGCTTACCTTCTTTTACATATAGATTTTCTTCAAAATTGTTGTAGATAACAAACTCATAATCCTACGATGCGAAAAGTAAACTATGATTGAATCAGATAAAAAGATTGAAATGCAAACCGGTTCATCAGCGAATCGTATGTCTTTTGTCCAACTGCCACTATTGAAAATATCAAATGTTTCATTAAAAAGTAGTCGACCGCTGCAAGCTTGTTCACCGTTCCATATCGTAAGAGATTTCCAGCAAGAGCTTTCCCCTATTATAGAATTGAAATATAGAATATGTTAAACTGACTTCTTCCAAAGAATCTCACCTGGCACCACATACTTCTGGTGTTCTTTTAGGTGTCCTAGCTTATTTCCTCTTTTGTCGGTGTGATCGACATATAGCCAATAGTATATAGTATCTCCGGGTTTAAGAAATGTATCATTATCTGTGAATACCCATCTTCCATTGCGTGGCGAGGTTATGTCCCTGGCGAAATATCCTGCTTCTCTTCCATCGAATGGTTCGTTAATTTTTCCATGAAATGCGTACAGTGAAATGCCTTCTTGATCTATAGTATTAACCTTTTAATAACTGGATCAAGAGCAAAATTATGATTTCTTCTTGAGTACTTACCTGGTATTGATACTCTGAATCCTCTAGGTTGCAAAATCTCTACGGTTGCATCGGGAACTTCATATCGCGAAGGATCAGGAGCTGTACAAACTCCCATATCGTTCATTATATCACGGGGACATGCTAAAATTTAGAATAAAAAAAATGCTGCAACGTAGTTAGAGATAGTTCAAGAAAATCTGACTGAATATCTATGAGCCATTGTAAAGGTTAGACTTCGTAAAATAAACTGTACAACAAAAATTAAATTAATTGGGGCTATAATCCAGATATAGTTTCAAGACTCGCAAATATCAGAAAACTGTAAAAAGCTTAACATTCCGTTGAAACGTATTGAAGAGATTACAAAGCAATTAAATTAAGATTTAATACTTTCTTCTATGTTTATTTTGTAATTATCACTTGTGTCTAATTTAATTCAGACAATACTGCAGTTTATTATTTTTATCTGAAAATGTATATCTTATTTATAATTATGCTATTGTTTTCTTCTTGATTTCGAAAGGGCTAAATGAATTAAAAACAAAGCATATAAAAAGCAATAGTAGGAGAAGTAAAACTCAAATTTTACAAAAATTTCCAATATATTTATCACAATGTTATTATAACATGTTTCGCTATCACTGTAACTTCTTCAGATATTCTAAGAATATCTGATGATTCACAGATTTTCAGTTTTCTTAATTTAATTTTTGTTCTTTCAGGACACGTCAATGTAGTATATACAAGATGTTGCATTTAAGTGCCATCCTCTTATGCTAAAGCTGATGATAGTAATATGGAAAAAAAGTAAAACAAGTGTTTAATATGGATTTCCAAGTATCGGCCAATTCAATCGATATAATATAAAAAACATAAATTGTTGTTACATAAAAATCCGGACTTTGGTGGTAACAACTTACCTTTATTCATTCGTTTTCATAGTAATTGCTCTATTTCATAGCAATATTCAAAGAAGTACTTCCTTATGATATTTGTAATCTTATGTTCACAAAGAGCGCATATGCAAATGAAATAAGCCATTACAGGTGGTGTGGGGGCCCTTTCAGTATCCCTAAAATGTTGAAATATACGAAGCTTGTCGGAAACTAAGTACCGTTTCGCTCTACTCCAACCGCACGGCTATTGTCGTAGTTCAGCGAATGTACACGTATCTCTCTGATTCACAGTTTTTCCACTGACGCAATTACAGCGGGATTGTGTTGTGTTTACATTTGTTAGTGATCGTTCAAAATGTTTAAGGTAATTTCTGAACCCACAAACTGTGAAGTTCGTTCTGTAATACGGTTTTTGAGTGCAAGGAATATTATGTCAGCTAAAATTCATCGTTAACTTGTAGAGATTTATGGTGAAAATATAATGGCAGATGGAATGGTGAGAAAGTGGGTTAGACAAGTCAATGTTTGCACAAATTTCAAAAACTGTTTTGCATGAGGTTGTCACAAATCGTCACTGGCGGGATCTTTCCATGAAGAGGGTATAGAAAAATGATTTTCCGCTATGACAAATGTCTGAGTAATGGTGGTAACTATATAGAAAAATAATTTGCGAAATGCTCTTTCATGTAGAAATAAATTTTGTTTTAAATAAAATGTTTTTTAACAGTATGTTCTAAAACGGTACTTATTTTCCGGACAAGCCTCGTATATTATAATGAAGATAATTTTCATGAACCGTGTGAACATCCAAAGTATGGAACCTAGTTCTGGGAAACGCGTTGAACCCGCCTAACGTCAAATTCCAGTAACTGTTGTCCTGATAGATATCGTGTGTAAAGCAATGGCGGTGACAAATAATGTAAGGAAAAGAAAAATACGTCAACATCAGAGTGAGTCAGTCATTGAACAAGTGTTTCTGTAGATAAGCGCATGACACTGAAAAAGGAAAAATATATGAAGACGTGTGAAACGTAAACGCATAAAATTAGCAAAAATGGCTTTATCAGAGACAGATAATAAAATAATAATTTCGATTGAATCAGCCGATACTTATTGGAAATCCATATTGAACATGTATCGCTGTAGCTTCATCAGATAGTGTCCTACAGTGATAACGAAACATGTCATATTAAGCTGTGTTAAATATATTGGAAATATTTCTAAAATTGCGTTTTACTTCTTCGCCCATGTTCAATAAAATAATATGTAATTAAGAAGCAAATATCAAAAAAATTAGAACAAGGACAAGATGATACGCATTTAAATATCCTATTTAATGTGGTCTTGAATTTAGTATTACTATAAATGAGAGTGAAATATATTTGAAGTACTGTTTCCAGTTAACCGAAGTATTGGACTTTGCTGATGATATTGCGATCCTGGCAACAACTAAACGATATTTACCCTAAGGATTTAAAGATAAGAAAAATTGGCAAATGACTAAGAATTGCAAATAAATGAAGATAAACCTGGGTTTTTATGGTAAACAGTACAGAATAAATTAGAAATATTGAAGAAGTTACGATAGAAGCATAAAGATCGCGAATTTCAAACAGTAGTAGCTGTTAGAAGCGAAGAAAAAATAATGAAAGCAAAAACGATCTCATATTACTTGAGATCAAAGTAACACTTCACATTGACTCCTTTTTTGACACACTCCCCAAACTTATTTCACTTATTATTTTCACTTTTTTAAGAAAACATTTTCCCATATTCTTATTTGAATGCATCTGATAGTTATATGCATTTTTTATGGTACAGCGGAATAGCAGAAATACGGTTCCTGGTTTTGATGATGCTAAGCGTAAAAACCAGTATTGAATCCTTTCATCAAAAATGCTACTTAATGTAAATATCCTTATATACATCTTTTATTTTTAATTTCTAATTCGTAAGACTGAAGCGCGTACTGTTGAAATGCTGTACATACATACCTGTAATATTAAACTTCCTATAATCACTGACGTAACCAAATTGATTCCTCCCATCGTAATAATCAACGAAGAACCAATAGTTTATTACGTCTCCAACCTTAAATCTAGTAGTCTTATCAGTATATACCCATTTGTTGTTTTTCTTCGACCTTATATCTTGGGAGTAGTACCCGCCATCATGGCGCCCATCAAATTCTTCATTTAGTTTACCATGAAAGGCGAATAGTCGAATACCACTTCTATCTACAAAAACCTTATTAGCTTGCTACAACGTGTACGTGTAGGTTTAGTCACCTTGAAGTACTGAAATTATATAAAACGATTTACACGACGCTTTAACGTTCTGCAACCTTTGATTGTTTACAAAAACAATAATAGTTATTTTCGATATGCAAAGATTGTTTGTCAAGTCCTGATCGAGACGTGGAGACCGCCGCAATTTGCAACAATTTCCTGCAAGTCATTTTATAGCTAGACCAACTTTTTCGCGTTATACTTTTCGCAAAAGCTTGGTCGATTAATTAAAAGCTATAATTGTATTAAACATGTAAGTTAAGCATTGCTATTTACAAATTAGTTAGGTAGTTTTTGCAGGAAGCATGAGATGACATTGTAAATGTACAATTTATGAAAAAGTCTCCCAAAATGTTCATTTATAATTTTCCAAGTTCTTTTTAATAAGTAAAATAAATTCAAGTGCATGGCGGCCATTTATAAGTGTTAAAATCTGAGAATGAGGGATTTTAGTGTAACGGAATCCAATATGAATATGGATGATTAAAAGGAATTTGATTGATTGATAAACAATAAATTAATAACCTAATACTATAGTTACACATTTTCTAAATTTTGTACGGTTCACATAATACACTAATTGTCTGTATTGAAATTTGTAAAATTAGATGAAAGTAAATAGCAAATATTTAGGTATTTCCTAAGCGCTGCGAGATTAATAAAATATATTTAATGTTGACGACAGTACAGTATTTATTCTGATTCATAGATAATTATTTATGTTGTTTGGTAAAGGAAGTCATTTTTATAATATTCCTACTGATTATTAAACGCGTCAGTTTTAAAATCTAATGAAAATATACCTACTAACAGACAGGAATTAACGTTTTGAACGTCAACGCGAATAACGCATAACAACCAAGAATTCTTCAAGGTTAATTTTGTATCTATATTTGTGGCTTTTAAAATTTATCATTTATAATGTTTAGCTAATGTAAATGCTATAAGTTATAGTATATAAAAATGACACGTAATTTGTAATCTCCGCAAATGTATAGGAATAGCAGTAATTGATTAAGGATTCAATGGTACGCCCAGTTAGATCTTATAGAACGTGAAATTAAACCATAATAATTATTTAATCGACATACACTACCGTCCATGTTAGTTCAGACAGGTAAATAAATTTAAAAGAGAAACGAGAATATATTCACCCATTTTTCCAAAACTTTTTATTGTATTTTATTAATAGCGAAGTGTAAAAGTAAAAAAAAAAGTAATTCTCGCGAAAAATAAACAGAAACTTCTTAAACTTTCTGTTCATCAAAGAAACTCCCTTTTGGGCGAAGAACACTCCGCTCCACTAGAACGTCAAGGACTCTATTTGGCATATTAGTCCATTCCTCTCAAAATGTTCCACAGGTAACCTACGGAGCTAGGGCATACTTCTTGGACCCTCCTGTCCAATTCATTCCATAACAGCCCGATGGGGTTTAGATCGGGGCTTTGTGGCGACCATGTCATTATTTGTCAAATGCCATTAACTTGCTCTTCATTTAAGAAATTTTTACATATTAGTGTTAAGTGTTTAGGATCGTTTTCCTGCATGAATACAAAATTTTCACCGATTAGACTTTGCCTCGATGGTATTGTATTTTCTTATAGTATTTCTAAATAACCCTTTTTTCACTAAATACGTTCGATTCGCTTCAAGTACTGGCCTAGGAAAAACAACCCCCGACAGTTGGCAGTACACAATCCTGCAACATTCTTTGGCCTTTCGCTCTTGTTACGAAAACACGCCTTGATTGATTCGTTTCAAGTCTCCTGTACCGGCGTAGAAAGAATAACCCCAAACAAGCACATAACTTCTTCCTTGGTTGACAGTTGGCACTACACAATCCTGCAACATTCTTTGGCCTTTTGCTGTTCTTACGAAAACTGATCTTGATTGTCCAAACACCTCAAAGTTTGACTCATCACTCTATAGCACTCTTTTCCAATCATCCACTGTCCAATTTGTATGTTTCTGCTCACTCTAGCTCTATTTGCCTGCTTCCCCGTTGAGGTAGGGTTTTTTTTTTTCGTTACAATGCGGCCCTGAAGATTTGCCGCTTTTAATCTTCTTTCACTGTAGTAACAGACATTTTTCTTGCACAGTCGCGATTCATTTCGGCGGCAATTTCTGGTGCTGTCAGTCTCCTATTTCGCTTGCTCAGAAATTTTATACGCTCATCGTCGGCTTGAGTTGTTATTCTCTTACGACCTGATCGTGGCCGATCTCTTAAACTGCCCGTGCGTTAATATCTCCGAATGATATCACTAACAGTCGGTTTA
Organism: Trypoxylus dichotomus; assembly: GCA_023509865.1. Taxonomy (NCBI): domain Eukaryota; kingdom Metazoa; phylum Arthropoda; class Insecta; order Coleoptera; family Scarabaeidae; genus Trypoxylus; species Trypoxylus dichotomus. The sequence continues at coordinate 38,102,048 of CM042074.1, read as the reverse complement.
TTAATTTGTATTTTTTCGGAAATTTGACGCACTGAATAACCTTTTTGATGAAAACCAACAATTACAAAGCGTTTTTCTAAACTTGTCGGTTTTCCTCTCGGCATTTTAATAATCTTAATTAGGTTCACACAAAAAGATATGCTCTTTACATTAACGCACTCACAAGCAGGCTTATTTAGAAACTAAAACACTTATTAATACACAATACACTTTCGAGTGGCCTGCTCCTACCCCAAAGAGTATTGTAAATTTATTACCTGCAATGTTTGAAAAATAATCCTATTTGTGGCGATGAGGATTAGTCTGAAAATTACTATATTGGGTCATAAGATATGATAGGCTTTTTCTCATTCTCTAATATATAATAATAATAATATAATAATTTATATATAATTATAATATAATAATTTATTCCACTGAAGTTTGTAAAATTATTATTATGTGGATGAATTATTATTAGCGTTTACAAAACAAAGCCTACTATGTTTATTCACTTGCTCTTCGTGGAAAAATGCCAACTTTATGAATTTTAAACAATAATGCGAAAACGAATGGATTAGATACACAATTATTTTCTTGAATAAAATAAATATGTGAATATTGTCGAGAAAAAAAAACAGAAATGTCATAACAGCGTGTATAAATGTTTTCGTGCTTATTAGCATTATTAGGTGATTGTATCATTAATAAAAAGGCTAAAAACTGACTCATATAGTTAATAGTGAAAAAAAAAATCTAGATATAGATTAAGTCTCGCATCTATTACCATTTTCAAAATAAAATTTTTCCAAGTTGGTATGACTTAGATTCGTAGCATGGTATAACAGAATGTTGAAAAACACATTACTATCCAAAATTTCAAACTAACATTTCACTACTTTCGGAGATACTTCTAATAAGTGCTAATCACGAATGACCCTTACTTAAATTCTCAAGCTTGCGTATATCTTATGCAAATAAGATTGTCCGCATATTTGGAATTTACCAAGTCACATCGATTACATTTTATACATGTATATCTTGTTTTCCACTTTATACGTCATTGAATTCATTAAAGATTCAACATTGGATCGTTTCGCAAATAATTCTGAAAGGATAATATAAACACGAAAGAAATGACAGGTTTTTCCCTGATACCTGGAGGTGTCGTGTAAACCGCTTTTTTAGAAGTCCCAGCATGAATTAATAACGTATAAATGATTAAATACGAGTTTAGTTAGTTACACGTAAAAAATAAATGTATAATAGACTTTTTGTAAATTAAAAGTGGGTGTTTATAAGATCTAAATATTTACGAATTTGGCAATTATTTTATTTTTCAAAGTAAAGTATAAGTACAACGCAAAAAATTATATAAGACGCTCCCCCCCCCCTCTCCCCATAGTATAGTTTATTTAAATTCTTTGTATTCAAATATTTACTCTAAAAATCTGCCATCAACAGTATATATTTTATAGATCACGTAAAACATTTGGGTATGCAAGTCAAAAATTTTTAGATACATAATAAAAATTGAATTTGAAAAATATCCCTATTAAGTGTTCTTAAATGTAACAAAACCGTTAAAATTAAGCGTATCCTTTCCTTACTGAAACAAAATTTATAGCTATGATGGATTTGCTTGTAATATAGAAGCTGAAAGAAGGAGTACACAATTTGAGAGTTGCTTTTGTTCCTTAGAACAGCACTTTAATGTAAAATTGAAACGAAAAGACGAAGATTCATATGTACTGAGTAAGTAAACAATGAAAAGCACTTCTGGACACAATATTTCAATGGTCTATACAAACTCTATATACATGGTAGTTAACCAACATAAAAAAGTATATAACGTTTTTATATACCCGCATTCTGAAAGCATTTTTATATGTATATACAAGTATCACTTATCCATATAAACGTTATTAAAATCTTTACGGAAATTAAATGCTCACCTGGTATAGACACTTTATATCCTACTGGATACAATAGCTCAATATTTGCTTCGGGTATCTCAAATTGTTGACCCAGCGAGAAATAAATAAAGCAACAAGAACAGAAGATCACATGCACAAAGGTCAACTTCATGTTTGTTTCTGAAGAGTATGCCGGTCGCACGCAGCTAAACCGCGAATATTATCACTTCGACAGCCGAAACCTCAAATTTCCAATGACGTTTAAGACAATTTCAACGAGGAAAACTGGTTCGTGTTGTGCGACTGGTATGTATACGCAAAATGGAGATGTACATGTATATTGCTCATTATTTAACTCATAGTCACATTGACATGTCACTCTGTGCGGGGAGTGTACAGAAAAAAAAACCGGAAATGAAGCGACTAAATACAAATAAAGATATGTGTATTACTTTGCTAGCGGTAATGGTATAAAATAAAAAACCCCGAGATGATATGGATTCAGTTTCTAATAAACAATCTCTGCTCCAATATATGTATTTACTCCACCCTTCATAATATTGTTTTGTATTGTATGCATATAGGGTTTTAAAAATCCTGAAACGCGCCAGTTTTTGTTTATTGCACGTTAGAACATGTGCCTCTGGAAGCAAAAACTGGCGTACTTAACTATTTTTTCGAAAATTAATACTAATAGTATTATGTATGTTGCGCGTTTTAATTGGAATGTGCGGCATATTTTCCCAGATTAATAGAATTATTCGTAATGGCTTCCTTGCAAACAATAGAATTCCTTAATACCAAACAGTTATAAAAACATACTTGAGAGTCATGTAATAACAACATATCCTTCTCTCTCTCTAGCTGTTTATTTATAATTATAGTTTATCAATATCTCATTTGAGTTATAAATATGTATGTCCAAGCACTTCCAGGTTATCACTCATTCGTGTCAGGATTGATACATACTTACCGACATGCTGTTGCTTTTCCCGAAAAAGATATAACTAATTGCATAATTCTAACAACAGTACTCTATCGAAACCATTGTTTTACTTCACACGTCGATTGGAACTACATACAGCTAGAACATAGAAAAGAATTACCTCAAATACAATCTTATTTCTAACTTAAGCTTATCTTTTATGTACGAAGGATATAAATTTTAACTCGAGAAAGAAGGATGATTCCGAAACTATTTGTTTTAAGCAGTGGTGGCTTAGTTCTAGTTGGATATATGTGTGCGATTCAAAATTAGGAGCCGGTAACCAAGAGATGGTAGTCACTAGGCTTGAGATAGACTTCTGGTGTAATGGTTGTTCCAGGTTCTATAAAATCAATCAAAAACACAACTTTTCGGTCTCAGGGATACAGTTACTATGTCCTTTGAGAGAGAGAGAGAGAGATATTTTCGGATTAGGTGAACCGGAATGACGTCACCACATGAATTGTTGTTTCGTCTAAGCGTTGATGCACCAAATTCACCTGTAATTACTAGTGACGATGTGGAAAATATATTCGCCTCCCTCGTGATGAAAGTCGTTGAAAAAAGGTCTCGTGATACCATTCTGTGACCTTTGTGAGAATTTTTTGCACTCATCATGCACAGATTGCGATAACTTAGAGTTTCAGTAACAATTCTCAACAACGTTGTCCTAAAAACTTATGGAAATTCACAAACTCAATGAAATCGTCAGTCTGGGCACTAAGTATGGCATATCTTTACTCTTCGCGATGATTTGAACGGCCTTCCTTAAACTCATGATGCCATTGCCACATTTTTGCTTGCGAATGCAGCGACGAATGAACTGATAGTAATATAGGGGTTATATTCCCAGCAGACCAATTAACGCTGTTATGTATGTGCGAACCAACCAGTATTGATTCTTAACTTTAAATCGTGCCTCGTCTATGAGTTGATCTCTCGTTTAATTCAAGTTTATGATCGTGAACATGAATGGAGCATTCCAGAGTACAAAAACAAAGAAACAGTAAAATCTGTAACTGACTAAGTAGAGCTTTGTATGATTGTCTCGGACTCGTTCCAATCAGGCAACGTATCAGACGCGTTCGAGCAATAAGAACACGAACAAGAACTGTAATCATTCAACGTATAAGATGATTTTAAACACGAAGAGGATGCATATTGTTTCCTCACAAAACAACTCCTTAAGCTGGTATGGATTGCACATAACTAAACAAGAGTGTTGTCAAGACGTATAAGTTAAGAACTCCAGGAAATAGCCCGATTTGTTAAGAAACTATTTCATATAAAATAAGGTACCGTAACTGCAACATATAGAGATTCTTGAGGTCTTCATTTGTTTTGCTAATATTTGAAGTGACTTACAATTGCCTACTTGCGTAGTTAGCTTACTTTTGTAACAGAAAACATATGTTAGGGTGATATAAAGGACAACCAATAAAGTCGAAGTATTGAGGCGTTTTATGAATACCTTATTAACTATCCTATTCACACTACCGTCCATATATATGAGGAGGACTAAAATTGACGTTTTCTTTGATTTGATTTGAAATATGGAGTTGCCTTATAGTAATACTTATCGATATATATTTAACATTGCTAAAAGAATGTCTTACAATGAAAGAGAAAAGAAACAGGACATATTATAATATTTTAATTGAATTACAAAGGCACATATCCTTGGTATTCCAGATAATCACATGCAATTTCAATCCATACTACCTGGAGCTTCCGTCAACTCCTCTTTTTTGAATCCCTCGGTCCGATTCATCCCCCATTAGTTCTATTGTCGATAGATTTGGAAATTGGGGTGGCCGATTCATCTGTATCAACTTGCCTTCTTCCTCGATGACCTCATATTAGTTGTAGATAAATGAGATGAACGTTTGGGATCGTTATCTTCTTGGAAGATAAAGTTTTGGCCATACAATATTTCCCTACTTGGCACAGCATTTTCCTGTAAGATTTTCAGGTAACCTTCCTTACGCAGGATCCTATCGATTTTTATCAAATCGGCTACAGCTGTACCACCAAAACAACCCCAAATCAACACACTACTTTCATCGTCTTTCATAGTAGGAATCACACATTGGTCGCTCCGACTTTCATTTGACAAATGATCAACACTTTGAACCAAACAATGGTTTGGAATTTGGTTTCATAAGTCCATACTACTTAATTTTATTGTTCCAGAGTCCGACTGTGGTGTTGAACAGATCGGTCCAGTCTCTTTTTTTATTTTGTCGTTTCAGCAATGTCTTTTTCGCAGCTATGCTTCCCCTTAGCCCTGTTGAGTACTGTTGTGTATAGATAATGGTATTCTTCTTGAAACATTTCAAAAATGCTATAATAAACTGATCCTCAGCGGCTGTCATAACTCTCTTCCACCCTGTCCATTTTCTATTGCGAAGTGAACCTGTTTCCTGCGTTCAAGAGGTGCATGTTTAAGAGATACTCTATTTCTTGGTATCTTTAATTTTTTAGCGATTCGAGCTATTGAATACCTTTCATCACGTAATATTATAATAGCTAAACGTTTATCAATTGATACCTCTTGTCATTTCGGCATTTTTAACTACGATCTTACACGCACGATAACAAATAAACTGGCGCTTTATTCAAAATACTTGCATCCATCGTCGTGTACTTTTATAATTTATTTCTTGGATCCATTTCGTCTTACATTAGATACAATTCCTTACAATTTATCTGAATCTGACTAGAGTAGGAATTAATAGAGTGCCAACTATCGTAAAATGTAAAATAAGGCAGGTGTTGTAAAATGCGAATTAGTTTTAAAATGTATTTCTATACTTTTTATAGTCGTTATATATATACGGGCGGTAGTGTACTTTCAAGGGGTATATTCACAATCATAAGGATGTGTTTTATGGTCAGATAAAAACTTCTTCCGCAGAGTAAGTAAGAGAATAATTTATCAAAAACAAACGAACATTTTAATATCACAATCTATTGGTATCTCCACTTCGGAAGAAAAAGTAGCGTGCCATTACAACAATACGTTAAAAACAAATTTTACTCACTTTGGACGATTCATCCAAGATTTAATGCAAACTATGATTCGGTAAAATGAAAAGTGATATTTTATAACTAATTTATGAAGTAAGTAAATATGACAAACACGTTCCAAATTATAACAGTATACATAGCTTCTTACTCATGGGTCGTAAAATTGTGAAACCAGGGAAGTACAGCTATTAGTTTATAGATAAACACATTCGAGTAACAACATAGTAACATACTACGGAAGCATCTATCACTTATTTCCGATAATATACGCAAGATACCAAACTCTCTTATACTTATAATTTTGAGTTTGTAAATGAACAGCTTGTGTTAACTGGTGGTTTTCGAGAATTGAATTAGATATTTCTTGCAAGAAATGTGATAAAGGATTCTTATCTTCGCGTGTTTGAGATTAAGACATCACATATGCGAAATAATATTTATTTAAACTGTGTTAAGATTAAGATTCATAAATCATTTTGTTTTCTAATTTCTCTGCAAGTTTTATCTCTACTTATAGGGTGGAGCAGTGGTCTAGGAAATGCATATTTGTGTTCAATATATATACCAATATAAATTAATATATTTCTATGAAACAATAATGATATTAATATGTCTCGCTTACTTTTTTGATAAATTTATGAAATGTTGCGCGATGACGAACATATTTGTATATCTTACACAACAATCACTGTTTTGATAAAAGTAAACAAGAGTGTTTATTTTTTTAGATATGTGTATGAATTTCTATCTAAGTTGCTGTTGTTATTTGTAGCTTTAGTGTTTAGTCAAGTTTTATTACAATCGCCCTATTTTGGAGGAATTTTCAATTGTTTTTAGATTGCTTTTAGGTAGTGAGCTAAGTTTTAAATAACATTTACTAATAAAAGTTTTTCAGTACTGTTTATTTCTTAACGTCTTTCCCAATTGATACAAAGTTTATAGTCGTTATGGACTTTAATTTCTAAGCAATAAGAGAATAGTTTCACCTTTACTTCACTGACTGCAAACTAGTTTTGTATGTATATATGTTATAATAATAATTCATTAAATGCCCAATAAACAACTATGCAGATTGGACAAGATTATACATTTAATGCTTCAGAAATATACAAAGAAAGATCCACATAATAATTAAATCTCAAATAAGATAAATAACTCAACAGATACAAAAAAAAGTGAAAAATTAAGGCAAATCTACATTGACGCTATTAAAATTTCTTATAGAGTGTACCAATGGAACTCGCCAAATTTCGTTCATCTTGGTTGTAGGGATGTAGAGGAAATTGTGGCATCTTAATTCTAGGCGTGATACAAAGATATCAACTCTAGACAACAAACTAGGAGAGTCAAGTCTTCCGGTGATAATATTACGTATTAACATTAATGCGGTTGCTTTTCTCAATAAGCATAAGAGAGTCATGCCTCCCAATTAGCTCCGCGTAGGGTATTCCTCGTAAGGGATAACGGCCATCGCTCTTATAACAGAGATATTTTAGAAATTTGGCTGAATCCGTTTAAGAGGAACAATCTGGAGGGTATAGAAGGAATACCAAGTAACAGAAGTGTATTCGAGCTTGGAAACTACATAAGTGAAGAAATGGTTTTTTACTACGTCGAGATTAATGTTGTGAACTGTATGATGGGTTTTTGTACCGACTTATGTCTTGTGTATGATTGGACTGGAAAATATATAGTAAAAGAAAACGAAATAACGACTCTCTATGTATGTACATAATGCACCTCAAAGTGTACAGGTAAAGGAAGATTGTTAGCGTCCCTTTTCAGGTACAATGCGTTCAGCCGCAATCCCTAACAGCTAGTAAAATCCTTGCAGGTATGAGAAGGAAATCCTAATAATTTAGAGGCAGAAGTCGTAGCATCTGAGACATGAGTAGAGAAGGGGAACTTTTCATCTTACATCACACCTAAATCTTTAATAGAAGACTGGCGGGCAATTAGTATTGTCAATGCAATCGTGAGAATTGATTCTCTGTACTCTTTTTGTAAAAGACATGAAGAAAGATTTATCTATGTTTAATCTTAGATTATTATGAAGGTACCAGGCGTGAATCTTCTCCAGATTACGTTGTAGAAACTCAACGTAAGTGAAGGAGTTAACAACATGGTAGATTTTTATATCAACGGCATAAGCTAATAAAGAGCAAAACTCAACTACCGTTGGCATTGGTAATGATAAAATTACAATTATCTGGCAATTTTCAACGTAATTAAATATCCGAAAAAACATCGGTCTCGGAAGGGACTTGAACCCAACCCTATCTCCGGTATAGTGTACGAAACCCTTGCACCACAAGACCATTAAATCCAAGTCGCCTTAAATCCCCCTAGATGTCACGTTGCCAGTAGACATATTGTAATATCTCACGGACACTATATTATTAAAAGGCAAGTCCGTAATAGTTAAACTAACATCCATATTAATACTAATATTAATATGAATATCAATACTAAACCACCGTTGGTTAATAATGATGAAATTACAATTTTCTTGCAATTTCCAACATAATTAAATATCCGAAAAAATATATCGGATATTCATATTAATATTAGTATTAATATGGACGTTAGTTTAACTATTACGCACTTGCCGTTTAATAATATAGTTTCCGTGAGATATTACAATATATCTACTGGTATCGTGACATCTAGGGGGATTTAAGGCGACTTGGATTCAATGGTCTTGTGGTTTGGCAAGGGTTTAGCACGCTATACCGGAGATATAGAGATGTTGGGTTCGTCTCCTCCGAGATCGATATTTTTTCGAATATTTAATTACGTTGGAAATTGCAGGAAAATTGTAATTTTATCATTAATAAAGAGCAATTAATAGACTTTAGCAGATCGTCGGTATATATATTAAAGAGCAGTGGGGATAGGTTCGAACCCTGGCGTACTTCACAGGTGAAGTAAAAAGCTCGAGATTAAAGCCATTAAAATAAACATAATTAATTCTATGAAGAAGATAAAATCGAATGAAGTCTAGGAAATTTCTGCCGACACCTCTTATCCAATAATTTACGATGATCTATCAGGTCGAATGTACAACAAAAATCAGTATAAATAACAGCCAAGTTAACATTTTGGTGACTCATAAGAAATAACCAATTGCTTGTAGATAAATCAGAGTAGAGGTTGTAATAATCTACTTTATACAAATTATGCCGAAGGTTATTGTTGGAAGGAAAAGGAATTACCTTGGAAAGTTTAGCATTAGGTGCAGTAATATCCAGAACGGGGTGATGATTATCTTCAACTAAGAGAAGGAGAAAATCATGCAAAACTTGAAAAGGCCATCAAAACCCCACCTTCGATCAGTAGCTAGAGAGTCACGATCACATCGAATAACAGAGTAAGATTGAGAAAGAAATTCGGTCAGTCAATAAGGTACGCCACGAACATTTTGATAGTAAAAATGCAGTTGCGAACATCTGTTGGGTGCGTTTAGTTTAAAATGGATACAATTCCAGGAATACCATGTATATACTTAATCATTAAATCTCTCTATTATTTTAACGTTCTATAAGCTCAATTAAGATATTATATATTAAAAATGCCGATAAATTAACAAATTTATCAGAATCTTTTAAAAATTTTAATTTACCCAATATTTTAGATATAGTTTCCGGAGACGAAAGACCGACCTTTAATGGTGAATGGAGTAGGATTTGGTGCTATCGAACTTGCCAAGTCTACTAGTTTTAAAGTCGGAAACTGTAGTTTTCAAATAGTCAAAAATTTCAGCAACAGCGTTTCGCTCATGCGCTAGGCGTTCATCCTCTGAGAGATTTTTCATAATAGTTAATGATTTTAGACTAGAAACTGTTTAGAGGCTGCATTTCATAGTTCTTAGCTTTAAAGATGGCGGCCATATTTATCAACTTTGTTTTTCTACATTAAAACTGCCACTATGACATATTTTTAGTTCAATTAACCATTTTTAAAGTAATGCTTGGTTGACTGCCTTCTATTAGGTTTTGAAGAATGGATTATTATTATTATAAACCTAATAATAATAACAAAAATTAATTAGTGCCCTAATAAATTTAATATTTTCTTGCATGTGCGGATTGGTTTAAAATATCAAGAGTTTTTAGGGTGTTTAGTGCATACATAAATAAATTATATTACAAATAGAAAACGCCTGAATTTTATTTAAAATCGAGAAAAGTAAATACTACAACAATCACAATGCCCAAATTTTCACGGAATCTACTTGAAGCTGAATATTTCGCTGTTTCCAAGTTGGCAACCACGTATTTCTAGCATCAAAGAAGTTTTTCAGTTGTCTACTTTCCGTGTTTAGCCATGGTTTTGGATTATTAGACGTATAATTATCTGGAAAATCTTTTATACCTCCAACTCCAACACCAAGAGAAACGAAAAACTGCAAGAAGTGAACATGAAAAGTTAAAACTAAAATTAAACAAAAACAAATTTACTTCAGTTCCTAATGGTTCAAAACGTTTGTCAGATTTGTCAACATAGTAAGAACCGTAAGTCACATTATTAAGGTTTACGGTTATTCGTTCTGGAAGATAAGAAAAAGTATTTTTTAAATACATTCTATTAAATATAATTTTAACCACAAACCAGGTTCCCAAATCAATGTATAGGTATAAAATTCTTCGCCGTATGGAGTAACTGATTTCCGTTTACTTGTCAAGCGGCTTCTTGTTGGTTCATCGCCGTCTATTACCAATCCACCGAATAATATAGTGTTACCGATATCACCATTAGACCCTATGTAATAACTATTACCACGAGAATAAGCTATCCACATCTTTGCACCAGTACTTGTTTTTAATCTAGGAAGAAGCTCAATTTCTGTAAATTAATTGACTATTATTAAGAATATTTCTGCGTTTTAGCACAATTTACGTGGGTACAGCCAATCTCCGATTGGAGTTTTCGCTGTTACTTCAATTCTTCCGTAAGTAAACGAAAATTTTGAAGATATTCTTGCTGACTTTACAGGAGGTAAGATATAAGCAGAGACTTGTTGGTAAAAGCATTGATCTTCCACTGAACTAGTGCATCTAAAACACAAGTAATTATTATTTTTGCTACCGCAAAAAATTACTTAACTTACCCATCGCGAAGGTCCAATGTACCGAAGACTTGTTCTTGACTATTAGCAGCTACAGGATTTATGATTAATTTACTATCGTTTATAAATAGCGTATCGTCATTCCTTTCATATGAAACGAATTCGTAATTCTACAAGATGTAGTGTTTTAGATTATTTAATCAATGGTAATATTGTAGGTATACTTACTGGAGGCCCATGTGTAATTGGTGTATATTGTTCTACTACCCATTTATTCTTATTTATAAAAGGATCTTCAAACCTATCTTCAAATATTAATTGGCCCTTGCATGGGTGCTGGCCATTGGTATAGAGAGTTAGTGAGGGTTGGCATTTTTTATTCGATTTCATGGTATTTAATAGTGCATTGGTTAAAGGAACATCCACTAAAACATATTTTTAGTTGTGGGTACAATGTTATTAATTCAGTAGTAATGCACAAGGTTATTGTTGATAATAATAGTACTTAATATTGCACAGACGAAAGTATGCGCAGCTAAGTGTATGCTATATAATAAGAATTTTATTTGGTTTGAACAGAACCGGCAATAACTCAATTAACCTGTTTAGTTTCCGGTCTGGTAATTTGAACTTACACCATATATAGTCGTTGACAATTAAATTGGGACCCTTAAGAATTCCTTACATAAAACAAGTAGAAAACGTCTTCTCTTACGCTACTTCAGCAGCGGTAATGACTATTCAGGAGCAATTCTTTTGGGCATGTTATCTACTGTCTTCTGTTTTACAGATATTGTTTATATGTAACATTTTTCATTACTGATACATTTCCCGAAAAATACACTTTTTTAAAGAATCCATATGTTTTCAACTGGATTTCGGTCCGGAGAATTTTCAGACCAATTAATCAATGGCAAATTTCTTTGAGTTTAGGTAAGTTTTATTAAATGGTGCACTATGACACACGTATAAGTACATACGTAACGTTAGTTTCATCTAATTATTCCAGAACATTCCAGAAACGCGCCGGAAATTCGAGAACGTATTCGCCGATTACTATAAATACAAAATATACCAGTTCTATCCTCGCCTTTCTTAATCCCAAAACGGGTGCAATAGGGTACAATACTGTGCAAGCTACATATTCGCCCTATACTGACCTACGCCAGGCCCACATGGGTCACTGCAGTACCCACCGACATCACATCCCTCGTGAGAATACAAAACCCCTGTTTGCGGCTAGTATTCCACATTCCTCGCAGAACGACGCCGATCGCACTAAAAACCCTATCCAACGGAGAGACCTGAAGGAGTTCTTAGACAAACTTAAATCGAAGATCGCGATCACGCAGAAAATCTGGGAAGGAACTAAACACATGACGTAGCTTAGACGCTCAAGAAATTATAACCTGTCAGGAAGTACCACTCACTACACCAAAAATCTACCGATCCTAATTCACTCTCTGTTCTAGGTAAAAGAAAATGAAGCGAGGAGGTCCAGGACAACGATTTCAGGCACCAAAGAAGCTATCAAGAAGCTCCCAGCAAGTTCCAAGTAGGAAGACACTGGAAGAAGATCTTTTGAGATATTACTCTATTTCTCCAAAATTCCCTGAAAACAGTGCATACTATTTCTCCTCTAATCGGGAGATGTAATGATTGAAAATATTGTCGCGATATGTACATGCACACAGCATTGTGAGTATTGGTCTGACGGCTTAGAAAGTGATTGTTCTTATTTACTTTGAATCATAAGGTCTTGTATTGTAATAATCCAGGAAAGGAACATGCCTTGTATTTGTATGAATACTTCCGATTCCTTTTGTTATATTTGTGGAGGATTTACTCTGAAATCGCAAAAAACTGCGATTTACCTCCCTTTTAAGCAAATGCTACGAACTTTACTTTGGATGCAAAGTTAGTGATAAAGATAAAGCATGGACCCTTTACATCTGCTGTTTCACATGTGTAAGACTTTTGACGAGCTGATTAAGAGAATTACGTCACATGTCCTTTGCTGTTCCCATGATTTGGAGAAAGCCAGAAGATCACTCAACAGACAGTTATTTCTGTATGACAGAAGTAGCTGAAATCACTTTGAGAATAAAGCGTAGTACCAAATGCACCGTCTGCTATAAGAGGTATAGAACTGTAGAGAATTACTAGTATCAAACACTTCAGAAAATGTGACATTGAGTGAAGATGAATCTGGTGACAAACACGGAGAAGATACAGAAGGTAGTGAAGGAACTCTTGATCCCGACCCAATATTTCAATAGCCATGTTCATTAAAAGAGTGCTACACTTTTAGTTACAACCAGATTTCAATGATTTAAAGTTGTATGAACAACGGCAATACTAAAGTGACCGGCATACTGTATTTTCAGAACGTTTCTCGCACGAATGTGTCATTTTTGTAACGATATCGTATCCATTATGGAGATTCTTGGCCAGGAACACAATGTAAATGAGTGGCGGCTGTTTATTGATGAAAGTGAAGTTAGTCTAAAAGTAGCATTTCTGCATAATGGAAACACACCTGTACCGATTCTTATGCAGTCAACCTGAGAAGATATATGATAATGTGAAAGTTCTTTGATACTTTTCCAATGTGAGATATACAAATGGAATATATGTGGGTCCTCAAAGAGCTTACAGTTTTATTTGGCATGCAGATCGAGCACGCGAAGGAAGGAAAATGTGTAGAACCATAAATTAGGAAGTCAATGCATGGTATGGCCGTCTTTTAAGAGTACATGCAAAAACTTTAATATATATTGGATCATCTCAGGCTGTCGGATGTCACGTAAAAACTGAGGCTGACAAGCAAAAACCACTTGCATATTTGAATCTAGCGAGAAAAGTCCTATTCGAACCAGGCACGTACGTTCATGTGACAGAATAAAGTTTTAACTTTACTAAACCAGTATAATCTTTTAATCTTGGTGTGTGGTTCCCTCTACGAAACACAATGGACCCTGATCTTGTGATCCGAATTATTGCAAAAGGTGGATCGTTTATTGCCTTAACGGTACAATAACGTTTACCTGGATATCGTCGAATATATCAAGGACAATCGAATGTCGTCTCAATATTTGATTGGTTACTAAACATAATCTGGAGAGAATAAACAAAAATCAAAGATTTAAAAAAATTGCATTTATGAATTTATTACAACGAATATTATTAAATATGAATCGAATACTTTATTCTTTTCCAGTCGTCAACATTAGTACTCCCCGCTATTTAACCTAGAGCTTCATGCTTTCGTCTTCGAACTGTTGGTTGGAATATGTTCACATCATATTCCTTCACGATTTGGTGAATAGCTTGTGGGGCTAAAATATAGCTTTGTGTTTCTATTCTTATAACTTTGAAGTCATCTTAAATTGTTTTCTTTTTTCTTGTCACAATATTATCGCGTACATTCCCCAGACATATTTTCTTTAATCAATGGCAATTCTCGTAAAAGTTTGATGGAAAACCGCTGCATTAATGCTATTTCACGGTTATGTTTTTTGTTCTTACCCATAACAACAACGATTAAAATATCTTTTATCAAAAAATAAAATTAAATTCATAATGCAGTACAGGATTCCGGTTCTGATAATTAACAAGCTAGCGGTGGTAAAATCAACTCCGTAAACGAATGCATTTTCTTTTTGGATTGTATAAAAATTGTTGTGAGTAGTATGCACAAGTGGGGTAATAAATGTGTATAATAAAAAGCGGTTTCTCAAGTATGACAATAAATTTAAACTAGTTAAAAGATCACCGATAAAAGTCATGGACTCGATAGGTTGACCGGTTCCTATTTTTGTTTTCGCAGTGAAGAGGCAACGAAAAACAAAGTGAAAGAAGCGTAGAGATAAGTAACAATGTAAATAAAGGCAGGGACGCACTAGGAATGTTAAGGACTTTAAATAATTTTGTGAAGAGCTTGCGACATTAAACAGAATATGAAGAAAATAAATTCCCATGATGAATATTCAATAGACAATATGAAAGAGAAAACAAGCAGAGTAAGTTCGGCAAGTTTTATATTAAAGCAGAAAAATTATAGAAAGTGATAAGAAAGAGAAGAAGATAAATTAGATACTATTTAAAATATAATCAAGAGCAAGAAAACCGATCAGAAGAAAATATACTGAAAAGGATTCAACAAATCAGAATTGAACAAATACATTTCAATGAAGAAAGGAAAATAAAAAGATCAAGAAAGAAAATAAAGAAATTAAGAAACTAAAAGATGTTAGATGGACACTGGCGGGATTTGAGAAGAACAAAAACGAAATTCTTGGTTAGTTCGTACAAATTCCAGAGAATCCAAATATTTTTGAGCAGACAACAAAAGGTTCAATGGAAGAACATCTAAAAATAGATGTGAAGATCAAAAGAGAATGTAACACAGGGTAAAAGGCATACATAATACAATCGAAAAAAAGAACAAAAATGGAGAAAAGTTACGGAACAAACGTAAAGTAAAATACGCCAAATCCGAAATTATATATATCCCAGAAGCAGATGAGAGAGAAACGAATGAGGAAAAAAGAAAGATAAAATTGGATATAATAAGATTACAGTAAATGGAGTAGAAGGGTCACTTGACTTTAAAGAAGGATGAATCATATCATAGTAGGCAATTATAGTGGAGAAGAAACCGGTTCAAAAAGGGGTATTGCATGCGAATGAAATAGTCTTATTCAAGATAAACATATTGAGACGAAGGAACTACTTGAAGAGGAGAGGAGGAGATTGGAAGAATAGAAATGAAAATAAATATAGACAAAGGTACAACGACGGTAATAAATAATGGATAACAGTACTAGAATAATAGAACCATAGAAATAAAGGGAATAGCTATGAAGAATGTTACTTACGAATATTGAAGCGGATGGAAAAATAAACCTGAATATAACATGCAGAATTAAGAAGAAACAGCTCTAAATTGAAATTTGCGAGGAAAATAACAGAAATAAATGGAAAAGAAAACGAACTGAAATTCCAGATCAAAAACAGAACATAAACACTAACATAGAAGCAAAACAGTTGAATTGGTCTGGGGACTAAACAAAGATGAGTAGTAAAAACATAGAAGGGTAATACATTCGAAGAGAATAGGGATAAGCGAGTAATACCAAGAAAGGGTGGAGTGAAAAAAATGGGACACCTGATTTTGGATACTAAAGATATGAGTAGAAGACGAAGACAATACATCAGAAAGATGTAACACGCTAAACAGATTATCTTCACTGTAGTTGCTGATAAAGTAATGAATCGAATTAATTACGGTACAAAGTATCAAGTTATAATTCATACAAAAGAGCTAATAAAATGTTTTAAATCAGGTTTTCGGAATTATTTTAAATTGTCTCAATTTAATGGCGAATGACTGCAACTTCATGATTCCCAATTCTTTTGCTGCTATTGCGGCGAATGGATTCGCATCTGATTTTTGTGTTATACAAGAATGGAAGGAAATATAAGTAATAGGATTTGTGGAATACTATTTTCTCAAAAAACGTGTCTCTTGAGAATTGATAAATTTAAATACTTATAAATAATTCTTCAGGGTTTGTCTGTTTTACTTGTTACTATGAATAATTGATGTTTTCCTCGTAGTAGTCCAATATCCGACGATCTTTTACAACTATTGAAGGTAAAATATAATTAAACATTACCAAGGTATAGTGCATGTACTTCAATAAAATGAGATCATAAAAGGTAGTTATTGTATGATCTGATGCACCTTATGTTGCGAGTTGAAATTGAATAGAGTGCAGTATATACAGCTGTCCATATTTAAAAAGTGCAATATATTTTAAACTAAATTAAAGATAATTATTGGGAAATAAATTCGGACTAATTAAAATATTGATATTTCAATCAAAAGCTAATTTTGTGTCAGTTACTAAAGATATAATTATTTACAGACTTTATCTTATGAAATGATATAACAGTAACAATATACAATATTACCAAAAGATATAGTGTCATGGTTTTAATTTCTCTAATTACATACAGAGAAAAGTTGTTTTTTGTTGTCATTGGTTCTTGTAACATTTGAAACAAGTACGAATTTACATATTTAATTAACCCTTTTCATTTTTCACTTACCACTAATGTCAATTTCATAAACAACATTTTGTAACTTCAATATAAAAAATAAAAAAATTATATCAACCCAACTAAAATAGCTAAAAGCATTTACATTTAAAATTAAAATTTGAAAATTGACAAAAATTTATTTATTGCAAAGATTATAGTATATGCAATAAACATAAATATCCGGCTTACATCACTGAATATATATACTTACATGTTCCTAATCCAAGCAAATTTACTTGTCCGTTTATTTTGTGACATATTAAAACTATAGCGAACACTTTCCACCACATTTTTATTAAGTAGCGAATTCAATTGACCTTTTCTTAAATTTATCAGCACGGTCAAATACTTCACGATTAATTATGGAAACCAGTCCAAACAGAACGAAATTAAATAGGGAATCTATGCAGAGACCATGCGTAAGAGATGGTTCCGTTTCACTGGAATGGAAGGAGAAGAATACATATGAGTGGATTATAATAAAAGACTTAGAATGATGTACTTCAACACTCGTGAGCTGAATTCCTAATCAGGATTGCTCAATTTTATATTCTTTATATGTAAGCCGATAAGGCTTTTTTTAGATAGCTGTAAAATATTTTTATTTGTGTGTCATGCAAGATATCTGTTTTTTTTTTGTTTTGCTATAACACTGTGTTTACAGCGAAGACAGCCCTTTCTTATTAATTAGACCGTACAAAATTCTGCCGACTTTGGGAAATGTTAAACTCACAAAAGAACGTTATTTTGTTAAATAAGTGTAGATATGTATGCTTTAAAATCACTATCAACAATTTGTAATTCATAATACAAATAATGCAGGTTGAAACAGCGTTATCTTCTTCGGAAAATACATATCTTTGCAACTAATATAGTGCGCTGATATAGTTTATGTTAAAGGATATACATATATGCATATATATGTATATGCATACATATAATAATTTAGGTCATTCCAAAATTGCAAATAATAATACAGGGAAAATGTTCTCCTTCACTATTTTTAAATTGAATTACTTTAGAATTTCGTTCCTGTATAATTTTATTTAATTCAAGAAGGTAGGTCTTTCTAAATCTGATTTGAATAATGTGTGATATCATAACATGAGGGTGACTTGAAATGTTTCCGGAATCGACAAGAAAAACACGGTATGGTGTGGTTTTTTATTTCTATTTTTCGATACCGCCTCCTCGAAGATCAATGCACTTTTCCAAACGATGCTCCAGTCTTTTCAAGCCGCTAGTAAAGTAGGAAATTTTGAGGTTTACAATATAGCCATCTGTACCGGCGATCACCTCCTCATTTGAGGGAAATTTGTTTCCTCCCAGTAATTTTTTCAGGTTTGGGTATAGGAAAATGTCGGTGGGCGCTAGGTCCGGTGAATATGGAGAATGAGAAACTAATTCGTAGCGCAACTCATTCAATTTGGACACGATGTTGAGGGATGAATGAACCGGTGCTTTCTCGTGGTGCAAAAGCACTTCTTTCCGCTTCATATGAGGCAGTTTCTCCCTCAATGCTGCATCGAATCGGGTCAATAAATCGCTGTAGTATTGCCCCGTGATCGTCTTTTCCTTCTGCAGATAGTCGATGAGGATCACACAATGGGAATCCAAAAAAGTTGTCGCCATGATCTTTACGATCGATGGAACGGTCTTTGCTTTGTTCGGAGCCGATTTTCCCGGAAAAGTCCACTGTTTCGACTGTTACTTGGTCTCCTGTATGTAGTGGTGGATCCAAGTCTCATCCACGGTTACGAAACGCATGAAGAAATTCCTTGGATTGCGTTGGATCCTGGCCAGACACTCTTCCAAAACGGTAACCCGATTCCATTTTTGCTCCGGTGTGAACAAACGCGGTATCCATCGGGCCGATAGCTTTTTCATACCCAAAATTTCGTGTAGAATATGGCCAGGGCGTTCTTCTGAAATGCATGTTGTCTCTTTCAGGTGCAATCGGCAATCGGCTAGCACGACATCATGAATCTTGTCGACCATTTCATTGTTCGTACCGGTTTTTGGTCGTCCACTGCGCGGTTCGTCACTTATGCTTGTGTGCCCACGTTTGAATTTACTCACCCAGAAGCTGATGGTCAAAAATGATGGAGATCCGCCATGAACCTCTATCAAAATGTTTCGAATTTCCGTGGCCGTTTTTCCAGCCATCCAGAAGTGTTTTATGACTGCACGAAATTCGATTTTATTCATGTTTGCGAAGCCGCCTAACTTGCTATGCAAGCACACAATCTTAATCAACAACTATTGAAAGTAGACGTCTGAAATTTTGACAGTTGCCATAAAAAAGGTTGCCATTGCCGACCAATGAATTCACTTCAACCTTTGTGCGCCATCTCTTGCCGATTCCGGAATCATTTCAGGTCACCCTCGTTTTAAGCGACGAGACAATTCATGTTTGGAATGTAACAGTGGTCACTTCGAACATGCGCTGTAATGAACAATGTGTAGTTGTTTTGTGGTAATAAAATTTACAATTGTTTTACTTTAAATATGTCGTGCTCAATTTTTGATATTTATTTAATTTTAATTGAAAATGTATTTAAAATAATCTATGTTTCATTCTATTTTTACTAATTTTGAGAGTTGCCCTAAGATAGGTTGCCTTTGCCGACCAATGAATCCACTTCAACTTTAGTGCGCCATCTCTTGTCGATTCCGGAAATATTTCAGGTCGCCCTGGTACAGTCACTACTATCCTAGTAGCACTAATTATTGAACAAGTGGATGCTATGAGACTTTCGGCTATACAAAATATCGCGGCAGGAATTACTAAAATCAATACCGAAGTAAGAGATTGGAATCGAATGAAATTGCACTTATGTATGTATACGTTTTCATCAATAAGTACGGTTGCTAGAAAAAAGTATGTACGGTAATTTACTATTTGATATATCAGCAGAGTATTGAGAAAGAGAAATATTGCCGAAGTAGAAACGAACCATGTTTTAATTTATTTACATCTCAAATTTTCAAATATTTCTTAGAGACTTTTGCTCCGTTTAGTACTTCTTGGTTAGTGAAGTGAGAGCCTACTTATATAAATCAATCCTACTTGAATGAAACTAGTTCTTTGTCTGTTGATGTAGATCACTCTTCATATATCAGTATCTCTCTTAATATCAGCTCTTATTGCAGATAGTGAAAGGCAAATATTACTTCAACATACTTGCATTTTACGTACCATTTCAGGTTATTGCATAAGTTCGTTGGGATTTAATTGAATTCACAACTGGCTGCTCCTTGATTCCAACGCCTGAAGATCAAACAGACATCATGTGAATTTTATAGCACGACGTCGTTTCTAAAGGAGATTTAGAGGTTATTCGATGGAGAACCAAAGAGATGGTACGAGATCAAACGAATAAAGGCTTTTGTGATGTTGTAGCGTTATCGTGCAGCAAAGTCACTTACCAGATGTATGCATACGTTTTTTCCGGGTTTTTGCAAAAAGAAACGTGTAATTTTCAAGGAAAATTGATTTTTTTAATTCGAAATATTGGCCATCAGCTTCTACACATTTCACCCATCTCTTAGGTAATTTATGGATACCGTGCCAGAAAAACTGCTTGTTTTTTGTGGTAAACCATTAGTGGAGCCATTTTCGAACTTCCTCGAAATTACTGAAACGCTGCTCTGCGAGCGCGTGCCCCAATAATCCGAGGAGGTGATAGATGGCGCCAGGCCTCGGGAGTACCGCAGGTGCGGAAGGATGTCCCATTCAAGCAATTTCAAGGTGTCCTTCACTGGTTTTGCTGTGTGGGACGGCCCATTGTCATGTAATAAAATCTCTTGGGGGCCATTTCGGTCGTCGTTCGATGAATGCGTAGTTTAAATTAATCATTTGTTGGCGATAGCGTCGTGCATTAACAGTTTCGCCAGGCTTCAAGAGGTCCACCAGACAAAGAGAATGGTCTTCTTGCCGAAGCGATTTGGCCTTGATGTTAAAGGACTGGCTTCGCCAGGTGAAAGCCACGATTTTTTCTGCTTCGGGTTTCTCAACATAAATACATTTTTCGTGACCCGTCACAATTCGGTACAAAAATGATTTCCTTTTGTGACGTTGAGGCAGCATTTCACAGGTGACTTTACGGTTTTGTATTTTACGTTCATTTAAATCGGATGGGACCTAATTACTGAGTTTATTGATCTTCCCCATTGCTGGTAAACGTCTGCTGATTGTTTCTTGTGACACATGTAATGCTTCTGCTAATTGCCGTTGAGTTTGAGTTGAGTCATCATCCAGTAGCCCCTGCAATTGCTGGTCTTCGTATTTTTGTGGTCTACCAAAGCGCTCACTGCATTTCACATTGAAATCAACACTTTAAATTGTCGAAACCACGTCTCACATGTTCTAATGGATGGAGCATGTTCACCGTATGTTTCTACCAGCAAATGATGACTTTATACCGCCTTTTTCTTTTGATTAAATAAGAAAAGTCATGCGTGCCGCAAATGTTCTTCTTCAGGCACAAAACTCTGGCGGAATCAACTTGTGTGTGTGTGTGTGTAGTTTAAATGTCAGACAAACAAAATGACTTGTGTCAAATTGATACACTGCGTACTTTTCGCTGGCGCCATCTCTTAGTTAAATTGGAAAAAAACTTATGCATACACCTGGTGATGGTGTCTTTCTAGTCTTCATCTTGAATTATGGAGTTAATGCAAAATTACATATTTTTGTCCAACTAGGTGAACAACATCGGTTAAGGCGGTTGAGTATCAGCTTTTGCTAAGTTTAAGTAATTATTTTCTGTTCTTTATATCAATGTTATTTTTCGTCACCAGCAACAATGTTAGTTAAAAGCAGTCGATGTTCTTGATGAACTAAATGATGACGAGCTAACAAAGAGCGACAAATACCGGTACGCTGATTTTTGTGTTTTTCACTCAAACCATGCGGCACCCATTTATCCCATTTTTGAATGTCATAATGGTTAATTTTCCAATTGATTGATCTAAAATACAATGGCCTTCCTGGTCGTGATGTATCGTTTACGTCCCAGTGGTGTTCTTTTCGTAACGGCAGAAATGAATCTAGTAACTACCGATGCCTTAACTCTTCTATTGAACGCGTACGAGAGCATATGTTACAAATGCTCATTTTTTTTCTACTAATGAACCATTTCCTTCGCCAATAATTACATAACCTTTACCTAAATTTACGGATTCAAGAGCTATTTTAAAAATGGGTCCCTATCCAGGTGTTAAGCAAATTTGCTAGAGTATCAGACGTTCTTAAGCTACCTAGTGGCGTATATGAATTTTTAACGAATGTCATGGTTTTTCAATTACGACCTTAATTTCTTGAGCTTATAATTAAATTTTTCAATCAACATTTATAATTACATTAATCTAGATTATATGTATTTTTCTTTCTAACAGCAACCTAATGAGGTAGAATAGCATAATTTCAATTTAATGAATGTAATTCATCAAAGGAATGAAATATCTACTAGTCAGATTTATATGAGGCTGTCCCATTAATGGCTAACTGTATGCCTAATACTCTTTTTTTTGTTATAGATTTGGAAATCATTGTTAAGTTGCACATTTGAAGCAAATAGTTAAAATTGTTTACGAATTTTGATTTGTAAGGCCAACATTCTTTCTATTGTGGTGGAAAACGTTTTGTTTTGGAAATCCCATTTCAAAATCGACAGTTTCATGTTCAATATGAGCAAGTTAAGAACACTGAAAAATATTAAAAGCAGACCTGTATTTGATATACAAGAAATAGCGCAACAAATGATAATGCACTTAACCTTTTTCCTAGTCTACAAGCGTTTTGAATATAGGGATGCAAAGGGCCCCACTAACCAGGTTTCATTACTGAAAATTAACCTCCGTCTTTAGATAACCTAAATGTAAAGTTTCAGTGCGATACGTGTAGTGTTGTAGCTACAACGAACTGTCAAAGTTGACAAGTTAGTTGAAAAATGGAATTAAACCCAGAACATTTTCGGGTAATAAGTTTTTATAATTTTGGAAGACACTTACCTCAACAAGAATGCATCGCCAAGTTGGTTTCTACTTGGCAATGAAGCAACAGCCAAGAATTTCTCATTGGTATGGAGAATTCAGATGTTGACAGACTAGTCTTAGCGGCGATCCAAAGCAGGTGCACCAAAAACGGCAGTCACTCAGGAAAACGTTGATGCTGTGCGCAAGATCATCAACGAAGATCGATATGTGACATCGCTAGGTTAAGGTACCTTCGGGAATTTCGAAGACCTCAATTCAAATGATTTTGCATGGAGAATCGTGTGTAAAAAATTGTTTTCCCGTTGGATACCGCATCTGCTGACCGAAGAACAGAAAGTAGCTACTAGGGTGAAATCATGTCCAAAAGCTCTAGACCGCTTCAATGTCGGAAACTTTAAAATAGTGTACAAAATCGTCGCGGTGATAAATCTTAGAACTACTCATACGCTATACTCTTGTACCAGTCGTCTGTTTGGGTGTTTGAAAGTGAAGAATCAGTTCTCCAAAGTATCTTCAAAAAGATGAACGCGTCATTTGCTCGAAAGCAGGTCATATAGCAACAATACCTCTATAAAATTAAAGAACTGTTACTGCCGATTGGTACACAACCATTTGTTTGCCGCAAGTCGTGGCTGAGCTTCGAAAAACTCCGAACGACGAATCATTCTCCACCAAGATAACGCAAATTCGTACACAGCACACAACACAATTGAATTTTTAACGCAACAAAACGTCGAATTGTTAGACCATCCTCCGTACAATTTGGACCTAATAAATCTCAATGATTTCTTTACCCGAAACTCAAGAATGGACTGCGCGATCAAAAGTTCTAGTCATCAGAAGGAGGAGTTGATACTTTCAAAAACGCAATTTTATTGTACCAATAAACGAGTAGAATCATTGCATCCAGAGTTGGTTCGAGCGCATGCAAAAGTGCATTAATCTTCATGGAAAAAAGTCTTTAAAAGTTATCTGCTGGTTTATTCCAGGTCTATATGCAAAACTTAAAAGACAACCCTCATGCGCTCAATGCATTACCTTTATTTTTTATATGAAGGTATTTTGTTCGACAAATAAATTTGATCCTGTTTTGTTGATTGTTATTATTTGGTTACTTTATTGAACCTTATTTCGTCTGGATGCAATTGTGATTTCTACTCCCTAGTAACATAAAACATTGTTCTGCTGTTCTACCACATATTCTCCATCAAAATGAATTTCTTCCGGTATTAAAACAACTCGCAAAAGAAAGAGACGAGAACGTGAAACTGGAATAAGGAAAATAGTATTTAATTACAATATGTAACAAGAATATGCTTCAAGAGTTCAGATTTGAATGACAGATTCACGTAAACCTACCGGGTAAAAAGTGCAAGCTGTCGATTATATTCTGGGCGACTGGAAAATAAATGGAACACGGGCTTCACTTGCCCTCACCTTGCAGTAACACAGAATGAGGGTTTCATTGAATCTATTCAAATTAAAAAAATCGATGTAAAGATAGGATTATGTAGTAGTAGTTAAAAAGAGTAGATAATATCTTTAGACAGAGCTAGTATACTGATACACAATCGCCCTGCAGAATAGCATGCGTATCTCCCACCTTCGTTTACTTATAGAAATCTTATTTCATCCTCCTCTCACTGTGACACGTCGAAAGTGCGCTTATGGTGTTTATACATATGTTGTGACGGATGTCTTCGCGGTCGCCGTCTATGGAATAATATTCCCGGGTTTCTGGCCGCGTGTACTGTTGGTCCAAGTCAAAGTAAAGGTATATCTCCGATCGCTAGCCGAACAAGGACCTTCACATATATATATATATATATATATATATAAAACAAACATATATATATATATATCAACTGGTTAACATACCAAGGCAGAAATTTTACACAATTTGTTTGTGTAATTTTCGTTTTAGTATTTGACGATACTTGCTTGTATTTATTAGCATCAATAGCTAATTTTATCATATACTATAAAAAATATTGTATTGGAGTTTATTTTGGCAATAACAGATCATCTTTCATATTTTAAAATATTACTAAATATAAAATAAGTTTAGCATTCTTATAAATATTTATTCGATTAATAGGAATGAGTAGGAAATGAAATGGCACATTGGTTTGCATATTTAATAAATCACAGCGCCCATACTTTCACCGAATCAACTTGTAAAGCAACATCATCGCCGACCCAAGAACCAATCCAAAAATTCTTTTTATCAAAGAATTCCTTCATAGTTCTGGGATGGAAATTTCTCCAGGGTTTAGGTGTATTGCTAGATGTAGCATCGTCAGGGAAATCGTAATTGCCACCTACACCGACACCCAATGCGATTTGATACTAAAAAAGGATCAGGAAAAAAATATTTTTCAACATTTCGTGTAATTGACAAACCTCTGTATCAAAACCAGCATACTCGTGAGATAAAATAGTTCCATAAAGATTATTTCCGATCATTACATCTATTCTAGCTAAAACATAAAGGATATTATTTGAGAATGTATGTACTTAAATATGGTATACCCACTTGGGGACCAGGTGAGAGTGTAGGTTCTGGAATCTCTCCCGTAAGGTATGGCTAGTCGTTGACTTCTGAGATTCGAGCTTCTTTCAGGTTCTACTGCAGTTCTTGCTGGACCACCGAACAGTAGACTACTTCCTATATCTTCGTTGTTACTAAGAGATAAATTTAGATTACCTCTAGAGTATGCTATTAACATCTTAGGATATGAAGGTAATTTATTGACGGGAATTAATTCTATTTCTGTGAAATAAAACGTAAATTATCGAATCTGCACCGTATTGGTACATTTTGGAAATAATTACGTGGATATATCCAATCACCGAGAGGGAGCTTAGCTTTGACTTCAACTTTACCGTACTTGAAGGACATCTTTGAGACGACCTTGGCAGAAACAACAGGAGGTAGGATATAGCCTCCTACTTGTTGGTATGAGCATGATTCAGGTTTACTTCTTGTACAGCTGTAAATATCAATTTATGTT
The DNA here is from genome assembly GCA_023509865.1 of Trypoxylus dichotomus. NCBI lineage: Eukaryota > Metazoa > Arthropoda > Insecta > Coleoptera > Scarabaeidae > Trypoxylus > Trypoxylus dichotomus. The sequence goes on along the minus strand of CM042074.1, from coordinate 38,075,948 downwards.
AATGGTTCCAATTAAATATGATATTATAGTTGTACCCCTGAGTTAAGTCCAGTTTACCATAAACACCTGCCCTGTTCGCAGCCGCTATCGGTTTTAAGTATAGCACAGAATTTTTAATAAATACGTTCTCGGGTCTGTTTTGGTAAGATACGAATTCGTAGTGCTGAAAAGGAAAGAAAATGCTATTTAAAATATTCGTATAACTGGAACGTAATTGTTCTGCCATCACATTGCTTTTTTGGAAGGTATATTTTATGTTAGCAATTTTCCATTGCTCAAGTTAAGTCGTGTATATTAGGATTCGTATCCACTGGTTGTTATAACTAAAGTTTTAAGAAGAGATTATATAAATACCCTCCACCTTCTATAACCGCATATACGGTGATGGCAGATTGACTTGAGGTGACAATAATATGGTCGCCGACCTTTTGCTTTCCAAGGTTACTGAGATGGCAGCTCCACCTTAATAATTGCATTGCATGGAAAGTATTTTGAACACCTAATTCAATGCATGTTCGTAATTGTTAATTATTTAAAAATTAATTTTACACTGTATTAAATGTAAGTAGTATAATTTCTAAACAGTGGCCACTGTAGGGCATCACAAAAATTAATATTATTCTAAACAATGATAAATGAATGCTTTTATATAATATTCAGACTTGCAGCCTTAACAAAACCGTGCTAATATAAACATATCATGCATACTTTATGGAGCAAATACCATCTCTGTAGGAACTCAATGCTTAGAATTAGAGTTTCATTTATAGTGTCACAAAGTTTCTACCTGTCTATTACTTAAAATATTTATGCCTGGTATTGTTTGTACTGTAACTAATTATTTAATGATTTTGAAAAGTAATATTCCAGTTCCATTATTTATCAACTTAGTTCTTTAATTAGTAAATTGTGTGCATGCTTATAGAATTATTATATGAATAAAAGTATTTCTTTTTAAAATATTCTGTTAAACGTGTCCATTGTACTATGAGCGGCGGTGTATGTATCAAACCGGATACTATTACAAATGCAATATAGGAAACCACCACCATCCAATAGCTTCAAACCTACGATCACATCTACTTTCAGTAAGTAAAGAAAATTAGCGTATTATACGTAAAATCATCGAATAATTGAGATTCCACTAAAAGCAGCTAAAACTTGTTTCCTCAAGCTTCACCACTCTTAAGTATCATAGATATACTTATTATGACGCAAAGCACTTTTGTTCTTAATAAATGGCAAGTACTCATTAGATTGGATAACACCAACGACAAAATCGCTGTAAATACACATGATTTTACCAATGCCATGAAAAATGCTGTATTTATAGCGATTTTGTCGTTGGTATTATTTTTAGGCATTCGTTCAGATGTGTATTAGATTAGATGTTCTATTTTTTCATCTATTGTCGTAGCAGTTTACACCATACTTACATCATCATCTGTAAGGGATGGGATATATTTTTGGGGAGTCCACCTAGTTGTATCTAACGAAGGTTGGTTAAAATTATCTTCGAATATAAGGTTACCGCTGCAAACGTTTGTGGTTGCACCTGTTGCAGTTGTAGTTGAGGGGGTGCATGTATCTCCAACGAATTCTAGAAGATATTCCAAATTATAAATCAAAATTAGAATTCGTTTTAACGTTACCTGTCACTTCCCAAAGTAGATCGCGCTTTGTATAACCAGCAAAGTTGTATTGCACATAAATCCAGTAATACAGTTTATCGCCAATAACTAACTCTTGATTGGGATCTTCGAACACCCATTTCCCATTGCTTGCTGAATAGACGTCTCCGACAATATCGCCTTCTTTTGAAGAATCCAACCTATCATTTAGTTTCCCATGGAAACCGAACAGTTGTATTCCAGGGGAATCTAAAATGAAATAGAGATTGAATGAGGTACTGTATGTATTGAGAATTAATATCTTAATTATTTATTTGTATAACATTAGTGTGTGTATCTATTGTTTTTGAAACGTGTGTTCTTTTAAATTCTTCTGAGAGTTAAATTTAAAAATCGAATTGATGTACCCAATATCAATTCGATTTTTAATGTTGGCTTTATTGAACAAACCAGGTTAGACTTTTAGTTGACTCAGATCATAATGTTGACCTAGGTATAATGCAAATACGAGGGTGGATTCCCATGTCCCACCCCTCACATACTTCTAATTGGTTGTTTGATTAATGTTTTTGACATTTAGTTAACTGACATTTGCAGATCATATCTACATAATATTAAGTTTATATCTCAAAGTGTTGTTGTGCTGTGGCTAATTCTTGAATTGTGTGTCGTGATTGTTCATAAAGATGGATCATGTTGAACAAAGAGCCGTGATAAAATAAGAAAATAAGAAAGTCTCCAGAAAAAGTACATGACGCCAACTCAAAATCATAAAGATATTATGGCAACTATTGGTGAGTCTGGAGTTCCTTATGATATAGTCAAACACTGGTGTAGAGATTTTAAATGCGGAAGAATATCCTGTGAAAACCAACATGCCGGTGGTCGGCCCATAACGGTAAGAACAGACAAAAACATTAAAAAGGTACGTGATGTCGCACTGCAAGATCGACAAATACGTATCAGGATCATGTGGTGCGCAACATACTGACAAAGAATTTGATACAAAAAAGATGAGTGCAAGATGGGTGCGCCTAATGTTAACCATGGATCAAAAAAGAAATCGAATATTGATTTGTAAGCATCTTATCGAAAGGTACCAAGCAAACAAAGAGAACTTCCTTAGTTGCTATGTAATCATGGATGAGTCATGGGTGCACCAGTATGATCCCGAGACCAAAGTGCAAAGTAGAGAGTGGAAACATGACAGTTTTCCTCCTCCACGCAAATTTAAGGTCGTGGCGTCTGCTGGAGACGTTTTCCTATCTGTGTTCTGGGATGTTCAAGGAATCATCCTGACTGACTATTTGCAAAAGGTACAGAGCATTACATGGACCTACTACGCACAATTGATTTCCAAATTGCGAGACGCTATTAAAAAAACGCTGAGAAAAATTAAGGCATGGTGTGCTGTTCAATGAGAAAAATGCTTCCAGCATTGCTGTGGTTGCTATACATTATAGTTATATATTAGTGGAGCATCCGCCATATGCGCCGGATCTGTGTCCTAGTTATTACAGGTTATTCCCCAAATTAAGAGAAATCTTACGCGGGGTAAAATTTTACAGTATTTATGAAGTGATGCAAGCTGTAAAGAGTTGATTTGCAGAGGTCGGACAAAAATTTTTCCAGGAGGCTGTTGAGATGTTGAAGCACCGATGGATCAAGTGCATTAGTGAAGAGGGAGATTATGTCGAAAAATAAGAAAATATAATCCCACAGTAGTTTCACTGTAAAGGAGTCAGGGGTACAGCATAGAGATCCTCCCTCGTACTTTTTGAAACTAAGCTAAAGTTTTCTTTGTATCTATAGCCAATTTCATTTTAGAAACAAAAGAATTACAGAAAGTTCTTTATTTGAAACATAAATAGATAGAATATAGAATTTTAAGTGCTATAGTAATATAAGCGCCTGTATACATTGGATTTTAAACTGAGCTTATAATATTAGGCTTGTCTGGAAACTAAGTACCGTTTCGTTCTACCGCCACCGTAACGCTATTGTTGTACTTCCGCGCATACATACGTATCTCTCTGGTTCACAGACGCCGTTACAACCGGATCGAGTTGTATTTATATTTATTACTGATTGCTTAAAATGTAATGCATGGAATATTAAGCCAGTCGAAATTCATCATCAAATTACAGAGATTTATGGTGAAAATATAATGACAGATGGAATGGAGAGAAAGTGGATCAGACAACTCGACGGGCGAAACTATGTTCATGACGACGCTCCGAGTGGGCGGCCTTTTGTTGTCAATGATAGTTTGGTTGAAAAACTGAGAAAGATGAGAGAATTCTTGAAAACAGAAGATTCGCAATAAGAATGCTTAGTGATAAGTTTCCACAAATTTCAAAAAATGAGGTTGTCACAAAACCGCTTAAATTATCGGAAAATCTGTTTCCGTTGAGTTCCGAAAATGCTGACAGATGTCCACAAAACGAAGTGACTTGGGTGGCTTGACAATTCTTACCCGTTGCAGTGCTATGATCGGTGATGAAAAAGACATAAATTCAAAACAACGTCATCAGCACGAAAAAATACGTGCGCTGTGTCCTGGGATAGACAGGGCATTCCCCTTGTTAAGTTCTTTTCCAGAGGTGGAACTATCAATGCGGAACGATACTGAGAAATATTGAGAAATATTCGGCGCCCAATTCAAAATAAACGACGTAAAAGACTCAGTCAAGGTATTGTATTGCTTCATCTGATGTCCACATTTTGCTGGTGTCACTCAAAACCTTATTGAACAATTCGGTTGGGAGGAGTTCGATCACCCGCCATAGAGCTCTAATCTCGCACCTTTTGACTATCCCTTTTACTTAAATATGAAGCGTCATTTTGGAGGGAAGCACTTAAACAGCGATAACGACGTAGAAAACGGTGTTCTACAGTGGCTGTTTTCACTAGCTGCATCTTTATGAGAAGAGGGTATAGAGACATTGGTTTTTCGCTAAGACAAATGTCTGAGCAATGGTAGCAATTATATAGAAAAATAAATTAAGAAATACTCTTTTATGCAGAAGTAATTTTTGTTTTGAATAAAATGTTTTTATGATTTTTTTTCTAAAACGTTATTTACTTTCCGGGCCAGCCCCGTAGATAGATAGATAATTTATTGATCCTATAGCTGCTTTTTTGGTAGTATATAAAATAAAAAAATGGAAAATTGCCACAATTTACAAATTCATTAGGTAATTAATTCATACCCATACAAACTGTAACAATTGTGCTGAATTAGATATTTTAACAGAACAGAGACGCTAATCGAATTACAGATGTTCGATGGGAGTCTATTAAAAATTCTAAAAACTGTGTGTTGAAAATTAACACTTATTTTGAAAAATTGAAAGTTAAAGGTTTGTATAATGAAAATAGAGTTAATAAATCATGGATTTACAAAAATACTTTACAGAATTTACGGTAGATTTATATTATATATATTATGTAATATCCGCTTGTGTTATAAAAGAAAGACTCGATTTATATCATTTGCTTTATCCTAAATAATGTTATAGTAAAGCACACTATATAACTTTTCGTAGTATAAGTTCAATAATAAGTCAAATTAATATGTCGTTGAGAGTATCTATTAAAAAATACGCTTTCCGAAGCCTTGTGAAGACAAAATGAAGAAAGTTACCCAATCATTTTCACTGTTTAGAGATGTAAATTATTTAACCATTAGAAAGAAATATATCTATAGATTGTTTTTTAAATGTACCATAGAATTCAGTGGTAATTTTTTTTCCTTTTAAATTTATAAAATGCTGGTACCATTTTACAAATATTATTTATAGTATTCACTATAGGTAAACCTAATAACTTCTCAGGGATGTTATTGTTTGCACTAATAAAATTTCAATTTAAGATGCCATAGTTCATAATATTCAGAAGACTATTTGAATCTCTTCGATCACCAGCAACCTCTTTCTACCTTTCCTCTCTTACTTTTGTTAGACTCTTCTACAATATTTCCACCAATTTTCTCTTCAACTTTTCTCTTTCCTTCTATCTATAGTGTTCACCAAAAAGTATACTCTTCACAACCTTACCATCTGATGTTTATGCAACATGTAACAATAAATAGATTGTACGTCATTTAATTGCTTTTCAGAACTCATGTATATTCTAGATATTATTCTCAAGATGACTGCAGTTTTTCCACAAGATCTGCTTTCCTTCTTTGTTGCTATTTTTACTACACACTCGCACCATATTTAAATCAATCACCATATCGATTATATAGAGTCTCGTCTTCATGTATGTCGACATATTCTATGCTTTCAAAATACTTTATATACAGCAGCTCTGTTTCCTTTAGCTCTTCTTCCGCTTAAGTCGTTGTTAACACTCTCAAGTATTCAAAAGTTTTCCCATTTTCAAATGAATTCTTTCTGCTTGTTTGTGGATTTCCCTAATTTTCCTTTTAGACCTTTCTATTATGTTCATAAGCAATTATTGGAATTTGTGCAAAGACAGTTCGTCATGTTACTGTAGTACAAATGTGATGGAGTTTATCCTGTTCGTGCTGTTAGATTACTGTAAACTGCTGTTAAATTTTGATGTTCCCTTGCTTGAGAATAGAAGACGTTTCTTTACAAATTAATACTCTTTTTGAATAATCTTTTCCTCTTACTGTGTACTGCTGCCAAACCTGACATATTACCAACATCCCCACTGTAATAATGAGCAATAGTTACAATAGAAAACCTCACAAGTTTCTCAAGATTTCACGGCCATTTGCTAAAGATACACTACCTTTTAGAATGCGAGCCGCAGTTCGCGAAACGTCAGGGACAGATACCTTAGCGACACAACTGAACCCGGAACCCGTTACGACAAAGGTGAATATTTAGGTTGCAGTTTGCGCGTTTAATTTGCTCCCTTTTCTTTTTGTTTTGAATTTCTTACTTTATACGTGTTATAGTAAGCTACATATTTAGATATGCATTTTTTTCTTAGTTTAATTTTTGTACTTGGAATATGTATTTCTGTTGTGCAAACAAAACATTGTTATATTGTTTGTTTTATTCTTCTACACATGTACCCTATTTCTCTAGTGGTACTATATCATGTCAGATGATATAAATTGGTGGTTATACTCCGCAAATGCCTTTCCCGTTAATATTTGTCTCCTTAGTTGCGTTAAAATTTTACGTAACACGTCCAGTAATATTACTCCTGCCTAATTTTCGTATGTTGTTTCGGCGCCTTTCTTATACGAGAGTCATCCAGAAAGTAATTTATTAGTTGACACATTGACTCCTAGACTATTTCTCTGCGTAATCTCCGTACAAGTTCAAGCACTTATTACAATGTCTCCATGCTCATATTTTACACTTGGTTGAAGTTAAATTATTGAAGTAATCTAAGATTTTACTTATTGTAATTAGTACTATTTTAGTTGTCTTGCATTTACTTCAGTTCTGATTTAAATTTAGTCAACACCTGAAATGTGCGTATGACGCTGTGGAATTAACCAGTAAGAATTATAACTATGCAGTGAAGTGATAGTGGGCATCGATCAATAAGGGTATGAAAAATATGCCAGTATAAAAGTCCATAAGAAGGTGACAAAAAGTTAGTAGAGTGCATTTCACTGAGACTGATGTTGGCCAGAGACCTTGTGCAATTTTTGATGCAGATCAGCCAGCTCCAGTGCTCTTACAACTTTGCTATAAAATGGACACACGCAATTTACCAGTTACTTTGAAATTTGTGTAATTGTTTACACTTTTTTGTAGTCACGCCTACGAATTTTGATTATGGAAAAAGTTGTTTTTAAGTCTGGAAGAGAAAACCAAGAAAGTAAACTGAAAAAAGTTCTAAAAATCCTGGTAATTTCTATGATCAATTTTGTGAAATGTTTACCTCAGTCAATTCTTTAATAAAATCAGTAATACCATTTGTAGTCTTTTTTATAGAAATTCTAGTAAACGAATATAACCATCAATCTAATTTTTTTTCGGAATCTCAATTTTTGCCGAGACATTCTTCACACAAGAATTATTTTTCCTTCTAATATTCGATATCCATTGATAACTTTCCTTGATGTAAGTGTAATAGTTTCAAAGCCTAACACTGATATGAACTATAAATTGCAAAGTTTCAAAAACATTTTTACTGGTAAATAATGGATTTGTATGTAGCTTTATGTACATAATAAATAAAATAATAATAAGAGTATAAGGATGATATCGACACTATAGAATGTTTCGTGTACTAACTAAAACTATTTGTCTTTTAAAACACGTATTGTCACGTAAATTAATTACTTCAACCTTTAAATATATTTTTTTGTACATTCAGGTGATAGTGTACACATAATTTAAGATGTACAGTATTTGATACATCAAATGTTATATAAACAGTGATTTATGTTATCATAGTGTTTGCTAATTAGAATTAAACATTGCACACGAATGCATTCCTTAAAATCTGTTAATTTAAACCGTTTCATATGTTTGCAAATACAAGCAGATTAGAAATATGAAAACTATAGAATTAGTTAAGTTCGAATAATAGAGGGCATGTATAAATACACATATATACTTATGTATAAGTACCTGGCATAGAAACAATTAATCCTCTTGGTTTTCTCGCTGATAAACTGATCTCAGGAAAAATAAAATACCCGTGGACTACGTCAGAAAATAAAATGAATATTGCCAGTACGCAAAGAAATTTCATGTTGCCTTGGATCATTAACAGTTATACAATAAATTTTCAAAAGCAATTCGTATCTTCATAACTTGGAATTAACTCTGGTTTTGCTTCTTGTTTTAGTTGTGTTAGTGACCTTCGGTGACCTAATCCGACGGGGTCTGATACTACTAGCGTCAACGATTTGTATCTTCCAAGTAGTGATATAGCAGTAACGAGGCAATAGTAATAATAGCAATAATGATATAAATATATATATATATATTTTCATGCAGTATTCATAATTTGTCCTTATATACTATACATATGTATACCTTGAACACGTAATGATATTAGATACATATTTATATAAACGTATGAATAAAAACTGTATGTATTGTATATACCACACAGACCTGTGAAATACCTAACCGCAAAGTTCATAACATTGAAAATTGTGCCATCAAGCATGTATTGTATAATTGACTGTGATTGTTTTGGACTTTATATAAAATAAAATTATAATGGAACAGTGTACTATTAAATTTATTCTGCATTCTTGCCAATATTTTATGTAGACATATTTTTCTCACACTACAAGAACGACAAGGCAAAAAGAGATCTATTACATTCTTCACCGGAAAGAATGTCAATAAAGTTGCAAGCCTTTAAAAAGAACAGAAGATACTTCTAACCCTACAGTGTAAAGCTTCTCGGCAACAAATTATAAATTAAATCGAATATCTTTCTCGTATTAAGGAAGAAAGCTACCATATATGTACCTTCGTCCAAACGTAATAGATAGAACGCACAAAATTAAGATATTTTCCTAATGAGGTGTTGGAGCCTCTGCAATACTCATTCCCATTTTTTATTAACTAGTTTAAGGTATTTGAACTGTATTCATAATGTGAGAGGAAGTATACTAGAAAAGTTTCAATTAAGCACAAATCAAGAGGTCATGCTTACTACTGATGCCAGCTTGCCAATGCTTTGCGTGGGACATTGTCTCAAAATGAGTGTTCCTAATTACTATATACAACAGAAACTAATCAGAAAAATTACTAACAAGAAGTATTACTATTGTTTTTCTCAATTCTCTTAGACAAATACAGGATTTTTATAAACATTGTTCTGGCAATCGAGAGCCTCCTCAACCAATTCTTATACGCTGGGGCGAGTGGTCATAAGCGGTTTTATTTTAAAAATTTTCACAAAATAAAGTTCTTCGTATTGCAGATCAATTCTAAAGAATCAGTAACCATCAAAGAAAACGGAATAAAGTTTCAAGGCTCATTTATTAGCATTAGTGGAACAATTAAAAATAAATGCAAACAGTGTTACGTACTTTAAATTACGAGAAAAGTATTTTCGTATTAGAAAAATATCATCATTAAGCAAAAATACAGATTTTGCCAGATTCGGACAAATGGCTCTAGACATCATTTACGCTGTAGTTATAAGTATTCATTTAAATCACAACTAACAATGTTTAACTTGCTTCTTGGTACTACCTTATATCTTACACAGGTCCTACCCAAAGTTTAGTATCACTATCTGTGAGAATAACCGAGTTCCTCATTGTATTGTGTATTTTAATTTCCTCAGTATAACTTTTGATAGTAGCTTCGTACAGAGAGACATATTCATACATGCATATTCACAACCTCTTCATCTGGGATAACCTGCTCGAAAGTTCCTTTATTTTACAGAAATAAACTAGATGTGGAGATGATTTCTCTACAAAGTTTTGAGTCAAGTTTATGTAAGATTACCTATACAAATATGCAACTATTTTCGTTATTTAGGGTTTTGGAAAAAAATTGGTATGTGCAACAAAAGAAAAACATCGGTTTTTTACGGAAGGTCCCATAATTAAAGTTTCAGGACTTTTTAATACATTTTTGGAATCTTGTGGTTAATTTCAAAGTACCGTGCTAAAGTAAAAGATTTTTAAATGAATCCTCCTTATTTTTTAATATAAAAAAGATAGGAAAACTTTCTGTTAATGGTAGTATAAATATTCCGTATTTCCGGTTGGTTTTTCTAGCGCTGTTGCTTGAAACTGGGTACTATGATACTCTTAACTTTTAGTTCTACCTGATTTCGGGTATCCGGTTCGAGTCACCCACTTTCCGGTACACTAGGTATCGAGTCCTAGAATTGGGTAGCTCGGAACCAGGTAGTACGCTGAACAGGTACCCGATTCCTAAAAAAGACGGTTTTCGACGGCCCTTATTTTTACTAAACCAAACCTGTTTATATTTGGTAATTACCAATGGATTTCGATTTACATTTGAAGTGTCGTGGAAACACTAACAGAAGACATTATGATAAATAACGCCATTGTTTGCGCGATTCAGTTATTAGTGGCAAACATAAGCTAGAAATCTTTACGGATCTCATTAAAAAGTTGAAAGGTTGCGCATCGTTCAACGATAAATTTAAAAAAAGAGCGGTATAAAAATTAACTTACATGATAATGACAAAGAAAATGCGGTATTGAAAAGATATGTTTAGAGATGGAACATATCATCTAGAAAATTGTTTCATGAATAATTTTAGGGATGCAGATTATTCATAGCGAAAACTTTATGTGAAAACTTTTTATTTTTGTCTCTTAAGCAGTTTAAGTAAATTTATATTTCTATAAGTATGAATAAAAAAGGTATTAGAAATCGCTCTCAATTCTTGAAAAGCTTGCCAAAATAATTAGTTATATCAGCGTCAATTTTTTTCCAAAATAAAGAAAATAAGCACATCTGCTACCGTTCAGTTTAAGACCACTAAGTGAAATCTGTATTACGATTTAATTAAAAAGAAAACAACACATTTTTAATGAGAAAAAAGTATGTATATTTGTTACAAATTATCAGACTAAAGTAGTACACACAATATGTAGTGGTTTCGTCACAAAATCCAACTCTGCGTTTTATTAGTGTGGTACAACTTTTTAGTACTTAACTTTTTTAAAGTTTCTGGGGCAGTTTTAATCCACTTTCGTAAATGCATCTAAAGGAATGCCTAGACAATAACACCAACGACAAAATCGCTGTAAATACTTACTGCCCATCCGGCGTCATCAGCGTGGTTTCAAGCGGTTTTACGCTCAACACAAGTAATTCCCTCTCTCTTCTATCGCCATATCTAACCCTACAGTGAAGTGAATATTCCTGGCACTAACTAGTGCGAAAAGAGAGAAAACACTTGTCTGCAAAGTCAGACAGCAAAAAGAAGCGGGCACAGTTTCCCACCCTTCTCTAGAGCAATACATGGATTGCAACCACGAGAGGGCAGCGCACCAAGGGCAGTGCAAGGGGAAAAACCGCTCGAAACCACGCTGATAACGCCGGTTAGACAGAAACATGTCCGTGTGTTAGCGTTCTATATCTCTTCATATGTGTTTCTAGTGAATGATTTCACCAATACCATGAGAAAAGCTGTATTTACAGCGATTTTGAAGTTGGTGTCACTTTGATAAATGTTTTGCTGAACTTGGACTCCCACAATTTCTCAGCAGGATTTAGGTCCAGTGGTTGTGGTCGTCTGGCCATATTTTTGAGACACTCTCTTCTTCTTTAAATTATTAAAACTTTTAGTTTATCTAAAATGTAACGTTTTTTCCTGTCTATATTACAAAGACTGATTATTGTAGAGCATCTTTCAATGTCCAACTCATTATTTTTACCCATACTACCCCAACTGCAAGTGACAATAGCTAAAATACAGTTGAACTAAACTACTACCTAAACACCACGCAACTAAAAATATTTTACAAAATTAATTGTAAATATTTCTTAGAATCATATACAAACAGATGCGCAAGCTACAATAGAACAATATTTTATCAACTAGCGGTGCATGTACAGATTTTGTAATCTCAGAAATATTGCAAAATATGTTAAAACCACAGTTACACTCCCTTGATATTGATTTTTTATATTGCTATTTTCCGATGAGTGGTCTTGACAGTGAGCCACTAAAGAACTATACTGTTAACGCAGAAATTGCTATGGATACAATATGTTGATTGTTTCTATGGTTTTATAACCACTTACAATGGTTTTTATCATTATCATAATGGAAAAGATCTATATCTGATATTTTGCCATACATTGGACTACAGGCAACATTTCATGTTGGTAATCCGAACGCTAAAATTTATCTCAATTATACACAAGGCAGCATTTCGTGAATGTGTAAAACTAAAAACCGTTATTATTCAAAAAGCAGTAAGTACTCCCTTACACAACTCCCGGAATTTAATACAAGCCAAACCTCTGACATTTTGACTTTGCAGAAGAAAACGTACGTTGATTGCTGGGTGCTTAATCTCGATACATTATCCTAAATACAGATTTCAAACCATTAAAATAAACCGTTTTCGCTGCATCAACGCTGTAATCTTTTGGTGTAAACTTGTAAGTCCAAAATTGTTTGTTATTGACACAGTATTTGGTGGTGAAGTAGAAGAAATGATACAAAATTTGATTATTATAAAACATACGATACAGTTATACTTCAAATGCGCCGCAGCTTAATCTTTTATATCTGCAAAACAAAACTTATCACCAAACTCTGTTAAACGCATATTGGAGAATGCAAATAAAAGTCGTATACTTGACATCTATGTAGTAAAATTCGTTTCGGCAAATATTTAAATGTTCCAGTCGATTTTTTGTCTTCAGACCGAAATGTATCTTGTATAACAGCTCTAATTGATGATAGTGGCAATTTTCAACTGCAATGTTGATGTCTTCTTTATACAATGAATGTGCATTGGTCAGAAATCCATACACGCAGCGTACAGAAAATGCACAATCTATTCTTCACAATATTAATATATTGTATTGGTACAGTATAAACATGTTAGCAGTTTATGTGCATATGAATCAAAGTAGGTCATATTTAATAAGCACTTTTCCTTATTTTACAATTTTGATTAACTTAAAATATTGGAACTAATAGAAAAAAATACTGTTCAAAATTACCAGAAAATGCTTAGTTATGTATAAGAAAACTTACTTATTGGTTGTAATCCAACGTACGGCTAAATATCAAAAGCCTAGATGTATTTGGTTGTGATAATGGTAAAAACCACTGGTTACTACCGCTACACTTTGTTATCCTACTTCTTGAAGTAAAATACCTATATCAGAACTTAGTGACTTTCATTTGAAGTTCTTGGCTATTGTATGTTTCGTGAAATGAGTTTACTGAATTATCTTATTGGTACATTCTATATAACAAAGAAACTTTGCATTGTGATGTATCAAAGGCGTGCCATAAAATTTTAAAAGTGAACGAAAAAATGTGGGAGAATTTATTATTTTCTTTAAAAACTTTAAATCCGAATAAGCACAAAAGCAGTTGCATTTATGTATGGAAAACTTTATACAAATTAAAAGATGTTAGTATCAAAATCCGATAGAAATGGGATGTGACATGTTGAAATATTTTAATTGACAAGGAAAAGTTCTCGAGTGTCAAATTCAGATCTTAACTAAACTTGGTAGGTAAGTAGAATATGTTGAGATTTGAAAATAAAATTTTTCTGTTTGTGTTGAAATTCAAACTGAGGTTGAAACACCCCTTCGAAAATTCACAGATTTTCAGATTTTTTTATTTAATTGTTGAATGGAAATAGGTAGAATAAAATTTTTTTTTCATTACACGTGAATGTCGTATATACACGGTGTTGCATTTAAGCGCTGTTAATTTCTCTCTGCGTTCTCTCGCCTTTTTCTGGACTTGCTTTCCATCGGTACAGTTGTCGTAGAGAGTTTACCTCTCTAAGTCTCCTTTGCACCGACTTTACGGAGAATCGCTTCTTTTTCCCACTCTTCCAACAATTAACAGCGTTTTCATTATACTTGACATCTAAAATGCCGCCTTCTGATGTACAAGATCGCGATTCCTCCTGTAAATACTCTTCTAGATCTTCTTCAAAAATTAGATATTCGTTATCGATCAATTCGATAAAGTACGATTTAAACAGTTAAAGAAATTCCAAAGTCGTATCCATATTTACTGCAAAAGTAGTATTGGTTATACTTCTTGTGATTAATTCCTTTAATATACCTTGCTGTCTTGTCAATTTACAGGTGTCTGCCTTGAGCAATATTAAACGACTCTACTAATAATTAAACAACATTGATTTCGTTTAAATGACATTTTAAAAATTTGATTTGGTTATAGGACTGTGTTAAATACACTTATAAAACAGCCTTTATACACGATTTCTGCTTGGTTTTGAATTCGCCAATTAGTTACATAAATATTGTATTATAAAACAACAATGTTATCTATTATACATTTGTTTTTCTATACCTTAACAAAACCCACACTTTTTGGTATATTATGAAAATACATATCTAGAATCCAACAAATATCACTCGTATCAAAATATGTATATCCTAAAAATTGGTATTAAAAGGCAATAATACTTTAACTATGAGTTTTCAAATAATAGAATGCGGTTCGAAAATATTTCATAAACAAATGTGATATTTTTGAATATTTACGATCAATTTTATTTAAAATTGGTAACTAATAGATCTATCTCAACTGTATAAAGTGGGATTATATAGAGTAAATTTCCCTTTTCTGATGTATGTATATGTAGTATGGGCGTAGCATAAGATATAAATTCTTATATTAATATAACTTTTGGAACACCCTGTATAAATGAAAGAGCTTTAAAATCAATAAAGGATGTTAAACATGAACAACTTGCGTTAATTTCTTTTCCATATTACTATAATATAATAATATATAATCAGGTCTAGCATAAAAGGGTGACGCTTAAATGCAACATTCACGTGTCCTGAAAGACCTTTCGATAAAGTATATCAGCATTTAAATTTTTGTTCTATTTCCACTCAAGAAGTAAATCCAGAAAACTGACAATCGGTGAATTTTCGAAGGGGCGTTTCACCCTCTCAGAGTGAATTACAGCACAAACAAATTTTATTTTCAAGAATCAACATACTGTACTTACCTACCAAGTTTCATTAAGATCTGACTTTGACACCCGGGAACTTCTCCTTGTGAGTTGGTCCCATTGATATTAGTAGTAATATTGTAGTTTATATCAATAGTTACGGCTTCCGATGGATATATGTTGGGTACCGTTTGCAACCTGAATCATTCCTATAAAATCAGCGCCCTTATCAAAATGCAATCAATTTTTGGGTACATTTATGAAAATGAATAACATTAAAGTATGGAATAGTTACTAAGAAAAGTGCGATACAAAGAAAGAAATTATGTTCCTTACAAAATTCTGCCAAAATCAGCTGATGTCATTAACATAATTATTTGAATAACACTTTCCATTTGAGTTGTTTTCATATAATCGGCATATAAGCTGCTTACAAATATCGTTCCTGAAATAAACATTTCCATAGATATAAGTAAAAATGATAAGCATTATCAGTTATTTGTTTCAACCATAAATATGATATTTATTCATTTATACATATGTCTAAAATTATATTCGATAACAGTTTAAGCTTTTAACTTTTTTTGTTAACTTCGCTGGTTTAAAACACACGATCCGTTTTACTATTTATTTCATCGTATGATCGTTAGATGAGGAAGCAGTATTATGTATACTAAAATGCTGATAAATTACCATCTAACACTGGTTTTAGAAATTCGAAACTTAAACTAGACTTTACGTCAAATTATCTACTACGTATGATAAAATATTCGATAATCACTTTCCTGGAAGTTCGAACATTTATTTTTTTTTTACATAAAGGATCATTCTCAATGCCAAGTGGCGCTATTAGTAAATCCACAGCAAGAATAAATATTAAATGTGAATTTACAAACGAATTTGAATGATTGGATAATTATTTCGGAAGATTATACATTTAAAATTTTCGGAAATACTTGGTAAATTCTCTTGATAAACAGTCTTGGTTTTGCAGAACCTGTAACTTTTATTTTACCTGGTAGTTCTACACGTAATCCCTTTGGTTTTAGAGCAGATAACACTACATCAGGAATATTGTACTGTCCCCACGTCACTCCGCTAATTGAACATAATAAGAACAATGTACTATATACCTCCCGAATCATAGCTGAGCACTATCGAATCACGCCGAACTACACTAACAATTGCAGCGGTCGCAGGTTGTGTTTAAAAGACGAGTATAAGTGTTTAGAGGTGGGTTCGACCTTCACAGTAATGCATGGAATAAAGCTACTAGGAAATTTGAGTTCTTTTTAACATGAAATTGTGTGTGAAGTCGATAACTTCGTGTAACGAACTACGTGTTTTATATGTATTGCATTGTGGTGTCTTCGTATTAGTTATCTATATACTGGTTTGACGCGTCGTTAATTTCCGCTAATGAAATTATAGTTTTTGCATGTTCTTTTGTGTATTGTATTAATCAATAAAAACTAAAGTGAAACTTTTAAATTTAACGGTATTACAACTTGATCAACCCTTTTGTAATTTCAAGAACAGCCAAATAAAATTATAACATTACTTGTTTTAAGTTTTAATACGAAGAGAATTATAAAAATAAAATTGTAATTCTCTTCGCATTATTTTTTGTTAGGATCAGAGATGGATCGTTTTACCGATGCACAATAGCGCGGCCAGTACAAGCTCGATTGGGGTCAGGTAGCAGGATTTTATTTATAGCTGTACGATAGTTGTTAAGTTTTGCATAGAATACAACAGTATAGAACTGGAATAAAACAATAGATAGTTTTTAAAAATTGTGTTGTTTCTTCAGGAAAATTAATGCACTCTTTGTGCTTGAACCAACTCTGTTGTTCTCCAGTTATTCCACTCCTTTGTTGTACAGACAAAATTGCGTTTTCTAAACCATCGACTTCTCCTTGTGACGACTGGAACCTTTGACAACGCAGTCCGTTCTTAATTTTTGGAAAGGTAAAGAAATCATTGGAACTTAAATCCGAACTCTACAAAGGATAGTCTAACAATTCGACGTTTTGTTGTTTTAAAAATTCAATTGTCTTGCGTGTTGTGCGCGAAATTGCATTGTCTTGGTGGAGAATGGTTCGTCGTCCGAGGTTGGTTTCTAAAAGTTCAGCGATGACTTGCGGCAAACAAATGGTTGTATACCAATCGGCAATAACAGTTCTTTGATCTCATAGAGGTATTTTTACTATATGACTTGCTTTTAAACAAATGTCTTCTCAAAAAATCTTTTTGGAGAATGACAAACTGGCGTTTATTTTCCGGCTCGTATGAGTAAATCACCACTGACGCTGTTGTACACGTTTTTAGAGTTTCCAGCGTTGAATTTTTCTACACCCTATTCTTCATGTAATCTTTTTTGAATTGAGGTCTTTGAAATCTCCAACGATACCTCAATCTAGACATATGTCGCATGTCGATGTTCGATGATGATCCTGCGCACAGCATCGGCGTTTCCCCGAATGATTGCGGTTTTTGGTGCTCTTGGATCGTCGTTAAGTCTAATCCGTCCACGTTTGAATTCCATCGAGAAATTGTTGACTGATGTGGTGCTTCAATGTCGAAAACAGACACCAACTCGGCGAGACTAGCAGTTTGCGAAGACTGGGATACCGGTATATGGTTAACCACAAAAATTAAAAAAAAAAAAATGAATATCACACCGGATTTGCTTGACAGAATTTATATTTATGATAAGTGTTTGTAGTATTCCACAAAGCATTGCGAAGCAAGAACCGTTTCGTGCATTTTGGGAAAAATATGTTCCTGTTTGGGAATTAGCAGAAGCCAATTGCTAAGGCATCTTGCAGGCGTGAAATTACAAGTTACAAATGCCGTGCATAATATAAAAAAATGAGAAACTATGGATAAGCGTAGACAAAACAATGGATGCTAACAAAAAATAGTTACAATGCTTATTTTAAAATTAGATATCATGTATTTTGTCTTTAAAATATGAAGGCAGAAATTATAGTGCATGCTATAAAAGATGCTATTAATACCTTTGATGTATAAGGAAGTCAATTAAGAATGTTTGGTATTGATGGAACCAAAACTATGGTTAAATTTGAGAGATTACTAAAAACAAATCTTCCGCATCTCGTCCACGTAGCATGTGTTTTCTACAAGCGTTCCATTTTGTGATTTAAACTAAGTTGTTCAAGAGCTAACTAATTCACAGCTAACACAAAGAAGGTTTATCCTAAATCCTCTAAACAGATTAGCCAATTCTCAAAACAATTGTACAGAAATTCAACTGAACCTAGGTGGGATAGCTGGCTCCAAGCAGTATCGCATTACAGTGAACATTTTCTAAATATCAAATATTTTATTTGCACGTTGACACCATAAGAATCTCAAGCTATTCAAAGAGATAAAGAAATGCTTTCTGAAATTTGCGACAATTATTCTATTGTTGGAGAACAATTGCAAAATAGTGTAATATCTCTATCAGAATCACTTAATATAGTCGATAATTGGTTGCCGAGCAATGACAAGGGTACTAAATATTGCAGATATTTCTCAAATTGTTTACTTAGTTAGTTAAAGATGGACTTCGCCAGTGGTATATATTGGGAATACTGCTACTGCTTGTCTCCTATTACTAGCGACGTACTCTTCGAACAAATACCAATACCTTTTAAGAAAATGAATATTTACATTTCAGGTGGCCGGGTCTTTTTTGATAATTTTCACAACATATTTAACAAGGACATTCTTGAAAGTAACAAATATACAAATAATCAAAATATTTTCAATTTTAAAAGTAATTTTGATGCTTGGGGATGTCTAGAGCAAGAGACAAATAATGCAGCGTGCTACAAGCAGCATGGGACGCTAAAAAACATATTTCTGCAGAGAATCGCTGAATGTAAGCAAGCCGCTATTTAAAAATACAATGTGCAATCGAACGATAAGAGGAAACTGTATAGAATGTGATCAACAATGAGACAAAGAAAAAATTACTCACAAAACACCAATACTCCAACCTATTTGATAGCAAGGATGAACCAATATATTTGTTTTGTTGATTGGTAGTCGTCGATATCGCCAGCAGATCCTCTACACAATCTCAGACTAGAAAACGCACAGTCGTTCTTCTTCCTTCCAATTACCTCAGAAAAAGATATCCAAATTCGCACAAGCGAAATTTTAGTATATATTTTCAACATCTGCCTGAATAAGGGTCGTTCTTTCCTTCACAGTTAAATCTTGCTAAAGTAATGCCGATCTTCAATTCGTCAAGATCAATATAGAAATTATCGCCCTATTAATATTTTCCTGTTTATCTGTTTCCAAAATTTTTGAGCAAACAATTGCGAATAGGCTTATAGCATGTCTGGATACGAAGGGATTTATAAGAAAAGAACAGCATGGATATCGAAAAAGACGACCTGTAAATTCTGTGTTCGACAGCAACAAATACACGCACGTTAACATCCTGGACCTATCAAAGGCTTTTGATTCCATAAGCCCTTAGAGACTAGTCGCTAAATTAGAAAATTGCGGAATGATAGGAAAGATACTCGATCTTCTAAATGTTTAACTATGAGGAAAAAGACAAAGAACGGCGTGGAAAAGCACTATGACACAGGTAATAGAAATTAAATACGGAGTTGAGCAAGGATCGACGCTGGATCCAATATTATTTAATCTGTACATAAATTACTTACCTCTCTCCAGTGCTAGTATGTGCCTATACATAGACGATACTTCACTGGTTGTCCGTGCAGTCATCCTAGAAAGTTTGATAAGAGCATCAGAGAGGGTAATCAACAAAGCTAACAATTTGTTTGCGGCGAATAAATTAAAAATGAGCAGAGAAAGAACTCAAAATTTACTACTTACTACGAAAAATATTGACGTGAACTCCAACGTCAAGTTCCTGGGATTGAAGATAGACTTAAAACTAAAGTGAGCAGCACACATCTATATACCAGCATCCTAACTGACGTCAGCATTAAGCACCTGAAGGAGGGTGAAGAAAATAACTACACATCACACAACCACATTCCATTTCTTGTTGATACATGGTACACTATTCTAGGAATCGTTTCGGACAGTATTTATTTTGCAAAAGAAACTGACTCGATTGCTTGCAACCTACAATACTTGAATATGGAAGAGGCTATTTTAAAAAGGAAGAAACACTTACCATGTTAGTGTATATTTACTCACAATCCTAATTTACGTCCATAACAACAGAGATCAATGGACTCATTCAATACTGTACTACACGAAACCATAACCACCTATGAATACCCTACCATACGCTAACAAGTACGTGGAACATAGTTGATTATTGGAGGTCCAAATTATATGATTTGCTAAAATCAGAATTAGAAATGCTGTTCCCAAACACGTCAGCTGTTAGAAATGAAATGTTATACACTCAAGAAATTTACGAATAGCTTCACCTAACACGGACCTGTTTTGTTTCTTTATATTTTTTGTTTGCCTTTTTTTGTATTCCATGTATAGCTACTTTTTTAAACTAGCTTTTTTATGTTTGTTATACAAATACACAATATTTTATATATTGGTATTATTTGCAATATTTTGATTGGATTAACATTTTTGCAGGTTAGTTTATTATACTGGATCCCTCCTTTTTTTTGTAAAATCTTGTGGTAACATTTCGCCAAGAATGTAAATCAAATGTATTAATTTTTCCTTAGAAAAGTCATTTCTGTGTGTAGCCAATATGAATTAATATTTCTCTAAAATACGAATGTACTATTCAAATGTGTTCCCATCATTTTGTTAAAAATGTCATGAAATGATGAGCTAAATCAATGTATTTATAAAAATGTTGTATATTTCAGAAATTGGCCAGTTTAGACGCTGAAGTTGATAACGTAAAGAAAAATAGTAATTTGCGCAAGTATTTATATACATGTATATATATTGCTAGAGTATCGACTATTACATTCCAAAAAGTGGCTCGTTTAACAATTGCTAATTTTACGTTATAGTTTTTCGAAAATAGTAGGGACAGAAAGAAGTCTGCAGGAAATTAAATTTTTGGAAATTATGGAGTGACATAGCAAGAGTGCATATCACAGAAAAAGCAACAATATGACTCGTAGCCATGCAAACAAAGACGTCAAAATTGGCAGAATGCTCTATTTAAAAAAAATTAATTTTGGAGCAGTCCTTGCTCGCAAACCATTCTATATAGCCAGATATGAATTTATTACATTAGCTCATAATCCCGTATAATATTTATCTTAGTTGAAAAACTCTGACCTGATCCTTAGTAAATTCCATTGTTGGCAGCCAATTGGAGCTCTAAACAACATAACAACAATATTCAACATACTGAAGAATAAGAAACCTCTGTAATTGTTTATAAACTAAGCGATATAGTGAAAAATAAGCTGCATTACGGTTTTAGCATAATAACAAAGTAATCTAGATAACGAAATAATCAATTTTTTGCAAAGTGCCGTAATAGCCTTTTGCCTCATTTAACAATTATTACAATAAAATTATTGTTTAAAATATCCTGTGTATTTTGAGTTCCTAGCAAAGAAAAACAAAATATGTACTTGGGAAAATACATTTTGTTTTTCACTCGTTGGAATTAATGTGCATCATTTGGGAATTCCAAGCGAAAGGGATTGGAAGATTTTGTAAGCAATATCATTGTTGTGTTGTTAAAATTCTCCTGAGATAAACGCGTTGCTTAAAATAACTTTTAAAAGATAAAGATTGAATACATAATGCTTTTATGTATGTACAATGTGAATAGAAACATTAGTAGTAATTACAATAATTATTTCCTGTGAGATCGCTGATTTTTAAACATATAGGATGTTTTCAATGAGTAATAAAGCAATTTCCAGGCATAGCTCGCCATCTATCGCTGTCATAACTAACGACGTACTTCAGAAGCGCCTATGAAGATGGTGCATGCGTAGTCCGGGTTTCTTAAAAACTCAAATTTTGTTCATCGTTGTTGCCTTTGCAAATAATTATTACATAAAATAATAAAAGTTCAACTATCTTGTGCGCCCGGGAAATTTGCACCGAAAAGCATGTTGGATTATGATGAGGATTACTTTCTGGAAGAGGATAAAATGTACGTAATGTATTATAGCAAGCTGACTATTGATTTTTCCTGCTTTATTGTTTTGCGTTGAATCAAGCACTCGATATTTTTTATTAATTTTGTTCAACCAGATGTTCCTAGTTAATGAATTCCGCGATTACCTTTTATCGTTGGCAGCTTAACGTTAATTTACCAACGTATTTTGATATTATTTCGTCCGTGGATTTCGTATTGTATACATTCTTCTTTCTATATATCCGGCAGTAAGTATTGTTTAGTTTGTTTTGATACAGTGGTAGGACGGAAGTAGTTGAAACAGTAAGTAATATTTTATTCTTTTTTGTTATATGTGTCAGTCTGAGCGTTGTAATCGATTATATTTTGTAAATATGGCGAACTAAATGGTTGTTCTTTATTTATATAGCGAAATATCCAGAATTTTTCAAATTACTCAGGAATATTCCTAAATATTTGTCAGCATTTAATTAGTATTATATATACTTATCAGTTGCATGTGGTAAAAGGGTATAAATACGATTTTAGATAAAAATGTATAAATTTAATCTGCAGTCCTAAGCCCAAACAATCTTTTTTTATATAAAAAATCCCTACACGTACTCTATGTGTCAATATCTTTTATAATAAATTCAACAAATTATTTTTGATAGCTGTAGTTTTTTAGAATTGAAAAGAAAAACAACATCCTATAAAAACGCAGAAGCTCATTAAATTCAAAATAAATTAACATTTTATTTTAACTAAACTATACAAAAACATGAATTGGCGAATGAGTTTCGCAAAATTTTAATAGTTTTCAAACTTGTCGACTAAAGTCTTTTTCTTTTTTCCGTTAACGTCTTTTGGGAGTAATTTTGGCAAAACAGACTTCTCTGTGGCAATAGTTTGCGTAATAAAATGAACTTTACGAAATTGTTATTAAAAACATTCTTATATCTCCCCTTTGAAGCGAACATGTCTTTCTGTGAGAGACCGTAACTTAAATTGTGAAGCTAAAATGGACGCTTTAAATTGACTTCACCAGAAACTTGCAAGCATCTTCAGAATACTGATATACAAAACAATGTTGTTTTATAAATTATAAATATAAATATATATAATAATATAAATATTTTACTTACACCAGATGAAATCCGCTGCCCAACACAGTTTTGGCTGACTTGCTTTTTTACTAATTTGGGTGAGTTGAATTCGAAAATCATATTAGTTTTTGCGTATCACGCCAAATTTTAACTCTACGCCATACTATGATCTTTCGAGAACCACTAATACGGCTAAGTTGTTACTTAAGAACTGATAAGATATAAAGAAAGTATAAAATTTTAACAATTCATCTATATGTTACTTACGAGCATAAATACTTATTTTAATAAGCGTTAAAAAATTAGAAGAGTACTTGTAAAAATACAAACAACAATTGGGGAATAAATTTTCGTTTGGTGCACTTTCTGCTGTGTGTTTTGGTTTAGCAGTTTTTTCATAACTCAATCGTGGAAACTTTTGACATATGTACTTGAAACAGGTTTCTTGCAAATCCAGAGCTTTATCCCATTGCTTCACAGCAAATGAGAAATACCGTGGAAAAAAACATTATATGATAGCGAAAAATAGGTTTCATATTTGGCATTAGTGTACAAACATTAGTCACAAACAAGTGTCAGATCTTGGTCGGGAAAAAGAAATTATTTGTTGGCCAGTGTTGTGTTTGTGTCCTCATAAATATAAAAGTAAGCAAAACCAAAATCCTAACATGGTTGATGTTATAATCTTCTCGTTTTAAAGCGTAATAGGATATTGCACAAACAAAAAGTACAACAACAAAAAGAGTAAAGAAAATAAAATCAGACAAGACGCTGGAGTAAGGGTTGCACAGATGTTCAAAAATAAGAAGTAACAACAATACAACAACATCCAAGAGTAATTAGACATGATACCTAAATAATTATTTCGAAGATTACTCATGGCTTTCTTGTAACTAATGGAGTCAGCACACCAATTTCAACATCATGGGCTCCCGCATTACAGAAGTCAAAAACATAATGAGTTGCATCTCAAAGTACGATCAGTGTAGTGGAGGTGGATTGATTTCTAACCTTGTTCTTGTCAGTATTAAATCTGCTTTTTAACTTGTAGCTGATTTGACTCACGTAACAAGCGCCAAAACCTGTCTACTAAACATGGCACACTATACGAAGGAAAGTCAGTAAGTAGGTCACAAAAAGCTATTATAAAAATAATTAGAGAAATAGCCAAAAACAAGTTTCAGTTTTCGACAAAGTCTCCATCTACATTAATATACCTATCCCATCGCTTTATCAATGCCTTAATGCCTGCAGCATGAAAGTATTTGGGTTACAGTCTAAACCATGTGTGTACCTCTTATTGAACATCGTTGTCACCCTCGAAATGTTTGCCGTTAAGATGCTTTTTTAGTGAACCAAACAGATGATAGTCGTTTGCGACTAGGTCGGGACTGTACACCGGATATTCAAGAAGTTTCCAACCTAATTCTGTAGTTCTCGTCTGGGTCAAGCGGGTCGAGTGCTCGCTGGCACTCTAGTGATGCAGCAATATTCCTCTCGTCAGTAGGCCTGGATATTTTCGTCGAATTGCATCCAGAAGCAATAATAAAACTCTACAGCATGATTCAGCAGTCACGCTCTCATTTGTATCTGGAAATGGCATAGGAGCACTCCTTGAGAATCCCGGAACGCTGTAAGCCTAACCTTACCAGCTGAAGGCACAGCCTTGAATTTCTTTGTTGGCGGTGAAGACGGATGTTTCCATTTCAATTGTTGAGTATCATAAAGCTGGACTGGGCTGACGTCTAGTCACAAATACGGATTTAGCTCACTGCTATTTCCAGCTTTTCCACAGCAGTTTGTGTCTTTTTTAATGACTTCCCTTCGTATTATTTTCCTCCAAATAATTTATCTTATCTTTAATTCTAGAGCAGAAAGAGTTAACTGTCTAGAAGTTTACAAGTTTATTGGTGTTATTTTTAAGCAATGAGCACGTTTGTTCGTGTTGGAAGTGCCAGTAAGTTAAAAAGTAAAATGTTGCAAAGTGGGTGCAACGAATACCATACTCAAAGGTTCATACAATATTCTTCAGAATAGAATACTACTATTTATTACTGTAGGAGAAAATAATTTACAGTAGCTACCTGCTTGTAAAGGGAATTCACATCATAGGATCTTAAAAAAATGGAGGAAAAACATGCACAGAATAGGATTAAATCTATTAATTTAAATAAATGATATAATGACGTGGAAATTATTATTCGTTGAAGTTGACAATTACATGCTTTATTTTAATTTTAAACGTCTTTTTTTCATCTATGTAAATGCAATGACAAGATTGTTTAATATATGTCGCTAATCTATGTTACAAATCAACTAAACCAGCATAAATTATCCGAATGGTGCCATCGATAATGTAAGTAAAACGTGTTTTATTTCTATTTGTTTATCAACGATGTCCGATACCAACTTCCTGTTCCGAGGTACGCAACCTCTATTTAACAAATCAGTCACACTTACACGGTTCTTATTTTGTGTTTCAGTGTTGTAATGTCGCTGTAGTGTGTCCGGAATGCCACCTATTATACACATCTAAATTTCGTGGATTTGAAGACTTCTCTTATTCGCTATGTACGCTTACTATTACGAGTCGTCTTTGTACGATTTAGGCTACTGGAGCATGATGAAAGAAGATAGACTGTAATTATTATTTTCTCCTTATTTTATAAATTTGTCAGGAAATGTATAAACTATTATTTATTTTGAATTATGTTTTTAAAGCTTTGGAACTTAAACGAAACAAACGTCAATTTATTGTGGCAGCTACAATTTCATATATGTAGTATTAACTGCATATATTATGTAGATTGGCTAACATTATTTACTAGACATAGTGAAATGACGAACAATATAAATCATAATAATATAATAATAAGATGAACGCAAAACAAAAATGTACAATAAAAGTAGAAATGCTTTTAAATTAACTAGGTCAAACTACGGCATAGTATAGCTAATAGAGATATAAACGTTATTTAGAAATCTTCTTCTAAAGTTGAATTCTATGCAAGAAGAACATTTCCTTTCCACTTCTCAGATTAATTGTAAGGATTTTCGAGGTTTTTCTAAAAGTATTTTTTTTTGTACTAATGCCAATGCCAGTAAAGTAAAAGGCAAAAAAAGTAAAAGGCAAAAAGATAGAGATTTCCATCTAAGATTCTTGACATGGTTGCATTTTTTTAAAATTTGTTACAACTAGAGCACGGGCTTTTGTGTATAAAAATATACTCGCTACCAGTACCAGTACCATGAGTAAGCTGTAAGCAGCATTATTATATTAGGTATTGTTTCCTAGGTATTTCTTCGATGTGTTTTTAATCGAAAAATAGTTGTTAATTGGAAAAGTATAGGAAATTTTGCATAAACGCGACATAAAATTTCATGTAGATGTACTAGAAGATAATTTCTTTTGAAATAATGTTGATATCGACTTTCGGAATAACTAACAAAGGTACGAATATCAACATATTTTCGAAATATCAATCATTCTAGATTCGGATGGAACACCCAAACAAGAAGAAAATTCTATCGTTTTGAATGAACTCAAATTTTCAATGATAATTGAATTTCTTTGTTATTACTAATGTTACATTTAATTCAATTAGTTTTTCGCCATTTATGTCGCCAAATTAGATTTGGCAAATTTAATATCCGGATGTAATAGTGGCTCCAGGCATTATATTTGCGAATTGAAGTTTAACGACATAAATAGCGATTTGTTCCCACGGTTCCGTCGTGTAATGGCTTAACACACCAGACTAGCAAACAGGGAACTGTAAGTTCAAATCCTACCCAAGCCGTGAAATTTTTAATTGTTTAAAACTCAAAAGTCAAACTTTAACAACTGTCATAGTAAAATCAACATGATAATAAATAATCTAATTGATACAAGTTTTCAATAAACTGGTTTTACTATGACAGTTGTTAAAGTTTCGAAAGATTTTCGAAAAACATTACGGTTCCACAGTGTTCCCAAATAAAAATGAAAATCAGGGGCCACTCTAAATGAAAATTTAATTAAAGGCATGGTATGTAATTATAGCATTTGCATATTGCATGTAACACGTTTGTATTAACTTTTATATTTTGGATGCTTTTTATTTTTACCCATTATTCTGTCATTAACACAATAATTTCGATTATTTTTAACGAATGCAACAGTTTATATCCTTGCTAGTTGTACTGTGGCTAACGTTTGATTTGTAAACACATAAAAAATAATTATTAATAAAACATGCTCAACTGTTTGTGCTACTTACAATACATATTGTATGATATATATTTTAGGAGAAATTATTTCTTTCGTAAAGTTCCAAAGCATCTTTCATTATCGCGCTCGCACGTACCGTTTTCAAATGGGCAATAAGATTTTCTGTCAATTTGCTGAATAATAATGCCTTCTGACCTCATTTCAACCATCCTTTAATATTTCGCCACGCACATCATTTTCCTCACTCATCACTTATTCCGTAGCTCCCGTTAATCGGAAAATCGGGCATTATTTTCCGCAAGTTCAGCGGAAGGATATCTTGATTCTGGAATAAATATTACACTGCACCCAACGTATGTGTTTGTCATTGTGACATTTAACTTTGTGTACTTATTAGTGCTTTATTAAACTCTATTTAGTATTGATAAAAATATAAATACCGTGGTCATAACGAAATGGATACCGCTAGTTCATCATTGGTGGATCTGTAAGTAGACATACGAAGTTAGGTTTTCTTAGTTTGACGTTATCCTCAACATAATTTAATAGAAACTTATCAGAAGTGGAAAATTCAGATGCTGGCAGCGAAACGCTGACGGTAACTAAGGAAGAAAGCAGTGAAGGAAATTTAATAGCGACGGATTGTCAAATATTTATGTTCGATTTGCCTTCGTTCGAAAGATATTCTAGAGAAAACACGTTGTAAGTAATGGATTTTTTAATTGAGATTAGTGCAGAGAAGCTGATCACAGCACCCCATAGTTTACTTGACTGCACGCAAGTACTATTGAAATTCTAGCTACACATTAGACGTATATACATGATTTGGAAACGTAATGTTAAGTACATAGTGTAAAATATAAGCAGTATATTTATACTGAGAGAAGTGTGGAATTAATTTGTTAAAGATGCAGATAATACAAGTACCAATGTTTTTGATATTTTTAATAAGTGCTGCTTCTGTACGTACTTATTACATATAAATTTCGAAAACATTGTTGCCATAGTATCCGTAAGTACCTTATGCATGTAATTTTTATCACTCACAAATAGCACCTTATTTTACACTATCTCTGGATAGATTATAGTAAGTGTAGTTGTACCTATTTGTGTGCGAATGTAAACAATTTGATAGATAGACTTGAAAGGACAAGTGATGTTAAAGTATGTACTATAAATCTATTTTAGTTTAATATCTACCGAATTTAAGAAAAAAATATATCAAAATGAATTTATTATGTATGTTGGCACACACTGTGGGTATTGTTGATAAACAGGTTCTTGCAGTTAAAGGGCTCACCATTGGTATTACAGAACTTTGGTTAAAATCTACGTGAAGTCAAGGTTTAATTTTCTAAACTAGACAAAATCTAAGAGGTTACGCGATACGTGGGATGTATAAGAGAAAAATAAACAAAATCGATAATCAATTTTTTTGTTTTATTCCTTTTATATTAAAAATGCCGAAAAAGGTAATACGGTAGCAGGACATATATGGTTTTTTACATGTTTCAAGATTTCTTTACAAATTTTCTCATACTAGATACAAATTATAAATGGCGTTAAATGCCTCAGAAGGAACATAATTTGTTGATTCCAATAAAGTATATTTCATGGGTTTACATGTAAAATTATAATGTTAGTTTTTACGGTCTTACGTATTCTTTTGTAATAGTTGCTATGCACGTATGTACATGAATTGCATTTAATTTAATAATAGTCTAAAAGTAAATAATAAACCCCATATCTGAATTGCGTCAAAATTAATTCTGACCAATTCACTGAAAAATAATTACTTCATTAAAACATATATATATATATATATATATATATGCAGGCATCTATACGTCAGTTCGTATAATGTGGGCAGATATGGCTGTTGCGGGGAAGGAAAGGTGCGGGGAACAAAATGCCATAGGTGTGCATAATTTATATACATGAAATAGAAAAATAGAAATTTAATATTATAGAATTTACTTCTTTATTTATTTCATTGAGTTAGCGGCATATGTGAGGACTAAATAAAAATGAAACATCTTACTGAATTTCTTTATTATTATATTATTACATTATACAATTACATAATTATAAGTCAACAACAAAAACAATTACAATGAAAAACCCCTCGATCACAAATTTAAGCCAAACAGTTTACTAATAGTTTAATTCGTAAACATCAATTGGAACTGGGTAATCAATTAAAAAAAAGAGAATAACATTACTATAACGGACCCAGGTTTAATTTTGGGACCAATTTCCGAAAACCATTTTTCAAAACGATCGACGTCCATATCCTCGTTATAGCCACCAATCTTCTTTGACTCAAATACGCTTAAACCTTCTACCAGAAAACCAGAATTACTACCAATATGCGTGATTATGAGTTTATGCCTTTCTCCAAATGGAGTCTTCAAGCCAATGAAAAACCTTTACCTTGTACCTGTCTTTTACTTTTTATATTTAAATCCTGCCATACTTTTTCGACTGTATGCCCTTCATTTAACCAAGTTTCATCGGCATAATATATTCTTCGGCCCTGTATCCAATATTCCTTAATACTTTTGAAAAATTTCTTCGCCATAAAATTATTTCTTCTTTTTCAATGAGGGCGCCTTTTCTATTTCCTCTTAGATACCTGAAATTCATTTCCTGTAATGAGTGTAATAAAACGCCTCTATATTTTTGGAAGACTGTCGTCGGCTTCGCGAGTTGTAGCGATTTTCTTCAAGTGTGGAATTTTTGTATATTTCGTATCATCGACCAGTATAATTTCCTGTTTTCTTCTTGTGTCAGGCTTGGGTATATTTTCATTCTCACTTTGGCTTTTAATTAACCTATAAGCACTTCGTTCACTAATCTTTGTCAGAAGAGCGCACAATGCAATCATATCAGTAATCAATAATTTTTTTTTTCATGCCCACGAAGTTCTTCCAAGACATTTAGAACCATTGTCTTTTCTTCGGGAATCAAGTTAGAACGACGTTGTTTGCTGGAACCGGAACTATTGATATTCTCTGACATTTTCATATATAAGTCGCACATATCACTTTAATAAATGAATTAAAATAGAACTTAAGTATGGCAGTATATATATATATATATATATATATAACCCTGGATTACTTGCTACTATTAATCAATTAACAATGAAACAGAACACCTGCGGAAGACGGCCATGATATCCTTATCGCTAATCGGATTATAACGATATGTGGAATTTGTTTTCAACCGGGCATCATAAAGTAGTTCGGGTACTTTCGGCCGGTTTTTGTGAATGTGAGAGGCGAACCATATCGTCGATCTTGTCAAGTCGCTACAACATCATTAATTAAACAATGGCTACCGGTTTGGTGCACATTTGCACATCATCAGGTCAAGACACTCCAAAAAGGACTATATAATCAAAAACAGATGTAAAAAACACCATCATGGCAGTAAAATTAACTTTAACGAGTTTTCATAATACTTTTCGTTCATCTCATTATAATAACCGCTAGGTTTGAACACCAAGGATACATTTTGTATAAAACCCATGTTTCCTCTAGCATGTATAATAATCCGTCAATCACGTTTGGATATAGGACAGAGCAACCCTTGTGCATTATCACTTCATGAATACTTTGCAGTTGCGGAGGAATGTACGAGTTTCGTCCGTAGATACTATGTTTCGACCTCCACTTCTGTAAGCCCTTATTCCCTGTAAATAGTTCATCACGTTAATAAACGAATCGCTTCCGGAATTGCACGGTGTAATGATAAGGTGTAAAGAAAAATAAAATAAGAGTAATAGGAAAAACAAAGAAATAAAAAGAAAACAGAGAAGCAAAGAGAAATGCTGAGAAAACTATGGCCGTGAAAGCCTACGCATTCATTTCAATCTCAACCTTTTGAGCGTATATTCAATTTTTAAAATTGAAAGTTTTCATGAAACCTAAATTATCAACTAACCGTCTGTAGTGCAGTAAGTCCATCATCCCATTTTAGTTAGTTAGTCTTTTAATTTTTTCATCCATATTTGGCAATTATTTGTCCTATAGAAGTCATATATAACTTGTCGTGCAGTCATTCTTTTTCAGAATTTTTCTGCTCAGTGTTTTTCACAATTTTCGCCTTCATTTACAATGTTATAAGCACATCGTTTAGAAACATCGGTCGCCAAAATTGCTTTATTCTATAGCATTTTCTTTTTGTAGGCAATATTTTCTTATTGAAATAACAAAACAGTTGATGCAATAAGTCGATTACCATAAATAATCTATGCTTTCGAATGTCTGTCGGCCACGAGTTATTATTACGCTTGCGTCTGTGGTGCGTCTTAAAATATTCGTTGTCAGTATTCGCCATGGAGTGAGGAAAACCATAGGAAACTCCAACCCTGAGAAATAGCCCCAGGGTTCGAACCCGGGACCCTGAGACTGATAGTGAAGCTCGCACGGCACTGAGCTATCTACGCCTGATTACAACAAAACAAATCTAGTACAAAGTCTATGCAGAGATATCTCAATAATGTTAAAGCATTTATAAATAAATTAAATTATCCAAGTACTCAAAACATTCTACTTTATGAATGAAAAAACCTCATGCTGTCTGTAATTAGTATGTGCAATTACGATAAAGTTTTTGCATTTAATCTTCGACGAAATATTTTTTATATTAAGATTCAATATCGTCAACTAATTTATTTTTCGTAAACAAATTAAACTACAGCTTACATTGCCTAAAGATCATTACAGTATCATCAAGGGTAATTGACTTATGTTTTCATAGAAATTATTGAAATATTATTAATATGTAATGATTATGATGTAATAATTTACTTACTACGCTACTATCATAGAACTTTATCATATTTTTCATCCCTTATTACATCATCTATCTTTTTCGAGAAACGAGTGCACATCGCGTCACTGTAACGTGAAAACGGCTGAACTATATATATCAATAACAGTGAATATGTATTTGAAGTAATTTGCCTTGGTCAAGCACCTTTCGAAAAGTAAATACAGCTGCGAGCAAATGTTATAGGCAGGGTAACCTTTTTTAGCGTTACGATAAGACGAGAATCTCAAAACTAAAAAAACACATAATTCAGTTTATAAGGTTCTTTTATTAAACAAATCAGAATTTAATGCTACCTCCTCTAGCCTTTATTACAGCTTTAATTCTTTTAGGCATAGTTGTTACCAGCTTGTAACATGTTTCTGGGAAAATAGACGCCCATTCCATAAACACTGTTTGCTTTAGGGCTTCTTTAGAGGCATGATTGTATTTACGAACCCTATCCTTCAATATATGCCATAGATTTTCAATAGACGAGAGGTCAGGCGATTGTGGGGGCCAGCCCAAAATCTTCACTTGGTTATCAGTAAACCATTTCATTACAGGTCGAGCCTTGTGCCAAGGGGCATTGTCTTGCTGAAAGTAATACTCCTCTGAGTCCATATCATAGAATCTGACAATTGATGGTTCGAGAACCTCTTCCAACATCCCGATGTAGCGTGCCCCATTCATGCGGCCCTCGCACACATGGACTTCCCCTACACCTTGTGCAGACATACACCCCCATATCATAATGCTTCCACCGCCGTGTTTGACAGTAGGTAAAATATACTCTGGGGAAAATACTTCGCCAGACCTCCTCCGAACATAACTTGCTCCGGAAACGCTGTGCACATGCACAGAATAAACGAAGGACGTTAACTTTATGAATATTTCTATTTTGGTGAGAAAAGTAGGGGCGCTGAGTTCAATTATGTATATTGCAAGGATTATGAAATA
The DNA here is from genome assembly GCA_023509865.1 of Trypoxylus dichotomus. Classification (NCBI taxonomy): domain Eukaryota; kingdom Metazoa; phylum Arthropoda; class Insecta; order Coleoptera; family Scarabaeidae; genus Trypoxylus; species Trypoxylus dichotomus. The sequence continues at coordinate 38,042,563 of CM042074.1, read as the reverse complement.
TTTTTAAGCACTTACGTCTATATTAGATTCATCGGACCAAAGTACTTTGGCCCAGTTATCTACACACTCAATGTCGGTACTTCTTTACCCACGTAAAGCGTTGTTTGCGGTGTAGCTCGGTCAGCAAAGGCTTGTGTCGCGGTTTCCGGGCACGTAAATTCGCTGCAGTTAAACCTTCTTCTTACCGTATGCACGGAGATTGGTGCGTCTTGTTGAGCGCGGAGCTCTGCAGAAATCGCTATCGCGGATTTGTGCCTGTCCCAGAGCGCGATACGCTCTATCAATCGGTCTTCTCGCACAGTCGTTACACGTTTTCTACCGCTCTTGGATAGGTTATGATACTCTCTAGTCCTTTGGTAGCGGCTAATTGTGTTTGCACAACGCAAACATTTTATTGTCTTAACATTTTTTATTTGTGACAATCCTTGTTTGTGCAATAAAATTATCTGGCCTCATAAAGCCTCGGATATTTGGGCATTTTTTTGGCATATTGTGTATACACAAACTTACAAAAGAAGGTCCGCACTCTAAATGAACTTTTGAAACCGACAAACGACGTTTCTTTCTCTACGCACAATATATTACTCAACCTAAAAATTTTAATTTCTGTCTTATATAGCTTCGTAATTTATATTTTCTAGGTATTTTTACTTTAGATAACGACCTGCTATAGGTTCGCAGTGCCCTTGTTCTAAGAAACGCTACCTGCTGCGCGAAACACATGTTTGATTAGGGTGCCTATAATATTTGCTCGCAGCTGTAGATGTAAAACAAAATATATTCGAATTATACTTATAACTTTGTTACTTCTGCAAATAAAGTTACATACACGTCGGTAAAACACAAAATACTTTTTCTGGTATAATCAAGGTTCCTCATAATTTGTATTTAAAATAAGGAGTTGTATAAAAAACACGAAACCCGTAAAAACATAGGTCCTGCCATCGTATTTAAATTCTACGTAAATAGTATAAAAATATTTTTTCAGAATTTTCCATGTGGATTGAGAAACACGACAAAATTTAGATTGTTGATGATTTCTAGTTGTACCCTTTGAAGCACATATTCATTTTTAATGGTTTCTTTATTCAAAGAATAGGCCAAGAGGTCACGCACAAATGTGAAAGAGTGTCATCTTTAACATATACTAGATTTATTTCCATTTATGGAATCCAAATGCTTAGTGTTTTAACTGTATAACTGGGGACATTCTATATATCTTCTATTTCAAGTTTTTAGATACCTACTTATTTCGCTTGATTTCATCATTGAATATTTCCGTTTATTTTCCGTAAATGGTAAATACGTAATTCAAAGAAGTCTGCTTTAAATGCTATTAGGCATTTTCGGAGGTCGGTGGTAAGCAGAGACAGATAATTACATACCCTAATTGTCTGTCATACACACGGACTTAGTTGTCATACTAGCATTCATTTACCTTATAGATGATTGCTTATACGTATAGCTAAATACAAAATCTATTATCTAATCTATAATTACGATTTACCCTAAAGCAATTTTGAGATAACTTCTTTTTTTTCACGCACACTGGCAAGAGTTTTGTCAAAGATATCGTGCAATATCTCAGTAACTATTTGCTATTCACAGGTATAGCAGTAAACTCCACTCACACAAATTAATTAATTATGCGGAACGCAGCGTTTCGGGAGCACGTGGGCTCCATTGTCAACTGCAGTCAGTAACACGGTTGACAATGGGAGCCCACGTGCTCGAAACGCTGCGTTCCGCATAATTAATTTGTGTGAGGAGTTTACTGCTATACCTGTGAATTATACATCCACACAGTCCTTGCAATCGTCATTTAACTATTTGCTAAAGTTTCTCGATTGCATCAGATGGTTGAAATAAGAAGATACGTTGGATCGCATTTTCTATGTTTTCTAAGAATATATTGCAAGTACGAGGTTGCCTCTTAATTACTTCTTGTAAGGTAGCTGAGGTTTGGAGGATAGTGGACTGGCTGCCCATTTACAACAGTTAAATTTCCTCTTCATATCCTAAAAATGGTAATGAGGAAGTTCTCGGCATGACATTTTTAGTGCGGGAGGTATAAGCATCCCATTTATAAAACATTTCTCGATACTACCTACGCTATAAAATCGGTAAAGAAGAAAAAAATAAACATTGGTTTATTGCAAGAAGTCTAGAAGAGGCTTCACACGTACATCTTTTTTTAGAAATTGGATATCTGCCACAAGCTAGATAATAGATGTTGCGAATAGTCTACTAGAAGTCTAGACACCATTAGATTTAAGTAGTGTTCATTTTGAAGTTTCTTTTCTATTTTCAGTTACTACAAAATGAACATTTTTTATTTGAAGCTATTTGTTCCAAATACTGCCTTACGATTACTAACATGTAGAACCCCTTATAGTCGATTTTCTAAGTTATTTTGTCAATCAGGTTATTGTTACGATGTTACGATTTATCTTTTTTGATTAGGTTAGTTTTTAATAAAATATACCTCTGAGAACACGGAGTTTTATTGTAGATTCTTGTTTTTGCTTAGCTAATAGAACTTAATATGCATGTTTCTATTTATAAATTACTTATAGGGGCATGACAGTTACGTCAGGCAGCGTGATCATAAAAAAGGATGCAAATAATTTAATTGGTATCAGTATTGGTGGTGGGGCACCTTTGTGTCCGTGTTTGTATATTGTCCAAATTTTTGACAACACTGCAGCGAGTAAAGATGGCACTCTACAATCTGGAGATGAATTGGTTGCTGTTAATGGCCAGGCAGTTAAGGGTAAAACCAAAGTTGAAGTAGCGAAGATGATCCAAGCTGCTAAGGTACCTACTGCAACTGCATTGCCTAATTTGCTTTAATGTATGTGTTAACAGGACGAAGTTGTTATTAACTACAATAAACTGCATGCGGACCCTCGTCAAGGGAAAAGCTTGGATATCGTTTTGAAGAAGGTTAAGCATCGGCTGGTTGAGAATATGAGCTCATCCACAGCTGATGCTCTAGGCTTGTCGCGAGCTATCTTATGCAATGATACCTTAGTAAAGAAATTGCAAGAATTACAAGACACCGAACTTATGTATCGAGGTTTAGTGGATCATTGCAAACGGGTTCTGCAGGTCTTACAGACTGATAGCAGGAAAAGATGATTTTATTGTTAGTAATTATTTATAGGCACATGTTGATCTTCATCAAGCAGTTAAAGCTATGGGTGATGTCTTTTCAGCTTTAGCGGTTAGAGAACCGCAACCTAGAGCTAGCGAAGCTTTTAGGCTTTTCGGGGAACAACATCGCAACATGGAAAAGATTGGAAGTGAAATAGTAAAGAAGATCAAGCCTGTAAGATTAATGTATTTGTTTAAAAAAAATAATTGAAGTAATAAAATATTGTACTAGGTTTTGGCTGATATGGGAACCTATTTATATAAAGCTATACCTGACACAAGGTTAACAGTAAAGAAATATGCAGATGCTAAATTCGAGTACCTTGCCTATTGTCTTAAAGTTAAAGAAATGGATGATGAAGAATGTGGTTATGCAGCATTACAGGAACCATTATATCGTGTTGAAACTGGTAATTACGAATACAGGTAAATATGAAATAAGGTTCTATCATTACTTTACTTATAAATACACACGCCGTTTCTTTCTTTGCACCATTAGTCGTCACCTTCGCTGCTTCGTAGTGTTCTAGTGTAAATAAGTCTAAGTAAGGAAATGATAATAAGCACCTTTTTAAAAGTTATAAATTATAAATGGACTGGCGCATTGGTACCTTAACAAACCATCTAAAACATTTACCGTTCTAAACAATGTTATCAACGGGATTTGCTCGGTTAAGTTATCAATATCTGCAGCATTAAATATTTTTCTATAGTTAGATCAGCGAAATTTGTTCGCGGCCAGAAGATATTCTTATATTCACGAAAGGATCGTTCAAGATCTAGTGATATAATGTTGGCAGAACTTGAAATGCTCTTGGTAGTCACTTAACGAACCTATACACGCATTATAATAAATTTGTCTTAATATAGTAAAATCTGAATCTTTATCAATAACACTGTGGAACTTTGCTAACAGTACGGCCATTTCCGGCGCTATTTAGAGAATATAGTAGAGAGTGAACATCATCTGATTATTTGCAGTGCCTCTACTAACGACACTGAAGTATTTCGTGATTTATCTATTGCCTTAATTAGTTCTGCGTAATTGTTCTAAGCCGCTTATAATTTCAACCCGACCATCTTCAAATTTGGTTTGACAATTATAGATAACTGAAGCATCTTCTGGGCCAAAGTTTAAAATCTCGCTGGCAATGTTTGGTGTAATATGCCTGCAACCACCTTCCCTTATGTGTAGAATCCTAAGCCAGATCAGATATTATAGATCAGTATATTTGGAGGACTTGTGAAACATTACTTTCGTACTTACTATAAATGATCTCTGGATAATATTGTCGGACAGTTTCCGCCTCAAAATGTAGCGCATGAATATTGTAAGTAGCATGCAACAAATTAGCGCACTGTTTTTTTAAGAGAATGTCTTATACAAGTGGATTTAATAAGATCCACTGTGCGCATTATAATGTTAACAGTAGCTTCCTTTTATACTTTAGTCTCCTTTATGCACAACCACAAACATTTTAATTTTTTCGTGCACCGATGGTGCATACGTCTACGAATGAGTTCAACCTGACAACTTCCACTTAAAATTTTATATATTTCAGAACGACAAATTGTTTGTTGATTAGAAAAAATAAATGGTAGATTATCTGTCATCAGGCTAAAGATTTCCTCGGCCGTCTTTTTATATTGGTACTGAGTATTGTTTACATGCCGCCTGCAGTTCATTTTTTCCCCAATACAACAACGGTGTATAATAAACTAAATACATTCCTTTGTACTATTATGTTTTAAGTATATAAATTCTTCTATACACTTATTTACTTGATCTGTGAGTGATTATACAATAACATTAATTAACAACATTAAAACACTGGCATCTAACAACATATTGCACCACCAACAGATGTTATTATTGTTGACAATGGATTACCATAATTAGAGTTATTGTTTGGGGTATTTCCATCGTTTGTTGAACTTATGTAGTATGACGTTTCGGCAGTATGTCTACTGCCGCTTTCAGGGTAGCTCTGAGAAGGGCTATTCATTCCGAGTTGTGCGTACGGCTTTCGACTTTGACAAAGTTTTTTCTGTGTATCCATTGAGCTTCAGTGTATTTGTGATGTAAAAAATTCTAGCTTAAATGTAAGTTTAACACAGTAATTTTTGTCCCCCTTATTAGCTTAGTGGTAAAATTAAGTGGAATGCGAAATTCGAGAAAAAATAAATCGAGTTCGATCTCAATACAAGACAAGTTTCATTAATAAAAAATAGGGAAGACAAATACGTCAGACAAAATCACAACGAACGAATGATGAATCTGGCAAGCAACAACCCTTCTCAGGACTAGTCTGAAGAAGGCAGTAGACACAATGCCGAAACGTCGGACAACAAACGATGGAAATTGCCCAAACAAGTTAAAAAATTACTGTTAGAACTGCAATACCTTTGGCCCGTTATATTCGCCCACATATGGGGCTCTGGCCAGAAGAAGGAATCCGTCAGCCATACTTTTAAATCATCACTACTTTCAATAATTTCATTATCTTCCACTGCTTCGGGAATCAATTTAAAAACAATTAAATGCTAGAAATGTAGGAAAACTCTTCAGTATCTGATTATTTAGAATCTGTGATGCAGATTGCTGACGATGAGAGATGACGTTTAGCACGTTAGAAATAGCTACATATAGCTGACGTTAAAGTGGTTCCTCTGACCAACACCCTGATCTATATAAGACTATAGAAACAGCAGAGAGAGGATGCATAATCATGGCTTAAATCTTTTTATTACACTCTTATTTTCCATAATCATAAACATAGTATACTCACAAACAGTTTTTATATAGAATGTGAATTAAAACAAATTAGGATTTTAGCGGGAATATTATAATGAATCCTACGCATAAACAATAAATTAATTTTATTTTGTAGATTGATACTACGTTGCCGACAAGTAGCCAGAGAACGATTTGCAAAGCTTAGGGCCGATGTACTAGTCAAGATGGAACTTCTCGACAATAAACATGTACAATCTTTGGGTGGACATCTCGCAAAATTGATTAAAGGTTTAGCAGAATTGCACACTAAAACTTTGGAGCTGCTGGCTGGTCCTCCACTCTTTCCGGTTGAGGTAGATTTATCAAACAGTGCATTCCAATATAAATCTACAACTCCGGTAGTTCCAGCAGTAAGATTTATGAAATATATTAATCGCACTGACATCAATTATAATCTGATTTTAGGATACCGAAGATGAAGAACAAGAAATCGAAAACGGCATCGAAATGCGCGAAAATCAAATTGCACCGCTCATTGAAGATCTTCCTAGTCCATCTATTGAGTGTTCCATTGAGGATGCTACTGAAGTCCAGCCATTAATCCCTGATTTGGAACCTACACACAATGAGCCAGACTATAGTACAATGGATAATATGACGCTGTTATCTACTTTAAATCTGCAAGATAATAACACCAACTTCAAAGATTCACTTAACTTAATTTCTGATTTAAATAACTAAATCTTAAAAATAAAAATAATATAATTATGTGAGTGCCAGCAAATTTATTTATATTAGAACGTAAGATTCAATTGTCGTAGAATTTCGCATCTCTTTCAATATTGGTGATTATTACTTTTTCTATCTATCTTAAAGTACAAATATGTTTCTTTTTTGAGAAAGTTATTAGAGAATTAAGCATATGATCTCTTCGATGTCTATTTGCATTTTAATTAATAGTGAATTCTGTATGCATTAGAAAATTAGAAATAAAGATAAAAAATTAGTCAATTTCGATTTTTCTAGTGTTCCTTATTCCATGACTATTACATGGCTTGAAACATTTTGCAGAATAAAATCTTTTGGACTTAATTTTTACAGGTTACATCTTGCGTTATCACTCAACATTGGATACTTAAGGCAACGTTGTAAGTGATCCAGGGAAAAACTCCAAGCGAATATCAAGTAACGTAGGGTTTTCTTCAATGACAAATCTATCAAGACACAATCTACGAGACAAATGGTTGTAGATAAAAAGACGTTTCATTCAATGACTCTGACACTTATACTTTTCAACGTAATCTCCATTATCATTGAAGTCCTTATCCCATCGTTTCATGTGTTTTCTAATTCCCAGTCCATTAGTCCGAAAGTCCGTTAGCAACCGTTGTTTAAGTTCAAAACAAGTGCGGACACAGGTGTTTTTATGGACTTGAGTCGACTGCCTTGGAACCTACCTAGAATATGTTTTGCAAGAATTCAGCTTATTGTGAATGATCGAATGCACTGTTTCAGCACTGGCATTACACAAATTAGTAATTGCTTGTCATCGTAAATAAAGTCAATTATGCAGTTTGTAATGCGTCAGTCGAGATTTCAAGCGGTTATCCGGAACAATGAATATCGGTAACACTTACACAATTTAAACTGCTCAATCCATTTATAGACGTTTTGAGTAAATTCGGTCGGTTTTACACCTTCGAATAACAAAACTTATCACTGACCTTTGCTCTTCTGGCGTACATACCATATTTCGAGAGGAGCTGATATTTTGAAATAAACAAAAGAAATGTATGTTTTACTTCTTTCAAAGAACTGTTTGAATCTGTTATCGACCTTCAGAAGGTTTCATCTAATAAAATTCAGTAATTTTCCCACTATTGCAGTTTTTCTCGGTACATCAATTACTGAACGTCCCTCGTATATTCTGGTTAGGGGTGTTAGTTATACAAAGATAGATAAAGGTACCATTTTTAATTTTCTATGAAAGTGTCTGTCGAGTTATGGTATGAGACACAATTACTTATGGAAGTAGGCTCCATATGGTGTTGGTTACAGCTACTTTGACCGTCGGGCAATATTTAGAAGAAATTGTCGAATCCTATTTTCTTCCCTGCCTTCACAGGATGGAGGATTCAATTTTTCAAGACATGTTTCCATGTGGCTAGGCTTCTAAACTTCTCAAGAGTCTCGCATTAATCTTTTGCCGTGGTCTCTGAAGTCTCTCGCTATTTTCTTAATGAAACATGTACGGGTCTTTATTGATAGAAGATTAATTAGGCGGTGGACGCACAGGCAGAAGATTACTCGGCGTACGATAGCACGAGAAGACATTTATCATTTATTGGAATCTAAATAATTGGGTAAGCCTGACGTACTAGTAATAGAAAACAGAGGAAGTCGTTTTTTTGTTTATTTTTTTTCATTTATTACCCACCAATATTATTAAACAATTACCAAAATATTATGAGTCTCACTAAATGTTACTTGCCTCACAATATATGTAGATCTAATGTTTTAATTTATATTACAATATTTACGACATGCAATACCAGTAAATCCTCAAAAAAATACTAGCGTTGCTATTATTTTACATTAATCAAGTGAGGGTAAACTACCAAATGTGCTCAAAGTCCTTAAAGATAGCATTGAAATAGAAAATATATATCTGAACTTAAGTTAGATATTATAACTTAACGGTTTTCAAAATTATTTTGATAGTGACATAACTGTCATCAATTAATGTGTTAGAACTGAAAGCAAGTTTCAACATCGAGTTTGACTTGAGTTAGTTTGAAATTCAAATATGGTTTACAATACCGTACAAAAGACGTGTGTACATGGTTGAAGCTTATTTTCGAACTGGAGTGTGAATTTGGGTGTACAGCCAGTGTTTCCTCTTCAACGAAAGAATTTTATTAGTATCGCATAATTTAGTAATCATAAATATTTATAACTTGTCTAGACATATTACGAGCTCCTTTCTATGAATTGCACTAATTATATTTATATAATTTATTTTAAATATCAAAGTTCTGTAATTTAAAGATATTAGTTTATCTGTGATTATCAATAATTAGAATAAGAATGCATTCTTAATATTTACTTATGTCTGAGTTCTATTTGTATTGTCAAGATCTTAAAGCGAAATTTTTTGCCTCAATGTAATTAACATATAATTTATTACTTTCTATAGGCATATAAAAAGGGCCATCGAATTCTAGACAGGCAGGCATATTTATAGCTACAGTCGGAGTCATAGTTATAACTACAGTCAGAGTCATAGTTACAGATATAGTTAGAGTTGAGCTTTAAGCGTTACTTAAGTCGCTTAAGAAATAAAAAGTGTTTCAGACTTTCACGGCCATTACGACTAAATAAAAAGTGGTAAAACGACGCAATTGAATTATTTGTGTATTTCTCTGGTCCTTCGAAATCTAATCATTAAAAGAAACTAGTGTTGGAGCAACCAGTTCGATACAGTCCACACATCGTTGATTTTAGCTGCGCACACACAAAATAGCCAGCATGCATGTTCGGATGATTTTAGGAAGCACTGCTCAGAGTTGTAATTCGCAAAAATCTTTATAATTGCCTTTCTAATTATGCCGGTGTATGTCGTGGGACTAGATCTGTAAGCTCTGAAGCACGTATTGGTAGACCAACTGTTCATTCAGAAGAAGTTATAAATTATGACAAATGAACTTATAAAGCCAAAATTTTTGAAACGTTTTTCTCAAGAGATTGGACTTTCTTATGGAATATCCCAGAAAATTGTAAAGATAAACTTACATGATGTGATTGCATCCCTATAAGATGCTGAAGAATACTCAAAATCCCCATATTTTTGTTGAATCTGCGAAACTTGGTGTTTGGCTAGCAGTTTTTCGCCACAGAATTGTTGGACCTATTTTCTTCTAATTTTACAATTAATGCTGAAAGGTATAGCAATATTTTAAATAAATTTATTTAACAGCTGCACGAAGGTGAATTACATCCAGCGCGATGGTGCAACGGCACATACAACACCAGAAAATATTGCTTTTCTTCGTGAGTTTTTTAATGATCGGATTATAAGGTTACATACGGAAGTTGAATTTCCGTAATCACCCCCTTTGATAATGATATGGGACCTTTTCGTGTTTCCTCAGCTAAAAATTTTGTTGCTAACTTTCAATATCGGCAGCAAGGAATTATTGAAGAATATGTTTTAATAACGCCCGCAATGATGCAAATGCCTTTAGCAGCATGAGAAGGCGTATAAACTTGGAAATTAAAAATAATGGACAACAATTTCAACACTTGCTATAATTTTGTTGATTAATAAAATCTTGAATACCGTCTAAGCTTGTTGTTTTATTGTATCTTTAAATCAAATGACGTATTTATAGATGTGGCGATAACACACTGTTAAAATAATTCATTTTCATAAATTAAGTTTGCTTTACGAGTATAATATGGCTTAAGTTCAGAGATATACTTTCTATTTCAATGCCATCTTCGTCCTAGAAACTATAATATTCCAGTATCTTATAGTTAAATTCAAGGTTGAAATTTCAAATTACGTTTGACTTTTATAGACAAGTTTGACAATTCAAATTATACTTCATGTTTATTGACAGATCTCAAAACAGGAATTCATTACTGTTAAATACGTCAAATGTAATTTAAGTTTCAATCTTTGACGTAATTTAAGCAAGATTTAACTGTCAGATGTAACTGTACGCAACACAAGAAATTATTTGAAAAAATTATCCTCTCGATTACATTTTCTCATTGTAATATTGCGTTTAGAGAATATCGTTCTATTATTTATAATTATTTGATTAATTCCGTTATAGACAAAAACATATAATAAGCATATATTCACCGTATATTTATCACAATGGACTATTTATATTATTAAAGAAAAGATCCCAAAAAGTATCGTATGGCGGTAATAATGAAACACACCAGAAATGTAGGAAAGAATAATTTTACTTGTAAAAACTACACTTAACATTATATACAATGCGTATTAGAAATGTCGAAAATATCGAAATAAACAAGGTTAAGGTTATAAAATAAAAACATGGACAAAATGGAGATCGAAAATAAAAAAATTGATATTCGACACTTCCAGCACGAAGCATTAATTTTACATAAACTTGTGATTATAAGAGTAAGGTTAACAACTCAATAGGCATCAAAAGAAAAACACCAAAAGAGGAAAACAAAGCAATTACGAAGAGGACTTTCACAGTTTAAATAAAGAAGAAGTTAGTAGTGATAGAACATTAAGAACTTATACTTACACTTTAGGGTAAGTAGATACAAATTTGTATGGTACCTTATTTAAATTGTTTTTTTAAAATAGATAAGTAAATATACTTAACGTGCGAAAATTATAATTTCCTAAATTAACTATTTGTAACACAGCAGTATACATATAAATATATCATATTGGTAAATTTGTACAGATCGTAAGATAAAAATACATAAACGAAATTATAAAATCCAGTCGCTTTCTTATCTTAAACATGCTCGTGTGCTTGCTTATAATTATTCCTAGCACACAAATCGAGAAAAAAATAGTAAAATACAGAACATTTACATAACAGCACCTATAACTATTATTCGGATATAATACAGAATCCACTTCATACTTTCATTCATTTGCACATCATTCGGTATAAATTTCGACAGTTAAATATGTAGACGATATCACAGACAACATTTTAGACCCATATTCCTAATGTAAGATTCTTCTTCATTTAACACAAGAATCAATCCACATTGCTGTGAACATAGACCGGGGAATATGATTTTCATCTTCGTAATCCCTTAATTTTTCTGAGAACGTATTTTCGCTGGTGTATCCTTTAGCACAGGAACATTTTAACATTTCTTCTTCTATTGGCGTCAATAGTTCGTATTGATGAAATGGCGTAGTAGATTCCGAAATTGTGTTTAAAACGTCCGTTTCTTCTGTGTTTGCTTCTTCTAGTTCGGAGGTTACCGGAATCCTAGGTGACAAAGCTTTGGAAATGCTGCAACAAAACGTTGGTGTCAATAGTAATAGTAGCTATATTAGTAATCAATGTTTTCTCATTTTTCAACAAATTTTGCCAATTACAGGGGGTATCAGCTGACATTGAGTTATTATTACGCTTGCACCTTTGGTGCGTCTTACGACATTTGTTCTTAGCATTCGTTACGGAGCGGGGAGAACTACAGAAAACCTGAATTCTTAGAAATAGCTGCACCGAGATTCGAACCCAACTGATAACCAAACGGACAAGACGCTGAGGCACCAACCCCAAAAAATGTGATAAGAAAATATTAAAGAAATGAACATGAAAAACTTTAAACTTAAGGAAACTCGGCAATTATTTTAATCAGTTTTAGTCACGTTTGCACTTATTTTTTAGCTACTGTTTACTACTGCTATGCTTATTTCATAAATGTAAACTATTTGAACTAAATTGGCACGCTGGAACAAAAATTTTTAGTGGAAAACTGAAAAAATCTAGGCCCAAACCCAACTGCTATTTTGTACGAATAATGTTACTTCATTATTTTACCTGGTCGCTGCCTACAACCAAGCAGTTTGCAACTCTCCTCTGCAAACAATTGCGTATATCTTTATATCCTTCAAGAATTTCTGTAGTTCATTGTGATTTCTCCAGAATATAAGCAACCATTGTGTCTATTGCTACCATCTATCTTACATCAGGTTTTAAATTAAAGGAGTAACATTTCTCATTTTTCTCATTTGAATTTAAACCATATATAGCTTCAGTAGCAAGTTTCGAGAAAACTAATTGTTTTAAATAATCTCATGTGAAGACATCAAGCGGACTCAGGGCTGATGAACACGACATCTCAAATGTTAATAGTTTGTCAATCTGTAAATACTTGAGTATCTTGAAATTTTATCTTTCTATAATAACTGCTCCTTCCTTAGAATTGAATTGTAAAATTAAAATCTTTATTTGTTAAAAATACTCAAAATAATACTATCTACGCCAACAATTGTATGGATGTCAAAAATGTTCGCAAGTGAATTCGATGTGCAAAATTCTGTCACGGAGGCAAAATGAAAGTGATCAGGTAGACCAGTTGACGCATGAGAAGAATTAAAGACAATTCCAAAAAAACTTTCCATCAATTTTGCTACGACAATTAACGGAAGAAGAACAATGAAAAAACATTTGTCAACAATTTCTTTACCAGCATCGTTGTAGATGAGATAATTTCTTTTATGAACATCACCACTAAGAACAAGTCTTGAGTTTACCATTATGACCCCAAAAATAAACAGCAATCGGTAGAATATTGCCGTTCTAAAAATTTAAAAAATCAGAAACTCGTGCTCACTATTTTTTGGGATGCAAAGGGAATCTTTCATGCCGAATACCTGCAGAAGGGATTGACAATTAATTCAATAAGATACTGCAAAGCTTTGTGATCATCAAAGGAGTGTAGTCGTTGAGTAATTTTTTGTTGTACCACTACAACGCCAGACGGCAATACAGTAACTATGAAAGCAGAAGCGAGCATGAAATTCACAGTTGTACAGTCTATGTACAGTCCTGATTTGACACCCACAGATTTCTTGGTTATTTCCAAAGTTGGTGGTATTGAAAGATTAACATTTTTCATCACATACGAGGTGCCGTCCCCAATTAGATCAACAGTAAACAAAAAAGTTTCTTCATGCACGGAATGTAGAAATGGATTCAGTTTTTGGAGAAATATGTTGCGCTAAATGTAATGATTATGTAGAGAAATAATTTTATACAATAAATTTAATTTACTGCTTTCATTATTTTATCTTCTCTGATTCTTATTTTATAGAGTTGTCAACTCGCTCTTGCATATTAAATCTGGAAATTCGTTAATGAACTTGTACACATACTCAAGAAACCGATGTTTTATAATAACTCCACCCACAATCCTTTTTGACATAATTATACTCTGCATAAAAATTGTCAAAATATAATGAATGTCTCATACGACAATCCTCTGACAACTGTCGTAAATATATTAAGACTGCCTTCCGTAAATAAACTGTGTATGGTATTCGACATGTATGTACATATGCGATTTTGCAGCTTGATAGTCATAAATAGAACGTTATTCATTTTTCTGCGATATACGTAAGGTATTGGTACTGTGATAACAGATATAAAGCTAACAATTTAAAACTAAATTTAAACTGTCAATTAGGAAATGCCAAGCAAGGAAATTTAACAAAAATGATTACTTGATAAGAGACAGTATTATCTTGAAAATTATACATTAGCTAGCAAATGAAGAGGTTACAATAAAGACCTTTCTATTGGTTTTTGTCCTAGCATATCTCGAATAAGCATTATGCAATTAAAATAGGTTATAATAAATAAGAAGTCCAAGGGAACATTTCTAATCCCGATTATTGTAACAGATACAAGTTTGAATTCGATGAATTGTTCTGTAGCATGAAAACGTTCTTAGCTGTTTTTCAGTTTGCTTAGGAGTTACATTAAGCAACACACTAAATACTTCTTTTATCATAATCGATACATCTTTTTTAATTACACTTTGTTTATGCCCTTGCATTTGCATATTTTGCTTGTGAATTTTTTACCTTCATTTTTGAGTCTCAATACCTTAATTTAAATGTTCCTAGGGAATATCAAGAACACAAGGGAAGCTATGAAACAGATATAGCAAATATAAAAAAATCAAAAAAAAATATTTACATTTTGCAAGATTAGTTACAGATTACCTCTGAAAACAGATAATAAAACTGAGCACCATGTTCTAGATATAATTATAGTCCACATAGTGCCGCTATACGAGGGCGATCTGAAATGTCTCTGGAATCGGCAAGAAATGGCGCACGAAGGTTGAAATGGATTCATCGGTCAGCAACGGCAACCTTCTTTTATGGCAACCGTCAAAATTCCGGACGTCTACTGTCAATTGTTGTTGCTTAAGAGTGTGTTTTGTGTAGCAAGTCAGCCGGTTTCAGAAAAATCGATAAAATCGAATTTCTTGCAGTGATAAAACACTTCTGGATGGCTGGGAAAACGGCCACGGAAATTCTAAATATCTTGATAGAGGTTTATGACGGATGTACACCATCATTTTCGACCATCAACTTCTGGGTGAGCGAGTTCAACGGCGGCCGCGCACAAGCACAAGGGACAAACCACGCAGCGGACGCCCAGAGACCGCTACCAACGATGAAATGGTCGACAAGATTCATGATGTCGTGTTAGCCGATTGCCGATTGTAGCTGAAAGAAATAGCAGAGACAACAGGCATCTCAGAAGAACGCGTTAGCCATATCCTACACGAAATTTAGGATATGAAAAAGCTTTCGGTGCGATGAGTACCGCGCTTGCTCACGTCGGAACAAAAACGAAATCGAGTGATCGTTTCGGAGGGTTGTATGGAGTCACCATTTAGTGTTGCAACAAGGCGTGCAATAACAAAGTCATTTCACCACATGATTTATACATGCAGTTTTGATATGTTCATATTTTCAAATATTCCCATAGAAATACTAAGAGAAGTAATAAGCCTACTACGTACGTTTGCGTCAGTTATCAAGGGAAAAATGGTTATTGAAAAATTGATGCACTAACTTCCTACAATCTAAAACTTTATAACTTTTTCTTAATATCCTTAAAGAAAACAGAAACTGAATGCTTTTGAAATAAACTTTTACAACTAATTGAAAAATAACACGACAAAATAAACAATTCAAATTCTTATCGATCGTTATGAAAATGAAATTTTGAACACGGGGTTGGTAAGAGTATATAATAACTCTAACTTTTATTGTTTCCCAAGAAATAAAAGCTATAGTCTTGTTTTTTGAATCCATAACAATAACAATATTATGAAGACTGGGTCGTTTTAATTAGAATCCACGAAATTTAATTTTGTGGCAAACTAAAGCTCGCACGTACTTTGTTTTACCGAAGAAAGAAACAAACTTGCATCGGTTTTTTTTGTTTTTAATTCTCATTTATTTGTTTTAGCATCGAGTATAAAAGTCACAAAAATATTTAATACTTTGATTATAGGTCTTGGGTCATTTATAAATTCCAAATTTAAATACATGCGCGTTTATACTAGAAGTTCATTGCAGTTGTTCATTTATTTCAGACCCTTTTACACGTAGAATATAGGTGCCTGACTACTGAAAGTTCTCAAACAACGAATGATATGTAAGAAATACCTTTCATTTTTGCCAAAGTATCTGTCGTACACCAAATTTATTTTCCACAACACGTACAGGAGAAGTATGCTTAATGTATTGCTAACACTGTCCATGATGCCTGTGATGCTCACTACACACAACAAAATCTTACAACTTTAAACTTACTAAATTTAACGTGACAACACCGGTATTGTTGTCGAATCAATTTCGGTCAATTTTGTTAATCAACTTGTTAAACGCTCCGTTTCCTATTGCATCTGCGTATATACATCTACATATAGATATACACTTATTTTGTATCTTAGTACGCATGCTGTCGTTTGCTATACCTTCGCTTAAAAATATATATATCTACGATCATTATCTGGATCTTATCGATTTAATTGTGAATAATGAGTAATCATTCGTTCTGGGATGCGTAATCGCTGCCCGCGGTATTGTCTCTCTAAGTTCCTAAATCATGGTGAGTGCAAACGCGTACAGTAAATATCATTATTATCAGGCTTAAGTGGAATTTCGAGTAACTATAAAATAAACAAGTGGAGGATTCCATCCAGTGTAATAGTAGTGGATTCATAATTAGATATCATCAATCATTCTTTTAATTGCTTATTTTAATGCAAATATTGCTAGTATTTAATAAAGCAACAACTTATATAATTAGTATTCTAGCAGAGATTATCTACATGACCATGTAATTAAAAATGTAAGATTAGTTTTAATTAACTTAAACTTTGTTTTTCACTTGATATTCTGAAAACAGTATTCTTTGCACCGAACAAATTTTTCAGGAGAGTGAAATAAATATCTTTTACACTCAAATGAATGTTTTCTTCAAACAGTAACAAGGAAGATATCCGAAATGTAAATTATTGGTTGTAATTAAACTTTGTAATTTCTTGGACTTCATAGTGTGTTGCTAACCGACAGTTTCCATTACGGCAAAGATCTATGGGATGTACGAGGGCGACCTGAAATGTTTCCGGAATCTACAAGAAAAACACGGTATTGGTGTGGTTCTTTATTTTTCTATGTAGTCTCCTCGAATATCAATACACTTTTTCAAACTGTGCTCCAGTCTTTTCAATCCGTCGGAAAAGCACGACGTTTCGAGGCCTGCAAAATAGCCAACTGTAGCGGCGATGACCTCCTCATTTGAGGCAAATCTCTTTCCTCCCAGTGATTTTTTCAGATGTGTGAATTGGAAGAAGTCTCTGGGGGCTAGGTCTGGTGAATATGGAGGACTAATTCGCAACGTATTGAATTTGGACACGACGATGCGGGATGAATGAGTCGCTGCATTGTCGTGGCGGAAAAGCACCTTTTTCCGCTGCAAACGAGGCCGTTTCTCCTTCAATACTACATCGAATCGGGTCAATACACCGCTGTATTGCCCCACTGACCGTCCTTCCCTTCTGCAGATAGCCGAACACCGACAGCTTGGGAGTCCCAATAAATGGTCGCTATGGCCTTTCCGGCCGGTGGAACGGTCTTTGTTTTCTTCGAAATCAATTCGCTCGGAAAAGTTCACTGTTTCGACTGTTTCTTGGTTTTCGGTATGTAGTAGTGGGTCCAAGTCTCATTCACGGTTACAAAACGCCCGAAGAAATCCACAGAAGCTGACTGTCGAAAATGATGGAGCACATTTGCCATGAACCTCACCCACAAAACACACTCTTAAACAACAACTATTGGCAGTAGACGTCTGAAATTTTGTCAGTTGCTATAAAAAAGGTTGCGGTTGCAGATCAATGAATCCACTTCGTCCTCGTATTGTTTACAACTTTCACATCTTACAAAAACGGGCTGTCCATATATTCAGCATGTGCATGAAATTCCTTGATCGAAAATTCATGTGTTACATGTGAATAAACAAATTTGACTAGTCTGGATTCAATATAACTGGTCTTGTATCAGAAATATAAAAATAGATTTCAATATTTGAGGGAGGATAATTGATATCGATATAAGTAAACGAAACTTGATCAGAAAACCGTTTGATGAACCTTTAATAATACATACAAAGCCGTAGAGCAGCGGACACTCCAAAATTTACCAGTCAAATTGTTTGTGTTTCATTAGAGACTCGATACTTTTTAATAAACAATTTCTTAAGTAGTTTACTCACTAGTTTACCTGATGATGGTGACTCAATTTTTAACAGTTGGTGTCTATTAAAACCAAAACATTGTATACGTGATTAATTCTTGATCACAATACTAAATTTACTATGCTAACATTACTAACTCAGGGTATGTGCTAATAATAACCAAATTGTATCTGAACAATTTCATTTTTATCGATTTGTTAAGTATAAGCAATCGCGCATTAAAAGGGGAGCCTTCCATCCGCGTATCAATTACACGAGACATTCTGTATAATTTTATTCAAACTTCTTGCAGACGTAAGAAGAGTAACCGTAAAATCGGTTTAATTTTATGGATGAAATCGTAGTCATGCTAGATATATTTTTAGTTACGAAATTACTGTGTCATGATTAGCTAAAACAAAATAAATGAAAATATTACGGATAATGCATGACATCATCGAAAATTTCATAACAAATTCAAAGTTAAGCTTGTAGATAAGGCGGCATGCCAGGAGGGAGATACAATTTATATTGCATTAGTTTTGTCAATAATTTATAAACATAACAATTTTATGCAAAGTTTTAGCTACTACTCATAAAATTTACTTATTCCACACACTAGCTTGCTTTTTCTAGTTTGTGAAATTAATATAATAAATTGGACAAGTTTTAAATACGTTTAGTTAGAAATATGTTGCCAAAATAAGACAAATAGTGTCCGATCTGTATCAATGTTGTAGAAAAATGCTTGACCCTTAAGTTCTATCAATGTAATTATTGAGACAGCTATCATTATTTTGTAATGATACAAGGTACAGATAGCAAACTAGTTCCTACTATAATTAATGTTCTTTGCCTTTTGAAGTTTAGACTTTTAGAGGTTTGATAACATACAGTAACAATGTCAATATCTCTTTTAGTATACGTACAATAGCATTTTGGACAATCTCTGACGTACACGCTGTTTAGAATACTTGAGTGTAGATTGCGTTATTAATTGCTTGTATTAAAGTAACGTTTATTAGCAATAAAAGAGAATAAAAAGTGATCTTGTACTTTTCCTCTAGACTAAGACATGTACTTTTCAAGGGCATTATTTGTTATGTATTCATATTACAAAATGACAAATCTACCAGCATTTATTGCTGTAATAAAGAGCAATAATCATAATAACTCTGATGACTATCAAAAAGAATTTAATTAAGCGGTTTAGTTATGTAATTGCTCAATGACGTGTTCTTCCATTCAAAATTTATTGCGTGACTTTTTTAACGAAATTCGTTACTCTATAAAATTATCATTATCGATTCTTATTAAAGAGCTGTGGGAAATTACACAAGCAAATCTTCGCAGTTATATCGTTGATTATTGTTCATAATTATTCATAGCTTCAAGAGATTGTTCAAAATTACACATTAGGATAAAAGACAATACGAATATTATCAATTGTTTATATTTTCTTTTTTATGTTAAAATTTTTCGGGGAAAAAATTAAATTGCGAAATTCTGATGTAGTTATATATACAAATATGGCATATGTAGACTATCGTCTAAAAGTTTGAAGGCACCAACGAATTTTACAAAAAGTCATAGATACTGTTAAATTTTATTGTGATTATTAATGAATTCATATAACATAAGTAACTGTCGTCAAATAAAAGTAAACTAACACAAACATAATAATATTTATGCTTTATTTAGCTCGTAAGTTTACTTTCGTCGATATGAGCTCCTTTGGCTTTGATAATCGCTCTACAAATTTTAGGCATTCTTCGAATATATTTTTCTTTCTCCTCTAAAAAGTATACGGATTCGAGCGTTATGTTTGGGGCCATTGTCTTGCTGGAATACATACGGCCCACCAACAAGACGGCTTAGCACGTCACCACACGGAATAGCATGATTTTGTAGAACATTTAAAATACTCTTCTTTCCGCATTGTACTACTAATTTTCACTAAATCACCCGTGTTTGCTCCAGCAAAACAACCCCCAACCAGAACACTACCACACTCATATTGACGGACGACACTAAGTATGCCATACTGGCTCTCTCCCCTGGTCGTCGGCGCACCAAATAACTGAAATTTGGATTCGTCAGTCCATAAGATTGTGTTCCAATCATCCAGAAATTAGTTGGGATTCTCTTTTGCCCATGTTAATCGTTTCTCTTTATGTACGCGTTTTAAAAACGATTTTTTTTTTCGACCGATACATTCTGTTAAACCTGCTGTCCATAATCGCCTCTTAATGGTGGTAACAGAAACACCTTTTCATTGTTCTGGATTAACGCGCGCTGCAATATCCGGTGCCGTTAGACGTCAATCTCGTTTCGAAATTGTTACTATAAATCTATTTTCAAGTCCAGATGTCACCCACGGCTGCCCACTTCGTCTTTTATCAAGATTTTGTCCTGTCTCTCTTCTCCGGGCCAATGTGCAATGCACACCTTTCGGTGAAATCCCTAACCATAGAGCAATTTCTCTCGCGATATATCCTTCGTCGTGAAGAGTACAAATATTACTACGTTCTTCTACAGTCGACTGTCTATGTATGGTATTTTAATGCTCAGTACTTTATCAAATTGTAACAATTGGGCGCTGATTTCAAAAAACTAATTTCACACAGGAAAACGATAAGAGGCTAAGGATTAATACCTTTACCACGTACACTAAACAATTACTGAAGCAGTACTAAACCATTTGATCGAAAGTAATTACTACATGTATCCTACCCCATTCTCCTCAAATAATAGACGTTTTCCTTAGGGGTGAGGAGGGTGAAATTTGTATCTAAATGTTTGGACTTTACAGATTATGTGTAACAATTTTATATTTACATACAATAATTTATGATAGGGATTAACTATTTCACGGATATGCCTATCAGTTGTATTATTTTAAAGGAATATCACCTTGTTTCCAAACTTATGGACGGTAGTGTATATCTACTACTGTGCACACATTATTTGTTACGCAAAGGTTCTACGTTGAACGACTTAAACATAAGTGGGTCTGGCATTTCTCTCATACATGCCTACATCAATGTTTGGAATTCGCTAGTATTTGCCTCATTAATTTGCAAGTGCGCTTAAAATTGAAACTTTTTCACATGTGCTGGGAGTTACCATCGTTCTGTACATTATTTTTACATTTGAGTGACACGAGATTACCGTACAAACATAATATACAATATATTGTTTAAGTATTACTTATCATCGGCAACTCTAATACACATTGTTTTTAAGTTAGAATTAAGTTTCGTCTTTATTTATTTACTCTGTATATTACGACGTTAAACATGAGTAACCATGAGAAACAATTGGTGTACACGAGGGGGACCTGAAATGTTTCCGCAATCGACAAGAAAAACACTGTATTGGTGTAGTTTTTTATTTTTATTTTTCAATGTAGTCTCCTCGAAGATTAATACACTTTTTCAAACGACGCTCATGCAAAATAGCCATCTGTAGCGGCGATGACCTCCACATTTGAGGCAAATCTTTTTCTTCCCCCTTTCTGGGGGCTAGGTCCGGTGAGTATGGATGAGAGACTAATTCGTAGCGCAACTTATTCGATTTCGACTCGACGATGCGGGATGAATGTGTCGGTGCTTTTCCACCACGACAGGTGGAAAAGCACTTTTTTTCCGCTGCAAACGAGGCCGTCTCTCCTCCAATACTGCAACGAATCGGGTCAATAAATCGCTGTAGTATTTTCTCGTGATCGTTCCTCCCTTCTGCAAATGGACGATGAGGATCACACCTTGGGAATCCCAAAAAATGGTCACCATGGCCTTTCCGGCCGATGGAGCGGTCTTTGTTTCCTTCGGAGCCGATTCGCCCGGAAAACCGCTGTTTCGACTGTTCCTTGATCTCCAGTATGTAGTGGTGGATCGAAGTCTCATCAACGGTTACAAAATGCATGAAGAAATCATTTGGATTGCGTTGTATCCTGGCCAGACATTCCTCCTATGTCCAAGGTAAGTGCAATAACTTAAAAATATGCAGTAATATTCCAGAAATAGTTCTCTTATTTTTTCTTCTCTAACAAAATTTTCCGGTTTTTATAAGTTTCTTTCAGAGAAACATTATAACCTATGGAATGGAAGTTTCCATTATGCCACAAAACTGCTTTCGGGTATCTATAATCCATAAATAATCTCCATGAATTGTGGTTTCGATGTGTTCGGAACTCTAAAAAGTTTATAAATTTGAATGCGGTAGACCAAACTGCCGCCCATGGTACAAAAATTAACAATTTTGAAATGTTTGTTGCGAAAAATGCCATTACAGTAGTCGCGACCCAAGAAGTTCTGCTTACGATTCTGATTCAAATCCTGCACCAAGTCATTCAATCCAAAGTGTACAATTGCATGTGGCAGGCGTAATGTAGATGTAATAAAACCAGGATCTGTTCAATGTTCAATACTTTTAGAGCTAATATCAGTTATACTTAGATTTTCCTTACTTTCTGCGTTAACTAGCAGTCGGGAAAACGGATGATGTTCATCACGTGGCGTAGATATTTGAGCTGACATTGTCTCTTATACTAATGTTTTCTGGAAGTCTTATTAAGGCAAAATAGCAATCCCTCAAATATCTGCTACGTGTTGATTTATAATATGTGAAACTTATTGTTTGACTTGGTTTCTTATGGCCAAACCGAAGTAAAGTTCAAAAGCTCGACATACACCAGATACATATATAGCGACAATTATTTGGATTACTTTTACCCAAACGCACCATGAGTGCGTGTTTAAAGAAATGAATTAAAACCTATGTAGATATTTTTTCTGATGCTTTTCCGTTATTAGAATCGTACTGACCCTTACGGCTTTATCTTGTCCTATTTCAGTAAAACTCTTACCCCCTATATTCAATCAGATTAGAACAGACTCGCACCACATCTTCAACGTGCCACAACTTACATTGCCTCCGTAACCAGTGCTAAGCCATTAGTACCACTTTTCGAATAATATGTACTTTATACATGCTGTTTAATTTTTCACGTGCTGACAATGTGCAAAAATTTTGTTAACTAATGTCATTGCAGCAAAATAAAGCTGTTAAAGTTTACGATGCAGATCTTCAATAAATAATTTTTTTTACTACTACTAACTTAGCTAGAATCTAATTTTGGATTGAGTTTTTATTTATCATATTCAAATTACGAATTTGAAATAACTTTTCTAGGAAGTAAAGGCGAATTCGAAAACTCTTATAAAACCAGATCTATATCTGCGGAGATACATTAATTATCTGATAATACACCAGGCTATCTTTCGTGGGATTAGCTGTATTAACAACTCGAGGCTGGCGCTGTTTCGCATTTTTTTCTTCCTAAATCTGCTTTAAATGCTTTCGTTTTATATTTAACACTTTGTTTTGTTCATCTTATCTTAAGCCTTCTTACAAAAAATTTAAGGATGAAATAAAGTCAATGTGGCTTTGTTTTAGATAAACTTTCTCTGATTAATTTTTAAATTTGTGTTTATTTTTACATACCCTATTAAGGTTATGTGATATAAATTCGCATTGTTTGAGTTTTTAACTTAGGTTAATATAAAACAGATTTTTATAGATAGAATTACATATTTTTCGATCTAACCCAGTAATCTACTAAATGTAACGATTACAAGGAGAGTGTGGTTGTATAACTCACAGGTATTGCAGTAGTCCAGAGCACGTAGACTCTCATTGTCAATACAGTTATCGACAATGAAAGTCAATGTGTTCCTGAAATGCTGCGTTCCGAATAAATTATGAATTTGTGTGTTGTGGAGTTTACTGCGATATCTGTACTGAATGTAACTTGCTCCAAATCGGAAAGCACACACAAAAGCCACAAAAAAGTATAGCATAATTCATTTTTCTAGCAGAGGCATGATTTTATGACTAAAGAAACTTTTAGATATGTCCTAGTATACTCCAAGAAACAATTGCTATGATTATTTAAATAATATAGGAACCAAATGAAAACAGAAACACATATTTCAAGTTTTTATTAAGCAGATATGGTAAAAGAAATTACATTTTTGAAAAAAAAATTACAAGATAGTAGCTTAATACTCGATATTGCTACCCCTGATTCAATTCAATTCAATTAATCTCCATATATATGCTTGGTTTAAATTCTTCCACTCCTTCCGGGGGCATCTTCTAATCTCTATGACTCTACTGGCCAACATGTTGGCTCCGCATCATTCTGTGAAGATACGCCCACACATTCTCGATAGGATTCATGTCTGGACTCACCGCAGGCTAATCTAAAACGGGAATGCCAACCTCGTCAAGGTATTCCCGGACGATTATTGCTACATAAGGTCGTGTATTATCCTGCGTTAATAAGGATTCGTTGCCTATTATTAGTACTATATGATCCTGTTAAATGTCTTATATACTTGGGTAGCCATTGTACCTCTGTTTACTTATACTAACTCTGTACAGCCTAAAACATATCTAAAATGCTTAGAAAACAATACCTAACATAATATTGCTTCTAAATATATCTACTCAGCTAAATACAGCAATCCATATGTTTCTTGAAAGAAGGATTGGGAAACTGTATCTGTTTATATTCGCTCTGTTTGAACCAGCAAATGAGTGTTTTACTCTCTTGAATGTAAGTTTAGATATGACAATAGTAGCAGAGAGGGAATTGCAATGTATTGAGTAAAAAATCGTTCGAAACCAAGCTGATGATACTGAGTAGGCAGAAACATCCGTATGTTAGCGTTTTTTGTCTCCTAACATTTTCTTTCTCATGAGTGATTTCACCAATACCATGAGTAGCTGTATTTAGGAGCATTATTATGTTAGGTATCTGTACGACCTGCCAAAGAGATGTTTCTCCAAACCATGATAGAGCCACCACCAAAATTAGACATAGATCTAATGTTGCACTGGGAATGGCGCTCACCATCTTATCTGTACACTGATAACGTCTGTCTGGGGTGTAAAGACTAAATCTTGACTTATGTGTAAAGAGTATGTTGGGCCAGTCATTCATTTCCCCATTGACATGTTCCCTAGCAAACCTTAAGCGGACCTCTCGGTGATTCCTAGTGAGGCTAAGAGCTGTAGCAGCTAAGTAGCTCATTCCGATTCAACTTATTACGAATGGTTTGAGTACTTATTCGAGTATTTCTAACTCTAGCCAAGTCGATCTGTGATTGCCTTGCAGTTGCATGCCTTCTACGTACTGCTTCTAGTCTTAAAAACCGGTTTTCTTGGGGAGTAGTACAGCTTGGACGATCTGGCACCGGTCTTCGTATGTAACGTCCTGTTTCTCTATATCTGACTACTGCCTTAGAAGCACTTGCCTGATATTCATCAAATTAGCCATACGACGTTTGAGATCGCCCATCTTCGATTAAAGCAACCATTGCAGCCAATAGTTCTGGAGTTAAATTACTCATTTTGCTTCTAAAAATGTTAGTAAAGTACTCGCACTTTAAAATTTGTCCGTATAGGAACACATTCAATAAATAGCTAAATAAGCCATGTGTAAATGCAGTTTTCTAAAATGTTTTTGTGATAACAAAAAAGAACTTAATCAAAAGCTGCACGATTTTCTTTGCATACTTTGTATTTCTAGTCGGCGCACATATGCAAACATATGGACGTATATTAAATATGTCAGTCTCTAAACGCCTTTCCTTAGCCGATGCGATACTTTTTGGCGGAGTATATATTTCAATAAAATTTTGAATGTCCAAAGATTTTATGTAGGAAAAATAACACTTTCTTACACAATTTCTACATTTGTACTAAATGTTTTGTAAGAAACAGAGTATTCGTTATATTTTCTACATACTAACTATTCTTACAAGTACTCAACATTCCAAGTGAACGTGCAAAGATTTAAAATGCTACATTTTTTACCCAAGATTTTAGTTATTTTGGTTGATTAATAAATTTAGCAACTGGAATTTTTAGTGGACCTTACCATATATTTCTAACTTGTAGCCAGTTGCACTACTTTAAACATACTTGATAAGTCTTGCACCTGGTTTATTAATATATAAATTTGTATCAGATAAAAAATATAAGTTAGGGCTATAAACAGAAGGAAAAGACAAATTCAAGAATCAGTACTGTTCTAAATAAAACCATATTCTATAGACGCAATTATCACATCAATTACTTTCAGCAAGTCTACAATTGGGCATAGTGAGTCTGACGGCAATGCAAAGAAATGTTCATAACTTAAATAACGGAAACAATGATTAACTCTTCTACGTTCTGCATTGTAACTATATATCGCGCGACTCTGTTTAATACGAACGTAAATAGTCAATAACTCTCTCGCACAACACAGTATGATTTCACAGTTGCGTATAGCGGTGTTGTTTCTTGTACATTGTTCTTTCAATTTAGCTAAATCGAAGGATAATGTAACGCACACCCCTATTGTGCTTTGGCATGGCATGGGTGAGTAAATTTATAAATACAATTCTTAGAAATCTTGTAGGTTATATTTACGCATGGAAAAATCATAGACGTCGCCTAACGTTGGATTTATTTACATTCATTTTGTTTACACTTACAGATAATGTTGTGTATATGACTGATCTGATGAAGGTTGACCTTTCTAAAATTGGCAGAATCGGCTGTTCGCATATTTAAAGATAATCATTGCTTTTCAAATTTTATCCATCACTTTTTTCTATTACATTTTTCGACGGTAATCACAAACATTTGTATTGAATTGTTATTACAATAATACTTTTTTGACAAGAAAGTGATGTTTTTATTTACTTTTGTATTGTTTACTTCATTATTTACATAGAATTATACTTTTCCAAATATACCGCATATTCCGTATTTTTGAGTAATGTTTTTATTACGTATTATATTTCTTAGTATTCGTTTAAAATATTAAATAAATATTAATTACAAATCTTTAAACAAAATATATATTTTCACTTATTATTATTTTTTAGTACAACATATTTCACATTCTCATAATTTAAAAACTTCTTTTGTAAAGATATATAAGCCGTTTCTGAACATCAAGTGGAAACTCATATAGTTAGAATTTCCCAGTTTCCGAAGTAACAAAAATAAAACCACTTATATCACTGAAGTTCCTTTTCCATACCTCAGAAATGGTTTTGGGGAGTTTCTATCTTCCAAAGTTTCTGAAATATAAGCGTTGTAGATGTTTGATGTTTCACTTTGTACAAATTTATGTTGCCATATATATTATCTGATAGCATTTGGGGTAGAAAAAGTTATTTGTTTACATTTGTGCTACAGTGGGTCAATAAAGTATTTTTTGTCTTTTTCCTTTTTCCAACTCCGTGTTCGATTTACGCCACACTGTTTCACGGCCATCGGATCAAAACAAATTATATTTACTTTCGTTGGGAAACACCACAACTTTCCAAAACTTCAAGGGTTTGTAAAAATATTTTCTTGCGGAATCTAATCTAGTTAGTCGTCCATGGAAGTTAGCTGATCATAAAATTTTATCGTTTCAGGATAGACTTTCTTTCCCGCATTTTTTCTAGCTTCGTTTAAAATAGTCCATTCCTTACGAGCGAAGGTTTTCCACGATCCAATCGCGCTCTGTTTACTGTACTGTTTATTTCTTTGTATATAAATAACCACATAATTAACAGTGCTGTATGATTTTTTAACTGTTTTGCCTATTTATCGTGTACTACGATTTTGTTAGATAACACAATGGTATGCTCTTTTTCCGCGATGCTATGTTCTCGTATTTTACGATCTATTTCATCAAATTCAACAAATCCATATTATTACCCATTATTTATTTGTGTGTGTGTGTGTGTGTAGATACTACGTTCAAAGCAGTTACATAAACAATATTTTAGTTAACAATATATTAACAATATATGTTATGGCTATATGATATTGTTAACAATATATGTTTATCCCAGCACTAACTCAAGATAACGTTAATTTTCGCAAACAAATACGAGGAAACATCAGTAATTAGTGAACCTTAATTAGAAATATAAACTTTTAGTAATTTTCTTTGTAGCTCATTACATTTACTCTTCTGACATTCAAATATCTTTATTTCTTCAGAAAAATAAGTTTCATCCAACAAATTATGCGTTACCTTCAGTGACTTCTCATTTGATCCAGTGATACAAGTTTTTAGGTTGAGAAAAAGTGAAAAGTCTGAAGAGGCTAATCTAGCGAATTGGTTTGACGTCGAAAAGCTTGATGGAAAACCACTCGTTTCTTCTTCAAATGCAGTATAGTGCATTGCGCAGTTAATCTAACAGGAATGTGTAGTATTAGGCTATTATCGTTTTACCTTTTTGAAGATAATTGATACGAAGAATTCTGCGGCAGTCCTAAAAGATAGTAGCCATAACCTTTCCTGCCGAGTGTAGGGTTTTGTGTCAGCTTCAATCCATTCCTCCGATCAGTGCTGCATATCGGGTGTATCCAGTTCTATCAACCGTTATTATTCGGTGACAAAAGTCCTTCAGATCATTACTTACATTGGGGGCTCAAATGCGTTCTCTTTCGCATTTGTGGTCTACAGTCAACAAATGCAGAACTTATCTTGTACGTTTCCATATTTCCATATGCAATTCATTATGCCAAATCGACTACTGATCCAGATTAAATATATAGAGGCTCTCCCATTTTGCGTGTTTTTATTCCTGAAGTACACACGCTGTTTGAACGCTCTCTGCTTCGTTCATCAAATACACTATCTATCATTTTATGGTTGCAATCGATGGAGATTGGTCCCCATAATCAGACTCAGTTTTGATTTCATCGTTAGTTTTGTGGTTTAAAAATAAGAAGTTAATCAGTGATCAGTACTCCATTTCTCAATGTTTCAAAACATGTTAAAAACAGCTCACGTTTTACTCAAACAGCTTTCGACCCGAATGAATGCAAATTTTGGCAGTTGTCCTTTGAAAGATTACCAACTTGAAAAACGAATAAGATCTTTTATTAGTGCAGCTGTCTTTCATCAGGCCAAATTAAATTGGCTTCCTACTCCTTAATTTTAATCATTTGAAGTGATATTCTTTTAGAGACAACAATTAGGCTTCGTTCCAGTGAACACGTATCCACTGTTTCATAATGATGCTTATAAAACTTTCATTTCGATAATTCAAACTTCCTTGATATTGCCAACGTTAAATTTAATTTAATTAATTTCTGAAAGTTTCATAAAAAATTTTCAAGATTTCCAATAGTACTTTGAAACTACAGCTCCTGTTCCGAACAGGAGTTGTAACTAATTGAATTAAATTTAACGTCGGGAATGCTAAGTTTGAATTATCATTTAAAACCAACGGAAGTTACTTTAAATATTTAATCTTTCACTTCCTTTGATTCGTTGATGCTTTGTGAGTGGAGCAACGTTAGGTCTTAAGTGGTTTGAACTTCAAGGTTAAGCAATATTTTGAAGTGGCAATTGGAACTATGAAAACCTCTTCCAACTCTCATATAAGTTACACGATTTGAAGAAAATCTTGATGGCGTCACCAGAAAGCTATTAAGCTTTCATACACGGATGTTGAAAGCATTAACGCCAACCTAATTTACCCAAGATGAAATAGAGAATTGTTTATGCACCGTTGTACTTTTTGAGTCGTTAACATATGCCAGGATATCTTTTTTAGGTAGCCTTCTATGATCGTATTCTATGGCAAATATAAATTACCGCTACTACTTTGAGTTATTAAAATTCCTTCACCATATTAGAGCCAATGAATAAATTAATAACAAAAATTTAGGTATATACACACATTATTTTTATCCGTATTAGAATACACGTAGGTGTTATTAATTGCTCTCTGAATTGTATACCTTATTGCATTTTTGTTTGGCAGGTGATAGTTGCTGTTTTCCATTCAGTTTGGGCGGTTTTTCGGAAGATCTTGCACAGGCCTTGCCAGGAGTTTATATTTTATCGTTAAAAATAGGCGATTCGATTACTAAAGACGTCGAAAATGGATTTTTCTTACATCCGAATAAACAAGTTGAAATAGCGTGTGACATTGTCACCAAAGATCCGCATTTAAGTAACGGTTTCAACGCCATTGGCTTTTCTCAAGGATCTCAATTTTTGTACGTATTCACTACTTTATTTCGATCTTTTAGTTTAATAATAGACTTGCATAAATTTTTATCAGATCCGTAAACCAGGTCTAAAAAATTGTGTCAAGTACAAATCGCAGGTTTATCAAAACAACTGATGATACCTTGCCTTACTTACAAATAGTTCGTTTTAACGTTTATATATTTTCAGAATAAATTTGAATATTTACATTTGTACTTCATTATACCTTGCGAAATAAGGAGCAATTACTATCTTATTGAAATTTGCGATTTCGAAAGTGAAAATCTGGTTTAAAAATATACTAGAGAAACGTATTTCTTACACGAAAATTAATCTTGAAAAAATATGCGCTACACTCTATTTGTTAAATAAAACAGATCATTGTGTAATAGTTATTGTTAACGTGCACTGGTAGTAATAGCTGTTACCTGACCGCTGCTGTTTTACGCTTGTCGGCGCATGTCTTACGATATAAAAGACATATGTGCGTGTAGTTTCTTCTTTTACAGTTAATACTTGAAGGAAAGTTTAATACAATCTTCATAATTTTTAGATATTCCCATTAAATGCATAAATTATGTAAGTGTCAACCAGACTTTCTAGTTAGATATGAGGATACCTTTTATGTTCGTTGTTCTGTAATTTCGCTTATGTAAATATTTGTCAAGAACATTGACATGTATGAACAGCTCTTAATTGTATAGATTTTTCGGAAATAGTTACTTTGAAAAGCCATGACCTACTTGTTAAATTAATTCATATGATTAGTATTCATTCGAAGAAGATAGTGTTCTGCAAGCACATCGGATTGACTAGTGTTTAATCAAATAATAGTAGTAAAAAATAAAGCAATAGAACGATAGACAATATTACGTAGTTCTGAATACCTCTATATGTATGAGGAGAAAACAATTTTATCTACTAACCCCCACGAAACGTCTATAACGTATAAAGGTAAAAGAATATTTATATTAACCAAAATATTCAATGTTGTGACAAGTAAAGTATATATATATATATATACTCCTTCACATAGAGTTCGTCTAAAATGACAGCACATACACAATATTTTAGTGATGCTAGGGGATTATAATAATTAATTGATATTTTCTTAATAATATTTTTTTGCGACAATGCCTTACTTCTAAGTTAAGTCGTGAAAAAGTCTTTCATCTAAGCCTCTGTGCTACCGAAAATGCGATCATCATATTATTTTACTTCACCGTTACTAAAAATTTCTTAATCTCTTTTTGACAAAACTGTATATACGTACATATGTATGGGATTATTCAAAACTCTTTTAAATGCTTACATGCCTTGTGTTTTCTGGACTAAAAACCAAAAGACAAAATTGATGCGTACAATTAAATTAAAATTTGGCCTGTATAAGTCGACACCATTTTTGGTAAATTTTACACTGCGAATTTTGATCTACCAAAACGATATGGAAAAACTATACTCTAAAAGATGCTGGTATGCTACACGTAACAGTGTAAAATGCTAGAAAACAAAATACACCGTTACGTGTGTTACACTAAATAGTCTTCGGTCCTTTTTATATAAAAATTTTGCTTATAATTATCGAAGTGGAACCATGGAATGCATTTGTCGCATTTGTGGCAGTAATGTACTTGATGTTTCACTAAATATACTGCCAGCCTCTTCAAAAGTTTTCGAAAGACTTAGAAACAATGCAGTAAAAACACTATTTCAATAAAAAAAATAGTCGAGAGGCAATTGTCCATTTAACTAAATTGTTATATTTCATCTTTATTATTATAAACAGTCTATCATTTTCGAGGTCATAAATACAATTTAATCCGAATTACAGCAACCGGGGCTGTCTTCCTTTTCTTCCTATTTCGCTCAAGGACATATTTTTCACCCTCAGATATAAAATATCTCAAATACAGCACTAAACATCTTCCGCCAAATCGATTTTGGTAACGATATGTAACTTTTACCAAATTTGGTGTCAATTGTAACACTCAAACTTTCTATTACTTAGTTATGTTTTACATGCGGAAATTTTTATCTGCCAATATGTTTTATACAACTGTTCAATCTTCATATACACTAGGGTGACAGAATAAAATAGACACCTACTAATTAAAAAAAAAATTCTATTCTCGTTATGTATACAAGATATTTTAAAATTTTTGAATTACACTCTTCTGTAACAGCTGCCACGAGTTCTTCCTTATTGCTGGGTTGTCGGGGTCATTTCGCCATATTTGTGCCAAACATTCTCTATCGGATTCATGTGTGGTGATTGGCCTGGCCATGGTAAAATCCGAATCCCCTGTTCCTCTTTCCATGTGGTTGTTGTTCTTGCTTTGCGGCAGGGTGCTCCATCCTCCATAAAAGTGGCGTCTTCTTTAGATAAAATGGCATTGTCGAATATCGGTAGTAGTCCTTCTGTTAATATTTGGATATATTTTTCCGCATTTATATTTCCGTCGCAGATTACTAATTGCCATCTTCCACCATACCATATCGCGCCCCACACCACGATGTTCACACCGCCGTATTTCACCGTCTGATGCAAGAATTTGTCGTCCAGTTGCTGTGACGAACGTCTCCATACCCACGTACGACCACCATCACTGAATTGGCAGTATCTGCTTTCTTCTGAAAAAATGACAGACCGCCAAAACTCTTCGGGCTTCGTTCGCATTTCGATTGCCCAAGTCATTCGGCGCCGTTTTTAAAACGCCGTAAGGAGAGGTTCTTTCTTTGCCACCCTTTTTTACATCCCCACACTGTGGTGGTATCGCAGAACGGTGCGCTGACTTTTCTGTGAAGTTGCCGCAAGCTCAGCTGTACTTTTTCGCGGTTCTCTTAACACTTCGCGCGCAAGCACCCTTTTACTTCTTTCAGAAGGTCCGGCACGACCTGGTCTCTGCTCAGCTGTTGTTTTTTCCTTGAGTTTAAATTGTGCAATCATACGGTTAACTGTGGACAACGGAATATTTAAAAATTTACTTATTTCACGTTGCGAAGCGCCACGTTCACTCCGGCCAACGATGCGACCCCGGGTGAAGTCGCTAATATCACTCGAACCTTGTAAGCGAGGCGATACTAAACTATGACGAATTCCTTCTGATACATCTACCCCTACCCTAATGACAAGAGAAAGTTCTTAATTCGTTCTTAGAATTTAGCTGTTTACATATTTATACCGCTTTACCTGGTGTCTATTTTATTCTGTCACCCTAGTGTATATATGAAAACACCTTTTGCTTGCTTTTCAGTCTTTTTGCAGCTCAGGTATTCCCAAACATACGCAATAACATTCTGGTCTCGATTCTATGGAACATGAAATCGTGTCTAATTAGGCGTCATACAGAAAATGCAACATACTCCTTTAAAATTTCATGAAAACGTTCCGACGCCAGACACAGAAATACCATACTAACACAGATCCATTTTCGTGTTTCATTATTGGGTATCAGCATGCAGCATTGCGTGCTTCTCCTATTTTCCAACGAATATAGTGGCGCCTTTTATTTTCAAAAGTTTCGAATTTTAATTGATCGCTATTTCATATGTTTGTAGTCCAGTCTTTGTGTTCGCAAATATATTGTAAGCATTTGTATGTATTTATATTGCCGTGAGAAAGAAGTGGTTCGCGAATAGGTACAGCTTTTGCATAACATGCTTATGGCTACTGCATAAACCATCTGATGTGTTTGTTGCTCTTTCAAGACAGTTCGAAACTTTAAGGCGACTCTGCCGAAGATTCGTAACTCAGTAGCGATTGGAACTATAAGTGCCTCCTTCAATTACTCTTAATTTTGGTGATACGTTCATTTTTTGGTTTATCTTAGGTTCGTTTTCCAAATTGCTATTTTTGAGAATTTCGTTTTGATAGATATTTGTCGTAATAATTTTTCTTGATGTAAACATTATAACTCGATGAAATTATATGAGTTACCCGTTGTAGATTTTTAAATATTCCACCATAGCAAAATTTAACAAGTCAAATATTATCCAACATCTGTAGAAGCGTTCAACAGTGCACTGTTTCATGAAGTATACACGCATGTTCCATAAATAAATAAATTAGTCACATTACGGTCACGATAAACCAAAAGGTTCCTTTTCCCATTGACAATTATCTCATTTAATGTCAATTCTTATCTAATGGGTGTGACATTGTATATGCTGTTGCAATCATAATTTACTTTAAGTAATGAATATCTTGTAAATTAAATATTAAATTATCTGGAGGTTTTTTACACATGATTTACGTATTTGATCTAAAATGTATTTACAATATTGTTAATTCGTTGATTCGTGAATTCTATTATAACGTAGAAATGCCGTCAAATCATAATATGGTAAGAATAAGAAACATGCTGTAATCCATATGTAACCACTGCGTTAATCTTAATTATGCAAAATAAATTTATTTGGTATTTTTATTTCTTTTGTCAATGAATTGATGATTGTTACTATGTTCTTTTGCCTTGAAGAACAGATACCACTACTTGCGTCGTCGCAATATTTCCTGGTAAAGGTTGTCCGGCTATTACTTGCTTTAAAAAAATGACAATGTCCACATTTTCTCAATTCTTGAGTGTACAATACACAAAAAATACTAATATACGGTTTCCACCTTTATGCATAAAGATGCACAAGTGCAGTGTATGTGAAAGTATTTGTATACCGAAATGCAGTGATTTGCACGCTATACAAATTTATACATTCTCAAGTATGTACGTGTTCAGTTTAAGATTTCAAATCTACACACTTAATACTAGTATGGGTACGCTACCTTGTGTATCTGTATTTATCTCCTAGGAAGTTTGTTCAGCATACCTATTTAAACTTTTCTATAACTGCTCTTTATCAGAGCTCGAACGCTGAATCCAGGCGACAGTAGCGACATAGTCGATCACGACTGCAAATAGATCAAATGCAACTCACCTTCTCGCTATCAGACGTATGTTTTAAGGCACCTTATCATGTATAAATCATTATTACTATCTCCTAAAGGTGCAAAGGTGACATTAACCAGGTTTCGTGTGATATACTTACACGCTGATAATGTGAATGAATAGATCGCCGACCAAAAGTAACCACATTTTTCTCTCTGCCTGAGACGATATTGTGATGGCAGACTTGCCGTCTAGGTCGTCTTGATCAGTGTTATCGGTTTATCTCTATCACTGATGAAGTTGCGCGACACAGGGGGATGAGATTGTTGCAGTCAAACATTTTGCAAGTCGTACACATACATTTTTGTGTCAAAGCAAATTTATTTTGTTGCTAAAAATACAAAGCAATAAGAATGTAACTAAGCAGGTACAAACACTAATAACGCGCATACGTACTCAAAACATACGCCAAAGAACGCTACGTCAATGTTGTATGTAGCCCACGATTGTAAATCAAACAAAAATTGTTTAAATACAAATATTCAGAAGTTTATAAACTTTGCGGTATCGAAGAAGTTTGTTTCTAATGTGAGGAACATGGTTAATTAAAAGGAAAATACGAGTATCCTAAGTGCGTGTTGCCAAATTTATTTTCCTTTTTTTTCTCTTGTAAGTAAAATTAAACTCTATTTTGTCTTAAATTGTTTGTTCATGAAATATGAGAGAATACGGTTACCGCTAAACCGTTATAATGGCATATAGTTACTACATACTAAAAATTGGTCTTAAAGATGAATCAATAGTTACAAAAATTCTTGAATTTTCTTTCGCAATTCTCCAGAAATATTTATCTTATAAATTATGTCATTTAAGATGTACTGCTGAACGTTATTATAGTACAACTAAAAAGCATTACAAACCCATATAATGTATATAAACAAAATAACAAACCAGAATGCGTTTTGTTGAAAAGTATAACAACCTTTATAAACTTTCGATGTTTAATTATACATATATCTACGTATATATATACATATATTCATGCACTGACTAATGAAGTGAAATTTTAGCGAAATATGTTTTGGAAGAAAGTAAAAGGCAATGCGAAATTTAATTAACACTTTCACGGACACGTCTTCTTATGCAGTATGTTTAGAGGTAGTTCTTCAAATGCAGGTTAACTGTTTAGCCAATTATGAGACGTGGCGTATGTAAATGAAAGATTCTTCTCTGGAAATTATAGTTATGATAAAATTTAGATATCCGTATCACATAAACTGAAAGAACTTCACTACAACAATAGTATAAAATAAAATAAAATTAGAAATTATTGTTTAGTAATAAAATAAGGTAATTTATAGTGCTTGATATCTAAATCAGAGAAAGTGGTAATGAATACGTAGCCTTCCACCGTCAGAGTCAGTAATAAGCGAACTACTTCTGGAATTGGACCGTGTCATGATGAGATATAAAAAATGAAATAAGAGTAAGAGGAAAAAAAGAAAAACAAAAAGAAATAAAAAGATAAAGAAAAGGAGAAAGAGAAAATGAAAAAAGGGGATGAAGAAAGAAAGGTGAAATAAAGAATAAAAGAAGGGAGACAGAAAAAGGAACAGGAAGAAAGAAAAAGGAAAGAAAAAGAGAAAGGTGGGATCTCGACGTTTCGCCTCCAGCGTAGGAGGCTTCTTCAGGAGCAAACAAGGAGACCAAATTGGCACGGTAACTCGACGGGTAAACCACGCTAGAGAGGTAACCACTTTGAAAGAAAGTCACGGTAAGTCGACGTGTTAACCACGCTAGAGGCAAAAACCTTCTGACGTGTCACACATCTTTCCTTCTTTTACTTTTTATTTGACCTTTCTCTTTTCAACCCCTTTTTTAATTTTTTCCTTTATTTTTATTTTCTTTTTTCCTCTTACTCTTATTTCATTTTTTTTATCTCATCACGACACGGTCTAATTCCGGAAGTAGATCGCTTATTGCAAATAAAATCGTATTGTATTGTGTTCAATATAATGGAAAGTTTGGACTTTGTAACTATTTATTTTTAGTACTTGATTTTTACGAGGTGATATACATTTCATTCACTTTCGTTATCTTCAAAGTCCCCTTGGGAGTGGAAACACCGATCCCAGGGCCTGCCACAAAAGGAATACATTACAAAAATTATGTTAATGTGTACCGTTTATAATACAGCTTCAATCTCCTCTATTGTGTCAAATCTCCGTCTCCTTAACTTGATTTTTAGCTTCTGAAAGCGAAAAAAAGTTGCAGAGAACGAGTACGCTGTATAACGAACAACAGCCATGTTGTTTTTCGCCAGAAATTACAGTATGATGATAGCGATACGTGGTCTTGCATTGTCATGGTAGCAAATCCAGTTATACTTACGCAACTTTTCTTGATGTTCCCTTTTAACCGTCTTAAGACGTCACGATAAATTTGTCCAATCTGGAGACGCGAGCTCCTTGTGGACCATTGAAACAATTATATGATGCTGGTTTTGACTTGATAGGTTATCTTTGACTTCAGATGCATCGTAAAAGTGGCATCCCCGAATGCTTCTTTAAACATTGTGTGTGTTTCTGCGACAGTCTTGCAGAGTTCAAAACACAATTTGATACAAATCCGCTCTACCATCAAATCGACCATGAACAATGAAAATCTGTTCATTAATAACAAGTGTTTTCACTTGCAGTGAGACTGCTTGGCATACTGACTTACAAGGCCGGCATAATTTCACGTAGTATGTTATGTGTCTATCTTTATAACTGCGTTCGTTAAGACGACTGAAATTTCGGAAACGCTTGGGTACCACCTTATAGCTCCAAAAAAATGAGGCATTATTGATGTGATACCTACGAATGAATGAAATACACATAATATGTTTTCCCTTAATAATTTTATTCAAGAATGCTAAATCATATCTAGATTCTAAAAGATCCAAATGTAATCGGCTATAAATGAACTGGCGAAAATCTATTTTAACAATTTTGTAGAAAGTACCGTACGCATTTTAATTGACCGGTTAATAATTTTCATTGTCATACAAAAAGTAACCTTAGCTTATAATTTTGTGGTTTCAGGCGAGCTCTAGTACAGAGGTGTAAGTCAGCTAAAGTAAAGAACCTTATATCATTAGGAGGACAACATCAAGGAGTCTACGGCTTACCAAATTGTCCATCGCTTTCGCATTACACGTGTGATGCTTTACGCAAACTACTAAATCATGCAGCGTATTATAGGTAAACAAATAAATACTAACGCTTGAATTTTTGTATATAAGTTGTTCTCTAGTTGGATTCAAAATTCCCTTGTACAAGCAACATACTGGCACGATCCTGTTCATGAATACGATTACATTAGAGGCAGTACGTTTTTAGCTGACATCAATAACGAAATAAATATCCTTCCAACTTACGTAGACAGACTTTTGGCGTTGGAAAATTTTGTTATGGTGAAATTTGAAAACGACACAATGGTTCAACCTATCGCTAGTGAATGGTTCGGATTTTATAAACCTGGACAGTCGGAGGAGATAATTCCTTTGAACAAATCAGCTATTTATATCAATGTAAGTTGCATACAGAGAACGTAAAATAAATTGTAACTATTGATGGTTGCAGGATAGACTAGGTTTACGTAGAATGGATTCCCAAAGGAAATTGCATTTTTTAGCCGTTCCAGGGAACCACTTGCAATTTGAGTGGAACTGGTTTAAAGAAAACATCGTTGAAAAATTTTTATAAATTTGCATACTTTAAACTACTAAATGTACGTAGTAAATTTTATAAAATAATTATATAAGTACAAAAGCTATTACAATACGTAATTTAATATATGATTTAATTGTATTAATTATATAATACATAAATAAAAAATTACCAATTATGATGTTGCATTATTTATTATTTAGTAATTCCTGGTATGCATTATTTTTATATTTCTAGAAATATCTTCTTTATTATCACCTTTGACAAATGAAATATTTTTCATTTATAGTTAATCGTAGAACAATAATCATTATCCACAAGTTAATACCCGCATTTTCTGCCTTAAATTAGATTTATAAGAAACCGTACAGGTAATAAGTATTTACATTTATCTCTATTGGGGATCACAGGCAAGTCATGTGAAACAGTCATTTTCGTATTCTTTGTAAGGAAGAAGTGATATAATTTAGGGTAAATAGTTTTTGTACAATCTACTAC
Organism: Trypoxylus dichotomus; assembly: GCA_023509865.1. Lineage (NCBI taxonomy): Eukaryota > Metazoa > Arthropoda > Insecta > Coleoptera > Scarabaeidae > Trypoxylus > Trypoxylus dichotomus. Next base: position 38,003,222 of record CM042074.1, on the reverse strand, counting down.
CCTAATATAATAATAATGTATATTATATATACTCCGATTGTGGTAAGTGCTGGGTGAATTGAGTAGCTTAATAACTTCCACTGGCAGTCCCAAGCCTGGATAAAGGAGGAGGATTGTCAGGTCAGATTAGCTCCCTACCTGGAGGAAAAAAGGTAACTTAGCTCACAGAACCAAAGATATGCCTCGGAACTGGACTGAAGAGGCATAGATAGAAAACGAGTAATAGCCTCTACACGTGGTAGGTAGAGAGGAAGAAGAAGGTATATAAGTTCAGAAACCTTTAACACTTATGTGATTCAATTACTGTTTCTAAATGTATTTTCATATTATAGCAACTCTGAAAGTTAATTTTGTCAATAGTTTGTAATTCAATATTTTAATTACATACCATAAAATAATACAACATTTCTGAGTCACGAATGTGCTGTTACAATACTTTGTTGCAAAAATTTCATGACTTCGTTATCTACCCAAATAATTTAGCTTAGGTTAAAATGTTTGCACCTATTTATATTTTGCTATTTTCTGTTGGATATACCATATTATCTCAGGGCTTAACAACTATGTTTAATAAATTTATATTAGTTTTGTTCATAACATATTTCTATATACCTTCCACATCACAAAGTAATAATTCATCGACACCTGTTGTTATATGGCATGGATTAGGTAAGTGAATATTAAAACTGCTTGTACCAACCGATTGCTCCATCTAAAATTTTAATTATTTTATCCCACATTTATGTATTATTAATATTTAGGAGACAGTTGTTGTAAACCAAACGGTATAGGCATGCTTATTAAAGAGATAGAGGCTGTCATTCCAGGATTATATACACTATCAATAAAAATAGGGTCAACAGAATTAGGAGATACGTGGAACAGCTTATTCCTACATCCTGATGAACAAGTTATTAGAGCTTGCAGAATTATATCTCTAGATCCAAATTTAAAAAACGGTTTCCATGCTATTGGATTTTCACAAGGAGCTCAATTGATGTAAGTAGTAGTTATCTCTGTATGTGCATGCGCTAACAATTCATTTTCAGACGTGCATTGATACAAAGATGCCCAGGTGCCAAAATAAAGAACTTTATATCATTAGGAGGGCAACATCAAGGGGTTTATGGGATACCAATGTGCCCAAAATGGTTATCTGCCGTATGTGGATTTCTTAATAATGTAGTTAACTACATTGTTAAGTGGAGGTACGTCTACAATATTAAGAAGTGTTCTCCTTCTACAGTTTTTCGTAGTCAAGTCTATTTATTGTTGTAAAAAATTTTGGATAGTTTGGTTTTTGAAATTCGTCGACGATCAAGGTACAGAAATGTAATTTAATCATTATACAAATTGCTAGTGTAACTTCCACAAATTTTAAAATCATATCAATTCTTGATTACTTTTTTCATGGTTATCTATTTCATTTCAGAAGTTTTGTTTGCATAATTAGTATTTTAATGGATTGGTTTCCTCGATATTGGAAATTTTGTAAGATTGAGAAGTGCTTGAATTTCCGTTTGAAATAGGGGTATTCACGTGTTGTAAATGCGATGTCGTTTAAATCGTTTAATTTTGTACTTACAATAGGAAGGCCTGATGAGACTGAATATGATATTGCTTAAAAGCATTACATTGCTTGCTTGTAGAAAATAATGTGACAATTCTGTATTGGTGAAAACCAGCAACAAGTCGGTTTCAGGAATTTCACAGACCGTACTTGCCAAGTACTCACCCAGTTACCGTGGATTTAGTAATCAAGGCTTTGTATTTTAAATTATCTTGGAAATGAAAAGTTATTTTATATGCAGCACTCGCCATAAATATAGATAGGAATAAGTAATACATGAGCGTTACTATAAGAACAACAAAATTATAGAAATATTTTCTTTTTATCCCATTTATTCATTTATTTCTTATTTTTCGCTTCTTAGTTGTTCATTAAAATATCCGTTTTCTGCATTAATAACCGCGGCATGGACTTTCTACGTTTTTTAAATATATAAATTTGACAATTCTCGAAGTATCGTTTGCTAGGTATCTTGTATTTTTTCCCACATAGCCCTTGAGATTTATTGCTTTCACTCCACTTCATCCCAAATGAACTTGATGGGCGACAGGTCTGGGGATTGAGAAAACTAGATCATTTTTATCAATGCCCTCTCCTCTTGCTTTTCTACTAAGGAGCCTATACATACTCTCGAAGCGTGTTTTAAATTGTTGTCCGTCTGGAAATTATTTTCGCAACTTATATTTAAATATTTTCCCCCCAATTTTTGACAATTTGCGGACTTGGTTGCTACCAAAACAGTCCCAGAGAAACATTCTACTAGTTCCACGTTTAATAATTATAACAATAATTTTTCACTTTTACGTCATCACCCATAAACTCGCCTTTTGTCGCGAAATGTTAAAGTTTTGACTCCTCTGTCCAGTGTGATAGTTCTTTGTTAAAATTATTCAGCATGCACTATGGTTATCTCATATATTGTGGGCGTTATTTGAATTTTTGTAGTTTATAAGGATTTTGGAAGTTGGTTCCGTAAATATTTAAAGAATGAAAGTAATAAATAGTCATATTTAATACTTGGAAGAAGATACGTATCATTATTCTATATTGAATCTATCTATTCTTTTGCTTTGCTCAAGTTACAAGACACAGTATCCCCCAGGGATTTCTCCTGCATTAAGGAAAAAACCTAAAACTGAAGTCCTATTATCACAAAAAAAATGAAAAGCGACACGTGATTATTATTATAAAATAGAGTTTCAGAGATTACGCAAATTGGTTAAGGGAGGCATTAGTTTCACCCTCTAGCTCATACGTTCGAAGCAGCGAACTTAGCCTTATGAAGGACTCCCACTAAGGAGGGCGCTACCACTATTCCTGGTAAAGTTTACGAGGCCACTAACGAATACAGTAATCCAACATCGATAGTTGCTTCTGCTACATTATTCTCAGGTGTTTTTCTACCGGAGTCTCTGGACTTTGATCTTCCCGATATAGATTCTAGCTTCCCAGGGTTGTGTTTATAATTTGCTTTGGTGGATGAAGTAATACAGTGCATCAAAAGTTTAAAGAATACATTTACAGCTGCTGACGATAACATTCCTTGCTCTTTTGTGAAGAATTGTGCTACTATATTGGCTACTCCTCTATGTGTGATCTTTAGTCTAGCCGTAGACACGTATACGTTTCCTGATATGTGGAAAGTAGCCAGAATTTACCCTACACGGATATAGATTTCCTGATATGTGGATATGTGGTAGCCAAAATTTCGCCAATTTTGAAATAAGGTGATAGTTTCAATATTAGCAGTTACAGACTTGTTGCTGTATTTTCTTCTTTCAAACTCTTAATTTATAAGTATATTTGTTATGGTAATAAATTGTATATCTCTGCACCTCAGTATGGCTTTATATCAAATAGATCTATTGTGGCTAATCTGGTGCAGATTTTCTAAACAGTAGCTGAGACTGTAGATGGATATTAGTTATACTGATATTCCTCGTTCATTCAACGTGATTAATCATCCCAAAACTATTGAAGAACCTGAGTCGTTTTGGTGTCGGCAGAAATTTTCTAGGCTTAATACGATCGTATCTTCTAAACATAACTAATTATGTTTACTTTAATGGCTTTAAATTTCGATGTTTTTACTCCACTTTTGCAGTGCCTCAGGGATCAAACCTGGGCCCATTGCTCTGTAATATATACATCGATAATCTGCTAAAATTTATTAGGTGATTTTATTAGTTTATGCCGACGATACCAGGTTGTTAATCCTTCACTGATGTTAACTTTTTACAACGTAATCTGTGCAAGATTCATACCTGAGCAAGATTCGTGCCTGGGGCCTCCGCATAATAATCTGAAAGTAAACATAAATGAATGTTTCTTTATGTCTTTTACAAGAAGAGTGTATAGAATCGATTCTCAGTATTATATTAACAGTATTAATATTGCCCGCCAGTCTTATATTAAAGATTTAGGTGTAATATATGATGAAAAGTTTACCTTCTCTAGTCATGTCTCAGACGTTACGACAGCTGCTTCTAAATTATTAGGATTTATTTTTCCCATTTGTAAGGATTTTACTAGCCTTGATGCAAGACTCTTTTCTTCGTTTATGCGGTTTCCAAGCATGAATACGCTTGTGTAGCTTGGTACCCTTACTATAATCTTCTTGAACTGATTCAGCGAAATTTATGAGGAATACCCTACAAGAAGCTAAGTGAGGGGTATGACTTTGTTAAGCTTGTCGAGAGAGGAAATCGCATCAGTGGTATATTCAATATAAATATTATCACTGGAAGAATTGTCGCAGCTAGTTTGTTGTTTGGAGTTCATATCCTTGTACCATGCCTGGAATTAAGATCGTACAAACCGCTCCGCATCCCTACAGCTCAAATGAATTTATTCTGGCAAGCACTTCAGCACTCAGGAAGAAATTTTAATACTTTCAACTAAGCTTTTCCTTAATTTTTCATTTCCTTTGTATGCATTGCGCTATTGATATTCGTTTATCTTTTATGATATTTACTGTATAGATTATTATTTTGTCTACTTCTGGATATTTATCTATTAAGTATTTAATAAATTTTTATTATTATTATTATCATCATAGTGAAAAACATTCTTCTGTTGAGTACTACGCGCAAACTGTCCAACTGTGGCATATTAAGAACAAGTTGTATTTCTGCCTATGTAAGCTTTCAGAATACTAGCATTCAGTATGTATGAAAAAGTGGATAAAAATAGGAACAGTAACTCTTTAAAAAGAAGACCATGGACGTTTTAGAGATTTTCAGTTTTCATTTCCATCTAAATGTTAATCAAACTGTTTTAAAAAGCCAACTTTTCAAGCTAGCATAAAATACCAAAAGCATCGAAATAACCCTTAAATTATTTGAAATCAATCAGATGTGCTGAAAATTAAAAAAAAACCTTGCCAATTATCTTTCGATGAATAACATACATGTCTTTAAAAATTTAAATCTTGTTATAGAAACTAAGAACTACATTTTTATTTACTTTACTGTTGCTATTGTAATACTTATAATATACAATGCGTATTGCTCATTCTGACACACACGCTAGAATAAGATAAAAATATCCCAAGAAATACATGTGTATGTACATATCTATGTATGTACATGGGAACATCAAGACCTTGAATTCTCTTAACTTCTATTACGTAGCATTAGATAATTATTGTTGTTAGTTGTAATAATAAATATCTTATAAAGAGATATAAAAAACATTTAATTTTAATTGATATAATAATACTTATTTTACTTTCTTAAATACCTATTTTTTAGTATCTGAACATCCGCATTCTTATAATAATGAATTAATTTGATACGGCTTGCAACGTTTTCCGACAATTTCATATAAATATACTTTTCATCTTTCAACAAAACTAAACTTTTAGCTGGATTCAATCACTGTACGTACCGTTCACGTATTGGCATAATGCACTCGATGAAACAGAATACATTAAACATAGTACACTCCTGGCTGAGATAAATAATGAAAGAGAAATAAACACAATATACACAGAAAGACTGACGAACATAGACAACTTTGTTATGGTGAAATATGAGCATGACGAAATGGTTATACCTATAGAATCTTCATGGTTTGGATTTTATCAACCTGGACAAGACAGGAAAATCTTACGATTTAACGAGTCCCGCATTTATCAGCAGGTGAGTTGCCTAAAGATTATACGGTCGTGGCGCGACAATTATTATAACTTTTTACAGGATCGTTTAGGATTACATGGAATGGATTTAAAAAATCAATTACATTTTCTGTCGTTACCAGGAGGCCATGTAGAATATGAACCCAATTGGTTTAAAGAAAATATTATAAAAAAATTTCTTGTCCAAACAATTACATAAGAACTCGTATGATTGCATTAACGTAATGTACTAGATTTGTAAATAAAAGTATTTCTCCAGGAATATTTATTAAACTATTAAGGGTTATTCACGACGGCCGCCTTTTAGATATATTTATAGAAATGAATATGGCTTCAGAAACGAGTGCTTTCGCAGTAGCCTACGGCTCGGTTACTATCGATATAAAAAATAATTTGTTTGATTATTTTGGTGATGTATAATGGCGCAAAATTCGCTGTTGTTTTGTGTCATTAGTAGTTTGGGCAAAGAGGGCAAGTTCCAGTGCCGTGCGAAGAACAACGTGGAGGGGTGAAACGCGCGGCTCGGAGAATCGAACACACGTATCAAAGCACACTTGTTCAGTATATTCGACTGGTCGTTGTGAGAGCTTGTCAGTACACACATACTTAGAAAATGTCGCATTTAGGTACGTTTCGAAAACAGCGTACTTCGAATAAACTAGAAAACGTAATAGCGAATATGCCGGATTTAGAATATGAAGGCGATAGAATTAAATGTGTAGAGTGCGATAACTAATTAACGTTTACCAACAGGTGGAAGTGTGAAAGACACCTAAAAAGTATAAAACATCGTTCTGCAATCGGTGGCAAACGATACAGCGAACAATTAATATTTGATATAGGTGTTTGTTTTATTTTATGTAATGTACCGCTTACTTTATTAAACCAATAAGCATTTGCCTCCTTTTGGAGCAAGTATTTAGATTATACATTACCAAGTCAGACATCGTTAAGAAACTTTATGCCATCTGTTCGCGACTATGTTGATGGAAGAATTAAATAAGAATTGAAAGATAAGAAATTGTGGTTATTTGTGGACGAAACAACCGATGGCAAAAACATTCTGTGATGAATGTGATGGCACGTACAATGAAAGAGTTTGAACCGTCATCCTCTCCCTCATCTTACTTGCTTCCAAAAGAGTTGCAAAACGTGCTGGTGATGAAATTTTAAAAGTGGTGTTGAGGACATTGAACAAATTTCAAGTTTCAACAACCCAACTTTTAATGTTTGTGAGTGACTGTGCCGCTAACATGCTCTCCTTAGGCCGATCTCTTTAAGAAGAGAGTGGAATCTACTACATGTAACATGTAAAATCAATGCTTTAAACTTTGTGGGTTTAATGTTATCCACGAGTAAATGCTTTATTAGGTCATACAAAGGCAGTATTTCTAAAGTCTCCAAAACGTACAGAAAGATTTCGCGAACTGTCGGTTAAAGGCTGCGTTTGACTATTGCCAATATTTCGATGATGTAACGAAGATAGTTTTACAATTCGATCCGAGACACGCCAAAGCTATCAAGAAAAGTCAGAAAATGTTCAAGATAGTCAGGTAAAATGTGATTTAGAAAGCATTCGCAAGAACTACTATGGACTAGAGGAGGGAATTGAAAAATTACAAAATGATTCGATGTCGTTTGTGGATACTGTTCAAATTGTGGATGATGCTCACTCGCACTTATGTACGGCGGAAGGCGAAAAAGATGAAAGTGTAATACGAAAATGTGAAAGTGTTATTGACATCGATTCAAATTTTCTCATACTAAGACAAATTTGTGAAGGTGCATCAAAGGATCCATTAAGTTGTCACAAGGATTACTTCAAATTTACAAATATAATCATCACTCGATGTCGAACGGTCGTTTTCATTATTAAGAAATATTCCGCGCGCCGTACTCGTTTAACTGAAACAAGAGTGGAAACATATTTAATGATTCTAATATTTAATAGATGCCACCCAGTTTGTAATTTCGTGGAAACTTCTTAAAACAGTAAGTGTTTTGGCACGTTATATAATATATTTTTTAACATTATTTTATGTGAAAACATTCCTGCGTCCGCATCGCCTATGCTCACTCATAAAGATCACTATCATAAATGATGCAAGTACGTAAACGTTACTGAGCACTTGTGTTAATACGATCACTCGGCCTCTCCACGTCGTTCTCCGCACTGCACTGTAACTCGCCCCACTTTGGCAAGACTAGTCATTAGCATGCCTTCCAGTGCACTCAGTCGTGGCAGGTGAAAATATGTTGGTTTATTTGGGAAAGGGGCGTTCTGCGTCTAATAATGTGGTGTTCGCGAATTTAAAAAGGTCGTTCCCGTCATATTTGCGCTCTTCTTTTCCAGTTAAACTCTAAACTATAGTTTAAAACTCGGGATTCTTATAACCGTACACAATTTATTGTTTTATCGTTTGAAAATCTTCCTATAATATCTGTTAGATTTCCTAACGAGGTTCTGAGGTAATCTACTATATTTAGCGTTTCATGTAATGGTAGCTTGGTGTTCTCTAATTTGGAAATAGTATCTAAAAGAATTTAATAATTTTCAGAAATTTGCTCTATTTGAGTAAGGATTTTGGTATGTGAAACCAGCCGCTAGCTTACTGAAATTGGTTGGGCTTCTTGCGGATCTAAATTTACGACATAAGGTTTAATAATGTGTAAAAATTTCTCATAATATAAAATAGCTTAAAGCCATGTTCCCGTCGTCGTCAATACTGTCTGTGGTAGATAAAGAATGCCCAGACAAGCCTGTTTAATCTCACGTATGTGTTTTGAAGATTTAGTATAAACTGTTCTGGTAGAAATTATAAATTGATCTACTTTTGGATAACTGTTTCTAATAAATTGAGCTAGAAGTTGACATGCATGGAGCAAACAATAAAAGTACCATTGCAGTGTAAGACTGCGCTAACAAGATTCATTAGTCGACTGGGCGTCTATCAGGATACAGTAATTTATGCCCTTGCAACGATAATGGGAAAACGTAGCTGATATATTCCACTGCGATGAAACCAAATTTTTTTACAATCGTGCCCCATTCCTCAAAAAGTCACGAACCGTCACTACCAATAACTGGTATTTTGACATATTTTGAAGTTATATACCTTTATTACAATTTCGCCCAAAAACCAACGGAAAAAACATCATCAAGTTATAACGAATTTAATGTACTATTTTGACGGAAATAATAAAACGTAATACTTCTCAAACAAATCATAAACTACTAAGTTTCTACTATCGACCGATCAAACACTATGCGTAATGATAACTATAACCTCAGGAGAATAGAAATATAAAAAAATCAACTCAAACTAAATTGAATGAGATAGGTAATAGATATGTGAAAAATAATTCATTCTATCTGTGTTGGTGTTCTTTGGAAATGCAGCGGGCAATATTTTGCCGCAAATAAAAATAACCAATCCATATTCGAAGGAAGAAAGGTGATTTTGAGTAGTTTCTTTGTAAATTAAATACATTCAAACGAATAAAAATTGTTTCGTTGCCACAAGAACAAACCAAAAATGATTTACATACTACATTGTATATCACGAAAGCTTTTAGAAAGCGGCAACCGTGGTGATCGAAGTGCCGATCGTATCGTACTCGCGCAGATATATGTGTACATACGCCAGTGCCGGTTAATTTTACGGCGGTAAAAAGACGTTGGATACATAATCGGTAATTTATTTCACCTTGAATACAAAGATACCCGGAAAGGAGTTGCAGTGGTGACAGCATGCTCGAATAACGTAATTTTGTAAAATCGTTTGTTGAACAAGTTACGACATATAATTTATGTCCGCATACAAAGATTTACACAAACAAATAATAAGTTCATTGATCAATTAATATTTCACAGAAGGTGTAATATTCGTTCTTTTCTCCATTTTCCTCTTCCAGTTACGAGGAAACGCTTCCTTCGCGACTTCCCTTTCCTGTTGAAACACTGACATTTTTTGCAGCGCCATTATGAGGAGACTTGCGTAAAAATTAAGGAATAAATTATATATATAGGTAAATATTACATTTTTGAAAATTTCAAAATTTTCCAGGTCGATTTTCATTTCTGTTTCCACGTTTTATCCTATTATACAAAAACTAAACACAGTTATAAGTATAAGTAAGCAAGAACAACGAATTTATCATTCGATATTTAAAGAAAAGAATTTCGAAATTTAATTGAACTATTCAGCAACGATGGTTATTCTGTATCATTCTTGAATAGGATCTTTTCTCTACTCCCTTACCGCCTCTCCTACTTGGGCTGGATGTTACAGGTACGGCTGGGAATGATACTACCGCTCCAATCACATACAGCAAATTTTCGTTTATCCCCAACTTGTCTCAAAATTAACTAATGTTTCAGAAAACGTTAACCTCAAACTTCCTTTTTATAATAGAATAACTAATACAATTTTTTTAGCTCACTTAAAGATAAAACTGAAATCCAATTTAATATATTCTGTCTCTTGCAATGATTGCGAGTTATTATATATTGGACAAACCAGTACTTGGTTACCAACAAGGCTGGGCCTTCATGCTCCGTGTATTCGTAACAACAAAATTAGATGTACGGTAGTATAAGCAAACAACATTTACCTAATTTTGAAAATGTAAATATTTTAAGCTTCGTTAGAATCACGAAAACATGAAAATTTCTAGAAATGGTTGAAGCAACCAAAAATCAAAACTCAATCAATTTTCGATCAGACACAGAAAATTTAATATTTAAATGAAACCAATTTTATGTATATTTAGTTGTCTATGTGTCATGGATTGTATTCCTTACAGTTGCCAGGATTGATTTCTTTAGTAAATTTAAATTTTAAATTTTGATAGTTGACAATCTTAATTATTATTGTCCCAACCGCACAGTGTTCATCTTCCACAGGTTTTAAAATGGCCTGTTTTTAATAGTTGAAAAATTTACTTATTTTCTCAGTTGACATGATATTTATCATACACTGACGATTTATTTAGATCTTTTCAACACATTATTTATAAAGGAACATTGTTGACTCAGTGTGAGTTCATGTCACAGTGTAGAAAAACACTAAACGGAACCAATTCCGCAAATACAATAACTTTATTAAACAATGTCTACCAGTTTCGTGTACATTTACACATCATCAGGCCAAGACACTCCAAAAAAGGACCATAAAATCAAAATAAATGAGAACAAGACCATTGGCAGGATTACTGCAGTAAAATTAACGGTAAAAACATAAACTTAAAATTGCATAAGCACGTACAGAACAAGTTAAAATGCCAAAAAATAGGGCAAATCAACAAGAATCACTAGAAAGTCTTGTTGACTTGTCCTCTTTTTGACGTTTTAACTTTTTGTGTACATTCTTATACAATTTTAAGGTTGTGTTTTGGCCAGAAAAGGACTATAAAGTCAACTCAGATGCAAACAACGCTATTAGCAGTATCACGGCAGTAAAATTAACAGAAACTACTAACTTTGTAGTAGTTCTTGTTAACTTGCCCCCTTTTTAACATTTATTTGTTTGCATATGATTTGATATTATAGTCCTTTTCTCGAGTGCCTTGGCCTGATGATGTGCAAATCTGCATGAAATCAGTAGCCTCTGTTTAATAAAATTATTTGACTTGCTGCAAGATTGATTCCATATTTGTCTAACTTTTAAGAAGAAAACGTTTATAAATTGTAACGTCTTGTAGTAACCCTACTGAAGCTAGTGAACAAATAGAGAAATGCTTTAAGAAGTAAGTTGGTTCTTATTATTTGTCGCAATCTAACATTTTGCGGTTATCGTAATTAAATATAATTCATTTACTTATGATTGCCATAAAATAATGAACACGCAGTAAGCAAGGTTATAATAGGAGCATTTCATGTAAGCATAATAACTTTTGTTTCTTACGCGTTTAGCTAAAATCCTTTGTTTAAAGAATATCTGTATTATTTGGGGGTTGCTTTGTCCTATCATATCCCACACATGTTCTATTAGTGCGACAAATAAGAAAGCTATAGTAAGCGATCAACATTAATATTATCCAGAAACTCAATAGAAACCTCCATAGTACGTGATCGCACTTTATTTTGATAAAAAATTGTTGAAAAATGGTTCAAGAACATTGCTGACGTAGCAAGTCGCGTTTAAAGTTCCTTAAATTATTACTTCCATGGCAAATAGTTCCCACAGCATCAAAAATTGAGTATGTATAAAGAAATCCCCAAATTTCTTCTTTCTCCGAGACGTCTTCTGACCATTATGATGCTATAAACAAAATCAAGATTCATCGCTAAAGTCTACTCGATTCCATTACGTTGGGTAATCGCAAGGAAATTGTAAATTTATCATTTAGTTACATCACTCTAACCATGCAAAGTTATGCCGTGAAGTTAGAGGTAAACCAGAAAATGGTTGATGGGATCTAAGCCGAAAAGAGCGAATTATTTTAAATGCAGATCGTATGGAGATTTATTGATTAATTTCACCAATTTATCTTGTTGACGAGAAATGTTCCCTAAGAGTCACAAATCGAAGAGCATGATCCTCACGTTCAGTGTCATGCTTTGGACGACCGGGGCGTAAACGTCATCGCGCCTTATTATTTCCTGCTCATCTTCTCTAATATAGACCTTTTGGAGCGACATTACATCCTATACAATTAGTGAAATTACGAATGCGTAATCTAGTCTCTCGTAGGTCCATTATTCTGTCACGTTCCAACACAGGTAATTGATGAAAATTTGTACGTTGTATATAATCTTTCACTCTACAAGAACTAAATACAGGTATAAGCTTACTTATGCCACAAATAAATTATGACAACAGAAAAACAAAATATGTCTGTTTGTACGAATAATATACATAACTTCTAAAAATGTCAGTGAAATATATATAAATTGAAATAGCAGTGTATACACGGTTAATATATTCCTCGTTTTTTTTCGACGTTAAGATAAGTAGAATAAATGGGAAAATATGCGAAAAATATATCGCACTCCATTAAGCAATAAAATACTAAATGAAATTCCCGGTGCCTAATGACAGAATACACGTAATGTACTTACTTAAATAAGTAATACGAATGATTATACGAAGTAGAAACACACAAAACATGTGTATGAAAACAACGACGTTGAACAAAGTTCTTTGCACAGCAACAGAGTGAGCGAAAGAGGAAAAATACGCGAGCAGCTGAATAACTCATTCAATCATATTTGCTTTTCAGTGATGCTTTATGTTTTTGTGAAATTTTTCAATCAGCGTTGTCGTCCATTAGTTATACGGGCACAAGCAGCAACAGCAGTAGCAGCAGCACAGCCGCTTACGTTTCGGCTAATGCATTCCATCCCGCCTGAATGGTAGCAGAACAAGGAGATTTTACATAACGATATTTGCTTTGCGCTGGAATAAGGGCGCATTTTGCTTGCCTTAATCAGACTAGTTTAGTTAAAAAGAACGGAGAGCGTAAAAAAGCTTTTGTTGTATTTTGACGACTCTAGACAATGAGAATATAGGGTAATTTAAAATTATGCTTCGAGGTCTAACTCCCACCTAATCTTTTTTCCAGTGCTGCTTCTCTCGCTTACATTCTGTTTCGTTGTTCGCTCGCTTTACAAAAAAGAAAAAAAAGAGTAATTGAAATATTAATCAATGAAACAAAAGGTGATCGAAAATTAACAAGTTCCCTAAGTGCAGCAAACAATTGCTAATGGAGACTGTCTGAAGTTTCGAGCAGGAGTAACTTTAGAAAATTTAATCCAGAGGACAAAATATAATAATAATAATAATACTTTATTGCCCAACAGATAAAAAATATCCAATTACAAAGCAAAATTTAATAATGAATGTACACATGTAAAAACGTTACGTATAAGTAAATATAAAGCTAAGATAGATCAAACTGCAATAAACGTATAACTAGAGACCGGATTATATGCAAAGTGCAAAAATTTAATTAAACTTACTTATTATATTTTACGTCTATATGTAGATGTATTACACTGATTAAAGTTAATTATTATAATAAATAAATTAAATGAAATTTTTACACTTTGCTTATAATCCGGTCTCTACTTACAACTAACTACAATGAGAATATAGGGTATATGACTATCTACAGTCACATCCAAATTGCTTTAATTTAACTTAAAAAAAACAGTTCACCAGTGGTTAAGAAGAGAAAAGGAGAACGGAAAAAGAATTCAGCTATGTACAATGCATCTGCAGTTTACACATTGTCAAAAGAGGCGGTAAACTGCAGGTATGTATATCTAACTCAACAAATTCCAGAGTTGAAGCTGTTACACATTCTATGTATTGAGGACCTGATGGCGATATTTTTTCTGGGTGCAAAACAGTAAAATATATTTGTTTGCCGAGATCCTGAACGTGGTACAAGGAAATTTTTTTTACACAACAACTTAGGGACATCAAGACCCATTATTAAGTAAAGTAAATAGGAATTTGTACCCAGCTTGTTTTCGACGTAGTTCCAAGGAATCAATATTAAATATCTCTAGCAGAGTACTGTACTAATTCCTTGTATCGGGTAAGTATTAAACTTTTCCAAAGTATAAGAACTTCAAACACTTTCTTTGAATCTGGTCTAGAAGATGTATCTGAGAGATTTATATAGGTGACCAGACGAAGGACGCATACTCCAGTCGAGCCCAAACAAAAGCGACATAAAGAGGAACAATGTCTATTATAGAAGAAAATGGCCGTGTAACACGTATAATGAATCCCAACATACTAATCGCTGATGTACAAATATTGGATATATGCTCCGTAAAGGTCAGTTTTAAGTCGAAGACGACACCCAAGTCTCTTATAGAGGTTTCTCTAGGTAAAGATTATAGATGGTTTTGATAATTGGAGTTGTCTTGCGAGTGTAGGTGACAATTTTGCGTTTTTTCACATTAACTGTTAGTTTGTTGTTCATACACCACGTGTGGAATATATTAAGTTGGCTTTGCAAATAATTGCAATCCTTGTATATAATTTTATTTTAAGATATGATAACAAGTAATCGAACCTTTGTCAATTAATTTGTATATAGCACAGTAACTATATACGCAGTGCAATCTGAGTTAATTGGATATAATAGCATTAAGAAAGGAACGAAGATAAATGGTAGCAGTGAATTAATCATTAGTACATTTACATAGAGTCTGCTACTATATTTCTTCTTTTTCACTTCAGGTTTCAGACAATTTACCTGTTACGATACCCATCCTTTATTTGGTCTGCTTACATTTCTTCTTCCTAAACATCCATAAAATTTCGCTCTAGCTGGCAACCTCGTCACTTGCATCCATTCTACGTGTTCCTTTCACTTATTTATGTTTTCCTTTATTCATTTATGTCGAAGATGTTTAGTTCTGTTCTTATATCTACATTTCTTATTCTACCAGATCTAGTGCAACCTACTACTCTTCTTAAGAATTTCATCTCGTGTCTGTATTCTGCTTCCTTGTTTTTTTTAGCGTATAAGAAGGTTGGCATTGCTATCGTGTTGTAAAATTTTATTTATGCATCCTTTCTTGTTTTGTCTTTTAATGTTCTACTGATTGTTCACAAATATGTGTGAATTTATTCAGTTCTTTTTCTATGTCTTTGTTTCGATCATAAGATACATCTCAGCCCCTAAAGTGTTTCACCTATTCCAGTACAGTATCGTTTATGACTATTTTTGTCCTAATTGAATGTTTACCCAGGAAAACCATGGTTTTGGTTTTATTTACCGATATTTTCATTTCATAGTTTTGGCAGATTTTTGTAATGTATACAGTGTCGGTCAGCTAATTAGGGGCATAAGACATACACACGATAAGTTTCCAATAAATCTGAACCATGTATATTTACAGGACCGAATTTTATTCCATATCAATGTTAACACTCTGTCTACTTACCGAAACAAAAAAAAAGTAATATAATACTTTTTCTCAGAAAAATAAATAACAGAATTTGTTTCGAAACCATCAAATAGTGCGTCAACTAAGTAAGAATATTATATTATATTGCATGATACTGATTCAAACTGTCTTATATTTCATTAAAATTTTGTAGGATATCTGTTATTTCTTATAATTGCTTCACACCGGAATTAGCATAGATTGAATTAATTGCTTACAACGCTCGAATGTTATGTTTTGTCAAGCACCCTCGGCGGCTGTGTACGGATCGTCTAAATTTTTATAAGTTTTTTGTTTTACAACACCACAGATTTTCAATGAGGTTGAGGTCAGGGCTACAACAAGGCATAAAATGTGAATATACACATTTTTATCATTCATACCATATTTTCTCCCCTGTGCTTAATGATTTTGGTTGCATAACGAGGGTTGAACTCTTAGTTGGAAGGGCGGCGAACATAAACGCGACCGTCAGAATAGATCCAACATTTCAATGCCTGTGTTCACGGCTGAATTTTAATCGTATTTCGCGATTCTCCGCATTAACCAACGGCTTCTTACGGGCTGCTCTATCATAAAGATTTACTTGTAAACGACGTTGGCCGGTACTCACAGATATTGGTATATCTAGTTCTGCATTAATTTGACATTGAATTTGTACAGCAGATTGGAATTTATGTTTCTTAGACAGCCCAGCTATTCTCCTGTTCACAGATGTTTTCTTCGGTTGTACTCTTCGTGGTACAGTATCTGTTGTCTGATGCTTTTCAAAATATTTTACAGCATGTTTAACAATTGTTTTTGAACACCTCAGATGCGTCGCAATTTTTCGATACGATCACCTTTGTTCCCTCAAAGTCATTACTTTTTTTTGTTCCGGCCTGTAACTCTTTCGTTTTCCTATGATTAGCATAATTTTTATCTTCTAATATCGCTTTGACAATACGCTACGACATCTAGTATAACGGTCTACCTTAAAATTTCTGCTTATTAATCCACTTACATGTACGAATTCACGAGCGTGGGTATTGTTAACAGTTCCGCCAACTAATATTATTGTATAGTGAGCTAATTATGAGTTCACCGGATTATAGTCGCACATAAATGGGGGAAGTACCCCATCATATATTCAATGAATTTCTGACACGCCTCTTCAAGCATACACGATTTATAAAATTTTATCAAGTTGTCCATAATTATCTGGTCGCCACTCTGTATATCTTCTTGTAGATCATCCTCTGTTTCTGTTACAACACTTATTTTTTCCTTTATTGACGTGCTGTTGATATTATAATAAGTAAGTAAAATAGCAGTGAAGGATTTTTTTTAAATTAGATTTTAAAAGAAATATTTGAAGCCGTTTGCTAATTTTTGAGCCATGCAATTCGTTAATTAATATAATTTATGATTCCACCTGATATATTTTTTGTTTATTATTTTCAGGTTGCGCTGAAACTATTAAATATTTGGGTTTATTAAAATCATGGACTTCGTCTGCACAGAATAACAGGAAAGTTTTTTATACTTTTGAATATCATGGAGCGTTGAGAAGAAGCTAAACACGTCTTAGAAAGTTTAATATAATATGTTTTGATTAATCTTAAGCAAAAAATGGCAAAAGCGTTCCAGAAATCGTACTTTTTTAAGCAAGTGACGTAAGGTTTGCCTGAACAAAGACATACAGCTACCTATGTAAGTACGCAGTAAGTGTTTCGAAGAAATCTAGAACGAATCGTTGAAGATTGTTAGTGCCTTTCGAAAAGGCCTTTTTAAAATCTAAAGGCTACGTGTACTAAAATGTGTGGCTACAATACCTGCAACGAAAATTTGGAGTTTTGCAACAGATGTTGCTCAATAAAAGTTCACAACGTCGATGTCGCAAAAAGCCCTATTTTTATTTTAATTTTTCTGAAACAAAATACACTATTTTGCAATTGTTGCGAATTTATTACACAATGTTTTTCTACTTTACGTGTGTTAGAATAAAGTAAGAAGCAGTTTTTACCATGAAAGATTACCGCTGATGAAGTAGTAGTTGAAGTCGGCTAGTGTACAACAATTGAAATCGTTAATGTGGAACAAAGGAGTAACTTAAAGATAATGGAATAGGCTTAGTGGCGTTTTGATGATAGTTTCGGTCACAGTATGTACAAATAAAACTATAAGACGGATATACTAAACTTGTGCTATTAAAATTACTAGAAATTGTGAGTGAAAGAGACTAGTGACTTAATTCAAGGCGTTGGTTGATCCCAGTCTGCAGATTAGTAATTACGCATCTACTCCACATCAAGAGTAGTTTAATGCAATTTCAAACTGAAATAGTTAAATGTGACTCACTTTAGTGTTTTTATTACTTCAGCTTATTTGTTACTTTTGGGATACGTATGAAATTGCACTACAAATTTTATCTACGTAAGAAAATGTAACTGCAATTTAGATCTGTCATTTTTATTTTCCAACTAATGCATAAATGATTAAGTTTGCTTATTAAATGTAATAATTATTTAAAAGACACCGCCAAATCAAGAATTGTATTCGTATTAAAAAAGCTAAATTATTATAATTATTGTAAAACATTACATCTAAGCGGCAAGGTTACTTCTGTAGTGTATATATCTTTGTGTAACTAACCTTTACAGAAACAAGTAGCATCAATGTGCGGTTGCCTAAGGAAATAACGGAATAATTTAAGCAATGACCTCATACCTTTCACTATACACTTCTTAATAGCAACGTATTATACCATATTACAAGAAATATATAATTTTGTAAGAGACATTCTAGAACTAATTAAATACTAAACTGAACAACAATAGTTCAATAATTAAATTTCTTTGGTTCCTTGTTTGAAGAAATATTAACATACTTGTTTATGTTATTCTCCTTCCGGTTTGAAGCAATTAAACAATTAATATTGTTTAGTTTTTTGTTAATGTGTTAATGGTAATGTTAAACTGTACGCTGATAAAATATCCTGCAAATTTATCTTGCAGCAAGTTGGCTATTTGACGCCACAACTAATCATAAAAAATTCATTTGAAAATTAAAAACTCTTGTAAAGAAAATTTTAAATTAACAATGACGCGTAGGAATATTACCAAAATATAAAGCCTGATAGCCTGATACTAATTGAATGTATTATTATAACAACGTTGAAAGTTCCAGCGAAAGGTTGCAATATTGCATACAGAATTTTATCTTTTTATCGTTTACTATACACTCTGTGAGATAATATTTTGCTGTGTAAATCGTGTTCCTTTTGTAATTTTACTACCGAATATAGAGCGCAACGTAGGAGAGATTTAGCTGAAATGAGAAGCTGTAGCGTCCTACATAAACTTGTTTCACGTTTTGCAGCTTATCATCATGTCTACCAAAGGTGGTGACTATTTTTATACTTTCGTGTATATGAACGACGTATACAAATAAAATGTTTGCATGAGGATCTAATTATAAGAAATTTGTATTTGTATGTGATGTCGTTTGCAACTGCCATGTTTAATTCTACAAATCTAGAAGTATATTGTTTGAATGTTTGCAGTAATAGCAGTTACTACTTATATATCTTGCTGTGAAAATTAGATGAAAAGCTGCAAGTCTATGGTTAGTTAGTGGTAATACGAAGTTTACATCACATTTTCAGTTAATATATTGCGCATAACCATATTTAATATACTTATATGTATTTACTTGAAAGAGTTATACATTTCATTATCCATTTAGAAAACTAGAACGAATATGTAAAATTACATCTACAATCACATAAACATAATTTCAGCATGCACTTAACGCGTAAGTTAAAGATTTACTAATGTATGAATATATATTAGTTCCATTGTGTAACTAATTCCTTTTTATTACAGTACTGATCATTTAAATTGAATGTAAATTTACAGTGATTTCTTCAATTTACATTGCATGATATTGTTTTGTGGTATTCATTTGCGTGGTATATGTTAAAATATATTGAAGAACCTTTTCTCCTGTTTCATGAGCTCCTATTCAATAAGCTTATATCAATTTTATAAATAAATCATTCTTGACAATACAAATCTATTTTATTTCTTATTTGTATCATACCTAAAGGTGATAGACGTAATGTGCGCCAATGTATGTATTATTATGGGTAAAACTATATGAAGTTAAGGTTCGTACTTACAGTCAACATGAATAAAAGGAAAACCTTTTAAAAAACCAAAATCTTAATTTATTGATAAATAGTATGAAATAACTATGAATGAAGAAGAGCCACTTAAAATTTCGCCTTAAATATCTCGACAATGAAAAGAAATATCTAGTCACTCAAAGGTGGAGTTGATACTCAAAAGGCACCAATTGATTTAAAATGAACGTAGTACACATACTGGGCGTACAAAATTGACCATTATCCATGATTTTACAAAACTAATTTGTTAAAAGAAACATTTAGGGTATTATGCTGCAATGTGTAATATCTTTGGTTTCGTTACTATAGAAACCAATGGTGTTTTCTAATTAGATTGATATTTTTTTCCATTTCCACTTGTTCTTTAGTCTAGGTTGTATTGACGAAGCAATGATATAGAGTTGCAAGGATCTAATAAATACAATAATAATTGCTTTAACGTTTTTTAGCTCTTTTAACAATTTTTTAAGGAAATTCTTTGAGTTTGTCATACTATACATTTTGACCTTTTTTAAACTTCTATTTGTTTTCTTCTTTTGAATAACCCTTATGTTTTCGCTTTGTTTCTAAAAACAAGCCTAAGTTTATCTTCCTAAAGGTGTGGTGCATCCCACACCGCATCCTCTTTGACGGCAGTTTTTGATCTACCAGATACTAGCAATTTTTTTTACTGCACAGCAAACGGCAGGCTGCGAAATTTGCCTATGTGGGTACAATTGATTTAATAAAATGTGGAGTTTGAGTTTACTTTCTATTACACTCTGCATAATATTTAAATACGTTCCTCTTCATCAAATGTCATCTTTCTTTTTAAAATATGAACCCTAAGAACTAAATGTTCGGACAAACAAAAATTTTCTGGAAACCTTAATTTATACAAACTAAATTATTTAATTAAAGAACTACATTAACAACATATGAAAATCTATCTACCTTTTATAATAAATAAATGATTTTTTTTTCTATACACGTTGAAATAAACTGTGGGCGAATAAATAAACCAAACATTACGTAATATCGTGACAAAAAAAAGTTTTAATTTATCTAGTTACCATGTATAAAATAAATAACTTTGATATTGTCATAAGTTGGTTGTTGTTTGATAGTTACTTGTTAGACACCGTTTTGCCAAAATTATTTTTTTTCTGCTCAGATGGGAAGGGTAAAAGAATAAAGAATTAAAACCGCAACATTTAAAACCAACAGTTAAACATGGAGATTGGCATGTAATGGAGGCTGTGTTTCTGCTGCTGGTGTTGGAAACCTTCATTTTATTAAAGGCACTATTGATAAGTTTATGCACTTAAACATCCTTAAACAGAATTTAGTGTCTACTGCCAGAAAACTTAACACAGAAGACGATTTTCGATTTTTCAAGGACAACGACACAAAACATTCTTCGCGTGTGATCCAGGAATGGTTGTTATATAACCGTAGTACGGTGAAAGCTTCAGCTCAGTCACCTGACATAAACATTATCGAAAATTTGTGGCTTATTCTTGAAATAAAAGTGCGTAGTCATTGAATATTCAATAGGAATTGCCTAAAAAACGCTTTGTTACAAAAATGGAACAGTATTTCACCAAATTATACGCGTAAGTTAGTAGAATCTGTTCCAAAGAGATTTCAATTAATTATAAAATCTAAAGGAAACCAAACTAAGCATTAATTGTTTCTTTTTTAACTTTCAGAACAAAATTAATTCATTTTTATTACGGGTGCATCATTTTGCCGTTGAATATGTAACTCGCTGTAATGTTATCTGATTAGAATTCGTAATACCTGTTTGAATTAGTTTTGTTTTATTTTTGTAATGTATTTGAAGAATAGTAGATATGATATATTTAATTTACTTTTTCCAAATAATTATTTTACCTAACACTTTCAGCTTCTTACCAAATTATATACCACTGCATCATTTTCACTGGGAGTCACTGTATGTGTGTTATTTCAGTAGAGAAAATTAACGTAAATAGAACGTAAATTAAGTGGATGTTTTTAAGAAGTGAACGATTTCTCCCTAAAATATATATACACACTAAGTATATCTCATTTTCAACGTTACACTGTAGTAGCAATGGGTGATATACTTGATAAGATACTATACCATTTATTTATAGAAGGAGCATAATTGAATGTTTTCCAAAAGCACAGGCAACTATCTATACACAAACGAAGAATAATTAATTATTCGAGGAGTCTATCGTTTATACAGGATAAATTCGATTGAATTGCGGTAAGCGAACGGATGATTTGATTCTTCTCGTTCCCGAAAAATCCGGACATTAGAATAGGTTTGTAATCAGCAGCGCCAGAGGCACCAGAGAAAAGGACGCAGGTTTTGATCTCGTCTGCGGTTGGCTGTGTGAATACTCCAATGATCAATGCTGTTAATAAACCAAGCAAGCAGCTTCCGAGTTGATTAATTAAACATCGGTGTGTGGTGAGAGGCTTTCTCCTCTATCTGTCTGCCTGTTGCCCCCTAGTTCACTCTGGTCCACGCTCTCCCATTCCAGTAAACCGTTCTCCGGGACTTACCCTCCATACGACGTTCAACACAACGCAACGTTGCTGCTTGTGCGAATAAGTTTACTCTTTTATGCGATTGTATGTACATACATCTATATACGCTTTCCTACATACATACATACATACATATATTATATTGAATTCATTATAGCGTTTTTATATTATAGTTTGGACAGTTTGATTCTGAATATTTATGAAAAAAAGTATTATTCAAGATAAGATGGTTTTAGTAAATAGCATTTCTTCTACATATGCATATACGTATATGTATAACTATCGGTTTCGTAAACAAGATGCATTGCGCAGTATTTTCTGCATAGAGTTTTTCACATACTCGGTATGTTTGCTAGTCCATTTTTTATTTATCATTTTGTACCAAATGTACCTTCCTTAACTTGAAAATTACAAGAAACAAAATTAAGAAGAAAGTTAACAATAGATGTTAAGTAAAACTATACACTGTTGCTCATAAGTTAAGACTACCTATCAAAAATTAATAACATGGTAAACAAAACAATATGATGGAAATATAACCATATATAGTTTTAACATATAATATAATACTATTTCTAAGATTTGAAATGCAGCAACTGATATAAAACATTTTTGTTGTTTTGACGTATCTAAGTTTAACCTGAAATTCTTGTGAATTGCACGTGCATATTCGTTCGTACATTGTTCTAATTATTACTTTTACAACTTTATATCTTTCCAGTTGAGTGGTCTTTCAGTAGCAAGTTAGTTAATTTGTATTTTAACCGTGATCGCTTACAGTTGTGTTAAGTTTATTTGCATAATATGAGTAGAAATTAAAGATTTTGCAGTTTAACAGATGATAATTTCGAATATCGAAGAGATACAGGTTAGGTGGAATTACTAAGACTGTGGTAATAGAGTCATCAGGCAGATTGACAGAGATATACAATGTTAAGTCTTCGGTAAATATTAGCTTCCCTACATTAAATTGTGATAGATTAATAATAGGCACTAAAAGGAAGGTCCGAGATTGGGATCGTGCGGAATACCACCAGTAAAAATTAGTTAGTGTAATATGTAAGATTCTAAAAGTAAAAGTAAAATTAGGTAAAGATCTTTTAAAAACTAATACTTAAATAGTTTTATAAATTTTACATTTATACACATTACACGCAGGTCAACTTGTTAAAGTTATTTCGTGTTTTGCAATGTATGTACATATTAAGGCAATCCAATAAACTTTGTATTATTAAACTGTAAGTACGAGATAGGTTATCATTCCTCTGCAATGTTCTGTGTGTACGTAATGAGTGGATTGGCATTGAAAAAATTACATTTTTTGCAGATCAGGCACGTTTTTGGTAGATCGATTAGATAAAGAGCAGTTTTTGGGAAATATTCACTTATCACGACCATCGTAAAATATGAAAATAGACGACATGAAGATTTCAATATAATGAAAAATTTAATTTGCATTTCATTTTCTTATTGCAAGCAGTGAATAGAAGAATTTGTGCAAAGTATTTCAAAACAGTGAATAACGTTAAAGTAATGCTGGCAAGAAAAGAATTACCTGTTAAAACGTGTGGTTAAATAGTGACATATCACAACATATGTGAAAATAACCGAGAAATTGCTAAATTTGTTGAAATTAATGTGGGCTATAATGTTAAATAATGTCAAGGAAGTAGAGGTATCTAATAAATATCGATCGACGGGCAAAAATGGCAACATCAGCTAATCGCGAGCAAGCGAAATAGACGAAAAACAGCGTTATCGAAGCGAATACTTTGCGCCCAAAACCAGTTAACGTAACTACGGCGTTTACACCAAGCTGGCTTGTATGGAATTGCTATGCGGAAACGGTTATTACATAAAGCAAACAAAGCCCAGATCTCAGTTCGACAACAGTAGTTTGGGTGCAACTACAGGATACGTGGAGGAAAATACAGCCGCTAATACTGGCAAAGCTGCTAGAAAGAATGCCAACATTGTGTGCTGCAGTAATAAAAACGAAAGGTGGGCGCATTCATGAATCGCAGATGTAGGTTAATTTATGATTATCTTTTGTTAGCAAATTGATAAGCATTTTGTTTTCTAACTGTTACAGCTCTTTGTATAAGTACAGGAGAAAGGTTTATTTTACAATTCGTTTTTGACCTGCTGTAATATTTTAGGGACCGGTAGTGTATGCTTGAGTTCCCTTCAGTAATTCTAATAAAATGCATGGTAGAGGGATTTCGTTCTTTCAATTCTAAAGGAAATTTTCATTAAGAGCTCAAGCGTTATACCTAGTTAAATCGACCTGTTTTCGTGGATAAAAGTTAGCTTTTCACTAATCCGAAAGTAATTAAAACATTTTCTCCGCTGCGAATCATTTAAAAATTACCTTAAAAACCTTTTCAGGTGTTTACCCGCAAACTTGAGGTTTTTATTCACGATAAATCTCCTTATTTCATCGACTCAACTTTACGTAGCTTCTTGGTTCCATAGAAAAGAAGTAATTAAAATAATTTTGAGGAAGCGTTAAAAATGGATCATTTTTAATTAGAAGAAGAAACCTATATCAATTCCACGAAGGATTTCTTTTGTTTGTTTTAGTCAGAAGCTAAGATTGCCTAAACTAAAATCTTTTGGCCTTTAGGTTGTTAGTTAAGATTTTCGAAAATTTTGCTTTTTTATATTTTTCAGACCTCCAATCTCCACAGTTTATAGATTGCTTTACGATATTTTTCTCTTTTTTTTGAAATACATAATATACTTTCTATAGTTTAATTTCCTTCCTAATATATTAGATCTCTTTTAAACGTTAACATATTTTTAGTGAAAGGGTCCTGTGCATGCATATGTATTACAAACAAAGATAAATATATGTTCTGCGTATTCCGTTGATAAAGGAAGCAAAACGTTTTGAAGTTAATCCAGTATTACTACCTCGTTATATGTGTGTATATAAACACACCCCTCGCTCGTATGTGGAGCAAATTAGGGTTCAGGTTCTTTAGAAGTCAATGAGATCCATTTAGCTAATATCATTCATGATCCCCACTTACCCGACCCTTCCGAGTTTGAGCCATTATATTAGGAGCACATAAGTAGGTTTTAAGTATATACTTGTTGAAGTATTACTAGTAGTGAAGTATATTGTGTCGTTAAATCTGCTACATCATATTGTATAATTGTTGTATTATTGTTTTCTAGTACTTATTGCTATTTAGTAACGAATTAATAGAAGAAAAATCGATTTATATATTTTTATAATGTTATGTAACCATATTTTTTACATCTGAAAATATGAAAACCTATGAACTATAAAAACTTAGTGTGTACGTAATTGGAATCTTTTCGGTCCTTATATAATTTTATTATTTAAATTTAATTTCTTCATAATTTATCTTAAATTTGAACAGAATCTATGCATCATCTTATACGATGATATGCAAATATTTTTAAGTAATGTATATAGTATATATATACATATATATGTATGTATATATGTATGTATATATGTATGTATATATGTATGTATATATGTATATATCTATATACATATATACATATGCATATACATATTACACTAGTGTGACAGAATAAAATAGACACCTACTAATTAAAAAAAAGATTCTATTCTCGTTATATATACAAAATATTTTAAAATTTTTCAATTAGACTAATATTTTGTCGATCCACCTTTACTTGCATGAAGTGCTGCGAGTCGTCGTGGCATAGAATCTATTAAATGATTAATGGTGTCTTCTGGAATATTTAACCACTCTTCTGTAACAGCTGCCACGAGTTCTTCCTTATTGCTGGGTTTTAGAGGTCGTTTCGCCATATTTGTCTGGATTATGTGCCAAACATTCTCTATCGGATTCATGTCTGGTGATTGGCCTGGCCATGGTAAAATCCGAATCCCCCGTTCCTCTTTCCATGTGGTTGTTGTTCTTGCTTTGTGACAGGGTGTTTTTTTCTTGCGTTTAAATTGTGTAATCACGTGGTTAATTGTGGGGACAACGGAATATTTAAAAATTTACTTATTTCACGTTGCGAAGCGCCGCGTTCACTCTGGCCAAGGACGCGACACTAGGGGTGAAGTCGCTAATATCACTGGAACCTCGTAAGCGAGGCATAGTTGTAACGATACTAAACTATGACGAATTCCTTCCGATACATCTACCCCTACCCTAATGACAAGAGAAAGTTCTTAATTCGTTCTTGTAATTTAGCTGTTTACATATTTATACCGCTTTACCTGGTGTCTATTTTATTCTGTCACCCTAGTGTATGTATGCATATACAAGAATACATGCTTTGAAACAACGAAATCGTCAATGTAATAAGGTTTCTGTAGGTATATAAACATTATCTAAATAAATAAGATTTTCTGCATTACCAAACACAAAAAAAAAGGTTAATCTTACACTCAGCTGCAAACATTAATAACATCTTAAGATCGAAAGATCATCTGTTTGCCTGTCAAAGTGCAGTTTATTTCAGTGAGAGTATAAAATTCGTTAATTTGTTGATTGCAGGTAGCAGAGCCTGTACTTGAAAGACAATTTTTGTAGTATTTCATTTCTATTGCTTGAAGCATATCTAAATTTTGTTCATTGTTTTTTCTAATAACTCAACATTTTCATTATCTTGTATCTCCGCCGTGTAGAATTACTGCTGATTTTCCAAAGTTGTTGTCTCTTGAATGTAATAAATGTCTTTTAAAACTAATTTTCGCGTTCGTTTTTGTTTATCCAATATCTGATCTTGGATATGACTTATATTTCATTTTATATATCTCTACGTTTTAAGGTTGTCATTAGTTTCTACTTTTATATTTAAATTTTGAACTACTAATATTTCTTTGTTCGAAAAACTTAGAATTACGATTTGTAATGCCCACAAATTTTTGCCAAATTTTATTGTCCCTATGAGATTTTTTAGTTTTACTGTGAATTTTTGAACTAGAATGGTGGACGATATTAGTTTTTATTATTATTCGCATCTTGTTGTCAAAACGATATTTGTGCTGTTTGAAAAATGTACTTAAGTCCTGTACTTAAATCAAAATTTCTTGTAGAAATTGGGGTTGTTAGATATGTGTTGATTAAAGAAAATAAATAGTGATTCCTTTGTAAATAGGTAGAAACATGAAAATTAGATTTAGTGGACACTTATCACATTTAAAATATCACAACCTTGAGAACCATACGTTATGAGCATATCAATTGAGGTCATAATGGATTGGAGCGGGTATTATTTAGATGTATACACATTGCAGCCATATAATAGATGTATTCTGATTTGGTGTAAACCAAACAAACGCAACAACTTATAATTTGTCCTGGAAATGTCTTAATATGATGGTGGTGGTTTAAAAGGTCGAAACAAACACTGGAGAACAGACCGACTTTTATTTAATAGAAAATGGAGTCCCCACTGGCCAGAGATATTTAAATGGAATTCTACGATCCGTTAGCTTTCCATATACAGTAGCAGTGAGAAAACAATTTATTAGAACGCAGTAGCCAACCAACTCGCTAGATGGTTTCCAACGGAAAAACGGAAAATCCAACGAAACATGCTTGCAATGCTTTGGGTGGACATGCTGCCACCGGAACCTCTTGATGAATTACAAGTTCTTGCCAGGGAGGAATGGAGTACGATTCTCCAAGAATTATTCAATAATCCACTCCTCCTCATTACTAAGTTTCACGCTTTTACTTGTGCGTGAGAATCATACACCTTACTAACCTCTATTTTTTTTTTGTAAGAGTTATTGGAATAGAACTGATATATTAAACAACTCATATATGTATTTAATATGCGAGATCATATTAAAATTTCTCTAAACAAATTTAAAACGCTATAACTAAACAATGTATGGAATCTATTAGTTTTTAAATTTATCATTTTTATCTGTTAATCATTTTCAGCAGTGATGAAGCCGATATTACATAATATACACTACATAGGCATGAAGATTCGTAAATTTACAAAGTTTTTCTTACAGCATTTTGGAAAACACAAATCTGATTAGAACAAAATTGTGAATAGAAGATCTTTCAAAATTTAGTAACTAACGTATAGCCAAGTGATAGTAAAACCATATAAGTAAGTTGTTATGGTCACTAGTACAACGTGTAAATGATAATGCTTTATTATGAAATTTCTAACTCTTCTAAAGTCATCTATAACGTTAGTGAATCAAGATTTACATTAGGAATTAGGAACACTTTGCGTGCTGTTGTATTGAAGTGAGTTCACAGAAGCAGTGACTTTTACGTGACATTTTACACTAATATTTCTCAATTGAAGAACATCAAGGAATTGCTACGTTGAAAGTTTTCCCTATGGTTTACTATAAAGTTGTTGCCCCTAAATTACAAATCAACATTTCGATACCATAAACATTTTCGTATCTTCATACTGCAAAGCGCAAAACGCCCACATTTAATATTCTATTAAAATGGTAGCCGGTAGTTATTGTGAGCTTTTTTTAATTTTCACAATAATTTTCCGGAACACGGCCGGATCGCGATGAAAGTAGATAAGAGGAAATGGGGATTAGAGAAGCAGCAGTCAACGCACAATGAATAAAATCATATATTCATCCGCTGTGGTACAACGCGAACAACGGTGAACAAAAGCGCAGCTCCCAAATTAAAAATCATTCATTTCATACTCAAAATCAATCATTACATCTGGTCCAGTAATTGTTAATGCACGGCAGAGGCAACGGTATTATACGATACAGAGGTATTATGTGCCCGCCGTAAGCCGTACGCCGTTATTCATTTGCCTGATATTTTTAGAATAGAAATTATCAGAAAGAAACGTATTTAATTATCTTCCTCTCTCAGGATTTCATTCCTAGTAGGTACTCGTCGTAGTAGGTTTTTTTACGGAATTTATAGATACGGAAACATTAAAGCATGACAAAAAGGATAACCCATTTCAATTGATTCATATATATGTACATCTGAAAAAAATTGAATCGAAGAAATTTGACCAATTTGTTCTTCAAGAATGATTTTTGTTCCTTTGCTTGGAAGCATTGGAACATATCAAAAAGCAATAACACATAAAAAATATTCTATTCAAACTATCATATGGAATGAGATAACGATGAAACCACTAGGTACTAATCCGTAGCCCCAGCCACGACATAGCAACCACATTATACTGCGACTAAAGCCACGAACCGATCCCCATTTAACCAATTTACCTAAGATATACCGACATGCTTCTTACGCTCGTTTACACCACAAATCGATACCAATTTGTTTATTTTAAATAATGCACATACATAATAAACATTAGGAAAGGAACTCAATAAGATACACAACAGACCAATGTATGTACCAACACTACGCAATACTGGGGGAAAAAGAATATGGTTGAATAACTAATATTCAACGTAAAATCTTATTTTTTGCAAACTCTATCTCCTCCTCTTTTAAGTTTGCTGTATTTATTGGTTTTGCAAACGCATTTTCCAGAAAATTTTATTATTGTTTATTAAATGATATTCAAAACAACTATTCTATTTCAACAAATATTCGATCCAATGTTTTATCCTTTTTAAATAATGTGTTTTAAAAACTTCGACCAACTTTTATTAGGCAACAATCATAATTACAATATTTAAAACAGAATGCTTATACTAAGGGTGCCATTAATGTTTTATAAAACAAAATAATTGTTCTGAGTTTCGTGAAGTTGATGCTACACATTGATATATAGATTCCAATATGAGATAGAGTTTTAGCGTGTTGGTCAATCAGGTATTTTCTGCTACAAGACACCTACCACAACAATTATCATTTTATATCAAAAGTTAAAGACTTTAAAAACAATTGTAAAGCTTTTAGCAAATTAAATTTACCAGTTTACTGCAGACTCGACACAATATTTCGTCGCCATCCTTTACCAGTTCAGAATACGGCTTAATCCATAAAGAAATTTTCTTCGCTATACTCATTGTATGTATGAACAGTTTACTTGGGAATTAATAATATTAAAACGTATTTACCACATCCCTTCTGCTAGGCGAAACTAAACACGTGCAGTTCTTGGAAAAAGTATAAAGGAAACCAATGTAAAAGATTTATCGTTCTGAGAATTGTCCGCTGTCGATCTACATTAGGAATCACTAGGAATTTTTACTAATAGAAAGGATAAGAAAAAGCCTAAGTATGCAATATATGTAACTTTTGTGAAAATACGCATAGAAATGCAAAATATATGCAATCACTAATTAACACTAATTAACTTCAACTAGTGTAATACGTCTACATATAATTAAAGATATATATACAAATAAATGCACTTTGCATATAATCCGGTCTCTAGTGATAATAATAGCATATCGTTTGCATAGCTGTGGCTTATATGACCAAAAGCACATATTCCGTGGAATATGGGCTAATCAGCATATCAATTGGAACCACAATGAGTGGAAGCACGAAATAAACACTCGAAGGCACCTTTATCTCATAAAATGGAGCTCTTAAACCTATCTGAATGAGATACACCGATCTGTTGGTCTGATGTGTACGGCAGCAATTCATTTTATGAACGATAATGGTCGTCTTTGTTGATCAAATATCGCTAACAACTGATTTCGTGAAGTTCGTATAAAGAGAATTGGCCATCCAATTCCCCATGTGGTAATTCAATGAGATACCTTTGGGATGCTTTGTGGGTGGGTATTACTGTACAAAGTATGTCATTGAGAACGCTTCAAGAATTGCAAATTGCTATCAGGGAAGAATGGGATTCCGCAAGATTTGCTTTAATCTAACATCACGTTGCCAAACGTTTTTAGCTCTGGTTTTTTGTAAGAATAACTTCTTTTATTACATTAAACATTTTACACTCTCCCAACAACACTAAAACTTATTTCAATGCTTACAAATATTGAAATTGAAGCGTTAAAAGATTTGCGAAATTAATCTTGTAAAATTTATTATCCATTTTGTGAAAATAATGTAATTAATTATTTTAAGGTGCGTATTCTACTTATCACGATTCATTGTTTAACATTTATCCTGTAATTGGAAAGATCCTGCGGGATAATAAAGTACATTAGTAGTGTTATCATTACCTAAAATCGACTATATTAAAATAATGTTCTACATAGTTTTATTATGTAACTTCATAGCAGATATGAGTATCATATCGGCCATCTTACTAGATAAGAGCGTGATAATGATTAAGACGTATTCCTAATAAATATATAATTAAATTATTGCAGTGTACGCTCGCAAATATCGGCTCCATGCTCTTATATTACAGACAGTACGTAAAGTGTGCAATAAAATTCCCATTCAACTATCGTCCAAATTAACGCAGCGTTATAATAATGGATTCGTGGTTATCCAAGCAAACTTTCCTTGCATTTTACAATATACTTTTCTGCCTCATACTTACGCTTTGAAGACGTTGATAATTTTAACAAAAGAGTAAAAGAAGCCCTATACAATTTCGCAAATAATAGTAGATTAATCTTGAATAAATTGCAAGTTGCAAGAGGAGACTACATGAAAATGTCGACAATAGGATATGGAAATTAATTTGCGTACAACTGTTTTGGGTATAAAATTAAAACGCCCCCGATCCGTACTAACAATGAGCACTGCCTGTACCCACAGCCATCATCTATCGTATATAATGGAGAGAATTAATTGAGGACAACAGGCAGTGTGACGAAGGCAGAGAAACTATCTTCGCACATATGAATGACGAGGAGAAGGGAACTATGGAGTCCTCGAACGTAGTTTATGCATCGTAGAGTCTCGTCGACATCCTTGTAGTCGTCGTAGGTGCGTAGTATGTACCATAGTGCTAGGCACTAGTCGTATAAGCGCACATACATACATTGAACCGAGCCACGGCTGTATATTCCACCCCGACTTTATTAATTACGAAACTTGGTGTTGTGACGCGGCTCATTGTTGTGAATCCGATTGTCATATCGCATCACCGCCCGCTTGACATGGCACATCTGGCGACGGTGCCAACTTAAAAATAATTACGAAATGAAAGTCCTAAGTCGAAATCGTCCTCCGGGTCCATCGTTCGCTCTCTTACGCCTTCCTCTCCTTCCTGGACCGAATAAGATGAGATTGTCTTTTGTGAGTTAAACGCTTTCTTTCCATAGAGAGCGCTATACGAAAAGAATATAAATTCTTATTCTTTATAAATGGAGAAAAAGGGAATTTTCAAAACGTAGATTCTTTTAAAGTAATTCTTTTCCCTTTTTCTTTATGTGGAACGCGTTGTTCTTGTTCAAATGAAAGAAAAATTTGCTCTTAGAATGGCTCGATGTATACAATGTTACTTTGGTAATTGACGAAATTATAGGAAGTAATCAGTTATTAGCGCTGTATAGAGTATTGGCGGAATGAACCACAAATTTTGGTTAAAGTTTTAGTTTAAACAATCTGCATAAATGTACAATGTTTTGCAAAGCTAATTCGATATAAATGTAGAGTCGGAACAAATAATAACACCGGGGAAAGAATAAATATGATTGGATAAAGAACTGCTTAAAATTTGAAATATAGTTTATCTTAATCCTATTTAATAACAACCCTAATTTTATTCAGTATAAAATTTACCAAATTTTGTAAATATGCTACTGAAATATCTCCAATCCATATTTTTGGACAGCTTCTACTAGTTGTTGCTTTATCTCTAGCAGCTTCTTTTGAAGCACTGTACCAGCAGCTCTCGATTGAGTTTAAATTAATTGTGTTCTCACGTCAGAACATGGTAAAGCATTAGTTTCACTAGATCTTTGTAATTTGAACCTTATTTGTTTCCTTGAAAATTGTTCGCGACCATTGTAAATGAAGTTCATGTTTCTTTCTTAGGTTCGTTCATGAAATTTGGATTTGTCATTAAACTTTTAATTTGAGGTCCATCAATTTCAGAAGTATCACGAACATTAAATTGTTCACGTAAATTAATACAAAATGCGATAAAGCATATTCAGACGGAAAAAACTTTAGAAAACAACATACGGAAGATTAGACCTCGTAAAACAAACTTACGACATGACAACCTTATTCAAAACCGAATTTTATAAACAATTTGATATTGATATATCGAGAAGAACAATACGACGTCGGCTGAAAGAATTTAACTTACATGGGTGTATTGCAGTACGAAAGTCACTCGTGTAAAATAAAAACCGTCAAAGAGGACTGCAATTTGCGAAAATGCTCAAAGAAAAGCCGCTTTCTTTCTGGAAATCTGTACTTTGGATAGATGAGAGTAAATAAAACCGACTTGGGTCTGACGGAAAAATGTATGTGCGACGTCCCATCAATCAGAGATTCAATCCCCTAAAAACATTGAAACACGGTGGAGGAAGTGTTATGGTATGGGCTTCTACGTCATGGCGTGGTGTAGGGCCTATATTCAGAATTGCAGGAAAAATGGATCAGTATGTATGTCGCAGCATTTTAGAAAACGTGATGGAACCATATGCCGATGAATTTCTTCCAGTAACCTGGAGTTTAATACACCTCAGTGACCCCAAATACACAGTGAGGACCGTAAAACAGTGGCTAGAAGAGAAACAGATTCGAGTGTTAAAATGGCCGGCGCAAAGCCCTGATTTAAACCCCAGAGAAAATCTATGGGGGATGCTGTGATTGTTATAAAGTGTAAATCTCCAGCAACATTAGACGAATTATGGAATATTACTGAAGAAGCCTGGCATAACATTCCTCTGGAAAGATGTCAAAAATTAGTTGAAGGTGTGCCAAGAAGATGTGCAGCAGTGTTGGCTCTTAATGGGTTTCCAACAAAATATTAAATGTAAAAGCAAAAAGAATTTAAAAAAAGAAATAATACAGGATTTCGTTATTGTTATTAAGTGTGCTATTTCTATGCCAACTTAAAAAATAATACATTTATTTTTTTTAATTTGTTTATATTCAAGTTTATAAAATATTACGTGTTTATTATTAAGTGCATGCTATCTATCTACTACATTTTTGTTAAGTTAGCTTAAGAAATAACACAAATTTATCAATTTATCCATATCATTGTACCTGTGCTATTTATATGACCATCACTGTATATGCAAGTTCTGAGAACGTAGAATTTTGCATCCAAAGGCATTTTCCCATGTTTAGAAACAAACAGAAAGAGGACTTCATTTCTAAGAGAGACGATTTATTTGCAAATTTAAGTTGAAAGAAAATGTAGATAAGTGAATTTATTTACCAAGGCCCAGTCATTTCCAAGATATCAACACATCTAATGTGTAGTATATTTGTTTATCTGATTGATGGGCAGTACTGCATACATACTGAGTGATTTAAAGCAATATTCTTATGCTATCAGTCGCATCATCCTCTCCGTAGTTACGAGAATTTAGAATTTAATGTTTCCAGATCAATGACGGATTAAGTAGAATTGTTTCATACTGTGCGCATGAGTTTAGCATACATATCAATATCAATAGTGGCGTTTACGTCTCGTAACTGATGTAGCTCTTTCTTTTGTTTTCTTTTCAGCAAAAACAAATATTTAAATATTATGATTGTATATGTAGGAACATGTAAATGAACAAGGAAAACTGTAATACTCACATAATAAAACATTCTACGAAATTGAAGGAAAATGTATTTTAACAAAAATTAGAGCGAGTTCTACCAATACTTTATCTCCAACAATAATAAAATAGAATCGCTAAACGAGAATACGGCATAAAAAAATGAAACAAATGGAAAACAATTATGTTCAAAACTGTGAATATCATTAAAATACTATTCAAAAATAGACGAGCAGACACTGTTGCAAATAAACTCTTATATGTAATATAATAAACTGGTCGCCTAAAAACCGTGAAGACCATTAAGAATTGGAGGTACAAAACATAAGAGGTCAATCATAAAATATCCTACTGCTTTTGCTCAGATATGCAAAGAAACTTTTGATGTCAAGTTGACCTAATTAAATACATATCGTTTCCTAAACATTGACGAATGAAATTAATTAGTTATTTAAATGAAAAACGGATTCCTCTAGAATTTTGTGTCTGTTGATGGCATGGACTGAACTGCTCGTGGATAACTGCTGTATGTGAGAGGTGCTCTTCTGTAGCACTTTTTTGTACTAGTATAGAGCGACTATCTCTAGAATATGCTCTTCCAATTTCTCTTACTGAATTTCCATTATTCGCAACTTTTGAAGTAATAAGCAATCTTTTCAATTAGATTGGCTCTTCCAAACACAATATGCACATCATCTATACAAGAGAAGTGCATTTTCAAACAAATACCTAGTTTTGTCAAATATCTAATATAATAATGATAATAATCCATGCCTTTGTATCCCCAAACAGCTTTCGTCAATTATAAGGCGCACCGGCCGGCAATGAATTATTATCATGCCTGTGGTGCGTCTTATGATATTGGTTTTCACCATTCGCCGAGAAATGAGAAAAACCACAGAAAAACAGGCGCCGGGTTCAAACCCGAGACTCCGAAACTGATTGCCAAACGCGCAAGGTACTGAGCCAGCAGCCTCTAGTATATACATATAACAAATGAATAACGCCATTTGCCGAAAAAGTAACCATAGGCACATGTTTCGGGCTAATTGGTTCTCGTCAGTGCGGTGTTATCAAGAAGCAAAGTGGGAGAAAGTTTCGAAATGAAAATACTAATTTACAGAAAGACCGAACAGCAATTAATCCCGCGGACGGAGAGATGCATACCTCGATCGAAGTGCGACAATCAAATATCGGGACGAGGCGGATGATACTGCTGTAGCTATGGGTCAACATTTCCAAAAAGTAAAATATTTAATGTCAACCACATTTATTTTTGAACAAATAAAACAGTTAGGGTAACGATGTCGTTGATTTATTTGAACCATTTTACTCCACAGAGTTATCTTACCCTAAAATAAATACAGCATAACATATTGGTTTAAAATACACACCAATTACTTTTTGACCTAACTTGGCATGTTCTGCTTATAGCACCAGTAACCAAATTCTTCTGTTAAGGAGAACCGGTGATTGGAATTCTTAGTTATCTGCGGTTTATTTGTGATAAGTGTTAACAGCGGCATTAGAACTATTTAAATCAATTTTTAGTTTCCCCTGCATATAGGTGCAGATTTGATCGTTTACAAAAGGTGTTGAAAGGGATTTAGTTTATAATAGAAAACACAAATTATATAAAATATAATATTTTAGCCAGTACAAAAATTGCGGTTTAGTAATCAAAAATAATCTTAAGCAAGTGACCTCCCGGTGCTGTAGGGTAGGCCTCCATTCTCTTACCAAAATTTTAATTAATATTTTAGCACAACTGCGAATACCATCAATCAGACCATCATTTGTTTCAGGATTGTTAAGTGTAAACTTTTGGCTTTAAATAACTCCAAACGAAAACATCAACGAGGGTTAAATTGCATGATTTAGCCGGCAAATTCGTGTTTCCTCTTTGAAAAGCTGTTCGATTACAAAGCATGTATTATTTTGGCAGCTGTATGATTTGTAGCATCAATCTGTTTTACATGCCCATTCTTTTGCAATTTGTTAAACAGCAATTTAGTAGTCATGTTTCGGTATCAAATTCCATTAACAGTAATAATATTGCCATCTGTATTTTCAAAGAACGCAGCACACCAGCCCAGAAACTACATACAGCACATACTTACTTTTTGTAGATACAACGGTTTTCCGAGTATTTTTCGTGACTTTTCTTTATACCAGATTTGGCAATTTTGTTGATTTATAAATCCAATCAGTTGAAAATGTGTGTACTTTAAAGATCATTTTGTTAAAGAAAATTAACGTTTGTTGCTTAATTTACGAATTGGTGACATATTCCAAAGTTCACTGACTTTTTTCTTGAGCTATCTGAATTTTGTAAGCCTTTAGATGAACGGTTTTGTCCAAATATCTGTGTAGGCTGGGTTTTGTAATGTTTAATTGCTAACAACGATGATGAATCAATATCTTTGAAGTTGCAACATTTTGTTCTAACTCTTCATTTTTTACCATGCCAGTTTCCCCAAATGGAACATTATTTAAAATGTTTTTCTAACAGTTGGGTACTAAATTACAAAATTTATAACACATATTCAGTTTCAACGAACAATATTAGGGTTCAAGAACATTAAATGTGAAGACTTTAGGAAAATTCGTTATTTTGTTTCGTAACACTCCGTACTTACAACCGCTTGAATAATTGCAACATCTCTCGGATAGACGGTTATTTTCAACAGCATAGATTCGCATGAAAAATTCTTCGCCACCTGCACAGCACTGCACTACAAGGCACGGGACCGAGCACCAAGCACATTACGGTCGGAGGGTCCTGCTTGATGTACAGTGGAGAAGAATTCCAGTTATTAAAAGCTGAAAAAAAGAAATAATGAAAATGTATTCATTTTCATGGACGTGTTTTCTCGCACAGCAAGTCAGTGCAGCGTGCTTAATGAACTCGGGATCGGATCCGGTATAACAGCAGGAGCAGCAGTAGTAGCGTGTTGAGAATCCGGAAATAGACAAGCAAGGTGATGATCCACACATTTGCAGCTATTGTTTGTTGGCACCGAGCAAGCATTCTCAGATGTGATGATATTTCTCTCTTTCATTGTTAGCTTTACTTGGTTGCCCGGATTTCTGAATAAGTAAGTTGGAGGTATGTATACATATACACGCATACTTACACACACATACATATGTATATGTACGTGAAGAAATATTTTACGCTAGCATTCAGCCAGCATAATACATATAAGTACCTTTGCGCACATTTGCCACTATAGCATGCAGCAGACGATATATGTACATCTACAGTATCTTCAGCGCTAACATTAAATTTTAAGCAAATTTGGTTAAAATATGCGTTATAAGTACGTCTTAGAAATACAGCGGGATTAGAAAATGTAGAACTGCATTTAATATAAGAATTTTATTAATTGCAGTGTATAATCTCTTTAACCAAGTTGCATGGAAATGACAATTTTTAATTTTAAAATGTCACCTTTTAACGCAAAAATAAAATGATGTCATTAATATCTTAGTTTCAGAAGCCAAAATTTTATTTTTGACAAATTCTCTTGGTACAAAAAAAGAGATAAACAACGAAGACCTATTAACGATTTATAATTTAAAGTAAATGTTCTATCAACTACCTCAGTGGGAACAAAATCATTAACAAGACGAAATAAGAAGCAGACGTTAGGTAACATCTACAATTTACATTGTAGAAACTTATGAGTGTTCCGCAAAACAACATGAAAAGTAACTTCTTGCGCAACGTTTTACAGTAGTTTAGAATCAATGCAAATTCAACATTACTTCCAAATGTATCTTTAATATAATCTACTAAGTGGAATAAACGTGCGTATTCGTTGGAAAATTACGTGGAAGGCAACGTCTTATACAACATCGGAAAACCGTTCAGAATGAACGTGCAAGCAGCCTTATCTTTAAACATAATTTTTGTCGTCCTCTATAAATGTCGAAAATCCCATGAAGTCAACATGAAAGCAACGTTATGCATAAATATAACTTTGTTGTTAACATTCGGTTGTCGAAATAGATAACGTCAAAATACTTAATTTCAGATATTTCAAACAATGAAGTCAATTTTCCTTATTGTAACATAGTATAAAAACTCATATATTTTTTTTCTCATCAATATAAGAGATCCTTAAACAGTGGTCTCATCTGTAAGTTCAAGACAAGTTTGTTGTCACGCAGGTTGTTGTTTTTAAGATGGAAGTCTAATTAGAACACGATGTTAGATATGATTAAGTACGTGAAGTAAATATGAATTTCATATCTTATTTCTTTAAGGAATATAAAATAAAGAAATACATAGTATTTGAATTGTATAGGTATGGACCGAATCCTCGTTCAGAATTAACTAAACGTTTTTTTACAATGTTCTAGTTTTTGCGTAAAATAACGTTGTACTTTAAGATAAGAATTGCAAAATACATTGCAATTATTATTTTTTAAATTGGATATATTTCAGCTTTTTGATTTAA
This sequence comes from Trypoxylus dichotomus, assembly GCA_023509865.1. Lineage (NCBI taxonomy): Eukaryota > Metazoa > Arthropoda > Insecta > Coleoptera > Scarabaeidae > Trypoxylus > Trypoxylus dichotomus. The sequence goes on along the minus strand of CM042074.1, from coordinate 37,963,894 downwards.
CACGTGCCAGAAACGTTTGTCACGATGTACGAAGACGATTTGACAACTAAAAGTGACTTTCCAATGAAACACTTATGTTAGGGCAAGAAAGATATTTCATTTCTCAACATAATTTCTTAGAATTCTATACATTTAGCCCACCGACCTTAAGTTGAATAAAAGGTAATCTTTAGGAAACTGGTCAGAAAGGCATTCATTTTGGCTATTATTTCTTACGAATCTCTTTCCACCAAACCATCTTTCCAATTTGAGTGCAAGAAGAATTTCATTCGAAGCCAGATCTAATAAATATGCTACACTAGGCAGCAATTCGTATTTTGCTTTTGACAAATTCACGGTTGCAATAGTGGATGAATGGGAGGACGTGTTATCCTGATGTAGCAAAACCCTTCTCTGAATAAACACAATCGTTTTTCCTCCAGTTCGACATCGAAACGCGTCAGTACATCAGCATACATAACGATTACATCTTTGAAATTCCAAAAGAATCCGAAATGGCTATAATCCTATTGATGGACTGTGTTTTTATCTCTGGAGTATAACGATGTATCTCTGTTTCATACATAATGACATTTTGACGAAAAATTTCTGTTGAATTTCGAAAGAGGCATCTTGCGGTTGGTTTAGCTATCTCGCGCACTTCTATTCGCCAATCGCTCTTTACAATGGGTTGGACTTTTAATTTAATCATTTCTTATTTAAGTTAAAGTAAATGAAATGCTTGAATTTCAAGATCATCTGTGCTCATATGACCGCTTTTGAGAGCAGTGAACCACTTACAAACTACTCCATGGAAGGAGTAAGTAGGCCATAATATGTATGTAACTTTCCTTCAATTTCTTTAATAGGTTCTTCGCGCAAAAGACAATGTCTAATCAACACATCAGACTACTTTTCCTCCATATTAACGCTAATACTACAAATACTTTATTTTAAACGATTGCAAAAGGTGATCTATCTGACATATTTAGCCGAAATTTTAACAGGAGGCTTCCAGAACTTAGTTGAATGTAATGTACTAACATAATTAAGGCGTAACTATTGCTAACGTTTGAAAAGTTACTCTGCAATTAAATTACCTTCGTAGTTTCTTCACATTGTAGTATCTTAGATGAACCATGTCAAATTAGCGTAAAGAATAGAAGAAAGTCGAAACACAATTAATTTCACAGATCTATTTACTTTAAATTAGTTACAAATTTTGAAATATGAATCATATCCTTACTCTCTATTCTCTTTTAGCAACTTAGCAAGATTACATTCGACTGCAATTAATTTCTAGGAAGACGTTTATAAGCGTTCATAATTTTTCCGGACAATATTTATTTGCAATATATTGAATAGAGTCATAACAGATGAAGTAGTATAACATAATTGTTCTGTTGAAATTATTGTCGCGAAATCTTAAGACTCGTAATAAATTCAAGCGTAGAGGATTCCTCGAATAAAGAATTTTGCTTTATATAACCAGATTACGTGATATAAGAAAAGATAGAGAAATTAGAGCAAAAACTAGCAATATGTTCATTAAAGAAGGTTATATTATTTACAACTGACGGTAATTCGACAAATAACTATCGTAATCTCTAGCTAGCTAAATTTTTGAAAATAATTGAATAAATAATTCTGACACAAATAAAGTCTTTTTCTTCAGTTGTTCATATATGCAATTTGATGTTTGTAGATTGGCGAATCTTCGATCTCTATAGAACGCTGACGACAGAAGGACCAAGATTATTTCGACGTTTTAAAGATAAGTAGACAATAAGACAACAAGACAACAAGCCAAACGTGTTCTTCAGGAGAACAGAAGTCACAAAAAATTCCATTACACTATGTACATTTCATGTATAAAACTTACTCATTAGTGAATTTTATGAGCCCTGAATACGGACCTGTTGGTCAAATAAAGACTGCGCTCTAGTTATAAGCGGTTAAGTAAATTAATTGTTATGTGAAAGTAACCAGGACAAAATTGTATGTAGTACCAATTACCAAATCTGGTGTAAGAGTGAAGATCTCTATTTCTTTATGAAAATTTGGTAACAAAATTAGCCTTGAGAATTTGTGGTATGTTTTTTTTATATGTTCGCAAAATACTTAAACAAATAACTTATCTTTCATTTGTTATATTGCTTCATAAATATAACTGAATTTATAATTAACGTAATTTACGATATGTTGCACTGCTCACAATAAAAAATCCGTCTAAACTAGTGACGAAGGGAGAAGGGCCCCCCAGCGAAAACGCAGTTAACTTGAGACCCTCGACACACAATAAACGCATTTGTAATACGTTTTTTTTTATTATTTCTATATATCTTAGTATTTATTACATAACTTTATGTTTAATAGTATTATCGTTATTATAATAATGTAATGGGAAAAAAGTTATAATAAACCCAAAATCTATCCATGAAGCTGAAAATTTTATTTAACGCTCGAAATTTTCGTAACTCAGTATATAGAAAGTAACAGTATGAGTAAAAGGAGTTGAGAATATCAATCACTTGCATTCGTAAAAATGGATTTTCTTTAGTTTTACTTACTAATATAACGGTACCACTAGCTTTGTACTTCTTAAAAGCGCATTAGCACAGCCATGAATTACCATTTATTATTATTATTATTATATTTGTTTCTTTGTTCAAATATATTAGAGACATTTGTATTTGCGTTACATAAAAGCAAACGCCTAAATATTTTTCTTATCCGATGGACAATAATTGGAAGCATAAGCGCGCTAAGAATACGCAAACACAAGTTTGCTGGGGAGCTGCAAACTTGGCGCAGATTCGCGAGGGTACTTTGGGGCAAATGAAAAAGGGGGTAACGGGTAAGGGCGGGCACTTTGTAGCGCATCATCCCCGCCCAAACTCTTTCAAATATGAAGTAATGCATAATTTTCATTACGCCGCTATATACACGGCTATTCTACTCTTTCATTCTTCCGGACCAGACAATGGAAGCGGCTACGAAGAAAATATAATTCCGAGCGTATTTCGCTCGGAGAAATTCTATCGTCCTGACGACTGCTGCATGAACAGGAATTTGTAACATCAACTTCGTCGTGTTGTCGACTTTTATAATTCTTCCATTTCTTTTCAGTAAATTTACTATCTACAATCGATAATTCCACTTAGGGTTTATTAGTACTCAGTCACTAACGAGTGCTAAGTTAACTATTGTGTCCAAACTTGTTTCACCATGACAAGTATATCAGTTTGTTGATAATTCTGCGTAATGACAACGACGCTATGGAAATATTTGTTTAAATGTGGGCTTCAAGGCAATGATGTTTTCATCATGTAATAGAGATATCCAGAATCCCAATCATATAAATTTTAATTTGATGTAAATCTTTAAAGTGCATAAATAATAAAGTGGAAAGTTTAGGACAATAACGAGAAGAAGAACGAGAATTGCTCACAATGGCTTCTGATATGATTAGATCAACACCACTTTTAGAGATAGTCCAATTCAGCAATGTTATCGTACGTTATTATGAGAATGTTGATTAAGATAAAGTAATGTAATTGTTAAATTTTATTGTAAGCTTCGTTTTGTGATTCCTTTTTTTCCTTTTACGATTTAAGTGTAATAAACTAGCTTATTTTTCATACGAGGGTTTTCAAAATGTATCAAGCCATAACTCTAATCCTCGTTTCTAAACATCGTAATTATTTTTTATGGTGATGAGGCATGTAGATCTGTAAAAAAAAATTATAAACCGACCGCAAGGTATTCCCCCATTAAAATACGGTCACATTGCATTTGGATGCAGCTCTTAGATTACTCCCTCGTCTATGTATAAACAGTCCTATTGTGTAACCAAAGAGTATCCGTCGATGGTAATCAAATTGAACGTAGTTAATGGCATAATGGATTTCTTTTTCGCAATAATCAAGAAACAAATACCTTACTCAAATTACTATTATTGGGAAAAGATATAAGTACTTTTGTTCACGGAAATTTAAAGACTTGGATTATTTATACTTTTATTTTCAATAAAAGTTAAATTAATTTGAACACAAGAAATACAAAAAAAAAACAAAAGGTTTGGTTAATAAAATATAAGAATAAACAAACAATTTGGAAACATGAAAATTGCTTGAGATGTTATTCTTGATTGGGTAATTGCGGTCTTATAAGTCCCGGTTTCATAAAATCAGAGTTAACTTTTGATTAATTTGAATGAGATACCCTTCTCTTAGAGTAATAAGTAAGCACCGTTTCTCAATGCATGTTGGCTTTCTGCGCGGCATTTGTTCTGTAAATCGCACTCACTGGAGGTTAAATTTGTGTGACCCTGTTCTAACACTTTACAAGATAACTGTATAGTCTACAATGATTAAAAATTGTAATACTCTAGAGCACAGTTGATAAAATAAATTGTGAAAAATTCAATTCCCTTCAACATTCCTACTGAACAACTGGAATTTCACCAATAAATCTTCATGTTTTAGCCAACGAAAGTGTAGGTATTTTATTCTATTAATTGTAGGTGGTTAATAATAAATATAATCTCGTTTATGTTAGACTTCCAGTACCTCAAAATATACTGTGAAGTAATAGAATTTTTAGTTTATTTGAACATAAGTACAAAAAGAGTGTTATACCAAATTTATGAAATTTTCCATTAATGCGCTTTTCTGCTGTAACCAGAAGATATAAATTTGAATTTTTGTTGATTTAGTTGAAACTTGGTATTGATATTTCGCTAAAGATAACGAATTTATTATAATAATTTCACAATTTTCTGCGTCCGGTTTAGGTGGAAATGGTTTCTCTTTGTTTTTCAACGGAATATTCAATATACTGTTACATTTTTGGATACAGACCGAAAAAATACTTTCAGGATTATCAATAAATTTTAGCTTTATTGTTAAAGACGCAATACAGAAAAAGTACTTAATAAAATAAAATCAAGAATTCATTGAATTCTGTATTAGTTGTGACAGAATATGGCTGATTTCTTCAATTATTCGTTTCTTTTGTTGTTAAACCAAGATTATTTGGTTTACTTTTATAAAGTTGATATTTCAAATAATTCCATATGAACATCTCCAGTGGTGTTAGGATCAGGAGTTGGCTGGTCATTCAATTGCTCTGATCTAGCGTGCAGGAAATATTTCGTTTAAATAACTGCAAACATTACGCATGAAATATGACGGTATGGTAAGTGCCGGCACACACTCTTATTAGCCGTTACTATTTACATTTTTACATATAATCATAATTATCGTCTTACGCTGTTTTTGACCAGACCAGACCACATACCCACATTATGAGGATGTTGTGTATAGGCCTCGTCCATCCAATGAGCGTTTTCAGTTAACCAGACAATTGCACTTTGCTTCATCAGAAAAGACTATTTGATTCACCAAATTAGGATTTTCCCTGTTAAAGTCGGTCATTAATTCGTAAAAGGTTAGTCTCCGATTTGGATCATTTTCAGTCAACTTATGAGCAACATGCATTTTGAGGGATTTCAGTTTTGCAGATTTTGGAATTTTTAGGCAGTATTAAATAAACCTGCGAACTTTAAAACTTCAAAAGAAGTTTGACGGTTGCTATATTCACGCAACATTTTAATATTCATTCATTCGCGCAGACTCTCTAAGTTTTTTGCTATAGTTAAACCAAGAGATAGTGACACCAATAACTTGTAACATGTTGATATCTCTGAAAGTAGTTCAACATGCATCTCAAAATTATATATCCAGTATACTAAAATATATCCAATGTCCCATTAAAAATGTAGGAAGTATTTTCTATTAAATCAGAGGCGAAGAAAAATTAAAATGTTACAAAAAAATCGTTATTTTTTACTATATATCCATTCCAAAATACTTCTCAAACACGAAAGATATTCGATCGTTTCTTTTGTACTAGCTTTGTGTGTTAAGATTTGCATACATTACAAACCACTTTGTGGTGCTTTGAGGGTTAAAATTTTAGTGAAGCATAAACAATCGCCTAAAGAGTATAGCGCCACCTTTATGTCAAATTTGGCAAAAATGGATTTGTTGTGTTTTGAAAATGAATTTATACTGTCGCAGAGTATTAGACCGCAACTTAGGGATGTGTTCAGCGACAAGCCAAGGTGAGTATCTATTTCATTAACTTAATACAATAATTCCTAACTTGCCATATAATAGCTCATGATTATATTGTTTCGTACTTTACAATAGGAATACTATTTTTTTTACATCTAAAATTAAATAAATCAATTTCTCTAATCCGATCATATGTTAATTTGTCGATTAAACCTTCGAATTGAAATTTTCGTAATAAATTCACATTTTTCGTGATTTCATAAAATTTTCCCATATTTGGATATAATTGCATATTTATGTACGAAGATGTAAACTGGATGTGATATCTCATTCAATTAGAACGAACAAGACAAAATCTTAAAGAAGTACTAACCACGAAAAACAGAACTAATTGTAAACGGTACGGGCAATATCCAAAAAAAAAAAGCATCGTCCAAAACAAATGAAATTACGACGATGGTGCGCTCGCGTCGCGATGCCCCTAAGGGCGTCTTTATTTGCGACCAATAGGAATAGTTCGAGGGTGGAGTCAACCCTTATGATAGACGATAACATTCGTTTAAAATTGCAGTACAATTTCAACATTGAAACTGATAAGGAACATAAATTAAGGAGGTTTCGAAATAAGTTTTTTCTGTTTTATTGGGTTAATTATGGCTGGCCCATACTTGTCACCGTTACCTGGTGATCTTCTGACGGAGTATATGTTCGGCAGGAGAAGACAGAGACGTAACAGGACCACCTTCAGTCCTCAACAGTTACAGGAACTTGAAGCTTTATTTCAAAAGACTCATTATCCAGACGTCTTCTTGAGAGAAGAGGTCGCGTTAAGGATAAGTTTGTCCGAAGCACGTGTTCAGGTAAGAACCTTTCGTAAATGTTTTTGCGAATAATTACATTAGATATGATGTTCCAAATTAATTGTTACTAGATCATTCAATTATTTGGAATCAGTTAGCTACTAAAATAAGAATAAATGATGATTATAATAAAACATGGAATAATTTTAGGTCATGTGATAATTTTATTTATTTTTAATTAACTCAAATTTGGAAAAATATATTGCTTGTCAAGTTAATAAGGTGATACTTACTATTTTCTGCTTAACGTTGAACTTGCAACATGCAACTAATAAATTTAAAAATTATTTTTAATAATTGCGCACATATATTTTATAACTGCCTTAGAACTAAAAAAACAATAAGCTATTTATTATATACACACATAAATATAAAACAATTACTGTAGCAACCATTAACCCATTAAATATTGCGACCTAAGATTGACGATATAACACGTACGCGTGTGCTAATACGCGCAATGGAACAATTGGTCATTTTTACTGCAATGCTGTATACAAGGCGTACATAAATTGGCACAAAAGCTATTCGTAACATTCTTCGTTCGATTCGGAATCGAAAATCTTACTGTTAAAATGTTGTGCCCAGGAGTTACCTAAAAAAATATTTCTTTTAAGTATTGGCATTTGGCAACACTATACTGGTTTTAAATTCTACACATGACGCGAGATATAATTTGATCTTGGAATTAGTTATTGTCAGGATAATATATATTTAAGAATGTTAGATCACAACGTATTTCATAATAATATTGATTCATCTTTTAATATCAATTGTAAATTACTGATATACTATTACCCGAGTAGTTTTTCAAATTGAAATCCGTCTGTTTCTGAGCAAGTTGCTATTTACAAGGTATCGTCTATACTATTCGTTCGAGTCTTTCTGGTGTAATTTATAATACTGCCTCTTTAATTCTGTCCCTAATTCATTAGCGTTTTGAGGAATTCATTCAAAAGACACAAACACAAAACCTAATCATTGTTATATAAATAATCACGAAAATAAGAACAATGATTACACAAAATTATATATACATATATATATATATATATGCGAGAGGAGGTCCAGAAGTTCGTGGAATGAAAGGGTTTTAAATAAAATAAAACAATAAATCTATTTTTTTTTTCAATATAATCACCCTTAAGCACAATACATTTGTTAGATCTATGAATTAATTTTTCTAAACCATCATAAAAATATTTTTATCTTTCGCCTCAAAATGGGCCAAAATTGCCTCCTTTACCTCATTGTCGTCGGAAAACTTTCTTCCACGTAAGTATTTTTTTAAATTGGGGAACAAATAAAAATCACTAGGTGCCAGGTCTGGACTGTAGGGTGGATGGACTATTGATTGAAAGCCATGCTTGTGCAGAGCAGCCATTGCAACTTTGCTCCTGTGAACCGGCGCATTGTCTTGCAACAGCAGCACACCCTTGGTCAATTTTCCTCGACGTTTTACCTTGATTGCCTCCTTTAATTTTTCTAATATCGCTGCGCAATATTCTCCGGTTATGCTCTTACCTTTTTCTTTGTAATCAATCAATAACATCCCCTCACAACCCCAAAAAACAGTAGTCATCAACTTTCCAGCCGATTCTGACACTTTGAATTTCTTTGGCGATGGTGTCCCCTTTTTATGCCAATGCATGGACTCCTGTTTGGACTCAGGCTCAAGCTGATGAACCCATGTTTCATCTCCGGTAACAATCCGCTCCAAAATCTGTGCAGGTTTGTCTCCACACAGCTGCAAAAATTGTTTGGACGCACAGACGCGCTGCTGTTTTTGCAGCGGCGTGAGCATTCTCGGCACCTATCTTCCACTGACTTTTGTCATACCCAGGTGGTCATGGATGATAGGCATCAGATACTCCAACTAATGCAGATAATTGTTTTTTCTTCAAACAGGCATCTTGCAGTAGAAATGTTTGCACTTTTTCGACGATGTCTGTTGTGGTGGCCTCAACTGGCCGTCCTGAGCGGGGGTCGTCTTCAATCGACTCCCGGCCATGTTTAAAAAGACCATGCCACTTATAAATCATTGATTTACTTGGGCACTGTTCTCCATAAACGGTTTCCATTTCATTCAATATGGTTTGAGCGTTCTTTCCTTGCTTTGTAAGGAACTTTATCACCGCACGGTGTTCAAACTATTCGTAAACGACTGACGCCATAGGGCTGCAACTTAACTTATATTCTAATGATGAGTCGCCCCTATCCCCACTCCATTCCACGAAGTTCCGGACCTCCCCTCGTATATATAATTTTTTTATATATATATATATGTTGTGATGGATGTCACCGTATGTGGAATAATATTCCATAAAGGGACCGTTTCGACGAGATCTCACTCATCCTCTTCCGGACGGTCGGAGTACATCTCCGATCTTTAGTCGAATGGGAGCATCCAGAAGAGAATGGGTAAGATCTCGTCGAAATGTCGATCTACATGGTACAACATGTATATACATATATGTATATATACTAACGCTTTCCGTTGAAATCACCTTAGAATACAAACTTATTATTCCACAAGTTTGCCAAATATATTTTTTGTGAAAGTAAGAAGAATGAAGAAATGTTAAAAATGAACCTTGGGGTCAGAAAAATGATAATGACAAATGGCATTAAAAACATTTGCATTCTAAACTCTTTCGCTATCCCCATGACAAAAATATGGAACAAAAGCGCTTATTTGTGGACTAAAAATTCAAGCTTCGAGAACTTCATGAAGAAGTATGAAGTAGGTTTTTGATTCAAAACCGAACGGAGAATGTCGCTGCGATTGCACTAATTTATACGCATCTTATATGAAAGAATAATTACGTTTAACAAGATTTCGTATAACTTTGTATAAACACATATGCACATATGCAAATTCATGTTATTCCGTTGAATACTGTAGTACTAATGAATTAGATATACACAAGCACAATATTCTGTTGTTTTCTTAATTACTTCATCTGCTTAAATATTCTACTGTAATTGCCAAAGAGATTGTAACACATTGTGGGAGCAACCATATTCTGAAGATTATTGTGTAACACATAAATATATTAATACGCGTACGAGAGGAAACAAAAACAAACACTTTCCGTCTTTCTTATTAACAGTATATTGGCCGGTCATTAACGCGACGTGGCATGGGTCTCAATAAATGCACTATATTTTTTTCTAGTATAATATCCCAAGCTAACTATGTTTGGGAATCTCCAAGGTCTGCCACCTTGTTTAACCTTCAACTGATAATGCCCTATGTGTTATATTAGAGAAATAACGAAATGCTTTAGAGGTAACTGACGTAGACCTTTTCAAAAAAGTTTAGAACAACCCTTGCTGTATAGCGTCGAGCATTGTGTTATTAGAAAATTGGACACCTTCGCTCTCTGTTCGTGAAGCTAGTGGCACCTATATAATTACTCCACCAGCTTGACGAACAGATTTTCCAACATACAATCTAGGATGCCTTCCTTAACTTCGTCATGCAGTTTGATGTTAAGCATCCCCTACTTGTTACTAGAGCTAACCGACTTGCTGTTAAAGCCTTTCCCCGTATCAGTTTAAACGTAATCATCGATGTTCAGCAGCACGTACTAATAGAAGGCGCGATAGATAAGACTTAAATCCAAAAAGTGCTATCGAGTTAGCAGTTGCAAATTAACCTTCTAAAGCTATCAGTCTTAAGGTATTGCCTTTATGAATAATTGTTCTTCTTTGGACTTCGCTATTTCTTTTTCAATCAGTCTCAAAATACGATCAGCAACGTTTAGAAATAACTTCGGTATACAGAGAGGGAAATTTTAATGAACGATAAACGGTTTCCCTTACACAAATACGACGTGTAACAACGGAATTAAAATAAGAACCAAGCAATTGACCCAATTACACACTGTCACCTTACATTCGGTTCCAAAGTTTAAATCAATTATTATATTTCAGTAGCATAAGAAGTTGGCCAAAAATTGTCCAGCCTTATTAAGTGTTGGAACTTTCCAGCTCCACTGAACGTATTGCGGAAAGATGAAGTCTAGGACAGAAAATTAATTACAATGCTTGCTTGTTATGTGTTGCAGAAATAATGTTCATAAGGTAGCCGCTGTGCCTGCGCTATACAATTATTGTATAGAAAATTTATCACAATGTTCAGTATACAAATGCATAGTGATGAGACATACGTCTCAGAAGTGCGTGGTCTATTCTACAATCCGATGCTTTTAGCAATAGTCAAACTACCAATCAAAATTTTTAGTTTATAATGTTTCATTACAGTTGTATATAAATTGATTAAAGTACGTTTTCTTTTGCTTATTAGTTTTCTAGGAAAAGTTACCTCATTTTTAATTTAAATGACCGACTGAAATCTCCGCTGCATTTTCTTTTCAAATTTAAAGCTTATTTGGTTCATCAACGTTCCCATATTAATATTTTTTTTTAATTTTAACCAATTCAGGTATGGTTCCAAAACAGAAGAGCTAAATGGCGAAAGCAAGCAAGGTTACAATTATTACAAGATGCCTGGAGAATGCGTTGCCTTGGTTTAAGTACTCCACCGTTGTTACTCACCGGTAAGTTATTTTTTTACCATTGTGGTATTCTCTTACTCATAACCAATTAATTTTACTTACTTCTTGATTCAAAGTACTAATGAAATGTTGAAAAACTGGATTCATTTGATTTGTTAAGGACATTTTAGGCTTAACACTTTTTTTATCTTTCACAGGACGCCCAACAGCTCCTGGTATACCTACTGAGATGCAATCCCAAGAGAAGCTATCGGACGGAAGCTATACCATGTTGCATCATCCTGGTATTCCACCGCCATGCCCATGTTCACCGGATAATAGTAGAAGTCCTTCTAGTATTAGAAACACACCAAGTCCCAGACCTTTGTCTCCAGGAGGTCCTGACGATTTATCTATGGCAAAGAAGAATTATCCTTCTGATTCATACAATCACGCAACACCCGATAGACTCAATCTAAGCAACTAGATCGCAGAATTTATTGTCACTCAATAATAGTTTTATCTGTTGATTCTCTAATCATAAGAATAATTTATTGATGATTGAAAGTGACGTGTTTTCGATTATAACCTAATTTATTGTACATAGATGTACCCTGTCCTTTTATATTTAGAATTCTTACAGATAGTCGGTAATAAATAATTACTAAGCTTTTTATGTATTGCATATGTTCTGTAAATAGTATTAAATAAAATGCAGGATAAACTATTTTTATTTCTTTTAAATTTATTTCGTCCCGGGGAGTTGGAAACTTGGGAGACATAACTCATAAATTTAAAGAATTAAAATTCATTAATATTTGTACATTTATGCATAATTATATGCTCGCAAAAATTGTATATTATAACCTATTATATTCTTCCCATATGATTTTACTATATTTATGCTACTTACTCTTATGGTCTTTGTAATATTTCATAATTGTTGGTGTATTATGATAAGATTCTCACTTTGGAATTATGTTACTCGGAGATGGACGAAGGAATTACATGTTTTAGGTGTACGCTTCCAGTTATTATTTTTTCAATATAATTGTTAACAATCAATATGCTACGTGAACTTTCCACTTTCTTCAAGGTTAAGGATGTTTAAATAATAATTTGCAGTCAGTTTTTAAAACAACATTGTTCGTTTTGGAGGGCTAGAAGATGTGTTAGAAATTCACAAATATTGTAAATTTAAGAGTATGAAATACACTTTTAAGATACTAATACATACATTGAACTATTGATACTATCTCCAAGAAAAAGCAGGAAAGTAGGTACCTATTTTATATTTATATTTAGATAGTAGAGAATATTTTCTAAGATATCAGTCACTGGAAGAATAATTAGATAATTAATTTAATTCGCACTTTAGAACTGAGTAAAATGAATTAGAAATATGCATCTCTAGATCTAAGGATTTCAATTTTGTGGAAAAAGACGCTCAAATTACAAAAAATGAAATAAAAAGCCGATACACGGAGAGTATCCATAGATTCATCTAAACAGAGCTTGAATGCCGAACTAGTTCATAGAAGAATGGAGTAGTATTTGCATGTATATATGTAGGTCTGGTTTGACGTTTTACTAATATAATGTTGATTGTATTTTTGACAATCTTCCTCTTATCGATATTGTTAATTGTAAAGTACATATAACCTCAGTTAAATTTGATTCGTATATACTTTATACACGTTTCGACAGTTAGGCTAATTATTTGGAGAGATTTCTAGTTTTATTTGAAGCTCATTTATCTACTTTGAATATGACTAGCACATGCGGCCATTTCAATATTCCTCAATCTCACAATGATAATACCAACGATTTGTAATTTTACGCACTTTCCAAATGTCATTCAAATCAGTAGCAGTTTTAATTCTCAGGGACGATCATTTGATTTAGTTTTGGTGAATGTAGCTCATATAAATCCTATTATAGATCCTATTATCTCCTCTAGTAAAGAAAGATAATTTTCATTCCACTTCTAGATTAACATACAATTGTATTTCTAGCTGCTCATCATCACTGTTAGCTAACACAAGATATACAATAAGATGTACAATTTTAAGAAAGCTAATTACTTTAAATTATACCGGGCGGTGTATAGTATTATTGACTGGTTATTTCTGTTTACGTGCAAAGGTGTGTGTGATTTTAAATTTTTTTACTTTGATGTTTCAGTTTTATTCTTCGAAATTTTTTGCTTGAGAAAATTAGGTCATTGCATTAAAGAGAAACGATGAAAATTTGTCTTTTTTAATACTTTTTCTTTACCTTATATTTATAACACTGTGAATCTGTAGGTATATACGTTCCCTTCAAAAGCGTTTTTCATTCAATTTATTCTATCTGGTTTACACCTAAACATGTAAATAATATTGAATTTAAAAATAAACTATACGAAAAGTATAAAAGAACTAATTGTAATTATAATTTTATGTTATTTAGGAACTTGCGAAAATAATATTTTATTAAACAAAAACTATGTTAGAAAAGCAAAACACCAAATTAAAAACAATGTAAAATAGTTCCAGTCCTTTATTCGAACTAAAAACAAACTTGATGGTCTACCCAGTACTGTTCCAAGGATCTCTGGTGAAGCATAAGGTAAACCTTCTACTAAGCCAATGTTGAAGCATACCAAAATGTCTTCAATTTCTATAACTGCGCGTAAAGTGCATCTACATACATCATCGCTGCAACCTATTAATTCCTCATTAATTAAAATTACGTGTTCATTAAAGAATATAAGATTTATTTATCATGAGTGATTATGCATCTGGTTTCATGCTTAAGGACTATTTTTCGATAATGTCCAAGCTGTTATTTCCTCTTTAATTTCCATTGGTCCACTTGTACATTCCACGACCTCTGAAAAGTTGTAAGACTTACGCTGTCCGTAAAAAGACGACACATTCTTTATATTGCAATTTTTAAGAATTCTTCCAACGTTTTTCAGATTTGCTTGTATAACAATAGTTTTCCCTTGTTCAGACCATTTTTTTATCTGAACACTAGCATGACCTTGTGAACAAACGCTTCTCATAGTATATATTCTTGCGTATTGGTGCAGTTCCTTTATGAATGTCTGGTTGATGGCGAAAAAACTATATGAATAGTTATTTATATAGATTTTTGAAAATCGTTCGGCCGTTACAAGGCTTTGAACAAAGATGTACGGTGTACGATTCACCCCGGGATTGCAGTTTATCAAATCTCATCTCTGTAATAGCAAACACTACACCAACTATAAACGTCATTGCTCAAGTCATTTCCCTGCCATATCTGATATTTGACGGGGCAACATTTGGGCCCAATTTGAGGATAAACTCATGTTCAATGAAGACATCAAAAACATGATCGTTATCTTTAATATCACTAGGATTTATTATAAGCATTACTAAACACTTCCCATTAATATATTTTATAATGTTGCTCTGTGTTTGTTATATGTGTTCAAAAGTAAAATATGCCTCATTAATGTGATCACCGTTTTATATAACCTACTCCTTTTCGATCGAAAAAGATCAAAAACATTTTCTAAAATATCTTCATTTTAAACACACCCATGGCGAGGTTTTAAAATCATACAACTCTTTTAACTTCAATCTCCTGAATATCGACGCCTACTAACAGATATGAAGTTCTTGTACAACCTAGAAAACCTTATTGTTGGTGTAATGCCACTTGGTAATGCTTAATGCTTTACTGTCCCCCGATATTCTGCACGGCAAAACAATATATTTTACTGCCCTTTTACTTGTATGAATGTAATATGCAAAGCGTCTTTATACAGAATTAGTTATTACTTCAATAACAGCCACAGTTTTAACGATATTCACAATTCCTTTTTAAGTTTATTTTTAAACATTAAAGGCCGGTGAGATCACCACCTAATGTGCAGTTGATTTGGTTATAATATACACACATACACTACCGTCTATAAGTACTTGGCCATCCATGTTTTCTTTAAATTTCGAAATAAAATCGCATTTGAGTCATAGATTATTTGTTAACTAGTTATACTTAGTTAATATTTAGATGTACATAAAGCTATACAAACACACGTACATTCAAAATTAAATCAAGTATGGTTTTCGTCAGTATAGCCTCCTCTATTTCTTACAACTGCAGGACATAATCGAGGCATTATGTCAATTAATTTCCTTAGTTTCTTCCGATGCCGTATTCCATTCTTCCTGGAGAAGGGTCCAGAGGACGGCAGCAGATGTTGGAGGACTTGTTTTATCTTTCGATCCAATTCATCCCATAATAATTCAACAGAACGAGGATGAGAATTGAGGTCTGGAGATTGAAGAGTCCGTTTCATAATTATAAGGCTGTCCTTCTTTTTTCTTGGAAGTGGTCGTGGAATATCGTAGCTGCATTCGGATCATTGCCATGCTGAAATGTGAAGTTTCACCGTCACAACTTCGATGACACCACATTATTTTTTAAAATACTTTTGTACCTTTCTCTTCGCAAAATACCATCAGTTTTCACCAAATCACAGATAGAAGTACCTCAAACTATCACAGAACCTCCTCCGTGTTTGACGATCACCGGTACAGTACACTGGTCCTACACTCGTTCTCCTGCCAACCTTCGAACTTCGACTTGTTTCCTTAGTTAGAGTTTTCTTGCCGCTACTCGTTCTCGAAGTTCAGCTTTGCCTAAACTGTAGTCAGACTAAATTCTTACGATTATACGATCTTCTGTTGGCGTTGTTTTTTCAGTCCCCCACTTTCCTTTTTGTTGGGAAGGCTACCACTTGTTGCAAATTTCTTCACGTTGTAGTCCGCTGTTTGCCTACTAAAGTTCAATTTGCATGTAATCTGTCAATTACTTCTACCTGTTCTATAGTAACTAACAATTGAAGCGCGCATATGTACGGATAACTCTGTAGTTTTTCGCCATTATAACACAAACAATTCAGAAATATCAAAACCGGCAGGTAATAATAATTCGCTTGTGCGAGTTTTCAACAACACTAAATTTCGAACTAACACAAACTAGAATGATATTGAAAGGGTACAAAGAGACCTTGACTCATAAAATGCAATGAAGCAATTAAGTATATTGCACCAAAATTCATTCAGAAAAGGTCATTAACAGAATCGGTGCCCCCCTCCGATATAGCTAGAATAAACTTTTATTTAAAAAAACTAATTAATGAAATTTACCGATAATGTGTATACATATGAGCATATTTGTATCTACTCTTGTTATTTGTAGCAGATAATTAATAAAAAAAGTTGAGAAAAAGCATAGGTGGCACGGTAGTGTATATGAAATAACTTTGTATTTGTTATTCATTACAAATTATTATATATTATATGTTTATATGTTTAAGATTATACCTTATCATTGAATAAATAAATTACGTCATTTTTGTATTTAATTTCATTTCTCTAATATTTGGGCACAAAAAATATTATTATTATTAAAAGAACTGCACGCTACTGCTATAACCTACTCGGTAAAATTAAAGGAATAGTAATATACGGTGAAGTCAATTAATAGTTGAAAAAATAAAGCATTCACAACACAATTTATTTATTACCGGGCTTACACTGGGGCTACATCAAACATACTTATTTCGTATCAAACAATTGGAACCATCATTGTACACATTTCGATTGGCTGATTTGAAAGCAGTAAATTCCTGAAACAAATAATTTCATTGCAAAATCACTAGAGCGTATTATTGGCGCCACTGCATATCGAATTCTATATTGTTGGATGTTCTTTGCTAAAACAGGAAGTGCATAACAATACGTCTTTTTCCCTTTTTCAAGTGTCCCAACATGAGGATCTTAATGCACAATAACACATTTGAACGTAATTAAAAGCGCAAAAGAAGTTTGGGCCTGAAGAATGCGTTAAACTTGTTAATGAGAACTTCTTGGGGAACAAGGGCGGAAAATTATAAAGCATGATTAGTTGTGTTATGGAAGAAATGTTCTCATATCCTTAAAAAATGTGTGCTACACGGTCATATTGACTTCTTTCCAGAAAATATAAGAGAAGTCGCAAACGAACACTAGAAAAATTCCCAAGGAAGAACGGTATAAGAAAAAAGACTTATTGCTAGAAGATTCTAAACAACACTTCTGAAAAGGATTATTCGCAACAAACAGAAAGAAACAATTTTTTATTGTTTACGAGTACAGCACATTTATTTTATTTAAACTAAGTGGTATAAAATTTAATCTAAGTGAATGTTAATAGGTAATAAAAATTACAAACACAAAAACTTTGTACTGATTCTTTTTTTGAAGCAACTCAATTATAAACGAAGTCTGACCTCACGCGCAAGAAACAGCAGCAAATTCATGATTTGGTAGCCAAAAAAATCAAAATATAAAAAAAAATTGTGTCGGTATTAAAATTAGCAATGACGCGAATTTAAGACATCCTGCACATTTTAGAGAAAAAGCGAGTAAAAGATCGTTTTGCAATTTTCCACCATGTCTAACACTTTCTCGTGATTTTTAGAGGAACACTCTATAAAAAGAAATGTGTAGATTCTTCTATGTATTTGCAGATACTTATGCATGTACATATGTAAGTGGTTCTTGTTTTATCAACGTATTTAAAAGTAAACAATGGCAACTTAATGAAAGTATGTCAACATTCGCATGTGTTTGGATTACTGATGGATTTTACTGATTTGTTTATATTTAAAGTACTGACTGCTGTAAATATATCCGTGTTATAATACACGCCACTTAATTTGCTGATAACACATATCGGAAACTGCATATGGAATGAACAAAGTAAGTTAATATGAATACGCAGCGTCAGAAACAGTCTGCTCGGTGGTGTTTGGAAGGTCGGCAATTTTGAATTCTCTCTTACAAGTGACAGATTTCGTAGAATGACATTTGACAATTGAAAGGTACGATTTTTTATAGTTAAATACTATACCCAAATGTTCCTTCTGCTGTATATCGTAGGATTAAAATAGACTTTTATATTAACACAGCATTAAATAAAAATTGAAATTGATTTACTTTCTCTTGAAATTATTTTAACTGCGATTATACTCCTATTTGCAAATTTATGCTACCTTTTCTATTCTAAATAATAGAATTATCAATAAATATTGTTGATAAGATTTTTTTATAATTACCCAACGACACTTAGCAACAGTAAAAGGAAATTTTTATTTTGCATATATATTAAATAACAGAAAGTAATCTTTTGTAACCAATACATAAAAAATATGTGTTGCTATTAATACGTTTCATTTATTTTAAGATTTAGCTATAAGTTTTAAGTTATTTCACAAAAAGTAATGTTCTGTTATTAGCTTCAAGATAATTCCAGATGGACAAAATTAAAACCCATTTTTTTTGCGACTTTAATGTTGGGGGTATACTCGACTTAAAGAATGGATAATGACGTTTATATTAAAGGAAGATGCTCTCTTGATGTATTCAGGCATTATTTCTGAATTAAGTCGATATTTTTTTAACAAAAATGATATCTTGTATTATGAAAATTGTATACAGGCTCCAGCAATCAACTTTCCATAATATATATGCATACGAGTATCACGTAAGCATTGTATTAGAAGCCACCTAATTTACTTTCTTAACCACCTCAGCCTATCTTCAACGTAAATAATGAGAATTATTTTTTAGTAATATTGCTTGAAAGCTAAAGTTTATGCATACATGCACGGTTGATTTATAAAACAAGGTTAATCCAATCTGTAAAAATAAACTATGCGATTCATATTGCGCGCTAATAAAAATGACATTTTAATTTTTTCAGGTACTAGTATCTCGAATTAAACTAAACACTCTGTATATATTCGCTTGGTGTACCGTATAAATTAATACAATCTCTCATGTCGTTAAACAGAAAGTTAGTTCCAGGTTCAAGGCTGCAAATCAATAAAACGTGTTTCACCTATATTAATTTTAATTACTTCTATTAAATTGCAAATAAAATAATTTGCTTGATAGTTTACAGTTTCGTCTACAGAATTTCATCAAATCTAAATTTTTAAATTAACGAGATACAGTATTATAAATTACAAGATACTTTACATCTTCCTATAATGCAGCCGACTAAAGACTAATACGTCTGCAGCTGAAAGCAAAGCTGACTTAAATTTTCATTGTCAATAAGAATCATTTAATGATTAACTTTTATTATATTTCACATGTATGCGTAGAGCTTGCCTCTAAAATTACTTCTTTCACTTGTATCAGAATGCTGTACATGTAGTGGTGTCAAATACATACTTGTAATATATTGATAATGAGATTCCTAACGTTTGGTTATTCTGATTCGTTTCATGCAGATTACAATTTTATAAGGTAGGTAATTGCAGTTATTAATAGTGTAATATCAAATATCTGGGCTAAAAGTGTTATAAATAATAATGTTAAATTGTCAAGTTGGCAATAAAGAGAATGGCACAAAATAATTCTGTCCCATTTATTAGAAAATTTTCAGAAAGTAAACGTGAAAGTATTACTATAATTCATTTCGTCGGCTGTAAATGACAGTCTTTGAAGCTATTGAGATTTTAAAACTGCAGAACATTAAAAATAGAATGGTAAGACTTGAAGCTTGAACGTTAAATTTAATCAAAATAAAGAAAATTTGGGAGGATTAATTAGCTCGAAACGAGAAGTATCTTTTTCGAATCCTACTAAAATGTTCTTATATTGGCTAAATTTAAAATCAAAATTCCAATGTCTAGCTTCCTTTTCAATTTGTTGCGCCTCTGTCTCAAATAATCCTTAGGAAATTTTCTATAAATTTTACAGAATATCCATTACTCGGTGATCATAGTTTTGAAATATGCCAAAACATTTTAAATTACTCCAAACTATATTATTCCGGCTAAATATGGCCTCTGGTCGAAATTATTACCAAAGTAAATAAATGGGAGAGTGCTTTTTCTCAATGTTTAGTACAGCTACCTCGGAAAACAGTGGAACTAGATAGACTATCAAATAGTGAAAGGTTTGCGGTTTTGCGGGGCCAATTTGAAACACCAAAGCAATGGAAACGAAACTCAGATGCTTCGAGAGAAACATTCTCAGAAACATCTTTGGCCCCTTCCACGACCCGAACACTAATCAATACTGAAGAACAAATGCCGAGGTCAAACAAATCTACAACATTATACAGGGGATTAAGTCCCAACACCTGAGATAGCCTGGCCACACTCATAGACTTCCTGTCAACCGCGTTTCCAGAGGGAGGAGACGCCGATCTGGAAAAGACTTCTGGACTGCAACGGCGACCACGTCTGCAGTGGAGAGACATCTGGTCAGATCTAACATGAATGGGGCTACCAATGGACCCTACTCTTATGGATGACCGTCCGAGATGGAGCCAAATTATGCAGGCAGCCAAGACCCACCCTGAATTGTGCTACGGAAAAGAAAGAAATTTAAAACACCATTTCTGTTTTGATCATAATTTTATTCCATGTTCTGAAAAAAACATTTTTTTTTGATTTAGTTAAATGCACATATTTCCGCTCTTCATAACAATAATAATAATCCATGCCTTCGCATCCCCAAAAGCTTTCGCCAAGTGTTAGAGGTGTCGGTCGGTCATGCGTTATACCTCTGCCTGCACTGCGTCTTAAGATTTTCGTCTCAGTATTCGCCAAGGAGTGAGGAAAACCACAGAAAACCTCAACCCTAGGGTTGGAACCCGGGACTCCGAGACTGATAGCTATGCCAGCAAGGCACTGGACCACCAGTCTTTTTACGTTCTCTTGGTTTGAAGAACAGTGCCGCTGCAGCCTGCTCGTAAATTCCTAAATCACTAGACCAATATTTACTTGCAGAGTATATTCGCTTATTTACTAGGTTAAAGGTGTACAGTGAAACTCAATGCGCATGCGCAAAAAATATGTTTAAAACATAAAAACTGTTTCCACTCTAGCCTATGTACAGTTACGATGTACGTAATATATACATATAATATTTGCAATAATTGCAGTTATTCGAGCTCTCTTATACATGTAATGTATATTAGCATGTGTCTATATATATGTTTTCCTTTGGTTTACCAATATAAGGTACCGCCTCAGCGTGTACGTGGCCAAGCTATGTTTAAATTCTTATATGCTTCCGCAAAAGCTTTGTTAAAGGCATGTAGTAATGTCTCTATATGTATGCATGCAGCACTACCTTTGTATGGGGGAGCCAACCCTAATCACAAGTTAATTTTATAAGCGCACCTGGGTGGTGTGGTTACACTTTTATAGGGGAACCCACCCTATCTCTTAGAGCCTGAACGCCTGATTGAGGGCGACAGTAGCGATAATAGCCGATCTCAAAA
This sequence comes from Trypoxylus dichotomus, assembly GCA_023509865.1. Classification (NCBI taxonomy): domain Eukaryota; kingdom Metazoa; phylum Arthropoda; class Insecta; order Coleoptera; family Scarabaeidae; genus Trypoxylus; species Trypoxylus dichotomus. Next base: position 37,942,147 of record CM042074.1, on the reverse strand, counting down.
CAAAAGTATGTAATGGCACAGCTACCCAGGCGTTCCCGTAAGAAATAATACGCTATGTGCAATCTAGCTCTTTGCTACTGCGCCTCGAAGAAGGGAAAAAGCCAGTAGCCAACAAATGTGCGAAGGGCGCACCGACAAGGAAACCGACATAACATATAGAAATTGGTCTATGAAACTCGTCCGCATCGACGGAAAACTAAACGAAAAGTTTACGACAGAGGACCGAACAAATGCACAGAAGACAACGAGCGCTGCAGCCACGACGACCGTCAACCAGAAGCGGAGTGATCGTACTTGTAGAAAATGTCTATACATGCGCGCCGACGACCTTACCAGAATGATTCCCGCCAGAATCTCAACAGAAGACTAAAACTATGTATAGACGAGAACGGACACAGTAGTCTTGACGAACGACAATAGAAAGCCGAGAAATCGTACTTATTAAGGAAATCTATGTATGCGCTCCGACACTCTTACAAAAATTATTCCCGCCACAAACTCAACAGCTGAGAAATCGTACGTGTCAAGTATGTTGCTATATACGCTCCGACTACGTTACAATAAAGGTTCTCACTATACAAGAACCGAAGAAATTTGCCCGAACTTGAAAATACTAAAAACTTCCAATATTCGTCCGACAACGTTACTGTTAAGTAAAGGATGCCATTATACCAAAATCGACGAGGTACGAAAGCTGCCGAGAGTGATCGATTGTTATTACCTCGACTGTCATACGGGAGTCGACAGCCCGTACATGAAAATAGTAGATATTAAAATTACGGGTATTCGTCCGACTACGTTACAGTAAATGTTCCGACGAGGTACGAAAGGTGACCAAGAGTGAACGATCGCTAATACCTCGACCGTCACACGCGAGTCGACTGTACGTGTATATATTAAATATTGAAAACTCCCATTATTTGTCCGACGACATTGCACCTAATGACTCCTAAATTAGGCAGTTTTAGCAAGAGTATTCTGAATGGCCGAATGCATACATATACAATGCGTAATGTACATACATGCTAAAAATAAAATTCTACATATTTTACAAAGAGAAAAATGAATAAATAATAAAAAATTAAAATAAGGTAGTAATACTAACCCATACGGTTGCAAAGAAGATACCATCATAAAATACGTAAAGTAGTAAAAAAATGGATAACACAAAATACATTTCCTTAGAAACTTAAAATTCTTCTACAAAAATACATTACCAATGTTAAATTCTTAACAAATCCCGATGCTGTCTTATTGGAGTTATGATATAAACTAAACAACTATCCGGCCAGCATATACATTTATTTGGATAATAAGATTGGTTACTGTATTGCAAGTTCTAATTGTCGATAAAATTGTAATTGCTGAAGTATAAATATGTTGATATGGTTAAGGTTACCCTCGTACTTCTCTATAGTATAATACTGACGGTTAAACTCAAACATTCGGCCCTACATCACGTCTCAAACGTCTCCCAATGCTTGTCAATGTTGTGGTTGCCTATGACGGGTTCATAGATTATTCGGCTGAATTGAACTTCAGTAAAAGTTGCTTTAGTTTGTTTTAACTCTTTTGAAAATCATTTTGGAACATACTTATAAATTATTATAATGCAATGATTTCCAGAACTGGTGGTTTGCAAATTCCTAATGCGAGTTCACGAAGAGAATATTCAAAAGTAAAATTTCAAACACCAAATGTAAAAAGGTAACGAAAAATTCAGCAATTTTCGAATTGATCAATCACTATTTTGAAAGCAATGAAATAAACTGATCTTTTTGTTTGGGTATGTATAGAGATGGTGCAAAACCAATGACCGGAAAATTTTTTGTGACGCGCATAAAGAGGATCAACGAAAATATTTTGCTGTATTCGCAGATAAATACTGGCATGTAAACATACCCCAGCAGAGTTAAACAGTACTTTAACTTACGCTATCAAACTTGCGAATTTTATAAAATCGCATGCTACAAATATTCGTCTATTTCATGTGCTTTCTGGGAACTTTGTGAAGTCTCCATATTTCTTCACTACTTCATACAGTAGTCATATGGCTCTTTCGTCTCAAAGTTTTGACCTGATTGTACGAATTGAATAATTCAAACATTTTCTTGATTATCCATTTCATTTGTCATCTTGTACATTTGTGCAAGAACTAGCATACTTAATTGATATTTCCTAAATTAAATGATATAAATTTATTTTTAACGCCCAGGTGTCACCATTTTCAATCTACATTACAGAATAGAAGCCAAACAAATTCAATTTTCAGATTCAATAATTGAGGGTGAATGAGTATGAATGTATTGGTTCTCTCAGTATCGTTTTAACCGAATTTGGAATTCAACTTCACGAAAATATTAGAAAAGGTATTGCTGAATATCCCAAATAGCTTTAAAACTATTTTCCTAACAGACCTAATATATTCAGATTACACAACTGGATACGTAACTTTTTTTAAGTTCACATACTACTTTAAATTTACAGGAAAAGAAGCTCATTTATTTATCCTCTGCCAGTTCCCTAAATCATCTTTTAAGTTTCATTATTTGGTTGACATTTGGTTCAGTGTAAGAAATGAATACCGTACTTTCGCAGAAAAAACAACTAAAGTTTTATTACCCTTTTGTTGTCACGTATCCATGTGAAAAATACAGTTCTTTGAAAGATAAATATAAAAATAAGTTACATACAAAACCTGATCTAAGATTTAAACTTTCAAACACTGAACGCAATATTGCGCGCAAATATTGCACGAGGGTATTTTCAAGTTTAACCAAAGCTTATAGCTAAAAACCAATTGGTATTGTAGATAATTCCGTTTTGTTTTCAGCTTTATTAGGGTTTTATTGAGTTCACTGTAATTTTTTTTATAGGTTAAGCTATCACATTAAGTTTACTAATATTTGTATGTAAATGTTGTTTTTCGTTAAGAACAATATGGCAAATAAATTTTAATAACCCAATTTTATCGATTTATTTACTGTTGCTAATTACTATACAGGGGGTTCGCCAATTTACCACAGCTTTTAGAAAGGGTACGCAAGAAGAAAATGATCGGGGATTGTATTATAATATATAGTGTCAACAAGTAATCTTACACTAATTGGGTGCGAAGTTTTTATTGACACTAGCTGTACATGACAATCCAAAGGATACGAAACCATTTTCATATCTAGTACACATTAATAATTAACTGTATTATGTCGATAAACTTGACATTACGGCTGACCTTGTGCCTGAAGTAAAACGCTCACATTCAGTTAACCGCTATATACAAACACGGAACAAGTCTCGTGTATGCGAATTGCAACGGTGTCGATCTGTGGTAATGGCTCATCTCGTCCATTAAACAAGTGAAAGAAACGGCTCTTACAAGTAGCATCTGATATGAAGACGCCGAATCGCGCTCGGTCATATTTTCACGGAAGCGCGTTCCATATTATTCGATCAAAAATTTAAACCGATCGAAGCGACCGTCTATAATGCATAACCGCGCTGTTAATATCTCTGCACGCAGTATAGATAGTGGCGTACGACTTTGATACTCGCATAGACGTGGACCTGGTTTAATCTTCGAAGTTACGAGTGATGTTGCAACTTGCAATAACAAACAAGTAATTTTTTTCTCTAGCGCATAACTAACTTGATCTTTTGTTATAGTACGTCTGTGAAGATGAAGAATAGGATAGTAGTTAACTTTGCAATTTCGATTTGCTGGACGTTAATAGGTTTTTCTTGCGGAAACTATGCAAGGTATGTCAGTAGAATATTGTATTATTGTTATTAGACCCTGATAAATTATATCAATAAAATTTATCTGTCATATGTTACATGGATTCGACGAAAAAAGAAATCCTTATTGAATTATTTCATTATGAAAAGCATTTATCGACAACTCTACATAAAATATCAACGTATAAGTGGGTGGATTATCCATTGATAATCTTTATGATGTATGAAATTAGTGATGATAATATTATTCATGTAATATTCTTTTTTTGTACTCCATTCTATATCAGTTATTAAACGTAAAGTTCCGTCTAAATAAAAACACTTCTATTGAACTTGGTAAACGCCCCTAATTGAATTCATACACTTCACATACGCAGATTATGAGTCAAAATATGAAACTAGGAGGAGATATAAACATAAAAAAATTAGGCAACACCAATTTAGGTAATTTCTCGGAACTTTTATATGTTGGTATCATTGATATAATAACACGTCACCAAATTTTAACTTTTGCTTTTGCCATGAAATGGGGTATAGTAATTTCAATAGAAAATATAGACATTTATGTGAATAAAAGATAGATGATAATCAAATTAACTCCAATTCCGCTTAGATTTTAGTGGACAGATTTTTCTGCTTATAACACGCGAGAGAAAATCAAGTAAGTCACAAAAAGCTATTATAAAAATAATGAGAGAAATAGTTAGTCAAAAACAAGTTTGTTTTTCAACAAAATCTCCATCTACATTAATATAATATTCCAATGCCCGCTTCATAAAAGTGTTTGGGTTGCCGTCTGAACCACGCGTGTACCTCTTGTTGAACATCGGTATCACCTTTGAAATGTTTGGCGCCAAGATACTTTTTGAGTGGACCAAACAGATGATAGTCGCTTGTCCTAGGTCGGGACTGTAAGTCGGATGTTTAAAAACCTTTTACCCTAATTCTGCAATTCTCGCCTGGGTCAAGTGAGCCGAATGTGGCCTGGCATTATCGTGATGCAGCAATATTCTTCTCGTCAGTATGCGTGGGCGTTTTTTTTCGGCAACTGCCAGTTGACTATCATAAATTAAGATTGTGCTGACATCTAGTGACGTAAGGAAATAGCTGACTGCTATTCCCATAGCAGTTTGTGACTTATTTAATGACTTGTCCTCGTACTTCAATAATTAGTTACAATTAAAAATGTTACGAAATATTACATTGTTTCTCTTAAATAACATCCACAGCCCCCACTCTTAATGTCAAACAATCTGTCCATATAACTGGATTCTATTTGTCCTTGTACCGGTCCATTTACAAAATAAGCTGGAGAAAGCATTCAGCGTGCTCATCACTAACGTCGTCCAGATTGTCAGAACAAAAATCTGTTTTAAAGGACTTGTTACAGCCGTGAAAGGTTTGAATTATATCCAGTATTAAAGTTTTATCATTTTCTGTTTTTGTTTGTTTCCCGAAAAACGTAAAAACTTGTCATACATGTTGCTTTTTCCCTCGTTGTTAAATTGGTTTCAAATTTATCACTTACTACTTCTCCTACATCTTCTTATTTTTGTTTCTTTTTATTCTTTTATTTATCTTTCTGTTATCTTTTCCAATGCCTCGATAAAGCTTTTGACGAACTCCCATTTTATACGTATTATGATCTATTTTTCCACTAAAGATTGATGTACATTCTTTTTTACGGTAGAAAGTCATTTCGTAGTGGCCACCTCCACTTAGTGTAATGGTCCTTCTCGTTACGACTGTTCCAAAGACAAAAAAAACACATTTGCAGAAATTTATCCTTTTTTCTTGTTTGGATACAAAAAAGTATTATTAATTTTCAAGAAGGAAAAGTACGTTGTACGTTGCACTTATAATTTTCCTAAACTGGAAAAATTATGATTCTTGTCCCCTGCAGCATTCTGATATTTCTTTAATCCTAGAACTCATAAGTTAAACTTCATCTACTTCTACACAAAGTGATTGTTCCCTTAAATGCTAAATTTCGTTAGAAATAGAAACGAGACAAAAAATATTTCAAAAATAGTATTTAAAATGTTGTATACAAAAAAAAATGTCCAAATAGGTTATTGTTTATAAACATATAAAAATCTTTAATTGTAGATAAAATTTTTAATTTAATTAAAGATGTTATAGTAAATTAATTACCATGAATTCATAACGTGTCAATAACTTTAGTATATCTAATGCTGGACTGGCAATTACAACTTTATTATACATAGAAATCTTGTTGATGACTACCATAAAACATAACTGTGCGTTCTTTGTCTATATTTTTATGCATTTAAGAGTACCCCCTCCAATTCTCGTAAAGGAAATATAGCGCTCTTTTCTTTTCTGGTATATTAAAATATCTTTTGGAATGTCTTTGAACTTTTTTATTGTTTCAATAGTAATTTAGACAAGTAAGGGTTTTGAGCCCTTTGCCTTATATGTGGCAACACAAGTATTTATATTAATTTTTTTTCAAATATATCCTACGGTTGTGTTGTTTAGAACCTCCATATTTTGCATTTTTAGCCACATACAGGAAGAAGACATTCAAAGTGCCAAGATCGGTCTCCGTAAAAATTGCAAAAGGCCACAGTATTGTTTGTCGCTTAGATGTATATTTGATCCACCCGACCCTTTAGTTTGATTGTAGAACTGGATTATTTCAGGTTTTTTTTTCTTTATACATATTGATTTCGTTTTTATATTTATACTGGTTCATTAAGCTTAGTAATAAGTTTTCTATATTCTTCTTTGTAACGGAGACGAATTGTTGCCGAAGCCATACAATGGTGCGTATACTGGGCGCTTGGATGGTTTAAAACCTACTGGAATTTCCTTTTGATTCTGACGCAATGTGCCAACAACAGTGATTTCCCATTGTAATAAAACTTGGAATAATTATCACATGTAAGAATTCTCGACGAATTGAATATGATAATACGACACTCAAGACGACCGTTCTGTTAAGATTCTTTTGTATTGGTCGATCGTTCGCTTTCCGAAATCAAACCATCGATTGCGTAATCGGTTTGACTTTCATATTTCCAGAAAAATTGTGTGTCATACTTCGCAGGTTTGCTTAGGATATATTGGATAAACCTACATTGTTCACGAAGGTGAAAAAGTTGTTCATCTATTGATGCATAAAACCATAATTGCTGTTGATGCGAGTTTATTGGTTTCAGGTCAAACTGCTCGCGTTTTAGGGGCCAATAAATCGTGACGTATTAATCTCTCATATATTTTTTAAGAACTGCCCTAGTCTGGTTGTATCGTTTCTTGTTCTTCTTTTGACTATTCTTCATGTTGCTTTGCACAGCATTCCCATCTTTTTGCTGGGTCCTTAAATATAAAGCAATACCTCTTTCCTCTTCCAGAGTATCAGCAAATTTCTTCTAAATCTATATGATAAATCATAATCGAAGAAAAGGTTCAGTGAATAGCCTGTACTAGCTTATATAGCCCTGTGTAATAATATTTGAATTTTTGCAAATGTCTCATTCCATTTTGTAGGCTCTGGTAACTTTAACATATCTGGCAGGATAGCATTGTTGTATTTGTCTACATCTGTACCGCCCATGCACTAGATTAATATGTATGATGATGTACTAGAACAGGTCTCCGTAAGCATGTAGTCTACACACCATAATTTGGCAGCTCTAGTTATAAATTCTACAACGTACATTCACTTTTATTTTAAATCAAACACGCACCTGTAGAATCTATAGACGATTCAAAATGGTAAAGTTATTACCCAATTAATGGTCAACAAATATCCCAGTAAAACATGGAATTAGATATAAATTTCCTTTCGGAATTGTTTATAGTACTCATAAACATTCTCATAAACATATGGTCCCTTTCTTGTCTTATTCATTTGGTTAGTGCAGTATTCATTCTCATATAATTATTTTTGGTAAATATATCTATCATTATATGTAACAGTTTATTATGTTTTATTTATAATTCATTACCGTAGCTTGACTACTAACTAGCGTTGTTTTCAAGAGAGGGGGCCTTTATGTGGAAGTGCAGCGATACCACGGATTTATGCGAGAAATCGAACAAACCTATAAAGGATACAATACCAGACGGATATACGTCACATGAAATATGCAGACTCACTTGTGGGGAGTATGGTAATTTGTGGCCGAAACCAACTTTAAAAACTCGAATTTCAAAAATTTTAGTGGAATTTCATCCAAGGTTCGTAATACCTTTTTTGAAACACTCAGTGTTGCTTCTTTTTTCTCATAAAATGTAGAATATGTTATCGTTGGCTATTAGATTAGAAGACCACTAGAAAACTATAATGATCCTGTATACAAAACAAGTAGAAAACGACTTTTTTGCGATTGCCTTATAATTGCTATTAAACTAAGTAAACATAGAGAAAAAAAAACGAAGTGCAATTGAAGATTTTTATTAGAAGAGGGAGAGGCAACAGATTACAAAACTAAAACGTTTTCAAATAACCAACAATAGTAGAATCAAAAATATAAAGCAAAGATAGAACACTAGTAAATATCTAATTGACTTGCCTAAACCCAGCTGCTTGCTTTCTATAAGTAATAGTCTGATTGATAAAGTTAAATGAGAGTCTTTTAATTTATAACAGAGAAACAATGATTACGAACAGCTTCCAAGAACTGTCAAAACAAAATAATAATGTGAAATTTAAATGCATTTGAAATATATAGAGTACCAAAAAATTAATAGAGAATCATGTTACCATTAATTTATTAACATATTCATTTTAATAACAAATGACTTCTTCTAACTTGTGTATTACCAACTTCATTTCATCACTGCTTTCCCACACTTCTTTTTGATTAATTCTTTTCTCTTGTCATAATATTGCCATGGGGTACTTATTTCAGAGATATCTTCTTTAATTGATCCTGCAATTCTTGTTACAATTTTACTTTTTTGGTGCTATGTTATGCTTAAAATATATTTCTGTTTCTAGGTGGGTGCAAATTCTCGTTCTTCTTCTCGTGTCTTATTTCTTACCCTTAATAACGGCAATTAAAAAAAATCTTTTATCAGAAAATAAAATTAAATTAAATTTTCAGACATATCGATTTTTTTAAATCAAATTATTTGAAAGTGTCCTGATTTAAAACCCAACAAATGCATGATTATTTTCTGAGGTAGAATAAACTTGATATATAAGTTAACGTAGTTGGTCTATGTTCTAGCTCAATAAAATTCGAATGCGACATAACTAATGAAAAGTACTTGAAACACTTGGAAAAAATTAAAAATATATTCTTAACCGATGTATCTAGAGAGTGTGGTAATTGCTCAAAAAAGAACGAAAATGAAGTTATAATTAGGATCGCTTCCCAACACGTTAGTACGGATCTATATTTTGGAATAGATGAATCTTATGTTATAAACACTAAACAAAATGGTAGGAAATAAATAAATTGTTCATTATTCAAAGACTATGATATACTGTTGCTAATGTTTTTTAAACTTTCTTTCATTTTAGATAAGCAACTTCACGTGAATATTTTGTCCAAAACGATTTACGGTGCTAGGAACGCTCTGGAAACTTTATCACAGTTAATCGTATCGAGTAGAATATCACCGCGCCAACCAGCTGAGGAGATTATGTTAGTTACTATAAACAGTGCTACGATAGGTGACAGACCAACATATATGCATAGAGGATTACTTTTGGATACAGCCAGAAACTACTTATCTATAACAACCATAAAAAGACAGATAGATGCAATGGCTCATTCCAAAATGAATGTTCTACACTGGCACGCCACGGACACACAAAGTTTTCCATTGAAGTTAGCTAGTGTTCCAATCCTAGCAAAGTAAATATAATGCCCCTTCTATTGTAAGGACACTAATTTTATAGACGTTATTTCATCCACGACCTCTTTTCTTTTAAGGTATGGCGCGTATTCTGAAAAAAACGTATACACAGAAGATGACATTAGAGATTTACTAGCCTACGCAAAATATAGAGGTATTCGAATAATTTTAGAGATAGATGGGCCAGCACACGCAGGTAACGGGTGGCAATGGGGACCAGACGCGTATCTTGGAAAATTGGCAGTATGTGTTAACAAGAAACCATGGAGAAATTACTGCATACAACCACCTTGTGGGCAACTAAATCCAACTAATGAGAATTTGTATGACGTTTTAGGACAATTGTATGGTGATATAACCAAACTATTTCCAATAGGTGAAATGTTTCATATGGGTGGAGATGAGGTAAATTTCTAATTTCAATAACACGATACAACAGAAATGAACTCCAGTGGTCTCTCATTGTAGACAACATAACGCATAAAGTGGCGAAACATAATGCAGCTTTTATTTTGCCTATAAATCGCAAAAAAATTCAGGATCTCTTACTCGCAAATCAGGAAAGTCGGGCAGTCTCCGGGTAAATGTAAAAGACACGTTTTTTCTGTAGGCAGGCTGTGTATATTAAAAGCATAGACGTTGACTTTTAACGTTTGTTATATTTGGAACACTACGGTTTTTCCAAAAACTTATACAAATCGTTTCTTGAGTCGCAGAAATATATTGCAGTTCGTTTTCAGTTGTAGAATACATCGGCTTTTGTTTCAGCGTTTGAGATTTTATTTTTTATGGGAAACGTATCTCTTCTAACATTCTAACATAACTAAGCACTATATTAAATTTTTGCATTGAAATTGTCACACAAAACATTTTGAATATCCTTTTTATATTGAGGTCTTCTCTTATGGTCATTTACACTATAATGACCTTTCCATCCTTGAATGATTTGATATGTTCATACTTCATAGATCTGAGGCTCAAATTTTCTGAATGATATTTGTAATATTGCTAGTTGTTTATTTTCTTTATTCCATGAACAGACACGAAATCTTCTTGGCAAACACCTATTTCTTCTGTTATCGCTTCTAAAACGAATGTTATAAACATATGTAGCTCTTCCTAGATGTGCTTCTTCTGTATGTATCCTGGTTCTCTTCGATACCACTACATATTCAGCTCATTTAGTAGATGTCGCTATTTTAACATCTTTATGTATACTTCTGCAGGCACATTTTGAAAACATTGTTTGTGGAAATTACAGTTTTCGCCCAATTTATGGTTTTGTAATCTAATTTTCTTCATAATTTTTCATCCTCTATTTTGTTACTTCTTCTTACTCACTTTCATTACCACTACATATGTTTTCAGGCTACACTAATATTTTATTCTACTGCACAAGTACTTGATAATCTGTAAACACCATGATTATCAGATGTACTGAAAAACATGTTACTTCACGCGGTACATTACACAATGCCTTGTTTATACAGACTCAGCTACTCCTGAGCATGAGTAACATGGACACCTGTTGGCACTGTATGTATTATAACTTTATTTCCTAAGAATTTGACACTTTCTGGGCGTATGCGAATATCTGCCAATATGTTCGCATACGAATACGCATAAGAATGCTACAGATGGCACTAATAGTTCTGTTTACTTGACATTTGACTTTTTTATAATATTCGGTAAGTATGTCCGTAGGTATTTTTCCACTCTTCAATGACAACTCAATGGAATCTTTCTCTGCACTCATTTGAGACTTCACATGTGTATTTTCAGAACATGTTTCGTATTAATTCTTTGTAATCGTCCCCTTTTTTGTTGCCCAATGTCTTTCCAGTTACAACCTAATACATTTCCAGTCGTTTTTCGATTCATTTAAGATTGCTAAGTATACTTTTAGAAGACATTCTTCATGTGTTGAGAAAAACAATACCTTCTGTCAATTTTTGATAGCTTATTCATGGCAGCATAGTTTTCACATATAAAAATCATTAACAATTAATTTCATTACATCGTACGATTCCTTTAACTAAGCTAGAGCAATAGTGAGTAATTTCTTCGCTGTATGAACACTACTTCATAAATTACTTTTAAACTATATTTAAATGAATCAATGGACATTCTCCATACATCGACTTGATACGCAGTTTTTAAAGCAACCATTAAATCAATAATATTATTACAAAACATTCTATGATCACTAAAAGTCCATAAATTTGATAATTTATAGAATCTATAGCGAACGAGTATAATGGGAATTTTTTCGCCTACTAAATTGAAATCCTTAAGTAGAGAGATTAATATTTCTCATTTTGTTTTACTCAGTTCTTAAATGTAAATTAAATTATTTAATCTTTTGTCGTCAAACTATTTATATGAAAGCAGTTATTTATTTCACAATGTTAGTATGTTGGATCATCTTCTGACAAAGATTCCACACTCAAATCTAGGTATAATATTTTTACTATCTTCCCAATGTAGTATTATGATGAAATATTTTCTTGAGTGGTGCAGTTCTCATGGTTTCTACCGTGTATGATAAATGTCATTTTTAACGTGTTTCCAATAACATCTAATAAGCCGAAGTAATAGTTGCCCCGTTTACGCTCAAGAGCAGACGTCCACAGCATCGATATACCAAAGTTCATAGATCTTCATTTATCCTTCGAGTTATATCATTTTGTATAATAAATATGCAGCATAAGCAATATAACACATGGGCTGAAAAGTCCCGGGCCTAACAAAGAAAACACGGTTTTTTTTGTTCAAAATTAGCTTTATTCATCAACGTAATCTCCATCAAGAGCAACGCAATCATTCCAGCGCCGCTCTAACATTTCAATACTACTTTTGTAGAACGATTTATCTTTTGCCTCAAAATAGGCCTCAGTTTCAGCGATAACCTCTTCATTCGTGCGAAATTTCTTACCGGCGAGCATTCTTTTGAGGTCTGCGAGCAGCCAGTAGTCGCTGGAAGCCAAATCTCGCGAATACGGTGGATGTGGGAGCAATTCGAAGTTCAATTCATGTAGTTTTGGCATTGTTTTGATTGACTTGTGACACGGTGCGTTGTCTTGATGAAACAAATTTTTTTTCTTTGCAATATGCGGTCGTTTCTTTGCAATTTCGGCCTTCAAACGCTCCAATAACGCTATATAATATTCACTGTTGACGGTATTTCCTCTTTCAAGATAGTCGATGAATATTACACCACGCACATCCCAAAATACCGAGGCCATAACCTTTCCAGCCGATTGTTGTGCTTTCGGGCGCTTTGGACGAGGTTCACCAGTTGCTGTCCACTCAGATGACGATCGTTTTGATTCCGAAGTGAAGTAATGGGTCCATGTTTCATCCATTGTCACATATCGACGCAAAAATTCCGGTTTGTTACGTTTAAACATGGCCAAACACTGCTCAAAATCATCAACACGTTCTTGTTTTTGGTCAACAGTGAGCAAACGCGGCATCCACTTTGAACAGAGCTTTCTCATAGTCAAATGCTCATGTAATATAAAGCCAATACGTTCTTTTGATATCTTTACGATGTCAGCTAACTCACGCAACTTCACTTTTCGATCATTCAAAACGATTTTGTGGATTTTTTTGATGTTTTCTGGTGTTACTGCCTCATTAGGACGTCCACTGCGTTCTGCATCATCGGTGTCTCTACGACCACGTTTGAAGTCAGCAAACCAACGTTTTATTGTTGTTTCTGATGGAGCGGAGTCCCCATAACACTTTTCAAGCTATTGCTTCGCTTGAACGGTATTTTTTCCCATCAAGAAGCGGTGTCAAATTAAAACACGAAATTGTTTTTGATCCATTGTTTTGAAAATAACAAAAGTAACGTGACTTTTAGCACAATAACTCACAAACTAATGAATAGAATATCATGCAATTTTAACAGCTGTCTTTTGAAGGTTAATACTAACTAAGAGAAAGGTGACTGCAATAAAACTAGCGTCATCTATGTGTTAGGCCCGGGACTTTTGAGCCCATGTGTTATTTGCCAGAATTTCATTTGAAACCAAAGTATTACGGATATTTCTGTTATAAATTCATTAATATCCTTTCTTCTCCTTTGAAATGGTAAATAATCCACAAGTATTTTGGATTATTATAGCAAGATATTTAAACTTTTATCTATTTTGTTCGATTCGCTTCGAATGACGCACATTAGCAGCATTATTGTGACTAATATATGAATATAAATAGATGCGTATTTTCATTGAACGTTGTGCATGTGACACACGAATTCACTCTTTATTCCGCGTACAAAAGTGAACAACTATGAACTCAACATCGCGTATGCATGTGATGAAGAAAAAGTAACACAAGAAAAATGGACACCGTGACAATAAAAAGTGCATTACTTGGTCAGACCCAGAAAACATGACGATTTTATAATCTGCACAAAAATCAACTTCAGAAAAAAAAAACTAACTCGAAATTTGAATTTTTTTCTGCGTTGTATCGTTTTCGTTTAAGCCAACATCCAAACGAAACGACCCACAATCATATTTTCCTAAAGATTCATCAAGTAGTAACTGAAAACTTGCTGTAACTCGTTGCAGCATCTCGTAGTGTATCGCTCTAATTTCTCAAGTAATGTTGGCTTGTCGCGTTCGAGGAATATTTTGAGAAATTCTAGCTTTTAAATAACCTCATAGGAGAAACTCAGGGCTGGTCAAATCCGGTGACCCTAGCGGCCAATCAAAATCTGCATGTCAAGATATAAGTCGTCCAGGAAACATGTTTTTTAGAACAGCCATGCAAATTCCCGCTGTATGGTTTGCGGTTCCATCTTGCCGGAACCATAAGCCCTTATGTTCTACCCCAAATCGTTGCAATTCAATCACTTCACAATCACCTTCTTCGAAAAAGGACGACTTAGTATGCCGAATTCACCCACGCCGCACTACACGGAAACTTTTTCGGAATGCAGGGATTGTTCGTGGACTTGTTGAGGTTGTTCGGCAGCCGAAAATTATTCCTTTATTTAATAATTAATTAAATAACGCAAAAGCTGCGTTAATTCAACGACCATATTTCGAAGGCTACTAAACTGCATTGCATCTGAAGTCATTTAGGCCATTGATTATACCCTCACCTTTCTTCACATTCGACCGTCGATACACATTGCGCCACCCTTTATAAGCAGTAATAGGTAACTTCAGATGTTCAGTTTATTATGTCACAATTATTTTAGGTATTCATCCCATGTTGGAACGCCTCGCGAACAATTTTAAAATACATGGAAAGAAACGGAAAAGGGCGATCAACTGACGATTTCTTATGGCTATGGGCGCGCTATCAAGAAAAAGCAACAACTACTTATATCAATAAAGCAAAGAATACTGACAGCGATATGATCATCTGGTCTAGCGCTTTAACAAATCCGGAGATTATAGAAAAGTACTTAGATAGTAGTCGGTAAATAATTATAAGTTAATTAAGCATTCTTAGGCTTAGCGGCTGGATTTTTGTAGGTACATAATACAAACGTGGGTAGGTTCCGACGATACTTTACCCATAGAATTGTTAAACTTGGGCTATAGACTGATCATGTCAACTAAAAATGCATGGTATCTGGATCACGGGTTTTGGGGTTCGACGCCTTACTACCCTTGGAGGGATGTATACAGAAATCAACTTCCTGCTCATAAAGGTGTCCTTGGTGGAGAGGTAAGTAGAAATATAGTATGTGTTAAACGTATATCACAATGAAATTAAATTACATATTAGGTGTGTATGTGGGGTGAATTAGTTGATGATAGTAATATAGATTCTCGTGTATGGCCAAGAGCAGCGGCCGCAGCGGAACGGTTATGGTCAGATCCAGATGACACCCCGGCAGAAGCCGAACCAAGATTTTATCAACATAGAAATAGATTAGTCGACCGAGGAATTAAGGCTGAGGCGTTAGCGCCAACGTGGTGCGTTCAAAATGAAGGCAATTGTTACTAAGTTTCTCATTTATTTATTAACAAAAGTAAAGGTATTACACGTCTGTATTAGTACAATATATATTTTTTCTTGTGCGGTTTTGCATAAGAATACGAATACGAATTGTTTGCAATATCCATATATTATGTATATAAAAATGCGCTGATATATTATATATAAGATATTTAATATAACTTTTACTATAATTTTTATACATTTACTGGTTTTTAAGTACATGTAAATCTGACTTATTTAAAATGTATTACTATTTCTTTATTAGCTTGTTAAACAAAATCACGTCGACAACTGCTGCGACAAAATTGTACTCTTAATTTGCAAAGAAAAATTACGATGTTAAAATATTCGGGCGTTATTGTGAATAAAAAAGAGGAACGTTTTTTAATTATATGTTATTATTAATTTGCGCACTATAAAAATCATAGATATAATTAAGTAAATAAATTTTCAACTTAATTCTCTAGAGCTCCTTTACATAACAATCCTAACTGTCTGGTCTCATACAGTCTTACAGCTCTCTTAATTCAATGTATATATAAAGCGAATAATGTAAAAAAATTATCTCGAACATCAATTACTTTGATATTCAAAGCCGCTGCAAAGCTTTCTTTATAACAGCCACCGTAAAATCTGCATCCTCCTTCGTAATACACATAGGTGGTTGTATACGTACGATCTAAAAATTAGCAGTAATATAATAAGTATCTCCGTAAAGAGTATTCATGATTAGGGACTTACATTTCCATAAGTTCCGCCTTTTCCCAGCAAAATACCTAAATTCATGCAGATATCAAAGAATTTTAGGAATTTCTCTGATTGTAAAGCTTCCCTCGTACCGGGCTTGACCATTTCAATCCCAATCATCAATCCTTTTCCTCTTACGTCACCAATCACGGGAAATGCTGAGCGTAGTTTCGCTAATTCCAATAATAGATGCGTACCAACCGTCTTACAATTTTCTTGCAATCTTTCCTCTTCCAAAATCTAAATATAATACTGGATCACAATACTATTGCTTATAAGCTTACGTCCTTTGGCAAATTAATTCGAGTCGTTCACTTACATCTAATACTGTTATACCAACAGCACAAGCCACGGGATTTCCGCCAAAAGTGTTAAAATGACTAGCTTTAGTTAATGCCTTAGCAATTTCGGGTGTGGTAACCACAGCACCTAAAGGGTATCCATTACCAATGCCTTTTGCTAAAGTGACTATATCCGGGACGAAGTTGTGTCCCTGGAAACCCCAGAAGTGATCTCCAGTTCGCCCAAAACCTGCTTGTACCTACAAAAGCAAAGTTAGGATATTTTTTATCTAAAACGAAGAAAGATTACTTCATCTGAAATGAACAACCCGCCATTCTTTTTGACTAAATCGTATACTTTTTTTATGTATCCTTTCGGAAATTGGACGATTCCACCAAGACCTTGAATTGATTCAGCAAAGAATCCAGCTACATGTCCTCGAGAAATGTTATGATCAAATTGTATCGCTACTTGTTCTGCATACTTATCAGCTGCCTCGCACGAACCGGAAGAGCAATCGCAAGCGCGTGTTGTTTGGACTACGCTGTCCCTACAGTTAGTACCACCCCAAACGCCCTTGTAGACATCAGGATTCATTACCTAGACCAACGATGAAAGTGTATTAAGCTCGTTTAAGTCATTTATGATTTAGAACTTACATGGTGATGACCTGGTGGTTGAGGAACAGAATATTTGTAAGCGGCTAAAGATGTTAAACCCATAGTTTGTGGACTCATACCGTGGTAACAGTTCGTTAGGGATAAAATCTCAAAGTTATTCGTGTATGCTCTGGCTAGTAATATCGCGAGATCATTGGCTTCCGAACCACTATTTACAAAGTAAACTACCTGCAATACAGCAAATATCTTTAAAAATGTTTTTACACATAAAATTAATAAATGGCACTGTAAAAGATCACGCATTATAATACCTTCAAATTACCGGGCATCTTGTCGGTTAGCCTTTCAGCGTACTCGTGAATTTTTGGATGATAATAAATATTTGATACATGTCCTAATGTATCCATCTGTTTGCTAACTGTTGCGGTAATTTTCCTGCAAAAATTTGCGACATTTTATTATATATGTAAGGTTCGTTCTTTTTATGAGAAACAGTTTTGTTATATTATAAGAGGTGGTACCCAAAAATTCCCAAAATCTAGCGATAAATAAAATTGCAAAATTCCAAGGTTCCTCCATTCACCATAGCACAAAAGAAATGCATTCTAGAAACCTTATTTTGCTAATGTGTTTAACACCGTTTGTAATTCTACATCTGTTTCCTCTGTCGGGTGAAATCTTTATCTCTTCACCTGGATTTTCATCATTGGCAAGAGAAAGAGTTATAAGGAGTGAAGTCGATAGATAAGAAACCACGAAAAATAACTATATGGTATAAACGGAATGTAATCTCGCGTTATCATGGCTGGGAACAAAATCGTTCCCACTTCTCGAACGTTTCGTAGTCTGTACTCCCTTAGGGGCTTTAGGTTGGCACAATAGAATTATGTATACGTCGTCACACTTGGAGATGCGAATTCTTAATGAATAATGTCATCAATATCGAAAAGAACAAATAAATAAGGACTTGCTGCTTTTGAGTTGACGGCCATTTTTGAAAAGTTTAAACCACCTGTAAATTAACAGCGGAAATTGATACAAATAGGCTGTTTCGTCAAATAGGCTAAAGTAGTGATGTTTGATCGTAATTGCTTTCGCTCTCGTGCGTAATTTAAATTTTAGGAACCTTGGAAATTGAATGGTACCATCTAGTATAATATATATATATATATAATATAAATAAAAAAGTTGATTTTATGTTTTTCATGTAAACAATTTGTGTTTTAAATAAAAGATTTATTTTGTGTTCGCCTGTGCTTAAATATAATATCCTATGAGTGTCTATATCTGTTAGAGTTGGGTTTGCTTTTATCTACTTACCATTATACCAGCCAACATGTTTTGATTATTTTATATTACTAAATGGACGGTTTCTATATTGGTTGGCAACTATTTGATATCACTGTATATTATGCGAACTCTTGACGATGAATATAAAATAACTGTCCTTTCATTTTAGTGCACAAATTAACCAATTTTCCATTCCACACAAATTAATAACTATTCGGAACGCAGCGTTTCAGGAGCACGTGTTACCGTAGTTGGTAACACGGTTGACAATGGGAGTCCACGTACTCCTGAAACACTACATGCCGAATAATTATTCATTTGTATGGGGTGGACTTTACTGCGATACCAGTGAATTATACAACCACATAGTCCTTGCAATCGTTGTTTTAAATATCTACTGAACCATTAAGCTATTTCCACTACCGTTCATAAGTGTGACTGCATCTAATATATTGTTACATTTAGAACTATTTAGGGAAATTCATATTAGAATTGCATTTACAATCTAATGTTGGTAGTATATATTCGCAATAATAAGATTTACTTACAAAGTCCATTCAAACACGAAAACAATGTATCAAATTTTATGATGGCAATAATGCGTTAATAGTACGAAATTGGGAATGAATCCGCTATGATTGTTATGAAATAGAATTTGGGACTGAATCATCTACCTGCTTTATAATAAACTACATTCCGTATACATCCAGTATATAACCAAGGTACTGAAGCAGTGACTTAGCAAGGTTCTCTGATTGAGTTAGGAAGATACTATTTTATATTGTTCGTTTATTTAATCGAAGATATGCCAAACGGAAGGGAATTGAAAACGCGTGCCAGAATGTACATTTTACGCGGAACAAATATTTCAAATAGAGAAATTGCTCGACAATTAACTATTTCTGTGTGCATAGGGCAATTAAAAGTAAGGAAAAGACCAATAGGCTTCAGAGCAGAAAGCGCACAATAATCAATTGCGGCTATGTCTGGACGAGACAAGGAACTGTAGAAACAATCTGTTATTAATGCTATAGTATGCGTACTGGAACCTCTTAAGCCATTATTACTAGCTGGTATTCGATTACAAACATGCAATTATGAGTGTAACATTAATCTATCTGCCAGTGTTAAGAGTTTTGACTCACAGCGCTGCAGCCATGGGTTTTGTAGACCGTTGTCTTAAACGAGAACGTAATAACTTCTTATACATTACGTATAAAGTATAATATAGTAAGCAATATTGTCCAAGCCTCAGTGGATTAATATTATATACAAAACCGATGTTTCTCAAATTCCTTAAACGTATTCGAGAATCTCACATACAGTATTCCCACGTGTCTGAACCAATGCAAGTCCTTACTCGCTGGGAAATGTGATTAAAAGCAGAACATTATTACTTTGAACATTTCCACAAAATAGTATTCAAGAAAAATCGTTATATTTTAATATCCTGATTGAGGAGAATTTTCTAGCTATAATTCATAATTCAATATTCACAATCATTACAGAGAAGATAATAAAAAAATGTAATTATGCCAATATTGCATTACTAAATATCCAGCAGTTATTTTTCCTGCACGGTGAAATTGAAACATACCTAATACCGCATACAAATAGATGCATATTATCATTTTCTTGCTTAGCATTACTTATTTTATTTTATTTAAACTATTACAAACGCCTCTGCTACGTCGACAAAATGAACGGTTTTAATGATTAAGGATCTTGAAGAGAAAGGAGGAACACATGATAAAGTTAATATGGAGTTAAATATTGACTTCCACGTTGGAAAAGACTTTTACGTTTTGTTACATGGCTACTTGCCAAGTATGCTTGTAAATCAAAGTAAATTGTATATTGTAGTTCCAAAAATAACATTAGATTGATGCGTACTTCTTTTACTTGTTAAAATTTTGATTTCAATAAAAAACTAGACTCTAGCAATAGTTAGTTTTTGATATCTAAAGTAAAACGCTTATAATGTTATAAATATCCAATAAGGATAATTCGGTGATGGATATTGGGCGTCATCGCATGTTATTATGCTTTCTTCACGTTAATATGCACTGATGTCTTCTGAATAATTGCTATCAAATATGAAGTATGTCTGAAGTTAGGAAGTATATCTTACGGGTGACAGTGTCCAACAGAAACCGTACAGATACCACCCAATAAGTCCAAATATCTCTTTCCATTGATATCGAATAACCATTGCTTGTAACCTTGATGTAGAGCCAGCGGTTTATTGTAGTAGGTGACCAACGCTGGATTTA
Source organism: Trypoxylus dichotomus (assembly GCA_023509865.1). NCBI lineage: Eukaryota > Metazoa > Arthropoda > Insecta > Coleoptera > Scarabaeidae > Trypoxylus > Trypoxylus dichotomus. The sequence goes on along the minus strand of CM042074.1, from coordinate 37,921,395 downwards.
ACCTTGCTTGACGTATATTTTGCAATTGCTCGTATGACGGACCCTACAATTTTTATGATATAAATATACACATATTATCAAAATAAAAGATAAGGATTAGTTTAGCTATTTTTAACGTCGTTGAGACATACGTATATATATATGTATGTGCACTGTATGAAAATTATCAAACAGATGATCAGGGGTCAAGTTCATTCTCTTAAGTTCATTTTCATTTTATTTTCTTTTATTCGGTCACTATGGGGTACCCACTAGCACAACGTTATCGATTTGTGTTACGGAAATATTTACGTATAAATTTAGCATTCATCCTTGCACAATAGTAAGCGTGTGACCATCTTACAATTAATAAACATTAAATAAATCGTATCAAATACGTCTCTACGGTCTTTGTCGCATGACTATGCGCTCCTGTATAACTTATTTAGACATATGTAAATCTATAAACATATACCGAATATACACTATTATCGCGAAGTTTGGAAATAGTAAAAATTTCAGAAAAAGTATGCGTATAGCTGCTATTATATCAAATTTTCTTAACGGGCTTAAAAGTAGGTACATAACGTACACAGACAATACTTTAGAAATAATTATCTTCCCAAATTTTCGCTCGGTCAACGGTGAACGAAAATTCTATATTTGTAACACGTTTCTTTCCTCATATAATGTCTACTTTAGATGTTTTCTTGCCGGTAGTAATCTTCTTCTTTTGTGCACATGCTTTAATAATGTTTTTTTTTAATCGCAATATGTCCTCTCAAACTTGCAGTTAATGAGTGTGCAAAAAAATAGATGCAAGATTTTTTTTAGGTGGGGCATAGAATCCACTAACTTACGACATATCTCTAGAGGAACCGAATGCCAAGCCCTCTGTATTTCATACCAAAGTCCTTCTTTGTTAGGCACTTTCACTACGACAAGTCGTCTTTTTACTTCGCCCCACAGATTTTCTATGGGGTTTAAATTAGGCTATTGTGCAGACCAAGACATGACGTGTACTTTATTCTCCAAAAAACAAGCTTTTGGTCTTCTGGGTGTATGCTTTGAGTCGCTATCTTTTTGATACGTTTAAAACGGTGGCATGTGTTTTTCTGCAAGATAGTATTACGGTTCCTAAGATATTCAAATATTGAGCTTGCGTCATTATATCTTTGATCCAAGGTAACGGGCCTGTGCATCAGCAAACCAGGAGAAACATCCCCCAGACCAGAATATTTCCACTGCCATGTTTCACTGTTTTAATAGTGAATCTAGGATTGTACGCTTTGCCTGCTGGTCTTCGAACGCAGCTACAGGTACGGTCCGAGCCAAAGAAGTTGATTTTTGTCTCATTGCTCCATAAAATATTGTACCATTGCTTGGTATTTCAAGCGACGTTCTCCTTTGCGAATTGTAATCATCGTTGCACATTACGCCAAGAAAATAGAGCCACATTTCTTGGGCTTCTTGACGGTAATTTAGCATCTAATAATTTTCGTCTGACTGTTGAGGCATGAATATTTAAGTGCAGCCCTTTTTTAATAGCTGCTGATGTCATAAATGGATTAATTTTAACTGGTTTTATAATTCGTGTGTCTGTACGAGTACATGATTTTCGTGATCCCCCCCTTTCCTTGGCTCGTTTCTTTGCATTTTATGACGTTTGTAGACATATTACAATATTTTTCTTGTACACTGTGTTCAGCAATGATTGAAAGATGTTTGAATCACCCACGCTTTCTTATGTCGGAAAGTTGCCGCTTCTAGAATCAATCGTTTTCATCTACTTGTTTATTATTTTACTTACTCATTACTCGAAAAGCCTCATCATAATACAATAATACTACATAATAATACATAATAATAAACTTAGTTCTTTCTATAAACCAACTTAAAGCAAAAAAAATAGAAAGCGGGAAATTCAGACGCCTTTCAATGATTGTATAAATATTAATTATTTGTTTAGATAATTTAATTTAAGATGGGTTGAAATGGTTTTAAGATGTTACCATAGTAATCATTTCGTCAAATCATAAGAATACCTGCTTCTAAACTTTGCAACGGTAGTGTATCTGTATTCTCCAGTGGCAGGAAAGGTGAATGGACACAGATATATTTTTAAAAGCATTTGGAGGATTGAGACGAAGCTGTAACTATGTGCCAAATTTTATGTCTTGTTTGTTTTAAATCTTATTTCCACAACTCAATTTTCATTTAAGTGTTATAAAAATGTTGTTTTCTTCTGGGAAAATGGATTTTTGTTTTATTTCAAAATTTAACTGAGAATTTATAAAATTTACGTAATATAAGCAATGAATTTCATTTATTTCAATAAATAATTCATGTGTGAAAAATCAAATAATTCAACATGCTACAAGAAAATTAAGACACCATCAAACCACAATATAAGAAATTATATTATGCAGATAGTGCAGGTATGCAATAAGACATTCAACAACAAGTAATTTATGTAATTATATATGCATTAGGTGAATGTTATTTACCCGTAAAATATGTTGATAACCTACTTTATTTAGCTTAAACAAATTGTAAAAGCAACATTCCTTGTATATGAGTACTTATTAATTACTCTATACTGCTACTATAGTAATTCATAAAGCGATGTTTATAAACATAAAAACTAGAAATCTGTTATTTAATTTAGTAAACACTTGATAATTCTATAAAAAAAATAGTAGTTAGACATATACGCCTTTATAATAAGCCTTGAATTTGAAAAAAGAGAAAAGCTAAACAAAATGTATATAAATAGATTTCTCATATTCTAAATGAAATAGTAGTATTCTTCCGTTCTAAATTTAAATCTGGTTAAAAATAAAAGAAATAGATAAAACTATTTTCATATAGTCGAAATATATTTCGAATAAAATTTGAGTTCAACTTACTGTGTATTTTTGAGGTTTGAATTCGCAAGGCGGCAGCTCGGGCGCGGTAGAGAAGTAATTTCGCAGTTCTTTTGTGTTTTTACGCACTACAATGAATTTTAAGACTCAATTACAAAGTTTTAATGGTCACATGTACATGTATTAATTATTAAAATAGAACTTACATCGAAATAAATTCTTGGACATCTTTGTTACACTATTTGAACACTTCGGCAGTTCTATTGAAAATAAACTTTTGCGGCGCTTAACTTGAAATATATAATAGCATCTAATCGAGCTACATAAACGCGATCTAAGTTGTTATATTTTAAATTACCTCAATTGAATGCGATTCGTTTGCTGATTGATGTAGAAGAATGTCTGCTAAAGCCACTTTGGAGATACTTATTACTTTTTGCCTAACGGTTTGATCAGAATTAATCACATAGTAAACACAAATTGAAACCATTTCAAGCCGAGAAAAGAAACTATCGACGTATTCTGCATTTGAACTTTTTATTTCCTTTTAAAATAATTGATTGTACTGACAGAAGAAATAAATCGCCTAGTAAAAGGAAATATTTTTAAATTATATTATGTATAAATACACACTGTGTTGAAAATTATATACAATTAAATTTTCATTGAGAAATTTGTACCCTTTATTCAGAAAATTTAAGACTTGCTACTCCACGTAAATGAGTACATTCTGCTATTCACCTGAGGTTTCTTCTAAATAAGATGGTGTATGAATTCCTTATTTACATATAAAAAATAAAAGTTGAGATGTTTACTGCAGGACCCCCTAGTTATGTTTATTCTTATGACAAATTGAAAAGTGTAAATTTCAAGTTAATGGGATAACGGTAACGCATTGACCCTGAAGTTTTAAAATTAACATTTTAATTCTAGAGATGCTTCTACGATGTTGATTACCTTCTGAAGACCTTTTTTGGTAACATGTCTAGGATATGATAGAACGAAAATTTGGTATCCTTCCTAATCCTCCAATGCTAGATAATGCCCTATAAGTTGCTTGGAATGATCTTCCACAATAGATCATCATCTTATTATGAGCATGTCCAGACGAATAGTAGAATGTATTTGTTTAGGTGGAGTGACAAATTATTATTAAATTTTCCCTGTGAAGGATACACATTTTTCAATGAATATTTAACCACATATTGTTCTCAACACAGTAGACATTCGTACATAATTTGATTTAAAGATATTTACTTTTACTTGGTGGTTCGGTTTTTGTCTCGTAGCATATATTCTAAATTATTTTTGGTTTTAAAATGATTATTATAGTTACTATATTTTCAAACAGAATGTCTTGCTTAAACTTTCACAAAACGTCAAGTGGGAATAAGTCCTCCAGGTTTTAAATTATATATTCAGTTACTTAACTCCCTATGATATTAACTCTGTTATTCATTTAGTTATTTAAAAACTCTACTATCGTATTCAAAAGCAAAAATAATATTAAATCCCGATATCCCTGCTCTGCTGTTTATTTTCGCAGATTGACACTTCAGAAGTTACTAGTCCCTCCTAATTAGTCCGTGTACTACATTTCAGATAATAATGCAATACATGAAAGGTATTTTCGTTTTATCAGGAAAATATGTAAACAATATTATGATAGCTTGAATAGTTAAGTATGTAACACACGTGGCTTTCGATCTCTAGTAGAAGCAGTTGGTTTTTAATAACAAGTGAAAATCCAAATATGTCCTTGTTTGATAGTTGCCATTTTGCTTTGTTTCTAAACTACGAGGGTTGTCCTTTAACTACTGCATATAGAGCTGGAATAAAGCAGTGGATAGCTTTTAGAGACTATTGTTTTTCGGAATATTTTCTACAAAGATTAATGGATGCGCTCGAACCAACTCTGCTAGTAGTTATTCCACCCGTTTGTTGGTACAATCAAAATTGCATTTTTGAAGGCATCGACTACTCCTTCTGACGACTGCGTTTGACTACGCAGTCCGTTTTTGATTTTTGGGATTTAGGTCCGGACTGTACCTGGTCTAACAATTCAACGTTTTGTTGCGTTAAAAAATCAATCGTTTGCGTGCTGTAGACGAACTTGCATTGTCTTCATGGAGCATGATTCATCGCTCGGGGTTGGTTTTTCGTAGCTCAGCGATGATTTGCGGTAGTAACAATTCGTTGATGTTGTGGAGGAATTGTTGCTACATGCCCTGCTTTCGAGACAAATGTCGCGACCATCTTTGTGGAGACATTTCAAGAAGAGATGACTTTTGTCGGCTTTTCTTCACCTTGGAACACCCAATCAGATGACTGGCGTTTATTTTCTGGCTCATGTGGGTAAATCCAAGATTGATCACTCCTGCAATGCTATACACGTTTTTAGTTTCCGGCGTTAAAGTGGACTAAAGTTTTTTGACACCATTTCACCCTAACTCCTCTCTGTTCTTCGGTCAACAAATGCGGTATTTTGAATCGAGGTCTTGAAACCCTAATGATGCTTCAATCTTGCGATATGTCATGTGTCGATCTTCGTTAATGATCTTGCACACAGCATAGACGTTTTCCTGCCATTTTTAATGCAGAAAGAAATTATTATTATATTAGAAATTATTGATTGAGGTGATATTTCATTGCCGAAAACAGAAACCAACTCGGCGAGGTACTTTTGTCGAGATAATTGTCTTTTTGTACTGACTTTTGATTAGTCGCGCCCTCTATGTCCCAGTATACAAAACTTAACAGACATCCCTCGTATTATCCAATAACGCTCACCCATATCGAAAATGTTATTTATTATTACATAAATCCATTTTCAGTAACAGAAGACAATTAGCAGCTTAGAACTGCAGTTATTAAGTTAAAGTATCGACATTTTAAAGACTATGCCCTGTAGGATATGTGATTATATATACAAAACTCATCATTGCATTTATTTCTTCAGATTCCCACAGATCATATACCAAGCGTTGACCAACAATTAATAATATTAATAAACGTACAGTTGTCACACCGTGTGTTTGATAAGCATATTGTAAATGTTCTCAATCGCTGACATTCGAGGATATTTGCGTTCATTCGCATATCAGCGAGAGAGACAAACGTTGGCCTTGGTTTGCATACGCGCTAGTTTTTCCACATTTTTCCGTGCACATGATGCGTTCGTGCTCGATGAGTATCTTTCAGATATTTGTCGGTATATAGTTATAACTTTAGAGTTATTATTACATACAAGTATAAATTATTACAACTAAATACATTTTATTTAATTTAGTTTAGTATGTTCTAACGTTGTAACGCTTAAAAGGAAATAGATTTGGGTTTTGTCTTTATTTTGGAATACAGATAAATAAAAAATCATAAAATGCACAACCTGTAGCCAAGCACAATAAAATCCTTTAATTTTCGTACAAATTCGCTTACACTAGCTAGAATAACCAGTCCAGCATTAAGGATATCGTACCCCTTAGATTGGACGAATCTGTAATATACCGGCAAACACTAATATTGCCCAACACTTTAATGCATCGTCTATAAGGACCTTTAAGAAAATTGCTCCGTTATGTCAGTTTTTAATCTTAAAATTGCATTTCTTGACCTGCAAATCAAATTGATGACGGCATTATTGTTTGCGAAATTACGTCATCATATTTAATGATTATTTAAATGATAACCCTAATACAGCGCCTGTTAAAAAATGAGGTTATATGCTCCAAAGTATGTGGAAAAGTTTTAGTCAAGATAATGGACAATTTTGAGAGATACCGAGGATTATTCATTTTTGTAATATTTATGCATAGTTTCACTTACGTTTTTTTTTTCATCCTCATAAACTTGCATTTTCTTATAGTCGACAGTTGTTCTGGCAGACATACAGTTTGTAATTAACAGTTGTGCATAATTTTTGCTAGGTCTATTCATAACAGTTTGTGAGTTTGCAGAGAATATTAGCCGAGATTGGAATTGGCACTCTTCTTGTTTGTAGAAGTTTGCATGAGTAACAGTTATATCCGTCCCGCGTACAATCAGTGCAAGTTCTAAATTCATCTGATTGTTAAGCACAAGCTTTGTTTTTTACCGCAATAACATTTTTTTCGGCATAGGTTTCTATTTAAGAGTTGCATCATTCGTTCAAATAAATGTACGAATTTTAATGACGCCCTGTATAATAATTACAACAAAGGAAAACGATTGTAGTACTTTAAGTTCTATACTACATACACAAATTGTGGTACTATCTGTCAGTGCGATTCATTGTCATTAATCAAAATTTCTGATGACTGGACATTTTTTTAATAGTCAATATTAGTTGTTTGACATGCAATCTAGCTTTGAGTAAATGCCTAAAAATTTAGGTAAATTTTCAATAGGCATTAACTACAAAGTACCTTTTTACCTGTTTGGATTACCTGTAAACCTTTATATTCACTCAAACGTTATTATCAGCAAACCGTATCTGTCTTAATTTTGATCCAAAAAAAGATTTGTCTGGTTTTATCTAATTTCTCCTTATCACATATAGACTAAAATACTGTTAGTATTGTCGTTTGCTGTATTTGTTAGCTTATGTGATTGAATGTTTTACTCTTACAGCATCTTATTTTATTTTCCCTTTATTCTAGACATATTTCTCAAATGTATTTTTGAATTTACAAAAGCTGCGAAAGAATTTGTGCGCCAAGCGGTAACACGTTTATCTTGACATACTGATATTCATCGTATGTTATATTTAAAATACAGAAATAAAGGAAAAGTCGTAAAAGATCTAAAAAAATTCGAATAAAAATAGTTTTGTAAAAATAATTTTATTTCGTACAGTTTATATGATCTAGTAGCATTTTTCAGCAAGTTTTAAGATCTGATGAACAACACCCATCCTTCCCATTTATTACAGCTTTTTTACGCTCAACTCACTTAGACCATTTAATACATGTAAACCTGCCAATCTCAACCGCACTAATATTGTAAGAAAATATATATGCTAAACAGTTTCAATATGTTTAATCAGATTTATTTGTTTCATTATTATATATGATATGTAAGCTGGCACCTAGTGCACTTGGCTTTCAGTCTCGGGTTCGAACCCTGGGGCTGTTGTGTCTCAGAGATGAGGTTTTCCTGCGAATGCTGAGAACGAATATCTTAAGACGTACCACGAGCGTAAGCGTAATAATACTTCATGGCTGGCTAATGCCTCCCGTCATTGGCGAAAGCTATGGAGGTGTGAAGGCATGGATTATTATTGTAAAAATATCGTTAATGAATATTGGTTGTAATGTACCGCACCTGACTCTGAGCTTAGGCGTTTTAAAATGAACCTGTTGAAGTTTACAGATTCAGCAGTTCCTAATTGCTCCAAATTAGATGATTTAATTGTAGTTATAAAAGAAAGAATGAAAAATGTTGGCTTGTTGTACGTCTGTACAATGTGTATCGCAATAAGTAACACAATATGATATATGTCACTATTTGCGCGCTCTATTAGTAAATACATTTATATTTTTGGTGTAAGGATATATCATCTTTTTATTAAATTTACGGCAATACCTTTTTTTAGGCATGTCATATATCTTAAGTGGCCATTTTTCGAGATATTCGTTATTTTCAAAGTTATGTTGGCAGACCATACTTCTCTAGGAACTATGTAAGAAGTACGGGCTCTGGAAAAGATAGAAATATGACTGTATGCACTTAGCGGCTCAGAATTTAATGATTAAATATAAATAAAGTATATAAAACTACATAGCTGCTATATTTTAAAATATTCAACTTTTACGTCACATCTACTTACGAACATCCTGTATATTTGAAATGATTTTCCAGCAGAAACCTCGAAGTTCTTCGCAGTACTCGTTTAAAATTTCTGCTTCGTAGTTCTGATGGTATAGGGGATATTGAGCTTTGCTAGATAATTGACAATTTTTTTATTGTACAATAAAATATGTTTAAAGGCCATAAAGCAATTTTTATTTAATAAATTTGAAAAGAATCGCCATTAACTTTAAGCATATGGTATACCGATTATAGATTCTTTCCTCATAAAACTTTCATGGTGATTATTTGTAAAATAATTTCCCAACAAACACCACCTCACTGACCGACTTGGATTCTCGCCCTTTTAGCGACTGCTTTAATAGGCAAGAAACATCTGAATTGTAGTAAGTAGTGACTGTCAGGTGAACATTCTGTTTCTAATGCTTACAAGCAAGTAGAACCGTTTGGATTACATGGGAACGATCAATTTGTATTATTTGTAGATATTTGTAATATTAACACCTTTAGAATGTTTATTATAACGCAAGATACCTTATGATTTTATACACTAACAAAAGGCAAAATATGTGCTAACGGTGTATATTTATTAAATAATTAATCTAAGATTTCATGAAGGTAATACAAATAAAATTTAAGAAGGACTACTTAAAAAATAGGTACACTGAGATGCTCGATAAATCACAAAGGCGCTATTTTCGTAAGAATGGCAAAATACATCTAAGTAAATAACTAAACTAATTTGATTCTTTAGGCTGACTGGCTACTGAAGTATCAGACTGATCACGATCCTTTATTATACCCTCCAGATCTTGAACGGCAGATGATAACTGGAATAATCTTACGAACACATCACCCATGTCGCCATCTTGATAAGTGATGACATAACAATCTGAAATGGAAATTGTATATGATCCAAAAAAGAACAATGTTAGAATATATAACTCATTCAAATAGCAGTAAAGCCCACGGCGCTTTCTGTAATTACAAGAGTGGACGGAACTATCTCTCCAATAAAGCTCAATACCTGTATAACGTATGTAAATAATGTCTGAATTTAAAACAGATAGAATAAAACAGATAATTTCGCAAAATTATAAAAATTGAACTACGAAAACTTCACCTGAGATGATATAACTTTGAGAGCAAAAAATAGTAGAACCAATATGTTTCCATAATACTATCACTACTAAACGTCATCACCAATTTTTTCCATTAATAGAACGGCTGGATACATTACTAAAGAAACTCAAACACATTTGGAATTCTTTGATAATTGATTAGTAGGTCAGGTTCGGACTCCCCCGCACGCACGATCGGTACAAAAATGATGAAAACGACCGTTCCACATCGAGTGATGTTATATTTGCAAATTTAAAGTAATCCTTGTGACAAGCTAATGGATCGTTCGACGCGCCTTCACAAATTTATCTTAGTATGAGAAAATCTGAATCTTTGTCAGTAACACTTTCAAATTTTCGTATTACACTTTCTGTATTTCTGTGATTTTTTTCGCCTTTCGCCGTACATAAGCGCGAGTGATCATCATTCACAATTTGAACAGAATCCACAAACGACATCGAATCATTTTCTAATTTTTCAATTTCCGCCGCTACTCCCCAGTAGTTCTTGTGAATGCTATCGAAATCACATTTTACCTGACTAACTTGAAACATTTTCTGGCTCTTCTTGGTAACTTTGGCGCGTCTTGTATCGAATTGTGAAACTACCTTCTTTACATTATCGAAATGTTCGCAGTAGTAAAACGCAGCCTTCAACCATGTTCCCTAACTCAGCCGATTATTACGGCTGTGGTGGTTCAGGCACTTTGGCACTCAGTTCGTGCAATCGTTTTATACGTTTTGAGGACTTTAGAAACTGTCTTCGCATGAGCAGCTCGTGGATAATATTTAGGATCAATTGTGCCACACATGGATTTTACATGTTACATGTAGTAGATTGCCACTCTCTTCTTTAAGAGATCGGCCTAAGGGAAGCATGTTAGCGACACAGTCACTCACAAACATTAAGAGTTGGGTTGTTGAAACTTGAAACTTGTTCAATGCCCTCAACAGCACTTTTAAACATTTTTCGCCAGAACACTTTTCAACTCTTTTGGAAGCAAGTAAGATAGGGGATGACGGTTCAAACTCTTCCATTGTGCGTACCATCACATTCACCACAGTGTTTTTGCCAATCGGTTGTTTCACGCACATCTAACCACAATTTTCAATTCTGCTTTAATTCATCTTTCAACGTAGTCACGTACAGGTCAGATAGCATAAAGCCTCTTAACGATATCCGACTTGGTAATGTATAATCCGAATACTTGTTCCAGAAGGATCGTTTGCCACGGATTGCAGAACAGTGTTTTATACTTTTTAGGTGGCGTTCACACTTTCACTTGCACACACGGCAAATAGTTGTTGTACTTTCACCGTTTCTGAAACGTACCTAAATACGACATTTTCCAACTATGTGTGTACTGACACACTCATAAGGACCAGTCCAATAGTACCGAACAAGTGTGCTTTAAATCGGGTACTCCGTGCTGCACCGTTCGCCCTTCCACGTTGTTCTCCGCACGGCACTGAAACTTGCCGAGACTAGTTATAATGCATTTATACTTCATTATATGGAAGAACAGTTTATATGAATGTAATATGAATTGTAAAATAGGGCTAGCCAAATGTTTCGGCTCGATAAAATCTAATTAAGTTGGAGAATGCGAAAACCGTTTTTATACATGTAAATGTCAATTGTTTTTCTCTTTGTTAAAAACTTAATTTTTCTATTGATTTAACGGAATATTAATGCATCTTCTCTGTGTTTTAACAGGTACGTATGTCGAAAACATAAAGACTTACCTTCCTTACAGCTGTTGGTAAGTTCGGCAAACCGAATTAGAGAGGATCGACATTTGTCTCGGCGAAGTTGGTTTGCAGGTGGAAAAAAATGTTTTTGTACCTTGAGAAAGATCAATGTAGCGCAGGCATGGTTAAAATAATCTTTGAAATTAGTTAACGGATCTGTAGATGTACTACCACAAATTTGTCTTAATGTTATAAGATCGGAATCATTATTCAAAACACCTTCGATCTTTTTTATAACACACTTGTTATTGTAGTCTGTTATAGCGTGCAGTAATGTATTCACTCCGTTCAGGATTTGCACTGATTCCACTAACGCCAACTCTGTATTTTGCAATTTCTCTAGTTTTTAAATCTCTTTCAACGGAAGGATCTTGAAATAGTTTCTGGCTCTCCTTAATAGCTAAAGCTTTGTTGGCATTGACTATCAGAATCAGAGATTAAATTTGTTTATTTGGGTACTCGATACGCTTAATTAATTATTATAACGCGTAATACGATGTACGATTTCTATGTTGTTAAACAGAGAATGCGAGACTGTCAAATCATGCGGGAAACGTGGTAGGTTTTGGCATCGGCTTAGGTAAGGATTTGGCGCGCCGAACATTTAGCTAACTTTACATATTACTATTCCGCATAAAATATATGCAGATAAGCTGTTTAAATGTTCTTCCACATAATGAAATGTAAATATATTATAACACCTAACAATACAGATTGATTCAATTAACCCGGTCAATTTTCGTATCAGTCGTGCGTGCGGGCGAGTACGGACCTGGCGCGCCAAGGATATGGTCAACCCTATTAATTAGTATACAAACAATTTATGGCTTCGACATTTTCCAAAAAAATAATATATACTGGAACATGCCGCATATTTTGTAAGAACTACAGGCAGCAATTGAAAATGAAATTAATAATATTGGTGATTAGTAGAGACCGGATCATATGCAAAGTGCATATATTTTATTTTATTTGTTTATTATATTTTACGTCCATATGTATGTAGATGTATTACACTGATTAAAGTTAATTAGCGTTAATGAACTTTAACCAGTGTAGAGAAGACGTGCTTATTCAAGAGACGTCATGTGGGTTTTACCTATATCTGAAGGCATTATATGTACTTACCCGATTTTTCTTGCACTAATTTTTTGCAGTAGCTATGTAAAATGACCACAATATCTTCTTCAAAGCTTAGATTATGGTCACCCTCATTAAAATGACCTCGATGATGTTTTACAAGGGAAACAGCAGCTGGCCACTTTTCGTTTGTTAGTAATTCATAGAGAGAATTTTCTAAATCTTCTAATGTTAAAGGTGCAGGTGAGGTAGCTGTAGATATAGGAGTAGGAGTACCACCATCTGCTTCTGTATCCTCCATTGCTCTTGCAAGAGCACTTTTTATTAAAATAACCTCGTGAGTAACATCTTTTAGCTATAAAACGTTAAATTATTTAGATCAAACTAAGCAGTCACTACATTATTAAATCTTACCGGGATATTTTTAAGCGTTGTATTTAATGTAGAGATCATCTTATTAGCCGCTTCGATTAATAGCAATAATTGGAAGTGTAGCTTATATAATGCTTTTCCTAGGTCTAAAAGATAATCTTCATGTCTCGTATCGTTGTGTTGTCCGCTTAATAATTCTAATTTTAAGGAAGTTTTTACGGAATCGGAGTACTGCAATGATTGTGTATTAGGTTACTGAAGTATCTTAATTTTTCAAACGTTACATACCATCGTTGCTTGTTCACGTTTGTCGCAGAATGTGTCCAAATGCTCTTGAACCTCCAGCATTCCATATTTCAGTGTCTCTAATAATTTTTGATTGTTCAGATTGGTAGTATTGAACCAAATGAAGTGAGTAGGGAGTATGCGATGTGTAACAATATCAACCATGGAACTCAATCTTGAACTCATTATCTTTACAGTTGCCAAATTACTAGCTACTGATTGGGATAGATATGTGCAAGATTCTTGAGTAATAGCAACTGTAGCAGTTGAAATGCTCTGAAAGCATGAAGCTTCTTAAGCTTACGTATTATAGAATTTTCACGTAAATATGACAATAACAGCCAATTACCAAATAGCCGTTTATATAACCATTCTTTGAATGTATGGGAGAGTACAATACGGCCAGATTCTTCGACATGTCCTTTATTATTGGTAATTTATTCAAACCAAATGTAATTAGACACAAAAAAATGAAATTAAAAGATATACAAAGTAGTATTCTACGCTGACAGCCTTCATTTTAATCTGCTTGTTTTTATTTTTACATCTTTGCAGTTTCCCGGTTATAATTTCTTTGCTATTTTGACTACTTACCTTCGCATTTTCCGATGATCATAGACTCAAACCAAGTCAACAATCTTATTATATATATATATATATATATATATATATATATATATATATATATATATACATATTCAAACAACAATATAATTAGTCGGACCACTATATTGAACATACCGTGGTTTATATAACCCACCTTTATAAGCTTTTGAAGCTGATGGAACAACTTCAATGGATTGGTAGGATTTTGAGATAGAGTGCTTTGAACATAAGATGACCAAGTTTCTACTGTATCGCTTCTAGTAATCGGCCTCATATTCATTAATCCAGGAGAAGCGTTACAGGGTGTTACGTCGCCTAAATCACCGGCACTAGATCCACTGAAATTAGCATAATTAAATACCATCGTCTAACATATCATTTGCATACCTAGTATCAGATCTTGCGCTAGAATCGTGCCTCGTCCTTGTTAAACTTAAAGAAGATGGGGGAAATACACCTGCAGCACCTGTGGAATTGTTATCGAATTCAGGAGCTACTGCTATTTCATCCAAAGGAGATTCAGATCCTATTTCATCATCAGAAGATTCTTCTGCCCCAACCCTCTGGATTTGTAAAGATTAATCAATAATAAAATAAAAGTTCTTTGCTACACGTAAATTATGTTTCCTTAGGTATTGAAGACAAGAACTAGCTATACCTTAAGTATAGTGCAGCTTTTGGTAGGCACTGCAGGATAGATTATATTGAAAATACTCTTATCCACAATAACATCACATAAAGGACATAGCAAAACAAAAAGCACAAGGTATTAGCAGACGGAACACTCACATTGTGATTAAAGGGACACACGTGTACCTTTCTAATGGTTAGAACTGGCGTCTGCTCACTTATACTATCTTCCATCTGCCTTAGGCTAGGTTGTTCCTCTTCACCTTCGCTTAATGGTCTACGACGTACTCCCCAATTAAAGTTATCTGTACTTTCACCCTGAAATACATTACTTCAATAAATCATTCGTTAAGTAATAATAACTAAGTACCTCTATGCTTTCGCTTTCGTATTCCAAAAAGTCAAAATCTTTAAATACTCCAAAGTCAGCGGTTGCGTCATCCCTTCTAGATCCACCGCTTAAATCATTGTTTGCGGCCGACATTTCTTCGGTGCTCGAGGCCATACTCGATTGTCTTTCTAGTATGTCCGAGCTCTGACTGAATATTACCTAGAAGGAAATGCGTTGGTATGAGTGATACGTAGGTATTTAACGAGTTACAATGAGAGTGTAGCAAATCATTATCAAATGAACATCCAATGAAATAAAAATTAAATGCGTATGAAAGTAACATTTAGGAATAAACTTCTATTCAGTCAGAAAATTGATGCTAAAAACGTATTTACACAAAAGATCAATAGTATCATTACACAAACGGTTAAGACTATGACATTGCCAGTTTTGCGGTTGCTTGAATATATATGTACTTTAGCTTTCAAGGGCCTGATTTTAACACATGGCATTACTGTTCGACTTAATACATATGTACTCCGGACACTTCGCTGGTTTCTAAGAATTCTTTGCTTAGTATTTTTAAGAAAAAAGAATTGAATGGATCGAACTTTTGACAAGCTCAACACAGCTAAAATACAACACAACTAAAATAATGTACAGATTGACACATTCCAATTTTAAGCACATCGCATTCCAGCGCATAGTTCGCGTTTGTGTTGCGATGAGCAGAGTCTTAAAAGTAATTTTTAATACTTTCATATGTTGAGAATTTACTTAAACGCGTAGTCTATTCGTTGGATTGATCGCATAGATTTTAAAAATGAAATCAAAGCTTTAGACAACCTAATGAAGGATACAGTGATGCGAAATGGACTACACCATCAGAATGCGATTGCTTTAGTTCTGAAATGCATTCGGAAAAAGAACTAAAAAGAACATTGAAATAATAATTATTAATTTTTTGAATCGTAGTTATTACTTTGGTATTTGTACTTACAATTGGAGGAATTTACAATTCAGTTTTATATCATATGGAATCCAAAATGGAAATTATAATAAACTTTTGAAATAACACGTTAGGATATTTACGACACCACTGATAATTATGAATATACTTTAGTAAACAGACTCCCGTAATATGTTTCAATAACTTCTGAATTGAAAATTACTCATTGTAAACAACCAGAAAAGGTTCACATCAAGGTTTCGTATTGATAGAATGTTATTTAAGGAAATAGCGTAAATAACACATTAATTAAATAAAACATTTTATTCATGACTTATACGACAACCAATCTAAAATGGTATATAGTATTTTCTTTTGTCTTGAAGAAAATTCGTGGGTTTTTTAAAGAACGTGTTTGTTACATCGAGTGTAATGCTTGACTATATCGCGTTTTTTTTCAGTTGGAAAAAGTACTTATTGATTTGCACAAATACCGATAAATGAAAACTTACAGCAAACTACCATAAGTTAGCTTGACGTCAAACTTTATGATTTTGCCGTGTTGATAAATCTTAAACAAAAAAATACCTCTAATTCTTTAATTTTTTTATAACCATATTAAGTGTTATACTGCTGTAAAGGTTATAAAAGACATTTTTATGAGGCCATAAGCAACTATGATCGCCATCTAGAAAACAAACAAATATAAATTTATGTAATAACTTCAATAAGGCGGGCTCAAAGAAATTAAATTAAATTGATTAAATTAATATTAATATGAAACTCTCGTTAGTAGAAGTAATGATAAAACTACGATTTTCTTGCAATTTCACGAGCATTTTAAATTTCTGACAACATTATTATGTCTGCTAAGATTAAAAGTGATCTGAAGTCGCATTAAGTCACATGATCTAGTGGTCAGGATGTTCCGCCTATAACGGAGAGGTTGTGGGTTCAAATTTTACCGACTTTGATATTTTTTTCAGAAGTTTTTTTTATAAAAGCCCTGATTAGCCTATCGTATAAAGATTACAATTACATGCAACTTTCTCTTGAACATTTGTTTGTCGAATAAATAGTAACAAACACATACGCATTTAACGCATCGCAGAAAATTATGCTTTAAGTTTAACCGTGTTTAACCGTCCCTCTAACTCCACTAGTTTTCAAGATTCTTATACTAAACTTCAAAAAATACGCACAGTTATATTCAAGCAATAGTTATACCGCAGTAATTCTTAAAGACTGGTTATAACAATATAGATTATTCAAAAAATTATTAGCTGTATTAAATCAAAGATACGAACGTACTATATGAAAATACAGCTGTTCCGTAGACTGAGAAGATGTTCAGTACAATGTAATAAATCCTTAGATGTTAACCAATCATACACATACATTAATAATACAAGCAATAGATATTTTTGTAGATAGAATGAAGAGAGAGAGATAAGGTGTTATTTACATACTTTGTGCACTTTTGGTCCACATTTAGTGTTATTGCTTGTGACAGAGAAACAAAAACACTGAAACATGCAATTGTACTACTGTATAAACCAAAAATTCGCAGCTAGAAGTTCTACGGGATGAAAAACTTATATGGGTAGAAGTACGAACTACGTCGTACGAAATGAGGTATTGTGTTTCTGTAACGTATATTCTTTGAAATACTACGTCGTATAACGCAGACGCTGAAATACAGTAGTGTTCTTGTGCAGACTTTAATAAAATTACCTAATAAGCTTTCGTGTTCGAAATTATTGCGTGAATTTTAAATTGTCTTTTTTACCTTTGAGTATATAATATTAATCATATCATCCTAGAGGAAGATCGGCAAATGGAAATCACAAAAAATATAATTAACGATGCATATCTTATAAATGAATGAGAACTGGTATACATCTGAAAATCGCGATGATTAATGTTTGAATATACGTTTATTTCTATACGAAGTAATATTTTTACCGCCCTAATATACTATCTTTCACGCACAATCCTGATTGACTGTTTACTTGAGATCCATTTTTCAATCTGAACTCAACAGAAGAAACATTCCGAAAATTTCAACTGAACACGAAACTGCACCTCCAAAATTCGTATAAACATATATTCAAATATTTTCCAAACTGTATGAGTGATGTGTACGTATTAACATGTAGAAATGTGAAACGTAATGAAAAGTTTCTATTATAAAGGACAGTATTTTAATTTAAGGACCAAGGGTTTTATGAATGTAAGGCCCAGGAGTGTGTAGATGAAACATGCTACTGGATAATCTAATTAGTAGATAGCCAGACATAGTATTTTACAAACTTACAAGAGGTAATGGGATTTAACAGAAATAAGTAACTCACCGATGGACTCTTTGGTAAACCTACACGTTGACCGCATGTTGTCAGAAGATTAACCAGACATTCTCGTACACGACCCTAAAAGAAAAAAAGTAATTGAGTGTCGACTTAAAATCGCATTTTGTTTAAACATTACTTGTGACATCCAAGGCCTTTTCCAACCCGAAAATGGAGCTGTGTCAGCTGGACTCAAGGAACATGACCTCCTAGGAGAGGCCACCGTTTTAGCTTGTCCATTATCCTCTGGTTTAGTTAAAATTTTCCTTCCAATAACTGGTGTTTGGGACATATCAAAAGTGAAGTCCATGGTCCTTCCTGTTAAGATAAGGATATCGTTGGATAAATGAATAATGCCTAAATATCTTAAATACTAACCTGGCAGCTCCTTTTTACTAAACACTTCTATTTCCGAAAATGATGGATGCGGAACTGAAGTTACCGAAGTTTCCCAATGTGTATGCAAGGAAGTAGGTGGCGCCGCTAAACTACTAGATCTTGTAACAACCAATTTCAAAATTTTTAGCGATTCTTTCCAGTGGGCTCCTTCTATATATTTCACTATGACCCGTAATAAGTCGGCGTTAATAGGTTGAGAAGCTGCGGATGCTAAATCAATATAGTGTAGCATACAATGGAGTATATTGAGTACAGGAAGCTGTAAGTTACTAGGGCCTTTTTCTAGTACCTCAACTAAAAATGTTAACATCGGCAGGCTAAGATACGAGTATGTATCATAGAGATATTTGACGACACATTTAGTCCACTGAAAACTTTCTTTGCAGAAAGTTCTGCGACTATATAGGTTCATTACGGTTCCTAGGTTTTCTAATTTTTTACTCTTCTCAATGCTAACCTAGAATTTATAGAATAAAAAAGAATTTAATTCCCTTATATGCATTTATTTTGGAGGAATACATTCAGACAAGTACGACCAAGTAGATTTGAAACGCAAAAAATAGGCAAACTAAATATCAATCCTTTTGCCATAACTGTCCACGCATTAATAAATCTGGTATGTTACTGGTCACGTTATATGTACAACGCGATTCCCTTCTATTTACAGATTATTTGTTAATCTTCACATTTCTGGATTCTAATTCATTCAGAGCATTTTAATTGTTTTCAGTTTGAAATAATAACAGTGTATGAGAAATTTATTTGATTGTGAATAGTGTGGATACTGGTCATTACAATTTTACAAATAACGTTGTGGTCGGTATGATGCGCAAATATAAAAGCACTATTTCTATTGATTGTCATTCGCGCTCGCGCACTTATTTGCATATCCCTATGCATATGAGCACTGATACATGTTTCATCATTTATCCGCTTTATTAGAGCATCTTCTGCGGGAAGACGCTTGTGAAAACCCCTAGGTCATTTTTGCTTCTGATCCTTTTTGGTAAGTACGTATGCAGTGTCTGCCTACCTGAGTAGCAGCATCGGTATGTTCTACAACGACAGATTGTGATATGACTAAGTATAGTTGGTACCCAGGCTGTACTTCGAGGCAGCGTGTTGGATTATCTGTTGGTAGTTGTGTGTTTAGTTGTGTGAATACCGTGACTGTAGATTTTGCGAGGTTAACTATGAGCTTCTACGTGCGTAGATATTTTTCGTACGCGGGCAATGGATTATCCAGTTTTTTAACTGCGATTATCGACGAGAACGAGGTGGAATAGGATGCTGGGATGGTGGGAATGTCCGCGAGGTAGATACTGAATAGGACCTGTCCGAAGACCGATCCCGCCACAGCAAATTTCTGCGTCGGGTGAAAATCATGTATCCTAACGGTGAAGGCTCTGTTTAATACGTAGCTGTTTATAATTCTTATGATTGGGGCCGGGAAATGTTAGACTGGCGTGTACCCACTTACACAAGGGAGACCGTATGAACAAATCACTATTTAAATCACTAAATTTCAAACTTACCTAGATGTAATAGTCGCTGCAGATATACCCGTGATATCTTAAGCAGACACGATATTTAATACCAATGCCTAGTGCATTATCAATTAAATTATTTTAAAGTAACTTTCCGTTGGTATTTAAATGATAATTTAATTTCTTTGGTATTATCAACGTTAAATTTTTAATTTTGGTGAATAAAAATTACATATACAAGATACAATGCATACACTTCGTCTATTTTCACTTTTTACCTACGTCATTGATTTTTATCCGTACGAAACAAATCGATACATCTGGGTCAAATTAAATACCGTATAAACAGTTAATATGAAAATAAATTTAATGTATTGTAGCGCAAATTATGTTATTTTGACAAAATTAATTATCTTTTGATTTATTAATGTTTTACAGTAACTATTTACAAAAACGATGCTAACCTACATTTGACAACCAACAACAAACTCTAGAAGATAAATAGTTGAACTTGAATAATGTGGTAGTACATACCACTATCCTTGTCTGTCACACTAGTAAAATCAAACCAAGATCTTTGTCTGTGAGAAAAGTACAAATCTTGTTTCCGTTTTCAGCAACAGTACTTGAGAAAGATCGTCAAATAAATAGATTGTCTTAACTTACACGACAAAACAATAACGTAGGTAAAAACTGAAAATAAACGATGTATAGGTTCTATTACAACGAGTATTCTCTTGTATCAACTGCCTTGCATTACCAGTCCTGCGCGATGTCAATAGATACAAATTGATCGCCGTAATGTGGGGAGAGCAGGGAATGCGTAATGGTTCAAAAGTGGGATCAAATTCAAGCAGTGGCAGTGGCGTGCACTGTCACTCGACATAAATTTATAAGTAAATGTAGAAAGTGTTCTGAAATAAATTCTGGAAAGATGTAAATTGTATCTTTTACTAAATGCTTGCATATTTAGTGTAAGCGCAATAATTGCCTAAACTAGTTTGTTTTAAAAATTATTAATTAATTTCAGATTGTTTGCATACCGCAAATCTTGTGTTACGCCTATCATCACAGTAACTAATGTTTTCTCATTCGCCGACCTCGCCCGAATCGCACGATCGGAATGCGCTGGCTCTCGCAATCCTTTAGCGATTTATCTGTATGTAATTTGCATATCTAGCCTTGCTTCCGAAACGTAACATAAATTGACTCAATCATCATTGAAAGAAAATTAATCTATGTAGAAGATTCGTTGGTCAAAAGATCGTTGTGCTTTATTTGACTAATTATTTAAGTGTAACCACCTTCGTATAGGATTTATTGCCCCCGATATATGAAGAGATTAGCGTATTAGGTGAAACGTCACAGAAAACAGACGGGCCTTAGGATTAAGTGTATTAAATAGAATTTAGGTAAATAACTTAAATTTATTTACTTATCAATTGAACATCGCATACTTTTTTGTTGTAACACTGAGCTCATTGATATCAGTGCTTAATTGCTTTTATTAGTTGTATTTGTGAAATACAATAAAGTAAAACGAATGTAAACTAATACTATGTAAAACTTGTTGAATATTGGTAGAGCCAATAAGAAAGTCATTTGCAATATTTAACACCAACCACTCTCTTTTATTATTCCTTTTTTTTTGATTATATTCAAAGATTTGACATTAACATTAAGCTTGTTATTACATTTCAATCTTATGGCTGTACACTAGGGTGACAGAATAAAATAGACACCAGGTAAAGCGGTATAAATATGTAAACAGCTAAATTCTAAGAACGAATTAAGAACCTTCTCTTGTCATTAGGGTAGGGGCAGATGTATCGGAAGGAATTCGCCATAGTTCAGTATCGTTACAACTACGCGTCGCTTACAAGGTTCGAGAGATATTAGCGACTTCACCCGGGGTCGCATCGTTGGCCCGAGTGAACGGGGCGCTTCGCAACGTAAAATAAGTAAACTTTTAAATATTCCGTTGTCCACAGTTAACAGTGTGATTACACAATTTAAACGCAAGGAAAAACAACAGTGGAGCCGAGACCAGGTCGTGGCGGACCTTCTGAAAGATGTAAAAGGGTGCTTGTGCGCGAAGTGTTAAGAGAACCGCGAAAAAGTATAGCTGAGCTTGCGGCAACTTCACAGAAGTCAGCGCACCGTTCTGCGATACCTCCACAGTGTGGGGATGTATCAAAGGGTGGCAAAGAAAAAACCTCTCCTTACGGCGTTTCAAAAACGGCGCCGAATGGTTTGGGCAATTGAAATGCGAACGAAGCCCGAAGAGTTTTGGCGGTCTGTCATTTTTTCAAACGAAAGCAGACACTGCCAATTCAGTGATAGTGGTCGTACGTGGGTATGGATACGTTCGTCACAGCAACTGGACGACAAATTTTTGCATCAGACGGTGAAATACGGCGGTGTGAACATCATGGTGTGGGGCGCGATATGATATGGTGGAAGATCGCAATTAGTAATCTGCGACGGAAATATAAATGCGGCAAAATATATCCAAATATTAACAGAAGGACTACTACCGATATTCGACAACGCCATTTTATCTAAAGAAGAAGCCACTTTTATGGAGGATGGAGCACCCTACGACAAAGCAAGAACAACCATGGAAAGAGGAACAGGGGATTCAGATTTTACCATGGCCAGGCCAATCACCAGACATGAATCCGATAGAGAATGTTTGGCACGTAATCCAGATAAATATGGCGAAACGACCCCGAAAACCCAGCAATAAGGAAGAACTCGTGGCAGCTGTTACAGAAGAGCGGTTAAATATTCTAGAAGACACCATTAATCATTTAATAGATTTTATGCCACGACGGCTCGCAGCACTTCACGCAAATAAAGGTGGATCGACAAAATATTGGTCTAATTTAAAAATTATGAAATATTTTGTATATATAACTAGAATAGTATCTTTTTTTAATTAGTAGGTGCCTATTTTATTCTGTCACCCTAGTGTATATTAAATTCATTTGTTACGTTTAGGATATTTCAATTTGTTGTATCACATTCTCTTCGATAGGTTTATTCAAGTAGCATCTGGGTTAATTTTGAGTTTATGCTTTCTCATTCAATCTACGGCGCACTCTATCGAGAAATAGCTGGTAACTCACCGTTTCGGCGACGGTAGTGAGTATGTTAATGGATTAAAAGTAGTTTTTACGCGCTTTGCTTTTACTCGGTACTGTATGCATTCAAATATTGCTTGAGCTGTCAACTATACTTGGTTACATTATAGAACCACAACTTTTTAGCAAATTTAACTTCTAACTTACCTGCGCAATATTTTCAGCACTACGTATACATAGCTCATTGGCATCCTCATAATTTAGTAGCATGTACGGCAGAAGAGCAATAACATTCATAGGAAATGCAATACTTTGGGAAGGATCAACGACAACGAGATCAAGTAAAGGAGTAAATTGGGATAGTAATGCTACTACCGGCTCGTATATATTTGGATGAGTGCAACCCTGCAAAATTAAATTGAACTCCGTTCTATTTGTTTCTAAAATTAACATTACCTTCAGCAATAGAGCATGCACACCGGGAAATGAATTCCATCTCAATTGCGATTGCAGCTTTTCAACTTTATCTCTTGCATCCGGTCTATCCAGAGGAAGTCTATGCATCACCCTGGCTAACAGCCTTAGAGCCAATAAGAATTCGTGTTCGTAGTCGGATTCCAAAAGAGAAACCGATAGCCAAAATAATTGTGCTAATATAGTCATCTTGTCGTCCTGCGACGCCGAATCTCCCAATAGCTTCAAACTCTGAGCCGACCTAGATCTGGATAAATTCGAACAGAATTTGCTGAGATTCGAGCCTGATCTTGCATCGATCTCGGAGTTTATTCGGCCTTTCAGTTCTTTAGGATCGGTTGCAGGTGAGCCAGAAGTCTTTCTTAAGTTGTACGATACAGAATAACTTGTACTACGCATATGTCCGCCTTGATTCAAATATGGGAATGGAGTAACTCCATCTCCATACATCAAATGACCTCCAGTTCGTTTATAGAGAGCTGTTTCTTTGTTATTCAAATTCGGCGTGGATTTGAAAAAGTCCCTCATGAAATCTAGAGGACGAAAATCTGATTCCAAAGAGTCTACTGCAGCTTCCAATGTCAGAAGAAGTTCAGTGACGTACCCTGGAAGAATAAAAACATAAATATAAGATAATTAGTTTTTAAATAAAATTAGCGTATGAAGTCAGTTTAAGTATACCTTGCATATCCTCCCCTTGCTCGGCAACTGTTTCTACTAAACGACTTAGAATATCTGACAACATTCTGGAGGTTATAGGAACTCTTAAAGCTCTAAATATTTGTAGAGAGCGACCAGCATAATGCCTGGAAGAGCAGCTTAATCCTAGTTGTAAGGCAGTTTGAGCCCAACGTTCGTTAATATGAGCATTAGGCAAGGAATCCTGAAATACTCTTAAGATATGTTGAAGGAAAACATCAATTTGCTCAGCGCTTCTGATCTGCCAAACTTTAGCGGTGATATCTTCATAGTTCCAAAGAGGTTGATTCTGTCTGGTAGCCAGAAAATCTATTAAAGATTTAATAACTTCCTGTATCGGCATATTGGGGCCAATTTCAGGTCCGGTCCATGAAGAAGTTTCTTCTGGTGTCACTATAACAGGCGGAATAGTCGGTTCCTTGGATTTATCCTCTGTAAAAATGACGAATTATCATTAGTATCATGTTTCGTCGATACCTCGTTGGAATTTTCTAGAAAAAATTACCTGAACTATTTGCATTAACACAAGACGAGACAACATTCGCGCTACTAGTATTATTTGTTTCTACATTAGAAACGACAGGCATGGGACCTTGAAGATAACTATCAAATATTGGATCAGGTTCTACAACACAAAACCGAACAATATAATAGAGAAAAGCCTTGCTATATACGGAACACAAATTCGAACACAAGAAATAAAAACGCCAAAGACAATATGCCAGAACACTACATACAGACATAAAACAAAACGAGGTCACAAAATACGTAAAATTTGTATACATTTGTATTATGTTTCTGTACCTTAAGTATGTACATGAAGTAACAGTTGATTTGGCTTTCTAATTCTAATTTGTCTTGAGGTATGTCTCAGAATTAATGAGAATGCTCCTTTGGAATACACACAACGTCTACCGCGAATTTTTAATTCCTGGTAAAAATTCTGGAAGTCTTGTTCCCTGAGGTTGTTTAGAATCTGCGTCGTGACTTTCTGGATGTTCTTTATTGTTTGGTAATGAGAAACTTTCAATTTCCGCTTAGGCTTTGGAAAAAGAAAATAATCACTGGACAGTTTTTCTCTGTAAAAATTTTTTCAACGGCCTATGAGCTGTGACTGGGGGACGTGGAATTATCTTTGAAGAATTCGTACGCAAGGCCGAACAGTGAATCAAACCTTTTATCGCGAGCGCCTACAACGTTTGCGGAAAAGTTTTGTGTGTGCGACCTGATATTGTCAACTCGTGGATCTTCCATCTGGATAATGACCCCAGTCACAGCTCATTGTCAGTTAAACAACTTCTAGCAGAAAAAAACATTCCAGTACTTCCACACCCGCCCTACAGTCCAGATATGGCTCCATGTCATTATTTTCTTTTTTTGAACGCATAATCCAAAACTGAAAGGTTCCTATTACGGAATAATAAACAATCCAGAGAGTCACGACGCAGGTTCTAAACAACCTTACGGAACAAAACCTCCAGAATTGTTACCAGGAATGGAAAATTCGCTGGGGACACTGTGTGTATTCCAAAGGAGCACACTTTGAAAGTAACAATATTAAATTATAGATATAACCAATTAAACACTTTAAAAGTAATCATTTTCATTCTGAGACGTACCTCGGATAGTACTGAGTAAATCAAATTATAATCAATATACAACATTAGCTGATACGAGCAAATGAACATTTGTACTTAAATATTTGGTTTGTACTTATCTAATGTTTTCAGTTCGTTAGTTTGGTGAACGTAGGTATTGTGAAGCCTTGTTGATATTAAATTGAATGTTATTTATTGTGAAATTGCAAAGGGAAAGCAGTTAATTCTTAAGGAAAGATCGCGTGAAATGAATCTTTCCAAAGAAAAAAAAGCATGACGAATAAAAATTTCAGAATATTACATGTAACAAACTGTTCAAACAATGGAGCTAATTGATCAATTTCGCAATCATAGAAGCAACAGATGACCAATAATAACAATGAGCACAGAATATGGGCGCATTGGAAATTGCCGATTTACAGTTCTACACATCGTCGCAGAAGCTGTACTAAACAATCGATTAGTTGCAAAAAACACGTCTTTATGTTCAGCATATGCGAAAGTGAACAGTGGAAGCAAGTTCTGTGGAGAGACGAGGCTATGTTTGAAGAAATAAATGCAGTGGGAGCGATGTTATGGAACGTGTGAATTTCAATAGGACTTAACATAATAGTCACAATAATAAAGAACTTTCTTGATAGTCAATCGGAAAGATGTGCTAGTGATAGAATAACTAGAAAACGTCATTTTGCTGAGGATGTATATAAGTTTATAAAAGAATTTCCTGTCTTAATATACGATAGTGCAAAAAATAATATGTTTAATGTACACTAAGCCTTTGTTGTGATGGGATCAATTTGACTACAAAAAGGCACTGTAAAACTGCACAACATAAATATAGAAAAGAAGAGAAAAAGCTTAGAATGGCTTTCTTTTTTATTTAATTGCGCTTGTAATATACCATTTGCTTTAATTGCTAAAATACAATTTCGTTAGTTCCGGGAAACATTCAAAAGGGAAATTACCATCCTAATATGCGCCAAACATCACAAATTGGGGTAACCCCTTATTTTGACAAAGTAAGTATCCAAAGAATACGGCGGATTTAGGACAATTGCGGAAAATGTAGTGCATCACAAATATTTAAACAATCAATATAATTAGCTGAAGTCCGTTGTTATGAAAATCTCAAACAATCACGCGCGGCTGTTCAATCTAAACAAATTTCTAATGAAGGAGTATTGTATTAATTTTCTTCTAATTAATTATTTGTATAAAAAATGTAAATATGAACCTTAGACTAAAAATTTTTGGTTACCCTTATTCGCCCACTTGCAGTAACTTTTTTATTATTGAAATTTCTAAATGAATTGAACTTGTGAGTTGGCGGGACTTTTCTTTGGGAAAAACAGAAACACAAATGAACGTTTTACTTTCCGAACGTTTACAAAATCATATTTTTCAAAAATAGAATTATATATTTTTACATATTTTAAGTATCTAATTACAATAAATAACATGCAACCAGGCATTGGGCATGACAAACCATTATTGGTGCTAATAAAAATAGATAAATTTGGAAACAGTATATATGTTATTTCAACAAAACATCTAAACCAACAGTTTGAACTTATGCCTTTTCTGTTTAAAAATCTTACAATGTTGTACTTATTACAAAACCAAATCTAAATATTGAGCTGTAAAATAAAAGTTATAATTGAATTTAATTTGATTTACTTCTAGTAAAGGTGTCCATATTTAAGATTGTTGGGATCTATCTGAATTCATTCCGATATTATATTTGATACCAAAAAGAAATCCTTTGTTCAATAATAGTTACTACGAGGGATGTCCTTTAAGCTTTGCATACTGGGAGATAGACGGCACCACTAATCAAATGTACAGCATGAAAAATTAATCTCAATCCAAAGATTCAGTGCGATACGTAGTATTGTAGTTACAACGAAGTGTCAAAGTTGGCAAGTTAGTTAAAAAATGGAACCGAGAACATTTTCGCCTAAACATTTTTTATAATTGTCGGTTTCTGTTTTCGGCAATGAAACACCACAGCAGTTAGTAATTTCTCGTTTGGTATGGAGGCTCCATCTATTGACCGAACAGAAAGCAGCTACGGTGAATAGGTCTCAAAAAACTCTAGACCGCTTCAACGCCGCAAAAAAAAATAAATGCTGTCATCTCTTTGGGTGTTCCGAGGTGAAGAAAAGCTGGATAAAAGTTATCTGTTCTCGAAGTATCTCCACGAAGGTGGTCGCGACATTTGTCTCAAAAGCAAGTTGTGTAGCAACAATTCCTCTACAAGATCAAAGAACTGTTGCTGCTGATTGGTGATGGTATACAACCATCTATCTGTCGCATGTCATCGCTCAGCTTTGACCATCCCCGAACGATGAACCATCCTCCACCAACACAATGTAAGTTCGTACACAACACACAAGACAATTCAATTTTTAACGCATCAAAACGGCGAATTGTTAGACCATCTTCCGTACAGTTCGGATGACTTCATTACCTTTCAAAAAATGAAGAACGGACTGCGTGGTCAAAGGTTCCAGTCGTGAGAAAATGCAGACGATGCCTTCAAAATCGCAATTTTGACAGTACCAACAAACGAGTGGAATAATTGCTTCGAGAATTGATTCGAGGGCACGCAAAAGTGCATTAATCGTAGTGGAGAATACTATGAAAAAGAGTAAGGTGTTTAAAAGCTATCTACTGTTTTATTCCAACTCTTTATGCAAAACTTAAAAGACAACTCTCATATTAAACAAATATGTTGCTTGTTATCAAAACAAATTGTTTCAAACAAATAATGCACAACTTGCAAAACATTTCTATGTGCATGAAAATACCAGTAGCGTACAATGATAAAGAGTATTGAGGAATTGTTTATTTTCTGTATTAACAGCCGTTACTTAATTTTTTAAATAGAGTATAACAGTGTTCTACTAGAGTGTGGTATTTCTTTTAGTAGAAAGTAAATTCCCTTTTCATTCTATTTGCAAGCTTATCAAATATATGTTACTACCTAATAAATACCCGACATATCATTGCACAAAACTGCAAAATGCCAATATTTCATATCAAAAATAACACTTGTTATAAAATAACCAGCTAACTAAACACCAAGATTTTAAATACGAATACTTCAGTCCACATTTAACTTACCCGTGAAGTTGTGGTTGATAACAGGCAGTTGAGGTGTTGGCAAACCTAACGCTAATTCGTTCGTTTTGCTGTTCAATAATATGTGAGCCACCATTAAATGATCATTGTGCTGAGCTTGGACGATGAGCAAATTGAGTAAAAGTTGCTTGCAATGTTGATGAACAAGAAACCTGGTATGATCCATGCCTAGGAAGAGGATGTGGAGCATAAGTGGGACATGTATGGCCCAATCCACTTCTATGCCGTCCACTACTACGTCGCACAAAAGCATGACAGCAACGTTACACCTAGAAATGCAGTTTTAAAAGGAAAAAAAACGACAAAGATGTTTAATGTAAAAAGAGTTATTTACCTATGGAAACCTGATATTGGTTGCGAAGTATCTGGTAAATATTCCCTTAAAGGAGCGAAGTATCCACCATAAGCTGGCATTGGTAAAGGATGCGGTTGTGGTATTGAAATGTCTAATTTTTCCATTCCTATTGCCCTTGACATCGAAAACAAGTCTTCGGATGCCTAAGTGCATAAAAAATTACAATAGAAGATATCTGGCAATAATTTGTACCAAAATTAGACTTCTAAGAATATTTGGGAATTATAATTAGAATAAATAAAGTTCTATTCTATTTAATGATGTCATTTTTAACAGCACAATTCAAGAGGTTATTGAGGAAGAAATTTCATTTTATAATTCTGTACCATCCCAAAAATTTATCACTAATTTGTGGATGAACTTAGCAAGTGAAAATTCAGGTATTATTAACTGCATGTCTTGCCATTGAGTACACTAATGCTTTGTGTATTTTTGCAATTATGTATATGTATGTTGGACACGTACCTAGCTGAATTTTATTCAGTAGCTCTAACCTATTATTAAATTTATATTATATTATCCAAGATTACATAAAAATATTCGCTTGAAAACTTACATCATCTGTTGTAGGAGTACAAAGATCTTCAGATATGTTAGCACCATTGGTATTTCGGGATTTGGGCGAACTAAAATCTTGCAAAGCTTTCATGGTATCAGTTTTTGATGTTCCAGATTTTAAAGGATCTTCTCCACTATGTCGCTTGGTATGAATTGTTCCTTTTTCAACTCCTACAGAAATTAACAAAAAGTATATACATATGTTATAATAAGTTAGATAGAGTTGCATTCAACTTTCTTAAATAAATTGGAACAGCTTCTACATACATTTTTAGATAATATGTAGGATTTGCTGTTATAAGACGTTCCTTTATGTAAAGCGTTTTGATTTTCTAAAACAAATACGCTGTTCAATGTAAAAACTAAACTTAGGATTGTCCTTATTTATTTCTAGCGCTTTTAAAGAAAAGCCTTATAATGTGTAGACACTGGCGTGATTTACAGAAAGTAGGCTGTGAGATCATAATACTAAATAGTACGTTAAACGATAGTTAGAACTGTAATATCTATTACATACAGTAGTTTATTTAAACTAACATCCATATTAATACTAATAGTAATATGAATATCAATACTACCCCACCGTTGGCATTAGTAATGATAGAATTACAATTTTCTTGCAATTACCAACGTTTTAAAAAGGAAAATTGGAATATGCAAATGTAGTTTCAATTATTTCTTATTTTAACACAACCTATCACAATTTATCAATACATTTTTCTATATAATTCAATTGTTTTATCCATGTATGTGTAAATAGGGAGGGTGAACACAATGACGTCGAACGAACTGGAATGATATTTACTGATTGATATTCTTTACGCGACTGTTTTTTTCCTCTTAGATACGTACGTAATAAATGCTATTCATACGACTCTCTATACGCTCATGGTCTGGAATTGGTTTTGGGAACATTAATCATTATGCATAAGCCTAGTACTATAAGAAGTAGATTTGATATGATCCTAAAGTTAAATTTATGAATAAATTTTATACAAAAATAAAAAGGCTAAGAAAATAATTCTGACATTGTGTCGAAAAAACTTTTGGAGGTGGTAGGATTACTCAATAAAGACATCATTTGATCTTAGTAACAGTTACCCACAAGATATGCAAAAAAGTAATATTTAAGTTTATAACCCCCGATATGTTAGGTTGTGGTTCTGATGTTTATAATGTAACATTTATCTCCTGAATTTTCTATTCATTGTTATTAAATATTGCAACAAAATCTATTTGAAACATGATTTTGTGTTTAGCTTGGATGGATAAAAAGCCAATATAGATTACATGTTTACTACTTTACTTGTAGTTGCTTGAGACATCATAAAATTTTGTAGAAGCATGTATTGTACTGTGATATCATAAATGTGTCATCAATTAATGTATTAAAACTGCTGAATGCAAGTTTGAACGTTTCAATAAATTCAAATATGGTTTACAATACAGTACGAAACGTACATGATTAAAGCTTATTTTCGAACAAGAGTACAAGTAAGATGAAATCACATCAGGCTCAAGATGACTTGCTAAATTTGACATTTTTTTCTGATGAAGCGCGGTTTCATCTTTCGAGGTATGTCAATTTCCAAAATACTCTGAAGTGGAGTAGTGAATATCCTCATATTTTTGTTGCAAAATTTAGTGTGTGGCTAGCAGTTTCTCGCCGCAAAATTGTTGGACCTATTTTTTTTTAATTTTACAATTAATGCTGAGAAGTATAATTCAAATTCAAATATGGTTTACAATACAGTACGAAACGTACATGATTAAAGCTTATTTTCGAACAAGAGTACAAGTAAGATGAAATCACATCAAGCTCAAGATGACTTGCTAAATTTGACATTTTTTTCTGATGAAGCGCGGTTTCATCTTTCGAGGTATGTCAATTTCCAAAATACTCTGAAGTGGAATAGTGAATATCCTCATATTTTTGTTGCTAAATTTAGTGTGTGGCTAGCAGTTTCTCGCCGCAAAATTGTTGGACCTATTTTTTTTTTAATTTTACAATTAATGCTGAGAAGTATAGAAACATTTTGAATGAATATATTGAACAGCTGTACGAGGACAAATTACAATATGGTTACTTCCAACAAGACGATGCAATGGCACACACGACACAAGAAAATATTGCTTTTCTTCGTCAGTTTTTTGACGGCCGGGTTATAAGCTTATACACGGAAGTTGAATCTCCACCACGATCACCTTGTTGATGTCACAATTATGGACTTTTTCGTGTTTCCTAATATAAAGAATAGAATATTTAAAACTCCTGCTGGTAGTTTGAAAGATGATCTGCAGCAAAGAATTATTGAAGAATGTACAGTGATAATGCTTGCAATGCTGCAAAATGCCTTTAACAGCATGAAAAGGCGTATAAACTTGGGAATTGAAAATAATGAACAACAATTTCAACACTTGGTTTAATTTACCTTTTTCTATTAATAAAATCTTGCAATTGAGCTTGTTTTATTGTATATTTAAATCAAATATTTATTGATACTACGATAACATTCAAAATAATTTTGAAAAGTTGGTGTTGTGTTATGAGTATGATAATATGGTTGAAGTTCAGATATATATTTTCTATTTCAATGCCATCTTTGTCTTAGAAACTTTGTATCACGGTATTAATGTAACGTTATTCCTTATATATAGTGAGCCACAAATACTAAAAACTTTACATGTAATATTATAAATTGTATAATACAATCAAATATCATCAAGATGTCATACAATTTGTTTAACACAAGCTACTTTTATTTAAATTTAATTAATGCAACAGTTATCTTAGCTTCTTGATCTTAGTATGTTTTCTTTTGGTTTTAAGATTTTTCAGTTAGTTAAATAGTTCCGATTATTTCATAAAATGTTATTTTTCGTTTTGTGACGTGTTTCGGGGTCCTATTACCCCTTCTTCAAGGCTATAATACTGTAGTTAATCTTAGAAATGTCGTTAAAATCCACATAGTATAATTTCACAAAAATTCCAAAACTCATTTAAAAAATGTTATATAACAGCCACAAAATGTTAAAATTATATTCTTACTATTTTAGTTTGGATGTTGCAGTTTGCCACCCACATCGCCGCAAAATTTAATAGAAAATTTATTTTCTCTCGAAAACAATGGAGTTTAAATTCTTCATAAAAACGTTGTATACGAAATTATCTAAGCCGAAAATATTTCTTTATTATTAGGGATTAACTTATTTCAAATTTGTTCCTCTCAAATGTAAAATAAATCAGTTATCGGAAAAATAGGCTTGATTGGAATAGTCGGTGCAGTCTTTCAAAATAATTATTACTGATGAAACGATATATTATTAAAGCAACATTGCTGACGTGAGTTCGCATTAATACAGATGTGGGAGAATGAAGTCACTAACTTCACAGTATATCAATTTAAATTATGGCTATCGGTTTCATGCAGCTATTCTGTACATCCTCAAGCCAAGACATTCCAGAAGAG
Organism: Trypoxylus dichotomus; assembly: GCA_023509865.1. NCBI lineage: Eukaryota > Metazoa > Arthropoda > Insecta > Coleoptera > Scarabaeidae > Trypoxylus > Trypoxylus dichotomus. Next base: position 37,888,018 of record CM042074.1, on the reverse strand, counting down.
GACTACAGAATAATATATACAAGTAATGAATAATTACTTGTAAGTCAGCAAAATTGAATCAAAAGCAACACACATGTTAAATCTGTAAAGTGGGCGAAACAAGACAATAAAACACTTAAAATGTCAATAAGAACTAATTAGTTCTGACTACTTTAAATTTCTCCAAGTTCCAGAATATCCCATTCCTACAGAGAAAATTATAATGCATTTTAAACATACCTAAATCGTTTCTACTATTATTGTCTGACTGGCCAGCTACACCACCGGTACCATCAGAATGACTAGAAGCTTTTCTCATTACAGTTAAACGATAAAAAGGCGGTGTTTCGGTTCGTTCTATTAAACAATTGAGAGTCTCTACAGTCTGTAGTTCTACCATCATTTCGTCCAACAGTCGTGGAGGTTCCACCCGAGCTAAATATAATATAACTCGCTTTGCCTATTTAGAATAAACAACATTAAATGATTTTCGTTATTTTTAAAACGCAATATTCTTACATATGGTAGTAGCTCGTTTGGAGCCATTCCAGATATGATGATGAGATAGCGTATTATAACTTTCATGTTGTTTGGCCAAGTTTTGCACAAAGTTGCCCAAATTTTCTCCAATTCTTTAGGATGGTTATCACCGAACTGCAAGAGAATTATAAATAAACAGTAAATTAGTCTGCTTAAAAATAAAAAGCATTTACCTTAGCAGTTATATAAAAGATGTTATTGAGTACCATTTCTGTAGCTTCCGCGGATCCCCAACCTTCTCTCCGTCCTCCGGACCGTCCCATTTCATTAGCATGGAGCTGTTAAGTAAGATTAATTACATTAATTACACTATAATTAACAAGAGAATTGTATTTACTTGATAATAAAATAATAAATTCGTCGGGGGCACGTTTGGATCTACCAATTCCATATTATGTAGCCACGGTAAAAGATATTGCAAAAGCAGTTGTTTAACTTCGGGTCTTGCCGTTTGAAAACGGCACGTTATTTCTGTAAACAAACGAAATTTTATTTCTAAGCATTTTAATCTGCAACGTTTTCGAATTACTAAAGATCTTATAATAAATCCTTACATCTATCCTCTACTTGTTAATATTCCGTGCCAAATTATAGATTTTTGCACACACAGCAACTAAAGAATGATGAATCGCTATTGTTGAAGTCACTGAGTAGAAACTCGTGTAAGTTCTTTTCTGAATTTTCTGTGGCCCGGAAACAGTTTGCCTTGACGGATGGCTTTCACGAGTTATGTATGAGAAAAGCTTATTCGCAGTTTTCGATCCTGAAGCTGAAAGAGCTACGGCCTGTTTAGATACTTTTCACACATAGGTCAATTAAGACACTCCTAACAAAGTTACGAAATTCCGGATGAGAAAGTTAATTTTTACAAATGACTGGTTTCTTTCTAAGTTGTTGTTTAAACAAAGTTTTACAGTTGAGATATTTTTAATGGGTGCTAAAATTAAGAAAATTTAGTTGTTGTTTTAAATTAGTATTTTTTAACCAAATAACTGCGTTCGACATATTACATGCCAATCCAATTCTGTGTGGCTAGTGTGTACACTATCATCCACGTATATTACCGTCCAAAAATTTGGAGGCACCAACGGATTTTACAAAAAGTCACAGATACAGTAATATTTTATTGTGATTATTAATGAATTTATACAACTTAAATGACTATCGTCAAATAAAACTCAATTAATTCAAACATAATAATACTTATGCATTATTTAGTTCTGAGTTTATTTTCGTCGATATGACCTCTTTTGGCCTTGATAACCTCTACACAAATTTTAGGCTTTCTTTGAAGCAATTTTTCATAAGACAGTTTGCGTTAATTTGTGGCCATGCGTTCTGTAAATAGTTCCATAGGTGTTGGGTATTCTGAGGTTGCCGCTGTCTAGCCCTTCGATCAAGCTCATCCTGTAAAAGTATGGAGGATAAATCTGGATTTTCAAGAAGCAAAATCATTAATATTAGTTAATTTTTTGCTGCTTTCTTCTCCAAAATGTTTTTACGAATTTGAACAGTATGTTTGGGGTCATTATCTTGCTGGAACACATACGGTTCACGAACAAAACGGCTTCCACGCAGAGTAGCATGATTTTGCGAAATATTAAAATACTCTTCTTTCCGCCTTCTACCACTAATTTTCACTAAATCACCCGTAGTTGTTCCGGCAAAACAACCCTAAACCATAACACTACCACCTCCGGCACTAACCAAGCCTTGTTAGCTCTTTGTACTGGAAGTCGACGAACAAATCCCTCTGTCGCGCACCAAATAACTGGAATTTGGACTCGTCGGTTCATAAGATTGCGCTCCAATACACTATCCAATGACCAGTTTGCATGTTCTCTTGCCCATGTTAATCGTTTCTGTTTGTGCACGTGTTTTTTTTACGATCAATGCACTCTCTTATACCTGCAGCCGCCTCTTGACGGTGGTAATAGAAACGTTTGTTCGTCGTTGTGTCTTAACATGTGTTGCTATATCCGGTGTCGTTAGACTTCGATCTCGTTTCGAAATCGTTATCATAAATTTATCTACAGCTCCAAAAGTCGCCCGTGGCCGCCAACTTCGTTTTCTATTAAGATTTTGTCCTGTATCTTTTTTCCGGGCAAATGTGTAATGCTCACATATATATATATATGAAATCCGTAACCGTAGAGGAATTTCTCTCTTGGTATATCCTTCGTCGCGAGTGCAAATATTGCTACGTTGTTCTACAGTCAACTGTGTGCGTTTTGGTATTTGTACGCCCAGTACTTTACCAAATTGTTAAAATTGCGAACTGATTTTAAACAACTAATTCCGCATAGGAGCGCGATAAGACACTAAGGTTTAATACCTTTACCACATACACTAAACAATTACGAAAGAAATTACAGGTATCCTACCCCATCCCCGTCAAACAACGTCATATTCTTGGAATGAAAATGTATTCGGGTGAAATTTGTACCTAAATGTTTGGACTTTATGGATTATGCACCTTGCCTCCAAACTTATGGAGGGTACTGTCTATGGGTACGACTGCTTTATTTTACATTTTGCGATAGCCGGAACTGTATTAATGTCTACTGTAATCAGATTCAGATAAATTGTAAGAGATAATTGTGTGCAGTATAAGACGAAACGGTTCAAGAAATAAATTATAGAGATACGTGAGAAAAATGTGCAATGCTAATGCAAAACTATATATTCCAACCCAAGATATTTGTATGGATGTTTGGTCTTTTCTTGAATGTAGTATATTCCTTTTAAAAGGAGCTGTTTTGGAATTAAATTGCGTATTATGTGAAAATGAAACGCTTAGAATTTCTGGATTTCGGATGAGTATAGTACAATCAAAATTATCCTTAATATAAAACCATAACTCGTATAGTTCTGGAACTGTCATGACCGATTGCACTAAGGGTATAAATTATATGTGGATAACTGGTACACCAGCATAGATCTCGCACAGAAACTATGTACTTGTTAGACAGATATTGTTGGTACGATGCGATAGCACATAGTAGTTGGTGTTCCTTGAGATATAAAAACGACTACATTAAAAAAGGGTCAGTGTATTGCAAGGTTCAATAACAAAACGATGTTATTAAATTGGCAAGATGAAAGAGATATATTGCTCCATTCAAATTAATTTGTGTAACTTATAGTCCGTCTGCACCCTAAAATTCAGTATGCCTCTTATGGAATATTATCCTCTTTTTATATTGATAGAGAGTTTATGTATGTACATCTCCTTTCAACTTGAGCAGAGTTGCGCAATTTTGTACTAGTGACTTTTTTTGACAGTTACATTGCTAATAAATTGGTATTTAAATTTTACTTATTGGTATCAACTGTTCTGCTTTAACTGGAAAAACGCTATGTCTGTCCTTATTATCAATAGCTTTTGTATAATATTCTTAATGTTTGTTAATATATATAGAAGACTACTATTTACATTATATCATTGCAAGCACTATTCTTAATAAACAAATCAGTTTATTAATCTTGTTATAGTCAATTCGAAAAGAAAAAGAAATGTTACATTCGTAAATTATATTTTAATAAAAGCAGTTTCGTGTAGTTTGGAAAATATAGAAATAATTTGAAATATTTATATGAAATAGTATCAAACATAATATTATAATAAATATATATGAGAAATATTGGTTATGTTCCATTTGTCTTTTCTTCATATGGCCAGCTGTGGAAAAACATCCTAAGAATATAATTTTAACACCCATAAGAGACATATTGAATGTTAAGGTGCGAACGCACTATTACAATATATATTTTCTTGAATTATTGATTAGTTTAAGCTTTTTTTATTAATTGTGTTCTTGGGGCTAGAAACAAAATACGTCGAAACTATCGTCATTTGAATGAATTTCAGCCAGTTAAATTATCGATTTAAGCGGAGCCCGTTAGTGAAACTATTACAGCCGTTTTCGCAAATCCGCCTTGAGCGGCTACGTTAGTAACCTTACGTCTAAATAGCGTACGCTGACTTGACACCGTTTATTGCTTCGGGTTCGGAAAATAACTAAAAAGCAACCTGATTATTTACTCAGTTATTTGAAAGTTACCCTAGTAATCGAGTAGGGTTGATCTGGTTCCGACAGTGACGGATTTGTCAATCAAAATCCTGATGCTATTAATTCGCAGGAGTGATTACTTGATATATATATATATATAGATATATATATATATAGATATATATAGATATATATATAGATATAGATATATATATATATATATATATATATATATATATATATATTGTATTCATAAAATATACAGGGACCCAACAGACATGAGTACTTGGTAACCTGGTGATGTAACAAATACGACCTGGTTGAATTTGGGGAAGTGCTTTATCTGTGTAAATGTAAAATAGTTCATTGTTATAAAACATCGAAAGTAATCGAAAATAGTCATGTGGTCAGACGAGGTAATCTCACACTTTAAACCAAGGCACCGTCTCCAGAGGGAAATGGCGTGTTCAATTGCGCAACGCGTTGTAATTAAATATCTGATGAAAAAAAATTAGTCACAATGGAATTTGGCGAAGATTGCAATCAATATGGGAAATCAACTCTCTATCGTACCAGTGTAATTTTGCTCTGGTGGAGGAACGGAGAATTAACTCCTGTAAAAGCCAAAACTCGCCTGTCAGCAGACACTGCTATGGCCAGTTTTTTGGGACTGGAGGGTGGTTTTGGTTATTAATCTTTTTGCATGATCGCTGTATTACCAACGTCGGGTACTATTGTAACCTTTTTGATGAGGTTGAGCTGGTATATAGACGTAAAAGACGTGCCTGTCCCATTCGAGAAGTTTTGCTTCTCCATGATACCGCCAACACACATACAGCTGCTTTAACAAGGGAAAAGCTTGAAGAGCACCACTGGAGAATACTTCAACATTCATCTTATGGCGTGGACTTATCCCCACGTGATTTTCACATGTTCGGGTTTCTCAAAATGATACTAGGAGGGAATCGATTTAATAGTAACGGAGTCGAAACCTTTGTTCGCAAGTGATTGGATATTCGTCCTGTTTGATTCTACAAAAATGGTATCCAAAAGCCTGTTGGAAAAAATATAAAACTCGAGAAGTTGGTTATGTTGAAAAGCAGAGTTTCAAGAGTTATTTTGACTGTATTTTTAAAATACACTTTCTAAACGAAAGATACGTTTATATTTGATCGGTCCTAGTAGTAATTCTACCAGAATATTTATTTGGGTGCGTTTTTTATGTTATTTATTTTGAATGGAAATTTCGTGAACCATTACAACTGAAACTTTATCATACCCTCACATAAAAACCTTTATTTGTTATTATTCAGTTTCCTACTTTGTTTTAAAAATGTTTTATTGATCCATTCGTTCCTTCATTCACGAAGATAAGAACACACCTATTTTTGGATTGTTACAATTTAATTTTATCTCACTTAGCTTAGTCATATTTTGTTCACTCATTCATAAAGATAACTCTGTGGTTGATTAACGATGCGTAGCATTGTGATTTACATTATTTAACACGATTTTATATGCCTGGAAAGTAGCTACTCAATATTAATGAAAAAAGAACGGCTGCGATGCTGCACATACGTAGGTGTACATATATCGGTATTCAGTAGCTGAGCGAACTTTAACATTACTTAAAGCAATAAAACATACGTAACGAGTAAATGTTTCGGGTTAATTTCACAATGTACATTTGTCGTGAAGCATGCGAATATATTTCAATGAAGAATTTTACGCTAAATCATACAGTATATGAACTGTTTGGAGGGAATAATAAATGAAATAATTGATTTTTTCCTAAAAGTTTAGAATCAAACGCCATTACATATGACACCCTGATTTTCATTTAACCGGACATTGCAGAAGCTACTTTCAATCCCTCAACTTCAATCCTCTAAGCTCTACAAGTCGCAGTTTCAAACTTTTAAATTGCGAAGTACCCCATTTTAGAATATAATAAATTCCTTTGATAAATAGTAATGATATCCAGCATTTCTCTTATTGTAAAAAGGAGATGTGATAATCCTTATAATTAAGAAATGAAAATTGACACTTGAGGAATTAACTTTTAGCAAGCAGTAACAGATGACACAAATAAGAAAAAATAGGTTTTTGGAAATCTAAAAAACTAACAAGTAAAAATATTTTGTATATGTTATTGCTTAAACTGACAATTTTGCTGTTTCACCCGAAATTTTGTGGATAACTTAATTTAATTTGTAGATGTCCAGTATTTGCAGGTCTATTCATATAAATCTTGCTTTCCAAATATCCCCAATAAATATCCATTATCTGCGTGATTTTGACAACCACTAGATTACCTCTTGCCTGACCATACATATGTATTAAGATATTTAATTTAACAATCTTCTCATATTTGCATCATAACGTGCAGTGGTGATATCATGTGGGAAACAACCACGCAAATATTTCACAAAATCCCAATCTTTCATCTTCACTATTGACCAAAAGTTCTTATACCTAGTGCGCTTTAAATGGATGTCACTTTTTGTTGATTTTGAAACTCAAGAAATAAAGAAAAATAAAATTACTACAGGCAAAAAAGATAGATATATAGGCAAGAAATAAGCAGTTTTTAACAAAGGGTGAAGAAACGAAGATATAGATAAAAATTTAATGGAAAAAGACGGAAAAAAGTATCAAAAAGATGGTCAGAACACTTTTCCGATTAGAACAAGATAATTAAAACGACAATAAAAGCAATGGGAAACAATAAAATTTCGAGTAGCAGATTACATGCAGATGAACTGAAGAAGTAACAGGTAAGATCGATGAATCGGTATGGATTCAGAAAGAATAGGTCAGTAGTTGAAGAAATGTGTACATTGAACCAAATATAAGTAAGAAAGAGATTTTTTTTATAAGAGAGAAAATTCTGGAAAAATAACAGAGAGAATCTGGTGGGAGTTGAAAAGAAGAACCAACAGTGATTTGAGAACTTTCTACAGTAAACTAGATATTTTCGGGACGTTCAAAGTAACAAGACGCGATAATTTGAATACATAATGAGAAGTTCTAAGACAATAGTGAACGCAACATTGACTGAACACAAAGAAAAGGAAGACTAAAAAGAAGGTAGTTCGGACTGGTAATAGAAGAGTTGCCTTGTGGAATGGAGAAAAAACGACTAACCGTAAAAAAATAGTAATAGAGGGCAACGAAGCTATGAACGCGTTATATAGGGTTATTCAAAAGTAAGTTCCCAATTTGAAATGGCCGTAACTTTGGAAAATTTATAGGTTCTGAAAAAATAAAAGCACTACACTGTTCGTAAGGAATTGAGGTATTATTTTTTAAAAGGGGAGGTAAGAAACAGTTAAATAGAGCCACCACTGTGATATTCTTCTAAATTATGAACGGCATCACTAAGTACATTCCCAGAATTCTAGATATGTGATATCGATTGTTTCAGTTTCTTACAAGTAGTAGTTCTGCTAAGAAATACTCTTTCATTGAGGTAACTCCAAACCAATAGTCAGCCGAATTGTGTTGCGCAGTGATGTCTTTATATTATTGTTTATGTGCAGTGGAGCACCGCATAAAAACAATACCAATACCACGATTCTGTAATGTTCGTAGTACAAAGTCCTGTAACATTCGAAAATATCGCTGCTCATTTATCGGCATGATTGTGGAGCGGTCCCGGTCGAAGAATCACTCTCAGACCACCAGCGAACCGTCTACTTCGTCCTGAAGATGTCAGCCGCAGTGTTGGCCAAAAAGCTCGAAAATATGTACTGCTAGTACAAACATGGAACCAAATTGTTAATATGTACAAAAGATAGAGCTCTTTTCAGACTGGCAACTTACATTTGAATAACTCTTTAGATCTACAATAACACGACATGTTTAAATAAGTAATCTTTGGATTTTAAAATTTTGGTTATTTCAAAGTACTTTAAGACTAGCAGTTTAAGGCTCTTAGATTATTTTTAAAAATAAAAATAGTAATAAACGATTCATAAATTTCCAAAATTTTTGGGCATACAGTATTTAAGTTCGTCAATAAGTTCTACCACGTCAACAAAACTTCACCCACCTACACAAAATACACTGGAGAGTAGATCCATGTTCTCTTCTTATTTGTAATTTTTCAACTTTCTTTCATGGGATTCCCTTCTCACATCAATAAAATTCATAAAACAACTGGCGCTAACAGAGCACAATAAAATATTGCCGTTTAAAGTATTTTTCCCGTTGTTCTCTGAGAGAAACATAAATAATTTAGAAATATTAAACATCAATCATTCCTGAATTGAGCAAACTCGAGGAAAAAAAAACGGTAGTATTTTTTGCATAGAAAGGACTAGATATGAGGTACTGCAAAAATAAGTTTGGTAAGAAGGTTAAACTTACCGGAAAACATAGGCATGGTTAATTCTGGATGGAGTTGCGCCAACTGGCTAGATAAGTAGAACTGAGATCTGCAGTAAGTGGTAGCTAGTAATGTATCGAGAGTACTTCTTCCTTTATCTCCTTCAGCTAGAAAAAGAAAATTCATATTTGTAACAAGTGGAATTTTATTTTACTTTAGGACTACATTCTTCTTTTTTGTAATTTTACACGAATATATTAGATTCGAGATTTGAGAAATTTTTCATTCATGAATGGTGTGACTGATTACATATCTAATGAAAGATAATGAAATTTAAAGGATTACACCGTATAACGGCTATACTGCATTTTAAACATTAAATTCCTATTTTTGCAGTTTTATCAAAAATTGTAAACATAAGCATTTACAATGGTATAATTTAATTTTCATTTAACATTACCTATACAACAGGTTCGACTAATCTATTCTACTATTGTAATGCGTAAAATGCAAATAATGAATGGAAAGATAATTACGCTCCGATATGAAAACAACAGACAAACGGAATATTTCCCCATATGCTTTTATAAATTATGTCACATGTTAATCGAGGCTTGTTCAGAAAATAACCGAACCCTATTTTTTTTAATCTTGTTATTAATTTGGCAATTATTGGTTCTTGTCCCCTATTCATACACTTTTCCCATCGGTATTTCGATTTCGCAAATTGGTACCGGACAGCTTCTTTTAAAATGTTCTTCAATATCTATGACGAATTTGTTTGTATGTCATGAATGGTCCCAAAATGATGCCTTTTCGGCACTGATTTCAATTTTGAGAATAAGAAAAAAATTCCGGGGACCAGATCTGGTGACTGGGGAGACCGAGTAAGGACAGTAATCTGATTCAAAGTTAGTGGGGCGCACTGTTATGGTGAAAGAATCATGAGTTGCTTTTTCTGCGTAGCCGTTATAAAACGCCTTTGTAGTACTCATGGTTGATTGTTTGAGATCAAGACAAAAATTTAAAATATACAATTCCACTAAAATCGAAAGAAAGTGAGCATCAGTTTGATATGAGATCGAGATTGATACGCTTTTCTTGGGCCTGGTGATCATTTGACAATCCACTGTGATGATTGAACTTTCACCCTACTTCGGTAAACCTGTCCTCTCTCCAATTTAAGCCAGTATTTTACGTTACAACGCTGCTTACGAAAATCTCACACTGCCAGAATTGTTGTTTTATTGTTATTTAAGGAATAAATGCGTGTCATACATATTACATAAGATCATATCACGTATTGATGGCAATTAGAAGTTAAAGACAAATAACACTCGGTTTTCGACATCTTCAACGGTCTCCGATTCTCAAAAGAATTGACGAAAGCAGCAAGCGGGAATAAAATCAATACACATTAGACACAACAGAAAGACATTAGGGAAGCATTGGAATAATTGTTGTTCTACGTTAAGGGAACATTGCAGACTATACCAACAGGTATGCCAACCATTACGATGGAGTATATTATATGTGCCTTCTACGTTTACTATCGTCAAAGTAATTCTTTATTGCGCTATTAATGAAAATGTTATTCCAAAATATTTAGCATTTCAGACTTCTGATTGTACACAGGAAATAATAAGATCGTGTAGTATTTGGAGTGAATATACGTATCGCAGTAAACTCCACACAACCAGAATTAATAATTTATTCGGAACGCAGCGTTTCAAGAACACATGGTTAGGTTAGGTTAAATTACAAGGTGGTTATTGACCGATACTACTGCAGCCTTTTCAGATCTATTGTGGTTGCTGTTTTATTAGATCGACTGCATTAGCTTTGCTTTCTTCACTAGACCTAACAGTCCTGTGAGTGATTTCTCTACGTAGGTTTCGGCTTTAGGATATTCCGAGCACATTTCTGAGAGCCGTATTTTTGCCAGCGCTGTGCAGTTACATACTACATCTATACTTCTTTTGCCAGCCTTAAATTGAGCGCATTAAGCAGTCCCACATCAATTTTCACTTCGCCTGTACGGAGTCCAATGCTTTTATTACTGCTGGACAGTCTAAATAGATAGCAATAGGTCTGTAACTGACTTCTTGCATATTCAACTCTTTAATGCACCCCAGCACCGCTACTATTACAACTTGGAATACTGTGGTTTAGTTTAGGCTTAATAATTTAGATATATTTGGCCTAGTTTCCCAAATTCCGGCTCCGACTCCAGTCTTTGTCTTTGAGTCGTCTATGTGCCGGATAGACTCGGCTTTTATGGGCAAGTCTTTCTTCCGAAAACACACGAACTCTCATTGTCAACCGAGTTACTGGCTCATGAGACTCCATATGCTCCCGGAACTCTATCTTCCGAATAAATTATTTATTATTGTGTGGTGTGGAATTTATTGCGATACCTATTCAATCATGCAGTCCTTGCAATCGGTGTAAATGAATTTTTAGTAAAATCTATTTCTCTGAGGAATTACTTACTACATGCATTCATTCTTTAAATAATTGTATATAACACAACACTTTGTATTCAAAAAATAGTAACAGGATAACTAAAGAATTTTTTCTGACTCATTTGCGAGGAACTACATCATTTTCAATTACTGACCTTTTATTTGGATTATCCATTTAACTATTCCTACTTCTTTCACAATAGAGGGCTCAATAAATTTGGAAAGTTCTTTTTTGTATATATCTTGAAAGGAACTGTTCATGAAATATATATAAAATTAAGAATGTGTGTCTATTTGTCTACTATTTAGTACAATATCTTGTAAGTCTCTAAATATAGATCCTTGATATCCCAGTTTTAAATCCTATATAGATTTTTTTGAGATTATAGTAATACACATAATTTTTAGCAATAACTAATTAACTATACACAATTAATATATTTGATTTGGTAGCAATTAACTTTTGATTAATATGTAATAATCAGTTCTCCGGATGACAGTATGTAAATTACTTCAGTTTTATATGCATAACGCATCGTAAGCAACATTGAAATACAGCAGAAGCCGACTAGTCTGGTACCGTTTGAATAATATTACCATTTCCGGAAAGTTCTGGATATTAGTTATGTATGAAATTTTAGTTTAATTATTATTAAATCTCTGCCATGACATTTTCTTGGTGTGCAAATGATTCACATTAAACAGTCTGTACTTGACATAATCATGCAATCCAAGGCAGGCAACAGTGTTAAATTGTGTTAAATTTATAACCGCACACTTATGGCATAATAGAATACAACGTAAATAACACATAAATATGAATCAATTGATTAGAGTATTGAAGATGAATGTGTATAGGCAAAATTCTTTCCAAAATAGGAGATTTCTTCAATATCCAGGTAATAACTAACTAAATTAGAAGCACTTAATAACTTCGAAAATTTGATTTAAGAACATTTATTCTAAATACATAAATCCATAATACTTGTAATTCTTTTGTGTTAATATTGCTTAGTATTTTGTGTTATAACTCAGCCGATTTACTTTGATATATATGTTCAGGAATTACATATTTTTATTTCTAGATCTATTTCCGGGCAGCAGGTAAGTAAGTCTATAAATGTATATATATATATATATATATATATATATATATATATATATATATATATACATATATATATATATATTAAATTCACGTATATATACATATATATATATATACCATACAATGAAGATAACGTATTTACTGTGTTTGACAATTAAAATAAACATTTTTATATTGTGCTATGTTGTGAATTTAATTTTACACACGATACAGGACCGCTATATTCTGTGAAAAAAACCGTGGCTCGAAACCAAAATAAAAATGTTTGTTCCTGAAGTAGAAAAATTCCAGTTGAAACTAGAAAGCTTTCTTGAAAATATAATGCCACAATCAATATCTTAAATATTTACCATTTGTAGTTGCTTAAGTTTTATTACCATTTGTTCTATCTTCTATACTTAGGTACTTATTACTGAGTGTAATGTGTAGTATCAAAAAATTTACACCTTCACAAAGAAAATATATCTAAAAGCTTGCTAACCTTCACAAATAATTAATTCTTTGGAATATAGGATTAATCCGAATCCATACCAATCAGATTACAACCTTGAACCGCTTTTCAAAATTTAGCAAGTACGGTGAGGGTTTATGGACGTATTTATTGCGTGTAATCCGGGCGATGTTGTATGTAATAAGATTTCCGTTGGGGGTGACTAGCATGTTTGAACAAGGTCCTATTTACATGAAATGTTGTGATATGCTTCGAATACAAAGACCTAAAAATACAACGTTAACCTACAAAACATAATGGAAAAACCGTAAACCACAGCGCACACAAGCTCGTTTCCTGAATTTACCAAGCGAGGTATTCAGTTATCGCAACTTGTTTTTGGATCGTCAGTACATACAACAATCTATTACCTTCGCCAAATCCAGCATCATTTTTTACTTGCGCATTTAAATTACCTCGAAGTATACTCGCGTCAAAAAGAAAGTTTACTTCTCTTAATATAAATGAAAATTGCAAATAGTGCATTTCATTTTGTTTATTTAATGTAAATACGTAAACGTAAGTTGATTGTAAAATAAACTCATTATAAACGAGAAAATATGAATAATAATAATAAACTGCTACTACTGGATGTAGAAAATAAGTTTAAGTACTGAAAATAGAATTTAAGTAAAAAACAAAATTAACGGAACGTATGAAGAAAGTTGACCAAGTACGAGCATTAGAAAAACACCAAGACTAATATTTATTGTAATCATAAACCTAATCTTGATAAAATTAGAATTTCCTTGCAATTACCCAACGTAATTAAATTACTGAAAAAATATCAGTCTCGGAGAGACTCGAACCCAACAGCTTTACAAACTTTATCATTATTAATGCCAACGGTAGTTTAGTATTAATATTGATATTGGTTTGAACGTAATCTTCGAAAAATTCAGATTTTTACGTTGTTCAGATTGTATTTAGGGGCAGTAACAAAGCGTCCCGAGACGTTCAGATCAACGTTATACGTAGACTCGCTACACTTATCAGCTCGCTATGCAGAAAACAGGATAGGCGAAGAGAATTTACGGTAACCGTTGACACATGATCGTATTTGCATTAGTTCCATTCTACTCTTGACATGAGGTAGCTGATCGTCTAAATAAGGTAAGTGCTTCATATATGTACATATGTAATATATATTATGAGCGCACTTTCGACGTGTCGATGGCCGTAATTGTGAGTAAGAGGAGGATGAAATAATTTTTCTTTAAGTTAGCAAAGAGAGATGTGCATGCTATTCTGCGGGACGGTTATGTGTCAGTATGATAGCTCCGTCTAGCAGTATTCTCTACCCTTGTTTAACTACTACTACTACAAAATCCTATCCTCACATCGATCTTTTCAATTGGAATGGATTCCATGAAGCCCTCATTTCGTATTACTGCGAGGTGCGTTATTCGTTTCAAGTGAAGCCGGTGTTCGATTCATTTTCAGGTGGCCCAGAATGCAATCAAAAGCTCGCAGCTTTTCACCAGGTATATATAAATATATATTACTCCTCTACCGCCGATAGTCTTTTTACGCCAAGGCAGCTTTAAGCTATATATTTGTTGGTATTACCACAACGGATCCTGTTCTGTCACGCTGAGAGAAATTGACCGTGTTATAAAGGGCAGCACCACGAGCACAGCAAAATATTCATCTTCTGTAATAATTTCGATCTCCACTACAATATGGGGTCCAGGATCACAGTATATTGTAACGAAAATCATGGACAAAAAAGCAATACTAAAAGTTTAAAAGATTACTTATTGCCATATCTTGAAGGGTTATACATTATGCATAACGATGCTCCATGACAAAACGCATACTGTATTAAAAATTATTTAGATGCAAAAAATTTTACGTTGCTGGATTAGCCCGACAATTATTCGGATCTAAATCAAATAGAAAATGTACGGAATGCTTCAAAAACAATGGTGTCTTTGCAAGTCAACCATATTTCGGTGAAAGGAGCGTATGCGCAGGCATTCTATATACCGAATCTTTGCGGCAGTTTCTGAACTTGGGCTGATATGAATTTTTTCGTTAAGGATTCTGGGTAACGCACCCCAAGAACTCTTTGCAAGTTAACCATATTTCGGTGGTAGGAGCTCATGTGTATTCTACGTGAAAGTTCCTGAACTTCGGCTGTATGAATTCTTTCGTTAGTATGTTGTAAGCCTTTGAGACACTTCGCAAGTCAACCATGTTTCGGTGATTTATATACTGAACATGTGTGTGAGCTTTCGAGGTTTCGTCCATAATTTTTGTGTAATTTCTTTTATATATATATATATATATATTTTATGGGTGGTGGAGGAATGGGCTGCTTTCTTTGGCTGCTGTTTTTAGTCTGGTATACGCGTGAAGGAAAGAAGACAACAAGACAAAAACTATCAGTCAACGATGTGTTTACATTGAAAAACGACATCTTAAAAAAATTATGAGAAAACGTGGGTGTCAGTATTTTTATTCGTAATGCTAATTCAAACATTTTATTACAGGAATTAAAAGGAGAGTTTTAAAAAGCCAAAAAAGAGAACACCGCATTGAGGAAACATTATTTTATATTTGTGGATTCCTTTTTGTTTATGAGCACTTTGTTAACATTTTTTTGTGTAATCTTCAATTTATTTATCTGAGTTTGAATAAAGCGTAACTTTTGTTTACCCAAAGCTATAAATAAATGATTGCCTTAAAACCTAAAGAAAACTATAGCTCATTTCAAAAAGAGGGAGAGAATGAAGCAACTGAAATTTAAGTAAGAATATTTTTATTATATCTGTTTAATTAAATATAATGCTGCTATATGTTGCAGATACATTAAACGTGGCAGAAACAGTGTTCTAACGGAGAGAGATGATATCGTAAGATGGAGACGACAATATTTGAAAGTTATAACATTATATAGATCCCAGAATAGACGAATTTTCTATTTAGATGAAACTTAGTTGAATGAGGGACATACAATGCAGAATGTCTGCACAGACACAAATGTTTTAAGTCGTAGACAGGCCTCTGTGGAAGGACTTACCACTGGATTAAAAAATCCATCCGGTAAGGGACGACGCCTTATAATACTACACATTGGCAGTATAGATGGTTTCGTCGAAAATGGTTTGTTGCTGTTTGAGGGGAAGAAAATAGATGATTACCACGAGGAAATGAATTCCATAGTTTTCGAGGAGTGATTTACCAAAATATTGTAATATTTACCACAGAATGCTTTAGTAATTATGGATAATGCACCATATCATAGCCGGAAGGTTGAAAAAACACTAACAACAACGTGGAGAAAAGAGGACATAAAAAATTGGTTGCAAAATAAGGGGATAGAACATGAAGAAGATATGGTTAGAGTAGAATTGTTTAACTTGGTACTGTGAGCTTAATCAAATTGAACTCATATGGGCACAAATAAAAAATGAGGTTGCTGCACACAACACAACTTTCAAATTAAATGAAGTAAAGCAACATTTGCACAATGCTAACAATAAAGTAATTGCAACAACTTGGCAGAACTGCATAAACCATGTCATCGGAAAAGAAGGGCATGAAAAATCTCGATGGAATTATTGATGAAGTTGTAAAACCATTTATAATTTCTGTTGGAGACGACAATGACAGTGATGACTCGATTTTCTCACAAGCATCAGATTAAATTAAAAGATTTTGAAATACTTCATTAAATTGTCTGTTGTTATTATAAATAACTGTCATGCATTGTTATGGTTATAAAATTTAAGCTATTTTCAACTTCATTGCTTATTATGTGGTACTGTACATACATTGTTATCTATATAATGACGTGTACTATTTGAACTGTTTTAAACAAATAAATGAAATATCTGCTATCTAGACAAATTTATATACTTTCATGTGTTGTAACTACTACATTTACCATTCTGTTGTTTTAATTGTAGAATTATCTCTGAAGAATTCATATCAATCATCAAATTTAAGTTTACCGCGTAAAATTAATTCCACAAATTTATCGATTAATTTGGGCTGGAAGTCTGTTCAGAAATATGCCTCTCTCTTTTTGAAATGAGCTATAAAAATGAAAAAAAGTTCTATAATAGCAAAAACGAAAGGAAAATTAAATTAAGGGGGGTCAAGCAATGCTTACTTGAAAACATGGAAGTCTTATAATGCTTAAAATACTTTAATTTTACGCTTAAGTAAAAAATCTTCACGCTTTAAATAAGAATTCTAATGTGAAATTTGACAGCTATTAATAATCATTGTCAAAATTGTCGACCATAGTCACTGATTCAAATTTAAACTTTGTGCAATTTAAACGCCAGACGTAAATACGCTAAAGTAAACTTCGCGGAGCAACCATTGACAAGGATGTCGATGATTAAGCACCTTGTTTACGCCGATTAATTTCTTGCCTAAAGAGTGTGACTATTAATGGGAAAATAATTACACTATCGATTTAAGAGAGAAGAGGAAGGTTGGTCGGAAACTGTTTTGACTTGTTTCGGTTTTGTTCTTAATATATGCAAGGATGAAAAGTTTCACAAATGCAGTTTGTAATTATCTTCGAGTACGAGTAACTTGCCAGTTGCATAACACTTGAAAAAGTTTTTGAAATTAGAACGTTTGGATTATTATTCATAATAATTACAGTGAAGTGATTCTAGCAATTGATAGTTTAATTATAAGCTCCTACACCTATACGTATATCAATGTTTAAAAAAGGGCCCATAAGAATACGCGTGTAATAGAATAGTATTTAATGGGAACTGTTACAATCTAGTTGCACTTTTATTGTCTTATTGGGCAAAGCATTAAGTTACGGAACACATCGATTTCTACGATCAGTAGCCAAACCCTACTAGAACTCCTATCCAAATCTTCTGCAAGGGATTTTTAACGCGCCAAACATTGTATTGACATAAGTTCCACGGTTCTACAGATCACGCAATAAAAGATGGCAAGAAGGGATGCGCATGGAATAATTTAAGAATACATACGCCCCTCGATTACTTAATACATGGCCCAACATAAACATATTTTCAATGAGTGCTGGAAAACCGATAAATAATCAAACAATGAGGCAGATATATTTACTAATACTAAAAAACAGGTATCTGAGACAACCGAAATTTGAGTGAGATTAGTGGATAGGAACCAAATTGGAGAGCGCAGTGAAACAAACTTCTCAAATTGAGGCAAAAAACTTTCACGACAGAAATCAGGAAGAGAGATGAATTTTTTAAATTTTAACTTAACTTAGAATTTCGATGAGTTATTATTTGTCTGATAACGAACAACTAAAGTCAATCTCTATTTTCCTGATTGTTAGATGACTTAGCACGAATATTGTACTTGATAGGATATTAACCAATATTTGTCTTTGTGTTGTTATTACGGCAAATCAAAATAATTCCTACGAGGGGAGGTCCAGAAGTTCGTGGAATGGAGAATATTACGCAGCGATATTAGAAAAATTAAAGGCCATCAAGGAAAAACGTCGAGGAAAGTTGAGCAAGGGTTGCTCTTGCAAGACAATGCGCCGGTTAACAAGAGCAAAGTTGCAATGGCTGCTCTGCACAAGAATGGCTTTCAATCAATAGTCCATCCACCCTACAGTCAAGACCTGGCACCTAGTGATTTTTATTTGTTCCCCAATTTAAAAAAAGACTTACGTGGAAGAAAGTTTTCCGACGACAATGAGGTAAAGGAGGCAATTTTGGCTCATTTTGAGGCGGAAGATAAAAATATTTTTATGATGGTTTAGAAAACTTAATTCATAGATATAATAAATGTATTGTGCTAAGGGTGATTATATTGAAAAGGAAAAATAGAACTTATTGTTTTATTTTATTTAAAAGCCTTTCATTCCACGAACTTCTGGACCTCCCCTCGTATGTAATTCCAAATCTTGAAACTTTGATTTTAAATTTGTTAATTGCAATGTGTGTGCTAGTTTACTTATCCTAGAAAGCATATTCCGATCTTTATCCATAATTAAAAACCAATTGTTGCGGTTGGGATTTGAGCCCGCGTCTTTCGGATGAAAGGGCAAGCACCCTAACTGTTAGATTTAAATTCAAGTCGATGAAACAGTTCATAAACAATTCATTAAAGTTGTTTCAAAGTATTATACAATTACTATTTAAGTTGAATAAACATTAAAATTACATCATATACGCGTGCAGTTTAGGATGCTTTGTTCGTTTTTTGAATTTGTAGGTTCATATTTATTTTTAGAAAGACATTAGTAGTGCTAATTTCTTTTTCTTTTTAGATTAGATTATTTCCAAGATGTCTTGCTATGTACGGCTTTAGGAAGTACCTAAGTCAAAAAGGTGGTGTATTTAAAACAATAATATACGACTGTTGTGAATATACGGAGTTTATTTGAAAAAAAAAGAACATAATTATAGTCTTAATTTCTCATAAATTGGTTTTTTACTCGATGTTGATTCACAGAATTTTATTTTAATTGTTCCTAAAGTCATTCCAAACATTTGGCCTACAGTGTATGTATTAAAACAAGAACAAATTATTTCTTCTTGAAGAATATGATATATGTATGTAAATGTAATTATCCCGTGCCCTTTTTTGACCCACCGAGGGTTGAACTAGGTAGAATACCCATGTGATTTTAAAATGATTGATTAATCGTTCTTTGAATAAGCAGGCGGAACGTGGAAGCTTACTATATATATATGGAGAAATAACGAGTAATGAGGTAGTTGCATTGTAAATTAGAAAATGGAGAAACGAATCCGGGAAAATTTTCCGCCAGTGTTACGGACAGAATGAAGAGTTCCTACTTTGTTCTTTATGTTAATTTGAAAAGTGAACGTTTTTATGATACCTTACTTTTGTATTTTTTGGCACAAATATGTTTCATGTCAAATAGAAAGTTTTATTATAATGAATTTAAAATACTTTTGTTGAATGGGGATTACCCACTAGTCAGTAGTGCAATTTTTATTCGAAGAATTTTAAGAAATATCTAGCTTCCAAGATTTGTCAGTGTGTGGAAACAAGCACTCCTTGAGTTGTATGGTATTTGCATACCATTCAACATTAACGTTGATACCCGGTTTCTTTAAATTTAAACGAAACTTCGTAATCAGAAAATACGGTTACTGTTGCTCTCCCTGGTAAAGGTTGAGTTCGACAGTTTCGCAGTCGTAGAAAAACAGCATCAGAAATAGCGAGCAAATTCAATCGCGGACGTCAGCGTCCGATTTCAGACTTTGGACGGTAGAACAGTGGCAAAATGTTTTATAGACTGACGAATCAATATTTAAAGTGTCTGGTCAAAGCAGGAGCGTGTTTGTCAGACGTTCCGAAGTGCATTGTACCGACAATAAAATACGGTTGTGGTTCAGTTGCAGTTTGAGGTTGCCTTTCTTACTCAGTAGCAGGAACGTTATATCGAATCGAAAGAATAATACGTAAAAGTAGCACTGCGAGATATTGGAGACTCATGCCATTCCTTCTGGGCCGCGACTAATCGGCGACAATTTTGCTTTTATGCAAGGTAACGATCCGAAACATACAGCCAGGATATGCAACAGTATCTGAATGAGCAAAATCAAACAGATGTTTTACAAGTTGTGACATGACCACCACAGAGTCTAGATCTCAATACTATTGAATTACTGTTGAATGAACTTGATAAAAGAGTTTAATGTGTCGGTCCTACTTCTAAGAAACACCTTTGGATTATCCTTCAACAAGAATGCAACAACATGCCACGCATTTTGCTAAGAATGAATAGAAAAAATAAAACTTTTTGTTAGATTTTGATAGTTGTTATTTTTAAGAGTAATACCTTTATTTCTTTAGTATTAATTGCCTTTTATTTTTTGATTTTTAAAATTTTTGTTACTTGGCCAAACTTCTATGGAAGTAAATAATAAGTAAGTAAGTAAGTAAATAATGTCAATAGAAAAACGAAAATTTGTTCTAATTCATTGCTGGGGTGCCGCAGTAAAGTCCGCATTATACTAGTTAATTATCTTTCCAAAATCCAGTGTTTCAAGAGAGCGCGACGTCTTATGGTCAACCATTTATCGACTAATTTACAGGTATCGCACCAAACTCCACCCAACAGAAAGTAATAATTTATTCGAAACGCTGCATTTCAAGAACACATGGACTCTCATTGTCAACTCGATTATTAATAAGACCCTATGTGTTCTTGAAACATCGCGTTCCGAATAAATTATTAATTTGTGACGGGTAGAGTTTCGTACCTATCGACTAATTGCAAACGTTACAGAGCCAGATTGTCGGAGAAAGGTGAACAAATGTCGAAGGATTTCCCCTTCTGTTTTCTGCGACTAAGTTGTCTACTTTGTGGGATTTTCTAGCTACTTGGACAATTTATATGTTGGGGAATCAGTACTGGAAACTACTGGTCCAATATAACTACCTGTTTTATGAAGTTTGGGTAATAGTGGGATTTGAATTTAAAACATCAAATTTCAAATTGTTTTTAACTAAATTAGGACAGTTCTTAATAATATTTTTAGTGTATTTTTTTCTTAATTACGTGTACGGTCTTAAAGTTTAACATTTTTCACGTCACTAGAGATTTTAGTTTTACACGCGTTTCTAACAAAATCTTTTATAGCAATATCCAAGTTTCCAATGTATGTTTCTCCTGACGCAACTAATTCTTGGATGAGTAGCTTGAAATCGAGAATGCTAAATTTCAATGCTTTATTTAGAAGATTTATTTCGTTGTTATTACAGGTTCTAGAAAATTGGATACATACGGATGTGTTCTTTTCACGAATTTTGTTGTTTTCATCTAACTTTTCTTGGACAGAGTTATATAAACTTTTTATTTTGACCTAACATTTTCAATTTAAACTTTTTATTAACGTGCTTGATATTACGTCTCTGGAAATCACACCACCTTTCAAAATTGTTTCTATCTAGCTTCATTAATTTGAGATGTAGTGTATACAATTCTATTTCTAATTTACCACGTCTAACAAGTAGATGAGGCGATGGGAAATTCATTATCTCCTTTCATTGTGAACCTATTTGTGCGCAAATATGAAACCAACATAAAACGAGAAACCAAGCATTTCCTGAGAATCTAGCTAGGTACATGGATGACATTTTCGCTGTATTTGATACGAATATAGAGAACATCCAAGATTCTCTAGCTGAATGCAACTCGAAATTTATTACGATCAAAGTTATAACAGAAAAGGAAGCGAACAACCGACTTCCTTCTCTAGATGCTTTAGTCGTACGCAGTAACAAAGACTAGGGATAGACATGTATAGATAAGAAACCAATTCCAATAGATTTATTACGGCTGATTAATACTATTACAAGAAACAAAAAGTGTCCACGGTCAACGTTCTAGATAATAGACTCGTTAGATTTTTGTTAAATAAGAGTGAGTGTCAAAAAGAACTAAAGTACGTCAAAGATGTAGCGGCGCGCAATGTTTTCTCTGTCATGGACGTTGATTGTATTTTAAGAGAAGTTGAATTATGAACAACACATCAGAAATTCTACGATCTTGACTTCAGCAGACACCGGTAATAAGAAATTCTTATTACTTTACTCTTTCCACGTAGCAGTAAAACGAACAAATACCAACAAAATGTGGACGTGTCTTTCGTATCAGAAAACACTTCAAGAAACTTCTTAAGCAATCCTAAAAATACACCGGGCATAAAACAAAGGTTTAGAATCTATCAAATTGCATTTAATAATTGTGATAAGAGTATATTTTAGACAAAGAGGAGTATCGAAACAAGGTTTAAAAACATACCAGGCTTTATCGTTTTGATAGATCAGAATTAGCTTTGTGTAGCAAAGCACATGGTGAAATCAGGACATACCACCAAACTAAGAAAAAACCTTAAGTTACTTAAAAATGTAAATTTAGACAGTTATACATATACGAAAGGATATTCATGAAATGAAACAAAAAATGGTTTAATAAAGAACTATTCCCAAGTGTGCACTCGAGTTTGATAGATTTATTGCCATAATACATATGGGCTGCTTATACGATACGGATTCATTTCGTTTTCTCTCTTCTGAAGAAATGCATACACTACCGGTCATAAATGTTTACCCACCTGCATAATTGGAGATTATTTAAAGAAACTATTTTTTATCTCTATCAAAATATATATTTCCTCTGTAATGTTCTATGTATACCCAATGATCCGATTGGCATTAAGATATCGAAAATGACCCCTAGCCACTCAATTTCCAAGTTAGGAAATGTGCCTTCACCTCCTCAATCTCCAGATCTGAGTATGTGCCATTTACATCTAGAAGCCTTACATATTCAACAACCTGAAGGCATTCAGGTTGTTTTACATGTACTTATTGCGCGTGTTCAGGTCGAATACGAATACGTAGAGGTGCAGCAGATCAATCCGGAGATGTTGGAACGTATATTGGTCAGCTTCACTTTTCAACATGAAAACTACGTCATGGCACAGCTGCACACACACGTTCATAACAAAATAATAACGTATGGTAAAATTCTTACTTTTTTCTGCTAATTCTAAAACGAGTCCCCTGTGTCGCCCTGTAGTTCATGGCAGTTGTAATGCACAGCAAGTTAACGGATACATTTGACTTCCCACATGTTTCTCTATAATTGTAAATAGTTCTCAAACTAAGTAAACTCAAGCTTAATGCGTTGATTCATATATGCATGAGAAATTTGTAAATTTACACTTTAAACAAAACTTGTCCCAGCGGTGCAGTTATTGTAAAGTTTATGCGCAAGGTGATCAATTAGTGGAACTAGAAATTCATCAATTTCAAAATAGGTACAACTAACTAATACTTGGCAATAAATTGATGAAGTACTTTTCACTTTTTGCTGTGTTTCTAAAAATCATAGTTAGTACAATCTTTTAAATATACTAGTGGCCATAAGTGTTTATTTACCTACATAATTGGAGATTATTGAAAGAAACTACTTCTTATCCCTAGCAAAATATTTGTATTATTGAACTGCAAGGACGAGATAGATTATAATTCATCTGTAATGTTCTGTGTGTACGCAATGAGCCGACTGCCATTAAGATGACGAAAATGACGGATCAGCCACGTTCAGGTAGACGGATTAGATAAAGAGCAGTTTTTCGAAAATGTTCAAATCACGGTAGTCATAAAATATGAAAATAGACGAGGCGGGTATTTTAATCTAATGAAAAATTTAGTTTGCATTCAATTTTCGTATTACATGTAGTGAATAGAGATGAATTTGCACAGTGTGTTTTAAACAATGAGTAACGTTAAAGTAATTTCGACAAAAGAGAATTATTTACGGAAATACGTGCCCAAATAGCGGCATATCACAACACAGCAAAAACCATAAAAGTGTAAAGTTAACCGAGAAATTGCTAAGTTACTAAAAGTCATCCGTAGAACCGTGAATTATAATGTTAAAAGATATCAGAGATGTGGCGGTATATCCAGTAAATAAAGCGATCCGAACGGCCAAAAATAACAACACCAGCAGAAGATTGTGCAATTGTAATAGACGAAGTGAACATTTCGCCCCCCAAAATCAGTTAGCATCACCACGGTAAAAAGGTGTTTGCGCCAATCTATTTGTATGGAAGAATTGCTATGCGGAAACCGTCACTACATAAACGGTAAACTTAAGCGAGAAAACACAAAGACGTTCGAAGATTGGAAGAAAGTACTCTGGAACGACGAATCTAAATATCTCACCTTGTATTACATCAACAATAAAACATGGAGGAGGATCAGTCATGATATGGGGTTGTTTTGACGGTTCCTCTGTGAGCGATTTGGTCAAAATAGATGGTATTCTTAGAAATGAAGGTTATAGGAAGATTTTGGAGAGGAATACCATCTCATCTAAGACACGATTAATCGGTGAAAACTTAGTGTTCCAGCACGATAATGATCCAAAATACACTGCAGAGATATTCGTGAGTATTTGAAACAATTGGAGCACAGAGAGAAAATTGTTGTTATGACGTGGACACCTCAAACTCCAGATCTTAATCTGATCGAGCTTTAGTGGGAGGAACTCAACCTACAAGTCTGCTCCAAATTCGATAATAGTACTTTGAGAGCAACTGCAGGATACGTGTAGGAAAATAGGGCTTCTAACACTGGCAAAACTACTAGAGAGAATGCTAAGATTCTATGCGGCAGTAATAAAAGCGAAAACTGTATACATTCAGGATTTAAGTTAATAATTATTTTTATAACTGTTACAGTTGTTTGTGTAAGTACAGAATAAAGTTTTATTTTATAATTAGTTTTTGACTTGTCTTTGTAATATGTTAAGGATGGGTAAATATTTATGGCCGATAAGTATTTACCCACCATATCAAGTACGTCTGTAGATGTAGCTTAATTTTTATTGGTATCTCTGGTGCCATGAAGTAGTATAAGTACCTTAGTTCTAGACAGCCATATTTACTAACGTTTCTATTATCAGATCGTAAATCGAGTACTGCAGCATAACAAAGTAATAATATTTATTGACAAAGGCATGTTAAGTTGAGTATAAATAACTATTAAAATAAATGTACATGTACATTGCTTAGTAGTATGACCTTATTTTGATTTAATGGCAGCTATTTATTACAATGTATTAAAAGGAAGTAATATCTGGAAAGGGAAAAGTCTGTGTACAGGATTTTTCGTAAGTCATGGATTTGTTGCGTGCTCGAAATTTGAAAGTATCGGCTTTTGTCTTTACTAAATCATCCTTTCTGCATTTATCCTTCACTAATTTGTGTTAGCTGAAGCATGTTTTAAACGTCGTACAGAATTGTGGGTAAATATCTACAGATACTAATATTGTACATTACTGGTTTTGTTTTTTCGGCATTGAGCGACAATTAAATGTTGCGAAACAATTCAGTTAGTTCGCTCTGAGCAATTTACAAGTTCCCGACCAACTCCTAGCACGTTCCCCCCTGCGAAGACTGTAATATCGGCGGACACGCAAGACGGTAAGTCAGTTATTAAAGTTAAAGGCCCTAGTGGGTCCAATATAGATTCTTGGTCAATTCTACCACATCTATTAAGCGAAATGAGCCTATATGTACGTAGAAGGACCATTGCAAAAGGTTGTGGTCGAGTTTAAATTTGAGACTACAGTCCCTTAACTTAAGAGATATTCACGGCAGAGGAAATGTCGATTTCGATTACGAAACGATGTAAATCCTAAAATTCTCTTACTTAAAAATTTTCAAAATGTGAGTTTCTTTAAAAAAAGATTATTAAAGAGCATACTTTATACATATATTGCCAACAATATATTGCCTTTTACAATGTTATACTTTAGATTAGAAAAAAAGTCTAAATATATATATACACACTACCGTTCAAAAGTGTTTGAGCACCAATATATTATAAAACTATTTATACAACATAGCTTCTAGGAAACTTATTCTTGCAAATTTGACTAATTATACAGAAAGCATTAAATTTACAGAAACGCTGCATAAGTAACATTATGTAAATTTCTTTATTACTTGCAATAAACCAATTCTGAAAATTGTATTCGTTGTGAGATATTCCCATGCGACCACTGTTGGTAAGACTGTGAAATATGACAGGAAAAAAGTTAAACGCGTGCTCTTCTAATTGCGCACCATCGAGCTGACAAAAATAACCGGCAAATTGCGAAACAATTAAAGTTAACTAAGAGAGAAGGTGGTAGTTTTCTGAATAAATCAGAAAGTGAGAGACCCAGAGCCACAGTTTCTCCCGAAGATCGTGGTAACTTGCAACAGAAATCAACGGAAAACAGCCCCAGAAATCGCTGCTGAAATCAATGCAGGCCAGCGAAATTCAATAAGCGAAGCTATAGTCAAACGTCGCTTGTACAAAGCAGTTTGTATGGACGAATTGCGTTGAAAAAACATAAATAATAAACGAAAACGCTTAATCTGCTCTCGTAAACACTAGCATTGGACAGCTGAACAGTGGAATAATGTCTTGTGGACCGAAGACAACTTTGGTTCGGAAATTTACAGGTGAGCGTGCTAAACATGATGGTAGTTTTATGATCATCTGGGATTGTTTTGGTGTCCCAGTCGTGGATGGTACTGTAAAGATCGAGGGAATATTAAAGAAAGAACAGTATCGAAACATTTGAGGGAACAATGCTATTCCTTCAGGGTTAAGGCTTTTGTATTTGAATTTTGTATTCCAAAAAGATAATGGTCCGAACCACACATCTAAACTGTGCAAAGATTATTTCGTAGCAGATGGATCGATCAATGTTATGGAGTGGCCTCTCCAAAGCCCCGTTCTAAGCCCCATAGAATTATTGTGGGAGGAACTTGATCGAGCTGTTCGGACTATTGTATCAACATCGGCGATTGATTTATAGAAGATGCAAGAAGCAAGGGTTCGGATGACACCCGATGCCTTGGCAAAACTATTTGCTAATCCCAAGTTTAGATATAATATGTAATCCTACTGCCAGATATGTAATTAGCTACGTATATGTAAATAATAAATACATGTTTACTTTTTTACCAGTGCTTTCAATCTTTCTTTCTAAATCTATGGGTGCCAAAATACTTTTGAACGGTAGTGTCACTGCTTTCTCTACTAGAGTTTCAGGCAATTTCACTGTTCTGCCATCTTCAGGATGAAGTACTGTTTGTCGTAGTCACTTGAACGGAAGTGGGAGGTTCTCCTTGCGAAGGCGGTATTAGTGGTGTACATTTTAGTTGGTTATAACAGACACGAGACGGTTATAACTAGTGACCGGATTATATACAAAGTGCATATATTTTATTTTATTTATTTATTATATTTTACGTCTATATGTAGGTGTAGTACACTGACTAAAGTTAATTAGCGTTAATTAACTTTAATAAGTGTAAAACATCTACTAATAACCGTAAAATATAATAAATAAATAAAAATATATGCACTTTGTATATAATCCGGTCTCTAGTTATAACATATACATGATATATATTGAAGCAAAATATAATACAAGAACAGCTTAGAATTTATTACAGTATATCATTATATGCAACTAAATAAAGTGGTTATTAAAAGTAGTGTTGCGGATTTTAACCAGCTACCCGATTAAGCGGTAATAGATACGAGGTGATTATACGTTACAGGTAAATATGTATGTTATGTATGTTATTCTTTGGCACTCGATAGCGCCTAGAGTGCTCACTTAAGCTGTTAGTTTAGATACGGTGCTAGTAGCCGGAGAGGGAATTGCAATGTGTTGAGTTAAAAATCACTGATGACGCTGGGTACGCAGAAATATGTCCGTGTGTTAACGTTTTTCTCTCTTCACATGGTTTCTCCCGTGCACGATTCCACTAAAACCGTTAGTAACTGTATTTAGCAGCATTATTGTTGTAGGTATCTATGGAATGATGTAACGCGGGGTATAAGGCAAAGGAAATAGCTAATACGGACAAACTTTTTCAAGAAGTCGTGATAGCCTGGCAAGCTATTCCTCAAAAACGCTATGCCTTGTTGAATCAATCAGTAGAAGATATGAGGCGATGTTAAAAAATATAGCATATCCCATTAAATATCAATACCAAAGTTAAATAGTATATTAATTAGTAATTAATTAACTAAAAGTTCAACATTATTTTTGCTTTTACTATTATGTTTCCTTGTTCTTAATTGTATGTTTAGTATTAATTGTTCCTTTTTATGTGAAATGTTAAATATTACAGATTTTATTGTATTTTAAGGTGCATTCTTATTTAAATAAATTATTTTAGTATACAGTATACCATTCTTCAATAACTCACAAACAAACCTAACAAATCTTAACAATATATGTATCGTTCATAATTATATGGCCACCAGTGTAGTTACTATTTATTACTTAGGCTCATAAAAGGAAAATGTACCATAAGAGCATTTTTATTTCAGGAAGTGATTGGTTCGCGATTCCTTCTATAAATATTAATAAAAAATACGTACACCACGAATAATTGAAATCGTAGTGTGCCCTCCCTCCAAGCAAACAAGATGGTTAAACCGTAACATTCCGGTTTCTATCCAGCGATTGAGTGTGCATTTAATTCAATACAGAAACTTTACCGCGCATCGAAGTAAATATGTGGTTATTAATGTTCTAAATATATTATATGTTTATGTACACAGTATATTGTATTTGCATTCCACATTTTATTGAAATACTACGAACACCTATTAGTTTTATGTTAGCTATCGTGGTAATTTATGTTGGTGTAATAGATTTATAGTGAAGAGTAAAATAGACATAATAACATCAAATTTGATAAATTAATTATAGTTCGCTAATTATCATTAAATTTTAATATGTAAACAATTGCGTTTGTTCTTAACAAAATACTGGATATACATTTAATTGTGTTAACACGAGGTAGTTTGCTTGTGTATCGACTATGTATCATGTGCGCAATTAAATGATACACGGTGCAGTCCCTTGTGTGTTGCATACTTGCCATCTACAACTTTAACCGATCTCCACGTTTTTTTCTTTATTACAACATAGACAATGGTTTTGTTAAAATTACAATATTAATAACAAAAACAGTTCTAAATATTTTCCGCAAAGCTCAGATTGTCAATCAAATTTAAAATGGAGCGGTGACTTAAAATTAACATACAGAATTACATAATATATATTCTTTTCGATTTCACCGTTATATAATACTTTAAAGCTTTTAACAGGACCATCTGTAGAAGCAAATGGTGCCAAATTGCGATTTTATTACTGATAAAGTAAATAGTTTTACGGGACTATTACAATTATTAATGATATCAAGCTGTGAAACACTGACGTTCGTTTAGATATAAACTTTTTAATTTACTTTAATTTATCTGAGAAGTACTAATTTCGAAATAATTTCACATCGAACACCAATTACCAATCAAATAAGGCAAAATGACGTAA
This sequence comes from Trypoxylus dichotomus, assembly GCA_023509865.1. Lineage (NCBI taxonomy): Eukaryota > Metazoa > Arthropoda > Insecta > Coleoptera > Scarabaeidae > Trypoxylus > Trypoxylus dichotomus. The sequence continues at coordinate 37,858,205 of CM042074.1, read as the reverse complement.
CTAAAAATTTTGTACTGCTGTATTCCTCTATGAAACTATTATTTGAGTATCTGTGAAACACGTTATACATACATATAATATAGTATCATTTATACAGGCTGTCCATAAAATAAAATAATAAAGTATGAAAAATGGAAAGATCTAATTTTATTACACTTAAAACCAAAATATTTTGCGAAAACTCGTTTCGCAGACGCGAATTATTCACAGTCGAAATATTTGTAGGTAGACATGCTATTGAACTCTTAGCATGGCTGTTTGAAAGGTAAACAGTGTTATCTTGTAGTTTTTATAACATTGATAGCTATGTTATTGCAGTGCTCTGCATGTATGTATGCGAGTTAGATGGATCTATTATGTATACACATTCCGCATCCATAAGCGGTACATATTACAATTTCCTAGGGTTTTTTGACATTCGTGAGGTAATTGACTCAAAATTTTTTGGATTAATGTTCTCCATAATTACACGTTTTCATTTTCCATAATTTTTTATTTCATTTGAAAGACACTCTGCTAAAGCATAACTTCCTAAATGTTAATTATTTCCCATATGATGCACCTCACTATACACCGAGATACGCTTCCGCTCATGAAAGGTTGGGCACTTGATAACATTTAGTAAAACACATATTTATAACACTATTTTGCAAACAAATTAAGAACTATGTTACTACAGTATATCATGAGGCTTTTGCAGTTTAATGAAAGTAAATTTGTATTTACTATTACCCATTTACGAGGATGTTGCTCAACGACACCCCCCGTTGCGGCAGGAATGCAGAGGGATGCTAAGAGGTGTAATTTGCCCTTGAAATTCGCCCTAAATTTCTTTTTCCAAAATAATAGAAAAAGTTTTAATAACGGACTTGCGCCATTTATTTGTGCTATACTTATTTACTAGAATTTCAGGAAAAGGTTGTTGTATTGCTACTTTCTTACATTATCGAGATATCCTACATATCGTTTCGGGGTTGCATTATAGGTCAAAAACTAATCTAATTTCATATGAAGGACTACATGCGTATTTGTGATAGTTTTACTGATGTACTTTTCAATGCTCAAATATACTACGCTCTGAAATAGCACAGGTAGTTGAAAATGTGTATTTCTAGTGAATGTCTTTGACACTTTAAGTACGTTAGGCATGATGTTAATAGTAAAAACAAGGTGACAATAGATCATGAGTTTATTTTTCATTCCTCAAAAACGTGGTTCTATTACTAGTACCAAGTAAGTGCATAAAAAAACTAACTTTTGGCAATACTTAACTTATTGACATTAGTTGAATGCATATGGTTTTGCAATGTAGATGTGTTAGGTACACATAAATAATTATCGAGTAAAATATTATACATTCATTGGTTGAAGACTTTAATTTTTTTCAGCTTAACCACTGTATTTAGCTAACAACACCATAGCTCTGTATCACCTTGATCCGTAGCTGCTGAAAGTTCGCATAATACGTGTTCAGCAATTTCCAAATATTCATTCCTGATGGTTTCACCCAAATATATTTTTTTATTTATATAACTGAAAAACCAATGTTACATCCTTGAAATTGCTGTTTGCGGGGCGATCTGATTTGTGAGAGGTCCAACGGACTGCTAAACGAACTTCCTTCTGTAATCTGGCGTACTACCGTCTTGCTAAGCGCATGTCTTTTCGTACTGTTCTTCAATATTTTCTAAATGGTAGGATGGTGAAGATGCTTCTTTAACTATTTCTGCAACATGTGGACGATCTGAAGATGCTACTGAGCGACACTCGATGAAGTCAACAAACTGGCAAAGCTTTACCACAATTGACGATTTAGAGTTTGGGTACATTCCTTGTTACTTAGTATCATAAAATACATATATTTGCTTTGGTTAAGATAATTATGATTTATTTCGCTAATTTCTATTGTTACATGACCATCGAAATGATAAAGTATGAATTTCCGTGGTTTTGCACAATTTCAATTTTTTTTATCTTTGCCTTGATTAAAGTTACAGCTTTAATCAATGCAAAATGACCAGTTTTCTGGTGAGAAAGGATCCTCAATCATCACTTTACGCCAAGAAGGTTATTGTACATGGCAAATTAGTCAAAAAGTTGATTTCATCATATAGGAAGTTTAGAAGGCTCCAATCATCAATAATCACATCCCAAGCATTAGTAGCCATAATTTAAGATTAACGGCATCAGAAACAGATGCTGAATTCTATTACGAGCGTGCCAACTAGATTTGAGTACCGTAAAACATCTGAGTCAAAAACCAGGATTACCTGGGGAGGCTTTGCAGTAAGAAAACTCCTTCGACGGTGAAGTAATAGAGCAAAACATTTATGATGCGCACAAGTGCATTACGAGTGGACAATGAAGAGGTGTGTAAGAAAGTGCTTTGAGTAGATGAGTCCATGTTCGAAGTGCTCGAACAAAAACGAAAAATTTTCGACAGGAAATCAAAGTACAAAAAATGGCGTGGGACTGTATTAGAGCAACGGTTAAGTATGAGGGTATTTCTATTCAAGTTTAGGGTTCTTTTACGTATGGGATGTGAAAGATTTGTTGAAAATTAATGGTATTTTTAGAAAAGACCAATAGCGAGGTGTTTTCGAACAACATGCAATTTTGTCAGGGAAAAGGTCATTAAAAGAGAATTTCATATTTGCGGACGACAAGAATCCGAAGTTTACGGCAGTGTTTTGTAGATAAAATAAAATATAAAGTGCAACAAAGTTAACAATAATGAGATTTCCTTTTCAAATCTCCGATCTGAACATATATCGCAAAGCAATTACCAATTAGAATGCTACCGAACGTGGTTACCTCGACAAGAAGAAACTTGAATTTAAATTTTATTGTAATTTATGTTTTGTCAAGTGAATAAATATTTTTACATTTAATTTTCTTTTGCTTTTCATTTCTTGAAGTTAATTCGACTTTCTTTTTGAAAATAATTCGAAAATGTATTCCTATTTATAGTGCTTTTTTGGGTAAAAAACAGCAGGCTTTGATAAGCATTGTCAATAAACCCAATAACAAAAAATTCATGCTTGGGAGCGAATTTGCGTAATTAGTTGTCGGCAGAAATAGTCTCGCGACATAAGGAGAATACTTTAGTATTATTGTTACATAGTGAACAGGACATTGAATTCGATTCGGACAAGGATTTATGCAGAAAATTTATCTAGCAAATATACACTCATCCAATACTGATGTTAGGAATTTCGTACACCTGCCAACACTCAGAATGCGTACAATATATGCCGCACAAAGCTGGTGAATTGGCGTTATAATAATGGAAAGGTATCAAACGTATGCTATATATTACCAATAAATAATATTAATTTGAGAAAAAGTAAAATTTGTTGTAACAAAACTAATAACATACTTTATATTTATTTTTTGATCATTATTGAAAATTTACAGTTCAATTTACATCAGTTCTTAGACCAGATGTTCATAGAAAATGCAAATTATTTGCAAGGAGTTGGAAATTAGACACGCGATGTTATAATTCCGCTATACTATAAACAATGTGAAACAGAGTCACAAAAACAAAACAAAAGGATAAGATTATAAAATTGTTACCAATTATCATTGATTTATGGACATAGTTATCAAGCATCTGTTTAAATTTAGTAAATTCACTTTTCACGGTGCTTAAAAAAGGTTACTATTTAAAATTCAAATGTTAGATGTCAATTACTCCTTTTCCAGTTTTTTTTTCTTTTCATCTTGTGTCTGCGTTTATATTTGGCGCCCATTTTGTGTGCATATTTTTTGTTCTTGTCTATGTATTTAAAATAGCTATTTTATTACATATGGTAAGGTGTAATGCTACCTCATGTCCACCATTACATTTTTATATTTGTAGATTATTAGTTAAATTTTCTTTTATATTTATCTTTAATATGGACAGAGTTCTGCATAGTGTTCATACACTATCGTCACAAATGTATATATATATATATACATATATATATATATATATATATATATATATATATACATATATATATATATATGTGTATGCATACCTGCTTTTATATAAAGTTTTATTTGCGAACACAAAGTATATATGCAAACAACACCTCCAATGTTATTATATTTGATGTTCTCCTTTGCTTTATTATTTTTTCTAGGTAACAGACTTCAAACTTCCCGTAAGGAGCTCCAGTGTTTAGTCTTTCTGTGTAGAACATCCTTAGTAGCAAAAGAATTGAGTTTTTGAGGGGCCCAGACCATTATTGATGCACATTTTTCTTCCAATAAAGTTCTTACATATCTTAGTTGTATGCTTTGGAATAAAATCGTTGAAATATAAATGGTTAGCCGATAATGTGATTTTAGATGGCAGTACGTTATTTTTCAGGATGTAGCAAAGTTTTTTCTTTATGAAGATGCTCTAAAATAGTAGTTTTTACCGTAATATGACTTCTCAACCAATAAATGCTTTTTTACTGTAATAACAGACACCGTCGTTCTTCGCTGGGTACCACGGCGTTTTGTGATATCCCTTCCGATTTTCTGTTGTTATAAATCTCTCTTCAATAATGGTGGTACCGTGGTTGCTACTGCCTCCTCGATTACAAAACTGTACAATTTTTCCTCACCTTATTAAATGACCTTTTCCAGTGAAATCAGCATAATATTCATTTTCAAAGGCTTTTAAAAAATTAAGCGATTCTTACACCTGCACAAGCTAACAACAAACTAAAAAAATATATGCTACTTAATTTTCGATAGAAAACCAAATATTCAAGCACATGTAATATTGCGATTAATTGGCCAATTTTGCACTACATATAATGAGTAAGTAGGATTTCTGATAATCAGTACATTCCTTGTACGTAATTCGATCATTGCAATATTTTGGGTTTATATATTTCAGCCCTCGATACCCGTACCACAGTATATACATAAACAGCCGTTGCACTCCTTAAATTTCTTGTCCGAAGATGGAACCACGCGTTATCGAATGAATGACAAATGAGAACGATAAAACAGCGGCTACAACGTCAACTCAATACCCTTCTTATCTGTGTGGTCATCGAATACTTAACTGTTGAAGCTCTAAGGTAAGTTTTATATTTTTGCTTAGCTAACTGAAAAGATACAATTACCCAATTATGGGCCCAACTGTAAAAGTGTTTTCTGCAAAGGAGGAACGATTAGTTTATTTAATTTACCCACAGAAGAGACTGTAGCACATACATGTTATAATAGTAATGAATAGTGTTATTTTCTAGGCATTCCTTTAGATGTGTAACGATGTAAATGAAATAAATATTAAAATGGGAAGGGTTTTATTAAGCATTAAAATCCTTTATATGACTATATTTTCTTGACACCATTATTGCATATTCTACTAATTCTAAAAAAAGAAATGTAAACAATGTCTAAATTATATACACTTCTTTTGTTAGGCTTAATGAATGGATTAGTAGAGTACACGGGGAAGACATTTTGAAGAAAGGTGCAAGAATATGCCAACTACACTTTGAAGATAAATTTTTCAAAAACAGCTTGAGAAATACAATTGAGAATACAGTAATTCCCACGTTATTTTTACAAGACAAGTGTCTACATTAGATTGTGCCTATTTTCTTAATATTTAGTCTACTCCGTGGTACGTAACTAATTTTTTGAGCAACAATCAGTTTGTGGTAAATATATATCGTGAAGACCCTTTATTAACTTTGAAGTAAAGCCAGGTTATTATAATACAAACATATATAATAGTTTTTGCCATATTCATATTTCTTGTTGGATCTTACTCACTGGAAGTTAAATGAGGTTAATAATTAATTAAACTGAAGATAAATTTTATTACAGGCGAACCAACATCGACCAGCCCTTCAGAAGTGGAGGAACTGCCTATAACCAATGAAAACAGAACCATTGATAAGCACCGGAGGGGGAATGTTTCTCTAGTAATGAATATAAAGAGTATAACGGAAGAACAGCCGATACGAAACGTATACCATTTGTAATTCTAAATAATTTCATCGTCATTACAATTTCCGTAATGCAAATAAAATCATTTCTTAGCAATATGCTTGATCATTTAATACGCGCGTTCTTAATTAAATTCATCTCATTGATCCAATACTGCTTTCCCAGATTTTCTGTAATTATTGCAGTTATAAGCGGATTACGTTAATAAGTCGTCCAATAATTTAGTCATTTCGCATTTGAATTACCGATGACTTAGCTAACCTATAGTATCGAATATTTGTAGGAATTAGCTCAATAGGGAAAATTTATGCATTGAATTAATATCATAAACCTAAAACAGTTTTAATAAGATTTTAAACCTTGTTAACAGTAGGGGTTCACTTAAAATTATTTCGTAATAAGCATGGGGTTCAAATCAAGAAATAATTACAACTTAGTCATTCGCCTGTATTAGAGACGTTTTTCATAAATAAGCCGAAATGTATTTTGAAGTTCATGAAAGTATTATTATTCACGAACAGGTATATTTCATTTTCCAACGCGTCTATTTTTCAAGTCTCTTTGTGCAGATATTGTATTGCTCTGTCACCCAATTCTTTATTTTAACGATACATAGAATTCTAAAACACATTTTTATAACCGAAATAAAACTGCTGTTCTTTCTCTATAGGAAACATTTGCAATATTTATTTATATTATAATAGTACATTCATTTTGATTATATATTTTGAATAAATACGAGTCCGTACATGGCCCAATATTTCGTGCCAGCACTGTACATTTAGGCTTTAAAGTACATAAATTTACCACCATGCGAAACTGGGCAGTAGAATGCGCGAGTTGCTGCTTTCGGACAAAAGATCAAAAGCGCCGACAAGGAGTGATACTACTTGGGACTTGTGCACCTAAATTCAATATTTTTCAAAATACGAATTGGATAAGTGGTTTAGAAAAAAAATGGATTAGAATCCCCGCGGAAATAGCAGCGACAGTCAGTAACCATCTTTACTGAGTAATTCTTTTGAGGAGAATAAACTTATAACTTTGAAAATAGTTTTATTCAGTCTCCTATTAGAAAAAAATATGTCCACTAAAACGGATTATCCAGTATATAAATGAAAGGATAGGTTCCGTAACGTCAAAATTAAGAGATTACATGCCAAACCGAATTTATTTTAAGTTTAGTTTAATGTATAAACACGAATTTTATTGAACAATTTATAATAATTAAATGCATGTATAAAGTACAAGTTTTGTTTATTGCTCCACATTAATTTAATTGAAACATAAACAAATTCTTCAATTAAATTCAAGTAGAAAGCATCCATTAAACCAAATAGCACAAGGTGTAGGTATATATTTACGAAATTCTCTCATTCAGTTTTTTTTCACTTACTTTTAGCAGCTGTTGCAATATATTTCGAACCATCTAATGATTTATTCAGCACTTTACGTTGTCGCATACATTCAATTTATTTTAATTTTATGTCCAACATGTGGAGACCCTTCGTTGATAGTGAACGTGAATGACACTTTAAGAGTAATGGCGATGTGCAAATTACAATAGAAAATATTTACGAGGGACGTATAATAATTGACCAGACAAATGGCTATGAACAATGACAATGAAAACTACCACGCCTATCAATATAATCTCCTTTGGGAGGTTTCTAATAAATGAAAATCGGATTGCGCTAGGTCGGGACTAAAAGATGGATATAACACTCAAATTTTCAATGATCCCTCAAATTTTCCGGTGATATGGGTACGGGCGCTGTCGCGCGGCAACATTAAATCTTTGAAGAGAGCACCTTGGTGTTTCCTGCTTATGTTAAAGCATGTTAGAATAGTACTCGCTGTTCACAGTTTCACTGTTCTAAAGTGTCGAAAAATTGGGCATCGAGAGTCCCAGAAGACTGTTAACATTGTTTTTCTGCAGACGCGCAAGTTTTGAATTCTTTCTTCACGGGGAAATATGAATATTTCCATTGAAAGCTTCGTTGTTTTGATTCAGGCTACTAGTAGTGAGTCCATGTTTCATCGCAGATTACAACACGGTGTAGGAAGTTACTAGTAGAGACCGGATTATATGCAAAGTGCAAAAATTTAATTTATTTTGTTTATTATATTTTACGTCTATAAGTAGATGTATTACACTGATTAAAGTTAATTAGCGTTGATTAACTTTAATCAGTGTAAGACGTAAAATATAATAAATAAATTCAATTAAATTTTTGCACTTTGCATATAATCCGGTCTCTAGTTATTAGCATCTGTTAAAACTCATTTCAAATACGTTTTGCAATAATTCAGCTTGCCATGAATGATCGAATACACTGTTTCAATACATGTGAAATTTTGGCCGATTTCATAGTTTAGGGTAACAAAAATCTTATAAACGTTACTCTTCTCTTCTCCTAATAGGATATGTTTGTTTTTGTAAACTTCAAATAGCCGACTAAATTCGTCATCTAGGTCGCCAATTTGGTCTTCAGAAAGTTTTATGTACTAATATTCAGTATTTTTCCACTGTTACAGTATATCTCGTTAACTATTATTCCTTGCATCAGTAAAGCAAAAATTATTTTCAATGTTCACAATTAACGAAAATAACATAGGGTAATCAAAGAATATTGAACGGATCTGCAAATTGACTAAAGTGTTCATTCGCACATATACAAGGTGGTGCTCAAAAGTTTCTGTATGAACTAACTCTGGCATGTCAAGCTTTTTATTGATTGATTTTAATTAAGAAAATAGTGTTTCGACTAGCATACGAGCTCGTCTAAATTTCATATAATTTTCCTGTTACTAATTAGATCTTCTTTGCATTAAAATCAATTTATCACATGATTTCGTTAATTCCTTTTGTTTCCATACTGATTTTTACCCGGTTATTGGTGCTTCAAATCATATGATCTAATTTAATTTTCTTGTTGTTATCTGTTATCCTTTTTCATATATTTACAACAGTTTTCAATTGCTATTCTGTTGTTTTGTTCTCTTGTATTCCTCTTCCTTTCCTATGTGCAATGTATCAATGACCGATTTGATGAAACAGCGTATTTGTATCCAGTTTCGTTTTAGACTCAGTAAGATAGCCGTAGAAGCATACAAGACATTAAAGAAAGCATTTGCATCAAGTTGCTACTGTTTTGCTTTTCAGATGGTTATGGCATTATCAAAAAAGAAAAATTCCATATTAAACGATTAATGCAGAATCCTATTGTGACGTCCTAAGGTGGTTAAAGGAGGACACGAGAAAGAAGCGCCCAGAGTGGTGCAGGGACGACTGGGTTCTCCATCACCGGGCGAGGTTACATAACGCTTTCATTATGCAGTTTATAGTTAAAAAAACACGTTCTTCCTTATCCAGCGTTCTTATTCGATTCGCCCCGATCCGAAGCGAAGATTTGGTACAATAGAATAGATTGGAGCTAAATCTCAGGCGGTGTTAAACACTTTAACAAAACAAGACTTCCAGAATCCATTCCTTTCGTGGCAGACGCGTTGGAATCGACGTTTTCACTCCAAAACGGACTACTCTAAAGGTAATACAGGTGAGTAAAATTCTAGTATTTTGCTATTCTATTTGTTGCTACATTTTGAGTACCATCTCGTAATTTGAAATGGTGTGATACCTTGAAAAGAGAAAGAAGCGTCAAAGGCCTAATAAGCAAAGTTAACGACTTTAGGGTCCGGTAATGAAATCCGATATTTTTGGTTGGATAGTACTCAATGAGAGGGAACGGGTATCATTGGATTGCAATTGTGTCGAACTTTGGTAGTTATGGAGCGTTAGCACCGTAACCATCGTGCTTTTGTCAGAGATGTACATATTTCAAAAAAATAGAGATTCCAGTACGATCGCGAAACGGAGGTTCTGCCAATATTTTAATGTATCTCTTCGTGGAAGGTTTCCTAAACGGAATACGATATTCTTCTGGTGGCAAAACTTTCACACTACGTCTTCAGCTGTGCCAAGGAGGATTGGTGGGTGGGTTGCAACCATTAGAATCATGGAAAACATAGAATCCGTGGGTAATGCAATCGATCGAAGTTCTCGTCGTTCTACGTTGCGATATGTTGAAGTGTTCGTCGGATTTTACACTAAGATTTAAACTTCTACTCATACAAAATGGTAGTCGTACAGGAGTTGAAGCAAGAAAATTTTGCTAATTGTGTTTTTGCGGTGATCATATTGGAAATGCTTGAAGAAGGTCCTGATATTATTGTTGTGATTTTCGAGATGCATTTTAGCTTAATGGAAGTGTGAATTGTTTTAACTTCACATATTGGTTTTCAAACAATCCTCGAAAGTTGCATCAAATGCTGCACCGTGAAAAAGTTATAGTTTGGACTGAAGTGCTTAAATTTTAAATGATAGACTCGTATTTTTTTAAAGAGAAACAAGCGTGTAGTAACAGTAAATTCTGAACGGTATATCGTCATTTCCCGATGGTTCTTTTTTGAAGAGTTGCGTCGTCATAATATAAATCCAAGATACAATGGGTTCGAACAAATGATGGCGGAATTATTTTCTCAAAAGCTAATCTCCAGTTGAGATGATGTGGTCTGTAGGGTTATCTCAAAGATTTATATGGACAAGCCACGGAGTGATGTTGTTCAGAGAGAAATGCATGCCATACCAAGTCCAGTATTAGAGAGAATGGTGATTAACTTTACCTAGAGACTTCAATAATACGTTGAAAATGGTGGTCGTCATGTAAACGATACAATTTATTACAAGTAATATGTTTTAACAATTTTCTTTCTTATTTGAAGTTCTTCTATTTAAAAAAATAAATATATTTTTCTCGAAAATTGTTGTCATCTCCCATCAAGAACCATCAGATTTTATTACCTGCCTCTGTATATGTGGTGTTGTGAAGCAAATGCCAGATCACTTGAGTGTTTATGTGAAAGAATTAATATTGATTAATAGCTAATGTTCCCAAACAAGCTTAAGGCGAATCATAGAAAAACTTGGTTATAAATTGGATACATGAATATTATACGGTTATATTTATATTCCCAAATTCATAACGGGGTAATTCTAGCATTATTCTGTTAATTGTCAGACTATATAACTACTTTAAAAAAATTAATGTGTAAAATAATATCTACACAAGACACAACTTGTTTATGCTACAAACGTTAATTTCCGTCTTCCTGTAATTACGACAAACCAAACAGTAAATATATTTATATTTAAATGGAATTCATCCAGTAAATATTTACATGATCCCGTATAAATACCTCCGTGAAAGTAGCCAGAATAAACTCGACGAAGAAAAAAATAAATAAACCTAGTACAAGGTGCATTCGTTTATGGTAGCATATTCTAACGTTCCAAGGTAATCTTTATACGAAATGATCGGTTCCCTACCGGCAAACTGTTGTAACGAAACTTGCGAACGACCTGGCAATGTAATCAGCTTAACTAATCGTATAGTGAGCTGCAGGAACCTAGTTTCTATACGCCCTTTTGAAAACGAATCGAAAGTGAGCAGTTCGAATGTAGAGACTTAATTTTATTGAATAAGCGCATTCAATACAGGTCGAACGTTTTTTGTTGCAATCCATTTCGATTATCTATCCAATACAATAGAAAGCAAATATAGAGAGTATATTTGTCATTTGTCTTCAACCTTTTCATCAAATACTTTTTCTTTTGGCATCGACATATATAGCGAAATAATCTCTTAGACAAAACTAATACTAGCAGCGTTTATACACTACCGTCTATAACTTTGATTCCACATAATATATTGTATATTAAAAAAAAAATAGGGAAGTTCATACTAGTCTTCTTAGACCGGCATTTACAATCTAATGTTGATGGTATATATTCATAACAATAAGACTTATTCGCAAAATCCATTCTAATACGAAAACAATGCATTCACTTATAGTAAATTTTATGATGATTTTATAGGAAATTGGGGGATGAATGCGTTATGAAATAAAATTTGGGAGGGGAACCAAATCATCCACCTGTCTTATAATAAGCTGTACATTTAGTGTGCAACTAGTACATTGCCAAGACTAATAAAAACCGGTTTGAGGAGTCGTATATCAGTCAGAAAACCACAGTTAAGTTCTATACACAAACGAAAAAGACTAAATTGAGGAAAAGCTCACGCAAACTGGAGAGTAAATATTTGGAAAAATGTGTTATGGACGGACCAATGGAAATTCGAATAATTTAGAAGTAAACGTCGCACGTTTGTTCGTTGCCACCCTGGAGAATGGATACTAGACGAGTGTATTAAAAAAAAAGTGAAACATGGAAGAAGAAACATCATGGTATGGGGTTACTGTCGAGACGGAAGGATTACAAAATTAGTTAAAATAGATGAAGGAATGACAAAAGAAGTGTATTTGACAATTCTAGAAAACGAGGCAAATTAATTGGGGAGGGCGTCATTTATCAGCAAGATAACGATCCCAAACACACTGCAAAAATGGTTGAGGGTTATTATCAGGAAAAATCTTCTGTGTCTTCGGTATCCTACCCTTAATGGAGTGGCCTGATTGTTATTCACTTAAATCACGAGAAAAATCTCCGATTGGCAGAGTAGCACTGGTACGCTCTGCAAGAAGTGTGAAATACTATATACGAATCGTATTTGGAGTGATTAGTTCTAGGGATGTCACGTATCTATTTGGCAATTACTACAGCAAAGTATTTTGTTAGAGTGTATATTTTGTCAATAAAACATTTCAAGTTAATGAATAAAGATTGTTTCTTTAATAAATTTCTCACAAATATTATCTGTCTAGCTTAGTTTGTTATTTTATGTATATACATAGTGTAATCAAACTTATGAACTATCTGTGTATCTGTTTTTTTATTATACGTGGTAAGGTTGCAATGAGCAGAAGCTTTTCAAACTTTCATGTTTGGATATAAAAACCTGCCTCTTAAGGTACCTCAACCACATGAATTTAAAGAATGATAACCAAGGTGTCAGGAAAAATAAATCCGACTTAATATTAAGTAACAATAAAATAGTACAACTTAACTTTCAATTATGAGTAATATTAAAGAAACATTCACCGTTGACTTTACCAATGATGATTCATTACTCTCGTTAGCAGCATTGTGCACTCAAGATTCTTAATATTTCATGTCATACGGCAGGTCATGCTTGCAAATTGTTTATTTTAGAATGCTCCATAAAAAGACAAGGAGCGTTCAGCAGATCAGGCCACCTAAAGGGAAGGCTTCCAGGAAGTAGCCTCAAAGTTGAGTATTTTGTGGCTGCCGGTCTTTAGCTTTTCTATTTACCTTATCTGACAAACGCTCATTAGGAGGCAAGAAGAGATTTTGAAGGGGTCAGACCATTACTACTACTTCACTTGCTACTCTATTATCCTCCAAAAAGTTCTTGTATTCCCTAGATGTATGCTTTAGATCGTTATCGTACTTGAATATAAACCATTGATCGATAATGCAACTTCCAGATGATAATGCGTTGTGTTTCGGGATGTCCGATTTTTTTTGTTTTTGTATTTTTCCAGTTATTTCTATCAAATCACTCGTTCTTATGACAACAAAACAACCCAAAATCATCATATTTCTATTTTCGTATTCAAAGCACTCGTCAGTCCTTATTTGTTTTCCGAAAAAAAAAAATAAATATGCTCCGCATTTTCTATAAATCGTATATAGCCTTAAATAATGTTTGATATTCAACTAAATACACATGCGATGAGTTTGGTACAGAGGTTCATTATAAATTCTGAGTCAATTAATTTGTGTAATTAGTTACTGTGTGTACTTAATCTTGGTGTTCCGTTCAGCTCTATACGACTTGATGGAAAATTTAAATTGAAACTGTGTCGTTATTTATGTTATTGGACATTGTTGACTTTATTTTTCAACATTAGGACTTCATAATTAACTTTTTAATTATACATATGATTAATTGTTTATTTCGAATTGTTATTCATGGAAGGTTCGAGTTAAATGACCCAAACTGTATTGTATTGGATTTACAACCAAAATATATTGTTTTAAGATGTATGAAAATGTACTTACACCAGTGCAAGCAAATCTGTGATTCCTAACAATGTAGGGACTATAAAACAAAACATATAGTTATAATTCAGTTTTTGATTTCATATTCACAGATCTTAGACTAATAAAGACTCATAACCATGTATCGAAATGTCTGACAGCGATTTCTTAGTATGAAGACGGAAGTGAAGTACTTGAAAATTACAGGTCCAACAGTGAGGGAAATAATATGTACCTAAATACAAACATGGATATCCCATAGGAGGGGAAGTCAGAACAACAAGGTCATTTTTGCTGCCAATGCAATACAACTAACACCAAGACCTAAAAGATACCCTATCAAGCGCGCAAGTGATTTCAAAAGCACCTTTCGAGTTACATTTCATAATGGTGTAGAAAACAAAATAATTGAAATGATAAATTTTGAAGGAGGAAGTATTTATGGTCAACATTGGAAGAATTCTGGTATTTTAGTTTTTGAAGCTTACGCAGGACTGTTGTTACTTGCTGAGGGTTTATCGGTCGTATGAAGAATCAAGAATGCTCGTGGAATAGTGGAACTGGTATTTGGATCTAATTGTGTCATTGGTATTTAGCTTGATACGAGATATCTGGGAGACATGGGTAGACCTTTCTCATTGTGTTATTACAGACGTTTTGCATGATATCTCCTGTCATCTATGCTAATGACAGAAACAGAAAGCAGAAGAGGAGGCGTGCTGATAAGTTTATCAGCACATCAGTTGATTCGAGATATCTGAGGGACATAGGTAATTTTTTTTCCCAAATTATATAATGCTGGACCAAACGTTATTGCTGTTAAACAATTAGACGCATTTAGAGGTAGCTGCCCTTTATGCATATAATTATGTATAATTTATATTTCCGTGAATTTTTGAGGACTCGTAATGAACTTTAACGTAGTGGATTCTTTTATTAAAGATATTTCTATAACTACGTAAATTATAAGAAAAGAAATTTAGAGCAAACATGATGATTTATTAGTAAAAAGAAGCTTATAAGTTAAAGTTCGACAAAAACATAAGATAATGTCTGTGCTAGCCAAATTATGAAAAAAATTATGGTTTTATAGATGATCTAATCTTCAATCTCCCAACAGAACGCCAACGATAGAAGGCACCAAGATTAATCAGTTTTCATTTGAATTAACTATGTCTTGCTCAGTTTCCGGTTATTATAATGGAATAACACTATCCACAAGAGGATTTATGCTGTTTTGCGAGATCTTCTAAATAACCTGAAATAATTAGATAAATAAGGAACGCAGAAGTTTCGTTTACTCTCTGTATTAGCTACCCAAAGTAACTTTTACTTATTTGAGGCACTGCTCTGCGACCATGATCGTATATCACCACTAGTTCCTGATATTAATAGATAATTTCTTTCGATATGTCATCATGGTAACCCAAACAGGTCTCAAATACTTTCAGATACAGATGTTGACGTTGGATGTGATTCTCGCTAATTGGCATGTGTGTGTGTGCCAAATATTTTTATAATAGACTTCACATTAATTAAATAATTCTGGGTGTCTAAACTTTATGAGAGAGTAGTATATTGCTTCTCTTTTCCTGTTAATTAAAGGATTTTTTTTAATAAAATCAACAAGGACGAAAAAGAATTTTGAGAAATAAATTAAATGCAGAATTATGTAATAATAAAACTGTAGTCGATGATTAGGTAAAAAATTTATCGATTTTGCCCATGTTAAACGCTAATATATAACTCTCAGAGAGAATCCAACAATACATTATTCCTTACGATAAAATGTGATTAAAGAATAATGCTAATGAGAAAATAAGCAAAACGACCAAGGTAAGTAGTAAAATAAGATAAAACCGGACATGTTCTTGCCAAGCACATTTCCAATAAACTGGCAAAGAACGATATCAAAATTTGTACTCTTCGTGACAGTGAAATTTCCTATACGTTGAAATTACAAATACATACAAGAAAAATCAAGGTATGCAGGTTGCATGGGATCTGAATTCAATGGTCATAATATAACTAGATAATTTCTTTACTTCTTACCACTTTGGGCAATTACTTCTAAAACGAAAAGTGATGGTGCTAGTTACTATAAGAAAAAATAATCCGGGGTTTCGAAAACTAGTAAATAAAGGACTATACAATTCTTCGTTTTATTTTGTGAATGACGCTACTGTAGTCAAATGTATCCTTAAAAACCACATAAACGTAGTTTTGATGTCTATCTCACACCACAAAAAAACAAATGAAAGAAAAAACCGCTAATATTAGATATCAACGCTTCAAGCGGAGCTGTAGATACTTTAAATTGTAACCGCATATTGTTCTATGGAGGAATATTTTATAAAGGAACACTGGGAGCGCATCTTATTCCATAATAACCATACCGCAAACAAATATACAATGCACCCGTTGAAAATTTTGTCCTTTATAAGCCTGTTTTGCAAACTCGCTGTACGTCCTATTGCCCGTAACTTTCTAAGTTTTTAAGAACAATTACTTGTTACTCTTGCATTAAATAAACAAGAACTAGCAGTTTGTGCATTCTCCCTTTCTCTTTTAATAAAATATGATTTATACGAACGAAAAACACAGTATAAGCGAAGGAAATATACGGGTAAGATGAATTTTTGATTTAACCGGAACTGGAATCATTTTCATCTTTTTTAATTTCAATTATCTCAATAGTTTATTTAATTACTTTTGGTAAAATATAACGGAAAATGTACATTTAAAGTATGCCCAAGTGTGTCGTCTTTAGAGCAGGCTGTATGTTTTAATAATTCATTAGCTTACTAAATTACCTATAAAGATTGTAATAGAGGTAAAAGTACAGACAAAATATTAATAGCATCATATTGGGTAATAGCTTTTGTTTGATAATAGAAAATAAAATAAATAATTTATAAAAGAATAGTGTAATACTGTAGGAGAAAAGGTAGTGCGATATTTTAATATATAATTATGTATACCATTTTCTTGTATTTAAAAATTACATCTTCAAATTTTTCAGTTTTAAATATTAATTTAAGTTGTCTAAACTTTATCGTCTTGTTTGATATACTCGTATCTTTTGCAAATCTACAAATAAAACAATTAGTGGTGTAAAGGTATGGATATCTAGATCGGCACCTAACAGCATTAGTAGTGCAATGGTTCAATCAGTCAAACCTTGAAGAAATATTATATGGATATTATAGCCAAAAGCTGCAAGTTATTGGTATGATTAATTTTTTTTTAAAAAGCCCGTAAAATATATAAGCGTTTAACGTTCCTCAATTGCATTACTTATATTTCTGATTCTTTTTGGTGGTGGTAAACGGCCAAATGAGGTTAGAAGCTATTTTAGCTTATCATAACCGCAGGAGTCTTAGGTTTAGGAAAGTGTATGCAAAGTTTTCTATTGCCTTGTTACTCCAGTCCCTCGCCGTAAATAGTGAAGTGCCGTTAATTATTTTCCCAACGGCGAATAATGACTCGAGAGCACACCGAAAAAGCACCGCTACTGTACTTCACGTAGCATTCATTGCAGTCGTCATGCCTTACATTTCATTGACTACCTTAAACTAATTATTGAATGTTTGAATTTGTTTGACATGAAACTTGCTTAATTTAGATGTTGCCGACACACAGAAGTGCTAGAAAAGCTACTGTAAGTTTTTCCGCTTTAATTTGGCAAAGGTGCAAGGATGCGGCTGCCGAGGAATGGTACATTTCTAGAGTTTCTAAGGTTTTATCCAAAATAATGCTGCTAATAAAAAATATATTTGCACATTCATCGTTTGCTTTTAAAAGAACTGTTCCTTACTGTTTGCGATTTATTCATGGCCATATATGACTAGTTTCAGTTTAGTTAGTATTAGTTTTTGTTGCCTATTAGATTTTAATCGCAATTATTGTTTTCGGGTTTGTATTGATGCATTAATGCCATCTGCTTTCCAAAAGTACTGGAAGTTCCAGAAGAAAAGTCAAAGACAATTCAAGTTTCGCTTAAGGGGAAAATTGATTTTATGAGTATATACTCTTAATAGACTGGAATAGAAACAGCTTAGTATATAAAACGTTTTCTGCTGCTTACAATAAATGCGTACAATCATTTTATAATCAACCTGTATAACTGACGTGTAATGAATGTAGGATTACTTTTTGTGCACCAAAAAATTTTATTCGTTTTTAGGACCAGTAGCACTAAACTTCGTTGTGTACTTACCCAACAGTAAATCCGACACATTGTTACTTGCCAAAACTTTATAAATTTTCAAAAGTGAATTCTTTATACACAATTAAATCTACTTTATAAACAGTGTCTGTTGAACGCAACAGTTAGGCATGCGTTAACTCTACAGGTATATAGCACAGTAGAGCGGCGCTTGTACAAGAAACTTATGAATAAGCTCACTCAGACTCCGTCAATGTGCCGACGCACAACGTAAAGCTATACCTCCCGTCGCGGCGACTCGTGCACCACTCGTACAAAGCTGTATCATAGAAAATATGATGTGAGGCCGCGACGCTATCATGAATACGTCCAATTCCACTGCGGACGAAATCCAACAACCACGCGCCATCCCAGCCGATCAAACACTGGAACTGTTTGAATTGTACTATACACCTTGTCTTGTCGTTTTGGGCATACTCGGAAACAGTCTATCGGTCTTCGTATTTTTCAAAACCAAACTTAAGAAGCTATCTTCGTCTTATTACTTGGCGGCATTGGCCATTAGCGATACGTTTTTTCTGGTAGCGCTTTTCTTGACCTGGTTGTCGCTAGTTGGATTGGACGTCTACGATAAACCAGTGGCGTGCGAAGTGATTATTTACACGTCGAGTGTGAGCGCATTTTTATCAGTGTGGTTGGTGTTAGCTTTTACGGCCGAAAGGTTTCTTGCGGTTGGATATCCTTTTCAGAGACAAACTGTATGGAAAGTATCCCACACCAAACGAGCAAAAACAGTAATCTTCGTTCTATTCGCATTATCACTACTTATTTATATTCCGTATTTCTTATTCGCTGGTGTCAGAGTAATCGAGCCAAGAGGTCCCACATGCACCATGATGAAGCAATGGGAAAGCGAAATGCATATTTTTAATATTTTCGATACTGTAGCGACTTACGTTATACCAGTGATTGGTATAGCAGTGTTAAACGTGTTTATCACCAGAAACATGTGGATCATGGCTAAAGTTCGTAGAAGATTAACAAATCAAGGTTCGGTACCATCACGAGAAGAAGCAGTCCTAAGCTACAGGAAGAAATCAACACCCGTACATCAATACAAGATCACTAAGATGTTACTTGTGGTATCTACAACTTGCTTATGCTTGAACCTGCCAAGTTACATTATGAGGTTATTGGCTGGCTTCATTGAAGTAAGTTGAATGTGGTGTAGTAGGCGTAATAAAATTATATCAGCATTCAAATCACCATTTGCGTATTGGCGATTCCTGCATGTAGTTTTTCTAAATTTAAAAACAGTTATTTTAAAAATATTACCTATAAGTGAAATTTACAATGCTTGTATATTACACTTCATCAGAAAGGTGCTTTACATTTCAAAAATGAGAATGCTGTCATAAATGTCCCTCTTTATAGACAATTTTAAATGTAACAATAGCAATGTGAATGTGAATAAGGAGTTCAATTTTCGACTTTTTACGGTAGTTAAACAAATATTGACATAATTATTCTTTTGTTATAAAAAATGTCTTAGTTTATCGTTGAAGAAATTTATTTTGAGAGAATTAGTTTAGAGGTTGTAAGAAAGAGCTCAGCGTAAGTTTCATATAAACACTAACTTCAACTGAATATTTTAACTAAATTTTGAACAATATCATCAGATTGTGATCTTGTAGTTAAAAGTAGTTTTCAATAGCAAATATGGCCAGTTGTCAGAGTGAAAAAGAAAACAACGAACAAATAAGTAAGTACATAATAAAAATGTCTATAAACCAATTCGACATTTCCTTTTGTGAAACATCTTCCGCGAAATGACCATTTTTACCTCTTTATAATTGTTTCTTTTTGTATATTCACCCTTCATTCCCCATTGTAAGCAAAGTTTACTGCTTTATTTTTATAAATTCTAGGTGAATAGGAGAGAAGTTGCTCGCGAATACAGTATTTCATATTATAATTAGTTATTGAAATTAAGTAAGTGTTAGTTAAAATTTTGCACTTTTATTTTGTTTTACTACACTTGTAGTATACCGTATTGGTTGCGCTGATTGAAGTAAATAATGATAGAGATTAGTAGTATGAACATTGATTATCATTTCGAAACTTACTAGCTACCAAGAAATTGCGATCTATTGGTGAAGTATTTTAGCAGTTAAACTATAATAGAGCTATAATGCTGCAGAAACAATTTGAAGTTGTAAATCCTTTCCGCATTTGGTAAGCTTCAGAGACCATTATTACGCGTGGAAAATGACTACAAACAGTGTTTTATTATCTTCAAAAAAATCTAGTTCTTAGTTTTATAATTCCACTCTAAAGATTCAGTAATTATTAAGCAAAGTTAGATAAATTTTTAAGTTGCCATAGCTGAAGCAAATTTGTAAACTATTGACAATGCGTAGAATTAGCGACCATAGGAAAACTACAAGAAATTGTGGGATCGTCACGAATCGTGGATGATCAAGAAGCACCACTACACACATTAAATGATTAGACTGTTTAGTCGCATTTATCCAAATTTGAAATGCTATATTTATTATATTATATATAACTTATTTTACTTATACTCAATAAATTGATAAACAATAAAGCTTAAGATAGAAATAGTAAATAAGTGAGATAAAAATAAATGTAAAATGCTATTTGCGCAGAGCAAGCAAGCGTATTCGGGGAAAAAGAAACAAAGTGTTCAGCGTTAAATATTATATCTTCCTGGTAACCCAACAATTTAATGAGATTAGGTGCTTAGATTATCAATCTAAAAACAGGGAGATGTTTATCAATTCTAACATAAAACCTGCGTTGCATCTGTAACATTCTATATATTTTAACAAAGCAATATGCCGTATTTAAGGAAACAAATATAGATCTGATTAAGCCGGATCTGCTATAGATGTAAATCAAACTTGTGTACCTATAATGTAAGCTTGTAAAGTTTTAAATATCAACATGATAAACAGAAGAAAATATAGGTAAATATAACCTAATTTATATACAAAACGACAAACCTATGAAAAATCTCAGTCATTAATTCCTGAAACATTTTACACCTCCAATTCAAATTAAAGCATTTCTTGTGTAAATAAAGTTAAAGCAATGAAATCGGAGTTGATCTCCTAACATTAAACTGATTCTAATCCAACCAATATGGATTTTATATTGTTTATTCGACCATTTAAAAGAGAACCTTGCTGTAGTCCGCTGTTTTATGAGCAATAACTTGGTTAATAAAGTTATATAAAACGGTCTCGAGCGCTTGTATACACAAATTATGTTTTTAAATATTTTCGTAATTAAATCCTGGGGTAGTATAAAGGCTGTTTAGTGGATAAACTAAATATTGGCAAGGCGAAAATGTTGATTTATGTATACATACACACAAGTCGCAAAAAAACAAACTTCGATTAGAGAAAGAACTCTTTATCCTAATCATTTTTATGATGGAAGGAAATGGAGTAGAAACAGCAAAATTTTAAAACGAATCATTTTAAGATAGTGTCTGGAGCAATTCATTTGCATTCATGAATGTTTCATGTTACCGGTTTGCTGATGTTACTCGCGATGCAATAAGTTCTAGAGTAGATTACGGTGAAATTACTTCTTTAATATGTAGACAGTAAAAAAATTGATCGTTTAGTTTATCCTTTTCTATGATGTATAAGGAAATACTTTAACATTTGCTGCCAGTTTCCAAAGCAGTGGGTTAATAAAACATACTTTTTGAATAACCCACTATCAGCTAGAATATAGTAGGAGACGATCAAAAAGTAGTAAAGTGTGAATAAGTGATTGTAATTTGTTTGTGCACGTAAATTTAATTAGAACTTTGCTGGCACTGCTTGATCGGAAGACGGTGTTACGGCAGGGAGATATTTGAATACTTTTTGATGGCTAATTGAATTTTCTTGTCTCAAAATAACAGGAATTCGAATATAAGATAACCAGAATGTTAACTTTATTAAAACGTTTATTAACTACTTTGCATTATTCAATTCTACCACGACAACAATATTTAAATATTTATAAATCATATATACATTACGTTAACACAGATAGAAGTAAATACATATACGAATTTCTATACTACATGATAGAAAGAATTTTTGGAACAAAGAAATGTATTTATAAGCATATCTCTTTAACCCAAAATTATACTTTTTACGTTCAAAAATACAAATTTCTAATGAAAGACATTATTTTTTAAGTTATTTATTTAGCTTAAAGGAGGTCTGATTTCCGTGAAAAAACATTCCATTGAAGCAAAATATAGTAACGCTGGCCCAAATATAACATTTTTCTAAATAAACGTCTCTTTTCATTTATATAGTGGTGTCTTTGTTCATATCAAACTAAACTTTGGGTGATCTGATATCATAAACACCATACATACTAGATGAATAGTGATACATTGTTTATGATTTCTATACTTCTCTGTATAGTCTCAGTTCATATTCATCTTTTTCTATACTTGTTTCATTTCTTATTGCCGCCAGGTTACTGAATTGCTTAATATGATTTTCAGTTGCGGAATGACTATTGTCCAAAAAATGTTATAGGCTTTGAACAAGATGGTAATCACTAGACGCTAAGTCAGCACTAAACGGTAGATGTTGGAAAATTTTATACCTGAATCGATGCCACTCTGTAACGTTTGTGAACATTTTTGGTACCCATCGTGCATAGTTGCCGATTGCTTAGAATTTATCACGATTCTCAACAATATTGTTCTAGAAGCTGCTGGAAGTTCTAGAGAAAGCATAACTCGATAAATTCCACTTACTTTTGCATTCATATGCTTAATTAGATCGTCAATCCGAACACTATGCCTGCCATTTCTCTGCTCATAGTGAACATTTAAACGACCTTCCTTAAAATAATGACACCGCTGTCTCATTACTTTCTCCGCTCATTGCGATATGTTTTACACAAATAAGGGTAAATTTGGACAGCATTGCGTTTAAAAACCTAATCATTGATCGAATTTTACAACTGGCGGAATTCGTTATTAAGCCACCTATTTTAACGCAATCTTGCGAATGCAGGTACCAATGAACGAAAGGCGATCTTGTATAATAATAAATTGCTAATTTGCGTTTATTTTGTGTTTTTAGTTCTTTTGTTCGGACAGAATTTTTTCGTTTGACATTTAATTCCACATTAAGGTATCTACTACTTTTCCAAGTTTTCTTATTAAATCCTACACATTCCATTCTCTGTGGATCAACGGTGGCACTTTTGAAGGATTACAGTGGGAAAAACAATAACAGGCAACAGGTCTTTCTATCACATTGTGTTTATTGTTTCGAAATTGTCCGGCTTATCATCTATCATTATCATACTTTTCGTTTGCTGCAGCGCCATCTCTACCAGATTAACTTAAATTATTATATTAACTAAAATATTCATTAATTAATTTGGTTACGGAATTTTTGAATCAATCGAATTATCATAAAATTCTCTTAAATACGCGCAACACCCTATACTACCGCGTTCATACTTACCTAGTTTAGTTATTGCGTGTTATCTTGTTTTGTTGTGACATATTTCGCATCCATTATTACGATAAGGACTCATTAATATTTTTAAATTGCGGCTGACGGTATTCTATAAAAATTTCAAAGCTTATTCGAAAAGAATGTATCTATGATTTTGTAACAAATAAAAAATACTTAATATAGAACTTGGTATATAGTTTCAATTCACAAAACACAAGAGAAGTACAAGCTCTGTTCTATACCCTATTAATACTAATTAGGGTTTGTTTAGTAATATCTGCTCAGATTTCGGGTACGTTATGTATCTTCCGACGTTAGTAATTGATTAATGATTAATCTGGGCAATGAACTATATAGCAACCATAATAATAGAAAGGTATAGAGGTGTTAGCTTCATTTATGTTTATTTTCAGAAACGCTTTTCTTTTGGTTCAGAATGTTTGCATTGTTACGTACATTTATTGTCTCTTCTTGTCGTTCTTCCACAAGTCTGTAAATAATGTGCAATTTAATTAGTGAAGTTAATAGAAATAAATACAATCTGTCAAAATTTACTACATTTCTAAGGTTGAATGAAAATTAAGACCATAAAGACTAATAAGGAATATTTCCCAATCCATAATCATAGATTTCTATGAAACTTGCCAGTTTTGTAGCACTGTTCGTATTGTATGTAAAGACGGATTTTCTTTTTACTGGGCTTTTAAAGGAAGATAAGCGGTCCTGAATATCGTACCACTTCTTTGCAAGTAACTCGGTAATTACTACAATAACAAAATGTTGAAAGACATGAGTATCTACAGTTTCAAAAATCCTATTGACTTGTGTTTCAATTGTCCATCTTTCTTGTATATCCACTAGTATAATGTCGCGAGGTAGAGGTATGTTTAGTTGAGATGAGATTTTAAGTTTCCCAGAATAATCTATTTCAAACTAATATATTCAAAGTATATGTTGCTGAAGACTTCCACGGCATTTTTCTTTTAAAGAATTTAAGTTTTCGGGTGAAAACCGCATCGCATGGTAATTGCAAGAGTCTGTCAACGCTCTTAGTTGCATCCAGCAGCCCAGAAAAAGCTCCATACGACTGAGAGTGAAACGTCGGCAGAGTCATAAAATTATGACGCGGTTTCTAGCCGGAAACCTAAAATAATTCTTTAAGGGATATATCTCCAGACTACATAATTATAAAATGCATATGCATGTATATATAACTAATACGGCAGTTCTATCTATTGATTAAATCCTGTTTTTTTTTTGCCTTGATCAGGATGGGGTCATATCATAGTGTTAGGAAGCCAGCAATAAGTAAAAATAAGCTAGTAAAAATATGGGAACTGTAAATGTTATAGTTGGTATAAATGGACTGTACTGCGATAAAAAAATCTATCTGTAATATACTTCACACGCTTTACAACGAATGGTTCTAAAATTAGTCTTGCCATGCATATCCAATATAAAATTCAAATTTTACTACATGATTCGTCGTACTTTCTGTATACTAAATTTTATACCAAGTGTATGCAAATAAATCTTGAAATCCCGATGGACACCGTAACACAAAATTTCACTAATTTCTCATCTTCATGATCTGCGAAATTGATTAAATTGAAGAACGTTCTAATAAATGCTCTTCATATACGAAATTCAAACAAGTCTAAATCTCATACAAAGAATAGTTCAACATGAGAGACCACATTATGCATTGTGCAAACATTTAACGACTATTTTGTCGACCAATAGTTGGAAAATGATCTTAGCAAGGGCATATTTGTTATGGTACATCGCACAAAAAATGCATTAGAGGCGTGGTAAAACAAAACAAAACTTAATATATTTAATTTAATTACAGCACTAAAAAGTGACGCAAAAGAAATTAGATGCATAAAAAAAGCATATATTTAAATGTGCCGCCAGCAAAACGTAATAAACTTTATTCTGATTTTAAATAACGCATTTTTATGTAGCCGGATAATGTTTAGAAAAATTACACATTCCATCCAAATGAAGTATATTATGTTTTCTTATATTATCTAGATAATATTTACCGGGAGAAAGTGAAGTGCCCGAATATGAAATTTAACGTATTATTTCTGTCAAAAGGGAAATAATTTCGAAAATGAAATACATAAATTCTTGCTATTCTAATAAAAGAATTGCTTGCATCAAGTAGATATATGATATGAGTGAAAGTTACTTAAACGTAGTAATTTCTCTGTATAGATCTATATTTTCAACGATATTACATTCTATATTTAAAGCCATAATATTCTAGTAATATATTTTTGTATTCGTAATGATATACGTTTAACATTTTCATTGCCAAAATCATATGGAACTATAGGTCTCACGAAATATGGTTCGTCGGGAAAATGCTTAATAGATTTTACTACTTTCGCTTGTATTAACAATTGTATGTTATGAAGAGGTTTGCAAATTTGCATATTTATACTACTTGAAACAGTCACGGCTGATGATTTATATTAGAAAATATAAAGCTTTCAATTATCTTTAAGAACCACTTACAATTCCCAAAATACTTTCTATGGCAAATAAAATAACAATTTTAAGGATTTAAAGGCCTTACTTCTATCTACAATTTGGAAAAAAAAATGTTAAACAAATATTTTGCAATATAAGTGCTTAAAGACCCATTTGTTTTTATGGATTTAATAAATTGCCGTGTTGAGCAAAAATATTTTGTTTTAGGACCTTTTTATTACGTTTTAGCTATTAGCGGCGAATCTTTATTTGCTTCCCTTGAAGTTAGGAGTTAATAAAAATAAAAACGAATATTTTTGTTATCTTTCCATTGAAGCTGTACAAAGATTCAAGGAATCCCAACAAACAAAATTGAAATTACGTGAGTACGACAAACTGTTTTTCTTCTATTGTATATTCTACGAGATATGTTATATACACGTATGATAAGATAAATAAATAAATAAAAAGCATTAATGTTTACGTGGAAAATGATTTAATGTTGTTCGATGGCAAACTTTCAATTAATGGTAAAATATTCTAAAAAATTAATTATATAAACTGTGTACATTGAGGCCGTTGCGATTTATTAATCTTCTCCTTTTGATTCAACCAAACAGAATAACATGGTTATCATTTCATAAATCTGCAAAATGCTAGATCAGCAATAATAAATGATCCGCGTGATCAGATATTTTTTGCCTACGTTTATTATAATTACGTTAATTGCCAAAATAACTAAACGAATTATTTTCAGCATTGACTCAATGAAAAAAGTAACGTTAATTATACGAAAACTAAGGTGAAATTAAAATCAGACATCACTGTGCAATATAGAATATTGTAAGCGTAGACAGTTAGATAAACCAATTTCGGGAATGGTATCTGATAATAAGCTAGATTTGAACATTTAATAGACTAATATTGTATGTTATTACAATCAAACATGATATTAAAAACCAAAACTAATCCATTTCCATTTCACTCGTACAGTATTAACTACTTGATAGATAGTATAGTTCTGCCAACAGAATCAATATTCAGAACTGTTATAATTTAATGTACCAGTAATTTGTAATAAATTAGCTATGGAATTCTATAACGAGTATAGAAGTTATTGCAATTTAAGTGGATGAAGAAACATATTTTTTATTTGGTACTGTCGCTTTTAACAGCATAAACGAAAGAACACATTTATACACATATAGGAACAAACTAAATATATACATACATCTGAATTATAATTGGCATTTCTTTTAATGATAATCCTTATATCTAATTTAATATTTAGACATTATTAATTATACTAGTGAATAGTTGAGTATAGGCTTTCACGACTGTCGTCCATAGTAGAAATGTTTTTTGAGTTTTGGCGTGTATTTAAAAGTTTCACTTGACGTTTCATTGATCATGCTGCCAGCTTCTTCAGAAGGTTTCTAAAGTTTCTAAAGGTCTATAGAAACCTTCTAAAGAAGCTGACAGCATGATCAGCGAAACGTCAAGTGAAACTGTAAATACACGACAAAACCCGAAAAAACATTTCTACTATATACTAGTGAAATTGATAATTTTTATTCTGATTGGATAACGCACAAATGTTAAATCTCAAAAATGTTAACTAATGCATATATTCATTGCATTATTTTTTCCCCATGATACATTGCTATACAGTACAGACGCAATAACGTGAACTAATTAGGGACGACTGTGTTCATACATTGCAGACGTCCACGTTACTGGATAAAGTTGATCACAAACAACTTAGGTGTGTAATACATACGCTTAAAATATTCATTACTTTAAAATCGAACAAATCAAATAAACAAGTGTAATTAACTTTAGAAAGTAATCCAATTTTGTTTGACAGAAATGTTGTTTGGTTGAAAGTATAGTAACATGTTCACGTAATTCTTGTAGGGATTGAATATCCTAAATGTCAGCATTACTTTGCTAAGCCCATTCTAAACCTCTGTTAAGTATACGAATTGCTTCGACGTGGCTGATTTTGTCTATAATCTTTGACAATCCATCGTTTTGATCCGTGACACATTCGACTTCAGAATAATCACAATGATCTATTGCAGTACAATATTCATCATGTTGGTCAAAGTTATCTTTATTCCATTCTACATATAAAGCTAACACTGAATATTTCTTTCGAATTGGCGGCCTAATATTCGGGTTTTGGAATAGACGCATATTAATTTGGCGAGACTCTACAGTACTTTCAATTTTTACTTCAGATATTGGCTAATATTTTCCCAAATTTGAATAGTCCAGTATTATAAACAATAGACGGTGGTTTCAACAAGCCGGAGCACAATCTCATTATACAAGACTGGTGCGTGATTGTCTAAATTACATTTTTGCCAATCATGGTTTGACCGAAGAGGGTCGGTGGAATGGCTCGCCAAATTCAATATGACATTCCCATAGTTTTTTATTGGACTTCATAGAAGATGCAAAGTCAGAGGAAGAAATAAGAGCTACCACTCCAACTATTCAACTGAAGATGATTCAATGTGTATTGCAGGAGTTACGAAATAGGTTAGCTTGTTAGGAAGATGATGGCAGACATTGTGATTTCAGTACTTAATGCTATATTTCTTAATAATTTCCTTCTGTAATTTGACAAAATATTTATATTTTCGATTTGGCAAGTAAATGGCGCACGAAAATATCAAATAAAATTTAACGATTATCGTTTAAAGGAAGTCCCAATGACATACATTTGAACGAAAAACCCTTATGTTTAGTTCCATATTCACTTTTCAAATATACTACAAATCCCGCTAACGAAAAGGGTACGCCAGTAAACTCAATAAGAGGAAATAGCGTAAAACACGCTACATTCACATACTACATACTACATCACAGAAATGTAAATAAAACTCAGCTTGTTTTTGGAAATTTCCAAAAATATTTACCATCGTAATCAAGGACATTGTTTTAAACAATTTACGATATTAAAGCTATGAGTAGTGCCCGGTATATATTTCAAATCCCTTGTCCTACTTAGGAATTGATCTACATATGTATTAGGAATCTTTTTTATTACCACGATAAACAACTTTATTTAGCATCCACTTCTTTGGGATCAAGTTTGATTGTCGTTCTAACGGTAGCTGCGACCATAAATTCTTAAGTAACGAATTTGTCAGTGGAGAAATTACGTTGTAAATCTCACAGTAGTCCAGTCTGCTGTCATCCAGAAACATATTATTCAGTCAAATTGCCCGTCTCAAACAATTTAATTTGCATATAAAAAGTGCGTGGCGCCAGGACAGAAAGCGAAAATATCAATGTAATATACGATCCGTGATCGAAATTTTTTACTTTCTCTCATGTAGTAATGATGCTGACGATGAAAGATATTTAGTAAATGCACTTAACATTCTATTCGAAATAATGAAAATATTAAAATCTTCACTCAATTTATCCTCGTCACGCGGACAATTTTTTCCTCAGCTAGAGAACGATTTATCTTATTTCTATAGTAATTTCCCTGCGTCCATCTATTTTTTAATTTAAGTTTAAATGAAATGGTAGGATGTATTCTCGCCGCTGTTGGAATTTTCTAATAATCCCATATCGATTCAAGTGTCATTTACGCAAAGCATTCGTCCGAATCAAAATTTAATAATTGAAACGACGTCACTGCGGAACATTTGTCATAAAGTATTTACGTTAATACAAATGATATTGTCCGGCTCGAAACGGAGGATACGAGATATCTGTGTTTACCGATTGTTCGCAGCAATCTACGCCGCATTTCGGAAGGCTTTGAAGAAAATTAAATTCTGCTGTAACGATTAATCCGATTTT
The DNA here is from genome assembly GCA_023509865.1 of Trypoxylus dichotomus. Lineage (NCBI taxonomy): Eukaryota > Metazoa > Arthropoda > Insecta > Coleoptera > Scarabaeidae > Trypoxylus > Trypoxylus dichotomus. Next base: position 37,828,243 of record CM042074.1, on the reverse strand, counting down.
AACAAGTTGTTAATTATAGTGTGGTATAGTCTTTAATTAAATAATTGTAGATACCAATTTAGTGCTGAAAAATTCATGTTATCATATAATATGTTTAATTATGCAGAACGAAACAACGTAACCAATATGTAGAATGTTCCAGTTAGTATATTGGCCATTCCTACTTCGTAAACTATAAGAAATGCAAGGTTGGTTAAACGAGACAAATTACAGTGACTCACGGCGAAAATGCTGCAGTGGTGTATAATTTGGTAAGAAGCTGAAAATGTTAGGAAAAGTAAATTGCATATATTATATCTACTAGTCTTGAAATACATTACAAAGATAAAACAAAACTAACTCGAACAGGTATTACGAATTCTAACCAGATAACACTACAGCGGTTACATATTCATCACAGTGAAAATGATCCAGTCCAATACACAATTTTTTTTTGAATAGGAAAAGTCAGTAGATGCACGTGTACTTTACCTCTCTATCTGTTACAAGAGTGAAGTACGATTTTATCGGAAACAGCCTATAATTTAGAGTCGTTGAACATGGGTCGACAGACAACGTTGGAAGAGCGGGAATTAGTAATTTTTCACCATTAAGAAAAATAAAAGTCAACGGGAAATTGCAAAAATATTAAAAAGAAGTGCATCTACGTTACAGCATATTATTGAACAATATAATCGAGTGAAGAACACATGTAAAATAAGTCGAAAAATAAGTATTTAACGCACATGAGGAGTGGTGAATAATTAGACAATCTAGAAATAATTCACTGTTAAGTTTTCCTAAGTTAACCCTGGAGCTGAAACATGTTCTGGGAAATACAGTAAATGCAAAAACAGTTTGAAGAACTCTGGGGCGTGCCAATTTGCCCAGACGAATAGTCAAGAAAAAAACCCTTTATAAGCCAGAAGGGTAAATGATGCCGCTAACAGTTTGCATTACAGGACCAAAATAATAATAATAATCTGCAAAACCGTTTTATTCTCATGTGAGAGTAAATTTAATCTTTTCGGCTCAGATGGGAAGGGTCATATATGGAGAAAAAAGAATGAAAAAATGGGAATGTAACGGTCTAGGGCTGTACTTCTGCTGCTGGTATTGGAAACCTTCATTTTATTGAAGGTGCTATGGACAGGTTTATGCACTTAAACATCCTTATACAGAATTTAGTGTCTAGTGCCAGGAACCTTAATATAGAAGATGATTTTAGATTTCACCAGGACAACGATCCGAAATATTCTACGCGTATGATACAGGAATGGTTGTTATATAGCTGCCGCAGTACGATGAAAACTCCAGCTCAGTTACCTGACATAAACATTATCGAAAATTTGTGGCTTGTTCTTGAAGCAAAGGTGCGTAGTCATCGAATATCCAATAGGAATAATCTAAAAAATGCTTTGTTACAAAAATGGAACGGTATTTCTCCAGATTATACGCAGTTAGTAGAATCTGTTCCAAATAGATTATAATCAATTATCAAATCTAAAGTAAACCCAGATAAATATTAATTGTTCCTTTTTTAACTTTCCAAAATAATTAATTCGTTATTGTAGGTGCATCATTTTCAATTGTAATGTTAAATATGTAATCGCTGTAATGTTATCTGGTTAAAATTGTTAATACCTGTTTGAATTAGTTTTGTTTTACTTTTGTAATGTATTTCAAGAATATTAGATATAACATATTTAATTTACTTTTCCAAAATAATTATTTTGCCTAACATTTTCAGCTTCTTACCAAAGTATATACCACTGCATCATTTTCATTGCGAGTCACTGTATACGTCGACAAGAAGGTTACTTTCTTAATAAAAATTAAAAAATGTTCAAGGATGTGTGTGCTATCTTGAAAATTTCGAAACGCATAGAAGGTACATAGGTCTGAATATAAAATTTGAATTCTTCGTATTGTTTATTCTTTTGCTGAAAAAATACACATCTCATTTAATTAACCCATGGTACGATGGGGATTATACAGTTCCGGTTATCGTAAAACGTAAAATGAGGCAGGTGTTGTAAAATGCAAATTAGTTTGAAAGTGTTCTACATTAGGGTATTGTTTGTGTAAGCTCCGCTATAAATCTATCAAAATATAATTGAAATGTAAAATACAGGGTGTTAAGATGTTAGTATTAATATTTCTATGTATTCCCCATATATGTATATGCATGAAATACATACAGTAACTGTTCACAAATAAGTAATACATATTTGAAGGATTAACTTTCGTTTAGCATTAACCTAAATAATAAATCACTTAGTTATTTCATGTTCGTTTTTTGGTCGTATTAAAAAAAATGTAGTAATTATAAAGTATAAACCCCTTCTCGGATTGCAGCATATTTTATAAGGCATCTTCTACCACACATTGCAAGACTGAAAGCTCGATCTTTAAAATTCACTTTTCTTAAGGATTTTATGATATTAGGTAGGCTCCTTTTTAAATTCCTTTTTAATTAACTTTATTACATTGTAAACCAGGAGCTACAAAGCAGGAGTTTCTTAATAAAAATGTTACATGCAGAAGAAATTTTCGAACGTATATTATAATCTAGGGTATATAACTTTATTGATCATAAATAGAGACTGGATTATATGCAAAGTGCATATATTTGATTTTATTTATTTATTATATTTTACGTCTATATCTAGATGTATTACACTGATTAAAGTTAATTAGCGTTAATTAACTCAAATTTTTGCATTTTGCATATAATCCGGTCTCTAATCATAAGTAACTAAAGAGTATGGATACTAGAAAAATTCGCAAAACACGTGAATGTAATTAGATCTTTTGATATTTAGCGAAGTGATATACCTTTTTCAGCACCATAAATGTTTTCTCCGGAAAAACTGTTCAAAATAAATTAACAATAAATAAATAATTTAAGACCCAAACAGCTAAGATATTACAAGTTAGTTTTCCACATGCTGCAACAAGAGAACATTCCGTATTAGTTCCTGAATTTATCCAACCATTGTTCTCTCACTTTGAAATGTTTTTTTAACGGATTTCTTGCAAAAATATTTTCGTTTAGCCAAGTTATGAAGTCTTCTATTTTTATGAACTTTCTAATTGCCTTTGTTTTAACAGATATAAATTAATATCTTAAGGTATTTGTTCTCAGATATTATCTACATTTTATACAGTATAAATCCACATACAATTTACAAATAACTAGATTGGTCATACTTCAAAATATATTCACGAAACTGACTAATAACTGCGTATCTTGCCTGCCTATCTGCCTTATATAGTTCACACATGTAGTTCCAATGTCGACATGTGGATATGTCGGTCCACCACGCGGTCAGATTGAAATTGGACTATATAGAGATTAAATTTATAATTCAAAGTATGTGTCCTAATATTATTCGTAACGTTTAAGATCCCTTGTAGCGGTTGTTCCAGTGTCTCAATGAATGCACTAAATTAACTGCTTCGTGTGATTCCTATGATAAGTAACGAATTCAAAATGGAGCTCCTACAACTAATTTTTCAGAGTAATGAATGTGATAACCTGCTTTCTATTGTGATTTCTCATTTGCATTTTTAACGAGTTTCGAAGGAGTTCAATAATTTCAAGATGGCGATTATTTTAAAAGTTTACGTAGATTTTTACACTTATGCTGGCGTTCGTAATCACAATTTCCAGGAAGCTATTCTCCGAACATAATCCCTAAGCAGAAGCGATTGAACCAATTGATAATGATATGGATAAAGTTACTCGGAAATAAAACTTTATAATTACGCCGCAATGCGTCAAGTACTAACATCAAAGTCATTTTATTATATTATTTTGTATACATGAACGTCTTTATTCATTGCAATATTCATTGTGCTTGCACCCTTTAATCTTTAGAATTTTTTATCAGCCCTTGCTTTGAAGGGTAATACCTATACGTAAATCATTAACATCGCAACTATACAGATATAATTTGAACAAAGTCAACGGTTATAATACGCATGTGCGTCTCCCGTTATTCTTTCTCGCTGCAGTATTCCCCTACAATCATTCGCCGTAAGTAGTATTTCGCTGTTGCCCTACTGCAGCATGGTTATAGCTACAGTGGGGAAACGTAGGATTGTAGATACCACCCCGTCGTTGACTTTCCTCAGATTATGTCGATATACCTACATCCGTAAATTATATTTGTATATCCCACAGCCATAAAATCTTTCGCTTTAAAGTAGCATTAATAATCCTCTAACTCAGCACTAACAGCATAAACTTCCAATGGATCGACATAAACGTCACCACTCTGTTAGTGAAATATTCATTGATAAACAAAGGAATATGAGTGGTCTATTATGCAGCTTTACTTTCATGTTCCGTTTAATGAAATTCAAGTTTATTACAATGTAATCTTTCAAAATAATTATTGCCTAAAATACCAAACCTGAATTAATTCTAACAATACTTTTGTGTATTAAACTAGTATTGTAAAATTTTTTGTTGTTCCATAAGTATGTATTTTCAGTTACTGGTCAACAGGAAATGGTATATGCCAGCATTTTTCCTTCCATCTCTTTTAGTTCACCGCGTATATATAGTTATTCAGTTTTTAAACATATGTTTCCAATACTGGAGCTCAAATCCTATTTTTTAGTACTTTGACTTCTTAGAAGCTTAAGAGATTGAATCAGTTACTTTATGAATGCAGGATCACGTACACAGCATATGTTTAAAGGTGGATGTAATTTCAAACATCGGTGCCAATATATGCTTCCGCAAATACATCACGTAGACTACATAATTCAGAAAAACCGGAAAATAATAAAACGAAGATTACTTATGGGAAACACAGTTCGACAACTAAGATGAAACATGTATTAAGAAATAAATGTCTACATAAAAAACACACTAATTGATTGCAATTTTTTAAAGTACATTTTAATTATTGTTCTTAAATATTTAATACATGTGCCAGACAGATAATTAAACACCTTCTCTGCCAAACATAGTCAAATCACTAAAATTAACCAAGGTTAAACAAAGTCGCGCAGGAAAAACAGGTTAAGCGAATTTCTTGTTCAATTGGTAGCACTCACAAGTTTTTGCAATATGGCTTTTTAAAAAATTTTAAAGCATGGAAAAAAGTTGTCAAGCTATTGTGGATAGTAATCAGATTGGACCCTTTTTTAATTTAGCGCGTATTAACTTTGAAGATGTTCATTTTAAAAATATAAATACATATTCTTTTTCATTAAAATTTATTTGAATTTGTTACACAGACTGAATATATATTCCTTATGCCCCTGTCATGGATTATACTACTTACCCGATAACGATCTATTTATTTCACTCGTATACTACTCTCGCGTATTTCATTAGCGCTGTTATTTTAAAGGAGAAATATACGAAAAACATTTCGTGTATCACATTTGTACAATACGAATTCAAAAAATTCGTAAGGGGCTAAATATAAATAACCAACTTAGCTAAAATATTTTTACATATTCCTTAATTTTTTCTTTTAAATCCTGTAATTTGTATTTGACGGCGTTTCTGAGATTTTTTTGTTGTTCTTGTGAATATCTTAGGCAAATAGTTCCTAACTAATTAAACCTGAAAAAAAAAAGTGAAAGTGACTTTCCAAAAAAGGCTTCTAGAAAGTGGCTTCTTCGTTGATGAGTAATAGTAAAAAAATGGTATTAAATATGAAAGGTAGAGTAAGAGGAAAAACAGATGGTTAATACCACTGAGTAGATTCATTTAGCAAATTAAATGCATTTTAACTTGAATTGTCTGAAAGTTCGAACTCGACCAACAGGCGAATACACCTCAAAGGCTTTTTCTGAAAAGAACAAAAATTATTGCAGCATTGAAGACTTATCAACATATACCTATATATATATATATATATATATATATATATATAGGTACCGCAAGGTACAATGGATGTAGGATTATATATATATACAGTGAAATTCCCCTTCGAGGACACCCCTTTTACATCCCTTAAACGGACAGTTTCTCATGGTCCCGACCGGCTCTCATATAATTTCCATTGTATGAACTCTTTCTTGGATGGACATTCTCTTGAACGGACGCGGACTCGAGAAAATGTTCTCTTAACAGGACAAAAAATAAAATAAAAAGAAACGCCTTATCTTATTTTTATATCGAGAGTATTGCTATTTTCTCAATCGCGCCGCGCGTCAATTTCGCTGGGATTTCCCCGAGTAAACCGGAGATTTACCGACTTTAATCTTTCGGTACAAACGCAGCCTATGTCGTGCATTTCTGCCTGGCATGAATTAGGGACTTCCCCAAGTTGGTCGGGGATTTACCGTTCTTATTCTTTGGGTGTACGCTTTCGATTGAATCTGCTTTCAATATTAGTCTGATGTCTATGCGGAAAAGACAGAGTGGGCGACACATACATTGTAGAAATGGCTCCAAATAGAAAAATTCTCACGCTTTAACAAAAGATTGAGATTGTTGAACTTCACAATAAAGACAAATTAAGTGTAAGGAACTTATCCAAGCGTTTTAATATTGGAAAAGCACAGGCTGCAGATATAATTAAACATAAAGAAATCCTTCTAAACAAATGGATGTCGAACAGCAATTTGAATGAAAAAAGAAGCTTTTTGACAGGTGATGGTACTAAAATTGACAAATTGTGTTATGACTGGTTTACAGCAGCTCGGCATAAGGGGATTCTTTTAACAGGTATGCATATGATTTTTTTAGATAAGGTTTTCTTGTATTAATGCGTTGATTTTCTTTTCATATTGAATTCTAAAATAGATAAAAAAAGTGAAATAATAGGTTTGTCGTGACAAAAACGCAAAAAACCTATTTTTTTTAGGTCCGTTAATACGATGTAAAGCAAGAGAAATAGCCGCTTCTTTGGGACATTTTACATTCAGTTCTGGTTGGCTCAATAAATATAGAATCCGCCGCAATATAAGTTTTAAAGCGATTTCGGGAGAAGGAGCTTCGGTTAATGCTGAAGATGTTTCATCGTTTTTAAAAAAATGTCCTTTGATTAAGGGATATTCACCGAGGGACATCTATAATGCCATGCATAATTATGAACGCGGCCCGCGAACGTGTTTGCGCACTAAAATTTGGCCCACAACATGTCAAAGGTTGCCCATACTTGTGCTATACATTTGTCCTTTCCAGGTGTTTCGGGGTCTACCTATTCTGGTTTTGCCATCTGTTTTGGCTTAAAAAATCCTCTTTGTTATTCGATCTTCTTTCATTCTGTGTATATGTCCAAGCCATCCCACTTGTTTCTCATCCATCATTATTTCTATTGGCTTAATATTTAGACTATTAGTGATTATCGTGTTTCTGATTTTGTTTCTCCTTGTTACTCCTTCTATTCTTCTTAGGAATTTAATTTCCATGACCGTGACTTTACTTTTAATTCTATTCGTGGTTGTCCATGATTAACTGCCATATGTTAGTGTTGGTCAAACTACTCTTTTAAACACCTGTGTCTTTATTTATTTTGGTATTTCTTTTTTATCTAAAAATGTATTTCTTAATGTATTATATATTTCTGCGCATTTCCCTATTATCTCATTTATTTCTTTCTCTATTCTCCTGTTGTATTCAATGGTTGTTCCTAAGTAATTCTAACTTTTCACTTGTTCCAAGGATGATTTTTCGAATTTGATGTTATGGTTTTTTCTTCTGCCGCTATTGCGTTTGTTTTCATCGTGTTTATCATTGTTAGTTCTTGTTATATCCTTTAAGTTTTGCTGTAATATCTTTTCTGAGTCTGCTATCAAGACCATATCATCAGCAACCAATATACCTCAAAGATTTTTTTTTTGAAAGAATAAGAGAAATTATTGCAGCATTAAGACCTATAAATATATGATGAAACTGAATTTAAATTCTGGGGCGCTAACATACAATAATCATTAACTATAATACAAGTACCTTCTTGTGTTCTATTTAAATAATGATAAAGCTTTAAACTTAAACGATTTATCGTTTGTTTCTTTACAGCTTGTTCCATTCAATATATTCATTGTAAAATCTATCAAGTTAAACATGATTCACGTTGTTTAAAAAATTGTTTCAGTGGTAATTCAAACTAATGTTAATTGCTAGAATCAATACTTCGGATTTATTGTGAGATAAATAAACCTAAAAGCATTCTCTTAGTAAGGAGTCCAGCTGAGAACATTTTTCAGTTTATAGCTACTGATGTTGTTACCGCCGTCATTGTTTAAAGAACCATTTACGAAACTTGATTTGCATCTTCTTTTGTTAATCTTAACACTCTAAGAATTACAACATGATGTCTCAACAATTCTCTGCCATTTTTTATTATTAAGATATAGTTAGAAATGCACCTATCTATACTCGTTCCTTCCTAGCGAAAGTAGTGTGCTCCTATGAGAATAAATTCTCGCACGCTCGAAATTGTTTATCTTTGTATGTTTTATTCATCAAATAAATCTAGATCGGTTTATTTATAAACAGAAGAAATTTATAGTACAAACTCTTGTCTATCACTTCGCAAACATGACTTTAAAGCGCGAGCTGAAACAGTATCCAGTAGTGACAGTAAATAGATTAATTTGAATTTAAACGCTGAACAAAAAGAATTGCACATTTACAAGTATTCCTTTCCATATTCAAATTTGTTTATAACGGATCTCCCAAATTATTGCGATATTAGTGCTAAACTTTATTACATGTTACATATCCGGTAAAAACAGTAAACCTGATGTGTATTTTAATAACCTTAACAATTAATTGTTATGTTTTAAAGCAGCTGACCAACTAATCACTTTAACACAGTACGAGACTCCAATTCTGAAATTGAAAATAAACTAATTACTAAATGATTAAAATACAAAATTATCTCAAACCAGTTTAATTGTTAATGTTGTCGAGCAAATGTCAATCAACGCTTTTTATACGTGTAGTGACGGTATTATAAGCAACTTGGCTGTTATAACCACAGAAACCTTAGTGTGCAGACAACGTATGTAAAGTGTTCTATGGTCTTGTTTATTACGAAAGCACGACATCTAAGCTGCCGCACTCAAATACAGATCTTATCAGTGGGTCAGCAAGCCGTTTAATATTAGTTACTACTGTTAATATTTAATTTTCTAACAATTATTGTCTTAATTAAAAAAAACTACAAAAAAAGACTGCTTGCCGAGTGCTTTACCCTTTACTCTCTACAAGGCCATGGAACATTTAACATACATTTTCCTACACCTAAGGCTTCTGTGGTTATGACAACCTAAAATACCTTATAACCCACTTACTCCCAAAAATCCGTTACATATGGATATTTAAATCAAACTGTTATTCATTCATGTAAATCTAACCAAAATTAGGAATTGCCACATGTTCTTTTGTGTTAGTACACCAGCAAAATTTTAATTGTTTCAGATTAACTGTTGAAAGAATACTTATTTTTTTAATATCCTCAGCAAATTATGGATTCTTAATAGTAAACTAGAAAGAAACGCAAATGAAAAAGAAAACAACATCGAAAAAATGTATTGCACTTTTTACAGAAAACATATGCAATAATCAGAACTTAAAACAATGAAACAAGGAACGTTGTATTGGATTATAGGAATATATCTTTGTTGCTTATATTCTCCAGAGTTTGTCGATATGGTACAAGTCGGGTGAGTAAGTTCATCGTTTTAATAATATCATTCTTTTTAAAAAATCAGTCCGTTATTCGTCTGGAAGCATGGACAATACCGTTGTCTTGCTGGAATACCCAATCTTACAAAGACACATGTTCACCAAAAACTGTGGGAAACATTTTATTGTAACGCAACCCCCAAAACATAAGAGCATCACCACCAAAAGTTTCGACTCATCGCAATTATTCTCGTCCAAATTATGCAGTTGTAATATCTAAAACCGAACAGTTCTTAAATCATTTAAATTTCTTCTCGCCATAAAAGGTGACATTTGACCATTAATGATACAATTTCATTTGATGTTGTCAAAATTTCAGCATTCCCCGTTGGTGTGTCACCTTGAGGGTGATTTTGAGATCCTTTTTGTCAATTGAAAACGTTTACTGCCGGATAATTTTTAATGTACACGACTTTTAGTTGTTAGTAAATTTATTTGCTGTGTGATCACAATACCAGAAGAGACAACCGCAATATTACTGATCACCATCTTATCAGTTTTTAATTTTTCCTCTTAGCGCGATCTTCACTCTACTAAGATCGCTGATTAAGTCATGAGATCGCCCTATTTTCTTAGCTGGGTTTTTAAAAACCTGCCTCTTTACAGGAAATTATTTTTAGTTTTGATTTTTTGGTTAGACACTTACTTATAGCCATATTTCAAAACTGACCTATGTCTATTTTTATTACATGTATTTAGCAATAAATAAACCTTTTGAAACGTTTAAAGGATGTTTTGTCCTAGAAGGTAATGCCTGACCGCATAATCTCCACCTAAGTTTGTGGAACAATAAAAATTTCGGTCGTATTGATACACTGTTAAAATAATACTTCACCTATTTCATTATGTTTACAAATACAATTCCAAGTAAACTTAACAGGGGAACTACAAAACAAACTATTGAAATTTTGCTGAAGGAAGTGCGTTAACCAAAGATCGAACGCGAATCGACCGATACTTCAGCATTAGTCTTATTTTTTATTTACTCATGCAAAGTAGTATGGCGTGTGCCTCATTTCGTAACACTAAAGTTGACATGATACCGATCTATGGAGAAACAAAAGAAAACATTTTAGGAACAAGAAGTGTATATTAGTAGAGCATTAAACCGCTGGTTCTAGGCATGTGTTCATGGTGAAAGGTACCACTTACAACAATTACTAGTGGTTTATCTCACAAAACGATCCTCTTCAGAATTAACAATTTTTTACAATTGTTTAAAGATGGACTTACTGTGCAGTAAGAATTTGGTATCTATACATTACAATTAGTTTGCCCTATGTTTCTAGTTAACCCTATATAATACGCAAAAGTGAAATAAACTGCTCTTTATAATTTAGTATGACTAAGCCCTAAAACAGATGTAATAATTAATCCTTTGTTGTTCAAAAACTTACAGAAATTCAACATAGATTTATGTAAAATTGTTCGCTTTTTCTAAATCTAAAATTAATTAAGCAACTAAACAAAAATGCAGAAGTTATGTAGATCAAATAGGAAATGAATCCATTTCAGAGCCATAAATAGACTCGTTTATTCCATGTAAACGTCCTAATGATCCGATAAAATGTGGTGAATGCGACCTATATTAGTTATAATAGACTCATTCATAAAAATAACAAAAAAAGCTGAGGGACCCATTAATCACAGAGAAAATTTATGGTGGATGCGCCTGTCACTGCAATTCAAGTTAATTTATAATCTAACGGTAAAAATACACTCTCGCTAATGGAAAATGGAGACTTGATCAAATGTAAAATACATATATTATTATTATTATTCGTTTACAAATAGTATAATAAAATATTATTATATATTCTTTGGTTAAGATAATAATAATGATTTATTGCGACAATTTCTTTTGCTAAGGAGGGTTATTGAAAGGATGAAATAGGAATCCTCGTATTTTTGACAATTTATCTTTTCATTTGTAACCCCAAAGTGTTACGATTTTAACCTTCATAAAGTTGATATTCTTGCAAAGGATTAGCACACGGTCATACGAATGCAGCCTATAAATTGAAAAAAAAATGTGGAGTGGAAAACCGGTAGATGAAACAACACGATCCTGATTATTCTACATGAAGAAGCTTATTCTAATCGGAAAGTTAATCAAAAAGTTGGAATGCCATTAAACTGCGAATTTAGGAGCACATCCTAATGAGATAATTTAAGACTCAAACTCATTAGCAAACACAATCGAAGATTACCGCGTGAACAAAAAGTACTTTAGACAGTCTAAGCTTGAGGTACACGGACAAAAACCAAGAATTTTCATGAGGAGGTCTAGAAATGAAAATTTATATCATTAAAAAAGCAATACTGCGTCAATCTAGAACAACATGTAATTCCTTGAGGAAATAAAATTATTAAGAGAAAATTTCATATTTATACATGGTAACACTTCAAGGTGCACAGCAATGTTATGTGTACAATATTTAGAAGCGCAACAAATCATGTGTTTAACAATAATAAGATGGCGCTCTCAAAGCCCCGATCTAAGCCGCACAGAGCACGAATTCGACAGGCATATAACAAAAAACTCTCACTTTCCTTCTAAAAACAATCCAAGTTTCCGAATATCCGTGAGCAGCAGTGTATATTCATGTATTGTACATGTTCGACTGAGGATATGTTCCAGCTGGGATAAATGCGCATAAAAAGCGCTCCGCTTATTTTTGAAATTTTCCTTTTTGCTGCACACCTAATAGTAGTTTAACTGTTTTAGTATTCAAATTCAGTATTTAATTTTGTGTTAAAGTAAAATTTCATATTTCGAAGTTAACAGAATTATACTTTAATTTAGTAGAAAGTTAATTTTAGTTTTGTGTTATTAACATGTACAGAACTTTTGCATCGTCTGTTGTAAAATTGGGATGTTATGATATTAGGTGAAATAGAATTTTGATTAGCCGCAAGATTTACAGGCCCCTATACATGCTTTTAAAATGTTTCTGAATATCTCCAGAGTGTAGCAAATGCTAATTTTTGTCTTTTACATATTTCGAAATATATATACTGGCCATTGAGGTGTAACCTACAAAATTGGAACAATATCAATATTTATGAAAATGTGATTCCAGATTACAGATAGGTAACCAGTAATACTGACGAATATTTATTTCTTTCTAACATACTACAATACATCTCCAGGAAATATTTCTTAAATTTGTGTTAAACAAACATAATCCAAACATATAACAGGAACACGAGATAAAGTGAAAGAGAAATACATCACATTTATTAGATCAGAGGCCGTTACAGTTGGATAGTAGTAATGATACTGGTCGAATACACAGTAAGCGCTCATATATAGAAACGCGCATTTTATTTGTATTAAGAAACGATGAAAATTTCAGCAAGACAAGCTCGTAACAATTTAAGTACTAATAATCCGTCGATTATTCACTGCAGGTATACTCGGAATTAGTTAATCAATGATAGCCTGTGATACGCTATCCCTAACTTCTAAAATCCTTTGTTGAAGAACATCCACATTGTTTGGGTATGGTTGTAAATTATCATTACTGTATTCTACCATATCCAACATATTTACTATTGGTGACAACTCCATCAAACAAAAGGGCCACGGTAAGTGATTTACCTCTTGTTAAAAAGATGGTTTAAAAACATTATTGACGTAACGAATTGCATTTAGTGATCCTTAAATTACTACTAAATGGGGCCTACTTCCATGGCTCCACGTTTTGACTAAGAATCGTATGTCGCTATACAGAAAACTGCAAGTTTCCTCTCTCTTCGGGAAGTCTCTGACCATTTTACCACAATCATAAGTCCACCAACAAAATAGAGATTCGTCATTGCAGATGGTTCGATTTCATTCTTCATTCCAGTGCAACCTTCCGTTACACCACTCTGGGACTGTAATTTTACGGGATGTTAACGCTAAATAAAAAAAGGGGGATACGATAAAAGATAAAAAGATCGAATTTTTCGGTATACAAACAGTATGGGGATTTATTAAATAATGAAACCTCTTCACTTATCGCCAATTTATCGTGTTGACGAGAAATGGTCCCTAAAAGCACGATTTTCACGATCGGTGTTACGCCATGGACAGTGACACTATTTCCTAAAACATTAGTTATACAAGGAATGGATACACCGGCTTCTCGTAGACCGACCATTCTGCCACGCTCAAACTCAGATAATTCATGAGAATTCCCATGTTGTTAAATAAGAGGCATCTCTTGACACACTACTTGGACTATAAAGTTGCAAGTATACCTTAAAGTGAGGCTTAAATAAATAATGTTAACAGAAAAACAAAAATATTTTCTTCAACATTAAACGAATGTATCTTGCTAAAATTTTCATCGTTTATTTGTACGAACAAAATGCATAACTCCCAAAAATTCATTAACATGTATATGTGTTACTTGGCTTCAAAGGTAATGTATATAAGCACACAAAGTGTACCGTGTACTCGGGCCACCGCTATTTTCTTTTGCAATTTATTTACTCCAAATAAAGCCGATTTTACGTCGAAAATTATAACGAACGGTAATTTGGGCAAATAACCTCCAAAAATAAACAAACTTAACCATACTCGAAAGAAAGTGTGTATACTAGCAAATAATTAGATATATAAGAAAAACTATGAAATATAGAAATTAAAAATAAAGCTATATAGCTAATATTGTATTTTCTGAAATTCCAAGTATGTTTTAGAAATGTATCTGGTATGCCTATAGTCGTCTAATTTTGGATGATTATTTTGCTATTTTCCACATTTAGAAAAACATTATTTCATTTACGTAAGAGAGATGTATTAAGGTATTGTAAGATATTTTATGTTATAAACTGTTTTTAAATACAAACTCGCCATAATTAGTAATCCTTCTCTTGCTGCCGTAGCAGGAATATTATTACCTTAATACAAGGGCTGTTTTTTAACATCCGTTCGTGTCTGTAAACAGTGTCGTAACCGGTGGGAGATAAGGATACCCAGAAGGCGACTGTGCATCTCCCCCACTATAATATCTGCCACTTGCAAAGCCATTTTCTGCTGAATTTCAAGCACATAAACATGGCTGCTACAATTGATTCTCCTGCCAAGTGCGAGTCACGTAGTGTAATTCGATTCCTTCAAGTAGAACAGAAACCGAAGAATGAGCCGAATATACGGCAAAAACTTTATGGCGGATGGTGCTGTGCGCGACTGGTGCAGGAAATTTAAAGGCCGAGCCGATGATCACGATGAAGAGGGAGAGGGACCCAAGTCTGTTGCATGAGAGGACATTGTTCAACGAGTTGATAAAATAGTTCGAGAAAAATGGAGGTGAATCATCACAAGTTGAGTGTAGAATCTTCTGAAGTTCCAAAATCGACTGTGTACATAATTGTAACGAAACACTTACGCTACAAAAAAAAACTGTACGCTCGATGGGTTCCAAAGATGTTATCTGATGACCATAAAGTTCATCGAATAGGCTCAGCGCTGACGTATCTTACCCGTTATGAAGTTAAAGGTGAAGATTCTTTGAAATCAATTGTGACTGGAGATAGAACTTGGATTCAATACTGCACCCCCGAAACAAAACAACAATCATAACAATAGATGAACTAAAGCTCGCCAAACAAACTGAAAAAGTTCAAACAAACATTCAACAAAAGGAAAGCTATGACTACAGTGCTTTAGAACTAAAAGGATGTGTTGGTTGTTGAATTTATGGAACCGGGGACTACGATTAATGCAGTTGTTTATTGCCAAAGCCTACAGCGATTACGGAGAGCCATTCAAAACAAAAAAAGGAGGCATGCTGACTTCTGGAGTTCTTCTCATTCATGACAATGCTCGCGCTCACACTGCTGCTGTAACCCAACGACTTCTTGAACAATTTCGATAGGAAGTTTTTGAACACCCAGCGTATAGTTCTGACTTAGCGCAAAACGACTTCTATCTCTTTCGTAAACTGAAAAAGTGGGCAGGCGAGCATACCTCCAGAGTACAGAGGAACTTCAAAGCAAAGTCACGTGCAGAGGGGATTGGAAGACTCGTCCATGGATGTGACAAATGGTTCAGCCTTCATGGTGAGCGTAGTAGCGTTTAATATTTCGTTCTTATGCTTTCAAAACTGTTATTATTATTATTTTGTTTTCTTTAATACTCCATTTAGCGTTAACTTTAAAGTATGTGAGCTGTAGCGCTATTTTACTCCGAATTTAATGCTTGTTAAGACTTTGTTAAAAGAACACCACGTCTCATTAGTGTACGGGTTTTCTTTATGTTAAAACATTCACTTCAAACTTTTCTTCATAAAACTAAACTGCTTCTCCAAATTATACCGGTAATTCAGGATAAATGGACCAACTTATACACACATAAAAAAATTATCACGTCCACACCCCCACTGAGTAAAACTTTCTCGTTAAACTTCAAAATCAACAAATGTTTTACTAGAAAGTAATTCATATTATTTTATATTATATACTTTGAACACTTGCATTAACTATTCCGTTCGCGTTTATATTACAATGAAATTGCTTTTAGGCGTGCAGATAAAAGGGAATAACATCCACTTGGAATATGTGTACAAGCTAGAGATTAGGCAAGATTGTGTGATGAGCTACAAGCTTTTGAACGTGTATCATGCAGACTTTATAAATTACTACGTGTGCAGTTAAGTGCTGCTGAGATTCCCTGTACACATGTATGTACATATGTGAGTTACTTCCAACGTATAAAAACTATATCTGCGGTAGAGAATAGTTATCGTAGAGTGAAGTGACATAGAACTACTGTTAAATGAAACTTTACAGACTTGTATGTTGATTTCATATATGCACATATACCACCAGCATCGTATTTTGTAGTCAACCAGATGTACACGTTTTTATTTTTTCAATATCTCTGAAAATGCAATAGATATTTTTCTTCCATGTTTTGAGGTAACCTACATTACATAATCTGAAAGATGGCGCAAATAGTTTTCAGAAAACGTACCTCTCATTTTCCTTCATTATTTTTTCTACAAAAAAATAAAATCGATGCTATTTAAGAAGCAAATTGTAAATTACAAACAGCTAGCCTCAAAATTGAATCAAAAAGAAAGTTTATGATTACGTTTCGAGATTGAGCAAAAATGCGGCCCTATCATTTCACCAACCCAGAGAACACATCAGACAGTTATTTTATATGGATGCAAAGGTTTTTCCAAAATATCGCGTAGATTTTCTTCCCCCAAGAGTCAACAATTCTGTTTATAAACTCGCCTATTGTTAATTCAATATGCATTTCGTACTATTTTCTCTTCCGTGTCATCCAATTTGCGAATTAGCGACATCATCTTTGTGAAATATTCTCAATAAGGTGGTTTTTGAAATGTAATTGCAACTAAGCTGATAACAACGTCAATTGATGTTTTGATGATTCTCAATAACACCAGCAGCAATATTTTCTTCTAAGTAACCGATGTGATGTATTTTACTTTTTTGCGTTTTTAACCGTACCAGGTCTATTAAATTTTGTAACGATTTTATATATTGTCCTACACGCAGATAGAACATTTTTTTCTGAAATAGCTTATAACCCCGTAAAGCCGTCCACCACGGCAGAAGTATGTAAAATCTGTATTTATTTGAAGAACTTCTTCTCCAATTTTGATAATTTATTGAATGTTGATCGTATCATTGCAATGAAAACATCAGTATTTCAAATATCAAGAATGGATTAAGCGGTACGTGAACAAATTAACATGATTTTTATTTACGATGAAGCGGAAAGCATGTTCACCCGGCATGCCGTTGTATATAGAGATATACCCTGATGGACATCACCCATCATTTACGAATTTTTAATTGTGTTTTACGGCAGCCTTTTACAACGAGAAATATTATGTGGAAGCAATATTGCTAGAATTTCGAAATATGTACTATTGGGCAGCGGAGACTTCAACATAGTTACGACAAGCAGAGCGATAGTGTCCATGAAACGTTAACGTATGATGTGGAACTCTTGGTACCACAGTAATTTCACCTTTCTTCATTAGAGGTACTAGAGGCACAGAGAGTTTTTAAACAACATGTTACCGACACTGCTTGAATATTTACTTCTAGAAGAACAAGTAACAACCAGATACTAACATAATGGAATCCAGCTCATTACGCACTGGTGGCTTAAGAATTATTAAACAGGGATTGGATAAATAATAGTTACATGTTCACAAATTACAAAAGACTTAATACTAAAAGTCCAGAATTTCTTTATTATAAAAATTCAGCATTTCGAATATTTATTGTTTAATTTACGTTTGTATTGTTTTATATCATATTATTAGTTTTCTAGAAGCTAAATTTTGTTCACTACTGATGGCAGACCAAATGAAATTTACCACTTTTTCAAATCGAATTGAATGCTTCTAAAGTATTCGGGACATTCGAAATGTACATATCTACAACCTTGGAGAGGTACATGTATATACATTATAACATTTGGAGGTACTTAATTATAGTAATTATAAAACGCCCTGTGCTTGACTGATTCCCTGAACTACTACATACAAACTTTGGAGTCTTTTAACACTGTAATGTCAGAGAAACTTTAATGTGTATACTGTTAATAGCATGTATAAGATTAATTGTTGATTAAATGTATGTTCATTAACTGTTTTAGGTCTTCACAATAATCAATTTAGCATGAGCAAGTAGTTACTTGCACTGGTATTGCTCCTCTTTTACAAGGGAAGGGTACGGTGTGAGTGTTTTAATTTAGCAACGAACTTCACATAATACATTGGCTTTAGAGCATTAATATATTAAAGTGCTAAAGCGTTATCCTCCACATTTTTTTTGAGAGATCTAATATTAGAAAAGCACCTGGTACATTATAAAGTTATATTATTTACCATAACGGCTTGCATACTTCAATCAATATCCCAATTTAAAACAACTAAAGTACGATCTAAAGTACATACAAATTTCTTTGTTTCTTTTTTGATTTTGGAACAATTTAAATGCATATTAAAATGACGTGTACCGTGACAATTATTCTTCCAAAGTATACCGTGTACTGTTCATATTGATAAAACTTTATTAAGCACACAAAATGGTCCACATTTTATTCGTTGTACAAAATGTAAAACATTTGCTCCACTGTCAGCTATGTAGGTTAGGCATTTTGCGACTTATCTATATCGATTGGTCTCTTGACAGTGGAAAGTAATGGAATTTTAGATTCCGGCAAATGTAAGTACAGTCCCTGTCCACTTTATTAGGGCCACTTGCTAAAATAGCGATTTTATGAATATATATAATGAAAAACGTATTGTACAAGCATAAGTTTATTCAGAACTGTTTATAAACATCGTCACAACTATATAACTAGTATTTTGCAATGCCCCCTTTGGCTTTTATAATTGTTCTTATTCTTTTTGGCATATGTTTAATGTTAATTCATGTCATTTTGCCACACATTCTCAATATTTCTTACTAATTGTTCTTTTGTAGTGTTTCTTCTTTTATGCTTATTGTACATGAATGTGCAACGACCTTCATTCGAATCTAAATCATTGATATATGCCATCAAGACATCTTCCAATACACGCTTATACTGGTATTGATTCATGATGCCTTGGCAAAAATGCTGTGGTCCAGGACCTTCGACTAATATACAGTACCATACCGTAACTAACGGAGGGTGTTTCACCGTCGTCTAACAAGTTGAGCTCTTTCGGTCATGACTTCTAGTTTTGACTCATCGCTGAATACGATCTTTAACGAAACGACATTTACATATTCATTTATTTTGTCTTACCTTTCGCTAATCTTCAATTGTGAAATGTTGATGACGTTTTGTCCATTCATAACGTGCTCGCTTCATCATCAGTATTAATCTTGGCTTTTTCAGGGGGTACCTGCATTTTAATCCGGCCTCGTGCAATCGTTTGCGTGCTGTACCTGTGGATATTTGTACTCCTTGTTGAGACATTACATTTCCTATTTCTTTAGCGAATTAACCTCGGGTTCCAGTTGCTAGTTGCAGAATATGTCGATCATTTTGGTTAGTAGTGATTTTTTCTTGCCGCAAAACTCTCTTCCGGTACTTGTAGTAGCTATCTTTTCTTTCATTAAAACGGTAATTCGCTGCGCTGTTTCTCGGGATACTTCCTCTTTCTTTGCAATTGTGCGTTGAAAATATACTCCTATACTCAACAATGCCTAATACGCAGTTTTTCTCATTTGGCATGTCCTTTTTTTACACATAACGAAAAAATATAAAGCGCACACAAGCAATAACTTAAAGCGCAACACTAACACGTAAACATGGCAAAAACGTTGTTACATAAATATGTATTCTTTCTACAATAGTAGTCAATCTAAATAGTATTCTCCGAATTACTGTATCTTTCAATCTTGTTTCTACCCATCTTCTATACAGTACAGAATGATTCATGAGGGGGATAATAATGGGGAAGGGGATATTGTAAATAGCACGTGCTAACAGTTAAATCAAGAATTTCTCCATTCTTTCTATATTTTTTTTAATAACATTATCACGTTGTAAATAAGTTAATTGTAAATAATTTGTATTAAATTTTCTAATACACATTTTTTAATTGATTAGATATATATTTAAAATTCTGTTTAGTAATGCCAGAAGTGTGTAATTATCAAATGCTTCACTACGAATCGATACCAGGGATGTAAACAGCAGCTAGTGGGTTGTAGACTTAAATCGAATCTTCACCTCTTTCTTAGTTTTTGACAGAAAAAAGGATTTTATAAAATTAAGTAAAAAGTTTAAAGACTAATTCTAATGTAAACGTTATTATTTTATTCATAATGCAGCTATGCTCGTAAACCTCACCTTTTGAGGTGGGCAGACATGACTAGTGATTTCCTTCGTCCTGTACTTCCTCCTCCATGTACTTGATTTGTTTTTCTTCTAATGTACCCGTAGGATTGCTTACCTCTTCGCCCTTGTAAAGAAACCTATAAAGCTTCGCTTCTTTCAAAGTATTCTTGCAAGCGCAATATGCACGCCCCATACTTATACGTATCAATATTATGTTCACATATGTAAGAGAAATGTTCTCAAGCTGCAATCTGCCACCTTTGATTTTATTTTCATGTGTATGTTACGATAAGGACGATGACCGATGAAATTGGGGGTTGAGGGGAGGGTAGAGGCAAGAGGAAGGCGTAGACATTGTGATGTAGCCACGCATGAAATATACTATCCCTTCCTATACGATATTTTAGTTTATTACACTCATTGGCGATTGCTTCTCGCTAATTACACCGCATGTTACTTTCTGTCTACTCATTCGAAAACTTTATTAATCATACAGTTCATTAAAAATAGAAATCAAACTGGTTCCCCTTTTAATGTTATGTGATTAAATATTCAAAATGTATATGTTCGTCTACAATACAATGTGATTCAATACGCAGAACCGTCTTCAAAACTATAAATTAAAAAAAAGTCGGAAGTCAGACATGATAAAGATCTTCTAAACAAATCACACTACGCATTATATTATCATGCATTAATTAAATGAATTGAGTTGATTTAGAACGGTTTAGGGCGAACATTTGTGATGGGACAAACAAATTTGCTGAGTCACATCACATGCATTTTCTATGAGAGGCGTATTATTTATGGCAAGCTAGTGCCAAATGTTTAAAATACATATATGTTAAATAAATCTTAATTACTTCCTTTATAAAGAACGATTTTTAAAAAAATGATGACAGTATAACCATTCTCTTGTCAATATGAACACAATAATATAACACACTTCTGGTAACAGATACGCTTCCAAATTTATATAATGGTATAGCACACAGTTTTTATGTATATATAAAATACAAAACACTAATATTACAGTTCTATTATTCTTTTCATTAAACAAAATTCGAAATTATAAAAACATTTTTTATTTAAATAAAATGGGTATATCGCAATTTTTAAGATATTATCTGCTAAGATACTAAGTAAATGAAGTAGTCGTTTCGA
Organism: Trypoxylus dichotomus; assembly: GCA_023509865.1. Classification (NCBI taxonomy): domain Eukaryota; kingdom Metazoa; phylum Arthropoda; class Insecta; order Coleoptera; family Scarabaeidae; genus Trypoxylus; species Trypoxylus dichotomus. The sequence goes on along the minus strand of CM042074.1, from coordinate 37,806,614 downwards.
AAAATAAATGAGAATACTTATTTTCAGAGAAATTCTGCAGAGGAGATTCCTTGTGTGTTCGCAAGGAAAATTGTCTGTAGTTTTTCTAATAGACATTCAGTGCAAGACATGAATCCAACCGGAATTTAGAGAATGTTGGATGAGGGAAGATAACAATAAACTTGCCTGGAAAGAACAAAACTAATTATTGCTGTAGCTCTATTTTATGATTTGTGATTAGATTGCACGGTTCCTGTTTCTGTTTAAAATGTTACAACGACAATACGTTTCATTTTTGAAAGAAAATTATACATAAATGTAATTTTGTAGTATTAGAGGGCATAAAATAGGAATGCGATTTCTTATAGACTGTATGATTGTTTGATTCTCATTAAGAAAATACACAGTAAATGAAAACGAATTCTATATTGATACAACAACTTGATAACTATAGCAACGACTCTCCGTTTTACATGTGTTACAGCGTGAATGTATATGAAAGTACACAGTTAAGAGAATATTAAAATGTAAACGTTTAATATTTGATTATATATACAAAAATGATTCTTTGTTTAGATGTTAAATGAATTTCTTTTCCAACATTAGGGCTTCCATCAGATAAATTTTCAGTATCAAATTGCTATAACATTTTGAAGGAAAAAAACAAGATAGCTAACGTGCAAAAAGGCTACTACAATAGTTATCTTCTACTTGTTGTTAATTTGAATTCGTTAGAATTAGGCTAAAGGTCTGCAACGGAGCGCAACCCCCATATTATTTTCGGAAAATAATGTTCGTAGTGCAATCTAAAGTTTAAATAAAACAGTTTTTGTTTGAGAACATGTCCAAATTTTAATTTAATTATAATACAAGCATATGGGAAGTATGTATGGTACTAATCTAATAAATGTCCTCACAGCTTTACTGGTACATTTGCATTCTTAGTCAAAATTTTCAATTACGATTTGGACATTACTTGCTTTTGTGTTTATTAATAAGAATGTTTCTAGTGTATTTCGTATTAACAAACATTGCAGAGGTTCCAATGTACATACTATAATATTCAAGGTAGAAATTTCTATTACAATCTGTAGCCTCACCGTAACTTAATCACAGTTTTTCTATTCTTTTAAATTAGCTTTAATGTTATTCTCAGCTTTTTTACCTGCAGATGGTAAACAATTGCCTAACATTAATTCGCTTGGAAATACGTTGGATCATCTTTTATCCAAAGGATCCTTTCCTCAGTACTTTAAATGATGTATTACAAGCCGTCGGTATACAAATTAAGACAATTAGAAATTCATTCAAAGATTTCTTTTACAGTAGTGTTTTGATTGTTTACATGTCTCGATAGACGAACCGTGTATCACACACTAGGCAACTTTACCACCGTCATATTTTAAGTACGCGAATTATCTGATAAATCTAATTATAAGGTCCATGAACAGAAAATTGTTATTATTCTGTTTTACATACTTAATTACTCCACAATGTGCTATCTGAACCTAAAAACTTAGTGACTACTAGGGGTCTATAGAAGCTATCTCCAATTTGTACATTCTAATTGATAAGAGAAAAAGTGAACGAGTAAGTATGCAATGAAAGCAGTCATATTTTGTGGCCCATTTTTTCAAAGAGATTTTAATCAAGACAAATACATGGATCTTCTAATTATGGAAATTGATCAATCAAAAAGGGAAGTTTGAGTGAATGATGATAGATTCTTTTCAGTACGACGGGGCTTCACCTCATCGTGCTAGAAAGGTAAATAATGTTTCAATCGCTTTCAAATAGGGAGATCGAATGATATCATTATAAATGACCCTTTAAAAATGGAAATCTTTAAATACGCTTTTTTTGTGGAATTGAATTTCAATAACCTTATCGACGGTAGAGTTAAAGATCATATAAACGATTTTTTTTAATGGAACATTACATATATTAAGGAAATAATGAATTGCGATAAAGTACGAGATTACAATTAAAATGGTACTAACAACATGGTTGTTAAATAAAGCATCATTAAATGATTAAGAACGTAACATTGCTTAAATTGTACTTCTTAGTTGCTACTAGCATTAAACTAATATTAAACGAAATTACAATTAATCATTGTTATTAACTATTAAATTAATTAGGAGGATTAATTTTTTAGTAATTACCTAATTTATAAAAACAAGTGTGGTTAAAGGAGTGCAAAAATCGATTGGGTTGTGAATTTATTCGAGCATATAAGGTTTGTTTCTGTTTCTGTTGTTTTATGCTACTTTATTTTGGCTATGCTCGTGTTCAGTTGTTTACATTTATTTGTTAATTGGTTCATTACTGCTTTTGTTGTAGTTTTCTCTCTTTAGAAATCTCTAATAAAGTAATAAGTAAGTTGAGGTAAGTTAAAGTCCATCTATAGTTTGCATATTATCAATAGAAAATTTAATAGACGTTTAACTGATTAATGCTATTAATCGTTTAATAACTTTTTATTTCCAATTTTACTATTATATTGTGTCTTACCTTCTGGAATTGTAAACCCGTATTTTATTGAAATTCATTAAAATATACAGCGTATATCATCAAGAAATTGCTTCTTTTGTCAATGATCTCAACACCTGACGTTCAACTACTTGTTCGATTAAATAATTAAAATATATATCAAAAATATTATCAACGTGCTAATTAACAGGTTTCGTAACTCTAAAAGTATTTAAGTTAATAATGGCACCCCGATATTGGGAATGTGTTAGATAATAGATCCTTTACTAGCAATGCTCTCAAAGAGAAGTAATTATCATTAGTCTCTCTCTGTATGCGCAAATCCTTTGGACGCTGCCATTGCTGCTTGTCTATTTTATTATTCTAATTTTGAATAGTAAACTGGTGTAGCGTATTATAATACTAGTCCGTCCAGTGGATGATTCAAATTTAAATTGTTAATACTGAAAAAAATCTTCATAGCATTAGAGCGAATTTAGTAATTTTGAAAATGTTGTAGTATGAGTGATGGTTATTGTTTTGTTAAAACTATTAGTACTCTTTATAGTTGCAATCACATCAGTTCATTTACCGAAATTTCTGTAGTTCCACGAAAGCTCTCTAATCGTATATTTATTTTTTTTTGATATCCTCTGCAACTTATTGGTTAAAGTTAATACGAAACAATAAAGCAAGGCAAATGAATGAAATAACATTACAGGATTTTTACAGAAACCATGTGCAATAACGAGAACATAAAATAACGAAATTTCTGAAGTTTCCTTAACACAGAGCCGATAAATAAACAAGAAATTTGCAATTCTATATAAACTTAATAGTGGGTGTTGGATCTTTCAGCCAAAATAAGTTTAAAATCATTTCATTTCAGCACCTATTTGTCGGAGATCTCAGTTCATTGGCGATACTATATCGCTTAATATTGACATATACCTTTATTGCCAATACTTTAGAGGTTTTAAGAGAGCACTTTTTTTTGTTTGGAAATATGGACGGCAGCGTTATCTTGATAAATACCCGATTTTACACGCCAAAGTTGAAGAACTGTTTCCAGAAGTTACCCACGCCTCCCACACCACAGTAATACCACCACCAACATTTAACTCATCGTAACTTCAGAGTTCTTGTGTAAATTGCGTGAATATTTGAAACCATCAGGACCGCCTAAACGAAATTTCTTCTCGTCCGAAAGTATGATGTTCTTCCATTCATGCCCTCATCCCATATGATCTTGCGCAAATTTCAGGTTTGCTCGTTTGTGTTTCTCCATTAAGTCTTTTAGTTACTGGTAAATTTAGATGAGATTTTATTTTCTATGCGGTTACATCACTACAAGAGGTTAACCCTAATGTCAATGACCGTTGTCATCGTATCAGTTTTTGCTTCTTCCTTTATGCGCGACTTTCACTTAACGAATTGCAATCTTGTAAAATTGTTGAGTAATTGTAAAACTAATGAGATTGTCCTATTTTCACAGCTGTCGCTCGAATTGAAAACCCTACCTTTTACTATATATTAATGTTATATATATATTTAGTAATAAATTTTTAAGACGTTTTGAAAAATGTTTGTTCTGGAAGGCTTTATGCAATGCCTACTTAACTTTATGGAACCCTAGAAATTTTGCTCGTATTTATATAGATATAATCTGAGCGTCATCAACGATGCCGAGGCATCTACAAACCTACGTTCCCCACAATAACCATAACCAAGGGCAACAGCCAAGTACTGCTTACAGCGAATCAGTGATAGAGATAGACTGATTGTAGGGGAATACTGGAGCGAGAAAGAGTAACGGGAAATGCACATGCGTATCTTACCCGTTGACTTTGTTGAGATTATATATGTATAAGTTTATATTAAAGATATTTATCAATAGTGTTGACAAGATAACATCTCAACTACATATTTCACTATGTCCAGAAATAAAATTCCGAAAAAATAAAATAGAACGTTCACACGAAGTCTTTCCGTCTAAATCTGAAGTTTGAAATTTATTATATTGTTTTGCGTGTGCTTCTGGAATATTTTGTCTGGATCATCAGATTTTAGTCAATCTAGAATTGGTGTGGAAGATTTACATAATCTACCCACTAAAATAAGCATGAAACAAAACAAATATTGTGACATAGCTCAATTAACGTATTGTCGATTATAGCACGTATAAGTTAAGTTTAAATTATAATTGCACCCCTCCTAGTCAAAAAGTCAGAAACCGCTACTACATTATACTGGAGCTACTATAAAACCCTCTATATTTTACCAATTACTAGCAACTTTTGTTTCGAATGTAAAACGGGTTGTGTAGTACAGGAGAATGTCTTTAATGTACAATACTACGTTTCCAAATGCATCAGTTACAGAAATTTCGCTGGGTATGTAACCGCAGTGTTAATCGTAATTATGAAATTCGAAACTTCTAGATTTTAAAATATCCAATGCAAATGCAATTCCGTGTAGTCCTTCAATGCTACTATCTTAACATTTCAAACTACGTAATAAAACATCTGTTTGTGATAAATAGTTGGATTAGAATTACTTAACATTTGATATTTTATTAGGTATACTCAACTCCTGCAGGCTGTTTTAAAACGTTTCTGTAGATAATAAACGAACTACATCCGGAATTGGACCGTGTCATGATGAGATATACATAGAAATGAAATAAGAGCAATAGGAGATACTCTTATTTCATTTCTATATATATCTCATCATGACACAGTCCAATTCCGGAAGTAGTTCGTTTATTACTAACTCTAGCCGTGGAAGCCTACGTATTCATTTCTGTAGATGATTGACAGCGACGGATGAAACGATAGTAAATCAATGCGATCAATGCGGTAAAACTCGGTGAACAATACTTAATGAAAAATATAAATCAATACTACGTTATTCTAATATCCATCGATCTTTTTCGGAAAATATTGACCTTCACAGACCAATCTGACTTGTAAAGTATAGAACAAGCAAAATATAATAAAACAAATGTTCAACTTGGACTTTTTCAGTTCACACTCAATTTCGCTCGTATTTACAAAACTGCAATAGTAATAAAAGAAGGAATAAACCTCTGTCCTTGGCAATTACTTTCGATTTCCTGTTTATATAAAACTTCTTTTATGTTCTTTTAATTTGATAAATACGTTTTAATTTTGCGGCCGCTCACGTAATCAAAGAACTTAGCTGCAGATACAAATATTTATACTTCTTTGCTTTAATCGAACAGTAATACAATTTTATTAGATAGTACTGTAGGTGTTCAATGAATTAGAATCTCTTTATGATTTTCTAAGAGAAATATTGATAAGGTAAAGCTTATTCTTGAGAAAATAGCTTGAAATAAAAAATATGTCCATGTATGCTTAATATGTTAATACATTTTCTTTGAGTAACGTTCTTATTCTTTCAGGTTTATTATTAATACAGTAATGAATAGCCTCTCTAACTCTTTTTAGCAAAGGCATTGTTTTCCTAAGTTTTAAGTATGACAATAATTGGATTGACAAAATTGTGAATTCCGGCTTTTAATACAGCTCAACAGTTTTCTACGGGATTCAGTAAATTCTCAAACCAGGATAACCCCAAAACCGGAATATCATATTCTATTCAAGAGGCCTTTTGTTACGTTTGCTACATGAAATGCAGCACTGTTAAAAATAAACTCTGCCTATATGGTTCAGATATGACAAAAACACATTGATCTACATTTCCTGGTATTGCTGATTGTTCATGTCCTTTTTGCAAGATAAAGCGGACCCAGACAACACTCAGCGAAATCTCTGTAGTTTCATATGAACTTTTGAACAGAATATCTTCGGCAAATTATGTATCGAAGTTAATGCTGATGCTGAACTACAAAGAAACACGAATGCAAAAGAAAATAACATTAAATAAATTAATTACATTTTATACAGATAATATTTACAATAATGGAAGAACTCGAAACAGTGACATTTCTATAGGTCCATTAACACAAAATTAATAAATAAAATAAATATATAAAAAATCTATTATTCTTTCTAAACTTAGTGTTAGATCTTCTTGACAAAATAACTTCAAATATCGACCGAATCTTCATACCATGTATCGGTGTGGTCGATACTGAAATAGGAATATCACTCCAGCACCTCATTATCGCAGATTTTAGTTCTTTGATGCTATCGTATTGTTTATTACTGGTATACACCTCTCTTGCCAATATTCCTCAAAAGATTTCGATCGGGTTTAGATCGGGCGAGCGAGCAGGCCATTGCAATTAATTTCCTTTTAATGAAATCACTCCAGTCTTGTGTCAGTAATTGTTGGCCAAAGTCATTAGAACTATTTTCCGAAGTTGTATATAAGAATTAGAATTCATTCGCGTAGAAATAAAATATATAGGCTTTTTTTTTGTTATAGGTAAAATCAGCCCAAAATTTCGTCTCATCGCAACTTAGTTATTACACAAATCGTGCCAATAATATTTGAAGCCATCAGGCCCGTCCAAGTTAAATTTCTTCTCGTCAGAAAATATGACCTTGTTCCACTCATGATCCCCTGTCATATTACCTTGCGCAGATTGTAGTCCTGCTTGTTTATGTATTTCTTTTAAAGGTAGCTTCACAATCTCTTTTAGCTACCGAGAACGCTTACTATCGCATAAGGTTTGTTGCACGCGTCTGTTTGTTGCTGATAAATTTAAATTACATTTTATTTGTGGCGCGGTTACATTACCAGAAGAGGCTAACCGAAATACCATTGAGCATTGCCTTCGAGTTAATTTTTGATTACACCCCTTAGCGCGATTTTTGCCGTAGAAATTGCCCAACTTTAAAAAATGGATAATGAGATCGTCCTATTTGCTTGGCTGTGGCTATGGTTTGGAAACCTCACCTATGTATAACAATTTATTTTTTTTCCTCCTCCAATAAGCTCACGGCATTCTTATTAACTGATATGTTTAATACTTTTAAAGATGTTTCGTCTTTTTTTTTTACATTGAAAGGTAATGCCTGATTTCATAGAATGTCTGCTCAACTCTGTGGACCTATAGAAATTTCGCTGTTTTGTTACCATTATTATAAATATTTGTGTTTGTTTGTAGCTCAGCATTAACTTCGATGCATAACTTGCCGAAGTTATTAAGAAAATCAAATATTCTGTTCAAAAGTTCATATGGAATTATAGAAATTTCGCTGAATGTATTTGAGAATACAACTCCATGATAGCCGGTGGATACTTCGCTGTTTTCACAAATTTGTGTTTCTTTTTGCTATGCTTTTCCTCGGACTTAAAGAATATTTTTAATAAGAGAAAAACTATATGGAAATAAATTCTTGGTACAAATCTTTTTTCAGTCTCCCACCGTATAATATTTGTTTTAGGTTTGCAGGCTTGACGTCTGCGTTTTAAATCGAGCTCGTACAGTTTACGTCGTGGTGTATGCGATATTTCAATCACTGTTTCTTGAAGAATTCGATAAATTATTCTGAGGGATGACCAACGTTGTTTTAAAGCTGTGGCAATAATTTTTCGGTCGCCCCACGGTGCAGTCATTCTTTTTCTACGATAGTTTTATCGACTTGATGTGTTGGGGAATGCGTCTTTCTTAAAATTTATTGAAATTCTCGACATAATTGCACGCGAAACTTCCGTGGATTATGCTACATTGCGTTGATTCAATTTGCTATATCATATACATATATGGTTTATTAGCACTATATAAATAAATACAAATACAGCATGTATAAATAAAATATGTATATAAGTAGAAAGAAAATGAGTTCAGGATCCGCGACTTAGAAATAAGCAACTGCTCTTCCTCCTGAAACTCAAAGATGATCTACATACATAAAATGAATGAAATGTACTACTAACGACTTTACTAAAAATTGAAATAAGAATGAAAATGAAAAAATAAAAAGAACGGGATTCTAAGAAAGAAAGAAATAAAGAAAACGAAAATACTAAGTATATAGATAATAGCGCTTACGTAGCTGAGGGGCAAACAGTGTTGGCTTTAAGTCACGAATGCCCAAAGGAATTTCATTAAGGTATCTAAAACCAGCCGTTCTCAAAATAATCTTACCGTAAAGACAGGTAGGTTTTTTATGGTAAATTAATTAGTGATAAAAAACAGTAGAAGATAACTCTTGGTGACACAACCATCTTGCCCATTCCAGAGTATAAGGTATTCTTTGAAATTTACGAATGTCGGAAATAAGTCTGGAGCAAGAGTGTTGCAGTCGCTGAATTTTACCTCTGTCAGTACTATCCAAGCATTATAGTAAACACTCACCCAAAAATTGACAAAACAAGAGATTCACATAATGATTTTCTTTAAGTTTGAATCTAAACATTCTTTGCTACCGTATAAAATTTTCAGATTACAGTAGCTCAGTATATGAGATACATGTTCTTTGAAACGGAGTATAAAAAGGTTCTGAAGTTCTATTGCCTACACTAGATAAAGTAAATCCCAATTGCAGAATAGTAATTGCTCCGAGTACAGAATTCGCCAAAATAAACAATACCGAAACTACTGTGGAATTGTTTATGCGATGTTCGTTTTTCGTTTGACTTCTCTCTTAATATGTACAGTGGTAATACTACCTTGGTGCCGAGGAAAGTATTTATGCTACGACAGTATTTTTCGCTCATATGAAAACGGGTGGGTTAATGGGCCAAATTTGAAACAAGTTTCTGAACAATATCGCCAATCGTTCAACAAAGGTGTCGCACTTTTGGAAAGAAGCCTTAGATGAACTACGTGGAAACTGTATATTAATGAAACGTCCATACGACGTTTATTTAAATCTACTAACCAGACTGCACTCAAACTGGACAACGACTAAACGCTGCGAATACACGTGCACGAGAAGTTTCCTGGAGACGTGCATAGAGTCTAATGAATGAGGAAGTTGATTTCTTAAAAAAGACGAAGGTCATGCTCACCTTAATGGCATGCTCGAATCAATGGACAAACAACCAGACTCCGTGGCTTTGAATGCTCAGATGCAGAGAAACCACTTCATAGTGCTACAGGTGCCATTTGGTGTACTGCATCTGGGCATTATTAGTATTTACTTTATTGACGATGACTGTCGTCAATTAAGAGCGCTGTAAACGGAATATCTCTACGTTCTTTGTGAGATTTAAGAAGTTTTCGCCGTGCATTACTACTCTTTAATAATAGATTTAATGACCTCCAAAATCGTTATCAAATTTGTTTGTCCCGCAATGGTGCACATTTTAAAAATGTAAATTACACAAATTAGAAAACCAACCATTTTCGATACTATTTATATTGGCGAGTATTGTATTCGCATTGGCCGTTCAAATGCAAATGAGTGAAGCTCGTACAGTTTGTGTTCAACATCTAATATAGTAGATATGTATAAAGCAATTGGAGATCTATGATGGAAAAACACATATGAAAAATGACCACGCAAGCGAAGCGATTGCAAAATGCGAAAATGGGATGTTTAATTAATATTTAGATATATATTGAAAAACTATAACTTGAGAGATGATAGATATGCTGTCAAAGATATAGTAAAAAGAGATTTATGATTAACTTTCAGCGCTGCTTTTGATTAAAATAAATGAACTGTGGAACCGTAGAGTAATATTGAAAAGATTTACTTTTTGATCTCGCCAGCAAACGATAAAAGTATTCATCCAACACTGATAGCGGGTTGTATCCATCCCAGCTTGTAAAAAAGCTAATCATTAGAATGGCGTACGTATCAGATGTTAACGTGTCGTATAGGGCATTTCAAAACTTCCGGTAAAATTTTAGGTTACCGTTTCTCTGCGTTCTTAAACAAACAAATAACAATATCCAACGAAATAATTATTTTATTGATAAGTGATTCGACAATGTAAAATTAGTCTTAGATTATAGTTTAAATCTTGACTGATACAACCAAAAAAATACGCAGGAACTAAATCCGATAACCATATTAATCGAAGCCAGTGTATCATAGTTAATAAATTTATTGTAAATAGTATTGAGTTTGATATAAGATAAAATGGAACAAAAGTTTTGACACGCATAGCATTTGAATACTTATTTTATAAAATGTCCTATTTAAAACGTTCTACAAAAATACAATGAGATCTGCGAATCTTTTAGTATACATTACAGTAAGTGTGACACATTGTCCATGTAATTAATTTTCTTTTAAAGCGTGGCAGTATATCGCCTTTGCCCTGGCAATTGGGGCAAATGTAATACGTGCTACTTATTTTATTAGCGTGCACTCAGAGAATTATTGTGTATTATCCTCGACAATTTATGCATTAAAGCTAATATTAAACTACAAAGAAGGGCAAGTAAAGAGAAAATAGAAAAAAATGATAATACGTACATATATCACGAACCCCGAAATGTTTAATTTCACAAATTAATTAAAAATTAAAATTTAACCAATGAAAGTTACTTTAAAATAAATTAATTGAACTTGACATTGATATTGTACATGAAGGTATTTCGAAGTAGCCATTTAAAAAATAGCGATTTAAATGAACAGGAGTTATAAGTTTAAATCCTACCGGGAACCGTGAAATTTTTGGTTTCACAAACTAATTAGAAATTAAATTTTATCGTTAGTATTAGCAAACAAATTAAATTATTATTAAAAAACCAACAAAAGTTACCCTAAAATAATATATATATATATATATATATTCAAAATTATTCTTAGTCACACTTGACTTGTTTTTTTAATACGACTAACAATTTCAATTAAATTCCTTAGCATTAACACTACAGCCGCAGTTGTATTTGCCGCATTTGTCCCATTTTACTCTTGTTGAATTTATTTTGTTTAATTTTGCCTTGAAATTGTTTAATCTGTTGTCCAAGCTCTCAAATGCTGATTTTGCTGATATTTGAGTAGATTATAGCAAAATCGTAATAATCAAAATTTAATTTCAATGAATTCTTTAAAATTAAAATATAATCTTCACTTTAAAAGTTTAAAAAACACATTAATATATTTAATATCAAGAATATCTTTGATTTTTTTTTTTAGGAACAAAAATTCTTACATTGCTAAAGCATTAGTAGTAATTCGGAAATATTATGCGTAATGCAACGTAATATCTATTAAATCGATATTGAAATTTCCGAAATAATCTATAAACAGACACTCTAGGCATTCCTCCAGTTTTGTCAGATTTATGGTTTAGATGCAAATATTTGCTTTTAAAGCGTATTCAATGGAAAATCTAATTTGCATTCATTAACCTTAAATTGTTCAACCCGTAAATAACCTCTACCTTAGCGATCGATAGATATCTAAATCGGATATTAGATAAAGTAAAACGGCGTTCTACAAAATTATATACCAAGTACAAGAGTCTATATATTCTAAGAACATGAGCCGCAATAAATTGTAGTTTAAATATATATATTCCATGATAATAACATACGCGATACTTTCTTACCAAATATTCCAAAAATTAAATTTTAATCATTGTGCCCCATTTCGATTAATTTTATTTCACGTTCGTAGTTCTAAGAAATATACAAATAGATTTTGCCTAATTCTACTTTATACGCATTTTTAACACAAAAAAGAAATATTAACAGCCTTGGAGATATGTCTGGGGAACCCCAAAATATTTAAATAAAGCTACATTGTGCACTATTAAAATAAAACTACATGCATAAACATTCCCTAAAGTTTTTAATCATAAATTTAATATTTGGTGGCACCACCATTTGCTTTAATAATAGCATTTAACCGTTGACGATACTAAACGTAACCAAACTTCAGGTGAAAGTGCTTCCCACTCCTGTACAATTTTGTTCCTTAGGTCATTTTTGTTACTGAATTTGTAACTGGAAAGCTTTAGCTTCAGCATGCACCACAAATTTTCTATAGGCAATAGAGGTGACTGCGCCGGCCATTCAAGCAAATGGATCCCGTTGTCACGAAACCACTCCATCGAGAATCTGGCTTTGAGACAGGGCGCGTTATCCTGTTGATGTATATTTTCAGCACTGATGCTTCTAATACCTTTTCCAGCATCGAGATATACCGATCGCTGTTCATCCTACCATCACACACAAACACTTCTCCTACGCCATTTGCGGACATACATACATCCCCAAATCATGACGCTGCCACTGCCATGTTTGCCAGTTGGGATGGTATAATCAGCACGAAATGCCTCCCCAGGTCTACAGCGAACAAACTGAGCTCCAGGAGTATCAAACATCTGAATTGTATAATTAACAATAATTACTAATATCCTAGACAGTCCAATCTTTATATTTTCTTGCCCACAGTAAACGATTTTTCATTTGTTGATAGCTCAGGTATGGCTTGCGATGCACATTCCGGCGCTTCAAATGCACCTCTGCCAAACTTCTTCGAACAGTTGTGTCACATACGGAAACGTCTTGTTCGACCGGTAAAGCTAAACGCTCCAAATAGCGATCCTACTTCGTAGTGGTTTTGCGTTTTTTCCCACTTTTTCGTCGATTTTCATACGATCCAGTTTCCTGAAATCGTTTAATGGTTAATTGTATCGCATGTCGCGAACGCTTCATTGTTGATGCAATTTTTTTTTGCGACATACTCTGCGAATGTAGCAACACAATTTGACTATGTTCTGCAACAGTCAGCAAGTAGCACACAACACACAGCACATTCAAATAATAAAAATAACGCTCTAGAAACCCTTTCAATCGCCAACGTACCAATACTGATTAAATTCTTGAAATAAACAATAGACCAGTATTTATGTAAATAGGGGATTATAAATCCGATTTCCGCTTTTCAACGTGATAAAATGGGCATTAGTAACTAAAGTTCTTGTGGAATGCAGGGAATCCCGGTGCGGTAGCGTACAATGAAATCTTTTATGGGTACCCCAGACAAATGTCCAAGGCTGTATTAACTGCGGCCATTATAACACGAAAACAAATAGAAAGCTCAATTACAAAACTGGAGAACAAGTTCATAAGATCGATAATTAGAACCTTTAATTAGATTACCTCTCATTTATTACGGTATCACACTTTGAGATAGAACAGAAGAATTGATTTTTGGAAGAAAATTATTAAAGTACAAAAAGTTCCGAGAAAAAAGTCGAAGGTCTAATATTACTAGGTATGCGCTAGGTATATTAATTAGTTTATCCAAGCGATTAACAGAGTTTTAATGACTCATTATCTGTAGAAACGTGAAGGTAATCATAGTGATTTATAAAAGAAATTGAGCATTCCCTACAGTATTAACAGCTCAACAAAAATACAAGGAATATATGGTAATAACATATATTATTTATATTAACAATTTATCACACAATAAGATTACTTTCTCGATAAAGTACTACACTGATTTAACAATGTGGTAAGGCAAAGTTTTTGCTTCATCTAAGATAAGATCACATCAAGAACGGCATCAGTAACAAACATCAGTATCTGACTTGGTGTCAATTGAAATTTTTACGATACGCCAGCTAAGTAGTTTTATTAGCTAACAAAAACGGAGTATTATACAAGGTGTCCCAAAAGTCTGTTTCAAAACATAAAGAATATAATAACTAGTGGTTTAATGAGTAAATGTTTATCATTTATTTAAATATAGGCTTAATTTATTTTTTTTAAAATCTGTCTTCTAAATGTGTTTCCTTATTCTGCTGGTACTCTTCTAAAGGCGAGACAAAATATTAGAGAAGTGCTTGGCACATACTCCCCGTCATAGCCACCATTTTTCTTCGAATGTTTTCTTCTAATTCATTCAGAGATTAAGGAGTGTTGCTATATACCTTTAATTTAAGGTAGCCCCATCGGAAAACTTCATTGGTCTCAAGTCGGGGCTATGTGTCGGCCAGTTTAAAACTTTAGGAACAACCGGTAAGGACACGTTAGCCGGATGAGATATCCAGCTTGTTGGGACTAAGTATTTTGATTGAAACTACTAAAATCTTGCAAAGCTTGCTTAAAAAATTGATAATCGACTCCACATATCGCTCGGGATTTACGATTACTGTACGACCTCTGTCGTCCTCAAAAAAGTACGGGCCGACATTGCAGCCCAAACAGTAAGTTTTGGTGAGTGGAGTGGCTTGTCATGCTTCTGTTATCGATTTTTTGAAATCCAATAACGGATGTTCTATCTGTTTATATGGCCATTAAGAAGAAAATGCGCTTCATCTGAGAAGTTTTTGTAAAACTCGCGCACATAGCACGCACACTACTCCATAGTGATTAAATTCTCAAGGACAGTGCTGGAGATTGGCATATTCCCCACTCCCCACTCAACAATTGTGTACGCACTGTGAACAAAACAAATTTAAATAGACTTTTGGGACACCCAGTACATAGAGGTTGCAATGTAGGTACTACAATATCGAGAATGGATTTTGTTGTTTCGCATGCAGATGGTAACTAATTTATTAACGTTGATTCGCTTGGCAATACATAATCAGGAATATATTTTGTCGAAAACTTATGTAACGATTCTTTTTTTTCACTATTTTAAATGGTATATTACAAGTTGTATACAAATTAAAGCTAACATAAATTCGTTCTTATATCTGTGAAGATATTTTTTATGTTTATGTCATTGACTGTATGCTATGTGTAACATAGTCCCTTTAAAGAAAGCGGTGATAAAAAATTTTCCATTTGGACCGAATTTTAGATTCGTCGTAGAAACGTATGCTTACAGAACAAAAATGAGCGTAAACAGTGCATTGCGCATAAGACATGCTGAAATGTTATATGTATATGTAGGTAACTTAAAATCGTAAACACGAAATTTGATTTGTCGATACATCTAGTCAAATATATTAAATTAGAAGCCGCAATCTTCCATAAACAAATAAAATGCTTAAACGAGGAATAAAAACACGTTTAAATACATTGGTTCTCGATTAGTGCTACAGCAAAGAGAAATTAACGTTAAAAAAACATTGAATTACTATCACGAGGAGTAAATATTTGAATATCTTAATAATTTATATCATAGTTCCAAATGACTCCGTAGAGATACGTAAAAATCTTCTAACCACAGACGTAACTAGACCGATCGATATTTCTATAGTTTATTTATTGAATCTTTTTTAAAATATCCAATTTCTAAATAAACGATATAAAAAACATAATATAACGGTACGTAAAACATTGAATTTAATTTAATTTTGCTAAAAAAAATAAGGAGGAAGTATTTTACAGGAAATGTTTACACTTTTCACGAAAAGCAATAAATTCAACAAATTACGGCTCACAAGCATTCTCAACTGTACACCAATGAAACTATCAACGAACAAATACTAACAAATGAATATCTTTCCACGCAGGGTGCAAAAAAAACCCTGAGAATCAGATTACATCATACTAATACATACATTCTTTGTGTTGTACTGTTACTTAACATGCACTTTATAGATCAGACCTTAGATTAATATTGCATAATTTGCATTGTCAGGTAATTGAAGGGCAAATTATAATACATCCTCTTAAATGTTACGGGTAATGCACGCAAGCGTAGGTTTAGAAATGAAACAGCTTCATTAGTTTTACGTATCATAGTGGATTGGCACACTTTAATTACATGAAGAAGCATTCTTAAGTTGTTTTGGTTGGCTATATTGCACTGAGAAAGCGAGGTTCGATAGATTGCGATGTATAGCGCTCACAGCAAAAATGCTAACATGTCGCATTTGATAACGCGCCATCATTTATTACTATTTTAATTATTTGATTTGTTGTTCACAATTTTACTGTAATTGTTACAAGGAATACACCTTCTTAAATAGACTACCGTTCATAAGATCGCATCTAATTTTAACTATAAAAATACAATAAGACTTATTTACAAAATCCATTCAAACACGAAAGCAATGTATTCCTGTATTAAATTTTATGATAGCAATAAAGCAATAATGCGTTAATAAGATGAAATCGGGGATGAATATGTTACGAAATAGAATTTGGAAGTGGTATTGAATCATCTAGCTCTGTAAATTGTATATTCAGTATGCGTCTAGTATATTATAGACGTGTGTGATTGCGTAATAAAGACCGTATTTCATATGAAAATCGAAGTGGAAGGCCCAAATCAACGACAGAACGAGAAGACCAATACATCCGATTTACCTAAGAAATTGTCGCCTTACTGCACGGCAAATTACAGAAGAGTTCAGTTTACAATGCCATCAGCCAGTAAGTCTGACAACAATAGAACGGAGATTAATGAAAGCCAGTCTGAAGGATCTATATATATATATAGCAGTAGGAAAACCACGGTCAAGTACTATACACAAACGGAAAAGACTAAATTGGGCAAAAGCTCACGCAAATTGAAATGTAAATGATTGCAAAAACCCTTTATGAACGGATGAATCGAAAATCGAATCATTATCATGTGTTATTTTAATTTTATTTTTATTGCCGCGATGCGCTTTGTGATTACTGTACATTCGTTTTGCTCTATAGTCTTTTTCTACAATATCTGGGCCTGAAAATGTGTAGAATCACTACGCAAAACTGGTCAATTATTAAAGAAATTAAAATATTCCGGGATTTAGACCCTCTTTATTTCACTCAAGTATTAATTCAAAAAGTGTTTACATTATAGTAGTGATATACGAAAAATAGTTTTCTGTAAGTGCTATAACGGCTTAATTCAATCAAATAGCAACCAGGCACATAATTGGTAGTTTGGAGTACGACAACGAAATTAATCACAGAGCAGTTTATTCAAAATTTTACAAATTCATGTTATATTTTGTATTGTTCTTTTCTTAAGTGACGTATGTATCATCCTCAATATTAATACACTAGTGAGTATCTTTACTCATAAAGTAAGTTCTATAAAACACGATAAATTCCCTCGTCATAGTAAGGCAATTGTAAACTCCAATCGTAAAATGCGCATGATAAAGGCCCTTTTCTCTCGGAACTCGGAGATTGGTATTACAATAAGATATGTGTTTCCTACAAAATGTCGCAACAGTTCCCATTATTCAGATATTCAATAAACATTCTACGAAGATTGTTTTCTAGTCGCCTAATTTCCAAGTCAGGAGATGCGCCTTTAAATTCCTCAATCTCCAGATCTGAGTGTGTGCCACTTACACCCAGGAGTCTTACATATTTAACAACCTGAAGGCAGCAATAATTGCGTGCGTTCAATATTTAATTCAAATACGTAGAAACGTGCAGATCAAATCAACAGCTTCACTTTTCGACATGAAAACAATGTCATGGCATAGTTGCACGCATGATAATACGAAGATGATACCGATTAGTGAAACTTTCTCTTTGTTTTGCAATTCTAAAACGAGCCCAATCCCCTATGTCGCCCTGTAGTTCATGGCAGTTGTAATGCACAGCAAGTTAACGGATGTATTTGACTTCCCATATGTTTCTATATAATTGCAAATAGTTTTCAAACTAAGTGAACTCAAGCTTAATGCGTTGATTCATGTATGCATGAGAAATTTGTGAATTTACACATTAAACAAAAGTTGTTCCCGCGGTGTAGTTATTGGAAAGTTCGCTGCGCTTGAACTGATTTTGTATTTAAGCACAAGGTGAAAAATTAGTGAAACTAGAAATTCATCAATTTCAGAATTTGTGCAACTAAGTAATATTTGGCAAAAAATTGATGAAGTTTTTCTCCGTAAATTTATTGATAAAAGAAAACTAATACAACCCTTTTTATGATTACATCTTTTAAGGGTACTTTTTACTTTCTATTGCCACAAATGATTCCAAAAATTATAGTCACTAATCTACAAATAGACTACCGCCCATAAGTGCTTACCCACCTGCATAATTACAGATTATTCAAAGAAACTACTTCTTATCACCATCAAAATATTCATGTTATTAAACTGGAAGTATGAGATAGACTAATATGAAAATAGACGACACGGGCATTTCAATATAATGAAAAACTCAGTTTGCATTAACTTTTCGTGTTACAAGTAGTGAATAGTAAAGGATTTGTGGACGGAGTTTTGAAAAACGAGTAACGTTAAAGGAATGTCGGCAAGAAAAGAATTACGGAAACGCGTCCCCAAATAGTGGCATATCACAGCATCGGTAAAAGTAACCAAGAAATTGCTAAATTACTGAAACTAAACTGCCCAACCGCGGAGTATAATATTAAGAAGTACGGAAGAAGTGGCTTTATCCAATAAACAGCAACCCGGACGGACAGAAAAACAACACCAACAGGAGTTCGCGCAATCGCAATCACGAGCAAACGAAATAGATAAACAATAGCACCAAAAATTGTTGGCGAAGTGAATATTTCGCGCCTAAAACCAGTTAGCGTCACCACTGCAAAAAAGCGCCTGCGCCAAGTTGGTATGTGTGGAAGAATTGCTATGCGAAAACTGTTATTACACAAAGCAAACAAAGCTAAACGGTTAGCATGAGCGAGAGAATACAAAGACTGGACGTTGGAAGAAAGAGCTCTAGATCGACGAATCTAAATATATCACCTTATATTAATTAAACCAACAATAAAACATGGAGGAGAATGATTTGGAATTACTTTGGCGGTATCTCTGTGGGCGATTTGATTAATGATTAAAATAGATGATATCCTTAGGAAACCGGATCATAGGAAGATTTTGGAGAGGAATCCCATATCACCCGGAACATAACTAATCGGTGAAGAGCTCGTATTCCAGTACGATAGTGATTTAAAACATACTGCAAAGATATGCCGTGAGTATTTAGAACAACTGGAGTACAGAGAGAAAATTGTTGTTATGAAGTGGCTGCTCCAAAAGTCCAGATCTCAACCCGACCGAGCTTTTGTGGGAGGAACTGGATGGAGTAGTATTTGCTGTATTAACTAATTTTTTGAGGAAAAAATATTAAGGTTAAAATGAATGGTGGAAATATAAAATTTGTAACGCATCTGGAGTTTTCTATAAACCATATTTCTCTGATTGATCATGGAAATAATCACAGAAACACGACATTTTAAAAGGAAGGAAAATATTGGTTATAGCTGAATCGTAGCCATAGCGCCAAAATTTAAAACTTGAAAGCATGAAAAAGTAGTTTTAGAAATGGTTTATTTTAACGAAGTATATGTAATACTGAAAATATAAAATAAACATTAGTAGATTTTAAGTTCAGAAAATTGACCAATTTTTTAAATGAGTTTAAAGACAATTTTATAGATCGGTAATAAAATTATTAAAATACACAAAACATCTCTTCAAAACTTCTAGCAAAGTATCTCCCATCTGTATTTCTTGTACAAACAGTAATTTTCCACGATATTAATATTTATGAAACCAGTGTCCACTGTCAGTGGAACATTTCTTTGGACGTGTACTTTATGTTAAGAAAATGTTTTTCGATCGAAAACGCTTGAGTAATGAATAATGCATCCTTTAATCTACATGATAGGTACTGTTGACAATTCAAGCAATATGAATAGTGCCAGCGAGTTATTTTGTTGTGATTACTATACATACGTCATGCACCGTGCGCCTTTAGAATTCAAACGACATTTAGCTCCGAGTGTATACCAATAATTTTTTTTCTTTTTTATGAAATAAGTTTGTCAATTAAATTAATCAAAAGTTGTTAAAGCATGTCAAATCACTCTCATTCTTATGGTAATTGAGTATTCCAAAAAGATTACAAGGAACTTTCTCATTTTCGCGATTTGATGAAAAGTCACGGGAAACATATTATACAAGTTGAGCTGCACCTAGTGGGTCTTAAAAAATTATACTTCTAATGGTATAAAAAATGGTTAAACTAATAATGCTGTTATTTGGTTTCAGCTTTGGTTAAACAAATGCTTTAAAATAGCACGAATAGAGAATTATAGTGATGGGCAAGGTGAAGTGGGGTAAATGCGAAGTAAAATTTGACTAGCGTAACTTTAAATGTAATTGAAAATTTTATTTTTATTTTAGAAATCGTGTAAAAATTAGCAGACGTTCTTTGGTCTTCAGCAAAATAATGCCTATAACCAAACAAAGTGAATTAATTCTTAGGTTACCAGTTTTTATTTTTTGAAAACAGCGTCTTTATATCACATACATATGCTCCATGGATTAGGCTAAATGGATTGTGGGATAAGTGGGATTTCCAATAGCACCACCCATTTATTTTATATTTCATTTTTTACATATTTTCTTTCATAAATAAAATAACGTAATTATGGATGTCAGTCTTTTAACTAACACAATATACTTTTTTTTGCTCTTATTAAAATGTACACTAGGGTGACAGAATAAAATAGACACCAGGTAAAGCGGTATAAATATGTAAACAGCTAAATTCTAAGAACGAATTAAGAACTTTCTCTTGTCATTAGGGTAGGGGTAGATGTATCGGAAGGAATTCGTCATAGTTTAGTATCGTTACAACTATGCCTCGCTTACAAGATTCGAGTGATATTAGCGACTGCACCTGGGGCACGAGGCGCTTTGCAACGTGAAATAAGTAAATTTTCAACTATTCCGTTGTCCACAGTTAACCGTGTGATTACACAATTTAAACGCAAAGAAAAACAACAGTGGAGCCGAGACCAGGTCGTGGCGGACCTTCTGAAAGAAGTAAAAGGGTGCTTGTGCGCGAAGTGTTAAGAGAATCGCGAAAAAGTACAGCTGAGCTTGCTGCAACTTCACAGAAAAGTCAGCGCACCGTTCTGCGATACCTCCACAGTGTGGGGATGTATAAAAGGGTGGCAAAGGAAAGGCCTCTCCTTAGGGCGTTTCAGAAACGGCGCCGAATGGCTTGGGCAATCGAAATGCGAACGAAGCCCGAAGAGTTTTGGCGGCCTGTCATTTTTTCAGACGAAAGCAGACACTGCCAATTCGGTGATAGTGGTCGTACGTGGGTATGGATACGTTCGTCACAGCAACTGGACAACAAATTTTTGCATCAGACGGTGAAATACGGCGGTGTGAACATCATGGTGTGGGGCGCGATATGATATGGTGGAAGATCGCAATTAGTAATCTGCGATGGAAATATAAATGCGGCAATATATATCCAAATATTAACAGAAGGACTACCACCGATATTCAACAACGCCATTTTATCTAAAGAAGACGCCACTTTTATGGAGGATGGAGCACCCTGCCACAAAGCAAGAACAACAACCACATGGAAAGAGTAACAGGGGATTCGGATTTTACCATAGCCAGGCCAATCACCAGACATGAATCCGATAGAGAATGTTTGGCACATAATCCAGACAAATATGGCGAAACGACCCCCAAAACCCAGCAATAAGAAAGAATTCGTGGCAGCTGTTACAGAAGAGTGGTTAAATATTCCAGAAGACACCATTAATCATTTAATAGATTCTATGCCACGACGACTCGCAGCACTTCACGCAAGTAAAGGTGGATCGACAAAATAGTAGTCTAATTTAAAAATTTTAAAATATTTTGTATATATAACGAGAATAGAATCTTTTTTTTATTAGTAGGTGTCTATTTTATTCTGTCACCCTAGTGTAAATGTTTAAAAACGCATGCGTGGTAACTTTTACAATCAGGCATCATTTCGATCTTAATATTTACATTGAGCAAATGTAACATGCAAAGGGGGCCGTTGAGCATATTTACTACGTGTATACATTTTTTAAAGGACAAATGTTATATCCGGAATATGTTGTTGTAGACTTCCGCGGGCGTTGCTTTCATTTAAAGAATTTAAGTTTCCGGGTTGAAACACGTCGTAATTGCATGAGTCTGCTCATCTCTATCGCTTTCAGTCGCATGGAGTTTCTTCTGGGCTGCGAGACGCAAAAACCTCAGCAAATATAACATTCACAATATAAACTGCCAGTTTTTACACCTTAGACTAATTTTTTAAATCACTTGGTTTTGAAAATTCTAATTGCCTCCGCAAATTCAAGAAGCACCGTTTGTAGTCGTTTTGTAGCCTCCAATACATAGTTTGCCAGTGAAGTGTTCATTCAATAGTTGGTAAAGTTGCATTCCAACCGGTTCAAAAATATCAGGGTTATAAGTTTTGAGAGTGTATTTGTAAGGAAAGTAATTAAAAACTTTTGACATTTAGACCCAGTATCACATTTATTCCACTTTGACGATTACCCCATTTTATCTTGTATTAGTAAATATTTTCTTTTCATTAACAAAATAGCAGAATTGCTCGATGGTCTAGTGGTAAGAGGACCTGCTTTTGAGGCATGAATCCCGTAAGAACCCGGGCTTCGAGTCCTGTCGGGCATATATTAAAATATTTGCTGACGGGTCCGTTACGTCTCCCGGACCACTGTCTACATACAAAGCAACACTCTAGCAATTACAGCAAACAGAATGAGCTGCTCACCACACGAATAAAAAACCAAAGTAATGCTAAAAAGAATATAAATCACAAGATTTATGTTTTGTTTTTACTTGTTCTTTTATTGATTGATGAATTGTAAATTTGTACCTAGATATCGTACAAAATCGCACAAATTAAATATTTGGCCAAATCTACAACGATGAAAGTACAGGCAAAAGCGATAAGAAATTAAATTGGATATATTTAAAATATAGAAACACAAATTTAAAAGGTAGTTGTGCCCGAGAATGGTTTATAATGGTTAAAAGCTTTAATACCACCGCCCGAAGAAGAAGCCAATTTCAGCAGAACGTAGGATAATACCTCGAGATATGAACTTTTGATAACTACGGATGAATAAATAGTAAAAATCTAAATTAAAATCAATTTGCTAACAGAAATGAGTCATGAAAAAAATTGTTTAATACATATTAAATAAATGATCCGTCAGTTAAACACGGATTTAACAATATGGTGTGATTTTTTGGAAACGACCCATCTCAAATATTTCAGAATCTAAAAAGAATTTAAAAATTTTCAAAAGCACGTCTACTTTTAATTCAACGGGAAAACAGTTTGAAATATGAATTACATTTTTGACGTTTACAATTAAGTGCCCTCGAGTACCCCTGGAACGACTAATCGTTTGATACTTCAAATGAAAGCTTATTTTTATTAAGATATATGGTGATATATCACTTGTTCACTTTCTTTTTAATTTATCATCGAAAAATGATAAGTTTTGCTTCAGTAAGTCAGTACGCCTTTAATGCGATAATAACAATGAAGGAAAGGAGACAGTAACATTAGAAAAAATAACAAACAAGCAAATAACAATATCCATAATAACTGCCCAAAATGAACACCATTATTCTTCATGCAGTAGTAAAGCCGGTTTCTAAATTCTTGTCTTATCTTTTCAAAACGTTCATATCGTTGGTTAAGCCAGTTGCCAAAAATAATATCAACAACTTTTATTTTGTTTTTACGCTTTCTACGCCCAACATACTGTAAAATTGTACTACAATCCTAATAAAATAAGCTTTCATTGCAGGTACCACACGATGGGTCGTTCCATTTAAAATTTGTGAGGGGGCACCCTCGTAGAGGCGCAGTTTTAAGCGTCAAAAAATATAATTCATTCGTTGAGTTAAAGGTAGATGTGTTTTTTAAAATTTTTAAATTCCTTCTAGTTTCTGAAATATTTGAGGTGGGTCGTTTTTAAAAAAAATCACCCCGTAGAGGAATAATATATGAATGGTTCTCCAATGATGAACTTTTGTTTTATTTGTTTACTAAAAAAAAATACAACGCAAATGATATAGAACATTCTACATAAAAAGCAAAGGCGCACCACGAAGATCAGCATTCACTTTGATGTTCACTTACACCGTGCCCATCCGCGAAAGAAAGTTATTAGCCGCAATTAAACCAAACAGTAAATATTTTTGACAGACGCGTTACCAGTACTTAAACAATTAATGTAAACAACTGAATTTATTATGAAGTCACGAGCACATACTTTAAACTTGTTTCAATTGCTCAAATCTCGTACAATAATTTCTATAAACACTATACATCTATGTTACAAGCCACATATTTTTCTGCAACGAAAGAAGTGGCGTGATCATTTACAAACTTTGAAAGTTGTTGAGAAGTAAATTTTGAACTAACGTTAACATTTATTAAGTCGAGAAACTGTTAAACATTAAATAAAAAGCCGGAAGCATGCGGTAGCCTTGTAGAAATAGTATCCGCAGTTAACGTAGATCATAAACTGTACCGCATCGTAAGTTATCGGTACTGCATTATATTTTGTTTTTACTTTTCTTGTATTAAACGGATTCATTTGCGAGACGTGCACGCTGTTGAGATAGTGGCTGGATGTCAAGAGAAATTTCTTATTAAAATATTGTTCGAAATTTCATATCTTTTTCTTATAAAACAAATAAACTTATATATTTAAAGCAAAACCTTAAATAAAAGAACCCACTACAAAATATATATATATCAATTTTATTACCACCTCTGAGAAATTACAAGAAAAAACCTAACGGCGGTGTTATGTACTACTTGCAAATGTCTTTACTGATACATCGTCACAGTACATAGCATTTGTTTGTACTATTTTGAAACATATTTATTGATACATCTAGATAGCACATAGCGTCTTTTTGCATCACACTGTTTGACACGCTTACATGCTACTGCACTGTACAACACTCATACGACATTGGTTGGCCGTAACAAACAAGGTAGAACAGGCGGAAACGAAAACATGAATTAAAGAAAAAACGGAGCTCTCTCTGGGCTAAACAACACAAGAATTTCAGTGTTGATGACTTGAAAAAGGTAAAAATTATGTATTTTATTTATTTATTTTCTCCGCATTTAATAACAAATAAAAAATTGGCGCAGTGGCACAATGTCCTCAGTATGTTGGAAGATGGACACTATAAAAACCACGAAGAGTAGAGGATCCACTTTCTGTAATGATATAATTATGAATTCTAAAGTTCAGACTCAGTGCATTTTATAAAGAAACTATAAACCAAAAACAATACGAAAACATTTTAAAAGATTATTTGTATACACTACCGTACAAAAGAAAGAGACACCTCGATAAATTTAGTAGAAAGGAAATTTAAGAGAAAATTACCGCAATGTAAGTAATTATATTTTGCGATAAATGTTTAATATTTTGTATAGCTATCCTTATTTTTGATAGTCTCTTAAACGAGCCTAGACACTACCATCCAGTGTTATATATGTTCCATAACTTACGTAAAGTCTTTGGTACCCTTTCAATCTTTTTGCGGTCAAAATAATCCCAAACATATTCGATAATATTTAAGGCTTTATGGCACCCAGACCATAGTGCGAACTACTCCGCCCTCTTATAACTGACTTAAATCACCAACGACTGTATAATTACAAAGGTTAGAATTACAATTCTAAAATCAATAGCTAGGAATTAAATTTGTTATATTGATTTTTTCCCTTAATCAAGCTGCTTTCAAAATATTCAATATATTCAGAACACCATAAATATTTCAAGTCTTATATTGTTTAACTAAAGACATAATATTATAAATTCGCTGTATACGATAACCAGCAGGCATTCCATAATCACATTTTCTAAGTTTGCAAGAATTTATTTAACCGCAATAAATATCAATGCAATTTCTATCAAGCTGTATGAATTGCAACCAATAGGGGACCAGATCCCTTCGTAAAAAAGATGTGTTCTACAGATATTTATAGACGGCTCGTTGCTTGCTGCATGTTGAACTAACCAATCGCCGAAATTACCGTTCTATTTATAAATATTTGAATCACAGATTCAAAATATTCAAAAAATCGAAGGTAAATATACCTTATTTCATTACTGGTTTTTTTGAGTAGGTTCGCTATTAAACCCACGATATTTACAAGTTCACTCTATATATGTTTACACATAATCAGTTTAGTAGGGATAATTATAGTTATTTGCTGAAAATTTTCAATTACGGATAATACGTTAGAGACTTGTTGATTGGTATTTCACGTTAATATCGTTCTAATGGGATCCAGATAATTCGAGATCATTATTCTAAACTAATGCTGACTACGTTTAGCGCCAAACTAAATAAATTGATGTGTACTACTACACTGAATTCAATTAAATTGCAGAAAGAAAATTGGAGATATGCATTAAAATACAAACGAGGAATAAATTGAGCGATGCTAAAATAATGAAGCTGTTGAAACGTGTAAATTCGAAGTGGAAATTGCAATCGTGAAGTGCAAAATACATTTCTATTTGCGCAAATTAAGGGTTCTTTGCTTAATTGAAACTGGCATTTAAATAATTACACCCCTCCCACGGTAGATGCATCTTTTGAAATATATAAACACGTGCAGTTCAAAATCTCATCTCTGCCCAACTGCTTCTCAATGCGTTTGCTTAAATTAAACCGTGATGTAATCCTTACATGGTTCACGGCTGTTGGGAAAAACACGCAATACGAAAATGTAGAACAGAAAATAAGCGAGAAATGACGTATAACGCAAAGATGAGGTTTCATCAAATGTTACGTTCCTTATCCGAGATACTAAAGTAAATGGCCGAATTCACAGGGCATTAACCCGTTTGTTATAGGAGATAGGATATAGGCAAATTTAGCAAAGTTGTTAAATATAGTTTTCGCAAACAACAAATCAATTGATATCGGAAATAAATTTCATATTATTATGACAACTTTTTGTATACTTCGCCAAATGGATCTTTAGGTGCAAGTCATTGTTTCATGACATAAGGAAAGATCTCTGGCTAACCTACCTAATCCTTATTTAATGTCCATATCAAACATTCACGCGCAGAAGATACATACATACATACATATGTCTGATGACGTGCGTCTAAAAGTCCATTTGACGAATAGTATACAATACATTCGATATATATTGAGACGAATGTCATGTTCGAGGTCATCGTGTATGGAATAATATTTCCGGGTATCCGACCGCGTATGATGTTTAGGCTAAGTTGACGTTTTAATATACATACACATATACATGTATAACTATGACACCTTCGTTGTCGTTAAATATGTATATATATATAAGACGTCTGAAATTTTCGCGGATACTGATACCGTTGTTTCGAGTTTCTTTTCGCGTGTTAGTGTTTCTGTCCTGAGAAAGACCGGTGCTACGTTTCGGTAGAGTCTAATCTATCATCTTCAGGCGTTAGTTGTTGGCGGACTTTGCCTGTGTATGACTCGTCGTTTCATTTCTATTTGACTCGTAGCAAATCAGTAGACACGCAACACGCACTTAGAAGACGACTCAAATACAGGTGGAACGACAAGTCACATGCAGTTAGACAAACTTCGCCAACGACTAACTAACACCTAAAGATGGTAGATGAGGCTCTACCAAACCGTAGCACCGATCCTTTTCAGACCAGAAACACCAACACGCGGAGAGAAACCTGAAACAACGCTATCATATAGAATGCTAGAACATTTAGTAGGGAAATATTAGCATATGATGCAAAAAGATTGCGTGGAATATATAGTAATAAACTATGACAATATACATCAATATACATTTTTCTAACTTGCTTTATAAGTATCCTTTTAACAGGTTACGCATGTTATATCATTGTATTATTCAATCGGGACACAAAAGAAATAGATGTATATTTAAAAAAAAGAATTTAATGATGTTCTGGCGTTTCTCTAACCGCTAGAAGTAAATGTACACATCTAGAATGTTTGTTGTGCACAAAAGGTTACCATACAAACGTGCAGTTTATTTTCAGAAATTACTGAAGTTGCAAAAAATATACGTAAAAACAGTAAACATGATATTTTCGTTTTTCCAATATACCTCAGCTGATTTTTGAAAACCTTGAAACCCTTTGTTTGATTATTTGTCAGATATAAATTTAACAACTTTCCCAAATTTAGATTTACACTCTATATACCATAACAGAAAAAGATTTAATAAACACAAGTTCATCTCTCGATGTATGTAATCACGTCATGTATCAGTGGGTAGATGATTTGTCGTGAAGAACGAGAATTCTGCAGAAGATGGCAAAGGTTTCGGCGGAAAATTTTGATATATGAAGTTGTAATAAACAAGAACACAGTAGAATACCTTAGTGTACTTTGGACTGATCTATGTTTTTAAATACATTATTTTAACTTTTAATTATAATATAAAATATACGCAGTGGGATAAATAAGTTCCGAGTCTCGAACCACATGTGAGTAACTAGTAGCGCCATCTTTGTGTTTAAGTCGACATTTGAAATATGTCACATTCTTTTTTCCAATAATACTAGTATTGTTTCAATCGATCAATAAATAGCAAAGTTTCCAAAATTCCGAAACAACTTTCAAAATTCTTCCAAAACAACTTTTGTGTTGATGTTGAAATACTAACATGGGACACAGAGCAGCAATTAAATTTCTCGCAAAACTTGGTAAAAGTGCATCAGAAATATTTAAGTTGATACAGTAAGTATACCGCAATAATTGTTTGTGTAGAGCAAATGTTTTCTGTTGCATAAATGTTTTTTTTGGAAAACAGAGAAAGAGGTTAGAAGATAATCGTGAAGGAAGTCCAATTTCAGTTCAGAAAACTAACATGATCGAAAAAGTACGTGGTTTTATTGAAAATGATTGCAATGATTCGCTGAAAATGATAAAGGATTTAAACATCAGCAGAGAAACGATCCGAATCATTCTTCACTAGGATTTAGGCAAAACAAAGGTCTGTACAAGATTTATTCCACACACTTTGATGGATGGCCAAAAACGAGTGCGTGTCAATCATTCCACAAAAATTATTGCAGCCGCCAGAAATGATCCGAGTTGCCTAAAAACAATTGTTACGGTTGACGACGGCTAACATAGTGCTGTCAGTATGGTCCAAAAAGCAAACGTCAAAATATGGAAGTCGACAAGTTCACTACAAGCCAAAACAATATGGAAAGGTCTATCAAAAATCAAAACAGTGCTCATTACATTCCTCGATGGCAAAGGAATTGTCCACGGGGAAGTCGTTCCAACTGGACAAACAATTACTGATGAATATTATCTTGAAGCTGTAAAATTGATCCGTCGTATTCGATCCGAATATCGCGATCCAGAGAGCTGGAGTCTGTTGCACGATAATGCACCTAGTCATATCTCACACATTGTTCGTCAATTTTTGGCTCGAAATTAAGTCGGTGTATTGAATCATCCGCCGTATTCACCTGATTTACCACGTGCGATTTCTCCCTATTCTCTAAATTAAAATTCAAATTGAGAGGATGTTTTTTAAAAAGATTTCAACCATCAAAACAGCTACAACACAACCACTAGAGGCAATTCCACAAAATCAGCTAAAACACTTATTTCAATCACTGTAACAAGTATATTGAAAGTAGAGGAGAATATTTTGAATAAAAAAAATGAAAAATATTCAGCTTTCTAGTATCAATGATTTTTCCCACGGTCAGTCTCTAAACTTATTTGTCGCACTGTGTACGTTTGCACTTTTTTAAGTATAAATAATTGTGGATTATAGATATATCCAAAGAAAACTTTTACAAGGCTCTTTTGAATCAGATATGTAGATGTAAGTAAATAACCATAAAAATTGCTTTTGTAGATAAGTTGATGGTGATAAAATATTGTTTGGAAAAGGAAATAAAACAATCCGAACAGAGTATTATCTAACACATGGGCTGAAAAGTCCCGGGCCTAACACATTGATGACGCTAGTTTTATTGCTGTCACCTTTCTCTCAGTTAGTACTAACCTTCAAAAGACAGCTGTTAAAATTTCATGATATTCTATTCATTAGTTTGTGAGTTATTGTGCTAAGAGTCACGCTACTTTTGTTATTTTCAAAACAATGGATCAAAAACAATTTCGTGTTTTAATTTTACACTGCTTCTTGATGGGAAAAAATACCGTTCAAGCGAAGCAATGGCTTGAAAAGTGTTATGGGGACTTCGCCCCATCAGAAACAACAATAAAACGTTGGTTTGCTGACTTCAAACGTGGTCGTAGAGACACCGATGATGCAGAACGCAGACGTCCAAATGAGGCGGTGACACCAGAATACATCAAAGAAATCCACAAAATCGTTTTGAATGATCGAAAAGTGAAGTTGCGTGAGTTAGCTGACATCGTAAGAGAGATATCAAAAGAACGTATTGGCTTTATATTGCATGAGCATTTGACTATGAGAAAGCTCTGTTCAAAGTGGGTGCCGCGTTTGCTCACTGTTGACCAAAAACAAGAACGTGTTGATGATTCTGAGCAGTGTTTGGCCATGTTTAAACGTAACAAACCGGAATTTTTGGATGTTAAATGGATCAATCACTTCACTCCGGTATTAAAACGATCGTCATCTGAGTGGACAGCAACTGGTGAACCTCGTCCAAAGCGCCCGAAAGCACAACAATCGGCTGGAAAGGTTATGGCCTCGGTATTTTGGCATGTGCGTGGTGTAATATTCATCGACTATCTTGAGAAAGGAAATACCATCAACAATATTGAATATTATATAGCATTATTGGAGCGTTTGAAGGCCGAAATTGCAAAGAAACGACCGCATATGGCAAAGAAAAAAATTTTGTTTCATCAAGACAATGTACCGTGTCACAAGTCAATCAAAATAATGGCAATGAAATTGAACTTCGAATTGCTCCCACATCCACCGTATTCGCCAGATTTGGCTCCCAGCGACTACTGGCTGTTCGCAGACCTCAAAAAAATGCTCGCCGGTAAGAAATTTCGCACGAATGAAGAGGTGCTGAAACTGAGGCCTATTTTGAGGCAAAAAATAAATCGTTCTACAAAAATGGTATTGAAATGTTAGAGCGGCGCTGGAATGATTGCGTTGCTCTTGATGGAGATTACGTTGATGAATAAAGCTAATTTTGAACCAAAAAAACCGTGTTTTCTTTGTTAGGCCTGGGACTTTTCAGCCCATGTGTTATATTACGTCTTCCAGTAGGAATTAATAGCCGGACCGTAAAAAAAAGAGCGAAGGCATAGGCATACTTCCCTTCTCTCTTCTTTGCACCGTTCGGGTATTAACTAGAAAAACAGAAGAGATCACATCTTTGAAAACTCCTTCATGACATTTCTCTCATAATCTGATTACTACAGTAAAATAAAGTTGATAAAGGAGCTTTGTTGCAATCTTTTCTAACTTATTTATATGAAACTTGTGAATTGTGTCCACTACTTTCGTTGTTCTGCGGTTCTTAGATCGAGTAATGGTGGATTCATATTTTTGTCCATATTTTGAAAGCAATCAAAATATTTGAAGAATGTAAATCAGTAAAGCAACTTGGAAATTATTACACTACATCAAGTCGTTTTTAATCATTATGTATATTATTACACAATATTGTTATTAATGGCCACAATCGAATATTGCGTTATATTATTGATGATATGAGGTCTGCTAAGTGTACGTTTCGATTTTAATTTCTCAATTTTCTAAAATCGTATCGCAGAGCATACTGATATTTTCAAGAGTGGAAGCAGAAACGTGTCTTCTAGTGTGACCTTCGCTTTCGATATCTGTTCCGCCATTTTTAAATTTAACAATCGGAAACTTTTAATTAAAGATAGTATGTAACACAGTTTCCTAAAATACGTAAATTTACTTATCTTTACAGAAATTTACGGTGGGGTATCAGCTACAGGAGAGAATGTATCTAATTTTAGAGAGTTGTATTAATTCGTTGGGAAATTGAAGTATTCCGCAGCTATCAACTACTATTCGGGTTATAATATTGACAAAGCAATTAAGAACATTTATTTTGTTAAGAATGAAGATGTTAAATCATTCAACAAAAAGCACCTAGAGATTTCAAGTTATTCCAGAGAACAGATGACTGATTATTTGTAACTATAAAAAAAATCGTGAACGAAATAAGAACGATAATATGTGATGTAACATGTCATATTCTATCTAAGTATTTGCCAAACAATATACTATACTTTCTTTTGCTTATGAGCTAATCATCTATCAATACTTTTTTAACGTTCCAGTCGAACTACATAAGCATTCCAAATTTGGCGGCATTCTTAAACGCGCAGCAGTGCTGTCAGCAACTCTTCAATACGAACTTTGGGATAGATTTCGTGCTCTACTGCATCAGCGGTCAAAACTTCAGGAAAGCGGTACGATCGATTTTTTGCGCACGACCATTGAAACGAAGAGATACCGCCATAACAGGTTAGTATTACGCAACAGTCGAGTTTAAGTTGAATAGAGCGCAAATATATATAAATCGAAACTTTGTAACAACGTTTTAAAGAATAGAATCAATACTAGAGCTGTATATGTGTACAAAGGTGTAGAATAAAAATAAACTAATCGAAAGTAAACTTCAATGAAGGATAGTAATCTAAATACAAAAGTTGCCGAACGGATTTTTTACGTTTGTACTGCAGCTACAGAAAGAATTTTTAGATATTTTAAGATGAATGTAAACGTGAAACTTGTTAAATACAGGAAACACTTCGTAGTATAGTTTCTTTTATGCTCTTCTCATTGAATAATTACTAGCAGCTTGTTTTGCTTGCAGATTCATTGTAAATACGCTTTTCGCGGTTTCGTTGAAAACGAATTTCTATTTGAAAAGTTATTTTAATAATTATGAAAGACATTCACTATCAGTAAGTTACATATTTTAAAACATACTTGTTTACATCTATATTTTTTCAGGTATGTACAAATACTTATAAAACAAACATGAAATTATTTAACTAGGATGTAATGGATCGTTATGCGGGTAATTTATTTTAAGCTAACTTAATTTTTAAATGATCATGGAATAATTCATGAACTTGAGTGAGAACAGCGACCGAATGAAAACTGCTGCAGATACATTAAAAATATTATAAAATTTAACTTCTTCTTTAGCAAACATACACTTTATAAGCCGTATCCTTATTTAATAAAATAGTACCTAATCTTATTGCAAAACATATCTCTATGCCTTATTTTAAAGAATTTAAGTTTCGGGTTTGAAACCGCGTTGTAATTGCATGAGTCTTGCCGACGTTTCGCTCTTAATTGCACGGAGCTTTTTTCCTGAGCTGCTGCATGTCGTATCGCTGCTGCGAGAAGAAATCTCACGTCGGCAGATTCATACAATTACGACGCGGTTTCAACCCGGAAACCTAAATTCTTCAAATGAAAACAAACACCGCGAAAGTCCACAACATACCTGTATATGCTTATCTATTGCGGAGAAAGAATTACACAAGTCCATCCTGCATATTTTTTTGCCCACATAAGGCACTTGCCGAAATTCTTGACCAATATTCCCTACTTAACTCTCCCGGCGATCCTTTAAGCCAACCTTTTAAGGAGTGTCAGCAGCTGTGGCACAGATCGGTCGGTTTCGTTCTGATTTCGGTTTCTTTTCGCATCGTTCAGTTTTCTTAAACCGCTCTAGACTGTTCTACACAGCACATTTATAGCAATAATTTTTTTTCGCAATTACGGCTCTATGAGTACTTTTGTTGAAAGCGTTGAACACAAGTTTTTCTCTCATTAAAAATATGTTTGCATTTTAATTAAGGCTTAACACATATTTTTCAATATGGTCTTAAACTTAGACCAGTAACGTAAATGCAATATTAGAAATATAGAATTACAAAATATGGGAAGGTCAGAAATTAGTGTTTACTAAAGGAAAATGATATTTGATATCTTCTGTAACAGGATTTAGTCCATGCGCAAAGCAAGTTAGGCAAATTAATTCGGGTAAAAGATTTTTTTATTGTGAGCTATTTTCACGGTATATGGCGCAGCGTCTGTCAGCAATAACAGAAATTTTTCTGTTGGTATCGATTCTGGTAAAAAGGAAGTTGCCAGTTTTTTTTTTTTTGTATATATTTTGTTAACGTCAGACTATTTGTCTTCTTAAATTGTTTGGACGAAATTAAATAAGATTTGGTAGGAAGGCATACACTAAGTATGTATACTCATCATTAAATAAATTATTGTCCCGTACTATCAGTAGTCTCGCCTGCATATAAAGGTGATTGTTTCCAACAAGCTTCTTAACACTATTCAATTTTTCTGTATAGCCACCGTAAACCTTTTTTTGTCGTAATATGCTCTCATCGGGAGCATTATGTTTCCTGTACTCTTACAGAAATAAGTTGATATTCAAATTGCTTCATGTATATAGAAGAATATCTTCAGATAATATTCGACACTAATTTTTCGTAAATTCTTCTTGACTTTTTGGAAGTTGATATGTAATTCTGGGTAAGGTACAATCCATCCAGTCACAATCACTATTTTGGGCCAATATTTGTTAAACATACCACATTTTATGCAGATTGAGGAAAATCTTTGTCGGTAGTCTATTGGTCGATAGTTTGCTGATAATAAAAATATTACTGTATAAATTGTTTAATCTTCTATCGTGATATCATAAAGTTTCTAGGACGAAAATGAAATAGAAAATATATGTATGTCTGAACTTAAACCAGTTATTATAACGTAACGGTTTTAAAAATTGTTTAGACAGTGACATTGACTGCGATCAATTAGTATGTTAGAACAGCTGAAAGCAGGTTTGAACGTCGAGTTTGAAAAAAATCAAATATGGTTTACAATACAGTGCAAAAAACGTGCATGATTGAAGCCTATGTTCGAACTGGAGTGCAAATTAACGGAATTTAGGTGTACAGCCAGTGTGCATGTTTCGATGATGGTACAGAGTTAGCTGTAATTTCCAAAAATGTTTGTGTCTTATAAATCACGTACTGATAGACCAACTGTTTGTTCGGAAGAAGTTATAAATGATGTGCGTCAACAGATGGAAAATGCACCCACGTCTTTCTCAAGAGATTGAACTTACTTATGGAACACACCAGAAAATTGACATATTTGTTCATTGTTATTTTGACGATGGCACTGTCAAAAATAATTTTTAAAAGTCAAGGTTCTGTTACGAGTATGATAATATGGCTTAAGTTCAGACATATACATATTTTCTACTTCAATGCTATCTTCGTCCTAGAAACTTTATGACATCACGGTATATAGGCGCCGTTATTTGCTGTATCGAATACAAAAAAGACCAAAATTAAAATGAGTCCAAAAAAGCGGTCCGTATTTCCCCTAAAATATGTTTTTTAATTAAAGCAAATACGTAGTAACGAATACTATATACATATGTTTTATGAGACACTCTAGATCATACTAAATATTAGCAGTAGCAGTTGATGATTTTTCAACGTACATAAACATTTTATACATGTTTTAAACTAAAGTTTTGACATATCAATTCAAAGGCTTTTTTATTTTAATTTAGCATCCAATTTCAACAAGATCATATTATAAATCCCTTGTTAAGAGATTATAAAATAAAATAAACTAAATGCGTGCATAAAATTAAAGTCGACTATTTTTAGTAATTTACATTTGCACTGAATAGAATAGTTTGAAAAGTAAGGTATAAAATAGTGAGATATTGGAATCAATCTAAATATTTAACTTTGACTTGAATGTGAAGCAGTACATCACTTGAAGTCGTATGAGTTAGATAATGGTAGCGGTAGAGAGAACTCAGTTTATCGCTTGAAGTAAGTATTTGCTATTGAATAGTAAAAAAGAATAAACAAGAAGTGCCTTTGATGAAAAATAAAAGTGTTATATTTAGTGTAGTGGCGTTTATCGCTTAACCTGAAAATGTGTAAATTAGAGTACTTGTAAAATATACACTTAGGATTTGCGGCAATTATAAAAATTCTATTCAAAATAAGGGTTTGAATAGTGTATTCATTTCTCATTATTCATGAATGTGATCTATTGAAGTATCTAACTTGTTTTATTAATGCCAAAGGTTTCAAATTGTATCATCTTCAAATCACTTGCAGGTACTTTGTCATCTTGACCATTTTCCTTGGAAATTATGTTTGAAACAGATCGGACTGTTTAGCCAACATACAATGGTAGACAAAATAATACGTGTATATAGTCAGAATGGCTAAATAGTGTTTAAAAAATAGCATTTATGTTTCACTATAAGAAAAATGTAATACATGAACCACAGAAACAGTTTATTTATTCCAATTGAAAAATGAATGAAATATAAACCAGAAACTTGAAGCAACTTCATATCTACACAACATCAATTCTACTAAACGGGATTTATTCAGAAATAACTAAACATTATATTTTCAACTTTCATAATAAATCTTACAGATTATTGGTACCAGTCTCCTTCAAAGTACTTCCGTCTTTTATTCACACACTTTTCCTAGTCGTGTTTCCACTCACCAAAGCATTCTTAGAAAGTGTTTTGAGAGGTTTTTCAATGTCCATCACAAATTTGCTTTAATGTTACGTATGGTCTCAAAACGGCGATCTTTTAACACTGACTAGAATTTAAAAGTAATAAGAAATCACAAGGAGTCGGGTCTGGCGAGTAGGCGAAAACCTGATGAATTGATAAAGGAGAGAGAGCAGACACATTGTCATGGGGAAGAAACCATGAATTGCTTCACCGGAACTCTGGTCTCCTTTTGCGAACCCTTTCACGTAAGTTCACGGTTATACTACCCACGCTTCAGTGTTTAACCTTCAGACAAAAATTCAAAATGCACAGTTCCATTAAAATCGAAAAAACAGTGAGCATCGCTTTGACATGGGATCGAAACTGACGTGCCTTTTTTAAGTGTGGAAATCCTTTGCCAACACAATGTGGTACCTGAACGTTTATCTCAATGATGTAGCAGTAAAAGCAGCTTTCATCTTTCTTTTCCTAGTTTCACGTGAAATTTTACGAAAATCGCAAATTACATACAATAATCGTAAAGAATACTGAAATACTTTACACTCAAATAACAATAACACGAGAACGAGATACCAGCAATCCAAAAACTTATGCGGATATGCAGAAGATTTTTCCCGATATAATGTCGCCAGCATATGGCGCAAAAGTTCCTCTGATGCCGTGTGATTCGAAATGTTCGGTTATTGACCAAACAAACCTCACTCGTACAATGCCTTTCTGTTTCAAGTTTTTTTCACAATTCCAGTCTACTTAAAATGTTTAATACACTTCCAAAGATTTAATTCAAGTTCGGTGATTATGTTGGTGAAGTTATAATATGTTTGCCTTTCTCTAAAATCTAATTCTTTAGGTACTACAAAATGTGTTTAAAATCAGTATCACGCTGATGTTTCCACATTAGAGGCATGTTCTTTTAGCAAAGAAAAACGCTATCTTTTCTAACATATTCCGATAAATGTTCCACTCAAAGTAATTAACAGATATTTTGTCAAAATGATAATGAATCCGCGCATGAGTTTTATGATTCCCACAAACAGCCTTAAACACTTGGTATGGACGGGATTATTGTTGAACTTAAGGTATTATATAATGACATTTTTCCGTGTCATTCCAAGCATATTCCATCGAATTACTATCTGGGTAACCATTTGATCATTCCTTTCACTCTATAGCAACGTAATGCAACCAGCTGTTCACGATATTTGCTCGACAGCGCCCAACATCATTGCCCATAAAAATTACCTGTTTTCCCATTGCTGCCTAATACTGCCCAAGAACAATGGGCCGCGGAATCTCATCCAGATACCTCTTGCCAATAAGAGCTTATTTTTCTATTAAATAAAGGCCGCTGTTTTCTTCAGTACATATCCCGACCAATACTATCACATCTCAGCCCTCATACTGGATCCTTTCCCGGACAAATTGTAGGATATTAAGTGTACTGGGTTCACGGCAAATCCGAATATGTCTATTATCTAGTTACACCGTGAACTTGGATTCATCCCTAAAAAATACTCGTCCCCATTCATTATGATCCAATTAGTATGTTCATTAGACCACACCCTAAGAACTCCTTCATGCTGCACAGTAAGAAAATATAAGTCAACGATTTTCAGGCATGTAAGCTAGAGCTATGCAAACGATTTATACGAGCCAGTCAACACATGTGTCGATCATCTCTTGGTATTGTTGATATTGGCCAACCTTTTTAAAAACCAATTTAAAGTTTAGAAATTACACTTTGACTCGCGTCGAAACATTCAACAACACATTATTGTATTCTTGTTGACTAAGGACTTCTAAGCCTTTATATCTCACAGATCGTGGTGGTTCCATTTTAGACTACACTCAAAATTGCAAATTTTCAGTATTAATCATACCGACAAACCTTTAAATATTGACTAAAAGGCGTGTTGAAGCATGTTTTTATGTTATTCAGCGACTATCTATTAAATCATGCACCAACATATTTGGCTACTTATTTAAAATGGTCGAAACGATTATATAGAAATACTTGTAAGTGTTACATAAGCTAACACTACCTTTTACTATCATTTATGTGGAATATCCGTTAATTGTTTTGAGCAATGTATCTTTGGTGAATTTCCGTAATTAAGGAGGCCAACATGAAACGTAAATATACATCACCAAACCACTATAGATTGTGTTTCGAATTTATTTGGAGAGCAACATAAGTAATTCCTCCAACTTCTTGTCGCCATAAAATATGTTCTCATCTTGTCAATTGTTGTTTTTAGTGGATGAAAGAAGCAACGGTCTAAAACAGCCTAAAAATACTTACTGATATATGTAACGCTTTTCTTTACTCAAAAACACATCCTTTTAAAATAGAATAATAACACACATCCAGATGTGGAGAAGATTGATTCCAAAAGAAAGGTATACAAACTATGTTTCAGTCAGTACCGGACTAAATAGTGTGAGATTAAAGCAGAACTGTTTAAGTAGAATTGAATACTAAGTTTTATCAGCGGTACAGATATAACCAACGCCGTCCACATAGTAATATAAAATAAAACTTGCCATAGGTAATGTTATCTCTTTCATACTGCAAATTGTAAAAGATCGCTGCAACGTCAATATCGAGTCAGAATAGGATAAAATTTGATGAAAGGGTTTAGGAGGTGTAAAAATTTCTCCTCAATGCTACGTCCTAAGGTTAAAGACTGTTAGTGTACAAACGAAATTATGATCCAAAGCAAAGAGTAGGCAACAAAACGAAACCACATAAAGAGAAAAAGCAATTTAATAAAGATTGTAACTTTGAATTTGAAAACTCATTTTGATACGTCGCGAAAATTCTAGTTTCAACCAAAACTTGGCCTAACTTTCACACTCCATAATGTAAGGGATGCGCATATGGATACAAAAGCTAAACTTAAAGTTGAAGAAGATTGGTGAAAATTATAATAAATATGCTAATCTCTGCTTAAATTTCCATACGTTAGCGCACCTTTATTAAATTTTCAGCATAAAGATTTCATGCATTGTGGCAGATACACGTTATATTAAAGTATATCCTGTAGAAAACCACATTTAGCCAGAAAAGGGGAAAATTTAAACAATACAATTATTTTATTACCCTAATCAAATATAAATTTACATTAAAATTTCTAGAAAATTATTTAATTGGTCTTATTTACTTTGTGAAGTTATTAATAACCGAAGTTGTTTTGAGTAATGTAATTCAATTTTGTAATACATACATTGTTACAAGAAACCTAATATGCGTTTTTATTATTATTTAATTTTATTTCAGTTCAAACACAAAGTATGCGATATGGTATCTACGGACGTATCAAGCATAAAATAATAATTCCATTTGGCTCAAATTAAACTTATTCATTTACATTTCTTTTCCATGTCACTATACATACTCACTAAAATCACTAGTGTTAACCGAAACCATAAAAGGTTCGACTACCTCATCAATTGACCATGCAATTCAGACACTCTTTGTTCTACCTTAATAACATATTCAACACCTTTTTTTTGCTAATTGGTAGCAACATTTTGATTTGTTTATAACAGGTCTTCTCTGCCAGTGTAAACATTATTTTAGATCACATTAGCTCAACAGCATTGAGCTTACAATGGTATAACGGCAATTTGAAAACAGTCTCACCATTACTTTTGGCCATTTCATCAATTACATGATAATTGTGTCCATCTTTATTGATACGAATCAAATAAAGGAGTTCAGGTCGAACCATATTGATACCATAGGTGAAAGTTGGTTTTAATTAAACCTGTACATGTTACTTTCTTGATACTGTTGTGGGTACTATTCTGTTTTAGGACTATGGTATGCAACATTAACGATAATAATGAGAGCGTTGCCTAGACATAGTTTTAATACCCCAATTCTTTGAAAACAAAAGCATTCATTTGCTCATGATGATTAGTTTCTTTTCCTTGTCGTAAAAAAGGAATAAGTCGCTTGCTACAAGACCTTCCCCTGAAGGATTTCGCAATCCCGTATTTAATCCTTCTTTAAACCTCTGACGTCGATTCTAAATATCCTTATCTACCTAAGCTTTCTCCTCTGTATGCTTCTCATTTAACCAGATTTCATCAATCGATTTTTTCGTCTATACTCTCTTATCGTAATTAAATCCCTTCACCTCCACGTAATTATATCCTCAATATTGATATTAACTTACTTCAAATTAATATATTTCATGAATTTGTATAGTGTAGATTTGCGGAACGATTCGTTTATAGTATATCTTCATGTTGTTTTATTTAAGAAACCAAATTATTTGTTTTATAATGTTTTACAGTAACTAAATAAATAGTACTTAGAAGTGCTGTTTACAACATTTATAGCGCATCACAACAAGAAGGTCTAAACGGTAAACACTAAATGCAAATATTCCAATCAACTGATAAAAAATATAACTATCCATGAAACTTTTTTGTGATTATGTGTGGAAAATAGCTAATTATGAGTCATTTTAGCGTCCGATTTTAAAAACGCTTGTCCTAATTAAAAAACAGAGCATAGATAAATCATTCTTTAACCTTACAATAGTGCTAAGCTAGGCTTGCATTTAGAAAGTGGGATATAATTAAGGAGGTTCATCAAACACAATCTTTGTTAATAACTCTTTTAACGTAATCGTCACTTCATTTTTAATTGTGCTTCCTTACGTATTGCCTAAGTACGTTTACTAGAAATAATGCTATAGTCTCATCCGTTCAAAATTCTGCTACTGTAGACATGAAATTGTAAAAGTGCCCACTCTCTAACTTCCCAAAGGAAATTAATTCTAATAATTTCACGTAAAGCTGAAGCCTCTCAAACAACTTTTCACTCCTAAACTAGTAAGCAAAATCGCAAACAAGCACTTGGTGAATATATTTTACCATGAACTGGTATCTTCACATCTATCTTTATTTTAGTGTAAAAAGCCCGTAAACTTATATAAAATGCAAAAACCTAGTTCTTAGTTAACCAAAAAAGTTAAAATATTCCAAAAGCACTCTAATGCATAAACATTAAATTTTTAATATCTCTAGCGTCGTTGCTGAACGGAGTGGTTTCTTAAATCCCTAGATTTATAGAAGTCAAATTAAATTGTGCTAGAGCACGGAAGTTGTAGGAGGCGATATATAAAATTTAAAAAAAGACTATCTTTCCGTAAAGGGTTTCAAAGATGCCTAAGTTCTTTCATGAAGTTTGAAATAATTTTAAGATGCTATTGTTGATGCAAACATACCTTTTTGCTTGAGAAGTAGAACTAATGAAAGTTACTAGGAAAGCTTTAACTATTAATCGAAAGGGAATCAAACTTCTATACATACTGCTGATCTAAATGAACGAACGTATTGTTTAAATGAATATTACTTTACAGATCAATATACTTTCGATACTAGTGAAATACT
Source organism: Trypoxylus dichotomus (assembly GCA_023509865.1). Classification (NCBI taxonomy): domain Eukaryota; kingdom Metazoa; phylum Arthropoda; class Insecta; order Coleoptera; family Scarabaeidae; genus Trypoxylus; species Trypoxylus dichotomus. The sequence goes on along the minus strand of CM042074.1, from coordinate 37,764,612 downwards.
TCAAACTTTATACAAGAAATTATAATATTACTCAATATATTAATAAAATTATATTATTTTTACGCAATTGCTTCAACCGTAATGTTAACTGCATATCTTGGCTAATACATATGCTAAATAATAGTAATAAAAATTCTTAAAACTAGTTCCGAATTCGAGTAACGTTGGAATAGATGTTACAAAGGTTTGCAATATTTTTTACCCTAGTTGCAATATATATATAAGACTAATATGAATCTCCCTAAATATTTATAAAATAGTTATTAGTGTACCACAATATATTAGGTGTCACGAAACATATGAACGGTAGTGCATCTAATTTCTTCGCCTCGTTTGCTTGCTCCAGAACAAAACTATATCTAAAAGAGGCCAATCAGCAAATAGAAACTCTTAATTTATCCAATTTCTAAAGTACTCGAGTTATTTTAAGACGAAGTACTCTTCTACAACTAATGTGATAAGCTGGATACTGCAGCAGCTGTACCTATATTATGCTCACCCTACCTCACTGCACATCGTCACTAAACCGAATAGTGTAGAGATCGGATCCGAATTGTTTCCACGCTATTATCTTATAAATCTTAAAAAAACTGAATGTAGGGTGTTAAAGTCCTAAATGAGGAGGTATTTCCGTATTTAGTCTACACGACTACGTCAAATTAAAAGATAAATAGAAGGAATAGTGTAAGTCGCTTTGGATTCAAATAAAATTGTTTTCAAGTTTTAGATTTCATTTAGCCTACGATGTCCTTATATTAGCTGTTTTGAAATCGAAACAAATTTATTAACTAAATGAATAACTCACTTTAATTAATGATATCACACTAAACACGTTTGGTAATAGTCGACGATTACTAGAATATAACAGAAATTCCCAAGTTCAATTTAGAAAGTCCACAAGCCTTGGACTACTATGGTAGGAATTTTAAAAGCGAATGAATGTAAGCCAAAATTTATTCACAAATAGTGAGTCAAACATCGTCTTCTGCAATATAGATTATTTTCATTTGATTTAAATGGGGAACATTTTGAATGAAACACATGAGTTAAATTACATTTAAACTATACCACATACAGACGTGCAGTGTTTGCAGCATTAAGCGTTTGTTTGTCTTTCTGTGATACTGTTTTCGGTCTTCCGCTAAAGGTGGATGTCATACTTAATTATAGCATAAATCATAATATATAACTCAAACGTTTGTTTTGTTCGTTACACAGCGATATAGCTCACGGGGCTGCTAAGGAGGTGGATGATGGGTGATAAATAAAAAATAAAAACCTTGAAAATAGAGGTATTGATGCAACTACCAGGTATGCATGTATGACATGCGGATTTTTTCTTCTAAAAAAACATTTATACATTTTTCCCATCTTTTGGGCAATTTGTGAATACTATGCCAGTAAAAAACTTCCCCTTTTGGAGCGAATCGTTCATTGAGCATTTTTTTTACATCTTCGTATGAACCAAAGCCCTGCTCAACAAATTCGTAACCCATCGATGAAACAAGCGGTAATCGGAAAGGGCCAACTCTGGTGAGTAAACCGCATGGAGTACAACTTCCCAGCCGAGCCAATATGTCGCGAACCGGCTTTGCCGTAATGTAGCATTGTCATGAAGAAAAATGACTTTGCGTTACCTCTTTCGAAGTCTGGCCTTTTTTCAACCAGCGAACGGTTCAAATCGCTCGATTGTTGCTGGTAACGTTTTGTATTAACCGTTTCCCCAGGTTTAAATAGCTTATAATAGACCACGCCCCTTTGATCCCACCAAACACAGAGCACTGTCTTTCTACCAAAGCGATTCAGTCTTGAGGTCGATGTGGATGGTGCGCCTGGGTCTATCCATGATTTTTTCCGCTTGAAATTTTCAAAATAAATCCACTTTTCATCTTCTGTAATTATGCAATGCAAAAACGATTTACTTTTGTACCAAGCGAGCAAAATGACACATGTATTTTTGCGCTTTACCATTTGTCTTCTGAATCTTTCCCATCTCTCGTAGCCGATTGGAAACAGTTTGTTGACTAACGCCCAATTACTTGGCAAATTGCTCTTGCGTTTGCGAATCAACTTCGTCTAACAATGCTTGAAATTCCACATCTTCGTATTTTTCTGGCGGTTTTCCACGTTCCTTGTCTGCAGCATCAAAGTGACCGCGGTTGAAACGCCGAAACTATCATTCGTACGTATCTTGCGATGAAGCATGTTCACCGTAAGCTTCTCGAAGTAATTGGTATGATTCAGCGTCAGTTTTCTTCAAATGAAAGTAAAAAATGAATGCTGTCCGCGAATGCTCTTTGTTTGGTATAAATTTCAATATATTGTACACAACAACACAACATTATGTACACGCTTTTCCAATGTACCACTCGTGCGCATTAGGCACTTGTTGATGACACAACAAAATGGCGCAATATCAAACCTTTATAGCGCAAACTGTATTGGTGTCGCTCTGTTCTCTGAAATCCGCATTTCATACTTGTACACCTGGCATTAGGTGGTCAAAAGTCTATTAAATAGGGTTGTTAGCTTTCGAAATGTCAACAGCGTGCTAATAAAAATTCACTTCACAGAAAATGTACGTTAAATATTCACTGAAGAACGTATTTTTGACAAGATGGTGTACTAGCGCATAGAAAGAGTATACACTCGCGCACCCCATAGCGAGCGATGCAATTTTCTTTGGCATTTGTTTCTCCGTCAATGAGTCGTAAGATTTTCAAACTGATGACCAAGTCTATAAAATGTGAAGTAAAAGACTTAAATAATGTATCGGTTTTCTTGATAATTTTTTTCTCTATCTGACAGAAATGTTTTTGACTCAAGAGCGCCCAATTTCTAAAATAAGAAAAATCACGAAGCAAATTTTGTTTGACTCATTTGTAATCCATTCTTAAGTATAAAATACTTCTTTTTCCATTTGATGCCAACTGAATTTATAAGTAACGGTTACTGTACAACTTTATACGTGATATCTCTTAGATTTTTCGACACAAAAGATACAGCAAATGTGTATGTAAGAATTCTGTTATAGACGATCAAACCAAGCATTCATACTGGCTTTTCTGAAAACTTCAGCTGTCCGAATGCTCATCGGGAGAATTATTCTCTATTGAAACTTTTTGATTACTTTTTTATATCTCTGTTAAACTCTCTTCACTTTCTTTTGTACATTAATCAAATACTATTGATTGTAGCCGCCGAATTATTATTAAGTTATAAGATTTTTCGTACAAAACGCGCTTCTACGATACCTCTTAGAAAACTAATCTAGAGTTTAATTTACAGAAAGTAGAACACAGTCGATCGGCTCATCAGTTACATCCCGGAAGAGAAGAACGCCGGTTCCTAGCGACAATCAAGAAAGTGTAAGCACTCAGATAATAGCCATGAAAGTATTGTAAAGTCTTATAGTTACGTTTGACTGAATTATTATATACATTATACTATATGTGTATAGATATTTTATTTATTTTATAATTTATTAATTCCTTTATATTGTACATTTTAATGTTGACTGTGTACTTACTATTAGATAGAGGTATCTCTGCACTTCTGCTCAATAGGAACAATTCTTTGTTAATGTAATTATGTTAGTAATAGATCACACCCACAGTAAATGTAGAATATATGTGCGTTTAAATAATAAAAATACAATAGCTGTATATAACGAAACATTTCCCAATCGGCAATATCTGTGCAAAATAGAAAATCCAAGTTGATCGGGATCTTCTGCCTTTAAAGGACAACGCGACTCTGAATCAATACATCGTATTTATGCATTGTTAGATTTACATATTCTAAAATTTCTACATCGCAGCACAGGTACCTACTTGAATAAACACAATTCAATCGAATTCACAGTAGACTACTTCGAAGTCGCTTCATATTGACAAAAATGCAACTTCTTTTCTTGTATATTTCCATCACTTTGCTTACACCTACATACAGTTATTGGAGGCTTACGTCGCCATTGATCCGTATAAGGTCATACTAATTACTAGAGACCGAATTATATGTAAAGTGGATATATTTGATTTTACTTATTTATTATATTTTACGTCTATTTATAGATGTTTTACACTGATTGAAAGATAATTAACGCTAATTAACTTTAATTAGTGTAATACATCTACATATAGATCTAAGATATAATAAGTAAATAAAATAAAATATATGCACCTTGCATATAATCCGGTCTCTACTAATTACTAATATGCTCTAAAATTAATTTAAATGAAATTAGAGTGGCTTTTCAAAAGTTGGAAAGAATTTCGCTATGATGAATACATTGCGGGCTTCAGTCATATTTTAGAAACTTACTGTTAAAATTGTTCCGAAATCTGTCAATCTGTCTGATAGATAAGTTTTTACCATCGCTTGAACTAAACTAAATTATTTATTGCGTTTGTGTTAAATGAAGAAAAACAATTTTGTGTGCTGATTAAACATTATTTTTATGTGAAAAAACCATTAAAGAAACCAAGGAAATATACATACGAGGGCGACCTGAAATGTTTCCGGAATCGGCAAGAGTTGTCGCTCGAAGGTTGAAGTGGCTTGGTCGGCAAGGGCAACCTTTTCTATGGCAACTGTCTAAATTTCAGATATCTACTGTCAATAGCTGTTGCTTAGAGTGTGTTTTGTCTAGGAAGTCAGGCAGTTTCGCAAAAATGGATAAAATCCAATTTCGTGCAGCAATAAAACTCTTCTAGATGGCTGGGAAAACGGCCACGGAAATTCGAAACATTTGGTAGAGGTTAATAAAGAATTAACGTTAGGCAGAATTTTATCTTTTTTTCTGTCCAGTTTTCTGGTGGGTGGCGTCCAATTTCGGGCGTAAGTAAGAAGATTGAAAGTTGCAGGTAACCGTTCCTTTTCTTTGCATTTAAAAGTAAATTAACACAAAAGGTAAAGACATAATTTGCCTGCTAAAAAACCGGTATGTCTCCATAGGCTATAGTGTATAGGCGAACTAAATAAATAAGTAAATGACTAAAAAAAATTGAAAGTAAACTTCCCAATTCAAAAATTTATGCTTTAACAAAGATGCTGTGTAGCTCAACCTTCTATATTTATTAAAGGAGTTGATAACCAATATAACGAACAAATAGCCTCTTTGGAGCGAAAGATAAAACAAAATTTGGCCACTTGCATAAAGCAGAGAGACTACCACTAAAACGTTTTATTTAAGTTTTGTTAATAACTAATGATGGCAACCCAACCATGGCTGAAAAAAAAAAACTTACAACGACGCAAGTTTGGTAAAATAACATTGCATCGTGAATCCACAAAATTTACGCGCAAAGACATTAAAACTCGAAGTCCGAGTAATTGAATCATTGCCATCTCCTTAAGAATATGACAGTTTTTAAAAATACAGATACTGATTATGGGAACATAGTCTATTTTGCTTAATCTAGATGAATAAATCGGCTTAAAATTATTTTGCGATTTACACTAAATCAAGACGTTTACGAGATCAAAAGTAAAATTTGAAAATAATAAATAATAATAAGATCTCACTTTTTTTTTGTGAATTTCGTTCAAATAAATAAATATGTGTTTTTAAGGTGAAAATGAACTTATTTATTGCAAGCCACTTTAACGTTTTAAATAAAATCTAAATTAAATTAATACGAAACTTCCGTCAGTTTGTATAATTTATCAAAATCTAAATTCTAGCAAGTTCAAGGATTTGACAAAACAATGAAAAGACAAGATTTTCGAAAAATCATCACTTTTTCAGTGTATTTGCGATTCTATTTCCAGTATCGTGCTGCGTTGCGAGAATTTTCAGATGGCACACAAGGAATGAAATTAGAATAAAAATGTCTAACGAACTTCTTGAAAACTCGTCCATACTTTCGTTGAACCGGACATCCTTGGATTACTTTCACAAGAACAGCTTGGGCTAATTTCCAATTGAATAGTGTTATTCAATTTTTTTTTAATAATTTACAGTCTATGCTGCACAATAGAAATTCCAAAATTTGCTAAAAAATATATGTACGCCCTATTTCCGATATAATAATTAATGTTCATACAAGGCAACGCCTTCGTTTAACTTGCTCTCTTCCAGTATTTTATTTAACTTTGCTGCCGTCAATCATTGTCAATGTGCTGCATATTAAATACATTGATGATTAATTGTTCGTACTTGCTCTTTAATGCCATACAAAATACGTCACAGTAATAAAGGTAATTTGATAACGTCATTTAAAGCAGACTAGCAGAGAGACGCTAATAGTACAGCGGAGACTCTCCGGTTTGTAATTATCCTCGTCAGGAATTTAATTTTCCGAGAGTCTGGAAAATTTCACCAAGTATTATCCGAACCTCAAGAAACTCATTTGATGATTACAAGCCGTTTGTTTAAATCTAATAATTAATAAAATTCAAAGAAGTTTACAAATCTTCAATCCTTATTTTTTATGATTGAGGTGTACAGCTAAACCAGCTCCATATCAAACTTCTGTAGGAATAGTTGAGATGTGAAATATTCGAACGCACAACAGTGAATATTTGAAAAGTTGCATTTTAAGACTTTCAATTCTCTTTTTATACATTTCAAACGCTATTTCTTAATTTTCGAATTTTGTTCAAATTTTATTCATATCATTTGCAATATGTATTTTAAATTTAACTCCATTCCCCTATGTGAATTTTAGTATTCCACATTTTATACTGTTGCCGTTAAGGATGCAATTATTATATCTGTCTTGCATATTAAGAAATATGAATTATCCTTATTTCCCCAGTTAAGTAGAAGATCTAATGAATTAAACTATAACTTCCTAAACACATGAAAAATAAGTTGTGGCAAAAAAATATAGATATTATGTGTTATTAGTAAATACAAGATAAATCTTACGAAGTTTGTAGACTGCTTAACAAAATAAACAGTGTCAAAAAAAAACTAAAGTGGTAAGTAGCGTAACTTAGATGCAGATTTACCCCGCATAATCAATGTTATACTAAAGTGGTAAGTAGCGTAATTTAGATGCAGATTTACCCCGCATAATCAATGTTATTTAACGTAATAAAATGTTATTACAAAAAAAAACATTTTGCTGACGAACATAAAATTGCAAGTCTAAAAAATCGACCAAATCCTTCGCGAATTATTCCAGATCCAGACAATCTTGATGGTTACTAAGGTATTGATAGAAAGATGTTCTTTAAATTTTCTCTACATAGATGCATTTCTATGCATGTGTATTACCCGAGGGTATTCGAATGCAGTTGCAGTATTGGAAAATCACAGGTATCCAATTTTTCGAATATGCATCAATTCAACACTACTTTAAACCAACTTTCTCGGTATTCATGAATCGCACATCCGGAAGTTATATGTCGAAACAAGTAGCATGCCAATTTAACATCAGACTCGAATCGCAGAAATTATGTGACGTTTCGCATCCGCAAAGTTGTAGAACATCTGCCAATACATACATCCATTAAAAGAAAATTGACGAAGTGTTAAGAAAAGTGAGGAAATTGCTAAAATGTCTATAAATTCCCGCTCAGGACGCTTGATAAAGTTAGTAAAACACACATTTATAACACTATCACCTAAATAAATTAAAAAATAATTACACTATAATAAGCTATGAGCTATTTATGGGGCTAATAAAAGCGAATTTACATGTGTTTACCATTATCCGGTTAATATCATATAATTTCCGTTGGCAAACAGTCACTACCTATTGACGTAATTCCAGTTTTTAATCAAGGCTATTGGAGACACGAAATAAGAATGTATTACTACCCGGACATACGAACTAAACTTACAATGAAAGATATTGTTTGACTGGGTATCGCGGATAAGTGATGAATAATCACGGTTCCTGATCATAGACAAGCAGCTTCCAAAAATCACAACGGGGATCCTAGGATATTACGATTCATGAAATTGTCGAATTCACCTAAGAGATTTGACAGATAATGCTTTAGTTTGTACTATTAGATCATTTACATCGAAATAGCACTGGCGAATATCCACGTGATGCAGTAACAAACGCATGCAGTATAAAGTCAAACCATTGGTTATTGGCAAGGCGAAAAATCGTAAAGCTTTAAAAAAATTTTCTCCTTCTGCGCACTATGACTGCTCCTAATCGGCTTGGATGACGGAGTCCATTCTTAAGAATTGGTTCCATAATTCCTTTGTACATCAGGTAACTTTATAAAGTAAATTTAATTTGTCATTGTTTGTTCTGTTAGTTTACACGTTTCCAGAAATCAAGTGGATGCCCAATAAAGCTCTTCCTATTTTGGATAATGCTCCAACATATCTCCCAATAAAAGAATTACAGAGTAAAGATGGGCAAATTACAACAATATTATTGCAAATGGATTCAATTCAGAAACATTAAAAAATTCAACAATAAAAGATGCTCTTACAAATTTGATGTATACAGGGAACCGATTAGATCCAATAACGATTGCGAAATGCTGAGGGAGAACTAGATTTCAGTAATCAAAAAGACGAGGATGATTCAGTGCATTCCGGCAAAAATGGAAAGATGGTCAGACAGAAACGCTAGCTGAAATACGTAATAATTTTTAGACACGCTGTCATATGTATGTACTTAATTCTTATGTATTTATACAACTTTCATGTATGTACATCTATTTCTAGATTGAACTGAATGAGAGAAACGTAATTGCATGGAATGAAATGGACACACAGTTAGACATTTTTGACGAAGAAACAGAAGAAGATGAAACTAAACAATATTAAAAGAAATAAGAGAAAGCAGTTATAACACAAAAAGTTGAAAAACGCAAAAACAAACAAAGATTAGTCAATATTTGTAGATTGTATTTTTTATCTTTTTCAAATTAAAAAAAGTGCAATTATAAAATAAGTAAACAATTATTCATGGAACAATACTTATTATTTTGAGCATAAAATCAGTTACTCCCTTTAACGTCTACAAATCGTTAGTGGAAACAGTCTGCGTTTCATTATGTTCACACTATCTACTGTACATGTGTTGACGTTAGTGAATGCGAGTCCGTTCACGTTATATGGCGTTGAAAATGGTTGTTCACGTTCTCCCGAATTTCCATTACTTCACTTTATCGGGCGTCTACTGTACTTACTGAGAAATCGCATTTCAAAATTTCCAATTGTACATAATAGTCAGCTTTTACTATTGCTCGTAACTTCTGAGTTTTTAAGAATAATTATTTATTACTTTTGCCTTAAATAAACAACAGTACAACAGTAATTTGTGTTGTTTCTCTTTCTTTCTTTATTAAAATATGTTTCGGATCATAACGACTCGAATAACAAATGTTACGTTTATCAGTCAATTGTTTCATGTGATTATTGTGATTCAATGATACAATAACATGGAAATTAGGAAATTATTAATAGTAGTCGATATATGACTTTGAAAGGAATATTCTAATATCGGTATACAAACCCATTTCAATGGTTTATTTACTTTTTTGCGAAAAGACAAACAACCTAACTATTACACTTTTATGTTTAAGAGATGAAAGGTATTCTTTCGAGAGAGAAGTTATCGATGAATAATATATACAAACGTATGTAATTAAAAGCAAGCACTTTTTCCTTAAATTTAATCAAATAAAGCCGAAAACTTTGATGTCGGAATTTCACTTCTACGCGAAATCCTACATCCTCTTAACATAGCACATAATTAACGTCATACTTTTCAGCAGTTCAATTCAATTATTTTCAAAGATCTTATGAGGGGCATTGTTATATTATAATATATACATGAAGAAGCAATTTCATAACAGGCAGAAACGTATATCCACGGTATGTTTATTTGCTTTCTCATCGATCGTAGAGTTGACTTATGCATTAAACAAGTGCAATCTGTATATATAAATTCGATCGTTGAAATAGGTAAAGGTCAAGAGATAATCGCGAAACCAACTTTTAAATCGTCGATTCTAACATTTTATGTGCGAACAATAAATATTTTTCCTGAGAAGAAACGGTCGGAATGTGAAAAGTTTACAAAAAAAGTTGATATAAAGTGCGCTTCTTTCAGTGTAATTGATTGTATAATACATTATTTACCAAACTCGTAATCAAATATCCTATTTGACGAGTGTTATAGCAGAATGAAAACGATCATAGAACAAACGGAATCAAACCATTTTTATAAGTACGATCAAGTTGCAATATACGCCTGTTATGATACCTGTACGCAAACATACACAGTATATCGGTAAAATAACGGAACTTTTTAGATTTACAGAAGGTTACTAACGCCGTCCGTCGAAACAATATATAATCTGAAAACTGGATATCTCCTCTACAAAACGAGATCGCGAGCATTAAAATCGATCAAGTGGTAGTTAAGTTATAGCACTTAAAGTGACAATACTTTTTACGCGTTCGTTACAAACATATGATGGACCAAGGAGGTAATATTGAATGTTGTTTCAAGCTCGGTAAAAGTTTCCAATTAATGAAAAAAGTTTATGGTGATGACTGTTTATCCCGTACGCCTCTGTTTGAGCGGTATAAGCGATTTCAGAAAGGTCGTGATGGAAGATACCTGAAGACCAGGCCATCCAAGTGCGTGAATTTATCGCACACGATGCGAATTCGACTGCGAGACTGTGAAATAGCCAGACGAAATCGTTTAGAATCGAAAGAAAACGCCAATGTGCAACGTGGAAGTCCCGAGGCTTTCCAAAATCCGCAAAATTGCTTTTCCAGAAGTCACGAAAAAAGACAATGTGGATTTGTTTTTACGACACTAAAGGTATTCTACATTAGGAATTTGTTCCGCAAAGTCAGAATGTCACTGGCGAATATTATGTAGGGGTTATGAAGCGTTTGTGGAAGAAAATCATTCGAGTGAGGTCCGAAATCGGGCGCCGGAAAGGGACGTTTTACGACAATGTTGAAGTGTAAGAAGCCCTGACAACGATCTGTGAGGCGATTCCGAGAAATGACTTTAAAAAATCTATGCTATCATTAGTTGAACGTGTCTAGAGCTGTATTAACCCAAAAGGGATATATTTTGCATGAAAATATGTAATTTTGGCGAAATAACTAGTTGTTTCTTTTTTATTTGACAAGTTCCGTTATTTTTCCGACATGCTGCGTAACTATTAATTTCCTTGAATTCTGTATCCGGGGTATTGTCTGTCACTTTATTTTTAGGTAGGTATTCTATTACTTACGCTCATCAATTAGCTATTCGACTATGCAAATTAGTATAGTGTATATGTGCGTACGCAATTTAATATCTACAACGAAATATTACACACGCACGGCGAAATATATGTATACAAATAATAGGCGGTAGGTTTACCAATTCACTCCTAATGATTAAATTTAATCGAATTTTCTGAATTCAATACAAATTAATTAAACACGGAATGATATATAATCGCTCTTTAAACAAATTAATTTGTTAACGTTAGAATTCTTGACTAAATCCTATTTTCACGTTTCAATTGCAATGTTAAAAAATCGTGAGAATATACCGCATATATGCTAGAATTCTTTAATCGTAGGACACGGCACAGAAATGAAGTTTAGCGCAGCTACTGCCGTCTTCCGCATCCCTCACGTCCCAAATTTTAGCGTAATACGTCTATCATATAGAATTTGGGTGCGAGAGAAAGCAGTTTTAATGTTTCACTTCAATAAATATTGTAGCCTACGACTCAAGAACCCGAGTGGACGTTATGTAATCTGCGTTAATTAACATCCGGGCTTCATACACCTTTTTGGGCGAACTTTCATTTCACCACGATATGCACAAATCTACCAGGTTATTTTTTTATTACGCATACATTTTTATTACATACAGTAGACGCTCAATAATGTGAACACCGGTTAATGGGAATTCTGGAATAACGTGAATAACCATTTTCATAACTTTGAACGCCGCATAACGTGAACAGACGCATTCGCTAACGTCACCACATGTAGTTCGTGCGGTGGGATTCCCTGGATCGATCGGTACGCACCGTGTGCTTTAATGCTGCTATACTTGTTGTTTAGGCAATACAGCTTGATGCTTTAACACCAGGGCCTGTTTTGTTAAAACAAGTAACTGATTGCATTAGAAATAGAAGGGTAAAATTTGAAGAGAGAGCGCAAATAAAGAAATTGATATGTTGGTAGCACGATATTATCGACTTCATCACCGCTTTTTCTACCTATTAATATTATTTCATTATTATTCATCATTTGTCCGACATCTTTGTTGGCAACTAGTCTTTCCATTACTTTATGAACAAATTAAATTTGAAAGTGTAATTATTTTTGCCTATCCTATGGTTCAATACCTATTATAGACTTAAGTATTAATTTTTTTTACTGATTTAGATCAATAGGTTAATGTATTTAAAACAAGTTTTATTTTCCTATAAATTAAGAACAAGAGAGATTTACTTTGAAGGTAAACCAAACACAGTTTTCCAACGCATGCCAAAGTAAAGATTTGGAGAATTTAGGCCCAGCAGAAGTATATAGGCTTCGGAAGGTGTGTTATTCATTTTAGTCCTGAAACTAAAGTTTCAAATATATAAGAAAGATGTGGTACAAAAGCAGCAAATTACCAAAGAAAGGTTTCAAGAATTGTGTCGTCGCTTAATTTATATGTATCGCAGTAAACTCCACCCCACAGAAATTATTAATTTATGCATTCCGAATAAATTAATAATAATTTGTCTGGGATAGAGTTTAGTGCGATACGTATGAAAAAATGATTTACTTACATTCTCTAAAATAAGATTTAATTTGGCGTAGTATTTTAAATTGTTTGTAATATTTCATTTATTACAGTATTTAATTTATAATAATAATTGTTTACTTTCAATTCCTTTTTATTTATATTCCTGGAGTTGTACATATTGCATTCTACTTTACAATCCTTAAGTGAAGGTGGAAACATTTTAATAAATTCTGAATTATCAACTGAAATAGAAGACCAAGCTGAACATGTTCCAACAAGAGACATTCTATTCTCAAGCAATAGATTACTTGAAAGGAAAAGAGCTAACACATTTTAATTTCTTTATTTTAAACTAGCCTTTGTCAGATAAAATCTTTTTTTAATAAACCTTTCTGCGAGAGATTAATTTATGTTTGTATTCTAACCAATCAATTGTTTGGATGGTTATATTCTTTTGATATAATTACTCTCATTATACAATTTGCACGGTACTATGTATTTTATTTAGAAAGTGATAAAAATTGATAACATTTCTTTTCAATTTATTATTCAATCTTATAAATTAACAAAGTTGTTTTGTTTGTTAAAAAATATGGTTTCTATTTCTTAAGTAGATCAATAACGCCTTACAATTTACTTGCAATTAACCAACGTTTTTAAATTCCTGGAAAAAGATCAGTTACGGTAGGATATGAACCCACGACTTCTACGTTACCGCTGCATTGTACTACCACTTCACCAGGAGACTGAATGTGAGTTCAAATTGCTTTAAATGTCAAGATGTCACAATGTCTGTAGATATATCGTAATACCTCAGCAGACACAATATTATTAATTTAATTGGTAAGAACTTGCCTTTAATAATATTGCGTCTGCTTAGATATTACGATATATCTACAGGCATTGTGACATTTTGATATTAAAAGCGTTTTGAACTCACATTTGGTCTCGTGGTGTAATGGTAGCACAATGCGCCGGTAACGCAGAAGGCGTGGGTTTAAATCCTACCATAACTGATATTCTTTCAGGAGTTTAAAAACGTTGGTTAATTGCAAGAAAATCGTAATTCAATCGTTATTAATACCAACGGTAGTTTAATATTAATATAATAACGACTTATAACATTATTTGTAGAAAAAAAGTAGTTTAAAATGAACTAAAAAAGTATACATTCCATTTATAAAAGAGGAAGTTTTCTTTTACGCATGGTCATAGTAAATCATGAGAATAAAATTCTTACGAAAATGGTAAATATTATGTTTACTTGATTCGAATTAAACATTTTAACGCAGATTTCCCGTAATTTAACTGTATTCCTGTAAGAGACGTCCTCTATATACGATGGCAAAATGTAAGCATTATAACAGCGAAAAATGCCATCGTAAAATACTATCAAATAAAACGAAGGTGTAAGGATATTTCGCTTTTATCATAAAATTAAGTACTAATTTTTCAGATATTCATCTTGCAAACGGTACAAACATTTTTAGCAAAAGTTTTTATTTTAAGTACATTAAGAATTCGCATTAGTTTGTAATGTAATAAAATGGTGTAATTCACATTCATTCCCTCTTAGCATTATCTATGTTGTTTTTATTACTTACCGAAAGAAATGCATTATAAAGAAATATAAAGGAGGACGATGCCAGAAAATATAAAAGTATCAGTAATCTCAATGAAACAAAATATCCGCAATGGAAAAGTTTTCTTCATTCGCGATGAAACCAGATATGATAGATATTATCGTAAAATGAAATCAGCAATAGAGGAACAGTAAGAAAATTCAAACTTTTTCAGTCGGTATTTCGTTACTATTTCTTGAAAATTGTTGCTGACGTCTTATGTTACACCCAAAATATACACCATTACACTCATGTTTACAAATTTAAACGTATATCTGCTCTGCATACCCGAAAAAACGCTTTATATATTAATTTCAAAATACATCCACACAACAGACTTTAATGCGATTCATTTACGTCACCCATCTTAATCGCCAAAAAAACGCAACACTTTTCCAGATTTTCATTTCCGTTGTAGACTTAAACGCTATTTTATTATTCTGATTGTCTGTTAAACATCGCTTTACGTAATACGCTTGGTGAACATAATAAATTGATAAGATTAAAATCGGCTTACCTAAATCGCCTTCAGCGAGAAGTCCAACTGCTCCGAAAAATCTTTTATCGAGTAATTGGAGGAGCTGTAGGGCAGTGTCGCGAACAACTGGCCTAGGACAGCCGGTATTCATTAACGCGACATTAATCACAGCGGTGTAGTGGTCACAGGGATACTCTCTGCAGGAAATAAAATACGTAATTACAAAACAGATCTTCCTATGGATACTCTAGCTCTATTTTTACTAGAGAAGCTTAATTTCCAGAATCTTATTAGGGCAGAGTATTAAAACACTCAAACAAACAAATTGGTACGATACATTCATAAGGAAATAAGCTGTCCTATCTAAAATAATTAAGTTGATACCTAGGTTCCGGTATAATCAAATGAGTTTCTGTTGAAAATATTTTTAATAGAAGCAGCATATTCAATAATATGCACAGACAAAATCTTTATTGTCTACTGAAAATACAATCACCTATGGTAGAGGTCCCGAAACCACGACTCTTGGGCCAACACTGGTCCACAAGCACTACTATTCGGATGAAATTTGTACCTACATGTTTGGACTTTACGGATTATGTGTAACAATTTTATATTTGCGTACAATAATTTATAATAGGGATTAACGATATCACGATATGCCTACTAGTTGTATTATTTGAAAGGAATTTCACTTTGCTCACAAAATTATGGGCGGTCGTGTACATAATGAAATTAAATATATCTATTATATTATAATTACGATTAATGAGAACTATGTAGGTGTAATTTTTCATTGACTATTCTGTGCAATTCCAAATCAAGTTTACCAGTGAAAATTATCAGCGCCGGTTCTAAATGCTCATCAGTTAACCTGGATCTTGCAAATTTACGCAACTGATTAAATAATCTGACTGGAAGACCCATGCTACACTGGAACTCAATCATCCCCATTTGAAGTTCTGGGACAAGAGTTTTTAAATCGGCATTAAAAGGATTGTGGAAAATTTTGTGGAAATTTGTAATTGCGTCAAAATCTAGTAAGAAAGTAGTTAATGTGAATGTATAAATTAGACAGAAGCTAGATCGTTCAAATGTTTAGTTAAATCTGTATAAAATGATAACTTTAATAATTCCTCATCGTTTTGTAACTCAGCTAGAATTCATTCAAGAAGATTTCGACTATTGTTCGGAGCTCAAAATATCGCGTTAGAACTCTTCCGTGGCCAATCCTGTGTACTGCACAGTAACATGGTAAGTCATTTCCTCCAAACTCCTGAATGAAGTCACAGAATTGACGACGATTGATCTCACAATGATGATACAATTTACAGCTGCAATGACTGGTTTTAAAACTTCTGACATACCCAACTATTTTCCGCATAAAGATTGCTGGTGTAGGATGCAATGTACAGCTAATGGTTTCGAATACTTTCTACGGCCTTTGGCACGAGGACAACGACACCTTTATTTCTTCCAAATGGGGCATATTTTTGGCAGCATCAGTAATGACCCACTTCAAGCTTTTTCATTGAAGATTGTTTTTCTGAACAACTTTTCAAGCAATATCCAAAACATCCATCGATCCATCCAGGGCCAAAAGAAACCATCCTAGGTGTCGATTTTTGTCACACAATTGGGTTAATATATTTTCTACAATATTATATATACTTTGAACCACCGCATTTGTTGAAAAACTGATATGTTTCAATAAATTAGCCCTTTCTGGGCACATTTCTTCTGCTGCTGCAGTGATTCAATCCTTGACTAATTCGCCGTCAGTAAATGGTTACCTATGTTTCGCTACTGAATGAGTCACGCAAACACTACCGCCAGTTGTTTCTTCTTGTTCAGCATCTACTTTAAATAACAATCGCCGAAATTTCAACTCACACTTCAAAGATTCATATTCTTCTAAATGCAGACCTTCTGTAAATTTGGAATAGTTCTGAGAATGTTTAGTCTCATAATGACGTTTTATAGTCCTAAAGAATGATATTGTTTGATTGCAAATAGTACACATTGCCTTATTATTTGATTCAATCATGAAATATTGATATCCTTATTGCTCTCTAGGTGTTCTGCGCGCAATATCTACCTTTAGTTTCTTCTCCACATTTATTCAAATCTTCACAAAATTGACGTAACTTCAAATCAAAATAATGCCAATTAATACTATTACCAGCCGGCGTGCTCGATAAATAGGATGCTTTGGTTTTTAAAACATTTTTAATTGAGGCACTCAAGGTCAGAAAAACTTAATGCTCAGCCCATTCCCGAGATATTTAAGACTAAGAGATGGTGGAAACCCTTATTTTGCAGTTACCGCACCAACTTCATAATTTTCTGAAATTTCATAGTATTATGTGCCTATTTATGCTGTTAAAAATTGTTTTGTGCTTGTCTCATCCCCGAAATATTCAAGATTAAGGTGTTTGGGATATATCAATTTCGCGATTTTATGTTATCTGCCTAGATATGAAAACAACACGTTAGAGAACAAACAAAATTTTATTCTTCGACGAAGAGCCATTAACACTAGCACTTATTCCAACGTTTTTCCAATAACGCTAAGAGAGCGACCTGAAATGTTTCCGGAATCGACAAAACACGGTATTGGTGTGGTTTCTCAATGTCATTTTTCGATGTACTCTCCTCGAAGATCAGTATACTTTTTCAAATGGTGCTCCAGCCTCTTCAAGCTGTCGGAAAAGTAGGATATTTCGAGGTCTGCAAAGTAGCCATCTGTAGCGGCGATGACCTCATTCGAGGCAAATCTTTTTCCTCCCAGTGATTTTTCAGGTTTGGGAATAGGAAATAGGCGCTGGGGGTTAGATCCGGTGAATATGGAGGATGAGAGACTAATTCGTAGCGCAATTCATTCAATTTGGACACGATGATGCGGAATGAATGAGCCGGAGCATTATCGTGATGAAGCACTTTTTCTGCCGCAAACGAGGCCGTTTCTCCTTCAATACTGCATCGAATCGGGTCAATAAATCGCTGTAGTATTGTCCCGTGATAGTCGATGAGGATCACACCTTGGGAATCCCAAAAAATGGTCGTCATGACCTTTCCGGCCGATGGAACGGTCTCTGCTTTCTTCGGAGCCTATTCGCCCGAAGGGGTCCACTGCTTTGACTGTTCCTTGATCTCCGGTATGTAGTGGTGAATTCAAGGCTCATCCACGGTCACAAAACACATGAAGAAATCCCTTGGATTGCCTTGGATCCTGACCAGACACTCCTTCGAAACAGTCAGATGATTTCGTTTTTGCTCCGATGTGAGCAAACGCGGTACCCATCGAGCCGAAAGCTTTTACATACCCAAAATTTCGTGTAGGATATGGCCAACGCCTTCTTCTGGGATGCCTGCTGTCTCTGCTATCTCTTTCAGCTTCAATCGGCTATCGGCTAACACGACATCATGAATCTTGTAGGCCGTTGGTAGCGGTTTTTAGGCGTCCACTGCGTGGTTCGTCACTTGTGCTTGTGCGGCCACGTTTGAACTCGCTCACCCAGAAGTTGATGGTCGAAAATCATGGAGTACATCCGCCATGAACATCTAGCAAAATATTTTGAGTTTCCGTGACCGTTTTCCCAGCCATCCAGAAGTGTTTTATCACTGCACGAAATTCAATTTTATCCATTTTTGCGAAGCCGCCTGACTTGCTACACAAAACACACTCTTAAACAACAGCTATTAACGGTAGACGTCTGAAATTTTGACAGTTGCCAGAAAAAAAGGTTGTCCTTGCCGTAGAATGAATCCACTTCAACCTTCGTGCGCCATCTCTTCCCGATTCCGGAAACATTTCAGGTCGCCCTGTATGCCTTCGGAAAAGAATGTTCTCTTTTGTTTTGGAAAGAGATAATAGTCGCACGGAACAAACTCAAGGCCGTAAGTTGAATGTTCTAACTCTTCAAAGCCGCATTCATTAAACAATTCGTGATTTACGCAGCCCGCAGTTGTCGTGCAGAAGCAGAGTTACTGTGTTTTTGTAGACATTTACCATTATTGTAGCCCTTATGACATTGCTTATTTAAGAAAATTCTCTCTGCGAAAACTCTTGTTTTGTGGAAGAGTAGCAATGGTATACCCAGGTCTCCACCAGCTATAATTCTGTAAAAGAATCCTCCATCTTAAAACAAAACAGTCAAATTCTTTTCGCAAATTTGTCGTGTACCCAGTTTTTGCAGCGGATACACAGTTCTAGTCTGAGCAACCTGGCTATACATCATACCGCTTTGCTCGTTACCAAATCATTATGTACATTTTTAAAAATACTCCTTTCGGATATTCTATCACTCCAGTAATAACTGAAACCGTTACTTGGTAGTTGGTCAACACCTAATCTCCAATTTTGTTTCAGTTCATACTCCCAGAGGTCTTCTACACTTTGGATCATCACTCCCTGCTGAACTACTTGCATTAATATTTGACTTGAAATTAAGACGGGGTCTTTTGTCTATATACTGTCACCATTCTTGCATAGCCATTCTTCGGGTTACTGCCTTCTTTCGATAGAAATTCTATAATACTTCTGTGTTCAAGTTTCAAATCATTCATTTTCGCTTCTTTAAACTGAAATAAAAATGACAACTGACTAAGCGATTGGAGCTAAATTTGAAACTGACACTGTAAAACGTCACAAAACTGGACATAAGAAAATTGTCGCGATGACATATGTGTGTGTTCAGAGCTAGATAGATAACATAAAGGACTTTTCTCGTATAATATTAATATGTTTTGCACATCTTTCTTTAAATCTTCCTCCTATTTCATAAAACGGTCATTTTCACGACCAATAATTAATTACGAAGAAAATGAAAAAATGCATTTGCTGTTGCTTAGCGTCATGTATACGCTTAGGCTCGTTGGGATAGAACCCAGGGTCCTTGCGACAGTAGCCGAATTGATAATTAATTTTTCAAACAGTACAAGACCCAATTAGTATTATACAATTTACTAGGTAGTTAAACTGTGACAAATTGTTTTGTTTACTTTACTTACTAGGTAATGACCGAAAGCTAACATTAAGCTGTAATCATCTAGAAATTTTTTTACACGGTGCAAGCGATCCAGGTAAATCAATTTGCACGATCCGGTCTTTCATTTGCTTTACATTCGTTGTTCATTTCTGTTAATACCGATTGTAAATTTCTTTCAAAAGAGCTCTGTTTATCCTAAAGTGCCATTAGCCGTCATTTGGCTTAAGACGGCTTCACTGTACTTAAAGATTTTGTTCAATAAAAAAAGAGTTAACAGAGTATGCACGCAAAGCTAATTTAGGAAGTGATCTTTTACAAACGCTTAAAGATCGATACTTGGTGTACTAAGAATTTTAGATCGTGCACTACTGAGCAAAAGAAAGGGGCATCTAGATAAATTCTACAGAAAGGAAATTTAAGAGAAAATGTGTTACCATAATGTAAGTAACTGTCCGATAAATGCTCACAACTAATGCAATATTTATATCAGTAAATAATATTCTGAATATCTTCAGTACCTTTAGTTTTTCTAATATTTTGCTTGGCTACCCTTATTTTTGATGCTGTCTCTTACAAGAGCCTGTAGGCTATCATGCAGTGTTCTGATGTAATCGTCCGGAATACGATACCACTCTTGTTACAATATGTTTCACAATTAATTTTAAATTTTTGGTGCCCTTTCATTACGATCAAGATAATCCCAAACATGTTCGACAATATTTTAGTCCGGGCCTTGAGGCGGCCAACTACTCCGTCTTCTTGTACATAGCTAACTTAAATAGTTCTTGACCAATTTAGAAGTGCCTTTCGAATCGTTATCTTGCTGCAGGAAGAAATTATTACCAATTAGACGATGCCCAGAAGGTATAGCATATTGCTACAATATTATTCGATACTTCTCCGCTGTAAGCATCCCGTCAATTTTAATAATGTCACCAACTCCTTGCGATGAAGTACAGCCTCAAACCTGGATACTGCTACCCCCATGTTTGACAGTAGTCTCTAAACATTGTTCTGCAAGAGCTACAATACGTCGTCGAACATACTGACGCCTGTTCGATCCAAGTAATTTAACTTAGACTCGTCTGTACAATATTGATGGTCTTTAGCATATTTGAACCTTTTATTTTATTGCCTCTTTCCAAAAGAGCCTTCCTTACAGCTACACACTCACGTAATTCCAATTTCTTCAAAGACCGCCTTACAGCAGATGTATCTACTGACGTGTCTGTAGCTTCTTCTAACTCTTAAGCCAGTTTCGCGCTTATTTTTTTCTGTTTTGTACACTGCACCGAGGACACTTCATACGCCTTGCGAATTTTGCTTGGCTGTAACCTTCTTGATGTAAAACAACAACTTTATTTGTTTAATAACGATATTTTCGACATTTTTTCCAAATATAACCACCCTATCACAACTTGCAGCACCAGCTTTCACAGTATACTTGGTTTTGCACTATTATTTTTTTTGTTAGGAATATAACATAAAACTCGTTATAATTTACACGTAAACTCTCCGCACTCGGAAACTACAATGAACAATACACACAGACAAAGAGACCCAATCATAAACTTTGTTGCCTCTCAATACGAATACTAAATTTTACCCTGCTTGCGCCATACCTGCTTATCTGTTCGGATTCTCGAATACTACAGAAGGATTGCGATTTCTAAGTATTCTTTTCTCTGGGGTATAACATTTATCAAATTCATTTAGCTATTCACCTATTTGCCTCTTTCTTTTGTACAGTAGGTATCATACACGTATAAATAGTTCAAGCCTGTATATTTCCAAATGCAAATATTTCCATAGTAATCCCATATCTGTATCACATATAAACAACATACAAAGAACAAATTCTCGGTTTGCCTAGGACACACAAGGGCTTGACAGTTTCATATAATACAACTCGTAAAATTACTGCAAGGAACAGTGATAATTACGAAATGAAGCCATTAGTTGCCATTACGCAACCTTCTAAATACAAACGACGTCGTGAAATTTTATTTCCGCTTTATTAAACTGCTTTTATTGCCGGATTTCTTTTGTCATTGTTACAAATAACGTGCGTACCTAGCTCGTCGAGCACCAAACGTTTCTGTTTCTAAGTTATACCCTAAAAATGTTACGTTAGGGAAACAAACGAAGCAAGTATATAACCTTACTCAAAACTGACGTATCACTTGTTTTAGTCGTACACATATGACAAGTTCAAAAACAATGTCTGCAAGATTGATTATGTAATATATCAAAAGGGCGTGCTGGATTTAAATGATCATTTCTGAATCACTATATGTTTTAAAAACACCAACGGCAATCCGTACACTACCGCTCATACGCTTCAGACCATCTTAAGAAATCTGTATTAAGATGTAATTCGAATTCTAATAAGAAAAAACGTATAGTTGTTACAGCAGAAATTATCTAAGTTTCGTTACAATCAAAATTCATATAATTTGCAAATATAAAATATAATAAGTTAGTGTGCAAAACAAACATTATTTAGTATTTAAATTACATTGAACGTGCATTTACATCAACAGTGGAAACAACCTATAAAGTGTGAGCGGTTATAAATAAGTATCCCATTTTTCAAACGATAATGCGTATAGAAAGAGTTTTGAAAACCCAGAGTGCGAATATGATGCGAATAACCTTTTTCAATTCGCGAACACATCATTAGACGTAGAACGCTCCTTCTCCAAATACAGCAACATATTGCCACCTCGCCCTAAGAGTATGACTGAGTCAGGACTGGAGACCATGCCAATGACGCAATGCTATAGCAAATGTTTGCGTTACTCAACATCAACAACACAATCAAACTAAAATAGTATGTAATTACATTCATTATTTTTGATATTGTGAGTAACTCAGCCGTATACTACTGCGAAAGCACACGTTTCTACAGCTTTGTATACGTATCGAAAAATGTCGAAAGCGTTATGCCAACAACCCAAAGAAATTGTCAATTCTTTAATCAAGTACTTAGAAAGTTAATACGATAACAGTGGTCCTGATACCTATTAACTAGATGAATACATATCTTTATTTGGTTTTAAATAAACGAAGCAAATTAAAAATATTAGGGTACCGACAGTAAGTCAAATATCACAAATCGTCAAAGATAACTAGCCACTGTCTTCACTAATAAAAAAAAAAACTAAGTAACAAATGTAGATGATGCCAGCCAAATCTCTATATGGAATGGTATACATGAAGTGTCTCAACCGTGAGTATAAATATATAAAACGTATACCTCTCTATGTGTATAGGTTTTAATAACCTCTGTTTCAGGTCAACATATTATCTAAAAATCTCTTCAATTTTAAAATATGTTTTCGCTAAAGAAAGTATGAACCCGAAAAGATCTATCTTTTCACTATTAGCGAAGTTCTAGTTTAAAACATAACCCGTAAAATAGAAATTTCAGAAACGATCAACCAATAGCAACCAAATGCTTTTTGGAAATACAATAAATTTTGCGGAATCATCTGATGATGAACATGTTAATTTTATTGCACGTTAGATGTAACAAATTAATTTTTATTATTATTTTTAATAAGTTGTAAAAGCTGATAATTAATAACTTGTTAAGCCTGCCTAGGAAATATTGCATACTGATATATATTATTACAATTCAGTCGGTAACCGGGTTAACAATGTGCTCTTGAAACACTGCCTTCCGAATAAATTATTAACTTGTGTAGCGCGGAGTTTGCTGTAATAAAAAAATGGATACAACAAAATACATTTCCTTAGAAACTTTATTCATTTACAAAAACACAAAAACAATGTTAAGTCCTTAACAACACGTTTCGATTCATTGTATCTGACGAATAAACAGATGCTGTTGTGCGCTATTGTGTATTGCAATATAGTTCACAGGTGCGATACCTGTAAATATATTGCAATACGCAATAGCGCACAACAGCATCTGTTTATTCGTCAGATACAATGAATCGAAACGTGTTGTTAAGGACTTAAAATTGTTTTTGTGTTTTTGTAAATGAATAAAGTTTCTAAGGAAATGTATTTTGTTGTATCCATTTTTTTATTACTTTATGTATTTTATATGCTTTCATCTTCTTTGCAACCGTATGGGTTAGCATATTACTTTATTTTCAATTCTTTATCATTTATTTATTTTCTTCCCTTTATAAAATATATCGAATTTTACTTTAATATGTATGTACATTACGCATTGTATATGTATGCAAGCCGGCCATTCACAATACTTTTGCTAAAAGCGGCTAATTTAAGTGTCATTAAGTGCAACGTCGTCAGACAATTAATGGGAGTTTAGTTAATATTTAATATATACAAGTACAGGCAGTCGTCTCCTGCGTGGCGGTCGAAGTATTAGTGATCGTTCACTCTCGATCATCTTTCGTACCTCATCGTAACGTGTACAGTAACGTCGTCAGACAATTTTTGAAAGTTTTTAATAGTTTCAAGTTTTCTCGGGAATCGTCGAGGCAGTTGTCGTCTATACATTTATTTAGTCTTCTGCTGCGATTCTGGCGGGAATCAGCCTGGTAAGGTTGTCGGAGCGCATGTATAGATTTCTTTATTAAGTACAAATTCTCGACTTTCTATTATCGTTCGTCGAGGCTACTTTCATTTAGTTGTTCGTCGTAGCGGACGAGTTTCGCGGACCAATTTTGTATATGTTTTGTCGGCTTTATCGCTCCGTTTTCCTTGTCGGTGCGCATTTCGCACATTTGTTGGCTACTGGCGTTTTCCCTTCTTTGAGGCGCAGTAGCAAATAGCTAAAGATTGCACATAGCGTATTATTTCAAACGGGAACGCCTGGGTAGCTGTCACATTACATACATTTGTTTAGAGATTGGCTATTTTCGCTACTGTCGCCCTCAACCAGGCGTTCAAGCTCTAAGAGATCCCCTATAAATGTGTAAAAAACGAAAGTGTTTGGTTCAATACAAACACAAGCCAATGAAACAGTGCCAAGTCCCTTAGGCAAATTTAAAACAAGGAAAATGTATTAGGCTCTCGGAAAGGGACATATAAATAAGCACAGCACCGAGGTGCGCTTATAAAATTAAGAAGTAAATAGGGTTAGCTCCCCTATAAAAAGGTAGTGGTGCATGCATACATATATAGGCATTAGTACGTGCCTTTAACAAAGCTTCTGCGGAAGCATAAAAGAATTTAATCCTAGCATTGACAACGTACTCGCTGCGGCGGTGCCTTATACAATAAAAACTAAAGGAAAGCATACATATACACATGCTAATGTACATTATATGTATAATAATTGCAATTATTGCAAATATATATATATCTTACGTACATCGTAAATGTGCATAGGCTAGAGTGAAAACCGTGTACACATTTTATTTTTTAAATATTTTTTGCGCATGCGCATTGAGTTTCACTGTACAACCTTCCATCTAGCAAATAAGGGAACATACTCTACAAGTAAGTATTGGTAAAGTAATTCAGGAATTTACGAGCAGGCTACAGCGGCGCTGTTCTTCAAACCAGGAGAACGTAACACGTGTTGCTTTATTATTATAATAGCTAACAAATATAGATTAAAGATGCTTTAGCTTTAATTCAATCTTAATACAGACTTCACAAGGTGGCCTTAAACTTAGGAACGTACCACTTGCTATATATTGAGGAGATGCATAAAGATTCATAATAACGTTATCTAAATAAGTGTTGCCAAAATTAATATAAATAATTAATTTAACGCCCTCTCGGTATTTGCAATATTTCCAATAATAATTAATCAATGGCATTTTAAAAACCCTTTCCCGAATCGACTATTATATGTGTGCTTTCCAATTCAATCGTGTAGGATGATTTACATTATTTTCAGATAGAGAATTTAAAATATTTTTTTTATGGAAACAGTATTTATCACAATATACAAACAAAATATTTCTATATTATTCCCCCGGGAGGCTTGAAAATAAATGGATTGTGTATTGTATGAAACGAGGATGGATTACCTCTTAATCTCAGTGATTGACGGAAAGTAACATTATAGGTTTTAAGGGTCAACAAGTCCGGCTTGAATAAAATTCATTTTAAAATGTTTTTGATCCATTCCTTAGGGTGTATTTAAATTGCGAACCAAAAATGTCTATGTAAAGTTTGGTATTAAATGTACCATAAAACAGAAGGTAAAATAAATCAATAAAGTGTTTTTATTACTATATTTCATTCCCCACATCTAAATTTAAAGAAAAAAATATTTCTATCGTCGAATTTCAGCTCTCTCACGACAGTTAATAAACCAAGCAACGGAAATGATCTAACGCGCCGTCTAAAACGAAACTCCGCTAGGTATAAAGTTACTAAACGTATTCCATTCCGTATTCCCTCCGATGTTTTCTCTTAACCGAGCAGCGAAGACTGGAATGTATATTTCCTATTAATCAAATCTTCTCCGTATACGATATTCACCAGTACAGTAATACAGAGGACTGGAAATCGATTAAACAATATAGAAAACGATGACTCGCACATTTTTGAATAGTCACTGTACGGATAGTACGATGGGGTTAATGTCAATTTGAAATTGTCCTTATAACTGGGGGAAAAGGGCTTGGAGCAAATCCCAGAAAAATATTGACCAAAGCTTAATAAACCAGCAAAACTGTAATGTTTGATCGCACTGGTAATGCTACTTAGGTGCTCAATACTATGAGAAAAAGTAATTTCTATTGTACTTTACTTTTACAGTTATGTGTTTGCATTTATATTTCGGCACTTTACAGTACCCCAAAAACCAACAATAACCTTTCGAGGACAAACAAAGCAACTCAACTAAGTAGAATATCAAAATGTAACCTCAGTAAAAAAAAAATTCAATATTTTTTATTAAACAGACTCTGAGTTTAATTTACGAAACTTGCCAAGCAGTTCACCGGCAACCAGTCCAATAAACCAATTGGACGCTAACATATATTAATGTTCCAAATACTACGACTACAGAAATACTCATATTTTCAGCTTCTAATTTTTATCACACAATCCTAAATAGTGATATCTAGGAGGTGAGAATTGAATAAAAACGTTCGTTAAATTATAGTGAAAGATATCTATTTAAAACTAAATCAAACAGAAATAAATATTGGAGAAAATTGCCTGCCACCAGATCGAAGGCAAGCATGGCATCTTCCTGGAAAAGACCATAGTAAAAACATTTCAACTCGGCGAGCGAGCAGGCCACTAAATGATACCGCACATCACCGGTCTAACTCTATGGGTGTACTTGATCCAAATAATTACGTACTCTCCAGGCGTAATGAGAAATTTTTAAAGACATATTACCATGGGTGTCGCCAAAGGCACATTTTCTAACAGTGCTGACATTTTCTAGAAAATAGTAACAATATTCCCTGTTTAGATTTTGCGGTAATTTAAAAGGGCCAATTATTTGTTTATTATACCAGTGCAAATTGCTAGGGAATGAAAATTGTTCATGTTCATGCAGATATCTTCAAGGTACTTTCATTAGATTATAATATGTTATTAAAGAACTCTAGATCTCCCTACTCTTTTTGAAGTACTCTTCTACAAAATGGGACACCTTATGTGCAGTTACGTAGTAGTAACGAATTCACACGTTGCACGTGATAAGAATGATTGATACTCATACAGCCATATAATTCTGTTCGCAGTGGATCTCATTATTTCTATATTGCGTGTAATTCCACGCATTGAAATAGTCAACTTCATCATAATCCATGCCACCGACGCTGCCTACATTCTGCCCTATGAATAAGAACATTTAGGAATATGCAATAGCCAGGACGCCTGTGCATTTGGATATCTTGCGCAATTCAAATAAGGTGCCTCTGTATTTGTTATAAATGTAACACGCGTTAGCGTATTCCTGTTGAGTATACTGAAACGGCATACTGACTGGTCTAGAACCTCAAAGGCGTAGTACAAACATTACTATCTACATCACACGAAGTATAAATTATCAAGAAACACAAGTCCAGTTAAATTAAGCAAAAATTAAAAGTAATACGATGCAATGCACAGCAAACGTAATAAAACACTGCAAAGCAAGTGAACAGCTACAACACTTAAACTAATATCCATATTAATACTAATATTGACATGAATATCACTACTAAACTACCGTTGGTATTTTCCAAATGATAAAATTACAATTTTCTTGCAATTACCCAACGCAATTAAATTCCGAAAAAATATCGGTCTCGGAGGGGAATTCTAATACCAACGGTAGTTTAGCAGTGATATTAATGTTAATATTAGTATTAATACGGATATTAGTTTAACTGTTACCCACTTGCCGTATCAATAATATAGTGTCCGTGAGATATTACAATATATCTACTGGCATCGTGACATCTATGTGCATTTAAGGCGACTTGAGCTCAATGGTCTTGTGGTACAGAGGAAAGCACGTTATCCCGGAGACATAAAGATGTTGGGTTCAATTCCCCTCCGAGACCGATATTTTTTCGGAATTTAATTGCGTTGGGTAATTGCAAGAAAATTGTGATTTTCTCATTTCTAATACCAAAGGTAGTTTGGCAGTGATATTAATGTTAATATTAGTATTAATATGGATATTAGTTTAACTGTTACGCACTTGCCGTATCAATAATAAAGTGTCCGTGAGATATTACAATATATCTACTGGCATCGTGACATCTAGGGGGATTTAAGGCGACTTGAGCTCAATGGTCTTGTGGTGCAGAGAAATGCACGTTATGCCGGAGACATAAAGATGTTAGGTAGAATTCCCCTCCGATATCGATATTTTTTCGGAATTTAATTACGTTGGGTAATTGCAAGTAAATTGTAATTTTATCAGCTGCAACACTCATGTCTGTGATTTTATTGAATTTAACTATTACTGTATAAATAACATTGTATAACATTATTAAACTGTATTTGAAATATATAAATATAATCAGTTTGATATTCGTTTTTTTTAATACAATTATTATGTATTCAAATTGAAACAGCTAATATCAATTCGTTCACACGGATATTGGCATTGGCATATTAATTACCTATTCCGGTGATCTAAATCTGCCAGCCTGTTTTATTTGAAAGGTTGGTAAATACGTAAGTGATCTGATGATTGTCGTTTGTTGAGTCCAAGCATTGAACTGACTTTAAATGCCTACATCAAATTAATTATTACTTGTCAATTTAGTTACCAAATAGTAGACACAGTACACTGTTGGTTGCAGTATCTTATTTTCACATATGACATATGAGACCGGATTATATGCAAAGTGCATATATTTT
Source organism: Trypoxylus dichotomus (assembly GCA_023509865.1). NCBI lineage: Eukaryota > Metazoa > Arthropoda > Insecta > Coleoptera > Scarabaeidae > Trypoxylus > Trypoxylus dichotomus. Next base: position 37,735,559 of record CM042074.1, on the reverse strand, counting down.
ATTTTATTTATTTATTATATTTTAGGTCTATTTGTAGATGTCTTATACTGATTAAAATTAATTAACGCTAATTAACTTAAGTTAATATTCACAACCTACAATCTGTAGTAAGTAAAACGCAGTTAACTCCGTTTCTTTTTTGATTTTACTAAGAATCACTTACTTGGCGCTGAAAATTGTAGCCAAAGCTAAGAAACAGCCATCGGCGACTGTAGGGTTTCCCGTATAACATCGGTCGACTGCCCAATCTAAAAGCGGTCCGACATCTGGATTAAATTCCAGCAGTAATATCACGGTCTCACGAGCCAAGTTATACACCTGCAACAAAAAGAAATTCGTAAACACACAGAGAAAAATTTAAATAGTAGAAAAAAACACAAGCACCTTCCTCTTCTCTGACAAAAAAAAAACAATAGATGTCTTCAAGAATTCTACTTTTCAAAAAAAAAAACGTTGATTTATTATGCTATTGCAGTATAAAGGCTCACGTAGGAAGACTGAAGTATAAATATATATGTATATATAGTAAATACAAAAATATGTAAAGAAATGCAATAAAAATTATTTAGTTTAATTAGGTACTCTTACATTTGAATAAGTAAACCAGTAAGTACTGAATTTGATTACGTATTTACGGTAAATACGAGGGGAGGTCCAGAAGTTCGTGGAATGAAAGGATTTTAAATAAAACAATAAATCTATTTTTCCTTTTCAATACAATCACCCTTAAGCACAATACATTTATTAGATCTATGAATTCATTTTTCTAAACCATCATAAAAACATTTTTTATCTTTCGCCTCAAAATGGGCCAAAATTGCCTCCTTTACCTCATTGTCGTCGGAAAACTTTCTTCCACTTAAGTCTTTTTTTTAAATTGGGAAACAAATAAAAATCACTAGGTACCACGTCTCGACTGTAGGGTGGATGGACTATTGATTGAAAGCCATGCTTGTGCAGAGCAGTCATTGCAACTTTGTTCTTGTGAACCGGCGCATTGTCTTGCAAGAGCAACACACCCTTGGTTACTTTTCCTCGACGTTCTTCCTTGATGGCCTCCTTGAATTTTTCTAATATCGCTCCGTAATATTCTCCGGTTATGCTTCCACCTTTTTCTTTGTAATCAATCAATAATATCCCCTCACAATCCCAAAAAACAGTAGCCATCAACTTTCCAGCCGATTCTGACACTTTGAATTTCTTTGTGTCCCCTTTTTATTCCATTGCATGGACTCCTGTTTGGACTCAGGCTCAAAGTGATGAACCCATGTTTCATCTCCGGTAACAATCCGCTCGAAAATCTGTGCAGGTTTGTCTCCACACAGCTCCAAAATTGCATGATGCGATTTATATCTACTATGCAAATTATTCATTCAATAAGATGCCCAGATCGTCCCCAATAACTCAATCAATTGTACGTAAAGTTATACGAAAATTTGAAGAATTGGAACATGTTAGAGACCGTGTCCGAAGTGACATCCTTCAATGGGAAGCAAAGAACAGCTTCACCTTTTAATAGACGAAGAAAATTTGTCATATTGATAAATCATATTAGTTACAACGTAGGAAAAGCAAAGCGATAAAAATTTTAATTAGGAAAATATCATCCTTACCAAACTAAATTAGTACAGGAGCTAAAAGAGAATTATCTTGCCCGCAGAATACGATTTTGCGAAGAAATAATGAGTATGTGATCATGATGATCTCGCGATTGTACAACGAATCCTTTTCTCGGACGAGGAGAACTTTTTATGTTCAATTCAGTTAATCGACAAAATTGTTGTTATTGGTCGGCTGAAAATCCACACTAGATGCAAGAGTTGCACACTCAATCATCGATAATAAAGTTGTGGAGCCCTCCTTCTTTAACGAAACACTAAATGAATGTCGATATCTACATCTTCTACAATTTGATTTAGTTCTATCATTAGCAGTGTCATTTCCAAATGACGATGATGCCGATATACCCAATAACATTATTTAGTTTCACAACGATGGAATGCTTCCTCACTGCACACATCCTATTCGAGAATATTTAAACGAAATTTTCGAAAATAAAGTGATTAGTAGACAAGAATTCATAGAATTACCAACTAGATCCCCAAATATAAAGCTCATCTTAAAAGGCCTAACATCATAATAAACGAACTAAACCAGCTCTTTATCAATAATTTTTTGCTGTAATGTACAGCAAGAATTCATTAATTGCCTTGGGTGTTGTCAAATAAATTGATATTTTAAATATCTACTTTAATTATCTACGGTGACTTTCTAAAATTAGTAGTAGTTCCACCTACTTTAATTCATTTATTTTTTATTTGCTACGGTTAATTTCTACAACTTTCTTCAACTTTTTTTCGAAAACCTGTTCCTGTAAGATACAATTCAGTTTATTTTTATCTTAACAGTTTTGGTACATTTCCGGCATCTACTCGGCAGTTTGAGAAATACCATGGCCAACTAATTATAAGGTAGTTTTTTCCCGTTCTTTTCAAAAACTTTCTAGCGTAATAGATTACTTTTTTGAAACTATCGAATAGCCACTGGAACACTCCGTCAAACAGAAGAAAAAAGTATAGATTGCCGTTGAAAAATGTCGATGACATCACAAATACCATAAATATTGTCCAACAAAATAACAACTACTTTTGAAATATATGCAATGTGTTTATTAAATACTATACTTCAATTTTATGATTTCTTTACAATATTTAACAATTATTAACAATGCAAATTAATAAGTAATCGTTTCAAATATTTATCTTCTAAAGATAGTTTGTTCTATTCATGATGTTCCACTAACACAATATTAGAAAACACAAACAAAAAGCTTCCATTTCCTGTGAATTCATACACCTAACTCCGTTAGATACAGCCCCTAAAAGCTTCAATACTGTAAATGTTATTGCGTATCGCAAGAGCTACTATTTTAAAAATGCCCCAGGGAAGAGCTTACGATCCATTTTAAAAAACAATGCATAAATAAAACGAGGAATAAAATTTGCATTGGATAAAATACGGTTCTGTTTTATATCACTTCGCTTTTTTAAATAAAATCATGTAAACTGTATAAAAACAAAACGATCTAAATCGAATATCAGAGAAAATATAAACATAAATACTGAAATATAAAATCTTCGTTATTTACTGCTTGCTTACATGAGTTTATAGTCTAAAAAAAATGATTAATAAATAAGCGGCAGTAATTGTATTCTAAAAGTTGTCGAGAAACGACAATTGTCATGACGAATTTATGGATAGCAAAAAATATATAAGTATCGTCTTTTGCTTATACAAATTAATAAAAAGATACCAAACACTTCGCTTGCATGAAAAATTGGTAACTTACTTCCTATTATTTATTTTAATTTAAAAATAGTTACTCTTCTAGGCCTGTTTAGTTGCTACAATAACTAACATTTTTTATAAATAAAAAACACAGGTCACAATTTATTTCTTTATATTTTCTTCCTGCAATCATATAATTCTCTAATAGCATTCGTTTAATATTCGTAAAGAAAAAGTATTAAATTGTAAACAGTATCAGAAAAAAAAAACAAAAAAAACAGATTGCATTTGACGAGATTCTTTTCATACCAATTCAAAATGTACACGAATTGGTGGCTTTCACCTATTAAATAATATCCTCTCTTGTTGTTGAATATCTGCGCGTTACATTAAATTTCACGTGAAGTTTAATATAACGACTGCCGAATTCGAGAAGTTTTAATCCCTTAAATTTCATAATGTGCTTCCTACAATGCTATTTTAAAGAAAATTATGTATTCATTCTCAAATATTTCCACGAGACGAAATAAAAACAAGTTAAATCTGGTAATCACTGGAACTGTTTAAAGAAACTTTTGCTGCCTGGAAACTGTTGATCTAGATATTCGCTGAGATGTAATTCGGATTTCGATTGAAACGCGTCAACGTTTAGATGCATTGTTGATAAATATAGCTGGAAGCGTTAGCATCAGGCTGGGATATTGGTTTTCCAACCGTCAATGAATCATTTTTCATAATATAGAAAAAAGCTAGACTGTATAAATAGAATAGAAACAGTTCATTGTAACTAGGTAAGTGCAAGGAAAGCAAAATAAATTAGGACAATTCCTAGAAATCTACGAGGTATTCATTTAAAAAGAATTTTTTGCTGTATTCGAGTAAAAGAACACACTATTGTCTCGTTTCTGTTTTTTTAACATTTCAATTCTGAGAAAAAAATTACACCAACTTTCTAATTTAATGAAGCAACTAGCCCATAGTGGGTAGATAACATGGACACGATACCTAAATGAAGAGAAAAGAAGAAGAAGAAAGAAGAAAATAATAAACATAAGATGATCAATGACTTAGCGCGTTTATTGCAGCTGATGATACTATTTTCCCAACAACAACCATTCTTAGGAAAATTATTTATATAGCATTTACAAAAAGCCCAACTTTTGAAACCGCAGGAATATTATTTATCAATAAAAAACGACTAGGAACTATCCCAGTTGTTTATGACTTGCTGCTTACCGTTACCTTCTAAGTCATTTATTTGGTATACTTTTACTTAAAACCCACCAAATATTTAGTTCAGAATGTAAGATCGATTAGCTGTTATGAAGTAGGCCAACTAGCACACTTAAAATCTCTAACAAAGATCACGTCATAACTCAATTATCATGGAAATTCTGCAAATATTTTCTTCAAAATATATTTTCATTTAGCGAATAGCATAAACTGCAGAATACTTCTTGAGACATTTCTGTTATCTAATAAATATTAATCCATGTAATAATAAAGCAAACCAAATAGATAATATATTCGCCTTTCTGTCTCAACGATGTGGCTTCCGCTATCAATCTATAGAGTTGGCTTTTTATTGCGAATAAAAAATTGGAAGCATATGCACATACACTCCGGCCATAAATTTGGGGTCACTTCAAATGATTCATAATAATAATATACTCTCTACATATTGTTTCATATTACGGTTGTATAAATAATTATCCTGTAATATCTCTGATAATATATACTGGGTGTCTGTGCAAGATTTTTTCAATTTTATTTGTTCACTGTGCGAACACAAGTGTTGCGTGAGGGGTATGCCAATTGTTAGCCCCGTCCCTGTGAATCTAGTCGCTATGAAACGTTTTACGGAAGCGGAGTGTACGTGCTGTGTGCACGAATACCATGAGAAAAGCTGTATTTACAGCGTTCTTATCTTTGGTGATATATTCTTTTTATTTTGAAAAGGACTGGCGCATATTGTATTAGGAATCTATAAATATTATGAACAGTCTTGGCATTTCCATCATCTTAAGGTGTTTTTCTTCAGAAGCAAAGTGAAGAAAATCAGAACAAGATGATCGAGACGTATCAATATCCTTCCGAAGTGAGCAAACATGTAAACAAGAGTGAATTACGAAATATCAAAATGATTATAACGTTAGGAAAACAATTAGCTCGAAAAACACGTTGACATTGTAACATAACATATCACAATCGCAGAAAATACGTTACCGCAACCATGGAAAGAGTACGCCATCCTTACAAAGGTAAATCACGGCCAGGACACGGCAGACCTAAATGTGTTACGAAGGATTTAACAGTGGCGATTATGTCGAAAAGAAATAGATGATTAACATTCGAAATCCGTGCCAAAATCCAATTTCTTTAACAACAACAAAGAGAAGACTAAATGAAAAGGATTTGAGTGGGCCAGAATATATGCTGATTCGACATTAGAAGATTGAGAAGTTCTGTGGATAGATCGACGAATTCTAGTAGGAAGTGTTTAATACGAAATGCCAGAAGACCTGGTGCAGAAAAAATTGCACCATAATACGTTGTGTCTACTGTAAAGAAGAATGATGGTTCCCCTATGGTCAGAGGATGTTTCTGCCTATACGGAGGTTGGATGACACTGTAAAAGTTGAAGAAACATTGAAAAAGGAATGATACAGAAACATCTTCGAACGCAATGCTTACCATTCAGTCTGCGAGTGATCGGCAACAACTTTATAATGATGTAAGATAACAACCCAAAACACATTAACAGATTTGGTTTAGTCACCGCAATCGCCGGATCTTAATCCAATTGAGCTCATGTAAGAGACACTCGATCGGAGATTCCGTGACCAGTGTCCAACATCCAAAGAACATTTGTCGCAACTTCCTGATATATACATAAAAATAGATGCCGAAACTCGTAGGAAATTAGTTTCTTGCCTAGTCCGATTATGTGAAGTCGTGATTGAACTCATATTTCGACTAAAAGCAAGAATTCGTGAATTATAGCAAAATCAATTAAATTTACCTTGTATATAGCATAGTTTTAAATAAAAGATATAATAGTATTCCAGCACTGTTTCATTATTCTATGTATATAGAAGCTGTTGCAATATCTTCATTAAGTTAAGAGCGATTCTTCTGAAACAGGAAGTAAAACCATACTGGTTTCACGACAAAGTTCCATTTCTTACATGGAAGATTTCCACCGAAGATTATATATATACATATAGCATCTCTGAGTTTAGCAAAATTTCAACAAAGCAGGGTAATGTTCACTGACATCAAGGTCTTAAAAGTATGTGGCACATTCCGCAATACGACGTTTCGTCCTCGAACAAAACAACGAGACAAAGTAACATCATCTGCAGCTTCCTCCTCTGAAGATAATTAGCATCGCGTTTAGATTAGAGATTAAATATGCACGCTTGAAATTTATTACGCAATAGAGGGATCTCTCAAATAAATCAAGGTGCTTTAAATTAAAAATGTTCGACGTGGTTAAGAAAATCAATATCATCCATTTATTTCCATAAGCATTAGTAAATACAATACCTGCCGTAAATATAGAAACAAGTAGTAAATATGAAAGAATAAAACACACAACAAAGGCTACAACGCACACAATAGTATATTATTTAACATTTAGTCCGTTACAAATAATTAAAAATGACGGTTATTAAAAATAATATATTCCTAAATTAAAATGAGTAATAAATAAAGACGAGGGATTTCTCCTTCCCATCTGAGTCTCCTAATATGTGGAAATACATGCGAACGACGAATGCTGAATCACATTCTCCACCTGTAGTAGTTGTTAAACATCTTGTTGTTGTCTTATTGTATAGCTTGTTAGCTAAATAAACTATCTATCTATTAGTGATGCACTGTGCTGTTAGCTATTAGCGTTTTAATGTTACTAAATAATTATATGGCACGTACTGTAATGGAAAATCTTAGGCGATTTGGTCTAGTGAGTAGGTTGTTTGACATAAAAATTCCGGACTATAACACACGCATTGGTTTTACCTGAATCATCACCGAAGCGAACACTATGGAAATACCATATGGTGTTCTAGATGCGTGGCAAAGTACTTCCTAGGTCACCCTTTGAAGTTCAAAAACTAACTGTACTTTCTTCGTGAATTATATCTTTGACGATGTTATTTGAGTACCGTTATTACCGAGACGTTGACCCATGCAACGTGTATTATGTTTGTCTGATTATTAGAGTACGTAGCAAACACTCTTGATGAGGAGTAATGTATATAACTGCCATCCTTTCCAAGTTTACTTAGAACATCATTTTCCGGGTAAATAATATGTTTGGCATAATAAATTCTTCCCTAACATGCGTATAAGTTTAACATGCTATTTGTCTTTGAAGTGACTTTCAACACAAATTAAATCGTTTAAGAACGATATACACGACCGTACTATATAAAATAAAATAAATTAAACAAATTATGTTTGCGAGAAATTTATTAAAGAAACAAACTTTACTCTTTAATTTGAAATGTTTTATTGACAAAATAATACATTCTAATAAAATACATACTATTCGTAATCCTATTCCTTCAAGGTAACCCTCTTTGCTTTAATAATTGCCTGACAGGTAGGCGGCATCCCCATAGGTACGATTCGTCTATAGCTTCCTCCAGAGCATTCCAAAATGCTGCTCTGTGGCGGACACTCCATTAAGGATAAAACTCTTTCAGAAGATTTGTCTTGAAAATAAGCTTTAACCAACATTGCGGGGTCTTTGAGGTCGTTATCTTCCTGATAAATGAATCGCTCCCCAATTAATTGACATCCACTTAGTACTACATCGTATTCTGGGATTCTCAAGTACTTATCTTTTGTCATTCTTCTGTCTATTTTAACTAATTTTCCAATCTTTCCGTTCCCAAAGCTCCCATACCACGATGTTTGCTCCTCCATACTCCACCGCTTTTGAAATACATCCGTCTAACATTCTTTTTCAAATGCTGCGACGAAGAAATATGCGACGTTTACTTCCAAATAATTCGACTTTCGATTCGTTCGTCCATCACACAATTTTCAAATCATTTACACTCCAGTTTGTGGAATCTTTTGCTCACTTCACTCTTTTTCGTTAGAACTTAACCGTGATTTTCTTACTGCTATACGACCCCTCAGAACAGCTTTTATTAGTCTCCGTTCTACTGTCGACATACTTACTGGCTGATGGCGTTGTAAATTGAACTCTGCCGTAATTTCCGGTGCGGTAAGGCGGCGACTTCTTAGGAATAACTTGGATGTATTGGTCATCTCATTCCGTCGTTGATTTAGGCCTTCCACTTCGCTTTCTCGTCTGAAGCCTACTGGTGTCTTCCTTCTAATTATCCTACGCACATAACATTCAAAAATATTTAATTGTCAAGCAATTTCTCTATTTGACTGTTTCGTGTAAAACCAATATATCCAATTCCCTTCTGTTTAGCATATGTTCGATCATATATACTAACGATATTTAATAGGGTCTTCCTAACGCAATCACACTCCACACACGTCTCAAGTATCTCAGGAATATACTGAATGCATACTGAATATAAAGTTTATCCCCTATTTCCTACTATTGACGTATTATTTCTTTATTGCCATCATAAAATTTAATATAGGAAGCACTGTTTTCGTGTTTGGACGGATTTTGTAAACAAGTCTTATTGTTATGAACATATACTATCAACATTAAATTTTAGTATGAATTTCCATAAATATTGTTACAATAGTTCTAAGTATATCACAATACATTAGGTGCGATCAAACTTATGACCGTTAGCATAGGTCTTATTTATTGCTTATGCTTTTATTAATTATATATATTATACAATTCTTATCGGCAGCTAAAAATGTACAGAGGCTGCTTCATTTTTCCATTCGTTGTAGACATTCATGAAAACCATGACAGATACAAAAAGAAAACTAATAATGGTGTCCCAGGTTCCTTTTCCGAACAAATAGCACTAGACTTATTAGATCATGACAGCAAAGCAAAAGAGGCAATTTGTATAAGCAGCGCCAAATTCTTCACTTACTGCCTTCAAAATCGCAGCTGCAGCAATAGTAACAGCCAGTGTCTGAGCTGTCTAAACAAAAAGGAAAAATCTTGTGAAAACTTCCCGTAAGTGCAAGCAGAATCAGAAATGAAAACGCGTAATTTTTTCAGACAACAAAAGTTGAATTTAAACGGTCCGGATGGGTTTCCATATTATTATCATGACTTACAAAAAAAATAAACACATGCTTGTTCACCGACAAATGAATCTCTATGATGTAATACTCACTTCCTCGCCACTAAAATAAGTTTTTTAAATTACATGGTATTGGAACAAAAATTATTTGTTTGAATTGAGTTTCCAGTAAGGACAGATTACATCTTCCAACAAGATAATGCACATGTTCAAGTTTTGAATTAACCAACGACATCCTTGGATTCAAACATAATTGAAAATGCATGGGGCTATCTAACACGGCAAGTGTATTAGAATAGTGCTAGTTTAAATTCTAAGGAATAATTCCAAAAAGGTATAATTAATTGTTGGAGCCAAATCTCTGAAGATTATATAAGTACACTCGCTAATAGAATATTTTCTATAATAGCAAATAAGGCGGCCACACAAATATTGAGAAATAAATATATGGGACCAACATTGATGCCACTGTAACTAATTAATAAAATGAACAATCTGATCTTAATCTTTCACTCTAAGCAATATAATTTCTTTAGGTTTGATTGTGTATAGAAAATCGATGTATTATTTGAATTATATTAAGAAATAGCCATGGATTTATAAAACATATCCATAATAAAGTGCGACGTTTGTGGCGCACTGTACTATACGCTCAAAGTAGTACTACAAATTCCACCTACGAGCTAAATCTAAAATGACAGGAAGTTCAAAATTACTGGGAACCGTTGGTGAAATATCGTCATAAAAACCCAATTAAAGGTAGTCATAATGGAGGTAAATTCTATCAACAACTACATACAAAATCTTCCCTCTTCAGAAGATTTCCATTATTGTCTAAAGGTAACAAACAACCATTCACGAACAAAAATTAACAGTTAAAAAGACATTTACCCGGTTCTAACGTTGTTTTACTTAAACTAATATCAACATCGATTTTATTAGCAGATCAAGACTTGAATACATGCATCTTTTCCAACAAAGTATATATCTAATGAAAGCCCTCGAGTCCACACACGCTGCTATAACGTTTTTATAAGCAGCACTAGTATGCTAATTTGATTGGCGTACTTCAAGATAAATGATTTTTCTTAATTAAACCGCCTTTAGAAACGCTAGAATAAATTGTCTAAACACAGTTTGCACACACACACACTTATATATAATAAAACAACGAATACCAGGTCAATATTTTAATGAATTCTTTCATTTACATTATCGCAAATATATAAAAGTAATTGACATGGGTAACATACTTAAGAAAAAGTCGATTTTATTTGTATTTTCTTTGTTACATCTGAAAAGAATTAGTTTTACGCGACATAACTAAGTACCACATAAAAGGAGAGTACGAATGGAGAAAATTGTATTTATAGTACACCAGCGGCAATAAAATAATTTATGGTTTCGATCAGTTTCTGTAGTATTTGGCGCCTAAGTAACTTGAAGATATATATATATATATATATTGTGCTGAATGGAATTTGGCCTGTTATTAAAAACAATGGAAACTCAACTAACTAGCGTTATTATATATTACGCGAAAGAAGTAGCCTCGGCAAAGTGGGGCAAGTTACAGTGCAGTGCGGAGAACAACGTGGAGGGGCCGAGCGGCCGTATGAAGGCGAGTGGTCAGTAACGTTTACGTAGTCGCATCATATATGATCGTGACCTTCACTGGCGATGCGGACGCAGGAGTGTTTACACATAAAATAATGACAAAATATATATTATGTAACATGCTGAAACACTTATTGTTTTAAGAAGTTTCCACGAAATCACAAACTGGCATCTATGAAATATTAGAATCATTAAATATGTATGATCACTTGTTTCAGTCAAAGACTACGGCGTGCGGAATAAATATTTTTTTAATGATGAAAACGGCCGTTCCACATCGAGTGATGTTATATTTGCAACTTTAAAGTAATCCTTGTGATAACTTAATTAATCTTTTGGCCCACTTTCACAAATTTATGATAGTATGAGAAAATCTGAATCCTTGTCAATAACACTTTCAAATTTTCGTATTACACTTTCATTTTTTTCGCCTTCCGCCGTAAATAGGTGTGAGTGAGCCTCATCCACAATTTAAGTAGAATCCACAAACGACATCTAATCATTTTGTAATTTTTCAATTCACTCGGGTAGTCCATAGTAGTTCTTGCGAATACTTTCTAAATCACATTTTACCTGACTGTTTTGAAACACTTTCTGGCTTTGGCGTGTTTCGGATCGAATTGTAAAACTATCTTCTTTACATCATCAAAATATTCGCAGTAGTAAAACGCAGCCATTAACCATGTTCTTCAACGCGTAGTAATCGACTGTGGTAGTTCAGGCACACAGGGACACAGCTCGAGAAATTTTTTTTCGGTTTTATACGTTTTGGGGACTTTAGGAATACTACCTTCGTATGAGCTGTTAAAGCATCTATTCGTGGATAACATTTAGGGATCAATTGCGCCACATAGTTCAAAGCATGGATTTTATATGTTACATGTAACAGATTACCACTCATAAACATTAAAAGTTGGGTTGCTGAAACTTGAAATTTGTTCAATGCCCTCAATACCACGAATTCCATCGCTACTACATTTTGCAACTCTTTTGGAAGCAAGTAAGATAGGGGCTGATGGTTCAAACTCTTCCATTGTGCGTACCATCACATTCCCCACAGAATGTTTCTGCCGATCGGTTGTTTCGTCCACACATAACCACAATTTTTTATCTCTAAATTCTGCTTTAATTCTTTTTTCAACATAATCATGAACAGATGGCATAAAGTTTCTTAACAATATCCGACTTGGTAATGTATAATCCGAATACTTGCTCTAGAAAAAGATAAATGGTTGTTGGTCTAGTAAGTAAAGTGAACCGTACATTACATAGGATAAAACAAACACCTATACCAAATATTAATTCTTCGCTTTATCGTTTACCACGAATTGCAGAACAGTGTTTTATACTTTTTAGGTGCCGTTTACACTTTCACCTGCTGATACACGTCAAATAGTTGTCGCACTTTACACATTTAATTCTATCGCCTTCGTATTCTAAATCCGGCATACTCGCTATTACGTTTTCTAGTTTATTCGAAATACGCCGTTTCCGAAACGTACATAAATGCGACATTTTCTAAGTATGTGTATACTGACCAACACTCACAACGCCCTGTCGAATTATACTGAACAAGTACTTTGATACGGGTACTCGATTCACCGTTCCGCGCGCTTCACCCCTCCACGTTGTTCTCCGCTCGGCAGTGAAACTTGCCTCTCTTTGCCAGGACTAGAAATGAGAATATTTCAAACTTTAAATGATGCTTTATTTAATCAGAAATTATATTTTAGAATATAATAAGTTCCTAGTTATGTTCCAAACGGGTTTTGTTTGTTATCGTGGGTTATTATACGTTCTCACTATGTATTTATATTACCTTAGAAAAACAAATATATATACTTTCACGGTTGTAATCTGACATAAATTCTTCAGTATTATCCCGCGTCTAATGCTAGGCCGCACTGTAATGCTGAGTTGTTTCCCAACGTTTCGATGAAAACTTCTTCATCTTCTTCTGAAGGTTGTCGGTCAACTGTAATATATTCAGCAGTTCACGTTGAGGTTTAAGTTTGATGTGTTTCCAAACCATGACGACAAAGATGTAATACCTCTTTCTTCTAAACATTTTTTTACCTACAATGATAAATTGGGGGTTAGTGATATAAATGCTTTAAGCGCACACTAATTATTAAATTATTGTAGAATAATTGCACTTACAATTTAGCTCAACGAGATGGTGTAGAATCATCCGGGGTTCGAAACTGATTTTCTATCGTTGGTATAATATTCCTTAAAATTTCTATGTAGTTTCGAGCTTTCACAGATTTGTCCAAAATGGCAACACTTTTTGTCCCTTTGGTGGAGAAGCATTCCCAGAACATTACGTTTATTGGAAAATTCACAATCTTTTTCACGCAATCATCCAAAGGTTCCTCTCCTCTACAACGATGAGCAAACTGTATGCCGCCTACCCCGCAGAGATTAGATTTTAATTTGTCAGAGAAAACTACATTATTCGATCGTTCCACAATCTACTTTTAGATTAAAAAGGCCCATTGAAAACGTGGACATCTCATTTTTTTGTCAATGTAGGTTTCTTTCGTGGCCACCCTGCATGCGATTCTATTGCCCTTAAAGAGTTTCTTACAGTTAGAGATTCTTTTCTCCCATTGCTTTCCTTAGATGTCTGGCTAATTCTGTCGAACTTGAAAGACAATCAACGCATTCTGATTTCTTTAGCCGACTACTGCGACTTTTGTTTGTGGCACTGGCAGTTTCATTATATTTTTTAAAGAACCAACTAATTGCAGAAAAACTTTTAATACACTCACTTACAGTCTCAATTGACAAACCCTCCCCTTTTAAGACAAGAATAACTGCTTTTTATTTTGCTGTTAACAATTTGTATTAAACATTTGTAGTAAACATCTGAATTTGGTTTATATATTTAATACATAGATACCGTTACCGCATTTAAATAAGAGAATTAAATAATAAAATACCGGAAATTATAGATTTCTTAAAAATGTTGCGTTTCATTCTGTCAATTCTGTATACATTCACACAAGTTTATCATGTGTTCGGTATGAGATCGAGTAACAAGTTTAACAAGTTTGGGAATGCATATAAATTTGGATAGCAATTGGATTAGTTTGAAAGGACAAGTACATCCTTCAATATAAATTTGCGTTTACAATTATAAAGTTGTGTAAATTTACATATATAAATAATAATACGTAATCAGTGTCGCACAGAAGAATTGGAACTTCCGAAAATTAACTTGAGCTTCTAAGTAAATTTGTCAAACTGAAGAAAAACGTGTAACAGTTGTATTAATTAATTAACTCTTGTACTAAATTACGTTTTTACGTTGAACATCTACAGTGCCTTAATTTTAAACCAATTACCTTACACAGCATATGGTACATGAATTAGCTTTAATAATACGGTGCGTTCAGGAATGGCGGCGCTGTTAGATATTTAACGCACTCCCCCAAATTTCCGTTTTTAAAATTCACACAGACAAACGAGTTAATATATTTAAAATTATTATCGAAACTAAAAAAGAAGCGCATATTCTTTTTAATAATTTGTAATAAGGTCACTATCCTATGTCGCACAATGTTTTTGGTAAAACTTTGAGATGCCATTTGACTGGCAAACCGCATCTAACAAACTTATTGAGAGAAACGATTTTTAGGAAACAATGGTGAGACAATGATTAATATTTTACAAACAATTTCCTGTTTTTCCACGTTTGTTTAAGCCGTACTGTAAATCGTAATAATCGTCGGTATTACAATAACTAACTACATCATTTCTGGTATGTAGCGATGATAAAGGAAAATAATTAAACTGTAATTGATGTTTCGATCATGTTATTGATCTTCAAAAATCAAAATTACAATTGGAGATTAAAATTAATTTCCTTATACATATTTGTACATACGTGTTTTTTGTTTATATTAATAAAACGCGCGCGTTACTGATTTTTTATAAGGTAATATTTTTTCTAATTGGACAGTGAGAAGCAAAACAAATGAGTTAGTTGGTAGAATTGATTTCAGTGATAAAGTTGGTGGTGATCTGACAACTAGTTTATGGGACATATTTATTCAAGTATATTTGTACTTACTTATAAAAAAAAAGGTTACTTTTTTATCTTTTGCTTAAAAAATATTTATCCTATAATTTTAGTTTTGGATATTGCAACCCAAACTTCACTCTTCGTCGGTTGTAAGCCAGTTTGTACAGATTCATGAGAATTATTGCAATAACTTTAGCTATTAATATAACCGTTCAGATAATGAAGGTTTTCAGTTGATGAGTACTAACGAAAGCACCTAACAGTATCAGTAAGACAAAACGTTACTTCAGAAAAAGCTATTTGATTCACTAAATTGGACTATTAGTTGATAAATCCTGTCATCAATTCGCAAAAGTGTAGTATATGATTTGGATCATTTTCAGTTAACTCATGAACAATATGCATTTTGAAGAGTTTCAGTTTTACAAAAATAAGAATTTTGTGGGCAGATTTTTGGGAGATTTCATGAATTTATCGCAATTCTATTGCAGACACGTGACTATTTTTTGAACTATTAGTAAAACATTCGTATCGTTGACGTCATCGGTTACTATCCTTGGGTATTTACTTTTTGGTAAATCTTTTACATGGCGAAGTGCTGCGTACTTTAAATTGTCCGATACATTGTACTTTCACTGATTTAGCGATCCGGATAAACAATATTAATTAAAGTGCGAATTTCTTCCAAAGAACATTAACGATTATTAGTGAAGTAAACAGCCTTAGCAAGAACCTACCTCCTCTTTTTTGCTTCGAAATTCAAATTTCGTCCGAAGTTATGTTACAAGTCAGGATATATTACAGGCTGGAGTGATATGATCTTGATAAGTTGCTATTTCACATCTGCCGCCAACAACTACGTCTTCAATTTTTTTAAAAATATAAATTATTCCTAAATTAAATGTTTTCCTGTGTCTAAAATTTTAGTGTTATCTAAGTCATATACATATGCACATGGGTCAAAACTACTTTTGTGCAGTTATAAAATATTGTATTGTTTGTCCAATATATACATACTGTTGCAAATTGTACAAGGACAATAAACAACATGGGTTTGTTTCCCAAGAGGAACATTTTTTATTTGGTTTTAATAAATGGGACTTTCTTAGGGTGCGCTGCGAGGTCCCGGACTCCTATAGAGAGTAAACAATGTAGTAAGTAATAAGTGCGCTGTAGTCTGATAAAGCTTACCCGTTACTTATATGAACAATTTTTATTTTGGATGCATTGGATGCAAGAGGTCTAACACATGACACCCACAATTAATCATTTGGGCTAGTATTGTATAATTATAATATTTTTCATTCATGATTGATGAAAGGGAACAAACCTAGTTAGATCTATTACGTACCAAGTTGTGGCTGTTACTAAGCAAGAAAAAAAAATACTTTTAAATGTCTTGTTGCAACAATATTGAGCATCTTCTCACTATGTTCAATATATTGAAGAGCTTTTTAAACAAGTTCATAAATTATGTCTGCAAGATTTGTTCTTTGGAAATAGTCAAAAACTGTATTTCATCCCAATCAATCATAGAATCTGAACAAATGAAGGCAGAGTACAGTTGATGAGCAAATAATTCATTTGCTTACAGATTTTCATATTGACTAGAAATAAGTAATCCTCACTTTAAACACATTATCAATGGATGTTGGACGTTTCTGTTTTTAATTAATAACTCCGTTGGTATTTAATAGAAATTATTTTTTTCCGAAGCAACCGACCATAAGTGTTTACACACCTACATAATTGAAAATAAAAGAAACTATTCTTTATCCCTATCAAAATATATGTATTATTAAACTGTAAGCACAAAGTAGATTATACTTCCTCTATAATGACGACAGGCACGTCGTAAAATATGGATATAGACATTTTAATATAATGAAAAATTTAATTTATATTCAGCTTCCGTATTGCAACCAACGATTAGTGCATAATTTGTGCAAAGTGTTTTAAAACAGCGTGTAACGTTAAAGTAGTGTCGGCAAGAAAAAGCTTATCTACGGAAATGGGTACTCAAATAGTGTTACATCATAATATCGGTAAAAGTAACTAAGAATTTGCTAAATTACTGAAATTAAGCCGTAGAACCGTAGATTATAATGTTAAACAGTATTAAAGAAATGGCGTATCCAATAAATATCGACCTGGACGGGCAAAAATAATAATACCAAGATTGCACAATTCTAATCACGAGCAAACGAAGTAGACGAAAAACGGCGCTAGAAATTGCTGCCGAAGTGAATATTGCGTGCCCAAAACCGCTTAGCGCCACCACGGTAAAAAAGGGTTGGTGCCAAACTGGTTTGTAGTTTGTCTGGAAGAATTGCTATGCGGAAACCGTTATTACACAGAGCGAAATGGTTAGTATGGACGAGAGAACATAAAGACTGGACATTGGAAGACTGTAAGAAAGTGCTCTGAATCGACGAATCTAAATATTTCACATTTGCTTCAAACAGAAGAACATTTGTGTCCGTAGATCGAAAGGGGAATGAGCACTTGACTCCTGTATTACATCAACAACCAAACATCGAGGAGGATCAGTTATGATTTAGGGTCGGTGAGGTTATATGAAGATTTTAGAGAGGAATGTCATCTCATCTGGAACACAATTAATCGGTGAAAACTACATGTCCCAGCGCGATAATGATCCAAAACACACTGCAAAGATATGCCATGAGTACTTGGAACAACTGGAGCACGGAGAGAAAATTATTGTTATGTAGTGATTGCCAGTCACTACAGATCTCAATCCAATCGAGCTTTTATGGAAGGAACTCGACCGACAGGTTTGAAAATTTACTCCAAATTCGACAACGGTACTTTGGGCGCAACTACAGTATACGTGGAGGAAAATAGAACTACTAACACCGACAAACCTGCTAGATAGGATGCCAAGATAGTGTGTGGCAGTAATGAAAGCGAAAGGTGGACACATTGACGAAACGCAAATTTAAGTTAATTTATGATTATCTTTGTTAGCAAATAATTATAATATAATTCTTGCAGTTCTTTGTAGTACGGAACGAGAGAAAAGAAAAGGGGAACAAAAGAGAATGGCGGAATCTCGACGTTTCGCCTTCTTCAGGAGAAATAGGGAAAACCAAAGTGGCACGGTAACTCGACGTGTAAACCACACACAGCCGAAACTACTTTGGAGGAAGGTCACGGTGACTCGACGTGTTAACCGCGCTAGAGGCGAAACCACTTTGGCAGAAGGTAACGGTGTCGAAACCTTCTGCCAAAGTGGTTCCGCCTCCGCGTGGTTTACACGACGAGTTACCATGCCACTTTGGTTTCCCCTATTTCTCCTGAAGAAGCCTCCTACGACGCCGAGATCCCACCATTCTCTTTTGTTCTCTTTTTCTTTTCTATCGTTCTCCCTCTGCCCTTTTTCTGCCTTTTCTTTCTCTCTATTTCACGCCTATCCCTCCCCCTCCATTCGTCTTCTTTTATCTCCTTTTTCTTTTATTTCTTTCTCCTCTTACTCTTATTTCGTTTCTATATATCTCATCATGACACGGTCTAATTCCGGAAGTAGTTCGTTCATTACATATTTATTTAGAATTAGCTTTTTAATAGATTTTCCAAATTATTTGAAGTGATCCTAATTTATTGGCCAACGACAGTTTAAAAATAAATTACAAAAATAACTTACCTTCTCTTCGTGGCTATTCAGCATATTATCCAACCACTGATAGAAGTCACCTTCGTTATATTCCAAGCCTTCTGGATCGATACAAGGTCCGCAGCAAAGTAAAGCGCTCATAGCTTGCAAGGCGCTGAACTGTAAATCTGTGCATTTCTTATGGGACTGATCGTTGTCTTGTAGCGCAACGGGTGCGAACGGGACGCCGTGTTTTCCGGACCAGGTAGCGAAGAGCATGAATAGATTCTTTCGGAGATCACGTTTAAGAAGAGTCTGGCAAGTCTCCACTACGCCAAGGAAGAAGAACAATACGTTAAAAGGATGTTAACAACGTAAACAACATTCTTACATGAAAAACTTTTGATCATCTTCGTTATAAAACTGGAGAAATGTAATGTGATATCTCTAACGGAACTCGTATGCTTGTCCGGTTCATTTTCCAAGTACAAGCGGGCGCCGTCCATGTATTCCAAGAATGTGGGATGGAGAGAATTGCTGTCTCTATCCAAAACGGAGCTACTAACGCCAAAGGTACCATATTCAGCTATTAATTCGAATACTTTCACCAGTTGTAGCCTTAACGCATCTCTTCTCCTACGTCTTCGAACGTTTTCTTGTTTCTTATCAACAGCATCTCGTATGTAAAGCACTAACTCTTCCATAACATCTCTGCAATAATTTCAAAAACAAATAAATTACAAGTAACTCCAAAAGGCAGGCTTTCCAAATTTTTCACTTACTTTAATGCATCGCTATTCACATTTCCTATAGCTAACACCGCTGCATCTCGTACGTCACTAACTTCACACCTTAACAAAGGTACAATCAGTTTGTAGAGGGCACTAGGCGATACATTGGCGCCAGGCATTTTGGCATCGTTTCTTTCAGCACTTAAACTATCTGGAGACGAACTGCATTAAAGGACAATTAGAAACATTAAACAATTCAGTGCCTTGATAAATATGATTCACGAAACCTTACTTAACGTAAATCTATATTCTACGTGATCTACTGATGAGCCACAAACCTTGCAATTCAGTCTATTCATCATTTGGGAAATTAGAATTGTATGCTGGATTAACGGAAATGTAGAGAAATTAGCTTGATACGAAAGTACGGACTTTCATTTGTTACATATGTAAAATGGTACCTAGTTACCTTATCGTATGTGGAAGGGTTAACTGAAGTAAGGATCATATTACTTAATTTAATATCGTAGGAAACAGATTATTCTCCCGCAATACTTAAAAATGAATTAATTTAGTTTGATAGTCGATATCCTGCGATTTAAAAATCTTATCATTTTGGTAATTCGTGGTCTAGAAAATCTGTTTTATTTATTACCTGTTGCTTATTTTAATGTCCTACATAAAAATCCAATAGACGCATAGAGTTCTTAACACCAGATAAATTGGTAGTATTACATATTTTTCTTCTAATAAGAAATTAAGCTCTCCAGTTTACATTAGTTCTGAGGTCTCTAGAGATATGTTGTTCCTTCAATTCATAAACCATTAAGAGTAGTCCAACAGTATGCAACAAACATTGCTTGAGAATTTTCATTTGTGTTATTTTCAATTTTTATGTGAGTGATTTTAAGCGCGCCTAAGATATATGGACAGTAATGTATCTATACATGCCAAAATTTATTCTTCATACATACTTATCTCACATATTCTTCATTCCGTCATTAATTTCTCCTCCATACCACTTTTTCTGTTACTGTTTAAATAATTCAATGTATTTCCCTCCATCCTTCGTTTACACTTAGTCATGATTCTCGTTCTTTTTGTCAATGTGCTTCTGTTGTTACATCTTTTTTGCACTGCTGGTTTGTCCACACTAAAGTGCTTCTTTCTTCTTTGTTCGATAGGCCGCATTTTCTTTATACTCTGACAGCATTTGTCAACAACAATATGACCTATCTGATTTGCGTGTTTTCTTTCTGTATCGTGAAGCCTAAGCTTCTTTCATTGTGAAATGCATACTTGTTATTTACATTTCTTTTTCTTACACAAATCACATTACTCCGCTTTCATTGTCGTTAATCACTTAATGTTTACTTTCTCCGCCTACAATATAGCTATACATAATAGATTCTCCTCTCATCTCGCGTTCAAGCCCTCTAACATTCTAATTTTACATACGTTTATTTTGCTGCGCCTCTCATTTAACTTCTCATAGAATCTAAAACTTAAACTGCTCCTAAATACAGTACATGCTCTCGAATTTTGTAATCTCTTCTTTCAACTCATCATCTATTAAAAGACTCTCTCCATATCTTATTTTTTCCGCCATTATTAAGAAATACGATATTCTCTGTTTCACTTATGTTAACTTTTTGTACTGCTGTCATATCCGCTTTATACTGTTTGCCTCTCATTCTAACATTTTGACAAGTTCCACTTCATAAATGGCTAAGAAATTCCAAGTCCCAATTCTCAATTCAGTTTTTATTTACATCTAGTTGCTTTGATTGGTTCGTGTTTTTAATATTACCTTAATAATTTTCCTTACATAAATTTCTGCTTTACCTTATCCAGCAACACTGCTAACATTATTCTGTACAGTTATTATACTCTACGAATATTTTACTCAAGAACATTGATATAAGATACTTCGAGCAATATGAAAAAGTGTACAGCATTCGGAACTGAGACTATCATACATAATCCCAAGAGGTTCCCTATTTTAAAACATTTTTACTACTACAAATTGTTATGCAAAATAACAATATGGTAATTAATTTCATGTACCTACTTATCTTAACAGATCACACTACTCGCTAAATGAAAACCCATTTTGGAGAGAAGATTTGCACAAATTTCATAGTAAATAAGCAACACTGCTAACATTATTCTGTACAGTTATTATACTCTACGAATATTTTACTCAAGAACATTGATATAAGATACTTCGAGCAATATGAAAAAGTGTACAGCATTCGGAACTGAGACTATCATACATAATCCCAAGAGGTTCCCTATTTTAAAACATTTTTACTACTACAAATTGTTATGCAAAATAACAATATGGTAATTAATTTCATGTACCTACTTATCTTAACAGATCACACTACTCGCTAAATGAAAACCCATTTTGGAGAGAAGATTTGCACAAATTTCATAGTAAATAAGAAATCATGTACGCCCAGTTTGCTAAAAAATGGAGTAACATGCTATCTGTCAAATTAAATACCCAAATTACATCTTTCTCTATTTAAATGGTATTTTAATACGGTGTTACAAATCTTGCACATTGTTGCCGTAAACTAATTAGACATAAATGTTCACAAATAACAATAGGAAATAGTACACAAACGAATCAACTCGCGGAAAAAGTACTATAATACTAAAACAGCAACAATTGATTGATACCTAAAGCATTAAAACTTAGACGAGTAGAGATATAAAAATAAGAATAGTGCCCGTGATCTACTTGCAACACAATCGATAACATGCTAATAGCTACTGATATCAACGCTAAGCGGTAAATCAGCAATAACAGCAATAATATGATGTGATGATATCACGCCACAGATGAGTCTATAACGTATTCGCCAAAACTCGGCCAGCAGTTCTTAAAATGCGTATTTTGTACAAAAACAAATGGAAAAATTAAAATGTAAATATGTTTCTAAAAATAGCATTTGTTCGGCTAGTAGTGTTATCAGTTACAATAGGTACATGAGTATTCATCGCTCAGTGCGGTAAATAGATTTTGGTTGGTGTATACTTTATTTATATAATTTTTATTATAGTTTTCTCTTATAAATGATTATTCATACTGCCATTAAAATGCGTTTCTACACCACAGACCGCACGTATGCAGACTTTCAAACCACAGGATACACTACAGATGGATGTAATGAACGTCGTGTGCACAAAGATGACAAGAAAGTGTAATAAACAGTATAATCAAATCACCTGACTCGTTTGTGTTGTTTCCTTATAGCGGCAAGCGGTAAAGTAAACCTCCCTGTGGACACGAAACCCTGCGCCTGCACCAAATTTTCTAGGCTTGTACTCAGTTTAGTCTCAACTATGCCCTCGAGAGAACTTCAAAAAATTAATTAACTGCTTTGAGCAAAGCGCTACGCCCCTTTTCCCAATATACATGAACACAACAAATAAACTATCTCCGCTCTAAGAAGCCGAACGAACATATTTACAGAAGTAAATTGCGGGTGTTTAAGCGCGTGTATAGACGCAGTCTTTGAAAAAAAAAAACTGTCGTTGTCGAGAAAAAGAAAGCATACCTAGCCAAGCCCGTCACCTTCCTATATACACGTTTAGGTACTTACCTTAAGCTTAGATCTGGACTGGCGCATCGAACAATAGGGCTCGGTACCGGAGGTACGACACGGAATGCGAAGGTGATGTAATTCTTCCAGACATGGATATAGATGTCACGTTCATTAACTGGTTTTTTGACAGTTGCTGAACTTCTAAGAAGAGATGCTCTATTGTCGTTTACAGGCCTACGAATATATTTACAGAATAAAGCGGTTTATGTACAGTATGTGGCAAAATTGCTGGTACTCCTCGTATACCTTATATGAAAATTGACTTTATTGTTAAGCATATAATATTTATAATAACAGCGAGAAAAAAGAACAATGTCAAAGTATCTCCTTCACTTGTAATACGATTTCTATTAGACTACAGTTACAGTCGCCAAATGCTTGATAAATTGACAAAAATGTCTAACAACTGCAATGGAGAGTCTAGATTATAACTGTCTCGGATCCCCCCACCCAAAATTTGCTAAGTCCTAATACATACATCAGGACAAATATACACTGCTCAAAACAATTAACGAATATTCCATAGTCCAGAATAGTTGCGTTTTTTCTTCTTTCACTCGAATCACATCAATTCAGTAAGTCAATGACATCACGGAAATGATCTCGAACTGATCAAAATCACTTCCCGCCAAGGCATAATTGATCCATCTATTTAGGATGATCACTTATCTGCGCCGCAACTAATCCACAAATAGCACCGCAATACATTCAAAAACTAAATTGGCGGTAAGGATATTAAGTAAATTGCGTGCTAAACAACCCCACTTGTACAGTTCAGTTTGGTTGTGTGGCGCGACAAAATGTATTTAAAAACACAAATATTTTGACTCGTGAAACAGTCAACCATTCATTCTCGCACTATTTACGATGGAGTATTCCGAGAAACTCAAGAAGCATTGCAGTATATGCTCTTTTTCTAGCTTGAGTGCTTGATTTAGGTATCAAGTTCTGACATTGAAAATTTCTCTAGAAGCTCATCTGATGTCAAGAAAGAACACCCCAACATTAGAAAGGTTCATAGAAGCAGTGGTTAAAAATTCCTATGGTCAAAAGTTTAGAGAACATTTCTGCAGCTTATGTACTACTTCTTACGTTATTCTTCAACACAACTTTTCAATATCCTTGTGTTATCTTATTGAATCTAAGTGCATACGTATAAATAAGATTATGCCGCGTCTTTAGATGTCTATTACACTATTTTTTTGTCTGGAAAATTGATGCGAAATAATTTACATAGCTCTATAGCGCTTTATAACGAAAACTCTGTTTGAGGGTGTTGTAGTTATGAGTACGAATAATTTTACCACTTCTGTACATTTGCAAAATATCACCTGAACTTGTATTTGCTTAATTTTAATTTTACCAGTTAAGGTTACTTACGTTGGATCTATAACCGGAAATAGAGCATTAACTCTCGTAAAAACAATTGGCCACGCATGACTAACCAATGTTGGGCAGTGAGTTAAAATTCTATTTCGTTCCAAAAAGCCAAACAAACACATACTCCACGGATCGACACAATTTAAGTTGAAACTAGATCCTGTTTTATTTAAACCATCTTCGTACAATCCAGCTGTCCAAACGCAAGCGTTACGATCAGCAAGCCACTGCAAATCAATATTAGAGACTGCTTGTATTGCTGATTTTTCGGCAGCCGGTAAAAACGGTATACATTTTTCGAGCACTTGGGAGCAGCACTGATCCATCACATCTATGGCAGCTTGATCTTCCGAACAGTTCAGGGTTTTTGTTAAAGTTTTTACGTCTCTCAAAATGTGAACTAAAAGTCTCCTATTGGATAGTCGGTAGTTACACAATAGGACTAAAGCGAGTGCTTCAACAAGATGTAATACCGAAGATAAGGGTTCTGGTTTTTGATTATCCGTTCTATAGGTGGCAGCGTTATCACGTGATATCGACTTATTTTCGACATCTTTACCTATTCTCATTGTGTTGGTATTTGTATTGTTCACTGAGGATATTGATGCTTTCCATGTCGTCAATAATTGCAATAACATTCTTAAACCACTATCAACTAATTGCGGAAACGTATCGAGAACATCTCTTGCTAGAAATTGAGTAAATCCCCAAAGAACATCTTGTCTCCAATCTGGAAAATCCATAACTAATGTTTGAAGACTTTGGAATGCTAATCCTTTTAATTCTTCATCCATATGTACCGTTAACCGAGACAATAGATCTACTAGCTCAGCCCCTGTCATTCCATCAGGTATCAATCTAGGAACAGCTGCTACGCACGTTCTAAACAAGTCAATTCTAGGTTTTCTTTCGCCGGTAATCATTTCATCAGGTTCCTTATTAACATTTTGTGTGCTCGTCATCATCAGCGGACGACCGTATTGCGCATCTAATGCCCGTAAAATATCAACAAAAACCCGTCTTACGTGCGGAAAATATGAACTCATTCCGATACTTCTAGCCGTATCTTCAGTGAGCATTTTATTTAGAAACGTTTTCTTAACCCGTAATGTGTTACCACTAGGAAGTACACCCATAGATCGTGGCATAGGTGGTTCGCCCTCCTTTTGTTGTAGGCTATCAGTGACCACAAGGAATGCTCTTAATCCAATGCTCATTCTTTCTGGGGTTAGTATAATTTTTATAGGGCGGCCTACAGAAAGTAAATCGAACACTATTTCACGCATAGCAAAATCTAATCGTTCTTGCGCTATAAATTGTATAATCTTCACGAATATGTTTAAAGGAGTATCTCTGGGGACAACGCCTTTGGATCCTTTTGGGAATAACGAGTTCACTATACTTTGTAGGCGGGATTGTGTGGCCGAATTACTTTCGCATTTTACTCTTATCATATAGACCCATAACAGGCGATAAAGCGCTTCTACAGAACAAAACAAGAAAGTGATAAATATTTTATTTACACATAAAATCTTACCTAGAGCTACCCTGCACATCTTTGGATCCCGGTTTTTCAAATGCGATAAACACATCGCCAAGAAACAATGCCAATTTTGAAGGAAAAATTGTTTTTGGCTTACGCACAATAAACAAGTAATTAACGGGAACAGCGCCAGTCGATGTTTCGATTTTGTACTGGCATCCAAGGTTTGGGAATATAGCATTTCTACAAAATTTTTCAAGCATGGTACGTTTACTTCGTTCTTGACGGTCTGTAAGTAAACGCAATATTATAGAATGCATTACAATCAGTAAATCTAAAGATTGCCCAAACTTACTGCAGCGACAGGAACCAAAATTTCAACAAACAATCCCGCTAAAGCGTGTTTAATATCTTTATCTTTAACCTCCAAAAAGTACTGGGCGCATTCCTGCATAAATTGAAAGGATGCTTCGAATTCTTCTATGGGCACCATCTTTACCCTAAAAAATTTCATTCCCATAAGAAGGCTGATAATACATTGAGTGGTCATGGGACTTGGATCCTTTGCTCTTAATTCCTTCAATTCCTGCATAAATCTTGTGCGAACAGACATGAATCTGGACTGTGCTAAAGCGCCTATAACTTCAGCGTATAAATCAGCTATAATATGTATATTTCCTGCGTTCGGTCCTGATTGAATCCTTAAATATAATACCATTAAATATACCATACAGACAAATTCAAATGTCATACTGTACCCGTCTCTATACTTGAAATGTTTAAATGCCAAATTCTCAATATATTGCACAAGGTCTTCATGCCCAGGATGGAATGATAATTGTTTTAAAACTTCAATCAATACTAAACAAAATATAAATTCTACAGCCAAATCTCTCTTTTCTTGTTGAATATCTGCTTCACTTCGCTCGATAGTTTCAGACGTACCCGATACTATATTTATAATACTAAAATGGTTTGTTAGAGGATGTAAGTTAGTACTTGATGTAACAATTACCTTTTTAGTTTTGGATCAACCTTTTTTTGTTCTGAACTTGCAACTTCCGCCATCTGTCTCTCATACCACAGAAATAATGCCCTTAGTAAGGATGGTAGACAATGTTCTGCTACTGATCCAAATGAACTCAACAATTGATCAAATTGTAGATCTTCCCCTCTTTGCAATAATTTTGAGAGTAACTTTTCCTAAATTTAGTACAAAAAAGCAACGTAATTCATATAACGTGATTCGTAGTTAATATAATCTAATATATGTGGGATACTTAAAGTCGATCATTCAAATAGTGATAGAACTAAATAGAAAATTAAAAATCCCCCCAGTTACAATATTCCAAGGGAACATTTTATTACCAATGCAGGATTCATAATATTTACTAGAGCATTAACAGAAATCAACAGGCAGTTTTTAAATTAAATATAATACTTTTAACTTATCTTAAACCACATATTTTTCGGCTATTTACAACCATACAAAAGCATTATTTCAAATAGCAAACACAATGTTGATGTAAACTTATTGTAATACACAACCTACACTACAGAACACCAATACGTAAAGGGCAAGAGTAAACTGGTAAAAAATGTTAATAAAAAAACGTCATAAACTTAACAGACAAAAAAATATCTGCTTCCGAATTGGCCACTTAATCATTCATTCATCATTCATATGACTTAATAATTTTTTGAGCACAGTAAATTATTGTGTACGTGTTTACAAAGAAATTATTCCTATCAAATAATCTTTCTTGATAGCTTTTAGCACAAAATGGTGCTATAGTACTATAGCGTAGTTTGAAATTTGGACATCATTCAAAACTGCAGAATGCTTGGTATGATGAACTATGATGGAGAAGTCAGTGTGATCCTTAGGCTAAAGATTCCAGATGAACGATTAATATTATTATTCTGGATGTACTGAGACACTTGTGCCAATTATACAAACCCACAATCCTTACTGAGACTGACTTAAAAAGGAAGACATAAATTCAAAGACTAATATACATGTAAATCGATTAAATGTACTATATATCTCCACATTAATATTTTTCGATAAATATTATTTCTTAATGTTATTTTATTGTTCAAAATTTCCTGTAACACATAAATAAAATATATTTACCGATGATAGTAGATAATAATCAAAAAAAATCAAATGAACAGCACAAACAACACCTTTAAAAAACTATGAACCCCAATTTCTAGTTTGAAACTATTGTCACTAATCTGCAATGTTAATAGTCTTGTTCTTTTAGTCGCTATTGCATGTTGCGCATTAATAACAAATCTTTGGAAATGTTTTTAGTTAGCAAGTAAAATGATGTCTTTACAAAGCGATTATCAAATGCTAAATATTTAGTATTTATAACCAATAGTAATCTAGTAATTTGTTCGAAAAGAATGTTGGCAATACTGGTTAGAGCATTATTTTAACATATAACTGGCTGAGTAAGAGAAGGATCAAAACAAATTGCATATACTTACATAGACAGAACATGCATCGCAAGAATAGATATATGTAGAACACAATTACAAATTATGAAAAAAGAAGCAGCGTGCAAGGAAATTGTCATAGAAAAGTATACAATTATGCAGGATCTGACTAAAGTGGATTTATAATATTAAAGTAAACTTTAACATCCCACTACACTCCAATCCTCTCAACTACAACTACGCACTTATCTAGCATACAGCAATGCATACTCCACATAATTTCTTTAGATCAGAAGACAGTCATTTTATCTAAGTATTATAACACAAGAGCACAAAATGAAAATATTCAAATTTTACTATTTACTATTGGAAAATGTGGTTCATTACGAATGGTAACCTGTTACAGAGCTAAAGCGTTGATTTCTGTAAAATCTGTGATAAATGTTCTAAATCCTATAATTGCAGTAAAATGTGATTATTTTGGAATATCGATAACCCCACTGTTATGAACAAGTTTTTAATATTCCTTTCACTTAACTTGGATCATTGTAAGTAGCTCATCCTTATATTATGGTGTTACATAATGGGCAATATTAATTTTCTTTAATATAGCATCAACTTAGACAACCTTCTTTACTCCAATTAAAGGGGAAAACGAATAAGAAGATTGAACTAATATTGTGATCACATTGATTTAATATAAAATATCAATAGATAATTAAACTTACTTGTGATTCTCCCATAACTGCTTCAATTTTTTTCTCTGCTTGTATAGTAAAATCAGCAAACAGGCTTCGCATAACATATTCACCTGGTCTAATATCCATGTCTATGCTTGGACCAGCGCTTGGATGTGGTGATCTTTCCTTATGAGCACCCCATGGCAGTAAGCCACCTTTAGTAACAGTTAAACTTGTGTTTCCTGGTGTAGTGTTCTTTGCATCTGGTTCTTAAACAATTATACATTTTGATTTTGCCACTTTATAAAATTAAATATATTATTAATAATTTACCTGGTAGCGTTTGTGTTGCCACCAATGTTGTATTCGTAACTTCTAATAAAGTGCCATGGCCAATTGAACTAGTTAAGGAACCTTTCTCAGTAGCACCAGACAAAGATGTGTGTCCACTATGTGTATCGGAACCAGAACAGATGCTGTGTGAATCAACGTCTGAATCCTGACCAATCGAAGCATCTACAACATTATAGCTCCCATGATATTTAGTGGTAATACACAAAAAAGCCATAACATATAGGAGTATATATACATTTGCTAAGCTTTTTGTACATTATCATGTTATAGATAAATAAAAGCAAACTGAAGATAATGATATCAAGAGATTAATTTTAGCACACTAATATACTTACCGGTGATATTATCCGATAACTGATCGACAGTATCCGACATGGTATTTGTTTATTTACAAGTTATGTTTATATTCCTAGAAAATGAACATTTTTTATTAACAGAAATTTCAGGTCACAACATAAATTCAGTTTTTGAGTAACATTACCTTCTACTTTAAATCATCATTGCTGTGCGGTGTTTAGTTTTAATTGCTTACAATATTTTTAATAATAACTAATATTGAGTATTTTCTAATAAACTTGTCATTTTAATGTTGACATGTGTTGACAGTTAAAATGCCATACACAGGCTGACCAACTAGAAAATTATGTGAATATTTCTGGTTCTCCATACCAACATAACCAATCATATGTGACGACAGATAATTGAATTTAAATTTGATTAGGAATAGTTGTAACCAGGTTGTAACTCTAACCACAGCTCTAACCATCTATACTATTTTACCAACGTAATCATACCATCATAATCGGCAGTTGGTATTTTTCTAAATTTTTTTTTAGATTTGTCGTATGTAATTAATAGCTTAGGGAAATAAAAACAAAAAGCTTTGAAAAGAATTGAAGCAAGTGAAATGCTATTATAAAGAAACAAATATGAAATTTTCAAAATTTTAAGTTTTCGCAATCAATTAAAATACAGACGATGTATACACTCTTTTATTACAGACTTTTAATTACAAAACCTAATAAAAAAATATTGACATAAAATACACACAATATTTATACAATATACACTCTGTATAAAATTATCTATCAATAAATATACAGCGAGGTTCCAAAGTATTCTCTAACCTTCTAACTTTTCAATAATAGAAATTAACATTATTAGAGGAACCATGTCGACTTTTGTTTTTTATATACTAGCTTTTAGTATTATCGGTGGTTTAATTTCATGTCAGATATTTTATTTTAAACGCAAATTTCTACATATTGCTTTAAAAGATAATGGAAAAAGGTATCCAGTACCACGTATGTTATACTTGCAGCAATAATGATTTTGGCAACATAATGTTGTTTCTAAACAAGATTACCAGATTGTCACTTACAACGCAAGATTAATGTACATACGTATACAGATCGTTATTAAGTAAAGTAATTACAATTGCCGATCTGACAATATTTAAACATTTAAAAGTTTGCAAGAAGAGAACGAATACTTTAGGACTTCACCATGTACATAAATACACTCTTATAACCAATAACATGGCTTTGTAAATGAATCCGTGCCAAATATCGCTTGTATAGCACTATAGGTGGACGCTGTACCTCCGATTAGACCAAGAAAAATCAATTCCCACAAATATGTTTTAATATGCAGAGGAATATTACTAAAAGTATATATAATGATTAGTATTTTACATAAACACTAATAAATTTTGAAACTTTTAAAGATACGTTTTTATGTTACAAAGATATTTACTGTTCTGGCCATAACGGGCTTCTTTGGCTGCACAACCTCATGTAAAAATATGGTGGAAAAACGAAAGTTAGCATGGTAATTGTTGAGCCGCCTACTAAGGAAAGAATTTTTCCAAATTTTGGAATGGTTTCTCCAATAAAAACCATTAATAATATTATTAAAGTTCGGACGAAGCACCTTCTCCAGTTATATTCTAAAATAGGAAGAAACTGTTATTCAAGCATTAAGAAGATACTTTTACATGATTACAAATTGTTATTACATACGGTGAGGTACGTCAAAAATTTCTTCCAGTTCTTGACAAACAGGATTAATAACGATAAGAAATGCGAAAACAAGATGAATCGCCATTGATATATTAGCTATAATAACCAATGATGTTTCGGTTATGGATAACGCCATATTAGGTAAAACGTCTTCGCCATATACAAAGAATCCTCCTATAGCAATTGGTAGATATAGAAGTAGTATAACTGTAACCAAATACAATTGCATAAAAATATAATCTAAAAAAAATTGTTGCAAATAGGTATATTAAAAACCCATTGTGTATAGTTACCTATAAAAGCTATAATTACACTGACAGAAAATTTATCTTTTTCGTGCATATCATTTTGTATTGTTGGGAAAGTTGAAGCACCTCCAAAAGCAAATAACAGTGTTCCAAAAGCCAAAAAGAAGTCATGAAAATCATGTGTCTGATGTTTAACAGGAGTGGATAAACTCATCCCATCTATTACAATTTGTGAAAAAAATAACACGCAAGCTATTACAGTTGTTAACAGAGCTACTACACCTACAAATCTAAATTCATTATTTTTTTATATAGGCAGAAATGACAAATAAGTTATAATTCGTTAAAGTATTTATTAATATCTTACCGAAAATCCTTTGGTGACCCCAACCACATTAATGGCATCAAAACTATGGCGATTGTCATAAACCAGAAGCAAAAGCTGATATTCGGGATAAAATGGTTTAATAATTCTTGTACAATTTGTGAAGCAAGTAACAAATAAACAGTCCCTGCGCCAAATAAGGTAAATTGGATACATGAAGACACTATAACGCTAGAAGAATATAAATATACTTAGAAAATAATGACATTCCAGCGGTAAGACAAGCAATAGATCTCCATCTTTTATTAAAATCAAATCAAAATTTTCGAAACCTGATTGAATAGAAATACAGTAACGTAATATCCAACGGTCCTGAATGTCCGACTGTCCAACACCAGCCAGAAATGTACAGGCTTAAGTCAACTAAGCGAACTTAACCTAGCTCAGTATAGTTAGGTGTTAGTTAGAGACGTTTAATACGGTTTGGGATCGCTCGGAAATGATCAAAAGCTTCCTGTTTCTTCAGCAAACACGGCAGTCGTTGACAGTAAAGTAATTCGTAATTTTCTCGTGCATTACGTAGTACGGTACAGTAGTACTATTATTGGTTATGTTGAATATATACATACAATAATTTAGCATGTATTATAAACATTTAATAAGGATTAAACGATAAATATGTATTTTAAGTCGTCGACAAATGGTAAACATTCTAACTTGGGACATAGAACACGTATGGTAAAATAAGAAAATGCCTTAGCGCATTGCTGAACTAAATCTTTTGTCTTAGTTGTATCCAAATATCAAAATTATATTTTGCATTTGTGTGTAACAGTTGTTTCCTGTTAGTTCTTATCTGGTTTATTTTTACTTCACGATATAAGAAGTAGTCTCTAATATTTTATTATGTAAGCTAAAGCCACATAAGTTTTAGAGTGTATACATTTAATTAATCTATAGTAACTTAATCATATTGTACATTAAAACAAATGAAACATTTTAACAACTATTAAATAAATATGACTTAATGTTCCAGGAGCGCAATGGCGCCAAAATTATAACGTCATCAACGTAACCTAAAAGACGTCATGCTGTCATTCACATGACACATTGATTGGAGTTTTAACGGTCTTATAAGTCCAAGATAAATGCGACGTATTTTTGTTGTTACCCATAACGTTTTTTTAACTTCAGTTGTTATGCCCAAAAAGTACAATGGCGATCTTAGTAGTTCAATTCCAATCGTTCTGATCTACACATTTACATTTAAAACTGGAAAAAAGCAATTTCATAGAAATTTTGCCGCGCCATATGAACGCCTTTTTAATGTACTTTAAGGCTTTGAACTCAAAACTTCATGATCATTTCTTCTGTTTCCCATATATCTCGGATTGCACTTCTTTATCCTACGTAGTGGAAATATCCAAAATATATATGTGTTATGAAGCACAAACCAAGTTACATGATGAATACGTAGACTTCCATAGCCAGAGTTAGTAATAAACGAACTACTTCCGGAATTGGACCGTGTCAGGATGAGATATATATATAGAAATGAAATAAGAGTAAGAGGAGAAATAAATAAAAAGAAAAAAAAAAGATAAAAAAGAAGAAGAATGAAAAGGGGGAAGGGGGAGTGCGTGAAATAGAAAGAAAGGTGAAAACAGTAAGAAAAGGAAAGAGAGACAGAAGGGGGAGGGCAGAACGAGAGAAGAAAGAAAGAAAGAGAACAAAAGAGAAAGGTGGGATCTCGACGTTTCGTCTCGGTCGTAGGAGGCTTCTTCAGGAGAAATAGAGGAAATCAAAGTGGTACGGTAACCCGACGTGTAAACCACGCTAGAGGCGAAACTACTTCGGCACAAGGTTACGGTGACTCGGCGTGTTAACCGCTCTAGAGGCGAAAACCTTCTAACGTGTACCGCTGAGTACCGAAGGTTACCGAGGTGTTTATTTGTTAATTCGGTTATGGTAAAGTGAAAACGATATTCCGAAATAAAAATTAATACAAAAAAACTTGAAAGAAGACCAAGTGTGACAGGGATTGTTAAATCGTAGAAGAAAATCTACAATAAGTAACATTAAAGAATGAAATTATTTGCCTGCGCTACATTAATAATTTGCGGTACGGGGTAAAGAAAAGCTCTCAAATCGCGACAAAATTTAGATTCTAAAACTATTCCTTTTCCAGCAAAGCGCGCAACACATGTGTGATAAGATAGTTTTATCAACAAGTAACTGGAATAAACGATTTTGAAGCAAATTTTGGATAACTGGAGATATTTAGAAAACGTAAGTATACTGATGTCAATCGTTAGAAAAATTATCTGTCGATGAATCTGTTGTTGGGTCATTCGAACAAACATTTTTAATGAAAGTTTCAGAAATGGATTTAATATCCCAACATCCCACCATCGCGTATATGGGAAGGAATGGGTCTAAAAACTTTGCTTATTTTAGATACTGCCCTTGGACATACCGATGTGGAAGAACTATATACTCAAGAACAAAGCATTCGAGTAATGTTACTACCACAAAATTATACCCCTCTTGCGCAACCAATGGATCGACGTATGATTTAAACGATGGGATCGCATTTCTACTGATGTCTATCATAACTGAAGATATCCAAGATATCGTGTCTTTTTTTTAGAATTTTGATTTGCTGTCAGTGATATTTTCTGTTAAAGACGCTTTATGTACTGTACCATCACGACTTATTCGGCAATTATGAAAAAACTACTGGTCAATGTGGCTGAACTGTTACAAAATGAGGATTTTATTCCGTTAACTTGTTTACAACGTAGATTATTAGATGCCGAAAATGCTCAGGATAATGGCTCACATGAAGTCAGTGATGGATAAGGAAATATGCGAGATTACCGATGTTTGCAAGGATCTTCTTCAAACCGATATAACCAACAATGTAACTGCACAATGGCTTCCGGAAAACTATGAGCAAATTGTAGTTACAGATGAAGAGATAAATTTATCATTATGTGCACCAAAGAGACAATAAGATAGAAGCAATAATGGTGTTATAGATTCCCTTCATCACATATTTTGATTAAAATTGTTTCATATTTTATCCTTATTAGTCACACGCGGAAGAATTTTTTGCCTAGTTATTTCAGACATTCTTTGAACTTTATCTCCAGAATTAGACAATCTAACATGTGAGCATCAAACATGTGACTATCAAACGTAAGCATTTTTTTTCATTTTTATCATGTTTATAAAATTCCAAGTAAGACCAACGTTTATTATTTATAATAAACATACTATCCATACAGTTTGAACATCTGCTTAATTCTTATCTGTTTGTGGTTTGCTATATGCCGTCATAATTACGTTGTCCTAATATTTTTGTGCGGTAAGGCTAGCAACGATTAAGATATTCCAATTACCGACGTTATGTTTATATTTTGCGTAATTTTTGATAGCAGACTTATTTTATATAAAATATATATTGCACTCTGATATAACTTGCAATATGTTGGTTAACATATGCATATCCGTTTACTTTCTTACCCACATGCACGAACACAGAGCAGCGTAATAAAAGAGTAATAAATATTGTATTTGTTAACCTTTCATTAGGGATATTTTTAACACAGATAACAGTTAATTGATATTCATCCAATCCAAATAATAACTTGGAACTTAAAAAGAGAAAAACATTGCACGGTTTCTGTATTTCAAAGAACTGATTGCGTCAGAACGAAATGAAAAGTTTTCTATTCTTAATAGTTCAGTCCCTAAAATACAATGGGCTCTGAGATATCACGCATGAATTATGTAAAATGTTGTTGGGTAATGTTATAGCTATCTGAATAAAAAAAACTTTTTGCAAAGATACTGCCATTGGTATGTATGTACATACATACATACATACATACATATATATAACTGAAGCATTTCGAAGGATTTGAAGCAATATTTAATAATTGCTATATTCAGACTCTACTTTACACACTATACTTAGAGATTGTTCACCAAATTATTTTATAATATCATACCCTGCCCATTTTCCAATCGCTTTTTGTGCAATGGTTGCATATGGATTCCGTGTCTTATTTCTGTGTTCAGGATATCTTTCCTCTAAAATCTGCCAGCATGCTCCCAGCCTCGTACCACCATAAGCCGCATTAAAACAAAATACAATCAATAAGATTATTCCAATCCATCCTTAAATGTTCAATCTACAACATCTACTTGTTCAGATTTTGTGCACAATTGTTACCTGAATTTACAATCGCTTTAGGCAAAGCTAAAACGCCACTTCCTGCCATTTCACCGCCAATAAAAACCGCTGTTTGTAAGACAGTCAGCCCTTTTTTCTTCTGTTCTCTCCTGAATGTACCCATTGCGGGTTTTAATTCAAATGGATCTTTAAAAGATCTAACGGATGAGTATAAAATTTGTATTAGCAATTAGTACTCACACGATTTTGACTCACATACACTAAACCATCTTCAGGATCGCTCAAAACTTGTGTCCAGATAGGTTCGCTTGAACTAAAGGAGTTATAATTATTCATTCTCAGAAAACTATTAACGTTTAAATTTAGTTTTGGCGAAAGCTATTCTCTTATAGTTTTATGTTACAGATTATGTACATATTTATATAAGATATTCGCTTTCTATCACGGCATGGTAACACGTATGTACATAGCTTATCGACGCTTAAACACTTCTGTCCGAAATAACTTTTTCCCAGTTCCTAACTGAAGAACGGCGGAAGATTTCAATGTGTACGTAATGTGTATCAGACGCAAGGGATTTCTTGCCGTTATCAGGTATTTTGTTATTCACACAAAATGTATTGATCGCCTTATCGGTAAATACATATGCCTCCTAGCGTTTTAATAACCTTTGCAATCTGAAATATTTCTAATTATGCAATAAAGAAGTGATAACAGAATTCGAATGCGGCAAATGATGATCCGTGTGTGTATATTTGCTGTGATCGTCATTATAACAATCAGCGGAACATTCCCAGATTATAAATGTCTTCGTAAACAATAAAATTCCGTAATAACTAATTACAGTACATACATAATACGATATAAATCTTGATGTGTAATTTACTTTATAAGTTTACTTATTGAATATAGTACGTAAAGTAATAGGGATTTAGCACATATACTATGTTCAAATTAAAGTAAGCAGTATATTGCTAACTTTTTTATTGAAATTAGATTAGCAAAGTAACGATTGTGGAATCAAGAAGAAACAGTTGAACATCGGCTTGTTGAGATACTTAAAAATAGATATTCTTAATGGAATACCCTGTATGTTCCTTTATATTTTGAGAAGAGAAAAAATTATAACACATAATTAACCAAACTTTAAAATAAAAGGATTACAAGAATTTAAATATATTACTGTACATTAAAATGAAACATAGAAATACATCCTATGGCTAAATTTGACTATTGTTTACTACTCCTGTTAATTTATTACTGTAGCCAGAGACAATGAGATAGGACAATCCCCTGCTAGCAACGGTTCCATGTTTAGCGCCATCCGCGCGGCTTGGAAGAAACTAACAATAATAGCATTATAAGTATATATACATATTAAATTTAAATCGAATAATGCTTAAAGGGGAAAGTATATGAAACATAGCAAAATTTTATGTTAATATTAAATAAAATTTTGCTATGTTGCGCGGAGTTTGCGTTTGAAAAATATAACAAATGAATCATTATACTATTGTGTTAAGCAAGTATTAAACTAAAGCATGTTTGCAACCAAAAGCGTTTTATAAGACATATTTATATAAAATATTTAGGAAGGATAATAAAATGAAGCTATTTAATGAGAGATATATGTATATTTATAATCAAAGTGACAAGATACTTACAGGCGTGGTAATAATTCATTATTTGTTCCAGTATCTCATGCTGTAAAGTGCTTTCGGCAAACTTTACAATTTTGTTGTACATTTCTTTATAGGTAACATGATCCTTTTTGAGTTTATTCTATATTTTTGGTGGAATATGGAAAGCCATGCATAGAGAAAACCTTTGTTTCGTCTCAAGGTAGAAAATATGAGAAACAATGACTAACAGTATTGGTATGTTCTAATGCCAGTGGCAGTCGAGCCATTGGTTATTGGCAAGGCGAAAAATCCTAGAACTTCCAAAAATTTTTCTCTTCCTGTGGACTAGGACACTAAATCAGCTTGGACAATGGACTCAATTTTTAAGAATTGGTTTCATAATTCTTTTGTTCCTGAAGTTATTGACAATTCGTTGTTTGTTCTGTTCTAAGATTATACGTTCCAGAAATGAAATGGACACCCAATAAAACGCTCCAATGCATCCCCCAATAGAAGAATTACAATAAGGATCGGCAAATTACCTTCATTCAAATGTGACAACCCTTATCCAGCCAATGGATCAGAATGTGATCAGACTTACAATGTTGTATTACAGAAGTAACCTCCTTCACAATATCGTTGCTATTGGATCCAATTTAAAAACAATTTAAAAATTCGACAATAGAAGATGCTGTTACAATTTTGGTGTATGCATGGAACCGATTAGATCCAACAACGATTGCTAAATGCTGGGCAGAAGTTCTAGACTTCAGTAATCAAGAAGACGAGGTTGATTTGCCGCTTAGTGTATTGCAGCAAAAATGGAAAGATGGTCAGACAGAAGCTCTAGCTGAAATACGTAACATTTTAAACACATTACTGTCACATGTATGTATTTACCGTTTACATATTTCCATAACCTCCACTGCTATAGATGTGTACATCTATTTCTAGATTGAAATGAGTGAGATGGACGTAATTGCATGGAATAAAATCACACACAATTAGACAATTTTAACAAAGAAACAGAAGAGAAAGAAACTGAAGCTGTAGCGGTGATACTACGTGATCATTTTAGTATATGTTCACTTAAAAGTGTCGCACATTTCCGTATTCATATGGAAAACCACGGCTAATGTGTAAAGATAATTACATACGTTAATATAATTTCTTTATATAAGGTGGGTAACTAAGTTCCCGCTGTTTGTCAATAGACTGCGCCAGCAATAAATGTTGGTCGATTTCGACATATCCAAAACATTACGAATCAGGCTTAGACATACAGTAAACAAACCATTTTGAGACAGTAGTGATTTTATTTTGGCGTCATATACTTTTGGTTGTGTGAAAATTTGTGATTTTGTGCTAAATAATCGAAATGGGAAGTGTGGATTTTCTTCTTTTATTCGAAAAAAAAACGGGGACTGAAACGCATCGAGAGCTCCACAAAGTTTACGGAGATGCTGCTCTAGGTGAAACAACGTGCCGTGATTGATTTCGTCGCTTCAAACACGATAATTTCGATGTTGACGACCGTCCGCGTGAAGAAAGGCCCAAACCTTTCGAAGACGCTGAATTGAAGACATTGCTCGATGAGGATCTATGCTAAACGCAACAAGAGCTTTCATTAGCATTAGTAATTATCCGTCAAGCCATTTCCAAACGATTGCATGCGTTGAAAATGATTCAAAAGCAAGGAACCTGGGCTCCTTATGATTTGAAACCAAGGGACGTTGAGCGTTGTTTTATCACTCGGCTTCACGTTACCAAACCCGTTAAAACCTACATGAAAACGCTCAAATACGAAGTCCTAGCCCGTCCGCCATATTCCCCAGATATTGTGCCATCTGATTATCACTTGTTCCGTTCGATGGCACACGGTCTGGCTGATCAGCAATTTCGCTCATATGAAGACATCGAAAAATGGTTTGATTCGTGGATAGCCTCAAAAAATGAACACTTACCGTAACGGTATTCAAACTCTGCCAGAAAGAAGGGAAAAAGTTGTAACTAGCGATGGCCAATATTTAGAATGATTCATTTGTAACCATTTTTTCACAATAAAGTTAAAAGAAAAACAGCGAGAACTTAGTCGCGAAACTTTTATAAAAGTTACATTGTAGCAAATAGAGAACATGTTCTTTTTCATATATGTAAGCAATTTGAAAGCGTCATCAAACCTCAAACCCAATAATTTAGTATAAGTTCAGGATTGTTATAGCATGATATTGTTTGCCTGAATTTTATTGATACAATTTCATTCAGATAATGACACTGAAACATAATATTACGTACCATGACAGTAAACGGTTTAGTAGTGTGATTGTCTGAACTAACTAGTGTCTCGACGCGCAACACATGTGTCGTGGAACAAAACACTCATATATGGGACATTCAAATGTCTTTTATTGTATGTTTTTTTTTTAGAACATTCACACGTAAAATAAATACAAATAATGGAGGAATATTTATTATCTCTTCTTAAATTACAATAAATTATTCTTTAAATAGAAACTACAGTGGTTTGCAAAATATATAAAAAATAAGTAAAAAAATACTTAAGTAAACAAGGTTTAAGAGTATTAATTGTCTAAGGAAATTTGCCGTAAATATCCTTTTACTAACATTGGTAAAATTTTAGCGGCGTAACTAAATGTACCGACAATGCTTTTCACTGTATCAGAACATGAGCATATCACACGAATTGATGTGTAAACCAGCAATAATTGGAATATGACGTGCAGTAGATATAACCTGGAAATTAAGTGATCAAGTTTTTGTATTTTTAACAATAATTGTTTTTATTTACGCCCTCTGTAGTTTCCTACACCTCGCTAGAGAGGCTGAATCTCCGTGCAAACAATACTGACGCATACCAAGGACACACTTTTTAATATATTCTTCTAAAATAAAGTCCACAAAATCTATTTTAAATATTTGTCTATCCACACTATTCAAATCGTTTAATAAGTTGAAAAAGTTTCGACTTCTGAAAGTCCATTTTCTTGACGTATATACATTAAGCTGTTTAACGATAACGTACAATTTTCTTTGGGTTTGAAACATGCTAGACAAATATATATAATAAGGCGATTGAAATAATTGTATGTACGCTTTCTTACTATCTCTTCTGGCGAGTTAAAACCATTAAGGTATCTAT
This sequence comes from Trypoxylus dichotomus, assembly GCA_023509865.1. Classification (NCBI taxonomy): domain Eukaryota; kingdom Metazoa; phylum Arthropoda; class Insecta; order Coleoptera; family Scarabaeidae; genus Trypoxylus; species Trypoxylus dichotomus. Next base: position 37,694,532 of record CM042074.1, on the reverse strand, counting down.
TAAAATAGCAGGTAACCAATGTACAAACAAGCTTCTGATGCAGTATGCATTATAATTTGTATGCACAACTCCACTAGGATACCACAGTTGTTTCGGTACTGGATAATAATAAATGGTTTTCTTGGCAATATTCAGTAGCTGTGGCCAAGTAATTTGAAGAAACGGATCGCAAGTTAAATTATAGACAGGAATGTTTTCAGATCTACAAAGCGTCATGCTAAATAAACGTGGTTATATTGAATGTATCATTTGTTAACTGAGAAGACGATGATCCCAATTTCCATGCTGCCGCAATGATAGTATTTACAGCAATATCAACAGGAATAAAATGAGCGTTTCCTTCATTTATACCGCACATAGTACGCAATATACCTTTGCCTAAAGCTGCAACAATACCCATAGGTCCGTTTAAGGTATCAATCCATCCAGGAATTGGTTCTGAGAATGATGGACCCACTGAAAAAACATGCTAATTTTTATTAAACTAATAATAGGCAACATTTAATTACCCACAGATGTTCTTATAATAGCAGTTCTTACTTTTCTAACTCCACTAACAACAGTCTCCGCCAATCTTTTTGAATAAAGGTAAGAGTTAGGATGTGGAACAATCATGTCCGGTGTAATTGATAGTAGGGCTTCTGGGTTAATCCATTTCACCATATTCATGATCTTTTCAACATCTGTTGTCAATTCATATATCTAGTAATGTAGGAAACTAAACTATGTTATTTGTGAGTTTAATTTTAGGCGTACCTTTTCTTCAAAAACGTCCAAATCCGATGAACAAAACGTTGTACTAAGATGAATAAAAGCTATTGGGTTTTTCATGTCTTTAGATAAATCTAAGAGTCTCTGAGTACCACATACATTGACCTCAATAGCTTCCTTTAGATCTACTTCTACGCTGGTTGTTGAAGCGAAGTGAAAAATTACTGACACTTTTTCGATAAGCCTTTGTCTATCTTTTTGAGTTAAACCTAGACTATCGAGCGCTATATCACCACTTATAAAAACTACTTTATCTAAGAGATGAGGCTTGTTTTTAGAAATCCTATCGAATACCTTAAAAAGAGTTTGGTTATAAATCTTAGTTTTCATGTTGTTGTACGCTTCCGTTGTACTTATTTTCTTTTAAAGAATTTAGGTTCCCAGGTTGAAATCGCGTCGTAGTTGCAAAAATCTGCCGACGTTTCGCTCTCAGTTGCCTAGAGCTTCTTCTGGACTGCTGTGAAAAGAATTTCCTCACAGCAGCGTTACGACATACAGCTGGCCAGAAGAAGCTACGTACTACAGAAAGCGAAACGTCGGAAGACTCATGCGCACGACGCAGTTTCAACCCGAAACCTAAATTCTCAATATTTTGATGACAGTTACATGTACACTGCCGTCCATAGATGTTTGGCCAAGTAACAAAACTTTAAAAAATAAAAAATAAAAGGCAATTAATATTAAAGAAATAAATGTATTATTCTTAAAAGTAATAACTATCAAAATCTAATGAAAAGTTTTATTTTTCTTATTGATAGTTAACATTCTTTTCGTCAAAAAATCCTTTTGCATGGATTACTGCTCGAACAATTCGCGGCATCCTTTGGATTAATTTGTTGAGGTTTTCGCCTGGGATGTTGTTCCATTCTTGTTCAGAAATATTCCAAAGGTGTTCCTTCGAAGTAGGATCGACACTTCGGATTCTTCAATCAAGTTCATCCCGCCGTAATTCAACACGATTCAGATCTGGATTCTGGGGTGGCCATGTCATAACTTGTAAAATATCTGTTTGATCTTCAGATCAAACTCATTCAGATACTGTTTGCACATTTTAACTGTGTATTTCAGATCGTTATCTTGCACAAAGGTAAAATTCTTCCAATATTTCGCGGTATTGTTCTTTTTTCATTATTCCCTGGATTCGATGTAACATTCCTGTCAGCGTGTTTTATTATCGGTGCCATGCATTCGGGAAGCATCCTTTCATTAGCGGAACGTCTAACAAACCAGGAGAGTGTTTGACCAAACACTTTAAATATCGATTCGTCAGTCCATAAAACATTTTGCCACTGATCTACCATCAAACCTCCATGTTAACAGGCCCACTGTAACCTTTTCAGTTGGTTATCTTGGCATAGCAATAGTTTACGAGCTGCCACGGCACTGTGTAAATTTCCTTCGAGGAGCCGACGCTGACGTCCGTGATTGAATTTGCTCGCTATTTCTGATTCTGTTTTTCTACGATTTCGTTTACTTAATAGTTGTAGTAGACGATCATCTGTTGGGATGGTTATTCGTGAGGCACCTGGACGGTCACGGTCCTCTAAGTCGCTTGTTTCTTGATATCGGTGAATGGTGTATTTTACTGTCGACGCGGCTAGATTTAATTTCTCAGTGACTTGCCTGCTGGCAAAACTTTCTTTATGCAAGGTTATTATACTAACAGTTAACTTTAATTTATTATTAACAGTTGTCATCTCACAATAAATCAAAAACCGATAGAACGAGTGCTACCGATAGCTTTACCTATCTCGGAACTACTGTAAATGAACAATGGAACCACTCACAAGAAATACGTAGTAGAATCGAAAAGGCCAGGTCTACTTATAATAAAATGAAAGATCTGTCCATAAGCCATGGCTTAATATTAAACGCCAGGATAAAACTCCTGCGCTGTTATGCGTTTTGTTTTACGAGGTAGAAGTATGGACGGTTACTAAAGCCAAAAAGGAAATTGGAAGCATTTGAGATGTGGTTATATCGCAGGATACTAAAAATATCGTGGACGGAACACATAACAAACATCGAAGTTATGAGAAGGTTCGGAAAAGAAAAGGAGATGGTTAATACCACGAAAATTTAGAAACTACAATATGACAACAATATGAGAACAGATTTTATCTATTGCAGAATATTCTACAGAGCAAAGTAATGGGAAAGAGGAGTATTGGTAGAAAACGAATTTCTTCGTTGAAAAATCTCAGAAACCGGTTCGGTATGAATACGACTGAATTATTCCGAGCAGAAGCAAATAAAGCTAAAATATATAGGTACTATTAGAAGAAGATGTTTTTTGCATTAAATCCGAACTCTAGTTATAATAGAGAATTGCGACAATATCCCTACATTTGCTACATTACTGTCGTTCGTCTGGTTCACGCGGGCCTATGAAAACTGTTTCAAATTTGTTCGCTACAATTATAAGTTTCGAAATCTCATTGAACTTTTTTACTGTTAGTCGGACGTCAAAATATCCGTCTATTAGGTACCTTTCCCTAATTTCTATAGTTGCCAAAACCAATCACATTTTATTCTGCTGGAAGTATTCATGGTTCCATTGCTTTTAAGTGCACTGTAATACGTCATACATTTTCGTTTTCTAGTTACTTATTGCAATATACTGTCTAAGAGTCGTAAATCTTACTTTCAATATAACTGCTGAGTGAATTTGTAATCACCCGGAAATGTTAAAACAATTTTTGTTGTTAGTTAACACATTAAACTATTAAACTCAATTTGCACAAAGACCAAGGCTTTCGAGTAGTTTGACGATTCTTCTGTTTATTTAAGATCGTAATGTGTTAAAAATGTTCATATTTCCCCATTAACTGTAATTCTATTTACAAGCTTATTTACGTATATAGTTCAAGGTAAGTATGTATATACTTACAGGCTGTGTCCATATGTTTTTCAAATTTTCTTGTTGGAAATCTTTTAATTTTTGTCGCGTCATTATGTAAATTGTCGATATATCATTGCATGAAAATAATAATTTTTCCACTAGTACTTTGCCCATAAAACTAGTTCCACCTGTTACTAATATAGACCTGTTTTTAAACCATTCAGCCACTGCACTTTTGCATTCCATCTTCGCTGGAAATAAATAGTCTTATATAAACATTTAAACTCTTAACTGTGGCTTTGAAAATTATTTAGTTTGTACTTACTTACACATAAAATAACTTACGAATTTTATGATAACGCAGCAGGATTTATAAACGTTTTATCTGAGGAAAGATTACGTTAATGACTTAAGCATCAAAATGTTCCTTAAATGTTGCAATAAAAAATTAGATACGTATGTAGGCGAACTTTTAACAATAGCATAATTAAATTAACGAATACCTAATGTAAAAGTGATTGCCGACACAAAAATATATGCAAACTTTAGAGAAATTTTCAGTTTGCAAATTTTCGAAATAATAACCAGTTTACATAATTTTTAATTAAATTAATTTGACGATTTCACTTACCTTAATTATTTAAGAACAACAAATTTGAAAAATAAGCTATAGTGGCTTATTCTTTATGGCACAGCCACTTCGTACCGACTGTTCATTTACATGTAAGTACGTATTCATTGTACTTTTGTAGTGTTAATAGGAGGCAGCGCGTTGTACATTACCACTTGGTAATTACTATTACAAAGGCGGTTAGTTTACTAATTAATAATTACATGTAAATAGATTACTTTGAATGCCTTGTATGTCTCTTACCACTCTCCAGGTTGTTGTTACCATTTAACGAAATTTCTACGGTACCACATAAACTGTTGAATAGAATATTTGTTTTTCTTAATATCCTCAACAACTTATGTATTAAAACTAATACTAAACTACAAGACAATTAATAGTTATAACTAAGTGCGCATGTAAATTTATATCGAGTACATATAAAATATCCAACCTTGAAGAATATAGCAAACGTTGGAAACTATATAAAACATCTAATTCAATAAAGAATTTATTAAGACAAAAATATTATGAAACAGTATAGTAAAAAAGTACTACCATTAAACTAACAACACTAACATTAAACTAAAGCACCACTCCTACAAGTGTGAACAACTAACCAATATTTTCATTACTATGCTTTATTAAGTCCAACATTCTCGACGCCTATGAGACCATTAATGAAATCTTTGATAAAATTGGTAATGTATTTAACAGTATCCGAACATGACCATGCTAAACAGAAAAATCCGTACAGCAAAAGAAGTTTAAATAAAGTATCAACGACGTATAACCTAAAATTAATGTAATTCATTAAAATACCATAAAACTCCTCAATTTTAGTTTACGCTTACACTTTTAGTTGTATTCTGCATCTCCACAAAGACTTTGGATTTTCTTTCATGCAATATTGGCGTGCTCCTAGAACGCAATATGTTAAATAATTCTCGACAGTACGTTGGTGGAAGTCCATCGAAAATGTTTGTTTGTCTTTGGGATTCAAATCGTTCACTAGATTGAAAAAATTTTGACTTTGGAACATCCATTCTCTAGTGGTAAAGAATTGCAGTAACTCTAATCCGTGATATATTTTCTTTTGCACACGTATCATACTAAAATTAAATTAAAAGTTATGAAATTAATAAAGCACATCTAACATAACCATTAGCTTACAATCGTGGTTGCCAAAATATAAACATTAGCAGATCTATAAGTACTGCAGGTAACCAATGAGTAAATATGCTCCAGATGAAATAAACCCAATAATTTTTTGTTATAGTACCGTTAGGATACCACACTTGCATTTCAAAAGGATACTGATATCCTACTTTCTTGCCTGTTTCCAAAACATTGAACCAAGTAAATTTTAACGTACCGTCATTAGTTAGATTGTATACAGGAACCTCTTGGGGTCTGCAAAAAGCATCGTCTTAGTAAGAAAGAAACACAAAAAACTGCATAAGTCATAAAATAAAGAATTCTACATAATTAAAACAATGTGTTCAGAAAAAGATTAGACTATCTTAACAGTACTTTGCCTTCAGCACTATCACGTGATATATGGTCTTAAAATTTTAATCAGCTATAATAATTGTAATAATTCAATCAGTAAATAAATATCCAGTTATGATGCAACTATAACTAATATACATATCGAGAGCGCACTTTTGACCTGACGATGGTCTTGTGAATAAAAGGAGGATGTAATAAGATTTCTTAAGTTAGCAAATTCGAGAAATACGCATGCTAGCCTGCAGGGCGATTGCGTGTCAAGTGTACGATTCGATATACCATCTTCAGTCCGCGGTATGCTGTCTAACGGTATTCTCTACCCTTGTTTAACTACAACTACAAACTGTTATCCTCACATCGATCTTTTCAATTTGAATCGATTCAATGAAGCCCTCATTCCGTATTACTGCAAGGCGAGGAGGACGAATCGCTAGGCATGCCTAATTCGTTTCAAGTGTTCGATTCATTTCGTTCATTTCCTAATAAGAGATATCGCTCAATATTAGGATGCGGTCCTTTATTACGCTTAATAAGTGTTGATCGCGATCAGTAATTTCATAAAAAAATGGAATATTATCCAGAAAGATTAATTCTTAGCACGACTACTATACGTAACGCGGTCCGACGTTTTGAAACAACGTCTACATTAACGTACATCAAAAATAAAAATCTCCTCGCGAGAAATGTTAATGATATTGAGATTCAAGTTTGTGCATTAGTGGAAGGTAATATTAGCGCAACAACTGTTTTAAGCCTTTTACATAAGGATAAACATCAGTCATATAAAATTGGCACATCCCAAAAACTTTTACCTGACAATTGTTACTGTCGCATAGAATTTTGCGTAATAATGATGAATAAATAGCACGATAACAAATTATTTTTCAATAATATATTATTTAATTCCGATTGAGTCGGCCGATACTTGTTGGAAATCCATATTGATCAACGGTCGGAGGAGTAAAACTTAATTTATAAAATTTCCAATATATTTATCACAGTATTAGTATGAAGTCACAGTGATAGCGAAACATATCATATTAATACTGTGATAAATATATTGGAAATTTTGTAAATTGAGTTTTACTTCTCAGACCATTGTTCAATATTTTATTTACTGTTGAAAAAATATGTTACGTTCATGAGCATCATAAACGCACAAATGTTCGTTATTGGTCGCGTAAAAACCTACATTTTAAAATACTAACGCGAACGCAGTTTCAACAAAAATGGAATGTATGGGCTGGCATTGTTGGGAATTAAATAATCGGGCCTTCTTTTATTGAAGGAAATTTAAATGGCAATAAGTATTTAGAATTATTGCAAACTAATATTATTCCTGCAGTATGGGAGAGACTTCAGAAATTTGGTTTCAACAGGACGGTTGCCCGGCGCATAATACTTGTAATATCAGTAATTTCTTAAATGCTGTTTAAAAAGATAGATGAACCGGTAATTCGGGTCCTATTAAATGGCAACCATACTCTTAGAAATTACCCCCAAACGACTTTCTTTTTATGGCCCTTTTTGAATAATTCAATATACGGGAACTGTGAACAACGTCCATCGAATCGTGAACAATTGCGCGCGAAAATCATTAAAGTTAGCTACGATGTCACTCCAGATTTTTTAAGAAATGTTCGTTTCAATTTTTTTGACCGGCTGGGTTACTGCTCATAGCAACGAGGACAGTTATTCGAACATTTAATAAATAGTTAATTTTCTTTTATAATTTGTTGTTTTATTTCTAGTTATACATTTGTTTCCAATTATTACTTTTACGTTTAGGTTATATTTACTAATTCTTTATTTATTCTAATAAGAATTTGTTACATTTCTTAATATTATTTATGTTTATCGCTTTTATTTGGTAAGAATTCTTGTTGAGTTTAGAATCCGTTATCAGTTACATTATCTGATGCTTCGATATACATACCTAGAAATAAGTATGGATAAAAACAAATCAATGCCACACATCGCGGTTTATTGGGATTTTTTTGTTATCAAATGAGTATTCTCTTATTATTTCCCTTTTCACTAATACAAATGTAAAGTTAGATTTAGTGTTAATTTTACAAAATTCGTAAATCGTATTTACAACAGCTCGCTTAGACAATTAGTTATTAATCTGTTATTCGTATCATCGATAGCGATATAAGAGTAAGTTTTTGTGAGAAAACTAATATCACGTTCATTTTAATTTGGCTGAGCTATAAGTCGCCGAGTGTAAATAAATCTATGCTGCGGCCTTGTGCTTAAGTACACCTTCAGTTGGAGTCCTTCTCATTTCCAGTTGCCCAGAACGCAATCTACAGCTTACAGCTTTTCACGCGGTATGTAAAACTAGTTATATTGAAAGAAAGGCAAAACAATTACTACATTACAATACAGTTCTAGCTACCCATACCAACACAAAAATTGCTTTAATTCAACTTATACGAGGGTTGTCTTTTAAGTTTCGCATATAGAGCTGCAATAAAACAGTAGATACGCAGTCCGTTCTTTATTTTTCGAAAAGTAAATATGGTCTAACAATTCGACGTTTTTGTTGCATTAAATATTCAATTGTGTTGCGTACTGTGTGCGAACTTGCATTGCCTTGGTGGAGACGTCGTTCGGGGTGAGATTTGCGAAACTCAGCGATGACTTACAGCAAACAAATCAGCAGTAACAGCTCTTTGATGTTGTGGAGGGACACACAGCGGAGGATACACTAGCTGCTTTCTGTTCTTCAGTCAATAAATACGCCATCTAACGCCAAACTCAATTTTACATACAATTCTTCATGCAAAATTTATTGATTTGATGTCTGAAATTCCCAACGGATTTTCAGGACACCGAAGATGGAAAGTCCCAGGTTATATAATATTATAAAGTTTTTTTCGTCCCAACCGACAATGTTTTCTCCGGTCAAAATTAGATTGTAACGCTTCAAATATTTTGTTTCTATTCTAGCACTTAATTCTGTAGAGGTCAAGTCATTTCTCAGGCTTAAGATTGCTGCTGTGAGATCATTAATGTAATTGCTCAAAATGTTAGGAATGCGACTGGATCGAAACACACCTTTTTTGCAATCAATAAATTTCTGTTTCAAAAAAAACAGCGTCGCACCCACTGAAGCACTTGATTGTTAACACACTGAATTCTTTGTACTAAATTATTAATTAAACACCACATGAAAAAAGTTGAAGTATGAAGGAGGAAAAACGATACAATACTCTTCATACCTAGGGTCCGTCAAGATAGCTAACAAATGCTCGATATGGAACTGTATGGAAAGATAATAGAAAACAAAAAGAATATATTTTAAATCAACGTTGTAAATATATAGTCATTCAAAAAAAAAACTAGGCGGCAAAAGAGGTGTGTAAACCATGTAGACAAAAAGTGAAAAAAAGAACCATGAAGATTCGTATGAAAAATGAGAGCACTGATTTACATATGTGTACAGCACAAAACCCGAACAATACAAAATAGGTCAAACAATTTTTACCCGTAAGAAATAGTTGAGCTTCATTTGATCGTATTTGCAAAAATGTGAACTCTTAACTTCTAAACCTGAACTTGCTTAATAAAAATAATCTATTAATCTTCTCTGTTAAACTTGTGCAAAATTACTAATTTATCTACTACTTAATAAAATATGGTAATACTAACTGCTTTTCTGCGGATCCCCATTTCCATGCGATAACTATTATTGCATTGATAGCGATATCAACTGGAACGGTGTGAGCACTGTTATCACCATTACAATGCATAACACGCAAAACACCTTTTCCTGCAGCCACTAGTACTCCTACTGGACCATTAAGGTTATCGACCCAACCAGGAATAGGATCAGAAACCGCCGGAGTTACTGAAACATAATTAGATGCGGATAAGGGACTATTCACACCAAGAGCTTAAATTTAAGTTGGATGAGTAAGTTGACAAAATTAAAGTAGCTAAAGCGATATTAATTTTAGAGACTCTTTGGTAGATTTATTAGTAATAAAGGATATTATTATAAAAATGATTGATGAACCATACATACTAGTAATTAATTATCTTTAAAGCTTTGATCTTACAACAATAAATTGCTCTATTAAAAATTCAAATACTAAAAAAACTAATAAGTAGAGAATAATTACTCAATAATTATCTCATCAACACATTATGTTACTGACACAAGTATTCCATTCCAAGCTATCTATTACATAAAGTAGAGAAAAACATGGAAATAATTTAGTACGAGGACCATTCAGAAAATAAAGAATGTTTCTTTTTCTATAGAAACTTTTATTAGATATAATTAAACGAAACTGTATTTTACATAAAACATTTCCAAGCTGCTCCTGTACGTAGTCACCATTCAAATTTAGGCACTTGACGTACCGTTTTATTAGCTTTCCTATGCCTTCTCCATATTCAGTTGCCACAAAGTTGTTGAACCACCGATTAACGGCTTTTTTAAGTTCACCATCACTTCCATAGCGTTGTCAACTCAAAAAATCTGTTAATTTGGGGAAGAAATCAAAATCACTTAGGGCTAAGTCTGGACTGCATGGCCGATGTTGAAAAATTTCCTATCGAAACTGCTGAGATAAGTCCTGTGTCACTCTCGCTGCATGCGGACGTGCACTATCGTCAAAGAGAATAACAACACCACTTAAAATTCCCCGCCGCTTGTTTTGAATAGAGCGGCGAAGTCGTTTAAACGACTGCTGCATTTATGGTATCACTTCTAGGCATGTAGTAGATGAGCAGGACACCTTTACGATTCAAAAACACCGTAGCCATAATCTTTCTGGTGTCCAAAATTTGTTTTGTTTCTTTCGTTGGGGATTGCGGATGATGCCATTGCATCGATTGGCGCTTTGTTTCTGGTATAAAATGTAATCTCCAAGTCTCATCACCAGCGACAATTTGATTCAAAACTTCATCACCATCCTTGTCATAACGACTGAGAAATATCAATGCAGCTGCCGTTTGTTTGGTTTTGTTCGTCTGACAAAATTCGTGGAACTTACCTGGAGCACAGTTTATTATAGCCCAGATCTGCACTAACAATTCCGTATAACTCTGTTCTTGAAATTTCTGGAAAGAATAAGTGCAGTTCACTAACTGTGCGTTTAAAAAACGGACCTCACACTTGGCAGGATCGTCAATTTTGTCATACATTTTAAAATCGGGCATCAACCGTATTGAATTCTAGCTGCTGCCAAACTGAAGTGGATAAGTACCAAGGTCAGTGGTGGTCGTTTGGGACGCGGTCACGTGCGAAAACAAAACGTTCTGAACTTTCTGCGTAGCCCTGATATTTCGGAAATTATTTAGTATATCGAAAATGTCTAAAGCCAAGCAATTGATTATACATAACGTCTTTATTTATCAGAATACCATAACATGTACTATTAATAACTTATTATACAAGTTGTCCCAAAAGTCCTTTTCAAAATACAAAGAATACAATAAAATAATAGTCAGGTTTAATGAATAAATATTTACTTTTTATTAAAATATAGGCTTTGGGAATTATTTCTTAAAAATTATGTTTTCTATATATGTTTGGTGACAGTCTTCTAAATGTAAGGCAAAATTTTTGAGAACTGCTCGGTATATATTATCCGTGATAGCCGCCACTTCTCTTTGAATATTCTCTTTTAATTCATCCAGAGAGTGAGGGTATTGCCGCATACCTTGCAGTTTTGTCTGTTTACATGGCCATTAAGGTGAAAATGCATCTCATCTGAGAACAAAATATTATTGAAGGACCGAAACAATGAAATCATTTCATTAACAAACTTGAGCCTCTCAGTAGCGTCAATTGCCATTTTTTCTCACTAACTCTACAGTTAGTTAGGGGTGGAGACGCAAATTTTTACGGAATATGCGATGTATGGACCGCAAGACTCACGAATGAACTGAAGCACGTTTTCTACAGTTCTTGACGTTCTTGGTCGCCCCGTCCATTGTCGAACCGGTCTTCTCGAACCTCTGTACCCATTTTTGATGAGCTGAGTGCTTGTCTGGTATAATGCAAATGAGAAAGCTGAGAAAAGCTCCGCCGCGCAATAGCAACAGAATTACTGTTTATGTAAAACTCGCGCACAAAGCACGCACACTCCCGTAAAGCGCTCTATGGTGGCCAAATTCCGAAGGAGGAGGCTAGCGATTGGCATACCACCTTCTTTCCATTCAACGATTGTGTTCACGGAATGAACAAAACAAGTTGAAAAAGACTTGTGGGATACTCAGTACAAGCTAGTGTAGTTTAAAATAAATAATATTTAACACATTCAGCCCACATTTAGGTAAAAGAGAATTTGATATTCAACCAACTTATTTGTATATTTAATGCTTAAAATGCTTAAAAAAGATAGGTAATTTAACAATACTTTACCAAACGTATTCACATAAACGCCGCGTTTAGGAAGATGTAGGTGGGAATTGGTGAACTGGTTAGGGTGGCTGGGTTGAGCATCAGATCTCACACCGTACGACTTTTGGTTTTGTAAATATCTTGAAGATAAAGTTTATATAACAAGGATGTAAAAATTATCAATGCTTGTGAGGAAGTAAATATTAATTTTTTACTGATTGCATGTATTCAACAAGGTACACCAATACAAAAACACACATGCTGTGATCAAACATTTTTGTCTAAAGTAAAATATATTAAATGTTACTGAATTTACGATATCATTGTTAATTGATCAAATTTATAATTAAGTTCGTAAAAAAAAAGTAGTTTCTTATTCTTTCCTCGCAAAACTATGTGGTGTTTTGAAAAAGGTAGTGATTTTGTTTATGTTATTGCCTGCTTAAACCTATTACCGGTCGGTATGTCGGTAAATAGAATACACGTGGGCTGAAAAGTCCCGGGCCCAACAAAGAAAACACGGTTTTTTTGGTTCAAAATTAGCTTTATTCATCAACGTAATCTCCATCAAGAGCAACGCAATCATTCCAGCGCCGCTCTAACATTTCAATACTACTTTTGTAGAACGATTTATCTTTTGCCTCAAAATAGGCCTCAGTTTCAGCGATAACCTCTTCATTCGTGCGAAATTTCTTACCGGCGAGCATTTTTTTGAAGTGTGCGAACAGCCAGTAGTCGCTGGGAGCCAAATCTGGCGAATACAGTGGATGTGGGAGCAATTCGAAGTTCAATTCATGTAGTTTTGCCATTGTTTTGATTGACTTGTGACACAGTGCGTTGTCTTGGTGAAACAAAATTTCTTTCTTTTCCATATGCGGTCGTTTCCTGGCAATTTCGGCCTTCAAACGCTACAATAACTCTATATAATATTCACTGTTGATGGTATTTCCTTTCTCAAGATAGTCGATGAATATTACACCACGCACATGCCAAAATACCGAGGCCATAACCTTTACAGCCGATTGTTGTGCTTTCGGGCGCTTTGGACGAGGTCCACCAGTTGCTGTCCACTCAGATGACGATCGTTTTGATTCCGGAGTGAAGTGATTGATCCATGTTTCATCCATTGTCACATATCGACGCAAAAATTCCAGTTTGTTACGTTTAAACATGGCCAAACACTGCTCAGAATTATCAACACGTTCTTGTTTTTGGTCAACAGTGAGCAAACGCGGCACCCACTTTGAACAGAGCTTTCTCATAGTCAAATGCTCATGCAATATGAAGCCAATACGTTCTTTTGATATCTTTACGATGTCAGCTAACTCACGCAACTTCACTTTTCGATCATTCAAAACGATTTTGTGGATTTCTTTGATGTTTTCTGGTGTTACCGCCTCATTTGGACGTTCACTGCGTTCTGCATCATCGGTGTCTGTACGACCACGTTTGAAGTCAGCAAACCAACGTTTTATTGTTGTTTCTGATGGGGCGGAGTCCCCATAATACTTTTCAAGCCATTGCTTCGCTTGAACGGTATTTTTTCCCATCAAGAAGCAGTGTAAAATTAAAAGACGAAATTGTTTTTGATCCATTATTTTGAAAATAACAAAAGTAGCGTGACTCTTAGCACAATAACTGACAAACTAATGAATAGAATATCATGAAATTTTAACAGCTGTCTTTCGAAGGTTAGTACTAACTGAGAGAAAGGTGACTGCAATAAAACTAGCGTCATCTATGTGTTAGGCCCGGGACTTTTCAGCCTATGTGTTATGTACAAATTAATTTATCTTCGACTGTCATATAGTGAAGATAACGTATTTAGTGTGTTCAAAAATTAAAAGAAACATGTTCCAGCTGTCCCGTGCCGTGACTTTAATTTTATTTTATCATGAGATTTTGTAATCGCTGTTATGAATAACAAAAACAACATTACGATGGAAAAAGGAAACAAGAATCTGTAGGCAGAATATGCGCTTTGGGTAAAATATCCAGAAAACAAAGTGTTTTCCATCAAACTACAACGAAAATAATTTGTTGAATTGATTAAAGAAAATATTGCTGTAACGAGTGCAATATTGTGTTAAAAAAAAGACAACGGTTTGGGATGATCACGCAATTGCAAAAATAGCAAGCCAAAATCATATGGTATCCTTCAAAGTTATTTACCAAACCGTGAGAGAACAGGGTGTGAAAATATCCTACTAATACAGTTCGGAAATATCTATATGCAAACACTAAAACATTCATCTCCTGTGACGGATTGGTCATGCGTTACAACTTAAAAAAATTCAAATTCATTAGAAAAAGTTACTATAATTTCTTAGTGGTCCTAATTTAATAATCGATGAATGCATAAATTAAGTGGTTATATAAAGTTGTGCCGCACTGAATAGATTCAAAATATTTTATATTTATTTTTATATTTATTTCTTACCTATTGATGGTCTGACAATAGCAACTCTCATACTTTTAGCTTCTTTCGCAACTAAAGTTTCTGCCAAACGCTTTGTGAATGTATAAGTATTGGGATGAGGATGAATTATATCTGGTGTGGCTTTGACCAGCGCTTGCGGCGGCATCCATTTAGCAGTATTAATCACATCTATAGGATCTGCAGGTGAATCGTAAGCCTGTATAGTAAGAAATATTAAGGACGATTGTTTTTGCAACTAAAGAAGTTACCTTCTCTTCAAAAACATCGATATCTGCTGAACAAAATGCAGTGCTTAAATGAATAAACACTTTCAGCTTCTTCATCTCCCTAGCTAAAGCTAAAACCCTTTGTGTGCCAACTGTGTTCATATCCAAAGACTCCCGTAGCTGGGCTTCCAATCTAAGTGTAGCAGCACAATGAAAAACAATAGTAGTATTCTGCGCAAGCATTTTCCTATCTTCGGGAGTAATACCTAAACCCTCCATAGTTATTTCACCTTCGATCGGCACAATCTTATTAAAAAGATGCGGTTTTGTGGAACGAAGCCTTTCAAATACCTACAAGTTGGTTAGAAGAAGTGCTGTTAAATGTATGTTAAGAATGCTGCTTATCTTTCAGAAGCATAGACGACATCGGATAATAACCATAATTTAATTTAACTAATTCTTTATTTTATTACTTATCGCATCGCACTTCAAGTTTGGTCAATATATTATGAATTAGATGTAATTCAGATGAATAATTGGAACAATCTACTACAATATCGACATGCAAATAAAACACAAGATTCGGGCTAATGGTTTAAGCGAAGGTGAACAATAATGAAATGTGAAATAATTTTTATTTTAATAAAAAATCTTCTACAGTGAGAAAAAGAAATGATTAGACCAATGCAGAATGTAAGGTAGATCCATTCCAAAGAATTTACAAATACGCTAATCTAGCGTTAACAATAGTTGTTTTAGAGAACATCATAGGAGTTCTTAAAAGAATGCATTAGTACATCGAATCAATGAATAAACCGTTTCTTCGATTCCAGCAATATATATATATATATATATATATATATATATATATACATATATATATATATATATATATATATATATATATATATATATATATATATATATTTACCAAACATTTTCACGGAGAAACACATTCCCAATATGTCCTTAGCATTGATACAAAAAACTTTAGAAATCCTAAAAATCAAGTAGAAAGTAGAAAATAATTTTCAATTTTGCGAAAATTTATTTAAGGCTATTCGTAATTGATGGTACTTAGAAGTTATTTTCTTCTACCAATGCATGTTTAGATCTAAGCTGAACAGCTAATAAATTTGAGTTAATGTATTGTAATGGTGGGTTCTACTAATTTTAAAGATTCCTTCAACAAACACATTATTTCTTCTATCAAAGATATATTTTGTTCTGCCCAATAAAATTGATTGACATTATTGCGATGTTCCGTGAAGATATTGTGTTACATATTTAATATATACTAAAGAATAGTTTGTTTATAATAAACGAACTCTTTTCGGAATTGGACTGTATCATGATAAGATATAAGAGAAAGTGAGATAAGGGTAAGAGGGGTTTTCGCCTCTAGCGTGGTTAACACGTCGAGTTACCATGACCTTCTTCCAAAGTGGTTTCGCTTCTTGCGTGGTTTACACGTCAAGTTACCGTGCCACTTTGGTTTTCCCTGAATTTTTCTCCCGAAGAAGTCCCCTACGGCGGAAGCGAAACGTCGATATTCCGCCTTTCTTTTTTCTGTCCCCCTTCTCTCTTTCCTTCTCTTACTCTTTTCTCGTCTTTTTCTTTTTTCACGCTTCTTTCTTTTATTTCTTCTTTTTCCTCTTAGTCTTAATTCACTTTCTCTTATACCTTATCATGAGACGGTCGAATTCCGGAAATAGTTCTTATTTCTTTTATCTAATTACTGACTCTGGTCGTGGAAGTCTACGTATTCATTTTAATAGTTCGTATAAATGATTTGGCATCAATCGGGGAGTTGATTTCACTTTTCTTAGGGTAGAAGGGATTTTTATAAAAATATTTTACTTAATTTTCACTTACTGGAAGCTCCCATATATCTTTCAGTCTTTCTTGGACGGATTTACCTCTTTTTGGCCTCATTAGTATATATAAGGAGCCCACATCGCTACATGCATACAACAATTTTTCAACTAGGACTTTTCCCATAAATCCAGTTCCTCCAGTAATAAATATATTTTGTCCTTCGTACCATTCTGCTATTACACTCTTCTCTTCCATGGTATCTGAAGAAAAAAATAAGCTTTAACTCTTCAGAAAAAAATGTGATAACGCAGTCACGTGTGAAAACGAAACGTTCTTTACTTTCTAAATGGCCCTCGTACATTAGATGTTGGCCTTTCATACACCCTCCGTTTCAATCTATAGTGCGCAATTATAAACAAATCCATTACTGCAATAATGATCCCATCAACCCTTGATAGTAAACACAAACCTTCGAAATTTCTGCGCAGAATAACAATATTCTGAAGTTTAAGTATTATTGCATACCGCCTGCTGTGCTCGTGCTACCGTAGAAGATTGCATTCCGCACTATATCTTGAAACAAACAGTACATATAATACAAGTCAGCCACTTGTGACCTGAGGCTAGCCTTATGGAGTTTGTCTAACTAAACCAGTCAGTTCAGGCACGCCGGCTATAATTGGTGGGCGATGTTGTAATAAAAATAATAATCGAGTTTGTATGTGGAATTACGTTCTTAGTGTTATTCTTGGTTATGATGGCAAATTTTAAGCTATATATTAGAAACCCTTTATCGTGATTGACCAATAATTTACTAGACAGTTCTTTCGAAAACACTTTTATGTGATGTGAATTCGGTCACATTATAATAATGTAAGTTTACTACAGACGAACATATTCATTTTGAATATTTAATTACACAAATTAATACGGGGGCTAGTTGAGTTTTCCCCTTTTAATAAATTACATTATCAATCATTTTTTAGCTAGTCGTAGTAATGGGCAACAGAAAATGATATCTGATGAAAAATAGTATTTTACGGCAGAAGAGGAGGGAGAGGAGTAGCTTACCAGAGGTATAGAATATGCTTTTAATAAACTAAAATGTTGTACAGATATAGAGAAACTATATTTTATTATAACAAGATACATGACTACCGTTAACCAAGAATATACTGCATAATTGGAATCCATTAGTTATATTCCATTAATTGTACCGTTTAAAGAAAGACATAGTTTCAAAATGTATATTATAGAACAGCTGATTGTTTATAACCGGATTTACGCTGGATTAGTACTGAATAAGTACCTAAGTGCTAATGGCAGTTGATGTAAGAGTAGGTTTCGAAATGAGGAAGCTTTATTAATTTTACGTTTATTATATTATTTATTTATATTATTTGAAAAAACATGCTTAAATGATTTCGACTGACTGTATTGGACTAAGTAAGCGAGTTTCGGTAGATTGTAATATATCTATTTTATTATTATTTTAATCGTTTCACACACGTCGTTACCCACAATTTCACAAAATGCATTGTTTAGGACGTTATCTACTGAAAATCGGCGTCTTTCTTTTGATGCCATTACAGAACGTTTTAGGAAATTGTTCAAATCCCTTAAAATATTTTTTTTAACTTATCTAACAACAATTTTGTTAATGTAATTAGAATAATGTAGATCAAAAGTGGCAAATTTAAAACCATCCTAACACTGACTGCACTGGAAAAGTGGGTGATGTCGGGTCAAGCATACGGGCGAAGGGAAATTGTAAGCGACGTCTGTGAATCTCAAAATGATGCCCTTTATGAATACAATCACATTCTTACAACATTTATTAGAATGGCAGGAGCCTCAAAGTGTAGGAATAACGTGTGTAAAGACTTGTATGTATGCAAGTTTGGTTGGATGAATGTATTATGCATACTCATTCTGCATCCATACGCGGCACATATTGCAATTTCCTAAGATTTTTTCAATTCTGACGTTCGCGTTATAATTGACGCAAAATTTGTTGGATTTATGTTCTTTACAATTATACCTTTTCATTTTCCGTACCTTTTTATTTTATTTCAAAGACACCCTGTATTTGTTCTATATGCCATTTCGATATTTATTACACCAAGAGATATGTATCTACCTATATAATTCGGGAATTTTAAAAGTGAAATTATGTAATAGTATATACAGGTTATCTTAAAATATTTTAGGTGAGTTGACTTTACTGATAGCGCCGCACCAATTTTTCACATTTTCTTGACTCTTACTTTTGCTAACACGAATACTTAAAATTCTTGATGAAACACTTTGTATTCGTATATAATATCGCTTCTAAAATAGATTAAATTATTACGCTTTTCCTGCATTCTACAATATGAAATTCGTATATATGAAAACTTTTACATTGTGTTGGGTACACTTGCTCAACAGCGAAAGCTGAGTATGAGTACCTGCATCAGATTTAAATTTATAAAATATTGCAAAACAGGTCACTTAAGGACTTGCGTAACCTATTGATAAACTTTTAGTTTAGTTAAAATGTTTATACGCATAGTATAAGAAAAATTATGAAATTATTTAAGGAAAAAATATATATCATAACATATATATATATAAAACCAGACGTACTAGTAGAAACAACTTGTAACGTCGAACATCTACTTTAGCGTATATCACCAACATGCGTAACCGGATCCATTATAATAACTCTTGCGTAGTAGAAACTGCTAAATTTTAAAATAACTAATATTGGTCGTAGTATCGTTATATTCAGACAACTACATATTATCGTATTATTTTATAATTACATTTAATTAATTCTATTACAAGCTTTAAATAGCATTATCCATATAATACTTCTTGAGTACTCATCTGGGACATTGAGCGATTTAGGGCATTTAAAGACTCCAATAAAAATCAATAACGTTAGTATAACGAAATTGAGTGTGAATAGTATTGAATTGGTAATCTTGTCGATACATTAAAGACGTAAATAAAATTTCGACATTTGACATTTTTCTACGATACGAGGCGTCAATTTTAAATAAACCTGTTATTATAAACATAATACAGATCAACAACTATCAAGAAAAAAACCTCTAATAAAAAACTAACGCAATTGCAAACCGGATTCTCACAACTTCATAAAGAAGCAATGATGATAAAAGAGCACACGTGCACAAGAAGCAAATTAAACTATAAATAGACATAAATTTACATATTTTGTTAAAATTTTTCTTTCACCAATTTACTTGGGCGCGAAAATTTCCTTGATTAACTATTTGAAATTAAACAAATTTTGTATTGCAATCTGCTTTTATATGGAGCACAGTTGGAATGTTTTCGTTTTCTTTACCTGCTGATATTATGCAATACAGGATGTCTTTGGAATAAAACAAAAGAGTTTGGAAGATGATAAGGTGTAATGATATAGAACATAAATCCAAAAAATATTGTATATATATGTGTATACATAACATATCCATCCAACCAAACTCACATACATAGACTGCAGTAACCCAGCTGTTGATGTGATAAAAACTGCAAGATAACACTGTCTACCTTTCAAACGGGACGTTAAGAGTTCAATAACATGCTTACGTACGAATATTTCAGCTGTGAATAATAAACAAACTTTATTTTAAATATCTTTATTTCTTTCTCCCGTCTGCAAAGGAATTTTCGCAAAATATTTTACTTTAAACATAAGGAAAAAGGAAAACGAACTGGACCAATTTCACAGTATCTCAAACAATTTAATTAATCAATTGCTACCGGTTTCGTGCACAGTTGCACATAATTAGGCCAATATACTCCAGCAAAGGACTACAGAATCAAAATGGATGCAGAAAAACACCAGCAGCATCACGGCAGTAAAACAAACTTTGTTAGAGTAAAACAAATTAATTTCTTTTTTTGGCATTTTAATTTGTTATACGTCCTTATACAATTTGAATTTGTGTTAAAGAAAAGTTTGTTCTGTTACCGTCATACTTCTTATGTTGTTATTTTGCATCTGTTTTGATTCTGTAGCTCTTTTGTGGAGTGTCTTGGGGTGGTAATGATATGCAAATGTGCACGAAACCGGTACCCATTGATTGATTAAATTGTTTGAGATATTCCTTTCCTTTTTTCTTATTTTGATATGAACTCACACCGAGTCAACAACGTTCCTTTTTTTGAACAATGGTCGGAGAAGTGGTGGAGAAGCTCCAATTTTTCAAAATTTCCAATATATTTATCACAATATTATTATGACATGTTTCGCTATCACTGTAGCTTCATCAGATATTCTACTCCTACTGGTACCTTTTTTAATATTATTTGATGGACACCTGTATATACTTTTTAACAGAGATGAAGTAAGAAATCGATAAAAATAGCTGTATCTATACAGGCATACCTGGAGAGACGCGTATTATTACTACTACTCAAATTTTGTGGAAATCGTTGCGGGATGAACAATATGATAAAATGTAAATCAGAATTGGAAATTTTACCTGGCTCCTAATTTTAAATTCAAATATATTTTTTGAATCATTTTGTGAACAGGATTTGGAAATGAAAACGAACGTTCCATAATAATGTCTTTAATCCAAAGACCACAAAAACTAAGCGAATCTCGAAATAATAAGTGCAATGGTATGTGATTACAATGATCAAAAACATAGGATACCGTGGTAAACAAAAAGAAAATTACAAATTATTCTAGTTTTATAAAGATAGGATAAAGTGAAATAGAAAATATGTAAGTGGAACTGATAGATGTCGAAAATAAAGAGTCAATTAGATATTGATAAGTAGAAACCGGATTATTTGCAAAGTGCAAAAGTTTAATTTAATTTATTATATTTTATGTCTATATGTAGATGTATTACACTGATTAAAGTTAATTAGCGTTAATTAACTTTCAATCCATAACACATTTTTCCAATCATTTACACTCCAGTTTGCGTGGGCTTTTGTCCAATTTAGTCTTTTCCGTTTGTGGATAGAGCTTAACCGTGGTTTTCTTACAGCTATATGAACCCTCAGACCGGCTTTTATTAATCTTCGTTCTACTGTCGAAACTCTTACTGACTGACGGCGTTGTAAATTGCACTCTGACGTAATGTGCGGTAAAGCGGCGATTTCTTAGGGAAATCACTCGGATATGCTGGACTTTTCCTTTCATTTAATTGTTCTACACACACAACACACAGATATATATTTTTTTTGTATAACCAAGGGCGGGGCTTTAATCCCGAAGAGCAACTTGGCCAGCACCTCACCTATTGTGCACCCGTGTGATTTTAGTTCACTCGACCGGGTTGTACGTCAGCAACAAAGTCCATAGTCCGCTGAAGCGGTAATTTTTCTAACTTGGGTCCGTCAAGCTGAGCATCCCCAAGGTGAACCTGTCTTTCCCTGTAGACTGCAAGGCAGTCGACAAGAAGGTGTACATGAGTTTCCTCTGCTCTTCCGCACTTTCCACGTGAAGGAGAGCTTGCTAGACCCATGCGATGCATGTGCTTATTCGGTGCGCAGTGTCCAGTTAAGATCGCTGTGAGTGCCTTCAGTTTGGTTCTGCTCATTAGGAGTGCCTTACACAGTCTTACCTCAACTGGATAAATCCCGAGAGATTTACAGTGTCTTAAACCGTTTACACCGTTCCAGTAGGACATGTGATTGGCGGCGAGCTCGGATTTAACGGAGGTCTTAGTACTGCCAATGGTACTCCCACACATCGGTTCAGGACCTGAGAATGGTCGTCCACTGGTATCTTTTGCTAGCAAGTCAGCTATTTCATCCCCTTTGATCCCTGAGTGGTTGGCACCCATCTCAGAGTAACGCTGCAATGTTCCGCCAGTTGTTGCAGCCTTCTATGGCACCGCAATACCACTTCGGAGTCAAACTTGACAGCTTGTAGCGCCCTAAGAGCGGCTTGGCTGTTCGATACGATTTCCACTGCTTCCAGGTCATGCGCGTAGTCCAAAGAGTTCCCTGCACATGTCTGGATGGCAATTACTTCTGCTTGAAAGATGGAGTAGGAGACTGATGGCCTCGCCATCAGGTTCTCCCTCTTTCCAAATTCCAATACCTGTGCCATTCGAGGTTTTCGAGGCGTCCGCAAACCAGCCGGAAATGCCCTGTCTCGATTTGCTTGCACATGCCTTTATTGCTTCGCCGTTGGGAATTATTACATTGTATCCCCCAGCAAAGCTATCAGCTATATATAATTGTTGACCAATTTCTCTATTTGAAACATTTCGTGTAAAACGCATAGTCTGGTGCATGCTTTAATACCAAATTCTCTCCTTTTTGGCATATCTTCGATCAAATACACTAACAATATGAAATAGGGCTGCCTATCGGAATCACACACTTCTTCATAATATACTGGATGCATATTGAATGTACAGTTTATTATAAGGAAGGTGGATGATTCAGTACCCCCTTCCAAATTCTATGCTTTATTTAAATACAGGTATACACTGTTTTCGTATTTGAATGGATTTTATAAATAAGTCTTATTATTATGAATATATACTGTAAATATTAGAGTGTAAATGCCATTCTAAGGAGACTAGTAGACATTTTCCTAAATATCTTTAAAATAGATCTAAGTGTAACACAGTATCTTAGATGCGATCAAACTTGTGAACGTTAGTGTATACATATGTATATATTGAATTAGCAATATGTTTGAGTAACTTTTACCGCTTTTACTACACATACGTGTAGTCTAGCCCATATACATTATTTTTGTTATTTAAATTTAATTATGAATGAATTAGGTCAATTAATACTAGGCTAATTAATTGAAAGGTTGCTGACCGCATTACCGTATTTACGAAATTAGACTGGGTATTAAACTATTACAAGTAAATAAGTAACTTAAAACAGTGTCAGATTAATTAATGTCTTATTTTCAATTCGTATATTATGCCATTGCGTGCATATACATTTATTAGGCACGCTCTAATTTTATGTGAAAGAAGAAGCAATACTGAAATGAATCCATCTGTACATATGTAATAAATGCAGCCTCTCAATAACTTTTAACAATTTTATAGATCTACCACGTGCTTTTATAACAGCTTTGATCTATCTTCGCAATTTTACTACTAAATCGTATCATAAATCAAACGGAATTGAGTTCCACTCTTCTATAATCTCCAATTTCAACTGAGTTATGGAGGCATTTCTGTTGAGCATTGTTACATTAAAATAAAATTCTTAAATATTCTTTTCGTCGAAATATCCATCTTTTGCACTGATTACCACTCGAACAATTCGTGACATCCCTTCGATTAATTTTTTGAGGTTTCCGCCTGGGATATTGTTCCATCCTCGTTGAAGGATATTCCGAAGATGTTCCTTGGAAGTAGGACCAACATTTCGAACTCTTCTATCAAGTGCATGCAACAGTAACTCAATAGGGTCGAGATCTGGATTCTGTGGTGGCCATGTCATAAGTTGTAAAATATATATTTGCTTTTGCTTATTCATGTACTATTTGCATATTCTGGCTGTGTTTCGGATCGTTATCTTGTATAAAGGTAAAATTCTCGGCAATTAGTCGCAGCCTAGAACGAATGGAGTCTCCAATATTTCGCAGTGCTACTTTTACGTATTATTCTTTCGATTCGATCTAACGTTCCTGTTCCTGAGTAAGAAAAGCAACCCCAAACTGTAACTGAACCGCCGCCGTGTTTTATTGTCAGTACAATGCATTCGAGAAGCATCCTTTCATTATCGGAACGTCTGATAAACACTCTCTTGCTTTGACCAGATACTTTCAATATCGATTCGTCAGTCCATAAAACATTTTGTCACTGTTTTACCGTCCAATCCCAATGTTCACGGCCCCACTGTAGCCTTTTCGACTTTTCGACTTTTAGGCGATTATTTGCTAGGGTGGTTATTCGTGAGGCACCTGGACGGTCACGGTCCTCTATGTCACCTATTTCTTGATATCAGCGAATGGTGTATTTTATTTTCGATGCGGCTAAATTTCATTTGAATAATCCGCTGTAAATGAGGATAATTGTTTCGGGTCATAAAGTGCTGAATTACTTATTTTCTTCAGAATACGTTCATTATTTGATTTGCAGATGTATTTAGGGTAGATGTTTATTAAGATTATCATCGTTAAATGCAATAAAGCTTATTAAATTAAAGTATTGTAAAACTTTCTCGCTTGGCCAAACTTCTATGGACGGTAGTATATATTGCATAGAACAACTTGACGCCTGACGCTGATATAAAACTTTGTTTGGTAACATGAACTAGTGCACGCTCCTTTTACGTTAAGCTTTTTGTTGGTGCTTACACCTAGTCAGTTTGGTACGTGAAATAAGTGTACAAAAAATAGAGTTCCTACACTCACTCGTGATGTAACAGAGTGCGTAAAAGTAGCACAGTGCTTATACACAAATGCGTAATAGTCATTCTGAATATAATGTTCTCTTTCGGTATCAAATAATTTCAATTTTTCAACCTGATTTGCATAATTGCGTAAAGTGTTTTACGAATACCTACTCCAATAAACCTTCTGCCTGCGGAAGCCGATGCCAATCAAATGCAAACGTACCAAACGGTGAGGGAATCTTATTGACTCTTGAAAGTCACAATAACCATTGCGCTATAAACGACAATATTAATCTGTCAGACAGTGTACGTCTTCTGACTGACCAAGCCTCCAAACTTGTCGCAGATTGAAGTATTGTGCTACCTTCTAAAACCTAATATTCAACACGCATCTGTTTCGAAAATTCAGCTCAAAGTGTAAATTATGAGAAAGTGGACTTGATCTCGTTTAATCTGTGTTATGATTTAATAGCAATATTGCGGAACTAGTCAAGACTGTTATAAAAGGACAGAACTACGAAATATTAAAGGCATTACAAGTAAAATGTCGGAAGCTGTTCCATTTCAGTATTGGGTATTCTATCCTTTCGCAAAAAAGTATACCTAATGCTACCCACACAACTGTACAATATAAGAATTGAAAGCAATAAAGAAACAATTATGTTAATCTCTCTTAAGTTATTTATTTATCTGGAGGCAAACTGTCTTCATTTTTTCACAGATGAAAAGAATGTCTAATAGTATTTTCGTTGATTATTATTAGAAATGACAATATTAATTCATTCATAATTAAATTTAAATAACAGAATAAAATTTGTGGATTAGAAATACACATGCACATTAAAACGGTAAAAGTAAATGAAATAGATTCCAAATCCAATATATTTATGCTTATTTTTGAAATAAATATTAATAATTATTAACTTATTATTGAGTAAATGAGTAACAAATAAAACATAGATCCTCTTAAATACAAACTTTCTAGTATAGTAGTAAGTACTCCAAAATAATTGAAATACCTAAATAATAAACAAAAAGTAAAAGCAAGGGACTGGGTAAAGACCTATACAAATGGATTCCTTCAACTTGTAGTGTATGAAAATGTATTACTTCAATGATTTGTTACCGGTCATAAAGTAATACTACATTACCTATCCTTAATACCTAATTGCTTATTTATTGTATATTTATTCGAAATATTAAATAAAGATATTCATGGACGAGTACGTTTATATTTACATGCATTCTGTTTTACTTTACCCTTTTTTATCAAAAAAACACAATAACTTATAAGTTTCTTCTCTATTTGAAAGTTCTATTTCTAGTCAAACCGTATTCCAAGTAAATAGCAGTTGGCGAGTACAATATTTCCCGATTTTAATTATTTTTGTTAGAGATTTGTTTGGTCTTATGGCCTTTCTATTCAAGATGTTATTGCAGCAAGTTCGATTCCGCTTCCTGTATCTACTGTTATTACATTTTTGGTTTAGAATGGAAAATTACCTTAATCAGCTACATTACCATTTTATGATACTCGCACTGGGTAAATCTAATGTGTTTATTTCCTTTTTAAATATAAACAGGAAGTAGGTAATTGTTTTTTGTGCTGTAGTAAATTAATTGATTGTCGCAAATTGTACTTCCAATTAGGATAAAATAAAGGACAGAAAGATAA
Organism: Trypoxylus dichotomus; assembly: GCA_023509865.1. Classification (NCBI taxonomy): domain Eukaryota; kingdom Metazoa; phylum Arthropoda; class Insecta; order Coleoptera; family Scarabaeidae; genus Trypoxylus; species Trypoxylus dichotomus. Next base: position 37,667,945 of record CM042074.1, on the reverse strand, counting down.
GCTCCAGCAAGTATAGAAGAGTCTAATAACTTTATACATTCCGGAACTAACAAAGAAGAAAATGTACGAAACAACACACATGGTTTCATTTGAGGAAATGTATACGATACAATAATTTAGATGATCTTTTGTATTCTTCCGATCTAGTGTTAGAATTATAACGATACATACAGTTCTGGTATCCCTATTCCATCAATTTCTTTTACAGAAAAATTCATTATGCTACTACATGCCGTTGTGATAGGAGGCTAAGAGCAATTGGGAACTAATCAAATGTTTAGAAAAATGAGAAATATCCTGGACGTTCCTAAACGCATTCCTATCAATCATTTGGAGGTGAAACGGAAGGTGAGTGAGATCTCGTCGAAACGGCAAGAAACCCGGGAATACTATAATATATGTGTGTGTGTGTGTATGTGAATGTTTTAGTTTGGATGAATGAAACAAATTTTAAAAGTAAGAAATTTGTTTAAACGCTTTTTGTTTTCTTTGTGGTTAGGTAACACAAAAAAATTAAGTTAAAAGTCAGACCTAAATGTGCAGTTTTCTAATTGTAAGTTAAGTTTTTTTATTAAATTTGATTGTTTGACTTGGCCTAATTATCTTAATTGTTTTGGTATGGTACTATCAATTGGTTGATTAATTGGTCATTGTACAGGTTGTGGCGAAGAGCCTTAGCCGATATTTCCAATTGAGTAGATGTACCATTTCCATTGCAAACGTCTACGAAATAAGAAGGTAGAAACTATAGCACATTTCATTTTGTAGCAGATACCATTAGAATCTGCTATCCATGAATAAACTAGTTTAGGCAAAGAAGGTTTCTTCAAATCCTCTAAACGGATTCGCCAATTCAAGAATGTTTTCCAAGAATTCCACTACCACTTCAACCTTTAACTACTTTAATCAAAAAGGGTATCAAATATTTTATTTCCATGTTGAAACCACAAGATACTGAAGCTATTGAAAGAGCTCAAGCACTGTCTTCGAATCATCAACTTGAAGATTTGAAGCAGAGATTTATGAAAAGTATTCTGTTACTGAGCAATCACTTAAACGATTGCAAAATAGTGCAAAGTCGATGATATGGAAACATTCCTAGCGAACTTACATCAAACTGGCGAAAAATTTGCTACCGGTCCAAGTAAAAATCTAGATTCTGAAGAAAATGTGACTATAAACTGCGCATACATATTAATGACACACGCGAATGTGAAAGCTTTGAGAACAAATATTTTAAATACGTAAATTAAAAGTATTATGCACTTATTTATTTATTTAGAATAAAATTATTTGAAGTGGCCAACGACTATTATGCAATATAAGCTTATATGTGTGTATGTACGTAATCCTCTTATAAATTCTTCTTTCCCATGTGCTAATGAGATAATGGCTTATTTACTTTTGGTTTTAACTGCTCGTAAAAGATCTTTTATAAATATTTGCACGTGTGAAGAATGGTGACAACATATAACTTCCACAGTAAAAGTTATTGAAGTTGTGTATTAGAAATATTGAATATTGAATTTGTGTGAAAATTCTCTAACTTTAGGGATATTATCGGATGTCAGGGAAAATTTATATACTTTGTGTACTTTTATTTTTCGTCTTTTTTTTACTTGTATACACAAGGCTACGGAAAAAATATCCAATGTACAACCCGCAGTAAAGCAAATTAACCTTTTTAACTATATCTTTTACATTATTGGCTATGTTTTCGCTTGTAGTGCTTTATGAATTGTAGGTTAATGGATATTATTATTAATTATCCAATAGTAATATACACAAAATAACATTTCTTACAAGATTAAAACCAAACTTGACTTTTAAGCATTTATTTATGTGGTTTAAACACGATACAATTTGCTTCTAATCCTCATAGAGCAGCATCAAGTGTTACATCCCTGATTAACTTTTAGAACTATTACTGGGCACGGTATATTCGAAAAAATGATAAGTAAATAAAATCTTTATTATCGCATATGTATTACTGGTTGCCGAATGCCAACTACAATGATTGAAAAATTTTATAATTATAACAGTGTGCATCAGCACCACGATAAGCCATTAACGTGCAGATGATATTATCGAGGATATTGACCTTTCGTGGTAGGATTCTTTTGAAAAATTTACATGTGTGGTTATCGCTGAGGCCGCAGAAACGAGTACTTTCGGAGGTGCGTGCGGCTCGATTACTATAACTATTAGAAATAATTAGTGTAATTACTTACTATTTTTAATAGTGATAGTAACTAAGCCGTACGTGTCTCCGAAAGCATCCGTTTCTGCAGCCTTAGTTATTGCTGATTGTTGACACCCCAGAACTGCTTCATCACTAATCAAGGAAAAACTTGAGTAAGTAGAAAATGCATCTCTTCAGAGATGTATAGTCAAAATAAAGGCAACGAAAGATATATGAACAACACTGAAATAAAACAACGTATTGTACAAGGCGGTAGCAATCGTCATAGAAAAAGATGGAATTTTCCTTCGCCTGCGTAAAATAGATTTATTGAGATAAAACTTACCTTCTTGCTGCCCTCTAGTCTATGTGATATTGACTATAACATGAGTTCCCTAAATGGACGCCGTAGAAAATATACAATGTAGTGCGCCGCGGACTGATAAAGTTTGGAAACTCTTGAATGTACTTTTATATTCGTAAATATAGATACTCTTCTGCTTCTAACATACAAATCGCAATAATATGTGATCACCTAACGACATTTAAGTACAGCGAAAAAAACATACCGGACTATCAACTTTTCAGTCCTTGTACAGCTTAAAAGATTATCAAAGTATAGAAAGTATATGTTGTATGTATATGAGAGCACGGTGTTAGCCATCATTAGATGAATTAGTAATATGTGTGAAAACTAGAAGGCAGCAAATTATCTCTTTCTTTATTTTTCAATTGCTTTAGGAGCAGTTTAGAATACACCACAAAAAATATAATTCATCATAAAATTTAAACGACGCCAAATTTCTAAAGCGGGCCAATTAATCTAACTAGTTTTTCTTGAATACTTAATTAGGAAGATTTGACTGCGGAGCGAGTTTTCAAAAGGTAACAATAATTTCTCCATTTGAGTATATTGCTACCATCAGCCACACTTCACCCAGTTTTAGAAGCCCACTATCAAAATTTCGCCCAAACTTTGTTCACTTTAAACGATTAAACGAATTTGTTATGTTAATATGGAGAAAAAAGAATTTCGTGTTGGTTATACATTATTACTTATAAGACGTTCATCGCTTTCAAAAGTTGCCATATGGGCGTAGATGATGCCGAACATCCGGAACATACATTTACAGTAACTTCTGCACAAATGATTAAAATAAAGTACGTGCCATTGCAAAGAGCAACCGTCGAAGAAAAGTGCGGGAGATAATTAATGCCATAAACATTTCAACCGATATTTTGACATCAATATTTCTATATGAAAAATTAAATAACAAGACGGGTGCAACGTTTGCTTACTGTTGACTAAATGCAAACGTGTATCACAATTTCAAATAACCGTAGGCAAAGTGTCGTTTATACGATATCCAAGAGAATTTTTCGCCGGTATATTACCATAGATGACGTAACAGTTAAAATAATCCAGATCTTCTGATAAACGTCCAAAGAAGGAAAAAACTGTTTTCTTTTTTTGACAAGACTATTATCACGATATTTTGAGATTTCAGTGGCGTAATCTTTATTAATTAGATACATAAGGAAAGGACAAAAAGTAGCCTATACTATATCCTGATATACTGATACGTTTCGATACTGAACTAAAGAAAACCGATCGCGTTTATTCAGAAAAAGGTTTTTTCTGTCAGAATTACGCGCCTGTCTTGTCACAGCTCGCTTCGAGTGATTTTTTCTTATTTTCAAACCTGAAAATATTGCTTGGTGACAAGAGCTAGAATTGAACGACTACAAAATTCTTGCTTAAGACTTATTTACTGCATTCGTAAGTTTGAAAGAATATCCTACACTCTGTGGTGGGCAGATTGGTTGTGCATGACACATAGAGCTGAGTTCTGTGCTACTATTTTTTATCCCAAATTAATTTATTATAAAAAATCCAGCTCTCTACCGTAAGATCCTCTTTAAAACAGACATTCATAATATTAATTTAAGATTTAGAGGTCTACTTATCCCTCCAGTTCATAGCCTAGAGATGTTTAGAAGTGCTACTACTTACATATATTTAGATTTTCTTTTTTTTTACTTTCACTTTATTCATGTGTTATTTTTCACTCCCATTTTAATTTTAATTTTAAATGTTAGTTAAGCCGTTATAGGAATACCTTTATTATATATGTATGTATTTATTATATAGGCCATCTTCGTATTTTTGGAGGAACAACAGCCGCTTATTTTGAAGTCGCTAATCATAAATCTAATGACATATTTCTATTTATGTTTACCTTTTTTCATTTACCTTTATATTTGTGCGGTATTTTGTTCTAACAACCCGCATATTATTATCATTAAGATATCGGGACAAATGAGAACCTGATAACCAACAGGAATTCCTATTTAGTTTATGGGGATTACCTTTTATATGGCTTAAAAGATTGGAGAGTCGCTGACATAAACGGATTGCATGGGAATTGTGTTGAAAAATAAAATATCTTTTACCCTCGTATATAGTGATGGATAATAATTTCTTTGTACTATTAATAATTTTCTCCAGAGTTAATTGAACAAAAAACTCACCTATAAGTAAATATTGAGGATTATATTTGCACATGTGCTTATAACTAATTGCATTAAAACGTTAATGGCATCTAATACTGCAGACGAATACATACTTTTACACAATATATTGATTACCTATTCTTTATAAGTGGTGTTTCTCCAAATCCACGATGCAATTATATACCTTATACAAAGGGAAATATTGACGTTGCCTAAAATTCTATCGAAAAGCGTTTACTTTCACCCATTATGATGAACTGGAATTACTGTCGTTAGTATTATTACGTTAATGAATTAGAATTAGTTTGGGTTATTTCAGGAATATGTAACAGCCTAATTAACTTGCTTTTACCATTATGTTATGTATTCTTTAAATACAGCTACATTTTCAAGTCCGTGAATTGACAAATATTAGAACTGCATATACATTTAGCTAATACCGAAAATATCACTTGCTAATAGGCTAAGCGACAAGTCTACAATAATAATGGCAATGGTATTTAGGTTCATATTAAGAACATTTGCCGTTCAGTAGAAAGTTACTTATCATTTATAAACGCATTAACGAAAAATCGTAGATATTTGTATAGAAATTGAGATTTGCCGTTTAACAACTTTTATGTCGAAGTGATAATGGAAACAATTTTGCGTCCCGCATGGAAATTATACGTATTAAAAAGTGTCAATAGGCGTTATATTCCTCTCTCGACATTTCGATGCCATACGCGTCCTTAATAATCATCATTATTTAAAGTATATTATATAAACATAAATATCGCATATCTCCCAAAATATAAAATCTGGAACTATACAGAGACTAAATTAAATTACTAATAACATAACGTAATATTTCACTAAAAGGTGTAAAAAAAGAACGTAACACTTAACCGTCGTACCAAACACGTAAAATTTAACAATGTTATTGTTTCTCAAACCATTAATCTTTTATTGAGATGTTATAATTAGATAATTAAATACACAGTTGTATATTAATTAATATAAGTTGTTAGAGATTTTTAGTAAAAAATAATTGAGTAATGCTTGCTAAGTTCGTCCTGATGTTTACTAGTAATTAGTTGACTATAAACAAACGTTTTTACGAAAATCCTTTTAATGATAAAAACCTACACTCAACAGATTATAGGCTCCGAGCGTGCCATTAAAAAGTGAAATTTAAAGAAAAGGACAAAAAGGACATGATATACAAATGGTACGATAGAAAAAATATCCCAGCTAGAAAAGTTAATAGATGTAGAATCATCAATAGAAGTATCTATTATTATTATTATTAGATTATGATAAACATAAAAGTCTCTGTAAAGGACCGAAAATCTTCTAGGTATAAAATTGATTTTCTCTTGTTACTAGTAACACTACTAAATATTTCTGAGTGTTATGCGCATAGGACAATTAAAAAAAAGGAAAAGACCAATCGGATTCAGAGCAGAAAGTGAAGTGGAAGGCCCAGATTAACGACGGAACGAAACGACTAATACATCCACCTTACTGCACCGCAAATTACGGTACAGTTCAATTTACAACGTCATAAACCAGTAAGTGTGTCGACAGTAGAACGGAGACTAATAAAAAACGGTCTGAGGGGTCGTGTAGCAGTAAGAAAACCACAATCAAGTTCTGTACACAAACGGAAAAGACTAAATTTGGTACAAGCTCATGCAAACTAGAATGTAAATGATTGGAAAACTGTGTTATGGAGGACGGAAGTAAACGTCGCACGCTTGTTCGTCGCCGCCCTGGAGTGAGACGAGTGTATTTCAGAAATAGCTAAACACTGAGGAGAAAACGTCCTGCTATGGAGTTGCTTTAGGAGCGGAAGGATTGGTGAATTAGTTAAAACAGATGAAAAAATGACAAAAGATGTGCATTTGAGAATCATAGAAAACGATGCGGTAAGTTTATTTCGTTAGTGCAGTCAAACTTATGAACGGTAGTGTATACCTTTTCGTAACAACTTGCATAGTCTTTTGCATGCTTTGCTTATAATTTTTAAGTAACGGGTACAGTAGCGGATGATAGGACGACGAGGACAATTGCTTGATCCAGAGAAATCGTCTGACTTGAATCCTTTAGACTTGTTGGCCTTGAGTTACTGGAAATCATTAGTTTCATCCAAATTTGTAAATAATTTCGAGAACTAATAGGTGAGCAAAAAAATTGCCTGTTCTCAAATATCTTTGAAAAAGTGAGTTTCTTTTTGCGAAGATGTGAAGTATATATGAAGATGAAAGCAATATTTTCAAAAAATGTTTCGATTTTATCTCTTTTTTTAATAATTGGTATGGTATTTCATATTAAAAAAAATAACATTTACTAACGATAAAACGGCATTTTTCAATATCTTCTTCATCCCACAACATGTATAAAGATGCAGCTGCACTTCCTTGGCGCAATTAACGCATGATGAACGGAATATCTAGTTATACCTTTTTATTTTTTATATTTATTAATTATTGCATCCTCTTAAGAAATAACCTGTATCAAAACACTTCTGTTGAAGTTAACACAACCTATTGCAAATTAAATAATACTTACTACCGAGTATAGAAATTTACTCAAATGGGCGAAGTTGCACAGATTTAAGTACTGAGATTCCGAATGTATTAAATTATTATGAAAGAGATGCTGTACGTTATTTAGTTCAATTAAAAATATATCTAAAATTTTTTTAAATATTCAATTTTATCAATTATTTATCTTAAAAATATACGTGATATCGTACGATTACCGGTTAAAGGAATATTTTTGACAAGTTTCTGTTTTGAATTACGCAATGAATCATGCCTACAAAATTTGTCAACTACAACGCTGAGGTTGGGTTCTGATCTAGCTACTTAACAGCTCCGGGCAAAAATAATATTTTCCGCCCTTTACAAGTAAATTTTCACGACATCAAGTGTTTATATATGAATGCATTGTTATTATTAGAAAAAAAACAGTACACCCAGCGATTATCATAATTACTCAACTAGGTACTACAGCAACATTAGAATGGATCACTATAGTACAGTCAACTATTATATCTCGGCATATTACATGTATTGTATTGTTAGTTAACTCAAGAAGCCTTTCTTTGCCAAAACTGAAGCGTATCACGAAGAATTGTTTAATCAAAAACGCGTTTTACTCTATACAGGAATTCGTTCAATAATTTTACTAAACGAGCTGTTTGCAGGTCAATATTTACTAAGACTTATTGTTGGTTTTGGTGAAAATTAGACGTACGTTAAAATATGCGATCCTTTATACTCAAGGATTTTTGAAGTGCTTGATGGTTTTGTATCCATGAAGAAAATTAATCGTTATAAAATCTGTTTATGCATAATATTATCCAAGGTTTTCAAGGTTTTCCGTGGTTTTCCTCACTCCATGGTGAATACTGGGAACGACGATTAAAGAAAAATATCTCTATATGAAAAATTAAAAATTAAGGTCCCATATCAGGAATTTATTAGACAGATTGAAAGTATATTTTCCAAATACGTTTGGTCATTTATGAATCAAAAAAGGCGATGAACAAGTATTGCTGGTAAGAAAATATTTAGTGCAAATGAAGCTATCATGCCCATAAGTATAATTTATATGTTGGTAGTGGAGCGGACATTGGGTGTGCTGCTAAAAAAATTCAACCATGGATCTTGACAATTTACCATTACGTTTGGTTAAAGTTTGCTAGTCTATTAAGTCTATTAAACAAGCAAGTATTTTACTAATACATTCGACTGCTCGAATAAGCCAAATCAATCGCATCAGTCTGAAATAGATTTACTGACACCTCAAATGTTAGAAGAATCTAGTTTCCCACGGATTATTCGTTGCAGTTACTTCACAGAAAACAAGAAAAAGAAAACTGTTACGAGAAATAAACATTTCCCAAAGATCTGTTTCTTGTACAATCCAAAGTGACTTGAGATTAGGCTTTTTCAAAAGATCAAAACGGTTGGTTACATTAGCAATATCCCAAATACTAGTTGTCTTATCAATTCGCCTTTGTAGTCTTTATATGAACCGTTCAATATGCATGAATATGCACTAGATTTAACAACAATTACGCCAACTATTCGAATGCTGTTAAGCGATATTTGCTCGAATTATAATTCTTTCTTTTCGATTTTTATTTAACAGAACTTATGAATTTACTAATTTAAAGGATTTCGAACTTTGGTCACGCTATATATAAAATCTAAATGATTTCAAATATACTACTACTAAGGTAATAGCAAGAAGAAAAATTAGTTAATTATAAACACGACATTATAACAGCAGACTTCTCCCAACATAATTTTTAATTAGCTACACAGACTACGTATTTAAAAGATTCTTGTTTGCATCACTAATAATTACATAACTAAGATAAACATATTCTATTATGAAAATCCATTCTCGAGAAACACGATTTCTATGCAAATATTTGGGAACATCCAGATGTGCGTCAATACTTCTAAATAATTGTAGTAAATATAGAGATTTTTTTAATATTTGCATAGAACGGATACTGAGAAAAAAAAAGAACCAAATACATGTTGATAAAGTAAAAGTAGAATTTAAGAGTGTACTTCTAATCTAAGAAGAAGAATTTTGGTGTTTTGTAAATTTTGTAAAGAATTTGCAGAAATGCTTTACGAAATACTTACATACAGAGTTAGTTGAAAGTCTAGATACAATGCTATAGTGTTTAAGAAATTCAACTCGTGGTTTACAATTTCGTATTGTAGCATTTTGAAGGAAATAAATATTCGCTTTAACAAATACCTTCCGAGTCCAGTCATAATTTTGTTAAATAACAATGCGTGTTTATCATTATACATTATTATTATCATTAATAATAATAACAATCCATGCCTTTACATCCCCTAACAGTCTTCGCTAATTACAGAGGAAATCGGTCGGCTATGAGTTATTATTACGCCTGGGCCGCATCTTAATATATTCGTCGTTCCCAGTATTCACCATGGAATGAGGAAAACCACGGAAAACCTTGAGAAACAGCTCCGGGGTTTAATCCTGGGATCCCGTGACTGATAGCCAAGTGCACAAGACACTGAGCCAACAGCCCCCTAATTACATATTTGATAGGCTCTTGATGATAGTAAATTTGTTTGTGTTTACGTAAAGATATTCCGAGAAAACTAGAAAAAATGTTAAAACAGTTAACCGTACCAATTACGATCGCAAATAAAAAAGCGGGCCTGGTAATAATAAGTGTCATGAGTCATTCACATTGGTTAATATTTATCTGTCAAGTTATTGCCGAATTTTTAATTTACGTGTAAAGTTACTATAAGTAATGGCAAATTTAAGCGAAAAAGAATGTATCAAGATATTAATAATGATTGGATATGACGATGCCAAGAAATCAAATACTGAAGTTTGTAACTTATATAATGACTCGTATATTTAACGTCCAGAAATCTAGGGATAGCAGAATTAAGAAAGATTCTAAAACTGTTAGTGTAAAAGGAAAAAATTAAAATAAGTTTTTAGGATGTTTACTGAAAGTGTACAAAAAGACCTTTCAGGAACATTTGTACGCGCTATTCTGGGTAAACATAAGTACCAGTACAAGAGCTCTCAGAGAACGAATTCGAAAGAAAATTTGAATTTGGTAAAAATGCAAGGAATTCCAATTTTCTACCTTAAACTATATTTTCTATTTAAATTATATCGCCAATAAGCATCGCTATAGATATTGGGCTATAATCCAACTATAATCCACATTGGATTGAAAAAACTTACTTCCAGTGTTTACAAAATGTTAATGTTGGGGCTTCCTGGCGTTACTTACAATCGTTTAATTGGTCCGATTTTCACTTAAGGTACACTCACCGAGCAGAAAAACTTTGCTTTACTCTAACATAATATTCTCGCAATTCAAAATTCGTTTTTGGAGTGGATTTCACGACATTATATTTAAGCATTTTGAGAATTTTTTAATATTCCTTTTTCTTAAAGATGGGCAGGGAAGAGAAGATCTATTGAAAGTCCAGTTAGATCGTCTGGTCTGTCGTTGATGGACTTTTTCTTATGAGGTTATTTAAAATACCATATTTATACAAATCGAGCAACTCCAGAAAGCTTGAAAAATTGAAACTCTTTTAGACGTTTTCAGCAAAAAAGTTACTAGCATCAGAAAGTTTTCCTTTCATTTCAAAAGTTATTTTTTTTTTGAAAAACTAGTAGTAGATCCAAATTTAGTACTGTTATAAGATAACAAGATAAGATAATGTATAGTCTAGCAATAGGTATAACAATTTGCTTCATTAGCATTTGTGAGTAACACCTTATCTTCGTAAAATATATTATAAATGTAAATAATGTTTACAATCCTCTAAAAGCTTATTTCCATACGCGTGATTTACGCGGATGTAATCAAAAGATATTATTTTAATCGCGTATTAGGATGTTTTTATTTATGATTTCACTCATATCTGAATACATTTATAACCGAATATTCAAACAATATTAAAATGTATTGTAATGTCAAAGAAAACACAATTACTTCTTTGACAGTAAAACTTTATTTTAACCCACTCCTTCCCTTCGAAATCGTTAAAGATCGAATCGTGATATTTGTGGACAGACTTTAGCTGCGTAATTAATACATATTTCAGAATATATGCGTGATGTCCGCTTTCTTACACGCTGTAGAAATATACCGCTATGTAGTTAATTTCGCTACTACATGATGTAAATTCCATGCAATCATTTACGAGAGACACTGTCACACGCTAAAAGAATATCCATATACAGACTGACCCAGATACATTTCCAACAAGAAAACCTTCTTTACATGAAATATGCAAATGTTTATTTAAATTTGATAGGTTACTATTTAATGTTTAAATTATTAAAAGGAAAAAAGCGATCGGCCAATTTTAAATTTACGAAATTCTATACTCTTCAGGGGTTACAGCAAAATAAAACGCAAAATTTTCTTTTCTTTTTGTAATGACCCATTATCGTAGTCCAATATTTATTTATAGGAGCCAATATCGGAAGATTTCTGAAATTTGAACAACACACGCGAACGATATACACTTTCTGTAAGGTAGTACGTCAAAAAATCTCATTATTTGTCAACAGCTTTTCATTCCTGTGTTTGCTTATGCTTGTGATTTTGCAATGATCGTTTATTGGGACAACGTTTTTTGATCAACTGGGTGAAAATCGGTCCTAAATGTTAAAGAAAATGGTCCAACATTAGTTGATGACGATATAAATTTTGGAAGATCATCAAGTGATATTACACCTCAACATGTCATTTCCATTCTAAATACAGTTCCAAATGATCGTCGCCAAACCATTTGGTACGTAATACGGTTGCATAGCGATAGACAGAAACAACGCTGTATAGATCTTCGTAACGACTTGAAAGAGCAGCTTCGAGCAGAACCGGATTTTCGTTGTAAGGTCATCAGAGGTGACGGATGTTAGGTTTATAGATATGATCCCAAAAGCAGAGAATTATTACCGCAATGGAACAGCCCATTTTCACCTCGAGTAAAGAATGCTTGTGAAGTGAAAGGAAATATCGAGCCCTTACTGATTTGTTATCTCAATGTTGATGACATTGTTCGCAAAGAGTTCGCACTTCCACCTCAAACGATTAATTAGAATTCCTTCGTGACTTTTCAGTATCACCTCATCCTTGTTCTTTTATACAAAATCTGAATGGTTTTTTTTCTTTCTTCCTTTGTTTTTAAAAGATTTCATTACGCTAAGTGGGCTTTGGAACTACATATTTGAAAATAGTAAACACGTATAAGATGTATACGCAAATGTTTCTTGTAATAGGCAAAAATATCTACTTGTTTTTGAACTGCCGCGGTAAAAGAGTGGATGTTGCAGTGTTTGGTCAAAGCTCGTAGACTTCGTTACATGAATAAATAAAGTTGTAGACATAAAAATACTAAATATTAGAAAAATACAATAAGTAAGTGACTCTTGGAAGAGTCACTTACTCAGCATCTCCAGACATGTTTTTTCTACTATCTAAAGTTTTCTCGTCCATAATGATGAAGCATGAAATTCATTAACTACATTTCTATGTGACAATCTCTTCAATTTAATGAAGTTTGCATCTCCTATACTAAGTGAAATCCCATCCTAAGAAAATTATCTGCGATAACCTATATATGACAACAAACTTAATAAAGCTCTACCAAAATACCGAAATTTAAATATAGATTAACATGCCTACCATATATTTATTTAATACAACACGCTTAACCGCAATTAAAAATGTCCTTATGGATTCAAACAAACAAGTACATTTGGTTAATCTTTATAGCATCTGACTGGTTCTCTAAACACCTTTTGGAGGTTTTTTAAGACTTTCTAACAATGTGAATAACCTTTTGTTCTAAACATCTTTTAATTTTATGTAATATAGGGAGAACCTTAGATCTTACGAAACCTCAGGATAAAAAATACATGCATATTTTGCTAAATAATATCCTCGTAGAATCTTAATGAAAATGTATGCGTAGCCATTGATGCGAGGCAGTAAAAAATAAATTTGCTGGTGTGAACTAATATTTGTGCGGATCTTATTATTTAACAAATAGGAGCTAATTAGCAGTATTCGTTAGCAGATATATTTATGAATGTGTTGCGTAAGCGTGCACCATGCAAATTTCTTCAATATCCTACTGAAAATCGCAATTCGTGTGTGGAAAAATATGAATCGGACAAATTTGAAAACTTAGATTACTACCATCAGTGAAGGTAAGTCAACTAAAATATTTTAAGTTACGCCAAAAGAAGGTGTCCACTTGGTTATTTTAAATGCAAAACTTCTTGTATAATATGCCTCTATCCAACTAGTTTTGTTATTTACTCTTTTGAAAAAGCTCATTTTCCTGATGGAAAACATCAAATTATTTGTTTCCTGACTTAAAATTCAACTTTAAATGTATCATCACAATGCCAACATCTTTTTTATTATACTGGGAGATTGTAGGTGCTAATATGACGTACTAGATTCATTTCAAGAAACGTCCAAACGTCAAAAATTAACATATTTGCATTTTACATTAAAAAAGAACATTATGTTAAGTTCTACACAGCCTGCAAGCATTTTTAATCGTTTTTGAAAGTATTTTCTTTAGTAATTTCGACACCTTAAACTAACCAAGACCATGAAGTAAGACTTAATTTGAGCTATATACTTTGATGATGGATATGATGCTTCTTGCCTATATAATACGCCGGGTATAATTTAAGCATGCTTATAAAGATTAATTTAATCCAACGCATATTTATAAATAGTAAATAAATACTATGAAGCCGGTACACTTTCTGTTTGTGATTCCCAAAAATCGTTTAATTTCGAAAATAAATAAAAAGCAATAGTGCATTCGGTACCCAAGAAGAATAGTCCTAGGGTTGTAAGTAGTTATCGCCCAGTCTGAGTAGTGTCGTCATTCGTAAGGCTCTAAGAAAGCAAATTAAAAAAATAATAACCTTACGAGTTATCACTATTTACCTTCCTAATAGATCTTGTGAGAATGCTATGTACAATTGTTTGAGTAAAATGTTAAACTATTTAGATGAAGGTAAGTATGTTAGCAGCATTCTATTTGACCTAAGCAAGGCTTTCGATATCACAAATCATAAATTTAAAATAATTACAATATTCCTTTTGGAAATTTGGATTTACAGGTTAAATATTATTCGTTCATATTCCCATCCTAAAGTTCTGCAACTCTTGAAATTTATGAAAATTTTCCTGAAACATGTAAGAAGTATTATCGAGGAGGACAACTTTTTATGCGAAAGATGATTCACCCACTTTCTCCCCTTGCTCCCGGAAGCAACTCCCTTGAAAATATTACATGGGAAGGAGTATCGAGTAACACCTCATTTTGATGATGTTTTAAAAGAGTACATTTTGGCGTTTAGTTTTTTTTGAAATTGATCGATTCGTTTTCGAGATTTTTTTAAGAAAATCTTTTTGTTTGGTTTGTTTTGTATTTCTAGCTGGTCAGTCTATTTTACTAGCATCGGAACAAAAACCGATATCAGAAACTTTTATAAATTTCTCAAACACAAGGAAAATAAGTTATCTTATAGTTATTTAAGTTTTAAGTTATCCTTAATGCAGAATATTTGTCATCCTATTTGCAGTTACTTGGTAAATAAAAATGCATGTTTTAGATACGTCTTCATTCCGATCTTGCGTTTGTTGATTCAATTTTTTTATAGTACCAATAATAATAATTTATTACCCAACAGCATACAGCTTATTACAGGATAATCGTATCATGATAACTATTATAATACAATAGCAAATGAAACTGCAAAAATTTCTTAAGCAACAGAAAACTACTCAAACAAAAGTTGCCTCAAAGCATTGGTAGAAATGTTAAACAAATCAAATCTATATGCATATACATTGACCAATTGAACAATTATCTGCATTAGTTGGAGTATCAGCACCATTTTGCGTATCCTACATGACCACCTGGGTATGACAAAAGTCAGTGCAAGATGGGTACCGAGAATGCTCACGCCGCTGCAGAAACAGCACCGTGTCTGTGCGTCCAAACAATTTTTGGAGCTGTGTGGAGACAAACCTGCACAGATTTTGGAGCGGATTGTTACCGGAGATAAAACATGGGTTTATCACTTTGAGCCTGAGTGTAAACAGGAGTCCATGCAATGGAATGAAAAGGGGACACCACCGCCAAAGAAATTCAATGTGTCAGAATCGGCTGGAAAGTTGTTGGCTACTGTTTTTTGGGATTGTGAGGTAGGAGCATAACCGGAGACTATTACGCAGCGATATTAGAAAAATTAAAGGAGGCCATCAAAGAAAAAACGTCGAGGAAAATTGATCAAGGGTGTGTTGCTCTTGCAAGGCAATGCGCCGGTTCACAAGAGCAAAGTTGCAATGGCTGCCCTGCACAAGCATGGCTTTCAATTAATAGTCCATCCACCCTAC
This sequence comes from Trypoxylus dichotomus, assembly GCA_023509865.1. NCBI lineage: Eukaryota > Metazoa > Arthropoda > Insecta > Coleoptera > Scarabaeidae > Trypoxylus > Trypoxylus dichotomus. The sequence continues at coordinate 37,652,286 of CM042074.1, read as the reverse complement.
AGTCCAGACCTGGCATCTAGTGATTTTTATTTGTTCCGCAATTTAAAAAAAGACTTGCGTGGAAGAAAGTTTTCGAACGACAATGAGGTAAAGCAGGCAATTTTGGCCCATTTTGAGGGGAAAGATGAAAAATATTTTTATGATGGTTTAGAAAAATTAATTCATAGATCTAATAAATGTATTGTGCTTAAGGATGATTATATTGAAAAGGAAAAAATAGATTTATTGTTTTATTTTATTTAAAACCCTTTCATTCCACGAACTTCTGGACCTCCCCTCGTAGATCTAAGCCGGTCAGGAAGGTCATTAATGAAAATAATAAATAGGAGTGGTCCAAGAACAGAGCCCTGTGGCACATCTGAAGGAGACTGATATAAGCCGGACCGAAAACCACGGTATTCAACGTAATTGGTACGCCCACTCAAATAGGATTGCAACAACAATATCAGATCGTCAGAGATACTCCACATATTCAGTTTACGTGATATGGTTTGATGTTCAATCCTATCGAAAGCCTTAGCGAAATCTGTATAAATGACACCTGTCTGAAGACGTAGATCTAAAGTGTCAGACACATCATTGGAAAATGCGCACAGGTTGAACACTGTTGATCTGCCTTTAATAAAACCATGTTGCTCCGGGAACAGTTTAGCAGCAACGTGCGAATATATATATTTATATAAGATAATTTCAAAAACTTTAGCAAAGTTACATAATATAGATATCGGGCGATAATTCCGAATGTTATTCCTCGATCCGGACTTAAAAACAGGAGTAACACGAGACACTTTCCAGCAACTTGGAAAAACTCCCTGCCTCAATATTAAATTGTAAATTTGAAGGAGCGGCCCACAAAGAACAAATCTACAGACCCTAACAACAAAATCTGGAACGTTATCAGGACCAGCTGTCATTTTTTCCCTTCAATTGACACACAGCTTGTAAGACATCTTCCTCGCTAAAATGATGGAATGGATAGTAGTGACGCTTGCCTCAGACATGGTCTCCGAGAAATACGAAGCAAAGGCGTCAGTAATCTGTTCAGGGCACGAAAAGGTACTGTTGTTATCCGTCATAATACCTGGTATACGTGTAGAATTCAGTTTATAATTAATGTTAAGGCCAGAATCTATTGGGGTCCGCCTGAATAGATAGGTCAATATCCCTAATATAATTATCGGAAACCCGTTTAACAGAGATTTGAACATATTTTCTGTATTCTTTAAATTATTTTTAGAGAACATTCAAGTAATGGTATAAACAATACCATAAAAGCGAATATATCAATTTTTGTTCAGGTGCTGCTCGTTTAGAAATACATCGTCCGTTGTTTTAGTGTAAATTGTTATTTAATGTTATCAACCCAAAGTTATTTGAATAAAATAACAATAATGGTTTTCCGGTTGCAAGAAAGGGTTGAAATTGTATTCATTTATAGAGCCGAAAATCAATGTGCTCGAAGAACTGTCGCAACATTTAACGGAAGAGATCCGGATAAGATCACATCCCATAGGTATGTTCTAAATCTTATGGACAAATTTACTCAGATTGTGCAGATCTATTGCAAATGTAAAACATTAACAGCTGAGAGTTTTAAATGAAGCCGCTCAAGTGGAACTGTTGGGTCATTTCAACATAAATCCTAATACTTCACTATGATAGATTTCTGCGGCAACTAGAATTTCCTTGGGTTCTGTTCATAAAATTACAAAACTTCATAAAGTCCATCCTTCTAAATTAAAATAAAAACAAATATGTGAAGAGTTAATTTGAGACGATTTTGACAGAAGAGTAAAATTTTAAGGACAAATGAGTACTATGATTAATAATAACAATGCATTTGTAAGAATTATCTGCTTTAGTTATCAATGTAGTTTTTATTAGCATGAATTTGTGAACAAACATAACTCCAGAAGTAACGGAAACACCCAGTATCCTGAAAAAAAATTGATGTATGGGTAGGCATCTTGTGGGACAAAGTGGTTGTTTCATTGATTTTCAATAAAAATCTAAATGATGAAGCGCATCTGGATATGCTAACTGGATAGAGTTGGAAATATTCTATTTGATGAGGATAGATTACATATTCAACAAGATGGAGCTCCTCTCAAATATGTTCTTCCAGTACGGCAGTGGTTAGACAATCTGTTTCCAAATAAATGGATAGGACGAAGAGGAGCCAGGTCGCCTAATTTGACGCCATTAGAATTTTTCTATCTAAAGTCTGTTGTATGTACCTCTCAACCTCAAAATTTAGGAAAACTTCGTCAGAGTATTACTGCAACCTGTCGTGGAGTTCAAAAAGGTGTTTTTAAAAAATGTAAGCCGCAGTTTTGAACAGCGATTATACCATGTTTAGCGAACAATGGACAACATTTTGAACAATTGTCGGATTGATTTTTTCTGCAAAAAATAATTGAATTCTTAATTAAACAAAAAAAAGGAAAACGAATCGATCAATTAAATCAAAACAAAGATCATTAAAATGAGGTATTACTCAATATCCCTTTCCATTTAAGGTTTTTAAGAAGCTAACTCCCAGGGGCAGGAGGTTAGAGTGGATGAATCAATTTTTGTATAAAAATGAAAACACAAAACTGTTTGCACGTTTGAAGTATAACTTTTGAATATTTACTGAATTTAATTTTACTCTGTGATGTATTTCAATAATGAGTTTCTTCTCTTGAACCACTGTCATTTTTAAATACTTTAATTTGCGTTTAATGTTATTTTACTGGTAGGCTTTGTTGGTTTAGCTATAGAAGGTATGTACATGTTCATAATATAGTATGGTGCGTTATATAAATAATTACTGGTCGAACATAATTGCTTTTAATTGGGACCCTAATCAACTTAAAACATAAAAACAATCAAAATAAGAAAAAATCTTTGCAATCAGATATGAGTTACACAACAAAACTTTTCACCGTAGAATTTAAAAAAAAATGGGCTTCTTCTCTATGTGTTTTGAAATTAATTTACGACAGAGAAAACACGGTTTTGTCCAAACTTCACATAGCTAAAAAATAGTTACATGTAATAAGTACGTCCATACAGAATCTTACATGAATTTAGCTTATAATATTTAGTATAACATTTAAAAGTTAAATAATAACATTTTTGATTCATTTTCAAATGTTTCTTGATTCATATTTTTCTAGATATCGAAATCACAAGACTAAAACAAATTCATGAATATAAATGTGCTGCCAAAATATGATACCGCTCTAAAGTAAAAAAATAATTCAGTCATAACGAATATCATGCATTATTAAAGAGCGGTTCCTATAAACGGAACTTTCTAAAAATCAAGAACTTCTACATTTGCCGGTGTTACTGAATTAATGCTACATTAACCGAAATATATTTATATACAAACGAAATTATATTGCTAACAAAAATATTGTGACCTACAACATACACACGTGTTGATCGGCAGAGTATAATAAAAATATTTCTATATTGGAATTAAATGTAGTAAAAAGTATAATGTTTCTTTTCGAATATTATTCAAAATGAAAAATATATTATATCTACAAAAATATTTGCTATGACAGGTGAATAAGGTAAAACTATTCCTTTAACTATTGATTGAGACTTACTTTTTAGTTGCGGTAGCAAAAATATCAACGAAACGTGAGATAGTATACTCGTAAATAACAATTTCAAACGTTCGACAGGTTCCTTCGCGTCCGCTAACAACACTGTCTGCTTGACAACTACATTCCCAGAGTGACCGATGATATGAAAAATAATTACGCATCGCTGCCTAAACTTCAAAATAGGTAATGCGAGAAGAAAGTGGATACACTTAACATTAATTTTCTTTTATTCCGGTTCCAAGGATGAGACTATGTACAATTGCATAAAATTTATTCTATAGATGTTTGACCAGACATGTTTTCAATAAATAACTTAAATTAATTTAGTTCTTCCAATTCTATTAATTCACGCTATTTTTTTGTGCAATATATTCATTTAGTTAAACCTAAAAATGCGGGCATTCCGCGAATTCATTGGACAATTGGACATTTTTTGTGTGGACATTTAGGGACATTTTTTTCACCGAATCTACACCGTGCTACACTCGGCGAAATTTTTCTCTATAAGAACAGAATATTTAGCTTTCTTAATATTTTCCGCAAACTAAGCATCGAAGTTAATGCTAAACTACAAAGAAACACAAAGGCAGGAGAAAATTATTGCATTTTATACAGAGAATATTTACAATAATGGTAACTCAAAACAGCGAAATTTCTATAGGTCCATTAACACGAAATTAATAAATAAAATAAATATATAATAAATCTATAATTCTTTCTAAACTTAGTAGTGAGTGCTAGATCCTCTATTCAAAATAGCTTCAAACATACGAGTCTTAATACTGTCTATCAATTTGGTGAATATTGAAACAGGAATATCATTGTAATACCCTGTTATCGCAGATTTTAGTTCTTTGGCGCTATCGTATTGTTTATTATTGGCATACACCTCTTTTGCCAATATCCCTTAAAGATTTTCGATGGGATTCAGATCGGGCGAGCGAACAGGCTGTTAAGGATTTAACATTGTTAATGTTTTTTGGATAAGAATTTTAATTTTCTAAGGAAATGTATCTTGTTTTATCCATTTTTTTACTACTTTATATATTTTATATGCTTTTATCTTCTTGCAAGCGTATGGGCTAGCATTAATATTACTTTATTTTCATTTTTATCATTTATCTTTTTCTCTCTCTCTCTTTGTAAAGCATATGGAATTTTATTTTATAATATGTATGCACATTACGCAATGTATATTTACGCATTCAGCCATTAGCAATACTGGTACTAAAGTGCCTAATATAAGATCCATTAGATGTAACGTCATCGGACGAATATCGGCAGTTTTCTATATTTAATGATTTCAAGTACAGTCAGTCGGCTCCCGTATGATGGTCGAGGTAATAGCGATCATTCACTCTCGGTAGACTTTCATATCTCGTCGTAACCTTTACTGCAACGTCGTCGGACCATTGTTGGGAGTATTCAATATCGTCATGTATGTACGAGCTGTCGACTCCCGTGTGACGGTCAAGATAATGGCGATCTTTCACTCTCGGTTGTTCTTCGTTTGTCGCCGTAACCTTTACTGTAACGTCGTCAGACGAATATTATGGTTTTTAATATTTTCATGTACGAGCTGTTGACTCCCGTGTGACGGGCGAGGTAATGGCGATCGTTCACTCTCGATCGCCTTTCGTTTCTCGTCGTAACATATACTGTAACGTCGTCGGACGAATATCGGTAGTTTTCAATATTTAATGTTTTCAAGTACAGGCAGTCGGCTCCCGTATGACGGTCGAGGTAATGGCGAACGTTCACTCTCAGCCGCTTTCGTACTTTGTCGGTTTTCGTATAGTGGTAACGTCATCGGACGAATATCCGCAGTTTTTAATACTCAATATTTCCAAGCTTGGACTGGCGACTCCTGTGAGACGGTCGATGTAATATCGATCATTCACTCTCAGCCGCTTTTATACCTGGTCTGTTTTCGTATAGTGGTATCCTTTACTGTAACGTCGTCGGACGAATATCCGGAATTTCTAGTATTCAGCAAGTGCGAGCAGATCTCTTCGGTTCTCATATAGTGGGAACCTATATTGTAACGTCGTCGGAGCTTATATAGCAACATGCTTACCAAGGACGCTTTCTCGGCTTTCTATTATCGTTCGTCGAGGCTTTGGTCTCCGTTGTCGTCTATACATACATTTAAACTTTTGTTGAGATTGTGGCGGGAATCACTTTTGTAACGTCGTCCGAGCTTATATAGCAACATGCTTAAGAAGTACAATCTATCCGCTTCTAATTGACGGTCGTCGTGGCTGCCGTGCGTCCGTTGTCATCTGCACGTTTGCTCTGTTCTCTGTTGTAAGAAGACATTTTTTCATTTAGTTGTCCGTCGATGCGGATGAGTTTTACGGGCCAAATTTCTATATGTCATGTCGACTTTATCTCTGCCGTTTTTACTTATCGGTGTACACTTCGTACATTTGTTGGCTACTGGCTTTTTCCCTTCTACAATGTGGGCAAAGAGTACATAAGGTATTATTTCTATTACGAGAACGTCTGGGTATATAAACATGGTTAACCCTGGATTCTTCTATTCCATTCAGCCTCTACTACATCAGGCTGTACCTATAAATATTGACAAATTAATCATTGCTATAGAAAACGCTTTCAACGCTTTACATTGCGAGCGTTAATATCGTCGACCTTGAGCTTCAGCGATATAATACGGATATTACTCGTGTGCTTGGTGTGCATGCTGCGCCATACCATCAACTTTACATTTAGACATGCTTACTTTTATGAATTGCACAACTGTGGCATCCATTCAAAATCACTCATGCTCAGACACATATTTTTACATATGTATGTATGTACGTGCACACTCACACATTTGTACGCACACACATACAAACGGATTCAAACTATATATAATAATGTTTACCTGTTTAATTACTTATAAGTTATATAGGGTAAGTATATGATTGTATCATCCTGTTACTGGACCGTTTTCGGTATGTTGTGTAATAAATAGTGATTTATTATTATTGTTATTGTTATTACTAGAGACCAGATTATATGCAAAGTGCATATAATCCGGTCTCTGGTTATTACTGTTACTATTGTTATGGAAGTGAATGGCGGTAATAGCTATAAAATACCTCACCTTGGAAACAATTGTGCCACGTCAACTGCCACATGACAGTTATTTGGTTCAGGAAATTAAAAATAAAATGGGCGAATGTGAATGGTACTTTATATTTAATTAGCAATATTGATAAACAGTAGATTTGTCTGCTAGATTGTCTTGTTAAATAAATTTGTTTTTAAGTTTGGACTTTTACTTCCAAACAACACAATCTATTGAGTCAGATATTTATTTCCAAAGTGACAGAGTATATATTGTATGGTTTCTCTATCTAACGATCAATTTGTGCAATTACCTGTAAATTATGACAACGACGTCTTAATTAATATACACACCAACTGACGTACTTTTAATTATCCCAAGACTTCGTTTTTAAAGCATTTTATCCCAACGAGTTTCTAGTATTACTGCGCAATAAGTAATAAAAAAACAAACACGCTTTAACCCGCAAAAAATTGAACTTTATAGAATTACGAAATAACAACAACACCATGTTCTATGAAGAAAGAACATATGGGCAAAACTATACAGTACGTTCAATTTAAAGAAAGGCGCTGTTAGTATGCTTGCTTTTGAAACATTTTGCGTACTTCAAAATAATTTTGTAAGATGAACTATATAATTAATAATAAGTAATATATTTTATATTACCGTTGTTGTTAAACACTAGTCCACAAGGTAACTAATTAAGAATCTGAATTAGCTATATTAAGTATCTGCAACGTTATGTAAGCCTTGAAATTGTTTTTGGCTATTGACGCCAATCTATCAGCGTACAAAAATAATGAGCTTTGTACTGAATTAATGGAATTTTACCGCGCTAATTATGTTTTTGTTTATACCATCTAAGCCATTACAAATACAAAAATTCCAACTGTATAGAGTTGAATATAATAAGGCAATAATTATATTAAGTAGTAAGTAAATAAAGATCTAAATCAAACAATATAATATGTTAATGGAAACGAAATAATAATTGACAATTCTGACAGTCAATTAAATAATAATTTAATAAATAAGCGATCAGCTAGACAATAGTTCAACATTCTTCTTCAACTTATGTAATTAAGTTTCTCACCGTTATTTGCAACGGTCTTATATATTTTTATTGGTGATAACTATTCCTAAAATATCAACATTTTACTAGCGAAAATTGGTCTAAGCCTTGACACAATCATTTGCTTTTGTACATTAGAGATCCTTTTTGTGCTTCCTTTGCAATGAACAGACCTTCAAATGAATGCGAGTATAACATTGTTCTTTCGCCTTGTTTAAAATTTAATTGTACCATAGAATTTAGATATGGCGGTGGAGTTATTTTATGCAACTTATACTGAGTAAACCTTTCCCAGTCATAAAGCGAAATCATACTTATTTCCTTTACATTAACCCCCTTATAAAAATTATTTAGTGTTTTTTTCAAGTTTCAACAGCATGTCGAAATTAATTGGTAATCATAAGTGCGGCCAGATTCGAAGTATTTTAATACCAAGTAGTTGAGGGCTTATTACAATTTTCGACAAAGAAACTATAGAGTCACCATTTTTGGTTTGGGCCAAAGAGTAAGAGAAGTATTCGTAAAAAACTCATGTAATGCCTGGATTGCTCCTTTCTGCAGTGGCCTCTTACCATACTACAGCTCTAGGTGGCACATTTATTCCTCTCCAGGAATAAAACTTTCGTTGTATGTGATTATTGTAGGAACAAAAATTATTTGCTTGAAGGTGTTACAGTGAAGAAGCCTTATCACCTTCTGCAAATCCATTATAACGATTATTTCGAATACATCGTAGTCTTTCTGATATTGTGCCTATACAGATTTATAAAACGCGTTCAAACAAATTTTACCTCTAGTAGACCATTCCAATAAAAAACTTTTGTCGTAACTTGTACTATTTTCAATTGCATTAGATGTCAATTTAACTAGTAGATTATTTGCTCAGATGCATAATTGACAGGAACCTGTTAAAATTCTTTCAGTAACAAGCTAAGACATAAAACTAATTTCAAAAGCTACTTTGAGAAAAAAATTTTTGAACGTATGTTATTTTTCATGATGTTCACTTCAAACTTCGCATTTATTACACTCTTGACTTAAATTGTCGTTTTGAAGACTGATATCCGTTGAACGTTTTGAGAAAAGTTTACAGGAAAAACCTCCCTCATGCCCTGATTTCGAAAATGAAGTATTAAAGATTCTATGGAAGTAATACGAGAAGTGTATATTGTTGTATCACAAAGTAGATATTTCCCAATGTGTGGCGATAACGTGAAACATTATGGTGTTTGATAATCGCCTCATGATCAAAATTTTTATTGTTAGGTTTTCCACGGCCATCAGTTTTTGGTATAATGGCATTTCTATCTACTTTAGTGCAGATACTTCTGACAAATACAGTTCTGTAACCATTCCCATCTTAGCAAGGACAGCTCGTTGCGCTATTACGACGTGATGCTTCTTACGCAGTTTTCCTTTTCTAGTCAAAATTATCGAGACGGAGTACCAAGATAGAACTATATCTTGATTGGTCGTCTTTCAAAACTTTGTCTCAAATATGTATCATCAACTGCATGTTTTTTTATAAGTGTTTGTAGTTACAGAGTTGTTTCTTCCACAACCTTTTGAAGATTTTTTTCCGCAGCGTTTTGAGCTTCATTATTATCACTAACAATTATGACTTATACTGTAAACTTCTGAGAAAGAAACGGAGTAATATACCAGTCTCGACAGGTTGACCAGATGACTTTAAAGAAATATTAACCAAACTAAAATAACATATATATAAACAAAGCAAAGGTTTAATACAGACTTATTTTCGCTTACCACACTTTTCAACTGAATCGGTGGAAATGGACTTCAGGTTTGGAAATCTAGATCTGATATCCTATGCTTAGCATTAGCGCGACGCAGTTTGTTTCCTCTGTCATCTATTCAATTCCACATGATAGACTTAAATTGATGATACAATGATACAATTCCAACCTTATTATATTTTCGACATTTCTTCCACGGCCCTTTATATCACATTTCTACCGCACTGTGTATTACTCTGTATCACACACACGTACTGTTTAATAATCGTCTACTAATTAATAGAAGTGGAATAGTATTGCAAAGGTTCTGGTACACATACTGTATTATTGAAAATAGATTTTTTTTAATAATCTGTAACTTCATCACAGCTTAACCATAGTTTTGTTTTTATTTCTTAAAGCAGCCTTAATAGTTCTCTCAACAGTAAGACTTATCCCGTCTCGTATATTTGTAGTGTAATTTAAGTATAAATTGTCATATGCTTCAAAGATAACTCGCCAATACATAAACGCAAAGAAGTGGTCCAATGGTTTGAGGATAGAAAACAGATTACTGCCTTGGCTTAGCCTGTCAGATCTACAAACGTAATTCCGATAGAAGGCACGGGGCTGCAATGATCAGAAATTGAGACAGAGACGTAATGAGACGTCAATCAAGTAAGGAACATTGATAACCTGACCACACCATTGTAATTTAGTTTGGGAACACTTTCGCGGACAACAAATTTGTTTTGTGCAAATGTGATTGATTCAATGACACGTAGATTGAATAAATGCTTGCAGAACAACGGGTTATTATACAAAATATTAATTATTATACAATCTATTAATTATTACTAAAGGTTCAGGCTAATCTCTAGTTTTTTATTTCCTCATTAAGGAAGTTATGAGCCATTTCACTTAAACATAACCCCTTTTAGTAATTTCATTAAAATATGTGGTACCGCAAAATCAATGAGAAACCAGTTACTCCATCAGATCGTATCGAGCATTATTACAATATATACTATCATACTGTTAAGATTGGCTGCGGCCATTTACAGCTATAATTTCAACCCATACTAATTTTGCTTCGGCATTCTTTTAGGGATAATATAGTTGATTATACATTAGCGGTACAGTTTCTAATTGTGTTTTCGCTACCTATTTATTTACTTATTTGTTTATTTATTACAACGCCTAAGAAAATGTGAGGTCGAAAATGTGCTAAGAACCCGTAATAACGTATTTAACTTCGGTTTTCACTTGACTATATTGTAAAATAAACAATATATTATTAATATTCAGTTGCCGCAAATTGAAAGCCTGAACATTTGCAATAAACTAAGCTCCCACGTTAGATGCATAAATAGTAAAAGATTAAACTTTAAGTCAGTAATTGCCCTTTAATCACCTAAATAAAATAAATATCCAAAATATATTTTAAAGGTAATACAAAAGATACATGGAAAATCGGAAACTTCTAAAATCAAATTATATGTAAGATTGTATTTTACAATTGTATAAATTATATGATATAATGAAAGATTCTGACAACATAAATTGAACATATAGTTTATTCAATTTATTGATTCCCAATACATTGTATTGATAGGAACATATATCGATATATATGTATATATATACACATATATATAAGAGTAACAGGAGTACAGACTGTACTTGAAACATCCGGACATTTTCAAAGTCCCCGGTAATACATTTCAATAACCACATTTTTACCTTCATCAATTTTAAAGCTCCTATTTTAAAATTTTACGGAATACTGCAGAACCTTTTTAAAAGCGTATCATTTTTACCTCAACTGCCATCAGTGTTATAATTTATAATTATGTTGTTGCCAGTTTGTTAATAAAAAAATACTTCATTCGAAAAGGTTTATCCTTACTTATAGAAATCAAGGACGTATTTCTTATAACTGTCAATAAAAAAAGGATTATAACGTACATATACATATAGCAAAAAAGCTGATCAAAATAGGCGAGTTTCTGTTTTCGGAATAACCGTGTTTTCTAATACTTTTTAATATCGTATAGCCTTGATCTCAGTTAAGAGATTGTATACCACGTCTTTAATCGGGTATAAATTAATCAAAAATTACTTATACTTCATCGTATCATTTTAAAGCAACCTAAGCACATTCAGAAGGTAAGTATTTTTCAAATATTTAAAAATATAGCGATCTGCAGTATCAAACAAGCAGTAATTATCACTGCAAAATCTTGCATCAACTTAACAATTATTATTTGGCATTTTATTAAATATTTACCTTCAATTAATTAATTTGGGATACACTTACTTCAAAAAAGAAACTCAAATTTCAACATATTAGCGCCTTGAAAATGTTAATTACTATCGAGGCATTGAATTGACCTTCTGATATAAGTGCGTAATTTTCAATATTGGATGAATTTAAGGGCATAGGCTAAACTTCTGCACTCATAATTGAGAGTATATATATACTATCATCAAATATATATGAAAAATAATATTCCTGGGTTTCTGACCGCGTAGGTTGCTGGCCCCGAAAGGAACCGTCTCAACTAGGTCGACGTTCATTCATCTTCTTCTGGACGCTGTCGTTCAAGTAGCTATCGGAGTTGAACTTGCATGCCATTCAAACCACGACTACCTCAAGAAGAAGATGTATGCTACATCGAAAGGTCAGAACGTAGTGCATTATTTCACAATTTCTGAAAGAATTGCATGCGTGCTTCTTATTAGTAGTGTCCCTTGATTTTAACAGCAGATTCTAAACAGTTACCAAAATATTATTATTAAAGATATTAGAAAAAAAAAAAGATTATCTTGTTGTTTTTAAGCTTCAGAGTATTTAAGCAATATATAACAAGAAGTCAAATACAAAAAAGTGTGAAAAACCATTATGGAAAAAGTCTAGGAACTACGCTTGGCCTAATTTTGTTTCTATAACAGCGACATTATTAAATGCATAAACAATTATAAAATTACTTTTTTAATCGAAGAAAAGTTTAACCCAACGAATAATAATTCAAATCTATTTTTATTATAGTCATGTTGCACTAATCTGTATATTAATATTGACAAATTAAAATATATGGTGCTGGAATCGAATATGTTACCCGCAATTTCAGTTTAAACATTAATGGATGTCTTCAGAAAAGAACTAATAATTTTGAACGTTGTTTTGGAGGTAATTTAATTTTCCGATCTATATAAGTTCACTTAATAGAATAAGCAGCTGTACGTATACAATCTTGACACTCTACAAGAATATTCCACAATAATTCCTTACAAGCCACATGAATTATGAGGTGCAGTCGAACGCATTGTAGTAACAACAAGAGCGATAAGATGTGTTTAAGTTGGAGCAAAAGCTTCACGTAGCAACATTTTTCGTTCAATCCTACCCCAAACCATGATGCTACCTTCACCGAATTTTACGGTAGTGAAAATACAATCGGAATAATATGCTTCTCCACGTCGTCGTCGAACGGACTGCGCTCCAGGCCGCTTAAGAGCTGTAAACGGTAGCAATAAAATTTACTTTTTTACATTAGCTTTCCTTTCTATTTTACTTGTTCTATGGCAACAAAGTATAATATAGAGCGTAAGGTCTTTAGAACAGTACAGCTATTCCTGGTGTAATTTGTAATACTGTCGCATTTTAACGCAAAGTTTGACTTTTGAAAAACATCACTGTTCCACAATATTTCCAAATTTAAATAAAAATCACAGGTTACTCTAAGTGAAAATTTAATTGAAGGCATGGTACGTGTTTCGTTAAAATATGTTAATAAAGTAATGCTAGACGCAAATTTTGAGGTCACAAAGAAAACGTTTACGAAAAAGTAGTATTAAAGATTCTTCCTTGTTCAAAATTTTAACTAGATATCGAACAGTAACGTATTTCTGTCCAAACTTCGAAAACCTCGTGAAGATGTAGGAAGCATGGTACAAGTTTTAAATGTTGCGATGCTTGATTGAGAACCGACGAGTGTCGCTGCGTGTAGCTTTTGAATCAATTTATACAGACCACACCTTCACAAAGTAATAGTTTGAATTTTGTATTTTCATCTTTTCAAAATTTAATAAAAGCTAGGTTCAGCAAATTAAAAAAAAATCGAACTAACGGCATGTCATTTTCATTATTATTATTCTTCAAAATCTAAAACAGCTACTAAACTTCAAAGTTACATATATGTGGAGAGAAAAGTGACAAAAATATTTAATTGTACTTTGGTCTTTATATTGATACGCATTTTCAGTTATAATTTAAAATCATTGTTTTAATTGACTATTCGCAATTATTTCTTTTTAAATTTCAGACGAGTTACTCCTGTTATTAAATGTATTTACTAATATCAAGTAAATTGTTGGAAAAAATAGCAGAGGTAATGTAGAAAGCAATTCTAAAATATATAGAACGAGTGACTATTAAAAAGAATTATAGAGAAGGCGAAACATTTTCTCCACATATTACGTAAATAGTTAATTACCCGTATTTATAAAATCAAAGTGCTAAAATTAAAAGATGTTTTTTGACGTTATAACCGAGTGATACCATTCACGAGATAAACAAGTTTTGAAAAACGGCAATTTAACAAAATCTTCACATATCTTATCTAATACGTAAGATGCTTTATTACCTATTTTACAAATTTCTGCCAAAAACCTCGTTCGCTGCTAACTTCTCTTTTTCGAATTCGAGTTTATCACATCATCCATATCAACTTGCCCTCTTCCTCGAGTGACATCAAATAAGTTCTACATAAATCATATGATTGTTTGGAATCGTTATCGTCTTGGAAGATAAATTTTGGGCTACGCAATCTTTCCCCACTTAACACAGCCCTTTCTTGTAACATTCTCAGATAACCCCCCTTACCAAGGATTTCATCTATTTTTATGAAATTCGCTATAACTCTGCCACCAAAACAGACCCAAACCATTACACGACTTCCACTGTGTTTCACAGTAGAAACCACATATTGGTCACTTACTCTTTCTCCAGCCTTCCGCCTTACAAAAGATCGACGTTTTGAACCAAAGGTTTGAAATTTGGATTCACCTGTCCATAATACTTTTACCATTGCTCAAGGGTCTAATCGTATTGAATAGCCCATTCCAGCCTCTTTCTTATTTTGTTGTTTTAACAATGGCATTTTCACAGCTATTCTTCCACTTAAGTCTGTTGCGAGAAGTCTCCGCTTAGTTGTTGTATGATATATTGGTGTTCTTTTTGAAATATTGAGTTGCTGAGTGATATTTGAAGCGGTGAAAAACCTATTTCGCTTCGAAGATACTATGGTGAACTGATCCTCAGCTGCTGCCATTACTCTCTTTCGACTTGACCATCTTCTAGCATTCTTTACTTTTTTAACGATTTGTGCTATTGAATACTCTTCACCACATAATGTTATACCGGCGAAACGTTTTCCGATTGATATTTCTTAAACTGGTACTTTATACAAAATACTTGCATACTTTTTCCGGTGTTTTTATAATTCATTTTTTCGGAACCGTTTCATCTTACATTAGAAACAATTATTACCTGGAATCTATCTGAATCTGATTATAGTAATGCAGTTCGGGTTATCGCAAAATGTAAAAGTAGGTGTCGTAAAATTAATATTAGTTTTAAAGTGTACTATATTAGGGTATTATTCGTATAAAACGCGCTATAAATCTATCAAAATACAATTGAAATGTATAATACAGGATGTTAAGATGTTATTGTTTTTTATATATTCTCCATATATGTAAATACATGAAATACATATAATAGCTGTGCATAAACAAGCAGTCACATATTTGAAGGATTAGCCTTCTTTTAGCATTAACTTAAATAATAAATCACTTAGTTATTTAATGTTTTTTTTGGTCAAATTAAAAAAGAATTGCAGTAGTTATAAAGTGTACTTACTATTTTACGTATAAATCTATCACCCATTGCCAAGACTAATGCGGTATAAGTCAAAATACTATTGAAATGTATAATACAGTATGTTAATTATTATTAAGATTTGTGTATATTTTACACTTTTGTAATTGTTTCCATGCATATGGACGATATGTAAATGATTTATTTTTATTGCCAGATAAGTGCATTAATTTTCGGAGTAAAACAAATGCTAGGCATTTATATCTACTTACAAGTGCAATAATAGGAGCTTTACAAATATCAAAGACTGCAATGAAAAGAAAAATGAGCTATTTGCCAATTCTAACAAGTAGAATGGTTATTGCTGATAAAATTCGTAATTGGAAAATTCGTGCTGATATTGATTTTTTATTTGTGTTGTTTTTCTTGCTTCTGTTGTCTTCTTTTTATTGTATCAATCCACCAAAAATGTCATTTTCGTATGTTGAAGCTTATGGTAAGCTTGGCGTTTGTTTTTAATATTATGACAATTTTTAATATTTCATGTGAATATGCTACCAAATACCCTGAAAGAAGACAGCTCAGTAGAAAAGTATTAAAACGTTTAGCACTACGTTTATGGGAAACGGGACATGTGTATACCACACTAGTTTCCCACCTGAATGCGTGTTGAAATGAATGAAGACAGTATCATAAATAATCTTGCCTGACCCGCAGTTGAATCTTAGGAAAAACTCTTTTTGCTATTAGGAGTAAGTAAAATATCTGCACAACTAATTTTAAGAAACAATAAATTACATCCGTACCATGTGGTTTTACACTAAGCACTATCTGAGAATGACTGTGATCAGAGACTAGATTATTGCTATCGGTCGAAGAATATTATAAACGATAATCAACAATTCTTGTCCCACGCATTATGGACTGACGAAGCTACGTTTACGTAACAATATGGATGCAACCAGTAGACCACCACAACAAATGGAATACCAACATTTGGTGTAGAATATGTAGATATCCAGTGCAGTTTTTGCAGGAAATTCGCAACTTTCGAAACATGACTTTCCCTAATTGCTCGATTGGATGGAAAACCTTGTTCCAATGACGAGTTAGATACCCAAATTATTGATTTTTATTCATTGGAAGCAATAAAAAATTATGTATATCAAAAACTAAGCGCCGAACTAGAAGCTACAATATTTAGTACACTTCGAATACTAAACCAATATATTTCGAATCACGGAAGTCACTTTAAACTTATATATAAATGTTTACTTTTTGATTGTTTTTAGTTTAATGTTACGTTATGGTTTTATTTTCCTATTTAACTAAGTTAATATTAGATTGAAGGCATTATCACTCTACTAAATGTACATAAAATTGGATATAAATGGAAATGTAAATATACCCAGCGCCCTCCACTCTTTATGAAGGGCGGTACGGTACGATGATGAGTCTTAAAACAAACTGACAAAAAATTAATCGAAACTAACCGATCGCGAATTCTAGGATTTTGAACAGAAACGTTTTTTTTTCTTATTGTCCTCACCAATTGCGCTCCGTTACGACAATCCGTAGTCACTTTTATTATGACAAGTTTTGCACCGAAGCTTTAGGAATTATAATTTCCAGTATAATTATATATAACATAATCCAGTATAATTATATATAACATAATCCAGTATAATTATATATAATACAACCGGTGGCCGTGCTAAGTCGGACATTCGGTACAACCTAAGGCGGTATAATCGGGACAGTACTTATGTGCCGAATAAAAATAAATCTAGAGTTATTTATAGCTCTCCTTGTGGGAGATTGCCCAAAAAAAAATGTAAATAAATAAAAAAATATTTTGGATATAACAGAAAATGTCTGTAATAAAATTAAATACATTTGAGCAAATATTATCAAAAAAGTTCACAGAATAACTTAAAAATAACTCACTTCATATATCTGAAGAAATCATTGTGTGAAGAACCAATTGTTATACAACGAAATTTATAAAACTTAGGATAATAGAAGTTGTACAAGTTAGATAGCTGCAATAAGAAGGATATTTAGAAGATGCAAAAATTAAGTGCAATTATTAGTAGTACTAAAAATAAGTTGATCAGAACAAAAATCAACGAAAGTAAGTAAATATGAAAGTGGCGAGAGGTAATAAGGCTGTAGATCTATTTTTTTTAGTGATGAGCGGCCCAACGGGTTATAAGGCATTTTACTTGTCATAACCGCAGGAGCCTTTAGGTGTAGGAAAATGTGTGCAAAGTGTTCCATGGCCTTGTTACTAACACTTCCTCATCGTGTAGGATGAAGCCCCGCTAATTATTTTCCCATCGGAAGAATGGTGACTTGGGAGCATACTGGACCTGTCCGGTAAAGTACCGCTATTGTACTTGACGGACGTTGGTTTCGAACACACGACACCTGAGTTACCAAATTTAAGGCCCTCTGACCATTGGACCACTAAGCCGTTAGTGACTTAAATAAAGACTATATTAATGGAATTTGTCTAAAAATCATCGATAATTTTTAAAAATGATTTCACAGTGATATCAGCAATTGTTAATCGCCCAACTTAAGAATACTAAACGTTAAAGGATTGCGCTGTCGATTTTTCTCCTCAAGATCAAGCCGTATGTAACGTCACTTGCATTTCATTTTTCTTGATCTGCCCTTACAGACTATTATTAAAAACCAGCATTTTCCATCACTTTTGAAATTTTATTTACGCTGAATTTATAAGTAATTAATTCATAATTTAAGTAACTTTATTTTTAGAATATATATTTTACAACCGTAACTTTCTCTTAGTTCATGTAAACCTTATTTGCCCTGTTCGTGTTTTCCTTTATAACTAGTCTTATTTTTTCAAATTGTCGATAGTGTACTTAAGTAATGCTGATATTTTTGTTTCTTTCTGTTAGAAATATTCGTATTCATTTCTGGACATTCATTCTGAAGAAAACGACAACGTATTAGTGCTTAATATTTCTTTTCTTAAAAAAAAGATTCATTTTGCTATAGTACGGAATTATTATTTTTTGGACGTCCAAATGAAGTGGTGCCAAAATGTAGCATAATAAAAGGTCTCAATTCTACATGTAAAATTTGAAAAAAATGCATTCTCTAGAAGTGTTTTAAACTCGTTTAAATCTTATTAAGCAATAGATAATACAAAGTCAAATGCCAAAAAACCTATTTCATATTCATTGATCATCACTGTGTACATCCAAGAACCGCACTTGGCCCTATTTTCTTTTTATTATACGTTAATGTCGAAAAATGTAAATATATGCTTCTAGAATCAAATAAAAGAATTGAGATATTGCTGACAGTTTAAGTTTAAACATCAATAAATCTACTTATTATTGATTATCGTTAGATGATTATTCATTTTTTTATAGCGCGCTGAAGGTTTTTTTACTCTTTATATTCATTTCCGCGCTTAAAAAAAGATCCAAGATCCATTTTGCCGTAGTACCGAACTAATTTCTTTTTTCTTGATCGCTTAAATGAAGTGTTCCCAAAATGTACCATAATAAAACCCTAAAGTTATGTGCAACAGGATTTTTTTATAACATCGTAAAACTTATTTAAAGTCAATAAGTGTTTTATAGTTAAAAACACAACAGAATAACATATTGTATGGAGCGGAAGGAAATAGATTCATGATCAAAATGTAAAAGGATAGCCTGTATTTTGGAGCCGATAATGACGTAACGCATGCTTATATGTAATACTATTTAATATTCTATTTACAAAGGAATAAAGAGAGAATGTTAGATATTAATACTGCGTCTAAGATATATGCAACTACATACATAATTTTTAAAAATGTACAATATACAAGTAATAGGATATGATAATTCCAAAAATATATGTAAATTTATATTTCATAAATAACATTGCTTATACTATGTGCATACAACAAATGAATAATTATTTATTATTATGTACATTGGTCACTTGCTGCTCGATCCTTCTGAACTGACAAAATATTTTTCCACGCGAAATGGTTCTTTGGCGATAATTTCTGTACTAACGCCCTCTTCTGTACTATTCTTTTTCTATAATTCCAGTGTGTATTTTTAATATATTTAAATGTACCGTAGTATCATAAAGTTTCTAGGACGAAAATATATGTCTAAACTTAAGCCGGGTATTATAACTTAACGGTTTTGAAAATTATTTTTATAATAAGAGTCACCAATTAATGTATTGTACTGGTAGATCAACTATTCGTTCAGAAGAAGTTATATGATATTCATTAATGGATGGAAAATGAACCCGCAAAACCTTTGAAACGTCTTTCTCTTGGGACATGCTAGAAAATTGTAAAGAAAAACTTACACATACGTCTATATAAGATGCAATCACCTCAGGCTATTTCGCCGGTAGACTACCCCAGATGTCCTACTTACTGCCAGTAATTTGCAAATAATTTGAAGCAAGATGATCTGCTAAATTTGACATTCTTTTTTGATGAAGTGTGGTTTCATCTTTACGGGTATGTCAGTTCCAAAATACTCTGATATGAGGTAGTGAAAATCCTATTTTTGTTGAATCATTTCTGCATACTGGAAACTTGGTGTTTGGCTAGAAGTTTCTTGCCGCAGAATTGTTGGACCTATTTTTTTAATTTTATAATTAATGCTGAAAGGTATAGAAATATTTCGAATGAATTTATTGAACAGCTGGACAAAGATTAATTACAATATGGTTACTTCCAGCAAGATAGTACAACACCACAAACAATGCTAGAAAATATTGCTTTTCTTCGTGAGTTTTTTGACGATTATAAATTTACATACGGAGCTTGAATTTCTACCACGATCAGTTTGTTCGACAATTATGAACTTTTTCATGTTTCCTTATCTAAATAATAGAATATTTCAAACTACTGTTGCTAATTTACAACATCTGCAGCAAAGAACTACTGAACAATGTGCATTAACAACGCCCGCAATGTTGCAAAATTACTGTTACAACATGAGAAGGCATATAAACTTAGGAATTGAAAATAATAAACAACAATTTCACCACTTGCTTTAATTCCGCCTCTTTTTATTAAAAAAAATTTGAATACTACTTAGTTTATTGTTTTACTATATTTTTAAATCAAATGACATATTTATTAATGTCACGATGGCACTGTCAAAACTTTCAAAGTTAAGGTTGCGTTATGAGTATAGTACAGCTTAAGTTCAGACATATATTTTCTATTTCAATGCGACCTTTGTCCTAGAAACTTTATAACATGGTATTTGTTTACTTACAAAAATGGGTGCCAAAAAATTTTTCAGCTTACTTGTACCATCGCTTATTCCGAACTGCTTCTCAGCAACTTCCACTTTATTTTCTAACATATCAATATTGTTTTTGGCATGATCTACTATCTTTTCTAAAGCATCTATTCGGTTACACAGATTCTTGAGCTCAGCCTTGTAGTCTATAGTCTCAGTTAATGAACCTGTAATCCCAATAGAATTGCACCTTTCTTGCTGTACTAACATTATCATTGTATCGAACTCTTCTAATCTTGTTATCATTTCATCAACTGATTGACTGACAGGTTTTAACTACAAACATAATACTATGGCTTCATATATATCCATATTCTAGAGAAATTAGTTACCCTTTCATCTAAGTTAATATTTAGCATTTTAGCATAGCTCTGCGAAGTTTGTTTTAACATGATAACTTGTATCTGTGTTGTACAAGTTAATTTGGTAAAGTAGTGTTTGCTTTTTATAAATGTATTACGGTTAAATAGCATGTAACAGTGTGTTCAATGCTCTTGCAATTGTTATTTTAATTGGTAGTGTTATTATTTATTTGGTCACTACGGTGCTAATGAAATCACTACCACTGCACTCATACTTAACTGTAACTGTAACAAATATAAAATCCGAAATAGACATAAAACTCAAAACTGTCAAAACATGTATTTTGAGTCTCTAAACATGTCTGACCTGCGGCTCGGTATCTTAAACGAGACCAGGTGATACCGTGTTTTAGCTTATACTATCATACCACTAGGCGGCGCCTCTCTACCTCTAACCTTACATAAAGTAATGTCCCTAACTATGATATAGTTATTTAGTTGTGGTGATGTTGACCTGTTTTAGGTCATTAAATTAGTAACATTGATAGTAATGAAAAGTATTCAGCATATATATTAGAAAATGTTTGTGTTGCACCGTATTTTCAATTCTTATATATATTATATTTGCATTACACCCGTCGTCTGTCACTTGTCTGTGGGTCTCTACTGCTTGATTGGTGGTGGTCGCTTATTTTCTTAAAACACTTTTAGAACATTCATGCACTCCCACATTTAGAAATCGGTCTTTTTCAAGACTGTAGTGGTGCATTAATTGTTCGCAGTAATATAATACATCGTAGTTTTTAAGTGTGTTGCAGGTTTCTGTGCTTTAGATCGTCATGGTGTTCGCAAAATGTGCCGTTCATGGATGCGGTAACAAACGTTCACCCCGCCATCGTTTCCCGAACCACAGCATACATCCAGAATCCTTCTGTGCGTGGGTAGCTGCGTGTGCGAAACCCTCAGCCGGTGCACAAAAATCATCAAATATGCCATGTGCGCTTTCGTCATGAGGATCGTGCTTCAAAAAGTTACCTGAAGAAAAATGCAGTGTCGTCTCTATTCCTGCCTATGCCAACAGTAGATGGAAGAGAAAGTAAGTACATGAAGATATTATAGATACGTCCGCTAAGAATGAATGCAGCAGCAAAGAAAAGTGAATCCCATTTATAAAAAGAAAAAGTGTTAATTTAAAATTCTAACAATACTATCGTCTATACATATTTGCAGATGTTTCTGATCCTAAGCATTGTACAATTGTGACTGAAAGTAACGCTCCAACACCAGAGCCAAATAGAGTTGACAGAAGTACTTGCAATATGTCAAATAAGTCAAAGCTAGGTGAAGCTCTGGTTTGGAAATCGTTTTGCAAAGCTGCGACAAGTGTGGCTACATCTATTGATTGCGGTAAAACATCAGTACGAGGTGAGCGCAAAGCAAATGAGTAACCTTCACTGCTGTCCAAATGTTTTTCAATTACAGTTACCCAAGGAATAGTCAGCGATTGCAGCATTGTATTACTTGAAGTGTTAGTCCCAGGACCTAGAGGTAAGCATGAAATAGATGTATACATAAACCTTACAAATACCAATATATTCATCTTTGGAGATTCGATTCGGTCATACCAACATTCACTTTCATTTCTCAAAACCATATTCAATCTTAAATTAAGGATTATGTTAGACGAGGTCAGTTAAATCATCTAAATTGCAAGGGTTTATTGAACCACGAAAGATGATGTATATACAAGTATTGAGGGGATTAGCACACGAGTAAGAGTTAGAAATTAAACCAGAGTGTCAAGTAGCATTTGTAAGATGTAAGTAAAATGTCGATTTGTAGCATATTTCACGAAAGGTCTTACAAACACTTTTCTACGCTAAATTGGAAAATGGTTTCTTTTTTTCCAGCAATAACGTGTAACACATTCTACGGAAACCCCTAAGACCAAGTGGATAACATGGGAAAAATCGAAAAATTACTATGTATAATGTAAACAATGTGATCGGGTATATATTCGGCGGACAAAATTGTCTTACAATTGCATGCAAATAGCATTTCATTCATATTTGATTTAGAAAATTTCACATAATAAAACTCGTCCTACATATGCTTGAAATAAATTATTTTGTCATTGAAATTGTAATGGAGGCAGGGAAAACACAATTTCCAGCTACTGCTGATTATTGCAGATTTCGGCCCTCGGAATTCCAGTCCTCACTCATTATTGCGCGATGTAATACCACACTTGTACCATGTAATTTCGTATAACTTGTAAAATAAAAATTTCCATAAAAATTCCGGTGTTTCCATGCATACCAACTATCCAAATAAAAGCGAAATAAATACATTTTAAATTTGCCGCCATTTGACCCCGCGGTGTTTGACAGCACACGCGACAAAAACTTACCTCCCGCACCAACAGATGGCATTTTTAGAATCAATCTTTAGTACGGAATATTCCCATCTCGGTGGACTCTATGTGATCTAACCTTCGGTTGTCAAAAATATCTCAACAGTAAATTTTTGATTCCGCAGTTGGCTAATTGCAATCCTATTATTTGTCATTTGATAAGTGGTAGAGATAGATTCAATTCCGAACTGTTCTGAATTCAATTGTTTTTCTATAAATTTAATTAACAATCTGATACACATAAAGTAGTATGAAATTACTTGCTCGTCATTAAAACTCTGACTAAGACCAAGTTAGGTCAGACAAACAGGCTGATAAGCAAAAATTACTATACATAATTGCGTTCTACTTCTACGGTAAACAACTTTTTGCTAAAAGCTGTACTTTGTTCGCTATTCAACTTTGAACAATCGCGGCTAAGTATATATCATATTTATACAACTGCAAATATCACTTATCGCCATAATTTTGTGTGAATCATTCATATATATGTACATGGAATGGGGGCTCTTAAAGTGACTTTTAAAAATGGTCTCAAAATTATAAAGTTCAATAGATCACATCGAAAAAATGCAGTTAACAAAGAAATATATGTTGAACTCCCAAATATTTTGCATGAAGATTCTACGAACAATTCTATAGTGATTACAATATTGACAGGTGAAGGAGATTATTTCACAAGCGGAAATGATATGAAAGAATTGATGGAAATGGATCCAAATAAAGACATAAATGAAATAGGAAGAGAAAGAAATCTGATCTTTAGAAGGTTTGTTCAAAGTTTTATTGATTATCCAAAACTACTTGTTGCAATCGTTAATGGACCAGCCATTGGTATAGGCGCAACAATTATTGGTTTATGTGACATTGTTTATGCAACCAACAATGCTACATTTCATACACCTTTTTTGGATTTAGGTTTGTGTTGTGAAGCGTGTTCCAGTTACTTATTTCCTTTGTATATGGGTAGATCAAAAGCATCTGAAATGATAATGCTTGGAAAAGAGATTACTGCACAAGAAGCATGTGAATGTGGTTTAATATCAGCAGTAATTTCTCATGAAAAATTGGAAGATTTGTATAATTATTTAGAGTCAAAGGCTTCACTACCTGTTCAATCAGTTATTGTCAACAAAAAGCTTATTATGGATTCTTTTAAGGAAGCATTACACAATTGCAATAATAGAGAATGTACAGCTTTGCTGGAAAGAAGCATTTCCGAGGAATTTGCAAATGCTGTTCTGAAATTTATTACAAAGAAAAGTAAACTATAGTGTTTTGAGATATTGCATATTTTTGTACAGATTAATGCTTGTTACAAATATATAATCTTATTTGACTTACACGTTATTTAATGAATTTGCTACATACATTAGTTTTAATTAAGAGCTTTTTTACTACAGATTATTGTAGTATGCAGGCAATGTCTCACGTAAAACTGACAGTAAATGTAAATTTATTTGTTAAGCTATTGGTGTATAGGGGAATCGATGCAATGTATGTCTGCAGCTTCATCATTGGAAAAAGTAGTAAATAACGAAACTGGGTCATTTTCTTCTCATCAAGTGCCTTTTTGGGAATAATGCCTGTGCCTTGCGCACTTGGCTATTTGTCCCGGATGTGAACTCCGGGGTTATTTTCTCAGGGTTGAGGTTTTCTGTAGCTTTTTTCACTCCATGCACTAATGCCGAGAACGAATATCTTACGATTCATCACAGATGCAGGCGTAATAATAATTCATGACTGACTGATGCCCTTATAATTGACGGAACTGTTGAGGAATGCGAAGACATGGGTTATTATTATTATTATTACTAGATTAATTTTTTCAAACTTTATGGTGCATATTTTTGCAACCAAATTTGAACTTGGTCTTCTTTTTTCGGTCATGCACAAGGTCTGCGTATTTCAAAAAGAGCCGATTATGATCCATTTCTGTTGTTTAATGTATTTCATATATTCGCCTGAAACTATTTTCATACGAAAGTAGCTTACATAGCATAAGTATGCTTTCGCATTAATTAAGATACCAATATTGTTGCTGAAAACAATAGTTTATTTGTTAAATACTAATAAGTATGGGCATCGCAAAAGTAATTTATAGGAGATCCAATTTTTTTATCTTTTTGTATCAGTAATTTAGTCGTTTTGAAACTATATCAATGTGATTTCATTTATAGATGAAAAATTAGTGCAAGTAAAATATACACCGCAATTGAAAGAAATATGTGGTTTGGAAGTACAAGACTTCGAATGAAAAAGCATGAACAAGAAATGCCATTCTGGATTTAATAAACTCTTCTTCTAATAACCTAACTAAGAAATATTAATCGTGGATCTTCAAACTCTTCCCTCTCCTTATGTTTACGCCCAAGAGCATTTGAAAATTGTTGGGACACCTGTGACGTGGCACGCACAACGACAGTGCACACTATACACACGTCACGTCCTCTATTTTCGCACGCGTCCCTATCGTAACGTTATTAACTACGTCGGCTTCAATAAATCTAATGTATGACAACTTCAATTTGATATCCAAGCATTCTATTTTTGCTTGAAGTTAAAGCGTACGAAGTGGAGGTTTTTTGGGTTTCTTTAATATCTTATTTAGGTCTGGCTATTTATTTATTAATTACAAAATGGCATGTAATGTTTCTCATTAGAAGAAAAACAAATCCGACAGTACAAAAACGCGAATCAAGATGCGATAGACGATTAAGGTAAATTAAAAGACGAACGCATATGCATAAACTTTGAATGGTTATAATGAATAAGTGATAATAATAAATTTAAAATTGCAAACCTATTTGACACGATGAGTTTTAATGCACATTTTCCTGTCAATTGTAATATACACCAACCAAATCATCTAAATACAGATGCGATTATTTTCTTGCCAATATTCTAATCACTTTTTGCACTTCACAAGAAAAATGGACAGAAAATATATTAAAATAATAATTCATGCTTTTAGACCCCCAACAGCTTGCACTAATTACAGGGGGCATTTGACAACCACGCAATAATAGCACCCGTGGAGTATCTTAAGTTATTCGTTCTCAGCATTCGTCATGGAGTGGGCAAAGCCACAAAAAACTTCAACTCTGAGACGCAGGAGCTTCGGGGTTCGAAACCGAGACTGATAACTAAGCGCGCACAAATTATATTTCAACTTAGTGAAATGAACTTATTACCTTTATTGTATTTATATACTTTTGCGAGCCAGCGCATATTAAAATTGACAGAAAAATGAACACTAAACTCAAGCGACTTATACGGCCTCAAGGGTAATTTTTGAATGCTTATTCTGTTCTTATTTCTCCGTGTATATACAAGGCATATATATAGATATAATCTGAGCAAAGTCAACGACGGAGACATATCCTACAATCCTACATTCTCCCACTATAGCTATAACTATCATGTAGAAGAGCAACAGCGAAGTACTGCATTTGACGAATCACTGCTAGACTGATTACAGGAGAATACTGCATAGAAAAAGAATAACAGGAGACGCACATGCGTATTATAACCGTTGACTTTGGTCAGACTATATCTGTATACAATGTTCTTCAAATCGAAAGTTTTTATTTCATTCACAGAAACAGATTCTGAGTGAAACTTTGTATATCGCTCTGATCTGCGACAAGGTATCTATAATACTGTTATGATGCTGATGTATATACCAAGACGACATCAATAAAGTCATTTTCTGTTGTTTCATGAAAGGAACCTACACCGATATCGATGGTAATAAAATGTTAATTTAAACATCAATTACCCGTTGCGTGTTATATTAACTATTCTACAGACAGGCAATACGTATATAAAATACATACACAAATACCGGAATGAATAAAGTGGAATAATGTCGTTACATTATCGGTATGCGAAAAAGCCTTATAGTGATATGTATATGTATGTACATGTTAAGGTTCGTCATAACGGTATTGAGAGGACATTTAGGTAATGTACCGGCCAGTAAAAAATATTCCAAATATCTGCAATAAGTAAAAATGTTACTGACCCGGTAAACGAAATAATGTAGTAAATCAGGATTCTAAAGTTAGCGTAATCTTTAACCTTGAGATTATGACAACTCTCTATTATTTAAACGACAAGTTTCCAAATGCCGATATCTAATGACTACACAATATATAAGAATTATTTATATTTATAAGATATTTATGTACTTTATTAAATTTATTAACTAAGGAATAAATAGAATAGTTACGAATAAGAATATTACGAATAGACAACGGCCTAAAACTCCATTTCACAGGTGTGGGATTGCAAGCTGTTGAAAAAATGGATTACAGTAAATACAATTGGTAACTCATCTATCTTTATGTAAATACATAATCTGTTTCAATGTTTACGTCCCATGGCATCTGAAACATATCAGTTGGCAATGGTGTGCAGTGCGTCGATTTGTAGTCCTTGAAATATTTCATTGCCTGAAATGAAAAACATGAAAAATTATAATCTCAATTTTTTTTAATTATTTTTAATAATTTCAAGTGCAGTCTTCATCAGTCTTGTTTAGTATCGAAGAAACACCGCTACAACTCACCAAAAATATGGTCATTTGATTCTTTTGTTCATCGTCCATTTCTTCCCCTATCCTCATAGGATATGACTTAGAATGTTCCGATATATAAGACTCTATAAGTGACTTACATAAGTCTGGATTAATGTTATGTCTTTGAATAAATTGGTCTGTAAATGTAAACAATAGAGCAAAATGTTTCGTAGATCTTTAAGGAGATTACCCTGAGCCCCTCCCGTAGTTGAGAGATACTCCTCTAACAGTTTCACTTGAGAATCTCCCAGTATCAACGGATAGCGATATTTCAGTAGTTTAATTAGTAAATTATTACCTCGATTAGTACTAATATCGCCTTCACTAAATAATGCAGAACAAGCATTTACACAATTTACTTACACACATGTGATCTATTACCTTGTACAAATCACTTCATCTTGACTCCTTCTGATTAGTAATACTGGACCAGGATACTTTGACAATTGTTCAAAATTATTCAAGTTTACGTATTCTCTTATCGCCAAACGGACTATTGATTCTGCCCATTTGGGCATGTGATGTAAAGCTAATGGCAAAATATCATCAAATGTAGCATCTAAAATCTTATGAAAACA
Source organism: Trypoxylus dichotomus (assembly GCA_023509865.1). Lineage (NCBI taxonomy): Eukaryota > Metazoa > Arthropoda > Insecta > Coleoptera > Scarabaeidae > Trypoxylus > Trypoxylus dichotomus. Next base: position 37,623,729 of record CM042074.1, on the reverse strand, counting down.
ATTATTAGTATTTATAAATAATTTTAACAAATACAATTTAAGGTTTATAAAAAGCGATAAGGTCAGGTTTAGTAAATTTATAATGTAAGTTAAGCTAATAAATTCTTAATAAAGTGTAATACGTACAAGACCTTTGATTTCGGGATAATTCATAGCTGCCCATGTTGATGAATATCCTCCAATACTCCATCCAAACAACATTATATTTTCAGGTTTGAATCCGAGGCTGTGTATGGCAAATTGAACCACGATATCGATTGCATTTTGTTCTTGCGAAGGATATGGTGTGCCCTTTAAATGTTGACGTCGCTAGTACTTTTAGTATTTCAAGATGTTACATTAACTTACAGTACTACCCCCAAATCCTGGATGGTTCCAGCCCAACACAGAGTATCCAGCTTCGACAGGCGTCCCCATTATACCTACTTCATAAAACCCTGCATTTCCTTCACAACATATTACCAAAATATTCCCATTAGGAGTGGAGTGTCGTCTGTCAACGAACATGCCATCAATATCATTTTCGTCTCTAGTTCGCAACTTATAACGAACGCCTCTATTTACTTCAATTAATTTAGATCGGCCTTGTAATAAGCCTTGCGCTGTAAGTAAATGTATTCGGTTTAAATTTTTGAATTTAAGCAAATAACAAATAAAACAGAATTTCATTAAAATTTTAATAAACCATAAACATTTTGCGGTACAATACTCAACAACTACTAAAAGTTTTATTGAAAAAAAGAAAAAAAATACTAATAATTTTGAATAAAACAAATAAAAATCTATCAATCTATATTAATACAAGGAGTATTAATAACCTTCCTAAATAAATGATCTATTTGCACATTTCATTTATTGCAGAATAAATGCTTACTTTTCAGAGACTAACATAATTTATTGGGAGTATTATTTAACATCAAAAACTTAAATAATTTAGAAAGAATTAACTATAAATATAAAAAAAAATTGCGGATGTTCTGGCTTATGGTCTTTGCTGAGATGTTAAATTTGTTACTAATACAATACTCATGCTGAAATTTGATACTGTTGGTATTTAATTCCAATCAAGGATTAATGCTGTTTTCAATTAAATAAATGGGATTCTAATCATTTTAAATTCAATAATAATGTTGTAAATAGTAAAGATCCAGATACTTAAGTTTGCTAGATTAAAATAAATTTACAATGTAAAAAAGCATTATATTTAAAGCAATTTAAAGGCCTAGTACTCAATAAGCATGTATAAACGAAAAATAAATCGGAGAAGTTTCGTAAGGTAACCTAAACTCCTAGCTATTGCGCTTGTTTGTTATGAATTTGTTCAAAGTATCATTTTTGTTTTAATTCATTTAAAGTCAGTCGAAATCACAAATGAAACAACGTGCTTGTAAAACGAAAGCTATATACTTCATAACTTAAAAATGGAGGCACAGATGAAAAAAGCTATTGCAGCTAATTGGCAATCAAATAGTTATTTTCAAAATCTATTTGCTAAAAATGTAATGGATATATTTTACGATATATTCTTACATCATTAATGTAAGTCATAAAAACAAGTTTTGTTTAACTAAATAATGAGCTAAAATGGCAGGTAAATGAAAAAACGACTTTTGAAATGTAGAAGGAAAGAAATGACTTCCAATTTTACAAATTATTGATGGGATTTTTCAACTAATGAGAATTTTTAAATATTCAAGGCTACATATGTAGTCACTAACCTTGCCAAGTGTTAAAAATAAACGATTTCAACGAGGAAAGAGTTCAAATAAAAATTTTAATGTAATATATAAATAAACCGCGCGGGCAAAAGTAATTAAGCAACATATAAACAATCTTATCAGCAACTGCTACATCTCAATTCAATTTTAATCGCAATTTCGACCTCGAGTAGTGAAGAGATACTAATTTTTGTAAAATGAACACGGTTACAACGTTAGTACGAAATAGCATAAGAATAATTCGAATCAATAAACCTGATAAAAAAAACGCAGTATCTGCCTTGGAATTTGATAGCATAAGAAAGATACTTGAAAGTGATATTAATGATGATACTACAAAATTAGGCGTCCTAACAGGATCCGGCGATTTTTTCACGAGTGGACTGGATATGAATGATGCATTCAGACATATTGTAGCAAAAGATGACAAATATGCAGAAAAAATGGCTACAGGTCTAAAGAGATTAATCGAACAACTTATTGATTATCCAAAGCTACTAATAGGTGTTGTGAATGGACCAGCTGTGGGAATAGGAACCACAATATTGCCATTCCTTGATTATGTATATGCTTCAGAAAAAGCTACATTTCAAGCTCCGTTTGTTAAATTGGGTCTAAATGCTGAAGCATGTTCCAGTTTTATATTTCCTGTAATGATGAATCGTATGAATACATTTGAATTAATATTTTTAGGCAAGAAATTTGATGTACTAAAAGCAAGGGAAGTAGGATTAGTTGGACAAATCTATAAAGATGAAGAAAGCGATAAAGTTTATGAAGAAATCGAAAAATTAGCCGAAATACCTTACGATACCATTAAACGAACCAAAAATGTAATTGTTAATAATTTTAGAGAAAGTCTACTGAAATGTAGTGAACATGAATGTGAAGTATTAAAAATATCAATGAGATCTGCTCATTTCTTGAATACAGTGAATACATTTGTTACAAGGAAAAATAAAAAATAAAAAGCAGGTTGCTCATATCAAATTTAGGCATGCAAAAATGTATCATTCATCAGTTCAAGATTTTACATAATGTCACTTGCAAAACGTGCTAAATAAAATTAAAGAAACATTTAATAGTAGTTATTTGTACTTCTTAAATAGATACCTCTATAATTCTAACTTACCTAAGATAGTTTGCAACAGAGACAATGAGCCTGGATAAACCAGACGAATTCCAAAGGAATGTATAGCAATGTACCCAATAATTTGACAGGGAATTGAACTAACATATTGGAAAGTATTACGATGTGAAACAGGGTGTGAGATATATAATCGATGTTTCGCAGCATCCCTAAAACACATTAATTATAATCTTGTCTCTTAAACAAATATTTTTATGTCATACTTTGAGAGGTCAGACCAACGAAACTCTACTGGCCAACCATAAAATTCAAAATCATAAACTGAAAGCTGTTCCTTTGTATTAGGAGATAAATTGGTTTGTGCTTCCCTTAATGTTTTAATAAATCTTTGATAAGTTGGATTATTACATCTTCCAACACTCCGAATGCAGAAAGAAACAACTAGTATTACGCCAAGACTCGTAACAAACTTTGATAATGTTAATAGGTTATCCATAACAAAGTAACCTTTGCGATACAAAAACGTAGTGAGAAAAGGTGAAGTGTAGATAGATATTTTCCACATGATGTAGAGCTGAAAGCCATGAAAAGGTTAATTTAAGAATTTGAATTGACTGGAAGTTACCGAATGGATAACTTGGTCACCCCATCTTTCAAATGTTGTTGGTTCATATAGTTTCTAAAAATGTACCTAGTTAATTTAAGAAAAGTTTACAATTTGTCACATTTCTGACCTCAGCTGGCCCATTTCCATAAATTTTTATTAATCTAGGAGAAAATAAACAGTGCCATATCATTTTTAATGGTGACATCCTATTTGGAATATACAGTTGACAAATCTTGAATTATAAGGTTTAACTTTTTATAGGTAACTACAACAACAAATTATATTTTTATGCCAAATCACTAATAAGTAATTTAAGAAACTTATTTGCACTTATTTGACTTTAAATATTGACAGCTTAATTAACCGTATAACGCAAGTGAAGTTATCTCTGGTACAATGCACAATTTGAGCAAACTTGAGAGAAGTTAATCGAAGAAGCTTCATTTCAAGATACAGAGCTACAAACTTACCAACAACACTATTGCATATTGGCTTATTTTGAATTTCACAATAAAGTGTATAACACCATGATTAATTTGCATATATAGAGAAACATTATATTTTTAGTTACTACAAATTTTATGCTTACGAAACATTTATTAAATGTTATTAAATTTGATATGGATAAAAGGAAAACCACAGTAAAGCGTTTTTAAATCTCGCGGACAATTTAAGTTGGTATTTTCGACCTTAAAACTTAAGCTAAGAATCCTATTTACACCATCCGCCATCTGGAAGATACCCAAGGGTACTTCCGAAGGGTTGTATAACTAGAGTCAGCCACACGAGAGAGGACGATTCCTGGCTACTAATGGTTCCACGTTTGGCGCCAGCTGTGGGGTTTGAAAAAAATTAACAATAATAGCACTATATTAAATTTAAATCGTATTATGCTTAAAGAAGAAATTATACGTAATAAAGCAAAATTTTATGTTAACACTACATAAAATTTACTAAAATTTTATGTACAGTTTAGGTTTGAAAAATATAATGAGCAAATTATTATGTTACAGTAGACCCTCGATTATGTGAACGATATCAGCCAATTAATTATTAATTAACATTATTTTGAAAAACATTTTTGTTTGCGTAAATTTACGCTTGGTATTTTCTAATGCCATTGCTCATAGTTTACGGAGCACTAAAATATCGGAATATAATATGTCATTTTCTTTAGCCCATTGTGGACAACCGGCCCGCTGTAAGATTTGATCCGGCCCGCGAGACATTTTGAAAAACCCAATTAAAAAAAAATCACGATTTAATTATAATGTTGTACCTATTTTTTTCATTTCATTTTCTTATTTTAATAAATTGCATTATAATGACCTTGTCGTATTATTTCAGGTCTGATATCTATCGCTAAAAATTATAAACACTACTTTAAAATGCACTACTTTTAAACGCGGCCCGCGAACGTATTTGCATACAAAAGTTTGGCCTACAACATGTCAAAGGTTGCCCATACTTGCTTTAGCCCAGTCCTACGCTTGATTAAAAATTTCTACAGCTTGTGCGTCACTCACTGTATTTTTTATTTCAATCGGAGGGTCGTCCTCTTCACAAAAATTGAGCCATAGTTACCTCTTAATTGTTCCTCTGGAGGATGACTTAGTGCGTTATCCAAGATTAACACCGCCTTTATTAGAAGATTTTGCTTTGTTAAGAAATCTTTCACCTACAAATTGAATATGTATCATTAAATTACATTACTTACTATATATACTTATTATTGCAGTTTTATTACCATACGTCAAGTACAAAGTGCTTGTGGAACCAGTCCAGAAATATGCATTTGGTCAACCAAGCGGATTTTGAACAATTATAATCAACGGGTCTTAAAATTTCTAAATGAACATGGATTTTTTGCTTTTCCTATTGCTAGTGGCGTTATTTTGAGTGTACCCTAGCATTGGTGCACACTAGAAAAGTTATGTGTTGTCTTTCCGCCTTTCTACCCGGAGCAGATTTTTCATGTGATGCACATAGGTTTTCGTAGGTAATAATTTCCGATAAAGACTGGTTTCATCTGCATTGTACATTTGTTCCTCATTTAAATGTAGTTCTTTGATTTTGTTCATTAACTTTTTCTTAAACGGTTGCACTAGTTGCGACGGTACCGATAATTTTTCACCAGATATCAACAGCAGTCGAATTCCATACTCGTTTTAAATCTGTTTAGCCAGCCATCAGTGGCTACAAAATTTTCGGTCTCTTTTAAGTTTTCATTCAATAATTTTGCTCTCTCTTTAATTAATTCACCGCTAATTGGAACATGATTATCCCTTTGTTTTAAAAACCATTTATACAGATAATTTTCCATTTTAGGCGCTTGAGCATTTTTTAAAGTTCTCCGATTTCCTGGACCTCCGTATGAATCTGACGCACGTTGTAAAATTTGTTAGTTGAATCGCTTAATTTTGCAGATTATGGCTTTAGATACTCCATACTTTTTTTGTCAATTGTGTCACCCCCACACCTTTTTTAATCTCGTCGATGATTTTCACTTTGTTACTTCATTTTAAAAATGTTCTTTTATTGGACGTGGATGCCATGTATGTTTTTGCGTTATTTTAGCTGCACACTACTTTATTTCACGAGAGGCAACGCTTACAGGAACCGCATACATAAATCGGGGAACAATCGGTGCCGGGTTGAAAACGTTTACGTAAACATTCTTTTGATCGACTCAATTACGCACGGAAATCGGGAAATAAGCGGTACCCCAAACTCTTTACATTATCGAATTGTGCGTTTACATTACCGGGCGTTCCATGTGATCCTACAGTAACAATTTTCTGTTTACATGACCGCGACGTTTCCACTACCGGTTATTTACATGAGCGAGCGTTTACTGTAATTTGTTTTATTGCAACTACTTAGAACCATAACTTGTTTTTTAATGGCTTTGTTTTTGGTGCGGTTATCTTTTTATCGTTTCATCTGTTTACCAGTATTTCTTTATAGTGGGCAAGTGTAGTCACTCAATCTAGCGTTAAAGAAGTCAGATAGGATTACGGTTTCATTTGTATATTTATCATTTTTTATCTTTCTTTTCTTTTATGTAGTTGTAAGATAGTGTATTTGTATTTTACAAAGTTGTTCTGTAATTGGCTATATCTCGATCACTGTTGGAGGAATAAACTTGACTAAATAGATAAGTGTACATATTAGAATTTTAGATGTTAAAGTACTCATCGCCGCATGTTGTCACATTGTTGGTGTTAACTATTTCGAACTGATGTAAAACATAATATATTTTGAAAATCATTCGATACATCACATTAATTCAAGCATTGTTCATGACGAAAATTTCCAAACCTTCAGAAGTAGGAGAAGTTAAGAATAAATAAAGAGTGAATTGAATGCAGTTTTGGAAAATATACTTGTTTATTTATGAGCTCATCTGACATTTTTATTAATTTGCTATATCATCATTTTTTAATTACATAACTTATTTAGTCAATTTAATAATATCCACTGTAAATATATTACTGTAATGTATTCTTTTGTGAAATATGTAATAGAAGCGCCTGTATAATATAAAACTATTTTGTGCTTGAGATTTTAGACGTTGAATGTTTTTCTAGGAACGTTTTAGTTTCTTGAACCGGTAGAATCTCTGAACGTATGTATAAACTAACGTAAATAGGAAAATCCTTCAAAATTTCGCGTCATCGCACCATTAAAATAGTGAGATAAAAGAGTAATTTGTGCAGACAGGTAAATATTACATTCTTTAGATAAATGGCACTTTTCGAGAATATCAGGTACCCAGACAAAAATACAATACATGCAATGTACCAGTTATAAAAGTTTTCCGTTTTGAACAGGAAGATCATTTGCTCGACGCCATGGACTGTGTAAGGGTTGTTTTAGTTTTCTACTTCTTTGGAATTGTTTCAACAAAATCTACTCATGATGAACGACGAGAACGACTTTTTCGTTTCGGATATTCACATACTAAAACTGTTATTCAGCCATATACCATTACGTCTGTTGTGCCTTCTTCCTGTATTCACGTGGAGTCAACTTTACCACGTTGCAGAAATGTTAGATACTTTGGTTTTGGATCTAGTAATTCGGAGTAAGTTCTGTATCTTTTTTTAAATTATTACTATTTTTGCAATAGTAAATAAAATTGATGTAATTAAGAGTACATTTTTACTTACTTTTTAATAACAATATTATGCTGAATTTCTTTATTGCAAACATATTGTTGCTGATTTATTTCATTTTGCTGTATAATCAAATTATTTAAAAGAATTTTGATTAATATTGTAGTAAATAATATAGTAGGATCTTTAAGGAAGCTTGAAACTTCGCTTCCGTGTTAATAAGGAATTTTATTATCTGCATTATATTTTCAACCATTGTAGTTATTTCTCATAAAATTCAAGAAATAAATATATCTTCTTCTGTTATTTTAATAGGAATACTACAAATTCTACCAGTATTATAGAAGACGAAATTCAAACCACTCCGTTAAGCTGGGGCGAATATTTTGGACTTTCAGCTCCAACGGTAACAGTTAATATTACAAAAATTACTACAACAACAGTTATGGATTCCAAGGTTATGGTGACATTTTCTCTAAAGGGTTGCAGACCGCAAAGAGTGCCTTTAGGTTTAGACAGGTGCCAAATTCAACCAACACCTACTGCTCTACCTATAGTTCCAACTAGTACAGTAAATGCAGGTTCTAATGTTCAGGATACAAATCAATTAATTGGAGGTAACAATAATCAACTCCAAGGTAGTCAGGCAGATATTCAACCAGCACCTAGTAATGCTCCTACCACTACTTTAGATAGTGCTAATAGCACCTAATTACTGTATTTTGCACTTTAATATCTAGAATACTTATAATAAATATTTTATTTTAGATTTCTGTACAATTAATTCAATATCTGGCTAAGATTTCCTTTTGCTCTGTAATACATCGTGTTATTTTAATAATTAATGAAAGTTAACAGTAATAAGTGAAAATAATATACACTCAGTTCATTTAGTATTGTCTAATTTTGTACATAGGCGTTGTGAAGGTGTAGTATTTTATAACAAAAAGAGGTTTGCTTAAATAACTATTAGTTACATTCTGACTATAAGTAGAGTCATTTGAGTGGAAGTCTCAGTGAAAAGGTAAAAGTTGTCTACTTCAGAATAAGTACACAAGCATAATTTAGTTTGTTGGAATGATATAATTAAATATTAATTGTGCTTTTTTATGTAGTAACACTTGGATATGATTTCTATGTTTGTTTTAGAAGTGTTATAAAAATGAAAGTGTACCTTTACTACTTTCTAAATTCACTTATAAAAATAAAATTTGTAGAAGGTATACCGGCTTTTTGTGGATTAGATACTTGAAATCAAGTTTAATTCCATGACTCCTCTTAACACAATTCTTATCAATCCTTTTTGGTTATACCAGATGTCTCATATTTTCTGCTGTAGGCTCTATTTTATTTCAAAATATAAAAAGATGATTCAAAAAATGATATTACGTACATCGATTAGTATTGTAAATGGGATTTTTGATATGTTTTTTAAATAAACTGCTCTAACACCAAGTGCTCATATGCATCTATCGCTTAATACAGTGTAGATCGATTCAGTTTTGTATATTCGTTCAAAAGGCGTTAAACTTTAAATTATTATTGCGTTTACTTCGGATGACTATGTAAATACGTTACTTATCTATGATGAATGCAGCAAAAATTCTTTTGAAGCAATCCGTTTATATCGCGAGTATATTTCTTATTTCCGAGAGACTTCCACCATTGCATATGGCATTTCACAGATACGAGTAAAAATTAGGCACAGAGACAAACAAAACATATTTAATATCAAAGTCCAGTCACAACTAAAGAAAATATATATATTATATATATTTCTGAGGTCAGACGTATGTTTGACGAAGAACTACGAAGAAAAACTTTATTACATAAGTACAAGTTATGTTAAATGATACGAGGGCGATCTGTAATGTTTCCGGAATCGATAAGAAAAACACAGTATTGGTGCGGTTTTCTATTTTTATTTTTCGATGGAGTCTCCTCGAAGTTCAATAGACTTTTTCAAATGGTGCTTCAGTTTCTTCAAGCCATCGTAGAAGTACGATGTTTCGAGGTCTGCAAAATAGCCATCTGTAGCGGCGATGATCTCCTCATTTGAGGCAAATCTCTTTCTTCCCAGTGATCTTTCCAGGGTTGGGAATAAGAAAAAGTCGCTCGGGGCTAGGTCCGGTGAATATGGAGGATGAGAGACACGACGACGGAGGACGAATGAACCGGTGCATTGTCGTGGTGGAAAAGCACTTCTTCCGCTGCAACCGAGGCCATTTCTCCCTCAATGCTGCATCTAACCGGGTTAATAAATCGCTATAGTATTGACCCGTGATCGTCTTTCCCTTCTGCAGATTGTTGGTGAGGATCACATCTTGGGAATCTCAAAAAATGGTCGCCATGATCTTTATCGCCGATGGAACGGTCCTTGCTATCTTCGGAGCTGATTTGTCCGGTAAAGTGCACTGCTTCAACTGGTGTGTGGTGGTGCATCCGAGTCTCATCCACGGTTACGAAACGCATGAAGAAATTCCTTGGATTGCGCTGGATCCTGGTCAGACACTCTCCCGAAACGGTTACCCGATTTTGTTTTTGCACCGGTGTGAGCAAACGCGGTACCCATCGCGCCGAAAGCTCTTTTATAGCAAAAATTTCGTGTAGGATATGACCAACGCGTTCTTCTGAGATGCCTCTTTCAGCTTCAATCGGCGATCGGCTAACACGACATCATGAATCTTGTCGACCTGTCGTCGTTGGTAGCGGTTTTGGGCGTCCACTGCATGGTTCGTCATTTGTGCTTATCCGGCCTGTTTGAACTCGCTCACCCGAAGGCTCATAGTCGAAAAAGATAGAGTACATCCACCAAGAACCTCTCGAAAAATATTTCGAATTTCCGTGGTCGTTTGCCCAGCCATCCAGAAGTGTTTTATCACTACACTAAATTCGATTTTAACCATTTTAGCGAAACCACCTAACTTGCTACACAAAACACACTCCTAAACAACAACTATTAACAGTAGACGTCTGAAATGTTGATAGTTTCCATAAAAAAGGTTGCCCTTGTCGACTAATGAATCCATTTCAACCTTCGTGCGCAATCTCTTGCGGATTTCGGAAACATTTCAGGTCGCTCTCGTAATCTGAAATTCATGAATTCATTTTTTGTTGAACTGTTGTGAATAAACACAGTTTCGTCATCACCTTCAGCTGTAACATTGAACCAACAAGCTAAACTAAAACTATACTATTTATATACTTCTAAAGTTATGGTCGACTGACTGCAGTTATGTTAATTTAACGAATAGTGAAGATTGTTATTTAAGGATTCTAGATGGTATTGGAAATTTGTTTTTATAAATTTTTATATTTCCATAACACTTTAACACATAAAAACTGGAAAAAGAAATATAATGAATTCAAATGAAGAAGTCTTCGAAGTATAACATATCTACTTGAAAAGGAAAGTATAAGAGGACTCTACCAGGATAGATTAAACAAAAGACTAGAATGTACAGAAACAAAAGAAGGTATAAACGAAGCATGGCAAAATATAAAACAAACAGTGGAAGAAACGGCATCTGAAATCTTGGATAAAAAGAAGAAATTCAGAAAGAAGAAAGGATTGAAAATATGGTCAGATGAGATGGAAGGACTAGTGAAAGAAAAACAGAAAAGATACCTGCAATATATTGATAATCCTATCGAAGTTAATCATGAAATTTACAAGCACAATAGAAATATTCCGAAAAAAATATCCAGAAAGATCAACGAAGAGTCCTGGGATAGATGTATATGTAATATCGGCAATGACGTACGTGGAAGACAAAACCTGGCTTATAAAGTAACGAAATCATTAAACGATCAGGAACATAATAAAATACAAAAAGTCAACATAGACGAGAAGAACTCTGTAAAACGTTATTAACAGCTCTATTGACGAAACAACAATATAAGAAGTATACGTAAAAGGTTTGGATGATATAGATCTAACAGAACTGACAGAAGCTTTGAGAGGTACTAAAAACAAAAACACGACCAGTATGGATGGTATCAATGCAGAGCTTTGGAATAGAGAGGACTTATACTACACTTAGATTTCTGCGTGTATTTAATAAATGTTGGAAAAATAGTATTAACCCTGATGATTGGAAAAGAGCGAAAGTTGTTTCGTTGTTCAAAAAAGCTAAACGGAATAGCACTCAGAATTATCGAGAAATCAACTTATTAGATAACGCTTATAAAATTTACACCAGAATATTAAACGACAGGTTGAGAATCATAGCAGAAAAAGTAATATAAAAGGAACAAATGGGCTTTAGAAAAGGCAGATGAATCACGGATGGAATATTCACCATACAACAAATTATAGAAAAGCACAGGGAATACAACAGAGGCACACACATGGGGTTTGTAGACTTCGAGATAGCTTTTGGTAATGTAAGCAGATGTAAGTTATGGATACTATGAAAGAAGAGGGATATCCACATCATTTAATAACAACTATGCAAGATTTATACACAGACACCAGAATTATGGTAGTTATAGGAGGAGTTAATCTTACTCTTATATCTAAGAATATATCAACAAACAAATGGGTTAGATACGGTTACTGTGTGTCACCAACATATATGTTGATGTCATTATAAAGGAATGGAAAGCGAAATGCCCTAAAGAAATACGTTTAGATCAGAACACCGTCCTAAACTCTGCCTTATATGCGGATGACTTAGTACTCCTAACAGAAGCAGAAGATGCTCTACAGAAAGAGATTACAAAAAATCTGCCAAAACTATGAAATGAAAATATCGGCAAATAAAACCAAAACCATGGCTTTTCTGAGAAAATATTCAATTAGGACAGAGATAGCCATAAATGATACTGTACTGGGACATGTGAAACACTTTAAGTATTTAGGCTGCGATGTATTTTATGATCGAAACAAATACAGAACAAAAACTAAATAAATTCATACATATCTGTGGAGCGATTAGCAGAATGTTAAAAATAAAAGAAGAAAGCATACACCAATAAGATTTTACAAGGCAATGGCAGTGCCAACCCTCTTATACGGTAGTGAAACGTGGACAACAACGAAAAAAGGAGAAAGCAGGATACAGACGCAGGAGATGAAATCCTTAAAAAGAGTGAAAAAATGTACAAAATCTGATAGAATAAGGAATGAAAATATTTGACATAAATGAGAGAATAAAGGAAAACAAAAATAAGTGGAAGGAGCATGTAGAATGGATGCAAGTGATGAGATTGCCAGTCAGAATAAGATTTTATGGATGCATGGAAGAAGAAGTGTCAATATACATTGGGGTTTAAGTCCTTTACTAACGTTATATTATCAACATTATGATTCCTTTCAAGCATATGTAGGGCGATACCTGATTAGAATACACAATATTTTATAAATTATTATTTTTATATTTCTAATGTTTAGAAATGCTAAATGTGTGCCTAATGATTGCGTCTCACGTAAAACTAAAATTATGCGGAAATCCCGCTTGAAATTTGGACGGCTAAGATGAAAACTAAAAAGCAAGATAGTTTGAGGCGAAGATTATAATAATTTAAAGATCAAAGTTTACTAAGTTCAAATATGAAAGGTCCATGATCTAAACCCTCTTCTAATAGTACTATTGCAATTAGTACTAATTTACCGAAGTATAGTTACTTCAAGCTATTTTCAAAAATGTTATACACCACATAGTTTCTTTTATTCGTAGCAAGAAAGAATATTTTCCCACATATCACAAATTGCATGTATAATTGACTATTACCAAGTAAAAGTAAGGGTTATTCAGATGTTAAGTGGGTCAAAAAAATATAATAACATAATGAACTGACAATTACAGATACAATTTAAATGAGAATACTTTCGATGCAATAATAAATAGCCACGCAAACGATTACCTATATATACACACAATGGATAGCAATGAATTCATTGATGAAATTAATTAAAACACTGTACAAGTAAGTTCGTTTTCTATAAATAAGATACTTCCGAATGTTATTTTAGATAGATATTTCTATCGCCTATACTTAAAGGTCTGCTGATTGAAACTACATTATAAGGAAAGTACAACTTAGTTGTCTCCGTTTTAAACGACAATGAAATTCAGTTTAAATGTTTTGGTGCGAGAAAGTAGGGAAACATCCTAGTTTAGCGGTCTTTTGCACGCAAATTTTACTTTAGGAGCTGTAATTGACCAATCTTTACAAAAGTGCGGTACCACGACTAGGTAAATAAGATCGTTTTGCTTTTATTTGTAAGTTTACGCACAGTGGAGAATGATAAATGCATCACTCCGATTAGATACGCAAATTTGTGTAACAAAATAGTATAATTTTTTATCTACTTTCTTTGAGTCCCTGGTCACGGTGGTATCTTATCATAATAACGGATAGTAAAATTGCTGTATTCTAATCATGTTAAAACGAGTGAAATTTCTTCTTTTGGCAATAGAAATTTTAGAAATACAACGATGGAACCTTTATATAACAAACATGATTTTAACGACATTTTCGAATTAACGCGTACTCTGGTGTTGATTTACTGAAATAAATCCTCGTACAACGAATTTTCTTTAGGTATTAAAGGGAAAACACCAATGTAGTAAAGTAAATAGAATTCATCCTAACATTAACTCTTATTAATTATCCGGACTTGCTTGAATTTATGGATTATCAGAATAATGTCTTGAACCGGAGGGAATAATTTGCTGGACGACCGTGTTGTTTACTTAATATAAGAGTACAATGAGAAGAAATATAAGATATGTGAAATAGTCAGGAATTTTACAAACTGTTGCGGTTTTAGAAAAAAAGGACAAAAATTGGTGTGTATTTATTTAATGATCATACGTTCATTTAACACGTCGATGATAAACAAGCAATAACGCATTAATCATACTGTGATATAAATTTTCTAGGACCAAGACGTTATTGAAATAGAATATACATGTCTGAGCTTATGCTAGGTATTATAACTTAATGGTTTTGAAAATTATTTTGAGAATGACATTGACTGTCAACAATTAATGTGTTAGAGCCACTGAAAGCAAGTTTGGACAGAGTTTCCAGTTGTGTTGATATATTTCGTAATACTTGTTGCGTATTGTTAGATCAACAGTTCGTTCGGAAGAGGTTTTAAATGATGTTCGTCAGCAGATGAAAAATGATACCACAAAACCTTTGAAACGCTTTTCTCAAAAGATTGCACGTTCTTATGGAACATGCCATAAAATTGTCAAGAAAAATTACACATGCTTCTGTATAAAATGCAATCACATTAGGCTACTTTGCTGGTAGATTACCCTAGACGTCTTGCTTACTGCCAGTGATTTGCAAATAATTTAATGCAAGATGATGACCTACAAAATTTGACTTTGCTTTTTGATGAAGCGTGGTTTCATCTTTAAGGGTACGTCAATTCCAAAGTACTCGGATGTGAGGTAGTGAGGTAGTGAAAATGCTATTTTTTGTTGAATAATTTTTGCATACTGGAAACTTAGTGTTTGCCAACAATTTCTCAACGCAGAATTGTTGGACCTATTTCTTTTTAATTTTACTATAAATGTATAGAAATATTTTGAATGAATTTATTGAACAGCTGCACGAACATGAATTACAATATGATTACTTCCGGCAAGATGGTGCAACCGCACACAACACGAGAAGATATTGCTTTTCATCGTGTTTTTGACGATAATTATAAGCTCACATAGAGAAGTTGACTTTCCACCACGATCACCTTGCTTAACAATTATGTACTTTTTTGTGTTTCTCCACCGAAAGAGTAGAATATTTAAAACTCCTGTTGTTAATTTGGAAGATCTGCAGCAAGAAAATATTGAAGAATATGTATGCCTTGAACAGCATGAAAAGGCTCATAAACCTGTAAATTGAAACTAATGGACAACAATTTCAAGACTTACTTTAATTTCGCCTTTTTTTGTTAATAAAATCTTGTTTTATTTTATCTTTAAATTAAATGACATATTTATTGATATCAAATAATTTTCAAAAGTTACTTTTTACTTTGCAGAATTTACATACGCACAGATCGAATTGCAATTTTCGTCATAGCAGTTGTCGGGTTCCACCGTATCATATTTGGTTTGCAGTGTTGAAAACCAATAGCTAGGTAATGAGAGCAGGAAAAATTGAATAGCGGATTAGTTTAACTCTCAATACAACAGCATATGGCAATAAAAGCTGTTCTAAAAACTAGGAGATTTGAAACTTAATTTTCCAATTATTTGAGGACTTTACTTGCGTATCAAAATAGCAAGTAGATACGAAAAAGATTAAGAATTAGGCTACTGAAAGCAAATAAATGTGCAGCTGGTTCGAACCTTCTAGGAGCAAAACATTTATTAAGAAATACACCACTAGGAATATGCGATTCTGGAACGTACAAGAAAGTCTGATAAGATAAGAGAGGACAATAGCGAAAACAATACTGAGTGAAGGCGCAGCAGAAACTGGATACGAGGGAAAGAAGAACAGCTAGATTTATCATATTTACAAGGGATAAATCACATATGGAATGATAAGTTCTGTTGTAAGATTAGCGGAGGATAAAGTACCGAGAATATAATTTGGAGAGCGTGTGCTTACAATAAAAGGAAAGGAAGACTAAAAATGCGCGGCGGGGGGAGGTGGCTGTTATATTAGATTTGAACGAAAAGTATATAGAAAACCAAAGCCAACAACCAGAAATAACGTAAACGGATATCTCTATACGGTCTATCGATCATGAGGTCATACCGGTTAATTAAATAAACAACTGCTATCACTATATTTCTCCTACAGATTGTTGTTGGAGCCCCTTTAGGAAAAATTGTGCAATTTCAGTGTAGCTTTCTTCGGTAAGTGACTTTCTAAACTATGGTTCCGTAACTCTACCGTTGTGTACACCGTACCAAACTCACTCTAAACTCTTAAAAAAGCTCACACTAAAAGCTTGTGGGCAGAACGTGCAATTCTTTTCTACTATATCCTTTTAGTCAGCGAAAAAGCTACACTTGATTACTGATGATACCTTGATTGACTTCATCATAAGATTACTGAGACAACACGAATGCTATACCAAACTCAACATAACTATTATTTTAACAGCGTACTACAATGAAAATATAATACGCAGAATTTTTGTTTTTTATCAATTGAATCCGGGATGTTTCATTAATTCTGTTTATTTAAGTACGGTGTGCGGCCTAAAGGGGTTGTAAGCTATTTAACTATTTGTCATAACTGCTGCAATCTCAAGATGTTGGATAGTGTGTGCAATCTATTTCATGGTTTTGTTGTGTCACTCATAAAAGATTGGTAATTATTTTCCCAAACGGTAAATGATGACACGGGAGCATACTGGACCCACCAGAAAATACATTATCATTATATCATCACGAGTAGTACTTGAACGCACGAGGCTCTTTACACTGGACCACTGAACCCTTTTTATGTATTCAATTCTTTAGTTATTTAAGTGCAGCCAAGAATTAGATGAGCATTCGATTTTTTGTTCACTCAACTGTAATATATCTAATAACTGGTGATATAACTCACATCTTAACACTGTATTGTAAATTACTTCCTAGTTTTACTTTGTTTGTTGTTGCTCAGTATATTTGATCTATCCTTTATGGGAAACTTGTTTTTCTATAGATTTTAATTTCAAATACGATAAGCTTCCAGCTTGATGAAAAAAATAGTGTTTGACCAATAAGCAAATATACAGACTGTATATGCTTTAAGAAATATGCACCTTTATTTAGTTGACCTATTACATGCTGCATATATTATCTTCTAATTTATTGCTGCTCAGATGAAGGTATCTAATATAGTTTCCCATGTAACCTTAAACGGACTAACCGTTGGGAGGTTAAAGTCGGTAACATATATTTCTCAAAGCACCGATCTGATATCATATATTTTGGTCCGTTATAATTTAAACAGAATCGCTCTACTTGCGATAATTGCATATCATGTTGATCAAAACGCTAAATGCCCGGAGAATATAAGTACATTGCCTATGTTATATGTATGTGTATAATATAGTGTACACTATTCCATTACATTGTTAAAAAGTGTGGAAATTTGCGATTTAAAGCAAATTTACTATGCAGAATATTGCAAATGTGAATAGTGTAAATTAATATAGGTCGTAATGGGTATAATAAATACGTCATTCTTTAAATAGTTTAAATTTTCAAGAAAAGAAATATATATAGTTAAACTTAGTGGTGTTGAGTGTAATGAACTACAAGAGACAGGATTATGTGCAAAGAAAAATTGGAATATATGTGCATATATATGCATCGATTTCTGAGAAAATGTGGATAAGCCTGGAGCATATATGCAAAAAAATTGCGACAATATACAAAATTTTTACATAAAATAAATAAGAGCAGAAATCTAAACATTAGCTTTATTGCAATATATTTCTAAACCAATTTATAGTTAAATGTGCCCAATTTCGTAATAATCGGTTCAGGAGGCAACTTAACACCGGAAAGTCGCTGCTTATAAAATTGGATTCGTAAAGATGCTTTTAAAAATACTTTTTGACATTGGTAATTAAATCATTGATCAAAGGAAATTGATTCCTGATATCTTCGGCTACACGATTGAACCCATGAGCTAAACAAGTGATATGAATAATGTTACTATAAAAAATTTTGAAAAGTTTGCGCGGCTTTCATCATGTATGGTGCAGCATCGGACAACATTAGTAACATTTCTTCACAAGATATACTTCCAGGTAAAATGAAGTTTGATAAGCCTTCTTGAACGAATTGGGCAATTGTCACCTTATTTATTTTTTGAAGTTCTTTACAATAAATTAAATGATTTACCTACAATATCTTCATAAGGAATTCCTATTAACATATGGACAATATAACGGCCACACTTATCCATGCTTTCATGTACCATTATATAAATAAAATTATTCCCTACCAATTGTTGAAGTTCTGCCATTGTTTGCTGGTAACAAGATGTGACATAATTTTTTCATAAGGTACTTTCGTCAGGTATATTATGTTTGAAATATTTTTGCATAAATGATTTCAAATTAACATTGTTTAATCTTGCTAACGGTATGTTAGACGAAATTAGTGCGTTAAACAGATCCGTGTTATATTCTTCTTGTTCTGAGTTTCGTGAAGTGATGCTACACATTGATATATAGATGCACACATCCGGATCGCTTTAGTTTTTCACATTTTCCAATATGTGATGGAGTTTTAGCGTGTTGATCAATCAGGTATTTTCTCTCACAAGACACCTACAACAACAATTGTCATTTTATATCAAAAGTTAAAGAATTTAAAAACAATTGTAAAACTTTTAGTAAAATTAAACTTATCAGTTTACTGCAGGCTCGACAAAATATTTTGTCGCCATCCTTTACTAGTTCAGGATACTGCTTAATCCATACAGAAATTTTGTTCGGTATATTCATTGTATGTACGCACAGCATTTAAAAACGGAACACAATTACATTCTGTTTCGCTGAAAGATATTCAATCAATGAATAGTTTATTTGGGAATTAATAATAATAAAACGTATTTACCACATCCCTTCTGCTAGGTGAAATTAAATATGTGCAGTTCTTGGAAAAAAGTATAAGAGAAGCCAATGTAAAAGATTTATCGTTCTGAGAATTATCCGTTGTCGATCTACATTAGGAATTACTAGGAATTTTTACTAATGTAAAGGATAAGAAAAAAACCTAAATATGCAATATATTCAATCACTAATTAGACTATAATTAAAGATATGCAAAAAATAAAATATATGCACTTTGCATATAATCCGGTCTCTAGACATTACTATTGTAAACTATTTTGGGTAGAATAGTACCATATACGTATAACTTTAGCCTATAGCAATAAGCATACAATTTTCTAGTTATTCGCGCAAAATAAAATTTTAAAAGATGATGAGATATAAAAATTCAATATTTCGATGAAAATAAGCCAATGATTTGTTATTTTAGGTATAGTACTATAAAAAATCTGGTCTAAAAGGATTAACAAAATTAAATGTAAAATGTATACGTAAAAGAAATATTAAGTACGATAAACAGTGGACACTAATTGGGGAGTTTTTGTCGCCTTCATCCTATAATTCAGTTTGTTCCAAATGAATTTAATAGGCGGCAGGTCTGGTGGCTGAGGCTACCAGATCATTTTTATCTATGTCCTCTCCATACTTTTCTGTTATGAATACATAATCTTGAAGCGTGTTTGGGCCGTTTAATTAATCAGTATTTCCTTAATTCTTGACAATTTCTCGACTTGGTTGTTACCGAAGCATTAAAAAATCCAAAGTTAGAATTGTTATTCCAGAGAGCACATTTCCAATCCAATTGTCTAATCCTTGCGATAATTTGCCCAGCATAACCTTTTATTATTATCACTCCTCCGTAACACAGGGTTTGACAGGTGAGTGGCTCACAAATTCAGTAGCTTTTAATTTTTTCGACCAAGCTGTTTAGGAAATGATAAAAGTTCGTTTGTTGTTTACATTTCAGTGTAGGGCATTCTGTTTTTTAAGTTTTCAACTGTGTTTCAACTTGCGACATTGAATATTCTTCTTTACGTGAAAATCCGTTTGCACATTCACCAACAGATAGGTTTCGAGAAAAAAGTCCGTGCTTCGGCCAGACCATATGCAATTTCACCATTATTTATCATCATCTCGGTATAAAACATTGGGGTGGATACTTCTTTCTTCCAAGCTCTTTCAATTCCAACTAAAATTTCACGGGTACTATTGAAGTGACTCTTTAAACTAATGGTTAATTTCAAAGGGCACTACCGAAATTATTGACAATGCTCATATTTTCAAGCCTGGCGATAAGATTGGTGCTTCAGAAGGCACTCTCTTTTACATGTTTAATATTTCTCCATTCTTTTATAGTTTAATTGTCGACAAATATAGGATTTGTGTACCACATTTGTTCAACGCAGAAGATTTAAGAGAACGTTTTATGATTGGAATTGATAATTTGGCCATTGTTTGTCTTAGTATTAGGTATTCAACAATTGCTTCTGCTTCAATCAGTCTTGTTAATGGATTCAAGAATATGTTGGCTATTGTTGCTACTATAGATGTCGATTTGAAAGAAGCCGCTGCTATCAAAAAATTCATCAAGAATCGAAGTAGGCAGACGCAGCGACTCCGGCAGCTGCTGGAATCACCTCAGCAGCCCAAACATCTGTAGCAATCTGAATCTGAGAATGACGATATGGAATATGGACTTTTCAAGTAAGTGTTGCAAAATTTTTTACGTTTCTAACTTTCGAGACAATTGTTTTGTGTGTTGGATTGCCAAAAAACAATTGAAATATTTGATCTAAAACTTGACTGAAGCTGTGGGAAAATATCTATAAGTGGAAAGTAGTTTACATTTGCTTGTATTTAGTTGTATTAGGATTATATGATTGTATTAAGGACGACGATGCAATTGTTTTACCACCTAAGTAATAGGATTTGTCGTACTCTGAAAAATAGACCCCTTTTCCTTCAATGACTTCTTCATTTGACATGAACTATTTTTTGTCAAGCAAGCTTTTCAATTTCGGAAAAAGAATGAAATCACAGGGGACCGAATTTGGTGAATATGGTGGATGGTGTACGGTAATTGGACTAGTTCTGCTGTCGCAATAGCCAATGAGTGGACAGAGGAGTTATCATGATAATAGAGATTTTTTTCTTCGCTAGATGGAATCTGTTTTTCTTTAATGCAGTGTCGAACTGATCCATTAAATCAGTTCAGTAGTGTCCTGTAAGTGTCCGTCTCTTCGTGAATAATAAAAAATTGAACTCATCAAAATCACTGACTTATTTGTGTCAACGAGATAGAATTGTATATAGTTATACTGCGTAAAAACTGTGATTTCTTTAAAAAATAAGCACATAGTTTAACGTGTTTCGATACGTCACCATCACATACATGTCAATCTATTTTTTTGCAGGCTTGTTAAGTTTATTACGTTAATCTAGTTTACTTTTAACATTTATATACACGCTGCATCATATAAATAAATTTACTTACAAGCTTACTACAGATTATAAAGACCAATAGTAATTGTTGACAGTCTTAAAGACCAATAGTAATTGTTGACAGTCTTAAAGTTATATTTCTATGGCTAAGCCTACTAAATGGTGAATGATTCGTTTTTGTGATACAAATTTATAATCTTACTTTCTTTTATGCTCTACTGTTCATGTGAATTTGCATTGGATTCTACGTTTTTGTTGAGTACATATTTCTTCATGCTCTTTTGGCTTGTTTCTTTAAAAATATAGTTGCTTAGAAAAGATTGCAAAAAATATTTGCAATCGATACTTTCAACCTAAACTACGATATTGCTTTCCAGATTAATTTTTTCGATAAGAATAATAACAAGATTGAGATATCTTTTACAAGAATTCTAATGTACTTAGGCTTATAAAGGTTTAGGTCTTTGGTTAGTAGCAAATACCATTCTAAAAAACCCAATCCCTATACAGCCGTAGAAAGTAATTTTGATGAAGAATATTTGCTGTATATCTTCAACACTCTTCATTAATTCAATATAGACGCGATTCTATCAGATCGTAAAAAATATGCATTATTTATTGGTAGAAGGTAATGTTCATGTAACTGTGCGAAATATTTCAGAATTGGAATGCGTTATTCAGACAAGATACCTTTCTCTCTCCGTTCGAGAAGTATACTCACGTAGGCAGCTCTTAGTAACAAATTAAGAAAAAAACAATTCAAGTGACAAGTAAACCATTTCCTCCGCAAGTGCCGCCTATCAAGAAGTTAGAATGCGTGTAAATACGATGTGTGTAAGTACTTGATACAAAGGACAACGAAAACAATTTCTCTTTTACATCTCTTACGGTCTACATTAAATCTATAAAGTACGATCTCCGACTTGTTTACATCCAGTTCTTCGTCGACATTCAAGTGCAACGTCGAGAAATGCATTTGTTGATAGCGTTTCTTGCGTATGGTACGGTATTGGTGCGTTCGTTACCTAGTTCCTATCATGACTGTGCGCCCGCTTTTGAACCGCAGAATTACTTAAAACAATTGCCGTCTTTAAATCTGCCCTACGTAAACAGCGTGCCGATTCCAATAAACGCGCCGTTAATTAAGGCCACTCCAGTTGTCACCACTAAAATTATAAATGTCGTTACGAAGTACGTGACCGTCAATCCTGTTTGTATAAAAGTAACCAGCAAGAAACCGCTATGCAAACCAAGAAAAAATAACCAGAATCTAGATTTCCTAATCACCAAAGAATATTTCGTAGCGGATAGAAGTAATGATAATATGAGTAATCGTGAAAATAAAATGATGGCGGTAAATAATACTAATGGTAAAACTGATTCCTCAAGCGATCGTGCAGATGTAGAATTGGAAGCAAGTGAAACACCAACAACTTTTGATACTAACACAAGAACTCCAAAACTGTTAGACAGCAACATCAGGGAAATGCTTATTGAAGATAGGCTAGATCATTTAGAAGAAATTTTGCCTCACTACACTAGAAGAAGGGCTTATGAAACGTCAACGGTTACCATTACTAAAACTACAGTTGATAATAGAGTAAAAGCAACTTTACTGGTAAAGAATTGCGTGCCAGAAGGTTATGAGTTCTGCCCACCTAAGAAAAGAAAATCAAGGATCAGTGAAGACATAAACAACCTTAATACCAATATTATGTTCAATAATAATGGCTTTACCTGACTAACTAATGTGTAAAACTAACTTTCTTAAATATCGTCGATAAAGAATTTTCTCTACTCATTGTTAGGTAATGAAGCACGTTCAGATTTTTTGAATATGTAATTATTAGTGTTTGTTAACTGTTAAATTGTTTGTTGTTTTGTTAGTTACCTTTAATTTATACTAAGTTATCCAAGTAGTACAACAACAATAGAATAATAAATATATTTTCCAAGCAAATAAAATAAGAAGTGTTCAAATAAATTTTACCTGAAAGTAATCTGTGAAATTATGTCTGCTAAAACTCTTAATACGAATTTTGTTTGGTATAAGCTATTTGAATAACATGCTAATTGCCAAAATGAAATACGCTTATTTGCAACAAACGTCTAAGACTTTATAAAAATTGTTGAAAATGGTCTTCACCTTGCTGGAGACATTTCTCATATTTTCTAATTCAGGAAAAACATTTTGCATCTGAATGAATTCTCTGTCAAATTGACAACTAATTGGAAATAGTACAAGTTACGACACAATTTTTATTGGAATGGACTACTGGAAGTAAGATTTATTTGAACGCATTTTATAAATAAATGTTTCGTTTTGGTTTGTCAATGCACTCCTTATGTATGTATATTTCTTTATTTATTCTGATTTGTTTCTTCACTTTAATTATAACATGTAGAAATTTTCTTGTTAAACACTTTTAGTTAGTTAAGTTAGTCTTTTTGTAATAAGTTAGAAGTATGTTGAGTAATGCAAAAAAGGGCTAATCATATAATTAAAGGAACGTTCATGATTTGGTATGAATATGAGATTGGCCTTTCTTTCGTTTTCCTACATATTAATATAGTTGTTTTTATATAGTGGTTGTCGTGAAGATATGCAAATTGGCACAAACAATATGGCTAAAAGAAAAATATTTTAGTTATCCATCCCCAAAATAAATTCGTTCACATTGTTCTTAAGTATTTTTTGTAGTTTACCATACCGTCTGGTGCGTTTTTCAATGTTTCAATCATAATATTGATATTAAGTTAGGATTTATCCAAAAAACAAATATTAATTCTTGGAAATTAACACATCGAAAACCGTAAAAAGCTTTGAGGAAGTTTGGGTCGGCAATGTTTTTTGTTTCTTTCTATTAGGATCATCTGCATTTATGCATCAAGTGCATCGTTAAAATTAAATTTATTCGCTGACAATAATCCTTTTGGGCTTTAAAGATTCTGGTTTTTTTATAAATTGAGTGCATTATCATTACTTTTTGCCCGTTTTCTTGCACCAGATGCATATCTGTTCTTGACACTTTTACTATTTGAAACGAACTATTATCATATAATTAAAAAGAATATTAGTTTTTAGTCAATAAAGGTGTAATATAACTGTTTAGATTAAATTGACAACAATGCTTTTGTTAAAAGTCGTAATAACAAGTAGAAATATTTTGTGCGTAACTTAAACGAGATGTAAATTTGATTTGGATATTACGGCCTACATTTAATATTTGTTTTTATCTCATTACTTTATTAAACGCTTTTATACCAAAAGATATAAAACATTTAAGTTCTGTTTTGTAATTAATAAAAAATGTTGATCGAAAAATGAATCTATATATCTGTATATATATATATATATATGTACAGGGGAAAAGTTGATAACGTCTTAAGTGAAAGAATATGAGAGCTGTCAAAATTCTGTCTACCTTATTAATTTTGCATTATTATATTTATTTGATATAAGATGCTTCTCTCTGAAAGTATCTATATTTAAAAATGCCATGAATGTTATTTTTGTTTATGAATTTAAAAATGCCATGAATGTTACTTTTGTTTATGATTAAGGAATTGAAGTATTCTACGGTGGCGTGTAGGAGTTATGGAGGCTTGTTGCGATAAGTATACTTCGGTGTTTGTATTTTCGCCTTGTGTTCTATTCTTTCAATAGGTTACTCACTACTTTGCGACGTTATTGAATAGTTTAAAAAATCTCTAAAAACCTTCATTAAGAATTTTTACAGTCCTGCATAAAAATTACCCCCTCAACGCCATAAATTAATATTAATATTGACATGAAATAAAATGAAGTATAAAATTTACAATGTTTCTGTTTCCTTTTGAATTTTGAATGAATTCTTATATGAAAATTTTGCCTGCGATAAAACCTACGACATAGTCATTGGTCTGGCTTTACATACTGAACTTTCCCATATCTCAATATTTATTTCAATTCTTTTAAATGCCTTCTCAATTATTTTTGGTCAAATGAGTATACTAACACTCTGCAAAATTCAATGTCATAATGTTTATTTTTCGATCTTTTAGGTAAAAGCAATCCTATTTTATCAATTTCGGTTTTTTATCGCTAGTAAGTGGTTGATATTATATGATTTCGTCAAAATAACTCGAAAATGAGTAGATTTAGGTATAGGAAGTAAAATATTTAATTTTTTTTCAGTAGACTATGCAGAAACAATTAAAAGATAGAAGTTGCTATTTAGAAACAAGGATTTTGGGAACATTCAGCATAACTTTTTGAAATGTATTTATGGAAGTATCTTGTGAATTAAAAGACACAAATGTTTAACACGAACATGCATTTGTCTAAATTTCAGAAAGAAATTCTCAAAGCCAGTGAAGTTTATGACCTATGGAATGTAATGCCATTGAAACTATTTTTAAAATAGTTATCCAAAGAAATCATATAGGGCATTCTATTAAGAAAAAATCCGTTTTCGAGTTAGTAGAATATATTATGAAATTAAAAATATTTTTAGAAAATACATCCATATTCCGTATTGGGCGCTAAAATTTCAGAACGCTAATTTCACTACTTTTAGAGATACTTTAGTATCATAGTGAATGTGTATACACACAATCGCCTGTCTCAGAACCGTCTTTGGCAAAAACGGGGCCTGGTGTAAAATAGTTTTGCGGGGCCTTTATGCCTTTATGCAAATGTTTAGAGACAAACAAATCCAATACAAATCATTGAAAAGCGAAGGTTTCAACTAATTCATTTTTAGTTGATATTATTTTATTCTAAGAACATTTTATTGTGTATGTAGACGCGGAGCCTGGAGCAGCCGCTCTACTCGCTCCACCCAAAGACGGCCCTGGCCTGTCTTTGTAAAGAAACTGGAGTTTGGGTCTTTATTTTTGCGTTAGAAATTAGTTATGTTTATTTAATCTGATGAAAGTCATACATACATTAGCAGTAGATTAGGTGAATGATTTCTTTTACTCATCTTGATTGGTTATTATCAAATTGAAATATATTCCTTGCTAAATAAATAAAGAAATGATTTGCTCAGAAGAATTTATACATACATTCTAGAATGTCTAAATAAATAGGTCTTAATCCAAGTGTAATTGCAAGTATAAGGTTTGAGGTGTAGTTTATAGATGTCGCTACAAGTATCGATAAGCAACTCTCCATATAAAAATCAAATGAAAGAAAGCGATTACTTATTAAAATACTTCGGTTTCCCAGTAGCTAAAATTGTAAACATCTATAACATTAGAATTTTATTTAGAAAAGACATCTCTTTCATCTCTAGCGCTACCACTTTATAAAAGTTATGTTGCTCAGTAATACAATCACGTAACAAAGGTAGAAAGCATTCGATGTTCTTGGCATAATAGCTGGAATATCGTCAGCCCGTAACATTTAAAAATAAAATCTCGTTGAAATAATAGTTCCTACAAAAGGTCAGGGCCTGACTTGCATATTTTATGCGATTGTATACCTGAGGGCCTTTACTTGTCTGTATTATGCCGCTAAGACGCTTACTTGAATAAAAGTATTGAACTAGAGGTCATTATTTTGCAGAAGGCCGATAAAAACGGCAATTTCAGTTTCATGAATAGCGACCAAAACAACTAAGGTTTTTATTGCGCTTTGAAAAGTCGATACTACACGCGTCGACATTGTTTTACTGACAAAGCTTGCAAGCTAATGTCACATCTTTCGTTCGACGATAATTAGTTCTCTTTTTTGCGCGAAAATCGTATAGTTTTATGTGAGTGCGGTTGGTTACATTAAAGACTGTAGTATATAGAGATACAACGCTATGTGGAAGAAAGGACGGAAGCTTATGTTTTGGAAGAACAAAAAAACAGTAAGTTACTCTTTTTTCGAAAGCTTACGCATTATTTTGTGATCGATATGTTGAAGTAGTATTTTTAATTGGAATGTTTTCTGTTTTATAAATGAAAATGTCAGTAATGAACAGATTTCACGTGATTAGCTTATTAGGTAGCTGCTAATTATAGTTTATTGGAAGCAAACAGAAATATATATGTATATGTATAGATATTGTAGATAGAAGTTAAATCGTGGTAGAAAGTATCTTTTACTTCTTTCACTTAAAGTTGTCTCCTTTTGTATTAGATGATTAATAACAGAACCCATTATTCAACGTTTTTAAAATAGGAAAATATTTGTTCAGTTAATTTAACTTTTTTAATAAATATCATTTTGTTAAAAGGAAAGCCGAAATTGAACGCATGAGAGTAATTTACCAAAAAAGATGTAATTTATTTTTACAAATATTTATAAGAATTTGACTGAACTAACAATGTTATCCTCAATTTTCCTTGTGAACATAGATCTCGTTTTCTCTTCAATAATTCGTTAAACTTGGTAAATAAAAATCCGGTCATTAATCTACTGTTGTTTGCTATAAAAGTAGCAAAGTTTTGGAAATAGACAGGTTCACAACCATGAAATTTATCAATATAAGATACCAACTGGTTGTAATGCTTTTATTTGTTTGTTGATTAAAACTATATCACTCATACATAAACCATTTCTTATTATTCTACTCTATTACACATCATCCTCATCTATGTCCATTCGCACCTTAAAATTCAGTATGGCTCTTATGGGAAATGCGAACGCGATTGCCATATTTTGTCAAAATTATATTCTAAATATATCTTAAACTACAGTTGGCTATATGAAGAAGTGACAAATGAAACCTAATCAATATTTCTGATACATGTTTATTATAGTATTACGTTACATGACAGTATTTAATGTAAATATTAGGAGTTATTTTTATATTTTACAAATTATACGAAAAGACTTTTATTAAAATGAGGACAAGGTTTTTCAAGTTAAAGTAGAATAGCTGAAACCAATAAGTAAAACTTAAATAAGAATTAAAAAAAGAATGTCACTAATACAAAATCGCGCAATTCTGCCCAGGTTATAAAGGGATGTACATAAATAAACTCTCTGTCAATAGAAAGAGAGGATAACATTCCATAAGAGCCATACTAAATTTCAAGGTGCGAACGAACTGTATAAACTACAGCCTATAATGTTTATCCTAATACCAACTTCTGCATAATAAATAAATAAAAATAATCTGTTGCTTTGAAATAAACTGGAAATTCATTCCTAAATGTTATTTTTAGATACTATGAATACTTAAAAATGATTGGTAACTTGATTTCACATATACTCTACTTATAAAAATAGTAAAACGCAAAAATATTTCTGACTTGCCGCATTAAAAAACAACATTAACAATAAATGGTTCTATAAACAGAAATGAATGGATTTGAATATTCCTTTCTGGATTCCAGTTTGAGCCATAGATATGAGATTAGTAATAATAGAGTCCAGATAATAGAGGCATACTCAAACCGTGGCCTTATTAAGATACTATATAACGTGGTTGATAAATTTATATCAGTAAAGGATAGGCAGTTGCAAATAAAACCTGCAATCTTGTTGATGCTCCACCCATATGACATAAAACGGAACCTTCTATCAAATGTGACTCCCAAACATTTTATTTCTTCAACTCGTTCCAGGTCTAAGTTTGGCTTGTAACCATGTAATATGAGAGGCTCCTTGCTAGCAAATGTTACTATTTTACACTTCTCCACGTTCAAGGACGATTTGTTATTGTTACACCAAAGAAAATATTTAGAAGATCCAATTGAAGTATGATGCAAATATCAATGTTAAAAAACAATTTTAAGAGTAGCTTCTTATGCTATGTTGGTATGCATTATAACTAGAGACCGGATTATATGCACTTTGCATATAATCCGGTCTCTAACTATAACAATTAATAGTCCTAAGTTGGATCCTTACAGTACCCCAGATGTGGCTATATAACTGTTAAATTCAGAACCGTTATACAAGAGATAATAATAAGTAGTTACCTAAGAAGGCGAATTAACACTACCAACGGCATCCATGAAAAGTTTCATTTTCAAGTTTGCACTTCCCCTTTTTGCTTTCGCTGTAACATATCTATTAAATCGCTTAGTATTTAAATACACTGAATTACATATTTTCGTAGTACATAGAATATTTTCCAAATGAAGCCATTCTTGCATATCACTTTTCTTCTTTCTTTCGCTATGATATGGTATCTTATCCACGACAACCTCAAAGTCGCGAGGTAGCTTAGACAAAATATCTTAAAACCGTTTCTAAAAAAAAACTGTTAATCCCTTTGCTCCAGTCAGCAGTTTTCTTACTTTAAAATATTATGCACTTCATCTTCCAGGAGATTTGCACTCAAAAGATATATGAAAACAATTAGCCTTTGTCCCTTTCCACATGGATTGTTATAATAATTTTCGATTTTTCAGTCACTATGTATATACACTTTATTTTAAATTTGGGATAACTAATTTTAACATTTCAAATTCATTTAATGCTCTGATTCGACAAAACAGTTATTATTAGAGACCGGATTATATGCAAAGAAAAATTGGAATATATGCGCATATATATGCATGGATTTCTGGGAAAATATGCATAAAAATTGCGACAATATCCAAAATTTTTACATAAAATAAATAAAAACAGAAATTTAAACATGAACTTTATTGCACAAAATTCTTTTACAACATATTTCTAAGCCAATTTATGATTAAATGTTTTTCAAAATTGTGTAAAAGAAAGTTTTGTCTTCTATCAGAATACATGTTTCGAAATAGAAAAGCTTCTTTCAACATCCACAGATGTAATTGGTGCATTTTTTAACTTTCCAATACATTCTAAACTAAAATTAAAGTCGAAATCGTTTACCGTTTCACCTTCCAAAATGTTCTTAACTTTCTTCAATTTCAAATACCCCGCATTTTTATTTATGACTTTTTTAAATTTATCATATATAGAACTACCTATTGTACCCTTAACCTTCTTACATAGCATATCAAATTCGTCTACAATTTCGACTGACTCCGAGAGCAATATCCCTTGCGTTTCTAGTTTACGAATGGAACTTGAAACAAAGCTATAATTTGACTTAATATACAAAAGGTTTCGTAGCAATTCTGTTGATGTTACTATCCTTTTACAGTTTTCTACAGCAATGCAGTCAGTAGTGATTTAAAGAATTACATTTTTTATTCCTTCAAAATTATCGGCGTAAAAAATTGCAGCGTCTAACCATGTACCCCATCTCATAATAATCGGTTCAAGAGGCAACTTAACACCGGGAAGTCGCTCCTTATAAAATTGGATTCGTAAAGGTGCTTTTAAAAATACTTTTTGACATAGCTGATTAAATCATTAATCAAAGGAAATTGATTCTTGATGTCTTCGGCTACATGATTGAACCCATGAGCTAAACAATTGATATGAATAATGTTACTATAAAAAAATTTTAAATTTTGCGCGGCTTTTATCATGTATGGTGCAGCGTTGGACAACATTAGTAACATATTTTCATAAGGTACACTTCCAGGTAAAAAGAAATTTGATAAACCTCCTTGAACGAATTGTGCAATTGTCACATTATTCGTTTTTTGAAGTTCTTTACAATAAATTAAATATGATTTATCTACATCTTCATGAAGAATTCCTATTAACAAATGGGCAATATAATGGCCACACTCATCCGTACTTTCATCTACCATGATATAAATAAAATTATTCCCTACCAATTGTTGAAGTTCTGCCATTGTTTGCTGGTAACAAGATGTGACATAATTTTTTCGTAAGGTACTTTCGTCAGGTATATTATGTTTGCAATATTTTTGCAGAAATGATTTCAAATTAACATTGTTTAATCTTGCTAATGGTATGTTAGACGAAATTAATGCGTCATACAGATCCGTATTATATTCTTCTTGTTCTGAGTTTCGTGAAGTTGATGCTACACATTGATATATAGATTGCTGCACACATGCTGATCGCTTTAGTTTTTCACATTTTCCAATATGTGATGGAGCTTTAGCGTGTTGATCAATCAGGCACTTTCTCTCACAAGACACCTACCACAACAATTGTCATTTTATATCAAAAGTTGAAGACTTTAAAACAATTGTAAAGCTTTTAGTAAAATTAAGCTTATCAGTTTACTGCAGGCTCGACAAAATATTTTGTCGCCATCCTTTACCAGTTCAGGATACGGCTTAACCCATAAAGAAATTTTGTTCGCTATACTCATTATATGCACACACAGTATTTAAAAACGTAACATTCTGTTTCGCTTAAAGGTATTCAATGAATAAATAGTTTGTTTGGGAATTAATAATAATAAAACGTATTTACCACATGTCTTCTGCTAGGGGAAATAAAACACGTACAGTTTTTGGAAAAAAGAATAACAGAAACCAATGTAAAGGATTTATCGTTCTGAGAATTATCCGTTGTCGATCGACATTAGGAATTTTTACTAATAGAAAGGATAAGAAAAAGCCTAAATATCCAATATATGCAACTTTTGTAAAAATATGCATAGAAATGCCTAAATGTGCAACCACTAGGTAGCGCTAATTAACTTCAATTAGTGCAATACGTCTACATATAGACTATAATTAAAGATGTGCAAAGAATAAAATATATGCACTTTGCATATAATCCGGTCTCTAGTTATTATACTAAAATTTGATAGAACGTATAATAACCGTAATTTATTAAATTTATATATACGAATGAAAGGTTATATACGTTATACGTGTAATATATTTAACTTACTATATAAATATTTATTTCTCCCGAACAGCAACATAATGCATATTTCGGTATATGTTATCTATGTTTTTAAATTTCTGTACTTTTCTTTTCTAACCAAATAACGAAGATGAAAATTGAAACGAGTTAAAAATGGTTAATAAGTTGAGTAATAAAGCGTGGAAATTAAAATGTGTATTGCTTGCTGTTATGCGCGCCTTTAGCAAATGGCTTACATATATTACGGGTTGTAATAAAATATATTTCCCACACTTCCCCTTACTTGGTAATTTAGTACATGAGAAAACAGGAAAAAGACATTCCATACGAAGAGAAGAGAGATAAAATGCTAGCAAATGCAGACAATAAAAAAAGAAACAAAGCCGTAAGGGAAATACTAAAATTGTTTTCGTCTGCAAGTCTAGATTAATTTTGTTCGTTAAAATTAGAAGTATATTTTTAAGAACGTAATGAAATCGGAAATACTATTCTTTTTTGTTTGTTGAATGCTAATGGTATGATGAAACATCAAACAGACTCATATAGATAAGGCAAGATAGAAATAGGGTACACTTATTAACATTTTACTCATTACCTATAAATGGTTGCGTAATATGAAAGAATGTGCGTGTGTATATAAAATTGATACTAATAGGATGTATTTCAGATTATCCCCTGTTTTGCAATTTTTATGTACATAAATAGGAATATAAAATAGTATTTTTACAATGAATCTTTGTATCTATTGTATAGTAATAACATGATCTCAAATCAATATTTAGTCAGTATAAAATATTTATGGATCACTTATTGTTTGATTTCCGTTTAAAAATACATACCTTTGTTTCAAGATATAGTGCAGAATTTAAGCTTCTACAGTAGCATGAACGCAGCAGGTGGTATACAATAAAACTTATCGATATAAGACACGCTACAGGATCGTATTATCGAAAGCATTTGATTATATATAATAAAAGTATAAATGTACGAGAGATGCTTCCAAAATTCGGGGAATTGCGTTCTAATTAAATTACGCAGAACATATAGGCAATGCTACTGGTGATAGATATGTCTTGACATATTTATGCAGCTATCCAGTGCAATATCTTTCAGTCTGATTAAGATGTTGGATATATTCAACGTTTGCAAGAAATATTTGATTAGTCTGCAGAATCTAAAAGTACTATATATCGGTGGATTGATCGTTTTAAAAGTGGTAGAACATCATCAGAACATCATCGACAGAAAATCAGTGGAAGAAGATGATCTATGTAGTAGTCGCCCGAACACGTCGTTAAATAAAAGAAAGATTACTATCATGGAGAACCTACTGAAAGAGGACAGGCGAATGACTATTTCTCAAACTACGCCTAGGAATAGGTACACGACAACTTCATGGCATCGTACATGATTATTTGGGCATAAGCAAAATTTCCGTCCGCTGGGTGCCGAGGCAGTTGGGACCGGAGCGGAAACTTAATAGGTTTCACATTTGTTGTAGAGAGCTGTTGGTCTGTTATGATGACGAATAGTGGCAACGATAATAACCACTGACGAAACATAGATTTCTTATTTCAGTCCTAAGACGAAAAGTCAATCCAAATGATGGCGTAAACCCGAATGAGAGCCTCTACTTAAGGCGCCTGCAATTCCGTCTATTGGAAAGGTAATCCTTACTGTATTCTGGGATTATGAAGGGATTATGTTATGGATTATCTGCTGAAAGTTACAACAATTAATGCAGAATATTATTCTTATTTATTATCCGGATCACTGTGCCAGAAATTTGTCAGAAAACGGCCTGATAAGTTGCGTCCATTATTGCAATAGGATAATGCCAGACTGAACACCGCAAGGAAAATGAAGGGTGTTTTGAACGATTTACAACGGAAGTTGTTTCCGCATTCACCTTAAGTGATGTAAAACGTGCCGAAAATAGGTGGATTGAGGAGACATCGAAAAAGTATTTTGAGGGCGCTGCAGCATCTCTAATAGACGTTTGTGAGACATATAGTAAGGGGTCCCCTTACTATATGTCTGACCGCAGACGCATAGTCTAAATAGGATCTGATGAGAGGATAGTACATAGGTTTCAATACACTTTCATTGGAAAATTGTCTGCAGTTAAGTACAAGAAAACCAAGAAATCTTCTAGCTGTGTGTGTGATGTGTTAAAAATATGTTGTGCAAAGTTAAGTTGCGTGTCAAAAAAATTCCCAAGTCCTTAACAAGTTCAACACCTTCAACAACCACTTGATTAAACTCGTAGTGGAAGATAATGGTCGTATATCAGCGAGTGAAGGAAATCACTTCGCACTTGATATTAAGGGTTATGTTTTTTAACGTGCACTATCTAGATATGTTTATAAGATCGCCCTGCAGGAAGTTACAATCCTCAAGACTAGACACTTCACGGAACAATTTCAAATCATCAGTGAACAATAAACCATGAGATGAAATATGGGTTGTTATATCATTTATAAATGAAATAAAAATTATAGGGTTAAATATGCAGTAATACTGAAACAAACGTAATATCGCGATTATGTTTCTTTTGAATAATGTCATTTAAACAATCTGGAATATAAGAATTTTCAAAGAAAATGTTATTTTCATTTAGAAATTCTTGAATAGTTCTCTTGTTATTGCTGCGGTTAGATATCTTCTTTCGAGAGACTATGGCCAGGAGTCAAGAGCTATGACGATATTTGTATTTAAATTTGGTATTAAATTATTTTCAAACCAACCTTCAATCGAATAATGATGCCGACATGTCTTCGTGGTAATCAAATGAACATTTTTTATGCTTTTTGCAGGCAATAACACAGCTCATTGAGTCCAACTATTTTTACATCCGCAATATTATAACTCATTTGTCTTTAGATGTTCATTTTTATTGCCTTTGGCATCATACCGACTTGGTCGCCATTATGAAAAGCAACTATTGAATCAGTTATAATATTTTTTTCTAATTTGAGGACGAATGGACGAGTCGTCAATTCATGAATAATGTGAATACGTAGTTGGTGGACTCTTCTATATTACTTCACCAAGATTCATAATATTCTTTTGTTTCACACATCGACATTACTTTGTATCGAAAACGATCGTATTCAGTTTGCTTAAAAGGAAAACAGTTATTACTGTAATTTTAATAGTTGTGTAAACTAACTTTGAAAGGTATTGTTACAGTATTTTCGTTTTAAAGCCTTCTGCAAATCAAGGCGAAATATTCGGAGCAACAGCGAAACCTTTGTTTTGCGAAATTATGATTATAAGTGCATATTGTCAGTCTTGATGCGTCTTATCGCGCGGAAATTACAAGAATGCAAGAAAAAAGGATAAAGTATGCGAAGAAATTGCGCGCTAGTTATACGAAAATCAATATCGAACCATGTTCCGCCTTGTCGGAGTTCAGCAAAATTCTTGAGGTTTAAATTTATTTTTGAACCTCCTTACCTTCATTCCTCTTGAAAAGAATTAATATCTGCGTATTACGGAAAAATAGTAATGGAGTTTCAAATTATATGTTCTGCTGCAAATATCAAATTGGTTCTTCACTGCCAAAGAAAAAAAAACACATTATGAATAAATTTATTAAAAAGTTTTCCTTCAAAATAAAAAATACCAAATAAACCACATATTATAATTTGATAAATTAAAAAAGAATGGGAGACATACAAAATTAAAATGTGAAACAAAAGCAAAAACATCCATTAACAATTTATAACCATATCGTAAAACTTTAAGAAAAATATTTTTTTCTTGCATTTGCTTCTGCAGAAACCGTTATAACGATCTCCTTGTCTATAGGAGCAGCTTCTGTTTCGATAGCAAGAAGATCGAGTTGACTTAATCTGGCTTCTGATATAGTGGCTCCTATTTGATTTTTAATAGTTTTTAATGTGGAAAATGACTGTCCTGCAGAGGCTACCGTAACAATAAAGATTAGAACAATGTTATCGGGGTCAATGCATTAGGAAAAGTAGATGCGCAGTATAATTTTAAACCAGAACATTTTCAAATGCCAAAACATCTGTGTATTTTTCAATTTCAGTCTTTAATGTAGGTTGAGACAAAATTTAATTATAAGCATTATATAAGATATATTTTTTGTTATGCTGACACTTTCAATTCTTCTATTTTTGTTTTAGTAAAGGGTAGGAGCAGAGATAAATTCAACATTTTCTAAACTGTTTTTAACACTTCCGACTTTATTTCGCTCTTCCTTTTTATTAGTAGTATAACCGACAAAACTACATATACACTAGAGTGACAGAATAAAATAGACACCTACTAATTAAAAAAAAGATTCTATTCTCGTTATATATACAAAATATTTTAAAATTTTTAAATTAGACTAATATTTTGTCGATCCACCTTTACTTGCGTGAAGTGCTGCGAGTCGTCGTGGCATAGAATCTATTAAATGATTAATGGTGTCTTCTGGAATATTTAACCACTCTTCTGTAACAGCTGCCACGAGTTCTTCCTTATTGCTGGGTTTTCGGGGTCGTTTCGCCATATTTGTCTGGATTATGTGCCAAACATTCTCTATCGGATTCATGTCTGGTGATTGGCCTGGCCATGGTAAAATCCGAATCCCCTGTTCCTCTTTCCATGTGGTTGTTGTTCTTGCTATGTGGCAGGGTGCTCCATCCTCCATAAAAGTGGCGTCTTCTTTAGATAAAATGGCGTTGTCGAATATCGGTAGTAGTCCTTCTGTTAATGTTTGGATATATTTTGCCGCATTTATATTTCCGTCGCAGATTACTAATTGCGATCTTCCACCATACCATATCGCGCCCCACATCATGATGTTCACACCGCCGTATTTCACCGTCTGATGCAAAAATGTGTCGTCCAGTTGCTGTGACGAACGTCTCTATACCCACGTACGACCACTATCACTGAATTGGCAGTATCTGGTTTCATCTGAAAAAATTACGTTCGCATTTCGATTGCCCAAGCCATTCGGCGCCGTTTTTGAAACGCTGTAAGGAGAGGTTTTTTCTTTGCCACCCTTTTATATATCCGCACACTGTGGAGGTATCGCAGAACGGTGCGCTGACTTTTCTGTGAAGTTGCCGCAAGCTCAGCTGTGCTTTTTCGCTGTTCTCTTAACACTTCGCGCACAAGCACCCTTTTACTTCTTTCGGAAGGTCCGGCACGACCTGGTCTCGGCTCCACTGTTGTCTTTTCCTTTCGTTTAAATTGTGTAATCACACGGTTAACTGTGGACAACGGAAAATTTACTTATTTCACGTTGCGAAACGCCGCGTTCGCTCTGGCCAACGATGCGACCCCGGGTGAAGTCGCTAATATCACTCTAACCTTGTAAGCGAGGCATAGTTGTAACGATACTAAACTATGACGAATTCCTTCCGATACATCTACCCCTACCCTAATGACAAGAGAAAGTTCTTAATTCGTTCTTAGAATTTAGCTGTTTACATATTTATACCGCTTTACCTGAGTGTCTATTTTATTCTGCCACCCTAGTGTATGTAACGTTGTTTAATAGCTACCAAGGAGTTTACTCGACAGCTCCATGTAATTGTTGATATAAATAAATAAATTCGAGTGTTTGATGTTTAAACAAAAAAAAACTTACTACAAAAATACTTGATACGTGTAATTGAATCATTACTTGTTAAGTTCAAATTATATGCTATACAATGGATATAAATGAGATTTGGTTAAATATAACATTTGCAATGGACCAAAAACAATTTTCAAGAGGTGTCTTTCTTTTATAAATTGAATATATTATAAGAGCACTTCTTTGATTTAAGTAATGCTTCACTATAAATTAAAGCTGACTCTAACAATATAAATTTGGTACTTTCTTCATCTTTTAAGGCGAGAATTGAAAGAGGATGTTCCTTATCTAATAAAGTGTAGATACTCGCAAACACTGCCATAAAATTGACGTTTTATTTTGACGTGTGATTGGGATAAACAAATTGGTCTAAACGCAATCAATACGAAATGCTGCGAATATTTTCTATTGGTTTGGTAGAGCCTTAGGTCTTCATGTATGCAACTCTTTATACCTTTCACAGAGCCTTGGTCGACATTTTTTCAGTTCCATTAATTAGACTATTTTGTTAAATGGTTGCCTATACACTGTATACTATTTAATGGCAATAGTAATAAAATAGTCTAATAATCTTTATTCTTGGGATTACAATGAGATTTACCTTTGATTGCGGCAAATACAAAATACCTGGAATTTAGTGTTTTTCTTTTTTTAAATTAAAAAAGAAAAACATTTCACTACTACATTAACGCTTTATTACGATGTCTAAAAACAACGTAGATGTATTTGATACAATAAAAGTAGAAAAATACTAAAGGTCACTTATGTTTCTTGGAAACAGTAAATTCTAAGCATGACATTCATATTTTAGTGCAAAATATAGTTCTAAAATAGATTATGAAAAAATACGGCGTTTGTATAAACGCTCCTATATATGTATTATTTTCAACAATTTGAGTTCTGAGGGAAAATACGTCAATTAGTGCACAATATTACTTCATCAGTAACAATATAGATGCGAATAGTACGAAAGCTTAATGGAAACTAAATTTTCCATTATATTAAAATGCCCGTGTCGTCTATTTTCATATTTTGAATAAACAGTTGCGAAAAACTGCTCTTTATGTAATCCGTCTACCTGAACGTGCCTGATCTGGAAAATCATTTTTGATATATTAATGGCAGTCCATTACGTACATACAGAATACTACAGAGGAATTATAATTTATCTCGTACATACTGTTTAATAATACAAATATTTTGATAGGGATAGAGAAATAGTTTCTTTGAATAACTTCCAGTTATGCAGATGGGAACTTATGGCAGGTAGTGTATGTGGAGATAGAATTGTTTTCCATTCAAGGCTGGTATAACTGTCGTTTAATTAAATCTATCAACTTTTTGATGGAGCATTGCATATTGTCTTGTATATTTAAATTCTTATGGATGAGTGGATTCTAAAAAAATATAATATTTAGTATTGAATGATAATACCTTTTTTATATATATCGTTATTGCATATTATAATAGTGTTTAGATACATCTCGTCTCCTTTGGTTTTATTTCTTGGATTTTCCAAATTTCGTTTTGGGTCGACATGTTCATGCGTTTTCGATTTTGCAGAGGTTCCAAGTTTTGAAACGTGTGGCTATGCCTTTGATTCTCTTCCAAATTCTCCTAAAGGAATATCCCTGTTTAGTGACAGAATTGCATTAACTTCGGTATTAAAACAAACTTTACTATTGCTTTTGGGGATTGTATTATTCACTTCGATAAGTAATAAACAACATGCAATTTAGGTAATGTAGGAACAGGTTACGCGTGTTAAATTGAACGTGTACAATATCGCAGCTGCCATGATATCTAAATACCCAGAGAGCTCTAACATCCAAGTAACTTTAAAGAGTAAGACAACGGTAGTCATTTTGGAATAATTACTACTAAGTTATCTATGTGCCGCAGTTAATAGTAAGTCTTGGAGAGGAATAAAATAAAATAGAGAACGTCGCTTTTTCAGCAAGAACAGGAAGAAGAGTATCTAAAAATAGATATTAATCATGTTTTAAGATTATACGTAACGAAGCACTTACATCATAAAAGAAAGAATAAGGTAGAAATTCCTCTATCATCGTCGCTGACTCCTCGTATGAGCGGACATGTTGAAATTGAATCGTACGGAGAAAACAAATAAATCAGACTGTGAGTAGTGGAAATTAAGAAAAAGTTTGAATTTAAAATTTATCAAACAGAAACGTTTAAAACGAAACTGATTTTTAGTTTGTTAGCGATTGGCACGGGTTCCTTTTACTATAATAGAGAATTTGATTCATATGGCAACAATATAATCTTTCTCATCTCCTAAGAATTTTTGGATGTCAACATTTCATTTTTCCATTTCCTGTGTAAATTTGCAGTAAGATCGCACGAAGATATTTCGGCTTTGATATATATATATATTTCTTACATTGAGGTCTTTTCTTATAATATATATTGTTTTGGTTTGTTTTTGTGTCGCTATATAAGAATTTTTATATCGTTTAATAACGTAAGAATATTTTACAATTTTTGTTCAACGTTCCACCTTAATATGCAACCATAAATTTATATAATATTGCAGGCTCTTTTCATATAGTGTTATTAACTTTTAACTGGTTCTTAAATATATTTTGTCGATAGGCTTATATCGTTGCTACATGTATTGGCGACATAGTTATGTCGCAATTTTAGCAAAAAAGAGCGGCATTAGTAAGTGGCTTAGTTTAGGTAACATTAAAATCCTCGTCTCTGTTAAATTATGTAAAAGATTGTTGTGATGTAAAGTTTACTTTATGGAATTAGACATTTCTCTATAATTCGTAAGCTCAAGATTTAAAGTTTGAAACTGTAGCAACAATGTAATTTCTTTAAGGTATATTTTTTGCTTGAAAACTTTGAATTACTTTGAATACCAAAAAGAGATACTAGGACCAATTAACTGGTCCAGTGCAAGAATTAAATACCTTCACTATTTTATGAAAAAAGGTTTCTTGTTTAGAATTTTCTATTTTCTAATATTTTGTTTCGTTAGTGTCTTAGATATTACTAGTTCACGGCCCTATCACACATATTTTACTGTGAGATAATGCGATATCTTGTTTAGATACCTTGCGCCGTACTTCAACTTTGCAGGAAGGACAACGTTAAGCGTTAGTAGATGGTAAAAACGTGTATTTTGAAAAATATGAGTCGAACAATATGTTTTATTGCAAGGAATCGGATAATTCTATTTTCAGGCTGTACAATTATTGTGTACACGTTGGTAGCACTAGAGGAAGTTATTTTTATAGTGACGATGAGACAGAAGAGATGAAAGCGCAAAATGAACGGATTAGGTTTTTATCACTTTTCTAATGGTTTTGTTAGACACGAAGTTAGACATATTTGTTTTCGGATAGTGCCCTAAACAAAAATTACATGTTAATCCAATTTCTATTCAGCATCGTATCATTTGAAAACTTGTTAATATTTCAGCCAATTTTCTTTAAGGCCACCGCTATTTGTCCTGTAACAAAAGCTTTGGTGCTTTAAGAAGAAAGCATGTGATCAAAGTTGACAAACTCATTCATGAAGTTTAAAATCATAAATATTGCTCAAAAAATGATTATAAGCTAAAAAAGAAAAAATATATAAGTGTAGATGATTTAAGTATGACTAATTTTGGGGATAGCTAGTTTTTGGATTAGACCCTTCAATTGCCCCCTTTATGATTTTTTTAAATTAGAAAACGGGTGAATTTACAGGAATAAAACGAAATGTATACCTTCGTTGTGTTAGTTAAGTATTCCCAAAAACGTATTTATCTATAAATCCGAGGTCAACTACGTTACAATTTAATAT
Organism: Trypoxylus dichotomus; assembly: GCA_023509865.1. NCBI lineage: Eukaryota > Metazoa > Arthropoda > Insecta > Coleoptera > Scarabaeidae > Trypoxylus > Trypoxylus dichotomus. The sequence continues at coordinate 37,582,149 of CM042074.1, read as the reverse complement.
ATAATTACCAAAGCACTAAAATTATAAAATCGATATAAATTCCATTCAAAATGATTGGAATAAATATTTGTCGACGATGCTAATTTATAGTCGTACATGAGTCATCAAATTATAGAAATGTTAAGCCTACAAAATACCGTCTATGTTTTACACTAAAAATTTTGATTAATCGAAGAGAGGTTGCCTCGCATATTGATAGGTTGCCACCTGCGCTTATGACAGTGTCTACACAGAAAATAAAAACACTCTCGATGTAAACAAAGGACGTATGTAAATATAGAAATGACCAGTTCCACATAACGACCTACATACATACACGGATTCAGTCGAAAAATAATCGACCAAAACGAATGTTGTGACGTAAGAGAACCCGTTCATCGGACAAAAGTTGAATATTGTTGCATGCAGTCAGGCACGGACTAAATTAGAATAGTTATCTTTGTTGCTGACACAAACATTTCTAGGTAAAAAATGAAAAAGCAAAATCTGGAGTTGTACTAAAGTTTCGTTTGCAGCAATACCCAAAGGAATATGTTTTCGTTTTATAACTTGATATGTATATGTTATTGTTACAAATAAGTTAGTATTAATAATTACTGCAGTGTCGGTTGATTAACTGTTTTAGAATCAATTTATTGCAAGGAAGTGGAATGTTATTAAAGTCACGTATTAATAAAAACCGCACGTGTATACAGTTAATGAAATATGTTTACGCATACAGTATTCAGAAAATACACGGAATACATTCTATTTATTGTTTATTACGTCTGCTATTTATAATTCACGGTGATAAGTAGAATTTAAAAAAAAATATTTTTTTACTTAACGTAACCCGCAACTGCATTTTATTTTATCATCAAGAAATTGGGTATACTTCAGATAATACTACTCATTTTAAGTACATATTTGCTTTAACTTTTGCAATTTTATTTTGAAAGTTATTTGCTTATTAGAAATACATGGAAAGACTGGGCAATCAGTATAATTATGTACAATATTGTTTCTCCGAAATGAGTTCTCGTGATTGTTGTAATAATAAGGCAAAGTCAAGAACAATAAATGAAATTAAGTAATTTGCATTCGAATATAAATGAAGAGGAGATATATTTATATCTTGTACAAATAAAAACTGATTTTGAAGACAGGTAAATTAGCCAATTAAGAGCACCCACCTTCGAAATTTACACTCCAATAGATATCTCGTACGAATTATAATTTTATAAAGTTTATGAAATTTGTTTTTCTTTATTACAAGCATCTTGTGAAGTATTGAGCTAACTGCTTTTAACAATTTAATATCAAGACATAATTAATTTGAAATCGTATAAAATATTTCAAACTTTCAAATCTTAAAATACTTCCACAGAAATACTATAATGGAGCATTTACGTTGACAGGTACTCCAACTTGTCATGTAACTGAAAAGCTATACAAACGCTGCACTTCTTTTGCGAAATGGGGAATTTTATTTTGTAATAGTTCGTTAGTACCAACCAGATTTCATATAAGATTACAAGTATTTGTATATAGCTTGTAATTTAATAACCATATATGACAAAGAATTTTCATCACTTCAACAAATTCTTTACCAAACGGCAAATGTGGAATAGGTAAAAGGCTTACATTAAATCAATTTGCATATATTGATAGGCAATAGACAGTAGCTTCTCCAAAGAATGAAAACATTTTGGAGGCACCTTAGCTACAGACAGTCGGAACTATATTTAAATGAAGTATTTGCTGAAGAAATTGAAGTATAATATATTGTTATGAGATATTATAAATGTTACTACTTCTGAATATTGAAACCCCTCGTTTTCTAACCGACCATTAACACACGCTTTCCTAACCGACATTGAATATAATGAGAAGGACTACATAAAACTCATTCGTTAATACCTATTAATTATAAATTGCGAAATGTACATCTTACAAGATTCTTATTTAGTACATTAGAATCGATAATAATGATACATAATAAAGCAAGAGAAATCGTTTTCGATTTTCGTTTTTACTGGATAAAATTAGCTAGATAGCAATCAGTAACCATCCGAAGATGTATAAAGTGGGCTATTTCTAATAATAAAACAAAATAATAACTTCCAAATCTATTTCCTAATATCGTGTTGGGTGAAATTGTTGTTTTGATTATGGATCTTCCAGATTCAAAAAGACATAAACCCAATAATTAAAAGGGAATCTTTGATATATTAAATATTTGTCTGAGACAAAACTGTTTCCAATTTTAACACTTCGTATTATAGTAATGAACAAGGTTTAATTATGTATGACCCCCTTAGCTCCTTACTAGCAGGAATATGTATGAATAATCGAGAATCTATTATTTTTAACAATCGACTAAGTAAAAATATCACCTTTGGGCACAGATACTTGGATGATGTGACATATTTGTTTTAGCACATATTGATGACCAAAGTGAATGCAATGCAAAACAAATTGCACGCAATAATAACTATAAATCTCAAATAGTTATAAAGACTTTATATAGGAAAACATACGACAGCATTATTTCAGGTAACTTAATTGGTAAAAATACACGAAGACACACTGGGATAAATTCTCCTTGGATGGAAATGGTGGCAGTATTCAGGGTAGTATAACCGTACAGACTATAATTTTCAGCTTTTCAGTTTGTCTCCCTGTATAACTCTAGCAACTAAAAAATTCCGCCATCGTCTCTTACAAATTTTGGAAATTTTATTCGTAAATAGAAAGTTAAATAAATGGCGTGAACATCTGCACATATGAGAAAAAATTAATTAGCATATCGATGGTTTGCTGGGAGTTTACCAAACAATAGAAATTTATCGCATTCATTTACAAAGTTTTCCAATTTGCAAAGTACATTTTCTATTTTTATCTTGGCATTGTTTTGCATTGTATGCCAAATTACTGAACGAATAGTTAATTAACAAATGGACTAGCCATATGACATATTCAAATCATTATAAAACTTTGATAAACTACTAACTGATTCATTGCCGAACTGTCTTTTTTCTGTAAAGAATACGTTCTTTGAGGAGAGGACTATTCGGAATTGTGGCTCAGTAAGTGCTACTATTAAAAGAAATTTTGCGGTAATAATTTATAAATCAGGAAAGAAATTTCAATCCATTATCAATGTAGTGGCTTTTCGAGAACACTCAATGAACACTGCAAAACTTCACGCAGAATTGAATCTATGGTAACACTTGACTTCCAATATTCATAGAATCTTAATTCGTGATCTCCATACTCTTTGAAGAGACCGGAAAAAGTCCTAGAATATTTTTGCAAGGAAAGCAATATGAAATTTAATAGGATCATTGGTTTGTTAGATATTTTCAAGTTTCTCTTTGTTCTTGTACACTTCATTTAGCCCTAGGCTAAAGTAATTGAAAATGGTATTTATTAGATACTCTGCCAGTAGTATTTTCCACATTTACACATGTATTTTCTCGTAGAAGTAATCTTTCCTGAGCAAATACAAGAACTTGTAATTTGTTTATTTTCAAATACTAAGTTAGAGGGAAATTATAACTTTATAATTACATTTTAATTTCTCTATTTGTCCTTCGTCCACTGGTAGTGTCGTAATTACTTGCTTATGATAACGTAACGAGCCTGAAATGGAAACTGTTAGGAATAGGATCTCCATTATTATTTATTTTTGTATATTTTATACATTAAAGTGTGGTAATGGAATATATTCATCAACCATAACGTCAAGGTTTTAAACAAAGTTTGAAAAAAATAAGAAAATTTGATAGTGTTGAGCCATAGCAAAAACGCAATTTTTGTTTTTGGGCACTAACATATAGATGTAAAATACGACGTTATTTTCATAAATTTACAGAATTATTGAATTATATTTGCGATGGGACAGGTGTATTTCCAATACTCGGTTCTAAAGAATCTTCCATAGAGCTAGTTGAAAACGAGTATTTATGGTATTGGAGAACTAGTTAAAACGTAGGTAGCGCATGTCGACCTCCCTGCACGTTATTTAATTTATTCTGTGTAGAAGTTCGCACGCTATTCCTTTATAAATATATTTTTCCTTCGTCGTATATATGTATGTATAGCAATATTGCGGAATGGATGGATACATCGACGACGTAACCTTAAAAATACAGCGGCGAACAGTCAACCTTAACTTTAACGGGCGCGCTGTACAACAAGGAAAGTGTATAATGGTAACTGGCGTGTAGTGTACTAAGGTAAAGAACATATCAGCAGCAGTATAGTAGTAGCGATTTAACTGGCTCGGAGTGCACTCGTGTGTGTTCTATAAATTATACATGCTTTAATTACCGCATTAATATTCCAAATTCGTACTTCTTTGTCTGAATTTCTCGCCTGCCGGCGGCTGGCAAGTGCAAAGTGAGTGCGAAGATTATGGGAAACAAACTGTGCAAGAAGAAGGTGGATTGTGTCGATGGTGGCGGTAGTGGAAACCACCCCAAGTCACAACAACAGCCAACTCCTTTTGACAGGATTATTAACAGATTACATGTAAGATTTTCACTCTGCCTCCTTTAATTATAATTTCTCCGTGATGTTATCTTCCATTCTACATATCTAATTGTGTTATTATCTGTCAGGGAGAACGTAGTCAACTTTCCTAGTCTCGTTTTAACAATACTTGGAATTGCGTCGCCTTTTTTTCAGAGAAATCTGATTTACATAGCTTCTTTACATTTACAATATTGCGCACGATTTGTTTACATAAATGTGTGTACACATTTTACAATTCAGAATATATCTCTTTCTAAAAATCACTTGATTATTAATTAGTTAATCTAAAATATATTTGTCAACCTATACCAATACAATCAAAACAATTTAAGAGTATACAACCTGTTTCAAATTTTAAGCACAACAGGTGGAGCAAACACATTCATTTTTAAAAACGTTCTATATGTATATCGGCTACTTTCATAATAATGTTATTATCTGCTTTCGACAATTTGTTTATCAGGATCTGTATGTTTCAATTTACGTCATTTTACAACTACAACGATGGACTGATTACCTCACTACTTATGTTACCAGTATCATTTGCATTCTCCAATAATATCATTTGCATCTAATTATCCCACACCGGAGTTTCATATGTATGTATGGATTTTTATTATGCGAGGTAATATTAACCAGCTTGCACATCACTTTTAATGTAGATTTTACTAAGTGTGTTAGGGATTAAACGATTTTTAAGGGTAAATTTGAAATGCGGGCAAAGTCTTTTGCATGTTCTATGTGATCAGTTAAGTATGTGATTGTTGATTATGCATTCATTTACGTAGATATGTATGGAAAATAAATGTTCGCATACCTTATTTTTAAGCTCTATATAATGTTATTTGCATGTATTTGTTTTTACATTATGCATTGTGGAAAGAATAGTGTTAAATTTTATGGTAATAGATACGTAACAGTATTAGCCTCAGTACGAGATACGTACATAGCAGATATGCATATAACTTTTAATAGCTTCCTTGGGGCAGTTTTTACTGCATTTGAATAACTTTTCAAATTTGTTCTATCTTGCCTTGTCTTTTTGGCTTTCGATGGCATTTAAGTAGACTTTGGAACAGCTACACGCGTTTTCTTCTAATTGTAATGATATCACATACGAAAAAGAAATGTAGCCCTCAAAAACGAATAAATAACTCAATATTGAAGATAAACCATTAAACAAACATAAAAATTAATATAAGCAAATAACAACCACCGATGATGGTATTAAAGATGTGTCCGTTTCTAATTTTGTTGCGTTTCGCCCTATAATACGGGGTGTCTTTAAAATAAAATAAAAGAGTACGGAAAATGAAAAGGTGTAATTATATAAAACGTAAATGCGAAAAAGTTGGAGTCAATTATGACGCAAACCTCAGAATTAAAAAGAACTTAGGAAATTGTAATACGTGTCGCCTATGGATGCAGAATGTGTAATACATAATACATCCATCCAATCAAACTCGCATACAAGCATACTGTATAAAAACACCGTTGCAGATGTTATAAAAATTACGAGATAACACTGTCTACCTTTCCAACGACATGCTAAGAGTTCAATAACATGCTTACGCACGAATATTTCGGGCGTGAATAATAATGAAATTTTTATTTTAAATAACTTTTTTCGTGTCTACAAAGGAATTTTCGCAAAATATTTTGGATTTAAATCTAACAAAATTAGATCTTTCCATTTTTTCATAATTTTTTATTTTATTTCATGGACATAAAATATTGAAAACAGTAGTGTGTCGTTTTAATTGTATTATTTAGCAAATGTCTTTTGAAAATTTTAAAACAGCATTTTATAAAAAGAGAATAGAAGAAAGAAATTTTCGCATGAAGTGAGGAACAGATATATTACCTGACGCCATATTCTAGGGTGCACACTAATTAACGATAAGCGATACTACATGCATAGGTCGCAATTGTGTTTAGAACATAATGGTCAATTATTCGAACATTTATTATAAACATATGAACGATTAGCTACTTGATTATTTTATTATTGGCTGTGAATTGTTTAATTTAATATTTCCATCTGCTCAGGGTTTTTGTCACAGTCTCTTATAAGTTACGCCTTATGTTGATCAGTTTCACAGCACACAAGAAAATTGATAAAATCAAATATAGTGTAGTCGCGATAACATGAACTAAGTATGGATATATTCGAGAAGTGCATGTTACTGGTTAAAGTCAATCACAAACAAAGGTGGCATTAAAACTAATTTAGATGTGCAATACATACTCCCAAAACATACTTAATTTACAAATCGAACAAATCAAATAAACAGTCTAACTATTTTTAGCTTAGAAAGTAATCCGAATTTTCATTTATGTTCGTTACGTTATAGAGACAAAGTATTCTTGACCTTCACCGTTTTGGAATACACGCTTATCAATTTGGCTGTTCACGTTTAACATCTCTAAACGTGAACAGCCAAAACGAGTGCTTACTATATGGACAAAAATGGGTGTGAAATAGTTTTTAGTACATTATATGTTACATATTATCATTTAGTACAGACGATATCTGTTGTTGTCTTCGATAAATACTTCCAACACATGTTATTATGTTATAAAGAATGAGTGAGGAATGTGAGTGAAAAGCCTTTATATAGTATTCAGTTTCAGTGTAGCTGGTCATAAAAGAGATGTCTGCGTTTGACGAAGAAAAAATACTATTGCTAACCAACATTAATATTGTGTAACGGAAAATCTATGAGGTAATAACAATTTTGGTCTTACTTATATAGAAATAAAAAATTACATATTTAATATTAGCAGATAAAATGAGCAGAAAACAACATTGTGCTGAAAATGAAAGAAATATAATACGGCAATTACGAAAAGAAGGACACACGTACAAGAAAATTTCAAAACTCATAAAATGTTTAGAAATATTAACGCGTTAAAACGGAAAAGAATACTAGGTAGGTCTACAAAAGCCACTCCAGAAACAGATTGTTATATAGTACGATTAGCGAAACTAGACCCATTTATAAGTTCACTAAATATTTTAAACCAGTTTAATGTGAATATCAGTTCACGTACAATTAAACGACGATTACAAAACAATAAAACTTGCAAGGAAAATCTGCTCGGAAAGTTATTTTCTTAAGCAAGAAAAATATTAAACAACGAATTGAATTGGCGAAAAAGCGTGTTGAATGTGGAGGAACATACTTTGTAGTGACGAATCTAAGCTTAACTTATTTGGTTCTGATCGTAAAGGTCACGTTCACCAACCACCAAATAAAAAATGCGGCGCTGGATACAGAAAGAAAACATTTAAACATGGAGGAGGTAGTGTTATGGTATGGGTATGTTTTTTTTTGTGGCACGATGTAGGTACGATACATTTGATTGAAAGAATTATGACCAAGGAGATTTATAGGGATGTCTTATCCAACATTATGTATCCGTACGTAGATGATAATATGCTATTAATTTAGCGATTTCAACAAGCCAATGACCCCAGACATACTTTTAAGTGTTTCAAGATTGGTTTGAGGGAAATAACCGATTTAAAACCTATTAAAACCTTTGGAAGGATTTATTATCGGATAAAAAAATTTAAAAATAAAACAGAATTGTGGGAGGCTGTTAAGAAATGCTGGCATTCTATTCCGGCAGAAAAATGTGCCCATTTAGTAGCCTTATTGCCTGGAGGATGCCTAGCAGTTCTCAAGAATAATAGTCATGCTATAAAATACTGCAAAATTAGTATATAGTTCTGTATAACTACAATAATATTTCATTTTGTTTGTAAAAGAATATTTACCAAGAGGAAAAAAGATAAACATGAAGATAAACACGATGAAGACAAGCACAATGATAGTAGCGGCAGAAGAAAAGAAAAACATAACATCAAAATCGAAGGAACAGCCTTGAAATAAGTAAAAGTTACAATTATTTAGGAACAACCATTGAAAACAACGGGAGAATAGAGAAAAAAATAAATGAGAGAAGAGGGAAATCCGCAAAAATATATAATACATTAAGAAATAATATTTCTAGATAAAAAAAAATACACCAAAAGAAATAAAGGCAGAAGTGTATAAAAGAGCGGTCAGACCAACATTAACATATGGCAATGAGTCATGGACGACCACGAAGAGAATTAAAAGCAGAGTTACGGCCATGAAAATGACATTCCTAAGAAGATTAGAAGGAGTAACAAGGAGAGACAAAATCAGAAACACGACAATCACTAATAGTCAAAATATCAAGCCAATAGAAACAATCATAGAGGAGAGACAACTAGGATCGCTTGGACATATACACAGAATGGAAGAAGATTGAATAACAGAGAGGATTTTTGAAGCCAAAACAGATGGCAAAAACAGAATAGGCAGACCCCGAAACTCCTGGAAAGAAGAAATGTATAGAACATTAGAAAAAAGAAGTATGGGATAGGTTAAAGCCAAACAACTGGCCCAGAAGAGGAAACTGTTTAAGACAAAAACAAGAGAACGGTAGTCCGACACCGCATGGTACAAAGGACGTGGGATAAAAAAAATATTTATACCTATTATTATATTATAAGTTAAAATTACATTAGTCTTTTTTTGACACATGTTGTTGTTTTCATGAAGTGAATTTTTGGACCTATTTTTTTTGTCCGCCACTGTATTTACGTAGAAAGACCATGATAACATTTAAACTAATTACTTTTTAAAAAAATATTTGGATTACTCAGAAGCAAACTTATATTCCTAACAAATATAAATTTTTGTCTGAAATGGTTTTTTAAAATTGTTGAGGGATATAGTTTTCGAAAAGGAACATTACCACATAAACGAATACTTTTTTTATAAGGTATTAGAAAATTCTTCACCGTAAATGTTTGTGTACCCTAATAGATATCAAAACGAAAATAAAACTAAAAATATTAGTTGAAAGTTGTAGAGATATATATTATATAATATACGCCGTTTCAAGTTTGCGTCTTTAATTGAAAATATTACATCATAGCCCTTCCTTAAAAGAAATATAAAATAATTGTATGATCGAACTTTCATTTTATGTCACGAGTTCTTTAGAACATGTAAAATAATAATGTTGAATAATCCTTGATTAGATTTTCCTAATAAATTTGTTATTTTAGTAGATGATTAAACTTGCTTTTATATGTTATTACGACATTTGATAGTTTCAAAATACATAACAGCAGATAAGGAATTGACTTTTTCGGAACAAATCAATGCTCATGCATTTAATTATTTAATACAAGCAATTTAATATTTTTTCACCTGATTTTATAACTATTAGTAGTTTTAAATTCACCTACTCCGTCTAGTCCGAGCTTGTTTCTATCACTTTCTAGAAACAAGATAGAACGTTGACATTAAATTGGAATAAATTACGGAGGTCTTTGCATCCTACTCTCGAACATTTATTGCCTAAAGAGGAAATTTTGAATAGCAAAGCAGCGAATTTTATTTCTTGGTTACTTGGAAAACCTTATTTTCTTCTTTCACTACCAAAGTTGGTATTGCGGTATTACCGCATACAATTATGCATACAAGACACGTAACGCGACGAAGGTCGTACATTGTAAATATACGACAATGACTTCACAACAGCAATTATATAATAAGTAAACACGTGAGAGGCTACGATTTGAGGTGAAAAAATATAATAGTATAAACACAGAAATGAAATAAAAATGTAACGTTTAATTTATTCAATTAATTTCTATTCAGTACGCTAGTGTCGTATGTTTTTCAGGTCGGAGGGTGAGATATCGTTGGAATTTGAATTTCAAATCGTGTAAACAGTGCAGGTGAATGTAATTTCTCGCCTACACTTTTCTACTTGTGAACGCTTACAGTTATTAGCAAATAATTAGAATCCATTTTACGCAATGCACAATGCGGTATTGCAATATATCAACTTCATCTTAAGAAAATTATATAGGTATACAATGCAAAGGATTACATTAAAATCAACATAGTAGCAAGTTTTTGAAAGATGCATGATATGTGTAATTTTATCAATTAGATCAATTTAACAGTACGTATTTGCAATTCAGATGACGTAACTATAAACCATAAAGACTCGTTAAAATCTACATAATATACACGTGTGAATAATCAAGCCAGCTATGTTTAATTTGAACATGCGGTATGTAGGAGATGCTGTAAATCACAATACTAAGATCATCGTTAAATGTTTGCGTGTTCATCGCAGAGCTAGCAGCGCTACTGGCTACAGTAGTAATGATAATAATGTGAAGTCAATAATTTTTTTATTTATATATATACTTAGATGTATGTACATATAATGTACATACTGTTTATAATATCGTTTAATATCCTTCAAAACTAGTCAACTTACACCACCTTTCTAAGGATCCAGTTGGAACATTAGCCAAACTGACTGATAATGCAACTGATTCAGCCACAGTTCATTTTATTTTTCATCCTCTTAAGTTTAGATGATTGTTTTTCAAGCAAATAGCAACTTCAGAAGTTTCTTTCTATTTGCCACATACATTTTATCTAAGGTTTAAAGTATTCTTTGTTCTTTAGTAATTCAATTATGCAGTATAAACAGAGGTCCGATAGCCAGATGTATATCTGAATATGTTTTTGATAAGAGAGAGACCAGATACATTTTGTTATATACGGCGCTTTGCATGCCAATAGATATTAATATTTGCATACTATTTGCATCTTTTCCAAAAACTTTTGGAAATTGTTACTAGTACATTTGCCTTCTTTAATTGTATAATTATCTTAATATATGCTTAAGATTATTTCAACATTTATGTGTTCACTAAACTTGCACTATTTAAATATATCTCTCTCTTAATTTTGAGATTTTCATTCACAACTATCCTAGAAACCCTTAAAAGCAAACAAACGCGTGAAAACTGTGCAGACAACTCTGTTACACACACCGTTCCCTTTCTAACGAATGTACTCGTCAAACAGACCCACCCATAGATTCTTTGATTTATCTGTTTATATACAACTGTTTTCAGCTTATTTTTTCTGAAGATGTCATGCAACTGAATGCAATCTAGTATAACTTGTTCCTATCAATTTTATTAAAAATGTAAACAATAAATACATGGAATAAATTAATGATTCTAATATAAAAGGCAATCATTTTTAATATAAATAATTGGTAAAGATTGTGAAAATACAGGGTGGCGCAAAAAGAATGCATAGATTTGAATTGTGTGGTGGTGGGAGTGGAATGTAGGGATGGTGGACCTGCTCTTTTATAAAATAGTAAGAGAAGGAAAGAGAGGCAGAAAAAGGGAAGAGAAAGAAAGAAAAACAAGAAAGAGAAGTGGTATTTCGACGTTCGGCCTCCGTCGTAGGAGGCTTCTTCAGGAGAAATAGGGAAACCAAAGTGGCACGGTAACTCGACGTGTAAACCACGCTAGAGGCGAAACCACTTTGGCAGAAGGTCACGGTTATTCGACGTGTTAATCGCGCTAGAGGTGAAAACCTTCTTACTCTTTTCACCTTTTCTCTTTTTCACGGCCCCCTTTTTCATTTTTTTCTTCTTTTATCTCGTTTTCTTTTTATTTCTTTCTTCTCTTACTCTTATTTCATTTCTATATATCTCGTCTTGACATGGTTCAATTCCAGAAGTAGTTCGTTTATTACTAATCTTGATATATATATATATATATATATATATATATATATACATGATCACATTCTTGATAAATATATATGTCTACTATAGTATGTATTGCTAAACGAGGTTTTAAATATTTTATAGCTAAGGTATTATAAAGCGTATGTTCCGAATATCGGGCAAAACTATTTATAATTAATTTGAATACTATAGATATACTATATACTATAGATATAGAGACAAAATAATTACAGCTATAAATCCGCCCTATAATTATAAATAAGTATTTCAAAGAACTAACAATTAACCATCGAAACAGGTGATAGGTTTGATACAAATAGAAATTAAATATTTATAGAACTTATTATTCAACACTTTACTGGTACACCCTATATGTCTGGGTCATTCTCAAGATAAGTACATTAATAAGTAGAGACCGGATTATATGGAAAGTGCATATATTTTATTTTATGTATTTATTATATTTTACGTCTATCTGTAGATGTCTTACACTGATTAAAGTTAATTAACGCTAATTGTATATTGCTAGTGTAATACATCTACATATAGACGTAAAATATAATAAATAAATAAAATAAAATATATACACTTTGCATATAATCCGGTCTGTATTAATAAGTGTTATATATTTCCCTTAGTAATGTTGAAACATTAAGATCTTGTTCCTTAAGGACGTAAATAAATTTCGCTCGGGCGAGACCGGTTATTTTAGTCATATAAAATAGATCTTAAAAGTTTTCATTTAAAATGTGTTTTTAAATGTCTTTAAATTGAGATAAGAACATAAACAGAGAAGTAAATACCTAATATGTATTGTTAGTTTGTTCAACGACTTGTAAATAACGGAAAGCATAAAAGTATTTACATTGAAAATTCTCCTTCACGCAGTACTAACAATAAGTACCTATAGATGGTGTTACTAAATTATTTTCAGACAGTAACTATGTAACTATTTGATTTGCTTATTGTCCGAACTCGCGTCATAAGATGTATTTACATTCAATAACCTGCGTGTTACATTCGCTAGATATAGGATACGAGGCCTTTGTGAAGAGAATAAGCATTAAAGGTCACAATTTCAAATTCACCTGACATGACGATTCAAATTCCAAGGTTAATTTAACGATTTAGGTTGTGGTTTTTTTAAAATTGCGAAATGTTTATACGTTCTTTTAAACTCTCTTGTAGTAGAGCTATAATAGTTGTTTTTACTTCTAGGAAAGCAATAATTATTTTGCAGTAATAATTTCACCTTTCATTCATTTGTTATTTACGTAATACAATATAAAATAAATGTACACGTTGAGTTACTGTTACTTAAATTGGATAGATTCGTATGAAAATAATTATTTACAAAACTGCAGTGTTTGATTAATTTCGCCCATAGATTGGAAGTTTGACTGTTTTTTTTTTATTTCTGAACGTTGCTAGTACAATCTCACCTAATTAATACATTGAATGTAATCTAACCGACGCACAATATCGCCAATCTTCATTCTAATTGTTTAGAAATTGTAGGTGACTTAATCCTCGTTAATATTCAAATTGTTTACTACGGGGTCTTTTATATGCTAATAGTAATATAGGCAATGTAACGTATAATTTCACCACTAATAGCCTTGCCCTAAAGACAGGGAACATAGCAGATGCTTTGGGGAAAATTAGAGTCGATCAAAGTGAAGTATTATTAAGTAGATAGTTTTTTTAGTAAATTTATTAAATGCTTCGCCATGGTGTTGTAAAATTTAAGTGTAGAATTATTAAGACGTGAGAATGTGTATACATGAAATTTGCGTAAAAATCTTGCAACTTAAACTTACGAAAAATACGTACATAATATGAATATGTTTCCTTATTATGATCTTTCTCTACACAACTCTAAGGTCTAAGGTTTTTTAAGCGCTTGAATATTCTCATGAGTTTTCTCAGGATGGAATATTTTTTTACATTTCATACACTGCAATTTACGACTATGTATGAAAATTATAAATATTCTAACGAGTAAATTATATGGGGCTAAAGGGAAGTAAATTATGTTTTATACACACTGCGATACACTGTGTTTAAATCGGATTCTTTACTATCGCTAACCTTCTTAGTATTGAAACAGCAAAGTTGATTAAATTCGCGTAGTAATAGTAATATTGTTAAGTATGGTGGAATAAAAAACAGTTAAACATTGAGCTTTGAGATATTTAAAAATGAATTAATTTTTGTAATGGATAAATAATAATATAATAGTAAAATAAAAACTAATTAAAGCACAGTCATCCTACACTTAAAAATAAAAGAGCTGCAAACATCTAAGTGTATTACTGCACATTATAATGAACTATCAGTAGTCTGTGGCTAAACCTGCCTAAAGTAACGAATAACAAAAGAAACTTATGGTATGCTCAACCAATGCGTATGTTTCACTAATTTTTGGGGGCATATGTATGTATGTACATCCATTTTATAGTCTTGAATATAGTTTGTCGATGAATTTTTAGTACGTATAATTGATATTTGTGGACCTCTTCATACTATTTTTTAGAAATTCCATTTCATACGTATAACCCAAAAAAATTGAAGTGTTATAAGACACGGTAAACATACTGACCATAAAATTGGACAGCGTGTAAGTAACCAACAAATTTGAAAAGGTCGGTTAGTGTATCACTAACAGTTTGCAAATTGTATGGTGTGCGCCTTCTTGCTGGAAAAGCGCTTATTGTTTTTCAGTTAAATTAGGGTAGTTTAAAAAATTCTCCATGACGTTTCTTACCAAGTTAATGCAACGTTCTCCAGTAAGACTATCTTCGTAAAATATATCGCAAAATAATTACCTAAAATTCTTTCACTGTATATTTACGCTAAACTGACTCTGCGTTCTATGTTCGATTACAAGTAATTTGCAATAACGTATTTGAATCTTATAACTACTTTATTTCTAAGTTTGGCCGGTTATGAGTTAAGCAGTTTTGCTTTAGAATATCTGCTTTAAAAAAGTGTAAAATTATACTGGATTAAGAAAAACTATTGATTGTATTCAAATATCTCAATTCAATGTTCAACTATTTTTCTGATTCTACCATTGTTAACAGTAGGAAAATGTTATTAGTTTGTTCATTTAACCAACTTTGCAATTTCAGTGATAGCAATGTTATCCATAGCTCTGACATCAATTTAATACAGTGTATGTAGCGTAATTATGCATCTAACTTTGTACCACATATATATGACTTCCAGATTCGATTATCTATTGTACATTATTTGGATTGTGTGCAAGAGCTAATTACTTCAAAGCATGGGGTCTTTCCTTTTAATTACAGTGTAATTACGTAATATGTATAAATATTTAAATTTGCTACTATCACTACCTTCTAGAAAATTAATGGTGTAAACGATGTATTTACACCTTTCATTTAGTCATAAATACATAATTTGTGAACGTGGTGATATTCCATAACGTAATACTTATCATATAAATTAAACCATTTAAACTTTCCCCAACATTTTACTTGCCTGTTGCGCTCTGTAATGCATTATAGTACAATAAACAGGCAATATGAGTGGCTTTCTAACTTTCTGGAGCGATTATAAAGTATGACTTAACATATTTTCCTATTAATACTTGCTAATTTTAATGGCTTTGGTACTTTTTTATATAACATTCTAAGGCGAATCCAAGCAGTGAAAGAAGATAGATGTGAGGCAGGAGTGATCTAACTGCAAGTACATAAATTATACTATTGGATCATTTCATACGAAGTTGTCTCTTGCTGCACTTGTTACACGCTCATATATCGTATTTAGTCGTATGCATGTGGTTGTGCATTATACTCCACATATGTTGTCTTTGGTCCTTTTGATCCCCTTTTATCCCTTTTTCCTCTTCTTTCGTCCTTATTATGGAGATTTACGATGTAAATCAATGGGAACATATTTTGGCGATTACATTTGATGATACCAAATTTTCAAGTTTGTAGCCGCGTCTTTCCCCGCAAATGTTGAAAATCGGTGGCATTCAAATAGGTAGCGAAAGACTAAAATGTTTCTTTTAAAAACTATAATGCTAAAAAAGAAATATCATTTTTATGAGTGATGAAAAATTTAATATTTATAATAATATTGTAATAATTATAATATAATAGAATATTTAAATAATGCATCTTCCGAGATAATACTTTAGTCGAGTAGAAGGAAACGTCTAGGGAGGTGGCTCAGGAAGCACTGGGTTCTCCACCATGATAATGCGTTCATGGTACAGCAGTTTTTGGCGGCGAACAACCTGGCCGGTGTTCTTCACCCAACTGGGCTTCTTGCAACTTTTTTTCTTTCCAAATATGTAAACTAAGTTGAACGAGCAAAGATTTGACATTATGGAGGAGATTGCCATTGAATTGCACTAAATAATCGTCATGATCACTGAGTAATGAATATTATATAATATTTGTACAAAACTTCTTAAAGATTAGTTATGATAGAACCACAGAACATGGGAAAGGACATTAAAGACTGAAATGTGGATTTTAAATTTAATCAAAATAAGAAGATTTTGAAAGGATTGAATCGACAAATGAAGAGAGAATGAAGACCAAGCGAATTGTCGGATATTGGCATAAAATTATTCAGTTGTGAAACATATTCAAGAAATTTAGAGAAAAAAATTGGAGTGACTCATTATCATTAATAGTAACGTATGTAGTGTCTAATTTATTTATTCATTTTAATTGATGGTCACGGAGATAGATGATTGCTCTATTCAAGTAATATTGAAAATATGCAAATTTGTGTGTATTATGATAAAAGGGTAGCATTGCAGCTTTTTAATACTACTTAGAGCAATAACTTATCCTCTTGATCACTGTAACAATGATCAAGAGGAACAATGAACAATGTATATAGAAAAAGTAAGATCCTCATTAGTACACCAAAGGTTGATGGTTACTTTTAAGTTATTTCTCACCCCTTTAACAACCTCCAACAACACCACTATTAAAATTGAAAACATTTTTAGAAATTACAATACGTAACTTTTACAGCAAATTCAAATCATTGTTTCTAGTAATATAAAAGCTAAACACTTGAGAAGAAAGCCGTGTTTACTTCATTCAAGATCAAGATTTTGGAGCTTTATATATGTGTACTGGTCAAATCGGTAAACAATTGCGTTCATGAGTAAAAGAACGTAAACATTTAGTTCTATTTATGAAATGAGAAAACATAAATAATACAACATCCTTTTGAATGATCAACTATCTGTTAGTGAGTCACCGGTATTTTTACTTGTATTCATTATGCATTCTTGGTTGCCCGGCTTAGTTATATATTTATACTGTCATAACATCTTTTGCACATTTTTCTTGAAAATGTTTCGCAACTGGATAACTTTAATCTCTATAATTTTTAAGTCAAAATTTCAATGCTTGGCCTTCTGCCTGGATTTCTATATTTTATCCTTGTGTTTGAAATATTACCCAATACATATTTCCTATAATATTCATTAATTAATTATGGTTTTGATCAGTAAATTATTATAGATTTCCTCTGAGGCTGGCTTTAGGCCAAAACTAGTGCTAGAGTAAATTAATTTGTAGTGAAGTATAAGGAGGTTTTCAACACTTTTTTCTATTTAATAAATTTCCTTTTGATTGTTTTGAGTTTGTAACTCCTTGTATAAACAGCGCAGCATCGTTTATAATTCGGCAAATGCATCAAATATAATTATTAGTCTCAAGAAAGCGGGGCAAGTTACAGTGCAGTGTGGAGAACAACGTGGAAGGGCAGAAGGTGGAGAGGCCGAGCGGCTGTATCACGGCGAGTCTTCAGTAATGTTTACGTAGTCGCATCATTTATGATTGTGACCTTCATGAGTGACCGTAGACAGTGCAGATGCAGGACTGTACACATAAAATAATGACAAAAATATATAACGTGCTGAAACACTTATTATTTCTTATTAAGTTTCCACGAAATCACAAACTGGGTGGCATCTATTAAATATTAGAATCATTAAATATGTGACCGCACTTGTTTCAGTCATATGAGTACGGCGTGCGGAATAAATATTTTTTAATGGTGAAAACGACCGTTCCACATCGAGTATCGTTATATTTGCAAATTTAAAGTAGTCCTTGTGGCAACTTAATGGGAATTCCGACGCACCTTCACACATATATCCTAGTATCACAAAATCTGAATCCTTGTCATTAACTTTCAAATTTCCTTATTACACTTTCATTTTTCACCTTCCGCCGTACATAGGTGTGAGTGAACATAGTCCACAATTTGAATAGAATCCATGAACGATATCAAGTCATTCTGTAATTTTTCAATTCCCTCTGTTAGTCCATAGTAGTTCTTGCGAATACTTCCTAAATCACATTTTACCTGATTTTTCAACAACAAAACTTTTTCTGATTTTTCTTGATGATGATGTTCCGGATCGAACTCCTGTACTGGATTCTCCGTGCCGCGCGCAGCACCCCTCCACGTTGTTCTCCGCACAGCACTGAAACTTGCCCTCTTTGCCGGGACTAATAATTATTGTGTGCGCAAATCGATTGAATATATAGAAAATTATGCTATAACATTATATTAGAACTATCATTCTGTAAAAGTTGCTATTGATTTATTTGAATTATTGAATTTTCTTATTTTGGATGTGTTTTTATTATTCAATTATTAGTATTCTTCAAATCAAGATAACCTGATTTAATCAGATTATGTAATTTTAAACTAATACTATAAAATTTGTCTCTCAAATAGAATTTCTTGGAAGTATATTGCCGAATATAAAAATTGTTATAATGATTTTCACATAAACGTAATCTAATAATGATAACGTTCAAGTAAATGTAAATTCGTGATATCAAAACCTAGGTACCTATACTTACCCAACCATGAATAATATAACAGAAAATTATAACAACATATTTTTTTTTCTGTCAGCATATATAGACCCCTCCTTATGTATTCTCGCTTCAGGAAATACACAAAAAGAAGATAGACAGTAAAAATGTAATATTCCATAGATGTCGGGTATAAAGAAAGCTTAAGTTTGCGCTCGTTATTAATGGGTTATTTTTAGATTCTAGGGGCAAACAATCGACTCAATTGGCACGACGAACGCGTGGCGTTTTACTGAAATCTCCAATTGCTTTTCGTGGAAAAAAGAAACTCTGAAACGTAGATAGAAATTTCTTAATACTTGCATTATTTTTGTATCTGAATCATTGCTACAGAAATAAAAAAGACTACCTAAGCCCATTCACATTTTATACTGAATAAAGAAATCGTGATTTGAATGTTTTTCTTGTTGTATGATTACTCTACTTATATACAGTGCTTTCGTTTTAAGATTAGCTAAAGCTTTTTATATTTTACATCTTTCGACATTTTGTTGGAAAATTATTGTAAATTTCAATTAGGCGGCAAAGGTTCTACTGCAGTGTGCCAAGTGTGAGGTGCGCAGTATTATCCGCTTTTTAAACGCGTAAGAAGTCCGACTCATCGAAATTTATAGACAGATAACTGAGGTTTACGGTAATGTGATGAACAAAGCGTCAGTTCGGAAGTAGCGTATCAGTGGTTACTTACGAACGCAAAGCTAGGGTTGAAACAAAAATCTAAGAAAATAGGCATTTTACAATTAGTGAACTGCACTCATTATTTCCAGAAATTGAAAGAGCTGTGTTGTAGGGAATCGTTAGTGCAGATCTGGGCTATAATAAAGTAAGTGTGATAGATGAGTTCTTCGAATTTTGTCAGACGAACACAAAACCAAACGAGTGGCAGCTGCATTGACATTTCTCAGTTGCTATAACAAGGATGCTGTCGAAGTTTTTAATCACATTGTCACTGGTGATGAGACTTGGAAATCACATTTTACACCAGAAACAAGCGCTAATCACTGGAATGTAATTATCTGCAATCCCCAATGAAAGCTAAAAAAGGATAACAAATTCTGGGAATGCTAAGCAGGGAGTCATGCTCTTACTTCTTCATCGCCGTAGAGTGTCCCAAGTGATTTTCAGTTATTCCCCAAAGTGAAAGAAGTTTTTTGAATGGACAACGCTAACGAAGCCGTTAATCAGTGGTTCAGCAACTCGGCGGCAACTGAGTATGCAGAAGGCATAGAAAAACTGATAAAACGGTATAATAAGTGGCTAAATTTGAAAAAGTAGCTTTGGTATCTAATTTTATGTAAAATACAGTTTAGTTTAATTATACCTAATAAAAATTTCTGAAAAAAAACGTCCTTTACTTTCCGTATAGCCCTCGTATATATATTATACTTTAAAAGCTTTAATTTTGAAAAAGAACCAAGAATCAATAACAGTCAAAAGAAGCGAAGAAGGCCATTACATGTGCGACTGATATAATACAAAAAAAATGGCGAAGCGGTAAAAATATTTTGACCAAAAACCGTTAGGAATGGTCAGATGTTCACATATTGAGAGGTGGGAAGGAATCTGCTCCCGTTCAGCTGTTGGCTTTGTATTATTTTAGTTCCAATGTTAATGTCATGTTTCCGCTTTTTTTGTTTTTATTAGTTTCTTTGCAATCTCATTCAAAACATATAATTCTTTAACTGCACACTTTGTTAATGTTCAACGATTGGTTATTCTAGCAGAAGATACTATCTAGCCGAACCTGTTCCTAGAGTATATATGTTTATATAAGAAAAAAAAGAATCATAGCTTTCAATGACCCGTATTTACGTATTAGTTTCTAAACCACGTAATAAATAATGAGATAATATTAGAATTTTGATCTTCAATACATTTATCGTGTGTAGCAAGGAAAACAAAATGTAATTATAGTAGCCATTTTATTTCTTTTATTATTCTTTAATTCTTGAAGTAAAGCACTATTAAAACTATCGCTTCCTTATATACAATGAAACAATTTACTGTAAAGTTTACCACAAAAAAATGTATTTTGCTGTATACTTCGCATCTAGTCGGTATCTACTAAATCTATTATATGTACATACACTCAATTTCTAGAATAAATGGCAGTTTTATTTCAATAAAATGTTTAGTGTAAATTTTACTCCATTATGACTGCTCTATAAAATTATTTACTCCAAACTTAGTCTATCATATGCATTGGTGTATGTTTTATACTAAAATCGATCAAACAATTAAGTAGAGTATAACTTTAGTTAGTACTATGGTATGGCACTTGCGGTGTTCGGCTTGCTTTCATTTCGAGTACTCAGATTTTGTATCATACATTGGTGTCAGTTAGTAAGCAGTGGTTGCTGTAAGACCCATTTGCGTCCTTTTTATTATTAACAATCAATATATTTCAACAATGCTATAAGTGGTTTCTAGTTGCATCTGCTGTATTTCTAGATACATAAGTTGTGTACAACCAAGTTTCTAGCAATTT
Organism: Trypoxylus dichotomus; assembly: GCA_023509865.1. Classification (NCBI taxonomy): domain Eukaryota; kingdom Metazoa; phylum Arthropoda; class Insecta; order Coleoptera; family Scarabaeidae; genus Trypoxylus; species Trypoxylus dichotomus. Next base: position 37,560,624 of record CM042074.1, on the reverse strand, counting down.
AAATACTAAATGTGAGTTATAATGCGTGATATTTGAGTAATACAGATTTTTCTCAAATTTGATGTACTACGGATATGTCAAAATTTATTTATTTTAAATACGCAATCAAATCTAATCTGTAAAAAATATTGTTCCCGTTTCGTTTTATCAGAAACTATTTATTATTGGTTTTATTATTTGAATCGTAATGATATTTTACATTAAAAATAATGAGGCCTACAAATACATAGGCTAGATTAAAAAATTCAATTTATTCGTTTAAATGTATTCATGATATGCAATATAATAAAATATTTAGAATGTTTATAATGATGAATAAGTGTTAAGTTAATGATATTTTGATTCCTTAGCTGTACACGAAAAGCAAATAAAAGGGTCCTACTCCAAGCAATCTTTTTATTTTTTTCCTTATCTTTTTTTAGACACTATATATTTCTAGGAGAATTATTGTCACTAAATTTTGATTACTAAGATTTTTCCTATACAATGGCGAAAAAGTGTTAATATGATGTTGAAATAGTAATATGCAAAAACCTACGGCTAATCCAAAAAAGAATACTTTTCAAAATATGAAACAATTTTTTAAGTTCTTTTGCAATACCTATTTTTTCAGGGATTTTACATGAACTCTACTTTGGAAGGTGCATTTAGGTCGACTGGTAATTAAATTATGAAATTCGTTTGTTATTATTATTCCTACACCTTTATTATATTTGAATATCATGAAATTTAAATTAGTGTAAAATTACAAATGCTCGATTTCAATGTTTTCACTATTTGATCACTATTGCCAGCAAAGAATCATCTAACAAAAGTTGTCTTTTATTGTCATATTTCCAGATAAACAAAAATATTGCTCCTTCGTTCGTCAGCGACGCTAATATTAGGCATTACAAATCGTTACTGAATGAGCTATTTAAATTTAACCCTGTCCTACATGCTTGCGATGCTTAATGGAGTCTTTTTCTCTCAGGTTTATTCTACTTTAGATATATACCTATACAGTGCTAAACTGTAATGGCCTTGATAGACAACTTTTCGGGGTCATCCTCTTGGTCTATTTATTTGTATAGCGCCTCTAAAAGTTGAAATATTAAGAACTATATATTATAGAAAGTCTACCGCACAGCATACTGAAGTATTACTAATGGCTAATTAAAAGAGATGAATTTGATATACATGGGATATAAATATAATGCACTAACATCAACAATTTTTCACACAGAAACACTATTTATTTTAAATAAAAAATCGCTGTTGGCTATAGGTGTACGTATAGGTGTATACGTATATATTTAATGCTGATTTTTCATTGTCCAAATGCTCAATTTGTTCTTCGAAGTATGTCAGTTTGACCTTTGTCTGTTTTGTTATTCAGTTACTGTCTTTTAAAGATTTGTAATAGATTGAATACATTTTTAATGTTTAATTATAAAACTTATCCTATTTTAATGTGATAATATGGGAAGAGATAAAAACGCTAATACACGGATATGTTTCTACCTACCTGCCGTCATCAACGTGGTTTCGAACGATTTTTTCCTAAACACATTGTAATTCCCTCTCGGTTACTATAACCATATCTAAACTTACAGCTCAAGTGAGCATTCTAGGTGCCATCTAGTGCTACAGGAATAACGCACTTGTCTGCCGGTTCAAACGCAGTGACACGAGTTTCCCAATCCTTCTCCTAAACAGCCCATGGACTGTTAAACCAGAGAGGTTGCATACTAATAGTGCATAGAGTAACACATGTAAATGATTTCTCTTACTTACCATGACGCATTAAAAAAACACAACGACAATGCCTACAAATCAATACTAAACATAAAAATGCTGCTAAACATAGTGTCGTGTTTCTGCCTACCTGCCGTATAAGCGTGTTTTTGCTCAACACTACAATTTCCTCTCGGCTACTATCATCATATCTAAACTTATAGGTCAAGTCGGCATTCTAAAAATGCTTAGTTGAGCTGACATAACTTTAGCAGCATTATTATATTTAGTATTATTTCCTAGGTATTCCCGATGTGTACTTGTGATGTTTTTAATTTAGTGTTGTTAGTAATTTTATATTTTTGTGATGTTACCTTCTTTTGATGTAGCGCTTATTACGCCATTGGTATATAAAAATACCGCTCTAGCTGGCATACTATACTATAAATATAATATCATCATATATTAAAATTATTACATTTTTTTCTGTATTCATCATTGACAGAAACAATGTATTTTCCTGTGTCATTGCCGAAGAAAGTGGTTGGAATTGAATTCTAGATAAACATTAAATGAATAAGCAAGGCCATGTTAAATGAATTTCAAAAGTTAATAATATAATAGAATAATTAACATTGTGTTGGTCCTGTCCTTTTCGCAAATAATAAGGAGTGAAAATGCAATTCTGGTGCGTTACTTTCGAATTGCTAACAACTACATTTACATTTGCTGGAAGTGATCCAAATTAAATAACGTTGAAAGCATTCAAAAATACACGTCAACACTTTATATAGAACTAAATATTTATCTATGGCTACTTTTCTAACATTTTCTACTTATTGCCTTTTGTTGGTTACACTGCGTTACAACAAGAGTTCCGCTCTTTCTAGGGAGTTGGACTGCGCGCTTTTCGCGATTTAAAAGGTTAACAAAAATTATTTTTATATATATAAAAAGGATGTTTTTTATAGAGGTATAAAACTTTAAGTTAGCAACACTTTTTTAACTGGCGGCCATTTTGTCAGCTGTCAAGTGATTTATGTTTAGTTTGGTTTGGCATTTCAACATGAATAGACTGACGCCTGAACAACGCTTCCAAATTGTGCAAATTTATTTTGAAAATCATAGTTCTGTTCGAAATACTTATCGCGCACTACGTCCATTTTACGGACAATATAGTCGTCCATCAGAGCAATTAATTCGATTAACTACGGAACTTTTTCGCACCACGTTTACTCTAATTGATAATACGCATCCACAGACACGTCGTACAATGCGTACAGAAGAAGTCATTGCTGCTGTAGAGCGTAGCGTAGAGGAAGACCCGAATCATTCTATCCGACATCGTGCATAGAAATTGGATATGTGTCCATCCACTTTATGGAAGATTTTGCGGAAAGATCTTGGTTTGCATGCTTACAAGATTCAACTCGTGCAAGAATTGAAGCCACACGATCACCTAGCAAGGCGTAGATTCGGTGAATGGGCCCAAAACAAGATTGCCGTTGATCCCGATTTTCATAAGCGAATTTTGTTTAGCGATGAAGCTCACTTTTGTTTGAATGGATACGTCAATAAACAAAACTGCCGTATTTGGAGTGATGGTAATCCTCAAGTTCATGTTGAGACACCGTTACATCCAGAAAAACTGACTGTTTGGTGTGCTTTATGGGCTGGTGGAATCATTGGTCCGTACTTCTTTAAAAACGATGCTGGTCAGAACGTTACAGCCAATGGTGACCGCTATAGAGCCATGATTACTGACTTTTTCGTTCATCAATTGAACAACCATGATGTGTAGGAGCTGTGGTTTCAACAAGACGGCGCAACATGTCACATTGCTCGTGAAGGAAACGTTTGGTAACCGCATAGTTTCACGTTTCGGACCCGTGAATTGGCCTCCAAGATCGTGCGATTTAACGCAGCTAGACTATTTTCTGTGGGGTTATGCGAATTCACTAGTCTACGCCGATAAGCCCGAAACTATTGACCACTTGGAGTACAACATTCGCCGCGTTATTGCCGATATACGGCCACAAATATTGGAAAGCTCATCGAAAATAGGACTTCCACATTAAACTACGTCCGAACTAACCGTGGCGGTCATATGGCAGAAGTTATCTTTAAATTATAATGCCAAAAGTTTATCTTACGAACAAAGTAAATTTCATGTCAATTTAAAAAAATCATCTTTATTTTATTCCATTTCAATGTTCTATACCTCTATAAAAAACAGCCTTTATATATATGTAAGAATAGTATTTATTATTTATTATAATATGCTTTAATATTTAATGATCGTTCATATAAAGATTTTGCACACATGTGTGCAAGTACAAAGATGCGATTTCTAACTTAATGTACAAACAGGTATCAAGGTGGTAACCATTTTTTTGTATATTGTATGAAAAGAAGACAGTTTTTAAATGAATATCATTTATATACATATGTATGTACTATATTTCATTTGAAAAGGCACTATATAAGCTAATATTATATGTTTTACGATAAGTATTGATCCAGAGGGCACACCGATCAAACTAGCAATATTGGTCCCTTGCGTTGGATACGTAACCTTGGTCCTACAAGCATTTTAAGAGAGCAGGCGACTACTGGCTTTTGTTTGTCGAACCGGGAAGACGTAACAGTACATACATGTATATTCGTTTTGATTTCCTTTTTAGTGTATCCTACTCAAACTTCCATGTTTTAAGGATAACGATAATCAAACAAGTTTGTTAGTCAGCTACTGGCGATCCCCTTGGTTTGTTTTATTTTCGCTATATTAGGATCCGGTAGGCGTACAAAATTATTTCTTAGTTCATTGATTTCAGTATTCCGAAATCCTATTTCTTAATAGGAAGAATAAAACAAAAAATTATCTTGGAGCAATTTAATGATTTCATGAACGGCAATGCGTAGGTACTCTACATCCTTGTAATGGGCCATTGACACTGGTAGTGTCATTACTTCCTTTCCTAAACTTTGTGTAAATTTGTAAACAGCTTTCGGAGTTTTCGTGCAGTGGTAACAATTTTCTATTTCGTGATTGATGATGTTTGAGAACGTGTTTTTCCATTTACCGCCCACGTTATGTGTTCGGACATGCAGAGAAGTGTAAATAAGACTTTTAGATCAAGTGATATGAAAATGGAGTTAATTAGAAGATGCATACGATTAATGTGAACGTTGACGGAATGTTCTTCAAAACTAATACTGGAAAGTAGCGAACTTCTTTTGTTCTTTTCCTTTAAGCGTAAAGATAAGACATCGTTATGTTGTAATTGGAAGGTAATTTTCTCGAGTATAAACGAGACGCTCATGTGAATCGATTAAACGATTAACAAATGGGTCTAGTCGTTTGTTGATTGCTTATGTTTACTTAAAATAGTATTTATACGATATAATAAGGTGGTGAGTAAGTATGTCTTTGCTGTAGCTAGAATATTCTCCCTGAAAATATTGATTAAGTTTTTTTATGTAATTGATGATTTTTAAGTAAAATTTTGAAATACATAAATTTTTAACCCTAAAGTTGTATTTGTCTTCTATTAGACTCATTGCCGTTAAATTGTTAGGATACCAAAAAGAATAAACTGCGAATTAAGTTGAACGCATATATTAAAAAGTAGAAAAATACAATGTTTCTGAACTTAACATAAAAAAATATAACCCCTACTTATACGTATCTATGACATATCTAAAAGAATGCCTAGAAAATAACAGCAAGATAAGAACGCTGTAACTACAGCATGAAGAGACAAAAAACGCTAACACACGGACATGTTTCTACCTACCTTGAGAAATCATTCACATGTGCAGTTTCATAAACATATCGAAAATATTATGAATCTGAAAACAAGTGTAAAACGTTAGCCTAGAAATAAAAATTGTGATGTAATAAAACAATTTCACTTGCTGTAAGCTGTTTCTATCAACTAGCAATAAAGCGTCTGGATTTTATGTATGTGTATATACATAGTTTTCATATTAGAATACCAAAATTAATTGTACTTCAAACAAACGCTAAGTATCAACTTTGATTGGCTTGCCTTTCGTAATACGCGAAGTACTAAAAACCAATAGGCTCTCTATAAAAATGGTTCAGAATATACAATTCATGAGTACAAAAATAATTTTCAAGGTGAAACCTTCAAATTAGTACGTCATCACGGCAGATTTCATTAGATAAATAACGTACATGCATACATTTATGGCCAGAAAAATATATGGCTCCTAGTCATTACTATTTGTTAGGTTAATCAAGGTTAGTAGGCCAAGTATGTGAGCATTTAGTTTTCGAGTGAATTCATTCGAGGAGCATTTTTTATGTCGCTACGATATGAAAACAAAAGATGAGAGCAATGATAGACATTTATTTTCTTTTTTGAATGTGCAAAGTAGTTTTTAACTCTTCTCGCAAGTTTCCCATCGTCACTAAATTTTGTCGCTAGATGTTTTTTTCTTGAGTTGCGTGTTGATACATCGTCATGAAGAAATAAAACTCTTTATATCACAATTTCCCATGTGTTTAGTGATATATTAACACACAGTAAGAAACTGTATTCGTTTGTTTTCGTTGTATGTGACTTGCAGACAAGTGTCTCATTCTTTTGGCACTAGTTAGCGCTAAGAATAATAACTTGAACTGTAGGGTTAGATATGGTGATAGTAGCAGAGAGGGAATTGTAATGTGTTGAGCAAAAAACCGGCCTAAACCACGCCGGTGACGCCGGGTACACAGAAAAATGTCCGTGTATTAGCGTTATTTTGTCTTTTTACATTGTCTTTCTCGTGAATGATTTCACCAATAGCGTGAGAAGCTGTATTTAACAGCGTTTTTTATCTTTGGTGTTTTTTCTAGGCATTTTTATAGATGTTGTTTTTAAATTCAAAAGTGCTCATTAGTAAAGTTCTTGGGGAAATGTCAAAAATGAAAGGGCGTGTACTGACGATCCTTCACCAATTAACTTGATTTGCAGTAATACAATACATGCATACCAGTTGAAACTTAGTACCTGGACTTGACAGCTATTCCTTCGGTATTTAAAGTACTTGTAGTCACACGTCTACCAGTTTATAAACGGTCATCGATAAGGTCACTTGTTCTACTTAAACAGATAATTAGGATTGTATTATGTGAAACATAACCTTCTACTGTGTATAAAATTGACATTCCTAAAAAAATTGTTGATAACATCTTGAAATTTGTATAAGGCTGAAAACCCACCAGTTCATTTAGAAAAATATTTAGTGTAATTTTAAAAAAATAAGCTTTGAAAACTTCTCAATGATGTCATTGCAATTACATGACGTCGCCTCATTCACATTATGTTAATTTTTTTAGTCGACCAGTTTGTATATGGATTCTTGCATCATGCTTTAAGTAAGGACCTTTCCGATATTAACATTTGCCCTTTTCCAATTTTTAGTTCTGACTATTAACTTTACATTACTGTAAATTGTGCAATTTGTTTTAAAAACACTATCCACACCTTTTGTATTACCGACACATTCGTAGGTGTGTCGGTAATGTAAAAGCTGCACAAGGTATATATGCACATACAATCAGATACGAATTCCAGGGAGTTCAGCTATGCTCTCTGATCGCCAAAAAGAAATTATTAAGATTTATTTCGCGTCCATACACATGACTAAACAATACTCTATTTAGGTTTGATTCACTGGTGAAAGGGAAACTGATATTTACGCATTGTAAGATGAAAAAGAACGAATATCGCGTTGCTTCTTCGTGTAGTTTATTTAAAGTGCACTAGTCATAATATTATTTAACACTGATTTATCGTTTGGGTTGCACAATAAACATTAACTAGAGTTGTGTTCATTGAAACGTAAGACGACTGCTATAATAAAATACATGACGTAATATTGAAAATTAAATGATTGTTGTTGAAAGTTATGACTAACAGTTGCTATTACGATGAAAATGGTTGAATTAAACGGAATGACATTACCAGAATTTATAGATGAAGATACTCAACGTATTACACCGTTATCGTACGTTAGTTACCGCACTACGTCAATTCTTAGAATATTACTTGCTTATTGTTAGTAGCTTATTTTCCACGGTTTCTGAGCAGTGATACGGTTTATGCAATCGTATTCATTCGCCCACTAAATTTGTTTTTCCTTAAATAATTTAAAAAAATAGCGTAGAAAATGCATCTATATATATATATATATATATAAATATATATATATATATATATTTATATATATATATATTTATATATATATATATATTTATATATATTAATATATATATATAGCATGCTTTGAAGGGGACAATACTAAATTGAAGATACATTCAATTAAATACTTTAAAACTTTAAAACTAAACATCTGATCCTTGAGAAGATACACGAGGTATATCTCAGAATTAGTAAAAATGATTAGTTTTAAAGTATTTAATTGAATGTATCTTCAATTTAGTATTGTCCCCTTCAAAGTATGCTTGTATGTATGTATATATCAGATGTACCGCGGACGATATTATTTGGAATAATGTTTGAGCTGTATAACCTTGGCCAATCAAACGGATTACCTGTAGATATTATCAATAATTTATGAAGACTGTCCTTTTCCAATATATGAGAAAATGCAACAAAATACTATTTTATGTATTATTTTAAAGTATCTCATAACAAAAGGCGATGTATACTCGGATTTAGTTTTGTATACGCTGCTAAACTAAAATAGTTTAACAAAAAGAGCGTAAAATGTAATTACATATATGTCTAACAGGTGGTCAAGAATATTAACTGGAATAGTTGAATAACGCAGTGTTAAAGGACTATATGACCAAATAAATCGTTATCAGCAGAGTCCAGCAGGAGTAAGCGATTGAAATGAATAAAAAGTAAGGTAGATTTTATTAGAGAATAAATGACAGACTATATGAAAAAAATAGAAAGACGAAATGCAGATACAATACATAAATTGAATATCATTTATCAAGAAGTACAAAATAACGGAATAAATGGCCTTTGAATGAAGATGTTTTGTATGGGGGCGGCGATATTAGTTCGTGACTCCAGTTAAGATTTTCAAAATGTGTAAAATAATTAAAAAAGGACATTTTTAGAGTGTACACTGTATATTACTATGTTTGTCTTTCCAATTTACTTTTTTTAACAAAAATACAAATGTTTAAATCTCGCACTAGCTAACTAGCATAAATATTAGAATAACAGTTTCACACTAATATGTGTTTCGGAGATGTTCAATATCCTAATTTTGACGACACAAACCATTGAAACAGACGTTGCTCGCGAAATAATCGATTAGATGAAACGTGTTTCTGACCATGTATTTGCTATAAATTCCGTATAAAAACTTGTATATACGCTTTTTAAAATTATTTGTTCAGATCCACCTGTTTAGCAGTTTAACTTGGGTATTCGATTAAAATACACCAAATACTCCTAATCTCGCCAAATCCGAGGCCTCCTATAAAATACAGGCTGATAACGTTTTTCAATTATTGCCCCAATTCAAAATTTTTATCTAACATGTTGAAAATTAAAAGAAAAACAGAAGCATTTCAAAATCGCCCCAATTGTGCTGGAAATACTTATGTGCATGCGTCGCAGACGCATTGAAAGGATCTAAAGATTGCATCGTTCCTAAGTTAAAGAAACAGCTCGCTTGTTTAAACCCAGAATAATGTAGAAATTAACCGCCAATCAAGGAAGTGCAATCATAGACAAACAAGACAAAATAAAGGCATGGATGAAACGCTACATCACAATTATGTGAAGATATGTAAAACTATTCCTGAAAATTATTCATAGAAGAATACACAAAAAATGTGAGGATTATATGTCAAAGACCCAGTTCGGGTTTTGTGATGTAGTGGACACTAGAGAGGCACCGTTTAGTGTATAGGCGCTATTTCAGAGGTGTAGCAACGTCAACTGCGATGTATATGCTTGTTTTGTTGACTACAGCAAGGCTTTAGATCGTGTCCAGCACCATAAATTAGTGGAAATACTCATCTGTGTTGGGATCGATGGAAAAGTTCTGGATATAATGTCACGGCTATTCTGGGATCAGTCAGCATATATAATTATTGACGGAAAGTCAGATGCTATAAATATCTCATGAGGAGTAAGCGTGCGTATTATCTCCTCTCAGAATACATATTTAGAAAGGTTCTCGAAGACGTGAATGAAGGAATATCTGTAAATAGGAAAAAAACTGAACAACATCTGGTATGCTGACGATACAGTTGTTATGGCAGATAGTCTGAAAGGACTACAACAACTGATGATCAGAGTGATGGACGTCTGTGGAGAGTGTGGTCTCGATATAAATGTCAGTAAAACGAAATATATGGTAAGCAAGTAAAATTCCATACGAACTTCTTATGCTAAATCAACAAGTTCACAGAGTCAATAAATACACATTTGGAAACTACATTCAACGCCCAATGGGACCACTCACAAGAGATTCGTTGTAGGATAGAGAAAGTGAGGGACGTGTTTTTCAAAATGGCGTCAGTTTTTAAAAGCCGATCTCTTACAGTAACTACAAAAATGAGACTCCTCCGTTGCTATGTATTTTCTATCTTGCTAAACGGAGTAGAATCATGGACTTTGACAGCCGAAGCAACTACCAAAAAATTAGTAGCGTTTGAAACGTGGCTTTATCGTAGAGTATTAAAAATTTCATGGACAAAACACGTACCTAATGAAGAAGTCTGGCGTAGTATTTAAAAAGACACCGAATTAATAACTACGATAAAAGCTCGGAATCTTGAGTATTTTGGTCATATAATAAGGACTGAAAGAAGATGCGGATTACTACAAAACATATTGCAAGGGAAGATTCCTGGGAAACGTGGTGAACGCCGACAGAGAAATTCATGACTCAAGAATCTCAGAACGTTGTTTTCAATAACAACAGGACTATTCCGTGCAGCAGCAAACAAGGTTATAGCCAGAATGATCTCAAACATCCAGACCCGATAGACACTATAAGAAGAAGAAGATGCTAGTTTGAAGTTCTCACGAATCTATTTGGTCTATCAATCAATACCGCCATGTGCATGTACGTATATTAATAAGCAAATGAGCTTTTTCAAATTTTTAAAGTGAAGTTCACAAGTAAGGTACCTTTTCTTAAGTAAAAATTGCAAAATAAATACTGTAATTGCGACATTAAATCTTCCTGGAAGTTACGAAATTACTAGTAATCTACTTGAAGACGATGGATTGAAATTGTATTAGGTATTAGTTAGTTTGTAATTATATACATATAGGCAAACAACTCTTAAGGGAGAAGCGACCCTACTTCACAGATAACTTCGCAGTATAAATCCGTTTTCCTATTTGGATGTTTCGCTCCTATCTTTCCCTTAAGATTTCTGTACAGATACTGACCTACGACTTAACGAGAACGATCAGGAAGTTTTATTGTCATTGACGTTAAGTTCAACTGATTAGTTTATTGAACAATGGTCGGCAGTTAACTTCCGAGTTAATTGATTTTCGAATAAAATAATTGTCCTTACTGTAGTACCATATAAGTGTACTATACAAGTGTTGTAATTACAGTAAACGAGTAGAATAAAGTTATTAAAATCGTCTTTGGTAGTATTTCAAGAAAAAAAACAACGAATAACATTTGGGCGCAAGTAATATAATTTTGTCAACTAGTTTCTTGACAATTCTGCTGAAATTTTTATTTTTAATTTAAAGTTTGCAAAGTTAATTGCCCGTAAATTTCTGCGTTCGTTGTCGTATTTTGTCACTGTATCCTTCTTTATTATATTCATTTAAAAATTTGTGGCGGAAGATTACTAAGGGTTCCTATTAAATAAAAATGGTAAGAAAATAAAGTGTCTTGGTTTATTAAAATATACAATGTGTCACTTTTACAGTGAAATAGTTATACTGTCGGAAATATAGAACACATTTGAAGTTCTTTTGTAAGTATTCCGGAAAATCTGTCAGTTCTCAACAGGTTCTGCTATCGCTACATACTTTGCGTATACACATGGAAATACTTTCTTGAAGCAAGTTCTGACTTGAATCAGTTGCTTCGTATGTAATAATTCCTTGGGAATTCAAATACATTCTTAGTATTTTCATTCAGTCAATTATCATTCGTATTTTACTTATTTCAGTTAAGAATCGTGATACTTTTTTCAGTACTTACTACTCTTGTTACGATCTTTATATATTTTGAAACAAGTAATTTGGTGCTTTAGAATAAAAAGAGTGTTTCTTCAATTAAGGAACACAATACTTCAGTCAGTACTTATTATTCTTGCAGTTATTTTTGTTAATATTGTTTGCAATAAATATGGAAAAATTATGTTCTTTTTCTTTAAAACAATAATGTAAGTTGAACCGGATATTGTACTCACAATTAGATAGTACACGGCAAAACGACTAAACGCTAAAACTGTTCAAATTTGGAAACAAATGTATATTTACATGGTATAATTGCCGTTGCGTCTTTGTTTGTCCGTATCACAAGTTTCATTGCAGGAATAATTCAAAAACAATTTTAATTTTGTTAAACGACAGTTAAAGTATACATAATACGTTCGTTACTTTGGATGTACTATTATAAATACAATGCCTTTCCGTTTCCTTTCCTTGTTTGGCAGCAAATGTAGTAACACGTAATTGGATCGTGGTTTTAGAATCTGACAATAGAGCTTTTGTCGTGGGCAATAAGGGCGCCATCGTTGTACTTAATATTACACCAATTTTTTCCTTTATATTTAATTAGTTACTCAAAACACAGTGTTTAAGAATGGGTTCCAAGGAGAAGTAAACGTAACTTGCACCACTTTATAAATGCGCGACTATTTTATTCCAATAAAGTATATTTTTGTCTCTCGTTTAAAGCAATATGAAAGCACACAATGTAATCAAATACACACAGTCAGTACGGAAATGATGCAATATATTTAACGGTGATTAATGATTTCTAAAAATGAACTACATGATGTAAATGACTCGGTTCGTTTATTATTATCTAATTTATGTCTCGCAAAGGTTCTATTTCTTACAATAGATTTAGTGTACTACAAATTACCAAATAGTTATATTATCTTTATCAAACAAATTTTAACTTAACACATTGTTACCTCCTATTAAATATCCTCGACAAAAACAGAAATATTTTGTGGTGAAAAATTATTTAAATTTTTTATGTATATTAAATTAAATAACGTAGCCAAATGAATAATTTAAAAAGTTATATGTTAACAAAAATTATATATGGCTTTTTTACAAGATTCAGTGTCTAGCTAATACATTTTTAAAACTAAATACCAATAAATAGAGAGAAACACAAAAGTTGGAGGAGTTCTTGTGGTAATGGTTTTGTATAAAATGGTATTCACATACACACGCACTGGTTTCCAGCAACACCCGTCTGGATTTCTATAAAGACATCGGCAACTTTTAATCGAATGGTTGTCCTATATTTGAAAAAACTACTTCCTGATGCGTACTTTGAAGTTTAATGAACTTCTATGCTACTTTTGACGATGAATCGAATTATTTTGGACAAGAAAATTTTGAATCTATGGTATACTACACTTGTTTGCCTAGTTGATACGCTACGTAGCATGCACTTTTGATGGAATAACCACTCATCCCATCCTTGCCACGTACGAGAATTTAAAAGATTGTGTGTATATTTTTTTCAAGATAATAAATTACTTATAATTCAATGATGAAGGTATATGGAGATAATGTTGAAGACATTAAATATAAACAAATACATTTTGAAAAAAAAACGATATATGTACTATTACGATGGTGGAGTTTGCGTTTCCACTGTGAATGTAGCTTAAGCGACTCTCCTTTTTTAATTTAAGTAAATAATTTTTAAGTTGTAAGGTGAATGCTGATAAATAATAACTATACAATCTGACAATTAAATAACGGAACTTTTTAGATATAGAATGAAATAAACATTATATTATTGTTGAAGAATTTTTTATATGAAATAAGTTCCTGTAGACTCAATAGAGTGTGTGGCACGGTTGCATGCATTGATTTTGTGAAGTCAGCTTCTGGGATGTTCTTCAGCACCTGCGTCACGGCTTCTTGAATGGCCGGAACATTATCATTAAAGTGTCCTTTCATTTTGCAGTTTTTAGTTTCGGGAACAGAAAATGATCGAGCGATGGTAGACCAGGAGAATACGGTGACTGGGCGATGAGATAAATTTGTTTTTTAGTCAAAAACTCACGAACTTTAAAGGTTTCGTGCATTATCGTGTAATAAAAACAGTTGCTTTCCTGCTGTATATTCGGGTCCAAGTCGAACAATTTTCGACCGCAAACAATGTAAAATTGCTAGGTAGTATTCTCCATTAACAGTTTCACTTTCTGGAACAAATTCTTTGTGGACAATACCTTTTTAATTATAAAAAGTAATCAGCATTGTTTTGATTCTTGACTTCTAAACGCGCAATTTTTGTGGTTTTGACTTGCCTTTGGACTTTCATTGTGCCGATTGGAGCTTAGTTTCAGGGTGATACGTAAAGCACTATATCTCATCACCAGTTATGATAGAATCATAAACATTTAAATCGTTTGTATAATGCGTTACACGAGCGATTTTTTGATCTTCATTCAACTGATGTTGAACAAAACGTATACACACCTTTCTTTTACCTAAATCGATCGTCAAAACTTTGAACGTTGAACAGTTTCTCCATTAGTACTTCATTCTTCAGCCAATATTCTCGCAGTGAAATCCCCATCGATAATAATGATTTCTCGAATTTTTGGCACCAATTCAGCTCAATTTTCAATTTGTGGACGGCTAGGTCTTGTATCATCATTTAAATCGTTACGAGCGTTTTTGAATCACGTAAACCGTTCATAAACTCTTATACGAGACATACACTAATCACCAACCACTTTTTTTTAACAGTTCGTATGTGTCAGCAAATTTTTTTCTGTATCGGTGAAAATAAAAACTGAAAGTGATATATTTCATTCTTTACAGTAATTTCTTGTACATTTTATTTAAACGTAATTTACACGAAATCTGTCATAAGTATCAATAACCGATATGGAAAATTAACGCAATATCCCGTGCATTAAAATTTTGATAACTGTAGCTGCAGTATCTTTAATCAAAGTTTATTTTTTTACCTTAAATTGCGTCTACATAAATTTCGAAAGATAAGCTTAGAAACATATTGTATAGATGAGGATATAGGCGGTGCAAAAGCACATCCGCCGTTGGCGAGGATATCCAGCGCCTGATAATACTATTATTTATATAAACCGAAATTAAACCATAAGATTTTCTTATACGTACCTAACTTGACGAGATTATAGCTGTACATGTTCGTATCTTTGCATCCATTACTACTATAATTAACCTTTTGCACAGACAGGCCATATTTTTAGAGAAATCTCACAAAGGGATTGCCTTCATAACGAGATATTTAGGCGGCTAACAGTTATGCAAATTAGAAAGGTTTTCGTTCCATCGTCCGATTTATTCCTATCACTACTCGTTGGGGATTATGGCTTAACGATTTGTCCATTTTGTTTTATATGAGAACATAAATTTCACTGTTGTACGGTGTCACGGGAGAGACTTCGATTACATAAAGCTTAGGCGTACAGTTACAAAAACAGGAACCTAACAAAGGCAAACATAATGTTTTTGTAAGATACTTAATAAATTGCTTAATTCTTTCGATATTTTTTATTTGAGGGGAAAGAAATACGCAACGAATGCTTGTATTGCATATTTTTATTATATTCTTGGAAAAACGAGTGCGGTAAAATGAAAATTAGGTCTACTTTTGAAAGATAGTTAAAATTATAATGGATTTTTTTATATTGAGATAGCAAAGAACATGGCAGATTTAAGTGAGGGCAAAGATATGCTTATGGGAAGGTCACTAGAGTCTTCCTATATTTTAAAACAGTGCTTCTCAAACTCTTTTTGTTCTGGAACTGTTCAAATGTATCTCTATATACTAAATTGTGACTCTAGGTTTACACTACATATACTTGCAATAAATCTCCAACATTTTTTCTTGCTCTTGTCACCTGAATATTCCGCATAAAGTAATAAGTTCTTACAGAAATTCTGCTTACCTAATAATACGACGCGCTGTTCAAAATTAAGGGTTGATTACGTACAAAAAGCAATACTGATTGGTTCGCACGTGCATAATTACGTTAACTGATTTAATACGTATTATATATATAGGGTGTCTTTGAAATAAAAAAAAAGGGTACAGAAAATGAAAAGCAGTAATTTTAAGGTGAATTTTAAGTCAATTTATTGCTTATCAATATTTTGACTGTGAATAATAAAAAAAAATTACTGTAAATATCTTGATAAACTTTTTTCTCACGTCTACGAAGGAATTTTCGCAAAATATTTTGGATATAAGCCTAATAAAATTAAATCTTTTCATTTTTCATACTTTCATACATAAAGGTTTACCGCAATGTGTAAAGGGGAAACGAGCTAATGGTGTCGTGAGTTTAAGGAAAGGCGTTCAAATGTTTACGATGGGCAGAAAAGTGACAACCCTACTGTTCGGACTGATGATCTTGGGCACATGAATATAAAAGTGAGAGAAAATCATCACTTAACGATAAGCAAACTTTCTCTAGAATTTCTAGAAGTTTCTAGGACAACGTTGTTCAGTCGTGACTGAAACTGTAATCTATCGGAAACTGGGTGCTGAAAACGCTCACAGATCTTCACAAAGATCACAGAATTGCATTTGTACGAGGTTTTCTTCGTCCACTGCATTCGTAAGGGAACCGAATATCTTTTCCATATTGTCACTGGTGATGAAACGTGAATTTTGTTTGTCACTGCTGAGACCAAGCAACAATCTATGTAGTTTAAACATATCCAGTTTTAAAGGAAAATCATGGCAACAGTATTTTAGGACTAAGTAGGTGTACCTTTGATACTGTTAGAACTTTCTACAAAATTAGGAAAAGGGTACTGATGATGGATTACTGCCTTATCATACTTGTACTCCAGTGACGTATTTTTCTGTGTAGTTGATTTTACAGGTTTTATTTGTGCTTGAGAGCCGGTGATTGTGCACTCCACATCCTTTATTTTTGAATGCACCTCAGTGCGTGTATGAGTACAATATTCATGTAAAATCTTAATTCGTTAAATTAAATATATTTAAGTAGTCAGGGATTGCATCAGGAATCTGTCTTCTTCCAATTAATTTACTTACTTATATTTAGGCCAGAGTTAGTAATAAATGAACTACTTCCGAAATTGGATCGTGTCATGATAATATAGACATGAATTAAAAGTAAGAGGAGAGAGAAATTAAAAGAAAGAAAAAGAGATAAAAAGAGGAAGAATGAAAAAAGAAAAGGTGGGGGGGCAACAAAGAAAGACAGGCGAAAAGAGTAAGAGAAGGAAAGAGAGACAAAAAAAATCAGGCTATAGGCGAAACCACTTTGGTAGAAGGTTACGGTGACTCGGCGCTAGAGGCGAAGACCTTCTCTAGCGCGGTCCAATTCCGGAAGTAGTTCATTTATTACTAATGGTGCATTTACAATTTTTGTATTCTTAGAAATAGTACTACACCGTATGATACAACTATATGCAATTATATTGCGATGATATTGAATTTTTTACATTTTATTATTCTTCATTAGCAGGTCTTAAATTTATTAGGAATAATATAGCTACATGGACACTAACGAAATCCGTAAAACTAACCCGATTATAACGGATTAGCGTTTTAACAATATCCCTATAAATCGTTGTACGGCTTGTTACGGACTTCGGTATCACATTCCATACTAAATTATCCTTTCTAGATCATATTTTAAATATCGTCAAATCTTCCCTGAAGGCCTTAGAGTTCATTATAGGAAACAGCCGACCATTCAACTCTTTGGAACCAGTAATTATGCTCTATTTTGCATTTGTATGCTCTAAGCTGGAATACGGGTCACTAATATGGTCACCCACTTATGTAACGCATATTAATATGTTGGAAGCTGTTCAAAGAAATTGTTTGAAATACTTACATTTCAGACATTCTGGTTTGTATCCTCCTCAAGGGTACAGTCATGCGATATTGCTGAAAACATTTGGCCCCATGTCACTACATAGTCAGCGAAATCAAGCTGATATTAAGTTTCTGTATAATTTGCTTCATTCTAATATCGATTCATTTAAAGTTTTAGGTAAGATTCAGTTTGCAGTCGATATGCAAGTCGCTTCTGTAACATGTTTTATTGTTTGCAAGCAAAAACCAACACTTTTAAGTTCTTCAATCGACCGAATACGTACCGCGTTTAACACTTGCAACTACTTTTAATTGACATGAACTTTGATATTAATTTTACTTCCGTTTCTTGTTTTTGTTCTGTAATTATATATGTATCTGTTGGGCAAATAAATATTATTATTATTATTCTAATAAAGATTAAGTTATTAAGCAGCATAGATTCATTATCAAAGTGAAGAACGTTTTAATAAAGTACAATACAATTTTACTTTGATTACAAAACCACCAATTTCAAACTGCGTAGAAGATGACATTCAAGTCTGCACGAAAATTAATTTTTATTTCATTACGAAACCATCAATAATTTATATATGTATGTAATTTATAATATCCCATTTATCTCGTTTTCAATTTTCCTTTAACATTTTCACTATCTACGCGTAATTTATTACCGTTTTATGCGTGAATACCTAGATGAAATACGTGGCCACTTTGGGAATCTCAGTCTAGAAATGACATTCTTTGTTTCGTTCGATAAACCCTGCGGAATTGAACGATTTCAAAACAATGTAACGTAGAATTTCGATGCTCATCAAATTCAACGGATTAATTTCATTTAAATGCCAATGAAAAAGGAAAGGAAAGGCATGTCGATGACATGTTCTACTAATATAACATTTATACTTCGGGGAAAATCAATAGTAAAAACGGCTTAAACAAACCGACGAGTTATTATTTAATAATCGTGTTCGTGACAGGTCTAATACTGTGGAAAAATAGGCAAAGCTGATTAAGACCGTTAAAAGTTTTCCCGGTTCATTATACGCCTTTCATTTTTTATTTCTTAAGCATGAATTTCACAGATTTTGTAACAATAATCAGAGAGATAATTTCAACCTTAATTACGCACAATTGAATTGTATTGGATACTTTGCTTTATTAATAGATATGTAATGAAGCAGTGTTGAAGGATAAAAAGCAATATTTATTTTCTATCTTTGAAAATGTGTCAACAGTTTCACTTATATGCATTTCATCGTAATTTGAAAATAGAAAACAGATTCGTTTCGAACAGTATAGAAAATTAGCTTATATATGAGCGATCCAATTTTAGCAAATGTACACAGTAATACATAAACATAGCCGGCATTCCTCAAATCTTTGTTTACATTCGAGTTACTAAAATTTTAGGTATAGTACACTTTCTCCAATGTTTTTAGGCGCACCTCCTACACAGAAGAAGTGCCTATATAAGTTCGTTGCATAGATAAGACAAGACAATTTCAAGTAATCTTTGCATATAGATAAGGAAATCATGTATAAAAATTAAATATTTACCCGAACTAAATAGTATCTTTTTATGACTTCTTTGACTTTAAATAAGGAATTATTAGACTTAAATTAAAGTAAATTTAAGTAATAAATAACTGAGGTAGTAAAATGTACTTTTTTCTAGGAATTAGTATTGTTTTCTATTACTATTTCTTCCATACAAATTTAAATCTTTCCCTAAAATGCTAGCTTAGTAGCTACATACATAATAATTTGCTCCTATATCAATAAAAGATGTTTCTCAGATAAAAATTATTTGATGTAAGAAAATTGTTTTGACTCAATATGCTCTCCACAAGAAAATAATTTTCTTGGAAATTGTTTTGTATTAAATCAGTTATTTGCTTTATTCGAAAGAGTATTTCAAGAAAATAATAGTTTCTACATGCTTTCTTCAAGAAGACAAATACTTATTTCACATGTAAAAACGTTCCTTGCAAGCATCACTCTAAGGACAATTAGGTAAAAAAAATTTCTTTAGAAGTGAAAGTAAGACGATGAAAACTCAGCCATAGGGAATACCAGTAAGTGTCATACACTCTAAGGTATCAAAGTTTAGAACCCTTCAATTTTAGTACGGTCTTCCCAAAACATCAGTAAGTATCCGTGAAATATTGATATGCCAGTGTAGATAGCAAGCGTATTTATCGCATTTACATAAACATTGTCTCAGCGCACCACTGCTGTGTATGTATGTACGTATATAACTTGGTGGTATAGTTCCTCAATCCATTTTCTTCAAACAGCAACTTACATTTTTTTTTTACATAATAGTAGTATTTCTCTTTGTTGCCACAGCAAATTTAATTCAATGTAATAAAAAAAATGTATACAAATAGTAAGTGATTGGTAATGCAAATGTTCCTTTTAGTGATACGTATCAAATGTTGGCTAAAATAAATTTTTACTTGCGGCAAAATGCTGTTTGCTAACAGCAAAACAATTGTTTAATACTTTTTTTTAATACTTTTCCTTGGGGTGTCTTTTATTACTTTTCTTTCAAGAACAATAGTTGTATTGTGTTTATTAAAAAATTTAGATTTCTTTGGTTCAAAGCAAGTTTACCTGGAACAAAATAATTTTTTAGTCACATATTGTTACGAAAACCAACTTAACAGAAAGTGTTTGGCACTGTATTTAAGATACTGGAAATGTAAAGTACCAAAACGGAATCTCTCTCGTGGCCGTGTGGGATTCGGGCGAAGCGAGCAAAACGGACAGCCAGAAAAATGGTATTGTGATTTCGAAAATGAGTAATAAAGATGAAATTTAACAATTCACTGAAAGGGTAGTCGTATCGCAGCTGTTTTAAATTCGTAATGTTTTACAGGCGTTGTAGTGTTTGTTGTGGTGACTGAAGTTTTTAGAAAACTTCTGAAGTAAGTGGCAATATATTCAGCAAAACATCAAATACATTACTGTAACAAAAGCGAGAAAAGCCCAAAAGACACTGCTTCGATAATTATAATAGTGTACAAAATGTATATACAGATATAATCTGCTATAATATACACGTGCGTCTCCCATTATTTTTTTTCGCTGCAGTATTCCCCTACAATCAGTCTAGGAATCATTCGTCGTGTGCAGTACTTCGCTGTTGTCCTTCTACATCATGGTTATAGCTATAGTGGGGGCACGTAGGACCTCCCCGCCGTTGACTTTACTCAGATTATATCTGTATAGCACGGACGAACACTATCAGGTACAAAAATAACACGCAACAGTGCGGGGGTAACAATAACACGTTCTAGAGTGTACCTTTTTTTGAGGAGATCGAGGGGTTCTGGCTGAGTGTGCGTTTGGTTCTGAAAGGGACCGTTTCGACAAGACCTCACTCATCTTTTTCTGAACGTTCCCGTCCGGCTAGCAATTGGAGATGCACTATATATAGTACATCTCCGATCGCTAGTCAAAAGAGAGCGTCCAGATTAAGATGAGTGAGATCTCGTCGAAACGTTAGCCTAGTCGAAACGGTCTCTTTCGGGACTAACAGCACACGCGGCCAGAAACTCGGTAATATTATTACATAATATTATGTGTATATGTACACTCACACGCAGTTTTATCGAGTTAAATTAATTAATTTCCGTGGATATTTGAATTTGAATTGATAGCACATGTCATCTTGGAAACAAAAAAAAATGCAAAAGGAAGTCGATTGCGATGTAAAAGAGAGCTCAACACCGTGAGATATTGTTATCTTAGTTATGAGTTCCAACGAAATTAGTGAAGGTTGAATGTTTATAAAAACATAATTGATGTATTGGAAAGTACAACACATCAAAATCTTTTAAACTTTTAAAATGAACATCAAAGAACGAATAAAGTAACTATCACCTATCAACATTTTCTTGCACAGTATATTTTAATCACGTATTCTAGGAAGAAAAAATTAAAACACTTAATTAAGAAATGAACAAAATGATTAAAAAAATGATGTGTGATTTACTTTACTATATGTAGCGAACTGTAAATAGTAATACCTACATAACATAGGTCAAAACCCAAACTTTACTGACATTTTATTAAATAATTTGTGCCAAATATATGATAACTTTCGAGTCTTTGTGGAATTAGGTAACTAATTATATAAAACTATGTAATTTACTTTCAGGTTGGACTGGAAAACAAGAAAGATGTTCTGATTGCTTGTTTTGCAATTTTTTCTTTTACATGCTGTTCCAAGATCTGTTAAACGGAATTTATAACATCATATGCTTGTAATTTCTTCTATTCTAGTTTAATACCATTATGTTGAATTCTGCTTCATCAAACATGACAGTTGTATGGCACTAGGGCATTTCCGTAATTGAAATACAAATAAAGTCCCTGTTTAAGCTGTTTTCATTTATGTAATAACTAAGCAATGAAGACTTTACGCATCTATTGTGTAAGAAAATTATAAATATAAGGAATTATAGTATGCTGAATGAAAGATGTGTTATAGATATCATATCAAAATAACATTGACCCTTAATTGCAGTTGGACTCAACTGGAGACATTTTGTAACAACTAATACTACATAATTCCGTAGTGTAAGTTTTTGCTAAATCTTATGTTTGCTTTAAAATTCCGGCATCATTAACACTATTCTTTCAAAGTTAACCTTTCCAAAAGACTAAAACTTTCTGGGATCATTATTTCTTCTAAAATTTTATATGTGTTTCCGGAACGTTTTCTAAATTCATTGCAACACTGCACACGACCAATTATAACTTATGTAAACTCAACACCATTATTTAAAAATATTAACTTATTAATGATTTAAAACTTTAATAATGAAAGAAGAATGTAAATAAAATAATTCATAGTAATATATTAACAAATCCTATTCCTTTAGGAATACAAGTTTTAGTTGAGTTTATTTTTCGTTGCATTTTTATAGACGTTATAGCAATTTCAAAGCATTAACTGAGCCTATACAACAATTTCAACTGATGTAAATTTACTCAATTAATGATTGACTTCCTTGAAGGGGTTTGGTATGAAACAATTGTGTAATTCTTACTTATCTTTTGTTTTTCTTTTATTTCTACCAAATAACGTGCACTATGACTCACAGAACTTGGAAATATGACCAGTTAAGGTGGATACTATTTACAATTTGAATTAGTTTATCTCTTTAAGTAATATGAAATAGTATTGTTTGCATGTTACTTAAAAAAACGCAAGGTTAATTACAAATTAAACAACTGCAAGTCATCTGCTAATAAAATGTTTCTCCTATTTGTCAGTATTTAATTTGTAACTAAAAAATTATACATTATTTTCTAGTTTACTCGTGCATAATTTTAAAGGATGCCTTCTTGTTGCAGCTAAAACCAAAATGGAAGTCGGATTCACATTTGGAGCAGAAACAAGCTAAAAGGTAAAGTAGCATCGTATTTCTAAGTCCCGCTTTGTCTGTGTAGCTAGTTGACCGAGAATTAACGGAGTTAAAATCTCATCATCGTCTTTTTCTCTTCGTATGCCCCCCGTTTATTACCCACTTTTCCATGATAGCATAACGTTTATATACGGCTTCCTTCTGTTGCTTGCAAATGAAATGAATTTAGTGCTCTTGCGCTCGGACTTTCTCTATTTATTATATTTATACATATACATAGATAGTATTGCTGCCACGAGTCGATTAGCTAAAAAGAAAGAGTATTACGCTTGTTCGATAAAAGGTGCCTTTTACCTTTTTTCTCATTGTAAATTGTTTGTTAGTAATTAGTATTTATATTAATATGTATTTAGGCTTGCATGCTTAATATTGGTTAAATAAATGCTTTCAACCGAAAGGGACCGTAGATAATATTCTTTACGCACGAAACTTACTTCTTAAATGAGAGCTATTAATTATGAATGTTATTGGAAACGAATAAATTGTTTTAAGCAATTCTGCCTGTGAACCTTGTTAACTATGTTGGAAATTATTGATTAACTAAGTTAGTAATCCATTTTCAATGGTTGAATAAATTTGCAAATATGCGTTCAACGTTTCTCATCTATTTAAGCTTCGAATTAATGTCTACGTTCATTTAATAAATCTATTACTGTATCTGAAGGAAACCATTATTTTAGCGAACTGTTCATTATTCATTTGATTGCTTTTTTGACATTATCTAGTAAAAGTAATTTAATAAACAATTACAATAACACAAGATTGTGCACTGAGAAAATAATTCTAATTCAACGAATTTCAATGCATTAAGATTTTCGGGGTTGAACTAGCCAAAATGTTGTTGAATTAACGCCTCTTTTTAGTGATTTAAACAGGCCAAAATGATTAATTGAATGAGACAGTTTTGTTAAAATTATTGGGTTGGCAACAAAGTAATTGCCGATTGAAACAAATGAAACATGATTCCTTATATAATTATCAAACTATTCAATAATATATTTTTCATTTGGATCAATGACCATTATCCCACGCTCATAGAACTTCTGGTATTTATCAGTATAAATTGAACTAATTCCTTGACGTGATGTTGTTGACGCTAGATTATAATTAGAGTTGTTGTTCAGGCTATTTCCATAGTTTGTTGAACTTATATACTCCGACGTTTCGGCAGTGTGTTTACTGCCATATTTAGGGTAGTCCCGAGAAGGGCTCTTACTTGCCAAACTAATCATTTGTTCGACGATTTTGTCTTACGTATTTGAGACTTTTGTAATATTGTTACACGAGGAAGAAGAAATCAATGACTTCTTCCATCTTAACGGTTTATAAGAATCCATTAAGTTTGGATTACAAGATTCCATTGCTAGATATCCTGCTACATAAACACTCCGATGGTACATTACAGACGACGGTATATAAGAAGCCGACACACACACGACAATACTCCATTTCGATTCCAATCGCCTACATAATGTTAAATTGGGTGTCGGTGAATGCCTCTACAGTAGGACGCGAGATATATATATATATATATATTCGGATAATAGACATAGGAATGAAAGTATAGAACGATAAGCAGATATGTACTACAACAATTCCGTACGTTAAAGGCATCACAGAAAATCAGAAGAATAGGCAACCACTACAAAATCAGAATGGCTATCAAAACTTCGAATAGCAAGTCTAAGCTAACAAGAACAAAGCCGGACCATGAAAATCAGTGAACTAAGAACTCTGTGTACAAAATACCATGCCAGTATGGCTGGTCGTACGTAGGAGAAATTGGTACACCCCTACTAGCTAGAACCATGGAACATCAGAGACTAGTTCGGATGGAGGAAACGCAAAAGTCACGCTTAGCTCAACATGCTTAGGAAGAGGATCATAGCATTCATACAACGCAACAATCCTGGGTAAAGAAGACAACGTCTGAAAAAGAAAAAATGTTGGAAATAGCATATATGGCCATTACACCGACCGCCATTAGCCCACGAAGTCTTCTTGGTTTCCTATGATTAAGGAAAGTATTAGTCAAAGACCAGCAACCATGATACGGATGACAGAAGATTGGAACATATGGAAAGCAACCCCACAGAATGGAGAACAAGGATTAACGGAATGCACAACTGTTTTTGCGCAAAAACCGGTCTACCGCGCAAACTTCTCTGCGCAGAAAATTGTAACTTAAATATAAGTTTAACACAGTAATTTCTGTCCGATCTATTAATTTAGTGGTCAAGTCCAGAAATCCGAGAAAAACAAAACAAGCTCGATCCATTCATACGACACAGTTTCAATAATAAGAAAGTAGGGAACACAGATACGTGAAACATTCAATAAATAATGGAAATAGTCCAAACAATAATAAAAATTGGACTAAGTGTAATCTCATAGCGTTATTATCATTGAAGGTTTTACCCTTCAAGGAGTTTTGTAAGACTCTGAACAAACGGTAATTCGATGGCGCTAAGCCAAGGCTATACGGCGGATGTGACATCACTTCCCAACCAAGCGCCAATGTTTTTTAGCAAATTTGATTTCATTTTGTTAGAGATGCAAATCGCAGTTATTGATGTGTTGGTTAAATGAATATCATTTAACTCACGAGGAATTCAAATATCGACTGTTTTAATGAATCCAATATGTTTCAAATGATTTTCAATTGTTGTGTCCGATATACATATTTAACTTTTCTGCAATCTCGCGGACTGGACTATATCGATTCGAATCAATTATATGGCTTTGGTTCGATCATCATCTTCTTCGTTTAGCCTAGAAGAACGTGGTTCATTGTTGAGTGAAAAATCTCCAGAACGAAATTTGTCCAACCACTTCCGGCACTGTAATTCTTTCAGAGTTTCATCACCATGCATATCGCCTAATTTTTTGGCAGCTTGTGCTATGTTCTTTCTTTTTCGGAAATAATAAAACGGAATATCATGTACATGAACGTTTTTGTTTTCCGTGTTAGAATTGAACCTACACAAACAAATCCCACAAAAAAATACACTTAATTAGTATTACTCAATAAAATCGCTAATAACGGACTGTATAATTTTGTACAGTTTACATATTTAAATTGTTTAGTTTATCATAAAGAAAAACGATGTTTTCTGTTTATTTTTGGTAAAAACTATCATAAGTTATGAGGCAAAATTTGAAATTATTATATACAACTTGTTATGCGCATATTGTGTCCTCTATATATAAAACTATGGGGAACATATCTGTATAAATGCATAGGAAATTCTCTGTAGGTTTAGCTAATTTAATTCTCCGAGACCTTACACCATCGAAATACAAGTGGAGAATAAAGCACTAAATATACATCTGTCAAGTTAATTTATTATGCTTATTGCTGCATAATAAGTTTCCAGTGGTAATCGGTTTATGTCATATGACTCTAACTAAATTATAAATAAATGAACGTATGCTCTGAAGAAAACGTTTCCGAGCGTTTCGAGTTAATTGCTTGGACAATTTAATAATGCTTGAAATAACAATGGGCTACGTTATTATTTTTGTTCTTGGATGTACTTATCCATATGCGGTTATATATATAATACATCTTCATATAAACCCTTGTAATAGTATAATATTCTGCACAATGAACTCTCTCATATTTGTAAATAACCTATGTTCTCCTGACTTACAGTTAATTACATACTATTGTAACGTGCAATTTTAATTGGAGCATATGGATACAGAAATCTGATTAATGTCAGACCACGTTTGATGTAGAGGATGTAGCTGTATCGAAATTTGGAGGGAGCCGAGTATTGGTCGTATTAAACATCAAAACAAACAATGTTAAACCTTCGGCCTGGACCGAAATCTTATTTATTACTTTCTATATTGCGTTTTCGATAAATCCTTTTTGTTTAACACATTATTAAACGGAACTTGATTTTAGGTAATATCTAAGAATTTCAGGAAGCGAAATGGTTCGCATGGTTTTAATAACTGTTTAACATTTATCTTGACCATATTACTTACAATGTCAATTTGACAGCAGAGAGTTTTTAATGAAACGCTTATTTTAGGGTAAGAAATATATTTTATTTGTTAACATAATTTCCATCCAATTCTATGGATTTCGCCCCCTGGCTTTTCATTTTTTTTAAGTCATATAAAAAGTAATCTTTCGGAAACCCGTCAAAATAGGCATCCGTTAAGACTATCACTTCCCCATTTGCCCTGAATCTCATTCCATCAAAGTACTTTTTCAAGATTGGGAGAAAGGAAAAGTCACTCAGAACCAGATCAGGTGAATATGGTAGATGAGACAGTAATTCCTATCTTAATTCGACAAATTTAACGATTGCAATAATGGCTGCGTTATTTTGATGGAAGAAAACTTTTTTTTGAATAAATGCGATAGTTTTCTCTTCAGCTCAGCGTCAAAACGTGTCAGTACATCAGCATATTAGCCTTCTATAAATAGTTAATAAATAGTATGCCTTTGGAATCGTGACCATCATCTTAGTAGTTGAAGAAACGACTTTTGCCACCTTTGAAGCACGTCCACCAGGAGAAATCCATTGTTTTGACTATATTTTTATCTCTGGAGTACAGTAATGTATTTAGATTTCATCTAGAGATTTCACTTCAACTTAGCCATGCATTCCGATACAACATATACCTAATATAACGCTGCTAAATATAGCTACTTATGGGATCATTTGCGGGAAAAACAAAATGAAGAGACAAAAAAACGCTAATACGCGGACATGTTTCTGCCTACCCGGTGCCATCAGCGCGGTTTCGAGCGATTTTCTCAACCACACATTGCAAATACCCTCTGTCAAAATCACTGTAAATAAGCGGTCAGCCAAACATTTCTTAGCACTAGCTAGCGCCAAGGAAAGACACGTGCCTGCCGCTCATAAACAGGGACATAAGTGGGTACAGTTTCTCAACCCTTCTCCGAGTAGCACATGGACTGCTAAATCAGAGAGAGTGCATTGGGTGAAACTGCACATGCAAAAGATCCCTCATGTTTACCATGACATATTCTTGGCGCTAGTTAGCACTAAGATATGCTTACTTTCGACTGTTGTTTAATTGGAGTGCTATTGCCAGAGAGGAAATTTACAGTGTATTATATTAGGTAACCATACACTCGTTTGAAATTGTAACATGAGCTTACAGAAGGGTTACAGCAAGCAAACGCAACATCCATCTTGCTTTTAGATTCTTCATATTTAAATATTAATCTAAAATATTGCGTACCCGTTGAGTTGAGATGTTTACGGCATTAACTATCTCGCACACTTTTATTTAGCTGTCGTGTCTTATAATGGCGTGCATTTATTTAACTGTAAATGTGAAAAAACTGAAGGCTTAGATGTTCAGCATCGTCTGCGCTCATATCACAACTTTTGGAAGTACCTACAAATCATTCCATGAGAGGAGCAGATTGACCGTAATATTTATGTAACGTTCTTTCAGCTTCTTTAATAGATTTCCACATAAAAAGTAATGTTTAGCAGATGAAATTGTTTTCTTTCCGTATTAATACAAACGCAACATAGAACTATAAAGATTTATCTACCTACAGATTTGGGAAACACTTTGGCAGTAGACGTCTAATAGCTTGATGAAGTCAGCAATATGCTAATCCATGAAGTTTGTGAAAAGTTAGTCTACTTCCAAACCACTTGTATTGCTATATGAACAGAACCATCTTGATTGGGATCATTTTTCTGATCTGAAGGTACATTCTGGTTCTTTTTTTCTACTCAAAATAGTTATTAATATACAATAATGCCGGAACATATGATGATTAAAAATATTGACAAAAAAGATTATCGTTAGTTACTTTTTTATAGTTGGTGTTACAATTTGTGCACAAGTATATAGTTAGCTATACGTGGAGATTAATTTATTTTAATTATTTTTTCAGGTGTGAAGTAGCTCCACTGAATGGAACCGTACCTCAACGACCTCCACGGCCTCTTTCGAATTCGAAATCTTCCGATTGGACAGATGTCGCATTAGAAGTGCCAGATGAAGAAGAAATTCAACTGAAAGATCCCAAATTGTCCTTCATTTTTAACGAAGATGGAACACCTACACCACCTCCTAGGAAGAATAAAAAAGGAATACGGGAAAAAATAGAAGCGGTAGCTAAGAGCGGATTACAAGCGTTACAGCCGAAGAAACCAGTGGAAGAGCCATTATGTGTAAAGAAAACTATTATTTACGATTGCCCAGGTTGCGATAATCCCAATCATAGGCATAATTCTCCAAAAAGGACGTCGACTCCGAAATCCATTCAAAAACAAAATAATAAAGAATCCAAGAGGAGAAAGAATTTATCGATTGTTTCTTTGCCCAACTATAATGAATTGAAATTCAGTGTTGCTAGTAATGGCGAAACAATTGACAAGTTATCTGACTCCGAAATAAGAAAATCTGTGCATTCGCTTCCTGGCGAAACCAAAAAATTATCAGCTTTTTCGGATAAGCGTGATTATATAACCAGATGTAGAAGTTTTGGCTCTTCCTTACCTCAATTATTGTTGCATAAACTAAGCAACGCGAAAGCACCTTTAGCAGAGATTGAAAGTGATGATTCGTTTGGCGGTCTTGATGATTGGGATTTGAAATTCATTGAACATTACAATCCGAAGGATTCTAGTTTACCACGTAAGACCAAGCCTCAGAGATCAGAACAGGAAGTACTCAACGATATTGAGAGTTTAATAGTAAACGATGAAGAAATTGAACCTCCGAAACCCCCGATTAGAAGACAAGAATCTCTAGTAAAGAAAATCAATAGAACCGCAGCCGAAACAGCTCATCAACGATCGAACGAAATCGAAGTTCCTTCCACTGGTAAAGATACGCCGATAAGTTTAACGCCACCACCATCTCCGACAGAAGACATTATTCAAAAACCGTTCCCGCCGGTATCGCTTGCAGACTTACCTACAAAAGATGAAGATGGTAAGGTAGAGCACTCTAGTTTAATGAGGATTTTACAAGAATTCAGCACGAAAAAGGCGCAAGAAGGTAATGATATTGAAGCCAAGGTGGTAAGCGATAACATTGAAGTTACAAGCACGCCTCCTCTTTGTAGTCCAATATTAAATTCCGTTAACGATTTCCTGGATGCCGAAAGAAGCGGCGTCGCGAGAGAAAATCAATTCAAAGACAATTTTGCGAATAAAGTATTGCGTAACGTCGATGCGATAACTACATAAGAATTTTTATTTCTATCCGTTAGCAACGATTACGCGCATAAATAAAGATGAGGTGATGTCATAACTTTTGTTTTCCCTTTTGCAAAATCTCAGCACAGGTCATCAATTTGTTTTGGTATAATTGGTACGGACTTGATGAAAAGATCGTCCTATTGTTGATGACAGATAATTTATTTTTATAAAAGAAAATGTAACTGAAGATTATATTTTGCTTCTGTATATAAATAATAATAAATAATAACGAGATGTTGTTAATCTGTAAATAGAATTAAATTATTAAGATGTATTATTAGTAGGCGAAGATATGTTGAAATAAAATATATGAGAACTTAAACTGTTGTTTTTGATTATTTGTAGATGTCTATAGGAAATGAGTGGTAGTCTTAGAATTAAATGCAGCAGATTAGTAATTAGTAACAAGAGGTATATTATGATTAATAAAGTATGGTACCTGCTGTATGTATAGTATAGTAATGGGTAGGTTGATGTGGATGTTGCTGAAAATGCTTTATAGTGTGGAATTTTCGATTAGCTTTTCTAATTTTAATTAAATGATGCACATCATCGGTCTAAGTGTACTAACTATGAGAAAGTTATTTTCCCTTGAAAATGTTGACAAGTGCGTAGCTCAATTTAAACATTAAGATTTTAGACTGCGTATTAGCTATGTAAATCAGTTTTTGGTTGTGTGTCAACGACATAACTAGTTACGATTGTAAATAAATATTTAAAATTATTGTATAGGGCATTCTGTTTGCATATATTCTGCTACAGGACAAGTAAAATGTATGAGGTAGGCGCCATAAATTCTCGGCTCGCTATAAAAAAAGAAACTTGGAACAACATAAGAAGTTTTATTTTTCAATGTAGTTTTCTTTAACTTCTATACATTTATTACAACGATTAATTACTAATTGGATACTCTAGTAAAAACTCAACTTACTGTGCTCCGTAAAACGACGATCCCTAAGGTCTTTTTTAAAATTAGAAAACAACTAAAAATCGCAGCCATATCCGGATTATACGATAGATGTTCCAATTCTTGAAAGCCAAATTCGCGGATGTCAGCTTGTAAAGTTGCGGCAGTATGGATGGGAACATTCTCGTACAATAATCGAACAACTTTTGTCAATTTTTCATGACGTCTTGCATGAATACTGTCCCTTAATTTATGCAATAAAGAGCCATAATACATATGTGCAGTTCACAGTTGTATTGCGCTCTTTAAAGTCAATTAGCAAAATGCTTTCACAATCGCAGAATACTGTGGCCATCACCTATTTCGTTGATTGAAGAACTTTCGCCTTTCTGTGATGAAGCTCATCAGGTCGCCGCCATTCTATGGACCCCCTTCTCGATAGAGGGTCGTAAAACAGCATCATTGTTTCATCCCCTGTGACAATAGAGTCCAAAATCCGTTTTGGGTCCTCTTCACACATGATTAAAATCGACCGCGCACATTCGACCTCAATGTTCACGTTAGAGAGCAGCACTAAATCTTTAATAATTGAAATTTGTTGGTCGACCCGACCGTTCAGCATCTTCCAGGTTACCTTGCCTCAAACGCAAACATTTTACCCACTTTTTCACAGTGGAATACGAAGGAGATGAATCACCGTAAACGGTGTCTAAACATTGTTTTATGTGGTTAAGCGCATGCCATTCTTTTGGTAAAAATTTGATGACCGCGTGGTACTCACTTTTCATTACATCAGAAATTTTCATGCACTAGACACGTGTTGGTTGGCTGACTACTAAAAACTACTACTCTTTGAACAGCCATATTTATAGCGTAGACTTCGCGTATGTGCATGCATGCCGTGACGGTATTTGAACACGCTTGAACCTGTATAAGCCAGTCAAGTCGAGAATTTATGGCGTCTACCTCGTATTTTACACGCGCTTTTATACTATCTTAAAATTTCATTTTCTAATAAACACCCGGTAGATTAACTCAAAAGGTTGTTAAATAGAACCGTAATAATAAGGGCAGAGTACAGAAATTACATTTTTAATTTTTTATAACCATACCGGAAGACAAGCCAAGAGACGATTGACAGAATTTATAGTACTTTCAAATGGTAGCCCTATTCGGGAAATGCTTGCCTACAATAAGTTTTGTGTCGGTTTACTCACTAATATTTCTTTTTATTATACATAAATCGTTATTTATGTACCAATAGTAATTTAATGAGGGATACTTTACATTCCATATAAATTTTTTTCATACAACTCTTTGGCTGTCAATTTCGATAGCCTAGCGTTTTCAAAAGTTGAAAGAATATTATCAGTTGCCTGCTCATTCGCACTTCAAAACGAGATCGACGTCTAACGGCACCGGATATCGCAAAGCGCGTTAACACACAACGACGAACAAATGTTTTGTGTTCACATCGTTTTTAAAATACGTGCATAAAGAGAAACGATTAACATGGGCAAGAGATCATGCAAACTGGTCACTGGATAATTGGAATGTAGACTTATGGACCAACGAGTCCAGATTTTGGTTATTTGGTACGCAACGGAGAGCTTTTGTCCGTTAACGATCAGGGGAAAGAGCTAATGAGGCCTGTTTAGGGTTGTCAGTCAAACATGGCGGTGGTAATGTTATGGTTTGGGGTTGTGTTGCTGAAACAACTACGGGCGATTTAGTGAAAATTAGTGGTACAATTTTTCGCATTTTAGAGTATTTTGATATTTTGCAAAATCATGCTATTCCGTGTGGAAATCGTCTTGTCGGTGAGCCTCGATCATATATGCCTCGAATCTGTAAATACTTTAGAGAGGAAAGCAGCAACAAATGAACTAAAATTAATGGTTTGGCCTCCTCAAGGTCTGGATTTATCTTACATAGGGCTCTTATGGGATGAGCTTGGTCGGAGACCTAGACGTCGAGAACCTGAGAGCACCCAACACGTATGGGAATATTTATAGAAAAACAACAAATTGACGTGAACTGTCTCAGAAAATTGCTTTCAAGAATGCGTAAAATTTGTGCAGCGCATATCAATGCCATAGGAGGTCATATCGACGAAAATAGCCTTATGAGCTAACTAATGCATAAAATTATGTTTGAACTAATTTACTTTTACTTGACGACAGTCACTTAGGTTGTATACTTTCTTTAATAATCGCAATAGAATTTTACTATATCTGTGACTTTTTGTAAAATCCGTTGCTGCTTCTAAATTTTTGGATGGTAGTGTATAAGTGTTCAAACAATTCAAAGATATAAAAAGCAAGCCTGTAACCACAATTGAACGAAAAACGTAAGTTGTCACTGGACAATAAGATTACGCATCTGGTAATACCGATCGCCATCTACGTTGGAGAACTTTGCCATCAGGCAATTAAAGCACAAAAGGAGAAAATACAGGAAAAAATCAAAAAACTAACGCGATTCACGTCAGGGCCACCGCCGACATCACAAATGCAACATTGCTTCAACAACTTAACCTGGAAACGCTCGAGACCATAATATACTGAAGAACATAAACACATTACTCAGAATGGAGACGCATGATAATACAATAGTTAGAAGAATAATACAACCAGCACGACGAATAAGGAAAGAAGGAGTTGTACAAATTAAATGAAGATCTAAAACAAAAGGCATAACCTTACAAAAAAACAAAAAGAAAGAAAACAAGCAATATGCACGCACACTGGAGACACCAATAGAATAAAAAAATCACCGATTTACCAAACAAGATGAAGGAGAAATGGCGTATCTCTCCGACCCTTGTTCAAAATCAAGATACCTTATAGCGGTCAAACTAGCAATCAATAGTCAGGAGTAAGTAGTCAATAATGTAATTTCAAGCGTGAAACATTCATTGTATTTTTAGTTTAAATAGTTAGTTCGAGTCTCTCACCTCCGTGGTGCGGGTTTAAGTGTTTCATTTTATTAATAAAATAAGTGAAGATACACCTGTTTTTCATTACAAACTGCCACCAACCAATTTAAAAATAAATGCCGCAACATTTGGTTCTTCGTGCCGGATGGTCAATAACAATATTATTATTATTACATAGAGAAATATAAATATCAACGTTTTAATGTGTTCCCCTTAAATGCAACTTAAAAAAGCAACCTGTTATTTAATTTTAAAATTTCTGTCAGTAAATAACTTCGATCATTAATTAATGCAAATACATAAAGTTTACACTTTCTAATATCGAACATTTTTGAGCCAATATTCCAGCTTGACGAATACGGACAAATACAATAATGGTGCAGCGTTGTATGACAAAAGCGATAATGTTAATAAGGAAGTGCCAGTTCGTCGGTGAATCGACGCACTAAAGGAGGTGTAAAGCGAAGCAGCTTTTTAATATGCCCTAAATATGTAAAGCTTAACACCTGAAATACTTCTGAAACTGAAACAAGGCCGCGCCGTTTCTCGTTTATCGGCGCGACTTAATGAACTCCGGTAGGGTAGAAGTCGACTTCTTTTATTATCCGCTTCCCTTTTGCCGGTAAATGTCTTTTTCTAAGGATGGATCATTCAGGGATTATTTGAAACGTTTTATTTATTTTTCCGACGATATTATTTCGCCCTGATAAAGGAACACGAATTTAGGAATGGTGTGACACTTGGAGTTTTCTGTTGTGTGCGGTGCATTACAGATATTGTGTTGGTATATAAATTTGAAACTATTTTGATTTCTAAGACAAGAGCGCCTTGCAAAAAGAGGTAATGTACGAGGGCGACCTGAAATCTTTCCGGAATCGGCAAGAAATGGCGCACAAAGGTTGTCGTGGATTCATTGGTCGGTAAAAGCACCTTTTTTATGGCAACTGACAATATTTCAGACGTCTTCTGCCAATAGTTATTGTTTAAGAGTGTGTTGTGTGCAGCAAGTCAGGCGGTTTCGCAAAAATTGATAAAATCGAATTTCGTGCAGTGATAAAACACTCCTGGATGGCTGGGAAAACGGCAACGGAAATATCTTGCTAGAGGTTTATGCGGATGTACTTCATCATTTTCGTGCATTAGCTTCAGGGTGAGTGAGTTTAAACGTGGCTACACAAGCACAAGTGACGAACTACGTAGTGGGCGCCTAAAAACCGCTACATACGATGAAATAGTCGACAAGATTCATGATGTCGTTTTAGCCGATCGCCGATCGAAGCTGAAAGAGATAGCAGAGACAGCAGGCATCTCACAAGAACGCGTTGGTCATATCCTACACGAAATTTTGGATATGAAAAAGCTTTCGTTTCGATAGGTACCGTGTTTGCTAACATCGGAGCAAAAACGAAATCGGGTGACTGTTTCGAAGGAGTGTATAGCCAAGATCCAACGCAATCTAAGAGATTTCTTCATGCGTTTTGTGACCGTGGAAATGTGAATTCACCACTACATATCGAAGACCAAGAAACAGTCGAAGCAGTGGACTTTTCTGGGCTAATCGGGTCCGAAGAAAGCAAGGACCGTTTTATCGGTCGGAAAGGTCATGGCGACCATTTTTTCGGAGTTCCAGGGTGGAATCCTCATCGATTCTCTGCAGAAGGGAAGGACGATCACGTGGCAATACTACAGCGGTTTATTGACCCGATTCGATGCAGTATTGAAGGAGAAACGAACTCATTTCCAGCGGAAAAAGTGTTCTTGCACCACAATACTGCAACGGCTCATTCATCCCCTATCGTCGTGTATAAATTGAATGAGTTGCGAGACGAATTAGTCTCTCATCCTCCATAT
Source organism: Trypoxylus dichotomus (assembly GCA_023509865.1). NCBI lineage: Eukaryota > Metazoa > Arthropoda > Insecta > Coleoptera > Scarabaeidae > Trypoxylus > Trypoxylus dichotomus. Next base: position 37,524,525 of record CM042074.1, on the reverse strand, counting down.
TCACTAGGCCTTGCCCCCAGCGACTCTTTCCTATTCCCAAACCTGAAAACAATCACTGGGAGGAAAGAGATTTGCCACAAATGAGGAGGTCATTGCCGCTACAGATGGCTATTTTGCGGACCTCGAAGCATCCTACTTTTCCGACGGTATGAAGAGGCTGGAGCACCGTTTGAGGAAGTGTATTGATCTTCGAGGAGACTACATGGAAAAATAAAAGTAAAAGCCATACCAATACCGTGTTTTTCTTGTCGATTCCGGAACCATTTCAGATCGTTCTCGCATATTCTAGTCTGACACTATTATTTAATTGAATATCTAATGTTAGATAGATTCAAGCACCTGCATGGTCAACTAATACTAAAATGGTGGTTCAAAATATCCTGCGAAATTTAGAAGAGAAGATGCTTCTAAACGTCATTTGACACGCGTCTGTTATTTTTACATATATTTGATTCTTCTAGATAGCCGTAACTTTAATTTTTAAGCGTAATAAAGAAAATACAACTACTACCTGTGGCTTTCAACAAATGAACAAATTTGCCTCAAGAATAATGATCTTAATGCTATAATGTACAACGGGCATTAGTAATCTGGCGAAAACAATTTTTTCAAAATACTTCAAATAATCCCACAGATCCAATACAGTACAGTACAGTTCGAAATATAATTACCACAGGGGTCAAAAGATCATCAATTAATTAAACATCATAAGCCCGCTGACTTGTTTGGTTGAGGTTACAATGGAAAGGAACAGATTTTAAGCGAATATACGTTCTAAATAAAGTCATACCGGACAAAATATATTACCTATATATACAGTGAATGCAAAATCATATTAAATTTAAAATATGTTTTTAATAAAGCTAATATAAGATTTACATTTTGTATGCTTTTTATTGCACAACAGCTTTAGAAGAAATTCGCAATATTACGCAGTTTAACATTAAAAAAATGGGAAAACCTTTGGGAATGAAAGAAATTACTAACAACAAATCAATCTGGAAATATTGGTTTTGTAACAATGCTTAGTTGAAGACAGCGCTTTCTCTATTTTGTTTTTTTTTTTGAAAAGTAATTTCCTTTGAAAGGCCGAAGACGAAGATAAAACATTGTTCAGGGGCGTTACTCAGCAGAAATACTGTCGTACAATAGGAGAGTATTATCAACTGTATATAAAATATTTGATTTTATTGGTTATATTTAATGAGTCAAAAAAGAAGTCAATTTAAATAACGCTCGGAAACCATTCAACTAATTGTTAAACATTGGAGTATCCTATAAGATGCATTCCAGACAAATATAAGTAGATTTTTTAATATTACTAAATTTAATATTACAAGGCAACTAATCATGGTTGCTGTCATATTGGTTGTCTAAATACAATTAGTTTATTCAATCAGTAACCTCCCTTTTACAAATATATACGTTGAAGTAAGTTTATAATTATTTCAGTGTACTGCACTATTGAGAAAGTAATATCACGTATTTTATTTAAATCTAAATAAATTTTTGGATATTTTCCTGAAAGATTCAAATAAAACACTGGATGTTAGATAGTAACACTAAAGCTTCTTATACTTATGTTTTTGAATTATTTTTAATAGTTATGAGTATTATTTTTGATTCCCTTAATAAAAAATATGAATGCAATAATATATGCACGCACAAATTCAATATTTTATGGAGAAGAATTTTATCATAGTAGCCGGTTAGTTTATATACAGCGGTAGAGGAAGTAATAACAATGCCAAACATTGATAAGGTACAGTATAACAGTCGTAATGTGTCGAAAATTAATTATAGTAATTTTTTCTTCCCTTGTGTGCGGCCAAAGTTATTATTATTCTTTAACGAAAATTGGTTATTATAATTGTAAGGATGACTTTTTAGTTCACTTTTGTATACAGCACTTACATTTGGTTTAGGCAACTTTATTTGCGCGTCTATAACTCCAAAACAAGAATTGACTTGTTAAAACGTATAGATAATTAGTTCCATCGGTTAGTGGTGCGTTTGTGATTACTCAATAGCCAGACTTCAGTATCGATATCGGTAAGTACTTGTTATGAATATTGATTGAATTTTAAATTATTAATTTTAATTAATGTCCTATTATACAAAAGCGTTATGACTTATTTGCAGTATGATAAACTAAAACTTGAACGAACACCAAAAATGTATATAGTCATTTGGCTCTTAGTCTCTATTGTGTTGTATAAAACTTGGTGTGATAAAACTATGAAAGCGTTTTCATTTTCGGTTTAGAAAACTATCGATTGAAAAAGCTGCATAAGTGCGAGGTTTCCAGAGCAATGAAGTATTTAGCTAAATTAAATTATTCTGTTTTGGGGGTCTTTATTTATTTTGCATTTTTTTTTCTATTTCAAAACGGAATTTACTTGTAGCAGAATTCTCGACATAAAATATTTCTTTAACGAGGTTGTTGGAACTTAAATCAGAGAAGAAACTAAGGTTAGTTTTGTTTTTAATATAGTAAACAGATTTTCCAAGTTTTGGTGCACGTCACTATTGACAGCATAAGGATTTAAATCTGTTGCCATCTTGTTAAAATTAAAGTTCATTTTTCATTTCATTTCATTTCAATTTACAAATAAATAATAAATTATTGCGCAAAATATATATCATTTATAATTTTGATTACATTCAAGGTGTATTTACATCAAAAGTACATCCTTTTGTTGTATAGTAACTAATAAAAAGTATAGTATTTTGTGGTTTAATAGTTGCTATGCTCTATTTTTTAATTCGAAGGAGTAAAATGAGGACGCGTTTACACAAAATAATTCTTCAAAGCCACTTTTTGGTGGCAATTTTAAAACTAACTAGAATTTTATATAAGTTGTAGTTACGTAATTACTATTACAAAGCATATTTAGGGAGAAAAATTAAATGCAAACGCACCCAGAAAAATACACGATCTAAATATCGATCTGTTTTTGTAACAATATGGCGGCCGGCAATATACCAAATATCGCTGGTGTAATTTTTCCCGAAAACTGGCCAACAGCTAGCCTACTTTTTGGCGCTTAAATTTAAAAACACTCCTTCGAAAAATAGAGTATAAGGAAATATCAGACGTTGCTGGATGTTGCTACGTGTTGTATTATAGGTTAGTGTTGTTTGACAATAATTATAAGCCAATTTGCAACGCCGAAGAAGCAGACGCCATAATTTGTTTATGAATTTTGAATGATATGCAACGGAACTTAGAAAATCACATGGAATATATGCGCATTTCATAAGTACAGTTATCACTAAGGCTGTAGAAACGAGTGCGAGTGGCTCGGCTCTTAATATTGAAAAGATGAATCTAATTACTATTTTAGTTTGACTGTGTTGTTGATGCAGAGTCTACATCAAAAACACAATCAAACTAAAATAGTACGTGATTACTTTAATTATTTAATATCGGTAGTAACCGAGCCGCACGCATCTCTAACAGCACTCGTTTTTGCAGCCTCCTACCAATTTGCCTCATATTTCTGACGTAGTATGTGCAGTTATGTATTCATGAATTGAATGTAGTTTTATAAATTCCTTTATATGTAAAAACTCAAATGGTAATTGAAATAAATCACTTATTGGTTCCATTTTAATCTTATGAAATAGAACTAAATTTTATTGCCTTCCCACCAGTCAATACTAATCGTTTAAGTTGGCCAGACTCCATCCAAAAACCACAAAAGCTGATTTAAACAATTAACAAATAAAAACACATCCTTAGACTTTGCACTTTGAACTGTAACTTGATTTGTACTATTGCTCACTGTTGGTAAGAGGGCTGTTTAATAAAAAAATATATAGCCTTTTTCGTTAAATGGTACCAGTTTAATGATAATAGTAGTCACCTACTTGAAGATAAATAGTTTACTTCAATTAACATTATACGCACGGGCTACAACTTTTTTCCGGCTATATTTCTCTCTATCTTCAAAATCTATCACCTGTAAAATGGTGTCGCTAGAAGTGTATCGCTAATTGTGATAAATTAAAGCATTTTAACTGAATTGGAATTAAACATTACTGTGATCGTATTTAATAATTAAACAGCACTCCTACAAATTATATAAACTAAAAATACGTTTAGTAATACAATATACAGTAAAAGGTCAACTACTACATATATTTTGTAAGATTTACATTGGGTCTATCGTTGAATATAGCATTATTATATATTTTGTTTTGATAGCAACTTCAACAGTTAGGAATCGTTGAACTATAAGTCAATTAGTCCAAATGTTTTATCAAATTGTAGCAAAGTTAGCAAAACATCTTTTACTGGGCACTAATGCATGGTGTCGGGTCGATATAGTGTTGCCAGTGGCTTGTCTAGAAATTATGTTACAGTGTTATTAAGATTATCAAATCGCTTAAAGAAGTTATGGTACAATTTTTCATATGATAAAAAACTGTCCAAAAATAAACAAAACACAAACAATTAAAAAATATGTAAACTTAATAACTACTAGGTAAAACAAACCAAAAATATTTAATATATACAATAAATAACATTAGGCTTTCACGGCCGGAGTCCGAGCTTGTACTGGCAGTACGTATTTTTTGGCTTGTCGGCGGTGGTCTTGAGCAGGTGCATGTGTGGCTGCTACTCAGACGACCACCTTCGTCCTAAAGATACCAGTGTTTGGCGAAACACTCAGCTTTCAAGCCTGGAAATGCATGCTGCCAATACAAATTCATATAATATAAAGTTGAGATTTATGAAAACCATTTTAAAATAACCAAGAAAAAGCAAATAATTATTCACATAGTATACAATGCAATACTCTAAAAGAACAATTTTTATCTGTAGCACTTATATAAGTACTACCCACAGCTGTTTTTGGTTTTTCCAATGAAGATCATGTAATGGGCAATTAGATAGATTATTTACTTTAATGGATATATTCATAGAAACGCATATACTAAAAGCATTACTAAGTGCGTTTTAGTAGTGGAATACAATAAAAAAAAAATTACTGCAATAGAAGAGTATTATAAAATAACGCAGTAAAATATTAATACGCCAAAGGAAACAATAAAATGATAGGCAAATGCTAATAAAAAATATTCTAAAAGTTAAAAATATCTACTTCTGAATTAGCCACTTAATCTATCCTCTGGATTACATTGTATTGTATCTGAAAATGCTTACTGCACTAAATATTATTACACGTGTAACACAATTGTGTATAACGGAACACAACTACTGCAAGAATTGAATTTGATCCCTTCCTTGGTGCGGAAGTAGACTTTACTAAAATTCTAAGTTTTAAGTGTGTGAAGTTAACTTCTGTTTGTAATTTAAGTAGACCATAATAAAATAATAAATCGACGCAAAGGAACCTTAAATTGTGGTGGAAAGTTTAAGAGGTTAACATTTTAATTTTTATTGGAACTGATCAAAAATGATATTGAAAACCTGATAACTACGTATACTATAAAACTGGGAATACGGGGTCGACAACAACAGACTGTGTAATGGTTTGATATTATTACATATAGAACGAGCAACACTGAGTTCGAGATGAATCATAGGTGCCCTGCTATAATCGCTGAAATTTTAAATTAGTTGGGGCTGAAAATGAAGGCACTTAATTTATTACTTAAACTACATTGTAGTACTATAAATGGTGCATTAGTACATATCGGTTGCTTATAGAAATATATACAGAATCAGAAAGATAATCAGTGACGCAAGCACTCATGATGAGTATAACGAAAATAAAATTATAGAAGGCACTCTGACAATTTTTATTTGTAAGCAATATCATTAATGTCATAATAGTTTATTTTTCCGATTGCAATACCATTGCAGGATTCGATTGATAGTCAAAACAATATATTTCTCGAGATAGTAACCTTATTATTTTTTTATTCCATTCCAAACGTGCTACACAGTATAATGTGTGCACATGTAGCGTTGAATCAACCGTTTGTCAACGAGACCTAATATTTCAGAAAGTGTAATTTATTATTGTATTAAGTATGCTACGTATTAAAGGAATTATTGTGAAATGTCTCTCGCTTTTTTAAATATAAATCAGAAAATTGGTTGAAATTTGAAAGCACAACTTTCACAATTACACGTACATACATCGGTACAGCTATTAAACCTGCAAATGTGGGACAAATTGTAGCGGAAGCTTCGAAATGAGTCACTGCAATTTAAAAACGTAAATATTGCTTTTTCCCACCATAAATGAACTCATAAACACATCGGACTTTTAATTTATTTGTGTGCTTTAGCAGGAACGCCTATGTTCGTTGGTGTACGCGTTCTGACACAGATACAATAAATAATCTCATATCACGAAAACAGACACCCTATCTAAAAGGGTTGCGCGGACGCGGGAGAAAAACACCAAACGATCGCCGCGACCTCTCGTAATTACGCCTTGAACATTAAATTCAAATATTCAAATTGGGGGATGTCCGCATTGGATCGAATCACGGAACTAATTCCTGCGTGACAACCCTTAGGTCATGTTTTGACGATTAACCTCTGCGCTCTTTCCTTCTTTTTCCGGGTTTAAGAAGAATCATTTGTGAATTTTCTCAGAAGTCAAATATAACATTTAAATGCATTGGTCGACTGCACTAACCCATCTGTCGAAATTAACAAGACGGCGTGTTTTTGCCAATTGCAGAGAAATTAGAATAATGTTGCGGTAGAATACTTCAATGTATTAAAGGTTGCAATGTTTGTTAAGGTAACCGGATTAGAACGACTTGCCTATTACTTTTGAAGTCAGTACTTCGCAATAGTATACTAGGTGAAAAAAATAAGGGACTGCGTTCATAGGTATATGAAATAAGATGCATAAAAGAAAGCGAAATCATTTTAGTTATTTTATTTTGGTAATGATATTTATTACTATATGGTTAGTTAATAAATTTTAAATAAATCTGTACATTGAATTTTTTTCCGAACATTTGTATTTGTTGGCACTAATATGTGTTCTCGTCCTAATTTGTGACGAACATTGTTAACTGTGTTTCCATAAACATAATTTATGGAAATACATGGTAGTTTTTCTACTAAATAAAGTCTGGCATTTTAGGGCGTTGACTCGCTACACGTGTCCACCTAGTGTGTTAGAGGCAGATGTGTCCTTCTTTGTGCAACTTAGTATTCACATAAATAATATTGAAACCAGACGAAATTATTATAGAGGCTACTCTGTTTCCGCTGTGTATAAATACATTCACTACCGTCTATATATACGGGGACGACTATAAAAACTATACAGAAATATTAGCAGTAATATCTTAACATCCTCTGTTACACATTTCTACTCTGTTTTGATAAATTTATAGCGCTGTTTACATAAAGACTTCCTAATCTATATTCTATTTTTCAATTCGGAGAATGAAAAGACGCGTTTATACGACGTCAAAATTACTTTTTGGCGGCAGTTTTAAAACTAAACTTCTATCATTACAACAAGAATATAGGGACAAAAATTAAATACAAGCACACTCAGAAAAATACACAATCTTACTAATACTTGTTGTAACAATATGGCGGCCGGCAATATATTACATATCGCTAGTGTAATTTTTGCCGAAAACTGACCCACAGTTAGCCTGCTTTTTGGTGCTTCAATTTAAAAACACTCCTCCGAATTAAAAAATGGGATATAGTATACTTTAGAACTTATTTGCATTTTACGACACCTGCCTTATTTTACGATAACTGGAACGGTATTAATCCATACTGTAATCATATTCAGATGAATTCTAGAAAAGAATTGTTTATGATGTAAGAGGAAACTGTCCCATGAAGTAAGTTATAAAAATACCCCAAAATGGATGCAAGTATTTTGAATTAAGCGTTAGTTTAAAACTTGATATCGTGCGCTTAAGATCGTGGTGAAGGGTTTTTAATAGTACAAATCGCTAAAAAGGTAAAGCTATCAGTAGTAGTAGCCAGACCATAGAACACTTTACACACACTTTCCTGCACCTTAAGGCTAAAATAGTTTAAAATCCCGTTGGTTACCACAAAAGAAAACATTTAAGTGGAGTCTTCTCGTAGCAGGACCAAGAGGAAGAATAGTTGTGAAAAAGCCATTAATGAAACAACAAAATAAGAAAAAGAGACTGGAATGGCCATTTCAATACATGAATTAGATTCTTAAACAATGGTATATATTATTATGGATAGATAAATTCATTGATTCAAATCGCCGATTATTTGTGAGGCCGCAGACTGGAGAAAGAGTGCGTAATCAGTATGTGGTTCGTACTGTGAGATATTGTGAAAGCAGTTTTGTGGTTTGGGGTTGTTGTTATAGGTAGACGATTCGATAAAAATAGATTGGATGCTGTGCCGAGTGGGAAAAATTATGCAGCCAAAGTTTTATCTTCGAAGAAGATACAGTTCGGCCGCACACATTTAATTGTAAGATTTTCTGCTCATTTTTCGTTGTTGAACATTCTTTCCTGCGATGTCAGATATCTATTAATAAATATTACTAGATACCAACTCTGTATTTCAATTCAAATCAAAGGAAATCTCGATTTTATAATCGTCTTTGTATACTCGTATATGGAGGGTAGTGTACATACTGTGGTGGAAAATCTCAGGCTCGTTAAAATTTCTAACTGGGTTCTTTGAATTAAAATTTTGGCTTATTTGTTTTGAATTAAGTGAAAATGTTTTCTAAATTAAAATACCAAATGTAACAGATATCTGCAATAGGTGAATTAGTAAAATTTTAGAAGAAATTCATTGGTAAATAAAGGACAACAATTTATATCATTACAATACATTCACATAATACTTTTTTGTGTAACGTTTCCTTTTTCGCGTCTTGGCAGCTTTCTTCAAAATTATCTATACCCACTTAGCACCGTTATTCAGATAAGTAAGATTATCAAAGCTTATTATGAAAGTTCTATGCTATTTTAGCTTAAGATATTTTTAATATTTGAATTAGGTCGTCAATTCGTAAATTCAATAAAATCATCTTTATCAACGAGGTACATCTTCAAGCGGGTGGATTTTTAACCAAACAAAATTGCTGAATCTGAGGCGAAAACTGATCCAAGAGGAAATAAGAGAAATACTGGAAGGAACTGTTACATCTACAAAAAGTAACTTTTTGGTATTGTTTCTGGGTTGGTGGAGTGACTGTGTTCTATTTTTTAAATGGGGGTGGCAACGCTGTTTCATTACTAAACCTTTTATACTAGTATTTGAAGTAGAAACATTTAAGAATTTGTCTGTTCTGTTATAAATCAAAAAATTAACATAAAATTGAAACATCTGTCATTATGAAGTTTATAGTGTTTCATTGTTCAACATTACATGAGAAAATTAAATCCTCTGCTATTGATTTGTGTATATATAGGCGAAATATTTGATAAAAGAAATCTCTTGTGGGCAGTAGAGATGTGATGAGTCGACGTAAATATGGTAACAAGGACCGCGGTTGCCACGTGATAAGTGCTTTGCATATCTTTTCGTGCGACTACCATGAGAGGGTCTTCTGTTGTACAATTAAAAAAGAATATTTCTTGTAACAACCCCGTAGCTGTGACCTATTTGTAAAACGATTGGAAGATTCCGGCATCCACGTGGAGTAATATGGTACTTTATTAAATTAAATATTCAAGCAATATCTTTATTTCGCTGCGGTTGTTATTTGGGGCTGAAAATGAAGTAAATATAAATTTCCATAAACAAAAATCAGCTGATAACATATTAGCTACAACAAAAACCTTAAAGGCACACCAACAAAAAATAAACATTAAAACCTTGATTTTTTTAATATTTTGCATACACAATCCGATATTCATTCATACTCAAAATTTAAATTGCTTGCTAATTAGTAATTCAATAACAATCTAGAGAAAGTACTGATTGTGATGGAGGTACATTTTCCAAATATTGAGAGAAATTACGTTTATGAAGGCATATTACAGTTCTAGCATATTAAAATTTTATCAGCGTTGAAAGAAATTTATCAATATAAGGGAAGAAAAAAGAAAAACAAAATGTAATTATATAATTTATCGATTATGTTTACGCAATCGCATTCCCTATTCTCAGTATAACATATACTATTCCCTTCTTCCCGTAATATCTATTAAACAGTTCCTTTAATAACATATCCGACTTGGAAACCTGTAATTTTATAAACCATAAAAGTGAGGTAGGGAATCGGTAAACAGCTGCATACTGGGACGGGGGAATTCCTCGTGGCGACGACCACTAAATACTACATGCGATAAAATGTCAACACGAAATGCAACATTCAGCGTGCGGACGGTACTTTCCCTTAAAATTAACATTTACTTTAATAAATAAAAGGTATTTGCCACGTACGTGACCAGCATTGTAGAAATAATAATCGCAGTGATGTTCGTTCAGAATGGTAACTCGCACGCTTCAAGTCGCTTGGGACTAAACGGAAGAAATCTGTTGATTTGTTGGTTGAATGATTTCTCTGTACAGCGTTCTAGAATTCGAATAATTTAAGGAAACTCATTATAATTAAATTGGCATGTGAAGAAATACCGTTCAAAAATATGTCACTTTGAACCGAAACAGCTAAATTATTTAAATTGTCTTTACTTGAGGAGTGGTTTATATACAGTGTCCTGCATGAAACCGCGATTGGTGGCAGTTACAACACTTCATGCAGAACGGAAACCATTCAGTTTCTGCTATGTACAATTAACGGTTTGAAAATATCTTGTGCTGAACAGCAGATATTTCCTTTAAGAAGGCCTGTGTGTGATTACGTGGTAGAACCAAGTATGTAGTCTTTAGGCTTTCACGGCTGCTCTTCGGATTTCGAGTTCTCTCCCGTGTAGAAAATTTGTAATTCAAAGGAACGCTGTTGATTCGATGTGAGTTAGTATCAAAATGCGGGAAAAAGGGAAACGGGAACCAATCTCAGAGTATCTTCAATAATTTTATTACACAATGGTTACTGGACTGGAGTAGCAAGTGAAAGCGACAATTACAAATTATAATAAAAAGCTAAAAAAATCGCGCACTTACTACTCCAGAAAAAGACTATAAAATCAAAACACATGCAAACAACATCATTAGCAGCGTCACGGAAGTAAAATTAAGGTTAAAAACCCAAACTTAGAATTGTACAAGGACGTGTACAACAAGTTAAAATGCAAAAAAAAAGCGCAAGTCAACAAGAACTACTACAATCTAAAGAACATAATCCAAATAAGGACTTTTTTTGGTATAAATGTAAGTTTCTTTGAATAAAAGATTTTAAATAGAGACCTGTATATGCAAAACCCTACGTTAAGTAAAAAAATCCGAAAGGTTAGAAGACAAAAATAGTGAAATCAAATGCGAATAGGCAGGGATCTATAATCGAACAATATCTGAAAAGTAGGAGTAGAATCAAAGGTTATTTGTGTATTTAACGATTTAAATCTGTCAAACATCTGTAATCTTAATATATCCATGTTCTCCAAGTTATTCAAACATAAACCTTTGTAAGCGAAGTGGATAAAATTAAATATTTTGTAAAAGGAATGGTTTGTTTATAATAAATGTGACGCGAAATAAGAAAAACCAGTAGTAGAATGTTGGAGACAACGTATGGGCTCTATGGATGGAGGGTTTTAGAGCTCAATTGAATGTGGTTTTTAAGTATGTTTGTTATTTTACAGAAAAAGTGACCTAAAAATGGGATCAATCTATAAGGTTTCATCTTCCTCTGTGCAGTCGTGCTGGAAGAATCATCTCTGATATAAACCTTTCTCTTGACGATCTTGTTTTGTATTTTAGAATAGTTAGCAATTATCTATCATAAACGGTTCATATTTATTTAACATAACTATCTGTTTGCAATAGTATGCAATTAGGGCTTAAAATTTTCAAATGAAAGTGGAACCTTGGCAAGTCAGTGGCCATTAGTAAAAGAGTGACAATTTATGTCTGATCGAGTGGTTAGAGAAGTTGTAAATTGTTATGTCTGTATGGAATGGTTTTAGAAAGGTATTGAAAGCAAAGTTGTTATCTTCAATAATAAAATATAGTCGACATAACGTTTGCAAAATTTAATATTGATTGAAAGATTATTGTTGAACAGGATATGTTTAGATTCGAACTCATGCATAGAAATAAAATGACATGCCCCCCTTTTTGGCATTTTAACTTGTATACGTTTTTATACAATTTTAAATTTGTATTTTTTAAAGTTAACTTTACTGTCGTGATACTGCTAATGGTGTAACTTCTTACATTTATTTTGATTTTGTAGTCCTTTTCCGGAGTGGTCAGTGCGATTTTTTTGGGTTTTTTTATTATAATATTTAATTACCGCGTTCATTTGCTATTCCAGTCTTGACCTGATTATGTGCAAATGTGCACGAAACCGGTAACTATTGCTTAACAAAATTTTTTGAGATACTGTGAGATTGGTTCTGTTTTCCTTTTTTAACTACACTTTAATTTATAATACGTTTCGATCATCATGAAGTGAAAACTTTACTTAGAAAGAAGATAACGAGAAGATGATCAAAACGTCAAGTGCTTGGTAGTAAAATTTTCATATAAATTTTTGTAATGACGATTGCAAGGACTGTGTGGATGTACAATTCACAGGTATAGCAGTAAACTCCACTCACACAAATTAATTAATGGGAGCCCACGTGCTCTCGAAACGCTGCGTTCCGCATAATTAATTTGTGTGAGTGGAGTTTACTGCTATACCTGTAAATTTTTGTAGTTTCGTATATTTATATTTAAGGTATAATATTTTTATGATTGCCTGTCACATAAGTTAAAATGTATTATATTTTTTGCTATTCGTTTTGAAATATGTTCTGTTACTTTACTTCGTAAATTATTTTTCAAATTAAGAAGATAAATGAACAATGTTTCATTTAAAATTACATTTAATCTTCATTGTAGCGTTGATAAAAACGGAGATAGCAATGGTGTTCGTTTAGTTTGCATTAGCTTGTACAGTCACATATGTCCTAAAAAGGTATTATATAATTACAAGCACATAGGTATTATGTATATAATTACAAACACATTATAAAATATCATATCTTAGGCTTTACTTGTAGGAACAGTATTATTTAGGTACTTACACGGAGCTTGATGGAATTGCATTTCACCATAAAGATGAATTTCTTACTCTGTATAAAATGTCATGTGTGACGATTAGTATTGCTATCTTACCGTTGAAAGTAACTTTAACGAATTCTAAACACATGTACCTCAATGAGGCAATTATGAGCGAACTTTGTTCACAAACGATCGCGATAAACGGAATAACCGCAGTAAGTTTGCCGGCAAACCACTCCGCAATACACAACTTCATTATATTTAAAATCCATATAACCGAAGCGACGATAACGACGCCAATAATCATCTAATTAAAGCTACAATGCGGTCACTGGAAAAGTTTGAAGTACATCAACGTACAAAACATGCATCCGCGGCACGTTAACGGGTCTCTCCACTCCAAACAAAATTACATTAAGGCGACGCGGATCCAATAAAATAACGAAAATTAGTCGTTCTTTAAGCGAGAGAGCTTAGAGGCAACTCCTGAACTCCAAAACTCCGGAGGACTCCGGTTATTAGTTGCATGTTGAATGTCCTCGTTGCGATATGGATAATCCTCCAGTTAGTTCTGCCTTGCTAATCACCCGTCTAGAGATAACCAGTACCAGACGAATAATACCTCTTCCACTAGTCTTCCTCGTGCGAGTATGTAGTGCTACTTAGTGCCTCAGTATCTCTCCCGTGAACGTTATTGTACTGAATGGCGGCTTCTCGCATCTTATTAGTATTCTTACGCCCAAAATACAAATGAATATTACCACTTCTAGTGTCTTGTTTCGAGTTCGGACTTTTATTGAACGAGTTTTGTTCATTTTTCGTTGCCATTGTCTTCTCTGAAGATTACAGACGTTGGATCGTAAAATTTCACTGTCCTACAGCGCAATCGTCTAGCAGTATTTAAGAAGATTGCACATCTAACAAAAAACAAAGGAAAATTTATTGCGATATAACTTCTCCGAATGTATTCACAATTTTATTTATTTTAAAACACGCGAATATATAATATATAACACTGGTTCCATATTAAAAAGACAAAGACAATCTTTTAACGCATTTATTTTTGCATGTATGTTTGGGCTTTAATTCCAATTTTCAACATAATCTGCTCTTATTGAGGCTGTTATCGAATCGTACAATCAATTTTTGCAATCTATTCTCATATACTAATAATCTTCTATCTATGATGAATTGACAAATATTTGTATTCAACGAGCATCTATTATTTTGCTCTCGCTTTGTTTCTTATGTAAGTTAACCAACTTCACGCTCTTAAAACTTTGCGAAGTGGATGCTTGTAGAGTAGTGGTTGTATGTCTTAGGAATTCTCACCTGACGTCATTGCCGATTGATGAAGTGCATTCATTCGTCAAATAATTAGACTATACAAATCTTTCTCCACCTTGACGCCCTAACAATCACCCAATTGTGCAAAATGAAGGGTAATAACATCAGTGAGGTGGTTGAAAACATATAAGTCATAAGAGAACGTAGTGAATGCAAAATTTGTTTATGACTTCTTCTAATAGATTTTTGTGGATACTGAATTTTTCTGAAATGTGTAAAATATATAAACACTACTGTGTATCTTTTCTTTTAGAATGGGTTTTTATTTAACGTGTGCGGTATTTGATTAAAATTATTTGGGAATAAGCTTTGATTGTTTTCCCATAGGTGATATTAATAGTATCGCTTGCATCTTTTCTATCCTTCCAATACATGGATTTAAAAGGTGTGTATGTAAGCTGTTAAATGCAGTATACAACTTTTGTTTGGAGTACAAACAGCAAGTATTGATATCGTATCGAAACTGTCGGAATTTGTTCCAAAAAAGGAGCATTTGCGAGAAGTACATCTCTACTACCATCTTTTGAAGTGCTGGGGAAACGTGATACTTGCTTGTGGATGTTTATGGGGACCATAACCCATCGGAGCTAACTTGCAGATATTGGTTTCAATACTTCAAAGGTGGTGATTTTGATGTCAACCACAAAGAACGCGATGGTGCCCCAAAAAAGTTCTAAAATGAGGTACTTGAGGAATTGCTTGATATTGATCCATGTCAGACATTTGAAGAATTGTTTGCAGCATTGGATTTTGATCGACCCATCACTGAGAAACTCCTACATGCGTTGAGAATGGTTCAGAATAAGGTGTGAGATTGGGTACCGCACGAGTTGAAGGAAATGGACATTGAAAGACGGTTGGTCACCCTACGAATTGTTGCTTCAACACACAATCTTAAAAATTAGCATGAACATGTACATACCTGTCTGGCGGGACACGCAGGGTGGGATCTACTATGAGTTACTGAAACCATCCGAAATTATTAATTCCCATCGTTACCGATTTCAGCTAATGTATTTGAAACAAGCTATTCAAGAAAAACGGCGCGAATGGGGCGATAGACATGAGAAGCTGATTTTGTAGGATAACAACGCTGAACCACATGTTGATCAACCCGTCCCGATATATCTATAGGGGTTTTAATGGGAGGTCCTATCCCACCCGTCGTACTCACACGATATTGTTCCTTCAGACTATTACTTGTTCCGGTCGATGTAGTCGGCACTTACTGGTGAGCACTTCACCTCATATGACAGTATACAGATATGGGTCGATAACTGGATCGCCTTGAAAGAAATAGAATTCTCCACTCGAGGAAAAGATGGGCGAAGGTTGTCGCTTCAGATGTAAAATATTTTGAATGAAAGCATTTAATATTTTCATATTCGAACTATATTTTTGCCTGTATAAAAAGCGATTAAAACTTATTCCCATACTCTATATATATGGAAACACGACGGAAACACTCAATAATAAAAAGCAAAGTGTAATGTTAAAAACCATCCTATTCGAGATTCTTGCCCTAATAATATTGTTGGTTTTCGAGAAAAACAAGTTTATTCTATATATATATATATATATATATATATACACAATTTGAAAATGTTCCTCAAACCTATAGTATAGTATAATAATGCTGCAATAATAGCAGCTCTAATACTATGGCATACCTAGTTCTAACTTTACAAAACATTTCTACTTCATAATGGGTTTTCCTTTTTCACCGTGCTCTTATATTAACCGTTTAAGAATGTATTCATCTCACGAAACAAAACACAAACAGCGGACAAATAACTGTCGTTAGTATAACGGTCGCAATAAGATTTTCGTTGTGTTATAAAATTGGAGGGCGAAGAAAATGCGAAACTGTCAGGTTGTCGCACGAATTTACAAATTGCACGGACATTCCTGGTCGGCGGTGATCCCGCTGGAGCTGCAAGAACGACGGGATTGCAGGAGCACGACGAAGACAGTGGTGGCGTGTCCTGCGACCGATTGTGTAATTACAGAGCTTTGGATAGTTTCAGACGCTTCGGCCGCACGTTAAACTGGAAGCGTTCAACTTTAATAATACGTGTTATCCGACGCGCTTTCTCTTTTGTCCTGTTTCTGGATGAATTTTGCATGCGGGAAATTATTTCCTAATGCTATAAGTATGGCGACCTAAAGTTGTGTAGTTTTAGATTAGGATTCTAGCGTATAATCTGTTCTAAATGGAATTAAAGTATTTGGTAACGCGATATGCATACAGTTGCAGGCTTAAAACTTTTGACCAAATCTTTGCGTCCCATTTAGACGATGTGCAGTAGTTTGAAATCTTGAAAATAAAGTTATCTTCACGTCACTATTGGGTAGTAATATTAAACGGTGACATTTTCTATTATGATATTTAAACGGTAAAACCTACGAATGGTCTACAATTAGGAAGGTGACGGATAATAGTCTTAAAAATGCAATTAAACTTATGTTTTATAACTATGGAGACGAGAGTGAAAGCAAATAATTAAAACCTTTAACATAATTTACATTAAATGTGATCAATATTCTAAATTCGTCTTTACAGCATGTGTGATTTTTAATATTACCACATTTGACGATATGAAGCACTTCTACGCATTTAGATAATATTATGTGAGGGCCATAAAAATTGAATTTTTTCGTTGCGTGTTATAATGGATATTTCAAATTATTGAAGTAATATTGGCAACTTATATTTTCTAAGCTAAGGTTGAATTAGCAAACTATTTTCTATATATATATTAATTATATATTTGAATGCCTATATTTTGAAGCAAGTTATTTTGTAAATGATCGTAAAATTAAAAACTACAGCAGCTATTGAATGATTAATAGCCAGATGCTGTCTTACATTGTTTCAATTATTAAATAAACAATACTTGGAGTTATCTGCCAGCACTGATGAATTGAATTTTTGGTTTTGTAACATTTATGTATTGTTTTACAATGTCAAAATTAGCTTGGAAGCGTCTTTCGAGCTTGACGCTGTTCAATTCAACATAGTACACGCCCTAGAAGTTCCACTATTTCCAATTTATTTCACGGCTTTCACAGTAGAATTTTACTTTTCCCAATAAGACTGGCATGTAAAGACACAGACAGAGCATTTTCCGACCTATGTTGAAAATAGTGGAACCGCTAGAACTTGTAACTACTAACTAAATATGTTGAACTTTTAAAACGTGTTAACAGACATTCTGGGCAATGCACCCTACAATCTTGGGAATGTTTAAGTAGAACAACATCATACCGAACTGCGCTTCCTTTAGATTAAGACAGGCATCCAAATATATTGCCCACTTAAATACTGGGTTTGTTAACAAAAATGTTACGGAGATTCTATTGGGACAAATATTTTTTGGAAGAATGTAGACGTCAGCACAACGCTAAAATGCTAATGCAATAGGATTTGGACACGGATCACATAGTTTTCAAATAGCTTCATTCAACCATTAGGTAAAGATAGGTTAGGGTGAATACTTTGCTGATTTATATAAATTGTAAATAGTGGACTCTCTGGAATATCAGTGTAGGAATGCAAATATTGATCTAAATCATTGGATTTGAGAATTTAATATGAATAGAGGGAAGTGTTACATAATCTCGAGAAATTTACAAATATGGTGCAAACTGTAAGAAATAATATGAAAAATTTATGAACTATTTGTAAAATGTACCACAGAAAGTAAGTTTATATTATAGTTGTCCATTTTAGCTGCTCTACCTTATGATTAATTGACCATCCACCAGATCTGACACCAGCGACATTTCCTCCGTTTCCTATGCCCAAAGCTTATTTCGGAGGATAGATAGTTTCCTCGAGTAAGGAGGTCATTACATTCCTAAATGCCTATTTTGCGGAACAAGATGTCAGCTACTATTTGGACCGATGAAAGAGATGAGGTCATCGCTGGGAAAAATGACTGACTTATAAGGAGATTGTGTTGAGAAATGAAACTGAATTTGGTAAAAATGCTTGTTTCTGTCTGAGAGTAGAATTTTTTTACTATCCTCGTACCTCCAACACCGTCTTTAAATTGGGCGTCATTGCTAGTCTTTTTTCCTTTACCGTGATATTAAAAATGGCCTTTATTTGGCCAAAAAACAATGTCAGTTTGAAGAAGAATATTTTAGGAGAAGATATTTTTTTCAGATTCTACTTTATACTCTCTTATAAAGGAAACCTTGTAAGTACTAAACCTCAGTTCATGAGCCTCTGCTGACACGTAGATCTCGAAATTCGCCTTCCAAGAGCATGACTCCACAGAGCAGTTAACTCGAAGTAACTATCACGGCTATCACTTTCAATATTTATTAATACACTTCCATCGGTATTTGGAATTTTACCTTTTTTTACATATCGTGGCTTTGCAGTGACCGATCCGTTGATTTTGTATCTAAAATATATTTTTTGCGCTATATCGTGATACTTGTAATAAATTTAATACGCCTTTTTTTCCTTTTGAAAAATCTTATGATTCGTGAACGAATCTTTTTACTTAGAATCTTTCCTGTGCCCATTTTTCACGACACAACTAGCTTCAAAATATATAAAATACTCCATGACAGTCTCTAGCAATTTCGTAGTCGTTTTAGTTCAAAACCATCTGCAATTATAAGCTTGCTTTGTGACACAATAAAAATGAGTCGATATTTTAACAATAATGCTTTTTTTTTGACAAATTTCCGATTTTTTTCTCTAAGAATTTTAAAAACGAAGCAGTAAAGTCTGTGTTTTCTGTCGCATATTATTAAATAAATCCTGTTAATTAATTTGGCAAAAAAAAATGTTTTTTGATAGTGTCTAGAAAATCAAGATTTCATTAAATTAATAATTAAATTAGTTGAAATAGGAAGGGATTCGTATACCCACTAAATTTTGGTTTCTATTCCGTGGGTTTTACTTTTTTCTGTTAGGCCACTTCATTTATGCGTTAAATAATTCTATGGACTTCTGTATAAATTCATACGTAAGGTTTTTATGTACACTTTTATTAAAGCAAGATTTTGAAATATTTGTCATAGAAATGATTATTTGGTCAGATGACTGTTAAATAGTTAAAAAATGTGTGTGTTTTGAACTGTAATCTACAGAACCACGTTCGGGATAAATTTAATTCACTAGATTATCTATCAAAAAATTTAATTTTAATTATTTTATGTTGTGGAGCATCCATTATAGTTTGCCACTACCTTATCTACTCTTACTTACATTAGTTAGTAAAAAATCGTTCGAATGATTACTACGAAACTTCCTGGCCGGAGTTTATCCTAAAACGTTCGTTGGAAAAATAAGAGAAAAAAGCACTAAATGAATATTTTCCATGCATTTAGAGTTAAGCGCATGCAAGCGGTTGCCGATGGATCTATTCAAATAGTTTTCCTTTTCGTGTCGCCAGGAGAGCAATTCCTACAAAAAAGAAGAACGGAACGTTTTCTTAGACGTTCTCCTTGAGAAATCCCTTAAGATTTTAGTACACTTGATATGCAACATGTTTGCATACCTACTTACCGTTATTACGCTGCTACCAATTTCTACTGGAAGTTAACATTTATAAGAAGTGGTGTCTGATCTGCGAGATATTTTAAATTATTTCGGTTCGTGAGTAATTTCAATATGCAATTAGTTGCTTATGCAAAACGCCATCAGAGCATGTGTTGGTTTAAGAGGAGTACTAACTATATCTAAACATAAAGTGAATCGTGACTACTCCATAAAATATAAAAAGCGTTTAAATAAATTTTTCTTGTAGTTGTCCATTGCAATAAAAACTTTTGTCCTAACCTACGCTATTTTCAGTTGTATTAGTTGCCAATTTGACTCAGTTTTCGTTCAGACGCATACGATATGGTCCTAAAATACGTTTTTTTCTTTATTAGATGTGAGAAATGCCTCGAACAAGATGGAGGCCACTTTCAACAATATTTACAAAATCTTACTTGTTTGTTGCAAATAAACATATTTTATTCAGTTAAAAATTTTCACTTTATGATTTTGACATTTGTCATGTCATTCAACTAGTTCATACCAATTAAAATTCGTATTAAGTGTTTCGGTAACAATCTAAGACATAATTATTCAATAAATGATATTACTATGAAGCTAGTTAATCCCAAAAACGTATAAAATAAGTAGCGGATTTAAAAGAAATGAGAGATAGATTAAGTGTTTACTATGATAGATTTAACGGAAGAATGCTTCCAATAAGAAGATTTGATTTAACATCGCAATTTGAAGTATCACGTACTAATTGAATGTAAACCATTCGAACAGTATAGATAAATACTACGTTAGGCAGAGCTGTGATACCACCACAGGCAGCATTTTCTCAAATCTGGTTACGTATTACCAGACGTTGCTCGTGTGCCAACTGTCAGCCATTACTTGGTTAATGATTTGTGGAGTGTTAATAGGATGCAGTGATATTCGGATGAACGCAATTATCTTCAAACTACGCAAAATATTTACCACGAGTGATGGACTTTTACTTAGATGTGAGTCACCACGAAAGAGGATTTGAACCAATAATTGATTGAATGAAATTAATATTGCTTTATTGGTTTCTGAATTTATTTGAACCAAAAGATAAGATTAGTTGTATATAATCTCGGAATAATCATGGACATTACGAATATGTTACTATTTTTGCGGATCAAAGCAAACTTGATTATAATCAATTTGTTTCGAAAAATCAATACAAATATCTTTGTTATTTTTGAAATGTATTACTTCCTATTTATATATGTATATATATATATATATATAATGTATATATATATATATATATATATAATGTATATATATATATATATCTATATATTATAGTTGCATTAAATGTTATACTTCTTAATTTAAATAAAACGGGAATTGTTGCTGAAATGATTTTTAGGTGATGAAGTTTGATTGTGATGCCGAATCTAGTAAAATTCTTAAATCTTTTTTATTTCTTTACTATCTTCTGTAACCGTGAGGAATACTGTGCATAATATTACCATGCCTGTTGTGTGTACATTTTCTGTGAAGCTTGTTAAATGGCATGTTGTCGATAGTGTATCTGCTTGTGTAATGTTTAAGTTATTTGTGGTTGTTGAATACATTGACCTATCAATGTTATTAAATAATTTAATATAAGCTGACAACGTCTAATACCAAGAAATTTAATACTTTAGGATTATATATTTGTCTCTTTAGGAAAAAGTTTTCACCAAGCAACCATTTCTGTATAACATGAAAAATATGTTCAGAACGATCAAGAAACTAACTAAAACAGTACAAGGATAGTATTTCAAGCGTTGAAAACAAACATTAACGAAACTTGGCAAAATTATCTTGGGTCCTGAAAAACATAAAATAAGAAAATTGAAAAGATTTCGTCAACGAAATAGACACAAAAGTTAAAGATGTAAATTTAAAGTTATAATCTTGCAGAAATACTCCTATATTATGCAATGTAATGTAGCTTTCAAAATAGTCAGCATATTCAAATATTGTATATTTGCAATATACAAGCTACAAGGGCTGTTTTTTCAACCTCCGACAGCGCATAAAAACACGTGTAAATAACAAAAGGAATTTATTACCAAAAGTTGATGTTCGAACATGGTTACTTTTCTACATAGTCACCGCGGAGATGCATTAGTCATATCTATGGACTAGCCTTACAATTCCCTTTGCGTAGAATGTCGTCGCCAGTGAGTTGAGATGGTACGTGATGTTGTTTTGAAGTTCCTCCGTACTCTGAAGGTTTTAGACTGGACTCCTAGCTACTTTTTCAGTACAGGAAAGAGATGGAAGTCGCTTGGCGCTAAGTCGGTGCTATACGCTGGGTATTCCAAAATTTGCCATCGAAATTGTTCAAGAAGTCTTTTACACCAGCAGTGTGAGAATGGGCATTGTCATTCTCCGCAATCGTTGTAAAGTCTGACAATAAGCAGCGGCATTGATCGAATTACACTACGCAACTGCTACTTGGCGGAAGAATCAATTGTAGCAGCCTTGTTTATGTGCCCGTAACTCAGCTGAAAATGGCGTAATGACGCTGCAAGTCCCAGATATTATAGTGGGGAAGATGCGCAGTCACCTTCTGGGCATTCCCGTTTCCCACCGCTCGCATGACTACAGTCACGAACGGAGGTTAAAAAAAAAGACCGCTCGCATTTAATTGTTTTTGAATTCCTGCAGTAATATTATATTGTTTGCACTAATCTATAAATAAGAAATGAATATTGCAATACAAGAACATAAAATACTAGAACAACATTATATGCCATGAATTTCAAAACAGATGGACAGTGTAACATAAAGAGGTAAAAATCAAATATAACTACAAAAAACATATAGCAAGTCACTGTTTATAATACTGCTAGCCAACGTCTTAGAAGTCCGTCAGTCGTAGATGCATGTTCATAATCCCTAAATACAAATTACATATAGAATACTCTAAAATTTTACAAACATATTTTTGCAGTTTTGTAATTACTTTTTACTGTGAATATTACAGATTTAAATTCGAAAAATAATGATTAGATTAGCATATTCTTCAATTTAAACAGATAAAATTATTTATTTTTTTGAGGTAGTTGATGTGCTATTCTAAAACCTTGTACATATTTTATTGATTTTCTAAAATTAACATAATAGCTAGTTAGATAACAGAAGTTACGTACAAAAAACGATATCAAACTTTCTCGTCGGCAAGAAGAGATATCGATCGTACCACGGAAATTAGAGGGTGATAGAGGAACGAAGACGACCGAGAATTCGGACAAAACTTAGTTAACATCTGCATCACGTAACGTGTCAGAAATTTCCAACTATGATTACTAGGCAGCATTCAGCGTAAGAAATAACTTAAAAAATATTTAATAAATGGCGAGCGAGAATCTTGGGTTAGTTTTTCTAAACTCCCTTCCTTTTTCGCGTCGTTTTCTTTGCCGCATCGTGCCAATATTTCAGGCACGTTATCATACATAATACATGAAATTCCCGACGTAATTATCCCATAG
Source organism: Trypoxylus dichotomus (assembly GCA_023509865.1). Taxonomy (NCBI): domain Eukaryota; kingdom Metazoa; phylum Arthropoda; class Insecta; order Coleoptera; family Scarabaeidae; genus Trypoxylus; species Trypoxylus dichotomus. Next base: position 37,501,073 of record CM042074.1, on the reverse strand, counting down.
TGGTTTTCTACCTCGATCTGGTTGGATGCCAATGAAATAGGCAATTAATTGTTGAAATTGGACGTATTCAGGATGAATCGCAATTATTTTTGTTCAGTAGATATTCTTTTTTCCATATAATTTCTAAATGTCGCGTGCTTTCTGGTAGTTAATTTGCATCATCCTACTTTTAACTATTCGTTAGATTGCTGGCTCTACGCAAATCTTTTAAAATAGTGAGGTTTCATTAATGTAATACATGGATTATTCTTTAACTTGTGCAGTACACGTTATACTATAGAAATATTCAACATGTTAGTATTTTTCAGTTATGTACAATATTTCGCTAGTAACCTGATGTAATGAAGCATAGATTAATATTAATTAAGGGGGATATTGCCCTGTGACCTATTCATCTATTGTGCTCCTTTATATGGTGTTCCGCATTTTCAGCTTCCGTCCCGCAAAACCTGCAGTCTGAGCTGAGAAGTGTGACCGTTCTAAGCATTACCAAGGTAAAAAGGACCCGGTATGAATACAGTAGAACAAATAGCGGGGATGATTAGCGCACTTTTACGTTCGATCTTTTTTTTATATGAAATGTATATATAGAATTGTAAATAACAAACATTATTGGAACATGTATTAATATCTTCGGTACATTTCAAATTTTTTCTTTTATCTTGTCCCCTCTGTATATGCACTTAATCGTAATCACGAATTAAATATTTATTAAAATAACTAGTTGCGGAATGCAATAATATTCAAAATATATCATTTGTTTACCTATTTTCTGGAATACTCATAAATCCGTTATCGGTAAAACACAACTGACACGGCTGTGTGCTCACTAAGGCAAACGTTTGTTTTCGTTAGAGGGGTTAAACGTTTGCATTAAAAACATGGACATTCTACAGTCACTATTCGTTTATGTTTTAAGGAGGGTGTCGTTTGTGCTTTTATGGAGCAGTCATCACTGCGTTAAGTTTTTGAGGCCAGTAGAAACATGTTAATTGTAATATGTTTTTAATACCCCTTAAAAGCTTTATTGAAGAATCACAGCTTTTGCAATTTACAAAGTTCGGCTGATAACATGTTGAGCTCACGTAGAACCCCATTCTTAGAACTGTAGAATATTTTCTAAGATATAAAACTGTAATGTATTTTTATAATATCTGCATTCCACTCTTATATTTATAAAAATTTTCGAAAATATTGAATGGATAACGCTATCCTATAGAAAATTAGTACAGAACATTACGTTACTGCTTACGCACGTAGATGCATATATCATGCAGGTTTAAACAAATTGATTTCATTAGGGCTTTTATTTCACTATACAAAACAAAAATAACTTATAATTTCCTACTATTCTATAAAGGATTTTAATTATCTTCAACGATTGGTAAGTTGTCTGGAACACCATATACTAAAGCGGGTTTCCCAGGTACTGCGGGAGCAAGTTTTTCTTTAGAAGCGACTGTTTCTGGAACACTATGCACTAAAGCAGGTTTTTCCGCTGCTGCTGGAGTAGGTTTTTCTTCAGGAATGAATATTTCTGGAACTCCATACTCTAAAGCAGGTTTCGGTAGTGCAGTCGACGAAGGAATTTGGAATTGATAACTAGTAAGAACTGGCTGAATTTTTTCAGAGTGTGTAGGAGCTGGTTCAGCAGGAATTAATATGTCATCTCCACAATTTGGTTCTGAAACAGGTTCTTCTTTGGAAGGTACTGCGAATTTATAATTTGTCGTAATAGGTTCGTTTTTGACTTTTTCTAGTGGCGATGACTTTTCTTCTGGTTTTGCTTCTGCTGGCGCGTCTTTAGAGATTATAATGTCCAAATTTGGTACGCCATAATTTTCATGAGGCTTTGGTGGTGCTGCTGGAATAACAATTTCGATAACTTCCGGGAGATCCTCGATAACCTTTGGAATTCCGAGAGGGTATGGGTAGAGGTATGGATATGGTAAGTCGTATTTAGCTTTTAGCGGAGTATAATGCGTTGGAATCTCATATTGATACTGGTTTATCAAAACTGGAACCCCATTAACCGTACGTTTTGCGGTGCAATATGTCGCAATTATTGCAATAAAAAGTAGTGAAAAGGTAACCTGTAAACGAAAGATTATTTTTTTCTTATTCTATCGTAATGAGATGCTAATATATTTACCTTATTCATTTTGTTTGATCACTCTTTTGCAGTGTTCGCAGTAGTACTGATAGTGAGATTTAGAAAATTTCCTTATATATGTATCAATAATTGAAGAAGGTATCATTATCTACTTTGCTTTCGGCGAATACTTTATTTAGGAATATCCATTGTCTGGAATTAGAATGTACTGTTGTATTTTACACATACGACGTGTGTAAGCTGATAAATATCCAGCCCCAGAGGCAATATTCACTAATACACAAGGTATACCTAATACTAGTAAGAGAGCAACTTTGTCATGAACAATATGGGAGTAAACTTGAAACTGTTGTTGTAAATTTGTTCTGACGATTTTTATACGCTGTTTTCTAAAATATATTACGCCTAAGCTTATAAAGTAGTCTTAGGCAATAATATATAACAGTTTTGAGATTTTCGCGAATTTGTGGATACCTTTTATCTTAATATTTAAAGTATATTGAAATCCTATCTTATAAACTACCTTAAATAGTACACACGTGTTTATGTGAGTCTTCAGCGAAAAAGACACACACAATGAATTGGGAGAATCAAAATCGGCTAAACTAGGTATGCAGTATCCGGGTTTTAATTTTGTAGACACTGCTGCTCTGGTTATCAGTAAGCTGTATGTGTTTCTTGTGGTATACATATTTTTACAGAGAAGTCTTTTGCATCATTTTAGAATTGTAGAATTTTTGCCCTGTAGAGATTTTTTGCAAACTACTTAGGAGGGCATTTAACTGTATTAGTCATCGAACTCTAGTGAGTAGGCATTACAATTATAGCATTAGAGTTATTTTCTTCGGGTGAATTAAATCTTTTTAAAATGCATTCATTGCAATCATTCTTTTAACAATGAAAATAGTGGCACTTTAGTTGAAGTTCCTTAGGAATTTGTTATTAATGTTTTAGTTGATAGCATGTTGGTAAATGTGTATGTTGTTTTCCGATATAAACAATAACGTTTTACCTGATAAATCTGTATCGTTTGCCATTATACTTTAGTGAAAGTTCTTTACTTTTAAACGGTGTGAAAGTACAGTAGTTTAGATGAATTAGAAGGTTTTGTACAGTACAAAAGAGAGATCATTTACATTTCAATGCTGCGTCCGCTATTTTTTCTTTTGATTTATTATTTTTATAGGCATATGGCAGGGCGTCGATAATATCTTCTTTATTTGAGCGATTTATTCTTTTTGGTTCTGTATTGTAAACTGTACAATATCTTTTGTATCTACTATTTATACATATGCCAATAAATATAGATTATTTTTATGGTCAATAATTACGCCCTTACACGATTTCACAAAATAAAGCTTTTTGGGCTTCACTTTGATTCCATCTTAAACTAGAAATATCACTGTACAGAGAGGAGCAGCACTTTGCTACTTATGTCAAACACTTTAAAAACTTTAACCACTTAGAAATTCATAGGTACGTGGGATCTCGTATAAGATAATTAATAACTTTTCAGGGAAACTTCTGTGGCTTAGGATATCTTTATAGCACAAAAAAGTTAGTCCAAGATCATCTTGTAGAAATTACTTCAAACAACATAGTTATGGCTATGTATGACGTTTGTGTTTTTGAATCGTTTCTAACTATTTCGAAACAAGTCTAAATTTTCACTTTTATAATACACGGACGAAAGGTGAATAAATAAATAAATAAATACCTTTAGTAACAGATTAGTTTTTAAGCAATATCTACAAGATTATATTAGCCCAACAATTTGTAATTCTTTTCCTGGAGTTATAAAAGGACAGATTTGTAAACACACTTTTAAAAATAAATAATTCTTGCTTTGTAATAATGCACGTGATAACTTTTATACAAAATAACTAAAAAGTTTATAATATGGCGGAAGTTAGTTTTGTACTTTCCAGGTAGGTACTTAGAGGTATAAACATTTACGAATAATTAGAGCAATATAAACATATATAGAACTAGTTTAGTATATACATATGTAACACATTACGGGTAAATAAGAAAACACGTTACCGGTTTCCACTATCAATTTCTATTACGCGATCTGTTACCTATCGCTACTGCGTAGAATATGGTACTTATTATTTCTGAGTTTTATTCTGTATTTAATCGAGAAACCTACTCATATTTATTTAACCATGACACCATTGATATCCGTGTATACTTCTCAATACATTACGCCTCCTTATAACTTGACGTACTTCATTACAACGTTGAAAGCTCTCAATTTATTTTTAATGCATATAATTAATCGCAAATTAGTGCTCTCTACGCTCATAGTTCTCAGTCAGCACCTACGGGAACCGAACCGAAATAATGAGCCGTTGATATGATTGCTTTCACATCAACGACTGAATAATTCAGCAAATTACACTCATACGTATACACCGCGGTGCCTCTGTACCAGATACCTATGTACGACTAGATATTGTACTGGAGAAAACTTAATCTGAGGTAAACCTCACGTTTTGTTCTTGTAATAGTAACGCGTTAGTGCCGTCGTCTCTTTGCCTCGTCGAAGTTAATGATATGCAAATGACATTTCCGCTCGCATACGAAATTTTCAAGGGGGCTAAGTCGTCTGAGTCACATTCCGCTTTTGCACTGCTTCTAGACTATCTCTATTGACTAATTACATTCTAACTTCGCAATTGTTTCAACTCGTATCTTGTAAAAATTTGTATAAAGGAAAAAGAATGTAAACGGATTAAGAAAATAAAATGTATTTTCGTGAGCGCTATATCGCGTGGAAGTGCCTCCCTTCTACACTAGTTAATTTTATGTTCGTCTTTTATAATTTGATCTAAGTAAATTCGTCTGCCCAAATAAGCCTTTAATAAACAGTAACTTAGTTGATTTTAGTAGCGATGAGATGTTTTTTCTTGTATCTTTAACAACATACTAAATTTAATAACAGTATGCGCACATAGTTGAGAATTATGTGTGCGATGGTCCACCGTATTAAAACGAATATTTCGAATCTTCAGGTAAGAAATCAGCATTGTCAAACCTACTTTTATCCAACAAATTTAACTTGTTTTATTGGCTTGACGGTCCAGTGGTAAGAGGGCTTGGATCTGAAGTTGGCAACTTGTGCGTTCAAACCCAGCGTCTATCAGGTATAGTGGATTTCGGGTGGGTTCGGTATGCTCCTGAGTCACCATTAACCGTTGGAAAAATAATTAAAGGCGAGAGCTGTAGTAACAAGGCCATTAAATACTATATCTACACTTTAAGGCTCTTGAGGTTATGACAAGCTAAAGTAACATGTAAGTATTCTATGACCTTGTTAATTATTTTGCCAAAGGTAAATATTCGCTGGGGAATGTATCGACCCCACCCGAGAATATACTGTTACTGCGTTGACACAAGCGGAACTCGGACGCGCATCTGATATTGCTATGGTCAGATTCAGACCTTTTTACCACTGGACCACTGAACCGTTTGATTATTATTATTCCCGAATATTATATGAGATATGTGTATAAATGTATTTGTAAGGATATGTATACATTACATGAATAGTTCTAGTCAGTAATAATTGAGGTAAATATTATGCTCATCCACAACGTAAATATAGCAGAATTTTAAGTTAATTCGCAATAACTGGTGAATAAATTACAAACTGAACAAAAAGAATCATTAATTTTACTAATCCCCAAAACAATATTCGGAACGCATTTATCATGTATAATATTTCAAATTGTAGCATACTAATCTAATTTGTTTGAATGATTGGTAGGATTAGACATTACATTTTCTGCGCAAGTTAATCTCGTTACGAAACGCATGAACTCAAACGACTTGCGAAGGAAAGTTAGTAAGTAGGTCACATAAAAGCTATTATAAAAATAATTTGAGAAATAGTTAGCCAAAAACAAGTTTTATATTTTAATAAAGTCTCCCTGTACATTAAAACACTTATCCCATCGCTTTATCAATGCCACAATGCCTTCTGCATAGAAGTGTTTGGGTTACCGTCTGAACCACGTGCGTACCTCTTGTTGAGTATCGTTATCAACCTCGAAGTGTTTGCTGCCAAGATGCTTTTTAAGTGGACCAAATAGATGAAAATCGCTTGAGGCTAGGTCCAAAGTGTAAGCCGGATGTTTAAGAAGTTCCCACTCTAATTCTGCAATTCTCGCTTGGGTTAAGTGGACCGAATGCAGCCTGGCATTATCATGATGCAGCAATATTCCTCTCGTCAGTAGGCTATTTTAACACTGTCTGCGTACGCGAAAGGCAACTGTCACTTGAGTATCAAAAGGCTAGGTTGTGCCGACATCTAGTGACAGATAGGGAAATAGCTCACTGCTATTTTCAGCTTTCCCACAGTACTTTGTAATTTATTTAATGACTTTCTCGTCGATTTTAAAGAAATATACTCAAGTGATGAATGTGGTTTTGTAATTCGTTAATTTCTACATCACACCCTATTCCTTTCTTTTAGTTTTTGTGCTTTATTGTGAAATTTAAAAATTTGGTAATTTGCGAAGAGGTCTGCTACCTCTTGAAAGTGAATTTAATAAAAGATATTATTTAAATAGTTTGGTATAATCTATATTTGCATCAGTTTTGGTTACAATCTGAATATGATATCTAGCGGTAAGCCTAATCGTAATCCGAATAAATTTATAGTAGTAATTAGAAACTTTCCTAGTTTTTGGTATAAAAATATGTAACGGCGGTGGTAGATAACAATTTCGCCAATCAGAAATTTAGACAATAGCAAAATCCTCAAATAAATTTTGTATTCCTGTAGAGAACGATGCAACACGACGCTGCAAAAAATTGCATCTGTACGTACATTCATAAAATGACCGACAGTTTATTTATCTAGTATCGTAGATAGACGCCTATTTAAAACCCGGAAATGGTGGAACTGTTATCTTTTGGCTAAAACTGGAAAAGCGCTTTCCATTTTTGCATATTGCCAATAGTCCCGCCCCCAATTCTCTGGCTTGGCGCTGCAGAGCTTGTTAGTTAAAAAACTTAAATTACTAATGCAGATAACAGAACACCAACGAGTATCCTAAACATTTTGTAGATAAGAGTGATTTTTAACTTACGCTTTATGGCTTTGATTTGTGTGCACAAAGGTAACAATTATTTTATTAGCGAAGAATTAACTGCCAACTGGATTATGAAAATGAAACAGTAATAAATACGTTTTGTTCGAGCTAATAGTGATTAAATTAAGTTATGCCACTTTGCATTACAAACAATAATCTGCCATATACTATTTAGTATTTTCTTGCTATTGGAGACAATATAATGTTTGCAACTTACTTTTATAATAATAATAAATTGATTGATTTCCTTCAAGCAGAAATAAATGAATATATATTTATATATATATGTATATATATATAAAGGTTCATATAAAACGATTTGGGAAATCAAAAAACTAGTTATCAGTTAAGCTGTTCCTCCTAACCTAAGTAATTGAAACTAAAATGGGATATAGAGAGGATAATAAGAAGGAAGAAGGGACATCAACGTAGATAGCAGGAAGAATCGAATTAAGAAACCAAGATAATTAACTAATTGCATGCCATTATTCACAATTGCGGTATCATATCCCACCTACGTGCCAGCGCGACAGGATCTCAACCATCGCGAACCTGTTCACCAAGTAAAAGACGCTGTTTTAAAACCCTGCTTTGAGAGGTTCTTTAAATTAGATGGAATAGAATTATAATAAGATGTTAGATTGTATAAGAAAGAGCGTTTATAAAAGGTAGTTTTATAGCAGGGCATATTTAATGTATGTTTACGCTTAATATTGATATTATGACTATTTGTTCTAAATTTAGTTTTACCTATGAGGCAAGGCAGGGTGCCAGAGCTGACTAAAACTAATTATAGTGTAAACCCCTACGTTGTTGTGTATTAAGTCAAGACGACTTGCACAATTTATAGGAAATATGGTATCTACGTGGAATATCATAAATAAATCTAGGATATATGTTCGATTTGAATGCAATTATTATCAACAGTTAGAAGCCAGGATCCATATATAATCCTCATTAGAGAGTAAGGACCTTACTCTTACACAAAAAGTAACCCGATTTGGATTATAAATTATAATAATTTACTCGCTCTCAGTAGCGTGGATCAATATCAATGAGTAGCTCAAGATTGCGTACAAACATCTTCTGTTCAAGAATTGTGTTACCAAGGTCTCGATAAAGCAATTGCAAGGTACTTCTCTGCAAAATAGAATAAAGCAAGACGTGGTCGGATTACGTTGCAAGCAATGCTTGGTAAACATTTCATCTACCCTCTGTTTCCATAAACAGAAGAAATAGAATATCGCTATTTGTTGGTATTAAAGGAGAAGTAAAGCTGTATTCTCCATACATATGAAAATTACTTTGAAGTCATGAAAATGAACATAACTAACATGCACGAATTGAAAATAAATAAAGAACTGAGGATGGAGCTTTGCAGAACACCAGAACTCAAGTGAGGTATTTCAGGTCCCACAATTCGGTACCAGCAGCCACGCTCTACGATTTAGGTAACTTAAGAAAAAGGTGTGTGTTATGAGAACTAAACCAGTATAATGTAAAAGGGTTGGCAGAGGTTAAATGATGTATTATGTTGAAAGCTTTGGAAAAATCCAGCAAAATCATCACAGTTACCAGTGCCAAATCAAATTCATTCTAAAATCATATTATGACAAGTACCAAGTAGTTATTAAATAGTTTAATTTTCATATTATCTATTTAATTCATAGAGTGTTCTTCTTCTTCTTCTTAGTGCATGTATGAGGCCTTGAGCTTGTTAAGATCTTTAGTTTTGGTTTGCCAATCTCTTTCGTGGACGTCCTGTTGATCTTCTCTCCTCATAATTTCATACTCTTTTGGGTATCCTGTAGTCTTCCAGCCTTTCCGTGTGTCCTCTCCAATTCCGTCTATATTTCCTCATTATTTTCTTAACACTCCTAATTCCATTTTCTTCTCTAATGTCTGTGTTTCTCTTTCTATCCATTCTTGTATATGCTGCTGCTGTTCTTAGAAATCTCATTTCCGATGTTTGGATTGTTTTTTCGTTTGCTTTAGTTACGGCCCAAATTTCAATCCCATATATACCACATGGGCCTACCATTGTTTTATAGAATCTCAGCAACGTATCCTTCCTTACTTTGTTTTCCAATGTTCCAGCGATGTGTGCGTTCATATCGTCGTGATAGTACGATGTGGGAGATCTAAGTAAGTTAAATGTTCTTACTTTAATCCTGGCTTTTCCTGTATGTCCCATAGTTTTTCTCTTATTCATATTGAGAAATATAAATTAGTGGCGGCTTTTTTGTCTGTTGTGTAGAAACCCTTTGTTCCTGTATCGCAAATACAGCATGATTAGAAAGCATAGAAATATAATTTCTAATTCTCCGAGGCCTCACCCATTTGGAAAAGTTACTTTAGTTTATAAATGCTTTATTATGGCGTATAAATAAAACTAATAACATCAGTGCCATTTGCTTAATTCTGTCATGTTATTATTTCTTAGGAAGAATGAAGGAGAAAACGTCATTGCTGTTATTAAAAACAAACTCAGCAGGGTAGTCAACACGGTCGGGTTGATTTTCCAAATAGTCGCTCTCAAACCAACCATATGCAAAGACATTTCGATTATTATTGATAGATGCAGATAATTGGTTATATCTTAGTGACTGTAGTTTAATAATTGGTTCCCTTTGTTGGGTTTATGGTTGTCGGAGAACAAAGTTACAATTTGTAGGTATTACAAAGTAGGAAAATTATCTAATAAACGACTCTTATACGCGAAATTCATACATATCTAGAGGTTTTTTAAAGATTGTTAGTTTATGTATTCCTATTGGTTGAACGAAATTTCTTTAAAGAATCAGAGGAGTGACCTATCCAGGAATCTAATAGTAAAAGACGGTTAAGTGTTTGGTATATATGTGTATCAAAACTGTTGACTAAACAATTTACTATTTTCCAGGAATGCGATCCTGTGATAAGTATATTAAATGCCCAAAAATAATTTTAGCTTATTTAAGAAATTAACCGGCTGTAACAAGTAAATATTCACTGTAATGTTATATGTCGTAAATACTACCTGAAATAAGCTTCGCTGTACTTGGAGACTAAACTTTCCCCCGCCTTTCTTTAGAACGCTGTGATGGTATAGTAGTATAACTATGTGCTGTATCAGCAACTGACTGCACAGTACATCTAACTTTTCTTTTCATTTAAAACCGTTTTCATTGGTGTTAAATATATTTTACACTCCAAAGTCATTCAATTTTGGTTTTACGTTAGTCATAAAAGCAGATATTTTTGTTTTCAATTGATTATCATCGATTCAACTTAGCGACTTACAAAATTTGGTTATTTCCTTAAACCTAATGTTTTGAAATATAGTATCCATTTATGAGAAGCTGATGTAACTGCGTGTTTTCGTTTCTCTCTAGAGCCCGTTGTCGTAACTCCAAGTCATGAACAATTACATTCATACCTGGCTGCATTTATTAAATACGTTCTTCGAAATTATTATCAGCTCCCCTTCCATCTCTTTCTAATGGCTTTTCCTATCTATATAATAGCTGCAGGGATTTTGTATACCTTCAATGCTATCTTTCGTTTCTTGCCACTTCGCCAATATTCAATATTGCTTTTTAGTATTCTTCCAATTCTTCTTGTATCATTTCTTGAATATCTTTTCGTAATAGTTCTCCATTCTGTTTCACTACTTTTGGCAGAACTCGGCGATATTTATTCAAATATTCTAATCCACCCACCTATTATGTTTTTGATGACGTTGTGAAGATCATGACTTTGTCTGCTTGGGTGACCCACCCTTTCTCGATTACCCATAGTGTGCAACGAATTTATGTATATTTGGGGAAATTTTTTGATTGGTCTGGGAGAGAAATAATTATTCTCTTACCTATCACCCGCTTGGATCCTGCAGAACTGCAGAATAGGAAGGACGTGACACGATAAGTCACATGATGGCATAGTCAATTGCATAATAAAGATCGTAAAATCTATAAAATGTAATTAGCCACCAATAAATGAATGTCCAATATATTGCTTGGGGTATCAATAAAAGTGTTGAAGTCAGAAATGCATAGGCTCGTTTCGAATAATTATTGATGTGAATACAGTCATCGCAAAAATAGATATGTATTTCTTTATATACAGGAGCAGGGGGTTGGAGTCACGGTTTTTAAATGTTAATTGCATCAAGTTTACTGTATTTTGACAGTTTTTTAAAAATGCTAAACGCAAATACGTATCGATAATTTTTATGAACATCCTCCAATAGGAACTCGTATACTGATATCATTCCTTAAAACCGATTCTTTAGCGGAAACAGAAGCAAGTGCTTTCAATTTTCGTATGAGATCTACAAATTACCCGACTTTCCTTAAATTTCGACTTTTCGGATTGCTTACCTTTCCTTGTAAAGTAATTTATTTTATTACTTAATGTATAACATTACATGTTTCGTTTGTTGAATAAATTTTAATTGCTAACTGTGCGATTACGCCGAATTTCGTTATTTATTTTCTTCATTTTGTATGTATTAACCTAAAAACTTATTCGAATATTTCCAGCATAAGTCTTAACAGAGATTAGCGAAATGTATAATAGGAATTTTTGTAGCCGAACGAGTTGTAATTTGCACAGTATATACGACCGCAATACCGCCTTAAACCTCATTCGCATATGCAAATAGCGCGGCGCGTATAATTTTAAACTTTCTGATAACGTGATGTGCCCAAAAGTTTCCAAACAAACGTTGGGGTCAAATTTTATATCGCATTAGGTTCCATTATCTGACGTTATTAAACTTAAATGAAACGTCAAGCCTATACAAGCCGAAAATGTACCCTGACATCTACAAAAATAATTTGTATCTACGTTGTCACATAATTTTGCATTGCGATTTTCGCATCTAAATTTCTTGGGGAATTAGAATCGATATCTCTTACATTTGTACGTTATCTATCCGTCTGCGCATGCATATGTATACGATGGCTGTCGTGTATATTTGAAATCTGGTAGTTTAAGTACGCAGGAAAAAGAGTTGTTAATCTAACAAAAGTTTTAATTGGCACAGGTCCATATTTCATAAAATTTACATTGGGCCTAAATATTATATAAATTGCTTATTACTTCTGTATAATTTTTACTCACTAAAAATCGCTGAATTAATTGCTTATTGCCCATAGTCACCTACTTTACTCACTCATAATTTACTATTATTTTGAAACGTTAAAAATAAAATTTGTGATACCGATGAGTCATGAGAAATTATAACTTTTCTTGTAATTTGCAACGTTAAATTTTTGAAAAATTTGGTTCCGGTAGGATTTGAACCTATGCCTCTCGTTCTCCGGACGAGCGCCTTAACTACTAGACTATGAAGTTGTTAAGGTGCTCGTCCAGAGAACTGATGAGTGATGTTCGCTGCTCAAGCAGTTTTTAAAAGAAAGGGTTGGAAGTCCTGATTTTCGAAGTATTGGCTACGGCGTGGAAGAAATATATTTATATTAAAGGTGAATACTATGAATAACAATAATCTTCTACTAAATTTTACGTTTTTTACGTTGTTTCCAAAAATATTTTTTCTGGATGTTCTTGTCCAGGTACTATTTCCTCGGAATATATTATCATCTAGTTCTTGAAATTTTTGATTAGGTAATTTTACATATTTTCATATATAGTTGAAAATGAAGAAGAAGCTTCTGGGTATTTGGATGCCTGTTAAAAATTGAAATTATTATTAGAAGTATATTTCTTTATGCTAAAAGAAGTTGTATTAGATTCGCGTTTTCCTCAATCTAATTATTTTTGCGACATTGCTTCTAATTTTCTGTGGAAAGTATATTAATAAGTGTGACTAAAATTAATATTTGGCATGTTTAAACAAAAAATGCCTTTTATTAAATATCGCAGGACTAACCAACGTTGTTCATCTAACTTCCGTGTCATAATTCTTGCAAAGAAATCGCTGGAATTCACTAATTTCATTGTATTTGTAGTTTTAATAGTACAAAGCTAGCAACAGTTCTTCCAAATTTTGTTATTCGTTATTAGTTGGCTACTTATACTTAGACTTTGGTAACTAAAATTTCTAAGTGTGACTTTCGATTAAATATGCGGCTTTTGCTTAAGTTTCTAACGAATTTTGGACAGCAGTTGTTAATAATGCAAAGTTTCTTGGTGATTTTGAATGTTTAAAGAAAGATAATATGACTAAGTGTTAATTGGATGGATTATTAGCTGCCAAATGTGGATTGCAATAGTGCAGTAGAATAGGGGAAATGAGAAAACCTGGGCTAAGGGTATTTTTTTTAGTAAACTGCAATTTTTCTACTAAAATTTGAAATGGAAATATTTTTAGATATTAAATAATTTGTGTGTTGTGTTACACTATTACAAACATGGAAAGTAACCACGAATTGAAATTCTTTTTACTTTAAAGCATATCCGAATTTACAAAATTATTCACGGTAGGTAGCTACTTTGTATTGATTAATTATGCAAGTTATGATCTGCATATGCAATTACGAATGATATCATATTCTATTTGTTAATTCTAAAAGCTCAGCTGACTTCGTTTGCGATTTTAGAAGTTTCTAATGACAATATGGCAACATTTCAGGTTGCAGATCATGGTTGGCAATAGCGAACAAATAACTTTAGATATACTGTATGCACTATATTCTAGGAATAATATAATATTATTTACACTTGCATAGAAGATCAAATGCCAAAAATTTTGATCTAGGTTTCCCGTATAATTTACAAACACCAAGTGAAATTTCATTATTTTAGGTAGTAAAATACTACCAAAGTAACCGAAAAAATAAAACATAACCATTTCATTTCGACTATCAACACGTTCCCTTGCCGAGATAGTGCTTTTATCCTTTCTATTATTAATTCTATTTATCGCTAGTGTCTGATGTATAGAAGGCGAAAAAAGAAAAATCAAGATAGATAGCGAGAGACGAAAGATTAAAATACGGGAAGAGCGCCATGGCATCGCTCTGGATGCGGAGATTTTGCCGAAATTTGTATGCAAAAGTTCTTCCTGAGTGCAGTACGGCAAGTCCCTGTTTAAGATACAAGTTGTTACAACACCTTGGTATTATAAATCTCGTCTGTCTATTATATCTTAATTTCCTATTTAACATAAATTTGCTTTTATTCTTGTTCGCCTTCTTCTTCAACACTGTCTTCGTTCGTTGCTCTCGTTTTAGTTTGCTGCCTGTTCTGTATTCGGATTTCCATTAAAGTTTTATTAGGTTTCTTGTTTTCCGAACTCCTCTGCATAGAAGTAGTAACAGTACAAGTTAGGAATGAACACGTACGGCATAAATAGGAACGAATCGGGCATCCTCTTGTCTTAGTTAGAATTAACTGAGGAAGTGATATTTCATTAATTCATATACGAGAATTAAGTCCAAATATCTATTTAAAATAGTAAATTTTGAGTTAACGCGTCCGGGTTTTGGATATGTTGATAGGTAATCCATTTTTTAATATCTTGCCGTGGATCTCTCTTGTCTAGTTCTTTCAACATTAGTGAAACAAACATACTTGATTAACTTCTAAAATTGTTTTATATTTCAACACAATCCAGTCCATTGCGAAAATTAATTCTTGATTATTGAATTTCTTACCAATATAGAATTTGGCTTATAAAGGGGATGCGGTAATTCAAATTTTATTTGTTGGAAGTAACACTGAAATAGACAAGTGCACTATCCTGACAGAAGCACACAACATTTTTTGCACTTTCAAAGCAGATGGTTGTGTCCCAACTCTTCACAAACAAGAAATAAAATCAATCACATTTTAACATAACACAAACTTTGTGTTAGGTAGAGCAATGATATGTAGGATCGCTTTTTGCTGCAGTCAGATATTTTGAGGTATCGTATAGTTAGGTGTACAAACCCTGCAAGAATTCAGTTATAACCTATAACAAATATCAAATCGTCAAACACATTTCGAGGAAGATCAAGCAAAAAGGACGGAGTTTTATGATGAAAGCGTAGGAATTTTAGATAAAATAGTCTTAATTAATGAAGCTACATATACCGTAAATCGTGGGGTTAACTTTCAGAGCTTTCGCTTTGTTTATCACATTAATTCGTTGAAAAAATACTGTATTTCGTTTAAATTAATTCATACGGATTGGCCCCATATAAATGCTTATACTTATACCCGAGATCCGATTTAAACTCAGTGCCAACAAGGAATTAATATCAGAATTGGAATAATAAGCGACATACTTGGCCCATTTTTGACTGAATGAAATCTTTTTGCAGCAAAATTTCTGGATCTTTTGCGGGACTACATCATTCCATCATTTCAAGGACGCTAAATTGGCATGTTTGGCCCTATACTATGGCTCCCAAGAAGTAGAGCTTATAATAACGTGCAAATACATAATTGGACCGTGACGGAATAATCCGAAAATTTATTAGGAGTAATCTATGTTGTTTTCAAGAACGCGCTGTTTACTGTCTTGAAAGACCAGAGGCCACTTTGAAAACTTATTGCGAAATTAGACATCACCTTAGTTTATTAGATATATAACTCACTTTTTCATAGCTTACTATGTTGCCAGTATAAATATTATTTCCGTATTAGATTGTAATATAGTTTTGTAATTTTAACTGCTCGGCGGTCTAGTGGTAAGAGGGCCAGCACATGAATTTGGTAACTGAGGTGTTGTGCGTTCGAAACCATCGTCCGTCAAGTACAGTCGCGATACTTTTTTCGGACAGGAGTTCAGTATGCTTCCTAGTCACGATTCGCCGTTGGGACAATAATTAATGGCGTTTCACTCATTTACGGCGAAGGTGTATAGTAACGGGGCCATGGAAAACTTTAGACACATCTTCTTACACCTAAGGCTCCTGCGATTATGGTAAGCTAAAATAGCTTATAAGTCCGTTGGGCTGCTTGCTACCACAAAAGACTTATAGTTTCATGTATACTGGAAAGTTTAATTTTTCGCTATAAAAGATATAATAGATCCCTTGAACTAAATGTGATGGATTTGCCAAATAGTTACGTATAATTGGTTGCATAACTATGATGCTAATACATTAACAATTCTGTTTTTAAAGTTACACCTAGAAAAAGTGTATGTGTAACAAAAAGAGAGCGCGTGATATTGACGGTCCACCTCTCTTGTCGGAGACTTCTTCAGGAGAGATAGAAAGGTGTAACGAAGGGGGCTAAAATGGGACGGTAATTTGAAGTCAAGAGAAGCCAAAACCTTATGCCTACGGATTGCTTTCATTTAAAGTCTTTTATGACATCTATCTTGCAGTTGAGTTGAAATACAACATTTTGGAATTGTTTCGCGAACTTGTCTATTTAATTTCTAATTTATGGGTAAGTTTTTGGTGCTTTGAAATTGTGATATTATAGAGTAAATTATAAGATTTTATTTTAGAAGATTATTTATATTTCAAAACTTTACGAGGACGACCTGAAATGTTTCTGGAATCGATAAGAAAAACACGGTATTGGTGTGGCTCTTTATCTTTTGGTTTTTCGATGTGGTCTCCTCGAAGATCAATATACTTTTTCAAACGGTGCTTCAGTCTCTTCAAGCCGTCAGAAAAATAGGAAAAATAGGAGGCAATTCTCTTTCAGGTTTGGGTATAGGAAAATGTCAATGGGGCTAGTTCCGGTGAATACAGAGAATAAGTGACTAATTTGTAGCGCAACTCATTCAATTTGGACACGATGATGCGGGATGAACGAGACGGTGCATTGTCGTGGTGGAAAAGCACTTTCTTCCGCTTCAAACGAGGCCGCTTCTCTTTCAATACTGCATAGAATCATGTCAATAAATAGCTGTAGTATTGCCCCGTGATCGTCCTTCCCTTCTGCAGATAGTCAATGACACCTTGGGAATCCCAAAAAATGGTCGCCATTACGTTTCTGGCCGATGAAATGGTCTTTGCTTTCTTCGGAACCGATTCGCCCGGAAAAGTCCAGTGCTTCGGCTGTTCACGGTTACAAAATTGGATCCTGGTCAGACACTCCGCCGAAACTGTCACCAGATTTCGTTTTTGCTCCGGTGTGAGCAAACACGTACCCATCGCGCCGAAAGTTTTCTGGTACCCAAAATTTGAGTTTCCTGTTGTCTCTTATACCTTTCAGCTTCAATCGGCGATCGGTTAACACGACATAAATCTTGTCGACCACTTCATGGTCGGTAGAGGTTTTTGGGTGTCCTCTGCGTGACTCGCCACTTGTGTTTGTGCGGCCACGTTTGAACTCGATCACTCAGAAGTTGATGGTTGAAAATGTACGTCCGCCATGAGTCTCTAGCAAAATATTTCCAATTTCCGTGGCCGTTTTCCCAGCCATCCAGAAGTGTTTTATCACTGCGCGAAATTCGATTTTATCCATTTTTGGGAAACCATCTGACTTGCTACACAAAACACATCCTTAAACAACCATTATTGACAGTAGACGTCTGAAATTTTAACAGTTGCCATAAAAAAAGTTGCCCTTGCCGACCAATGAATCCACTTCACCTTCTTGCGCCATCTCTTGTCAATTCCGGAAACATTTCAGGTCGCCTTCGTATTTAGCTATTAGAACTATTCAAAGAAAATTAATTTCTCAGGTTTTTATAAGAACAGTTTTTGAATGTAGAATTTGCAGCTGAAAAGGTAATTAAATTTTTTCATCATTCTTCAAATTCCTCGTTATAGAGGTTGATCGAACACATGGCAGTTGTAGAAGAACAGAGATTATAATAATTGAAAATCAGTTTGTACATTACTGGCTTCTATTTATGCAATACAGAAAGAAGAAAATGGATAATGAGAAAACAATTCGTCTAAAATGGGATAACACGTTAGTGACAAATTGCAATGAATAATTATCGCTAGTTGCACAACGTGTTCTTGCTACTGCACAGCTTCGGACGGAAGCACTTTAGTTAATCCTCGACGTAATTCAGTCGTTCTCTCTTCGTCACATGCTCCCACGTTTATGACGAAGTGCACGAGCATGGGTGTCGATAATATCGATTGTTTTGACAGGTTTTCTATATATCTACATGTCTGTATATAAGAAGAGTGCCTTGCAAGATTTGCATGATTGATGGTCCGAAATGACTGTCTGGATTATCCGCATTGCGTGCATGTCTCCGTATCGATTCCGGACTCCGAGGTTGTAATGTTACTGGTCGACGTGTATACACGCGGTCCCCTCTTTTCATTATGTGATCGAAGAGGATCTAATTTTTATTCCACCTTTGTTTAGTACCTCTATTGTTGTTAAATCTTTATTGGCCTACGTGAAATGTACTCACGCGTGTTCGCTTTCAAACAAAGAGGGAGGGATGTTTGCCTTAAATTGCCGGCTCAATAATTTTTTGGGGGTTTTCGCGCAAATATAAGCGGTTTAGGCAGAATTATTAGTAGGGAAAAAGCAAAACAAAGTTATTGATGCAACACCTACATTTAATACGAGATTTATGTTCCCAATTTGGATATATCAGATGCATTTATGTATAAATATTTAAATGAAGTTAGATTATACCCGCTATTATCTGTGTTTAAGTTTTTTGGAGTTTGTTTGGGTAAATTAATTACTTATAATTACAGACCGGATTATATGGAAAGTACATATGTATATTTTATTTTATTTATTTACTATATTTTACCTCTATATGTCGATGTATTACACTGCTTAAAGTTAATTAGCGTTAATTAACTGTAATCAGTGATGACATCTACAAATAGACGTAAAATATAATAAATAAATAAAATAAAATAAAATGTATGCACTTTGTATATAATCCGGTCTCTACAGTTATAATATACTGAAAATAATGTCTTTATGACATTACAATTAAGTAATAAAAGATAGTTTCAAATTGTAAAGAAAGGTAAAAGATGTAAGGTTTTTTGTTTTGGACGGCAATGGATAACGGAATTCACAACTTGTACTATCTACTATTTGATAAGTATAATAATCTAAATGCAGATTTTGGCGTTGGTCATGCATTCTCTTAGTTGGTACTTTATTATTACTTAGACTGAATAATACCACAATAGATGTGGGCAACAGAATACTTTTAGAAGTAATGAATTCATTAACGATAATCTTATGCGAATTACAAGCTACGAGGGCGACCTGAAATGTTTCCGGAATCAGCAAGAGATGGCGCACGAAGGTTGAAGTTGGTCGGTAAGGTCAGCCATTTTTATGGCAACTGTCAAGATTTCAGAGGTCTACTGTCAATAGTTGTTGTTTTGGGTAGCAAGTCAGGCGGTTTCTCAAAAATGAATAAAATCGAACTTCGCGCAGTGATAAAACACTTCTGGATGGCTGGGAAAACGGCCACCAAAATTCGAAATATTTTGCCAGAGGTTCATGGTGGATGTACTTCATCACTTTCGACCATCAGCTTCTGGGTGAGCGACTTCAAGCATGACCCTACAAGCACAAGTGACGAACCAAGCAGTAGAAACCCGAAACCCGCTACCAACTATGAAGTGGTCGACAAGATTCATGATGTCGCATTAGCCGATCACCAATTGAAGCTGAAAAAGATAGCAGAGACAACAGGCATCTCAGAAGAACGCGCTGGACATATTCTATACGAAATTTTAGTAATGAACAAGCTTTCGGCGCGATAGGTACCGTATTTGCTAACATCGGAGCAAAAACGGAATCGGGTGACTGTTTCGAAGGAGTGTATAGCCAAGATCCAACGCAATCTAAGAGATTTCTTCATGCGTTTTGTGACCGTGGAAATGTGAATTCACCACTACATATCGAAGACCAAGAAACAGTCGAAGCAGTGGACTTTTCTGGGCTAATCGGGTCCGAAGAAAGCAAAGACCGTTCCATCGGTCGGAAAGGTCATGGCGACCAGATGTGATCCTCATCAACTATCTACAGAAAGGATGGACTATCACGGGGCTATATGACAGCGATTTATTGACTCGATTCGATGAAGTATTAAAAGAGAAATGGCCTCACTTGCAGCGGAAAAGAGTGCCTTCCCACCAGGACAATGTAATGGCTCATCCGGATCTAGCACCCAACCTGAAAATATCACTGGGTGGAATGAGATTTGCCTTAGAAAGAACTTAACAATGGGCAAAGTACATAGAGTAATAGCTGTAATCGAAAATGCTTTCGAAGAAAATAAATACTGTCCCGCAATATTCCTAGACGTATCACAGGTATTCGGCAAGGTATGGCACTCGGGACTTATATACACTTTGAGTCAACAGCTAGTCCAAGCCAACTACTAAAGTCATATCTTTCCGAAATGAAATTTAGAGTGTTACATGAAGGAGCATATTCAGCATTCAAACCAACTTCGGCCGGAGTACCACAAAGAAGTGTCTTGGAGCTACTCATTCATTTGCTCTACACTCCTCGAACAACAAAAGAAATAGCACTTGGAACAATTGCTGATGATACAGTAATTTTGGTAAAAGGTATAACTTCGCCCAAAAGTAATAAGAAAACTGCAAGAGATTGAGAGATACAGCTAAACAGCACCACATCTGCCCATGTCAACTTTGCGTTGCGGCGAAAGGACAGCAACCTTGCTATATCTCTTGGAGCATGTACACTTCCTCAATTATCAATATATACCGCTACGTGACGAATGAAGAACTACACCATGACCTTGAAATTAAGTGGATCTACGAAGTAATTCAAGACTTCGCCATAAAACATGAAGGAAAATTGCTGAATCACGTCAACGTGGAAGCAATACAATTCCGCGACAACACACAGGAAGTTAGAAGACTGAAGAGAATTTATTTTCCCCCCAGTTTTTAAATTTTTCTTTAACAACTAAATGCGTAATATATTGCTTAGATGTTCCAGCAACAAACTTTCGTGCAGATACCTCTACATCGTACTGTGATCACTTTGATACATTATGTCAGTTCGTAAGTGAAACGGCGTATTTAAGGAAAGTAAAAGGGTGCAATATCTTATTGTTTGTACTTTTTTCAGTTACAATCCATACTTGAAAAGAGGAATTATATGTTTCTAGGTGGGCAAAGTCCACTTTACTTTCCTGTATTTTTTTGTACACAACTAACACTAAGCTACGTTACTACGTTATGCAAGATGAGAGACATATGTTTTAGTACTGAAAAAAATCCTTATTTACTATTATTTTTAAAGCTGTCGTCGAAAATATTATCAAAAGAGATGAAATTCCCATTAACTTCATCGCATCCTTAATAAATTTTATCTGGACTCAAGTTGTCTACAAGAAGTAAGAGATGATCAATTATCTGCCGTGAGAGATGAGACGAGATTACACGGCCTCTGAAACATCCTCAAACTCCCTCAAACGTCATCCTAAGCAGCGCGTCCCGACATCACACGCCGCCGTACCTCGACAACAACGCATTTTTATATAATTGATGATCAAACTCGGTCAAAAATGAGCGCCATATTAAACCGACCTAATCAAACGAGCGGTAGATAGCGGTGGAAGAGTACAGTAGGAAGGGAATGGAGTGGTGTAAATCTTGGTCGAAAATTTAATACGGCTAATTGTGGAGGACATCCGCTTCATAAATCTTCCAGCGGTAATTCATTAATTTAACATTGCAAGTAAGCGAGCAGATCCTTTGAGATGAGACTGCACAATTCTTCGGATATTATTAATATATTTCGTTAACTATTAAGCAATTTAGATGTTCATATCGAGTAAATCAGTTAATTAACGAAGTCAAACGAAACCCCCCACATTCCTTTTGGATCGTGCGCAAGTTTCAGTATGTTTGTAATGCTGTAAAGTACTCATTCATTAGAAAGAAAAAAAGGGAAATTGTTTTAGTAAGAAAAATTACTTCTCCCTAAACCATCTTTTATTGAAAACTAATTAAGTTCCTATTCGTGAATTTTATTAATTTAACCGAGTTAGGGGAAACTTGCTTTCAAACGCTTTAGAATGCTTTGTCGTACAAGTTGTAAATGTTTTGTAATGACATGCCCTTTTTTACTTGACTATATTCCATTGAAATTTTGTATAATTAGCGTTTCTTTATGTTTGATTGTTGTTCGCGGCAAACTTATTTTAAAATATTTATTTCTATGATTATGTAAATTTCTTCTTTATGCGATTTATATTACTGTTATCTACATTGATTTACCACTTATCGGCGTTCACGATATAATTGCTTTTGTTAAAAGAATAGGAAAAAGAGATTCATCAAATCCGTGCACGAAGACGTAAACTTTACTGTCGTATTGTTATATGTGTGGTTTTAAATGATCTATTCTATATTAAAATTATACTTATGCATTATACTTAAAATTTTTGCAAATATGGACAAACATTTTAGAAGATACGGTGTTTACATTTAATTTATTGAAGTATACAAAAGTTAGTTTCTTACGCGACATTTTTAATTTTATCTTTTGAGTATTTGAATGTGTGTCTAATTATTATATTGTAAATTTGATTAAAATAATATGAGAGCAAGTATTGTGGAAAATATTTTTTGTAATAAGATACACTGCCGTTCATAGAAGATTGGACACTAGATAAAATTTATAAAGCGGACATTTATTATTATGTAAACAGACTAAGAATATTCTAGAATGTACTAGCATTTGCCCAGCGAATTTATATTTATTATCTGCTTAGTATCTTAAAACATTTGATTCTTTTAATTACGATAATCATATACATGATTTGTTTTGCTAATTCCAGTTGTTAAACAGAGCTACTGAAGGGACGAAATACAAATTCCACTAGTTTTTCAGTTCTGTTCTGGTATGTTATAATTTTAGACAATGCGGACTAAATAGTCTTCTTGTGCAGTGTTATCACGCTGTCATACGAATTTAGCCTAAAATAAGTATTGAAATGTGTCTACAGTTCTTTTATGCAATGGCCAGCCGAAGAAAATGTGGTTTAAATCAGCCAGTTGATGGCCACGGAGGCATACAGCTGATTCCACAATTTCCTATTTAAATATGATCTGTACCCAGATCATGTCCAAAGTTGATGCAGGCAATTGGTATTTGATAGTGCCGAGAGATATTGTTATTTATATCATACCACGGTTTAATGCTTACAGATGGAGGAATGTTATCCTATTGGTGTACGTTCTTTGCTATAAATCTTCCCACTCTCTATTCAGCATATTACGTTTACAATTTGTAAAGGATTTTCCTCACGAAAGGATGGTATTGCAAATAACTCCGTCAGTATAACTAGCTTTGGCCAGATTGTCAGCCGTTTCATTACCCAAAATCCCAACATGGCTTTGGACTCAGTAAAATTTTATATGCACATTTTTGGACTAGGAATGTAGTGTCTAACAATGTATTTATTGGTGCATTTGAAAGACGAAAAACCGTGTCAGACATTAGCAAAATGGGGCATTATAACTATGTGCTCAAAGTAAGTAGTGTACTGCAACGAATGGTCTCTAAAATGTCTATGGCTCCCACAGTAAAAACTGATCAGTACGTGTCTGATCTAAAGAGTTTTCTGTATTGACTGTTACAACAATAAAAGCCGCATTCACATCCATTGTTGCTTTTGGAAGCATTTGTAAACATAATCAAATTTTGATTGTGATAGAATAGATTTATAAAGTTGAACGTCGTGTGGTACTGTTGCCTAATATAAGTAGAAAACTAATATTCAGGGGTTTTATATACTGAAAGCTTATGATTTCTGCCAATAACGTGCGGCCAAGTCTAGAAAATAGAACTGGTCGATCTTTAACAAAGAACGAAGTGTATGCAACGACTATAGTTTTAGCATATATTCAGTTGCTATCATACGTCTATGCAGAACTAAAAGCGGTTCTTTAGCTTCAATTTGTAAAACACAAACCGTCAATAATACCCTTCGATGATTTCATCAAACGGAATTTGTAAGGTCGCAAGAAACACATTTCAAGATTCATTTTTCAAGATCTATCAATATACGGAACATACGGCTAGTTTTATGTCTGTTTATATATAGAGAATATTATGGAAATATTTATGTTTTTGTAGTCAAGCATTATATTCGCTGGTATATTATTATAAAAACTGTGGCTAACTAACATAGCATTGTCGGATTCCCTCGTTTTTAAAATATATTATATTTTAAACTTCCATTACTGGAATTTACTGCTAACTTAACATTTATTTTATTGTAGTAATAAGGAATTTTATTGTAATATTGTTTCGGCATTTTTATTTATTTTTGTGTTTCACTAAGCGAAGAAATGTAGGAAGGCTTCGACAAACAAAGCAAAGTTGATAAGTTAAAATCTAAACATCCAGATGAATACTATCTGTTCCATTCGATATGCTGGAGGAAGTGCCATCATTATGGTCAACTGGTGTAAGGATTTCAACATATTATTACAAAGGTTACTCCAGACACCTTAATTGAGCCATACTCCAAAAGAAAAAAAATTTATAACAAACTATATTTTGCCATCTCACAACAAAATTAAAGCCACCTGGATAGTTCATAAGATATCTGGACGGAATGTTCAGAAATATATTAACATTGATAAAATATATGCTGATGATATTGTAAATAGCTTCAACTCCTGTTACATAAATATGGGTAATTACAATATTCAGAGTTGAGGAAGCGTGTGGCGTATTTTTAGGAATAATAGATTGATGCTATAGAAGTCTTTAATATAATAACTTCGCTGAAAGATACTTTATTATTTGGACCAGATAGATTACCAACGAAACTAACAAAAAGTTGGGCACTCTCTATGTATACTTAACACTCCAATCCCAAATCTGATCAAACCTTCCTTCAAAACGAGTATACATATGTTCCGATCATTTAAAGAGAGCTACTATAACACCGATATATAGGTGTGGTTTGAAGTAAACATTGAGAATTATACACCTATTGCATTAATATCTACCATAGCGAAAGTAGATGAAAAACTCATTTTATCAAGATTAATATCGTACATCGCATCTTGTAAAATTCTAACTCTCCTTCAGAATGCGTATACACGAGCAAGATCAACTATCAGAGCTATCTACATGACCATCACTAAAGTAACACAAACGATATCTGAAAAAATTTGGTAGCCGGAGTTGACCTAGATATATCAAAAGCTTTCGACAGCGTAGATAATTAGATTTTACTTGAGAAACTGAAAAGAATGGCTTTTAGAGGGATGCTACATACGTTACTAAAATCTTATTTAACATACAGAATGCAGTGCGTGCAAGTATATTCTAACGGAGAAAGAGATCAGGCACGTTGGCTACAAAGTCAGAATGGAATCTTACAAGGTCCGATATTAGAAGCATTACTGTTTGTGTTGGATATGAGCAGTCTTTGAGAAGTAACACAGCATCTTATTTCTTTGTATGCAGATGACATATCATTTATTGTTAAGGTAAAGAACAATGATATCTTGGAAGGCGAAATTGCTAATCTTGCGAAAACAAGCAAGTGATTCAGAGAAAATAATCTAAAACTTGAAATGCACAAAACCTATAACATCAACTAATAATGTAAAGTTTTTTGGTTTATTACTTTATAGCGCACTATCCTGGAAGGAGCATGTACATGTTTTTACCAAAAAACTAGCTGGAATAATATATGCGCTGCAAACGATATGAACTGAAGATCACGTTGAAGCGGCGTTGTCAGCTTCCGATGCATATGTAGGATTACCGCTATCATATATAATCTCCTGGGGAAACTCAGTGGATCACGGGATCTTCATCCTCCAGAAATCCTTCCATAGAAGCATTTTTAATCTGCAGAAAATGGAGTCATGTAGCAGTATGCTCAGAGAGAACGGTATACTTACCATACCTGGGCTATACATATGTGAATGGGCGTGTTTCACAAAAAAAGAAACATTGCAGTGAGCTGGTTGCCAAGTACCAAATTAGTCATAACTATAATACCCGGGAATGCCAACTTCGTTTTCCGCAAACAACATATGAGCGTACCTCATGAATTCAAACAATATAGAGTAAAAGACTTCAAAATATATTTAAAGGAAACACTCCTTCTGAAATGTTCTATAATTCAAATAAGTTTTGTTTATCTATGTAATTGAATTGTAAATATTTAAATACTTTTCTTAGAATCGTTATTAGTTAATAGAATTTGTAAATATTTTTTCCATTATATATCGTAACCAATACCCACTTCGACTGACGTGTTTTATACCTTGATAATATGAAATAAAGACATTATTATTTTCAAGAAAAATACATACAAGCGCAAAACGTTTAACTGTGGCGAATTAGATTTTCCAGATTTTGATTAAAGTGAAAGTAATCTACTACTGCTTAATGCGAAAACATTGGGTGTATAAAATCCAAGTCCCTAAGCAAGAACGTTAGAGTAATTCAAATTAAAACACTCAAGATGTACTTTATCTTTGTTTCTCTCCGGCTGTAAATTAAACTGAAATGGCTTTCGCAAAGTACAGCAAAATGCAAGCTTTGAGTTCATTTTCAATTGTTTACGTAAGTAAATGGTACTTCCATAACCTCATGTATAAAAGCAGGAGATACTTCATTTATATTTTCATCCTGTCACATTTCTGTTAGATGTTTTAAGTGTTGAGGTTTTAGTTGCATTACTGCCTTCCTTAATAAATAAATTACTGTCCATTCCTCTAAAATAAACCGGACAAGGACACCTTTGAAATAAGCTAACACCCATCCATCTGTATATTAACATATGAACAGGGAAGGGAAGCGACAGACAAAATATATACGGTAAATGGTTCTGGTTATGAAACAATTAAAAGTTATTTCCTTTTTATGTAAATGAAACCACCACAAGAGGCCGCGGGCTTTGAAATATTCCACCGCGTTTTTACGAACAAAGATGTGCCGCGGCCTGGGAATTACCCACATGTTTTCGTTTTAGTTGCGGAAGCTGTTGTTGCGGTCAACGCGGCAGTTTCGTAAGTTTTGAATTAAATGATAAACCGCCACCTAGACGCACTCGTCATACACGGAGAAAATTGAAAACACAACGATATGAAAACGGAAACACGGGATTACACCGGAAAAGGGAGAGTATACTCATTAAATTGTCTTCCAGTAAGCTGCAGATGAGTGTAGAGTGTGAGTGTAGATTGGCGCAATTGGGACAAAATCGTTGATTAAATTTTAACGTTTATCTTGTTTTTTAAGATTGTTTTCTTTTAAGGATGTAAATTTCAATATGCTTGCACAAAAGCGACTTCTTCCAAGTCTTCGTTCACAACTGATATTAACTACTTATAGATCTCAAATTTCTTGTCAGTAAGGAGATGTTTTAATTTGTGAAAACGCTGAAAGTTCGAAGGTGACAAATTTTCTGAAAACGGAGAATATAGTAACAATTTAGATTTTATTTAATGTAGTTTTCGTGCTCGGCAATGAATTTGCCAACCCCGCTGTCCTGATGGAAAACTTCTTTGTTTCCAGCCATTCCGGACAAATGCGAAACATTCTAGCTCTTAACTGTCAAAGACGTGATGCCATCACTCTTCTCGTAAACAAAACAGTTGTTCCTTCTTCCTGCCTCCTGGTTTGCCGACATTTTCGATTATTTGTAAACATAGTGACAAATTCAGTTTTCACCACAGGTGCATGAATCGACACGGAAATCAGTTTAGTTTGCTGAAATTTAACTCTAAGTAATTTATCAAAAATTGATGAAGAAATTGTAGCTCTTAGAAGGCATTTATCCAGTTTACTGTGTGGTTATTTATATAAAAAAGTTGTTTTTTACTCTTTCTCCTACATCGCTGTAGGTATTTATAGACTGTCACCCAGACTTCTCTATAGAGTATAGTCCTCCTTTATTAGCTTATTTGGATTTGTAGGTCA
The DNA here is from genome assembly GCA_023509865.1 of Trypoxylus dichotomus. NCBI lineage: Eukaryota > Metazoa > Arthropoda > Insecta > Coleoptera > Scarabaeidae > Trypoxylus > Trypoxylus dichotomus. The sequence continues at coordinate 37,473,074 of CM042074.1, read as the reverse complement.
CTATCCTCTTTTGGAACAAGGAGAGCTATCTGGCGTGCTTTAAATCTACTTTAACGCATTTGTTTTGTTTATCGTTTCTGTTACTTATATTAAATTTGATTACCGTGCTATTTCATTTGAATTTATTTCTACATGTTTTGTCTTGCCTTTGGATGTAATTTTGAGTGAATTACTACAACCTTTAATGGTATTATGTATTATTGTCTAACGCATGTAAAATTGTAGGGTCCCACGATGGTAATTCCTAAAGGAGGGCATCAAGGTACACTGCGAAAGAAAAGCAGATGAACTTTAACGGCTTTACATATTTTGAGTTGAAGAAACTAGCAAAACACTACAGTGTAATAAAGGAATTGTGCAATGAGATACGTAAAAGATAAGGAAAGTCAGTCACTTACAGGTGCAGGGAAAATAAAAAATTTTAGCAGCAGAAACGCATGCTTACAATAGTATATAAATGCTAATATTACTGCATACTAGATGCGATATTATATGCTGCAAATAACGAAGAGGATGCACCTAATTTTTTAAAGGGTACACTCAACAGATTGTTATTTCTCGTTCCAAAAAGTTGAAAAGACAGTAATCACGATGAAATATCATTATAAATGTTTACGTATTAAGAAATATTGTATATCATAATGGAAGGGGAAACACTGTCTTGACTGACAAATCGTAAGCGAATGGTGGTTGCTCTATATTATATAAGCATGGGTTTGGAGCACTATAAATACATATCGATAAGCTTTCAGTAAGGATTTGAGTACAGAAGAAGTCGTAGTAGGTTTATGCAAGCTGGCCGAATTACAGGATGATTCAAAAGATTTTATTACTTACTTGTCCATTGAATCAGGGGTCGCCATACTCTACACCCTAAAGGCTGTATTGATTCCTCCACTAAATTCCAAGCGCCAAGAACTAGCTAACTCGTCATCCCATTTTATTCTATTTTTGAAATACACGCAAATTTTAAATCACACCACAGTAATACTGCGCTATCTTGTGCGCAGTGGTGGGCCGGATTAGTCGTGTTCGTGGTCCGTAATTTGGATACCTTCAACCTAAATCATCCAAAATTATTAGAATAACTTCCGTTGGTTTTTATAATTCAATTTCCTTCTTGTTACCAACCTATAAATACATTTTCTTTTTATTATAATAAAGGGAACAAAATTATGCACAGCTCTCTATGTTTACTTCACACTACACATATTAATTACCTATTCGGGTGTTTCAAGGGGTAGGTTCCCATTGCCAACCGAGTTACCTAATTCGGTGATTCGGTTGCATTATGCAACTCCACAGTCTTTGCAGCAAGCGAGAATACGATTATGTATCAATAAGAATAAAAAGAGCTTAACTCAAAGCATTTCTGTTCTTTATATTTATACTTTATTTAAGTGTAATTTATACAAGATCAGTTTATCATTAATATCAATAATGTACACGGTAACTTTATATAACAAAATCTGCCACAATTACAGAATAATAATAATAATATTAATAATAATAATATTTAATGCCCAACAGATACAAATATCCAATTACAAGGCAATGTTAAATAATGTACACATGCAAATATAAATAACATAAAATTAAAGTATGTCAAATTATAAAACTTAGTAACTATTTGCTTTAATTTAAATTAAAAAAAAAGTAGTTTCTTACCAGTGGTTAGCAAAAAGAGAGAACGGAAAAAGTATTCAACTAAGTGTAACGCACTATGGGTCTACATACTGTCAAAAGGGACGATAAAGTGCAGGTATGTATATCCAACTCGGCAACTCCATAGACTTGAAATTGCTACACAATCTGTGTATTGGGGACCTGATGGCGATGTTTGTTCTAGGTGCGAAACAGTAAAAAGTATTTGTTTGCCTAGATCCTGAACGTGGTACAATGAAGTTGATTTTACTCAACAACTCAGGGACATCAAGACCATTATGAAGTAAAGTAAATAGGAATTTACACTCAGCCTGTTTTCGACGTAGTTCTAATGAATCAATATTAAATGCCTCTAGCAGAGCACTGTGGCTAAATTCTTGTATCGGGTAAGTATTAATTTTTAAAGTACAAGAACTTCAAACATCTTCTCTGAATCTGCTCTAGAAGATGTATCTGATAGATGTACATAGGTGACCAGACCAAGGACGCATACTCCAGTCGAGACCGAACAAAAGCGAAATAAAGAGGAAGAATTGCTGTTATAGAAGCAAATGGTCGTGTAACACGTATAATGAATCCTAACATACTCAACGCTGATGTACAAATACTGGATATGTGCTCCATAAAGGTCAGTCTTGAGTCAAAGACGACGCCCAAGTCTCTCATAGAGGTCTCCTAGGTAAAGAAGATCCAGCCAAGTGGTAGGTATATATAATTGGAGTCGTCTTACGAGTGTAGGTGACAATTTTGCATTTGTTTACATTAACTGTTAGTCTGTTGTTGACACACCACGTGTGGAATATATCGAGTTGGCTTTGCAAATGATTGCAATCCTGAGAATTATAAATTGTTGAGTATAATTTTAAGTCATCTGCGTATAACAACTTTGGACAGTTCAGTTGATAACACAAACCGTTTATATATATGAGGAACAAAAGTGGACCCAAGTTACTCCCTTGAGAAACTCCAGAGTCCGGCATGAAGTAATTAGACTCAAATCCCATGTATGTCACAAATTGCTTTCTATGAAGAAGATACGATTGGAATAAAGACAGAAGAGAAAACAAAAATGCAATATTGTCCAATCTATTAATAAGCAGGTGGTCGATTCGATCAAAAGCTTTTGTTAGGTCAGTATACACAACATCTACCTGTCCACCGGCATCAATACTATCAGATAGGTATTGTGTAATTGTAACAAGATTAGTTACCGTAGATCGTTGAGCAACGAAACCGTGTTGGTCATTTGAAATCCAGGGTCTAACTTGAGCATAAATATACTTGTACAAACATTTCTCAAAAACTTTAGCAAAATTATTTAATAACGATATGGGACGATAGTTGGAAATAACACACTTCTCACCATTTTTAAAAACAGGCACCAATTTGGCAATCTTCCACACAGACGGGAAGGTGGATGTTTTGAGAGCGAGATTGAACAAGTAGCAAAGAGGAGAAGCAAATATATTTGCACAGTCCCTAACAAAAAGGCCGGAATGTCATCACTACCTGCCGTGCAATTATTCTTTAAGGATTTCATAGCACACACCACATCCATCTCAGTTACAGAACCTAGGTCAACCATAGTAGCGCACGAAGCAATTGGAGCAATAGGCGTTGGAGCAAATGAAGGAAGGTACACCGATTGGAAAAACTCCCGCAAGGCGCTCACTATGGAAGGTGGGTCGTTATACGTATTGCCGTAGTCGTCCTTCATAGTTCTAGGAATACCTCCCCATCCCTCCGAGATCGCACAAACTGCCAAAAATGTCTAGGATCGGTTGAAATGGAGGGAATTCAGCGCTCTGAATAAAGTTCTATATAACCGCCTAGAATCTGTTCTCAGCATCCTTCTCATATCTTTGAAAGCATTTAAATCGCTTAAGCATCCTGTTCTTTTATACATCAATCGATAAATGATTTTTGAGTTTGATGTTACTAATGTGATCACGCGTGAACCACTGTGGATAATTTGTATGCGCACTGGTTTTTACGGGGACAAACATATCTAAATTTTTATAGATTTCAGCATAAAATGCAGAACAAGCGTCATCTATACTGGTATAATTGTAAATAAAATTCCAATCTGTAGTTAATAAAGAATCATACAAGTTAATAAAGTCTGCTCGCTTAAAATTATACACTCTTTTGCTCTTATTACTACACATATTGCTATATCGTGACGATGGAATTGATAGGCACAGCGCTAGAGCAGGATGATCGTTGTCCTCGGCAACCAGAGGAAACATCTCTCTATCAATAGCAACAGTGTGAACATTGGTAACAACTAAATCTAATATTCTACCTCTAGCATTTGTTACTGAATTAAGTTGTGACAAGTCAATAAAATGTAAGAATTCATTCATTATTCTACTTTTACCATCATTTATGTCAGGTCTGTTGTAGTGGGTAATGTTAAAGTCGCCGAGAATGATAGTTTTTGTAGAACTTATATTTATTGTGTCTAAACTACTCAGAAAATTCTCAAAATCGAGAAGCGAAATATCGAATATAATCATACCAGACCATTTGAAATTATATTAAACATTTAGCAACGTTTAGTGTTATCTTCGTAAGAACAATACTTCGAAGCCGGAGCAATACTCGATAGGTATTTTGTAAATTTTCTTTTCAATCGAAAATATTCCATCCAATATAAATATTACCAATTCGCTTAACAATTTTGAATTCAGTAATCTTAGCGGGTATATCGTGTACGATGGTATAATTGATCTTAAGTTCTTTTCCATGTCTACACTAGATTCGTTATTTTTAACTGTAGCTGGGAGCCAATATGCAGTTTACTTCTATTGAAGTTTTGTGATCGTTCTTTGCTGGTCATTGTGGTGACTCTATCTTTGGAAAACGTTCGTCCAAGTCCTTTCAGACATGTCTGAATGCTATTCCTAATATTGCAAAAACTAGTTGTTAGTGTGGGAATATTTCTCTTTTGGCATTAACTCTACTGCTTATTTTTAAAATAATTTTCCTTAAATATGCCCAATTGCTCGTGAAAAATAGCATTTTCATAAGGTAGGCAATTTATTTTCATCTCCATACTTATACAGGTGCTACCTATATATGTATATGCAACATTTCATATAGATGACGCGTGACCCTTATCCGATTCCAATTCAAACGTGTAAATCGTAAAAAAAGTACGTCACTACATATCATATACTCCAAACATTGTACCTGTCTTTCGCCGTTACTCGAAATATGTAGAAAATATATCGGAGCGATTTCTGACGAAATCCGGGCTCACTATCATAATCGCGAGTCCCAGTGGCCGGTTTGGGACTCGGAGAAAAACAACTGCGAATCGCAGCGTCGACGTCACCCGCCCCGCATGATAAACGATCTGAGAAAGCAGATTTAGTAAAGTGGAAACGCGAAATGGGAGAGGAACATGTAAACGAAACGTAGAAAGAGATAAATAGTGTAAAAAGACAGATTTTTCGGCGCGGGAAAGGGTAGCGAATGTGAACGGATTCGACGGCAACAGCAGGGGGCAGGGTAATAAGAGTGGAGAGGAATCTTCTGGTAGGCATGGAGCAGAGCCGTTCTTAGCTCATGTTGCATCACGCATAAAAATTGGTGGCGGAGCCTGAGGTACTATGAAAGTTTGATGCAGAAATTGATTTCTTAGCATGTTTCACGGTATTGAGATATAATGTTATATTTACAATATTTTTGTAAAGCGGTATAATGTTATGTTATCCACAACTTATAGCTATTGTTGCATATACATATATCACGCATTCAGTCGCGAAATAATTTTTTGCAGCTTAATTTTAAATATATAAATTTACATATTTAACATTTAATATATTTATCGAAAGCGATTATATCATTTTGTATATATTAAAAGCGATTTATTGGTCAAATTTTAATTTATGCAATTGTGTGACCCTTCCTTGTAATTTTCTGTAAGAACATTTTGAAATAATAGCCCCTCAGAAACATGGTTGCACATGTTACCTGAGCAATTTTGAATACTCTTCAAAAATAAAAAAAGAATATCTCGCACCTTATTTTATAGATTTGTATAATATATTGAAGTGGCACCGATATGAGATTAAAATAATTAGAGAATACTTACGATGAACTGATTTTTAACAATTTTAGTACAAAACATATGTAATTATTATTTCTCCTTTGGTTGTAAATTAGCGTATGAAATTTAATGTTGAATTTGCATGTTTTCTTTCAAGGCTTTCGAATTGGCCAATTTTTTCTCATCCAGGATGACTGAATGCCTACAGAGGTCACTCGGTATCATGAAACATTGTGGTAAATGTTATCAAGGTTTAATGTTAACTAATTTCGATGTCAGTAGGGAAGCCAGCGTATCCTGTAAAGAAAATTGTGCCGCCGACTTAAATCAGCAGCCACAAGTTTCGGATGGATTAGTAATCCCCTTATCTTCCATTTTTTTAAATTCAATTTGTTAGAAGTTTCTAAACTCTGTACAATGAAGTTCAAGACAGTTGTAACGTAGTCCCTCGGAAGTTAGTTTCCTCTTAACTTGAGTTTGGCTGAATGTTTAGGGCAGAATTTTTAAAGTTGTTCCCACCAACTCACGATTTTCTTTGTTTCTTATTTTTGTAGGAATGTATTGATAACCTTTTACCGTTTTATTATTGAAATTTTAATTATGCTTACGTTTTACAAGTTAATAATGACTGGTTTCAAATATAAAACATATGTAGATCTCCTTTTTATCTTTTTTTGTTTTTACCCATTTTTCTTAAACAGTTTCCAACATAATACAGTCCCTGTGCATTTTATTAGGGCCACCTTATAGATTTAAGTTTTTGTGTGTTTCCAACGAGATAATTTAGAAATACAGGTGTAATATTCATATAGAATACTTATCTAAATACGTTCCCTAAATATCTTTCTAAGAAATTGAGAATGCGCCACTTAATGATCTCTTGTCTATTATTATCCCTTTCATGAATCATTCTGTACTGTACAGAAGATGGGTAGAAACAAGATTGAAAGACACAGTAATTCATAGAATATTATTTGTATCGGTTGCTATTGTAGAAAGAATATTTATCTGTTTATGTAACAAGGTTTTTTCCATGTTTACGAGTTAGTGTTGCACGTTATTGCTTGTATGCGCTTTATATTTTTTCGTTATGGGTAAGAAGAAGGACATATCAAAATAATTCCTCCCTCACTTCTGCTGTAACTAAACGTTCTTTAACATTTATAAACTGATAGGAAAGATATAAGTCTATATTGAATTGAAAACTCGGCCCAATTCTACTGATATGAAGGGAGATATGGCATAAAAACTTTAAAATATGGCACTTTGTCATCCCGGTAGACGAGACAGATAGACAAGCATGTAAATTGCCGAAAATCTGTGCATTTGAGGTCGGACGAATCTACAGGAGTTATAATTCAATACTATTCGTATACTTATATATGTAACCCCTATATTGTTCATTTTCATATTTCTATAACCGCATTTATGCCGATATTGTTTTTGATGCGGTATGTTAATTTTGTTCTATATTGTGCTTTGTGTAATTTTGATATATTTTATGTATTTTTCTTAATTATCACAACAATGCTTTTATTACATTTTTTTTACAATAATAATTTATATTAATAATTTTACCCATATATTTAATCGTAGTATAGCCTAATAACTGATTTCGTTAAATAAATCGCACAAAGCTTTGAACGACAATGCTCGAATATGCATGTGAACAAGTACATTGTTGAGATAATGCAGCAGTATGAAGTTGTGTATGCTGTTGTTTTTATGAATTGCTATTCATGGTTAACTGTTCATATCACAGGTACTATTTACATAATTAAAATTGATTGTAGGTTTTCGCACAAATACAAAAATAATTTTCAAAAACATTTTCAAACATGTTCATGCTTTCTCGAAAGAAATAATTCAGGAAGTCCAAACCTAATTAACTTTTATAGATAAAGCTCTATATTCCAATGGTATCGATAGCAATAATTGGCATGTTTTAGAATTTATAGGTTTTAGCATAGCAGAGCTTATATTAACTAAAAACGTGATTAGATTAGAGAGTAACTCAAAAATTGCACCTGTGAAAGGACGTATTGAACAGAGACTATTTATATAAAGAATTAGTTGAAAAATGGATGTAAAGGTAATTCAATAGAAGTCGTTAAAGGAGAAATGAATTCCACCTTCAGAATTGGAGAAATCCAGATAAATACAAACAAAAACTGTTAAGGAATTGAAATATCCGTTGGAAATTGAAAGCAATGGCGAAAAATATGTGTTTACATTTTAAGGCCTTGAACGACACAACGCATTTGTTATATATGTATGTTGTGATAAAAGTATAATGCAATTTATTAAAGATGGTTATTAAATGCAAAATTGCTGATTTCTATAAGATCGTGGCTCCAGAATATTGTAGTTTCTAGTGTACAAATTTCCCTGTGTAAGAGAAATCCCAATACGACCACATATTATAACCTGTGTAAAATTTTATATCTTATAGCACCTGCAATTGGAAAAAGGACGAATACATATTATTTTTATCTAAATATGCACTAAATTCGGAGTTATTTAGCTTTACAGTACTCTGTTTAGATTATCATCATGATAAACTAGTCGGGGCAAAATGGAACTGCCAGCCTCGCAAAATACGTGAAATTTAATACATCAACGATCTACAAATTATTAGCCTTCAATGTTTAAATCCTTATTGACAAGGAGACGCAAATATTCATATCTTTTAAAATTACATTTTGTTATCTCAATGGGTACTTGAATTTGCAAGCAAAAGTTACATTCTGAAATGCGGGCCATTATAGAATCTAATTCAATAATAATAATAAGAAAATTATGTGGTAGTAAGGTTTCTGCAAAGAAATATTTATTTAAAAATACAAAGAATTACAAATTGTGAAACATTATTTCATAGTACTTTTTTAAAAAAAAGAATTATAGTCAATACAACTGTGATATTTCCTTGTGACCACTAGGAAAAATTGTCAGTGTCAACGCTTCAAATTAAATACTTGTAAATTTGTTTGATTTTAAACTTCAAAATAGTGAGACTTCAGAATTATATTTAAGTTCCTCGGTAATTCTGCGGGTCTTGGGTCCTACATGCGCGGGGTCTTAAGCCAGGGCCCCGCCTGTTCCGCCTAAAGGACGGCTCTGGGTATGAGTGTGCGTTTGTACATGCAAGTGCGAATGTATGAGTGTTAGGATGTACCGTACGGCACATCCGGGTCGTAGTTTCGTTGGGAAGTGGAAGTTAGTGCGCTGATGCGCACGCTTTTGCTGGCACTCAAAAGCTATCCCGTCGTCATGCAACCTTCTCAGTCGGGCTTTGAGCTTTCCGACAGAAAGCTCGTTGCTCTCTTCCAGTCTTGTATACACTGACACCAGATTACACCACGCGTTTTCACCTTCTGGCAATTTTCACACCGCTAAGGCAAACACTGCTTTGGACGGGTTTTCTCACTTCCCCGTTTCGATATGTTTTTCCCAAAATAAAATCCACTTTACGTAGAGAATTCTAAAATCTTTCCGATGATTTTACTTTTGAAAATCGCGACTGCAGCTCGTCGTTGAGTGAAAGCGACATCAAGACGATCTTGAACGTCGGCTCAACGTATCTGGTAAGTTTTTAATATACATAATAAACTTAGAACAAGTTTCACATTTTCCGTATAAAAATACATTTTTTTAAATAATAACACTGAATATGTAATTAAAAATCAATTTTGATTCTTTAATTTGCCTGCCAAAATGCCAACTAATTTGAACTAAGCAGAAAACCGCGCAAATATCCAATATGGCAGCCATGCAAAATAAAACGCCCACTTGAATTTATATACATTTCCTAGAAAAAAAAGTTAACTTAGAAAATGAAATTAGAGTTGTTTCTCGTCATTTGTAGAAGAAACTTTTGCAATATTCCTCATACTTGTTACTTTGGTCAACTGAACTTGTTTTAAAGTTCGCACATGTGTAGTAAACCAAACTGTCGATAACACGTGCTTTGTATTTACATTTTTGAACAATTTCTATATGCTTGTATGTTTCACTGTAAGCAATATTGCTTTTGGAACTGTTTTGTGTTCCTCTTAATCATTTCTTTGCTTTCAGTATTTGAGTATTTCCTGTAACTTTTATGATATCATTTGGATTATAAACTCTTTGTTATTACTTTTGTATTTCTTTTATATTTCTTACAAGACATAGTGTTCGTAGCTTTAGTTCCGAAACTAAAATAAATTATTGTGTTGATTCAAGAGCACATTACCTTCCCATGTTTTATATTAAAAATATAACCCAAATAATAAAAACAAACGTTGCATAGGAGTAGAAATTCTAAATAAACTTGTATTCTGTTATTAAACTTGAATTATCTTTAGAAGATTTTAATAGGGGCTTTTGAAATTTAAATTATTATCTGACCAAAATTCCGTAAATAATTTTTGAACTAACATACCAAGTTTCATGTTCTGGAAAAATGCATAAAAGATAAAAAATTATTTGCTAAGCCAAGTTTAATAACAAGCTGAGTATAATTAAAGACTTCAAGATAATAGCTAAATAACCGTTTTTATACAGCTTTTCGCACTTTTCACGTTTTTGAAAATTAAATAAGCAAGAACAAACCACAGACTATTGTTAATACACGTCAATTGATCAGGACTGTAATATAATCACTTCATGTCATGTAACATTAGTGATTGCTGAACTGCGAAATTAAATACACGATAATAGGAACATTGACAAATAAAAAGAAGGAATTGAGGAAAAAAAGCGGGCTCAACCGGGATTTGAACCCGGGACCTCTCGCACCCAAAGCGAGAATCATACCCCTAGACCATTGAGCCATATGTTAAAAGTTATGTTATTTAAGGATCATTATTTAAAGTTAACAAAAAACCGTGTAATTTACTGGAAACTGTTTATTTATATATTTATTTCAAGTAATCGAAATTATCATTATTAAACAAACTAGAAAAGGTTTACTTAAGTATGAATTACTATGTTTGACCACAATTAAATTTGTATATTACGCAGTATAATAATACGTTTCGTCTGTAAATCTACGTAATGCGACATAAATATTCGTCCTCTTTTGTTTAATAAACAATAAGTACGATTTCTTGAGAAATCTCAACTTCAATAAAATACCGCTTCGGAATGAAAATATAAGGCTCGAAATAAAAGGGCGCGAGTTTCTACTTTTTTACAGCACGGAAGGAAATTATAGCCTATAAAAAGAAACTTTAGGCTGCCGATATTATGGAAATAGCTGAAAATTTACCCGGAGACCATTACGCGAACGGAAACCAAGAAAAACTCCGAACAATGGAGGACAAATTAAAACATGAATTTCTCTTTAGGAGCCGCTGTAATGAATTACTGTTTTATGATTTCTTTTCGATTACCGCCAGTTATGCGGGCAAATTTTTCAGTTAGAAAAAGAGGATAAAGGCAAAGTGGAATTAAATTGCTTTTCATTTGATTTGCAGGTTGCATTTTTGAGGAATCATTTTTTAAATTAGAAAATTTGCAGTGTTCATTTGAAAGGTGAAGCAGTATTTGCCTATAATATAATTGTTCGTATTTTATGAGGCTTTTTGATTATTTGATTGCGCCTGTTATCTGGAGTAATGTTCATATATTAGGATTCACTTGCACTATGAAGAAATTTATTTCGAGAAACAGCCTTCTTAAATCGTTTATATATTTTAAACTGATCTAGGTCTAGGGAAAAGCAAATGATGTAAATTTTTCGATAATTATTTATTAATTATTTTTTATAATGGATGCTTAATAAAAACCAGAATGTATCTTTAATATTTTGTTTTACAAGGGTCACCCCGAAAGGATTTCTTATTTTCTATAAAAAACTGGGGGACTAAATTAAATTTTATGGACATAATTTAAGCACGCTTGCATTTTATATGTACAGAACGCAAAGTAGAATATAGCGTAGTCCTTATAATGTCAAGTAATTCAAGGACAAGGCTGGTTATGTTGCACATATTCATATTAATGTAGTAATAGAAAAGTGTCGACCATACTATGGTAGGGTTAAAAGTTGTGTTTTCGTAGGGATATCGGTCTCTGATTAATTAATTCGTCTATATCTTAATATTTCGGTAGATATTGTATAGTTTCATCAGGAAACTAGCCTAGAATTAGACGAAGGACTAATCTTTAAAGTTGTTAAGAATGTAATGAATTTATATTTCAGACCAAAAACAATTTGAAAGATAAATATTTGTATGAAATTGAAGTTAATAAAATAGCCAGCGATCCAAATCTGTCTACATAAAATTATGTTACACAGTATTACATTTAAAGTTGTATGCCTTTTGTAACAGATGTGTATCACTGGATCTTATTTGTTGATTGTCCTGGGTAGGACCTTTCAGTCGATACTCGACACCGATTGTAACACGCTCAAGAAGAAGGTAGCTGCGATGCTATTGAAACGTCAACAAGGTCCCACCCAGGACAGTTAACAAACGTGGAGAATCTGAGGAAGAGGAAACAACACATACTATACCCGCGAGAACATCAAAATTCGACGTTTCGATAACATCTCACTTCCTCTGAATATTCTCCTGGAGATAGGCGATGAAATACTCGTTGATTCCAGTTTGTCCCATGGCATTAACAAATCTGAAATGCCATCTCTAATTTTGTATGACACCATATCGCTAATTCTATATACGTTTGGGTCAATCAGCAACTATCATTGCTAAGAAACTTGATTTATAATGTGCATAATCTGACTCATCCCTAAATTTACATGATGAAATCAATATACTTCACCTGGGTTGCATCGCTTTTTAGCAATTGATACTTTGGGTACGTCCCTTATGAGCTGCTGCAATAGATAGTTTCATACTGAAACCAAGAATTTTCCATGGAAGTTCCCGTTGTGAGTTTTCTTTGGGCGTTCATTAAACGGTTCGAAATACTTATACCTATTGCGATATTTTATCCTCCTTTCAAACGTTCTTAATTTATTAACATTATCCTAACAGATCAGGTTAGTCAATTTTTAAGATTTTTAAGATTTGGCTAACCCTAGTTATTAATAAACGAACTACTCCCGGGATTGGACTGTGTCATGAGATATATATAGGAATGAAATAAGAGTAAGAAGAGAAAGATATAAAAAAAGAAGAAGAATGAAAAAGGGGAAACCGAAAGGTTCTCGTCTATAGCGCGGTCAACACGTCGAGTCACCGTAGCCTTCAGCCAAAGTCGTTTCGCCTTTAGCGTGGTGTACACATCGAGTTGAAGAAGCCTCCTACGACGGAGACGAAACGTCGAGATCCCACCTTTCTCTTTTGTTCTCTTTCTTTATCTTTTTCTCTCGCTCCCCCCTCCCCTTTCTGTCTCTCTTTCCTGCTTTTACTCTTTTCAGCTTTCTTTCGTTTTCACGCCCCCCTCCCCTCCTACCCTTTTTCATTCTTCTTTTCTATTTCTTTCTCCTCTTACTCTTATTTCATTTCTATATACAGATGAAACAGTGAATATTTGAAGTTACATCATTGTTTCATCGATAAAGTAAAGACAAGTGCTACAACTATAAGTTAGAATCATACCTATACGCAAGCGAGATAGAAGTATATGGCATAAGTCGTAGATTCTTAAGATATACGTCTATATTTCATGTAAGATAAATGAACTAGTTAAAGTGAGATAGAATATGGTCGAGTAATGCGTAGATAAGACCTTTTAAAATGTTTACAATAGGGCATGCAACCTCAATAACTATAACAGAATATCGGTCCGTTGACACTTGACATCTGCTTTGTTTGTTTATTCGGGTTTAGTTTTCAACGTTTATTTTGCATTAATTCCACTATTTCTTTTGCACATATTTTAATTTAATTCATGTTATGTTTTACGTATCATATTGTATGAAAATATGTTTGTTAATTAAATAAAATAAAGATATATTTCGTTTAATGAATCACAACACTAAACACTTTTGTTTCTTGGTCTTCCACAGTTTAACTTAAAAGTAGGTTTTTTCGTATGGGATCCATATTTTTTAGGGCGATAAAGACTTTTAAGAAAAGATTTAATAATTAGCTTAGCCCATTCAGCCCCTTTCCGTAAGACACACGTATTAATATACTATTGTGAAAGCATTGTCAATAGAGGGGTTCACTATTTATAATTCTATTGCTTGCAATCACCCATGATTTGATTTTTAAATGCATCGTTGATTAAAATGTTATATAACCAAAAAAATGTAGCAAAGATGATAACCTCAAAATTTGACAATTGTTTTCGTACAATTCATTGCAAACATGGTTGGTGCACCTGAATTTGTTTCAAATGCTGCAAACTTCACGGTTTTCAGTGTATATCTCATCATGACACGGTACAATTCCGGAAGTAGTTCGTTTATTACTAACTCTGGCCGCGGAAGCCTACGTATTCATTTCAACCCTAGCTATATGGTTTCAGGCAAGATATAAATTTGTATTACGTTTAGTTCTTGTCATAGTAAATACTTACGTAAGAATTATGTACTTGATAATTTTCTAATTTTATTTAGGCCGTGCATGATTAGTATACATATATTTGCTTTGAAAACTTCCTAATTTTAAGTACTATACCAAAAATGTCGATAAATTTAACTTCAAATATTGTTACTTGCAACAAGGCTTATTTAGAAATGTTTTAATTAATGTTTATGCGTTTATATATAAATGAGCGTATAAATTAGTCCTAGTCGGCTTTAAAACGAAATGTGTAGGCGGCCATTATATTCATTAAGTTAGGTGTTTCGGTAATAAAATTATTGACTTTGCAGATTAAAAGGAGAAATAATTTAATTTAGTGCCTTTCTTGAGACGGGAAAAAGAAGCCAAGATGAGCAGAAACGGAGGCGAAAATACGAAAGTGATCTCTCGTAGCGTCCATTAAATCGAAATGAAGACAAACTAGGACTTTAGTAGAAAGTAAATCAGTGGAATTACTCTCTCTTAAGAACACTTACTTTATGCCATCCGAATTAAAGTATCCTTGAACATCACTCGGGAAAGGCCGCTTCAGAGTTAATTAAAATATCTGCGACCTTTAGCTGCGATTTTGACTTATGTAATGTATATCACGAGGTTCGCTTTCCGCGGATTTATTCGTGTTATTACAGGTAATTTAAAAATGAATTATTCGCTTAAGAGGGAGAGTTGCAATAGATAGGAGAAGTTAAGCGTAGGAATGACACTTCTTTAGTAATTATGGTTAAACTTTTTTCCTGTTTGTGTTCTTATACATATTTTTGCAGTCTTTAGATACATTTCAGTATATCAACAGATGGAAATAAGAATTTTGAAAATTTGATCGGTTTAATTCTCGACGTCAGTTAAGAATTAGGATATAAGCCTAAAGCAAGGTAAAGTAAGGTAGCCTAAATTGAATCTAAATTTTACCTTAATAAATGAGAGAATAAAGACCTTTACTTTCTGCAAACCTTAACTGAGTTGTACCTGAAAACCAAAAGTGTTACCTATAAATACGGTTTGAGCGAGTCCGTTAAACCAATCTATCTACGTTTCGCTGCAGTGTATACACGTATGGTACACGCTATAAAGTATTTATACTTCATTATATGGAAGAACATTTTAACAGTTTATCTGTATACATTTCACGAAGAATAGTGATATTTAAAGTTAGGCAAATCTTCGGCGCTCTAGATCCACACTCAGGCCGATGCGGAAACTTACCGCGTTCCCAGCGTGACTCGACCATCTCCCAGTCTTTGTTAGACAATAATAGAAGTCATACGTCGTATTACGTGTAATAGTAATTAATTAAGCATGTCGGACACGTAAGGGAATGAAGCGACCACTGGCTGCCCCAATAAACGAGTTTATAACCGAATATCCTGATCTAAAATTTGATAGTTGTAAAATATGGTGTAATGTTTGTGAAATCCTGAAAATGCTGATACAAAAGCGATTGCGAGAAATATTTACAAACAATAACTCACACAAATAAAGAAAACGGCATGGAAAAATTTAAGTTAGATTTACTTTTGGTGTCTGTTACTTGTGCTTTGCCCTTTAACTTACTCGATAAACAACAGTTTCAACACTTCTGGCATTCATACAACCGCAGTGGAAGCGACCGTATCGGACAGCATTAGATAGGTATCTACCAACAATACGTGAAAATGTCGAAAAAAGCGCGCGTTCTCCAGCTAAATTAGATTTCGTTCATCCGAAACATTTGACTTGGCCTATTTTACAACTTTATACTACTATTCTTCATGAAATATATACAGACAAACTATTTAAATGTCCTTCCATGTATTCAAGTATAAATACATTACAAAACGTAGTACAATGTACCACCATACATGCGTATACAGCATAGTAACGGAAACAGATTGGTCCAAGGAACTCAGTCAATTTTCGTACCGGCGATGCGTGCGGGCAAGTGCGGATCCGGTGCGCCGAAGATTTGGCTAACCCTCTTTACAAATGTTGTAATAAAAAAGAGAGAATATTCTGTATAACGATGTATTATGGATTGAATAGACATGCTTACCTTTTATTTTAATGTGTCAGAATGGAACTATTTTCTTTTAATCTAAGGAGAACTTACTTGAGCAGGATCTGTTTTTTAGAACATCTATACAAGTTAGAAAAAGTTTTGAAACATTTAATGTTATATCAAGATATAACACATTTTTCCCTGATAAGTTTTTGTGTAACCGTTTGCAGTAATACTTGTGAGAGAGGGTATTGATTACCTATTGATAATGCAACAACTTTCTTAACTAACAAGAATGCAGGCGGTGTTGCTCCAGAATAGCTTTTAAATTTCGAGTTTTGGTGGATTTATTCCATTTGTGGTAGTTTGGGTACACATTCAAAAAGCAACTTACGTCAGTCATCGCCAAAAAACCATTGCCATAAGTTTTTCCCAAAAACATGAGTTTTGGCCCTTCTGGTAGTGTAGAATTAACTTGCGAATATAATGGGTGAATTCTTGTTAAGTGGTAGCCTGAGTAATATATCCAAATATCATCCTCAGTCCTTGTCTTCCCAACGCAAGTAAATATTTTTGAACATTTTTTCCTTCACAGTTTTTGTGCGGTTGTAAGTAATCTGGGAATTCACTTTTTTGGATGTACAGACTTCCACAAAAATTATCGAATTGAATATATTCTCTTGTTTACAAAGAAAGACAAATGAAAGGGAAAGCATTGGGAAACTGTATTGGGCACTTTTCGCAGAAAATATTTGCAATAGTAATAATTTGAAATAACAAATTTTCTTGAATCTTTTGCTTAAAAATACATTTTTCATACTGTCTACAAATTTGGTTAATGTACAAATATCAATGTTATTCAAGTCTTGTTCTCAAAGATTTTGTCATTGCAAACTCAAATATGTAACCATGTATGGTTAGCGGAATTATAGATAAATCATTAGTTACACAATTTCATAAAGCCAAACATTTAAAATTTCTCCAAAATTGCTTATAATGTTAATTGTACTTTATTCCTTCCAAATTAGACTAGGGCAATTTGAAGCATATTATGTATACTTTCGCCGGCGTCCTTGTGGTATACATCAGTGCTCCTTTCCCAAAGAGTTACTGCCAAATTTACATCCCCGCCGTTTTGATGTCATAAACGTTTTAAGGGAAGTTGATTCTACGCAAATGGAACTTTTTCCATTCCCAATGATTAAAACGTTTCGGGTCTACTGCATTTCGTCGTAATAAAGTCAAAGATGACTGCTTCACAGCTGGTAATTATGGTTACCATTGATAGTCTTAATGTAATTAAAACGACAATTATCTTAATGCACACTCTGTTTCATGTATATTAATCTTAATTACCGGCGTACCTTAATAACGTAAACAGATTAGCCGGAGAAACGGAATATTAACAAATGTACACTTCGCTGCTGATGCTAATTCGACGACGAAGTTAATCCGTAGAGTAAATAAGTTCTTCGTCAACCCAAAATTGATATTTGTGAAATGTGTGTGGACTGGAAAAATTGTAATTTGCTCTTGAAACACTGTAACATTTAATACTGCCTCTTAATTTAAGCAGTTCTTTAATTGTAATGCTGTTAACCTATATAGCTCACTGCCTGCGTATTTTAAACGTCTAGTTAATTACTGGATCTTTAGTGATTGATTTAGGTTATGTTTTCTTTTTCGGCAGTGGCAATTTACATCAGAATACAGGAGAAAAAACGGGACGAATCTCATAGTATCTTGAATTAGAAAATTTAGTTGTCACCGAGATAAAAGCAATTATTTAGTTGTACACAAAAAAGAAAATTGCGATAGGAAAGTGTTCTATTTATTTTCCGAAATTAATATAGCTCAAACTAGGATTTCTATTAATTTCTTCATTAATTATCCGATTATACCTTGACACCTCGACTGTGTAGTTTATTGAAGTTGCATAAAAGTGAAATATTTTCAAACATACCTATTGGACTAGTCATCTATATAATTTCCAAATTATGTTGTCTAGATGATTAAGTGACTGGTTGGAAGTATTATACAAGGCCTTTTTTACTAATACAATTATTAATATTTGCCAGTTCACTAGAGCACTTCAACGTTTTAGTGAAGTTGACTCGGATATTTTAATTCGCGTTAGATAAAAAAAAATCGTTCTACTAATATTCCTAAACAAAAGATTCTACAACCAATAGTGCCGATACTTTTAAATCTTAACTTCTCTAATCAACAAATTTTTGAAAGCATACAGCTGGTAAAAATTTGCTTGGAACAAAGTTTTTTTAACTTCAATAACGTGACGTATAACATGCCTTCAGGCTTAGTATAGCATCGCCTTTATCCCCTCTATTAACTGATATTTTTATACATGAGTTCGAATATGAACATATCCCGTCCAACAATAATTTGTCAAATAATATTAAAGTTTACAAACGTTATGTCGACGATATTTTACTTGTTTGGCCTGGCGGTTTAAACGAATTATATAAGTTTTTTATAGTAATATAAAGTTTGCAAAGTACTGAAAAAAGTACTAATTTTCTAAATTACATTAGAGATAGCAACTTTGCCTTCAATATTTTTCAAAAACCACAATATAGAAGCATAACAATTAACGGCTCCTCTAACCATCCACTCGGACATAAATTGTCACCTTTGTATAGTTGTCTTCCTAGACTTGTCCACGTTCTACTTCCATGTGAAAATTTTAAGACCGGATTACATATATTTAAAGAAATTGTTATGTTAACTAATTATCACCTGTGTGTAGTAGCTAATTGGTTGGAGAGAAAGGTTTCTATTACAGGTGATTGCTCATGTACTACTACTTCTTCTAGCACAATCGCACAAGGTAGATGAAGCTTTATAGATCGATCCTAGATTTAGGTCACATTTCCTATAAAATAGCAGACGTACTTAAAACCCACGGTCAATTGAGCTTTAAACTCCTCATTCATTAAAGAAATACTTACTAAGTAATACAGACTAATACGACAAAATGTAGAGAAGCTATGTTTACATGGTTAGTTCTGGGGATTGTTATGTGAAGTACGTAGGTAGGACGTTTAGATCCTTTGACGTTAGAGTGAAAGAATACATGCATTGTCTCCAGTCCTATGCCAGCGGCATTTTCCATTTCGTGTCACATTTATTACAAAGAAATCATTCCTGTGACAAAACATCTGATTTTTAAATTCTCCGCTTCAAGGAGCAAAGCTTTACGTTTGAATAATTTGGGGAGCATGGAAATATTAAGATTACAGATTTAAATAGTTAAAAATACAAATCATACATTTAATTTTACTCCAACTTTTCAGATATTGTTCACTCACTGCAGCAGATTCCTATCTATTTACACTTGCTTTCACTTACCTTAGTCTTCTAAATTTTCAGATTTTTAACTTAATTTAGCCTTTTGACATATACATGTCTCTTTATTTAGAAGCTTACGTTTATTTTACAAAAGCTTTTATTTGGATTACCTTCTTTAAGGTTGTAGTAATTCTTGTTATCTGGCACCCTTTTTGGCATATTAACTTGATGTGTACGTCCTTATACAGTTTTGAGTTTATGTTTTTAACGTTAATTTTACTGCCGTGATGCTGTTGATGATATTGTTCGGTCTTTTCTGAAATGTTAAGCGTGCGAATTTTTTGGGTTCCATATTGTAATTTTTAATTGTCTACTTCCAGTTTTGACCTAATGATGCGCAAATGTGCACGAAACCGGTTGCCATTATTTTATAAAATTATTTGAGATACTCGTTCTATTTTTCCTTACATTTTAATTTTAATAGTAATGTTTGGCTATTTTTCTGTACGCTTGCGTTATGCTTATTATAGTGGGTCTTGCTTGAGTGTACGTTACTTGGGAAGATTTCAGCGAGGGTCACCAAATTCATTTAATGCTCAATAAAGGCAAATTCTTATTGTTATTTAAGTTTACGTCGTCACAGCGATTGTTCCTTCTGGCAAATACAGTTTCTTGCCACACTAATAATAATTTGCTTTCACGTGATATTAATATTTTATATACTTTAAAGAGCTGTGTAGGACAACTTCCGTTCGTGTGGTTTATATTAATAACAGAGTGATAGTGTCAAATTTAGTTATAAGCGAATATAAAGCACATACAATTTTTCTATTACACTTATTAAATGCGCATGCATAATTGAGCCAAATCAATTTTACGCATTAACATCTGTATCTCCTAGATATGTTTTTAATTCACCTCCATCGATAATTCCTATCAAATACTCTGCGTTCAACACTGTTCCTAGTCCTCGACGCTTCCGATAATCTTGTTCCTCAACTACGAATCACGTTCTATCCTATCACCTGTGTCATCCCTTACATCTATCCATTGATATCATTAATTCAGAATGGAGTTAGTCCAGCGAAGAGTCCTTTCCAACATACATATTTGCATTGTCCCCTATAGTTTAAACATCATTATAATACAGTACCGTACTCGGTCAGTCGTATATATATATACATATATATACATACTGCTCCCTTGGCGAAGGCATCCTCTATCGCTCTATGTGTACGCGTACATGTTTAATTGGTAAACCACATCACGGTAATTATAGTTGATTGGTAGCCCTGTCTGGAAATAGCTATGACCGTCAGACGATCGCCACTGCTCCTTGATGGGCGAAATTAGAGCGTGCTGAGAATTTGTAAATTTGATGCTTGGAGATACGTAATATCGTCTCTAAGTGGATTCATTGGTTGTCAAAATAATTCTTGGTGTATTTTAGCGTGTTTGTGTCTACTCAGTACCGTTATAAAGGTTTAATCTGAAAGTTTTTCGTATTTTCCGAATTTAATAAATTAACTCAATAGAGTGGGGCGAAACCAGGAGTCAAATTGGTATTGTCGAACATAAAATGGGAGTACAGCCTAGTGAAACACTGAAAACCTTACAACCATTTGGTATTAGCTGAATGTTTATCAATTTGATTTGCTGAAAGTTTAAATCGCCCAAAATGGTTCTTAAAGTAGTTAAGTAGAGAAAACAAAAGATACTGTTATGAAAAATGAAGACTCAATTACTGATTCGGTACTAGGATGGTTAAATTTACGTTTCTGTGAAAATGGCATTAAAGCTTTAGAAGCGGTAGTAACCACTGAACACAACTTTATTTCAAAGTCAGTGTTGAAGCTTCCAATAGGATTTGGTACCCGGTCATAAAGCAAAGTTACCCAAAAATGGTTTGGAGAAAAGTTTCCCGACCATATTAGGGAATGATTAACCTTTTCCAAGTCCGGAACTTAATCCGCAAGACTGTAAAATCTGAAGAGCGGACGGCTTGTTGTAAAAGGCTCCCAAACATTAAGCGTCTAAAGAAGATATTGGTGAAAGCAACAATCTCATTATACACCAACGAGCTGACTTACTGATAACTTGCTAAGGCAATTGAAGGCGTTAACGGAAACCAAAGAAAGTTATTTTGCGTGAAGATTGGATTGTTTAAAGCTATTATATTTGATAAGAATGTAAATAAAAAGTTATTGGATGAACTAAATTTGTTTATGTGTTGAAATGTTTATGTAACATTACTAATGAAAACAAGTCCTCTTGAATTTTGGTAAGATTTGCACAGCTAGTTGATATGATCTAATGATAACACCCATTGGTGAATTAATGTTTTTTCTGAATGTTAACGAAGACAAGTTATTCCTTAATATATAACCAAATATCCCGTATGCTTAATCTCTAACCTAAACATTTAGAAATAAAAATTTGCCTATGTATTTTGATTTAGTCGAATTAATCTGATTTTAAGAATGAACTAGATAAGGCGATTCGAATTATTCACATAAATATAGTATTAACAACCATATAAAGATGGTTCAAAACAGGATGCTGTTTAAATTCAATAGTGTCAATACATCGAATAATTCTACTAATTTCTTATTAAAATTTCATTGTAAACTTATGTGATCAGAAACTTTTTTTTTCTTTTTGTGTAACTTCTCTTACGAATACTGCTTATATTACTTTATTTGTTATTTACCTTGAGTTCATGTCCTTCATTGGTTGCTGAATTTCCTCTGGGCTATTATTCAAAGCATGATGGTAAGAACAAGAAAAGTGATAAAATTGTATTTATCTGTCTTATTTACGGACTGGTTTCATCGATGTTTTATTCCGAAAATAAAAAGATATTCATAGAAGGAATGAATACCATTCAAAGGACTATTCATAATAAACAATGCTACTGAATATCTTGTATCACTAGTCACAGAAGATGAAAATCTTCAAGTAGTTTTCTTCTCACCTAATACGATCTCATAACTTCAGTCACTTGGTCAAGGTGTCATTAAATGCTTTACAGTCATACACACTCGACAGAATGGTTTACAAGATGGTTGATAGATTGAGCTGATGGAAAGTTGTATGTTATTTCCAATTGCCGATGCAATTGTATTTTTCAATAAAGAAATGGACGAATTGAAGCCAGAAGTGGTAGTCGTATGTTGGAAGAATTTGTGGAATGATGTCGTTGGTAGTTGTGAAGCCGTCTCAAATATTGATCCACAACTCACAACGATACAGCGCACAAGGGGAAGGATTTAACTATATGACCGGTGAAGGATTGAGGGATTATATAGACAAATACGTGTTTACCGAAAATGAAGTGGAACATCCTGTCAAATCCTCTTCGGAAGAGAATGACGATGAGGATGAAAGTCAACAATACTCTTGAAAAATGTTTGGTATTTACAATATTTCTTACATAAACCTACAAACCGTTGCAGGAATGGTTTACTGAGATAAAAGGACAAAAACGACAATTTCCAATAATAATATTCTTTCAAAAAGTCGATGATCGATGATGCTCTGTCGTCCATATCAGTTTCGTCACAACCAAGTAAGGATCAACTGTCAAAAACTCAGATGATTAAATATGTACTTCCAGATGAAGAAACGTTTTGTTCTCAGTTCTTACCAACAAATGTATTTCTATTGCTATATTTTCTTGTCGTGTGCGCGGTATTGCATAGTATTATTTAAGATAAATTTTATTTGTGTTACAACGTAAAAATAATTGTTTCATATTATATAGCACGTTCCTTCCTGTTTTAATTTTGCTTCATATTTATATAACCTCTTCATTCGTGCGAAATTTCTTACCGGCGAGCATTTTTTTGAGGTCTGTGAACAGCCAGTAGTCGCTGGGAGCCAAATCTGGCAAATACGGTGGATGTGGGAGCAATTTGAAGTTCAATTCATGTAGTTTTGCCATTGTTTTGATTGACTTGTGATACGGTGCGTTGTCTTGATGAAACAACATTTTTTCTTTGCCATATGCGGTCGTGTGTTTGTAAATTCGGCCTTCAAACGCTCCAATAACGCTATATAATAGTCACTGTTGATGGTATTTCCTTTCTCAAGATAGTCGATGAATATTACACCACGCACATCCCAAAATACCGAGGCCGTAACCTTTCCAGCCGATTGTTATGCTTTCGGGCGCTTTGGACAAGGTTCACCAGTTGCTGTTCACTCAGACGACGATCGTTTTGATTCCGGAGTGAAGTGATGGATCCATGTTTCATGCATTGTCACATATCGACGCAAAAATTCCGGTTTGTTACGTTTGAACATGGCCAAACACTGCTCAGAATTATCAACCCGTTCTTGTTTTTGGTCAACAGTGAGCAAACGCGGAACCCACTTTGAACAGAGCTTTCTCATAGTCGAATGCTCATACAATATAAAGCCAATACGTTCTTTTGATATCTTTACGATGTCAGCTAACTCACGCAACTTCACTTCACACACATCATTCAAAACGATTCTGTGGATTTTTTTGATGTTTTCTGGTGTTACCGCCTCATTTGGACGTCCACTGCGTTCTGCATCATCGGTGTCTCTACGACCACGTTTGAAGTCAGCAAACCAACGTTTTATTGTTGTTTCTGATGGAACGGAGTCCCCATAACACTTTTCAAGCCATTGCTTCTCTTGAACGGTATTTTTTCCCATCAAGAAGCAGTGTAAAATTAAAACACGAAATTGTTTTTGATCCATTGTTTCGAAAATAACAAAAGTAGCGTGACTCTTAGCACAATAACTCACAAACTAATGAATAGAATATCATGAAATTTTAACAGCTGTCTTTTGAAGGTTAGTACTAACTGAGAGAGAGATGACTGCAATAAAACTAGCGTCATCTATGTGTTAGGCCCGGGACTTTTCAGCCCATGTGTTATATCTGTTCGCTGCTATATGCGGTTTCAGGTATCTGCAGATGACAGAAACATGGTACAAATAAATATGTGGTGCCTGTAATGATAGTTAATTTAAAGGTGTTAATACACCATGAGCCTATCTTTAAATATTTGAGGAAAGTCGCCTGCATACACATTAGTCGTTTGTATACACACTAGTACGAATCCCATTTCAATTATAATTCATTTGAACGTTTGTAATACCACAATTTTACTTTAACAATAGCCACTGAAGCAAATTGTACATTTTTTCTAGATAGAAGGAAAACATATATATTTTAAATACTGTTTTTCAACATATACGTGATGTCAATGTTTAGTACGTGTTTCTAATGTGTTTTCCTTGTCTTTTCTTAACTTAATAATATTTAAGTATATGTAATTAGAGAAACTGTAAGCCTAAAACACTGTTTGGGTTTGGTAATAACATTAAACATGTTTAGTTTCTTTTTAATTTTGATAAAAATATGTAGAACTTTCCTTTTTCTTCTGCTAGAATTGAACCTAAATAAAGTTTCAAGGAAAAAATATTAACTGGTAATAGTACCAGCACTGCAATTTAACGAACTATTATTTTGACGCATTGCATTTGCACTTAATTATCTTATTATTAGGGCAGGAGGAATTAAATTTGAAAGTTGAATTTATAGCGCGTAAACTTGCAAACAAATTTGACCTATTTTGGAAATTTTCTCATAAAATCTTCAGTTTCTAAAAAAGACCGTTTGTTCGCTTTCAACAAGTTATTCTGTATTTAATGTGGCACTATATTTTGTAATATTCTTATTTGTTCATTGCGCCTTATTACTATTCCCATACAGAACCGACAGCTGCAATTTCGTATGAACATTTTGCTTTTCCGTTCTTACCGTGTTCAGTTGAGAGGAAGCATACCGTCGGTAGTTAGAATACTTTCAGTCGTTATACTCTCTTTTGAATCTAACTACTACTTCGTCTTTTATCTCTTTCCTGACGTGCCCGACATGAATTTGTGATTAAGAAATAAAAACGAAACGTTCATAGCTAAAAAGTTAAATTCAAACATAAGAGATAGACTTTTCCAAGGCGTTTAACAATTTCCTTTACATACAAAAATCACCTGATTTGCTATATACATTCTCTAATGATATAAAATTTAAAAAGTAAGTGAGTTGAGTATTTATTTGTTTTTGAATGTGTTTGGCTTTTTAAATAAATAAATAGGTAATAAAATTATATCTACTAGGGATGCTTGGAATAATTGGAGTTCCTTTATGTTGATTTAAGAGCTTTAGTACTATCTACAACAGAATTAAGAGGATATTTATTAAGTTCTGTGTGGTTATTATTACATAGATGTATTAATGTTTTTTAACCTTGATGTTTCCGCGGACATACAGTGAAAGTATGGTGTCTCGGGTTATTTGGCCTTGTGTGTGTTGTGTTTTGATAAGCACCGTTTTCTCAACATTTTAACGAGATCGCATTCTTGATCTTCTGGGGCTGGTCTGTCACTGGTTAAAGCTGGGGATCAATTGGTAGGTGTCTCATAGTGCACCTATTTATGCGTTGCTGCGGAGTAGACTCACCATCACATCAATGTCTTTTCAATATATAGGTTTTGATTTGAAATTATTGTAGCTATAATTTTGTCTGAATTTTTAAATTAAATGTCATAATGAATAAAATCATGTATTAACGAATGCACAATTGTATGCGTATGCCAAACCGTTATTTGCCTTTTGAACCTTATAACATAAACATTTGATAAGCTCTACTAGAAATTATTCGAGTACCCAACGCTAACAATAACTTGATATCTGACAGCTGTAATTCTTTTGTTATTTCCTAGATTTTAACAGGTGAACATATGAGGTTTCCTTATAACCTTACTAAAGCATCATACCCTTTCACTAACATCCTTCTTTAATGTTGTTGTAATTTCCTTTAAAACTTGTCAATTTGTTTTTGGCGAGTTTTACAACCTAATATCTCTTCTTGCATCCCAAGCGCCATCGTTTACTATTCCATCATTCTCCTTCGCCAAGTCTTCTACTCTCCATTACATTAGGGATGTTTGTAATCCATTGTCTTCATGGCTTTCCCTGCTTATTTCTCTGTGTTGACAGCAGAAAGGATACCATTATCCTTTCTTCGCTCATTCGATGCAGGTGCGCTATTTAAAGGTACTTTGAAAATGCGAACCACAGTTGTTGGCAAAACGTGAGGGATAGAAAACTTAGTGAGCCGGCGGAGCCCGTCAACCGTTACGATTATGACAAACGGTCGTGAATGACTGAGAAACCAAATTCTAGATGTTAGCCAACTGAAGTTTAATTAGTTATAGAAATTCCTAGTAATGGAATATTCCTACAACGTTAGTCGCTGATCTCAGTGAAGCAACTTGATGTTGGTACCCGCATGTAATTTACTCATTTATCGACTAATCCCTCGATATTTAGATTAACAGATTAGTATATTGCTGTGCTAAGCAGGGAGTTAGCATAACCATGCATAATTTATGTCTTTTCTTTTCCTAGAATTAGTTGTAACCATAAGATTTTTAGTTCTTGTGATCTTTGCAAAGAATATAAATTCTTTTATAGAAAGAAATAAGATTTCAAAGAAATATATATATTATATATATATTCCCTAGAAAATTGTTTGTTCACTTGCCCCATATATATTTTTTCATCTTTTAGTGAAATAAAATGTTATTTGCGTTAATAAAGATAATTATAGATAAAGCAAATAAATATTGTGTTTGACTAGAAGGCATGCTTTTGTAACATATTCTTTATTCAAATAAACATTATAGTAGTTAAAAGATCCTTGTGTGGTTTAAAATGTATTTATTTGACTCTATCGAAAGAACTATTTTCCTCTTCTTCCTCTCTACACGTGGCAGGTAGGCTATTGCCTGTTTTCTTCCTATGCCTCTTCGGATGTAAATGTCCAGCATTAGATCAAACCAGTTCCCGAGGCATATCTTTGATTCTGTGAGCTAAGTTACTTATTTCCATCGAGTAGGGAGCTAACTTGACCTGAGAATCCTCCTCTATCCGGGCTTGGGACCGGCAGCGGTAGTTATTAAGCTATTAAATCCACCCAGCATTTACCACAGGGGAGCATTATTTTAGAGTGTCACATCGCTAAGGATACACATTCAGTATTGTTGTTCTTTACTTTTATAGTATATAAATTCATTACATTTTTCTACACCAATTACAAATCTATTGAAACGTCGTTAGCTTTCAAAAGTTTCGATTGTGAATTCGGTTGGATACCTAAAATTACACAAAAAAACTGGTGTCAATTAATACCGTATTTTTACAGTTACGTAAACACCTAAACAAGCATGTATACGTAAGAATTGCTTATAACATCTATTTTATATTAACGACTTATACTAGAATGGCTACTAATGCAGCCATTCTTATATCACTTTCCTATTATCCATTATCCTAATTACGTCAACTAAATCATTATTATTTATGATGGACTATGTTCATTATTACTGTGCGCCTGCAAGAAAAAGAACCACTGTCTTGCTTTGCTAAATATTTTAGTAGGAGCAGTAATGACATCCGCGCCAGGAATAAGTCGTTTCGCGCCCAGAAAAACTCCAGTAAATAATAGAAAAGGAGACAAAATAAGACGTAGATTACCGCATTCAACGCGTGCGTATGGAATGGAAGAGGATAGAGAGTAGATGAAGATTATAGTTGTGCATTTGTCATTGTAATATAAGAAAGAGAATTTCCGCTTCTTCGTGTGCCAGAACCACTAGTTTCTTTTTCCATTTCTTATGCTTTTTTAGTGCGTCGCTACGGAGTCCGCCTATTAGAAAATTTACGATCCATAACTGAAAAACAAGTAGGCCGGGCGCGGAGTTTCCGTATGTCTTTGATAAATTGTATCCTTTTTTATGACGAGTGCGTCGTAAGCCGCATGATTAGAGAAGAGAGTCAGTCGTCGACATTTTCCCATGGGGAGAAACACTTCCTCCCTTAATCCTATTAAGTTACACGTACACGGCTAAGCCTATCGCGATGGATTTCGTTAAAAGTTTTCTTCTGCAATTCGATCTGAACCGCTGTCGAACGGAAAACACGCCGACATTGTGTGAAAAGGGGTTGTCGTTTGAAGCGAACAAAAAATTAATGTGATTAAAGTGGCCAATCGAACGCATAAAGTTTTACATGAACAAAAATCTGCTTCGCCAACATTTTTGATTTGGATTAGGTAATTCGGCTTTTACATTTTTAAACCCACTTCGAATAATGCCTGTTTGAAATATGGTTATTTGCATAACGAATATTAAACATTTGCAACATGCCATATTTCTTTGGAAAATTATTATCTTCAGGAGTAGTTAATTTCCATATATTTTCACAGAATATAAAAGCTGTAGTTGTATAATTAATAGAAACCGACTATACTTTATTTACAATTCCCACAATTAATCGCTTCATTTTTTGTGGCACACGTAAGTACGACGGTTGTCTTTTAAGTTTTGCATATAGGACTGGAATAATATTGTTTTTTAAAGTATTCTCTACGAAGGTTAATGCGCTTTTGCATGGACTAGAACTAACTTTGGGAACAGTTATTCTACTCCTTTGTTGATACAGTTACAACTGCGTTTTTGAGGGTATCGACTGTTCCTTCTGAAGACTGGAACGTTTGACCAAGTAGTCCGTTCTTAATTTTCGGGAAGGTAAAGAAATCATTGGGGTTAGGTTCGGACTGTATCGAGGATAGTCTAACTATTCGACGTTTAGCTGTGTTAAAAGTTGTCTTACGTGGTGTGTGCGAACTTGCACATCTTGGTGGAGGATGATTCATCGTTCGGAGTTGGTTTTTCGATGCTCAGCGATGACTTGCGGCAAACAAACGGTTTTATATCAATCGGCAGTAACAGTTTTATGATTTTCTAGAGGAATTGTTGCTATATGAGCTTTGGAGACAAATGTCACGGCCATCTTTTTGGAGACACTTCGAGAACGGATGGCTTTTGCTTTTCCTCATCTTGGAACACCCAAACAGATCTTTATTTTCTGGCTCGTATGTGTAAATCCAAGATTCATCATAATTGGCGATGTTGCACAAGTTTTTAGGGTTTCCGACGTTGAAGCGATCTAGGGTTTACTGACATCAATTTACCCTAGCTGTTTCCTATTCTTTGGTCAACAGATGTTGTATACAATGGGAAACCAATTTTTTTACACACAATTCAGGTCTTTGAAATCCTCAATGAGGCCTCAATCTCACGATATGGCACGTGTTGATCTTAGTTGATGACCTTGCGGACAGCATTGACGTTTTCCTCAGTGACTGCTGTTTTTGGTGCACCTGCTCTTGGATTGTCGCTAAGAGTAAATTCGCCCACGTTTAAATTCTCCAAACCAATCGGAAATAGTTGGCTGATGTGGTGCTTCGTTACCGAAAAAACAAAACCAACTCGATGTTCTCTCAACTCTTGTTGAGATGTTCTCGGTTTAATTTCAATTTTCAACTAACTTGTCAACTTTGATAGTTTATTGTAGGTGCAACAGTACACATATCACACTGAAACTTTGGATTCAGGTTAACTAAAAATGGAAGTTACTTTTTGATACTAACATTTGACTAGTGGCGCTCTCTATGTCCCAGTATGTAAAACTTAAAGGACATCCCTCGTATTATTCTTCTATAAATAAAATTGTTGACCGATGTGGCGCTTTATTTCAGACAATAGAAACCGCTCGGCGACGCATTCTTGTTGAGATAATTGTTTTTGAAGATTACAAAAAATTCTTTATAGTCCGTTCGTAGCTTAAAATTCAGTGTGGCTCTTATGGAATGCTATCGTTTCTTTCTATTGACGGAGTTTATGTATGTACATTCTTTCTAATCTGAGCAGAGTTGCGTGATTTTGTACTAGTAACTTTTTCGACAGCTGCATTACCAACAAATAAATTGGTATTTAAGGCTTACTTATTGGTGTCAGCTGTTCTGCTGTAATTCCAAAAGCTCTATGTCTGTCCTTACTATGAATAGCTTTATGTCTGTCCTTACTATGAATAGCTTTATGTCTAATATTCTTGGTGTTTGTTAATACAGATAGAAGACCACTATTTATATCACTACAGTAAAAGAAAAATAAATGTCACATTCATAAATTATATTTTAATAAAAACCCTTTCGTATAATTTGGATAATATTAGAAAAACCTGTAATATTTATATTAAATATTTTCGTGTAACATAACGCTATAATAAACGTATATGAAAAATATTGGCTGTGTTTCACTTATTATTTCTTCATATAGCTAACTGCAGAGTTCAAAATATCCTAAGAATATAATTTGACACAATATGGCAACCGTGTTCGCATTCCTCATAAGAGCCATACTGAATTTTAAGGTGTGAACGGACTGTAGGAAGCTTCACAAGCGTACTGTGTGGTACTCTCTTTACTCTGAGTGATTTTTGGTCTTTCATTCTAAAAAATGTCATCCTTGTCTGTACGAACAGCTTGTTGTTCCTCCATAAAGATATCAAGATAATTATTATTAGCATTTTGAGTGATATTTGAATCTTCTTCCCGAACTTGTTTTTAGTTCTACTCGTATCAATATCTTCATCAAATTGTTCTTTTTCCTCTTGAAATAATATTTATGCCTTCCTTCTATATATTGTAGGTTTTGAAGAATGAAGACATGTTTATTCTCTCTTAATCTAATTTAAATACAGAAAAGTTACGATGCAATTGTGATGTTATAATTGCAACCAGGTATATAATCCGAATTTTGCCTTGACATTTTCAAGGTTGCTGCTGGTAATAAGATTTGGATACAATAATGCTTGTAGATCTAGCGCAATTTATGTAAAACAAGTGAGCTCTTACATTGTAACATAGTACACATAACTAATAGTGTGTATCGTTTAAGTTTGTGCAGATTGTCATCGAACACCGTATTTAAATATTGTACCAATGAAGTTTATTCTTTTTCATGCAAATAGTTTGATAGCAATTTGACTTGCGAATGCCACCTACAATTCTTCTTCTAGTAGAATATATACATAGAAGTGACATCTAACAGCAAGACGTTGATACATTTATTTGTACCTTATTTCTATCCCAATATGCCGCTTTATCTCTGTCAGCATTTATTAATATTTATTCGTCAGGGGAAGCCTTGTTATTTCTCCCTTATTTTCGAGTTTCTTTTGTGTTTCGTTGTGTACAATTTGCTACCGGAAAATCATGTAGTAGTGTCGTACTATGTATGCATTCGTATGAGTAATTATTCGGTTGTACACGTTTAATAAAACGGAAGTATACATCGCGCGCATGTAATTATTATTTAACAATTAAACACTGACAATAAGCGATTACAAATTAAAGGGAGCTCTTACTCAGTAAGGGAATTTTATTAGACGAATAACTCCTGTCAAATATAAGTTATAATGTAGGTAAATGTATACCATACATGCGTGTTAACTACCTCTTGTTAATTATTAACACTCAATGGTATTAGATTACTATCAAGCACGAACCACATATCAAGCGTATCAAATAGTAAAGACGTATATATACTGTACGCTTACTTCTATGAACAATAAATACCGTGAACTTCATAAAATAACTACTGCAATATTAATTCATATATCCCTTACTGCACGTTTTTTTCGTATTTATCCGGTTTGGCTGATTGTATGTTTTGTTTATAGATTATCAAACATTTATTTACTTGATCAAGTAGGTAGGGCTAGTAATGATATCGAATAATTGGTTAATTGCGTATTATCGATTATCGTATTTAGAATTTATAATGATATTTTCCTGAATTATATACCAAAATAGTAAAGGTAATTAATAATATAAGCGAAAACATACCAAAAACAGAACGTTCTTATTACAGATACTTAGAAATACTCCGGTAAGGAAATCAGATTACTGCATTTGCCATAATATGTCTGAAAGCACATAATGGTAATCATGGAAATGACGAAGCAGATATATTTGTGAGGGAATAGGAGTTGAGCATAAATATTTGTGATTCGGAACTCTTCATTCGCATTTGTGTTTTATGATGCTATCAGCTATGAAAGTCTCTTGGATAGATTCTTACTGCGTCAGCAGTTTCACATTGGCAGGACTAAGATATCTGAGAATGTCCAGAAGAGATCTTCGCTTAATTATGGAAGCTCTGATTCGGCGTAGTCAGTTAAACAGGCGCAGTACCTCTCCGGGATGTGGTTATGTTATAATCTGTTATATGAGAATTACTATGCTAAAAACAAGATACCTTGGTATTTTCTTTGTAAGTATTCAGCGCCGGAGTTAATAAGTAGGACTATGCTAGGTCAGGAGTAACTTCATCTAGGCTTCATTAGAGTCATCTTCTGTCCTCAGGATACCGTCCTGACTTAAATTAGAATTCTTGGCTAATTGGAGATCTAGGAGGAAAACTTCAACAAGCTTTCATGTCCATTGCTGCTGGCTGCTCTTTTGAAGAAAATCGCGGAGAGCAGCTAGCAACAACACGTCTTTGCGGACAAGAAACGTTTACGCTCACCACGAGCCTGGAAGATTTATCACCAAAGAAATTAAGAATTCTGAGTCAGTCATCACTTCTTACCAGATACAGGAAAAAGAAGATAATACCACCGTTTCTGAAAATTAAACACCTTATTGGAACGTTGATAGAAGAATACTTCAACAAACATCCTCGGACTATCAAAACACCAGAGAACGTTGAAATAGTTCGGGGCGCAGCCCTCGCCATTTTAGGTAGGTTAGTTTGCCGAATTTTGAACTTGAATTTACACTTTCCTTATAAAATCATGGTGATTTAGCAAATTAATGAAACTGAGAATGTAGAGCGGTTTAGTTTCGTAGAAACGAACCTTAGAAAGTGGTGGTATTCTGAAAGCGTCTAAGTTATTTCTATTTATTGGACGCTTTAAATAAATAAAATCGCTGATACTGGATGCAAAATAATCTACAGGAAGGCCATAAGAGCCCTCTGCACAATGAGATAGCAATTATGTGGTACAAAGCAGCCTAATTTGGCATAATTGGTCCTTACTTTTTTCGAGAAAACTGGTTCACTGTAACGGTCAACAGCGTTGCTAATGGATGTTGCAAGAACTTTTGATGTCTGAGTTGAACGTACATCGTATTGCCAGAGATAGTATTTGGCTTCAGCACTGTAGTCAGAATTTCATGGAAATGCGTTTTGGCACTACTTTGCAGCATTGCTATTAATTTTTCATATAATGGTTAGGTCTGTGAAAATATAATTTTGGGTTTGTATAGTTGTTTAAATATTTCACATTTTAAAAAAGAAGGAAGGTTTGGTGTTTGCATATAACCCTTCTGACTGACGGAATTAGCTCTACCGTTAATAACTTTGTTTTACACGGTTACAGTATTGCAACGTATAATCCGAAACTATTCGTTGTAAAGAAGCATAGCTAAGGATATAACGGCGTAGACTGGAATGTGGTAGTATTTGCGTTCTATGTTATCTGCGCGATCCCTTTTCGTATATGACAAACCCATCGAAGTATATTAAAATGGACGTAATAAACTTCAATTCCCACTAATGAATGTAACAAGGGTCTCGTCGCTCTTCAGCTTTAGTCGATATCGCACTACATTAATAAGGGATGGATACAATATTGCTTCAAGTTCAAACCAACCACGACCCACCCGTTAATGTGAGCGTGTACGCGCGTGTCTACGTGTCGTTCGCTGCTCAAACACTGAAACACCATCGACATTTGAAGAGAAAACCAAAGGTAAAATACACTATCGTCCATAAGTTTAATCACGCTAATTACAGCAATGTCTTATCGGGAAATAGTTATATGATGGAGAGTGGAAGAGATGTGCGGGCAATAATGGAATATTATGTATATGTGGCATATATTTTAACTGCTTTTTTTCAAAAGTGTCTTACTTCTGAGTTAGAAGGTGTTAGATGTTTTTATTTAATTCTTCTGAATTCTGCTCTCCATAAGTATATCCGTTAGCAAGATTGCGTAAATTTCTTTCAAGGATGTTTAACAGAAGGGAAAAGTCATGGTTGGTCATTTTACGTTATCGAAAATGTAATATTAATGGAATTATACCAAAAGTACATTATCTATCTTGTCACTAATTTGATCTGTGACAATCACGCATTAAAATTATTTATATTTGGCGGAATTGTGAATACATACAGCTACAGTGCAACGAATGAAATTACTGCATTGTATTCTATTACTTATGTTTTGTTAAATCGATAAATCAAGTTGCACAAATCTATTCCTCTCTTTTGCAAACTGTACATAAAAAAGCGGGATCTCGATGTTTCGCCTGCGTCGTAGGATCTTTCCTCAATAGAGGGAGATGGAAATAAAATGGTACAGCAACTCGATGTATAACCTAAAGATTAAACCGCTTTGGAAGGTCACGGTAACTCGAGGTGTTGATCACGCTAGAGGCGAAAATCCTTTTTCACGAATTTCTAAACATACCCCTAGTTCAAATAACACATGAAAGTCTTGAAAATAAATTTTACAGGGGAAAATTCAAATTATTTTTACATTTGTGATGCGCACATGTATGCTTGGGCTAAAGCCCTGATGTTAAATAGCTGGACTAACTGTCGGAATGGAAAATATGTGTTGCAAATATTTTGGGGTATTACGCAGTAATACAACGATAGCAAGGACTATGTGCTTGTATAATTCACAAGTATCGCAGCAAACTCCAAATTGAATATAACATTGACGCATAAGCATGTAACCATAATACGTTCATGGTAGACTTAGTTTGTGTAAAAATTATATTCAAGCATCTATTTACCAAAATGCGCTTGCAGTAGAAGCATTTGTTATAAAGTGATCATAAAGTGATAGTCTACGGGCATGACTTTGAAGCGGTAGAAATCATATCGGACAGCCAAACCGCCCTTAGGGCGCTACAAACTCTCAAGTTTGATTCCGAAGTAATGTTGAGATACCACAGAAGGTTGCAGCAACTGACGGAACATCGCAGTGTTACGATGAGAGCCGATTGCTTGGCAGTTTGCGGGGAAATACAGGTTTCCCTTGGGGATGCTCTGCTTGACGAACCCAAGTTAAGAAAATTACCTATTCAGGTATCATTATTCAGGTGCGACCCGGTCGAATGAATAAAAATCACATGGTTGCACAATAGGCGAGTTATTGGCCGACTTTCTCTTCGAGGTTAAAATCCTCGTCCATGAAAAAA
This sequence comes from Trypoxylus dichotomus, assembly GCA_023509865.1. Taxonomy (NCBI): domain Eukaryota; kingdom Metazoa; phylum Arthropoda; class Insecta; order Coleoptera; family Scarabaeidae; genus Trypoxylus; species Trypoxylus dichotomus. Next base: position 37,437,422 of record CM042074.1, on the reverse strand, counting down.
ATACCGCAATCACATTCTCAATGATTGCATCAAGATCTTTCGCACGATATTCCTATGATTTACGCACTTTTCCCAATTGGTAGTCGTTATATCTTCCAATGTATCAAGTAATACTTGAGATAAGTTGAAGGTTTTCTTTTCTTAGAGTTTCTTGGTTTTTAATTTGGTCTCAGACTAGGTCGATTGGACTGAGTTCGCAGTGATTAAACGAAATTGTAATACAAAAGTGTTCGTTTTTTTTTATATAAAATACGATTTCAGTGAGCCAAGAATAAAGATCTTTGGGCAAGAAATCTAATACAAGTGCATCGTTGTATGAACTGTTTTCTTAACGCTTTCCATACACAGCCTACTGGTGCTGGTAGCACAAGACCATTGTAAACCGTTTAGCGAGAATCTCTACTACCTATCTATATCACTATAAACTAAATCCATGTTAACATACTTCATTCCACATGAGAAAAAAATAGATTTGTAAAAGTGACCTTCATACGCCAATTACCTTTCAGTTATACTGGATTTGGTATTATGTTTTACTGTAGATCAATATTTCTTTTGCGTTAAGTTTACTTCACAAGTAGAACTACGCTCTTCTAAAATATTGGCAAAAATTCCTTATTTTAAATGAAAACAAAAGATGCTTTTATTATTTACGTTTATACTATTTCTTGTTAAATTAATGCGATCAAACTTCTGAACAGCCATGTAGATTATCGAGTGGTCTCCCTGCCGTTTCTTCTTTAGCTTAAGCAGGCCTCTCTCCCGTACGACACTTCTCGCTATTGATGGTGTTACCGATGCTACTCCCGCTTTTGCTACTGCGGCATTATTAACGTTCCCACTGAAACTTTTATCAATGAGAACATCTCGATGTGGAAATTTTAAAGGATTTCGATGTCGGTATCGGGAAAATGGCTGAGTGCGAGTACATGTGCTGCTACATCGAGCTGAGTGAATCTCTCCGGCAATGTATTATGCGAAAATTTTATTAGCCGCGCGATCGTACACATGCACAAAGTTGCCAAAATTAATTAAGCGTAAATTAATTAAAACTTTTGCAGTTTCCATATAATGTATCGACTGTAAAAGGCCTCCGCCTGCTACTCGATCAATTTTGTTTGTGTCATAAATAACAAATGTCCGGTGCGTGCTTCAATAACCTCAGTTATGCAACACTTGTGCGTAGTTATTTTATCGTAAACTGGACGTTAATGTGGAAAATTTGTGACATTTTAAATATAAATTTTTGAAATATTGTCTTGAACAAATAAATCAACTGCTTTTGAGCCAATAAATATTGCGTGTTGTCCAGATTTTGAGAGTGTACCAATTATGTAGAAAGCGGTTGCAAATGATACCCTTATACGTACTACAAAAGTGCAGAACAATAATTAGTAACTAGCAAATATACTTTATGTTTGTTGTTAGACACTTACCCATAAGATAAGCTTTAACAGGAAAAATTTCTATAGTTCCATATGAGCTTTTGAACAAAATATTTCGTTTTCTTAATATCTTCGGCAAATTATGCATCGAAGTTAACTCTGAACTACAAAGACACAAATGCAAGAGAAAATAATATGAAAAAAAATTATTACATTTTATAGAGAGAACATTTACAATAATAGTAACTCAAAACAGCGACATTTCTATAGATCCACAGAGTTCGACAGACATCCTACGAAATCAGACATTACCTTTCAGTGTAGAAAAGTCTCTAAACATCTTCAAAAGTTTATTCATTGTTAAATATGTATGTTATCCAAGCATACCTAGCTAATAAAAACATCATAAATTGCTATCCGAGGAGAAAACAAAAATAAACTGTTCTAAAGAAGAAGCGAAAATAGGACGATTCGATTATCTCATCGACAATTTTATAAAGTTGGGAAATTCCTACAGCTAAAATCGCGCTATGTGCGGTAATCAAATCCTACTTCGAAGGCACCGCTTATTGATATTTCAGTTAGTCTCTTCTGGTAATGTAATCGCGCAACAAATAAAATGCAACTAAATTTATCAGTAACACACAGACGTGTACAACAAATTTAATACAGGAGTAAGCGTTTTCGATAGCTAAAAGTCGTTTCAAAACTACTCTTAAAAGAGACACATAAACAGGCAAGACTGAAATTTGCACAAAATCATATGAGATAGGATCATGAGTGGAACAACGTCATATTTTTTAACTTGGACAGGCCTGATGGTTTCAAGTATTATTGGTACGATTTGCACAAAAATACTGAAGTTGCGATGAGTTGAAATTTTGGTGGCGGTTATGTAGTAGTTTGGGTGGCTTTCACCCGTAACAACAAAACCCATAGATGTTTTATTTCTACGAATTCTTATACATAACTTCTGGAAACGGTTCTGATAGACTTTGGTGAACAATTGCCAACGCAAGACTGGATATTTCAGCAAGACAATGCAGCTGTCCATAGTTCCACACAAACAAAGGCGTGGTTTCTTCAAAAGGAAATCAATTTATTGCAATGGCCTGCTTGCCCGCCCGATCTGAACCCCATCGAAAATCTTTTGAGAATATTACCAATAATAAACAATACGATAGCGTCAAAGAAGTAAAATCTGCGATGACGAGGTATTCGAATGATATTCCTCTTTAAATTGATAGACGGTATGAAGATACGGATGCTCGAAGTTATTTTGAATGGAGAATCTAGCACTCATTACCAAGTTTAGAAAGAATAAAACATTTTTTATGTATTTATTTTATTTGTTAATTTTGCGTTAATGGACCTATAGAAATTTCGCTATTTTAAGTTATTGTCAATATTCTCTATATAAAATGTAGTGTTTCATTTGTATTTCTTTGTAGTTCAGTATTAACTTGATGCATAATTTGCGGAAGATATTAAGCAAACCAGATATCGTGTTCAAAAGTTCATATGGAACCATGGAAATTTCTCTGAGTGTAGTTACCACCTCGCCGACAATTAGTAACTCGGCTGACGATATAAGTTCATGCGTTCTTGCAATGCTTCGTTTAGAATAGGTAATTACTTTGTCTTGTGCGGAATTTAATGGGATGTTTGGTAGTTTTGATACTATTCCCGACTTTTCAACTTTGTCGTTGAATTCATTTCTTTGTTTCAGATATCAATTTTTGCTAACCTTCTTTGCTCAAAACATAGGTAAGTCATAATTCCTTGCTGAAAATTTTGAATGCAAACACATATTCGTCAAGTTATACAGACATGAAAATATAGCTTAGATTACTGAAATAAGTACAATTGAATTTATATGGTATAATAGAGAGTGTTGCTATTACCATTGTATTGACTATTTCTGTTATTTCTTCCATTCTTCCATATAATGGGATAAATATGCAATAATTCGACAATATACAGAATAGAACAATAATCTGAGACCATTCGTTAAGTTCTTTATTATTGCTAACACAATGAGTCTCCTCATAAGAAAATTATGGATATTCATAACTACCCTACCTAATCATCCACGTCAACGTACTCTTTTTCTAAGTAGAACAACTCGTCTCACAATACAATACACAATCAAAAATTATAATAAAAAATTGCATCCAAAATTAACTTTAAAAAACACAAATTTAAAATTGTATATATTTTATTGCCGTCATGCTGCTGATGGTGTTGTTCCCATCCGTTTTGATTTTATAGTCCTTTTCTGTAGTGGTAAGTGTGCAAATGTGTACGGATCCGATAGCCGTTGTTTAATAAAATTATTTGAGATACTGTGAGATTGGTCCTGCTTTTTTTCTTTTTTCCTATATTTGAAATTATCATTTGAAAGCCAATACAAGTTGCAAAAAATATATAATAAAAATAATTTAATCCTCTATTGATAATTGAAGTAATAGAAGTAATTTCATTTGTTGAGATATTTCTCAAATGTTGGCTCATTAATGCATTCAAAAAGGATGTAAAGTTTGTCCTGGATCTAGTAATTGAACCATCTAATCCATCAGATTTGTCTCATTATCCACTAAAATTAAAAAAAGATTAAACGAATTAGCATCAAAATTAATAAACCTAACATAAGCCATATATTTTATTCCTATTGGAATGTGTTGTTGCCTAATATTTGAAAAATACAAACTTGTACACAAAATTGTTGGTGTTGTGTATCCCAAATTCTTCTGAATTATATTTAATATTTTCATAATACAAATACGTAGATTTAGAATGTTTAGAATCTTCTATAATAGTCGATAATTACAGTAATAAAAGTATTATCACAATTCCGCGAGATTGATTTAAATTTCGAGATAAATTTGAAAAAGTAATTTAGCTACGATGATAATTTCCTTCTTTATTGCAACGATTGAGTATAATATTTTCTCCCGGGGTACCTTCATATTTATACACTGTGCAATGGGTGTAGAAATGGTGATTTTCCATGCGTAATGTTAGCTGTCTTAAGAATTTCCTTATGCAACTTGATAAAATATTTACATCGTCCTATGAAACTGTAGCAATATAAATAAAAATCTAATTTCTAAAAATATAATTTTTACTTTCTATACATTTAATTTATTCCTTATTTTGTACACACGGTGTATATAAATACTTCAAACAGGTAATTAATCTACATAACTTTTTTCAGATATTCTAAAAGGGTAAAGAAAGTTAAGACTAAGTTTTAAAAGTAGCTTATTTAGTCGAATTACATCTTAAGTGCCTAAACAAAAAAAATATATAAAAATTTTTCATCAAGAACTCAATTCGCTGCACTTAAAAGTTTCCAGAAACTTTAAACGTTAATGTTATTTACAGCGAGAGAGCGTGGTTTTGAATATCCCGGCGGATAAGACGGTTGTTTGTTTGAGGTTTTGAAGTGAAACGTAAGGATTTCATATCCTTCCCAGGTAACTAATCAGGTATACACATTTAAGACATCTGTTTTCTGAATTCTTGTTAAAGTTTATTTGAATGATTTAATACAGAGACGAACGAAAATTATCGGCAGTTTTTCGAAAAATGAACCACCTCGCATCGCAGTCCATCAAAATTTAAATTATTCATCAACGTCGAAACCTGTAATCAATCTCTAGTAATTACGCATGTATGTATGGGAAATGCTGTTTCGTTTATTTAACACCTTAATTAACAGGATATGCTATAAACGCAATAATTCAAAAATGCTACCAATTATTGAACCATCGACCCGATCGGCCACAATTTTATGGCATGTCGTTAATTGTAAATCAATGAAACGTGAATATCTGCAGGCTCGAATAGTTTATCCTATCTAGATTAATTTAATCAACTAATTACGTAGAACGGCAGCCGGAATGTAGTTTAGGAATGATGATGCACTTTATATAAGAGATTAGGCACTTGTGGTATTCTAGGGTATCTACCGAATGAGTTTTACTCTCTCGATCAATACTACTTTAAAAAGATCCATATATGGTCAGGAAATTATCTAGTTCATGGTTAAGCAAGGTACTAATATTTTTTATTGTGATAAGTGGAAGTAATTAAAAATTATCTGTATAGGAGGCTATAGTAAATGCAAGATTTGTTTGACGGTAATGTAACATTAAACTGTAAAAGACATTTTTAGTAAAAACGAGTTTCCTTGAATATCTCGTAAGTTTATTCGGCGTCTATATCTTGACCACTTATCTTTGTAGGGTTGGCCAACTCTTCGGCGCGCCAGGTTTGGACCCGCTAGCATGCGCGACCGGTACGAAAATTGACTGAGGTCGTTGGAACAATCTGTCTCCGTTTCCCTGCTGTGTATGCATGTATGGTACATCGTTTTACGCGTTATAATGTATTTATACTTCATTATATGGAAGGACAGTATATCTATATATATTTCATGCAGAATACTAATATGTAAAGTTAGCCAAATCTTCGGCGCGCCAGATCTTCACCCAGGCCGATACGGGAACCTACCGCGTTCCCCGCGTAACTCGATCGTCTCGATGTCTCTGTTTGACAACGATAGAAGTCGCATTATACTCAATTATTATTATTACGCATAATATTAATTAATTGAGCTCATCGAACACACGTAAGGAGAAGTGACCAATGGCTGCCGAAATAAACAGTATATAACCAGATCTGACCTTGATAGTTGCCAAATATGGTGTAATGTTTGCGAAATCCCTTTGATGTGCTGGTATAAAGGCGACTGCAAGAAACATGTACGCAATATAACTTACACAAATGAATAAACAGCATGGAAAAATTTATGTTGGATTTACTTTTGATGTTTATTACTTGTGCTTGGCCCCTTAAATTGGTCGATAAACAACAGTTACAAAACTTCTGGCATATTTTCTCACTTGTGAACCAACTTCACCGAGACAAATGCCGAAATATGCTGCAAACTTTTCATGACCCTCTATAATTCAGTTTGCTGAACTTGCCAATCACTGTACTATAAAGAGGGTAAATCTTTGTGTTTGATTTTGATATTCCGTTGAAATCAATAGACTAATTAATATGTAGAACAGAAGGCACAAAGTTGTGTTTTATGTATAACATCTTCCACAGTTAAGTTTTTAACAAAGAGAAAAACAGTTGAACATCTTTACATATACAAAAAAGATATCGCAGTCTCCAGCTTAATTATATTTTGTTGAGCCGAAATACTTGTCTAGCCCTATTTTACAATTACATACAAGATATACAATTATATATATGTTTTTTCATATAATGAAATATAAATACATACATAAATTCCTTAGAAGTAGAAAACAATTTTCTGTACTTCTTTATTGACAACTATTAAAACTTGAGGTACTGCGACACGTGGTTTCCTTATTACTAAAGGTTCTAATTCATCCACAATTGTTGCATTGCACTGTTTTAGCGGTATTATTCGTTTAGATGAGTTTCCATCATACGTAACGTTAAATTTTCCTTTCTTTTTTGTTTAACCCTTTTAGTAAATTTAATGGATGCTTTGTGGTTCGGTTTTCGTGAAGTGTACCACTGGCATAAAATTCTTTTTTCACCAGACCTACTAGTAGGATACAACTAGATAAAAATTATCAAGGGAATATCTGAGACGTTCAACAATTTAAACACTATCTGCGCTCATATCTTAAAACGAAATCGCATAGCTCTATTTTCTATAAATATTTTTGTAGAATGTTTACTGGAATAGGTATGTACATCAGTTTATCTATGGACAAGTTATGTGAAAAACTCTAACTCCTAGAAATTTTTACTTAGAATATTTTGGAAAACACGTCCTTTTCTAAGTTATCAATATCAAATGCATGAATATTTTGTTTTGTTTTCCTGAAATGGTTCCTTACAATTGTTCTCCTTGTTAATGGCACTCCCTTATCTCTATCCAAGAACCAATACTATCGAATTGGAAATTGTATCTATTGTTAGTAGCTGCATCTTTTACTGATTAATCTACTATAATACTCCATACGTCGTTCAAAAACAAACGAAGCAATTAGTGTGGATCTTAATAGCTACATATATATATTTATCTTGTTCTTTTCCTTGATGTTCTACATTGGCAGGTTGACTCGCGATATTCTGTTTTGTAGACCTAAATTTTAATTTAATTTTGGAGAAATATTGAGGTTGTATATGGCTAGTTTATACGTTAGTTGTAATTAGTGGTATTTCATTGTGAATTCCAAAAAAATATAGAAGTAACATGTTGCATTTTCGCACAATTGGCGGCTAACGGTTTAATTACTATCATTTTTGGCGTAAAAACTCCTTTCTAGTTCAAGTCCTCAATTTTACTGCAGCTAGTTTTTCGGTAATTGAACATAGTATTATGAAGCATATCAACATTTTTTAAAAATTACCATAGCTTTTATATCCCTGCATCTGGGGTAAGGATGTTCATCAAATATTTTTGTAGATTATGTTAATTTTCCTTTCCATTTAGTCAGTTCTCCTCGTATGTAGAAATTACAAATATGCCATAAACCAATTTGTTTTAATTGTACATTCCTCCGAAAGGAGCCTCATTTATTTTAAAAATTATTCGCAAAATATGGTTGAGAATGTAGGTACGTATATTAAATCATAGTCGTCCGACATTCCCAAACATAGTTTACAATGATTTTCTTAGAAGATGAACTTTACAAGATGAATGGCTTGACATTCTATGCTTCTGCTATAGTTTGCAAAATAAACAGTTGCAGCATCTCGTATCTACTTAAACCGTTACTAACCTCATTTATTCCTCAACTTACATTAGTAGAAACTCCATCTGTATTAAACTTTCTGTAGGTAGACTTAGTTCTGCAAAACTAACTATCTGTACAATTGTTAACATCTATCTTGTTTGCTGAATAGTCTAATATAATCTAAATCTAACTTTGTGAGGATTGATAAGGCGGTTACTTAATGTTTAATTATTATATCACGAAATGAAATGCTGCGTTTTTGCCGTATTCAAGCGTAGTATATTGTCACCTATTTTTGTTGCTTTACTTTCACTTTTGGTCTAAGTATACTATTCGAGAAGATGCGAACAGTTGCCCTAAATTACAATCTTGCCTAAATGCTGCTGTCACAAGTTTGGAAACGCTAAAAACTCTTGGAGGAAATTATATAGCGGTTTTTCTATAAAATTTTGTTTATTAGCATAAAGTATATACGAAAATAATAATGTGTGCAAACAGCTCTTCTTATGAAAAGGTATCGCATACCTTAGCTCTATGCTTTAGGTCGCCATGTTCTTGCAACACAAACTGTTGGCTGATAACGCGACGTTCAGATGGCAGGGTGTTGTTTTTTTAATATATCCAAATACTTTTCATATTTTTCTAGTTATTCTTACCAAATCACTGATTCTCTTGCCAGTAAAACAACCAAGACCATCATGTTTTAACTTCTGTATTTCAACGAAAGCATTAATTAAAGGCTTATTGTGACGTTCACTTGGTTAACGATGAACGAAAAATCTGCGATTAATTTCATTTTGAAATTTTGTCTCGTTGGTCCATAATATAATTTTATACTCGCCTAACGTGTGGTTTAAGTATTCTCTTGCTTCTACCAATTTTTTTCTTTATAGATTCGTATTAATAATATTTTTTACGCGCTTTTTGCAATAGAAACAGATATCCTCGTTCTTCGCTGAATGATAAGGAGCTTTGTTTTGTGCTATAGGTCGTCGGTGCTGTTGTACTGTTATAAATTTGTTCTCGAAAGCGAATGTTACCCATGTTCGTCTACTTCATCTCCGATTTTTATATGTAGAGTAATTAATTTTCCAAGGAGCGTTTGTGATGTACAAGGGCGACCTGAAATGTTTCCGGAATCGACAAAAAAAAACACGGTATTGGTGCGGTTTCTTATTTTTAGTTTTTGATGTAGTCTTATAGATGATCCATACACTTTTTCAAACGGTGCCCCAGTGTCTTCAAGCCGTCGGAAAAGTAGGATGTTTCGAGGTCTGCAAAATAGGCATTTGTAGCGGCGATGACGTCCTCATTTTTTGGAAATAGGAAAAAGTCACTGAGGGCTAGGTCCGGTGAATATGGATGACGAGAGATTAATTCGCAACTCCATCAACTTAGATACGACGATGCGAGATGAATGAGCCGGTGCATTGTCGTGGTGGAAAAGCACTTTTTTCCGCTATAAACGAGACCGTCTCTTCGTCAATACTGCATCGAATCGGGCCAATAAATCGCTGTAGTATTGCCCCGTGATCGTCCTTTCCTTCTGCAGATAGTCGCTGAGGATCACACCTTGGGAATTCCAAAAAATGGTTGCCATGACTTTTTCGGCCGATGGAACGGTCTTTGCTGCTTCGACTGTTCCTTGGTCCCCGTGGTACCCATCACACCGAAAGCTTTTTCATACCGAAAATTTCATGTAGGATATGGCCAACGCGTTCTTCTGAGATGCCTGTTGTCTCTGCTATATCTTTCAGCTTCAATCATCGATGGGTTAACACGACATCCTGAATCTTGTCGACCATGTCATGGTTGGTAGCGGTTTACGGGTGTCCACTGCGTGGTTCGTCACTTGTGCTTGTGCGACCACGTTTGAACTCGTTCACCCAGAAGCTAATGGTAAAAAATGATAGAGTACATCCGCCATGAACCTCTAGCAAAATGTTTTGAATTTCAGTGGCCGTTCTCCCAGCACTACACGAAATTAAAGTTAATTAACGCTAATTAACTTTAATCAGTGTAATACATCTACATATAGACGTAAAATGTAATAAATAAATTAAATTAAATTTTTGCACTTTGCATATAATCCGGTCTCTAGTTATGATTATACAAGAATCACTATTTAAATATAGCTCACATGATATATTTATATTTTTGTGAACCGGCCTTTACAGTACACTGTCGGATGTAAGCAATATAATTTTACCTTGAGTCCCACTTTTTTTTTAAAGATCTCATAAAAGGTTCAGTATTTATCAATATTTAAACGGTTTTGGTTGGTATTGTTTTACGACGTGCGTACTACAAAATTTGAGCAAGTAACGAGCTATCTGCTCATATGAAATACGCTGCTATTATGCACTTGAAGGCCACCGTGTAACTTTTACCTACGCAGTTATATTTACCGAATATATTGAATAATCAATAAAAGATGTAAGACAAAAGTGTAAGTAACCATGTGTAGGGAAGTTAAGCTCAAATATTGGATATTAAATTTTGGAGTTAAAAGTATATCAAAAATTATAATGGCAACTATTGGAATTGAAATACTGTACCTTAAGACAACTAACAAATCTAGGAATATATTTTTTCGTAAACAGGAACAATGGCGCAAGTTAACTGTCTAAATTTGCAGTTAATATACGTATAATGTTTAGACTGTACTGTAGGATTGTTTCGTATAGTATATTTGTTCCAAAAAATACTTCCAGAAAGCCCTTCTACTTAATATCATTACATGTTTGCTATACATTAATTTAGATTAACAAGACGTATTCATACGAACACAAGAATCGGTAACGTTACGGTATTGCTATACTGGTATCTGTTACGTGATATGTTTGGTATGTTAATTTACTCTCTACATACCCTCCCATACCATTTTTAATTTAATCCGCAAAATCACTTCATCGGACTTGTATATTTGTTTTCACTGGAGCATCCACCCGATCCGGCAATCCCATTTCAAATATTTACAGTAGTAAAAGGGGCTCCGCATTCGGTCGAAGATCAAAGGAGCGGTAGTTGGGCTTTCGGATACGAGGAATAATATGTGTCCCCGTACCAGGAATCGACTGTTTTCTTTTTTCGGTTACAATATTGTAGATACTCACCTACATAGGGGTAGCTCCCATACTGTTTCCAAGACGAGTCTATTTAGAGGACACAGCAGTAGAACGCGCAATCCAATCTATAACTCATGAATTATTAATTGACTTCTCGACAATCAATTAAAGTATTCATCGAAGCACATTTTTCGGTGCTGTTTAACTTTTAAACGATCGTCGGATTACTGATGGGAACAAAGCAGAGGAAATTTGCTAGCAAAGATTTTTAGATATTAATTAGCTTTTCGTTAAACATGCCAGTTATTGAGCACACAGTGTCAATAAGCTAAGCGATGATAAGGCTGATTGAGTACCATTTCAGGGTAAAGGGGACCAAGCTGGATACCGAGTCAAAGGTACGGCCTAACGTTGCCACCATAAGAAATAAGAAGCTTTGTTACAATTTATTATTTTAAACGCCATGATTTTTATTTTTTGTAATGGTTGTTTGTATTTTTTATACTGTACGTCCAATAATTGATTAATTTATGAAGGAAAAATAAAAAAAAATAGATTTATTTGTTAATACAGGATACGTCACTTAAAACACATTCTAAGTACATAGAAAAACGCGTACAAACCGTAATGGTTTTCTATGTTTATAATAGAGCGCATTAATCTTTGTTCCAAATTTTTCATTACATTCTCTTTGAACTTTTGATTGGCTCGCGTTTGTTTACATTTTGTTGTTGCTGAAGGCAAAGTAACGTTAGGACTTTATTTATACATTCAATTTTTGTAATTTTCTTCTCGAGCAATTCAGACAATAGTTGAATTAATATTAAAATGAAACTCTCGTCGATATTAGCAATGATAAAATTATGATTTCCTTGCATTTTACTAACGTTTTAAGTTCCTGAAGTCAGTCAAGGTAGGACTCGAACCCACGACCTCTGCGTTATTGGCGCAATGATATTAGTTTATTCTTGTGAAGGAAATTTTCAACAAGTCAGCTTGCACTGACTTATCCAACGTAGGCTAAACTTGTTCATCTGGTCGTTAGGCTACATAACAAACACTCTTGGTGTATTAAAAAACATAAACAAAAGTGCTAGTCGAACCATTGTTTCCACGTATACAAAAATTTAGAATAATGCGCATGTTTTCAAGCAAATAATGTTTTACAAGCGATTAATAATTGTACAATGTGCTTATGAGTATAGTATATCTCTCGCCTTAGGAATAATTTCAAGAATTCTAACATAAGCTATTTCTTGCTTAAAAATGGTACATATGATAAAGTGATAGCGAAGTTTACGTCTCCACTGTCCCCGTAAATAAGTGGACTCTCCTTTTTTTAATTCTTATTGCTTTTACATTGTATCGTGAGTGCCAGAAAATGGTAAATAAATATAGATACCCGTAGTCTATGATCAAATAGCGATTTGGTTGTATTTTACCAACGTTATAAATTCCTGAAAAAAATATCAGTTAAACTAGGATTTTAACCCACGTCTTCTGCGTTACCGTTTACTGTACCACTAGACTCAATGTTAGTTGAAATCGCTTTTAATGCCAAGGTGGCACAATGTCTGTAGATATATCGTAATATCTCAGCAGTCATAATATTATTAAAGGCAAGCTCCAACTAATTGAATTAATATCACTATTAATATTTTTTACTAACTCTCGTTGGAATTAGTAAAACTATTAGTAAAAAGTGATTTGAACTCACATTCAGCGTCATGGTGCAGTTGCTGTGTGAAATGTGATCAAAAATACACCCACAATTACAATTCTCGTAATTAGTTAATAACATTCCGTTATTTAATATTTAATTAGAGACTATTTTTGCAATTTGGGATAGAGAAAATTAAGAAGAAGAAGTGGATATCGACGAGGTTAACTTACAGTCTATTGTTCAAATATAAAATATAGATATTTTGGCGCAAAGTATTTTTCTGCCTTTATACCTTAGAGGTGTGTTTATCTAACAAGAATAACATTTAAATGTGTATATAAATGGATTATTACTCTTTCAATGTTTACAATTCGTATAATCAATTTTATGTTAACAGTACAGCGCTTGCGACAAACTAAGATTTCTTGATTGAATGGCCTATTTTTCTTATTTCCTTACCAGATTGTGCCAGATTCACTATATTATGAAGTAACAAGTTCGCATTTCGGTTGAAAATTTAAATAGTATTGAAGGATCGGGAACTGCAGATAGCGTGATCGATGTCATTTAAATTGAAAATAACATGAGGTGCACCATATTTCAGCGCAGATGTTCACTTTAAAATCAATACGCAAACTACGCCTACGAATTCGTTTTAGTTAATATCAGAAAGCTGAGAATCAATATAATTCTGAAAATTAAATGCCGATTACAAGACAATTATTTCTACAAGTGAAAAGTTACAAAATATTGTCGAATTACGTCCTTATTCGTGTATAAATAACGACTGCCATCAGAGTCGTATTACGATTTTCACCCCTTCTACTTCACTATACAAATCACTAAATTGCCAAAAATGTAATGCATCGCTTCCTAAAATAACATTTCTTGTTTATGCTACAGATGGAAAAGCTAAATAGCAGAATTTTCATCTGTGGTATTTGAAAATATTTTGTGAGCTCTTAATCTTATAAAAACAAGTGTATACTTGCCATTAAAATGGCAAAAAGCAGGTAGTGGGATAACAACAGCAGAAAGAAAGCACAAGGAACAAACGTAATTAAATTATTTTGATAAACACGATGAAGAAGGGTGAAATAGAAATGTTCAGTTTTCTAGTGTGAAAAAGTGGCTTTATTGTTTACTGGACAAAATTAACAAAAGCACTTATGTAATTATAACAATGTGCTAACCAGCACTATGTATTGCTACCTACACAACAGACGGAGAATGTCAAAAATTTAGCGTAGAAGCAATTTATTATCCCAACAAAGAAAAGAATTTCTAGAAAGAAGTCTTTTGTGATTGGTTTACATCTACTTTTGTCTGCTATATGAAATGTAAAAATTGGTAGTGTAGATGTGCACATACGTTGCTCTTTATTGTAAACACCGAATTCAGTTAATTCGTTCGAATATTAGGTTTAATTTCCACCACACTTTGACTACAGCCAGAATTGTTGTTTCAGCTATTTCCATCGTTTGTGGAACTTACATACTCCGACGTTTCGGTAGCGTGTCTATTGCCGTCTTTAGTTTCGGTAATAAAAATTATGAAAGACACATACGTCAGTCAAAATCATTGAATGAATGATGAATCTGGCAACTGCTCTTCTTAGGGCTCCCCTGAATACGACAGTAGACACATTGCGTAAACGTCGGACTATGTAAGTTCCACAAACGATGGAAATAGCTCAAACAACAAATCTAATTATAATTCACCGCCAACTATATCACTTCAAGGGCTATAGTTAGAATATACAGAATAACATCAAATTTGATTCTAAACAATTTGCATTTGTTTTAATTCCGCCTATTTATTCATCCCAGACTTGCGAGACTTGATGATACAGATTATTCCACTCCTATGGATATTGCTAATGTCTTTGGAGTATTCTTGAGTAGTGTATATATTAAATCCCAAAATAATTACCTGCCCACGTACAATGATACTTCAAGTTGTACCAGAACATTTAGTTAGGTAATTGAACAATCGCTTCAATGATCTAAGAATTGCTTTACATCAAGTTCAGATAGTATTTCAAGTTTTATTGTAAGATACTGCGCTTATGTGTTTGCAAGATCTATATTTACGACAATATGTAAACTATTCCGTATCTGTTTGGTGTTGAAGGAAGGTGACTAATCTGATATTAGTAATTACCGGTCAATTTCCTTGATTTTCAATTTCTCTAAATCATTTGGATACATCCTACTTACGTTTAGCTTCGTTGAATGATACTCGTTAACCAACAGTTTATGAGGCAACGTTATACAATTCCAACTTTGCCTGCTCTATGCAGTATGTAACTGAAGTTTTGGATACTAAAGGTAAAGTGAATAGAATCTATTTGGATTTTCAAAAGTCTTTTGATCAGATTTATCATTGCAACGTCCTCCTAAAGCTGCAATCGCTTGGATTTTCTCAATCTTTGTGCTCTTTGCTTGTATCTTACCTTACCAACAGACAATTTCAAGTGTGTTACCTCAAACACGTAGGTACGTGAGATACAGCTCAAGGATCCAATGTAAAGCACCTATTATTTCTTCTATTCAGTAATGATATTGTTAATAGTGTGAGAGGTGAAATCTTGGTGCAGACTGACGATGTTCAGCTGCTATTAGAGCAGCTAAATATCTAACATCAGCTAACTCCTTCTTTTAGCTGGTACCTTTTCCATGCACTACAGAAGAAGCAGTGTTGATGGTCGCTTCATCGGTTGGAGCTCGAGGTGTGCTTTTTAATTCATCTTTGCTTTTTTCTAACCATATTTCGGTATATATATCATATTATTGTGTCAAAAAATTATAACATTTACGGATTCATTTACCGCAATTGCAATGATTTCTGTAATATCAAAGCGTTATCTACCTAATTTTAATCCGATTCGATCCTGTTTGCAGTACGGGGTTTTGATCTGGCTTCCCAATTATATGCTTCATGTGAATTCTGTCTCTAGTCTCTCCAAAGAATGTTTCTGAAATTCTTATATTTCCTACTTAAAGGACCTTATCCAGAAAGAAATTTCAAGTATGACGCTTTGTTAAACAAGTTTAATTTCACAGAACTTTATGTGAGAGGAGTTATGTATATTGCTAGTTAAGTTTTTTCTCTTGCATAATCGAATTGATTGTCCATTGTTGCTATATAAATGTAATTATCTGGTACCTAGAGCTAACACCAGATCATCATCTACCTTCTACTGCAACGCTAGCAGATCAAACACGGGGGCGGATTAATGTTTTAACTGACATTTGTAGATCATATCTACATAATATCAAGTTCAAAGTGTTGTGCTGTGGCTAATTCTAGAATTGTGTGGTCGTGATTGTTTATAAAAACGGATTTTATAGAACAAAAAGCCGTAATACAATACCTACAGAAAAAGGGCATGATGCCAACTCAAATTTATAAAGACATTATGGCAACCATCGGTGAGTCTGCAGTTTCTTATAATATAGTTAAACGCCGGTGTCACGGTTCTAAATGTCCTCCGATAACTGTAACAACAGACAAGAACATTAAAAAGGTACATCATACAGTGTAGAAGATACTGGCTTATCACATCATGTAGTGTGCAACAAACTGACTAAAGAATTAGATGTGAAAGAGGTGAGAGTGCAAGATGAGTGCCCCGAATATTAACCATTGAGCGCCTTTTGAGAAGGTACCAAGCAAATAAAAGGAACTTTCTTAGTCGGTCTATGCTCATGGATGTGTCATGGGTGCACCATTATGATCCCAAGACCAAAGTGCAAAGTAGAGAGTGGAAACATCGCTGCTCTCTTTCTCCACGTGAATTTATGGTAGTGCCGTCTGGTGGAAAGGCTTTGCTGTGTGTTCCGGGATGCTCAAGGAATCATCCTGACTAACTATTTGCAAAAGAGACAGAGCATTAGAGGGGCCTACTACGCACAATTTATTCCTAAATTGCAAGACGCTATTAAAGAGAAACGCCAAGGAAAGTTAAGGCACGGTGTGCTGTTCAATCATACATCTGGTATTGTTATGGCTGCTATACACCAAGCAGATCTAACCCATAGCGATTACAGGTTGTTCCCCAAGTTAAAAGAAATCTTACGTGGGGCAAAATTTTCTAGTAATTATGAAGTGATGCAAGCTGTAGAGAGGTGCAGTGGTCGGACAAACATTTTTCCCGGAGGCTGCTGAGATGTTGGAGCATCGATACACCAACACATGGGCTGAAAAGTCCCGGGCCTAATACATAGATGACGCTAGTTTTATTGCAGTCACCTTTCTCTCAGTTAGTACAGACAGCTGTTAAAATTTCATGATATTCTATTCATTAGTTTGTGAGTTATTGTGCTAAGAGTCACGCTACTTTTGTTATTTTCAAAACAATGGATCAAAAACAATTTCGTGTTTTAATTTTACACTGCTTCTTGATGGGAAAAAATACCGTTCAATTGAAGCAATGGCTTGAAAAGTGTTATGGGGACTCCGCTCCATCATAAACAACAATAAAACGTTGGTTTACTGACTTCAAACGTGGTCGTAGAGACACCGATGATGTAGAACGCAGTGGACGTCCAAATGAGGCGGTAACACCAGAAAACATCAAATAAATCCACAAAATCGTTTTGAATGGTCGAAAAGTGAAGTTGCGTGAGTTAGCTGACATCGTAAAGATATCAAAATAAGGTATTGGCTTTATATTGCATGAGCATTTGACTATGAGAAAGCTCTGTTCAAAGTGGGTGCCGCGTTTGCTCACTGTTGACCAAAAACAAGAACGTGTTGATGATTCTGAGTAGTGTTTGGCCATGTTTAAACGTAACAAACCGGAATTTTTGCGTCGATATGTCACAATGGATGAAATATGGATCCATCACTTCACTCCGGAATCAAAACGATCGTCATCTGAGTGGACAGCAACTGGTGAACGTCGTCCAAAGTGTCCGAAGGCACAACAATCGACTGGAAAGGTTATGGCCTCGGTATTTTGGGATGTGCGTGGTGTAATATTCATCGACTATCTTGAGAAAGGAAATACCATCAACAGTGAATATAATATAGCGTTATTGGAGCGTTTGAAGGCCGAAATTGCAAAGAAACGACCGCATATGGCAAAGAAAAAAATTTTGTTTCATCAAGACAACGCACCGTGTCACAAGTCAATCAAAACAATGGCAAAACTACATGAATTGAACTTCGAATTGCTCCCACATCCACCGTATTCGCCAGATTTGGCTCCCAGCGACTACTGGCTGTTCGCAGACCTCAAAAAAATACTCGTCGGTAAGAAATTCCGCACGAATCAAGAGGTTATCGCTGAAACTGAGGCCTATTTTGGGGCAAGAGATAAATCGTTCTACAAAAGTGGTATTGAAATGTTAGGGCGGCGCTGGAATGATTGCGTTGCTCTTGATGGAGATTACGTTGATGAATAAAGCTAATTTTGAACCAAAAAAACCGTGTTTTCTTTGTTAGGCCCGGGACTTTTCAGCCCATGTGTTACATTAATGGGAGACTAGGTCGAAAAATAAAAAATAGCCACTGTAGTTCTACTGAAAGGAGGTTAGGGGTACAGCATAGTGGTTACCCACCTCCTTGATGTATTGCAATTTTAATCTTTACGCGGACCTCTGCGATAGTAATGCTGATACCTTCCGTTCAATCCTTTCTTCCACTTTTTGGTTTACCAGGTAATTTTTGTTTTGTTCTCATTATATTTTGTTTCTTTTTATACCTTTTGATTTAATGAAGTTTATTTTCAGTGCTGCTATAACGTTATTGTGTTTATTATTTAATTTTTAGTGTTATATGTGGTTCGTATCTGTAAATGTTGCTGTTGTGTATTAATTATTTTTTGTGACTGGATATAAATGAACATTATTATTATTTAGATAATATGCCAATACAATTATTAAAGATGCATTCTCCGCCCATTTACTTTCTACGTATTATTAGTATCGTTTGTCAGATAATGTCAATCGGAGAAGATTAGCGATTACATTTATAGCGTCAATTTCTGAAAATGCAATTACTGCCCATTTATATCTATCGCACCGAGGCGCTATTGATTCGTTCGATGAGAAGCATAATTATTTTATTCGTCCGCATTATTCTCATTGAAAAACGACGTCCTATGTCGGACAAAATCAATTTTCAATTACGATATTTTTCCATCGGCCGTATATTACACATACATACGCACGCGAAACGATACCCTGTGATAGGGTGGCAACAGCGACAGCACCCGTGCTGCCCTCGCCGGACTAACCTCATCCGGGACGTGTTCCCGAACATAATAACATCCATATTCATATTTTATAATTTGTATACCCCATCTGAGCGTATAAATCAGGGAATAATTGTTCGAATATATTAATGTGACATTATCTTTTGATCTAAATTAAACAATGTGTGCATGTGTTATTTACGTGTGCACGTAGATGTTGGCAAAGTGACTAGCGCAAAGGCGGATTTAGAATAGCGCGCTTCAGCGTAATATTGCGGTGTAATATGGACTCACCTTCAAAAATAAATAGGGTTAACATAACAGTTTCATAGTTAACCAAACAATGTTTCCTATTTAGTTTTTTTAAAACACTTCTATAATTCGGAATGATTGACACGTCTCATTGCAAATGTAAAATTTTTACATACTTCAAAGTCTTGAGAACAGCAATTAACTTTAATAAATGTATACTGACATAATTGTATGGAGTTTATAAAACTCATGCTATTGTAATTATAAGACGCAACCAAAACATTCTTACAAGACTCATGGGTATAGATTGTGTAAAAATTACTCCACTTTTGTGATAGTTTCGGTTTTTTAATGTTCATAACAGTACCAACACTTTATAGGGCATACAAAGTGCTTAGATATCACGAATACTGAAACTGGAGATATTCGATTATATTCGGGAGTTAATGAGAGAGTTAAAGATTTTCTTAAATCAAAATTTGAACATTAAGTTCGATGTAAATAAATTACGGATTTTCTTTAAAGTATCGTCTTTTCTTCAATTCAGTATTTTTGTGTTTTTTTTTGGGTTGGGAATTTGCAGTCAGGGAAAATAATTTCTTCTCATTACTCCCTATAATTTTATTTTGCTTTCGACGCGTTTCGGGATTATGTTATTCCTTCTTCAAGGCAATAGCGTCGTTATAATTTACATATTCTACTTTTGTTATGTTATCCGCTAAATGTCCAACAAAATTCGTATTGCCATTAATTTTAAACTATTAATGCTAATGAATTGAACCAAGAATATTTCACACAGTCTGCATATTTGCCGTATAATCTTTACACAGCATTTTACTGGTCTAGTGATTATTGATTTCATTCTTTTAGACAAAGATCGATTAACGTGCATCTAAAAATTAAACACAAGTTGCGTATTTATGGTATTAATATATCTTATTTTGAAACATACAAAACACATACATACACTACCGTTCATATTAGTTCGAACACGCAAATAAATTTTTAAAAGACGAGAAAATATTCAAACTCGTTTTTCCACAACTTAAAATTCTTATTGCATTTTATTAATAGGGATTAAAACTAAAGTACAAAAGTAAAGAAAAGTAATTCTAACGAAAAATAAACGAAGACCTCTTAAAGGACTGTATTTGGCATATTAGTCCATTCCTCTTGTAAAATGTTCCACGGCTGGCATATGGAGGTAGAGCATACTTTTTAGGCCTTTAGATATGCTTTTAGATTTATTAACAGCGGCCATGTCATTATTTGTAAAGTCCCATTATCTTGTTCTTCATTTAAGAAATGTTTACATATTACTGCTGAGTGTTTGAGGTCATCGTGCTGCATGAAAGAAAGAATACAAAATTTTCGTCGATTAGCCGTTGTCCCGATGCTATTGCATTTTCTTTGATTATTTCTAAATAACCCTCTTTTCGCAAAATACCTTCGACTTCTCCTGTACCTACGTGGGCAAAGCAACACAAACAAGCACAGAACTTCTTCCTTGCTTGGCAGTTGGCACTAGAAACTTCTGCAACATTCTTCGGCCTTTCGCTCTTCTTACAAAAATCGCGGTTTGATTGTCCGAACGCCTCAAACTTGGACTAATCAGTCCATAGCACTCTTTTCCAATCATGCACTGTCCACTTTCTACGAGTTTCAGCTCACTGTAGCCGTTTTTGCCTGTTTCGCCGTCGAAGTAGAGTTATTTAGAAATACTGCAAGAAAATGCAATGCCATCAGGGCAACGTCTAATCGGAGAAAATGTTGTATTCATGCAGGACAACGACCCCAAATACTCAACAGTGATATGTAAACATTTCTTAAGTGAAGAACAAGATAATGGCACGTTACAAATAATGACATGGCCGCCGCAAAGCCTTGATCGCAGCCCCATCAAGTAGTTATGGGATGAACTGGACTGGGGGATCCAAAAAGTATACCCTACCTCCGTAGGTCACCTGTGGAACATTTTGCAAGAGGAATGGACTAATGTGCCAAATAGAGTCCTTGAAAAACTAGTGGAGTGGATGCCTCGCACTGTGAAAGCTGTTTTGCGCGTAAAAGGAAGTTTCTTTGACTAACGGAATGTTAAGAAGTTTTTGTTTATTTTTCGTTAGAATTACTTTTTTTTTTACTTTTACACTTTAATTTATTTTAATGGCTATTAATAAAATGCAATAAAAATTTTAAGTTTTGGAAAAATGAGTGAATATTTTCTCGTTTTTCTTTTTTTAATTTATTTGTATCTCCGAACCAACATGGACATTTCCAGTTGCAGCTCTTGTAGGAACCAGCATGTTATCCATTGCTTGTATTATTGTGTTTGGCGTCAGTAATAATATGTTCTGGTCTATTCATTTTCTAATGACTAAGAGCGATGCAGTAATTATTTTGATGCTATTGTATTACCTTATTTATTGTGCCTGGACTAGATCTTAGATGATCTAGATATGTGATTTGTCGAAAACCTGCTCCTTCTCCAAAACTTATATTTGAGTAACATTAGTTCACTAATCACAGTTTATTTTGTACATTACATTCTTATGGATAATTGCAATTAATGTAATAAATTAAAATTTAGATAACAAGCTAAAACTAGTGCTTGTTTGGCAACCTATGTTGCAAAATAAAATACTGGGTGTAATAATATGTATGTATTGCTGTCATTTAATTTTTACCTTGCTCTAGCAAAAAAGAAGTATGTGTGTATGTATTTTGCATATTTCAGAATAAGATGTATTCAGTGTATAAAGCAATATAATGTGATTTAGAAATTAGCGTGCTGTAGTGTATAGTGTTTATCACAGGAATATACATATACACAAAAAATATATATAATTGTAAGAAATACAGTATTAATAAAAAGAAAAGATTTATATAACTACGGTAATTTCACTAAAAGTTCAGAAAGGTACTATACGGCCCCTTTCACTGCACAATATTCTATAGTCAAATCTTTAATAACTGTTATCCTCATCCTTGTAAATTTAATTGCATTCAGTGGGTAATTAATTCTACGACTACTTTTTCATGTTTGAGGAGCGATTATCATTTGAATCATAGCGTGACAATATGTGTCATAATATGACGTAGATATGAAAGGGACACACTTGATCGCATGATCGAGAGAGCGGATCATCTGTCAGGTGTCCAATCGACCAATAAAGCCCCACTCTGTACTGTTGTATTGTGTCTCAGATGTTGCCGTTTGGAAATTATACCTCCTGGACGCGGAATTCTGCACGGTGGGCGATGGAAGAGCAAATTGACCGATATTGGCGCTTTACATTAAGGCCAGCGGAATGGTAATCGTGTTAATGAATTGAAACTGGTTCGAATGGTGCAGGCGGTCTGGCGCTACAATTAGCCGGGGTGTAATTTACATGACATGAATCAGATTTACCATGTTCAAAACATAGGTATTAAGGACTAATTTGATAAGGGGGATAGACTTATATATTAGTATAAATAAGGTGTGTCTTAATTTAATACATAAATACAGGATGTTTTCTTCTTTAGGTTAGTTGACATGTTCCCGTACTAATTTCAGCTATTGGTGATCTTCAGTCGGAACACTTCTTTTCTGGAAAAAATTTGAAAAACACTTTTAGCACGTGTCAAACCACAAAAATTTGAATTAGTTCAAATGCCTTGCAACAACTATTCTTTAGTAATCCAGTAAAAGTATTTTTGACAGCTAAAAAAACACCTATTATTCATTTGCTTTGCGTGTGTTCTTTGGAAAGTTTGTTTGAAAATATCTGGTATGTAGATTGAGCGGATTTGTTTGGTACCAGAATATTAGGATTTAACATATAGTCGAAATACTACGATTTGGATAATTTTTTTGTACGAGGGCTTTTGAGGTAGTAAAGAGGGTTTGGTTTTCACACGTGACCGCGTCCCCTTACCACCACCGCCGATCAACTGACCTTAGTAATCCTCCTCGTCATTGGTGACGCGATTTGGATATCATGTTTCATGTACAAAGCGCCAATCAATCTAATGGTATCATCCTCAATCCCCAACAAAATCGAAAGAAGCAAAACCAATTTTCAGCACCAGCAAGATTATGGCTTCGGTGCTTCTGGACAGTAAGGGTGTCCTGCTCATCCACTACATGCCTAGAGGTGAAGCTGTAAGTGCAGAGGCCTACTGTCAGATGCTTAAACCATTTCGCCGCGCTATTCAAAATAAGTGGCGCAGAATACTAGGCAGTGGAGTTATCCTTCTTCACAATAATGTATGTCCGCATGCAACGGAGTGACACAGGACTTACTTCAGCAGTTTCGGTAGGAACATTTTCAACATCCGCCATATAATCCGAGCAGGCCAACTTATTTATTATTTCACTTATTCCCCAAATTGGAAGGTTTTTTGAGTAGAGAACGCAACGGAAGTTATCATGAACCTAAAGAAGCCATTAATCAGTTGTTTAACAATATGGCGGTAACTGAGTATCCAGAAGGCATAGAATAGCTGATAAAACAGTACAATAAGTATAAATTTGAACAGTGACTGCGTACAGAGGTAGCTTAGGTATCTAATTTTATGTAAAATACAGTTTCCTTTAATTATATCTATAGAAACAAAGCGCTTTTTCCTTTGTGAATGACTCTCGTAGATGCTGTAACCCTATCAGTTCATTTTTAAATGGTACAAGCCGACATTTTATAGTAGAACATTGAAACGTTTAGAGAGAATTAACATAATCGCATTCAGATCTCTAGTGATCCAGTGTGAAATCTATCCCAAACAATTATTTTGTTTAGAACTGCATTGGCATACGATTTTATAAAGATTATTAGTTGATGATAGCGCCAGTCTGAGTCTACTCTTGCTTGGCATGCGGTTGTGTAATCCACACAAAGCTATTCAACGTTTACAAAGTAGTTTATGTCTCGTAAAAAATGACTTCACGAATATTCAATCAAGGCGCTTATAAAAATTCTGGCATTTGTTAAATCCTCCACGAACGCCATCACGCCAAATTCATACTTGGGCAACGTGATTTTAATAAAAGAATCATCCCATCATAGATGCGTAATCGGAATCGATATTGGTTCCATAAAGAATCGAACAGTGAACATTTCACATAACGCCAGACCTGCCTGTCTCCCTACAATTGCGACTGCTATAAGGCGCACGATGCTGGTGTATATTTGAAAATTCCGACATTGTTCCACTTGAGAGACGCCTTTAGCATCCAGGAGTAATTTCCCTTGGATGAATAAAACGTGACACAGGTTTAGCGGCGATGTAATAATCGAAAGAGGCCGAAGATGTTCTCACTCGGATCGTCGTGAGCGACGGGGACGACGCGCGGAAGCGGAGGTGGCGGATTATTAGATCTCGTGGGGGCCTCAATCGAATCTGAATGCGGTGGTTCCAATCACTGAAACATTTTACAGAACAAGCTATTGGATCTGGTTTTTCTCCGTTCTTGCCGAATGTGATGGAATTTAACATGATTTTTTTCTTATCGTCTCTCGTTCGCACCGCTATTTTTCACGTACTTCCGAACAAAGTGAGATTCGATTGGTATTTGACAAATAAAGTGTTGTAGATTCCATTTAACGGATTACCAACAATGAATAAAGAAATGAATAAAACAAAATTAAATTGAAAGTCGTCTTGTATATTATCGCATTAATCAATATTATTGAGATTAGGGATTGTATAAAATTTTCGAATGGAAAATCTATGACACGTAAATAAATATCTTAGAAACAACGTCTTTTCAAAGTACACTAACAAACCAGACATGGAATGCAATTGAAACTATGCTTTCGGCTTTGTAAAACATTAATTGGGATTTTACGTTAATGAATGACAAATACTACAGCAAGATGTATATACACTACCACTTAGAATAATACCGACACTCTCCATTTCATACATAGTTTGATGCTTACTTGCAAACATTAAACAAAACAATTATCAGACAAATATTTATTCATCTACAACTTATTGCATATGAGTACACAAAAGAAAAAGTAATAATAAATATTAGAAAGAATAAAGTAAGCTATACTTCCTTCTCATCGAAAAATCCACCTCTTGATTTAGTAGTTGCTCGCAACAATTCGTGGCATTCTTTCTACCAATTTCCTCAGTGTATCTTGAGGAATGTTCTTCCACTCCGCCTGCAATACGGTCCAGAGATCAGTTTTGGACGTTGGACATTTTCTTATAATTCGTCTGTCTAATTCGTCCCGCAAACCCTCTATGGAATTAAGATCCGGACCCTGGGGAGGCGAAATAATTATTTTTAATATTTCTCCATTCTCTGCAGCAGCGAGATAGTTTTTGCATAACGGCAACGTGTGCTTATCGTTATCGTGCATCCGCGCAAAATTATCGCCTATTAAGCGCAATCTGGATGGTACAGCATTTTCTTCTAATATCTCGCGATAATTTTTTTTCCTCCGTATTCCATCAATTTTCACAAGGTTCCCTGTTCCACTTAATGAAAGGCAATCCCATACAAGCAGTTCCTCGTCTTCTAAGCGCCTGGCGGTTTTGACTAAGCTCTTCATATTTGGACTCATCACTCGTACGTTTCCCTATAGTTCTATTGTCCAGCAGAAGTTTGCTTCTTTTAAACGACATTTTACTGTGCTAACGGATATCTTCCTGTTTCTGGCTCGATTCATTTCTACCGTAATTTCAGGAGCCGTTAATCGTCTATTTCCCTTACTAAGCAATGTTATACGTTCATGGTCATCCTTGTTGCTGGAAGACGTCCTGGATGATTTTTGCTAGCAAGTGTGCCAGTTTGTTTGAAGCGGTGACCAGTTAAATTTGCTGTGGATTTTTTTCCATTGAGTCGCTCGGAAATATTCCGTACAAAATATCTTTTATAATAATTTAGTTCCTATGTAAAAATGCCCCGCGGAAAATCGTTTAGTGTTGAAACACGATCAGCAATATTAATGCTACATCATGTTCATATTTTTGATCGTGTTTCAAGACCTAGCGATTTTCCGCAAGCCATTTCTTCACACAGGAATTAATTATTTACTCGCACAAGGAAATACTAATATCGAGCTGTACGTAATGGTAGTTTATGGATACTATATGGGGTAAATACCATTCGTGCAGAAACTCAGTCAATTCTTAGAATTCGGGTTTCATTTATAGTATGTTACTTAAAATACCGGTACATGGTATTGTTTGTACCGTACCTAAGTATTTAACGATTTTGAAATGTGATATTCCAGTTTCGTTACTTATCAACTTAGTTCTTTAATTAGTAAATTATGTTCATGCTTATACAATTATTACATGAATAAAGGTATTGCCTTTTAAAATATTTTGCTAAAATTCAAAGTGTCCATTCCATTACAAGCCGTGGTGTATATGGAAATATCTACTAATTATTCATATTTTTAGTCACAACAAAATCTTTGTTTGGTTGCTGTCATTCAGATTTGGGTATTCATTGCTCTTACGGGATGTACAAACAGTAAGCGAAATGCGTATTTACCATTTAAATAAAAGTACGATCTAGGAAATTTCGGGAAATTGAAGATAGCGTATTTTTGAAAAAAATGGATGAATTCATTTTTGCTTTGACACCCCAAGTCTAGTTAAAATTTAAGTCATGACAGTAAAATTCATACTTTTCGAAAAATAACACAATTTTTGATATTAGCGCCTTCTATTCCTGAGGCTTTTTTAGACTTGTTTAGTTTTCAAATGGTGCATTTATTTAAAACGGAGACACAAGTTGTACGATTACCACTACACACTTAAATAATAACTGAAATGGATGTTTATTCTATAAATTTTCATACATTTGAAAGGGTTTATTTGGTGTATACATGTGTGCATTTCGTCTTGGAGTGGAACAGAATCCTTCAGCAATATATTACTAGCTAGTTTTAGTAGCAGCCGTATCTAACATTTGCAGTATGCAAATTATGGTATGACATTTAAACACAAGAGGTATATATCTCACCGGTTTATTCCATTCTAATCAACTAGTACATAACGCAACTATAATTTGATTTACTTCTACGTAAGTAATAATATTTAATACGGCATAATCTTGTGAGAGATTACGAATAGGAAAGGCTTAAACTGGTTGAAGTTTGTAGGCGGTAAATTACCCAAATTAGACAGTTTAGCACCTTCTAATCCCTACTAATTCTGAAACACAGCGCTCATCGGGTAGGACCTGCTGTGGAAACGTCTAAATTTCCTTTGTTTACAGGTCAAAGAAGTGTCACTCTAATTAGAGCTTGCTGTAAAGTGTAACGCAATTCGTTTTGAGGAATTAGATTTGAAGGAAAATAACAGCAATAATAAAGAGCAATAGTTATTTGTGTTATACAGTTCTTCAAACACGAAATTAGTTTTAACTAACATAACATATTTTATTGCAATTATTTGAACAATTAACATGCTTTTTCCTGTTTATTTAAAAGGAAATAGATATCTGAACGCTTTCGTTTGACCTAGCTTCATTCTTGTCTATTTATTTCACTCTTTATTACCTGACACCGAAAAAGCCTGTTTGTGGAAATTTCAATGTAGATTCTTTATAACAATCCTTCATTTTTTCCTTCATAACATTCCATTGTATTATTGATTTCTTTTAGTATTTCTTTAGTAAATATCAGAGAACGCTGGTTAATTGACAAAACTCAATATTTTTCAGAACGCTAGAAATTTGAAGAAACTTTAAATGTTGTAAAATTATTTTTGAATGTACAGAATGTTTCGTAAGCAACTATTGTTCTGCAGTTGCTTATTTTTAAAATTGAGGCTATGCAGGAACGTTTTATTTTTCTGCGGTGGTATTGCCAAGTTGTAATTTGTCAAAATTCAATTTTCTCAAATCTGCCTTTGGAAAACTGATCAACAATTGATCTTTTTTTTGAGGATGATAATAAGCTTTTGTAAAGTTTACTTATATTCCAAACATCACTATATCTTAGTATTCAAATTTAGTCAATCTCAATTTTTTCAAGTTCGATTTTCTCAAATGGAACATCCTGTAATTAATGTCACTTGATTTATATTAGTAACGTCTTCAGATTTCCATAAGCCCGTGTGCAATATTTATGCCAATATATTGTGGATCTCGCAGAATTGCGCGTTTTCTTTTTCTAACTATATGGTTGTAATACATTCGGGTAATGGAACATTTTTATATTAAACATCAGTGTAGTTCATGTTGCTTGCTGTTTTTATCCAGAAATAATTTGTTGTAATGAAGGATTATAAGATATGATTTTTGGAACTTGATGCAAATAGAAGAATGGTTACCTTGTCACAAAAATTTTAGGAAGAAAGATATTCCCAATAAGAGAGCTTTTAAGAAGTTAAAGGGGAGAGTTGGAGCGAATGGGGAACTCCGTGCTACAAAACATTGTAGTAGTTCTGACCGCACCCTATTTTAAATATGCTCTATACATCATGATTAAAGCTGCAGAAACCAGTGCTTTCCCAGTAGCATATGGCTCGGTTACTATCGATATTAAAAATAATTAATGTAATTGCTTACTACTTTAATTTGATTGTGTTGTTGATGCAAAGTGACGGAAAGGTTCGCTATAGTATTTTGCCATTAGCATGCTCTCCAGTGCTGCAGTCGTACTCCTACGGCGAGATGAAAATATGTTGGTGCATTTGAAAAAAGGGCGTTCTGCGCCCAACGATGTGTTCGCGACAGGTCGTCCACATCATATGTGTTTCAGTTAAGCTCTTGTCTATACGCGCTATCATTTGAAAATCGGGATTCTTATTTATAACCGCACACAATTTATGGGTCCTGCACTTCCTGTTAGACTTCTTCACGAGGCCTTGAGATAAACAACTATATTTAGTGCTTCATGTAGACAACTTGGTGTTCTCTAATTTGGAAATAGTATCTAAGAGATTTGAATAATTTTTGGAAATTTGACCTGAGCATGGATTTCGGTATCCGAGCGCATAATATAAAACAGCTTTAAGCCACGTTTTTCATCTCGTTAATACCGGCCGTGGTTGTTGAAGAATACCCGGACAAGCCTGTGTAAACTCATGAATGGGCTTTAGAAATTTAATTTAAACTTTTTTGATAGATACTATGAATTGATCTACTTTTGAATGAGTGTTCCTAATAAATTCAGCTACAAAATGAGATGCATGGAGGAAACAGGTTAAGATTGTTTTAGTAATTTTTCCGCTTTAACTATGTTAGAACCCCCATCACGAGGATCCCTCACCGCTCTTTAAAGCGCGCACTAACACATTTCAAATATAATTCTTTCTTGCATCCGTTGTTTCATTTACCGTCAGACATATTTTTTAATCATTTAACTCTGCCTTTACTTGATTCGCAATCGTGCTTTCACCCGATGAAAATTATACTGACCTCTTCTTGGTAATCTTCATTCCGAAACGTATTTCCTCCAAATGGTTCGAAATTCTTCATTGGCCACAATATTTTGTGGAATGTTGCA
Source organism: Trypoxylus dichotomus (assembly GCA_023509865.1). Taxonomy (NCBI): domain Eukaryota; kingdom Metazoa; phylum Arthropoda; class Insecta; order Coleoptera; family Scarabaeidae; genus Trypoxylus; species Trypoxylus dichotomus. The sequence goes on along the minus strand of CM042074.1, from coordinate 37,407,658 downwards.
CAGACACATATAAATAAAGTTATATGGAAATTTATAATATGGTACATCAGCTTGCAGATTTAACCGGTGTTGTTTGCTATTAATATATCTTTTACACATAAAAAGACTGTATGGTAAAATGTTGATATTGGCACAGGCAATACATTTAATATTAGTGTCAGTGTATTCTAATGTCGGAAGTCGGTTAAGAAATCTATTAGCACTCGTCTAACATGACAAAGAATGCCGTTGATTCACCATCATCAATCTAATCCGCCATTCATAAACATACTAACCATACTCGTATAGATCCCGATTTCGGGTATGTCAGACTATTTTCGAAATATCATCGCCGCCAATGAGTGCGCACTCGTTTCTTGAGATCTAATAATACTGAATGTTTCGAAGCTATTCTCTAGATCGTTCACCAATAATTGGGGAGGATTTCACCATAATATTCCAATTATGTGCAAGTACATAATATGCATTTCCTATAATCATCATTCACAAATTTCTCTCTATACGCTTAATGGTAACAGTTGTTTTCTTGTTAAAAATTCGCATCTAACCTACTGCTTTGAACCTGTCATCAGAGACGTAATTCAAAGAAACTGAAATATTTACCTCGCTCTATTATCACAAAATTTTCCAAACCGTCGAACGGGTGCAACCATAAATACCTTACGAGACATTCGTCGCTCGGGAACGGGCACCGAGGAATCCGAAATTGTGATTTGCGGAGTAGTAGGTGGATTACAAATGGCAACCGGCAAATGTTTAATCATAGCAGATTCGCGACGTTGAATTGATCATCATGCCGTGTGACACCAGAAAATTACATTTTGCACGTTCCCCGGACTCATCTGTAACCGGCAGATGCCGAACAGACTCGGAGAACCAGCATTGGATTGTGTAATGAATATTCGAGTGCGCTGTAGAGAAACGCGAACGAATGTTCAGAACAGCAACGCCATAACCAACTGCAAATTGCCACCTTTGACTGGTGTGTCGGTAAGTGTCGCAAACAAACTCAAAATTCGGTTCGGTTGTAGAGCACTGCATACTTCGGACTTCTAATCTAGTATCGTTTTTACAAGCCTTAGGTCTAGTTTGCTGCTTTTAGTAGGTCCTATGCGATTATTTACTGTTCCCGGCCCACGCTCTGCGTAAGCATAACCAGTAATCAATATTAGTACCGGAGAACATTGGAATGTTAGCCTATTAGTTTTTCGTCTTTGTAAGGCGAAAGGAGAATTTATTACGTAAATTTTCAGTATTTGCATTTTGGTGCACGTAATAGAATGCACTACTGGCAATATCATGAAAGTTTCTCGTATTTATTGCAGGTTATGGAAAATATTAGAAATCGCTTTCAAGTTGTCAAAAACTTAATGAATATTGAAATTAAATTGCTTTACAGGAAATAAGTCAGGTAAATTAGGCAGTTAATGGATTCTGGCCCCCGATGGCGAAGGAAATAATAAATACAGGGACATTCATAATGATTATTTGCTAATAATATTTTTATCACAATTGTCGATAACAAATTTTAAAATGGATTGGCCTAACCTGCACAGCATAAAGAAAATTCATGGTTAAATTGAATCAGTCTCAGTTTGGCATATATAAAATAAATAGAGACGATTCTTTACTATACCTCTTTATTGATAACCATTAAAATAAATAAATATTAGTACGACATGCTTTTGATTTAATAACAGTAGTTATTCTTTTGGATATACTTTCTACTGACTAGTATATTACCGACCGTCTCATCGCTGCTTTCCCGCACTTCTTTCATGTTCATCGTTAATTGTTCTTTACTGGTATACCTCCCTAAGCTAAAATACCATACGAGCCTGCAAATTGCGGACCAATCTGGCAGTTATTTTGATAAATGTGTATATGCTGTTGGCTTCATCTAACTTATATGGTAACAAATAATCTTTTAAAAATGTTTCCGTTTGGTTTTTGGCCTATGGTCCACTTGACACAATGCATTAGTTCTGGATCTTGTATCGCAAACCATGAATATCATTAGAAAGAGTGGATGCTGTACTGTTTTCTAACATACTGCCGATCTGTGATCCTCTCACTTTTTATATAAGAAGATATGTCACTAAATACAATCTTCAGAAGATAAACAAAAATCAGATATTTTTGCAGCTTAGGTTTATGAAGCTTACCCTTTTCCAGTCGCCAACAATGAAATTCTCGTACTGCTTAAGTCAAGGGTAATGAGCTTTGTTCATGTGTTCCGTTACTTTTGGTTTTCTTATTGCATGCTTGTTTACATTTTAATCTAGCTGCATTTGGGTGTTTCTGAATTGCACGTTAGGATGTGTTTTACGATTTAGCAAGTATTTTGTGCCGAGGATACCTTTTTATGTACATTCTTTTATTTCTATTTCTCTGCTGCTATTAAGCGAATCGGACATTAGTGCAGCAAACCACGGCGTATGATAAGGTTGTTTTTGAGTTTAAAATCATGTTCAGAAAAAAATTACTAGTGCAATATCGATTTATTTTAAAATAATTAATAACAAATATGTGAGGCGTTAAGTCTTCCAACAAAATCACTCTTGAAAAGGGAGAGGTACTACTTCTTTAAAAAGATCATGTCCAAAGAAAATATCCAACGGAATTATTTTGCAATGAAACCACTAATAAGAAAATCTCAAATGCAAATGTTCAGTCGGAAGCAACAAAAGGGAGTAGAAGCAAGCAAAATTGACTATTCAATCGGTTATGCTATATATATATAACATTTGTTATTTGCCTTTTGGATACGTTGAAAAGGCGTTAATGGGTCACGTTATTCCAGATTATGTTCTTAAACACAGAAAGTATTTCACTGAACTTATTTACAATCAGTTGTAAGGAGAAGTCTCAACGCAAATAAGACACATCGTAAAAGATTTTGAGAACATATTCTTTACAGCAAATCTTTGGTCTGATATTTCATCAGGGGTTTCATTACTATCTTTGACCCGGTATGAACAGAAGATATTGTAAGATAGAATATCGTTTTGCGAGTGGGGGTTCTTAAAGAATGTTATACAGAAAACTACATTTCTGGTTTGAAGGTTGGAATTCATGCTTCAAAAGTGGGCTATTTTAAATGGGAACATGTACTGGATTGTGAGGGATGATGGATTTTTTTGGTTTCAATAACATCGAGAACTTAATTAACATAGGTTACATTTGGTAGTGAAAGAACAACTACTGATAAACTTCTGAAGTTATTCATTAAATGCAAAAATTGGAGTCCATTTCAATCGCTCAACAATGGTAAAAAAGATTTAAAATATATAAAACGCTTGAGAAACATTGCAGAATTGCTCAACACACCAGAATAGCATATATGTTGGAAAAGCTTTTATGCATTAAAGATTCTTTATCACTCTACGCTATGACAAATGAAACAGAGCAACTGGATGCTTACTACTGTACATTGATTCATGAAGTGGTAAGAAACTTGAACCTAAGAAAGAGTGCATCAAATACGTCCATATTAGATGCGAGATCTGATGCAATGTCAGTTTTACAGGTAAACAGAAGCAACATGGTTTGGTGGTTGATTGGTAAGAGAGCCAACTCAGGTACCGTGCGTTCGAAACCAGCGTTCGACAAGTACAATGGCGGAACTTTTCGGATGGGTTCAGTATGCTCGCGAGTCACCAATCACCCTTGGGAAAATAATTAATGGGGTTTCACTCTCTGCAGCGAGGGGATGTAGTAACAAGGCAAACGAACCTACACCTTAAAGCTCCTGCGGTTATGGCAAGCTAAAATAGCTTATAACCCAGTTGTGCTGCTCGTCTAAAAAAAAAAACTTACGACGCTCCTACTCGTGCTCTTTCCTGTCTTGTATCTTCTTTGAAGACTGATTTAAATAACCGATACTTTGATATCTATACAAAATATCAACATATTCGGATCCTCAATACAAAGAAAAATTCTTTAACGGGAATAATAATAATGGAATTAAGCAGCAGTTAATTACAATTTTGGAACAAGATGTAAGTCTTACAACTACAATTACCAATAAGAAATCACATATCGAAGAACAGGTGATCCAAAACATACCAAAGGAAAAAGATTGTACAGATGGAGAATCCTTAAAATATTGGGAAGTAAAAAAAATTAACAAGCTTAAGCCGACTTGCATACATCTGCTGCAGGTATTTCCAGTGAGTGGATTGATCTTCATGGCAGTGATCTCAAAGGAGATAGGGCACAATAGATTATACCTGTTATTTCATTAGAAATATATGTTTTGTGACAAATTTGTTCCCCTCAATATTTTCTTATACATATATAATTTTGAAAAATGCATCCGGATCCCTTCCTTTCAGCAGATACCCGCAGACGCTACTGTTTCATTTACATTGGTGTTATGATTCTACCCTTGTATTTTCTGCTAAATATATTCTTGAACCGGTGTAAAAGCAAACGGTGAGAGCTATAATGCATCAACACCTTCATGCCTAAAATAAATATATAAAACCGTATAACTGTAATTTACTAAATGCTATGTCAATCAATATACAAGTGTCACTTTAATAAAATTGTTTGGCAGTAATTTGTTTCTTCCACCAGTTTTAATTTTTTTCCATTACATTATTAAATCAGCGTCCATTTTGTTTAAAGTAAGATACAATACGTTCGGCTTAATCTGTACCTATATCAAAATATGCTTTGGAGATGATTTTGCGTTGTATGCAAACAATACTGTCGTACATTTTACCTAACGTTCAGTTCTACGTGTGCACTTTTTTTTTTTAATAATTATTTGAGGGTCTTGCAGATGATTACGTATAATCACTTTTATTCGTTTTAATTGCTTTCGCTTAGTTTCCTTTGACGAAATCAGAAGAGAAGGACCTATTTCGTTTCGAAAAAATTCACGTTTCTCCCGCCTTTGAATGCAGTGCGAAAACAGTCAACAATTGAAAACCAGAGCTCTCGGCACAAAGGCTAGTTTTTCTTTCTTAAATCTCTCTTCGTCTGTGTTCTCTTCTTTGCTGCGGTCCACTTAGAAAACAATGGCCAAATTACGGTGGATTAACTTGGTTAATTGTCACTTTTGTTACGACAAAGGAAGAAAATTTCGTGCACTTGTAATCAGTTAACACGCATGTACATATTTAGAAAGAGCCGTAAAATGCTCATAACGCGAACATCTCACTCCTTTGGGTAATTGATCTCTTGTTAACTGCGTATACAAGTAGTTCCAGATAACATTTCTAGTATGAGGATTTTGGCATATTATAAGAATTATAGATTGGGTTAAATTAGACTATTTTTAATTGGGAACTTTTCTTACAGAATGATTGCAAGTATGTACTTATCCTCAAAAATTGTATTCAAAATGTTCGAACTGAAATGAATACGCAGGCTTCCACGGCCACGAACTGTTTCCGGAATTCGATCGTATCATGATAAGGTATAAGATAAAATGAAATAAGAGTAAGAGGAAAAACAAGGAAATAAAAAGGAAAGAAAAAGTGAAGAAGGATGAAGAAAGGAAAAGATAAAAATGAATAAGAGAAAGAAAGAAGGGGAGCAAGAAAAGAAAAAAGAAAAAGAAAGGCTCTTACTCTTTTTCCCCTTTTTCTTTCTTCACCTCTTTTAGCTTTTTCTTTCCCTTTTATTTCTTTGTTCTTCCTCTTACTCTTATTTCATTTTCTTTTCGTTTTTCATTTCGGACACAGTTCGTTTATTAATGTTAGAACTTCTAATGTGGTTTATAATTTGGCTTATATAATTTAATGTAGAATGTTAAGCGGAATTGCGTCATCACAGTCATACTTAAATAACAACAACTTTCCGATTTCTTAAAACGGTAACCATGCGCATACTTTATTGTCAAAATTACTGCTAGAAAGAAAGATTTTGCAAATCGAAAATTTGAGAACCTTTCTGAAACATTTTGCAACATTTAATGCTGTAGTTTATGTAATATACTTATGACGACATGATGTACAACATATGATTGTGTTTCAAACATAATGCTGAATTGTAGCATCCGGTACACTTGTTAGCTTGTTGCTTATATCCCTTCAGTAATTTGTTATTAACTATTCGTTTTTTGTTTTCCAAAGGTTACTTAGAATCGGTTCTATAAAATACCTTATTCTTAATTTCCTTTATTACTTCTTAGGATAAATTCCACACATGCTGCATCATTACAAACAGGAAAAAATGTTCTACGGCCTACTACTTGGCATTCCTAAAAAAGAATCCCAAAATTCAATTCAAATTAAAGAAAACAGAAGTGAAGGGAAAAGACAGAATGTGTAATAAAATATAATAAAGTTACAACTTAAAGAATCGTTACCTCTTGGGCCTGAATTTTTATTTTACACTTTTTTTTTAAATTCTTCTGAAATGGAAGCTATTCACATACAAGATATGTATTTGTCACTTTAATACTTCTAACACGGCTCTAAGCGCTTTTGCATTTTCCAGTAAAGGCAATTCTCAAGTTGTTCGTTAAACGTGGTTTTTTCTTTTTAAGGCTAGAGTAAATTCATTGCCCTTGCCTTTTTTGCAATAATAATAATAACAGCGTTATGTTGTAGAAGAAACACAACCATCAACAATAGTTTTTAAGCAATTTTAGGTGTCTCAACCTTGAATTTTGCTATTTCTTTCAAGACGTACCTCAAAGCGTTCATTTCTTCATTGACAGTTTTAACTTCTTTTCTAAAATCAGAGTTTCTTGAGATCTTTCCACTTTCAACACTCAAAGAGCTCCAAGTTGTAGCATTTTCCGGTTGGTGTTTCGAATCTTCTTACTTTCCAAATTGAAACCATTTTGACCTCTGGCCTCTCGCTATCGACGTTTCGTCCACTGCCTCGAGGAATATTTTCAGGATCGTAGCTTCTACTCTTTACTCGAACATAGTATAATACATATATATTTTGGCAGGTGACAGTTATACTAAAATAAATCCTTTTGTCTTTTTTACTTTAAAGCTGTTATTAAAAATAATGAGCCGTTTTTTATCTTCCATAGTATTAGTATTAAATACTAATAAAGAAGGTTTCTGCTTAACAAGTTTTTGCATTATCGTTTCAGCTTTAAGGAATTTCACTGAAATCCGCTTCTGGACGCCGGAAACATTTCCTTGTTAGTTTGACGTTATACTTCAATTAAACCTAACCCTTGGCGTCTGCACGTTTGCCCCTCAAATATACAATATCTCACGCCTTCGGCTTGCCTCTATTTAGAAGTTGGAGTTGAATGTTTTCGTACGGTCTGACTTTAATGTTTGCATATCTTTCATTATTCATGGACCGCGGGACAGGGTAATTGTTTCTAATGTGTTTGTGTATCGAGTTAATTGTTGAATTATTAACGTCGATATGGCTGCAGAACCTTTCCGACTACCGCAAAAGAGAGACAGTGTAACGCAGGTATTATGGAATTGTACACTTAAAATGAAATTACGTAGACAAATATTTTTGTATGATGGAGCCCCGATGGTAATGCCTGATGATGATAGGAGGAAACCAACGCGAGTTGAAGATCGGTCTGAATTTTGCTACGCAGCTACCGGATGCTCGAGGACTTCGTAATTGTGTTTGTTTGAAGGGTTGTTGAAGTAGACGCCGTGTTATTTAACTAGTGATGTATGTTCTACTGTACTCTTGCATTACTACGTGCACGTTCGTACAGAGTAATATCGTGGAAGTTGAACGTTCACAGTTCGTTTACTGAAAAGTTCCAGCGATAGCATTCTTATACGGTCTAAGAATATGTAAATATTAGATATTCGTATGCAAAATATGCTCAGAATCTTTAGATGATGAAGAACTTTAGCAATTTTGTACGTTAATTTTGAAAACTTTTGAAAGTTAAGATAAGCCAATGGACGGCGTAAGGTATTTTCTCTATTTCAATTAAAGATTCGCCTTCTAACATTGCAACTACTGTAATTAGATTTTACCGTACGCGGGACTTAATACTTTACGCTATTAACTATAAATTATAAAATGTATTTGCATTTCTATGTAATTTTAGGTAATATAATTACCGGTATATCTAAAGTATCTTTTTATATTTGTTTTTTTTTCTATTTTTTTTAGTCTTATGCAAAGTAATAATATAAAACCAATTGTACTAACAAAACTATTCCACTCTCTTGTATCCAAGAGAAGCTATTTTACCACTATTTTGCAGAATATTTCTTGTCTTGCACTTATAAGTCAAAAAGAAATTACATGATTGATAGAGACTTGTAGACCAATGGTTCTCACAAATAATGTTGAGAAAATATTTGAGATCAGCTTACATAAATATATGATCTTGTATCAACTATGAAATCCAGCACGGCTGTATTACCACCGCTCTATTATTACTAATTACGTTATTTCAGCAAATCTAGACAGTGATTAACATCCAGACCTCACTTCCCCAAAGCATTCGTCGAGATAGATTACGTCATTGTTTTTGACAAATTTTAGAAATGTATTTTCCTCATATGGTCACTTTGCGCTGCGGGTAAGACATTGCATGTAGACACTATCAAGGTAAATCCTTTGTAGCGCTCTTAGTATTCGATGAAGTAATTACACCTATTGCCTTAGTAGACTTCTTGTTTAAAATGTATTCGACTAAAGTTTGTAGCGAAAAGTTGAACGTTGATGCATTTAAATTAAATACAAAAATAGCATAAGAATAAAAATCTTCCAAAATCATGGTTTTACTACTTTCATGTAAGCTCGCTTAAATTCCTTATTATTTTTCTTTGTAGTCTTTACTTCTTCCATTTACTGTAGAATATTTCTCTCTGACGAAGAATTAAATTTGAAAGCTTAGTGAACTTTAGAAGAGCTTTGTTAACTCCTCTCAGTTTAGCCTAATCCACATTGTCTATATTGTCCTTCGATCCTGACAATGCACACTCAGTACTAAGGGTGCAAAAACGAGTGCTTTCGCAGTAGCGTACGGCTCGGTTACTATCAATATTAAAAATAATGAATGTAATTACTTTCTATTTTGGTATGCTTGTGTTGCTGGTGTAGAGAGGCAAAAATTCAATGCAATATTGTGTCAATAGCATGCCTTTTGGTGCTAACTCAGTCATACTCTTACGGCGAGAGGAAAATATGTTGGTGTATTTGGAAAGGGAGCGTTCTGCGTCTAATGATGTGGTGTTCGCGAATTTGAAAAGGTCCTTTGCATCATATTCGCACTCTTGGTTTTCAGTTAAACTCTTGTCTACACGCACTATAGTTTAAAAATCGGGTTCTGTTTTATAATCGTACACAATTTATCGGTTGTTAATCTTCCCATACTATCGTTTAGATTTCCTAGTGAGGCTTAAAGGTATTTAGCGCTTTATGTAATGACACCTTAGTGCTGTCTAATTTTGAAATAGTATCTTAAGGAATTGAATAATTTTCGAAAATTTGCTCTATTTGAGTATGGATTTCGGTATCTGAAACCAGCCTCTGGCTTACTGAAATTGCTTGGGCTTCTTGCGGATTTAAATTTAAGATAGAGGTTTAATAACGTGTAAAAATTTCTCATAATATAAAACAGCTTGAAGCCACGTTTCCGTCTCGCCAATACCGGCTGTGATGAGTTAGAAGTGCCGGGATAAGGCTGTTTGAACTCACGAATGCGTTTTGGAGATTAAATAAAAACTGTTTTGGTGAAAACTAGATCTACTTTTGGATAACTCAACTACAAGATAATATGCATGGAGTAAACAAGTTACGTGAAGTAATTGAGCATGAGATTGTTTTAGTACTTTCCAGCTTTAGCAATGTTCGAACCGCCATCTGTAACCAACATAACAAATAGGGTAGGGAATACATTGAATTTGCGAAATGAGTCAGGGATGCCTCTTTAAAGTGGGCACACATTTCAAATATAATTATTTTATTCAGATACTTTCACAATTGTCTGTATAACCGAGGTTCGGATACGGAAAGTGAAGTGTACAAAAAAATACTGTACGGTAAAATGTTGATATTGCAAACAATACATTTAATAATAGTGCCAGTGTATTCTAACGTCGGAAATCGATTAGGAAATGTATTAACAGTCGTCGAACATAATAAAGAACCCCGTCGATTCACCATCATCAATCTAATCTGACATTCATACACAAACTAACCATAGGCGTATGAATCCCGATTTCGGGTATGTCCGACGCTTTCGAAATATATCATCGCTGCACTCGTTTCTGCGGGATTGCACGGTACTATTCAGCTTTCTTTCCTTTCGTTTGCCTTCTGGTTTAGAAAGAACAACGGACAGCCGTCTGAATCCTGCACTTGTAGGCCCTTCGTATATTTTCTTGATAATCTATAATTTATATTTGATCTGCCATGTTGTCAATAAAGTTGAATTGTTACAATATTCACATGGAATAAACATTTATTCCTTTTGTTTAAACCTGGTGTTAATCACCTTCAAATGTTGAATAAAGAATTCTTAAACTCGAAATTGTTCAAGGTACCTAAAAGAATTCTGATTGCTATATTATACTTTATTTGGCTCTAATATCATATTTAACTTTGATGCCGCTATACCACTAGAGGAAGATTATAAAACGCTAATTCTTGTAACTTTCAATTTAATAGGGTGGGTATTTCACCGAAGCAGTTCAATTATTTTCTTTTCATATCATGTTATATATCAACACGATGCAATTGTATTTTCAATTTCACTTCAGTATAAATATTTATTCTGTTGAAAACATTTATATATGTATGGTAATAGACGCGTTATTTTTGCACCAGAGTAGTCTGCGTTGAATCATATAGTGAAATGTAACGTTATATGTATATGATCTGATCGGCTGTTATAATAAATAACAGCATACGATTGAAAATAAAAGGTGTATTTTAATACCACGCTTTACTACATTATTTCATTAAGGCACTTTGAGATAAATTGCCTATTTACGGTTAGCAGTGATCGCGACAATCGTATTCCGCAATTTGCAGACAATATACAGGAGTTAATCTGTTTATTATACAACTGCTTGAATTAACATACGCACACCGACAACAGTTATTGTTAGTTTTGTAACTGTGCCGTCGGTCGATGTATCAATACCATTGTTAATGAGAATTCCAAATATTGGATACAATGGTGTCGAAGTCCGGATTAGTACACCAATGCGCGGCATGTACCAAGTGCTTTTCGCATCTGCACACATATGCGTGCAGTACAATTCACATCGGAAGTACCACTAATATGTACTTCAAACTGAACTTAATAGTGTTTCGCGATGTAAAAATTGTTCCAGAATTTGAAAGACTGTTGTTGCAATACTTTCTAAAAGTTCGTTTTTTATATGTCATTTTAGTTTCAGACAATGGTTAATTAATACTCGTATTTACTGTATGCGTATGTACACTTTCGCTCATAAGTTTAAAAGCTCCTATTGTAAAGTACTAAAATGTTAAAAATCAATCTATGTGCTTCCTTTTATTATGTTTTTATGTTACAGTGAAGTTCATGCTCTTGCCTGCTTGTATGTACATTCCTTCTTGGTAACCAAATGTTACTATTAGAAGATGTATAATGTTCAACGGATGTATGTGTACAGTGCTGTAATCTTTTTGAGTGGTCTGGTAGACAAACAATTATTGATTATTTATGTGAAATAATGTAAACATGTGTAAATGGGTGCAGATCATTTTAACATCATACAACTTTATTATTTTGTTTATTATTAGTTAACATGAATAATTCCTGAATGATATGAAACTTATGGCGCGATCGGTCACATAATGACATAACCAGTCGCGTGGTATAGATTGTATAATTTAAAAAACCGACCAGCAATAGATAAATGTTAAAAACGTTTTTGGTAATTATTTTATGTGCATTAGAAATACAGGTGGACGTATTTTGCGTGTTCAAATTTATGACTATTATAGTGGTATCAATGATGGCGCTAAGATGAAAATGCATAGGTTAGTTTCGAACGGTATGCCCAATATAATCACCACAGAAACATATTTACAGCCCTTTGTTCATAGCCCTTTAAAGATGCTAGAACCCTATATGCATCAATAATTTTTGTGAACATCTAATATAAATAGGGAAAAACTGAGGTAATCCCAATTTTGAGGTATCAATTCCACCCACAGAAGCGGAAACCGTCACATTGTCTTATAAGATCTACGATTATTCCATAAGTCTCATTAAATTCTTAGTTCCCGGGTTAGGTGCCTCTTCTTGATAGTTTTATTTTTGCATAGTTTTCTTGAGGTTATCTTAAAATTTGACGCGGATAAAATAAATATGTAAGTCATTTGTTGGTGTTGATATTTTACTGATCACAAAAAATCATCACAGTAAGAATCGGGGAAACTCCTACGTTCGAGAAAGTGTATATCCAGTCAAATTTAAAGCAAATCTTATGAATGTAGGTGGTAATAGCTGATCTTAACGAGGAAATTCTAAGTACAAATATAAACAAAATATACTTCAGTTTAACGCAAATTAATATTTCTTCTGTGTCTGTAATCAATCATGTTGTACGGGCTTATAAAGTGAATAGGTAACCTCTATTCTCTCTATATCGAGTATGTACCATGAAACCATCTAACCTATAATAAATGTAAAGTTGAAGTAGACAACAGCACTGATATCATTGATTAGTGAAGACCTTGTTTGTCATTAAAAAAGACCAGTAGCCACTTTCTATTGAAATTAAAATCGATTGCTTTTAATTGCTTTAAAATATACGTGAAAACGTGGGTTGTACATAATGGTTAGTATTACGGCGTATTGATTTATTTCGTCTTATATATTAGTAACGAAGCGAATCAATTGTCAAAGGGATCGTCGTATCTTACATGTTAATTTTATTTCAAAGTTGATTGCCTCGTCGAACGATTCCCATTTCATTCCATTCAGTCAGCGCTCCCTATCTCGTTTCGTGTTCCTCATTCTACATCCGTTTCGAGACGCTGTTGTCTTCTTCGTTACAAATTTTCCTGAAATTGTTTCCGTGCTTAATACGCGAAGTTTCGGTTATACGCAGAGTGTTGACAGGGAAATGTGTACCTATTTACGGAAAACTTCAAACCTAGAGCTAGAAACTAGGCATTCCAATCGTTAATTGAAACTTCGAAGAATACAACAGCCCGTTCTGGTACTTACAGGTGTTATTAATTTGACAACCGCAACTAATTTGTTCGTTATATAACAGACTTGAATCAAGTAGGCGCTACGGAACAACTAGCGATATACGCGCATTGATTTGTCATTTTCGTATTAATTATTGAAGCGGAAGAAATAAGAGTTCTTGGTATCTACGCGTTTTGGGACAAAAACTGGATGATTTCCAAAATCATGTAACGACAAGGATATAATCATAATTTGTTGTCAAATACATTCAATAATTCAATTACAGGACGATGTAATTTGGTGCAAAAAATAAAGCTATGTTACTATAACCTTGTGCTGGATATTCGCCATATTGTTTATAATATTACTTCAACAGCCTTCTTCGAAGTTTTTCTATTGAATACAAATATGTAGTACCTATGAGAACGTGATCAGATTAAAGAAGCGTATTCTAAATTTGAACAAATGAAACTAAAGTAGAACAATAGTATGGATTTAATGCAGGGAAAGGGCCTTGAAATATGAATGATGAACACTAATGTTTTCAGGGCGGAGATATACGACGGCAAATCAAATATAAACCGGACTTTGGTATTAAAACGTTTATTGGTAATGTAAAAAAATTGAACACACCTTATTTTTCTATATAATCTCCTCTTTTATTCACATATTTTCCTACAGTGTCGGAAGTTTTTTAATTTCGTCATCAAAGAATGAATGTGGTCGCGTCTGTAAACAATTGCGCCTGAACATTTCTTTGCCTTTTAGTGGGCCAAATATGTGGTTGTCACATGATGACCGATCGGGACTCTATGGCGGATGTTCCAGTGTTTCCCAATGAATTTTGTCCAACTTATTTTGGGTCAACGCAGCTGTGTGTGCTCGAGCATTGTCATGGAGCAAAATCGCACTTCGAATAGGCACGAATAGGCCGTTTCGTCGGGAGACTAGTTACCCTTCATCAAGCAGTAGACAGTAGTACACAGCTTCAATCAGCTCACGGATCGCACGAATATTCGCTTCACTGATGCCTTTCCGCGGTCGGCGTGCATTTTCCATTGACACTCGCCCATCAAAAAATTTTCCGTGCCAGTCGTAGACTTGGGTCTGTGGAAGCGTTTTCGTTTCAGCAAACTGTGCAGTAAGTCGAATCAAAATTTCGATTGGTTTTACATCCTCCCGCGCCAAAAATTTAATAATAATACGTTGTTCAAACACGATGCTACTAACAGCCCATTTGCTCTGGCGAACCGAACCGGTTTCCTGTCCCCTCACCTTACATCCTTCTCTCAACACATATCAAAACGTCACGCCACTGTGAAGTGCGAGGGCGTTAAAAAAAGTCCGATTCATATTTGATTCGCCCTCGTACTCGAATGCTAGTTTTGGGAAGGAGGGAATTCCAAGATGATTAATTGTTGATGAGATGTGGATATGATAAGTGTGGTGTATAGCAATGCATTTACTCACATTTAAGTGTAGCCTATTATTGATGCACCATTCTTATAATATGCCCAACTGATTTTGCAAAGAACGACAACCATTGATACTGTTAATAAAGTTGTAAAGTTGTAAATCGTCAGCAAATAATTTATGACAACCAAGCATATTACACACATCGCTAATACAAGTAATAAGTATGACAGCTCCTAAATTTGTTCCGTTTGGAACAGCAAAAGTGGAATGAGGATGAAATTATTCATAGCCAATGTAAGCCACGTAAGGCCTTCTTTGGGTGGGGCACGATGAATACAAAGAAACGAGGGAGGTGAAAAATTCAAGGAAATTCGTGAAAATGACTATAAATTGACTAATGATTTCGGAATTTGTTATTGTTGACTACTAAAAATCCGCACTGTTAAACTGAGAAACGTGATTTAACCTGCGGATACAAAGTTATTTATGATGGCAGTAGGTTTATAACTTTTCAGCAAGTATTTGTCTTGTGATTCGGCAGAGATAACGAAAAGTAGCTGTATTTATGGATAAATTAAATAGATAGCATAATGGACAGCACAATATTTGGGCGCAATCTTCTAAAATGATGGTAGCTATTCCATTGTTATCCATAGTACTATTATTCTTAATGACCTTAAGCTTTTAGATATTCATTTTTGTTGATATGATTAGCTTGGATCGTTGAGTTACTTGGAGTTGTTACGGCAAGATGGTTTATAGAATTTAGT
Organism: Trypoxylus dichotomus; assembly: GCA_023509865.1. NCBI lineage: Eukaryota > Metazoa > Arthropoda > Insecta > Coleoptera > Scarabaeidae > Trypoxylus > Trypoxylus dichotomus. The sequence goes on along the minus strand of CM042074.1, from coordinate 37,392,382 downwards.
GCAGGCAAATAAACAGATTGAAAATAATACTTAAAATTGTTTACAGTTGATAAGGGCCCAATGAAAAATACATCACCCGAATTGCAAATTGCAAAATTGAATTACCAGTATTGCTTTCTCTAAGCTTAGCGTAGTGTAAGCTATTAAATAAAATTTTAGAATTCATTTTGATTTCGTTGCACACAGCAACAATATTCCCTTAATTTTAAATCTTTATGTTCATTAGTACCATATTGAATGCGTACACTTTTTGGTGGTTTTTAATGGAATATGCCGCTAAATAATTTTATAAAGCATGTTAATATCAAAACAAAAAAGTTATACTTGAAAAAGTTCATACATTTAAACTTATACGCGTGTCTCGTTATTCCAGTCTATAATTAAAAACTTTCTCACGAGGAAGCTCTTAAGATTATTGGAAATTCAGCGAGATCTGGGAGCATCTGACTAAAAATATTTTAAATGTTACACTTTATCTCTAAAATTGAGGAGAGAAGGAAATTTAAATTTAAATTGCATAATCTGGATAAAGTTGAGCTAAACAAAATACACTTGTTAATGCGAAATTAGTTTAGAAGATCTCAATGCAAATTTTCTTTGGAGCGAAAGTAAGTAAAAGCTTAAACAACGACGCTCTCGTCTATATTGCAATTATAAAAGAAGCGTAGAGCCTTGCGGAAGCGAAATTTATACATCTAAGGTATTACGATAGCGTATGATTACCTACAGCAAAAGTACGAAAACTTCCTTCGAAATATTTTATTTCCGGCAGGATCTTGTTTTATTGATGTTTTATTTTTTTTTGATTTTAATATATAAACCAATAACCCATGTACCATATAAATGTCGTTGGGAACTATAATATATACAAAATGTATATAAGTATCCTAGGTACCAACCACAGACAAACACGAATGCTTTAACCAAGGCTGTCGCCTCAAAGAAGTGTTAAATATGTCACAATTAGGGCATATGCCATTATAGTTGTCAGACATTCGCGTCACAGGCGACCTGAATATTAAGTTAGTGTGTACCGACAACTTATAGGATGTTGGAACACACCTCTCAGACGGTTGTGGAACCAAAAGACCCAACAAAAAGGAGGAATCAGATTTGTTATTGAGCAATTTGTATAAAACTGAGATGTAGGCCTCACTGCATCTAGTTTCGAAAGATGTTACTGAAAAGGAGTCCAACAATGTTTCACCCGAAAAACCTCTACAGGGGCAGATGTTATCTTATTTAAATCTTAAGCATTTAACAAAACGCCTTTGCACATTTTCAATGGCTGTTATATGAATATTATAATCTGGATACCATGGAATTGTGGTATACTCAAGTTTAGAACACACAAAAGAAAAAATAACGCTTTTAATGAGGATGTGTTAGTAAATATCCTGGTGTTGTGCAATATAAAGCCGATGGTTTTCGTAATAGAAGAAACAATTCCTCTAAAATGATCAACGAGATCAGCTCGAGTATCAAGTGTTACCACAAGGTCTTTAATCCTACTGCAACGAGATAGTGTCGATTGAATAATTGAACAAAAATCACTTTTTTTTAGTGAGGGTAAGTGCTTTACCCTTCAATATATTTAAAATATAGAACGTACTTTTGATATTCTCTGCATCATAGGGGAAACATTAGTTAAAACCACCACTACATACAATTCAACGTTTCACTTATAAAAACGTCGGTTCATCGACTTTTCGATTGTCCAGTTTGCAAATCTAATACAGCAATGACTTATTATTTTGACGCAAAACCTTTTCATTATTAACATCATTTGTTTTCTGAAATGCTCCAGTAACATGTAGCAATTCAGAACTGTTAAGTCAATTCACCAGATAGAAAATTAGATTTTACTATCTCCTGCTAAATGTCAGTATTAACAATTACTGTTTCCGCAAAGAAACATTTCATTTCTAACTAACTAACTAAAAAAAAACTCCCTTTCAGAGAATCGTTTCCAATCTAAACCCAGATATATTGGAGTGTCAATTAAACTCCTTTTTTTTAATTTAACGTTTATTTGCATTTTTGCCGTTCTAGACATTAAGATAATCGTTTACTCGTTCGAAAATTAAAACGATCCTGTTTGCAAGGAGTCCGTCGGTTATTTCGGTTCTAATTTATTGAAGAAGGGTGCGGACAAGGGTATTTGTGGAAAAACTCGAATAAAAAAATGTTGAGTTATTAAATCGCGTAGGCCGGAATTAAAAAAAAATGGAAGATACGAGGGAAACAACAAATGTTTAATAATTTTGAAAGCAAATATTGCGTTATTAAAAATCCCTTGGTCGGATGAAATTACGTATAGGTAATGTAATATATAACATGGAATGAGTGTTCCTTTTTATATACAGAAAATTTTGTGCTAGATCAATTAAATTAGAATACTGAAGACTTTTAGGGCACGGCATTGCATTTTTTAATTTTCTTAAATGTACCCGTTATTTAATTCTAATGCGTTAAGTATCTAATTCAGTACAAGTAGAAGGTCCTTATTCTCTTTTACAGATGTTACAATTGCGTCTAATAGTTAAATCTAAGAATGAAATATTAGATTACGTTTGACGCTTATTAACAAGTTTGACAATACAAATCACATTCGATGTGTATCGACGTATTTTAAAATAGAAACTTGTTTGCACTTTTACTGACAAATATGTCCAAAGTAATTTTAAGTTTCGATCTTGATAGGATTTAAACAAGATGCAACTGTCAGATGTAATAGTTGTAACCAATACAAAAAATAATTTAAAAAGATCCACCCGATTACGCTTTGTTATGATCATATTGTGCTATTGTTTATGTCAATTGGTAACTTTGTAGTGAAATATGGATTTCGATGAATCGATAGGCAATGCATTCATTGTATTATTACGCCACTAAGATTGGTGATGCTGTTAAGGTCACTTTATTGGCATATGTTGTACAATATAATGATGTGAATCCTACACTAGAATTGCTGAAATAATATTAGAATTTTACAGTCTTTATGTTTTGGGCTTATGATCTGCCCATGTCTCCATACACGAGAGTTGACTTTTAACTATTTCATATAGAGTATATATATATATATATATATAAGTATTCTCCAGGAAGATTAATGCAATAATTTTACATGCCCTCGAACCAACTCTGACAGTAGTTATTCCATTCGACTAGAACCTTTGACCACGCATATCGTTTTTGATTTTCGGGAAGCTAAAGAAATCCTTGGGACTTGGATCCCGGCTGTACGGAGGATGGTCTAACAATTCGACGTTTTGTTGCGTTAAAGATTCAATTGCCTCGAGTGCATTGCCTTGGTGGAGGGTGATTCGTCATTCGAGGTTGCTTTCTTGAAGCTCAGAAATGACTTGCGGCGAACAAATCTTGTAGAGGAATCTTTGCTGCAACACCTATTTTTGAGACAAATATGGCGACCATCTTTTTGGAGAACGGATGACCTTTGTCGGCTGTTTCACCTTGGAACTTGATCTTGTACACGATTTTTACAGTGTCAGGTGTGGAACCGGTTTAGAGTTTTGTAACACCAATACGGCCCAGTTGCTTTCTATTCTTCAGTCAACAGATGCAGTATCCAACGGGAAACTAATTTTTTATACACAATTCTTTAAGCAAAACTTTTTTGAATTAAACTCTGCGTAATCCTCAACGATGGCTCTATCTCGTGACATGCCATCACATGTCAATCTTTGTTGATGATTTTGCGCACAGCATGGACGTTTTCCTAAGACTAATTCGTACATGTTTGAATTTTCCATTCCTACAAAAAAATGTTTATTGATGTGATCTTTCATTGTCAAAAACAGAAATCAACTCAGCGAGGCATCTTTGTTGAAATAATTATCTTCGAAAATTATAAAAACATTATTATTAATACTTTGACAGTTCGTTCTGGCTACAGCACTACACGTACTGAAACTTAGGATTTAGGTTAACTAAAAATGGAGATTAATTTATGACGTCTGATTAGTGGTGCCCTCTATGTCTCGGTATGTAATACTTAAAAGATATCCCTCGTATTATTCTGCTATGGATCCACTGGGGTATCTTCTAAATTATGTTATATTTTCATTGCCAATGTTTATTTATTCTCCAAATATAATTATTACCATAACAGTACTTACCATTAATTCTAAAATATTTCCAGTTTAGTAAAACAAAATTACTCATGGCGAGTGGTCTCATCGAACCGACTTAAAGGCTTAAAGGAGAATCCATTCTGGGATATCGTCAGGTCTAACGATCTAACTTTCCTTAACATGCAAACCCTTGCTCTTATACTTCTTGGCTAAATAGAAGTTCATAGTCTTGGTCGGCACGCGATCCCGTTATCCTTTTCTAACCACCGCGAGGCATAAAGGACGTGGACGTATCGCCGCCACGTAACTTATGGCACAGTCTAGCAGTTTCACTTACAAATTGTAACAACCTGATTTGCAGCGGTAAACGCTCGCTGTTTGTTGTTAGTGTCCGGAGTCAAATTCGCCAACTCCGGTCGGGATTCCGGTCCTTCTCAGTCGAGTCTTCATAGCGATGCTGATGCGATGAAATCGAGCCAACGAGGTGATTGACTGGTTGCGGTACATCGGAGGATGAAAGTATATTGTAATTAAAAGTGCTTCGAATAAAAATTGGACCTCCGGATAGATCGACCTAACGGACCGGTTGAAATTGATAGAACGCAAATTCATTGAACCGGAACGGGTGCAATTTACGTTATGGGGTTCGATATATCGCGCCTGGCATCGAAATGATCTCCTGCTGTCTTTCTTTGTTTCCTATTAGAATTATACGCTGAAGTGTGGATGGGCTTTAATTCCGTATTTATATATTTATGTAAGCGGTATGTAATTATCAACACCATGTTTTAGTATTAGTGGACCTTTTCATTGTGTTCTGTATGTTAGAAGCGAAGGTCTTTATAATAGGGTTTTGGTACCAAGACATTACTTGAATCCATAATCTCCCCCATTCTGGCCTTGTTGAAATAAGCAATATATAAGGACATGCTACAACAATAGCAATGTCATAAGATCTACCACAAAATTACTTTTGCTAACTAGACATAATAGAGTTAACTTTCCTGTTATCCCCAAAGTTCAGTTTCCTTAGGGTAAAACTAGTTTAGGTTGTAATACATAGTGATACACTAGTTAAATATGTATATATGTGTGTATAAGTTCCAGTTATTTACAGATTGTTATATAACAGTGAAAATAATTAGCAAATAAATCCGGAACTTATTTATTTTTAAGGAATTATTATTACAAATGCCTGGTTTTGTTTCCAACTAAGGTGAACATTACATGTGAATATTTTCACTGCCATTGTTAGAAATGTATAATGACCTCAGATTCAGTTGAAGCCTTTCTTTTTTACTGTTATGCCGATTCGGCTTGACCTACTATGAGCAGATAAATGAATACTTATAGCAACGAAATTTGCTTCAAAATAAGTTTTTGCTTTGTACAGACGGAAGTAAATTTAGCATTCGGTGGAAGCAATTATTTTCTGCACTTAGTATTCTTGGATTGAGCATATTCTACTTGTTTTGAAACTATTAGTTGTGGTCAAATGAAAAATACATAAGTTTCGTTGAAGTAAATCCTATTATTTGTTTCCAATATTACTTCATATAACTTCAAAGGGATGGTGTTATTGCGTAATAAAATCTGTTTTGATTGAAGTATTTTTTCTCAAATAATAAGTGTATTTCTAAACGAAATAAATATATTATTTGCCTTGAAAACGTTTCTCTTGGAATGAAATATATATTGTACTTTCTGATGTAAAACGACAGCTCTAAAAGTAAACGAATTTTTCAAATAAGGAAAAAATTTCTGTGAATAGAAAAGAAACATCTACGGATGTTGGCGTTCCTCTTTTCATTGAAGTTATGTAACTTTCTTCTAACAGATTTTTCTTTTGGTACAATAGTACTATAGCAAATCGTATAGCGAACGTAAATTTTCTTTTAAAAATACCTTAGTTATATAAATATTTTATAAATTGGAATTTGACTAGGTGAATCAGGAAACGCTTTGTTAAATTAGCTATATTTCAGTTTTTGGCTAGTAGCAATTAACGATAGGAACAGCACATTATCTAATCCTTGTATAATGTATACCTAATAGGAAGAGTCACAGCTGAGAGGCAACCGTATACTTTAAATTTTGGTTATTTTCGCCAAGAAACTATGGATTAATATTAATAACCCTTCACCTGTGGCCTCCCTCGTAAATAAAAAGTTATTTAACTTGATATCGAAATGAGTCTCATCTTCGAAATGTACACTTAGAATTTTGTACACGACAAAAGTGTTTTGAAAATCTAGAAAATCAACAAGTGTTTCGTCGAAATTTATTCTTGAAGAATCTACAAAGTAAAATCTTCAACCAAAGAACCATGTATTTCTTCATGAGAATATAACATGATTGAGAAGTATAAAAAGTGGAATTATTGTATATATCTATTTTATAATGTAAGGATGATACTTCATTGATTTGAAAGGTCATAAAATCGAACGATTTTGGAACCGACAGTAGAAGCTAAAAACTAGGGAATACAAATGTACTGCTTACCTTATACAAGGTAAATAAATAGAAATGATATATAAAATATACAGATGATGTACAAGATTTGTTAAATGCAAATGCAAACAATCGAACTAGTCAGGAAACATTGATAATATGAACAATCTGTATAGATGATTTTAAATTTAATTTTCTTTTAGACCTCTGGATTTTCGGGTTTTACCTTTTGTTTATTTGCTTGTAGTTATGAACGAATTTATAGTAAGTCAATGAAGAAATCAAAATTCTCATTGTGATAATCGCGAATAAATAATTAAATAACAGTGCTAAATTATCAAAACTGATGCCACATGCTTTCAATTCTTACATATTATTTTATAGATTCCTTAATTATTTCTCAAATAAATCAGTATCCTACTTCTTGCCGCCTAAACGATATACATACATGGATATTATACTGGTAGGTAAGAAGAGCTCAATTTTCGATATAAAATTGTGTACTAATGCTAATATGGATATAAAAACGAATGATTCAAGATGTTATTGTGACATAGTATACTATACCATTGATTATTCATATTGGCGAATTGTTACCACATCGATAATCAAAAAATGCTGCTTCATGACCTAATGTCTGCAACATTGTAGCTGTTCGGGGTTATGACCGAATAACCTTTGTTTATTCATCCGCCAATAAAGAAGCGCATGCCTTATTACTCTTATTTGAATGAAAATCCGTATTTAGTGGAACAATATTTCTCTTTATTGCTGGTAATTTATATTTAGTCGGTTATCCAGACAAGGGTTTTATGAGTATTACAAAAATCACGGCTCACGCAACGTGCATCGAAGCTTAGATATTCAAGTTCGCGTGCAGATGTCTTTCGATAATACCACGGGAATAAATAATTTAGAAAATATACCGCTCAGAAAGTGATACATATGGAACGGGTCGATACAACGGTTATTGACTTCCAAAAGTGGAGCGTTCGGATAGAATCTGTACATTCATTGTATAATCAAGATACAAGTTTATCGTTTTAACCGCAAACGGACATATTTTTGAATTCAAAAATCATGCAATTATGTAAATGAAGTGTAACTGCTCTTCAATGTATTGAATGGAAAACACAGGGGTAATTAAGTAGGTAAATTTGCTTATTTTATGAATCGATAGACTAAGTATGCCTTAATTCGATTGCATTCGGAAGTTGGCCACTCTGCGAGAAAGCCGTACAGATGCCTCATTTTCTGGCTATCTTGTTGAGTCTGTGTAGTATGTTTACTTATTTAATCGACCACTATCCCATTTACATAATCACATCAGGTGTTTAGAGAAATCCGGTTTCAAAGCTAAAATGGTATTTAATAACATATGCTAGGTAATCATGGTCGAAACGTATTCTCGAAATAATTAAAAGATCAATAGCCGAAGAAGGACCTTCATTCAAAATTGTTCACCAGAATTGTGAAAAGAATTTTCGAACCTTATTTTTGATTAGAATACTTTCATCAAAATTGATAGTGTGGAACGACAAGAGGGTGGAGGACGACCAAAAGTCAAGACAGAAGGAATTGACAATGTTGGAAAAATAATGATTAATATCCCAAAAATTTCATAACGACCTCTCGCTCAACAAACTAGATTATTGGTTCTTGACCTATGATTTTAAAAGAAGATTTATAATTCCTTCCATAACGTATAACTTGTTTGTAAGAAATCCTTGGGATTGACTAGGCGGATGTTCATATAATTTTGATAATAAAACTTTCCTTTTGGATGGAACATGGTTACATATTAACTCATAAAATATAAGAATGTGGAGTGATGCAAGGTCCAATAATTTTTACGTTAAAGCTCATTTACATATATTAGTGCGCTGTGGGTAGAAGAACGATTATTGGTCTAATTCTTTCATTATACCTTGAATACCAAAAGATATCGACAAGAAATTCCCTTAATTTTTTTAATCAGCTTCGCAATGATGAACTTTGGGTTACCTTCAACCAGATAGTGCTAGACTTCATACAGTGAAACAATGAAAACAGTACGATAGTAATCGCTTAATTTGTTTGGACAGTAAACAACGGAATTTTCTCATATATATTATATAGATCTGTGAGGTAGAAGTTTAGAGACAATTAATGATATTAGGAACAGTTTCACATAACAAGATATATGTGGTAGTACTAGCAGGAGTTGCGAGTAGGTGACAGTCAATTTTTTAAAATTTATTATGGTCATTATTCTGGCTATTTCATACAACTATAAGTTATTATATTTATTTTAGGGATATATATATATATATATATGTATATATATATATATATATATATATGTATATATATATGTATATATATATATAACGGCTTAATTGTTAATTTTGTCTTTGAATATATATTTACAATAATTTGTTCCACGTTATTATTAAACTGATATAATAATTAGGAGTTCTTATTACTATTAAATTAATAAAACTTTTTCTTGTACAACTATTTCGACTAATTCTGTTTTTCGTTTTCACGCATTACCAAAGAATGCACAGCATGTGAATAGGATTGTGTAACTTCTTGCCCGGTAAATTATCTGAACAATATTACCTGGGTATTACATATAATCGCTTGTGTTTATTGTATTTTTTTCAGTATAATTGCCCATATACCCTCATGTTAGAATGTAGATGTAGAGATATTTAACAAACATCCTACTTTCATGATAGCTGGAAGACCTTCTTGCTTTGCTAGGATTTCAATTCGTTTATCTCCTATTTCTTCGTTGTTTCAGATTCGAGGAAGTTTCCTATTCAAAGGTGAGTCAAAATAGAAATCTTATACTTCAATTATACAAAATAAATTAAAACTTAATTTTTCGTTTTTGTTTGTTACTGCTGATGACTCGAAGTTCAAACGAAGAAATATTTTCTTAAATAATTGGATGTTTAACCATTCCTGGTATTAGTTTGTGTAAATTTCGTTTTACTTGTCAAGTGTATTATAACACTGCCCAACACAATTCTGGCTAGTTCTATATGAGATTTGTTTTTTCTAATTTGGGAGTGCTGAATCCGAAAATCATATTAGTTCGTGCGTATTACGTCAAAATTTAACTCTGTACCATACTATGTTCTTTGAAGAACCACTAATGCGGCTAAGTTGTTACTTAAGAACTGATAAGATATAAACGAAGTATAAAACTTTGGTAATTCATTTAATTCTTTAAATGCAAGTATTAGTGACGAGTAAAGTATTTATTTTAATGATTAAAGAACTACTTGTAGAAACACAAACAACAATCAGGGAATAAATTTTCGTTTGCTGTACTTTTTGCTGTGCATTCATGTTTGGCAGTCCCTTAGAACACTCCAACAGTAGTCTGCCATAGTATGAGGATCCCATCTTCCTTAGTGTCGAGTTTCCATGCTTTTCAAATGTTAATGAAATTTCTCGCGTTGTTCATCTATTTTGAGGTCTATCAAATATCCCAGGTTTAATTTTTTTGTAACTTAGTCGTGGAAACTTTTGACATATGTATGTACTTGAAACAGTACGGCAAACAAGAAATACCGCGGAAAAAGAAAAGGAACGTGACGTGATAAAGAAAAATGGGTTTCGTATTTGGCATTAGTATACCTATATTATTTAAAAACGAGTAGAAAAAAAATTGTTGCCCAGTGTAATCAATACCATTCCCCCATTTTAATTAAGCACGAAATGAAAATCAATAAAAGATGTGGTAACATATTTTTTAGATCGGTTCATTATACATGTAATAAAATGAAAAAGTTTTTAGTAAAATATCCAATGAAGACTGCTCCCTTCTAAAATTTATATCCTATTACATCCAAATCTGATTCCTATAAATCTCGCAGCGAAATAAAAGTACGTATTCATGTCACCGTTTTCCAAAAAGTTAAGCTTTATATTTGGCCCATAACTTTCAGGTAAACGTATTCAAATCTCCGAAACGTAACGGTTTAATGCCGTACTGAGTACACATAAAGGTATCAAGAGATTTTCTGATCGTCCTTGGCTCTTTCTCCTTTTGAAATATATATGTACCCATACGTATATACACGCGCCGGAAAAAAGAGAATGTTTTTAGATTAGTTATGTATGTATAAGTTAAAACCCATAGAAGTTGGATAAAATTTATTGCGCGGGACGTAGTCGGACGCGCGGAAACCGACAGAAAAGTGGGGTGGAAAATGGTGAATACTTTTCGTTTTATATGCAAAAAAAAGTTATTTCCGCGTATCCTCTATAAACCGGAATTATTTACCCTTACGTGATAAACTTACGTAGAGTATAAAATTTAAATGAAACTTTTTTTCTATTTACTCGATTTCTACAAATACCGGTACAGGATTTATAGCAGCTTACATACGTCAATGGTTTAAATGGTGGTAAGGTAGGTGATTTTAATTTATAAATTCCAGGAATTTGAAATAGGTTAATACTTTACTGTTTTCTAAAATTTAATAGGCACAGCTTTCAGTTTTTTGCTTGTAATATATTATTGCGGAATAAATAGGCAAAGTAACTAAATCCGTTTTAAATGGTGTTGTTACTAAAAATGCATTATCAAGTACTCCGTGACACAAACCTAGAAAATAGCGTAATGAATATTACCTAGGAGTTACGGTCTCTAGTTTGGTTATAATATGCACGCAAGTTACTTAAAATAATAAAATTAATTTCTCTACTTTAAACTGACAAGGAAGTGTATTTTTTATGTGAGATGTAAGTGACAGTGCCTATAAATAATAAGAATTTAAGAGCTTACACACCAGGCTTTGCCTAAACGAAACCTATTTACTTTCTTAAAGGAAGAAAGGCGTTGGTGTTTTAACATTAGTCAGGGCAATATGCAACTAAATATAAAACTCAGATTGAGATTCACAATACCACTTTGAGTAATTTGGAACAATTTTTTAAAGAGCACAAAAAATTATGTATTTTAAACGTTTGTTTTGCCTCTGTGATACTTCTGATGCTTTTTTTCTTTTGCATCTGTATTAATTTTGTAGTCCTTTTCCGGAGTGGAAAGTGTGCTATCTTTCTTTTAATTCTCGATATCGCTTTCACTTATTATTCCAGTCTTGGCCTGATGATGTGCAAATATGCACGTGTTTGAGACTGCGTTTTCTTTCCATTTTCTATACATTTACGTTAGTTTGAATTGTTATGAGTAAATGTTGAACTCAGAGGACACCGGACCATTAAACATCAACAGCTTATACTAATTTACCTCTTTTATTTAGGTCTGTTCAAGTGCAACATCAATAGATCAATTATTACATTAATCAATTATTTACTGATTCCAACAAATACTTAGCTTCCTTTATACAATATTGTATATCTTTCTTATAGTATGCAAAGATTCTAGTTACTTTTCTCTTTTAGCTGAAAATTGTTTACTGCTACTTGCTTTATTTTTAGAATGTAATGACACCATCTGCTCCTCACCAAGGAATTAAATACACATTACCGTTCCTTTATATCAATTTTACCTGGTAAATGATACCGTATACACTCCCATCTAATACAGAACATTTATATTAAAGGATTTAATGCAGTTAAATTTCTGGACATACTTCTTCCATTTGTAACTATATTATACAATAATTAACTTGTTGTTAATTACGTTATTAGGATTTCCATTATAGCGGGTCATTATTTATATGACAGCGTAGATAACCGCCAATTGCATGTAAAGGAACTTGATAATATCATTTGGTATTGATTGCTTTGTCGATAAGAATTTGCTGCAATGTAATTATGCATACGATCATTGAAATTGTAATAATAAAAATAAACTTATTTCCCCAGGTAACCCTCATATATACACCTAGCGGAATTTATAGAGTTTGGTATAATTTTGTAGTTTCCGTGTAAACATTTATTAACGGTAAAAGTTCAGAATTACCTAGATTTGCATTTCTGGACATAACGAAACAGAGGTATTATTTTGTCGATGTAGCTACTGATAAGTAAAGGCACTTGCCTTAACATAAACGTAGTATATAAATACAAACGAAATTTCTATAGTTATACAGAGTTAGTAGACATTTCACGTAGTGAGGCATTGCCGTCCAGAACAAGCTATATTCTAAACGTGTTAAAAATTATTTCGTAAATTTATTTCTAAATATACATAATATCACTATACCACCGACTAGTTTATAAATATACTGAGATGTAAAATATTGTCAGAAAAGAAACCAACTCAAATAAATTGTTAAGAGAGGCAGGCCTTTCAAATCGAACTATTGCTAGGAGAATTGGAAAATAACTTACAATATACTTTTTATGAAATTTTATGAAACATAGTTATTCCTATCGCAAAGAACGCGATAATGGAAAAACTTTTTGAAATTTTAAGTGTACAGGAAATCAAATCTAATTTACATTTGCTGTCAACTAAAAGATGTATATAACATTTGCTCTCGCAGTTAAGTTTTTCAATAGAAAAAAAGGGCTTTCGAGTCATCACTAATTGAAGTTTGTGCAAGATCGTATGGGGTCGTATTATCATTGGAAGAATGTGATATTTTTTAACCAGAAAAAATATAACTTATACAGTCCTGGCAGTTTAAGATACTAGCAGCACAATTTGCACAGGAATATTAGCGTGGTAATGCGTTGAAATTTTGGCGGCGGTGCTGTTGTGGTTTTGGGAGTTCATACGCCTAGTAATAAAGTACCTATACGTTTTGTTTCTACAGGAATTAATTTTTGAAAATAATTTTAATAGATTCTGGGGAACAAATGCCGTTGCAAGGCTGAATATTTGAACAATTTATCGCTACTGTCTATACCTCTAAACAAACAAAGGAAAAAACTTCTTACAATCATTAGCTCGTTCAGGCGACTTGAAATTCCTACTTCAGCGCTGACAAAATAATCAGTATGAACAAATGGATTTTTTAAGTTATTTGAAGATCCGATACACATCTCTTTAGCATAAGTAGAATCTGAAATTTCTTTATTTGCTGGTGATAAACTTATGAAAATTTCGTTATTTAAAATATTTTCATTAAAAAATTAAACAATTTTTTTAATGTTGTCTTGGCTTTCATGTTCTTTCTATATAGCTTAATATTAACTTAAATGCCGAAAATATTAATGAGGAAGAAGTTTAGTATTCCACGATTTATGTGGAATGGTAGAAATTTCGCTGAGTGTATAGTGACCGCTTTAGAGTTTGTTCGAATCTTTTATTACTGGTGTTTTCAAAAATATAATTATACTACAAAAAGTAAGCCCAAGTCAAAGCAGGCAGGTCTTACTTTTAAGAGATTGTGATATCAGTCAAATATTATCATCATGTGTAATAATCAAAACAAAAATAATTTCTTCAAAATTTGTCAAGAGAAATCACGTTTATCACTTTTCACTTTTTTTATAAATTGTATATTTCGCAAAAATTAGAATTTAAGAAACCAACATTTTTGAAGATAAAAAATATTTGTATAGTTAAATTCTTGTAATTCGATATGGAAACAATCTTGATACATTCTAAAACTTATCCCATGTTGAAGTGCAATAACTTGCCACTGGATTGGTGCAATAATATCATTAAAGTAACAATTTCAAGCCTGTATAATTGTTATTTTGTCTTCTTTCAAATATAGATTTATATTTGTATTTATATATTGCTACTGAAATACTATATCATTACTATTACACTCTAGTCGTAGATATCAATTTTCGGTGTTAAATCTACAAGCAGTAGAATTATAAGGTTATGTATCACTACAAAGTATTACTTTGTGCTCACATGACTGTTGAAAGTTACGTCATATGCTTCCGTTGGATGATGTAGACCGAGAAAGGCATCAATTGTAAATATATTCATCACTAGTGTACGCTAAAAGGTATATTAAGGGAGTAGAGTTTACCGCATAGCTTTGGAGAACCTTATCAATATTCACAGTCTAATGAAATGTAGACAAAATGCGAGGATCAGTCAATATCTTAAATACAGTCATTTAAGTGAAAAAATTGGGTTTAGTGCTATTTTGCATACCTTTTTCTATAATCCACTGCGGTAGTAACTTCATGTGTCAATAAGTGACAAAACTGCAGTCTCCGGCAAAATGGCCGATATCGATATTTGTATTGGACAGCGTTCTGTGATTGAATTCTTGAAAGCAGAAGGTGAAACGCCCGTTCACACTCATGAAAGTTGAAAAATGTCTACGGTTATGCAACAGTGAATGTCAGCATTGTTAGATGATGAGTTCCTCGCTGTAACGAAATTGAGGGATAAAAACTGTTGGCTGACGAAAAGCGGAGCGGCAGGCCATTGACAGCAGTGATTCCGTGCAACATTCAACGAGTCGATATCATTCGAGGTAACTGCCGGATAACTGGGGCATTCAAAGGCTTGTAGAAAGTGGGCACCAAGAATATTAACCGATCAGAATAATAAAAAAAACAAGACAAACAATAGCGCCACAATACTTGTAGCACTTCCGTTTAGATAGAGATGCGCTTTTGAAAAAGTTATGAACAGAGACGAAACATGAGTTTATTTTGTTGAACCTGAATCAAAGGGGCAGTCAGTAGAATGGTATCATACCAACTCACCGAAGACGAAAAAGATCAAAGTTGAGCGATCGACAGGGAAAGTTATGGCGACAGAGTTCTGCGATGCAGCGGATGTGATTATGGGATGCACAATAAATTCTGTCTAATGCGTTACAACCCTCACCAAAGCTTAAAGTACGTCTCTTATGGGGAGTTCGCTTAACAAAAGCTATGGTTATTCTTTTGCATGATAATCCAAAATCACACACCAGTCATCACACCGCTGAAGAGATTCTAAAATCCCCCAAAGGGCCCTTACCTGGTACCATCAGATTTCCATTTTTTCGAGCTACTGAATGAAGCTTATCGTGGGATTCTGTTTGAAGAAGAAGAGGCTGTGAAAACGTCCGTCAATGGCTTAAGAAGTAAGATTGTACCTTTTACCACATGCTGCACACATGGAATCACATGCGTTTGCTAAAAGATGGAGCAGAACTGTGGAAATAGTTCGAGATTATGCTTTAAAGTGACAAATTAATCATTAATATTGCGGTTTTCAACCTATGTAATTGCGTGTTAATATCTTGACAATTAAAAGGAAAAAGCTTTGATTCACCCTCGTAGTGGGAATTTTTGGTGTTAATTTCTACATACGGTTTTGTTCTGTGTGCAAATGGTATGGTTCCTTGTTATAAATTTAAACTATAATTGAATAAGGCAACCTTAATAGTCCGCTTTTAATGGGTTCGTAAATTTGCGACATGGTGATTTCCTGTTACCGTAACTAGTTCCAAAGCCATGCACTTGATTTTTAAGAAGACGAACTTGAAATTATTGGCGAGCAATTTTACTTTTTCCTAATTGCGTCCAAATGTAAATGCAACGAAACGAAACTGAACGCATACAGTACGAAAAGAAATGGGAGCTGCACGTAGCGTGCAATTCACTTGCAAATGCAACTCGCAAAATGTAAATAAACAGATGTAAATGTAAATTAGGTGAACCGGCTAATTCGTTTGCGAGCAGGTCGCGAAATAGATACTGGCAACACTGCAGCAGTACCCAGTACATTGCACTAGTTTTCCTACCCTATACGGTTCGTGTGGATAACACAGGTTATCAAGTTGTGCAGTTCTGTGATCGCTCGCCATGTGCGAGACTCCGAGTAAGCTACAATTTCCGGCTAAGTAGACGACATGTGGTTCCGCATCCAAGTTTTAGACTCGATGGAAGTATTTATTGTCTTTTCGCTCTCTTTCCCGCTTCCGTTATCTTTTTCTTGCGCATGCATCTCAATAGGGAGTTATCGATTTAACTGTTCTGCAATTTCAAATTTGATGTATATGTATACGTGATGTATATGTATACTAAGATTCTACTAGTAACACACTTCAATACAATTTTATGAAATTGCAGGAAATTCGTTTATAAAAACTTTTAAAAGGAAGTTAGAAATCGTCTGTGTTTACATATTTCGATACTGAAATATTTGGGACCAGAAAAATAAATTTAGTTTGAGTTCTTTGGAAATGTCCAATGCATGAGACTGACCAGGAATTGGCATATCTGGATCTGTTCAAGCTTTCTCACGTACAGCTGCAACATTCTTTTCACTCCATGCTTTTGTAAGCAAGAGAATGTTATGAAGCGATTAACTTGATTCAATTTTTTCTACAAGACGTTTAACTCTTCTTCGAGAGGAATAACAATAAACCACTGGGACCAATGCACATAAGGTAGTCGCGACTGGACGTGAATCTTGTTAAAACATATGAATAATTTGTAAATTTATTGAAGCGTGTATAGTTCACCGATTAATTCGTAGGTGTAAAATTATTTTACACGAAAAGATACACAGAACGGTGGTAAGACGCTTTTTTTTATAAAACCTTCGAAGTTAAACGTATTTATTTAAATTAGTAAACTATCACAGCTTTATCTTAATAAGCTATGCAGATTGTATTTATGAAACAATAAGTAGGAGAATAATTGCAAAGAAAGACGCAGATGTGAACGCTCTCAACATTGAATTTAAAAAATGAAGAGAGAAATTCGTGTTAATTTCCCTTTTGGTACTTCAAATCGTAAGCATTTCGTTAAATCTTTTTACAAGGTACTATAAAATTGCTCATTTTAGATTGCCATTTAAGGTTTTACGGTTTACATAGCGTAGCAAGCTAAAGCGGCAGGTGTTTATGTATGAAAATTGCATTCTAAGTTGGTTTCATTTTCTTAATAAAAATAGAAAGTTGAACAAAGTGTAAATTTAAGAACAAATTCTTGTCTTCGTTAACTTGCCTCTTTACTTAACCTTCATTTTCAGAAAATCCGTAAAGTTGTGCAGCCAAACATTACTTCAAAAATTACTATAGCTAACGCATCCGGGACATAGACACTCATTTTGGAAAAGGGAATATGAAAGTTCCATAGTAACCCAGAAAGTATGTGGGTTCATTTGAATATTGTATTTTGCAGGTACCCGCGTGGCATTCTCGCGTTCTAATTGTCCTAACTGTCTTTCCCCATTGTTGTAATTCTTGCGCGTTATTAACTTACTCTACTAATTATTAATTTAATCTGTACAGAATAGAAAACACCCAAGGAAATCTCATCTAATTGTGATGGGTATACTCAGTAAGCTTGACAAACTGCTGAAGACTCAAGTAAATATTGGATTAAAGTCTATGGAGGAATTAAGCCAAATATTGTTGCGTACGGTCTAGCAAAAGAATCCATTCATTTACCGACAATTAGTGACATAGTTCTTCCAACAGCGGATCTTCTTATCTTATCTATAAACGTCGACATTTGAGACAAGAATGGTAACATTGTTGGAAATCCTCACGTTCATGGGCATATTTGACAGAAACAACATAAATACGTAGGCTTCCACGGCTAGAGCTTGTAATAAACGAACTACTTCCGGAATTGGACCATGTCATGATGAGATATATATAAGAAGAAATAAGAGTAAGAGGAGAAAGAAAAATAAGAAGAAAAAGAGATAAAAAGAAAAAGAAAAAATAAAAGAGAAAAAATGATAAAAGGTGGGGGGATGTGAAATAGAAAGAAAAGTGAAAAGAATAAGAGAAGGAAATAGAGTCAGCAGAGGGGAGGGGTACGAGAGCAAAAAGGAAAATGATAGAGACCAGGAGATCTCGACTTTTCGGAAGGTTTTCGCCTCTAGCGCGGTCAATACGCCTTCTGCCAAAGTGGTTGCACCTCTAGCGTGATTTACACGTCGAGTTACCGTGTCACTTTGGTTTCCCCTATTCTCCTGAAGAAGCCTCCTACGACGGAGATCCCACCTTTCTCTTTTGGTCTCTTTCTTTTTCCTTTTCTCTCACGTCCCCCTCCCCCTCTGTCACTATTTCCTTCTCTTATTCTTTTCACCTTTCTTTCTATTTCACGTCCCCCCACCTTTTATCATTTTTTTCCTTTTTTTCTTTCCTTCCCTTTTTTCTTTTTATCTCTTTTTCTTCTTATTTTTCTTTCTCCTCTTACTCTTATTTCTTTTTATATATATCTCATCATGGCACGGTTCAATTCCGGAAGTAGTTCGTTTATTATAAACGACATAGTTTATTGGGATTTTATTACTCGGTGGTCGTTAGATTAAAGTTGTACCATGATCAGTTCCCAGTTCGTCTCCATAAAGTTGGAGTACTTGATTTACCTTCTTCTACATGCAGAGATCCATTAGAATACCTAAATCATCTTTTCTTAGAATGTTCCAAATATGCACATCACAGAAAGTTGCTTCGAGATGAGCTAATTTATGCTAGAGTTAGTGGGTTTACCATGGTTATTCGTACCCAATAAGAGAATCGCAAAATTGTTTATGACGATGTTATGAAATTTACAAAAAACACACAAGTTACAATCTAATTTATGTAATTTAGGTGTTGGATATCCTTGCTTGCCTTGTTTCCTTTTACCATTGGTCGTTTTCCAAGTTATTCTAACAGACCGCCTTACCACTGTCTTCTTTTGCGCTTTGTACATATATCATTATCTACGTAAGGATAAAAAACCACCATTGGTTAACACAGTGAAAAGGTATGTCGGTGAATTTCTCAATTTATTTAAAAATGGTAGTAAAATTATATGTAGAGCTTGCTATAAATCATTGATGTGTTAAGACAAAAGCGACTGTAAAGGAGAAGCAAGTAATTTAAATCACAGCAATAAGAAATGTGGCGTGCCACGCGAGAGACCACTTAATATTCGATCTACTGTTTATGTTTGTTGCTTATGGTTTGCAACTGGATAAAGAATTTTTTCGAGACTTGCTGAATAAATACAATTCCAAGTGGAAACTACTGTCTCGGCTGCCTACTACCTATATGCGAACAAATCGAAAAGACTGACATAAAAGATAAGGAGCTGTGGTTATGTGTTGACGAAACGACAGATTGAAGAAATAATTCTATTATAGATGTTGTAGTACACGTACTGGTGTCACTTAAACCAACATTTCGGATCTTATTCATGTTCCTCTATATGGTACCACTAATTTCTGGAGGTACTAAAGAGAAAAAGATGTATACACTTGAATGTACCACCTACGCTGCTGCGTTCTGTTTCGCATAGCGAATGACCCCATTTCAGAATCTCCGCCAGATTTCTCTATTAGAGGAGAAGGAGGATCGCCATGCTTAACCAAATTCGCCTCAACTATCAAGGTCAGTGGATGGTGGCTCGATTGAGGATGAGTTTTCGTGGTTTGATGATAATCTACGCCATCTACCTAAAAGTAAAGCGGAACTGCTGGCCTAAATACTGCGGTAGTGGAATCTTCTTGAAGAAAATGTTCGAGCGACTTCATATCGTCATCTGTTCGTCGAATCTTTCTTTGAAAATGCAGAAAAGTGTGGTCCGCTGTGATATTGATAGTCCGCTAGAAGAACTCGGCATGGTGGCTGTTTATAGACGCTTTAAACTAAGCCTTAGGGGCATATTTACTGAATAACAGGAATCGTATCTATTGGATTTGCTATTCATTTGAAGGAGACTTACGACAAGCTAATGCAGTCATCGGAGAAGACTATCGCGGTAAGTATGGTTGGAAGACCTGTGTTGACCTGCTGTTTCTGTGTTGATTGCTTTGAAGTAGATATTGTATGTGCAAAGCGCTGTTGTTTTTTGCCTATGGGACAGCGATTTCCACTGTACTGAAAAGGAAGAAACCAATGTATGGCACTGACTATTAGTAGAACCGCAGAAAGTCATCATTTCTCCTTTATACATCAAACTCGGCTTTATGAAAGATTTATTAAAAGCTACGGATATGAACGGAGTAGTATTCAAGTACCTGTCTTCCTCGTCTCAGTGAAGTCAAAATTAAGCAAAGTGATCTCAGATTAAACAACTCCTCAGATATTCGAAGTTTGGGAATCTTCTTCAAAGTAAAGAAACATAGACTTGGAATGAGTTTTGTCAAGTGGTGGCGAACTTCCTAGGGAATAACAAGGCCGATAACTGCGAAAAACTGATTGACGATATATTGACTTCATTTCCTGAATTTGGCTGCAATATGTTCTTAAAGATTTACTTTTTTTGACTCGTACTTCAAATTCTTACCTGATGATTGCGGACAGGTCAGTGCATTTTCATAACGGCATTGTCGAGATGGAGCAATAATACCAGGGCAAATGGTCCGCCTTAATGTTGGATGACTATTGTTAAACTTTCATGGGAGATACTTCCATTGTCGATTACAAACAACAGGCCAAAAGAGAGTGAATATCTGAAGCAAATTAAAGCACTTTTAACATGTACTATGTTTATATACATATGAATTCTTTACGCAAGAATGAATACATATTACGAGGGAATCGTTGTATATTCAGCTTTCCCTTAGTCATATTCATTTCATGTCTTAAGCATGAATATAGCAATATCAGAGTTTGCCTCTGCGAGTGATTTATCGGGCCAGCCTAGCCTTAAACAAAAACTAAAGTAGATCCTGCTAAATGAAGACGTCAGTTTTACTAATTTTATTAAAATATAATAATAAGAATTGTATTACTAAGATATAAAACGAGTAGCTAGTTACACTTACCTAATCGAAATCCCAACTTATCTTAACGCTTTTAAAAGACTTTCTTTTTTAAGTTGAAATTAGTTTTCGTAGTATGATGTCAATGGCTCAATATCAATCTTTCGATTGTTTACAATATTATCTTCAAGTTATTGATAATATCTATCTTGTTATATCTAATTAAAATAAATACATTATTTGTAAATTCAGTTTTTATTATTATGCTGGTTATAATAAGAATTATATTATCCTAGCTGTGACAAGAATTATTAATCATTAGATATGTACATATTTAAATCCAGTATTAACAAAGTTTAAAATACTAATAACAATGAATAGATTAAACACATCCACGTCGAGATATTGTATAATTGGTGAGTGTTATATAGCGAACAGGATAAAATTTTTGGCGAACATTTTTAATTAAAACGCTACGAATATACCTATGCTACCCCGTTCGTACTAACAAACTATTGTACTTTTTAATGAAATAATATTCACGGCAGTAATTCCATTTAGTGAGAACGGACATGGTGGTGAATTTTAATGTCCGAAAATTTCCATAGTATGCTTTTATGTACATTTTCAATTTTCGAATGAAGCATAATGGAACATTATTGAGACATATTTAAGACCATACTGTAAGATGAATACAGAAATACTTGCAATTTACTTATGGGAACTAACAGATAGCATTACCTACTAATTCATTTGCTTACTTTCAGCGACATCATGAATGTTTGCAAACTTACTTGGGTGCTTACTTTGCTTTCAAAGAACTTTGTTCTGGTGTTCATGTTACAGTTGCACACTAACGGCAACTTATAAACTGTTCTTAGCATTCACGACATGCTTGCTTGCAACTAAATAGTCTTATCTACAAACTTGCAGAGTAAACTTCTTATTTGTGGCAGTATGTAAGAATATAGTGAAATTACGTATGTACATACACATATGTGCATCAATTACAATCTTTTGGAAGTAATGCAAATTTAATTTAACTCTTTTTTAGTAACGTTAATTGTTTCAACAACAAATACTGTTGGACAGAGATTATTGAATTAATTAAAGGTGTTGATTAGCTTAAAAGAATTTAGTATAATATTATTAAAACAATTATGCATCGGTAACATTTTTTTTTAAATTCTCCAAATAGATTAGCACTTTAAACTTTTCGTCGTGCAATAATAAAGTAGGAATTACCATTCATGCATATTATTAGTAGACCCGTTCGATTTTGCCATCAGGGCAGCGGCGCCGAATGTGTGACAATAAGCGCAGAGTCAGTGTCAGTAGCGAATCAGTGAATCGAGTTTTGCAGTAGTTGTTAAGCTGTTAATGGTACACTTTGTATCTTGACTCCAGTTTTGCGTTGCAAAGTTCTAAGTAATTGTGGCGAGCGAGCGCCAAAATAAAAAACGAGCGCCTGCTAATGTATGTGGTTGAAGAAATTGAAGAATGCTATTCAAGCTTAATCAAATCTATATCATATACAAAAGCAGCATTTCTCAACTCTCTAAACGTATTCGAGACCTTTACGTGTAATTGGATTAAGCAAAAATACATCATAGTATCCTTTAAGGGGCATCCATCTTTGTAGCACAAGAATGATTTTATGATTGAAGGAAATTTCAAATATATTTTAATATACTCCAATAAACATATTTGAAATTTGTATTAAGCTGATATGGTAAAAGGAATTGTATTTTTGGAAAGAAATTACAGGATGGTAGCTTAATACCTAAAATAATAGCTTAATATTATTATTATAATAATTCGATTTGGCATGGGTTCAATTAAGCTCCGTATATAAGCTTGCTCTACGTTCTCCCACTCCTCACGGAATTCTCTAATCCTTGGAACTCTACTGGGGCAACATGTTGGGTCCGTACCATTCTGCGAAGGTAGAGCCACACATTCTCGGTACGAATCATGTCTTGACTTACGGCAAATCAATCTAAAACTGGAATACCAACCTCATCAAGATATTCCCGGACGATTATAGCTGCATGTAGTCGTGTATTATCGTGCATTAACAAGAATTCGTTGCCTATTACTGGTGGGTATGACAGTACATGGTCTTGCAAAATATCTGTTATATACCTGTGGGGAATCATTGTACCTCTGTTCACTGATACTAACTCTAAACGGACCGCTAAACAGATGCCTCCCTAAACCACCAAATTAGGCGCAGATTTGCATTGGGAATAGCGCTCACCGTACTGTTTGTACAATGGAACCAAAATGGCAACAAAACACTTATATGTATTGTACAAGCTGCTGTCAAGGGAAAGAAAAATAAGAAGGCGGGATATCGACATTTCGCCTCTCTTGTGGGAGACTTCTTCAGGAGAAGAAAACAGGGGATCTAAAGTGGCATGGTAACACGACGTGTAAACTCCACTACAGCTAAAACCACTTTGGAAGAAGGTCGCGATAACTAGATGTGTTAATCACGCTGGAGGCGAAAACATTCAGACCTGTACCGCAAAATATGGGGATTTATATAAGTTGGGACCGCTACGCTTGAACGGTTGTTTCAGTGGAGAGCGACGAGGCTCGCAGGAGCGGTTTCCATATCGCGGATGTATGATATCCGTCCTCCCTATTTTATCGGGGTGTTTTCGGATCTCCATTGCCTCCCTGAATTTTGTACCAAAAAAAATAAGGATATTACACGATGACCGAAGTTTCTTCAAATAGAATGTTGTCTGGAACGGCCTTTTTCAAGATGGTACTCGGGTACCGCAGACCAATATACGTGTCCAGATTTGTGCTCCTTAATGTGGGCGACGACCAAGGAATTTGCAACACTTGACTTGATGATGAAGGGAATTGGCATAAAGATATCGATTAGTGTGCGTGAGTTTTCGATAGAGTGAATTACCTAGATTACCAACATCGGGGAAAGAAATTACACTGCTCTTTTCAACTTCTTTGGTGAACTTTATTTCGGAATGTTGGCTATTGAGATGAGCAGGGAAACTATATAAGGTGTCCCTGCGACATTTTTTTAACTCCGCACATTTAGTTGAACTTACCTCCGAAATTGCTACACTCACTAGATCTTTCTTAATTTTAAGCGATATTGGTTTACTTCGAGGACACACTTTTCTCCAAACTTTTCTTTATATACATCAATGATTAATTTCTTTTGCGATTACCATTTGATGCGTTGGTGATATTATTTTGCTTTCTATTTGCAATGAAGAACAGAGCGGAGTGCTAGAAAAATTGTCCAAAATATACACACTAAAATTCATAAATACATTTCGGATAACAAGATAACTAGAGTTAACTAGATTGCTAGTATCTAATTTTATTTTAGTTGAGAAAGGATATGGTTATTTAGAGAATGTAGGCACATATATTCAATTCACATTTCCAACGACATATAAATCAATTTATCGTCATCCGTTAATTAAAAATTTCCAAAATCTACTTCTCGCAAAACAATACTCCGACATTTGTAGCGAAAATAATGAGTTTTCCTGTGTACCCAGCTTGTAATCAATCCGCCTGTTGTATTTTAAAGTGCTACGTTTCGTTGTTATACCGGTTGTGTCCGATAATTAAATTTTTAACAGGCAAATCTCGTCAGTCCTCCCTTTTTTCGCACGTCCTGCGCCAAAACCAAAACAGATATGGATACTAATGATGGCCAAGTGTATAGCGGACATGCGAGAATTTAATTTTAACTTTCTGATAATGCCAGAAAAGAAAAAAAGGAAGCATGTGTTTCTAATATTAATGCTCTCTGTGTCAGCATTTGCATGCATTCCGGACTCATGCATTTAGGAAATGTAATTTTATTTGTCGTGTAGTTTCTGGGTAAAATTTGATGAACATAATTAAACTACAAGATATATGTGTCTGTAGGTACATTTGCATTGTGATAATTGTAAAACGATATTAAAGCCTCGGACCCAATAGGTTTCTAACTTTTCATATTATAACAGTTTGTTAACTTAACAAAATAAATAGTTTTTTGAAGGTTTATGTACATGGTAATGGAAAGAAGAATATATCTAAACGTTGAAAAAAGACGTTTTCTGAAATTATTATTTCTTATTATTCTTCCTAAAATGTTCTGCTTCGACTCCAACGCATTCGGTGACTTATAAAAAAATCATATATTTTAATCAATTCAGCATTCCCTCGTCAGTAATTGTTACTGTTTGCAGTATAGTAAAGCAATGATATCCATTGATCAAAATAATTCGCCTTTATTTCATAAAAACAATAACGAAAAAATGGTTGAGTGTAGGCTTTCACGACCGTAAACATTTCTGCAATGAAAAAATGCCTTTTAACTTTAAAATTTGCTAACACGTAGCTGTTTGAATAAATTTTAATGTGATCTTCTTGTGAAATTATAAATAAAATGTTGGTTAATTTTGCGAAATAATTCTTACAAAAAGATTAACACGATGTACAATTCCCACGAATAGTTAACAACATTCAGTATGCTGACAGCAACAATTCCCGTAAGATTGCAAGCGCGTTTCATTGAGTTACTCTTTGAAAAATTGGCAGGTCATTCCATTCTTTCTATACCAGTTTCGTTAAACAAACTGTTCATTATATTTGGTTGACGGAGACAAGCATTTCGTTCAAAAAATTGTCCACCTGCTGCCACAGCAAAACAATGGATCGCAGGACCTCGTGCAAGTATCTCTGATCAGCAAGAGCTCCATTTTTTTATGGATATGTTTCATTAATCTTGACATTTCTATCGCTTTTTTCCAGGAAATTTACGTTAAAATCACCAGCAATTAGTGCCGTTCAGTTCTTTACGGTTGCTTTTCCAGTAAGATTCTAAAAGCAGTACAAAATCTCTCAAAATAACTTGCACAATTCTGTGGAACATTCAATTGGAACAACGAATTGATGTCCAGTTTCTTGGACTTCATTTTATCACATTTAGTATTTGGTGTTGTAAATACAAAACTAGGCGCCTTTCTCAAATATAAGCGAAATACATCAAAATTAAGTTTAGCTTTGATAAAGTTAAGCTCAATCAAAAGTTCATGGTGGGGCGAAAAGGTTTGCATAGAAACAATGTTTCGCAAAGAATAATTATTTTATTTCATAATCTGTGTTTTGTGTGTACCGAGCTAAAATCAAGGATGTCTGGACTGTATTGAACTGGTTGCTCCAACTAGTATTATTACTATTACTATTATAACACTAATTTCCTTTAATAATTAGATTTCAAGGGACCAGAGAAATACACAATTAAATTGATTGCGTCGTTTTAACACCTTTTATTTGTTAAGTACTAAATTACACAAACACTTGTTTTATATATTTCTCAATATATCCACGAAAACTACACGAAGCGACTTAAATTACTAAAACTCAACTCTAGCTGTGTTTCTAGAATTTAATGGCCGCTTTTATAAGCCCGTAGAAAGTAGGAAATAATATATTAATTACATTGAGATAAGGAATTTCCCTTTAAGGTGATTATACTCTATTTTTTAATTCGGAGGAGTAATTTTTGTCCCTAAATTTGCGCTGTAATAATAATTACGTAATAACTAAAACTTGTATGAGATCCTTGCCAGTTCTAAACTGCCGCCAAAAAGTAACTTTCAAAAATTCCATTGTGTCAACGCGTCTTATCATTTTACTCCACCGAATTAAAAAATAGAGTATAAAGGCCTTCGAAATATGAATAGAACTTAGACTTAAATGAATACTAGTAATGCATTCTTATCCTAATTGTTGAGAAACACAGGCAAACTAACAACTTTAAATTACACGACTTTCAGATTTAAAATAAATTAGTTGAATGCAATTGATAAAGAGACTCATAATATATTCGGATAGATATTTAGGATTATTAGAAATAAGTGGGTATAGGTAAATACATTTGAAAGTAGAAAATTTGAATGCTATAGAACGAAATTACGCGGTATTACTGAAATTATTTCGTCGAAGACGAAACAATCTGCAGTGGAAATTTCCTACTTCTGTAATATTTTTAATGAATAATGAAGATATTTAAAATATAGGTACAAGGAAAGAAAATGGGACCAATCTCATAGTATCTCAAATGATTTAATCAATCAGTGGCTACCGGTTTCGTGGACATTTGCACATCGTCAGGCGAAGACACTCCAGACATACACAAGAAACTAACATATTTTTGATTTGTTGTGTACGTCCTTTTGCAATTTTAATTTGTGGTTTTTTTAAAGTCGTTTTGCTGCCATGATGCTGCTGATGTGGTTTTTGCACCTGTTTTGATTCTGTAGCCCTTTTCTGGAGTGTCTTAGCCTGATGATGTGCAAATGTGCACGAAACCGGTAGCCATTGATTGATTATCTTTTTGGATACTGTGAGACTGGTCCCGCTTTCTTCCCTTTTTCTTATATTTTGATATGGAGTCACATCAAGTCAACAAGGTTTCCTTAAAAAGTTATAATTTTAATCAGATTTCTTAAATATAAAAAATCTCAGTTCTTACGATGTCGTAAAATAAACCCAAAAAACTTTACTCTTACACATGCATTAACTATTTATCCATTTCTGATGAATTTCTACATACACTTATATATCTGTATACACCGTCTGACATACTAATCCAATAATATTAGGAATCTCTAAATATTATAAGTGCCACGTATGTATATTCCAAACTGGATTGACAAAATAAGGCCAACCGTATTGATGTTGCTACGTGTAACGGAATGAATATGTGCAGCTACATATTTATAAAACGTCGTCTTCAAGGGTGGCGTTTCGAGGCTGCCAGTCTCGAAGAAATGATCAAAGTTGTCGGAGGAAACGTCCGGAAAATAAACCTAGGAGTATATTTTTAGATGCGAGGAGTTGGTCGCTACTACACGTGCCGGTTCACCTTTTGAGCAAAGGAGCATAGAAATTTAATAGAAGCGTCACGCCGTCACATACACTCCGCTAGTTTTATGGTATAAGTGGACATACGTATATAAACAGTGGCAGGACATTGCCCTTTGCGGGAGGGTTGCGGTTTGGAAATTTTAATTTGCGTGGAAGATAAAATCGTTAACCTCGGTTTCATTATTTCAAAAATGCCAAAAATGATTTAATGATGTATTTAATGTTAGTAGCAATAATTTTGAATTATGCTTGAATAATGTAATCGTTTTTGCTACAACACTTTATTATTATATGAGCTTAAATATAATTGTAAAAGGTAAGGAGGAATGTTATTGCCTGTCAAGAGGGTATAAAGCAATTGCCTTGTGCAGAAGGGTTAATTTAGTTTAGTTAGTAGTACCACTGAAACGTAAACAAAATATAAGCAGCCGGTTTTTTCAGGACAAATCGAGTTTATTTTTTAGACAGTAATGACGTTACTGTTTCAACAATAATACATACAATGTACAGTCAAAGCCTGTCTTGACTGTGACGACAGCATTATTGTACAATGAGATAACTTATTCTATTTCATTTACCTGATAAATAAGGACGTCCTGATGTAAAGAAAAAAGAATATATATATATGACAAGTTATTAATCCAATGCCTTCAATATTTCTATGTTATAACCTTCACATTGTTGATTATCGAACGATTATGATGCTCCAAAGATCCTCATGTTATAAAGCTTTCATATATATTGTATATAATATTTTTATTTTTTCTTAGATATCGTAATAATTATTATTAACGCCTTTGTATTCTTGTAGAACTTTTTTTAACGCATTGTAGGTAATGTATGTTGTATAGATAACTCGTTTAAACTTGAAGTAGAATTAATTACACAAAGTCGTGAAATTCAATGGTTAAAATATAATAGAGGTTGAGTCAAAATTCATACTTTTTCCGATAATGTTTCTGTTTATTTCTCAACATAATTCTCTTCTGATTCGACACACCTCGCCCAATGATATTCCAACCTTATTAAGCCCTCTAAAAAGGAACATTTCCTCAAGATGCAGGGCGTGAAATCCGGGAAATAAGGCAGATGTAGCACCAATTCGTAAGACAAATCGCTCTGTTTCCCTGTTGCAACCGCGAACAACGGAGCGGAGCGGGGGGCGGGACAGCAGATGTCTTGCAAGTCCTAACAAGCTGTAGCCATGACTTTCTCTTTCGGTGGTATCGTCTTTGGTTTCTTCAAAGCACATTTACCATGTAAAACCAACTGGTGTGTAGTGAGGCATCCAAATTTCATCAGCAGTCACATATTTCCGCAGAAATTCTTTTGGATTACACTGATATATGTCTAAACATCGTTGATTCCGTTTCTATTCCACAATCAGTAAACGCGGTACCCATCGCACTAATCCATTTTTCATGCCTAAATGTTTGTGTAGGATGTTCCGTACGCGTTCGTCCAAGATATACACCATCTCAACAACATCTCTAACCTTTACTCCGCGATTGACCAATACGATAGCATGGACTTTATTGATCCTTTCTCCGGTAGTCACTTCAACGAGCTGCCACAAGCGCGGCGGGTCACTTGTGTTCGTTCGACTACATTGAAATTCAGTAAACCACTTATGAATCATAAAATGTCAAATACCAGAGCCCTCGTAACACTTTTTCAACTTCTCTTCAGTTTTCGAGATGGCCTTTTCATGGTGGAGGTAATGTCTAATTAGCTCAAAGAAAAAATACCTCTTCTTTGTTGTTGCAAATACTATTCACTTCACTCAGAAACTGTCAAAGCAAAATTAGCCTTTACAATAACGAGAAATTCATAGGCAGGCTGCTACTGGAAAGGATGCTGCTATCCAACAATGTAATCTTCTTCGCGATCGCATCTTCATTTATTGAAAAGTATCTGACTTTCTGATCCAGCCTCGTAAAACAATACGTTTTTTTCTATTCTATATTGTGTTTTACTTAGGATCTTTTCTACTGGGTGCATGTTGCAAAGCTTTCTGTAGACTACTACAGATTTATACAACATGTTTATTATAGGACCTTCTAACATCAAAATATGATCCCAAAAACATTTATTTGGTATCCTTTTGATGAATGAATTTTATAGGAGAGCACTACTGAATACACAGAAGAAAATTGTGAAGAAAGTAGGTGGATCCCTATTTATTTTTTGCTTTCATTTAAATTGTTATTGTTGTATTAATTACATTATTGGTTTTCAAGTACTTTGAATGATTTATATACCAAATGCTGCTGTTTCTATTTGGTTATTTTGAATACCTCACTTCCATCATATTTATTACACAACGTTTTAATTATTGTAAAAACCAGCATCAAGTAACTAGGTTTTCTACTCTTCAGCAAAATTTACTACTATAAATTTTTCTTCGAACTATCCCTGGTATATTGGATTGAGGTGACATCAAAACAATCTCGAAGATGAAGCTAAAAATATCTATTTTCCATCTCTCACTGATGTATTGTTCCTTCTTACTTTTCTCCTATCAGGGATAACTGGAAAGAACAAACGATAATGCATATGCATATTCGTAGCTTCCACGCCAAAGGAACGGCGTATCGTAGCGCTTCCGTAGTTTCTCCGCGTCCCCAATATTTGAACTCTGCGACGCCGAAGATGAGCTTTGGAGCGTTCCTACGTCTCTAGGGGACCGTAACATGAAATAGAATCCTTCTAACGTCTCCAACCATAACAGATACAATCAAATCTCGCTACCCAGTCACTTGTCAATAACATGCCGCGTATATACAGACGTACTGCAAACATACACGATCGTCCTTGCAAACATATATGTATATGATTTTCCTCAAATAAGGTCACTAGCATTTCAATATATGAAAATAACCTCTATAATTTTTTCTACATACTATTTTTCTTTTTCTTAATAAAACGTGATTTGTTGCTTTTTGATTCGACCAATATATTTGACTTTTATATACACATTCGATACACCTTTTTTATTTCAAATGCTACAACGTATAAGACGTATTTGTATAGCGATCACAAGAAAGTTTTGAACTAAGCAGAGAAATCGAATTTAGCGGGTTATTTATTTGGGAATACATGAGGTTTTTAATAATGGCCAGGATGCAAACAATGCTATTTTTTAAGAAGTTTTACGAGAGTTGTCAAGATAAAACATTTAGGTGTCACTAAGATTACACAAAAAATATTACAACAAAATTCCATTTAAGTTAATACTCGACCTAACTCTATTTTTCATCGTAGTCGCTGTCGTTAGCCGTGTAGCTCCCAAATTACTACTTTTACGGGTTCTTGATCGCTTTCGAAGTGTTTCACTCCCAAAAAATCACCATCATTTTCGAAAAAGGGTGAAAATTACATGGCGTCAAATCGGAACTGTAGGATGGATGCTTAAAAGGGTTGAAGCGCTACAATTCGTTCTATTGGCGCAGTCTTTTCGTGAATCAATACGATCTTAGCAGGTAATCTTCTATGCTTCTTGCTTTGAGTGGCATGTTGAAAGGTTTCATTGTAGTCTACTAACGATAGTGTTTGTTGGCATGAATTCAACAAGCAGTTTTTTTTATGATTGCTGTTGGCTTTCTCTTTTTACATATTTATGGACAACTTATCCGATGCTGTTTCATTGACTGGCCCGAGGATTCGGGAGGTTTGTACGAAACCCATATATCGCATCCTACTACAATGCGGTTGAGAAATCTTCATAGTTTCGAGTTGGAGAGTTAAGGGCTGAATACCCCTTAACTAATACATAATGGATGGAAATCATTATGCCTGATAGACTTTTTGAGGATCTAACCAGTACACATTTTTTATAATCAAGGTGCCCTGTAATCACTTTATTTAAGAGAAATCTCGAAGTTTCTGGGAAAGAATCGTATAAAGTGAAGCACGTATCTTCGCACGAACTTCGTCGTTCCTATAATGGTATACCAGTTTCTTACAGAAGATTCATTCATTACATGTTCACCACAAATTCGATTGATTTGCCTGTAGTGAATGCTGTTCATTAGAAATAGGAGATGCTTTCATATCGGTATTTATTGCACCAAATTACTAACAATAATTAAAGGTAGCATAAGAGTACAAAGCATTACTGACGCAATATGTTAATATGAATATATATAGGAGTAAAACGTATGTATATTATTCAGAAACAATTGCCCATTCATTATAATTAATTTATTTTTTAAATCCAAAACACTGAGTAGTTACATAACGCTGTTGAGCTGTGCAATTAAATTGTAAATTTATCTGGTTGCATAGGGAATTAATACTTTTCGTACCATTAGCTTTCACACATCAGAATTAAAAAATGGAGGCAATGTTAATGTTTCTTGTTTTGGGAAGAAACTGCTATAATCTTCTCATGTAGAAAATTCTTCATAACAATATTAAGCATTTATTCATTAAGTAGGTTTTTAGAGCAGCCTTAAAATTGCTTAGTGTTCGTGTTTCCTATATCCTCAGACATCTTTTTAAATACCTTTATTGCTTGAAACTTTTCGTAGATGTAGTAATGGGTAAATTACTACCGTATAATTTGTATCAATCAATTACAATTTCATTCTTTCATCGGCATTTCGGAAGATAAAATACTGTTAAAAATAAGCAGCATTTATAATTGGTTGAGTGCGATAACGCTTAAAATATTAGACAACCAACAATCCACAAGGCAAAAAGAAACAACAATCCAGGACTACCCTTATTATATATTCTACCATGATAATATTAAGAAGTAAGGTACGTACTCAGGTGATTCTTTTACTTAAGTCCATCAGTAAGAAACTCACAATTCCGCAGTAAGTGTTCTTACAAGATAGACGTAAGTTGAAACTCTGAATAATGTTATTGTTCACTAAAATATTACATAATATAGTTTAAACACGTTTCAGATTGAAATTGCAAGAATCTAATTTACCAAATTAGCTGTTAAACGTTCTTGGCTTTGTGAGTGACGCTCGTATATAAGATGATACAAGGTAGATAATCTACTGTTACCAGACTCTACTTGGAAGTCCACAAATTCTTCTGGTAAATATTGTCTATCACTAGTAATCATCGGCAAGCAAGACATATTGCTAGATATAGTATATACATAATCTTCATGTTGTTTTGAAAGATCGCCAAGTTAGAGCATTGGTCACACTCTGGGCATCTCGAAGAGACATGAATTCATGGTCATACCTAAAGCACAAAAAACATTTTGTTAATAGATCATATCGGGGTTGCAAATTCCAGTATTACTGTACCAAAAATCGAAGAAATGAAATTTTAATTGTTTCTCAAGTACAAAATTATCTAGTGCTGGTAAAAATGAATACTTGCAGAAAATCGACATTTTAAGTGACATTAGGAAGACTGTATCAATATTTTAATACAGTATCATACCATATCCTTAGCATATAAAAGGTGTGTATTTGAAAATAGACTCAGTGTCAAACCAATTTCTTTAATGAAAAATATCCTCCTATTTCTTTATTGTAACCTCAGTTTAGCTATAAAGCTAAAGTCTGTTAAACAAAGACAGCACGAATTAGATACAGAATTAATGGAAGCGTAAGTTTTAGAAGACCGTGCCTTAAGTCGTTTTTATCGTAGTGTAATTAAATATTTCAAGTACTTCATTGCTTGGCATGGGAGACCGAAATGTAGCGTATATCTTCAGTAGTGCAGGAAAGAAGACGTACGGGATACATAAAATCGCGGAAACTCTAGTTCCTCGACGCGAAACCTATATCGTTGGAAGAAAACAAGGATGTACATATACAGATACCGTTACAACGACTTCGCTATCTTTTGCTTGCTGTATTTCGCTGTGTTGCAATATATGTAAGAATATTTACCTTCGGCTTGTAAAATTGAAACTGTATAATATTCCCCTAACAAAAGGTCGTAGAATACAAAGCGTTAAGGAAACGAAGAAGGAAAGGCAAGACTTGAAGCTAACTGCATGTTGCTTTGTTTGTTCTTTCGGTTTTGCCCTTTGCGTATATACGCTTCGAGGTGATCGGAAAGTGAACATCTTTGTTTCTACTCAAACACCGAATTAGATAAAAAATTTATATATTTACGTATGACATCGTACATATTAGATATAAATTCAGGATGTATTATTTTTCTTCGAAAACAGTATTGTATCGCAACAAATAAAAATAGAACGAATAAAATTTTACTCCGATAAATTTTGTTGTTCATGTTTATTTCTTTTTGCGTAACAAGTTTTTTTCATCTGAAACTACACGGCTGTCCAACCAAATGCAACGACTCCAACTAATTCATCTCCACTGAAAGATTCACTTGAAGGATGGTTGACAATTTCGTTTAATAAAACTTGATTCCAACATTATAATAACTGAACAGTTCGTTTCTATCAACAGTTGAAAATCTATTATAGAACATGGTCGCTGTTTATCCAGATGAATATTAAGTAAGATCCTATTTTCGCTGACATGTCACTTTATAAAATCCTGTATAACATACATACATTGCACATTTGCACCAAGAAATACTTTTGAGCATATTCAAGTCAGCAGGTACCTACTCAAGCATGTTTTTGTGATTCCAGTGTGAAGTTTTATCTAACTTTGTGTAAAAATCTAGGA
The DNA here is from genome assembly GCA_023509865.1 of Trypoxylus dichotomus. NCBI lineage: Eukaryota > Metazoa > Arthropoda > Insecta > Coleoptera > Scarabaeidae > Trypoxylus > Trypoxylus dichotomus. The sequence goes on along the minus strand of CM042074.1, from coordinate 37,357,763 downwards.
TGCCTCACGATAGTAAATTTAAGAGGGTTTCAATTGCAAATATGATATATATTCTTTTGGCATTCCTTAAGCAGATAACTGATATTTTATATTTACTTCATCTTCATTTTGTTTCTTTCCCTTGTGAGTTTTTAGGAGTAGAAAATATTGATAATAAACTATGTATTGGATAGCACGGATAAAAAGTAGAAGCAAAAATAAAACATTATATACGGTAGCATGTAATTCACAACTGGCACGATATAAAGAAGTTATGATAAATTAAGTCGTGCGACTGCAAAATGTTTCCATACTAGAGAAGAACCTATCCATTAATATTTGCGCTAAACGTGTTTTAAATCTGTAACAGGGTAGATTTTTTAACACACGAGATAGGTGATTAAATATTTGGACTCTCGTGCACATCAGGCTTATTTAAGCTAAAGTTAACCTGTGAGTAGGTAGTTGTATCTTAGAATTTCGGATACTGTAATTCAGCTTGAGATTAATTTCCACATAAAGACATATAAAGATGTGTATTTCCTATTACTGACAGCAGTTTGAGTTCCTTCAGAAGGAGTCTGTTTCAAGTACTACTACAGAAACGAAAATTAATACCACACACGATTACAAATTAATGAAATAAAATGGATTCGGATGTATCAAATATTTAAAGATATCACACTATCATATAGAAAATACCTGGCAAATGCTAAATAATTTTAATAAGTTGCATTGTTTGTAGTGTCATCTAATACGTTTTTATAGTTTTGTATTTCTTTGTAATAAGGAGGAAAATATCTACGTGTAAAATATAAAATATGTTCAGTGATGTTTTTCTTATGGATGGAGTGGAAAATTTAGTAGGCATTGAAGAAATATTGAAAAAAGACAAGTATAAAGAAATTATAGGTCATCCGGTGTGCACGGTAGTGACCTTAAATACTCTTCGAAGCTCCCCAAAAACTTTTTCAAAAGAATGTTCTGAGAACTATGGTCTGGCCACTACAATCAGGGTTCCTCAAACGTATAGCGAAATTGCATTAAAATTAACGCACAAACTTCAAATACATTAGTAAAGGAATGCTAGACTTGTGTGAGAGACGAACACGCCATTTAGCTATGTTATGTCTGCAGAGTAACTTACGGAATTTATATCCATCTTGGTATTATAAATTTTAACGAAAATATATGTTTTCTCTCATTAAAAATATGTTTTTCTTTGATTAAATTTTAAATACAAATTTCTCAAAACGGCATTATACTTAGGAGCGGTAATATACAGAATCTGGTGTGTCCTTGCTTTTCACAGAGATGACCTATTTCTAGAGTAGCTGCTTTATACGCATGGTTTGTTAGTCATCATATGACGTAATGAATAACTCGAAAAAGTTAAATTGCACGTTTAATAAGTCCTATATTGTACATGCTTGATTATTTATTTTTAATAATAATAATAATAATAATAAATGATAGATATTTATACGGACACTTATGATTAAAAGACCCGCTATAGCAATTTCTATACAAGCAATGACTTTGACGTAATGTGTGTATTAAGGTATTTAGGAGTCTAGTGTTGGTGTTTAACTTTCTAAGTGAAAAGTGGATAGTTACTTGCAGCTTGAATTATGCTCTACGATAACTTCCGAGTTTTACGTCCTACGTGAAAAGTACATAGTACTTTCATATGTAGTACACGCTGAGTACATTAAAGGTATGTTTTATAATTTAACTAATGTATGTGCTTTCTTTTTGTTTGCATTGCACTTTTTGCTGTATGCGACACTAAACGTGGTGCTAATAAATTGGGATTTGTTGGAAGGATTAGGCAAGAGAAAATTACATTTAGATTTCACTAAGTTCTTATTTGCTTCTTCATATACAAGAGGAAAGAGCACTCTAAATTTTATCCTTAGTTAGAAACTAGCTACTTGGATCGGAAATAGAATCCACGTTGTTTAGTTTACAAGATCAAATCGCTGGGGCAGTTAGCAATATGCTTCTCAGCTACGATTTAGAAAAGAGTAACAGTGCAATGTCTGAGGCGCGGTCCTAAATTAAAGGGTCGATCAACAGTGAAACGAAAACTGCCGAAAAAAATCAGAAATGTGTTAATGATATTTCAAACTTATTTGTTTACTTTGCTTTTCTGCATATGTACCATGTTTCAAAGACTTTTGGCATGAAGCAAGCTTCTTTAAATATTCTGAATGAAATTTGGCCACTTGGATGAAAAACCCAGTTGGCCGAGAATTTCATTTTCTCACTTTCCTCAAAATGTTTACACGAAAGTCAATTCTCGAGATGTTGGAATAGATGGTAATGGCTTTATTCAAGATGAGGGCTATGAGAGTAGGGTTAATCTATGATAGTACTTCCAACTGTTTTCGTAGTACACGCAGCTGTGCATTATTATCATCCCAGAACGGGCATTCACAGCCGTTGGATTTGGATAGCACAGCGCGGTTTAGGAGGCGTTTTACGACTTCTGATACAATGGTTGTTTCGGGTTCTATAAAAGCAATCGGAGGCACACCTTTTTTGTCTCAGAATACAATTGCCATGATTTTCCTTTGGGACGGGATTTGTTTGAATTTTTTCGGATCAGGTAGACCTTTTATTACCAGCAACGATATGAGATAGATGTTCGACTCCCTCATGATTATAGCGGACTCATGTGGATACTATTCTGTAACTTTTGTAAGCATTTGTGTTCGGCACCCATGATGCATAAAGTTGTTGATAACCTAGAGTTTTAGTCACGATTCTCAAACATTGTTGTCCTATAAGCTTCTGAAAATTCCAGAGAGACATTGTGATTATTTAAACGACCTTCCTTAAACTCGCGACAGTTTATCTCACTTACCCTTCACTTACTGCGGTACCCTCATTTTAGCGAACTGTCTTTCAAAGGCAGAAAACAATGAACTGACGATAAATTATAGGCCACCTTCCTAATAATCCAGTTAACCCTGTTGCGCGTGTTTGAATGGATCAGTATTGCCAATCACTTTTTGTGCGTGATCAGTCCTTAGTTTTGAAACGCGCCTCGTATTTATATATGTGGGCGGGAAATCTACTGCGCAGAAGTAATGTTATATCTAAGCTATGATAGATGCAGTATTTTAGATATATACTTTTGTGTGTGCTATTTTATTATGACAAACAAAGGCTTACTTTTCTTTTAACGAACAACGATAATTAGGCTTCGTCGTTTCGTTGCTGAATTTTCTCACGCTGATTAAACGCGCGCCGTATGCACACATTCTGCGATATTCTAATCAGCTCGGTGATGACAGACTTTGATGTTTTACATTAAAGCACGGGAATTCGTTATCGAAAGCAGAATGATATTATAAATATGGTTAGGCAATAATGAGGAGAGTTCGTTCAGCTACTATATGGAATATTTGTTACTGAATATGCCATGCAGATCCGTCAATGCTAGGTAGCTTTACTTTTTGTCCTACTACAAAGCAGATGAGGTTTATTTAAGAGCGAGTCTCTATTCAGAGTTACTTTTATTACGGCAGACTGCGATATATTGGCGGAGGCGCCGGTAACAGTTTCCTTTTTTGACTCGCTAAATTGCAGATGATAACAGTATCTATTAACTTTCTATATTAACTGCGTAGTAGCTTAAATTAGAAAATTTAAAAAATAAATTACAGTTTTATACCTTGAAGAAAAAATAAATGTGTCAATGCTTAAACTAGTACGTTTATGTAAATTAGAGCTTCTCGTAGCACTTAAGGAAGACAATACGATGCAGTGAACATAGGATTGCCTCTGCAACAAAATAGATCGTCGCATAAAGCAGGATTAATTCTGGATTGCACAATAATCTATTTGTAGCGGGCTCTGTAGCCGACTTCCGTCCGCCATAAATCGGAAGATATGCCTCTGCGAAATCAAACTATTAAACATGTCAGCAGTTAGAACGTTATACTTAAATATCCTGCATGTATTTGGGATTCCATGCAAATTTCTGCAATAAACTCTTGTTGTAGTTGTACCATTTGGCTACTGAACTGGAGAGGATTCGTCGCTGAAATTGTATGTTAATTTTGGCTCGATTCAAAGTTACTATTTTGGTGGCGGACTAAATTAATGATTTGCCCTTACTCCGTCAGATTAGTCTCCAATCTCTTACTTATTAAGTGGTTTGATACTTTTTAATACTAACCGACAGAAAAATAGAACAGATATATTTCGTAAATTAAAAGATATATTCCCCAAATATTTTTTAGAGCAATGAAATTAGTTGTAAAGAAGGAACTGCGGAAGGAGATATGTAAAAGCAATAATAAACGCTGTTAATTGCGCATACTTGACTAAATACTTTTAAGGTTTTCTTGAAATAATAGATGACCTATATCAAGCAACACTATTTGCCTTCGTATTAACTCGATTCATTTTTCTGGTTGTTCTTCTCAGAAAACTACTTAAAACTACTAATTCTGTTTCGCCACTAACAAGGCGTAACTATGCAGCAGACGTAGGTCTATGCTGCACACATCTTTGTTGCAGGTTGTCGGTAACAATACATGCGTCGTCTGTATCTCAGCGCACTATAAGTGGGACCGAACTGTTGAGATCTTTGATATTTTGGAGGTTGATTCGAAATGGTCTTGAATAGAGTCAGCCATCTCAAAAAGTGACAAGGGGCACGATTTTTTAACTTGCGGTGCAATTAAATTTAGAAAGCATACATCGTCTCTCGTTTATAGTCGCATTATATGCACCGTATGTTAGATAATATTCCCGGGTTTCTGACTGTGTATGTTGTTGGTCCCTAAAGGAAACGTTTCGACCAGATCTATGTTTTAACGAAATCTCACTCATCTTCTTCTCGATCGGTTAGCTCATCTACGATCGCAAAACATAGTGATGCAAAAGTGACATGCCTAATTTATGACAAGATTTTATTGTATTAAAATATATGGAAAGAAAACATGTAATAGTGGCAATGCAAGTTTTAAAAAGCTGGAGAAACGCCGTCAGTCGATTTTCTATAGGATTGAATCTTTCAGCGGAATAGATCTGAACGTCATCAGCATAACCCAAAGCCGGACACGAAGGGCTAAATGACGGATTATTAATGAATAATAGTAACCATAGTGATCCTAATCAGGAGATATGTGGGATACCAGACGCAGATACAAATTCTTGTCATCGATAACCATTATAACATAAGTAATTGATACGCTCTGACAAATAGGAGCTTATCAGCTTCACAAGCGAGGAAGTTATATCGAATGCACATGACGAGTCTATATCTAATACATAAACTTAACCATGATCATGAGATACTTCACTAATATATTGAATAACAAGTACGAAGTTAGTTACAGTAGATTTTCTTGGTGAAAAGTCATGCTAACGTTAAGAAAATATAGATGCAACACTATTAAGTACACATAACATGTTTATATACCACTGCATAACTAGATAAAATTAATGTAGCCTTGTAATTTTCAATCACACAAGAATCCCCCTTTTATGCGCTGATACTAAACTTCGACATTTCCAGAGATCCGGGAAGGCAGATGTAGTCAAAGAGATTAATTATTTTCATCATCGGCTTGGTCATAACAAATCTGGTAATTTAAATTTATGTATGAAGATATTTATCGTAGAAAGCTTACTGAATTGCTACTACTATTTCCGTTTTAAAAGCTATATCGAAGGTGGATGAACTATGAAATTTAATTTATATGCCGCAAAATAATATCGATTATTGTGCATTTCTCTATTGTAAAGTATATTTATACGTTATTTACATTGAATTTGGATCATATTGTATATAATATTACAAAAATAACTGCAGATGTATGGTCACTTAAAATAGGAACAACGGTAAATATAACGAACAAAATATTATATTCCGTAGTATCAGTTGGTTTTTATATTTGCTATATATTAAAAAAGTTTTGGGAGAAAACCACAAACAGAGAATCGTACAAAACAAATAAGAGCCGAGAAGCAGATCAAGAGAGGAAGGCGAAACTTTAATTCGGAGGTCGGCAATAGTTAAACTACGAAATTCCCGGAGTCCAAAAGCAAATTACTCTTCCGGTATGCGAGCGAACGGAAAATCAGAATTCCAGAGCAGTCTCCCGATAGCGTACGTAGGGATACTGGATGTCATCCGACCAGCCTTTCGGCGCACAATATCTCTTTTTGTCTAAAAATAAACTCAATCGCCAAGTTTCAGTCGCAAAAAGCTACGGCCGAGATAAAATAGCTGGGGAAGATTCGCAGGGCGCGTTTAATCAGATTCGATTTTTAACATGACTGAATGTCAGTTGACAACGCTGTGAGCCCTCCCAGTGGAATTTCCAATACACGGTCGGGACATATTTTTAATTAATTAAACATCTATACAAAGGGATACTGCATTTAAAGTCGAAATTTATATCCATCGGTCAACAAAAAGGGGATGTGGATGTAGAAATATTTGCAAAGCTTCCTCAGCTTATTATATAGCGTCAGATATTTATTTTCTCTGGGCATCGAATCGGTTATGTTAACTTCGTAACTCTTATTTTGCGTACTCGAACGAATAAGTTTTGTAAAATACTAGTAAACCTTTAATTTTGCAATATCTCTTGTTGATGTCGGTGTAAAGACCGTTGAGAATATTTATTTATTTTTCAATATTCTCGGCAGCTTATGAATTGAAGTTAAAGCAAATGAAAGAGAAGAAAATGACGTAGAAAAAAATTATTACACTTTTTACACAAAATACAAATACAGCACAAAATGGGCAAGTAATTTACAATTTTCGGTAACCCTAATAAACAGTATTGGATGCTTTATCCAAAATAATATAAAAATAGTTTCTTCGCACCTTCTTACTGAAATACCAATTTTCCAGCACCTCTCTGTCGTAGGGTCCAGTTGATTGGAGTTGAATGTCTTTGTTGCCAATTTTATTATCCAGCAATTTTCAGTGGGATTCAGGTCGGGTGAGCAAATTGGTGGTTGCAATAACTCGAATTGGTTTTTAGGAGACCAATCACTTTGTTTAGAAAGTATGGTTAGCAGTGTAGTCTTGCTGAAATTATAGTCTTGCGACGACATGTTTTCGGTATAGTTTGAGAGTAGAACTGTTTCCAGAAGTTCTGTGCAACAGTGGAAATTCATATGAGTAGAAACGATATCTAGAGATGTTCAAATGCTAAATAAAGCATAAAGGTTTAATTATGCGTAGAGCTTGTTCAAACCGTAATTGTACTGCCACCGAAATCTTGACCAATTGGAACCATCTAAATTAAATAAAATTGCTTACTGCCAGAAAATATGACATTCTTCTATTAGTGACCACATTCTGTACGATCGTGCGTTAATTTGAGTTTTGCCTATTTGTTATAAATGTCTTTTATTTAGTTGTAAATTTAAGTCGGGTTTTGTTTGGTGCGCGATTGCATTATCAGAACAGGCTAAATACAATATATCGATAGCCAAAGTTTTCAATTTTTCCCTATTGAAATGAACCAAATTTTTAAAATTGTTGATGAAGTGATGGCTTAGCAATTTACTTCTTCGTATATTTAGAGACTGGTGTGTGAAGGTGTTTCAACAGGTACTCCGGTATTTAATGATAGCTCCTCTTTTCAACGACTTATCCTAGAGATTCGATATCTCGTCACGTGTTATCTAGAGTGCCGACAATTTAATTATTGATCATTTTACAACGAAAGAACGTGTTAGAATTGTGCAAACTTAACTTCATGAACTTTATTTGATTGATGATAATTATTGCAATTGGTAATCTTATTCGAATATTTGACTTTTAGATCAGTTACTGATTTAGTTGTAATATTCTATATCGCTAACATATGTGAAATGTTGCCGAAATTCAAGGAACCCCAGTTTTTCATCAATCTGGACAGTTGAATATAAGGAGGAAGTCTCTACATTGAACTTTTGTCAAAGATTTGTTTTATTTTACCTTAGAGGAAGTTATAAATAACGCAGAATTTTGGAATGACGTTATCACATCTGGTGAAGCTTATTTTCATTTCAAAGGTTATGCGAACAAATAAAATTGTTGAATTGTGGGAAATGAAAATTTTTGAACGATTAAATAAAACCCCTTACACCTCTCTCAAGGATCATTCATGACAATAATAGTTGTAAAACGGTAAATGTTAAAGCGCAATTAGATAATATACACCGTAATATTATGTCCTTTTTAATAAGATGGCGCTCCGGCGAGGCACCTTTTGAATTTGTTCCAGATTTCTTTCTGATCGGGATATTTCTCAAAATGTAATATTCAGTGATTTTCACTATTATTCGATTTTACTTTCATGGGGTTTTTCTTGTGAAGGCTCCTTCAAAACGAAGTCTGTTCTAATTCGCGAATCTGAAACGGTTTTTAAAACATAACTATCATGTCTCTACTTTTTGATGGAATATATAAGCATGTTATTTTTTAAAAATTGTTGGTTTTATTTGAAAAGTGAATCCCGAAGTACTTATGGGAACACCTTTATATGTTAATGTTATGTACAAGAAATCCTTTAAATATATATAAATGTATATATATATATATATATATATATATATATACATATATATATATATATACATATATATATATATTTAAATTAATTTAATGTAATTTATATACATTTATATTAAAAGTACTTTCCCTATTAATCGGTAGCGGCATTGACAAAACAATAGCTTTATTGTTTCATTATCTTCATAAATGCAATACTAGAGAATTGCATTTATATAAATTATTTACTGTGAATAAATGTTTTTGTCGTACATCAAATTTGTATTAGCGCCGTACTATTTTGTAGAAAGAAGATAATTAAGGAAATTTGTTGAAAGTAGATGTCCTTGCTTTCATACACAGGGATTTTAATTTATTCTTTTTATTTACTTATGAGCTCTATCGAATAATATCGCTCTTAATGCCATCTTCTCTCTATTCACATAAAATTAAGGGAATAACTTAATAAATACATTCTTACTTCGAACTTATTTTATTCTAGGAATATGCATAGTACGCTTCCAAATATGTGCGCATACATCTAAGCGAAACATATACGAATGTACATATGCAAAGCGCCAGCCAATTGGATAGCTCTCCACGCGCCAGATTGGACAATCTCATTTCAGTAATAAATCCAAAGCATCGGAATGCGAAATCAGCAAAACTGAATGGAGCAATGCTTGACTAGTCAATTCAATCAGACATTCGTTAATGCATTTGTTTTGCAGTGACGTTGGCGCTGCCTGGTTGCTGCCGAAACAAAATTCCTCGCGCTAAAATGAGGCGCTGCTGGCTGGCACGCAGTAAACTTCTAACGCGCCCGGTCGACCTATCGAGATGAACTTTTCGAAATGAGAACTTTTTGTCATAAACGAATTTCGAGCACCGCACTGCAACCGACGACGTCGACAAAAGGGGTGGAACGAAGGAGACTTTTTGTGTGCAGATCTCTCAACTCAGATATAACTCCGATCTTCGTAATCTATTGTAATGGAAAACGGATCCTCTTCTAGGTGAACTATGGCTGAAAAAAGAAAAAGAAAACATTCCGCCAATATGTCTTAGCAATCCCCTTTATTAAACACATAATATACAGTATGTCCACTTGATACGTAGGTAGAAGAGAACAGATCCTTTAAGCGATATGCAGAAAAAACATTTTTCAAATAAAAATTATTCATAGACATATCCTTTATGACATAAAATTATCACAAGCATACAGAATGTTCAGTTTCTGGTGCAGACAGTATAAGTTTGCCGTTTAAATGAATACAATATAGTTGTGAGGTAACAGATTTTTGTGAAATGTTTCCCATGCTTTCTTAACACCCGATATCTTGAACAGTTGGCATAGTCTGATCCAAATTTTCTTCATCCAAATACATTTCTAAGTTTCTACCAGTATATTAAAAATGTCATTAGTCACCTTGTTATTAGAGGAGGGTGTCAAAGAATTGACATGAACAGCCTATATATTTTTTTAGAATTTGACAGATAAGTTAATGTAGAAAAAGCTTTTGCAAAATATATTCTTTTACATAAAGTACGTCTTTCTTTGCTAGATTAAATATCAGGTTACATGAATAAGTTTTTGTTTCACAACTTATACATGCAGAGTATTTTGTTTTTCTTTTAATGTTTACCTATTTGGTTAGACTTTTTCATTTTAATACTAGAGGACTGATTTTGCAGAACGCTCGTAATTCTCCACAAAACTTTCGCCGAGGAAATCATATTAAGTGTTAGCTTTGGATTTCTGGATGGCCATACTCTCGAACTTTATCGTTCTAGATTTTTATTCGGAAAGAGGCTATCGATATACAACCTTACTAAATGGTGAATAACACTAAAGGCCTCGAATTCCATTTTACATAAATTGTAAGTTGTCCAGTATATTGATTGGTACACACTAATAGTCATCAAGACTGTAGTTGCATATCTTCAGACCCAGCATCAGCTAGGGGTCGAAATTCTATTCCAATTGTTTATTGTACTGTTTATTCACTTACGGAAGTTCCAGTTTGATAACCTTCATCTCAGACATTCTAGTTTGATAACCTTCATCTTCATCATTTCTTCGACTCGGGATATATGAACCGATGGTCTGTCCCGATCTAATGATCGCGAGGTTTCCAGTTGACGCTTGTGTGAGCGTGTGTTCCCGTTGTACTTTCACACGATGCTGTGTCCAGTCACACACTTTGTTTTATTTTTGTACGTTTCATGTATGGGGTAGCTTGTGAGAACGTGTGATATGTCAGTCTACGTAAATGTGATTTTATTCGGGCTTTATAACTATATCGTTGTCAATTCAATGTTGGCTTTGAGAAGGTGATTTTCAATTTTATAAACTATCGGTTGTTTAGTGTTAGTAACTGATTGATATTCAATTCTTGTTCTTTTTTTTTGTTATAAAATTGCTATGTCTAAGGACTACAGCATTTTTATGACTTTATTCAGTTGCCTTTGCATCTTATTGATTTAAGTTTTAATTTCCCCGGATTGTCATCAGGTAGTTATTGCGAGATGTGAATAGTGCATTGAATATGGATTTCCTTAGTCGGTTTGGTACCGTATATTTAATTTTTGTTGCAACAACTATTGCTTTTGTGTTCTGTTTTTCCATCGCGTTAATGTTTGCATTCCACTTTAGATTGTTTTGTATTCTTAGTCCCAATTAAGCTGTTTTATTTATTTTCTTTATTGTTTTCGAGTTTATTTCTGCACATTCGGTCTGTTTTTCCTTTGATTCTGCTTTCATTATAGGACGATTTTTCGTTTTTTTTTCCGTATTTTCGTCTATGTGTGATTGAATTTTAGTTTCGGTTTTACCATAATATACAATACTTTATCGTTAGTATATGCATATAGTTTTCTCTTCTATGAAATCGTTTGTATATATGGTGATTGAGTTTGTGTATATGGTGTGTGTATATTGAATTGCGGTAAACTATATTTCGCATACATCGGGTGAGTTTCTCCTTTGCTTATCTTCGTAGCACGTCTTTTCAGTAGGTTTTTATTGGCTTTAATTCAGTTTCCTTTATGGCTAGACCTTATCTCTGAATTTAACGAAAAGTTCTAAATTTAACAAAAAGCAAAGTATTACACCTCTTCGTACAACTTTAAGAGACGATATCAAAAACAGACATTTAAAAGATTTGCAGTAAACTTATATTGGAAAACATTATGTTATTGGGGAGAAGAAATTGAAATCGCTTATATCATTTTAATGTTCGTACATTGGGCACGCCTTAGCGGGACAGATTGGAAAAATGATTGATTGGAGGAAGTGATTGATGAGATAGTAAGAGATTAAACATTCCACTAAGGGGGAGAGATGGGATAATAATGCATCTTTTTAGCAATACAATGTAGTATTAAGGTCTTATTCTTTATTTTCCTTAATACTTTGTATGGAAATTTAACAAAAGATGAAAAACTTTCAATAATTTCTACTGTTTAGTCTGTCAAATATTGATATAGTTTATTGTTAACCGCTATAACAAAAAAAAACTACCTCTCACAACGTTGTTCTGTCTAATATCCGGTCAATAACTATTATTCCTGCACAAGCTATACACTAAGTAAACTTTGAAGTGCCGTTAACTTCGCAGATCTTCCTAAGCGAGGCTATTTTAAAGGCCTGGTAAGTATAGTAAGGGGGATTCTGTGAAAAATTGGCGAAATAGCATATGCATGAATATTGACAGGACGCAAAATTTAAGAACTCAATATTTCACTTCCGATCTTCTACTGTTTCCCAGAAAATGGTTGACTACAGCCCAATTTTTTAAGTATGTCCATATCTAAGAAAATGGATAAGCGCAGTATTGGCCACTAATAAATCAACGTCAAGCTGTCGTTGATGTTTACATTGGACATTGACAATGCCGTTGATATTGATGTGGACGCTGACAGTGACATTGACGCTGACATTGACGCTGACAGCGACTTTGACATTGACGCTGACAGTGATGTTGACATTTACGTTGACGTTGACATTGATGTCAATATTGACATTGACCTTGACGTTGGCATTAATACTGACGTTGACATCGATGTCAATATTGACATTGACCTTGACGTTGGCATTAATACTGACGTTGACATTGACGTTGGCATTGATGTTGACGCTGACAATGACGTCAACGCTGACATTGATGTTATACATTGACGTTGACATTGACGCGGACAGTGACGTTGACGTTGGCGTTGACATTGGTGTTGACACTGGCGTTAACGCCGACGTTGACATTTACGTTGGCGTTCACATTGACCTTGACATTGATGTTGACACAGACGTTGACATTGCCGTGACGTTGGTATTGACATTGGAGTTGACGTTGACGATGACGACGTTGACCTTGGCGTTGACATTCACGTCGACCTTGGCGTTGATGTTCATTGGTGTTGGCATTTACGTTGAGATTGGCATTGACATTGATGTTGAAATTGACCTTGACATTGACGTTAACATTCACACGAAATTGACGTTGACATCAATGTTGAATTGACGTCGACATCAATGTTGAAATGACATTGACATCAATGTTGAAATGACATTTTACGTTGACATTGACATTAACGTTGACATTGACGTTGACATTGACGTTGACATTGACGTTGACATTGACGTTGACATTGACGTTGACATTGACGTTGACATTGACGTTGACATTGACGTTGACGTTGACGTTGACATTGACGTTGACATTGACGTTGACATTGACGTTGACATTGACGTTGACATTGACGTTGACATTGACGTTGACATTGACGTTGACATTGACGTTGACATTGACGTTGACATTGACGTTGACATTGACGTTGACATTGACGTTGACAATTTACGTTGACATTGACGTTGACGTTGACATTGACGTTGACAATTTACGTTGACATTGACGTTGACGTTGCCATGGACGTTCACGTTGACGTTGACGTTGACGTTGACGTTGACGTTGACGTTGACGTTGACGTTGACGTTGACGTTGACGTTGACGTTGACGTTGACGTTGACGTTGACGTTGACGTTGACGTTGACGTTGACGTTGACGTTGACGTTGACGTTGACGTTGACGTTGACGTTGACGTTGACGTTGACGTTGACGTTGACGTTGACATCGACGGTGACGTTGACATTGACGTTGACATTTTACGTGGACATTGACGTTGACGTTGACATTGACGTTGACATTGACGTTGACATTTTGCGTGGACATTGACGTTGCCATTTTGCGTGGACATTGACGTTGACGTTGACATCTACGGTGACGGTGACGTTGACGTTGACATTGACGTTGACGTTGACATTGACGTTGACATTTTACGTGAACATTGACGTTGACGCCGACGTTGACGCCGACGTTGGCATTGACGCTGACGCCGACATTGACGGGGACATTGACGTTGACTTTGGCGTTGGCGTTGGCGTTGACGTTGACGCCGACGTTGACGTTGACGTTGGCGTTGACGCGTTGACGTTGACGTTGACGTTGACGTTGACGCCGACGCCGACGTTGACGTTGACATTGACGGGACATTGACGTTGGCGGCGTTGACGTTGGCGTTGACGTTGACGTTGACGTTGACGTTGACGTTGACGTTGACGCGTTGACGTTGACGTTGGCCGACGTTGACGTTGACGTTGACGTTGACGTTGACGTTGACGTTGACGTTGACGTTGACGTTGACGTTGACGTTGACGTTGACGTTGACGTTGACGTTGACGTTGACGTTGACGTTGACGTTGACGTTGACGTTGACGTTGACGTTGACGTTGACGTTGACTTCGCCGGTGACGTTGACATTGACGTTGACGTTGACATTTTACGTGGACATTGACGATGACGTTGACATAGTCGTTGACATTGACGTTGACATTGACGTCGACCTTGACGTTGATGTTGGCGTTGACGTTGACATTGACGTTGACATTTTACGTGGACATTGACGTTGACATTGTCGTTGACGTTGACGTTGACATTGACGTTAACGTTGACATTGACGTTGACATTGACGTTGACATTGACGTTGACATTGACGTTGACATTGACGTTGACAATTTACGTTGACATTGACGTTGACGTTGACATTGACGTGGACATTGACGTTGACGTTGACATTGACAATGACATTCACGTAGACATTGACATTGACGTTGACATTGACATTGTCGTTGACATTGACATTGACGTTGACGTTGACATTGACACTGGTAGTGAAGTTGACGCCGAGATTAACATTGACCTTGATATTAACGTTTACATTGATCTTGTCATTAACGCTGACATTGACATTGACTTTGATATTGACGTTAACATTGACGTTGAAATTGACGTAGACATTGACGTTGACTCTGACGTTGACATTGACGTTGACGTTGACGTTGACATTGACGTTGACATTGACGTTGACGTTGACGTCGACGTTGACATTGAAGTTGACGTTTTACGTGGACATTGACGTTGACTTTGATGTTGACATAGACGCGGACATCGACGTTGACTTTGACGTTGACATTGACATTGACGTTGACCTTGACATCTACTTTGACTTTGACGTTGACATTGACATTGACGTTGACATTGACGTGAACATTTACGTTGACTTTGACATTGACGTTGACGTTGACGTTGACTTTGATTTAGACGTTGACATTGACGTTGACTTTGACGTTGACATTGACGTGGACATCGACGTTGACTTTGACGTTGACATTAACATTATCATTGACGTTGACGTTGACGTTGACGTTGACATTGACGTTGACGTTGACATTTTACGTGGACATTGACGTTGACGTTGACGTTGACGTTGACGTTGACGTTGACGTTGACGTTGACGTTGACGTTGATGTTGACATTGACGGGGACATTGACGTTGACTTTGACGTTGACATTGACATTGACGTTGACGTTGACGTTGACATTGACGTTGACATTTTCCGTGGACATTGACGTTGACTTTGACGTTGACATTGACGTGGACATTGATCGTTGACATTGACGTGGATGTTGACGTTCGTTAGTACTGAGGTTAACGTTGATGTTGACGTTAACGTTGACGTTGGCTTTGACGTTATATATTGACGTTGACATTGATGTTGACGTTGACATTGACGTTATACATTGACGTTGACATTAGCATTGACGCTGACAGTGACGTTGGCGTTGACATTGGCGTTGACGCTGACGTTGACATTTACGTTGATGTTGGCGTTAACATTGACCTTGACATTGACGTTCACATTGAGGTTGACATTGGAGTTGACGTTTACGACATTGGCCTTGGCGTCGACTTTGACGTTGACATTCACGTCGACCTTGGCGTTGATGTTCACTGGTAGTAATGTTGACGTTGGGATTAGCATTGACCTTGATATTAACGTTTACATTGATCTTGTCATTAACGCTGACATTGACATTGACGTTGATATTGACGTTAGCATTGACGTTGACATTGACGTAAACATTGACGTTGACTCTGACGTTGACATTGATATTGACGTTGACTTTGACGTTGACTTCGACATTTTCGTTGATTTTGACTTTTACATTGACGTGGACATTGACGTGGACATTGACGTTGACATTGACGTTGACATTTTACGTGGGCATTGACGTTGGCGTTGATGTTGACATTGACGCGGACATAGACGTTGATTTTGACGTTGATATTGACATTGAGGTTGACCTTGACGTTGACTTTGACGTCGACGTTTACGTTGACGTTGACATTGACGTTGACGTTGACATTGACATTGACATTGACATTGACGTCAACATTGACTTTGACATTGACTTTGACGTTGACGTTGACGTTTACGTTGACGTTGACGTTGACATTTTACGTGGACATTTTACGTGGACATTAACGTTGACGTTGACATTGACGTTGACATTTTACGTGGACGTTGACGTTGACGTTTACATCGACGGTGACGTTGACATTGACGTTGACGTTGACATTTTACGTGGACATTGACGTTGACGTTGACGTTGACGTTGACATTGACGTTGACATTGACGTTGACATTTTACGTGGACGTTGACGTTGACGTTGACGTTGACGTTGACGTTGACGTTGACGTTGACGTTGACGTTGACGTTGACGTTGGCGTTGGCGTGGACGTTGGCGACGTTGGCGATTGACGTTGACGTTGGCGTTGACGTTGACGTTGGCGTTGGCGTTGGCGTTGGCGGACGTTGACGTTGACGTTGAACATTGAACGTTGACATTGACGTTGACATAGACGTTGACATAGACGTTGACGTCGATGTTGACGCTGATGTTGACGTTGACGTTGACGTTGACGTTGACGTTGACGTTGACGTTGACGTTGACGTTGACGTTGACGTTGACGTTGACGTTGACGTTGACGTTGACGTTGACGTTGACGTTGACGTTGACGTTGACGTTGACGTTTTACGTGGACATTGACGTTGACGTTGACGTTGACGTTGACATTGACGGGGACATTGACGTTGACTTTGACGTTAACGTCGACGTTGAAATTGACGTTAACATTGACGTTGAAATTGAGGTAGACATTGACGTTGACTCGAGGTTGACATTGACGTTGACGTTGACGTTGACGTTGACGTTGACGTTGACGTTGACGTTGACGTTGACATTGACGTTGACATTGTCCGTGGACATTGACGTTGACTTTGACGTTGACATTGACGTGGATGTTGACGTTCGTTAGTACTGAGGTTAACGTTGATGTTGACGTTAACGTTGACGTTGACTTTGACGTTATATATTGACGTTGACATAGACGTTGACGTTGACATTAACGTTATACATTGACGTTGACATTAGCGTTGACGCTGACAGTGACGTTGGCGTTGACATTGACATTTACGTTGATGTTGGCGTTAACATTGACCTTGACATTGACGTTCACATTGAGGTTGACATTGGAGTTGACGTTGACAACATTGGCCTTGGCGTCGACTTTAACGTTGACATTCACGTCGACCTTGGCGTTGATGTTCACTAGTAGTAATGTTGACGTTGGGATTAGTATTGACCTTGATATTAACGTTTACATTGATCTTGTCATTAACGCTGACATTGACATTGACGTTGATATTGACGTTAGCATTGACGTTGACATTGACGTAGACATTGACGTTGACTCTGACGTTGACATTGATATTGACGTTGACGTTGACGTTGACATTGACGTGGACATTGATGTTGACATTGACGTTGACATTTTACGTGGGCATTGACGTTGACTTTGATGTTGACATTGACGCGGACATTGACGTTGACTTTGACGTTGACATTGACATTGACGTTGACCTTGACGTTGACTTTGACGTTAACATTGACGTTGACGCTGACATTGACATTGACATTGACGTGAACATTGACGTTGACTTTGACATTGACGTTGACGTTGACTTTGACTTAGAGATGGACATTGACGTTGACTTTGACGTTGACATCGACGGTGACGTTGACATTGACGTTGACAATTTACGTTGACATTGACGTTGACGTTGACATGGACGTTGACGTTGACGTTGACGTTGACGTTGACATTTTACGTGGGCATTGACGTTGGCTTTGATGTTGACATTGACGCGCACATAGACGTTGATTTAGACGTTGATATTGACATTGAGGTTGACCTTGACGTTGACTTTGACGTCGACGTTTACGTTGACGTTGACATTGACGTTGACGTTGACATTGACATTGACATTGACGTCAACATTGACTTTGACGTTGACGTTGACGTTGACGTTGACGTTGACGTTGACGTTGACGTTGACGTTGACGTTGACGTTGACGTTGACGTTGACGTTGACGTTGACATTTTACGTGGACATTTTACGTGGACATTAACGTTGACGTTGACGTTCACATTGACGTTGACGTTGACATTGACGTTGACATTTTACGTGGACATTGACGTAGACGTTGACGTTGACGTTGACGTTGACGTTGACATTGACGTTGACATTGACGTTAACATTAACATTATCATTGACGTTGACGTTGACGTTGACATTGACGTTGACATTGACGTTGACGTTGACATTTTACGTGGACATTGACGTTGACGTTGACGTTGACGTTGACGTTGACGTTGACGTTGACGTTGACGTTGCCGTTGACGTTGACGTTGACGTTGACGTTGACGTTGACGTTGACGTTGACGTTGACGTTGACGTTGACGTTGACGTTGGCGTTGACGTTGAAGTTGACATTGACGGGGACATTGACGTTGGCTTTGACGTTGACATTGACATTGACGTTGACGTTGGCGTTGACGTTGACATTGACGTTGACATTTTCCGTGGACATTGACGTTGGCTTTGACGTTGACATTGGCGTGGACATTGATCGTTGACATTGACGTGGATGTTGACGTTCGTTAGTACTGAGGTTAACGTTGATGTTGACGTTAACGTTGACGTTGGCTTTGACGTTATATATTGACGTTGACATTGATGTTGACGTTGACATTGACGTTATACATTGACGTTGACATTAGCGTTGACGCTGACAGTGACGTTGGCGTTGACATTGGCGTTGACGCTGACGTTGACATTTACGTTGATGTTGGCGTTAACATTGACCTTGACATTGACGTTCACATTGAGGTTGACATTGGAGTTGACGTTGACGACATTGGCCTTGGCGTCGACTTTGACGTTTTCATTCACGTCGACCTTGGCGTTGATGTTCACTGGTAGTAATGTTGACGTTGGGATTAGCATTGACCTTGATATTAACGTTTACATTGATCTTGTCATTAACGCTGACATTGACATTGACGTTGATATTGACGTTAGCATTGACGTTGACATTGACGTAAACATTGACGTTGACTCTGACGTTGACATTGATATTGACGTTGACGTTGACGTAGACGTCGACATTTTCGTTGATTTTGACGTTGACATTTTACGTGGGCATTGACGTTGGCTTTGATGTTGACATTGACGCGGACATAGACGTTGATTTTGACGTTGATATTGACATTGAGGTTGACCTCGACGTTGACTTTGACGTCGACGTTTACGTTGACGTTGACATTGACGTTGACGTTGACATTGACATTGACATTGACGTCAACATTGACTTTGACATTGACGTTGACGTTGACGTTGACGTTGACGTTGACGTTGACGTTGACGTTGACGTTGACGTTGACGTTGACATCGACGGTGACGTTGACATTGACGTTGACGTTGACATTTTACGCGGACATTGACGTTGACATTGACGTTGACATTGACGTTGACATTGACGTTGACATTGACGTTGACATTGACGTTGACCTTGACGTTGACATTTTGTGTGGACATTGACGTTGACGTTGACCTCTACGGTGACGTTGACGTTGACGTTGACATTTTACGCGGACATTGACGTTGACATTGATGTTGACTTTGACGTTGACATTTTACGTGAACATTGACGTTGACGTTGACGTTGACGTTGACGTTGACGTTGACGTTGACGTTGACGTTGACGTCGACGTTGACGTTGACGATGACATTGACTGGGACATTGACGTTGACTTTGACGTTGACGTTGACGTTGACGTTGACGTTGACGTTGGCGATTGACGTTGACGTTGACGTTGACGTTGACGTTGACGTTGACGTTGACGTTGACGTTGACGTTGACGTTGACGTTGACGTTGACGTTGACGTTGACGTTGACGTTGACGTTGACGTTGACGTTGACGTTGACGTTGACGTTGACATTTTACGTGGACATAGTACGTGGTCATTAACGTTGACGTTGCCATTGACGTTGACGTTGACATTGACGTTGACATTTTACGTGGACATTGACGTTGACGTTTACATCGACGTTGACGTTGACGTTGACATTGACGTTGACATTGACGTTGACATTTTACGTGGACATTGACGTTGACGTTGACGTTGACGTTAACGTTGACGTTGACGTCGACGTTGACGTTGACGTTGACGTTGACGTTGACGTTGACGTTGACGTTGACGTTGACATTTTACGTGGACGTTGACGTTGACATTTTACGTTGACGTTGACGTTGACGTTGACGTTGACGTTGACGTTGACGTTGACGTTGACGTTGACGTTGACGTTGACGTTGACGGGGACATTGACGTTGACTTTGACGTTGACGTTAACATTGACGTTGACATTGTCCGTGGACATTGGCGTTGACTTTGACGTTGACATTGACGTGGACATTGATCGTTGACATTGACGTGGATGTTGACGTTCGTTAGTACTGAGGTTAACGTTGATGTTGACGTTAACGTTGACGTTGACTTTGACGTTATATATTGACGTTGACATAGACGTTGACGTTGACATTGACGTTATACATTGACGTTGACATTAGCGTTGACGCTGACAGTGACGTTGGCGTTGACATTGGCGTTGGCGCTGACGTTGACGTTGACATTTACGTTGATGTTGGCGTTAACATTGACCTTGACATTGACGTTCACATTGAGGTTGACATTGGAGTTGACGTTGACAACATTGGCCTTGGCGTCGACTTTGACGTTGACATTCACGTCGACCTTGGCGTTGATGTTCACTAGTAGTAATGTTGACGTTGGGATTAGTATTGACCTTGATATTAACGTTTACATTGATCTTGTCATTAACGCTGACATTGACATTGACGTTGATATTGACGTTAGCATTGACGTTGACATTGACGTAGACATTGACGTTGACTCTGACGTTGACATTGATATTGACGTTGACGTTGACGTTGACATTGACGTGGACATTGATGTTGACATTGACGTTGACATTTTACGTGGGCATTGACGTTGACTTTGATGTTGACATTGACGCGGACATTGACGTTGACTTTGACGTTGACATTGACATTGACGTTGACCTTGACGTTGACTTTGACGTTGACATTGACGTTGACGCTGACATTGACATTGACATTGACGTGAACATTGACGTTGACTTTGACATTGACGTTGACGTTGACTTTGACTTAGAGATGGACATTGACGTTGACTTTGACGTTGACATCGACGGTGACGTTGACATTGACGTTGACAATTTACGTTGACATTGACGTTGACATGGACGTTGACGTTGACGTTGACGTTGACGTTGACGTTGACGTTGACGTTGACGTTGACGTTGACGTTGACGTTGACGTAGACGTTGACATTGACGGGGACATTGACGTTGACTTTGATGTTGACGTTGACGATGACGTTGACGTTGACGTTGACGTTGACGTTGACGTTGACGTTGACGTTGACGTTGACGTTGACGTTGACGTTGACGTTGACATCGTCGGTGTAGTTGCCATTGTCGTTGACGTTGTACTTTTACGTGGACGTTGACGTTGATATTGACGTTGACGTTGACATTGACATTTTACGTGGACATTGACATTTTACGTGGACATTGACGTTGGCATTGACGTTGACGTTGACGTAGACATTGACGTTGACATTGACATTGACGTTGACGTTGACATTTTGTGGACATTGACGTTGACGTTGACATCTACGGTGACGTTGACGTTGACATTGATGTTGACTTTGACGTTGACATTTTACGTGAACATTGACGTTGACGTTGACGTTGACGTTGACGTTGACGTTGACGTTGACGTTGACATTGACGGGGACATTGACGTTGACTTTGACGTTGACGTTGACGTTGACGTTGACGTTGACGTTGACGTTGACGTTGACGTTGACGTTGACGTTGACGTTGACGTTGACGTTGACGTTGACGTTGACGTTGACGTTGACGTTGACGTTGACGTTGACGTTGACGTTGACGTTGACGTTGACGTTGACATTTTACGTGGACATTTTACGTGGACATTAACGTTGACGTTGCCATTGACGTTCACGTTGACATTGACGTTGACATTTTACGTGGACATTGACGTTGACGTTTACATCGACGGTGACGTTGACATTGACGTTGACGTTGACATTTTACGTGGACATTGACGTTGACATTGACGTTGACATTGACGTTGACATTGACGTTGACATTGACGTTGACATTGACGTTGACATTGACGTTGACATTTTGTGTGGACATTGACGTTGACGTTGACATCTACGGTGACGTTGACGTTGACGTTGACATTTTACGCGGACATTGACGTTGACATTGATGTTGACTTTGACGTTGACATTTTACGTGAACATTGACGTTGACGTTGACGTTGACGTCGACGTTGACGTTGACGTTGACATTGACGGGGACATTGACGTTGACTTTGACGTTGACGTTGACGTTGACGTTGACGTTGACGTTGACGTTGACGTTGACGTTGACGTTGACGTTGACGTTGACGTTGACGTTGACGTTGACGTTGACGTTGACGTTGACGTTGACGTTGACGTTGAGCGTTGACGTTGACGTTGACGTTGGCATTGACGTTGACGTTGACGTTGGCGATTGACGTTGGCGTTGACGATTGACGTTGACGTTGACGTTGACGTTGACATTGACGTGGACATTGACGTTGACGTTGACGTTGACGTTGACATTGACATTTTACGTGGACAATGACGTTGACATTGACGTTGACGTTGACGTTGACATTGACATTGACATTTTACGTGGACAATGACGTTGACATTGACGTTGACGTTGACGTTGACGTTGACATTGACGTTGACATTGGCGGTGACATTTGACGTGGACATTGACGTTGGCGTTGACACTGACGTTGACGGTGACGGTGACGATGACATGGACGTTGACATTTTACGTGGACGTTGGCGTTGACATTTTACATTGACGATTGACGTTGACGTTGACGTTGGCGATTGGCGTTGACGTTGACGCGGCGTTGACGTTGACGTTGACGTTGGCGGTGACGTTGGCGTTGACGTTGGCGTTGACGTTGGCGTTGACGTTGACGTTGACGTTGACGTTGACGTTGGCGCCGACGTTTACGTTGACGTTGACGTTGACGTTGACGTTGACGTTGACGTTGACGTTGACGTTGACGTTGACGTTGACGGGGACATTGACGTTGACTTTGACGTTGACGTTAACATTGACGTTGAAATTGACGTAGACATTGACGTTGACTCTGAGGTTGACATTGACGTTGACGTTGACGTTGACATTGACGTTGACATTGTCCGTGGACATTGACGTTGACTTTGACGTTGACATTGACGTGGACATTGATCGTTGACATTGACGTGGATGTTGACGTTCGTTAGTACTGAGGTTAACGTTGATGTTGACGTTAACGTTGACGTTGACTTTGACGTTATATATTGACGTTGACGTTGACATTGACGTTATACATTGACGTTGACATTAGCGTTGACGCTGACAGTGACGTTGGCGTTGACATTGGCGTTGGCGCTGACGTTGACGTTGACATTTACGTTGATGTTGGCGTTAACATTGACCTTGACATTGACGTTCACATTGAGGTTGACATTGGAGTTGACGTTGACAACATTGGCCTTGGCGTCGACTTTGACGTTGACATTCACGTCGACCTTGGCGTTGATGTTCACTAGTAGTAATGTTGACGTTGGGATTAGTATTGACCTTGATATTAACGTTTACATTGATCTTGTCATTAACGCTGACATTGACATTGACGTTGATATTGACGTTAGCATTGACGTTGACATTGACGTAGACATTGACGTTGACTCTGACGTTGACATTGATATTGACGTTGACGTTGACGTTGACATTGACGTGGACATTGATGTTGACATTGACGTTGACATTTTACGTAGGCATTGACGTTGACTTTGATGTTGACATTGACGCGGACATTGACGTTGACTTTGACGTTGACATTGACATTGACGTTGACCTTGACGTTGACTTTGACGTTGACATTGACGTTGACGCTGACATTGACATTGACATTGACGTGAACATTGACGTTGACGTTGACTTTGACTTAGAGATGGACATTGACGTTGACTTTGACGTTGACATCGACGGTGACGTTGACATTGACGTTGACAATTTACGTTGACATTGACGTTGACGTTGACATGGACGTTAACGTTGACGTTGACGTTGACGTTGACGTTGACGTTGACGTTGACGTTGACGTTGACGTTGACGTTGACGTTGACGTTGACGTTGACGTTGACGTTGACGTTGCACGTTGACGTTGACGTAGACGTTGACATTGACGGGGACATTGACGTTGACTTTGGCGTTGACGTTGACGCCGACGTTGACGTTGACGTTGGCGTTGACGTTGACTTTGACGTTGACGTTGACGTTGACGTTGACGTTGACGTTGACGTTGAAATCGACGTTGACGTTGACATTGACGTTGACGTTGACATTTTACGTCTACATTGACGTTGACATTGACGTTGACATTGACGTTGACGTTGACGTTGACATTGGCGTTGGCATTGACGTTGACATTGACGTTGACATTGACGTTGACATTGACGTTGACATTGACGTTGACATTGACGTTGACATTGACGTTGACATTGACGTTGACATTGACGTTGACATTGACGTTGACATTGACGTTGACATTTTGTGTGGACATTGACGTTGACGTTGACATCTACGGTGACGTTGACGTTGACGTTGACATTTTACGCGGACATTGACGTTGACATTGACGTTGACTTTGACGTTGACATTTTACGTGAACATTGACGTTGACGTCGACATTGACGGGGACATTGACGTTGACTTTGACGTTGACGTTGACGTTGACGTTGACGTTGATGTTGACGTTGACGTTGACGTTGACGTTGACGTTGACGTTGACGTTGACGTTGACGTTGACGTTGACATCCACGGTGACGTTGACGTTGACGTTGACGTTGACGTTGACGTTGACGTTGACGTTGACATCCACGGTGACGTTGACATTGACTTTGACGTTGACGTTGACGTTGACGTTGACGTTGACATCCACGGTGACGTTGACATTGACGTTGACGTTGACATTTTACGTGGACGTTGACATAGTCGTTGACATTGACGTTGACATTGACGTCGACCTTGACGTTGACGTTGGCGTTGACGTTGACATTGACGTTGACATTGACATTGACGTTGACGTTGATATTGACGTTGACATTGACATTTTACGTGGACATTGACGTTGATGTTGGCGTTGGCGTTGACGTTGACGTTGACATTGACGTTGACGTTGACGTTGACGTTGACGTTGACGTTGACGTTGACGTTGACGTTGACGTTGAAGTTGACGTTGAAATTGAAGTTGACATTGTAGGTGGACATTGGCGTTGACGTTGACGTTGACGTTTTACGTGGACATCTACGGTGACTTTGACATTTACGTTGACATAGACGTTGACATTGACGTTGACATTGACGTTGACATTGACGTCGACCTTGACGTTGACGTTGACTTTGACGTGGACATTGACGTTAACTTTGACTTTGACATTGACGTTGACATCGACGTTGACATGTTACGTGCACATTGACGGTGACTTTGACGTTGATATTGACGTTGACATTGACGTTGACGTTGACGTTGACGCTGTCGCTGACGTTGACTTTGACGTTGACATTGACGTTGATGTTAGCATTGACGTTGACATTGACGTTGACATTGATCGTTGACATTGACGTGGATGTTGACGTTCGTTAGTACTGAGGTTAGCGTTGATGTTGACGTTAACGTTGACGTTGGCTTTGACGTTATATATTGACGTTGACGTTGACATTGACATTAGCGTTGACGCTGACAGTGACGTTGGCGTTGACATTGGCGTTGACGCTGACGTTGACATTTACGTTGATGTTGGCGTTAACATTGACCTTGACATTGACGTTCACATTGAGGTTGACCTTGGAGTTGACGTTGACAACATTGGCCTTGGCGTCGACTTTGACGTTGACATTCACGTCGACCTTGGCGTTGATGTTCACTGGTAGTAATGTTGACGTTGGGATTAGCATTGACCTTGATATTAACGTTTACATTGATCTTGTCATTAACGCTGACATTAACATTGACGTTGATATTGACGTTAGCATTGACGTTGACATTGACGTAGACATTGACGTTGACTCTGACGTTGACGTTGACGTTGACGTTGACGTTGACGTTGACGTTGACGTTGACGTTGACGTTGACGTTGACGTTGACGTTGACGTTGACATTGACGTTGACATTGACATAGACGTTGACATTGACGTTGACATTGACATTGCCGTTGACGTTGACATTGACGTTGACATTGACATTGACGTTGACATTGACGTTGACATTGACATTGACGTTGACATTGACGTTGACATTGATCGTTGACATTGACGTGGATGTTGACGTTCGTTAGTACTGAGGTTAACGTTGATGTTGACGTTAACGTTGACGTTGGCTTTGACGTTGATATTGCCATTGACCTTGACGTTGGCAGTGACATTGACATTGACGTCGACGTTGACATTCGTGTTGAAATTGACCTTCACATTGACGTTATATATTGACGTTGACATTGATGTTGACGTTGACATTGACGTTATACATTGACGTTAACATTAGCGTTGTCGCTGACAGTGACGTTGGCGTTGACATTGGCGTTGACGCTGACGTTGACGTTGACGTTGACATTTACGTTGATGTTGGCGTTAACATTGACCTTGACATTGACGTTCACATTGAGGTTGACATTGGAGTTGACGTTGACGACATTAGCCTTGGCGTTGACTTTGACGTTGACATTGACGTCGACCTTGGCGTTGATGTTCACTGGTAGTAATGTTGACGTTGGGATTAACATTGACCTTGATATTAACGTTTACAACGATCTTGTCGTTAGCGCTGACATTGACATTGACGTTGATATTGACGTTAGCATTGACATTGACATTGACGTAGACATTGACGTTGACATTGATATTGACGTCGACGTTGACGTTGACATTAACGTTGATTTCGACGTTGACATTGGCGTTGACATTGACGTTGACATTGACGTTAACATAGACGTTGACATTGACATTGACGTTGACATTGACATTGACATTGACGTTGACGTTGACATTGACGTTGACATTGACGTTGACATTGACGTTGACATTGACGTTGACTTCGACGTTGACATTGACGTTGACATTCACGTCGACCTTGGCGTTGATGTTCACTGGTAGTGATGACGTTGACATTAACATTGCAATCGACAATGACAATGACACTAACACTTTCGTAGACTTGACTTTGAGGTTGACGTTGTCGTTGTCTCTTTCGTTGTCGTTGACGTTGACTTTGAGGTTGATGTTAATGTTAACGTCGACGTTAACGTTGACATTGACGTTGACCTTAACTTTAACATTGACATTGACGTTGGCGTTGTTTTCTTGTGGTCTGATGATGATGCTACATAAATTGTTTTACCAGTTTTTACCGAAACAATAGCGAAATATTCTTAACTGGTCAAATGCTGCAGTACAATGTCTTCAGTATCCATGTGCTTACAGTTGAAATTTAAACTTCTAGCTGTTAGAAACAGAGTAGTTCGTAGATGTTCATAGAAGGAGGGTAAGTGTCGCAACTATTATTCAAGCAAAACACATGTTGTATTTTTCGATTTCAATGTAATATTTATAGAATGCTCGAAATTTAAGCAGTCGAAATGTTACACTGATCCTGTTCAATTTATGAATTTAGAAATCGCACATCCACATAAAAACAATAAAACGAGTTTAACATCGTTTCCTATATACATCCTTCGGGTTTCTTATTTTGCCAACGAGTTTTATTGTAAGTCAAAAAAGGTTGTCCCAGGGAAGATAAGAAAGACCAGCACACCCGTATAGACAACAGTCTCCTGTTCCTCGGGGATTTCGCGTGAAAATACCGATTCCGAAGAGATAGTTAGAGAGAGCAGCGCCCTCTTTTGATCGTGACCCCTTACTAAGATAGCTACTTTCTTTAGGATAGGGTGCATTTGGCGAACATTTTCGTGCGAGGAGCAGAGGAAATGATAAGTGAAGATGATTGAATGTATCGCCGAGTTTGGATTTTCAGCCAACGCATTTCATCCTGATCTTAGGATGAAAATGCATTTTTGTAATTCGGTTTATACGCAATGAGAAAGTGGGTATGGATTTAAATTTATCTTATTACAAACTACGATTTAGTGTTATACGGTTGATTGGATTTAGTCTAAACGGCGAGAATATGTAATGAAGATTTTATCCATTTAAGTCAGATGAAACATTTTTTTGTATTTTAGATTTATGTGATATGCTGTAATTGTATTTTCCAGAGAGAAATGGTATGGCAATTCCTGCTTGAAACTTTAATCCTTTTGTAGCGTCGTGCATTCGTTTTCAAAAAGAGGTGTAGCGAATTGGAGTTCATTAGAAATTTACATATTGTTTTATCTTGTGGTTCTTTATAATTCATAACTTATTAGCCGTTCTAAAATAATATACTATCTGCTACAGAAATCTCAATTTAGTGAGTAACTGTTTTTATAGCAAACGGTAGCACTGATTAATATAGTTACCACGTATCTAGGTTGCCTTAAAACATTCGTACAATATCAGCTTAAATAAGTTTTATTACTAAAGGACCGTTATTGGCCCGATATGAGTTCCTACTAAATAAATGTGAAAGTAAGAAAAAAGAGACCAATCTCACAATATTTCAAATTTTATTCAGATAATGGCTACCCGTTTCGTACCAATCTGCACATCCTCAGGCCAAAACACGAGAAAATCATTATAAAATTAACCAGATACATGCAATACCATAAGTAACACCAGGCCGGCAAAATTAGATTAAAAAGACTGCACAATTGTAAAAGAACGAAACATGACAATAAAACAGTTAATATGTCAATACGATAAGTCACTATGAAGTAATACAATTTTTACTGTACGTAATCTTTAGATACTGAGAGATTGGACCCCTTTTTCCAAATTCCTACGTATTAGTTTCCTTTTATATAACTATATAGTGTGTAAATCGGGCAGTAGCATGGGAAAACGAAATACGTGTTTAACGTGGCTTTACAATAAACAATGAAGATAAGAATTAAAATTAATTGCAGATTATTTCTGAGAAAAATTACTATGCTATAGGTGCAACAGAAATCTATTTTTTAGTACGTTATCACCAGAGTTTACAAAATTTTATGTAAGTTATATACTATTAAATATTAATTAATTATACTATACAGTTACATCGCAGTAATATAGTGAGTTCTAGACACATTATTGTATACTATGTTTATTTTCTAACTTTAGTTGATGTCCAAATTTGCAAAAACTGCGGGATAAAATGCGCTTCCAATGTTTTAAATCCTTTATTCAATACTTCGCGATTCTATTACCCTTGCCGTGTGTGTTCTGCCCTGTATGTGTTCTTATATGAGTATTTTTCTCAATTCTTGAAACAGTAATCCTTTTAGTGCGTTTGTTTCAATATTAATCCATGTTTCCCATATCTAGAATCGGAAAAAGTCTGTAAGTACGTCTTTTCTGGTGCCTTTCTGTTCGATTTGATTATATTTCTATCATCAAATCGAATCACAGCGCATTTCGAAGGACCTAGTGGTCCTAAATTTTCCTTATTCTACAAGCATTTCCACACGATCGATAAACTTCAAAAACTAGGGTATCTAAATTTTTGCAATACTCACCATAAACTCTTCGTCCTTCAAATGCCTTCAACAATAAAGAAAGGTGGTTGTTCTGTTCTTGTATGGAGTTCATTTTCATTATGTGGAATAGTGAACCTTGTGAAAATTGATGGAATAATTTTGAGTTAGTGCACGATAACGATGCGAAGCACATGTTACTATTATGCAAAAATTACCACGTTGATGCAGAGAATGAAGGAATATTAAAAATAATAACTTGACTTCCCCAGAGTCCGGATCTTCAGCTTATGTACAACGGACTGCTTAGACGAATTAGAAGAGACTGTCCAACGTCCAAAATCCATCTCCGGACGATATTGCAGAGGGAATATTCCTCAAGATACACTGAGGAACTTGGTACAAAGAATACCACGAATTGTGCGAGCGCTTATTAAATCAATAGGTGGATTTTTCGACGAGAAGAAAGTATAACTTACATTATCCTTTCCTATGTTTATTATTGCTTTTGTGTACACGTGTGCAATGAGTCGTTGTTTTGAAGCAAGTGTTAAATTTTCCATAAAATGGGAAAGTCCATACTATTATAAGCGAAAGTGTATATTTGTATATACATATGTTCGGTTTTATATATATATATATATATATATATATATATATATGTATATAAAGGAGCCTCTAATATTGATATATATGTCACAAATGCTCAATGAAACAAAATTTAGAACAAACTGGCATTTTCAGTTCTAATTTCTTTCGAGTTAAATAGACCCGAGCGAAACAGCAATGGTACACACAATTGAAAATACTTGTTCAATATTTAATCAGTATGTCATACATTTTTTGGATCTAAGCATAGCCACATACTTTTCCAATTCCGATATCATTTCTTTGTGATAAAAGAACGGTTATCAGTTTTAGATTCAGTCATCGGTTATTAAGATTTTTGATTGTTTTTGTATATAATGGAGTATTTGTAACTCCTTTTTATTGTTTCCTTTCTGTTCTTCTTCTTGATTTTTGCTTTTTTCGTTTATTTTGCTTGTTTCTCATCTCTCTGACGTTTTTCTTCTAATTTTGATCACATACACGTATAATGGTCATTGTTAAAACTATATTTTTTCGATCATTTGGATGATTATTTCAATCATGATTGAGTTTTTAGTTAACTAAACCAGTTGCTTGAAAATTTAAATAACAACCCTCAATATTAGTATGTTCAATTTAAAAGAAGGGTGTACAAAGCGTGGAAAACGTATGTTCCACGAAAGAAAAACGCACAGCGTAAGCGTTTTCAATATCATCTAAAAATCGGTGTTGTGTGAAATTCAACGCAGAGGTATCAGATTTTAGTTCACAATAAGTATAAATAACGACATTTAACGACAGTAAAACTATATAAAAGCAGTAATTCAACCTGATGGCTCTTTTCAAGCATCACTTGCCACAATAAGCAGGAAAAGAAGAGGGTACGAAGAAATGGTTAATCCGGCGGTCAGACGTGGCCTAGCTCTCCACATCTCCACTCTTCTAATTCCTCTAAGATTAAATTGATATCCTCACGATTGTTATTAACTTTATTTGGTACCGCCGTACTCGAGAAAAGGGAGACAATTAATGTTTCTGCAGGACCGTAGCCGTTCGATGGGATATATTTCGAATTTAGTTCGCTCGGTCTCGTTTTCAGTCTTCAGTAAATTGAATTTGAATATAAGATTTCTACAAAAGCTTTCAATTTAATTTCAATTTATAAGTAAATGATAACTATACTCTATTTTTTAATTCGGAGGAGTAAAATGAAAAGACGGGTTTACACAATGGAATTCTTTAAAGCTACAATTCGGCGGTAGTCTTAAAACAAGGTGGGATTTTATATAAATTGTAGTTACGTAATAAATTACATATTCATTACAAAAATAAATAATTATAGAAATATAGAAAACACTCCAGATAATATTTATTTATCAAATACACAATACTAGGGTTTAAGCTTTATATATCGTATCTCTTTTAGTGGAAGTTGAATGTTGCTCTATTCTACTATAACTCTTATTTTTATATGATTATCTACAAGAGAACAAAAATTGAGGCTAATATTAAACATAGCGTATACATGTTAAACAATAACCTGACCTTAAATACATGTTAATACATTACTTTACCTTTTAAAATAATTATTCACTATTACTTTTGATTTCACTTAAACAACTATCTTTACCCAATTAATTCATCTAACACACACAGTTTTCTTTCTACTTTAACCACATTGCTTGTAGTAAAAGTACCCTTACATCTGCTAATTTGAACGAGGTCTTCTTAGTTGTCACTTCATTTTTTTACTTGAGCCCACACTAACTCACTTAGGTTAAGTTTGCAGTGGTAAGGTGGTAACCTCAGCATGGCGTTGTTGCAACTTTTGGCCATCTCATCTGGCACACGTGTATTATATTGGTCTTTATTAAGGTGGATTAAATGAATAAGTTCAGATCGAACCATCTCTTCATCGTGCTTGATATTTTTTGATTTCAACCAAGGCTGCGTATCGAGTTTTCTAGATGCTATTGTGGGTTTTTTTTTCAATTTTACGACTATATAGTAGCATTGTCTTATAACACTGTCAATATTTGATGAAACCGTCTTTCAAACAATTCGGCATTCATTTCTTTATGATAATCGGTTGTTTTTTTTTTTACTTTCAAAAAACAATAAACCATTCTCCACTAAACCAGCTTCAAATCCTATGTGCAAAACAGTAGACCCTTCCACTCCTAACAATAATATAACATTATAATATGTATAATGACGGTAATATATTAACCAATCTATCATGCCTGATATTCTTGTGACCATATCAGTAATTATCATTCTGGGGTTATTAGTTCGACGTGTTTTGAATATATTCAATATGTTCTTCTCGACGGATATATTTGAGTTCCAAAAGTAGTTGTTACCTCCTCCATATTCATGAGAAACGTTGTGAAAATGTTTTACATTGAGAATATGTCAGCGGGTTACATCTCAGAAGAACTTTCTTATTATTATAACGCAAATTTATGGTGAAAAATTAATAGAAGTGCACTCAGCAAAATGCACGGTCTAAACATCAGTCAGCTATTGCAACAACATGGCGCACGGCAATATATCAAATATCGCTAGTGTAATTTGTGCCAAACACTGACCAGCTAGCATACCTTTTTGTCTTTCTATTTAAAAACACTCCTTCGTATTAAAAAATACAGCATAGCAAATGATTATAAATTATAAAATGCGAAGGAGATATTTATATTAAATGTTGGTGGTAACATCATGCAGTATAACCATCGACGAATTAATAAATATTACAAACTAAAGTGTTTCTACAGTTCTACCTTATAATTCATTGGTCGATTAATAATGGACATAATTAAATGTACTAATTAATTCGTTCATGCGTTGATGTAATTGGAGATTCGATAGAACCTAAGGGAAAGGAAAAACAATGGTAGTGTTACCGAAGCGAGATAAACTAAGTACAGAGTCGTTACATATTTATGACGGTTACTACTTCATAAATGTTGAAATTGGGTTACCTGCACCAGTCTATCCCAGAGCCGTGACATAATAGCTGTAAAACTAAATTGGCGCTGCCAGTATACGAATTGAACAGGTTCAGAGAATGTAGACGCTTTGAAATCAAAACTTATTTTTGCGCTATAATATTCTAATAAAAGATTTTCCACAAAACAATAATAGTTTTTGTATGTCAAATATTTTCCTGCTCTATCGAAAAAATGATTTTCGAATTATGGTCGAAAAATTCGACCACAATTCATGTAGTAATGGAACATCTACGCTAATCTTACACAAAAAATTGCTTGCACTTTTCATAAAGTTGTTATAGACAATAGCACTAGAAAAAAATCTACGCGCAAGTTTTTCCGATAGCAAACAGTGTCGAAATTAAAGAAAGAAGTTAATGAAAAAGGACGAGTTAGTATAAGTTTTTGAACAACTAATATACTCTTAAAACGAAGAGAAGCTGATAAATGCACGCCTGCTGGTATTACTTTCGTCGCTGGTGTTGTCCGAGGCGGTAAAAAAGTTTTCTAATTAGCATGCTTTGTAAAGTTTATGCTGTTGATGTTGGTAAGATGGGGTATTATAACGGCTTTTTAGATAAACATCACCGGAAGGATGTTAAATTAATAAAATAAAGGAAAATGTAGATGTACATATATTGATTTCCAATAGCGATGACTACATCGTTTTTAGCAAATTTGTTAAACGAATTCATTGAATGAATTGTGATCGTACACGTTTTGTTATAATTTATTATTAGAGTTCCATGGTCCAGGTTCGTGTTGAGTACACAGCGCCCCCACCAGTAAAATATCGTGAAACGTAGGAAGCGTAGTATGTGCTAAGTATGTGTATTCATGAATTCTCGATTTATGTGTGTTATAATGATGTTAAAACATACTGTATAGTTTGCGATAAACCGTTGATGTCCTGGGACTATAAAAATCATATAACGAGTATAACAATACCTAAATAAGAGAAGTAAGGTGCAGCCTAAAATGTAATTTATGATTGATCTACTGTTCGTGATAACCGCCTGTGATTTGAGACTTCATCTACTCGATGAGCAACCGTTTCATGACTTCTGGAACAAATGCAATCCCAACTGGAAGCTACCAGCCTGGATAGCGTTGCAAAATTATTAACCAATATGGCACCGAAAACATGAACAGGTTGTTCACTTGGGGATACTACGAATAGTATGAGCAATAAAGTTCATGATATCATGAAGATTAGATGGGTTGTTAATATGATAAATACCTTAATTGAACGTATTGTAATGACATGAAATATTGTCTATTAATTATCAATAATTTTTCAAAATTTTATTAGTTTATCTATTATGAATATTTTCTCGTCACTGTGTGGTTCACGCCCTTATATTTGTTTATTATTGTCGATGTTATTATTGAAGGCAAAGTACCGTTAGTACTCCCTCTTTATTGAATTTTATTACAGATATTTAGTCTATACAGTTTTCTTTCTAAATTTTACAGATATCTACTTTGGGTATTTTTTATTAATTAATAATGCACAATTTGCATGTTTAAAAACGAAAGTCTATTCAACAACATTCGCAGAGGAGACGTAAACTCCACCATCGTTTATTATATATATATATATATATATTGCTCTTCGTAAACATATTTTTGTATGTATAAATAACTTCTTCCGAATTCATTTTTAAAAGACCCTTAATGAATTTTTATCATATCATTAAAATATGTATTAACTCGAAATTATATCACACAATCTTCACACCTAGCAGCATTACCTCTAAATAATTTCATTCCCATCAAGAGTGTGTTTACTGTGTGGCCTAACATATAGGCAAAGAAATGTGTAACCCCGATAACTATGGATATAAACAAAAATCGTGTCAAAGTCGCACATATAGAAATCGTGTCTCCTGAGAATAATCTATTATTTTCTCAGATAAAACTTAATTTATGAAAGGCTTCGAATATATTTAGTCATAAAGTGTATCAGCTGATATTATAACAAAAAACTTGGAAGTTCCGGACATACAAGAAATTTCATGTAAGTGAGTACGATTACCAAAATTAGACTTCAAATCATCATCAATTCTCAAAATTAATTGTATTTTTGCTCTCATTTTATTTCGTATCTTATTTAGAATATTTAAAACTAGATAGACAGGGATTGACTTAGGTTTTCTGTTACAAAAAGATATTTTGTTAAAAAGCCGTATATATATATATATATTTTTTGATTTGTTAATATATTTATTTTTACAACCTCATATTTGGTTATTTTAATTATAAAACACTATTCTTGAATTTAAAAGGAAAAACTACAAAATTTAAATTAAGGAACCCACTTAAAAAAAGTAACGAGCCTGAGATTTTCCACCACAACATGTAAAACATCCTTCACCAAAAATTGAATGATGTGGGTGCCACGTCTATTGAAGATTAGTCGAAAATGGAATTGCGTAAACTTTCGACATGTTTAAGTGTAACCTGAGTGAGTTTCTGTGACACTGTGTGACTATAGGTGAGCCGTAAGCACATCATCACACGCCAGAAACCAAAGCTGGTTCGACAACATGGCTTCTTCCCTGACGATCATGGACCAAAGAGGGCGAACATGATTCCATTACTTGGAAACGTTTTGATGGCGAGTTTTTTGGATTCGCATGGCGTAGAAACACCACTCATGTCTGTTCAGGTTGACTGTATATATCGCTACATACCACGAGTTTCAAGCGTCAAAAACTTTGGTTTTTAATATCTTTCTATTACTAACGTCTATTTTCTTCACTGTTTTTCAATTGTTACCTAGACTTGGGCTGACGCAGTCAGTAAATGGGGGAAGTTATATAACCCACGTCTTAACATTGTGGGTCGTATATTTAGTGTTACTTTCTTGCAAAATTTTCCGCAGAATATAGAAGTATTGCAAGTTTTATTATTCCTTCTTTTATTGCCGATTTGCCGACAACGTTAACCCCTATGGATCCAGACAAAAGTATACTCCCATCCCCGCCTTTTGCTGTAGGTACCAGATTTTGAATAACGAGTTTAGTCCATCATAATAAATATTCTATTCCAATACGATTTTCTTTAACTCAAGTCCACTAGAAAATATGAAGTAAGGAAGTTATTTCCGAAAATATGTCTTCTGTAATTAATGGAGAGATATTATGGAATATCTACTCTAAAAACTAATCAGTAAGGTATTGTTGACCGGGAGATTGGTGAGTAATTTTCAATTTCGGAGTAGTTAAGAAGATTTTTGTCAGGTTTAGAAGGATTGACCTATTTTTAAGAGCGTAAAAATATAACAATTACTATTTGATCTTTTGTAACGTATTGATACCTTCTTTTCATGTATAGTGCTAAAAGCCCTTACGGTGCTAAATGTAATAATAGTATAATAGAATATAATGTGTCCTTCTTTAAATGTAAACAACTGTAAATCTGAAGATAGTGCTTTTGAGACCTAAAATGCTTCTCGCATTTGATTAATTCCTACTACGTTCTCTTTTATTTAATTATACCGACATTATTATCTGTTTTTAAAGAACGCTACTTATTTATCACAGTTAAATGATAAATATGTGTATCTCGTCTGGAAATGTACTACGTAGGATTATGTTTGAATGCGTAATTAATCAACTTGTTAAAAGTTTAGTGTTTATATATCGTGTTACCTAACCTTTCAATTCGTTAAACTTGCACCAAAATTCCGAAATAAATTCGAGAGAATTCTCGCAATACATATTGTACGCGCGTTAAGAACATACATACTGAATTTATTACGGCTGACATATTTAGTGGTTTTTGCGCATTTTTCAAAGCGATGTTGACAAATGCAGGACGTCAGATTACATTTTTTCAAACAGATATCCTCTTCTCTGGCTTCGTTACAAGAATATATGTAGGCAAAACGTGCGCGTAATACGCGGGGACACCGTAATGCGAATTATATTTCTACTTGTGCGCGATATATCGTCAGTATTCACTCTGCCATCGACAATTCATTCTCTCGCATTGCCCCGATGTCGGATGGTGCACATGACATTTTCATACATACCTATCTATTACGTGCACATCTCCATGTTCTGTCCTGAATGCAATTAATTTGCGCCTCGGTACACTTAATACGTATTCAGAGAAACGCGATGGGCTGTCTATTGAACGGTAGCTCGTTTAAGGAAATACGAAATAGTCATTTCCTCTATGAAATATTTATGGTGAATTTGTCGGTAGAAAAGGTCCTTTAATGTGGAATCAATTACTCCATACATCGGAAAATATTACGAAGGGTTCCTCTAGGCTAAATAGGGTAAATTCTAAATACATGCCTGTTATTAAGTCCTATTCAATTGATCATATCAAGCCTAATAAGTCTAGCTACTTAAGAAACATGTAATTCCACTGAATTAACGAAACGATATTTATGAAAAAGAACAGAAACTTATTGAACAGAGAACTACCTCCAATTGCACACTCGAGTCTGATTGATTTATTACCATAGCCTCTGTTAAAGATATGGTTCGCTTTCGTTCCATCCTTCCCCGAAAATAAACACCTACCAGATATTAGACTACATAGTAGATTGTAAATAGTCATATGTTTTAGAAATGTTAGAGCCTGCGTAGAAAATAATTTTCATGTGTGATAGAGTTTTTTACATTCAGTCGGTAACACGGTTGACAATGAGAGTCCGCGTGCTCTCGAAACGCTGCGTTCCGCATAATTAATAAATTTGTGTGAGTGGAGTTTACTGCTATACCTGTGAATTGTAATTCCACTGTATTATCGACATTGAGGAACAATATAAGGTACTGCACAAATTTATATGAACTACTGGTAAGGTAAAACTGATACAAAACCAGATGACTAAAATCCAATTTATGTATTAAAGCGATGAAGTAGATGAATCGAGTTGGTATAAAGCTTTGAAGCAAATATTGAGCAGTAAAATTGACATTTGTTCACTTGTCATCAGGTTTTCCATTCTTTCCGTTTAACCTATAGCATAACGTTGCTTTGGTATTAACATACGTTTTTCTTTCAAAGCACCTCGGTAGTTTCCATTTATTTGTAACGACTCCGAAAAAGCCATTACAGATGCCAGCAATTGGTTCGCTGCTAACAAATTAACAAATCAATTGATATAAAACTCAGAATTTAATATTCACAAGCACACTAACTAGTGTACCTGCACAAGTTAAATATTTAGGCATCACCATTAATGGCGCGGACACCTGAGTACACTGGCTAAGCTCTGGGCCGCATTGTAGGTCATTTGAGGAATCAATCGTCTAGCAATGCATGAGACAACAAAGCTAACACACTTTTCCTACTTCTAGCCACGTCAGTTCAGTTTTGGAGTACGCCTCCGGTGCGCATCCACGAAAGCACATAGAAGGTAGCAACTTTGCACACCATATTTCAAAACTGAAAGAATATTTACTAATCACTGAGTCTGCACTATATCCGTTGCCATCTACGTGCATAATAATAATGGACTATTTCTTCTCAATGGTGATGGTTATGATCAGCACACACGTGGTAGAAAAGAAATACGGGTATACATCTGCGTATCAGAACCCCGTCACCTACAGCTTCAACAAACGCGTTAAGAAACTATTAGTGGCGAAACAGTGTTATACAGGATGTCCCAAAAGTTTTTCAATTTGTCTTGTTCACTGCACGAACGCAATCGTTGAGTGGAGAGTGGGGGATGGGGGTATACCAATCGCTATGAATTTAGTCGCTATAGTGCATTTTGCGGGAGGGAAGCGCGCGTGGTGTGTGTGCGAGTTTTAGAAAAAGTTCTCAGATGAGGCATATTTGCATCTTAGTAGCCATCTAAGCAGGTAAAATTGACATTGTAGTTAAACAAATCCAAAACAAAAGCAGGCCAGAAGATACTGTTTGAATTCCAATTTCGGGGCATGCAATATACTTTTTTGAAGGTGCCAGAGGTCGTATGATTAATAACTTTTTACACTAGTCTCACAAGATTTTAATAGTTTTAATAACACTTTGCTCCAACAAGGTGGAGCGACATCTCATACGTCTATCGTCTCCTTTTCAGTTATTCGTGAAATTCTCCATCGAAAATTGACATGAGCTGGACTGCATGTAGTCCCGATTTAACATTGATGGAGTCTTTCCTTAAATCAAAGCTATACAGTAATACTCCCCACTCTCCAAATGAATGAAGAGAGAATATTCGAAGAAAAATGACAACTGTCACGGAGATTTTGTATAAAGCAGTTCTCGAAAATGTTACCTCACGTTTTGAAGAGTTCCAGCAAGATAACAGTACACATCTAGAAGACATAATTAAAGACATAAACTCCCAAAACTTGTATTTAAGTCAAAAATTTACAACTTATTCAT
Source organism: Trypoxylus dichotomus (assembly GCA_023509865.1). NCBI lineage: Eukaryota > Metazoa > Arthropoda > Insecta > Coleoptera > Scarabaeidae > Trypoxylus > Trypoxylus dichotomus. The sequence continues at coordinate 37,317,747 of CM042074.1, read as the reverse complement.
TAAATCTGGCCACTATTTTATTACATCATTTTTGTCTTGAAAATGACTTTTGGGACACCAGGAGTTTTTAACAACTTAGAGCTTTCTAATTCTACAATTTATTCTTTATTTATTTGTTTCGTTTGTACTCTCTCATGTTTGTCTGGAATATACATATACTTCATATTAACATACTTATATGTTGACATTGGTGAAAAGCAGCCTATTAATAGTTTGACAACTTCTGTAATGGTGTAATTGCATATATACGTTATTGTTAACATTAATATCTTCTTTTTGAATGCATTGAACTCAATTTTCAGATCTACAATGCAATATATCGCTTTTTTCCACTACATTCAAGAATATTTAACTTATATTGAATTGAGTTACCATTTTGATAACATCATGTAAATATATCTCCCATTCTTTTCAATTTATTTTGTCTAATCACCAACAGTAAACTACTGGTTATCCAGAAGACGATTATGTATTACAAAATTTAGACAGAAACTAGATAAACTTGCTCATATTGTAACTTTGAAAGAATCTAAAACCTAGAATCAAGCGGTTGGAAATCTAAAACGGATGTATGTAGACACTACTAAGACCAATATTTTTTATTAGTTATTCATATACAGAGCTTCATCCAAATCTGAATTTTCGGATTGCTTTCGTATAAGGGATATTTGAATTTCAATTAAATCAATCAAATTAACACTGGCTGGTATAAAACGCTAAACAATTTGAAACTATTGAATCTTTAGGCACCTGACAGCTAATTGGAAATAATATACACCAATCTCCATATGTTATTCTCTCTGTGTCTACATGTCCAATTAAATTTCAAATTCAATCATTATAGTATTTTCATGTATGTACTGGTATGTTTAATAATAGCTTAAATAATCCTATTGTTAGTTTAATCAGTGTATAATCACCAATTTCCGGGGTACGGTAATCGTATTCATGTCATTTTCTATTTAACTTTTGCACAAATCCCTATCGATTTTCAATAATGCGGCTCCTAACATCGGTAATATATAAATTTACCGGCAATCCAATAATCCGATGATTAAACAGATGCACGTAATATGGTAGTAAAGTAACTGCGAAGGAGGGTCGCTCAACCACTTATGGTCCTATATACATAGACATATACGTACATAAAATCTCCCCGAACTAACACTAATATGTCTATAAATACGTATAAGCGAGCCAAAATATCCCCAAGTCTGTAGCTCCTTGTAACCGGAGGTCCACACTCTATAACGCTCTAGTATTTAACAACTGTATACACTCTTGAACTTTAATTCCCACCAGGATGTTTACTTTCCGACGTCGTAATGACATCGAAACGCCTACCCATTATTTCCAGCTGAGTTGTCTTTCAGATAGCTATTATAATGACGTGCTGTCTGAGCTATTTTGGTTGCTCATTTCCGTTTGCCTTGATTTGGTTAGTCGAGGGCCGTACTATATATGGAATACTCAGAAAAACAAGTAGGTATTAATGAACAGAGTTAATAAATTTCCGGTCACTGAGTAGCGACACGAATCGACGATATTAAATATTTTAATTTCTTACTATAGCAAATTTGGTGGAGGAGCCTCTAATATCCTTAATTTGCTAGTCAGACATTTTAATTATTTTCGCTTGGTATTATAAAACACTTATAAAAACACATTTAGTAAAAAAAAAACGATTTAGTTACACTTTTGTCACTCAAATGAACGACTTTATATATTAATAACTTTTGTCATGTCGTATTGATTCGTCTCTCTAAAGTTGTAAATATACGAGGAAGATTTTCCGGAGTAATGATATACGTTAAATTTAGGACACAAGATATATTCTATTTTTCAACATAATTCCCATCTAATACTAAGGATTTAGCCCAGCGTCTTTCTATTTTTTTTTAAATTGTATGTGATGTAAACATCCGGAAACTCGTCAAATAAGTATTCGTTTCAACTATCATCTCCCAGTTGGTCCGGAATTTGCTTACTGGAAGCGGACAGTTAAATTTACTTTGGATTTTTTACATTAAGTCGCCCGGAAATAGTCCGTACAGAATATCCTTCTTGATATAGCATTAATATTGCTGATTGTGCTTCAAGCGGTTTTCTGCGAGGCATTCTTTACACAGAAATTAAATTATTTACTCGCACACAGAAATAACAATATTGAGGTGCATATAACGGTATCTAACGATAAGCTAAACTCACTGTTAATGTAATTTATGCATACTTTATGGGGTAAATACCATCTCTGGAGGAACCCAGTTAATTCTTAGAATTTGGGTTTCATTTATAGTGCCATAAAACTTCTACCTGTGTATCATTTAAATATTTATACCTGGTATTGTTTGTACTGCAGTTAATTATTTCACGGAAAGTAGGTAATATTCCAGTTTCATTATTTATCAACTTAGTTTTAATTAATAATTGTGTATATTCTTACAGAATTATTACATGAATGAAGGCACTTTTTATTTTGTTAAAAATGTGTCAATTTTATTATCAGCGATGGTGTCATTATCTTAAAACATATAGAGAGGCATGTAACGCAACTATATAACACTTCTTTACGTACTTATATTTTAGACCAATAATCATTTATTTGTAGATATTTGGAACACACGGTAAATAGTCTATGTTGTGATATTCAACATTCTTTGGTGTATCATTTGCAACAACGTAATAGCTCTACCTGTCCAGTAATGTTTCCAGCGTAATGTTGAGATGTTCAAACTACCTTAAGTTTATTTGTATGTCTGTTAAAAGACACGTCATGACTGTATTACGTATGTTAAGATATATTGTGTTCTTTGCTAACGCGCATTGTGTTACTAAATGTATTTGCTAGTGACTGTCACACTAATTACTGAAGACATATTTCAAGGCGATCTTTCAAAAATAGGTTGTGTGCTGTAAATTTCGGAAGCAACTAATAGTTTCTCAATTCCGATATTATGCTGGGTGGATTATTATGAAAGACTGCCATTTTTATCATGCCATAACTCTACACATTAGAATGAGTTACTTGGAGAATAATTAAAATCTGTTGTTCCCCGCATTTCATGTTCTGCAGAAGCGCCTGAGACCCTGTACAAAAACTTCCAAAACTTGCTAGTGGCATTATTCACTATCAACGGTAACAATACGGCCTGCGTGATCAGTAATAAAATAAAAGGACATGATCATATGTACAGATATAGCACACTATATATGAAGAGGTATTTGGTTTATTTCTTCGGGAGCGGCAAATCCAATAAATTTAGAAGTTTGCTTGTGAATGTAACCAAGAGGTGGTACGTACAGGTTGTGGCATAATGCTCTCCCACGTTTTGAAGAGGGATAAAAAGTGAAGAAATTTAACTAAAGAAACTGAGTATATTTTTGGAAAGAACATAAAATGTCAAGTATGTTAAAAATTATATCAAGCAAATGGCCATCGTCGTTGCCAATACATTGTTGGAGACGTTCACGGAATTTTGCCATCACTCTCTGTGCTAGTTGATGCTAAATCGCGTCGATATCCTCTCGGATTCCTTCTTTCAATTCCTCAAGAGATGAAGGTCGAAGTTGAAAAACCTCTTTCTTTAGGTATCTCCAAAGGGGAAAGCCACAGAATGACGGTGCAAGCCATTCCACGTCTTCTCTTAAACTAATCAAACAGCCAGGAAACATTTCCCTTACTACTACCAATGAACATTGTGCTGTGTGAGCTGTGGCCCCGTCCTGTTGAAATCACACATTTTCTGTATCCACATCGTCCAGTTTGATACGCAGAAAGGTCTTCAACGTTTCAACGTGTCTATTAGCCGTCACAGTTGCCTAATGTTTATGTTTATGTCCTTTTCAAAAATATATCCACTTTTTTTGTAGATAGACTTCTTCATTTTTTGATACCTCTCCAAAATGTTGGAGATCTTTATGCCCCACCCTGTACATGGGATTCATACCCCATCTTGGTATGTGTAAGTTAGCAATCGAGCACAGTAAAGTAAACGTTACAATTTGTCATTTTGATTTAATTTATGGAACATTTGTATTTTGTAAGAGAAAACGGCAACATTTCTGATTATTAAAGATAGATTCTCTTTTGTACGCAATTTTTTATCAGTTTTTGGCGTGGTTCCTGTCGGCGACTGTTTGTCTTGCAGCATTACTCGTTCGTGATTTTCGTTTACTCGAAACATGTTCTTCTTAACTTATTTTTTCGTTGTATGCGAACATTACAACGTGCAAGATAACACTTTTGAAAATTCAGTTCAATTAAGATCGAACCCACTTAATGCTGGACGCACTATTTCTGTCAAATTCGTATGAGCGATAATGTGCTTAATGTATAACTTTTTCCTCAATCTAAGCATCTTGTGCGCTTACAGTGTCTTGGAGTCTATAAAATCATACTTTACCGTTTGTTTAAGACAAATTTCACGGCAGCTCAGACTTGGGTTACTGTTTCGGTATTGCGTATGTGCTGTCATATTGTATATACATATGATACACAGCAAAGTTCAATTAAGTTTTTCTAATTCGGATATTATCCTAGAAAAATAAAAAAGAGAATTTATTACAGATCAATTGATTTCACTTTATTTTCAATTTAAAACGCAAATCATTATCTCAAAATTCATAAAACATTTCACAAAATTACGCACATCGATAAGGTATAAGTAATTTACAAGGAATATTTAACGTGACCTCGTCGAAACGAAACTTTCATATAAAGATTCTCATAAATCTTCCCGGACAGAGAGATAGAAGCGACGCCGTCGACGGGTGGGCTAAGAAGCGGTGGAAAGATTAAGGCGAGAGATATTATTTAATAATTTCAACACAAGTTTTCTCCGCAGAGCAATCAACGTACAACACAAATACTATTTTACTTCAAGTTGTCAGCTGGACGCTGGTAAATGAAAATCGGAAGCGCAAAGCGCCGTACGGCGTCAGCGTAATTCTCTTCAACTCGGGTGGTAAAAATTTAATTGGTACAATTAAGTAGTTTTGAGTTAATTTCTTCTATAAACGGATGAAATTTATGTTCTGGGTTATTAGTGGTAGTTGTTGACATCGATAAATTGTTAAAAGTGTGATAAGATAGGTTGTTGAAGACAATGAAGCTTATTTGCACCGCAGACAGCTAGAAAATTGTCTATAAGAATGCAATTATCCAACACACAAAAAGAAGCAGTTACAATATATATATATATATATATATATATATATAAATCATTTGCTCTGGGATGGACTGGCCTTCGGCTTCCAATGTAAGTGTTCGGAACTTCCAAATTTTGCATGTGGTATCAGCTGATACACTTTATTATTGGATATAATACGAAGATATTTATATTTTACGGAGTTATACGAAAACTAATGACTTATTCTTTCTTAGGAGAAAAGATGCCAACATCTCTCACTTTTGTTCCCTATATATATATATATATATATATATATATATATAAATTTAATTATAATTATATATATATATATTTAATGAGATTTATATATATATATATATATATATATATAGGGAACAAAAGTGAGAGATGTTGGCATCTTTTCTCCTAAGAAAGAATAAGTCGTTAGTTTTCTCGTATAACTCCGTAAAATTATAAATATCTTCGTATTATATCCAATAATAAAGTGTATCAGCTGATACCACATGCAAAATTTGGAAGTTCCGAACACTTACATTGGAAGCCGAAGGCCAGTCCATCCCAAAGCCGAGCCAGTGAGTACGATTTCAAAGGTTATAGACGTCGAATCTTCTTAATTTCTCCAAAATTAATTTCTATTTCGATCTCATATTTAGTTTCGTAAATTAATTAGAATATTTCAAGTCTAGTCAGGGATTGCCTTAGGTTTTTTGTAAAAACATTTTCTTTTGTAAAAAAAGCGGTATATATAGATATATATATTTTTTTATTTGTCAATATATTTGTCTTTTTTCAACTTTACATTTGGGATTTTAATTTAGGAAACATTTTCACTTAATTCAAGTCAAAATTTTAATTCAAAGAACCCAGTTAAAAATTTTAACGAGCCTGAGATTTTCCACCACAATATATGTATATACATATATGAAATAATACTCCCGGGTGTCAAAGATGATGAAGATGCTCATCTCCGATTACTAGTCGAACGAGAGCGTCTAGCAGTTGAATGTCAAAACGTCGACCTCAGAAACCCGAGAATACATAATACATACATAATATCGGTATATATACATATACTTAATGTTACTTCCATTGGTTTTTAAATGATAATTTTATTTCCTTGCTATTTCTAATGTCAAATTCTAATTTAATTAGTTTTTAAAATTATAAGTTTTATGGTTCCGGTAGGAATAATAACTTCTAAGGCATTTGAAATGGACGTGGGGAATAATAAACAATTTTCACAAAGAACCATCAAATAAATCAGAAGCACTTATAATATACAAGATGCTCCATTTGAAATATACTAGCTGACTTATTAATATTGGTTACATGAAGTTATGATATTTTTAATCGCTTAGCACAATTAACGTGAACTTTTGTTCTTTGTACATATTCGGTAGCATGATTTATTTACTACGAGAAAAATTCAACCTTCCTCGTATATTCGATAACTTGATTCAAATTATTTTTTTTCAAAAATTATAAGAAATATCTATAGCACTGATGATCTGACAAATACTAATCATCAAGTACCCGGCCCTCGAGAATTTTGTATAAACAACATAGTTTCCCGTTGGATACCGCATCTGTTAGACGAAGAGCAGAAAGCAGCTAGAGTGAATTGGTGTCAAAGATCTCCCGAACGCTTAAACGCCAGAAACTTTAAAAACGTGTACAACATCGTCATTCGTAGTGAATCTTACCCGTATGAGCCACAAAATGTCTGTTTTGGTGTTTCAAAGTGAAGAAAGGCCGACAAAAGTCGTCCTTTCTCGAAGTGTCTCCAAAGATAACGTCGCGACATTTGTCTCGAAAGCAGGTCACATAGCAGCAAGTCCTCTACAAATTCAAAGAACTGTTACTACAGATTGGTATACAATCATTTGTTTGCCGCAAGTCATCGCTGAGCTTCTAGAAACTAACCTCGAACGACGAATTATATTCCACCAAAACAATGTAAGTTCACACACAGCACGCAAGACAATTGAATTTTTAACGTAAAAGAATGTCGATTTGTTAGACCATCTTCTGCACAGTCCGGACCCAAGTCCTAACGATTTTCATTTATTTCCGAAAATCAAGAGCGGACAGCGTGGTCAAAGTTTCAGTCGTCAGAAGGAGTAGTTGGTGTCTTCAAAAACTCAATTTGGCTATATCAATAAACGAGTGGAATGATTGCATTCAGAGTTAGTTAGAGTGCATGTAAAAGTGTCATAATAAAGCCTATAAAAGCTCTACTGTCTTATTCCAACTCTATATGTAAAACTTAAAAGACAACCCTGTATTTCATTGCTTCTAAGTGAATGATGATTATACGCGCGCGTTAGAAGTTAAATGCTGCGCTGTGAATTTACACGCACCCAAAATTCAACGCAGCGACCACTAATATTAGCATGTTTCATGAATGATATAAGCTACAATATAAAGTGAGGAATTGTACAAGAGATTTTGAAACATAGCGTACTTAAACCGGACTACTGCTGAATATATTACAGTGTGACTTTGCTTTGAGCAGGGGCTGAAGACTACCAACTGTATGAAATTCCTACATGATCATCCCTTTGTCGTAGAAGTACTAAATCGCTAGTATGATTAGTAAATTTAATTCTGTCTATTTTGTGATCTTAGTATCAAGTTTGTTGGTTGAATTACCATTGTAAATATATTACTCGCTCGTATTCCCTCACTTGAGATAAAGTGTTATTTGAGTTTAGGAAATAAACAATAAAAAGGATGCTCGTCGGACAATGACGCATTGCAAAAATTATTAATATAATATTATACTTAATCTTGATTTTCAAAAAAGAGTTGTCGTCAAATCTTATACAATAAACTAAAAACGAAATTAATCGCTATGCGATGAAAGAAATTGCACTGAGTTTATATATTTCTGGAGCATTGCTAAATTTTGAAAAACCACCAAGTATGTAGTGTAATTTTTACACTGTCACGAAGCATTAGATAGTCAGGCATAAATCATTTGAAAAGTGTATTATTTTGTAATAGAAACCACGCACTATCAAGTCAACACAGCTACTGGAAGTTGAAGCATTTTAATCAGTACATCTCTTTTTTTTAAACGATCATTCGTAGTACAAAATATCCATAATTTGCTCATATCCATGAAAAGCTGCATTTTTTTCATATAATTTAGAGGATCCGCATTCAAATTAAGCTACATTTTTAGAAAGCAAAATTAGCCGCGATAAAAATAGCTGAAAGTACAATAAATGTTAACTCCCACCGAGAGGATTTTTAGCAGAACGCGATCGAATACGCCTACGGTAATTAAACAAATGCCGTAATTACAAAATGCAAATTATACGCGTTAAAGTGCTATCGCGAACACGGAAACCGACAATAATGAATGTGGTGCGAACAAAAAAAGCGACTGAAAGTAGCAACAATGGACAACAAAACATTCACAACGCCAACGCAGAATTGAATTTTAAAAAAGTTAATATCGTGTTCCAGCTGAGACTCAATTATTTCATATGCTGACATGAAAGTAATGTGTGATTAAAAAGTACCGAATGTATAAAATCTTCTAACATACATCCTACGTTTTAAATAAACGGCCAATTTCTTGCAACCAGTTTTTTTTAATTATGTTATTGTATTAGTTTGTGCTAATATAGTTGATATGACATCACAAATTGAGAATTTAGAATAATTTAAAACACGTTGAATTAATAAGCGCTTCTCAGAATTTTTCTTTTCCTTTGGGATATATATATTTTGAAATTTAGTACTCTGAGAACTTTATTTAATTTTCTGTTCAAGCTGCATTTAGAAGGAAATATCGGTAATTCAGAAATTCAGATTTAAATGAACTTAACAAATTAATGGAGTACATGGATAGCAGAAACATATATCATTTGGAGGACCAATCTGCCGATTTAGGATTCCAGGTCCTTCCATAGTTTTGCAATTTTTTTTTAATATCTCGGTAACTAATGGATATTATTTTTAACATATTTTAAAGTCTATTATATGCCTTTATGCGCGACACAAATAATTTTTTAAATAAAAGATAATCGAGTTTCGATGACCCATGCCAACAATTTTTTTCAATCTAGTGTTTTCCCTCAGAAATAAAACTGATTTTATCTAGAAAATGGTGTATAAGTTTAGCCAATTAAATAATGAAAAGAGATAAATTACACACGTACATAGAAAGACAAGAACGTTAGTATTGTTTACGTTTATATCAAAATCAATCTGACATCTAAGTAACATTGGGGAACCTAGCGCACTGCGACTTTATTGGAATCATCACATCAAGACCAGCTATTTTAAGAACTGCTGGTAGCAGGTGAGAGCCAGCTTTGGTTGAGCTTAAAATGGGAAAATGCACAAGTGACGGCAGCGCGTTGTTTGAACTAATTAAGTCATGTTTTCCGTTATATGTTGTTTAATTACGGTGTAATGTGAACAACCCATATTTTGTTATCAGTGACAATTTAACTTAAAAACTTATTCCCTTCGACGTAGTACCAAGGAAATTCAAAGCACTGGTTCAGCGACTGGTTTTATACACCTTACTGAGCATTATTGAAACTAGTGTGAGCACAACTCCGATTCTCTAAGCGATCTGTCGGAATTTCATAGAGAACACCTCGCGAAACTTAACGGAACTCAGAAGATATTAATAAAAGCGTATAGAGTCTGTCTTTTTCTGACTTTTCATCAACTTTTGCACTAGCTCATCACTAATGACGGACAAGCGTCCATTTGCTTTCTCCTCGTGCGGATTTGTACAGTTACCTTTAAATGCTCTAGTACATTTTCTTACAATTTCACCGGTTACAGCGTTTTCTCCATACATTTTACTAATCTGTCGATGTATTTTAGATTCTTCCACTACTAGTTAGAAACTACTTAGAAAATGAAGTGCGTATTTTACAGTCAACAAGATCTTCTACGGTGTGAAGCATTTCAAACACGTATAGTAATATTTACTAGCATTATTATGTTAGGTATTGTGTTCTAGGGATTTCAGATGTGTTTCTAATATGTTACGGTAAGCCTGAGAAATCATTCACATGTCCAGTTACCCTACTGCTGCTGCGCGCCCTCTCTGGTTTAGCAATCCATATGTTGTTCAAGAGAAGGGTAGGAAAACTACACCCGTTTGTGTTCGCTGTGTTTTATTCATTCGGTACTGCTTAGCCGAAAGAATACTCACTCTTGAGTTGTACGCTTAGATTTGGTGATAGTAGCATAAAGGGAATTGCAATATGTTAAGCAAAAAATCGCTCAAAACCTCATCAGCGTGGTTTCTCCGGGTAAGCAGAAACATGTTCGTGTGTTAACAGTTTTTGCCTCCTCGCATTGTCTTTCTCGTGAATGATTTCATCAATACCATGAGTAGCTGTATTTAGCAGTAGATTATACTTATAGAATCACATTTTAATACAAAGATGAGCAGCTAATTCTTCGATTACAAAGAATATATAATTAATAATTTACTTTCTAGAATTAATAAGTAATCGCGTAGTAAGAATTCATTAGTATTTAATCGGCTATAAAATTTGCTAAAAAGGAAAACTGCAGCATATACAAATTTCTCGTCGTTTTTTACTTATCTCTATAACTAACGCAAGAATACGTATTAGAAGTTTACTTAAGACCACGATTGTATACACAATAGTCATCAAGCTTTAGTTGAACGAAGTTTGTTGATAAAGTTTTAACCGTGTTTCTTTATTTGCAGATATTTAGATCTTATCCGCCTCGACTAATATAGGTAAGTTACCTAACTAGCTTTACCTACAATTACTTACTTTACAGTATGGTTTACGTATAATATAATTAAAATCTCAGTTGTTTGCACTTCAATTAACCGAAACTAAGAATGTGCTCAACTTTAATGCTATACGAAAGCGTGTGCAAGCACGTTCCAATAACGCAGACTACTTTGTTAAATAGACTCAGCACTATGGCTTTGATTTAATAAATTAGTTTGTTGCGTTCATTGTTCGTGTTGGCAATTTTTGTTTTATTTTGTTGAATATTCATGACTCCACTTTGGTCGTTATAAATTATTGTATTAATAACATAGGGTGGTAAGTGACATTTTCAAAACTTGTACGTAAATGCAAATATTATAAAATAGCAGCGAGAAATCTTTGGCAATTGTGCATACATATACAAGATGTGCCACTTAAAGTGATACAGCCAAATTATAAGAAATCTGCATAAAATTTTTAAATACGTGTCACGTAAGTGCAATATTCCTCCCTCTTTTTTTAAATGGAATGTATTCTATTTTTCTGTTCATTATAAGCTGCTGACTCTTCTTGAAATAATGTAAAGTATTAGTGGTCTAGGTAACGACTATTGACCATATTTTTTTCAAATATGCCGCCAATATTTTGCAAAAGAGAAAGTTATATTCGACGCAGCATTAGTTATCCCCGTGTTATTGAATTACACACATTTTCTCACTATTTTTTCTGTGTATTTGCAACATAAATCTTTTTTAAAATAGTATGTAAATCAATTGCTTTGGTCCAATAATATAATGTTAAATATAGCCGTTTGACAAATCAGTGAAACTATTCAACCATAATAGATAGTCAGTAGTGATTGTACTTTGCGGTCTTAAGTAGCATATACTTTGGACAAACAAAAAGTGGCGAGAAACAAAACTATTTCCAACTTAGTTCTTAATTTTATTAAAAGTCATGACATAGGACTTAATAAAAAATGCATGTACTACAAAATGTTATTTCTTTTGCTTGAGTTGTAGAAAACTTGGATATCATTTAAAAAATACACTACCGCTCAAAAGTGTTTAGGCATTCTCACTGACAGCAAAAATGTGTAAAACCTCAGCAAAAATGTTAGTAATATTTATTTTTTATGTACAGATACACGTACATGAATAAAAATATATTAAATAAATGTGAAAATTAAAACGTTTAATTTAAATTTTGCTTTCATCTATGTGACTTCCTCTTGATTTAATAATTGCAGTACACAATCGAGGCATTCTCGCAACAAGTTTTGCCAGAGTTTCTTGTGTTATTGAGGTCCAACTCGATTGCAATTTGTTCCACACGTCAGTAGCTGATGTCGGAGCCGATTTCCGTACTTCCCGATCTAGTTCTTCCCATAGTAACTCGATTGGATTCAAGTCGAGGCTCTGGGGAGGCCATTCCATAATTTTGAGAGTTCCTTCCTCTTCTAAATGGCGTAAATAGTCTTTACATAATTTAGAGGAATGTTTTGGGTCATCATCTTGCTGGAAGATAAAATTTTGACCCAAAAGTCGAATTCCGGAAGATATTGCGTGGTTCTCCAAAATTTCGCGGTAGCCTTCTTTTTTTAATATACCGTCAATTTTCACAATGTCCCCTACACTAGTGCCAGCAAAACAGCCCCAAATGATGATAGAACCTCCACCATGCTTCACTGTAGCAGCAATACACTCTTTTCTGGCACGTTCACCCACAGATCTTCTTACGAATATGCATCTTCGAGTTCCGAACAGCTCAAATTTGGACTCATCCGTCCATAGGACGTTGTTTCACTCTTCTGTCGTCCAGTGTTGGTGTTCACGAGCCCATTTAAGTCGCTTTTGCTTGTTTTGTTTGCGTAGTAATGGCTTTTTTATCGCAATACGTCTATGGAGCCCGGCTTTCTGTAGGCGACGTTTGACTGTAGAAACACTGACTAGTTTTTGGCAACCAACATTTAATTCTGCGGTGATTTCCGGGGCTGTTTTGCATCTATTTAACTTGTTGGTAACCAGTATTCTGCGATCATCTGCAGATGTTGTCGCTTTTGGCCTTCCACTTCGTCTTTTATTAAGAAAACTGTCAGTTTCCCGATAATTTTTTACGTTATAGTCCACCGCAGCGTGGTGTATTTTCAATTTTTTAGCAATTTGTCGATTACTTATGCCAGTTTTATGGTAAGCTATTATAAGCGCACGTGTTTCCGTACTAATTTCTCTTCGCGGAGGCATTTTAAAAAATTGTCACACGATATTTCGCTCACGACGTGAATAGAGTAAATACCACACTGCAACTGACCATAGATTACAGATTTCACTATAATCTTCTAGGAAGGTAATTTAAACATTATTACCTACAATCTAACAGATAACTAAATTTACCCAGTAAATTCAGAGGGATTGTTATTGTAATTGCACCGCAATAAACAGTTTATGGTAATCGGACCAAGTGCAGGTAAATGATAATAAACCTTATGCGATATAATGGGTGTTTATCTTACTGAACTACATTTTAAGTACGTATTTCATTTTATTATAATGTTTTTTTTCGGTAAACATAATACTATATGAATAATCCATGAAAACAGGGGTGCCTAAACACTTTTGAGCGGTAGTGTATGTTACAATTCGTGCGGCGTAATGGTGAATGATGTATGTAAAATGAATAATTTCATCAAAATTTGTCCCTTTGTTTTATAATTACATGGCTGTAATTTGACTAAATCACTTTACGTGAGGCACTATGTATATTGAGTTCGTTTGTACTTTTCAACTTTACACTTTTTGTAGGACATCATATCGAAACAAGAATTAACTGATTACAGGATATTTAATTTAACTTCAATAATTTTATGTTATGGTTTGCAAGTAGTAAGTTATACTTGAATTTATTCATTTGGTTTACGTCTGGAACTAATAATTATAGCAATATGCTAAGCGTTTTTTACACCGTTCTCCAGTGTATCGCATTAACACAAGGAATAAAATTCTGCAGTGCCCTTCCTCCAAAAGTAAAATCTTCAAACAATTTAGGAAACTTGAATAAGGATATTAAAAATTAAAATTATAGCGTTTTATTTATCCACAGTACTTTACTAATTGGTTTGATATTAGTGGCAATCTAACAGACACTAGCAATTTAATTGGTAATAGTGGAGAGTTAATTGCTAGTGAATAGTAGTGAATTTACATTTATCGTCTAACCTGCAAGGAATGATGTATCCACCGCAGACACCAGTGTATTTGAAGCGAAGAAGAGCATAAATGAATCGATGCATATTTTGTTCTTTTAAATTAGCAAATGCTTAAACACTTCACTAAGAACAGGACGCACGTTTCGATAGCTAAGCTATCATCTTCAACAGTAGTACTACTGCAAACTTAACTGTTGAGAGAGATATTGAAGTATTTCAGTGTCTCAGTGCCGCAGTGTTCGAGTTGTATGATTTAGCAAATGCTTAATAACTTAATTTTTGAACGCGGCATGTCCAAATTTCTTTCTGTTAAATTTACCCATGAAGAGAAAACACAGAATAAGATTCCCTTTCTGGATCTGTTAGCAATAAGGAATATGAATAGGTGTCATCTTACGCAATACAAAACGAACTCAAAGAAAACACCAAAATTGCAAACTTTAACGGAATCTTCGAGGATGGGTTATATAATACCATTAGGACACATAAGAATAGAATGAGAGATAGAAATGTTCACAAACTACAAAGTTTCGCCCACAGCAATAAAAGTATCTTCAGTTGCCATTTTTTAACTTGAGCATAAAATTGTCTTTTTGGGAAATCATAATCGCAAAAATGTTTTAGGAAACTTCAAAAACTATGCAGATAACGTAAACTTAATTAAGACAGTAAACTACAATGGGCTATTGTGAAGGCACGGAAATTTACAGAAACAAATACCTTTGAATGAATTCATCTCTAACGTCTGCAAATTCTAGCCTTTATTTCTTATTAAATCAATCATGACCGCAGTCATTTGACCATAACTTTTAAACTGTATAAATAAAGTAATTCTTAGCTCCTTAGTTCAGTCTTGATGCTGAAGATAATAGCTTAGATATCGGAACGTTCGTCCAATATTAGTGAACTACTGTAGTACGGATGGCAGTGAGTGTTCGAATTTGTGATTCAATTTCCTTTAGATGGCCAATATAGTTAGAATTGTAGCAATAGGTGTTAAATATTGTGTTTGAGTAGAAGATATGTCTTTAAGACAAATGCCATCTTATTATGGTTCCATGTGTCAGTGCAATAAGAAATTTCATATGTAAACAACAATTATTTAATTCTATTGATATCAATAATTAAAAAAAAACGTATATTTCTTTCAGATATTTTTCTACCACTGTTTTTATAACGAATAAAATCAGTTCAATATAAAGCTTAATTTACCTCTAAAATATATATTACATAATCTGTAGCTGGAAAGAGTAATGTATTTACTACGTTAAACAACAATATACATTACAAGACTTGGTGTATATGACAAAGGCTGGCTTTGCTACTTAGATTTACGGAATTTATGGCGTTCTATATCCACATGGATACACTATGCGTGCAATGCTCTTAACATTTGTCACAAGCTTGTACCTAATCTAGCTTATATGTAATAGAATCTAACCATTCCACGTAGATGTTCATTGCTGTATTGTTACTATCACGATAAAAAGCACAATTTTATAGCAGGAGGAATACAAGGCAAATGGTTTGTCTTGGCGTAATTCCCCGTTATTTGTGTAAGACAAAATAGTTACTTATTTATGTCTGAAACTTTGCTATAAGTAATAAACTTAAACTTTGTTCAATGCCATTTGACTTACGTTTGCTGATATTTATAGCCCTGAGAGATCGTACAAATACTGCGCTTTGGTCTTACTGGTGATTTGTAGTGGACGAAGCTTTCTCGAAAATAAAATATATTTAAGTGCTTAGATTTTATCGATATGACATCGACGATAGTATTAGAGACCAAAACAGTTCGGGTTTACTCAATTTATCTTTAAGAGTTAGTTATTTACAGAGTGAAGTTTGAATTAAGACCATAGGAAAAGAATAGTTCAACAAAGAGTAGAAGAATTGACTTCAAAGGACAACACAAAAGTGGTAGTAATATTTTTTATTTCACTGAACTTGCATAGACTTATACTCACTATGATACATGCATAACATTACATTGGCGAAGCGACAAAACGTTTGCTTCTATTTGCTTTTCAGTAAAATGTTAGTATTAGTTTTATTACTGTACCATAGTAGATAATGTTTACGTTAATGTTGAAATCTCGATACATATTGATCAATTATAAAACATCAGGTGCGTTTCCATGTTTGTTTCAGCAAACCGATTTCGCCGCGACGAAAAATGTCCTTATATGAAGAAGAGGACCATCCGAAATGATTCGTTGTCTAATTAATGAAGCAGTAGGTTACACCTAGCCGCTCTTAAACTTAAATTAATAGAAATTGGCTATTTAGTCGTTGTTCTCATTTAGTGCTGTGCACTATTCACCTACCTCATACAGTTATTTTCACCCTAGTACAATAAAAGTCTACCGTAAAGTAAAGATTTAACTTTTGCGTCATCGTAAATTAAATCCGGAAACTTTTTCATGAGCTTGTTTATTTTGTCGGTCCTTAATCATCTTATCAATCTAGATAACTGCGACATAATTATATATAGCACACAAAGCTCCGTGAAATAATATCAGCAAAGCCCTAGTAACGACGTATGCTATGAAATATAGGTTGACGCTGTCAGCCTTAGATTTTTATCGAACTTTGTTGGATATGAACTCTTTATATACATGTATGTATATGTACATACAACATATCGTTAACGGAATCGGGAAGAGATGGCACACGAAGATCGAAGTGGACTCATTGGTTGGCAAGGGCAACCTCTTTTATGGTAACTGTCAAAATTTCAGACATCTACTGTCAAATGTTGTTTACGAGTGTGTTTTGTGTAGCAAGTCAGACAGTTTCGCAAAAATGGATAAAACCGAATTTCGTGCAGTGACAAAACACTTATGATGGCGGAACGGCCATGTAAATGCGAAATACTTTATTAGAGGTTCGTGGCGGATGTACTCCATCATTTTCGACAATCAGCTTTTGGATAAGTGAGTTCAAAGGTAGCCGCACAAGCACAAGTGACGAACCATGGACGCCCAAAAACCGCTATCAACGATGAAATGGTCGACACGAT
Source organism: Trypoxylus dichotomus (assembly GCA_023509865.1). Lineage (NCBI taxonomy): Eukaryota > Metazoa > Arthropoda > Insecta > Coleoptera > Scarabaeidae > Trypoxylus > Trypoxylus dichotomus. The sequence goes on along the minus strand of CM042074.1, from coordinate 37,300,635 downwards.
CATGAGGTCGTATTAGCCGATCGCCGATTGAAGGTGAAAGAGATAGCAGAGACAACAGGCATCTCAAAAGGACGCATTGGTACGAAATTTTGGGTATGAAAAAGCTTTCGGCGCGATAGGTACCGCGTTTGCTGACACTGGAGGAAAAACGAAATTGGCTGAAACGTTTCGGACGAGTGTCTGGCCAGGATCCAACGCAATCCAAGGGCTTTCTTCATGCGTTTCGTAACCGTGGATGAGACTTGGATCCATCACTACATACCGGAAACCGAGGAACAGTCGAAGGAGTGGAGTCTTCCGGGCGAAGCAGCTCCGAAGAAAGCGAATCTTCCGGCCATCGGCCGAAAACGTCATGCTGACCATTTTTCGGACTATCTGCAGAAAGGGAGAACGATCACGGGGCAATACTACAGCGATTTATTGGCCAAACTTGATGCGGTATTGAAGGAGAAACGGCCTGGTTTGCAGCGAAAAAAATGCTTTTCCACTACGATAATGCACCATCTCATTCACCCCGCATTGTCGTGTCCAAATGGAATGAGTTGTGCTACGAATTAGTCTCTCACACTCCATATTCACCAGACCTAGCCCCCAGCAATTTTTTCCTACTCCCAAGCCTGAAATAATCAGTGGGAGGAAAGAGATTTGCTTCAAGTAAGGAAGATATTGCCGCTACATATGGTTATTTTGCAGACCTCGAAACATTCTACTTGTCCAACGGCTTGAAGGGACTGAAGCACCGTTTGAAAAGTATATTGATCTTCGGGCAGACTACATCGAAAAATAAAAAAAAACCACACCAATACCGTATTTTTCTTGAGGGTGACCTTGAATGTTTCCAGAATCGCGGCCATATATAAAATATATATGGAATAAAGTTCCCGAGGTTCTGGCCGAGTGAGCTGTTGGCGACTATGTCGTCGTTTCGATGAGATCTTACTCATCTTCTTCTGGACGCAGTGACAATAAGTCACTGTACTTCATCTCCGATCGGTAGCCGAACGGGAGCCAATAACACACGCGGCCAGAAACCCGGGAACATTATTCCACATACGGTGACCGCAAACAACATTTTGTGGTGGAAAACAAAATGGGAGCAATAGATACAAATAATTTTGAGGAACTTAGAAGATTCGACGTCTTTAATCTTTGAAATCGTACTCACTCGGACGTGATTTCTCGCCTTTAAGATGCACTGGTATTCGGCTTCCAATATATGTGTCCGGAACTTCCAGATTTTATTTGTAGTATCAGCTGATACACTTTATGACTGGATATAATCGAAGATCGTTGTAAATTAAAGAGTTATATGGGAAAATAACTAATCATTCTCAGGAGAGACGATGACAACATGTGTGGCTTTGACACGGTGTTTTTCTATATCCATAGCAACACACTTGTTTGCCTATATGGTAGGCCACACATACTTTAAGTGAAATTATGTAGCTTAATGCTGCCAGTCGTGCCATCCTTCCGGCGTACGAGAAATTTTGAAGATTATAAGTATAATTTCGTAATAATGCATATTTATACAATGTGACTGAAATGTGTGAGTACAGGATATTAAACGTCTTTTAAGAATGAAAGTTGGAAATATTTATTTATATAAAAAAATATATTTACGAAAAGCGATATATATATAATAAACGATATTAGAGTTTACGTAGTAAGTGTTGTTGAAGGGACTTTTGTTTTTTAAATAAGAAATTTGTGAATAATAAATTAATAACAACTTCTAAGATCAACCATAATAAAAAATAACGGCGTGCAGCAAATAGTTACGAAAAAATTTCTGGAATAGGTAAACTAGTAAAATTTAGAAAAATTCATTGATAAATAATGGACAATATTTCATATCATTACAATATATACATCTAACCGCTAGTTGGTATTTCAGTGGAGACGGTAGTTTCACTTATGTACTTATTGTGTTTTGTTTTTTATCAATTTTCTGTGTCTGTGCTTTAGATATTCCGCTGAAGCTACGAAAGCTTTCGATTCTAAATAATAAAGGATTGAATATAAGAAGGCGCGTTTTATCGTCATAGTTCTATTAGTTAAATTATAGTGAATCAAAAGCGTTTAAATTCTCAATCTTAGTAGAAACTGGCTACAGTTACGGTCTGCGCAAAGCAGTCTGCACCCGATCTTTATTATCATTCAATCTGTCTTCGTTTCGCCAGACGGAGTTTCTAAAGAAATTGCTTTCTCCCAACTACTAACTAATTGCGCAATGAATACACATTACTTTCTCGATCAACTTAATTACCCATACTTACTTAAAATGTTAGCCAGGGTTACATCTTCGCATTAGTTTTATTACGGGAGAGGCGGGCGACGGGCAGCGAGTAATGGTTGCCCTCCCATAAACCGGTTAACAGACGCTTGAATGAAATGTTATTGCAGATAAAATGCCACCCTTAATGACTCATAACGGAATGGGGCGCTCCGATCGGGCCGAAAGTCTCTTAATTACCGCAGACACGACTTCTCGGTGTTGTGTTCTTTGCCGATCGAGTTGCGTCGCGACGTGGCACGTTTGCCGTTGCTGCCGGTACTGCAGCAGCATCAACGCCCTCTGTCGTTCGCTCCTCCGGCGAACGTTTGAAAGGAAGTCGGCTTCGAAGTTTCACTTTATCTAATAAATTATTAATATAATGGAGTCGAGTGACGGACCCGAACTCACGCATTAATCGTGAATATTCAAAAGAGGGAAATTTGAATAATTGCCAAGGAAGGTAGAAGTATATGCGGTGGATGAGAAACAACCCCTTCTTCATGAGTTTGACGTCCTTAAAGTATTATACCGTCAGATAGCGTAACCAATTTTAGTTTAATATTAATTATATTTGCTTAACGTTTACTCGAATTCCGTCGCATAAGAAACGCTTTCATTATTTAATCTGTTTGCGCTTAAATGTTGTCTTTGCCGGAAATTTAAACGGTATTCTCCACAAAATTGCGACATGGTAACCATTATTTATCAAAAATATGTATATGTGGCGTTACATTTATTTTCTTTAATTAAGTTGCGGAATACGAGACTGATGTATTTTACAAACTTTAACTGTACACTATTCCTAGCTAACTAAGAATGTTAAAAGGCTGGGACAATTTTTCTTTTCGTTTTCAGTTAATTAATTGAAGTATTAAAAAAACAAAGATAACTAATACTCAAAACATAGATAATCTATGATAAGTATTTCTGTATCTTTTTCTGGTAAGATTTCCGATTCCATGCTTGTACTATTCCATTGGTTTAGAGGCTAAGAACTCAGGGCATCCTTCTTCTATCTCCTTAACATTGGTAAAAAGACGTCCAGCGAGAAGACGCTACTATTGATCTAAAAAGGTAGTAACTGGAAGTCCAAGCTGTAAACTGGACGTAATAGCAACCGCACCCTTTCAAATTCTTCCAGTTTCTGGAAAATTGTTTGGGGAGTATGTGGCCTAGTATTATGCTGACTAACTCTCATTATAGTTTAGAGTTTAGTGCCTGATCTCCTGGTAACAATTTATACTGTATAACACCTTCATAATTCCACCAAACAAACAGTATCACCTTCGACTCAAAACTATTGCGTTTGACTACAAGCTCTACAAATTAGTCAACTGATTTAATTTGTTTAGTTTACAAAATAGATTCACTTCTCGTCACATGTTATAATTCGTCGATAGAAATGCAGATCTTATGGATTAGTAAGAAGTTGATTGCAGATTTGCACTCGTTGCTGTGCTTGTTTTAAAGTTGATCTGCGAGACATTTTTCTGCATCGTCTGTTTACTTTTCCCAGCTTGTCCACAGCGAGGTGCGGTGTAGGGTACTGGATGTTGGAATGGTGTCAATGCTTTGGCGAAGAACCTTTTGATGATAAAAAGTCATTTGAAACTTCGTTCCTACCGAAGATTCGTTTGACCGTCCCTGAACTTTTTACATCAGTTTGCCGCAGTTCGATCCAATATCTTGACTTACAGTTTTATGAAGTGTATGAGCGACATCGCTTTTTCCTAATTTCGCCCAGTGAAAAAGTCGGCCTGCTTCTCTCAGTGGGATAAGTTAGGAACTGTTGTAGAAATACCCAGCGAAATTTTTATAGTTCATATGGACTTTTCGATCAGAATATTTGGTTTTCTTAATACCGTTGGTGAATTATGCATCGAAGTTAATGCTGAACTACAAATAAACGCAAATGCAAGAGAAAATAACATTACAAAAATGTATTACATTGTATAGAGAGAAACTCGAAACAGTGAAATTTCTGTCATATAGGTCCACTAACTGAATTCATGAATAAAGTAAATACATAATGAATTAATAATTCTTTCTAAACTGTTTATTAGTTTGGTCATCCTTGACGTAGGAACATCATACCAACACCTCATTATCGCAGAGTTTAGTTCTTTGATGCTCTCGCATTATTTTATTATTATTATTATTTATTACTGTCGTACACCTCTCTTGTCAATATTCCCCAAAGATTTTGGATAGAGTTCGGATCAGACGAGCGAGCAGACCATTGTAATATATTAATTTTTTTTAATGAAATCACAGGAATTATGGATAGCTGCATTGTTTTGCAGAAATATCCAGTCTTGCGTCAACAATTGTTCACCAAAGTCTATCAGAACCATTTCTAGAAGTTGTATGTAAGAATTCGAATTCATTCCCGTAGAAATAAAACATGTAGGTGTTTTATGGTTATGGGTAAACGCCGTCCAAACTATTATACTACCGCCACAAAAATTTCGGCTCATCGCAACTTCAGTGTTCTTGAGCAAATCTTGCGAATATTATTTGATACCATCAGGCCCTCCCCATATTAGGTTTATTTTCATCAGAAAATATGATGTTGTTTCACTCATGATCTTGCGCAAATTTCAGTCTTGTTTGTTTATATATTTCTTTTAAGGGTAGTTCCGGAACCTTCTTTAGCCACTAAAAACGTTTACTGCCGGATAAAATTTGTTGTACACATCTCTTTGTTACTGATAAATTTAAATAACATTTTATTTGTTGCACGGTTACATTACCAGAAGAGGCAAAATATCGATGAGCACTGAGGGATTGTCCAACTTTATAAAATTGTTGCGTTCTACGTCCTTAGCTATGGCTGGGCTTGAAAGGGCTACTTCTTTATAACAATTTATTTTTGTTTTTTCCTCCTCAATTAGCAACTTACTAACATATAATGTATATATTTAACAATAAATAAATTTTTGAAGTTGTTTTGTGGGTTGTTTGAAGAGTAATACCTGGTTTCGTAGGATGTCTGTCTAATTCTGTGGACCTACAGAAATTTCGTTGTTTTGAGTTACCAGTATTACAAATATTCTCTGGATAGAATGTTATAAATTTTTTAATGTTATTTGCTGTTGTATTTATGTTTATTTGTAGTTCAGCATTAACTTCGAGGCATAATTTGTCGAAAATATTAAGGAATCCGAATATCTTGCTCAAAAGTTCATATGGAACTATAGAAATTTCGCTGAGTGTACAGACAATGATTAAGCGTTGTTGCGTATATCTGTTCAATTATCTTCGATTATCATTTGAAATAGTTTGGAAGCTTAGATTAATAACTCGCACGACAGTACATCATCAAACATATAGACAGCTAATTATTTTGTTCTCTTATACCCGTATATCCACTTCCACAAAATTCTTATTTTAGTTTTACAACCTGTTAACTAACTTTAGAATTAACACACCTCATAGTTTAATACCCCTTAAACGAACAACAAGGCATAGATGAACAATCGGGATAAAACTTTCTGTGTATGCAATAACGTAGTCGTATACAAATAAGTACGCGAGTGCAGCTACCAACTGAAAGTACCACTACGTATAAAATCTTCGGTCATCGTCGCTTGCTGTTTGTTGGCTGTATTGTACTGGTTCTTGCTCGGTTTGCAGCATTCTAAAACTGGGCTGGTTTTCCCTCAGAGACTCTTTTACTTTTATTATTTGGAGTCTTGTAATACGAGCTAATCTTAATATTATAAGATTACTCCACCTCGATTTTACACCGACTGCATTTTTGTTCAGGCGACGTGGACGAGATTTTTTAATTTAAACAGAATGACTGCGATTCGTTTAGATTTTATTTTTACCATTTAATTTAAAAAGGAAATGAGATACAACGTGCTAGGATCGGGGCTATTTGAAAAATTGCATCGTCCTTCTAAATGTTTTTCCTGCCGTTACGGATAAATTACATTGTATGCCTTTTAGTTAAGGAAACGCTAGACAAAATTAGAATTTGCACTTGTTTAATCAGGAAAAACGCTATAAAACCGAATTTCTTCAAGACATAATTTTATGGAATGTATTTATAAAATGCCTAATATCTTTAGAATCAATTTCTATATACACTTCATACCTGCACCCGTTTTGTCTTATAAAATCTATTCCTTAAAAGTATTTTTAGTTTTTGTCCCGTTTTCTACTATTTCATAAGCTGCTTCCAAATAAGGAGATTCATTCACCCGTTTCAATCGACCTGTTAGTTTAATTTTGTTGTATTCATAATGCTAGGCATACAAGGAATTTCAACAATCTTTAATAGGTTTTGCTTAGCATGTGTATATGTGTATGTATAGGGGTTACGCTACTCGTTCATTAAAAGCTTTTGCAGTTAGTGGCGTAGCTACGTTTTGAAAATATGATTGATTGGTTTTTATTTATGGAGTCATATAAAGGATTACGATGACGTTCGAAGAGTCATAAGAGGAGAAGTACAGAAGAATTTTGTAGTGTCTCGAATAGAATGGAGGACATTTCAAATATTTGTAACTTAATCTTAAGCCTTTCATCTTTCATATCAGGTGTTATGCATGCGTATCATCTAAAATTCGTTTAAAATGTTTCCGTTTAGTTCTTTCGAAGATTTTTTTGTGAAAGGTTTCTATACTTAGATAAATTATTTACAGATTCACAACTGTTTTAAATTTAGTTTTCCAAGGCTAACCGTTGTAAAATTTTAATTGACGTAAATAATTACCTATAACTCCTTAACTATAGAAGACAGACAGGAATACATGGAATCGGCAAGAGATGGCGCGCGAAGGCTGGCGCAGCAAGAGTAACCTTTTCTATAGTAACTGTCAAAATTTCAGACGTCTACTGTCAATAGTTGTTGTTTACGAGTGTGTTTTGTATAGCAAGTCAGACTGTTTCGCAAAAATGGATAAAATCGAATTTCGTGCTGTGATAAAACATTTCTGGATGGCTGAGAAATTCGAAATATTTTACTAGAGGTTCATGGCGAATCTATTCCATCATTTTATTTTACGGACAACCCTCGATATATATATGCTTTCGCGTTCGTCGTATATGAAACAATATTCCCAAGCTTCTGACCACGTATGTCGTTGGTCCCGAAAGGAACCTTTTCGACTATATCGACGTTTCGACTAGATCTCACTCATCTTCTTCTATACATTATCGTTCAGCTAGCGATCGTATATATATGTTGAGACGGATATTGTCGGGGCCGCTATAGTCGAAATAATATTCTTTCATAAACCATCGATTCCACTAACGTAGGGACACCAGCGGTAGATACTTACCAGCATGCATTATTAGAGAAGCGGCTAAACAAGACGATTCGCAAAACGTCCTCCGACATGGAAATCACACAAGTTACGTCTCCGATAGTTCGGCTGGCCCCTTCTACGGCCCACCTTTGTTCAGTGTCTTTTTTCTTCGGAACTTGCTGTAACCTTCGTGATTTCTTCTTAAGTTCTTGAAGTCTTTATCCTGGACTTCCTCCCATCTTCTTCTTTTACCTTGAACAGAGAATATATTATGATCGGTAGATTTGAAAGGTGCGTGATACTTTCTTATAGGCTATGGTTTCCTGAAAGATTCAGTTACTGTACTGTATATGCTTCTCATATCTTTTGTGTAATCACCGGTTTCAATGCCGGGTTCTCCCTGGTGAGGATTTTCTCAAGAAAACTCCTGTTCAGCATATCTAGAAACTTCTCCAGCTCTTCTCCGTCGGAGAGGCCTTTCAGTGCGTCCAGCGTGGTACGGCGAGAGATATGAAGTACTAACGGCAAACAGGAGTTAGTACATAGATTAATATTGGACGAATGTGTAACTTGTACAACATTATGCCCGTTTTGAGATTAAGGACTAGGTTAGAAACGACGAGGCAAAGCTGAAGTATTCTGCCAATTGCCCTTGCCTTAGCACGGGCTGCATCTAAACGCACCACAAGTACTAGGGGAAAAACATGAACCGGAACCAAAATACGACATGCAGTTGTGCCCATAGACCACAGAACCCAACCTGCACACATACAGTGTATAAGCTAAGCGAAGTTGTGCCAATGCTCTTTACTAAAGAAGGTGTATGTAATTATATCGAAACGTCGAGACGCAACTGGTTTCTCAGGCCTTCATAATACAATTCTCTCTTTGTAATATGTTCTTTTATTTAAAGTTTGCTTGTAATAACTATATATTTTTTATGAAGCAATAAGGTATGATTCTTTTTGAACTACGATATTATATTAATACAAACGAAAAAGGTTATATCACAATCCAAAAAAGAATGATGCTGATTTAACTTAATCCCTACGCCAACTAAATAAGATGATTTAAACCAAGTATATATATAAATATATTACTCACATTCGTGACCTTTAAAATTTGTAGATCAGTTACGGTTGGCATTTCAGGCTACGATTGGATGTCATTCCGAAGGTTCAATAGAATTGTCCTCGATTTCAGAATTTGTATTTGCTAGGTCAACAATAGACAACAGTTTTTGTAAAATTTTGAGATGTATTTAGCTTATTTTAACTTAGAAATCGAACAGTTACGGAATTTCTAAACTGTGTATGTGCTTTCTATCAACAAGCTAACTCTTCAGTCATCTCGCCAGTATACAACCAAACGTGTATATGCTCAACTTAATTTAGATATTAGTAACTAATGCTTTCGGTCTGTCACCATGGCAATATTTCCTATATGTTTCCAAGAATTGGTTTTGATTTCTGGTAGTAGCCGTTTGCAAATACTTTTATAACAAATTTCACATTAATTATCAATATTTTGGTGCTATAAACTTTACATTGAAGGAGTCTTTTACATCTCTTTTCCTGTTAATTTTTCTTTTTAACAGCGAATTTCGAGAAAATGTAAGAGCAAAAATAAATTTTGGGGAATAATATCACATGCTGAATTTAAAAGAAGAACTGGTTCGCAATAAATAAAAAAATCTGTCTAATCTGTCTGCAAATAAAATTAAAAGGAATACTTCCTCTCCTATAATAAAACTAATGTAAGAGAAAATAAGGAAATAAGCAAATTTAAATCGTAAGTGCAAGTAAAATGGAACAATTTCGGCCATATTATTGTAGATTCATTAAATTTGAAGGAATTTGTTTTTCGAAGAAATACTCGAACAGGTCAATTTGATTTTCTTAGAATATACATTTTTGCATCAATTTTAAGCCTGCCCCTCCTTATTAACTGAAAACTAACAGTTAATGAAGCGATTGACATTTTTTTAAATACTAACCATTTTTTATTTTGATAGATCATTTATCAAACCATCAGGATTTTAATACCTCACATGAGAAAATTTTTGAATAGAAAGCCATTTAAAGGGAGGGAAACATACATTTTATGGTGTTATTCAAGAAATAATTGTTTTCTTTAAATCAAATGTTTTGGGAGGTGAATCTGTGGTGAGGTCCGATAGAATGGCTTCTCACGTCCTATGATCTTACGGCCCTCAATTTTCTTCTGTTGGGGTTTTTAAAATCAGATATTCTATATCCAAATCCTGATTTGAAGAATAGAATTAAGTAAATAAGTGCAATTAATCCTGACGTCTTTCGGTGTGTACAATATGAGTGTATCCGTAGATTTGCTCATTGTCAAGAGGTCGCTTGCATTTTTCGATTGATCTTTCCGAATATTTGACTTAAAGGGAGCAATCATTTCATTTCTTGGACGACGCCATTTATATTTGTTTCTCGTTATTATTTACGTTTTCAAATCTTTCTTGTTTAAATACTTTCGTTCGAAAATTGTGTCACTCTATTTAAAATAAGTTTTCATTTAAAAAATTGTAGATGACGTCGTTACTTGAAATCCACAAGCGAGGGAATCTTAAAATTAGTGCGAAAATGTATATATTCGTGAAAAATGAAATTGTCATGTCCGAACACTTCTCCCAAAATCAAATTGTTTCAATTTCAATGAATTTGTTTCATAGTTTTGGCACGCACAGTATTTGATAAAATATTTTTCTTTTACTTTAAATTACGTGTATTTAAATCTCTAAAAATAAATCTATAAACATTGTACATGCACTAATGTTTTTACGCCTTCCTTTCATTCTACGCTGCTCACTCTTTCACTCTCCAATTTGGGTAAGACTATAACAAATATACAAGGTATATATATATGCTATGATCAACAGGATCTATTGTAATAATGTAATGTAGAATTAGAAACATTTTGTTACACAAACAATGTATGCGTGTAATTCGCCGGGTTAAATATATGTACTAATTGGTGTACTTTTCTCAGTAAAAGCTTGCTATATTTGCGTCCATCGCTTCGTATGCATTGACTCGGTATTCAGGGCACGATCAAACAAAGTTCGCTGTTTGCATTTTATGGTTTAGTAATTTTCCACGCACGATTTTAGGCTTTCGGTAACTAAAAAAATTCAATTAGATCGCACAATAAATTATTGGCTTTCCTTTGCGTAGTCCTTCCTCTCGTGGTCGCTCTTGTCCCTTTACTGTAAACACTGGTCAGTGCTTTCGGTTTTTCGAGAGGCCCGTAATTTATTTATTCACCTGTATTAATGGGAAAAAAAACGCTGAGTATTAAAAAAAGCAAAAATGTTTATTCGTACATATATGTACAAAAACCCACAGAAATATGAATTATATATCACCGTTTTTTGCCAACTGCTTATAAACTTTTGCAATAGCAAACAGCATTTTTGTTATCTGACAATGTATTATGATATTAGTTTTTTTAACGATTTGATAATTTCTCTGGAACTAGTTCAATAGAAGAGTTTGCAAACTGAAGCCTATTCAAACAAAAGCTTGTATCTATATAATAAACGAACTACTTCCGGAATTGGATCGTGTCATGATGAGATATATATAGAAATGAAATAAGACTAAGAGGAGAAACAAATAAAAAGAAAAAGAGATGAAAAGAAGAAGAATGAAAAAAGGGGGGCGTGAAAAAGAAAGAAAGGTGAAAAGAGTAAGAGAAGGAAAAGTGAGGCAGAAGAGGGGGGGGGGGGATAACAAAACAGAAAGGTGAGATCTCGACGTTTCGCCTCCGTCGTAGAAGGCTTCTTCAGGAGCAACAGGGAAAACCAGAGTGGTACGGTGGACGTGTTAACCACGCTGGAGGCGAAAACCTTCAGACCTGTACCGCAGAATATGGGGATTTATATAAGTGGGGACCACTACGCCTGAACGGTTGTTTCAGTGGAGGGGGACGAGGCTCGCAGGAGCGGTTTTCATATCCCTCCTCCCTATTTTATCGGGGTGTTTTCGGATCTCCATTGCCTCCCTGAATTTTGTACCAAAAAAATAAGGATATTACACGATGACCGAAGTTTCTTCAAATAGAATGTTGTCTGGAACGGCCTTTTTCAAGATGGTACACGGGTACCGCAGACCAATATACGTGTCCAGATTTGTGCTCCTTAATGTGGGTTTCGATTGAGCGACTTGTCTCACCTATGTATACTAAACCGCAAGAGCAGGGAATTTTGTAAACACCATTAGATCATAATGTTTGAACTTGGTTCTTGGAAGAAGGCGAATATTGGCAAGTTTCGAAGACTTAAATACTACCTTGATGTTTTGTTTTAGAAGAATTCTGCCTACCTTCAGAGTTTTTGGAATCTTGGGGCTTGTCTACCTGGGAAAGATGTATATGTTTAGTAGTAGTACATAGCTTGTCTGCTTCAGAAATAGAAACTGTGCGACGTACCAAGGAATTTGCAACACTTGACTTGATGAAAGTTACGGTGACTCAACGTGTTAACCACGCTGGAGGCGAAAATCTTCTGAAGGTGCTCGTGGTCGGCGAAAACCTCTTTTCGAAATACTAATCCAAAAACTCAATAGTGAACTGAGAGACTCTAACTGGCATGTACGACTCAAAAAAAAAGAAGTAATGCAGATGTCCACAGGCAAGTTTTTACACTTAAAATATGGCAACTAGTAAACTAATACGTATTTTATTTCCAAATTAACAGTATATATGGTTCTCCAGAATTGATTTTTCAGTATAAATTCATCGACAAAATCCAAGCATGGATTTAGCTTACGGTTTTCCAGATTTGCACATTTCCTATTTCTATTACACGGTACAACTTTTTACAGCTTGATATTTCAAAACTGTATTGTAGATGCTAAACAAGTGACTTAAACTGTGCACAATTTTTTTTCCTCCTTTCAAGGTCACGCAGAACATGAAAAACGTGGCCTGTATGCCGAAAAAAGCGGTACTATAAAGGTGTCTCCATCGTACTCATAACATAATGTGGTAGAAAATCTCAGGCTCGTTAAAAATTTTAACTGGGTTCTTTGAATTATAATTTTGATTTATTTGTTTCGAATTAAGTGAAAATGTTTTGTAAATTAAAATATCAAACGTAAAGTTGAAAAGACAAAAAATATATTGAATAATATATGTATTAAATAGATTGGAAATTGCTGCCAGTCGTGCCATCCTTTCGTCGTACGAGGTATTTCGAAGATTATGAGTGCAATTTCGGAATAATGCATATTCATACAATGTAATTGAAATGTGTGAGTACTGTATATTAAACGTCTTTGGAGATGAAATTTTGAAAAATTTATTTACATAAGAAATATGTTTACGAAAAGCGATATATAAGATAAACGATAATAAAGTTTACGTCTCCTCTGCAAGTGTTGTTGAAGGGACTTTTTTTTAACAAGAAAAATTGTGAATAATTAGTTATTAAAGAATGCCCAAAGTAGATATCTGTAAAACTTTTCAAAGAAACCTGTACAGATTGGATATCTGGATTTAAAATTTCATAAAGAGGGAGTGCTGACGGTACTTCGCCTTCAACTTCTAACATCAACCAAAACAAAAAATTACGGCGTGCACCAAACAGTGACGAAAAAGTATCTGAAATAGGTGAACTAGTAAAATTTTAGAAGAAATTCATTGGTAAATAAAGGACAACAATTCATATCATTGCAAAACGTTCTAAAGATAAATTTACATATTTCCGCTGTTCTATGCCATTGTGTCAATGAGACTTTACAGAAAATAAAAGTGACGTTTTGCGACACAGATGTTTCTTGTATTTTATCCACCTTAGCGAGTTTCCTTCATAAATTCAAATCCTACCGGCGCTTCTTTTGGGTACTCTTTGTATTGATATATAACTTAACTGAACAAACACGCGATTCTCGTTTATTATTGCATCAGCATGATTAAAAAAGCATAGTTGAGAATGTGCTTGCTACCTAATAATATTCCTAGTGTTTTCGATAGTAGGTTTCTGACAATAAAGGAATACATGTTATGCGAAACCTTGCTTCTCCCTCACGTGTGGCGAAACCACTGCCACCGATTTTACGTAGAATCGTTGTTGTTAAAAGCAGACCTACCTACATACATATGTACGGAAATGCATAGGTTGAAAATGCAGTGTCGCCCTCCTGTGAACGTCGCTAGAACCTCTGCACTGCCCTCGACGTGTTTATTACAAACATTAATAGTTTAATAGGTCGATAAGAATATTTGTTATATAATCGCGTTTCCCTGGAAAATCCGATATAATTTCCTGAAACTTTATGATCGGTTATATTTTTGCAGAATTGTTTGTCAATAAAATGTTTATTGTGAGCGTGCTTTTATGAGTTTTCGTTTTATTTAGTTTTAAAAATGGATTCAATTCGAAATTCATGCAAGGCCAACTTAGTATTGGACGGGTTTATTAATGTAAATTTTGGATAATCATTATGAAAAATTGATTGATGTAAATAAACACTGCAAATGGAGGAATGTATTTGTTATCCCTGACAATGAATCCATAAAGCGAGCATTATATGTAGTGTCGGCAAAAATGGGTAAGTTTCAGTGCCGTGCGGAGAACAGTGCGCTGCGAAGAATCGAGTACCAGTATCAAAGCACGCTTGTTCAGTATTATTCGATTGGTAGTTGTAAGTACATCTCAGTACACACACATACACTTAGAAAATGTCGCATTTAGGTACGTTTTGGAAACGGCATATTTCGCATAAACTAGAAAACGTAATATGGAGTATGTCGGATTCAGAATACGAAGGCGACAGAGTTAAATGTGTAAAGTGCGACAACTATTCAACGTGTGCGAGAGCAGGTGGAAGTGTGAACGCTACCTAAAAAGTATAAAACACTGTTCTGCAATCCGTTGCAAACAATACAACGAACAAGTGATATTTGATATAGGTGTTTGTTTCATTCTATGTAATGTATCGTTAACTTTACTAAACCAACAAGCGTTTGTCAGCTTCTGGAGCAAGTATTTCGATTTTGCATTACCAAATCAGACATCGTTAAAAAACTTTATACCATCTGTTCGTCACAATGTTGAAATGAGAATTAAAGTAGAATTGAAAGTTAAAAATTGTGGTTATGTGTGGACGAAACAACCGATCGGCAAAAACATTCTGTGGTGAATGTGATGGTACGTACAGTGGAAGGGTTTCAAGGGTCATCTCCTATCTTACTTGCTTCCAAACCAAAATGTACTAGCGTTAAATAATGTTGCAAAATGTACTGGCGATGAAGTTTTAAATGTAGTGTTGAGCGCATTGAACAAATTTCAAGTTTCAACAACCCTTTTAATGTTTGTGAGTGACGATGCCTAACATGCTTTCCTTAGGACAATCTCTTAAACAAAAGAATGGCAATCTGTTACATGTAACATGTAAAATTCATGCTTTAAACCTTGTGGCGTAATTCATCCCTAAATGTTATCCACGAGTAAATGCTTTAATAGCTTTTACGAAGGCAGTATTTCTAGTCCCTAAAGCGTACAACAAGATTTCGCGAACTGTGTCCTAAACTGCCTGAACCGCCACAGCCAATTACTACGTGTTGAGGAACATGGTGCGTTTTACTACTGCGACTATTTCGATTATGTAAAGAAGGTAATCTTACATCAACATATTCGGTGTATGCAGTACACATTGCACGTGGCGCTCACAGTTTGTTTTGATTATTCACGGTCGTCCTGAAGTAAGTTCGTAGGTTCAACACATTCTCTGAGTTAGCTTTTCACTCTTATTAAACGGAGATAATTTACTACAAACGTTGAAAAATTATTTTTTATATCTTTCCGTTATTACAAACTCCATTCCTTGCGTCTGGTCAGTCCTAAATAAATTGTAATGTATAATAATATACGGAATCCTTCAAGAATATCCTGGTAAAAATTCAACGGATAACAAGTGGTACGTGTACTTCCAAATCTTGTCACAGTTAACATTTCACATGATTAACAGACAATAGCGGTTTGAAACTAAATTCCAATCTTTTCTTTTTCTTACAAATTTTGCCTATACACAATTTCGATTTTAATCAAATTCACTTTTGAGATTGGCTATTTTTTGTTGCAGCACATACTTGTCGTTTTCTCGAAGTGTATTAGCTTTATTTATTCACGTTACTCCTTTTTCTCCGCTTTGGATCTTTGTAGACTTTCGTCAGTCTCGTAGTCACGGAGAGAAATTACGTCGTTTTGGAAATATAATTACCTTTAAGTTTGAGATAATTAAGTCGCGCAAGGACTGCTAAATTGCCGTTATGCACTAATTAAAGTTTTATTAAATTCTTCTTTACAGGCAATTTGAATGTTTAATTAGAGGTGTTATTTATTCTATAAATAACTTTGGATGAAAAATTTTATTTTAAAATTATTTCGCGTATAATAAACTATTGCGCTGTTGACGTGCGTCTCCAGTTGATATATCTCAATTTACTTGGTTTTATACGCATTCTAAGCAAAGTTAATTTGCAATTGCTATGCCAAGAATTGCATTGGAGTAACTTAGAACCACTGCTTTGTTATTCCACGTATGCCGTTTACGTAATCCGGGTGCCTCATGATCGCCTAATTTTCGCACATTTGATATGCCACGTTTCCTATGCGATTGATTATTGATTTCCATGTATGCGTTAATACTAACATTATCGTAGGTTTATAAGTATTCAACGAAAACACATAGCAGTTACATAGGTTAAGAAATTGCAAAATAACTATCTATATTTTTCGTAACAGCAAGAATGCGATAATAATTAAATTGACCCCAATAAGATTTGCTTGTCACAGGTAAGCTTAAATTGAGTATGGTTCATAGCCATGATACCCTTCGAAGTTTTTTCATTCTTCTATTACTACATCGGAATTTTCATCTTATTGAAAAATTAGCAGAATATTCATAAACATAGACGAGTTAGCATTCTTCCTAAATGTGTTAGTTTTAGGCATATTGCTTGTTATAATCTAAGCTTTGTGGTAGCCTACATTGTAATAATGTAACGTTATAATTTTTTTTCTTTAATACAAAGATATACCAATCACTACAATTAAGAATTTCAAAATGCGAAGCTTCAAGTAATTCAAGTTCATGTTAGGAATTCCGTGTCTTGTTTTAGACAGTAAGGGAAAACAAATGTAAAACATCAATCTTTTTGTACACTAAAATGCATTATTAGTAAAGCAAACAGCTGCTTAACTGCACCTGTAATTACAACAACAAGTAACAACTGTTCGTCGCAGATTTATAATAGCTAGACTTAATAAACATACTGTTTCC
Source organism: Trypoxylus dichotomus (assembly GCA_023509865.1). NCBI lineage: Eukaryota > Metazoa > Arthropoda > Insecta > Coleoptera > Scarabaeidae > Trypoxylus > Trypoxylus dichotomus. The sequence goes on along the minus strand of CM042074.1, from coordinate 37,283,788 downwards.
GGAATAGGACCGTGTCATGATAAGGTATCAGAGAAAATGAAATAAGAGTAAGAGGAGAAAACACAGAAAGAAAAAAAGTGAAAAAGGTGAAAAAACAGTAAAAGAAGGAAAGAAAGAAGAGGAGCAGAATAAAGAAAGAAAAAAAGAAAAGAGAAAGCGGGATCTTGACGTTCGGCCTCCGTCGTGGGAGGCTTCTTCAGGAGAAAAAAAGGGAGGACCAAAGTGGTGCGATAAGTCGGCGTGTAAACCACGCTATAGGCGAAACCTCTTTGAAAGAAGGTCACGATAACTCGACGTGTTAACCACGCTAGAGGTAGGATTCCAAAGTGGGTTGGCCTCTAGCACGGTTCACACGTCGAGTTACCGTACCACTTCTTTTTTCTCCTGAAGAAGGCTCCTACGGCGGAGGCGAAACTTCGACATCTCGCTTTCTATTTTCTTTTCTTTTTTTTTCTGTCTATCTTTTCTCTTGTCTTCTCTAACTCTTTTTTCACCTTTTTCGCTTTTTTTCTTTCTTTGTTTTTTTCCCTCTTACCCGCATTTCATTTTCTCTTATACCTCATCATGATATGGTTCAATTCCGAAAACAGTTCATTCATTACTGACTCTTGCCGTGGAAGCCTCGATCACGTAGTTGTCGAAAAAAAAGCTCTGTAAGGGAACAAAGAAGCAAAATTAGACTAGGCAAATTATCGCAGGAGCTACACACGTAGGACTGAAGATGTATTTCCTAAAAAAAACGTCCAGCTTATGTACGACAACGTAACGGTGTAAAAGTGTTAAAATATTGTACGGCATCAAACTCCAGTCGTAGTCCGTTTGTACAGTGATGCTTTGGCAGCAACCAGATTGAAAAGTTGTTAAAAATTGAAGGAAAAATGGTTAAGGAAAACTATTTAGACACTTCATGTGACTACGTAGTGCCGCGAGACATTCGCCTCGGGGGAAATGGTTTTGTTTTCAGAAGGATAACTACCCAAAACACCTCGAATTTTCAAATTTACATAGTAAAAAAGAAGATCTCTACCGCGGTTATTAAAGGAAAAAGCATTTTCCTGAATAAAAGGCACAAATAAATGACGAATCAAACAAATTGGAAAATAGTTTATATAGAAAGCTAATAAAATGTGGATCCAGTATTTATTTTTATAGTAATCCAATGGTTAACATATTTATGGGGGTACATTGCTTAAAAATTTATGTTGTATTGAGTGTTGATTTCTAAAATACATTTATGAATTCACCAAGTCGTTTAGTTTTGGGCAGATTATTTTGATGCTTACTAATTTCCGTATTGACTCCCATTTGCTGCATATTCTAATATAATCATGCTTAATATTTCCCGTCAATCTTTGTTTTATCCAATTAGACTTTTGTTTGCCCGAGTCACTGTAAATTTCATATGTATAAAAAAATTTAAAATAAAAGCCACTACATTTTAATAACAGTTGCAAACTAAATATTTCTACAGTCAACGTTGATCTTATATCAATAGGTTTCATTGTACACCATGCCGTAACTTCCTTTAACGTTTTATAGCTTGCATATGTAAACACTTTTAAATTGAGAATAATAACATGATTCTTCTTCTGAACTTCATTTTAAGTCAGTCCTGAATTTTATCTTCTGCTCAGATATAAAGTATCATATCTAAACAGACTTTTATTTTAGGATATTACTCGTTCGGTGGTAAAAGTTTTAGTCATTCTTCTACATTAGTATTGTACTGGTTAGCATTATTTTTTTTATTTTTGTTTTGATATTTTTTAATTAAAGCTAAAGATAAAACATAATATGCCCCCATATATGGATATACGTAGGCGATTTAGTCCTTTTGGGACATTCTTTTTACTATTGCCAATAGGTTCCATTCCATTTTATATTAATAGGTGCGAGTGAATTCGGACACTTTATTTCATTGACATATTTGAGGCGAATAGTTTTAAATTGTGAGTACACATATTATTTCACTAATATTTGTACCATTCGGAATGACATAAACCACCTTAGACAATGTAGTTAGTTATTCGTATTTTATTCCATATTTCAAGCAGACAAAAATCACTTATAAACACTGCCGGAACTCCCGCTGGGCTAGTCTTTCGAAATAACATGACTGCACTGGACGTATTTTATGTTCTTTATGTAGATATTTTACAGTAGGCATTGTCCTCGGCAAATTCTCTTCAACGGTGTCCTTGGATATTCTAGCCAGCTGCGACCCAAGTATAATACTCATACACACAGATACCGTTCTCCCTTTTGCTACTATCCGTTGTCAGACCAGTGCCCCTCATCCTCCGCTATTTCGTTCATCTATTCTGGCATCCGGCATCTCCCCAATGTCACCATTTCCTGTCAGTGACACGCGAATTAAAACGCTACAACGAAATTTCCATGAAATTATATCGAGTGAAAATTCTGACAAGTTTGCGCTTGTCACCTCTCCAGCAGACACAACGCAGACACGTGCATCTACGAGTACAAACACATCTAAGCGTATCTAGGAAATACACACGTATATTCCGGTTACGCTCCCAATGCTCGCGACTATTTGGCGGTCGGAGTTGTTGTTTTTCGGAAAGAAAATGTAAGAACGCGAGATGTAGTAAAAACCACATTACAAAGTGAATCTCTTGGTGTTGCGATCGCAGAGATATTCGTCATTGTAATGATGTGCTATAAAACTTTTGCCAACAAAATAAGCGATTAAGAATAAGAAGCCAAGCTTGTTCTGGTTAATATTCGATCTCTGAAGTATTAAGTATTAGTAAACTTATACGCACGGTATATAGTTAGGTTGGATGAGATTGCTCTCTGACTCGGAAGGACAGGAAACTTAACGAAAAAGTTTATAAACTATGTCACCTATGAATGTGTAATAACGAAAGTTTACAGATAGCTACACATATAAAAGTTAAATCTCCAAACTTTGAAGCATTGAAATACTGGTATTGTATAAAATAATTCTCAAGGAAAATATTCATTATCACGGTAATATGAAAAAGAGACAATCAAATAAGATGTTCTTACAATTCATAAAGAAACATACGTAGCATGCCATCAGCCTTTAAAACATTATATGTACATTTCTGACAGTATTAACCGTTGTGATCTTCATACGTTCTTAGGTAAAATCAAAATTTCTTCGTCTACTGTTTTTCGCTGGCAATAAACTACTTGCAATTATTACTGCTCTCGCAGGCACATCTTCTTGTTAAGGTTTATCAAGCCCGCTGATGCTATGGATTAAACTATTTACATTTTGAAGTCTAAGACATTATAAAGACTTGCTATAGTTTTTTAAGTAAAAATGCTTTATACATAAAATATATAAGGAGGAAATGCAATCCTTGGTTGGAACTTCCATGGTGGATTAAATTTTATTCGAAATTATTGCATTACCTGACTGTCTCATATCGGTATTACCTTTTTTTATTTTAGTCTTTGATTGATCTTTCTCTTAAATACTACAATGGTAACCCTAGGTTCTTTGCTTTTACATGTTTCTACGAATCTATTATTGGGTACTTTGCTATCCTCGTTTTCAGTTGTAGTTTGGGATTTCAGCATGAGGTATATCTCAGAATGAATGAGAATGATTAGTTTTAAAGTATTTAATTAAATGTATCTACAAACTAATATATTCTCTTTCAAAGTATGCTCATTTGGAATTCAGACAACGTTTCCCGCGAGTTTTCCATTCCTGGTAATAATTCTGGAGGTCTTGTTCCATTAGACTGTTTAGAATCTGCGTCGTGACTCCGAATGTTGCTTAAGCACATTTCAACTCCATACACAAAGTGGTAACAAGTATTCAGAGGGGTATTCGAATACGATTCTGAAACAAACCGACAAGGTGCAGAGTGGCACACTCGTGTATCACCGCGACCGAAGAGTGCTCGCATAAGCAAATCCTAAATCAAGTCCATGCTTATTATCTTTTTCGATTCTCGTGGAATTGTCTACAAAGAATTCGCACCGCAAGACCACACAGTAAATCAAACTTTTTATCGCGGAGTTCTTGAATAATTGCGTAAAATAACGTTGCGTTTGCGACCTGAGATTGTCACTAGTGTCATCTTGCAACACGATAATGGCTCCAGTCACAGCTCGTTGTTAGTTACAAACAACATTCAAAAAGTCATGGCGCGAGTTCGAAATAGCCTGACGGAACAAGACTTTCAGAATCATTACCAGGAGACTTAGTAACTCACTGAAAACGCTGCGTGCATTCCAAAGAAGCATACTTTGAAGGGGATGAAAATTAAGAAAATAAGAAATTTTTTGAGCAAACTTAACAGAAATGTATAACTATTCAAAGATAATAATTGATTATAATTTTAAAGAAAAGAACAAAAGGACAATTTAATTTTATTTTTACTAATAATGTGTTGCTCCCTCCCTGTTAGTATCGCATAACCTCACCCTTCCTGGCATTGATTCCAGTAGGAGTTCGATGGCCTTTGGGGATATGGTGTTTCAAGCAGAAATTTGCTCGATTTTTTCTTCCCATGATGTCTAACAACCGGGTTTGAAAATTTCTTTTCTACGTGAAACCGGGGAAAAGAATTCGCAATTCTTTTTATTAGTGCAATTTCCATGTCAGTTTCCAATTAAAAACATTGCGAAACATGGTTCTCGCGAGTATGTATCGAAAGCTTAATTTCGAAAACAATTGCGCTAATGTAAGAAATTTAGTGTCATTTCTGATAAGGGTTTTTAATCGCTGTTATTATGCGTACAGAAACGGGTATAATGACGGAGCGAAAAACAAAAATTTGTGCTCTGATAGAACCAGGAACATACTCTAAACGTGAAGTAGCGCGATTGCAAATTTTCATCATTAAAATAAACATTCCTGGAATGAGTATCTCACGGCAATATTGTGGAATAGTAAGGGAAGAATAAGGGTAATGGTTTAAGATGAACGCAACATTATAAAAACAGCAATGCAGAACCATATGCTGTCCTCCAAAAAAGAGATCAAGGCCCACTGATTACGTTAGTTGCTAGTACGTTATTCCAATATATGTGTAAATAATGAAAATCGTCAACAGTATTACAGAGAAATTGCTTTGACTCTACATTAATTATACTGATTATCGCTGAAAATTGATCAAAATGTTGGTTATCGCGCAGAGCCGTTCACATTTATTCTACGGTGTTATTCTTTAAGTTTCCACTTGGGTGAAGAAATTTATGTGGTATTCTCACAAAGCGATTTGGACTTGAGATAATCTTAAGAGCTACCATTATTATATGCGTTCACTTGGGATGCTGAGCACTTACAAGAACAGTTAGTATGTAGGAAAAGAGTGTTCGTTACTTGTTACGTTCTCCTGGTTTGAAGAACAGCGCCGCTGTAGCCTGCTCGTAAATTCCTGAATTACTTGACCAATACTTACTTGCGGAGTTTGTTCGCTTATTTACTAGATGGAAGGTTGTACAGTGAAACTCAATGCGTATGCGCAAAAAATATATTTACAAAATAAAATGTGTACACGGTTTCCACTCTAGCCTATGTACAGTTACGATGTAAAAATGGAAAAAGCCAGTAGCCAACAAATGTGCGAAATGCGCACCGACAAGGAAAACGGAGCGATAATGCCAACATAACATATAGAAAATTGGTCCGCTACGACGAACAACTAAATGAAAAAATGTCTAAGTCCCAATACGACAGAGGACCGAACAAACGTACAGATGACAACGGGCGCTACAGCCGCAACGACCGTCAACAAGAACCGAAGTGATCCTACTTGTAGAAGATGTCCTTACCAAAATGATTCCCGACACAAACTTAACAGAAGACTAAAAATATATATATGTAGACGACAACGGACAAGTAGCCTCGACTAATGATAATAAAAAGTCGAGGATTTGTACTTAATAGAGAAATTTATACATGCGCTCCGACAACCTTACCAGAATGATTCCCGCCAGAATCGCAACAGAAGACTTACTAAATGTATAGACGTCAACGGCCTCGACGATTCTCGCCCTTGAAACTATTAAAAACTCCCAATATTCTTCCGACGACGTTACTGTACACGTTACGACGACGTACGAAAGGAGACCGAGCGTGACCGATCTGTAATACCTCGACCGTCACGCGGGAGACGACTTCCTGTACTTGTATATATATTAAATATTAACTAAACTCCCATTATTTGTCCGCCGACGTTGCACTTAATGACTCTTAGATTAGGCGCTATTAGCAAGAGTATTGTGAATGGCCGGCTTGCATACATATACAATGCGTAATGTAAATAAATTCGATATATTCTACAGAGAGCAAAATAAATAAATGATAAAAATGAAAATAAAGTAATATGCTAACCCATACGGATGCAAAGAAGATAAAATCATATAAAATACATAAAGTAGTAAAAAATGGATGAAACAAAATACATTTCCTTAGAAACTTAAAATTCATTTACAAAAATACAAAAACAATATTAAGTCCTTAACATTACTTATGTATTACATGTGCTGTTGATAGAATAAGTATTTTCTAGAAATGGGCTTAATTCATTTGCATAGTGTGTTTTTCTTAACATCGGATTTTACGCATTAGCTTTAAATGCAATATGTAGCTACACTTCCCACAGCAAGTAAACGAAATAAATTTGCAGAGAGCACAATTGTCGTACAAAAGCAGAAAAAAGAAGAGATTATTTTTACCACTCCAATTTGACCAATAACAATTAACCCAAAGCAAACTATTCCGACTATTATCTTTATTTTGAAATATCTCAAGGGGAAACGTTAAGGACCAACAGTTAGCGTTTGTCAGTCTTTCTCCATGTAGACTAGTCCCGGAGCCAATACCGCATCAAGCTCTGGATTTTGTTTCACGGCTCATATCCTTCGGGTAGCGGCCAACTGTCCATTCACTCTCTACGTTGTTTTTTACCCTTTCCGTAGCAAACGCGATCCCCACCGGTAAAACTCGATCTGTGCGCCCGCAGTAGTATGTGTATTTAGTGCCTGATTTATAAGAGTTTCAGTTTTTATCGGCTACCGACATTAAAGCCGGAAGTTCTCGTATGTCGAGCAATTATAGAATCTAATAGTTGCGTCTATATTTTCAACTTTCGCAACAGTAAAGTTTTTCTGATGTTACGCGGTAGTTGCTAAAGCAAAGCTTGGTTGCTTATCATTTATGTTTGCAATTAAATATGAAATTGAAGATCACAGGAAAAAAATTGAAAATATTTTCGAATATCACCATATCATCGAGTTTCTAATACAAATTGCTTGACGGATTCGCAGAATTGCACTTTTACTTATACAATTTTATAGTTGGAAGATTTCAGTAGAATTGTAAGTCGAAACATTCTTTACTATACATGTTCTATGAACAACATTGTAGGTGATTGTCTAATGACCTGGATGTTAAATTGAAGAAAATATTGTATACAAGTGCAACACAAATGTTAAATACTCTTCACGCTTGAATTGCAAATAAGTAGATGTTGGAATGTTTGTATATTCGATTTTAAATATTAGACATAAATTTTAAAGCACTGTATGGGTAGCTAATTGCCAGAAATGTATTGTAATGTGGAAGGGGCCTACAACACGGGTAGTTAGTGAGAAAAGGGAACGTCTGGTGGGTAATGCATGCAGCGCTGTTGAGTATAACACCGCGTTCATCAAAACAAATTTCAAAGTAACTTGGCGCTGCGAGGCAGACGATTAGGAATATTTTGAAAAAAAAATACGATTCATGTTATGAAGTGCAAGGTCGCTAGAAAATATCCTGATGATAAGGCAGAAGGAATTGTATTTTGTGGTGATATGATAACGAAAATTGACAGCCCTGAAATTTTTGTGGAAAATATATTGTTTACAGACGGATCATCATTTTGCTTACACTGTTGACATCACATGATATACGAGGGCAGATCCTCATGCCCAATACTCACTTACGTCTAATTGGTTATTCGATTAATGCTTTCGACATTTGGTTAACTGACATTTGTAGATCATATCTACATACATGATATCAAGTTTGTACCTCAAAGTGTTGTTGTGCTGTGGCTAAGTCTTGAATTGTGTGTCATGTTTATCCATAAAAATCGATCCTGTAGAACAGTCATAATAAAATACCTCAATAAGGGTATGACGCCATCTCAAATTCATAAAGACATTATGGCAACTATTGGTGAGTCTGCAGTTTCTTATGATGTAATCGAACGTTGGTGTCGAGATTTTAAATGCGGTTCATATGAAAACCAATATGCCGATGACCCCATAATGGCAACAACAGACAGAAACATAGTATGGAGGAAGGCACATGATATCGTACTGCAAAACCGACGAGTATGCATTCGGGACGTTGTGGAAAATACTGGATTATTATATCATGTGGAACACAACATACTGACTAAAGAATTACATATGAAAGAGTGCAAGATGGGTGCTCCGAATGTTAACCATTGATCAAAAAACTCGGGCGTTGGATTTGTAAGCGATTTTTGGAAAGGTAGTAAGCAAACAAAGAGAACTTTCTTAGTCGATATGTGACCGTGGATGAGTTGTGGGTGCATCACTATGATCTCGAGACCAAAGTGCAAAGTAGAGAGTGGAAACATCATCGTTCTCCTCCTTCACGCAAATTTAAGGTCGTGCCTTCTGCTGGAAAGGCTTTGATATCTGTGTTCTGGGACGCTCATGGAGCCATCCTGACTGAGTATTTGCAAAAGCGACAGAGCATTACAGCGGCCTACTACGCACAATTGATATCTAAATTGTGGGAAGCTTTTAAGGAGAAACTCCGAGGAGAGTTAGTTGTTCCATCACGATAATACTTCTAGCCATACATCTGGTATTGCTATGGTTGCTATGTACCAAGCAGCCTTTGAATTAGTGGGGCACCCGCCATATTCGCCGAATCTGGCCCCTAGTGATTACAGGCTGTTCCCCAAATGAAAAGAAATCTCAGGTGGGGCAAAATTTTCCAATAATTATGAAGAGATGCAAGCTGTAGAGAAGTGGTTTGCAGATGTCAGACAAAAATTTTTCCAGGAGGCTGTTGAGATGGAGCACGGATGGATCAAGTGCGTTAGTGTAGAGGGAGACTATGTCGAAAAATAAAAAATAGAATACCATTGTGATTTTACTGTAAGGAGGTCAGGGTCAAGACAACCAAATTTTGCTTCAATTGTACTATTTACAGCTAAAGGCTGTTTTACAAACGCTGGAATTTTGAACTTCCGTAACACGCAGTTCTGAAACTATGATAACTCTCTCATAATTCATCTATGTTGTTTCTATAATCGTTTTCCCATAAGTATTTAGAAAGGCATTTTAGCGTCTCTATGTATTTCGTGCACTATTTAGCCGAGTGGGCTATTCAGATTTTTTTTGCAATTACCGGAGTATTTGGACGATATTCCTCCAACCCTCCAAGCTTGAATATGGTTTATGCACAACGGAGCACCGTTACACATTTTCCATCCCGTACTAACTTCCTAAATGTTACATAACTTAGATAGATTGGATGTGAAGGATGTCTAGCATCACCTTTTTGAAGCTCAGATTTAAATGCTTTAGATTTATTGAGACCTATATGAAGGCTTTAGTTTACGATAGTCGTAAATGAGAATTGTTTTCGGCAACGCGAACTTACAGCGGCGGCACATATCTCAGGAGAGGAAGGGAATTTATAACATGTATGTATGTACGTGAAAATTTTGCGCATTGGATGGTTGCTTCCATGCGTAATCGAAGAGGACATTTCGAACATTTTAAGTGAACGTTTCACCCTACACGATCGATTCTTTTCAGAACCAGCAAAAATATTATAAAGAAAAATTAACAAAATTATCTAGTTGCTGGTAAATGGATCTAATAGAATATATTTTCTTAACTGTAAATTTGTTAATCACTATCAATTTCAATGCTACTGGCCTATTTCCAACAGTACATGTTCATGTAAGAGTCAATCTCTTTCTTTCTAGCACAGGGCTATGCTCAATCAATCCACCTAATTAAGAAGGCCAGTTTATCGTTCAATTCAAAGGAATAGAATGTACATTTCAACCATATAACTATTTCTACGACCCAAGTCCGCCACTGCTAATTCTTGGTGCATAGTTCTAGCAAAAAGAGATAATTGAAGACTGAGCCATATTTATTTGTATTTCCTTTTTAATACAAGCTCGAGCTTTTTCCCCAGACAGTTTATAGATCAGTCTCTCACCTTAACCTCGTGCGGAAACGCCACAACCATAACCCGCGTGATAAGTAAAGTGAGTAACAGAAAATTGACTAACGAAATTTAGAACAGCGACAAATATTGCTTTAAACTAGAGGAACATTCCTTATCAAGAGTACACATTTTACGGTGGCACAAAGTATTTTTAGAGCCAAGCAGTGGAAGGCGAACCTTGTTCCGGAAGGTTTTCACATCGAAAACTGAATAAAATGTGGGACGAGTTATAACAACAGAATAATGCGGGCTTCTCCCCCATACAGCTTGTGGATCAGTTCAGAAACAGAAACTACGGAACCATAGCGGGCGTAATAAATAAAGTGCGTTACACAAAGAAGGTGAGCGAAATTTAAAACAATGGCGTGCCATGAAATATTATGTAAAGCTTGGGGAACATTCTTTATCAAGAGCACGCATTTTCCGGTGGTACAAAGCATTCTTGGAGAGCCATAAAGCAGTGGAAGGCAAATCTCCCACCGGAAGACCTTCAACGTCGAAAACTAGGTAAAATGTTGAAACGAGTTAGGGCTATTTTGAGGTTAAATCATCGACTAACATTGAGAACGATAACTAATTGATTTACTCTTCCTTAGATTTTCGCTCAGGGCTTAGGTGTAAGAAGGGTTTGTGCCAAATTGTGCCGAAAACCCTACGATTGAACTGAAGGATAATCGGACGAATGTGTGCCTTGAGGTTTAGACCCTCAACAGAATCGAAAATAACGAAGGCTTCATTAACCGCGTGCTCACCCATAATGAAATATAAGTTTTCGGGTACGATTCTGAAATGAAGGAGTCAAGAGTGGCATACTATGAACTACTATGACTGAAGAAAGCTCGAACGAGCAAGACAAAAATTCATGTTTATTTCTTTATAATAACAGAATCATTCACAAAGAATTTGCACTTTCAGGACAAACTGTCAATCGGGTCTTTTTATAAAAAGTCCTTGAAAGACCCAAGAAAGAGAGCTCTGCATCGAAGCTAGCACTGCCAACATTTAGATGCTACATCGTCTCCTCATGTTACACGGCCACCTCCATCACCTACCTCCCTTTTTAACAGAAAAGGGATTCTTATGCTTCACCAGCCTCCCTATTCACTTGATAGCAGCTCGTCTTACCTATTTTTGTTTCCTTCGATTAAAACTCATCGATAGTATCCTAAGGAGCATAACTGGAAAGCTGAAAAGGATTCCAATCAAAGATTTCCAGCTCTGCTATGAAGACTGGAAACAACGCATGTGTAAGTGTATCGCTGTATAAGGGACCTACTTTGTAGCGGATAGATGTATAAAAATAAGATTAAATTCTGCAAAAAAAATTGTCTCATTACTTTTGTGCTGCATCTGATACTAATACATTATTTTTTAAATCGAAACTATTTCATAAGGAAATTTGAAATTCCTAATATCTTTTATTTAATATTCCAATTTGAGGTTTTCCTAATACGTTCCTTTTTAATAAATCACTTTTTCAATATTGGGTAATAATTGGATTTGCTGTCAATTCAAGTTGTAGATGTATTGCTTGGAATAATTTCTACTAATTCATTTAAATGTTTACTGAAATTAGATTTTTTAAATTACAATGGTACATGAATAAAATATTATATTTTGTTTTGCAAATTGACGTAATTTACCTAGGCATTTTATTCGTTAAAGATGTTATGACAAATTTAATGAAGCGCGAAGATAAAGGATAACGTTGTGCAAGTTCTTAAAGAACAGAAAGCTGTAAAGATCAGCACTTTTTCCATAAAGTATCCTTCGAAAACAGTTTACGTCGGACGCAATTAAACAGATTTATTCCGGAAGTTGAAGAAACTTTCTCTAGACGGAAAAGAATCGTCCCTAATCTTTATAACAAATCTAAACCCAAGTTAAATGGCTTTAGCGTGAGTTACGCATAAATCCCTACGTTTTTATCCCATCAGATTTATTTCCAAATTACTTTAAATTAACCCATATTTTTCGAAACCTCAAGATGCTGAATACCTAGCGTTGCTATTCGCGTTTTATTAATTGATTCATTAGAAAGTACAAATTGTTTTTTCTCGTGACTTTTGCGTAATTTTGTTGCGTAAACGAAATACACCGATGAAATCATGATTGAGAAACAACAACGAACACATGACGGTCAAAAGGTCTCGTAATAACGTCCCGATTGAAAATTAAGCAAGTGACAGATTGAGGTGTTAGCAAAAAATCACTTAATTAATTTGATCTGCTCTATAATGTCCCTTTTTCTGCGCTGTCGTTGATAACTTAGCGAAAAATTTGATGATAAATGAGTCGTCTAGTACAATGGTCGGTGATCAAAAAGTCATTAGTGTTTTGGTTCGGACCCCTGAGGGGCTATTGTCTCAGGCTCTGTATGAATTGAACGGGCCTCGATTCTCGTCAACTCGCTCCATCTATCTCCGGCTTACGTGGCTTTACAATTACAACATGCCGCCTACAGTTTCCGTTTTAATAGTTTTAATGCTTCTTTTGTAGATTGAGTTTGACAATAAAAAAACGTACCGCTTTACAATGCGTAAGAAAAAATATTAGAGCAGCGGGAGGGATCAAAGAATACAAAGACACCAAATATATTTGGAGATTTCGTTGTACAGCTAACAATTAGTGTACACTCCCTATTATGGATATCAGACATTTGTGCAGGAATTTAAGGTTCGAAAAGAATATGAAGTGCATATGATTAGTCAACATGAGGGAATATACACGTATCCTTGAGTACATTTTTTCTTTGTATGAAATTGCAATAAACTCTCTATACAGGGAGGAGTAAAATGATCTTACGATTTTTATTATCGCGTAGCGGTGTGAATATGCGTAGAGAGAGGACAGGCTACAGTTTGATCAGCTGCCTATGTGACGTCATTACAGTAAATATACAGCAGCAATCGTATGAACAGAAAACATTTTGTTCAAACATATGTTAAAAGTAATATTCCGTCAGATCATTTTGTCGCTCCCTATAGGTGTCAATGCGTTGTTTTTTTTTTATTATTTGAACGAGCACTGATCAGTTAGTACTCAATCATCTCGAACATGGTCGAGGAGAAGGTACTTGCGATATCACCGAAATGTCAAGAAGGTCATGTGCAGGAGAATCCGAGAAATAAGATACGACGCATATATGTATATATACTTGCATCATACGTACATCAGAGTTTGATGTTCTCGCGGACGTATGATGTGTTATTTCTTTTCTCTCGGATTCTCCGGTTTTCTTGACTGCCAGGGCTCTTAATGTATTATAGCGAGTGGATTCTTTCGTCAGAGATTTTGGTTTTATACAACAAATTTAGATGCCTGGAATTAAAATAATGACGAATAGATTAAATCAAAAAATAACAATGTATTATATAATTTAGGCTATGTCACTTACCTCGGATAGTGCTCTCGACAAACACCTATCGCAATCTCTAGGTAGTTAATGTATTTTTTTAAAATTTGAATTAATAAATAACTTTAACAAGAATAAAGTCCTTTTCTTTTTACACACACACACATACACACACACACACACACTTTGGTGTTATAGGTAGACGAATCTTATCTCCGCACTAAGATCGCTGACGATGAAAAGTCCAAGGCTATATAGGGGTTTAGCTATTGGATCGGCAGTGGTTCGCCCGGTATCCGGGTAACACCATGTCCTGTGGTGATACGGTCTACTATAACTTTTATATAAATTCTGGGGTATTCTCCTATAATTAACCGGCGATATTCGCATAAATTAGGAATACATATGATGCCCTATGTTAGCTACCTACGCTAACCGTTTTTTGTCTGGTGCGTCACCTAGCGATACCACTCAAACAACACCACTAGATCCTGACATTAGGTGACACATGACTACGATAAGGTCATTAAGGCAACGAAAACACTTCCCATGCATTTTCAGAGATGGAGATGTAGCCCTTGGATGCGATCTTCGCTGTTTGGGCTGTGTATATGCGTGTATGTTAAATATTGTATAAAAAATTTACATTAATTATATTGGAGTTTGTGATACTTTTAATGGAATAATTTTATTATCCTCTTTCATATATTATTATTATTGTATTATTGCATACTTATTTACAATAATATTGTTTTTAAAGTGCTTAAATTACTTATGTACGTTTCGTCTTATTTTTTTCTAGAATTTCCCCCCTCCCTCCGATACCAGCGAAGCGCAAAAGGTTTCTTTCTCGTACGGTAGGTCACATGTGCTTTACACTATGTAGCTTAGGTTTCATAGATTTCAATATTTCAATTTCTTAGAAATGTCGCTACATACAATACCTATATGGAGACGTTTTACCTACTGTTTCACATAAATTACCAAACCGTAAGTTAAGCGTAAAATTTTTATTCGTTTCACGAGCGGCGCGTCTAGACGATACTGTACCGAGACTGCTTACTAAATTAAGAACACAATAAACGTGTTAATTAAAAGGGTGTGCATAATATTTTTAATTCTCCGGGGTTAGATCTGGACCCATCCTCTAGCAGACTGTTTTGTATAATTAACTCTTGCATGGCACATAAAAATGTTCTATTATTTATCCTCACCTATCACACCGAGGAAATTTATTAGTACCTCGGAGAAATTAAGTTGCTACATTCGCAGCGTTCGCTACTACTTTTAATAATAAATGCGCTAAAATATAATTAAAGAAAGGCGAATTATTCGTAGTACAATGATACTGCTTTAACAAGGAAAGGAAGGAAGTGAGAGGATTAAAGCAGTACTAAAAGGTAATGCTTTGTTTCTTACAATGCGTTCGTTGGAATGCCTCTTTCTTCTTTAGATTTATGTAAGTGGGCAACACGAAAATATTATCAACCAACAACTGCCAAGACAGGAATGTGACAATTATTATGCTAATGAAAAATGTACTTATAGCACTTTCATCAATTACATACTAGCTATAATTCTTGTGCATCTAAAACTCTTAAACAGTAATACAAAATAAATGTGGAGTTTTCTGGTTGCAAGGTGATTTGCTTGCTGGTCCTAATTTCAACTATTAACATCCTGGCTTGTATATGTATACGTACACAGTAGATCCGAAAGATAATGGAACTTTTCAATAGTTATTTTGCGAAAATTATTTATTTTCATCCAGAATACATTCATTCTGCGTCAATATAGCCCTGGGCGCGTCCAACCAATGACAACATAGATTTTTTACGTCATTTCTCAGAATCACCTCACATATGCCTCCACATAACACTTTGGCGTTCTGTTTGAGGACCATACTTGAAGCACCATGTGTCATCACAGTTGCAATCGATATGCCATTTCGTCTGACTGTTTTGATAAGATCCTTCTAATATTCAACGCGAGCAATTTTTTGATCCTCAGTTAAGACATGAAGAACAAACCGTCTACAGACTTTCCCTTTGTTCAAACTTTTCGTGAAAATTTCATTAATCATGTCTTTGGTCGTATTTAATTCTTCGGATGTCTATCTCACAGTCGAATTCGCACCGTACCCGATAATTTCATGCACTTTTTCGACCAGTTTCTCACGATTTTGGTTTCTTGGACTACTACCTGACATTGCCAAAGCATCACGACCATTCTGAATTCGCTTATACTACACCAACTTACGCGTACGGGATAAACAGTCATCACCATAGACTGTTTTCATTAATTCAAATGTTTCTGTAAAACTTTTACCGAACTTGAAACAAAATTTGCCCGCGATTTTGCTAGGGATGTGGAATTTTGCTACCGCTGGAAAATGTGTTGTTCACATTCAACAAATAATATTTGAATAATGTAAAAGCTACTCACATGCATTCAGTCTGGTGTCTCAAACATCATAGTTGATAGTTGCTATGGAGTCAAATTATGAGGCTGGTTGAGACATACAAATAAGCGTGGAGAGCAACAGGAAAGCGACCACATTGGAATCATCGCATCAAGTCATCTATGTATCGACTACTTTAGATGCAGGTGCCAGTTATTAATAGTAAGGAGGTCTTCTATGGTTTGCAGGTTTGCGCCACCACCAAAAGTCATAATAGAAAAAATATTTAATTTATAAAATGGCAAGAACCGTAATTCTACATTTTTAAAATTTGTACTATTCATGGAATAAATTAACCATTTATAATGTATTTCCTTTTGAATTTCTAAACATGTAACGCAACCTAATGCTTGGTATATGGTACCGTGTGTTAAGTAAATGAAAAGAAAAATGTCTTTGGTTGCAGAGCAAGTGCAGCGGATCCATTCGGTAATCGGACGTTCGTCGAAAAAATTAAAATAAAGCAGCTTGGCAGACTTATTCCAAATATAAATCTGTAACAATCGATTTCCAATAAAATGCGTAGACTATTTAATCAATAATAGACATTTGTGGATTTGTGTCTGTAATATACAGAATTCGCTATTCTGCTTGGTAATGTAATGCATTGACATGTATTTAAGGTCAATTTATTGTTTAATATGTATATACTATATTGAATATTAGTCTAAATTATTGTTCGATTGTAAATAAACATATCAAAATAAGATTTAGTAGATCTAGCAACATTTAGAAACTTCTATTAAGAAAGGTACGATGTATAAAGTTGAAATATAGTATGATGTGCAATTAATCAATAATTGATTAATAGTTTTTGTAATGAGTCATGAATATATAATTATTTACGTAACTACAATTTATATGAAATCATAGCTAGTTTTAAAACTGCAGCCAAGAAGTAACTTTGAAAAATTCCATCCTGTAAAGCCGTCTTTTCAGTTTACTCCTCCGAATTAAAAAATAAAGTATAGAAAGTGAAGCACAATGGATATAATTATAATATAATTAATTGCGTGCATTTTTGTAGGGCTTTCAAACTTGCGTTTAGAGGTCGGCATGAATCAATTTTGTCCTATAACCCGGGTATCTTTCGTCGATTAATAAATTTTAGTGCTGAATTGGACGTTGCTTTAAACGACCGTTTAGAAAAAGTTACTGTTCTCAAGAGAACCTCAAAAGTATTCCAAATGCAATTTTACAAACAATATTCTGTGTGTGTCACGAAGACATCTCTACAAAACCTACTATCGTATCAAATAAATATCAAAGATAGTCTTGCTACCAGATTTTTTAAGCAGGGACCGCTACTGGTAGTAAGGTTAGGTTAACAGTAGAATAGGAAAAAGTAAAACAGTATCATCAAAAAATCATGAAGAAACATGTCTGTCATATTTTTTTACAGAGATCTACATTGGGGAAGATAATTTTTATGTCCGTTGATTTCTTTTCCGTTTATAAGCACTTTCTGTTCAGGATAAATGATTGCCTTAAAACGTACAACAACCAAAAATATTAAAAGTTCTATAATAACAAAGAATAGAAAGAAATCAAGTCGGGGGTGTAAAATATTCCACTACAATATAAGCGTTACTTAAAAATACGATAGTACTTGTTGGTTTAACATAAGTAAATTTATATACGTACGTCTTAATTTCACGATGACTCAAGTGTAACATTGCATAGAATATATAATTATTGTATTTATTTTCCATTTGAGATAAAGACCTGTAAATCTATAAGAAATTTTTGTGGCGTTAAAGTTGTTAATCATGCCTTAGAAATCGTATCCCCCAATGTAGGTGTATAATTTGATTACTATCTATTTACATGGAAGAAGAAAATTAACCAGTAACAAGCCAAAGATCCATAATAAATCTTAAATTCGATTACTCGGGTCAGCACACAAAACTTCTCCATGAAAATGATATAGTTTTAGCACGTTGCAGTTTTAATTATCTAATTAAATCTCCTACTA
Organism: Trypoxylus dichotomus; assembly: GCA_023509865.1. NCBI lineage: Eukaryota > Metazoa > Arthropoda > Insecta > Coleoptera > Scarabaeidae > Trypoxylus > Trypoxylus dichotomus. Next base: position 37,265,775 of record CM042074.1, on the reverse strand, counting down.
AAATTCGTATCTTTCACAGTTCTTTAAGCAAATTAATCTCCAATGTTCCACGAATGGATGGGGTACATTTCTGAGTTTTGAAAGTACGCTGTTTTACTTCGAGAGAAAGAAAATCTATAGTTATATGGTCTTGTACGATATAGTTACAAATGCCTCGTGATTTCCTATTTTATAACTCAACAACAAATACAAACATTACGATCTATAACGTTTTATAACTTTCAATGTAAAATTAAAATATTCGCTTCGAATTTCGGTAGTATGTTTAAACATTTTGCTTTAGTAATTTTCCGTTATACTAGTTCTTAGAGGAGCGCACGTACGTAGAGTACAAGGTCCGGGGATAAAACAAGACAAGGAAGGCGAGTAAGTAATATCGTCGGCAAAACCAAATCCTGTGCAAACAAGTTTTAGTCGCCCCGCATTTCAGAATGAATTGTTGTTCAATAAACCGACCGATCAATCTTTCCTTTACTTCAAGTTCGTATCGATCGCTGTGTGTCTCGGGGAAGAGGAGAAGAACTCTAGAAAGAGAGAACGCGAAAGCGTAAAGCTAAGTACACATTTTCAGGCGTAGTTTAATCCTAACTGCAACCTATAACCGATTTCCCTTTTATATATCATCCAATGCGAAACAAATATCGAGTAGTCTATTGCCGAGTTTATTCGCGACAACACGACTCACTTCACCGTTCACTACATTGCACCTTTTAAGGAATAACGCGCGGTACGACTGTAGGTGTGTACGTACCTTATAGGAACTGTCGACGAATCGATATCGAACAACAACGTTTTAATTGAAAATAGTTCAATTTGGAGCGTGTACGGGCATGTTCGCTTGGTACGTGTCCGATAAGATTTAATATAACTACGGCAGACTATCGCCTTAGCGTACGTACTTGACTGTCGTTAAGGGAAACTGAGCACTTACATCTGTTTATTGCAGTTATATAGCTACAGTGTTGTAATCCTTGCAATCGATCAAGTTTTACACGTTTCACTTTAGATAAACGATCTTAAACCTTTAAACGATTTAAATGAATTAACTGGAATATTATTGATTTGCATCAACTTTTGTACGAGGAACCACTTTTGTATTCTACGCCTAGAAAGTTATAAGTTTATATTACATTTTTTATTATACACGCATGCCTTGACATCTTGTACGCCAATCAATAAAGCAATTACAAGATTAATACTTTTACTAATCACAAATTTTGTTTACACTGCTAATCTATGAAAATAAGTTAATAAAATCGAATTGGGAGCTGTTGCAAAATTATTTAAAAAGTAAGGAAAAACTACTTGAGGTTATCGAATCTATGGTAGTCTGTAATATTCGATTCCAAGCTACTACGATCTTTTGTTGAAGAGCATCTACTTTGTCTGCGAGTGGTTGCAAATTATTGATCCTGTATTGTACCACGCACGTTTTCAATTGGTGATAAGTGCGAAGATCAACAATAGCATTATACAGATATTTCAGAGCAACCTTCGCGGTTTTGTGGCCACAGATTATTCTGCTGAAAAAATGGATTAACCAGTTGTTAAACAAATTGCATTAACGCTGCTCTATCTCTCTAACCACAACACTTCATTGAAAACTATACGTATGTTTCTACAATTAAACTATCATGTTCAGCAGTGATACTGAGCAGTTTTGTTTAGCTTAGTACTACTGTTCAAGATTAAATTAATATTAATATTAAACCACCGTTGGTATTAGTAATGATGAGATTGCGATTTCCTTGTATTTAACCAACGATTTAAATTTCTGAAAAGTATCAGTCGCGGTAGGATATAAATCCACGACCACTGCGTTACCGGCGCATTGTGCTACCATTAAACCACGAGACTGAATGTGTCACTAAATTAATTAATATTATTACTAATATTAATGTTAATATTAATTTAATTGGTAAGAACCTGCCTTTAATATTATTGTGTCTGCTGAGATATTACGATATACCTGCGGGGGTTGTGACATCTAGATATTAATAGCTATTTGAACTCACATTCATTCTCGTGGTGCACTTGGTAGCACGTTGTGTCGGTAGCGCAGAGATCGTAGGTTCCTATCCTACCGTGACTGATATTTCTCAGGAATTTAAAAACGTTGATTTATTGCAAGGAAATCGTAATTTTGTCATGATAGTAAAGTGTTGTGGTTAGAGAGATAGTGAACTGTTTCAGTGTACTAGTAATACAGTGTCCGAATTTTGTGATTGTAAACAATCGCATTTACTACTTCTGAAATCACACTACCAGAGGGGATCTACACCCATGACAGACAGTTCTCCAGGCTGTACAGAAAACTGCACCTACCTTATTTCTTCGGGATGTTTTTGATCATTCTGTGACAATCACAAGCATAAACAATATCGAAGTTTGATTCAAATGATTCAATTCCAATCTTAGCTGTTTTTATAGCGTGGAATTACAGATAAACAAAGAAATCGTGGACACAATCTAATTCTTCGACATACCGATCATACAGAGTTGATTTTAACTCCTTCATCTACCGCCAATACTCCTTGTGGGCGAGAATCCGAGCCGTAAACGTCATCGTTTCTCATTATTTTCTTCCCGTTTCCGCCAACACAGACCTCTTGTAACGAGACTATATGCTATACAATTAAGAACATTGCGAATGATAGTTTAGTTTCTCGTAGGTCGATTATTCTTCCCAATCCATACTCAGGTAACGGATGAAATTTCACACATTGTCGTAGAGGAGGCATCCTTTTATACCCTACTAGGACTAATTACAGATGTATATATGCCCTGCAGTCACGCTCAAGTAAATAATATCAATAGAAAAACAAAATTATTTTGTAGCTCATTGCTAATAATTGATTAATCTATTAATCTTTCTAACATATACATCGTTTATTTGTACGAACAAAATGCATAATTCCAAAGAAAAAAAAGACAAAATATATCAACGTTTACTGTGTTCACGTATTTGTGGTGGCCAATATACGATGCTTATATCTTTAATACTAAAAAGAGGGGACTGGAAGATGTGACACTACGATGCTGTCCACCTCTTTAATAATTGTGTTGATTGAATTTACCTATCATGCTCCTTCATATATTTATCCCTTTTTTTTTCCAAGAAGGCCTAAGGCAAGCTTCTTTTTATTTCCTTACAATTGTAATTCGATCCATTTATTTTAAATCCGAACACTTTTTGACATGTCCCTATGATACGTTTTGCATCATGCACAATAAGAGTAAGGATAAAAATAAGAATAAAAATGAGAACAAGCTTACCTTGGATAGGATTTTAGAAAGCATACAATCATGTATCATTACAAAGAAAATATTACTGTCGAAGTCGATTATTCATATATCAGTTATTTATTTTAAGCTATGTATATGCAGAGAGTATGTTTCTGAAATTTTTGAGAAAATTAATAATAAACAGAGTCACATGTTTACTTGTTAAGAAGTGACGAGGAACAGGAACGATTTGATATATGTATGTGTGTGTGTGTGTGATGGGTATCATATATAATAATATGTAGCCGTCTCATGTATATACTGAGTTGTTCAGTATAAATAAAATGGAAACTAAGGAAACATTAGTTGTTTTCACGATATTCAGGATGGCAATGAAATTTATCTTCGTAAAAACGTATTTTTTTCTAAATTCAAAATTAAATAAGTATTCATTCTTGCAAAGTGAGACATCAATTCAAATTGCATAAGACTTCATTTTGCTTACGGAAGACATCCATTAGCTACACAGGCATTTCTTAGGTTCATCTAATTTGTTCAGATCAGCAGATATTAAATTTTTTACCAGAAATAATCGATTAATTGAGGCATGTGGATAAATCGAAATTCATTTATAAAGTCATCTAAAACTTTTAACGAAATCGGTTAACTAGCTTGGAGTTGGTTTTTAAAACATATAAAAACTATATGACGTTATTCAATACACCTTGTGCTCTTTCTTGTGAAATCTTTTCTTTATATTGCTCTAGTATTCACAAAATTTAAATTAATAAATCCACAAAAAGTATATATTTACTCTTAAAAATGACTGACTAATCCGGTAATTCGTCTAGTTGTTCTTAAGCGCTACAACAGTAGTGTACAGGAGATACCGAGATCAGCGCAGCGTATTCAACTTTACTTATGACATAAGCACAATATAATGACTTGATGAAAGATATATCTTTAAATACTTAGATATATCCATAATAAAACCCTAAATTTTGTAAGCCTGAGCACACACCACTGAGATGTGGAACTTACTGGAATCGAACACCACACCAAGATCACGAAGTTCAATCTTGTGTTTTAGGATGCTATCGTCAATATAGTATGATAAAACCAGTATGACAGTGGGTGATCACACAACACATCTCAACATTCAACCTTAACGCAGATCTCTTACACCACTCCACCATTATGTCCAAGTTACGCTGGAGTTTGATGATACCAGAGACTGTCGAAATTTATAAATAATTTTTTGTCATTATCGTATGGAAGAGTAGGACAGTCTGTTTGAAGAAGTAACTCATTAATATATAATACAAATAGAAGTGGACCCAGCTTAGAACCCTGCGGGACCACCGATATCAGAGCGTACTCATCAGAAGGATGCCCATTATAGACTATGTAACCTCTCCGTTACGACAAATAAGAACGTATAAGTTTTAAAGCGGATAGGACAAAACCAAACTTGCCTAATTTACGAATCAGAATTTCAAGCACATCAAGTGCCTTGGAGATATTTGTATAGATTACATTCATCTGCTCACACCTATCCAGTACTTCCTGATCTGCCGAGATATCACACATGACCGATCAGATATAAAGCTATGCGGATTGGTAAAAATAAGTGAGGGATTACTATTACAAATACTGCCATAAATAACCTTTTCATATACCTTAGCAAAATTAGATATAATGGATATCATAACAAACCAAGTCGAGGTCATAAAGTAAGAGCAACTCAAGTGTTGAACAATTGTCCGATTGGAATATAAAAACAGTTAGTAATAAACGAACTACTTCCGGAATTGGACCGTGTCATGATGAGATATATATAAAAAGAAATAAGAGCAAGAGGAGAAATAAAAATAAGAATAAGAAGGGATAAAAAGAATAAGAAAAATGATAAAGGGTGGGGGGACGTGAAATAGAAAGAAAAGTAAAAAGAATAAGAGAAAAAAATTGAGACAGAGTGGGGAGGAGAGGGGGGGGGGAGAATACGAGAGAAAATAGGAAAAAGAAAGAGACCGAAAGAGAAAGGTTCTGGCCTCTAGCGCGGTCAACACGCCGAGTCACCGTAACCTTCTCCCAAAGTGGTTTCGCCTCTAGCGTGGTTTTCACGTCGAGTTACCGTGCCACTTTGGTTTCCCCTATTCTCCTGAAGAAGCCTCCTACGACGGAGGCGAAACGTCGAGATCCCACCTTTCTCTTTTTGTCTCTTTCTTTGACCTTTCTTTTCTCATATCTCCAATCCCCTTCTGTCTCTATTTCTTTTTCTTATTCTTTTCACCTTTCTTTCTATTTCACGTTCCCCAACCCTTTATTATTTTTCCCTTTCTTATTTTATCTCTTTTTCTTCTTATTTTTCTTTCCCCTCTTACTCTTATTTCTTTTTATATATCTCTCATCATGACACGGTCCAATTTCGGAAGTAGTTCGTTTATTACTAACTCTGGCCGTGGAAGCCTACGTATTCATATAAAAACAGTTATTTAGTCGAAAATATTCTTGGTGTTTCGCATTTGTTGATATGGAAAAAGCTTTTGATAGAGTGTCAAGATGAGATATGGAAAAGTCTCGAAGAAAGAGAAGTCGGAAAAAAAAATTATTCGAAATATTCAAAAGCTGTATAAGAACAACATAAATTATGTAATCAGACATAATATGAGATCTGAAGGATTTGTAACTCAAAATGGCTTAAGACAGGCGGAGGATTAATTTCCGTGCTGTTCACCGTATTCATGGACGGTATAGTAAAACAACGCTCAATGCAGACAAAGGAGTTCAAATTGGATACAGGAATCTACAGAGGATACAAATAGCTGACGCAGTGTACTTGCAGATGATGTACTGGCAAAAATGAGTCAGAAATTAATAAAAGAATTGATAGAGCAACCAAACTATACTATGCAATGAATAAGAACTTAATTACGAAAAAATAAATATCACGAAGCACCAAGATAAAAGTATATAAAGCAGTCTACAGATCTGCTCTGACATACGAATGCGAATCATAGCTACTTAATAATAGGCAGAAAAGCAAAATTCAATCTGTAGAAATGAGATATCTCGTGAGAGTGAGGGGCGTAGCAAGAAAAGGTAGAATGAGAACTTCACAAATACCAATCCAACAATCCATCTATAATGGACTATATTGAACAGTAACAACTAAATTGGTGGGAACATTTACAACGAATGAAGGGCACTAGACCCGCAAAATTAATATATGAAGCGAAAGTACAGAATAGAAGAAAAAGAGAAAGACCCCGAAAAGTAAGGGACCACACCTTTGGATACAGCATCCAGAAGAAAGGGATAAACTGGGTAGAAGCTAAAATTTTGGCCAGTAACAGAAAATTATGGAAGAAATGTTATTTATAGTTAAGAGTAGAAATTTACTCACCCGACACCCGACAAAAGGGTTGGACCAAATATATAGGCTTTCTATATATTTGGTCAATTGCGCTTTTTTACTTTTTCATTTTCTGACAACCTTTTCTCCGACATTAAGTCTGAAATCCAGGTTTTACTATACCTCCAAACAACACCAGTATTTACCAACTCAGTTTAAAGATTATAATTTTATGCGGGTGTCATTACTGACTCCCTCGTATCTTTTTAGGGAAAACGTTAGTCGGCTTTTTCCTCCTGTAGCAAAATACGTCAAACACTTTGAAAAGTGAAATCTTTTTAGTTTCTCGTGATATACCAAGCGCATTTCGTTTCAGATCTAATGAAATTCCAGTCATGCTCGCTTTTTTACCTCCTTTTTCTGTGTATTTTTCGTTTAATTTATAAAATAAAAATTCTGCCTGACTAATCGTTTCGTTCATAAATCACGCGCGTTGTGAGTGTTTAACGTTCTTTTTTATTTTTAATTAAATTTAGTGATTTGCCTACCGCCTGCACAGAGGCTAATAAACGATAAATCACTCGACGGATAAGCCCTAAACGGTCGGTGTTGATCTATATATAGATGTATAGATCTATTTATCGGATAAAACCTCTGCTACTCGTTCGGTGCCAATTTTAGATTCAATACCTGTCGCAAATAAATAATGTCTTAGCAATGTCGGGCGACGTTCGAACTGACAACGTATATATTTCTGGATTTGATGACATATATCTGTCTTATAACGAACCTGAAAACAGAATACATTAACAGATATAGAATATATGCATACATGGGCATGGACCGCCAAAAAGTCAGCATATAGCTGGGATCAAAGAGGAAAATTTGCGATTTGAATAAAAAACAATTTTTTATTTAATTCGAATTAATTAGGACTAGTTTGAAAACTAAAAAAGCTTCTCCCGTATTTATCTATATATGTGTACTACCGTCCATTTAAATTTCCGAAACGTAAAATTTTTATTACATTTTATTAATAATGATTAAAATTAAAGTATAAAAATAAAAAAAAGTAATTCTAGCGAAAAATAAACAACAACTTCACGCAAAAACCTTTGCGCGAAGTACAGCTTTCACAATCCCAGGCATCCGTTCCACTAGTTTGTCAAGGACTCTATTTGGAACATTAGTTCATTCCTCTTGTAAAATGTTTTCTAAACTTTTCGGTTTTGCTTTCTGCATTTTAATAACTTTAATCAGGTTCACATGAAAAGATACAGCCTTGACACTAACGCACGCATAAGCAGGTTTATTTAGTAATTAAAGCATTTATCAATACACAATACACTTTCGGGTGGCTTGTCCCCACCCCAAAGTAAACTTATTACCTGTAATATTGTCCCAAAAATAATCCTATCTGTGACAATATGGATTATTTTGAAAATAACTATATTGGTTCATAAAATATAATAGATTTTTAATCATTCTCTAATTGATATGCTTGGAAGTTTCCCTTTACAATTAATAAACAATAACTTCATAAAGGACCTAATATAAATATTATTTATATATAAAATATCATTTATATATACAAGCAATTATATTACTTTTTAGTAGGATTTATAACATTTTACTGGGTAACCGAACTAATATGGATGATAGTGTAGATCGAAATTTTCAGAATCAAAAAGATGCTATTTTACACAAACTAAGCAGGCATTATTATTGTTTATTAACCCGACAATCCTAGACTCTAACTATCGTTTTCCCTTAATGAATTACATGTATGGAATTTTTCTATCTCTAGAATATGTTTAAAATCTCGTAAATTACAACTTAGTTTTAGATGAATTTGAGTAAAAGTTTTCAACAAAAGCGCTATTTTTACGTATATATAATCTGAGAAGTCCTGGCGCAAGTTACTTTTAGCGACAATAATTTCAATTTAAGTAGCTGCTAGAAGCTTTAACCCATCTTCGTTGGTGAATTACTTTCATGAAAACACTTAATGTTGTTTTTACAGTTGCTTAAATATTGTAAGCAGTGATGGTTGTTTTTGCTATCAAATAGTGTATACAAAACTAATTCTGATAAATTATACAGGATATCCATAAAATAACTTTCTTAATTTAATGAAATATGTACTAACTTGTATTTGTTTGTAGTCTGTCCCTTCCGACTTAATCACTGTGAAATAGAACTGCATGACGTAATAAAGACTTGATAGATACAAATCTCCGAGGAATTGGTTCTGTAGTTTAGTTTTAGTAATTTTGAAAACATTGATTGTTTGCCGATGTTTCGCTCTCGACGCGGTTTCAGCCCGAAAACCTAAATTCTTTAACAGATCGATGGTCATTAAGATCTCGTGAAAAGGAACTTCAAGAAAATAGTATCGGTTCAACAGTTAGTAGATAACAAATACTACACAAAAATATTATAGAAAAGTACAGGAAATACAACAGAGGGTTTATAGACTTCGATAAAGCTTTCGATAATGCAAGCAGGTGTAAGTTATGGGATACCATGAAACAACAGGGATATCTACACCATTTAATAAGTACATGGTTTATACACAGACACCAGAATTATGGTAGATATAGGAGGAGGCTTAACTAATGAAGTACCAACAAACAAAGTATTTAGACAAGGTTGCTGTGTGCCACCAACATTATTTAACATTTATATCGATGCCATTATAAAGGAATGGAAAACAAAATGCCCTGAAGGAATACCTTTAGACCAGAACACTACCCTAAATTCTATCTTATATGCTGATGACTTACTGCTCGTAACAGAAACAGAGGATAATCTACAGAAAAGGATACATACCCTGCAAAAAACTATGGAATGAAAATATGAAAATACCCGCAAACAAAACCAAAACTATGGCTTTCTTGGGTAAATGTCTAAAATTTTATAACCTCATACGGTAGTGAAATATGTACAACAGCGATAAAGCACGGAAGCAGGACACAAGAGATGAAATTTTTAAGAAGACTGAAATGTTGCACAAGATCTGGTAGAATAAGTAATGGAGATGTAAAAGCAGATGTAAACATCATCAACATAAATGACAGAATAAACGGAAACAAAAATAAGTGGAAGGAACACGTAGAACGGATGCAAGTGACGAGGTCACCACCCAGGCTGAGATTTTATAGATGTTTAGGAAGAAGATGTGTAGGCGGACCAACTAAAAGTAAAGTATTTAGGAAAGGTGTAGAACTAACAGGAATAAACGTTTGGAAATTGCGAAACATGTGTTAGGCAAATTTTCAGCATGTATGAATCTAAATATAATAATATGCGATAAAGACCTTCGATGGTGGGCTCTGTAAGTAAACGCAATCATCAATACACAAAATTTTGGAGCACCTAAACACTGAATGTTATAATTTGAAACGACCTCTCCCTTATTTTATATAAAATTTTGTCCATTTTATAAAACCATGCACCGAATCATGTAGAGCAGAAAATGTATATAATACAGGTGAAAGTGACTTTAATTCGGAGTTGCATTCTGATCGAATTCATCATTACAAAAAAAGATATCGTGGTTAGTCACTACAAGAGTGCACCGAAATTTATAGGCCAAAGAACCTGAAACAACTCTTAAGATACTGTTACTTTGTTAAAATGCTCTGTTTAAGTGTTAAGTCTTCATGCCACTAATAATAAGTTGCAATAGAATATTTCTTCTTCATTGAGTTTACTACTAATATGTTTAGAATTACAATTTTATTCCAATGCTACTTTAAGGTTACTTTTTTGAATGCATGACAGTACTAAATAAGGAATTCTTGAGAACATTTGTATTAGAAGATTGATTTAAATTTTTACTATCTAGATGAATTTTAAATGCGTGTAATTAAAGTATAAAGCAATTTTTTCTTTAAATCTATTCTGTACATACATTACCATCTTGTCATGTAAATAAGACGTATTTATTTCCATTAATTTATGTCCTAGAGATGCCACCAAAGGCACCCGTGATCTATATCGCCACAACTGCAGTCGGATACACCTGATATATGATACAGTAAATCATACACGGTCAATCATTATCTACCTGCCAAAGTCTATGGTTGTTAGCGTGTTCATACGTGTTGTTACATTATCTACTTCTGAACAGGTACCAGTATAATGGTAATCTATTGGCGACGTGGACGAATATTATTAACAATGTTAATAAGCTGCATAATTTTACGGTCCGGCTTATTACTCGTATCTGGGCCATTGTTCAGACGTGTGATGTGGATTTATGAATTCGCTCTAGCGCATAAATCAAGATCAGATGGAAGGGATTATTTGTTTTATGCATCTGTGTATGCATATGCGTGCACGTAGTAAGTATGATGTGAATATATTGGTGCATCTGTTTATTTATCCAACCAAAATGCGGATTGTATTAGAATTTATACGCGTCTGTTTCTAACCCGTGAATGTTATACGTATAATAACCATTATACGTAACCGGAAGAAATACTGTGTATGTGGCATACAAACTACCCTGAAGTTCATTTCTTCAGTAATATTTCAACGGCGCTTATAGAAACTAAAGTTTCAGCTCTTCAGCGTTTGATTTTCTTTTGGAAGCCTGCCAAAATATTACGTTTAAAATTTGCAAGATATGGATTAAACAAATTATATTTTAACTTACTATCTAGAGTAACAAGAAAGCGAGTACTTTGGTCGATACCGTATTTACATTGCTCAGATCACCTAGCAAAACGGTACTTTTAGCTCGGAAACTTATAATGCGGTGTATTGCTATGCTATTTTAAAAAACGTAATATTTTACCCACACGTGCCATACATACATATTGTGAATTTTTAAGCTATATATAGAAAATACAAATTTCAACGTAATGAATAAATTAATGTACATGACACTAGGTCAAAGCAAGAATTTTCGTATCCCTAAATATTATCTAAATGCAATGAAATCCCCTAACATTTTAGGTTTGAAGCCTTCTAACGCCTTACCTCATATATATTTACCGTTTTAACTTAGCACCTAGTCACATCCAGATACATTCATTGGGATGTTGGCTAGTCGACTTCACCTCATTCAACTTGATGCGCCACTTCCTTGTGCTGCTGATGGTATTATTGGCAGATAGATATTACAGCTGACCAGATATGCCTTGATCAAGGGCGAATAAAGTGGTATCGGCGAGTAATCCTATAAACAATCCATCGTTTTAAGGGATGTTATTGAAGCATAGCAGGTAAAGGGTAGGTTCAAGAATGCTACCTAACGGAACGAGATTCGAAAATTTCTCAAAATGATTGACTCTGTGAATACTGTGATTATTTAACTAGGCAATCTAGCTGACCATGCCGTGCGTCCCCACTTTGCTAATTGAAGTTTTGATTCCTGACTTACACAGCACGCCCATGCCTCAGGTCCTGTAACAATATGATTCAATTCAACTCATCACCTTCTTCGTTGTCGCCAGTTAAAAAGGTTAAACTGTTTGCTAACCTTTTCTGATTCCTCAGCCAGCAATTTAATTAAGTATCCATCTAGAACCGAATTTCTTGTGTTCTAAATGTTCAGACACAATCGTATGTCAAAGCGATCTTAAAATGTACGGATATGCCAAAGACGACTTGAAAATTGTCAATCTCTTGTTGTTCAGAATTTTGGTGTTAACTGCCTGCACCAGATCGTCACACACTGCAGATCGCCACCCAAAGTGCGATTCATCGTGGACGTTGTCCCGACTTTTATTGAACAATCTTTTCAATTTTCGCACTTTACTGTCACTCACTGCATTGTTGCAGTTTCCATGTTTTTTGTTGTCAAGATCCGGATGACTGACCGTATTTCACAGTTAGGCGATCGCTCGGTTTTTTATGAGACTTGGGAGCTTGGGCGTACACTCATTTTCACACGCGGGTGAAATTTAAACCTGCATTCACAGACGGACATCATTTGAAAAATAATACTGATATATTAATTAGGTAGAATTTTGGAATTAAATAATATAGTGCTGTCACAGTAATAATGATGTCCAAATCATTATAAGAATTATATTCGACAGAACATTTTAAGTTCCGTGACCATAATACTATCTACATTTGCATTTTTTTATATTTTCAACTGTTATCCCAGTCGCTCCACCAAATATAACTTTTTCGTTATGAAGTCATATTCAGTCTCGGAAAAGTGGGTCAAGTTACAATGCAGTGCGGAGAACAACGTGGAGGGGCCAAGCGGCTGTATCAAGGCGTTTAGCACTCGCATAATTTATGGTCGTGATTTTCATCAGTGAGCGTAGGCGATGTGGATTCAGGAATGTTTACACATAAAACAATTTAAAAAAAAATTATATAGTGCTAAAACCTTTACTACTTTAAGAAGTTTTCACAAAATCACAAACTAGGTGGCATCTATTAAATATTAGAATCACTAAATATGTTTCCACATTTCAGTCAAATGAGTACGACCTGCGGAATAAATATTTTTAATGATGAAAATGATCGTTCCACATCGAGTGATATGTTCGCAAATTTAAAGTAATTCTTGTAACAATTTAATGGATCTTTCGACGCACCTTCACAAATTTGTCTTAGTATGAGCAAATCTGAATTCTTGTCAATAACACTTTGAAATTTTCGTATGACACCTTTCGCCTTCCATTGTACGTATATGTGAGTAAACATCATCCACAATTTGAACAGAATCTACAAACGACATCGAATCATTTGTAGTTTTTCAATTCCCTTCGCTAGTCCATAGTAGCTCTTGCGAATACTGTATAAATCACATTTTACCTGACTATCTTGAAACATTTTCTGGCTTTCCTTGATAACTCTGACGTCTCTGGGGTGGAATTGTAAGACTACCTTGTTTACTTCATCAAAATGTTTGCAGTGGTAAAACGCAGCCTTTAACCACGTTCCACAACGCGTAGTAGTCAGGTGTGGTGGTTCAGGCACTTTGGGACACAGTTCGTGAAATCTTTTGGTATGTTTTTGGCATTTTAGAAATACTGCCTTCGTATGAGCTATTAAAGCATTTATTCATTGATAACATATAGGGATCAATTGGGCCACAAGTTTTAAAGCATGGATTTTATATGTTACATCTACCAAATTGCCACACTCTTCTTTGAGAGATCGGCCTTAGGAAAGCATGGTTCAAACTTTTCCATTGTACGTACCATCACATTCACCACAGAATGTCTTTGTCGAACTGCTGTTTCGTCCAGACATAATCACCATTTTTTATCTTTCAATTCTGCTTTAATTCTTCTATCAACATTGTCACAAACAGGTGGCATAGAGTTTCTTAATGATGCACTACTTGGTAATATTAATGTATAACCCGAATACTTGCTCCAGAAGGAGACAAATGCTTGTTGGTCTAGTAAGTGAACGGTACATTACATAGAATAAAACAAACACCTATACCAAATATTAATTGTTCGCTGTATCGTTTGATGCGGATTGCAGAACAGTGTTTTACACTTTTTAGGTGACGTTCACACTTCTACCTATTGGTGCACGTCAAATAGTTATCGCACTTTACACATTCAATTCTATCGTCGTCGTAAATCCGGCATACTCGCTATTACGTTTTTTAGTTTATTCGAAGTACACCGTCTCCGAAACGTACCTAAATGTGACATTTTCTAAGTACGTGTGTATTGACAAGCACTCACACCGACCAGTCGAATAATACTGAAGAAGCGCGCTTTGATACGGGTACCCGGTTCTCTGTGCCGCGCGCTTCACCCCTCGACGTTGTTCTCCGCACGGCACTGAAGTTTGCACCTCTTTGCCGAGGTTAGTCATATTTTAAACATAATTAGTTTAAATTTAAGCTATCAGTAAATCGGCACTCCATAAAATAACTGTTTACGAAATGGGTAGTCCATGTTATTCGTACCAAACGTTATTTACGATTGAACACAATATATTCGCAGTTGAAGAAAGGACAAGCTAAATGTACCTACTTTAGCTAGACGATGGATAGTATATCGCATTTTAATTCTATTCCATTGGTTCTTTATTTCCTTATTCTTATTCGTAAAGCTAGCATTATACGTTGTACAATATATACAAACGTGCACTACTACGACATTACAATAACAATCGATCTAAAAGCAATGTAAGTAAATAAAACGTTATTTTGAAAACCCATTATCGCTTCACTAATTGCATACATAAGCGACGAACAACAAATGTTATTTTACAATTATTACTGCAATAAATTTATCACTTGTTCGGATAGTTTCACCCTACGGTGTTTAAACGAACGGAATCGCATTTTTTAAATCTCGTCGAGTGAAGCGGCGCAGCGTCGAGATAAGTCCTGAGGGTGTTTTAAAAATTTACCGTTCCGTGTTTTGTTTCTTTTATGAGGATTACCACCACGACTAACTGGTGCTTTAAACACTAGATTACGGTTATCTTTCGCATAAATTTATTCGTTCCTCTGACACCTCTTTAGTTCTAATTGCAATTCAGGCATTATACAAAAAAAAAGAAACACCGCAGAAGTGTAAACAGTATTCTTTTCAAATATATAACTAAGAAGCGCTCAAAATACTTAATGATATGCATTGCAAATTTGATAAAAAAGAAGGCGAAAATGATTTTATTCCTTAAGAGAAGTAACTGCGAGGCTACAGTCATGAAAACAAGTGTCTTTGATTGAAAAAGGTGTACTTGGCACTAAAGAATTGCTTTTCTTTCACTGGAGGCAAGAAATATTTTTCGCACAAAGCACTTATGCGAGATTTATGTGAATCAAATAAAATATTCTTTTGTTTTAAACGTACTCAGGAATATTAGTCATTTAAGAAAATAATCTTAATACTAGACCGATCTTCGATTTGTCAGCTCACCAGGTTTGTAGTAAGTACGTGCCGTGATCCGCAATGCACAAAGGAGGATGGACGGGAGGAATGTTTCCGCTGATTGTAGACGCATGACCATATATTTACATTAGTTTTTTTCTACTCTTGACGTGAGGTAGTTGATCGCCTTGCTATTGTGATCTTTTGAGCTTAGTAGGTATATAATTAAACACATCGAACGTAAAAAACCAGCCATTGGTTAACACAATGGAAGAATATATCGGTGTATTTTCCGATTTATTTGATAGTGGTAATAAAAATGTACATTGTTTGCGATAAACCGCTGGTGTGCTGACACGAGGGCGAAATAGTTACGATGGTAGTAGATATGCTACGAAAATGTTTGCATTCAACTAATCAACTGTTGATATTTCTCAGCGGCAATGCGATCTGTAGGTCGTTCTCTTAAGGAAGGCTGTGAGTGACTTTTATATTCAACATGTAAAGTCGAATATTCGAATAGTTCGTATTATAAAACACGGAGAAGTTTTGGTGATAGCGTGGCTATGTGTTTTTGTGAATGGAATAGAAAATTTGGTAGGCATAGAAGACATATGGAGAAAAGAAAAGAGCAAGTTTATACCAGTATATGATTCAATTCGCGTTGTCATTGATCCGATGTGAGATTACTTTTTAAGACGATAACGACACCAGCTTCTGAAGTTATGCAAAAAATTGTTGTTTGTAAGAGAAGGAAGAAGAGGTACTCACTGAAAACATGGTCTGCCTGTCGCAATTACCAAGCCTCAATTCTGTAGAGACTATTATCGCGGCGAAAAATTAGGTTTACCAGTTAATGGTATTAACACTACAACAACATTATTGACGTAATGAATCGCATTTAATATTGCTTGAGTTAGTACGGGTCATTTTACGACCATCGTGAGGGCATAAACAAAATCGAGGTTCATAAATGAAGACAACCTGATTCCATTTTTTATTTTAACGTTTCGTTGTATTTTATGGCGTGACGATAAAGGTAAACGGAAAAATAGTAGCTACGATACACACGTTGTGCGGAGATTTGCTGACTAATTTAATCCCCCCAAATAGTCAATTTCCTTTGCAAAGCCACAAGCCGAAAAGCGTAATCTTCAAAATTAGTAGTGCCACCAGGACGTCCGGGTCACGGAAAAGCAAAAATGCTTTAGAATGTGCCTTACCGAAATTTCACCAAAATATATTAACGTTTATTTATGGCAACCGACAAATGTATAACAAACTTGTGTAGTTTTTAACAGCATCTCCATTTTAGTATTGTAATTTTTTCTCATTAAATATGTATTTATCGTTCCCTTGCCAATTTCTTTTCTTTCAAGATCTTAATACATTTTCTCTCGCTGGTTTTAATGTTATGGTAGTTCGCTGTTTATAATATATTTTTGTACACTCTTAAGTAATTCTTTTCTTTGAAGAAAGAATATAGTTCCTGTATTTGCAAATATTCAGGTCCATCTCTAACGTTAGAAATTTTCATCGGAGTACTCAAGATGTTTCTCAAGATGTTTCTCTGAAGCAAAATTCGACCTTTTATCAGTATCTAATAGCGTAGATCGTACTTTCGTATTGTGATGCAGAGAGTGTATCGCGTTAACGTATTAACCTTATTTCGTTTTTTGTCAACATGGAAACTAGAAAGTTCGATACGACGTAAACATCGAACTTTATCAAAATTTCTCACTTCGTTTGAATATGAAAATGATAGAAAATTACAGACATCCAACGAAGCGCACTCCCATACCGTTCATTCCTTTCGCATTACACATGACTGACTTACTTTTATTACCCCAGTCATCATCCGCTATTTGAATACGTATCACTCCTTCAAAATTACACCAGATAACTTTGCAGTAGGGTGAATTCAACGGCACCGCTTCTCTCTCGTTATATACAACTTTTTACAATGGTATTTCTATGTATAGTACGTACGTATATACGTTGTACCTAGTACATTCGTTATTAGTGCATACGCTGATCTCGATTCAACGTGAAGTTCGCACAGCAACTTCGAAAGCTTAAAGTTAGCATACTAAGTAATCCCACACCAGACCACAGCCCGAAATCCGCCCTCGGAACACATAGTATTAGGATTCCTTTATTAAAATTTAAAGTAATCAGAAAGTATTATTAATTTTAACGTATATTCCACTTTCCATACCTCTCCTCATAGCCGTTCTCTTTTGTTTTCTTTATCTTGGCGCGAATCGCCTCTTGCTGACGGGGAAGGTTCGTCGAAAGATAATCATTCCGTTGAATAATGAATATTAAAATTTTATCAGAAGTAATATAATACTTTTGGCACGTGATCTATGCGGAATTTAATTGCGAAACAGAATAAAAACTGGAGATGAAGCGGCACGGAAAGTATACTTTATTTAAGCAAGTAGAGAAAAAGTCTCTAGACTTTAAAGTTCTTTCCTCACTTATTTTGGCATGATTGATTTCTTTTCAAACAAAAGATTACTGGGAACCCAAAAATTTAATTTTAATGAAGCCTTAAGGAGTAAAAGAGTACCTTGGTATAAGAACAACACATATTTTAGCGGTCAAATCAAACGATTTCAAAAATTGCCATGTTTGCTTATGTAATGTAACTCGACCTATGCTATATTAACGAGCCCTATTTCTTTGTATTTTTTTTTGTTGATTAGAAGTAAGGTAGAAGATAGAAAAAGATGCCCTATAACAAGTTTACATAGTCAAATATTAAGGATGTTACAAAATAATAATAAAGCTCTATTTGCCATTGATTGATGAACATTGATAATTATTTCAAATATTATAAAACAATAAAATCTATAAAATAATTGAAATTATTCACAACATTTTAAAGAAATACATATATAATCTGGTTGATATGTTGATTAGTTGTAAATACCTGGTGCACTTAGTAGCAAATTACATATATGTATGTGCATTGTATCTGCCATGCAATCCATTAACGTAACGTATATATGTATATGTATATGTATGGTGGCAGTTTCAAATAATATATCAGAACCGTATTTTCGTTCACTGCAAATTTGTTTTCTGTTACTGTTTTTGTAATTAGATCGATCTCCATTTAACATTCACAGGAATGTTGACTTTCAACATTCGACACCATGATTTCATAGTGCAACTTGTAAATTATCAGCCGTAACTACTTAATTTTTCCTTAGAGAGAGTGTGTTGTCTGTCGAACAATAGCAGCGTCCTTCAATGTTATATTTCTAAATTTTCTACCATCACGATTAATTGTTCTGTTTAATACATCAAAAGAATTGAATAATTTTCGGAAATTTGCTCTATTCATGTGTATGGATTTCGGTATCTGAAACCAGCCGACGGCTTACTGAAATTGCTTGGGCTTCTTGCGGATTTATATTTAGTATAAAAGGTTCAATAATGTGTAAAAGTTTCCCATAATATAAAACAGTTTCAAACCATGTTCCCCATCTTGTCAATGCGGTGGCTGAGGAATAGCCGGCGAGCCTATTTAAACTGACGAATGCGTTTTGGAGATTTGATAAAAACTTTCATGGTAGAAACTATAAATTGAGCTACTTTTGGATAAGCTTTCTAATAAATTCAGATACAGGATGACATGGACGGAGCAAACCAGGCTACATGAAGTAATTGAGAATAAGATTTCGTAACTTTTCAGTTTTAATCATATTCGAAACCCCATCTGTAACCAACGCTACAAGCTGGGTTACCGATATATTGAACTTCTCCGAGGTATTTTCTGTAGTTTCTACTATCCTTTCCGCGTTTGTCTCCTGTAATATTCTACTACATAAAGAAAACGCGAAGATACCTTACCGCTTTTTTTAAAGTGTGCACTAACGCATTTAAAATATAATTCTTTCTTACATTTGTTGTTCCATCTACCGTCAGCCATATTTTTTTATCTTTTAACTCTACCTTTGACCTTTTGTTGCCGATCTTCATTCCGGAACGTATTTCTTAAGATATAAATGAATTCATATAGAAATTTATAATACGATACATCACGTTGCGCATTTAACCCGTGCTATTTGCTATTAACATATCTTTTACACACCGTATGGTAAACTGTTGATGTTGGAAACGATTCATTTAATAATAGTGCCAGTGTATTCTAATGTCAGAAACGGTTGCGAAGAAATCTATTAACACTCGCCGAACATAACAATGTCCACCGTTGATTCTCCATTATTAATCTAATCCAGTATTCTTATACATACTAACTATACGTGCATGAACACCGACATCGGGTATATCCGACCGCTTTTGAAATACATTATAGCCGCCAATGAATGCGCACTTGTTTCTGCAGCCTTACTTAACACTCGTGTGCATTCAAGAAGACGACTATCTACTATAACACGTCTTCCTTTAATGGAATGTCTGAATACTCATGGATAGTTTATTTATTAGTTAGAGTCTGCATCTGAAGGATTACCTCACTATATTATTCGAGTGCTAACAAGATAGCAAGATAATCTTCCAATATTTACTAGATAATGTATGCCTAACTCAAAAAAATGAAGTGCTTGAAGTTGTACCTGGGGTCTATTATACTAGAAATTATACTAATCACTAGCACAATTATTAGATAAGGACACATTTTTCTTTACAAATTCTATATTTGCTATCGATGATTTGTAAGTAGATTATCATAATTAATCTATAAAGAGTTTATAATACCGCGCTATGGGTTGAAACTAACTACTACAGGGTATTAGTAGTTAGATACTAGTCACTTTGTATTATAATATTGAACATTAAAAAATTCTGCGATTACCTAGTAGTAAGCATTCCTGAAATTAATGGAATAGTTCTATCTTTTCATCCTGTCAGCGAAGTTCAACAATAATTAATATTGCCAAGGGATGTGTACACTAAGGCCACTATCTACCTCCGCCTAGGCGCTAGATGGTTTGATATAACTAAAATTACTGCACTCAACCAAACGCAATAAGATAATATGTCAAATTGATATATGTTCCAGACCTAGACAAACACCTTCGTCAAAACGGCTTTATTTTTAGACGTCATCGGGGTGGTGCTAGATGCGCAGCTTTTGTGTGCTAACGTATTTAACGACACTTTCCATCTAATTGATTTTTCAATTTATCTCGATAAGGACGGTATCTGTGTTTGCTACCGGTTGAGATATTATTCTGCGCCCAGAATGAACTGTCATATAATATCTTGATTGATACTCCCTTTTAGTGGAAAATATCGTTCTTGCTTTTGAGTATTATGCAATTTTTTTCTGCTCACGCCGCGATAAACAACAATACAGAACCCTTAAGCATGACAAATTGTAATGGTACCGCCTTAGCTTACATAGCCTTCGAGATTTTCTTTGACGTTCGATAAATTTTTTATTAGAATATATTGATAGGCGTTGTGACGCATTGATACTATAAGATAAGGGAACGTGATGGAAAGGCGAATATACGTGTTTATACTTTACGTTTGGAAATCGAAATATGACACACTGCGTGTACATGTGAAATTTTAACCTTTTGCTTTTTAGTAATTTTCCTTTTACAAGTAATTCCTCTATGTATCGTATTCAATTTTTCTCATACAACACTGAAAGATAAATTACGGGAAATGCAACTGAGATTAATGTAAACCATATTTTTACTGTGCAACAGGTCGTCAAGGAAAACTTTGGTAAGAATTATTAAATGCTTGTTTACTGTCCATATATGATATTATTTTTTCTTTAAACAATTATAATTAAAGACGTGTTAAGATTAAGTATAGTAGACTCAAACGCTATGATTTGCTCAATGGTATTATAGTGTAGGAGCTTGTTTAACCTATTTCGTAAACAATTTCATTTTATGTTATATCAATTTACGTTTCGAATTTTAAAATGTAATACAAAATTCTTTGTTAGAAGAGCTACTCAATTTTGTAAATGTCAATCTCTAATACTTAATAAACGCTATGAAATACTTTGAACAACGAAACATTAAATTAAATGAGCAGCAAGTTCGTTAGATACAATAATATATGGTTTGCAAGACAATTCTGTGAAATAAAAATATTAAATCAAAATTTAATTGAAAAGTATTATTTGCTTTTGCCACATTTTAAATATACGCCTTTAACAAATTACAATGCAGAACGATCCTTTTCAATATCGAAAGATATATTTTCACTCGTTTAATTACTAACAGAAGCTACACATTATTCCCTGAAATGTAAGTATTAAGATAGGACTTAATCATAAAGTCATAAATATTTATTTGTATTTTATTTCTATACATATAGAGAAACCTATGTCTACGTTAATAAGTAAGCGACTTAGGCATTTTTCGCACATATATGGAATATCTATTACAGTGATGTAATGTCTAAATCACACTTTAATGCGGCATATCTTCGTTTCGTTTGTTTATAATGATCAATTTGGTTTCAAGACTAGCATATTTAAGTTTGGTGTTGTGAACCATTTTTTTTAATAAATATCCGTGATAATGCTAACTGCAAGGATATAGATACAATGCTCTGGCATCTATTACTAGCTTTTTACTGTGAGCCTATAGGCTGTTATTTTGCGGTTAATAAGATTGTGTGGTGTACTGCGCGGTTTTATCTAGATTCGCGTAACTAATGACACATCCCTGGTATGGCATGGAGAACTAACAGAAACACATTACCATTGAATTTATGGAAATCATGGGATTTCCAGGGTTTGATGCAAAT
Source organism: Trypoxylus dichotomus (assembly GCA_023509865.1). Taxonomy (NCBI): domain Eukaryota; kingdom Metazoa; phylum Arthropoda; class Insecta; order Coleoptera; family Scarabaeidae; genus Trypoxylus; species Trypoxylus dichotomus. The sequence goes on along the minus strand of CM042074.1, from coordinate 37,243,626 downwards.
AAAGCTTGTCAAATTTACTTTGCTTTCACTCTTTGTTTATCCAGAAAGGCACTTTCATTTTAAGAACTGGACAATAACAAACTACTTCTATCTGTGAACTTTCCTCCGAATCAGATCTGAATATGGGAGTCAAAAGAACTTCATATGAAAACGTTGGGATATAGATTAGATCAGTCTCTTGGTTGAATAAAAACTTTATCAATTACCTAATGAAATTTCGATACACAGAACCTATGATAGGGTCTGAAGGGTGGAACAAGGAAGATAATAAACATTTGAGCACTAGTTGTAGAATACAATCTTTATATTGACATACTTATCAAAAGCAAAAAAACGAAGTGATACGTGTTTATTTTATCATATAAGTGATGCTTTTAGTAAGTTATAATAGAAGAAACGAAACGGTCGCTTGCAATATCTTATACATCACGTGATGAATTAAAATGAAATTCAATAAGCTACTGGGGTGTTTATGGTCATAGGCGGTCATCTAGACGTCCTCTTTATACCTATTGCATATTCAAAATGTGAGCTACGCATCTGTTTAAACAAATATAATAATCATCTATAATAATAGCTCAGGTCATTCTATCACGAAAAAGAATTTGCTTTGTAGAGGTATTTATATTTGTTACCACAGTTCTTTTTCACATAATACCTATGTTTTTGGTGGATGATCATTTGTTACTTTTTCCTCATTTTTCAAGTAATTACTTGCTCCAAAATATTTGTTTCATGCCAAAAGAGAGGATTATGGGTGAGCAACAACTTGGCCAAAATAAAACTAATGGTCAGCAACCAAACTACTGACCCAGTGAGGAGTTTTAATATTCGAACAGTAAAACACAATATAATGGTTGCATTAATGAAGAACTACATAAATACCACAAAGCAGCAAGCTAAATTTATTATGTCAAAAGCAAAATTGTCCGTTGGCGTGTCCATATCTTACAGGAAAGCTAGACATTTTAAAGACAGCAAAAAATACAAGAAGTCAGACTAATGTGGGAAAAGAGTGAAAACAAGAAAACTGCAGGTCTATCAACAAGACTAATACAAAAAGGAAAAGACAAAAGAAAGATAAACAATAACGGTGATTTCACTAAATTCAAGACTAGGTAGGAGTCCGCTTATACATAAAAACTCGAACACATTCACGAAATTTGGGTTCCCTGAGATTGCTGGTATATTTAATTCTTTATTTAAATAAATAGTTAAACAAAAGGTTTTACTTATTTTCAAAGCCCACTCGACTTATATCGAAAAATTGATTTTTTTAATGATTTTTTGCTTGTCCTAGTAACGTACAGTCTTTAATAATATTTATAAAAGTATAATAATATTTTAATAATACAAAATTTTTGAAATACAAAGAAAAAGATTTTTCAGTATTTAATATTTCATCGCCTACGCATATAAAGATTTCCGCGTCTAAAACTGAAAAGTGAGTGGTAGAAAATTCGCGTGTTAAAAATAACATCAAATTAGGTTAAAGTTACATATTCTTACCCAACCCAATTTAGTAAGTATTTGAGAGATTTTATACCTAGAGGTTTACGCCTGCGTAGTTCCATCATAAGAAAGGAACGTGCTGAAAAAAGAGCGAGCGAACCAAATAGATATAGAAGGCACACCTAGAATAGTCAAGTCTGTTTACGGAGCAGTTTCTGTAGTTCCGATTAGGCAAAAAATATGTTGACAACCTCGAAGAAGAGTAATTGTTTAATGAAGACGAAATATAAAAATTTAGTCAAGTCGATACAACTAATTGCAGTTGTTTTTAATTAAAGTAGTGTTTGTCGTATTTGTTGCACTATTTCTAAAGCCTCTAGAAGACTTCTGCAAAAGTTCGTAGTATATATAGCGAGGCGTCAAGTACATTACTATAACAAACATAAAATCCGGTAGACACAATTATATTGTACAAGATGCATATATACGGTCACTGTTAAATGTGAAAATATACACAACGATATATTTCATCCCCTACTTACACTATTAAGCGCAACGCACTAACACCTTTTAGAATGTCTTCGTTTTTGATAAACTTTACCGAATACATCTTTATTGCACATATAATGCAGTTTAACAACAAAAAATATTTTTTTCCAAATAACATCTGTCAAATGGCCTCCACGGCTTTCTAAACATTCATGAAGTCGTGACTGAAAACTCGCCATAACTCGTTGCAGCACTTCCTGGTTACCAGTGAATGCGGTGAGTTATACGTACAATAACATTTGTTTTCTCCAGAAATTCATACTATTATTACAAGTAAGCACCAATAATACGAATCTACTTATATTTATTGTATTTGTAGAATTAAGTATAGGAAAAGGCAAACATTGCACCTTTCTTCAACGCAAAATATGAATTAATTTGTATCAGCAGAATCGAAGTATTGCAAATGAGTTGAATGTTTCCAAAAGTTTAGTGCATAACGCAATTATATATTTTAAACGACATGGTACACGTGAAACTGTTTCTTTACGGACATATCTCAGGGAAACGTCTCAGCAGGTGGATAGAAAATAGTGAAGTGGGAAAAATCTAACCCATTAATGATAGCTGTCGATATTGATAAAGAGCTTGCAGCCAGTTCAATTAACATCACTCCACGAACAGCTCGAAGACGTTTAGTTGAGGCTAGTTTGCATGGACGAATAGCAAGGCTGAAACCGCTAGCTTCCAAGCGTAATCAATTACACTGAATAAAGTTTGCACGATAGTATTTACTTTGGACCAAACAGCAATGGAAATTGCTTGAAAAATGAACAACTCAATCCCAAATATTGCACAACCGTCGTTGGCAACGTGAAGATTTGGGGGTGTATGTCGTGGCGAGGTGTTGATCCTCTTCATCTCATTAACGGTTTAATGGACCAGCATGATTACAAACATATCATGGAGGACATCATGTTTCCTTGTGCGGAAGGACATTTACCGCTAATTTGAAAGTATGTTCAAGACAATGACTCTAAGCATACTTTCAAGTTGGTAAAAAAGTGGTTTGCGGTTAATGCAGTCGATGTTATTGATTGGCCATCGAGTAGCCCTGACTTATACTCCATAGAGCATTTGTGAAATGACGTGGATAGCAAGGTTTCTAATTTGAATGAACTCTGGTGCAGAACATATGGAAAACATTTCTTTGGCACGTTGTCAAGCACTAATAACATCTATGCCTAAAAGATGTGCTACAGTAATAAAACCGAAGGGATATCCTACAAAATATTAATCAATTTTACTTTATTTGTTATCCAAAGTTAGCACGAATTATAGTGTCGTTATTTATATGTCCGCTTGCATTTACAAACAATTCTTTGTTTGTAATGTAATCCATACATTGCAAAGTTTTTAAAAGCTTACTTTTTGTACTACTGTTATACAACTGTTATTTCATATTTTATAGTAATAATGTAATATAGATTTTAGTTTTTCTATAAAAAGCATAATAAAAAAAATACAGTTAGACAAAGACATCATTTTAAGAACAATTAAATTGACGACGTACTGGCATTTTCGAGGAACTAATAAGTAGCTTCAGCAATGAGTAAAAATTTACTAGAACGTCCATTTTGTAGTCGCATTCTTTTAAATTTGTAAAAAATATAGGGTGAGTAGTCTTTTATTTGATTTTATTTGTCATCATTAAATTTAAAGACTCTGACAAATTTGAACTTGTTTATAATAATAGAGATTACATATACATTTCGATAAGCCGTTAAAGAAATCCTTTATATTTTACTACTATAGCAAGAAGACTATTATTTCTATCACTGCCATTGTTTTTATTATTTATCTTAATTTGCTTTACCACGACGTTTTACGATTTCGCTAACTCTAGCAAACACTCTTCTAAGAATTATTTTCTGCCTTCCTTATTTACTCCATTTACGTCCACATTCAATGATAGCGTTACTATTTTAATCGGTTTTATCTTAGAAGACTAACGCCGCGTAAATTACTTAGCATCCTCACACGAATGAAATCGTAAAAGTTTTATGTAATTAGCTCGGATTACGACCGTATTGTAAAGCTTAATGATGATTGGATTTCATTTCCTGTGATGGGAAATTCGTATGTCTACGATAAAAAATAATGCTGCGTGAAATACAATCAATAACCAGAGACTAAAAGAAATATGGGTTAGAATGATTAATTGAAACGTTCTAAAATGTGCTGCCTCTTTAGCTCAAAATTACTAATTGAGCAAAATGGATAACATATTGTGATTTCTGCAGTACAATGAAGCTGATTAAGCTTGACGCTTGAGCGGTGTAACACCATTTGAAGAGGTTACAGTATTCCTTACTTCCGTCAAGAGGTGAACCAGCGTTCGCTGAATAATGAATTAGTTTCAAGTCTTTACTTTTACACGCAGTTCAAGCCCCTGTTCGTACCTTTCTTACAGTGCCCGTCTTCATTTCCCCTTCTTTCCCTCCTTTGAGATAAAAATAAATTTAAAATTTAAAAATAAGTTTGGAACTTCGCGTAACTTTTCCGCAGCTATTTGCGCATTAGAAAAGAAGCCAACGTAATAAATATAATTCCGGAAGGTCGGTTGAGAGCATTATATTATAAGCTGGAGGAAATTGCGGTCAGTTATGGAATGGTAAAACAATATTCTCGGTATAAAAAGTTTGGTAGTAGTTTATATCCTATTTTAAAACTTTCAGGTTTTGAAGCTACTGTTTTTACTGTTTATTGTTGTACTGTTCATATTTTGACGTATTTCAGGGAGCTTCACTTATACATTGAAGTAAAAAAGGAAACTAGATGGAAAGTTTAAATGGTCTAATTAAATCTGGGGTCGTTATAAAATTACAGACAATTGAACGGATGATAAGACATTTTAAACGCTTTGTCAGTTTCTTCCATTTGCTTATAGTTTCCTATTATCTGATCTATGATATTCATTGCATCAATCGGAAATTTGTTTTTTTAACAGTAATTTATTTTCCTTATTAAACTTGCATGATTTTCTTAAAACTCGTAAATTTCAAAACAGAATTCTCCACAAAAATGTAAATCTGTTCCCTGCTAACATTACAATAAAAAGTTGGAGGAATTCCTATTCTTAGAGGGTTTATCCTATCAGCGTCAACTTGTTTCTCTGATTAAAAATTTACTTTAACATAGAATGCGTTTTGGATAACGTTTTCCCCTTCTTACGAAAGATTCTAAATACATTTTATTATTGATAGAATATTTACTATTTGTTGTCGTATATTTCCTACTTAGCGAATTTAATTAAGTTCTCTGGCACATAAATAAAAAACAACTTCAACTTGTCTTTTGCTGGAGTACAATATTTTATTTTATCGCGAGAAACTAACAGTGACATTAATTTGGTAAGAACTAGCAGATTTTGCCACTGATTCAGCGAATAGTAGTTTATACCAGATTTCGACTTTTTGAGACTTTTGAACTACAAAAATTATTGGTATCGCTTAATTCATCACATTTTAAGAAAATTCGTCGAAATTATGATTCAAATCATTACAAAATATAGCGTATTATATAACTTTATACATGTTTCGCTGATTTGTGCTGCAAAAACTTGTCGCTCGATTCAGAAGATAATAGAGCTTAAAAAATAAGGGCCGACTTTACGCTACCTTTCACTTTTCTAAAATTCGACTATGTTAGCATTTTGTACCCGTCTTTTACCCGTTCTACGCTGATTCATACCGTATTTTGTGCTCTTTGTGTCTCTTTCTTGAAACAATAATAATAATTCTTTTGTGATACCGCCCAACGGAATATATATATTGTAGTAGGCTTCCGCAGTCGTTTTTTTTTTTAATAATTTGGGCTTTCGGGTTGAAATCGCATGAGTTTACCGATGTTCTGCTGACGTTTCGCTTACAGTTGTATGGAGCTTCTTATGGGTTGCTGCACGTCGTATCGTTGCTGTGAAAATTAGTGATCCTGAAAATTCTCCTTACAACTGCGATACACCATGCAGCTGCCTACAAAGAGCTCTATCCAAGTAAGAGCAGAACGTCAGCAGACTCGGACAATTACAGCTTGGTTTCAACCCGGAAGCTTATATTCTTTTAAAATGGTTGTAACCTATTTTTAACTGATTACCTCAGAAGGCTTAAGGTGTAGGAAAACGTGTGTGAAGTGTTCCATGGTCTTGAGGATTATGTTTCCAACGGCGAATCGTGACTCATGAACGATACTCGAGTTACCAAATTCAAGTGCAAGCTCTCTTACCACTGGACCTCCGAGCGGATAATATACGAGGGTAACTTGAAATATTGCCGGAATCGACAAGAAAAGCACGGTATTGGTGTGGTTTTTTATTTTTATTTTTCGATGTGTTCAAGCCGTCGGAAAAGTAGGAGGTTTCGAGGTCTGTAAAATAGCTATCTGTAGCGGCGATGACCTTCTCATGCGAGGCAAATCTCTTTTCTCCAAGTGATATTTTCTGGTTTGTCGTGATGGAAAGGCACGCTGCCAATGAGGCCGTTCCTCCTTCAATACTGCATAGTATCGGGTCAATAAATCGCTGTAGTATTGCCCCGTGATCGTCCTCCCCTTCTGCAGATAGTCAATGAGGATCACACTTTGGGAATCCCAAAAAATGGTCCCCATGACCTTTCCGGCCGATGGAATGGTCTTTGCTTTCTTCGGAGCCGATTCGCCCGAAAAAGTCCACTGCTTCGACTGTTCCTTGGTCTCCGGTATGTAGTTGTGGATTCAAGTCTCATCCACGGTTACGAAACGCATGAAGAAATCCCTTGGATTTCGTTGGATTCTGGCCAGACACTCCTCCGAAACGGTCACCCGATTTACTTTTTGCTCCGGTGTGAGCAAACGCGGTACCCATCGCGCTGAAGGGTTTTTCATACCCAAAATTTCGTGTAGCATATGGCCAACGCGTGCTTCTGAGATGACCGTTGTCTCTGCTATCTCTTTCAGCTTCAATCGGTGATCGCTAACACCACGTCATGAATCTCGTGGACCATTTCATCGTTGGTAGCGGTTTTTGGGCGTTCACTGCATTGTTCGTCTCTAGTGCTTGTTCGGCCACGTTTGAGCTCGCTCATCCAGATGCTGATGGTCGAAAATGATGAAGTACATCCGCCATGAACCTCTAGCAAAATATTTTGAATTTCCGTGGTCGTTTTCCCAGCCATCCAGAAGTGTTTCATCACTGCACGAAATTCGACTGCCTGACTTGCTACACAAAACACACTCTTAAACAGGAACTATTGACAGTGTACGTCTGAAATTTTGACAGTTACTATAAATATGGTTGCCCTTGCCGACCAATGAATCTACTTCAACCTTCGTGCACCATCTCTTTCCGATTGCGGAAACATTTGAAGTTGCCCTCGTATTACAATATAATATATAATACTACAAGTAGTGATAATGATATGATATTACTACTATTAATAATAATAGTAGTAATAATACCAATTCTATGCACTGTGTTCATTTTATTTTGTTTCTTTTCACTACAATATGAATATAAAAAATTGCACAGTCCTGGTGGAGTGTATATTAACATACCACTTTTAATATTTGTCTGTTTACATTTAGTATTACAATTCATTGGTATATTGTGTTTCGTAAATGGGAGTATCAATAAATTGTGTTACTATTATATCTGGTAACTGTAGACTCTATTGTGGAACTTATTTTATCTGTACAATACATAATTTGATTCTGTAAATTTTATGGTACTAATACGTATTATTTGTGATACATCGTTAGGCAATATGCCGCACATTATCATATTAAACGAATTCAACTCTAACAATTTATGCGAAACATGGCCCTTTCATCATCAACCGAAACCGAAAATTAGTTTAATATAACAATTTTGGACATACTGAATTCATGGTCTCGGTACACTATTAAGGTTATAAATTACATTTCGGATTGAATTCTAGATTTAGTATTTAGGATAAGTTTGTGACTACATTTCTTAATTATAATGTATTCTGTCTGCAAATGACAAAGAAAGGTCTAAGGGAAGGAGCACGTTACGATTAAACAAATTCGCGTAAGTATATAAGTTTGGGAGTATCACTACGTTAATTAATATAGGCTTAATCCGTGGAGCTAATGACGATAATTGTCGTGTTACTTACGCAAATGTGTTGCAGTATATATAACATTTGCCGTATTACCACTTGAGAATGGGCAAAACTTGAGCAATTGTTCGCAATTCCTTCTTTGTGTACACCGTTCCTCAGATAACACACAATAATAATACTCTTAAACCAGTTGTTACTACAGTTTTCTCTTTTTAGATGTCAAAGTTCTTAAAATTTATATAGCGCACGTTTTACGAAAACTCGATGTTTCAAACTCATTTAAAAATGTTACATTGCCAGCACAAACACATTACAAGTATAAACCGTACATATATAACAACTGCTTGGCATGTTATACATCTCCTCACCATTGAAAACTTTTAAGTTTTGGGCGAATAATTTATATCACTTCCCCTGTTTTCAGAACAAGAAGTAGTGAACGATACGACGGAAATTGTTCTATTTATAGACACATTTAAAAGTTATCCTAAAAAACTTCAACTTTTAAAATAAATCTCCCAATTTTAACTAATTAGCAAGATTCGTACATGGTGTTGAGTTGTGGGAATACCGTAAAACGTTAATCTTGCAGGTACATTACATTTCAATTACCATTTGCATTATATCCCCGACTAGCGATTCCAGTTTTAATCAAAGCCCTGGTCAGAGTGCACCAAGTACTCTCGGTAAATACTAATAATAATAGTAACGTTTATTCGTTTAGAACGGATGTGCGGACTTCAACTATGTGTTATTTCAAAATTTAATTAAAAGTGCGAACGATTTCGAGATTTCACTCTAAAATACGAAGATGTGTAACATGATAATCTCATATGTACGGTAGACATGGATTTAATTTATTATGGGTTTGAATTTAGTAGTAATTTCATCTTTGTTTTGATTACTTTTTTCTGATACTTGGAAAATATATATTTCTAACAACAACAATTTATCACAAATGTTTGAAAGAAATTATTGCTATAAAACGTAGATAATATACAACAATGAGTGTCAAATATTGGAATAAGCCAAACAAAGAAAACATTGTCTAGCCATTGTGATAATATAGAAATTCGAACATTGGAAAATGTGTGTAGTTGGTGGAAAAAGGTAAGGTATTGTACTAATAAATGAACGGGAAAATGGTTTTTTCAGAGAAAAAAAACAGGAAAAATTTAAATATTCAAGTAATAGTTTGTGTAGATACGAAGATAAAGATGAGAGAATTCCTATAGGAGAAATAAGTTCCCATCAACAAATATTTGCCACCAAAACTTCTGTAAAGGGGAAATAATCAACAAAAGATAAAGGAAACTTGCGTTTTAACAGTAACAATTGACTGAGCATGAAACATTTGATTTGAATTTAGTAAATTCATTTTTTAATATAATGTTCTTGTAGCTTTACTCAGTTAGTCCAGCGATAGTCAAACTTTTTTAGCCCATCGAATTAATAGGATTTGTCGAATTCGGTGAAATTGGCTTCTGTTTCGACAATGGCTTCTTTATTTAACGTGACCCGCTTTTTGTCAAGCAATTTTTTCAAGTTCGAAAAAAGGAAGAAGTCACAGGAAGGCAAATCTGGCAAATATGACGCACAAGACACCAATTCCTATCGCAACTGGACTAGTTTTGTTGTCACAATTACCGATGAGTGAGCTGAGGCGTTATTATGATATTGGAGAACATTTTCTTCGTTAGGTGGGTCTCTGTTCTCTTTAATTGCGCGTCGAATCGATCCACTAAATCAGCATAGTACTGTCCCGTGACTATTCTTCCCTTCTCTAAATAATCAATTAAGATTATGTTTTACGAATCCTAAAAAGTCGTCGTAACTTTTCCTGTTAATGGAATCTTCTTGACCTTAAGATTATCACGCAATTCCGTTTTTGATCAATCTTCTGCAGATGCGGCACCCATCTCCCTGATAACTTTCCCTTATTCAATTTTGCGCGAACGATGTTTTGTAAGCGTTGCATTGAGATGTTTACCACATTAGCAATCGCTTTGATCTGCAGTCAGCGGTCTACTAACACGATATTAACTATCAAATCAGTATCTGATGATATTCATCGAAAGTACATGGTCCTAGTAAATTATCGAACTTCTCTTTGATTTCATATCTAAAAAAGGAAATCGAGTCACTGGGCGGTATTCCTTTTTTTTCTATAATTGAACAAATACATAAAGTTTCCTGCTTTTAACAGCTGCCAAAATAACATTACTCGATGAGTCTCTCCGAAATTTTGGCAAACATCGACTGAAGAATAGTACTTATAGTCGGTGATGCAAATTTTGACAGAAAGCGGCATTTGCCTCCAACTTTCCCATTTCTTATATCATGCTCGTATAATAAATTAGCTGTGAAGTAATTTAATCTTCAGGCTCAAGATATCAGTATATAAATCATCGTCTAGCGTTGAAGTGTTAATTTTTTCTGTAAATATATTTCTCCTAATTGCATACAGGGTACCACTTTTTCTTAAATCAAAGTTGTTAATGTTGCGATATGATTTAAATACTGTATAGCTACTGTATTACTTGGAAGATATTCGCTGGTATTTGTACTCTCGTAAAGCTTAATAAAAGGGGGGTGCGTGAAGTAGAAAGAAAGGTGAAAGGAGCAAGAGAAGGAAAGAGAGACAGAAAAAGGGAGGGGGGAGAACGAGAGAAAAAAGAAAGAGAATAAAAGGGAACCGTCGAGATTCCACCTTTCTCTTTTGTTCTCTTTCTTCTTTCTTTTTTCTCTCGTTCTCCCCTCCCCTTTTTTTTCTGTATCTCTTTCCTTCTCTTACTCTTTTCACCTTTCTTTCTATTTCACACACCCCCTTTTTTCATTCTTCTTCTTTTTATTTCTTTCTCCTCTTACTCTTATTTCATTTCTATATATATCTCATCATGACACGGTCCAATTCCGGTAGTAGTTTGTTTATTGCTAACTCTGGCCGTGGGAGCCTACGTATTCATTTCTTGATATTATTGTGGATTTCCAAAAATTCGTTTAAAAAGATGATCCAAAAAAACAAAGTTTCAGATTAATTGTCGATGAATATATCACAAACTTACAGAAATTGGAGTTGTAAACACATATTATAAATTTCGTCCCAAAGTATAAGTGTTTCCGCAACATTCTACCATATCCATTGAAACATTAATTTTGTTAATTGCAACTCATAAGCCCGCTAATTGGTACGGCTATTGTAAATAATTGATCTGCAAAACATCATTCTGTTCCCCGCACCACCACGTCTACTCCATTGCAAAATATGCAATTTACATATGCACGCTGTTGTATACGTAGATACATACGTATTTTAGGTAATACATACATGCATGTTATTGTGTTTGTCGCGTTATACTAGGCAAATGTACTGCGTTACAGCTATAATTCGCGTAAATGAACGACAGAGACAAATCGTGGGTAAAACGACGCAAAGCTGATTTATAATTATCAAATCTGTTTAATATTAGGGCATTAATACGGGAAACTAGTTTATGGTCGTGCCAGGATGGTGAGTACTTAAATGTCTAACTAGTTCGCGTATGCGCGAGGGATGTCTATATGGCGTGTACGATGTGTGTATAATATATGTTCGAATCATACCTCTTCTCATATCGCTCCCCGCATAACGAAATCGAGCACATAGATCTATCCATCTATTTTATATGGGCAATACATAACTAGTCAAGATTTAATCTCATCCCTAATACATTTAGGGTGTTATCCGCAATGTGCTCGTCGAGCAATAACAAATAGTTAGATGTTTGTGTAGGTAACTCGTGTATGCCTATCCTAAGCGACTGATCAAAGATTATGAGTAATCGTACTAAGAGTAATGAGCACTGTATTGGTTGTAGTGCACATGTAAACAACGCCTCAGTATTGAGTCAGGTGGAAAAACAATAACAAATATCAACTTTCCAAAGTGGAAGAAAATTATTAATCTATCTTAACACGCCTGAATTCCACAAATATGACGGTTTCGTTAATATTTTCGTAATTTTTCTTTTATTTCCCTAAATATCGTGCAGATTGCGAACAGTGTCCTCGTTTCTGAAGATAACCAATAATATTACTTGACTCGCTTCAAGACATGTACAAAATTCACCTTCTTCCAAGTCATCTGCTTACAACGAAAGATACCCAACCCGAAAATTCGGAATTTAATTCAACTTTGGCGGTGTTGTAGATTTTATAATACAAGTTTTCATTTCTGTTAAAAAACGATTTTGAGGTGAAATCGGTATTTAAATATCTCAGTCTTTTGTCAATTATTTCGTATTAGAAATTCACAAAAATTATTCGATACACATAGGTGTTCAGTATCTGTAAAGAGATATTGGAATACACGCAATTAATACTTGATGGGCGTGATACTCCCCATGCCTATTTGTATATCTGTTTTTGTGTTTGATCTTCAACAAAGAGACAGTGATACATAAACAGTTACCTGCACGTTGATATAGAAATCTATTTGTACCTGCTTGGAAAATATCCCGTTCGGTTTGACTATCAGGTTGAGTTCACCTTTGGTAACGGCAATACGGTAGCCTCCCTCCTTACTCCATTTATAGTGAACCTGATTTCATTAAATGTTCAAGATGCTATCGATTTTTATGATTCTAACGCTTTTACCATTAAATTATAATAATATGATGTTGTAAACAAACATTCTCTAGTAGATTACATTTTAAAAATACGTACATTATGAGATTTCATTCTAAAATGCGGAGATGAATGAGTGCATCAAAAAAGCGGATAGTCACATAAATCTATACAAATACAAACTCGTTTATACGTAACTATTGTGTAACAAACAATGTCTAATAATAATAATGTCCAACAAAAGAACTCCAATAACAGGACAACCAAAAAGAATAATATATACAGTGCTTCACTTATAATACTGGCGAAAATATACAAAAAAATAGTAATGAATTTAAATCTAACATCAGTTCAGGGAAATCATCAAAATATCAATCAGTACAATATAAATGAAATACACAAAATTAAAATGACTAACTAACAAAGTACATAAACCAATACAAGTGTAATATTACATCTATACTATGTCAGGTTAAGTATCAGGATACCATGAGTTCACATTCTTTGTCATGTGAAGAAACATCTATGTATATGTATCTTAAAGCATAGAGATTGGTATACTATGAGCGCACTTTCGATGTGTGACGTTAATATGTTTTCATTTAAAAGATGCGTCATGGCTAGTAGTATTAAAGCATGCTGTGTTATTTGCCAAACTACATTGTGACAGTAATTACGCTAAACTGGTGATTACCTTGCTGCCTTTTTACCACAATTCCTGAGTATTTTCAGTCTGCTGCACCTGCAACAAAGTTGCAGGTTGACTATAATTTCATAATAATCATAATGATTCATTGTTGCTCTTACATCCTTTGCCTTCGGCTGTGGTAAACTGTAGCAGTTTAGAAAAAAAATGTATTGAGTTTCTACTGTATATGATGCAACCTTGCCTTTTTAAACGGCAAATTATGTAGATATCTAAGATTTCTGCGAAATGTTTTTGTTTCTCTATCGTTCGGCATTTGAAATACTTTACGTGATAAAGTGGTGATACAAATTTTGTTTAATTAAGTATTTCAGCCGAATATCAAAAGTTCTTTAGTTTATTGAATGGGACACCATGTATATTTTCATAACGTACAAATTTTTGAATAAAGTATTAAAGATACCAGAGGTATCTGAGCTATGTGGATACTTTTCTGTAAAAAATCTACACGTTCTATTGATCATCCTGTTACACTCTCCATAGGTTACTATTAGATTTAAAAATTTTCCTTGTCGTTTCTAGATCGCGACATTTTTAGGTTTTCAATAACATATAAACAGAACACGAAGTAACAACAATAAATATTTTCCAATGACAAGTAATTTGATTTCCTTTTGTTTTTGTTGCTTAAATCACCGTTTAAGACATTGTCGATTTCGAGAAATTTCGAGAAATTACGTTTTTCTATATAAATATAAACCAATGAGGTTCAGCTATAACGAAATGAATTTACTGACCCTAATTTCAAACTCACGATTTAATAAAATTCTAACAAAAATTAGGTTGCTATTTAAAAGTATGGAATATTTGGATACCACCCTGTATTGTTTTACTTGGTGCAGCATAGCTTCTGAAATAATTATTTAAAAATTTAAATCTGCTCATGAATAAATTTTTTAGTCGTGGAATAGTTTATAATATCCTATACCTATAGCTTTTTAAGAAAGAAATTAATAACCCAAAAACAGTAAAGTTTACTAGAAAAGTTACTTAACTCAAAACTACTACTCGCCAGGTTTCAAAAGGTAACTCTTATTTTTCTGTATTCTCCTAACCAAAACTCGTCATGATACACCCTGTACAGATACGCAAACGTATATCTATACAGCTTCACACGATGTACACGGTATATTAGTATTTGAACGATCGAAGTTTTTAGACCCTTGTAGAAGGCAATTGTCCTAGTACCGGCAATAAAATCATTGCTAATGTTACACAAAGCGTATTTTTAGTAAAACTCGGAAATGTATCACACCAGAAATTGTGAACATCTATTGTATCACACTTTTGCACATGGTGTAATATATTATAACTTCCTTACAACTACAGTCAAGTTAACTTCTACGGGCTGGACTGATGCTAAATCTTAACCCTGCGGTAAATCAATTTTTTGTACTCCAACCACATAACCGAAAAATATTAGCCTAGTTTATAATTTTGAAATTTGAAGGTGACAATAACATTCGGATATCTTATACAAAGAGAATCAATTTGTTATAATTACTGATTTTTATACACTGTAACTCCAGTGTTGATGTTGCAATTTCGTGAAATTTTTTTTTACTCAAATAGTATCTGTTTCAGTAAAGTGACTCAGCTACATTTGTAACAAGAATTATTAAATTTCCAACTAAAAGGGACGTGTTTTGTTTCACTTTTTGTTTCGCATTAGTTTACAGAATACTCATACCTCAAATAAATATCGAAAAAGAGCGTTTGAATATCTTATATTACAGGCACGTAAAAGATGTGCAAGGGTATATAAAAATGGTAGTATTTTGTTTGTTAAATAGGTTAAAAAAAAGCAGATAGCAGCACTGCTCTTTGTTGCTACATTTTGTCGGATATTAAGGATGTAAACTGAAAGTAACATTGCGTAATGTGCTCACGCATGACTACAATATTGAATAAGTAACACAAGCAATTCAATCCCGACTTGTTAATAAGCACACCCTAAATATAGGGATTCCAATCATTGCTGTATCGTCATCTCGCAAGCTCCCTTATCGATTCCATTCGGAAAGTTCGCTGTATTGGATATCTGAAACTATGAAATGGAGCTATTGGCCAACAACTAACCTACCTACCTAGTACTGCGCTACAACTCCGGGACTTCGTCCAGACTTAGTAATTAACTGAAATCACGTGGGAATTATGGACGCGTGGGTTGGTAAGGCTGATTTTGCTGCATAACCTGCGGAACGTCACGTTTTAGTCAACATGAGAGAGACGTGTATTCGGTTGGAAAGTACCAGGTTTGACAACTAATTAACAAGAAACGTAACAGCTACAGTGCCGCGGTCGGCGTACGCGTAGCGGCAATGTGAAAGTACTTTGTGAGCCGTTGCAAATAAATTCCAGACTCATTCTAATTATCTAAACATTGCGTAATCAAGAGGTTGAGAACAAGGTAGAGGAAAACATGAAACAGAAATTGAGTAGCAGTTAATTATCGTGGTATAAATGAGCAGAATCGAATAAGAACTGAAATGATTTAAACGTAATACCGATACTCTAGCTAACGATTTCACTGAAGGTTGAAGTTTATATCGAGGTCTTCTAACTGAACATATTTTGAATCCATCTAGTAAGCCGCAACGCATGTACTTATAGCACCTATCTTAGTTTCAAATTTGTAAGTATCTATAAATATTCTAATATAGTTTTAAGTAATTTTTTTAATACATTGACCATGGACTGCTTGAAAGCTTTTCTAACAATTTTTATTTAGTCTATTTTCTTAAATATGGACCACTTGAAGTTTCTTATTCAGTTTATGTCACGATGAGCGTTCATGTGGGCCATACCATCACTCCCACGGTTCGGTGCATATGTCTATCAACATAAACTTGAATATCATAACGTTCCTCACATCTTTGTCTTACACTCATACGACTATCATGCACCTCTACACAATATCGAGATTCATCACTGAACGCCACCCAGTTTCACTCCACATTCCATTGAATTTGTAGCCGATACCACGCCAAACGTTGCTCTTGGTGTTGAGCCATAAGTGGTATCACAAGATGCGGTTGATAAGATTGCAACTTGAAAGCCCTGACTTGGCGATAAATGTTTCGAAGAGCTACAGGACGTCCTTCATTATCTAGACATAGATCAGAAATGGACTTGGTACTGAAGAATCGGTCTTTTAATGTCATTAGATGAAGGAGGCTGTGCGGACCTCATTAGTCGGGCCCCGATTCCCTTTCGGCAATTTTCCCAGCCTTCCCTAGTTCATAATTGATAACAGCGCATGATGAGTCTGGTTAAGGCGATTTGTAATTCCACTTTGCGCAAGCTAACAGCTCGACTGCTGTCAAATTCGCTCAACTGGCAATAATTTCCGGGTTGCCGCACTCTAGGCATAATAAAAGCCTTAATATACGTTAAGCAAAGATATGACAGGAGAAAAGAGTGAATATTTGATGAAAACTCGCAAGAATTACGTCTGGCGTTAATGTCGAAAAGATTGCAAGAAGTGTCAGCTATGCCATAGGTACTTGACCAATCGCAACAAGATTATAAATATTATCTTCGAATAGTTATACGTTTTTTCCAACTTTGGCCAAAAGTTCACGCTCCTCCTTGGTGCTACCATTTCCATGGTACGTAGCATATATCATAAAGCAATTTAACTAAAAAACGATAACCTAAAAATTACCCACCTTTAACTCTAATATGTTTTAAAGAATCCTTCGGATAATGTACAATTACTTCTTATATCCACATCATTCTAAAAAAGCACTTCAACTTGCCATATTTTTGTAAATATTCTTGACATGCGACTTCCTGTAACAGCATATTCATGAACATAATATGTACATATATTCTCACTCTTTGAAACTTATTTGAAGTAGCATGTAGATGGTTATTAAATATTTAGACCTGCCAATATTTCAAACTAATCTATCATTACCCCTAAGTATTATATCTTTTTACTTTAAGTGACATATTCTTTGAATTATAGCAAATTATCAACACGAAAGCTGTTATTAAGGTCCCTGTTATTTAATGCCGAATACCTTCTTGCAAACAAACGGAATTCATTAACAATGGTTGTCACTTCAACGAAGCGAAATGAAACTTATGTAGCACACCATGTATGAATGGATCGCTCCGAACTTGGCAGAGTCTCGGAAATTTCTTAATTGTTCAAGAACTCTCAGCGGAACTGCGTGCAGAAGTATTAGGCTTCCGGTGGGTAAGCATTGTGAAAAGTAAATTGAAAATGAAACCTAGCAACAACTCAGGACCAATTTTATGCCGATGTAGGCGAATCTAGCGGGCTTCCAGAACGTTTTCGTAGCAGGTTACGCGTGTCGCCTTGTGACCTTATTATAAATTTATTTGCATTAGGTAAGGTACATATGGGGCGTATTTAACTGAATTGCTTTCTTCAGTTATTAATCCTTTTGACGATGGTGCGTAAAAATTAAAAGTTGGTCAAGTTTTGATAGTAGATCATACGACTAATTTAATATTATATGAAATTCGTTCTGTATTTTGTAATTTTTTCTGACTTACGCACAAAAATGCGCTGTAACATTTAATATGAGGAAATGTTTTTATAAATATGCGGCTGCACTACATGACAATATACAATAGAAATCGTAGGGAAGATGTTTGTGAATATTTCATGTAAATGTACCTGCTATAGTCTGCATCGGTTTTTATATACAAATTCATGTCCAATAAATTTATCACGGTTGAGTGAATTTCATCGGAAAACAGCTTAACTAAAAGAGCGAGTTCTGGGTGGAATGCTCCGGATCTAAAGAAACTTATTCATAGAGAAATGACATTCCTTGATGTATACACTAATGCATCCCACTTCAGCAGTGACAGTTACAAATTATCCTTTTTAAATAGGGTAGGTTAATTTGTAAAATATTCAGACGTTAACTATTATACTACATTAAGATTGCTTGGTATATTGTAGTAAACTTAATAAAGCCCGAACAGGGAAGAAATATTTTTAATCTTTATTTTTTTTTAATCAAATAAAGTATACTGTTTACTGATAATCAGTTAAGTTAGATTTCGTATATTAGTATTCCGTTAAGCCGAAGAGATCTGAATATTAACTATCAGAAATATCATCGGCTGCAAATACTCACGATTACACTCTAACATATTGTGAAAACTTTTCGTAGATGCGTTTTGCTCTTTTTAGCGAAAGATAAGCTCAAATGCGATCCCTCGTTCCATCTCGTCTAAACGATACAAACCCTAACAGCTCCGGCGCTCGCAAAAGTTTCCGGTCTAAAAATTATCATTTTCATTATCTGCCTCCTAATTGCGCCATTACGATTCTAATTATTGCTCGAAAAGCAGGAAACGAAGTTCGCCGCGAAAGAGCATACGATCCTCCGCAATGCTGCTGATGATGAAAATTCGGCCCTGAAACATTTCGCAAACGTTGCTCACTTGATTTGCAGTTGGATCCCTCCGTAACTTAAAAAGAACTTCCGGTAATGAGGTTGGAATTCTTTTTTGTATTCATTTTCCAAAGGTTGTTTACGGCGTTGTTGAAAATGTGTATTACTATTATTTACCTACTATAACTCGTAGTGATCATCTTACACTTGAAATGTGATAACTGTTGTAAAATAAATACACATAATTTGTATCTCTGCATGGAACCATATTGTTTTGGTATAATAAAGGGTGGTACTTCAGGATTTAAATTTAGCACTATTATTAAACGACCTAGCCTATACCCATTCACGTTAAGAATGCGGAGTTAGAATAGGTAGACCTTAAAATACGGCTTTGCGTATCATATTCATAAAGGAGAAACGGATGCAGTTTCTTCATATGAAATTTCTGTCAGTTGTCAAATTTACTTATCATTTTGGTGTCGTTATTTCCTACAGTTTTTCATTGTATTTTATAATTGAATGGCTTACTTGAAAACTTTATTGAAGCTTGAATTACTCGAGATAATCAAAAAATATGTAACTGATAATCCTATTACATATGCTATTGACCAAATGGTATCGGAAAGTGGTCGATCAGTTCTACGTTTGCTCCCATTCCATTGTGATTTAGATTCTATTGAACTTGTACGAACACAAGTAAAGCACAATGTTGCTGCCAATAATAAAATTGTTAAAATATTAGAGATGAAAGCATTATTACTGGAAAGACTAAATGTTATAACACCTGAAGCTTGGGCAAACTGTGTTGGACGCACTATTGAAGAAGGTAAATGTATCAACTTGGTAACATAGTTGAAGGTAACGTTCGAGAATTCATGATAACTACAGATGCACATTCATCGACAGATACATCAGATTCCGATTTAATAGAAGAACTAATAAATTAATGAAATGTCTATAACACTTAGTATACTCTGATCGCTCATTTATATCTTCATGCATTTCATACATTTGGTTAACACATTTTATACAGCGTAGTAATTTTAAAAGAAGATGTGTACAAACTATTTGTATCAAACATGTTATCGAAGAGGAAAATAAAATGTACTAACTGGATAATATGGTTGAAACTACACTTGAGGAATTTATCATAACAGCAAATACATCATCCTCGCCAGATCTCTGATTCAAATACCCGTTAATATCATTTGCATTAAAAATTGGAATTATTTGTCTCCTAGAATACGGTTTGTCATCTTTTCCATTTCGCCCATCGACCTTCTGTCCTCCTGCCGACGTAGTCTCTCCAAAATCGTCATCTCGCCATCGTAAATCGTACTTGAATTTCGAGATCTTCTCTTATCGCTTTGCTTCTTGTCTGGTCCCTCAGACCCACTCCCTTAATAGCACTCCATGTCTTCATCTGCGCTGTCCTTATCATCTTCTTCACTTTTATTGTATCTGCTCGAGTTTCCGCTGCATATGTGAGTACAAGTCTCACTGCTGTTTTATATATGCGAACTTTACTTTCAACTGATACATATTTATTCCTTCATATGGAGTCCATCAAATAGCCAGAGATTCTTCAAGCTTAATTAATTTGGGCTCTAACTTCCTGGTGTAAGTGTTTGAAGCCTGCTATCTGAACTCCTAAGTACGTGCATTGCATGCACTGATGAATGGGTTTATTGTTTACAGTCAAGGTATATCTAATGGGCTCTTTTGCTGTCACCATTGATTCTTCTCCATAGATATCTGCATATTAAGGCTTTCTGCCTTTGTTTGGAACCGGTATAGCAGTCGTTGTAGGTCTTGCTCGTTATCTGCCATCAAGATTGCATCGTCAGCATAGCATAATATCTTTATCGATTCTCAGCCTATACTTCTTTTGCACTATTAATTATTTTATCTATAAGAGACCGTACCGACGTTGCCAAACTTATGTATATACCACCACTCAAAATATTTGAAATATTGGTACAATATTTTATGAATATGTACAGTGTACAGTAAAATGATGAGTTAATATCAATTTCTGATAAAGCGCATGAGGATATTTAAACATTATTAAATTAGTCTCAATAAATATTAAGCTATACTTTCTATTCGTACACTATTTTTAATAATCTCGTCCTTTATAAAAATGTCAATGGAAATATAAGTGTTTAATACAAGTAAAGTGGAGTGCCGGACTAAATTCCTTCCTTCCTTTATGTCCTTTATACTTCTCCCTTGTTACTTAATATCATCCCTTGTCGCCCGGATGCATGTATGTATATGTTTACTTATATACAGCGTATACTTTTTAAATAGAACAAATAAATCACCTTGCCCTCCGTTCGAACAACGGAGTCCTCCATCTTCTCGCTTCGCAATATAAATTCAAGTCGACTTCAATAAAGTTCCTGCACAGCGGAGCGGTGTGTAAAACTGTCTACGAAAGACCGGCGAACGTTTTTTCTCGTTCTCGACCTAATGAAAGCGTCATCCAGTAACGCGCCATCTCGAGTGACAAATAGCAATAGCAAAGCGCACTGGAATCTGCAATAAATAGCTCACGCTTGTCGGTAGCTTGCTCTTGTTGTTTAAAAGACCGTGAGATATATGGACTCATATTCGGCAGGAAATCGTGGCGAACTGAGGTTGATCGATGCCGCAATTAGGGGATCTCTCGGTCACGGAAACGTGATTGCGTCCATTTGACGACAAGCCAATGTATCTCTCTCATTCGCAGCGATAGCCATCAATGACTGGGTAAATAATTAAAAAGGCATGGAACCCCACATGTCGTTTGTGAAAATTAAAAGTAAATCGAGAAAAACTTTTTGTAAGGAGTGAGACTGGAAGAGTGTTCAGATGTACAATGAGCGGAAAACTATTTCAGACTGATTCAAACTACTAAATGGAGTGTAAAAAAAACAATCATATGCAATGTTACCTACGTAGGCCATAAAAACCTCTAAATTACCTATTTTCCATAATCTATTAGGTAGTTTCAAAGAGACCTGCAGCTTTTGGAAAAGGAGAAACAAAAAAATCCACATCTTGCACCAGGCACTTCTATATGTGCTTTACTATAATAAATCCATTAAAGTCAAGCGTACGATTGGAGGCAGTTATTTGTTAAGTAAATTTGTGTCCCTCATGAAGATACTCTCACATGCTTTTGATTCTCTACAACAGCTTGCACTTTTTCGTAACTTGGGGCTTTTTAATTCAATGTCGTATTTAGATTTCATCATGCAATCTGTCTTTTATGCTTTTTAAGCCCTATTACGATAGCCTCCTTGTTTGTGCAATACAACTTTTATTACATTTGCTACATCCAATTTGGTAAACTCGACACCTCTGCTTCATATCCGCTTGATGCTTAAGATTTCCTAGGTTTTAAAGTGTTACTAGTGACGAAAAGCGCGTTCATATTTAGTTGGCCGAAAATCGTACTTGATCCTGTTAGCAGCAAAAGGATTCCATTCACCAGCGAACGGAATGATGGTTTTATAAACTTCTTATTACTGGTGTCTGTTGGAGTCAAAGAATTTTTAAAATAAAGAATTGGAAATTTAGGATACATGTTTCCAAAGTGCCTATCTAACGGCGTCAGTAAAAGTAAATATTAGAATCTTCGATATTCCTACGAAAGAACTTGGGGAACATAAAAAATTGCAGTAAAGATTGGAGAAATTTAGACATTATTAAGGGTTCTAGAAATAAAACTTGTTTTTACATTAAAGGAAATAACGTAGTCATTACGGGCAAACCAATTTTTTGGAATCGCGTTAATATAATGCTAACGTCAGAACCTTCAGTAATAAAAGGTACTAAAATTACTATTAAATACTGCCCTAATTTAATTAACAATAATATGAAATTTAAATTCCATTATTCCAAAAATGTATTGCCTACCTAAAACTCACAAACCGCATAATTTCATGAGAACAATAGTTTCCGGTATAAATTCCCCTACGTATAAATTGTCCACATGGCTAGTGAACGAATACAAGGATATATTCCAAAAAGTAGATAGGCTAGGTGTAGAAAAATTCCTAGAATTTATGAATAAAATTAAGAACATTGAACTAATGGATGGGGAAATCCTAGTATAGTTCGACTTTTCCAAAAAGTATGGAATATCTATTTCAGATGATTTTTTACAACTGAACATGCTCGATAATATAAAGATCGCGGTATATAGAAGCTTAATTAATTTGTGCATGTCTCAAAATCACATTCAAATAGGCCATAAATTGTTTGACCAAGTGGAAGCCACGGCCAAGGAAAATTCCTTTCAATGTAAGCCTGTTCATGAGCAAATATCAAATCAGTAAACAAGAAACTAACTCAATTCGAAATTTTTTACTATCAACTTTATAATAGATTCTTTGCGGTTGATTCATCCCCTTGCGAACAAACAAACTGGCCATTGCGAATAAATGACGTCGATCGTATTTTAAAATAAATCCACTATAAGTAATATTAAGAAAATTCGCAGTTTTGACTTCGAACGGCCTTCGTAGTTTGTCATCTTAATGTTAATTCAGAAATAAACGCTTGAAATGAGTAATTACTCCATCCGTCATAGATTTAAGGTTACTTTCAGCAATCTGTATTATGACTTATTTAGGAAGCAAACAACTATTTCTTAAAACACATCTAAAGGAGTGCATATAAAATAACACGAAAGATAAAGACGCTGTTAAATACGGCTTTTCTCATGGTATTGGTGAAATCATTCACGAGAAAGACAATGTGAGGAGACATAAAACGCTAACATACGTACATGTTTCTGCGTACCCGGCGTCATCAGCGTGGTTTCGAACGGTTTTATGCTCGACATATTGTCATTCACTCTCTGCTACTATCGGCATATCCAATCCTACAATTCAAGTGATTATTCTTGGCGGTGCCAAAAGAATGAAACTTGTCTGCAAAGTCAGACACAGCGAGAAGAAGTGGGTACAGCTTCGCACCCTTCTCTGGAATAATACTTAACAGCCTCTTTATCTTTGGTGTTACTTTATAGGCATTCCTTTAGATGTGTTTTAAATACGTCATGGTAAGCCTGAGAAATCATTCACAAGTATTGCTCGAGAGAAGGGTGGAAGGCTGTACCCGCTTCTTCCCACTGTTTCTGACTTTGCACACAAGTGTTTCATTCTTTTGGCACCGCCAAGAATAATCATTTGAATTGTAGGGGTGGATATGGCGATAGTAGCAGAGAGGGAATGACAATGTGTCGAGCATAAAACCGCTCGTAACCTCGCTGATGGTACCGGGTAGGCAGAAACATGTGCGTGTGTTAGTGTTTTATGTCTCTTCACATTGTCTCTATCGTGAATGATTTCACCAATACCATGAGAAAAGCTGTATTTAACACCGTTTTTACCTTTGGTGAACTATGTCTTAGTTTTCAATATAATCTAGCGGACCTTAATTCCATAAAGAAATTGTTGACGAATCAGGCAGAAAGTCACATAGTAGAGCCCAAGTTCAGCAAAGCATTTACAGGAAAGCCTTCATTTTGATAAGTGGATTAAAATTAATCCCGAAGCTTTAAATTAATAAACCCAATGCCAAAATTGCTTAAAACTGGAATAAAACACAGAGATGGATTCTTATTATACATTTCAAACTTGCCTTTCTATATGTAACGACATAGGTGGAGTATTTATGGAATTTATAAAAGCAGTATTGGAGCTCTATGCGTTATCCTTAGAAAGCCTTTGTTAAAAGCTTTAACAGGATTAGGCTTATCAAGGATATAATCATCAGAATGCAATTTGCGGGAGTTCTGATAATACATTTCTTACAGTTAATAAGGCCAAATATCTCCTTATTGATACTTTCACATGCTACACAACAGTATTGTAAGCCGTAGATGTATGAAGCTATGTTTTATGAAAAATCCGTTTTACGCAATAGAAATGAAACAAATAAAAATTCTCTAAAAACATTTATTTTCTGAATATAGAAACAATTATCTATTTTCTACTTCCTTCCCTACTTAAATATTTATCCTAACGAACAACGACTTTCTTGATACCCTCTTGCATACCTCTGTGTACTGTATGGCGGATGAATTCTCCCCAGCCAGGAGAAGGAATCAAGACTCGAGTTTTAGCCATAGTATGTAGTTTTCCATTGTTTTGAGGCAGTATAACATCGTCTGATAGCATTCCACGCTGTTTCTGTTTGTCGACTAAGCTAGTTTTGTTGTGGTCCGACAATGTGAAGCAGAGCTAATCGTCGTTCCTTGAGATCACTAACAATACGCCCTGCCTGTGCCAAAACACAGTGGCCATGATCTGCTTTGAAAGTCTTTGTTTTGTTTTCATTCCGACAGGCGACACTGTATGTCGTCAATCCATTGATTGTTTGTTGACTCAGGAGTTACATGGGTTTGTTTCATTTGCTATGGCGATGTGATTCAAGAAATTATCGCCTTCTTCGTTGTTTTGAGCCAAAGGTAGTTCTTTTCAGCAGTTCTCATATCCAATCGTACATAAAACTGAACGTGCGGATGTGTGCGGAAATTCCAAAACCAACTTGATAATTGTGAGCTTCCTGCTTCCGTAAATTTTGATGTCAACCACCTACAGATGGCTAAATAGAACGTAATGGACGTTGTCCCGACCTCCATAGAACAATCTTACCTACTTTGGCATTCTACTGTTACTCACTCTTGCCACATAAGTTTAGTTGATGTCTGGTGCTGTGGCTGACAGTTGCCTCTCGATTTTCATCATTTTAATGTCACCCCACTAAGCATATTGACTGACACCGTGGATGCAAATGGTTTTGGGTTCTGTATAGGGGATGCTGGGAACCTGCGCGTGTAGTCATTCGTGCGGGTGAAGTTTCAGACAGTATTCCCAAACGGATTTGACTTAAGAAATAGTCATCGCAACATCCTTGCCAGAAGGATTATTATACTCCAGTAACTTCTCTCTTCTCTAATTGTTTTCTTCTTAGTTTTTCGTTTACTGCACTATCTGGAAAAGAGAGGCATTATTAATTTTATACAAAAGACTGTTCTCCCTTAGACATATGCAGTTTACTTCTCTGTGTATTTAATTTAAGTAATAATACGAAACGGATATAGTCACAAGTCATAAATACATATATTACACAGGAAAAATATATTCTATTTACTTCCCTCTAAGCACCATTTTTAGGGATTTTTCTACAAATGATTTAAACAGAAAAAATGTTCCACTATATACTATTCAGACATGTGAGCTATACTTACATTTGATAAATACATTTATACTGTATACACAGTTTGTATTTTGTATGTACCTACAGATCAACAAGATTGCAGATCAAATTATCGACAGCGTCAGCGGGAATTATTCGCAATTCATGTTCCGACCCGAATTAGACCCTATTATATTTTAATCAATCAAATTTGATTCAGAAAGCTGAATTACTTTCATTGATCGCAAATTACATGGAGTGGTGCGATACGGCGATAGCGTTCTGTCCTCGCTTCTAGCTGGAATAAGTGCTCTGCGGCTCGCCAAAGGGTTCATGGAAAGCCATCAAACGTAAATGCGGACGGACATTATGAGTTTCAGTGTAATTAAAGAAATTAACAGCATGTGTACCTAACACACAGAAAGGTATATTCTTATACATGCGAAAGCTTTAATGTTCCCTATTACATTATCGAACGATTTGTTGATGCGTGAGTAAATTTCTAATTCGTACTTCAGAGAGCAATTTTCCTGGTGCAAACCTTAGGTCTGTTGCAAATCGTTCCAGGTATTTGAGCGACCAACTACGAGGGAAAGTCAGTAAGTAGGTCACAAAAAGTATAATAGAAATAGTTAGAGAAATTATCAATGCCCCAATGCCTGCATGATAAAGGTGTTTAGGTTGCTGTCTGAACTACGTGCGTGTGTTTTGTTGAATATTGTTATCACATTCGAAATGTTTGGCGCCAAGATGCTTTTTCAGTGG
This sequence comes from Trypoxylus dichotomus, assembly GCA_023509865.1. Classification (NCBI taxonomy): domain Eukaryota; kingdom Metazoa; phylum Arthropoda; class Insecta; order Coleoptera; family Scarabaeidae; genus Trypoxylus; species Trypoxylus dichotomus. The sequence continues at coordinate 37,216,906 of CM042074.1, read as the reverse complement.
ACCAAGCAAATGATAGTAGCTTGGGGCTAGGTCAGGATTGTACGCCGGATATTCAAGAAATTCCTACCCCAATTCTACAATTCTCGCATGATGGGGCAATATTCCTCTCATAAGTGGGCCTTGCCGTTTTCGTCGAATTGCATCCCAAAGCAAAAATAAATTTCTAGAGTATCATTCAGCAGTCACGTTCCTATTTCTATTCTGAAAATGGGATAGGAGCACTCCATGAGAATCCCAGAATACGGTAAGCATAAACTTACCAGCTCTGGTACATGTTTGAATTTCTTTGTTGACGGCGAAGAAGGATATTATCACTTGAACTCTCGCTTGAGTATCATAAAGTTGGATTGTACTGACACCTAGTGACAGATAAGAAATAGCTCACTGCCGTTTTCGGCTTTCCCACAGCAGTTTGTGACTTATTTAATGACTTTCCTTCGTAACAAGAGATACGTACACCTACTATATAGTGACAGTTGGAAGTATAAATTAATTGGAGTTGTTTCATCCTTTTCATTAAAATAATGCTGCGTATGTCGTAATCTTTGTCATGTTCAACTAAATTACCATAAACAATTTAACACTTTAATTTCGTTTAAACAATACATAACCATAATACATAAGTCGTAACCTAACTTGTCTCTCCTCGCCTCCTATCTCTCTTCATTCATGTCTATTAACTATCAGGAAGAGGCAAATTCAAAATTTCAAATCTACTACACGTAGTAAAACGTTAGTCTTGGTTACACAGCAATAAACTGTTTTGTTACGTTGGATCTTCTTAAAAAACTGTTTATGGTCTCAGCCAAGTTACTTAAAGTAATATTTTAGTTGTGAAAGGTATTTGTCCATCGACTATATTATTTCGTTACATTTTTGCATATATCGCTGTAACTACTATACTACTCTATAATATCGTAAAAACTTGAAATTACATAGGAAAGAACACATATTTTCTGAAATAGCTTTGTAGGTATTCAAATAAAACTGAGGAGCTGACCAAAGAAGGTGTAGGCATGCCTTTCATCGGGCCAGAGCCCTGTTTTGGTTTACAAAAAGCCTGCCCAAACGTAAAATTAAGAAATGGGCTGGACATCAAAGGGCCTCATACCGGGCAAACATTTTTTAACAAAGGGATGCGAAATCCTTCTCATCAAAAACAGCAGGCAAAACTTTTTGTAGTAATAAATAGACGTTATATTATAATTATAGCGTGTCTGGTATTTCAAGACAAGTTCCAGTGGCAAAATGAAAAAGAAAATAGATCCTCAGAACAACAAAAGTGATGAAATCGAATCAATTAAACATAAAATAACAAATGAAACAATTAAAAAACATTTTAAAATTAAGGCACTACGAACAACTACACAAACTAGTTTAGAGATATCAATAGAATGGAAAATGTTAAGTTACCGAACCATGTTGAGCAAAGGAAGTTGCAGAAAGAAGCAAAAGAAAACCTAAAAGAATATCGAATGCTGTTTACCCAAGTAAATTAATTCTTTCAAATCTTTCACGACCTGAACAAAATTTAAAGTAATTCATGTTATACATTTTTTCGCCGAAAGATCCTAGTTTCGCATTTTGACAATGCATTTTGTTTTCGTTACTTACTGCAATATAACAACTTACGTACACAGTTTTAGATTTTATGGCCATAGATTTTATTTTTAAACTAGCGGTGGTTGCCGTTTGGGTAAGATGTTTAAGTATTAATTGTGTGTGTGTTAGATGTGCACAAATACCACAGAATTCAACATATTTTCACTCACAAATGGTAATTGAAAATTCACTGTAGCCCCTGGCAAATGAATATGTTGCCTGCTACAGAATATTACAGAAGAAACATATCGTGCTGTGAATGTGTTCATTCGTTTTCTTGTTTCATCGTATTCAAAATGGGACACGAATAAATATGTATCCATAAATTATACCGATTTGGTACAGAGGTCAAAAACCACTATAGATATAATAAATTTCTCTAGATGTATAATTTTTCAAAGAAACCCGAACGGGTCTGAAAGCTTTAATTTTAGCACAGCCACCACCTCATGACCGGTTGCCTTAAAATTTAACGAAAATTTCTGAGGTGCAATAATGTATAGTATCGACATTATTATATAAATCCAGATTCCATCGCTTTAATTTTTTCAAAATCATCTTTTTTGGATGCGAAATGAAAAACGGACTGACTCAAACGACTTTTGCCGTGGTATCTACCTAAGCCCCCACTCTAAACCAGTCAGTTCGCAAAGAATATTAAATCATTCTTCTCCGTTTCAGCTAACATCTTGAGGAATTTTATCTGTTGATGGTGTTCTATAGACGTAATAATAGTAGCCTGTTTGTCAGGAATAGTGACATCCCAGTTACACATTTTTATATCTTATTACGTTAATTTGTCATATTTATTAGTTGTGTTTCTTCTTCTGTTTTGTGTTGTATTTATTTTGTATTGTTTATTCTTTTTATCCCAGTCTATGTTCTTGTAGAATCTACAACGAATAATGCATTATTATTATTAATTCATTTTAATACCAGTTTATGTTCCTATGACATTGTTCCGTAAGTACACTGCTTAAAATTATTCGCATTTTATTCCTTTATAAAATATACTACAGCTCTTGGTCAAATGTACTTATAATTATATCATATCTGGTCATATGTTTATATCTGTAACTGTCAAACAGCCGCAACTGCAGCTCCAGAATTTTGTCAACCTTTCAGAGAAACAAAATGGTATTACAGAATGAAGTGCATTTTTGGAAACTATTCTATCATAAACATTATTTTCTATTATGAATGCGCTTGTATTTATAGAGGGCGCCTTTTGGACAACCTCGTACATTTTAACCGTCCCTCTTTCTCAATATACTTAGCTCGCCTTTATTTCTATTTTTCTACGTGGTCTCGGTAGGGTTTTATATCGATCGACCTATGATCTTAGTTAGACCAAAGTCGCTCGCTCAGTTCAGTGCAGCCAATCTAAATAAGAGAATCGATTTAAGAATGCTTCCGTATCTAATACTCGCAAAGTTCCGGCGCTTTCAAATGTACTCTTGTTTGAATTGCCCTTACTTACTACTTAAGATCACCACGTACAACGAATTGAACCTTCAATCACCTGACTGTATACATTATCCAGTAGTAATCCAGCGTAAAGCTGTTCGTGGACAATGAAGGAAACTATTCTAAAATATATCTAAACAATTTAACTGATACAATACAATGGATCTTAATCACAACATATATTTTTGACAAACTATACATCTGTGTCTATGTATTATATAACTTTTACTGGCGCATGCTGTACTTTGTTTTTTTTTACTCAGGGATGTTTGACCCACCCTCAAGATAAATGCATTAATAAGCATTTTTGTTTGTGAAATAAGTTCTATGCAACAGAATAAGCCCTCCCGCTATTCAATAAAAATGTCTTCACATTAAATCGTAACTTGATTACTACCCTCAACGTCGAAACACCACACTTTGTTCTTTAAAAAGTAATCTAGCTTTGTCCAGACAAGGCCAGATATTTGTGCTGTTGTTCTGTATAAAAAGAGCGCACAGGCTTAGATGACCAGCAAATCTAGGAATAATCCGTTTTGGCAAGTTTCCTTCAGAATAGCACAATCTTCTGATCCTTAGGAGATTGTATTGTAAAATCAATGTCACATGGGAAGTCAGTGGTAGCAAATTGCAATACGACGGTGGACAGTTGTATATAGTTTTGTGTTATTAAAACGCATTTAAGTTGAATATTGTAAAATCTAGAAATGCGTATTTTGTATATCCAAGTAAGCTAATACAATATGCTTACGTACATCGATAACTGCAATATTTATTTCAAACAGCTACCCGTGCACGGTTGCGCTAAAAGTAGTTCCTTGTGAAAGCTGACGCAGCAGGGTTTCCTCTATTGCTTAAGCGAAGCAAAAGAAATGCGCCAACATCACGTTTTATACAAATGTAACGCGACTGTAAATTCAAATTCCCAATATCGATAACTTATGCATTATGCAGATAGATATGTGGTGTTGGTTGAGATAGAGATTGAGGTGGAACCTCCGAATGGAGATCCGTCTGGCTGAAGAGGGGCAACTTCACGCCAAAAATCTAATATCATTACTTTGAATTTGCGATTCGACATCTGACTATAATATTAAAATATTTTAAAATAGATTTCGCACATACAGTGTATATCACGCTCGCTCTATTAAACTCTCGAAGGTAAATTCCCCAGAAGGTGTTGCGCGAGCACAGAGAGAAAAAAAAAGAGGGAAACGCCGGAGATCGAAAAAAGGAAGAATTTTATTTTGAAGTGCGCGTCGATATTACATGCGAGTTCTGCCTGTAAATATTTCCATCAAATTCGTCGTTTCAAGAAAGCGCTTTTCGTGTATATTTTAGGATGTATGCATTAGTTACTGACGGAAATTTGGTGGAGTGAGTAGCAACACATAGCGAATACATTATGATATTTTGAAAAACTACAAATACGTTGAAGGAGAAAATAATTTTAAACCTAGTAAGATCACAGATACTTAAAGAGATAGATTTTTCTTCTTTTCAAAGGTAACTCCGTTGAAACCACCTTTGTGTTATTTTTGCGGAACCACATCACATCTCTATTTCAAGGCAAGTATCAGTGCCGTACGGAGAACGTGGAGGAGTGAAGTGCGCGGCACAGAATGTCGAGTATCTGTATCAAGGCACGCTTGTTCAGTATTATTCGACCGGTAGTCATGAGTGTTTGTCAATACACACGTACTTAGAAAATGTCGCATTTAGGTACATTTAAGCATTTCGAATAGATTAGAAAACGTATGCCGGATTTAGAATACGAAGACGATACAATTGAATCTGCAAAGTCCGACAAGTATTTGACGTGTACCAGGAGGTGGAAGTATGAACGCCACCTAAAAAATGTAAAACACTGTTCTGCAATCCGTGGCAAACGATACAGTGAACAATTAATATTTTATAAAGGTGTTAATTTTATTCTATGTAATGTGCCGTTCATTTTATTAGACCAACAAGCATTTGTCTCCTTCTGGAGCAAGTATTCGGATTATACATTACCAAGTCTGACGTCGTTAAGAAACATTATGCCATCTGTTCGTGACTATGTTGAAAGATGAAAGATGAATTGAAGCAAATTTGAAAGATAAAAAAATTGTTGTTACGTGTGGACGAAGCAACCGACCGGCAAAAACATTCTGTGGTGAATGTACTGGTATGTACAATGGAAGAGTTTAAACCGTCGTCCTCTATCTTAGTAGCTTCCAAAAGAATTGCAAAATGTACTAGCAATGTAATTTTGAAAGTGATCTTGAGGGCATTGGACAAATTTCAACTTTCAACAATCCAGGTCTTAATGCTTGTTAAAAAACTTACAGAACAAAATGACAATGATACATATAATATGTAAAATCCATACTTTAAGCCTTGTCGCAATTGATCCCTTTATGTTAGCCGTGAGCAAATGCTTTAATAGTTCATACGAAGGTAATATTTATAAAGTCCCAAATACGTACAAAAAGATTTCACGAACTGTTTCCCAAAATGCCTACTACCACAGCCGATTACTACGCATTGGGGAACGTGGTTAAAGGCTCCGTTTTACTACTGCGAACATTTTGATGATGTAAAGAATGTGGTTTTACAATTCGATCCGAGACATGCCAAGCTATCAGGAAAAGCCAGAAAGAAAATGTGATTTAGAAAGTATTCGCAAGAACTACTGATTGAAAAATTACAAAACGATTCGATGTCGTTTGTGGATTCTATTCAAATTGTGGATGATGTTTACTTACACCTATGCACGGCGAAAGGCGAAAAAAATGAAGGTGTAATACAAAAATTTCAAAGCGTTATCGGCAAGGATTCAGATTTTCTCATACTAAGACAAATTTGTGAAGGTGCGTCGAAAGATCCATTTAGTTGTCACAAGGATTACTTTAAATTTGCAAATACAGCATCACTCGATGTGGAACGGTCGTTTTCATCATTAAAAAATAATTATTCCGCACGCCGCACTTATTTGATTGAAACAAGTGTTGAAACATATTTAATGAATCTAATGTTTAATAGATACTACCCAGTTTGTGATTCCGAGACACTTACTGTTTTAAGAAGTTTCCTTAAAACAGTAAATGTCTTCGCACGTTATATAATATATTTTTTATCATTACTTTATGTGTAAGTATTCCTGCGTCTACATCGCCTATGCTTACTCATGAAGGTCACGATCATAAATGATGCGAGTACATAAACGCTACTGAAGACTCGCCTTGATACAGCCGCTCAGCCTCTCCACGTTCTGCACTGTAACTTACCCCACTTTGCTGAGACTATTTATCTTGTGCTCAAAATTGTGAAAAAAGTTAATCTGGTACCGCGTTAATTATCTTATTATCATCTTGTCATTGTTCCTTTGTTTCTATAATTAAGGGTTCCTGTATTAGTTATGATATGTTTAGAGGTATGCTTGTCAATTTGTCTTTATCCAGAGATGACATTTCATCCATCACCTTGTGATTATGTCGAATAGGAAAGTAGCAACTGAAAACTGTTGTGCTTGTTTATTTCTTAACAAGAAACGGTAGTTTTTACGTTTGCCCTTTAAGTAACCATTAACTACGAATGTGTTATCTCACAATAATGTTTTGAATCGAAAACCCATAAAGCCGAAGTCTAGAATTAATAACTTCAATAATAAAATACTGAACAACATATATATATGTTGCATCTTATATATATATATATATATATATATGTATATGTATATTTTCTGTTATATAGAATTCCCATAACAAACTATATCACAGTTTTAAAAACAAGGTATAAGATGGAATCTAAAATACGTCAAAACAAAGGTGTGCATATGGCTAGGGAGATATACACCAATAATAAACAATACGATAGCGTTAAACAACTAAAACCTGCGATAAACAGTATGAAGACCCGGGTGTTATTTTGAATAAGAGATCTAAGACTCACTACTAAGTTTGGAAAAAAATACATATTTTTTTGTATTTATTTTATTTAATAATTTTATGTTAATGGAGCTATAGAAATTTCACTGTTTCGAGTTGCTATTATTGTATATACCCTCTATATAAAATAGATTTTTTAATTTTCATTTTCTCTTGCATTTGTGTTTGTTTTTAGTTCAGCATTGACTTCAATGCATACTTTGCCAAAGGTATTAAAGAAACCAAATATCTATTCTGTTCAAAATACGGAACTATAGAAATTTCGCTGAATGTATGTAATACGCCAACTTGATCTAGGAATTGAATATGCGTGATTACATAATTTTATATAAGTTTAAATTAGATCCACAACCCAAGAGGGATGATATTTTAAGTTAAAACCACAATCAAATGAGACAACAAAATTCATTAAGTATAATTTTATCCCGTTAAATCTTCCTCTTCCTAGCTACATTACTCTGTGTTTATATTTCCGAAACTTTTTCCTGTACACGGCTAGCCGAAGTTCTAAGAGTATTGTAATCAAGAAACTTTTCGAAATTTTATCTAAACTTTGAACCGTTCCCTGTATTAAGTATAAATGATCTTGCCAAGAATAAAGATTAAAGTAATCTCGACTAATTAAACCGAGAACGTTTCAGTTGTTGATGTTCCAACGAAGATCGAGATATAGCAGGCAAGAAGACGTTACATATTCTTAAAGCGAGTAGTGGTAATTGCCGTAGTACCGTTTAATGAAGACGCCTTTTACTGCTGAAACTATCCCGTGTTAAAGAAGGGATATTTTTCAGATATTAGCAACTACCAGTCGATTTTCTTGCTTTGCAAATGTTCTAAAGCATTTGCACATGTTTTGTTTACCCTAAGCCAGTATGAGTTTATGCGGCAGCGTTTTATAATTATTTTACGCATATGCGTCCGAAGCTTTGAATACTAAAAATCAAGTGAATACAATCTCTTTCGATGTCTAAAAGATTTTCGATCATATTTATCACTACATTCAAAAGTTGTTAGGATATTCTCAATCTCTGTGCTCTTTGCTTGGATTTTACATCACCAACAGGCAAGTATGCTATAGAAATGTTATATCTTCCAAAAACGTGCATCAGATATAGATCAAGGATTCAGATGTCAGAATCCTAATATTTTTTCTATTCATTAATGATATAATTAAACATATATCTATCTCCTGAAAACGATTTCAAGAGTTGGCTTTTACTTACGATAGCGCTAATGTACTCGTATTCACAGATTTTTCAAGTAGGAGGTATAGCTTTATAAAAAAAAAATTTGTATAAGAAGTTTTTGCAGTATGAAAATACGTTCATGCTATGCCGATTTCCTAGTAGACTAAGTGTTATTAGTGTGAGAGATGGAATCCTTATGCATGCTCGTCTCAGTATACTATCGGCGAAGCAGTATTGATGGTTGCGAGATCGATTAGAAGTCCAGAGATATTTTTTGATTTATCATTGTCCTTCTCTGACCACAGATTGGAAGATATAAAAAAACTTACGGATTCATTTATCGCAGTTGCAAGAATTTACATAATATGAACGCGTAATCTGCTTTATTTTATCTGATTCGGTACCGACTGGAGTACGGTGTTTTGATTTGGTGTACCACTTAGATAATTCATTTAAATTCTGTAGAGTCTGTCCAAAGGAGCATCCTAAAATTTTTATATTTTCTACTTGATATATTTTATCCAGATAGAAATTACGAGCACGAGTTGCTAGAAAAACTTAGTTTCAGACTACTTTATGCGGGAAGAATTACTTGGCTACTTAAGTTCTTATTTGCTTTTTTGTATAATCCATTTTATTTACTACGAGTATGTATAAATATAATTTCTTAATACCTACAGCTAACACCAGATCTTCTTCTATCTTTTGCTGTAACCCTATCAGGACAAATATTTTTTTTCCACCATTTCTACACGGTTCACCAGGTAATTTTTGCCTTATTTCCAATATTTTTGTTCTTTCTTGTTTATATTTGTTACATTAGTTTAAATCTATGTCCACTAGCATTATAAATTTGTTGCACTCATGCTTCTTTAATTCTTACGTTTATATCTAGCACATTTTTGTTCATGTTGCTCTTGTGTATTGGTTATTTGCTGCAGCTGGGTGTGTACCTTTTAGAAATAAATGTATATTTGTTGTTTATTAGATTAGATAGTTATATGTTATCGCTTCCGTTTGCACACCATCAACTTAGAGACATTATTATTATCATATTATGTTATTTATATTATATACATAGTTAAGTTTATTTATAATAATCTATTCCACGTTATCAAAATCAATAATATATGCGAAAACGTGGTAGTCTTATACATTTAAATAAATATTAATATAATAAGGTTCTAGGCATCATAGTCGTGAACGAAGCTCAATTTTTAGAGATATGAACGAGTCAGTTGGTTTTGTAGCAAATATGTAGCTATTTCTAACTGTATTTGAAAAATGTGCAGTTTTTGAAATTTTTTGGTAAATGCACGGGTGTATCTAAACTTTTATTATTGTGAACATATTTAGCTTAGAAAATTGAAATTCTGCAATGCTGCTGATCGTGTAAGGTAAACTTAGAAGAGGATAGGATTTTTAGCAAACATTATACAGTGTATTCGAAAATTACGGTTAAGCATTCGAATGTAAAAAAATTAAAAAAATTTAAACTTTTTGAAAATTCATTTTTTTAGTACAACTACCTACTTTTCTCCTTATCATCAAATTGCTATTACATAACATAACAAAGGAGATATCATGTTTATTATACATCTAAAGTGGAAACTTTTCAAGATATTGAGGAAAATGTGTATTATAACACAATTTGCTTGTAAGAAAGTTTCCAAAAAAGAGTTTATTATTTATAGAGAATGTATGAGAAAGTGATATTAGGAATATATCTGTTGCTCGTTATCCAAAAAAGGAGACAATATATGAACAACATTGTCTGAAAATCTCACTCTTTCTAGATTCTATTCGAAAAAGAATTATCTGAGTTCTTTTTTCTGCCACAATATGTCATACAATTTTTACAAAATCGAGCAAACATGTATAAAAGCAGCGTCGCTGAGAATGTAAGAAGCATACAATATCTGCAACGAAAATGTTATCTAGTTCCTGTCTGACAGAAGGAAAATATTTAGCATCATTCTTTTTATTGGTCATATCACAACGAAAACCTCCAAATAGAAGCTTTTAAATTGCGATGTCGTGTTTCCCCAACATCGAAAAATTCCAGGATATCAGTCGCACATCGGACCGAAACTCGATAAATTCTGTAGGACATATCGAGTATCGTTTTCTGTTTCGGCGGAACCCTACGTTTAAGGGCTTGAATTCTAGCCGTGAAGTTTGAACATTTTCAGATTTTAGCAGTTTACACCGTTACTATGAGTAAAAAAAATAAAATTATCAAATATACCTTATACAGATCTATTTTAGTGCAGATGAAATTTTTTGACTTTCTCATCACAAGAAAAAAATAAACTGGTCTGTGTAACATACAATAAATCTGAACAATTTTAATAACCTTTAAAACGTCACTTCTTAACTTGTAGTACAGCACTCTAAGCAGTTCTTTAACTTATGTAATACATCCATAAATTAGTATTAAAACCTATGAAATAATTCTAAATGTAATTGCTGCTGACTGCGTCTGCATTCATACGATTTCTTTTTATCCAATCACATTCAACGCATTTAAAAAACGCATGAAGAAACAAAAGAGTAATTTAATTAAACGAAACTTGGGCACACAGCACTGCTGTGCAGAGTTCGCTTTCGAATGGAGCCGTCATTTCACGGGTGCACTTACATATGGAAATAGGAATACGCAGCCAGCGACCACGCGCGCGTTTGTACTAGCCTGGACAATCGAAGTGTCCAGTTTAAGTTGCCTTATAAACGGTATCCTGATGTTTTGATAGACCTTCTTGTTGAGATATTTTCTTTCTATTGCGAAATACATTTTGATAGTGGAAATTTACCGTTTAAGCTTACATCTTGCCTTTGTGGTGACTTGTTTGGAATATTCGTTCGCTATATGGTCTTCTTATTATATTTGCTATCAACAGTTAGTTAGTTCATCTCCAATTGCTAGCCGAACGAGAGCGTCCAGAAGAAGATGAGTGAGATCTCGTCGAAACGATCCTTTCTGGGACCAACAAGATACGGGGTCGGTAACTCGGGAATATTGTTTTAAATACGGCGACCGCGAAAACATCCGTCTCAACAAAAATGTATATGTATATATAAAAATATAAATGCAAACTGTCAAAGAACATGTAGGCCAACATGCGAAAAACGAGAAAAACTAACAACGGACAACGCAAAAAAGATACCTAATTTGATTATATAAAATGCATTTACTTTGACTTATTTTTAAATACTATGAATGAGGAACTATCTCTAATATCTCCTGGAGGCTTATTAAAAATATTGAAGAGCTTTATAGTGGCTACTTTTTTCAAATAAAGTTGTTCATTTTAGAATGTGCTCAGATGGTTCTAATTACCAATTACCTCACATACTTCGCCGTTTCAAGCAAAACTTTAAACTTCGACAGGTTTCTTTTATATTATACTAAAATTCCAACAATATAAGTTGAACGTAATGGTAATATAAACTATGCGCTTGAGTAGAGGAACCTCGCAACACCATATCATATTTTAGTGTGGCCTCTAGATACGCAGAATGGAATACCTTGGCCGGTCCAATATCAACATTCCTGCTAAGCTGACAGATGCCACATAAAGCTGAAGACAATGTGGTTTGGTTAATTGCAGTGTTCCTCATACCTCACATTGGATCATATCTCTCCTCCCAAACTTGAAGAATATTCCTCAATTCATTTTCCCAAAATCGGAAGATATAGGTTGCACGCTTTTGTGACTATGTGGTTTTAAAATGAACTGTATGCGTCTTTTAAACATTTGGTACAAGACTCCGATCCACACACCAATCATTCATCCTGCACACTACATCACGTAATGCAAGGGACACATCTACGATACACGACCCGGACAGTACCACGCTAGTATCATCTGAGTATTGTGATAGATGATACGATGCCATCAATAAATGTAACCTAATGTTTAGCCGAGAGAAACTACTCCAATAAAATATATATATAATTGATTAGGAAATTAACTAGTGCAGTAGAACACTTGGTGAAATTCAGGCATAACATCGAATTAGAAAATCTTAAGCTGTTTAAAAGTATAAACTGTAATTAATAAGAAAGAACTGTACTCCACGGTCATAGGCACTAATCTTCAAATAACGTACGCTACAGTGAGCGAAGTTCTTCGGCGAATAGGGCCGGACGTTCTGTTTGTCCATCACTGCACGCAGAAGATACATCCACATGCGTGCGTATTAATATATAGCTTTCTGTCTGCGGTTTTGCACGCCACATGTTTCCCTCAATATCGAAGGGCGGCGGCAGTGAAGTCGTCGAACAATGGAATTTCAGTTTCGGCGAAATTAATCTGACTTATATACTGCTTAATCTGCAAGATTACACTCGTAAAATTATTGCGTCCCGTTCGCGCACCAACTCCATATATGCAAATAACTCGTGTATATTTAGATGGGTATTCGCCGCCCCGTCATTGTAACTAGCTAATGCCGGCGTCATTGTTGTTTAACGTTGCCTTTGTTGGTAATTGTGCCGAACATAGTATGTACATGTATATTTGACGATCTGAATATGAATCCGGTCTCCGAACTGACTGACTTACTAACCGTATATAATAATTCAAATGTTGTGCATTAGTCTACACATAGTTGCAGCTATGTTTGATTTAAGTGCTCTATTGTCCTGGATTGATTGCCCAGTGGTCGCTGGAAGTAGCAGTATTACTGCCTATTTATCATACAAAGTAACAATCGCATTTACATTTGTACCAACTTGACATTCATATTCCAAAATATATACATGAAACGTATTCATATTCGGAAGACATACTGGTGGAGGTGGTGGTATGATTTTAATGTATTACATGATATTGATAAAAAGAATTAATAGAACCACTACAGTATTTTTATTACTTGTCTAACCAGTTAATAGTTTGTTCCGAAAAATTCAAACAAACATGTAATATTTATTCAATATTGAGCACAGATTTTGTAATAAATTAGGCTACTGTCTAATGGAAAAAATGTCTAGAAAATAGCACCTTAACATAATGCTGCAAAACATACAGCTACTCAGGATATCGGTGGAATCATTCACGAAAAACACAATATAAGGAGAGAAAAGACGCTAACACGCGAAAATGTTTCTGCTTACCTGATGTCCCTCTGCACTGACGGTGCGCGCCCTCTCTGGTTTAATAGTCCATCAGCTGTTCGGGAGTTCATCTACACCTTTATTTTTTAAGCTTTTGTTCACGCGGCAATTATTCTAATTAATTTACGAAACTAAACATAAGATCGAAAGATAGAATTAATTTTGAAGAACTTAAGAAGATTCGACGTCTATAACCTTTGAAATCGTACTCCTCACTGGCTCGCTTTAGAATGGACTGGCCTTCGGCTTCCAACGTAAGTGTCCGGAACTTCCAAATTTTGTATGTAGTATCAGCTGATACACTTTATTATTGGATATGATACGAAGATATTTATAATTTTACGGAGTTATATTAGAAAAATAACGACTTATTCTTTCTTAGGAGAAAAGATGCCAACACTTCTCACTTTTGTTCCCGATCTTCATCTGTCTGTTCTTCTTTTGTTTTATATCCATGGCAACGAATTAGCTCGCCTGTATGGTATGCCACTCAGTACACACAACCATATTCAATATGTGTGCCATTATAAAGTAAATTGCTGCCACTCGTGCCATCCTTTCATCGTACAAGAACTTTAAAAGATTATGAGTACAATTTCGGAATAATGCATATTCATAACATACAATATAATTGAAATGTGTGGGTACTGTATATTAAACGTCTTTTAAAGATGAAATTTTGAAAAATTTATTCACATAAGAAATATGTTTACGAAAAGCGATATATAAGATGAACGATAGTAAAGTTTACGTCTCCCTTCGCCAATGTTCAAGTAATAATCGGTTTTTTACGATTCTCATGCGATGTTTATTATTGTACTGCAATATATGTAGCATAAATGCACGATTTTGAAGAACTCATTAACTAATACTGCGACCTAAAAGCATTGTAATGCACATGTTATGTACAGAAATAAGCTGTTTTACATGATACTCACATTCCTCCTCTGCATGTAATTTGGAAGGAACGGTGGCTGCTTGATTTACTTTACGGGAGATGTCCTAAATATAGCAAAACACATATTATCATCAAATGTCATAATTTTACGGATCTTTACTTTGGAACCATTATGTTTAGATAGAAGATAATCAAAAAATAACAACCATAGTTGAAGTATCTTTATGAGGTAATTTTGCTGAAAGGCATTCTCATCTCCTTCGCGCCCGTTTTCCACATTTTCATCACGTTCGAGGAAAGAATATAATGCTAATGTAATGTAACTCGGTGAATAGTATCGCTCTTCTACAGATAAACGTGGTCTTGTCGTGTACCCTGTTTATTTTCGTATCTAAATATATATGTATATAAAGATACCAACACAGTCATTGGCCACTAAATCAGGACTTCTAGGAAATTATGGCAATTCCGGGGATGAAGCAAACAGAGAACGAATTTTTTTGTATTTCTTACAACTACTAAAATAAATATAAAGTGGAGAGCATTCTCTTACCACCTCCATTTTTGATTCATCAGTAAACGTTTTGGGCTAAAATTCTTAAAAACGTTCCATACTATTTTTTACGTTCAAAACGTTGAATAATTTTACATTCACTTATATTTTTCATCGTACCTATACCAACGAACTCAATTTGGATACAGTGGATTTTTATCTATACAATATGCAGAAAAATGTAAAGTACTTCATGGTTTGAATTTGGTTCCTTTGCTCTTTATTCTATTTATCAACGAGCTGCCTAAATCTGTAGACTGCGAGAAATATATTTTGGCAAATGATATAAAAATGTACAATGAAATTAGGGATACGAGTGATTGTTGGTATTTATAAATTCAAACTGAGAAAATTTCCCAGTGGTGTGCCCACAATAAACTTGAGATGAGCGCCTCTAAGTTTAATATTCTATGCTTGGATCTTTGATAATGCCACACTGAATCGTAAAATGGTAAAAGGTTTGGGAATGTATTTTGATGGTCTTCTAACTTTTACATTACACCGCAACCATGTTACGTTATCTGTACTGAAAACGCTAAGTTTTGCCATATGAAACTTCGATTTAATACCTATGTATGGAATAAACCTGATATAATATCCCTTCCATACATTACATACAGTATTCCTTGAGAAAATCCTAGGAAGATATTTCCCAATAAGTGTCGTATAAACACGAATGGATTTATCCACTTATCTTGTAAAGATTTGCTATGGATTCACTACATAAGCAGCGGCAACACTATAAAAATTTTTTACAATCCCGTGCATAACGACATTAATTCTACTTATCAACTATCACTCTTGAATATATTTACACTCATATTATCTAGCTACTCTGCCTTAATTTTTTTATATACCTAAAGTCAAATATCTACCTGTACGTTGCATTGTATCTTCCACGACATTGAGTTACGTGAAATTTTAACGCCATTTTTCAGTTTTGCAACATAAATCGCGATTCATTAGACGAAATATTTAACGTTGCTAAAATATTTCTACATACGAGAGTGTTTTAAGTTTTGCGTATAGAGCTGGAACAAAACAATACATAGCTTGTAAATTGCGTTTTTGAAAGCATCGATTGCTTCTTCTGACGACTGGAACGTTTAGCCACGCAGTTCGTTTTTTACTATAGGAAAGGTAAACAAATCGTTTGGTCTTAAGTCCGGACCGTATGGAGAATGGTCTAATAAATCGATGTTTTGTCACGTTAAGTAACTGCCGTGTTTAATGCACCTGCTCTTGGATCGTCGCTAAGAGTAAACCGTCCATGTTTGAAGTCTCCAAACCAACGAGAAATTGTTGATTGATATGGTGCTTTATTACTAAAAATGGAAACCAACTCTTTGAGACACTATACGCATAGCACTCAAACTTTGGGTTTAGGTTAAATAAAGATGGAGGTGAATTTTTGACATTGACATTTGATTAGTGCTGCCCTCAGTACGCAAAACTTAAAAGACATTCCTCGTATAATTAGTGTTAATTATGATTACTAACAGTATTGTATGGTTATAGTAATATCATATATGTTGCAAGTAAAATATATTTTGTCTTTCGTATAGAGTGTAACAATCATTAATAATATTCTATTACTATTATTATTGTTATGTTTGTTCGCTGTCATTGTTATTAAGAATTATTAAAAATGATAGCTTCTAAACAAATGAACCAAATATGTACCCAAAAGTTCAATATCTCATGAAGGAGGTATTTTTGTTACCCTTTCTCATTTTTGTGAACCTACGGTTCGCCCTACCCTTCTTCTCTCAATGTTTAATCGCTGTCCCTGTTAAATGCCGCAGTTGTTTTTTACGAAATGTTTTGGGTGATAGTGTACATGCTATGGCGAGTAAAACGAAGCTTCGAGCGTGAACGGCGGAGACCTTTCGGATTGAATCGAAACTCTGAGATTGCTGACTTTTCCTTTTGCTGTCCGATATTGCCACCACAATTCGCCACTTTGAGTCGCGACATCATCATCATCATTTTTTGGAATAGATGGTAGTACACCGCACGAAAGGATCCGCAGTCGAGGAACTAATTTTATTGCGCATTCTGCACTTATTCCAGACCATATGGAACTACGGCAATTGATATAAATCCGAGGGAATTTATATTGTAACGGACAGCTGCTATATATATTTTGCGAACGGATGTGAATGGTCATTCGGCCTTTCTCTCCGACTGCCGTCGTTAAGAATAAATGAGGCAGTGGAACGTGCATTATTTGATTTTCTCCAACATTTTATTACTTCATAAATTCTGTGAAGTAGATATACTATATGAGAATATAAGTTTATTAACGCATCTATGTAAATAAAAAGAATATGAATGTCGTGATTAAGCAAATAACATAAACAATGTTGAGTACTCAATAAAAATTGTTATATGAGAGACCGGTCTATGCGACTCGAAGTAAAAAGGCAATACAATTAATTGTGATAAGTAAATAATTCGGATTTATTCATCGCATTTTAACTCTGTCTTAGTGCTTGGCAGTTTATATTAATACAAGTACGTACACTACCGTCCATGTATGTATACAGAGGCAACTATAAAATTCGCGTTTTATTTGATCTGAATTGAAATATAGAGTTGGTTTGTAATCATATTTTTAATAGATACTTGACATCGCAAAGAAAGTTTAACAATGAAAATGAAACAGAAAATGATACAAAATTTTAATTTAAAGTGATTCTTCGTTAGTACCCCGACCTCAAGATTGAATTACGGCGGCACATATTCTTGGCATTCTTCTGATCAGAGATTCCAGATAATCGCCTGTAATTTCTATACATGCTACGTTGAGCTTCTGCCAAACATCTCACATCTCGCTAAGTTCGCTTTTTTAATTTTTCGGTTCAATTCATCCCACACTAGTTCTGTTGCTGACAGAACTAGAGATTTCGGGTGGCCAAACCATCCGGATCAACTTGCCTTCTTCCTCAAGTAACATCATATAAAATGACGATTGCAAGGACTGTGTGGATGTACAATTCACAGGTATAGCAGTAAACTCCACTCACACAAATTAATTAATTATGCGGAACGCAGCGTTTCGGGAGCACGTGGGCTCCCATTGTCAACAAATGTTACCGACTAGTCGGAAACGCTGCGTTCCGCATAATTAATTAATTTGTGTGAGTGGAGTTTACTGCTATACCTGTGAACATCATATAAATTCTACATAAACGATATCAATGTTTGGAATTATTGTCTCCTTAGAAGGTAGAGTTTTGACGTAATGTTGCCCCACTTAGCATACCACTTTCCTGTAAGATTCTCAAATAACCCTCCTCATTCTGGATTCCACCTATTTTTTATTAAATCGCCTACAACTACACCACCAAAACAACCCCAAAGAATCACACTACTTCCACTATGCTTCCCAGTAGGAACCACAACAGTTTGAACCAAAGGTTTGGTGTTTGGATTCATCTGTCCATAATACTTTAAACCATCGCTTAAGGCTCAAATCTTTGTATTGAATGGCCCATTCCGGTCTCTTTATCTTATTTTGTTGTATCGACAATGGATTTTTCACCGCTATTCTTCTTCTTAGTCCTGCTGCGCGAAGTCTTCCTTTAACTGTTATGTGAGATATTGATGTTTTTCTTGAAATATTGAATTCTTGAGTGATCTCTGGGGTGGTGAAAAACCCATTTCGTTTCGAATCTACTATAGTAAATTGATTCTCAACGGTTGTCACTGCTCCTTTCTCTTAAGAGTCACAAATACTCTGTTTTTTCATATTTTTACTTTTTTAACCAGTTTCGGATTTCTGGCTGCCTATGTTGTTGGTCCCGAAAGGCACCGTTTGGACTATATCGATGTTTCGACGACATACTGCTCATCCTCTTCTGAACGCTCTCGTTTGGCTAGCGGTCGGAGGTGAACTAACGCTCCCCGTTTTATCGTATCCTTTATATTCCCCGCAGCGATCCATATGATGAAACTGTCATCCACATATCTGAGACATAGCTTGGATTTGTACTTGGCGATATCCAGGAACCCCGTTTGAAAATCTTCTATTAAGGTATTAACTGTGATGGGTGATAGCGGTAATACCATTGGCGCTCCTTCTGTTTGTCTCTTCCTCTAGCTGTTGTATGTGAAATAGCTGTTTCTCAAACAATGCTCTATTAGGTTTATCAGATGGTCTTCAACTTGGTGCTCGTTTCTGATGAAGTCGACTTTTCCACTGATCGATACTTTGGTGAATAGCGAAGTTACATCGAAGCCTACTAATATGTCTGTGCTGTATTAAGGATCACCGTGGCGTCGCCTCTATGCATTGGGAGAATGATGATGTTCTCGTCCCATTTAAGATCGATTAGGGCCTTAAACTTCTCGATATTGAGATTCTTCTTTGGTGGGCGCGTGTTTCTTATTATGATGCAGACGTCTTGTACGGTCTCAGGTACGTTTGGTTTCAATATGCTAATGGTATTTTCGACTCTAGACACAACCATTTCCACTGGTAGATTGTTGGGTGCGATTGCGTAATGTCTATCCGATAAATTGTATACCGCCTTTGTATAATTCTGAAGCGGGGTAGGCGTTTTCTTGTCTTTCTGTCCTGAGGATGATTTACTTCTCGACCCTGAAAGCAGCCACTCTGTCGATCTTATCCCACAGGCAAGGATGGATTAGTGAGCTCAGACCGATACTTAATTCGGTATCTAACTGTCCCTATTTTCTCCTCCTACGTTGAATTAGTTCCGGTAGTATCACTTGGCCTGTCCGTAGTAAAATCCGTGAGTTTTTGGCAGTTTTGACGTGACGTGATGATCTGCGATAAGTTGGTATCAGCTGTTGTTCTCGACAACGACGTAGAAATGGGAGATCGCAAATGAGTCTTGCTCGTCGCTCGTAGCTTCTCAAATGTTCTCAATGCCCGATGGATCTCCTCCCGGTAGAGGTTCTGTATGTTGAAAAGGATGTTCGTCATATATGAAACAATATTCCCGGTTTTCTACCCGCATACGTTGTTGGTTTCGAAAGGGACCGTTTCCGATCACTATATATGTATATATATACTAATGAAATCACGAAAATTTGTAGTTACATCATTGTTTCATCGATAAAGTGAAGACAAGCTCTATATATAAAAGTGAGAAGCATACGTATTAACAATCGAGATAGCAATATACAACATATGTAAGTCATAGCTACTTAAGCATACGTCATAACCAACTATGACGTAACTACAAAGTTTCGTGGTTTTCAATGTATACATAACATATGTATACATGTATATAATTTAATAATGAAAATATATATAACAACGGTTAGAAGTTCAAAACCTTGGTAAAATGGAAGAAAATCGTAATTTTATCATTACTAACACCAACGAAAGTTTCATATAAACATTATATGAAACTTTCGTTGTTTAATTTTATTCTATACGTAAGCATACCTTACATTACAGCTAATACAAATTTTACACGATATGTCCGTAAAATTTAACAACTTTATTTTACACGTATATAAAACTGCAACTCCTTCGTAGTGTTCTACAATATTGATGTCAATATACTCGTTATGTAAGATTGAGAAGGATTTCAAGATGTAAAGTTAATTAAAGTGGTAGTTAATGGAACTTTCCAACCTCTTAAAATTCCTGTAATACCCTCAAACTCTACGGCAATAAATTCACTTTGATTTACAAATCGAATTCGTCGACTCACCTTCACCCAAGAAAAGTCCCTTATTACTTTTGGTTATTACTGGATCGTTAAAAAAGTGTAAAACTGTCGGACGCTGGCAATCGTTTTTCCCTTAATGGGAAAGATTCGTATATATATATATATATATATATATATATATATATTGTATATGAATGGGGATCTTAACGAATTTAATGATTTCGGGCGATAATGGTTCAGATATAACGATAAAATACCAATCAAGTATATATTTGATTTATCTTCAATACGTTTTTATTGGCGGTGGGGTGCAATTTTTATATCTGTGTTCGCTATAAAATTGCGTTTTTATTGGACAGTATCTTCCCTTAAACGATTCGACAATATAACGTTGCGTTTTTAATTGAAGATATAAATGCTAGCGTAAGTTCTTGAATTTCGCGTTGTTTACGCGAAATATGTAATTATATGCAACAATTCCCTATATTTACCAAATAGAGAAACATAATTATGATAATTTTTGGCGACAAAATACTGTAAACCTTGAACCTTTTTAATGAGAGGAGTTTGCTTTTCTGTAATAGAAAGAAACTCAGTAGGACTAATGCAACAGATAGTGAGGACACATGATAGGATTTTGTAGAACATATATTTCTAACACCATTATAGAGAATGTGTCATGAGCAGTTTTGGTTAGGAAAATATAAAAACATATTTCCAGAATTCTTTTACCTTTGATTATACAACTTTCTTTCTTCAAACCGAACCTCACAATTTTTATAATTGATATAAATTACGAAAATACGGAAACATATTAAAACTAGTTTCTGTAGTAGATCTTGCTTCTAGATGAGTTATTTTTGGGTTATTTTTTATTTAACTCAGCGTATTACAAATCGCTTCATACGCATAAAGTGTATTCATTTAAGCTTTGGATAATTCTTTCAGAAGCCAATACCATATGCCAAACTTTATGAAACAATACAGGATAAAACTTTTTTTCCGGAAAATGTCAATTTATCTATATTTTAAATGCCAACCTAACTTTTCCCAGTGTTATTAGATCCTGCATTTAAAATTAGGGACGGCAAGTACTGAGCTCCTTAGAATTAAACCTCATAGTTTTAGAGTTGTTTTGAGAAACGTATGTACTCTTTTAAAATGTTATTTACAGAAATCGATTAGATCTAGAAAGAAGAGAATCTAGAAAAACGAATTGCTTGCCATTACAAAATATTTATTGTTGTAATTTCTTTTTACATTGTGTTATTGAAATGTTGCTTTCTGAATTCAACAAGGAAGATCTTTTGAATCCAATAGTAGGAATATGAGGATTGTAACAAGATAGTCGGCGAAATATGTAAAGTTTATGTAGAAAAGGATCCAAATCGTCCACAGCCTACCCGGAGTATCATTAAACACTTTACTAGAAAACTGATTTCCTTTGGATCATTCTTGCGGAAAACAATCAAACAACAGCCTGTTGCGTACCTTAATACGTGTTCGAGTAGTTTTGCGAATAGTTTTCAATAAAGTCACAGGAAATATTTTACTAAAAGAATTATATGGACGGACAAGGCAAACTTTCACAGAAATGGGTTACATAATCGACACAATAGTCCATTTTGTTCTAAAAATAACTCCGAAGTTGTTAGGCAAAAACATTTCCAAAAGCGTTGATGTATTTTTTGACTTCTTTAAATTGCAGTCACTTCGCCAGAATCACATTGTGAAATAAGAGACTTAATTTCTTTTTGAGTGCTGAAAATAACAAAATACTGCCATAACTTCGGATTAAACCTTTCGAGTAGTTTCTGCCAAACTAGTATAAGAGACTGGCATACGAAAAGCACGTTGGCAGCACCATCAGTCATAAATATTAAGAGTTTTTTGAAATCTCAAATTTTTCCATTGTGTTTGGCGCCTGCTTTGCAATTATTTCGACAGCACATTCTTTTGACTTTTACCAACTGGTAAAGTTAAAAGTGACGGTTTAACCGGTTCCTTTGTATTTTACTCAATGAAACAAAAATTTTAAAGAAAGTATCGTAACTTTCACAAGAAAATCGCGTCGGATTGAGGTTCGATGGTTATGGCAACCAGACAATATTTTTAATGATTCCTCCTTTTCTTTCTGTTGTAAAGAGCTTTTGTAGAGCTTCGAAGACTTTAGAAACGCGACCTGGCACCCAATCAACAAAAAACCAAACGTATACTATTCTCTTCTCAATATTTCTTCAATATCCAGCCAAATCTCTCACACCCCTTACAGAAGTATGTCCTGATATTATCACCCAAACTTTTCCTCGATTTACAGATGGCCTAACAGCTTGTGGCAAGATCTTTTCTTTCTTAAATGTTGCATTAGAGGGTATTATTAACATTAGCTACATTATTGAATTTGTCCCACTGCAGTTAACTACGATGTTCCTTTGTATAAAGTTTATAGATCACACCCTTTAATAATCCTGCTAATCAATTGGAACTAGTACTATTACAAGTCATTTGTTTTATTGCATTATACCTACCATTCATCAATCGTCCATATTTCACATTTTCTCTTCTTCAGAAGAACTGACTGTATTTCATGTAATTGTTTTGAACCATTCTGATAAGCAGTAATTATGAAATCAAGAAATAGAGGTATCATTTGATGTAACCCGTATTGCTTTTATCGCGAGAGAAAAGTATGTAATATACCTAAATAAAATCATGAGGAAAACAGAGAATTGAAGAGGGTGACAATAAAACTGAGATTAATAAAATGTGTGGAACTGCATTACTAAAAGGAACTTGTCTGCAGAGTAATTTTAAATAATTTATGCATAAAGAAATGAATACCTATGAGCTGATAAAGTAATGTATATAAACCAATTATAATAAAATATGTGACTGCTATAAATACACAAACGATTGTATATTGTAATTTTAACAATGGCGGTCTACAAGTAATTGCCAGTAATTTCGAATTCGGTTACAATAGCCTACTATATTTGTTTAAATACACTAAATTGTCTGTAAACAAAATTCTGAAAATCATAAATATCTATTTATTTCATAAATAAATTTATTGCTTCCTAAATAATGTACCAAAATATTAACTACTTTCTGGTTATTTTTATTGAATAAGATATTTATTGTTGTATTTATAGAGATACAAGCCTTGCAGCTATCTAATTTAAGTTTCTGAATTAATCAATAAGTTGTATTGTCCAGTATTCTTCAATTAAATTTAGTTTGTAACATGATACCCAGCAATTTATTGTACATTTTTTGACATTCGCAAGAAATATTAGTTATACTTCGTTCTCTAAACTTATTATAGAATTTCGTAATAATAGTTTTATTGTTAGCGGTCATTAGCTTATTCGTTGTGCATATTACAAATTTTCATAGAGATAAATGCCATAGTGAAAGGAAAGCGAATTACTACAACGCTTAAAGATGAGTACTTTGTCCTGCAGATGTATTAATCGCATTCAGTGGTTCCCCTTTCCGTCGAATACTATGGGCAAAATCGCCTTGACAGTTTGAAGTTGTACTAAATTGAAGTTATAAAGAGAGAGTCATTTTTTCGCTACAATCATTTTAGCAAAAAAAATGCGTCTATTGAATTAGAATAGGTCTACAACGTTCAATGTGTGAAGGTCGTTATTTTTATAAACAGGTACTATAACTTAATGTTTGATATATGATGGAAATATACCACTGCTTATTAAGAGATTAAATAAATACACAAAAATTTCCTTGCCACATTGTTTTATAACTATGCCATACATGTCATTCACACCAGTATTGGCCTAACTCTTAGGTAAGTTTCGTATGTCATGCCCAGAAACGCGACCGCAAAATATTAATTGTTCATTAGTCGCCACATACAGCTCGTTGGAGTTATCTATTCCGAAGGTATTTGATTCTGAATAAGAGTTGGAAAGTAAGGTTCAAAAACATTTACACCGTTGGATATCTTTACATAATTATGGCGTACTATCTTACATTTTTGGAACCATATACTCTACTGGCAATGCCCTACAATGTTTTGGATTTACATTCTTTATTCGGGCCGAGTTTTGCTAGTAACCGCACGTTTGTTTTATTTTATGTAAGGTGTTTAGTATATATTCAATCAATAGCGCAACCCGTTGAGATCTTTTAATTTTTGTAATTCTATAAGAAATTATTAATGTAACTGTCAAAGATCTTGTCTACTTAGGTAGAAAGTCAGGGGTGAAATTTGCTAACTACTGGTGAAATTTAAATTCATTTATAGTAACAGAGTTGATATTTGTATGTATCATTTTATGGCTATTGAAGATAGATTCTTGCAAAAGTACTGTACGCAAATTTGACCAAAGTTTTCAGGCAAGCTTCGATTTATGTTGTTAGTTGGAACGATTTGTAGTATAATTAGTGGTACTAGTCATGCGTGTATATGTATGCAAGTATTAGCGAAGCCAGGTCGAAGGAACCAAACACAACATTTTAAACTCATTGCCAATAGAAGTTGCAGTATAATTTATATTCGCATCATCGCTAATATGAAGAAATTAAATTGCTTAGTAGTAACAGAAAAAAATGCGGATAACAAAATAAGATCAATTTATTTTTACTAAGCGTCAATAACAGAACATCAATTCGTTGTGAAATAAAAGAAGAGACACAAGCGATTGCCAACTTTGAAAATAATAAAGTTTTCAAGTACCGACTGAAATCGCGATTCGTTTGCCGTGAGCAATTTCGAACTTTCCAGGAACTACCCTTACTTTGAAGTTTTGTATCGGGAGCAAGCAGCGTGTGTGCATCTAGGAAGTAAAAAGTAGTAAAAGTAAAATTCGTCCCTGCAACTCCTATTGAATTTTCGCTTTACTAAATCATTTTGTATTTCGAACAAGTCGACCGTTGAATATGATTTATATCTATTTCCGGTCTTCTATGACGTCCCAATATATATATGGAATACGTTCGATGGTTTACCTTACATGTGTAAGTAAGAATTTTCATTTAATAAAACATCAACAGTTGGTAACACGACGACGGTTGACAACCAGAGTCAATGTGCTCTTGGAACACTACTTTCCGAATAAACTGCTAATTTTGTGTGGTGTGAAGTTTACTACAGTACCAATGAAAATATCAACTAATACATTTTACCACAATTATTTGAGATGCCTCTTAAATTATCACACTCGCTAACAGTTTGCAACTGAGTAATAAAGAAGTGTAGATTTGTCATCCTCTAGAATAAGTATGGGCAACCTTTGACATGCTGTGGGCCAAACTTTGGTGTGCAAATACGTACGACAAACCCCATATCACTCGATCTTTCTCATTTGGAGTGAGTATGAGTAAGTAGTGTAATATACTTTTTTAATTGGGTTTTTCAAAATGTCTCGCGGGCCAAATCAAGTCTTACAGCGGGCCGGTGGTTGCCCAAATATGCTCTAAAAGGAAAGAGACTACACTTTACAATCACACAGTAAACGGTTCACTGTTGGAAAGATGTAGCAATGTTAAGAATTTGAGAATCACTTTCAGTGTTAAGCTAACTTTCAACACGCAGGTACTGGGAGTATGCACGGAACTCTGTAATTTACTTTTACATTATTGTTAGGACATGTAGAGATTAAATTACCATTGTGTTGTTTGATAGCTATGATATTTTGTATATGATGGAACCTTCTCAAGAAGTTTTCTTGAAATATTTATATTTCCTAAAATATCCAGGTTTTGTTTACTGTAGTAGATCTTAAGTAGTAGGATTTAACTTTCCTTGATTTTAACTTTCTAACCGATGGCTTTTATTTTGTAAGGGAACTAAGCTTTTATTTTTCTATATGCACCTCTAGAAGGTCTCTTACAATAAAATACCAACTGTAAATCATACAGCCTAACACAATTTTTACAATTATCACGCTAAAATTTAATTCTATGCTCTTTGAAGAATCGTTAATGCGGCTGAGTTGTTGCTTAAGAACTGATAAAATATAAAGTGTACAATTTTAATAATTCATTTATTCAAATGCAATATTATTCGCGAATATACTACAAGTACTTTTTTTTTAATAATCATTAGAAATTACAACAGTGCTTCAAAAGCACAAATAATAATCAGGTAATAAATTTTCGCTGCATTTTCTGCAGTATATTTTAGTTTGGCAGGCCCTTCGAACACTCCAACAATAGTCGGTCATAATGCGAGGTCCCCATCTTCCTTGGTATCGAGTTTTTATGGTATTTAAATCTTGATTAAATCTCATCGCTTACAGCACCTAAATTTTTGGCAAACCTGAAGATGACTATCTAGGAAAAGAAGCTTTACGTTCATGTTACAATCAAGGCGGTGAAATTTGTGAAGCATTGGTGTCACTAGATCGTTATCAGTGGAGGCTTTTTTATTCCCAAGAAAATTGTTCGCGACCAAGATGTATGAAATTCAGGCTTCTTTCTCAGCTTCGTTCATAGAATTGATGGTATTTGAATATGTCATTAAAGTTCTAATTTCAGGCCTATCAAATACCCCAGCTTTATTTTTTTCGTTGCTTAGTCGTGGAAACTTTTGACATATATATTTCAGACAGTCTCCTTGCAAATCTAGACCTATAACGCATTGCTTTGTGAGACCCAACTTGTTTGCCGAAGTTGGGTCTTATGAATGCTGTAGAAAAAAAGTGACCTAATAGGGAAAATGGGTTTCATATTTTATGTTGAAAAACTCCTATGGCAGAAACTGACAAGCAATACATCACTTTCACTGTACCTAATTGATGATTATTTCAGTTTAAACGTATGTCCTTTGGACTATATAACTCTCGGGTTACTTGGCAGTGATTTATGGATCGTGTCATTGGCGTTGATATAGAGCCTCATCTCTTCGTATTTGGTTATCATCATTGTAATTTCCACTTTTGGCAGCACTAGTAAAACTCGAATAAGTCGTTAAAAGTATTTTCGATCCAGGTCTTACCTTGAATTACAAAAGTCTCATTTTTGTAGGCATGAGTTAAAGTATCTCGGTTATGTACTAAATGGTTCTGGCTTACAGGTTGATCTTGCTAAAGTTCGGGCAATATTAGACATCCCTACATCCACTGAAATTCGTCGTATGCTTGGCATAAGAAGTTGGTATCATTGATTTGTTAAGAATTATGCTTTTTTGGTTGTATTATTGCATAAGAATAAACCTCTTGTGTGGACTGATGAATGTCAAACAACTCAGGTCACAGTCAAAAAACGACTAGTTACTGCACCGGTTTTAGCGATGTCAGATTTTAATGAGGAGTTTATAACTCAAGCTGATGCTTCAAATTGTGAGATAAACGCCGTGTTGACCCAGAACTTTGATGACGGAGAGCGTGTTATTGCGTATTTGAGTATCTCGTTGTCGAGGCAAGAAATGTGTTTTCCGATTAACGCATTTTATCTGTTCCTTGCCTTTTATTCTAGACAACATCATTACATATTTTACAAAAGATTTAGAATTTCTTATTATAATTATTTATTAAAGATTAGTACTATGTTTCACTAGAGAAATGGCGAAGTAACAAGCTAAAGTTAAACGTAATTAAAATGTACTTCCTTCATAATCTCTCTAACGAAGAAATAAAAACTAAACGACAATAATACTATGTCATAATAAATGTTTAAGCTTGGTCCGAAATTATATCCCTAGTTTCAATTATTAAGCCACTTACATATTTAACGGATTACAAAATTAATGGTCTTATTTGATAATTTATCTCGCCCTCACTAAAGCATTCGGAATGCTTAATCCGCCATTTAGAGTAAATACACTCCAGCGGTTCGTGATTTATAATCTGAGAAAAATAAATTTCACATCGTATTCATATGCCGTAAAGCATTCAAAAGAACAAGGGACCGGAAGGCGGAGAAGGATTTCGCTTTCGGCTCAGGCATCCATATTTAAATGTAATTCTTAATAATAAATTCCGTTTTGCCGGAAGAACAGAAACTGCAGCTTTTTAAGGCTTATCATATATCTCAATTCTACGGAATAACAAGGGTCCGATAGATCCCCGAGTATAACAACGGACCATATATTTTAGAGCCTTATCCTGACTGAATAGAACGCGGTTTGTCTGGCATTTACTCTACCGTGTGTTGATAACGCTGTATTTATTTCTTTTTGTCGATACGAGGAGGAACCTCCTGCGCGCCGACTAAGATTGCCGATGAAATATTAACCCGAAAATAGAGCAAAAAGTTAATCGATGCGCACATATAAGAAGAAATAACATTTACAATGTGTAAATATACATAGATATGTTTAGAATACAAATATATACTTTGTGATATAGAAGATGCGGTAAATGTAGAAATTACGAGTTATAAGTTATTATAAATTAAATCGAATAACATTTCCCTTTTCCATCCTAACAATAAAGCAAAAAATTAACTGCCAACATTTGATATAAGTATAAGTACTGACTGGCTGAATCAGCTGAAGTAATAGCTTTTACTACTATATTTATTTTCTATTGATACTTCAGTATCACTCCTATAAGAAGAGCGGTACCTGAACTATTATGCAGCATGCAGTTGCCTCTTTGAAGCATTCAGTCATTTTAGCTCATATCATTAACATATATCGTCCACAGTATCTTTGTTATTATATAATATAGTGATAGTAATAACAATAGCGTTTATTTTCTTCTGCAACAAAAATTACAAGCGATAATGGCTCTAAACTAAAACATTGTACTTGCAGAGAAAAACAAAAGGCTGATTTCAAAACAGAGTACAACTTATTCTGACCTTCCACACAGCCTTATAATAAAGCAAAAACAAAAATTAGAACATGCCTAACACTGTCTTACACCTAAACTCTGTCACTCATAGATTTACTGTAATAAAGTTATTGAACACATTCATGATCACACTTCATAATACTTTACAGAATAAAAGATACAATCAGAACATATCGACTCTATTTTTTTGATTGGCACAATTTTATTGGATGTTGGTATCTGTTCCTTTAGTAATTGGTATAGTGACAAATTAAAGTAAAATTTTAAGTCGGCTAGTTCATTGACATATGTAGAAGAATCAGAGTTGTTTAATTTCATCATTCATTAAGAAATGTATGATTCTTCCTGATCTCAGTAGAGAGTGTTAAATCCTGTATTGAAAATAACTTCAAACATCCGAGCCTTCTTACTGTCTATCAATTTGATTACCTTTTGATGAAACCAGTCCTTTGTTTGTCTGGAATTACGAATAGCTGCATTATCTTCGCAACCATTTCCAGAAGTTGCATATAAGAATTAGAATTCATTCGCATAGAAATAAAACATATAGGGGTTCAATAGTTATGGTAAAGGCCGCCCAAATCACTACACTAGCCCCACCAAAATTTCGGCTCATTCAACTTCAGCGTTCTTGCGCAAAGCGTGCCAATAATATTTGAAACGATTAGGCCCGTCCAAGTTGAATTTCTTCTCGTCCGGAACTATGATGTTGCTCCACTTATGATCCTATCTGATATGATGATGCAAAATGCGGTCTTGTCTCTTTTAACGGTGGTTTTAGTATATTTTTTAGCCACTGAAAACGTTTACTGCCGGATAAAATATGTTATACACGTTTAGGTGCTACTGATAAATTTAATTTACATTCTATTTGTTGCGCGGCTACATTACCAGAAGAGGCTAAGCGAAATATCGATGAGCGCTGCTTTCGCGTTAGTTTCTGATTACTTCGCTTAACGCAATTTTTGCCATAGGAATTGCCCAACTTTATAAAATTGTTGATGAGATGATGGGATCGTCCTATTTTCGAAACTATGGCTCGGTTTGAAAACCCTACCTCTTTGTAACAATTTATTTTCGTTTCTCCTCTTCAGATAGCATTATACTTCTCGGCATTGTTGTTAACTGATATGTATAGTTTGATAATATATATATTTAACAATAAATAAGGTTTTTGACATGTTTAGAGATTTTCTTTACTGTGAAAGGCAATGCTCGATTTCGTAAGATGTCTGTATATCTCTGTGGAATTATGAAAATTTCGCTCGTATTCATATATTTATACGGCAGGTACTTCTTCTACATATCTAGCAGTTGTGATATTGGTAAAATAATGTTTCCGCTATTTTTTTACATTCAGAAATGTAATTCTAAGTGATTTCTTGCTCACACCATTACTAAATATTATGTTTATAGGAGACTACAAAATTATCTGAAACTATAGAAAATTTGCTGAGTGTAACTGGTCTATCAACTATCTTATTTAGCTCTATTCTGAAATGTCTTTTAATACGACATGATTGAACACTGCTACATTTCTTTCATAAGTTAATACGTTCAATTATATATATATATATATATAAGTATTGTCGATTATCGATCTGCGTATGCTTTTTGTGTTTTGATTCCAATATGCAATATAATCCTATAATATGTCATGATGACAACCTTTTTAGTCGCTGTCGATTAAAATTTTTCAAAGATTTCTTATTTACAATAGCTTCTGCTGTAAAAAATAGGAGTATCCTTATTAAGTTTAAATTTAATAATTAGACAAATAAGTAGCACATCCACATCACTTCTCAAGTTTAGAAGCATGAGTGAAAGTGAACTCATGCTCGTCAGGGATGTTTGCTCGAATCCTTATACAACTACACCACTATATTTTGGAAATAATGTAGTAATTGGTGGTGCGTAATCGTAATAATAAATTTTCATAGCATTATTTGTACATAAATAATCTTCATATTTCGCACTACTTAAAAATGCTTCTGTTGGCGATGACCTTCTATTTGGGTGGGAGACGCTATTTCTTTAAAGTATTTTATCCTGAGCATCATTAATACTCTCATTGTAATAAAAGAAGCGCAAAACGAAAATCATTCAAAATCATAATCCTTTCTGCTATGCCACCAAAAATATAATAGCCCCAAAAGAGAGAAACATCAGAAACTTTCCCTTAAGAATCTTCTCTGCATAGCGTATCTGTAAGTTTTTGAGTAAAAGGACAAACTAGCTCACGACTCCAAGAAATTTATAGTACTAAAAGGGAAACAATTAGCGATTTACTTTTCCATTTACCAACACAATTTATATGAAGTTTCATGACTGATTTGTAAAGTGCACAAATTTTTGGTAGTTTCTATAGGCATTTAGAGAGATGGTTAAACCGCAACGAGCATGTAGCAATCGGGGTGTCTGTAGTTTTCTGTCATCAGATAAAATATAATATGCGTACTCTACTGATGAGTGGAACCTTCGTCACCTACCTTTGAAAATTTCAAACTTAACCAAACTACGAGCAAAAGGAAAAAAAACACACAAAGAAAGAGAACAAACTTGTTATTCTAAATTCAGAAATTTTGTATGAGGAAAAATAACGTACGTGGGTCGGTATGTAAATTAACCAGTGAGTTAACCACAAAAATAACATGTGAAATTACTATTCTGGTAACTTACGCAAATAATATGTGAGAAAAGCAAATATGATGGTAGAGACGAAGAAAATAACATACGAAATAGTACAATAGTAGATGACCATCCTTGTAAAGGAATTTGAGAAATATTACTATTTATTGTTTCATTGAATAATAACTGCATTTGATGGATAACTTTAAATGACAGACAAAAGCACATATACTTCATTATAACTGACTTTTTTCACGAAATGGATTGAGTGAGGCGCATTTTTTCTTCAGTATCGCACATATAGTTCAATCGTCTTAATTTTCTTTGTTGAAGAGTAACGCCACAAATATTTCGTCTCACTCGACTAATACTCTTCTTACAGTATACGAGAGCTCAGTATTTGGTGCGATAACAAGGACACCTATACGTTTTACACTTGATGATAACAAACTTAGTAAAAATCCCGATAACGATGCTGTTCCCAATTCCCTTACGACAACGTTTCCGCATTATCAGCATACGTTTTACACTGGAAGGCTTCGGATTTAACGGCTAAAGGTACTCCCTGTGTTTTCATTATGGTAATGCACTTTTGGATTTGTGTAAAAAATCTGGTCCATATACATTAGCTTAATTACCGCTCGGCTTTAACATTTCATTATGATTTGCGAAGCGCCGCGTTTCATTACGAAATATGAATGGAATTAGTGTTAAAAAAAGTTATATAGAGGGAAGCGGGTGAAAGTGTTTTAGACCACGCCTACCCTAAAATGTGGTATAAGTACGTTTTCGAAAAATTAATTTATTTACCTTGCAGAGTATTTACAAACCTTTTGCTGCTCC
This sequence comes from Trypoxylus dichotomus, assembly GCA_023509865.1. Taxonomy (NCBI): domain Eukaryota; kingdom Metazoa; phylum Arthropoda; class Insecta; order Coleoptera; family Scarabaeidae; genus Trypoxylus; species Trypoxylus dichotomus. The sequence continues at coordinate 37,184,264 of CM042074.1, read as the reverse complement.
ACATAATTATATTTATTTTCATACACCTTTTAGGAAATGTATTTCTAGGGCATAAGATGTATTATAATATTATTACATTTCATTAAACCTTGTGCAAGTGTTGGGTATATAATTTTTAATGGGTGAAATCTAGTAACACCGAAGAAATACTTGAAAACGTTTCAAAAATGACTGGAAGGCCAATTAAGTAATGTTACAGTGTTACTCGGAAAAGGAGTCCTTAATCAAGTGTTTCAGTAATTTTCAAGTACCATAGATTTGTCTTATCAAATGTCTAATGGTAGATCTTCCTTTGGTTATCAAAGAATTGCTCTGAGCAAATTTAAACAATATTTGCATCACTTCCGTCTATAGAAAATTTTACGTTTTTATAGCTGGTAATTTCATTTTCATATAATAGTAGCGGTTTTACTCACTAGCTTAAACGCCCGGCTTTTCTATTTCAATATTAGTCACAATAGTCAATCAAATATAAAACTCAGGTGCGATTTCCAGTACTCCCTAAAGTGTGAAGATATCCTTATTGTATATCGCAACCGAGAGCGAAATGTCGGCAGACTTGTGCAACTCCGACGCGGTTTCAACCCGGAAACCTAAGTTCATTAAAAGAAAACAAATATCGCGAAAGCCTACAACTAGATATAAGTAACGCTGTTATACCCAGTACTTCAATTAAAATCAACTTAACTATTTGTAGATTAATCTGCAATTCTTCAGCTACTGTACGCACTGTATTGTGTCTCGTACTCTGGTAACATTAACATCTGTCATTATTATTTTTGGGTGTCAATTTCTGGGTCATCTGTCGCAACTTGTCGCCCACCCTTGAAACTCCTTTGCTACTTAAATGCATTCAACCTTCTCATAACATTTTTAACAAATGCCACTGGCAACACTTGTAGGAAGTACTACCGAAGCAATAAGTCGTTTAACAAAATACATAATTTTGGAATATCGACTAGACAATATAGCAAGAATTAGCAGAATCTTTATGTGTAATCTTTTAGAAAAGAATACTACAAGCTACAACTGGAGGCTATTGTACTATAAATTACACTGCATACTATCAAAATTGTTTGAGGTAGCAATACATTTTGTTTCAGTGTTACATTATAATTGTAAAATAACATAAAATTATATGTTTTAAATAATAAACGTAATCAAGAGAATGTTGCAATGTCATTTTAAAGCTAAGCTTTTCATCTTAGATACCTTAAAGTTTATATTTATGTTTCTTACTAATAATAGCACTTTCTTCATGATCGATTGTTTACCTACATTGTTCGTTCAAATGCTAGTTTCTTTTGTGTTGAAATTCTTTGAACATACCAACTATAACTTGTATTGAAAAACAGATAATCCAAAAACAATTCTCGCATCTAAGCATCTTTGATTCTGACGGTAAAGTGTTGATACTACAATTCAAGCCGTTTATATAAAAGAAGTTAATGCCATTACATATAAATCTAGTAGCTTTAAAACTTCAAATTAAAAGATTTCATCGCTAAAAATTCTTCCAAACGTTGTGTACTACTGTGACCAACTTTTACTTTCTCCTGAAATAAACGGGAGCTGCAGATGATCCCCACATATAAAGTACTGCATATTATAATTTGGCAAAACCAATATTCACACACCAAGCGTGAAGCTAATTACGTATGCGTCTCTAACAGTATTCAAATAGGAGTTTCGCAATTGTACTAATGCAGCTGAACCATAACCGAGTTGCATATTTTATAGATGACAATAAATTCAAATTGAATAAAGTGTTCAAACAAACAGGAGGTTTATAATAGTCTACATGTGTAAATGACCCATAATCGCACACTATTTGAGCATCTTTATTTATGCAATTTTGCAAATGATTCTACAGATACACTCAGCTATTGCTAAAAACAATATTGCTTCCAATCGTCATGGTGGTATTGCCGAACTAAATAGCTAGTAACATTCGTATATGTTCTATATAATGATTTTCAAAATGGCCGATCTATTGTATTTCATTGTATGCCTTTACAAATCATACGAATTCAGAAACGTAACTCTGCGCTGTTATTACAATCAATAAGTGTGACAATATTTGATAAATCTTAATAAAGCGAAAATAATCAGTTAAGCTAATTAGATGTTTTTCTTTTTTTTTTTATTTGAATGGAGTCATTAACGATACCTGCACGTGAGTATATTTTTAAAACGAAAAAATATAGTTTTTAAATTTTGCTAGATGATTTCATGGATAAACATAGACTTTCTAAAAATGCTTCCAAATTAACTAATACTTTATATGTAGCTAGCTTTAGCTATTGAACTAAAATACTTTCAATAATCTGAGACTTCCGGTTATACTAGACGTAGCTGTCAGCAGTTTTATTTTAAATAGAACAGCTTACATTGTATTACAGACTTGAATTTTTAGTTTAATTTGAAGGTATACAAGGAGGTTAGATGCAACAACTATGTCGCTATTTCTATCCATATTTCAAGTATTTGCATTTTTTAACAGATGAACAAATGCGTCTGAACTTTCGTAGTTATGAAAATATTTAACATATGATATTTTTGCCGCCCGATATTCATTCTTATGTTGTTTATACAACTTTATTGGATTCTTCATAAACAGTGACCAAATTTAAACATTCTGCCATTGCCTCTTATAAAAAAGTTACTGACATTTCATCATTCATCAATAAGGGATTGTTTGCCAATTGTCATCATTAACTTAGACATTCCAAAATTTTATGACATTTCAAAAGAGCTAGATCCTTACGCCATACATATACTGATAGGCACTTATTTTATAAGAAAACTGCGTTAAAGCTTTATGAAAGAAAGAGAAATTTGTGGTTGTAAACAAACATTTTTTTTTGAAAGCTTAGGCATAATTTTCGGTTATCCTGGATAATGTCTTCATTCGGTTTCTAATTCTCTTCTGTATGGTCAATAGTTCTGCAGAATTTCAATTTTGCAGTTTTTAAAACAACTCGAGAAACGAATAAAGCCGGAAATACGAAGCAATATGTAATCGGGAAAGGAAAGAGGGCGGGGAGATGCTGCTAGATTATGTGCAAATGGATCAGTATTAACATATTGAAATTTCCCAGTTGAATACGCCCATGTTTGAACTGTATTTTCAAGATATCTTACAAATGGACAACTATAGTAGGATGTCCTTTATTGTCAAAATGACCGAGTTAATGCTTCGAATTCAAAAAAAAAGAATCATTGTAAGAGCCCAAGGCGGCCACCATTCAACTGGCATGCTGGTGTGATTGGCAACCGAATATCATGGTGTTTTGAAGTTGTATTTAACAAAACAATGGCACTAGAATGTTCGCTAAAGTAACCAGGAAACTGTAGCAGAAACAGTAGTAAAATCACTGAACCGAATTTTGTTTCGAAATCATGAAGGTTTCAACAGGATTCAGGACTGACTTTACTCGTTAAGCCTGGATCTTATATATGATCTATTTTAGACAAGATGGTTTCCTCTAAAGGCACCCTAACATTAAGTCTTTAAAGAAGTCGCTGATGAAAGCACGAGTCCGTTTATCATTAAACACCACACATGCAGCTGTTGCTAAGAGGAGTCACTTTGAATAAAGTTTAATATTTTTATATTTACCAAATGCTTGTAAGAATATAAGTAAAAAGTTATTGACTAAACTAATTTTATTTCTGTATCATGATGAAATCTTTATACAACAATATTTATTGCTAAGCTATATAGTTTTCAGGATACAAACTCTACGTTTTTTCTCACTTTTGTTCAATTTGAGACCATCCTATTGTTCCGAAGTTATTAACGTGAGATGCAAACAGAATAAAATGGCAAATTGTTCGGATTGTATTTAATTTGCCTTCTGACGCATGCACATATCTCTACGAATATAGTATGGCTGTTTGAAAATCTACGTTCACGCGTATATACATACAATGTACGTACATGCACATGTTTAGTGTTCAGCGTAAATATATGAGGGTATGTATATACGAGATGTGCGAAACTACACTGGGAACGGTGCTTGATTTTACGCCGTTGGTCATATCGCATTACAATTGCACAACGGTGTCAGTTTATGCTGCATTAACACCCTCATTTATAGACACTCTCGATGGAGCGTTAAAAATCACCGGCATTCAATTAACGTTGTATCACTATGTCAGTTCAAGTACTGTTTGCAACTAGCACCGGTATACAGTGTGTCAGAGAACATATTACATAAACTCTTTTGATAAGTACTACACGTGCATGCTTACGTATTCTCTGATTCCTTTTTATATGTTGTATAGAAAAAGAATATATTTTTGGAACCACTAACAGTATACATTAAATGAATATTCGTTCTCTTCCATTCCCAGTATGTCTTTCTTTATGAATGTAGCTCTTTCGAAGAAACTCTGTCCCTCCCCCCCCCCCTCCCTTTTTAAGTAAATTTAAAAAAATCAGCAGCATATATTGAAATCTTTCACACCTACTAATCTTGTCAAATTGTGTCCACATTCATACTGTTTGCACTAGTCGTTAATATTAATATTGTGTAAAAGAAAGGTAAGCATGATTCTTTGAGATAAGTAATAATAATAATAATTTATTGGCAAGTAAATAGTGAACACAGAAACAAAAGAGAGAAAAAAATACAAGCATTCTTGCCAATTGAATCACCATCAGTAAAAATGTAAAAAAAGTAAATGTTATTTACTCTTTCGTTGTTCACGCCATATATGTGTCACTCACAGGATAAGAAATCAATTGATTTGCATTGATTTCACTAACACCATGAGAAAGCAGTATTTACAGGGCATTCTTTTAGATGTGTTTTAAATACGTCATGGTAAGCCTTCAGAAATCATTCACATGTGCAGTTTCCCAATGCACTGCCTTTGGTGCAAAAGCACCTTCTCGGGAGAGCAATCCCCGAATTGCACGAGAGAAGGGTGGGAAACAATACCCGCTTCGTTTCGCTGTCTGACTTTGGGGACAAATGTTTCTTTCTTTTGGCACTAGTTATCACCAGGAATATTAATTTGTATCGTAAAGTTAAGCATGGTGATACAAACAGCGAGAGAATTACATGTGTTAGCATAAAACTTCTAGAAACCACGCTGACGACGCCGAAAAGGCAAAAACATGTCCGTATGTTAGCGTTTTATGTCTCACATGTCTTTCTCGTATATTGATTTCACCAATACCATAAGAAAGCTGTATTTCCAGCGTTTTCTTACCTTGGTGTTATTTTCTAGGCATTCTTTTAGATGTCATTCATAGGATGTTATGCTTTCACGTTTTAAGATGGTAGTTTTGAGTAAATGAAGAGAAGAGATCTGCAACAAATATATACATAAATTGATGACAAATGCAAAAGGATTGTTTCTTCTTGCTTGAGCATATATTGTTTTCTAAACCACGTATTAACTCTATATTCAAGACACCATTGACGAGGACTAATTTTCTGAAGCGGGTTCTAAGATACACACTTTCTCGAGTCGGAAATAATAGATGGGAATATCTTGTGGTAGCGTGAACCTGGATCTTGCCGCGGAGAATGCTTTTGAACGTCGTGCTTTCGTAACGTACTGTAATGCGTAGGAATTACTTACCATTTGCACACATATATCATACACGCAGACATACTTACACATATACGCACACTTACACATATACGCACACATACTCACAAACACACACACTATACTTGCATATATCTACATTTGATGTCGATATATACAATACCGTTTTCTTTGAAGATAACATTTACTTATCTACGAGGCTTGTCAGGAAACTAACTATCGTTTCGTTCTACCACCACCGCAGCGGTATGGTAGTGCCTCTGTTTCACAGTATTTCCGCCGACGCCATTATCGCTGGATTGCGTTGCGTTTATATCTATTGGTGATCGTTCAAAATATTTAAGATAAATTTCTGAGTCCACAGACTGTGAAGAGCGTTTTGTAATACGCTTTTTTTTAACGCAAGGGATATTAAGGCCAGCCGAAATTCATCGTCAACTTGTAGAGATTAGTGAATATGTAAGGATAGAATAGGGTGAGAAAAAGGAGTCAATGATGGACAAATCAATATTGATGATGAAGCACGGAGTGGGCTACCTTCTTTGGTTGAAAAAGTCAGAAGAGAGAAAATTTTTGAAAACACACGGTTGACAATAAGCATGCTTAGCGGTAAATTTCAACAAACTTCAAAAAAGTCTTTCGTATGAGGTCACAAATCGCTTAAATTATCAGAAAATATGTTCCCGTTGAGTTCCGAAAATGCTTGGGATTGTTCTGAAAATAAAGCGACTTGGTAGTGCTTTGACATTTCTTATCCGGTACAGTATTGAGGTAGATGAGTTCTTAAACAGAATTGTGCCCGGTGATCAAACTTTGGTTTGTCATGTCCCTCCAGAATAAAAACAACAGTCGATGGAGTGGAGGCACTCACAATACCCCAAAGTGCAAAAGCTGAGAACAACGTTATCAGCATGCAAAATAATGTGCGCTGTGTTCTGGGATAGACATTCTGTTTATGGAGTTCCTTTGCAGAGGTGAAACTATCGATGCGCAACGATATTGTAAAACATTGAGAAATCTTTGGCGTGAAATTCAAAACAAAAGACGTGGATGGCTCAGTCAAGGCATTCTGTTGCTTATTGACAACGCACGTCGCCATTCTGCTAGTATCATACAAAACCTTATCGAACAATTCGATTGGAAGCGCGTATTCTTAAGATCAGCTTCAAATTTACATATAAAATAGTTTACCTCAAAAGGGTATTATTCATTGCGGTTCTCTCAATTTGTTGATTGATAGTGTTATTAATCTGGAAAAAGCTGTGTTAGGTAAAGTCTCGCCAAAGAAATTAAACAAACAACTTCCTCGTTATCCATTTGGCTATCCAACAAAAGTTTTTAAAAATATAATATATCATAAAAAACAGTAAACTTACACTGAACGGGACTAAAACTTTCTTGTCAACTACTACGTTGTTAACTTTCTCAATGAACCCGTATGAATTTTTTACTATCAAATCAGGTGTCTCTTTTGATAAGTGGTTAAATTTCACAGTATATATTAAAATCACACTCTAATTTTTTTTTGGGTATACGTCACTAACATATTTGAACAATTTAGAGATTATCAAGCAAAAAGTTGTTTTTAATCACTGCAGTTATTGCATTATATCGATGATGAAAATGAGATTTCTCAGATTTCGGCAATCTATAAATATTAAGTAAATTAACACCAGAGTATTTATATCATCACAGGTCCAGAATGTAGGCTGTGCCAGTCACTATATTTGCTACTGGAATTTCATTAGCGGTAAGAGATAGATAATTAGATTAAATAAAACAAAATATACTTCACGTCAAGACCTACTTTCCTAAATAAATAAAAAATTAAAAGAAAACTGATCAGTACGTGCACTTTACGAAAAAGAATAGTAATCGACTTTTTAAATTATATAGTTCTTACAAAAACTGGCAACATAGTAATTTGGCATTGTGGACCTTCATTTTTACGCAACTTAACTTCTAGGTAACGATTTTATATTAAATACAAATCAGGGATGGCTTCGGCTGCATGATAAAGAGCATAATTTGCTGATTTCAATAATAAGCAACATATTGTATTTATTTAATAAAGTTACTGCTGTAAACAAAATAAATATTGTAAATTCTTATGCGTGCGGGGAGATAGCACCTAACTAACAAAACAATAAATAATTGTATTTGTTAGATTGATATGCAAATAGGCCATTTTTGTTTTATCTAGTATTGTTATTTTGTTTGTTTTCTTTTCTGTGTTGATTCACATTATTTTTTGTTTGTTGGTTCACTTAGTGTATACCATTTTATGGAGAAACGCAATAATAAGGAGAAACATTATAGACATAGTCTGAGCAAAGTCAACGATGGGGAGGTATCTACACTGTAGGCTATAACGATCGTATAGAAGGGCAACAGTGAACTACTGCGTGCGGTGAATGGCTGATAGACTGATTGTAAGGAAATATTGCAGCGAGAAAAAAATAACGAAAGACGCGCATGCGTATTATAACCGTTGACTCCGCTCAAATTATATCTGTATACTCCACCGTCAGATATTGGCTCATAAAAATTCAGGATATTCAGTTATTTCCAGATCAATGGCAACCACATAAAAATAAGACCAATGAAATATATTTATTTCAAGAAAAGTTTTCTGGAAGAGAAAGATCAATCATTAAATCAGTAAAAGTTTTGGAACCTTTTTTTGAAAAGAATGAAGTAGATATAAAACGTTTGAATGAAATATAGTTCTGTAATACATAAAATTAGACTTATTTTAACGAAGGTTGTCAAAAACTGAATGAAAAATACCTTTTGAATTTAAATTTGTACATATTCGAAAGTATTTGTTATAACATTTAATGGAATTTAATTTTTGCAAAATTATATTTTAAATTTATTGCAAATAGGCCTCGCGAACCTGTTTAAAATTATACTCATGGAATACACTTCTTATATGTTACATATATGATAATGTACATCTATATTTTAATGAATTCCTTGCTGTTACTTGCAATATCCCGCGATAATCGCATTTACATTCGGTTTGTTATCTATATACGACGATTATAACACGTACACGCTTATGTTCGAAGTGAAATTATACGAACAAACAATGCGGTATTAATGGAACAAAAAGGATTAAAGGGGTTTCGGAACTACTTATTCTTTGATAGGAACTAAACAACTGAAATATGGACATTGTATCGTATACCTACATCTACATACATATTCATCTACAAGTATATGTATGATTTGTCATAATTTGAGCTCGTCTAGAAATAGGCTGTTCTTCAGGAAACCGTCGGACCGTGAAATTAAGTGCTACTTGCAATGGATTCCGAGCTAAACTCTCCTCCGCTTCTCTTTCGCACACTAACCGTTCCATCTCTATTCCTTTCGACCGAATCGAACCGAAGTATATCACTAAGCGTATTGTTCAGGCTTGGCTAGTACACGTTACACCATTTTAAGCTCCATATGCGAGTCCTCCTTTCTATCTATATCTATCTATATCTGTACGTATTATATGACCTTTTATGTGTCCCTTCTATATACGTACATACGTATTACCTACAGATTTATGTCGCTGAATGATGGCTTTATAAAACGTAATCGGCGACAGTATTTCATTTTATAGGATATTATACATGTATGACCTATTCGAAGCAAACCGAGCGAAACTCATGACATAATGCAAAGGTTACCGATGACCCGATGTATCTCAAAGAATATATATACTCATGTAAATAAATAAGATGCACCATGTAAACAAGTCACGATCTTCAAATATCGTATTGGTTAATGGTGAATATTGGGATTTTCCTTTAAATAATCTGATAACTAAAAGTAAAAGGAGGTATATGATGATAAAGGTTACTCTTTCTATCGCTTCTATCAAGGTACTATAACGTAAAACTATTTTTTAGAATATCCATATTTGTAAGGTTAATCGTTGCAAATATAATCAATTAATTAAAAATTGCTAAAGTTCTTGGAACCTTATATTACGAGGGCGACCTGAAATGTTTCCGGAATCGGCAAGAGATGGCGCACGAAGGTTGAAGTGGTTTCGTTGGTCGGCAAGGGTAACCTGTTTTATGGCAACTGTCAAAATTTCAGACGTCTACTGTCAATAGTTGTTGTTTAAGTCTGTGTTTTGTGCAGTATGTTAGGCAGTTTCGCAAAAATGGATAAAATCGAATTTCGTGCAATGATAAAACACTTCTGGATGACTGAGAAAACGGCCACGGAAACTCGAAATATTTTGCTAGAGGTTCATGGTGGATGTACTCCATCATTTTGACCATCAGCTTCTGGGTGAGCGAGTTCAAACGTGGTCGCACAAGCATAAGTGACGCAGTGGACGTCCAAAAATCGCTACCAACGATGAAATGGTTATTTTAAATATCCGGAATATTTTATTATAAATTCTATAACGTTTTAATTATAAATAAAGGCATATTGCATAAAACCAAAATAGTCATATACAAAACCATATAATATGTAATGTTTTTATAATTCGAAGCAAAATCACTTATTGAGGGCAAATCTTATGAACGCCCTATGCTTGCAGTAATAACAAGTTCTTCTATTGTATATCCTCTACAATACAATTTCGATTAACAACAGCTGTTATATCTTATTGTCTTTCGCAGTGGTGTTTTGGTTTAAATTGCAATGGTACGGAAGTAACCTCAAAATTGTACGATCAATTTCTGCCATCATCTCTTCAATCAGATAGGGTACTGAATAATAATTCAGTACCCTATGTGAGCCAGTAGCCCCAAGTAATAACTTGGGGCTGGTGGCTCATTACCTTGCGCGCTGCGCTATCACTCTAGAGGGGGCTCGGGTTCGAACACCGACAATATTACTTAGGGTTAAAGTTTTTTGTGGCTCTCCTTACTTCATGGCGGATTCTGAGAACGTAATGATAATAATAACTAAGAGGTCTTATGATGCATTCCAGGTGCAGGCGTAATAATAACTCATATCAGTCTCAGGGTCTCGAGTTTGAAAATTGAGGTTTAGTGTGCCTTTCTGCATTCCACGGTGAATGTTGAAGGCGAATATCTTAACGCTCACCACGGACATAGGCATAATAATAATGCATGGCCCACAGATGTCTCTTGGAATTAGCGAAAGCTGTTGGGGGATGTGAAGTCGTTGATTAGTATGATTAGTATTATCAAAAAACGAAAAATTCTATAAAATCAAGCGCATTTCATAATAGACTATGCTAAACCATACACATTGCACCTTTTTTAAAGTTTCGCAAAGGACAAAAAAATCTCATTAAATCCTAAGACTTAGTTCTGGAAATTTCAGCAACGCAAATTTTCACTTCGTTTGCAACGTCGACATTTCTAACAAATTAGCGCATTTTAAATATGATTCAGATTATATGTTTAATGAAGCATAAATACGCGCAGTTATATGCATATACGCTTGTCTGTCCAGTTTCATGCACAGCATGATACTTCATTAAAAAAATAATTCCCAACCTCTTCGGTTTGCGAGATAGGATAGAAATCCCACATTTTTCTAAAAAAAAGGAAACAAGAAAAACAACACGGCCAAGCGTTCTCGTTTAGACATGTTCATCTTGTATAATCCTGATTCGTTGCAAGCAGACGCATATACAGACACAGTTGGATGGGCGGTAACTGAAATCCATAGCATTCACAAATTCGATTACAAACCGTCCGTGAATTTTGTAAATTTGACGGCGGCGGTGAACATCCATTCTGCGCAATACCGCGAACACGTTTGAATAGGAATCTCGCGTATTGTTTTTCGCTTGGACGCAGCTTTACTTCATTGTTTCTTGTTGTATGTCGCAAGACGTATGGAACTCAAAGCGAAAAAAACACGCTTTAAAAACATTGTACAAAAAGTAATTACTCGGAATTTTATATTATTATAGGCCACGTTAGAATTGCAATATATTTTCTACGGTCCTAAGCCGCTTTCTTTGGGAAATAACACAGAATGCGAATGATATGTATATATAAAAGATGTTGCAATTTGAGAGTATTTTTAAAATTCCATACTAGAATTCTGCATGCTATTTGACAGATGAACAGAAACATTGGGATTAATAAATATGCAAACAACAACGCGTGTTTAAAAATTATTTTAACTTTGGTAGAGCTCATGTAGAAGAAAATTTCGTACAGAATATGATAAAGAAAATTTTCCATCACATGAAACCATTTGTATAATTGTTACAAAATTTAAGGAAATTATGGGGCGACAATTAACGTATGAAATGGCTTAGTAAGAAAAGAAGACGATTAACGGCTCCTGACATTGAGGCGGAAATGAATCGCGCTAGATATTAAGATTTAGTGCTAGAAGATCGCCGTTTGAAAGCAAAGGAATTAGCAATGATAACAAACATATTGCCGAATTCTGAATGACCATTTAGGTATGAATAAAATTAGTGCACGATTGGTACCGCGACTTCTCTCTGCTCTCCAACGTTGAGTCGAATGCGCGCGATTGTGTTTAAACATGTATGTAGACGACCCAAAACCGATTTTGGAGTTCATTGTCACAGTGGATGAAAAAATGGTTCTGTTTTACGATCCATTATCAAAAAGAGAGTCCATGGAATGGTGGCGACCGGGTGAACCGATATTCTGGGATTATGAGGGCATTTTGTTAATTGACTTTAAAGAGAGCGCAATACAACTATGAACGGCACATGCGTCTTTATTGCATACGTTAAGGGACAGTATTCGCGCAAAACGTGGAAAATTGACGAAATGTGTGCGATTATTACAATACAATGCTCCTGTCCATACTGCCGCTGTTTCACTAGCTGCCATTCACAAATGTGGCTTTCAAGATATGGCTCCTTGTGATTTTTATTTGTTTTCTGATTTAAAAAAAAGACATTACGGGACACGTCGTCCTTAAAACGACTTTAAGGACGACGGTGAGTTGCAAGCAGCTGTTATAGAACATTTTGACGGAAAAACTTCGCACGTGCACTGCATGCACGAATTAAATGAAGATTATTAGATGATCCTTGCTTTATTACTACATTTTATTAAAACATGTCTACTGAAAACTGTTAAATATTTGAAGCTTGTGTAATTCCTGAAAACTTGTTACTCGAAAAAAGTTATAATAATTATTGCGTATGTCCGGATGTCTTACGACAGAAGCATAACCTAATTTTGGATGTACGATTTAAACCATATTTACAATTTTTTTAACCATCGGGTAACATTTTATCGTCTCTGGTTTTACCAGATATTTTACAAGTTAAAACGGAAATTTTCCTCCCTTATGCGATGTTGGCTTTTCCGTGTCCGCTAACGTGCATTGTTTCGGTTGAATAATCCGTTATTTCTAAATCGTAACTCGTTACAAATCGACCCTACTGCAAAACTGCAACCTTCGTTCAATGTCGTTTTCATGTAAATGCAGGTGGATAGCGTTTTATACGATCGATATTTGCGCTTTCGCAATATTTTTCTTATTTTGCCTTTTGAAGGTCCGCATTCATGCTGTATATCTCGGACTGAAGATATTGGTTTGAATGCAAAGCACACAAGGACCATTGTACTCTCTTCGTCATTTACGTCTATTTTCCAATTACGATTTTCGATTCTAAGTTTAATTTCTAGTCGCACGAAATAATTTAGACTAGGAACTCTGGTATTTTTTTCCGCTCTATTTTTGCATCATTAACCATGAACTAGTAGCATGGCCATCGACGACTAAAAATTGTGTACTTATAATAAAACAGTTTCATCATGAATATGTACTAGCAAAAGACATATTGTTAGTAATTAGTACTAAGAACCGCTACATTGAAGAAGGAAAACAAACTATAAAAACATAGAAAACATACGAAAAGAAAACAGGAACAAAGCCCAATATGAACAGGAAACTCGAAATTGGCCATCAAACTACTAGAAAATGTATACATAGCGTTAAAAATATCTTGATACATCCTAGACATTTAACAAACAATTATGTTTCAGTCATGGCTACCCCATTTTTCATGCTAAGCGTCTTACGCTACCGGGTTACATGGATAACAGTAATGTGCCTACGATTTCTTAAATTTTTATTTACCCAAACAGAATGAATACGAGTATAAAGTGTTTGTAATAAATAAGTAAGGTATCGTTGGAATAATTACGAGATTTATCTATGAATTTATGGATTACCTATAATGCTCTATTTAAAAAAATAGAATTTCTTGGGAGAAATTGTCAGAGAGCTTTCTGGTTTTGTAGCTTTCATAAGACATAGAGGAGCATCACACTTATGCTCGTCCACCAATACTTTGTCCAGCGATAATTGTTTTAGCATGGTTACGGCCTTCGAATGGAAGACAAAAACTTGAATTTGATAACCAACATTGACGGAAAGCATATTTTCTGCAATTAAAAATTACATAGAATCCGAAAATGCACAAAAGACTTTTTACGATATTAGGATATTAAACTTGATGACATTTGCGGCAAAACCGAAAGTAGCAAACGGTTTACTAAATGGATAATAAAACTGCAAATATAGTCCAAGTCACACAAACCAAACTTCAATAAGAGTCCTGTAAATAAAAAGAGTGCAAGGTTGTACCTACATTACAGCACAAGATTACAAAGTCTGTGTTTAAAAAATGTTGGGTGGTGTTTTAGTTGTCCTAGAACTTATTTTGTGATGTAGCATCAAACTATCTAAGTAAAGCCAACTAGGATAATAGGAACATTTAATACAAATAATCGTTCCTTCCTTCTCTCAAATTTGGGTCAACCCGATAATGATACTGCTCATATGGTACTCTATTTGCGTTGGTTGATTGTAACAACAGGACAAAGACCACTCACTACCACTTTGTTGTAAATGCTGATTTACATGCAATACCAAGAGCGAGGTATTCCTCATGCGCCCCATTTCTATACACACATTACGGATGATAATAATGTCTACGAGGGTAACGTTCGCGACGGGATGCGTTTCACCTCATCTGCGAACTGATATTAGGGAGCACATAACGCGTTAGGAAATTTAATGCCGAAACGTGTAATGAAGTGATGCTCGATACGTATATACAACGCTTGTAAGCGTATCATATGAAAATCGTGTACCGTATTGGCTGTAAAGCGTTTAAACATAATTATTTGCCTAACTGTTAATTACGATCAATACTGAAAAATTACTAGAAAATATTATCCACGTTAAAATATCGTTAACATTTTACCTCTAAGTATTCAAAAATTAAAAAAAAATATATAGGAAATAATTTGTACATACATTTTGCAAGGTGTCCATATTAGAAAAGCCTTATAACTAGAGACCGGATTATATGCAAAGGGCATATATTTTATTTTATTTATTTATTATATTTTACGTCTATATGTAGATGTATTACACTGATTAAAGTTAATTAGCGTTAATTAACTGTATAACGACAATAGTAATCCACAGGATTAGGAAATGCTTGTACAACAAATTCTGCAACATATGAGAATGACGTTGACTTGTAACTGTAATTGTTATTTTATTCCCTTCAAAGAAGTATGACCCTATAATGAAATGGGATATGAATCCTCATTATCCAACAACCTTATAATTATATCGTTCTTGCTGAGTAAAATGGGGATAATTTATAGACCAAATTTTACAATTTAATACAATAATTCAATTGCAAATCCCCTTCATCAGCCCATAAAATGTTGTCACACGTTTGCGGGTTCATTTGAATTTTTGCTAGGACTGCCAAAACAAAATCATACCTAATTCGATTATTATATTAAACACTACAAAATATCAAATTTAAGAGAAGAAATTGACAATATTCACGAAGAATTAGTGATGACTATCTAAAAAACACAAAATGTATCAACTTATGAAATTGTGCTAATTGCATTAAATCAATGCACTATCTTATTTTCTTGGAATTGAATAGCGACGTGTTGCACCCTATAATTATTCTTGATGTTTATTCTCTTTCATTAATTCCCTTGCTGTCTTTAATATTCTGTTAGTACTTGCGTATCCTCCACATACATACGCTATCACTCATAAAACAATACATCTTTAGTAACAGAAAATATATGCATTTATTGGACACAATATTAAAACATAGGAGATTATATTATAAAAAATGCGTAAGTTATTATACATACACAGCTAAACGAGAGCTTCGTAAAAGAATTTACCTTTGTGTTCGTTTTTAAAATTTCTGCTTCATTGAGTCTTTTCTTCACTGACGTATTTTTCTATCTAGTTCGTTTCACAGTTTCTCTACGTGATTGAAGTCTGATGATTGCTAACTATACTAGGGGTTCCCAAAGTATACTATATTTCTGATGTTTCTCTTTTTACTATACAGAGTTCTTGTAAAGGTTCAAAGACATTTTCGTTAGCTTTTGCTCTTCGACCACGTTTGTCCTTATATTTTTGCTTTTTATAATATTCTTTACAGGATTTGTAGTTTCTAGACTTCTGCTCAGTAGTTTCGAGAATTTGCTTGTATTTCTTATAACGTGTATTTTACGCATCAATGGGCGATTGGTTGAACCAACGATATATATTTTAGAAGCGATGTGAATGAAAAATGACTGTGTGTCGGTAAAATAATAATTATTAAAATTATTGATATTTCTTATAAAGTATATTTTAAAATATTGATATACACAGTCTGGCAATTAAGTAACGGAACTTTTTATATATACGAGTAGAATGTAATATTATAGTTGAATATTTCTTTTATTTGAAATATGTTCTTATAAGCTCAATACAGCTGGTGACTAATGCATGCATCGGGTTGTATGATGTTTCTCAATACCTATCTGACGGCTGCTTGAAAGGCTGGAACATTATTATAAAAGTGTCCTTTCAGTGCAGCTTTTAGTCAAAAACTTACGAACTTTAAAGGTTTTGTTAGATGGTGCATTATCGTGCAATAAAAACGGCTGTTTTTCTGATGGATATTCGGGCATAACTCGAACAGTTCTCGACCACAAACGATATAGAACTCCTAGATAGTATTCTCCATTAATAGTAATCTTCTGGAATAAATTTCTTGTGGACAATGCCTTTTGTATCATAAAAAGTAATCAGCACTGTATTGATTCTTGACTTCTGGAAGCGCAATTTTTGTGGTTTTGACTCGCCTTTGGACTTTTATTGTGTGAATTGACGCTTGGCTTCAGGGTCATACTTAAAGCACCATGTCTCATCACCAGTTATGATAGAATCAAGAAAATCTGGGTCGTTTTCATCAGTTTGAGTAATGTCTTTACAATATGTTACACGAGCGTTTTTTTTGGTCTTCATTCAACTGATGCGGAACAAAACGTACACACACAGTTTCTCTATTGGTATTTAAGTCTTCGGCCAACATTCTCATTACGATATTCTCATCAATATCAATGATTTGTGGGATTTTTGCACCAACTCCATTTTCACCTTGCGGACGTCCAGATCTTGCATTGTTTAAATCTTCATAACTGTTTTTAAATCGCGTAAACGATTTATAAACCTTTGTACGAACATGTGCTCATAACCATACACCTTTTTCAACAGTTCGTATGTCTCAACAATTTTTTCTTTTTTAAAACAAAACTTGCACTTTGCTCCATTGCTATTCACTACATGAGCACCTAACCTACAGTCACTAAAATGCGTGTAACTGTATAAGCTATCATCCGATTTGCTCGAACAGTGCGTTTAAAGGAGGAAACCCATGTATTTCTAATGATCTACCGTTTAATACACGGCGCTTAGTACTTCTTGTAATGCTATTACTTTAATGTACTTCTATTAACCCGAAAAGTATACCCTATTTTTTCAGTTGTGTGGTTTCAAGGAAGAGGTATCGTTTATGCTCTGTTATTACTTTCTCTTCCACTAAAATTGTATCCAAATAGTTTAAGCACGTTCTCTGTTTGAATAAATTTGATGTTATTTATACCTTAGTAATTCACTGCTATGAAAATTCATGTTTTTGCTTTAAAAATAGATGATTAATTGCGTAAGATTAAATATGACTTAATAGTAAGAGGTCTCGAATAGCTGTCGGTGTGTTTTATGTTCCTTATAAGATGATTCACTATTATATTATATTTAATTCGGGAAATAAAACGTTAAAACTGCCTATAAATACCATATAAAATATATATTTAGATTGGCAGCCGAAATATGTTTGAAACAACTTCCTCCCTTCATGCGTGACACAATAATCCACGGCGGTGATTACACCGTAAATTATATGTCTACCGCCGATACGCACTGGTACAAATTAAATCGATATCAATTTTCTGAAACGCCGATTTTGAACTCAAACTGGTAGCGAGATACTTACAGAATAATGCCGGACCGGGCTCACACACATAAAATTTACATAGGTATTTGTTATGCAAAGTAACTATGCGCGTATTCCCGCAGATAACCCGGTTAAGCATCGAACAAGTTTTATTTGCTCCGATAGTAAACGAACCACTCGCATACGAACTGTACCCGATCCGGGTTAGCATAATCAGACAAAACTGTTTACTGGCACGATTTCACCGTCAATCACTTCCAACTTTAATCCAATCTAATTCTACTTACCAATATTCCATATTTTCCGATTCCTAATCTTTCTGGAAGCAGCAGTTTAACAAATCTCGTGCTCCTTTGATAGTAAATATTGAGAAGAGAAAATCTATCGTGATACTGTATTAAAGGTATACTGCAAAGTTGTGATAAATACCAACACACAGCAAAGCCAAACATTCGCTTGGTTTAAAAAAAAAGTAAGATGCAAGTGAAATAAAGAAAGGTTGTATTAATTTAGTATTTTTGGTTCTAATTTTGTGTATTTCTGGGAATTATAAAGAAAAGCTATAGCAACTTTTGTGTATAGCGAAATTATGTTAAAAGAAAGTTGCTTGCTAAAAACCAATTTAGTCAATAGTCTGCGATCGACTGCTTAATAAAAAGCTCTGGTTATATGTCAGCAGAGACATTCAGAATTATGTTGCCACAAAATGTGCCAATACGCAATTGTTTTAAGGAATTAGACAAGGTTAGTGAGCGTGCCAGTATAATTGCTGTAGACGTTAAATTATTTCAATGTTGCAAAAAGTATATGTACAAATAATAAAACAAAGAAGCATTGAGATGTATATTTTTCCTTTTACCATCCACGTAACTCCTCTTTATGAATAACATTCAAATAACTTAACTGTATATGATTCTATAAAAGCACAATTGTATATTGTCGTGATTTTCTAAATACAGTGTACCTATACAAGTGCTTAATGTTTATGACGAATCAGTATATTCTAACTGTTGAATAATATACGATAGCTAAAAACAATTCCACACTACAATTGCATAGAAAAGCTCTAGAATTAGGTCATATTGAATGTGGTAGTTGATATATATAGCTTCCATTTCCAAACCGATTTGGTCTAAAAGCTTTTAGAATATAACTTCGAAATAGTTCAAATTTATTATAAATATATTGATTATAAAGTTCCCGCGGTTATAAAATAGTTATTAAACAAATGCAGAGAGAGAGAACAATTTCTACAAAGCTTTAAAAGTAAAAGTTACCAATATCGTCATTTCATTCACAGGTATAGCAGTAAACTCCAGTCACACAAATTTATTAATTATGCGGAACGCAGCGTTTCGAGAGCACGTGGACTCTCATTGTCAACTGTGTTACCGGTCGATCATATTGTAAGGGTACTGCAATATAAGCAACGTATTAGTAATACTTTAAGAAATCTCTTAGACAATTTTAAAAATAAATCCGACATGAACCAAGAGTTGCATGATTATACCAAAGTTTTATTGAACAAGCAAGGTTTGAAGGACATATAACACATTTTGGTTTTGATAAATCAGTTATTTAGGGCACATCGTGAAATCCTTGGCAATATCTAACTAGAAAATCCCAAGTTACTTAAAAATGTAAACTATTTTGGAGAGTTAAACGCGTACTAAGTCGTTTTCATAAAAAGAAACCCAAATTTATTTAATAAACAACTACCTGGAATTGCACATTCGAGTTTGAGTATATTTAGGACAATTTAGTTACTGGTAGTTGGAAATTAATTGAAATTAGTTGGAATTTTTAGGGTATGCGCAGGAAACATGCGGTGGTAATTTTGCACTTCATTCGGCAATTCGGTTGAGTCCACAGACTCTGGAAACGCTGTATTCCAAATATATGCTTAATTTGTATCATGTGGAGTATACGGGAATACTTGTATAATATTCAATATATATTCATATAAGTAGTAGCAACATATCTCTATAGTTCACAAGGTTAGAACTAAACAGACGAAATATATTGGTGGTAGTGTGAGCTATATGTTATTATTATAAAATTGTTGATAGTCTCTAATAGAAAATGTCTCCTTAATTATAGTTGAAACGACAACTCTATTTTATCTTTGTCACTACCCTTTGTGATCAAATATAATTATTAAATATTACATTGTAAATAAACACTTGCTGAGCTTCTATTGCTTTAGAAAAACAGAGGAAAATTGAACAATGTTTGATTAAGATTATTTTAATTTCTGTGTATTGAGATGTACAAATTAAGCATTTGGATATACAAAATCTGTATATCAGTTGGCATCCCACTCGTATCTACGTTAATTCTATCAGTGCTTTACAATGATCTCACAGTGTATTACTTTGTCGATAATAACACCACTTAAAAGTTTGACAGGCTTCATACTTCAGCACATAGTAGCATACACACGTATCGTGCTAACTTTCCTTTAATAGTTTGTGGTGTACGCTTCTCCTCCTAAATGTTTTAATTGCTCTTTAATCACTTGTAATTGCTAGAGGCTAAAACTCGTTCCCGAAGCTAATCATATTACATGCATATTGCAGCAGTATATAGCATCCCCAAGGATATCAGAAAACAGACGCTGAAATGTACGATGGTAAACTGAGGTATGACTGATTTATAGTTTTTTTCTTTTCCTCATAAATACGGTATCCTAAGGTTTACTATTTTTAATAAGTGAACTTTAACTAGAGTCTTTCTGCTCCACAAATGTGAACAGAAACGAATTAAGTGGTATTTAAGCATTGAATAATTATTTGGTGTTACTCCGTATAGATTGCTAAAATATGAAATTTAAATTATTTATTTTGGAGGTTCTACTACTTTTGACAAAAATTAATTAACGTTGCTAATAACCTGAATCTTCTTTGCATGAAAGTATTATAAACAAGATTGTGTTTTAAGTTGATGCCCACTCCCTAGTTGATAAGTGTTCAATTGCTTAGTTATTTGGCATTTTTTTAATAGTAGTAATAGCGTTTTATTTGTCTAATGAATTAACCAATCAAAGGAGAAAGTTCTGTAATCCATACATGTAAAAAAGTAATAATTCAATTAATTTATGGAATTAAAGAAAGCATCATCGTAATAAATATTTGCGGCGCAAAACGTCACCGCAAGTAAGGAGGATTAAAGAAGCCTAGTCCTGCAAAAAGGTAATAAAAATCTTGAAACGGAGTGATATTAAAGTCTAGGAAAATTAAAAAGGCAATAAGACGAATCTATTGCAATGGATTCTATGTGTATTAAAGAAAACATTGTAATCGATACTGTGTTCGGGATAAATTCCTGTTTATTTGAATAGCGGATATAAGTAACGTGATAGAGCATATTCCAGCTAGCTGACAACCCTAAAAGTAGAGTTTTTTCAAAAATAATATATCGCCGTAACATGTTTGATACTAACACAGGAATAGAATTTAGGTGAGCAGAAATGTTTAATTGGGAATCAAACATGATGCCATGGTCTTTAATAGTGTCAACTGTCTTCAGGGCCTCACCCTTTATTATGTAAATGGAACCTGTGCTTTGCATGTATAGCCCATAAAATAGAATTTCCCGACATTGAATTTTTAAGCTGAAATTAGAACACTATTGAAAGAGTAAATATTTGAATTCTTTTGCAGATGTAAAGTATCATTCCAAGTTCTGTTGGAAGGGTAAATTTTTAAATCGTCGCCAAATGCTAGCACAGGACACAATAAACACACAAGCAGATTATTAATGCATAAAATGAATAATAGTGGTCCCAAATTTAAACGCTGTGGCACTCTGGAAGCAGGGCAAAATTTCAATGACCTATAACCATTATAAACTATAAGATTGCTTCTATTCGTTAAGAATACAAACAATTCGAATAAAATCGAATTAAATTCAAGAGAACCAGTTTCTTAAGCAACATTCCATTGTCAATACCATTGAATGTTCGACTAAGATCTGTGTATATCACATCTATTTGGCCCTGGTCATCCAGCTCTTCACAAACGGAATGCGTCAACATCATTGGATTTGTTACTATTGATTGTCAACGGAAAAATTCGTGTTGTGGAAAATGCAAATGAAAGTAGATAACATTCTCAAAGACTTTTGCAAAATTGTAAGATATTGAAATTGGCTTGCGGTTTTCCAGCTGAGATTTGCAATCTTTCTTGAGAACAAGAAAAAATGTTTATGAGATTAAGGCAATTGTAAATAAATGGGTGAGTCGATTAATTAAGTTTAGTTAGTTTTATTTTGTCTCTCGCTAAGGTGAAAACGTTTGTGTATTAGCGATTTTGCAGTAGTAAGAGGGCCTGGATTTGAATTGACAACCCAGGTGTCTGTGTCTCTCAAGCGTAGTGGCAATACATTGTCGGACGAGTTAGGTATGCTCCCGAGTCACCTATCGCCGTAGGAAAAATAGTTAACTGCCCTTCATTTTTTACCGGCGTCGAGGTAATAAACAAGGCAATGGAACACTTTGCCAACACTATTTCTACATTTAAGACTACTATGATTTATGACAAGCTGAGTAGCTTCTAATCCAGTTGTAGCACTCACCACACAAAACTGTATTCTGAGTATTGCTTTGCAAAATTTTGCTAGGGAAAGATGCGAAATACGACACTCATCGGAAATAACAGAGTATCAAGATGATAAGGCTTTAAGCAAAGGAATTAGCATATTTTTGAGAAGAAGTGAACGACCGATTTATTTCTCACATCCAGAATATATACTAAATAGTTAAAAATGTGCGTCCTGAATTCAAAACAAATAGAAACCTCAACTACCCTAAGGTGTGAAGTCTTGGACTGAGAAAAGACGTCGCTAACTCTGGCCAGGCAGTTGCTAGATAATCTTTATCCTGTAAACGCATCTCTTATGTATCATGTTTACTCATGAAGAAACAGTTACACTTTCACTTTTCTAAGAAAAATAAACAAGCTTGGTCCTGCAAAGCCGTGTACTCGAGCTAATTTTGGATTATACACTTAAGGGTTTTCTGACAATAAAATGTAAGCAAACGGTCAAAGAGCTTGAATTACTAAAGTTAAACGAATTGAATAGAAATTTAACGAAAGACTTTTATTACTCTTCTATTGAAGCAAGTATGTATACCTATTTGTTTATGATTTTTATTTATTTATATAAGGGGTAGCAAAAATGATTTCATGAAAAGCAAAATTTATTTCTAGGAATTTTGATTTGATGAAAGTGTGATTAGCAGTATTTTTGTCATCTTATTCTTAAATATATTAAGTCTACTTTATGTATTATAAATAAACTGCACAAATAAAATTTTATTTCAATTACTAAGTACACCTACGAAGCCCGTCAACTTCGCCCTGAAGATGCCATCCTCAGTGTTTGGCGAAACGTCGACATACACCTACTCAAGACCACGGCCTTCAAGCCCAGAAATACATACTGTCAATATAAACTCAGACTGCGGCCATGGAAGACCAATGATATTTATTTCTATAACGTTAATTTAGTTTCTACATGTGCGTATACTACTTTTATCACATTTCCGGTATTATAATTTCTAATTATAATTTTTTAAGTTTTCTTTTCAAACACTTTAATTGAACAAGACTATTCGACTATTTACCTTCACTGTGGTTAACTAAACTACGAATATACCTTGTTATTAAACGATCTGCATATATTTACTTATGCACCACTAAATATGATAATATCGTGCGTTTGCGGTGTTAGTCAATGATAACAACCAGCTGAATATGGTACCATAATATTTAGATGTGTGTTTTAGACTCAGTTTACCTTGCAAATATTCCAATTTTCCGTGTTAGAATGGCGGTTCTTTGTTGTATGTACACTTGAAACTCTTCGAATACTTCGAAATACTTAATATGTATATAAACATTTACCGAATACAACGATATTTACGTATCAAATTCTCTGCGAAAGTTTCGAAGATGCCATAGAATACTTTAAGGAATATGTTGTTCTTCGCAATGTAAACAAGCTACCCAGCTTAAAATGCCGAAGAACAACTTACTTTTTCATGGTAATGTACAGTTAAATCGAATAGATAGGAGTACATTCAGAAGTTGTGTTTATGACGCTTAAAAGTTCGATAAAACCGAGATTTCTGTTTTCCCAGTCACTACTTATCCTGAAGAGAACAATGATATGGTTCAGTTTCTGTTTTTGTTTTCTAAACATAGTCAAATGCTGCTAATATTGTGCTTCTCAAAAGTACCTTAGTAGAAATGAAAAGCAAGCTCTTGTAACTAGCTTTGTAAATTGAGATTTTGATAGAATTCCCTGATTGTCTACAAGACATGACCAAGCCAAGCCAAGTGAATAATATTTGTTAGTCAAATTTAAAATGTGATGTCGAACAAACATTTGGAGTAGCTCTGCGCATTACTCTGCCAGTAAAACAATTTTTTGGAAGTAGTAGACCTGCCTAATTTACAGCATTACAACAGCCTGGCGTAAATAGTAAACTGTGCATTTCTCGAATCCACATACACACACGTATTAAGCAATCTGAACTACAAGCAGTACCAAAAATTACCATCACTCCAAAAATTAAGGATACACCTATGGCAAAAATAATTTGCATCTCTTCTTTGTCTTAATCGCAAACAACATACGGTGATATACAGTCCCTGTCCACTTTATTAGGGCCACTTGCTAAAATAGCGGTTTTGTTAAAATATATAATGAAAACGTATTGTACCAGCATAAGTTTACTCAGAACTGTTTGTAGACATCGTCACAACTATATAACTAATATTTTGTAATGTCGTCTTCGGCTTTTATAGTTACTCTTATTATTTTTAACATAATGTCTATGCAAGCGTTAATGGTATGTCTAATTGTATCCTCATTTCTCCACACATCCTCAATATTTCTTACGAATTGTTCTTTTATAGTATTTGTTCTCGAATACACACATGATTTTAGAATACACCAACGTTCTCAATTGCATTGAGGTAGGGAAAATTTCCCGGACAAGGTAACACTGGCAAAGCGTGCGTCTCCAAAAAATTTTGGATGGATTTGGTCATGTGGCATGGTGCCTGATCGCGCATGAATGTGTAAAGGCCTTCATTCGTATCTATCATTGATATATGCCATCAAAACATCCTCCAATACACACTTATATTGGTGTTGATTCATGGTGCCTTGGCAAAAATACAGTGGTCCAGGCCCTTCGACTGATATATAGGACCTAGGGTATGGTTCTGACGGAGGGTATTTAATCGTTTTTACTACACTAGCTTCACCAAACCGTTTAGATGAACATCGTCTAACAAATTGAAATCTTTCGGTCATGGCTTATAATTTTGGCTCTTCGCTGAATACGATCTTTAACGAAAAGACATTGTTCAGGCAAAAAAATTTTGCTTGATTTACATATTCATTTAAGTTATTTTTTCTTACCTTTCGTCAATCTTCAATTGTGTAATGTTGATGATTTTTCCCCATTCATAACGTGCTCGCTTGTTCAGCGGTGTTTATCTTGGCCTTTCCAGGGGGCGATTGCATTTTAATCGGGCTTCGTGCAATCATTTACGTACTGTACGCGTGGATATTTGCACTGCTTATTGAGACATTACATTTCCTATTTCTTTGGTGGATAAATCTCGCTTTTCAGTTGCTGGTTGCGAGATACATCGATCATCTCGATTAGTAGTGAGCCTTTTCTTGTCGCAAACTGCTCTTCCCGTACTTGTAGTGAGTATCTTTTCTTCCATTAAAACGGCGATTCAGTATGCTGTTTGTAAGGATACATCTTCTTTCTTTGCAATTGTGCGCTGAGAACACACTCCTGTACCCAACAATGCCCCAATACGCAGTTTTTTCTCATTCCTTTTTTACCCATAACGAAAAAGTACAAAGCGCATACTAATAAAGTGCAACACTAACACGAAAACACAGAAAAAACGTTCCGTAAACAGATAAATATTCTTTCCACAATAGTAACTGATCCAAATAATATTCAACGAATTACTGTCTTTCAATTTTGTTTCTACCCATGTTTTATACAGTACAGAATGATTCAAGAGGGGAAAATAATAGGCAAGAAGTCATTAAGTAGCACTTTCTCAATTAGTATTTTGAGGGAACGTATTTAGATATGTATTGTAAACCCTATTCATGAATTTTATACTTGTATTTGCAAATTATCGCGTTGGAAACACACATAAGTTTAAATTTATAAAGTGGCCCTAATAAAATGGGCAGGGACTGTACATTTGTAGAGTCACTTCCGTAACTAATTTCCCTGAAAAGAAGGGAACTTGTTAGAGTAACGCAAAAAGCACGTCAACCGCAGAATTATTTAAGTAAGAAAGGATACTTACTTTAGCTTCTACGAGTGATCACTTTTGCATACTGGGATATAGAGAAGGCCAATAAGCAAATGTCAGTACTAAAAATTAACGTAAATCCAAAGTTTCAGTTCAATACGTGTAGTGTTGCCACAACGAATTGCCAAAGTTGACAAGTTAGTTGAAAAATGAAATTAAACCAAGAAGATTTTCGTGCAATAATTGTTTTAAATTTTCAAAGATAATTATCTCAAGAAGAGCTGGCTTCTGTTTTCTGCAATAAAGTACCACATAAGAAAATGGAAAACTTCTCGTTGGTATTGAGAATTTAAACGTGGACGAATTAATCTTAGTGACGATCCAAGAGCAGGCACACCAAAGGCGGCAATTACTCAGGAAAATATTGATGCTGTGCGTAAGATCATCAACGGGGATTCTAAAGACCTTAATTCAAAAAAAATCCATGAAAAATTGTGTGTAAAAGAAATAGCTTCCCGATGCACACCATGTCTGTTGACTGAAGAACAGAAAACAGCTAGGGTGAATTAATATCAAAAAACTTCAGACAGCTTTAAGGTCGGAAACGTCGAATTGTTAGACCATCCTCCGTACAGCAGTATCCCAGCGATTTCTTTACTTTACTGAGAATCAAGAACGGACTGCATCGTCAAAGGTTCCACTCATCAGAAGAGGCAATCTATGCTTTCCAAAACGCAATTTTGACTATACCAATAAACGAGTTGGTTCGAGCGCATGCAAAAATGCATTGGCCTTCGTGGCTCTATGCCAGCTCTCTATACAAAACTTAAAAGACAACCTTCGTACAATGATATTCATAGACCTCCGTTCATACAACACTTCATATAAACACAACCACATAATATCGTATCATCGCATAAAGTGGAGCTAGGTATTCCCTGAATTGCTGTGCTTTTAAATTTTATAACTATCCTTGAAGCAAATTGAAGCCGACAGGCGGAAGGCTTTTTAAGTGTAGGAAGAGTAATGGGGGAGTCATAGACGTGACGCGAATTTGTTAATGATGATAATTTACATTTAATTGTGTCATGTAAACACATCCTTTTTAAGTATTATTCATTTGTCGTTTATATGAAATGTTTACTCGATAAAATTACTAATGCCAACGGTGATTTAGTATTGATATTCATACTAATTTTAGTATTAGCATGGATGTTTGTTTACTTATTTATTTACATTCTGCTGTTTACTTAACTTTATATCTTACAAGGAAGAATGTTAGAAAATTTCAAATAATCATAAAAATCTACGCAAACCTTAGATATACAAGGACAAAAAGAGTGTATTCTAAAAAATCATACGGAATTGTTGCAATAATTTGGTGGATTATATTAAACAAATTGCTTAAAGTTTAACTGCAACTGTCTTTTCAACCACTCTTGGTTGCAACATTCTAGGCTTCCTTAAGTGTACATAAGCAGCAAATCCATATTTCGTCTCAAATTTACGAGCATCAGTGAAAATGGCTTCATCGTCAGGGCTTATTGCTAGTATTCAGTTACGACATACTCAAAGATGCCCTTTATTTCGCAAATAATACTGTAATTGTCAATGTATAGTTGAAATGATCAATTTTCATGTTGTTGTTTATATGTGGACAATTGTCATATTCTGTAGTACTTGAAAATGCTTCTACTAGTAGTAGTCTTGATTTATGTGCTCGATATCTATTAGAGTGTTGTGTATTGCACTCTCTAAATTCTTATAACATAAATAACAGTAGGTTAAATACAAATACAATAGAACGATTCTCTGTACTAAGAGTAAATATGAGGATTTGATTGGCATTTTATGCTTAATGTCTGATCAGAGCTTTGTAAAACGAATTTTTTGTTCGTGTAGAAATATATACTAGATGAGAACGTGTCGCATCTAGAGAAATAAAAATATTTTCCTGACAGGGAATGGAAGCAAAAAATCGCTAACATTTTTCAAATACCTAACCCTCACAAGACTAAAATAATTATCCGGTGCGCATACGCAAAATGTTTGCTTAACTCTACAGCTACTCCATCAGAAGGGAAACCAATATCAAATGCTCTCTAACAAAACCTCCGATCGATAATAATGCAATTACTTTATTTTTAATTTGACTTTTTATCGGTCCCCGCGGCGAATTCGACAAAGAAGCGTCGTGACAGAATAAAAAAAAGTTCCACCGCCTCGTTTGCCACAAATGAAATTAAAACGTGCGACAGCGAAGAGGACTATCTTCCTTGTCATTTCTTGCCCCGTTCTCCGCCATCATTCCTTCTTTTTGCCGCGACTCAGTATTACCCCGTAAAACGTATAATATTTCCCTTAATTAAAAAGGACGTGTAATTCCGGCGCGGCAAAAGAATCTTCTTGCGAAATTATAAAAACTTGCTTTTTCCAAGGCTGTAATGATCTTCAGATAACAAAAGAAGAAAGTTGATTTTTTGGCCAAGCTACCATGAAAATTCCAAGAAGTAAAGAAAATAAAAGCAAAACTGTTATCAACACCATGTACGTCACAATTACGCGAGGTGAATAAGAATATAAAACGTATATAGTTTAGGCATAAATATTATTACACAAGTTTAGCCTTGCAAATTGACACTTCATATTTTATCTTCTTTGTATTTTTTCGCGTTTGCTAAATGAGACCACCATTCTGAAGGATTGGGGTGATACTACACTTCATAATAAAAGAATGCAGACAAGTCAAATATTCAAAACTATACAGTAACTTCGTATCAATCGCTTGTTCATTCTGTCACGTTCTTTTCTATTGAGTATTTAAATGTTTGCGATGTGTTAATGATTTAGTTGTCCATAAATTGTTCGTTCAAAAATGCAAAGCAGTTAAGCATAAGAATTCAATAAAATACTCTAAGATAATAAAAATACTGTGAAAAGAAGAAACAAATTTCTTTAAGATTTATTTCTCGTATAATCAAAGAAGACGTAGAATTATAAGCTTTCAAAACATCTGTGAATCATTTGCTAAATAGTAAAAAATTAAGCATTTGCTGCACTCAAACCATGGTTTGACTCTCAGGAAACTTATACAAGAGATTGTCATCGAAATACTATGGTGCCATGACATTTGATCGATGAACCAGATTATGTACATAAAGGAAGTTGATCAATACATAATACTAATGATGCAGAGGGAATGATAATTTTTTTATTATTACTAATGCCAACGGTGGTTTAGTATTGATATTCATGTTAATATGGACATTAGTTTAACTGATACAGAGGAAAGTTTCCAAATTTCAACTAATCCCTAATTTAGAAGAACCATCAATAATTTTAAGGGACAATGCGCCGTATAGTGTTTTACTTGAGAAGTCTCCAAATCTAAGTTGATCCAAAGGAAACATTGCGCGGTTAAATTATAGTAGTGCCTATGAAAATACAATGAGTAAGAGTGAACTTTTCGAAATAACTAAGAGACCTAAAAAAGAGAAGGTTTATGTTATTAACGAATTGCGTCGCGCACATGGACATGAAATTTTAAGAATTCCTCCGTATCACTGCGATTTCAATCCTACTGAAATGATACGGGCACATGCGAAAAAGGTATTATAATACACATATTGGTCGAGATGGTTGCGGCGATAGACAAGATATCCGGCAAACAAATTTGGACTGCTATATACTAGACATTTGGCAAGATTGCATAATTCGCACAGACAAAATATTTAAAGAGTGGTACGAACGTGAAGCGAACGTAGAATACTTTGTTCTGGTTAATTGTGGATCAGAATATGAGAGTGAAGACACAAATTAAATATATTTTTTAATTGTCTTATCTGATTATTTCTTTCGTTATTGACATAATTTAATTTAATTTGCTTCATGTTATGTTTTGCATATCATATTGTATAGAAAACTGTGTGATATAAGTAAAATAAAGATACATTTCGTTTGATGAATCATTGGTAACGTACATTAGACTAAACACTTTTATGTTTCTTGTTTGAACTAGTTTACCTATTCAGCACCCTTTCGCAAGTACAAATGTTTTAATACACTATTATGAAAGTACTGCCAATAGAAAGGGTGACTATTTATAATCCTATTGGTTGCAATCACCATCATGATTTGTTTTTGAAATAAAGTCATTGCAAACGTGGTTGGTGCATTTGACTTTGTTTCAGACGCTGCATACGTCCATAACCAACTGTTACGTAACTGCAAAGTTTCGTGCTTTTGAGTGTAGTATTGAGTGTGTCATTCTTGCAATGATATTGCTCATATGAACACTTCAAATGAAACTAATAATCTTATTCATAGTAATTATTTTCTTTATGAGTAAGGTTGCACATTTCTTTTAAAAAATAAAACCCCGCTATTTTTACACCAGTTTCTAGTCATTTCTCTTTTCACTGTTTCATAAATGCACGCGTATGCGTATACAATATAAATATACGTGATGTAATGCTGTTGCCTGTTTCAGGTTCCGACGTGGCTAATCCCCGAGTCCTGATTAATTAGGTGAGTGTTGATGATCTCGGTCATTAGGATGATTCATGTCACCATGCGGCTTGGTAATTAGTCCGGTGCTTTCGTTCAAAACGCTCGCAACACCAGCGCTTCAGAATAACTCATTGTAAAGGTCCCCGCCGTTCCCGTCATGTTTTCTCTTCGTTCGCGCGCTATCCCTGCTTCGTATCACTTTACATTTTACCCCTATATAAATTCTTCGCAAACTTAAAGGAGATTAAAATATTTGCCGCCATCCATTTATTACTTAGCCCACTGCTTCTATTTCCGTATTCGCGTAGATGCGTTTCGGCGTACTTTAATCGCTCTAACTTAATTCTCGGTTTTTAGATCATTTAATGCGTTAGAGCCAGTCTTGCAGTAGCAGTACATTTTCGCAAGAAATATTTTCGGGTGATAATTCTAGCTATCGAGAGAGACCGAACATAATCTTCATCTCAAACCAACAAAAATACGCATCTGAAAATTAAAGAAAACTTTGGCGGCAAGTAGTCCACTCCGAACAAAAATTTTTCTCGGAGGAAGATCACATTACTGGAGTGAAAACGATCGTTAGACTTTGAGCAATTTTCAATTTTTAACGTAAGGCTATTGCCAAGTAATATTGCCAATTTAAGGAAATTGTTCTTTTTTTGATTAATCTTTTCAAACTGCTAGCTGAAATTGTTTTATATGAAAGGATAGTAAGTGCTCTGTATTCCAGTAATTGTTGTGGAATGACAATATTGTGTTGTCTAAATTACAACTAGAATACAATGATTTTTGTACAAAGTAACCGTGTTTGTTTGGAACAATCTTGAATGAAAATATAAAAGAAATATAGAACAGAACAATAGGAATTCTCAGATCAAATTAGAATATAAAAAACTAAAACAATTCTCTTCTTTAGATAAGTGAAGATCTCTTTGTCTCCAAGTATCCAGTTTTTCACTTTATTATTAAGTTCTGGTTTGGAAAATATGCCAAATTCTTTTAACTTTCTATTTGAAAAAGAAATTGTTTTCTTTTCGTTGCAGAGATTGATTTCAGTTTTGATGTAATCAATAAGCCAGTATCTCTTGATTTTCATTGCTTTCTTTGTTATTCGCTGAGGGTTTGCTTCTTTTTGCAATCCACTTGAACCTGGTACTGTAACATCAAATTCCTCATTACTGTTTCCTTGTTTAAGATAGGTTATCCGACATGTTTGTAATCCGCACGCTATTTCAAAAATTGTTATGGATTTTACCTACATTTCTGTAAAAACACTCCAAATCACTACTTAGCTAGTGCTTTACTAGATTCTGTTATTAAAAATCTACTCAACGGCAATATTTTCTACGGTACAAATTAGCACAAAACGTGGACATTTTCAAATGTTTAAAAGTCGAAGGAGCGAGTTCAGTTTTACACACTTTTCCTGTCATAGTTTGAAAGCCCTTATCTATACGTAATCCCACTATACGAACGTTGTCTTTTAAGTTTTATATATAGAGCTGGAATGAAACAGTAGACAGTTTTTGAAACCTTTATTGTTTTTCGAAGTATTCTCCACAAAGGTTATTACGCTTCAAATGCGGCAAATAAATAATTGTATACCAATCCGCAGTAACAGTTCTTCGACCTTGTAGAGGAATTGTTGCTACATGACCTGCTTTCGAGACAAATGTCGCCATCATCTACTTGGAGACATTTCGAGAAAGGATGACTGTCGACTTTTCTTCGCCTTGGAACATCCAAACAGACGATTAGCGTTTACTTTCTGGTTCGTATGAATAAATCTAAGATTCATCACCATTGAGGATGTTGTGCATACTTTTAGAGTTGAAGCTGCCTAGAGTTTCTTGACTCCAATTCAATCTAGTTGATTTTTGTTCTTCGGTCAACAGATGCTGTATCCAACGGGAACCTATTTTTTACACAAAATCTTCTGAATTGAAGTCTTCAATCTTCGTTGATGATCTTGCACATAGCATCGGCGTTCTTCTGAGTGACTGCCATTTTTAGTGTACCTGCTCTTGAATCATCGCTAAGGCTATAGTAATCCGCCCACGTTTGAATTCTCCATACCAACGAGAGTAATTGTTGACTGATGTGGTGTTTCATTATCGAAAATAGAAACCAACTCCACGAGGTATTCTTATTCAGATAATTGTCTTACAAAAAATATACAAAAACTCACGAAAATGTTATTGGTCTAATTCAATTCATTTTCAACTAACTTATCAACTTCGTTGTAAGTTTCTTGTAACTATAACACTACACGTATCGCACTAAAACTTTGGATTTAGGTTAGCTATAAATGGAGGTTCATTTTTAATATTGATATTTGGCTAGTGGCGCCTTCTATGTCTCAATATGCGCAACTTAAAAGACATCCCTCGTATAACTATCAATAAATCGTGAGAAAACAAGCCATATAACAACAGCCGTGAAGATGTTCTTAAGTTAGTGGATAAAATGTCAGTACCGGTTTCACCCTAGAAGCCAAAAAATTATATCCCGTATTTAATCCATCTAATTGCATCATTTAAGTATATTTTAAGACATTTTCAAATACTTTTCAAAATGAATCGAAAATGGGTATCATGTTCATTTCAGAACATTTGTTTAATTATTACATATGTACGTAATTAGGTAAAGCAATAACATTGCGTTTAATAACAAATTATATTGACTCCAAAGTTTATTCGATAACTGGCAAACATGTGAAACACGACGAAACCATACAAAGAGAATATGACGATATGAAATCGAATCAATACCACGCTAACAAGTTAGTTTAATTCCATGTCGCGATTTTAATTACACAAGCGACATAATATTCTCTCGTTCACATCGAAATTACGCCCCACATTTTAATATTCAATTGGCTAATAACGAGGGAAGAAATCGAATTTACGGAGCGGACTTGTACGCGCACTGCCATATCGCCGATTCGAATCACATTCGCTCCGGCCAATAAATTACCATCGGCGATAAATGCGTGATAACGTTGTGATAGGCTAGCGTATATCTGCATTATTAATTCAAAATTAATCTGTTTGTTATAACTAGATCTGGCGGTCAATTTATTTCATCCTAATAACAATTCTCCAGGCAATTACTGAGAATATGTTTTAACAATGCGCACCGGTTCCGCTCTTGAAGTCCCCATTATTGATTTGAAGGAATTTAAAGTTAAATTCTTCGTTTACGCGTGCATATATTAAAAATAAAATAGCATAAACTGGGGATAGTAGCTAGGGCTTTATGTACACTACTGTGTGGAAAAATATGTGTTTGTTCAAAATTCAAGTAAAGATTAGGTAAATTGTTATAGACGAAATAAGACTATTCAAAACACACTTATATTATATAAGGGACAATATGAAGTATGAAATGTAATGTTGAAACAAAATATAATTGCATAAACTTAAAAATGAAACAAATTCGAGTGTAACTAATAAATGGATGCATTAGATATATGATCATATGGACAAAAAATTAATACTTCGCGGTATATCGGCGCGGCATTGATTCCACCGACTTTTGACACCTGTTAATGGGAATTGGGAATTTTCGCGATTCGAAGGGTTGACTTGACTTAATTTCTTTTTGACATCATCGCATAGATGTTTAAGACAGTTCAGGTTTGGCGATTGAGTTGGCCACACCATAATATTCAGCCTATTTGCTAAAAACCAAGCTTTTGCTGCTTTGGACGTGTGTTTAGGATCATTATCCTGCTTAAACGTCCAGCGCAGCAGCATTTCGTCTTTAGCCTAAAGAAGCACAACCTTTTTCAATACTTCTACACAATGCATCTGTGTAATTCTTTTCTTTTATCCGAAAAATAGGACCTAGGCCACGCCAAGAAATACAACCCCATACCATAATATTGCTGCCTCTATGCTCCCTGTTTTTATTGTATATCGGGGAGAATATTGTTGATCTACTGGTCGTCGCACATAAGTTTTTATCCTATCCGAACCAAATCAATATATTTTTGATTCGTCTGTCCATAAAATATTGCGCGATTCCTGTGGATCCTAATCTCTATCTTCCTTTGCAAAATCTAACCTGTGTCCTGCATTACGGCGACAAAATAGTAGTACCTTTTTCGGTACACGAACATGCAAATTTTGATGCAACAGACGCCTTCTAATTGTTGAGGTATCAGTAGTAAGTTTCAAATCATTTTTGCTTGGAGGTGATAAAAGGATTTACTTTTGCTAATGCTGTTATCGCGTTATTTATTCGATCGCTGTTTTTCGTTGGTCTTCCTTTTTTTCCGGGTTTTATTTGGCATTTCACGGTATTTGTAATAATGTTTTCTGAACGCCCTAACAATTGTGTAGTAAATTTATATGTTTTGCCCTCCCCTCGCATTTTTAAAATGATTCTGTGTTCTTCTGCGGTACAATGCTTAGCTCGACCCATAATTACGATTTTATAGAATTTACAAATTTAGAATAGATTTTATAATATTGAAACTATGAAATACTTATTTATTACGACCAAATATAACGAGGAAATAATCTATTTTTGCAATAGTTATACGGCGCACCTATTTTTGCAATTGTTTACTGTCGATTGACAGAAGAAGGGTATTCTCTGGAAATATGCGGTTAATACAGAAAAGATTAGTGGAGCTTGTAAAAAATAATGTTTAATCATCTTGACGCAAGGTGCAGCTAACGCAACGATATCAATGTAGTATTAAGATGATTTTAACGCAAAAATAGCCTTAACACCTGTTATTTTACACAATAGTGTATGTATCTATTTTATTTCTTACTGCGTAACTAATATGTATTAATAAATCTGTATTTTTCTGTTACTGTCCGCAATCGCATTAAGGCAGCGGTGAATCGGGACAGGTGGCTAACTTAACTACATATCCAAACCCATCTCATATTAGCTTCACTAGCGATAAACTTTGCAACAAATGAAATGTCCGGTATTCGGGAAAATAACTATTCCAGTTATTTTTGAAAGAGGCCTCTTCGCATGTTCATCAGACCCAAAACAGCTTGCACGTCATTTGTTGAAAAACCATATTTATCTGGAACATTAGCAGAAATGCATTTGAGCACCTAATAGTTTCTCGAAGAATATTTCCCATGTAGTGGTCTTCATCCATATCATCATTTTCACCTTGTCGTAGCGGAGCCTGACCTTAACTTAGTCTCCTTGATTAAGTTTTTCCATGCCTTCGAGGTTTTCCATCTCAACTTCGCTGCTATTTTCCTTCTCCGGGGCCAGTTAAATCTAAGTGGCCTTCTTCAAAATCTGCTATAGTTACATTGTAGCTAGTTGGAACATCCAGTCGTTTCTTTCGTCTTCCCATCTGCTCATGTACACTACTTCTATGTCTCCTGAAAACTCTGTTAGATACTAATTGAGGAAACAATATCATCGTTCCTTCCTTTACATTTTCCATAGTAACTTCGACTAGTGGTTTGTTTAACACTCTTTGCCGATTAAGAGGATGTGTACTTGCATTATTGAAGCTAGACTTAATGTCATATTAACATATACGTATATATTAATCTATTATGATCTGTTTCTTTACTAAATTCGGGAGACCAAACAGTTATGGAAAAAGCATCCATTATAGAGCCTGACCATCAAGTCGTGCTAATACAAGTTAAAAGTTTTGGTTAATAGGTTATTATTCCATTGACCAATAGTCTGTAAAACGAATTCCTCGGCTAAGTAGTAAAAGTGGTTCTTTGATTTTCACATGGAGTGTTTGGACGAGTACCCAAAGATATAAACAAAGCAATCTTGTTGATGTCACAACATCCAATTTACACAACAAAGTGTGCGGTCCGCAGAAAATATATATAGTCCAATGTAGATCTTGTTGAGATAAATCTATTGTTAGGTTTGGCAGTCCACATTTTAAGATATGATTAGCTTGTCGATCTTTATCGACAGTTTTCGTATTGCTCCATTTTAGCTGACCATTCACATTTATTGCTATTTTACTATAAACTTTAAATAGAAGTATTTTCTATTCTCTTTTTATGCCATGTATTATTTTCGTTTAAACTATTAGAATGAATGGATTGCTATGATTTAGGGCTATTTGTGTACTCCATAATTGAATTATGATTGATTTTTACCTACACAAATCCGATCCCCATTAGGTTCAAAACATAGTAGCAGGATAGCAGGCCAAATCTAAGTAGGTTTGAGTGGGTGCTT
The DNA here is from genome assembly GCA_023509865.1 of Trypoxylus dichotomus. Taxonomy (NCBI): domain Eukaryota; kingdom Metazoa; phylum Arthropoda; class Insecta; order Coleoptera; family Scarabaeidae; genus Trypoxylus; species Trypoxylus dichotomus. Next base: position 37,147,406 of record CM042074.1, on the reverse strand, counting down.
CAACATTGCACTTTTCTGCATGTGCATTTTATAATAGATCTTACCTCAACAATCAGTGCGTATTTTAAAATAATGCTAAATATCATAAAAAAACAATTACAATATTATTAAGAGCTGTCAAACGTATAACCTATCATAAAATGCCCTGGGGTATAGTGTATATCCCTTTAACTTGGTTTCAAAGAATAAAACGAAATATATAACTAATACACTTTATTGTTTGTACGTAGAAGGGACAATGGAAGACTTGTTGTCATTTCTTGCACGTTGGATATCGTAAAACCGTATAACCTATATCAAAAATTAATAGTATTTTTATGCAGTCATAAATTATAAGCTAATATAACACGTTCAAAATAGTAACGATGTTATGGGTCAAATATGTTCCGGACCGTAAAAATTATATTGCTGGTTATATTGGACTTTCAGCGAAACTTTATTGCAGTGACAGTATTAATAATTAATTACAAGTAATTTTCACTCGAAGTTTAAATCTATAATTTCAAGAGTACGTTTTATGCACATGACATAAACTTAAGTAGAATGTTTCAAAAATATTACTTTATTTACATGAACCTATGTGCCTGGTGGTAATGTATAGATATCGCTAAAAGTTTAGCACTTCTGGGAACTATTAATTCTTTAACAAGATTTCTTCCTCTCTTTTATGTCTATTCGCGAGAATAAATGTTCTCTTATATATATTTAATATAATATTGGTATCGCTTAAAGGTAACTGAGCGAATATAGTAGTTTAAGTGGGAAGAACAGTCACATCTTTGTGTTCAAGTAGCTGTTTATCTGTTCAATCTCTGCTGTCACGTTCTCAATTTTTGTTTACATTAAATCGGTATTTCATAGTCAATTAAACTCTTAAGAAATTGTGCGTCTAAATGTCCATTATAAATTGGGTTGATGACTAACGACATACATTTTTAGAAAATACCTACATTTTAAAACACAATCAACCAGATCCCTTCTATATCTACAAAAACCGAGGGTTATAAAATCACGAGTTAAATGTAATGGACAAACATTGATTTTGTATCACTAAAATTGATTCCTACAAAGAAAAGAAAATTGTAAATTACAGTTAAGAGGAATCACTAATTGTTTGCAAAATACGGTAAATATTACAATGCCTTTCACTCAATAGTCTCCAATATGATCGATTATCCTGCGCGACGCTCGAAACTGTCTATCTACTGTAGAACTCCAATTGGTTAGAGACCATTCTTTTAAAGAACTGCCGCAAAACCCTCAACTCACAAGAGCAAATCCAATTATATTACAATTAGAAATCAAATTATTTTCTGTGATGATGGCGGGCACAATCGTGACAAAACGGCTCGGCCCTCTTTGTTCTTCCGAAGTCGTGAAACGTAAATTTGCAGCGACTCCATAAAATTGAATTACGGTACGCGAATTAAAACAATTCCAATGTAGAGGAGATGGAACAGTTTGCAGTATGGGATGTGGGAGCGATAGAGACGCACCGAGAGAGCAGAAGCCCGAAAAGCAACAATCCGCAATTTAATATCGAAAAGCCACGTCATGCACACTTCAATTGTAATAATTATTGCGCGTCGGAGCTTTCTGCCAAGCGCGGGTATCCTCATCCGGCGCCAGTCACCGCCTTCTCTCTGCGCCTCTTTTAATTCCTTTGTTCCATCCTGGTAATTGAAATAAGTGGGCACATAGAAGAGAAGCTATTATTGTTTATTACTCACATAGTCGATGTCAGCATTATTGTGTATCCACATGTAGTTTCAATGTGGCAAATTACAAAGAACAGAAAGAATTAAAGATGGAAGATTTGAGCAATTTTCCGCAGATTTTTTTACTAATACAGTTTTCTGTTTTTTGGGTGTAGTACCATAATATATATGACATACACGATATTTTCTAAAGGTAGAATATAAACTTCAATTCCCACTTTGCACCGTTTACTTAAGTTATGGCATGCATATCCTTGTAGATTAGTATAGAAACACCACTGACATACATACTAATGTACGAGGTTAGAACGAAAAGTCAGATACCTTTCATCACTACGTTCACAATTTTATGCCGGTCTGACAGCTAGTTTTGTTTTGACGGCATAATTGAAGGAAATTGAATTCCTTGAATTGACTAGACGTTATTTCTTTTTGTAGAAAAACCGCTACGCAAACTGAAGAGAATTTGAAACGAGTATTGCGGAGACTCTGAACCTTCATATTTAATGGTTCATAAGCGGTTTACGGAGTTTCGACGGTTGGATGGAACCATTTGAGTTTGTTAAAATACTTTTATATCGTCATACGATAAGTTTAGCGTTAGATGTAACGCCTTCAATGGTGCCCCACCAATTCCTGAAAACTAAATGCTCCAAATAAAGCAATCGAATTGAATCGAAAAAACGACGAAGAACCTCCCACATCAATAAGCGATGAAGAAACTAGAAAAGTAGTTAGCAAACTAAAACTAGGAAGGCGGTGGGGACGGTGGAATCACGACTGAAATGATAAAATATATGGGAGACAAAGGTAAAAAGGAATTACTTGACCTTTTAAACAACACAATAACAAAAAAGAAATACCTTAGGAATGGAGTATGTGAATAATTATGCCGATACACAAAAAAGGAGACACTAAGGAATGTGTGACTACAGAAGAATAACATTAACTAGCATCACAGGAAAAGTATTGACAAGAATTGTAGAAGAAAAAGACTCCGAGAAAGACTATAAACGACATTAGAAGATACTCAACATTGATTCAAAAATGAACGAAGCTCCCAGGACTTAATATTTGACAATTAGGAGAGAAACTAACAGGAAAAGGAAAGGAAATACATATATCTTTTATAGATCTTAAAAAAGCTTTTAATAGGGTAAGAAGAGAAGGTGTATGGCAGAGCCTAGAAAGGAGAGGAGTAGAGAGAGGAATGGTAGAGATGATTAAGGCATTGTATAAAAATAACAGAAACAAAGTCAGAATTTCCAACGCGGAATCAGCTGAATTCGAATCAGAATTTGCATTAAAACGGGGATGCGTATTAAGCCCATTGTTAGTCTCTATATTAATAGATGTTGTTATTAAAAACGCTAAACAAAAAGTATGAAAACAGGTAACTGGAAAATGAATGCAATTAACGTACAGAAACTAATACTTGCAAATGATATGGTATGTAATGATAGTAAGCTCAGGAAGAACCTTACAGCAAAACTTGAATATATACCAAGAAGAACTAGCAAAGATAAACATGGAGATAAACACAATGAAAACAGACACAAAACATAACATCAAAATCCAAGGAACAGCCTTGGAACAATAAAAGTTAAAATTAAGGAACAGCCATTGAAGACAACGGGAGAATAAAGAACAAAATAACTGACAGAATAGGGAAATCCGCAAAAATATATGATACATTAAGAAATACATTTTTAGATAAAACAGAAATACCAAAACAAATAAAGATAGAAGTGTATTCAAGAGAGATCATACCAACACTAACATATGGCAGCGAGTCATGGACAATCAGGAATAGAATTAAAAGCAAAGTTACAGCCATGGAAATGAGATTTCTAAGAAGAATAGAAAGAGTGATAAGGAGAGACAAAACTAGAAACACGACAATCACTAATAGGCTAAATATCAAGCCAATAGAAACAATCATAGAGGAGACACAACTGGGACGGCTTGGACATATACACAGAATGGAAGAAGATCGAATAACAAAGAGGATTATTGAAGCCAAAATCGAGAGCAAAAACAGAATAGGTAGACCCCGAAGCAACTGGAAAGGACAAATGTATAGAACATTAGAGAAAAGAAGTATGGGATGGATTGAAGCCAAACAACTGGCTCAGAACAGGAATTTGTGGAGGACAAAAATAAGAAAATGGTGGTCTGACACCGTAAGGTACAAGGTAGGTGGGATTAATAAATTATTTAGGAAGAAATGTTAATCTTTAAAGATAATTAAAATCAGGATAAGATTGTTCTCAAACGAGAAGATAAGACACGAATTCAGTTTGATATTTATAGTACCGGAAAAACATGAAATAAATCCGAATTAAGAAAGGAAATAAATCGTTACGATGTCAAAAGGGCAATTGAAATTTAATTAACCTCTCGCGCGATCTCGAATCACTGCATTCAAAGATATTGTTTTCTGAGGGAAGCGAACCCATTCGCTCCTCTCCGTTCCCGTAGTGTATTATTTTTCATTTAGTTGTTCGCGGTCTAATGAAATATCGTCAGATAATGTATGTCGATAAATGATTTAGCGCCGGATAACAGGGCCCCGTTGTGATTTAGTAGGCCAATTACTTACGAAGAGAAAAGAGCTCCTCGTCGCCGTCGCTGCTTGGATTTATCTCTCGGAAATAATAAAGCCGTTTTGGTTAAAGAAATTCAATTTGCAAGTGCGCGAGTGACATAACAACGATTCCGTCCTTGGAGAAAATTATGATCCTATTTGTTGGGTGTATACGCTCTCTGGAAATATTTTCAGTAGATCTTTCTCAGAGTACCGTGTTGCTATAAAATTTTCTTCCTCTATTTAGCATTCACTAAGGTGAAACCTCCTTCGTAAATTTTACATTACAACTTTACTATAAAATACTGATTTGGTTTCTACTAATTTTGTTACCTACTAGGATATCATTTATTCTTTCTAAGACTTAAAGAAAATGTTTCTTGGAAAGATTAATAGGTTCCTTCAATGCTTCCTCTTGAATACAAACTCTAACAAGAAAAAGGGAATGAAAAATTACTGAATTGCTGCTGTTAGCCTCCTTTTACTCCATTAAAGAATTCTTGAAGTAAAACACTTAAAACGTTTGTCTTCCTATACTTTGACCGCACAAAAATTATATACAGAACCCTTATTTGACTTTACCCACAAGCAGTACTGTATACCAAGAAGCACCTTATATACAGTAACACCTATGTTAACGGCCACTTGTGTAAAGCAACCATCTGAGGTAACAAATAGTTTCAGAGTTCTTCGAATCTACTATATGGAAATTTCCATATACGAGAACCCGTTATTTACGATCACCCTTCATCATGGGATCAATGTTTGACTATTTTACTGTGTACAAATACGGAAGGAAGATCCATTAATAATTGGAGAAAGTAAAAATCCTCACTGTTTTAAAGGTAACTATGTTAACAAATTACACTCGGAATGCGTTCCTAAGAAAAGGCATGGAAACCAACGGAACTTATGACAGGATGTCTGTATAAATTTGACAATAAAGGCAAATACAAAATGGAAAAGTGCTTCTTCTCTTGAATAACGATACGTTACACTCTAAAGTTTATGATTTTTCAAATAAATGAATGCATTCTTTGCTCTGGATGCTCTCCATATTTTAAAAATAGCTGCCGTCATGGAATACATGCCTGCAATATATGAACTTAATAATATATCACATTAGTATAGCAAGAGTATAGACAACTTCAAGGCAGTCAATCATGTGATAAAATATTTAATGTTGCTACCAAAATCACAAATTTGTTACTGATCATGCACACTATTTCGCCTAGATTCTGTACGAAAGTGTTTATGCTTTGTTTATAGTAAAATTAAGTATGCTTCATCCACATGTCACAATGCTTCAAATGAAGCCGACTTGAAATGAAAAAGACGATTTATTTTCGTTATTAATATAGTGTAAAACTGTTTCATGACTGAAATGTATACCCATAAACGAACCAGTCCGATTAAATACTTCATACTGCCCTATTGCATTGTTATAAAAAATATCAGCCCTAGCTCCAGATATCACTGTAAGCGCAGTTAACACAGTATATGTTGAATTTAGCGAAGAGTGTAATTTCTATATTGTCTTTTCATATAAATTCCGCTTCTTCAGCTATAAACCTAAATGCAATAAGTGCATATAATGCGTGTTCTTTTATAAATGTATAGAACTTTGAAATGGAATAAAACAAAGATGAATTTTTTAAATTGACATGAAATTTACTTTATTCGAAAGATAGTCTTCTGGAATTATAATTTAAATATGACTTCTGGCATATGACCGCCACGGCTGGCTCGGACGTAGCCTAATCTGGAGGTCCAATTTTCGATGACTTTTTCCAACATTTGTGGCCGTATATCGGCAATAACGCGGCAAATGTTGTCCTCCAAGTCGTCAATCGTTACGAGCTTATCGGCGTAGACTAGCGACTTCACATATCCCCACAGAAAGTAGTCTAGCGGCGTTAAATCGCACGATCTTGGAGGCCAATTCACGGATCCGAAACGTGAAACTATGCGGTTACCAAACGTTTCCTTCAATAAACCAATTGTGGTACGAGCTGTGTGACACGTTGCGCCGTCTTATTGAAACCACTGCTCCTGCACATCATGGTTGTTCAATGGATGAACGAAAAAGTTAGTCATCATGGCTCTACAGCAGTCACCATGGATTGTAACGTTCTTACCAGCATTGTTTTTAAATAAATACGGACCAATGATTCCACCAGCCTATAAAGCACACCAAACAGTCAGTTTTTCTGTATGAGTATTACCATCACTCCAAATATGGCAGTTTTGTTTATTGAAGTATACATTTAAACAAAAGTGAGCTTCATCGCTAAACAAAATTCGCTTATGAAAATCAGGATTAACGGCAATCTTGTTTTGGGTCCATTCACCGAATCTACGCCTTGCTAGGTGATCGTGTGGTTTCAATTCTTGCACGAGTTGGATTTTGTAATTCGCGCAAACCAAGATCTTTCCGCAAAATCTTCCATAATGTGGATGGACACATATCCAATTCCTGTGCACGATGGCGGATAGACTGATTCGGGTCATCCTCTACGCTGCTCTTTACAGCAGCAATGACTTCTTCTGTACGCACTGTGCGACGTCTCTGTGGATTCGTATTATCATTTAGAGTAAACGTGGTACGAAAACGTTCTATAGTTAATCGAATTAATTGCTCTGATGGACGATTATGTTAACCGTAAACTGGATGTAGTGTGCGATACATATTTCGAACAGAACCATGATTTTCAAAATAAATTTGCATAATTTGGAAGCGTTGTTCAGGCGTCAGTCTATTCATGTTGAAATGCCAAACTAAACTAAACATAAATCACTTGACAGCTGACAAAATGGCCGCCAGTTAAAAAAGTGTTGCCAACTTAAAGTTTTATACCTCCATAAAAACACGCTTTATATATACCGAAATACTATTATATTCGTTATAAATATATTTCCCAATATTTATCAGCTACAACACTTGATGAACATATAATTTCTTATGAAGCATGTAACGCTTGTAGTAACTCACGTGTTTTGGAAAGCAATCGTATTTGATTTTATTTAACGTTTTCCTTCTGTATAGCCAAAAATATACAGAACTATGTAATTTTTTTCCAGCAAACAAAAAGAGTCGATCTAAAACTGCGCATTACACACCAAACGCACTCATTGAACGTTATAAACTATTCCCTTGTTTTAATTATTTTTCATATATACAGCATGATTTTTCACCTGTTTCCATGCCCCAGAGTACGTTTACTTTACCTGGCGGAGAAGCTTATGGCATCGTTTGAAGCATAATGCATATTTATTCACACGCAAAATAAGAACGTGCATTTCGATACCGAGATTACGATTATTGTCCAAACAAATATATTCAAGACTACACTACAACACTATAAGTTTACACCATCATCCATCACCTACGCAACTTACCGGCTTTCTTATTCACACGATTGATATTGCCCAATAAATATTCGTAACCCCATACTCAACATTACTACCCCAATAAGTATTTCCAAATAATCAATCCAATCAAGAACATGCGTGACGTATGAATATTGTGTTTATGACGAATTACATGTAATATTATCTCAACACAGATAAAAACCATTGGTAACATATGTAATTGCGTTTCAATTTGCAAATAGTTGCTTAATTGTCATGCGCAATTAAAATTAATCGCAACTAACCCTTTAGCTGCACTTTGGAATTAATATTAATTGATTTTTAAAAGATGATTGAAATTGTATAGTCAAATGTTTCTTTTGGAAATTATTTCATTCATGTTAGTTTTCTTTCTTCTGTACTCTATTTCGCTTTTCTCTTTTCAGCCGTTTTCTTGTTTTGCTCGTTTGTTTTTCTAATCTCCTCTTCATCTTCTTTTCCTTCTTCATACTTATCTTTTTCAACTTCTTCCTCCCTTTACTTAATTTTTCTTTTTCGTTCCATTTTACGCATTCAGTGTATTTTTTCTCTCTTGTTTTGTAATGCATGATAATAATTTAGATATATTTTCCTTCTTCTTTGTGTTATAATAAATCTTATATAATGGGTATTAATTAGTAATAACTATTAATTAAAATTTTAATTGTAATTGTTAATTAGATGAAATATTCTCTTACTTTGGACAATTAAATAAGTAATGCTAATTGGTAGTTATAAATATATAATTGTAAATTAGTGCTCCGTCCTTCACATCTGCTAAGAATGCTCTCTATTAACGCAATTCTCGCCATGTTTTCGGGATCTGAACAACTAAGCCTCCACCATGAAACTAAAAATGTAATACACATAAAGAACAACAGCATTGCAAAATGTACTCCTGGCATTTATATTCTGTGCTTAAATGAACCATAGCCATACTAATATTAATATAATTACCATTATCTTTTCCTTTGAAGACAATATTACATTGTAAATTAGGTATTATAGTAATTCTAATATTATTTTCGATTAAATCGGCCAATACTTGCTGGATATCCATATTGAACATGGGCGAAGACGTAAAACATCATTCATCCGGATCAAGCTACACTGATAGCGAAACATGTCATATTACGTTGTATTAATATATTGGGCATATTTCTAAAATTAGGTTTTACTTCTTTTCTTTTGGGATGTTCGTGTTCCTAACACCCTAACTCTGTACAATCATTGGCATTCTAACCAACGATCAATTAATATGGATATAAACACATGAGTAGAAAATTGATATGCGTACAATATTATATCATGTTTAAAACAACTGTTTTCAAGTACTACAGAATACAATATAGAAAAGAATACCTAGAAATATAACTCCACAATAACAAACGCTAATCAAGAGCGAACAGCGTATATCTGCTCCACTAGATTTTATAATAATCATCTATTTTTAGTGCGCAAATTTGTTTCTCCCGATTTTAATCGTACTCTAGCAAAGACGACCAAGAAAACACCGCACTACAGCTAACTTATTGAGACGGAAACGACAACGAATTGCTTACTGCCCCTTTCACAAAAGCATTTACATCTGGTCCTATATAAATCCCGCTCATTCACTTGCCCTTAAGTTAATTGGTTTCGGGTAGTTTGTAATGTTGGACAACCCTACGCACTGTCAATAGGAAACCGGCCTTAGCAGTCACCTTCATCAAACGGGATTGTAACACGCTTTCGCTCTCGTAAGTAATGGAATCTATGGATACACGTATGCAACACCGGTTTGCTACATAATGATGCTGTTAATTTCTGCGACAAAAGGTCTTTTTCTTGTATTCTATATTTTACAGAAATTTTATATCCAATTCCGATGAAAAGAAAAACGGAAACTACCTGAGATTACTTTTTGTTACTTTTTTCTTGTACTCGTTAAGTCGCAAAGCTGTTAAAGTAGTGCTGCACGATATGATACCATCCATAAATTTTTAACTGCTACTGGATAGGATGTAAAGCTAGTTTCATGCGATGTCTCACTAGCGAACTATAAAATATTTTTATTACGCAATGCATCTAATTAATGGCTTATTGGTTATGATAGTCTAACTTACTCTTTACAAAATCAGAATTATATTACATAAGACAGACAAATTTATTATTACTATTAATTTGATTTGCTATTAAGATTTCTCCAGAATTTTCGTCTTGAGGTAAGCCTATATGTTGTGCATATTCAGTGACAAAAAACTGGCAAGAAAATTTTCCCAATTATATGTTTTATTTATAAATACGTAACTTGACTAAGATTTTTGTTATTATCAATGCTCTAATTTTTTAATCCTATCCAAAATAACGCCTACATCTTTAAAGAATAAAATTATCTCAACAATATTAACTTGTCCCCTATTTCATTGAGTTTGACAATTAACAATAGTGGTCATGCAATAATAAACCCGTTAAATCATCGTCTCAATTTAAGGATACACATAGTCCCCGTGTGCCGCGCATATTGGAAATACTCCGTACTACCGTGCAGTTTACTTAGCTTCATAGGGAGAGCAAGGTTTAGAAAAAAATAGCAACAATTGCGATTTATGGTCGTTTCTTTATTCTCAACACATTAAAACATCGTCTATCAACAGCAATTCAACTTAAACATTGCTTAAAAATAGTGCGTCAAATTCAATAAGAGAGAGACCAGAAGAGACTGGTTTTAAAACCTGCCACTGGACCATAATCTCAATCTCGGCATTGAAGGGCACGTCCTTATTTTGCATGTGAATTGAACAATTCAGCGATGAAGTTAACCATTGGCAAGTCGGGGTTTTATCTATAGTTACTTCTAATAGTCAGAGGGCGTGGAAAAGACAAAATTGGCGGTATGCGGATTGTACCATCTCTAAACGGTTGCTTATGACCTGACCTCATATTTGTGCTTTGACTGCCCATAGGTATGTGAAATATTTTTCAAAAAGCTGTTATTTGACTTTTCAATATGTTGATAATAGTTTCATTTTAATGAACCACGATGGTATACACACATTGTTCATATTGGGTCCCAATACTTAGATAAATATCAACATTCGAAGAATGGATTGATCACTATACTGATCGGTTCTTCATCCCAGCATGTTTACTAAAAATGCCTCGATACGAAGTAACGCACTGTTAGCATTTTTTAAGGTCGCACACAGAGTGGCGAAGTGCAAAACGTTTCTCACCATACCAGTTTCTTGACATGGTTAATATTGCGGTGCGTAAAAATTCATTTCGAAGATACTTTTGTGCAATACAGTTATATATACAAGCTGAGTACCTCGCATCTGTCTCTGCAAAGCAGTAACATGCACATTACGATACTATTGGAGAAGATTGCGACGTTTAACAAAAAGCTGCAGCTGTGAATCAGAAACATCAATGAAGATGGTAATCAGCATTGTTTCCGTGAATTGCACAAGTGTATGGCCTGTAACAAAGTCATTTTTTTATAAGACTACTGTCCTTTTTTTAAGAAGCATCTATCAAAGCTCGCTGAATCGTTTGCAAAATACTTTGAGGAAGACAATCTCGAAAAATTTACCTGCTTAAGTTCTAGTATAATCCACAACGCAGAAAGAAGAGAGTCTAGTCCTCTTACGACAACAGCCTGAAAACAAAATTTCCTCCAGAAGTGAATATCCAACTCTGAGTTCAAAAACTGTAAAGATCCTCATTCCTTTTGCGACGACATATATATCCGAAGCCGGATTTTCAGTTGTACTTCAAAAATCAATGTGGAGTGAGAAATGCGAGTGGTAGTGTCAAACCTTATTCCGCGTTCTGAAAAAATGTGTGCCAATCAGCAAGCTTACCCGTCAAATTAACTTACTTGTTGTTTATGTTTCTCACCATTTGTATTGTATTTGGTTCTTGTGATACAATTTTAACAAATGTGAGCTTCACATTGTGAGGTTTGCCTTAAGAATTGTGTTCATTTCTATTCCCGGTTTATGTTATTGTATACATGCTCTGAGAAGGAAGCCGAAACAATATTGAACCTGCGAGGGTGTCGCAGACTGATAAAGTCTGGGAACCCCTGTTCCATTCAGTGGAAATTTTGATTTTAGTACATTACGACACATTAATGACAACAGAATTACTCTACAAATTCTATGAAGAATTTAATTACGCAAATATTTTGTTTATAGAAATAGGTATTTTCACCGTAACGGTCGCGTCTCAAAGAAGCAACTGTAAATACGTACGCAATGCTGCAGGTCTATAGTTGTCCTCCCGTGTCCTCCCGAATGTTTTGTAGATTTATACTTGTTGGATAAGTTTTTCATAATGCTACTCCTAAAATTTTATAAGTTACTGGCGTTTTTGTTAAGTAGAGCCGGCACCGACGTCACTCAAAAACAAACCAAACAGGTAACTCTAGTTATTACGCTAGGGGATGCGTACTTGGAAGTTAGTCACTTTTATTACTACTATTTGTGTGAATGAAATGAACTTATCCCCGCTTATTCAGATAATGCCAACGAAAAATTATTCAATGTGCTATTTATCACTTAAACTCTGTTTGGGGTGAAAACCCAGATTTAAACACACCTTTTGAATTGTAAGCTGGTGAATCGCAACGCTCCGATACTTAATACTCCGGTACTTACTTAAAGCAATCCTGTACTATACTTAGCGAAACTTTTATGGTTCCATAAGAACATTTGAACAGAGTATCTGGTTTTTGTTGATATCTTCGGCAAACTATGCATCGAAGTTAATGCAGAACTACAAGGAAATACAAATGCAATCACATGCATTACATTTTATACAAAGACTGTATCGGTACGTCAAAACAGAAAAATTTGTGTAAGTCCACAGAATTAGACATTCTACGAAATCAGACATTACCATTCAATGTAAAAAAGCCCCTAAATATCTTCGAAAGTTAATAAAAATGCCAAGAGCTAAATTACTATTGGAGGCGGAAAAAGAAAAAACCAATTGTTATATGGAGGTTGGATTTTCAAACCAAGCCATAGCTAAGAAAACAGGAAGATCATATCATCTCGCCAACAATTTTATAAAGTTGGGCAATTCCTACGGCAAGCCTCTACTGATAATGCAACAAATGCGCAACAAGTAAAATGTAATTTACATTTATCAGTAACAAACAGACGCGTAGAACAAATTTTATGCGGTCACTAAAAAAGGTTTCAAAACCACCATTAAAAGAAGCACATGAAGAGGCAAGACTGAAATTTGCGTAAGATCTCATGAGTGGAACAACGCCATATTTTCTGATGAGAAGAATATTAAGTTGGACGGGCTTGATGGTTTCAAATATTATTGTGTGTATTGATGGCGGTAGTGTAATAGTTTGGGCGGCTTTTACCCATAATAAAATCTCATTTTATTTCTACCCGAACGAATTCTAATTCTTATAATAATAATAATTTCATATAACTTCTGGAAATGATTCTGATGGTTGTGGTGTACAATTGCCTATGCAGCATACGGATAACACGCACAAGCTAAATACTCGCATCTTTTTACGTTCGTTTATTTATTCGCCTTACGTATTTACCACATCTAATTACCTCCCAATTCTAGAGGTGAACCTGTTAACTAACACCCAGTTATTCACCAGCACTCCTCTCCCTTATTCACCCTTTTTTGAAGAATTTTGTAATTTATTGTATTCATATTTTTTTTGTTATTGCTTGTTTGTTTTTATTTTTGTTTTAAATAAACTTAGTTAAGGACACCTCCAAGCATCTTCCTTATTTTTTTCATCCTATTGGTTATCAATTAAATTGTCTCATCCGAATCTAAATTAAATCATGACTTCATCCGAACCCAATTGATGACAATTTGGTACCCAACGCGGTATTTCAAGAACCTGATCGATCAGTCTAAATTTATAACAATTTGGCTATATAGAATTAGTTAGTTGCTAGAATCACGCAAAATACCAAGAAACTTCTAGATGTGTTTCATATGTCTTCGAAAGGGATCTCTGGATGTTAATGAGTTAATATTGCCCCCAGTTACTAACTAGGACATTAAAAGATGTCTCTGCGTTTAAAGGTTTATTGACATCCAAAGAACGCACTTCATATCAGAAATTTTAGAACACCTTATAGTTATTATGTAATTCGCTATTCTCTTTCTTCCAGCTTAGAAACAGGAAATACAACAGAGAAACACACATAAGGTTTATAGGCTTTAAGATAGCTTTCGATAATGTAAACAGAAGTAAATCATGGGATACTATGAAATAACAGAGATATCCATATCATTTAATAAGAACTATACAGGATTTATACACAGACGCCAGAATTATGGTAGATATAGGAGGAAGATTAATTAGGGAAATACCAACAAACAAAGGAGTTAGATAAGGCTGCTCTGTGTCGCCAATATTATTTAACATATATATCGATGCCATTAGGAATAGGTTTAGACCACAACACCACCCGAAACTCTATCTTATATGCTGATGACAGAAAGAAAAAATCTAGCAAAACCATGAAATGACAACATCGGCAAATAAAACCAAAATCATGGCTTTCTTGGGTAAATACCCAATTATGACAAAAATAGCTATAAACGATGCTGTACTGGAACTAAGTATTTAGGCTGCAATGCATCTTATGACCGAAACAAAGATGTAGAAAGAAACTGAATGAATTCACACATATCTGTGGAACAATCAGCAAAACGTTAAGAAACAAAACAAGAAAAGATACGCAAGTAAAATTTTGCAAGCGATAGCAGTTCCGACGCTCTTATACGATAGTGAAACATGGACAACAACGATAAATAAAAAAAGGATACAGACACAAGAGATAAAATTTTTAAGAAGAGTGTAAGGTTGCACAAGATCTGATAGAACAAGAAATAGAGGTATAAGAACAGAACTAAATATTATCGACATAAATGAGAGAATAAAGTGGAAAGAACACGTAGAATGGGTGCACATGCCGAGGTTTTATGGATGTTTAGGAATAGGTGTAGGCAGACCATATAGAAGATGGGTATCGTAACAGGCAAAGTGCCTAAAATCTGAAGTAAAGGAGAAGAGGAAGAGGACTTGCACTCTTCTTATGCAGTACATTGTTTGCACATTACTCACTTTATGCTTCTCTTTGGAATATAAATTTAAACTAATTTCTAACTTTAAGGCTTTCATATTCCACATTTAAACTTAATGCCATCCTCAAATTACCAATATCTGCATCTCGTGTCCGAAGTTGTCGTGGTGGTCATTCCATAAGATCTTCCATTCTGTTATTATAATAATTTTATAGACGCATCAGTCAATGCACTTTAGCTTCAAATATTGTTACAGATGTAGATGCAACTATTTCGCGCTAATATTTTGAAATTGACAGGGTAAGGCAGTACTTTTTCGGGCGGGTTCGATATGCACTCTAGGCACCATTCTGCTCGCCACCAAAATAAAAAGAAAAAAGTTTTATATACTTCATTTGATTGCTGCTGTACTGATGTTTTTTCTAATCCTAAGCATATGGTAGTGGGTGTTTTCGTAGTTTAAAACAAACATATATGGCGTTGGTATTCCCATTTTTCATTTGTTGAACGCGTACCTAGGTATAACGATTTTATTTTTTTTCATTTTCGAAGGATATATTCTATGTATGAACAAATATGGAAGGTTGCTTTAAAAGCATGCATCATTTTCCTTACCTCGTGTCTTCAGTATAAAATGTCTGCGGTGTCGTGTATATGGATCTAGTCGTATACGTATTTATTATTCGTACATTTATTATTCATGTAAATGGAATTATGTTTTCCTTCATAATATTCTTTCATAAACACATTAGAGTTGCAAATATTTACCGAGATTTATGATGCAACCACAACGATAAACAAGGAGCGGCGGCATTTCGTACCGCACAGTTTACGTACACGATATAAGGCTTCGCATAAATGCATCTGGAACACAGATGCAGAAGCGAATTTGCACAATAAATCGATGTACAAGCGCCAATGTAAATAATTTAGCTCTCAAACTGCGAACTGATCATCGAAACGTACACAAAACCGAGTGAATATACGTCTACACATAAACACACAAACTTGAGTTTCCAAGACGGTGCGGCGTCTCTCTGGATTTGACTCAGATTCTGGTATACGTTTGCGTATGTGTATATACCTGTCGTACATTACGTTTATATGTGTAGGTATATATATATATAGATACCTAGATACATATATACATATATATGTATATATATGTATCTAGGTATGTGTTAAAGATTATCCCTTTCCAGTCACAGGAAGAACTATCTAGGGGTTAGATGTCAATATTTATACTTTGTTCTTGAGTGGGCTGGAACAGCCGCTGTCGAACGAAACGGAACAAATATTGACAATCTAGTCAACGTGCAAAAAGTCCTTAATAAAAGGACTTATTCAGCAAGAAAGTGCGGGCCGAAATTTTGAATTATTCCTCGTTTTCGCAGCATCATCCCTTTGTTGATTACATTCTGAAATTGCTTATAAATAATTGATGAGAGAAGGTTCCTTCGCTGAATTAAGAATATCAGTAAAATGGATAATAAAATTACTAATATTGAAATGAATAGTTTGGTATAAAATCACAAATTATCAATCTCGAGTTGGATGAAGGGCGCAAAAAATGTTCACAGCAATGAAAAATTTTCCAATGTTCGTAGTAACCATTTCTTATTGCATCCACTTTTCAATGTAATGGGATCTTAATAGGAGCTCTTTTCTTTTCTAGAATATGTCCAAGTTGTTCTATTTTACTTGCACTTACCGCTTAAATTTACGTATTTCCTTAATTTGCAGCTTTCTTTTTTCCAAAATTTATTTTCGCTCTTGGATCATCTTAAAGATTTTCTTTCTTCGAAAAGAAAAAGAAATGAGTACCTTAATTAACAGGAAAATTAACATCTTCGTTTTTGGAAATCCATACGGAATATTTTCGTTGCCATGATGAGTGACCAATTGTTACAGGCAATTGTTACCCGATCTCATATCTAGTCGCTGATATGCGCACTTTGTTGAATAACTGCGCAGCGCATAAAAAAGAGTTAGCTTAAGTTATTGATAGGGAGCACATGTACACCGTAGAAGTTTCCAAATGTTTCTAGTTCTCTTCAAGACAAATGTTTTAGGAATTGTAATACTCATCATTACTTGTACTGACACGAATTAAAATTTGATTTGAAATTAAGTTAAAATTACATGTCGATTGTGACAATTTCCATCCTTGCAGTAAAATAACCCGCAAACTTGTCATAGTCTGTCTGTCGCCAATGTCTATACTACAAACGCGACAAAACAACTTTTCCAGAACTTTGGGTATCACTCCTCTTACAGCAAAAAAATTAGATAGATAGATACATATATCTTATTTGAAAGAAGATAATCGAGGTACCTGTGTACTTTGAGTTATTGAAGTTGAAAATAGCTTAATTGTCGAAAATTCTTTACAAAGAATGATGGCTATGTTTTGATCTTATTTTTAATTTGTTGAAGATCTAGTGCTTTCCAACCATTATGAAGCTGATTGTAAATATTTATTCCAAGAAAGATGTATTTTGTGGCAGAAAATGTTGTAATTATGCTGGCTTTTGTTTCCTGACATTTGTACTTCCTTATTACACATACAATAGCTTGATTTTAATATCTTATGTTATCTTAAATCAAGTAACATTAGAATTTTAATATTTATGAAGTAACGAGAAGATGTGAATAAAGTAAAGCCAGCAATCACTTTAATCATGGCTTTCTGTTTGACAAGAAGTACATGTAATAATAATACCTAAAAAGTGTAAAATTTTAAGAATAATTATTGTTTGCTTCAATTATCACTTAAAATATCTCAATAATATTATACATGTTAAGACCGTCCCAAACAAAGCGTTCGTTAGAAAAAAATATCTACGAATGAATGATGAGGAAGATCCGTCACCGTAATATTCACTGCATATCCATTACATACATATGTATATTGCACTCAAAAATGGAATATAAGTAAAAGAAAGTACTCATGGAAATGCAAGATTTATAAGGAAATTGAAGTCATACTTTTAATTATGAGTGAAATAATAATTATAGTTAGAAAATAACCTAAAACTACTTGTTCCTTCAATTCATACGCACACCCATCAATATGTTGCGTCTTTATCTTCAGACAATACAACCGAAACTTATTACATTAAAGACTATATAGTACGTTTCCTATCTATTTACGTTTCAATGGTGGAATGTTTGCGACAATAGCGTCGGAAATCAAGATCTATTCATGAAGACACAATGGAAAATTTCCGGAATAAGCAACGCGTTATTTTAGGTAGTGGTTTAATATTAGCAATGGATAGATAAGCCTAAGTACGATAATTAAATGTTGAACTAGCACCAGTTATCGTGAACATCGACCAGCTATGAGTTATTACACTTGCGCAATATACAATAAAATGCATTTAGTTATAGGCGAAAATGGTATTAGCGTGGACTAGCCACTTTAGTTTATCTTTATGGTCCCATCATAACATATATTCTGAACTTCATTCCAAAAACCATAAAGTTTATGTCATGTAATAGTAATTCGTACGTTTGCGTAGTAGGTACTTCAAAAATCCGGAATAAAATCTTCACATACTCATAAACTTTAGAAATCTGGCGTAATAAAAGATTAAATCTGAAAGACTATTGTGAATTACTGTGATTCTAAGACTCTGTTCAAGTTTGTTCTAAGAGTCTGTAATAATTTTAATAAAATATGGAATGAAATTATGGCTCTCCAGTGTCGTATTTCTACTAGCATCCTACTTCTTCTAGCCAGGCTAAAGTATCTCCTTTCCGTGAGTATAAATAAATTATGTCATTGAAGATTAAACGAAAGACTTGTTTGACTGGATCGAATAATAATAATAGTAGCATTAAGCTTGAAAAGATCTAGCTTTTTTATTATATTCCCAATAATTAAGTTATTAAATGCGCTAAGTAAAAAAATAGACATCACAGTTTAGAGAATAATACCAAAACAAAAAATAATAGCATTCAGTTACTTCTATTTTACTAGCAATTGAATGATATACAGGGTGTTAAAAATCATGTGCTTTTTCTAATAAATGACAGTATCCAAATAGGAATCCAATCTGAAGTAACCATTATGCAGGTTTCGTAATAACAAAAAACGAACCCCAGATAAGGGTGCAAGAACTACGGATCAGGCGTCCGGGTGTCAAGTCATTAATGCACCGGCTGTTTCGCCGCTCTATTTGTGTAATACTCTTTATCGCTCACCTATTGCACTCATGATGTAATTCTTCCTATTAATTTTACTTTCATTCTAAACTAAGCATTTCAGCCATTGAAGCTATTATCACAAAGCAAACAACTCACTTGTATCGTCCTCGATAAGAGTTGACCATGGCGTCAGAATTAAGCGATGATGTCTCGTCACGGATATATTTACAGTGTATTTATTATGATTAAGCCTAGAGTTCACAATATGCAGATTTTAGTAAAAAAAAAAGAAACAAAACCAGTTTTACAAAACTGCTCTAATATAATGCAACCTAGTATTGGAGGGTAATTTAAGACTTAAGGTTAGTGGAAGGTCTGAAGATGATACTATATCGTCCAAAAGACTTATCTCGCGAACCTAAAATTTTGGAATAGAAAACTTTTCAATTATTTTGACGTAAATAATAACTCGTTTAAATAAACACCTTCCGGATCCGGTTACCGTGCTGAAAGATTTTAAATAACAGTGCAGGATTTGCACTACATATTTGATAAGTTGTATTCTTTCCGGTCATAGTGAATTTGTTTGGGTGTTCGTATGGGTATTCCAAAAAATTAGAGAAAAATATCAAAATAGTTTGCCGTGAAAATTGACATTCCATACAAGAACAGTGGTCTGATTATAATAAATGATAATAATATGATTTATTAAATTAATGTGGCATTCTCGTTGGTGTTAAATACGGTTATATTGCTGACTACCAACTTTTTTAAATTTCTGAAGAAATATCCGCCTCGGTAGGATCTGAACCCACAACCTGTCCATTACCGATGGAACCTCCTGACCATTCACTCCCGTGGTCTAGTTGGTCAGGATGTTCAGCTGGTAACGAAGATATCGTGGGTACATTTATGGGAATTAATATTTATCTGTCAAATTGTTATTCAATCTTCAATTTCTATGTGCATTTGTTATAAGTAATAATAAACTTAGCCAACAAAGAATGTACAGAAACATTAGTTGTGATTGGGATATGGAGATCACAAAAGGCCACATGCCGAAGTTTGTAATTTGTTTAACTTATATTCTCAAGTGCACTAATTAGTAATTACGATTAGCTAATTGTTTAAATATTTTTTTGAAACTGGCCGTGTCATAGACGATTTCTGCTTGACCACAAATTACAACAGATGACAATAAGACTTTAGAGTATCTAGTGAGAATTCAAGGTAACGTGTACTACTCCAGGAACATGTGAACGTATTATTTTGCGAAAATATAATACCACGCATAAGACTCGTAATGTACAAGAGACCTAGAAGCCTGAATTTTGTAAAAAAGCTATTTGTGAAATTACAGGGAAATCTAGATTTTCTATGTTTAATTGTATTTTGCAATGAAGGTACTTTTTATGTAAACGTTCTCGTTGATAGACATAAGTAGACAACACTGATTAATGTTAACTACCGCTAATTAACTTTAATCAGTGTAATACATCTACATATAGACGTAAAATATAATAAATAAATAAAATAAAATATATGCACTTTGCATATAATCCGGTCTCTAGACATAACTGTAGATATTAGACTCACAACAATCTACACTGGAGTGGAGAAACTCACTTTCAGTAACCAGAAAACTTATACTATATATATATATATATATATATATATATATATATATACAGATGAAATCACGAAAGTTTGTAGTTACATCATTGTTTCATCGATAAAGTAAAGACAAACGCTATAGATAAAAACCAGAAACATACGTGTGTACAAGTGATGATATCCATGTCAAGGTGACTACGAGTCCCAACGCGACTATTTCTTTCATTTTTGCATCAGTGAGCACCGGTCTAAAACAAGTAGCAATAAACAAAAATGTAACCTGTGAAAATATTGAACTGACATTTGGCACATAACAATAAGCATTACGTTTGAAAATGGTCGGGGTAGGACCATATTTGCAATTGATCCCATTGACATGGAATGACTCTGACCAGAAATGGTTAGACTTGCTCCAAAATAGTGTTATTCCCGCAATTCAAAATTTATTTCCGGGTGGTGCTTATTTTCAAGAAGATCACACTGTTCCAATATTTAGAGAATCTTTAAATATTTCTTTTCCCCTATAGCATCATCAAACTTTCTTCTAACCCTGTATGTATAGCGTAGGTAATCGCTTGTGTATAACACGTGAATTGAAATTTTGCAATTAGAACTGTGGGATGTGGAAAAATAATTTGCTTTATGAGTTTGATTGCATAGCGTGTACAAAGCTTAGAAAATTTCATTTTCAAAAACCAACTCTCTAGAATTTCAGCGTTTGATTGTATTGCAATCTCTATGAAAGCATTCTTATTTCCCTGAAAGATATGTAAATAGACATTTTCGTGCGAAAACAGTTCAACGCAGTGCCGTGAATATCCAGACGGGTATTATTTCCAGCAAGCAGGCTTCATCGTAATCCCTGAATTAGACCACTAACCTTCACAAGGATGGTGCCCTATCTACCGCCCGCTGAGACCGGTTATAACCCCAAATAAGGGTGTTGCTAAATCAATACTACTACTGCAACAATTTCAGCGTAAAATCGCTGTTACCTAGATATGTATCTCAGACCAAGTCTTGCACGGAATTTATGGCATTTTTAATTTAATGTTTTGTTATATTAAATGGATACATAAAAAGATGAAATTAGATGAGTTTAATTAATCTAGCATGTGAAAGTATAATAGAAATTACAAGGATTGCTTAGTATTCTGAAAGGTTGGAACAGATAATTGAAACTAGATATCTAATAATTTACACCCAATTATCACAACGTACGTATTCAGTTGAATCAAGTTTCTAGTCGTCAGATTTGTTCTAACGGTAATTCAATTTTGCTTCCTGCATCAGCTAAATTAAATACGTTTTTGTGTTCTCAATTCGGCAAAGGCGTATATAGAAGAGCTGTAGTGACGAATAGTATTCGTAAACGTATTAAGTAGGAGTCGACATAGGCAGCCAGGCGAGTTCGGAACAAATTGGAGAGGAACTTTTAAGGATTTCCCTTTAACCGTGTTGGAACAAACTCCATCCCGTATTCGTTCTTTGTCTTCTGTTTCCTTTTCACTTTTCGAAACCAATCGGCCCGTCAATTTTCTCCTTACACATGTTCTGAATCCCTTTTAGTTCTGACGAAACCTTGATGGGTATAAAATACCCGACTCGTGTAACAGAAGTAGTGCCTTCGCTTAATTATGTTTCTAATTATAAGGGGACTATAAAAGAGGTGCCCATAGAGAAGGAAATATATAACTTTTTATTTGTTGCGTTATTACAAATCCATTTCTAGTTAAATAAGTTTTTGAATGCTTTCATACTGTTATAATCTCACATATACTTTTCTCAATAGTCTATTGTACCCTATTAAGTACTGCGTAACAATATGTATCAAATATATATACGTATAGAGTGTATCATGACTTTTGGTTTGAAAAATACAGGAAAACAGGAAAAGCTGCGTGTTGGCAGGTGATAGTTTTGGATTAAATTCTTTCGCTTTAAAATATTTTCAGAATTCTTCTACTTCTGATTATACTCTAAGTAGCTACAATTTTAAATGGGACCCTCTATCTTCTATAATTAAAATGAATTTCCGAGATCATTTTAAACCTAGTTTGTCTAAGAAACCTTTCCCACAAAGGGAGCCGTTCTTAAGCTATTTAATTTTTTCTTAAAAAGAATACAGGATGTCAAGGAAAAATGCTTGTTTAGAAAATTTCTCCACATTTGAATACTCTTTTTTCATAATATTATTCAGTTCCATTGAATTCCGTGTTCAAAACTGTGTTTATAGTTATTTTAAGGGACTTATTTACTTTCTCAATATTTTATCTTTTCAGATTGATTAAGTCACGAAAGAAATAGTTAACAATGATCTAACACGTTTAAAAAATAATAACAAGTGAATCATTACAAAATAAACAATAAACGATCATTTCATCCTAAAATAAATATTCAAACATATCGACTTCGCTGTCCAAACACTTTTCTGTTCTTTTGAGAATATTCACAAAATCCTTTCAATATCCATTTGGTTCAATACATCTCACACTATGATCATCATACTGTCCTTGGTGATAGCAAGTGTCCACCTTTCTTTTAACATGTTCTCAAAGTACAAAATAACCTAATCGTGTTAAAGGTGATCTCAATGTAATTTGTAGTACCCTGCATCTTTTCTTAGGAAATAATTATGTATCTTAAAAACGACTTACTTTAGGGACAACGTTTGTCATACAAACTAGTTTTAACATCTCACAAATTCATATAAATTATAAAAATTAGGGGCTCCATTTTAACTGAAATAGTTGATACCTACTTCTGATGTAATCAGATGTAGAAGAATTCTGAATGTACTGTAAGTCAAAACAACCTAACCCAAAACTATTACATGCCAAATTTTGGAACGCAACTACTATTACCTTTCCAATATTCCTCCAATCAAAACCCTGCAGACATTTACAATAGAAATGATTTAAATGAAATATGCAAATTTACATGTAGTACAATTAATAATATTCTCCTTTGTGTAAATGTATATACAAATTTATTTTACTTCGAAATAAACCTTTCGTATCGAGAGAAAATGTTGAATATCTAATTTTTCTTTAGAATATCCACAAAAATTATTTAGACCTCATTCTTTATTAAATTTATTTATGCTTTTGGGACTGGTAATTGACCTCGCATAAACGTGATTTTCCTACAAAACTGCTCTTATTATTATATGCAATGTGAAGAATAAAACATGTGGCAACACGTTAATCAACATTACACAATTCTCGTCACTCTAAACTCCTTTTTAGCTGTAGAATGTTATGCGATTGGTACGGGAAAATCGCTTATGCAATAACATATTCTGCTTAGTTAAAAATATTGTAGATCTTGTAAGCTAACATAAGTCTACAGAAGTACCTATCCCAGCTTATTTTATTTGTACAGTACTGTACATAAGTAAGCGATCACTACTCATTTTTGTTATATCGCAGTACTTAATATAGAGCTAAGATAAAATGTACAGACGAGATTCATGAACAGGATCTAAAAAGAAACAAGATATTGGTCACTCATTTATGTACACTACACAATGCCTTTGAGAATGAATTGTTTTTAACATGTAAAGAAAAAGTTAATACTCACTTGAGCACTTTAATTTTAGAATTCTATTAGATAATCGTTACAAATTATATTTAAAAAAGCAACTCTCCCTTTAGCAGACATCTGTCGTACGTGCTTAAGCAGCCATCGAGATTTTCTTGAGAAAGGTACCAATCTACCAGGTGTATGCATAAGTTTTTTCCGGCTGTTTGCTTAAAAGAAACACGAAATTTTTTTTATTCAGAATATTGGCCATCGGCTTCTACACATTTCGCCTATCCTTCAGGCAATTTATGGATACCATGCCACAAAAACTGCTTGCTTTTTGCGGCAACCATTTGTCGAGTCATTTTCTAATTTCCTCGAAATTGCTGAAGTGCTGCTTTGTGTGCCCGTGACCCATTCATGCTAAGAGGTGATATTCAGATGGCGCCATGTCTGAGGACTACGGCGGGTGCGAAAGGATGTCCCATCCAAGCAATATCAACTGGTTTTGCTGTGTGGGACGGCGCACTGTTGTGTAACAAAATTACTTTGCCAGGTTTTTTGGCCCCTTCCGGTCGTCTTTCGATTAATGCGTGCTTTAAATTTATCATTATTTTTCGGCGACAACGTTGTGTATTAATGATCTCGCCGAGC
Source organism: Trypoxylus dichotomus (assembly GCA_023509865.1). Lineage (NCBI taxonomy): Eukaryota > Metazoa > Arthropoda > Insecta > Coleoptera > Scarabaeidae > Trypoxylus > Trypoxylus dichotomus. The sequence continues at coordinate 37,122,695 of CM042074.1, read as the reverse complement.
TTCAAGAATTCATAATACACAATACCGCTCTGGCCCACTACATACAGAGCATGGTCTTCTTACCGAAGCGATTTGCCCCTGGTGTTGAAGGACCGGTTTCGCCAGCTGCAAGTCACCACATCTTCCGCTTCGGGTTTTCAAAACAAATCCATCTTTCATCACCCGTTACACTTTAATATGGAAATGATTTCCTTTCGTGGCGTTGAAGCAGGATTTCGCAGGTGACTTTGTGATTTTCTATTTGACGTTCATTCCAATCGTGTGGGACCCATTTACCGAGTTTATTGATCTTTTCCATTGCTCGAAGACGTCTGCTGATTGTTTCTTGTGACACATGTAATGCTTCTGCTAATTGCCGTTTAGTTAGAGTTGGGTGCAACAACTCCTGCAATCGGTCGTCTTCGCATTTTTGTGGTCTACCAAAGAACTCACTGTCCTTCACATTGAAATCACCACTTTTAAGTTGTCGAAACCACGTCTCGCATATTCTAATCGATGGAGCGTGTTTACCATATGTTTCTACCAACAAGAGATACTTTACAGCTTTTTTTCTTTTGATTAAGTATGAAATTAAGTAATGCGTGCTGCAAATCTTCTTTTTTAGGCACAAAACTCGACATGATCACTGAACGATAAAGCAATGATGCTAGTTTCTGGCGGACTTAACTTGTGTGTCTTTGTAGTTTAAACGTCAGACGAACAAAATGACATATGTGTCAAATTAATACGGTACGTACTTGTCGCTGACGCCAACTCCTGGTTAAACCCGTTATATCGCAGTGCATAATACAAAGCTAAAATAAAGTATACAGACAAGTTTTATTAACAGGATTCAAAAATGCAAGAAGTTGATCAGTTATTTATGCACATTACTGTATGGTTTTGAAAATAAATATTTTTTACACATAAATAAAAAGTTAGTAATTTCAGGAATTTAATTCTAGAATTCTGTTAGATAATCATTAAGAATTACTTCCTAAAAAATAAACAAATATCGAAATTCTCTTAAGAGTTGAAAGTTTTATAAAATTACCTCATTTCGTTTTCCAGATTAATAAGTACACCCATACTCAAGCAGAAATAAATAGAATTCACTGTACACAGTCGAAACGCTCAAAACAAATACGTAACGAATGCAGAGATTCGTCACCTTCATTGAATAAGCGAATAAAACCTTTTCACTTAACATAGGCAGCGTGAAATAAACCGCCCGCTTTATGCTCGCAACTCATTTTGATGAACACAAATAAAAATATGGTAATACGTGTTTAATAAGCGCCATCGTCATGGCAATTTACAAAAAATATAACTATGCGTGTACACAATGGGTTTCAGTAAAGCGTAAAACGATCCCTTTTTTACACCCACTCGCAAATACGCATTCGACATTGCAAATACATAGAAGATCGCGTTCCTTTGTGTAGGCCCGAGCCTAAAGCGAAGCCATCCGCCAGGGAAACGCGGTACACAGTTACAGTTACTATGGCGACGTCCTGGGAGTCGTCACCTTAATAAAGTCGCTTCCAGGGCTGCCTTATAATACGATCACTATAATGTCAACTGAAAGTCAATTGTTACGGTAAATATTAGTTGAAATATTTACGTTGTGCCGTCTTCGGTTTGTATTCTTTCCGTCGTTCTCTTCATTGGAAGACTTTTCGTTCATATTCCATGTCAGTTAATCATGCTTCAATGTTTACTTTATCTCAAGTAAGAATGGAATACGGTTTTCATCTTTAAAGCGAAATTAGTCTTTTTACCTAAAGCTATTTTCTCGTCTTCAGAATTGCGGTAATTCTAGCAAAAATTCCTGAAACATGATTTCTTCCACCTACCTGATATTAAATAGACATTAGACAAGTATGTTATGGCGCAAACAATCTTCTTACTGTACCTCTCCTTTATTTGCGAAAATTGTTAATATTCTAATACTCATCAATATCTCGTGAAATTGAATATTTATAATATTTGTTATCAATGCTTTTTCTAAAATTCTGGTTTGTAACTCATTGTTTTCTCGTATAAAATATTGTTCTATTTCATGATAAGATAATATGTAAGTCTTCTAATGTACTAATGAAAGTTTTTACGATAAAATAATAAATAAACAGCAAATGAGGACGTGAAATAAATCAGTACAGTCTGTGGCACAAAAACACATAAACATTAACCTCAAACAATGTATAATAAAAACAAACAAGAATCTGTAATAACCGGACAATAGTATTCCCCTTCATGTCTTTTAAAGAACCTATCAGCGTCATTTAGAATTGCAATAAGCATAGTGCAAATGTTTTCTAATGTATGCTGAGTACTTCTCTCGTTTCCAAGACGTGCTTCTCTGTATGGTATATGTGTATCGTTATATTACGTTGACAGTATAGAAATATTTAGATCTATTTGCCATATCATTATTTTCTCTTAATTCGTGAGAACAAATTCGAGAAGTATTCGCGGATTCCTGCCAAACGATACATTTCCATGCAATAACCCGTAATAATAGTAAACATTAGAATAGCTTATTAAAAAGTATGAAGAACATTAAAATATTATTCGTCGAATAATAAAATTTGTAAAATCATCAAGACGGAATTTCTTTTTAAATCAAGACTTTTTCATCGGTGTTTCTCTTTCATCGCGTCTCGCAATATAGAAATCAATTGTGCGTAGCAGGCCCCTGTAATGCTCTGTCCCTTTTGCAAATAGTCATTCAGGATTATTTCTTGAGCATCCCAGAATACAGATAGCAAAACCTTACCAGCAGACAGCACGACCTTCAATTTGCGTGGAGGAGGAGCACCAACTCTCTATTTTGCACTTTTGTCACGGCACCACAGTGGTGCACTCGTGACTCATCTCAGCTCACATACCCACTAACAAAGTTCTCCTGGATTGCTTGGTACCCTTCCAAAAGACGCTTACAAATCAACACCTGATAACTTCTTTAATCGTTCTGCACTCATCTTTATCACATCTTATTTTTTATTCAGTATGTTGTGCACCACATAATATGGTAAGCCAATACCTTTCACAATGTTCTTGATGCGTACTTCTTGGGTTTCCAGTACGATATCCTGTACCCTTTTTAATGTTTTTGTTGTTAACGTTATGGTGGTACCACCGGTATGTTGGTTTTCACCGGATGCTCTTCCATATTTCCTCTGACTCATGAGCTTCCTCCAATCTCCAATAAGATACTTCCTAACTTCACTTGCCAAACTTTAGCGTTAAACTTCTTTATTACTGCTTTTATCCAAATATATATAATTTGTTTCAAAAAAAGCTCTTAAAGTTTAGTAAAATTTAACCTGGTGAAGGTTATAGGGAAGAGAACCAAAAATCTCACATACCCATCAATTAAAACAAAAGCGAGATCCGGCAGGCCTCGAGCGTTTAATCCACTTTCTTCTTTCTTCGACACGAGCGAGAGTTGCGTTTTAATAATGAACGTCGTCACCTAAGTAATATCTCGTGTTACGCATCGTATCCGATGTTACGACATTGCATTAGAACAATGGGAAAACGGAACACGAGCGACGGCTGAAATTTCCCGTGAGATTCGCGAAATAAAAACACATCCTATATTGGCCGAGAGATACAATAGTTTACCGCCAAATTTATTTTGTTTTTCTTCCATCGCATTACGTACTGGACTCCGAACAAGAGGAAGAGTGAGACATTTAGTACAAGAAGAAAAACAATTTAAAGATAAAATTAGAGCACGAGAAAAGTTAAGCGGTAGAGTTGAAGAAATCAAGAACAAACTGGAAAGAAAATCACTAAAAATACACGCTGTAGACAATAATGAAGTTTATTGAGTAATGCGGAGCCTTCCGTCAAGAAGTAAGAAGAAAAAGAAAGCTAGAACGTCGGTGTTGAAATCTTGGATTCCTAATGAAAATGGGGCTATAATTTTCATAAATTTGATTTTATTTTACATTCAAATACAGAAATGTGAACAATTTAGGTTCTAGCGTGGAAAAATTTGCTTGCTCCCGTTCTCAATACAGTTTAGCAACAATAAAGTTACGTCAATAATAAATTTCATTAGGTGGGATTTATACGAATTATTTGTATGCATTAGGTAGCATTTATAATATTTCTAGTATATCAGGTAACCAAATAAGTCCGTTAGGTTTTTCTACAGCAGAGTGCCATCAATATCTCTTAAGTTATTGATTGATAGCAGTTGTTTGTTATCTGTCTTCTATCTTAATATCAATCCTTCTTTTGTCAGAGACATACACATTTGGTAACAATTGCTTAATTCCTAATTTGAATAGTTAAAAATGGAAACAAATGCGACTTTAATTCGAAGTTTTTTACTCTATAAGTACAAACTTGGAACTAAAGCTGTAGTGGCGGCGCCAAAAACATGTACCGCTTCTTCGGGAGATCTCTGCTTGACCGATAAGGCACGTTCTAAAAAACCGAAGATTATTAACAACGAGAATCTTAAACAGATTGAGAAGGCAAATTCCAATACAACGTGCCTAGAGCTAGCAGAAAGATTCAATGTGAATCATAAAATCATTTGTTTACCCCTTCCTCAGGTAGGAGATACGTGGAAGTTTAGCAAATGGATCCCACATGAATTGTCAAGTGATAATACATTAAGTCGCCCTACGTTGTTCAGCAAACATTTAACGCAACGATAATGAATCATTTTTGATCAATTGTTAATCTGCAACTAAAAGTGGATATTCCACTCAAATTCATTGATCACATACTCCCAAGACTTCCTTGTTCCCAAACAAGATTTTATTGTTGTGCTTGGTGGACAGCAACCAGAATAGTCCAATATGAGTTTTTGGAAATAGGTGAAACCATCATGCGAACAGCTTCAACGAATATAAAAGACACTCATCCACAGACAGCCTTCTTTAGACAATCGAAGAAAAAAGTGATATTCTTACAGGATAACGCCAGATCGCATAACGGAAGATTAATCCGGGAGAAAATTTCTAAACTTGGCTGGGAAACGTTACCACACCATATTCTCCAGACATTTCGCCAATTGATCGGTACAATTTTTTATCTACAACTGTATGAGGCATAGACAGTTCAAAACTCAAACTGATGCAGTCCGTCAATTTTTTTATTCAAAATCGGTTTTACAAAAACGGCATACGAAAATTGATGTCACGTTGGCAAAAGGTCACTGAGTGTTGTAATTATTTCCATGAATAACCGTGTACGCTTATTTCGTAATAAATAGCTATATTTTACCATAGAAAACCCCATGAACTTATTTGGTTACCTAATATAAAGATTCACTTTACCTTCGCCATACTAGCAAACACCTCCAGGGAAACAATTTATGCACTGAGAAAAAGAAATACTACTGAGAAATAAATATTTATTGTTCTTAAGTAAAAGTTACACTTAAATACGGCACAGGTGTTCTGAGGTAAGCTAAGTAACTCAGAATATTTACTACAGTATTTCACTCATTTGTAGTAATCATTGTAATTATTCTATGATCAATAACTATGACATTTGCCACCATCAAGCTGATAAAATGGTACAATGGTTATAGTTTGTTATAGTGAGTTAATGCTTAGTTAATAGTCACAGGTATTGCCTTGATTGCCTCTAATGTAATTCCATTAGTAGTAGTAGTACAAAACACTTAGGTACCGTAAATAAAGTACTTAATGTCTTATGACATTGCCTCGTAACATACAGTAGTATCTTTATATAGAGTGCCTATAAATTCAGTGCCATGTGCCATCTTATATAAGCTATGTATGAACCTGTCTGTATTGTTGCAACTTTTTGTCCTAAGTTGTGGCATATTAAAAAAAACTAAGCTGCTTTAAATAAACCAGTTTTATCAATTAAAAAAATGTTTGACGAAGATTAATGAAAAAATATATTATTTCCCCACTGCCGGTTACGTATGTCATTATTGTACTGACTGAAGGGACGTAATTTGAACTTACCGTTTATATGCTTGGCTGCCATTGGCAACGGGACGAAATATTCATGTCCCCAGCGAGGTACGTTAAATTCGACATACAAAGATTTAGAAATAATATGCACCAGTGACATAAATTCGTTATTTTGTATGACATAGATGTTATATACAAATTATTATATAATTAGAAAATTGTATACAACTAATTATTATTAATTACAAAATTACGTACAAATGATATAATTATGAATGTACTGATTTAAATTTTGCAAATAAAAAATATATATACAAACGTCAAAGTTTACTATAAAGTTATCTTTTTATATACTTCTATAGTGGGAAAAAATTTGTATGCCATATGGAGTGTAAGATTTTGCGTTCGAGGATATTGTTTACTGTTAAAGTTATCCTAAACAACACAAATGACTACCAAAAATCTTCTTCTGTTGCTTAAACTACTAAATTTACCATACATCTTCAATACATTTCCACATTCTTCATATTTCTGTAGTTTACTCGATACAAACAGGTTATGCTGTACAATAGAAATGAGAATCTTTTTTACAAATATCTCGATCCAACACTGGAATTCATGTACACACATATATATCGAAAATACAGCCCTATAAAGCATGTACCTTTTTTATGATTTCCTGGTACAAAATATTTACCTATTGTTTACACGTGTACATAACACTCAATAATTGTCAAATCAAAATTTTATGAAATGTTAACAGTTATAATTGCTTTTTATGTTAAAGGATCAATTTGTATAGCCATGTAGAAATTTGAAAAACGCGATACAAATTATCGCTTGAGTTCAATTGACAATCAGAATACATGAAGGTGTATTAACAATTTGTTGTGTTTTAATATGTCAAGAATTTTAAACAACAGGAAAACAAAGATTTTGAGTTCCTGGCCATACTTAGAATTCATCTCAAGAAAAAGTTTTGTTGTCACTTTTATAACCATTAAAACATCACGCGCTAAACTCCAACAGGAGGGTTAAATCAAATAAAAACTTTCAAGTTGCAAATTTCATTTCTGTCATCTCTTCCTGTTTTCGAACATATGCGTGCAGCAAACGTGCTTATAAAATACTTTCTCGGTAGGTGCGAGTTTGAATTGTTTTGGGTCCATCTTTTATTTACAAAATTTCTTTTTTTATTAAATCGAGGAGAAATAACATCCCACGCAAGAAAGTTTATTTCATTTATTTCAGGCATGTAAATTGACTTTCCCTAGTAGCGTTCACTTCGAAATGTGTAAAATAACTGCAACGCTATGTGTAAATAAAGAGAAAACGAAGCTCTCCTTTATACCGGAGTTTAAAATATAAATGGACATAAGGTAATTTCAATAATTTTAAATATCGAATGTTAACGATGTTTTAATCGATATCGAAATAATTATATATACGTATATATATTTTCTTTAAGATTTTCGCCGATGAAATATGATATAAATATATGTGATAAAATTACGATTTCCTTGCATTTCACCAACGTTTTAAATTGCTGAAAAAATATCGGTGTGGGGGTATGATTTGAACTCACACATTAATATGAAACTTCAGTTGGTGTTAGTGATGATAAAATCACGATTTTCTTCCACTTTACCAACGAAATTAAAAACATTGGGGCTAACTTCCATAGTTTCTGGAATTTACATACTGCGACGTTTCGACAGTGTGTCTGCTACTGTCTTCAGGGTAGCCCTGTGAAAGACTGTTACTTACCAGATGCATCATTCATTCAATGATTTTGTCTGACGTATTTGTCTTCCCTATGTTTCATTAGTGAAAACTGCCCGGTGTGGGGGAATCGAACTCGGTTAGTTTTTCTTGAATTTCGTACTCCAACGAGCTTCACCACTACGCTAATAAGGTGGACAGAAGTTAATGTGTTCAACTTATATTTACAGTTTATTCCAATTTTCTGCGCAGAAGAGGATGCGCAGTAGGCCGATTTCTGTGGGGTTAGTCTACATATGGTTATTCTTCTGTCCTTGGTATTGTGGTTATCAGTCTTAATAATAATACTTTCTTTAATCATAAAGAGCCAAACATTTTTGATCTCCAGGTTTGGTGTACCAATGGCGATCGGTGTTATCGCCATGTATGCTGTGTCCAACATTTTTCTTTTTGTGGCGTTGTCCTCTTTATTCAGGATTGTTGCATCGTTCCATGCAATCCTATGATCTTCTTTCCAGGCATGTTGAGCCAAGCGTGACTTATCCGTTTCTCCCATCTGAACTAGCCTGTGATGTCTGCCGGTTTCTCCTGCGTATGACCATCCACACTCACGCGGCATTTTATATACACAGTTCTTAGTTCTCTGATTTTGCTTCGCCAACTTTGTTCTTGTTAGCTTACCTGGTCGTATTTGAAATTTTAATTGCCGTTCTGATTTTACAGTTATCATTGCTAACACCAGCGAAAGTTTCATATTAATATTAATGATATATACCAAACATCACGGTATAGAATTTGATCCATAAATTATTAATAATAATCCATTAATTTTGACTTGTGTGTGCGCCTCTACGTAGTGGTAAATACGAAAAAATCACATGCGCACATTTATTTAAGTAAATAACATAAACATAATTATACGTATATGGTATTCCTAGGATTCTAATAAAGGATTATAGCCTGTTTTTAGAGCTGGCGAACTTTATGTAACCAACGTTTTTGTCTTACTAATAAAGTGTCCGGCACCTCCACCAAAATTAAATATATTTTTTTCAATATTATTTCAAAATGATGTCGCAATATGAAATGGAATATCAGAAACAATTAATTTGCTTGTTAGATTCTAATATTTTATTTATCAAATAAGCATCGCTAATTCGATATTTTCCCACTCAAAATAAAACGCCAAACAAATTTCTTTTATTAAGAGCAGCCGAGATCGTATTTCTTGTTTATCAATTACTTTGAATACCGTCGGATGAAACAAAGCCCATCCTTCTGGAGCATCAGGTAAATATGGATCCAACGAATAAAAGTAACAAGAATGAAAAGATCCTCTTTCAGTAACAAGCGTAAGCAAATTGAATCGGGCGAATTAGGTATTGATTTACGAAGCAGAAGGAAGGAATCCGATTAAGATTGCGAATTATAAAGCAAACAAAAAGTATCGAAATCGTCCTTTTATTTCCAGTCCGTCTTTAATCTTATAAAGTGGCCAAAAATCAGCAGTCGACGACTTTGGTTGAAACAGTGTTTACAGTGTAACCCCGCATTCGATCCGTGATATATTATATTGGTTGTAAAATACGACGTTTGCTATTTTATTTTGTAAATAGGTATTCTCAAGTCAATTTATGTAAAAGAAAGGTCTAGTAAGTGTTTTAAAAGAATTGTTTTAAATTAAAAATTACTGCCAAATAAATGATATTAATAGATTTATATTCAGACATAACAAAAATTATATTACTGCGCGTATTTAATAAAGAATGAAACAGCAGGTTATACAGGATAATGCAAAATCCATATATTCTTTATAGTACTTGACGCAACTTACTGAAAAATAGTTATGAAGAAATTATTTATATAATCCTTCGCATTAAGTGAGAAGAAGGTGTATTATATTTTCACTACCTAACAGCATCCTTCCTTCCGTGCTACATTTCTTCCTAGTTTCATTTATATAAAGGGACAGGAAGCTATCTATTCAATGGAAAATCCTTTACTTGTGTTTAAGAAAAGTGTAATTTATACGTTGTAGTAAACAACCGACGTGCCAACAACTGTCGTAGTACAAGATTCGTTGTTAGCTTAAATATTTGTATAAACATTTTTAGAAGCATTTGAAATAGTTTCCTAGTTCAATATAATAAGTATATTAATCACTACTGATCTATAATTACACTGTTGAAGATTAAATAATCTAACTTCTAAACAGGTGAGCCAAAGATAAAATATATCCAACCATTCAACCAACGATAATAATTCTTTGAAAAACAAAGCATAATAGATTTACCATTACAATTACGTTGTTTTGTGCAACATTACAAAATACGATTTGAAATGAGGTCTTGATGTCATAATTTTAGCGCAAAGTTCGAACTAAGAGAACAGATAGAATTTTTCAGCTACTAACATATGAAACTAATGCAACTAATATTTTTCCCCAAATTAGCTGTCATTTACTAAGACTTTGTCATACGTTATAACAAATAAATGAATTTTTGAAATATATCTACTTGTTGACAGGATACTTTTCTATTGCACTTTTCTGTTAGTTACCTTTATTATTGTGCTTTTAAGAGAATATGAATTTGAAAATGACCAATGTGTATAAAGACTACTTGATCATTTCATTTTTCAATTCAAAATTCTCGTTTTACTCCTAAAATATTTACATCTAAAAGCTACAACGGTAACTTGCAAATATAGGTTCTCGTGAAGTCCATTCTTCAATGTTTACACTATTTTTGTATGGTGTAATTACTGTGACAAAGAAATGAACAAATGAGTCTAGCAAATGATCAAACCTTCGATCTCCCACTGTTGTAGGAAGGACACCACCATAGAGCTACCTGATCAATAGTAGCTTTATAATATAAGGCGTGTTTCTTACAAAGATTTCGTTTTGAAATACAGCTGCTGCGGCGGTATGGTCACAGTTTCACGAATGGGTGCTAGGCACCATCATCTTTTGATTCACAGACGAAATTACGGAGGCATTCGCGCCTGTTGACGTACGTTTAAGATGCATCAATCCAGTGAAAATCCGGTTGTGAAATGCGCCATGACTGCTAGAATGGAAGAATGTTTAAATATACACGTACAAACGTCCATAATGAGAAACGAAGTGGGCGACCATCCGTCATTAATGATGACCTGATAGAAAGCGTTGATGACAAGACTAGAGAAAGCAGACGCTGTCATCATTATCTAATCAGCATCCTCAAGTTCCCAAGAAGTTTTTTTCCTCTGTGAAAATGTAATAGAACACTTACAATATCGAAATTGTTCACGCTGGCATCCGAAAATTCTACCTAAATCAATCGATTAGCCAGCGGTTCGGCAATTGTCACTGCTGATGAAACAGGGGTTGTTTATGTTACACCGGAATCAAAATAACAGTCCATGAAATGGAGGCATTCAACATTACCTATTCTTAGGAGAGAAGTTTCAAGCAAACAATTCTAGCCTGACATATCGTTCGTACTGTATTTCGGAATGCGCAGGGTGTTTTGCTTGTGCATTTCTATGTCTCGGCGAAACACAGTCAACATTGGTATAATGTAAGAGCTTCAAATTAACTACACAAAACAAAAGGCATAGTCAGCACAAAGATCGTTTTTCTCCACGACAATACTCTTTTACACGTGGCTCATTGATCCTAAAATCTCATGGCTAGGAACAACTTGATTACCCTCCGTTTAACCCTAGCGCGCAAGCCAACGTCGACGATGTCAACGTCAAAACAGCCAGACTGGACTAGTTTGGAAATCAATAAGAATAAAATTCAAAAATTGTTAGCACGATATGTTAAACGCCTTAACGTAGGTAGAAATTATTTTGAAAAAGTAGTAATGAAAAGTATCTTTGTTATTTTACAAGGGCATCTGAAATGTTTCTGGAATCCGCAAGAGATGGCGCAAGAATGTTGAAGCGGATTCATTGGTCACGAAGGGCAACCCTTTTTATGACAGCTGTAAAAATTTCAGACGTCTACCCTCAATAGTTGTTGTCTAAAGAGTGTGTTTTGTGTAGCAAGTCAGGCGATTTCGCAAAAATAGATAAAATCGAATTTCGAGCAGTGATAAGGCACTTCTGGATGACTGGGAAAACGGCCACAGAAATTTGAAATATCTTGTTAGAAGCTCATGGCAGATGATCTCCATAATTTTCGATCATCAGCTTCTGGGTGAACGAGTTCAAACGTAGCCGCACAAGCACTAGTGCTAAACCACGCAGCGGAGGCCAAAATCCGCTACCAACGATGAAATGGTCGACAAGCTTCATGATGTCGTCTTAGCAGATTGCCGATTGACAGCAGGCATCTCAGAAGGTCGCGTTGGCCATGTCCTACACGAAATGTTGGGCATGAAAAAGCTTTCGGCGCAATGGATACCGCGTTTGCTCATATCAGAGCAAAAACGAAGTCGAGTGACCGTTCCGGAGGAGTGTCTGGACAGGACAACGCAATCCGAGAGATTTCTTTTTGCGTTTCGTAACCGTGGATGAGATCTGGATCCACTACTACATACCGGAGACCAAGGAACAGTCGAAGCAGTCGACTTTCCGAGCGAATCGGCTCTAAATAAAGCAAAATCCGTTCCATCTGCCGGAAATGTCATGGCGACCATTTTTTGGGATTCCCAAGGTGTGATCCTCATCAACTATCTGCAGAAGGGAAGGACGATCACGGGGCAATACTACAGTGATTTATTGACCTGGCTCGTTGCAGCATTGAAGGAGAAACGGTCTCGTTTGCAGCGGGAAAAAGTGCTTTCCCACCACGACCATGTACTGACTTATTCATCCTGCATCGTCGTGTCCTAATTGAATGAGTTGTGCTACGAATTAGTCCTTCAATCTCCATATTCACCGTACCTAGCCCGCAGCGACTTTTTCCTATTCCCAAACCTGAAGAGAAGAAACCAAGAAGAAGGAAAGAGATTTGCCTCAAATGAGGAGGTCATCGTCGCTTCAGAAGGCTATTTTGCAGATCTCGAAATATCCTACTTTTCCAACAGCTTAAAGAAACTGGAGCGCGTTTGAAAAAGTTTATTGATCTTGTAGGAGCCTACGTCGAAGAATAAAAATAAAAGCCACACCAATACCGTGCTTTTCTCGTCGATTCCGGAAACATTTCAAGTCGTTCTCGTATATATTAAGGCGGTAGTAAAAATACTATAGATTTTTCTTGACATTGACTATATAGCACATCCTAATTCTGCAGTACATTTTAACACACAAAATTCTCAGACCGTAGTTTTGCAATATGAAATTTGAGAGAATCAAACAGAATAAAATGTTTTGAAATCCTTCTACAATATTTAAATCTTGAGTTACAAGTACATGAACGTTTAGACTTATGCATCGTATATTATAGATGCGTTTCCAAGATTCCCGAAAGATAAAGACGGTAGCGAAAGAATCGGTCTCATGCGACGTATATTTCATCTCCACAACAAGAAACCAACGCGTAAATTTGGAAGTTTTTAAAAGCACATTTCGGTATGATAAATATTTATATTAAAATATTGCGGAAATTTCATATTCTGAAGTCGTCGCTCGGTCGCGACTACACGTAACTCGTTCTTCTACTCCTTGCCTCTTGCTCCTTTTCCTACACTTAGTAAACCACGGCAACCTCTGCCTTAGCAGCTACTTTTTATTCTTTATGTGCGTCTCTCGAGTTAGCGTCAGTGGCAATACGGAGATTCTGGTGGCGGACCCTTCTTTCCTTAAAAGTTTCGCCAACAATGCATACATTCACGGACATGCATGTATATCCCATATACGTACATTCGTCTACGTAAATGTACGAGAAGATGAGTTAATGTATAAATGGCCACGTTGGTCTTTCACGAGTATAATATATGAATATCTGAGTAAAATTTTCCCGGCTGGTGGTAGATGCATGGCCCATGAATCACTCCGAATTACAGATATTATGTGCATGTCTTAACATGTAGTGACATATACTTCCTTGACTGCCGCCTGGTAATTCCGCCTTTAGTGTTGGTAATACTGTTAGGCTATACGTATGTGGTAGTCTTGGTCGCGACGTCAAGTAAATGTCAATCCGTCAACGAGCATATTTTCTTCTTGCAAGTGAAATAAGTTGAATGCTTCTTTCTGAAATGTTAAAAGCTTTACCATCCATCATTCAATATATACGCGTTCATATGTCCCTTCCTTTTTGTACATAGAAGTAGGAAAGGCGTTATAATACTTTGCGCAATATGCAATACTAATATCTTTAACGATACATAGAAATTAGTGGATGATACCGGAAACTGAGAAAAGATATATTCCATTCAAATTAAAGAAAACTCAAAACTTAGCAAATAGACTTAACGATAACTAACCCAAAGTTTTGTCAAGGTACAGATAGAAAGAATTTCTTAAGTCAAAGAAATATGTTTTGTTGTTTGTATCTCTTTGATTTAATAAACAGGGTTTATATGAGAGAGCGGCCTTAGACAAACATCTAATAGTTTTGGTGCTAAAACTGATTTTTTTTTATCTTCCTCTGAATAGAGGAGATATTTGATTTAGACAGAGCACGCATTTTTTTCACTTTTCCGTCTTATTGCGACTTTCTCGGTAGATCAATTGTAAGCAAAAAAATGTATTGCATAGGAAAAATACCAGTGGTATAATGAAAGTAAGAACAGTGGATACCTGGACTTAAAATTTTTCTTTTTGTGTGTCATAAAATTATCAAATTATTAAACGCATCATTTTCTTGTTTTTAAATACTTTAAAAATATAATCGCACACAGAGACAATATATATATACATGTCGTGGCGGATGTTTTCGCGGTCACGGTATGTGGAATAATTTTCTGGCCGCGCATACTGTTGGCCCCGTTTCGAGTAAGTCGACGTTTCGACGAGATCTCACTCATCTTCTTCTGGACGCCCTCGTTCAGAAGAAGACGTAGACATCTACCATCGCTAGACAAACGAGAGTGTCCAGAAGAAGATGAGTGAGATCTCATCGAAACGTCGACCTAGTCGAAACGGTTCCTTTCCGGACCAACAGCACACGCGGCTAGAAACCCTGGAATATTATTCCATATATATTGTATATATATATTCTACAATAATCAGAACCATGTTCAACAATATTGCGAAAAGTGGCCATGGTAATTAGTGATTGATAATTCATATTTGACACTACATGCATTTGCAAGATTATTTGTACAAAAAAGTATCTCAATCACGGTCAAAAGTGGGTGACATCGAATTTATGATTGTAATAAAATTTTTGAACTGGTATTTGTTTGACTTAGCGATACCCATTAATACATTAAGAACTTCTATAGAAGGTGAAGGATATTGGAAGATGACAATAATTTACAAAGAGTATCGGGAATAAAATTATAAAATAAATGTTGATAACACGGCGTGACTTCATATTGATATGTACATATGGAAAGGGTCCTAATCTCACAGCATCTCAAAATTTATTTATTTGTGTTGGCTTAAGGATGTGCAGAGTAACTGCGAAGAACTGGTATAATAATAAATTTTGAGATACTGTGGGATTAGCGACTTTTTCATTTTTACTACAAATTGACAAAAACTTTCTTTGATGTAATACAAGTTTAAAACTTTTAAATCCAAATATAAGATTAAGTGCTTGGTTTGAACGTACTGGACGTTAAGAATACTACTGTGAACAAAATTCGTTTTATCGCAAATCAGCGCCAAAAATGTCGATGGCATTAAAATGAAAAATAGACAGATTTAAACTCTAGATTCAAAAAAAAAAATACAAATCGCATATCAGGTAAAAATAACTATTTTAAAAGTCGAAGTACTCTTAAAATCGAAAAGTGATGCTCAACTCTTTAATAGTTTCTCCATTTCCTTTCAAAATTACTGTCAGTAAGATTCCTATTCATATTGTAGTTTCTATTTACCCTTGTAATACATCATACAATCACGTATGGGTATTAATTTTATAGCAACGCATAAAATAGGTGTTATCCTAAGTTAACTGAAGATATTTAAATAAATATATCGATGACTTTCACAATGAAATATTATTGTACAAAGATCTGTTTGGCAATTTATATGTTACTAATAAATTAGAAACGTGCTCGTATTTTCATACCTTCTACTATACAGTTCCCAATTTTCTATGCTGGATATACCATATGTAGATAAATTACTTTGCAGAAGATAAACTTTTCGAATAGGTTTCGAGATTCGCTTATTGTCACATTAGAGAACTACAACAAAATATGTTTACTTAATGGAAGAATATCTGTGATACGTAGGTAATTAAAATTTCCATAAATAAGGAAAGCTATGCATTCTAGATAGAGTAAATGGCGGAAATAGCATTTTCTTGAAATTAAAGTCACCTACTGCGACACATCCTTATTCCTCGTCTTTTCCCTTTTCATGTAAAATAACGATTTCGCATAATTTAAAATGCTAGCCTACCTTCGCGTGCTAAACAACACCGAGAACGCCTCTCCGTGAAAACGATATTCGCTGCCGACATAATTTTGTTCCGTTTCTCTAACAAAGTCGAATATCTTTGATGTTCGACCCAAAAGGTCGCGAATTTAATTAAAATTTCGATCAAAACGAGTTCTCAGTATCTCCAAAAAATCCCGTTCAGTATAAACGAAAATACATTTATATATTTAAAATGATAAATAAAGAAAGTATCATGCTTGCCTTTTTCTTAGTTTATAATTAGTGTAAAGCGCTGACCACGTGGTATATCCCTTTAATATAGTTAAAGCATGGGAGAGTAATTGACCAAGCATAAGCGCTGACGCATTACGGAAGACTAGTGATCATTTGGATGTACAATTTTAACTGCTGACTGCACTTCCATTGATGGAACTAATCGAAAATTTATAAACATATAGATATACCTATTATAATGGTTTAGGACAATATTAATCTGATTTTTTTTATATTTATTAAAGTTAATTGAATATTAATTTAATTATAAAACAAAAGTTTGGAGAATAATGTTAATACCAATAGCATGTAGTACAATACAAAAGATAGATTTCAATTAGTAATAAACGCTATTAAAGGTATTTAGGAAAAATTACTCCATGAGTTTGATATTATTCATAAACCAAAGGTAATTTATGTTGCATTTTTCGTTTTCAATACCATTATCCGACATTAAAGAAGCATTTTAAAATGTAATTTAAATTTTGCTGATCTTCTGTCAATGTGTTTGTGCTGTGCCTTAACACAACTGTAGTCTGTATTCACATCTTCCAATAATCGCTAAACTTCTGGATTAGTCTAGGATACCTAGCCTGAGGATGTATTAAATTCGCGCGAAACTAGTAGCCTATTTTTTTAATGAAGGTATTTATGAGAATTCGTTTTTAGTTTTATCTGTACTTATTAAATAAAGATATTTGATTAAAAATTCAATGGTGAAGAAAGTTAAGAAGAAAAGAAATGAACATGTTAACTAAGTATATAGATAGTTGCATTTACATGGTTGGCGAGCAAGTTACATTAATTTTAAGACACGAATACACTCAGCGAAATTTCTATAGTTCCATGTTAACCTTTGAATAGAATATTTGATTTTCTTCTAACTACAAAGAAACACAAATGCAAGTGAAATTAACATTAAAAAATTGTACATTTTATACAGAGAATACTTACAACAATGATAACTCAAAATAGTGAAATTTCCTTAGGTCCACAGAGTTGGACAGACATCCTACGAAATCGGACATTACCTTTCAGTGCAAAAAAGTCTCTAAATATCTTCAAAAGCTTGTCTATTGTTAAATATATATATCATCAAAGTATACATGGCAGTTAATAAAAATGCCGAGAGGTAAATTGCCAAATTGTTATAAAGAGACTTTAGAAAACAAGACGATTCCATAATCTCATCAACAATTTTACAAAGTTGGGCAATTCCTACGGCAGAAATCGCTCTAAGAGGAGTAATCAAAAACTAACTCGAAGGCAGCGCTCATCGATATTTCGGTTAGCCTCTTTTACTTTAATTAAAATTCATCAGCGACAACAGACGTGTACAACAAGTTCTATCCGTCAGTAAACGTTTTCGGTGACTAAAAACGCTTTCAAAACCACCCTAAAAAGTAGGCAAGACTGAACTTTGCGTAAGATCATATGAGATAGTTTCATGAGTAGAACGTGGTATTTTCTGAGAAGAAATTTAACATGGACCAGCGTGTTGATTTCAAATATTATTGGCATGATTTGCGCAAGAACACTGATTCTGATAAATTTTAGTGAACAATTGCCCACGTCAGACTGGATATTTCAGTAAAGATAATGCAGCTATCCTTAATTCCTGTAGTTTCATTAAGAGGAAATTAACTTATTAAGATCTGAACCACATCGAAAATCTTTGAGGAATATTGGCGAGGGAGGTGTATGCTAATAATGTGCAATACGATATTGGAATGATATTCCTACTTCAACGTTGACCCAATTAGTAGACAGCGTGAAACCCCGGGTGTTTCAAGTTATTTTGTATAGAGGATCTAATACACACTACTATGTTTAGAATGAATTATAAATATCTTATGTGTTTCTTTTATTAATTTTGTGTTAATGGACCTATAGAAATTTCGCTTATTCGATTTACCATTATTGTAAATATTCTCTATATAGAATGTAAGAACTTTTTTAGTCTTATTGTCTCTTAAATTTGTGTTTTGTTATAGTTCAGCATTAACTTCAATGCATAATTTGCCGAATATATCAAGAGTACCAAATATTCTGCCCAAAAGTTCATAAGGAACCTTAAAAATTTCGCTTAGTGTATCCGAAGGAATTTACAGCAAGGTACTTACTAACAGTGTAAGAGACTGACCTTTTAAACATCTCTAGGCCGCAAACTGAAAGAACAAGTGGAGTACTAAATTTCAAATTAATGTTATGAACATTTGTTCTAAAGATTATCTGCACATTCAACCTGTTTATCTCAGTGTATAGAACATTGTTTGAGACTTACGAATGCCGTATATAAATCTTAAGCAGGAATTTCTCAGTCACTGGATTCTAGTTCTATTACTACTATTCAAGCGGTTATAGTATGTGCTGCGTACATTGGAGATACTTCGCACTAGTGTGCAAAATGTTTAGAATCAGTATCTGGAGTCTGTCAGCATCATGAAAGAATTAAGGTTTGGAAAAAAGAGGCAATAACTATAATTGATTTGATTTGATTATACTCAGCACATTAACGAATTGCAGATCAACAGTAGTTCAACTTAAATATTGTTCACAAATATTGCGTGGAATTGAAATAACTGCCAGAATAGGTCAATGATAGCTTACGGATGATAGTTTTAGTCTTCCATGGTTTGTCACTCGACCGCAATTACAACCTCGCCATCGAAGAGGGCATCCTCAATTTACTTCATGTACATTGGAGTATTCAGTAATGGATCAAACTGCCTTTCACCAAGTCGGTAATAATGACATTGGGAAGAGTTTCATTAGGAGATATCCACAATTAGAAACCATTATTAAGGCAAGCGAAGTAGGATAATGCTTGCAAAGTATTATTGGACATAAAAGGAAAGTGAAGCGAAGAACTAATCACATCCTTCATTTATGTAATTATAGTACATAATTGTATTGAACTAGATGTGTTAGAGGAAATTTACATTTATTATTATTATTGTTCTTAATAAAGAGTAAGAAATTCAAACGTTGCTGTCTAGTATTATATGAACGCTTCTACTTAAGAGTAATGTTGGAATCATTTTCATCCATCACTCAGTATACAAAGTTATCCTACCTAAAATCTTCCTGCATACCTTAACAACTAGGCTAACCTAAAAGCCAGGTTCATTTTGTTATATTTAGAGTTAATCCTCGCAACTGGGCGAATGTGTTCGGAAATCGATTCCGCGGATGTGAGAGCCAAATGTATTCCAGCACTTGGAATCGGTTTCCGAACCTAGTATTCAAATACAACTACAACATTCAAGAATCGATTACATCTGTGGCGCGTTATTTAAAAATTAGATGGAACAGTGCAGAGCATTTGCCATATCAGGTGCATATGTCGATGGTAATGGTGTCTATGTTTTATCATGTACCTGAAAAACCTCTTACGCATTTGTTCTATACTGCGCTGAAATTACAGCACCGGACTACCTTACATATCTCTATATCTAGGATGCATGACGTCACTCGACATTGTTCATAAGACTCTTCCGATCGGTAAATTCACCTAGAAGGAAAATCGCCAGCATGCTGGGGTAATTGATGACAGCAGTTGTCTTCGACGCGAAAATATACGTCGGAATCAAGGAATCCAATTGAGTTGAACATCGGATAAACGCCGGCCTTCTTATATCCATCATCAATTGCGAGGATCTTTGTCGCCATCGTTGAGTTGGAAGCATGCAGATAAGACGAAAGCAACATCAGACGACGTCTGACCGCCGGAAAAGTACCGGTTACATATTAGACGCCGGACAAACTAGGGAAGAAGCGGAGTCGAACGAGAAGAGTGGCCAATACGGAACGAAGAAGAACTAGTAGCTTATTGAAGCCGGACCTAATACATTTGGATATTGGGAGAACGAGGACGATAAAATCGGTCGGACACCATGTCCGCCAGAAGAAAATAAGGATCCTGCGAGGTGAGACGGGCTGGGACCGCTGCTTTATATGCGAATATTCCATGTCTCTACTGCCATCCTAAGTCTAGCTGGCACTCGCCTTTTTATCCAACTTTTCATTTCTTAAGAGTTAGATTACATTTTCTATACTATCTAGAGTAAATTTCCCTTTACCTCTAACTTGTACGTTTAATGGTCTCACCCAATTTAATTTTTAACGGTAATTACTAATTGTGCTGTGTGTATCGTGTATAATTATCTATATCCCCGCAGACAATATGTTTCTAACAATGCCAATTAAGAAGAAGAACAACTGCATTACTCCATGTAATGGCGACAAACTAACTTTGATGTTTATCTATCAGCAGTTATTCAACGGTGTGAATGAACGGAAAATAAAACAAAGGCAGTAATATTCTATTAGAAGTAATAGCTTATAGGATAGGATACTGAATGCCATGCTTTCGTCCTAATTTCTGGCACACTTCTTAAACGCCTTACAATGCTTATATTTTAGAAAGAAAAAAGTGAGATAAAAAAATTTAGTTACCAGGTGAGAACTTAAGTATTGCAAATGGATCCACCATTCACACTCCAGCTGCTCCAATATTTCAACACATTTTGATTATATTTAAAAAATAAATGTTTAAAATATGAATTTATTCTGCATTAAACTTTCGCGCAATAAATGTTTTAAATAGTTTCCATCGTTTTAGAAACGATAATATGTTATATTAATAAAATTTTTCATGCTACCTTGGCAAATATTTCTCGAAAAATACCACAGTAAGCAATTCCTTGCCAAAGTCCGTTGGTGGTTGAAATAAAATGACCTAATAAGAGGTACCGTTGGATGTATCATATGTTGAGGATTATCCCTAAATTTAATTTATTAGAATGGTTGGAATTTAAAAGATTTATTTGCGGAAAATATGAACATGTAATTTACACTATCATCCCGTTTATCTATTACATCAAATAATATATTGTTTCCACTTCATCCTAGATGTTTCCTCTGTATTTCCTATTACCTTGTTTCACATTCTAACGATTTGCTAACACGACCCTTTTATTTTCACTTAATAAACTAAAATAAATAGCTAAATAAAGGTTGGTGAATTAAACAAAAGAATAACATATAAAACAATGTACCGCAAAAATTATGTAACTATTTTTTCTAGAAAAGATTACAATTTCTTTGAGATAGGGGATGATTTCTGTGTTATCATATGTCTCTAAGTCTCAACATAAAACTTCTAGTTTTGAGCAGGTATTTGCTATAATCTAATACTAAAAATTTACAATGTGTATAACTAACATACTTCCGCATAATATCTTCCAATTGTTAATTAATTACTTAAAAATATGTTTCTTAGTGCTCATCTACAAATTTTTAGATTTCAGTGGGTGACTAGATAGTAGACCAAACTAAATTGAAAACGTAGCTGTACAGGTACACGTAATTCTATTAAAGTCACACTAACTACGGGAAGGAGTCGTCGGTTGCATTACTTACAACGTTGGGTAACAATTTAATAGTAGTGCGGAAGTTTGCGGTCGAAGTAATGGTTCGGCTGTAACATCAATCGCAGTAGGCGGGCGGTAGTTGCTATCTTAATATTACAGCCACCTTCTTATCTTGAGTAATGTGTCGCGTTCTCGCGTTGCTCTCATGTATTACGGCGACCCATTTCGAAAAGCCAGCCTACTAGACAACCATGAATTAGTAATTATTAGTTGTAATGACTGCGGTCGTCGTTTAAATTTATTTATGAAAGAGAGAACGCCAGCATTCCAAATACTTATTAATGATATACCGCGTGGATTATATGCGTATTTCTTAAATTAGTTGTTACTATTACGTGAATGTACTTACAATAAAAATAGCGCAGATAGTATGAGAAAATGATCGCATTTATGTTCAGGTTACCATTCTGATCACTGATACTGGAAAATGTGAACAACTGAGACTGACTAACCTAGTAAATGTTGTAAATTCCTTGATACCATTAAAATTCAAAGTTTTAAACGAAAAGGGAAAAGTAGAAGGGGAACTTGGTAGAACTAAGACAGAGTAGTAAATACTTGTTGAGATACAAAATAAACATCAAAAACCAAGGACACCAAAAAAACAACCATCAACAAAACTTATTAGAAAATAAATCTCAAGAAAACTAGAATTAAATACGAAGTTTGTTCAGAAAATAACGGAACTTTGCTCTTACTGGTATTATTAATGTTACAGCGGTATTCTCATTTCGCAAAGCAGCTTTTTTTGAGATGTCCTTCAATATCTGTGATGAATTAGTTTTAATGTCATCAACTGTCTAAAAACGGTATATGAGGGCTGTTTTTTTTCAACCCTCGTTCGTGTCTCTAAGCAGTCACCCGAGCTGTGGATGACGGGGATGCTCCACCGCAATAATATCTGTTTTTGCAGTCCCATTATACCATTTTCAGCTGAGTTGTAGAGACTTAAACATGGCTGCTGCAATTGATTCGGTCACCAAGTGCGAGTTGCGACGTGCAATTCGATTCCTTCTGGAGAAGGGAATAGTGCAGCCGAAATTCATCGAAGAATAAGCCGAGTATATGGCGAAAACTTTATAGTGAATGGTATTGGGCGTGAACGGTGCACGAAGTTTAAAAGTAAATCGAGCAGGTTGAAGACATTGTTCAACGAGTTGACAAAATTGTTCGACAAAAACGGAGGTTTACCATGAGTGAGATGAGTGTGGAACTGAAAAGGTGGCTAGGAGGCAGACCTTCCAGAGTACAGAGAAAGTTCAAAACAACGTGACGGACTATCTCAATTCACTAGCAGCAACATTCCATGCA
Organism: Trypoxylus dichotomus; assembly: GCA_023509865.1. Taxonomy (NCBI): domain Eukaryota; kingdom Metazoa; phylum Arthropoda; class Insecta; order Coleoptera; family Scarabaeidae; genus Trypoxylus; species Trypoxylus dichotomus. The sequence continues at coordinate 37,099,627 of CM042074.1, read as the reverse complement.
GAGGGAATTGGAAGGCTCATCCATGAGTATGACAAATACATCAATCGTCACAGTGATTATGTAGAAAAGTAACCATCTTTGTACATAACTTTTGATAATAAATTCATTTTGTTATTTACACTTGTTTTGCTTTTATGAGCTATTCAAGATCGAAAAAAGACGGCCCTCGTGCTTTTAACACTGATTCCAATAACGAGGATAGGAAAACATCGCATAGCGCAGAGTCATCTAATTTTTTGCATAAAATTGACGAATTAACAAAGCGGAATGAGAATAATCATAAGTTGTCTCGCCACAATTCTAATCTGTTCCTACAATTTTTTTCACGTAACCATTATAAAAGGACTGTACAGTACTCACTGTTAACTTTTTAAGATTGAGATAAAAAAATTGAGAATTACACAATTCCGTTGAAATCAAAAAGAAAACAGTAACCGTGACTTTAATCTAGGATTGGAGCTGACCTGCTTTCGGCGTGGGCATTCTTTGCCAATCCGCTAGGATTATTAAAGTTTTGTCTTAGTTTCTTAGCCCTAAATTGAGTTTTAGAATTGTTCTCGTCGGCTTGTCCAAGAAGCTGTAAACAAACAGTTGTCTTTCTGCTGCTCATCAAACAAGGAACACACTTTACTGCATTCATTCATCGATTCACATTCAGGTCTACGGTCACGAGTTTATTTTCTAAGTTATCAGTTGCAGTCAAGAGCTCCCCTCATCAAAATTTTTGATTAGCGACTACTTTTGAATCGTGCAAACCATTCGTAAAATTCTGTGAAAATCGCACACTGAAACAATCGATATGAGCAACGAAGCACCTTGCACTCAAATAACGATAATACGGGAACTAGTGATTATGCGACAGGTTACCAACCACACGTCGCTATATCGGTTATTATCACAAGAGTGGCCAAAGCACAACAGTGATGTATTCATAAAATCGTCAAAAATATGTAGAATGTTGTATTAAAAAATTGTGTTGACCCGTAGGTGCGTTCTTCAATTGTCAATTTTCAAAAATTCACATCACGCATTTAGAGTGCTTTTCCGCAAAAAAAGTGCGCAGTACATACCTATACATGGCCTACATGTTCCCAAAATTTCCTACTTTTTTGAATTTCCGAATTCGGGATCGTCCTTTGTTAGAAACACTTACGAAACGGGACAATAAAGAGTGAACTTAAACGGAAAATGCGTGGGGAAGTAGTAAGTGCACAACAAATATTATTTCAGTCTCTCAGCTAATACATCATTGAAAGACGTTTTTTTACTTTGTAAATGACCCTCGTATATTTATAAAATAATATTCAATAGAAACTCCGAAGTTCTGTCAATAAATGATGCATTTTCACGTATATCCGTTGAAAAAGCTCACGTACATAACAACTTATTGAGAAAAGTATAAAGAGATCGGAATATATGTAGAAAAGAAAATCGATACATATAAGAACGATTCTTCGTTCACCGCTGTTGCGGCTGTAAATTCCAACGACGACCAACAGCAAATCATTCGGGCTTATTAATCAGCGGGATTCCGAACGTGAAGAAGTGCCTCTTATTATATCCTTTTCGAAATCGAGGCCCACTTCCACCTCTAGACGACGAGCATTATTAGCTCTTATTTTCCTTTTGACTTTTATTCTCCTCATTCATTCACTTCGTTTTCTTGTCGCCAGTGTTCTTTTTTAAAGAGCGAGACGTATTTTGATATATTGTCGCATAAATAGGCAGCTGCGTTGCTGAAATAAGCGTGGCTGGTTCCGTCTCCGCTCCTTAATATATTTATTCCGTGAATGGGGCGAATCTTCTATGTAGGGTACACTATCAAGAAGATTATGGCGTCGCCGCCGTTTCTTTTCCTTATGCTTATCACAATTATTTAAACTTGGCAGTATACACTACCAACCACAGGTGTTTGCCTACCCTTAAATATTACGAAATCAAGTCAAAACTAATTATAAAATATATCTTCATTCTGTAGTTATACAAAGAACTGTAACAATAATAAAAACAAGACGCTTATCAATTTGCTAATAAAGATAATTATAAATTAATTTAGATTTACGATTCATCAATGTGTTTACCTTTCGGCATTCACTCCAGCAGCTCGTCAGTGTTAGCGGCTCTATTTTCCTCCACGTATCCTGTAGTTGCGCCTAAAGTGCTGTTGTCGAATTGGAAGCAGATTTTTGAACCTACCGATCGAGTTCCTCCCACAAAACTTCCATTGGATTGAGATCCGAACTTTGGAACAATTTTCTCTCTATGCTCGAGTTGTTCCAAATACTCACGGCATATCTTTGCAATATGTTTTGGATCTGTATCATGCTGGAGCACGCAATTTTCACCGATTAATCGTGTTTCAGATGAGATGGCGTTCCTCTCCAAAATCTACCTATAACCTTCTTTTCTAAGGATACTATCTATTTTGACCAAATCGCACACAGAGGTACCGCCAAAACAACAGCAAATCATTATTGATGTTCCTCTATGTTTTATTGTTAGTGTAATACAGAATTCAAGTGCTCGTTCTCTTTTCGATGTAGGGGCAAATGTTCTTTTGTTTGAACCAAAAGTGACGTCAGACCAGAGCACTTTCTTACAATCTTCCAACGTCCAGTCCTTGCGTTCTCTCGCCCATGCTAACCCTTTAACTTTGTTTGCTTTTTGTAATGAGAATAAAGGTTCCGCCATAGCTATTCTTCCATAGAAACCAGCTTGGGGAAACGCCTTTTTACCATGGCAACGCTAACTGGTTTTGGGCGCGAAATATTCACTGCGGCAACAATTTCTTATACTGTTTTCCGTTTATTTCATTTGCCGTGATTACAATTGCGCTATCCTCTGCTGGTTGTTATTTTTGACTGTCCGGGTCGCTTCTTATTGGACACACGGCAACTTCTTTGATACTACATGGTTTAATTTCAGTATATTAGCAATTTCTCGGTTATTTTTACCGATGATGTGAGACGCCACTATTTGTGTATTCTTTTTCGTAGATAATTCTTTTCTTGTCGACATTGCTTTAACGTTATTCGCTGTTTTAAACCACTGCACAAATTCTTCACTTACTACCAGTCAACACCGCCCTCTCCGATGCTACCCCCTAAACAGTTCTTATCAGAACCTTCAGCAGTGAGGGTAGTGTCATCTCATATAGAATTAAGTCTGCCCTTGAACAGCAAACAGCAGTATCCTTGATGTAAAACAAAAATAAACACCCCAACACCTAATCTCGAGGCACACCAATAATAATCTTTTGAAAATGAAATGACATCATTCGCTCCCACACGTTGCTACCGATCATTAAGATGGCATTTCATCAATCTCAGACTACTATTTTAACGGAATTAAAGTGGAAAATTAATATACAAGTTACCAGACTTCGTACAAATTCCATTATCTTTTATGTTATTGTGGTGTTCGAAGTATTCTATCTGCATTAAGGGGTTAGCGACCAACACAAATGCTTCAACATTTTGCCCCTAAACAAACGTAGGATAATGTCTGACATAATATTCTTATTGCAATATATGAAGCATTAACTATACAAAGCTCCTCTTAGAATATATTTTTCCCTGCATTTTTTATTTTGCTTATTATTACATGTATAACAGCGATAACATATTTAGTTCTGAATATTTTTTACCGTAGCAATATAGTGTAATTTTTTGCATATTCATCCTAATATCTGCCATTTATGTAATTAGTTAAGCGACATCATATCTGCTAGAATTTCATTGGCTATTTGCCCTTGTATATTTTTAATAGAAATATTTTTTTAGGAAAATTGAAAACTAAACTTTAATACATTGTAAATCAGTTCGTGGGCCTAACAATCTGCTCCGATAATAGCAGTAATAATTTAATGCATATTCGAAATGCGGATGGAAAATCAATTCAAAACTTGGTTAAATTAAAATGGTTGGAACGTGTGTGCAGTGACTAAAAATGAGTAAAAGAAAACAAATTAATAAATGTGTTTTTCATTGCTAGTAAAACAGTTTTGTACTTTCTTTTGAAAAGCTCGTTGATTTGGTAAGCGATGGTAAATTCTTTCAGCAACTGAAATTATTGTATAAGCAAATGTGGAGATCGGGATTGTTACTAATTATTTGAAGTTATCACTCCTCTCTTTAAATGCGAAATAATTTTGTTTGTATGAGTTTTGATATCTTGCCACTTGAAAGTGTTCAATTTCAAGATAAAATCGTCGAACAATGTGAAATTCTGCTAATATAGCTGCCAAAATATTTAGGATTACCTAGTCTGCCAACACAAGATAACGTCGTCGAAGAATGAAAAGGTGCGCAAATATTGCTGTTGAGATGTTTCGGATGACCTAATTAGGAAGTCAGCCAGCATAAGATAATGTCGTCGGAAACGACTTGTACGTTTAAGAACACATGCTCGCTGAGGTGAACGACAATGCTGTCCTGACCGAAAGATGCGATGGCCCTTCGCTAACTACCTAATCAGCCCCCTTATAGTTGCGTAGATCGCACAAAGCTTGGTTGGCTTCGTCTTCGGACCTCTAAGAAACAGTAACAAGAACATAGAGATTAAAAACACTTGATACAATTCTTCTATGTCCCAAACTTAACCGCTCATCGATTATGTAATCTAACCTATAAAAATAGAAATAGAAATTAAAATATAAACAGTAATATGTTTCATAAATTAAGGTATTCTCTATATGTAATATGCATATGCTGTTATCAATCGTTTTAACGGACTCTGACTTACACCTTTCATATATTTTCCTGTTCTTGATTGTGAATGTCTTATTTTGCTATAATCGCAGCCTCAAATATGTGGATATGTAGCAAATGCCTTTACGGCAGTTTCTCGTCATAACACGTAAATCTTTAGTGATTATTTGCCAAGAGGTGATGCGGGATGTGGATCAGACCCACTAGAAAGCATACCCTCACTATACCTCAGGCAAGACTCAAGCTTACAACTTCTCACGCTACCAAGCAGATGAGCAGTGCACTTTAAAAGAAGATAATACTTTAAGGGAAGACAGGCACAATACTGGAGAAAGTAGACGCTTGAGTACATGCAAGCTTTAAAAAATATACGAAATAAGGAATAGTTCTTAGGTTTTATTTACATTTAAAATTTCAAAATATGATTTACTAATACAATCCCGGGAAAACAATTTTCGTGTGAAGACGTCCTATTCAACTTATTTATTTATGTATTATTAACATACAAAATCTGAATGTTATTGACAAGGCGACAATAGGAACCGTGAATGAGCCACTCTGCATGCCATATAGAATTTTTTGAATATGATATGCAATTGATTTTTTTTGCCAAGAAGTTCATTTAGTGTTTTTACATTATCTTGAGATTTACTATTTTTTCTTTTCTTATGGAGATGTCGTATGAAGTGCAATATCTTAAATGTAGCTTTCAATACCAATTATTGCCTTGTAAATTAAGAACAGAAACGAAATAGAACTATATAGTGTTGTCAAATTTGATTATTCCCAATAAAAAAAGAAATAATAGTTAGTTGAAGAATTACTACAGTCAATGAACAATTGACGATGAAATTATCTTGAAATACCCATATTAAATTAGAAATACATTTATTTGAGCCAAGAAAATACAGTATTTAAGACAAATTTCTACTTAAAACCGAAATAAAAAAATGTTTTCAATTCTATTAAACCAAATGTAAGTGAAATAAGCTAATACAAATGAAAACATTGACGCTTTGAAACAAGACGGCAAAAAGAGAACTAAGCCCATTGAGACTATCAATAAACGGAAATACATAAAATTCCTTTCTTTACGTAATTGACGACGCAAAGCGAGTGAATTCCTTTTAGAGGAAAGAGAGGTTGCGCAATTACGCTATTAATGGCTTTAAATTGAATATAATCTGAATGGGATTTAGGGCAAAGGAAAGGAATGACAGACACAGATAAAAAATGTTAGGCAGCGCTGCAAATAAACGCTGTCGGCGCTGCCTCTTTTTTATCTCCTTCTCTGTATCCCTTTTTTCTCTTCGGATTGGCGCAAGAATTGACGTAATTTCCGAGTAATTGTCAAAGAAGTTAGATGCAATCAATTATTCATGGTTCCGAATTGGAACCTAAACCACTCGGAAAATTGGGATAGATATTTTTGCACGTAAAACATCAACTTTAAAACGATTTTGGAAGTCGGTGATGTATATTTAATTTCTTTTCCAATTTCAAAACTCTACCAAAAAATAGAAAGATTTTAGTTTATTTATTCAAGGAACTTTATTGGTTACAACGCTTTCTTTTTACTTTGCTGTAGTGTCAACACCCAAAGAACATTTCAGTTGTAACTAATACTTTACAAAGAGTTCCTTGTAACGCCGGTAAAACTGTGCAAGTGGATTCTACTATAAAAGTAAGTTATGCACATGCATTCTAGAAATGTTATAAGCTTATCTGTACCTGTTAAAAATCCTTAAATAGTCAAGTGACATTTTGATAATAGCGTATTTCATATATAAGGTTCGCAAAATCAGTGCCAGACCACAGGCGTATAGGACAGAGTAGTGGCAATGGTATTCTATGCCCTGCTAATAAAACATTTTGTTACGCACATACGAGAGAAAAAAAAAGAGAAAAAGGAAACAGAAAGAGACCACGCTAGAGGCAAAACCACTTTGGTAGAAGATTACGGTGACTCGGCGTGTTGACGACGCTACCTAATGGTTTACACATCGAGTTACCGTGCCACTTTGGTTTTCCCTATTCTCCTGAAGAAGCCTCCTATGACGGAGGCGAAACGTCGGGATCCCACCTTTCTCCTTCGGTCTCTTTCTTTTTCCTTTTTTCCTCTCGTACCTCCCCCTTCCCCTCTGTCCCTATTTCCTTCTCTTATTCTTTTCACCTTTCTTCCTATTTCACATCCCCCCACCCTTTATCATTTTTTCTTTTTCTTTTATCTCTTTTACTTCTAATTTTTCTTTCTCCTCTTACTCTTATTTCTTTTATATATTCTCATCATGACACGGTCCAATTTCGGAAGTAGTTCGTTTATTAATATAGAATAAAATTCAGTCTGGGGTGTGTTAATAACAAAACAGTTTCTTTTGTTTAACTGTTTTGGCTAACTACGAGTTATTGTTTGAACCAAAATTTCATGAAATTCGTCAACTAAAACAAACTTTCATTGAATCGGTAATAAGACTTTGTCCTGTACAAACTGTTTGGTCTGCGCATTAAGTTTTGTTTGAGTCAACGCATTTTACATAATATCATCATAAGAAGATGCTTAAATCAACATATTTTGTAGAACTAAAATTATACGTCTCGCTATCTATTCAATTTTACACAAAGCGGAGTGTGTACTATATAACGTTAACTCTCTAGAAGTCTTTAATATAATAACTCTGCTGAAAGATACATTATCAGTTGTAGGAAATAGATCTCCAACAAAACTAATAAAGAGTTGCAGAAATGTACTCAATCACAGGTATTATTAATCTTTTCTTTGATATGGGTACATATTCTAACCATTAGAAGACAACTAGTGTTACACCGATCTATAAAAGTGGTGACGAAACAAACATTGAGAATTATGGTGCCATTGCATTAACGTCTATTATAGTGAAAGTATACAAGGCAGATCAACTACCAGAGCTATCTATATGGTCATCACTAAAATAACACAAGTGATATTTAAAAAGAATGGGGTAATCGGAGTGTTTCTATACCTATCAAAAGCATTCGATAGCGTAGATCATAAGATATTGCTTGAAAACCGGAAAGAATGGGTTTCAGAGGGATGGTATATATCGTATACTACCTTACCTGCATTATATGTAAAAAACATTACAGCGAACTGCTTGCCGAGCACGAAATTACTCACAACTATAGAACTCGGGAATGCCAAAAAGCGACTGCGTGTTTGCTGCAAATAACATGTGCGCGTATACATAAGGGTGTAGTAACACAGGTCCTAAAATTTATAACAGCGTACCTTATAAATTCAACAATATAAACTGAAAGACTTAAAAGAAGCATTAATTCAAATATGTGCAATCCAGATGATTTTTTATGTAACTGTGTTGTAAACATCTTTTACAATACTTGTACCTAGCGACCCAATCATATAGACGTATTTTATACTTTGGCATTGATATAGAGGCATATTATTATTATTTTGTTGTAATTTTTTTCACTAATTAAATTAAAAGTAGTAATTTTTCAATTTAGTATCTTTTTTATATCGGGAATTTTCAGTCAACTAAATAATCTACTCTCGTTACTTCATATAATCTTACAATACATGCGATGCGTTTCGTGGTTGTGTTACTCCTTCTTCAACACAATAATGGTAGTAAATAGAAGTGTCGTTAAGGTTTACACATTATACGCTTTATGAAAACTCCTAAACTTATTCAATATATAACAGCCAGAAACACGTTATAATTATATTATACATATTTTTACGGAAAAAATTCTTCGATTTAATGAATTTTATTCTATACTCTACGACCTCATTTTAAGTTGTATCTGAATGTAACGTGTAACTTTATATAATATCCGGATGTAGCATTGAAAAAGAAAATTATATTAAAAAAAAAATACGGAAGACAAGATGTCAAATATGATATAAACAACATCCGAGTGTGCCCTAACAAAGGAACAAACAAAGGATTTCTCAGAGGGATGACTCTTTACATAAAGGACCCCGTTTCTTTCCGTCACGTCACCTTGACGCTTCCCTACTACTTTCCTAACGCAATTTCGAAGTAATTATCTGAGTTCCTTCGACAATCAAAAGTCAGAGCAAACAAAAATCGTACGTCTCGTAACTTCCTTTTTGTGCTACACGTAAATGAGATGTAGAGAAGTAGGGATGAAGAAGAGTAAGAAGAAAAGCGGAGAAAAGGTGAAAGTGGAAAATGGTAAGGCGGCATATTTGCTTACGGGACTTCGAGAATCACTTCAAAGAATTCCGCGTTCCGAGTTTCCCTTTTCGAAACCAAAAAAAAAGCACGATAGCTTTGTGCTGTATGGCGCGAAATAGCAGTAGACGTCGTTTCAGCACAACACAAATGATACATCGTCTAACCGTTGCGCTTTTTTTTTCGGTCTGTTGCCGAAAAAATATAAGCAATATGTTTACCTGTTTGTTGAACGAAAGGAAAAGTACCTGTAATATTGGAGCACAGAAAATATACCTTTTTAAGAAGGATATCTATAGGACCTTTACGCACAAGTTTAGAGCGACATTTTTCACAAAATCGAATACTGCATAAAAAAGTATTCTTCTGATACATAGGTATCAATGGGTGTAATGCCCGATAATGATGACGATTTGACATTCATAAATAAAACCAGTTACTTTTAAAATGAAACCAATAATACGCTAAGGACTGGACTTAATGCAAAATGCATATTTTTGTTTTTTGGTATATTTCTTCCACATTTTGTACTTACTCATTTCCCACTCCAACAGTACGTTTTCTTACCATTTCTTTAACGCATATATATATGAACACTTTACTGTGAGTGCATATGCACGTGCATATTTCATCATTATTTTGCATATATTCGCCATATTCATAAGACTATAATAAAATCTGAAAAATTCCTTCAACTTTGCGATAGTAAAATGGACTTTCCCAAAAATAGGATTTAACAAAAGAGGGTTAGAACAATCATTAATATTTAGACGTCTTCTTCATAAATTTAAATCCTATTCGGATTACAGGGCAATTAGAACTTAGTGAATCAGCCATGCGCATCTGCATTGTATTAGTTGTACCGTATGATTAATATAAATATAAGAAGAAATAATTTCCTTCATAGTGTGTTCATTCGTAAACGTGTTAACATCTCTGCTATTTGGTGAAACAAAAGCGAATTTTAAATTTTTGAAAATGCCAAAGATAACCAAAACGAAAATTAAAGAAGGTTTACCTGAAATTGTAGACAAAAATGGAGGTTTTGCTACATAAAAATTGATAAATAATGTAATTAATGGCAATTTTGATGTGGACATTGAGATAAACCTCCTCATTAACACCTAGTTTTTTAGAATGCACCGACCATAGTTCGCAATATTGAAGAAACATTTTCCCAATATAAATATATACTTATAGACCGTAGACATAATTTATCTTTGGAAAATTTTAAAAATATATGGTTATTTATTGTAGCAAATATTGTCAAAAATAACTACAGAACAGATTAAATGCTTGTATTTTGCTTGAAATGGAAGAATTTACAAGTGAATTTGATATTTATGGTTTCGCTCCCAGAATCACAGTAGAAGTCTAATTGCGCATGTAAAATAAATCTTCCGTAGGATGAAAAGACGAGTCGTGGTAGGAATCTAATTGCGCATATTTCCGTAGGATGGAAAGTCGTCAGAATGCGGTATACCTAAGAAAGTTTTGTAAAGTGCTATATGACCAAGGCTAAAGAAATGAGTATATAATGTTTTATCTGAAATAAGAAAAAAATTGACTTCACATTCAGGCGGAATTTTATGTCTTAAACTTACAAGGAAATTTATCCAACCCGAAAATCTAGGATTTAATAGAACATGTGTGGTTTGCAGACCTTATAGGACTATCTAAAATACTGGTCTCAGTTTCTGCTAAGAAGCGGTTTTGAGGAGTGAAATCGATATTTGAGAATTAAAGTTTTCTTAGTTTTGCGTTACTTATTTCCTACTACATGTTCATAAAAATTTGCTTTTACCAATATTCAACTTCTTTATCTTCCTGTAGTGGTTCTTTATATTTTTTCACTATTTCGCGCGTAAATATTCTAATCTATATGTTGTTTGAATTCAAAGCCAGTGCCCTTTATGTATCGTTCTATTATGTCCTTTTATAAATACTGGCATTATGTGACACAATTACGATGGAACATGACCGCCTGTGCACGCACGGGGGCTCTTGAGAAACTTCTAAAAGATGAAGTCTTTTGTAACCCTCAGACATAATATATAGCGCGACATCAGTAGATATATGCTTTGATGTACGTTCTCCCGATAGGAACATCTAGGTAACAATTACGTTACTTCTTAATCAGGCTTGATGTAAATCATGGTTTCAAAATGCACACCTAAATCGCCACACGAATCTAGTGGCGCAAACCTTGAATTGATCGGTCTGGCTACTGGTCTAGCCACAGTCTTCCAAACAGAAATTTTCGCAATAGACATGCGCCGAAGTAGTCCTCTCTAATGGAGTATCACAGATCGATGAATATTTTCTCTTATGGTCAAGCTGCATTACAAACCATTTCGGTAGAAAGAAGCTCTTCTAGACTTGTAGCTGACTGCAGAAATACGTCTTAACGTATTGTGTAATATAAGGGTACCCTGGTCTGGATATCATAACATACAGGGATCGAATGTAATGAGGCGGCCGATACCCTTGTCAGGTCTAGAGTTGGTCGAGCTTCACTGGAACCAGAGCCCACGGTTGGCATATCTCATAATACTATCAAATCACGCATTGTCTGGTGTACTGAACAGACATTTCTACCCACTCAACAAGAACTCTCTCAGAGCTCCAACTGTAATCTTTGCATACCATGCCCGCGTAAGGAAACACACGCATCGAATGAGTATTACTCGAGAGAGTGAGTGTCGTCTATGCTGAGAAGAGAAAGACACTGATGAACCCATTCTCTACCACTGTGCTGCCGTATGCAGAATCGGATTCTCTGTTTAGCAGTATCTATTCTGACATCGGGCAAGCTGAGCAAAACACTTCTAAGTAAACTTCTGGCGTTTATCAGAAGGACAGATGTACCCAAGGATCTTTAATATTATTTGGGTGGCTCCAATAAATCCTATTGCTCATCGTAGAAAAATGGATTAAGCCACACACCCGCCTTACTATCAATGGAAATATAAAATATCCTTTTATAGTATCGTGAAGTTAATTTCTGTCTCCTTGGGTGTCATATTTCTTCTTCATAACTACTGATCAATTATCATTGCACATTATAAAATACATGGTATTATCAGTCGTATATGGTGTATTTATAGTTTGTCAGGTTTAAAACCAGTCAGGCTTAAATTATTCCAAAACAATGTCAATAATGAATAATTAAAGTAGATATCTGTAATATTCAATACACAGAAAGAAAACTGTACGGAATAAATATTATAAGAAAACTAAAGAGGGAGTCCAAACGGCACTTTGCCTCTAACAACAGCAACAAAACAAAATTAAAATCAAATATAAATGTATTGGAAATTTTCGTAAAAATCATTGTTATTTTAAAAGACAATAGTACATATCATTACAAGATATTCAGGTGCTTGTTTTCGAATTTAACTCTTACGTGTAAAGATGACAATATTACGGAGGAGATTGGAGAAATACATGGCAAAAATACAATATCTGATACTCTTATGTAGAAATAGATTCATTTTTAGTTCATGGTTGAATACCGCAAAATATATTTATTAGACAGGAAATACGTCTTCTACTTTTCTTCTTTAAAGGATTTCTTCTGTGTCTGGAATACCGTCTCACTCTACTAGTGAGCAAAACTATGCTTGCAGAGAATTCCACGTTCTTTTTAACGCATTGTCGTATTAGACTTCTCTCCCATTATAAAAATGTATATAAGTACCTCTGCTGCGCCGCCTGGTAATCGGCTCGATTCTGTGATAATTTACGGTGTAGCGAGCGTAAATCATTCACAAGTCCCACTTTTGGAGTGGTCCGCACCGTTTCTTCTCTCCTTTACTGCCCTCGACCTTTCTGCTTTCCCTTCCGTTTCGACGTAGGTACTACCTACCGGAAATCTGCGCGACGATGTCCGTACAAACGTGTGAGTTTTCATCCGAGGACATCCGTACACAGGATTTGTACGTTAGAATGGGGTGCGTCGGACGCCGGATTTACAAATTGCCTTGTCCGTACACGCGTGTACCAATACAACGTGGTAGATGTACGGATCGAATACACCAGAACCGGGCCAGAAATGATATTTACACTGGGGTATCTGCCCCCGACGTTCATCCTCGCGATAAATTCCGCTATAGCGATCGAAAAATTATTACCGCTCGTTTGTTATATCTGCGTTCGAGAGATGGGACGGGGATAGGAATCGAGGGAGGGTGGACGAGAAAACGGTTCTATGCGACGACGTCGCTGCTATTGAAATATTTATAACGCCGAAATTTATATCATTAAAATGCGATCGCAGGGAAAATGTATAATATTTTATCAATCTATTTAAGACAATTGTATATATTTACATCCTATTATGTAAAATGAATTTATTCATTCGATCTAACCGCTGTATAAAAACATGATAAATATTATGAAATGAACGTTTAAATTTTACTAACTAATTTTTAGTGTATCGAATTTCTCAATATCAATGTCTCTATTAATCACAGCACGTACTCTGAAAAAAAGATACGTAAGAAAACATATCATGTGCGAGGATTGATCTCTATGCTGTATCCCTGATACCCCTACAGTAAAACTACAGTAGCATACTATTTTTTTATTTTTCGACATAATTTCCCTCTACACTAATGCACTTGGTCCATCTGTGCTCCAACATCTCAACAGCATTGCGGAAACATTTTTGCCCGACCTCTGCAAACCACCTTTCTACAGCTTGCATCACTTCATAGTTACTGGAAAATCTTGCCCCACGTAAGATTTCTTTTAATTTGGGGAACAGCCTGTAATCACTAGGGGCCAGATCCGGCGAATATAGCGGGTGTCAGTTAGGACAATTCCTTGAGCATCCGAGAACACAGATAGCAAAATCTTTTCAGCAGACAGCACGATCTTAAATTTGCCTGGAAGAGGAGAATCGTGATGTTTCCACTCTCTACTTTGCACTTCTGTCTCAGGATCATAGTCGTGCAGCCATGACTCATCAATGGCCACATACCATCTAAGAAAGTTCTCTATGTTTGGTATCTTTGCGAAGGACGCTTACAAATCAGCACCCGATTTCTTTTTTGATTAATGGTTAACATTCGGGGCACCCATCTTGCACTCATCTTTTTCATGTCTAATTCTTTAGTCAGTACTGTGTGCACCAGATAATATGATAAGCCAGTATCTTCCACAATATCCCTGATGCGTACTGGGTGGTCTTGCAATACGATATCGTTATACCTCGTTTTTGTTTGTTGTTACCGTTATGAGAGAACCACCGGCATCTTGGTTTTCAAAGGATATTCTTGCGCATTTAAAACCTCGACACCAGCGTTTGACTACATCATAAAAGCTGCAGCCTCACCAATAGTTTCCCTAATGTCTTTATGAATTTGAGTCTGCATCATCCCCTTTTTCTGGAGGTATTTTATTGCGGCTCTTGGTTCTACAGGATCCATTTTTATGAGCAATCACGACACATAACTAAAGAATTAGCCACAGCACGACAACACTTTGAGATACAAACTTGATATTGTGCAGATGTGATCTACAAATGTTAACTAAACGTCAAAAACATTGATTATACAACCAATTAGAAGTAGGTGAGGCATGAGGATCCGCCCTCGTAATAGTGGAGTTTAAATGGTAAGAACTAATAAAAAATGTTCCCAACCTCAGGGGAACAGGGCTATTTCTTTATTGATTTATCTTAAGAAGGTGACAACGCCTCTAAAATTAGAGCAATCTTGAATTTTTGACAAATATCTTTGTAAACGAAGATAGATGAAGTGTTATTAATATATATGACAATATTTGTTCTGTCACGTAATTTACGCAGCAAATATTAAATCCTATCCCAACGCATTCTAAAAATGCTCAAAAATTTTCATACCTTATAACAAATGAATATACATCGAAATGTGTTCTTTTGTTTCTTCTTATCTCGTTTCATTCGCAAGAAGAAAATACCAATTTAAGAAAAACTATGTCCAATATATAAATAGTAACTCATTGAGAAAAAACGGAAGAACCATCGTTGATATTTGAAAATTTTAAACTAATTTTAGAATGTCTAATAACTAAAAATGAATTACGTTAGTCTATTGTAAATGGAGTCCTAGAAGATTAAGATTCTAATTCATAGTACATCCTCGTATCATGTGTCAAGGACAACTAAGAATAAATTTAGTATTGCCTTATTATTTTTGGCAGAAAAGGGAAAATACTAAACGGTAATACTATGAATCGCAACGTAGGCTATTAAAATTTTAATAAGATGCTTTGCTAATTTTTTGCTGTGGGAAACTGTGTTCTATCGCTTATGCTGAGTTTGTATTATGAAGAAGTTTATTCTAACACCTGAGTATAATGTAATTATGACCAAAGACAAGGCACTCAGTCAATACTCTGTTTTAATATAAGAACGTCATCAGAAAAAAAATATGCGGATATTTTGATTGGAAAGATTAAAAATAACCAATATTTAAAATATTGAAATGACTGTCAGATCAGGTTTTTATATTAACGCAGCTTGGTGTCTTGTCAATTGCTTACTATTCCAAAACGTTACCGTCGCCATTGGATTTCGTTAAATAGTTGCGAAAAATATCTCCTAGGAAGTTCAAGCAAATTAGAATTGGGCTGCTACGTTTAACCTCGTGTTTGTTTTTAAAGAATTTCTCAATTGTTAATTTATACTCTATGAAACTCATTTGAGAACCAGAAATGCTGCTCGATAGGATAATAGATCACAACAGTGTTCACATCCCACGAATTTATATCCTGTGAATTGTTAAAGCTAAACATTTCCCATCAAAGTGGGCAAACTCTGTCAAACCTCTCAGCAAAGTTAATGCTTATGTATAAATGATTTATTTTGCTGCTTATATTAAGTATCACGAACAGTAGGTGCACACCACTATTTACAACGGAGAATAGAAAAACATTGACTATTGTGATTGCCATTCTTGATGTGGATCGGATTTAAGTCTTACCGTTGTGTCTCGTAAGTCTTTGTGAAAATACATGGTAATTCAGTTAAACTTTTGATAGACTTTTGAATATCACACTGTATAAATAATTTCGGATACAGTCGCTGTACGGTATATATATATATATATATATATATATATATATATAATATAATACTCCAGAAATGGATGATAACAGAGAGAAATCATCTGAAAGAAAGAAAGAAACAAAAAAGTGAAAATCTACTTTACGCAGACATCTTGTCATAGAGTTTCTGTTTAACTTGTCGAATATAACATGAATGTCAACAAAATATATCCCAGAAAAACAAGATGTAGCCCGCAGGTAAAAAAATAATTTCTTTCAGTTTCGCGTCTGAAAGCATCAACGTCATACCACCTGAAACAACAATATAAAATCGCCAACCTTCGCGTCTATCGGCTGTAAGAGAATAACAGATACACGAGCTGTATCGTGCTGCACCCCGTTGTGTATCGATAACTACGCGATGATGTAAATAGATTCAAGCAACTACGTCAAAACACATCACCTTCACTATATAAAATACAATAACAACATTTCATTTCACTCCGCGAAAAGGTTGACGTGCTCCACTGCTTCTAGTTCGTTCTCCAGTGCTACATACATCTTCTTTAAACACACATATTCCATTGCACCTATCCAATCTACTGCTCTCCTACATGATATCGCGTTTGCCTACGTATTTCCCCCGCCTCATTGTACTATTTACTGACTGTGACAAGTTCAGAGACGACTTCTAAAAATCTGATTTAAATTCAGCACGAGTAAAATAATGTCGTGACTGTCGTTGGGAAACATAGGAAGGAACTTATTTTCGGTGTCTACGGTAGAGGAGAGACGTGTGTCGTGCATTTTAAAGAAATCAAGTGAGAGTTCTAATGAATAATTTATTATCATTACATTAATTGTATATTAGCATGTCAGTTAGGTGGGAAAACAATTGTACGAAATTCCGGAAAAAGCTGGAAATAACAAAGATTTCCGGAAAATCATATAATTTGGCTACATGCCGCAAATATAAAATTTTGAGGTATTTACTGCGAGTTATTTCGAACATAGATGAATTTTATTTGCTTCGTCACATGTTTCATGTGCAAACAGCTAGTACAAACAAATAAACAAGATTTTGTGGCTATAACATATCAGAAACATAAAAGCATAATTAACTAATAGTAATTTTCAACATCATGACATATTGTGTGGTGAATTTTCACTGGTGCGAGTAAGTGAACCTGAAACTTCACATAGGCCCATAGAAAAAAGTCCAAGGCTAAGAGATCGCACTACTTTCGCAGTCACTTCACATGACCATTTCTGGAAACAGCCAGGAAATTCTTGCAACAATTTAATGGTTTCATGACATAGGTGACATCTTACACTGTCTTGTTGAAAGAAAACATTATTTAAGCCAGTACTTAACAGTTGTGATCACAAATATTTTGGTATCATATTCCTGTAGTACTCGCCATTGATAATAATGTGATTTCTCTATCTATATTTAAAACAGTTAGAGTATATTATTCCATGGTCCAAATATCACAACAAACAGTAACTTTTTCAGTATAGAGAAACAATTCTTGAATCACTTGAGGAATTTTATTCATCAGTCCAAATCTTACATATTTGCTTTGTCATGAATCCATTATGCCAGAAATGCGGTTTATGCTAAATGTTTGATCCAAAACCTGGATCGACTTTCAACTGCCCTAGGTTCCAAGTTGCGAAAACCCTTTGCACACGATTATGAACATGTTTGAATTGTTGAATAAGATGAACTTTGTGAGTCGTCCGGTGGAAATTATTACAAAAATTCTCCACGTAGTCATCTGTCGGCGAATTTTTGAGGTCATAGAATAAAGACGTTAGACGTGTTAAGATATAGAGGTACTTACTGCCACATGAAGAGCATCGAATGCAAAACATTCTTCGAACTGGTTCTAAGGCAGTATGTGTTTTGGATTATGAAGTTATATTAGGAGGCAGTGGTTGCTAACATTTTCATCTTCTGAAGCTTGTATAGTAGATCAATTATTTACAGACGTGGTAATTATATTTCAAATTCTTTGATTATTACTTACACTAGAGCGTTCTTGGGAAGATATATTGGTCACATCTGATGGAAGTGCTCAACCATACACTGATGGTCATGGTTCTTAAATTTATTAGGTGGGGATAAAGCTGGAGATAAATTTAAATGAGGTAGACACTCTCAAGGGGATTTGTTCCTGCTCTGGTTTCAGGATATCGTTCAGATGTTGCGAGTTCAACTTTCCATACTAATTTCAGTATTAAGTTTTTCACAAAAGTACTATAACTTAAACACAATTCAATTCTAATCGAGAGCTGGTGGTTAAATCCCAATTTTGTGAGCAGAATTAAACAAACTCTATTACCACCTATTATTAATCTTCTTTCACAAAAGCCAAACGTGAAATATGTTGCACTCAACTTAAAAAAGTTTTAGCGAAACAAAAAGAAGTGCACGATTTGTAACACTTAGTATCGAGTGTATAGAGTTATCGGAAAGAATATATTAAAATAAAATTGTACCTCATAGGGTTTTCATAAAACATTTTTCTCTAACAGCAAAAGGACGTGACTTCAATACTTTTTAATTTTCCTTTAGTACGATTTTCTATTTTCGAGCGTGCCTTCTGTTCAAAATTATGAAACTTGACTTGTGACGTAATCGCTATGATAGCAAAAATGAAAACAGAATATTGAATGAGAAATATAAAGTAAATGTAAATACAGTATTTAGTAAATACTAACAACCAAACATTTCTATTATCTTCTATTAGTATCTGGTCATTAAATTGCTGCGATATAATTTGAAGCAGTTTTACTTAGCTTATTGTTAAAGTAATTCCTTGCTTGACCCAAAGAAATTGTTCTCTGAACATAGATAAAATAGAGGACAATAGAAACCTCCAATTTTTAGTAAAAGCCGGTTATTCTAGGTACACGTTCAACCGCCTCCTTTTTCACAAACGCAGAATGCCTCTTACGTACGTCACTGGAATACAAGCGTATCATCTGCGACAATAGCTATCAGTGAGAAGAGCCGGCTGCACCGCGCTGCCAGATCAGCATGTCATGTTCGATATCTGAAGATTGATGTTCTTCACGGATAAGTTGATGCTTGCGCCCACCTTCACGTCTCGCTCCGGCGTCTTCATGGCTATATATCTACGAAAAGGACCTAATGGAGCATTCAGCAAACGCATATAGATGAAATCCATAACGTCGATGATGCAACGCTGACCTAACCAAGCACAACAGATATAATAGATGTTAATGTACTGGAAGAGAAAATATTATTACAATAAAATGAAGACGCCGGATTCTTTATAAATTAAGTAATTTACATAGTTATGGGTATTGGTAGATAGAGATATAGTTATTGTTGAAATATTAGCTTTTCTGCGATTCTTTTCCAAATTCTAAATTCTAAAATGTGAAATAATAATATTTGGTCATATCTCCATTGTAGCTTTAATATTTTTAATATAAGTACTATTTTTCTTTAACAGAAATTTTGGAAAGTATGAGCAAAAGAAATTGTTGGAATGTTAACTTTATGATTTCGGCAATTCATTGTGAAGAGAAAAGTAAAAATAACTAGAAATAATACTTAAGTAATAAAATCTCAGTATTTTAATTATGGTTATGGATTAATGACAAAATTTCCACAAAAGAAATGTAAATCGGTACTTCTACTAAGTAGTAGAATCTATTGTATTTACTAATTCTCAATACAGAGTGGTATTAATGTACTGTAGCATATGCGACTGCCACTTTGTATTTTTTCGTCATTATGCATGGTAAAAATTAAAGGAATCAATGTTTTTTGTATGGAACACACGAACTGAAAACTGAAAGCCTACCAGTTGTAGAGGAATTATTGACTGCAAGGTGGATGATTTATGGAAGCCCATTTTGTGGAGGGAAGCTATTACAACTATACCCTTTTGCACGCAATTGTCGTGAGAGCAAAACACATCTAGCTGTTTTTCTATTTTCTTTTTCCCGAAGCAGCATTATGCCTGTCTCAAGAAACAGTCGTGATGAGATTCCTATAGGATAGCCGATAGGGACATCTCGGCCTTGCTTAGAGTCGGGCACATGATGACGAAGCAATCCAGTGACAATCCCCCTTCGTCGTTGATATATACGTGCACGTGTAACACGCTCTAGCTTTTGGCCAGTAGTCGCGAAGAACCTCGAAAATGATTATATCAAATACTCGACTCATTTTTTGCCTATTCCACGATGATTTCAGCAGTGATCACATTAATCCTCGTCAAGCGATTTTCTTCTTTACCAGGTGTATGCATAAATTTTTTCCGATTTAACTAAGAGATTGCGCCCGCGAAAAGTATGCAGCATATTAATTTGACACATACGTCATTTTGCTCTTCTGACATTTAAGCTACATACACACACACAAACACACACACAAGTTGAGTCCGCCAAAAACTAGCGCCTTTGCTTTATGATTTAGTGGTCATGTTGAGTGTTGTATCTGAAAAAGGACATGTGCGGTTAAAATAAAAGAACTGTTGAAAGTCATCGTTTACTGGTAGAAGCGTATGGTGAACACGCTGCATGGACTAGATATTTGAGATATGGTTTCGATAAAAAAATGGTGATTTCAATGTGAAGACTTTTTGGTAGACCACAAAAAAGCGAAGACGAGCAATGGCAGGAGTGTTTGAATGATGACTCAAGTCAAACGGCAATTAGCAGAAGCATTACGTGTGTCACCAGACGTTTACGGGTAGTAGGGAAGATGAATAAACTCGGTAAATGGGTCCCATACGATTTGAATGAATGTCAAATAGAAAATCTCAAAGTGAAATTCTAGTTCAACGCCAAACGAAATTATTTTTGTATCGAATTGTGACGGGTAACGAAGAATGGATTTGTCTGGTGGTACCAGAGCAGTATTGTGTATTATGACTTCTTGAAACCGTTTATACACAACACTAGCGCCAACAAATGATTAATTTAAACCACGCATTAATCAAAGGACGGCCGGAATGGGCCAGAAGACATGGAAAAGTAATTGTGTTACACGACAGTGCCATATCTCACACAGCAAAACCAGTGAAGGATACCTTAAAAGCGCTTGGATAGCACATTTTTCCGCACCCACCGTACTCCCCAGACCTAGCGCCATCTGACTATCACCTCTTCGCTCTGCAAATATAAAAAGACATCCCCATATATGCCATGACTATTTTTATGCAATTTCTTTCTAATTGGTTTCTGAGCGGCATGAACATTCGGTGATGAAGTATTATAAAAAAATGTAATAAATCTCGATAACATAATTGAATTTTGTTTCCTCAGTAACACAGATAAAATATTCAAAGAATCGAACTTTGAATCTTGCCGTGGACATTTTTCTAGTAGAACCTTCATCGCTAAATTCTGATTAACAATATTTTTCTAATTGAATGTTTAGAAGTTGACATAGGGCTGAAATATTAACGTGTTATATCCTATAATCAATTTTAAAGTACATATCTTAAGAACACAGTTATTTCTTTGTGGTCCCTAAAACTAAAAAGAATTAAAAAAACACTTGTTATAACTTCATTCTGTAGACGAGATTAAAATATATTGGTGTTGGGGAATCGATAATTAAGTGGTTGCTTAGATTTCGAATGATCCTTCCAAACCAAAGCGCATTTCAACACGTACTTGGCTAATACGCTTTCGATAACCGCAAAACAGTTAAAAAGAAGTAAAAAAGTAATGGGTACAAGGGCGTGAAATGAAAAGACGGTGCCGTAGTATGGGAAACTGAATCCTTCGCGAATTTATAATTTATTGCCGCACAAAATTAAAGACGAAGTCGGGGCCGTTTTCCTAACGATGCCGTCCGTGTACTGCACTGACTTTCGTATTCGCGCGTTCTTTTTCCTTCGTTTGCTTGTATTTTAATTATTCCGGAATGTCTTCCGAGGACAGAAATTAATGGAAAGGGTTAGTGAGTCGGAATAATTTGAAATATTAAATTAAAAATTTACAGCAACGGCGGGGCAACAAAGAAAAGACGACAACAGGCGAATTTGTTAAAAGAAATGGGAGATATCTAGAAATAATTTTTAACGTCTATCACAAACACGTTTTAATTTAAATCCTTCTTTTTTCCATTTTTTTTTACGTCTCATATTTTATTGTAATAGGAGATGAATTAGGGATTTCATCTTCTCACAAGATTTCGAAACTACCATAAAGTATATTAAATTATCTTTTTATCATTGGACCAACTTAAAAGTTCCTTGTTATACATAATACGTTTACAATTTCAAAACGTTTGACTCACCAATACTAGGTACTGTATGCATGTATGTAGGTTATTTGATTCCTAATCTGCCCTGAAGTCAATACAAAATACTTGGAGTTCTAATACAAATCATGTAATTGTCACTAACATTTTTTACAAGAAATGAATGTGCAAGTTAAGTCTATACGGTGTATAGCCCATTCTAACATAATTAACAACGACATAGCTGATATGCATTCTAAAAATCCGGTTACAGACGTACGAATATTATTAGCTATTTTAAGGCTCAAAGTAAGGAACGTTAGGCTACTGTCCGGCATGAGTTTATATTAATCACATCCATAAGTGTAGTGTTACTTACTGATACTTTAGTTGTACGATATTCCGTTTAAAGTTCAATCATGATGCACCCCTACACATCTCAATAGGATTGGTGTTCTTCATAGCCCTTGCTGCTCATGTGTTAATGAGACTTTTATCTTATTTGGATGTTCTAATTTCGCCACATATCGAGGTGAATTCTTACAAGATTTATGTAAATTCTTTTTTTACCTCTTAGTTAATACCTCTTTCATTCTGGCACAAAATAATATAGACGTTTATTATTATAGAATTTCTAAGTTGTAATAAAATACGTCTATGAGACTAGCTTTTGTTTTTCTTTCGCTTATAGTTCTATAATTTAGCTTCGTTTCCTTTGTTTACCATTTCTTTTGTGGGTTTCCTTTCTTTTCTGAGGCCCTGTGTGAATTGTTTTGATTCAAGTCGGCACGATCGGCCCCGTGTCGTGAAATGTGTATCCATATGCTGTTCCTTTCGTATCAATTGTTCTTTTTAACGTTTGTATTTTAGATTTTTTTGCATGACTAACTGACTATTTGTCAAGGCCAGGAAAGAAAAGATTTGCATTCATATATGAAGGAGTTTTCCATTGGAAAACATTGAAAACTTGGCAGTATACTAAACGGATATATTTCTAAGAATTTGTCACTCCCAGTTATACTATATGCGTAATGAATATTGCATTATTCTTGTTTTCTTGTAAGGGCAGTTTCTTGAGAAAGTCAAAAATAGATAGCTGTGGCTAAAAAATATTAAATTTTGACACGTTTTCTATTTGACAGTAACATAGTAGGTTTGGGACACTGTATAATGTTTTCAAAAATTTACTCTTTCTTATCTCATCCTATACTATCGGCAGTTCCATAGAATTTCACTTTTCTAAGTAAGTGTCTTGACAGTTATAAAAGTTTAAATGCACTCGCCCAACTATCAAAAATTTTCAGAAAATGCAAATACTTCAAACACAGTTAGAAACCTAGATATTCTTGTATCAAACATACCTTAAAATTGAACTAGGCATTTGAAAATGTAATAACATACTCCATTTAAGTTAACAGTTACTTCAGATTTTTCTCGGGTTTTCGGCGCCGTTTTCTCGGCGTTTCAACATCGCACTCGTTATCTTCTGGAGTTGCTTCTCCGGTAAAGGAAAGGGAGTAGTAAAGTCCTACCGAGACTAATATTTTTTCAGAAATTTTAAAACTTTAGTAATTACAAAGAAAATTATAATTGTATGTATATACCAGTTTGGTGGTTGGTTTGTAGTTGGTTACAAACTATTACAATAATAATATTAATGATTATTTTAAGGATATTCTCGTTTAGAAAAAAGAAATTAAATATTTCAGTAGACAAGTAGCGATGCATATAAAATTTAAAATAAAGTAATTATCCAGTGAACCTTGAAATGCCTCCGATCAGATTATCAAGAGTTTCAAAGATCAAGCTTATTGATTTTATAATCCATTCATATTGAAACTGTTGCCTTGGAGAAGATAATTAACAGTTTCTAAGCTTATGATTGGCTAATATTTATGACAATATCTGACATAACTCTCTATTTCAGTACCGTAAAGTTTGCTTTTCTTGCTACAATGTCAGATGTTTCTTCAATTTTAACATAATTTCATTTTTTAATTGACTATAATCAATTTCTCTGAATATTTTGTAATCATTCATATTTTCTACATATTCGTATATCACTACAATATAAGCCATATGAAAAAAATTGCCTCTGCATTAACAATTTTAAACGTAGATATACACACATACTGATTTCAATTTAAGGAAATCCAATATGATGGCCTATAACTCCTTTAAAATCTGGTACTATAGTGCCAATTACCTTTTATGCGGCTAAAGTGAACGCAAAACGCTAGTTACCACTGTTTGGACATAGAACGTGCACCCGTGCTCTAGCATTGAAGACTCTCGAAACATGGACCATAATTGACTTTATTGTAAAATAGATTAAGTAACACTTTCCAACAATGCATAACTTCTTGAACAAACTCTTCCGGAAGCCTCAAAAATTCGGAAAGGTTGGAAATAGGTTATCATCTTGAAAACTATATATTTTTGGATAAAAGGAAAATGTATTATAATTGATTGAGTTACATTCGCCATGACTAGTAAAATACAGCATCCATTGTGACCAGGAAACTATTTTTTTTAAGAAATCCGAGGCTATCAAGTCTGGATTGTAGGATGGCCAGCAAATATTGTCAAATCGCAAAATCAAACATACAAACATTTTACAGATATAGTCTCAGAAGTGAGCATTTTTAGTTTTTAAACTAAAATTAATATTAATATTGAAGGACCGTTGGTATTAGTAATGATAGTATTGCAATTTCCTTGCAATTAACCAACGTAATTAAATTACCGAAGAAATATCAGTCACGAACGGATTTGAACCCACCACCTCTGCGTTACCAGCGCATTGTGCTACTTAGGAACTAATTATGTTTGGAGTAATCCAGAAGACCAAATACCCATATATAGATCTTACATTTAGATTGTTATTTATTTTGTTTTCAATTTCAACGTTTCGATGATGTGGGGGCCAAATTATTCAAAAATTCCTAGTAGATTTGAAATATTTAAGTTTGCCTTTAATAGATTTTATATTCCCTGTAGGTTTTACTTTTCCATTCCCTGACTAAAAGGTACTGCTCCTGTATTTCCCTTCTTTCCCTTTTCTTTTTCTAATTATCTATTACTCTAGCTTTATGCTTGTCTTTTTTTCGTCAAAGACCAAAAAACAATTTTGATTGATGTGTGAATCGTTTAATTAAATTAAAGGCGATTCCTCTTTCACCCCGCGTATGTATCATTCCAATAGAAGAGTATTATGATTAAAAAGACGCTATTTTCTTGAAACTGAATAAAAAGAATGTTGACATGACAATAACTTCTCTTTCGTGTTATTACGTCGTTAGCATTCATCCGTTTTTATGGACTGAAATTATCAGCTCCGTCATAAGTCACATCGCAAAAGGGAAAATTAAAAAGTGACAATAAAGCAAGCCCTGGGAATTGAGGGGCATAAACTCGCGTAGGAAAAAATTAAAAGCGTTTCGCCTCAAATTGAGAGGAACGATGTACATTTATGCACGTCTTTATGGTGGTTGGCCATGTCGGCTTCATAAAATTTTTAACTCGCGAACCTAGTTCGCTCGATAATGGCGCGATAACTGGAAAAATGCTTTCTTCGGGATTCTTCTACTTTACAACAATGTAAAACCATAAATTGTGTGTGTTTAAAGCAAAAGATTAAACGTTTACGTTAAAACATTTTACTTCCTTAAGGTTAAGGATTAGAAATTTGTTTCAATACGGTTTCTCGTTTTAAACTTTATTGGACTGTATACGAATCTTGTCATCTGTAGTACTATGCAGTTGACTTATTTTATTTTAACCGTAGTACTTTTAATTTTTTGCGATGTTTTTTAACACTTATCGCATTGTATTATAGAAATTATCATATGTAAATACGCAAACATTTAAAATTTTAATAAGAATTTGGGCTTCTAGAAAAATATTTATAAAATTAAAATAATTCTGAAATATATTTTGTAATAATTACTAGAGACCGGATTACATGCAAAGTTCAATAATTTAATTTAATTTAATTATTCTATTTTAGGTCTATATGTAGATGTATTACACTAATTAAAGTTAATTAGTGTTAATTAACTTTAGCACTTTGCATGTAATCCGGTCTCTAATAATTACAATGCTCGTTGTGGTATGTCATAGGTGTGATTGAGAGTAATCAATAGATCGATATGTCTTGTTTGACATAGTACATCTAAGCGTGAAAGTAACCTTTCTAATGAGTAATTAGTACTCTAAATTATTGTAATGTAAACGACGCACTACAAACTAATATGATATAGAACTTTTGGAAATTAAATAAATAATTTGATTGTGAACGTTGCTTTGTCGCAGTTTATCTTAAACTTAAGGTTGACTTATTATGTACATATTTGACCTTCTTTATTCTTCTGTAAAGAATAATTCTGTTAACATAATTCAAAAGGCAGTGTAATCTCCCATTGTGACTAGACAACAATGGAATTTCTTCTTAGGTGGAAGTGCTCAATCCCGAACGAATTTAACTTGGTTGAACACAAATACCACATTAAAAAAGTTGTTTGACTCCCGTGGTTATGAAATTTGATGCCATATTATACCATTTTTAGATATTAAAGTCCAAAACAGATTAAAGTGTTTAGCATGTACTGTAGTATTTACATGTAGACATTATGAAGGAATTGTAGCAAGTTCAGGCTTTTTTGCTCATTTTCATAGACAGTATGCTTAATTTATTAAGAATTGATTTTTTTTATCTGGGAAGCACGAGCTTTTTTGCTTGTAACCTACTGTTATTAGATTTATCTTTGTGTGATCTGTTCGAATGTCATATAGAAATGATTTTTTGTTTAATTTTATCTATATAGTATACAGTATTTTTATGTTCCTTATCGTTGAATTGAACTTGCTTTGGATGGTATCTTGACATTCGATGAATGTTACTGTATTCTGCAGGTTTGAGCAAATACATCGGATATCCATTTTTTATTGAATTATTAGTTAAAGGAAAAAGCTGGTTTTGTTTTGAAACTATTTAGTGACGACTGCGTATTTTTGACAACTGTAGCAGTTATATTCTTTATCTACGATATATTTTAAGTAGCCTCTATTTAGTTGCTTTCTTTGATCAATACAATTTCACCAGTTACAATGATAGATTTACCTAAATACTAGAGTTTTCGCTCTAAACATACATAAGAAATTGTACTAATAAAATTTGTTTGGTGCTTTGTCAAAATCATTTCCGTCTCCTCAATTCACGCATCAAGCGTATCTTACAAGGATAAAATTTATTTCTTCACGGATGCTGATGTTTTTGATTCTTCTTGAACGTTAAAACTGTCGTTGAGTACATAATCCTTTTTTTAGTTCTGTTTATATTTCTCTAATAATAATAGAACCGATTTTTTCCACTATCGCCAGATTTAAGATCGATTCATAAGATACGTTTTGTTTCCGTTTAATATCTGGTGCATTATAATCATAATCTATAAAAAATTATGGTATGTAAACGGGAACAAACAGTGTAAATACGTTTATGAAAATAGCGTCTTAATATATTTTGAATACTAAGTCGAACACGTAGTGTGAATCGACAATTACTCATACCTTCTTAGTGTTGAAATGCAATTTATTAGAAAAAAGATTGATCTCTTGCAATTTAATTTCCTTCAAGTTCAGGTAGTTCAGGGTTACTATTCTGACAATTTCCTTTTCTTTGAAACCGTATCAATCAAAAATAGAAACGAAATCCGAAGTAAATTAATTCTTCTATATAAATAATTAATTCTGGCAATTAAGTATTAAATTTCATTATCATTTTTATTCCAAACGAAGTCATATTGCTTATTTAGAAACTTTTTTCAAACCCAATGCCTATCTACATGAAATCTCCTCACATACAGTTTATCCGACTAAACCGAGAAAATGACCATGAAACTTGGATTTTAAGAAATACTTTGACAATTTAATCGCATGGAAAACGGAAGCAATATCATTTTTGCCATATAGTTTCACTAGTCACATATATAAGAATTAATTGTGTATGTTAGAATCTACTACCGCAAACTTTTACAGTCTACGTAGATTTGTTAGTTTTCCAAGCAGTCGGTAACTTAGTTGACAATGAGGGTCATTGTGTTCTTGAAACTCTGTGTTCCGAATAAATTATTAATTTGTTTAGTGTAGAGCTTACTGCGGTACCTGCCAGAAATTTTCGCCATTAATATCGACGCCGAAACACTCCTAATAGTCAGAGTATTGGACCTTCAGACCTGGAGCTGACTACGAAAATACTTTTAACGCACTGAGTAGTAACAATAAAGTTACTTTTGACTAGACACCAGGGTACACTGACATTGAAAGTAGTGAAACGGCTAATGTTATGAATACAGCAAAACACCTTTAAATAGAGTTATGGAGTTTGCCAAAAGGATAGACATGCTTAAGAATTCTTAGTATTACCTGGCAGAATATATTCCGTTTGTCGATGTAGAGGAATGGGTTAAGCCACCCATCCGTCTTATTATCATTGTAATATAATGTAGGATGTTTCTAAAAAAAGCAAATTTTGAAAGGTACCTTAAATAATTAAGATAGTGAGGTAAAGTAACTCCCATCTCACCTTCCTTACGAACTTAGTTCTTTATATACGAGGATTAGTCAATATCTAATGCCTTCTATTTTTTCTATTTAAATAAAATTAGCTAAGTGAAAAATTTGAATTTGGTCCTGTTCGTCTAACCTTTTTCTACAATCCACTATACTAGTAACTTTCTGCGTCAGTAAGTGGCAGCACTACAGTTGATCGCAAAATGGTTGACATCGATCGATATTCAAAACTTTGTGCAAAGTGGGCATCGAGAATGTCAACCGACCAGAATAAAGAAACTGGCGCTCACAACACTTGCAACGCTTCCGTCTAGAACAGGAATCTCCAAACTACGTCCCGCGGGCCAACACTAGCATGCGAAAACCGCCAATTGGGTTCCTGGCTTCCCACAAGATGGCGCTACAATACTGTAATTTGACTGAAATTTGTGCTTAATTTGTAATTACATGTTGGTATTATAACCTTGGCCTTTGGAACTAAGTGGAGGGGTCAGTGTGGTTCTTAGGGTACCAGTGTGGGGACCTCTGGTTTAGAAGAAGATGAGTTTTTGTGAAAATGCCGACTAGGCCGTGAAAACGTTCTGCTTAAAAAGCAGGACCGAGGTTTTTACCACGCTGGAATACATACCCTTGCCACAAGCCGGACCAAAACTGTGGAAATGGACGGAGGTTATATTAAAAAGTGACAAATTAATGTTCAACATTTTGGCTTTCAACCTATGTAACATCATTATCTTAGCTCAAGCATCTGGTATATTTCTATGTCTTTTCAAAGATAACGAAAAAAAAGCATTCAACCATACTATCTTAAAAGATAGTATATATATATATATATATATATATGGTTTAAAAGTGACTAGAAGAAATGTGGAAAGTTATTTTCATCGGATTTATGTGTTTACATAGTTCGTGGCCTCTTGAAAACAAAGAGGTTACTGGATCAGAATGAAATTTACATGAACAATAAGGACAAATGATTCAATGAATGCCAACAGTTGAATTTGCTTCAAACTCATAAACCCTAACCACCTAAAATAAAAATCATTTCTAGCAAAACTAATGCAGCACAGGTAGTTTACTTGTATATAAGAAAACTAGATATCCGTGAGCGAATATAGACATTTCCAAGGTATCTATAACTGTATATACGTTAAAAATTTCCATATCGAATGTGTACCATTTACCTGTCCAAAATTCCTTTCCCCAACTTAAGTGGCTAGTTCGGATAATTTACACGTCGAGGGAGTAACGAGATTCATAAAAATGGACGTCGACGTCATCCATTAAAGTGGTATCTTTTTTATGCGACACGATTCTTTTATGCTGCTGGGCATCAGCGGAGCAGTTCCATTAATAACGATCCTTCGGAAGAAGACGATGGTAATAGCGCTGGCGGTGGCGGACAATCTCTATCCGCAGATCTCATCCTCAGGGTTAAAGGTGTCCATTGATCACACGTCATTTCCGACTCTAGTGGACCCTGTTCCTTTGTTATCCAAGAAATATATTTGTCGGACCAATCGATACCGACTGTTTATTAGGATGTGGAATTTTCTCTTCGCTGGCTGCATCTGAACGGTCGCGTTGCTGGACGGGACGACGCCTTTTCGAACGCAAATACAATCAAGGAGAGGTAGGTCTCGACGGCGTGGGCAAGGAAAAACATTTGCAATATTAGGTTTTGTGATTTCATAAAGGGCAGATGTGCAGTCGAAAAATTATGTATTCTATATATTCTAATAGAGAATAGAATTTTCTGGTGTAATTTTAAAATGAATTTGATTTCAAATTTATAAAAAATTGGATTATGTAATGCCAATGTAATTTTAAAAAAACAAAATACTCGTGATGTAAATGACAAATAAAGATCATTTCAATTTACTTATATTTTTTTTTTCGTAAAAACGTGATTAGAAAATTAAAAGATTTTAAAAATATATAAAAATACATGGAATGGGTTAATTCTTAACAGATAAGATTGCATGTAGAAAAGACGTATTATAATATAATTAATAATAATTCTAATAATATAAAATTAGATTACATTTTCTGTAGGGGAATTGGCGTTATTATACGAAATACAGGTCTGTTAAATCAAATATTCTCGAATTCTTTAGCATTACAAAGATTGTTACTTAATTTACCAAATTTCATGTATGTATGTACATATATACTTCAGGAGTTATACTTGTTATAATTGTAAAGTATGATATGGAATTCATGAAATCCTAAAAACACTCGAACATGTGTAGTAATTATGTGATTCCACAAAGTAAGTGTATTTTGGTAGAATGTGCTACTTTGTTGAACAATATTTATTGAAATTATGTTTTTTTTTAACGGGCAGCCTATACTTTTTCTTCTGCACGATGGTGTGTGCCAGTCGCTATTCGATAATTATATAAAGATAATTTGTTGCATGGTGTGTATCAAAACATCGGGTGGGCATTGTATTTAGTATATGTAAATATTTGATTTAAAAAGTTTGTATTGAATTACAAATTAACTTTGCATTTATGTGAAAATATTTTTAATTATTAGAACATAGCAGAATGCATCTGAACGAAAGATAGAGAATTGAAATATGCAGTGGTTGGTGCTGGTCATTGCAGGAAGAAGTATGTCACATATTCTATGAGAGATATCCAGACCATCCCCCCATAACTCCATCAACTATATGTAAGACTATACGAAAATTTGAAAAGTCCGACCCTGGAGATAGTGTCCGAAGGCGTTGCCCTTCCATTGGAGACAAAAAACAACCTAATCTCTTATTACCTACCAAGAAAATCCAAATTTATCAAGTTGACAAATCGGATCAGATTATAACATAAGAAAGGAACCGTGTTAAAACATTTTCTTTATTTTTTGTATACACGGTTCAATTAATCGTAAAACTGTAGCTGTTGGTCGGCTGAGAAACCACATTGGATACAAGAGTTATACACTCTGTATCCGTAAGATCACTCTATGGATAGGAATTGTGGATAATACCGTATTTGAGGCCTTCATTGTTTAAAGGAGCGCTAAATGAAGATTTTTTTAATTTTGATTTATCTCCATCGTTAGCAGTATTATTTCCAAATGATGACAATTTCGATACACCCAATAACACTATTTGGTTGCAACACGATGGAGCTTCACGCACTTCCTATTCGAAAATATTCAAATGAAAGTTTCGAAAGTTAGCAGATTGGTTCGCAACGATTCGGAGAATAGCTATATAATGTTGTATGAAGTCACTTAATTCTTGTAGGGCTGTTTAAGAAGTAAAATTTCTTAATAAGCCTAACACCATAGATGAACCAAGGGAGCAAATTCGTCAGGATGTTAGATTAATTACACCCGATGTTATTCGCAATATTCTTATGAAATAGTTTGTATTCAGGTAAGGAATTATCTATTATCTAAAGTTTCAAGCTTGAAACGGTAGATACCACGACAGAGAAGTTAGAGAGGTTAGTTTTTGTAATTCATTGTTAGCTGCAGAGGACATATAAATAGTTTTTCTTGTGTTTAAAAATATAGCCCATAAAAACTGAAAAACTCTAATGTGATAACTTTCTCATCGCATAGATGGCTTTTACAATTACATCACTGCTAAAGTACGAAAGCAATACCGCAAAGAAAACAATAAGTCAACGTCGCGTCAACATAAAACTGTAATGTCGGATCCGAAGTCCATTTTATACTGAAGAAACCGCACGGCAATTTTATAAAATTACATTTACTTTATTTGACACTTTCATATCAAAATACATGAGACGTATCTAATGTTATTTTACAGCCGCTCGTCCTTTATCCCTAGATGGCGCGACGATACTCGTCGCTCTCTGTGTAAGTACCGGAAAAGGACATCGAAAAGAAGAGGAAGTAAGGATGCGTAAAGGGAATCGTGTAAAACAAGGAATACACTTTCAATAACGAGAAAATAGATTACTTATGTGCATAACGCATGCAGCAACCTAATGGAAGGTTTTCTTACCATTGCACTAACCTATCGATATTTGTGCTGATAG
Source organism: Trypoxylus dichotomus (assembly GCA_023509865.1). Classification (NCBI taxonomy): domain Eukaryota; kingdom Metazoa; phylum Arthropoda; class Insecta; order Coleoptera; family Scarabaeidae; genus Trypoxylus; species Trypoxylus dichotomus. Next base: position 37,066,866 of record CM042074.1, on the reverse strand, counting down.
GAAGCAAGAAAAGAGCGGAGAAAGGCTCCAATAACAACAGCGCCCTTTACAATAATATTTTTCTGGAACGACCTATTATTCGCGTTTCGTTCGTCATTTGTCCTTTATAGAGAATAATGGCGTCATTTATGGGAATAAATATCCACGTGAAGCAGCAAAACATTCCAAAGAATATCGCAGGTTTCTTATATACACCTTTTATACGTGACTACGTTGGTTTTCGATAAAGGGAATTTTTGTGTGTATATTTATGGGTGATCGTTCTAGGGACATATGGACAGCAAGAGCGTAATAAATACAGTATCAATACTCAATATGTCAATATAAGTTACCCTGCCTACATTAAGTAAATAGTACGAAAACAGCATCTTTAGGGGCTTTGCTTTTGCTTAAAACTAAAATACTATCGTGTTGTAGTAAATAATGTGTTTTAATAAGCACGAGGTACAATAAGATATAAACGACCCTTTTGTTTAAACAAAATTTATTGCACTTGACTTGCAACACTTCCACTTGACCGTTGGTCTCAAATCGCTTGCCTTCAGGTGCTTCGTTGAAAGATCTAAACATGTGAATCCTTCAACACATGACGATAAATCTGGGCTGTAAAATGAATAATCAAGTGTTTCCCAGTGCTACTGCTGCGTTATACCTACTCTGTAGAGCTGGTGTTGTTATGCGAAACCAATACATGGCGAATAGGTTAATCTCGTCTTTTGTATAGATATTGAAGCAAAACTTGATCCACAGGATTGCAGTAGCATATTGTACTGATAATCTGACGTCCTTCTGAGAACTTCACCAGTAAAATCGTCTCCAATCCTAAAAAAAGGTTTTCCCCCAAACAATTGAGTTTTGTAAATCAGTTTCCTTCGCCTTTTCTTGTCTACGCCATGCGTGGTTATAATGACGCACCCACGCCTGTTTTTAGGTGACGATTCTTCTTTAAAATAAGTTTGAAGCAATTGAAAAGTGCGTATATTTTTTTTTCTTTTATTTAGATTTCTACTAAAATTGGCCAAACCATACACTTTCCATGTTACACAACATTATTTAAGTAAAGTTGCAAGAGTATTCAACATAGTGGTAATAAAGTCACCATGGGATCAAACGAAGCCAAAGAAGCAACGACTATGCCTTCTTTGTATCAAAGCATGGCTCTGATCCAAAGGCTCCTAAAACACGAAGACAATAAATGGGGAAACAACAAAAACTAGGAAAACTTTCCTGGACAAGGTGATGGAAATGCATGCATTCTGATCTCGCCAATAACAGCAAAAATTTTTATATCGTTTACCAAAAGAAACCTCTAATTACTAACAGTGATACTCACAATGCATGCAGTTTTCAAATATCATTTATATAAACATGGTAAACCTAAAGATCAACTCTGCCGGCTACAGCTCACGGCAATAGTATAGGCTACCCATAAATTTTAAGGAAAATAATAACTATATTGAAAAATTCCAGTAAGCAACCCGTGTTACAAACGCATAGGCTTGATTGTAGCACTTTCTGCTACTGGCATTGCAAATGTGCTATGAGTAAAAATATTTGGGGAAAATCACACATCCAAGTGCGACATGTTGGTGTATTAATCTGCTTTCTACATATCAAGATGACATGTAGACCACAATTGACACTGAAATGGGTTTAATTCGTACTTGGCGTGACAGAAATGGGTCAGTTGCAAGGATAGCAACAAATTTGAGCAAAACCCGTCTTGTAATTCACACAAAACGACTGCAAAGAAAACCTCGTTTAACGCGTCACCATAAGGAAGCCAGATTAGTATTTGCAACCGCACGTTTACATTGGCGTAAACGCTGGCAGTGATAGAGGTAGTGTAATTGTGTAATTTGTTTATCATATATAGAAAAAATATCCAAATTTGATATTAACAAAACAATGAAATTTCTTTAATAAATGTAGTATCCTATACTTTTGTCGCAAACTGTGTATTATTTACATATGACAGAATACACATTATGCATCTACCACGACACAAGTTTGAAAAGTGAAGTATGCAACACCTTTTAAACTGAGGCACAGGGATCCCAGACCAGTCCCAATATTTGTTACGTTCTCCTGGTTTGAAGAACAACGCCGCTGTAGCCTGCTCGTAATTTCCTAAATTACTTGACCAATACTTACTTGTAGAGTATGTTCGCTTATTTACTAGAGGAGAGGTTGTACAGTGAAACTCAATGCGCATGCGCAAAAAAATATATTTAAAAATGAAATGGTTACACGGTTTCCACTCTTGCCTATGTACATGTACGATGTACGTAAGATATATAGATTTGCAATAATTGCAGTTATTCGAGCTCTCTTATACATGTAATGTACATTAGCATTTGTATATGTATTTTCATTGGTAGCAACATAAAGTAATGCCTCAGCATGTACGTTGCAACGCTATGTCTTAATTCTGTTTAAAAGGTTAAACTCTTATATGCTTCCGCTGAAGCTTTGTCAGACTCATGTACTAATGCCTCTATCTGTTTGCATGCACCACTACCTTTTATAGGGAGCCAACCCTATTTATTTCTTAAATTTATAAGCGCACCTCGGTGCTATGCTTATTTATATGTCCCTTTCCGGGAGCCTAATATACTTTCCTTGTTTTAAATTTGCCTAAGGGACTTGGCCCTGTATTATTGGCATGTATTTGTACTTGACCAAATACGTTTGTTATATTCACATTTATAGGGGAACCCACCCTATCTCTTAGAGCTTGAACGCCTGGTCGAGGGCGGCAGTAGCGATAATAGCCGATCTCAATACAAAAGTAATGTCACAGCTACCCAGGCGTTCTCCTTTGAAATATTACGCTATGTGCAATCTTTAGCTCTGTACTCTACTGCGCCCCAAAGAAGGGAAAAATCCAGTAACCAGCAAATGTGCGAACTGCGCACCGACAAGTAAAACGGAGCGATGATGCCGACATTACATAAGAAAACTGGCCCGTGACACTCGTCCGCTACGACGAGCAACTAAATGAAAAATTTCTAAGTCCCGATACGACAAGGACCGAACAAACGTACAAAAGACAACGGGCGCTGCGGCCGCAACGACCGTCAGCAAGAAGCGGAGTGATCGTACTTGTAGGGGAGGTCTATACATGCGCGCCGACAATCTCACCAAAATAATTTCCGACACAAACTTAACTGAAGACTAAAAATATGTATAGACGACAATGGACACAGTAGCCTCGACGTACGATGATAGAAAATCGAGAATTTATACTTATTAAAAAAATCTATACATGTGGTCCGACGACGTTACCAAATAACTCCCGCCAGAAATAAATGTATAGACAACGTCCTCGACGATTCCCGCCAAAACTAGAAAAACTTAGAAATCTCTAATAATCTTACGACGACGTTGCTGTACACGTTACGACGAGGCACGAAAGGTGACCGAGAGTGCACGATCGCTAATACCTCGACTGTCGCGCGGGAGACGACTGCCTATGCTTGTGTACCTTAAATTTCAAGAAAACTCCCATTACATATCCGACGACGTTGCAGTGAATGATTTCTAATTAGGCAGTTTTAGCTAGCGTAATGCGAATGGCTGACTTGCATACATATACAATGCGTAATGTACATACATATTAAAATAAAATTGGATATAAGAGAGCAAAATAAATAAATATAAGAATGAAAATAAATAAATATAAAAATGAAAATAAAATAATATTCTAAATGAAAATAATAATGCAAAGAAGATAAAATACATAATAGTAAAAAACTTACAAAACACAAAAAACAATGTTAAGTCCTTAACAATATTTTTTAAAAGCTTCGGATTATCCCAACCACATTTACGGCATTTTTACAATAGCTCTTACAAGTTGCAGGCCGTTAATAATAAAGTATTCAAAATTTAAGTCGCTTGCCTCTCTAAGGGTTTTTACGCGTTATCTTATGGATTTAGACATTAGATATTTACATATCAGTGGACTGATCTAGATACTTGATATTCGTCAAAAATAATACCTAAGTTCCCTACTATAATTCCCAAAATTCTAAACCAACATTTTATTGTTTTTGATTTTTACAAATGTATTTAATTTCTAGCGTAAGATTTATTGTATTATCTGATTATGTAAAGGAATTTTTCTCCTCGCGGAATATTCGAGTTGATCCAATGATTTCCGGAAATGGGAAAGACTGACACTGTTATTACAAAAATATCCTACAATTCAAAACCAAAATGTTATTTAAAGTTGCTAACGATACTCGGCACCGCGTAACGAAATTTCCGGTTCGCATAATTTCCATGGGTTCCGGGAATCCAGGTCTCTATACTTCGCGCTAGTTTCTCTGATCTGTCCGTAACGAATCCGACCCAATTATCCTCGTGAATTTCGCATTGAATTTGAGGCGATTCTCGGAACAGTAAAAAATACATTATACGCACCGCCAGAATTTTCATAACTTGCTTTGACATTGGCATAGCAGATATTTGATACAGATGAGAGATTTCCATATTTCCTCGAAAGCGTGGTTCAGTATTCATAGACTTCCAAAAGGAGATTACCTCTTACTAATTAAATATTTGCTAAGTATAGATTTACCTGCTAAACTGAAAGCAATACCAAAAGGCACGCAGTAATTAGAAAAAGATAAAATCTATCCTTTTTCCTTTTTTGTAACTCATCTTCTTCACTTTTACTATATAAGATGTGAGATTAATAATGCAGGTGAAATCTTGAAACTCAAATTACACCTAGCACCCGAAAAGATTAATTATGGATGAGTTTAACATCTTTCGTAAGTATTCATTAATATCTTCTTAATTACATATACCATTACTCATCACTTAGCTGTCATATGTAAAACGCGTTAATTTGTTAGATGTCATGCTTAATTGAAGCGTAATTTGTTCGTGAAATCAATTATGCAATCTTAGTATATAGGGGAATATTCGCTCGTTGTACAAGTTAAGAACTCTATACGTCTACCCTATAATATAAATTAATATTGGTTCTTGGTAAAGTTTTCAAGAGTTTATTTCTCCAAGTATTTATTTCTTAAGGCACGTACATAATTCACATAAACTTTATAATATTAAGGATTTATACCTATTAAAATTAAATGAACGTATCGTGTATACCAGGTATATACATAAATTTTTTCCGGTTCTCTGCTAAAAGGAAGCGTGTTCAGCATACGTTTCTACTAGCAAACGATGATTTTCAACAGCCTTTTTCTTTTGATTAAATAAGAAAGGTAATGCATACATACCTCAAATGTTTTTAATTTTAGGCGCAAAACTATATAATACAAATTTGTTGTAAAATTAGCATCATCCATTCCTTGTTATATGGCACAATTTACGAACTGACGACATAGGCCGTCCGCTAACCTTATTTCTTATGTTATTTGAATCTTATAAGGTTCTAAACGAACATCTTTGCGGAACGAAGATGAATTGATAACAATAGCACTAGCACTTACAACTGCAATATTTTCTTCGTCGCCATTAAGATGATGTGTTTTGTCGCCTTTACCATCTGTACTAGTTTCCTCAAATTTTGTAATAATTTTTTCTGAATGGTTACATATGGCGGATACTCTATATGAGATTTTCTTTTAAAGTTAGCATAACTTTCAGTAAATTTAAAACAACTGCTAATAATAAACACAGATATCATTCTATTTTTACTAACCGTAGTATTTCTAACTTATTATTGGTGAAACAGCATGTGGTATTCTGGTACAAAAAATACAAATGGCAATAAATTTAAGAAGAAATCTCAGACTTTACATGTCGATAGTCCACGTTCTAAGAATTGAATATGGTATATGGTATATGGCATTAAAGATATCGTTTCTTCTTTATACTTTACTAAATATTAACATACTTTAGAACTTTCAAATCAGTAAGACAAGTTATATGTTCAATTGCTAACAGCGGAACTTTTTTAACAATTGAAAATTTTAATTGCAAATAATTTGCATGTGTAGTAATGATTTTTAACTGATTCAACTATTCTCGCTGAATATGGCGTTTAGACACAACTGGTTCTAATTGCATCTCACTATTGAGTAAGAAATAAAGGAAATATTTTTTTGGAACTCGTTCTTTGGAAAGAATTGCTTCGATAACATAGGCAATCATTCAATAGTTTGTAATTCAATGTTAGGTTTGGCTTAGTACACCGTTTTACTAAATTCACTGCCTAGATATATTTAATGGATAATAAACTTTAATACTTTCATCTCATCCACCGCCGTATATCACATCGCATATTAGCTTATTATTACAATTGGTAAGAGATCTCTGAAATAAAAGCATGTACGTAGCTAATTTATCTATAATATTAGAAACAGACATTACTAACAGGATGACTTGTGCAATAGTAATCAGTGTAGATAGGTACCTTGTTACAGAAAAGGGTAGAAGGAAGCCAAGACAAATAATCAAATGGACGGCAAATATTCTACGACTCACAATCAGTCCTATTTAATAATGAGTTCCTCAAAAAAATATCCCACATAATACATATTTATAAATTAAATCAGAAGACTATTTAAGATTCATTCGAAATATTCACAATATAAGGATTTCTATATTCCCCACACCACACAAATTAAATACTTATTCGCATACAGTATTTTAAGAGCGTGTGGGCTGTCATCGTCAACCGAAGACAAATTACATCTTATTGATATTAAATATTACAATATACTCTTTATCCCGCGCCAATTTCTAGGAGCTTAAAATCAATACAGCTACCTGAGCTATCCAACACTCCTCAAAGTTCACAGACTTCTAGAGTTTAACAAAAGTGGTACAGATAATAGGTCTTAATGGAACGGTATTAAATAAACGCAGTTTGGTTTTCATCTTTCATAGTTTCACGTCAAATTCACGTCCAAGGAGTGTACGAAGAAGAAGGAGGGAAGTGAGATCTACATCGTTCCTTGAGCCCTTATCGAATATCACCAGCAACAGCAGCGGTAGTAGGCAGCGCGATTGAAGCAATAGCTTCGGTATGTGTATACGGACGAAAGGGCGACACGCCGATATAACCTATAATGGACCGACGGGCGTGCGGGGTCAATTTACCCACCCATACCGTATCCGCATCGTTCGCCTCGAAAGAAAAATCTGAAAATATGTCAAGATATCCGAGTGTCGATAAACGAGAAGTAAATAGCTCTCGCTGAAAAAACGCCCGGGTAATCTAGAAGGGTCGACAGCGGAGGCATATCGAGTTTTTTTTGCTTTTTTTATCGGTCGATACTTGTACAATCTGCAACTAAAAATGACATGATTTGAATTTTTCTATGCGACAATATATAATCGCGCAAACGTATGCTGGTATATATTTTTTGAACCATGAAAATAATCTTAGTTCACGGTTCACGTAATATATAAAATCAAAGCATATGAAGAGGTCTTAAAATATAATTTTTGTAGCAATGACGACCCCGAAAAATACACAAAAAGAATTGAATGACATGCAAGAAAGTTTAAACCTACTCCATAGGGAAATATCGCATGTTTGGAAACCTTTTAAATTGAAGTAACTAAAACAAGTTAGTTTGATTTCAGATACAACTAATAATTAATGGAAACAATGTGTCTGATGATGCAGTAAGCGTTAAATGCCTGGAATAAGATTATTTCATTTAGGTTCACATTTGAAGAGAATAATCGAATGTTTTCTACTGAGACTCTATTAAAACATATATCAGGCCAAAGGCTCTACTATAATTCTCTTATACCGAAACGTTAAAGTTCAGTGTAGATCAAACTTTGTAAATCTATTACGAAAGTAGAGTCAGGTATGAAATCAATATTTATACTGGCAACATAAATCAAAACCAATCTAACAAGAATTTGGTTATGTTTTTAATAAAGCTTGTGCACGGTTTCAGCTTTGAATGAAGAAACCATTTTATTATAACGATTAACAAACCAAACAACATTACTAAAACGAAGTCTGATTTTATAACGAAATTTCAAAGCGTCATCCTTGTCTTTCAAAGCAATAATCAAAGCACTTTATTTTTTTTACCCTCCATAACAACTTTATTTAAAAAATAATAAATTATCGCCAATACATCGACATTTTTCTTTATGAAGTCGTACATAGGAGAAATGTGCGTGTAGTAAGGTAAAAAGGAGCCCAGTGTATGGCTATATAAGGTATCTGAAATTGAAAGCATCTGATCATTTATATTTATCAGTTAGGATAGCTATTGGGATATCACAAACAATAAGAGATCGGATCTACTTCACGTCAAGACCTACGTTTGCAAACAAAAAGTCAGGAAAAAACTAGAAGTTGACAATTTAGATCTTCAATCTAGATTTCATTTAAAATATATCGATATGATGGTTGTAAAGGAACAGCTCCCAAAATATTAAAATCTGACCCCACGGAACTTTTGTTTACCTATATGCTTCCTTCTGCACTTGTTTGCAGTTACGGAGTAGATTAGGTATCATTATCAAAGAGTTGTATCACGATCCAAAAACATTCGAAGTAATTCGCAATAATACGTGGAACAGTAATGTTTTTCCAAAAAAGTCAAGATTTCGTAACTGCCATAAGAAAGTCAATTTATGGAAAATTTGTATTATCAATTAGATTATTTATTGTCATGTTGACTTTGCTATGATGATGATACGTTAGACATCTTGAAAATAAGTGCACTAATAAGCACTTAACTCATGAAATAAATTCTGCAAAGCGGAATAAACTCATTCATTGCGTCTTTAAGCTCAAGGGAGTATAAGAATGGGCTCCACGTCGGCTTTATATTTTTTATCCTTGTTTCCAGACTTAATCCTTTAAATCACAGCAAGGAATTTAACGTGGCCTGGGTTTCTTTTTTCTCCTGTCGTATTTTATTTCGATGTATCTTCATCCATTTTCCATCCGTCCATTTTCGATGTACCTTCCTCACTAGGTATGTTTCCTAGATATTTGTACTGGTTTGTTCTTCTTATTTCTCTAATTTGCAAGTCCTGGTGGTCATCTTCGTTTTTACTTAGTCCTCAATGTTCGTATTCTTGCCTCAGTTCTCTAAATGTGTAGTCTATATCCTCTTCATCACAAGCTGTAATTACTTGACCGTTGGCGAAATGAAGACTCGTGACAGTGATTTTCCACCTTAATTCCTATTCTTTCTGTTTTTTTTCCGATTACTTAAAGTTTCCTGAATATAAATTTTAAATAATGTAGGGGAAAGACTGCATCCTTGTTTCAATACCTTAGTTATGGAGAATCGTTTTGATCTGTTTACGCCTATTTTGATTGTGCTCTTTTTATATAGGTCTCGTTCAATTTTCTGTTTTATTCTTTACAAAAGTGGACATTTTATCTCAACGATATCTCAATTCACACTCTGTGCGTGTATTCAATTTTTAATTATACCTTTTTATTCATTCATCTAGTAGCTACGTAATGTTTTCCTGTTATTTGCCAGTCCGTTTGTCAAAACGATAGGGAAATACAGCTATAAAGTTTTTAAGAACAGATATAGAAAACCATGTTGCTTTTTTTTCCTCTCCGAAAAGCGATTTAAAGCGAAAGATACGAGTCTTTATCCATAATGATTTCCATTTGCAGATATGAACACAATAAGCGGAATCCGAGAAATAAGCATCGATTCCGTTGAAAGTTTTAAGGCCGCGAAACTTCAAACTTTATACGAATAATAAACGGGAGCTGCGCGGAGTCGATTTCTGAACCGATTTTATAAACGTGTTATGGGCTTCGAGTTCCTGATAGGATCGTTGTTAACTTCTCTAAGTGCCATCTTTTGATGCTTTCGCGGAGTTTCTATCTTATATTCGTGCAAGCGTCAATGTTCATTATTACAAGTTCGGGCTTTTTCTTTCACATGTAAGTAACCTAATAATTCTCGAAATACAACCCGTCGTAACAATTACAATTTTAGTAGCTTTGTAAATACGGTACTGCATGGTTTTTGTTCTTGTTATCATTGCTATAGAAAGCATCACGTTCCATCTATGGATTTTATCTCGTCTCAAACCATTAATTTTTGATTGCTAATAATACATGCATCAGCTGAACGAGGTTATAATCTATTAAAATAATAACGAAATAATAAGGATTAGTATCACATTTTCGTAAAAGATATGTTAAATAAGGTCTATTCTGTGAAAATTTTGAAAGCACCCTTAATTAAACGAAGAACGCATACGATATTCCACATTCGGTAAACTGCTCTTAAACAGCTCCCTTAAAACAAAGTTTGATGACTTATAAAAAGATAGTTTAAATGTAAACATCAGTCTTTTCTATTGAGTATTGTTTAAAGACTTTTCTTAACTGTGTATAAGCCCTTGCTTATAATCATCAATAACTACCAATAATTTAATACACACTAAAAAGCTTGTCTTTTTAAGACTATATTCTCTTACGGTTTGTTATTTTGGGAAATAGTAGTAAACAGAAAGCAGCGTTACTATTGCAGAAACGGGCAATTCAAGATGTAGTTGATACCTTGTTTAGCCAGCTATTTGCGTATATCAACTGTTTTTAATTTGCTATGTATTCCTTACTATGTTCAAGGAGACGGAAAACTGTGTCTTTCCAATTCAGATTTGCACAGGCGCAGCACGTGGAGGTTTGAATTTATTCATGTTTCTATTCGCACATCAATATAATATACAATGGGGTTCTGAGAAAAGTCTTCCTTCATGCTAAGTTTTGAACGTTACATTCTGTATAATTTTGCGTTTATTGAAAGATAATGAAAGAACGAATTCAACGATACCACGATTGCTTTAAAAGGTATCAGAATAAGGAGGGGGCACTTTACAATCTGGCTTCTTGAATTATTTTTTAAATTATAACTGGATCTAACAATTAAAGCCAAGATTGAAACTTTAACTTATGTTTGACAAGTTTGACAATTCAAATTAATTTTGACGTTTATTGATGCATCTTATAAATTTTAAACAATTATTGGCTTTTTAGTAATTTACTTAGAACACCATAATAGCCATTTACGCTTTAAACAGAAATTTATTTGTATAGTTAGTCTCAAATACGACAAATGTAATACACAAACAACAACAAAGTGGTTTAAGCAATATTTATCTGTTGTAACCAACGTAGAAATAGTAAAAGGAAAAGCGTTACCCTCTGGATTATGTTTTCTTTTATAACAATATTGTATTACATGTCAAAAAGTCATATACTACCACAGGGTGTTTAAAAACATCTAGTCCGTGCATAAATATATTGTAGCGTGACAGTCCCAAAAGGTCAGGAAATTAAAATTTAGAAAAAATGCGCCATACAAATTTCTATTGCAATAAAACAAAAAAGTCGAATGTAACTGTACCTACGAATATTTCACAGGTACCGACTACTCGGTAACTCGGTTGACAATAAGAATCCATATCCTCTTGAAACGCTGCGTTCCAAATAAATTACTAAACTGTTTGGTATGCAGCTTACTGCAATACCTATGAATTATGCAACCATACAGTCCTTCGTTTTTATGTGCATACATGTTTAAAAATTTTCATTCCACCAATTCACGTGCTCGTTGCTGTCAAACGTTCCAATAAGAATGATCCATTCATTAGTAGCGAATGTTTAATTGTCACGTAGGTAAGATCTTGTTCTTTCCGTATTTGATGCTGCTTTTGGAGGTTCAGAAGAAGATAAAGAAATTTTTAACGAAACGTCGAAGAACAACTCCAAGTTACAATGCGGCCCAGCATCAGAATTGGAACAATATCCAAGAAGCCAAAGCAACAGATCACAATCGCGAAAACATTAGAACCTTGTTACATGCGGTGGCTTCTTCATATTACCAACTAAAAGCCAGTGTACTGAAGGAATATATTTATTATTTCCAAAGATACATATGTCACACAAATCATTATTGTAAGCAATTCTCTAATACAAACATGAGCATATACATATATTTCCATTGCAAGCACATTGTCATTTTAACTGAAAAAAATTCACTGAAAGAACTTCACTGCGCTATTATAAATGTAAATTGCTAGTAGAATGACATGTAAATACTGTGCATGCATGCTAATACCATGTCCGCATTGAAAGACTTAATTATGTCGTCGCCCCACATGACTCGATACTAAACTATTTTATGTGTTGCGCAACTTCTGTGTCTGCCCCAATCTCTTTGCTGGTGTTAATCTGTTCACGAAAATACACAAGTTGCCTTCGTCACGGTCGACCTTATAATCTGTTAGAGATTTGTAAAATTTATCAAAAACAGGAAACAATGGACTGTTGTCTATTCCAACTTCGCGGACCGGTACATTCTTTCAATTGCCATGCCAGTTCTAACGTAGCCCCACACCACAGCCTGCAACGTATATTGAAACCAACGCCAAAGTTCGCAAGTAAATTAATGCCTTGTTCATCTCCATTTCCTTGTAAATAGAACCATTTTCGTCTTGGTGAAACTGACAGATACCTCATAGCCTTTGCACCAGGATTCCATACTTCTTAATGCCATTTCCATACAGTGCCACAGTGCTTACCACATACCAATTTTTAACTTTTAAAGAAAATAATTAGGGTTTACTTTTAACATAGATTTTACACATTAGATGTTAATCTTTACTTTACTTGTTATAAAGAATGTAAGTATTCCTTCTTAAATATGTATATTATAGAAAGTCTTTCTTTTGACGCCATTACAAAACGTTTTTGGAATTTTTGAAATCCCTCCAAATCTTTCTTAACTATCCACTTATCTAACTACAATTTTGTTAATGCTATTAGTATAATTATATACATCAGATACGGCCAACTTAAAGTACCCCTAGGGCCACACTATGAAAACGAATGATAGCAGTCAGAGTGCATTAGGGGACAAAGATATTTGACAAGGTGTGTAGTCTTATAATTACATTTTTATTAAAATAAGAATGGCAATACTATCAGAATCTCTTTAGAAATGTTCTTAAAGTTACAAAATCAATTTTATTCCTTTCAAAAACTAAACAAAAAGTGGCGCGGGTTGGACTTACAGTCTTGGAAGGCCTTGCGAGCAATCATTTAGATATTGCATCAATTAATGTATTAGAATTGCTAAAAGCAAGTTTGGTCATCGAGTTTGGATAAATTCAAAAATAGTTTACAACATAGTGCAAAAAACGAGCATGATTGAAGCCTATGTTCGAACTGGAGTGCGAATTGATGGAATTTAGGTGTATAGCCAGTGCGCATATTTGGATGGTCTTAGAGAAACACGAATTAGTTGCAATTTTCATAATTGCTCTTCCAACTGTGTTGGTGTATTTCGTGAGACTGGTTTGATGGGCCATAAATCACATACTGGTGGACCAACTGTTCCTTCGAAAGAAGTTATAATGCTCGTCAACAGATAGAAAACCTTGGAAATCTCTTTCTCAATAGATTAGACTCTCTTATAGAGCATGCCAGAAAATTGTAAAGAAAAATTTACACGTGCATCCGTATAAGACGCAATCACATCAGTTATTTTGCCCTTAAACTACCCTAGACGTCTTACTTACTGCCAGTGGTTTGTAAATAATTTAATGCATGACCTACTAAATCTAATATTTTTCGCTGATGAAGCGTAGTCTCATCTTTCGGGGTACGCCAGTTCCCAAAGTACTCGGCTGTGGAGTAGCAAAAGTCTTTTTATACTTTTGTTGAATCGTTTCTGCATACTGTGAAGCTTGGTGCTTGGCAGAATTGTTGGATTTATTGACCAGCTGCACGAAGATGAATTAGAATATATAAGTGACGCAACGGCACATAGAACGAGAAAATTTTGCTTTTCTCCGTGAGTTTTTTGACGATCGGATTATAAGTTTACATATGGAAGTTGAATTTCACAACTATCACCTTGTTTGATAATTATGGGCTTTTGCATATTTTCTTGTCGCTAATTTACAAGATCTGGAGTAAAGAATTATTGAAGAATGTAATACATACTCACAATTAACCTAGCCCGCAATGCTGCAAAATGTCTTTAATAGCATGGGAAAGCGTATAAACTTGGGAGTTGAAAATAATGGCCAATAATGTCAACACTTGCTTCAATTTTGTCTTTTTTTTATTAATAAAACTTGAATATTACCTGAACTTGTTATTTTATTGTATCTTTAAATCAAATGACATATTTATTGATGTCACGATGGCACTGTCAATTTTCGAAAGTTAAGGTTGTGTTGCGAATATCATAATATAACTTAAGTTCAGACACATATTTTCTATTTCAATGTCGTTTTCGTCCTAAAAACTTCATGATTTCACAGTATAAAAGCTACATACTCACAATTAACCTAGCCACAATATGTTAGTGTCATAAAAAAGAAATTCCTTAGCACTTTAGCTATTTGAGAGAGTCGCTCTATCTGAACTAGTCTACGTGTTGTTGAATATACACATTGGACGAATTCAAAATGCAGGAAAGATAATTGTTCTTCTGTATTTTTGGTACATATAGACTCGCGCATAAAATGCAAATTGGCAACGCACATCCATAACACGGATTTTCAAAATAAACAAAAGAATAAATAAATACAGCGCGAACATTGCTGCGCGAAAAATCGGTCGCGTTTTTCAAAATATTGCATAGAAACGAAGATTCATGCAGAATACGTTGGCGGTTCACAAGTAACACCGTATAGACCGGCCAAAACAAATAAACATGTAAATTACCGACCGAGCTTTCGCAGTATTTGACGCATCGTAGCGATTCACCTTCCGGTGTGCAAAATAGGGTGGTAATATCGGTCTCGCATTCTATCCTACCACCTCGACCTCTACGCTATTTGCTGCAATTTCCATTGCAATAATTTATTGTTTGGAAATATTGATGATGATCGCGGTGGTCGGTTATCGATAGTATTAATGCACGCTGAGGTTAACCGAAATATTTAATACGCTCAAGATTTTTGGCGCTTTCCGATAGATATACGAGCGTTGTGCAAATGGAAAATCGATGAACGATATCCAAGAGCTGTTTTTATATGTGTGCCCTTCATTTATTCTTTTTCTTTTTTATAAACGCCATTAATAATAAATTTACTTCCGTTTTTTGAGAACTAAATTACTACGCCTTATTATTCTATTTCTCTTTCTTTTGTATTGCTTTCGTTTGGTATTATCTAAGTGATTTATATATCTATTTACATACTAGCATTTTAACGTTTCTTACCTCCCAGCATAAAATTCATTTCTCCATGGGATGATCATTATCTTGATTGATATATGCAAGATATGCGACGCTGTAGAAAATATTAATCATTTATATTTGCTTAAACGTTGGGGAAAGCACATAATTATGCATGCTATATGATTTGTAAAACTTATTAAATTGAAAAGGAATTTGGAAATGATGAAGTAGAACACACATGGGGGAGATTTTTTAACTTCCGCTAAAGCAAATTGCGCATTATGATTTTTTTATTTTCCCATTGTGATTTGGCACTCGAAAAAATCTTTAGGAAAACTGGAACAAAGTACTCTACAATCGGCGATAACACATTGATAGTCAAGTAATATAGCATTTTGAACTTCCTGTTTCTTTTAATATATCCCTATGATATCGTAATGTGATATATTGTTGAACATAGAATTTACTATTTTTTTTTCATGAAAGTAATTTAACATTGTAAATTACAAGTGAAATTATTTTTATCATTATAAAAAACCAATGAAGGTCCCAATTTAACTAACAGCAACTTAACATTACTAATATTGTCTGCTGGTATGTTGGTATATTTACAGACGCTCCTACATCTAGGTATTAAAAGCGATTTGTGCCTGCTGGTCTCCATGGTTTGGTGGTTAAGGTGCTCATCCGGGAAACGAAAGACGTAGGTTCAAATTCTACGGAGACAAAATTTTCGTTAAAAAAATTCTAACGTTGGAATCTAGAAGAAAAATTATATCGTTATTGTGGTAGGTTTCATGGTGATTCCTCATCACACTCGACCGCAACGGTAGTTATATAAATAACAATTCATAGTACAATATAATCTGTACTAAACTGTTCTCCCAGAACAGAAAACATCGCTAGTACAATTTGTATAGGAGAATATAGCTTTACTGTAAATCAAATCTCTAATTCACACCGCTGGAATGACGAAGATCCTCGACAAACTCATCAAACAAGATTTTCTATTAACGTGCGGCGGCAAACTACGGGGGAGCGGATACTTGGACTATACTTTTATCACGGGACATTAACTGCTGTAATAGATTTTTACAGTGTTCGCGAACTGAATTTGTGAAATAGTAGAGAGTAACCACTGAATACGAAACTAATTGCTTGGTATCAACAACGAAGTGAAACTCCTGCCTATAATACCCGTACAATAAGTAACGGCTTGGTAACCATAGCATAGCTGGTTAAGGCCCTATATGTTGGCCGATTCGTCCTGCAGATTTTACATCACTGGTTTCCTTTTGCATGGAGATTTAGAAAGGATATGATATGCCAAACAAAACAACAATACCACTAAAATTTAGATTCTTCAAATAAGTCACCAACAAATATAATTAAAAATTCCATTTGTGCGTAGAAGAAAATGGTGGATACTTTGAACAAAAATTTGATTAATTTTTTGCTAGAATATTACTCATTTTATTTTTATTATCAAATAAATTTTCATTACTCATTAAAATTGTTTATTCTGCAATAACAGTACATAGGCGTTTACTTTAAGAATATATAGCAATAAACGGGGATTTATGACTAGTAGAAAACTTTTTTATATCGCTTGAAATTATAATAAGTGCAAATGTTTTCTAATATAAATGCTGCGTACTACCTTCATTTCGAAACTATGTTCCTCTGTACACACCTAAATCCGCGAAAAATCAATAGGGTGACTGTCCTTTATTAGATAAAACATAAAATCACTGAAAAGTTATTTACTGAAAATTTCTACTTTCTTTGCGTGGTGTTCTAACAAAACCGTCAAGAAGACAAATACAAGTTTTCATAACTGCAGTTATACAACAATTAAAAGGCCTTTACAGTAAAGCAGTGAAATACAAAACTAAACCCTCTGTTTTCAGAATATTACGACATTTAATGATTAGTATGGCCATATGAATACATCCTTGGTTTCTAGAAAACAGCATGATTAGGTCATAGCTCTGTAGCGCCGCAAAAGACCGTTAAATGTCTCCAAAATCTGTTTGGGGTTGCTTCAACATTCAGGGAGATCGCTCATTACATTTGTTTGTCGAAAACCTAGGTTAAGTTAAGAAAGTTATAGAAAAGGTTTACCAACGTATAACAAACGTTGGTTACACGACAATTGAATGGTTTACTAGGTAATTGCATAATAGTGAAGTACTGAGTAATATATTTGTAAATAATTATAGCAGAATATATTTACCACCGAAAATCTGCCGCACGCTCTTCTGATACAGATTGCAATTAATATTTCGTTAATTATTAACATTAGGACTTTAGCTGTATTATATTTTGTTTGAAAAAAAGAATAATTATATTAACAAAAAGTATATAGGCTGCTCAATAAAAAATTATGCGAGTTCCAGTTTATGCATGCATTAAATGCAAATACTCTCGTCAATCGATTGCACCTGCCTTGCGCTTATATTATCTCTTTTCAAAGAAGGTTAAATAAGCCATTGAGCCAGCAACAGAAATACTGAATATTCGACAACAAAGAGTCCGACTTACAAATATATGGTCTTCAAATATTTAAAGAATGAAATACACATTTTATAAATAAAAATCCTGTAGCTTACAATAAATAGTATATAATATATAATCAGCTAGTATAATATGATTATTTGTTAGCACATATATTAAACCTATTTTTATACAGTACTATGTACATATATGAACTAATTATCAGTAAAATAAAGACACATGTACCTTATTACAGATAAATTAAATACCGCACAAAATCAGAAAAGCACAATCTTTAATTTTACTAAATTTCTAGTTATTTCACTGCTTACTCAAACATTTATGCTTTCAAGTTGCCTATTTATCCTATTGGATAAATTGTGTATATATCTTCGCGATATTCTCCAGGCACTCGTATTCAGATTTCAAAATAGGAATATTTCTATTTATATGAATGCTGATAATTGTACAGCTTTATTAAATATAGGAAGTTGTTGGATACTTTAAGCGTTCAAAGGCTCGAACTAAGGTTATCCGATGTGCTTCAATTCTGAATGAAATCCAGAAAACAACTTTGATAATAAAGAATACCCTTTAGATTCTTAGATATTGAAGAACTCGAAGTTAACATCAGTGTATTATACGCTTCAAGTAAACTAAATACCAAGAATAAACGTGTCAAAAACTTCGCAAAAGGTATTGTCCTGCTGCAGTATAACACTATACCATGGTGAATCATACATGAACCGAACTTTGCTTTTAAAGCATTGTTGGTACGGTGAAAAAATTAATATACCTTATTCTTCTATATAATCTCCTTTTTCATTCCCACATTTTCCCACTGTATCTAAAGTTTCTTAATTCCGTCATCAAAGAATGACTGTGGCTGCATCTGAACCAATTGCGCACAAATATTTCCATACCTTCGTCGTCCTCAAAGTGATGACCTCTCAATTATTCTTTGGGTGGCCCAAACAGATGGCAGTCACACGGTGACAGATCGGGACTGTAGAGCGGGCGTTCCAGTGCTTCCCAATGAATTTTGTCCAACTTATTTTGAGTCAATGCAGCTGTGTGAGGCTGAGCATTATCATGGAGCAGAATCACACTTCGAATAGGCATATCTCGCCTTTTTTGTCGATAGGCCAATTTCACTTCATCAAGCAGTTGGCAGTAGTACGCATCATTATCTGAATGCCGATCGTGGAGAAAGTCAATGACCAGTATGCCTCTAAATTCCCAAAAAAACTATTTCAAGAATTTTTCCAACAGACAGACGGGTCTTGGCTTTCCGCAGTGCTGTTCCTTCAGGTTTTCGCCACTCCGTGCTTGCCTGCACCCACGTTCCGTCACAGGTAACAATGTGCCTCAACCAATCAGTGTTTCACACACAGCAAACGATGATCTTCTGTCAAGAGTCGAGGAATCCACCTTGCGGTAACTTAAATCATTTGAAATGATTGATTGGGGACTCCCATATGATATTCCGACTTGTCCAGCAATTTTTCATATTGTAAGGCAGCGGTTACCTTCAATCAGCTCAACGGATCGCATATTCGAAATATTTTTGAGCCAGTCGTAGACTTGAGCCCTCAAAAGCGTTTTTTCAGCGAACTGCGCAGGTAGTCGACGCAAAATTTCGACAGGTTTTACGCTCTCCCGCGCCAAAAGGTTAATAATAATGAGTTGCTCAATAGACGACACTTACGCGTGATACTACTGACAGCTTATTTACTCTGGCGAACCGAACCGGTTTGCTCCCCTCCACCTTAAGTCTCCCATGTATACCTTTGTGTAGATCTGCACCACACCTTTTTTTATTTATGCTACATATTTACTTAAAGGTAGCAAGATGTACTTAGTCATCGTTTCTTTCAAATTAGGGACAGTTAATAATTAGATATACATATTTCACCCTTCATCAATCGCATTCAAAATCGATTTGGAGACGAACACTTTGTAGCTTATTAAAATTTGATTGACGATTTGCTCATGTTTACTAAGCGATTTTTAATTTTGCGCGTAATTAAATTTCAGAGAAGGGGAGACTAAGTAATTAAATTTTTCAGCCCCGAGTTACTACCAATATTGACTTTGCAATTACTTACCTAAAAAGTGAATGTCGCACAGCTCTTCAGGAAACAGTTTAATAACCGGCTTTCTAATGTTTATTATTACTAAATTTAGGAGTACCCTTCTTTCTTCCTACAATCAAATGAATAACTGTTAAAATCGAAAAGGACAGAGGAGCATTATGGTATTGAATGAAACCAGTTCGTGGGAGGCATTAACATGCAAATTTTGAAACTAAGCAAAGAATAGGCTTGTTGACTTGAGAAGTATAATAGCAAATAAGAAGTATTAGTTTGACAAAAGATTTATAAATAAAGCATTGATTTAATGGCCACAATTTAGCTGGTTTACCAGGATGGAAAAAAGAAATCGAGGTTTTTAGAAAGAAGAAAGATTAACAAAAGCCATTAACAAAATTGAAATAAAATTTGAAATATACCTGAAACAAAAAGCTTACACGGAGATAGAAAGCCCTTGCAACAAACACAGGGAAATTTCCTTCTATCTATCTAACTAATGAATAACAATGACAAGAGGTAGAATAAGGAAATTTAAGGAAGAGTACTAGTTGAAACAATACTAGTTGTCATGAAGTATAACCTGAACGTGCTGTAAGAAAAGGACAAGACAAACACCATGATCGAAATTTGTAGAACCTAACTAGAACAGAACAAAAAAAACAAATTATAGATTTTTATAAATAACTATATTTTTAGTTTATTTACTGATACCTTATGAAAGTGTTTTATCTTTCAAAAAAAAAGCAATGATAAAGTATTGTGTAGAAATCGAGAGTGGTAAACAATTAAAGAGATATTTATTTCTACAAGTTTACAATCCTTACGCGAACGTGGTGAAGCATGTCAAAACTTCGTCTAAATCGCACTGGACGGTATAAAAGTCGAAAGCCGCACGTGTTTCTCCTAGCTAACATTTCGGTTTGACTGAGTAAAGGGAAACGCGCCACATTTTAAAGTGACAAATGGAGGCAGGAGAGACTATAGCTTAGATTTTGTTAAGAAATGACAAACTTGGGTGTCACGCTATAGAAAAATACGGCAGAAAGCCAAAAGTCAGTCGAGATCTAGGAAATCTGTAAAAATAAAGATCACTTGGAGAATTTTATAGTGAAAATAGATATATGAATGAATCCCAACCGTTAAAACAAAGAGCAGAAAGTGTAGAAGCTCGAACTATACAACATATAAGAAACAAAAATTTAATGAAGGTAGAAGTTCGAATAACAGTAATAACTCTAATGTTGGCGCTAGTTACTGCAGCAGCCATAGCGTGGTAACATTTTAAGCCCCTTTTGTGTTAGAACAGAATAAGAAACAAGAATTAAAGTAGCAGATAGGTAGGGACATTTTGCAACTAGTTATAGCTTCAGGCCAGTTGACCATAAGTTTAAAAGGCAATAGAAATGCTAAGGCCGTAATATGTTCCACTTTTTTGGATTTCAGTTATTATTGGTCTTTTTAAATGAAATGTTTTGAGGGAGAAATTAAGATATTGTAAGAATTTATCAACTCAGTTTGTTTCTTGATGAATATTCATAACGAGCTAACAAGTTGTGTAGTTTTTGCAAGACAGGATGGAAGTAGTTCCTTGCTCGAAAGTAGAAATACATTGATGCATCCACATATTTCTGAGTATATTGCTAATATCACCATTAATGTAATAAATAGGTACAACATTGTGTATAATAGCAGAGTAACCAAATTTATTACAGACAATGTGGCTAATGTGAAAACAAGGCCTCCGGCACTTCAAGTACCCTATTATAGCTGTGAATATTTTGCCGGAAGATTGAATATGGACTCGCTATATTTGCGGTTTTACAATGACATATAGAGCCTTTTGTACTCCTATTGTGACCAAAGAAAAAGTTTGGATATATGTTGTTTTGAAAATCACTGAGAAAAGAAATTGTAAAAATGCTGTATTATAACCTAAAATAAAGAAAGTACATTATGTTAAGACACCATCAACTACCCATCATCATCATATGCAGATGCTGCTATTGTGGGTCACTGGAATATGTTATAAAATTCTCGCACACTATAAATATTTTGGAACTTTCTTATGGACTTCATTTTTTTATCCTTGATAGGGATTTTTACATCTGGATAAGTTCCTTGTGTTGGGAAAAGTGAAACTTCATTACTAATACAGACTTTGTGACTGTTTTGAAATATACGTCAGAGAATGGTCGAAATTCGAAATTATTATAAATTTTTGAAGAACAAGATACCAATTTTTTCAATGACTTTAAAACAGCTTGGGATATCCAAATACAATAATAATTGAAGACTTCTTAAAATTATTAAAATCAAAATCTGTGACAGCTGACAGAATTCGACAGAACGTACCTATTTGTTTTAAATATAGTTAAAGAGCAGAAACAACTAAAATAATCGAAATTGTTTATTAGATTCATTGTTAACACTGAATTCGACGAGTCCATGAAATTTAAACTTATTCCTTATTAACTAAATTCCGTTACTAAGTGATAGTAACTACCACTATACCTTTACTAAAGCCTTCACGTAGTAAACTCAATCAATGTCTTTAAGTGCAAACAAATGCCAAACGTCTTTTGTATCCTGTCAATATGATACTAACGATGGCTCATTTCCATATTGAAAAGGATTCTTTAGAAAGATATTAGACCTAGAGTAAAATAGAAAACTCATAACAAACAATGTACCCCTACGAAGCATAATAAATAGTAGTACTATGTAAAAAGCTGGAGTAATTAGAAACATAACTTATTCTAATTTAATTTAAAACTTCATAAATGTTCTTTCAACTAACTCTAATTTACAAAATTACTGCATAAATTACTCATCAAGGATTTAGTGAAAGTGCTTTATTAGCAGTACTTGTTTTCTGGAAAGAAGCCCGGTTTATTGAATTAATTAAGAATACTCTTCCGATGAATACTAAGTGATTCGTTAAAAATTTCGTCCATTAGAAGAACACTACCAACGCTACCATCATTATCATCACCACCAGTATACCTTCCACTGCTTAAAATTTTTAACTCTCCGGTCAGGTTTTCAATTATATGAGACACTACGCTTTCCCAGCCGTCCCGAAGAAAATACAGTTGTACAGTTGCTGCAAAAACGCTCCCTTTCTACCTTTTTAAATTTAATTTATAACGCCAATAAAGTCCCCACATTTTCTTTTTCTGTTACACGAGATTTTGTTACCTTACTCCTACAGCTTTCTGTCTCGTATTTCTTGTCCCTTTCTCTTTTCCGCATCTCGAACCGTTGAATTGCAACAACTCGGGTGGTACGAAAGGAGTTTTGTGTTCCCCTTTCTTTTTCCCCACTTAATTTAGTTCCTAATGTTTAAGAAGACAATAGATTTACAAGAATTGTCTTACAAACGAGCAAATTAGCTTGGTTTGTGGGACAAAGGTGATAGAAGTTTTATGATTTCTGATTACATGGGGGTGAGTTGATTATATAATGTTTCTTTTATTTTGATTCTTAAATTTATTGCTTTCCTTTCTACTGTTTTTATTTTTTTTGCAAGAACTTAAGGAGGTATTATTACAGTGTTTTGTCGTGTAGCAAAACATTTTATTTTCTTACTATCCACATATGTACATGCAGCGTATTCAGGTACGTAATTACATAATTTTCTCATTCATTTACAATAGAAAACTCATCATGTTATATCATACACGCATACTCAAGTTTTTCTTATATTTCCAACTGGCTTTATTATGGACCAATCAAATTATTTAGGTGTAGCAAATATATTCGCCGCCTTTATTTTCTCTTTAACACAATTTAATTATTACCATGCCAAATAGTAAAACTTTTCAAAATCAAATTCAGACTGCTTTTAGAATACTTTATTAACATACTTACACTATATATTTTACTTCAATTAAAAATTAATAACATTTTTCTAAACTTCTAATAATTTTCTCGTACGTGGAAAGGATGGCACGTTGGCCTTATAAGTAAATAAAATTTCATTCCATCAAGAGTGTATGTTATGTAGCCTATCGACTAGGTAAACAAGTTTAATAAACCATGAATGTGACATTGGTCCCAGAAACAATGGTTAATTAAATAACAACAGCGCCAAACCGACTTATGTTGAGAGAGAAAAAATTGATTTATCTGCTAATAAGCAGAATTTTGTAAATCTTCAAGGCTAACTGAAGGGCGTCCCAGCTGCTATACTTCCATTGACTGGAGTTACGGTTATACACTTGTGGAGTCGCGGTTCGGGATATCTAAAATACAGTACGTATGTGTGAGTAGTATTTCAACATTAACGACATAAATTCCATCTATATTCATTGTTTTCTTATTTTAGTTCATATTTCGTTCCTATATATAGAACATAAGATAAGGATTGTTATAGGTAAATGTTTAAAGAATTGTGTTGAAAGCGATATATATATATATACATATAAAGAAGAGGGAGCCCTAACGATGCTTTGCCCCCAACAACAACAATAAAATATAATAAGGGCGTGAATCAAACAGTAACAAGAAAAATAATTTAAGAAAATGTATTAGAAATTCAGAAAAAAGTCATTGACTTTTTAGTTGTGGTAAATTATCATTCCAGTATATATTACATTCATGGCTAACTCTGATACATTAATCTCTTGGTAACTATACGAAAAAATGTTTTAAGTGAAAGTTGTTTGCTTTTTCATTCTCTTAACAATCATATAGCATTCTCCAAAAAGAAAATAGGATCGCATTTTCAGTGTCTTTGGTATTAAGCGTGATTTTTTATATGGTTAATCACTATTTCTATACAAATTAAAAACAAAATTTATTTCAAATTCAGGGAATCTTTGAGAACTGATTTGTATAGTGCCCAGTTCATCACCTATCGATTGTTGAACCAACACGTGTTATATTACTGCATGGTTGGTCAGTGTTGTTCGGTAAAATACTTAGGTGGCAGAGCATAAATTAGGATATCATAATAGAAGAAATTTAACTCAATCACCTAAAAAATCTATTCTCAAGCTTTCACAGCAACCGTAACTTTCGTATGGGACATGCCAGACAATCCCTAAAAAAGATTTACAAAAATTTCCATACAAGTTTCATTGCGCGCAGGAGCTCTTACTTATTAATCACGCAACTCGACTTCATTATTGTCAATGGATTTTAGGTAAGATGAATAATGATGATGTTCTTGACAAATCCTTCTTCTCTGATGAAGTATGGTGTCACTTATCAGGGTATATAAATAAATAAACAATGTGCATCTGGTCTAGGAAAAACCTACATGAAATTCTTAAGAGACTCTTGCATTCTCAAAAGATATGGGTTTTGTTTGCTGTTTCTCGTAAACCGATTATTGGTCCAATATTCTTTAATGATATGATTCGGCGAAGGATATTTACAACAAGATAATTCATCACCCATACGACACTGAAAATGATGGAATTATTTCATGAATTCTTTGATCGGTTAGTAGATCTCTCGATTGGCAATTATGGATTATTTCATATACTCACACTTAAAAAATAGAATATTTACAAATCGTCCTCATACAATTGACGAACTTACTGAAGCTATCCGAAATGTCTGCGCGGAAGTTACACCACATAATTTAAGGAATACCTTCAATGAAACGATGAGTGGCGTTGTGTATAGAAAATGAAGGAACCCACTTTCAACATTTAATGTTTAATTTATTATTATAAAATTTTTCATTTTTCCAACTGAAACGTTTGTGTGTAGTTATTTGCCAAAGCGTCAGAACCTAATCGCATGTCAGCGGTGTGTGACTGAACCATCTATACTTAAGTACTGGGACTAACGCCACAGAAGTCAATTTACATGTTTTTATAGCTATTCTATCAACTTATGTTTAAAGAAGAAAAATTTCATGGCGTGCTAGAAGGTAAATCTAATCGATTATATGGAATATCAAAACCAAGCCTATACTGGAAGCATCCTTTTGCTACATATAATACTAATAATTTGTCGGTAATAACTATTATTCAAAACCCGAAAAACACTTCCACAAATTCTCAGTTCTTCAAATCTTTTACTATAACTATATGTAGCTTCAAGTACATGATTTATCATTACTACTTGTTTAATACATAAGCAATATACTTCTTGTATATAATCTCCTCCTTCCGGCAATTTACTTTTGCATCCCTAATATCTAGTTGCCTTCCACTTGAGTTGAACAATACGAAATTCTTTTCGGCTGCATTAGTGATTTAAGGATTCAATATAAAGCGCCATTATTATTTTCGCTACATTTCCACATTACATTCCAGAAAGGAAGCAATTCAGATGACTAGTTATCCCCTACTGCAACAACTTGTTGTGTTTTACACGATTGTGCTTGCGAAAGCGAAGGACATCAGAATTTTTAAGTATTTGCTTTCCGACTTGGAATACAGATTGTTCTTTGTTTAAGGAGTGGAACCGTTCCTTTAGAAAAACAAACAGCTGCTTTCGTTAAACAAATCCAATTTCATAAACGTAAACGTAATGTTCCAACATTATATTGTAGTGTTTGTTTTGCTAAATGAGGTGTATATTACGATCTAATGGAAAGATGTGCAAATATATTCCTTCAACTTGCGATATTTTAGGGGCGAAATAACGGTTTCAAGAGAATTGTTCCTAAGGAATTTTACGCAATCATCTAAATATAACTTGTAACCTCCAGACGCAAAATGTAATAAAATATTCATATTAAACAAGTTCGTGAGCAATCTCAATGAATAATTTAGTCGACTGAATTACGGAAGGTTATAGATAATATGTTTTTTAGCATCACTCTAGTCAAACAAAAGTACCAAATGCGTATCTTACTTAATATTAGTTGTTCCATTTTCACGTAAGTAGTGTTTTCCTTTTATTAATTTAAGGGCCTGACTAGTTCTAGGGTACAATTTCAGAAGAAAAACAATTGTCGTACTAGAAAAGATTTCGCAATATGTTTTATGTGGTGAAATATTAAAACAAAACATAAACTTCTCCAAATTGAACGTCAATATTGCTTCATAATTCGTAATCGTCATTATTTACCTTCTGAAGCATGTCTTCTTACTGTGCAGCTCATGCACAGTCTATACATTAAAATAAAAATTGGAAGTGGTAAGTGATTCTGGAGGTCAGATACATTTTTACCTGGAAATGTGACATAGTAAAGAATTGCCAAAGATACCGAAAACTGAACCTTTAAAGAATCCTAATACCTTAATGTACAGCGGTCATCATATTCATCTAACAATCAATATTTTGAAGAAAGTATTCAGGTTTTATACTAATTGAGCATACGTGGTGTTTATTTTATCAAAATATTTTAAAGGTACTGATTGATTTAAGCATCCAATGTATATTTATAAAAAACATTTGAACGTAAATATATGATAATGCATAAAATACAATCACCTAGAGAGTTTAGGTTTGAATCGGATGATTTTACATTTTACATAAAGTAGACAATACCTACCAAATAAAAAAGAACAAGTAAGTACAATAAGGTACCTAAACGGCAAGGCCTAGAGCATTAAGGAAATTGAAAATGACATTAACACTGTAGCTGCGACCTGCATATGTGTAGGTTTTATGCAGTTGAGCAATCTTGCAATGTTTGTTATTGCGTAGGAACGTCGCATTGCGGGTTTACAAAGTACAGTTATCAAGTTTATCGGCGAATTTCTTGGTTTAATACATGATAGATATTGAATATAAGAAACACGCGGATAGTACAGAACACAAAAATAAATGGCGTTGGGTTGATCAATTTATATTCGTTCACGTTAACACCGATTGCATGTAGTGTACCGTTTAATTTATTATTTTGCTCTCCCTGGAATAAGTACTCAAACTGAAAATTATCTGATTGAACAACTCTATGGAAAAATATAAATCCAGTCCGTGATAACTGAAACATAAAAAACTGTGAAGCGGCACTTTCAACTTTATTAAGTGTAAAAGACTAGAAAAACACATTTTTATTGGAAATATTAGATATTACAATTGTTTCGATTCTTGTACGTACATATGTGGTATTATATTCATTTTATTTTCAAATGTGTTGAATCGTCTTAATTAGAAAATATATATATATATATATATATAGATATATATATATATAAAATGCCGCATACTTTGTAGATATAACCGCCTTTGTGGGAGAGAGCTACAAAAGCGAATAAGTGACCTTGCCATTTCAAATTGTTTTGTTTCCAACAATAACATTATGCAAAATTAAAGATATTATTTTAGGCAAACCAAGCGCGAAATTTTCCAGCTGATCGAAATTTCGAACAAGGATCCATAACATCGAGAAAGTTCCGAATAATTAAGACGTTCAATTTAGAATTACCAACAATTCAACGTTCAAAGGCAGACCGCAGAAGTATATGACTTTAAATGATAACAAAACTTTTGATAAAATTTTTGGGTGAAGCTATTCATGAGGTCTAAACTTCTTTCCCCTTCTTCAATATTTTGTTTCCCAGAAAATTTTAGCAAATCCATATGAGCAACGGACTTCTAGTAGTGGGTGCATTATTAATTACACACGCATAAATGCATAAATATTGACTACACACTTTTCGTATGATTTATTTTTCCTTTTTACTAGCAACTTACAGAAATTGCAAGACTCTAATGTTACATACACGTGTTAATAACTTCCCTATTTTAAACTGAAATACATTTCGGGAACCTTATTTCATTGAAATGAAGTAAAATCAGCTTTGCTTTCTTTTAATACAATTCAAAAATTGAAAATGAAATTAAATGATATCATATTCACGCGCTCACTGATGTGCATTATATGAGAAAAGTATTCTCGTTTTGTGTTCAAGCATCCTTGCTTAACATATTTGCAATTATTCCATTAAAACTCTTGCAGCTTAGCATATTCTACTATATCATATAGTGTTACAAATCAACTTTTACCTTCATATTATTACATTGCTAACAATTTTTCAAAAGCAAATGAATCACCAAATTGCAATATCGGACTTGTATATAAAAAATCTTTCGTAATTTTTCATAATTTAGTATATACTCATTTTATCGGACTGTGTCCAGACTACAATTGGGAAACTAACCATATCATTAATTTTCAACTGGCAATAATACGAGGGTTGTCCGGGAATGAGGTACCGTTTTAGAAAAAAAAAAACTAATAAAAACATTTTATTCAAAACAAAATTTATTTCTACATAGAAGAGCATTTTTAAAATTATTTTTCTATATAGCTGCCACCATTGCTCGGACATTTGTCATAAGTGGAAAACCAATTTCTCTTCATTGAAATATGCCGCCAGTAACGATTTGTGACAACCTCATGCAATAGTTTTTGGGATTTGTGGAAACTTATCACTACGCATGTTTACTGTGAACCGTCTGTTTTCGCGAATTTTCTCATTAAGCTTTTCGACCAAACCATCATTGATAACTGAAGGCTGTCCACTCCATGGTTTGTCATGGAGATTGGTTCGTTTATCATTGAATTGTTTAACCCACTTTCTCACCATTCCATTTGTCATTACATTTTTACCGTAAATCTCTGCAAGTTTGCTATGAATTTCAGCTGGCTTAATATCGCTTCCGTTCAAAAACCGTAACGCACTTTACAATCGGCGGGTTCAGAAGTTGTCTTAAATATTTTGAACGATCACTAACAAATGTAAACACAAAACAATCCCGCTGTAATGGCCTTAACGGAAAGACATTGAACCAGAGAGGTACATGTGAATGCGCGGCAGAGTAAGATACCTTACCTCTTACACGATATAAGTCGTAAGAGGTAAAGTACAAGTATAAGAGTAATACGACAATAGCAACACGGTAGTAGTAGAACTACACGGTACCTAGTTTCCGGACACACTTCGTACATACATCAGCAATTTTTGCAAAGAAAGATACCTTTTACAGAATAATGCTAGCCTGCCACTATTTATTATATCAGAAAGTCATTTCGAATATTTTTCAAAGCAGGATGTACGTTCGTGAAAATAATAGAGTGCATACAAATAAAGCGCCAAATCTATGATCAACGCTGTTTATCGGATATATTCGTACTAAGTCAAGAGCGGATATATTTACTTTGTGTTGAATCCTGCACTTGTTAATTTAGTACGACAACAATGCGCATAACGCGTTTGTCTATGTAATCCTTAAGTAAGTGTCAGTTTAATAGAAAGTTGATCTTATAGGCTGATGTGCTTGAAATATTTGTATAAGTGTACATTATCGAGTATACTCCTATAAAAAATGTTTTCAACATAATATCACTTCCCGTTATACTAGACATATATATGAACTTAATTACTTTAAATGAAGTAACTTGTCTATTTCCTTATACATAAAGTAAGTCTATGTAAAACACGTGCCACACCTAATCCTCACAATGTTGGAATTGTTCAACAACAAAATTTTGACAGATACAAATTTTACGTCAGACAAGTAATATTTCTGGGTACACAACGATTGCATACAAGTTAATAATTTATTCGGAATACAACATATCACGAGCACATAGACTCCAAATCGATTACTTGGTTGACAATGACGGTTCGTGCGCTCTTGAAAGGCTGCGGGCCGAATAAATTATTAATTTATGTGGTGTGGAGTTAATTATGAAACCTGTAAGTATTTCTGGGTGTTCAGACATGGAAATTGTTGAATACCAGAATTTTGATTATGTCTCTTGGTTTGTTATTAATGTAGCAAGAATCTTCTGACTGCTTACCTGCATATACATATTTTGCGATTTCATATATATATATATATATATATATACTTTTGAATTGACCATAGTTAACATTTTTAGACCATATTTACTAGGTTTCGATGAAATGTATAGTTGTAGTATAGTATATTGTTATATTTTGTCCCATAGAATAACATAATCTATTTATACCATTTTCTACCATAGTGAGAAAACATCTCTCTCGGTTGCTAATTTATTTATTTTCAGACGTTTTATGTGTAAAAGTTCAATTCCACTACCATCTGTACCTCATAAATCTCAAAAGAGGCCTAGAAATGCTTTCAGTTGTGTTTATCTATTATTTCCATTCACGTGAAAATCGGCTGGAAGTAGAATCAATGAATTTATATGTATACAATACCACTCTAGCTAAAAATATTCCTTCAAGGCAGTTACAAATTTCAAGTCCTGTTTTGCCATCTCTTTTGGCGTAACTATCGGAAATTGCTACTGAATATTCTGCTATTGGTTTCTCCTTTGCTTTCCTGGTGGATTTTTCCTCCATTTTGACATTTTATACTTCCCAATAAAGTATTCTGGATTCATAGCTGATTCATCTTCATTTTTTCAGTAGGATAATGGTCGAAGAAGTACAACTCAAATATTTTACAAAAATATCCAATATATTTTTACCACAATGTTACTATAACATGTTTCGCTATCATTGTAGCTTCATCAGATATGAATATCTCATGAATATTCAATATGGATTTCCAACAAGTATCGGCCGACTCAATCGATATTTTCAGTAGGAATATCTTGTTCGATGTCCGAATCTTCTGAACGAATTTACACATTAAATTACTTTCGTTCTCACATTCGGTTTGATTATTCTCATCATCAGATTGCATTGGTTGAAATTCTTCATCGTCTGTCAAACTATCGAATCGATATATTTTGACATATATCTTCAAGCATTAATAAAAGGCACCTACAGGCTTCAAAACTCAAAAAAAAGAAAAACAAGTAGGTCGACACCATCTCAGAACAACGGTTCGTTGTATCTCTCAGATACAATTTGTCATCAAATATCACATACTCCTATGGGACTCGTGTTCAATATTAGTGTCTATGTATTCGGTATATGCAGTCACAACCTTCGCAAAGTTAAGTGCGCTTCCGTTACTAAGTTTTTGACAAAAATGTAAAATACAGGTGCTTACTATACTAACTTAACATACTTTTTCACTTAAAATGAAAAATCAAATTGAAGAGTTTGAAGAATAAACCAAAAAATCATGTCTATAACCCCAGAGTTCATGGAATAAACGCCTTATTTGCTGTATTCGGTTTTGCATATGTGAATATGGAGATGCGATGGGTATGCCAGGTAAAGCTTTCAAATAGTATTAAATGTTTCAAAGCTGTTTCGGCTAAAGCTAAATAATCAAATTGGTAAATAGAAGAAAACCCGCACCAATGGCTCCCGAACATCTCTCTGATGAATATTGGAAGTGAGACGGTAGGGACGTTCGTGACGGCGGTTCCAAGCTTTTAATTAATGTCACGTTTACATGTTGCGTCAAGATTTATTTAATGAGTTTGTTTGGAATTGCGTGGTCAGCTGTAGGTAAATTAATTAGGACCGAAACCCTTCAAAGGATAAACGGAAGAATGTTCGCATGTTACCACAGAAGGAGGCATTCAATGTGTATCTGTAAACTATTCGTGCCTATTATTTGGACGGTATTTTATTTGCTGTGAATGATAAATAAAATACTTTCCCAATCTACTCTTTGTGAGTTTTGGGCTTAGGAATTATGTAACCAAAATACGAACAAACTGAATAACGAAAAGAAGACAACAACAAACAATGCACACATTACTTGCCTTATGCTAATATTCATTCATTGTTTACAAAGCCCTAGAAAAGCAATTGAATTATTTCAAATTGTTTACTGGTATTCTGTATTGCGATATCAATTATTAGAACAACTTTCCGTTTAGATTATTTATATTGTGCGAGAAACAAAGATTCGAGATGAAAATAAGCCAATTTGAGTATTTATTATTTTTAATGCTATATAACAATTCAAACGCAATTTTGCACTCCTTTCTTTTCTAGCGAATTAAAATTTTATTACACAGTAAAAATGTTTTACAGGCATATTCCATGTAACCTTCGCACCTGGAATATAACTTCTTAATCACGTGTAAATTTTAGAACTACTTCCAAATTGTAAAATTACAATTAACGACGTGGATAGTAGAAGATAGAAACCCTAATAACAATAATATAAAATATTAAAGAATACAATTATTATCCAACATGTAAATAAAATGGCTGGTCTATGTAACAGAAAAAAACAGAAAAAATATGGTTTTACATTTCTAGAAATATAACTTTCTATTAAAAACTTCACATAATTTAATCCTTAAATAATTTCTTAGGTGAACCTTTAACCATTAAAATGTTAACTTTGCTGTCGGCAATTACATATATAATTAATACCTGTTTCTTGAAGAATGTTTATATGACTGCCGGAAAAAGAGCATTATTACACCTATTCCGAAATCTATAACATCTGTAGATTGCTCTGATTTAAATCCAATTTCTATTCTTCCCATATTATCACAGCTACAAAAGAAACAGCCAGTTTGCAAATTCGACATCTTCTTGATTTCATGATCTCTAGAGAATGTATGATGTACAATGAAGGTACCTAACATTCCCAAACATATACTTTCAACCGTACAAAACTATCTACGATCTAATGCAATTATGTTATACATTTACCTCAAGAGATAGTAATATTTATAGCACAACTTTCGAACTACATGGCACCACAATCGCGAGCACCAATGTTTTAGGAGCTCGTAAATATACATCTTTACATTTTACAGGCATCCTCTTGAAATTTTACAACGACTTTTAACTATGTAGTACGACATCCAGTTTGTTCGCCATTGTAGAGAAACGAAACTTTCGGATAATTGCTTTAAGAAGTTTTTGCTAAGCGTAATGCCTCTGGAATGCTTTTTCTGCAAAGAAATGGGTAATTTTACCATTCTATAAAGATCTATGAAAAATCGGTACTACATGGAAATTAGTATACAAGGGTGAATCTCTATTCTGTACCCCTGACCCTCTCACAGTTAAACTACAGTGGCATTATATTATTTTCTTTTTCGACATAGTCTCCCTTTACACTATTGCATTTTGTCGATCGGTGCTTGTCAACAGACTCCGACCTCTGCAAACCATCTCGCTACAGCTTGCATCACTTCATAATTTCATAATTATTGGAAAATTTTGCCCCACGTAAGATTTCCTTTAATTAAGGGAACAGCCTGTAATCACTAGGGGCCAGATCCGGCGAATATGACAGGTGCTTCATTAATTCAAAGCCTGGTTGGTGTATAATAGCCGTAGCAGTACCAGATGTATGACTGGGAGCATTATTCTGATGGAACAACACACCGTGCCTTAACTTTCCTCGGCGTTTCTCTTTAATAGCGTCTCGTAATTTAGAAATCAATTGTACGTAGTAGGCCCCTGTAATACTCTGTCCCCTTTGCAAATAGTCAGTCAGACTGATTCCTTGAGCATCCCAGAATACAGATAGCAAAACTTTTTTAGCAGACGGTACGACCTTAACTTGCGTGGAGGAGGAAAACTGTTATGTTTTTACTCTCTACTTTGCACTTTGGCCTCCAGATTATAGTGGTGTACCCATGACCCACCCATGGTCACATACCGACTAAGAAAGTTCTCTTTGTTTGCTTCGTACCTTTCCAAGGGACACTTGCAAATCAACACCCGATTTCCTTTTTGATCAATGGTTAACATTCGGTGTACCCATCTTGCACTCATCTTTTTCATATCTAATTCTTTAGTCAATATGTTGTGGACCACATGACATTATAAGCTAATATCCTCCACAATGTCCCTAATGCGTACTTGTTGGTCTTGTAGTACGATATGGTATACCTTGTTAATGTTTTTGTCAGACTTAGGCTTAAGCAAGTATTACATAAGATTATATTGCTAGAAATAAATCATATTTCAAGTTTTAAGTGACGTTATTATTTAATCAGATATATTTTTTATAAACATATATATATATATTAGCTGAAATAGTGGCGGTAACCTCTTAATTATATTTCAAAAGAGTTTTATTCATTTATGTATTTGATTCGTTTTCACTCTGCATTTATATCGGATCAGCTTCACAAAATGCTGCGTATTTATAGAAATCGTTTAAGCTCTATAGAAAATTTGTAACTGAAATTTTGACTAAAATTTTGATGTATTGCGATACATTATATACACAAGTTATTAGGAGAATGTTATATTCCGTAAAACCTAAATGATACAAACTATGTAACAGTATATCCTGTATCCTGTTTGTCTGCCTAATATAGTGTAACACAGTGTGATGAGCGTGTAGTTTAAGACATTGGCTTTGGCGCCATTTGCTTCGGAAAATCCCTGTCCGAAAATGAAAATACCAACTGCACTAACAAAATTAAATGAAGGCAATTGAGAAATTCATCAATATGAAGCAATCAAGACTGATATTCGCCAATTTAAAAGCGTTGGTAAAATGCGAGAAAATCCTAATTTTATCATTACTAATACCAACGAAAGTTTCATATTAATATTAATTTAATACAGTTCTTATTGTTATCATGTCTTCGAACTAGCTTCGGTTTGAGAAATAATTAAATTTAGTTATAAAATAAAACTCACTCCATAAACAAGTTTTTAGTTGAGAGCAATAATAATAACAATTTGAAGTATTGCCGTAATTATGAAAATATCCCAATAAAATAAGCGATACAGTCTCCAAAGTATAACGCGTAATTATGTAAAACATTTCACTGTCATTTAACATTTCCACTAAATTTTATTGTTCTTGCTACTGCAGGTGTTTCGAAATGAAACTGTATCAATTAAAGAACAATTTGCCGTTTGCTAAGCTTTCACCCTCCCTATACAACAGAATTTTCCCTTAATCAATTCTTAAAAGGTTACATAATGCAATGTCCTTCCTAAATAATAAACTAAGTACTTAGCATTTGATTTGCGCTTAAGATCGTCTTGAAAGACGATTAAATCGTTTCAATAAATGTGCCTGTACAGCACTCAAGCGATTTCGGTCCTCCCTACTTCTTGAATGTTGAACCGTTATATACAAACGGATCGGCAGAAATTTAACGAGGAGATTATTTCGAACGAAACCATTAATTTAATTAAAAAGGGCAACATATTTACTGGAAGATAATTAGTACACGTTTCCCCCGCTTCTAATATAATCCCTTCAGTTTGATGACAGTTTTGTAATTAGCGCAAAGGATTTAAGTATACACACGAAGTATTTAGAACGTATACGACACAGTTGGTGGATGTGCCTCGTTAGTAATAAAAGTTGATATCGATTGGGGAAATACACCGAAAACAATAACTACAAAAAAGTACGTTCGTTTGACAATTGTTTTTACTAAAATTGATTCAACACATTTCTTCATAGTTTTATAAACATAACTTGATTTAATGATAAAACTACAATTTCCTTGCAATTAACGAACGTTTCAAATTCCTGAAAATATGAGGAAATTGACAAGTTTGAAGTTTCCTTTTGCAGACGAGAATCATTCATATCCACAAGACTATCCGATAATTGTGTTAAATATTTTAAGCAATCAAATGTTAATTTCAAGAAGATTAAAAACATAGGTATATTAAGCTAAGAATGCTTGTCTGAAAATTTTATCCCCTCATACTCACTCACATCTTATTATCCATTATGTAACCCAGTTTTATATTTTTATAACTAAAACCAATGTACAATCTGCCGTAGTCACACATAAGTAGAAATTTTATAAGAATGCATTAATCTTCTCATTAATTTTTTAATAAATACAACGGAATACGACGTTAAATTAAGAAGTTGCCGTGACTTGAAAAAGGAACAGCTAATACATTTTTTACTCTTTAATTATTTACTGCTTTTTCCCCTGTTTTAATTAAAAGAATATTAAGCACAGATACATCAAAAGTTCCTTTCATTTTATTTCAATTCATTCCGGTCTAAAGCCACTGTCAAGATGACGGTCAAAAAGATAAATTTATATCTCAAAGAACATGCGGCAACATTATTTATTGCATCTTAAAAGAAATAAGATTCTTTCCTAAATGCCTCCTTCAGTAAATATCATTAAGAATATTTTAATTATTATTTTCTAAGTAAGCAGCTATTCCGGCTAAGAGTCTTCAGTTTCATTCGAAAACAATTCCTGCCACGCAAAACTGCAAAATAGTTACATTTTCTAATACCGGTTCATGCATGTTAATTTCAAAGTCAATATAGATACACAATATAATAAAAAAAATTCTTTATAATGAAAAATTATTCCAAACGCAAACGACTTAACTGAAACTTAGTCTGCATCTTAGATAATGGAAATACCAGGCTGGTAGCTCAGTGCCTTGCGCGCTTCGCTATGAGTTTCGTGGTCGCAGGTTCGAATCCCGTGGCTGTTGCTTGGAGTTGATAATAGTATGGCCAATTCCTTTTCGGATAAATATTTTCGATTTGAAATAACACCTAGGAACTGCGCCAATATTGTTTATATCAACTTTCAAGCAATTTAAGTTGCAGAGAGAAATAAATGTTGCAGTTTCAATAATATGTGTCATGAAATGTTTTCTTGTAATTCAATCATATGTATCCACCTAGATCAGATATATATGCAATATATGTGCAATGTATATATGTGCATAGCTACTAGTCTCCTTCGGCCAAATTCCTACTAGTTTGCTTATAAAATAACTGCCTATTCACTCACTTGATTAGCAGCTCTATTAAATGAAACACAGTGCTCGGCCCCCTAAAATGGATTAAAAAAATATTTGCGGTTTTCACTCTTATGCCTACATATGCAGATACAATGTGTAATATGAGTATAATATATATATATATATCCAATAATTGCAGTAATTCATGCTCTTTGTAGAGGTATGTCTGTAAATTAGCATGCATGTATATACCACCGCGCATAACACAAATATTGTGTTATATGTCTTCCTGTAGTACACCCACATAAGCTTTTCTAAACGCACCTATGTATATTTATGCATGGACTACATTTCTATAGGGAGTGTTACTCTTTTTAAGTAATTTTTTTAAGCACACCGTAGAGTACTGTGTCTGTCTATATGTTTCTATAGACATGCCAAGTCCTCTTTAATTGTTTTGCGTTTATAAGGATGCCAAACCTTATTTCATTGATTCTATAATATATCTCGGAACTTCAACGCCTGGTTGAAGGCGACACTAGCGAAAATAGCCAATGTTATTACAAACGTATGTAATGCTATCACAGCTCGCCAGATGTTTCCGCGATAGAAGGTATTGCCCCCTGTTACTGCCTTATTGAAGAGAAAAGCCTATTAACCAAAATTCGTGCGAAGTTCGCACTGGTAAGGTGAGCGAGATGGTTGGTCGAAAGTGTTTGCATTAAATTGGACTGTAGAACTCATACACATTGGCGAACAACTATTGTAAAAGTGTGTAAGTGCCCTTGCATCGAAAACTCAAATGTGCGTGTAGACTCAACGACGGTATGCGCTCCAAGGATGTTGGGACAACTACTAATGCTCCGACGATGGGCCTACGGGAGGCCGAACGTGCGTACTACTAAAATAGCGGTTCATTTTACTACATATGTGCTCCGACAAGGTTACGAGATCGAGCGCAAGTGCTTGTAACCACAGCCACTACTACCCGACTTTTTACGGGAAATAGAGCACGCGTATTTACGAAGAAAATCGCTATATGCGCACCAAGGAGGAGCGCACGTACTTAGTAGTACGTAGTAGTTCGACGATGTTATATTTAATGGGTTTAAGCTTTGGGCCTCTTTTCTTCGGTGTAGACTTCCCTCCTTTGATATCAATAGTAACCAACAACATTTTTGCATGATGTGTGAATCTCGCGTTCTTTACCTGACAATAAAACAAGGTAACAAACGAACTACTTCCAGAATTGAACCGTGTCATGATGAGATATATATAGAAATGAAATATAAGAGCAAGAGGAGAAAGAAATAAAAAAGAAAAAGAGGTAAAGAGAAGAAAAGTGGAAAAAAGAGAGGGCGTGAAAAAGAAAGAAAGGTGAAAAGAGTAAGAGAAGGAAAAAGAGACAGAAAGAAGAGGGGGGAGACAGAAAGAAAAGGAAAAACAGAACAAAAGAGAAAGGTGGGATCTCGACGTTTCGCCGCCGTGTTCATTTCTATATATCTGATCATGACACGGTCCAATTCCCGAAGTAGTTCGTTTATTACTAACTCTGGCCATGGAAGCCTACGTATTCATTTCAATAAAACAAGGTATAAATAAATAATTGTTTATGAGGAATGAGTTGAAGTAATTATTGCAAAATATAAAGTAAATTACATGATTGTGATTACCACAAATGTAGCTAATAAACGATTGCAGATCTGATTGCTTAGAGTGATTGACTGGTTTACTAATTAGATCATCTATATGACCGGGTTCAACACCTCTTTAAAATGCCTTTCCCGCGCTTGAACCAATGCCTATCGACAAGGAATTTATTTATATAAGTAGAACATTTCATACGCAGCCTCATCACATTGCAATTGATATAATACAAGACATGCGTTTGCAAATATTTTTGAATTGTACTATTTTGTTACTCTTCTATATGCTGTAGTAATTTTGAAAATTTAATCATACATAGTTAAGTGTATATTTCGCACGTTTTAAGCTGTGTAAATGCTTATTTTTTGCGTTGTTGACGACTTGAACTAGGTAAGAATTAATATTTATTGTAATAATTTCTTAAACGTGATTTTTAAAAATGTCTTCAGTGTGAGTTTAGCGATAAAATCGTGTGCATGCAATGGGATATTCACTGTCTATAATAAGTTGATTATGCACCACAATACAAGGTCCAAGGCTACTATATTTAGTAAAAGAAACCATTGAGCGAAAACAATACAGAAACGTTTAGACAAGACGAAGAAGAACAATAAAAAAGATTATTTATTGCCATATATTGTTAGATGAGATAAAATTAAGAGTCCGTACATATTTATCCATAATAATGCTCTGCAGCATTAGAGTACATTCTACCAAAATTTTCCAAACACGATTTTGATTTTGCTAAATATTCCCCCGACCTAAGTCTAATAGGAAACGAATGGAACGTTTTAATAACTTGGTATCCTGGCGAAAATATACCAGTAAAGAAAAATTAATGGCGATTATTAAAGAAGTATTAGAAAGGAACGGCGAAAGAAATTTGATGATACAGAGGCCAGTAAAAACATGCCTAAAAGAATATCTGCTGTTACTTAATAAAAAAAGCTGAATATTAAGTAATCTGCACGTATCTTTATTAATAAATGAACGGTTTCCGGGATTGGACCATGTCATGATGAATAAATATATAAAAAAGACGTGCAGTATGGGATCTGCATTTCTCGCCTCTATCATAAAGAGTTTCATCAGGAGAGAGAAGGAAGGCAAGTGGAAGCAAAACCACGCTACATACGAAACTACTTACTATGTATATATTGATTCATTAAGACACAGTCTAATCCCAAAAACAGTTCGTTTATACGAGGTGGGCGCCATAAATTCTCGGCTTGATATAGAAAACAGAAATCTGGAACAATATAAGAAATCTATTTTTCAATGTAATCTCCACTAACTTCTATACATTTATTACAACGATTAATTAATGACTAGATACCCTTGTAAAAATAATCTGAAGTTTTTCCTTCAAAATGTTCGATAACAGCTGCCTGCAACTCACTGTCGTCCTTAAAACGACGTCCCCTAAGGTCTTTTTTTTAATTGTAAAACAAATAATAATAATAATAATAATAATAATAATAATAATAATAATAATAATAATATCTGGACTATATGGTCTAATTCTTAAAAGCCACATTCGCGGATGGCAGCTTGTGAAACGGCGGCAGTATGGACGAGAGCATTATCGTGCAATAATTGCACACCTATTGTCAATCTTCCACAACGTTTTGCACGAATACTGTCCCTTAACTCATCCAATAGAGATGCATGATATGTACCGCTCACAGTCGTATTGTGCTCTTTAAAGTCAATTAGTAAAATGCCCTCATAATCCCAAAATATTATGGCCATCACCTTTTTCGTTGATTGAACGACTTTCGCCTTTCTGGGACGAGGTTCGTCAGGCCACCGCCATTCCATGAACTCCCTTTTCGATAGAGGATCGTAAAACAGAACTCATGTGACAATGGACTCCAAAATCGGTTTTGGGTCGTCTCCTAACATGTTTAAAAACGACTGTGCACATTCGACTCGTCGTTCACGTTGGAGAGCAGATAGAAATCGCGCTACCCATCTTGCACTAACTTTATTCATATCGAAATGGTCATGAAGAATTCGGCGGTTACTTGTTTCGGATATGTTTGTTATCAATGCTGATTCCTTCACCTTCAAACGGCAATCTTCTGGCACTAAATCTTTAATAGTTAAAATTTGTTGAGGCGTTATCGATTGGTCGATCCGACCGTTTAGTATCTTCCAGTGATTCTTGCCCAAAACGAAAACATTTTCCCCACTTTTTTACAGTGGAATACGAAGGAGACGAATCACTGTAAACGCTCTCTAAACGTTGCTTTATGTGATTAGGCGCATGCCCTTCTTTTATTAAAAATTTGATGACCGCGCGGTATTCAATTTTCATTACTTCAAACATTTTCATGCACTTGTCACGTTGGTTGGCTGTCTACTAAAATCTACTACCCTTCGAACCGTTATATTTATAGCGCATACCTCGCGTATGTGCATGCATGCTGTTACTGAGTTTGAACATGCTTGAACCTGTATAAGCCTGTTAGGCCGAGAATTTATGGCGCCTACCTCGTAGTTAGCTTTCTTTAGTTCGTTTAACAATTACTAATAAAGTAATACAAAAGTACCGTCTCCTACTTGTTTTATATACCTAATTACTATAATTTCCTAATGGTCTTAATTTCCAACGACTGTATATATACTTACTTGCAACTGAAATGGAATGCATTAGCTGGATACAAATTCGTTTCTGTCAAGAATATAGAACACTTGGTCTCTGTTTTTGTAGTTTGAGTTTCGTTAGGAGTTCATATACTTGAAGTTCTTCGCATCGTCTTTTTGCGTCGCCAAAAACTACCGTTCAGTAACATGAAGAAAGCAGAGCTTCCCGCACATCTTTCCTTATCTCCATGCAGAGCTTTACTACCATTATAAGTTACGATTTAATATCGTAATTTGGGAAAACTCCATAACTATATTACGTACATTTAAGCGTAACTACGTAATTTATATAACTAGTCGTACGAATGCCATAAATTAAATTATTAGCAACCATCGTCAAAAGGTTTTACAATTAGTAATCGCAACTGATTAACCGCAGTAAGTTAAGTTTGCATATTAGCTTGGAATTAGCTAATGCATTATAACTTGACGTGTTTGTCTTACTCATACGTATTTAGCATTTAATTCACTTGAATTGATATTCATGAGAAACATAAATATAGCAAATATATATTTGCACTAATTCGTACAAATTTCTTCATAGTAACTCATTAAGTGCGAAATATTGTTTGGGCACTTATATAGGAAACGACTCGTTAATGAGCTATTTTTTTACCCGTTGTAGTCAACGAGAAGGTGCTTCCTTTAAGTTGTTTCTTTGCGAATTTTAAATATAGAATGTGATTTTTTTTAGACAAAAGCCTAATAAAGGTATAAAATAATATCAAACGCGTCTTATGTCAAAAGATATTGGACTATACATAGCACAAAAAACTTGCGACTGCTCGGTATGCTCCCGACACTGACTAAGGCTTTAAGCTGTGGTCCACACTCAAACAGATGCATTCAGTAAATCAGCTAATATTTTGTCCTTCACATAGTCTGAATTTCGCTATGGCTTTGGTTGTGTAGTGTATGGTTTAGCAACTATTCTGGTATTGCTTTCGCATGGTAGGGTGATAAGTAATGTTCAAAGAATAATCAAATATCCGCGCCCCTCGTTATGGCAAAAGTTTTTATCCAACGATCGATCTTAAGTTCCCTATTTAATATTTATATTATACACAATTTACTAAATGCCATAAAAGTTTATAGGCTCATATGTACGCCAATGGTACACATTTATGTTCCTTTTTCCATTCGCGACAGTGGAGATAAATCGAGGGTATAGCAAATACTGGCTTGCAAGGGATTTTTAAATTCTGAATACAGTATAATCTTCACGTTAATCTTGAAAAGCAAACATAATGTTCTTTGGAAAAAGATCATATTATCCTTTATGTAGTAAGAACTAAGAATTAGGATATACGATGTATGTCTCATAGTTAACGAGAATGATGAAACTATTCAAATATTGAAATGCTCTTCTTCAATTTTCTTCCAACCAAAACTACTGTGTATCCTGCAGACATTTCCAAATAAATAATTTGAATGAAATGCACAAATTGACATCTACTACACTTAGTAATATCGTCATTTGTGTTGCATACGAGGTAAGTTTCAGAATTAATAAGAATGATTAGTTTAAAGTGTTTAATTGAATGTATTTACAATTTAATATTGTCCCCTTCCAAGTATGCTGGTTTGGAATGCCTCAACGAGTTTTCCATTCCTGGTAAAAATTCTGGAAGTCTGATTGTGCTAGGCTGTTTAAACCTTCGTCGTGACTCTTTTTATGTTCTTTATTGTGCCGTAAATAGAACTTTTCAATATCCGTTTAAGCGTTGGAAAATTAAAGTAAACACATGGAGGACTTGGACTCTAGGGCTGGTGTGGAGGTACTAAAATGTTCTTCTCCGCCAAATATTCTCTAATCGACAATAAGCTGTAACTGAGGAAATTATGGTTACGCAAAATCCACGAGTTGGTAATGTTAGGTCATACGAATATTAAACTATAGCTATGGTGATTTCACACATAATATTGTCCAAAACTCCCTTACACTTTATCATAACGATTGTCGGGTACCGCCGTGTCGCTAAGGTTTCTGTTCCTGACATTTCGCGAACCTGAGAATGCGAATCGCAGTTGCTCGTGAAACGTTAGGGAGAGAAAACTTAGTTACACGGGGGAATCCGAGAACCATTATGACAATGACAAACTGTTGTAGGAGCCCGAGAAGCCGTTATATTTATCTAAATAAATTCATTGTAGAGCTGAAATTCACCTTGTTGCAATCAAATTTCACCATTTAAGCATAGAACAGCTTTACTCGAAATATATCAAGATATATTTTGTACAACACCTATGCGGTAGCAACGAAAAAATATTTGAAGAAGATTCCTATG
Organism: Trypoxylus dichotomus; assembly: GCA_023509865.1. NCBI lineage: Eukaryota > Metazoa > Arthropoda > Insecta > Coleoptera > Scarabaeidae > Trypoxylus > Trypoxylus dichotomus. The sequence goes on along the minus strand of CM042074.1, from coordinate 37,023,076 downwards.
AGAGAACAGGAAGGTAACTAATTCATTTTCATTATTTTTGTTTATTATTTAATTGTTTCCAACTGCTATAATATATCCAGTTGAAATAAGGCACAATTATCATAAAAAAAATATTTGAATTAGCACTTTTTTGTCTTTTCCCTAATGGGTCAAGACATAGGTTTATAAACAAACTATATCAACAAGTTTATCTTTTGGTTGTGAATATCATTTTCACTAGTTCTGTATTGGTTGCTTTTTTCACAGTACATAGTAGTTAGTAGAGACCGGATTATATGCAAAGTGCAAATCTTTTACATTATGTATTTATTATAGTTTGCGTCTATATGTAGATGTATTACACTGATTAAAGTTAATTAGCGTTAATTAACTATAATCAGTGTAAGACATCTACAAAAAGACGTAAAATATAATAAATAAAATAAAAAATTTGCACTTTGCGTATAATCCGGTCTCCAGTAATTAGAAATATCTTTAATAGCCAGTGTAACTTTGCACTTAAGGAAACTAATCCTTAATTTTGTATTTAGGTTATATCTGGATATTCGCAATAAAATTAGTACTGTTATTGCATTACAACTTTATCAAAATCATTAGTAGCTTATCAATTTTATGGTACGTCACACAGGGGGTTCGTTTGAAAACTAAATTTGTGGAAATCTAAAAATGAATGACACATTTCCTGAAACACGTAAGGAGCATTATCGAGGGAGACAAATTTTTATGGAAAAATTAAAAACTTAAGTGGAAAGGAGTATCGAGTAATATCTCGTTTTAATGGTCTTTTGAAATATTACATTTTGGCGTTTAGTTTTCTTAAATTGATCGATTCGTTTCGGAGTTTTTTTGTTTTTTATTTGCTTTATACTTAAATATCTAGACAAACACACATTAACTACCTAAAATGTTTTATTCTTATTTTTAAATTTATTTAAGAATTCAAATATTTTCCTGTAGAAAAAAAATCAATCCAACAATTGTTCAAAATGTTGTATAGCCGTTGTTCAAAACTCCGTACATTTTCGAAAACATCCCTTTGAATTCCACGGCAGGTTGGAGTAATCTTCTGACGAAGTCCTTCTAAATTTTGAGGTTGAAGCGTAAATACAGTAGACTTTAAATAACCCCATAGAAAAAACCTTAGTGCCGTCAAATCAGGCGATCTGGGTAGTCATTATATAGGTCCGCTTTATCCTATCTATTTATTTGGAAATACGTTGTCTAGCTACTGTTCTGCTGGAAAACCGTAGTGAGAAGGAGCTTTATCTTGTTGGAAATGTAATCCTCACCAAGTAGGATATTCCTATCTCTATGGGGGAGCCAGTAATTATTAAAGCAACAGAAAATGTATTTCCAACATATATCCGCTTTCTATGCCATATCTGTTTTTCGTTTATGCTATCACTTTAATGTTCCCTGAAAAAAATGAATCAACGAACGCAAAATCGGCATGAAAATGTATCTAAAAGATGCATTTACTAAGTAACTGCAAATAGGATGACAAATACTCTGCATTAAACATAAATTAAAACTTAAGTAATACGATTATTTATTTTGAAAACAAAAATCCTAAACAAATCGGCCAATTTCAAAAAACTAAAAGCCAAAATGTAATGTTTCAAAAAACCATCAAAATGGGATATTACTCGATACCCTTTCCCATTTAAGATTTTAAGAAGGTAGTCCTCGGGTGCAGGGAGTTAAAATAGGTGAGTCAATTTTTGCATAAAAAGTTGTCCCCTTCGTTAATGCTTCTTACGTGTTTCACGAAATGTTTCATTAATTTGCCGATGTCTAAAAGTTCATGGTGGGAAGTTTTCAAATCAACACGCTGTAGATCTATGTACTGATGCTTGAAGGCACCAATAAAATCATAATTTCACTCCATATACAGTGGAAATTCATTGCATTTAGTACATTTTGGAAAACCATTTCTACTTGCTGTACTTGTACAAGAACATGCGGCTAATAATGTACAACAATTAAAATACTAAATATTCTTCGAGCATTCATTATAGTAATTACAACCGGCTACAAATAAACTTCTATGCAGTTAATCAACTATACGTAGAAGTGACGTCACAGCAGAATATGAAGCACAACTAATTAACTAGTTTGGGCGTTGAACATAAAGCGGTTTTGGTGACGGGATTTTGCGACGACGCGTCAGGCAAATCCCGGCCTAGAAGTTGCGAAAAAGAAAAGAGCACAGGAATGCAAGCCACTTAGGGAAAATTAATTAATTCAACGAAGAAAATGAGAATGACAAAAAAGCACAAAGAAGGGTACTGACGGCTAGTTGATTAGTTGATAGACAGCCAGGTTTGTTTAATTTAGATAGCTGATCGAATGGCCATCTCGTGAGTCGTTTCAGTTAGTTCAGTTTAGCAGGAGACTTATTAAAAACTCGAGTATCCATTACCATAATGGTGCCGTAATATGGTTAATGAAATAATATTTTGTTTGTTATAGGTCGCGTGCACGGAACATCGATTTGATGGTTAACACAAGCTTCTTCTACTACATGCACGTAAAAAGGTAGGATACAAACTCTTTCCTTACCTTATGATTTTTCTACTATCTTACTTATCATATGTAGGATGCGTAGTTATATTTTCACAAACATTAAAGTATTTAGTAAACGATTTATGGGAGTATGGCAATTAAGTAAATTTGTATCAATACTTTCGTATTCAGTAATTCAATTTTTGTGAGCGGAAAATTGTAATTGTGCTGAAGTTCGCCAGTATTTATTAAAATGCAATGTCACGCCGAATGATCACGAAATTGTGGCAAATATTTAAAAATCAAGAACGAATTTAGTTGACGAACCGTATCATGGACGTTTTTCAACTGTGAATGCGGCCAACAATCCAGAACATATCAAAGAAATAATTCTGACTGATGGTCTCATAAATATTAAATAAATTGCAAGTGTATCCAACATCTTTTATGGTAGCGTATTTGCGATTTTCACGACCAGATTTTAGGTAATTTTAGTAAAATGTTTGTTAGGTACCTCGTTATTTGACTTACAACCACAAAAAACGTTTCGAGTCTTTCCTTTCGGTTTTTCAACGTTGTACCAGGGATGACCCACAGTTCTTCAAAGCTGGGTGCTCTGTTACAATTCTGAGACTAAACGCTCATTAAGTGAAACACAAGAATTCTGGAAAATGTTTACAATGTATTTATGCTCCGTGATACGACAGTTAACGCGACATGATCATCCACAAAGGATCAAGGACTCTGAAGATTGAGTCATGGTGTAGTTCTTCTTGACGATAACGCTACTCCTCCTTCTGCTCATGTCACTCATGTTCCTGTAAACGTTTAAGAGGGAAGTATGGTCATTAAATGGTTAAGGAAAATTGGATGATATTTTTATGAAAGTGTTTAAAAAGTATTTAGAAGCTTTTGGTTCAATAAAAATGTTTTTCCTGTGAGTGCATGCTCGCTTTATAGACAGAAACTGTGACAGTGTAGTTTAGTTAAGTAAATATCAACATATTCACAAAAAAAGTACAACTCGGCAAACTAACATTAGCTCAATATTGTAAATGCACAGATAGTAATTAAAGGTATTATGTCCCTATTTACAATCATTTAACTTTACTATTAATATACAAACGTTGCTAGAATTGAAAGAATGATGTACCTACTTGTCTACTATACACACAATATTTTATATTTTTCAATACTAAAATAATAATATAACTACAAAATTCAATAAATATGTGCGAGTCGATTACTGTGAATACTGCGCAGTTTAACACTACATATGCAGTTGCCAAAAAAAGAACTTACAAGATCGAAGACTCATGAATTTCTCCTATTTAGAATAAAATAAAGCGCAAAAATTTAAAAAGGCTTTAAACTAGGTCATATTTTAGTACCGTAACGTGTAACATTTTATTATCATTACAATGTGCTATCAATAATAATATAGTATATTTGCTATAACGCCATTATAAAACTTATGTGTGTAACTTATATTTTAATCAAAGAATAAATAGAATATCTAGATAAAAATAAATAAAACGGATGCCAGTAGTTGAACTATATATAAACGTGGATAGCCGCAGTAAAGAAACAAATAAAGAAGTAAGCAAACTTATAAACAAGTATGGTATGCATGGCTATATCAGCAAGAACTCTTCAATTGTATAACATTTCTTGAGCATTAGCAATTGTTTAGCGCCCTTCCTGAAGCTACTGGCTGAGACACAGCTATCGCAGTAAACTCCACTCCACAAAAATTAATAATTATTCAGGATTCGAGAGCGCGTGGAGCTCCACTGTCAAGTGTGTAACCGACTGAATGTAAAAATTCACCACACATGCAATATTTCCTACGCAGGCTCTAACAATTCTTAAAATACATAACTTTTTACAACTTATTGGGTGGTCTCGGGAAAGTAAGGAACGAAATTGAACCGTATCTTTAACAGGGCATTATGGTAATAAATCACGCAGATTCGAGTATGCAACTGAGGGTAGTTCTAGGTTCAGCAAATTTCTCTTCTTTTTCATATTTATGAAATATATATTTGTATATTTATGAAACAGACCATTTACCGAATAATTGTTAATTTTTGCGGTGCGAAATTTAGTGCGATCCCTGTGAATTATACAACCACACTGGTCTTGCAATAACTATAGTGGATGGTACGGTCGTCAGTTAGAAAAGAATATGTTTATGTAATTTATTATGTCATTAATCATATGCCTTAGACTACAAAAATTAGTAGGATAATTTGTTAATTAAAACAGAATCGATGTGATATTTTTCTTTCGGTTTCAACGAATTAAACAATTAATGTTATCCTAGAACACACTCATTCATTGATGATGTTACTACGCGCTAGATATGCGTGGTGTATAACTATTGGGACATTTTGTTTATAATCCCCGCACAGATGTTCCAACCATCCTCGGTACCTAAGTGTCGTTGTTATGCCGTCACAGGATTTTTGTAATAGCAGCGACTGTGAAAATCTTACCAAATGTAAAATCCCTAGTATTATTCGGTTTCTGAATGCGTAAAATATTTAAGCTATTGGGTTTTATAAAAAAATCAAATAAGTTTACCGTAAAAGTGCAATGAGTGAGTCTTCTCTGAGAATATGGTGTATCATATCCAATGAAGGAAGAACAAATGCTATAAGAACGCTGAAAGGAACAGTGCCCAAAAAAGTTTGTCAAAACAGATGCTTCATTTCGAACGCTTTGGACGACCATTTCTCAAGAAATTCAAGAATTCTCTTGTCACAGGTGTTGTCCAAGATCACAGGTCGCCTTGGATAAATCCCCAAATTTTTGACGGAAGTCCATGAGACACAACGAATGGGAACAGCTTTTAATTGTCTTAATTGACACCACGAAGCTTGTAAGGAATTTCTTAACCGCGTTGTAACAGGGGATGAGGCACGGGTTTTAGACCGAACGCGTGGGTCCATGAATGAAATAGCATCACATAAGTTTTCCCTGCAGTCTCAGAAAAGAAAAACCAAATCTGTAGACATCTACCTATCGAAACCAAGGAGGCACAATAACATTAGCAGCCTACTGCACTATCGACTTCAAGGTTCCATCTAAAATAAAAAGCTTTGCAAATTGTCTGCCAATATCGTGTTCATTCAGCAACCCTCCTATAATCCTGATTTAGTTTCAACTTATCTTTTTTCCTAAAATGAAGACGTTTTTTGTGGAGAAACACTTCGAAAATGATGAAGAATGCAAAGGAATTGTAACTTCATAGTTACAGTAATTGGCAGTGAAGAATACAATAATAGCATTCAGAAACAACACTACGGTATAAGAAGTGCATCACCAACAATGACGACAAGGTGAAAAGTAGTATGAAATTGTTAATGTGAATGAAGTGTTATTCTGATATCTTTTGCTTTAATTCTTTACTTTATGGACGACGCTCATAAATTGTTTGTTGAAGAGGAAAGACAACAGTTCAAAGAAGTTTACTAATCCTCTTTCTTTCTTAAAAAATAGACTTACAGATAAACAATGTACCCAAGCAATATAAGAATTGGTGGAAGCTTGAAAAATTAAATATAGGCTGGGCAAGCTAAGGGATGTGGATAAAATTTTGAAAATCAAAAAGCAAAATGTAAATGGCTTAAAAGAGAGGAAATTAGCAAGGATATTAATTCTACACCAACCCTACTATTTTACTAAATTCTAGGAATATATAACATATATGTATGTTATATATGGATTATATATTATATGGTAGGAAGTACAAAGACATTGTAATACTTATAAATACCTTTGATCATTAAATAATAAAGAAATTATTTTAAATATCCTTAAAATATACATGGAAAATATTAAACTCTTTCGGAAATTACATTTTTAAAAAATTAAATAGTGGTTAGCACTGTGTTTCACTTATTGTACACGTCACTATGTAGAATTAGATTGTCTATACTCAATATCAAAACGTATAGTGCAACTAAAAATTGTAGATTTTGTTTATATACCCGTAAAAAGTAAAATACTCTCTTTACTATTGGCTTTAATGAAAGGTACTACGTGTCTTCGATACAGCCGTTGATTATATTTTAACAAAGTTTGCCGGTGAAAGTTTTCCAATCAGCACTGGCAATCATTGATATCCAACATTTGCAACGGTCGTAAAAAAAGTGATTTTTTTACTTAGTACTCTTCCCTCTCTCTCTTTTTCGCTCCCTCCTTTTATCCATATATAACATAATACTTCTTCTTTTTTACTAAAAGCATCTTCATTTCAAACAAGAGATCGAGACAAACACGACTTTGAAAAAAACATTAACTTAGTTTTTCAATTGAATATAAAATTCATCTCGCAGTCGCATCGGTACTGACTTTCTTTTGACGCCATTCGTGTCTCTCATTCAACGCACATGGCGTCCACGTTCAAAAGGAGTGGACGTCGAGTAGAACTTGGCTCAGGACAAGGAAGGAGATTCGTAGCAATTTGACCAAATACAGAATGGTGTGTCGAGAAAGTGCAGCATGTCATCCGTTTTCACTACGACTGACACTCTCCTCTTCTTACACTTTCGGTCCGATATTGCTTTATATTGAACCGTGCAATTCCCAGATAACAGGTTATTACTTTGAAAACTGCGACGATATCTTAAGAGTTTCGAAGTGCAATAGAAACTTTTACAATCAATGCCTCCTCTCCGTCGGTTTAAGTGTGCATGTGGCGCGTCTGGCGGTATACTTTTGGATATAGAATATTTCTATAATGACAAATATACGGGTTGAGTATTATATACAAAAACGTTTCTATGTGTTTATACTCAATATATATTGCGCGAGATAAAGGATTATATATAGCTTTGGCACAGGTAATTAACTTATATAGTTCATCATTATATTTAAAAATATTATATTACATTTTTGTAAAACCATGTTCAACTTTAGCATGTAGTTCTAGAAATACTTGACAAGAAAAGATTGCTAAAAAGTTCGCATGACTTCATAAACATATAAGGTTTTATGTCACCTTGCTTTTTACATATTCTTTTTATTTGTTTGCAGACAAATGTTCTACAATTACCATTAATAGTTGTTAAAATCTAAACGTGCTTTAAACATACTGCGTACACCTGGTATTATACCGTCAATCCACCAGTAACCAGTATTCATTTAATTGAATCGTTTAAAAGTAAATACTCAAATCGTAAGATAAACAATTTTATTGTATTCTTATTACAACCTAAAAAAAATAAATGAAATTCTTATGTATGGAGAATATCGAGGTAATTTCAAGAAACAGTAGTTTCTTATTTTATTACTTAATGAAATAAGTTTTCAAGAAAACAAATCGGAGCTACAGATAGTCATGCATATTCTCTCCGTCCATTCCGTTTTCTCCATTGCGGATGACGGTTCGTACTTACTATAGTCAAAAATAACACCTATTTAACTACACAGAGAAAATTATAATTCGAATGCTTCTTCTAAATTTCGTATGTTTTGTAGTACTATTTCTAAATAACACTACATTTCTGATTAAACAAATTGTTAACCGAATGGGTGCAGTTAATGGCCGCTCCAACCATATTCAACATGAAACAAAAAACTATTATTATTGAATATTGGTAACATTATAACTACGATAGACAAATTATAACAAAATGAAAAATATGTAACTTTACGTAATTAAATCAGACAAATATGGTGTGTATGCCTTTGTGTGCTCTTCACAAATACATTAGCTTCTAACTTCCTAAAGTTTTCTAAACATGCAATTCAGCTGTATTTTCAAAAACATAAACGTGCAGGGCCGATCAACAGCCGCTAGAAGTTGGTCTTGTGAGATCCCACATTTTAATGCAGTCTCTCCGTCGCCGTTTGCAAGTCGTCGCTGATCTCGGACGCACTTCCTACACTGCTCATATGTGAAACATTATTGCCGCGCAAGGCATATCCGGCTTAGACTAGGGAAGGAAATGCCTTTATAAAATGTTCATTGGACCATACACATGACCAAACACCTCAACAAGCATGAATAATAAAAAATGCGGGGAATTTATGCACTGCTATAGCGACGTTAGAAATCGCGTTCGTTGGCAAATGTATAAAATCTGATTCTTGTTCTATCGTATAATAGCTTAAGTACATTTCGTAACATATATTACTATTTTTGTTTTCTAAAGTATTTGTCAGAAAGAAAAGTGTTTTTTAAACTACTTCTGCAATATTTGGTAACATAAGCCGCAGTAAAATATTTGCTCCTCAGTTACCAATCTTCATAGAGAAATAATTAGACACAATTAAATTAAGCATTAGTAATAGCATTGGAATAGCAACAACTAATACAGATAAATACTTTTTGGCCAATTTTTAACAGTACAGTAGGTAGTGCTATGATCAGCGTTCATATTACACCGAAAAAATGTATCTGATAGCGGCGAATTCGTATTGTAAGTTGATAGCGTCGTAAACGTAGAAGTTTGGTTATCAAAATTTTATGGCAATAATAAAATGTAATATCAAGAAGAATTACAAAAGCACATGTTTTTCATATTTTATTTACAATATGTTACAGTTATTTTACGACGTGTTAAAATAATACAGCAATAATAAAGTAAAGGTGAATGCATTTATGGAAACTTGAATTTCTGCAGTATAAGTATATCTTTCAGTTGCCTATTTGGTTTGCTGGAGGCAAGGGTTGGAGCTTCCGGTACTCTATTTGGGCTTGATCGAAAATACTACAAAACTCATACGATGAACTTTAAAATCACATTACAAATAACACATTTGAGTCAATAATTTATCACAGGCCACTTATCTTGCGTACATATAAGGATATGTGAATGATTCTTCATGAGGTAAACTCCTCCGTTGATAAAGCCATCAATTTTAAAAGAAGCAAGTTCCAATCAATGTCATGATTGTAAGCAATTCCACATATACATATAAGACAAACCTAAATAGTAAACCATATTCAATATTGCTTATCACACATAGAATGGTCTCATCCAAGCTGTATCCGGGTACTACGAAGAGCTTCAGAACATATGTTAACATACGACTAAATAAAAGACAGGAAGATTTCTAAATCTCCCATAGTATCACAATTACTGCTATTGATGTAATTAGATGAACTACAAAGTGAAGAAAAAACTATGCTTCCATCTTGGGTACCTGCATCAATGTTTATTAAATCCCCACCACATTAAAACCCATTCCGTCACCGATAAAAGAATATATGTATTTTAATATATTTATTCTTAACAACAGGTTGCAATGAAAAGTCAAACGTGAACAAAGTATAAAAGTGGTCAACGAGTCATCAAACCAAGATGGATAATAGATAAATTCAAATTGCAAAAAAAACTTTGAATAGTCTAAAAGCAAAGCAAAAAATATATAAATTTTCGCCTATTAATATAGATCATCCACCAGAACAAAACGAATAATTATAACGTTTATTTTAGCAATGCTATTTATAGAACAAAATATGTATGTGTGTACATTCAGTATAGTGATTACATTAGAAGCGTGGTTACAATTTTCAAGTATATACAATTTAAGAAGATATTTTAAACTATTAGTTAAGTAGTAGTAACGGTCTTTTATTACGGTCGGAAGTTCATTAAATTTAGCCAGTCCTTTATTAAATTCACTATTCTTAGCCCTAGACAAACGACAATTACTTACATAGACATTTTTTATACCTTTAGCTTTAGTTCTAGCTTTACTTTATAAATTATGATAAATGTTTTGTATAAAATTCTTTGCCACACACGCATCAGATTTAATGTATATAACGTCTGATCTATTGGTGTGTATCAACTACATTTGAGAAGAGTAGTTCTTGTAGCACGATTTTGCACTTTTTGCAATCCGAACGGCCCTCCTCCAACCTAACGCAAATTGCAATAAAATATAAACAAAAGTGTCCCTAAGACTGTCCCCTGCGGTACCCTGTAATTAATCTGTTTATTATAGGAAATGTTATTATTACATTTCACATTTTGTAGTCGATCCCTCAAATATCAGCTGAACCACTACTACATAAATTTGGTAATTCGTAAAAAATCAATAGCAATCGTTTATAAACATAAATGATGAACATACAAATCCAATAATTAAAGCCGAAAAACTATTAAACGAGCCATAGTCGTGTGGTCCATAGTAAAAGAGCCTACATCTAAACTTGGCAGTTCAGGTGTCGTGCATCCACAACCAACGTCCCTCAGGTATAATGGTAGTGCTTTATAAGACAGGTTGGGTATGCTCCCGAGTTACCATTCGCCGTTAAGAAAATAATTAATGGCACTTCACTCTCTACGGCGAGTGGCTGTTGCATTTTCATTGCACACGTTAGTATAAAAGTTGCAGCTTAGTAATGTGTAAGTGAGATCCTGCTGTTGTATGGCAGGCCTTCATTTCCTTGTCAATATGCCATAATTAAAAGAATACAATCAATAGTACCCTCCTTAAAATTATTGTTTCTGAATTGTTACCGTAAATCTTTCGGCTGAAGTAATTCATTCATGTTTCTTCTTCAAAAAATAATTCGTTACTGTTAAACATCCTTTGCTTTTTGCGGCCACATAAGATGTGGGATCGACGTCCATACTTTCCAGTTCATCGAATATAAAGTTTATAATCATTTTTCGAGATCGAATTCCATTAACAATAATAGCATTATCGTTTTCATTTTCAAAAAATACAGCTTAATCAGGCTACCAGACCAGAAACACACAAAACAATTACATACTTCCTGTGGACGCAACAGTTTTTGTAGTACATCTCGCGGATTTTCTTTGCCCCACACTTGGTATTTCTGTTTGTTAGAAATTCACGCTCATCGCTAAGAATAATTTCGCTGAAACAATTAACATTACTCATTTTTGTTGTATACGTCAATGTACGAATTGACGACATTATCCAAAGTTCGCTTGCTTTATTTTTTGAGTTATCTCAGACAAGCAACAAGGCTTTAGAGGAAGATCTTTGTGAAAAATTCTGGATATGGTGGTTTTTCGAATATGTTTGCTTAAAACCCCAATGTTTTTCTTTAAATGACCATTTCATTAGTGTGTTACTTCTCTCATTTTTTAACGTATCAGTTTCCCAAAATTTTGCCAACAACTTTTCGAATGCGATTTTCATATTCATATTCTGTACGAACTTTTTCGGAACTTCTTCATTATTTTTGTTAATGAACAGGTATTATTCAATCGCACATCTTTCCATTTTTATTAACCCCAATGTTTCGACTTGCTATCTGTTAAATAGCATGGTATTCTTGTACAAGATGTATATACGGCGTTAAATTAAAAAGCTATCTCAAATGGGAACACTATAAAAACAAAAAAATATTTTTTCATGATTAAAGAATATTAAAATATAATGTTATAATAGGAAACATTTTATTTTGTGTTTCCAAATGTTTTTCGTGATTAACGATACACAGATTACACACAGAAATGTATTTTAATACATCACTTCTTTCCAAATCAAATCGATATTTTATGTGTCGTAACGGCAATAGCACTTTTGACATAATTTCAGTTTTATGGACACATAACCAATACAAACAATTTAAATGTAAAATAAACATTGAACTATTTACGTTAAATGTAGATTCACGTAGGTATTTCAATATATGTATGTGCGGACCTATATTAATAGATTTTATGTGCGGCATTCGTACTACGTTGCTATTAATTTTCAATATTAAAATTTAAATATTAAATCTAAAATTTTTCAAACAAGCGATATCTACCGAATACCACCGAAACAATCTATTATTGTAATAACCGTTACGTATTTTAACGTTGAAGTGTATGTAATTGTATTTTCATGGGATACTACGTAAAATAGACTTATATTTATACTGTCTTTACTACTCGCTTGTATTACATTAGGTTATTCAAATAGCAGTAACAATAAACACTATTAATGTAGACTAATCCTCAATTCTATTGATATTTCTTAGTTTCAAATAAATCAAATTTACTCATTATGATGGCGACCTCAAATATTTTCGCAATCGACAAAGGAAAGACGGTATTGGTGTGGATTCTTTTTTATTTTTGTATGTAGTCTCCTCGAAGATCAATACCTTTTTTCAAACGGTGCTCCAGTCCCTTCAAGCCGTGGGCAAATTCTTTCCTTCCAGTGATTTTTTCAGGTTTGGGAATAGGAAAGAGTCGCTGGGGGCAAGGCCCAGTGAATATGGAGGATGAGAGACTAATTCGTAGTGCAATTCATTCAATTTGGACACGACGATGCGGGATGAATGAGCCGGTGCATTGTTGTGGTGGAAAAGCACTTTTTTTCCGCTGCAAGCGAGGCCGGTACTTCTTCAATACTGCATCGAATTGGGACAATAAATCGCCCGCCCCGTGATCGTCCTTCCTTCCTACAGATAGTCGATCAGGATCACACTTTAGCAATCCCAAGAAAATGGTTGTCATGACCTTTCCGGACAATGGAACAGTCTTTGCTTTCTTCGGAGCCGATTCGCCTGGAAAAGTCCACTGTTTCGACTGCTTTTTGGTCTCCGGTATGTAGTGGTGGATCCAAGTCTCATCAACGGTTACGAAAAGTATGAAGAAACCCCTTGGACTGCGTTGGATCCTGGCCAGACACTCCTCTGAAACGGTTACCCGATTTCGTTTCTGCTTCTGTGTGAGCAAACGCGGTACCCATCGCGCCGAAAGCTGTGTGTAGGATATGTCCAACGTGTTCTTCTGAGATGCCTGTTGTCCCTGCTATCCCTTTCACCTCCAATCGGCGATCGGCTAACACGACATCATGAATATTGTCGACCATTTCATCGTTGGTAGCGGTTATTGGGCGTCCACTGCGTGGTTCGTCACTTGCGCTTGTACGGCCACGTTTGAACTCGCTCACCCAAAGGCTGATGGTCGAGAATGATGGAGTACATCCGCCATGAACCTCTAGCAAAATATTTCGAATTTCCGTGGGCGTTTTCCCAGCAATTCAGAAGTGTTTTATCACCCCACGAAATTCGATTTTATCCATTTTTGCAAAATTGCCTTACTTGCTGCACAAAACACATTCTTAAACAACAACTATTAATAGTAGACGTTTGAAATTTTGGCAGTTACCATAAAAAAGGTTGCCCTTGCCAAGCAATGAATCCACTTCAACCTTCGTGCGCCATCTCTTGCCGCTTCTGGAAGCTAGAAACTTTACACTTAATATACTCTTAACTTAATTATAACGAAATTCAGAAGTTAGATTATTCAAGTTAATGAACTTTAACACAACAAAAGGTTCCTCACTAAAAATAGGAATAAAAATAATGTTAGGTTGTAAAAGAAGACGTGTCCACACCTACTCTAGGTAATTACCTAAAGTTTGAAACTTGTCTAATTCTCTTAACGTGGAACTATTTTATGAATACTTTATCTAATTAGATGTACTGAATTTGCAAAGTACATACTATTACACCTAGTTAAAATAAGATGAAACTTTAATTATTTATTACATAATAAATTTAATCAATTAAATAAGAATATCATCACAAGTTCCGGAAAAATTAAAAATATATTGATGGAAATATCTGATTTTATTTCAGGAACCAAACGAAAATTTAATAACCCGTATACGGTAACTCTATCTTGCGAAAAAAATGTGAAAAACTTTCATATCTCAAAACTTTATCATAAATGTTTTTCTCTTTCCTTTTTGTCGCTTCGTTCGCGTACCGGTCCCTTTTATCGTGCGTAAAGCGGGAAATGATTTATAAACAGAAAGATATAAAACGATTTCTTTTGTTGAAACGCTCTGCTCGGTTCTAGCTGGAACAACGAACTGACAAAAGGACCTTTTTTGCCCGATAGATACTTTGTTTTCTTTGTCTCAGCTTAGAGACAATACCGTTTGCAGCAAGTGTCAACATTTGCGGTCTTTGCCGTCGGGTATGCTTTACATTGTTCGCTGCAAGTCATTCAGTTTACCGTTCCTAAACTATTCCAAGTGCAGTTAAAGTGTTGATATCTAACTGTGTAAAAAATGAATTCGATTCGTATAATTCATATTTTTCGTTGTAATGACATGCGTATAGTTTTTAAATACGTGATTTTACTGTCTTTAGTTAGAAGAAAAACATTGTGCACTTATCATAAATCAAAATGCTATCATCCTAACAGCTTTGTCAACATCCTAACAAACAATTTCTCATATAATGCGCCATTTATCTGGTTGTTTACCACGCAGAGTGTCCCAAGCAAACTTAGGATAGAATGGGTATTTATTTATTATTTGAATTAGCATGCAAGTTCGAATGTCATCTTAAATTGCATTGAGAAAAAATTTAAGTTCCAAACAATCCATATAAGAAATCACTATTTGAGTATTAGAGTATGAAAAGATATTTTATGTAGATAAGAGCTTCTTGGCTTAATTAAGCAAGGAAACTAAAATTCAAGATAGTAGATAATAATAGTTTCACTTTAAACGGATGCCGTATTGAATTTTTACTTCGCCAAATAAAACAAGTAATACACTAGAACGTTTGTTACTTAACACCGCGACCAATTATATAAAAACGCATTTGAAAATATAAATTATAAAAATATAAAAACAGCAATCCGCAAGAATACCTGCTAAATGTAAAACTGATAATAATTAAATATAGTGTTCCACATATAACTTTGTCTGTTGCCTGTAATATTTATCATAAAAATGCGATATAACTTTTTTGTGTGGAATTAGCTTGAGTTAAAAACTATGGAGGCGCTATTTATTCTTCATATTCCACACAGATATGGACGTCTACAGCTCGTGGACATGTCTATGAACGATGCTGATTATTTCTATAATATGGTTATTCAAAAGTAAGTCCGCAGCTTAAATTGGCTGTAATGTTGCCGAATTTTTAGATTCTGGAAAAGTAAAGACACTAAATTGTTCGTAAAGAAATTGGGTTTTATTTTTATACGAAAAAACAAGAAATCACCATGATGCTCAATTAAAAAATTCATCCACATTGTCCCAGCGATGTTTTCGATGTGATGCGATATTGTTCACAAAGACGTATTGTCAACTGAGTCATTATTAAATTGGTGCTACACAAATATATATAGAGCGCCTCCCCATAACATTGTTGTCTAGACGCAAACAAAACATATAGATCGTGTTTTCTTATCCCAGAAATGCTTAATAAAATGATTACCGGACTTAAGCTACCGCAAATCTTGCAGAGAAATTTTTTAAACTATTCTTTAATCCTATTTTTGTTGTCAATGCAAACTTTTAATTTATTTTTTCAAAATAAAGGCAAATTTCCAAGACATATACATAGATATTCATAATTGTGAAACTACATAAAAACAAAAACAACATCGTATAGAACAGACCTAATTACAGTTATTACAAAAAATCACGAATCATTGGAGGTTCCAGAATGTTTAATCAATCGTTTGGGCCACGACCAGTGTGTCAGTTTTCAAATGAGCACAATTGTCTTTCTGAGCATAAATTGATTCCCAAAGCAGCTCAGTCTAGTTCTCCTTTTTCTTCGTTCCTTAAAATGCAATTGTATATATTTGTCACAACTCGTTTTTTTAAACAGTTAAAGGGTCAATCTATCTATATATCTATCTCTCTAAGCTACGTCTCTCTTTTATCGTTATTTCAAAAACAGTGGGTCTATCAAATTATGTATCAACTAAACCTTTGCTAAAAATTCGTATTTTTCATTTAATTCTTATTTTAAATATAAATTTTGCACAGCGTAAAGCAGAGATAGTGTATCGTAAGCCCCTTTAATACTTGCTCACGAAATTCATTTATGCTTGACAATAGTGCTTCGTGTAAGCTATAATTTTTCCATTACTTTCATATAACGAAGACTTTTATATCACAGGAGGCGAAATAAAATTACACACGCTTTTAAGATGGTACCGTACAAAGGGTAATATGACCTATCAATAATTTACTGCATTATGTTTTTTTTGCGCTCTTACTGCGTCTCTTAGCTTGCACGAAGAAATATTTGTATTGTGTATGTGTGTTACGATCCATTTACTCCCACTCCTTCATATCGCAAGATCGTAGAGAACAAAAGGCCATGATTCTCGAGAAATAAGAAAATTGAAACCCTTTATGAAATTTCATACATGTCTCATAATATGAGAGCAACATCTGCAGCAGTTGCAATTCTTTTCTCCAACCCCTACCAATATCATCTTCTCAAGCTAGTTTATATTAAATAGTAACATTATTTCCACATCGCAGGTGAAACTTTCCATATTAGAGTATGGGAAAGTTTTACTTCCTTATACGCATGTCCTATACGTAGAAAGTTAAATTAGGAAATAGTACTGCTACTTAATTAACTTCACACATTATGTTATTAGTTATAGAATACTTATAATTGTAGTGAGTTGTGTTTATTTTCCTTTTGGTGTCTATCATCACCCGCTAACTGCCTATTTTAAATCTCATTTTTATTTTACTTTTCTTATTAAATCGGCAATTACGCCGAAAGTTTCTACAACAAAGACAGTTCATTGTTTTAATAGAAATATGATAATCAAACACTTTCGAAGTGTCCCTTGTGCTACTATCATTTAATAAATACATTCCTCTAGCAACAAACGTATGCATATGTTTTGCATGTTTCAGAGTAAGATACATTCAGAGTATGTATAAAGTAAAGTCCTAAAGAATGAAATAAAATTCATAAAATCGAAAAAATTTTTTTATATATATGATAATTTAGACAATAGGCATATTTTGGTAGTAGATGCTATTTTGTTGGACAATATTTTCTGAATGTATGACGTCAATTACATTATTTTAAACGATAATTTATATTTTTTCTTCTGTCTGATGAGAAAACACCAAGTAGGCGTTGAGAATGAAACAATTTATAAAGTGTCAAACATGCAATGTTTAGTTTATGTGGGCTTTTGATTAGAAAAATTATATTACATATTAAATTAATTATTTGGTGCTGCTAATTTCTTTAATTTTTTTGTCAATTAGTTTTGAAAACAATGATGTTGCAAAATAAAATTCGGTATATTCTTGGTTTAACATCAGTTTTACTACATTTTCTCCATCTACCCGATATTTTGATGTACACCATGGCCAACTAACTATAAAATAGCCTTTCCTGTTTCTCTTAGAAATATGTTGCATTACAAAGACTTTGTAATGCAATATATTACTTTTTTGTTACTATCGCATAACGACTGGAACACTCCGTCAAACAATAGAAACAAGTAAAGGTTGCTATAATAAAAGTCGATAACGGCATAGATTCAACAAATATTGTCTAACAAGGTAGTATCTACTACTAAAATATGCGCGTTGTCTTAAAACATTTTTACAAAAAACAATTTTCCTCGAGTTTACGAATGTGGTTCCATACTTTATAACCTCACTGTATATACCTACATACCACCGACGTATGATTCGGTAATAAGCAAAAATACACACAAGGTTAGTAAACAACGACAAACCCAATTTATTTTTAAGTTATTACAAATTTTGTCATCCAATAGAAACTTCTTTCTAGTAAGAAGAAGTTTGAATTTGGAGAATAAGTCATTAGGAGCCAGATTTGACGAATAAGGTCGGTGAGATACAGTCGGAAATGTCAATTAATTCAATTTCTTTCCAAAGAGCTTGAGTGTTGATAGAAGAGTTCCAGATGGCTTTTCAAAAATTGCTTGCTTTGATCCATCCATAAGAGTAATCCTTTAACAATTTGGCCCTTGGTAAGTCATGATTCTACTCGTCAAGGGAAATATCTTCTATGGAGTAAGGCTGACAATGTGTTCACTGGTGAGATTATCACTTAGAGTGAGGAACATAACTTGATCACAATTCAAAATCCGTTGCACCCACTTTACACACAGTCTAAATATGCTTAGTTCTATGTATTAAATATGATGGTGGTGCGTTCTATCGATATTCTCTCCTTCGAATTAAGTATTGGATTAAACCACGTTCATACATTTTGAAATTTTCCATTTACACGCCTTATTCACACTACTGTAACTTTAAAATCAAATCTCAGAACCTAATCACCATAAAAAATGTAGGATTAAGATGTGGCAAAAGCAAAATCATTTTCAAAGGTAACGTTATCGACCCATACATATGTGTGAGTAGTCTTTATTCTGACTAAAATTGGAGTTAACGTAACTTAATCATATCTGTGTATATATTTTGCTAAAAACGATGAATCCAAAATTTATTTTTATTTACCGCAAAGTATTCATTTCAGTAGCGAAAGTTAAGATAATAGCTCTTATGACGCTACAACGGTGTTAAATTTAAGCGTATATTCATCTCGGTATTACTTTTGACTGTTGGTTAAATTTTGTAAGCAAATTAACCTGCACTTTAATTATATCCAAGCCGTTTAATTAAATATTGATGTTATGGACATTTCAAGAAAAAGTAAAATCAAATTCACATTCCACATTCCGAAACTCCAAACAATAAAAATAAAATGCAGGAAGGTATGCATAGATTACGCAGGAAAAGAACAAGCAGGCATCTGCAGTCAAGAAGGCAAAAGATTTAAATTGGAGCCCAGACGATATTAAAAACAACAACAGTTTGCAGTCATCTCTGCGGCGAAACGTGGAGTTTGTCAACAAATAACTGCCGCTTATTTGCATGACTTATTTGTCCTCTTGGAGACTAAAAGGGGAAGAAAGAAAATATACGTGCTCTGGTCCATTGTTTATTTCGAGCGTTACAACGGTATTTCACCCAGGCGCGGCTTCGAACGAAAATGTATAAGGTACGTGTATGTATTATTATCTACATTTTTGAAGTTTATTGTATTAATTTGAATGTAAACTTAGACATTTAACATTCACAAGATAAGGAAAATTATAAGGCGTCATTCACTATCTAATTTAAGATGGCGAAGAATTGCAAACATTATTTCTAGAAATCCCAGCATTGATCGTATTTTTCTTCTGCCTTATAAGAGGGAATCGATATTAATTCTGCATAAGACAGAATTGGAAACTTTGAGGAACGCACTTCAAAATAAGCAGTATATGTATAATTAAAATTACTTGTAATACTCATATGTATGATTAAACAATAAGGTGCCAAGTTTATTAATTAAGTAGCCTAAGCGATGTACTGTAAAGAAACTGTTCTAGTAGTGGTTGTCTTAGTGTCGCAAATCCAATAGTGTTTATCGCTTACAGTTTTCATTATTAGATTTCATAATTGTTATCCAGGATAGTAACAATCGCAAAAGAAACTCAATTTATCTGCAAATCCTAGTGATATAGTCGCGAAGATTTATGTTTTAAACCTTTTAAATTAAATCATCACGGAAATTTTGCGTGGTACGACTGATACGCAATTGGCGAACCTGCATTTCTTCTCCCCTTGCCCATGTCAAACAAATCAAATTCGTATTCCTTTTGTTCTTAGTGATGATAAAAACATTAATCATATTGTTATTGTGTATGTTAGATCTGGACCATTCAAGTTTATAAGATTATTTATAAATACATTTGAATAATTCCATTACAAGTTTTAGAGAATTTTTTATACAACTTACGCCTATACATTTGACATAATTACCCAGTTAATTATTTAAAAAATCGATTGAAAATATATTTAATGTAAAAATAACTTTACACAAACGTTTCAAAATTATATACAAAGTTATGTACAATACTTTCTGGAAATTTAGTTACATTTACATTAGTACATCAACATAAAAACATCAAAAATAAACAACTTGAGTGAGATTCACATTAATGTAATTTTTCGCAGCAGTTCATACTTGAACCAAAGTTACATGAAAATTAGTATTGAAACAATCCAGGAAGGAAGTTGCACAGATTAGAGCTTGTTTTACTTTACAGGAAAGTTTCTTGTTGCCTATGTATCTTACTAACATTATATACACATGACAGTAACAATGCACCCGATTTATCATGAAATTTTTAGAAATCAGTTTGCGATTGCTTAGGTCAAAGTTGCATCGCGAGGGAGTGTAATAAATGTGAATGAAAGGTTATAATATAAAAAAACATGGTTAGCACTGGATAAGTACCCCAGTCAATACGTTGAAACAAAACATAAGATGTAAGCCGAATTTGACATTCCACAGGTTATGCAAAAGAAACGTCCAGAGAAATGGAGCACGAGCGGCTGGGTTTTCCGTCATGATAACACGAGAGCACATACCGCTTTTATCATGCAGCAGTTTCTGACAAAGAAGGACATGGGCTCATCCAGTGTACTCGACCGACTTTGCTATCTTTTTCTTTTCCCAAAGTTGAAAATCAAGTTGAAGAGGGGATAATTTAATACGCTAGAGAAGATTAAAACTGAATCACAGACGATTCTATTCACATTAGCAACGAAGCAAAATCTCCAAAATGCATTGCTTTCGTGATAGAGGCACAAGGATCATTGCCTCCACTTTCAAAGGGACTGTAGAGGAGGTGAATGAAATTCTAATATTTTGCAATTCTATTTATTCTTGGGTCCCATCTCCCATTTATTTGTCTACTTACTCATGTAAATTATATTCTAAATATTTACTGTGGTTTTGTGAAGTTAGTTATGGTGGTAGAGAAGTCTTTATGATTTGCTTAAATTAAAATTTGTTAACATTGCAGAATACTTTTCTTACAAGAAGTTTCCTGGATCACGTACTCGAAAATAAATATATTACTCTTCTGTAAATACTTGAATTGAAAGGTAACAAAGTAATTAATATTGGTTTTACTTTTTCTAATTGCTGCATACATTGGAAGCGTCCAACTTAAAAAAAATATTCCAAATTAGATCCTAGTGCATAAAATTTTAAGAACATTTCAAAAATTGGAAAATATTGAAATTGAGAAAAGTTAAAAAAAGGTCTTCGAGTCTCTATTAGTACTTGGCTGCATTCTGAAAACAATATTTTCCTAACTTCAGACAATTGATAATACATGGTATGTCTAATAAGAATCTACATGTTAGCTTAGTAGTTAAGTCAGGTAGAAGTTAGAAATCGAAAAAAATAATCGAGTTCGATTCCCAGTCACGACAACTTTCGCTATACAAGTTCAACGAACGATGGAAATAGCCCAAAACAACAACTCTAGTTATTAAGAATCTACACTAACATACTTTTTAACTTAAATCCGAAACAAAAAATTATACGTAGGAAAGGACTAAGAAAAGCAAAGATACACATTTTTCTAGATTTATAGAATTACTTCAATTGATGCAAGAAATTTACTTCTACAGCTTTTATACGAAGTCCTGCTCTGCTCTATTTTCATTCTAACTTATTCCGAAGACGGAACGTTCAAATTGAAAAGGGTATCCATGTTTTCACGTTCGCATCGTCTCGACGAAAGCATCTGTGTGCGTGAAACTGTGTATGTGCCCCCTGCGTATTTGCCTATTTGTTGCTTCGACTCATTTCTGATAATGGCGAGTGTCCGTGTACGCGTGTACGAGTGTGTCAGGAGCAGAAACTGATTGCGTTCATGTAGCCATTTGTCAGCACAGTGTTATCTGATATTTGCCTCGACAACTGATATGTGATTACTAAGGTTTAATTTCATCAATTTGACGTTTCGCCAGACGACGCCGTCTCGATTCCCGAACCAAATATCTCATGATTTGTTTTTCTCGCAAAATGCACTGGAAAACCTCCGCACGTAAATTGTGGGAAAATTCGTAGTTGGAGTTCTTTTATTCGATATGTTTTGATGATTTTGTTTTGAAGGTATAAGATTTTTGTCTCAATAGTTTAGCTTAAGAATATAGACTAACGAATGTCCGTCTTTTAATATGAATTCCTTAAAAATTTCAGCAGTTAATAGTTGCAATCTACTAGACAAAGCACTATCATGAACATATTCTACAGATATGTATAGCTCATTCTAATATATTTCGTTAAATTTAATTAAATTTTCATATATATTGCAAATGTTCCTTTATTCAAAAAATACTTTCTTATCGGGTAAAATAAGTACTACAAAGAGTATACATCATCTACTGTAGACTGCAAAAGTGTTTTGATAATTGGCAATTATTTATTCCTTGAAAATACCCATGCATTAAAACGTAACTATCTGAAAACCAATCAGAAGATGATCCTCACATGTGCGAAATACATCTTCTAAAATTAAACGTGATCCGATTCAACTAATAAGTTCACAAGAATGCCAATTCTAGCAACAGTTTACGCATGTGTTTTTATAATTGTTCCCTTTTTTTCAATGAAGGGTTAAAATGAATGCAATGATTGTTTAATGGATGCACTTGAAGTGCACAGTCTCAGGTATCAACGGAAAATTTCGAAAGAAAAAGAGCATCCGATCCTGCTAAGTATCTTTCCGCACATTTCGCTGAACTCATCTCCAAAATTACTATTCAATCTACAGATCTCTTAGTCAGTTTTGACGTCAAGTCCCTCTTCACTAAAGTACCCATTCCAGATTCTATCAGTTTCATCGAACAGTTACTATAACTGAAGAACAAATTTCTCGATTTAGCCCGCCTATTAGAGAAATGCCTCTCTTGGACGTATTCTGTCTACCAAAGTAAATTCTTCAAACAAATATTAGGTGCCGGCATGAGATCGCCACTTCCTCCGATAGTTGCGATAATCTTTATGGAATCTTTCAGGTCCATCGGCCTGGAAAATTTACACCTAAAACCAAGAGCGTGGTTTCAGTATTCATCATTTGGCCTCACGGCAGGGATACTTTGGATAGTTTCCTTGGCGATCTAAATAGCCAACATTCCGACATAGAATTCACCATGGAACTCGAAAATAGCGGTGTAATCCCTTCCATCGATTTTCGCAGGCGCAAACCCAATGGTCAATTAGGTCATTCAGCCTACCGAAAACCCACGCACACTGATTGATATCTTCATTCCAATTCCCACCATCATTCGGCGCAAAAGTCAGGTATAAATTCCTTGGTACTTCGCGCAGCTTCTGTTTCTAAATCAGGCAACCTGCCGAAAGAACTACACCACATTAAGTCATCACTCCAAAATAATGGTTACAAATTTCGGAATATGCAGGAGATCATTAATAAACACTTAGATCCTTCCCATATCGACACGCTCCAAGATTCGAAATTTCCAAATTTGTTAGCATTTAACCAAGGTTTTGGAATTCCTGAAAAGATATCAGTCACGATAGGATTTGAACCAAGGACCTCTGCGTTACCAGCTCATTGTGCTACCAACTGCACCACGAGACTGAATGTGAGTTCAAATCGCTGTATTACCCATAGTAATATCTCGGCAGACAATATTATTCAAGGCAAGTTCTTACCTTAAATGCAAGGAAATCGTAATTTTATCATTAGTAATTACATATCAAAATTAATATTAAATTAATTGGTAAGAACTGAAACAAATTTTACGAGACTCGAGCTAGATCCAAATATTACAAAGGCTAATGTACATGCCACAATTAATTAACGGATCGTAAAACAACACCAACTCTGTTATATCTATCGCGAAACAAAGATACATCCCCAATCTCGCCCTGAATAGTAGATGCTTATATATTTATATTAAGCAAAAATCAGATGAAAGCAGCAACGTGTTTATTAACATAAGGCGGTTGCTTAAGAGATCGTCCTGTATAAAGTGGATGTTTTAAGGACGAACCCTTGTATCGGCTTTTAAATGAAATAGACTCTTGCATTATTGTCGAATGCGCATCGCGAAAATGAATCATGCTAGACGGAATTGAACCACCGAACTTGAGAAAGGGGGTAAGCGTGTTCTAGTAAAAACCCTAAATCACAGGCAGGGATAATACAATAGGCAATTTTGACCGAAGTGTTAGGGATGCAACAAATCCGAACCCCGCATGAAAGCACCAATCAATCAATCAATCCTTAAAAGAACGTCGATTTAATTCGGACGCTGAGGTAGGACTTGGTTGCTATTAGGGAATGGTTCGCAAATATCCGCGGAAATTTTTCCATCAAGGAATAATGACTATACATTAGCGTATCATTAGGATCAGTATCTTAGTGTTAATGGGATTCCTTTTAAATTCATGGAAAGGACATTACCTTACGGCCCCTGAAATTATTTTCAATGAGCCGTCCTCGTACTTAGTACTCTAACTACGTAACAGTTACTAACTGATAATAGTAACGTAACGTAACTATTAAAATTACTTGTAATAATACAATCGTCATTTTAAAGAAAAATATCACTTAAAAATTATATATTATTTTCATAACAATTATAATTTGTAGAACCAATCAAATTTACCAAAGAAGACGTTCCTCGTCAAAGAATAGAAGCCACTCCGACTTCTAGTACACGACCATTATTACAGGAGCTTTTCCCTTTGCGGTGGGCAATAGATCACCGTCTTCACAAATTGGGAAAGCTAAATAAACAAGATGATGCAGAGAAGTGCCTTATAAATTAATTATAGAACAGAGGTCGAGTGCAAATCTGTAATAAGCTTCTTGTCAATCCCCACTTCTCCATTTCTATCAAGTGATTGTAACGTGTTACGAAGGATGGATCTATTTTCGTAACCCAAAAAAATCTGCGAAGTGAAGGTGATGCTATGTGCTTGGTTGAATTACGTAGGTGTTGCCCATTTTGATTTGGTATCAGAAGGTACAGCGTCAAACTTCGAACTTGTAACGGTGCAAATTACAATTACCCAGTACTTTTTGGGTGTGTTTCTATATTTGAGAAAACTTATACGAACAAGTTATCAAATAATTGAAAGGAATTCACAATTTACTTTAATGAGAATCCTTGTACTAGCAAGTGCCTCCCAAAGCGTATGGTTCGTGAGCAGTACGTCTATACACCGTGAATTTCATACATAATGTAACTATCCTGGGCACCTGAGCCAATGCATATTGAAAGTAGCTGATAATACTAATAAAATAAAAGAATTAGATTCTAAAACATTAGCACAATTTATTAAATGGAATAAACAAAACAAAATATTGATATTCTGAGGTCTCGGAAAAAAATATATAGAAAAAAATTATATTTCTATTAGACTATTTGAAATTTGTCTCTCTCTGTTTGGAATATTGCATAGTTACAAGCTGTTGATGTCACTGTATGACTCACGTTAACTATTCCCTTTTGCTTCCCGCTCCTTATTCGTCACCCAAGACAGCGCTTCATCAACACAGTTACACATAAAATAAATAATGACCTACTCTTATAATCCATAATTTTCTTGAATTAAATATATTTAAATTAAATGTACAGAAATTTGACCATAACCATTCGTAGCTTTTTTATCAGAATAAGACTAATTCTAGTAAATACGTAAAGTAAAATATTAAATAAAATAAATTATTATATTCTAGCGTCCTGATACAAAGTATATTGCGAGCAATTGAATGTATGCATTTTTGAGAGAAAAACGCTTCGCATTAGTCAACAAACAGGAAAAGATTGAAGGGATCAGGTTACTACCACAATCGGCTTATATCCTACCATCCGATTATAACCTTCTTAGGTCAATGGACATTTTTCCAATGAGCGTGTTTTTGCCAATGTTATGAAGCTAGAACAATGATGTCATGAGTTCTTCGTTTCTAAACCAGCGAAACGGTCCGTGCATGGAATCGAAAACCTTACTATAAAATGACAAAAAGCTATCGTTCATAATGGTCTCTATTTTGAATATTAATTATCTTTAGATTTTTTATATCATTGGTTTTGTTCACAAAAAAACGAGAAACATTTGCTCGATCCCTTTACTTCACTTGATATTAATACGATATATTTTTCTAAATAAGTTTTCAAAATATGCAGATTAAATCTGAATTTGTGGCTGAATAATCTGCTTTGAAAACCTTATACTGCTTAATGCAGTCTAATTTCAAATTCCTACTAGCTGCTAGTGAATATAGCCTTCATTATGGTTAGTGGCTTAATCCGATTCGCGTTTCTTGTGAAATTGAGGATTTGTTTAAAGTAGAAAAACCTCCGTCTCGAGTCAGTGTAAGTCAGCGCTTTCTAAGTGACACTTATCCGTTATAACGTTCCTCTGCGGCAACGAGACGAATAAAATCGAAAGAAAGCGTATTACGAAAGGAACTGTAAAGATAGTTTTAAAGAGATCCGTTTTTATTTTCGAGAATTGTAGCCATTTACGTAGCCTTTGGCTATGGAGAATTAGATTATTCCCCCGTCGAGCGCCATTACCGACATCACTGTCGTTGACAAGAAAGTTAGATAAATCCGACCTCCTTCCATACAAAGACAAAACGGATGTCGTCAATTTTTTTTCTTCTGTCCAGTGCTTCTGCGCTCGTTCCGCGTAAACTTCGATAAGTGCTGAAAACGAGTTGGACAGACTTTTCCGTTTGCAGTGGCGATGGAGGTTTATTCGCACCCATCATCTGTCGCATAATTTTAATCAAAACTTCTTTTATTTCCGTCCTTGTCTTGAGTGGTGGAAATTATTCGTCCGATATGAAGTAAAAGTGCTGATTGCTTTTCGAGAAAAGTTTAATGCAATTCGTTCGCTCTATAATTTAACGAAAAGCTGCTGAATCCTGATAATAACACGCTATGGCATTGGTAAATATAAACTGCACAAACCCCAACTACTATTTAGCTTTACTTTGCTATTCAAAAATAGCTGCAAACTATAAGAATTTTAAGTTACTTTATGTTGTTAAGCAGACCATAAATTCCCAGCATTATACGTTTACCTTAAATGATTATTCACGCACAATGACTAGTAACTGACCTACAAATAACTTCTTTATGTACCATTTTGATATTAGCCCATACAGATTTCTAACATAATTGAACGTCTAAGTGAATCCCGTATCACCTCTTTACGCTGCCTAAATTTTAAAAAAATAATAAAATTTCCTGCCGCTTCAAAGTTTGTTGATGATTTTCAAGCGCATATACATACATATTTGCATATGTCGAATAAAATATCGACAAAATTTATATTGTTGGTGAAACTTGGGGAAATACAATTTAATTTAAACTACAGTGGAACTTTTATATAACGAACGTCGATTTAATGAAATATACGATTTTAGGATTTTTTTACAGTGCATGTAATAAAAATTCAAATGTATTTTTATCTTGATTTAATGAATGTACTAGTGTAGGAAAGTAAATTGGACCTAGTTTTAATCTCATTTCTCGTTAATTGAGACGTATGTAGTTCTTTAATTTTTTGTCTAACTTTTTATTGTTACACACCTGGCGTTTATTAAGGAATTAAGCTCAATTGGAATTTTCATTTTGAGTAAGATTAAAAAAAGGTTTGGAAAAGGATGTTGCGTTCAAGTTTGATATGCTTATAAATAATCTTCCAACAATTAAAGCGAAATAGTGAAGATATTTGAAAATAAAGTGAAGAAATGGGTACTAATAAGAAGGAGATATCAGGTCGAGCAATTAAAGATCAAGCTAAAAAATGAAGTACAACTTCATTCATTCAAATTTTCAAAGAACTTCGCGTTAAAATGAATACGTAAGCTTTCACGACCTGAGTCAGTTATAAACGAACTGTTGGAATTGGACCATATCATGGCAAGGTATGAGAAAAAAGGAAATAAAAATAAAAAAGTAAGAGGAAAGCAAAGGAATGGAAATGAAAGAAAGAGTGAGGAAAAACAGGGGAGCCAAAGTGATACAGTAACTCGACTTGTAAACCACGCTAGAGGCGAAAACTTTCAGAAAGTTCTAACGTGGTTAACACGTCAAGTTACCGGGACCTCCTTCCAAAATGATTTCACCTCTAGCGCGGTTTCCACGTCAAGTTACAATGCCACCTTGGTTCCCCTGTTTTTTTCTCCTGGAGAAGCCTCAGACGACGAAGTCGAAACGTCGACATTTCGCCTTTCCCTTTTTCTTCTTCTATCCTCCTTCTCTCTTCTATTCTTTTTGCTTTTTTTCACCTTCCAGTTTTTGTTTCCTTTCTATTCCTTTGTTTTCCTCTTACTTTTTTTTAGTTTTATTTCATTTTCTCTTTCTCAGTTAGTTTATTACAAATTTTACGGTACAATCCAAAAAACAAAAAGAAACTATCAACTTAAAGACGCTTTTAATGCTAATGAAATCGGACTCTTCCATAAATGTGTACCAAACAAAATATTGGCTTTTAGAGATGATGTGTTTCGGAGGCAAGCATAGCAAAGAAAAGAAACTATTATGTTAGGTACTAATGTGACCAAGGGGTTGATTAATAACATGAAAGAAGATTCCACGACATTGGTGTACTCTATTACTTTAATGTAGAAAATGTTTTAAAAGGATCCAAAGTGCTCGATATAACGTTAACAATAGAATATTGTTTTGTCACTTTTGTCTTATCCGTTCATAACCACAATTGTTTATTTGCTAACTCAGGTGTGATTCTATCTACAGTTTCTTCGCGTACAATTGTTATATCCCTTTACAACGTTGATCGACTTGGTAATTTGTATTTATTCTAAACAAAAGTAATTATTCTAAAATGGTGATTCCTCGAGTAAACTATGTGATAAATTATAAGTATGAAACTTGGATGGTATACCTAATTTAAACTGAGCATGTAGTAACACATATATTCCTTTCTAATATGTAAATACTATAGTATTTACATGTTTTCTGCAATCCCGTTGATCTCACTACATTGGAGATTTATGGCATACTGTGCAAATTACTTTTACACAATCATATCTTCAGACTGAAAATTTTCCGATGTACTCGTTTACATCGTTGAACAATGGCCACTTTCTACCACATCGTTCGTTCGGT
Source organism: Trypoxylus dichotomus (assembly GCA_023509865.1). NCBI lineage: Eukaryota > Metazoa > Arthropoda > Insecta > Coleoptera > Scarabaeidae > Trypoxylus > Trypoxylus dichotomus. The sequence goes on along the minus strand of CM042074.1, from coordinate 36,993,838 downwards.
ATTACCAGGCTACGTAAAGCATCCGTTTGGGAGACATTCGTCTGACTCGTCTAGCTGGTGGTAGCTACTGCTGCCTGCATCGAACCGCTGTACCCACTACACCACCCTGTTCTCCGGACAGTTCTCCGAACAGTCCCCTGACTGTTCCAGTTGTGTCATAAAACAACTAAACCAAATATGTTTTCTCTTATATTTTTCGGCGTTTGCATAATAATAAAAAGAAACCTTTTCTTCTTTTGAGGTCAATCTGCGTGGCTATGACGACAAACTAAACTTTATTACACTGACGTGCATTGAAACTTATCGAGAATACATGATGCATGCATATTTATACAAAGCCAGACAACACATTCGGATATGTTCATACATTGTTAGAAGAGCTTGGTATTTAATGCATCGCACCTCGAGAAAACAGCTATTTAATCATTTTCATTTTAGTTACTAGGTTTTAACACAAATATTTGCCTTTAGAAATAAGAAAGTCTGGTTAATGAAATCGTACAATTTAATCGATCAATTATTTTATTATTATTATATTTATATATATTTATATACCTCCATTTTGATAACTTCTTCACGTCTGAGGAAAAGATGCCGCATCTGGCAATATCGCAGCTACATATGTCCAACACGTTATTCACTTATAGCGTCCAAATCATTTTTATTTATTATCAGGGTAGCATAAAGACTCTCCCAATTAAATATTTCTATCTTTATTTGTTTAATATAGTTCCTGAAATAGATAGAGTTTCCTAACTTCAATAATAGCTAACCCTCCTTCCAATCCTATAGGAGAATTAGTCTAGTTTAATCGAACTTTTATTTCTTGCAATAAGCGAAGTTCTCGTGTTGGAAAAATTTACTACTACAGCCTCTACAGGCAATAGAATGAGAATATGAATATGTGCCGAATTTTGTGTGCAAAATATAATGACCTCAATTTAGAATTACTAAAAGATCAATTCAAAAACACGATTGGCCTTATATACAAACATATTGAAAAGATGGAAGTTTGTAGAAGCTCAATTTTCATTAGATCACAAATCAGTAGAAGAATGTTGTATAGCCGAATAAAACGAAAATGAATAAATATTGTATAAGAAATTTCGCATCATAAAAACAATTTAAAGCAATTTTTATATTTATTGAAATTATTGCACACTTGCATCTGTTTACCAACACAAATCCAAAAGACTACCACACACCTTTGCTTCAAAAATTCTCAGTAATTTACCCTAATCTCACAAAGAAAATCATCATGTAAGTCAATAATTGCTTGTTCAATTTTTTTACTAATCAAGAGGTCACGTAACTTTCCTACGGTGAATGGAGTCAATTTAGGTTCTTCATCCTTCATCTGATGGGTCACCCTCTGCCTCACTCTTTGTCGAGGTAGATACATACTCCCCCGCGTTTACCCGTACAGATCGAAAAAGAACTACCGAACCGCCATCTATCGGATTCCGCGCAAAAACATTTCTCCGCTCGTCTCGATCGTCACAAGAAATGCCATACAGCGGGTCGCCTGCTCGGGAGGAGTGAGGTAGCGAAAGGGATCCGAATTAATGCCCAGGTCGATCGTCATGTGTAGGCATGCCTATAAATCTTCGCGCTTCTCTCTTATTACTTACTTCTTGCAAATATTTCCGTCCTCTTCCATCTATCAATTTAGTTTTTATCTATTTCCTGTCTGTTTCACCGCCGCCCGCATTTAGGGGACGCTTTATCACTCCGGGCGAAGAAGGCGAAGGCAAAGATGGTAGTCGGTTCTTTTCTCCGCGCTACACATCTCCCATCGTTTGCTATTTTCCTCCTTTTTTCTAGCCCGTTTATTGGCGCCCTTTCTCTTTTTGACGAGAGAAAAATGCGCGGTCAGTAATTCCGGAGATTATCACCAGTCGAACAATGAATACCCGCCAACGTTCGTAACAAGTTGCATTTCCGGTACGATACACAAATCTTCCACTTATAGTCCACGTAATACTTCTCTGGAATGAATTGCCTCTTTTTATGATGATCTCGATAGCAATATCTACTTAATTTTATTAATAGGAAACGATCAAATGATAAGAAGAACTATTTATCAAACATTAATTGGGGACAGAAGTCAACTTTGGAATTTAAAAATTAGAAATGCACAATTTTTAACATTTTTAATGCTGAGTCAAACTAAATACTTTCATGCAGTGTGACTACTCTGCTTGACTATAACCTCTAAAATAGAAAATTTAACTTTTAACCAGACTAATTTATTTATATATTATTACAAACAATATCGAAGTTCAAACAGAGAATTTCTTTTCTTCCATATTTCCTTTCACTTCATTTGTATGCAACTCGTTTAGCTTCACAGACAAGATTGAAATAAAATTTAAAAGTTTCTTTAACATATAAACAATTACATGTACGGCACCTCGTATATAATTATAAACGCTTATAACATATATAAGTACACTTTTGTTTTCATTGATATTCCGAAATTTCCCAACCAAAAACCCTACAATTGCAGTACGCATACACAGGCAAAGTCAAAATGGCAACCGTGCTCGAAAAGTGCACTGTGGACCAGCAGGGTGCTGTTAGGCGGCTTTTCTGGGCAAAAGGCCTTCCCGCAAAGGATACACATAGGGAAATATCTCCTCGAAAAATTTTTTCAAGTTCGCTCGAAAGTTGTTGACGACCAGCGAAGTGGCCACCTGGTTCAGATTGCGACAAATGCAACACTTTGACGAGCAGAAGAGATGATTCGAACTGACAGAGGGGTAACAATAGATAACATATCAACTGTAATAGGATGTTGTCATGTGGTTTAGCCTATGAACTGATGCACGATGGTTTGAATTTTGGAAAAGTTTGCTCACGGTGCGTACCCACTCGATCCAGGCGAAAATTGTAGAATTAGGGTGGGAATTTCTTAAACATCCGACCTACAGTCTCGACCTAATCCCAAGCGAGTATTACCTGTTTAGTCCACTCAATAAGCAACTTGGCAGCAAACATTTCGGAGGTGATAACGATATTCATCCAGGGATACGCACGTGATTCAGACGCCAACCCAAACACTTTTATGCAGCAGGCGTTGGGGTATTGATAAAGCAATGGCATAAATGCATTAATGTAAATAGAGTCTTTGTTGAAGAATAAATCTTGTTTACTATTTCTGTAATTATTTTTATAATAGCTTTTTGTGACCTACTTACTAACCTTTCCTTGTATATCAATTTTAAGATTATTGGATGTAGAAAAGAGAAAAAGAATTCAAATAAGTAAAAATATACAGGATGGTCCGTTGAAAACAAGAAAGTTGGTTGCGCTTTCGGTTTATCTAGAACTTCAATGAAAACAAAAGTATGCTCATCATATGTTTTTACATGCATAGGCGAAATTACATAAATATCATTGGTTCCGATTGTAAAAAAGCTATCATGGTTGCACACTTTACCCCAATTTATTATATTGAGCAAAGAAACTGACTGATTTTAAACGGATTATAATTTATACACAATTACGGCCATGTTATAAAAATGGCAGCCTTAACCAACCACAATCCACAGGCCATTAACCAGATATAGTCAGAGCCAGATAACCTACGAAGTTTAGGTTGTAGCTACATAACTTTAGAATTTATTATGGTAGCATTTATGCAGATGTGCATAGTTAAGTCTAAACCATTTTAAAAGAGCACAAATAGATATTGTTAAACATTGCACTTGTATTCAAAGCATAAACAACAACTTAAATACATAAACTTACTTTGTTTGAATGGTTTTATTAAAATTTATAACTATAACTAGCCAACCTGCCGGGCAATTTTGCACCAAACTAAGACTGGCTCTTGAAATACTCATGGATCTTACTTGCCTTCGTGCACTGGCGGAGAAGGGGTCAGGACTGATATTTACAGATACAGACATTACACGCTGAAATCACCACCGAACCTTGCCTGTTGGTGAACAAGAGCCGTCATCAAGATATTTGAAGACGAACTCTATACGTTTGGATATAATATTTTCTGTTTCGTCCTTGGAAAATTCTTTTGATGTATATTTTCTCCGACAAGGAGTGCTGGTGTAGTTATTACAATTCTTCAAGACCGATATAACCCTTTATGTTGATGATTCCAAAGTGCATACAAGAGCAGGTGTAGGAATTTTCTGCTGCAAACCTTTACTTGAACAGAGTTGGAGTATGGAGAGATTTGCTAATTTTCCAAGCAGATTTTTTTGCTCCCACACAGGCTTTAGAATACTCATTTCTAACAGGCAGGCAGTCAAGCAGTAATAGTCTTAATAGAATGAAAAAGTTATTTTCAACACAATGATCGATTCCTCAGGACTGAAAATGGTCAAATTCAACTGAGACCCGAACCTGTAGTTCACGTATTATGTAAAATATACCTTTTACGGATTTGGGGAAAATTCCTAAGCCTATCTTATGCAATGGCATTTATGTCGAGATAAGGGCATGGGATTACAACAACTTGACACGAAATCTGTCAAGGCTCCAAAAGCCGCCTCTACAGACTGTTGGTGGAGGAGTGCCGTTTATGCTTCAGAGAAGAGGAAACAATCGGGCTTATCTTCTGGTACTAGAGCTTCTCTGAGTAACCTTCTGGAGTTTAATAGAATGATATATTCATCGAATTAATCAATATTATATGCTCCACTATAATAAATTCTGCGGGCTGAAGAAAAGAGATGGGCCGAATCACCTACCAAGCGTAATGATTGTAATTGCAGTTGTGTTATGTGTTACACTGAATAAGGTCATTTTTATCCGTGTTTATACTTAGCCTGTTATATGAATGTCAATGAATCAGATTTCTTCCATTCATGCGGCGCTTTAGAAATTTTCAACGTATTACTTTAAGAAACATGGAAATAATCACCAGTTTCCCTAAATTTCACACTATTATATTTCAAACTTTAAGTTTATAAATACCAAAGTTAGTAAGTTAGTAAGTAATAAATGTAAATTCGTTGAGAAATGGTTGGATTTTGCGTATGTATTTTACGGAAAATTAGGTTACAACTATAGAAGTTAATTGAGCTGTTTTATGTAATTCTCATTTCTTTACTGTCTAAGTATACAAAATTGCCTTTACGAATTTTCCGCGGCTAGTAGTTTCTTAATAATTTTCAGCTGGAAATCCTCAGGTTTACAAAATTTAAAGCTAAATTAAATAAATCTAATAAGATAAGTAATACGCTATATTTAAGATATATAAAATAAAACTAATTTAACTATTCAATATTAACGGAAACAATAGGAGATGAGTTGAAATTGCGCGATATCTATCCCCAATTGCGGCAGCCAAACCTCTAAATCCCGTTTATTCCACCATCTCCGTGCAATACTGCTTAAACTATTAAACTATTCAACGCCATCGTCATCTTCCTTTTTCGTCAAGCCAAATTCTATTCTAAAGGTGCGGCAATAGAAAGTGGTAAGTTTCCCATTAATAGAAATACGGTAGTCGACGGAAAACAATGAGAGCTCTAAATTCGGTCTTTGTCGCAGCCTCGTCCCAGCTTCAACCGGAAGTGAATAGAATGTGCGACGGGGAGAGGAGTTCAATTGACCGGAGACGGTGCGAACTACATCATTTACAACCTAGTAATTAGAAAACCGTGTTACACTTCCGGCACCGTATGCGCACACATCCTTAATAATTCCTTTTGATGCACGAAGCGCTGCAAAGCCCTTGAGAAATATCGATCTGTCGAAGGGATCTCTTCACTTTACGTGCAACTGAGGATGCAGCTGATAGAATCAGGACATCGGGAAGCCGCTTGAGGATCAACTCGATATACCCTCGAAAAAATTCCTTAGGTATATAGTTTCTTCTTGTAGTAGTGCTTTTTACTAGAAGCGCACATATATGGCGTTACCTTCCATTCATTATTTAAATAAAGTAATTCGCAACAGTCATCGTTGAAATGTGTTAGACATATACTTTAACCATTAAAGTCAAACGATAGAAAGATAAAGAAAATGTATTTGTTATAATATACTTGCAGAGATTGTACTACCAAAAGATATATTTAAAGGTATATTTGAAAAATCAAACGCTTTAAAGATATCCTCCTAATATCATCCTAATTTTTGTATACCAATGTTTGAAATTATTTACTATATACTCATGATATTATAGATAAAATTAAAAAACCATGAACTTTACACGTCACCTGTAAATATCTCTAATATAACATGATTACAATAATGAATAATATATATCAGGAAATTCATCAACAAACTTTCGCACTGTGTCACCCAATGATTTCGTTTTTCTCCTTCGCACGTCCATCATACTTATTAATTATACATCCGCCTTGTGTAAAGATCAGCTCGGTAGTAATTTATAATCCTACGTTTCACTAGTGGGGGCGCTGAGTACTTAATGCGGACCTGGACCGCAGGAAGACATCCCAACTCTAGATGTAGATGTAATTACCTTCTTTTGATGTTTACAAATTCTTGCACAACCTTATACGCGGTTAAATCTGGAGATGTTCAGAAAATAATAATAGTGATAAATAAGAAACAAGATTTTAATTATTTTTGTATGATCTGTTGTTTGTTGCTTTTGTATAACATGAATTAAAGCCCCGAGGTTATATATCAAAACGTAAAAGAAAAAATTGAATTAGTAACATCTAACGTTAACAGGCTAAGCTAGCAACACTTTACAATTTTAAATTGTGAATCATAATTTCACCATTGCTTAACATTAATTATTTCCTATAAAAGATTATCGGGAAACCATTTTGATATGAGGATAATGGGAATAAGAAGCGGTTCCCCGAAAGGGGTAGTGACTACAGAAATACTATAATAGTTATCATATAGGGCTCTCACTGTAAGCAGACAAAAACTTGTCTAAACTGTTTATTAATAGTTCTCATAACATCGATGACATTGACGTAGATTGTTGAGGGTGTGGTACTGCGTTGTTCTTACACTATACTAGTCTAGACACGCACAGGTTTCAATTTCTTCTGAATTTTTGGGGACTTTTAATTGGTCAATTATATCATCTATAACATCAAATATTATAATTTGCAACTGTATTTTCCTTTCAGAAATCTTTTAATAAGTTTAGTTTGTTTTGCAATATCCATATGATCGCTATGCATTAAATGTGGCAGTTAGATTACTTTGCACATTTTGAAACACCTTTTCCGTTGTTAAATAAAGTTAAATTTGGGAGAATAAAAATGTTTCGCATAATTTTGCGTTGTTAGAAAGGATGATTTTGTTAAATTTTTAAATTTGAAATAAATTAGGGAGTGAATATAGACTACGTAATATCATTGACCTGGTCGTTCAATATCTTTAAGATATTGCAAAAATCGTCTTAATTCTTTTTTCAGATTTATTTTACCTTCAACTCAAAAGGCAGCGCTGCACTTAATTAAAAACATTATTATTACTGGAGTTGATACTAATTGTTACTAATTAGTTAATATATAGAACTTATATACTGTTATATTATTATGGCGGTTTGTAAACAGCATTCCAATCTCCAAGAGGCTCTATCCCTAGAACCATCTTTCCCAAGTCCTCTCTTCTGCATAGCTTCTTTATTTCCGTTTTCCTTCTGTTTGCAGACCATTTCCAAATGTCTTGTGGTAGTCTGTCATGGTCCATTCACCTCATGTGGCCATACCGCAATAGTTGTTTCCGTTCTATATTATGCATTAATGATATGTGTCAACGTGCATTATTTCCATTATATACTATACTGCAGTAAAAGTCCTCTACTTGAATGCACACAAAAGTTAGGGCAATAATCTCCATACAACGTAGTAGAGTTTGCTATAAAATTAGCACTACAATAAAATGTCAAAATATTCGAGAATTGGATAATGTCTTGGACATAATGGTCTCGTAATAATTACCAAGGTAATTTTCTTCGCGCATTCATAACAAATTTGTAATTAACATGTATGCAGTTACTTAGAGAATATACTACGTTAACTCCAACATTTTACAAATAAGCTTAGATCTTTACAATGCCAAGGCACTCAAGCCAAAGATTTCACTATTCTAAAACATACGTTAGTAATTAACTTGAATACGCAAAGTTCGATTTGCTGTTATTGCCGATAGAATAACATCCTTTTGTTATCACTAATATTAATTAAGAGATAATGCGAAATTCTGCCGAGGCGAGAGGGATGGATCTAGTGGGCTGAAGGAAAATCCCTCAAGTTCAACGTGACTTACTAACAAAACAAACGTTCAACTTAATCGAGAACCGTGTAAACAGTGCGAACCGGCGGAAGCGTTTTCCGCCAGTTCAAGTTTCTTTTTTTTGCACTGCAGAAATACACATACCTCTAGCGTTTCGCTTCTCAATACGTTCGCATTAAGCGCTGAAAGAGCAAAAGAAACAAACGACTTGTACATGGCAACAGTACGCCGACTGAGGGCTTTCGCTACTTAATAGACGGATGTTTGCAGGATCGAAACAGGCTAACACAGGAAGAGAACTCTTCGAGCAGAGGGTGCAAGGAGATTTAAATTTTGTCGATGTTCAGGTCGCGCCTTAGTTTTGATGATCAGGTTTGACTGCTCTCTTTATACTCAACTGAATAATTGTAGTAGCAAGTGTGTAATGCAATGTGTAAATACACATTATAATTTTATTTTTTTAAGCGCGAAAAGTGATATCAGTTAAGTCTTCACTGTTAAAATTCTTGCACACCTCAGCTTTTTTCACAGCATTCTGCGTTACCTTTTGCAACGTGACCACTCTAATATTGTCTTTCAGCTGCTGCAGAGTCTGTTGTTTGTTGATTTATGCGTGCCTCGAAATCTGCAGTTTTGCTTGTTTATAGATTAGCTCAGAAAAATGCGTCTCCTCGGCCATCATCAAATTTTATTACTCGTCATTCTTGGTGATATTTAGGACAGGTTGTAATACTGCAAACATGATGCCAGATAGCTGGGATAAAAGTGCTGAACGATTTGAATTTTGAGTATAATAGGAGCAAAAATAATGTGGCTCTACATTGGTGCATTGTTCCATATTTTAGTTTCCCAAATTTAATATCTGAAGAACATAACAAAAGATTTACAAAAGGAAGTTATCAGTTTTTTTCGGAGGGGGACTTCGTCCTCACTCATGAAAAAAACAGAGTCTAAGTGAAAAAGTAAAATTATTTTTAACTTTGAACAGCCAAATTATCACCCAAACATAAACTTCCTAGAGGAATATATTACTTCTGATTATTATTTATGACAAAATCCAAATAGCTTGCGAATAACGTGCTTGCTAGTGAACTTGAGAGTTAATAAACCTTGGCTAAGGTTAAATATTATTTTCTCCAATCGTTGTGTTAATTGAGAATGGACGTTTGTGCAGTATGTATCGCGTTTATTGTGAATACCACACCATGCATGATGCCTATAATGATTATCTGAAGACTTAGCTTTATGAGGCAAACAGAATTTGGAAGAAAAATTACAGTTCAATGTAAGTTCAGCTTAAATATTGCATACAAACCGTGCGTGAGATTAAAATAAGTCAAAGAACGGCTCGACGGAGGCTTAAAAAGGCTGCTTCTAATTCGCGAAGACCTACTACTGAACTACAATTACAATCGTACCATAGAAAGGGCACACCTTTAGTTTGCTTGTTTGACTGTGAAGTGCTTTCCACTTGTGACATACCTTTTGTTTACTTCATGGCTAAGAAGAGGTCTAGACAAAACAAAATCAATGGTCTGCAGATTGTACCATCTTATAGTGGATATATCTATTTATGCTGGTTCTATTATGATGTGAGCAGGTATTTCTATGGAAACGTGAACTGACTTGAAATTTGTGGAAAATGGTGCTCCCAATGTGGAAAATATTCTTGAGGAAGCTGTTGTTCGATTTCCTTATTTTGTTAGAGAAGGTTTCGTTTTAATGCACGACAATGGTAAACCACTCACTGCTCGTATTTTGTCTGAGGATTTATATAAAGTCAACATTCGAAAAATAGATTGGTCAACTTACAACCCACTTATTAAACCGATTGAAGATGTTTAGAATTTTCTCCAGACGCGTATTCGTCACCATCCAATCATGTTACATACGCTTGAAGAATTACGATTGGTTCTGCAAGAAAAAATATGACGCAGTTCCTCTAATCTGCCTAGAGATATTGATTAATCTATGACGAGGGGGTTAAATAGCCTTATTCAGGTTTGTGAAGGGTATACATGTTATTGTAAAGCACTAAGTGATTCATTTATTTATTTTTATTATTATTACTGTTTTTTATAATGGAGAAAGAAAATTGTTTTCATAATATTCTTATTTCTGTTACTTTTTTTGAAATAAATTCATTTTTGTTCACACTCCTTTTCTTTTCTTTCCAAATTTGCTTATATCGTCCCACTAGTGAAATATTATTCGGAGTAATGTCACTCCTGGCTTTATTTAACTAAATTAAATTGTATTGTCAAGCTATTGCAAGGAATATAACTTCCTAATCACGATTACATTGCCTACTTACTATGATCATAAGTATGATTATAATTATATATATATATATATATATATATATATATATATATATATATATATATATATATATATATTATAATTAAAAATGAGCTCTTGTTATGAAAAATATATAGATCCTTTACATGTTCAATATATTTAGATACCAGTCGTCCACCTGACCAGAATTCTGGAGAGACAATGTGGAAGTTTAAGTTTCATAATCATGTAAAGCTTAAACTCACAAAATCAGAGAGCTCAACCTAAGTTTGCAACCCTACGGCAACTATAAAACTGTATTTCTTCCCAAATTGTCTTACAGGCAGGGTTAAGACATGATACTGTTTATTTCCAAAATTTACATATACAGAAGTAGTTAGTATCTATATCTTTCTTCGCTGAAGTAAACGACATATGTGTACATAAGCAAGAAAATATTTATTTCCATCAAGTAACAAAACTTGTATACTAAATAAAGCATATTATTTGCTTAAGTAATGAACTTTCATTAGTCTGTCAATTCTAAACGTGATTGATTGAGGAAGCTATTGAGACATTTCATTTCCTGTTCACGTATGATATGGAGAATGCTCTCTTTAGATACTTGAAAGGCAACGATAAAAATACTGAAATTGTGTATTATTTAAAACAATTATTGAATATATCTTCATCGGTGTTAAGAACCTTTCTGATTTGCTAATTTAACCCACATTTATAGCATAATAAAGACTACACCAAATTTAGATCTTCATCGAATCTATCAAAACATATTGAAATTTCTAAGGTTATAACTTATACACTGACAATTCTATTTTCCACAAAGGCATTTTGTTAATACCCTTTAACATACTCCGTAAAGCAAGTAGGGTTTCAAAATACACATAAGTACTGGTTCTACAATTTACAGTAAAACAGAACTAAAAAGATCTTCGAATCCGTAACCGTAAGAATTTTATATGAGAACTCATCAAAGCAATACCCTCGGGCCACTCGTTGGCCCCCAGACACTGCTCTGTCGCCTGCCAACAGATAGACATGAAAGCGCTACTTATCCGCAACATTTTTAAATTCTTTAGATTCCTTCTCTTCCTCATATTCTTACTTTAACGTCAAATAAAACGTCTCCGAGAGCTTTAAAGCTTCCCCAATTCGAAAAAAGCAATGTAATACATATAAAATATATAATTTGTCGTCAGGAAACCGTAGCCATACCAACTTCGTTGAAAATTCTTTCTTCTAACGTCTTACAATGCATCAAAGGTGCTACAACATTTAATATTTATTGCTTATTTTAGATTCATTAGGCATTCGATATTCAAGAGCGAAACCTCTTGAAATACCTTCCATCATAAAATGGTATACCTAAAGTGAATGAGTCACGTCATTAGGTAAACTCCTACGACCTTTTATACATATTGATTTCAGAAGAGATTATTTCGTTTAATATACTTATTCTTCTTTTTCTTATAGATTGACAGACTTTCAGAATACGTTAGTATGCGAGAGCTGTCTTTCAAGCTTTAGAACTGGAATAAAACAGTAGATAGCCTTTAAAGAGTCTATTGTATTTCGAAGTCTTCTCTGTAAAAATTACTACGTACTTTTTCACGTGTTCGAGCCAAGTCTGGAAGCAGCTATCCACAGGTTTGTAGGTTCGGTCAAAATTGCGTTTTTGAAGGCATCGACTGCTCTTTCTGATGATTGGAACCTTTAACCATGCAGTCCGCTCTTGATTTTCGCAAAGGTAAAAAAATCGTTGGGGCTTAGACCCGGACTATACGGAGGAGGATTTAACAATTCGATGTTTTATTGCGTTAAAAAGTCAATTATCTTGCGGGCTGTGTGTGAATTTGAATTGTCTCAGAGGAGGATGATTCGTCGTTTGGCGTTGGATTTTCGAAGTTCAGCGATTACTTACAGGAAACAAATAGTTGTATACCAATCAGCAATAATAGTTCTTTGATCTTGTAGAGGAATTGTTGCTACATGACCTGCTTTGAAGACAAATGTCGCGACCATCTTTTTGGAGACACTTCGAGAACGAATGACTTCTGCTGGCACACCCAAACAGACGACTGCCGTTTATTTTCTGGGTCGTATGAGTAAATACAAGATTCATCACCACTGACAATGTTTTATACGTTTTTAGGGTTCCTGGCGTTGAAGCGGTTCAGAATTTTAAACACCAATTAACCCCAGCTGTCTTCTGTTCTTCAGTCAACAGATGCTGTATTCAATTACATACAATTCTTCATAAAAAAATTTTTAATTGAGGTCTTTGAAACCTCCAATGACGCCTCAATCTCACGATATCAGATGTCGATCTTCGTTGATGATCTTGCGCACAGTATCGACCTTTCATGAGTGACCGCCATTTTTGGTGCACCTTTTGAATCGCCGCTGGGACTAATCTGTCCACGTTAGAGTCCTCAATACCAACGAAAAATTGTTGACTGGTATGGTATTTCATTGCCGAAAATCGGAACCAACTCGACAAGGCATTGTTGTTGGCATACTTGTCTTCGAAATTTATAAGAAATTATTGCGCGAAAACATTTCCAGTTTAATTCCATTTTTCAACTAACTTCCTAATATTGACAATTCGTTGTAACTACAACACTACACGTATTGCACTGAAACTTTAGATTCAGATTAACTAAAGGTGAGGGTTAATTTTTAATATTGATATTTGATTAATGGCACACTCTATGTCCCAGTATACAAAACTTAAAAGACATCCCTCGTATCTGGTCCATTAACGGAACATTGTAGAATAAGTAAAAGGTATTTATTAACAATATAATAATGGGAACATGTATACGTAGTATTCGTTCCCATATTTGTGACCACGTGTGTTGGTGGTCCCGAAAGGAGGGACCATTTCGACGAGATCTCACTCATTTTTCTGGATGCCCTTTTCAATTTTTTTTTAATTCTCTTTTTGATACTTTAAAAGCATTTCTTATTTCAACGTTCTAGCAGTATACATATCTGCCGCAGTATTCTTGCTAAATTCATAAATTTTAATTCTTGACTGGAGGTAAGTGTGTGTCTTGCCTGCATATATATCTTTTTTGTGGAAAGGTCCTATGTGAGGTACAACCTCGGCCTAGAATTTCCGAATTTCTTTAGTCCAACGTACTGAACCATTATGATAAGAACTACTTTCTTAATACTTGTAGTTAAGGCATATGTGTATACGCAGAAAAGGACAATTTTGTATGCATACGAATCTTTTTCCATTTATTACGTTAGCGGTATCGGTTCGTGATTACAGATCTTCGACAGACTTTTTTTTCATCATAGAGAGCCAGACATTTTTAATCTCCAAGCTTGGTGTATTGATAACAGTTGGTGTTATGGTTATGTACGATGTAATGGTTAGTATGCTGTTAAAACGTTGAGATACTAAACTTTCATGGATCACGAAAACAATTTATTGTCGTTGATCATCAATAATTTCAGGTCAAGAACTGTTTTCAAATTAAACCTTTCCCTATCTTTAGCCAAAAAAGGAAATTTTGCACCCTTCAATTAAAAAATAAATGTACATAAATAAAAAAGTCGGGTGACAATTTTTGTTTATCCCATTAATAATCTTTTCACAAAGCAACTTTTAACAAATTTTAATACATATACATCAAACATTCATGAAGATGCATTTAAAGGGTAGCAATATTATACATATAAACGATAATATATACCGATATTTGCACTGTGTGACAAATTTGTTACAAAAACAAGCCATTGTTAATATTACATATACACACCCACTTGCAATACTAGCCAATTCCGTTTTTACAACTCGTTGATGAAACGATATTTACAAAAAAAAGGAGCGCCAAATCAAAAAGCTCGTAAAACAAACATAGAAATAAAACAGTAAATTGTAAAAGTCTTTTGAATCTCCGTATATACACACATAGATATATACCGACACAGTAGATGTGCCTGAAAGATATCAGCGCAGACGGTAAAAATTTATTTCGAGTTCGTTGAATGAAAACAAGTTATTGATCGGTATCCCGCTAGGGGACGTTCGAGAGAACTAAAATGTTGTAAGATTACAACCGCACACGTGTTCCATTCAAAGGGGTGGTGGTTGCTTGAATTGGGCGGCGGCGGTTGCTTGAATTGGTCGGCGGCAGCAGCGTCGGCGACGTCGGCTCTCTGGTTTTTGTGTAATTTGATCAACAGAAACCTTTGTTGTTTCAAATGCGGTTTTATCTTAATTGAGGTTCAACCGAACATACATTGAACATGATTGTTTATGGCTTTTACCACGATTTGCCTTTTTCTCTTTCATTTTCTACAAACCGCCTGTTTGAGTGTATGACAAAGACGAGGAGAGAGGCGTGTTTCTATTGCGTTGCTATTTATAATAGATACTGACGCTTACAACACATATATAGGACAATTTTCTTGTGTAAATATCTTAAGATAGCGTTGGTACTAGTTAAACTAAGCACCTAACAAAATTTTTGAGTATTTTGGGAACGTTCAAATCCATAAAAATATACTTGACTAAGACAAAACAAGGGGACATATCATGACTATTAGGGATTCTAAAATACCGGATGTACCAAAGGTCTTTCAATTTATTTTGTTCAATATACGAACAGTCGTTGATTGGGTAGTGGGAGATACGCCAATCGCTAGCTCCGTCCTTGGGAATTTAGTGGCAACAGCTTTCTGTGTGCGAGTTTTACAAAAATTGCTCAGATGAAGCGCATTTTCATCTTAATAGCCATGTAAACAGGCAAAACTACCATTATTGGAGTTCAACAAATCCAAAGCAGGAGTGTGAGAAACCACCTCACACGCCTAAAGTTACTGGGCTACACTATCGGCAGAAGGAATTATCGCCGCGTACTTGTTTGAAGATGACAGAGATCCTACAGTAACTGTAAATGTCGCACCATATGTGGACATGATTAGCAACTTTTTACATGATTAATAACTTTTTTTACGTCAGCCTTGCACGATTTTAATGGCATTAATTCGAACACTTTGTTCCAATAAGATGGAGTGACATCTCACACGTCTAACGTATCTTTATCAGTTATTCGTAAAATATTTCCTGGAAAATTGATATTGAATTTGTTTTTCTCCTCTCTATATTGATATAACATACGTGGTACTTCTTTTAAAAAATAAAAGAGTTGAAGATATGCATATTTGCAAAAGCGAATCTAAGGAAAGTCTATATTGAAAAATTTGAAAACGTTAGAGATCTTTATATATTAGTACTTGCAGCACTTCACTCCGTAATTTTCACAATACAAGTATAACATCTCCATGTTGAACACAACAGTGTTTATAGCGTGATAGACGTTTTCTTTATTTATTGTAAACTAGTTAATGCAATAGATACACCTATTAAATTAGCCCTTTATTTATTTTCCGGAACAAAGCTAACATCAAGTCTGTAAAATATTCTTTCTCCAATGTTCTTTAATATTTTTAAGATAAACACAACATAGTACTATAAAAAGAGATGAGAAATATATTCAATAATTCAAAACCCCACTTGGGATCCCATAATAAAAATTAAATTCAGGTAGTAAAACATAAAAAGTGAAAAATCAGAAAAGATATGCAAACTGTATATGAGGAAGTGGCTGAAGAAAATGCAATTAAATTTTCTTATTGTAGTTAGTGTATCAGTGGTAATAAAGGAGTTGTGGAAAATGGAATTCATTTATCAAATAAATAGTTTTTCAAATTTACAGTGTGTATAAATGAGAGAAGTGCTATTTTCCTACGTAGAAACTCTTAAAATACATTCAGACAGTATTTTATATTTTTATAGATAGAAGAAATTTTATTATTTAAATTATATTAATACATGTTTATATTGCAAATCCTCATCCACACCATCACACATCTACACTGCAAAATCATGTAAACTCAACTAATGCCAATGAATTAAATATTATTATCAAAAATTAGTTTTCTGTTCTATACCTCCAAATAGTACTTATAGTGATAGTGCTATATTTTTTAAGGAATGAAAAATAAACCCATGATTAGTTATTGTTGTTACATTTCCAACTGCTTGTATTGTTTGAGATCGTAATATATTTAAGCATTAAAAAGCATATTTCGGAAACTATCACAAATAGGCATTTAGTGGTTCACATGAAATTAGATTGATTTTTAACGTTCAATACCATAACAATATATAAGATATCTCGTTAGAACGAGGAACTATGCTAGTTCTCCATTTTATAGACATCCTGTACAATTATCGAAATTAGCATTGTATATACTATTTGATAGTAAACACGGTACTTAATTACAATTATTATCTGAAATTCTAATAAATAAACATAACACAGGTTCCGGATTTATTGTAACACTCTGTATATGAAGACCGACATCATCCGTTTGAGCCCTTCAATTTATGTAAGTCAGCGATTAGAATTATTTCGGAAAAAAGAATTTTAAGGCAAATTTCAAGTGCAGGCTATACATCTTAAGTATGAAAATCTGTTGCAGTACAGAAAGTCTACAAACTGGCAAAGTTTCATCACAATCCGTACTTTTCTTCTCAGTAGTTACACGATTCAAGATGTTCATTTAACTTGAAGCGCCTTTAACAATTAATTAAAGTGTTTAATGCAAATAGAGTAGTAGCTTTCGAACAAGCTTAGCATTCTAATGGTGGACTTCCTGTCGTAAGAATGAACCGATTGAAACAGACGTTAACGCGTAAATTCGGTGAAAGGTAATCATAATCTATTAAGGATGCCCGCGAAGCAGATATCCTGCACGGGTATTATTGATAATGGAGAGAGCGTTAACGGGATCTTAGCCTACGTCCTTCGGGGACCTTATACGGTACGACAAACTGCCAAACGAAGACTTCAAAGATGGCGACGGATATGGCCTCGAGACAGGATGTAATTTCTTGGTTATGAGTGACATTTCGGTCCCTTCCTGTCGAGGTTGAAATATTATCGCGGTCCTCGCTTTGACATCCTGCGGTTGACTTACGCTGAATAGCCGACTACACACGTAATACCAAATCCTTCCTTCTAAGAGAAGACGGCTAGCGTCTACTTGCACGATCGTCGGTGCGAAGATAAAGTGGCTGCCGAAATCGTGTGCCTGAGGAATTTTACAACACCGTTAAGATACTTTGTGTTGCATTCTCCAACCAAAATGGGTTTATTAGTTTGAAGGAGATTGATGGTGGTCTTAAATATTGAACTCTTCGGAGGCGCTATAAAAATTTTAAAAGGTTTTTTTTTATGAGAAGTCGTAAATTATACGATTAAAATGGATTCATACCGCCTACGTAAAATCAATGTTATACCGTTTTACAAGAAATATTCAACTCGTTCCAATCTATTGCGAAATTCAGGCCTTTTTGATATATCTTACAATTTCTGAAAATGTGGTTATACTTTTTGTACTCGTTTATTGATTTCTCTTCCAATGACGAGAAGGATTACTTTAAAGGGTATTCGAGTTGCTGAATCCAAGGTTATGGTCAAAATACTTTGAGCATGTCATACTTTCAATATACATTAATATGTATATTGAAATGGGAATTAATATTCCCATTTATAAGAGACGATTGGGCTATTTACGGCAGAAAGGAATTAAAGATGTACCCCCTTTCCCCTAAGATATGCTCATCCAAAAATCGCTACTATTGCTGCTGAAGCGACTTTAAGTCCTAATGAAGAGGGTCATATTTCCTAGATTCTGTCGAGAAAATCAACGGTAAAAAATCCTGAAAATGGATTTTAAAAGCATGTTAACACCAATTTCGCGAAAACTAATAAAACGTTTGGAAACAATTTCCCTATAGTTATCACTTTTTTTACTTTATTTAATCCGTCAACATTTTTCTAGTTAGAGATCAACAAATTTGTTGAGTTTGGCTTCCGATAACTTTCAAAAAATATTTTTTAAATTCCTAGAGGCAGCGCCTTTTACCTTTAGAAATTTTCCATTATCCCGTAAACACAAAAGACAAAAATATTTTGTGTAGCCATCCCGAAATTCCAGCAATAAACCGATTATTTTTGAATCGCCACAATGCTTCTAATTGCGTTCCTGATAAGTCCTAGCAAATTCAGCAGTACTTGATTGTTGTGAGTTCCCTGTGTCAAGAGAACGATAATGAATAAAATTCGCCCTACTAATCTATAAAGCATAAAATGCTTCATTTGAATACCAAGTAACAGTATGTGCCTTCACCGTACGCATCTCTGAGAGCACTCGTTTCTGCGGCCTTAATTATAAATTTGCAAAGTAACTTTAATTTGAATCACATATATATGTAGACATCCTAGTTTAGTATTTACAAATCTACAAAGAACTCTCAGTCCCGGACCCAACGGAGTTCCTAAATACTTCCTAAAGGTGTTTAGCCTGATATGCGATTTTCGATTTCGAGATTTTTCTTGTCACAAAAAGCTCGATACGGTCACCCGATTTCGTTTTTGCTCCGGCGTGAGCAAATACGGTACTTATCGCGCGGAAGGCTTTTTCATACCCAGAATTTCGTGTAGGATATGGCCAACGCGTTCGTCTGAGATGCCTGTTGTCTCTGCTATCTCTGTCAGCTTCAATCGGCGATCGACTAACACAACATAATGAATCTTGTCGACCATTTCATCGGTGATAGCCGTTTTTGGGCGTTCATCGCGTGGTTCGTCACTTGTACTTGTGCGGCGACGTTTGAAGTCGCTCACCCAGAAGTTGATGGTCGAAAATGATGAATTGCATCCGCCATGAACGTCTAGCAAAATATTTGGAATTTCCATGGCCATTTTCCCAGCCATCCAGAAGTGTTTTATCACTCCACGAAATTCGATTTTATCCATTCTTACGAAACTGCCTGACTTGCTACACAAAACACTCCCTTAAACAGCAACTATTGACAGTAGACGTCGGAAATTTTGAGGTTGCCGATGCCAACCAATCAATCCACCTCAACCTTCATGAGCCATCTCTTGCCGATTTTGGAAATATTTCAGATCGGCTTTATATAGTGAGCCCCTAAAATTATCATTATACTTCATTTTTAATTCGGAGGAGTAAAATGAAAAGATGCGTTTACACGATTGAATTTTTTACTTTGTGGCGGCAGTTTTAAAACTAACTATGATTTTATATAAATTGTAGTTACGTAATTATATTTATTACTCATTATAAAAATAATTAATCAATTAAATATAGAAAACACTGCAGACTAATACTTTTTGATCAAATGCACATTATACCAGATTTCAACTCTGTACATCATACCTTTCTCAATGGAAGTTTCTAAATGTTGCTAGATTCTACTATAATACTATAGACTAATATTCAATATAACATATACATATTAAACAATAAATTGACCTTAAACACATGTGAATACATTACCTTCTAAAATAATTATTCACTATCACTTTCCATTTCACTTGAACTACTATCTTTGCCCACTGATATGTGGAATATCACCAATTCATCCATCTAACTCACACATTTTTCTTTCTTCTTTAATCACATGTTCTACACATTTCTTCCAATTGTCTGTAGTGACATTCTGGATTGCCTGTAGTAAAAGTACCCTTCCATCTGCTAATTTGAATGAGATATTCTTAGCTGCCACCTCATTTTTTATTTGCGCCCATACTAGCTCTATTGGGTTGAGTTCGCAGTGATAAGATGGTAACCTCAACACAGTTTTGTTGCAACTTCTGGCCATCTCATCTGTTACATGCGTATTATATTGATCTTTATTGAAGCGAATAAAATTAAGAAGTTTAGATCGAACCATCTCTTCATTGTAGTCGGTATTTTTTGATTTCAACCAAATCTGCTTATCGAGATTTCTAGTTGTTATCAAATTTTTCAACTGTGATACGTAGCATTGTCCATAACAATAACAGCATTGCCTGGCAGTACTGTCAATATTTGATGTAACCATCTTTCAAACACCTCGGCATTCATTTCTTCATGGTAATCGGTTGTTTTTTTTACCTTCGAAGTTTTTTTTGTTGGCGCTACATGTCCTTTCTTCTTGTATTCTTTTATGGTGCCATAGACAATAGACTGTGCCACTCCTAAAAATAAGATAACATTATAATGTGTATAATGATGGTAATGTAATATAACACCAACGTATCATGCTTGATATTCTTGCTACAATGGCAGTAGTTATCATTCTCAGCTTAATATATTTTGCTTCTCTATCAAAGCTCAGATATTTTCGCTTCCTCGGCGGAGATATTCCTTCAATTTTTGTTTTCGTTAACTACAACAACTCTAGCAGTAAAATTGTGCACTTAATATCATTTTAAGCCCGAATTAATGGCACTTCATAAACATGAAGCGGTGACAGGGGCGCACAATAAACGTATTTCCAGGTAAATCTGTTCGCAAACAGCAACTAAGTTAAGACAATACGTTTATAGGTAGGTAGAGTATGTACGTACGTTTAGGTAGGTATGTACATAAACGAAATAAGGTCTCATTTAGAATGACGCGTAATTTATTTCCGACCCAACGGCAGCACCGACTCTGTTGCCGTCACTATTCCATGCCGACCAAATAACCGGCGGTGTGTATAATGCAGAATTATGTGAATATTTAACGGTGCTAGAGAGTCACTGCTTCGAAGTGAATACATACTAGTGCACAATACTACGTACAATTACGTGGTCGCAGCACCACGGGAAATAAGTATTAAATAACTTCCTTGCCATCATGAAATATTCATGTCCTAATTGTGCCCTTGGTTCTTATTCGAAAAGTTTCGCAATTAAAATTGCTGAAAGGTGGTGTTTGACTATTGTAGTACGCGTTGTATTGTATATATAAGTATTTGTGAATTTAAACGCCACTAGACGTAAACTAATCGAATTAACTGCATCTGGTTGAAATAAAAAGATAGTGGAATAGTTCTATAGTCGTTGAATAAGGAAACGTATATTTGTGTTGTAAGGGTAGCGAAATGTTGTATTGGATGTAATCTCAACATAATTATAATAATAACAAGACTGTAGAGAACATACTTCGTATTGACTCACGACAATTTACTTCTAAGTAAGTATGTTTCAAGGTAAATACCACTATTCCCGAAGTAATTCAATAACATTTATTCTAGAAAGTAAATTACTTGAATATAATTTATATAATTTCTTATATGAGGTCATATTTAGCGTTCTTGTTTGGGTTGTTTCCATCGTGTGTGAAATTTTTGTATTCCGATGTTTCCGACAATGTATCTTGTGCAGTTATAAAGTGATAGAATACATCCGTCCTGAGAACGTGGCATTACGTCTGAAGGCAAAATGCAGTGGTGAGAAATATGCAACCAATAGTACTGTTATTTTTAAAACTGTTATGAATAGAACGTCATAAATTCATAAACGTCGTTCATTTTGCACTGTAGTTACAAACGGTAGATAATATAATTATTTTCATTTTTGTTGTCTTGTGTGCTGTATATAATAAACAGTATATATCGGCAGTTATAGAATAGTTTAAGTGTTCTTACTTAAACTTAATTTAATGTATGTATATAACAAGTAATATAGTTTAATCTTGTCAGGAATGAATACAGATGGAAGTGACGTAGGAATGACACTTCATTACAAATATGAAGCAACATTTTTGGAAAGAATGCATTTCATTTAAACATTGTGAAATTTAAACAAATTTCAATCCGAAATAATAGCTACCTACATATTATATTACGCACATATTACTACAAAACATAGACACCTACAGATACAAAATGCAGTGTTACCCGATATTGTTAACATGTTTTGGCTGTTGTATCGTATATTCTGTATTTTCGTTCTTTTTGCTTATTTTCTTCGTATTTGTTGTTAATTCTTGTTAGAACTTCTTGGTGTTGCAAATGCCTAAAGCTTTTGCTAAACACTGCAAGTTACAAATTCTAGTTGTACTTAAATATTTCAAGGAAGAAAATGGGAAGGGTTGTCCATTACTATCTAATAATGCTGTATTTGACCTATTTATTACTTAATAATTGTTCATATTAATTACGCAATTTTCACTGTACCCTGTTGCAGCTGCTCTTGTTATTAATCTGCATACAGTGTCAAATATAGAGAAGGAATTTCAAACAACAGTACGGAGCCCTTTGAAAAATAAAGCAAAACGTTCAGTAACAGTTGTTACTGAAGGAACCGAACTAGCCGTCCGGGATCTAATATGTAGAATTTATCGAAACAAACATCAGATTATTCTCAGTTCAATTCATAGAAATATAACAGATAGCGGAATCTTTACATGCAGTGTATCTTCACTGCCAGTTATTTTGAAGAGGATTGGCTTTCATAACGGAAGATTTACATTTTTAAAGAAATATGTGAAGAGTATGAGAATACAATTGTGGGAATCTGTGTATTTGAACTAAATATGGATTTTTGAAAATGGAAGTGTGGATTAATCACAGTACGGTTATACGAAAGCCAACGTGAAAAGTATAAAACCCAATGACAAACGTAATGTTATCTTCCATGCTGGAAATAAACATGGTTTCATACCTGGCGCTTTGTTAGTTCTTTCATTAAAACTATAACCGAAACTAAAAATGAACACAGAAGATTTTCTACATTGGTTTGAAGAAAAATTATTCCTTAATTTAGATACACCATCAATGGTTGTTACGGATAACGCATTCAACGCTAGTGACTAAAATTCCAAATTCTTCGTGGAATAGGCAAGCACTGGAACAGTGATTAATCAATAATAAAATAACATTTGAAGTCATTTAAGAAGCATTTATTGCATTTAGTTACGCTCAATGGCCCCGCAAAGAAATATATGGTGGATGAACATGCGGCAAAGTATGGCCATGCAGTTCTTCGTTTGCCTCCATATCAGTGCATGTATGTAACCCAACACAACAAACTTGAGAAATAACACATTATAATAAACATGTCGGACGTGATGGTTATGGAAGCGAAAAGTGCTTCGCAATGTGGAAAGCCGAAATGTTGTCGAATACCATAGATCATACTGAGAAAATTATTACAGAATGGTGGAAAGGAGAGTTGATCTCGAACAGGAGGAAATACCAGAATTCATTACCACCTTTGATGACTCTTCCGATTTTCGTTTTGATTAGTGGATACATAATTAAATCTTGTAATATGCTATAGTACATACTATAGTGTATTGTTCATTAATACTTTATCCTATCATACTTTAAATATATAATGCTAAATATTTTGTAATATACTTCATTAATCAAAAAAAATAATTACATGTAAAATAAAATACAGTTTTGCTGCATTGCGTTATTATATTTACTCTACTGAACTTATCTTTGTATTGCAAAGAATTATGTGATGTGGATGTATTAATAACCAATAGAATTTATACAAATTTCTATTGTAATGGTAGCTATTAATGTGTTTACAAAATTTTTATTAAAATGTGTTGTAGAAATTATAAAAGAATATTTAAAGTATTAAATAATGTTTCATTTTACTAGGTTACGATGTACATTATTAATACGTGCTTGCATATTGTATGCATATTTAATTAGAGTATTTAAGAATAATTTACTACAATAAACAAAGATCATCTAATTTTTGTTCTATTTAATTATTTCAAGCAAAATGAGTTAAGATGATAAGCTTACTTCAACCTTGAAATATTTGAGTTGTCTATATAAAATGGTAATGAAGAAAGTGAAATTATTTTTTAATAAAGTTTAAGCTAGAAATATACATTGATAAAATGTTAGATGCGCAATTTATGAAGATAGTGGAATTGAAATATTTTCGTGATTTGGCGTAACCTTTTAGAATCACCATTACAATTCAGACAATATGTAATTGCATTTATTGCTTGATAAAATATTACATATTCTATGATTAATATCAGAATTAAAGTGTTTTCGTATTTCGACATGACCTTTCAAAATCAACTGTTTATAATTAGATGTGCAATTACTGTTTACATTTTGCTTTAACAGCAAGAGATCATCTGACGTCATTGTCGATTGATGACGAGCATTCACTCGTCAAATAATTAGACTATAGTTTAGAATACGTAGTATAGGCATTTATAATCTTCAATTTAATTCTAAAATTAGTTTTCGCTAGAAACAAGCGTGGTAAGATAAAATTGATGACGCCTTGTCACGTTCTCATGGTGGATGCATTCTATTATACTTTAAAAAGGAAATAATTTTAAAAAGCAAATATATAATTCAAATGTAAACGAGATTACATCAAGCATACTTAATAGTATACGAACCTAATTCTGTTATTCATTCTTGTCAATCAATTAAATTAACGGACATTGGACATGATGCAACTTGGGTATATGTAACACGAACAAATTGCGGTTAAGAAGAGAAAAAATCCCAGCTATCGCATTGCTAAATCATGACTTCAGACACCCACTTACATTTTACAATATAATAATTTGTTTTTAAAATAGTTACCAGTAGAAAAAAATTACAGGAATGCTAGCATGTTTATACATACATATGAATTAAAAAGACGGCTAACATAAAATATTCATATCTTAATTATACACCTGACTTTCAACACGCCCGAAATGCAAAACTTTGCAATTAAAATAGTACAGAGCTACGTCAATATCTAAATTGTTTCGCTTAAGCATTGCTTCCCTTTGCGACATTCTTTTCGGCAACTGCGTTATTTCTCCTTCCTCGCCCACGACCATATTTCACATTAATTCCGTCATTATTATGCAGTCGTGATAAATGAAAGTGTATGCAAAACGTGTCCCACCGCTATCGGAGGAAAGACATTTTGTTATACCGGCCAAATGCTATGTAAATTTAATTTTAATTTCTACGAATAACGCAATTTTCCGCATTTCAAATTTTACCCGAAAATGTCATCTTTGTCTTCGTTTACCTCCACACCTGTTTCGTGTTTCCGTTTCTTCGTAATTCGTAAATTGAATGAATTTGTAATTGGTAACGACATAATTTTAGCATATACATGAATTTATTCTGTTAGGAAGTTATTGTATATAAGAAAATTAACGATAACATTTAAAATTATTTAATTCTATTTCCAAATTGTAGTTTTAGAAACATATTTAAGAAGAGAAATTTAAGGAGTCTTCTTCAACTCGCCCGAATTCGCTTCGAAAATCAGTATTCCATAGTGCAGCCGTGACTACAGCAATTCGTCAAATTAGTGATCGAATTGCAGTGCGTGCATGAAATTTTAATCAAAACTAATCTATTTTTAACAGATATTGATTTCTGTTGGAAATCACGTTGAAATACCACTCCTGTTTTCATCAATTGAATTAAACTGAAGACATACATTCAAATTGCTGACGCATACAGAGTATTCTCTTATATTGTGGTCAATTTAAAGAATGAATGAAAGAGGTAATGAAAATTTTGGAATTTTTTATAGACCTACGGTGTCTACACCTACTGGCTTAAATACGGAGTGCCTCAGTAAAGTAGCGATTCTGAACAGTTCTATACCTAAATGAAATTTTGATTTTAACATAAATATTGCTACAGTCTTTTTATCAAGATATGCCATTTTACTTATTTATTTATGTTAATAACATGGAGCCAATTCATCCCTTACAGCCCACTGTTTCGAATGTGCCTTGATTTCAGGAGTGTAGTGTGTATCTATACTAAAACTCAGACTTATTTTACCTAAACTGCTTCAACAGAGCTTTGAAAATGTTCATTCGAACGCACTTTTGATCCTAAGTGGGCAAATATGACACCTAACGTGCGATTAACTTTTATATGCTCAATAAAGATTTCCTCAATCTCGGCTATCTCTTTAACTTTAATTTTATGGTGGTCTAGCAGTACTTGATGAACTTTTCCGATTTTATCGGTACTGGTTGCAGTTTTTCCCTAAACGTTCCCAAGCGTTCATCGTCAACAAAGCTGGTACGAGAACATTTAAATTCTACCGCCTAAAGTTCAACAACACTCACATGAAACAAGTTTCCAGAGTATTTTTGACGAATAATACCATCTGCACGTTAGAACTTGAAACTTTTAGACTACCTTCACATGTTGATTAAATAGCACTAAATAAAGACGAAATGTTATAAAATTCACAAACGTCAAAAGAATAACCAAGTTTTTAAACTTTTCCGCTTCACTGACAGGTCCTGTAGATTCTAATTCTTTTGAAATTGTGTGATAGAAAACCACGAAATAATCTATCTAAAAGACTATAGAAAACACACCCTAAATTTGTAAAATGTGGATGTCTCCTAAACATAATTATCGATGAGTTGATTTCCTACAAATATCAAATTCAAATCCGTCATTTTTAATGTAGACTAAAATATCTAAAAAAGTGATATTCATAAGTAAAAAACTTTCGTTACAGTGCAGCCGAAATGACTTCCACGTGTCTATAGTTTTAGTGAAGTGTTTAAGAAAAATATTAAAATAGCTTCCTTTTTAATTTATTCATGTATGGTGAACGGCAAAATAAAATATTTAGCTATAAGCGGGACTCGAACGCACTACACCTGCTGCTCCTACAATCAAAAGCATGTAATTTTACCATTAAGTCACCAATCCATTTCACATATTTATGAAATACGCACTGTATCTTATTTGATGTTATTCGTACTTTCAAAAAAAACACGCGTGTGCATATTTTTCTATTTTTAAAAGTTTGCATTGTCCGAGGTTATGCATTTTGTGCACTCTATGAATACCACTCTGCCGTTTCAGGCACTTTAGTTCGACAATGATAAAACAGTATTGCGAACTTCATCAACAATCTCTGACAATATAGCTGTTTTTGGCCACACACTGTGACAGTAATTTCTCCATTTTCTCACTTTCATGTGGTTGGAAGGTTGGCCCAGCCTATTCTCCAAAAGATATTTGATAACACTACGATGTTGGATTTCATTCACTAAACGATGCAGGTAAACAGCAATTGTTTATTCGTTTGACCTTATTTAAACATTTTCGAAGTTGGCATTGTCAGGCTAAGTTAAGGTAGAAGCACAAAGTGTTGGAGACGGAAGTATAAAATTGCTGTGAACACATGGTTTGATATATGCTTAGAAGAAAAATATAAATACTTTCTAGCGGCTATTTCAAACAATCATGTGTTACTACGGAATTATTTTAGCTTCTTTTCTGAACTGATTGTTTTCTTTCTAGAGGAATATTAAAAAAATATAGTAACTGCCAATAAATTTATTGTTTGGCTATTATACATGCTTCTGGCATTACAAAAAAACGAAGAATGATAAACTATTTTCCTATAATTTTGTTTTGATTAAAAGTCTCTGCAAACTTTATGACATATTACGCTTTTCACGAAATACAAAATATTATCAAGCGCACATATGAAATTCTATTTTATTCAATACAGCGACAACAATACAAAATCAGTGTCGTAAAAAAATTACACAACGACATCAAATTTCATGTTCATCTCTTTCGGAGCGAACTTTTAAACATCTCCAGCGGAAAAACGTTTCCAGTCATATTTTAAACATTAAACTTTGCAGCACCATGTCGGATATGGAATGTGTCCGCGTACAAGCGAACCGGAGCCAAACACAAGTCCTTACAACGTTCGTACAACAATAGTATACACCGCATCGTGCTGCTGCAACGGAACAACAAACCGAAGTGAGTGACTGACTCAATGCCTGGTGGACGTGAATTTCTGTGCAAGGAATTTTTGTCGTAAACATCCATGAGTCGAATGGCGCAGAAACATATTACTTTGGTCAGTCACGATAACTGAAAGCTGGCCAAACAAAGTTAACGGCAAGGCAGAAGTCTGCTCTAGAGCCCCGGAGGCCACACAGCACACAGCTTTAACGGAGCTTTCTTTATGTGACGGCTTTACTCGGCGTACTTTTACTGTATTACAGCCTTTCGAAGTATCATAAAGACCAACCGTAGCATTACATACATCTTTATCTGTATACCCGTAACGTATGTAAAGTTATTCCTCCTGTGGATTCCTATTCCTTTGCCTGGTTATCGAAAAGACGGATGTCATATACGCATATAATTTAATATCCACGGACATATGTAAGTTGTCTATGTTATATACTAAACGAATATATTTACTACTCATTAAAGGGTGTAGAAACTAAACCACCAAACAAAAGCAGAAGAAAAACGCGAAAACGTTCAATATGTTACGTGATAATAACACGATTAAAGTTAGACAAATCATAACTTTTTTACCTTCAAACTTCTATCGATAGAAAAACATAAAAAACACAATAATGACGGTAAATAGGTCACTATATATATGATATATTATTTAATGAAGAAACATAATTGTTTAACGCTCTTCATAATACTTGATTCAAAGGAGTTGAGATTTTTGTTGTTACTTTTCAA
This sequence comes from Trypoxylus dichotomus, assembly GCA_023509865.1. Lineage (NCBI taxonomy): Eukaryota > Metazoa > Arthropoda > Insecta > Coleoptera > Scarabaeidae > Trypoxylus > Trypoxylus dichotomus. Next base: position 36,964,992 of record CM042074.1, on the reverse strand, counting down.
AAGCTTTATCTTTTTCTGTATTTATTTATGTCATTCATATTCATTAAAATTTTAATGTAAAATATTTATCGCATAATTATTGGAGGAAACAAATTTTAGTTTATAATTTTTATTGATTTATATGAAATTTGCGTTGTATTTCATAAAATTCTTGTGTTTAAATTTGTTGTTCTTCTTCTTCTTCCTTTCCACAAGTGGTAGTTAGGTTGCTGCCTGCTTTCTTCCTATGCCTTTTCGGATGTAGATGTCCAACATCCTTTTTAGCATATTGATGGCCTGCTCTGATTTCTTTCTCCGAGAGAGTATTTTTATTTTGGCACTTTCTACCAGTCTATCATTGCCCATTCAACTTGCGTGTTTGCTCCAGCATTTCCTTCGTTTTCTTATCTATTTTCCTACGTCTTGTATTTTGCTTATACATACATAGAAACGATTTGACGAACCACAAATGGAGTAATGCAATTTAAGAATGCAAAGTAGTGGGAAAAGTAACTAAGGGAAAACCATATTAATATCACACATAGCTCATAAAGATTTCTCTAGGGAGGCAAACAGACATCGACGTGTATCGGTGAATATACGATAGCAATAAAAAGGTAAGCAACTCTACGAAATATGACATCTTGCCATGAATAGCAAAATAAGCAAAGCGCATACGAGGCTTATGATTTAATTTTTGATAACTTATAGCCTTTCAAAGGAAAAAAAAACATTTGATATTAGATACCTTAATTTAAATAATATTACTTTTACAATGTAGTAAAAAACGAGCAATTTTCAAGTGACATAAGTTTGGCAACTTAATTTTTTTGTCACAAAAATAATATTCTAAATTTATTTATAGAATCATCAATATTTTGGGACATACCCTTGTTTTTAATGACGGCTGCGAATCGTTTAGGTATTGACTCTATGAAGTTGTGTAGAATATGAAGTCAGTTTCTTGCCATCTTGCATCAAACAGTTCAACGGCATTTTTATAGTCTTTATTACGCATTATTTTTATATTTACAATCTCTCACAAGTTCACCATAGGATTGACATCTGGAGATTGACTCGGCCAAGAAACATCACTAACTCCTTGCTCAATTAGCCACCGCCATACCATCAGACCACCACCTCCGTACTTTATAGTTTTCTGACAATATCTTGGATTTAATCTTTCTCCTGTGGGGCGCCGTACATAACAAATTCCATCAGTACTACACAAATTAAACGATGGATTCGTCACTAAATGATACGATCATGACACGTGCTCCTTCGCGAAACGTATTCTCTCTGCCATTTGCTTATCTGATAACAAAGGTTTTCGCGCTGGTCTTCGACTATAAAGTCCACCTTCTATTAAGCGTCGTCGTATGGGGTGTGTACTCAGATTGCTTTCTAGTGAAGATTTTATTTGTTGAGCTGTTATCCAAAGATTTATTTTACATTGACGAAGAATTAATTTATCTTCTCTGTAATTTGTTCTTCGCGATCATCCAGAACGAAATTTAGTGGCCGCTGTGCTGTTAGCTTTATATCTTTGTATCATTCTCGATACTATGAACTTTTTTACATCATAATTTTTACCTATAGTCGCTTGTGATACACATTTTTGATATTGCTCAATGATTTTCATCTTAATATCCATTGAATACACTTTTCGCGGCATAATTGGTAGAAATGTTACAAACTCGTCAAGCACGTCTTCAGTCTTGTCGCATAGTAAGAAATGAATCAGCATGCAAGTATAAAATATACAAATAGGGGGTTTCCAGGAGTGCAGCATATCAGGTTGCTTAACTTTTGTCACGTATATTTTCGACTTTTTGTAAGATAATCACATTGTAGTTATATTCATATGACAATAATAATGTTTGATATGCACAGAATGATATTCCTCAAGTTTACTTTTATATCTTTGTTAATTACCTAAAAAGCTAAATTTGTTGTATAGTTGCTTAATTTTTGTCCACTACTGTAGATATTTCCTTTTATCGTGGGTGGTTTTAAGATGAACACAGTGTATAATTACCCTGGACTGAGAAATAAGAAACCGAAAACCATTTAAACGTATTTCAGCACATTCAAGTTAATCATAAATAGCCTCTTCCTAAATTTGTCTGAGCTCATATAAAAGAAAATATAATAAATGCCACAGCACATCAAAGTAATGCCGACTTCAATTTGTACGCATTATGTACACATCATACATACAGAAATACATCACAAACACATCAAATTCAAAGCAGACATACCTACAATAATCTACTAACATTACAGGCAATTCGTATGTATATACATAGGTATATTTAAATAGTAAACCCTACTTTACAGATACACATTTGAAGGTTTCTGAAGGTAGAACTACTTACGCGCATTTAACGGTCGGATTGCGCTCTATCTGTCCCGGTAAATGTTATCTATTAATTGAGCGATAATAGTGATTAATTACGAAGGCATTATATAATTCACTCGAGTGGAATTAGAGATGCCGTCCGCACTCACTTAAGAACAAAACAACTGCGAATCAACTTCCCTCGTGAGAATGACGAGCACGAGAAGAAGTAGGTCTGCTGAAGTGTCTGTCTCCGCAGGACTTAGCCGAGGTCTCTTAAGAGAAATAGAATGGAGAGCGAGCAGCAGCGGATCCAGTACTCTCCCCCGGGATGGAGAGATCGCCCCTCCTAAGCCTGTAGTTTCGATGCCGCTTCCCAACTAAGATATAGTTTGTTTCCGAGTGTACGTAGTTGCTTCTATATCCCGATGTGTGACAGATTCCTTTCTCCAAATTTATCGCTGTCTTTTTCCCGCTCTCGATAGGCCGTCTCTGTCTTTCATTCGATCTCTCTGCACTCCCCTCGTTCCAATTCACCTGGCAGACCGGTTCACAGCTGTTCTCCAAACCACAAAAGTTAAAGTGTGTTTCACTATAAATAAACGCAGGAGCCAGGCCCCGCTCCGAACCCGAAATCGACCTGCATTTGTTTTGATTAGCATCTGATGGAAAAAGTTTTCGACGAATCGGGTTCGGAACAATGGCAGTATTTTAGATCATGATTGAATGATGTGTTCGATGCGCCCATATTTTCAGACAAACTTCTTAAGTGTATAAGATGCATCTTTAATATAAATGTTGGAGAAGAACAAAATAAGTAAGTTTAATATTTGCAGAAAGACAAATAATGGGAAATTATCATATGTAAGAGGCTTACAAATAAGAAGTTAAATCACAACTTATCTATGTATATCATTAACTTTGCTGAAGACGCATCATAGTTTTATTTAGCTTTAACTCGTCAACCACACCAACAATAAAGTATACAGTAATGGTCATCAGAATGGACCCACTTCTTGGGAAATAGCAATTATTTCGAAAGCGAAGAACACAGAATTGGGACGTAAGCAAATTCATTGAACAATTGAACTATTAAATATCACGCAGTGTTTGAAAGTGACCACAAACATCCTAGAAACTTTCATACAATATTCTTATCTAACTTTACGTAAAAGGTGGAGGATGTATTCCAAAACCCCATCTTGTACAAGCGGCAGGAAGTTTACCTGAACAAACACACACCTACTGATGTGCCTAAAAAATGTGTGCCAATACAAACTAAGAAGCACTTTTTGCCATCGATAAGTGCCGCTAATGAAATAATAACTGAAGTCGAGCCTTAAAAGAATGGTAATTTAATATACACTCAGCGAAATCTCGATAGATCCATATAATTTTGCGCTTTCCCCTATAAACATTTAACAATTGTTATAAAGAGGTAGGCTTTTATCAACAATTTTATAAATTTGAGCAATTTCTACGGCAAAAATTGCGCTAAGGGGAGTAATCAAAAACTAACTCGAAGGCAGCGCTCATGGATATTTCGGTTAGCCTCTTCTGATAATGTAACCACGCAACAAATAAAATGGAATTTAAACTTATCAGTAACAAACAGGCCTGTAAAACAAAATTTTATCCGACAATGAATGTTTTCGGTGGCTAAAAAAGGTTTCAAAACTACCCTTAAGAGACACATAAACAGGCAAGACTGAAATTTACGCAAGATCATATGAGATGGGATTGGAGCAACGAAAAGAAATTTAACTTGACGGGCCTTGGTTTCAAATATTATTGGCACGATTTGTGTAAGACAACTGTAGCAGCGATGAGACAAAATTTTGGTGGCGGTAGTGTAGTGGTTTTGGCGGTGGTCGATCGAAAATCTTGTTTTGGGGTACCATTATTGTAGATATTCTATGTATAAAATGCAACACATTTTTTAATGTTATTTTTTCTTGTATTTGTGTTTCTTTATAGTTTAACATTTACTTCGATACTACCGAAGATATTAAGAGAACCAAATACTGTTTAAAAGTTCATGTAGAATTATAGGAACTTCGCTGAGTGTAGTTAGGAGCATAATTGGTGTTACGAATATAGAACGAGGTAAAAGCTAATTCCTAAATGGGGTTTTGGTGATACTTCCAGCCAAAGACATAGAATGTTTGAAATATATTTATGCCTTTATGTTATTAACAAATATCTCAAACTTGATTTAGATTACTGTTACCCAACAAAAGATACAAATATTTAAAGTAAGCAGTGCTTTTGTCGGAATTTTCGAAAAAGAATCCTGTAGAAGATGGTACACTTCAGATCGAAAGCATCCATCACATATAAATTATTCCACACATTAAGAGTCCGTGTGCTCTTGTAACGCTGCGTTCCGAATAAATTATTAATTTGTATGAATTGGAGTTTATTACGACGCATGTAAATTATAAAACCATACAGTCCTTGCAAACGTTGTGATGGAGTATTCTGGTTTAAATAATAAAGCTCATACCGGTTTTTAATATGATCGAGTGTGCAATAAAATTAAAAATATTTCTAGAAAATACATCCCTATCCATAATATCATTCACCAAAATTTCAAAACGATAGGTTTTATTACTTTTAGAGATGTTTCTGACAAGCGATCATCGGGAATAATCCTGACCACTTTCTGTTTTATTACAATAGTGTGTATGTCACATTGATGATTTCTTGTTTTCCAACACTGTACCCTAATCATAATTGTTCAGTACAAATTGGTGGCTGAATATCAGGTCAGTATGAAACTTGGTAAATATTTTTCTTAATTACTCCAAAGATATTTAATCGAACAGAAAATAATAATAAATTAGTTTTCAACTCCTAGAACTGCATCAACTGTATTCAACAATGAACTAAACACTAGTTTCAAGCAAATATCTTTAACCCCCCTAACATATTTCGCACTTTAGCACTCCTCAGTAATCAGCGCCATCGCCTACATATTCTGAACAACCCGTTTAACGCTCAAGGCAATAGACATATCGTAACTAAAGTGTTTATTTTAGAATTTCGAGATGAGCCACCATAATATCCGAGTCGATGCTGGCAATTCAGCGAACATTATCGTTATCTCGTGTTAGGTATAAATGTATATTTGGCGGCAACGGAGGCGCCGTAGTTCCTTCTTTTATCAGTTTCCCTTTGACTTTCGGCCTCGACAATTTTCGACTGGCAAAAAATTATTATTTATGGCAGAGGGTGGTACTTGCTTTATAAAGGACGACGACATGCCTTCTTTTCTCGTATCTTATCAGTCCGAATTATTTACCGTTAAATTATGATAGCGTATATATTCAAGAACTTTGAGGACACATATATATCTTCTATTTTGAGTAGTAGCCGCACCATGTGTAGAAATTACACCAGAAATGTATGTATAAGTACGAAATGTGAGGATTAAGTGTGTATTCAGGAAAAGCTACTGTAGACATTTCTAAGCGCTTTTATTATCGTTAATTTTGTAATTTAGTTTAGTTATTAGAACGTCTTACTGTTAATGTATAATAAGGATGTAAATAAATAAGTAAATGGACTGGTGGAATTATGATTAGAATTTTATTATGTGCAGTTACCTTTATTATTGACAATAATTTTTATAAATAATTCGCTTGATAAATTTAAAATATAATATATAAACAAAAACCAGAAATTCGGACCTTATCATCTTTAGGATTTTTTGTATGTGTGTAGATTCTATCAATACCCGTAACAAACCTATTGGTATGTTTCCTAACGGTATTTCAATTCGCAGTTTATCTAAATGTTAACCTGACACCATTTAAGTTTTTAATGTTATAGTTATTATTAGAGCTGTCCGTTTGGTCGACGTATCAGACGGGGCACATTGGCGCATTGGTAATAATTCAAAACAAAATAAAATAGGTAATGCTAAATTAAAAAACGAACAATAAGCCTACTTGTACGTTATACTTTATGAAACAATGTTAAAAACCTACCCTTCTAAACAACGTTAACGGCTGGTTAAGCATAAACACAATTGCTTCAGTAAGCGATATTTGCGTAGTGAAAAAAGAATGTAATATGAATAAAACGATCGTTCAACATCTAGTAATGTAATATTGGCATGACTAAAATAATCCTGCCAAATCTGTGTACACATTTGCTTTGATTTGGCAAAATCTGAATCTTTTTTTAAGTACTGTCAAGCTTTGCTATAACTATTATTTTTGAGTGATTTTACAATTATTTTATTGCTTTGTAATTATTATAAATCTTCGAATTTCTTCACCTACAAGACGCAATGCATCCACGTAATATGTAAGAAGTTGCCACACTCCTCTCCAGGACAACGACCTACAAAGCACATGGTTAGCACTTGATTTCTTGAAAAGCGAAATTTTTCTGATGAATTTAGAACTACTCTCATAATTGCCTTGCCGGTATATATGTATGTGTAATTGTTTACTAGCTAGTGGGAATGAACGCGATGCTGTACACGTACTATAACATTAGTAACATATTCGTCGTCTCGTTCATACATTACCATAATTTTTCATTTTGAAAGTAGAATTTCGGGGTGTTTTCGATTTTTTCTTATGCAGAGGGTTCACATGGTTCACACTTCTTTCCAATCTGGTAGCGCTATAATGGGACGATATTTATTCTAGTGCCGAAATGATGATTGATTAAATAAACTAAATTGTAAATCACATGCCATCAACAAAAATTCAGTTGTCGGTCTTAGGGCACTCTTTGTATTTCTCCTATATACTCCTATATGCTTCCTACAGTCTATTTTATCCCAACAAAACAACTGTTTATTGTAAACTAACTTATTACCAACGTTGAATTTAATAGGATTACATTTTTGTGAAGTTTTTAATGAATAAAAATTTCACGGTTCCCTACTGGACCTACAGAAAGCGGAAACACGAAACGCATGAAGAAATTCCTAGCATTGTGTTGGATCCTGGCCAAACACTCCTTCGAAACGGTCTCCCGATTTCGTTTTTGCTCCGATGTGAGCAAACGCGGTAGCCATCGCCCGAAAACATTTTCATGCCCAAAATTTCGTGTAGGATATAGAAAATGCGTTCTTCTGAGATGTCTCTTGTCTCTGCTATCTCTTTCAACATCAATAGTCGATCGGCTAACACGACATCATCAATCTTGTCGACCATTTCATCGTTAGTATCGATTCTTGGGCGTGGTTCATCACTTGTGCTTTTGCAGCCACATTTTAACTTGCTCACCTAGAAGCTGATGGTCGAAAATGAGTACATACACCATGAACCTCTAGGAAAATATTTCGAATTTCCGTGGCCGTTTTTCCAGCCATTCAGAAGTGTTTTATCACTGCACGAAATTCGATTGTATCCATTTTTGCGAAACCGCCTGATTTGCTGCACAAAACACACTCTTGAACATCAACTATTGACAGTAGACGTCATAAATTTGGGCAGTTGCCATCAAAAGGGTTGCTCTTGCCGACCAATGAATCCACTTCCACCTTCGTGCGCCATCTCCTGCCGATTCCGGAATCATTTCAAATCGACCTCGTATTCTCCTAGATATCTGGAAGAGTGTAGATTTTGGATGCATAATGAACATTTTTTTGTGATTTCATAAAGATAATTTCATGAGAACAAGCAGCACTATAATAAAAAAAATCAATTTTTAACCGCAATTTTCAAACATTGCACAGTGTCTACAAAAAATTATTTGTTCTCTAATCCTAGCAGTTCAGAAAAAATTTAATTGTCCAAGCTAAATGCTTTCGCAGTTATAAAGGTTGTGATGCACTGTGTTGTCTATCTGTCAAAAGTGTTTAGGAAATGCTGATATTTCAAGTATGGAACCTAACCTACCTTACAATTGAACTAGAAATTCAAAAATGTTATAACAGATAGATCGTTCCATTTAGGTTCACATGTACTTCCGGTATAATCGAAAACGTCAGAGGTTTGAAAATATTTTAATTTCAAAATTTCCCAACGTATACCTATAGTATTGTGCGAATTAATGTGAATACAAGTGATAACTACAAAATAAACATTTATTTGTTACAAAAAAAGGAAAACAGAACAAAATATTGAATTTAAATTAATTTAATGCGAAATGTACACTTGCTTTTATAGTCTCTTCAATAAGTTTCTACAGTTTTCTAAAATTTGCTTCATTCAATTTAATGTAGAAGGAATGATATACACAAATCATTAAGACAAATTGCCTGGTCAGCTTTATATATTAATTAATACTTCATTTTATTTTACTTAAGTGCAAAGTACTATCCGTTGTTGAAACTCCACCTAATTCTTATCAAGGCTAGTGTAAAAACGAAATCGAACACTTAAACCAGAACGTCTCGTTGTTTAGCAATTTTAAGTCCCGGCCGATATAAATTTTATATGAAACTAATAAAATGTACATTTACCGTAAAGACTCGTCTCTGTGTGTTCGGGGCGTAAAAGAGAAACGAAGGGATAAAAATCCCAAGTCGGCCGTGAACATTTGATGTTTTGTAGGACGTTAAGCACGAGACGGAAAAAATCTCTTATTGTGAGATATACGTAGTATATATGTTGTGTAGTATAGTCCAATGGTATCGTGGTCAGCCAGTTCTTCCAGTGTTAATGGTTCGGTCGTTTCCTCTTCTTTGTCTGCCAGTCGCACATCCGCATACAAAGACATTCTCGTGGCTGAATGGACCGAGTAACTTCTCCTACCCCGTCCAATCTTCTGCACCTACGTATTCCTCTTTTCCTTCTTCCCGCGCGGCGGGGGCGATCGTAAAAACGTTGTCATCCGAAATCCGTAAAGGATTTGCTCAGGGGTGGTGTGAGAAATCTCCAGAGGCCATCATGGGTTGCGTGACGGTCATACTAACCGAAACTACCCGTACGACGACGTCTGCTACCGTTCTGTTCTACTACGCTTCGTACCTTCATACATAAACCATAACGCGACATCTTTAACGCATGTAGGAAATGTTATTGTTCTGTTGGTCCTCATTGTCGTTCCTATCGTTGTAGTCGACTTGGCTGTTATCGCTCTTACTTGAAGTAGACGACGAAGTTTTACCACCTTCGTGGATGGTTGCAATTTGGCCCTCTTAACACAATATCCGAGTAGTAACTTAATTAAGGACGATCTTCTGGACACTTGAATTCTTTGAATATTTTCGAATGGAACTTTAAACATCGAGTTAGAGATATTACATTTCTCTAATGCTTTCGCTATATACAATATATCTACACAGCGTTCACCCAAAAATCATGAACACCTTTTTAAGGATACTTTGAAAAATAACAAAATGAAGACCTTTTGTAAGTGATCCTCTTTAGGAAAATATAAGTAGAAATTTTGATGGAGCATGTCCCTCCCTAACGTCCACTCATATACACAGATGGATATGTAGCTATTTTTGTGATGATCGTATTTACTTTGGCAGAACATTCGAAGCAATTTTACATATATTTTTTAGTTTCCTCATTCAACATTTAAAAGTCCATTAACTGTTACACATATGTATATCGTTAACCTGTAAAACTACATTTTAATGCACATTTCATATTCTTTGTTGCATGTTTCTTATTGTTCTTTCAAAGGTATGCATATTCATGTGTGATGAATTTATTGAAAACACAAAAATCCATTATATCTTGAACACTTATCAAAAGTGAGTTCACAACAAATGTAATAATGAGGGACAAAACCACCATTATTGTTACCAAAAGCAAACTCAATGGAATGATCGAAACGTTCAAATCTATTTTGCAAATAATCGTTTTTAAACCAAGAATATGCAAATTGATTTCAATATCTACACGCAGATAGCTGCTTATGTTTGAATGACTGCTATCTAATAATACATATATTATTTCTCTCGACCATAATTCTATTACTACAACATCAGAAAATCTTCTAACAAACTACCTCCATGCCGCAAATCCATAGATGCTGGTGGATTTCTTAAGGATTGTTGGTATGTATGCATCCTTACTGACCGAAACAAATTCCTATAAATGGTTGGGGCAATGGCCTGTCTAAGGATCTAATAGCAAAAGATTTCGCGGATCATTGTTTAGTATATATATATACGTCTCTAAATCACTGACTAAATAATCCGCCGATCAATTTCCCGTAATTCGACACTTAAACAAGTAAGCACATTAGATGCCTTAAATAATATTAGCTATTTTATGAAACTAATCAGTTATAGCAAATGAGTATTAATTAAAATTGCAGTTGTCATAAATAAGGTTCACTCTACTTAAAACCGAATTTTCCCTTGCTTTCTTTAAGATTATAAATAGTGGTGACATTAGCCAACCTACTGTTGATATCAGTGGAAGAATGCTATAACCATTATAGCAGAAATTGACTGCACAATATGTACATTTATCGTGTATTGCACCTGTAACCACTAATCTATGTTTTGAATGTAATTTTAAATCAAGGTAACTTTAATCTGTGTTAAATATACTTTGTACTCCATACTAATTCAAGTCTTGTTCTATGTCTTCCACAAAGCATGATTATTTCTCTTGAAACTATTCTGTGAATTCTTTTTAAATATACTATCCATTTACGAGAAGCTTTAAAATAACCTAATTGCACCTCTTTGTTTGCTTATAAAGCCCAAACCATGAACAAGTGAATTCATATTTAAAGTAGCTGCAAACATATTAAATGCGTACTCAGAAATTGTTGCAGAGATTTCACTTTTCTGAAGGTATTTTCCACACTTTCTTACTATCTTTTCTTCCCACTTTGTCAATATTCAATTGCTTTTCCGTTATGCTAAGGGTGTCTTTTAAGTTTTGCATATAAAGCTGGAATAAAACAGTAGATAGCTTTTAAAGACTTCACTGTTTTTTTCACAAGGATTAATGCACTTTTTTTTAATGCGCTCGAACTAACTCTAGAAACATTGTTCGTTTGTTGCTACAGTCAAAATTTCGTCGACTGCTCCTTCTGACGACTGGAACCTTTGACCACGGTTCGTCCTTGATTTTCGGAGAGGTAAAGAAATTACTGGGACTTGGGTCCAAACTATGCGGAGAATGGTCTAACAATTTGACGTTTTGCTGCGTTAAAAATTCAATTATCTTGCGAACTTGCACTGTGTTGGTGGAGGACGATTCGTCGTTCGGGGTTGGTTTTTCGAAGCTCAGCGATGGCTTGCCGGAAACAAATAGTTATATACGACTTGGCGGTCACAGTTCTTTAATCTTGTAGAGGAGTTGTTGTTGCATGACCTGCTTTCGAGACAAACGTCGCGACTATCTTTTTGGAGACAGTTTTGTCGACTCTTCTTCAACTTGGAACGCCTAAACAGATGACTGGCGTTTATTCTCTAGCTCGCATGAGTAAATCCAAAATTCATAACCACTGACGAAAATTATCGGCGTTGAAGCGGCCTTGAGTTTTTTAACACCAATTCACCCTAGCTGCTTTCTGTTCTTCGGTCAACAGACGTGGTATCCAACGGGAAACAAATTTTTTCACACACAAATCTTCATGCATAAGTTTTTGAATTAAGATCTTTGAAATCCTCAATGATGCCTCAATTTCACGAAATGTCACATGTCGATAGTCACGAGGAATTATTGATTGATGTGAGGCTTCATTGCCTAAAACAGAAATTAACTCGGCGAGGCATTCCTCTTGAGATAATTGTCTTCCAAGATTATAAAAAAAATGTTGCGTAAAGTGTTCTCGCTTTAATTATATTTTTCAAGTAACTTGTCAACTTTGGCAGTTCGTTGTAGCTACAACACTACATATATGGCACTGAAACTTTGAGTTTATGTTAACTAAAGATGTCTGTGTCTCAGTATGCAAAACTTAAATATCCCTTGTATTCTACGTAAATGTATCCTGTGCATCGCCTTCCAATTCATCTTTCATCATTTCTACAATACCTTGCCGTAATGGCTCTTCGTCCTGTCATTATTTCTGATGCAACTTTCAATTAATCCAAATAATCTAATCTATACGTTGTTTCGAATTCATAAGAAGTGTACTTTATACATTGATCTGTTATGCTTAAGGTGTCACGAACTTCATGCTTTTGCCATATTCTTGGCATAACATTCAGCGGATTCATGTAATAATAGTCATCGATGCAGATCATTTGAACATAATGCCATTGTTATTTTGATTACGACTAGTTAGGATCAGTCATCACTGCACGGTATGAAACACAAGCACGACCAATCACATGGTGACATATAAATGGCGATATAGATTGTATAATTTACAAGGTGTTATTGACCAACAATAAACGAATATCAAAAATATCCTTGCTAATTGTCTTACACGCAATATATATCCACATGTAATGCAAGATGTGGATATATATTGCGTGTTCATATTTATAGTTATTGTGAGCGTCAATGAAGGCGTTGGGGCAAAAATGCGTAGGTCCGTTTCAAATCGTATGCCTAAATGAATATAGTCACCACAAAAACAGATGTATGTACGTCCCTTTGTACATGGTAATGGGAGTCACGCCTTTTAGGCGTTAATTCTATCAAGTTTAATGTATTTTGATAATCGAAGACGCGCAACATCTCTATGATTGTTGTCACTGTTTGCAAAATAGGAAGTAATTAACGAAAAGCTGAGAAAATTTCAATTGCGAAATACCAAATCCATCCAGTAAAACCATTTTGTTAGCAGAAATGGAAGCCAGTATTTGAAGGCCTACAAACCACCTAAATTAGATTCTGAATATTCTTGTAAGCAAACTTAAACAGTAAACACGTTTCATTCAAAACTTTACTCATATTGTTACAAAGTAGCAACAATATTTATCTGATACAAGATAATTTGATACATGCAGTAGAAATTAATTTACCGGATTTTTAATGAATGTAATAAGATTGATGAAATTTAAAGATTGAATAATTTCAAAGTAATTTTTTTTTCCTATAAGTAGCATTTTGTAATTAATGTAAGAGGATCGTTATTAACCTAGCAGTTAATTACCCCCATCATACCCCCATCCAGACAGATTTTTTAAATAGTAATGGCAAGTGTTAATTCATAAAGCTTTCTACCACTTCTAATATAATTGGAAGCAGTGTAAATTTTAAGTTAATCAAAAAGGATTCAGATTTCCATAGTAAACTAATAGATTTTTCCGAGAGAAGTTTCGCTACAACTGTAAACAATATCTTGGTGAGTCTAGGATAATCCAATAAATCTTGATTTCGGGATTCGGATGTGAAGGTTCAATGCTTGTGGCAATAAAACCGATACAATTTAAATTCGAACAGAAAAGTACATAAAATTCGGCCTCTGTAATAACAGTAAACAATGGGGAACATGTTCGCCGGGTTTGTTCAGAAGATAACGATTTTTCTAACCTTTCAAAATAAGAACAAAATAGTTTCCGGTTGAAATTTTGATGTATATAGATATGTTGTAAGTTATAAGAAAGAAAAGCGTGTAAGAAGAAAATATGTTTTTTGATAGAGTGCAAAAAGTATTATTTGAATACCTTTAGATACGTACAAGCTGTATATTAACTGGATTTCAATCCACAGTTTATAACTCCTATACCAACGCCACGTTGTATGTAACATGCATAAATGTGCGCTTTGCTTCTGTATCGAATAATTTTCTAGGGAATACTAACGTTTAGTATTATTGTCCCCCATATAACTGTGTCACTTCAAATAGTCTATCTAACCTGAGGCGTAGAGAAACTCAGTAAGTTATCTTTTGTTTTTCTCGCAGGTGATTGCATGATGTTATCGTGGAACGTTGTATTTGAAACGGACAGAGTTTTACGACCAAGCAAACCCCCCCGAAGCCCATAAACCGAGTCGAAATTGTAAAACTAGTCAAGGGGCTTGCGTTTAGCTGTCAAATAGAAACTCATCGTAAAAGATATGTTACCTACGCGGCTGCATTAAAACGGTAAACTCGCATGGAATGGATAAGGGAGGTACTCTGCATAAATAAACTTGCTTACACGTCAATTCCGATTGAATTCTCCTGAAGAGTCCATTTCTAGAGTAATATTAAAGGATATTTTGCTAAAATATATAACGATGGTTATGTACAAATTATAATTATTTTATTATCTTTAAAAAATGCATTCACAAGTTCCAAAAAATATACAAAAGGTTATCTCAAGTTATTTAGATATATTCTTGCTGGCTTTCTCTCTTTAACCCTCCGTTATTCTTAGCTTTTCAGATAAAATAATAATAAACTACTTTCTATCCTCTTATCCTACTTATAATAAAGCCAAACTATGTCCTCTAATTGCTCGTACAATAGGAAATAGGATTTATATTAAACTAGCTCAAACATCCAGCTTTGGCCGGGCCAACCGACTTATTTTTTTTTTTTTTAAGTTTTTCTGTTTCAGCATTAATCAAGGCAATAAACATACTCAGGTTGCAATTCACAACACTTCCTTTAGTATAAAGATAGCCTTTCTACATGAAGTAGTTTATCCTGTCCCATGGAACTTACTTCACGAGTAAAAATACTCATTAGCGCACTTATCTTAAGGCTAGTGAAAACATCTTAAAGTACTTATTTACAATTATAAATTATAGAAACCTTTGGAACACGTATTTATGAGTAGAGTTGGAGTATTTTCCCGTGTATTGGGATCGTATTAACACGAGTGCACGAACAAATGGACTACCTTGCGATGCTTGCGTTATTTACATCACATATACGTTGTGTTTCATAAATAACACACATTATTCATAGCTATTATTGTGTAGCACAAAATGGATAAGACTGACAGCATGACGTAAGTTTCCATAGTTGTCTCGGAGAGCAACGTACACCCTACTGAATATATGTTCTCATAATTAGAAGAGGACTGCTCGACATTACCGGACATAATGTACACATAATTAAAATAATATTTAGAAATAGATAACAGATCGACTACGAGTAACATTGGAAAAGTGAACGTGGAACTCTCACATTGTCGACTTGGAGGAAAAAAGTGTCACAACTTTAGCTCGGCAAAAACTAAAGTCACTAAAGCCACAAATGACTCTTTGGACCTATAATCACCTATGATACGCACCTGCTTCACAGCAGTTCTAAAAATTCTTCTGGGATTAACTCCACCACTACATATAGGAGGAGACTGACCGTTAAAGAACCTAATATTATCGAACGCATAGTGGTAAGCATGCAATTCCAATATAGTATGGTCTCGATCAACCATACAAGGTGATTATAAAAACCGTACTAAGTATACATCTGCTGGACCCCAGCACAACAGAGGAAACCTGGAATAATACACAAAACGCATCAAGTCTAAATAGAGTCGGAAATGGCATAGGAATCAGTAGTCCTAATTTCCATAGCGTATGGGACTCCAAACGAACATATTTCAGGCAGACATATATGTCCTTCACTTATACACTAAAAGGATCGTCGAGGAAAGACCTTGAGATGTAATAATAAATAGATAGATAGATAAATAGAACTGTTCTAGTCTACAAAAAGGGCCACTTGAAGCATTGAACCAAGAAATGGGAGAAACACAGTATGTCGGATATAATGGAACTTTTTAAATTTACAGAAAGTTACTAACGCCATCGATCAAGCGCTAGTTAAGTTATAATGCTTAAAGTGACTTTTTGTCGGTTCGTTACATATAATAATAACATATAATGGAACAACGAGCTAATGTTAAATCTTGTTTCATGTTCGGTAAAAGTTTTACAGAAACATTTGAATTAATGAAGAAGTTTATGGTGATGTTTATCTTGTACGCGTGTATTCGTGATGGCCAAAGGCATGATTCACGGAATTTTGACGAAAGATTTGAACAAACAGAAAGTCTGTGCTCGATTTATTCCTCATGCCTTAACTGACGACCAAAATATTGCTCTCGTTGAACATTATAGGAATCTTATCGAAATAGCCAGACGAAATCGCAGAATCGATTGTAACTGGTGATGAGACTGGGTGCTTCAAGTACGATCCTAAAACAAGACACCAAAATGCTACGTGAAACTCCCGAAGCTGTCAAAAATCAACAAAATTGCGTTTTCAGAAGTCACGAGAGAAGAAAATGTTGATTTGATTTTACGACCCTAAAGGTATTCTACATGGGGAATTCCTTCCACTGGGTCAAAACATCACCGGTGAATATTATGTGGAGGTTATGGGGCGTTGGTGGAAGAAAATCGTTCGAGTGAGGCCCGAATATCGAGCACAGAGAAGTTGACTTTTGTTGCATTATAATGCACTACCTTATCACCATGTGACTATTTCATCTTCCCAAAACTGACTATGAGAGGAATATTTTACGACAATGTTGGACAAATCCAAGAAACCGTGATGAGGATTCGTGAGGTGATTCCGAGGAAATGACTTAAGAAATATTATGTTATCATTGGTTGAACGTGCACAGAGCTGTACTGATGCAAAAGGAATGTATCTTGAATTAAAATAAATAATTTTCAGGAAATAGCTAGTTGTTTCTTTTTACTTAAAAAGTTCCGTTATTTTTCCGAAATGCTGTGAGAACATCGCCACTTAATAGCTAAATATTTTTGGACGCAGTCATCCGAAGGCATTCATTTTGCTTCGCCAAGTACAGGAAAAAGATTGGTATCTTCAAGCAAAGGAGTCTTCAGATTACTAGCAGAGATACTGAGAGGACATGTAGTTCTGAAATATTTTCACAAGTTCGGGAATATTGAATATTAGCTTTGCGATCTATGTCAGGAACATCTAGAAACGACCGAACGCGTATAATATACATATGTATGTATGCACATGTATTGCCATCAGTCACTTTCAATAAGAATTCTTCAAACGGGAATAACTAATACAAATTATTATTATATTTTCCAAATTATAATAATTTGTTTATTTCTGAACAGTGTAATTAATGGAATACAATGAATTTCAAATATAATATACCTTTTTTGGCATACGACATATGTACTATAAAACCGTACTATAATAAAATATGGGTTCACTTTTTCCACGATATTTTAAAGTTTTTTATGAGTACATTTCATCCCATTTGTCTAGTTACTTCTCCACGTTTCACCATCGTATCATTTTCAGTTACAGAGCTTAATTAAAGAAATCTTCTGTTCGTTCGAAAATAAAATTCCCTTAAAGTCAAGGAAAAGCGATACATTTTTATGACTACTTTCTACTTTACCATTCTAATTTGCAAGTATTAAATTCTAGGACGTTTTTTAAGAATGTGCCCTCCTGAACCGGTAATAGGTATATTTCAATCTGATTTGTAATAACTGGAGCTTTTGTTTGGGCTATTTCCATCGTTCGTTGAACTTGTATGTATAGGGACAATACAAGTTCAACGAACGATGGAAATATCCCAAACAACAACTTTAGTTATTATGAGAATCCATCGTCAGCAGTATAACATCAAGAGTATCTGATTTGTATTTAAGAAATCTTTAAATACAAGTTATTTTGCACTAACTCCTCTACGCAACCAGGAAGTAGAAATCCCAAAAAAATTAAGCAAGCTCTTATCAAGAACGTAGATAAAACTTGAAGACGCAAATAAAACATCCTTCAATAGAAGACGTACTGTTTATACGACCGTGATAGGAAAGTGAAGAAATAAAGCTCCAGCGCAAACAGATATCATGGGATAATTTAGAAAGGAAACAGATAAAGGTTGCGATTTTTCCAATGTTTCCCCTTTGAAATGACTCGGTCGTAAACTGAATAAAAGTGTCAGGCCATTTTACGTTTAACAACCCCCATCATCTTACTGCAACTGGGTGAATGGCGTGCATTCTAAGCGATTTCCTTCGTTTCTTTTTAGTTTCTCTTTGGAAAAAGCGGATTCTTCTAAGTAAACTAAATGTCCCTCCACAAAATGTGTGGTTAATGATCAGTAGCTTCGCTTTCAGGGTAAAAGCGATAAAAGTATCTACTGTGGTATACCTTAAATTTTCTTTGAACTACCATAACAAAGTTCCAACGTCTAAATATTCGCAGTATGCAATAGTAATAGCTTTAACTTAAACACTGAAAGTACCCAAGATTCATCTCATTGTGCTATACCCCACTATAATTGTTTTTGAAGTCCGAGGATTTTATGTTAATTTCTTCCTATTCATTCATTACACTAGTTTAACTCCATACGCAAAACAATGTTTATACTGAACATGCATATATTGTCACGCGTATCAATGTTTAAGGTTATATTTATTACTTTCTAAGCCTACTTATGAACATAAATTAATAATATTTACAATGTCAAATTTACCCGAATGACTGAAGAGGAAGTATATTTTGTATTTGCATGAATGTGCTATAATTATAGTAACACTGGGCAATATGTACAAGCGCACTCAACTAATACTAGCTTTAAAAGGTTTACACTTACAAAATTCATTGCAAAACGTTATACATTTGAAAGATTGTCTGACTTCATACAATATCTACCTTCCAATTCAAGAGTTACAATTAATATTGATATAATTTATAATTTTTTGTAAAAAAGCCTGGACTTCACTATGATAACACTTTTCTTAGAAACAAAAAAGTATACAATTACGAAGACCTAGTGATCACTGCATCAAAAATTTTACCGCCTAGGTTGTAACATGAGTATAAAGCTTCATTTCCTTTATAGTCATCTTGGTAGGTTTCCTGAAAATTGAGGTGCTGTAAGCGATGAACAAGGCGGCAGATTTCATCAAGATTTAAAAACGACGAAAACCTGGTACCAAGGATCCTTGTACGATAGCCGACTACTGTTGTAATATTCAAAGGAACTGCCAAACCAAAATACACAACAGAGAGTGCAGTAAGCAAAAATTTATTCACTGACTGTTCCTTGTATTTTTATAAGTGCTTTCAAGTACTGTTTTAATGATTATTAAAGTAAATACTTGTGCTATACTCGTGACTAATATTGTATTTAAATAAATAGATGATTTACTAAAATTTCATACTTTGTTTATATCTTATCAGTTCTTAAGTAACAACTTAGCCGCATTTGTGATTTTTCAAAGAGTAGTATGGCATGCAGTTAAATTTTGACGTGATACGCAAAAACTAACACGATTTTCGGATTCAGCACACCAAAAATAGTAATATAGAATTCCGCAGAAATTGTGTTGGACAGTGTGATTTTCTGAGGGACTTTTACTATTTTTTGTACTAGTACTAAGATCAGCATCAGCCATATTTAGAACTCGTTCTACTAGAGTGTCCGTTACTCACAACTTTTGCGACAATAAACAACCAATTTGTGTTATACCACAACGAGCTTCTACAAATGTTACCTTCGCGAGACATTAACGATTACTAAATGTTTCCCTGCAGAGTTACTGCACTACATATGAACTTATTTGCTTGTCTATACAGAAAATTAATGTCAGATAATTACGTAAGTAAGATAAATATGTGTGTATAATAAAAATAATAATAATATCTTTATTGCGCAACAGACAGTCTAATTACAGGACAATTATAAACTAAAAATACAATAATAAAACATAAACTAAAAGTTAATTTGAACTATACTTGAAATTATAGTTTGATTAGTTTTACCAAAGGGGAAAGTGACTATCAGCATCAGCATTAGCTTTATTAACAGTGCTACACATTCTGTATATCGTTGACTTGATTAAGATGTTTGTATTAGCATTGGGATAGTGGAAGACCCGAGACAGGCCAGTATTGTGCGATGGCACTACATAGCGAACTCGTTCAAGTAGTGAAGGAGTGTCTATCTTATTATTAACCAGATTGTAAAAAATCTCATATCGGCTTGACGACAACGCGATTGTAAGGACTGCATCTGAAAGGTGTTCAGAAGAATATTATGATTATAGCCCTCTATTGGATATACCCCATATTGTTTAGAATGGACATACTTAAGGAACTTTCTCTGTACATTTTCAAGAAGAGATACAGATTATGGATATAAAGGCGACCAGACTATGGATGCATACTCAAGTTTAGAGCGCACAAACGCGAAATACAGTGCCACTATTGCATCAAGAGAACTAAACTGCCTAGATACTCTTAGTAGAAATCCAAGAACCCTCAGTGCAGATGATGAAATGACATAAGTCAAATAAACCACCTCGGTCCTTTAAAGAGGAACAACGATGTAAAAGAACACTGTTATATCGATAATGATATATAAGTGGACATAACTTACGTGAGTAAATTAAAACGTTGCACTTTTCGATGTTCATCCTAAAATTATTATTGACATATATTATAGTGCATATAATATATAGAAATTTAAAGAAATATCTAAGATCACAAAAGCATACTTTCAATGAATTACATAACCTAGCCAACCATTTGATGTGTAGTGCCGCAGCCATATTTTGATTGTTGGCGTTTCATATATTCTTTGATTAGTTAAGGATTTATATCAAGTTAAGTAATCTTTTCAAGCTTTATATATAACCTTTTTAGAAAGCATAATACGCATTAGCACATAACCTTTTTATATAATTGCAATTAGTCCGTTCTCTATAGTTATTATTAATAACGTATAATTTGGAAATGTTAAAACATCTTGTATTACAGCCAAATTTCTGCATATTAAAGCTGTCATCTAAAAGGAGGAGGCCTTTCGTCAGATACAACAATATGATATAGCATTATTATACTATTGCACAGTAACTTCCGTTGGATTTTAAATAATACATTTTAACTTTAATTAGTTTTCGATATTATAAATTTCAAGGTTCTCGGAAGAATTGGAACCTACAGCTCCTCTTTGCTAGACCGGTGTAATTTCCAGTTACACTATGAAGAGAGCATGCTCAAGTGTCTATTCAATTCGCCACTTAAAAACCATCAGAAGTCACTTTAAAATAACATAATTGATAATGCACTTGGCATTGATATTAAATACCGTTCTATATAAATATTGGGGATATATCTGGAGCCACCAATGCATCTAGATGTTAAAACTACTCATTTAAAATTCCGTGATTCAAATAGCGAAATAGTATAGTAGACGGTTAAAGTATGTAGAACTAATCTTAGTTCTTCAAGAAGGCTTTGTATCTTACAAAGCCTTCTATATTACTGACTAAATTCCTATATCTTCCTACAGTTCGATGTAATTCTCGTCCATTCTATTTGTTTCTTTTGTGTTTCTTTTTTTCTTATTCTATCATCTTATCTTTTACAAGATCTGTCTTCTTTGTTAGCCTGTCTTAATTGATCTTCTGCTATTTTATCCATAATTGGCCGTATTTTTAAGTTTTATCTGTTATTTTCCATTTCATCTCTTTTAGGTTTTGCTGTGTGGGTCTAAGACATCCAGTTCAGGGGGTTGTCTTCTATTGTATTGTCTTTTGCTTGACTCTCTTTTCTAACATCTTTAGTAAGTACTTTACCAGGGACGTTGGTAAACGTTATTTCTCCATAATTATCGCAAACTTTTTGTCATCTTTCTTATACAGGATTCCAGCATTCCATTGTTTAGCTATTTCTGTAGTATTCATAATCGCATTCGGTAGCTTAGTGCGGTAATTCATTTTTAAAATACATATGCATGCGGATGATATCCAGATGCATTATTCCTTTCCTTTTAATAATTCTCAAAAGCTATTCAAGAAATTAATATCGACTTAGATAAGGTTGCAAATTTCGCTCCTAAACATTCACTATTAGTAAATCATGACAATTTCTTAGGTTTGTTTTACATTGTTTATGCCTTCTTGTGCTTCATTTCAATTTCTATTTTGTTCTACGTTTATTAATTCTTCAAAATGTTATCTGCGTCTTCCCACGATTTTATCCTTGCCTTTTTTACCTTTTATATTTGTCAGGTTATAATTTTTCTTCTGTCTATTTGAGTGTTCCATGGAGTAGCTTTTGGTTCTCAAAATAACTGTCAATTATTGTTCACGCTTTATTCATGCCTCTTGATTTACCTCTCTGATTTGTATTATTACTTCTTTCCGCTTCTATTTGTATTTTTCTTAATCTCCTTGAGCTGTGATACTCAAATATTTTTCGTTGATTGTTTCTTGTCTTTAATTTTAGATTTTATCTCTGTACTCCGCCATTCTATTCATTTCGCTTTCTGCACGTTCCATCACTGCATTCAGTACCGCACTTCACCTTTAAAATCTAAAGCTGCAAACGTTAACAGAACATTTTTTACTGTGCAGTTTAAATGAATACTGAGGATATTATTTATTTCTTCCAGAAAGGGGTACATTCGTTGCAACACCTATATATAGATACCACCTTGGTGAATAAAAAGTCTAACACGTAGACGGAATGTTTACATTGTTGTTCATCAAATCATACTAAACTCATCGTTAATCTAGTTTAGCTCATTGTTCAAGGGCCACTCGGTGTCATATTTATATCCGAAGCGGTACTTAGCGTAAAGCGGTAAATATTGTAATACGTGTCGAAATGTAAAATTGCGGCAATTTACGGAGAAACATTTTGCACGTTTTGCACACAAACTACCACCACTCGTCCGCAGCCCCGCGCATTCGATATACGAACGCATATGGTTGCACCCGTACAATGTCACATAAACATTGCGGAATTAGTCGACCCTCAACATTGTAAGCGGGGATGCTTTTCGATGGTTTTGAACTTTAACGGATATTGTTTTCGCTCTGATCCCTTCGTACTCTGTTTTGCTCGAAATGACCACAATGTAGTGGAAAAGAGGAGAAATTGAAACGCTTAAAATAGATTGGTTTTTCGTATAGTGTCGTAAAAAGTTGTGAAACACTGAAGTACGAAAACAAGACGAGTAAACCTGAGAATAACATTCACTTTTCCTGAACGATTAGTCAACCGGAATCTACTTATATGTATTTTTTTTATTAGAAAGAAAGTAGAACTAATCATATTAAACGGAATTCTATCGATCGTATTGTGCTATTTTTGAATAAAAACCACAATTGTAGTTTGTATCGTTTTAATAACTGTTAGAAGAAATTTACAGTAGAATTTGCGATTTTGTCGATGCTGTTCTGTTACTCATCAAAATAGTTGGGTGATGGAAGTACTTGCGATGGGCAGTCAATATGTTACCTGTTTGATTATTACTTCTTTTCTAGTTTTAGAAATGTAAAGATTAATCCTAGGGACCTGAAATGTTTCCGAAATCGGCAAGAGATGGCACACAAAGGTTGAAGTGGATTCATTGGTCAGCAAGAACAACCCTCTCTGTGGCAACTGTCAAAATGTCAGATGTCTACTGTTAATAGTTGTTGTTTAAGTGTGTTTCTTATGTAGCAAGTCAGACGGTTTCGCAAAAATTAATAAAAACGAATTTCGTACAACACATAAAACACTTCTGGATAGCTGGGAAAGCGGCCACGGAAATTCGAAATGTTTTGCTAAGGGTTTACGGCGGATGTACTCTATCATTTTCGACCATCAACTTCTGCGTGAGCGAGTTCAAACGTGGCCGCACAAGTACAAATGACGAACCACGCAGTGGACGTCCAAGAATCGCTACCAACAATGAAATGGTGGACAAGTTTCATGATGTCGTGTTCGCCGATCGCCGATTAAAGCTGAAGGAGATAGCAGAGGCAATAGGCATCTCAGAAGAACGCGTTGGCCATATCCTACACGAAATTTTGAGTATCAAAGAGCTTTCAGCGGGATGGGTACCGCGTTTGCTTACACCGAAGCGAAAACGAAATCGGGTGACCATTTCGGAGGAGTGTCTGGCCAGGATCCAACGCAATCCAAGGGATTTCTTCATGCGTTTGGAAACCATGCATGAGACTTAGATCCACTACTACATACCGGAGACCAAAGAACAGTCGAAGCAGTCGACCTTTCCGGCGAATAAGCTCCGAAGAAAGCAAAGACCGTTACATCGCCCGGAAAGGTGATCGCGACCATTTTTTGGGATTCCTGCGGAAGGGAAGGACAATCACGAGACAATACTACAGTGACTTATTGACCTGATTCTATGCAGTATTGAAGGAGAAACGGCCTCATTTGCAGCGGAAAAAGTGCTTTTCCACCACGACAATGCACTGGCTCATTAATCCCGCATCGTCGTGTCTAAATTGAATAAGTTGCGCTACGAATTAGTCTCTCATTCCTCATATTCACCGGACCTAGACGCCAGCGACTTCCTCCTATTCCCAAACCTGAGAAAATCACTGGGAGGAAAGAGATTTGCTTCAAATGAGAAGGTCATAGCCGTTATAGATGGCTATTTTGCAGACCTGGAAACATCCTACTTTTCCGATGGCTTAAAGAGACTGGAGCACCGTTCGAAAAAGTGTGTTGATCGTCGAAGAGACTACATGGAAAAATAAAAATAAAACACCACACCAAGACCGTGTTTTTCTGGTCGATTCCGGAAACATTTCCGGTCACCCTCGTAGTCTTGTTAGTCGCTGTATTGTTATGCCTTGCGTGTTAATTGATTCAAAGTTAAGTATGCTGCGCGTATCTTACTGATTTGTGATTACTTAGCGCTACCACTTTTCTAAAATTTTCTATAATTCCTTAAATACGGATTGTTCTCCGGTGCTTTAGAAACACGTTCATATTATACCGATTTTTATAGCCGGTCATAAAACGATTATAAAAAATAATCGTCCTATTTCTATTTTAAGCCATTCTATTTAAGGTCTTTAAAACTACTGTACAAAATATGGTTTACTCAGAGAAGTTTTTGTTTCAGAACAGTTTGGTTTTTATCTTGGTGAATTCACCAAAACGAATCCCCTTGCGTTTACCCGCTACATATTGGGTAACTAGGGTATTGGTATACTGACTATAGTAAAACTTTTTATGAAGTTAACCACAAAATTCTTATTAATAAACCGTGACGAGTTTCCGTGGAGACATTATTTGGTATGTATAGCGATGTATATCTAATAAATCGCAATTTGTTGAGTTGGACGCATGCATTTCTAGAACTGTTGGTACATATATGTATATAGTCCCGCAGGGGTTTTATTTGGGAGAATTGCTTTTCAATTTGTATGTGCATGGCATATCTAAAAGCTTCATTCATTATCGTTTTCTTCAATATGCTGACTATCTCAAGCTATTTAAGTCTCTTGGGTCTTTAAAGAACAGTGTCATTTTGCAGCAGGACTTAGATAGACTGTCCAGTAACGCACTGCACGGGGTTTTTATGTCATGCTCGACACTAATATAATAACATAACAGACACATTCAGTACACTGTTGATAAATGTACTAAGATGAGAGGTTTCATTATAAGAGTATCCAAAAGCTTCCCTCTGCAACGTAAATTAATTAAATTTCTGTGCTCTAAGATAAGTCGTTCTTATGATAAATATCAACCATAACATGCAAATATTTCTACATTTTACTCTTAAGCAAGCACAGGATACTGACCGTCTTAATCTTCTTATATAAGTTGATCAATCATGTCCAGATTTCCTTCCTCTGATCTCTTTTCGGGCTCTCTTACGTTATACCCCTCACGATGTTGTATTTGGTTTGTTTTTGAGTCACTCTAATTCTTTTGGAAGTCTCCTAATATCATACTTACATACATTTACAGTAAACAACTTAATCCTTGCAATCCTTTTATAAATAAATAATAAAAATAAAATACTGTTGTTTTCGCACTAGTGGCGAGGCATTACGGGTCATTACTCGAACCAAGAAAGTAAGGAATTTATTAAATCTTAAGAAAAAGGAAAAAGCCATCATGTTACGCCTTTAGGTAAACAAGAACGTTGCGGCAAATTAAAAATACTATAAATATAAAATAAACGTAAAGTTAGAGCAAATACTCTATGACATTTAGTATAAAGAATATAAAACTTTTATTTCACAAATAAAAATGTAACTAGTTAAGCATGTGTTTTGTATAGAGCTGGATAGTCGTGTCGGCATTACAGAACCGGCTCGTTCTCCAACGAGGATAATCGTCCCCACATATGTATATTGCCTGCCGGTCAACCGCTGACAATAGCTGTGAGCGGATGCATCCTATCGCTTCGAACACAATTAGCTGGTAATTATAGCATTTATTAAAGCTATAATATGACGCCTACGTAACACTATAAGTAAAACAAAGCAAAGTAAGTAAGTAAAACAAAATAATTTATAAAATACTCACCTTCTTAAGTAACATCATTAGAAATAATTATCACTAGCTACACGTGATGCAAAGAACGACGTGTTATAGAAAAGTTTGAGTTCTTTAAATACTGATTTGGATTTTACCACGTTAAGGAAAACTTATAATAGTGTGACAATAGATCCGTTCAATAATTATTTCAATTATATTATTATATTTATTATATCAGTAAATCAACAAGCTTTGTTGAAGCAAATGTGAAGACATACCTGATGCTTGAGTTCTATCTCAGATCTCATCTAGTCTATGATAACTATTTCTAATCTTACTGGTTAAGTGGGTGAATGTTCCATAAATTATTTTTATCTACTTATTTCCTTTTCTTTTACTTATTGATATCATACTATAACTTTAATAATTATTATAATTACCAAGCGACTGTATTCAATGCAATAGCACACCGAAATATGGGGTGTTTATTCCAACAGTCACACAAGCAGTGCTATTTTTAAAGCAAACACATTTCCTTGTTTTCCCTTTTCGAACTGATTCAACAATAAAAGAGGAATATTGGATGCCCTTCAAAAATTTTATCCTATTGATTTAACAATGTATGTTGCCGCTTCAGTGTTACAAAAATGCCCTCCTTTCAATATCAACCCCGCTTAAGTTATTATAGTTACACCGTTATGTTTAAATGGTGGTAGGTAAAGATATTTGGAAAATATCACTAAAAAATAATTCGCCTGAAAAGACAAATACGTATTCGCAGTACACCTTATAATATGTTGCTCCTGTTTACCTGCGAATATGATAAGTAGAGACCGGATTATATGCAAAGTGCATATATTTTATTTATTTATTATATTTTACGTCTATTTGTAGATGTCTTACACTGAGTAAAGTTAATTAACGCTGATTAACTTTAATTAGTGTAAGTCATCTACAAATAGACGTAAAATATAATAAATAAAATAAAATATATGCACTTTGCATATAATCCGGTCTCTAGTGATAAATGTAATAAATAGTTATAAATACTTGTAGTTGTTGCTTTTTAAAAGGAGGCGAATTTCATTCACATCTTGACATTGATCTTAACTCTTAATTACATAAACATTCGTATCATTTAAGAAAGAAACTCTCTTAAAGATGCTAGTTTTTGCAATTTCACTCTAACATTCCCCTGTTTACGGAAGCGGTTCGGCTGTCAAAAGTAAAACATAAACCTGAATATTTATTAACATTAAGTCAACTAAAGTAATTTTTTTGAAAATATTTTTCATCGCGCATTCAACAAGCACTGAAAGCAATTTGTTCGTATTCCAAGATAAATAGTGTTCAGATAACACGAATATCCACATGTATTCTTTGTTGTATTAACTTATAAGAACATATTCTTTGAAAAAGATAAAATAAATGTTACATCAATAGCACGAAGCTATACCAATAGAAGTCAAGAAGTACTCTGTAACGTACGTATAATTCGAATTTAATAAATCAGTTATTGGCCATGCCCGAATTAATTTATTCTAGTGAAACAAATATTACGAGTATTCCATATGTAATTATAAATTCATCCATTCGATTGCACAATTTACCTTTTTGTAAAACTCTAATTCCAGAAAAAATAATTTGGAAATATATATGCCATCTAAATATCTGTAACAATAGATGAAGCAGACTAATTACGTATAAATTTAAAGTTTCCAAATCGAATATTTGTTAATTAATTTTACTGATATTATTTTTCCAAAGTACAAAAATTTAAATACATATAATTTTATAATATGTAAATAAATGCAAATTCACAATGTTTGTATAAATGTCTAGTATATTATTAAATCGCTCCCGTATAGGTATATTGGATTTGCAATTTGATTTATATCGCATTTAAAATCGAACGCAAACGTGTGAAAACCCACCTCAGTGAAAAGTTTTACACGATCATCGTTCTGAAATAAACGTTTTAGCAATCGTTACGTAGCGAATAAATTATTACCCGAAATTGACGTGAAGCTGAATGTGCATCCCAGGGGTTTAGTTTAATATTTTTCGCAAAATAACTCCAGTGGTAATATATCACGTTGAATTAGAAGACGCCTGAGGGGCACCCGCGCTTACACGTCACGTAACCAACCACATTTTTCACGAAAGACTTGCTAACCGCCCTTTTTACAAGATACGCAATATTTTGATGCTAACCGAAAAAATGAACACTTCTGCACGTGCCTAATTTATGTCTTAGACATGGTTTTATATATATATTAAGATAATGAAAATTTGATTCTAATTAACTAGTTTTAGTTTCTAGTTGACATTGCTCAAGAATAATTAAATTACACTATTGAGACTGTAGACGATTCACGGATGCGTAGACGCGATGTATTATTATAAAAAATACGTTTTTTGCATAAAACTTGAAATACTTGGATGACTAAGTTGCCTTCTGCACAATAAAGATATTGAGGCGTGCTATTCACTAACATTATATGTAATGCAAGTTTTGTTCCAATAATATCCGTTGCAAATTACAAATAACTGAAGCATTTTGGAATTTGGAAGGTAAGTTACAGCGTTCTCCAATTTACAAGTCTTAATCGAACTTCCAAACTTACCAAGCTTCGAACAATTCGACTTTACTTGTAAATCTTGTTTTATTATACGATGCACAGATATGTGTTTTAATATGTCGATACATAATCTAAGGCGATCTTCACTGGAAGATATAGAAGCGCGCTTCAACTTGCCCATCATTTAGTATCCAGAATTTTACTTGCTGTTAGTAGCACAAATTTGCAATTTTGAGCGTCATCCTAAAGGGAAACATACCACAACATGTTAGAGAAAAAGGCTTGAAAGCCATAGGTCAATTCGAAAATGGATGAACACAACAAAATGTTGCAGAAGGCCTTGAAGTCAGTAAAACGACCAAGAACTTAGCGAATTCTCTGCAAACACTCTCCGACATGAATTGCGGATTGCTTGAGATATCCTACCCCAAGAGGACATCAACCATCTACTGAAATCAGCGTTAAATGTGAGGGAACGTAAAACTAGTAGAAGGGTCCAATACGTTAGTAATAAAAGGTAAATTAAATCGTCCTAATGTTTTGTTCCTCTTTTTAATTATAATCATCATCTGCCAAATATGATAAAAGAATTCGCACCCTCTGTTGATGTTTCAATTTCCATCTCATGCAGTATATGTCCTTGAAGTAGTCAATTAAATAAAAATGTTCCTGGAGTGAATGGACCTGCATGCGATGATCCAAGTACATTCATTCTGTGTACAATATCTGAATTTCTCAGACACCAACACGTATCGCATTTTAAGAGAAAATTCGCACTTGTAAGCATACAAAATTCGATTGAGACAATAAATGAAAGTGAAGAAAGAAGTTCATTCTATTTTTTACCAGAAAAAAACTGTTAAGCAATGAAGCTCATTTTATCTTAGTGGATACGCCAATAACCAAGGTTGCCGCATTTACTGTCATAAAGATTCGTATGTTATTTATGAATAAACAATTCCTTTGCAGAAATCCCTTGTTTAACGCGCACTTGGGAGTGATGGCATTATTCGATCATAGTTTTTCGGAAGTAAAATTTATTTTCAACCATGTTCATGATTTGAACTTGGGCATAACACTCTTGCATACCAAATCTTGATGATTTTAACACTGCTCAACTTTTCTTTTACACCAACAAACTGGAAACAGTTAATTACTTCAAAGTAGACATTCAAGTTAATATTAAGAAAATTCGCCAAACGATTTATATCTGACTAGATTAGTCGAGCCTAGCATGGTACAAGCATGAAAAAAAAAACGAAACAAACCTATGTATAGTTCTAAAGCGATTACAATTGAATTCGTCCAGGTATACTCGAGTTTATCGCATTTTGAAAACATAGTATCTGTTCCGTGCAAAATATATTCAAATTGCGGGAAAATAGCAGACGGTATTCAGTTTTCTTCAGCGCATAACATTAATGTGAAACTTACGGAGATAACAGTTAAGGGGTCCAAGGGTTCGCAAAGGCGGATTCTACAGACGCAACTAAATTATATAAACATAAACACCTGGCGTAACCTCAAGTTAATAACAACAACAAGCAGATTAGCATTTAACTAATCCTCCGCCCTTCGTTAACCGTATGTTGGTAGCGATGCCAATGTTTTCGGGCGCCATCTAGTTCGGCTTACTATATCGGGAGAGTACATAGAGACGGCAGCAGTAGCGGGCAACGTTTGAAACGAAATTACACGGATGGAAATTGGACTTGGTCTTCTCATTTCCTGTTGGCTAAGACCGGGAAAGTGGTTAATTTCAGTGCGAAGGGTGACACCAAGAGCGAGAAATACAACTAAAAGAAGAGAGAGCAAGATAAAGTGAAAAACTTTTATTGTCTATGTCGTGCGGACAAATATGAGAACCCACAGCATCCGATTATATTTTTTACGAACAGTCGTATGTGAACGTAATAACAAATGGCATTTCCTCCTGGACCTGTTTTACCTTTTTATTTGTACCAGGCATTGATAGTGGCCATAGCTAGTTTTTTGAACTATATGAAATCCCGTTAAGCACTCAAAAAAATTGAATTTACAGAAATTTTCATTTGGATATTGTTAATAGCAGATGTTTATATTTTGCAAGCCTTGATTAAAATTTCCGTATTGATACACTTAGAAATAGCAGAATTTAATTAGTAGGAATTTGCCTTTAATTATATTGTGTCTGCTGAAATATTACGATATATATCCAAGCATTCTGATATCTAAGTATTAAAAGCCATTCGAAGTCACATTCAGTCTCATGGTACAGTTGGTAGCACGCTGGTAGCGCAAAGGTCGTGGCTTCAAATCCTACCTTGACTGATATTTTTCAGTAATTTAAAACTTCCCTAATACACAAGGAAATTGTAATTTTATCAAAATCTCTTCTAATCACATAGTCACAGCTGAAACGTTTAACTCAAACCTCTATCTGTCAGGCAATTATTAAATCAAATGGAAGCTAGTTTAATAAAAAATTATAACAGTTGATATTTTGTGGAAATTTACTATTTTTTTAATACAGTTAGTTGACGAGTAAAGTGTATTAAAGTGAAGCTTTGCATAGTGCAATCAAACTTATGACCGGTAGTGTACTTCCTCCATTTTCATGTGCACTAACTAGCTTCTTGTAAATTATACGTCTTAAAATGTTATGCTTCTAATACAAACTATCTTACGGCGCCAGCTTGGTGCGTCTTGGCTCGCTCAAGTTAACTAGCAAATACATACGTTGTTGCTATAGCGACGACACGAGACCGCGACCCGGTTAGTGGTAAGTTTCTTGCATAGGGCAATTCTTTGCCCTTAATCTGAGCTCTTAACGGAGCTTATACTATACTTCTTCCCAATTTATCGTTTCATTATGTCCTGAATCGTTTTTATAATGGCGATTGAGGGGCAATGTGGGAATCGTAGAAAACTTAAACGCCTCTGTACTTTTACTATTTATTGTCTAGTAACGATGTCAACGAAGTAATGATACTGCATAAGCAGTCAGTAATCATTTATTAGGTTATGAAATATACATACTTGTGATACAAAGTGCGTTTGAGGTGGCGAGTAGCCAAAGGTACTTCAAAATTTCATATTTCGGAACAAAAAACACCTCAGAAACGTAGAATTATTTCCGTAGTGAAAGTTCTTACTAGAATTGTATCAATATCCCGGAAAATTGGTAAGTAGAAAATTGTATAGCTTGCTATATATCATATACAAAATTTTCTATTTACTGTTGCTAACTTCTCTATTATTGGATTTTCGAAGATGTAGTAATTTTCCCTTTAATTGGGATATTTAATTACTTTACTTCTGACATCTATGCAAAAATAATGAAGTACCATGTACTTTCTGCAAGCTTTGAAAGGAATATTTATTCTCAACGAAAGCTTCTTAACATACGAAGTGTATGTTGAAGTAAGCTCTAGCCCTGCCCACTAGTCACAACCATCATTACGGGAGCAAATTCTCACATTAATGTTTGTTTAGGAATTTCTAAAATACCTCAGACCCATCGACATATGATAAAAGTATTTAGGGATAACCATGTACAGTGAGAAACAAAGTGGACGACCGTCCGCCATTTATGATGATCTGGTGTAGAAAATTGATAAGAAAGTTAAAGAAAAAACGACCATCTTCTCATTATCCGAGTTTTTGCATATTTTAAAAAGTGTTCAAAACAGCCGTGTTGGAATGATTAGCAAATTAAGTGGCAGGTTTCTATGAAGATGGAATTCATACGTGCCTTAATTTAGGTGGAGATTATGTTCAAAGGTATATTAAAATCTAGAGTTATATAAACTAAAGATGTTAAAAATATGTCCTTGTTTTTTACACATCAAAGCAATATTTATCCACCTACGTAAAATCTGTACATGAAAAGTAGTTCCACCACAGGTGTAATTGGAAATAATATTCAAGCGTTGTAAATAGTTAACATTGCTGCTGGATCGAAATATGAATCTTTAAAATGAATCTACAAGATTATCAGAAAGTCTGGGCGCAATGCTATAGTATCCTACAGACTTAGCTCATAGTCTTAAAATTTTGTATACTGAAATTAGAATATTTTTCGATTATTACCGAGCTCGATCACCATCTTGAATTTTTTAAGCGATAGTGTGAGTTTGCATTATATATTCAATTATGTTCTCCTCACAATAAGATTGTTTGAGTTTACTTGTAAAATTTTCCGAAAGTAAAATAATTTTTCTTTTGAGAAAAAAGAAAAGATACTCTGAAAAGTATAATATGTAGATAGGTTAAAAACAATACCTAACAAATTTTCATATAAAATAAGAATTAAACAATATTTTCTAATGCGCAATTATTAAGAAAAACAATTAGAAAAAGAAAATCGAAAATGTACAAGCCATCTTTTCAAATTGTTGTCCATTCACTTCCTAAGCTAAAATAAATTCTTTGCTTATAATTCATAAAGTTATTTAAATAATTCCCAACGCCTGTTACATTCCATATCATATTTGATTTTTCAAATTTTCTTTATTGGTTGACTTGTATAAACACTATTTTTTATATAGGTTCATAAGAAAAAGCCATCGGCGCCAGATCAGGCTCCTCCCTGTTCATCTTTGGAATATTTAAAAATTTTAGAGCTAGAAAACAGCACCACCAGGAAATAAATTTTGAATTGCGGTAATAATACTTAATTTAAGCATGTTTAAGCAACTCCTATTATGACCAATAGAGATACCTTCAATGAAGAACGCCCCAATTAAAGCATTATAACCAACGCCAGTCCATACATGATTTTTTTGTGGACATCAGAAGTGAATGGATATTATAGTCTACTGTTTACCAGCCCCATTTAAATAAATACCAGCTCTATCATGAAATATAATTAAACGTAGAAAATCTAAACCCATTTTAAATTCTGACTTCAACAATTTTGAACCGTCCTCCACAGTTTCAGATTTTAAAATTTACAAAGATATGCACGATATTCCAGTTAAAATTAAATTTTGTTAACCTTAATTTAATTAAAACTTTTAATGTACTTGTTTATACTATATTGTAGCATCAATAATAATAGAAGAAGCAATAATCTGCACTTAATTTGCATCATCCTTTATAATATTCCATTAAGAAAAAATATTTTCGCATATATTTCGGAAATGAAATATTCAATTGTCTTCGTACCTTTTTAATTCAGAAAAAAAGGTTCCCCAATTTTTGTTTTAATTCAATTAGACACTATACTGAGACTAAAACATAATTTTCTTTTGTTTAGCTTAAAGACCAAACGTGAATAAAGCATATATTGTGCGCTTATGTTGTTAGCATACACTACTTACGCCAATTCAAAATTATGAATAAAGTCAAACATTACCAATCTTTTCAATGTGAACGTTTCTTATTTATGTATCCCTCTTTCTAAGGTTTGTGGAGCATATTGGAAGTATTGAATAAAATTTAAACAGCATCTACAATCTAATCTTACGCCCAAATACCAGGAGTTTAATTTAATGGTCAAACGGAGCGCGCTTTGCCAGTTACCGTAGATGTATTGCGGAAATACTTCATTAAGAGTCTTCATCAAACATTGACATGAAAATCAATGCTGGCGGTCGTTGCTGTCGGCATTACGTTATACTCGGAACCGGTTATTCATTGAAAGTTAACGGTGTTAATTGCTTCACGATTCAGGATGTTTGAACAAAGTGTAAAGGTTAGTTCGAACGAAGGAGAATGGTTCTCGATGAAACTCGTTGGAATTTGGGAGTAGTGTTAATGAACACAAACCGATTCTTATTACATTCAGAGCAGTGGCGCCCTTTACATTTACTATGTCTCTTCTATAACCCTTTTATCCCGGTTTTAATTATATATACTTCCGTTCACTTACTTTACAAGACTGGATCTAATTTCGCCAAATTAGATTTAAATGCTTACCGAGTTGCTATGAACAAGCTAGTTTATACACAGAATGTGAAAAAGTTAATATTATAGAAAATTAATTAAGGAACACTGAGGA
This sequence comes from Trypoxylus dichotomus, assembly GCA_023509865.1. Lineage (NCBI taxonomy): Eukaryota > Metazoa > Arthropoda > Insecta > Coleoptera > Scarabaeidae > Trypoxylus > Trypoxylus dichotomus. The sequence continues at coordinate 36,930,080 of CM042074.1, read as the reverse complement.
AGTTTTCCCAGTTCCGTCTGATAGAGATTATATACACCACTACAGTATTATAATCCGCCTTTCACCTAGACTTCCTGTAAATTAAGCTACACACAAATCATTAAGAGTGATACACTTTATTTTCGCTCTGTTAACTGAATATATAGGTTGCCTAAAACAATTTGAAAATAATTTGAGGAATGACGGAAAGCTAGGCATTTAAAATTCAAAAACTGTAGATTAATAATATCGAATATTAAACATTACAGTTCTGTGCATCTGTCGAGATAGTAGCAGCGCGGGCCAATGAAACAAATGTACAACATATTGGTAATATAGCCCAAGCATTTATTGAAAATTATTCCCGATGGACGGGTACCAGCCCACATAAACCTATTAAGGCTATTAGAGCTCTTTTGAATACGAAACTCTATTGGCAAAGAATATAATAATTCGGAACTCAACTCCATCCATTCTTTAATTTAAAAAAAAAAAAACAAGCAAATTGTGGCTCAGCAGGCGAGTCACCTAAAAGTAGAGCATGAACTTCCTGCAGGTGTAATTCTGACTGTATATTGATCTCATCTCTCATTAATCGTTAATTAATCTGAGCAAGTGTCCGCTGGCTAGGAACAAATAAATCCTGAATGCATATTGGCATGAATTCTTTTGACTCAAGTCAATTATTTCCCCTAGCGCTATAGACCAAGTACATGTACACTGTATTATTGCAATTTGAAATGCTGATGAAGGCTGATATATACTATAAAAATAAATAAACAGAACAGTGCTATCCACAAGTAACGTTATCAGTTTTCAATCAACTTTCACAGCTAATTTTTGATGCGCCAGTCCACAAAATACACGAAAAGTGTTGAAAAATAGCTTACTTCTGAGGAACTCTAAGAGAACTTTAATTTGTCCCATAGTTCTCAAACTTAAAATGTCTCAGTGTTCCTTTCTGCCATTCCTGACGTTTTCAAAATTGTTTTGTTATGTATGAGCTTCCACTCTACTATTACGTTGGAATAGAGATAACAAAGATTGTACCGTGCATTGTGTATCTGCTTGCAATGCTTTGAAGTGAACGTAAAAGGTTAGCAGCAAATGTCATTGCTTTTTTAACATGAAGTGAGTACGAATGGACATTAGAAAATAATTGAAGATATTTTGATTTTGGATCAAATATATATATATTGTGGCGGAAAATCTCGGGCTCTTAACTTTCCAAATGGGTTCTTTTATTTAAATTTTTGTTGGTTTTAAATTCGAATGTGTTAAATAATTGAAATAAGCAAATGTAAGATTGTAAAAATATATATATTGACAAACCAAAATGTATGTATATCGTTTTTAACAACAATTCTTTTAACGAAAACCTAAATCAATCCCTGTTTATCTAAATTTATAAATTATAAATGAAATACAAACAAAAATGCGAACAAAAGAAGAGTAAATTTTGAAAATTTATTATAATTTCAAGTCTTTAATTTTGTAATCGTACTCACACCCACACTCTGCTGTTTTAGATATCCTGAGCTTCGGATTCCACCAATGTGTCCGAAACCCCAAATTGTTGTGATAATATCAACTCATACACTTTTTGACTTTGAATAATTTCGAAGAATTTCAAGTATTATGATTAATTCGAATTTTTCTCTGGGGAGACAACTCCGACATGTGTGACTTTGACACAATTGTTATTTATATCTGATCATTACCAGGGATACACACATATTCAGCTTGCTTACCTAGTAAACACACCCTTGATGGAATGAAATTATTTGCAAGCAATGAGGAAACTGTTATTAAATACAAAAATATGTTTACGAAAAATGATATATACAGTAAATGATAGTGGAGTTTACATCTTCACTACACATGTTGTTGAAGGAACTCTTTTTTTTTAACATTAAAATTGTAAATTATATGTCAGTAATGAACAACTAATATAGATATCTGTAAAATTTAATACACAGAAAGAAAACTGTACGGAATAAATATTTTAATTAAATTGAATGAAGAGGGAATCCTAACGGTACTTTGCTTCCAACAACAACATCAACAATGACAAAAATAAGGGCGTGAACAGTACACTGACGAGAAAATATCCAAAGTAGCAATATAAGAAAAATTTATAAAAACATTGATATTTTAAATGATTTAAAAGACAATAATACACATAATTATTTCCATCTGCAAACACATGTTATAATTTATTTCCAACATCGATAAAAACGTAATAAGACTGTTGGTATTGATTGAAACCCAGAGTGCAATTTAGAACGTAACGAACCAAATGCCAGGTTAACAAGATTTGTCAGTTCACTACAAGCTAAAAGCCGTAGCACCCGTCTTTAAACGTATCGATTGTAATGCTAGTCATTCAAGATTGATTTCCCTACATCGAAAATAGTCCGATTTAATACCGACTTTTACACGACAATTGCCAATGAAAAACATTTGCACTTCGTAGAGAACTGAGTGCAACTACAATCTCAAATCGCTTGCTCAAGCAAGACAACTTATCTAACGATAATTAGTAGTAAGTAATAGAGACATCATCATTTACGTGTAATATTTATTTGTTGTGTACTATCAATTCTTTACATTTTTGCTGCATGGACTTTTATCTTTTTTATCTAGCTGTGTTTTTGATGCAGATGTTTCCTATTTTTTGTGTTTCATATTGCAAATGCCTTGTTTGGTTCCTACATTATTTGGAAAGCGTATAGTAACACGGTTGAGTTACATTTAACCACATTTATTTCAACGGCTCGTTTTCTTTTTATGCCTTACCAGTTTCAGCTTTACTAAAACATTTTGGGTTTCCTTTTTTGCGGTATTGTTCATACTTGTATTAGTTATTAATACGCCGTCTTTTTTTTTTATTTGAATACCAGAAAGACAAAACAAACGTTCATTAATTCAATTATGAATTGCTAGTTATTCACAATTTAGATATGGTGGAGGTAGGTGTACAGTCCAAGACATAAGCTTAGTTTACATGAAAATACTTCCAGAAACTATTTTCCTGTCCATTTAGCTGTGGTGAGATTAGCCGGTTTCTAGCTAAACATTACACAAATTGAAGTACAGTACATACTGTTTGGACAAAATATACACGGAAAAGAATTCACGATTTTACACGGGAGAATTTGTGGAATTTTATTGCAAGTTTTCTTTACATCATTGCGGTGAATAAAATATAGTCATTAACGTAAACGTCCTTCACAAAATAATGTATTTAACCATGTTATCGTAAAACTTCACTGTAGAAATATTTTTATACTAACGGAAGTAAGCTAAATTCATAAAACATGTAAAAAAGTAGATTCATGAAACATTATATGCTATATGTTATATATATAGATATACATGACAGCAACAATACAAAGCTAAGAGTTACATATCCAATGAAATCGTATGGGTTGTTCTCAACACGTACGTAAACGGCTAAGTTTTAACAAGTAGTGTTGGTGTTATAGATGACACTGTGTACGATATTAAGTAATAATAAGTAATAATATATCATGCTCATTTAGAGAACATGTAAAAGCTCTTTTAGTCTCATAGAAAAATATAACGTGCATCAATATTATCACCAAATATATATATAATAAACTGTGATTTAGTTTCTCGTAAATACAATAGTTTTAGGAGTCATATAACACAAATTCATTCATTGGAGTTGATGATTCCTACAATGCATTTGTAATAAAGTCAATAGATTTTTTTAACGCGATGACAAGAAATGATTAAACACATTTGTGCACATATTAATGGCAAATTCTTTCTCCTTGTCTGGTTAGATGTAAATCAAATACGAGTTCATAGTTTTCTAAATCATGTGTTAATATATCTTTTCAATAGTATAGATATAATATCAGATATAGATCAAGACGTAATAGAAAATGCATATAACAATTCTAAATAGTTAACAACACACCAGACATTAAAATACTCACAGTATGATAATTTTCTAGATCTCATAAATATTAAATGCATTATGCATACTTACATAGATTACATATCAATAATTTTCAAACGAGTAAGGCGTTAGAATTCTTTTTTAATAAATAAATTAATTAATTAAATAAAGTTAATAAATATAAGATAACAAATTAAATATAAAATATCATTAAAGTAAGATGAGTATGTACATACGTGCTAGTGATCGTGTGTTTTAAGCGAGCTTTTGGATATTCCATCCAATTCTAAAAGAGGTTTCGAGCAATACCCTAAGCATCCAGTCTGTTGCATAGATAGATAATGAACCTCTTTTACTAAATGCACTACTAATGTTATTTAAAAATTCAAGTTATCACATCCAATGTATTTTTGAATAATAAAACTTTTCTAGAAATGTTTTGTCATTTTACTGATGAGAATCAGTTCCGTTGTTCTGCAATGATTGTGTCTTTGTTATGTATTTGCTATCTGTCGGTCTATGTCTTAAACTAAACTAATTCGCTCAGTCTCAATATTTCGCTATAATGAAGAGCTTCCTCAGGAGATGCAGAAATAAGTTCACGCTGACAAAAAAAGGCTAATTTTTAACACTGTTCTGTTGGTGATGTAGGAGGCACTACTTTTGTTTGTTAATCTCAGTCATCCACTTCTGAACGTTCGGCTAGCGATCGGAGATGACAGTTCAGATGCACTAATTCCTGGTGCTTGATGGAATCGAATAATGGTACGCAACTCACACATGGTGGGCCTACAACTCAGCTAAAAATGGCGTAATGATGTTTACGCTATGACGTCATGATGATGTTGCAAGTGGCAGATATTACAGTGGGGGAGATACGCAGTCCCTGGGCATCCCACTATGATATCTCCCTCTTTTATGGCAACTGTCAATATTTCAGACGTCCACTGTCAATAGATGTTGTTTAAGAGTGTTATGTGTAACAAGTCAGGCGGTTTCGCAAAATATATAAAATCGAATTTCGTCCAGTGATAAAACACGCCTGGATGGCTGGGAAAACGGCAACGGAAATTCGAAAGATTTTGTTAGCGATTCATGGCGAATGTACTCCATTATTTTCGTGCATCAACTTCGGAGTGAGCGAGTTCCAACGTGGCAGCACAAGCACATGTGGCGAACCACGCAGTGGACGCCCAAAAACCGCTACCAACGATGAAATGGTCGACACGGTCCATGATGTCGTGTTAGCCGATCGCCGATTGAAGCTGGAAAAGATAGCAGAGATAGGCAGCTCAAAAGAACGCATTGGCCATATCCTACACGAAAAGAGCTTTCGGCACAATGGGTGTCGCGTTTGCTCACACCGAAGCAAAACCGAAATCAGGTGACCGTTTCGGAGGAGTGTTTGACTAGAATCCGACGCAATCCAGGAAATTTCTTCATGCGTTTCGTAACCGTGGATGAGCTTGGATCCTCCACTACATACGAGAGACCAAGGAACAGTCGAAGCAATGAACTTTTCCGGGCGAATCCACTCCAAAGAAGGCAAAGGCCGTTCCATCGGCCGGAAAGATCATGGCGACCATTTTTGGGATTCCCAGAGTGCGATCCTCATCGACTATATGCAGAAGGGAAGGACGATCACGGAGCAATACTGCAGTGATGTATTCGCCCGGTTCGATGCAGCATTGAAGGAGAAACGGCCTCGTTTGCAGCGGAAAGAGTGCCTTTCCACCACGACAATGCACCGGCTCATTCATCCCGCATTGTCGTGTCCAAATTGAATGAGGTGCGCTACGAATTAGTCCCACATCCTCCATATTCACCGGACCTAGTCCCCAACGACTTTTTCTTATTCCCAAACCTGAAATAATCACGGGGAGGAATTGATTTGCCTCAAATGGGGAGGTCATCGCGGCGACAGATAACTATTTTGCAGACCTCGATACATCCTACTTTCCCGACGGCTTGAAGAGACTGGAGCACCGTTTGAACAAATACCGTGTTTTTCTTGTCGATTCCGGAAATATTTCAGGTCGCCCTCGTATGTGTACCAACGACTTGATCTAACAAGTAACAATTGTCTTCAGTCCGTCATCATGACAGCGAGAATATTTCCTACCTATTTTCAAAGATGGAGACGCTTATTTTTGATTTTATTATTGTTAATTGCTGTGTGTGCGTTATTTGTTAATCGTGTTTTTGATATAAGCTTTACGTCAGATAAAATGAATACGTAGGCTTCCACGGCCAGAATTACGTCAGATAAGTTTATTACTCCTTTTTTTGTGTTTTTTTTCTGTTGACCAAGAAACTTTTTTTCTAAAGAAAGAGAGTTTCGAAAGAGCGAAAGAATGAAAATAAATTGTGGAGGATAATATCAAATACTAAATTGAAAAGCTCCAATGGATAATATTGAAAAAAATCTAGTGAAATGTTAGTAAAATCAGAGAGAATCCAACAATATCTCCTCTTCTACAATAAAATGAATTTAAATGAATCTGCAAATAAAGAAATAAACAAATTTAAATAGCAAGTACGAGTAGAATAGAACATTTTCTAACATATTTATGAAGAAGGCAAACACCCATTAAAAATTCCATTACAATGTATATATATGGAATATCAGTTGGTACCAAGGAATACTGGTTTGTTTATACTTGCTGTTGTGTAATATTTGTTTGTTTGTTTCTTTTATATTTGTAATGAATATCAAAGTTATACTGCAGAAAATTATTTGTTTTTTATCTTTATGTTAATTCACATTTTAAAATTACATATTAGCTACCTAATTGCAACTACAGTTTGTAGAGTTCTATATTGCTGAGTATCCCCCGACGTTTTTGAAAATATTTCCTCCTTTATAACAGAAGGTATAACAGAAAATGTGTTCAAATTTAAATATGCAAAAGAAATCGAAATTATATGATTATCTGATTATAGATTAATAACTACAGAGCCTTCAAAATAATAATAATTACTTGTAAATATGCGTAGCAGTGCATTATTTTTAAACATATTCTCTTATACAAATAAGAGAATCTCATTCATCACTAGTTATCCAATACACACACACAGCGTCAAGCTATCTAATAAAGCAGATCCATAAAGAAGGAAAAAACAGCAGTGTGTATGTCCCTTGCTATTGAAAGTTAGGAATGTGGCAGAGTTACGCTAGTTAATATCAAAAATAATCAACAAGAGTTGCTACAAAATCGCGGTTTCTTTTCAGTATACAACTAGTTATACTTAGTAACTTTTATCACTGATAAATAGTATTCTAAGGAATTTGTCTGAATAACAATTAGCGAAACAACCGGCAATGCTGGAAAAAACATTGCTCACATATTGATCAAACTCCTTGAAAGTTATTACTCAAGAAATTATGCACAATCAGATTTTCACTATTTAAAAATTGTGTAAGCAAATTTATCTCTTCTGCCAGAGCCGATAACAACGCATTGGAATACATGGCTTTAGGTGTTTATTACTGTAATAGTAATTTTAGCGGCTTACACAATATGCATTCTTAACTTTCCTGCCAGATGATTTAGTTTCTAATATCCAAAAAAATATGGAGATCACTAAATTATAAAACGAACATACGAAACGTCTACGGCAACCTGAAAAGTACGGACATATCTTTAGATAATACGAAATATTAAAATACATTTAGTTAGTTTCAAAACTGGAAGAGAACAAAGTGCTGTAAGTTTGAGCAAATTTTGCAAAAGAATTTCGGTTATAAAAAATGTATAATGTCAACATCTGGTTAAAATCCCCAAACATAAATGAAATTGAAAAAGTTATAAATTTTATAAATATACTCTGCTACATCGGTTGACGTTGAAAGATCATTTCCGACATTTAAATTGATATTTGATATAAAAGGGAACCGCTTGTCATCAGCCATATCTGAAAGATGTTTTTAGTTTATCACGGAAAAAAATAATTGAGAATTTATTAAATACAGATCAGCTATCATTCGTGTCATTAATAAGTATTTTAACTAATGAAAATCAACTACCACTTTACATCCATTATACACTTTTAAAATAGTAAGCAATTTTCTATTACTCAAGCAAATTCTTTATAAAAATGATATTGTAAGCTCAGGAATCCAAATACCTGTAAAATAATAAAAGTTTTGTTATTACTCTTCTCTACTAAAGACCTTCCATTTGTTTTCTCATATCTTTGTCTAGCAAAGTTTCTTATATATTTTTAGTTTTTGTTGTCGTAACTATTTATAACACGGGCATGGTTACATATTTCCGTATCATCTTCGTTTTTCAAACATTTGCGGTGAAAAATTATATTTGCGTAACGATTTCTGGGAGGGCAACGAAGCGCGAGATGTAATCGCATCATATTTTAGAGCTTACCGCTTCAAATTGTGGGGTAGGGTAGATGTACGGACTTGTGTAATGGGAGCAGCGGCATAGTGGCTGTTCAACAGAACGAACGAAGTGGCGGAGGCATTTACCACACCGTACATTGCCATTCGTTAGATTGATTTTCCTAATTTGTAAAATAAATTATTGCAGCTGTACCGTAGGCGTTCAAAATTTTGAGACCTTATAATGTTCACACACACCTGTGCTTCACATCTACCAATCGAGGCGTTCTTGGTGGATACACGATCCTTTGAAATTCCTTTTTTTCCAAACAAGAGTTAGCTAATACATTTATGCCCGCTTTAGCAATGACAGATATGAATGTTACGTATTTATAATAATAAATATAAATCTTTAGGTTAAAGAATACTATAATCAAATTGAAGCGAAAGTAACGGAGTAAGTGTAGTATGTATTTCGCAACTTTAAAAGCGAGTCGTTGACTCGATCGAGTAAGAAAGGGGTCAGACAAGTTGGAGAAAATTAACGTTCTCATTATATACATATTTATGCTCAAATTAGTTTCCTTCATACTATAATTTTACTATGTAAAATATCTTTTTTGGTTAGCTACATTGAAGATAATCCTTTATCAAATTTATTGGTGGTAACAACAAAACATCTTGAAATTAATTTGTAAGTCGCATAATAAAGCAAGAAGAATATGGAAACTAGTTGACAAGTACAATATTGGCCAAAAATATAGCAACAAGTCTTAAATAATTTATATGTGTGTGAGTATTGTGTCATAGTATGCCTCATGAGCCGCATAAATACCATAGGTAAATCATGCTTGAAACTTGAAACAGCAGCTGAAGAATTTCTTATTCCTTGTAATAATAACAAATGAAACGCTCATCATTTCTTATAGGAGCGTTAATATTTTGTGAAGTAACCCTTAGCGGTTGTAACGGCTCTAGATCTCCGTGGCATACACTCTATAAGTTCTATTATTGTATGGTCGCTTAACGCATCGAAGAGTTCATTCCAATTTTTACATATTTTATCACGAAATTTCCTATCCAAAATTTCCCATAGGTTTTCTATAAGATTTAGATCTGGAAACTGCGGTGGCCACGCCATAACATCAATTTTGTTGGTTCTAAGCCAGTCAGTCACAAGTTTTGACTTGCGCTTACGTATAACATTATGTCCATACGACTCCATCTTAGTTTCCAAAATGTGCTTATATACATACTTATCCACGATGAAACGAATTCTATGTAATGCATCCATTTTGATCCAAGGAAAACAACCCCAGACGATCACCGAGGCGTCACCATACTTTACTGTGGCACTTGTATATTTAGGGTTTAGTCACTCACCCTTCGGACGCTTTACATGACAAATATCGTCACTCTTTATTAAATTAAATTTAGATTCATCATTAAAAATTACTCTACGCCAGTCATTAATAGTCCATGCAAAGTCTAATTGGGCTTTGATATTCTTCTTGGACAATAGCGGTTTTTTAAAGAACGACGACTCATGAACCCGGCTTTAAGTAGTCTTTTTCTTATGGGAGTACTAACAGGAACTTCACCGTATTGCTTCAAAACAGAAACTTTAAACCTTAGCAATTTATTTGTCGAAATAATTCCTGATTTTTCCAGGATTTTTAATTGCATTTGCATCTCCTTTTTCCTTGTAGATTTCAATATTCCGTGAAATTGTCGACTTGTTTGGAGAAAAACTTTTTTTAAATTTTTATATGTGTTTTTATCTTTGCTGTATAGCTTTACTACTTGCTTTCTAACTTGCAATGGTTTTTCCACGGCCCATTTTGTCCAACATCAAGATGACTCATGGACTAGTAGTAAACAGTTATTAGAAAAAATTGCACAGCAGATACCAAACAAGTTCAATATTTAACCATTAAATTTTATACTATAATCGAGCAGTGAACGTTGTATCCAAGCATTCTAAACATAAATAGAAATTGCTATAACAATTGTCAATACTGTATGTACTTTTATTTTAACATATCCAGGATAAATATACGACACCTGAGTAGTATGGGATATTTATCGCATGTGATGAACATACGCTACAAAATTGAAGTAGAATATTGAAAATTATCATTTACATAGATAACAAATCGTTGGAAAAACATTACTATACCCCGCTTGGGCCGATAAACCTGACCTATCCTATGTATTAGGAATTTAGATTTCTAATTTTGTTCTCTACATAATCCGTAAATAACATAAAGTTGTCACTGTCGCTGTTAAAACTAATACGCGACATATGTACTAATATTGCCCATCTGGCGCAAAAACAACAACCCTAAAATGATTTAGATTAGGATTCACTACTAGGTAAGTCGTGCTTTCTTCATCTTCTCAATTCTTTTTTCATCTGGCTTTCTCGTTCATTTTAGACTCGGCTTTAGTGGTCTTTCTATTACAATTAGTTGACTTAATCTTTTCCAATTTTGCAGAAGATATTCCATCCCAAACTAGACACGTTATAGTAGCAAAGCATACAGAGCAATGCAGTTATCTCGTTTTACCACATCTTCATCAACATATGTATAAACAAAGTTAATCTAAGGTAATTTAACTAGTTCGTTGACAAATATCAATTGATAAATTGGATATCAAATATTTGATGACATTGAAGAGTTTAGGTCTAGTAACATGTAACTTGTTTATAAATAAATAGAGACAATCATCCCCTTTTATCTAATGCTTCTCTTAAGCTACTATGATCTGCTTTATATTATTCAGATACTCAAGAATAAAAGCATAATGGATATCATTAATAGAAATAAAACACAATTAAACGATGAAATGAGCAAGGTAACCTGTGAATTTCTCAATTTTTCAACTTGTATACTTACAGAAGCAAAAAAATTAAATACTAATTAATTATATTTAAACAAGGAATTCTACACTACAAAAAACTGCGAATTTACACTCAATTTACGTTATTCACACTGTAATATTAAGTAAGATCATGTAGTGGAGGAAATATATGTTCACTAATACAGAAATCCTTTATCCATGTATTTACCTATTTGATAAGATCACAAGCAAAATACAATCATGGATGTTATTTTACACATTAGTTGCGCCTTTCCCTATGAACCTGAAATGTATGTAAAAATAAATATATTTTGTTTATATTTGTAAAATTGAATATAACAGCAATAAGCAATATTAAGTACAAACATTGCTGATGCATGCAAGTTTTAACGAGTTGACGTATGCATCGAAATGAGGCTATATATGGCGTTATATATAATGCATATTCCCTATGCAATGTCGCACTTTTTCAGCTGAAAATTTCAACGCTGTAATAATACACTCAATTTATATCCGCTTCCCAGTGCGGAAGTATTCTCACATGTTATTGTAAATTCACATTTTCATATACATTTGATTGACAATTGATCGTGGTAACAGTAACCAACGATCTGGGGTGCAAATTTACAGATCTCTTTATTCTCAGTGTGCTTTCTTCTTATATGTTATTATTCTAGGCTTCCGAAGTATTTATGCATCTCAAAGCGAAACGTCGGCAGACTCATACAATTACGACGCGGAAACCTAAACTCTTTCCTCGCATTGTTTCGTGAGATAATACATATATATATATATATGTAATATATATATATATGTAATATATATATATATGTTATAATATATATATATATATATATATTACATATATATGTTATATATATATATGTTATATGTGTTAATATATATTAACACATAAGCTAATTCAGTTAAACGCACTTGCCTGCTACTTTCCCAATTGTAAAGCATCTAAACGTCTTTTTGAAGTAAATATTTAAACAAATCGGTATGTAAGTCGCTAAATTTGAAATAGCAACTTTAACTACCTTGATGTTATATTGGCTGCAAATATGCTCCTGATATCTAAGCAGACACAATATTCAATATGGTATTCCCACCATTAAAATAAATTTAATTAGCTTGTGAACATTTTGTAAAGTGTAACACAATATATTAGCTGCGATCAAACTTATAGATATAGCGTGTATATCAAACCAAGCGTGGTGATCGGTGTTATTGTCATGATATTTTTTTGGAGAAAGTAAAAGTGGTATTAAGTTATCAATCATTTCTTTTTTTCCTTTTAAGGTTTTAGTTGTAGTTGCTAAATCTTTATGCCATGGTTTTCTAAGCAGAAATAATAAAATAGCAATGTATTACATATTCATATCTACATTTTAAAACCTTCATTTTATAAATAAACAAAAGGTTCAAAATTATTTAATACGAAATTTATATGTGTTATAAATAATTTTACATATCGTACGACGTGCCACAGCAAGAAATAAAAATCTAATTTATAACACACATGGGATAGTATTAAAAGGTTACAAGCACGATTCACTTTAGTTAAAGAGGAATCAGAAGACTCAACTAAAGCAGACGGATCAAGGCGTTGTATGTAACTTTCAATCCAAGTATGAAAATACGATATACTGGTATATATGAGTGGTTTCTTGTCCTTACAATTATAAACATCAATAAGAAGACCAACTAATCGTTTGCCGCAAACTAAAAGAGAACCCATGGTCGTTATGCATGCTTTATCATCTTCAACCGTAGAGCAAATTAGAGTTGTATCGATTAAGAGCTGTTCGTCATTTCCTTCGTACTCGATACTACATTCGTTGTTTTCCATCAAATAAGTGGAGTAACGTGTAACTGTAGAATTATCTCTGCCTAACGAGTACAGTTCGCAAGAGAGGTAAGCTTTCTTATTCCTCGATAATTTTATCAACTCCTCAGATGCCACACTAAACCGTTTACTTAACTGCATTAAAGCTATATCGAATCTTCTTGGGTATCTCTGATATGAAGAGTGAACTTTCATATAAGTTATTTCTCTGCGTAAAACAGCTCCATTTTTCTTCTCTATAAGAGCACTAAAATTTGATTTTGGATGCATTTTAACACATCTGCCGACAGTCACTATCCATACGGGTAGTATTAGAGCTCCAAAGCACGCATGGTGGTCAAACACCAAAATATTAACAAGAAAACCTGTTTTCTTTAGCGAAATTCGAGGTACAACGTCACGCGTTTCAGATATCGTAGTAATCGTACTAAAAGAAGGCACAGTCGCTATAGTATCATTTACAACCGACTTTGTTACCAAATCCTCACTTGCACTTATTGTAAATTTCTTACATCTTTCATACAAAATAAACAAATAAATAAAGCATTTAGTTGCTAACATATTTTTACAGGCGTCAAAAATTGACAGGCTTTGTTTGAAGTTTGAAATAGAAAAAAAAAACTCCTAATTTACCAACATTGCTGAAATTATGTTTAGACACATCTTGAATGCTGATGGTTACTTTACCACATTATTCTGAGAACACATTTAATAACTCTTTGTAAATGCCCAAAAACTCAACATGTTGAAACTTAAGCGTTCACAGTGAACACCACATTCAACAATAATCCTCGGTTAAGTGGATTGAACGCAATATGGAATAAGGGTACTATGCAGAACATTGTAGATGTTATATTTACATTGCAGGAAATGACATTTTATGTTATTTCCTGCAACTTATATACGATATATAGCTCATAGCCCTGTATTTCAATTTCGCAGTGCAGTATTGTCTCTTACTGAGTCTAGATAACTTTTCTCTCTTTCTGGAAATATCAAATCAAGGGTCATTTTTAAAGATAACTTTTCGTTCCAAAAATTAACCCAACTGTTATGTCAAATAGTTTCTTACATATTTGGAATTATTTATGGATTTTTTGCTTTCTTTGTATCGAAATTTTCCATAGTTTATTTTATGAATCGTACTTTTAAAAGCACCTTTCTTAGCAAAAGCATTTGTAATAATTTGGAAAGTGGAAATGTGCCCAGCAATAAAATTATTTCTGTTGCAGAGTTTACAGTCCAATAATGGAACCTGCAGGAAAAGCTGATGGCAGTTAATAATTCTTACTATTTCCTTGAAAACGCACCACTGTAACTATTGCTGTTGAAAAAGCAAGTAGGGCATTAAACCGTCGGATACAAGGGTCATTATCGAGTCAAAAAAAAGCAGTCCAAATAAATACAAGTAAATGTTCGAATGCATACATATAACAATACGCAAGGACTTGTGCGGGAAAGGCTGTACAAATTTTTCCTCCAAAATATACCCACAGTTTTTTCAACTGCCAACAACATTGATTTTCTTTATATAGACTTTTAAAAGACATTAGCTTTGAATATCAAAAAATGAAACGGAAAAGTATTCTTATTACACTAAAAATTATTTACTTGTAATTATTTATTTTATAAATCTATCAATAGAACAAATTTACTCGTTTTGTTGTTCCAAGTAATGTAATTAAGTCTTGCAATATACATACATAGATTGTTGTAAGAAACCAAATATACGTACTTTAAAATTTAATGGGTACAATAATAAAATAATATTATTAAATTGAAATTATTAATTTACAATTTTGTCATCGTTAATAACGCGCTTATCACATTTGTCTAATTCGTAGCAGTAACATTTTGAATTACTTATAACTTTCACTAGTTTGAACATTGTATATACTAGCTCACCAGGAAAAAACTCGCTAGTGGTGGTTCAGTGACAATCATAAAACACCGTTATTTTTACCATTTCATTAGACACATGGTAATATCATCTATCTTTATTGATATGAGTCAAGTGAAGTTCAAATCGAGCCATACCTATACCACAGATAACATCCTTAGATTTCAAGCAAGCATGCATTTCTTGATTTCTTGAAGTTGTAAGTACTTTTCCTGTTTTGCGACCGTGATACGAAGCAGTATCAATAATAATAACACCCTTATCACACATGATATCCGCTATTAAACCGTTTTTCGAAAATAACAGCATTCACTTCCGCACGATAATTTGTTTTTTTTATCATCTTCAAAAAGAAGTAAACCGTCTGCTATAAAAGTCACTCTCAATTTCTATGTGTAAAATAGTGACACATCTGCCTTCCCCTGAAGAATTCCTCAGTTCTTTACCTAACCCTTTGTGAAACGCCTAACATCAGTTGTAAGTATTATTATCTATAGAAACTTTTTCCTTTGTATTCATTCAACCAGGTCTCACCAAGGTAGTATATTGGGCGATTTTCTCTTCTGTTCCGATTCTCTCTGTTTATTATAGTTAGTTCGCTTCCATCTAATTATATCTTCTCTTTTTATAGGAACACTTTTCCAATTTCTTTTTATGCACCCATAACAATCAGTTTTCACAACGTGTGATACTATATTTTAACGATAATAGATACCAAAAATGCTACTCATATATTATTGGTATTTAACTTACTTCAAATTAATATGTTTCGTGAGTTCACATTGTGTAGAACGACTCATCTATGGTAAACTTTCATATTGTTCTATTACATTCAGCACTTTATTTAATACAGGAAACTCATTTCTATAAAATAAATTGTGAATTATTTACCTCGTAGAATTTTTACAATTTTATCAGAAGCAGTTGCCATTCTGGGCATCGTCTAGATGGTGTAACTTCTTCTTTTTCTATGCACTGTTGATCCTGGTACACCTAATAATTATCTTTCTTTAAAAATCACAGATAATTGTTTATATATAAGTCATAACTACTGCTATTCTTTTACAACGAATTCCCGAAGTAGAATACCTTTAGAGTCGTTAAAGCAAATCAACATAGTCTTCTCTCATGACTTCTGGAAACGCAATTTTTGCGCATGGCGTTTGTAACTTTCTGTAAAATTAAAAAATTCCATTATTTTTCCGTCATACTATGTATCAGTCGCATCTTCTTATGTATATTAAGTACATTCTGTTTCCAAAGCGCAGACATATGTATATCTTAAAATTAAGAACTTTCGTTTTCGTGTGCTGATACTTATCTTCCGCTTATCTTAGATAATGGTTTTGTAATAACATATACAACATTAATAATATTGAAATATTGTTTTATATCGTTTCTAGTATTTAAGAAAGGGCTAAAAGTCAAATACTAACACAAACATATGTCAATCAGCTGATAAAATATAGTTATCCTCAACAGACTGAATTTTTACCTTACGGGTATAACATTTGGTATTAAGCAAATAAAGTTCCCCTATAGCAACTTATGCAATACATATGAGAAATTCTTGTTTCAGATGATCCAGAGATTCATTGCGTATCTTTTCCCTTGACTTAAAAAGGTAAAAGAGGGAGCTCGAGAAAAGCTGACTGAAACACGTAAAACTGAAGAAGGAAATGAAATCAGTTCCCACACTGAACTACTGAGATAGCGTGTCTGTAGGTAACTGCGGTGCTTCTGTAATGATTATGACTGAGGTAAGATCACCCCTCTGGGACAAATATCCTTGTTTACATGTTCTGCAATATCCGTTGGGATAATGGTAAGGAGATGGACACTCGAATTGTGTGCAATGCCACTAGACCGGTGTGCTTCAGTAAGTGTATTTTAAATCGGCATCTATTAAACGCTTCCTGTGTACAATAGCGAAAGCCATCAAGCTTTAACACGAAAGGCGTAGATCTATTAGGAAATAGCTCACCAGTTAATCGTTAAAAAAATTAAAAAGAAGGCATATCGTGACTAGCGTTGCCAAGTTTGTTATTTAACAATACTTTGGAAAATTACAGTAAACACACACGCCGAAATTTTAAAAGTATCCGAATATTTTTGCGAATATTTATAAAATTATCTTAGCCTATAAAATTATATGAGCCTTTAAGCAAACTCTTTTATCAGAAAGAAAGGACGCCTGTTTACATTCTTGCTTCCGTTAACTTACTCTTTCACGAGAACCAGGAAGATTTGTACTTTCAAAGCTGCGGGTTCTCAAATATTACACTAAAAAGTGATATTGCTTCTGAAACTTGTTATAAAACCCCTTCCTTGTTTGCGGTTAAAATTTCGTATATTTTCCCATTTTTTCTTGCTCGTCGACTTAATTTTGGTAGACTTATCTATATTCTTTTTCAGTCGCAATTTTCCTAAAAGTATAACTGTTTTCCTATTTTGCTATAACTGCTTCTATTTTCTTATATCACTGGCGTCCTTTGATAGCGTCTATTCTATTATTGTTTTGACTTTCTGTATTTCCCTTTTTATCTACTTGCTTATTATTTTACTTATGTATTTATTACCAGAAAGACTTTTCTTATTGTCACTTTTACAGTCGCATATTTGTGATCGGTGAGCAACGAAATAATCGTAATACAAAATAAAATATGAAAATAAAATTAGATCCTTTCTCATATCTTTTTGTTACTCTTAGAATATATATGATACATAGTGTTTACAGCTTCAGAGGCGTTGATTTAGCATCAATTTGAAGAAAAACAATAGAAGTCGGGAAATTTAAACGGTTTTCAATCATTTCAATTGAAACACTAGAGTCATTTTTGGAAAATCCTGTATACATAAAGGAAACGTAATCTATATTAGGTACAAATTAGTTACGATCATACTGTAGTAAAATTGTGATATTTTACCGTATTTTTTATGATTCAACCTGATTTTTGGATTTATTCCAATAGAGATGTAGAAAATATTTTGTGTGTACGTCATGTGTAAAATGTGTTTGGTGGTTTCGAAGACTCCCTATCAACCACATTACTATAGTTTAACGTATTGTAAAATACGGATGTCGAAAGTAGTTTTACCAAGATGATGTTACTCATCTCGTACAAACGTCGAAACGATAGACATTTAAAGCCAATGATTTAATAATACAATAATTTTCTGTAGAAGAAACACCAATTGCTCAGCTAAATCACACGATTTCACACCACTGGATTTGTTCTCTTGTTGGTTATTTAAAGCAAGAAGTTTAAGCTAACAATCCAAAAACAATTGATGATCTTAAGGAGAATGCTACTGAAAATTTTGGTGGAGAGATGCTTTCCAGAACCAAGTAACTTCAATTTGGAATACCTGTTACGAAATATAACGAATACAAACTGCCTTTTTTTCAGAAAATAGCTCCACAATTAAAAAAGGCTAACCAATTCATTTTTTTCCAGTTAAGGCAATTGTGAATATGATATACGAGCGATCAAATTTAATATCCTTTTATTCCGACATTAATTACAAAATTTACGATCAGTTCGTGTAGGTACACGCAACGCATATTTTGATATATCCGCCCTTTAGTATCTACGCCGCCTGGTACACGACCATCATTTAATTTTCGAGTGATTACGTTAATTTGCAGGAAGAATTCCTGGACTAAAATTCGACGTGTTAATTATTTTGGTTCAGATTTTTGCAACGCGTTAGGTGATTTTTCGTGCGAACATAAAACGTCACGTGGTTAGCTATAAATTTTACGTTGCAGATTTGTTTTTTTTTTATAGATAGTACCGCTTCTACTGCTCTAAACAATGATGTATTGAATAATAAACTACCGTTCAAATATTTGTCAAAAAGTACTGAAATAAATATACCTGCATGAAAGTGTTAGTATATCGCGATGATAACTTACAAGTTAAGAATTTAACTTGTTGCGTTAATACAAAATGAAATATTCAATAACAAAAATAATGATAGAGTTTCTCCTTATTTTTAATTAACCCTAACAAATCGCTTCTATTTTTTGTCTATTCTTCAAAACACTGTATAGGACTTCTATTTACAGAGCAAAAAAGATCAATTCGAAACAAACTTCATCTATGTTAATTAATTGGCATAATTGGTAGTAAATAGTCAATTTTCCCAATAAAAACAGACAAATGAATTTTATATAAAAAGAAATTCAACTTACTATTTCTAAGAAAAGGTAAATTGATGGATTCTAAGGTTTCCAAAAACTATGAATATCAATGGAATCACTCATTAAAATATTCTGATATATACTGATAGTCGATACCACTTATAAATTATACATAGATCCTACATATTTTCGGATTCTACCTGAAATATCAAGAAAAATAGGAACCCTCTTGCATCCAGGCTATTCTTTCTGGTTATTTAAAGTTTTGGAAAAATATTGACAGCCCCACCAGGAATAAAAACCGTCAATTTATTACAAATGCTCCCATAGTTCATACAAAGAAGGCAGCCGAAGTGTAAATAACCAATGGTAATTAAATAGTTTGTAGACGCCATCAAATATTGCTCAACGGTACCCATTGCGGCAAAGATGCATATTTATTGGGAATAATCTGCCCTTCAAATTCAGCTTATTTTTTTTCCAAAAGCGGATAAAGAAAACAACAAAATTTCAATGGTGAACCTGCACGATTTAGATCGGTTTTTCGGCTAGTGTAGCTGTTTATTGTGTAGCCCAGCATAGTTTTATTGAACAGGGGTCTACCACGACTAATTTGGCAAATTTTATGGAGTTCGCTATATTAATATTAAATGCTCAGGGACAGGTCAATCTCACCTACACCGACTTGTCGAAAGCATTTGACAGTATTGACCATGGTATTCTATTGAATAAATTACATAACTTTGGTTTTTCTGAGTCGCTTGTTAATTTATTTGACTCTTATCTTATCCACTGCAGATTTTATGCGGCTTCCGTTCTGTTACCAAAGTTATTGCATCAGGAGTACCACAAGGTTCGAATTTGGGCCTTCTACTGTTTCTGTTATTATAACGACATTTTGGATTAATATTATTATTATTATTATTATTATTTGGATACAGGATTTTACAATAACGCCACAACATGCTTTATGCTTACTAGATCATCAAAAATAATGGACGGATTTCGTAATTTTTTCGATCTATTTTTCCTCTTCCTCTTCAACTCCAATATTAAACTTACGCATTCATCGTGCACATGTACAATTTCCTTACATTTATGCCTTAGAACGGATGTTCATCAGTG
The DNA here is from genome assembly GCA_023509865.1 of Trypoxylus dichotomus. Classification (NCBI taxonomy): domain Eukaryota; kingdom Metazoa; phylum Arthropoda; class Insecta; order Coleoptera; family Scarabaeidae; genus Trypoxylus; species Trypoxylus dichotomus. The sequence goes on along the minus strand of CM042074.1, from coordinate 36,909,942 downwards.
CCTGAAGAGATCGTCGAACGAAAATATAGGTGGTCAAGCTAACATACTTAATTTTCTTATACGTGACTTTGCTCCAATTTTTGCCGCTCCATTAGATTATCTCATCTACCATCTAAGCAAATGTATTTTTTCGAAATGTTCTCGATTAGCACTCATCCACAAGAAGGGAGATAATTCGGCGAGCTGTATCATCTACTGCTCTTATTAAAGCCAGCAGCTGCCGTATTTGCTCCCGGATTTATATCTTCCTTCACATCGCTTCTAGTAAACAAAAGCTATTACGTTGTATATGGAGGTTGTCAATCCGAAAACTCACTTCTAGCTTAGGTATTCCAAAAGGTAGTAATAATGTTCATTTGCTCTTTCTGATTTTTATTAATGATTGATGGAATGAATTAAGTATCTCCATCTTAAGTGCTTTAATACCTATCTCCCACAAAGATTTAATAATAAAATTTTAATAATCTTTTTTTTATTATATTACTTTGATATTTACTTGCGTGGTATGGGATATATATGAGGTAATATTCCTTACTTACTATGTAATTTTCGTGCTTTTATGTGGAAATAGTTCTTGTCGCCATATTGGTTCAATAAAATCCCTGTTTTATATGATTGGCTAAACTAATAACCTATCCTACTTCTGTAACCTATTAACCATTAATTCCTCAAACCAAGAGTACTGTTTCCAGTTCGAAAACACTTTTGATATTTATAGGTAGACCAAAATATTTTTCTATATGGTAATCTACGATAGTTATTGTTCGAGTAACACCGAATACATGGTTTAAGATTATACGTTTCGGTTGCTATTGATATTACTTTGAAATTTGTCTTTGAATCTCTCATTCCTTAAATACCTTCAATTCTTCGTAGACCTAATAACAGCAAGCATGTCATTAAAAATGGTAAACCTTTTTTAAGAGAAGAGGGGAAAATCTTACCCATTTAGCTGATATTTGTAGGTTATGTCGGATTTCTACCGACTAGAAAACGCTCCCCTTCTCCATCTACATAGATTGCACCGGAACCGCGTTAGTATTACTTCAGCACAGGTGTTGTCGATACATCTTACGTTCCTAGGTCCCTCATGAACTGCTGTTTACTCTTAATGATATGCCTTATTACCGCGTAGGCGTCATTTGTCCTTCGTTGTTTTCTCTCAGGCTTCGCATCACGTCGATGTCTTGAGACTATTGCCACTGCTATGTCTCAGTTTTTCCTCCTTGATGCAGATATTGTCACGCTTGCTTCAGAAAATTGTCTCTTCAAAGAGTCTGCCCATCCAGGACTAAATGTCAGGAATCAGTTAACAGGTCCATCATCCATTGGTCCCCAACTCTCCTAAATCCAGTTTAAGCCATTCTTACATTAACTCTTCTGCAATGGTCTTGTCTTTGCCATTATATCCCTCTTTTCTTTTTCTCACGATGAGTTCTATCGTCGGAATGCCCGCGATAAGGTTCGCGGCCTCTACCGATATGCTTCTGTATGTGCCAGTGACTCTTATATACATGCGTTGTACAAAAACTAACCTGCAATCAAACGAACTATTTCTGTAGAAACCTAAACCTAACAGTTTTATTTTATTCGCTCATCAAAATCTTGTAGTCAAAACAAGGTGGTCGAAAATATTTGGTTTTTCTGGTGGCCCATCGTTCTGTTAACTAAACAGATATTAGTACAATATTGATATAGTCTACCGACTTTTCGGATTTCTGCGAGTCGTACTTTTTCAGATATAAATAATTGCAGTTTGATTTATATATACATTTTGAAGGAAGCATGTATCACCTTTCAACACCTTTGAAAATATTTCAATAATAAAAACAATAAATTCACGCACTACGTACCTTTATTTTAAATTTAAGCAATTAATTTCCCTATTTCATATTCTTTCAAAAATTTATTGAAATTGTATTCTTGAAATAAAACTATAATGAATAATATTTGATCGACATTTTTTTCATGCATATATCTACAATATAAATTATTTTCCAAACAACGGATTTTACTTGCCAAATTATTTCCGGCTTAAACTTTTATTCGGAATGGAGATTATATAATTTTTGCAGTTCAAAGTACTTTTTGATGAACTTGGTAAAGCTTCCCTTCAATATTGACTATTCTGTAAACCGAATTTAGCACTAATACGACTGATATCGCATTTTTAATGATTTATTGCGGCAAAATTCAAATATATCACGCAAACAATTTGCTATAAAGCGATATTGCATTTCTGATTGATTTACTAGTGCACTGTAATTTATATAGATATAATTCACCGGTCAAAAATCACGTTGTGTTGTTGTTGTTCGCATAACATCGGGTTACGATACAGAACTGTGCAAAAGAAATTAGCATATATGAAAATTCCGCTCACAAAAATAATATTCATCTCTGAGTTTTATTTTATCACTAGATCTTTTCTATAAACAGCAAGTATTGTTTTATTTAACTTTATTAGAACGTCTGAACTCAACTATTTATACCAAAATTATTAGCAGCTTTCATAAAATGCTGTTGCACATACGAGGCAAGTTCGGAAAATAAGAGTCGTTCTGTCATATAAACAATTATATTCGTTAGAATTTATTGACGGTCTTTTTTTCCTTCAAACATACTTTACTTTCCTACAAAGTCGTCGTTTACTTCTGAACACATTTTATGACGTTGTACCAGCCTTTTTAATGCTTTGATTTGAATCAGTAGGAGTTCCTCGTTGTCTTCAATCCTTTTTCGCAACCGTTGTTTTAATTACAGACAAAATTTACTAAGACATCGGAACAGGCACGTCTCAATTTTGTGAACGTTTCGCAGTACACGTCAGCCGTAATTGTTTTCCCACGTTCCATAAAATCAACCAATGCCATGCCCTTTTCGTCCCAGAAAACGGTAAGCTGATTTTTTTACTCGAATAAGGAATCTGCTTGAATTTTCTTCGGTTTTGATGAAGTTCAAGGGTGATACTGCATCAACTATTATTTTGGTTCTGCGTTGGTGTAGGATACCCACGTTTGGTTGCCTATAACAATGAGGAAAAGCAAATCATCCCCATCATTGACAATAGCGTTTAAAAAACATTCGTCCGCTCTTTGTATTGATTAGTAAGCATTTTCCATATCCACTTTGTGCACAATTTGTGATATGTGAGCTTTTCCGTGACAATTTCGTAAATAACACTGCATCCAACATACAGAAATTCATCAGCCAGAGCAGTAATCGTCAATTATTGTTTCGAAAAGTCCGTTTTATATGTAACACCGAGAAAGTGTGTTAAATGGCACACATACTAATCATATACAACCGTATTATTGAATACTTTCAAAACAGAGATGATCTCACCCATTGTGCAAAAGACTTCATTTATTTACTTATTTTTTCCTGAATTATGCTTTGTTCAGTTCCTTATAGTACTAATGAGCAACAAACAGGATGTTCATATTTTTCTTATCTCATCTTGATCTCCTTTCACTTTCAAATCTTGACATTTTAGTTCCTGAAAGGCTTTTATTACAATTTGTTATATAAAATTACTTTCTTTATGAATGTAACTGGAACACATTTGCTTATAGTCTTTAAATCTGCCGAGTTAATTTAAAAAGGGAACGAAACTGAAATTCTAGCTACTAAGCTGATTTGTAAATAATGTACATACTATAGCTTCAGATACTACTAATAATCCTAGAACAGTGTTACACGTGATTTTGTCTGTTGCCTAGACGAACTTGTGAAAATGACGAATAAAATCGGAGATTTTACAAACAAGACAAGAAATTATCAGCATAAGTATTTGTATTTAGAATAATAACTACATTCCTAAATAGATGTTTATTTCTTCAATTTACATTTAAAAGCTCTTCTAATATTACAATCTCTAATAGTATCTGGCGATTTATTGTAATACTTGCTGGCACAATAATATAAATCTACCCCATATTCTGTGAATTGGAATGTGTAAGTTGTTAACGTTCCTTATGTTCATTGGGGTGATATCTATCGTTATGGAAATTCAAATCTCGTGAAGGTATAAAGGTACCATAAAGATAAGATGTTTAACTTTGTATATCAGACAACGTTCCTCGCGACAAATCTTTAATTGCCCCAAAAGACAGTAGCGTACCGCTATCGTGATTTTACACGCGCGAAGTAGAAGAACTACTTACCTTAAACTGGATATGACAAAGACCGCAGAGGCAAGTTTGGTAATGGTAAACAGTGTACTGACAAAGACTAATACTAAACAACTGTGCAGACAGCCTAAAATGGAGAAGGTCAGTCTTCTTGTTTTCTTTAACTATTCGAGCTATTTGATCGACCGAGCCGATGTTAAGAATCCATCTAGATCATCATATTAACTCTTATTTGCCGTATCTATATCAATCGGATGAAAAGTAAAGGACAGCGTACTATCATCCGTGTATGGATGGAAGTCACAATATTGCAAATGGTAACTCACGTAACTGGTATAGGTAACACAAAAGCGACACCGAATCTGAAGTACTGTTCATCGTCGCCAACTGTATTCTACTTACTGGAAAACACTAAATCAACTTACTTGCACAAACAGGACATCCAGCGTAAAGACCATGCCATATGCATTCATGTTAAAATCCTTGGTGAACTCTAAAGTGAACAGCATTACTACCTTCGCCTTACCTATTTTGCACAAGCGCAGCGCAACTATTGCCAGTTTTAAATCCTGATTATTAGGCAGTACACCACATGCATCAACAAATACCAAACTTTTTCTAAACCTTTAACAAGCATAGCAACCTACTCACAGGTTTCAAATCTGCAAAACTGAACATGGGAAGTTACATTTTGGAGGAAGTATCACTTTAACCACTTTCTAGACATTCGAACATGCTGAGTTTACAATGCGAAAGTTAAACAGATAAGCGAATTATTAGACAAGGACATATGTATAATATAGAGTCTATGCGTGCTGGCAGCATTTTATCTAATGCTATTAATTGTTTTGAAAATAACATCGTCAATTACATATTCAAAATTTAAAAAAAAAAGGTTACAAATTAATCTCATCATTAGAAGAATAACGCAACCTCAAACACGAATTATGGCTAGTGTTATATTATCTATCCACTAGGAATTCATGTAAGGCATTAGCATCCGATAATACTGGCAAAATTTTACTAATATTTTCGATATGTTGCCACAGGAGCGCTATTTAAGCAATATTGCCGCTAAATTGATTTCAATAAAATCGATACCGCACACACTCAAATTTGTATTCGAAAATCCCACGTGAAAGCTGAAAAACCGGAATAGAAGAACGATAAACCGAAAAATAAATATTACTGTTTCGTCCACGACAAATGACAATTCGTCTGGAAACCTTACAGCCATCTAGCGACGCCATGGCCCGGTAGAATCTCTAACCCTCGCGTGAAGTCTTCGGCCCCGTTTAAGGGTTTAACAGTGCGATATGACACGCGACGACCGATACAACGATACAAGGTCTTTATGGTGGCGGCGGAGATATCGGTTGGGACTCGGGGGTAAGAGAGCCGTTACGTTTATCCGTTTTGATGGTTTGAATGTGCATGCGACCGAATTTTACGAGTATTACGTCCTCCCGTCTGGCGGTATCCTTTAAACTGATAGTTAAAGGTACGCTTCTATAAAAAAAATACTATATATCTAATGCCAAGTGCGATATCCAGTAAGCTCTATTTCGCGCAATAAAATCCAAAGTAACGCTCTTAGTTTTTCTGTATATCGTAAAGCGCTTTTTTCTAATTAAATTATATATGACTAAAAACGTGTGAAATTTAGACGTATCTTACTAAAAATGTTTAATTCGAAGTAACTTTAAATGACAAAACAAGCTTCTACAACTAAAGTTATTGAATAGTAAGACGTTGCCCGCAGGGAGGAGTTCTACCTCCTTTGCTGCAAGATACAGCAATTGACGAGCAACTAGTCTTGCTAACAAGTAAAGGCTGTTACACTTAAGACTATGCCGATGATATCGTGATACTTATACTGGGAAAACGCGAATATAATTTCAGAACTCATACAAGAAGCCCTATAGGTGCTAAAATGGTGTAACAAGGAAAAGCTTAGAGTTATGATGAAGAATTGCACTAGTACCCTTCACCAGAAGAACAAAGTTTGAAGGACTAAAACCATTACATAATGAAATTGTAGATATCAGCCAGAAAGTCAAATATCTATAAGTAGTGTTAGACTCTAAGCTGATCTGAACGCAACCTCTTGAAAGTAAAATAAATGTGAAAGAGTGCAAATGTTTAGTCAAAATTATACCGGTACATACTTCGATAACCTAAGGTTTCGCAGAAACAGGCGATAAGAAAGCTCCCTAAAAATTTAGAGACTGTCTTGTTTATGTATTGAGACAGTAAAAGGTTACCCAACAGCTGCTGTGGAAGCTGTTGTGTGTTAAATTTATCTCAACATTTATGTCTAGAGGGACACAAGAAATTGAATATACAGGTTGTTATAGGTTAGGAGAATCCAAAACAACATGGAACATGCCAGAATAGATAATCACAAACCGTATTTTTTTATACGGGCAGCGATGTAATAATTCCCTATTCCTTTTCCTTTGGTAAACCCTTAAACTTTCCTATATTTGAATGGGAAAAAGAAGAGACGGGAAAATAATAAATGCAAAGGGCTCAAATCCAGCGGCGTTGGTATATATGAAGAAACTAAAGGGCATAGAATTTATGTGCCTATAAGTCGATATATCTCCGTTTTTAAACTGAAGTTCATGCTTTATCTTTATTTTGCTTCTGAAGAAGTTTATACGGAAGCTTGCGGAACTTGGTAGCTCTGTCACAATAATATCCTACTGATGTCGATTCTGGGGTACAGGGACGTAGCAGACAAGGAAACTTCTGAAATTGCTATCAGTGGACTCGAACTACAGTGTGCGATGCAAGCAGAGCGTGGCCTGCACAGCTATTCTAACTCTATTAGAACCAGGTGGCTGGACAGGGCCATAGCAAACGGATGATAGGAAAACTATCCCATCAATTTACAACTGACATACTAGTATTGAATCGGGTACAATTTAAAGCAGCAGTCTCTACACTACTTCAGGAAACATCTGCACAAAATGGCAATTTTAAAGAAGATCCTACATGTAGACTATGCATTGAAGAAAGGAACGTTATTTTCGAGTTGCAGAATTAAGTTAAAGAAAACATATCGAAGAAAGTTTACTACACAGGCTATCAAACCTAGTTAAACAAACCTGTTTTAGTAAAACGAACCAAATGCTGAAATTATTAGTTACATATTTTATCTTTATAATGTTATCGTATTTCAAAACATAAGACTACACTGAATTCTCCACTAAAGAAAAAGTACTTACTTTTAATTAATGTTCAACTGTATTTCTCCACCATGATTAACAACTTCTTCAATTTAAACAGTTCTATGATAATCAGAATTGATTATCAGTAGTACCGACTTCAGTTCAAACACAGTATATAAGTAGTTACGACGCGGGGTTCAAGTTACATAATAGGTTTTCTAACTTTGCATATTTATATGGGAATGAGGTTTCACGGAAAATATTTTTAATTTTGAAACATCGGTGAGTTCATTTTATCTCCGACCAATACTCTTCGAAAAGCACGTGCGCAATTAAATTTTATACATGCTCATTCTGAATACAATGGAATCGATATCGTTTTGACGTGATCCTTGTTAGCCACTAGGCAGCGGTTTGCCTTTGCTTTTTCGTTTGTTTTCAATTTTATTGCAATAGTCTCGGTTTATTTTTATACCGTTTGTGCGTGTACGCATTACTTCGATTCAGCGTCGGGCGCTTTTCCGATGCCGTCGAAGGGTCCAGATGTTTATAATACGTATCCGAACGACCATATTTGTTTTATATTTATATTCTTAGGCAGTGCTGTTCGACTAGGGCGTTAGGAATCGACGGAGAACGCGATGGCAGGAGAAGGAAAGGGTGGTAAAGTTGAAAAATTCGGCTACTTTTTATTCATGGCACGTCTTGTGCGTGTATCCTCATACAGAAAAGGAGAAAAAGAGGAAAAATAAGATGTATGTGAATCGACTGCAACGGAAAAAGGCGTGATTTTTTACAAAAAAAAGTTGAAATCGATTCTTAACTTCGAATAATAGCGTTTAGCTTGACGCGCTCGAAAGGAGTAGTTTTTATTAGATTTCCTTCCAGTAGCATTTGTCACATTGGTAATATACAGGGTGTCTCATTATCAATATGTTTATTGGAAATTATAATAGATATCAAAAATCTGAAATTTACTGTTGCGATATACAATTATAAATACAAAAACGAAGCGTCACGTGCAGTAAACATTATTAGAACTTCCTAAATAATTCTTCAAAATGAAGATTTCCTTCACGGTAACACAATATTAATATACGCTTTAAGGAAGAACTACAGTCCGATGCACTCAAAATAATGAAATTGGTAGTATTGTGATCAGATTCTTATATCAAACTTGTTGTATTCCACCGGATATAACGCAGTTTTTTCAACACTGCCACAGGATCAGCTATTTTGTATATAATGGCAGCTTTTACGAACAAACGGACTAAGTAGCGATGGCGAGCCCATTAAGTTACGTGGTAGCTAATCTCTTTATGAAGCGATTTCAGAGCCTAGCTATCGAAACAGCGGTGGACAAACCTACGGTTTGGTGGAGGTACATTTGTCGTTTGACCATACGAAAGAGATAAATTGGACCGGTTTCTTAAAAACCTGAACGGAGTACACCCTAATATTCAATTCACGATGGAGCTAAAACACAACGGACTATTACCTTTTCTGGACGTTCTTGTCAAAAGGGACCAAGCATCGGCAACAACCAGTATGTTTAGAAAACCTGCACATATGGACCGTTATCTACACAATAATTCTAACCACCACCCTCGGTAGAAGAATACGGTGGTGCACACGCTAGTCGAACGAGCACGTATGTAGTGAGGAACAATTACAGAAGGAATTCGACCACCTGAGACAAGCGCTGCGGTATAACAGTTATTCTAGAAATATAGTAAAGTAAACCTCAACTCAGAGACAAGAATGATCGGGAAACAAAAACATTGGGCACAGCATACCTACTGTACATAAACAACACTATAGACAGAATAGGACAAGTGCTTAAGCGTTTCAAAATCCAGACGGTTTTCGCTCCAACAAGAAGGAACACGAGAGGAATGTGTGGTTGAAATAAATAGACAAATTAGCCATTGCCGAACATATACACTCGGACCCTAATCATAGGATTAGATTCGAAGATACAAAAGTTCTAATATCAACTAAGAACTACTGTAGCCGATTAAACATATAAGCGATTGAAATATACAAAAACCCTAACAACATCAACAGAGACGTCGTGGTGAAACAACGGCAATAACAAGACACTGACAACGTGCACGAAGCCAGTACCTTTGAAAGAAAAACCGTTACGATTATGACAAACAGCTGTGAAAGTCTGAGATACTATTTCATATCTCCATTGTTAGTCGTCCTCCAAGTACTGCACCTCCAAACACTAAAACCTAACGCTTCTAAACAGCTAGACTCTACCAGATCCGTGAGGCACTAAGAATCAGTCAGTCAATACATTTCATATATATTCGTATCAAAGAAATCGAGACTTCGTGAATATGGCTTTTGGTTAGCCATCTTTCACAGCCCTGAAAGAATTTGAAAATAAATTACCTATTATTGTGCACAGATATGAACAATAGATAACAAACTATTGTTGTTATTGTATATTATTTATCTTGTATTTATAAATTTCCTAAATGTCGCTGGTACACAAGAAATGTTACCACCAATGCACAAGTAACAATTTGATGAAGTTCAGGTTGTCGCCTTAAAATGGTTAAGCAAATCTGTCAAATAAGCGATATCATATTTGGCATCAATGAGTCTAATTTCCACCTAGAAATGCCTATGTGTCTCAGGGAAAGTTGTATGTCTTGCACTTATAAATTAAGAAGTGATTTGAGGCACAATAGCAAATATTTTTACGAAGTGTCAAACAGCATCAAAGCCTGCACATAAAACAAGGCAATTGGGACGTGAATATCACATCATCCTGTAGTGGATCTTGAGCCACCAAGGAATAGAGGAAAATGAGAAGGCTGATAAACTGGTCAAAGAAGTAGCGAACGTGCCTTTCACTAGGACAGAACAATGTCGTGGTATACAAAAAACCACAACCAGCACTGCCCATCAGCACTAACGTTAAGCAATCTTTATAGGATTTAAAATCGGAAACATTTCTTCCGAAATAAATCCGTTTCAGAAAAATTGCAACGTTCTCACCTGCGCTAGCAATTTCACCACATGTATAGTCTGATATTTTTTAAATTGAATCTATTATTGAAATCGATGTTAAAGCGGCTTTTAAACTCGATTCACTGTAAACAGTTTCAAATTAATGGTACTGAAATCTGCATCTCTTTGCCTTTGATGGCATATCCACGTACATATGTCTATAACATCTTGTCATTTATGATTTTTATAGCTGTATTAGATATAATTGCTTTTTCACTGTTGTCTATTTTTTTCACTATTCTGTTTTATTGTACGTACAGTAGATTCTGCTAAATTTTAATTTCTCACAATTTTCATAACTTTTATTCTTTAATTTTTTAATGCCTTCATTTTTAAATCAATTCAAGAAAACTTTTCTCCTTTCCGAAATACAGTGTTTCTTACTCATGTTACTACTTAAAATTACACCAACGTGTAATTTTAATGTGTTGTACCTGCTATGCAACATTTTTTAGTTTTGGAGCTTTCGTAAAATATGCTACGCGAATTTTAACGACGTTTTAAAGTTTATTAACAGTATTATTGTCTTGGAGGATTAATAGTGCAACCCCGATATGCGTCGCAACAAAAATAAAATTAAAAGAAGTCGGAATATATTATTTACCTAACTGGAAAATCCCAAAACTAAAAGAAAAAAATACTAAATTCATGACAATTATGAATCGGCATTCAGGCGTAAATTCCACGGCCATACTTAGCTGAAATTGGACCCAGTAATACCTAAGAAGCCAAAGATTATGTGTGTAATTTGGATATTGCGATATGTATATATAAAAGCAGTGCCTTTGTCGTGGCGAACGTATACGAGCTTTTGCGCCGATAGTATTTTAGTTAAATCGTAAGCACTCTGTGTAACAAGCCGACTCATTGTTTATTAGTTACTTGTGCTATGTTGGGTAAATATGTATGTCCCGTCCACATCCCTCGCCCGCTACTATAAAAAGGTGGATAACCTACGCTAGAATTCGACGGTATTCCGCTCTGGCGCATGCATTGCTAGCATTACAACTACTTATCCTGATTCCATGGAATACGGTAAATCATCCAGAGGATACGCGGTTTTAACAAAATTATCTTAACGGAAAGTATGGTAACATACAAATGTCAGCGGAAACCACGTTGATAAAAAATTGTTTGTCCCTAACGTACGATAAAGTTATAACTTCAACTGTCAATAGCATAAACGATAAACATATTTGGATTTCGTTGAATGAAACTGCTATAATGTAGCATTATATACAGAGTGTTGAGCTTATAACGAATTGCTGCGTCTGATTTCGAATTGCATTTTTCATCTAAGTCTGGTCCTGGAATGTAGCCCTGAATGCCGATCCTTAATGATAATAAGCAAACCAAAATCTTTGAAAAATTACTTTTATTTACACGCGAATTGTGGAACCGCTAATTTGGTGTATGCTTAGTATTAGGTTTCATATTTGGGAAATGCTTATTTGCGAAAAGTTAACATTACCGTTGATTTAAATTTTCTGTTATTTATATTTAGTACTATAGAGTAGGTTCTCACACGTGTCATGTATGCACATATATACACATATACCTATATAAATGATGAAATCCACGATCGTAAGTGTTACGCTAGTCCATGATTGCTAGTTGTATATAGCGAAGACAGCTAAAATAATGCGCGGGAACTTGAAAGGCACGTTATAGTATGTAGTATATAGTTATGTATACTATGCACACTATATATCTTGTTGCTATTACAAAATTCTAGTACGTCATTTATATTCAAAACGAAGCAAATATAGGAATCAAGATACTTTACCCACAATCACCAGGCGATAAATCTGTGAATACAAGTACCCAGATTACCATAATCATAATCATCAGCTACTAAATGCCTTCATACGTAGACAATTTTATGTAGTACAACTTGAAGTACTACTAGGCGACAAGGGTAATTAGTTTCGCCGTCGTTGAGCGTACGCTGGAGCAGAAATCTTTATATAAATATTTTGAATCGAGCATCGCGATATGCAGATCGCTCCGGAAGAATAATAAAATTAACATACGAAACAACCACGGCGCTGAACGGATTCCTTTGTACTAGCGTTATTACGAATTCACGTTCGCTAAAGTGGAAGCATATCTTCACTCTAAGCAGTCGCAATGTTTCTGTACCAGTGACAGGAGTAATATGCTCACTTTAAAAATGACGTGCATAGATATATCGTTTTATAAAAGAGAAATCCCGTTCTTCACGTTTTCACCAAGATGTGCTATATATTAAATTCCGTTTCATTCAAAAAGTATCCAAATGCTAAATAATTTTGTAAGAAATAAATTGAATTAAAAAACCAAAACGGTGAAGTCCTTAGTGATGCTACAAACTTAGTTTATTTCAATTATTGATAATAATTGATTTATCGTTACTTTATATCCTACGAAAAACAGCGAATATTATAGCGACCAAAATCAAAGTAAATAGAAGATATAACTACTATTGTGGCTTTTCTCATTTGCAAAATTGCATTAAAATAGTGACAGAATAGTTATTTCAAATAAAATATTTGAAAATATAATTACGTTGCATATTTTTTTTGAAACAAAGAATTCAAATATATCTATAGATGACCTGCATTTTTAAACAATAATTTGTTGCACATATTTCCGCAGTAAACAATGGTAAACACTTATTTTTTACTGTATGTCATTGTCTGTTTGCAACAGAACTACAAAAACTAGTTATGTTCGTTCTGATACAACTTTGTTCCCAAAACCGTAATCGGGGTTGGTAACCACTAGTTTAACGACAAGCATATTGTCCTAATCCATATGCTACTCTGTGTGGTAATTCCGTATCATTCTTTACTTTATGCACTTGTTCAATAGAGCTCAAGTGGCGTCATATAATGGTTCGACGTCTTCCTCGCGTTTTTCAAGGTAATATTCTTGGTCCTATATTGTATGCTATTTATACATCTAATATTGTAAACTGTTGGAAACGTTGTAAATACCATCTTTATGCTGATGATACTTAAATTTATTATCCTTACAATGGTGACGAAGCACGAGGGGCTGTTTCTAATATAAATAGTGGTCTTCAAATGGTTGTTGACATATCAATTGCTTCGTATCAATACAAAAAAAACTTCTGTTTTGCATTTTAAATGAAATTATTTCTGTATTACCTTGTACGCGTAATTTAGGACTTTATTTAGATATCAAACTCCGTCTCAAAGGACATATATCTCATTTATTGAGACTTGGTTACTACTAAAAATTTTATGTGGCCCCAAAGAATATTTAGATATAAATTTAAGGAAAACACTATGTGATCTCTTGCGTTATCAAGGTTTAATTTTTGCGTAGGTGCTTACTACAACTGCTTGGATAGTGGTAGTAGAGCTAGAATTCAACGACTGGAAAATTCTTGCTTAAGATTTATTTACGATATTCGTCATTTCCAAGGAATACCTCACATTATGAGATGAGCAGGTTGGTTGTGCATGTCACTTAGATCTTAGTCGTATTCTATTACTTTTTATTACAAATTAATTTGTTATAAAAATCCTAGCTGTCTCTACCGTAAGATTCTATTTAGAACAGATGTTCATAATATTAATTAAGAACTTGTTAAATACCTTAATGGGAGCTTCGTATCTTAAGGGTAACATTATCTGCCCTTCACCTGCATAAACGCTACTCCCTGTACACATACTTAGCATTTTCTTTAGCATTTACTTCTTTATTTATTATTTTTCATTCCCATGCGATCCTGAACCTATTGGCACAATTCGATCAACGTTTACCTTTTGCTTTGGCTTTTGTGCTAATGAACCGAATATTATTATTAGTATTGCTGCATTTTCTCTCTAAACTCCGACTTATACCTGTTTTTGTAAATTTATTGGAGAACATACATCAATATTTATTAAATGATTAATCCAAAATTCCGATATGACACATATGTACATGTAGATGCATTCAACAATCTCAAAAATGTTGCAATAATGTTTTATGAATTCATCCAGGTTCAAGTAGAGTACGTTGAATCCATAACACGCATGTATGACTCTAAGTGGGATAATATTGCTTTTAAAACAAGCAAATATGCAGATTCGATTTTACGTAATAGGGTTATTCCTTGCAAAAAAGATTACTCAGAGATAAAAGATTTCAGAGAAAGTAGATCCTTCACTACTACTTTTGCATATTGAAAAACAAATCAATTTGAAGGGAAACATTCTTCTTCTTTCAGCAAAATAAAATCTCTTTTGCTTTATTAAAATTTCTTTAAAGCAAATAAGTATCACTTTTGGATAGAAAGTTTTTTAAAACAAATGAGATTTTGGATACTATTAAATGGAATGTTACAAACATCCATCATAAATATTAAATCGATTACAAATTCATCATCATCTACAGATTTGTATTCTTTAGTCGATTGTTAAAGTTCTCGCCTTTTAAGTATGCTCAGTAAATGTCTTTATTCGTATAACGCACCACACCCCTCTACACGCCCGTGGTCTGGCACCGTCTTTGCGAACCTTATTGGTCACGGCAGTAGATACACTGCTGAACTAATACCCTAAACAACAACTCTATTATTCATTACATATTTACGTCGTTTGTGAGGTACTTTACATTTTTTGTAATAATGTATGTAATTACCGCTATGGATCCTATGTTTGGTAAAAGAAGGCAAGGTATTTTCTTCCAAAGGTTATATATTTGGTGTATGGTTCTTAATATACGTACAAGTTTCTTTCAAACATCTCCTCTACTTTCCTTCGCATATGCATGTTACCAAGAACAGTATTTCATCAGTTCCCATGGTACATAAGGAAATTAGCTAGAGAAATTAAGATTTATCACTTAAAAAGGCCCAAATACAAACCAAAAGGTATTTCCAGAATTCATTTTCTTATCCTGTAATAGGCAAAAAATACCTCATAATACCTTTAATTTTATTCTTAGATTACAACGTGATTTTCATTAAAGAGAACTAAATTTGGAAGCCATTCATAACGAATTTCTAATAAAAAACTCTTAACTGCCGTTATATTTTTGTTATAACATTAAAATAGGATCTTTCTCAACACTAGCTCAATTCTCCGAATATCCTTTTTTCCATTATTAACTTGTTATTACATTACCCTAAAGAAGAAGATATACCGCAAGTTGTGTAAATTTCCGCCAACCTTCTACTGGTATTGCCTAAAATAATAATTTATTTCAGAAACGAAAAGAATATATTTACATAAGATATCCGTCGACATGCACACATGAAAAAATGACTGGCAAAGGTATCATCGTTCAATTTCGTGACTCCAACCGTACTAACCCACTTTACTCATGGTCTTGTCCCGTTCCTTGTCCTTTCATTTTCCCTTTCCGTGTTCCTTTCATGTCACCGTAGCGCTTTCTAAGAACCGTCAGCTTCATTTTTACTGCTCCTCAAATCTCTAGACAGGATGAAATATTAAATTGAGTGAAAGTGCCTTTTCTCCGGCAAAATAATGAATAAACTAACCGAGATGGGTTCTAGGATTTTTATTAAAAACTTCCTGTTTTGTTGTTGTCGGGTGTTGGCTGCTGTTATTGTAGACAGGTAGGCGACATATGAGAAAATCTGACCGGATGACAAGTGAATGGAATAAAAAATGGTAGGAAAGTCGACAAACAAATTGAATAACGTTCCACCGTTTACTTTTTTATTAACTCCTCTCTGATTGTCTGACAATAACCAAAAAAGGTATTCTAGAAATCGATACTATACCGTTCATTAATAATGTACTAAGTAATAATATTCCAGTAGTATTTGAATACTAAATAGACCTTTGGAGCTTTAATTTCAAAGATTCACAGCATTGACCAGAACATCGTACAGAGTTCCGTAAATTTATGAAAAATATCTCCTACTTTAATATTTACGAAGACATAACGAAGTCTTATTAGTATTTAAATAAATTAAAAGGTACAAACAATTTAAAGAACCAAAAAGCATAGGCCGCTGCATCCCGAGACACGGCGAACAATTTCATAGAGAGATTATATTAAATATTGTGCAATTTTGTAATTTTAATTCCATTTTCGACTCAATGAGATAGGAAGCAACTTCTAACGAAGTGACTAATAATTTATTTAGCGATGGCGACAACTGTTTGCCTCCACAAATGGTTATTAAAAAACATTTTGCAGTAATTAATTTTCTCAGTTTTTTCCAATTTTGAAATCGAAAAGTATACCTATTAGAACATGGCATGGAATATATATATATATATATATTTATGTATACCACTCGCATAGAACACGCTGCTGAACTTAGACACTAGTGAACCATACGCGTTTTCCTCTAAATATCGGCATATTACTGCGGCAGGAAAACAACAGTTAAGTAAAACACAAAGGTTTCTTTCCTCACTCAATGGCGAATGCACAAGCGTTATAACTCGGTCGGCCGATGCCCCTTGTAATTAGCAAAAGCTGTTAGGGAATGCGTAGCCATGGATTCATTATTATTATAACTAGAATTCAAATTGTTATACTGAAGAGGTGTTGAACTTATATTTTTTATCTTCAATTTGCGCTTCTTATACGGTTTGATTTAATTCATTTAGGCCTCTGGAAATCGAGAATAGAATAAGATAGAGTAACTACATAATACGAAAAATAAGATAACTACAAATAATAACAATAACAACAGTAACACTATATAATAAATAAAAGTAAGTCATATAAGCTATATAATATAATAACATAACGGATTTGGAGGTAATATTTTTACTGTGACAATTAATGTTTCAAAATTTATCTGAAACAAATTTACCAATTTTACCTGCTACTGTTTATAATAAAGTTCTACAATAGAGATTGGCTCCAATAAAGGCATTTGAGAAGTTATTTTTTATTTGAGCTATTGCACCCCAGCATTTCTAGATTCTTTTATTAATTATGCTAGATACGTCTTACCACGTACTCCATAGGGTAATTACCGATTCAGAAGAAAGGGGAATGTTATGTATATATTTCGACGTGGTGCTCTGATAAATATTTTGCGTACATAATTAAAACTTGCATCTACCTAATGGAATAATATGAATAAGATTTTTATATAAAAAAGATAAATTTATCACTGCATGGATCGTGTATGCTGCTGCATCGAGATAATCAAACAAAAAATGTTGTCAGTTGTCAGTATATTTAGAGCAAAAAACATCATTAAGCTTTCATTAGTAAAATGATCAGTTAATTTTTTCCAATCAAAATAGATTTTGGTGAAATTATTGATTTAGAACACCAACTACAATTGTTTTCGATATACTTTCGTGGAATATATTTTTGTTCCAAAGCATTTCTAAAAATTGTCTCAATCTATGGTTTGCTATCTTATTGAGGGGCGTTTCACTTAACCGTAAATTAAAATACTCTTGATTGCATAACTTCGATGACGCCGACTAAAGACATTATTGTAAAGAACCTGCGGTATCTTATTTTTCTTACTCCCTCGCATCCTCTTTTACATTTCCCAGTAATGGTGCACTAATCTACTTCTTACAGCTTACCTTAACGAATAAATGTTATTTAGTGTAATATTCTAATTAATTACCATATCTGGCTTTAGGAAACGGTAAAAATGTTCAAATAAACTATAAGTTAATGCCATTTTGGGTTTTTATTAAACAAGCAAACGTTTTATTTAACTTTGCTCTCAAATTGTACTCCTCCAAACTTCTTGTGGTAATATTCGAAATACGTGAATTTCTTCGAACTTCATCTGTGAAAATAGTAAATTTCTCTTAATGCATCAAAACTAAAACACAAATACTAAATATATGTACAGCACCTTAATTTTATGCAAAATAATGATAATTTTGTGCTGTTAATCTCGTTGTTTCACTGTAATTCGAACAAATTCCAAATATTAGATTTATATTCTTGATAACAAGAAATATTTTTTAATCAAGCGCTTCTTCCTGCAAGATACGTTTTACATCTATAAATACTAAATCGATCGAGTTTAACTCTTATATATTTTAGCTTGTTAATCCCATATGGAAAGGGATGTACATGATAGAATACACAGATATTCTTCAAAGGGCTCAGTAGAAACTTAATAAAAGCTGGCTGCATATATCCCTTTGAGTTCATTTCCTGCAACGCACACGCTGTACAGGATTATCGTCAGCCTTTTTAATAATGCTGTCTGACAGTATTGTGCGATCATTATTCGGGGCACGTTTATTGGTCAATCGGGGTGGCAGTAGTAGAACGTGTCCGACTCGCTTTCCTCATCACCGGTAGCTTTACGTTCGACCCAAATTTGATTCTCAGTGATAATTTCATTTGCAGTCATCGGTGAAACAAATAAAAAACGGATATGGGTACTGTAGATCGTTCCTGATGTATATTTTACAAAAGACAAGGCAGAAGGAAAATACAACAAAGATCATCGTTGAAAGGAAAAAGGCTTTGTTCGGAAAGAAGAAGTAGAGGTACATGCCCTGAATATAAATAATTTGGTTTATTTTCTCTATCTGCCGTAAAGAAAAGAACTGAAGCGTGTTTTATTTTTACATTTATGAACTTCCCTTTTCGTAATTTCTTCTTTCCTTTTATTTCGCAGAGTTATTTATAAATATAATATTGCTTATAATATCATGTAATTCTGTAATTCGTCTAATTGTATTGATTGGAAAATATTATTAAATATATTAAGGAAGACCATTATCATCATTCGTATTCGGTGTAAGTTCTTGTGTTAGTAACATTTAAATAATATAAACTTACAACCTGGAAATTCAGAATTTGATGAAGCTTGGGTAATTTGTAGGCCGCATTGGACAATGTGAAATACCACTTTCCACTTCTGCCAAAAGAAAATGGTTTTTGAGAGGAAAATCGGTATTTGGAAATCGTGGTTTTATCAGTATTTCATTATTTCCTATTAGATGACTATCGATACATTTTGCATCTTTCAACGGCTATCGAAATTCACTAAAAGCTGATGCAATTAACGCTTAAACGGCGTCATCTCCAGGCCCCATCTCTAGAGCTGTACATCTGTTTCTGTGATTATTTCCCTTACGAATACCATTACACATCTGCCACTACTCATTTATTTCTTTATTGATACCGCAAACTAGTCATAAATTTGTACAGACCATTTCTCAAATTATATAATCCATATTACATGACTAATCATGTCATCATGTGAATGTTCATGTCACATGTTTCATACGACGCAGTGATTCTCATTGTACAAAGAAGAGAACACCTGACATATATTTATTCATAAAATCTCGCTAAGCATCTTATTAATACATGCAACTGATATTACTATACAACTTGTAATACCTCCTTTGTCTTAGTTACATACTAGCAAGTATGTTGTTAAACTCTTGTAGAGAATCAATGGAAACATTCCATATGTCTTGTAGCATTATCTACATCTCATTTCATTAAAGACCCGTTAACTTTTTATGAACAGAAACGCACTGTAATATGGAAACCTAAACTTTGTTCATCGTCCAGCGGTAGTATAAAATTATCAATAATAAGTCTTGAGTCAACTTGTTCTTCTAAAATGCGTTTCAATGTTTGAGGTGTTAATTTAAAATCTGTCTTACTGAAATACCTGATTTCCGTAAAAGTAATACACCACAATATTTAGTTATAGGCACAAATGCGAAGCATGCCTGCAAGTGATCCACAACGCCTACTTTCAGTTATTGCTGCTCCACTGCTCAAGAAATCTTTTGCATCACTTTACAGCTTCTTCTCAAAAGCAGCTTTCATAATTCGGCTGCTTTCAACGATTTTGAAGTATACCCAATTTTACCGATTTCGTGTTTGAAGTTCACTAGTTAGATCCGCTCCACCTCTCACACAAGCTCGTAGTACAAGTATCTTTAGACACTAGTCACCAGTTAGACTCAAATTTCTTCGTTGCACTGACTCTGATCTATCCACTGATTTTTCTAAATACGTGTCACAATCACATCTTCCTCGAGTACTTGCTTTATTCTAACGGCAAATCATAATAAAAATTGAAACAATCTACAGTTTTAACATGACAATGAATACTTTTTTAAAAAGACACTAGAGGGATAACATTTTTGCTTGCAAAAACGGCTTCTGTTTAAAATTTGCCATTACGTGTTTTAGAAAAACTTATCTTCATATCCTCCCAAGTTTAAACACTTTATAGACTGTTACATGTTAATAGTCCCAATAACAAGAAAGAAGTGGGTACCGCAAAGTTCATTCTTCAATTAAAAAAAATCTGCGATTCAATCAATTCACATCACAATAAACGTGAAAATATATAACATAATACAGATATATGATAAAAATGCACATAATTGGCACAAAAGAACAGGACCTATTTAAAAATCATATTCACTTGTAGATGTACCGGTGCAAATAATTAAAGAGATGGAAGTTAATATAAGTATTGAACATTAAATTTATTGATTCCTTTTCTCTCTCATGCGTCAATTTTCATGCTAATGTTTTTCTTCTTTCGTTTAAGAAAATATAGCGACTAAAAATTCTTAAAGAATAAGTTGATGAAAGCCCAAAAGCAACTATCCAATTGCAAGCGCTATTTCAAAAATTTATTAAAAAAATTTTAATTATAGGTAAATATAATAAAGGGTGACACTGAATATGAATAAAGTGGAGGGTATAATCAATGGCCTAAATGAATCCCTATATAATGCATTTTAGTAGCAGTCGAAACTACAAGTTTTATTAATTTAGTTAACCTATATGTATTGAATAATTTAATAATGTGTGATGAGGCGCCTTTCCGCATATCAGAAGCTGTAAATAGAAACCATTTTCGGTACTGGGAAACCGAACAACCTCAACAAGTTCACGAACAATCTCTGCATTCCAAAAAAGTTACCGTGTGGTGCGGTGTAGCTGCAGTACAGTGATTTTAACTTCTCAACGGTATTTGGAAGTGCTCCAAAATGTTCTACCTGCTGAATTTGGGCAACGAATTGGGATAGAGACATGGATTTAAATTCACCGCCAAGGTAACCAGATTTGATCAGTCTTAGTTTTTCTATAGAGTTATTTAACGGTTAAAGTTTTCCAAAATATTCCTCGGATGCGACAAGCTTTAAAGGCTAACACTAATCAAGAAATTAGAGCGACAAATCAGGAAGTGGCGCAACGAGTTACAACGGGTTTTCAGTCACGATTTCATAAATGTTTAGAAAAGCATTGTGGCTATTTAACACATGTTATTTTCAAAAAATAATTTTTGTTGTTAAACTGCATTATACGTGCAATAAAGATGTATTTTTTTGACCTGGATCGTTTTGTTTGTATGTCCGTAATGACTATCCAAACAATGTCAAAATCCATTGCGCCACCTATAGATACTCAAATACTCAGAGAAATAAAGTAATCGTAAAAAATCTCTATATTTAATTAAAAAGCTTCTTGAAGAAAATAAAATTCAGCGCGATTGAAAAATCGAAACAACGCGAATTCGTAAGATATCGACAAAAAAGTAAGATGCGCGTTTAAGAATGAGGACTCGATCAAATGGAAGCAGTACGGGGAGACGAGGAATGTGCACAAAAGACTGCGAGAGAAAAATAAAAATAGTGTATATGTACCGATGAAGCAAGATAGAGACATTGAATTAACGTCAGTCGGTTGTTTTGTTTTCATCCATCTTTGCCCTCTTCGTTCTTCTCAGTGCGTTTATGGATACAATTCAAAGCACCAATTCGGAAAATAAAACGCCCAGGAAAAAGTAAATTGAAATTTCTTTAAAAGCCTGCGAATTAATACGGTATCGTTAGAATGATTTCCTTTGCACGGATAACTTTAAAGACGAATTACGATGGAGATAGATTCGATGAAATATTATAGAAAGGATATGGTACATATTTTGTGCATTTTTTTTCTTATCCCACATTAGTACTCAATTCAAGAAATATGTTATTTTTAAAGATTGTGCACTTATTTTATTCTGTTTCCATCTTTCTCCCGCGCATTCATTTGGAAAATGTAAAAAAGAAGAACTAAGGTAGCTTATGTATATACAGTTTGACCTCATTCATGGACTATCGATGAAATTCACAAATGGATGGAAAAACAAAAGAGAAAGAAAGTGTTAAACGCTAATGCGTAGAAAACTATATTTAGATGCAGTTAACAGTCTACATAAAGGTTCTGTACAGAGCACAGGAGCACCATATTATAATCGTGTACCCCATAAGCATAACACATGACACTAAAGCATTATAGGTAAAAGCAACATAATTGATATGGAAAAATTAAAGCATGGTATTAGAAAAATCATATATTAAAGAAAAAATTGAATAAGAAAATTAGTATTTCAGATTTCCAAAATAAATCCATTTTTCGTCACCCGTCGCAATTTGATACAAAAATGATTTCTTTTCGTGGCGCTGAAGAAACATTCTACAGGTGACTGCGGTTTTCTATTTGACGACCATTCAAATCGTGTGGGGGCCATTTCGTAAACGTCTGCTGATTATTTCTTGTGACACATATACTGCTTCTGCTAATTGTCGTTGAAATCACCACTTTGAAATCGTCGAAGCTATGTTTCACATGTTCTAATCAATCGAACGTGTTCACCATATGTTTCTACCAGTAAACGATGACTTTCAACAGCATTTTTTTTTATTAAATAAGGAAAGTAATGTGTGCCGCAAATATTGTTTTTCGGGCACAAAACTAGACATAGAACGATAAAGCATAAACGCTAGTTTTTGTCGGACTCAACTTGTGTGTGTTTGTACATAATTTAAATGACAGACGAACAAACAGATGTCTGTATCAAAGTAATACGTTGCTGACGCCATCCCTTAGCTAAACCGGAAAAACTTATCCATATACCTGGTAAACACAATAAAAGAATAAATAAATATGACAACTTGCTTCGTCATATTTATAACAAGAACGCTATAAATATAGTACAAAAAAGAAATAGGTTACAATAGTAGTTGTAACAACGTCGGATCCATCATTGCAAAATGTAACAGTAGCAACACGTGTTCCACCTTTTTAAATCGCTCCTTGTCACATTAAACTTAGCTGATTATGATTAGTCTAAAAGTGTTGACGGCCCATATCAATCAGATATGTACATATACTTATATCCTTAACTAAAAAATTGTATTTCGTAAACTAACGATTAAGAGGTAAGTTATATATACATATACATATGTACATCTAGTAAAGTACATAATTATGCATATTCGCAGATTTAGTCTACCTCCACCCTAATTTATAATTAATACTGATTACTAAGAAATTCATCATACTCGAGCTTCTGATACTAATACCGAATTAATAGATTTTCCTCTTAAATAGCTACCCAAAATTAAATGTTCCGGATTTTGATTGGCCGTTGTTAGCGTGATATCGAGCAGGCGACTAATCGAACTGTCACCGATACCGGATGGTTCATTAAAAAAGCACGGGCGTAACGCTAACGGTATACCTCCGGTAGACCGGCCGAAGCCGAACAACGAAGCCACCCATGCGTATTGACGGCTCAGCTAATTTGCGATCGGCTTTTGTTTCAGGTATATCTCGTATCTTAACGAGTATAGTTGGTTGGTGATGGACAGCGATATTCCGCGGCCTATCGTTGTATTGTTACAAACACCGTACCTCCGTTTGCGTCGCCATCGGCTGCTATAGCATGTGTAGGGAGCAGTAGGCTGCTGGATATTTTATAGCCGCGCTCGTCGATAATTATTGGTAGGCGCCATCGGTTATTCCAATACACGCGGCCGAACCATTGGAGTGGAGCTTCCTCCACCCGATGGCGACGAATGTGTGAGTTAATGCAACTGCAATTGCACAGATTGCGTCGATAATGCATGGCCAGGACTGATTTACTGCGGTTGGAGCACTTGTATGCGGTCGGTACCCGTTGCGAACCCACCGTTGTCGATTTTCGGCTCATTTTCATTAGAATCCGCTCATATGCTTTTAATTTTGACTTTTAAAGAGGTAATCCGGTTTATGCACATGTTACTTCTCGCTTTTATTAAAGACGAAACGAGTTGTAGCATATCTACACTTAAAATACTCAGTAGTATGTATACTAAATACCAAAACTAAGAAGTATCCTTCAACGTTCCTTAGTTTAGAAGCTATACTAACTAACTGTGAATGTGAACTGTAAAAGTTACATGTTTTGTTTACAGCTCTCTAGACACCTAATATTCTCCAATAGCTATCAGAAAGAAATCACATAATTAAGATCTCAATTTCTTGTAGGAGAAAGTGTGCGATATCCTCGTTTTAACCATGCATTGGGATATAGTATCTGGGTAATGGTAATGAACGGAAAGTCATTTGTTCATAAGCTGTAAATATTCAATGATATCCAAAAAGTAATCAAAATTACGATGCAAAAACTCTACGTATAGCTCTTCTGTTATTGAGCCATTAAAGCAGTTCCTCACACTTAAACAAATAAAATCTATGATTTCTTCTGACGATCAAAATCTGTAAACAACCAGAAATTATCATTAAAATCACTGAACAACTAAAAAAATAATTGAATAGGTACGTTACATCTTATATGTATCGCTAGGCATGTTTAGAAGGCAGATCTTGCGAATCTTGAATTATGACAGGGTTAGAGAACACAAACTTCAAAGAATAATTCGGAAACAGTTGCTGAAATCTGCCTTCACTACTATATTCTCCATTTACCCTCTTTCCCTCCTTAGAAAAATTCATGTGTATGTTGTCAAGATTAAAAAGGAAATAAATAGTGATTACGCTTAAAATTTATCATTGATGAAATTACTGAACTACTTCCTGAACATAAATTTAAAGTAAATCATTGCTTTTATTTCCTTCACTTGATTTACCATGAAAGCCACCACTGTTTCAGTTAGGAAATATCTACAATTTCAACAACTATCTGGAATGAATAAGGAAATGTTTTTCATTATAGCCATACGTCCAATCACACCAATCAATTGAGATTTTAGGTTGTGCCTTACCCACTTTATTCGCTAAATAACCCATTTATTTCCCAAACTCAAACTGTTCCTAGCTTTAAAGAGATTTCGACCTGGTGAAGAACTTAGGAAAAAAGTTAACTTTGTTTTAAATAAACGTCAATATCACCAATACATCTTATATATTAACGCCTACTCTCCTTATAGTTTGAATATCGTTCGATACACAGTGATACAGATTCTCCGCAATTTCTGTCTAGAGCACGAACTCTTACCTCCGTCATTCGGATACTTTTCATATTCCATTTTATCGTATTAAATGAATCAATAAATAAGTGGAAATGTACAATTTTATAATTACTTAGCATCTTAGACTTAGTAAAATTATACTGATAAACATAGCTGAACTAATCATTTTACCACAGTTGATACTCATTTTAAGCATTCTCACTCTGAATTATGACGAGGCGGGAACAGATTGTAGTCAGCGGGTAGAACACCCGCGGGCATGTACTAGTAACTGTTATCTCTTGCTCGCTTGGTTGCCTTGGCGCGTACAAAGCAGCTTCCGCTTGTTCCTAGTATATATCAGACTTAAAACTGTAAGTCCCAATATTGTATACAACGAGTACGGTAATAAAACCGGGTCGCTACTTGACAGTCATTAACACGAGCATATAAGCTAACTTTCTCGGCTGCTGCGCTAAAAGGAAGAAGGCATACTGTTTCCGAAGCATCTTGAAGAAGAAAAGTTTGCGATCCCGTATCGAAACTTTAAGCCGGTTAATGTTATTATTGACTTTGGATTTACGGAGCGTAGATAATGGATGATACGGCTAGTTGTAAAGTGAATGACAGCCGTGAAGGAACAGGAAAATGAGAGCAGGAGAAGTACAGAACGGGAGAGTAGGTCTACTTACGGCTTCTTATTTCTTCTGAACTATGTTCGATGAATGCTCCATCACGAACGAACTAGCACTTCCTCCTATCGTCGCATTGTGTTCCTACGTGGAAAGGAAAACTTTGCACCGCAAAATATTTTATTGAGTTTGTGTTTGTCGCAGCAACGACGATATCGTTCCCGTAATATTTATAGGTTTGCCGAGGTATATGTATAAGAGAAGTTCAGTTACAATCTGTGTAGTTCCGTAGGTACAATATATCGGTACAGAAAAATAATTTTCTAATTGAATCCAATGCTCCTTTCTTATTAAAGTGCTCCAGGGCGTATAAAGTTACTAACTAAGAAGAGGTATTTCGTGTCCTCCAGATCTTGGAAAGTGACAAGGATTTTGTACGAAACTTTGTACGTGAATTTTTAATTAAATTCGTGTTATTTGAACATTCTTTATACATAACGGAATTCCATATTTTAATGTTAACATAATGTTGTGCGAGTACTAAAGATTTTAAAAATCACGTTCGACTGGTCTTCTCCGTTATGTCATAATTATTGACATAACGGAGAAGACCAGTCAAATAAAATAGAAAACATTCACTTTAAATATAAAATTCATAATGCCTTTTCATCAAAAAATGCTAAATCTGTATGTGAGGCAGCCACACTTATTCTGCGTTTCAACATGGATACTCACAATTTAGTTATTCACCGAGCATTGATTTATTTTGATTGGCTGCACTAAACCGAATAGTGACAGATAGTATCCAATAAAAAATATTTATTGTTCTAATGGGTTATTCGACCTATTGTTTACGAATTCCCTTATACTTCAAAAATATTATTATCCCTTTCTGAGTTCTTCATTACGCAAAATAATAACCTTCCGCGCGCAGTACATTAAAAATATCCTTATTCCGTTTATTTAATTCCCAACAGTATAAGGATTAGCTACTGCATTAACTATATTACGTTTATTGTCTGCATTTAAACAAATTTGAGCACTTTTAATTTCATCTGGCAGTGTTTCTATAATAAATATCCGCATTTGTTTTACTTACTTACTAAAAAGTCGTTATCCAATAGCGGGAATTTATTACTATTTTTATTATTATTATTATTTCAAGAGCAGTATACATAGAAAAATACAAATGCACGTGCCTAAAGCAAGTCAAGAGAAAAAGAAATATATCCATTATATATAAAAAATTAAATAAACAATAAACAAATGT
Organism: Trypoxylus dichotomus; assembly: GCA_023509865.1. NCBI lineage: Eukaryota > Metazoa > Arthropoda > Insecta > Coleoptera > Scarabaeidae > Trypoxylus > Trypoxylus dichotomus. Next base: position 36,882,531 of record CM042074.1, on the reverse strand, counting down.
GATATCGGCCAACAGCCGTTTTTCTTTTTTTTGTTAAGAAGGGTGGAAAATCTCTCACGTGTACCAGGGCACTCAGTTAGTGACAAAGCACGAGAATACATGAACACCTAGAAACGAGTTCTACAAAATGTATAAATTCATCGATGCTGTACTAATTAATTTACCCCTTTTTCAAATGTCTATTTATATACTTTAGAAGTGTAGGTAAACTATTAAACAGGATATAACCCCTATAATGGAGGCTGGTTTGATAAAGGCTAGTATTATGCTGTAATGATAATAATTGATTTAAAATCTAGTATTAAAATTACGTTCAACATTGATTTTACCAAAACTGTTATAATATTTGTAAACAGCTCATACAACGTGTAGGGTATAAATACTATAGAAAGTTAGTAACTTGTACTGATTAAATATAGGTTTACATGATTCGGTCAATTTTCATCTGAATATTTTGCGTGGAATCTTTTGCATTAAAAATATTCTACGTGCATGCAATGTAAACTCCCAGTGCACTACGCCATACCAAACAAGAGACAAAAAATTAGCATTAAAACTTAGCTTTTTGGGTTGAAACCGCGTCGTAATTCCAAGAATCTGCCAACGTTTTGCTTGCAGTTGCACGGAGCAACCTAGAACAAGCTCCGTGCCACGAAGAAAGAAACGTCGGCATTTCAGCCTAGAAACCTAACTTCTTTAAAAGAAAACAACGACCGTGCAAGTCTAAAACAACATAAAATGTTTTAATTTATTAATCTAGGGATGGTATTTTCCATTATTTCGCAATTAGAGCCAATCTACGCATTTCCAAATAAGACGGTAAGCAACTACTAGTTAAATATTTTTAATTGGCACAAGTAAACAATTTAGTTGCATTGATTGTTTTTTATTTCCCGATTTACTACTTGACACTTAGCATCCGATATTTTGGGATTATATTTCTTTGTAAAAATGCAAAATCTAAACAGTTTATTAGAAAATGATAGAATATACTTGTTTATAAAAGGCATCCGAATAAGTTGTACATCTAGTAGTCTATTCTAATAAAAACTTTTCTCATAACTTGTACCATTTTCAGTTGCATTAGTTGTCAATTCGACAGAGTACTTGTTAAATAACTTACACCAGACAAAATTCGTATTAAGAGTTTCAGTAAATATGACATAATTATAATTTCAAAGGCTACTTTCAAGTAAAATTTACTTGAACGCATACTACACGATATATCTCAAATGGACTGATATTTACTTCTATTACAGAGATGTCCTGCAGTGTTAATTTTAATGAAACATATCTGCAGATTCTTTTATAAACGAGCGTTCTATGCCTACTATGTTAAAATCACGATGCATATTAGACCATATTAAAGGCATTAAAGCGTTTTTTTTAAGGAGGGGCGTATCTACAAAGCGATCGGCTGTGTTAAATTAAAAGGACGTATATGATTATGTCAGTTGGAAAGATTATATCTGTACACCATATAAGAGCAAAATGGCGTCTCTTGAGATTTAATATACAGTCACGCGTTTTCCTCTTAACGTTTCATATACGCTAACTGCGTTATTGGAGATATTTGAGGTAATGATTGTATCAATTTAAGTCTATCATGTGCATCTGAATGGATAACAATTGACAAAGAAAAGCAATTAGTGTACTTAGTTAATTAGTTTAAACGCGTAAGTAAATTCAATGTCATCGACTCGAAATAGTCAAATGATTCAGTTGAAAAATGTGGTAAGCGAAATATAAAAGTAAAACCATGTCTGTAAGAGTACTTTCACGAAAGGTTATTATATTATTCTTGCTCACAGATATTGAAAACATCATACTAACATGACTTTAGTATATTCTGTTTAAAGAATACAAAGACACATTTTTGAACGAACCTCCAATCCAAATTGTATGCTCAAAATTTTGAATGTGAAACTTTTACAAGAGAAAATTTAAGTTGTTAGTGTAGTATGTACAAGACCTAACTTTAGACTGAAGTCTATATTTTCTAACTCTTGAGGTGATATTGTTGACGATGGATTATTGTAATTAGAATTGTTGTTTGAGAGCTTATTTCCATCGTTTGTTGAACTTATGTAGTGCGAGATTTGGGCGGTGTGTCTACTGCCTCCTTCAGAGTAGCCCTCAGAAGGGCTATTTGTTTCTTGGCAGATTCATCATTTGTTCGATGATTTTGTCTAACGTATTTGTCTTCGCTAATTTTTTATTAGTCGAGCTCGATTTCGTATTCCAGTTGACTTAACCACTAAGCTTTTTGCACATAACCGGTTGTGCATTCCTTTAATCCTTCTCCATCCTGCGGGGTTGGTCAGCGTATAGTTCTTATTCTTTTTTTCTGCGTACCGTGGTTGCCGGTCTTCGGCTAATACTTTTTTTAATTATAAGGAGCCAGACGGTCTTGATCTATTTTCTAAATTTGCTTAGTGTTTCTTCTCAACGTTGAAGTACCAACATTTTTATTTTTTAAAAAATAATCTTGTTTTCCCCGAGCAAGGCCGGATGTTTAATCTAGTATGTATATAATAAAGTGACATCATTAACATACTATTTCAGAAATCCGTTTTATCATGTCAAATTTCTGGATTTCAGTAAGAAACTTTGCACTTGGTTCCTCAACAGTATTGAAAAACAACTATCATTTTTTAATAATGTTTATTTCCGTCTGCTGTTTGCGTGAAAAGCATAACATACTTTTAAATAGGAGAGATAACGAAGATAAAATAAGCAAAACAATATCCAACAGCATCATACGACCATAGCTACACTGGTACAGCGTGATTTGGTGTTGCTTTCAACCAGTAAGAATACTATCTATGATGTATGTTCAGAAGTTTCTCCCTATATTTCTGCAATATGTAATAACATTTTTTAATTTGATCGATTGTCGATTAAAATGATCACATAACAGACAAGATCGAAAAAAAATTTAGTAAATATCATCTGTCAAACGCCGTAGTTATTTCTGCAAAGCATGTGTTTAAAAACCAGCGCAGTTTTTTTTCACATAAGGTAGAAAAAGAATCAGCTAGATTAGTAAAGTACGTTTCACGCTTTATTTATTAAAAAAACTATACTTTGCGCACTAAAGTTTTACACATGATACAAACCAATAGAAAACCGTTTTAATATATCAATTAAGAAGCATATGTACATATACCTACTATGACGCGTTTATGCAGAAAATGTGTTTTAGAATATATTACATTTTTATTACAGTTTTTTCTTAACAGAATACTTAATTTTATACGTAAAGCAGCATAAACCTAAACAACTCGCTTACATTTGCTCCATTATTCAAACCATCAATAATGTACATATACAGCTAACCTATTAGATAGCAATAGATAAAAATATTATGGGGCGCTTAAAAGGACGATATCACGGCGGTTTTAGTTTCTATGATTTTACGATTTTAGGCCAACGAGAAAAGAAAAAAGGCGAGATAACAGCTTTGTTTATTCATCCACATCAACCAAAATATACGTAAAACGCATTATTTCCGCATTATACGCTTCACCCCTCGACAGTACATAAACGTCGCTAAATCGGCGCCTTTTCGTCATTATTCACATCACCATATTCTCTAGATAAAAAGGAACTGCAAGAAAATGGGTCAAGTCGTTCGAGGGGTAGTTTGCCCTTTTATTAAAGATATTAATCAAAATGTATTCATACGGGCAAAACACTGAAATCGTAATATACCACTTTCTGCGTGCGAACACAGTGCAGGATACTGTAGCAATTCTATAGCCTTAACAGCAAATTCCATGTAAAATTCACCTCATATAAGCTTACAAGGGAACACCGCTAAGTGTTACTCACCGATGTAAACGAAGCTTTGTAGGTTTATATACCAATTTAGTGTAAGAACAGCGGTAATTTTTTTAGATGCCCGTTCGCCCGTTTTCCGAGTTCTACATAGCGTCTTGCTGTGCATTAATATCTTTGAACCTTCCTCCCCTTAACTTTTTTCAAATGGAAATATTGTTATTAACGAAAAAAATATTAAAATTATGTTAAATTTATATACATGTATATGTATTGTGGTGGAAAATCTCAGGCTCGTTAAAATTTTTTAACTGGGTGCTGCCATCCTTCCGTCGTACGAGATATTTTGAAGATTATAAGTATAATTTCGGAATAATACATATTCATACAATGTAATTGAAATATGTGAGTGCAGTATATTAAACGTATTTTAAGGATGAAATTTTGAAATATTTATTTATATAAAAGAATATGGTTGCGAAAAGCGATATATATGATAAACGATAGTAAGTTTACGTCTCCTCTGCAAATGTTGTTGAAGGCACTCTTTTTTTTCTTTTTTTTTAACAAAAACAACAGAACAATTGTGAATAATAAGTTATTAAAGAATAACCCAAAGTAGATATCTGTAAAATTTTAGAAAGAAACCTGTACAGATTGAATATCTGTGTTTAAAAATTCATAAAGAGAGAGGACTCTTTAGTACTTTGCCTCCAACTTCTAACATCAACCAGAATAAAAAATAACGGCGTGCACCAAACAGTGATGAGAAAATATCTGGAATAGGTGAACTAGTAAAATTTTAGAAAAAATTCATTGGTAAATAATGGACAATTATTCTTATTACAGAATATTAAGATTCCCATGAAAGACGTTTCATCCATTCACTAAAACAAAGAAACATTATCTATTAAACAATTTTATTTATAACGATTGAATTTGATATTTATTTTTAACTGTCTAGAAACTATGTTAAAAAGATACAATATATTCTACAATGCAAAACAAATTGTTTATTATGGTAATAATTGACATAAGACATATATTACCTAAATTGATGGGTTGTGAGCACTTTATTTATGCTTCTTTTTCTTTCCTTTTTCACTCCAGGTTTTATGTGCTTTGATTGTTACGATATCAATCTTTTATTTGATCTACCTACACTTCTTCTTCCTAAACATCTATAGAATCCCGCCCTGGCTGACATCCTCGTTACTTGCATTTGTTCAACGTGTTCCCTCCACTTACTTTTATTTTCCTGATTTTTGTTTAATATTCTGGCGTAAATTTTATAAGCGGTGTGTAATAAATTGGTTCCGCAGTAATTTTGGGAGTTATTCTTGTCGACCTTTTTGAACAACGAGTCTGCTTTCGCTCTTTTCCTAACATCAGAAGTCTTAGGTGTAGTATAAGTCCTCCGTATTTCCAAGGCCCTGTGTTGTTGCCATTCATACCGGCCGGTTTTCTGTTTTTAGTAGCCCTCAAGGCTTCTTTTAGTTCTGTTAGATCTATATCATCCAAACCTTTTACCTCTGCTTCTTATATTGCTTCGTTAATATTTTCCTTGTTCCAGAACTGTTCAAAATTTCCATTACTTTATAAACCAGGTTTTGTCTTCCATGTATGTCATTTTCGATAATACTTATAAATCTATCCCAGAACTCTTCGATGACCTTCCTGAATATTTCTTTCGCAACATATTCGCTACGCTTGTAAATTTCATGATTAACTTCGGTAGAGTTGTTAATATATTGGATGTACATATTTTGTATTTCTTTCACAGCTTCTTACATCTCATCTGGCCATCATTTCTTCTTTTCGAGATTCTTCTTTTTACCCAAGACTCCAGATGCCATTTCCTTTATATTGTGCCGGTCTTCGTTTTTATCTTCTTTTGTTTCTGTGCATTCTAATCTTTTCTTCAATTTATCCTGGTAGAAGCCTCTTATACGTTTCCCTTCAAGTAAATATACCTTAAAGACTTCTTCATTTGAATTTGTTGTATTTTCAATTGTTTCCACTTTTTATATGTTTTTATCGTTGCTATTACTAAGACATGAAATTGTATCCAGGTATTCCATTTAAAGAAGTTGATAGTAGCGAAATACTCTCCGTTTGAACAAGTGATTCAATCAATAATCAAATATTTTGAACGTTTGAGTAGAATCAACATAACCATTCAAGCTGCCTAAGAAGCAGCAAGGATTAAATACGAGGTGTGCTTTTTAAGTAATTTCCATTTTGATATAGAGTAAATAAGAATACCTTCTAACTGCTCCATTTCTAAATGAAAATCTAGGCAATAATCCACTTTTCAACATAATTTCTGCGTGTATTATATCGTACTATCAATTTCTGAACTCAGTACTCAAAGATATCTACCGCCTTCTTCGCCACCACAGTACCCAGCGATTAGCATTCTTCTTGCATTTAAAGGAACCCATTGCTGATCACCACTACGACGGGGATAAAGACATCAAAACAGCTATGCTTCTTTCATTTCATCGCTGGAAATCAATAATATATAGCTTAGCGTGATAGATAGAAAAGTTGAAGGTAATCCTGGTCATGAAGTCATTTTCACAAACTCTTTTAAGAAAAAGTAGCTTCTTGTTAAAGAGTTTCAGGTAAGGGTTTTATTTAAAATATTAGATTGCTACAAAATATACTATCTTCTAGTCATATTAGGAAATACACTATTTCTGAAACTAAAACTGTCATCTGCAAATGATGTACAACACTGATAGAGTGGGCCATAATAAAAGTGTGCACTGAAGGTATTCGCAGATAAAAGCTTGGCAAACCTAAACCACATCCAATTCCTGCTAAAACTAGGCCAACCTGTACCCCACGGCAAAGGAGAGGACCACCGGAATCGCCTACACAAGCATCCTGCATGCTGTTATGAGAACCAACTGCGCACAAAATTTCAGTATCTCCACAATATTCTTCGCCCAACACATCTTGATATACGCATTGAAGAAACTTGCTTTGAGTTACGTTCTCCTTAGACAAATTCGCATATATCTTGGAAACCAAAGCCTAAGGTTATGCACTCCCTTCCACCACCTGTACCCATTATCTCGTCAAAAAGCTTACTATCAGCAATTTTCACAAATTTCATATAAGAAGTTTCTCGTAGAGAATTTTTTAGTTTGATGACGCAAACATCAATGGTTGGATGAAATATTCGAAGGTCTGCGACAGGGGTTTGAACGATACCCTTTTTGGTAGAGAGACCAGCATATACAACAGCGTTCCTATTAATTATGTATTCACAACAATGACCGGCAGTTAAAGCGTAACCACTATTTAAAGGACTACCTCCACAAAAAATGTGCCCCTTGTGTATTTTCAAGGACACAAGATACGGATAGTTCGTCGGATGACATGTAAATCCACCAACAATTTTTGAACTAATGTTAGATTTAGTGCAAGCTCTTTGAATTGCTATAATGAAATAAACAATGTAAAACATCATTTCCGGATATTTTATTCAAAATAACTGCCGCATACCCATTTTGACAAATGTCTATTGTAGATTACTATATCCTATTCTCAAAATATAGAGACACATTTCTGAACGCACCCTCATCCAAATAACACACAAGATTCTGAAAAGAATTTGTAATATCCTTATCTAACTTTAGTCTAAATTTTTACCTAGCTTTAATCTAAAGTTCATTTGCTGGAATTAAATTGACAGTTCAACTGTCATAATTGAAAATACGTGTATATGTATTGTAATGATTACGCAGTATCAAACAGAACAATAAAAAATGGTAGTACAACATTTACTTAATAAAAAGCCTTGAAGTAAATTTTACCTCTATCAGTCGATTCCAATAAAAACTTTTGTCGTAACTTATACTACTTTCAGTTGCATTAGTTGTTAATTTGACAGAGCATTCGTTTAGACGCATAGTTGACAGGAACTTGTTAAAAGTGTATTCTAATTCAAAATTGATTTAAAATAGTTTTTACTATACACCACAAATCATTCATGGTTGAATTAAGGTGGAGAACAGTTTTAACAATTCTTATAAAATCTTGCTTGTTTGTTGCAAATAAACTTATTTCATTCATTAGAAACTTTCGTTTTATGAGTTTGACATTTGTCATGTCACTCAAATAGCTTATACCAAACAAAATCCGTATTAAGAATTTCAGCAACTACATAGTTAAGACATAATAAACGAACTACTTCCGGAATTGGACCGCGTTATGATGACATGTATATAGAAATGAAATAAGATGCCATCTTTCTCTTTTGTTATCTTTCTTTTTCTTTTTCTCTCGTTCTCCCCCCCCCCCTTTTTTTCTGTCTCTCTTTCCTTCTCTTACTCTTTTCACCTTTCTTTGTATTTCAGGCACCCAGATTTACTCGAGAGAATTCTTACAAATTTCAACTAAACTTAACATACCAGTTGTAACCATTATATTGTTATGTATTTCTTTGTTTGTTAACAAATTTTGAATATTCATCTTCTTTTTGAATTTATCGATTATGATACGATGCAATATCCATTACAATAACCACATTCTCTGGTGAATAGTTTAATATGCGAATGAACCATTCTTCCTTTCGTCTCCATCAGAACTTCGTTGACGATGTCCTTTCCCACACTAATTCTACAATCCTGTTGTAAGCGCTTGGATAAAGGCTTGTCTACGACTTATACTTGTTTCTGTCCACACTTTCTGTCGTGAGCCTCAGTCACCCAAGCTCGACTAGATGGAAAATTGACCTACCTTCAGCTCTATGTTATAAAATATCTCTAAGATATCGTCATCTCCATCTTATCATATTTTACAGTTAATATACTGTACCTGCTTGTTTTTGTGTTTCTTCAACATAAACCATTTATATAAGAGCAACTCTATATAAGAAATACTTCTTACTTACAGTTCATTTATCCATAAGTTGATACAGTATTGTTGGACGCATATTTGATATATCTTCATTGTTTTATATATCATCTACTATCGGAGGTTGATTTTGCCTAGACATATTGTGAACTACTTGAGATGTGTCAGTTTTCATTGTCTTCATCATAATTCCAGTAAGAAAAGCCGATCAGTGACTTTTTTAGGCTCTGCTCATTTTTCAGGAGTTTTATACTCTTGAATGTTGTTTTTAAAATTCATGTGCTATCAAATATGGATAATATGTAATAAAGTGAAATCACTTGCCTACTACTTCAGAAATCTATTTTACTATGTTATGCTTTCGATATTGGCAAAATTTATTTTCTTTTCGGCACTTAAAACATTTCGAAATATTTGTGCATCCAAATAACTGTAGTTCTAAAGTTCTCTCTATTTATAATCTTTATTTGAAGAAAATTTTCTTGTTGACTTGCCCTCCTTTTGAGATTTTAATTTGTTGTATGTCGTTATACAATTTTAATTTGTTTTTATTTTAAAAGTTCGTTTTGCTGCCGTGATGGTACTGGTATTGTTTTTTGCATCTATTTGATTCTGTAGTCCTTTTCTGGAGTGTCTTGGTCTGATGATGTGCAAATGCCCATTAAACTGGTAGCCACTGATTAATTAAATTGTTTGAGATACTGTGAAATAGGTCCCGTTTTCTATTCTTTTTGGTTATTTCTTTCCTTTTTCTTTAACTGTAGTTCTGTTTATACTTGGTTCTTGCATTAAAACTTTTTTGAGGAAACTATGGAAGAATGTTAAGCTATTGCTTCGCCATGCAATGCCCAATAACTTATATTTTAGCGCAAAGTAGCATGCTTCATACCCTAATTGGCCACACTTTTCAACGCCATACAGGTTAACTATCCGTCACAGGTTCATAATGATCAAGATACAAAATTTTAGATACGGCAATAGTTAATTTTTTCGGTTTTCTTCGTGCACATGACCAAAAAATGTCATTTTGGATTTACAATGGTATATTATTTTTAATTATTATAATTATGGATTTATTTAATGTAAGCTCCATTATTACTATCGTTAATGAATCCTAAAAACAAATATAACTAGTAAAATGTATTCCTTACGTTAAAAATTTTTGCTAGATAGCCTATACCGAAGCGGTAAGTGTAAGAAGTTTTGTACCGGGCGATGAATCTGAACGCGGCTCAACTAATGAATATAAAGCGCCCGTAATGCCTCTCTTTATCGAACTTCCTTGATGGTTCATAAAATTATAGGAAACTACTTCTAACCGCTGCAATTATTTCCTTTTTTAATTTACAACTACTCGGGCTAAATGAAAAATGTATTTAATATATTCTGTAGCGCAATTATTTCCACATAAGTTAATAACCTCTAATAAATGTCCAAACGTTAATAATCCGAAAATTATTATCATCGAACTAATTATTTTCAGCGCGTGTATTAAATCAAATTGTATCTCTTTATGTTTATTGTACAATAGGGCCTTCGCCTTTATTCGAGCGTGTTCCACTTGACTTAAGGTCCCTATTACAGTTCCTTCCTAGTTGAAATTGTAATTTAGGCATTCACAAAGGAAGCAGAAAGAAGCATCATTTTAACATTTAATTAACTCGTTAATTTGTAACGCCTGACAGTAATTAGATAACTTGTACACAACTTCATTATGAATGTTATTGTCGTAAACAGGTAGATTCAGCACCGAAGTATCCAATGGCACCTTTAAGAGTCCTATTCATTTGTTTCTCTCTTCTGAAAATTGAAATGAACATTCATTCATTTTCTATCAGAAAACAAAGAACTTCATACACAAAAACTGCACGTTAATGTTTAATCTTTTCTTCGACAATACCAATTGAATTATACAGACGCTGTAGTTATATGTACATGAATATTTTGAATGTATTGTAGCGATAGCTCAGGAGTCGGAATGTACTATAGCGTGTGAATTCTTTGATTAGGTATTTTGCTTTGTGAACAAAGAAAATTAGATGACTCGAATTAGTAATTTGGAAAGACAGACTAATTTAGATCACGAAGCAACAATATATTAGGGAATTAAGGTTATATCACTTACGTCGGAGAATGATTTCTACAAATACCTAACGGAATCCCTAGCTAGCTAAATGTTTGAAAACTAAACTAATAAATAATTTTGATACGGATTAAGCCCTCTTCTTTAGATTAGGTTGGGTAAATTAAGGGTGATGTACTGCATACTCTTGATCTATGATACCCGCTTATATGGATTGCAAGCTGCTGGGATTTGCCCGCAGTTATAGTTCCCTATCCAATCTAAGAGCTTTAGTAAATTGCAATAGCTATGATAGTTTCAGAGAAGGTATTTCCCCCTCGTCTATGTGAGGACGCACATTCTGTTTCTACTTAGTTCTAGCATAGCCTCTACTCTTTGCTTATTGAAGTTTCCAAGGAATACCTTGGAATGTCTCAGACCAGGAAGATTCCCCCAGAGAAATGCTCTGAGCTTCTCCTCCCTGTCTTTGAGTACTTTTCTATAGGTGTTCATTCTGATAGCACAGAACGACTCCGGTGTCACAAACGAAGTTGTTGCGGCCTTTTTTGCCCCTTCTTTGTCTATTTACACGGCAATTTGATGTAGATCGGCGTATGCCCAATTTTCGCACTAAGACGTTGACGACGGAAGGCCCAAGGTTATATCGGAGTTTTTTTAGTGGATCAGCCGTGTTTCTCCTGATTTTCGGGTGTTATAATGTAGAGACACTGCCCATTACAACTTTTCATAGTTTCGGAAATATTTTCCTCTAAATAACTGGCGATATTCTTTTAAAATAAGGAGCGCACAGGCTGTGATGATACTCTGTGTTAGCTACCCACGCCAACTGTCAGACGATGCACACAGTCAATAGTCTGACGCGTCGATTAACGATTACACTCACACATCACGACTAGATCCCGATAGTAGACAAATACCTTCTGTAAGTCATTGTGGCAACGAAATTATCTTCTGTGGGATTTTAGAGATGGAGTTCTAGGCTTTGGATGCGATCTTCGCTATTTGCCGGGTGTACATGCGTATGTATTAAATATTTTTGTATAAAATTTTACATTAATTATACAGGACTTTGTAATATAAACTTTTGATAGATTATTTTCTTTCTCGTCTTTTCCTGTTGCTTAAGGGACCTTTTTTTTCAAAAGAATGGGGATTTTTTTAAATAATAAGACCGAAAGGGCATTTTGAGAATTGAATTTGAATCGCCATTTATAAATAAAGCTATTAATTTAGTCCAAAATTATGATGATAGCCGAGAGAGTCCAACAATTTACAATACTATTAAATTAATTAGAAAGTGAACTAATTACAGATATAAATATACAAATATAATAAAAACTAGACATGTTCTTGACGAAAACAGAGGTCAATAATTTGCATTAAAAAGTTAAGGTGGAAAAATAATTTTGTGATTATACTACTTCATAAAAAATGGTGGAAAATGTGTTATATTAATATTCTTCAATATCATCTTGCAACTTTCCACATATCATTTTTAGTAGTTTCCATATATTTGATGTAGTGGTGTGCATGTTAACTGGTTGCAGACACGAAACGAATAAGTTACCGGTACATGTATTGATCGATTAGCGGGTCATGACTGTTAACCAAGGTTAATCAAGCGTGCTTTGATCCGGGTACCCGTATCTTCTTGCCACGCGCTTCACCCCTCCACGTTCTCCGCACGGTACTGAAAATCTCGTTTCAAATGTGCAACCAGAATTGTGATTAATGATTTGCAAAATGCTTCTGTTGCAACTGTTCGGTGCACCTCTCTGTGGCCATTTATATCTCTCTTTAATTTTAGTTCTTATCCCCTACCTCACTCCCTCCTCTCTTTTCTCACTTCATCAACGTTACAAGGACATAAATATAACCTAAATTGATACAATAACACTTTCGATAAACCTTCTCCTTTAGGATATTATAGGACTTATAGCTGGTGACGTATTATGATGTATTACTATGAAATTACTTCAGTAGTTCTCTGCATTATCTGTAACAAACGATACCTTCTCGCAAATATGCAAGATTGCGGGAAATGGAGTAACAGTGAATTATTCACGAAAAATAGCCTAAAAGTAAATGTTTTATAGAATATGGGATTGAGCGGTAAAAGTTGTAAAAGTAAGGTGATAAATGTCAAACACAGCGATAGACTTACGATACCGTAACATATTGCTATAGATATGCGGTTAAAATAACAAAACGCAATATTTTGGAATAGTTGTTTTCAGTAGAAGCGCATGCGACTAGCATAACTAGGATACAAAGGGTTTTAGATTGTTTTGCGTCAAAAGAAGGCACCTTAACAATAAAAGTTGACATATTCCAACAATTTTCATAGAATGGATAGATAATATATTTACATAGAAAAGTAATATACAAAAAGGAACAAAGACAAAATAGCATTAAAACATTTTTTAAAACGTTGAAAATTAGCTGAGGAAATGTAGTGGCTTATGAATGAAAGCAAATGATCAACTCGTAGATAAGTTTCCATACCGCCGTCTAGTACGACTATGCCAACTTGATAGTTTTCGCACATAATGGGCCCACCATTATGATGACTGCATTTTCGCTTTGTGTAACAAAATACGTCGCCGTCATTATCGCATTCGTTTAATTGCACCGGACATACGTTTATATAATATATTTCCAAATTCGTATTTCTAACATATCCAATCGACACAGCCCTATCGCAGCCCCTCCGCTCCATTATCAGAGTAAGTTCATCTGGCGTAGCTATTCTCGTTAATTTTATATTTGCGTTTAATTTGATAGATTTTTCAAGTTGAAGTATGCATGCGCTAACAGTTGGATGAACGAATCGCTTTTTTGCAACTGCTTTCTGTTTGGTTGTGCCATTAATTAAGCCTGCATAAATCTCGATTTGTTGTTTGAATTTCAGATAGCGGCAACAAACCCCGGCTGTTAATGTAAGATGCTCGAGCAGTAAGGTTCCGCTGCAAAACATAGTTCCCTTTCTAGTTTTAAGTAATACTACATTTTCCCAATTACCACCTGCATGATCTGTTACACAAAATAATAGGTGGATAACCAGATACCACAATCTTTTCACACATATCCACATTAATATATAGGCACTACTAAAAAGAAATACTCGTATATCGAAAATTTACTTATACGATGCAATGTCCTACCAGCTTGACTTCGGTATTCAAGTATTGGGAAATTTGCATTAGGAAAAAATTAACTTCTAATGAATTATAATATACAATAACGTCTTTGCTTTCTAATCTCATGTATATAAAGTTCTTCTCATCGTAATCATTCCATATCCCTCTTTGACACTTTTGCTCTATTAAGTGTCATATATTAAATGATGATATTTGTAGACTTACTTGACATATTCCCCTACAACGAAAAACTTGAATCGACGGTGTTACCGTTATGAAAAATCTTATAATATTCTTAGTCATTAGCCTCAAAATATGCCAATTCCGGCAATTCATTTGTATAAGTTATATCTGGTTAATTGCAACTGGATTAGTTTGAAGAAACACATTGCCGCAATAAAAAAAACTGTGTTCAGTATTGTAGCCGTGCTAGTCCCAGATCCCAGAAAGTCGTAGCTGTTACCTTACACTTACATGAAAATGTCCTCTCTTTCTTTAGGAAAAAGCTACCATGATACGAAAACTGCACATTGCCGTTTCGATTCAATGTACATAATAACAAAACCAGATTTCATCAGCAATAACATATCTTGGCAAAAAATTAACTTGGTCCTTGTTAAGTGGCTTCAAGCTATTGCTTGATATTAGCACTTTTGATTAAAATTTCAGATTTGTTGCTTAGATATGCGCCCAATTCTACATGTAAAATAAAATATACGTGTTCAGAAGATAGTATCTCCTTGATATCAATTTTTCAGTCATAGAAAATAACATCATTAACTTTAACGACTATTTGTGAAGTCATTTGCAGCTTTTTACTGTCCTGCTCGCACATCATCCTCGGTTTAAAATATATCAACCAAAATTTCAATGGTTTTAGACCTTTAAAGAAATATGTAATGTATTGCACAATGAACTACGAGTTTAGGCACTTTGGAATTTTCCGTTTAAGCACTTTATTCACACTGCTGCAACTCAAATTCAATTGAAATTAAGGTTCCTTAAGAAAACATTCCACCCACAGCTTACCAAAATGATATGCAGACAGAAATGGCGCAAGTGTACTTTTCTTAAATGGTTCACAAACGGTTAAGATTCCTTCCTTACATCCCCAATAAATATAAAGAATTCTTCAGTTTGGGTTAGTTAATTCATGGTTTCAACATTTAAAATTAATGCAATCAATACTCGGAAATAGATGATAATTCCTCCTGTCACCAAATACAATAGGAACGCTATCACACCTTTTACCGAAGTAATAAAATTAATATCTGTAAGACAAACTGTATACACTGAGCGGCAAAAGAAACCAATCACACTACAATATTTTTTAAAACTTCCCTCAATTGCACGTTTTATTTCTAAACGCATAGCTTGGCAGACATTTGTCTCATTATTCTTAATCTAGACCGAAATATCATCTTTATTTTTTTATTTCTTAGTACTTTTATGGAACTTCTCTTGTAATGTGCGGAGTTATTTCTGCAGAAGCAAAAACGAACCTCATACTTGTAGAAAATAGTACCCATAGCTACGTAAAAGATAAAGTTCGAGAAGCTATCGTTCCATTTTCTTATTTTCTTGGATAACATTTTTAATGATGCATGACGATACTGGACTACAGATGTTGTGTCCGAATAGTTAGATGAAGTCAACATTCGAAGAACAGATTGGCCAGCGGTACAGCTCAGGTTTTAATCCGAAGCGTATCATCGACATCTATTATGTATTATCTATTATGTAACGCATATTTCAGTAATTATGATTGGCTCTTCAAGAAGAATATGAAGCAATTTTTCAAATGTGACTAACGATATTCATTGCATCAATTCCGCGACGGTTAAATGAGATCATTCAAGGTCGTAGAAGGCATACACATTGTTGAGGAGCACTAAGAGATCCATTATTTTTCTATTATTGTATTATTCATATTTCAGGGTGTTTTTGTTTTCTCCTGCCTTTTTTCTTAGATGAAAAATTTATTCATGTTTTTATTCCAAATTTGCTTATCTCGCATGAAATATTCTTGGAATTAATACTAAAATCATTTTTTAGTAAATGAATATTTCAATTCCCTCTAACTATATCCCAAAGTAGTCATTTTTGACCGGTCAATTTATACTATTATCTGATACATTTCTAAATTAATCATGCGCGTGACTCTAGAGAATTATTAATTTTATACATAATAATAACAGGCTGTATTCAAAGATTTTAATAGATACATATACTCAGATAAATCGAAACGAGTAGATATTCGGATAAATATGTCGACTTCTTACTTGCTTGACTTGTTTCCATTACAAAATCATAGACTTTATCAACTTGTACATAATAACTTGGATGACCCAATCCACAACCACGACCAGACGATACTATACCAACTTGTACTCCTTTACAGATCAATGGACCTCCAGAGTCACCGAGACAAGCATCTTGCGTTGGACGATCAGATCCCACTACACACAATATTCCGTATCCTTGCGTGCACTGATTTAATACCTTCTGGTGTACACACTGTAACTTCCCAAATGAGCTTCTACCGTACTTCCAGATAATACTAAACCTAATAATACTTCTCCTTCCAAATCCTAGCGTTATACAGTTCTCACATTGATTGTTTTCCATCAACGCAGTAAATACTGCAGTAGTAGCTAATTTAGTAAATTTTGTGTAGAAGGTTTCTCTAATAGGTGTATACAATCTAAGAACACAAACATCTAATGTCGAATGCATGAATCTTTCCCATACTTTGGATGTCTGAAGATAATCCCGTTTTTCACTTATTCCTGCATAAACTTTGATTTGCTCACTAACTTCTGTGTAATCGCAGCAATGCGCAGCTGTAAGAACGTAAAAGCTATTTAGTAAACTACCACCGCAGAAAAACCCGTGACTTATTGTGGATAAGGATATAAGATACGGATAATCGACCGCACTACACGTGAAACCGTCAATTATTTTTGGTATCCATGTTCCTCTAACGATTATTATTTGACACAAAATAACAAAAGGAACTGATAAAAATTCCATTTCTTCTCATTACTGTCAAAACCTTTCATTTCAACTTAACCTCAACTATGTCACGAGTACTCTGTCACTTATAGTATGGTTTGTGAGTAGAAATGTATCAAAATACTACCAGAGTTTTCCATTACCCCATCAAAATCCAACATTTCAAAAAGCGATCTACTTTAAAATCCGCTTTCACATTGATAAAAACTATATTATTGATATAAAATTTTATCAGATTTTGTGCCTCTCCAACCACTAACCAATGTTGATTATCGCCATATACAGAGTGTCCCGCAAACTTGATAAAGTAAGTAGTGAAATCGAGAAGTTTAGTTAAAACAAGCTTGGCGCTTTCGGTTATAATGCAAGTTGATACCAACTTTATTATTCTAAATAAAGTAATCTGCATGGAATGCGAAAAACAACTGCCGTGAAGCTTATGATTAATGTTATTAAACGTATAATTTTATGGTTAATTAAGAACTGCGGTCTTTACATTACCAAATTTAACTTTATATATACATATAATACAAAAACTGACAAAAAATAAACTAGATATAACATAATTTAATTAACGCTTAAAATGGTTCGAAATTCCATCTCCACGAAAAAAGTTTTCCGATAATATAGAGCAACAAGATCTTCTTTAAATTCCATGTACATTTCTTGACGTGAATAAGTGTGCCTGAGTGTTTTAGTGACCAAGAAATGGGTGGTGCTCTTTCAATTCACTTCTCAACAAACCTTGTTTGCAAATTTTGTCGAATACTATCAGCAAAATGTGCAAGAGTGACATCGGATTGAAACCGTATATCTTGCTGGAGAGGTCATGGAACATTTTCTAGCAATTCTAACAGCATTTCTGTAAAAATATTATATAATTTTAAGCATTTATTTATAACAGTGGACAATACTAACGAACTAATAAATCGTCCACAATATGTGCTCAAACACTTATTGAAGATATTTGTCTCTGCCTGCGAACAAACGCTTCATGAAGATTGCCCTCGGCCTAAAAATTACAATCGTTGAAAAATCCTTCTTTTAAAAACAAAGCCCTCTCGATGAAAAACATATTATCTGAAAACTCAGCTCTTTTAATTCATTATTCTAAAAAGCAAAGAGTAAATTGCCTTATCATGAAAATCGGGTAGAACAATAAGTTTCTCTAGATACAAGAGATTCAGTTCCTGCTAATACCAGACAGTCGAAATAATAGTGGCCGATACCTACGAGGACGACCTGAACTGTTTCCGAAATCTACAAGAAAAACACGGTATTGGTGTGGTTTCTATTTTCATTTTTCGATGTAGTCTCCTCGAAGATCAATACATTTTTTCAAATAGTGCTCCAGTCTATCCACGCCGTAGGAAAAGTAAAATGTTTCGAGGTCTTCAAAATAGTCATCTGTAGTGGCGATAACTTCCTCATTTGGGGCAACTCCCTTTCCTCCCAGTGATTCTTTCAGGTTTGATAATAGGCAAAAATCGCTGGGGCTAGATTCGCTGAATATGGAGGATGAGAGACTAATTCGTAGCGCAACTCATTCAATTTGGATACAACGATGCGGGATGAATGAGCCGGTGCATTGTCGTGGTGGAAAAGCGCTTCTTTCTGCTGCCATTTCTTCTTCTGCATCGAATCGGGTCAATAAATACCTGTAGTATTGTGCCGTGGCCGTCCTGTACTTCTGCAGACAGTCGTTTATGTACTTCATTTCATATATTATCATATAGATCATCATAGATCATATAGATATTCATGTATCTATTGTTCCATACGAACTGTTAAATAGAAAGAATATTTGGTTTTGTTAATATAAATAAATTATGCATCAAAGTTAATGCTGAATTACAAAGAAACACAAATGCAGGAGAAAATAACATTAACAAAATTCATTACATTTTATACACAGAATAGTTACCATAGTGGTAACTCAAAACAGCAAAATTTCTATAGTTCCATTAACATGAAATTAATAAATAAAATAAATACATAAAGAATTTATAATCCTTTCTAGACTTAGTAGTGACTGTAAGATTCTCTATTCAAAATAACTTCAAACACTGAAATAGGAATATCATTCCAACACCTCATTATTGCAGGTTTCAGTTCTTTGACGTTATAGTATTATTCCCAAAATATCTTCGATCGGGTTCAGATCAGGCGTGCAGTGTGGTAAATTGGTTTGCTTTTGAAGAGACCACTCCTTTTCTTGTCTGGAATTATAGATAGCTGCATTGTTTTTCCTGAAATGTCCAATCTTGCGTCGGCAATTGTTCACCAAAGTCTATCAGAACTACTTTCAGAAGTTGTATATAAGAATTAGAATGCATCCGCGCAGAAATAAAACTTATAGGGGTTTTATTGTTATCGATAGAACCTGTCCAGACTATTACACTATCGCCACCAACATTTCTGCTCATCATAACTTCAGTATTCTTGCGCAAATCGTGCCGTCCAAGTTATATTTCTTCTCGTCATAAAGTATGACGTTGTTCCACTCATGATCCCATCTCATATGATCTTTCAAATTTTAGTCTTGCCTATTTATATGTATCTCTTTTAAGAGTGGTTTTGAAATCCTTTTTAGCCACCGAAAACTTTTACTGCCGGATAAAATTTGTTATACAGGTCTACTTGTTACTGATACATTTAAATTCCATTTTATTTGTTGTGCGGTTACACTAACAGAAGAGGCTAACCGAAATATCGATTTGCGCTGCCCTCGAGTTAGTTTTTGATTACTCCCAATAACGCGATTTTTGCCGTAATAATTGCCCAATTTTATAATATTATTGATGATATGGTGGGATCATCCTATTTCCTTAGCAATGGCTCGGTTTGAAAACCCTATCTCTTTATAACAATTTATTTGTGTGTTTTTAATGTTAGTCTAACTCTGTGGAATTATAGAAATTTCGCTAGTATACGTGTACACGGCAGGTATTTCCCCCACATATCTAATATCTGTCATATTGACAAAATAATGTCTCTACGATTTCTTTACGTTCAGAAATGTAATTATAGGTAATTCTCAACTCGTTACTTAATGCTTGTGGGGGTATTACGAAATTATATGGAACTTCGCTGAGTGTATTCATATTTCTTCTGTCTTCCATAGTTCTTTGTGTTATCTTCTTATCTTGTAATTCATACTTTTCCAAATACCGATAATTGTAGTCACCAGTGCCACACCCTATCACAATATCTTATAATTAAAATAAGGTCGTAGGTTAAGGATTCCAAAACATGTATATACGTAGAAGAACCAAAATATGGACTTTGATACAATTTTCATGTATGTACATTATAGGAATGTATGATAAATGTTACGACACTGTGTCGCCGTACGTTTTACTATCGCGAATGCATTTACTGCTCTACGCTATTCACTTACAATATAGATTCCGTTTTAGTCGCTAGGTAACGACACAATAATAAAATACACGCGTCGACCGCTTCAACAGTCTAACTCGAATATTTTATTGCATTTAGTCATAATTAAATGTAATTCGACCGAGCGTTGATTGAATATTACAGCCGAAATTAAAACAGAATGTATTTGCATTCACTGTATGCCTCCACTCGCTTTACGTAAATAAGCGGGCACGCAGGGAAACATCCATCCGACTTTATTGACACACTACGACGCTTAACAGTGTTTTAAATATTCATTGGCTTTGGCGGAATTGAGAGGCTAAATCCCGTTCGCTATGTGCAGATTTAAGTGTTGTTCATCTTTTTGCAGCACTGATAACGCTGAACGAGAGAGGAGCGAGTCTTTTATGTTAAAATGTTAAACGTTTTATGATTGCATATCAAAAGACTAACGCCTAGCGTAATTCTGAACTTGAATAGTAGAAATTTTAACTGTCGGAAATAAGTGAGAGTAATAAAGTGTCTTACAGCATTCGCCACTATCTTTTTACGTTTACGCCGTTATATACGCGAATTTTGAATAGAATGAATATAAAAGATTTTAGATTTATGGTTGCGACGACTTTCAGCTTTACCTCAAAACGTTGGAATAGATAGTGGATAAATTTCAATTCAGGAAGAACTAGATGAGAGGTCACTTAACATCAACTGGTAAATTAGTGTGATATACATATGTACTTGTCTATTATATAATACGAATGTTGCTTTTGTATGTGTAAGCTTTTCTTTCGTAAAAATTTGCACGAACTACTTACTTTGTATAACACCCAAAAGTCAAAATGGTAATCTCCATGAAGATAAAACCGGACATTCCCGGATCGGCTTCAACTCCGTCTGAGTATCGTCCAATAAATTTATTAGAAAAAAGACAGTTCATATCACCATCAAATTAGTGTATTATCAGAAATGCTTGTGGATATTTTTAATTTCTTTACTTTATTCAATTTTCGCATAAATGTTGTATATAAACCATGAATTTTCTATAAAACATGTACAAGATTGACATTTAGATTAAAGTTTTTATTTGACTCCGTGACGATGTTGCCTGAAACTGCTGTTGGCCCATGCCTTATTTTCGTGGTGCACACGCTTCTCTAAATAGAGATGCTCATGTCGTTAATGGTATATCATCATCGCGGATATACTGTCATGGACCCATATAATGCAAAACAGTCTAACTATTATAATGAATGATGCTTTCTACTTCAATAGTTACAAATGTTTAAAAAAAAAAGAGGTTGGCATTCGAAAAGAAAACAGAAATATATATAAAGATCTTAAAATTAAGATATCTAGAAAAAATTAGAAATACTCGTGAACTGTAACCTAGCATACACTTCAAGAGAGCGCATATTGGTCAAGAAGTAGATGTAGATGTAATTTATGATGGTGTATTGTCCGCTTTACTATTAATACTTGAAGGGTCTATTAACTTTAACTTCTAAATTATTTTTAATAACAATAATAAATAATATTGCTATATGATATCCGTAATTGGTGTACAGTATATTTGGTACAATATTATTTGCAATACATTAGAAACGTGAGTGTAAAAAACAAACTTCACAAAAAAGACTGTAAAATGTTAAATTACTTTAATGCTCGGAGAATTTGTATAATGAAATAGATAAGATGTTTCCGTTAGGTCAAACATCCACATAGCCATCAATAAGAGTAACACCATTATTATTACACATAAAGTTGATAACATTAAACTTTTAAATAAAGAAGATACTATGAGAAAAAAGAATTCCTTAGAGATGGTATAAATATATGTGTCTAAAAGCACCATGAATTTCAGGTCTCAGTGGAATCTATTCACCCTTTTTAACAATCAGCAATAGTAGTAACGATGAATATGACGCTAACGATTTACATGCTCCACAATATTTTTTGATGTTTTTGTTTGTTGGCAAATTTCATCTTACTGCGTAATGAGTTTGGGTAATTTATTCTATAGTGTGTTTTTTAACTTTTAGTAAAATGTGTCCTGTTTTACTCTCAAGTTTATGTATTTTTTGATATGTTATACTGAATACAAACGAAATGGCCATTTCACATCTTACCAACAAAATGTGCCCCACATGTTTCATATTAATTAATACCCTTATCATTTGACCTTCGCTTTTGAATTGACAGTTTCATCTGTCTTAAGGGATGTCTACAAAATATCTTGATTTTACTTCTCAATACTTGTTCTAAGTTCTTTTAATACTCGGAAACCACTGTCATTTTTCCACAAATTGTTTAATTGTCAGTTACCATAAAACGGGTAAAACCATTTAACAAATTGCACGCGAATTGGACACTAGTAGGCGAACAGTGAACTACAACACGAACAAATTTGCACGTACTGGCACCTTTCCCAATAAAGAGAGAATTGAACGACCAAAAGAAAAACGACACCAACAGAAGATCGTGTAATCGTAAAGATTAGTGAAGGAAATCGATGAAAAACTGCGCCAGAAATCGTGGCGGAAGTGAACGGGGGCACAGGAAACCGATTAGTGTGAGCACAGTGAAACGGCGCTTAGGTGAAGCTGAACTTCGCGCACACGTAGCAGTAAGAAAACCCTTATTAAGAAAACCAGCGGAGGTCGTATAAGCGAGCACAAGCGCACAAGAATCGGACTATCGAAGAGCGGAAAAAGGAGTTGAAGAGCAACGAGTCGAAGTTCGGAGTTTGCGACTCATACATACGTGTATTCGTTTGAAGGTCGACAGGATAGCATGTATCGGACCAGTGCATTGTACCGACCGTGAAGCACGGAGGGGGTGGTTTGGGGATGTTTTCTGGCTTTTCTGTTGAGGATTTAGTGAAAATTAACAGTATTCCTCGTAAAGAAGGATATAGAAATATTTTAGAAAATAATGTGGTGTCCTGGGGGTTGCGACTAGTCTGTGAGAACTTCACATTTCAGCGTGACAATTATCCTAAACATACAGCTGAAATATGCCGCAATTACTTGCAAGAAAAGGAGGGCAACCTCATAGTTGTGGAGTGGCCCCCTCGATCTCCCGTTCTGAATCCCATTGAATTATTATGGGATGAACTGGATCGAAGGATAAAGCAAGCGACTAGAACATATACTACGGTCCTGTGGAGGCTTCTTCAGGAAGAATGGAACACGATATCAGAAGTAACTCTGATAAAATGAATTGGTAAAATGCCTCGATTATGCGCAGCAGTTATAATAAATAGTGGAGACTATATAGACCAAGTATGAGCAACCTTTGACATGTTGTGGGCCAAACTTTAGTGTGCAAATACGTTCGCGGGCCGCATTTAAAAGTAATACATTTTAAAGTAGTGTTGAGACATGAAATAATACGACAATGTTATTATAATGCAGTTTATTAAAATAGGAAAATGAAATGAAAATAATAGGTACAACATTATAGTTAAATCGTGAAGTTTGGAATTATTACAAAAGTTAATGGGGTTTTTCAAAATGTTTCGCGGGGCGGATCAAATCTTACAGCGGCCCGGATCCGGCCCGCCAGCCGGTTGTTGCCCACATACGATATAGACGAAGGCAAAATTTAATTTAATACTGTATATATATTTGCATGTGTGACGAGTATGGAAATATTAACTAGGTACCATTAAATAATAGTATCCAGGACTCAAATTCGATATATTTCAAAATTTAAAAAAATATGTAGGTGGTCAAATACTTATGGGCGGGAGTGTATATGTATGTGTGTATAATTTTACTTTCTTTCTGTAATTAACTTTAATCAGTGTAATACATCTACGTAAAATATAATAAATAAATAAAATAAAATATATGCACTTTGCATATAATCCGGTCTCTAGTCATATGTGTTCAAGGTGTTTTGATTTTCTATATCCAAAACCGTTTATGTTATTCATATGCATCTTATCTAATAATTAAATTTCTTCTTATAAGCAATGTTAAGTGTACCAGTAGCGCTTTCTGAATTTCGCCTCTTTTTAGTTACATTTCATGTATATTTTCTGTTACTGTAAAACGAGGATACTCTATTGTTTTTATTGTTATTTTGTTCACATGCTCTAATGAGTAGAGACTAAGAATTTTTTTAGTATTATTAGTGTTATTTGCAGTTGTTTTCAGGTAATTATTTTGCTGATTTTGCATTTTTTTTTCTTTATTTGAAATGTTTTAAACGAATTGTACTGCTGTTACCCATTATATTATTTCCTTATTATAATTTTACTTGTATAATGTGAAGTATGACGACACTTCTCGCGTCTGTTTCCTGTTAGGTTAGTCATCCCTTTACAGAGAGAACTGCTTCCTCTTTAAAACTTTTAATTTTGAATGCGCTAATTGTCTTTAGTTATTTCGGGCCCACTAGTGGAAAGTGTTTGAACTTTTAGGGAAATTTGAAAAAACAAACCTGAAACTTTTCTGCATCCAAAGCGAAAGATGGGTTTACCCTTACTTACCTGTTTGGTAAACTTTTCGACTAAGAAATTATGATGAAATTGTGAATTTAACGCACTCCAGAGAATTCGTCACGAGACAGTGTGTACCTAGCGAATGTAAGGAAATTATCTACCCGGCGTCTTTCTCGCTCATATCTAACGTTCGCGACTCCATATCCTCGTCGCGCATCTTGAGGACCCAGCTCTCCAGTGACGAATGCCACTCGTTACGTACATTTAAATTTAATTACATTTACATGTGTTTGCACAGAATCGGTTTGCATTAATTAGAAATCTTGGAATTTAAATTAAAACTTGCAGTAAATTACGGATCACGCACATTAATGTATTCCCGGAACGGAGTCCCGAAGCACTATCTTACGCGGGATTTAATAAAATACACACTCACACACAACCAAAATTTGAATAATTTATGCACTGTACCTCGCCCTGCGTTTATTGCATTATTTCGCGGCGAATCAACGGTTGCGTAATTTTTCAGGTAATTCAGCAATTAGTATTAAGCGGAATTCGTCTCGCACATATTTAATTACGTGGTTAAACCCCTAGAATCCTTAATGCTTGAGGTAGAAGATTACATGGGACAAGTGCTCTAGTTTAAAATTTCATTTCGTAAAGCAAACTGCTGAATGAACGAATCATTGTTAAATTATTGCAACGCTTTCTAATAATACTGTTTTTATTTCAGTTTTCGTTATTAATTTGTGTTTCACACAGATGATATTACTTACAGAATAGAGTTGATGTTACAGCTCCATTGTGACATACCATCCACACAAATTATTGTACAATATAAACATATAAAACGTAATTGAGAAGATTATGTTTTCTTATTATTTTTTTAGTTAGATACAACTACACTACCGTTCATAAATTTAATCGCACCTAATATATTTTGTTGCACTATTTTAGAAATATCTAGGGAAATTCATACTAGTTTTCTTAAAATGGCATTTACAATCTAATGTTGATAGCGTGTATTCATAACAGTAAGGCTTGTTTGTAGAATCCATTCAAACACGGAAATAATAATTTTATATTTATTTCTATATTAAATTTCATGATGGCAATAAAGCGATAATGCATTAATAGTAGAATATTGGGGATGAATGCGTTATGAAATAGAATCTGGAAGGGGTATTGAATCATCCACCTGCCTTATAATAATACATTCGCTATGCATCCAGTATGTTGCCGAGATACTGGAAACGTGTGTAATTGCATTAGGGAGGTCCTATTTCATACTGTTAGTTTATTTGATCGAAGAGATACCAAACACAAAGGAATTGTATATTGAAACGCGCGATAGAATATGCGTTTTGCACGAAATAAATGTCTGAAATACAAAAATTGCTCAACAATTAATTATATCTGAGTGTCGTGTGCGTAGGATGATTAAAAGAAAGAAAGAGATCGGTAGGCTTCAGAGCAGAAAGAGAAGTGGACGGAACGAGATGATCATTACATCCAAGTGAAGAAATCGTCGCCTTACCACACCGCAAATTCACGGCGGAGTTCAATTTAAAACGCAACCAGCCAGTAAGTGTGTCGACAGTAGAACGGAGACTGATAAATTTTAGTGTAAGGGGTCGTACAACAGTAAGAAAACCACGGTTAAATCCTATACGTAAACGGAAAAGGTTAAATTGGACTAAACCTCACGCAGAATGGAGTGTAGATGATTGGAAAAGTGTGTTATGGACAGACGAATCGAAATTCGAATTATTCGGAAGTAGACGTCATACATTTGTTCGTCGCCATCCTGGAGAAACGTCAGGCGGTTGTATTCTAAAACAATAAAACATAAAAAAGGAAACATCATGGTATGGGGTCGCTTTGGAGGCGAAAAGATTGGAAGCTTAGTTAAAGTAGATGAAAGAATGACAAAAGATGTGCATTTGAGAATCGTAGAAAACGATGCGGTACCAAGTGAATGTGAATTCATTGGGGAAGAATTCATTTACCAGCAAGATAACGACCCCAAGTGCACCGCAAAGGTGACTAAAGCTTATTTTCAAGACAAATCTTCTGAAGGCGTCCCAGTACTTACCCGTTACAGAGCCCTGATTGCAACGCCATTGTTCTTGTGGGATCATTTGGATTGTGAGGTTCGGAAAAGTCTCGTGCTGACACAGCAGCATTCTAGAATGGTCTACAGGAAGTGCGGGATGTTCTAGACCAATCACATTAAACGCGATTAGTTCTAAGGATGCCGTGTATCTGTCATTAAAACAAAAAGGGGTTACTTTGAGGAAACACCATAACAATAATTTATTAGAATGTACTATTTTGTCAGTAAAACATTTTAAGTTAATGACTAAAGTTTGTTTATGTAACAAATTTCTGCCAAATATTATCTGACACTTTATTTTATTTAATATAGTACGTTCAAACCTATGAACGGTAGTATACATATGGCAGTTAAATCTTGTTTGAATCTTATCATATCATTAAAAGTTTAAATTTTATTTGACATATGTATTTGATAGTAATGATACAAATAATTGCCTGTTTAAACCATAAATGACTAATATGGTAATCTAAATCAATAATAATAAAAATAAATTTTACGAATTATATTACTAAATACTCAAAGCGATCTCATTCAGTTTCAATACACATCCTCACTTGCAATTTCGTGTTTCATTTTGAATTGCATCGTTAAATTTATTGCACAGTATCGTGTCGTGTATTTGTTGGGCGTGGAAATATAAAATAATCGAAAATCATCAAAATAGCAAGATCAGGACAACGTGAAGTAAAATCTTCTACACGGCTATCAAAGTATTCACATAAGAGGTTCGTTGCTTGTTGTGTTTTGTGAACTATGGTATTGTCTTGTTGGCTGCAATGAGTTATATAATATCTTTCTAGGTTTACTGTTTTATGAAAAATAATGGATCAATAATTTTTCTCCGAGCAGTTACTCTCCAAATATCAAACTTTTCAGAATCCAATGGCTTATGTATCATGATAATAGCTATCACTGAACCATATACCCATAGTTTGTTAATTAATAAGCCCGTTAAAGGGGAAGTTTCGTTCCCCTACGAAGAACGACTGGTTAAGGATATAAGTATATATCCTAAATTTTTGCATCTCAAATAAACTTGAAATTCACTTAAACCAATTTATTTGAAATTTACCAATTTACTTGAAATTCACAATTTTGGCTTACGGAGGTAGGACATACTTTTCGGACCTTCCTGTCCAATTCATTCCATGACAGCTCGATGAGGTTTAGATCGGAACTTTGCGGTGGCCATGTCATTATTTGTAAAGTGCCACTATCTTGTTCTTCATTAGGAAATGTTTACATATCACTGTTGAGTGTTTGGGGTTGTTGTCCTGCATGAATACAAAATTTTTGCCAATTAGACGTTGCTCCGATGGAAGTCTCCTGTACCGGCGTAGAATAGCAACCCCAAACAAGCACAGAACTTCTTCCTTGCTCGACAGTTGGCACTACACAATCCTGCAACATTCTTTGGCTTTCGCGCTTACAATTCAATCAATCACTGTAGTAACAGAATTTTTTCTTGCACGGTCGCGATTCATGTCGGCGGCGATTTCTAGTGCTGTCAGTCTTCTATTTCGCTTGCTCAGCAATTTTATACGATCGTCGTGAGCGTGAGTTGTTATTCTCTTACAACCTGAACGTGAATGATCTCTTAATTTGCCCGTGCGTTGATGTCTCCGAATGATATTACTAACAGTTGATATGTTAATATGAACTTTTTCGGAAATTTGACACACTGAATAACCTTCATGATGAAAAGCAAAAATTACAGAACGCTTTTATAAACTTGCAGGTTTTCCTCTCAGCACTTTAGTAACTTTAATCAGGTTCACATAAAAAGAAACGCTCTTAACACTAACGCACGTACAAGCAGGTTTATTTAGAAACTAAAGCAAATATCAGTATACAGTACATTTTTGTGTGGCCTGCCCCCTTGTACAATTAATAAACAATAAATTTGATAAAAACCTAAGATATATGTTATTTATATATAAAAGCAATTACATTATCTTTTAGTAGAGTTTATAACATTTCACTGGTTCTCCGAACTAATATGGACGGTAGTGTACAAATCCTTTCATTGTTACACTTAAAGTTATTCACAATATTAAAAGAAATCCACAAAGGATTCTTTCGTAGCATTGCATGCCTCCTCCACGGTAAAATAAAATCTTTAGCTTTCATCAAGATTGTAAAGTGCGCGTAAATTAAATGGCATAACAAAGTAAGACGTGTACCTCCTTTTTTTCGCTATGAATAAAGCATAATTTGATGGAGATTCACTACCTTTGCCAATATCCGAAAAACATTTACGCGCGAGCGGAAAGCACTCGGAATTCCGAAAATTCCTGTTAACACCTCAAATTTCACCGCCGCTTCCTTCGTTTCAATTCTAAGAGAATTCGCTCCGGCTTCGATTGGAAAGGTATTAATTTTATTTGTATAAAATCCATTCGCTCAACGTCGACGCCTTCTTTTGATGTCTTTGAAATGTAAATGAGGAGAGACGTAGTATGTTCAATTAAAAATCGTCTCGTGCAGAGGATGTGGAATCCGGAATTGTCTTGCAACAATTGCCTGTCAAATATGTGTAAACGCTGCATTTTGATATACAGAGAATTCATTCTAACATTTTTTTTCGCTAAATTCTACTAAAGTTAAATTTTAGTAGTGAATGCGTTAATTGTATATGCTATGTGAAAGAGAATAATTAATAAAAATTGTCTTGTTTCCACCACACGATATCGAGACAGACTCAAATCTATAGGTGCTGTGTTCAAGAAGTTATTAAGTAATTACTCGTGGTTTGAATTTTACTGTCTGCAATACAAGAACGTATGGCTGATTGTCGCTAATAAGCGTACACTACAATATTTTATTCATATATTTCTTAGAACAATCTGAATCACTACAATGCACTTACTTAGAGAAGCGTTTAATTGCCTACAGTGCCAAATATAAATTAATAACCTTGTCTCGTACTTTCTACGAACTTTTGGGTATATTGTTAAGGATAAGGCTGCAGAAACAATTGCTTTCGCTGTAGCGTACGGCTTGGATACTATAAATATTAAAAATACTGAATATAATTACTTACTATTTTAATATATATTCTAATGGAAATCGGTATTCACACTGATTCATACATATACTAACCATACGCGCATGAATCCCGACTCCGGGTGCGTTCGACCGCCTACAAAATACATAATCGCCGCCAATGAATGCACACTCGATTCTGCAGACTTACTTAAGGAGCACCAAATTCTTCTAG
Source organism: Trypoxylus dichotomus (assembly GCA_023509865.1). Classification (NCBI taxonomy): domain Eukaryota; kingdom Metazoa; phylum Arthropoda; class Insecta; order Coleoptera; family Scarabaeidae; genus Trypoxylus; species Trypoxylus dichotomus. The sequence goes on along the minus strand of CM042074.1, from coordinate 36,852,474 downwards.
ACATAAATTTTCTAAAGGCATTTAATGGTCTTTTGCAGCATTATAAAATCTCAACACATCTGCATGTACACGATTCTAAAAAATATTTTTAATCAATTTTATAAAATCTTTTCAGTAACATACGCAGTACTTAACTTTTTAATCGGATACTTCCATCGGAAGTTAATAGACATATATTTTCATTATATGCTGACACATCCTCAATTATTAATTAATATAAAATAAATATTTAAACTACACCTGCAGTATATACAGGCCACCATAAATGAACGAAGTAAATGTCCGTATAATTTTATTAAAATTTGTATTTTATTCGTATTAAGGAACAATGAAAATCTTTTAAAATGGTGCACGCCCACCAAGTTTATTGTGAAACAGCAAACACATGTCATGTTTTAGATAAATGCGTGTGATCAAGACATCTTAAAAAGAATATCGGGCAAAGCAGTACTTTACTGTGACAAGTGATTTTATCTTCATACGATTTCAAATAACAGATATAATACATTCTAATTATATTACTTCTTTTAGTAATTTTTCAATAAATACTTTCTACAAGGGAGAATTATCGCGAAAGAAAAAACACACTTCACACAACAAACTTCCCATGATTCTTAACACATTGTTGTCTGTCATCGTATACGCTAGAATAACCCAAACCCACCATAACTTTAAGCGAAATACGTAATGAACTATAACATTCTTACTATTCTTTCTTCTGGCCTAATCTAATATTTCCATCTCCCATTCCTCTAACATCCGTCATACAGTAGGTATGTTAAATTAATTTGTGCAATTCCTGAAATTCTAATATGCACTTATTCCACTTCTAAAAATATTTTTGTAGCATTTCTCGTTTCCATTACTTTGAAATTCAGTTTCACTTAACACAAGAAATTCAAAGTATGTATCTCTTCTTTAGATGTATTAAACTTATAACCATTTCTTTTCAATTTTCTCCGCACATTTACTCTTAAATTTGAACTAATTTATTAGCATTTTATAGGAAGCATGCATGTTATCCCGTTGGTTAGCAATTCTCCAGAAAGTAAAAAGCGTTTGTTTTTCATACATTTATTAATCGAGAAAATGAAACAAAATTTGTTTATACTTAATACTTCTACACTACTTAACCATGAAGTCTTCGCTTTAGTTTAAACATATAAGATTTTTCTATACCAATACAACATTTGATTGACTCTGGATTATTGAACTAATCACTAATGATCTCTATCGGTTGCTAAGTGACTGCTACTCAAAAGAAATTTCTAAGGACATGATAATCACTGGACGCTATATATAACTTTTGGGGACCATTCCCTTGACAAACGACTGATTGATTTAATGACCTGTCGATAAAAAACACGAAGCAGTTATAGATGTTTTTTTAATATACATATATAATATTAAAATAATATAATACATTAGAATTAAATAGAGTAGCATATTTATTATTATTTAAGCTATTATTATTAAAAAGAAGAGAGTAAAAGCATTATGACGGTAATAGAGAAACACATTAGATGTGTACAATGAAATAATCTACTTTAAAGATTACACAATTACACGATATATAACTTTGGAAATGACTATAAAGGATCAATAGTGATATCAGCATAAATACAAACACAATAAACAATATAGAACCACGAAGAATATAAATCATGGAACAGTAAAATTCATGTTTACTCAATGAAGATATAACCTCTAACATACAACGATTTTTAAGGAGCAGCCTTCTGATTTACGTCAAATGTCTGGGTAAAGAAAAAATTTAGAGGCTGAAAATTACGACTCAAGGAAAATGAAAACCAATGGCCATTTGTCAAACAAATTACTGAGTGTCATGGAAGATCTTCAGTTAATAGTACAATCCAATTCAAAACTTGTTATGCAGGATAATTTTCGGAATTCTCAGAAACCAAATTCCATTGCTTAATTATACCTAGACTGGACATGTACAGCTTAAAAGCAGTAGATAAGCCTCACTTAGCATTATTAAAACATATGCATAGTATTGCCGAAAGATTAACACAATAACCGATACACTAGAGTCGTATCTTCAAACTAATATGTAATACATGATGGCATGAATTTTTCTTGTTTAAAAACAAAAAAAACATTGGAACAGCTTTACTACAGGCTTTTTTCTTGATTCAAAAAAAGTATCCGAAAATTTGTAAAAATATGGCAGAATCAAATTTCCCAAAAAATGAGGAGTAGTCCATTGAAATACCTCAAGTGTGGTTACATTCCAAAAACAATGCCTAATTTGTAAAAAGGCACATTATGAAACATTTAAAATAATACACCATTGTCATTTTAAGTTAATATTGCTTATCAAAATATGTTGCATAGGTAACCTAACTTGCGTTTTGTGGGTTTTAAATAAAGTATGTAATGTAGGACTTGAATCATGTATAGAATCTTTTTAATATTTGATAAAACTCCGTTAGTTTATACTATATAAAGTATAAAAGCTATATAAAGTAAAAATTCTGTACAATCAATATATAGAATTTAAGCGTTCAAATGTTTTAGGGGTATTACTAGTGTATATTAATATATACAAAAGTTATAACTGTTCGTGATCATACATAAATATTTCTTTAATGCAGTGATACTTTATACAAATTTTGATGATCAATAAAATAAAAATACGTCTTAGCTGCTAAGCCAACAAGAAATTATCGGTTTGTAACATTAAGAAAGGAACATTCTAAAATTTATTACACATTCGCATATCCCCACACATTAGACACGTATTTTTGAATAACAATAAACATTTTCCTCTACTAAAGTTGTTAAAATAAGTTTATTATAAATACATTGAATAAACTACGATCATTATTTCTTTTAAAAGGCCACCAGTAATATCTTTCTATAGACTCAACAATTAATATATAAAACTTACAAACTACAACCGCCTGGAGAAATACAAATCAGAGGGATATAACAAAATTGATGTTTACTTTGTATCGTGTATTATATTTAAGATCGTACAAATTCCTCAAATCTTGCTTCGGAGAAGTGCTATTCCAAACGGATTTTCTTCGAAGAATTATATACATTGAAAACTTGAAGTTGGCAAGTGTTTTTAAACTCGGATATTCAAGCGTTCGCGGTGTCTAAATAATATCTTTCATCGCAACTTATAGAAACTGTCGAAAAGTTCAATCTATAATAATTTCTATATAGGAAATTTTAACCAAAGAATCTCCATTACATAGATGCAGAAACTATCATATTCCCTTTACTCCATATATACCGTACAGAAACGTAACATTATATTTTACTTCATCCATTCTATCGTCTCGGATACAAAAATTCAATACACAATGAAAATTTATTTGCGCAATTTCTAACAGACAGAATTTCATTTCGGCCGGACAGTTTAAAATGCTTCCGTCGTCGCTTACGTAATAAAACTGACGATAAAAACAGAATGAGTATTGTTCTAGTTCTACAAGTAATATTTCCTTTTCCTTTAAAACTCATATTACTCTATTGTCTATATATACATATACAAATGTCTATATACATAGGTATGTATGTGCATATGTACATGTATGTCACGAAATGCTTGCACTATCCCTCTTTTAAGCAGCAACACTGAAATGAAAGGAATTAAAACCACAATCTACTGCTACCTAATCACTGCAATTTTAGGGGTTTAGAACAAAGAAATAATGCTTTTCGTAAGCATTAAATGCTTATTTTTTTTGTATAAGAATGCTTTAATCATCAAACATAGTTCCTATATCGTTATACAATTAGATCATTTGCATTGTCACAAGATAATAACAATCCAAATTGTTTACTGCACGCTGCCTTTATAATTTAAAAGTATTCAAGTTCAGTTAAATCATAAAACAACTTTCATCTATTATAACTAATTTGATAGAAACTATACAGAGAAATATATATTTGTTGAGCCTTTCAGATGCCTCAATGTTTTACCATGCTATAGTCAAACAGCTAAAAATGTACAGGATATTGAACACACAAAATGATAGTACAGAAGTTGTGGTTTCATAATGTACTATAGAACTTGCCGAAAATTTCAACAACATTTTAGCATAACTGCGATTCACTTTAGCGAATTCCATCAATAATCTTTAAGAACATTAATTGCTTCTAGATTGTTAACGTAAATTTTTTGCTTGAAATGAAAAATCCGGAGACGTTAAATTAGATAATTTAGCCGATCAATTGATATTTTCTCTTCGATAAATTATTCGGTTATCAAGTGCTTGGCGTAAGATGGATATTGCGTCTGCAACTACGAGGATGGATCTCTATGCTGCACCACTGACCCCCTTACAGTAAAACTACAGTGGCATTATATTTTTTATCTTTAGACATGGTCTCCATCTACACTAATCCACTTGGTCCATCGGTGCTCCAACACCTTAACAGTCTCCTGGAATGTTTGTCCGACCTCTGCAAACCACCCCGCTACAGCTTGGATCACTTCATAATTACTGGAAAATTTTGCCCTACGTAAGATTTCTTTTAATTTGGGAAACAGCCTGTAATCACTAGGAGCCAGATTCGGCGAATATGGCGGGTGCTCCACTAATTTAAAGCCTTCTTGGTGTATAGCAGCCATAGCATTACCAGATGTATAGCCGGGAGCATGATCTTGATGGTTTCTATTTAATAGCGTCTTGCAATTTAAAACTTAATTGTGCGTGGTAGGCCCCTGTAATGCTCTGTCCTTTTTGCAAATAGTCAATTAGGATGATTCCTTGAACATCCCAAAACACAGGTAGCAGAATCTTTCCAGCTAACGACACGACCTTAAATTTGCATGGAGGAGGAGAACCGTGATGTTTCCCCTCTCTACTTTACACTTGGATCTCGGAATCATAGTGGTGTACCCATGACTCATCCATGGTGACATACCGACTAATAAAGTTGTCTTTGTTTGCTTGGTACCTTTCCAAAAGACGCTTACTTCAATTGTTAACATTCGAGGCATCTATCTTGCACTCATCTCTTTCATATCTAATTTTTTACTCAGAATGTTGTGCACCACATGATTTGGTAAGCCAGTGTCTTCCACAATGTCCCTCATACGTACTCGTCGGTCTTGCAATACGATATCGTGTACCTCTTCAATGTTTTTGTCTGTTGTTATCGCTACATGGGAGGACCATCGGCATGTTGGCTTTTACAGGATGTTCCTCCGCATTTAAAATCTCGACACCAGGGTTTGACTATATCATAAGAAACTGCAGACTCACCAATAGTTGCCATAAAGTCATGAATTTGAATTGGCGTCATGCCCTTTTTCTGGAGGTATTTTATTACGGCTCTTGGTTCTACAGGATCTACTTTTATGAACAATCACGAGACACAATTCAAGAATTAGCCACAGCACAACAACACTTTGAGGTACATACTTGATATTATGTATATAGGATCTACAAATGTCAGTTAACTAGATGTCAAAGATATTAATCAAACATCCAATTAGAAGTAGATGACGGGTTGGGCATGAGGATCCGCCCTCGTATGTAATATATGGCATCATCCTAGTGAAACCAGATTCTCGACATCTGTATTTTCTTCTAATTTCTCAAACAAGAAGTTTGAATTAGTATGTTTCAAGCTCCGGTAATAATAACACTATTGCCATACTTATTTTCAAAGAAATACTACCTGATCATTTCATCAGCTCAGAAACTACACTAGATACTTACTTTTGGTAGATGCAACGATTCCGCGATTCTCGTGGTTTTCCTCTTCGACTCAAATCCGGAAATCTTGTCATCGCAAGTTATTTGAAACTTTCAAACCTTCAAATGAAACCAGTAAGAGGATTGGCAAGTGCTTGACAATTCCTCAGACATTGATCCGTCAAATAAATTATGGAATTAGACGAACCAATAATCAGGATTTGCGGAAGATACTATAACCGGAGAGAAACACATTGCAGATTTTAATATAATTGGACATTTCCTCTAAGAACGCTTTGCGATAACAATGCTTAACCATTCTCCGATTCTTTTTTGACCTTTGATTTATTCCCCTCATCTTTCAATAAATTTTAGCAATCCTATTTTCTCGCAGCTTTACTCGAATAATTTTCTATCCCTGTTGCTCTCAGTTGCCCTCACGAAAACATTGTAAAGAAGAAGAAGACATCAGATGCGGACCATATCGCACCAAAGGCGAACCTCATTCATATGCTCCAGTAACGCTATTATGCACTTCTCATAAAATTACTTTGCATAAGATTTGCGAGCGGCTTTATGCGGCAGCGTGTTCGTTAAAAAATATCTGAGTGTTTTTTGTAATTAAGTTTTTCACTTCCGTTGACGACCATGAGAAAACTTGACACTAGCATCCTTCGCCACATTATATGCGGAGGCGTTTGCGTGTGTTAGGAAATGGTTACAACGGATATTGTCCGCCACCATCTCGTGTTTACTTCGCAGTGCTAAAGGATAAGATTAAATATAAAAAAGATGAATTAGTACCGCGCTTAACCGGAATCTGACCGTTGTACTGCGCTTCTTTCTTCGTATGTGTACTTGAAGGTCGGAACATTCTCCCTTTTCTTATTGAAGTGCTACACTCTTAGTTTGTATTGTGCACTTGATTTCTTTTACTTAAATTTTATCTTTATCACATAAAAGCGAGGGGTTCTATACCTCGAATCGTAGCATTTGTTATAAAAACTAAAACATTTGTTATATATAAAGAAAATATTATGTCACGCAAAGACTTAAATACTGTTTTTATAAATCAATAAACATTGTAATTTTTTTAATACAGAGGATACTTGAAATAATATGTCGTCACCTGTCTAACAACTGTAGAATATTTCCTCTTCTTTGTGATTTTTGATACCTAAAAGGGAAAAAGATATTCTCTCGCATCATTATAGAATTTTAGTCCCCAATATTTTCACAGTTTGTGTTATACTGATAAAAGTTTTCGACCCAAAATAGAAGAATGGAAAGATAGATTATCAAAAATAGGAATGGTATGGATATGTTCTATCTAGAGATATATTATACTCAAGAGAAAATAGGAGTCTCAGTGAAAAGGAAGTACTGGAAGAAATAAAAAATGGCAGAGTCAGAAATGGCAGAACGAAAGAGATTAGACGAAAAATAATATGCCTAAAGACTGGTACACTGGTATAAGTACACCCAAAAAACAAGGGAGAGACAAGGAAGACAATTGTAGATCAATAACTTTACAGAATTCTGACAAATTTGCTAAACTATCAATTAATTAAAATGACAAAACACTACGAGAATGACTTTAATTCTAACGAATTTGCAAATATTCCTTGATTTCAAAAACGCCTTTCAAGGTTTAACAAATTTGTATGTTATATAACAGATTTGATCCTTTTTGCATAACACCTGCTACTTTGGTTATTGTTAGTTTTGTAAAGAATAATTGAAAGGTTAACATTTTCATTGTCTGAAATACGAAAGTTTAATTTAAAAAACTGCGGAATGAATAATCCCAAAAACCGCGTTTATTTATCACCCTACAGTTTATTTTAAAACAAAATTAACGCGCATCCACCAATATTCGTAACCGTTTTGTGAAATTGTACATTCCATTCAGCTCACATTTTCAGTGTAGTTCGAAATCAATATATTGTAGCAGTTTTGCGTTAAAAACAATGGATGTTTTGCCAATGTGAAAATTAACACTGGATTGGGTCGAATGCTCGATTAGTAGGTTCAGCACTTAAAGCCTACAATAAGTATATCTGCTGCATTTCAAATCCACATCATACCTAACAATTGACAAGGAATGACAAGGACGAACTTATTGTTTCTTGTGTTTTGATTTTCAAGAGATTTAAAGCAAGCCGTACTTAAGAGCGAATTTTTATATAAAACACGGAAATTTTGAAGAGTATGTTTTGTTAATCTGGCTAATAATATTGATTTACTTACAAAGTTATTTTCCCTTCCAACCAATTCGCTGAAAAAAAAACGTAACTGAATAACAAAGTAATAAAACAATTTTGTGAATTTTCATAACGGAAAAGACGTTAACTTACATAAAAGAGAAGTGTATTAATCCAGGAACAGACAGTGTAGGTACATTTCTAAAACAAAGAACATATTCAACTCCTTGCACTAGAAAATGGACCAATTACTGATCCTCTACTATTACTGTATAATTATTGTCTCCTTCTTTAAAGGTTTGTTTCACTGGTAAGATTTTAATGATTTATATGAGCTTCATTTATGCCGCTAAATTTTAATTTTCCTAAAATTACACGACTTGCAGAATTAAATACTTTTGCTGGAAATAGGATATCCATGTATATCTTCCGCAAAATGCTGCAGATATAGATAATGGTAACTAAAATTTAATTTATTATTGGACGCCCTTATCTACAAATACTACTGGCAACTTGCTTATTGTAGTTTAATTTTCGCAGAAGTTTTTTAATATTAATTAGTGTTTCCTTCACTAAGAAATGCCATTGCTGTAATCGCGATCCAAGAAGCTTTGCTTGTGATTTTGATAGATTCGAGTGCCGCTCCAACTCATTTAATGCTAACTAAGTAATTAAGAGTGACTCGCGTAATGCAGATGAAATAAAATCAAAATCTGTTAAGTATTTAATATTTTCAGAGCTAGTATTATTATGAGTCTAGTTCAACCTTTCTTACTTTCTGTACTGTCAATTAATAGCTGAGAAACTGAATGCAATGCATCATGTAGTGAGGGTTTCTGAGCTAATCATGTTTTCCTTTTTTTACGACTACTAAATCCAGCAGTCTTATTAAAGCTAAAATAACAATCGTCAACATGATTCTTTTGTTCTCTCCACAGGATAGGAAGAAGGCAAAATAAAGAATGTCGCTGTTCAGGTAATCAATCGCTCAAATATTTTGTGTATATAGTACATACTACAGGTTTTCTTTCAATTTTCAACGACGATACCGAGGTAAAATTCATAGGCCCGGCATATTATCGGGATTAACTACTAGCTAATGGATGGAATAAGCTAGTAAAGTAAATTTACCACACATTAAAACTACTACGTATTCTTTCTGTCTTTCCGTTATTAAGAAACCACCCTCATACCTCTATACTATGCTTTCAATTAAACTCGAATTCCTCATATGTCTACTCATTTCCTCCCTAAATTGTATTAATCTATTGTATTAGAACTGTAATGTAAACCTTGTACTTGCAAGGCACCACATCTGCAACAAGTCTCAACCTGCATTTTCTCTACAACTAGCGTTAAGCCAATACTACCACTTTCCGAATAAAACGATTTTCACCTTTACGTGCTGTTTAACTTTATCAGTGACTTTTGGTTGTTGGTCAATGTAATTTAAAAATGATAAACTATACTATACTAAATATCAGGCGAAATATAAAGACTGTACATGTGATAAAATACGGTACCCGTCAATCACCAAAGGCGTATTTTTGATCGACTATACTAGAATGTACCTTACTACCTTGCGAACAACAAAATCGTACAAGCGAGGTATTCCAGGCGACGAGGTAATTAAAAGTAAATTGAGTTATACTGTGATTGACACATTAACCCTAACGTCGAATTTATAAAAGAACGGCTTCGGAAAGAGTAATTGCTTAAAGTGAAAACTGGGAGCTACTACGTCTTTCTACAAAAATCGATAGTATTTTACTGAATAAAATTATAAACAGGCCCTGTTCTCCGGTGTTAATGAGATTTGTGAAGAATTGAGTTTTTATTTATCGACGAAGTTAAAGCAGGTTCTTTTTAAATCGCCTAACATGTTTTATATATTTTTTTAATAAAGTTACGCCGTTTTAGAAGAGATTTTATTGACGCAATAAATCGATTCCAAAAATATACATGGATACATATATATACACGCAAATTAACCGGCTGCTCTTCAACAAAATTTTTCGTATCGATATATCGAATCTAACTAACGCATGCAATAAATGCGACGTATTTCCCCATTGAAAAATTTAGGTAGTGTTAGGTATGTAGTTAGATGTTTACTTAATACGAAAGTAAAGACATATAAGAGAAAATTTAACATAATACAAATAACTGATACTGTAGCCTCTAAAACAACTAATTCAGAATGTCAGATTGTAGTTTGTCATGGCAACGTGGTAAGGGGTAACTTACAGTAAATTTACGGTCAAGTATTATACTAAGATTCTTGGACACTTTATTAGAAAAATTGCTTCCATCTTTGACATTTATATTTATGTAATAAAAGGCCGCTACATGTCTCACCTTGAACCCCATCAAAAATGAAGATATATGACTTAGAACCGTTAACTAATAAACCATTTCATCGCTTTAATAAGCGAGAATTACTCACTTCGCAATATTAACGCTCTTAAACCTAAATGAATAACAGATTTGAGTCTCTTCGATGTAATGGTGATAATTACAAAAAGCCAAAGACTTATCTAAAAATGACGTATAAATAATATAAAAAAGGGGTTCGTTAATGTCACACTTTAGGCAGTCCACATTAGATTTATAATGCTGAAGATAAATCGAAAACTAGTTGAAAACGTTGCTGTGGATTATACGAATAACTCCTCAAACGAGATATTGTTGGCACATTCAAGCCAATACGTCAGGGTCGATTGCGTCAATGTCTTGGAGCATACCAGAATATAAATTTTGTTGTCTAAAAAGCAACATCTATCATCGGCAATACTGTACCGATACAAGTGCATAGATCTGAAGCCCGACTGATACCTTGATAGTACTTTGATAAATTATCTCTTAACTGTAGTTAGATAATTCTTTCAAATACTTTAGATAGGACTATCAATACAGATAATGATCTTATATGACCAATTTCAGTAGCGCTATTAACCTTTGGTAATGACACAATTTGTACTTCCTGCCAGCATTGCCGAAAAACATTTTCTTTGATACAAAAATTAACAATGTATATAATAAAATTGATAGATAGCAATATATATTCATGTTTATCAAATCCAATCCTCATGATTTAGTCTCGCACCTTATAGAAATACAATAATGTCTCAAAATCACTGAACTGAATCGTATCAAAGGATTTCATATTTTACGAGTACAAACGAAATATAACTTGATTTACATCATTGTTATATTTTAATCTAAAGACAATCAATCGATAAAGACTAGATCTTTGCAAAATGCAAACGCCCGTTAAATTTCTGTTGATAAAGCACAAATATTATTTTTGAACTTCTTATTAGTGAGTTTTATACAGTACATACATTTCAATTATTTATTCTATATTACCATTTGATAAAGTATCCTGTTGTTAAATTATCTTATATTTCCTCTATAGCCACTTAGTACAAGATCGTCGCTACAAAATTAAACTAAAATTTATTTCTATTTCCATTAATAATTTCGCAAAAATGCATCAAATTATAATAACACAACGTAAATTGATGGAAACAAAGAAACAACAATTTCTAATCGCTTCCGATGTCAATATGTAATCGTCGACGTCTGCGACCTTTGTTGTAGATGATATAAATAATCCGCATTTTCATATATAAAGCATCAGAACTTACTATGCACAAACCCCTCGTTCGATCACGTCCCGACTTCAACGTTATTTTAATAAAAGTTGTGCGTCGGATTTCAGTACACAAAGGAACGGGCCGGATTCGGAATATAGATCAGTTAATTTCGTGTGGCGAGCTGTGATCCGTAACTATATTCTATCTCGCTTTATCTTACAAAAACATCGAATAACCCGACCGACTAGCCCGTCAGTCAGTTCTGATCCCGACTTATCCCCTGCCGTCTGTATACTTCGGGAAATTTAAAAACATGAGAGACAACGTAGAAATCCATTCAAAGTAATAATAGAAATCTCGTGGTCAATAATAAAACAAACTCCATCAGACATGCACTGCGCTGATACAGCCTGAGCGAATTTGAACCGACTACCGGCCATTTCTCGAATCTAATTCCATTCTTGGAAAAGTTGGAAAAACATGGAAAGAAAAGGCCCGGATCAGAGTTCGCGGGTAGCAGGTCGAGAATATCGGGGTTAGTCATGTACATAAGATAAATTAGTGGCTCGCTTAATAGAAGCACGACAAGACAAAGATGGATCGTCTGCTGATCTGTTCGAATAAAAATTTCACTTGGCGTTCGCTTTCCTTAAAGGAATGAAAAAAGGATAGTGCATTTAGCTTAAGTCCATTCGAAATCTTTCCGATTCCGTTGCGAGCGTTTTATGTTGTACGATGTAGATATTCTGATATTCTCTATTATCAAAATTTCGAGTTCGCTAGACCACAACTTTATTTCTTAATTGTTTTTCTGTGAGTATATTCTGTAATCAACAAATTTTATTTCAACATTCACAAAATATTGACTATGCACTATATTAATTTTATAGTTTATGGATTTCATTAGTATACAGACTGTTCCAAATAGTATGCTTGTGTTTGGGATCTCATTTGATGTAAGTTAGCTAGCTCAAAAAATACCATATACGCGTCACAAGAAAAAACTAAACGTTAGCAACCTAGACTTTGTTGTGTATTTCATGTCGCGTAAAAGATAGCAAGATAATAATTTAACATACAATGCAACCTTGATAATTCGAACTATTTGGGAAAAGGAAATGTTCAAATTACCGATCTTTGTACCTAAATTACTTCAAATGAATGTTTTACGAGTACACATATGGATTAATAAATTTTAAGAATACTAATTTTGTTCCAAACAGAACTTTGACACTAAACTTTAAAATATAAATCAATATGATATTGTTTCAGAACATTTACATAAAGAGCTGTTGAGACAGCACTTGAAGATCTGGTATGTTACATTGTGCACTCCATTTATATATACTTATATATATATATCATACATACACGTCTGTGCATTGTTGTATTTTTACACTACTAAAAAAGTTAAAGTTATATGAAAATTAACTTTATTATATTATGGCGCATTTGATTAGCAAATTTTGTTAGCTGCACTTTTAACAATATTCCCTACTTTATTTACTCATACATCGTTTAACGTGAAATTTGGCGTTTAATCTTCACCATGAAACGCCAAATATTCTAAAAGCAAAATCCAACGTTCTTCCTTATAATTACAATGTTTCTTTTTTTTCATTTTTCCTTTTACACGTCCACATTTAAATATAACTAAATGAATATTTATGATTATAGGTACAATTTTCCTCCATTAAACTCGCCGTATTCACACAAGAATTCATCGTATTAAAACCTCTTATGCGCAGTCGAATTACAATAAATTTAAGGATTTAATTAAATTTACATTTTTGTCATTAAAAGTGAAAAACACGAAACACAACTCTGATTCCCAGATTTACGTATAAAGCGGGATATCCTACTGGACCATGTGCGCTATTATTTGCACAATTGCATCGAGACACTACCGATCACAAGTTTAAGATCAGTTTCGAAAACCTAGATTAAAATTTAAATGAAAAGCAAACAGCATGGGAAAAATGTATATCTATTAGAAATTATAATACAAAAACGGAAAAAATTGTATTATAAAAGATACATAGGTTATAAACACATAACTAAATGTAACTTATTGTCTTATTACAAATTGGCACAACATTTGTATTCTTTCTATTAACTTATTTCAAACTTGTACGTTAATTTTAATGCACTTGGTATGCTTCAATAAATTCTTTGCTGAGTTTTGAGTTCGCAGTTTTCTGTTATATCCACAATTTTTCTATAGGATTGAGGTCCGATGACGGCGATAGCTAAAGGGTATTTTTGATGACACCCTCTTCCTTCTATTGTAAAATGTTTTTGCAGAGTTTTGATGAGTATTTGGAGTCATTACCATGCTAAAAAATAAACTGATCTTCGATCAACGACAAGGCTGATGGAATCATATACTGTTCTAAAATGTCTTTACTCGTATACAAGTATTTTCTGAATATTTCTCCAATTCATACCAAACTTCCTATACCATACACAGAGAAACATCCCTGCATCATCACCGAAGCTTTTCCGTGTCTTGCAGATAACATGACAGCTTGTGGCAACATTTTTTCTGGAATAAAAATTCGCCGTTTACTACCAAAAACGAATTTAGAACTCCAAAAAACATTTGCCAATCTAATTTATATGCTGTAAGGCCTAATTATGTTTTATTTATTCTACTAAGTAGTGGTTTCCTACTAGCGATACACTCCTTTGAGCGCGCTGCATTTATCCATTGGTTGCCTTTGGATATTGACACATTATTTTCATAGGTTTCATTAGTGTCAGCACAAATTTCGGGTACTGAAATCGCTGATTTCTTTTATTAATTAGGACAATGGCCGATCAACATTTCTTCCTGTTTTAAATACTTTAGTTTGTTTGAAATGTAACCTTTACTACTATTTTATTGCAGCGCGGTTTTCAATATTCTTCAGTTTATTTTTACCCATATTATGCAATTTCACTCAACACAGCTGCAACGATAAAAGTTACAATGCAAGGTAACTAAACAAAGTACCATCTACGAATGACGCAAATGAAAGGATTTAAAAAAAATTATTAACAATTTTTCTTAGAACCACATGCAGGCATGTGTAAATCTGCAATTGACAAAAATGCATTTGTGAAATTAAACTATTAAACGCGCAGTCTCTTTCATTAGACTTAACAGCGATAGTGCCATTTGTTCTCTTAATCAATACTCGCAGATACTACTATTAATAATTGTACTAAAACACGTTAGTATTTACTTTGTTTTTTAAAGCCACTAAAATTTCATATTTACGACATGCAATGAGTACTCTATAATAATTGCTTGCAAACAAAATTATCCAATAAATGAACCTTATAATTCGAGCATAATATCGCTTCAAACTAAAATTACCATATCTAGTAGGTGTTTAAGTACTTTTTTTAAATTAAGTAAATTATAATTACTGGCAAATTACATGACGCAATGGGCGTTAATTGAGATAAAATGTATCTGCGGTGTGCATCTGCCGAGCATCTCTTACGGGACCGACTCCAAGCATTTAATGAAATAAAATGGAAACGACCAGAGCCCCACTACTGCACTACTACACTACTATTACTGCTAATACTGTGTATGTTTCCAAGCGCATTCAGCAACAGAGGAGGATTACTCCTAATACATCAGTACTTTTATCTTCCTTAACATCCTCTACTAACACAACTTGCAATAATTACGCGAATATTCGGATTTGTCCGGTTACATAATTTTTTATTGGACCTAACGTAAATAGGCTTAACATAAGTCATAATTTAGAGTGCATTACCTACTATAATTTTAAAAGGCGTCGAAATTACTCAAAATTAAAGTTTTCCGACATAAATAAAACAAAGAGTGAAGTTCGTTGCACTGTTTATTTGTAAAATACTTTTTAATAAACCTAAACCACTAGTGGAATTATTTCATTTTCCACTTGATATATGGCCATGTTGACCGATATTGAACGGCTTACAAAACAATCGCGGAGTTAAGACAACAAAATAACCTGTTTGTAAGTTTCTATAACAATTTGTTTTAAATAAGATATAAATAGCTTTTGTACAGTTTCAATCTTTTCCTATTATACGATCAGTATTTTAGAATACTTTTGGAATATGAGCTAACGGGAGTAAATTTTTGAATTATTAATATAAAACAAATTTCACAAACCATTAAAAAGCAAACAATTTGATATTTAACACTTATATTTTATCAATTTTCGTTTTGATTGCATTCATTTGGAACTAAAACTTGCTTTAGCTTTGAAAGGTGTTTTCACTGCCTCAACACATTTCTTCGCTGGTAAAAAGAAATACGTAGTTTTAATCATATTCAAAAGTAGACTGCTCTTCTACAAAGTTTCAATTATTTTTAATTTTCTAGTTGAGAACCACCCCTTGTAAATAGATCAAAACTTAGTTGCTTACCAACTTATACCTATTCCACTGCTTAGTTAGTTTCTTTGATTATAAATACACATAAATGTAAAGTAGTTTACGTAAAATGCGAAATCTATTTTATACAAACGTATGCGGATGGCTTGGCAGTCATGATCCGCAGAAAACAAGCGCAAATCATACCTCAACTTAGTCAAGCACAAGCAAATCCTGTCAAAACTACACTCTATCCATAGACCTTAAAAGGATAATAGCTATTTCTCTCCTTGATGGATACTGATGTGATACATTCATAACACACTTTATTTAATAATAACTTAACTAATTGACAATAAGTGTCCTAGCTCCGGTGCTCCGCCAGAGGCACTACACCGGATGTCCTCAACTTAACTGTTCAATATGAACGCAAACCTAGCTAACTTAACCTACGCTAACTTAACCTAGTGGAATAAAATAATGCGGGCCTAGCCCGCGTCCTACTTAACTTAAATATTTACATATTATTTCCTGGCCCTGAAGAAGCAGATCGATAAGCGATTAGTTACTTAAATTATTTTAAGTTATTTAAATACATTATCACAGAACACAGAAATACGCTTCTTTCCTTAAGACTGCTACTTCTTCAAGGCTGGTTCGTCTCGCTAGTTGTCCCTTTGGTTTAAGAGGGTCCTAGGGTCCATGACTGGTCGTCCAGGTGATCCTCTCTCCCCTCCGGGTTCCTGCATAACGGTCGTCCCGCCGCCAGTTGCCGTCTCGAGCTTCCTGAATTCATAACACAGCAATAATCGGGTCATGATCTCCTACCAGGTGTATGCACAAGCTTTTTCCGGTTTAATTAAGAGATGCCGCCAACGAAAGCACGCAGCGTATTAACTTGACACATACGTTATTTTGTTTATCTATCATTTATACTATAAACACACGCAAGTTCAGTCCTCAAAAAAAAGTAGTGTCTTTGCTTTATCGCTCAGTGACCATGTCGAGTTTTGTGCCTGAAGAAGAACATTTGCGGCACGCATTACTTTTCTTATTTAATTAAAAGGGAAAGGTTGTTGAAAGTCATTGTTTGCTGGTAGAAACGTATGGTGAACACACTCACTCCATCGATTAGAACATGTCATACACAGTTTCGACAATTTAAAAGTGGTGATATCAATGATTTGGTAGTCCACAAAAAGGCGAAGACGAGCAATTGCGGAAGTTATTGGATAATGACCCAATTCAAACTCAACGGCAATTACCAGAAGCATTACATCTGTCACAAGAAGCAGAAGACATTTACGAGCAATAAATTCGGTAAATGGGTCCCACACGATTTGACTGAACTTCAAATAAAAAATCTCCTGTGAAATGCTGCTTCAACGCTGCGATAGGAAATTATTTTTGTATCGAATTGTGACGGGTGACGAAAAATCTATTTATCACAACGTACTCCCCTGACCTGAGGCCTGACTATCAGCCCTTCGTATCAATGGGGCACGCGCTCGCAAAGCATAACTTCAGCAATTTCGAGGAAGTTAGAAAATGGTTCGACGAATGGTTTGTCTCAAAAGGCAAGCAGTTTTTCTGGCATGGTATCCATAACATACCTGGAAGATTGGTAAATTATGTAGAAGCCGATGGCTAATATTTTCAATAAAAAAAAATAATTTCCTTGGAAATTCTGTGTTTCTTTTTAGCAAAAACCGGAAAAAACTTATGCATGCAGCTAGTATATATGTCTCATTGATGTAACAATCATAAACAACTTGGAAGTGTATGCAACAGCAGCTTCAACACATATAACGGCTTGCATATTCTAATGCCACAGGTATTGCTAAGAATAACGTAATTTGATATCTATATTCAGGAAGAGATTGTAACAGGCAGTCTTGTCCTTAATAGATAAAAGTGCTGAAGCCAGAGGAAAAATACTTACTGGACTCCCAACTAGTATATTCCAGCAGAGTTTTATACTATAAACCTAGGTGCCAGAAGGAACCTCGAGAAAAGATTTCGAGTCACAAGTACAGATATTTTCACAGTCGCGCACCACTAAAGCCTTGAGAGATACGTATATGCGTGCAAAATCAAGGGCAGTTGGCATGTAGTTCTGTGATACATCTCATATTACCAATAGGTTGAAGGATATGATCAACCTTGTGAGGGATAACAAAGATAATGCTATGCCTCGGCAAAGGAAATCTTATGTTACTTCCAGAGTTACTATCAGGACCTGTGGTCCTTAAATACCACTTATATAAACTAGATAAAACTAAAGATGAAATCCGTCTACATCAAAAAAACCTAGAGACAGTGGAGCAGATACTTAATGTTTAGTCGAAATCGAAGTCTCTTGCCAAGTAAATTGTTATCAACCGTAACATCAATTTTAATGAAACATCTTTATCAACTACCAAACTAAAGATAAAGATTCTAGGTTAACGTTAGGCCTCATAAAAAAACTTCTACATATTAGGGCAGCGTTTTAGTACACCTTTTCATTACATCAATTGCCACAGGCAGTATGTTTGCCATTACATTTTCTTTTCCGTATGTTACTAAGTGGCACAAATACAAAATTTTACTAAAAATCAAATGTTCTAAGATCAAGAAACATAATTTTTATCAGAAAAAATTGAATAGAAATGAAACAATTTAGCCACAATGATTTCACTGCCCGAATAAGCAAACATTTACAGTACCGACAACGCAATTAATTGAACCACACCTCATCATACATTTTTAAGTTACGCACCGCATTCAAAGTTATCTCACTGCTTTCCGACATTATCGATTCAGCGCTTGTACTACTGCGAATTGCAACTAGTTCAGTCTCGCCGGTCGCGATTCGCATTCGCAAACATTTCCGAAATAACTACATAACTCCCAAAAGGCTCCTTTTAGAGGAAGTACCACTCTGACGTGCGGATATCGTCGCCCTTTTAAAACTTCTATACGTAAACTTTTAATGATGGGTTAAAAATTCATTAAAATTCTAACTACAAAAAGTAAGATAGAATGCTGCGTAATTTTGTTACGGTCTCGTATACAGTGCAGTGCGGCGGCCAGTAAACTTACAAGGAAATTAAGTGATTATTTTGAAATTGAAGTTTAACAAATTAAAGCTCTGTGCAACATAACATGCAGTTTCTAATCCACGAACCCGTGCATATTACCCTGCCGGATTTTTCTATCATTGAAATTGAAGAAAGCATGAAGTTTTAAAGTTTTTAAACAATAGATACCGTCAAACATATTTTATGAAATTCATTGGTGCTATCATCATTTACTGCGAAAATTAGTCCTAATGTTATAATGTCCATCCAGACTTCTTACGAGCGTTGAGACAGTGCTTCATTCCACATAGCAACAACTTTTTCATTTACGTACCCATCCTAGCCCATATGCATGTTACAGCACTCTTTAACGTAAGCCAACATCATCTCGACACCATTATTTTTGGATGGATATGGAGGGAAAGTACTGACCCCTTGTTCATAATAGTTCGTCGACTTCTTAACATTTATTTGCATTATATTGTTTATTCCAGTTTAAAAGATATATTTTTGTCCTTTAAGTATTGAACTTTATGTTGCTTCAACCAACATATTGAGCATTATCTAATATTGTCAAATATGAATTTTCTATCTTAGTAATATCCTGACAATATATCACTATGATAATCCTCTTTTTGTGACTTAGAAGCGAATACTAACAAAGTATTTAGCACAAGAGCAGAAGTTGATACTACATATGTAATTCATAAGCTTCAGGTTTACGCACACTTTTTACACTGCAGTCTTATCAAAATGTTTTATGATTACCACTCACAAGTACCCATGTCTCGTCAAGAAATATTAAAAGAGGTTTTTAAATTTTCTATATATCGCTTTAGAAATATTGTAATTTCGGCAATATGTGATCACTTTACTAAAGTTCTACGATTCTTGTGTTTCAAAGCTTATACCTAATATTATAGAAGGCATGGAGGATTCATACTGCTACTGTTGATTGAGTTCCTCATTAATCGTATTCACTGCCACATGTTTCTCTCCAAAGGTACTGGTAATTACCGTTTAATAAGAATGAATATCTTTAAAAACTTACTTTATGAATTCGTTGCGCATACGTTCATTTTTGACGCATCATTCAATACTTCATAAAGCAGAATTTCGGATAAGAAACGTAAAAGTTTAGTACGTACCTACTTACCCACTTACCCCTTTTAGCAGCCTCTTCGGTGTTCAAATGCACAAAGTGCAAGTATCACCAAAAATTCACACGTTTTCTGCAGTGTCCGTTATTTACATTGACACCACTGATGTCAACGAAAAATGTTCTAATTTTTCGAATACTTCAAGTGGTCCACTAAAAATAAATCTACTTCAACTTGAGCATCTTGCATTTTTGACCTTTGGTACCAAAAATACCGTATCGACAAGTGCTCTTTCTTCTTGTTTGAACTAAAGAACGTAGGGTATATCTTTTATCCTTTCTTTGCTACATGATTATCTACAAAACCACTTTGAACCTTGTACTTGGATTTTATTATGCCATATCCGTATTTGACCCTTATCTCTTACATCTAATTAGACAAATCTTATATGGATACTTTATGAAAACTTACCTCTACTTATTTTCAAAAAAAAAATAATAAATAAATAAAGAACAAAATAGAAAATTCTTTTTGTCGGTTATCCTACCAAACAAGAAATTTGTCATTACTTTTTTTTGGTAACAGAAATATGATAAGAGAATCTTAAAACGGAAAATAATGTTTATTTTATTAATATACCAAGTAGACAAGACTAATTTTTATTTACGTTTTAATGGTATGTTCCCAATAAACTTTAAAGATGACACATTCTTATCAAATCTATATTTTACATTTGTTTGTAGATATAAAACCCAGATAAAATCGTAGTGTCATTGAGGTTACATTCCATTATTGCGACAACTTTAAATCGGTTTCCCTTTTTTTCTTAAAAAGCAATAAAAGAATCATCAATAAGATTGTACTTTATATGATATTTTGCAGGTACTCTAATAGTATTTTCTTAGGGAGCGTACTCTGAAAGTGTAACAAATCCCATTTGATCAAAGTTCAGAAGTGTTACACATACAAGCAGTGTTTCAACCACAACCAACCTTAATGTTGGATTTTCGTCATAGCAAAAAGCTGAATTGCAACTTAAATGCAGAAGTAAAGCTCTTCTTTCATGTCCAAGGGAACAATTCCGCATGCGACATACGCGAAGTTAATAAATTTGCAGATAAACCTTCGTCGCTCTGATGTCGTTGTGAGACGCTGGCCGTACATACACACTGCATGACCTCCGATATTACACTACACGCTTACTGTAACCAACACATACAAAATATCAAAAGGAAAAGAGAGGGTGTCATAGGGAGAGGGAGAATACAGCGGCAGTAACGCGCAGCGGTTCGCCGCGAATACCCGGAGTCGGTTCCCGGAGTCGCTTCCCGGAGTCAGTTCCGGACGCCCGGACCCTGCGCGACGTTCCAAAATAACCGGAGTCTGTCGCGACTGATTTTCTCGCATACTTATCGTTAAATCCGCAAGGACTCGAGACAACGCCAGTGTCGAATGTGCAACCGGGTTCTTCACCTTCTACATCATGGGAAATATTACGTGAATTGTTCTGGTTTCAAAGAGTGGGTCGACGACTTCAGGTAGTTTCAGGCTCTGATTGTCCAAACGCAATTCTTGTACGTTTCTATCAAGAACTGTGTTGGGACATCATCGCTCGAAACGAATTAACTTCACGTCGAAGAGTATATAAGGTTTTTTCTTTTCAGTCTTATATTCGTTCAGTGAACATTTGTGATATGTGCGGATAGAATGTTAAGGCATAGAGATGGCTTTGTTTCACAATGTAGTAAATCGAAATGCGAATTAAAAGTGAGACAAATTTCTGAAACTGGCTTGTTTTTCTTCTATGGTAGAAGTAAGTGTTCCTTTGGTATTTTAGTTTATTTCTAGTTATCGATGCAGAATTTTTAAAAGAAATGTTTCAAAACAGTATTGAATATTTGTTTCAGTTATTCCTTATTTTAAATATGTATATGACTCCCGTTTTTTTTTTATCCATCTTTTGTGGTCTTCTTTTCTTTCATTAAATTGCAGCGAAAACTTACTTAAATATTAATTCTCCCGCTACATTTCGCTTGTTTCTCATAACATCGTAATATATGTAAATGAATTCGTGTCACTGACAAGCACTGGAATTAACTACAGGCATAATCAGACCTCAACCGCAAATTTTGCAACAGCAGTTATTTATGCGGTTTTCTCCGAAGCTGTTGAAACTTACTATATAACATACTATATTTTTTTGTAATTATAGTTTTGATTGGAACTGCCAATTTAATAGACGCGAAAATAATTAGCAGACTGCAAAATTAACATGGAGCTCGAAATAATAACCAGTAATATTATTACTGGAGTGGATTCTAAAATGTAATCTTTCCTTTTTAATTAAATTTGTCATATGGTAAATTTATTACTTCAAATGGGAGTATCCCTAAAATTTTAGCACAGTGCGTTAAAATTTCTTGTTATTAAAATGGTTAACAAAGCAATTTCAACAAAAACATTTCTTTAAGCAGGGTTGAAGTAATCGATTGTAAATGTATTGACGATCACGGAGTAATTAAACATTTTCACAATTAGTTCTACCCGCAACGTTACAATTATTCAAGCAAATTTTAAATGTCTTCATTTTTCAATAATGGTTACAGAAATAATCATGAATACTAATCACTCACTACTTATTAATAATTGTAATTATACTAACAAACATATGTGCATATAGATCTCCTTGTGTTGAAAAAACACTTTTACTCAAAATTATTTTAGCTACTATACAAACAGCATTTATACTTATCTATAAGGCGTTGGTAATTACACATATTTACCTTTCTATTTGAATACGTAAATCAAAAGTTTAATTATCACCGGCCAACACAATTTTTGCTGACTTCTATATAAGACTTGTTTTCTACTAATTTGGGTGTGCTGAATCCGGAAATCATATTAGTTTTGGCGCATCAGATCAAAATTTAACTCTTTGAAGAATCACTAATGCGGCGAACTCGTTACCTAAAAACTGATAAGTATAAAAATTTTAATAATTCATTTATTTATTTAAATACACGAGTATAATCATAATGTTTTATTGCTTCTTAGTAGTTAAATACAAAGACAAACGTCAAAGGAAAATTATATAAATTTAACCAAAATAAGGTTACAAAAACTAAATAAATAAATGATATTCATCCACCTAGTAGTCGGGAATGTAGAAATTCATCTATGCTATAAGGTTCAATATTTAATAGGAATTTACGAATAGATTTTTTAGATGCATGAACGCTGCTTACTTCTTGTATTGCATGGGGAAAACTATCGAAAAATGTTAAACTCACATAACTAAGACTACTTTCCGTCAACTGTAGCATGTGTTTGGTGTAGCAGTAATTTATTTTGTGTTTAGTATGTTGAGTGTGAAGGAAAGTATTATGTTCAACCATTTTTTTATGTTTGAGTAAAAACCTGTTAGCTCTAAAATGCCCTCTACAAAATTTATTGTAATTGAGGTGCAACATTAACGCAGAACTTTTTTTGGCTAACAATAATACGATCAAGTTCTCTACTACTTCCCCAAAAGACAATCCCAAACTTTAAATGCGGATAGCAGACAAAAGAATAAACCAGTCGTAGTACATCAGCGCTAACCACATCACGTAATATTCCTATACAATAACAGAAAGTACTTATTTTCTTACCAACTAGATATATATGACTATTCCACTTGAGACAGTCATCCAAAGTAAGGCTCAAAAGTCGTGCCGGTTGTTATACGACATATTCGTAGTTATTAAGAGATAGAAGCTCGGGATAATTCATTTCCTTCGCTTTTAAGAGCATAATGTTGGTTTTACTGTGATTAATAATTAAGCTATTATCAGATAACCACTGTTCAAGTAACGTCAAGTACATGGAGCCATTGTCGATGACGGTCTCAAATGAATATCCCACAACTACCAAAGAAGTGTCATCGGCATAGTTCATCAACATGGGTCTATTCTCCATCAAAGGACATTCGACAACATAGGCATCATTATAATAAATAACAAATAGTAGTGGCCCCAACATACTGCCTTAAGGTACGTTCTTGCAAGTGTAAATGGGATTTGAATAAAGACGAACAGTACTATGTATTTATTAAGTATTTATTTCAATAATCACTAAGAAATTACAAGGGTACTTGTAAAAAGACAATGGTCTATATTTTAGTAACTTTATAACCTCAATGTCGTCATATGTTTCGTTTAATATAACGGAGCATCCAATAGGAAATGAACTGTAAACATTTGCATTGTATAATAAGACTTAATGAAAGCACTATTATTTGCCCTCTGACTTGGAACAGTGACGCTGCCACAAATGTAGTAGAAAGAATTGGCACTATTTACACATATTCGCGCAGTAGGCATAAAAACGAGTGCCAGATCTTAGTTGGTAAAAAATTATTGTTGGCCAGTGTTATTGATTGTTTTACATACATTTTCCAAACCGAAATAACTGGCGTATGATTTTAATTTTTTATAGCATATACATAAGTGTATCTAAAAAATGTACAATTAAATACTTTGCTAATGCGGTATCAGGTTAAACATACATAACAACCAACATGTATTAAAATTTGTACATGGAAAAAAAGCAAAGTAGAGGAATTCAACAAATGGGTCATGTACTCATGTATCGAATATTTTCTATTTGTTTAAGTACCTACTGGTAATGCGCAAGCAAAGGAACTGTTCATTATCAAAGCCTATAAATATGGAAGATAAAGCAGGTAAACATGTTTTTTATAACCATCTACCAATACATACTAGCGTATAAGCACCTGTATATGTGTGTAGGTACATATATGTATATATGTACATTCACATACATACGAAATGAGCACCATTTGTTTTCCGCCAGTTAGAAAACAAATTTAATTTAGGATTTTTATTTTTCACCAATATCCACTATTAATAATGCATTGCGGGTGTTTGTAACTTAATATCAACATGAAAATGACACCCAAGCAAGTTCATTGAAATAGGAATTGAATTTCTTGAAAACCACATTTACAAATTGCAGCTGTAAGACTGCAACATAGATTAAACAGACGCATTGCCACAGAATAGTCAACACCTTTTTATAACTTCCTTCGCAAATTTCTCAAGTATGTCTCACAATTTATCTCGCAAACAAGAATAATATCTGCTGTTATCAGTTGTATTGCTAGCTTTAAAGATAGCCAGTTTCTGTAAAAAGGGTATAGAAAAATTGGTTTTCTGCTATGACAAATGTTTGAACAATGGTGGCAAGTAAATGGAAAAATAATTATGAAATACTCTTTCATGTAGAAATAAATTTTGTTTTAAAAGCTTTTTACGAGTTGTTTTTCTTCTCGTCTTTACTTATTTTCCGGACAAGCCTCGTCTATTTATCAGTGAGCGATATATATAGTTCTGTCAATTTCGCTATATTTGCGATATGTATTAAAAGTACAATGGGAGTATTGCATCTCCATGAGTCATTGCTCCCTACAAAAAGGTTATTTTTCATAACACCGATCATAATTAAATTTAATTAAACAAGAATCACACAATTGTTTCTACTCATTCGAAAATATTTCAAATGTCATCATTAAACAGTGAAAATCCAACAATTGTCTAATTTATCTAATAAAATTAAATATCAAACATCAAGGTATTGACATGACCAAATACAAACTATCAAGTAGATAATTAGCAAGGTTTCTGTAGTCAAATATAATGCAGAATTTCTAATGCAATACGTAAATTCTGCCATCGTGCCAATGCACAATGCAGGTAGTGCAATATCATATTCCACTTTAGACTATATAGTACCTACATACATTGCATTATTTCAACCAAGGCTAGCGTGGATGGACTATACCCTCAGCACTCTCCATGCCCCCAAGAAAGTAGTACTGGTGCTGTTATCCAACCGGTTTCTCATAAAACATATAAGAAATTTGTTTTAGTACAAGAGGCCACAAGTAATTTAAGAATTTAGCTGGACCTTAAGGAATGAATCGGAACCGATTCCATCCGTTTGTACTTCGCTCCGGGAGATATTTGAGTCTTTCGCTTGTTTTTTTTATTATGTCATTGTATTTGTATACATTACTTTGTTTTATGTACAAATAGATTATTTGCGTTATAGTAAGAAATTTGGTCTTTAGATAAGTAATTGAAATTTAAGTATTCCTGAGTAATAGTTTTAGGTTGTACATGTCTCTGTAAATAAAGGGGAAATAATATGGAAAGTATGTATCGTTTTGCCAACACCAACATGGATAAAGTACATCAATGCCATTTTATCTGGACAAGATAAACGCCTTATAGTGAGTAAAATATATCAAAACAAAGAATGTGAGCATTTTTAAGCTGTTCTTTATTTTATATGACATTGCATGTTTCTATAAATTGTCTTTGTACACTATATTTGTATTTATAATTTGTATTACTTGCATTTATATAGTTATTATAAACACTACTTACATATATAATTTCTTATGATTATTTTTACCTTAAGTAACAGTACTGTACTTTCATATACATTCTGTATGTTATATTCGTTACAAACACACTGAAGTGTTAATGTTATATTTGTACACTATAGATTTTGTAACATATCTACAAAGTATCCCCTCTGTATATACGTCCACATGTTTGGAATATACAAAATATGACATTAACATGTCATTTGTATCTTAAGAGCGTAACGGCATTCTTTTTAAATCTTGTTTAAAATTATACTAACTTACAGATAAGTAAATATATATTCAATAGATAATGCAGTGGTTCTAAAGTTAATAATCATGAAAAATCACTTTACAAAAGAAAAATTAAAACACGTATACTATGATGCAAAATAAGATTAAAATCGCGTTAATGGAAATCATGTTCCTTTGAAAATATATGCAAATGATCTACTCCCTCTGTATCAATAAAATAAATATACACGTAAATGCTTCATATACTGAACATGCACCATAGCTCGCAACACACTGCAACATTTCTATCGAATTTTCTCCAATATATTGCTTAATTATTTTAATATATTGAACTAAGTCAGAACTACAAGAAAAGTAGATTAACGCGATGAAAAGGACTACTGTAATAAAAATATGGTAATAACCTCCTACGATCAAGGTAAACTAGATGGCGACACCTACAAGGTATATGGAACTTATGCCTATACGTTCATCCTTTTCTCGTCATACGACTTCCTTTCCCCTTCGCCACACATTGCGACACTGGGAATGTGTGATATTAACCCTTATTCCACCCATTGCGAGTCCTTTGCGTCAATATTGTCCCGGTACTCCGAAAGGATAACGATGTAATTCGAAGCAAGGACGATGTTTCAAAATTAAATATGAAATGATATCCTATTATATTCGGTGTGCGTCTGTTTAATGAAATTTCGGGTTGGAAATTTCTTAATAAAAATGGAAGTATATTTTAACTTATTTAACGAAAGTCACATCATTATTAACGTTTCGTTGA
Organism: Trypoxylus dichotomus; assembly: GCA_023509865.1. Taxonomy (NCBI): domain Eukaryota; kingdom Metazoa; phylum Arthropoda; class Insecta; order Coleoptera; family Scarabaeidae; genus Trypoxylus; species Trypoxylus dichotomus. The sequence goes on along the minus strand of CM042074.1, from coordinate 36,825,006 downwards.
AAAGTGCCCCTACATACATTAACAGTTTCATTTTGCTTGCTTTCGGTTCATTTTTTTTAATATGTAGATTAACAATGTCATAAATTATAAAGGCAGTTATGAAATCTGCAGACTTTTCATTCCGTATTGAGTACAGCGTAATGTACACTATACATTACAAAGATGTTTTGCAGAACTGAAATCGAACCCACCTAAAAAAAATATTGAAATACCAATACGAGTCACCAAAAGTTTGCACTGCACAAGAGCGACCACATCATGAAATGAGCAATATGTCCGATACTTTCTTCTATGTTAGTTGACGGTGTAGCGGTATATTTAATGGTAGTCTAGTGACCACCAACTCTTATTAGATATGGTGCAAATCTGTGTAAACCACAGGTTCTCCATCTTATTTTAAAGTTTTGCAAACTCGTGGTTTAAGGATGACCTTACGGAATCGAAAGCGAATGCCATACTATATTTAATATGAAATGCAAACATGTCTAGTCTGGTCACAAATACTGTTACATTTCATTATAACATAGAAATTAATTTAGTTCGTTAAACAATTTTTTATTTACACACTTCCAAAATCATAATGATGGTAATGATAACAGGTGGCTGTAAGGTTTTGTGAATTTAACATTGCTAATGTATTTTTGTAGAGCAATTTTAAGTTTCTAAGGAAATGTATTTTGCTTTATCCATATTTCTTTTACTGCTTTATGTGTTTTATATGCTTTCATCTTCTTTGCAACCCTATGGGTTAGCATAATTACTTTATTTCATTTCTTATCATTTATTTATTTTTCTCTCTGTAAAATATGTAGAATTTTATTTTAATATGTATGTACATTACGCATTGTATATGTATGCGTTCAATCCAATATGTAATTCTAATAGTAGAGCCATTAGGTGCAACGTCGTCGGACAAATATTAGGAGTTTTCAATATTTAATATATTCAAGTACAGGTTCCCGTGTGATGGTCGAGGTATTAGGGTTCGTTCATTGTCGGGCGTCTTTCGTATCTCGTTGTAACCTTTACTGTAACGTAGTCAGACAAATACCCGCAATTTTTAATATTTTCATGTACGATTTCTCTGCTTTCTACTATCGTTAGTCTAGGCTACGGTGTCCGTTGTCGTCTATACATATATTTAGTCTTCTGTTGAGTTTTGGCGGGAATAATTTATGTAAGGTCGTCGGAGCGCATGTATAGATTTCCTTAACAAATACGATTTCTCGGTTTTCTATTATCGTTCGTCGAGGCTACGGTGTCCGTTGTCGTCTATACATATATTTAGTCTTCTGTTGAGTTTTGGCGAGAATAATTTTTGTAAGGTTGTCGGTGCGCATGTATAGATATCCGTAACAAGTACGATTTCTCGGCTTTCTATTCACGGTCGTCAAGGCTTCAGTGCCCGTTGTCATCTGTACGTTTGTTCAGTACTCTGTCGTAACGGGACTTAGACATTTTTCATTTAGTTGTCCGTCAATGTAGATGAGTTTTACGGACCAATTTCCTTGTTGGTGCGCACTTCGCACATTTGTTGTCTTCTGGCTTTTTCGCTTCTTCGGGACGCAGTAGTAAAGAGCTAGATTGCACGTAGCGTATTATTTCTTACGAGAACCCCAGGGTAGCTGTGACATTACATACTTTTGTTTTGAGATCGGCTATTATCGCTACTGTCGCCCTCAACCAGGCGTTCAGGCTCTAAGAGATAGAGTGGGTTCCGCTATAAAAGTGTAAATAACGAAAGTGTTTGTTTTTCGAATACAAACACAATCCAATGAAACAGGACCAAGTCCCTTAGGCAAATTCAAAGCAAATGTATTAGGCTCCCTGAAAGAGAGATATAAATAAGCACAGCACCGAGGTGCGCTTATGAAATTAAGAAGTAAATAGGGTTGACTCGCCTATACAAAGGCAGTGGTGCATGCATACATATAGAGGCATTAGTACATGCCTTTAACAAAGCATATAAGAATTTAAACATAGCTTGACAACGTACACTCCGCGGCGGTACTTGCTAAACCAAAGGAAAGAATACATATACACACGCTAATGTACATTACATGTATAAGAGAGCTCGAATAACTGCAATTATTATATATCTCACGTATATCGTAACTGTATATTGGCTAGAGTGGAAACCGTATACATATTTTATTTTTTAAATATATATTTTGCACATGTGCATTGAGTTTCACTGTACATCCTTCAACCTAGTAAATAAGCGAACATACTCTGCAAGTAAGTATTGGTTAAGTAATTCAGGAATTTACGAGCAAGCTACAGCTGAGTTCTTCAAACCAGGAGAACGTAACAGTCGTCAAAGTGGTAAGTTTTTCTTTAAGTGGCCCACACGGTAACAGATCGGGACTTCCAGTGTTTCCCGATAAATTATGTCCAACTTATTTTAGATCAATGCATCTGTGTGTAACCGAGTGTTATCATAGAGCAGAATCACACTTAGAATAGGCATGTCTCGCCTTTTTCGTCGATAGGCCAATTTCACTTCATTAAGCAGTTTGGTACTAGTACGCAACATTAACTGTACACCGTTGCTGGAGAAAATCAATGAGCAGTATGCCTCTAGAATCTCAGAAAACAATGACAAGAACTTTTCTAGCAAAAACACAGGTCTCGGCTTTCCGCGGTGATGCTTCTCCAGGTTTTCGCCACTCCATGCTTGCCTGCTTAGATTCCGGGGTGTGTCTCTTATCTCGATATCGTGTCAAAAGTCTTTCGCACACGACAAGACGGTTTACTTTCTGATCTTCCGTCAGCAGTCGAGGAACTCACCTTGCCGACACTTGCGGGTAACCCAAATGATCTAAAATGATTGATTGGGCGCTCCCATATGATATTCCGACATATGCAGCAATTTCCCATACTGTAACGCGTTGACCACCGAATCGCACGAATATTCGCCTCATTGGTGCTCGTCCGCGATCGGCGTGCATGACTCTCGTTTTCCACTGACTCTCGACCATCGTAAAATTTCTTGTGCCAGTTACTCAACAGATGTGTATATCTTTTGCTGAGAGATAATACTACTAACAGTCCATTTGCTCTGGAAAATCTAACCGATTTACTCCCCTCTTCCCCCATCCTACATCCCCCCAACACATATAAAATCTTCACGCCAGACACTTTACCTAGAGGGCGTTAAAAAGAAAAGTCCGGTTCATATTTGATTCGCCCTCGTATTATTAGAGCGAAATAAGATTCGAAATCCTCTCTGAACGAAGACAAATCAAATTGATCGTGGTTGCTTTCCATCTGAAATAAATGTGAATGGTCCTCATATACCTTCGTACATTGCTCAGTCACTGCTGGATTCACATTGCTTAATTATTTTGTAGTTTTGACTTTATTTACATGCATTATTATTCTTTGTTTCATTCTACAATTGGGTTGTCCTATTAAACAAATAACGTTTTTTATTATATCAACACTGACGAACGTATTTCTTTATAGTTAGAGGTCGTTATAATTGTAAAACCCGCAGCGGGCATTCATAATTTCCACTGTATTATTGCTTTTTCGTAAATTGAGCTTTGACTTTCCGCTATTATAACTACCAAAACAGATAATTACAAGTTTTTGTTACTAATGGAAATAAAAATACATTTAAAATTCAATTCAAATTCCAAATTCCCTTATACAGACCGTACAAGCGATAAGAGCGACGCGGTTTATTTAATTTTAGCAAAAGTGTCGTTATTCGCGGCACGGAATAATACAATTTTAATTAACACCAGAACTCTATCATCAATTTAGTTTCAAACACGTTAAAATTGCTATAGAGATTGTTTGCTAAAATAACAATGTGCCTGGATTTATTAATATCGACATAATTGGCTATCTCACTATATCAGTTTGTATAGAACGCATACTCTTTCTTGCAAACATACTTGCCAAAGTATATAGCACACTTGAAACAACTTTTGACATAACTTATCAGTTAAAAATAACCAAATGATGTTCAACGTGTTGTTAGCTACACTACAACCAAATAAATTTGGCGAAAGAAAATTATGCGAATTAATTTACCAACACCTTGCACCGCACTCTGGTCAACATATTTTGAATTGCTTCTGCCATTCCTCTTGTATTGAACACTATATACATACACTAAATACAATAAATTTCATAACCTGAATTTTATATCATCAATATTTTAAATAGTACTCCATTATGGCTAAACATAAATATTTAAGAGATGATCCTTTAACTATTCTGGAAGCTATTATTAAGTTCTTCGAGGAAAAAAGGCAGACTATCATGCTTTTTTTTTGTGAAGTTAGTTGTAAAAAGTAATGACAATGACTTACAAATCTGCAAGAACAATATCGCGTATTGAAAATAAGCTGTCTATCTCATCTGCCACAAGTAAAAGCCAATAAAGATAAAAAGGCTCTGAAGACAATACTGGATAAAGCAAACAAGTAAGTGGTTCGGAAATTTATTATATGCTTAGGATTTATATCCATACATATTTTTGGTGTGTAGTGTGTACTTTGAAATAAAATAAATACCTTGCTTACTGTTTAAGACTACATAGTGCTTTAGATACATACATAGAGACTCAACTGAAAGGTTGTAGAGATATATACACATAAGATTTTGACTGATATGTGCTATAAGCATAGGAAATTTGAATCAAATAGAAAATGTTTGGTAGAGTGCCAGGACATTTAGAGCATGGTACCCGCGATTTATAACCCATAATGATAGCAGCGCATCTCGATGTAAATTAAATGCATAAATATTACACTGTGTACAAATACTGGCAAAATTTATAGAAAGTAGAGTGCTGAAAATGGACAGATAGGAACAACGGTGAATTTCGTATCATACCGATGATGGAATGGGTTTCATTGTTCTCATTTAAATGATAAACATAGAATCGGGACTACCACGATGAAATGAATTACGAAGATTTTTCAAAATTATTAAAACACAAGTGCTAAAAGACAGTGTACCCTATCACAGTATTCAAATTAATAAGGCACAAACCTCTTGTTATATACAACTTCACCTAGAAATGTTGCAGTATGAGTTTGTTGAGATAGTGAGTGAAACACACCGCAATCGGAATACGAAATCGACAATTATGCAGCAACTGTGGGCTACACGTCATTGTAATCTTAATCCAATTGAATTGGTTTGAAACTTAATCAAAAGAAAAGTTGCCACATAAAATATGGGTAGGAGCAGCGATGTGGTGACATGAAAAGGAACCAGCCAACAAAAGAACCACAACTACTACATTTTTAAATAATTCGAATTCTACAACCGATTCATTAGAATCCTATGCACATTTAATGCAATTTAACGTATGTCCATATTTATACGATATACCGTAATAAAAGTCAGTATTTCTTGAAATGAAAAAAGATAGCTGCATGAACCATAATTGTGTACACAGTTTAGACAGAAGATAATACTAAAAATAATACAAAACCTTCTATAATTCAGGGAAATAAAGTGACGTAAAAATCCTAATTGATCGCTAATATTACTTTAAACATCTTGGCTTTAAAAAGCATAAATGTACTATAAAGAATAGTAAAAAAATATACTTTGATTAAAAACATTAAAACGGACGTAAATAAAGTTAAATTAAAATAATACAATGTAACAACTAATTTGAATCTAAATCACTCCATTAGGAATCCGAGTCGTGATATTGACATCTATAATATCGCTATATCCAAATGATTCTTTTTTTTTCGTTTCCCACCATTCCATCATTAGTTCTTCAAAACGCGAAATACATTTTTACAAGTAGTCTCCATCAATTTGTTCTAAAGCTTGAGGCCAGATACCGATCATTTTTAGACATCTAATATCGATATTTTTGTTATAATAATCCTATAATTACACCAAATCAGTTCAATTGGATTAAATTGGCAATGGTGAGGTAGTTTGCTGACTTTATGCCCACTTTCTTTAGTTATTTTATTAACCACGTACTCTTGCTAAGTATTCTTTCATATGACATGTGAAATTTGTAATTTTAACATATCGCCATCAAAAAGTGGCTTGGTGACTGAGCGACTAACATGCTCGACTACTACTTTTGGGATCTGAGATTCGGACCTCAGGGCTGTTGCTTCTTAGAGTTGAGAATTTTCTCACTCTACGATGAACGCTGAAAGCGAAAACAACTGGTACTATAGTGTACAAGCAAGCTTGGCTTTGAAAGGTTAAGGATCAATAGTTCTTCAAAATATATCTAACAGTACGTAATACGTTTCATAAGTCTATCTGCTCATATCTTAACGTACTCACCACATCAAAAGATTCTGACTTCTGACGACTACGGTATTTTGAAGAAAATTGCTGTCATTCGTTTACTTGCTCTGCTTCCGTAACTTTTCTCTTTATGCTTCTTGTTTTTAGTTTTATGGTAGAAGCTCAATTGCTCAGGCCCCGAAAACGTAACGAGCGAAAGCAATTCGATAAGAAGGGTAGATCACTTATAATTATGTATATATACATACATTGTATGACGGATAAAAATTCAGATTTACAAAAAATGCAATTTATAAGCTAACATATAGATGATACGGCCGAATTTAAAAGCTGTGAGAAGTATCATAAATACGCATTTATTACTTCACTAAATCTAGAGTAGTCATTTTCCAAATACAAGCACGTATTTTCGCCATAAAACAAAAGGATACATGAATCTTCAATACGAGCAAGATTAATGCTGCAATTCTGTGCCACTTTTGCGGTATAATGTACATTCGTCAGCATTCACATATCAATAGAAACAGGTACAAACTGATGTTCACCAAGCTGGTGCCATACCATAGGCCTGTATAGAGACAGTTGATATTCTAACACCATGCACCGTACAAATATAAACATTTAAAACGCGGATACCTCAAGAGGAACTTAACAATTCCTTAAAGAATTTCACTCTGCAGATATCAATTCAGTTCATTCGACGTTACCGTATTCACCTGTCTACATATCTGTAGATCTAGTGACGGCTTTGTGAACCTTAAAAGGACATAGGTATAATTTTTATTTGTGGTTGCTTTCTTTGTCTTGAGCAGTTGCTACAGTCCTCAATTCAACCAGTTTATACCAAATCAGCATACTAATGTATGCACATATTTGTTAACCTCGTGTGTCCCTTGTAAATTGAATTTTCACCATACATATTTTACAACATATTGCACAATAAGAATACACACTCAGGAAGTAAGCCGAGCGGACTGATTTAGATATATGTATGTATAACACCGTCAGCCGAGCTTATATAGGCTGAACTATTGTATGCTGGCAAATCGACATCTCTACAAATCGTAATATACAGGTTCAAATAAAGGATATACAAAGTGAACGCGACATATGTTTTAGTAAGTTCCTCCCATTAATTAAGCAGAAGATTCTTTTTCTATTGTTTATTAGTTCTTATATAATAACTTACTGTGAAAATAATGCAGTGGTATATAATTTGATAAGAAGCTGAAAATGTTGGCAAAAGTAATTATTTGGCAAAAGTAAATTAAATATGTGTCAAATACATTACAAGAATAAAACAAAACTATTTCGAACAGGTATTACAAATTCTAGTCAGATAACATTACAGCGGTAACATATTCAATATCACAGTGAAAATAATGCAACCCAGTACACAATATCTATATGAACCTAAGTCCCTAGATGCACGTGTACTTTGCCTTTTTGATCTGTTACAACTGTGAATTGCGATTACAACAGCACTAGCAACTTATAATTTAGAGTAGGTCAACATGGGTCGACACACAACATTGGAAGACCGCAAATTAGTAATTTTTCACCATAAGAAAAATAAAAATAAGCGGGAAATAAACAAGATGAAGTGTAAGTGTAAAGTAAGTCAAAACAATATTTAACGAACATGACGAGCGGTGAATTATTAAACAATCTACAAATAATCCACTGCTAAGTACTGCTAAGTTAACCATGGAGATGAAACGTGTTCTGGGAAATACCGTAAATGCAGAAACAGTTCAAAGAACTCTGGGATGTGCTAATTTGCATGGACGAATAGCCAGGAAAAACCCATTTATAAGCCAGAAGGATAAAAGACGTCTCTTACAGTTTGTATTACAGGATCAAAATAAAGATTTTGACCTCTCGAAAACTGTTTTATTCTCCTATAAGAGTAAATTTAATCTTTTCGGCTCATATGGGAAAGGTAATGTGTGGAGCAGGAAGAATGAAGAATTTAAACCGCAACATTTAAAATCAACTGTTAAATATGGAAGTGGACATGTAATGATCTAGGGCTGTGTTTCTGCCGCTGGTGTTGGAAACCTTCATTTTATTGAAGGTACTATGGATAGGTTTATGTACTTAAACATCCTTAAACAGAATATAATGTCTAGTCCCAGGAAACTTAACACAGTAGATGATTTTCGACTTCACCAGGACAACGACCCGAAATATTCTTCGTGTGTGTTCCAGGAATGGTTGTTATATCACTGCCGCAGTACTGTGAAAATTCCAGGTCAATCACCTAACATAAACATTATAGAAAATTTGTCGCTTATTCTTGAAACAAAAGTGCATATTCATCGAATATTCATTAGGAATGCCCTAAAAATGCTTTGTTACAAGAATGGATCTGTACTAGCCAGATTATGTGCGTAGAATCTGTTCCAAATAGATTACAATTAATTATAAAATCTAAAGGAAACCCAACTAAATATTAATTGTTTCTTTTTAAATTTTAAAAATAACTAGTTCATTATTACTGTACGCGCATCACTTTCACTGTGATATTGAATATGTAATCGCTGCAATGTTACTAATTAGAATTCGTAATACCTGTTTGAATTAGTTTTGTTTTATTTTTGTGATATATTTCAAGAATACTAGAGAAAATATTTACTTTTCCCAAATAATTATTTTATCTAATATTTTCAGTTTCTTACCAAATTATATCCCACAATATTCTACGTACTGTAATGATATAATTTACCTCATCTGGAATTCAATGATTTTTTCCTAAAAATTCTACTAAATTTTTAAACATTCTTCCTGATATTGTTTGGTTCACGGCCTTATTATGTTCTGTTGTTGTTGGAGGCAAAGTACCGTTAGGGCTCCGTCTTCTCTAATGTTCAATTTAAGTTTTCAAATATTTATTCCGTGCAGTTTTCCTTCTGTCTATTGAGTACCACAGTTACCCACTTTAGTTACTATTTACCAACATCCGGTATATTTCAATGTAAAAAGAAATGGCTACATCATTTATTTGATTTATTATAGCAATAATATAAAGAAAATTTTAAATTAAAGAACCCACTCGGCAAAATAAGAGCCTAAGATTTTCCACCACAGTACGTAGAATAGTGAGTTCCACCCAACTTTATTTGAAGCGAACTATAGAACGAACAATTTAAGCACACTTTAACGATAGAAAGCGGTATTCAAAGTTATACTTAACGAATATTCCGGCAGATATTTATAGTCTAGCTTAAATTTTATAGGTGCGGCCATAAATTACAGCAATAGCGGCTGTATCCGGTATCTCGTTGATTTGCAGCACAAAAACGGGGAAAAAAACGACAACGGGACATTGAACAGGAGGAGAAGGTTTGTTTATTTCCAATAATAATTCCGCATTAATGTCGGCTTACTCTAGCTTACGTCCGCCTGCATAAAAGATCATATTACGAATGATTGCCGCTTTACATCTTACTGATCTTTCGTAGTTTTATGAAACTAAAACTGATCGCCTGGAAATGATTTAAATTTTTTTGCATTTTTATTATATTTCTCTTAGTAGGATCAGATTAGGTAACAGCGAACATATTTCTTGTATATCTTCATAAATATTATGATGTGCCTACCGTGGCGTATACTTCGCTTAAATTCTAATTTAAATTTTCCGTATTCCGACCACGTGTGCTGTAAAAAAATACACGAAATATCATAGAGTTATTTTAAATAAATAAAATTGTAAATTACCTTTGGGACGACAAAATCTGATTACCTTATTTTGCATATATATGATAAAATAAATTTATTTACCTCAAAATGTTAATCAACTTCACTCTGTAGAAACCTTTTGCAACTGATTTAAATATTACCCTATTTATGTATGGAACATTATTCTACATACCTAATTCGTGATCTGCTTTGACATTACATAATTCAGAGTTTACAATATTTTTCGTGTCAGAAATTTGTAGAAGCACAAGACCTAACCACAGATAGTGATTATCTCAAAATAATACCTTTCTCCTAGAAACAAATAGTGGTTTCGAATTTGCGAAATCAATTTAATCTAGCTAAATATTTCTCATGAAAATATTATTTTTACCCACATCTTTAATCAATTAAGAAAAGTACACTGTACAGGTCGAGTTCACGATAAAAAGTCAAAATTGATACCATCTTTGTTCCTCAGCTTTACTTCAATGCCTTCCTTCGAATTCATAAGCGAATTCATTACATATCCGATTGTTTCATGTGCGAGTGCTGTTGAAAATATTTCTAGAAACTAGTGTTGAGATAATTGTGTTTTTTAGTCATAACTTAAGTCACTATTAGTTTTAAAAATTCTGACATTTTCTTGCAATAATCTTTTATACTTTTTTATTCCATATATTACAAAATTAATTGTTTTACGAAGAAAAAATAAAAGGATTACATTTTACATTTATTTATTAACATACAACACATTGCTTAAAATATTTTCTAGATACAAAGAAAAAAAATGGAAGTTTCACTAATTTAACAGAAGTGTAATTTTTTTAATCTCATGACGTATCATTATAATGTTTAAAAATAAACGCTAATTTAGATGTTTTTTTCCAAGCTATTTCTTAATTCTGAATGGAGATCTTTCAGTACCTAAAAGAAAGCATTTTTGCACAAAATTGAAACAATGATTAATTTCTGGAACAATCATCTGAGAAATATTTCTTCTGAAAATATAATTTCGAGGAATAGATTGTGATTAGATATTTCCAATAGAACCAGGCAAATAACCTAAAAAGTGAAAAGGCTTGTTCATATCTTTCCATAGACTTTTGCTTTATATTCCCTTCGACACCGTTATAATCGCATTAAAATGTTTCCATTCGCTTTTTTCCAAGATAAACAAACTCGTTTCTGTTGAATTCTATCAAGTGTTACAGATACCGGTTTTGAAAAACGCTAGATCGATATCATCTTCATGTTCTTCGTGTGCATTGGAATTATATTCCTAGCAACGTACGTTAAACAGGCATTTTCGGTTCAAAAAGATTTTCAGGTATCCTCAAATCATATATCGTCATAGACTCCTTCTATGTATAGATACGAAGTGGTGTTAGTACCAGCAGAACTGCCCGATAAGTGATTATGGGTTATCATACTATTGCCATATATTATCAAAAGCCATTTGTTGTTTAAGACCCCAGTTTCTACTTTACTGATTATTTTTTTCTTTTTTGTAAAACATAAAGTATTTGCATTCTACATCAATGTGACTACTACGAAATTATTCGCCAAAAAATTATATTGCACAGATAATGTTTCTTCTGTTGCTTTCTATCAAGTGTCACAGATATTGGTTTTGAAAATCGCTAGATCGATATCATTGACATATATTTTAAAATAATCAGTGTATTCGGTCATCAGATAATGTATTCTATCGAGCATCTTGAAGTAGTATTAGTTTTTGGTCTCCTTTCCCTTTGTATGAAGTTTAGGCAAATAGATATATTTTTTTTACAACCTGAATTACATGTTCTTTTGTTTAATATCCAGATCTTTGGAAATTATCCGTGAATTATAATGGTATATTTAGCAGATGCTCTTTAAGTCTTTTTCAGTGCATTTGACATGAAGGATAGTGAGCCGCTCGTAAAATTTAATGTTTGCGGTTTCCACTCTCGTGTGTATATATACATATGGAATGTGTAATATGTATGTATGCACCACATTTCTATAGAGCAAGCCAAAAATATTTAATAATTTTGTTAAGCGCACGTTAGAGTGCTGTGTTTATTTATATATTTATATGGGGATGTCAAATTCTATTTAATTGTTTTGTGTTTGTAGCGGTAGCAAACACTATTACGCTATTTTATGCTTGTAGAAATACCAAACCCTATTTCATTGCTTCGTTTTTACAGCGGAACCCAATCCTATCTTTTGGAGCCTGTACGCCTGGTTGAGAGCGACAGTAACGCCGATCTCAATACAAATGTAAATAATGCCACTCACGGTTCTCTCATGATAGAATGTACTTGCTACGGTAAATGTCTCTATTGCTCCCTACTACTGCCTCCTGAAAGAAACTAATAGGTCATGAAAGTCGTCTACATCGACGGACAACTATTTTAAATTGTGTAAGTCTCCTTGCATCGGAAACTCAGATGGGCGTGTAAATGCAAAGACAGTCACTAGCCAGCTCCAACGACTCTTCGGGAAAATGAATATATACACATGCTAAAGAAGCTGCAATCACTCCGGCAATGTTACGATAAATCTTGACCCAGCGCCTGTGATAATAGCCACTATTAAATGAGAACCACCTCGTAAGGTATCGAACACGCGCACTTGCGAAGACGATTGCTATATGTGCTTCGACGACGTTACAAGATATCGAGAGCGCGCGCTGGCGGAATTATGTGTATCGGGTTTAAGCATAGTCTCTTACATATAAATACTCTATGTTGAATACATACGTACATGTTACTTAACAATAATAATATTAATAATAATATGTCATTAAAGGCACTTAAAAATATAAAATGTTAAGTCCTCAATATCGGCTGTGGCTCCATCAGTATATATCAAATCTAGACACTAATATACTAATACATAATTTACAATACACTCAGCAAACAAGATTTACATCTATATCAAACTTATACCGACGCACTACTATGCTCCGACAAAAAGATCCATCTCAGAATCAAACAAAATATGTTATACATTAACTATATTTCTTGCCTTACTTTTCTACGTAGTCTTCATTTAAGTTCAAATACTTCTTTTATATTAGGTTTGCCCTAAGTTATTGATTAATCATTAACGGCCTCTTTTGCTTACGAAGTGAGTGCTGCCCAAAAATCTTACAACCTTGAGATGGCATGATAATCACTACATTCTAAATCACAAGTACACGTCCACATTCAGTTACTTTCACACATGGCTTACTTCAACGACTCAAATGGGAAGTTTTTCCAACATCCACCGGATAGCTTTGATTTAGCGCACCGTTGGCCGACTCGTAAATACCCTAATTCGTCTTTATCTTAACTCCAGTACGGGAATTCCGTTCCCTTCCGCCGTCTGTTCTATATCAGCCACACATTAATTTTGTATGGAAAAGAAAAAAAATTGCTGTTATTCAATAGAATTTACAGGAAAGTATATATATATAAAATTTTGATAATTCTTTTATATCTCAATACGCTTAAAAGGAATTGTTACAAACAGAGTTAAAACGAAAGAAAGAAACACACATATGAACTACTAAAATTGAAGCGTAAAAAGCAAATAATAGAAACGCCCCACCAATAATTATGGCTATTTAAAATCTGCATGAAACAATAAAATTCATCAATTCAGACTAAATAATAGCAGGAAATCAACACTAATTCAATAAATTTGCATATTCATCGCTAATAAACAGCAACAGAAACATCCATTCAATAATCACAAATTTAATTGATCATTGCTGGGGTATTTCTTCGACAGAATCCAAATTATAACCACCCTGCGCATTTAATTAAGTAATTTATAATTTGAATTAAAAAGTAGTTCATTTCGACTTTTTGGATATTTGATAATAAAAGCATGTCACAAGAACTACTAGCTCGAGCTTGTAGTCGACGATCTTAACGAACGGATACGATCGTAGCATATCGTTTAAAATTTTACATTTATTATCCACCCAAATACCAACATCAATCTTGGGAAACTGGTTCTCATACCCCATCTCTAAATTTTATTGGAGTCAATGTACAGATAATAATTAAGTTTTCGTAAACAAACAAACTTTTTAAAGATTCTTCTTTTCCTTCTACCAGCGTTTCCACAGTATAGTATTGATCTTTTGACACTTATGTGGACATATTGTATCCTATGAAAGTATTTATTGTCATTTATACAGAAATTATTCTCTGAATCGTTTCAATTATCTAAAACTTACTTAAGTTATAGAAATAAATTGTTATCATTTTCTGCTTTAAGTTTATATGGCAGCATACCCGCAGATCATTTTCTTGCTATATCGTGCAAACATTTCTGATATTAGATACCTACAATCATTTTAATCGTAAAACAATTTACTTTTTTCACAAAGCACAACAGATGAATTTTGAACAAAATATTTCCATGAAAACATATCATACGCAACAAACACTAATCTAGGATACTTTTGTTTAGTCCACAAAGTGTTAAATATTTACTTTTGAAGAATTTGTGTCGTTGGCGACTGATGGCAATATATACATTATCTGCCGTCCTGAGATGCTCTTAACATAGTCGACAGTGTTAACCTTAAGCTTTCCTAAGCTTATGTAGATTATATTTCAGGGCTATATATCCTAGCAGTATCCCTAATCTGAGATCCTCTTTGCTGAAAGAGGTAATGTCTTTGCAGTACTTAGCATGAGGAAAAAGATTGCTTTCGTATGGCTTTCTCCAGGGTACTTGTCCAGTACCAAGTCTTTTGACATCCCTTTCATTTTTTGATTTCGTATTTGGGTGGCCTCTTTGAAGACCACAACAAGACCTTGGGCCAATGAAAGACATGCTTGCTGTTTGCTTAGTCAACTTATCAACCTTCTCATGTGATGTGATTTTAACGTTTCAATTGCAATAAGTGCATGGCATAGATCTCTGCCCGAAATATGTTCATTTACCATCCCATAAGTATTTTTAGTGGAAATTGAAGCTATTGAGGACTATACCCGTTCTGATTCCTTCTACTCTTCATCTATCCACCAGATACCCACTCTTCTATAATTATCTTGTATGGTTAATCTAAAATATTTTGCATTGGAATTACATTCCTAACAGCATACGTTAAATAATAAATTAATAAATTTAAAATAACTACGAGGGGAGGTAGTTCGTGGAATTGAGGGGATGGAGTGGGGATAGAGGCGCTCGCTAGGTGTCATTCTGATTGGCGACTCATCATTAGTATATAAGTTAAGTTGCAGCCCTATAGCGTCAGTCGTTTACGAATAGTTGCCTGCTAAACGAGTCAATCTTGAAGAAAACTGAAACTATGGAGGAAATTGAACACCGTGCTGTGATAAAGTTCCTTACAACGCAAGGAAAGAACGCTGAAGCCATATTGAATGAAATGGAAACCGTTTATGGGGACAGTGCCCTAGTAAATCAATGATTTATAAGTGGCATGATATTTTTAAACATAGTCGGGAGTCGACTGAAGATGACCCCCGCTCAGGACGGCCAGTTGAGGCCACCACATCAGACATCGTCGAAAAAGTGCAAGAATTTCTACTGCAAGATGCCCGTTTGAAGAAAAAACAATTATCTGCATTAGTTGGAGTATCAGATACCACCATTTTGCGTATTCTACATGACCACCTGGGTATGACAAAAGTCAGTGCAAGATGGGTACCAAGAATGCTCACGCCGCTGCAGAAACAGCAGCGCGTCTGTGCGTCCAAACAATTTTTGGAGCCGTGTGGAGACAAACCTGCACAGATTTTGGAGCGGATTGTTACCGGAGATGAAACACAGGTTCATCATTTTGAGCCTGAGTACAAACAGGAGTCCATGCAATGGCATAGAAAGGGAACACCACCGCCAAAAAATTCAAAGTGTCAGAATCAGCTGGAAAGTTGATGGCTACTGTTTTTTGGGATTGTGAGGGGATATTATTGATTGATTACAAAGAAAAAGCTAGAAGCATAACCGGAGAATATTACGCAATGGCTGCTCTGCACAAGCATGGTTTTCAATCAATAGTCCATCCACCCTACAGTCCAGACCTGGCACCTAGTGATTTTTATTTGTTCCCCAATTTAAAAAAAGACTTACGTGGAAGAAAGTTTTCCGACGACAAAGAAGTAAAGGAGGCAATTTTGGCCCATTTTGAGGCGAAAGATAAAAAATATTTTTATGATGGTTTAGAAAAATTAATTCATAGATCTAATAAATGTATTGTGCTTAAGAGTGATTATATTCAAAAAGGAAAAATATATTTATTGTTTTATTTTATTTAAAACCCTTTCATTCCACGAACTTCTGGGCCTCCCCTCGTATGTTGAGTTCTCTGAAGATTTTCACGTATCCCCAAACTTTCCTGGCTTCAACCATTTTCAAGTATTAAATGTAAGGGCACGCATCTTAGGCTCCTTCTAATTATAGATATGATGTGACAGCAGAACTGCCCGAGGTGCTTTGGGGCAAGCACGCATTATATCTGTGATATGAATGCAACCCGTTGGAGCTGCTATTGCATATTCTTCTGAGTGGCTCCTGATGTTTCCTTAAGAAATTGCTAGCGTTATTATTGAAAGAAATGAGATCTGAAAAAAGGAAATAAATTATTGAAATAGTGTATCCCTATTAGCATATTGCTTTTTGTTCTATAAATATAAACCTTGTTCTATAGTTTATTTTGTATACTCAAAATTGTGGTTTACATAGTTTGAAACGATAACTTTCCCCCTTTTTCTATGTGGCTTGTTTTCCACTTGTAGTAACCAGGTATTTTTTTGGTAAATTATTGCCTGTGAATGTAGCCGCTATTTCTATTATACCCTTCTAAGTGTGCTTAAAATTGTTTTCCTTATTTTTTGCTTTCTGTGTTGTACACTCATGTCCATTAATAAAGGAATTTCTTAGACTATTATCCTTGTTTAACCTTTACTAGTGTTGGAGTATCCTTCCTTGCCGTTGCTTGCCTTTGTATTGTCTTCTTTAAGTCGCCGCGGCGAGTAGGGTAAACGTGAAAAGTGTATCCCATGGTCAATTCTTATATTTTTTTCTTCTTTACACTCTCATAATGCCCATCGTAAAAGTAAAAATGGACGGATAAAATGATTGAAGAGAACATAAAAGGTTACCTTTAACGCATAGAATTCGTGTATACTAGATTTGTGTACACATCGCTTCTGCGACTTTATCAATCTTTTTATCTGTTTGAGAAAATTAGTTTACATAAGTAGGCAGTTGAACTAAAGAGTATCCCATTGCTTGTCACTTCGCTTCTAATGAACCCGAAGGTTGATGCTTAGATAAATCCTCCTGTTTTCCATCGGATTTTATATGTATGGAAAGTTAGATGGCAAGATGGAAAAGGCGCCGCAGTGTTTGCGTGAAAAAATAGTTAGTAAAAGGGCTGCAAGATTGTTAAAAATTGGTTAAATACTGTATGGCGACAATTAAGAAACAAATTCGATAATAGTAATATTTTGAATGTAAGTGAAACGGAACCACTGTTTGATATGTTAATCCTAGCTAAAACTTTGTAGTTAAAAGTCCAAAAATGTATAGCCAGCAAAATGTCCAAAGAACGAATTAAAGTGTCAGTTTTCACAAATTTGTCCGGTACCGAAAATGGGAAGTTGATTGCAATTGGCAAAAGTAAAACTCCGCATTGCTTTAAGTATGTAAGAAGCATTAAAGCAATTTTCATTTCCGAATTAAAAGAATAGGACCTACACTTAAATAGAAATAGACAGATCATTATGTTACTAGTTGGCAATTGTTCTGCGCATCCAGACGTTTTTAAAATTTTGCTTTCGCCTTCAGATACAAGCCCAAAACTGTAGCCTATGGAGCAAGATCAGATACTAAGCGTACTTAATAGATACTATCGCCAAATGGTTTTATATGGCAAATATTTCCGACATGCTGGATTCTTTTCTGGTGATACTCAGATTGAATATGATTCGGATGGTGCATTGTGTCTTAGTAATTGTATAAGAAAAGCTATTATAGATGTTGTATAAGATATCGAAAATGCTGTTACTGATTGTGATGCAAATAATAATGTATATCATCAAGACGCAGAACTACAACATCTTGTTTTATCTAACTCGAAACTGTGAAATACATGAGCACTATCCGTCAATTCCTACGTTCTCTGGAAGCATCACAAAATATATTGGAAGAATTTACTGAAGTTGAAGGCTACACAGATCAAATACGGATATCAAACTTAAAGATGCAATTAAAAGTTAATTACTGATTTTATATCGTATATAAATAAATTTCATATTTTATGTAGAGTACCGCCCATAGTTTGGCTCAGTGACAACAATTTAAAAAATCAAAGAATAAAAGGCAATTAATACTGAAGAAATAAGTGTATTACTATTATCAAAATTTAACGAAAAATTTTATTCCTATTCATTGTTAACAAAAATCTTAAACATTTTTTTTGGCCAAAAATCCACGTTTTGCTTTATTATAGTATCACAGTTCAAACAACTCGCATTATCCTTTCGATTAATTTTTTGAAGTTTTCGCGTGCGATGTTGCTCCATTCTTGTTGAAGAATATTTGAAAGCTATTTCTTGGAAGTAGGGTCGAACTGTTTTATCAAGTTCATCTCCATAGTAATTCAATAGGGTGAAGATCTGGACTCTGTGGTGGCCATGTCATAACTTCTAAAATGTGTTTGACTTTGCTCATTCAGATACTGTTGCATATCCTGGCTGTATGTTTCGGATCGTTATCTTACATAAAAGTAAAATTATCGTCGATTAGTGGCAGCCCAGAAAGAATGGCATGAGTCTCTAATATCTCGCGGTACTACTCTTTCCATATTATCCCTTCGATTCGATGTAACATTCCGTTTCAGAGAAAGAAAAGCAACCCCCAACTGTAACTGAACCACCATATTGTTGGTGCAATGCATTGGGGAAGCATTCTTTCATTAGTGGAACGTATGACAAACACTTTAACCAAACACTTTAAATATTGTCAATTCATAAAACATTTTCTCACTATTCTACCACAGAATAACAGAAGAGACAAATTTGTCTTGTCGGCTTGTTTCATGTTTGTGCGGTCTTATATTTTGACCTTCAAAATTAAGTGAAGTTAGTTAGCCATCATATTGAAATTAATGAAATAATAATAATAATAGCAATTTATTTCCAACAGGTACATTACCCAGTTACAGGAAACACTAAAATTAATATGCATGACAGCAAAATAGAAAAAGAAAAAAGGAATACATATGTATATAAAATAATTGCTAGTTACATATATTTAATATCTCAAAAATACTAAATATTGCTATTACACTATAGTATAAAAGTATATATAAAAAGGATTATTCAACTAATACTAAAATTACATTGGTGACAAATGTTAGGGGGAAGAGACCAGACGAAGAAAGACTGCATCAATGATAGATTTAAATGGGTAGGCGTTGATGTCACAAAGATCAGAGATGCTGTTGAAGTTAGTACATATCAGGTGCACTGGGGATCCTATAAGGACATTTATTCGAGTGCGACCACAATAGAAGGCAAATGACGAGCTGAAGCTAATTCTGGGAATAAGAAAATTACACTTACTCAAGAGCCAGGGACAATCAATTTGTTATGTACTAAACAAAATAAAAATTTTTGCAAAGAAATCGTTCTTCTGGTAGAAAAAGAAACAAAGTTAAATTTCCGTAACAATACACCATGCTCAAAGCCTCTAGGTGTATAAGATCCCTCCGACAGAAAATAGAGAAACTTCAGAAATCTTCTCTACACCGTCTCAATAGAGTATATGTGTTTCATAAATAGGAAACCAGACCAACGCGGCGTACTCCAACCGATATCGAATAAGAGAAAAGAATAATGCAGATAGAGCTTGTATACTGCGGAAGTCCCTACAATTACGATAAATAAATCCATATATTTTATAGTATCGCGATACCAGCTGAGATATGTGATCAGAAATAGACAGAATGGTGTCAAAAAACACACCCAAATCCTTGACAAATGATGACACCTGCAGTGGTATTCCTTCAATGTTATAATTGTTAATAATAGCTTGCTGACGCTTAGTATATGTCATGGCAGTGCATTTTGATATATTTAAGAACAATCTATTAAGCTTACACCAACTAGAAACACAATCGATGCTTCTCTGAAGCAAAACGCAATCTGCGGTACAATCAATGCTTAGAAATAGTTTAATATCGTCAGCGTACATTAGCGTTTCGCATTCAACAATACTAGCAATGTCATTAATGAAGAGCAGGAATATTAGAGGTCCAAGATTAGATCCTTGCGGTATACCAGAAGTATCGAAGTGCTTGGATGATACGTAGTTCCTATAGCATACTTTGAAATTCTCTAATGATCGGGTACGACTGTAAGAGTGAGCGTAATGGTCTTGAAAATTCGAACGAATTCAGATTTCGTAGAAGAATATAGTTTTCTATCTGATCAAACGCTTTCTGGAAGTCCAAATAAATAGTGTCAACTTGGCTTCTGCTATCGATTGCTTCAGACACATATTACGTAAAACAAGCTAGATTAGTGACGGTTAAACGCTGGGATATAAAATCATGTTGCTTTTGAGAGATCCATCCGCGCAACTTTAAAAAAAGATGAGAAAAAAGAATATATTCAAACGCTTTTGAAAAGTTACAAAGTAAAGAAATTGGACGATAATTCTGGATTTCAGAGGGATCGCCTTTCTTGAGTACTGGGCATATCTGTGCACATCCAAATTGTTGGAAATTTAGACTGCTTCAAAACAAGATTGAAAATAACGTGCAAAGGCTTCGCAAAACCATAAGCACAATCACGAACGATAAATCCCGGAATATTATCTGATCCTGACGTAAAAGAATCCTTCGGCCGCCTAAGTGCAACCTCAATTTCTTCTAGTGTTATCGTCGTAAATGTTATCGTCGATTTTGTCATATCGTGAAAGGCAGGCAAGTGATTATTTTGGGATTGAATGTACACGCTATTAAAGTATTCCGCAACAGCATTTACTGTACCAGCAGGTGTAGTAGATTCAATATTATTGTACTTCATACGCCTTGGTATTCTAGTACGTCCGCGCTTACTCTGAATATAAGACCAAAAACGTTTTGGATCCCACGTTTTGGCACAGACCTTGCTCTATATTAGTAATATCTTTTTTGTGGGAAATATGTTAGAAGATATTCTGTTCTGTACATCCTATACTTTTTTAGCATTAGCGATTTAGCTTTTAACATTAAAATAATTTCTGAGTTAAACCAAGGGAGATACAATCGGCGATGGCTTACAATTGGTTTGAATTTAGGAACTGATTTGCTAAACACTTCGTACAAAATGTTGTAAAATGTGCGACATGCCTCGTCTACATCACTAATACTCTCCAAAACAGACCAAGCGGTTGAATATAAGCTGTTATATAACAAAAGAAAATTAGCTTTTTAAAATTAAAAGTATCTAGAGGGCGATTCATAGTAAATGGTTAACTCGGAGAAGCCAGTGCTGCTATGTTGCAAGAAAGAGCGGGATGGTAGCTATCCTTATTTATAAAGGGGGAAGGATCCCTAGATCCATCACAAGAAAAATTAGAGAAAACCAAGTCTAACAGTGGTTGATTAACATTGACAATTGTATTCAGTTGTTGCAAGTCACTAAAATCCATGAAATTATTGAGTATAGTAGACTACGTATCACAATCACAAACAAAATAAGGAACATTAAAATCTTCCACAATCATTATACAGTCAGATAGTAAACAATCTAAAGTACTAAGTACATCAAAAAAACGTTGAAAGTCAGCGGCAGGCACCTTCGGTGGTATCTACACCACAATCACAATAATGGCGTTACCTGTAGAGCCAAATAACTTTACCCTAACTATATCAATGGCGGAACTAGCATCTGACACCGATGAAAATTCCAAGAGCTGGCATTGAATAGTAGACTTGATCCCTAACAAAACTCCACCTCCTCTCGTTAAATTGGTTGCCCGAAGATCACGGTCCTTGCAAAATGCAAAAAAATCCGTGGGAAAAAGTTCGTGACTCGCTACATCATCACCCAGGTAGGAAATTCAAACGACAAAATTGTAATATAATTTGTTCTGTTAATTTGTAAGCAACACGTTTGTGGGAGGAGGGGTTGTAAGGTAAATAATACGACTTTGCTTTTAGTTTAGTAACAACAATAACATTTAGTGAAAATTAGATGTATACACTTGATTATAAATTATAGAAGTTGATTATAGAGATGTTCAAAAAAAATATATACAGCAGACATCGTGCTTCAGAACTTTGTTTTAATTTGTAGTTTGCACTTTGGATCACTTACCATAACCATTGTCTTACAGAAAAATTGAGTGTTCAAATCATTTCTCTTCCCAAAACACCTGAAGCTGTTTTATGAAACCATCACGGCTAATTAAACATCCTTACATGTTAATCGACAATTGGAATTTCGCGTAATACAACTCATAATATTACTGGATGATTGAAGTATGTTTACTTATCACACCTACTAAAACAAAAATAAAGTGGCATATTTCAATTAATGGGGATCAGAAGTTAGGGGTATAAACCTGGACCGGAGTCAAATGAATAATATAATTAGTAATTCGACACAGTAGCAACTCTAGCACAATAATAGAGAACAGATTGTTGCAACTCGTATTGTACTTATCGCTGTATCGACAGTTTAGTTCGGTCTAAGTTTCGATCCCTCTTAATTTATAAAACGAATCAAAAAAAAATAAACATAATAAAGAAATGAAACAACAAATCGTGTTTTAGTGTTTATTATAAATGTCTCACTATTCTTAATTTTATATTTTCTCCTTTATTAAAGGCCAGATCTCTATTTGAGAATTTTATAACATAAAATATTCTCAATCTAACGTATCATGAGAGCAAATAATCCATAGGAAAATTTGGACAAGGTGGTACGTAACTGACGTTTCCAAACTATTGCTTTAAAGTGTGCCCTATTTTCAATATTTGAGTAGCAGATGTATTTAATATAGATGTTTATTGAGATTATCATAGGTCAATGCAATAAAGCATATTAAATTAAAGTATTGTAAAACTTTCTCCCTTGGCTAAACTTCTATGGACGGTAGTGTATATGTTTTATGCCTAGATGCATATGTACATTATTATTATATCTCATACGTTGGATAATGTATTAGCTACATCATATTTTACGTTAAATTACATATTTCACCTCGAGCAAATATGTACATGTGATATTTAAAAAGAAAGTTTCTGTTAATAACGTTTGTTACGAACTTTGGAAATAGCGTGCCGATTTTTGTATTCCCTTGAGCTTCGTTGTAACCAAGGTCTACTGTATTAACATTTGGCATGATCAATTAATCAATGAGAACCGGAAATATCATTTAGAGCAGAAACGAAAAGAGTAAATGAAATCAATACGTTTTCATACAGTGAACTATTTAACTTAGAAAATCATAACTTTTGTAACTTAAAATCCACCCCCTCTTAGAACATGAATTTTATTGCACACCTTCACGTTCAGATATACATATATCATTAGATCCTGTATGGAACTATTTGAAATAAAATACACATAAAAATATAATGTAGCGCAGGGCAATAATAATTCCCTATTGCCTCTTCTCTTGCAAAATAGAAGCAGAAAAATCAAGCGCTCGGAAGAACGGAGACTACAATCTAATTCGATCCGGGCGGAGCAGCCAGCAGCGTCGCCGTCGCCATGGTCGAACCATCGTCGTTGTTTATAGATTACGACCGAGAGCCGTCCGCGACGATGATAACTTGCGGATGAAATAACATCCGCAAGTCGTTGTGGTGGAGCGTGAAGTGTTCTCTCTCTGCCATATCATATTCTGCACGTCCTTCAAAACTAATAAAAGAACTCACCGATACATTACCAGCCGCGTGTTGACCACATGTATAGAGAAAACTTCGCTCCCTCGAAACTCATACACAAGGATATAAGAATAGGAGAGTTGAAGAAATTTTATCTAATGGCGGTTGTCGAGCGATTATTACCAACGACGGAATGATAATGAAAAGAAAACGAGAAAGTTTTTCTGGTAACAAGAAAAGAAAGGCTCCAATCAAAAGCTAATTATGCCTTAACGTCTTTGAAAGTTTCTTCTTATAGATCACATTGAATTATTTTCCAGAACCCCTTCCGCAATTGCGGGATATATATAGTCGAATATGTAAGGAAAAGTTTCTTTTTCTATGTATGTATGTATAGACTAATAAAGGTAAGCCACGATCATAGATTATAGATGGGCCACTATTGTTTAAACTCACAGGTAAAATTTGGCGCTGGTCCTTCGATAGTCGTAGTATGAACTAACATATTTACTCGGTAAATTTAACATACTTATTTCATTGGAGGAATTTGAAAAGATTCTGTTTCAGGAATGAATCAGGTACATTGAGGGAAAATGTATTACTTTAGTAGGTCCTCTCTTGATATACCTAATCCATCGATGCAAATTAATATGAGAATTCACACATCTAAAAGAATGCCTAGAAAATAACACCAACATAAGAAAACGCTGTAAATACAGCTTCCTCATGGTGTTAATGAAATCAATTCGCGAGAAATACATGTGAGACATAAGACGCTAACATACGGATATGTTTCTGCCTCCTCGGCGTCAATGCTTCTTTCTTTCTTTTGGCACTAGTTAGCGCCAGGAACAACCATTTGTATTATAGAGTTAGGTATGGCGATAAAAGCAGCCAGAGAATTACATGTGTTAACATAAAACTGCTCGAAACCACGCTGATGACGCCGGGGAGGCAGAAGCATGTCCGTGTGTTAGCGTTTTATGTCTCACATATCTTCCTCCTGAATTGATTTTATTAATACCATGAGGAAGCTATATTTACAGTGTTTTCTTATCTTGGTGTTATTTTCTAGGCATTCTTTTAGATGTGTTTTAAATACGTCATGGTAAGCCTTCAGAAATCCTTCACATATGCAGTTCCCCTTGCACTGGCCTTGTGCTACGCCCTCTCGGGAAAGCAATCCACGAATTGCACGAGAGAAGGGTGGGAAACTGTGCCCACTTCTTTTCACTGTATCTGACTTTAAGGACAAATGTTTCTTTCTTTTGGCACTAGTTAGCGCCAGGAATAGTCATTTGTATCGTAGAGTTAGGTATGGCGATAGAAGCAGCAAGAGAATTACATGTGTTAGCATAAAACTGCTCGAAGCCACGCTGATGACGCCGGGGAGGCAGAAACATGTCCGTGTGTTTTATGTCTCACATGTCTTTCTCGTGAATTGATTTCACTAATAATACCATGAGGAAGCTGTATTTACAGCGTTTTCTTATCTTGGAATATGAGAATTAATAGCAGCATCAATAAGATCTGTTTTTAGTAATTTTAAATTTGCAATTGACATTTGTGCAATATAAATTTTGTAACAACATAAGTACTATTAACACCTTAGGATTGAATAATTTGCGGGTTTGTGATCGCGTATGTTATATGCATATATATATATATATATATGTTCTTTTCTTTTTCTCGGATTCTCTGCGTTTGTTGACTGTCCTGGATAAGACCTTGTTGACATTTCGGTGGCATCGCAGCTACCTTCTTCTTGA
This sequence comes from Trypoxylus dichotomus, assembly GCA_023509865.1. Classification (NCBI taxonomy): domain Eukaryota; kingdom Metazoa; phylum Arthropoda; class Insecta; order Coleoptera; family Scarabaeidae; genus Trypoxylus; species Trypoxylus dichotomus. The sequence continues at coordinate 36,799,458 of CM042074.1, read as the reverse complement.
ACGTGTTACGATCGGTGATCGAATACTGACACAGTGGCCTGGGTCACGCTACGTTCGACGACGACGTGGAGAAGCATATCATCCCAATTGTATTATCCCTACCGTAAAACTCGGTGGAGGTAGTATCATGGTCTGGCGATGCATGTCGGTAGCTGACGTCGAGGAAGTCTTCGTGCGAATATTGGAGTGCCCGGCGCAGTCTCCTGACTTGTCTCCGAATGAACATTTGTGGCAGATTTTAGGAACTAAAGCGACAAAACACATTTGCAAAAATAAAACCAAGCAAACCTTGTGAAAAAAATATTTGAAGAATGGGAGAAAATATTTATAGATAAATGTTATCATTTTGTAGCAGGTTGTTTCGCGATTTTCTTGCAAGTTACCAACTTTTTATAAAATTTTTGAAAAATATATCAGTCTTGGCAGGATTTGAACCTACGCCCTCTCCGTTACCGGTGAAACATCATATCAACTAGACTACGAGACTGCTTGTGTGTTCAAATCACAAAATATTTGTTGGTTTTAATTATGATAAAATTACGATTTTCTTGCACTTACAGGTGGTCCCGTGGTGTAAGGGCGCAGGTTCAAATCCTACCCTAATCGACATTTTTTCGGAAAATTTTAAAAACGTTGGTAATTGCGAGAATATTCTAACTTAAAAAATTCTACAATTTATCATATATATATATAGTTTTAATTACTTCGTAAAATTGAAAATTTAACGGTTCTCGGTTGCTTCTGTTTGCTAGACCGGTCTGCTTTTGAGTTACACCAATTTGTATATCCCCAATATCTAGGTTGAAGTTCTACTGGAAAGTGTGAAATTTTTAATTCCTCGAACTAATAATTTATTTGTTAATAGTATTTAAATACGTTGTATAGGCATACATGACTTTTTCGAAGGTAAGAATAGAATCAAAAAGTGTTGGAGAATAAAATACGAAAGATTACAACAGCCAATTACACACGATTTTGTGTCAACTGAAAAAGCTTTTTTAACTTTTTCACAACCAAAGCGTTTTCCAAAATTAATATAAATTGAAATTCGAAGAAAATTACTACATAAAGTGCGATGGTGAGAAAGCAGTTCATTTAATAAACGTCGGCAAACAAAGTAAACAAACACTTTCCGTAAACAGTAACAAGACACCCGGTACTTCCATAAGGAACAAATACAGTTCCACTCAGGAAATTGTAATTAGCTAACCGAAGTAATTGGCTGTTTCCTTTTCTCCCCATGTTCAATTCAATTACATTTACACTATTTCAAGTTTTTAGGGGCGACTTGCTACCCCTTCGCAGCTGATACGATAAAACTACGAAATGGAATTTGAATCTGTAGAGAGCAGAATATCTCCCGCTTTGCTTGTACTTCGGTTTTCGCTTCTACGATTTATCAGTAGAACCTCTCTTTATATCGACACGTTCTCGCTTGAGGTCTGTCCAAACAATAAGTTATTTCACTAGAACTGCATACGAAATCTTCCTCTTACTGACAAAATATCTATGAATAAGAAACGAATCTAGAGAAACTAATATTATTATTAAACTCTGTAATTCATTCAAATGTACGGCAATCAATTGCTGAAAGCACTTAACGTAATAGGTACTAATGTTTGAAGATATTTACTGTAATAGAATTATTTGTTTCTAATTTCTGTTACTGTTTGATAGATATTTTGATATACAAGGTGTCTTTGAAATAAAATGAAAAGGTAGGGAAAATGAAAAGCTGTAATTATATAGAACATAAATCCAGAAAATTTTGGGTCAATTACGACGCAAACGGCAGAATTAAAAGAATCCTGGCAAATTGTGATATTCCGCATATGGATGCACAATGTGTATATATAATACATCCATCCTACCAAACTCGCATACATACACACAGACTGCATATAGTGCAATAACACAGCTGTCGATGTTATAAAAATTACAAGATAATACTGTCTACCTCCCAAGCGGCATGCTAAGATTTCAATAATATACTTCCGTGCGAATATTTCGATTCTGTAGAGAAGTTGTTATTTTAAATATCTAATTTTTTCTCGCGTCTGCGAAGGAATTTTCGCAAAATATTTGGGATCTAACTTTAATATAATTAGATTTTTCCATCTTTCATACTTTTTTATTTATTTCATGAACGTCCTGTATAATTCATCTTCGCAAAACTTTTAAGCGGATTTATGGCATCTGTAAAAGTGGTTTTACTTCGATATTCTTCTATTTTTTCCATTTTGTATCTTTCGTAAACTCACCTATTCTTAACTTTCTCCCATACGCAATGCACTCTGATATGCATTTGTGTAGGTGTAGATTTATATACCACGCCTTCAATTAAATTTTCATTTAGAATAGTCTATGATTTTTTTTAATATGAGAACTCTGTGAAACAGTAATGTTTGTCGAGAAAGGACTGTGTCCAATAACAAATACCTAGTCATCAGTTAACAACTAACTAGAGGATGCTTCCAGTTCTGTTTGGACATTATGCCAGAAGACAAATGCTGTTCCTCAATTTTTATTAAACCGTTACATTTTTGGTATTTTTCTATTTAATAATCAAATTTCAAAAACGCAGTATCATTCAAAGTTAAATGATTCATAAATATTTCACACTTCTTGTTCATTTGTATGAAATTTTTTTTTGTTGTTTTACATCTTCACAGCACACAGATAATAATTACCACAAACTAATTTATTAAGGTACCAATGTTTTAAATTGTTTTAAAACATTTAGAAGAAGCACTAAAACACAAAATATGAGAATATCAAGTTATAACTTATTAACAGCAAATCGAAGACGTTTTTCATAATTGTTATGAAAGCTCTTGCGTAACTTCGAGAAATGATTACTTTGGCAACTATATTAACGCGAACACCGCCAGCAACGTATTGGATTGAATTGAGAGTTACGTGTTCACTTAAACATTGTCAAACGACGATCGCTATAAGATTTCCCCTACCGACGGCAGTTTCCACAAAAGTGTTTTCCTCTATTGCCTGAAATTAATTATATTCTGGATGGAAGCAATACCACAGAAGCCGTTCAAAAGCTACTCAAATTAATAATGTAACTTTGGATAAAGGAAATTTACGTAACACTGTTGAAAGAAAATTGCATTTCGTTGAAATTCTCTAAAACTCATACCGGGAAAGGTCTACCGCAGAAAAAATAATTTCTTAAAAATGTTTATTCAGTGTGCTCTATATATCGTGAGTAAATCTATTTAGAAACCACGTTTATAAACATTTGGACCAATTTAATGAGTCGGTTTGTGTCTCCAGTTCATCTACATATTAATTTAACATTTTTACAACCCATATATCTAAGCAACATGATTTAAATGGCTAAAAGTACATGTATTTTAGGACTATTTAATTAAAATTTAGGACGACTAGAGTATACTTTCTAAATGTTTATGCATTTACGTTCTGACGGTTTTATCGGAAACATAATTAAATTTAATATTTCAAATGGAACAGCCTGTATATTCTTGCACTTTGAACTTTACGCAATTTATTAAGGTAGAAAACGTTTCCGTTAATGTTGATTACCATGGTTAGCGAAAATTTTATATTTTACGGAAAAATGGTTACCAAATTTAAATGGTTGGGCTGTAGAAGCTGTGTTATTGTCTGGAAAAGACACTATTGTTCCTTGCAATCAATCTCGTTATTCAAAGGTTGGTTTGAAGACATTTCAATACCAAATTTAAGTACAAATAGCACCATTGTCCTTGATAATGCTCCTTACCGTTTCCATTACCAATGACAACAGTAACAAGGAAACTGCAAAATGTGCAAAGTATAGCATATATACAGTTAATCAATAAACCTCACATAACTGTCAGTATTCTATAATAATTATACCATTTTTAATCAGATGCTTTTGATATGGCGAGTCTGTAGCGTATCTCCTGTTTCGATATGTTTTATTGCATACCACTTGGTGTGTTCACGCTACTATAAAAAGTTATAAACTTATATACTATAAACATACCTCTAATAAAAAAAAACTTTGAGTACTGCCGTGATAGCTAAAACATTCTGTTTTTTTTATCTTCTCTGAGGCAGTTCCTTGTGATAGTGTGCACTAAATTATAATATGCAAATATATACACTTACACTAGGGTGACAGAATAAAATAGACACCAGGTAAAGCGGTATAAATATGTAAACAGCTAAATTCTAAGAACGAATTAAGAACTTTCTCTTGTCATTAGGGTAGATGTATCGGAAGGAATTCGTCATAGTTTAGTATCGTTACAACTATGCCTCGCTTACAAAGTTCGAGTGATATTAGCGACTTCACCCGAGGTCGGATCGTTGGCCAGAGTGAACGCGACGCTTCGCAACGTGAAATAAGTAAATTTTTAAATATTCCGTTATCCACAGTTAACCGTGTGATTGCACAATTTAAACGCAAGGAAAAACAACAGTAGAGCCGAGACCAGGTCGTGCCGGACCTTCTGAAAGAAGTAAAAGGGTGCTTGTGCGCGAAGTGTTAAGAGAACCTCGAAAAAGTACAGCTGAGCTTGCGACAACTTCACAGAAAAGTCAGCGTACCGTTCTGCGATACCTCCACAGTGTGTGGATGTATAAAAAGGTGGCAAAGAAAATACCTCTCCTTACGGTGTTTCAAAAACGGCGCCGAATGACTTGGGCGATCGAAATGCAAACGAAGCCCGAAGAGTTTTGGCGGTCTGTCATTTTTTCAGACGAAAGCGGATACTGCCAATTTAGTGATAGTGGTCGTACGTGGGTATGGAGACGTTTGTCACAGCAACTAGACGACAAATTTTTGCATCAGACGGTGAAATACGGCGGTGTGAACATCATGGTGTGGGGCGGGATATGGTATGGTGGAAGATCGCAATTAGTAATCTGCGACGGAAATATAAATGCAGCAAAATATATCCAAATATTAACAGAAGGACTATCTACCGATATTCGACAACGACATTTTATCTAAAGAAGACGCCACTTTTATGGAGGATGGAGCACCCTGCCGCAAAACAAGAACAACAATCACATGGAAAGAGGAGCAGAGGATTCGGATTTTACCATGGTCAGGCCAATCACCAGACATGAATCCGATAGAGAATGTTTGGCACATAATCCAATGGCGAAACGACCCCGAAAACCCAGCAATAAGGAAGAACTCGTGGCAGCTGTTACGGAAGAGTGATTAAATATTCCAGAAGACATCATTAATCATTTAATAGATTCTATGCGACGACGACTCGCAGCACTTCACGCAAGTAAAGGTGTATCGACAAAATATTAGTCTAATTTAAATATTTTAAAATATTTTGTATATATAACGAGAATAGAATCTTTTTTTTAATTAGTAGGTGTCTATTTTATTCTGTCACCCTAGTGTATTTTAAACCACTCTGACAATTTTTACAATAAAGCCACTAAATTTGAAACCGAAATATATCACGTTAAGCTCCACATATATAAAAACTATTTTGTAACCGTGGACCATAAGTTGTCTAAAAAAAGGTATGGTCAGTTATGACACCATCATTATTTTCTTAGCGCGATGAAGATATATAATTCTGGTTTTCCCATCCAAAATTTACTTCAGTTACCAAGTAAAATACCAATACGAATACTCTCGTGTCGTCTTATTACTTAAAAATGTATAAAGGTGCGATAGTGGAGGAAGGTACTGCACCAGATTTTAAAATCACTAATTCTCTCTTAGGGCATTTTTCTAAAATGAAACAAATGAACCATGGAAATTGTGTAGTGTTCGTGAAAAATTAATGAACTTGAGCAAGATCACGGTAGTTTAGACTGTACAAGAAAAGGTGTCAAATTGGTCGTCTGAATCTTGTACTTACGATCTCTTAATCACTCATTATTTTGACTAGAAACATTAAACATTGCCGTGTCACTTGTATAAGTAAAAATTTTAGAGTTCCTTTCGTAATATAGCGATAATCAAATATGCTTACAAGACAGAGTATCATCTATATAACTTGTGTCATTATATCGCAGGAGAAACTATACCAACACCCAATACTGAATAATCAAAACTAAATTTCTACAATGCAACTGAATATAATAATTCTATAGGATTATCATAAAGTAACAGACATAAATCAATATATAGATTTATTTCATGAACGAGGTTGTTAACAAAAAGTAAGCGAAAATTAATTGCTGAAATAATGAGATTTTGTATGTCTAAAGCTGGTTCTCGCAAATATTTTCTTTCACCAACCTTTCCTTCAAATTGTACTTAGCATATTTCCGGTTGAATTGCAGCAATTTGCACGCTACTGCAGCCCTTTAATTACTGTAACGTTATTGGTCTTTCATCATTTTTTAAATAACGTAAACCCAATAAAGGGATTATCTCTTTGGTAGCCATGAAGGAAAAGATGTGAACGAATTTGAAAAAAGATCAATTACAGTTTTTTAACTGGCCGCGATTCACCATTAAGAGGTACACCTCCTCAATTCCGCATTTCTCCTAGAAACTAAAGAACATCTAAATACTTGAAAATCGATTTCGCTTGGATTTTCAATTGACCAGATTCATCGATTAGAAAAAAATGAGTTTGAGTAAAGGTAATTCCTTTATTTTAAATAGCGGCTGCACTTATTTTGGGTACATGTTTTCCTAAGTGTATTTGAAATACAGCATTTCAGTGAGATAACGTATTTACTACTGACTGATTTCCGAAAGAATTTTGCTAATTATCAATCGTTCTTGTCGATCATGGAAGATTAATTAACGATGCTGGTCTTTCCAATTTCTTAGATAACATTGTAGTGCTCTTTCGTTTAACAAGGGACTGTTTCCAAACATGTTTTTGGAGAAAATTTTCATAATACAGGATTCCATTTGCACCAGATTCATAATAATCTCGACCTAAACCAACTCCTGTTTTTAGATCAATGTCATTGAAGTTTTATTATCATTATTTTAGCAATCAAGTTAGCTTGATCTATTCTTATAGTCCCAATTTTATTATACTCTAAAGTTCTAAAGTATACCCTTCACCAGTTAATTCTTACATAAAAACAAGTAATACGATCAGGAAAAATACGGCGATTTTTATTTTTTGCAAATTAAATTTCATCATAAGTCCATTTTTGATGCTTTCAATGTTACCGGATACAATCCTGTTGTTGTAAAAAATTGGTCAGAAAAAGTGTCATTGCGCATGTAAAGGGACGTTACTAGGCAATGTAATAACGACAATTGTTAATCTGTGAATATCATATACGGAGAGGAGGGAGAAGAGAATATTTTAGGATCTCCTTATATTAAAAATTTAAGGTATATCCATAACGTTACAATAATTTCCGCATTCTAGAATTAACCAGTTATTTACTAGTTAAAACTTGTATAAAGGTGTTCAATTAAAAAGAAACAGACATCACTTTTTCAAATTGGCAGAACTACTACAAGGAAACTATAAAATGGGCCGCGAAAAACTATGTCTTTAAATGCCATCTAAGTTCGAATTTTTCCGATATTCCTTTTAGTCCCGAAAAGTTCAGAAAAAAGTTAACACTAATAATGTCAGTACTTTCTAAGACTAATACTAAATAATCTACTAAGTAAAATACTAGAAAAAACAGTATTCGATTATAACTATTAAATGAATATTTGTAAGTGTTACTTAGTACTAACAGTAATAGTACAATGGCAAACAAAAGCAAAAGATACAATGTTAATAATTAACAAACAGGCGGATTTTCAATAGAACCGATAGCATTTCAATTGCAAATTAGCTAAGCGATTCCCCAAGTCGAAGGCAATAGACAAGCGAATGTCAACCTAACCAGCAACGAATTTAACTTGCAAAACAGATCGCTTGTCAAACGATGACGACGTCGCCAACCTAGGTTCGGTCCTGGACATCTTGTATGCCGTCAAGAACGAGTTACTGTGTTAAATTGAGTTTGTCTCCTCTGCGCCGGGGCGAAACTTCCCGGCAGAACGGAATGCTGTTAAGGTTGTTGCTGCCGCTAACACCACCACCTCCTCTACGGTTCTTCCAACTGTAAGTAGCTTTGTACACCGAAACTTTTGCCCTATTTTCTCTAAACTTCGTATATGACTTTTCCTGTGAATAATACCCGCTCAATTTTTCCTTTCTTTGTCTCGTTCACTATGTCCATTTTACATTAGTCTGATTCGATGGCTTTTTCTCTGCTGGCTTTTTCTCTGTCAGTTTTAAATTAAGAGAACTTTGTAATTAAGGACGCTGCGAGCGCAACGGAGAGTAGTTTAACTAGAAAAATCGTTTAAAATAATTTATGCATTCTACACATAACAGTTGTACGTACTTGTTAACAACTAGTAATACAATTAATTAACACAATATTGACTATTACAACGTTCATATCAAGTAAATAAGTATGCCAAATTACAATGCCGTAAATATTATTCTATAAATTTGTACGTCGTGGTACAAGACCTCCTTACTAGATCATTTCAGTCACTTGAACTTAAGAATTTCTGAAACCCCAAACCCCAAAACCTTCACCATTGAAACCCAGCTAAAACTCTTGCTAGTCTAAACAATATTTATATCTACATACAGAGGACCAACAAAAGCTCGAGAGAAGAAAGAGTGGGATTACGCATGTAACAGTTGAGGTAATTCTAGCATACTTCGATATTGCTAATATTGACATTTGATTAGTGGCGCGCTCTATGTCCCAATATGCAAAACTTAAAAGACTTACCTCGTATAACAAAGAAAAAAGAAAAAAGAGACGTGTGATAGAGAGACAGATTAATATAGCGTGATTATAAATAATTTATTTAAATATTAATTTGCGCGTTTCTATTCCATACTTATATCGGATTAAATGGATTAGAAGTTTAATGGAAATACAACAACCCCGTAATATTTTCTTACATTTTAAATTAATTTACATTATTTTAACGATATTATGAAATATTTTTTATTCAAACAGAGATCATTATCAGATAATCCCTATTATATAAACAAGCTTATTATATCCTGCTCATCAGTAAGTATTTCATTTTTTAATATTCCTTTTATGTAATTACTCCATGATTGTAACGTTTCCTTTTCCAATATACTGTTCTTCTACTTCCAGATTCCATTTCTGCTAGTTTCCTGACATCGTCCAATTTAAAAGTAGTATTTTTTGTTTTTACGTTATTTTCTACAGTTTCTCATATCATCTCAAGAGGGTTTGAGGGGTAACGCGGTAATCTGCATGACCACATGGTTATAATGATCATACTTATGTATAATATCTATCTGATAATTTGATCTAATTTATTAAATAAATACGAAAATAAGTACTAAACGGAATAACAATAGAGTGTACAAAGAGGGTCAACCCAAAATATAAAAATAATAATAGATCACTCCAATTATAATATCTAAAATTAAAAAAAGGGATAATGAATATCAAGCGGCAGTTATATAATACATACTGCGGTATGAGTACAGAAAATTTCGCAATGAAGTAGTAAGTTGAATTAGAGAGCCTAACATTAATTACGTGTACAATACTTTAGACAGGAACAGAAATAACAACTGACTGTGGAAAAATTGTAGCCTTCAATGTAACAGTTAGTTACATTGAAGGATGCCGTTAATATTATTGGAAACCGATTTTTAATAATTATTAATACGTTAACTTCTAGAGCTTTTCTTCAAGAGTGAAAATACTCGCTGGTAACACCGGTTCAAAAAGCACAGATCACTACAAGAATGAAACCATTTCGACCTATCAACACGTTTCCGTCCTACGAAAAGATACTAGAATTGCTGTAAAGGATCAAATCTTGAATTACTGTAACATTTATTCTGGAGTAAGTGATGCGCAATCAAGTGTTAGGAATAATTATTTAGTCATGTAAAACTATTCTGTTCAATGTGTGCAATGACTGGTATAGTAGTATTAATAAGAGGGATTTCATTATTGTAGTATTCTTAGATTAGACTCAGAGAAAAGATTCATGAGCGGTTCCGCTCATACTTCAGGAATCAACTACAAAAGGTGAAATTTAATAATAATATTTCTAACAGCGAATAGATAATTATGGAGTACTGCAGGGTATAAACTTCGGGCTGCTTTTATTTATATTATATATCAACGATATTGTAAGCTGTGTCAAATATTGTCATATAAAAGCGTTCGTAGACGATACTAAGCTATACATTTGAAGCAAAAATTTGAATGGCAGGTGGATAAAATAAATAAAGATCTAGTTTTATTTTACGTTTGATTGTGTGACAACATATAATTACTAGCATTGATGGCGCAATATGTAAGCTATAAGATGAAAATATAAATGTCATTTTAAATAAGCAAAAAATGTAAAGAGTTAGAATCGTAAAATATCCTGGTGTAATGATAAATGAAAATTTAAACTTTGATGAACATGCGGACTTGTGTTTATAGTTTTTAATAACCCTTTACCAGACTCGTCAATTTAATTTTTAGATAAAATATACCCGGTACGTACGTATACAATTTTCGTCAAAATAAACAATTAATTCATTCAATTCTCTATAATATAGTATGATCAAAAGGTCTTTGGATCTCGATAACCATGGAATGCAAGACCATCTATAACATTATTTATTTCTATGTCTCCTAACTAATGATATTAGAATACAAACAAAAACAAAAGCGGTTTTAGGTTATGATAATTATAAGCGTTTTATGTATTATTAGTTATCAGATAAATATCAAAATAATTGAAATAAATAATGTTATAGATAGCCTGTTAATTCCATGGCTTTCGAGATTCAAATACTTTTTGATCAAACGATGTAATATTTTTTATAAATAAGAAACTCGTGGTTGAATATCTATTTTTCGGTTAGTACTTTCCTGTTATCGTGAGTCATTCGCCAGTTAGAACCCATATCATTGATAATAATAAACAAAATGCATGCCTGTAGTTCTTCTTACATCTTCGCCTTCAGTCCACTCACCATTTCAAACTGACATTAATTACCTAGGTTGCTTATTTGATAATCTGTCAAAACTGCTACTAATTTCTGTCGAGGACATTTTTTGCTTGTTTTTGAAAAGTTTGTTTCACTGCACTCTCCGATTTAGTTTCCCTCTTTGTCTATTCTCGAATATCTCAGACATTCGTTTTTTAATACCAGTAAGTGCATTCACCTCATTTTCATATCTTATGAAGTAACTGTATACACCTCGCTAACTTTTATTGCGAGGTCTGTACACACATACGCAATATGCACGGAGTAACTTAACCCGTGTTAAATTAATTCATATACATTAACATAATTTTTAAGCGTATTTTAAAGTTTTAATGGGATGCTTTAATATATGTTATTTAGCAAAAGTAAACTTGTGCAAACAAGGGAAGCACCAGCTTCGCTTTGGCTATAAAATATAGACATATGTTCCAGCGCAGCGCAAATTTAATAAAAGCCTGCAGCGACGTGATGTGTTAATAACAAGTATAAAAATGAAAAACTTCTGATATTTTTATAAAATTAGGATGCGTCTTCCAGCAGTACCTATATCCTTCCGCACGGGTATAATACGATGCAAATGTACTACAATTACTGGAGCTACTACAACTAAATATTCTGAATGGGAAAACTTTCAGAATAGATGTCATTGATTGATTACATTAACTGGAAAATCTCTTAATTATAACAAATTGTCAATTGTATAAGACGAAACATTCTACAATTGTTCGCAGTGTAGTTTATAATCTACAGTACCTTTATTGTCTTGTGTACAAACAAAAGATTTTGATCATTATCAAGACCTACTGAATTATCTAAATAGGAATAGCAAAAATTTTGTAATTATCACTTTAGTTTCTATATTTTATAACTTTGACAAAAATCAAAAATAAATTACACATCACTATTGCGATCATTTAAGCACAATGACAGCATGTTAGAGAAAAAGCTATTTTCTACTTTAAAGTGCCTACTTTGCAATCTTATCTTCCCTCATATGTTAAAGATTCGCAAAGCCAGTGCAAGAGAGGCGGGTAATATTCCGATAACACCATGCCCTAAACGAATACAAGCAATTATTAAGCACATACCTAACAGACGAGATACTTAACAACCGAATAAAAAGCATCAGTCTACATCATATCGTTTCAGTCGTTACCGTGTCTTAGTAGCAAATATGTGTGAAGAAATTATTGGTAGAAATTATTGCATGATGTTGCGAATATTCGTATTTTTTTTTTATTTCAATATATCCAAACTTCAAATACGGTGGGTATTGTGTAAAATATTTCCATTTACTGATTTGGGAATTATCGCGATACGAAAAATATGTTAATACCGAACTTGTAATGGATTTAATGTTGGTGATGAGTGTTTGTAACATTCTATATAATCCCTATTGCACACCAAACATCTCACAAGATATCCGTCGTATTTAAACAAAATTGTTTAGAATTTATACGAATTACTTGTTTCTAAAACACGAACTGAAATGATATGTGCAAACTGGTATTCTTTACGTGATTATTAAATTTCTCCTCTGTTAGATATCTGAACAACATTTCAACAATTCTTATTATATGTAACTGGTAACGCATAGTGCACTTATCTTACATTCGTACCTAATTCGTGGATTTTTTAAAGAGTTATGCTCTCCTCCTCTTTTTATGTAATTTTATAAAATAGGTCCCATTTGATTAAACTCTTGCAAGAAACTTATTTATATTTGTTTGACTAGAAAATTTTGTATTTTTGCTGCAATTCTAATAGATTTATTTTATATCTATCTATTTTATTTCTTTATTATTAATAAAAGTAAAAATCATGAACAATAAATAAATAAATAGTAATAGTAATAAAAAGTTCGCTCTTAAATAATATCTAAAGATTTTAAAAATATATTAAGAGAGATTTATATGGGGTGTCGAGACCTACTTCATATTTTATGAATAGCAAGTATTTTCCTTTCTAACTATCTATTCCTTTGACAGGTTATGTCTGTTACGTTTTTCTTATAGGACTATAGTTGATATTTTTTGTTTGGTTATCATTGAAAACTAAATTTATTATCAAATTTATAAAAGTCAAGATCCCCGTAGTAACCCGCGTATTCTGAATGCCTGTACTATAGCTTCCCATAAAGAAACCAAATAGCTTGTAGAGGTATTATATTAAGTAAATACTAACTGTTAGGTTGGTCTTTATTTTAGGAATTTTAAAATAAGAACTACTTTGTTGGAGTTTTAAAATAGTTTTCATTTCTGCTTTTATTTTGTCAAACGAGTTTTCTATGGAATTTTCACTCTGTAGATATTGTCACCCATGTTTAGAAGTATTGCTCTTATAGAGATAGCACCAAACGTTACCAGATTTTTTTAATACAACAGTTATTTGAAATAGTAGGTTGGTAGTACGTATGATTATCGATTTATTAAAGTTTCATATAGGTTATTCTTACTTATAATGAATTGATTTTGAATAAATTACGTATAAATAAAATGTACATGAAACAAATGTAATTTTTTTAATTTGTATTGATACATAACCCGAAACGTATTCTATTTATTACAAAAAAGAAATATTTTGAATCATATTATAGTTTATCCCATTTCTACATGTCTTCTTCAAAAAAGTAAACAAATTATAAGAGAAAATAGCAAAATAAAACACAAAATGTTTAATTACATGATTAATATAATTTTGCCAGTTCTCAGCAAAAGCATAGTTATACCCCTGTACCACAAGGCTGGGTATATCATTTATTTCAAATGTGGAGTCACTATATTCAGTATAGTTTTTAATCTGTGCCCATACCATTTCAATAAGATTTAAAACACAGCAGTAAGTAAGGTGGCAATTGCGACACAGTATGCCCCATTTCAACAACTGCTTTGTCAAGTACATATTTGTTATATTTATACTTTTCTGCGGCCACAATTTATGGCAAATCACGCGTCCATTAGTCTTCCTCAAAACCAATATCTTTCGAATTTTACCAGCGTAGAATTTCATGTTTTTTAGTGACCATAGTAGGTATTACATCTGCTTTACGACTATCCAAGGCTATCATTGAATTGCTAGGCCAATTAGGTAATAAACGGTTTAAAAACTAGTCTTGATTAAATTCTGTACAGACATCATCACGAGAATCTGAACTGATATTCGGCTCCAGGAGAAATCTATTCTGATTGCCAGCATGAATAAGAGCAAATCGTTGTCCTTGGCCTGTTAGTGGTGTTAGACCTGTACTTAAATCCTTGATAAAAGCTTGTCTAAATCTATTTACAGTGTTATCAGTCCATACTTTTGATTTAAAATAACCAACACTCATTTATAATATCATCACGAGCCATTAACACTGCGTTCTTTCCAACTTTTTCGGAAGAAAAACCAAGGTCTTTCAATAATCTGTACAGTGTACTCCTTGAGAAATTAGGTACATCCCTTTCATTATTATAGCGCATATGTCTAATATGTGGACTTTAGATCTAATAGGCATTTAAATATGTTTATCGTATAATTCTTTTGAACTAATACATTTTCATTCTTTAATTATATGTTTTTACTAAGCTTATGCTTGCTTTAAATACATGTTGTTAATTGTGAGATTGTAATTTGCAAAAAAAATATAGATATCTTGAAAGCAAACAAGTTTTCGCTCTCTGTTGAACGATAATAGCACCATCCTAGACGTGCGCATAATTGAAATGCTCCTTCGGCTTTATTGTACCGATATCAGATTTTTAATCCACTCACTATTTTGGATTTTCGGATCATATAAATTATTTACTATGGGACATTTTAAATCGAATGATTACAACGAACGAAAACAAACTTATTTGCCTACATTGCTTGTAGTCAAACCTGTTAAGTATTATCTTCATACGGAGTCTAACATGTAACTTAAGGTATATTATTCTTCGTCGTAATTGTTGTAATGGTTCTATTACCATTTAACCGCTGCACAGACCAAGGAGTGCAAAGCAAACAATCTATGTGGCCCGAAAACAGTTCACACCTTCGCTTATAGCTGCTCGTATCATTTATATAGTGCGCAAACTGTACTAAATGAAAAACACAAATAGCTGATTAAGAATCCGTAATTGCTACAATAAAACCAAAACAAAATTTCGATGATGCACATGCGCGGGGCAGTTTTACTATCATTCAACGGACAACAAAAACAAACTTATAGTGTCCGTAGCCCATCCATTCTATCTGCGTACTTTTAATTTTTTTTCTAACTTCTATTTCAAAAAGGACACTGTATTGGCTAACATGGCTAACCAATTTTGCGAATAAATAATGTCAATCATAGAACAATGAACTATATCTTTCAGAAAATCATGTGCAATGAATCTGTTACAAAATTCTTTAACACATATATTAAGTTGTTAGAGCTTTTAGAATTTGCTAAGGATAAAATACTACGTTACCCTAGTTAAAGATTTTTATTGTCCGTATATGTTTTAGTACAGGATGATATTGCCGGTTACCTAAGGCAAGTACGAGCCAAACAATCACAAAAGCCTATTTTTATGGAAAGTACTAATTCCAAAATTGCCGTAAATCTACAAAAATATCTCATACATTGTTCGTGCTCAAATAAGGATACTTTACGATACTCACATATCGTAAATATACACGACGTAAACATAAAACGCCACTTCCGCTGAACACCGGATCAAATTAAAACATTTTTATGAATATACTTTTGTGTTTCTCTTAAATACACATTCCTTATGTATTGTTACAATATAACATTGTATTATTTATAAGAAGGTATAAAAACCACACAAAACACGTATAAATTTTTAGAGGTTCTTCCTTAACCTTAGCCTATCTCATAAATAACTTAAATATATTGTGGACATTAGATAGAAATGAAAGCAGCTATGGCAGAAATTCATAAACAATCGAGATGTTTTCAATCCCGAATTGATCTAGAAAATCACATCCAATAATTCCAGAAACAGACAAGTTTAAACCTTGTAAACTGTATCATATTTGTAAAATAATACTGTTTCACTAGAACAGAGAGAAATTTCGCTTTTTGTGTAGTGCGTGATTTTGTACTTATGTATGTAATTTTTTTGCTATGCACTCCGAATTTACTTATCAGTTTCTTGTATTGAGTTAACGTATAAAATGTTTAACATCACCCGAGAAAATAAGTGCTTAAGAAATGAATGATTGTTTTATAAGCTCTGTATATTTCCAGTATACATTGCTCTTTTGCAAGATTCTATTCACTTCCTTCGGTTGGATTCTACCAAATGCTTGTCGGGGGTCTACGAAGAATAGAACGAGAGGTTTATTGTACTCCAGGGATTTCTCGACAAGTTGTCGTAAGATAAATATGGCTTCAAGTGTAGAACGACTCTGTCGGAGTCCTTGCTGCTCTTCGCTAACTCCTACCTGCTCTAAAATCTTTGCTGATATTATTGCACGAAACGAACTTTAAAAAAAAGTTAAATAAACAGGGCTAAAACAATATTTATTTATAGTGTTGGGGATAGATGATTTTTAACTTTCAGTAGCTAAAAGTGTAAAACAAAAGAATACCAAATTAGCTCATTTCATTAGCCGAAAGTGAATAGTTCTCCTGAATAGCTTGGTTCCGAGCTATGGATCGCTACAATCCTTCTGTTTTTGAAACATTTGATGTCCGTCACGACTAGATAAGAAATAGGGATACACAAAGGTAAATAAGATACGAGTGCAACCTGAAATATTTCCGGAATCGACAAGAAAGACACGGTGTTGGTGTGGTTTTCTATTTTTATTTTTCGATGTACTTTCCTCGAAGATCAATTGTACTTTTTCAAACGGTGCTCTAGTCTCTTCAAGGCGTCGGAAAAGTATGATGTTTCGAGGTCTGCAAAATAGTATCCGTAGCGGCGATGACCTCCTCACTTGAGGCAAATCTCTTTCCTCCCAGTAATTTTTTCAGGTTTAGGAATAGGAAAAAGACGCTGGGGACTAGATTCGGTGAATGTGAAGGATGAGAGACTAATTCATGGCCCAATTTATTCAACTTGGACACGACGATGCGGGATGAATGAGCCGGTGCATTGTCGTGGTGGAAAAACACTTTTTTCCGCTGCAAACGAGGCCGTTTCTTCCTCAATACTACATCGAATCGGCTCAATAAGTCACTGTAGTATTGCCCTGTGATCGTCCTTCTCTTCTGCAGATAGTCGATGAGGATTACACATTGGGTATACCAAAAAATGGTAGTCATGACCTTTCCGGCCTATGGAACGGTCTTTGATTTCTTCGGAGACGATTCGGCCGGAAAATCCACTGCTTCGACTGTTCCTTGGTCTGCGGTATGTAGTTGTGGATCCCTTGGATTGCGTCGGCTCCTGGCCAGGCACTCGTCCGAAACGGTCACCCGATTTAGTGTTTTCTCCTGTGTGAGCAAACGCAGTACCCATCGCGCCAAAAGCTTCTTCATGCCCAAAAATTCATATAGGATATAGCGTACGCGTTCTTCTGAGGTGCCTGTTATCTCTGCTACCTCCTCCAGTTTCAATCGGCGATTGGTTAACACGACATCATGAATCTTGTCGACCATTTCATCGTTGGTAGCGGTTTTTGGGCGTTCACCGCGTGGTTCGTGCTTGTGCGGCCACGTTTGAACTCGCTCACCCAGAAGTTGATGGTCGAAAATGATGGAGTACATCCGCCATGAGCCTCTAACAAAATATTTCGAATTTCCGTGGTCGTTTTCCCAGCCATCCAGAAGTGTTTTATCACTGTACGAAATTCGATTTCATCCACTTTTATGAAACACAAAACACACTCTTAAACAACAACTATTGAGAGTAGACGTCTGAAATCTTGACAGTTGCCATAAAGAGGTTGCGCTTGCCGACCAATGAATCCACTTCAACCTTTGTGCACCATCTCTTGCCGCTTCCGAAAACATTTCAGGTCGCCCTCATTTACAAGGTATGTCTCAGAATTAATGATAATGATTAGTTTTAAAGTGTTTAATTGAATGTATCTACAATTTAATATTGTTCCCCTTATAGTATGCTCCTTTGGAATACGCACTGCGCCTCCAGCAAGTTTTCTATTCCTGGCAACAATTCTGGAAGTTTTGTTTGGTTAGGCTGTTTAGGACCTGCGTCGTATCTTTTTGGATGTTGTTTACTGACCCGGAACGGGAACCTTTCAATTTCCACTTATGTGTTCGAAAAATAACAGTTCATTGTCAGTTACAGAATTTTTGGCGGAGATAGCCAAGCGGAAATTGAAAGTTTCTCATTATGGAACAATAAACAACATCCGAAGAGTTACTACGCAAGTTCTAAACAACCTAACGGAACAACACACCAGAATTGTTACCAGGAATGGAAATGAGCGTACTTTAAAAGGGAGAATATTAAATTGCAAGTACATTCAATTAAACACTTTAAAACTAAACATTCTCATTAATTCTGAAATATACCTCGTATACATAACTTATTTGTGGCAGAGAATAAATTACAGAAACTCCAAAAATCGTTTCCATAAGGAAAGATTCAAGTACTTATGCTATTATTTTAAAAGTTAAACACGTCTTAAGTCTATGAGGTGTTGAGTACTTTAGTTTTTTAACATTGATTCTTAATCTTACAGATTATTGGTCCTTGCCCCTTCAAAATGCTCCCCTCTTCTATTCACACACTTTTCTCTGCGTTATTTTCACTTTACAAGGCAGTCCTGAAAAACTTCTTTTGGGACGTCCTTCAGTATCTGTGGCGAGTTTATTTTTATATCATCATTGCAGATTCAAAACGGTGTCCTTTCACTTTAGGACTGATTCCAGTTTTGGAAATAAGAGAAAATCTCAGAGAACTAGGTCTAGCCGAATAGAGTGACGGAGGGAAAACAGTCACTTAGGTTTTAGCGAAAAGCTGACTAATTGACATAGCAGGTGCATTGTCATGGTGAATATTTCCACGTAACTGTCGTAAAACAATTTCATCGTAATCACGGTTGCCTATTTGACCTTGAGAAATAAATTCAAAATGCACAATTTCACTATAATCCACAAAAAAGAACAGAAATCAGATAGGATCGAGACTGTTGTGCTTTCTTAGGTGAGGAGATCCTTTTCCAATCGCAATGCAATATCTATCTTTCATCTCCTGTTATGATCTTTTGCATAGAGAATTCATCGTATTGGCTTGTTCAAGAAGTAGCCAGCAAGCCCCCAGCCAATTTTCTTTCCCTCGTTCGATTATCAAACGTGGAATAAGCTTTGATGTAACTGGATGCAGATTCAGTTTTTCGGTCCAAATATCATAACACGACTCTATTATAATACTAACTTCTTCTCTACGTTCCCCGACAATGATTTTAACTACGACTTGAACACTCCAAAATCTTGATTTTCAGAATTTGAGCGCCGTTATTCGAGGGACCTTTCTCGTCTATGGTCATCTTCAATTGACTAACGACCACTTCAGAATCGCGTAAACCGTTCGTAGCATTGTGTACAGCCCAGAGAATCATCTCCCGTAAACTTGCACATATTGCAATAATCGCTACAAATACTGAAGCACTTTGCACTAGAGTAATAATAAAACGAAAAATGAAGGAGATGTTGGCAATCCAAGAATATGTAGTTACGGGGAAAGTTATATGGGACACAACGTTACCAACCGCACATCACTCTCTCCGTTAACGCGTAATTCAAAACGTTCGGTTATTATCAGAACAGACCTCGTAAATGAGGATGCTTTGTGATGATGTCACGCTACGAACAAATGCGCTTAAGCGCACTCACTACAATTATACCCGCAGTTACGTTTATTAAAGATATTATAAAACTTAAATACACTGCGTGCATCCTAATCGTAGTACTTGCAATGCATACGTTACAATTCTCACTTACTTTTGTCATTACACTTTATTTTAAAATTTCCTAGAAAAAGACATACAAATAAGCTTCTCCTAATTAACGTTATAAAATTAGAATATGTAATAAGAAAATAAAATTGTGTCGTCTCCTTTTCTTTACATTTTTTGTCGAAACTAGCTGAGAATTTTCAGAAAGCAGTCCGGTTATCAGGATCGAAGCCTTTTACTGATATGAAAGGTTTATAATCAGAGGCGTTAGAAGTAGAATAAGAAAAAAGATGTTCTGTGTAATATGGTTATTTATGCTAAAATAACTCATAAAACGAACCACTGTTCCCTGTACATAGTTCAGTAAAGTATTTCTGTTTATTTAAATATTTTAAGTCATTTTATGAATGTAATACGAATAAATACAGTTCATAAAATTAAATTAGCGTAACTTTCAGAATGCAGCGTTTATGAGACGGAGTTTACCGAAGCAAACAACGCAATTTAGCGGAATGTACTTTTACTGCATATCAAAAGATTAAACAGAAAAAGGCAAGGAGTGAGGAACTCAACAACGATGAAAAATGTTGCAATACACAGAAAACTAAGTACGTACTTTATGACACCGACGTTCGTTCGCAAAAATATTGAAATTTAGCACTGTAATAAAAGAGGATAGTACTTATCTCGTAGTATATTACTATCAGACTCGTAAGGGATGCGGAAGTTCTTGATTAAATTTTACACATTTTTTTCGGGTTTCACCTACAGCTTTCTTACGGTAATAAAAGCATAGTAAAATGATGCATAAACTTCTTTCGTTATAATATATAGCACATCTATACATTTTCATATTTAAGGAAGTTAATTCAGTATCCAATAAGAACGCAATGATTGGATGACGTTACTAGAACGTGGTTAAATACACTTTACTAAAAAAACGTTAATTTTATAACCATACTTCTACCGAACGCCGGAAAACGTCAAATAAACGTATAATCGTATCCAATGGTTTCGATTATCTTAAAAGGCAATATTGCTTGCTATAGCCACATTAATCTTGCGAGAAAACGTTTTAGTAATGTTGAATGAAATAGCATGTGGTATATTTATACATCAACATAATATAAACGAAGTTAATATTTAATTAAGGGATAAGCCATGGAATAGATTGATTGATGTAAAAATAAAATCCAAATACTTTACATAGTTAGGTTATTCATAGCATCCGAAATAAAATATAATGAAGTCAAATATTGTCGATGTCTTTTTTGCTTTGTATTTCTTAAAGAAAAGGATTTAGATTCTTTGGTGTTGTCCCGCATCTAATTCTAGTCCCCATTGTAATGCGGCGTTGTTTCTCGACATCTCGACGAAAACTTTATCTTCTTCTGGACTGACAACCTCCAAAAGAAGATGCAGAAGTTTTCATCAAATCGTCGAAAAACAACGCTGAATTACACAAGCATCAAAAGGGAGACAATACTCAAGATTCTAAAACAACAAATTACAACTGCAAAAATATCAAAACCTGTGTTGGCCCCGAAAGGGACCATTTCGATTAGGTCGGTGGTTTGATGAAATATTATTCATCCTCTTCTGGGTACTAGCTCGGCTAGCAGTCAGAGGCGAGTTCGGTAATATACATATATACTTAGTTTCGGTCGTATTGATCACGGTATACTGTTACATAAATTACGCAGTTTCGGTTTCAATGATCCGCTTATTACACTAATGAGGTCGTACTTGATTGTTCGCAGGTTTTACGTGTCCTGCAGTGGTTTCGAATCAGCAGATAGATTAATTACATCGGATATGCCGCAGGATTCTAATTTGGGCCATTTGCTGTTTCTCTTTAACGATATCACTCATGTCATGGATTGCGATATTCTAATGTTCGCTCATGATATTAAGATTTTCTCTTATAGAACCTCATACAATGATTGTCTGAAACTGCAGAAAAACTTGGAACTGGTAAGTAGATTAAATTTAAATATACTGAAGTGTAAAGTACTTACCTTCATTAGGAGAAAGTCAGCTTTTTTGTTCAATTATTCAGTCGACACTAGGGTACTAACTCGTTGCACTAGGATTAAAGACCTTGGGGTAACGTTTGATGTTCGACTTGATTTCGTTGAATTGTTACTTCTGCTACAAATACCAAGGGTTTTATATTGCGCAACACCAGGGTGTTTACTAACGTATCCTCATTAAAAGCGTTATTTTTTTTCTTTTGTGCATTCTAAATTTGAGTATGCCACAATTGTATAGTGTCCATATTATGATGTTTCATATAAAAGCCATTGAAAATGTGCAAAGGCGTTTTCCTAAATGCTTATAATTTAAACAAAATCACATCTACCCTTTTAGAGGTTTTCCATATAAAACATTATTGGACTCCTCTTCAGTAACATCTTTCGAAGTTAGGTGCAGCAACGCCCATGTCTCATTTTTATACAAGTTGCTCAATAACAAAGCTGATTCCTGCTTCTTTTTGAGCAAGCTAAGTTTTTTGGTTCCGTGACCATCTGCGAGATGTGTTCCAACATTCTATACGTTGTCGGCACACATTAACTTAATGACCAGGTCATCTGTGACAATCGCATATGCCGTAATTGTGACATATTTAATATTTCTTTGAGACGATTATTAGATGTTAACATCGGCAGCCTTGATTAATGCACTCGTGTTTGTTTGGGGTTGATAAGAAAGTGGAATATCATTTATAAATTTCATATGCTGCCCCAGTAGATGAAAGAAGACTTCTTCGAAATAGACCAAACAAGATAGGAGAACAACAAAATACACAACACATCAATAGTTTTCTCAAATACATTTCCCACTACAGTAGAGAGTACAACGTTAAGCATAAATATGAGGGCTGGGTGTTATGTTTTATAGAATATAGCTATGGCTGTTCAATTTTTGCATTTTTGCATATTTTTATGTTTACAACAAGACCGTTCGGAATGAAGGACAAAATTAAGTGATTATCTTTTTTACATCATTTTTTTAGTAGCTTTGTAATCCGACAGTAATTTATTTTATTATTATTTTTCTTAGAACTGTTGTTCATGTTAATCTGTTTTCTATTCATCAACGTACAACTTGGAAAATTTTCTAGTATCACTGAACATCAACTTCCTTAAGGAGACGACAGATTTTCGCCCTGATACAGAAACTTCGATACTAGAAAGGTTGAGAAGAAAGGATACGATCAGATTTATTTACCTGAAAGTTATCACAAAATTATTCTTGAACCAGGGGGAAAGTTTAAAGTCCTGAATGTTATTCAAGGTATAATTATAAACTTTAAATATCACTTCTTACCCAAAATTTCGCAATTTCTACAAATAAAGACAAATTTACGATATCTGAATGCATAACTCCGAAGAAATGTCTAATATATGTAGTATGTAATTAAACTATTGGAATGGCTACATATTCAAATATTGGAAAGAGCTGAAAATCTTCCCTTATCTGCTGTTGGTGAAATTTTATTCACTACGGAACGTATTTGTCTTTATGTAGTATGTTGTTTTATAGTAGCACTCTGAATATAGTGACTCAATCAAGTTTCAATTATTTATGTTATGTTTTTTTATGTACATAATAGTTATTTCTACTTTAAATATCACAATTATTTTTTATATTTAACTAATGTGTAAAACCAACCCACACTTGGAGTAGTTTTCATTACTTCCAACAATGGATCAATATAAAGTATAAAAAACACAAATTTATAAGACGTGGATTTATGATTCTAATTTTATAGACACTTGATTTTCATACTAAACTCCTCAATAGTAGTTCCTAGTAAGTTCAGCCCACCTTAACGTCTAGCCACATATTACCGCGTCGTGTCAGGATTAATGGTATTGTCTTATTAAATGCGTTTGTACATATATTACCATTGCGTAATGTGCAAACAAACGCATTTTAAATGTACAAATCATTTAGCGAGTGATGGTGCGGTAAGATATCACCAGATTTTTATATCTTAAACGAAATTTGTTACAGAATTTGACACGGCTGAACAACCCATTTATAGTGACCAAGATCTAAGTGTATATTACCTATTTGACTTCTAATATATATATACATACACCTATAAATACTACGCAAACTCTGCATAAATGCAACGACAACGTTCGTTCCGATGTCAACATCACAAACTGTTTCCAACTCACAATGAAATCGATTAACAAGATGTAAAGAGACGTTAACTGCAATAATGACTTGTTATAAACGAACTGGTGAACCGTCACAAACACTTCGAAATCCAATTTATAGGAACAAGTCCAAGCGCATAATTACTTCAAATCTGTTTAATTTCGTATTTATCAATTCTACATCCGCAGCTGGATTTTATTTAATTGGCGTATTTAACGGCTCAAGTGCATGCCACATTCAGCTTAACAAATCCTCTACCAGTGACAAATGTTCAGCTACGGTAATGTAATACTGAATGCTACTTAAAATATGTACCCATTCGCGTTGTTACTATTACCGCTAGGGAGGAAGAGATCCCGTGTACGTTAACCACGGGAGTGCATTATTATACCTGCGCCACGTTTACTGGCTTATTGGTTAATTATAAACGTGAAGGTAATTGCACGCGCTTACTTAATGCGCTTAATAGTTTTGATTTTAATGGCGTTGAATCTAACACGTACTCATATATTAATTCTGCATTGGAAATTATTATCAGCGGCTATTAATAGACTAACCGAAATTCTATTTGTTTCTCACTCCAATACTTTATCTCTTACTATTTGCTTTGTTATTCATTCCCTCAATTTTTATCACGTTTGTTACATCCTTTGTCTTGATAAAATTACAATTTTCTTGCAATTTCCAACGTAATTAAATTTCTTAAAAAATATCGGTCTCGGAGGGGACTTGAACCTAACATCTCTACATGTCCTGTGTAGCGTGCTAAACCCTTGCACCACAAGGCCATTGAATTCAAGTCGCCTTAAATCCCCCTAGATGTCCTTTGTCTTACTTTAAAAACCATTCTTGTTTCTTCAAGGAAGTCTCGGTCTTACTGTATCGCTAACACTGCGGCCAAAAGGCCTATTGTATTGTTCCAACATTTTCTTTTGTTTTACTAAAACAAGTTAACTTCCTTAACTGGATTTGGTATCCTCTACGGTAGACCTTTCTCCCAAGGGTTACTTCAATATGCCCAGCATATGCCTTCTTTGGCTTAATGCTGCGCACTTGGAAATAATATGACAGTATGTTTCCTACTCTCCATTACATAGGTTCTTTTTTAAAAATCCCAATTTACCCAAGTTCCCTTAAGCAGTCGTATTCTATTAATAGATAGGTCACTGCTTCAAGCTACACTATATTCAATGCTAGTACGTCAGTCGTATGGTGCTGGGATAATTTCTCCATCATTCATTTACTGCAATCCTAACCTGCCCCTGATACCAGTAAAGTTGGCGTTGCTGTGCAATACACTTTCTTTACCACACAATGCAATTTTTGTGAAGGCTCTACTCAGTTTTAGTTCAGTAGGAGCAACCTAGCAAACTTACCTTCTACATCGACCATAAACTGTGATACCATAAAGTTTCTAAAAGATGGTTTAAAATGGCATTGAAATAGAAAATATTTTCCTAAACTTAAGCCACCAGGAATTATAACTTAATAGTTTTGAAAATTATTTTAACAGGCAGACATTTACTGTCATCAATTAATATATCAAAACTGCTGAAAACAAGCATCAACATCGAGTTTAAATAAATTCAAATATGGTTTGCAACAGTGTGCAAAAAGACATGATTGAATTCGCAGGTATCGCAGAAAACTCCACTTTACACTAATTAATAATTATTCGCAGCGTTTCGAGACCACGTGGACTCCCATTGTCAACCATGTTACCGACTGAATGTAAAAACTGTATCACACATGTAAATTATTTTCTACGCAGGCTCTAAAATTTCTTAAAACATATGACTATTTATAATCTATTGGGTGGTCTCGGGTATATGTGTATTTTCAGGAAAGGATGGATCGAAAACGAACCGTATCTTTAACATGATTGAAGCCTATTTTCCTGGAGTGCGAATTGATTAGGTGTACAGCCAACGTGCATATTTGGATAATTTTACAGAGCATTAGCATTAGCTGTAATTTGCAAAAGAAATTATAACTGCCTTTCCAATTGTGTTGGTGTATTTTATGAAACTGCTTCCATAAGCCATAAATCACGTACTGGCAGACCAGCTGTTAGTCGAAAGAAGTTATAAATAATGTTCGTCAGTGGATGGAAAATTAACCCACAAAACCTTTGAAATGTTTTTCTCAAAAGGTTTACTTTCTTATGAAACATGGGAGGAAATTGTAAAGAAAAACTTACACAAACATCCGCAATCACATCAGGCTATTTTACCGGTAGACTACCCTAGACGTCTTGCATACTCCCAATGGTTTACAGATAATTTAATCCAAGGTGACCTGCCAAATTTAATATTTTTCTCTGTAGAAGTATGTTAGAAACACATTTAAAATGCCTAGAAAATAATGGCAAACATGATAATACTGCTAAATACAGCTACTCATGGTATTACCAAACAGTGCATAAGGTAACAGCACATGTGAATGATTTCTCAGAGTTTCCGTGACGTGTTAAAAACATATCTAAAATGCTTCGTAACGGTTGTCGGATTCCGCCATGTCACTAAGTTTTCTCTCCCTAATATTTCGCGAACTGCGGTTCGCATTTTCAAAGGTTTCATTATGATCTTGTGTGGCAAACACAATATCGAAACCATATGTTATTTGCAGTTGGTTTAGACATATTTCATTTTTCAAGAATTTAACTGACGCATCAGCAACAGCGCTGTACTAATAAATATTAGAGTTGTTGTTGGATCTGAGACACAACTAACATTATATTTATAATATTTGTAATATTTCCTATTGTTCCTATTGTTGTCTTGATATTTCTTAATTCAGACTGGAGCTAATACAGTAATTTTCTTGTCATGGATACTTTTTTATTTGATTTTTGATATCCAAGTATTCTCAATTGTTATTGTCATATTTATTTTATCTGTAACGGCAGCCATTCCAGTCTCAACGAGCAAAAATTAAACATATTTATTAAAATTTAAATGAACTCCAAGCAATTATTTATGTGACACAATAATATACGGAAATTCGCTTTTACCAGCTCTTTATCTTACTCACGTAATACTGAAACAATAAATCTCGGAAGCCAAAAAAAAAAGAAAACAGACATCGAAAGCAGAAAAAACGCAGCGTATGCCAAATAATTTATTCATCACACAGCATCCTCATATATTGCGGGATTTTTTGACACTTCTGTTGAAAATTGCTCACTTCAACATTCCCGTTATCCGGATCTTTCCTCATTCATATCCTAAATCGTTTTCCATTCTTATCAAGTTTTATTTTCCACATAACCTTATATTAAATTCATTCACAAGGAACAAGCTAAAGAGCAGCGAACTAAAAATTCTTGAAAATTAAATATAAATTCGTCCGCTACCCTAGGCGACAAAACGGCCCACTAGCAACACCTGGCGTTGAGCTAACGCGTCTCATCATTCTTCACTTTATTCTCATCTTCATATTATCAGATCATTAAAATCTGCTCAAAATTACTACTACCACTACTATCATAAAATGTTTATTTCTTTTTCATTGTTTAGACTTTCTTAGTGTTATTGTAAAAGAATTCCACACATACATATAGGGCGTATTTACGATTAGCTTGCAGCTTTCCTTCAAAGTTAGCATTTTATCTGTTTCTTCCCCCTAAAATGAAATGCGATTAAAGAGGAAATTAGAAAAATATAGCACTTAAAGGAGAAATTAAAGCGTATTTAAACTTTAAGTAAAGTATATAACTGACAAGAAAAAATACCCAGCCCGGATATTCAGAAATTAATGTAACTTGAATGGTTTATAGACTTTATAGGATTACATCAAACATCTGTTTCCGTTTCTGGTAAAAAGCGATTCCACAGGATAAAACCGATATTTGAAAATCGGAATTTTCTAAGTTTTTCGTTTTTTCCTATGTATAATGGGTCTTCTGAAATACTCTTAGCTTGATCAAATACACATAAATCCATTGACTACTACACACATATATGATAATCTGTAAAATAATATTTTGACTCGCATTTCATATTTTTATAAATTTAATCATGTATGGGAATGATGGTTTATAGAAAAGCGTGGAAAACATAAAAATTTATTGCATCTCTTTTCCCCAACTCTCTTTAAAACTACACTGCCGTCCGTAAATTTAATGGTATTATTATTAACTGTGAATTTACTATAATAGATAATTAATAATTATAATAGAGGGCCATCCAGAAAGCAAGCATCCCTCACGGTTAATAGATAGCAGGCCATGCATTCGAAGGGACTAGTACGCGTGCGTAGCAGATTAATGACGTGGCAAAGCGACATTCGACTGTCATAAAGTTTTCCAACACACAGAACATAGCACCCATCGAAATGCATCGTCATGGTGTATGGGCTGCACATCATAAACAAGCAGATGATGCATCACTGGTATAGGCAATTTTCAGAAGACCGGCTAATTATGCATGATGTGGAGCGCACAATATTTTATGCTGTAGCACATTGTAGAGAACCGTCACTTCACGGAACTCAGGAAACATTTCCCTCCGGTTTCCCGTTCTTTATTGCACGAAATTGTCACGAAGCGTCTGTTGTTTAAGAAAGTATGTGTCGAGTAGTCACCGAACCAACTGAGAGCTAAAGACAAAACGTACTACATAGGACCAGCGCTGGCATTTCTGAAGCAGTACTACGACGACGGCGACGAGTTTCTGAACGATATTGTCACAGAAGCAAAATGTGGTGATCATACTTTACCCAAGAAGCCAAAAAATAATCAATGTATTGGCATTACGGTGGATCTACGACAGATCAAATTCAAGAAGACGTTATCGACACAGAAAGTGTTGTACACGGTCTTCTGAGACAGAAAGCACATTCCACTCATCAAGTTCCTGGCGAGAGGTAAGACGCTGAATGTTACTATGCAACACTGCAGAATTTGCAAAGAACCACACAGAATAAGCGTCAAGGAATAAATTTCAATTTTAGTGGTCATTAAATGGAAAAATAGGGCAACACTTGCTGTATCTACTACAATAATGTTTTTCCGTTTAATAGTGTTTTCTTTCTGTTGATGACCTGGAGAAGGTTAGTTTCTGATTGGCTCTTGCGCATTAATTTTACTCAAAAAAACTAATATTTTACAAATAAATACGTAGTATCGGATAAATACTAATAGTATTTGCAAACAAATTTACAATTAATCGCAGTTCCTTGGAAATAATGTCTTGTTTTGAAATAAATATTTAATTTATAGTTCGGGTTTTAAGAGTATTACCTGTGTATTAGATAAAATTCAGCACTTGTTTTTAAATATTTGGTTTGTAGTCGTGTGAATTTTATTTTTTCAGTGAACTAGTTTGGCGAATGTAGCGTTGTAAGAAAGTTCAGCTAATACTAAAATTTGTATTGTTTGTTGAAAAATGGCAAAAAGAATGCAATTAACTCTTGAGAGAAGATCACGAAGCATCGCATTCTATTAAATGAAGCATTCCATAAGAGAAATTGTGATACGATAAAAAATTTCAAAATATTACATACAACAAACTGCGATAATCTTTGCGATCGTAGACGCAGCGAGCGGCCAAGGATAACAGCGAACAGAACAAAAAATCGTTAACTTTCAGCCCCGGATATCGTCGCAGAATTTAATGTTCACTGTCGCTAAACAATTGGTGTAACAACAGCTAAACGGAGTTTTGTAGAAGCTGAACTGAACGGTTGAATAACTACAAAAAGCCATATCTGTCTCTCCAACAGAAGCAAAAGAGATTCTCTTGGGTACATACTCATAAAATTGGACAAATGAACAATACAAGCAAGGTCTGTAAACAAGTTTGATAGTCATAGTAGTAAGCGATAGATATAAACAATGAAGGATTTTTACCTTTAAAAACTATGTTACCGTGGATAAGTAATCAAAAATTCATATATGTTTATAGGTATACTTATTGGCTCCAGTATACGGACATGAATGTATAATAACACATTTGAGAGTAAATTAACCGAAAGATAAGTTAGAGCCTGGTAAAGTATTAATGTCTCACTTTAAAATTTATTGATATGGTATCTTGTTTAATGTTCAGTCATATATATATATATATGGTTCCCTACATATACCCATAAAATTGACGTTCTTAATAGCTATTGCCGTTTTGCATAACAATGAGACTTTAAATGATAATCATACTATATTTGGATATTTCTTCAGAAACCGCGATTATATACGTTTTACATTCCAATTAATACCACTTTCCTTTTGGCGTAAAACAATATAGACGACGTCTATAGCGTTATTATATGATTTCTAATTCCCAATAACTACATTTATAATGAGATTGGTTTTTCGCTTCCTTTATTTATCATATCTTTTGTTGGTATCTTTTCTATTCCGCAGTCTTGCACATATCATTTTGATTTTAGTCGACAAGATCGGCATCGTACCCTGAAGTGTTTATCCTGATACTATTGTCTTCAGTTTTCTTTGGATTCTTTTTTTATTTTGTCGTTAGTGTAAGTTGTTTGATTTTTTCCATGTAGCTAAATGACTATTTGTCAAGGCCAAAGTTTAAATAAGAAACTTCTTCGAAGAATTAGTAAGAAACATGATTGATCCGTTTAAGGAAATGAATGTGCTTATGTCCTTAAAAATTATCGTATTGACTTCTTCTAGGAGCAACTTTCCAGCGGGAGTTATGTACGAGGGAGGATAAAAAATATAAAGGGGTTCTAATAAAATTTTCACTTTTTTACTAGTTGCAGTAAGTACATTTATTTTATTTGAATTAAGCTGTATAATTTGGCTATAATACAAATAAATGTAAAAGAGCAATAACAAATTTCAAGAATAACAAAAAAATTTTGTATTGACAATTCTTCAATAACATTTATAATTTCCTATCCGAAATTTAGACAAAGATCTGTACATTTTTCGGTTTAGTTTTGTTGTACCAACGTTATTTAAACTAAATGTAAAAACACTTTCGATGAGGTTTTAACGTAAGAACAAAACTTTTTTCTTCGTGTGGTATACTACGTGCCCATAAAACTTTTTTGTACACCATTCAATAAATGAGTGAGATCATAAACTTATAAATGTACTCGTATAGCAACAAAGACTTTTTTTCGAATTAGACAAAAGGATGCTTCCAAAAGTCTAAAAAATAAAATAAAACCAGTATATGTCGGATTACAAATACAAATATTTTACATGTTTAGGGTTAACTTTTACGAGATGTAAGGGATAAGGGCGAGCTAAACAGTATAATGAGGTCGTTTATATGTAGATCCCGCACGAGATGCCAGCGATGCTTGTGGCGGTAAGTAAAACTGCAAGTAAGAGGAAGCCCTGCCTTGACAGGTTGAGCTGTATGTTCTTAGCCATGTGTTCCTACTACTACGAACGCTACTTTTATTGTTACTAAGCACTGCTGATGTTCCTATTCTTCGCGCTACACATGAACCAACCATTATTTTCTGCTCGCTGCTATTATACTTTGTATTTATTACAGACATTGGCTTATTCCGATAATTCTCGATAGCTTTTGATCATAAGGTAGATACTTTCGAGGTGCATATTACATAGAGAAGCGTATTTATATTAAGTGACTGATTTACATTTAAGTTGTGCGTATCCATGATGTACAAGTCTATTTGCATTATAATCAAAGATGCCTCACCAGTTTATTCTGCGTACTAGAGTCGTCACCTTCGTCGCTTTGTAGTAACTCTAATAAAATAATATAAATAACGCCAAGTAATAAACTAATAATAAGCACTATCTAAAAGTTATAATTTATAAACTGGCGCATTGTCACCTAAACAGATCTTATAAACAGGTTCATTGTGGCACGATGAAGCTAACAATAAACAAGCGATAAGTTGTATGTACAGTGACTCACAGTGAAAATTCGTATATAATTTGGTAAGAAGCTGACAATGTTAGGAAAAGTAATTATTTGGAAAAAGTAAATTAAATATATTCTATCTACTATTCTTGAACTACATTACAAAAATAAAACAAAACTAATTCGAACAGGTATTACGAACTCCAACCAGATAGCATTGCAGCGGTTACATAATCAACATCGCAGTGATAATAATGCAACCCAGTACACAATTTTTATACGAATAGAAAAAGTTCCTAGATGCACGTGTACTTTACCTCTCTATCTGCTACAACTATGAAGTGCGATTTTATCACAACAGCTTATAATTTAGAGTAGTTCAACATGGGTCGACAGACAACTTTGGAAGAACGAGAATTAGTAATTTTTCACATATCAGAAGAACAACTTCCCGAAACGTTCGTCGCGTGCTGTCCAGGAATGGTTGTTACATATCACTGCCGCAGTAGGGTGAAAACTCCAGCTCAGTCACCTGACATAAGCGTTTCGAAAATTTGTGGCTTATTCTTGAAATAAAAGCGCCTACTCAACGAATTTTCAATAGAAATGACCTAAAAATTGCTTTGTTATAATTCCAAATAGATTACAATTAATTATAAAATCTAAAAAAGACCCAACTAATATTAACTTCTTTCTTTTTTAACTTTCAAAAATAATTAATTCATTATTATTGTCTGTGCGTCATTTTCACTGTGATATTGAATATGTAACCGCTGTAATGTTATTTGTTTAGATTTCGTAATGCCTATTTGAATTAGGTTTGTTTTATTTTTGTAACGTATTTCAAGAATAGTAGATATAATATATTTAATTTACTTTTCCCAAATAATTATTTTACCTAACATTTTCAGTTTCTTACCAAATTATATAACACTGCATCATTTTCACTGTGAGTCACTGTATATTACATACGCTGCCTCAATCCATTCTTTATAAAACACTTACCCTCCTAAGCAATGTTATCAGATGGATTTACTGGGTTAAACTTGTCCAGGGTTAAATATGTTTTTACAATGGTACCAGAGTAGTTTATTTGCAACGAAATAAAAATGTTCATACATCCAAAAAAGAATCCGCTGCTTGCAGCAACTCCACTAACGACATCGAAGGATTCCGTAATTTATCTATTGCCACAATTAGTACGTAATTGTTCTAAATCCGTTTCAACTTGATCACCTCGAAATTTTGTTTAACTATTCCCGATAGCTACAACTTTCTTTCTGATCGAATTTTAAAACCATGGTTTTTATTCGCTGGAAATGTTCACTGTAATAGAAACATCCAAGATTTTATTTTGTTCGAAACCCATGTTTCCCAATGTGTAAAAATCGACTAAGATGGGTGACAGATACCGTTTTTAAAATTCTGTATTTGGGGAACTTGCAAAATACTGCCTTTGTGCTTATTACAAATGCATGGACTCTGAATAACACTATCGAAAAGTCTCTAGCAAAAGATTTAACGCGTAAACTTAACACATAACATGCAATAAATTACCGCACTACTTTTTAAATAAATGTCACATAACACATAAAAATTGACACCGTTAATAACAAACATCATTACTTGATTTGATGAAAGTATAAATTTTTCTACTCGTAATATATCTACCATCAGTTTCACAATTGCTTCGCCGAAACAGGTTTTACTAACTAATAACAATGATAAAGTTGATCTAAGACGGTATATCACGTTAATAATAGACTTTTTTTATATCTATTGCCTCGTGCACGCAAAACCATACGTTATAGGGTATATTTTCCAACTCAGATTTAATCTCCTTATATATATAGTAACATATATATACTATATGTTACTCTCAATGTTCTCGCGAACATATGAAAAAGGTATGGTTTCTCATAAGGACCGTCCTCTCAAAACTCACACGTTGCCAAAAACCCGAGAAACCATACCATCATATACAGATATAATCTGTGCAAAGTCATCCGTTAAATACGCATGTACGTCTCCCCTTATGCTTTCTCGCTGCAGTATTCCCCTACAATCAGTCTATCAGTAATTCACCGTAAACAGTATTTCGCTGTTGCCCTACTACATCATGGTTATAGCTATAGTGGTGAAATGTAGAATTGCAGATACCTCCCCGTTACTGAGTTTGCTCAGATTATGTCCATATATGAAATATAATTCTTATATATTTTTTCTGGGTGTTGATAGCTGGTTCTCAGAAGAGGCACGACGTTTCAATGAAGTTTCTTTCATTTTCTTTTAAAACGAGATGTGACAAAAGTGAACTTCTTTCAGGATGAAAATGAAAGAATGCATTGTGTTGTAAATTGCCTCATTAATTTTTGACAACTGTACCATAATTCTACATCAATACCGTTATAAATTCTACAACCAACTAACGTGTAATTTCTTTGCTTTCCATTAATGTTGCATTATATATATAATAACCTTATTTTACAGAAACTAGAACATCTTTTTATTATAAAAAAAGAATACTTATCAGATAGATGTTGCATATCCAAATTACTTTCAATTAATGTTAACTTTGACATAATTTGGGGCAATTAGGCACGTGAGAACCGCATAAATGATATTCACTCATACACAGTTTTTTTTTTAAATAACGTTGGTTGTAAATATTGAGTGTTTCGTAAAAATGAAAATAAATTATTTCGTTTATTATGTGTTTTGGTAAATCGAATTTCTATCGTCTCGCAAATCAAATAAAGATAGATTTGGAACTAAAAAATTTTATTTTATACATGAATTAAGGTAGCACTATCACTATTAGCTTTTCTTGCTATGAAATACCCAAAGACAAAAATGATATCGAGAGCGTTTTCATCACTATTCAAAAGAGGCCAAATGTCATTGCTGGATAAATAACATCATGCATTTTTTAACTCTAAAGATCCACTTTCTATACTTGACTCATCTAAAAATACATTCAAACATCGTGGAATCAGTTATTTTCTGACGTATCTCTGCTTTCACTGCTTGGAATACAAAGCAACAATCTGAAATCCTAGAGATAACAATAAAAATTGAAGGATTAGAAAATGTTCATTGTTTTCATTTTATGGCGTTTCGCAAATACAAACAATATTACGGTATAATTACATCTGCTAAATGTGACCAAATAACTATAAAATACTTATAACAATAACCATTAGTTGATGACAATGAATATTTTTTAAAATGCACTGAAATAAGTCTATTATAGAGAAATCTGTTTTTTACTATATAGAGATCTGTTTAACATTTATGTAGCCGTCTTTTCCAACCACGATAATGCCTCTCCATTTCAAATTTAGAATAAATCCAAATTAAAAATGATTTCTATCGTGTACCTGCATAGTGGTATTTTTTAGCAGTGCTGTATAATTCATTTCAGATGTTTGGTGTGTACTACTCCCATCTAACGGAATGTAAGTAAACTAAGATCCACAAACATTTATATCACATAATTGTAGATGACGCACCCTTAATAGACTTAATATTAATAAGATAAGCTTGTGCAAGTAAATACTTTTAGAAAAAATATACATTATACACTATACTGTTATTTATTTGGGTATTGCTTTATGATTGCCATTTACATCCAGTGTTACCAAGTTACTAACTTACCACTAGATCTATAATCTGTTCGCACCTTAAAATTCAGTGCGGCGCTTGTTATATTGTGTCATATTCTTAGAAGATTTTAAACTCTACAGTTGGCTATATGAAGAATGGAACATATGTTTATTATAGTATGTTACATAATAGTATTTAATGTATATGTACAAGTTATTCTATATTTTTCAGATCATACGAAACGGCTTTTATTCAAATATAGTTTATGAATGTGACACTTCTTTTTCTTTTAAAATTCTACAACTATAGGATTAGTAAACTCATTTACTTCTTGAAAATAGTACCGCAAAATATAATTTATGTGAATATGGAAAATAAGTTTTTTATTAATATAAAACCCGGTCTAGTTACTATTGTAATTCAATTTTTTTTTCAATAAAATTCATGATTATATGTAAATAAACAAAAATTCACAATGTAAATCTATCTCTCCCAGTTTATTTAAAATTTATGGAGAATATAATACCACTGGACTGGTCCATATCTCGATCTTTGTACAGTATTTCCGCATCGACCAACCATAGTTTATGCAAAACTCACATAAGTTGTATTATAATAGAGAAAAGTCAGATACAATAAATTAATACTTATTCATGTAAAAAAATATTAAAGTACAAAAAGTTAGTTACTAAACTAGCCACCATGTAATGTAGAAATAAAAACTATCTTATCGTTTGACTGAATCTCATAATTGGTAGTATCCTAAAAAATCATTATTATGATAGATAAAATCGCATCTTCTATGCTTACCATCAGCTCCCAATCTGAATCATTTACTAAAACTAGAATACCTGGTCGCCTACAAAAAATATCTTTCTTGTAATTTATGTAATCATTTTCTATATATATGCATCTTACACAGAATTATTCTGCATGAATAGCTCTGGCCTTTCTGATAAAAGATTATCTTTCAACCAAACCAGCAAGTCTCCCAATCTCCCTATAATATTAACATACATTATTTAATATAACCTTGTTGGAAATACATACATTTATCCTTATGGGGCAAGTCAACACTGTAGTTCTTTTTATCACCAAACAGAAGCTCTGCTCCACCACTAAAAAATTAAAAGAATTCAACCTTTTTAAATGCAAAATTCATTAATACAATAATACATAGTACCTAAATTCCACACTGATTGGTAAAGTACTCATTCTTATAACCTAAAATATCATCACCATTCAAGCATAGAAAATAGATAGGAGCGACAAATTTTAAAACTGTCGTAAACTTTATGTGCATGTTCTATGGTATGTCCCGCAGCCACGTCTCAAATACGTTTGTTAATCTGCCTTTCAAAGGTGTTATTTGTTTTGAGATACTTCTTACTTTATATACATAGAGGGTGCGTTCAGATTTGAGAGAAATTGTTAACCGATCATCCAGAAAAAAATTACCTGAACATTTGGTTAAATATTGAATGATGAATGAATAAATTTATGAAACCTAATCTAACAATTACATATCGCCGGCTACTAACGGCTCTACGTTTAGCGCCATCTGCGCGGTTTGGGAGAAGCTAACAACAGCATTAGTATATATGCATAAAGAGCAAACTATACGTACCATAACAAAATTTTATGTTAATACTACATAAAATTTTGCTACGTTACGTACAGTTTGCGTTTGAAAAATATAACAAATGTATTATTAGGTTGAGCAAGTATCGAAAGAAAGTATGTTTGCAACCAAAATCGTTTTACAAGATCTATTTACATCAAATATTTAGGGAGGATAATAAAATAAAGTTACTTAAAGAGAGATGTATGTATATTTGTAATCAAAGTTACAAGATACTTACAAGCAGAAGTACTAGGCTCAGTTTAATTCAATTAATATATTTCTCTCCTAGTTTTTGATATTTTCTGCTTCTGGTTTGTATAAATTTAGAATATAACAACATGTGAATTTGCTGATTATACCAGGTGAACAGTTTAGATAAAGTTAACGATAATAATTCATTATTTCTTCCAATATCTTCCGCTGCAAAGTGCTTTCCACACATTACAATTTTTGTATATTTCTTCATGCGTAACATAATCGTTTTTCGGTCGATTCAATATTTTTGGTGGGATTTGAAAAGCTAAGCCAAAATAGACTTCTACCATACTTATCTCTATATATATAAAATATATATATATATATATGTATAATTATACCAATAAATGATTAATATTTGTTTTATCCAAACTGTTGTAAAAAAATAAAAGAAGTATATTCTTAGAAACTATATAGAAAATTTAATTTCTCCCCCTTCGTACATATGTAAAAATAAAGTACATTCTGCGTTCGTTGTTTTTGTTTTTATTATTTAAAAATTCCTATTTCTATATATACTCTATTCCAAAAAGAGAGGTAAAGTCAATTTACACAGTAAACTTAAATTTGAATATCTGTCTGAAAATGAAAGTTTTCACTGTTCTTTATATTCGCTGATAACCTGATATACTGTCGGTTTTGAAATCCCTACAATCACAATATCTCATAAGGTGTTGTATATATATATATATATGTATATGTTGTATTTGTTGCACTCAATAAAGTTACCTATATGGTACTTAGAAAATCTGCTCATCATTTTCTTTTGTTGGATGTATCTGTTACAATTTTTTTTGTAATCGTTGAAGTGATTTGCTTTCTCTCGTTTCTTTGGAATAATT
Source organism: Trypoxylus dichotomus (assembly GCA_023509865.1). Lineage (NCBI taxonomy): Eukaryota > Metazoa > Arthropoda > Insecta > Coleoptera > Scarabaeidae > Trypoxylus > Trypoxylus dichotomus. Next base: position 36,761,327 of record CM042074.1, on the reverse strand, counting down.
ATGAAGGAGGTCAAAATCTTTGACAATTTATAGCAAAAAGGGAATGTTGTACGGTGTGATTTCGCCTTCCTATCAATCGATAAGAAATAACTGTTACTTTGGTCTGTTCAGAAATGTGTCTGTTTTTGGAATATATATTATATAGTTCGATACTATATCATTAATTATTGTATTAATGGAGTATGTCAACAAAATACGATATATTTGGTACAATATTTACTTACCTCTCATTTACTCCTCTCTATATAGATAATGCAAATACTGCTCACTATAGTTAAGGGAACTATAACAACGTATAAAACGTTTTTTTTTCATGTAATAAGGTATAAAAACCAAACAACCTATACTGTCATCTGTTATCCCGAAAGAAACTAAAAGGTATAGGAACAGCATCGTATAAAGGTAATGCCAGACCATAGTCAGACCCTTGCTACCAATGAAGAAGATCAAGATAACCTTAAAAACCAAATTCTGAAATATATATACACTTGACTTAATTTATAGCAACTTGTCTGGGATAATTAACAAAGTTATTCATAATTAAGGTACATTGAAACCACTATTGGAGATATTGAGTTGCTTGTTTCAGAAAAGGAGCAGATTTCAATATTCATTTACAGGGCCCGATCACAATTAGTAGTAGTAGTGCATCTTTTAAAGACAATTCTACCGCTCCTGTAGATCGGGCCTGCTCGTTTGTTATTAACTAAGTTTCCTGGTTATTTAGAGAGTAACATAAAACTATTTTATCCAGTAGAATACTTGTAATTGGTATACCATGGACGAAGATTATGAGGATCGACACTGGGATGGGGGTGATATGATGGACGAAGAGGTAGATTGCATTATTGTTTAACATTCATTTTAAGTTCAAATATTTCTTTTAGTCCGAGGGGGGTGATGATAACTTGGAAAATCCAGAACAGGTACTTGCAGAATGTGCAGAAAAGTTTTCTACACCAGATTATATTATGGAGCCAGGTATATTTTCTCAATTAAAAAGGTCACCACTTTGATATAGAATACCACATACTTATTTTTAACTGTATAATTATTGCAGATATTTCCAATCAGGTGGAAATCCCGTTCAAGTTATAGAACAATTATCTCAAAACTATACGGCTGTTGCACAAATGGCTAATTTAATTGCAGAATGGTTAATAATTGGTGGTAACAAATTTTCCAAATAACTGGTTTTTTTGGTTCATTAATATTTGGTACCTTAGGTGTAAAAGTCACTGATGTGCAAGCAATGGTTGAGAACCACTTAAAAGAGATGATTCTCAAAACATTTGATCCAAAAAAAGCTGACACAATCTTCACTGAAGAAGGTGAAACACCAGGTTGGCTAACAGAATTAATCGAACATCCAACTTGGAGATCATTGATTTATAGACTTGCAGAGGAATATCCTGATTGTTTAATGTTAAACTTTACTATTAAAGTATAATTCCATACTTTTTCTTCTTTTTGTATTGATGATAATGATTGTAGTTAATATCTGATGCGGGTTTCCAAGGGGAAATTACCAGTATATCAACAGCCGCTCAACAATTAGAAGTATTTTCAAGAGTTTTAAAAACATCTATAATGAGCTTTCTAACTAATCCAGAAGACTGGCAAAATACAACTAGGGAATGTGCAGTAAGCTTCTTTTGTGTTTTACAATATGAATTATGCACCGTATAATTTTAGAAAATGGTTTGTCATGGTCAACATACATACGTTTATAGCCAAGTAATTATACAGGTTCTAGCTAGAGAACACAAAGGTGGAAGTAGTATGAAGCGATTATCCCAAGAAATAACAAAATGTGCCCAGAAGAAGCAAGTATAACATATATGGTAGTCATAAAGTATGGAATAAAACTCATAAAATCAAAGAATTTTTTTGTAAGAATGCTCGAGCATGTATATATAGTAATTATACACAATGGGCATATTCATTAGTCGATGCTACTTCTCAAAAAAAGCTTGTTTGACTTTATTCTATACTTTCCGACCTCGCTTTAGTGATTTTAAAAATAACACACAGATATTCATTTTAGTGGTCACGATATTACACCAATTACTATGGCACTAAATGGTGCATCGGCTCATCCTTCAGCATGTCAGGCATTGACATCTATGCTTTCTAAGAATTCACTGAATCCTGCTGATATTACTGTTCTATATAAAAATTATAACTTACCAGATCCACCGCCTATGGATTTAATACGAACTCCACAATTTTTAGGTATTATTAATATGATTAAATTAAATCATGTAAATTTAAACAACTTTGTATAATTCTAGAACTATTAGTAGATGCACTTTTTAAACCAGGAATTAAACTCAATCCCGATCACAAACCAAAATACATATATTTGCTTGCATATGCAGCCAGTGTTTGTGAGACACAAGGTAAGAAAGGTCAGAAGAAGACATGGAATAGGGATGAACTTAAACCTACTATACAAGCTATAGAAACTGTACATAAAATCTGTAATGTTAACAAAGGTAGTTCAGAACTAATGATGGACTTATCAAACCTATATCAATGCTTGAAGTGTGTATACTAAGTATTTATGGTTGATTATTTTAAATATTAAATTTGTTTAGATTTCCAGTGGTATCAATTGGAGTTATTAGATGGGTCGAATGCACAGTTACTGAACCAAGTTACTTCAAGCTTTCCACTGAACACACTCCTCTCCATTTGGCCTTATTAGATGAAGTTGTTACATTACATCCTCTTCTCCATACACAAATTTTGGATTTGTTGGTTAGACTTTTTGAATCCAAGCAAGATGAATTAGAGATACTTGTGCAAGTAAGCGCTTTAGACGCCTACAATAAATTATTTAATACGCTCTAAAAATCGTTTTAGCTGGAGATGCGTAAAATGGTTCTTGATCGGATGGTTAATTTACTTTGTTCAGGATGTGTAGTACCAGTTGTAAAGTATATTAAACAATGTTGGCAAAAAGGTGATACTGACATATCATTAATACGGTACTTTGTCACGGAGGTAGGAGATAAGCGCGGTACAAAGGAAAAAATACTACTTAAAATTGTTTAGGTACTAGAAGATATTGGTCCTCCATACAGTTCTGAATTTGTGAATCTATTTATGCCAATGGTGGAAAATGACGAAATAACTGGTACAATGAGAGGAGATGGTGAAAATGATCCAGTCTCAGAATTTATAGGTATTAACGTTCCTATGTTTACCTACACCAATGATGTTATAATGTTTATTTCAGTGTACTGTAAAGCAAATTACACCACAGTGGGATAAGAATATTGCAATTGAGACAACAATATTACTTAAGGAAATTATATCTTATATTGTAAAAAAATTTACAATTGTAACAGAAAAAATAAGTTCTATCTTTAAGAGAGAAAATATAAATCGATCAAATTCTTAAAAGCCTTTTTATATACACTGCCATACTATTCAGTTTCTGGAATTGCTTTTTGCTTCTTTTTCTTCTTTTGCTTTGTCTGCAATTGTGATTCTTCAACTAATGCTTCATCTACCTGAGACCCGATAGATGTATCCTGCATTTGTTTCTTTCTCTTTTTCTTCTCAGCTTTTGATGAACTAGCCTCTACTTGCTGTTCAACTGCTTCAGATTCAAGTTGATTCCCATCATCCTTTTGTTTCTTTTTCTTCTTCTTCTCTGATTTTGAGACTTCTTCAATTTGTTCAACCATCCCTTCAGATTCTAATTGACTTTGTTCAGCATCCATAGAATGTTTCTTCTTTTTCTTCTTCTTTGGCTTAGTATCTACTTCAGGTAATTCTTGAACTTCTTCCTTAATATCAATATCTTCATGTTCTTGTTTTACTTTTTTCTTCTTTTGTTTTGGCGTCTGAGACATATCCTCTTCTTCAATTTCTTCTTTTATTTGAAGTTTTTCTTCTAATACTGAGTCCGATCTCTTTCTTTTCCCTAGTGACGGTAATGTTGAATCAGCAGCTACTGGATATTGTTTTATTTCACTAGGAATAGAACAAATATGATACATTTATACTAATAATCTACAAATAAAAACGTACCTTTTACCATGATATTTCTCAAACTTTGCCTTAGCTTTACCTGTGCCGCTAATTCGCTTTATATTTCCTTCTTCTAACATTCTTAATCTTGCCTCCAGCTTAGCTTTATGTTCGACTCCCAAATTAAAAGAACCGTCCTCGCCTAATGCATCCACACGTATTGCTAAGGAAGCTTTTGCCGCTAACATCCTTGACATTTTACCTTTATTTCTTGCACTACTTTGTCCAATCAATTGTGCATGATAAATCAAACCATATTTGGGAGTATCCTTCTTAGTTTTTAAAGCACGAAACAAAGCCTTTTCAGCACCAAGTATTTGCACTGTCGATGCAGGATGTTTAGCAAGATTTATCAATGAACCTGCATGTGATATTAACCTGGCTCCAACAAGTTCTCCTACAAGAACTGTTAAGTTTGGAGCCATTGCCATCATTCGTGCTCGCAAATAATCATAAAGTTGACCACGATAATTGGATATTTCTATAATTTGGTCACATAATTGCTGAATATTTAAGATATCATTCTCAGATATTTCAGTACCCATTGACATTTCAGCAGCCTCCTTCACCTTTTGTTCAATGTCCTCAGGTAACATATCGGACAAATCTGTTGCGGTTGCATTTTCTCTTGTTCCTACGATTTTCACAACTTTGGCAAATACTACATTATCGGTAATAATTTTTCCTAGCTCTGGAAAATGCCAGCCATACCACTCACGACATCTCATGGTATAATTGTTTAATTCTTTATCCAAATCATCTAGTAAACATACTGCTTGAACTATCATAGTATCTACTTTATCTGGTGAAAATTTGAGTTTGTATCTGGATAATGAATGTGCTAATCCGAGCACCATAGCTATATTTTCTTTTTTAGGCAACCCAGCTATTAAACTGTCTAATTGACCTCTTATACACCTCATTAATTCTTGGACAGCTGTATTTGATAAACATTGCACACTAAATTTTTCTTTAATAACAGACCCTAATTTGGAATCGCCTACTAAAAGCTTATCTTGTACTTCTTTATCAACAAGTTTCTTCAGGATTTTCTTTAAACTTTTGGATAATTTCCCTTCTACTGCTGCAGTAGTTGCTGCTAACGCTTCAGTTGTATCAGTAAATTTTTCAAAATGTTTTAATTTTATTCTAAAAATATATACATTTATAATCATTAATTTTAATACATTATAACTTACACTTTGCTGGCAGCTTCGGGAGATTCAAAGTCTTTATACAGATTATCAACTTGATTAAGTTTGTTCTCGTCCAATAACTAAAGCATGGAAAGAGTGAGGTTAGCGTTGCTCTAAATATCGATTATAAATAAAAGTTTACCTTAAAAATGGCATATCCTGCCGCTGTTTCAAATAAAACTAACATCTTTCTTCAAGAAGCCAAGTTTTAAGTTTAACAGCAATAATAAAACACATGTGTCAAAGTAATCACTCAAGTATTCGTTTTAAGAACACAAACAAGATTAAAACTGGATACGGAAATGGCTGACGATTGCTATTCGTTGAATGTCAAAAAAAAATTCAAACAAGTCAAAAGGACAATTTTACAGAAGTAATATCCCTAACTTTAGCATAAAGTTAGTTGTATAATTCTTTTTCATTTAGAATTTTAAAAGCAACAACTATAGATATATCCATATATCAAAGACATGATCTTTTCTAAATTAATATACTTCATTAAGAATATTTGCAATACTGATATTTCTACGAGCGCTACCTTAACGTGAAGCAAACCACCACTTTTTAGGTAGATGTCGCTTCATACGTGCAGAATAGGGCATTTTGTCATGAAAGCTTTGATTTTCTCGAATTTGACATAAACTTAACTTATTTATTTTCCCCTAATAAATATCACAATAAAATGATTAGATAATTGTTCATAATTTACCGAAACTGTATAATATTCTGTTGCAGCATTTACATCTAAAAATTTATGGAATAGATTTTCAATCAATAGAACTAATAATTTAAAGTTAATTCACATAACCATTTATGGCTTAATGAATCCAGCATATAATCATACTACAGTTCTTCAGTAAATGTAATTATAAACATTTAATACATCAGATCAATTATTTATGTTGTGTTTCAGTCCAGCTATATGTGAATAGTTTATTGCTCTTATGTTATTGTAAAATGGTTTAAACATTAACAATTATAATGGAGTCTCCTCCGTCCACATCTACATGGTCAGAAGCCATTATATTAAGTGATGACAGTGGACTGTTACTAACTAGTGGTTCTGTATCAAGTGGTAGTATGAGTGGAGAAAGCAGAAGTGGCTGCGGACAGTTACCACTAGAAGTAAGGGTAAATCTAATTTGCTCTTTATGAAATTGAAAATCTTTATTTTATTATTATTTAAACGGATTGTTTATTTGGCTGTCTATATTATATTCCACTATATAAGTTTATAATGAGTTTGAAACCTACCACAAAAGTTTCTTTATAATCAATATCCATCCTCAAATAAAGTACGGAATTGTGGTAGAATTTAGAAGAATACAATGCCCTTAATTTAAATTTTATTGTAATTATGTCAAAATCAAGCAAGCAATTTCTTCAAATACTATTTTGTTATTTGTTCATCTTTTTATTCAAATGTATTGAGTTCACTAAGCAAGGTATGTACATATGCAGAAATTTTAAAGTATGTGCATAGCAACAATTGTTATATAGTTACTAATTTAGATGGCAACTCTTTCATTAAATTTGGAACAATTAGAAGTTTGACTAATAAACTACTTTTAGTTTCAGGATAGTGACTGTGAAGATAAATCATTATCACAAGCAGATTCCTTAGATGGAATGTCAGATATTATTTGTGGAGAAAATTTCAACACACTGAAGAAAGGTCCGCACTGGAATGATCAACTCATTTTCAAAGGCAATTCACCAATAGAGCCACCTCCTGAATTTCAAGATAAACCATTCTTGGAAATCTATGAAAAGTTTGCTACTAAATATGCTAATTATCTACTCAAATTGACATTCACCACTTTAGCAAAACAGCTTTCTTGCATTAAAAATGACAATATTCGTACACCAAAGCCTATTCATCATGTATTGTTTTCTAAAAATTTTTGGTCGCCTGAACTTCTAACGTTCAGTCCTTTACATAGTGGAAGACCTAGTTCTAGAAGTTCCCTTGGTTCTTCTAGATTGTCCAGTTCACATAATTCTCTTTCTGTTCCAAATGCCCATAGGGTTGATGATTCTAGCTTTATAACACAAGCAGTTTCACATGATACTTTAACCACAAATCAAATAAGTGATTTATACAATGTACCATTTGATAGTGATGTGTATGCTATGCCAGTTGACACCGTTAAACCTCCTTTAAAGCCAAAACGAAATGTGTACACAAAAAAAAGACGAAGAAATACCGCCTCGGGTTGTAGAGACTATGAACCACAACTGAGACAAAATTCGTCCAAAAGACTAATTTGTTCTGAGCAAAGATGTGTCGGCACAAAGGGTAGTTCAGTTAAAAGGCACAGTGTAGCTGGTAGTTCATCAAGTCGTGAAACTGAACCTATACATATGACTTTGCAGGAAGTGCGTCAATATCTTCAAACGCTGTACTCAAGCTCTTCCGATTCATCTGATCAAAGAGATCAATGCGTTAAACCGCATAGTGCATTGATTATAACAAACAATAACAAATACAGTACCAGTGCAAAAGCGAGTAACACTAATAATTCAAATAATGTTCTAAAATGTAAGAAAAATGTTTTGTTTAATATGAAGAATAAAAAAGTTAAGGACTCTTGTGATACTATAACTAAGCAGCAAATAAAATTGATTTCGCCAAATAAGCAAACTAAGAGAAAGAAGACGCAAACGAAAATCTCTTCGTTTAAACAAACTTTTTGTAATATATTTAGATTTAGGAGGATTGTCTCGCCTGAAGGCAGACGGGATATTTCAATCTCTGAAAATTGTGATATTTTAGATGCCGATGTAAATAAAAATATAACCCATAGAGCTTTGCCACCATTGCCATCTAGTAAAAGTAACAGTAAAGACGAAACGCCCGCCGATTTTGCTACAAGCATAAGAAAAGTAAAGGATGTAAGTTATCACGATCACAAAACGTTTAGATGTATAATAATATAAGGATTTCTTTCCTTCAAGAAAGCGATGCTATATTAAGTTTCTTAAAAACGCAGAACTATTAAATCGTTGGTCTAATGCATGTATGTTATCAACTTTAATTAATTTCAGTGTGGTTGGTATTGGGGACCCTTATCGAGTGAAGCTGCTGAAAAGATCCTTTCCAATGAACCTGATGGTTCTTTTATTGTTAGGGATAGTAGTGATGATCATTACATATTTTCACTAACATTGAAGTTAGACAATAGTGTAAGACATGTTAGAATAGAACATGATCAGGGTAAATTAATTATTATGTACGTTTAAATTCTCACGCTTCAATTTTTATTTTTTTCTTAATAGGTAATTTTAGCTTTGGAAATTATACGAAATTCAAATCGCAAACGATAGTCGAGTTTATAGAAAATGCTGTGGAACACTCTAGAAGTGGAAGATATCTATTTTTCCTACATCGTCGACCTACCATAGGTCCAGTTAGGGTCCAACTTTTGCATCCTGTCTCTCGATTTAAACAAATTCAAAGTTTGCAACATATGTGCAGGTAATTTAAATTAAAATTACTTACCAAATCTTCAAAATAAATATTCCTTACTTGCATCGTAGATTTGTGATAAATAAATTAGTAAGAAAAGATTTAATACAGACATTACCCTTACCTAGAAGGATGATAGATTATTTAAGTACGCCTCATTATTACTCGGAAATGGTGGATGGAGTAGAACAAGAAGATCTAGATTTAAATTATTTAAGTCAGGATAAGGAATCAGAATCTGAAGAAAGAGGAAATCGCACAAGAACGCATACTTCAAGCAATTATGTTTTAGTTAGAGCACCCTCAATTAATAATAACAATAACACAATTGTCGGTACACGACAATCCTGAAAAATACCTCATACATGCTCTATGGTGTTTATTATGGTTTAAGTTGCACTGCGAACTACATGACAAATTGTGGAATTAAACCCTTAACCATTTTGTATTTTTTATACAGAAAGGCATTCTTCATTGGTGCAATTACCGCAATCGGTGTCATTAGAAATTACCGCATCAATTATACTGATTGTGAAGTGCATTAACTTACATTAAGTTGCGTTGTATTATTAGTAGATACGATTGAAGCCAGCTATATTATAAACTCGCTTATGGTGTGCCAGCTATCTATACAATTTTCATAAATTGCTTTAATGTAATAACAGTTATAATCATGCAGCAATACATTTATTGCACGGTAAAACAATTTTCACAACATATTTAATTCTCTTTGAATATACCGTGCAATTTTCTTATACATTGCATCGTGTTTGATTGTTCTTTTCAATGGCAAATATAATAGTTGTTTTTCAGTTTTGACTAGGGATATAAATCGAAGATATTTTTCAAATTGTAGAACACTTAGATTTTACTGAATTTGTAGGTGTTCTAAAAGTACAGGATGGCGCAAAAGTACCTTTATGGTTTAACTGCGTCGTAACTTTTGTTATATTTGAAAATAAAATTAAAATATAAGGGAAAATAAAGTATAGGCTTGTAGAAATTTATTGATCTGTATATGGAAGATTACATCAAATGGCGGCCACTTTCGGTTCGATATAATTGCGCTCTTTTTAACACATTTTCCATAACTTTTCGCAATACTTTGAGTGTTATGGCCTCAATTTTATTGCGAATGTTGGTTTTCAGTTGGGCGATGGTCGTTGGCTTATTGACGTACACTCACTCTGTCAAATATGCCCAGAGAAAACTGTTGGGAGCAGTTAAATCAGGTGATATCACTACTACGCGAAATAATGCATTCGCCAAACATGTCTCGTAACAAAGCCATTGTTTCTCTTGCAGTATATATGCAGTAATTGTGGATAGTTCCATACCGCTCGTCTCGAGAAGTTTTCCAGCCTTACCCGATATTGGATAGCATCGATGGTAACTGCATCACCAGCTTCGGTGTCCAAAAAAATATGGACCAAACAGTACATTTGAGTGGATGCAGTGGTCACTGATGAACTGCCCTCGGATTCTCAGTAGCCCATTTGTGTGAAAATGGGCTTCAATCGCTCATTATTAAATTGTGGATGAAATCAGAATTTTCGTCTTGTTTCTCAAGTAATGAAATTGCATAATTCATGCGTTGCTTGTAGTCTATCGGCTTCGATTCTTAGACAAACTGGATTTTATGTGGAAACATCTTTAATGTGGCTAAAATTCTCTGAAAGGACCTGCGTGAAAGTCGAAATTGGGCCGAGCATCTCTTTGTTGAAGTTTCTGGACTATCCTGTACACTTTCCCGTACAGGCTCGATATTTTCCTTTAGAGTGTGCCGACCGAGGTCTTCGTGTGCGAGAGAGGTTCCTTACTAACCCTTCTCGTCGAAAAATTGCAAATAATTGATTTACTATTGGCGATGTGGGTGCCGCAATAACATGAAACTATCGATAATATGCTCTCTACGTCAACACAATTAACCATCAGTTCTCAAATTGAAATTCAATCATTTTTGTACGTTATTCGATTGTGTACCTCTGCATCATTAATTCTGCATGTATTCTCTCCAGCAATCTAAAAAAATTAAAATTAATTTTAGAATGAAAAAATTATGAAGGATTCAAACCATAAAAGTACTTTTAAGATACTCTGTATATGCATTTATTTAAGACTTACATAACTATAGTTATTTATGTTTCTACTATTAAAGTAAAAAATCTTTCATCTACCATTCCTATCATATTTTTTAAATTATTGCTTGATTTTTTGCGTGCTGCTTGATTTACGTTTTTCGAAAGTATATAAAAGAGGTATAATAAATATTTCTAATTCAGTTTTATTCAAACAAAAGGCTTTTTAGAACCAAACGTAACGAAAAACAAAATTTGAATGAACAGTATTTTTGTTTTGTTCTGTTATACTATATGTGCAATTCTTAAACCAAAGTTTTATGTGATTTTTTTCTTATATGTACCTAGCAGAATACTTTAAAGCTTTATCATTTCACACTTGAAGGCGAATGGAGCTTAAGCATGTGCAACTGTAGTCCCTAAAATGAAATAAAACAAAACGCACAAAGACACTAGTATATATCTGTATTTTACTTTATTTGTTAAACATATGGTTTAAATGAAAACAGTGAAGTATAGATTAGTTTTCTTATAATTTCAGTACTAAACCAATCTTGATTTAACTTCTATGTACATATTTAAATGAACTTATTTTGTTATTTATTTTAAAACATAAGTTGTAATAAAGTGAATTGATATTTATACATATGCATTGTATTCATTCACGCCTAGATCTTTAAAAATAGCGGCAGTAACGCCACAAATTTAATGTAACATTTGAAGGAAAACCAAATTGCGGGTAAGAATGGAGTTTCTATGTAATTCTAATTTTCTACTCAAAATAGCATAACCATCTCACTTGCACCAAAATTTAATTATGAAATTTGCTGTAGTTTTACATAGCATGAGCAATTACATAGTTACTCCTTTATAAAATACATGTTAATACTTAAATTAATTTTATTTTACAAGTCCAATATAATGCCAAATATATTAAATTTTCATATACTTCTTTTTATACCTCCTAACTACAGAGAAAGTTCATTGCTTATCAACATAAGATTTAACGTTTGGAATAAATATAAAATTTTATATACATATAAATGCAACTTTTAAGTTGGAATTCCCAAAGTTCTTCTGACAATTCTTTCTGCAATATTATTAAACTCTTCACGATTTTCTCGCCACATCTTAGCTGCATCTACATTAGCTCCACTCTCATCATTTGGTTCTACAATAAAGCAATGTAATATATTTAAAACTCTGCTTATGTTAAAAAAAATAACCTGCTAACATACTAACTACAGATAGTAAGATTTTTTCCACACTTTGAACAGGTGACCACCTTTCAGCACTTGATTCGTAGCCCATAGGATCATCTCCAGGGGCATGTAATATCGATATACACACTTTACCATCAGCATATATATTTGGATGGAACATTTCACAGGTAAACTGCATTTTGGGAGGACTTAATGGATAATCTGGTGGAAAAGTTAATTTTGCTGGAAAAACACCAAACTCAAAACATGTACCTTCAGGGCCAGTAATTAATGCTTCCCATTCAAAAAAATTTTCTTCATTAATTGGTCCCGCAATAATACCTTCCGGAGGATTAAGGGTAAGTTCTATAAAGGCGTAAATAGATAAAAGGTAGTATTGCTGTGCAAAAAAATAAGACATAATTACGTTTATATTCTGCCATTAAACGTCTTAATGCTGATCCTGCCATTTCGTAAGTTTTTACGTCCTTATTTCGGTTAAAAAATAATTACATTACTGCTAAGTTAATAGCTTATCAGAAACTCCAATAGATTCCTTTTACATACTTAGCAATACTCGGCAATACAACAGCAATACTTATTTGACAGCATTAAATAAATAATTTAAATGCATACACGGGTTAGAATTCCCTTTATCCTTTACATTTTAGTTTCCTCCAGGATAACAGATGCCAGTATAAAATCAATTTAAAGAGTTCGCTAAAAATGTTTCATCAGAAACTAAACAAAATACGCGTATTGTCAGTGCGGAAAATGTGCAAATACAATATAAAATATAACTGTTTTATTTAGTCTTTTAGACTTCATCACTTTAAAAAAGTTTTCTTGACTACAGTTAGAAGTGCTATTTGCTTTATCGATACAGAGATAAACGACAGGTAAATAAATATTATACTAAATATATCCTACACGCATCCCATTAATGGCAATAATAACGAACTATAGGTATAGAAATAGGGTTCCTTTTTTAAATAATAAAAATAAGGCTACATGCATACTGAAGATGGAGAAGCTAAATTTTGTATATGGTTTCTAAGAATGTATAAGAACTTTAAGTTTTTTTTTAAGTTGTGATAAACAAATACTAATCATTTATTTTATTTATTGGTAGGTGTAGGTATGGTATTGCATTGTTCTACGCTGACACAAGTTTCCGAATGCTATCAAAATATAAATATGTCATGCATGAAGAAATATACAACAATTATAGATTTTGTGGAAAGCATGCTTGCAGCAGAAGATAGAAGAAATGATAAATTATTACCACCAGTTTCTCCTAAACTGTGTTTGCCTGATATAATCGGCAAATTCACATTTTGTTATATTCTAAACTTATATATGCAACAGATGTAATAAATATTATAAACCAGGAGACAAATATATAAACTAAATTGAACACATAAATCTACATACATCTCTGATTAATTATCCTTCTTAGGTATTTCATCTAAATATGTCGTAAAATGATTTTGATTGCAAACAACGCAACGCAATAATATTATAATTCAATTGTTTTTCAAACCCAAACTATACGTAATATAGCAAAACTTTAATTTTAAGATAAAATTTTGGTATATATATATATATATAGTATTATATATATGTGGTAATGCTAATATCAATAGTTTCTTCCAACGCGAGTAGGTGGCGCCTAACATGGAACTATTAGTACCTAGAAGCTGTCAATTGACTCAGAATACGTAGATAACTATTTTTCAAGTTGGTAAAATAGTATTCTCCGAGTATCGACTCAATGTTCAAATGAAGCATTTTAGGGAAGATTCCTACAGGTTAGTAATAAATTTTACTTCATATAATTGTTGTCCATGGGCTCTCAGCATATATGGAACGACTATTACAAGAATAAGATGGTGAGAGTTAGTACAAAACTGTACAGATGGTAGCTAGTAAAGATTCGTTAAGTCTTCTACAGATTGATCGCTGTAACGTGGTGAGAGCTGAGAATGCCCATGAAATTCACAATGTTTCAAAAATGGCGTCAAATTCAAACAGTGGCAGTGGCGTGCTTTGTCACACCATACAGATTTAGAAGTAAATGTTGAAAGTGTGTAAAATTCTATAGTCCGTTCGCACCTTAAAATTCTGTATGTCTCTTATTCAGTATGTTTCTCAAGCAACGAAATTGCATAATTCATCCGTTGCTCATAGTCTATCTTTTTAATGTGGCAAAATTCTCAGAATAGACCTGCGTGAAAGTCCAAATTGAGGCGAGCGTCTCCTTGTTGAAGTTTCTGGACTATCCTGCACTTTCCCGTGCACGCTCGATATTTTCATTTGAGTGTGCCGACCGAGGTCTTCGTGTACGAGAGAGGTTCCTTACTGATCCTTCTCGCCGAAAAACTTCAACCAATCGATTTTTACTTTTGGCGCTGTGGGTGCCACAACAACATGTTATTTCTATATTTTTCAAATTATACGAAACGGCTTTTATTAAAATATAATGTACGAATGTGTCATTTCATTTTCCATTAGAATTTATTAAACAATTGACTATAAGATTAGTAAACTGATATATTTATTGAGAACAGTACTGCAATGATATAAGTGGTGGCTTTCTATATACATTAAGAAATATTCTGTAGAAAGAGAAGACAACATTCCATAAGAGCTATACCGAATTTTAAGGTGCGAACAGACTATAGAAAGATTTAAATTATTGTAACTTTTACTAAATGATTGAATATTTAGTAATTGCGTAATTGTAATAACTAAACTAGTTCATTTTGTAATTATTAATTGTCGATTGTTTGCATGTCGCAAATATTGTGTTACGCCTATAATCACAGTAACTAACTCGCATTCACCGACCACGCCCAAATACGTGATCGGAAAGCGGTGGCTTTCGTCATCCTACAGCGGTTTACCTGTATGAAATTCGTCTCTCTCTCTATATATATAGTGATGTTTAAACAAGGATGATGCTATTGCTAATCCTGAATCAGATGGATTATTACACTTTACGACCCTTAATAAGTTTATGGAACTCTAACTCATCAAGAATGTTTCGTTTTTTATATTTATATTTTCATATTTATATATGTATCTCTATCATTCAGTTCAATATGTTCTAATGTGTTATTTGTTAATTTTGTTATGTTCTTATATTGTACATTTATGTATATATTGCCCTATGAATTTACTTCGACTTGTATGTATATGCTAACAAAAATAGGTTAACAGAGAAGAATTCGCTTAGAAAGTATTTTAAAATAATGTACTATATTAACGCGCTGTTGCTGCAGAAATTAGCAACGTTCACGTCGCGAGAACCACAACAGTACGATTGCCGGTCTGTCGCAGCTCACTCATCGACCGCGCCGTACCTGGCGGGCTCGGGATGCTCTGCACGTATTAGACGGCCAATATATAATCATCTTGTTAGCACGATTGGTGGTTTAAGGTTTTCTCCCTATACCGTAGGGATTGGGGCAAAGGAGCAGACAAAGTATCGTCTACTGACATACATATAAGCACACAGCAACAAAGCAAAGTCTACGGGCTCATGCGCACATTGATGCGAAGCCTATCCCACAAAAGCGTAGGAATAGCAAATAAATATTACACGTCCATTGCGCCAAAGCAAAGTCTACGAACTCATACGCACATTGATGCGAAGCCTATCCTATGAAACCGTAGGCATAGCATATAGATACTATACGAAAGATAGAAGGAAGATCTGGATAGTCGTGAGTTAAATCGCATTTATGATAGAGGTTGACTGACAATTAATCGCCAGTCATCCTACTGGGTCTTCCAGCTCCTAAACAAAAAGTATTAGTGGGCTCCTAATACAAACAAACATATGTGTGCAAGAGTATAGCAAACATTTACGAAAACCATATCAAAGCATCAAATTTAGAATATAAAATCTCTAACGATAGCATAACATATTTAAATATATACATATATACAGACTGGTGGTAACAACGAATTATTATTATATAAACACACGTTTAATATATGTATTAATCAGACACTGAGTTTAATTTATGAAACCTACCAAGCAGTTCACCGGCAATCAGTCCAATAAACCAATTGGACGTATATAATAAAGTAGTGTTAGTTTATAATAAGTTTATGCAGGTGCATTTTAAAGCACTGAGAAACAATCTTGCCAGTGCTCATGCTACGTAGTGTGAGGTTTTACTTTTATCGATCCTTCAAAGTGAATTATAGTATATGACTAGTTGCGTGTTTTTCAAACTACGCAAACAATTGGCAAAAAATAAGTATTTTCTTGTAATTTTGTACTCCCAAGAAAATTATACGTTGTCGGTAAAAAATCCTTTTTTTTTAGTTTTATTGCCTTTTTTTGAAGAACAGCGTTTTTGACACACCAATATTGCCAACCATTTTTATTCTTATGTGAAAACAAATTGAAAATACAAAAAGAAATTAAATCATAAAACCGAAAATTAGAATGAAGTTGGTTGTATGCAAAACGTGGAATTCGAAGAAGCTAATGCGATTGGCAGGGTTGTAGAAGCAAATTACACGTCTAAAGCAAGTGTTAAGTAAATTGCATATATTACAGCAAGTAATAACGTAAGTTGCATATATTTCAAAAGAATTCAGATGTTTTTGTGGCATAAACATAACAGCTCGTAAACGGGGTGGCTTAGCATCAAGGCTAGCGGAAAAACATCAAGTATCGCATTATAGTAAAATGTAGTGGAGTGTTTTTGTGTCGTGGCATGGACATTACTTTTAAATTTTCGTAGTAGGGTAGTGTTTGAAGATATTTTGCCCTACTTTCAAAACTTTCTTTTGTTTTCGTTGGTATTTCTTTTAGATGAGAATAATCTTTGTTTTTTATTATTATTAAATTTTTTTTGGAAACATTGTTGTCTAGTTGTTAGGAAGTACAAAAAATATTTCTCTTTTTAAAAAATACTGTATTTTGTGTTCCCTTTCTGTACTCTTAACAATAATTTGGGAGGAATAGTAGCCCTTATTTTTTCTTTAACTGATGTGACACTTTTACTTTTTTCCGACAACGAGGATGACATGGGATAGCAACACAAATCGATAGATGAAATGTGTGATAGCTCCAACAAGTATGTGTCTGGGAACGGCATTCCCGTTATTCTATGTTGTATTTTCGCTTTCGATTTACCAATTTATACCTACTGTAGTTATTGTGTTCTTTGAGTAAGTTTAGACTAATGACACTCAAAAGGCGTTGCTGTGTAATACACAAAAGGATTTAATTCGTTATAGGTAAATATGTAAATGAAGTATAATGAGAACAGGTATACATATACATACATATATCATAGTTTTTAGATTACAATTTTGTATTTTCATTATTTTATAGTAGTAGTATAGTAGTTTTAGTATTTATTTATTCTTTTTACTACACACATTATAACAAAAATTATATTATAATAAAATTATACATACTTATATATAAATAACATAACACATTTTAGGTTGTATGGCGATTGTAACGTATACGTATAAATTGAAATTTGTAGCATTCTTCACAATAGCAGGAAGATGATTATAAAGTTTGCTGCCCATAAAATACAGACTTTCCTGTGAAGAGGAGGCACAAAATTATTTACACGGGTCGCATAATGATATAAGGAATTGTAAATTGAAAACTCCTCTTTGTGTTTAAAAACGTAGCACAACGTTTCGTAGATATATAAATCGTAAAAAGTAATCAATGCGTTTTCTTTAAAAATACTTCTACACCGTCAATGTAGTTCATATTAAAAATAATTCTAACTGTTCGCCTTTGCATAAGAAAAACTCTATCTGAACTAGGACACATTCTCCAATGCATAATACTATAACGCATACACGCTATGAAATTTGAATAATAAAATGTTTTAAGCGTTTCCTGGTTACAAGCCAATGTCTGAGCTGTTTTAGGAAAAAGCATGTTTTTGAAAGTGTGTTACATAAATAATCAATATGGTAAGACCAATTTAAGGAATCGTTCAAAACCAAACCCAAAATTTTAGTTTCTGCAACAACATCGTAAACATTTTGATTAATTTGAATTTCCTTAACTAACGATGATATTTTGTTGTGAAAATTAAGAAATTGCATTTTTTTTATTTATAATTAAATGATTACTTTGCATTCGTGCATCAAGTTCACTATAAATAATTTCGGTTTTACGTAGCACATCGGATAAACTTTTTGAATTTAAAGAAATAGTATAATAAAAATCATCAGTATACAATGTAGCGCAGCATACTTGTTCTGCTTAAAGCTGCTGATAAGTCATTCATGAATAATAAAAATAATGCAGAACCCAAAGCAGACTCTTGAGGTACACCAATACTCATATTTAAAATTAGATGGAGAATCCTCAATGCGACCACTTTGTTTTCTGTCTTTAAGGTAAGATCGAAACCAATTTAACGAAACACCACGAAATACTGTGATTAACTAAATCGAAAGCTTTTGATAAGTCAATGAATATGCGAAGACGATATTCATTACTATTTAAATTACTACAAATATTTTTGAGGTTACAAATTGCTGTATCTCTAGTTTTATTAGAACAAAAACCATGTTGGTACAACAGAAAGGTATTTAAAAGTATTTAAATATTTCATCAGTTTTTTGTTCATTATAGATTTATAAATTTCGGCAAACACAGGTAGCAAACTAATAGACCGATAGTTACAAAAATAATTCCTATCTCCTTTTTTAAAAAGAGGCCTTACGCTAGACAACTTAAGTTTTGTGGGAAGTATACCTGTTTCAAATGAAAAGTTAATGAAATAAGTGAGTGTTTTGACGATATATGAAAGAGAATATTTTATAATAAACGATGAGAGTACAAAATATGAAGTCTACCTTTTGTACTGGGTACAAAAGTTTGTTTTCTAATATATTTCCTGGCAATGTCGTAAAAAAAATTGTTAAACTCACTGCATAGTTTATTTTTATCTACACTCTCAGGTATAGTCAAATATTTTAAAGTATTTGTATTTTTTCTAATTCTGTTATAATGTTATAAAGGATAGGTTTCATAAGCTTCGTAAGCTAACGATATAGATATATGTGGCAGTTAGCTCTTTAAAATCGTTGAATTTTCATGTTGACCTTTTACTAATTTTCATTGCATTAATAGATTGTAGTTTGTTTTATCTGCCATCATCTCCAGCACAACCAATATCGAATTAGTGGCTACTTTATGACTTACCTTAAACAGTATTAAAACCACGATGACTTCGAAGTATTTCATTTTACATAATAAAAACAATTAAAACCAATATCAAAAGTTTCATATTTTGCACTTTTTTTTCTCAATTGTATATACACAACAGAATTACTCGATTGAGACATCGATTAATTGCTTTTTGTAAAATGCCCCAAGCTTACAAATATAGTATATGCTATTTAAAACAAAAAGTATATACAAATATACAGATTTTATATAGCTACATAAAATTATATAATTAGTTATCTTTACTAAGATTCCTGCATTTACCGCTCTCCTTAAACTTACTAGGTTAAAATTGCTCATGCGCTAGTCTATTTGCGTCGACTATTTGCTGACTTTTAATTTTAATCTCAGTTCTGGTAGGCACTGTAGGATCTTCCAATATTATTTCTTCCCCAATAATAGCTATAATTAAATAATTAAGTACACCCTTATTAAAGCTACCCATTAGGGGGATATACGTACGGGAACTAATTGTATCTTCCAGGACAACAATAGCTTTCTTTGTTCTCTTTCCCACAAGTTTTTGTAACTTAATTCTTGCCAAATCCCACTGAAGCTCGTCTGTAATAGGAACTGCATTGGTTGCTAATAATGTCAATTTCCGAACTAACACGTCTACAAGTTCTAAAACTACAAGGAAAAATCATATAATTCCATAAATATGTACATCTTATGATATACCATTTGAGCTAATATTTATTACTTCTGCATGATCTTGAACAGAACTTTGATACGTAACTTTTTGAGTTCTAGGTTCATTTGGATCTCTTACTACCTTGCAAAACTGCTCTAAGTGTTGCAATGACGATTTAATATTAGCCATTAAATTACAATTTCTTTTAAGTTTCTGTTGGCAGTCGTTCTGCTTGCCAACCTGCTCTTCAACTTGCTGCTTCAATAATTTTTTACTATTCATATACCTATTGCCCAACATGAAACACAAAAAAGTATAAGTTTGGAAAAAACATATTCTTATATTCCGCTTAATCGGACGCCACTGAGAAGAGAACCCATACAAATGTCCTTCCTCGATTTAAATGAAACTTTGTAGATTTATAGAGGGATGTGGCGTAAAAACAACGGTAAGTTTCTTGGTTACCCAACTTCACATTAGTAGGATATAAAGCGCCCTAAGCTGAACACTACCCTTCGCTGTTTGATTTAATAATTCAGAAACTATAAGAGATATCAGAAAAAAGCAAAGGCAAGATTTAAACTGTTTTAAATGCCGTAAACGATGGCGTAAAGATTTTCCCTATAACACATATTTGCTTAGAGAAATAACATTCCCTCTCCTCCCCTAAAACCTAATGTATGTACGGGCGAATTGCGATGAAAAAACCGTTATTGAGCATGCAGAATGAACGAAAACGTTTAAACTGGTCTCGTGAACACCAGCATTGGACAGTTGAACACTGGAGTAAAGTATTGTGGGCCGATGAATCAAAGTCGGAGATTTTCGGTTCAAAAAGCGTGCGACGGACATTCTATTGTTCCTACGGTTAAACATGATGGTGGTTCTGAGATGATATAGAGTTGTTATGGTGGCACGGTCGTGGGTGATATTGTGAAGTTCGAGGAAATGTTAAAAACAAACCGTGTTGAAGCATTTTAGAGAGCAATGCTATTCCTTCGGGGTTAAGACTTAAGAATCCTACTACCAGATATGTAAATAGCTGCGTATATGTAAATAATAAATATCTGTTCCCTTTTTGACTAGTGCATTTAATCTTTTCTTCTAAATCTTTGGGTGTCCAGATACTTTTAAACGGTAGTGTATATTTGATATTAATATTACTTACTCGAAGGTGGTTGTTACCATTGTAAAATATAAATTGTCATATATGCAATTTGCATGATTAATTTTTTGTTCGAGAGTATTTCTATTTGCTAAACATTTTTCTTTCAAATCCTTGAGACGTTGCGCTTGCCTAGATTGTTCTTGAATGCTGTATACAAAACAAATTAACTGATGAGTTTCAATTTATAATCATCAAATATGTATATATAACCTATGATAAGCACATATATATATTTACCAGTTAGTTAAGACGTTATAATCTGTGATGAGAAACGCCTCTTTCAATGTGTTCAACATTCTACTAACGTGATCAATCTCATCTTGAACATCAATGTTTGTATTGACGTTGACTAATGCTAGTGTTATATCACTCTAGAAAGAACAGTTTAATTTATATTGACATTAGTAACCATTTATAATTAAAGAAGACTAAATTGACTATACGATCAAGTTACAACTTGAATAAGTTTGCCGATTATTTTAAAATATTCTGTTCATCTACTAGATCTTCCTTTTAGCATTTGTTTGCTGTGAACGTAGTTCAGCGATATTACTTACATCCTTCCTCATAAAAAGCTTTAGGTATTCATAAGCCTTATTAACTTTACGAGATATCTTTTTCACTTCATCAATTCTCTCTGCCATCCCTTCTTGAACAACTTTTTCTAGTATTTTAAACTCTTTTTTTCGATCATCTAGATATTCTGTAGCTAGCTGACCTAATTCAACTGTTCTATGCATGCATTTTCCTTGAAGACCTGCATCAATTTGCAAAGCGTTTAAAGCTGCATCAAAATATATAGCATCCTACATATGAGACTAATGTAAATAATTATGTATTATTTATTTATATGACGTACCTTTTTCATTATGCACAAAATTTTTTTATATATGTAACGAACGCTAATAGCCGCGTCTTGTTTTAAAATAGCATTCTGGACTTTAGCAGTGACAACCTTAGCTAGAATCTCTAAACGTGAACTTCCAAGAGGTTCATATTTTAGTCGATCTTCTAATTCTGATACACGCAGCTATAACATATTTGATAAATTGGTTAATCTAAAATGTTAACAGATAACAGGATATGAAGTTTATTCAGTGAACTCTATTGAACATGTGATAGCCAAAAAATAATTAACTTTAATTTTCACTTGTTTAGATCAAGATCATATTCGCTAATTTTTCTATGGCAATATCTACAAGTACGGTCTAGTGCTGAAGTACCAATTTAACTTGCCCGCAAAATTTAATAGAACACGTACTGCGTACTTAATGTATTGTATATTTTTGCGGATTTTCCTATTCACTCATTTATTTCTTTCTCTATTCTCGCGTTGTCTTCAATGGTCGTTCCTAAGTAATTGTAACTTTTAAGTTGTTCCAAGGTTGTTACTTCGATTTTGATGTTATGTTCTTCTTTTCTTCTTCCGCTATTCTCATCGTGTTTATATCCATGTTTATCTTTGTTAGTTCTTCTTGGTATATCTCCAAGTTTTGCTGTAATGTCTTTTCTGAGTCTGCTATCAATACCATATCATCTGCAAGCATTAGTTGCTGTACGTTAATTGCATTCATTTTCCAGTTTCCTACCTTCATATTTTTTCCTTTTTTAATAGCATCATCTATTGATACAGAGAATAACAACGGGCTTAATACGCATTCCTGTTTTAATCCAATTTGTGATTCGAATTCAGCTGAGTTTGCGTTGAAAGTTCTGACTTTATTTCTGTTGTTTTTATACAATACCTTAATCATCTCTATCATTCCTTTCTCTAGCCCTCTCCTTTCCAGGTTCTGCCATATATCTTCTCCTCTTATCCTACGAAAAGCTTTTTTAACAACAATAAAACACATATTTCCTTTCCTTTCCCTATTAGTTTTTCTCCTAATTGTCCCATTCCAAATATTCCTGGGTGCTTCTTCCTATTCTGAATCCATGTTGAGTATCTTCTAATGTTGCTTCCAGTTTCTCTCAAAGTGTTTTTTCTAGTATTCTGGTCAATACTTTTCCTGGGATGCTAGTTAACGTTATTCCTCTCTAGTTTGAGCATTCCTTAGTGTCTCCTTTTTTGTATATAATGGGAATAATTATTCCCATATTCCATTCCCTAGGTATTTCCTTTTTTATTATCATGTTGTTTAAGGGGTCAAGTACTTCTTTAATACCTTTGTCTGTCATATATTTTATCATTTCAGCCGTGACTCCATCCTCCCCGGCCGCCTTTCCTAGTTTTCGTTTGTTAACTGCTTCTCTGACTTCTTCGTCGTTTTTTGTCATTTGCTCTTTTTTTTTCTTATATGCCTATCTTGTTTTATTTTTGGAAGTTCTTCAAAGTACTGTCTCCATCTTTCGACTATCTCTTTTTTTTTCTCATCTTTAACTTTGAGTTGTATTTCTGCTGTATACGTACTTGCTACTTTTGTTATTCCGCAGCTTTCCTGTGCCGCCTTTAGTATGTTGTTTATGAATATTTTCAATTTGTCCTCTATTCTTATTTCGTTTTCGTTGATTTTATAATGTACTAATTTAGGATTTCATAAACATTCATGTGCCTTACATTCCTGGGCAAATTACTGATTACTATTGACAGTTCTATTTCATTTTCTTTATAATTTATTGACGATTGTAATTAAAATAAACAAAGCCCATTTTAAGTGTAAAATAACAAATCCATGTGAATTTGCTGCTCGTCTTGTATACAAAGAGTTCACACTAAGCGAAAACTTGCACGAGTATAGTATGACAGCCAAGGCAAGACACTACTCACAATTCGCTCACTAGCCCGAGTACTGAGTTTTGGATTCAAAGACGTTCTGTAGCCGAACAAATACATATTGTTTCAGTCGAACATCATTATGTGTAAACTGCCGTTTATTTCTTTTACTTTCTTAGTGTAGAAATTGCGAAAATTTAACTAATAAAAAGTAAAAACGCGCGTTTTTTGGAAAAATTATGAGTATCGTATATTGATACGTCATTTAGCATTCAATTAATTTTGTAAAATTATAAATATTGTAATGAGTTCTTTTTAAGCATTAAGACTCCCCTATATTGTCCGTTAGTGTTATGTGGATGATGCAATACATAACAATCGATAATAGTATGAAAAGGATCGCCGTTGTCGGATGTTTGTAATAGTGAAGTAGTGTTAATCGTTTTAACAAGGTTCAATAAAGTATTTCGAAAGTAAGAGAAATAGATACATTTTATTGATTATAAGATAAATAAAAAAATAATGCAATACATTTTTATATCCTGTATATGCTTTATGCTCTGTACTCCGCAATCATAAATGCTTACATGCAAGAACATTTCGTGGGCGTTGCTTAAGTTTAAGAGCAGTTTAGTAATAATCCCCTCATTCCTTTAAATGAAGTTTAGTTGAAGTGAAATATTTGTAAATCATAAATAAGAATGCCAAAAAATATTCATATATACTATTATAAAGTTAAGTAGTGACCAGGTATTTAAACGATATATTATGATTTCTTACCTTTAGTCGAATCAATGTATCCGTGCGATTTTTCATTTTGTGATATAATCTGTCCAATTCCTTTCGTTTATTAAAATTGTCTTGATGTATATTTTCAATAATTTGCTACAATTTATACACTAGAGTATAAGTAACTCGCCAAAATACTAAAGATTGTACCATCACTTGCAGCTCTTGGTACGCTAGTTGCAGACGTTTATGCTCTTGTAATACGTTTCTTATTTGTTGTCTATCGCCTCTAATGACATTAGTCAATGCCTCTCTATCTTGTTCAATACCCCTGTGAAGAAGGGACAGCTCCTGCTTTTGTTTTTTCTTCTGGATATTGGTATCCACTTGCATAATTTTGTTATCTCTCTCTAGTAAATAGATTTGTGTATGGTAATGCTATTGTGAACCTAGTAGATATATTCTTACTAAATAGATTGATAAGACCTTTGTACTGCGTAATCTTGTCTTTAGTAACCCATCTTTTGTCCCGCATTCCATGAAGCTTAACTTTCCTTGTGGACAACATGTCTGCGTTGTATCTTTTGCCTAACGTTAAATAAATATTCCAAAGGAACCAGTAAAAAATAATGTAAAAGAATATACAAAGTACAGACAAACAACTAGACAAAATGTCAACGCTTATTGCATAAAAATGTAGTTAATGACATTAAACCGATGGTTGCTATAGAATTTGTTTTTTCTTTTTGTAATTGCCATTTTCAAAATATTTTGGCGGCCAAGTTAATCAAGTCCTTATATTTCAACCCAAATACTGCTGATTATATTTCTATTATAGGCGGTTGGATTTTAATTGCGAATTTATACATACAAGACGTTCCGTAGGTTGTATTCATTATTTTAAACAGATTAACTGTACTCGCAAAAGAAAAACATAACAGAGAAATTACGTCTGTCTATTTTATCACAATGTTCTAGGGCCACGAATTGACCTACATTGGGTGGTTCACAAACATGCATGGATCAATCCTTTTGCGCAAACATGCAGTATAATTTCACGTAAATATTTTCAAGTAGAAGTGCCTGTGTATTATAAATTCTTCGAATAACTATTCGAATGCTAATTTAATGATATAATATAACATGGATTAAGGCGCCACCATCTTCGAGAAATTCAAGTTTGTCAATGTACAATATTGTCCATAAGTTTGGAAATAAGATGAAATTCCTTTAAAATAATACAACTGATGGGCATATCGTGAAATCGTTAATCCCTGTTATATATTATTGTATACAAATATAAAATTGTTACATATAATCCGTAAGGTCTAAACAGTCAGGCACAAATTTGATGATGTGGGATGGGTAGGATACCTGCTGTAACTGCTTTCGGTCAAACGGTTTAGTACTACTTCGGTAATCGTTTAGTGCATGTGGTACAGGTATTAGTCCCTAGTGTCTTATCGCTCTCGGGAGCCGAGTTAGTTTTTTTGAACTCAGTACGCAATTGCAACCATTTGGTAAAGTACGGAGCGTAAAAATGCCAAAACGCAGACAGTTGACCGTAGAACATGATAGTAATATTTATACTCTTCACGACGAAGAATATACTGAAAGAGGAATTGTTTTTCTGTTAGAAATTTTACCGAAAGCTATGCATTACACATTGGCCCGGAGAAGAGAGACGGGACAAAATCTTGATAGAAGTGGGCGACCGCGGGTGACTTCTGCAGCTAACGATAGATTCACAGTAACGACTTCGAAACGAGATCGACGGCCAACGGGAGCGGATATCGCAACGCACGTTAACAACCCACGACAAACAAATGTTTCTATTACCACCGTTAAGAGACGATTATTGGCAGCGGGTTTAAGGGGATGCATCGGGCATGCACCATAAAGCCCTTATGGGATGAAGTTGATGGAAGGGCTAGACAGCGACACCCTCAAAACACCCAACACCTATAGGAATATTTATGGAACTATAGCAACAAATTGACGCGGACTGTCTCGAAAATTTGCTTCAAAGAATACCTAAAATTTGTGCAGCGGTTATCAAAGCTAAAGGAGGTCGTACTGATGAAAATAAACTTAAGAGCTAAATAATCCATAAATATTATTATACTTTAATTAATTTACGTTTATTTGAAGAGAGTCACTTCCGTGAATTTGTACAATATAAATACGAGGGCGACCTGAAATGTTTCCGGAATAGGCAAGAGATACCGCACGAAGGTTGAAGTAGATTCATTGGTCGGCAAGGGCAACCTTTTTTATGGCGTCTACTGTCAATAGTTGTTGTTTAAGAGTGAGTTTTGTGTAGCAAGTCAGGCGGTTTCGCAAAAATGGATAATATCAAATTTCGTGCAGTGATAAAACACTTCTAGATAGCTGGAAAAACGGCCAGGGAAATTCTAAATATTTTGTTAGAGGTTCATGGCGGATGTACTCCATCACTTTTGACCATCAACTTCTGGATGAGCGAATTCAAACGTGGCCGCACAAGCACATATGACGAACCACACAGTGGACGCCCAAACACCGCTACCAACGATGAAATGATCGACAAATTTATGATGTCGTGTTAGCCGATCGCCGATTGAAGCTGAAAGAGATAGCAGAGACAACAGGCATCTTAGACGAACGCGTTAGTCATATCCTACACGAAATCTAGGGTATGAAAAAGTTCTCGGCGCAATGGGTACCGCGTTTGCTCACACCGGAGCAAAAATGAAATCGGGTGACCGTTTCGGAGGAGTGTTTGGCCAGGATCCAACGCATTCCATGGGATTTCTTTATAGGTTTCGTAACCGGGGATGAGACTTGGATCCACCACTACATACCGGAGACCAAGGAACAGTCGATGCAGTGGACTTTTCCAGGCGAATCGGCTCCGAAGAAAGCAAAAACCGTTCCATTGGTCGGAAAGGTCATGGTGACCATTATTTGAGATTCCCAAGGCGTGATCCTTATTGACTATCTACAGAAGGGAAGGACGATCAGGGGGCAATGCTACAGCGAATTATTAACCCTATTCCATCGCGATAATGCACAAGCTCATTCATCCCACATCGTCATGTCCAAGTTGAATGAGTTGCGCTACGAATTAGTCTCTCGTCCTCCGTATTCACCGGGCCTAGCCCCCAGCGATTTTTTCCTATTCCCAAACCTGAAAAAATCACTGGGAAGAAAGAGATTTGTCTCAAATTGGGAGGTCATCGTCGCTACAGATGGCTATTTTGCAGACCTCGAAACATTCTACTTTTCCGACGGTTTGAAGATACTGGAGCACCATTTGAAAAAGTGCATCGATCTTCGAGGAAACTATATCGAAAAGTAAAAATAAAAAACCACATCAATACCGTATTTTAATTGTCGATTCCGGGAACATTTCACGTCGGCCTCGTATTGTATAAATTCACTAATAATCACAATAAAATGTTACAGTATCTGTGACTTTTTATAAAATCCGTTGCTAAATTTATGCCTTTTTGACATATTTTAAAAATTCACAAAATCTTTCAAACAAGTTTTATTTTGCTTACTATAATCTATGAAATGATGAGCTTGATTTACAATTTGTTGCAAATTGCATTTCCAAAAAGTATTTTAAATTGTTATTGCAGAACAGTTCCTATAAAATTATGTATAGAAATTGAAATTTACTATTATTATGTAATTATTAGCCTGAAAGTAGTGTGTTAAAAAAGGCAACACAAAAAATATTGGCGTGTTAACTGAATTATTGAAAAACAAATACAAAATGGCACATCATATAGTACCATTCACTTCTCTAAATTCTTCTTTTAGAAGTTTTGTCAAATAGGCATAACATTTATGAAAACTTGAGTTCCATAAACTACCTCTTGGTTTTCACCATGTTTGTAAAATAAATTGAAAATACTATCTGCATTGTTGCGAACTCTAATTGACGACTTTTGTATTCAATTGTATTTATGTTCATCTATATCGAACATGAGTATTAAAAGAATGCGATGATCTAGAAAAACATATTCTACAAAAAAATACATTTTAAAATAATTCTAGTCAGTTCGCAGTTAAGGACGCTTTAGTACTACCGAACCGATCAATACACGGCGTCTGGGGTTCTGGGTTACCGAGAGCAACCGACAATCTGCACTAGATACTAACTGATGTTCCGTTGTCATGGGGATTCAGGGGCGTAGCCACTATTCACTTCATTTCTTTGACCATGGGGGGTTAATTTGATATTCGCGAGTAGGGCGTAGGATTTGAATCTCAGACGTTGCATATATACTAATGATGGGCTGCTACGAAACGACCTGCTATTTGCTGAAATTGTAGCAGCTAATCAATACCAAAAGAAGCTGGTATTTTCTGTAGCAGTATTCGGATGATTTGTCCAGCACGGAATATGTTTTATCACGTTATGAAACATAAATATTTCTTTACATTAGCAGTTTTTAAATTACTAACTAAAAGTAGCAATAGCAGATTGTGGCTGCTAACGCAAACGAATAGCTTTACACATCATTGCAATTCATATTGGCAATTTCGCTTATGAAGAGGAGTTGTGGCAAGTAGTGTATTGTATTTACAATAGATGTCGATCATTTACAATAATCTTGCTGGACGTTCCAGCTCGTAAATACAAAGCATTAGTCGAATTTCTAATGCGAAAAAACATATCTAACGTATCTACAGTATAAACAATAAGATGTAACAACGTACATATGGAGTGCACGTGTTTGCTGTTTCTCTTGCCAATAGAGTATTTTAGGGGAATTAACATAATAAATTTGTATTAATTGCTATCCTTAATTGCTCATTAGAGGCATGTAGTCTTAAGTTTGAATTTGATCATTTAGTTTCTGTTTTATTAATTAATAAATTTGCTTCATTTGTATATATTTTTCTTAAGTTGGCTTGTAGTTGATCCTTGAACTTCTTCTCTCCATGCGTATAGGTACGTAGAGAGATCGAACTATTCCCCTCAGAAGGCAATAGAATCCTCACTATGTAGGGTGATATGTGTTAGAACAGGTCCTTTTAGTGTGCTAGGACTTCAAGTTTAATGTCTTTTAGTGGGTTGTATGCGGTGGGGTATAAAGATTTCCATTTTGAAAAGGTATAAAAAGTGGAGGAATTTGAATGGAAAAAATTGAATATATTTTTTAAAAGAACATAACATGTTGGTTTTAATGTGTTTTAAAAATTATATTCGGCAACTATGACTGTTGCTCGGTACATACGTTGAAATGGTGGAGACCTTTTTGCGCATCAAATTGAACGATTTGCATGCAGCAAATGTGTGGTTTCAACAGGAAATCCACGCTATTCCATCTCAAGTAAAGAGCAGAGTGATGGTAAATTTCAGGGAAAGTCTCCAGCAATGTATTGACAATGACGGACGCCATTTACTACATATAATTTTTAAAACAAATTGAAAAAACGATATTTTATGTTCTTTTTCTAGGTAAATTTCTTCATTTTTTTATACCCCTTCAAAATGTGGAAGAACTTTATGCTTCACATTTTTGGTAGAGAAAATATATACAGGAACGCCTTGGCACTATTCTCTCTTTGCCAGCTTCCCCTCGTTCGTATAAACGGTAAAGCAATTATGTATTTCTATTTGTATATGTTATAATAAAACTTAAATACTACTGTTGGTAGAGCTAATAAAAATAATACAAAATTGTAATCGGAAGAGCAGTATTACATGAAGATCATTTGCTTTTGTTGCAAAAATCGTGTCTCATTTCAAATTATTATAGATTTGATAGATAATACACAGAAAAGTGATTATATTATCGCTGTGGGTAAAATAATTTATCAGTGTAACATAATTTTTGCCTGTCAAATATGTAATGTAATAACCATATACAATCGTTACATACTGTCACGAGTTATCTATTTTACTCTTCACTAATGATTTTTAAAAACCAAAAAATAAAATATAACAAATTTATTTGTTACAAAAGAACGTGTGAAGCGTGTTACAGTTCATTACCGAATGTCATTACAACGTGCGATTACAATTTATATATGTTGCATAAAGCTAATCAAGGTTTTCTCGGACTTCTGATAAAGCTGCCCACGCTGTTTCCGGGATGTTTCCTCTTCTTTGCAGGTTAGCTAGTTTCCTCTTTGGCTGCCGTTTCTTTTACCACTCTTCTTTTTCCATGTATATACCTTCCTAAAATGATTATTAACCATATAATAAGAATTATTGTCATCGCGATTGCCCAAATGGATATCGGTTCTTCATGAAACTCGACGTCGTTTATTTTCTTCAATTCTCGTTGTAAAATTTCCATGTTCGTATAGATTTCTGTTAAATTTTGTAAATTTGGGTCATTGATTTTCTCCACACTTTCAATTTGATTCTTTTTAATTATAGTTTTGTAGTTATTATTTAAATCGTGTAATTTCGGAACTTTTATTTCACGTAGTAATTCTTGCGAGCGTAAAGTTATATGGGCGATTTTAAATACGCATTGCTGTGTTACACCGACAATATAGGTGCCGCTTAGTTTTTCTATTTCTTGTTCTTTATTACAAATTTTCTTTGCTAAGGTAGCGTTCGGTATTGCCAATATCCATTGATTTGTTAATAATTTGGTCACTTTGATATTTTCTAATTTTTCTTGTATTTTCACACAGTTTCCGTATTTACTGGAGTAGATAAGCAGTTGGATTTCACACGGCGAGGATGATTCTATGCGGTGGGTTTCACCATGATCGCAAATGTATTCCGTCGCTTTTAGTTCAATACATTGAGATTTCCTGAACATAAACTTTTGCTCATTGCCAGAACGTTTGAGGTGGTTCAATTGATTTGAAATAGGGTTCGTTTACAGGTAAAGGTAATGGATACAAGTGATTGTTCTTTAATATAATCTTTAATCTTGAATATCTTACTCAAGTAGTGAAAATCACTTTTATTAGGTTCTAACAATAAATCGCGAGAAATAAAATAATTTTTTTAAGTTCTGTTATTTCACGCAATAGTTCATTCAGTTCAAATCGTAGGGTGATAAATTCCTAGAAAAAGTCAACGCGGTAATAAAAGTGTCTAAGACATTGTTGACGGTTTCTGTCAGAAATATTAGTTGATTGAAAATAGCATATATGTGAATTCGTAAATCATTTCCAATTATCTGATATCTTGAATTGCTAATTTCTTTTTCTACTCCTTCTATTCTAGTTTGCAATGCTAGCTGATTATGTTTTATCATTTTGAGTGTTTTATTAAACGTATCAATCGTATTTAACGTTAGAGCCATTTGTTTATCCAAAATAGCTTTAATCTTATTTTGTGAATCGATTAATTTAGTGATAGCTTCATCGTGCCTTTTTGCGTCTTCATTATCTAAGTTACCTGTTATTGCTTTAATGATACTTCCTACTACGTTGATAGCTCCTCTCTTAACTCTATTCATAGGGATTAGTTGATTAATTTACTAAGTTTAAATTGTAGTTTAAAATCTTATGATAATTTTCTAACTCTAAAATATAACTATCGGTATGTGTTAAGGACTTAACATTGTTTTTGTGTTTTTATAAATGAATTTTAAGTTTCTAAGGAAATGTATTTTGCTTTATCCATTTTTTTACTACTTCATGCATTTTATTTGATTTTATCTTCTTTGCAACCGTATGGGTTAGCATTATTACCTTATTTTCATTTTGAATATGACTTTATTTTCATGTTTATCATTTATTTATTTTGCTGTGTGTAGAATATTTCGAATTTTATTTTAATGTGTATGCACATTACGTATTGTATATGTATGCAAGCCGGCCATTTACAATACTCTAGCTAAAAGTGCCTAATTTAAAAGTCATTAAGTGCAACGTCGTCGAACAAATAATGAGAGTTTCCTTAATATTTAATATATACAAGTACAGGCAGTCGTCTCCCGCGTGACGGTCGAGGTATTACAGATCGGTCACTCTCGGTCATCTTTCGTACCTCGTCGTAACGTTTACAGTAACGTCGTCGGACGAATTTTGGAAGTTTCTAATAGTTTCAAGTTTTGGCGGGAATCGTCGTGGACGTTGTCGTCTATACATTTATTTAGTCTTCTGTTACGATTCTGGCGGGAATCATTCTGGTAAGGTTGTCGGAGCGCATGTATAGATTTCTCTATTAAGTACAAATCCTCGACTTTCTATTATCGTACGTCGAGGCTACTGTGTCCGTTGTCGTCTATATATTTATTTAGTCTTCTGTTACGATTCTGGCGGGAATCATTTTGGTAAGGTTGTCGGAGCGCATGTATAGATTTCTTTAATAAGTACAAATTCTCGATTTTCTATCATCGTTCGTTGAGGCTACTGTGTCCGTTGTCGTCTATACATATTTTTAGTCTTCTGTTAAGTTTGTGTCGAGATTCATTTTGGTAAGGTCGTCGGCGCGCATGTATAGAGATCTTCTACAAGTACGATCACTCCGCTTCTTGTTGACGGTCGTTGCGGCCGCAGCGGCCGTTGTCTTTTGTACGTTTGTTCGGTCCTTTGTCGTGTCGGGACTTAGACATTTTTTTCATTTAGTTGTCGGTCATAGCGGACGAGTTTCACGTACCATTTTTCTATATGTAATATCGGCTTCATCGCTCCGTTTTACTTGTCGGTGCGCATTTCGCACATTTGCTGGCTTCTGGCTTTTTCCCTTCTTTGGAGCGCAGTAGTAGACAGCTAATGATTTTTTTTTTGAGATCGGCTATTATCGCTACTGTCGCCCTCGACCAGGCGTTCAAGCTCTAAAGAGATAGGGTGGGTTCCCCTATAAATGTGCAAATAGCGAACGTATTTGGTTTAAGTACAAATACAAGCCAATGATACAGGGCCAAGTCCCTTAGGCAAATTTAAAACAAGAAAAATGTATTAGGCTCCCGGAAAGGGACATATAAATAAGCATAGCACCGAGGTGTAAATAGAGTGGGCTCCCCTATACAAAGGTAGTGGTGCATGCAAACAGATAGAGGCATTAGTACATGCCTCTACAAAGCTTCTGCGGAAGCATATAAGAATTTAACATTTTAAACACAATTAAAACAGCTTTGCAACGTACATGCTGAGGCAGTACTTTATATTGCTACCAAGAAAAACATACATATACACATGCTAATGTACATTACATGTATAAGAGAGCTCAATAACTGCAATTATTGCAAATATATATATATATATATATATATATATATATATATATCTTACATACATCGTAACTGTACATAGGCAAGAGTGGAAACCGTGTACACATTTTATTTTTTAAATATATTTTTTTGCGCTTGCGCATTGAGTACACAGTACAACCTTTCATCTAGTAAATAAGCGAACATACTCTACAAGTAAGTATTGGTCAAGTACTTCAGGAATTTACGAGCAGGCTACAGCGGTGCTGTTCTTCAAACCAGGAGAACGTAACAGTATGTGCTACTGTTTTCTGAGTATCTATTCAATTCTTACATCTATCTTCTAAATCTCTAGCTTCTTCTAAAATATGATGTAACTTATGCATATTAATAAATTTCCAATAAGTTTCAATAGTCCATGACGTTGCTAATTTTAAAGGTAACAAGCACGTTGTCTCCTTTACTATCGTTACTTTGATGTCCCCGGCTGATCCTCCGAATCGGACAAGGAACCTGGAACAACGCCGTACTTAAGATTTCGCGTATGTACTTTCCGTTCTCGTTCATTTTGATCAATTACTATCGCTGTTCCATTTTCAAAGATTTGCTTGAGTTCATATGGTCCAGAGTACCTTGGTGTTATTTTACTTTTGTAACCCACTGGCTTTTTTGCGTATACTCTCTGTCCTTCTTTCAATGGCTGTGTTTTTAACTTCGTGTTTCGTTTTTTTATGGCTTCCGTTTTCTTCTTTTGAATCTCTTGGCCTAAATTTTCATATAACAATTTTAATCGATTGATGTGCCTTATTAGATAATTATTATAAAATTTTTGATCATAGCAGACATCGAAAGGATCGCGTGATTTCGTATGTCCGAGTGTTAATTCCAGCGGTGTTAGCCCGGTAGTTGTATGTATTGTGTTGTTATAAGCGATTATTGCCAATTTCATTAATTTGCCAATGTCTTCATTAGGCTCTTTCTCACGAAGAAGTCTAATGTGCCCAGTTAGAGTCGAATGTACTCGTTCTACATTACTGTTAGAATTAGGGTTATATGGAGTCGTTATATGTGTTTTTACTTTATGTTTTTCTAAGAGTTCTGTCACTAATTCGTTAGTGAATTCTGTTCCTCCATCCATCACGATTTCTTCTGGTACACCATACATAGAAAAAGTATGTTATAATAGCTTCTGCCAATTCCACGGCATTTTTGCTACGTATTGATATAGCGAGTTTCGTAAAAGCGTCTACACAGGTGAGATACATTGTTCCTCCCGCAACAAACGTGTCCATGTTGATCTTTTGAAAAGGTTGGTCAACCTTTTCGGTGATGTTTAATTCCGGATGCGGTGCTTGCCTATCGTATTTATTGCGATTGCATTGCTCACATCGTTTGATGTATGCTGTTACCGTATTCTTCATATTCGTCCAATAATATCGCCGTTGCAGCTGCTTTACAGTCTCATTGATTCCTCTGTGGTTGGTTTTTCCTTCATGATAGTTTTTAACAATTTCTAATTGTGGCTCTCATCTGTAGAGTTGCGGTCCATTGTTGTTGAAATTTGTTATGTACACGTGACATAGATCTTTATCGATATATAGATAGTGTTTTCCTCTATCCATATATTCCTTCATGACTTGTAAAAGTTGTTCGGCATTGTTTTCTTTCGGGACCTGGACTAGATAAATCTTTTTGCCTTGATTTTGATTAAATTCTACTTGTACTTTATTTAAATGTGTATACCTAAAATGATACTGTGGGTTTTTACTATCTATCGCTTCATCCATCGAAGGAATAGATTTTATAGGTTCCTGATTTTCATTTGAATGTGCTGTTTCTCTCAATTCTTCCAGTTCTGCTTCTGGAGCTGTATCTGTCTCTTTGTCTGGATCAACGATTTCGTCGATTGCCCCTAGCGGTACTTCGCCTAGATCTCTTATTTCTTCCTCCAAGAACTCTTGGATGTCTCGCAGTAATTCCTCGGTACCGTCTCCGACGTTGTTAATTATTGAGTCGGTTTCCAGTGCATTTAGTTTTATTCTAGATAAAGCGTCTGCATTTTTGTTATATTTACCTTTTTTATAAACGATATCGAAATTAAATTCGTCTAGTCTAATTTTCAATCTTGCTAGTCTTGAGTTTGGCTCTTTCAGTGAGCTAAGCCAGACTAACGGCCTATCATCCGTATATATAGTGAACTTCCGACCATATAAATACGGTCTAAAGTATTTCGTTGCCCCATACTATAGCTAATAACTCCTTTTCAGTCGTCGAATACCGTTGTTCGGTTTCGCTTAGAGTTCTGGAAGCATAGCTTACTGGTTCGTCGCTTTCTAGTTTTCCTTGAGAAAGAACTGCTCCTACAGCGACGTTTGAAGCGTCGGCTGTTAAAATAAAAGGTTTCTGAAAGTCTGGATATTGCAATATTGGCATATCCATCAGAATATTCCTACATGTATCGAACGCTTTTATTTTCTTCACCAATTTCAATTTTTGCTCCCTTTTTTAAGCATTTAGTTAATGGTCTTGTTAATTTCGCAAAATCCTTTATAAATTTTCTATAGTATCCTACTAAACCAAGAAAAGATTTTATTTTGGTAGTAGTCTTCGGGGTATCTTCATATTGCTTCTACCTTATCCGGATTTGGTAATACACTGTCTTTAGTGATTACGTGTCCCAGGTATGCTACCTCTTTCCTTAGAAAGTCACATTTGTCAAGTTTGATTTTTAAATTGACCTCCCTTAGTCTTTTGAATACGTTAGCCAATTTTGTTAGATGTTCCTGTAGACTTGTAGAATATATTATGATGTCGTCAAGGTAGACATGACATATGTACGTCCTCTTGTAAACCTCGTAAAACATTGTCCATCATTATTTGGAATGTCGCGGGCGCGTTCTTTAGCCCAAACGGCATTCGTTTATATTCATAATGGCCTTGTTCAGTAGAAAATGCAAAATCTAGGGTGGCAAAATACCGCGATCTGCCTAGTTTATCCAATATGTCTGTTATATTGGGTATAGGATACTTGTCCTCAATCGTCTGGTCGTTCAATCTTCGATAATCAATTACCATTCGATGCTGAATTTTCCCTGAAGCGTCTATTTTCTTCGGTACAATACTCACTGGTGCTGACTACGGACTACAGCTTTCTTGTATTACATCTTGTTTTAAGAGGTTTTTAACTTGTTTCTTTATCTCTTCTTTCTTCTGGGGGCTTTTTCCATAAGGTCTTAAGTAAATAGGTGTTTCGTCCTTCATGTTTAGTCTATGTTTTACGCTATTTGTAAACGTTAGTGGTAATCGATCGTCGTAACATATGTATCTATATTTGAGGCATGTTCTTTATAGAGTTTGCTTCCTTTCCGTTAAGATGTCGTAACCGAAGAACATTTTCCGTTTGAATTCGCTCTACCTGTTTTGCGTTAAACGGTATTCACATGTTGTTCAATTCGTTTACCGGTTTATAAATTTCAACGCAAATTGGTTTGTCTATATCAATTTCGACAGGGTAGTTATTACAATTCGCTATCTCCGTTATGGCATGAAAATCTTTGGCGTTGGTAATAGAAGCTGGGATTTCGACTCCAGGTGCTATTACCTGATGATTTATGATAATATTTGGATGATTTTTCGTAACCGGTACCTTGATTATTTTCCTTTCGCGTGGCCCTAAATTTACTTTACTGTTTTCCTAATTAACTTTAATTTCTCCGAATTTTATGCGCATTACCCCGCTTGGTACGTCAATACAGCGCCTAATTATTTCATCAAATTTACCCCGATCAGTCCGTCATAATTTTCTGAAAAATCGAAAAAGTGAAATTTTAATCTCTCCCGAGGTGCTCTAAAAGTTTTCAAACACGGTATATCTATCACATAATCATGACTTGTTGTTGCATGAGCTGTTTGAATTGTCAATGGTTCATGCAATACATAGTCACAAAAATATTCGTTCACCTTTTTCGTACCTATTATGGATCTTGATGAACTCGTATCTACTAAGAATTTCACATTTATTTCTGGTAAAAGTATATGTAGTAATTTTGAACACGTGTGGGTGTTTAATTTTATGTGTTCGATTAGTTCTTCGATTACCTCTGATTGCTGGTCGAGGCTTGTATATTAAAATTTGCCTGTTCTTCGCAGTTAGTATATTCGTCGTACTCCGTATCTTCATAATTCTGTGTCTTTTCCCTAGGATAATAGTATCCGTCTTGCTGTTCTTCTTCTATCTGCGTAGCGTCGTCGTCGGTTTGGTAATATAGCTCTTCTGAAAGCCAGTTTGGTTTACCTGTTGATTGAAATTGAAAAGATTTCGGCTTTTGTACTTGGCCAGATATAGTCCCTACTTCCATTGGTGCCTGCCTGGGTTGTCTCCGTTGCTCTAACTGTCCAAGTGACTTTGCAAATCTAAACGATGGTGCTCTATGTGTTTGCGGTGCAGAAGGTCTCCACTGTGCCTGTTGTGGCCATTGAGCTCCAGTTTGGGGTTGATTTCTGAATGGTGTTTGTGATTACATGGGTTGCCGAAAATGTTGTTGTATTGGCTGATATTGCCGTTGATTTCGATTTGTATTTGCTATATTTTGTATAGCTGGTTTATGTGTGCTAAATGAGTTTTGATGCAAGGGTGCTTGTTGTTTCATTGGTTTAAATTCGATATTATTTATACTATTGGGTTGTTTTGCAAAATAATTAAAATTTTCTTCTTCTAATACATGTGACATTGCGGTTTCGATATTTTCCGGATTTCTAAACCTTACCCTGTGTCCTATATCGAATTGCGCAATCTCCCTTAGATAAGTTTGAAGAACTGTATGGAGTTCCGTCTATTAGCGTCGTTTTCCGTCAATTTTACTTTTGCAAGAACAAAATTTGGGATATTTTTGCATCTAATGCCAAAATTGTAAGCAGTTTCCCACTTTTCCGGTCGCATCTGCATTAAGTCTTGAACTAAACAGTGTTCTGATGTTTGATCGCAAAGGTTTTGTTGCAATAAGCATTTTAAATTGCACCAGGAGTCAATTACCTCCCTGCTACCTACTAGCTGTAGTGCTCTACCTGTTAATTTGGATTGGAAAATTCTAAGGAAAAATCCGTTAACGTTATCTGTCGGATCACGTACGTTTCCGAAAGTTCGTGCGAGATATTCACATGCAGCTATGTACATTGATAAAGTATTAGGGTCCCCCTCGTAAACGGGAATTAAGTCAATGTGGTGTTTCGTGATCTCCGGACGAGCCATTGCGTTACTCGTATATAATAATAATGTTTATAATGCTTAACCTAGCTATTAATTCGTCTAATTCGTTGCCCGATTGCCTATCCGCGTTATCAGAGTTTACTTCCGATTGATCAGTAGCAAAGTTAGATAATTCGCCTTCCGAAATGCTCATTCAAATCGACGATAAAAGAAATGAATCGATAAGGATCGATAAGAATGGGAATTCTGACAATAAAGCAAGCAAATGAAAAAAGAAGAAAAAATGACACAGCAAAATTGCGGTACAGTACATTTGCGTTTCTTCGTTTTGGTTTCGTGTTGCTTTCAGTCTTCTGTTTCTTGTTTCCACCAATTTGAGATGGCTCGATTCGATGTGCAGAATCTTGATTCGGTATGCTGCACCTCTTCGCCTTTACTTGATGTTGGAAAAGTTGATCCACTCGCGTAAATGTTCTTTTGCGTAGGAATCCCGTACAAATCGTTGAAACGAACCGAAATTTGAAAAATTTGGTTCTATTTTCGTCACGTTTATCCTACTGGCTGCGCCAGTTATCTATTTTATTCCTCACTAATGATTTTTAAAAAGCAAAAAATAAAATATAACAATTTTATTTGTTACAAAAGAACGTGCGAAATGTGTTACAGTTCATTACCGAATGTCATTACAACGTACGATTACAAATTATATATGTTGCATAAAATTAATTAAGGTTTTCTCGGACTTCTGATAAAACTGCCCATGCTGTCGTCTGCGACGCGCATTCCGAGCTCGTGACTCACGTATAAATAAAAGTAACGTCTATTTTATTGATACAAAATGAAAACTACGAAATGCGTTTATATTTTATTAAGTTAGTCATTAATATAAAAACAAACAAAATAACATAATACAATACTTTTTAAAATAAAATAAAACAATAATGCAAATATTTTAAATATAATGAAAAAAATAAAACAGTAGTCCAAGTGTTTTAAATTTAAATTAATTTCAAGTATTCATTTATTACAATCATCACTTGTGACAAAATGGCTGGAATTTTCATCATTTATTGTGATCATTTGTTTAGGTGTCAGTATCTCAAACATGTTTTCGTGCTCATATTAAGTTCTAATTGTATTTTTGATATGAGTTACACACTTTGTTCAAGCGTTTTGTGAAGATTGAGCCAATGATTTGCTCTATACAGTGACAATTTTTTCTTCTCTGTATCTATCCCTATCCATGTATTTACTGTATTGCCCTTGATCATACGCTTATATCATTTCGATAACATTGATATGGAGGCAGATTAAACATTTTATAACCTTTTTTTGCAATAGTTCTTCACCTTTATAACATTTACATGGATTAAACTGTTTCACTAATTTCAATAAACGTATTTTTATCCTTTAAATATTAGAATATCTTGTTTCGATCAAGATAATTTAGGTTTTTTTTGTAGAAGACCAGATTGATATAGAGCATTAAAGTATTGTCAAAAATGGGTTTTCTAATTATGAAAGTAATGTCTGCAAGAAAATACTAATGAAGAATTTAGCGCACAACCAAAGGTTGGTCCTACGTACACTGTCAAGAAATATTATCTCCAGCAAAGAAGTTTCTAAATTTCCTATATATCTCTTTAGAAATAGCTTAAAAAACTTTATATATTCATTATATTCAACTGCTTGAAAGTACTTTTGGATTTCTCCCAGATGGTGCACAAAGCCAATGTAAAATCTCATTTGCGCTGTGCGCCATCTAGCAAATGCCCAGAGCTACTTGCTAACGATTGAATAACAATAACGAATGTATAAACAAAGATAATAGTTATAATTTACAGTAAGGGGTGCGTTCGAAAGATTGATGTGTCGATGTGACAGTGCGCTCGTGACGTTCGAAAAATATGGTCATACAAAGAGTACACTTCATCAAATGGATCTTTAGACCACGTCATTGTTTGATGGCATAAGCAAAGATCGCTGGTTAATCTAGCTATCCTTGTTTAATCTCGATATCGAATATTTACGCGTGGAAGATAAGTATGTTCAATGACGTGCCTCTAAAGATCCATTTGAGGAATAGTAGTACACCACTCTGTTCAATAATTGAAGATATTTATTCCAGGATGCACTTTTTTGTAAACAACTTTTGTTATGTTAGTCTGTACATATAGTTAAGTTGTGTCGTATACTCGAGGTGGACTGGGTAGTCCCTGTACGACCTTCCAACAATAAACAAGTATCTCCGTAACCGCTGTTTAATTAATACTTATTTAGTATTTACAATATATCTCAAGTTTGAACTTAGTGGTCCTTTTTTTTCGGGCAAGATCGCATATCGCAAAGGAGCTAATTATTATTCTTTTCTTTTACTTAATGTGCATATTTTATATATTCGTCTAAAACTTTTTATAGGAAAGTAATGGATATGGCATAAGTATGTGTTCACATTCATTAATTGTGTAAATATCTAATTAGAAGATAGCAACGTTGTTGTTGAAAACAATAGTTTATTTGCAAGACAACACTAGTATTGCATTGCAAGAGTAACCTATGGCAAATTAATTTTTTGATAAATGAAATTTTTGTTTCTCCAACGTTAAATTTAATTAATTATCTTTTTAAGTCAGTAATTTATTCGTTTTAAAACTATGCCAATGTGAATTCATTTATAGATGGAAAATTGAAAAAGCATAGACAAGAAATGTTATTCTAGATTTAATACTCTTCATCCAATATATAACTTTCATCTATGGTTATTAGCAAGTTCTCAGGCAAACGTCTCGTATTTAATAAAGCTGCGATAATTTTCTTTTTATGGGTAAACAGTATCTTAAACCACAACCAAGCTGATTTGGAAAAAGTACTTAATATGGATAAATAACATTTTAATCACAAGCAGATAGCAACTGAAGTAACCTAACTAACAAATATTTATTGTGAGAATTCTCGCGTTTTCGCCGCTTTCATATGTTTGCGCTAGTGTTTGAAGTTTCTCTCACGCTGTCCTCAGACCGAGGTTGCATTCGCTTTTATTTTCGAACGCACTCCAAGGGTGAATAAGAGGGAAGATTACGGCATACTTTTCCCCTTATACAAAACGGCCGGGCGATGCGTTCCGAAGGGTATTCAGATCCTTCCTTGCTCAGCTTCCAACAAGTTCGTAAAGAATCTCTATTTACAGTAAAACTAAATTTATATGGTATAATTTTTTACGGCTAGAATTGGATACAAATATCTATTTCAAAGTTTTAACGTGTAATATAACTTACAATGATTATATAGCTATTGCAATCGGAAATAATCTACACCTATAAATGGTTAACAGATAAATAAATAAGGGCTGAGGGGTTGAACACCTGTTCGAATGCGTCCCTTGACAATAATCAGCTATTTGGTGTAAGCGGGGAGAAGCGCGCTATATAATCTTCGTTTACCATCCGGATAGTTTTTTTCTGAAGTTGTACTATTCTATTTTTTATTTTTAGAAATCGTTTACAGTTCATACTAGTCAGCGTTGTTAGATGTGGGGAATACTTGCGAGCCGAATCAGCTGTGACACTGCACCATTGAAATACGAACGTTTTCAATGAATTCAAATTATTTATTACTTACACATATTTAATTTGGCTAATTAGTACAATAATGAGACAGAAATTACATACATGTTTCGTGTTCTATATTACCATGAATTACAAATTATATAAATTAACCAAAGATGTTCTGGACGAAGCTAGTACTCCGTTTTCTCGAAATCATCGTTGGCTGGAGATACATATTTTAAATAAAACATCTTTCTTCTTAGACAAAATGAGAAGGCATGACTACATTCAGATAGGCGTTACAAAACCATAGGTTCATTTCGCAATTATGTCCATAACCATCGGGAAAAAACAAGAAACTCCAGTATAAAAACAATTCTTTATTAAAAGTATTTACATTATTATAAACACATGAAGTAGATGTAATTTGTATTATAAAATTTGAATTAATAAAAATAATATTTGTACTTCTG
Organism: Trypoxylus dichotomus; assembly: GCA_023509865.1. Taxonomy (NCBI): domain Eukaryota; kingdom Metazoa; phylum Arthropoda; class Insecta; order Coleoptera; family Scarabaeidae; genus Trypoxylus; species Trypoxylus dichotomus. The sequence continues at coordinate 36,718,511 of CM042074.1, read as the reverse complement.
GTAATACTACTATGTTCATGTATTTATAATACATTTGCCCAGATCGAAAACATGAAGATTTAATAGACAATATTTCACAGAAATCACAGAGAGGATTCATTTTTAACACTCTCAAGTTGGATTGCACACATCTGTTTTTCAACTCAGTACGTAAATAAATAAAAAGGCAACAAAAAATATCACTACAGAAACTGTAAACGGGTGCGGATCGGTATTTCCGTCTTCATCTCCTTTTTTTTCTAGATGTATATTCCTCTTCCATGGGTCTCTTTCTCGGTCTACCTACATGGTAAAAAAAAATGTGAAGGTAACAAAAAAGAAATAAACTGAAATCGTAATGGTAAAACAAAATATACATATAAAGGATGTAGGGTATATTTCTATACAGCCTGATACGAAAATGATCATAGCAACAGTTAGTTTAAAATAAAACAGTGTGCGTCTTTTTATTTAGATGCAAGCTGTATAAAAATTTAAAGACACAACGTACCTCGTCGCCTATGAGGAGGAATATAGCCGTCCACTATTATCCTATGACCTGCAAAGTACCAATAATATATTCTCTTACACAAACCAAAGAGGGAACGTGAAACTCACCTTGTATATATGTCGAATGTATATTTTCGTGCAAGTCACCGTAAGAGGACGAGCCTTAAAAAAAGCAATAAATTAATGAAATGCATACATACGACAAACTAGCAATAAGAAAATAAATAAAAATCACCAACACATCCAGAAATCTTGAAAAACAGATGTTATATATCCATTAATAAGTAGACACCAACTGTATCTTGGCATAATACAATTACAAAAAAAAGCATGCACGATATGATTTACAGAAAATTATTCTCTACAGGCATGAACATTCTTCTTGAAAACGTTTTCTTTTTCCCCTGCGATTGATAACAAGATACGTTGAGAAAAGTGTGACCAGTCAATTAAAAAAATTGAAAGAAAATGAATGAATGATTACACATCAGCATGCATTAAGTAATGACTATTTTTGACATTTTATTCTCTTTTATCTTTCTTCTTTCTCTTCTTAAGTGGCTTCAATCTTCGATGTGCTGCATTTCTTCTTAAATCCCGATTTAATCTCTGTTACTATACAATGCTACCAGTGTGTATTATTGTTGCTGGTATGTGATTGAAGATTTTTTGTATACGAACAAAGAAATACGCATACTTTATAAAATTACAGTCCTTTGGTTAAAGATGTATTTTTATGATTTATAATAACAATGATCAATACGAAAAAAATGCTAATCAATGCATTAATGTCTGAAGTACCAATCAAAATGAAATATATATTTTTAGTAAAGTAATAAAACTTCCCTTTTATCACTGTTTAAATGCTACTTCAATTTTGACTTAGATTAAAATGTGAGAATGCAGGATTGTTACCATAAGGAAAAGTACTTTCATTCGGAAGATGAGATCCAAACGGTGTGGTAAGTAGAGAAATTGATGGGTGAGATGGATCACAGGAATAAACTTGAATCATTTGATAATTTATAGTTGAATTATGAAAAGTATTGGGCTCATCGTTAACAATTGGATTTGTTTCTGGATTTCTTTCAGTATAATCAAGTGCTAAAGGAGGCATTTCTTTACGTTCCGCTGCCGTTCTAAACGATGTAGAACAAGTAATATCAGCAATGCTTAACATACGACAGGATGGATAGCTAGGTTCCTTATTATTAGAAACAGGGCTTTCTTCGTTTGTAAAATTAAATCGTCTTTTTTTTAGCGGTAGTTTTGTTTCCTGTCCACAATACAATTCAGACCTCTCTGTTCCTGTTGCTTCTCTTAGAGTTTGTAGTAATTTACGAAGGTCTTTGTTTGTGATTGGCACGCAATATCCTTCAAGATTTTTTTTGGGGGTAGTTTTTCCTTCAACTTCTACGTCCTCAGCTTTTGTTTGTAGAGAGTTAGAATCACCTGTATTCGGGTAAGCACTATTACGTTTCCGAGACACTTTATTTATGGGTTTATTTTCCATTCCTCTTTCACATAATTTGTTCATTTTACTTAAAAATTGCACATTGCTATGTGTATTGTGGTTAATAGGTGTTGGTGGTAACTGTACATCTTCGCAGTGTCCATGTGTAACTAATTCTGTCGCAGTTTGTACATTACTTTCAGTTTCAAATCCTAGTGGAGTTACAATATTGTATTCTAAATTTGGATATTGCTTTAACAAGATGTTTAGTTGATTTTCAGTTAATGTCCCAGACCATGCTACGTCTCCTGTTAAATAAGTAACCGTATCGTTTTCATTAATAACGGAACAAGGGTCCAATTTTGATCCAGATAGAATGTTGCTATTTAAACAATCATTTTGAATATTTTCACTGAACGGAAGAGGGTTTAAAATAGGTTCTTTAAAGTATATACTTTTGTGATCATGCTCTTCTTTATAATCGTTAGGTTTATAAAGATTTAAGTCTATAAGATGATTCAGATTTTCTAGTTCTGAGTTAGTTGCTCTGTTAGTGAATGAAATATCGTTTGAACTATCTGTTACAATGTGCGTTTCAATATTTTCTTTATGAACATAGGCACTAACACTGTCTTCCTCTGTTAATAACTGTGTATTATTATCGTGTTCAGACACTAATTTCGAGCAATAAAAATCTGAATTATTTGCGAGCAATGTGCGACGATCGGGATACATATCTCCAACTATATAATTTTTATTTTGTAGGGCTTTATTAACGCTGTGCTGAAGTTGTTCAGTATCAGATGGAAATTTTGACAAATAAAATAATTCAGAATTAGAATGTAGAATATCTTGCGCAGTGGGTGTTTTATTGTTTACGCAGCTTAATATGTCGTCAATTGCGTTAACCACCTCTAGGTTTTCCCTTTCTTCACCTGAATTAAACCCTCCGTTAGTGAATGGATGGCCATTTGAACTATCTGGTACAACGTGCACTTCGGTATTTGCTTTAGTGTTGAATTTGGGTGAAAATTTGGGGGAATTGGAAAATTCAGAAGCGGAAAGTGGAATATTTACTATGGGAATACTGTTGTTTAGGATGCCTGGCATACTGCCATCCAAATTAACTACCTCTATCTCCTCATTTTCTTGTTCTGAATCAATCACTTCATTAGTGAATAAATGATTATTTGAGCTATCTGTTGCAATGCTGACTTCAATATTTTGTTTAGTGTTGAATTTAGGGGAAAATCTTGGAGAATTTGAAAATTCAGAATTGGAAAGTGGAATATCTACAGCGGGAATTCTATTACTTATGAGGTCTGGTATACTGTCATCCAATTTAACTACCTCTACATGCTCATTTTCTTGTTCCGAATCGATGATTCCGTTAGTGTTGAATTTGGGTGAAAATTTCGGGGAATTGGAAAATTCAGACTTGGAAGGTAGAATATTTGCAGGGTGAGTTCCATTGTTTATGAGGCCTGGCATGTCGTCATATGAATTAACTACTTCAATATCCTCATGCTCTTGTACTGAATCGACCACTCCGTTAGTGAATAAATGATCGTTGGAGCTATCTGTGACAATGCGCACTTCAGTATTTTCTTTAGTGTTGAATTTGGGTGAGAATTTTGGGGAATTATAAAATTCAGTATTGGAGGATGGAATGTGTGCAGTGGGAGTTCCTTTGTTTATGAAGCCTGGCGTATCCTCATACGAATCAACTACTTCTATATCGTAATTTTCTTCTTCGGAATCGATTACTCCGTTAGAGAATAGATGATCGTTGGAGCTATTTCTTAAAATGCACACTTCAGTATTTTCTTTAGTGTTGAATTTGGATGAAAATTTAGGGGAATTGGAAAATTCAGTATTGGAAGTTGGAATATTTACAGTGGGAGTTACGTTGGTCATAGGACCTCGTGTATCATCATACGAATTAACTACTTCTGTATGGTCATTTCCCTCTTCTGAATCGATCCCTCTGTTAGTGAATAAATGATCGACGGAACTATCTATTAAAATGCGCACTTGAATGTTTTCTTTACTGTTGAATTTGGGTGAAAATTGTGGGGAAGTGGAAAACACAGTCTTGGAAGATGGAATATAAGCAGTAGGAGTTTCGTTGTTTATCAGACTTGACGTATCCTCATACGAATTAACTACTTCTACTTCCTCATCTTGTTCCGAACCAATCACTCCATTAGTGATTAAATGGTCGTTAGGACTATCTATTACAATTCGCACTGCAGTATTTCGTTTAGTATTAAATTGGGCTGAAAATTTTGGGGACCCGGAAAATTCATACTTAGAAAGTGGAATATCTGCACTGGGAGTTCCATTGTCTATGGGTCCCGGCATATCATCATAGGCATTAACTATTTCTTCGTTCTCATTTTCTTGTTTTGAATCGATCACTCTGCTAGTCAGTATATGATCATTTGTACTATCTGTTAGAATGTCCATTTCAGTTTTTTCTTTAATGTTGAATTTGGGTGGATATTTTGGGGAAGTGACAAATTCAGAATTGGAAAGGGGAATATCTACAGTGGGAGTTTTGTTGAGAATTTTATTGTCTATAAGGTCTGGGATATCGTCATACGAATTAACCGCTTTTATGACCTTACTTTCTTGTTCTGAATTAACCGATCCATTAGTAAGCGAATAATCGTTTGAACTATTTGTTACAATGCGTTCTTCAGTGTTTTCTCTAGTATCGAATTTGGGTGAAAATGCTAAGGAGTTAAAAAGTGGAATATCTGTAGTAGTAGTAGTAGTAGTAGTTCTGTTAGTTTTGTTTTTGTGATCTCGTTTATCATACGAGCTAACCATCTTCTTCCTTTTTCGTTTTGACTTAATTATTCCGTTAATGAAAGAAAGACCGCTTGCTTTAGTATTGATTTTGATTGAACATTTTAGGGAATCGGAAGGTTTGAAATTAGAAGGTGGAATATCTTGTGCAGTAGGGGTTTCGTTGTTTATAGGATGTGGTATATTACCACTGAGCACCTTATCGTGTTCAGAATCATATTCTAGCATACCTTTTATCCGAATGTCGTTCATGGTTGCTGCGGCATAATTTTCAGTTAAACTGCAATCAATCTTCTTGCGTATGCATGTTTTCATTGTATTATGATTACCGGTCATAGATTTGTTTGCTAAATCAAGAAGTATATTTGCTATATCACTGGGAGTGAGTTTACGCACCACCAACTGAAGTTCTTCATTCAATTTCCTATCGGTGGGATCTACATAACACTTGATCCCGTCACGAATTATATAATCACCATTGTGCTTCTTATCTTTCGATTTGCTGTTATTAGAAGATATATAACGTGTATCGACGACGTCACTAAAAGTAACACTAGATTTTTTTGGAATAGATTTGCTATCACTTATAACATCATGATTTTTGTCGAATATGAATTCATCGCGCATATAGTTTTTTAAATCAGTAGGATCAATTTTATTATAAGCGGGAGACTCCGTATCACTTGTTTCTTCCGGTGCAGAATCGAATGAACTGCAAAAAGGAAAATTTCTATCGCTAACAGGACCTGACATTACACCATCAAATTCCTTATCAACATTCATGTCCGTTTTCAAGTAATCAACCATTGCATCAGACGTATATAACACTTTTTGCGGTTTGTATTTTTCGCCCTTGTTTAACCTGTTTGGGTATTCCCTTTCAGATCTCTTCTTATTTCTGGACTTCTTCTTGATTCGATCTCGTTTTTTCGAGTTCGCACTTTTCTTTTTTGAGATATCTGTAAATGTAGTACGACTATTATTGAATGTGCCGTATTCCTTTTCAATTTGACATTCATCACATTCTGTACATATTTCAGTATTTGATTTATAGTAATAATATTGATCCTCATCATTGTGACCATTAAAATCTAAAGTAGTGGGTGGTGGAAGAACAATCGTTTCTTTTACATCCACTTCAGAAATAGAAGTTACATTATCTTGTTCTGGGTCAGTATAGTTATCAAAATCTATCGCACCTCCTTCTTCACTAAGTTGTGTATCCATATCAGAATAGATTGTTGAGTTTTCTGAATATAAACCGTTGTTTATTGAACTTTCTTCACTACTAAAATACTTATTTCCACAGGTAGTCAAATAGTTGTTAAAGCTACATTCTCTTTCTGGAACTGACCTTTCTTTAGGATGTTTACCAAAGTCCTTCAAATGTAGTGGATTTTCATCAGATCTTGTAGAGGGTGTTATTACTCCAAGCTTACGTATCGTATTTGACTTAGTTTTTGCTTGTCGTACTTTACTATTTGGAACTAACGTATTTGACTGTTTTTGCGTTTTCAACAAGGGCATTGCAGAAATATTTATTAGATCCTCACCGCATTGACTCATTGCAGCGGACTCTATCTTAGGCTCGTCTGTGCAAGTTGAAGAATTGATGGACGTAAGATGTGACATAGTAGATATTGGTTTTATCGATATTGTAGTCAACTCCTCGCCAAAAGTCGGATTCTTGAACATACAAATAGAATGTGCTATTGATCCATTAAAACTTGAAGAAATGGTATCTGTTGACGGTAATGTATCCTGTGATGTTGTTTCGACGTCATCCGGCAAATTAGTGTTAAGTTCAGGGTAAGAAGACTCCACTGCCAACGATACTGACGTGAATGTCGATTTTTCACCGTACCTGTTTTGGGTACTCTCGGAGACTGTATCCGTAATAGCTGACAATGTGTAAGAAGTACTTGCTTTAGCGTCAGACATGAAATTCTGTAGCGTTGAGGATGGCATTAAAGAAATTGGAGAAGCACAAGATTTGGGTAATGTCACCGACACTTCATTTTTTGATACACAGGTAGTATTTGATTCAGTTATTGGATTTGCAGAGATATCAAATGCCATTTCAGATTCTTGTCTAGATGGAACATCACATTCCTTTTGCGAATTCTCCAGTATTGTCATAGAATCCATATTTGTTTCGTCAGAAGTGTCTGTAGGGGTTTCTGTTTGTCTCGAATCGAATAAAGATGCTGCATCAATAGCTAAAGGAATTTCAGAATTTTGATTTGATGTACTTTGAGAATTGTTATCTTCGTCTAACTTTAAATTCAACATCGACAACATTGTATTTTCGGATATACTTTGTGTCCTTTCCACATCTTGACAAGGTGCTATAATACCGAATAAAGGAGACGTTTCTACTTTTGATGTCGGCAGATTCGCAGTGAGAGCTTTCGAAAATCCATTATTTTCTTCGGGAAAAATTTTATTTGTTTGATCAGTCAATGTACAGTCTGTTACTATTTCCCCGCTAAAATTATTGTGTTCTTTATCAGGCGAATGTAACGACGGTGGTGATTGCAATGAAGTGTTATCTTCAAATGTAGGTCCATTTATTGAAGATGTTTCTGAGAGAGCAGGTGATGTAGATAGTGTAGATAGCGTCAACGTTGATGGCGCTCTATTATCACAAGATTCTGTTGTCATTGCTGTGCATACAGATATGCCACTAGATGAGGATGGTAGGGAGTCCTCGTCAGAAACCAAAATTACTGTGTCAATCTCAGCCTTCTTTTTGCTCTTAGTAGCAGGAGGTCTCGCCTGTAACGGAATTAGCAATTTATGTATATATTAATAACTATAAATAGCACTTGAACACTAACTTTGTATGTCATCACCATATCGTCTTCTACCTCAATAACTAAAACACCTTCCTTTTCCTCTTTAATGTCTAGTCCACTGTCACTAGTATGATTTTCAGACAGCGGAGATGTAGGATAGTTATAAAAGGTATTAAAAAAACCATCATGTCCCTGTAAAAAGTATTTATCATGTAGCAAAGATTTATGTCAAATGTTTGATGGTATACTGCATATAGGAATTACTATCGTTTCTGGAACATATGTAAATTAATATTGGTTTGAAATGAATTGACTGTACAGTTGTTGGTAGTTAAATTAGGTCTATTAAAAAAATATGGGTATTCGGTGTAGAAAACAATTTTTCGTGCGCTACTTTATTAACTACTATTAACTATTAACGTAAATATTGTGACGTTGCTAGGGTTTTGGGCCTGTCTCCATTTTATAAAGAACTCTTCCTACTGATTTTCTACATCCTAACTTTCTTACTATCTACGTAATTTTCTAACGACACAACAAATACTACTCGTACAATTTGTTTTTCCTTCTTCCAATGGTCGTCTGCCCATTTTCGCGACGCCACAGATAGGAAATGCATAACACACTACTCTTGATCAAATGCAACATCTAAATAAGCAACAATATACATACAGATTGCTTGGTATGTACTGTGATCTTTTGCTTTAATTGTAGCAGTTACTATCTTAAGCATGCTTTCTAATGACATTTTTACTACCAATATTTTTTCTTCGCTGCTTTCCTATACATCATTAATATGTTTCATTAATTCCTGTATACTGGTATATTCTCTTACGATACCGTGTTCTTTTAGAACATTTTATACATTTTCTATTGGATTTAGCCCCCAAGAATTTCGGCGCTGACATATCAAATTTTTAGAGTTTAGATAATTTTTAAAGGATTGCGTCCTATAGCATTGTTGGCCATAAAGTTGTATGGGCTGTTGCTTCATTTAACCCTTCAATAATAGTAGTAGTAAATCTTTTAAAATGTTTTTGTATTTATTTTGGTCCATGATTTACAAAATACAGCAAGACTCGATCTTGTATTGTAATGCATCAGAAAGATATGCTTTACTGTTTTTACGACAGTGTTCTTTATTTTCTTTTAATATAGACTGTTTGTTACCTATTTTCGACTTCCTAGTAACGTTGAGAAAATAAAAAAATCAAAAATTTTGAAAAACTACATTTATAAAGTTGTCACGAAACAACACAGCATGAAAAGCATAATTTAATTTCCCAACACATTAAAAATACGTTACCCTCACTGTATGATAGACGAAGATAGAGTAATTTACAAATCTATGAGTACTTACTTACCTGCCTTCCGTAAATGGGTCAAGCAATACAATAATTCCTAATAATAAATCGGCATAATTAAGATATATATAATAATTACAGAAAACCAAGTATAACTTATCCACGCAAAAGGATTAAAAGTATTCATTTAGAACAAAATCTCCTAAATCAAATTCTCTGTTATTCGAAGCGGTCCTAATTTAATGACCAACGACTGTAATAGGTCCTTTAATTATATGCGCCATTAGATCGTAAAATTCTTAGTTAGACTTTTAAATTTCTATTTTTATATATAGTAAATTCTAATGGATCAAAAGAAACAAACAATGTAAATAAAAAATGAACTAGAAAACAGTAGGAAGTTATTTTATAGATATATTTGTAATTAAAAGGGTTAAACAGCACGGCCGATTAAACATTTCTAATGAACTAATAATCAAGTACATAAAAAATATAAAATGTTACTTACGTAGCTTGTATCAAAGTTAGCAATTAATCTCGCTTTCTCATTATCTTGATTTTTTAGATACTCAAAGTAAGCCTGTATTGCAGGTGCCATGCAATCTAACAAATGTGTTAATGCTTCAGGAACTGACTTGCAAGATGATAACACTGTTTTCATTATTGGGTTTCTTTCCAGAAAATCCTTCGTTTTATCAAATTTTTTAAAAACAAACTCTTTTAACATTTTTCTTTCTTCCGGCTTTGCAATTTGTTTATATCTTTCAAAAGCTAAGTAGTACCGACAAAAAACTTCGTCTGACAAAGGTTCAGATGGTGTAGTCATTAAGAAATGGCTAAAATTTTAAATATTCACAATACCGCTATACAGTACATGGGAAGAAGTTATCTTATACTTACCAATACACTCGTCGCATCACCGTTTGGCAAGCTAGACTATACTTGTATTTCATTTTCAAAAGAACATGTATAATGTATCGCAATTTATGATGTAAATAAATGCCAAGCACTTTACATAGTCTTTTTATCACAAAGAGGTTATACTTTTTATTTTCTCTTTGTTTTGATAAACTATATACTAGGTCTAGTTCCAAATTGCAGTAATATACTAGAATGTCTTCCATTCGAGTAAAATAATTTGTATCAATTACAGCATCTCCAACAGCTTTATAATACAAATAGAAATGCCTTATGTGCAAAAGTAACTTGCTCTTTAATACAGCCTTGTCCTTATACCTTATATTTTTCTCTTTTAATAAACTAAAATGTAATATTAATGTGATTAGTAAGATTCTCAAATGTGCCAAACCTACAGGGGTGTAGACAGGGGTGTGAACATTGAACGACCTGAAATGATATCTGCAAACTGATGTTCTTTACATGATTGTTAATTTCTCCCCTCTTAGTAATGTGCTAAGTACTTTAATTTCTACGGGATATGGTATTACCGAAATATCACCTGCCTCTCTACATGTCCGTGGTCTGGCACATGCTTTGCGAATCTTACTGATTCGTTAAATATCTAAAAGCGTTATAGCGAGGAGCAGAAATCAATATAACGTCATATTATTCTATGATATAGTAATTTGAAGGTTTTAAAATTAAGTTGTGAAACTGTACTTGATGTGATCAGATTCAACTTCGTAATTAAATGGCTATGTGTCTGGTAAACTAGTTCATAAAACCACGATATTTACTAAAACGTAACTACATGTTTTCTCGAACAATAATCCGTTTACTTTGCCGGTACATTTCGAATTTGGGATGATAGATTTTTCATTTGAGCACGGTTAAGGTGCTCTACAACGATCAAAATTTCAGATCCAATGAAGATGGGGGACGCCGCAATAGACTTTCGTCGTGCTCTATTTTTCTAATGGTTTGTTCTTTCATTTTAACAACTGTTTGATGATAATCGAAGGTGTTTTGTACTACGGTCATAATAGAATGAGCATTTAAATTCTAACAAAATATTTTAAAGAGAAGTGCATTTATTTATGTAACAATCCTATAAGCATGCACATAATTTACTATTCAATTATATCACCTTATGTCTATTATTACTCTTTTCTTTTGTGTGCGCATGTATAATCAATCGTGTATGAATAAATATTCTTTTTGTAATTGTTTTGTTTAATATTTTGAACGAAGCGTTAAATTTTGCATGAAATACGAAGCGTCCATGCTATTATGACTGGTAGTACATATTTACTTTAGCAACTTTTATGAAAATTTTAACCGTAAACACTTCATCAATGATTATTTATTCCAATTTCTTCTTAATTATAACAAGTGCTGAGTATGCTGTAGGTAACAACGACCTCGTGGAAAACCACGTAGATGAATTCACTTGGCGACTTTACCGGACTAGTTTTGATCGATTCAGTAAACACACGGCCATATTTATACAGAATAATCAAGTAAGTCATCTGCTTTGAATGTATATATCGCATATTTATTTATATTACAGGGGCTGGTAGTTCAGTGCCTTGCGTGCTTGGCCATCAGTTTCGGAGTTCTAGATTCGAACCTCAGCGCTGTTTCTCAATATTGAGGTTTTTCGGTGGTTTTGCTCGCTCCTTGGAGAATGCTGGACGAATTACAGCCGTAGGCGTAATAATGACTCATGACCGGTCGATGTCCCCTGTAATTGGGCAAAGCTGTTGGAAGATGAAGGTATTTCAGACTTCTTCAAGCACAGTCAAAATCAAATTGAACTGTTGGATTTTCAAATATAGGAAGCTGAAAGAAAACTGTTCGAAAAGCCATAGCCTTTATCGCTAATTACTAAGCGAATCACCTATGGCATTTGCGAAAATTATTTGATACTCTCCACAAAAACGTTCGTGCTTTAACTGTATTAGGACAACCTCCGACTAATTAGGATACTCCTGTGAAGGAAGCAAAGACATGACGACATCTAAACTTCTACAAATCTAAAGTTTTTGATCTAGTGTTAGATGCTAACTTTATGAGATACTATGCCTAGACCAAATAAAGTTACTAAGAATGACCCTATTATACAAAAGATTAAACTAGGGTGAATCATATCTTTTTCAAACCACGATAATACTAAATAATCATATGAATTTACCCTCTAGCAAGCCATGAAATTATTTCTTCAAAATATCTTGTTAGTAGTGACTAGTTATTTGACAGTTGCAAATAAAATACATTTGTTATGTGTACTGTACTAGTTTATTGGCTGTCACTAACGCAGCAGAATAAGTCAGTTTACACGTATTTCTACCAACTTAAGTTTAAAGAAAAAAAATTCATGGATTGCTAGATTAAATTATGCTAACTTTAATTGATCGTATTAGCAACTGTAATTTAGCTATTTCAAATACAGATTTGCATATTACGATTGCAAGGACTGTGTGGATGTACAATTCACAGGTATAGCAGTAAACTCCACTCACACAAATTTATTAATTATGCGGAACACAGCGTTTCGAGAGCACGTGGGCTGCCATTGTCAATCGGTAACACGGTTGACAATGAGAGCCCACGTGCTTTCGAAACGCTGCGTTCCGCATAATTAATAAATTTGTGTGAGTGGAGTTTACTGCTATACTTGTGAACAGATTTGCATAATCTAGCTTACGCCTTTTGAGAACTTGAAGAAATATCTGATCGAAAACATTACACTGTAGAAGAAACAGAATGCGTACACTTTCGCATATATTCAAATGTGATATACCGTTAAGTATGGTACAACTTCAGGATTGTTCCTAGCTTATCGTGCCCTTTATCAACTAGCTGTAGAGCGTAGAAAACTACATCCTAACGTGTCTAACGCAATCAAAAATGATTTCTGCATAAACGACCAAATGCAGGCGCAGAAACGACATTAGGGGCGTTGCAATTGAAACATGAAATTGCAGGCATCTTTGTAGGTGTACAACAGTATTCAAATTATCGGGAGCTATTGGCAAATCAAGATTTTGAAGCATCACTGGAATATAAGATTTTGGATAAAGAAAATATTAAGCATTTGAGTCTACTATGGAATCTCACAGTTCACAGCTTATCATATTCAGTGAATGCAGAAAGTAAACAACTGCAACAATAGTGTCTAAGATATTGGAACAACTTGAATTGGTAAGTCCTACTACAATTCAAGCTAAATCTATTTTACAACGCTTCTGGCAAGCACAAGTTACCTGGGATAAATCAATACCTTTCGAATTACGCACCTTGTCGCTGAAACTCTACGATTTTTTTACCAAATGTGAATAGTATACGAATTCCACATCAAATAACCATCCTGAATTATATAGATATATAGCACACGTCTTTTGTGATGTTTCTAGATTGTCTTATATTTGAGTTACAAGTTCTAATGGCCAACATTATTCTAGATTGCTTTCTGTTGTTGCTGTTCAAATAATGACGTTTAAGCGACTTCTTAATGTCAACATGACATGCAGTTCGATTCGCGGTTTTATTAGATTCTATACGTACTATATACAGCTTTTTATAAGCAATCCTTTGCTTTAATACCCAGTCAACAATGTTTAAATCTCGCGGACAATTTAAGTTGGAATTTCCAGCAATCAATGTCATATTGATTTTTTTTTATAGCAATACGTGCAAATATGGACTTTACTACCGAAACTACAAACTTAAATATCTGCGAGATTTAAAAATGGTTGATTGGGTAGTTTCATTATTCGTTAGAATCGTTTTAACTCAAGTATTTTAAATGCACATAACAAAGCAAACTCAGTAAGGATATAAAAAGATACAAGGATTTATTATTATTATATATTAATATTTAAATATATTTCTCAGCACGATCTTTACCCCATCCCACTTACCCAAACACATTAGTTCTATTCTAATCAAGAAGTAATACTATTTCGCAGCAATATCATTTTCAAATGCACAATTACTAAACTTTAATACTTCTGTTGTATTTTCAAGAAATGTACAGAACAGTTATATTGATTTCTGCTTCATCAAATACAGTAAAACTTGTCTACTTTGAACACCCGTTCAGTGGAAACAAATATAATATGATCAAATTTTTAGAATGGTTGTAGCTAAATTTACGCACATCTTTACATCTCTCAATATACAATTTATACAGCTTAATTACATACACATACAGATGCCGCAATGATATCTGGCGAATGGAAAGGATGTGCACGAAACAATTGCTTGTTTATTTAATTCGCGACCCACAAGCGTAACAACATGTTTTTGGTGAGTGCTAGAAAATAATAAATAATCAAACGAAAAGTACTGTTATAATGTATAGTTATACTAAGAAATAAAAATGAGCCAGATATACCTTCACGTAGTGAGGCGGGAGAGTTTGAGACAACCGGAATTTCAATGGAGAGAATAGTTAAGGAACGAAACCAAAGGAAAAGAGAAGATATATACTAAAACCTATAACAAAGGACAACGCCGTGAAATTTACAGAAATGGAACATGGAATTAAAACAACAAGAGATTGGAGACAACATTTCGATTATGTAATAAAAATAGAAAAAGATATTACTTATTGACGAACATGTGCGGGGGATGATTAATGAGAATTTATCTATGCTAGGAGGTAGCTCCGAGTTGGAGGTTTGGATAGGAATGAAAAGAAAAGTATGACGTTGATTGTTGTAAGTGTTGTAAGAGCCGTGAGTCAATATTCAATATCAAATGTTTTTGCTTTAGTAAAGGAAGATAGAGGAACATTTAGGCATACCGAAGGTAATGAGCTGCAGAATTTTATAGAAAATTCTGACTGCCCAGTAAAGGATAAGGATTACGTTCCCGAATTGGAATCTTCAGATGAAGACTCGATTAAAGCTATGTCTTTAAATAATTGCAGTTGAATTTCCGTATTCATGTAATTCTACCTTACATTGCATTATACTACATTTTTTCTTTTTTAGGGGTAGTTGCTGACGAGTCTTCTGTACACGATAATAACATCATAACCAAACTTGATAAAAAAAGAAGTCGTTGAAAAAAAAGTAATCCAGGACAACGGGAGAAAAATCTAATGAAGCGTTAAAAAGTCGAACTAAAAGCACCTAAATTAGTTGACTTCTCAAAATATCGTAATAGGTAATAGAATATACATTACAGAATAAAAGAGGGATGTTTTCCAGAAATGACGACCTTAGTAATAAAACGAAGCCAGAAGGTACGCAGAATGTAGAAGATCAAAACGTGTTTATCGAAACTAAGAATTGTTAAAATGTTTTTGCTTTATAAAGACCTGTCAGGAAAATCGTTCAAATCCAGTATCGTCAATAACTTAGAAGAAAATATTTTGTACCAAATACAATAGCTCATTTTTGGAACCACTAAAGAACAAGTGCCAAATGCCCACGCAAAGATTTGAGAAGAAAAAAAAAGAACTATAAGCTGATTTACAGGCGCGTTGTGAGGAAAAAAGGCTGTTATGTTGATGTTTTGACCTGCAGTTACAATCTTACAATTTATGAAATGGCTCCTCCCAATCCTGCATTTTACTATATTGAGACAGGGTTAAATGGAAAAACTAGTTTGGAAAGTGGTATGTGTTTATATAATTATTTAAGCCAACGATCGATTGAAGTTACCGAACTATTACTATTTTTGGGCACACACAGTGGTCAAACTAGAAATTAAAATATTCGTGCCTTGCTGCTGCATTTAGTATGAAATAACCATCATTTACAAATAATACAACAAATTATTGACAAGTGGCCATAGCTATATGGAAATTAACAATATGCATGACTGGTTGATCGTTTTTCGCATGGCGAAAACATCTACAAACAACTCAAATGAAGTCTTACTAAATTAAAATATAAACATTTTTGTAGATTTAGAGATTTTAGATTATCTAAACTACTCATAAGAAACAAAATCAAGAACACACATACAAAAGATTTACTGATTTAAAGTGTCTTAGATACTTAAAATGTATGTATATATACGATCGTAGCTCAAATTACATGGAAATAAATGTTTTGGGTAGAAGATGACCTATAAATGTAAAAGAACTTGAAACTACAAAAGCTCACCAAAAACATAAGACTAATTTCAGTTAAGAAAAAAGGCAAGATTTGTTAAAACTGTGTTAAAGCAACACTATTCCTGAACAGTACCACTACTACTATACAAAGCATTATCAACCAGTAAAGAGGCAAAAGATTTAGTACTGGGGTTCAGAGCAGAAGATTCTAGTCTTCATCAGTTTGTATTAGAAGAGTCAGCTGACCTAAAGTAGTAAATTTATACCTACAAAAAGGCGAAAAGTCGTTTTTTTTCTCTTAAATAAATACAAGTTCAATATTCTTCTTTCACTGTTTCGCACAGAAATATAATTACCTTCCCATTATTTCATAAAAAAAAGGTCTTGTCTTTCGACTTTGATTTTTCCTATTATAGTCAAAATTAAAGCTCCAATATCTTAAAAGTAAGTATCTGGTATTATCATGCCAACAATATACGTATACAATATAATAAGCTCATTTACACAACAAAGATTATATAATAATAGTCTGTACTTGAATAGAAAATACTTCATATAATTAAAACAACCCAAACTAATCTAAAATTGTTTGCATTTGCTATTGAATAGAACCTTTAGGTAATGTATTCAAATATATATTATATATAGTCAGTCTCACTCGTGTTCGTACACTACCAGCTATTACAGAAAAACGTAAATATATTATTTCTCAAAAAAAAGATATTAACTCTTAGATATTTAAGATTAATTCTTAGAATTAACTTTGTACAACATCTATCTCGTAGTCTTTTAGTTAAAATAAAACAAGTTCAAAAATATGTAAAAAATTCAAGTCACACTGGTATTCGTACAGTATCATGAACTAACATTAGAGTAATGCTCTATTTTATTTTTAAGGTCGGTTTTGTTGGTTATATGCTGTTTGGGAATCCGATTCTTTAAATCTGCCCACAAATTCTCGATTGGATAAATATTCGGAGATTGTGGGAATGTATCCATGACCATAGGGCAGTTGTAGAAGAGCTAAGTCTTAATTAGCTAGGCCTTATGCGTTGGGTCGTTATTTTGGTAAAAAGTAAAACTATCCGCTATACCCAAACCCGTCGCACATTCCTTCAAATTCCTCTTTAGGATATTGATGTACATCATTTTGTCCATATTTCCATCAATAAAATGGAAATTTCCAGCCCCAGCCGCAGAAAAACACCCTCACAACATTATCGATCCGCTACCATATTTTACAGATGTGTGTAGATGTTTATTCTCCAGGCTAGTGTTGGGTTTCTGCCATACCATTCGCCTGCCATCTGACTGAAATATATTAATATTAGTTTCATGATTGGATGGGATTCCTTTGCATAATCTCGGACGAACTTTCATCGTTTGCGTCTCTTAGCTTCACTGATAAAGCGTTTTACTCGCGCTACATATCCTTTGCATACATGGTTTCTTATTGCCCTCCGAATTGTTCAGGGACTAACTATTTTTCCTGTTTCGTTTCTTATTTGCGCTGTTATTTTAGGAGAGGAAATTTTTGAATTTAGTGTCACTTTTCTTAAAATATTTCTGTTCGGATTGTTGGTTTTAAACCTTTTTTTTTATTATGTACCCAATTATGAACCGACTTCTATTGGCAAGTTCACCAATTTCATTAAAACATTTACCTTTCGCGTAATGAGAAATAATTATTTTTCGAATTGACTGGATTAATACTGATGCACTTTATTATATTTCGTTCAAATGCACATGCGATCGGTAATTCCCTTATTTTATTTACTATTGGACTAATAAAGATGTGCTAATGCTCTTGAATTATTAACAAAGCGGTAGCTGTACGAATATGAGTATACAATGAATTTGTACATTTTGCTATTTTTATTCAATTTATTGGGAAACTATAAAACAAAGAACTGTATCTAATACATAGATACCTAATGCACGTCACATTGGTTAGCTTGCAATGGGAATTAAATATTACTATAACATTACGTGTTATTCAACGTTTCCATCTATTAGCTGTCAGCGTACGAATACGGGTGAGACTGGCTATATTTATAAGATAAGCGTCCAGCAGAAGTTTCTTCGTTTTTTGTGAAAATTTGGTGATATAAAAAACACAAAGATAATTAATATTCAAGACACAATCCATTATGATCGATAGTTCTCTGCCATTATCTGGTAAGGTTTTCGAATCCACACCTGTGCCATTCCACTGATTTAGAGGTGAAGAATTCGCGGCATCCTTCTTTTACATCCACAACGTGGGTAAAAATACATCCAGTGAGAAAGTTTGTCACTGATCTAAACAAGTGGTCATCAGATGGAACTAAGTCCCCGAGAAGTAAGCCAGATGTGCTAGCAACCCCATCCCCTCAAATTCTTCCAGTTTCTGGAGAGTTCTTAGGGCAGAATTATCTTCTATTATCTTGATGGAACAGCGCGCAGTTTCTGTGATGTTAATGCATGCATGGTATCTTTTTCTTAAAATGAAATATGTCCAGATCTTCAATCATTTGATAATTTCTTCAGTTCGTGTTTTCCGAGGTTTTTGATCTTTTGACTTATCCTGAATGGATTCCCTACTTCATTTGAAGCACTTGTACCAACTTGAAAAGAAGACCGACAATTTTTCCCATATACTGCCTCCATTTTATCGCGGTAGAAATTTTAAGACACTTGTGTTCAAGTTTCAAATCGCTCCTTTTCGCTTCTTTAAACTGAAATGGAAATGACAACTGTTGATAGGTTGGAACAGAGTGGAGATGAAAACTTGACGTAAGAAAATTGCCGCGTAGGATATCATTTTCATATGATGATTGCTCGCAATATAGTCTGCAGTTTAATGTCCTACCTTCTGGTACCAATTCAAAGTGTATTACGCTTTCATAATTCTACCAAAGACGCAGTATCACCACTAGTTCTGCAGATTGGCCATGGATTAACCACCAATTTCATTCGTTTGGATTGCAAAGATAGATCTACTTTCCATAGCACGATACAATTCGTCAATAGAAATAAAAATCCTGCGGATTAGCAAGAAGTCTATTTACGTTTTCTCTGTTTATGAAGTTGACGATCCATTGTTCACCACGAAGGGCCAAGTTCCTGTGACAATTGCGGAGTACTGGAAGTCGGAGTGGTCTCAATTCTTTCGGGGTGTCGTTCCTCTGGAAAATCTGTTTGTCCACCCCTAGGTGTTCATACCAGTTTTGCGCAATGCAATTTGAGATAACATCTTGATCTTCAATTTCACGGAGAATATGAGCGCATCAATTGTGCTTCTACTTAATTTCTAGTAATGACAAAATTGCCAAAATCTCTTTATTTGTATTGCGCATTTTGGGTACACAAAAAGAACACAATATATCAATAAAATTTCACGACAACAGATACACACACAACAATGATCCTTGATGTAGCAGTAATTAACTGTTTTGGTGGTTTTACGAATCCAAAATGTATCAATCCAAAAAACAAAAAACCTTTGCTGCACCTTTAATACTTGGAAGATAGACAATTTAAATACGGAATTGAAATATGTGAATTGAGAATTAAATAAAGAGAAATTAGTTTTATCACTAGCCAATTACGCTAGGAGGTTGCCACCCATTCTGTTCACCAATTTTCGCTGCGTGACCTGTACATATATGCGCACTATATATAATCAAATAGAATTTTGCAGTAGACAGAGAAATGTATTATTGCTCACGAAATCAAATCAATGATAACGCCTTTAATCCAAACTATTTTAAACATAATTCATGCGTATTTCGTCAATCCAACCGAAAAATTGTAAAGTTTATAACGAAATTTTACTTTTTGCAGTTTTAACTTACACTACATTGAATGTAACTAGTACTGTAAGGTAATCTGAACAAATTACTAATCTTATTAAATCTTTATAATTGTCCTGATGTTCTGTATTGTATTAGTAGATGAATAAGCCGTTTACGAACTTACTACATGACAATATCGTTCCAACCTAGACCATCAGTTTAAAATAACCTGTCCAATTTTAATATTAACGTAATGTTTCTATAAATTACTCAAAAAAGTAAGTGTCCAATTCTAAAGATTAAAAATCGTAAAAAATCAAACGTATAGTATGACAGTATAAAATGCTATGGAAATTGAAAGTGTTCAAAATAGAAAAGTTAACTGATCATATTGAAAATATACCTATTATTATTATTATATGTCAACATCATCTCATCAACTAATTTTTCATCATCTCGTTGTGTACTTAAATTAATTCTTTTACTAATATCCTGATGCCATCTTTCAATCGTGCATTTGTATTCTAGTTTAGCTTCTACAAATAGTATCTCGTTAATAAATATTTTTAAAATGATTTTATTTCATTCCAAACTTACCTAAATCAGCGATACAGTCAAAACCCTCTTCGGACTTCACTGGCACATTTTCTAATATAATATCCATTTCTGTATGTATTTTATATAAGTTATTCTAAAATGCAATAACGCATAACTGTCAACAATCGCTCATGTGCGATATCAGATCAATACCTGACAATCTTATCTATAGAGAAAATTCAGACAATAGAGTATTTTTCTTCTAACTTTGATTAAATTCGAGCCATTAATATATATTTTAAGTAAATTATTTAAATCTCTTTTAGCAATAAAGGAACCAGATAAAAGCACATAACAAATATGGCGTTTTCTTAGTACATTAGAACTCACAACAATAACACAGATTAACAGCGATTTACACTAATCACACAATATTAACTTCATCATTATTATACATAATATAGAATATGTTTATAGTTTTTATTATTTTTTGAATAAAATTTTGGGAATTAGACTATTATTTCACATAATATACTGCTAATGGCGTCGGCCGCGACAGTTTATTAAAGTTCTCGGCAGAAAAATAATCTGGGAGTAGTATCAGAAGAGAGGGAGAACAAGTCGATTGCTGATTGGTTCCTGTATTTCCTGCGCACATTGCGTGTTTTTTGCCGCAATTCATAGAAGATCCTCGTCTTAAGAGGTAACATAAGAAAGTTTAGAATACACTTTATATTTCAAAGTAAATTCAGTTATCTTTACTTATTCTGGGGAGTACTTTTAACAGATTAACTGTAATTGCGCTTGTATACGACTCTAATAATACTTATTTTAAGTCAGCACAAAGAACGACCATGTTGTAAATTTATTTGACATACCGCCCTAATGATCACGTATAAATTTAGCAAAAAATGTTTAGTGCCACTATGGAAACATGTTTTGCAACTTGACAACAAAAAAGTATGTAAAAGGTGTGGATAAATGTAATCACAACATAAAGATAATCAGTAAGTTCACTATGTCGCCGCATTTTAAACCATTCAGCTGAGAGTTACGAAATGACAATCGTTTGGCTATTAAATATATTTGCCAGTGTGACTTGCAGGCATCCTGGATCCTTTGTGCTGTGATAGAACTTCCACTTCTTTATTGGAGAGGTGTAGCTATATGCTTCTGCCACGTCATCAATGCATACGCATGAGCATACCTTATACGAATTGTAAGGGTTTATTTCCATAATATAATCAATGATTAAATCGAATGTAGCTTCGTATAGTTTATCTTTAGACACACGTCATCATTTTTTATCCGTCTGATTAAAATCAATAATCCCAGTAAGTTAAAATGTCGTATAAATATTATACAGATCGTATGCAGCGCATTTGCTTTAAGTTATAGCATTAGAGCTTCGATTTAGTTAAAATACAAGTTTAGTTGCATGTTTACGAGGGCCACCTGAAATGCTTCCGGAATTGACAAGAAAAACCCCGTGTTGGTGTGGTTTTTTAGTTTTATTTTTCGATGTAGTCTCGAAGATTAATACACTTTTTCAAACGCTGTTCCAGTTTCTTCAAGCCATCGAAAAAGTAGGATGTTTCGAGGTCTGCAAAATAGCCATCTGTAGCGGCGATAACCTCCTCATTTGAGGCAAACCTCTTTCCTCCCAGTGATTTTTCAGGTTTGGGAATAGGAAAAAGTCGCGGGCAGCTAGTTCCATTGAATATGGTGGATGCGAGACTAATTCGTAGGGCAACTAATTCAATTTGGACGCGACGATGCGGGATGAACGAGCCGGTGTATTGTCGTGGCGGAAAAGCACTTTTCCGCTGTAAACATGGCTGTTTCTCCTTGAAACTGCATCAAATCGGGTCAATAAATCGCTGTAGTATTGCCCCGTGATCGTTCTTCCCTTATGCAGATAGTTGATGAGGATCACACCTTGAGAATCCCAAAAATTGGTCGTCATGACCTTTCCGGCCGATAGAACGGCCTTTGCTTTCTTCGAAGCAAATCCGCCTGGAAAAGTCTACTGCTTCGACAGTTCCTTGGTCTCCGGTATGTACTGGTGGATCCAAGTCTCATCCACGGTCTAACAAAATATTTCGAATTCTCGCGGCCGTTTTCCCAGCCATCCAGAAATGTTTTATCACTGCTCGATTTGCCACATAAAACACACTCTTACACAATAACTATTGTCAGTAGACATCTGAAATGTTGACAGTTGCCATAAAAAAGGTTGCCCTTCCTGACCAATGAATCCACTTCAACCTTCGTGCGCCATCTCTTGCCGATTCCGGAAACATTTCAGGTCGTCTTCGTATATGATACTTAGCAGATACTGTCTAATATGAAGTAGGAAACATAACATTTATGAAAGCTTAAAAACAAGATTGCATTATATTTATTTACCTTTAATATAGCAAGAATTTCTAGATATGAGTTTTAATAACTCTATAATATGATTGTCAAAACAAATCATTTAATATATGTACTCACATAAATCCAAGTATAACAAGCAATGTTCAAAGTCACAGTTTTAAGATATACAGATATAATCTGAGTCGTTATAATACGCATGTGCGTCTCCGATTATTCTTTCTCTTGGCAGTATCCCGTACAATCAGACCATCGATACTTTTTCTTTCCACAGCGTATTATTAAATACAAATAAATGTTAATTTGATAATTAAAGTCAACAAAAATCAATTGTATTAGGTATAGATATGCATAACTGTTTTCGTGTTGTGTCAATAATTAATTATCTTAAAAATTACACGATACTCACCAAAAATTAAATATGCAATCGTGCCAGTTGTTTTTATACAGACAAATATTAAGGAATACACGAAAGCAGTAATATAAACAAAAGACGAAAATGACAATCAAGTGACAGCCACTATTACTACCTATTACCCACTGTTGTTATCAATTCAACAAGAAATTCCTCCGAACTAGGGAATTCTATGAGACTGGCATATTTTACTTGAAATAGATCCCCTTGTATGACATTGTCAATATTACACTTCCCCGTGAAAATTACCATATACTCTACAATTGTTTTATTCATATCTAAAGTTGCGGGCCAGGTTCGTATTGAGTAAGCATAGACTTATATAAGGCGAGCATACAATTATTAAGTATGACCGACCTGCGAAAGGGAAAAATAAAACCATTGCGAAAGTTTATTGATATATTTCTCGATTTATATTATGATGGTGCTAAGATATACTGTAAGGTTTTGGTGCGCTGGGAGAAACGCTACTGCAAAAATCATATTAAGATAACATGCCACCTAAAACGCAATTTATGTTTGATTGATTAACTGTTAATGATAATCGCCTGATCTCAAACTTCATCTATTCAATAAGCACCCGTTTCATGATTTCTAGTACAAATACAATCCTAACTACCAACAATCCGCGTATTACATATATCCGTAGATGTCGAGCATTCAGTCCCTACATATAAGAATATCTATTCAACACAACGTACGTTACTCTCCGAGACAAATGTAGACTCACGCCATGCTGCAGACTTTTTACCAGTCTTATTCGCTTTGCCATACGCAGCAACAGCTGCAAATAAGTTAACCATGCTATTTATAAAATATACATGTGCAAGGTCACCCGTTGGGTCGAATACTTACCTTGAGTATACCGTCAAACGGGCGATAAGGATCGTACTACGATCGTGGCGCGCAGGAAAAATATGCCAATTCTATTCATATGTATCCTTACTGGTTATACATTTCTATATAGAGTGACGAGTCTTGTGCATACACAAGTACAACATTTACGTTTTTAAGAGAAAATAAGTTATTTTTAATAAAAAAAAAAAGATAAAAGTTTTAGTAATATGTTTTATTTGGAATTAGGTACAAAATGTAAAACATTCGTTTACTGTATTTTTTGCATAAACACAAAACGGTGATCATATTCTTTTCTAATATTTTGATTTTTAAAAGTATATATTTAAAAATAAATGAAAGTATATCGTGAGTAGTTGATTTACTCGAAGCTAATCGTCAAGAATATAAACTCAGTGCAAATAATTAATTTACAGTTTTCAAAAAGCCCAAATACGTGAAATATTACTATTATAAACTTACCTATTAAACGCAATTCTTACTTTTACAAGTGCTATAGCTCCCAATAATGGATCACACAAACGATTACCATACATATAGTAACGACGCTCATGGACATTTTTGTATTATTTTTATAATTTTGAAATCCATATGATTGATAGAAAAAATTACTCAAATAACTTAAAGTATACGTTGTCCATTTTAAATATTTTTGCTTTATGATTGCCACATTATATTATAAATTCATACAAGATACTCTTGGTTGTTCCACTAAAATGATATTGGTACAAACACGTATGGGTATTAGAAGACTAAATACTACTCCATCTATAATTGGTTTCACGAAACGAACGTAGATCTATTCTATAATAAAATCGATAAGCATTGCGTTTGATATGATGTAAATGCGCATGTCTCCAGGTTTCCAAACATCGTGACGACAATTTATTAATTGTAGAGACGCATTCTTCTTGGTCTGGAGTAGGAGTAATTTATAAAATAAATCAAAATCTACCAGCAGGTGTATATTTCACCATATTGGAAAACATAATTTCTATATCAGAAGGACGAGATACTCACTTATTAATAGTCCATGCAAATAATAAGCTGAAATATTTGGCCAAAAGGGTTAACAATTGATCTACTCTAACCACTGACCCTAACCCTATAAAAATCTTTAAGTATACGTTAAAAAACGTAAATTAAACCCTTTAATATTCGAGAATTATGAGACGAGATGCTAAATACTTGGAGATCTGTTCCATTATAGAGATGTCCCAGAGAGAAGTTTAATGGATTTGTGCCATCCCGAATGCATGCAGCAAGTCACAGAGTAAAATACTAATTGAGAATTATTTTTGCACAAAAAGTTCGTTTAATAATTATTGTATGAAAATCTATCGTTGCTTTCATTTTGTAGACCATTTGGTATTTGCAATATAAGAAAATGACTTAATCATGTTTCGTTAAAAATAAACCATTGTTGTACTTAAAATATTTTAATTTTAAAAAAGGAAGAAGACTAGTATTCAATACTAATCACATAAAAAATTAACTTGTGCAGATAAAACTATTTTGAAATAATACAGATAAATATAAGAAATTAATTTAAAAATGTGTATAATATATTAAAAATCAAAGTGAATTATGTCATTGTGCCAAAAACTGGATTGTGTCTACAAATACTGGGACCATATTCTTCATAAGCGGCCTTTGTATGACAAACTTGATAAAATTCCGGCTGTGAATAGTAAATAACGTTTATTTATACATGAATGCTTAAAAAAACTAATGTACTTACAGTTGATGCTAACATGCTACCGCCAAACCAAACGGCGTACCTTTGCATATGATGTGTTACTACGTTAACATTAATTGGTTTTGGCTAAAATCAAAAAAGCATTCAATTTAAATCGCAACCAAATCCAAAAATCACCTTTATGCGGCCACCCCCTAAACTTTCACTAAGCTTCAGCCTAGCGTCTACAGTTCTCTTTAGATCCCTCTGCAATCTTCTATCAAAGTCTTTGAACATAGTAGATCCTCCAGACAAAACAATATTGTTGTACAAAGGCCGACGAACGTCGATAGGGCAATTCTGAATAACGTCATCGACAATTTCAGAGAGAGGGATAGTAAAATCTGGATTCGAAAATTCTGGATGAAAGAATATTTCAGGTCCCAGAAATCTTTCGTAACCGACGTCTACTGTGAAAGGTTGCTTCGTTATAGAATTCATTCCTTCATATTTCTTAATGCATTTTGCCGGATCTGCATCGTACTTTGCGAATTCCTTGGCTATATCTGGACAAATGTAACAGTATCGTTCTTTAATGGCTTTCGCCGTTTCCAAAGATTGTTCTGGGGGTATACCAATTTCCCGTTCACGAAGAAGAGACTGAATAAAATAAGTAATATTTCTACCAGCTATCGGAATGTGTTTGATACAGCTACCAATCACGTAGCCTTCCGCCTGCAATGCGAAAATGAAAACAATTAAACCAAAACATAAACGTATAATTAACGCTATATAAAAAGAGCGATTATAGACAATTGTAGTGTTTGCTAACACGCTGACAAGAATTTTCTATGAAATCTAATAAAAAAGTCATATTACTATTTATAATAATGTTACGTTCTAAACGGTTCTCAATATATCAGATCACACGATACTGTATAAATAAAAATAATTTATTTGAAAAACTAAACTGAAACAATAATGATAGTAATCTACGAACTATTAGAAAAAACTCTGACGCAAATGACAATAATTCATCTCTATCGGAATATTTATCTTCACTCTGTATTTATCTTGCGACACTTTCTGCCAACAACTGGTCTCTTCTAGGCGCGCGCCGTGTTTATAGCCAGCAGCAAATGTTCTTGAAATTTCCAGCACATCCCGGGAATACTCTCGCGCTCCTCGAGTTTCTAGCGCTCGCAACAATAACGTAAATGTCATTTTGAAAAATAATACATGACCAAGTGACAAAATTGGATGCTACGATTTTATTGTGCAGTATCTACACAAATGGAGATCTAACAACGAACTAGGTAATAGATAAACATATATTTTCGTAGATGTAGTAAATTCGAAAACCTCGACAAATATTCTCAGAAAATGTATTCCAAAACAATCGAACTTCAACCTTGCTGTCATAATGCAAAGGCTGCTAGAGCTCAGTTAAATTCGGATGGTACTTGGTCAGAAGATGGTTTGAACATTAGAAAGAAATGGTAATATAAAACGAGAAAAGCACTAGCTAGGTGGTATTGTATAAAATAGGGCTTAAAAACAGAATGTCAAACTGAGTAAACAGTTTTGACAAGTTGGGCATTAAACTTCCGATTGGACAATGAAAAATTCAATTTAATTTCCATGATTATCGCGCAAATACTGCAGCAAATTAGACGTGCATAATTGTCATACTTTCTCGGTTCAATATATACAGTATATATTACATAATAATTTTCAGTCAATACTAAAAACTTATGATGTCATTTTGACCAAAGTCCGTTCCCGATTTTGGATGCGTTTGAAAAATTTATATTTTTTCCATTTTAGCGATAGTTTCAAATATGATTTCTCTATAAACATAAATTGCACCCAGTAGTGCGTTTATTATTTCTCTTGATAAAAAGAAGGTTCTAGCGTCATTTTTTCAATATAATGAAGGACTATTTAACACATTTTTTTTTTGTATTAGGGATAGCTTCCTATAAATGAATATTTGTTTGCGATCTGTGAGCTGACATTGCGAATTTGCTTTCTTAACTGTGTCTTTAAGTCAGCCACTTCACAAAGAACATGAATTATTGTCTTCTTGATGGTACTAACATCTAAGAGAATTTTGATGATTAATTCATTTTCATATCAATTTATGTTCTAATGATATCGTTGACGTGCGGCTCGACAAAGATGGAGACTTTCATGCTAGACATAAAATTCCAAGTCCTCAATAAATACACTACTCAAACTTTTATTTGTAATATAAAATATATTATTGTTCCTTCTCAAATATGTTAGAATACCAGAAAAAAATTTTCGCGAGGTAATCATTTGAAGATTTTTACCTTTTTAAAATTCTCTTCTCAAATGTTTTAAGAAGTTTTTAAAGTCTCTCAAATATTTGTTGAATCTATATAGCGACAATTTTGCTAATGGCATTATTATAATTATGTAGATCAGAAGTGGTTAACTCAAAAGCTTTCTATATCTTTACATATAATTTCTTTTTGTTAGGATACAAACACATTTAAAATTTGCGTAATGATATATCTACATCAAAGATGGTAAACATACCAGTCTGCCTTCTAACACAGCCGACGTCATTGAAGCCTTTGAGGGGAAAAAATGACTATAAAAATAAGTGTGATTAAAAAAAGATGAATACCATAAACATTATATCAACGATATGACAAACGTATAAATTTCGAAATACTTGGACAAACTTCATTTCATATATTAAGCAGTAACTAACATAAGTTATGTATGCTAGGTTTAGTGTATTTATTTAATGATCTCATTAATCTCTTGTTAATAGTATTATCAAGAACAAGTTTTAAATTTTCCATATCTATATTTAGTTATAACATAAATCCAAAGCATTAAAATAGTAGTCATAACACTATATTAACCGCAAATTTTGATCTCACTTAAACCTCTCTATCTTTAATCATTTCCAATGATAAGCACACCATCTGGGAGATCATTTCCATCTAACATGCCTGTTATTGTCTTCAAAGGTGGATGCGATAAGGATGACTAGTTAATACGTTGCAAACTTTTGAACAAATGTAGACAACTTCTCATTGAAAATTTAATCGTTAACAAAAAGGAGTTTACAATATATGAGACAATAATCTTTACCCCATCTAGCCTTAAAGATACTAAGAAATAAACATAGATTTTGTAGTTACTCTGGTACTGTTTCATTTCTATATTCTACAACTGTTACAGCTACAGTGTCAGTTTTAAAAACTATTTGCAAAAAAAAAAGCTATCTGCAAATACTAAATAAAGGTGTAATATATACTTTACTTACAACAGGAATTACATGAGTAACACCATCACCACTATCTATAACAATACCGGTCAGTGTTCTTTCTTCAATAAGACGTGAGACCCAACTGGCTGCTAAAGCTAGAACAGCCTGAACAGCAATATATAAGCCAGGAACATTAAAAGACTCAAACATTATTTCTGCGGTATATTCACGATTTTCCGGTGTATTAAGAGGCGGTTCAGTAAGAAGAAAATAATGGTCCTCTGGTTCAGCTCGTAAATATTTAAAGATACATTGTTCTAAGAACCTTTCCATTAAATCCCAATCTTCAACTAGTCCATGTCTAACAGGATACTATAAAAGATTTCAATTTTTGGATTTGCTTATCAGCTAAAGTAAACACTAACTTTTACTGCGTAACCAGTAGCTTCAAAAGCTTCATCACCAATATAGAAATCTAAATCCTCGACTCCCTTGCACAATCTACGACTAGATTGGTCACCTACTTTGGCAGTTTCTTTTATACCTATAGCCGATGGTATGATAAATTGAGGCTCTTTATTAGCCGCAAAACCTAACTTGGTGTATCTAAAAGAATTACATTATCGCAAGAAGATACTTGAATCGTTATTGGTTATGTTTTCTTACCCAGTTCCAACATCAATAACACAAGCCGGTAATCTTGAATTCATTTTCAAGAATAATAGAATAGTATTTCTGACTACACTACTGATTTTTCCCTATAAAAATACAACGAATTACCACACCTACTAAATAATGACAAATTTTATCATCAACTAACCGCACCTCCCCGTTTATTTCATGAATACATATGCGCGCCAAATTCAAATATATTTCTTTCAATTTTTCATTCATATTCAAGTAAGAGTTATACTTTTACGGAGAGTTTAGATGAATTTAACATTTTCTAAAATTTAGATTGTTGAAAAGTAGTAACTATTACTGGGGTTACTTTTATGATCAACGGATAAGTTGGTACCACATAGTTTTTCAATTTTGTTTCCCTTTTCCAAATAATGCGTTTTTTTTTAAAGTATATTTATTGACCGTTCTAAAATTGTCTAATCCTGACGTTACAGATGTCATATCTTACATGTGTTAGCTTGAGCAAAATTGGCGAATGTGACCTTTGTTGTCGGAACAACCACCTTAATTCGTCCGCGAAATTTAAGAATGTCTGCTTTGGAATATTTTCTCCCACCCAAAACGTATCGATTTTCACTTCCCTTTGCAGCGATAAATTTGGTTTTCGTTACACTGGAGAACATTGGGACATATTTAAAATCAAATCTGGAATGTGAATAACAAGCAAAAAATGGTTGCAGAAACTCCGTGAAGGATAACTACGCCAGCATGAATCAAAATTACTAAAATTCGAAGCACTCACCAGAAGTTAGCCGCCAATAAACATGAGATGCTATAAGGAGCTGGGGAGCCAGCTTCAATCAAGGCTTCTATTAGCAATGAAGACTCTGCATTAAGGGTAGAATATTCCAGAGGATGGTTTGGTATGATCCTCCGAGACAGAACAATCAGTATAAATGTGTAAACAAACCATTTTAAATTCAAACATTCGATAAAGCAGTCATCCAAAGGATACAGTTGTATGGCGAGCAATTTAAACTTTTGGACCTACGCATGATTGTAATAAATGATGGGTATTGAGATCAATACAGTTTTATGGTGTTTGCTAAAGTCTATTGGAAAGACATTATCGGTATCTAACAGAATTTTTATGTGTGCAGAATAGTGAAAGTGAAGGGGATACATACATCATTTTTCAAAATTGAAAAGACTCGAAAGCGAACTGAGAAATATAGTGACGTATAAGGTTACGTAGTGATGTCCTATGTATCTTCATAAAACATTAAAATATCCTTCGTTTTCATTATTTCAAGCAAAAGTACAACCAAACCAATCATACACAATACATAAAACTTTTTTTTACGTTACGGTTGGTGATCTTGATTTATGTGCAAAATTTCAATCTTTGTATGTATTTTACAGAAAACGCTTTGTATTTACAGACATTTATAACTTGTTTACAAATATTAACATGTATAAACTTATTTGTGGATATAAATGAAAGAATCTTTTGTGTTTATCATGTGCAATTTGGACAATACATATGTAAAATACTTGTGACGTTATTACGCAATGTTTAGAGGTAGACTTCCATGAGTGTCATTTTTATTATCTACTTGGTTGCTAACATGAGATTGCCAGGTTATGGGAATTTCTATTACTAAAAACTTTTATTTGATTTCAAATAATTTATGCAGTGTAAAGTATGTAGACCTACAGTAAAAGCGAGATTCTCATAATCTCTTCATAGTTTCTGAATTGCAACCGGTAGGTTACTGCTTCTTCCAACGGTAACTATGAAAAGAGTGCAATTATGCTTCAATTTTATTGTAGATTTACTGAATGTAGGCAACATAAATAAAATTTACATATTTAACTATATAAGTTATTTTCGTATCCGCTGAAGGTACATCAGATAGACATATGAGTAATACACATATAATGGGAATTATATTCGCAGGATATTTCACAGGTATAGCAGTAAACTCCACTCACACAAATTAATTAATTACTGACTGAAACAGTCGGTAACACGGTTGACAATGGGAGCCCACGTGCTCTCGAAACGCTGCGTTCCGCATAATTAATTAATTTGTGTGAGTGGAGTTTACTGCTATACCTGTGAATTGTACATCCACACAGTCCTTGCAATCGTCATTCGCAGGATATTTGTTCGTAGATTAGCTGTATACGAAATGGATATGAAATCAGTGACTAAAATAACATGTTTTCAAATAAATTTTACCTCAAAGTAGCCTTTGAAATTATAATTATGTCTTAGCTTGTTACTGAAACTTTTAATACAAATTTTGTTGATATAAACTATATATTTGACTGTTAAATCATAAAAGGGAAATTTTTAATTGAATGAAATACTTTTATTTGCAACAAACAAGTAACAATACGATACAAGCATGAATAATTGTGTTGTATTACTAAAAATCATTTTAAAACAATTTTAAATTACAATATAATTTCAACAAGTTCCTGTTAACTATGCGTCTGAATGAATACCCTGTCAAATTGACAACTAATGCAACTGAAAATAGTGCAGGTTACGACAAAAAGTTGTTATTGGAATGGACTACTAGAGATAAAATTTACTTGAACACTTTTTACATAAGCAAACATTCCTTTAATTTATTAATCATTCGGAAACTGTGAAATGAGAAATTAGTGATTTCGATATTCCTTTTGCTTTTCCTTTTGTGCGTGGTTCAAACGGAATCCAGTTTGCAGAATCCAAATTATTTGCTTGTAAACCATACATTATTTCTTGTAGTGCAATATGTCGCCTGTCCCAGAAAATGATTGGTATAAGACAGAAGAAATAATTTTTCGACAATGTAATATCCTATTTGTTTTGAAAATATATTAACGTGACAATTCTTCCTCGCCGCTACAGCTATAATATGAACACTCAACGATTGCTTTAAAGCTTTTTTCTTTCATTATTTATGACTTATCAACTAAGAAAGAAACAGAGAATAGTGCATTTGTTACTTGTAAAAAACATCATAAGCAGAGACTTTAAAGGATTAGCTTAAATGTAATACAAGTTCTAGTTAGATTGCAACCTTTTGCGACAGTTTGTTTCCTCAAAAACATTCTTTAAATTTTGTAGACGTGGTTCCGTGTTAACTATTACGTTCCAAAAATCGGCTCGAAGATAGGTCTGTAGGAAATAAGATTTTAGTAAATTATAAAACGACTTGACAACGTAGCCCGCTACAAAAAAAAAAAAATTAAAATATGGCTGCATAGGTTTAACAGTTCTGAATACAAATTTTTAAAAATATAAAGGCGTGTCATTAAAAAATGTAACACGAGGCATTCCCTTGCGAAGCATCCTATATACTCAAAAATGATTTTGCAAGGTGAATCTCGTAATCCCATTCAGTATTCATCTAGTCTCCTTCAGTCTCCTTTTATATTTCTAACTGTACAGGAAATATGGAATTTTGCCAGACAATTAGTGCACCAGTATGTATGCATATATTCAACGTTTTCATTACTAATAATTGTAGCTGCACTACTGCAAATATAAATTATGTATTTAAAATTAATACTGAATCGGTAAGGTTTAAATGAAGAAAGTATGCACTTCGTTTCATACTCGTTGTAATTAGAATAACAATAACATTGTTATCCAACGCCTAAATTCACTCCCCACAGAAAGCCCAAGATTCATAGCAACAAAAAGTATCCTCCCATCCATCGTTGCCGAACCGAGAGAGTATGTATGCTGGAACCCACGTCAGAGCAATAGTCCTTGCCAATGGCATCATGAATATAGAATTATATCTAGAGTTGATGCATGGTACAAAAAAAAACGACACGCTTAAGCAGCAGTAGTATTTTTCACCAATTTATGTATACATTTTTTGCAGATCATTTCTCTTCGTTTGCTCATACGGTGAAAGCATAACATCCTGTGATGTACTCCTATCTGAGTCAACACTATCACTTTTGAGATATAAATTTTAAAAAATCTGCGCTGTTTCAGTTCTAAAACTTGTATATCGAAAGTGTACAGGAAATACCAGATCAGCGCAGCGTATTCAAGTTTACTTATAAGTTAAGCGAAGAATAATGACTTGATTAGAGATATATCTGAAATATTTTGATATGTGCATGATAAAACCAAATAGTTTGTAGGCTTCAGCATATACCACTGAGATGTGTGGGCTTGAACGTCATGCCGGAATTAGACACCACCAAAAAATAATAAACTGGATAATAAATCATCACTCGCTGTCTACTTATTAGGCAATGAAGCCATTACTTTGAACAACCGGTACCGGTGATATTGTGTGTGGAAAAGAATTATGACCAGAATCAGTGAGCGGATAACTTCAAGAGTGTACAGGCAAATGCAAAAATATTTCAGCAAACGTACTGATCATGTCTTCGGGATCATCAAATCATTACTAGCATCATGAAGCCTATCAGAGATCCTCGTTGAACGCTGTTTCGCATGGAAGAAATTCCACAGCTGATTTGGAGATCTTGGTACAGAGCCTTCCAGTTTATTCAGGTAGAATTGTGTATTTGAATTTTAATACGATTTCCCATTCCTTTATCATTAGAAAACACATGTTTTTAGTCCTATTCCATCTTTAGCGATAACAGTGTTTTTTTTTTATATTGGCAGTGATCACAGGTGAAAACCAAGGGGAATACCCAAGATTGCGGTTAGGCTTGTAAGGTACATAAAAGTTCAAAATATAGTATAACACTATAGAAAGCGTCAAGTACATCATTGACATCAGTATAATCCAGCAAGAAGATCCAGTCACAGTTGAGGAAATGATCATATAGGGATAAATAATCGACATTGGTGAAATTATATCTAGTTTTTGGTAAATGGAAAACTCTGTAGTGGAGACCAGAGAACTATCAGATTTATTATTATTATTTCACAGTTGGAATCTATATTAATGAAGAACAGATCTAATTTTCTCTCATTAGAATTTACGATGTTGTTATGTTATTTTACATCAAGCGCGTATATGAAATTTTAAAAGACTGTTGTTTTCTTACAGTGCTGGTGAACATGTAAAGACGTATTGAGAAGATTAAATTCGCCTGCTAAAATAAAGAATTGGTTAATAAGTAATGTTTCAAGGGTTGAAATAAATATTACCAAATTTTCGAAGGACACATCAGGGGAAACCAGAGCTACATGAATATATAAAATGGATAATTTGAAAATTAGACAATCTGCTTCAGTTGAAAAAATAAAAGGACGCTAATAAAACATGATTTCCATGGTATACAGTTCGTGAATCTTCTTTCGGATATACTTGCCTATTGTTAACACTAACGATTCGCCTGCTACTGTCGCCGGCATCATCTGAGTTACTATCTATATCAACTTAAATCCTTCCAATTTTTGTGTTCTCCCGGTGCGCTTCTCGCTTTTGATTGGCTGAAACGTCTAGAGTACACTGCTATGCTGTAAACCAAGTGTGGGCAACCTTTGATATGTTACGGGCCAAAGTTTAGTGTGCAAATACGTTCGCGGGCCGCGTTTAAACCCTATATCACTCAATCTTCTTCATTTGGAGTGAGTATGAGTAAGTAGTGTAATTTTTATTTTTTAATTGGGTTTTTCAAAATCTCTCGCGGGCCGGATCCGGTTGTTGCCCACATATGCTGTAAACCATGTACGGCTCAATCGCAGGCCGCCATTCCTATTGACATTGTACCATCCAACCGTATTTTGTGTGTCAGTTCCTTGACTATATGCTGTGACATGGTTGGTTTTTCCTTTTACCAAAACAAGCAAACCATATTATATACACATTGAAGCTCATAAATGATCAATGCGCCTCCCTTCGGTCGCACGGATATTTAGATGGTACCTGAATTCATCCCATATTCGATGAAGAACATGTGCTGTCACTGGGTTCACGTAGCTGCGAGATGGTTTCTTAGGTCCTTAGCCTATTACAGATATAAGTGGTATGGTTTGCACATTAACCAGCGCTACGCACTAAACTGCATTGGGCTACCTTCAAAACTAACTCGAATCGTTGCACGTTAAGCCCGGGGTTTCATCCGTAGACGGAGAGCTAGTTTCATTAACTTATTTATTTCAGCAACGAATGCTCTTCTTTGGTGGAGGATCAATGTTAAACTTACGACGAAATGCACCCTGAACCACAGTCCAACATTCACTTTTACTGAACTTACGAATGCAAAAAACTTACATAATAATAATCTTAGTTACAACTGATACTGTCGTGCGGCACTGGAATGTTGTAACGGCAATATTCGAAACTTTCCAACGTCTCCTTCAAATGTAATTTACAGAATTCAAATACAACGTATAGTGCTGAAAATATAAATAATGAAATTGGGTTCATTTCTTCGAACCATGGCGAATAAATAAACGTGGAACACAAGTGTTGTTGCATGTGGGTTGCATTAAACAGACAAATAAGCAGGAAAGAGCAATCATCTAGTATTTACTATGCTAGCGTCTTAACACTCAGGAAATTGACATATCTTGAAATTATTTTTATACTGCAACAACTATCTGAAACATTCCACTCCACTGCAAGTTAAAAAAGAAACAACTCTTGAAAATCGACCAGTAGATGTAGGGTTGATTCTTGATTCGATATAATACCTTCCTACTACAATTTCAACGCTCAATAAAAACTATAGTAATGCACAACACTACTTTTTGACTATGAAATATTATACCAGAATAAATTATAGTTTTAAAATAATAAGTTAAATATCATGCAACCGTTGCACGTATCTAGGAGACCGTAACAAATGTACCAACACTACAATAAATTGTACTGACCTGTTAATTTGCAGTAATTTATTTACTATCAATCAAATCAGGCGATTAAAAGTCACAGACCAATTTGTAAGCTATTATATTTTTAATACCAAAGTCACATTTATATTTTTCTTTGGTGCACATTTCAAGGTAATAATAATGGTAATTCATGCCTTGATATTCCTGAACAGCTTTTTTCAATTTACAGGGACATCGGCCGATCATGCGTTATTATTACGCCTGCGCCCATGTTTTAAGATGCTCGCTCTCAGCATTCGCCATGCGATTCTGAACTCTGAGAAGCAACAGCCTCGGGATTCGAGGGAATGGGACTCTATACCAATAACCAAGCACACTACGTAATGGGCCATCAGTCTCAATGGTAAATGATAAAATGTAAAAGTAAGTCCTAACATGTTCAACGGTATCGATTCATGACGTATTGCTTACGTAGTCAAAATACGCACATTATTATTTCAAGCATTTGTGGCCATCAAATGATGAATGGGATTACGCCCGACACGAAACTTTTACCGTTTTGGTCGTGAATTGGGCTGTGTCCGATATGTTTATACCTACATAAGCAAATCGTTGTATGAAGACGGTCAAGAGACTATTCTTTTGTGCATTCTCTTGGTATCTTATCTATACAAAGTGTTGAGGAAAGCTTAGTCTAAATAATGATTAAAAACTAATTACTAAAACTAGTTAATCAAAGCCATGTACTAAATCGGTTTCAACCATGGCTCGATGATTAATCATTGATTTAGTTTTAATCTTATCAATCATAATTAACTAGTTAGATTAAAATTGATGTTGAGGTACCACAGCTGTCCGCATCGTGGTAAACAGTCGATAAGTAATAATATATAAAATATTCCGAAACACATACCCTTCTGCGAAACATTATCAACCTGGATTATCTCGATTACATACCTGAAGCAGTTGGTAGGTTTCCAATGGTGTTTGACTGATCGATGCTTGCTGAGATAAAAAAAGATCATTATACAAAAAAAAACCGCGGTGTAATATTTGCATACTTAAAATAATCTTTGAAGTTATGTAAAGTAACTGAACAAACACTGATTACAAATTTTGTTTAATCTAATAAAATCTGCTTCTTTAAGGCACTACTAAACTTTTCTATAATAAGATTTTTTTTTTTGTCACTTGAATTGTAAAATTAGAGTCTTTATTTGTTGAAAGTGTTCAAAATAATAAAACAAGCCTGTAACAATCTTCTCAAGAATTGGCTGTGGTGGTTGAAGGACATGATTACGGCGCCATCAGCATTAGCACTAGGTCTGCTGAGAATTGAAATCTTAATCAAATTACAAACAGTTAGTATAAAAATTAAATCAAACAGGCAATCATTTTTTTGATATTCGTGTTGTGCACTTTTAATGTTTTTTGCAATCAAATTTGTCCCATCGTATATCAAGTCGGCAAATTCTGTTATAAACTTCCATACATTCTCAACGAGCAAACTAACGATTTCTCGTAATTTAGCAATAAAACAACCTTCTTTTGTGATAATTGCTCTATACGCAACTGTCGAGATGTATTAAGACCATTCCCTGTGAATAAACTGTGTATGATATTCCACAGACATGCTCTGAACAAAGTTAACGATGGAGAGATATCTACAATCCTACGTGCCCCCATTATAGCTATAACCATGATGTAGTAGGGCAACAGCGAAGTACTGCTTACGGCGAATAAACTGATAGACTGTTGTAGGGGAATACTGCAGCGAGAAAGAATAATGGGAGACACACATGCGTATTATAACCGTTGACTTTGCTCGGATTATATCTGTATACATACGCGTATCGTGGACACTGGTTTGCCGACATGTTTGGCAGCTCTAGTCATAAGTGAAGTGCATGTTTTCACGGTTGTAGTCTAATGAAATACAGTTCGGTTCAATTCCATTTTGTTCAGGTCTATTCTGCCTTGCTTGATACCGCTCAGATCACCCCCTTTCTTGTATTTTCGGTCAAGCTCGATTTTATCCAAGTTCGTTCGGGCGTATCCCATTCAGTTCGACCCTGTTTTGCAACAATTAAGGTTTTATGATTAATTTAGTAATAGTAGCACATTTTTAAACCATAATTATTTTAACATGACTAAAATTATTATTTTTTAACTAAATCAATCGATTGAAAAATTAATGACACTCAATACTATGATACACAAATCGGTACGCCTAACTAGATACGTATATACATATATTACAACATATTAACTGAGTAAATATGAGTGTAATACGTTCGCTTTCACTATTTACAATGCATTTAAGCCCAAATTTTGCATTGTAATGTGTTTACAAAACATTCTCTTAACAATATATATATAGAATAAAATATTTTTATACTACTTAAGGCTGGTACTTGCATATCTTTTAGGTAGGTAAATGATGATAATTAAAAAGCAAACAACTCACTTTTATTAAATACAAGATAAAGACTCAAGGAAACAGTAAAAAATTATTAAAAATAATGGGTATTAAAAGAAAGAGATCCTTAATTCTGATTACGAATAAAAGATAAATTCTGGAATTACTAAAAAAGTGTTAATACACAACTAAAAATAACATTCTAAAATACGAAGAATCAAAACTAAATTGTACCCAATAATGCAAAAAATTAAATAAGGGGTTCAAACCGACAGTCTCATCTATCATAAAAATTGCGCCTAATGTTGGATAAATAATCCTGCTGATATATTTGTAACTTTGCTCTGAATTGTTCGTTGCAATTCGTCCAAAGTATTTGTTTTTGAGCAGTTGTACTACATATCTTACTTTTTAAATAACTCTAGAAGAAAAAATCATTTGGAGATCGAATGGCTACTTACTAAACGGTTTCGAAATGCACTAATAAACAACTATGTAAGAATAATACAATTTCACCAGCTAACAGATTCGTCTACTTTGTCAAATTGCCATTGACATAAAATTAACCAATAATATTATTACCCAAGGTATAAACCTAAACGTTAAGTTTTTGGTTATTTAAAAACTTTGACACCAACACAGACGATGGGCGCAACGGGTTAGCGGAGGGGAGGAGCATACAT
This sequence comes from Trypoxylus dichotomus, assembly GCA_023509865.1. Classification (NCBI taxonomy): domain Eukaryota; kingdom Metazoa; phylum Arthropoda; class Insecta; order Coleoptera; family Scarabaeidae; genus Trypoxylus; species Trypoxylus dichotomus. The sequence continues at coordinate 36,679,289 of CM042074.1, read as the reverse complement.
AAGGCACCAAATCTACCATGAACCACGGTATCTTTAAGAATGCGAACTGTGGTTGTTCGCAAAAGCACGACGGAACCCAAGAGCTGTTACAACGATAAGCGGCCGTGAAAGACTGAGAAACTATTTATCTTAACACGAGTTATAATATGCCGAGAAGTTATGTGCTAATCAAAGAATACATTCATAATTTGTACTTTCTCTTCTGTTTCATAGATATCCATTTAAAAGAATAGTACTGGGATCCTAAAAATAAGGCTTGTATACAATTAAGGTAACTGAGGGTGTGATGCGATAACCAATACCTAACACCTACAACCTAATGATCACTGAAATGAAATGAGATGAGCTGATGAAATGTAATCGACAACGTTCGATATAACTTCGATTGCCTTACCACTCATTATCGGTACGGTGGTTCAGCGGACTCATCTGCATATACTTAAATGAAACAAATAACTCTGGAGATAAAAAGATAAGGTTTATGACGATATCAGAAATATGGTATAGGTTATCTGCAGAAATATTTAACTGTATGCAGGCGGTACGTCATGAGCTTTAAAACACCTTCTAATGAGGTACACATTTTTCGCTTAAAAAACAATTTCTGTTTCTTATGATATGCATTTTTTTTTAGATTTCACCAGAGTAAGTGAAAAGTACGTACTTACGCTATTCTATCCTTTACTTTTATTCCGTTGCAATCGGGGGAAAACATGTAAATACACTATATTTTTAGAGATTTAGCCAACGCTGAAAATTAGAGAATACAGTAGATTATATTCCTTCTGTATTTATTTACCAACCAAATTTGGAAATAATACGCAGAAATTTGTTTATGATTTTACACTCTTTAAATTACAACGCCAGTAAGGTTTATTACAACTTGTCGGTGTCTAGGAAAGCAAGTTAAATCTATTTCATACTTAAAATATAACGTAGCTTCCAGAACATAAATACTTTTACGACAGGCCTTTTAAATTTCCCTTAATTCAATTTAACATCACTTTAACTAAATTGTATTCAACAATGTCACGCCAGTGTCGTATATAAATTTCCAATTAATACTAAATTCATAAGTAACATTGTGGTAATCTATTTTATTATAACAAATATAAGTCTTAAAATGTGAAGATTTTATATTAGGATATAATCATTTATATATGCATATTAGAAAATAAAAAGGCAACACTTAGGTTAAATAGTTATTGTGCTCGTCCTCTTCATCGGAATCATCATTTTCATCTACATCAGCATCATTTGGTATATCCGGTATTCTTATATTACTTAGTAGATCTCTCATTGCACCAACTAATGAAGCAACGCTCCTTCTTAGATCACCGCCATCATTTATTTCTCCATCTGGTAGAGCCCGTGCCCCATCTTCTTCTCTAGAATATTGATAAAGATACCATATTATTGCCTATAATAACAAGGTTAGTAAAATGTCCCGGAGCTTCGTTGTTTCAGTATTTTTTTTTAATTTGATATAGATTAATGGTTAAAAATAACGCATTTATTATAACATTTCCATGTATTTTTCGCTTTTGGTTTCTTACATGTTTGTTTCTTTTTTTATAGGAGACCCAGTATATTACATTTTTAAATGCAGACCAATAAACTACTTTCAGAAATATAAATGTTTATTTTTATGTATAAAAACGTAATAAAAAATAAAAAACCTGATAACGTAAAATCAAAATATCTTTGAAAGCACGGTGAAATTTGATTGAAACTGCAATAAATATTCAATTTTTAAGAAATCTTATAAATTTATCCTATTCCGGCGTAGATACATGATTATTTCTTTGAACTGTTAGTAAAATATTCACACTGCTTGTCTTCATCAGTTACTGTACTTACTATACTTCGCAAAATGGCTCGTACTTTTGAATTGTCCGACACACCGTACTTTTACTGATTTGTTGATCCCGATAAGCAGTATTAATCAAAATCAGAATTTATTCAGAAGAACGTTAACGGTCACTGTATACTCAGACAACAAGATGTCAATTCGGTCAGATTCTGTAAGTTTTACTGCAATGGTAATTAATCACCAATACTAAAAGATAGTAATCAATAATTAACAACAATGCGACAAGTCAGTAAAATGTCGATGTTTTTAAAGATATTTTGGTTTTGTGTTAATTTTTTATCTTTTTTATTGCTACTGGTCAACCGAAAATTCTCATTCGATGGAAGAAGTTCATACCTAGTATTCGTAAAAAGTGAATATGTAGGTTGGTCTGGATGAAACAACATAATAGCAGCGGCTATTTAAAATTATTCAGAAACGAGATTGTGTCAGTGCTTATAACTTTCTTCAAACGCAAGCAGACCTATCCAAACTCTGCCACATTTTGCCTGTAATGATCGTGATTATTTGAACGAAATATTTTCTGTACTCTGAATCGGACGCAGAAGAGTAGTTGGTCAGTCCGTATTTCAGACTTATCGCCACTAGATTTTTTCTTGTGGAGTCACTTGAAATACCAAATACTCTTAAGCACTTAGAAGAACGAATAACAGAAAAAATTAACTGTATTACACCCCAACTTATACACAGAATTCAAATACAAATTCTATTAGATTATTACCAAGTGGTAAACATCGCACAATCTAAACATTTATTGTAATTTTGGTCAAATTTCATTGCGTTTTCTAAAATATTTTGCGTTATTAGACGTTTTGTGTATCGTTTTTACTAATAAAAATAAAATTAATGTACTATTTTTACCGCGTCTGAAAATGTAATATATTATATATTCCATTAAAAAAAATAAGTATTTCCTGTCAAACCGAAAGCAAAAGAAAGCTTTTAAATAAATTCGTTATTTTTAACTGTATAACCATATCAAATTAAAAAAAAAATACTTCTCAAATAATGAAGCTATTCGACCGTTCCGGGCCTTTCCGCTAACCTGTAATTGACACTTACTCTAGTAAATTGCCTGGAATTTCATTGGGATTAAAGTTGGGCAATAGTGATCGGAAAAAAATGCCTACAGCGCTAGAATTCATATTATTTGCTTTAGGCCTCTTTGGTCTAGTATAAACATTTATAGAGTCAGCAGGAGGAAGAGGATCAAATGTTAAGATACCTCCAGAAAAATCCTTGAAGAAACAGAATATTAACTATCGTTAATCGTATACAGGCTATTAACGCTATACAGGTGTTATTTCCAATTGATGACGTTAAATAATATCACTTGTTGAACAAAATACCCACAAGTTTTAAGGGCACTAGTTATATTACGTTAAAATTAGTGAGCGAATAAAATAGTGTACGATCTATGTACAGGTTAATCGCCGTAACGTGGGGAGAGCAAGGACTGCGCAGTAGTTCAAAAGTGGCGTCAAATTCAAACCGTGGCAGTGGTGTGCATTGTCACTCCACATAGATTTATACGTAAATGTCGAAAATGTTCTGAAATAAATTCTAGAAGGATTTAAATAATAGTGAATGATTGAATATTAGTTTAAGTTTAATAATTCCGTACAATTAAACTAGCTTATTTTGTAATTATTAATTAAATGTCGATTGTTTGTGTATCGCAAATCTTATGTTACGTCTATGACAACAATAACTAACGCTTTCTCATTCACCGACCTCGCCCGAATACACGATCGGAATGCGTAGGGTCTCGTCATCCTACAGCGATTTACCTGTATCTGTATATATACGCGTAAAAAATAAGAGTAAGGAATTCTATAATGACATTTATCAAATCATCAATATAATGCCAGTATCACCGAAACGTTCATTCGCTTTGTTTGATGACCTTGTATGTTATAACATCGTTACTCTAATGCGCGTGCACATTGCAAGCTCGTGTCATAAACTAAATACTTTAGGTATTCCAAAAGAAAAAAACTCAACTGTATCTAAATTGAGCATAAAATAAACAACGAACTTATGAAACACGATGAACAAAGAATGCTAAAAACGTAAGAACTACGATAAGATAACAAAAGTAAAAAAGAATAATAACACAGAGATTAATGCAAAAGTACTTTAAAACACTAGAATAATGACAGGTGGCTACGGTTTACTTGTAATGTCACATCATACACTCGTCTGCAAGTGCGTCTGCTACAATCGTATCTTAAAAAAAGAAACTGGGCTTTATACAATAATTTTTCAAACACGTTTTTTTTTAATAAGCAGTCATTCGTTAGAAGTAATGCATGAATAACGTTAATAGCCTGTATATATACCACCTAAAGATATATTGAATTTACTTCTGGTAAAGGTGAAACTCCTTTAATATCAGATAATATTATATGTCTGCAAATACTTCTTGGCATGGAACCTTGATATCTTTTCGAACGTTTCAATTCATATTCTTTTACTACTGAATCACCTATTTCAACTCTGTCCAATACAACATGCACATTTTTTTCTAACCAAGGTAGCAGGTCATTCTCTTTCCAAATATGATAGCTTCGATTTACATATAGCAGAATTAATTGAGTTAAAGCCGGTGATTGTCTTCTGAAAATGTTGTCAATAGTGAAAGAATGTAAATTGAGAATACTCTAATGCGACTTACTTGGTTTCAAAATAACTATGTGTGCTAACTCTAGAATCAGGTTGAACTGAGCATTTTTCTAGTAGGGGTTTTAGGACGCCTGGAAACATTAATAGAGCCTCTTGCAAAAGTAAGTCTGCATTCGTTGAATGATCATTGGAAGTATGAAAATGGGCGACTGCGATTGAAAATGCAAAATTTGGTAACTGACTAAGATTTTTCGAACTTTCCCATTCATCGTAAAAGTCTATTAACCAAGTAAACTCCTTTGCTCTTAATGCATAAAAATCTATAGCTAACTTAACAGCCAAAGGATCACCATCGGGATCCAAAGACAAAAGTAATTTACAGAATTCTAATGCTGTTCTATAACAAGCTCTTCCACCAACGAATAGAAGATGTTTAAAAAGTGTAATATACAACGCCCTGTAATCATAAAAGTATTATATAAGTTACCTAATTTGATAAGAAGTCCTATAATTTACCTATTTTCTTGTCGTCGATAATCTAAACGACAATTTCCTTGAGCAATATTAAAAAGAGGATGGAATGCGCATTCCAAACAATATAAAGCTCTTTCAATAAATTCAGCGGCCATTGCTAAATCTTCGCTCAAACGACACAAATCAGATAATTGTATTAAAGCATCCACATGATATGGGTGTTCATTTATTATTGCAAGAATGTTGTCAGGATTTAAACTTTCTACAGCCTCTAAAAATCTATTTTGTACCTGCCTATAGCTGCTACTATGTTCATAAGCGAAACACTGCACTCCTTGCTTATTTTCAGCTACATTATCTAGTTTAGTCATAGATAGGCCGCTTTTACTTACTTGAGGCCAATTATCTTTCCCGGATACTAACCAAGTCATTTTTACATGACCACGACCACCGCGATTTTTCCTTTTGCTAAAATACAAAATATTTTACAAAAGGTTTATTGCAATTGTTTCACATTACTAATGACTAGAGTTGGGCATTTGGTGTTCTATCCTACTTTTGTATAAGTGCATCTCCAATTACAAATCATGGGCAAACCTAGTGTCAAGGATAGACGTCAAACGTAACACAACTATTTTATCCATATATATTTTTTGTCTGTAGATATTTTACCTGATAGTAATATTTCATAAACGGAGTAAACCGTCGAGATTTACGGACGTTTGAATTTTTAACAATCGATTGTTGTGTCTAAACAAACAGTAAGCAATACCGATGCATATCTACACTGTTACATTTTCTTTAAAAACGTACGGGTGCGTTTATACTGGAGGTCTCACAGGTGATAAGAACAACAATTTTAGTAAATAAAAATGAATACATTATTTATAATTATTAGCGGAAAAAACAGCGACGTAATTACTGGATAGGCGAGAATATTGTAGGAACACGCTAGAAGTTTTGAGAAAATTATCAGTACGACCCATTTCCAGGAGTAAGACAGTTGCTAACCGAACATTGAACGGAAAGTGTCGTAAAATATAAATCAAAAAGCAAATATAAATATTTCAATCAATATTCAATTAAAATATTTTCATTTGTAGTTTTTGTTAAATTAAATTAAGTTTCGTTTTATTTAAACAATATCCCTTGTTTGAATTGTGATTAGAATGTAACAAGTGGCATTAGGTACGAGCTAGATCATATTTATGTTAAAATAATAATAAGAAATAGCAGAAAAAGAAAAAAAGAATAAAGATGGCAACGGGACAGTGCAAATCAATGGACCTTATAAAAAAAAAGGATCCAATGAGACTGTATAACATAAGCAACCCTTCGATGTTCCACCACAGAAGATAGAAATAAATTTTATTTGATTGCAATGGACTAGTTTAGCAAGTGGGTGGAATCTTACGCAGTACCTAATTAAGGTCATAACTGTCGCTAAAAGATTGATTAAAGATCTTATTAGTCGATTTGTACTTGAACTACATTCCGACCAAAAACGTAATTTTGAGTCATTCGCATTCGAAACTCTTTGCAAGATAATAGATATTTTAAAAACTAAAACTACAGCATTGCATCCGCAATCCTATAGCGTAGTGGAGTGTATAAACAAGACCGCAATTAAAAGTTGTTGCCGACTATCAACAAGATTGGAATCTACAATTGCACCCGTTTCTCCTAATATACAGAGCACCTGTCAATGAAATTACAAGACAAAGTCCAGCAAATACGATTTTCGGCTGAGAATTACGACTGATGTGTCGTCTAAAGTATGGCTTCAAACCACAGGAGGAATTGATCGGGAAAATCAAATCTTCACAACGAATATATGAGATTCACCGCTGAATGAGGGCTAATACTAAAGAAGCAAGCGACAGGATGAAGGAACGTTATGATGTTAGAGCGGAAGAAGGCGGATATCAGCCAGGAGATTTGGTCTCGTTATACAATCCTTTGCGACATCAAGGCTTTTCACCTAAATTACTGTGATCGTAGAAGGGACCCTATGAAGTCATCAAGAGAACTAATGACATCATTTACCAGACAAGAGCCAACCTAATGAGAAACCGAGAATGATTTATTTTAACCGATTATTGTCATTCCTCGGAAACAATGATAGTAAGCAACGCGAAGAAAGGTTGCAATTTCGCGTAGCAAGAATTAACATATGAGAAATTCATGGCAAACTATTGAAATGGTTCTAAGGTCAGTCATTATTGTTCAAATGACGGACATTATTAAAATGTAACTATTATGTTGCATCGTTCTATGTACTTTGCTATAAAATCAATTTGCTAGAATTACTTACACATTAACAAAAAAAATAGGAACAATTAAATAGAATTTATTGTCGATACTTTTAAATTGTTCAAATGTATTTGAAAATTGACCAATTCCATCCCCATCTAGTATTTGAAAGGAAAGTGTCACAAACTGTAAAAAGTGTTATCCAAATAATGGCAATCACATCAATGCCAAACAGGAAGAACACAAGCTGATTGTTTAGGCAACTGTACATTGTCATAAGATAGCTACCAGCCAATCAAAAATACAGATGCCAAAATATAGTTTTTTCATTGTCATTATTGATGCAATGCTGCTGTTTTATTGGAAGGAGTGTTGGGTTACGTTATCATTAGCCAACCCTACTAGAGTTTTGCCAAATCTAAAGGTAAGGATTTTTAACATGCCATGTTACTATTTCAATATGAATCCAGAATTGCTACGACTTAGTTCATCTAATTATGTAAAATTACTTGAAAGAGACATGAAATAGCTTGTTAAAACTAATTATTGCTTTACAAACTATGTTTCTAAAACTTACTGTTCTGTTTGGATTATTTTTGATCCAAATATCCGTTTTAATTCATTATTTGGATTTAAATGCTTATGCTGAATATTAAGTGTACTTTTACGACTATGAGTAGACTTCTCTTGTTTTATTGTTGATGTGCTAACCTTTGCAACTAAATTCTCTCCCAGCAATTTATTCACTTCACGAACTGATCTTTCTATTTCATCAACCTTCAAGTATTGTTTATGTTATCGACATAAGAAATGATATAATCAACTTACTTCAGCATTATCTTCACTGCTCCTTTGAGTATTCACATTTTTTCCCTTTTTCTTCTTTTTCTTTTTCTTTCTTTTAACTGATTCATGATTATTGTCGCCTTCACATGATTTATTTGCTTCTGTTTCATTGTCATCCTCTTTCACTTCACTTTCAGAATGAGATTGTTGATTCAACTATAAATAATGTATAACAAGAACATGTATTATTGCAAGTGAGATCAAAAAGAAATTCATATATGATAGATAAATCATCGCTCTACTATCTCAAAAAGAAATTGGTAAAATACAAAAAAAAATCTTTAAAAATGTTGATTTTATGTACTATTTTTTGATATCTAATAAAACATATTTCAGTAATACAATGAATTGTAGTATTACTACTATTGAATTTCTTAATACTACCGATATTGTAGTTAATTAATACTTTATATGACACTTATTTCACTATCATAAACGATTTTCATATGTTTTCCATTCAAAAACTTACCAAATCATATCTATTAATGTTGAGTTTCTTTCTAGCGCCTCCAGTAACTGGTACATCACCATCATTGTCAGATATTTCATCATTCAATTCTTTTTCGCCTTGTAATTTTCGTAGAACACGAGAGGACATTCTTTACTTATAAACAAATACACATTAATTAATTTCGGACAAACATATTCATTATTTTGAAGTGTACTTGTCAAAATACATTCATTATATTCCCCGTAAAATCAACCACTTACCTGACATTAGCTGCATATTGAAGCCAAATCATATATTTGGTCCGATCTTGATTTCACTGAGAAACATTTAATTCATAGATAAGTTTTAATGCATTTTCCTAAGAAGTTTAAGAAAATGAATTATTTTCTCATATCCGCATTATAGGTTTTCATTTCTAATGTATTTGAATATTGTGCAGTTGATTTGTTAAATTCAGTTATAAATTGGGTAATTCAAGGCAATCTATATGTTTCCTATGTATTTATCCTTTAGTCTTGATTAATGCATACACTATCGCTCATAAATTTAACACCATTTTAAGAAATCTGTATTAGGACGTATACTGTCAGAATCATAAGATAAGAGCCCTGCGTCACAAATTGCCGCTAGTAACGACACACATTTGTAAAGTTATTAGTCACGATGAGCATAGAAATATAAATGTATCGTAACATATAGGCAAGAAAGACGTTCTACTAACCCTGTATTCAATAATGTACACAACAAAGATAGAGATACAGCAAAAATGGGATTTCATTTTCAACATGCAACCCGTAAGGAGCCGTACGGAGAGACGTGATTTGATTAACGTTGCTTTACAGGTTGTCGAACACTAGTATTAATATTATTAATGCGCGCCATAACATTTTTGAAATGCTGTCCGAAGTACAATATTTAATATGACGCTAAAGTACTGATTTAATTCATCAATATATTTGTTAATAACATAGGGCTCTTGTCTCATAATTACAAATATGCATTAGGATAATCGAGTTCTGTTGATAATTTCCAATACGTAGTAATGATTTCTTTAATTTTCTTTACGAAGTAGTAGTTTTTTAGTAGTCATACAACCTTGTAAGCTCGCAACATTTTGTCGTCGCCATACCCTGGATACTAATACAATACTTTTGTTTCTTTTTCTGACAATATCTGCAGAGATTTCAGGTGCTGCCAGCATCCGATTTCACTTAATGATTGTAGATAGTATATTGGTCAGACCCTCTCCCTGATATCTTCCAATTACCTAATGAACAGCAATTTCTGGAACTTTTAGTTTATTTGAAATGTAACGTTCATTTCTGTTTTCATTGTGTAAAAGAATAATTGTAGTAGGTTTTCAACGTTCACTCTTTACTTCTACTTATATTATGCAAATAAACTCAAGACAACGCAAGCGATGTCAGTTAAGATACAACTGCCACCACGCATTTGAAAAGATTTTATAAAATTGATCGGAAGCATTGCTTAGTACCATACAGGATGTGTGTAATTCACATAAATGCGATGATTAAATTAAACTTAGTAGATGCTTCCATTAAGATTTTTAAAAATTTATACATATGTTTATGTTAAAATTGTTGAACACATTTAAAATATTAGTATATTTTTACATGTAAGACTTGTACCAAGAATTTATAAAAAAACATGCAGATAGAAATTTTCTGATTTCCGTTGCATGTCATTAAAAATTCGTGGCGAAATTATGACATACGCACAACATTGACCTATAATGCACATAAATTAAAGCTGAAACTGAGCGCAGCAACGATCGACGATTTAAATGGTTATGTCAGTAACGACGGAACTTAGAAAATCTCTGTTATATATGCTCAATAGTAAAACGCAGCCTTTAACCATGTTCCCCAACGCGTAGTAATCGAGTGTGGTGATTGAAGCACTTTGGAACACAGTTTCGAGAAATCCTTTTGTACGTTTTGGGGACTACCTTCCTATGAGCTATTAAAGCGTGGATAACATTTAAGGATCAATTGCGCCACAAGGTTTAAAGCATGGATTTTACATGTTACATGTAACAGATTGCCACTCTCTTCTTTAAGAGATTGGCCTAAGCAAAGCATGTTATCGGTACCGTCGCTCACAAACATTAAAAGCTGGCTTGTTGAAGCTTGGAATTTGTTCAATGCCCTCAACACCACTTTTAAAATTTCATCGCCAGTACATTTTGCAACTCTTTTGGAAGCAAGTAAGATAGGGGATGACGGTTCAAACTCTTCCATTGTACGTACCATCACATTCACCATAGAATGTTTTTGCTGATCGGTTGTTTCGTCCACAGATAACCACAATTTTGTATCTTTCAATTCTGTTTTAATTCTTCTTTCATGTCCGATTTGGTAATATAATACGAATACTTACTCGAGAAGGAGACAAATGCTTGTTGGGCTATTAAGGTGAAAGGTACACTACATAGAATAAAACAAACACCTATATCAAGTATTAACTGTTCGCTGTATCGTTTGCCACGAATTGCAGAACAGCGTTTTATACTTTTTAGTTGGCGTCCGCACTTCCACCTGCTGGCACACGTCGGATAGTTGTCGCACTTTACACATTTAATTCTATTGCCTTCGTGTTATAAATCCGGCATATTCACTATTACATTTTCTAGATTATTACGTAGTTTCCGGAACGTATCTGAATGCGACATTTTCTAAGTATGTGTGTACTGACAACTACTCACAGCGACCAGTCGAATAATACTCAACAAGCGTGCTTTGATACGGGTACTTGATTCTCCGTGCCGCGCACTTCAGCCCTTCACGTTGTTCCTCGCACGACACTGAACTTTCTCCTCTTTGCCAAGACTAATTATCAGTGAACAAAAAGAATAAAAGGTGTTTTGTTTAGTTCTACTTTTTTTAATAAAGTTACACTTAACGAAATATACAAACAAAAATTAAAACAAAAGCAAACACAAAAGGTTTATATCAGCTAATGAGTGGTGTATTGAAAATTTTTGAAATATTTTTACGCCGTATGTTAAAACCCTATGACATTGATTTGTCAATATATTGCAATTTTTTCAAAGGTGGTCTTAAACTTACGAGCAATAGAACATATCCTTGTCAAAATATAATACTCGTTCTAATATGGTCAAAAACTTACTGTGAATACACGCATATATTATACTGTATTAGTATACAGTAATGACGATAATTGGCGTCTTTCATTTGTTTAAAGGAAGTTGCTTTTCGGTTTAACTGCTTATATTTGTATCTATGAAATCGCACTATATCATTTTCTGCGCTGATTTCGGGAGACTGCACAAACTAATCAATCGTTATGAGTATTTAATAATTTAAATTATATTCACGATTTTTTTAAAAATAAGTTGCAAGTTGATTTTGAAAATAAAAATGTACACTAAGCCAAACAGTTTTGAATGCAACCATGAATGACTAACTTGATGCTAAGAATACTATACGCTTAGTACTTAGTTTGAAGAAATCAAATTACAAACATTTACTAATCTTGTATTACACCTTATACAATGTTTATATCATATAAATAAGTTAACAGACCTATACAGTAGCTTAATAACAAAAGTTGTATATTAAAAAATATGCAAAAATTTAAGCTGGCACTTAATAGTAACAGCATTTTTTTAAAAATATCATCGTGGCGTATATTAAAGCTTATAATTAAACAATAAAAAATTAGATAAAGTAACAATAATTGGTCTCCAAAAAAGTGATTGATATACAATATAATACGCAACCTCTTGAAGACAAGTACATATGTAGGGGTGTAAGTGTTGATAAAAATGATATAACTTGCAAATTAAAATGTTGAGAAATATTTTAAATATCGCCAACAATAGTTTAACAGTAATACTTTTCTTTTTTCATTCTACATCTATGAAGTTTTTACAATTATAATTATAATAATCACAGTTAAAATAATAGCAGCTATTAATCCTATTATCAATTTCTTCCTTCTTATTTTATTCTTATAGGAGCTTGCTTCACGTAATTGTTGTGCACCTTGCTGGACGTAATTCTCTGTTCTTTCAACACTGGCTTCAATACTATCTACCATTTCTCCTTGTTCATGTACTAAAGCGCCGAATTCTTTAAATATTTGATTCACTTCATTGATGTCACTCTATTAACGATATAACATATTAAAATGACTATGAACAAAGTGGTCATTAGGTACTAGATTAGCAAGTTATCTTACTTCAAGTTGCTGTATAGAATGTTCTTGTTCTTGTAAAGCCCTCAGATCCATCTCCTCTTGCAACATAATTTGTTGTCTAGAATTTACATTATCCTGAAGTTCAATAAGTTGATCCTTTTTATGCCCTAAAATAATAAATATGCACTATTATATTAAAAAAAATAGCATAAAGAGACAGACTGAAATGCATATTTGGGCTAGTAAGTATCCAAATATTTTGTAAAATTGCGAGCGTATTGAAAAAATGTTGTTATATTTAACGTAGAAATACAAAGAAATTATCTCCGAACAGTAAAGATAACGTATTCGATGTGTTTAAAAATCGAAATAAACATCTTTCTGCTAAAAGGTGTCGTAAATTTAATTTTGATTTTGTAATAAGAGACTTTTTAGTTGCTGTTATGGGTAAGAAAAGGGACATAACAATGGAAGAGAAAGGAAAAATTTGTGGTTTCTTAGAAATGGGAATTAACCTAAACGCGAAATAACAGAAAAGAACGTGTTTCCCAAACTGTTTGTAACAACTGCTGAATTAAATAAAGGAAATATTAAAAAAACGAGAACCTCATAGATTGCGACAAGGAAAAAAGTCAACGGTTGGAAGTTATCGCGAAATTATAAAAAAGCAACACAAAATCGTATAGTGCCATCTGTAGCTATTCACCAATTCGCTAGGGAAAGAGATGTGGGCATACGCCACCGAACATTTCGGAGACGTCTATACGCATCCGGATTAAAATGTAGATGTCCAGTAAATAAAAACAAATAAATGGAACGTATGCTTGGGCTGAACAGCATGAGAATTTCATTGTTGACGAACGGATAAAGATAAAGGTGAATATTTACTGTAATAACTTTACACACAATATTTTTGGAAAATTTTAGATTTTTGTTTATAATCTTGAAACTGTGTCTAGAAATCGAGGCGGTAACAGAGCATGTTAGAAGACGGCGAGGAGAACATTATAGAATTATAGAAAACATTTTTTTATTGAGATAATATCAGGAGTCTGGCCTCGAAGTCGTTTATCAACATGTAGTTTAGAACACCCCACCAGACAAATTGTAATTACTTCAGACATCTTAATAGTATTACAGGATTCGTAAACTGAAATGAATCTATTCTAATGGTACATTTTATTGTCTGAAGTAAAGACAAATACCTCATCTGAAAATTACCATCTTTTGTAATGGAAGAACAAATACCCAGGTAAATATGCAGTTACCACAATCCTTTTAAACTTAACCTTTATAAAGTAGAAATTCATTATGTTGGTATTCAATATCTTCAATTTATTTTGCATAATTGTATTAGCCTACGTTGATATCTAAGAATCATTAAGTGTAATTCATTTTATGAATAACATTATTTATGTTTTCGTGGAAATTATTCACATATTATTTACATGTATAATTTTTTAAATACACTTCAATAAATCAATACATTTTATGCAATTTAATTTTATTGCACAATGTATCTGGATAATTTCATGCAACGACACTCTTATAGCAGCTTCTGATACTTTTCATCCTTTATTACATCTTTAGCTATTTTAACAGATCCTAATAAAGTGCTATGGAAAAAATAGTTTTTGGCTTGTTTTGTATACTAAAATTTGTTTTTACTAATTACATTGCAGGTCCTACTTTAATGGAAAACGACTGTAAATGACAAATACCCTTATTCATAGCAGTATAAAAATAAACCTGCTGTGTATACCTATACATATGACCTTCTTAATTCATTAAAATAGAGACAAACTGAATTTAGTTTATAGATTTCATGTTAACAAGGAAGTATTTCATTTGATTGTTTTTCGTATGTTAATATTAATTTGATAACAATATTACTAATCCTGATAGATATTTTTAATCTTTTATCTGATTGACAATATACTTATCTGCAAAACATTATGAGCACCTATATATTTTACAAAATAAATGTAATTCCACAAAAGAACGCAGTATAAATAAAAAAATAACAATTACCTGACATAGCTTCAGCATAAACTTGATCCTTAACTTTACGAACTTGTTCTTTTTCTTTGAAAGCTGCACTTCTCTGAGCATTTTGAAACATGTTTAAAGTAGATGTAAATTCATCCTGTAACCTTTCCCTTTGCATTCTTCTTTGCCGAGCCTCAGATTGATTCGTGGGTGCTGGTAATTCATGTAAATCTTTTATGTATCCACGTGTATCCTTTACTAACTGTTGTGTATAATGTTGAATAGAATGTAACTGTTTTTTAAGTTCTGGGGAATCTTGCGCTGTACCAATTTGATTAACCATTCTTTGCATTGATGACACTAAAAAAGTAACGATATATATATATTTATATTCATTGCTTATTTATATTAATTACCATTTTGAGAAATTTTTTGTATACTGGAACCAATTGTTTGTGCAAGTTTTTGGAAATCTTGTTCTCTATTTTGACCCCCATTATGATAAGACGAAAAACTTTCCATGTTTATGTGTTATCTGCAAATTTAATTAATCTTCGAAATTACAATACTCTACTTCAAAGTATCACACACTGCAGTACAGACGAAAAGATGGTACGTGTAAAAGTAGTGTAGCATATTATTTACTTACAGAGTTAAATCATATACTGTACAGGTACAACTACAATAAAATTAAAAACAAGGCAATCGATTATTTGACTTATATGACTCACGAAATTCACAAATAAAACTAAATCCGACAGCTATTTGACATCAACCAAAGTATTCGGTACTGGCAACAGTTAGGATAAATTCTTCCTAAAATAAATAATAATCAGGTTAGGTTTATGTTACATTTCTGTATTATATCTTTACTTAAAATTACAAACACATGGCGCTGCATATTCATAAATAATGGTGGACTAATTCAAAATTAAAATTCTGGGGATCATCGCTTGATTTTTGAAACGTTTTACATGCATAGTGATACAGATTTTATTCGGTAGCATATTAATTATTATCAATTTTGTCTTATATATAGTTTTTATACAGGATGCACATAAATGATTCAAGGAAGTTTGAATTCCCGTTTTCTATTTTTTTTTGCTTTAAGTTGATGCTAAGTACTAGTCAGCAGCTAGTCAACGCCTTTGAAACTGTAAACACTATGTATCATAGGCGTGCCATAAAAATATGAGAACTTTGAGTATATCTGTAATGTATTGTGACTAATATATTGTCCGCGGGATTTAAAAATGATTGACTGGGTTGAGTGTTGAACTTTGACTAATATCTTTGGAGCAATATTCTGAAATGATTGAGATATGCCTTGCTTAAGATTATTAATCTCACGATATAACTTCCTATACACCCGATTCTTTAGTTTGTTGATTTTCATCTGTTAATGCCTAAAGGATGTGCGTTAGTTTATAGGGATGAAATTTTTCTAATTAAACAACAGATAGATATAAATAAACGTCTAACGGAAATAATCACAAAATTTGGACAATAGTTTAGCATAGAATTTAAAAAAGTAAATTTAAGGGCGTATTTTCAGTGATCGACACTTCAGGAATGTGTCGTTCCCGATACCGACATCGACGAACCGCAATTGTATGCAACTACATGGAATGGTTTGCCATATACCAATTTATCGGCGCAGCATGATTAGCACCGCATTGCTCTAAAACGACTTTAGATAAGTTTCTTTTTTTATTGGTCGGCACGCTACCGATATCGACGAACCTCAAATGTATGGAACATTAAATGTAGTGATTTTATCGACACTGACATCATTCTTAATGATATAACGGCGCTTCTGATATTTCGCATAAAACTTAAATTATCTCCAAAACTGTTCTAAATACAATTCGACAAAGTTACGCACTGTCAAAGGGGGCTGAGCTAAAACTATTACGCTTAACAAGAATCACGTGACTTTGCGCAGAATGACACCACTGCCAGATGTTTACCTGAAATATTAAAGAAAGTTTATATAAATTGAAGAGACACCTTTTTAAATCAATATAGATTCCATGTTTCCAAAGTTGGTCTTCTTCGATCATAGTGAGGTTACCGCATAGGTATAAAAGATTCCGTCTTTATTTCCAACGATTATGAAGACTGCGTGATTGTATAATTCGCAGGAACTCCACTCCACACAAATTAATAATTTGTTCGGAACGCAGCGTTTCAAGAGCACGTGGACCACCATTGTCCCCGTCGGTAATGCGATCGACAATGGGAGCCCGTGTGCTCTTGAAACGCTGTGTTCCGAATGAATTATTAATTTGTGTGGAGTGGAGTTTACTGCGACACCTGCGAATCCGTCTTTATTGTTAAATTACTTAATTTCTAAAATTGCATGTTTCATAAATTTGTCTTAATGTTGAGCAGATAATATGCCTAACAATAAGACAGTCTTCAGGTCAATATAAAACAACAAACTATTTTATAAAAATATTTGTCAAACTTAAGTCTTTTGAAAATGGAATCCTTCTGTTGGCTTGTTTGTCCACGCAAAATTGGCGGTGGCACATTCATCAGTAATGTCGGGGAATACGTATCATTCCTCAACAATGTTATTTTCGACTTGGCTTAATTAACTTTTCAAATGAAGTAAATCTTCTGGTTAAATTCTAACGAAATTCCCATCTTCTGAAGAAAAATCTAGTATCAGTTCTTCCACTAAGCGTCCTGACTCTTTAAACACTTTTTTGACGTTTCGTACCTTTGATACCTGCTTTATACTTCATGCCAATTTTATTCATTATAGCTCTGCATTTGGGAATCCTTTACATTTTTTGGTATACTTGAAGACACTTGTAAAAGCTAGTGGTGAGAAGGCGGAGAGATATCGGTCCCATTATTTTCAATTTCGTGTGGCATTGGAAATGTGCGATTTGTAACAGCACTTGGTAGGAAATCTACGTCCGTAAATACGTCAGCGTTAAATAAATATATTCCGCATTTCTTAAATGTATGAATAATATGACACGCATATAAATGCATCTAAACAACTATCAATTTTTCTCTTTAGCTTCAATTGGGAACTCAAAAACAGCACTGTGGAGCGAATCTGTTTTCTGTTGAACATCCAAACCACTGTCGTCATTTTGTAATGTGGTTCACGTAAGGAAAGAGATGGCTACACGAGTGAACTAGGTTGATAAAGTACTTACTAGAAATTTAGTTTCGTGCTAATTAGGTCATGATGTATTTGTCGTACAATCACAAAAATAAGATGAGCGCAACAAATATTTTTCTATGCAAACACGTGCATATTTTCTAATCAATATGTACATCGGACAAGTAACAACGAAGAGAAGTTCAATACTTCACTGTAAGACTTGTTCTGTTGGTTACTCTCCCTTCAAGAGGGAAACCTGAGGTTATACGTCAATTTTTGTTACATTTGACTAAAAAAAAACAAGAAACCAAAATATTAAGAATAAAATATTTTTAAAAGAAAACCTGCAATGAAAATTATTAAATATTGCATAATCGTGAATGCCATTTGATTGTAAAGATTTTATACAAAATAAAGTTGATTCTAATTTTGATTTTCAATTAACATTTCACTGGTGTATAAATTTCCATTAAATTTGGATGAAAAGAGTCCTATTAAAACAGTATACAGCTGAAAGGTTTATTTAAGTAATACATCACCTATACTGGAGTACACAATTCAGTTCATTTTCTGAATACTTAGTATCTATTTTAGAAAGTGTTAGTCTATAATTATTCCACAACAATGTAAAACGAAATTATTTTGTCAGAGACTTGCATAAGCGTTTAAAGTAGGCTTTTCGTGCCGATCACGAACAGTTCCGATGGCTGGCAAGGTGATATTCTTTTGAAGTGGTGGTGATAGTTTGAAAGTAATTTGGTCTTAGTATTCATTATTTAAAATATAATTTTTGAGGTATTTCTTTTTTTTTCGTTCTTTTAGAAGTATGCACATATCGTTGGAGATACTTTTTTCTACAAAAGTAATCGAACTATGGTGAACTGTTATTAATCGAAATAAGCCGTTCACTGAACATTTCTACAACAGTAGAAATTTTATCTGTGCATAGTTTTATTGCTATATTTATGAAATACAGCTTATAAAATTTCATAACTCATTCAAACTCTAGTAAAAGATGTTTTTAGAATTTCTTGTATATTTTAGAAATTAACTGACATAAATGCATATTATTTGCAATTTTCATTTCCACCTCCGGCATCGTTATTTTATCGATGTATTTATTAGGTAAATTGATTTTTTTTTTAAATTATGAAAGATTTAGTAATATTTCATTCCTTTTCTTTTTCACTCAAACGAAACAAAAATTGATACATGACCTTTAGTTTCTATTTCAATAACATTTTTGCGAGCTTGACAAAAAAGGCTGCTGCACATAATGTAATTTCTATTTTTCGTGAGCTGTGGATGCCTTCTGAAATATAAGTTGGTAAAAATCATATTAGACTAAACAGGCATCAACTGTAAAATACGAAAATCCTACGAAAAAAAAAACTTTGGTCCGTTCACTCATAACTGATACACTAGTAAAACATAGTGAAAATATAACTCAATAATTTATTATCAATCCAGGAGGTAACACAGTTATATAATTTATAACAAAGGAAAGGATCAGCTTACAATTTTTTGAATTTTACTTATACATGACGATACACTTTTCCTATGTGCATTAAGGCAATTTTTAAAGTATACACACAGAGATAAGCATAACTTTATAAATTCTTCCATATCTTTCTCTGCACTTAAATCTGAAAAAAAAAGAACTCGTTTAAAAAAAGAAGGATTAGCTTTAGAAAATACCTTCATACCATTAGATGATTGTATTTTAGTTAATAAATCTTCAATTACTTTTAAACACTGTTTTTGAGTAATTATTAGCGAAAATACGGGATTCCAAAATCTCTTTAAATATATAAGACATTGCTTTAAGTCCCACGGTGGTTCTCTGATTAATTGGTTTAAAACAGAACCATAAGCTTCTTCCATTTCCGTTAGTATTATTCCAGTACACAATTGTGACAAGGTTGAATTCATCTCACAAATTTTTTCTTTATTCTTATTGTTTATGTGCATGTTTTTGATATGAGTCAAAATTTGTTTTGGCCCACAAGAACTGACATTATTTATTAATGCTTTATTTCTGAGGTTCACGTCATTGGATAATAAAATCTAAAATAAATAGTATTACAACTACAATTTTACGAAGGTATTTACATGGAGTGAATAATTATATAAGATTAAGACCACCTACTGAAAGAATAGGAAGATGGTAAAGAAAATATCATGCCAATATAGCTATGGTTTTAATAATGTGCGTAATAAGAGTTTGGAAGTCAATACAGGTTAATTATACCGTATCTAGCCGATTATTGTGCAAATTGTACTGCGCAAGTCTCAAGGATGTTTTCAATATTGAAATTACTCTACAACATTATTAGATATTTTGACATAGGAATCTGACAATAATTTGTAAGATGTTCTAGTACAAATATAACTATACTCGTTCCATTAGATCTTTACCCGTGGTTGACACTTATTTTTATGTCAAAATCAAATCGGTACTTTGTAGTCAAACTAAGATACGTAATATATAGCTATAATTGAAACCACTTAAGTAACTCAAAGATTACTGAAATTGCTCTTAAAAGAAGAGATTCTTCAATAATACCATAAAATTAGTGAAACAAATACAACAAATAACCTTAAAAGTCAAAACAAGCTAAGATGTAATATGCAACTAACCACAGCGGCACATACATAACATTTAATAATACACTGTTTTTACATGCTTTATCTCTTTTCAACATGAATACACCGTAATTTTCGTATGCCATTGCTTATATCAAACATCTGACAGACA
This sequence comes from Trypoxylus dichotomus, assembly GCA_023509865.1. Lineage (NCBI taxonomy): Eukaryota > Metazoa > Arthropoda > Insecta > Coleoptera > Scarabaeidae > Trypoxylus > Trypoxylus dichotomus. Next base: position 36,658,711 of record CM042074.1, on the reverse strand, counting down.
AAACGTTTGAATTATATATGATGTAATATGCCGTTGAAATATTATTGTCGCGCAAATCAACGGCATGTAGGTAAAGATCCGTTAGACTGATAGCACATTGCCATTATTATGTACCATGTTGTTATTACCATGCTGTGTACTGTATGGTACCAAAAATGTATGCTCTTAGGTTAATCATTATTTCTTAAGAATATTTATCCACATTTCTGTTAGACATTTAAATTTTGGAGAAATTGGTTGCAAAAAATATTAGCAAAAGAATGAAAAAGTACAAATCCACAGGAAGTAATGAAGATTATACAAATAATAACAAAAAAGGTAGAGGTTATACAAAATTATGACACTAACTGTAAGGTAAACTAAAATACATACAAAAATTTCACAACGTTTTTAATTGAAATCATATTACAATAAAAACTTGTTGTTCGACAATTTTGCTGAATGTGTTCCTTCTGTAGAGATGTTAATGAAGGAATGTTCGAAACAAGCTTTTAAAGTTAAAACGTTTACGAAAAGATTGTATTATTTTTTTCTTTATAAATTTCAGCTATCTCTTCTCAATAGATACCGAACAATATTGTTTATTTGAGGATGTTGTGGATTAAAATTCCGAACTTCGGGAGCCTGGTGAAGAAAAAAATTTCAATTCAGAACGGCATGAAGAAAGTCGCCGTATGTAGTTTTTGCTCCAATTTATAAATACCTTATATACAAATAGATGTTGATCAAGCCAAAGTCTAGACCCCAAGAAATTGAATTTAATGGCTGGTTAACTAACAATTCTTTGGTTAAGAAAACGGGTTGGATGTATCGACTTTCCATGCTTAACTATAGGACTAAAATGGGCATATTCATATATTTCGTGCGTTCCGCTGAGCGATAGCGCTTTGATTTTAGACATGTCGGATTCCAGCGCATCGTACGATCAGTTTTGCGCTTGCGTTGTGATGACTATAATTTTAAAACCATGTTTAATGTCCTAATATGTTGGGTATTCTTTTACACATACAATGTGTGAGTTGATCGTATAGATCTTGGAAATCAAAGCTTTAAGTTTTGGTTATATACCAACCAAGGATTGAGTAAATGCTACTTTCAAATTCAGAATACTTCCAAAAATATCAATCATATGAACTTTTGCAAACCAGCTTTCAGAAATAGAAGATGGATAAGTAATATGATAAATTTGTTTACATTTTCTAAGCAGATTATAAAATCTAGAAAGGACTTCACGTCAACAACATTTAATTAAAAGTATTAATCAATTAACGATTATAAATTCTTGAAAACATTTTATTGTGTACATTTTATATTATTATTATTATATTTCTTTATGATTTATTTGCATATAGTTGTAAGGTATTAAAAATTTGTGTTTAGTAGAATGTATAAATGTTGAAGATGTCTATAAATGCCTTCATATTTTATTATACAGACATAATTTGAGCAAAGTCAACGGTTATAATATGCATGTGCGTCTCCCGTTATGCTTTCTCGTTGTAGTATTCCCCTACAATCAGTCTATCACTGTTGTCCTTCTGCATCATACAACTATAGCGAGGGAAGGTAGGATTGGAGATGTTGACTTTAGTCAGATTATATCTGTATATAAACTATTCAATTTTGTTTACTTTAGTGAAAGTTTGTTATATATTTTTATTTTGCTTTATTATATTATTGTAGGATTCAAAAACGAAAGTAAAAAAAGAAAACAATTTTAATTAACTTCCGCTGTAGCTGCTGTCGAGTATAGTGTTTATTACGTTCTCAGCTGGTCTCAACTCAAACTGGCGATATTGTTCAATTAAAAGTGGTTCATTTATAAAACTACACCAATCTGATAAAAATAAATAGTAAAGTATAAACAATACCGCTAAATGAATACTTATCTTTCTGTTTCTATTCGTATATTTCACGGTACATTCTCTCGAAACTTCTTGCGCGTTTCAAAATGTCATTGTTTTTAGCGCTTAATTACATCTATAATCGTAATCACTTCTTGTGTTTTTTCGTCACTTTATTATTTTCTTCACTCCTAATTCTATAATCAATGAATATGCTGATTTGTATATGGTGTACGGTTTTTGTAATGGAAATGTTAACATAGCAGAAGGAGAATATCGCACACCTTTCCCAAACCCGAGATATACTAGTGAAACTGCATTTTAAGAGCTGCATCAACGTCTTCATGAAACCGCTTCGTTTAATACAAGAAATCCTTATGCTGGTGGACCAAGACAAAGACGTACAAAAAACTAGAACAGATTCTAGATGCAGAACAAGGTTTCTCTGTTAATACCCGACAGTTCAGTTGGTTCTGCATGAAAACCTTTATCCATATTGTATATCTAAAGTTCAACTGCTTTATAAAAACGATGAAGTATTTGGATGAAATCTTTGCAACAAATAGGATTCAAGAAGATGTCGACTTAAGACGTATTCTTTGAAGTGATGAGTCTGTTTACCAGACATTGTGTATTTAACACTCATAATTTTCATCATTGGGCAGAATTAATGCGATACTATTACAAAGTACATTAAAAAGGCTCGAACGAGTAGTACAGACGATACCTCCCAAATTGCAACTATGTCTATAAACAAATTTCAATTCCAACGGTTAGTTAGGTAATAGCGTTAAAGAATTGTAATTAGATAAATACCCAAAAATGAATCAATCCACTTAGAAAATGTATTGTAGTTTAACAATTTTCAACATACATTATTTTCACAATAAATAATTTCCAGACTAAATCATATTTCGCGTAATGTGCAGAACTTGAACTCAGCTGCTGTTATTAATGATAGGTAAAATGATTTTAAAATTGAAATTTAACACCACTATTACAATAGCATTCGGTACAGTGTTGCTGAATGTGTGGTTTCTGCAAATATACGAGGCATGATAGAATATTTTAACGTTCAGATTTTTGATTCAGAATTAAACGAGGAATGTCATTGCACGCAGGTTTTGCACTAATTTATATATTGTGGTGGAAAATCTTAGGCTCGTTAAAAATTTTTAAGTGGGTTCTTTGAATTGAAATTTTGACTTATTTGTTTTGAATTATGGGAAACATGTTTTCTAAATTAAAATACCAAATGTAAAGTTAAAAAAAAACAAATATATTGACAAATAAAAAAAATATATATCTATATATATACCGCTTTCTTTTACAAAGGAAATGTTTTTACAGAAAACCTAAGGCAATCCATGACTAGCTAAACTTGAAATAAGAAGATTCGACGTCTATAACCTTTGAAATCGTACTCACTGGCTCGGCTTTAGGATGGATTGGCCTTCGGCTTCCAACGTAAGTGTCCGGACCGTCCAAATTTTGTATGTAGTATGAGCTGATACACTTAATTATTAAATATAATACGAAGATATTTATAATTTTACGGAGTTATATGAGAAAAATAACGACTTATACTTTCTTAGGAGAATAAAAATGCCAACACCTCTCATTTTTGTTCCCGATCTTCATTTGTCTGTTCTTCTTTTGTTTTATATCTAGAGCAACGCATTGGTTCGCCTGTACGCCTGTATGGTAGGCCACTCAGTATACACCCACATACTCATATGTGATATTATAAAGGAAATTGCTGCCAGTCGTGCCATCCTTTCGTCGTACGAGATATTTCGAAGATTATAAGTACAATTTCGGAATAATGCATATTCATACAATGTAATTGAAATATGTGAGTACTGTATATTAAACGTCTTTTAAAGATGACATTTAGAAAAATTTAATTACATAAGAAATATGTTTACGAAAAGCGATATATAAGATGAACGATAGTAAAGTTTACGTCCACACTGCAAGTGTTGTTGAAGGGACTCTTTTGTTTTAACCAAGAAAATTGTGAATTATTAGTTATTAAAGGATACCCAAAGTAGATATCTGTAAAACCTTTAAAAGAAACCTGTACAGATTGAATATCTGTGTTTAAAAATTTCATAAAGAGGGAGTACTGACGGTACTTCGCCTCCAACTTCTAACATCAACCAAAATTAAAATTAACGGCGTGCACCAAACAGTGACGAAAAATATATTTGCAATAGGTGAACTGGTAAAATTATAGAACAAAATCAGTTTCAGTTTTTAAATGCAGTTTCCAACAAATATATATAGTAGACTGTTTGGTACGCTCTCCTTGTCTGTGACATAACTTAATAATCTTTACACTAAATGCAAATGAAAAAAATTATTTACCACATTTTTCGAAGTTTGTGCTAGTTGAAGGCAATAGAATAAGATACTATCGTCAGGATTTGAACTGGATCCCTTCTGGTATAATTCTTCCGCTACAGTCTGGCCTAAAAAATGACATTTATGCTACCAATAGCTACTAACAATATTTCATATACGTACCTTTCAGTCGAGGGTGCTTTTGGATTAAATTATCATTAATAAATTTGATTGCTTTTTTGGCAGCTATAAGCATCACAGAAGAACCTAAACGTCCATCTTTGAAATAATCCAATTCTTGAACAACAATCCATGGAATATGTACAACATGGTTGTACGCAGCTGTAGATTTTTACATTATAAGAACTAAGTATAATTAATAAGTAAAATAACATACAAAGGAAAATTAATTTGTGGAGTTAATTATATGGTATATAGCTATAAATTTTTAAATTCTTTAAAGTAAATTTGATTTGGTCTCAGTTTTGCTTTTTATTCGATGTTTCCAAACAATTTTTTTGACCAAATTTTTGTTCTGCATCAGGCATAGTACTTTTAAGTTTCCGAATTGATACTTATATTGATTGAGATACTGGTTTTTACAGCTTTGCCCACAAAATGTTTGACACACCTTTCACTTCTTTTAATATAAATTGATAACAATTTTTTACTTTGTTTTTAAAACCATTTCGCACATGCGAAAAACAACTATATTTCTTACACAGAAATGTTACCAGATTTACGAAAAATAAACAGGATAAAATTAATTAAATTTTTAAATATTAAGTTAATACTTATCCCTTTTTCACAATTAATTCAAAAAGGTAAATAACATTGAAAAACAACTAAAGTATAGCAGTAAGTGAATAGGTTTATGATCCTAAATTAGCTTCAGGGGATTAACAATTTATAAATTACAATAGAATTTATACAAACAAGAAACTAATACATTTAAATTAAGAAGAGTTCGAAATTGTTTGATATTCTCCATTTCCATTAATAACATGGTTATTTACGCATCTAGTAAATGTTCACAGTTAGAGCTATTTTTGTTAAAGTATACTGTTTTTGAAGTGAATACATAGGCTTCCGTGGCCAGACAGCAATAAACTGTCTATGGAATTGGACCGTCATGGTGAAAGTAAAGTACAGAAGAAAACTAAAAATAAAGAAGGAAATGGAAAAGAAAGGAAAGAAAATAAAAGGAAAGAGAAAAGAGACAGAAAACAGAAAAAGACGGGATCTCGATGTTTCGCCTCCGTCGTAGGAGGCTTCTTTAGGAAAAAGGCAGGGGAACTAAAGTGGCACGGTTTTTCTGTTTTCTTTTTTCCATTTCATTTTCTGGGTTTTTCTCCGTCGTTTTTATCTCTTGGTTCCCTTTTTTTTTCATTTTATTTTCAGTTTTTTTCTGAACACTTCTTTCACTATCATACGGTCCTATCGCGAAAATAATTCATTTGTTGCACTGTTTCTTTTTTTATTATTTTAGAAAAATATGTAGAGTATGTAGCTTATTCTTACCATACATTTCTGATAACACATTCCGGATAACATTCAAGTGACTGATAAAAATATTTGTATCCACAACTATATATAACATTTGACTTTCCATGTTAGTGGTGGTAAACGAATTTGTACTAACTTGACTTAAATTTAACACCTTGTCGGAGCTTTCTTTGTAATCTTCCCTGAACTTTTGAATCTAATAATAAAAAATTATATACATTCTATTTTTTATATCTTAAAAAGTAAACTTACATTATTTACTACTTCATTCTGGTCAATAGGACTCCAATCCATATCATTATCATTACGATTACAAACTTCTTGAACAACAGTATTATTATTACATATTGTGTCTTGTTTTAAATGCGGATCACGATCCTTTTTAATGGCAATGTTTTGACTATATTCCACAATTTTTCGTCTTTTACCACCTACTTCGTAATCTGTTTCTCCTTCGGTATATTTTTCTTCTTTAGATCGATTGTGTTTTCCCAATAAACTTGCAGTTCTTTCACTTGAATTGGGATGACTATTTGACCTCGCCCTTTCAGTAGCTTTGGGCTTGTTAAGAACCTGATGGACTTTTACAATTTCATTTTTTCGATTGTATAAATTCTGTCTATACTTTTTTAATCGATCATTAACTGAAAACCTTGATGATGGTATAGTAGAGGATAATTTTGAACGATCGTAGCGATCATTTTGGCACGCACTTTGAGATGATTCGAATGAATCATGTGTATGTTTCTTTCCGAAGGATCTTGAAGATTCTGTATTTTCAAAGATATTTGCGGTCCTGTTTACGGGATGTTTTTGCCTTACTTTAAGTCTCTCATTTACACTACTACTCATGTTTGAGCATTTCTTTCAACCCAACAATTGGATTCAGTAAATACACTTATAAAAATATACTGTATTTCTTGGAGGTTATATGCGAAGACACAGTAGAGTTTGCTTCACTTTCTTACACGATATAAATTTTCTAAGATAGATTTATAACGAAGATTGATAATTACTTAAAATTCGTCCAAAATATAATGAATATAAGCACATTCTGTCATCCAAAAGCTTACATTACCAATATTCAAAAACAGAATTAACTTTATGCTAGGATTTATTTAGGTTAAGTTTTGCTAAATAAGAGTTTGTATTAAAACTTTGTATTGTAGACTTTGTTTTGAATTATTTTATCTTATCTAAGTATAAATTCACCTACGATGTCTTTCTTACTTAACGGACATCATGCTGCTTACGGTCGCAAAACGGCATAGTAAACAACGTAAACACAAGGAATTGACGGGAATAGGTTAGTTTTCACAGTATAGCCACAATACTTACTGACGTCACACTTTCACTGTCCATTGTGTGCTAATAAATTTGTAAGTTAGAGCCACAGATAACGTAATGGTTAGTGCTCTTTCAGTAATTTGTTAACTCTTGAATATTAAAAATGCAAGATTCCATTGAAGATTATATACAAATAACTAGAAATACTAAAGATGATTCTGCAACTGAAAACATCATACTAAGGTAAGGCTTGTGTGGCACATCTTTTTTTGAAATTTAAATGAATAGTATTGTGTTCGAAGTAAGGAGATTCTTATAACTCAAAGAAAAAAAGAATGTGAAGATTATGCTATGAAAATTGTTTTATTCTTATTGGATGGAAAATTGAGACCGGAAATTTTTCTGAAGTGCGTAAGGATAAAATGATTCTCGAATTGATTGTTTTGTAACTCTAAAATGTTTGTGGTAGCTAAAGTATATTACTGAAGAACACTATCAAGATGTTGTGGAAGAGCGAGCAATATCGAAATTATGTGGTTACCCTATCTGTGGAAAGAAGATACCAGATATGCCTAAACAAAAGTATATTATATCCACTAAAGTTAATAAAGTGTATGATATCAGTGAACGGAAGGTAAATAAATGTTAACATCATAACTATATCTAATACTGGATTCTTTCAGAATTACTGCAGTAATTTCTGTTATCATGCAAGTTTATTTGTAAAGAGTCAGATAGAATCAAGTCCATTGTGGCTGAGAAATCATGCCGAAATACCTGAATGTAAACTGATGCCTACAACTACAGTGTAAGTGCATAACATCATATTAGTGTGTATAAAGTGCTATGCAAATGGTGTTGTCTACAAAAAAAATTGCCTCATATTTAGACAGGCCATATTAACTACTATACACCCTTTTAATTTGCCTCTGAATTGATGCTTATAAAACTAGTTGATGGCCAGTAATATGTACTTACATACTTGAAATATCTTTTATTAACCTTTCATTTTATTTTACAAATTATGTAAGTACCATGTTCTTTCATGGATAGGGCAACACCAGGTGAAGAGGTTGATTACGGCGTTCAAAAAACAAATATAGACTTGTCGCAATTTACATCAATAACTCATTTCACTCAAATATCTCTGGAGGAGGTTGGAAAAATAGAAAAAGGATCAAGAAAAGAGAGTAAAAGCAACATGAAAAATAAAAACTTTCAAAACCAATTGCCACTGGGTGTTATAGAGGAAGATGTTGATAAGGAATCAGAGAAAAGTCACTGCGATTCTAATCTAGATACCAATAATGTATGTCCTAGTGCTAAAAATTATGTTCGGAACAATAACAAAAAAGGTTTGTCTACAACACAATGCAATGAAAAAGAAAAATTGAAGCATTTAATAACAAAATTAAAAGTTAATAGCGGACCTAAAATAAAATTAATAGATCCTCCACTTATAAACATAGAGAATAACAGAAGTAAGATGCTTATAAATCAGAAGGAACATGTAAAATTAATAAAAGATATTCCACACAAAATGGTAGAAAACATATCAATTGAAGAAAATAACACCAACATTGAATTAATTAATAATATTAGATCATGCATTAAAGAATGGATAACACTTGAGACATTTATTTATCTATATACTGAAGATAAAGTTAGAGAGTTACTGAATCGAAATAAGATGGAAGAATACTTTGATAAATTGAAAATAACTGATCTTGAAGTACCACAACAAATTAAATATATGAATATATGCAAAAGATTGCACATGCAAGAATTAGCAGAGGAGAAGTTTGATAAAGCCGCTTTAGGAAACTCCTTTAAGCCATTGCCAAACTTCAAGCAGCTAAAGGAAGAAGTTCAGGAATTAGATTTAAGGGTAAGATCTTTCTATAAAGGGGCTCTTCATGAACAGATAGATACAAATTTTCCAATTAAACCTATAAAGGAAAATCAGGGAAATACTGAAGAATGCAATGTATTACCTTTAGTTGACGTATCTACACAAAATATTCTCAGACGAAAGGTGTTTCTTACTTCTATTAATAAGACGTAAGTAACATATTAAAGATAAAACGCCGAATTCCGTAAGCTCGATATCGTTGAACCCGAATTATTATCATTTTATTTTAAATATAACTTTACTGAAAATATTCATTAACTATAATTTGTTTTCCTTCATATAGCAGGCCATTTGTTACATCCAAATTATTTGCAATTTTTTGCAAAGATTAGGCAGTACAATACATGCAGTTACTAAGCTTAGGAAATCGGTTTTTCAAATACATTTTAAATAGTAAATTGAAAAGAAAATATGTATGATAAAGTAATTCATCAAGATATTTTATCTTAGTACAAACCTAATACTGTGTCTTATGAATGGAACCCCCAGAACTTAAAAGATTCATGTTGTTATCACACATTACTTGCACATTTAAAGAATGGTATTCATTTCAATTAATAGAGTCCATGATCATGAATTTATCAAGAAATTAGCAAGTATCTTTACTACTCGAAATAATTCGGCAACCTTTTTTTCCACATTCCTAATTGTCTAATATTGTGGATTATTTCTTGCATTAGCTTCAAGTAACATGTAACAAATAGACAACATTTTCTATAATATTTGTTTTTTAAATAACCTACACTTTTTAAAGGTTGTCAAAAGCTGTAAATGTAGACTAATCATCTTGACTTTTCGAACTAAAATTTGCAATTATTTGGATTGGTTGTATGCTTCCTGCTGAAATTATCCGAACTCCTACTCGAAAAGCTTGTGGAATCGTTCTTTGGGCTACGAGTAGAGTATGGTATCGAGCTTGAGCGATCCGGCCTAAGATCTTGACTCAAAAATCTGTGCAGTATCGAAATAGTCGCAAAACGAAATTATTGTTTTAGGATGAAGAAGTTAATAGTTGAGTTAAAAATGGATGAAAGCTATGTGATGTTGTGTATACAAGATTTAGTAAAAAGCTTCAAATTACAAGCTCACAACGTTATATTCAAACCTCATATATGGCCATTGATTGCAGTTATATTACTTAATATGTATGTTCTAGTTTACAATTTAGTATTAATACAAGCCGAATTTAATTTAATTATTTTTTTAGATTGTGTATAAAAGATATAAATATAAAAAGTCAAATGGAAGAAACCAGATGTTCTGAGCATATTGAATTAATCCTGTCTAAATATGTGGGTATAAAAAAAATAATTGAAGAAATCCTGATTTTACTTAGCGATGTAAACAAGTTTGTTGAACGTCAAATAACACACGAATAACATATGATGATTGTAGACGAAGTTTGTTTATTTGTCTTACTTTAAATTGCTCCAAATTGAAAATACCACAAGAACTACACAAAGAAATAGTAAGTGGCAGACAATAGTAAGTGTGACAAGCTCCAAGTTATTGGGGCATTTTATTCGAAATATCGCTTGAGTACTAAAATTTCAGTAGAGATGTATTTAAAACTATTGAAACTTTTCGAATTTTATTTTTAAAACGCTGTAGTTCGAATTCCTAACTATGGGTAGGTAAAGCATGCTCCTTTTTTCCTCTAGATTAATTTGTTGTAGATAAACAAACATGACACGATCTTATGTTCTTTAATATGGTCACTGCGGTATTTGCTTTAAATTATTTGTACTTCCAAAGGATACCTGACATATTTGGCCTATATGAATAATTGATATGTCGATACCAGTTGCACGTCTCTGGTATGCAATACTGTTGTTGGAAGCTAGTGCTCAGCAAACCGAAAAACGACACACTGCCATCGTTCTTTCAAACAGTCTACCGCCCCTAGTCAAGATCTCGCCGGTAAAATAGACAAACTACTTCAAATATGAAACATCGACACAATTTTTAAACCAAGTCGAAAATCTCCGATGGATTACCGTCAGTTAAAGACAAGACTTGTTTCTTACATACCCAATTAGGTAATCCAAATCTCTTTATTACATTTATAAAATATTCATCTGTTTTACATCACGCATTCTTGACATGCATTAATCCTTTTATAATGGTTCCAGTTAAAATAAAGAGCGACGAGATAGTAAATATTAATTTGATAAAATAGACTTGTTTGTCGATTTTGCATCTAATTGGACGTGCAAAAGTTACTATATTATCGCTTACCGAGATTTTCATCGATTAACATAAAGCGCGAATAGATTCAAATTTGAATGCCCTTGTTGTTTAATGGTTTCTTTTCAATTTTATTAGATTAAAATTAGTGTACGTTATAATTGACAGTGTAATAAGAATGCATTCTATGTTTTTATCAATTTATTTTTAGGTTTATTGCGGTAGTAATAATTTAGGCACTTTACCAATGACTATCAGAAGTAAGTTGGTGGGGGTGATAAATTGTGTACGTTAACAAAAGATCTAAAAAATAGGAAAGAAGTAGCTAGTAAACAAAACGTAAAATAAGCAATCTTACTGTTGATATTTTATTCTTTGTATAAAAATTGAAAACGAAAATGTCTTTCAACAACAGTAATGTACAAGACAAAGATGTTTTACTTAAAATAAATTTAATGCAATAAGTTTATCATATGATGTAATTGTAACAGAATTCTGTGCCTCTATATCTTTCAACAGCTTCCAACAAAGCTAGGTTGCATCACCAGGAGACGCACAAGTAAAACTTACAACATAAGATTCAATGTCACTGGGGCCTGTGATGTTGTATTGCACAGCAAAGGGCATCTAAGAATATTTGCTACATACATATGATTTCATATTTACATCAAACTTACATCTTTAGTTTTTTTACAATTTTTGGTGGAGGCTCTAATACATCCAATTTGGACCGAAATATGAATATAAAATGCGGTCCTATGCTCTTATATTACCTTTATTTCATACAGTACTCTCTTTTTTGTTTCGATTATCTGGATTTCCTCTATGATGTATTTTATTAATATACGCTTCTCCAAATTATTCCAATTTTGGGAACGCAGTCTTTTCGTTTAAACACGGTTTATAACTTAAAACATGCACCTATTTTAGTAATATTGTCACTTTCATTAACTATTTCCATGTTGCTCGCTACAAAGTAACTTTTGAAAAGTTAATTTCTTCATGATCACAATCTCCATGTTCTAATTTGCGCGCTTTTTGTTTTGTTTTGGTTGGGGGTTTGTTTACGCTATTGCAGCGCTATAATGAAGCGTATAATTTTTCTTCTGCAAAAAATGGCGAGCTCTTCAAGAAAGCGCTGCAAAGCGTGACGTCATTTTGGCGTGTCTAGGCGAATCTACTTCGCAGTGCGGCGCTACCCTGAATGCAACCATTGTCTCCTCATCTTCATTGTTCATTGAGAAGTAGATCTCACAAGAAAGCCAACATCGGCGAATTTAAACTAATAATATATTTTTGTTTGTTCTATTTTCTTCTACCATAGTATTATCTAAGCACGTCATATAATCATTTGTGTGCTACTCTATTTTTTTCTTCTAGTCGTTTTTTATTATTTAAAGAAAGAGCGCTAACAATACTTCCTCTATTTAGGCTATTTGGTTTTTTTGACTATGCACTGTAAATTATTCATACGTATGCCAATAAATATTTATTATTATTAACACTCAAATACGTCGTATAGCTTCTAATTCCGTTTACTTGTTGCTTGAACTAAGCAAATACCAACTGCATTACAAAAAGTGATCGTAGTAATACTCACATCTCGGAAAATTTAGTAAGTTGTTCCTTAAAAGATCTTTTGCAATTGGAAAATCTGCTAAGAATTCATCTCCATCCACTGTTGTAGTGGTGTTTTCATCCAAAGAGTCAGACTTTGAACTAGATTCGTAGTCAGGATCGGAGCTGGAATGATCTTCTGGCTCTTCTTTTGATAAACTGTTATTATTTGTATGATTGAAGTTTGGTTTCTTAGCATATGGCCCCAGTTGAATTTGTGATCTACGTTGGTCCTCCTAAACTTGACTGGCACCGACTATAAACAATTTTACTTCTATGCGTTACAAATAATCCGTATGCGATAAAGTAGGTACCTATGAAATGCATAGATTTGCGGTAGTTACGAAATTAATGTCTTAACTTAAGTTATAGGTAGATAAGATAGATAAGCTGACGAGGCGCTTATAGCGTTATAATGGAAATAATACCAGATAGATATAATTGATATTGCGGTAACTGTGTTAACAGATAATTACCTCTTAGAACACAGCGAAAATTGGAGCACGTAGAGTAACACAGATAAACAAACCTGTTTTACTATTATAATATAAAAATATTAATTATTTTATTTGGTTATTCTTGTAAACAGTCATTTTTGTAATAAACTAATAGAAAAATTACGGAGTGTCGTAGAATTCATATATTATCATGCTGTTGTTTGAGTATTACATCATACCGGCCAAAAAACTTAAGTCAATACATCATTTGGATAATGACAAGAAGCAGTATATGCACTAAAATCAATCTACGTTTTACGTTCATCAATAGAACTAGAACGGTCATTATCCAGATTATTTCTGCTGTCTCAGTTTTAATACTCTAATATGATATACTTCACTTGCCTCGGAATGACATTGCGTTCGTGGAAGATTTGACACTTCTCAAGCAATTGCACTCAATATAAGCAAGCAACGACTTCTTAATGTCGTATTATTCAATCTACGTCCATCGTAGAGGTCAGTCAACGCATAGAGCATCTTTTTAAAGCAAAAGTATTTAATTAAGTGCTGCCCAATTAATATATCATCTGAAAATATACGAGCAAAATTCATCCGGCTAATGCTCACTGAATTGTAGCATTCTTTCTCATATTTGCTAGTGTCACCTTCCACGCACAAGATTCCTCCTCTTTAAGTTAAATCATTGCCTTGTATTTCTATTTCTTTTCTTTATTTTCCTAATTTTTATTAAACTGCAACACTCTATACCTACATATAGGTATATATAATTATATTATGAAATATCATTCCTGGTGTTGTTCCGCGTAGATAGCTGGTTCTCAGAAGAACCTCAAGTAGCTCGACGGTATATTTTATAAATTTTATATACAAACTTTAAGATTTGAATCCTTGTGGAATAATATCTGCAAATTTTGTCTACTCCAGTAATGAGAGTTCTGCTAATTAACTTCACCACATAAATAAAGTGTTATTTTGTACCACATACAAAGTAGTCTTCAATACTCACGAAGAAATATCCACCAAACCCTCTCCATCAAGGGATCGCACATCACCGCTCAAAAACCGAGGAGTCTAGAAAGGTATACATCGGACGAATACGGTTAACGGACAACACCAGGTTAAAAGAACATGCCAGATACAAAGTATGAAAACGCAAACAAATCTGCACTAGCAGGACACTCATCGAATACTGAATCAACTTTGACAGTTGTAGGAAATTATTAACGGAACTACATTCTTGGAGAAGATTGTACAGAGAAGCTACTGAAACATAGAAGAATCCAAATAACATCAAAAGAGAAGACGGACTACAATTACCAAGTATTCGGAAACCATTTTTCACAACCAAACGAATAGCTGTGGACACGCTTCAACAAAGCGAAACGGTCACACATCAACAGAGCGAAGCGGTTGCGCCCCAAAGAATACAGGACCAAATATAAACTTAAGATCACAACAAACCAGTCACTGCACCTCTGAAAAAGATGATAAGATAATCGAATCGTCAAGTAATTATTATTATTTCCGTTTTTATATCCATATAGAATCAAGATAGTTGATAATCAGGTAAATGTCATATTAATAACTTATTTATTATATGCCAATTTTTAGGTCAAGTATATTATATTTTCTATAGAAGACGATATAAAATGATATTCGATATTTATATGAGATCGGATATGTTATCCTCAAGGAAAGTCAAATTACATGGAATGAGTACAAGTAGATGGACCGTTAAAGATAAAATAGTTCAACATAAAGGGCTTATACACCTCTATCGTAAATATTTTTTATAGTCATTATTATACATTATCTTTGTTACAATGTAACTAACAATATTGTAATTTAGTCAGCGGATAACCTAACCTTCGTAATAGTCTCGATTAAATTCTAATGTAAAAGTTGTAGAAAAATTCTTAAATTAATAAATTTACTTATTACAGGAAGAGACAAAAAGGTTGCTATTATCGATAAAAATATAGCTATAAAAAAGGACAGAAATACGGTTTTGACTTTGAAGAAAAAGATAGCGCTTGCTAGACTTGATCTTGATAATGTTACTTTTGGAAATCGTGAAAGCATTCAAAAGGCATTGGACGAAAAACAATTGTCTTACCAGGACCTGCACATAGATGTAAAATAACATGATTTAATTCATACTCATTTAATAGAATTGCCGATAATATAATTTTAGAAAGTTATTGAGCATATTTCTCAGAATAACTTCAATTTTAGAAAACAATTGGATTTGCTACATTACAGAAAAGTAGTAAAATCAAAGATGCTCATAAATTTAACGGTAACAAAGTCCGCGGTAACGCATTCTAAAAATTGCGCATTCATACAAATTTCAGACAGAGGTTGCAGAACTGCAAGATAGAATACCTGCATCTGGTCAATTACCAATCGAAATACAATCTAAAATCCTTACTGCGCAAGTACATGATGTCAATTTGAAAATGGAGGCGAGTATCGTTATTAATGAATCCTATAAGAAAATTATTAGCGTGTGTAAAAAGGTGATTATAACAACTTACTAATAGTATACTAAACTTACACAGAATACAATAAATACAATATATATCCTTACCACACTTCCACGCTTCAGGTATTTATTTAGATAACTGAGTTACTATTTAAAAGTATTAATACGATATGAGGTAAGATATATATTTTTTTGGGCATTTATAGAAACCAATTAAATACTATCGTAGTAGGTTATTAAAAAAAATAAATAAATTGTTGTTAAATTATGTAGAATAACTTTCGGTTCCTTATAATTTATAATTAATTCAATTTCCATGCTATTACCAACGTTAAATTTAATTGGATTAGTTTTTTTGTGACACTTTTAATTGATAAAAAAACGATTCTCGGTAGGATTTGAATCTATAGCTCCAGTTCGCTAGGTCGGTTTGTATCTATTTACGCAATGGAGACCATCTGAAGAATCGCTATTTAAACCGCCATAAAAGTTCCTATTTTTGAAATGGCAAATTTAATACTTAGATGTAACAGTGGCTGCAGATGTACCCCTGATATCTAGGCAGCGACGATATTTTAATATCAACGCCAAGTTGCATTATCAATTCAATTATTTAGAATAAATAACTTTTGTGAAATTTTTAATAAAAATTTCACAAAAAAACTAAGCTAATTAAATTTGATGTTGGTAATAACAAGGAAGTGGAATTATCAACATTGTTGTTGATAGAACGTTTATCTAGTAAAGCAACCGTAAAACTTCCAAAAATCGGTTATGACTTTAAATAAACTCCTACAAAGTTTTATTTAGAACTATATGTTTGTTACGGCCGTGTAAAAAGGGTGTGTAATTTGCATTTTTCATGGACTATTCAAGTAAAATGAACTAAAAATTGAGTTCTGAACTTTTGTGAACCTAGTTCCGGTTTTTAAACTAATGCATAGTATATAACATAAAAGTACACTAATAATTTACAATTAGTCTTTCCCTGTTCACACAATTACGAAGCTATGTTTCCGAAATATTGTCTTGTTATTTGATGGTATAGCTGTCTTCAAATTTAGTAAGCAACTTTTAAGAATTTTGCTCTTTTGGGGTTCTACTTTAGGTATTTTTTTTCATTTAAGTCGAAAAGATAACCCAATTTTGCAAATGAGAATTACTTGCGAGCAATTTTGAATGAACTCTATTAGAAATACCACATCGTGAAAAGGTGTCTCTGATAATGGTTGGAAATAGTGCTTGACTTAAAGAAACATATTGTTGATATATGATTATATTATGTAAATAATATTATTCAGTTGCCCTGTTTCATCTTCAAGTGATATAATTTTAGTGAATCTTTCCAGTTTAGATGCATTCTAATTTATATTAAACCAACATTGCGAAAGGGTCACATATAGAAGCTTATTCCCAGATACTACAAGTATTTTTTCCCGAGTTACAGCCTTATACTTAGTTACAAAATTCGATAGCATCTACATTTTCTTGACGAATAGTTTTACTTTATTTCGTCATACATGATGTCACATTCGACAATTGTTACACAATATATTTTTTAACTACTTCATGAAGGTGGTTATTTGTAGTTACTAATCAGAATCAATGGAATATGCATCATTGGTTACGGGAAAATGTGTGATGGTATAAGTTTTAATATAAATTACAAAGGCTTAATAGGAAAAGAAAGGAAATGGCATTTGCCGTGCCCATGATTTGGTTTACTAATTACGTTGTTATTTTTACCATTAGTTTCTGCATCCCCAAGAAAACGACTGAGCAGTTATTAAATTAGTATACCATCTACTTTGTGTCTTGTTTCACATGGCGAAGGACTCTTTATTGCAGAGCCTCACAGATTTTTCTATCAGTTCAGACCATATTTCAACGAACTTTTCTCAAGTCTATACAAACAAGTTAAATTATCAGTACATCAAAAGTTTTAACACAACTCCTAATATGTAGGAGGCACTAGACTGTTGATTTTATTGCATTTGGTATTTTTAGGACGCAATTTATTTTGATGTCATTTTGGAATCGTTACGCGGAGATCGTAATAAACAAGGAAAGTGTATGCTGAATACAATTATTTTAGGACAGCTAGCTACTGAATATTTATTCGACAGAAGGGAGGAATTTCAGCTATTGGAGAAGATAGTCAAGCGAGATATGGACGAAAGGGAAAAAGAATTTGCTGAAATAGCAGGAGAGGTTAAGAAATGTAACCAAAAACTTAAGTTCTTAATAAGAAGGGATGTAAGTATACCTATGTATATTTATGCGATGCGCTTTGATATGTAAGGGTTCATAGGTAAATTGGTGCCCAAAATAACTCAGGTGTCCCGAAGGCTTAGAAATGTTAACGTAAAAATTTATGCTTAACTAAAACCGGACCATAGTTGCTAACTGATTGGATTTTAATGTTAGTGTCCAAACAACAAAAAACAATCTTTAAAAGATTATTTCGCACATTGGTTAATTAAAACGTAATTATAGCAAATGAGTTTGTCGATATTCGATCTGCAATATTTATGTGCTCTACACC
This sequence comes from Trypoxylus dichotomus, assembly GCA_023509865.1. Lineage (NCBI taxonomy): Eukaryota > Metazoa > Arthropoda > Insecta > Coleoptera > Scarabaeidae > Trypoxylus > Trypoxylus dichotomus. Next base: position 36,640,521 of record CM042074.1, on the reverse strand, counting down.
AATATGTAAGATAATACACTATGCAGACATACTTTTTAAACAAAAGTTATTTTTGGAATTTTCACTTTAACGCAACATCACCCCAATTTATTTAACGACATCCTGATTTATTTGATGTTATTTAATGTTGATAAATGAAGTGGAAATCTCAATATCCTCAGTATTTTTCTCGGTGGTTCATTTTATTACTACCATGTCCATTAGCTTCCGGTTCCGGGATCATATTTGATGGAAAAATATATAATATAAGCTCTATAGTTTTTAATGAGAATGTGCGGAATATTTATCAACTATCACAACAGCTTTTCTATGTTGTTTCTTACGACTGGTTCTACTGAAGTAACCTCTTTTCAAAAATTTTGCTCGTCAATTCAAGCTTTTTTATTAAAATGTACGCTACGTCTGGTTACTGTATGTTTGGCATTTTCAATAGCTAGCAAGCCCAATTTTTCTGTTCTAGCCGTATTAGCGTCTAACAGCGGTTATCCTTTCTTTGGTATATTTACCTCAGAAATACTTATCATTTTTAGAAGTGAATGTCTTATTTGGTAACCCATTGAAAAAGAGTGTGGTTTCTTCGGCATTAAAAACGTCTTTAGAATAATTTGCGCAATTCTTTCTAGAGCTATTCCTCTCCATCTGCACTTTTTGCCGAAATAACCTTTTGTACTATACCATAATGTTTTTTGAAACTGTCCTCAAAATCACTCGTCACTCGCTTCGAAATCCAAGTAATTAAGTCTTGCCAAGAGGCCAACGACTTCCACGCCGTTGACAGAGTTTTACAGAACGCTGGTGATTTACTGAAAGTCAATTCAAACTAAAAAATGTACATATTGTGTGTCTAGAAAAAATACTATTCGTCAAATGGATCTTTAGACGCACGTCATCACACATACGTCAGGCTTACGTATCTTCCCCGCATGAATATTCAATAGCGATATATTGAATAAGGATAGATAAGTTAACTTATACCATTAAACAATAACATGCGTCTAAAGATCCATTTCTCGAAATATAATTGCTGCTATTAAAAGTCCAGCCTTCGTATTATAATTTTTTTATTTCTACGTTTCCGCCTTCCACAGTAGTGTATAGAACGTTAGGATTGAGAAGAATGATACTTATCATAGCACTATATACACAATGAGTAGTGCATCTTTGGTATTAGAAAAGCAATAGTCACCCTTACATAGCAAAGGTAGTTTTAAAATTGGCCATGATGAATAGACAATAATAAAATGCTCTAACGTTGAGTTAATTATGTCAAATCATAAGTAATGTTTATTAAATTCGATCTCGTGAAGCTCACTTATTTTGGGTAATAGTTTACGAAGCCTATATAGAGAGGGTACTTCACATTTTTTTTGTAACTTTGAACGGATGATAGATCCACTAAATAAAAATACCATTCTGATGAAAAGAAATATACAAGCTTCATAGTATGGTAATTAGTAAATTACGTGTGTTTATTTTATTGCAAGGTTTTAAAGGCACTGGTTGACCTAATTCGGGGAGCGGATCAAAAAAAAGCTTTTTATATGGCGAATTTTGTTCCAAAATATAACATGGAGTTGTAAAGTACTTTATATTTTATATTTCAATTTTTTAGAGTGATATCACCCTCCCAGTTAAAAACGACTTCACTAATGCTGATATACGCGTCCATATAAGAACCGTATGGAATATGTTGGATATTTTAAAAGATTCATTTTTCGCAAATAGTTATTCCGAGCTAATTAATTGGTAAGTACGATACAACTGCGTCTTAGAGAGCTCATTGTAGTAGTTGCTTTCAGCTTGCGGGATCAACGATATCATAAAGAACGTTTAAAGCAATTACAAGAGAGATTTCTAGAAGGAAGAGATGTACTTTTAAACAAAATTACACATGCACAATTAGGATACGATGAACTCCATAACACAATGATAGAAACGACATTTGAGTAGGTATCCTTACAGAATCTACAATTGGTTACCTAGTTATTTTAGTAATTAATTAAGTTTCCTTCTAAAATATAAGACAGTATGTTAAATATTTTTGAAAAAATTCAAATTGTGTTCAGTTTAAACAGTCTACCTACATATATATGTTTAAACTAAAACACTTTTTAAAAAGATTTTCTCTATTTGTGTAAAATATCTCCTATATGTGTCGAGTGTGTTAGGTATTGGAATAACGCGAAACATAGCAAATTGATATTGTTAGACAACAACAGAGAACACTCTTCATATTCGGTGGACTTTGCTTAATAATATTTAGCACATGCGAGTAACAGATGATTAAATGTAACAGATTTAAAAGAAAAAAAAAGAGTTTTTAAGGAGTACGATTTCTGTAATATTAATTAGTAAACGCGTATATTTTTATATTTTAAACAGGTATAAACACAGAAAAAAATGGTTCAAAGATCGAATACTTCAGAAAATAACAAAAATGAATAAAAGTAAAGAGTTGCATGCAAAGAAATGCGACTTGATCGTTAAAATCAAATCTTCTCTGCAACATATGGAGCAAGTTTGTAAATGCGTCAAAGATCCATTCGAAATGAAACAAAAAAAAGGGAAACGCCAAGATTCAGATAGGTTTTCGGAAAGAGATGCTTTGAATATTAAAGAAAATTGTACGAAGCTAATTAAACACTTAATAGACGATTTAATGCGTTAAATTTATTTTATCGTAGGTTTAGAACTTATAGATGTTCTTCTGCCTAAATTTATGTTGTTAACTGTGCATGCGATTCAATTTAAAGATCAGTGGGAAAGAGATTTTGTCCAAATAAATTTGGAAACATTGGCTTCAAATCGGACAAGAGCGACACGTTTTGAAGAAGAAACGATACATGAGTGTAAGAATTAAATCAATAAGTAAAGATTATTTTCTCAGCATACAATGTTGCAGACGTTCATTTCGGATTAGTTTTATATTTATCTAGCATTAGGGGTAGGACATCGGTTACTTTCTTTCTAATTTATTTGTTTATTTATATGTAGATTTCATGGTTTTTCACTAAAATGTTTTTTTGCCCTTTTGTTTTAATAATCGTTTCATAAATCTTTGATATTCTTTGAGTATACGAATTTAGGAATTCGGGGAGTATCGTTTACCAGTCACTATAGTTTCTCCTATGTATCTTAGAGCCTTTGCCTTCACTTTAGGATCCAGTTTGTGTCAAAATAATTTGATGGGTGGCAGGCTTGGAAATTGAGGCGGCTAGACGACGTTCCTCTTACTCTTTTGTTAACAAACCTCTGCATATACAGTCATGTGCACGAAAGTAGCAGCGGTCTTAATTTGGCTGAAATATCAATTTATATATTAAATAATAAAAAAACAAGTTTATTGAACTCTTTATTCGTACATGTTACGTACCTACAATAATAAAGAAATATATATAATTTCTTACCAAAGAGAAAATAAAACTGTTTATATTGTAGGATAATAGAAAATAAATGAGCATTATAATAGCAGTCATTTCAAACTACTATCTAAATTATTCTTTATTTAGGTAATTGGATTGAAAAACTTAATGTTTTGTTGCTTGTCTTTTATTCTTTATCACCTCTTGACACCTGTGGGGCAGCGAGTTTACCAGTTGCCTACATATTTATACTGAATTTTTTGCCATTCAGCTTGGCATATTCTCCACACATCATCAATATTTTGTGGCTCAGCAGCAGATACACCCTTTTTCAACTCCACCTATACATTTTCAATTGGGTTTAAGTCCAGGGATTGCGACCGGCAACCCGAAACGCAAACGTTCTTATCTCGGAATCATGTTTTCGCTTTACGAGAAACATGTGACGGATGGTTATCCTGCATATACAAATATCTTAGTGGCATTTCTTCCTCTGCATATGGCAGAAGCACAGTTTGTAATATGTTTACATAGGCATCAGTATTCATTCTGCCTTCTATTTTATGTAAAGAGCCAGCATGATGCTTGAGCCTCCTAACTTTACCGTCTTTTTGTGTATGGAGATTGAAATGCTGTCGATGGCGGTCTTCGTACGTGTTGTTGGTACGCACCAGAATTAAATAAAACTATTTCAGTTTCATCTGACCACAGTAAATTACGCCAGTTTTTCTTTTTTCTCGTTCTATTGTGTGTGTCCATGAGCAAATGACAATCTACTCTGTATTTGTCTTTTATGTAATGATGATACCTTTCTAGGCCTTCCTGAACGTAACTTCGCTGGAAGCAATCTTCGCCTAATAGTAAAGGTGCTTATAGAAAGGTTTAACTCCTTTTTAAATTATAGTTGATCTTATAAACGGTATCGTCTTTGCATAAGTTATAATGTGTCTGTCTTCTCTAGAGCTAATTTTCCTTTTTTCCACCAGGATTTTCTTTCGCCTTTCTTCAGTTCCTAGCGTTTACGAACATATTCGCAGAACAAAAGAGTGTTTCTTGTATAAACTTGTAGCTTTTCCCACTATTAAGGCGATGGAATATAATTGCTCTTTTTTGCGATGAACAATATTTTCCTCGGCCCTTGTTACAACAGAAATGGATAATTAAAAAATGGTTGTATTACTCTGCAACAGACAGAACTTTATGCATCTGCGTTCATTGTCGCCAGCTATGGTACTGCTATTTCAATGCACTGGCAAATAACAACGCATGACTAAAAAACTATATGTATTTAGGGATTTTAAATAATTTGAATACGGTTGCGTCAAAATTTTCTGTAGTGAATGTGATTTATAGATATTTATTTAGGACTGTTATTTTCGTACACATGACTCTATATATAAATATATATACACAGTAAAACTCGCTTATAACGTACTCGTCGGGATATATAAAACAGTACGTTAAAAAAGAAGTATGTTATAAAGGAATACAACCAAAAAGAAATAACCCAAAGCAATAATAATAATAATAATAGGTAATAAAATATAAAAATTTAATTAGTAAAAAAGTAGGTAACAGAGTCTGTCGTTTTGATTTTTTGAAACAAATGTTCAATACGTAATGAATGCATTATTTAAAATTATAACGGTAGTACGTTCTTCAGTTTCTAAATATCGTGTAACTGTCCTTATTCCGACAAGCGCACTTTCATAACTAGGTTTTGCAATTTCAGCTGCTCCTTTGCTTACTTCATTATCATCGCTGCTATTTTCTTGATTTAAAACTTCCAAAATCTGTATCACTGGGGATACATGAAGTAATGAGATTATTATCCACTGACACAAATTCATCTATTCATTTCATCGATGTTATTATATTTGACAGGCCATTGAGACAACGGTAAATCGTCGTCTTCATCAAAATCAATTTTCCAAGGGTGCTGAAAACAATCTTTATGGTTTCTTGCCAAGCTTTGGCTAACATTTCCATCGCCTCTAGTAAATTTACTTCATTAGAACTTCCAGTATCCAAATTCGTAATGTGTTTCATTACTAACAGGCGTCGATAATAGGATTTTAAGGTATGAATAATTCCTTAGTCCATTGGCTGCATCATGGAAGTGGAATTCGGTGGTAGAAACTCCAGGCGAATATTTTTAAGATCACTTGTACGGGGATGAGCTGGACAGTTGTCGACCAATAATAACACTTTTCGTGTTTATTTGTCCCCAACGCATCTTTTACACTCAAATTTTAGTGTACGATTAGGTGTAAGTTTGTAGAACAAGCCCATTTCGTCAGCATTAAAGATGTCATTTATGTGGTAGTCTTTCGTAAAATCACTTAGGGTCGACCGCAGTCACGCCTTATGTTCCTCCAAATTTACATGTGCATTTTCACCATGAATTTAGCTAGCATTTATGTTATGACATTTCTTAAAACAGTGTAACCAACCTGCTGTGCACTTAAATTCACTGTCGTTGAATAATCTAGCAAATTCTTCTGCTTTAGTTTGAAGAATAGAACCGCTAATTGGTATATTTTTTGAATAAGATTTTTGTACGTGATAACAGAAATACGTAATAAACATATACGTAATATCAGAACAAATATATTTATTTCAAATAAGACTTTGCCGGGACCAAGGAAAGTGTACGCTATATCCGAAAGTATGTTATATACGAGTCCCTTATAAGCGAGCTTTACTGTATATATACATATTTTTTTTAATGTAACTTTGTTAGTTTTTACATGATAATTTAATTTTCTTCGTATTACCTACGTTAAATTTTAATATAATTAGTTTGTAAAATTAAAAGTTGCACGGTTTCGATAGGATTTTAACCTATAGCGTTAGACAATGGCGTTTTCCGCTTACGCGTAACCGGAACCGTGAAATTTTTTATTTCACAAACTGATTGAATTAAAATTTGACATTAGTAATACCAACGTAACTAAATTATCATATTCATACATACATATAGTAATTACAAGTTGCTAAGTTTCACAGTAACTTGGAAATTACGTACTCATTTTATTTCAAGTTTATAAGTTTTACGGTTGACTTATATTAAAACTAGAGAACGGATAAAACAATGTAAGGCCATATGTATACTTGTCGTCTCAGTGGCGCATATCTGTCGTAACAAGGATGCGTGGCAGACTTGCATATCGATCATCACATTAACTTCGTTTTCGTCGGAAACCAACCATTTCAGGTATTCTTCCAAATAAGATAGTATCAAATGCGTTTATATATCCTACCATTGTTAGTTAAAAAGAGATTAATATAAAAATTAGTACTTTAATCTTTCTAAAAATGGTTTCTGTTTGGCGATTTGGGAATCTGGGGAGCACTCAATTGGATCTACTTCCCAGAACATTTGATTTTAAGGGAACATTCACTTTATTTCTTGAACAGCACCACTTATCTTTGCTTTTTGTTTTTAATAAAATTTATATGAAGCATTAAAATTTTGATAGCATCATTTAGTCCTTTAAAAAATTGTCGATGACGTCTTTACCTAAAAATTACAATTAAGAATTTTATTTTCTATTATTATTCTAATTACAGCTCTTGTTGGGGACGATATGAAAATAGAAAATTCCTCAGTACCTACTAGAGCGGACATTAAAGCGAAAAGTAAAAGAATCGTGAAAGTCAATACTAAATGTGATGATTTAGTACCTGTATATCGCCCAATACTTAGACACAGACGGAAACTGAAGTAACTAATACTGTTTTTTAGTATCTACTACGCGCTTTATTTATTTTAAACATATAGAATATATTCATAATATATAAATAAGTATGTAAACCTGGGACATTTTTCAATAGATTTGAATAATATAGTTTAAATTTATTGATAAATTATGTCTCGTGGTCACACTATTATGTAACACGCATATACCTTTTGTTTATTTTTAAGATTATCTTTAAGTACATAATGGCTGATGCCTGATGTCTAAATGTTGTGAAATAAATGTATATAATAATTATCTTGTTTTTTTTACATAATGAAGAATTGTAGAAGATAGTAATATTTCGATTCCAAGAAATGCCTATTATTCCTTTATTATCATTAAGTTTTGGAAAAAATAATAAATTCAAATATACAATTCTTATTTTTGAAGGATATTCCATAAAACGTATATAAGAAAATAAGATATACCATCATATACAGATATAATCTGAGCAAAATCAACGGTTATAATACGCATGTGCGTCTCCCGCTATTCTTTCTCGCTGCAATATTCCCCTACAATCACTCTTATCAGTCATTCGCCGTAAGTAATACTTCGCTTCTAGGTTATCTATGTCTTCGCTGATGCCCTACTACATCAGGTATTGTAGATACCTCTCCGTCATTGACTTTATAGTTATAACTAGAGAACGGATTATATGCAAAGTTCATATATTTTATTTATTTATTATATTTTACGTCCAGATGTAGATGTATCACACTGTTAATTAACTTTAATCAGTGTAAGACATCTAAAAATAGACGTAAAATATAATAAAATAATATATATGTACTTTGCATATGATCCGGTGTCTAATTATAGCAATTTATGAGCTTTTATGGTATGTATTTCTGTACATATTTAATATTTAAAATGATATTGTAACATTATTAATTTAGTAATTATGCTGTTGAATGATAAACATTATTATTATAAATACAACACTTGCACAAAAAACACTTTTTTAAAATAAACGGTAATTAAATAATAGAAAAGGAAGATTTAACAATTTAATGCGCAAATGTTGAAGATGTTTGCTATCCACCATAACTAGCGTTTACATTAAAAAATCACAAACATGTTCATGTTACATATATATTTTACTACACTCACCGAGATTTCTACAGTTCTGTATAAAATTTTCCAACATAATACTTAGTTTTCTTAATATCTTCGGCAAATTATGCATCGAAGTTAATGCTAAACTACAAAGAAACACAAATGCAAGAGAAAACAACATTAAAAAATATATTTTATACGAAGAATATTTACAGTAACAGTAACTTGAAAGACCGAAATTTCTATAGGCCCATTAACACAAAATTTAATAAATAAAACATTTATAGATTATTAAATCCTCTATCCAAAATAAGTTCAAACACCGTCAACAGGGTCTTCATACTGTCTATCAATTTGGTCAATGTTGATATAGGAATATCATTCCAACACCTCATTATCGCAGATTTTAATTCTTTGACGCTATCGTATTGTTTATAATTAGCATACATTGATCTTGCCAATATTCCCCAAAGATTTTCGATGGGGTTCAGATCGTGCGATGGAGCAGGCCATTGTAATACATTTCCTTTTTCATCAAACCATTGGAATTATGGATAGCTGCATTGTCTTGCTGAAATATTCTTCTGTTAGCAATTGTTTACCAAAATTTATCAGAACCATTTCCAGAAGTATATAAAAATTAGAATTCATTCGCGTAAAAATAAAACATATAGGGGTTTTATTGTTATGGGTAAAAGCCGCCTAAACCATTACCGCCACCAAAATTTCGGCCCACCGCAACTTCAGTATTCTTGTGCAAATCGTGCCAATAATATTTGAAACCATCAGGCTGGTCCAAGTTAAATTTCTTGTCGTCAAAAAATATAACTTTGTTCCATTCATGATCTTACGTAATCTTACAGCCTTGTCTGCTTATGAGTCTCTTTTAAGGGTGGTTTTGAAACTTTTAGCCACCGAAAACGTTTACTGCCGTATAAGTCTGCTAACTCATTAAATTAGCCTTGAGGATGGTAGAAGGGTGGTGTATGGAGGGAAATCTTGGGCAATGCTAATCTTTTTTACCAAAAGGATAAAGTTAGTAAGGCTGAAAGCTCGAGCTCTACAATAAATTAATATAGGCGAGTCAATAAGACAAATACCTAAGCTGACTTGAATCCAACATCTTTGAAGAATGATAGACAAGTGTGAAAGGGTGCTGATTATTACTGGAAGAACAATTGGGAGAAAAAAGGGGTTAAAACCAGGTATGACGCACTGGTTATACACGGCGGCTATAGGACTCATAATATGCGGGTGTATGGAGTAGTGGTTTACGACTACACAGAAGTAGCCAATAACAAAACTCAATAATTCAGAGGTTTACGTAATTACTAGAACAATAAAGAATTGTCCAACTGCTGCTATAGAAACTATGTCAAGCTTGCTTCTTTTTGATATTTATACGAAGGAAGAGGTTAAAGCGCCATGAGAATTGGAGAATCCAAACCAACGCGAATTTTAGAATAGAAATGATCATCATAATCCTTATTTTTTACATGGACAGCGATGCAATGACTCCTAGGATTTCTTTGAACAACCCTCCTCACATATACTTATACCAGGAGAAATGGAGAGATGGGGAAGGAAGAGAACTACAGACTCAAATTTGATATATAGATGAGAAAAAAAGCTCTAATTCAGGCTACCTTAAACGTGCTAACATCAAATCATATGACCTTTAAATTAACATGCCATGCACTATCCATTGTAATCAGCACCTAGCTAGAGAGCCTGCAGATGTTTCCTCCATTTCACACTATTGCCCAAAGAGAAGTGTGAATTTTCAGTAATCGTGAAGTTTTTTACAAAGCATATATGTTATTGTAAGGGGGCGAATAAACTGGGATGAAAATTAAGTATGTATAGCTTTTAAGATATGAAACAAATGGTTGTGAAATATAGCAAAAGCAATTATTCGGCTTACATCGAAGATTATTTTAATTTTATTTGTACAAAAATGGATAATTATATATACGTATGTACATATGATTTGTTTCGTTTCCACCCCTATAGTCCTAGTTTTATTATCACCTATAGGATTTGTCTATAATCAATATAATAGTGTTGGCGATTAAAAACAATGAAACGCCATTGTAAATGACTTTTTTCAAAACTACTGACGTTTTGTTACATTTGTTTGTCATTAGTACACAACATAGTCGCTTATTTTACGTTGTATTATTTTTTAAGTGTTTTTTTATAAAATTTCTGGCAAATAAGTAGCAAATAGTTGCAAATATGTTGTCGGCTAAGAAATTGAAGCTCCATGGGATGCAAGATAATAGATGGACTACCAAGGACAGAATCACCCAGTATAAAGGGCTTATTAATTTATTTAGTAAGTACACATTCAGGAACGTGACAATTAACGCTTATACTTCTTTTTCTAAGGTAGGGATAGCAAGATCATGCAGATTGATACTCAAGTTGCAAATAAGAAACAGCAACAATTATTGAAACAATTACACAAAGATATTGTTCTGAATAGACAGAAACTAGACAATGCGTTTAGGGGAGATAAACAACAAATTAGAAATGTTTTGCAAGAGCACAGGAACATGCAATTGGCTTATCAAGAGCTACATGCATTGGTACCACTACATTGTTTGATTAGAAATTGTATTTATTAATTAGATATTATTTTAGCAAATTATCGCTCATATACACCAGGATAATTTTAACAAGAGGAAGGAATTGGATAGATTAACTCATAGAATGAAACTTCGAACGGAAGCGTTAATTCTCGCAAAGGTATTTAAACTGTAAGATGTTATTGAGTAATGCTAAATTATTTTTTAGTTAGAACTTTCTAAATTAGAAGATCGTTTAAAATACGAAGCACCTGGTACGCTTCCTTCAGAAATACAGGCTAAAATTGTTACTGGGAAAGTTCAAGATGCTATACTGAAACAAGATGCAGCTATTAGTGTTCGTCACATATACAAAAAAATTTTAAGTATCATGAAAAAGGTATTATTTTTTTTTTTCATCAGATTTTGTATTTATAGAAAAAATATTTCGCAACTTTCTTCCATGGTCATGGCGCTACAAGACAAAATATCTGTTATTTTATTTGTTGAAAATAGTTTAAAAGAATTGCGTTAACAAATAAAATATTATCACATTTGCAATCACAATTAATTAATTGGGATCGTCAGCAGCATACGAAGTGTGACAAAAGAATAATGAAAACGGTCCCCTTCACTTAGTTTGTACGTCAATCCTTCGTAAACATTCAGTTAAAGTTTTAATCTCGTGCGGAAACTGGACAACCGTAAAAAGCATGATAAGTGAAGTTGTTTTTGTAATGCGTTATAGAAAATTGAACAGCGAAATTTAGAGCAATGTAGTGCCATCAAATTTTGTGCTAAGCTTGATGCATCCGCAAGTTTGACGTACGGAAAGTTACACCAAATCTACAGGGAACATTCCTTATCAAGAACACTAGTTTTCCGGTGGCTCAAGGCACTTTTGGAAGTGGAAGATGAACTTCGCTCTAGAAGGTTTTGAACATTGAAAACTGGGGGTAATTTGGAAGTACTGAGGCCTATTATTAGATTAGACTGGCCACTAATGTTGGGAATGATAAATAATGAATTACAATTAAATCCATATACTCTTCATTAGCTTTTACGATTTGGGTATGAGAAATGAGTATACTAAAATTGTGCCAAACAATCACGCGATTGAACAAAAAGCCAATCGGACGAATGTGTGTCACTCTACTTCTCCACAGAATTGAAAATGACGCGATTACTTCAGCCGTATGATCACCGGAGGCGAAACATTGGTTCGAGTACGATCCCCAAACAAAAAGACAAAGTTGAGTGATATACTAGCAATTCTCCTCGAGTAAGAACAAGTCAAAAATCAAGGCCATCTTCATTTGTCTTTTTGACAGTACAATCTTTCTCACAAACAATTTGTGCCCTCGCGACAAACTGTCAGCGTTATTTTGGTACTGTCGATAACATGCAAAGGCGCTGAAGAGGATTCCGGTAATACAAAAAGTGAAAACAACGTTTCTGTGTATGTGTAGCTGCGCAATCGAACTACTTTTAAGGGGCACACCTATGTTGTGCATTTAAAAATAAAATTAAATTCTTGCAAAAAATATTACTTTTCTGTCACAACTTGTATGTGTTATTATTTTCGATTTCCACCGTACAAGTTGTTTTATATTAATGGGATATTGTGTAATATCTCACTTATTGTAAGAAAACTTGTAAATTTAAGCCAAGCAATCGAACAATGTGAAAGTATTGCGTTTGTGATTCTTATTCCACTTTTACTTATTAATTATAAAAGTAAGCTAATATATAATTAGAAAAACGTAAATTCATAATAAACCTATAATAGAACAGTCTCTATAGTGTACAGATATTAATATAATTGCCAGTTAATTGTTCTTTTTTACGTTAGTGCCTTATATGTATACAGTTAAAATTGTTTTAACATTATATGGATTTAAAAATTCGTAGGACGCTATATATTTCGATGCAGTTCTAAATACATTAAGATTGGACTCAAAACTTCAAGGAAAGTGCATGTACAGAACAGTGCAATTAGGGCAATTAGCTACAGAATACTTAGATGACAGAAAAAATGAATTTATGCAGTTAGAGAAAGCTGTGAAAAGGGATATGAAAGGCCGTGAACAAGAACTGGAAACGATACGTCAATACGTGGGAGGATTAAATAAAAAATTAAGGATGCTCATACGGCGTGATGTATTTAATTTCATACTTAATTAAAAAATACAGTTGTATACTTTATCCACATAATTTTAGAGCGATTTAAATGTAACGGACAGCTTTAATCCACAATATAGGACTATTAGTGAACTTGACATGCTTAACGATTTAGAGTTCACAAAAGAAATCTTTGAGCGTTTACAAAATGTAGCTAAAGTGACTCATTTTGAAGACATCTTTCCTTGGTAGGTGAAAACAAGTTAAAGAAAATTAATTTAGTTATTGCCGTTACTTGCTTACTAAATGTATATAATTAACATTTTTTTTTTTAATCTTCAGTATACAAGAACAGCAACGTCAAGCTGAGCGTTTAGGTGAATTAGTTCGTAGAGGCGTGGAAAACAGAGAGACTCTTCTAAACAAAAGTAATCATGCGGAGTTAATGTATTATGATATGCTTTACACAATGAATGAGACAACTTTTGAGTGAGTAGATTATTATTCTTAGAAGTGACAATTAGTGAGGTATAATGTAACCATTTAGGTATAAGGAAAATAAAAAACAGCTAAGATCAGAACTGGATGAAACGAAGAAACGTATAGAAGACGTAATGAATATGATTTCAAATAGAGGTAAACTAATGGTAATGGTTAGAAGATCCTTGCAGCAAATTCTCGGGAAATGCAAACCAGTAACGCGTCCCAGTGAGAAAAAGAAGATAGTTATTCATAAACGGGTCTCTGAAATGTATATAGATGAGCCAGAACCAGTTGAAGAAGACGGCCTTAAGCTTATTAATGATCTCCAAGAGAAGCTACAAATTTTAGCTAATGCTACCGCAAATGTGCCACCGTTGCAGGGAGCTAAGAAGGATATTGCAGAAACGCTGTATCAGAAATTGATAATCAATAGTAGTAAAATCATTGACACTAAAGTAAAGCGTGATGAGGGGGAAGCGTTAATTGATACAATTTCCGTGGAAGACGCTCAAATACCTACAAGGGAATTTATTAAGGCTGCAAGCAGAGATATAGTACAGCAGGCAACTCATACTTCCGAGGAAGAAGAGGCTGCACGAGCAGGTGCCCGAAAGGGGAAGAAGTGAATAATTTGGTAGTCATAAACCTAAAATTGTAATATGTACTGTTTCCAATAGATATTAAAAATTCTTCCTGATACCTGCACTGTCTTACAGTAATTAAATCATTGTCGATTTACATCAAAAAGCAATCTACCTTTGGGATTTGCGCAATTATCTCGTATATTTTAATTAGTCACTAAAAATTAGTTTTATATAAGCTTCAAAATAATCAAATAAAATTAATTCCACTAAATGACATTTTAAGAATAAATATCTGCTTGAAGTTGGGAGTGTGAGCAGTTATAGTAGCCAAAAATTCCCCGTGTTGTGATGATAGCATGCTGGTTATTTCAACAACATAATACTATTATCAATATAGAGGTAACCTTACATTTTGGCTTTTCAACGATTTAAATTAGTTAATTTCTAAGTTTTTCATGGCATCCAGTAGGACTCAAATCCACAGCTCCTGTTCGCTAGACAGGTGCGTTAAACCAGTTATGTCATAGAGACCTTAGGAACGAATCACAATTAATACTTGGATCTCACAATGTCTACAGATATACCGCAATATCTGGACAGACACAATATCTATGCTAAGTAGTTAATTGAATTAATATACGCAACTTCCGCCGTCACGAAATGATAGATTTTACTGTCCTTGATTTTTCAATATTTTAAATTCGTTAAATTCGTTAAATTTCAAATTTTTTCATGGCATCCGGGATTCGAACTAACAGAAATCTTTGATTTTGCGAATTAATAAGAAATGTCGAAAAACCAAGGAAATTAAGATTTACCATCTAGAGAAGAAGTTAAATATATTAATTTAGCAAAGGTAACGTCAAATGACAAATCAAAATTGGATATTTTTATATTTCACAATTTCTAGAGATTTTATTTAAGGCGTGGAAAGGATTTTTGATACGCTTACCTACGCTTTTTTTAGGAAACATTTTTGTATGGTAAATGATTAGAAACATGGTATTATTTTGAAAAACAAGTCTTTAAGCAATGACGGAACGTTTACTATAAATATGTGTAAAAGTACATTAATTTTGGAGTGATAACAATTACATATTAACAACTAGTATTTAACCTAGCTTTATTTTTAAGTCAATCTTCCGTGCTTAAAGCTGCAAACTTGTTAGCCCTTGTGAAACTTACTTGTACACCGCTTTCATCATCTTCACTATTTTCACCACAAGAAGAATCACCTTCTTTCGTATCACCAGAACCTGCTGATGTTTTTATACTTACATCATCATCAGATACATTAGGATCATGACCATTATTTTCCGATGTTTGTGTTCCGCGTGCCAAAATCCATTTCACAACTTCTACATCAGGATGGCTTTGCCAGTAATCTAGATTAAAAGATATTGATTGATTTATTTGCAATTGTGGTGTATCAATTACCTTTTCTCTCAACGTAACCTGGAGGCATTAAACTTAAACATATTTTTCCATCAAGAGCCATTCTTAAAAGACTATTTGCTGCCCTATAACTATCTAACCTTGCTGCTTTAGCAGTTAAATATCCACGCTTTTTTGCCCATCCATCACAAATATCCATAGCTGACCATTCATCATCCCCTTCTGGATGGTCAATTCGTAAGATCTTCACTAAATCCAATCTTTCAGCTGTTGAATAATTTTAAACAAAATTATAAATTTGTTTTATACTTAACTCTCTCTTACCTAAGTATTGAATACTAGTAAATGGTTCTTTCAACTGGGCAATTGGGAAACTTCCCATTAATACTTGCAACGGTTTTGGAACTTTCGATGGAAAAATAAGTCCAGGACAATCACATAATCTAACGTTGTTCGTTAAATAAATTGTTTGGAAATGCTTAGTATGTCCTGGTGTTTTGGATACACTTACAACCTTCTTTCCCTTAATCGCATTCAGTATTGAAGATTTTCCAACGTTTGGTTGGCCTATACAGCCAATGGTTAAGACTCCTCCTTTATATTTTTCATGTTCAAAATATCCAACATCAACTGTCTCATCTTTAGTTTCACCAATTTCTATATTTTCATTATCCTCGAACTCCAACATAGTTTCTTCTTTAATTTTTTCTTGCCACGAACTCAAGTCAATGTCGTTTCCAACAATGTTTTTACAAGCATCCAGTAATAATTGGGTACCTTCAGCTGCCATTCTCAATCTACCTTTACGTCTTCGTATTTGTAAGCCAGCTTTATCGCTTCGCTTACCAAGCAAATTATAACCAGGCATAGTAGTAAACATCAAAACATGTAAATTGGGATATTTCTCAGTAAAATATCTTTTCCATGCTGCCACAAGCGGTACAGGTGACAAATCAATTTTATTGAGTATTAAAATCATATCTTTGTTTAGTACATTTACAACGTAATCATATAACGACGAAGGAAACATTAGTCCCTGAAAAGTTAAACACAAATAAGGGTTGATTTGTTTCATCGCAATTAAATAAAATTGATGGCCAATATTTTTAACTAGGATAACCTGAATTATTCGAATGGGTAATAATTTATAGTGATATGAAAAGTTTTGTAAATAATAATACATTTAATCTTAACTTCACACATCTTACAAGAGAAGCTTTAACTTAAAAGTAGCGAGTCTACTAGTATGGATAACTCATCAGTTGAACAATAAAGTGTAACTGGGCCAAATTTTGAACAAAGCTTCTCATCACTCTGGGTTTCCTTATACCTTTGTTGAGTAGAGTTATTGTTAGGGCTATTTCTATCATGTGGAATTCATATAGCGCGACGCTTCGGCAGTGTGTTTACTACCGTCTTTATTCCTTATTTGTTCAATGATTTGTCCGGCTATTTGTTTTGCTCATTTTTTTAGTGAAAACAGTCTAGTGTGGAGATTGTACGATTTGTTATTCTTAAATTTTGTACTCCAAACGCATCTGACTACTAAGGTAATCGGGCGCACAAAAGTTACTGTGTTACACTACAATTTTCTGCGCAGAGGAGGTTGCGCAGCAGGCCAATTTTTTGCGCAAGTGAGATTGGGCATTTCGTTAATCTTTTTCTATTCTCCAGGGTTGGTCTGCGTATGCTTGTTATTCATCTGTTTTCCGTATCAACTATAATCGATCAACCGAACTTGTTTCGTGAAATTGCGCCTTTATATATATATACCTTTAGTTTGGTACATCAACTTTTTAGTTTTCATTTTAGAGCAAGAAAACTGACAGCGCTATTTCAAAACATCCCATACTCGGGAAAATTCCAGTAGGGTTGTACAGTTTTATTTCGTAGCACACCGTTTTGCTTATATTTTTTCAATTTCTTTCAATGAGTATATTTGTCAAAATAGTTATTTATTAATGTAGTATATTTAAATATAGCATCTCTTTTACCATGAGTGCTTTGATATCAGTTAGTGATAATTAGAGACCGAATTATATACAAAGTGCATATATTTTATTTTATTTATTTATTATATTTTACGTCTGTATGTAGATGTCTCACACTGATTAAACTTAGTTGGCGCTAATTAACTTTAATCAGTGTAATACGTCTACATATACACGTAAAATATAATAAATAAATAAAATAAAATATATGCACTTTGCATATAATCCGGTCTCTAGTGATAATAAATAACACATTAAGTATTCTTGAAATGAACTCATGTAGTAACCAAGAGGAAAGGTAAAAGTTAATACTTAATACTTTTATAGAATGGAACCAGTTAGTTTTTACATCAAACCCTTTAATTAAACCTTGGTGGATGCATCTTCAATTGGGAAATATAGGCAATCATATATATTGTGACCAGCTTTAAAGAACATTCAGCAATATGTAAATATAATTTCACTAACATTAGAAAATTATTCTATTACATTACTTACAGCAAATCTGATGTCAACTATGAATAATACAATATCAGACATTTCAAGAACTCTCCACAGTTGTCTCCATGTTTCTAAATTTAATTCAAAAAAACTCAAATCCCTCCAATTAAATTTCTCTTCAATAGTACTAATATATTCCTGCAATATTTAATGTAAAATAAAGCTAGCATAAAAGACTGTACTTTTACTTTAAAATATTTTTGTTCTTTTGCTTCCAACTGTTCTCTTGTCATTTCGAATGACCATGGAGGTCTTTTAGGAAAGTCCAGATCTTTGAGAAAATAATTATCACCATTTATTTCTAACTCTTTCTCAAGAACTTTTTTCAATGACTGTCTAGCTAATTCCCTTCGTTCTTTTAATTCCTCTTTGGTTTCATTGTGAAATTGTAACACATACTTATTTGAATGTGAAATGTTCTTTGTAGGTTGAATGTTTATCTTCCGTATACTTGGTGATGCTTCTTCATCAAAATTTTCTTGTTTTTGGATTTTATGATCATCTGAAATATATCTGTACAATAATGCACATTATTATCTACTATACTTACTTCCCAAAGTAAAATTTTTCGATTGTTTTTTAGTTTTTAGTTGTTCTTTTTTGGCTTTCCCACTAAATGGAGTTTTTCTTTTACCTTGAGGCATTTTATGCGTTGCATTTAAATTGTAACTTAATTAACACTACTGTAACAAACATGCTTTACTTTAGTAGAAATAAATTTATTTTGATTAAATAACATACTTTCACGCAAATATTAATTTGTAGTAATTCCAATTTTCAAAATACGAAAATTGTACAGCTTTTACTTTTTGTTTCCTTACTGTCTTTTGAATATGAATGAATCACATGATCAATTTGCACATTTCAATATCATAAACATAACCACACCGATACATGACAATTAAATAAAGAAAAAAGTTTTCTTCTTTAGGACGTACTATTCCTTGGAGTTGCAAAAATCTATGTTTTTAATAAAGACTTATATTTATTGCTAAACCATTTTACATATTGTTGAATTTTTAATGGCAAAATCCCGACAAATACTTACAGCGCCATCTAATCCTCTAAGAATTAAAACAGGCTAAGAGCAAAAGATACGATCTGTAAAATTCATAGATATTATTTTTTGTCATAGTGTGCTATCTGGTGGAGTATGGAAGAAACATACGAAGCAGTAATACCAAACTTTTTCTTTTCGAGCATTTAGAACTTTCTAATATTAATAATAATTTGTTATAGTGATTAAATTACCTTAATGGGTATTGTGGAGTATATGATGCAATTGTAATATTTTATACAATATTAATTCCATTATGTAAATTTTAATAAATATAGTTTGTTCATAATCGGATTTTTTAATATATGGGAAGAAGTTTCCTATGATGCCATCTTACGGACTGCTAAACGAGAGACAGCGCGTAGGGTATCTGCGTATGTTAATAACTATCCCAACCTACCTTGCTGTTTTTATTTTAAATATGAGTTTTATGTTTTGCACTAAAGATTTACTTTAGAATTAGACAATTTTTTAGCAAATAATTCGCGAGATAATGCACTAATAATATCAAGAGGTGGTAGTTCAAATAAAATTGAAAGAATTTAATTTTGTTGTTAATTTTGAATTGCCTTTTATGCGGTTAATATATTAAGTACGGTACGTAAACCCGAAAATATGTAGCGCAGTGGAAGGATTTAAGTATTTATTTATTGTTTATAGAAAATAGATACTAATCTAGTACAAAGCTGTAATCCCATGTTCGTTCTGAACTTTTATTCCATGGTTATATGCCTGTTTTTTAAGTATTTACAGAAGTTCTGTTGATCAACATTCGACTACATTTTGATATATGCCTATTATGTATAAAAGCAGCCATGAAATAGGCAATATGTATTTGCTTTAAATCCATCTTTCTTATCCTTTCAATAATCCAAAATATCTACGTAACACATGGGCTGAAAAGTCCCGGGCCTAACAAAGAAAACACGTTTTTTTTTGTTCAAAAATAGCTTTATTCATCAACGTAATCTCCATCAAAAGCAACGCAATCATTCCAGCGCCGCTCTAACATTTCAATACCACTTTTGTAGAACGATTTATCTTTTGCCTCAAAATAGGCCTCAGTTTCAGCGATAACCTCTTCATTCGTGTGAAATTTCTTACCGGCGAGCATTTTTTTGAGGTCCGCGAACAGCCAGTAGTCGCTGGGAGCCAAATCTGGCGAATACGGCGGATGTGGAAGCAATTCGAAGTTCAATTTTTGTAGTTTTGCCATTGTTTTGATTGACTTGTGACACGGTGCGTTGTCTTGATGAAACAAAATTTTTTTTTGCCATATGTGGTCGTTTCTTTGCAATTTCGGCCTTCAAACGCTCCAATAACGCTATATAAAATTCACTGCTGATGGTATTTCCTTTCTTAAGATAGTCGATGAATATTACACCACGCACATCCCAAAATACCGAGGCCATAATCTTTCCAGTCGATTGTTGTGCTTTCGGGCGCTTTGGACAAGGTTCACCAGTTGCTGTCCACTCAAATGACGATCGTTTTGATTCCGGAGTGAAGTGATGGATCCATGTTTCATCCATTGTCACATATCGATGCAAAAATTCCGGTTTGTTACGTTTAAACATGGCCAAACACTGCTCAGAATCATCAACACGTTCTTGTTTTTGGTCAACAGTGAGCAAACGCGGCACCCCCTTTGAAAAGAGCTTTCTCATAGTCAAATGCTCATGCAATATAAAGCCAATACGTTCTTTTGATATCTTTACGATGTCAGCTAACTCACGCAACTTCACTTTTCGATCAGTCAAAACGATTTTGTGGATTTTTTTGATGTTTTCTGGTGTTACCGCCTCATTTGGACGTCCACTGGGTTCTGCATCATCGGTGTCTCTACGACCACGTTTGAAGTCAGCAAACCAACGTTTTATTGTTGTTTCTGATGGAGCGGAGTCCCTATAACACTTTTCAAGCCATTGCTTCGCTTGAACGGTATTTTGTCCCATCAAGAAGCAGTGTAAAATTAAAACACGAAATTGTTTTTGATCCATTGTTTTGAAAATAACAAAAGTAGCGTGACTCTTAGCACAATAACTCACAAACTAATGAATAGAATATCATGAAATTTTAACAGCTGTCTTTTGAAGGTTAGTACTAACTGAGAGAAAGGTGACTGCAATAAAACTAGCGTCATCTATGTGTTAGGCCCGGGACTTTTCAGCCCGTGTGTTACGTCTGATCCATCCTTTCTAACATCTTTGGAAGATTTATTTCGTTCTATTTGATAAACTTGGAATGGGAAGGGAGTTTTTCTGTTCTCTTTGATTATGTGATTTATGAGACATTTTTCGAGTGTGAATGTAATTACTACATATTGAATTATGATAAAATGGTGTATGGTTTAGCGCTGCATACGTTTTTGCATGCTAAGTTCTGATTCAATGTCTCGTATGCTACCACAAATGTTTGTTAAACTTTATAGAAGAGTTTTATGAC
Source organism: Trypoxylus dichotomus (assembly GCA_023509865.1). Classification (NCBI taxonomy): domain Eukaryota; kingdom Metazoa; phylum Arthropoda; class Insecta; order Coleoptera; family Scarabaeidae; genus Trypoxylus; species Trypoxylus dichotomus. The sequence continues at coordinate 36,619,210 of CM042074.1, read as the reverse complement.
TTTAAGATAGTTCTCAGTAACCACTTTTCAACAAAAATTGTTCAAATTGAAATGTTTCCTTTATTGTCTCTTGAAGATAAGATACAAAGCGATAATTACGATTTAATATTCGAGTTGTAGCTAAGGATTACAAAACCCGTCCAAGGAGCAACTGCAAACATACGTTGCGGGCCAAAAGGGCCCTCATCAACCATCATTAAGTGTAGTCAAAAACAAAAATTGGTACGGAAGCTCGAGTAAGAAAAATCATTATTAACTTGTGGCACCGGTTGGAAAATATTTCGGCCGCGAATATATTTGGTCGTATGTCAATTTGCGATTTCTCCATAATAAATCAACTAATCCAAATTGGGAATATATTTTGTGACTTTCCCGATTTTCTAATAGGCTATTTTGTTCGGGAATACGTTAAAAATAAAATTTATATGGAAAGATTTGAAGAATTGGAGACCTTTGTGAATCGGTTCGTGCAATATTTTATAGTATTTCATGGCGTAGAATGGTCATCACATGACGTAGGTGATAATCGTGCTTAGTACATAATGGTTAATTTCATTATTGATGGCGGAATGTTCAATTCTTTTAAATCATTAATATCTTTTATTTATTTCATTCACGTGGTTGCTAGAGCTGTATTAGAATTAATTTCATCAAATACTCTTTTCAATTTCTCTTTTCATTTTTTAAGATCAATGTTGTTTATGTTACATAATTAAAAAACGTATCTAACTGCTCCAAGTCCTATTTGATATTCTTTAAGAATTAAGATATTAAAACTTTAAGAAGGAAGGTAGAAGATAAAACTAGAAAGATCTTCAAATCTTGCATGAAGAAGAACCTAAACAAAGTGCAATTAAAAAGGGTGTATCGATTACGAACAAGTTGCTATGAAAAAGGAATTATTTATGTAATCAAAAGCTTGAGAAAGGTGTTCATGCAAGGGATTTGATTATCTATATATTTGTAAATGTTCTTGAGAAATTGAAACAAAGCAGCGTCTGTAGAATGCCTCAAAGGAAAACCATGCTGATGAATCGAACATAACTGAAAACTAAACAAGTAATCAGTTATTCTTTTATTATAACACATTTAAACCTTTTTTCAGGAAGTAAGTTAATCGGATGGTAATTCCTCAAATTGTTAGCATTCATGTAATGGAAGGAATGTTGCATTTATTAACTGATAAATTAAACAAATAATAAGGGCCCCATTGTAGGATCTAACGATCAAAAAAGAAGTGATACTACTACCGTATCATTTTTATTTATAAGAAATAAAGAACGAGTGATTTACTGGTTTTACGAAACTAATAATTTTGTTCAAATTTACATTTGTGAATATAGAAGACTATTGTAACTAATCGCTAGCTAAAGAAGAGAAATAGTTAGTAAAAGCATTAGATATACCGTTCTTGGTTAACGAAATATCAAGTAAAGTTTTATATTTTTTATTATTTATATTATTTTTGAGATCAAACTGCTCCCGTCTCCTTATTACAACGTAATAAAAAACATTGGCTTGTTTTTGTTTGAACTGAATGTAGTTCTTATAATAAAATTGATTAATAACCTAAATGTTATGGTATATAGTTGGGATACCTTTAAAAAAAGTGAAAGTATTTTTTGCACTAATAACATCGGGCGTAACATTCTTGGACTTGGACTTGGACATTCTTGGGAAACAAACGTCTATATGATAAAGAAACACAACAATAAAATTAACAAAAGACTTGTTAGAATAAGGACATTGGCATACAACGAACCATGTTTCAGATTTTAAATAACTATTAATAACTTTAAAGAGTAATAAAAACGTCGTTTAAAAACAGTTCTTTTTTGTTGTAATTCAAAAACAAATTAGTCTTTACAAACTTAGGGTATCATCAGAAAGGGCAATATCAATGCAAGAAGTTATATTAGATACATTAACACTAGATAAATTAACCATAAAATTGTCAACGCAACTGAATGAAGTAGTAGAAACTGTTGAAGGAACGTTAATACTAATATTTAAATTAAAGTAATTAAGTACGAGGGTGCCCTGAAATGTTTCCGGAATCGACGAGAGAAACACGGTATTGGTGTGGTTTCTTATTTTTGTTTTTCGTTGCAATGTTCTTGAAGATCAATACAGTTTTTCAAACGGCGCTCCAGTCTCTTCAAGCCATCGGAAAAAATAGGATGTTTCGAGGTCTGCAAAATAGCCACCTGTAGCGTCATTTGAGACAAATCTCTTTCCTCTCGGCAATTTTTTCAGGTTTGGGAATAGGAAAAAGTCGCTGTAGACTAGGTCTGGTGAATATGCAGGATAAGAGACTAATTCGTAACGCAACTCATTCAATTTAGACACTAGAATCCGGTATGAATGAGCCCGTACATTGTCCTGAAAGAAAGGCACTTTATTCCGCTGCAAACGAGGCCGTTTCTTCTCTTCAATACTGCATCGAATCGGGTCAATAAATCGCTGTAGTGTTGCCTCGTGATCATTGTTCCCTTCTACAGATAGTCGATGAAGGGAATCCCAGAAAATGGTTGCCATGACTTTTCGGCCGATAGAACGGTCTTTGCTTTCGAAGCCGATTTGCCCGGAAAAGTCCACTGCCTCGACTGTTCCTTCTTCTCCGGTATGTAATGTAATTTCGCGTAGGATATGGGCAACGCGTTTTTCTGAGATGCCTTTTGTCTCTGCTATGTCTTTCAGCTTTAATCGGCGATCGGCTAACACGACAGCATGAATCTTGTCGACTATTGACAGTAGACGTCTGAAATTTTGACAGTTCCCGTAAAAAAGGTTGCCCTTGCCGACCAATGTTCCACTTCAACTCGTAAGTGTAATAGACTACATAAAACGGAAGAAGCTTTCATTAAATTTATCACGTATAATAATATATTTATTTCCATGTTCAGAGAATTTGGCAGGGACGCAGATGTTTCAAGCAACAAATTATAGACGGATATAGGCATCCTATATAGTATATGTTGATATAATTTTATTCTTTAGCAAGCCATGAAATTACTTCTTCAAAATATCTTGTTGGTAACCAGTAATAAATTGACAGTGACAAGTAAAATACGTTTGTCATTTTTACTGTATTGGTTGATTGACACAAACATGTTTACATATTTTAAAAATGGTATAAAATTAGAAAATGGATGTACTCTTTGCAATGTATAGATGAATTTCGAGCAGAATTTTCAAATTTTCCAGTAACATATGACAGTTTGCGGTAAGTTACTCAATAATCAGTGGCAAAATTTCGTGAAACAGGGTCTATTGCCCGAAAACTAGGTAGTAGTAGACCATTAAAATGGACAGCTGAAAATATAGTAGATGTTGAGGAAAGAATAACTCAGTCACTTAAGAAATCTATTCGCAAGCTGTCACAGCAAGCACAAGTTTCATATGGGACGTGCTAGGCAATTCTTAAAAAAGATCTACAAGAATTTCCATGCAAGTTTCATTACGTGCAGAAGCTTTTACTCATTGATTACTCAACCCGGTTGTACGTTTTGAAAGTTATTCTACCAACTTAAGTTTAAGGCAGAAAAATTTCATGGCCTGTTAGAGAGTAAATTTAATCGATCATATGGTACTTCTACAATTAAAATATGATAATTAGGTCTTACTTCAATAGCTCAACATTGAAATATTTTAGAGATTGAAAGACTGTTAATATCAGTTCTATACTGAAAAAATCGATGTAAATTTATATTAAATTAGCATTATAAAGATTATAATGTAATTGTCAAAAATATACGGCCTTTTTAACACGTGCTAAATTGTTGTATGTACACAAACGTAATGACATTGCTATTAAATTGCGCCCAATAACTAAAATGTGAACTTAGCCTTAAATAGATAGACTACTTTACCTAATTAATCCAAACGATATTTTCAACGTTGAAAATATCGCTTATAAACGACACCAGTTCAATTAAGACAAATTGTTCTTTTAGCAAATTGGAGGGTTGTAGTTGATGTATTTGCAAGACCACTTTATGTGAATCATTAAAAAAAAATAAAGGGACCAAATTCTCTTCTTTATCACAACTTGTTGGTCGTAATCGGCTTAACATTTTCTTGTATCCAGAGTAGCGTGAAAAACAGTCAACAGGGAGTTGTCACTGTTTAGAAGGGGATGCTGAATCAATTTGTAAGCCAATGTCGAATCTGAGACGAAGAAAATCTACAAAGAGAACTAGAAAAACAATGTAGCTGTCTGCCGTCGTTTCGAGACTGGCAGAGTGATCTGGCTGTACTTTTATGAAAGTGAGGATGGCAACGCTGATATACTCCTACTGCAGCTAGACGTCGAAACATTATTACAAAGCTTTTGTTTGACGAATTGAAAATTACGGACGTCGGGAACATGTGACTTCAGAAGGGCAGTGATACATGTCATACAGCGGCAGAAATACATGCAGAATCAGCGATTTGGTAATCGAATAATTTAGATCATGTGATTTAGCGCCTCTGGATTTTCCCTTTTGCTTTTCTACAGTAAAAAGTTCGCCAATAATCCAGAAACGGTTGATAATCTTGGGGAGAACATTATTGATGCTATTCATAAAATTAAATAATCAAAATATGTTTACGTAACACTTTCGTGTTCATTTATAAGCACAAACTATACTTACGCTAAGTGATATCTCCTAACAACTGTACGTAAAAAAATGTTTCTATTTTATTGTGTCCGCAAATATAGGATCTTAAGTATCATTTCAGTTCGTACTCTCAGTCACCTTTCGTACCTCGTCGTAACGTGTACAGTAACGTCGTCGTATGATTATTAGAGATTTCTAAGATTTTCTAGTTTTGGCGGGAATCGTCGAGGACGTTGTCTATACATTTATTTCTGGCGGGAGTCATTTGGTAACGTCGTCGAATCGCATGTATAGATTTTTTTTAATAAGTATAAATTCTCGATTTTCTATCATCGTACGTCCAGGCTACTGTGTCCATTGTCGCCTATACATATTTTTAGTCTTCGGTTAAGTTTGTGTCGGAAATTATTTTGGTGAGATTGTCGGCGCGCATGTATAGACATCTTCTATAAGTACGATCACTCCGCTTCTTGCTGACGGTCGTTGCGGCCGCAGCGCCCGTTGTCTTTTGTACGTTTGTTCGGTCCTTATCGTATCGGGACTTAGAAATTTTTTCATTTAGTTGCTCGTCGTAGCGGACGAGTGTCACGGACCAGTTTTCTTATGTAATGTCGGCATCATCGCTCCGTTTTACTTGTTGGTGCGCAGTTCGCACATTTGCTGGTTACTGGCTTTTTCCCTTCTTTGGGGCGCAGTAGTAGAGAGCTAAAGATTGCACATAGCGTAATATTTCAAACGAGAACGCCTGGGTAGCCGTGACATTACTTTTGTATTGAGATCGGCTATTATCGCTACTGTCGCCCTTGACCAGGCGTTCAAGCTCTAAGAGATAGGGTGGGTTCCCCTATAAATGTGAATATAACGAACGTATTTGGTTCAAGTACAAATACATGCCAATAATACAGAGTTTAGGCAAATTTAAGCACAATGGAAAGCATATTAGGCTCCGGAAAGGGACATATAAATAAGCATAGCACCGAGGTGCGCTTATAAATTTAAGAAATAAATAGGGTTGGCTCCTATAAAAGGTAGTGGTGCATGCAAACAGATAGAGGCATTAGTACATGCCTCTAACAAAGCTTCAGCGGAAGCATATAAGAGTTTAACCTTTTAAACAGAATTAAGACATAGATTTGCAACGTACATGCTGAGGCATTACTTTATGTTGCTACCAATGAAAATACATATACACATGCTAATGTACATTACATGTATAAGAGAGCTCGAATAACTGCAATTATTGCAAATATATATATCTTACGTACATCGTACATGTACATAGGCAAGAGTGGAAACCGTGTAACCATTTTATTTTTAAATATATTTTTTTGCCCATGCGCATTGAGTTTCACTGTACAACCTTTCCTCTAGTAAATAAGCGAACATACTCTACAAGTAAGTATTGGTCAAGTAATTTAGGACATTACGAGCAGGCTACAGCGGCGTTGTTCTTCTAACCAGGAAAACGTAACACCGTTTATTTGGAATATTTGCGTATACGTGCATTTTGTTGGTGTACACGTTCTCAGGGTGGGATAACGTTTTGATTGATTAATTATTGAAAACATTTGACTAAATTTGTTAACATTAGATGATTTGGACACTGGTGACCTTTATGATCGATTATTAAATTAGTCAATTTTAGTCATTAATTATGACATAATTTTTTGGGCTGACGTTATTGTAGGGACGTTTGCATTTTTATATTGATTTGTTTATTAGTTATTTCTTCTTATTTTGCTTTTCTTGTTTACTTCATTTTCTCTGTCCTTCTTTCCCTCTTCTTTTTCTTCTTTCTTTTTCTCTTCTTCCTCTTTCTTTTCGTTTTTTATTTATCTTCCTTTTTCTGGTCCTGTTCATCCTTTCTGCTCTTTCTGTTTTCTTCATATTCTTAGTTCTCTTCGTTTTCCCCATCGTTCTCGTTCTTCTATTCCTTCTCCCCTTTCTTATTCCTCTCGTTATTCTCCTTCATTTCGTTCTTTTCGTTTTTCGTTTTTGTTATTCTTGTTTTCCTTCTTGTTCGCTTTCTCCTTCTTGGTTATACTTTGTTCTTTTTCTTCTTATTTTCTTTTCTTCTCCCCACCTCGTTCTTCGTCTTTCTCCTTTCACGTTTTCATATTCTTTCCTCATTTCTTTCTTTCCTTTCTCTCCTTCTCCTTCCTTTTATACATCTTTGTTTTTTTCTCTTCATTCCTTCACTTCCTTCTCTTTGTTTAGAGATCTTTTGAGAGATTCGTATACGTTCTTAGTATAAATTATAGTTTTCCAGTTAATACTTGCAGATATAGAGCAAAATATGTTAACAAAATCATAAAAGTGCCTCTATTTGCTCAACTAAACTGTCAATACCTTATACGTTTTTGTTCTCAGTATGGAGCTTCAAGGAACGTACAAATAAACTGTACTTCAGCTAACAGTTCTTTTCTGTAGCTTGTAATTAATTTTATTTACGGAAAATAGGGGTTCTGTTACTACAACTTCTTTTCATAATATTATACATGTCCTATATAGTAAACAAAATTGTAGATAGTTATGAATTTATGTGTTTATTCTGACGAATTTTCAGGTGTGCTTTTGTATTTGAAATGTTGGTGTTTAATTCAGTTATCTTATCTGTATGTATTACTGAATAGTATTTTTTAGAATTAATTTATTGTTCTCAACTTATTTGTTTCATATTATTCACATTACTTCTTTTTGTGTCTGCTATAGGTGGCAGGAGAGAAACCAAAGCCTTGGACGTTATATAAAGGCGTAAACCAATATAATTCGCTTCGATACTTCTTACTAATCATTGCTAGTAGATTCACAAGTGTATCAATAGAATTAATAATAAACTTTCAGTTGGCAATTGTATACGTGATTGCAGTGAAGTAAAGTGTGTAGCATTCGGTGATTTCAATTATGGTAATAGTTTGTATTCAGAACCTACTACCTAGTTGTAACATAATAAAATCTGTGCTAATATTTTAGTGATGGTAGTTAGAGGTAAAGAAGACAATCATTTTAACTATTGTTATTTTTCTCGTATTCGCTTTTATTTTTGCTTCTTAGAATCATCAGGAAAATGTTTTTCTAAATCGCAGCATATGAGGTTGTTTATAAAATATTGTTTCTTTTCCTAATAGCAAGGGTTAAATTAACTTTGAAGGGTGAAACACTGATTGAAGAATCAGTTAATTTTAATTTGTGACTGCTTTCGTATTAGTTTCAGTAATTAAGTTAAGTTAAGCTATATATTTTTTACTTTCTTATATTTATATTCTTATATTTTAGTGTGAAGCACTAACTAATCCGCTCATAAAGTTACAGATTCTGTTTAACAAAATCGAAACATTATGATTGCTATAAAATTATAATTATAATAAATCTGTTTGTATTCTACACATTTAACTTCCCACGATCGATTAAAAATTATTTATGAGTTTCTTAAAACGTTTCAATGTACACTTGCGAAATCTTATTTAGAAAATAAAATTTTATAATTACTTTATTCAAATACTTAAATTATCCAACTAGCATTTTTGAACTAAAAAATGCGTTTCGGTAGAGTATGGGAATTCGATCTTTAGAATATTTAAAATATGGAATTTTAATCTTTAGGATTTTACAAGCATGATCTTATAAATATATTAAATTTAAATTTATTTGTCCATGTTTAACATAATTTAAAGAATATTATTTGAAATTACTACACGTCACACGTCACAAAGTGTTGTTTGAGTTTGTCATTTGTAATTCGACTTGGTTGATCGTAACGTAGGTATTTTACATAATTGAAATTGTATTTGAATATTATATATAGATAATTTTTCGCTTACTTAAGTGTTAAAATACTTATATACGCTAGATTCCTATATATAGAACACAGGCTGTTTTAGTTAGCAGACTCAGTTCTCTTAATCGCTTAGAAATAGGAAAAAATGAGACAAAATGTACACGACGTCAAGTCTTACACACACTTTTATTTAAAAGAAGGAAGCTTGCATACAAATCTCAAACCGTGTAAACACTATAAGGGCTGCAGCACCATATTTGAATACCTAAATGCTATGTAGGTATCTTTATATAAAATGAATTAGACGACAAAATTTAGCTAGTATTTTGCTTATAATGAATGTTGTTGTTGTCTTATTTAACCAAGTTTCCCTTGTTTACATTCACAACTCAACTGGGACATCCTTTTTAGACACACACTTAATTTTTTTGTTAAGTTTCGTATTATAGGAGTAGTCTTATTTTCCTAGAATTGTGACAGTAGGCTGTATTTATTAAATTTGGTATTACACATGATATATACATATGAATATTGTCCTTGGATTCTAGGAATAAAAACAAATAAGGTACTGCATCAGTCAAAGATGAATTTATTGAAACATTATACAATGATTTTACAAAAGATGTAGGTAGTGCTTATTCTAACATAAAGTATAAAGTGGAACTTAAATGTTGCCAACCCTGGACGTTTCGTATTTTATTAAAGTCATTGTAAAACTCTTAGAGTTACTCATCATAACCTTTCATTGGTTAGTGCAATTGTTTATTTTAAAAAAGGAACTGAAAATTGCGAATGGAGATGACATCTTATTCTTATACTGTTAAAACCCTTAGTAATGAATAAGCGCAAATGCAGAATTAATAAAGTTCTTTTACAAGCAAAAGTTTTATTCATTTTACAATCTCTAGTTATCATATTAGTTTAATATTAACATTGAGCAAATTATTATATTAAATGGCTTAAAATAATTTCGAAATAGATTAATTGCCCTTAAATATATCCTTAAAATAAATATAACAAGTTTTAGACCGCTACAATGACTATAATAAATTATAGATGTCCAAGCAATTTACACATCCCCTTCTAATGTTAGCAAATATATTTTGCAGTATAGGACTACTTGTAATTTAATTAATTTTCTCTGTAATTTTATCCAATTTTGCACTGGCAGTTACTAATTCTCTTTAAAAATGAAGCTTTAAAAAGTTTTTGGGGCATCTGTTATTATTTGTCTAACATTATCAATTGCTTCTTCTGGCCGCACCTCATCGTCCAATACTACCGATTTGCACTTCTATTATTTATCGATCTCATGATTATTTCGAGAATATGATTCTATCATGAATGCTTTGTAAACGTCATTAAATGCTAATTTAAAATTCAAAAATGGACGACAGTATTTTTGATATCAGATTTTAACAATTATTGACAGAGAACATTTAACATCTAAAATTTAATACAAATCATACCAAAACTCCTTTTGACTCTGGGTTTTTAAGAATTATGAATATCACAAGTATTGACTTTGCATGTCAATTTGTTGGAATTTTGCCAATCACAGAGAAATGTTGGTTATCGTATCCTATCGATTTGTAGGTAATGTTAAAGTTGGAAGTTTATACAACTGTATTAATTCAATATCGTTTTGCAGTGCCCAAGTTGATTACATACAAGACAATTTGGGAAACCAATATACAGTATTTGACTTGTTTTTGCAACAGCAAATCTAAAATACTGTTCAGTACTAAGATTATTTGTAAATGACATGTCAGTAACAAACAAAGGTTATTACATGACTTTTGCATCTGTCAAATTTGATATTTTTCTTGAAGGAGCGAAAAATGAACGTTTTACTAAGTATAGAAAAGTTTTGTTGTCAACAAATCACCAAATTAACAAAAATCTCTCTTGTATTTATTTTAATAATTCCGTATATGCCAAGGAGGAGAAAAAATACTTAATGAAACATTGAAACTGAAAATAATAATAAAAGTTCCCTTACAAGCATTATGCGTCTACAAATTAGAAATTTCTGCTTAGTTTTCTTTCTTTTATTTCTTAAACAGAAATTTGTGAACTTCCAACAACATTCTGAATTAGATAGGTAAATTTAGCGTTCTTCTGTACTTCAGTTTGTAAGATTTTTGAGATTTATGACTAACACTACCAGAATTTTGTAATACTCCGATATTCATAGACCCAAATGTGTTTAGGATATCATTGATTGAAAATTACTATTACCTTACTGTAAGCCTTATAACTACGAATGATTGTCTTTTTTGCTGATTTTTACTTCAGATTAACTAGTATAGAGAGAACTCATATGTAACGAAACGTTAAACCTGTTTGGTTTGATAACAAGGCGATTAATGGCAATGTATTTATCTGTTTACGGCTTGTATTTATGCATTTACAAAAGAATATTTTTAAGTAAATCATTAAATTATAGTTAAAATTTCTATCGACCATTTCTACTGAAATTCTATTACTTTAGGTTAATAATAAGAATAATCCATGTCCTTGCATCTTCCAACAGTTTTCGCCAATTACTGAAGGTATCAGTCGACCATAAGTTATTATTACGTCTGCGCCTATGGTGCGTATTAAGATATTCGTTCTGAGTTTTCACTATACAGTGAGGAAGACTAGAGAAAACACCAACCCTGAGAAGTAGTCTCCGGGTTCGAACTGAAGCCAATTAATAATAAACAGTACACGGAATTTTAAAATTATTGCAAGTATTATAATATGTCACAGAAAGACGGTGGTGCGCTCATTTATTTTCTAAAAAATGCATTATATTTGCGAATTGTTCGGCGCAATTTAAGTGTATATCTTAAGTTTGTTTTTCCTTAGTTTCGTTTTATTTACTAAAAGTCGCAGGAAGAAGTCATTTCTTAGTGCGCAATATTTGCAAATCCTTGTGAAATAATTGAAATAGAAAAAAATTGGGATGAAAATGAATCTTTTTTTAAAAATTATTATGAGATATAAGATATTTCTAGCAACAATGCCAGTTTTAATTCTTTTTGATATTTTTAGCAAGCATTTTCATGTATTTGTCGATATACTTCCGATTTCCGTTTCCTTTTGCTTATAATTCATTAAGTGGGTCCAAAATTTGTTATAGTGAAATAATATGATATGTATAGTGTGCTACACAAAGCACACTCTTAAACAACTATTGACAGTAGACGTCTGAAATTTTAACAGTTGCCATAAAAGAGTTTGCACTTGCCGACCAATGAATCCACATCAACCTTCGTGCGCCATCTCTTGCTGATTCCGGAAACATTTCAGGTCGCCCTCGTAGGATTGAGGTTTGGTGATTATCGCATTCAGAAATTATAGATGATTTCTCTTCTTTCTGTTGTAAAAAGTATGTTCAGGGAGGGTTTGAGGTCATTTCAGCACTCAAAAATAAGCTGTATATCGATGATATTAATTCTTTTAATATTTCGTTTTTCTCACATAAGTTTGATTGTAGAATTTCCAATACTGATTGAATCTATTTTTTGAAAAGAATCTACAATTAAACACCTTTAATGAAGTTGACTATTATTTAGTATTACAATTGCTATTAATTCTAACAGCCAGTGTAGAGGTTTATACATTAGAAACCTACAATTTCTCTTCTTGTTTTTAAAAACAAATAGGGATAAATATGTAACCAAGAAGTAAATCGTATACGTGGATAAATTAGTATAATTTAATGCAAATCAAACTTATCTAAAGATGAATTTAAGTTGGCTTGATATGAATTTTAAATTTTGCGGTATAAATTCTGCTAAGTTAAGTAAATCGTAATGTAACAAACTAAATTATAATTCTGTACCATGCGGCATGATTCTTAGATAAACACAATTGAAAAGATATTCCTTTGTTATTGTGCTACGTTTATTTTGAAATATAGGAAGCATCGATGTGTATGTGACAATCAATTTAAATGCAATACTACAACCGAGTGGTATGTGTATAAACGTCCGGGTCTTAAGGAATAGTAATTACGTTTAGAGAACGAAGTCGGAATACATATGGTATGATAACAAATTGTTTCAGATGTTACCCGAAAGAGCTGTCTCCTATGTCATTCTTATTGTGACGGTTCTATTGTTTATTTTCATCTATTTGAAGTCATGGATTCGATGTGTACTCTTGGCTTTAAAATTGCGCGGACCAAAGCCGATACCATTTTTGGGCAATGTACTACTCATCAGCAATTTTGAGTGTAAGTAATCGAAAGTTAATGATTCTCATTTACAGTTTGTATTGGTTGTCATGAAATATATGGCGCTTTTTAATCAGGTTTGTTACTGTTATTTGTTTTATGTATATTGGTAATAGTAAATAGATGACGTTTTTGCTTGTAAATTTGATATAATTAGGTATTTCATGCATTACACAAGTAGAGAAACACATTTTCTTTCTTTCAGAATTGGTGATTGAATGTTGTCATTTGTAATTAATGCTATTCGCACGCGGAATGAATATAACATCACGTAGAGTGAAGGTTCTTTTGGTTAAAAAAAAGTTACTATTATTTACTATACGAAATATATATCTATCCGTGCAAAGTTTTTGACTTACGAACCAACAAAAGAAGAAAATTTCAAATGTTATTTTTACTTGTCAATGCGCACGTGTCAGGTGACAAGAAGTCAGATGACAAGTCAATCAACTTATGAGGTTTACTACTTTGATATGTTACGGTAACAATGTAAGCGATTAAGCTGCGAAGAGATAATAGTCCAACATCTATACAGTCCCTGTCCAATTCATTAGGACCAATTAATAAATTGGCGATTTTGTTAAAATATATAATGAAAAACGTATTGTATAAGCATAAGTTTATTCAGAACTGTTTATAGATATCGTCACAACCACATAACTAATATTTTGTAATGTCTCTTTTGGCTTTTATAATTGCTCTTATTCTTCCTGACGTACTGTCTATGCAAGCGTTAATGGTATGTTTAATTGTAACGTCATTTTGCCACACATCCTCAATATTTCTTACTAATTGCTCTTTTGTAGTATTTCTTCTCGAATACACGCGTGGTTTTAGAACACTCCACACGTTTTGAAAAAACTTTGAATGATTTGGCCATGTGGCATGGCATCTTATCGTGCATGAATGTGTAAGGGCCTTCATTCGAATCTAAATCAGTGGTTCAGGACTTTCGACTGATATACAGCACCATAACTGAAGGACCATAACTGACGGAAGGTGTCTCGCCGTTTTAGTATACTAGCTTCACGAATCTGTTGAGATGGATCCTATCTAACAAATTGAGCTCTTTCGGTTATGGCTTCTAGTTTTGACTCATCGCTAAATACGATCTTTAACGAAAAGACATTGTCCAAACAAAAAAATGGCTTGATTTACATATTCATTTAAGTTATTTTGTGTTACCTTTCGCCAATCTTCAATTGTGTAATGCTGATGTTTTTCCCCCATTCATAACGTGCTTGCTTCATCATCGGTGTTAATCTTGGATTTTGCAGGGGCGTTTGCATTTTAATCCGGCTTCGTAAAGTCGTCCTGTACGCGTAGATATTTGCACTCCTTGTTGAGGCATTATATTTCCTATTTCTTTATCGGATAAACCTCGTTTTCCAGTTGCTAGTTGCAGGATACGTCGATTTGCCGCAAAAACACTTTTCCGGTACTTGTGGTGGGTATGTTTTCTTTAATTAAAACAGCGGTTCGCTGCACTGTTTGTCGGGATACCTTTTCTTTCTTTGCAATTGTTAGTTGAGAATACACTCCTGTACCCAACAATGCCCAAATACGCAGTTTTTTCTCATTTGGTATGTCCTTTTTTACCCATAACGAAAAAATATAAAGCGCATACAAGTAATAACTAAGTGCAACACTAACTCGTAAAAACGGAAGACGTCGTTACACAAACAGGAAAATATTTTTTCTACAATAATAATCGATCCAAATAATATTCTATGAATTACTGTGTCTTTCAATCTTGTTTCTACCTATCTTCTATACAATACAGAATTATTCATGAGAGGGATAATAATAGGCAAGAGGTTATTAAATGACACTTTCTCAATATCTTAGAAAGATATTTAGGGAACGTATTTAGATAGGTATTGTAAACCCTATTTATGAATTTTATACTTGTAATTGTAGATTATCGCGTTGGAATCACACAAGAACTTAAATTTATAAGGTGGCCCTAATAAAATGGACAAGGACTGCAAGTGCAGAAGCTGTCTGATTTTTTTTTAAATTATTCATATTGCACAATGTATGGCTTGGTCGTTTCCGATTTAAATAACAGTCGATCTTCACATTTGTAGCTTAGTTGATATTTAATTTCTCTAATACAAGTGATTACTGAATGAATTTAGAGCAATGTTTTCTATTGTTAAATTCAATTGTCAAAGCTGGAATGGAAGACGTATATAATTAATAAGTGAAACTGATCTTCAAAAATAACATGATACTAAGGTTACGTGTGCAATTGAACAGTTTACTAAAAAATCTGTTCGTATTCATTTAAAACGTTAAATGGAGGACGGCTCATCGTTGACGCGCAGAACGGAGTCATTGTCAGTGTATAAGACCAAATTGCTATTAGGTTCTTGCATGTTTTCTGTTTTTACCTGGCTTTTCAAAAATTGTTAAATTTTTAAGCTTTGCTTTCACAGTTTCTTTAGATTGGAGCAAAACTATTTTTTCTTTTATTGACTTTAAAAAAAATAACATAATAATGCTGCTAAATACAGCTATTCATGATATTGGTGAAATTACCAATTGTTTTTTTAGGCATTTTAGATGTGTGTAGCAATACCAAGGTTTATAGCGGTGCTATTTTTTATTTCTAATATGATAATTGAGAAGGTCGACTGAAGGAGTCACAAGTGTTTATATAAGAATTAGAATCAGTACAACTTCCTTTCACACGCATTACTTAAATGAAATTATCGTATTATAAAACTCTATTCAATATTTAATTTAGTATTTGGAGTTGACGGACACTAATAATTAGTACATTACCATAAATCAGAACTAAAAACATATTTGTAATGCATTAGATTTATTTGCAAGAATAAGTTACAACAAAAGGTCATTTAACGACATAACGACTGCCGTGCAAAACATCCAATCCGAAGTGACGAGTCCTTTTTTAACGGAAAAGTATTTATCGCCTATTAATGTATAGTTAACTTTGTATGTCATTTACGTTGATATAAAAATTGACATGAGAAAAATTAACACCAACTTTTTGTCAAAAATTTGTCCCGAATTTTTCTAAAAAGGTACTAACAAGTTCAATTCATCAACTAATTTTCTATAATTAAATTTAAAAAACGGGACATTGTCGCTAAATGAAAACTGTATTTACTGTCGCCATTTGTTTGTTGCATGTTACTGTACCATATATGTATATGAAGTGATTACTTGTATAAATTATTTATTAAGTGCAGTAAAATAAAATGCGTTGGATTTGTAATCTCATATGTAAAGTCACAAAATTTTTCATTTAGAAAAATCCATAGTTTGGCGCACTGAATGACAGATGAATGAAGAATAACTCGTTGATTTCGAATATTTCTTTTTATTTAATTAAAGTCAACAAACAAATTGTGATATACTAATTAATGTTGACGACTTTTCGATTCTCTAGCTATATGTCCAGTAAAACTAAAGAAATAGACGGCTATTTTTACCTTCGTAACACTACGTGAACCTAACTTGGCTTACTTATATGGCAAACTATTGTTTATTTTCTGGCTCGTACCAATAAATCCAAGTTTTTGTTATCAATAATGATATTGTACACTAAATTTAACCGATCTGGGTTGAATTTTAAGATCATATTTTGCACCATTAGACAGGACCTTGTTTTTGAGCTTCTGTTAAGTTGTGAAGGATCTTATAACTAAAGCTTTCATACGTTCGAATGTATTGCGCTTATGCGAATCCCAAAGGATACTTCAAGCTCATAGTATATGGCATGTCAATCTCATTCAAGAGATGTTGCTCATTGACACTGGATTTCGGCAAACCAATTGTAATCTCTGTCCTTGGATGATCTTTCCTTCAAAGAAACCAAATAAAGCTGATGGATGCATTGTTTCTGTATTAAAACACTTCTGAATTTAAAAAAATCGTGACTCGAAAATTTTCACGTGAAATTTTCATTTTGATTCGAAATTACATTCTCTTAATTGTTGCGTCAACTAAATTGAGTAATTTAAGTGTGACCTGTAAACTGCATTACAAGTCAGATGTGTTACATTTTACAAAATAGTCAGTTGAAATGCGGACACTACTTCGACTACTAGGTTTACACTACTTCGACTACTAGGTTTGAGAAATCTTCGTAGCAATCTTCGTGCATACATACCTATTGTATTAAATAGCAAGGAAATTAAAAAAAATTGTTATAATTACCTCTTGAGTTTATAAGGTCGTGGTATGGATAGGTGTGACATTTTTAGTTTATTGTAACTGGTAGACAACGATAATTTTTTGTTGTTTTTATTTTATTTACAAGTAATAGCCCTTTTCTAAATTAAGGGAAAACGATAAAACGCTGATAATTTTTTGGCATTATTCACATAAGTGTGGGGCAGACATCTAAAAGCTGATAACTACTTTTCTATATTTTATAATATTGGCAAGAAAACTCCACAACATCCCCAAGAGAACTAGAAACTGATTTAACCTCGAAGTGTGCAATATGTTTACCATGGTTACTTTAATCAAGTTTTAGTAATGGTTGTCAGGTTCCGGCGTGTCACTAAATTTTCTGTTCATGATGGTTTGCGAAAAACTGGGGTTCGCATCCTTAAAGATGCTGTGCCTCATGGAAGTTGTTGCTGTCTTAAGTTGTCTACTTCCCTCCGCTAAGCGGTTGCGTGCGTATGCGGTGAGCGCCAATAGCGTGTATGAATGCGCGCAGTGCCTATGTCCACATTCGATTCGACCCGTCGTCTTTGTTGATGTTAGTAGTTTTATATATTTCGATCGCTTCCCTGTTTAATCGATTACAATAGTTTTTTGTTGACGCTAGAGCTTTTGCATTTTCGATACTAAACCTGTGATTCGGGTCCGAGTGGATATGTTTAGCAATGGCGGATTTGTCAATTTGTTTCAAACGCACATTCTTCTCGTGTTCCTTCTTTCTAATGTTGATCGAACGTCCTGTTGTGTCGATGTACATTTTATCGCATGAGCACGGTATTATTTTAGCGTTGTTTTAGCGTTAAAGAGAACATCTGATTTGAGTTACAAAACTTACGGGAGGATTTATAGAGCGTGGATTTCTATTATACCGACAGTTTGGTTAATTGAACCCAGAGATATTCAAGTAATTTTTGGTTCAAGTAAGCATACCGATAAGAGTTTCTTGTATTCTTTGATGCACAATCTTATAGGCAAGGGACTCATCTCTAATAGTGGTATGTAGCAATAACAACAGGTAATGCAGTCCACAAGATGACTATATATTAGCTACCTCACATTTTAGGTGATAAATGGAGATTGCACAGAAAATTAGTGCAACCATATTTTCACATTAATATATTAGAATTATACACGAGCACTTTTTGGCAAAGTAGCAGTCGCCAAGTAGAAAAGTTGATAAGTAATAAAGACATTAACATAAACGGTTTCGTTAATGATTGCGTTTTGGATGTATTGCACGGTAAGTATAATGTCAAAGTACGAGACGAAGGAAAGTCAGTAAGTAGGTCACAAAAAGCTGTTATAAAAACAATTGGAGAAATAGTTCGCCAAAAATAAGTTTTATTTTCAACAAAGTCTTCATCTCTATTAATACACTTATCCCATCACATTAAAAATGCCCCAATGCCTGCTGCATAAAAGCTCTAAGATTGCCGTCTGCCACGTGCGTACCTCTTGCAGGGCATCGTTATTACCCTCGAAATGTTTGCCGCCAAGGCGTCTCTTGAGTGGACCAAACAGATGATGGTCGGTTGAGGCTAGGTAGGGACTGTAAGCCAGATTTTCAAGAACTTCCCACCATAATTCCTGCTGTGTTCGTCGGTTTGTTGTGAAGGTAGCCCCGGTGAATAAATTTTTCGAAAATTCAAACGATTCGTAGGCTAAACCATGAGAACACCTTATTACAGTTGCTATGCTGTTTATTGTCATCCGCCTATCAGTAAGAATTGTCTCTTCTACCCGTCGAGTGTTTCGAGCGCTCAT
This sequence comes from Trypoxylus dichotomus, assembly GCA_023509865.1. NCBI lineage: Eukaryota > Metazoa > Arthropoda > Insecta > Coleoptera > Scarabaeidae > Trypoxylus > Trypoxylus dichotomus. Next base: position 36,600,630 of record CM042074.1, on the reverse strand, counting down.
GAGAGAATTTCTTGTTTCAGTTCTACACGGCTTTACACAACAAACACTTTTTACCATAAACAGGCGACATTTGTCCAGAAAAAAAACACACAACAGCACGCTGCTCTTTCGCAGTACACTCTTCGAGCACGATCGCCATTTTAATGCTGCCTGTGCACGCGCACGGCAACATACTTGAGTATCATAAAGCTGGATTGAGCTCACATCTAGTGACTTATAGGAAAATAGCTCACTGCTATTTTCAACTTTACCACAGCAGTTTGTGACTTATTTAATGACTTTCCCTCGTAAAAACTGGTAATATAAAATATCGTATCGTTTTAGAAACAATTTTGGGAATTGGATCGAGAGATGCAACTCTTAAAGCAGAGTCTCCATACAGGAAGTAAATTGTAAAATAAAAACTATAATCCACTATATTCAAACTTTTTTTTCGTAGAGGTAAAGTTACCGCTTCTATTAGAATCCAGAAGCCATGGTATTTGCTGGATCAGGTGTACAAATTTACGGCATTAGCTGAAAATGAATTAAAACAAAAATCTAAACTATATGAGTTTACAAAAAAAGTAAGTCCAATTGTGGCATATTTAACACATGAATTTAATTTTTACATAAATTGTAGATCTTGGATGCAAAACGTTGTTCTTCTAGTAATTCAAAACAATCTGTGAATCTAATGCAGTATTTTATAGAAATTGGTGAAAATAACCCAAAATTTGATGATGACAGCTTAATAAATGAGCTTTGTACGTTTATGTTAGCGGTAAGTGTAACTACATTTACTTTCTTGTAACTACCTAAGAACAAACAATATATAAAACAAAATATTACATTCGAGTTGTTGTATGTGTTACAGGGCCAAGACTCTGTCGCAGCCGAAGTTTCATTTACATTATACCAATTAGCGCTTCATCAATCTGTCCAAGAAAAGGTGTATTTAGAATTAGAAACTATTTTTGGAGATAGTGATAGGCCAACGGATGCAAAGGACTTGCAAAATATGAAGTATTTGGAACAGTGCATTAAAGAGACAATGAGATTATATCCAGCCGTTCCTATTATATCTCGGAAATTATCAGAAGATGTAGTTTTAGGTAGGTGACTGCTATCATTACGTAAGCAATTAGAAATACTGCATCTCTATAGAATGATTTTAAGTTATAGGGACGCAATGTATTGCAGTATCGAAAAATTTGAGATCCATAAGTATGTTTAATTATAATATAGACTACACTTCTGTACCAAACAATCTCAAGTACAAGCTTAATATCCTTTACTTTTATAGAAATTTAGCCTACTTCGACATTTGCAGCTGATTTAATAAATGCTCCCAACCTAAAAGATTGCTGTATTATTTGAAATTCTTTTTGAAACCTAAAATAGTAATCATATTTAAATAACTAGACGACAATAATTATTGGAGACATTGTCGAAGTAGAATATTATTTCGCAAGATATGCTACATATCATGTATTACAAATACACTCGGCGAAAAAGTACCGCATAATTCATTTTTTGTAGCACAAGAGTGATTTTATATCTAAAGAAACTTTTAAGTATATTCTAATATGCTCCAAGAAACAATTGTTATGATTATTTAAATAATATAGGGACCAAATGAAAACAGAAACTCATATTTGACTATAATTTCGACCATTCGCTAACAAATACATTGCAAAACAGTCATTGAACATCGCGATGTAGTATTCTATAATACTGTCTCCTTTTTCTTTTGACAGGTTCTAGATAAATGGGTATTGCGAAGATATTTTCCAACTTATACTATATGTTATTTTACTCGTTTAATTACCGAATATTTGGAACGCAAATTCAGTATGTGGGAAGAATACTTATAAGTTATAACAATATATCTCAGGTGTAGGCACTCTTTAAGTTCATTTTCTCAAACTATTCATAGTAGTGACGTTGTCAGTGATAAAGTAGATACTTTGCAATTATACTGAGTGTTGCACTTATTTACCATATAATACAGATGACTATATTTGTAAAGATAATCAGATGTATGTGGATACCCTAATTTAATCAACTTTCGTACAAGGAACTGTTCCTACCTTCTGCTATCAAAACTACTTAAATTATGAACCTTTGGTCATTCAACTAGAGATGCACAAACTGAGTTGCCTGATAGATTTTAACAATATTTAGATTACTCCTCTTCAAATATTTTAATTAAAAGAATCGATGGTAGCTGAAACCTAGTAGATAGAACATATCCTGGTCTGAGAATTTGAATTATTTTTCGAACTTTTTCATTCTCAATTGACTAGAAGCTACAATTTGTTGCAAAAATGGCTTTTACTTGTTTATTGTCCTGACCTTTTCTAATAATAAAGGGGCTTAAAATGTCACCACTGCTACGACATCCACCATCAGAATGGAAATTGTTACTTCCACATGAATATTAAATTTTGATTTTTACGTATTGTATAGTCAGAAATTTCTTCATAGTCTTTTCCTAATCTTGATGGTCGGGATATTATATTTTATGGATCCATTGAATACCTCTTTCAAGTCTGCTTTGAAATAATGCATTGGAAATACTTTTGCGACAAGCTTTTTATACTATTAATATTAATCACCAGAATTTAAAAGCATTTTAGTTACTTTTGGAAGTACGTCTAACAAGCGGTCGTTCAATGTGAATAGAATATTAGCTATTAGTCTAATTCATTATTGAACATTTCTTAATTAGAAGATCTTCGAGCACTTTTTCTAAATGCTATTATGCATTATTGTATATCATACGAGTGGATGACTTTATGTTGTGTAAATTTGTCTATATATTCTCTCATGGCTCATTCACATTTAATAGCTGGTATAACAAGTACATTGGTTTCCTTAAAAATAGCTTTACAAGCCTGGATAATTTAAGCTATAAGTAAAGGGTGTTTTATAGAGGTATAGAACTTTGAAATGGAATAAAACAAATATGAATATTTTAAATTGACATGAAATTTACTTTATTCGAAAGATAATCTTCTGGCATTATAATTTAAATATGACGTATGACATATGACCGCCACGATTGGCTCGGACGTAGTCTAATCTGGAGGTCCAATTTTCGATGACTTTTTCCAACATTTGTAGTCGTATATCCGCAATAACGCGGCGAATGTTGTCCTCCAAGTGGTCAATTGTTTCGGGCTTATCGGCGTAGACTAGCGACTTCACATATCCCCACAAAAAATAGTCTAGCGGCATTAAATCGCACGATCTTGGAGGCCAATTCACGGGTCCGAAACGTGAAATTATGCGGTTACCAAACATTTCCTTCAATAAATCAATTGTGGCACGAGCTGTGTGACATGTTGCGCCGGCTTGTTGAAACCACAGCTCCTGCGCATCATAGTTGTTCAATTGATGAACGAAAAAGTCAGTAATCATGGCTCTATAGCGGTCACCATTGACTGTAACGTTCTGACCAGCATCGTTTTTAAAGAAGTACGGACCAATGATTCCACCAACCCATAAAACACACCAAACAGTCAGTTTTTCGGGATGTAACGGTGTCTCAACATACACTTGAGGATTACCTTCACTCCAAATACGGCAGTTTTGTTTATTGACGTATCCATTCAAACAAAAGTGAGCTTCATCGCTAAATAAAATTCGCTTATGAAAATCGGGATCAACGGCAATCTTGTTTTGGGCCCATTCACCGAATCTACGCCTTGCTAGGTAATCGTGTGGTTTCAATTCTTGCACGAGTTGGATTTTGTAAGCACATAAACCAAGATCTTTCCGCAAAATCTTCCATAAAGTGGATGCACACTTATCCAATTCGTATGCACGATGGCGGATAGACTGATTCGTGTCCTCCTTCTCTACAGCAGCAATGACTTCTTCTGTACGCACTGTACGACGTCTCTGTGTTAGAGTAAAAAAAGTAAAAAGAATTGATTGCTCCGATGGATGTGAAATGGACGTAGTGGGCGATAGATATTTCGAACAGAACCATGATTTTCAAAATAAATTTGCACAATTTGGAAGCGTTGTTAAGGCGTCAGTCTATTCATGTTGAAATGCGAAACCAAACTAAACATAAATTACTTGACAGCTGACAAAATGGCCGCCAGTTAAAAAAGTGTCGCCAACTTAAAATTTTATACCTCTACAAAAAAACACCATTTACTTCCGACGGCCTTGCTTTGTAGAGCGAATGTTCTATTGCTGTAATTTGGCGTAAATTACTTTAACTAAAAAAAAGATAGAGTGGTAAAATGCTCTACAAAGGCTAAGCTTCCCAATTGCTCTCAGTTTTCTTCAGCCCAAAAGAACCCGCTCCAGATTAGAAATAAACACTGAGGTATACGCAAATATAAGAAAGGATTACGAGAAAAGTTATCGTCTGAGATACATACTTTAATGGTGACAAAGAATCACTCGCCGTCTTTTTATTATTTTGTCATTGATATTATTAAGAAAGATACATATATATTACATATACACACACACACAACATATTCGGATAGAACCAAACTAATTACGTGAAGTATTTAGAAGATGACGTCTTGTTTTAAATTCGTGTGGCATGTGGCAATAGGCAATAGGCATAATGTTTGTTATAACCACAGAACTCTTAGGCATAGGTATAAATGATGTATAAAGTATTCTGTGGTTTTGTTACTTCACCTTTTTGCTACAAAAAAGAAGTGCTGTTAATTAGTGACCACACTGCCGCCACATCATCGATGGGTTTCAAACTTACGGTTTCTAACATTATTATAATCAGAAACAGCTCGACTTGCCGTTGAATCACCGAGTTGTAGCACTAATAATAAGCAGATATATAATGAAATTGTAATATATCTCTTATTTATTTGCAGTGTATAATTAACATGAGTAATACAAGTTTGTCTCAACACTCGTGCAATGAAAAATTTACTTAACTTTTATCTTTTCAGGAGAATATACGTTGCCCGCTGGCTGCAATGTGTTTATATCACCATACACTACACATAGATTGGAACAGTACTATGAGAATCCAGAAGAATTTAATCCTGATAGATTTTCAGTAGAAAATTTTGAGAAACTTCATCCTTTCGCATATATTCCATTCAGCGCTGGACCTAGAAATTGTATTGGCTATAAATTCGCTTTATTGGAAATGAAGATGATTGTGTCCACTTTACTAAGGCGATTTCGATTATCAACATGCGCGAATAAGACACTGAACATGAGTTATAGAATAACGCTAAGAGCTAAAGGCGGTATTTGGTTACGGCTTGAACCTAGAAAGTTATAGGTTAAAAATTAGCTTTTATAATCAGTTATTTTATTGTTTTATATCAGGTTTCTTATGTACGTACATATGGTTTTATATCTAGAATTTAAAGTAAAGATATATATATGTGATATTTAAGATGTATATTATGGTGATATACATATATTTTTTGAACCATTCAAAGAGGTCTAAATCATGTAATTGCTATTTAAAATAGAATAGAATAAAATAAAATTCTGAAGATCTTAGTTTTTATTATTATTAAACAGTTCTAAGTGCTTAAATTACTTAAATCAGAAGACATGATTTCTAAAGACATAATAATTCTAACTTTATAGGTCATTAGGGGATCAAGGTAAATCGGAAGGTTAATAAGCTGACAAAACAAGTAGCAAGGATGCTTTTCATTGAGCTACAACTCTATTGTGGTTTACAAAAAGCCACCTGAAACATGAAATTCAGAAATAGAAGGAATATCAAGAGCTCCCGTAGAGGCAAGACGTACCTGGACAGTGCCACGCAAAGATATTCATTTTATCTTCGCTAAGTACAGTAAAGACATTACTATCTTTTACCAAAAGAGATCTCAGATAAATGTGGAAAAGTTGAAGATTAACTTTGTGGTACGTATAAAGACCATCTAGAAATAGTTCAGCACGAGGCAAATTTAGGAAATTGTTACAATAGATATTTTACGCCGTAGTAACTACAGGCGCAAATAGCTAAGCCCGTTATGATAATAACCTTATATAAAATTAATAAGAAAGGATATATGTATATACTTTACCAAGTGGTGCTTCGTAATTAGGCACTACCTATCATTACACCAATGCCAAATTGTAAACCGGTCGAAATTCAGTATAAAATTAAATAATAAATATGAATCTGTGCAAAATAATATCGAAAAAATATTGATTATATAACACATATGATTCTTCCAGTAAAATAACAATAGTTGTTAGCATTGATACTTTTTCAGGTGAAACTGCTTTTTTCTCTCTTCTTGGATAGCTGATTGTTTCTCCGGTTTGTTATTGCAGTCCTCCAAACGTTACGCTATAACAGTTGCATCAATTTTGGCTCGATTCGCATTATTTTTATTCTGAAAAAAGTAAGAACATTGTTTCTAACTAATGGCTCAAAAATCTGTGTTTAGGTGGCGATCCTATTAAGAACCCACATTATTTTTTCGTTATACTTTTTGTAGTAATCCATCTATATTCATTTTGTTGATTTTGAAGTATAATTGCAGGTTTAAAAACTGAAATTGTGTGTTTAAATACCATTAAAACGCTACTAATAGTTTGCTGTGTATACTTAATTTGAATCAGCTTGTGTATATCAGCAATAAAATATGCTGCACACTTTTCAAGGAAGAAGAAAAAGGTTAACACGATTTAATGAGCCTCGGGTACAATCTTGCCGGAAAAGCTAGTCTTAGAGCTGCTGAAGTTATGAAAGAATATGACGTTCCTGTACCTCAACAACGCAACGCTGGCCGTTATGATCTACTTCCATATGCTATGGCGCTCAATACCATAACTATCACGATTCGGAACGTACGTCTTTCAACAGAAAATTGAATACCGCGACGTTCTCAACGTCCTTGTCTGGCCCTCATGCGACTGTTACGCATCTTTATATAAAATTGATATTCATCACTGAACACTACTCTATACCACTCCACGTGCTTTCGAAACTTACATCACTTTAAACATTACTGTCAGTGTTGAGTTGTAAGGGAACACAAGGTGTGGTCGATAGGATTATAAGCCGAAAGCCCTGATCCAATGATAAACGGCCGAAGTCTCACAGCGCGACCTTAATTATTTAATCATAGACCAGCAATGTACCTACTACTAGAGAGACGGTCTCTTAGTGCCATTGGGCGAATGTGGCCCTACACCTAAGCTTCTTCTTCTACGACTTTCATAGTCGTTCCTAGTCGATAATTAATAACAACCACTGATTGCATTAGTTCCGCTTAAGGCGATTTGCAATTTCTCTGGACGAAAAACCACATTCACGCAAGCCAATAGTTCGAACTCTGTGGAATTCGCTCAACTGGAGATAATTTCCTGCCGCACTCTTGGCATAATTAAACCATATATGTTAAACAAAACTATGACAAGAGAAAAAGGTGAAAATTGAATTAAAACTCGCAAGAAACACACCTGACATTAGTATTAGAAAGGTTGCAAGAAGTGTCAGATATGCCATAGCCACTTAATCCACCGTAACAAAACTATAATCAAGATTACCTTTGAATAGTTATACTTTCTGTCAAGTTTGGTCAAAAGATTCGCATCCGTTCTCATGCAGCTCACGAGCGATTTAGGAGAAATAATTAAAAATTTTGATACGAAAACGTTTCGGTGTATTTCTTGTAGCCTTGTAATTTCAGTTTAAACATTTCTTACCAAGCTCTCAAATAGAGACGTGGAACAGAGCTCATAACCAAGAGTTTTGCACGTACTGTACGTACGTAAAATTTGTATTCTCGCAAAATACCAAAAAAAGGATTTTATTTTAATTGAATTATTTTGAAAGCCGTATTTTGCTTTCTAAAAATGTAGTTAGTAGATACAAATCAAATGTGCTTTGTATTTTAGTGGAACAAATAATGTATTTAAATCTGTCAGGAACGTCGCTGTCTGATTATATTTAAGCGATTTTATTCGGGTAAAGGTAGTAGACGTTGACATTTCTAATCTGCGCTCACATTTCCATTTAGAACAGAATGATTACATTTCTCGGGAGAGATACGTTGATAAACGAACGTAATCTTATTGGGTAAGCTGTGATTAACACAGAAAAATGTATAGTGTTTTCCTTCTCGCAACATTTTGCTTTGTTTGCTCAAATTGCATCTTTTATTGTAATTACAGCATGTAGTGCGCTTAATATTGTGCATGTATAATATGTACAATTATTCTTACACTTTTTGTTTTTATTTTTAAATTCTTTAACTCTTGATATAAAATGACAATTGTTGATGTAGGTGTCTTGCGAGAGAAAATATTTGATTGATCAACACGCTAAAACTCCATCACATATTGGAAAAATTTAAAAATACAAATAATGTGACAATTACCCAATTCGTTCGACAGGATTTATCAAATTTCCTTTTGCGTGGAAGTATACCTTGTGAAAAAAATGTACTAATGTCTCACGCCGCACCATACACGATAAAAGCCGCGCAAAATTTTAATTTTTTTTATAGTAACATTATTCATAACACTTGTTTAGCTCATGGGTTCAATCGTGTAGCCGAAGACATTAGGAATCAATTTCCTTTGATTAATGATTTAATTAGCAATGTCAAAAAAGTATTTTTAAAAGCACCTTTACGAATCCAATTTTATAAGGAGCGACTTCCCGGTGTTCAGAAAAATTTGGAAGGTGAAGCAGTAAACGATTTCGTCTTTAGTTTTAGTTTAGAATGTATTGCAAATTTAAAAAACATCAATTACATCTGTGGATGTTGAAAGAAGCTTTTCTATTTCGAAACGTATATATTCTGATAGAAGACAAAACTTTCTTTTACACAATTTTGAAAAACATGTAATTATAAATTGGTTTATTGTATGTTGTAAAAAATTTTGTGCAATAAAGTTAATGTTTAAATTTCTGCTCTTATTTATTTTATGTAAACATTTTGAATATTGTCGCAGTGTTTTTGCATATGTGCCTCAGGTTTATGCGTATTTTCTCAAAAATCGATGCATATATATGCGCATATATTCCAGTTTCTCTTTGCATATAATCCGGTCTCTAGTAGTAACAATTTTCTCTCTAAAGTCTCAACATCGTCCAAAGAGATTCCCACTAATTCGTTACTTCTACAAACTCTACCAACTCCAATTAAAAGAGCTACTTTCATCAACAAAAATACTTCATCGGAAGCTGTCCACAAAAATTTATCAACTTGCTCTTTTGTGAATACTTTAGATTTTTCAACTCTTTATCCAACATTCTTGTTTTTGATAAATCTTATCAAATCACCATACTCCTCGATTTTCGGTCTATCCTTCAATTCCCAACAAGCTAGCAACGTGGAGTACTTCGACCACTAAGATTCATTTAAAATCTTAATCTAATTAAAATAAGCGAGTATAATGGTTTCTCCAGCGTTTTGAATTCGTTCTCTGTCTCTCCAATCACAAAACACGATATTCTTGTTCATAATATATTTTTGATTTTTCTGGCAGCAAATTCAATCTTCCGCTGTTCGCTACCTCTAAAATGCTTTCACAAATGTCAACATCTTCCATGATTTTTTTCAAAAGCGTGCAAACTGTTTCGTATTTTTTTGTAAAAGTAACATTTGCTGATATGCTGGTTTGTTTTCTTCGTCTAAGTTACGATGCAAATGTAGGAATTAAATTGTTTGTTTAGTAAATCTAAAAATCTTCGTTGACTCAAAATTCAATAAGTAACAAAATTATTGATGATTCGATAAAGCTTTGAATAAATTCGACACGTCTCGTCACCTGACGACGTCCTCGATTATTATAAATCGCATAATATTCTCGTATATTAATGGCTATTAATGGAAAATATGTATTTGCTTTGTTTCTAAATTTTCGAAACGCTGCGCGGATTAAAAACAAAAGGTATAAAGAGCGTAATTTGTAGATAAAAAGCCTATTATTTGAAAAAATATAACATATTTGTATTATTTTTTATATATAAAAATCTGAACTCTACTGATAATAAATGACAATGCCATAAAAAAACGACTGTACAAATGAACTAAACTACAAATCGTTGGCAGTTGTAATTTCCACTTCCTAATGATGAAAGTTCGTGTAAACATAGTTAAAGAGACAACGAACTTTGAATAGGGATATATTACACGATAAGCTTGATGATATCGAGCATTTATCTATGTGAATCTTAGATTCTCTTAAGGAGCCACGAACGCTAAATCGTGCGTGCTCAAATTAAGTTTATTAGAGAAATTACAGGGAGCTCAAGTGCATTATTCCAATGTATAATCATCCTGCACATACTTTTTTTTTTATTTAGAAGTAAAAACCAACCACCCGCATCAAGGATAAGTGGATTAAAAGATGAAATGGCAACTTCTCTACTTGTCCTCAATTAAGCAGATTATTGGACGCTGGAAAGTGACATTGTGAACCCTGACACTTTATCGCTGTCATGTTTATTCATCATCGTTATTGTCAATAATCATTTCATTCATCGCAAATACTTCCTAAATTTTCAGTGCAATTATGGAATAGAAAAATAACAAAAGAAAAATGCAAAATGTTGCCAGATGGATTGGTAAAGGTTACAAAAGGATTTGCAACGCTCTAACGGTCTCCACCTTACGAAGAAAAGCATTCTATAACAATGTGAATAATTCAACAAATAAATCTATCCCCTTTGTGATTTTAACTGCGGTTTTGGGAACCATTTTTGGCAGTCGATTATTTTTATCTGAATCCTTAAGCCTTCCATATATTAAAGCAATAGAGAAGGATTCGCTACGTATGAAATTTAATTTTATAGGATCGGTAGTAAAAAAATGTGCGCCTGCAGTAGCTTATATAGAAATCCAAGATCCGAGGCGTATAGATCCAGAGACAAATGCGCCGATGATAATATCCAACGGTTCTGGTTTTATCGTGAGAGACGATGGTTGGATTTTGACGAATGCGCACGTCGTTATTAGCAAACCAAACGCAATAATTGCCGTGAAATTGCAGGATGGTTCTGTATTACATGCAACTGTTGAAGACGCGGATATGAATATTGATTTAGCTTTGTTGAAAGTCAATACTAAACGAAAACTACCAGCTCTTGATTTTGCGGCGTCTGACGATGTTGAAGTTGGCGAATGGGTTATTGCTTTGGGTAGTCCTTTATCTTTAAGCCACAGCGTAACAGCAGGCGTTGTAAGTATAGATTTATTTCGGAGTGCTTATTGTAGATATCTTGAGTCGAATGTTACTGTATACACCAAATTAGATGGCGAGCGGCGGGAGGTAAGCCCGTGCACCGTTAGAAATAGTGGGTTGCTTTGTAATTGGTTTTACATAAAGTTGTAGGAAACAATAGGTGGCGCAAACTACAAATCTAGCACTTAATAGATTCATAATTTATTAGAGTAAAATATATACAAACTTACTTTTTAACAGATTAATTGTGAAATCAATTAGACGTTGCAGAAACAATTCAACATATGAGAAATTATATAAATAATGAGTTTTTAATATTTTCGAATATTTTTGAAACAATATAAATTTATAGAGGAAGCAATTTGATGTTACAATTAATTAAACAATTTACATATGAAATGAGATTAAAATGTACGAACAAGTAGTTAAGAATATCGCAAATCACCATCCATTTGCTCACATACGTATAAAGAATAGTTAATCTATAAATGGCTTATTTCTTTATTATTAACAGTACAATAGATCAGATTTTTAAAAAATATTTGCAATAGTAAATTACAGTTTTAAATAAAGAAATTAATCTTCGGAACTGAAATTGTCGTCATCACTATCACTCACATTATTCACATTAATAATTAAACTTTCTGTCGTGTGATCAACTAATATTTCTGATTCTAAGTATTTATCTTCAATATTAACATGTCTATAACGTTGTTGCCAATCTTGCTCAGAAATTCTCGAAAATTCTTCTTCCGCTGTTTAACGAACATCTTCTATCTTATAATTGACATTTCTTGTAGCAACATTGTTTTTGACGGTAGCCCGGATCAACTCAATGAGATATAGATCGCGGTGATACGGTGAAAGTCTCAAACCTATGTGTCCATTATGTTGTCGAATTTATACGTTGTGTATTGATGTTTATAGCGTTCAATTAGTTGGTATAGTTGTGGCCTTAACACTATAGTGTTAAAAGGAATATTTTTTAACGCTAACCATTCAATCATTTTATTTTTCTTACTATTACTTCTTGGAGCATGGTTTGTTTGTGTATTGTGATACGGCGCATTACCAATTACAACAATGGAGTTTGTGGGCAAGTTTGTTATAAGATTCTGGTTTATCCATCTATCATAATTTTCTGCGTTCATATACGAATAGTAATCACCAGTTTTTACGCCGGACTTAAAAATCAATGGGGTGTTAGGGATAAAGCTCATGTTGCCTCCTGCGTGCACCATTACAAATCTGGGTAATTTAGATGTGTTCTTGAAAAGATATTTTGTACTCTCATCACTTCACATATTGGAAGACGTATGACTACTGTGAATGTAAGCCTAATCTATGGGTCCATTTGCCTCACGAACATGCTTAATCTTTCGCAAATAATCAATTCTTAAAGCTTGTACATTTAATCGCTCTATCAATACTTAGCTATTATTCGGTATATATCGAAGCTTGAATCCCAAATCATTTAAAATTCTTCTTGATGATGTGTTTGATTCTTTCAGTCTTCTTACCAGGACTTATACATCTTTTTTCATCGCCGTACTTCCCTCTTGAATAATTCTTTCTATTATTCGCACAGTGTGTGGGTTTTTAAAAAACTACTACGGCGCGTCCTCACCGCTCACTATTAAATTTGGCGTTTACAGTATGTTTGCATACGGTAATTAACGAAATTGACACTAATTTTTGGAAAATAGTTTTTGAAATTCATTTATCTAAATGATAAACTGATGTTATAGTGAAATTGCTACATTTAGTTTTTTAGAAATTATCGAATACAAAAGAAGAGGCAATCTTGGCCCATTTTGAGGCGAAAGATAAAAAATATTTTTATGATGGTTTAGAAAAAGTAATTCATAGATCTATTAAATGTATTGTGCTTAAGGATGATTATATTGAAAAGGAAAAATAGATTAATTGTTTTATTTTATTTAAAACCCTTTCATTCCACGAACTTCTGGACCTCCCCTCGTAATTGTGAAAGCCACATAGACTGTTAAAGAGTCATTTGGAGAAATATTAAAAGGAATTATGTTTTACAATGTTTAGTGCAGTGGTTATGAAATTTAGAGATTTTAAATTCTGCGTTAAAATGAAGAATTCTACCGGTCCCCTGGCAAACGTCACATAGGTTAGGCATTGTGCACAGAGTTACAGTAACACTTTTTCTGTATAAGAAGAAAGATCATACAGATTCTGTCTGATCTGACTAATTATGTGAGTAGCCTAATCGATGCAGTCCAGTCTGTTAAATTTGTGCAAAGTTAAAGTTTCGTTATTAACAGTTATTTAATACAATTTAGAAAGATTGTAGTATTTGCTAGCTTGTATGAAAGTCTAAAACATTTAAAGCCTTTTAATATCAAAGATATAAGCTGGGGTCATTGATTTTCAATTATATACAGAAAATGTAAATGAGTATGAAGTTACCAAGTGAATCGCCTAAAGAGAATTTGCCTTGCTATGCATTTTGCTTATGTAGTTCCCATTTTTCTGAAATGACTATCATATTTTATTCATGCATCTATGTATATATTTTTCAGAATCAATTCTTTTTGATTACAGATAAGTTCGACGAATAGGGCGGCAAATGAGTTGGGTCTCCGCAATCACGCCATGGAGTATATTCAGACGGACGCGTCGATTACGTTCGGAAACTCCGGAGGGCCTTTGGTTAATTTAGACGGAGATGTCATTGGAATTAACAACCTGCGCATCACGGCTGGGATTTCCTTCGCAATTCCTATAGGTATTAGACGTTAGATTCCATTCATCGTTCGAGCCCGTTGTTATTTCGTAAATCTACTCTCCCTCCCAATCACTGTACAAAACGAATAGAAACGAAGCGAATATTTCGTTTAATATCCCTCGCCAGCTCTTATGCACAAATAGTCGAAATTGAAATTGAAAAATTAATGAGACCGAACTTTAAATAGATAAGACACGTTTATACAATATCAGCTTTTGGTTATTCATTGAAACTTTCGTTTTGATGTCGGATATCTTATACCAAGAGCACACGACCAGAAACATGGGAATATGGGTGACCGCAAAAAGATCCGTCACAACATATGTGACAAAGTATACCGGCTGATCCGAATTAAATGTACATTGTATTCTCTGTTATTATTATTTCTAAAATATAGTTTACATTAGCAACAAGTAGTGATTTTAACCCTGAATATGATGGAATTGACAATAAACGATTGAATATTGGACCGTAGAAGTTTTAAGAGTTCCCAAAGAATTTAATTCCTTATATAAAAGATTTAATAGAGCATGACATAAAAACAAATAATAAAGAAATATGGCGTATTTTAGTTGGTGTGAAAGATATATCTAAAAGTCGTAGTATGTTTCTTATACTTCAGACCAAAATAAATGCAAAGCTAGAAAATATTTTCCACTGGCTTAATTAGTAAAAATGCATCTTATTGAAAAATTTGCTATCGAAACTAACCACTAGAAAATTAAAATACCGCTTGGATGGATGACATGATGAACTACACACGACACAAATTATGTACCATGCCTTCAATTAAATTTTCATCAGGCTAGCTTATGCTTTTTATTTAAATTTGGTAACACTGTGGAACAGTAATGCTTTTAGAAAGTCAAATGTTCACAAGCGTCGCAGTAACGTCAATTTATTGAAAATCTGTCTTATAAGATGACAAATGTCAAAGATTGATTTTCGAAAAACATTACTGTGCCACAGTGTTGCCATATTTAAATAAAAATCATAGACTAGTTTAAATGAAAATTTAATTGAAGGTATGGTATATATATTTTGAGAGTGGGTGGGCTCAACCAAGTTGTCGACTGAATTGCAAAATTTACAACCGCATGCAATATTCTCTACGCAGGCTCCAAAATTTCTTAAATCATCCATTTTTATAAGCCGTTAGGCAGTCCTAACCATATATGTGTCTCCTCGAAAAGGCTGACGTTAAGATCGTCCTGAGAATTAAGAAAAACACTCTTACCTTTTTGCTGTAACAACAAATTAAAACTTAAAGTATTAAGCTTAAATCCCACTGTTGCAAAAATGAATTGTCCTTGTCGTTAATAATAACCGAAATAGCAGTGGCGGCCTGATTTGAATTAGTCTGTGTAGTACGTATGTAGACACTTTTGGAAACTGGTAATCTTATCTGCGAGAAAGTTACGAAGAACGACCAATGACGGACAAAAAGATAAAGGCCATAAAATAATATTTAAACAATAGTATTTTCAACTAATGCAAGTACTATGTGAAGAAAATGCAATATGGAAACCATTTAAATTTATTTATTCAAACTACTGTAAGAAAAAAATAAAATTAATTTTGAAATTAACAAAATAATAGGTATACAGTAAATGAAGTGGAGAATAATAACATAGGAATTAAATTAAATATAAATCGGTACTAGAAAGTCAATTAGTAGTACTTCATTGCTTCCTTGTATAGACCACAGCTTCGCATCTGTTTGATATTGATTCCGCTAAAGTTGGCGAAGCTTACTAGGAATAGCTCCACTTTGTCTGTTGTATCCTCTAAATATGTTGCTATTTTTCCTACTACACGTTCAAATTTCTTCCTCCCTAAAGTATTTACGTATTTTTTTTTCCGGGGGTTTTTGATTCGATTAAAAACCGTAAATTGTGTTAGTCAAGATGTAACATCTGTTTTTTTTTTTTTTTTCTAGAATTGTATATCCTCCACGTGCTTGGAAGTGTATTTAAGATTATTATCACGCTGAAACTTCTATGTTTTCTTTCTCATTAGGAAGCAATACATCTTTCAGTTTATTCAGCCAGATATTTTTGGTCATCGATTCAACAAAGAGGATCAATACTAAACCAAGAAATGCTTCCCAAGAAAATTATTAAGCTTCCACCATAACTAATAATCTTTCTGTTATACTTAGGGTCGAGATTCTTATTTGTAGAATGGTCTAGCGATGCTCGTCAGTTCTTCAATTTGATACATAATAAATTTTGTTCGAAGGATGACTCGTCAGTTTTCTTGTTGTTACGGAATATGCTTAGTTTGGTTTTTAGCTTCTTTGTTGGATAACGGAAGCGATGACTAAAGATATTTTCGAGCTTGTACTGAAGAAAGGTTGAAGAAGACATGATTCAAGAAAACAGTATACATGTTATACATTGGCCATTATAATCACTAAAATTAGATGTATATATCTGAAATTGTAAAGAATTCATTGGCAGGAGAAAAAGTAAAATTAGAATAAAACTGTGGACAACACTATAGATGGATTCGTAAATGCGCACTAGAAATACTATTCTTAAAAAGTTTTGTTAACGTTTAATGTAATCAATACCGTATAGAAGTGAATCCAAAATAGAAAATTCAAAATATAAGAAAGTACTGTTAATTGGACTTAATTTCAAATATTGGGTTTTTATATTTGATTCATTTTGTCCTATAACCAGCTCTGTCTAATCAAAAATTAACGTTCTTGTTTTTATTCTCACGTCAGATTGACAAATAAACAGCTTTTGCGGTTTATGTGTCACATTATTCATTTAAGGAAGCATAGCATCATTTGAAAATATTATTAGCTAAATTTATATAACGGTCACTTATAATTTTGTTCACTATGGTACATCATCTTGTGATGATTTGTCTTTCTAAATCAGTTAAATATTTATGAAGAGAGAAAACCAAGTATGTGTGTTTGTAGTAAATAGTTTATTTTCTACTAATATTAACACTTTGGTAGTATACCGGTATTCTTACAGTGTTAATACCAATAAGTTTATCTTCATGTTCTAAATTTTTGGGTGGTTGCAACGATTAGATTCGAAACCTTCTTTATTTCTCAATATAATTTTGTTTTAATCCTGTTTTAACGCTGTTTAAGTTAGCAGTATATTTAAAAAATCCGCAAAATATCTAAAAACGAATATTTACCTCCTTTTTGTTTCATATGATCATACACCTAAAGTCATTCAAGATTCTGGATGTGCAATTTTGCATTTTCTTGTAATATATCTATTACAATATGTAAAATTGCACATCCAAAGTCTAAATTTACTCTATATTATCATATAAAATAAAAAGGTAACTATTTTTTCAAAGGTAATTCATAATCTGGTTATTATGAATTGTTGTAAAAGATAATATAGTTTCATTTTAAGACAACTCTTAAAAGTTTCTAGTAATGATTAGTAGAACGAAATATTATAAAAATTAAATCAACATGAAATTAACTTTGAAACCTCACCATTTAGTAATTATAAAAGTATCGAATTAGAAGTAAGGCATAATGTTAGTGCTCCAAATCCAAACTTATCCAAGTGAGATAAAATATTTAAGTAATATTTATGATATAAAACCTCTTATTACAATGTTTTCTTATCATATATAAGAAAAAGATATTAAATGAATATTTTATTTAAATAGTTTAAAGACGTTTAATGTTTTATCAAAGCTTATTGATTAATTTTATTATTCCTGTTATGTGAATGCTTAATATTACTTTAGTATGCATTACATATTTAAATTTTAACATTAGTGGTCGTTGGAAAATACAATAAGATTCTTTTATATAATTCGAGGTGGTAGCTTTTACCGATCAGTTTATTCTAAAAGTAATTACTGTTAACAACATTTGGATAAATTATGAATAATACTTTCAACTACAAACGATTTATTAAGAGAGAGTTGATCTTAAAATGGGAATTTTATTCGGAGACGTGTTCCATAAACATTATTCATCATATCTCTATTTTTCTTATTTCAAGTTTTGGTTTAATTACCTCTTTTGTGCGTACGATAATCGATTTATATTCTCGAATTGAAAAATTTATTTTTAGCGTACGCGAAAAAATTCCTACGGAACGGACGGCATCCATTAGGTGCCAACAATAAATCCAATCACGACGATGACACGCAGCAATTGGGGATCGCTACCGTTCAGATGACGGATATCGTAATTGAGGAGCTGCAATTAAAGGAGAGTATAAGCGGCGTTTTTGTATGGAAGGTTATATTGGATTCACCGGCTTTTCGGTAAGTACATAGCAGCATAGCCTATTTATTGGTTCACAGAGATGCGCTTGCTTTTGATAAATAATGAAGCTGGTGTACAATTATAAGATATTCCTTTTTTGGCAATAAGGAGCTGAGGTTCACAGTAAAATTAGACATCACTAGAACAAAGCTACGGATCTAAACAGTCCAAATTAAACTTCCTGTATTAATTTTAAGAACTACAATAAAGTTTCACGTGAATATTTCTCTCTGAAAAATAATTAATTTAGATGGAATGATTCAAACGAATTCATGAATTCATAAATAGGGGGTGGGGGCGACGCCCTTTAAGCGTTAATTGCATCAAGTTCAATGTATTTAGGTAGTCCTTTAATGATGTTAAAATGCCTATACGTATAGATAACTTTTATGAACATGTAATAGGAAATAATTAACGAAAAATTGAGAAAACCTCAATTTTCATATACCAATTTCTCCCAAAACAGTTTTTTTAACAGAAATGGAAACTGAACTGAATTTCTGTGTTGAGTATCTTTCTCTATTAGAGATTAGGATATTTCACAATGAGCGAAGTTTCTTTCAAAGTTACATCGTACATGACAGCTACAATTCTTCTTCAGTTAGTTGTAGTTCTAGTGGTGAGTGGACAATCTAAATTGTTTTAAGGAATTACAATCACCCTACTTATCGAACTTATTTTCATATTGATTACCATTTTATGGGCTGCATGAGCGCCGTAACTCTCCTCTCTGTGCATTTCGTGCATTTCTTCATAAAGATAACATCGATGATATAAATTTTCTAAACCAATAGCTAATAATTACATAATTCAATAATTGTTGTAGACAATGAGACTTACTTTAGTTTAGAAAGCTTCTGTTAGCATATTAGCTTAAACATTAACCGTTAGATAAATTTGGGACGCCTATTTGGGATTTGACCAGAAAATAAAAAAAAACTGAATCATAGCATGATAAAGTACAAAAGGAAAAATAAAATAAAATGAAATACAAAGATGAAGAGGACAAGAAAGGAGAAAAAAAGAGGAATAAAAGAGGTGAAAGGAAAAGGAAAGAAAAAGAAAAAAAAGAGGGGGTTAAAAACAAAGAACCTCCGTCGTAGCGGGCTTCTTCAGGAGAAAAAAGTAGAGAATCTAAAGTGGCGGGGTAACTTGATGTGTCAAACACGTTAGAAGTGAAACCATTTGAAGGAAAGTAATGATAACTCGACCTGTTAACACGCTACAGACGAAAATCTTCTGACATATACCGCACAGTACCGGGTTTATATAGACGATATTTTTTTCTACCTCTATACCTTATCATGACATGGTCCAAATCTGGAAACAGTTCGTTTATTACTGACTATGGCAGTGGAAGCCTACTTATTCATGTGAGTCTTAATGTCTTTGAAAAGAGCAGTAGTTTAGAAATACATTGAAACCTTTATATTACAAATTCTTGATTTTACCAATAACATTGCATGCAATAAAAGTTTACGTGTATGTTTGTCTTGATATAAAAAATAAGTGCAACTAACTTTTCCAGGTATTGAAAGGACAGCACTAATATAATAAACGAAACTGGGTTCATTCTTATGTAATCTGATTTATAACTCTGTTGCTCTAAACTTACTACATCAAAGAAAATATGGCTAGAATAGTTGTCTTTTACTTCAAAAGATCTTAAATATTCTTTTTCGAAAAATTTGTGTCGTCACCATATGTGGACATGTTAATGTAATACGTTGTGCACCATTTCTAGCTATTCCTGACGTGTACAGCAAAGTTGGTCTTCAGCTTTTCCAAGTTTATATAAACGATACTTTAGGGTAACATGTCCTGCAGACGACCTTCCTAGTAGTTTGATATCTTCATTCCTTAAAGATAGAAATTCTCTTGCACTTGGTGAAGACGAATGCCTTTGCATAACTTTGTCTGGGATTTTTTTTCAAGTACGGGGCGTTTTAATGTTGCTCCTATTTCCTGGTTTCATATTTTAAGTGGCTTTTCGTAGATTACGAGGCAATTGTTGAAATGTCGCTGTATTTATAGTGAAATTACTATTTATGCTATACTTTATTTCCCTAACCTATCCAAAAACTTTGGGGAAGAAATTCAACAAATTTTAAATGAATATTAATATAATTTGAAACGAAATATATAAGCGACCAATTGAAAAAGAAGTAAATTTATTATCGAAGAATAGAAGATATATGGATAAAATGCTATCAAAGACTTTTATTAGACACATTTAGAATGTCAAATCTTCCGATTTAGGACCGCCATTTGTTCAATTCAAATTTAAGCTGAATCGGAATATTATCGATTCGTCTACATTGTGTCGGGCTCACTGTTAATTCAAATCATCCTTTCGCTCAATAAATCACTTTTAACGAATACCTCGGATTGATGATATTCGAGCGCATTTTAAAGTGGTATGTCATGGTGGTATTTCTTATTTTTGCTTTATTTCTTTCGCAGAAGCGGTTTGCAGGCGGGAGACATTATAACTCATATTAACGGAATGACTATCAATCAAGTAACTGACATTTATAAGAAGCTGAAAGGAGGATCTGTGCAGCTGGACATAATTCGTGATGGTGAGAAAAAGAAGATCAACATAAAAATATGACTGAAAAAATTGCAAAAATCAATGTAGAAATTAAAGTAAAGAAGTAACATGTATTACATCCATACATTTTCAAATAAAATTATTGAGAGTTTATTTAAAATGTCTTGTTAAATTTTGAGTTGGAGTAAATTTGTAATATTCCCAATGCCTTTATGAATTGTTGCATATGATCTTGTACAGTTCTTAAGCTTTATCTTTATATTTTAAGTTAAATACACTTTTTTAAATAATCAGTGGAATATGTACAACCTGGCATTTTGTATGAGTGAAACATAAAATAGAAAGTATTGAGTCATTTGTAAAAATTAATTATTTAAATTTAACGACAAGTCCTAATTTTTTTCATGCATCTAAATGACATTATACATACATATTTGTTAAGGCTAAAGACTAAAAAAAGTTTTTCATAAAATATATAGTTACTTAGATACGTTACTGCTACAAATATTCAAATAACAAAGCTTTCGAGATTGTAAACACATAATTTCTGTTTTATTACGTACTAATAGAGAATTATAGAATATGTTGTGAGTTTCTACGTTTCTTTCTGTATAAAAATTTTCTTTAGTTTGCAGTTCAGTACAACGAAGCACTACAAAATTCTGATTCACCTGCAAAATTCGATTTTTTAAAGAGTAGCTATTAAGGGAATAATTCATATCACTAAAATTAAACAGTGTTGTCATAAGGTTTTTACCAAAATTCACGTTCAGTAGCATTTGGTTTGTTTAGCAGACGTTTCAGTGTTGTGGCTGTACTTAACAAAAGCGCCAATAATTTACCAAACGTTAATAGATATAATATCGTGTAAAAGTTACCCAAAAAGTATATACATACCTAGATCGAATGGGCTTTATTATATTCCTGCAGCATTATATGCCTCTATAATTGTTTTTATGAAATACGTCGGTTGGGGTAAAAAATAACTGATTACACAAAGAACATATCTGTCGGATCACCATTATTATAAATTTGCTGTAATCCAGTGAAATCTAAATTTTAATTTAATGCAGTATTAAACTTTTATCTGACTTTTTTCGTCATCTAAAATCTGTAGCGCTCTTTGTACGTTACTAATAATTTGTAACGATTGAGGTATTTGACTTTGCTTGATTGCCTCTGTCTCTTTAGTGTTACGTTGCAAAATAAATTACTTTATCTGTTCAAAATACCACACTGTGCTATTGCCTAGACTCGAATACGTTTTATAAATTTGTTTGCTTTTGCCTGTGCTATTTATCCGTTGATATCGAGATAACACTTTCGTATGATGTCCGATGCTAAGCGATGTAAAGCATAAAGTAGATATGTAATGTGTATCAAGTGAGGACACATTTAATACATAAATAGCCCGCGTAACTGAGAGGGCATCAATAAGAATCATTAAAACTCGCTTAGGTAAAATTTTAACATTTTGCACTGTCCGAACTATGACATTATTAACAGCTTCGCCAGTACACTGTTGTACTTTTTTGCAGGTTATTTATAAGCTTGTAAAATAGACTGTAGGTCCCTGTAAAATCAACATAATCAATCAAAGTGTAGTAGCACAGATACAACAACTTTTTTTGAGGCTGTGGTCTAGTCTATGGTTGACCATATTTTTATATTATATATTGTTGATTTAATATTGTTCTACATTATTTCGTCCACAGACGACGACTGCCTTTGTAACGTCGTTGGACTTGATAATTTCCATGTACGATTGCATTGTTTTCAAAACCGAGAAAATATTACTTCTCTAATTTTTGCAAACGGTATGTTTTAAGTCCGGAAATTTCCATGTTAACAAGTAGCTTACTTGAGGTAGTTCGAATAAATTGAAAATATCGATAGTGCTTTTTTAATTCATTCCTTCGGAATTACGCGTACGTGTAATAATAGATAACCCTGCGCACTCATTGGTCGGGATGATATATTTCGAAAGCAATCGGACATAGCCGAAGTCGGGATTTATACGCATATGGGTAGTATGAGTATGAAGGTTGGAATGGATTGATGATGGCGAATCGGCGGCGTTCTTTGTTATTTTCGAGGAGTGCTAATAGATTTCTTAACCGATTTCTGACATTAGAATACACTGGCACTATTATTAAACGTATTGTTTGTAACATCAACAT
Organism: Trypoxylus dichotomus; assembly: GCA_023509865.1. Taxonomy (NCBI): domain Eukaryota; kingdom Metazoa; phylum Arthropoda; class Insecta; order Coleoptera; family Scarabaeidae; genus Trypoxylus; species Trypoxylus dichotomus. The sequence goes on along the minus strand of CM042074.1, from coordinate 36,577,714 downwards.
TTTTCCGTAAAGTAAGACATGTTACTAGCAAACAACACCGGATAAATGCACAACGTGATGTATCATATTATAAATTTCTGTATGACTTCCCACAAAATATTATAGACAATGAAGAATTTCGAAAGCTTTGGGGGAAATACGTTTTGGAATGGAGATTGCCAAGAAGAGGTCAATTACAGTCTAATTTGCATCGGGCCGAAAACACGATTACGAATCAAATAAAGGCGTAGTTAAAAGACCCAAAAATATAAAAATATAAAATATATCCTTGCGTCTGCTTTTACGTAGTAGAATATTACAGAAGACAAACGCGGGTTACAGATGGGAGTTCGAATATGGTTAAAGCTGGAAAAGCGATCTTATCCTGAATTACTTCTACCAAAAATTTTTATTAAATCTCCAAAACACATTCGTCAGTTTAAAGAAGCCCAAGCAATTTTAGTAAGCTAGTGGTTGATTTCAGAATCAGAAATTCATGCTCAAATAAAGTAAATTTTCGAAAATTATTCGATACTTTTAGATATTGTTTCCAAATTAAAGAATATAAAGTCGTCATTACATTAAGCGCTAAATATAGTAGATTACCTCAAAGCATCGTTAGGAAATCTAACAAATAGTATAGGAAGATTAACAACGGATAAATTGTGTGCAGTTATAAAATAAAAATCCCGATGTTCAAACTATAGTGCGCATAGACAAGAGTTTAACTGAAGACTAAGAATGCGAATATGACGGGAGCGACCTTTTCAATTTCATGAACACCACATCATTAGACGTAGAACGCTCCTTTTTCAGATACACCAAATTACCTTCACCTCATCGTAGGAGTATGATTGAGGCAGCATTGGAAGGCATGCATATGACCTAATACTGCACTGAATTTTTGCGTCACTCTACATCAATAACACAATCGAATTAAATAGAAAGTAATTACATTCATTATTTTTAATATTGATAGTAACCGGCCTGTATGCTACTTCGGAAGCACTCTTTTCTGCAAGCTTAATACTAAGTAGGTCCATTAACAATTGATGACAACAGAGGCTGTTCAAATACTAAATACAACGAATTAGGACGTTTATTAGATCCTTTACCCGTCTCGAACTTCCCCTTTCGAGCGATAGCGTTTTGCGAAGAAACGTGAATGACTCCAATATTCAGGTAGGATTTTTGAAATAAAAGTTCTATATATATAGTTGGTTTTAATGTACTTACTGCTTTTATAGCTTTAGTAATACGACGTAATTTTATAAATTACAATTAGACTATAACTATGCTTAATGGAAATGCATGTAACATTTATTTAACACTATTTATCGCCCTGTTTTGTTTCTTGATTTCAAAGTTTGTATATCGAACTGAGTTCTACATCAACCCTTCCAATATTTACACAGTTATACCACTTGTAACGACTTTTACATCTCTAAAAGAAATATTTTCGTATAGTAAAGTAAGTATAATAATACTTTCATTGGCATTATCAAGAAAAATGCGTAAACTAAAACTTCAGCGAACAAATTTGCTGCAGTAAAGTTTATATTTCACCACTACTCAAAAAATAAAGCTAAAGCACATTTCACTTCCTACTGCATCTATATTTACTTCTTTCCGTGTTATTTTAAGAAAACATTTTTCTCTAAAAGGTAGTAGTTTCATTAGCAAGATTGGCTCTGTTTTGTTTACACTAGTAGCAAATTATAATACTGGCCAAGACAATTTTTTCTGACTTCTATATGGAATTTGTTTTTTTACTAAGTTGGGTATGCTGAATCTGAAAATTGTATTAGTTTTTGCGTATCATGTCAAAATGTAACTGTATTCTTATTTGAAGAATCACTAATGCAGCTAAGTTGTTACTTAAGAGCGGATAAGATATAGACAAAGTTTTTATTTTAATAATCATTAAAAAATTATAAAAGTGCTTGCAAAAAGACAAACAACAATTAGGGAATAAATTTTCGTTTGCTGCGCTCTCTCCTGTGTATTTTGGTTTGGTCTTTGAACACTCCAACAGTAGTCGGACATCATATGAGGATCCCATCTTCCTTGGTACCGAGTTTCTATAGTTTTTAAATCTTACTGAAATCTCTCGTTTTGTTCATCGCTTACAGCACCTAAATATTCGTGAAGCCTATCAAGATGACTATGAAGGAAATGAAGCTTTATGCTCATGGTATAACGTAGGTGGTGAAACGTTTGAAGCATTGTTTTCCTCTGGGTCTTTGCAATAGGAAGCTTTCTTGTTTCCAAGAAAATTGTTTACGACCATAGTGATTGAAGTCCAGGCTTCTTTCTCAGCTTTGTTCATAGAGTTGATGACATTTGGGTCTGTCATTCCGAGTTCAAATTTGAGGTCCACCAAATATCCCAGCTATAATATTTTCATAATCTAGTTGTGGAAACTTTTGATATATATATACTTGAAACAGCCTCTTAGAGCTTTAACATATCGCTTTATAACACATGGGCTGAAAAGTCCCGGGCCTAACACACACTAACCTTCAAAAGACAGCTGTTAAAATTTCATGATATTCTATTCATTAGTTTGTGAGTTATTGTGCTAAGAGTTACGCTACTTTTGTTATTTTCAAAACAATGGATCAAAAACAATTTCGTGTTTTAATTTTACACTGCTAGATGGGCAAAAATACCGTTCAAGCGAAGCAATGTCTTGAAAAGTGTTATAGGGACTCCGCTCCATCAGAAACAACAATAAAACGTTGGTTTGCTGACTTCAAACGTGGTCGTCGAGACACCGATGATGCAGAACGCAGTGGACGTCCAAATGAGGCGGTAACACCAGAAAACATCAAAAAGATCGAACGATCGAAAAGTGAAGTTGCGTGAGTTAGCTGACATCGTAAAGATATCAAAAGAACGTATTGGCTTTATATTGCATGAGCATTTGACTATGAGAAAGCTCTGTTCAAAGGGGGTGCCGCGTTTGCTCACTGTTGACCAAAAACAAGAACGTGTTGATGATTCTGAGCAGTGTTTGGCCATGCTTAAACGTAACAAACCGGAATCTTTGTGTCGATATGTGACAATGGATGAAACATGGATCCATCACTTCACTCCGGAATCAAAACGATCGTCATCTGAGTGGACAGCAACTGGTGAACCTCGTCCAAAGCGCCCGAAAGCACAACAATCGGCTGGAAAGATTATGGCCTCGGTATTTTGGGATGTGCGTGGTGTAATATTCATCGACTATCTTGAGAAAGGAAATACCATCAACAGTGAATATTATATAGCATTATTGGAGCGTTTGAAGGCCGAAATTGCAAAGAAACGACCGCATATGGTAAAGAAGAAAATGTTGTTTCATCAAGACAACGCACCGTGTCACAAGTCAATCAAAACAATGTCAAAACTACATGAATTGAACTTCGAATTGCTCCCACATCCACCGTATTCACCAGATTTGGCTCCCAGCGACTACTGGCTGTTCGCAGACCTCAAAAAAATGCTCGCCGATAAGAAATTTCGCACGAATGAAGATGTTATCGCTGAAACTGAGGCCTATTTTGAGGCAAAAGATAAATCGTTCTACAAAAGTGGTATTGAAATGTTAGAGCGGCGCTGGAATGATTGCGTTGCTCTTGATGGAGATTACGTTGGTGAATAAAGCTAATTTTGAACCAAAAAAACCGTGTTTTCTTTGTTAGGCCCGGGACTTTTCAGCCCATGTGTTAAGATCCAATTTCGCGAAGCAAGAAATGCCGTAGAAAAAAATATGACGTGATAAGGAAAAATGTGTTTCATATTTGGAATTAGCGTACCTATATTAATTAAAGACAAGTGTCAGATCTTAGTGAGCAGAAAAAAATTATTTGTTGGCCAGTGTAAATTATAACTATGAAGTATTTTCCTTGATATGCAATGCATTGCAGACTCTTACCAAGACACATTTCGTTTGTGTTATTATTATAGATTTTTCTGTGTTGATTATTTTGAAATAGAAGTCGGTTTATTGATTAGAAAGGTAATACGGAGATCTCTCTAATCATGGCCCACAACTTTTAATCAGCGAATTTCCATCAAACATTTTAATGTGACGGTTAATAGAAAATCATAATAAAATTAAAAAATACAAGCAATGAAAGTCTACAAACTTCTGTTCAAGAATGAGCGCAAAATATTGCAGTCACTGACGCAACAGATGGAAGACTAAAGTCGTTTAACATTTTTATAGAAGCAAACACAAATGTTTACTTTTTTGACGTTATCTGAGATTCTAACCGGGTTCCCAATGTTGTTTATCGCCTTACTCTTCCTAGAGACATTTGGCATTCCTAAAGTGATTTTTAAAATGAATTATTAAATTACTAAAGCTTATCCTTAATCCCTAAGCTTTTTTTAGATTCTGACTCTTTTGGTTATAAGCTAAATTAGAAACATCTTTTCCCATCTTGAAAAGTTCTTTTCTACTTTATTTATATCAAATTTTAGTAGCTACAAAAAGTCTCAAAACAACTTTTCTTTTTATATGATGCCAATTTTAAGGCTCTCACCGTGTACTTTTTCTTTTCTGATAATGTTAATAGTTATCTAGGTTCTATATTAAGATACTAGATGATGGCTGTACCTGCATTAGAGTCATAGTCAAAAGTTAAGAGAGAGGTTAATGTCGTGCCGAAAATAGCCACACCATGGTGGTTCGTATCTGAAAACTCCGTTTCTAGCGGCGATCAACTCCGAACGAGCGACGCTACAACTGGGCCAAGAGAGCGTAGAGACGCCGTCAGTTTGCGCCATGACGGACGACCGTCCATACGTGCAACGCGCTGCCAAAGGACGCTCGGCGTCGATATGTGCTGCGACTTCGACTAGCATGGAGGCGATTTCGCCACCGACTGGCGGTACCCCGGATGCCGGTACACCGATCAGCCGTCGCCGGAGGCCCGCAACGCGTTCGCAGAGCGCCAGGATAACCGGCGGCAAATCTATAAGGAAAAGAGCTGCAATAGTGGCGGCGGCCAATAACAATGCGGAAGTCAAAAGTCATTGTAACAGTGAACCGAAGCTGGATCAAGGAGAGGGTACGCCAGAAGTATCACCGAACATTCGCAGAAAAGGTTCCAGACGTGGTACCTCCGTTTACCATCGAAAATCAGCGGCTTTCTTAGACGTGCCGGATACGAGAAACAATATTGGCGGCAACGAAGAGGACGAGGACTCCTATCGCTTGCGCTCATTCAGCTTCACGTCGAAGGGTAAACGTAATATAAATTTGTTTCTTGAATTATTTCACTATTTTAGATGAATTTAAAGATATGATTGCCATTCTTCTATACCATCAGCGTATAAGTATAGTAGCATTTCGGTGGACAGTGAAATGTTGCGATCATATGCAACAACAGCTACAAAGTTTGCATCGAGTGGGAAAACTTTCGCTTTTTCTTAAAATACAATTATGCTAATAGTTTGTATTTATCTCAAAATTAGTTAAACCCAAGTAAGACCTAAAGTCCTATTATTTATTTAGGTCAACATTTCCATGTTTTCAATATAATTAACTTTTAGGTTTGATTATTTTAGAGAATGCCATCAATTTCAATAGTAGAATATTAGATCAGGTTTAGTATAGTCAGCATGAAGCAATAACATAATTAAATAAGTTGTTTCCTAAAAACCGATACATTGAACATACAAATGTTTACAAACCTCTTTGTTCTATTGTTTTTTGAAAGAGGTATAAAGGTTCATTATATACTTTGCCGGTAGGCATTTTGGTTAAATCAGTTCGAGTTGGGCTCTACTAAATACGTCCTTCAAGATATACGTTTACGTACCAGTCTTCCTGTATAAGCTTTTTCTATTTAAAATTAAAAAGTTGATAGTTATATTTCAGAAATGGTAAGCATAGTGTTCTGAAAAGTTTGTCACTTTGCGCGTTCGTTGTATATTTATACGAAATCACTGTAATATTGCTAAGTGTGTTGGCGGATTTAAACTGTATATGTTATTGTTTGAGTTCGACGATGTATGCAAAAATCTTACTGAGAAAGCGGAATATATGTCATTACCTCAAAGCAAGATAATTGCGCATATAGAAATTACGTGCAAGTTTATTTATTATATCCTTAAATTTCTCATGCTAAAGATAAAGTTTGTCTTGTTATTATTAAAACAGACCTAATCTTGAAGTTGTTAATATTAACTAGAACCAGTATGCAAAGCAATGCTTTTTATAGCACTTGAAAGAGATACTAAGGGCGAAGGGGGTTCATAATTAAAAGGATATGTTTGTGTATATTGCAAGAAACTTACTGAGTTCTGTATTTATTTACAATAAAAGGAACTGAAGGTTATTGTAGTAGTAGCATTACTGCGGGATATTTTGGAGAAACTTTTAATAAATTCAAAAGGAGATTGGGACATGAACCTTAAGTGTTGCGTTTGCCGATTGAAATTTGACTGGAATGGGGAGTTTTCCTTCTTAGGTTGGAAGGGGCTTTTGGTTGCTTTAAGGTATTATTGTAATAGAAATGTGTATTTTCAGAGACTTCTCTTTCCGTTTTAATTCCATGAACTGAAGAGAACTTAAAAGCTCTGTAGTTAATCGAACACTTGTACGGTATAATACTTATCATTTTATTATTGTAAATATTGTCAGAATTGATTTTTAATGCGAAAGTTAACAATTTAAATTTTGTAGAGAAAGCGGATTCTTTTGGACTATTTGTTTAAAAATGCGTTTACTTATACAAGAAAAGCTAAATTTTCAGATGGAATAATTTTTTTGTATAATACTTTAATTTAGAGTAATTAAAAAAAATAATTCAATTCAAACCGTGACTCTGCTTAATCTCCGCTTAATTGCATTTCATTTATAAGGGTAAACTTAGCAGAATAGTTGCGCCGATAATAGGTGTAAATGAAAATAATAGTTCGTGCAGTAATGATATTACATTGCAAGCGAGTTTCGACAAGTTCTAGATTTGTTTGAGCTAGTTGTATATTCAGCACTTATTTTAATAACGTTTGACTTGTATTCCATTATTTTATATTATGAATAGTGTACATTCTACTGGCTCACTGCATATGCTATCACATAATCCAATGATGCTCCAGTTCCATATATCATGCGCACAGTTTATGACTGCTGGAGAAACTATTTTCGTTGTCTTGGCCCTCCCATAACTCCTTTTAAGCGCTACTTCGCTATTGTAGAAATTTTCGGATTTTGTTCTTATGTCGTTCAGGTACTGTTTCCATCATCGTTTATTGATCCATTTTCTTCGACCAGAGCTTGACTACTCCTTTTGGCTATCCCATCAGTCCATATGGTTTTAATTGAAAGGTCGATTTCTTAGGATTTGTAAAGGAATCTACTGGATGGTTTACTTCCGTGGCAAGTTTGATTGAGGTTTTCTCGTCCTATCTAACCTCTAGGCCCGTGCCGATTTTTTATCTATTTTCGTGACACTTTTGTCTATAGCGATCATAAGCTATAGTCAATTGGAGTATTAGACGGAATATTTCCATCGTTTGAAATGATGGATATAGTCTGCTTAAGACTCAAATTAATAGCCCATCATCAAGAATGATAGGAATATACTCTATTGAAAAACTAATATTTTTTTAAATGTTTTGGCACGATATTGCCTCGAAAGTAGCTCATTATATTTATCTTCACACCTATTATTAGTTATTTTAATGTTATACTTGCAGTGTTCCTAGGGAGAGCCCTTTATTTCTTTTATCTATTAGATTATTTGATTAAAAATCAAGACGCATTATGTAGGCTATATTATCAATGTTTTCATTCATTTAGCTACTTTCTAGCGCCTCCTGTTTTACCGAATGATGTCAGTGATTTTGTGTTAAACGTCTTGATATTGATACCCGATTTGTGATTTACTAATTCATTTGTTATTTCGGTGTTTAGATTAGCAGATTAGTATTGCCATAATAGGTGAAACCCCGTTAATTATATATCAATAGTGAATGGTGACTTGTGAGGTGTACAGGTTCTCCAATAATACTTATTGGACAGTCCCGAATCCTTAACTCGAATGCTATCACTGTCAAAAGGAATTCTGTAGGAATTAAACTTCGTAAAACCTCTTCAATTGACTTTATTAGCAGAGCCCTAACTCAAGTTTACTACGAGAATCACTAAAAATATGCCTGGACTCCAATAGTTTAACTAGCGCCGTATTTCTAAAACTTTACATTTCTAATCTATACAGTTCGAACTTAAGTGAACTGGTTTAATTTACTGAGCATCCAAGAGAAAACAGTTTTGCGTAAAGCAGAACTTTCGGGCCATCACCTTTTATAATTTTAAATATCATTGGTTCGTTTGGTCTTCATCTTTAGGGAGCAGTAGCAAGACCATTTATAAAGAAAGGTAAAAATATATTCAATAGCTAGAACATCTGGATATTCATTAATTGCTTTCTTTGCAGTGGTGACTAACTATTTCGTTATTTGCTCGCCAATCAGGCGTTTGGGCTCCAAAAGATAAGGTTAGGGCATCTCTATAGAAAAGCTACAATACACATATGTGCAAACTTCCTTTGAAGTATGTTACATTAATATAGGATTTGGTCTCCCGTATAGACAAGTTGCAACATACATATGCACAAGTTTTCTTGGAAATGAATTATATAACGATAGGGTTCTCCAATAGAAAAGTTATGATGTATCTTATTATGTAGTCTGATGTACGTTTGCACACATTTTCTCGAAAGTAAGATACAATAAGATAGAGTTTGGATCCTCTATAGAATTGAAGAATAACCTTCGAGGGAGTAATCATACATACATACATGCGATTGCACCATCCATCCCAATTTATAATGCGCAATTATAAACAAAAATTACTGATTTGTTTGCGATAATTTTTTCATCAACACTTGATTGTAAACACAAACCTTTAAAGTTACTGTGCTATATTAAGAATATTCTGAAGTTTAAGTGTTATTGGATACCACCAGCTATGCTCGTGCTACTGTAAAAGCTTGCATTCCGCACCATATCTGGAAACAGACTATACATACTTATATAAGAACTTCGAATTACTGCGCTTCTGGATACCATAAACTTACCGACATACATTGTATTTGTGTTTTTACGCATAATGGTGGAAACGACTATTTTTTGTATACTTCGTATTGTGGTTTATTTGAAAGGTTACTAACCAAGCAACTGAATAAGTGAATATACTATTCCGAGGCAAGTCTTGGCACCTACATATCAACACCAGAGATAGAGACATTGTTGGGCATTGAGATAAAGGCACCATTTTCTATGAACATTTGAGCCTTCAAAGGCTTAAATTACTTAGATTCCATACAATTTGGCAGACGTTCGAAAACAAGGTCCTGTTAAATGGTTTAAAGAAATACTTTAATCTACAAGATCGCTATTGGCGATAAACATGGATTTATTCATACAAACCTGAAAGTAAAGAACAATTCATCTCTCGGGTATATCGAAGTGGGTCAAAATTATAAAAGTTCCTATTATTTCACTATTTTATATGAAGTAGCGAGTTTAGATTCATAATTTTCTAAAATTTACGCATGCTTCCTTATATAAAAAAATCCTAGATGAATTGTTGTGTTGACGTTTTAAAGTGTTGCTTCTGTCTAAGATAATACGTTGAAAGAGGCAATCTGCGCAGTGTAACTTTTGAATAATAATGCTGTAACATTTTTAATGAGCATACCAGTGCTTACAATAAGGTTTTTAATACATTTAATACGATTAACATACAACATAACCATTATTCAGTTCTGTTTTAAACGTTTTAAGCTATTATGTTCTTTAGGTTTATAGATACTTGCAAACAGACGCATACTTTACTTGCGCCTGTTTAAAAAAGAGCTTGTATATTTTATTTGTAAAAAACACTTTGAGCCTGTTGAAAAAGTTTAGTATCGATTTGAAATACTATTAAACGTGGTTGAGTACATATATATGTATTCGAGGTACTGAGAATCCCAGTCAATGATGTTGCTAGATTTAAATATAACATGCAAATTCTTTTTTAGAAAAGCAACAGGGGGACTTGAAACAGGGCGATTTGAAACAAAATATTTATATTTGATGTATGTAAGTTGCAACTCGATGCCGTAAAATTGTCTCAAACAATTTCAACTCGTTTCAGCTTACTTCGATAGCGAATTCGTGAAAGTCTGCTAGAACAAACGTGCAAAACTGTAATATAAGGTATAGACTAATACAATGAATGTATGAAATTTAAGGTGGCATCAATATGTACGCAGTCGTATTTTAAAGTACGTGTGCAATTTTGAAAACTGTTTGGGTTTCGCGATTCAAGGAAAAGACAAAGATTTAGTGTTACCTAGCAGTGTCTTCTTTTACATTACAAATGCAAAATAAATAACTACTATTTTGTTTATTGCCCTTTGGAGTATTTTTCCAGCCATAGTCCATTTTGGAATTTAATTATTAAATTTTGCAATCGACTTGATTTTAGTCTTCGTAAGGTACAAGTATTCCCAGAAATTCTCAATAAATATAACGTTGAGATTGGGGCTGTGGTGATCTTCGTAGTTTCCATAATTCCTCCCCCTGTAAGATTATTGAACTAGTTCTTAACTACTGCGGAAGAATGTTTTGGGTGCTTGGAATGGCGGCCAATTAAGCGTCGCCCAGGAAGTAAAAAGTGCTCCTGCTGATGATAATGTTCACCCGAGAACGTTCTCTTAGCAGAAACACAGTCCCTTGCTAGGACAGATTCACCTTCAGATTTCACTATTAGCGGTATGCACTTCGGTTTGTGTGGCTCTTCTTTAGAAAAATACTGACGTCTTTTACCCGTGAAAGGTTTGAGTGGAGTATAAGAAAAGTTGTGGTGGCAGAATATATTCCATAAAAACAATCCTTAGCTTTAAATAGAGTTTTAACACCGGATCAACCTGACCCTTTTAGTAAATATTAAATCGCATTTATTGTTGATTATTAACTGTATAAGTGCATACGACGGCTGGAGTTTTAACAGTAGCAACACTGCCATGGAAGCGAATTGAGAAGGAATGAATTATTCTCACTGCTAATATGTATTAGTTCATACCTTCTAGCACCTTACAATAAATGAACTCCTCCTACCGCGTACGATATGGCGAGAAGAAATAGTTTTTTACGGTTACCGATCTAAACTGTTGTTTTCTGCATTTTTGTAATATTCAGAAAAGAGGAAAAGTGAATTTGGTTGAAAATTGGCGGTGCTCGTGGTCTTACAGTAAGCGAATGCCATGAAGGCCTTACTGAAACGCGTGGGGAAGCAACGTTATCATACCAAACAGCGGCGAGATGGATTAAAGCTTTCAATCCTAGGGTACACATGGCACATCCTCTGCTAGGGATGAAAAGTGCTTTTCCATTAACTATATTCACCGGTTTCAAACGCATGTTATTTTGACTTAATTCAAAATCTTTCCCGACATTCTATTCAAACTATTCCCAAGATTATACAAGCAATAGATCGCTCCATCAGAACCATCAGAGCAGAACAAGCGGTTCGAAAGGCATACTACGACTTCCACATCGCTGGCAACAAGTTGTTGACAATGCTGATGCCTCTATTGAAGAACCGTGGTAATTGCACACATGTATCGTTTTTGTATTATAAATAAATAAATAGTAGCCACTATTAAAGTCCCAGCCCTCGTATATGAATATTTAATATTCATTTAGGAGAGCGAATAAAGACGTAAAGAACATAAGTGACGCCGCGTGGGGCTTTATTTTAGACAAAAAAAAGTTTACTGCCTTAAACAATACTCAGTTTGCTATTAAAACAACAATTGGAATCCAAACTATCTTTTTAACGTTCTTATTAGATCTTTAGTTTACGTTTAAAGCTAGCCAAATAACGTATTTTTGGTAGATGACACATTTTTTTCACAATTTTTAATGGAACACTGTATACTACATACTTTAAATTCTTTTGTTAGTGACTGGATATACATAAGGCACTCCTATTCTTTATTATTATGGATTTTACTAAGCGGTTAAAACAAATAGGTACAATTACACTTTAATCACACAAATTTTGTTATGTAAAGATTAATATTGTTCTATTATGGTTGAATTAATTGAATTTCAGTGAATTATGTTGATGGTACTTGGTTTTAGAAATATACTGATGCAGCTTACTTCGTCAATTTCAGAAGTATATTTCCAATTAATAGTGGATTAAACAATCTATGCTATCTATGCAATCTATGTTAAATAGCATAACTATTGTATATATAATAATATATAAAATGTAGGAGAAAAGCAGGGAGATAGCGATCTGGCGTTTCTGCGGGCGACCCCCACATAGCTTGCAGATCAGACACTTGTAAACGCTCAGTCAAAGTTTTAATCTCATGTAGAAACTACACAACCATAGAGTATACGTGAAATTATTTTTTTAGTGTGTCATAGAGAATTGGACAGCGAAATTTTGAGTAACGATGTGCTATTAAATTTTGTATTAAGTTTGGTGAACCTGCGAATTTGACCCATGGAAAGTTACAACGAGCCAATGGGAAACCTTCTTTCGCGAAAGCACAAGAGAAACAGCGAAAGACGAACCTCAATCTGGAAGGCTTTCGACATCGCAAACTGAAATGTGGAATGAGTGAAGTCAAACCGCTGACTAATATTGAGAATGATGAGTAATCGGTTACGGTTCATCCTTAATCAGATTTCGACTTAAGATTGGCGCAAGAAAGAGGTATGCACCAAAACTGTGACAAAAAATCTCACGATTAAGCAGAAAGACTATCCGACAACCTTCTATACAGAATCGAAAGTAACGCAGGTTTGTTCAGTAGTGTGAGGGTAACATGAATTTTCCGAGAACAATTCGGAAACAAAAAGACAAAATCAAGAGTGGTACATTAGCAACTTTTGCCGACCGAAAAAAACTCGAACAAATAAGAGAACATCAACTCCATGCTCATTTGTTGTTTTGACAATCGTTGGAATCGTTCGTAAAGAATTTGTGCCTCCAGAACACACTGTTGACCAGGTTCCTTTATAAAGATGTTAAAGAAATGATGTTCTGCGTCAGATCCGACATTGCTTCATCATCGCAGCGCCTCTTGCCACACGGCGGCCTCTATCTTCCAATTTTTAAGGGAAAGAGGAATTCCTGAGTTTTCCAGCGTTGGTGTGAAGATTGAAAACAACTCTTCTGCAAATGTATAGCTGGACAAGGTAACTACTTTGATGAGGATAAAACAGATGTATACAGATTAAATCAAATTCTTGTAAAACTACTTTTCTGCCACACCTTCAATGGTGCCCTGTATGTACGTGAACACATTTATGTCATTAACTGAGTACGTACACATATATGCATTTTTTTGAAATTCTCGCGAATGAAGTATCAGGTATAATTCTTTCGGGTGTTGATCTGCCTAAGTAGCTGGTTCTCAAAAGGATCTGAAATAGCTCAACGTTTCGATTCTGAAACTATTTCATCAGAGATAGTTTCAGAATCTGATGAAATCTATTTCATCATCTATATGGTGTATCATTAAACATTAAATATGTTGGAATTTGTTTGTATGTATCTGAAAATTGATGATTTATTAAAGTCAGTCGAAACAAATTTCCCTAACTGTTCCACATTTAGAATAAGATTTCGTGAACATTATTATCTTTAATATATAAAAAGAATAAAAACGATCCATTAAATTGCTATTTTACACAATGTTTTTGTTTGTATTACATCGTAAGCTATTTTGGTTATTTGCAATATTTACATTTCTTCAACAAAGTTAAGCAAGTACAAAATTAATGCGACGATGTTCGTATTTAAAACAATAAAAAGATCCGTTAATTAGATAAATTACGGGCATGATGAAATTAAAAATGTTGCAGCGGAAAAGGATTAAAAAGGAAGAAAAATTAAAAAAACTGAAGTATGGGGTTGCTTTGTCATTAATTTGTATCAGTATTTTATATTGTACTAATATTTCGGACATGAATTACACGCAATGCAAAAGATAAACGTTAAGTCTATATTTATGAAGGAACTGCTCTATATTTTGTGAAGATTTAAGGGCTAGGGTTATATTAATAGTTTTAGATGTGTGCTTTGTGAAACTTGGGTTAAATGAAGTTTTCAGCGAATCAATTCATATAACGAGTTTTTCGAACCCTCTTGTATTTACGAAACTGTAGCACCTATTACGAAAATTTATTGGAACAATTATTAATATTTCACCCTAAAACATATGAGTGCCAGTTTGAAATATATCCACCAGTTTTACAACGAAATTCAAGTAAATCGCCTGGTGGGTAGGGATACGCGATTTTCACGAAACTCAATTTGGAGATTATGAAACATTAACGTTCATGTTCAAGGTATTTGCTAACCCCCTCTTACATTTTCATCTATAATATGGCATCGTAAATAAATTCAGAACTAATTAAACAACCCCTTATTTGTCACGAGATGCTTTGTACGAAGTTATTAATATTCTATCCGTCCTGTTGTAATACGAGCGGTTGTTACGTAATTTCGTTTTAACTGCATTGGTTATCAAGGTGAAGCTGATTCCTTGCAATTTCTCGCAGAAAGGTTATCATCAAAACTTACGAAATAGGTGATTATATTTTACATTGAGCCGTGCATAAGTAAATTCTTTTCCGATTTTTCAGTGAATTCGAATATTGAGACAACGATATTATAATCACAATCGTACTTTACAGAAACGTGCGAGTTTGTTAATTTCCTGCTATCGTTAGTTTCCAAAATTGTCTCAAAGTTTGTATTACAAAGAGGTTTTATGTTGTTCTGCGTACGGGTTTCATTACTGTAATTATAACGACTCGCCTTTCATCTTATAACGGAGTTGAAGTAAATTTAGCGAACAACACTAAATTATGTCAGAGCTTTTTGGTATATCATATTTGGCCGAAACTTCTCTATTCACATAGTCACATAATTTTGTTCACAGTTTCGATTAGATACATTTAGCATTTTGATAATTTCAATGATTCTAAAAACCTACTATGAGATTTTCTTCATTTAGATTAATGTCCTGTAAAACTATATAAATTCTACAGAAATGAACATGTCTTTCCTGTTTTATATTAAACCTTACAGAGCTTTTATAAATAACGCCTCTATTTTTTCTATTTTACACTGAAGGTGCTGTTATGTGTATAATTGTTAACAGTTTCGCTTGCAATTTGAGTGTTTGAGATGGTATAACTCTTTAACAATTACAACCAACATAAAAATTGAAAATTTTGAAATGCATATCTTCAAATTCAAAAATTATTTACTTTTTTTTGCAATCGCGGCCTTTTAACCCCGAAGAGCAACTTGGCTAGTAGCTCGCCTGCTGTGCACCCATGTGACTTGAATTCACTCGACCGGATTGTACCTGAACAACAAAGCCCATAATCCGCGCTAGCGGTAAGTTTCCTAACTTGGGTTCGTCAAGCTGAACATCCCCAGGGTGAACCTGTCTTTCCCTGCAGACTGTCAGACAGTCGACAAGAAGGTGCACAGCAGTTTGCTCTGCTCTTCCACACTTTCTACATGAAGGCAAGTTTACTAGACCTATGCTAGAATGTGTTTATTCAGTGTGCAGTGTCAAGTTCAGATCGCTGTGAGTGCTCTCAGCTTTGTCCTGTTCATAAGGACTGCTAGTCTTTCCTCACCTGGATAAATACCGAGAGATTTGCAGTGGCTGAAACCGTCTACACGGTTCCAGTAGGAGCGCTGATCGGCCGCGAGCTTGGATTTAACACAGGTCTTAATACTGCCATAGGTACTTCCACATGTCGGTTGAGGTCCTGAGAATGGTCATCCGCTGGCATCTCTTGCTAGCAAGTCAGCCACTTCGTTCCCTTTGATCTTCGAGTGGCTAGGCACCCATCCCAGCGTAACGCCGCAATGTTTCGCTAGGTGTTGCAGCGTCCTATGGTACCCTAACACCACTTCGGAGTCAAACTTGCAGTTTGTAGCGCCCTAAGAGCGGCTTGGCTGTCCGTTACGATTTCCACCGTTTCCAAGTCATGTGCGTAGTCCACAGAGCTCTCTGGACATGTCTGGATGGCAATTACTTCTGCTTGAGAGATGGAAGGGGAGACCTTTATACTGTCGGCCTTGCCATCCGGTTCCGCCTCTTCCCAAATTCCATGGTTTTCGAGGCGCTCGCAAACCAGTTTTGGAGATGCCGTTAATATCTAAGGCCGGCATGTCCACTTCAACTTTCTTTCATCTTGCACATTGCACCATAGTTTAAGAATTATTTGTGTTGAGAATCAAATTTATATTATTGCATATTGACTTCACAGAACTAAAATATAATATTTTAATAAAGTCTATTTCAGCAAAAGATACACCGTACTTTTACACTACAACGTTTTATGGGACGTTATTTGCCATTTTTTTACAGGATAGTCATAAAGTTTGCTAATAAGAAGAAAGTTATTTTTTCACAGAAGATTGCTTCCATCTTGATTCCAAATTATTTTCGATATTTACACATGACATTAAAATTATGTCCAAATATTTATAACTTTCACATTGATTTAACATGATTTTCCAACGTTGCGAGGCTTAACCTTCCACATGCTTTTTACAACATTTATGGATGGCTTTAATACTGTATTTAAAAGTGATGTTACTTTTGCGATGGTTGTACAGCGTTGACAAGAAGTCGTTTGAAGGGATATATGTATACGTTTGTTCAACGTTACTTATAGATGTTACCTAAGGAAAAATATCTTTTCAACGTTTTCATACCTATTGGACGGTTGAACATTTGTCAAAGCGCATTTCGACTTAACAAGGATGATCTAAAGAGCTATCATATATAAGGTCACAAGATTTTGCCAAAAGAAACGATACCTAAGGTTTTGTTAAGAGAGTGTAACCTTTCATGGAGGTTACATTCTCTTAAAAAAGCTAATCGGAGATACTTGGTATTAACGGATTCGTTGAATCATCGGGATAGATTTATTTAATTGACCTGACGAATTTTATCTTGGGAATTCTTTTAATTTCATTTATATCGTGTAATAGTTTTCCTTCACTTCACGCGAAGTTTAATTGGTACTAATGGTGTAATAAATTACATACACGCTAAAGAAAAAGGAGCACCGGTAACCTACTGTATATGCTATCAGAATTATCAACGTTGGAAACAACGTACAAGTTTGGATTTGCTTTACCCCGGAGGACAGAGTTCTGCGTTGCCTCCTCGTTTCTACGTCGTTAAACATTTAATAAGGCTTCAGATTTCAAAGTGCATGACGAATTTGTAATTAGTGCAAAAAGTGTATGTAGTTTCATTAGTACGAACTTTGTAAACCATGTGTATTTTTTATATTGACTGAAACGGCATTCTCATTGGATTGTATTCAAACGTTTTATTTTCATACCAAGTTGATGTAGTAGTTTGAGAGGTAGAAATTATTAATAATCATTCCTATTCTTAATTCATTCATATTTACGATGTTGTTTAAGTCTGAGAATTGCGTCATTCAGCAAAAATTGTATTTTCTAGACTAGCCACTACTTTATAATAAACTGTCATGCTAATTTAACCAAAGGCTTCTGCCGACATGATTATAAATAATGGCATTAAATTTGTAGAAGAGCGTATGTAGTGTATGCCTTTTTAAATGTAATCAATATAATTAATCATATTATTATCAATAACTATAACAGTATGCCTCTACTATTACTTTGTAAACTAGGTAGATTTAATAGTTAAATCCAACGAAGAGTAAATAATATAAATAATTCACGGCTTAGTGAATTCCTAACGATTATTAAAAGTTGGATATTTAGCAAAACGTTTTGTCACAGATTAAATAGATCACAATAAAAAACCACTGTCACGGACCTTCTAAAAAGTAACTATAAATTCAGTATAACATAAAATTTATGTACGTTAGATTTTTTATAAATAAACAAGCAGGTGTACTTACGTTATGAATCATGCAGGTATGACGTACTTTTTTACTGAAAACACACATAAATTGAGGCAAATCCCTCAGTAGAACTTTACATTTTGTGTGTTAGCTTCAAATACTCTGTAGAAAAGATATATAGATTATCGTTAACTGACAATATTACACAACGATAATAATAGTACTACCTTTTTAATAACAAATACATAAAAACAAAACAATTTCAATACGCATGTCTCAAACAAGTGAAAGAAATAGTTAATGATCCTGTGCAAACTAAAGGCCATTTAAATTATTAACAGAGATAACAAATGTATTAAAATATGCGCCATTCTTTATATCATTAGAAAGATGACTATGCAATCTGCAGCCTATATAATACGAACTTTTTTGAAAAATTGTTCTCTTGTGACGAGGAGGCAAAACATAATTATTTATACAGGTCGCCTAATCAGCCAAGTAATTGAAAATGAAAATTCTTATCGTGCTTAAACATGTAACGTAATGTTTCATGGGTATATAAGGCCTAAAAGGCAAGCAGAAAGTTTTCTTCAAAAGTACTTCAACGCGGGTCTATGTATTTCATATTAAAAGTAGTTCTAATTACTCTAAGAAGATTTCTATTTAAACTAGCACACATTTCCCACACAAGCACCTCTAAGCTGTTTTAGAAATGCTTTTGAAAGTGTGTTAGGTATTTAATGTAAGAAAACTAATCTAAGGTATCGTTTTGTGATACGCTTTATGTATATATGAAATATAACTCCAGAGTAAATGGAAAGCACTTTTCTGATCAAACTTATATGTAATACATGTGTATTTATATTAGCAAGTATCTAGTATGTGATCAATATTCTCTCTTATGTGCTAATGTTTGCCTCTATGTCCATTAAATTACGCCTTATGTACCAAATATGTTTATTTTTAGTACAACAAATATTTTATTGGTAATTACACATTTAGATGTCTTTAACAATAAATTGCTCGCACTTACAAGTATTGTAAGCAATTGAAAATCTTCGTTACAATGTCCATTTATGCAGTTTATAAGTTCTCCAATTCTTAGGGTTTTGATTATGGAACAAAATGCTGTGTTGTGGTTGCCAAATTTTATATTAAATGTAGTCGTTTAAAGAAAGAAGGTTTTTACGCGCTGGGTGCTTCAAATTAAACAACTTGTTGTTAAACGTTTGCCAATACATTGTTTGTGGAGGAACCATCACGATAAAATTTGGTTCTGTAAGAGAATTTAAAGAAATACTAATAAAGATAAAAATGGTTTTGATTGAAAATAGTTACAGAAGGTTTAGGAATTACATTAGTAATGTTTTTAAGAGGAATATATATCGTTAAAAGTTAATATATATTAAGGTCCCTAGAAGTACGAGAATGAAGTTTTTAAACAGAGTATGAAATAAGGACAATAGATTACTAAATTATTCAAACCTCTTCTTCAATCTTATATGTGTAATCGTAAATTGCCTAATTTAAACTAAAATTGTGGTGCGAGAATTTTAAACATAAGGTGTAATGATAAAATTAAGATTTCCTTGTATTTAACCAACGTTTTAAGTTCCTAAAAAATGTGAGTCAAGGTAGGATTTGAACCCACGACCTCTGCGTTACCGGCGCAACATGCTACCAACTGCACCACGAGACTGAATTTGAGTTCTAATCGCTTTTAATGTCTTGATGTCACAATGTCTATAAATATATCGAAATGTTTTCGTAGACACAATATTGTCAAAGCCAAGTTCCTACTAATTAAATTAATACTAATATGAAACTATCGTTGGTATTACTAATGATAAAATTACGATCGAGATTTATCACTACTAATACCAACGCTAGTTTCATATTAATAGTAATATTAAGTTAATAAGCTGTAGTGTTTCCGAAATATTTTACGTAATTTATTTGAGTATTGATTATTGTGCTCATGTTGCTCAATTGAAACGTTACTCACGAATTGAAACGAATTGGTATTTTATATGAGGATGTTTATTTTAATATGATTCATTTTCATATGAAATGAGTTAACTTTTAATTTAATTTCTAATGTATTAATTATATTGATTTCAGTTTTGAATATTTCTACAATTTATTGTTTCTGCTCAAATATATTTATAAAATTAATTTAAAGATTTTTCTTTTTCTGCTAACGTAAATCTAGTTCCATACATTGTCAGCTCGCGATTGATCGATTAATGGTCTGCTATTATCTTTTGTATCCAGATTTCCGGCTCACATACACATAGGAAATACAGATTATTTAATTTAACTCGGGTAGTTTACAGACCTTATAGGTTATTGAAAATATCGGTTTCCATTTCTATCAAAAACAGTTTTGGATCGTGAAAATGATGTTTGAAAATCAGAGTTTTGTCATTTTTATCGTTAATTATTTGCCATTAGATGGTAACAAAAATTATAGATTTATATAGGGGTTCAGCATCTTTAAAGGGCTATAGACTAGAACTTGATGAAATGTATGTCTATGTACAAAAGTGTGTTCTTGTAGCGATTATATTTACTTCGGCATACTATTGGAAGCAGATCTATGTATTTTTGTCTTAGAAATTCCATTTATACCACAAAACAACAATAAATTTGAATGATATACACACACTTATATTTTCAATGCAAATAGGGTAATAACCAAGAACATTTTTGAAAGTCATTTATTGCTAGACAGTTACATTTTTGAAATGATACAATCTGTCTCTTGCGACTAACCATGCCATAATCTGATCGTGCTATGTATTTCATACTCTACAATGAACACTGCCAGTGATAAGTAAAATAATAAAATTGTGTGACATTAAAAGGGTGTGTATTGACATTAGTTACACGATATATTTAGATTCCTTCATGTAAATAAGTAATAATTGTTTGTTTGTCAGACCAGTCAATAAAATACAACATGCAGATATAAACCCATCGAATATTATATTATACTAATCGCAACATGCGGTTATCGCGAAAGAGAACTTCACGAGACCATGAAAACATCATAGATTAATGTATAAAGGACATTCCATTTGTATTTGAAAGAACGTGTAGATTAGAATATTTGCATTAAAGAAATGATACACATGTACACCTTCAAATTTTCAACATGAAGTAAAAATGTGAAATACTATTCAAAATATTGTTTTGTAGATTAAAGTACATATAATAGTAATAGTAGCTTTACCATGTTGAAGCAGTACTAAAACAAAAAAATGCATAGGTTTGCTACGAGTGGAAGATTACTTTATTAGAACTACATTTTTAATTTTGCTTATTTCAATGATTTGCATAAATTTACATATGTATGGTAATTGGCAACCGGCACTATGAACACTGTAAGCAGTAATAACCTGTACCGTTATTGCACTTTCCTATTTATCTACGTACATGTATATTGTTTAATTTAATATTTAATTTGTTACATTGTATCTTGTATGTGTCTAGTTTATTTGCCTACACATACGAACTATTTTCCAGGAAAACATTTACATAATGCGTTAAATGAGCATATATCAATATGTACGTTTGTTTAACTGTTTTCATTGATAAACTCAAATTTGTGAATAAAAGTTAATCCGACATTGGATTGATTTCAAATTAAGTTCGTAATGAGCCATTAGTGGATGTAAAGCATCTGATAGGCTACTGCCGCAGATGTACTGCAGCAGCACAAGCGATTTCCATTACATTTCATTGCACATTTAAGAGGTACTACCGAACGTCAAGTTTCATGTAACTGACGTCTGTGACGTGTAAGAACATATTCAAATTGGGCGCCCGTGAATGCATTTGCGATTAACTAGATTACATTCGCATTAGCGAAGCAGACAGTATTAGACTGAACTGCAAGCATATGTGAAGTAAGATGGAAATTTCCGAAATAGTTTCACATTTCCGCCAGATTACTTCATATCAATGCGGCTCGTTAAACGTCCAGATATGTATACGTAGTTGCTGTTTGTGGATTAGATTTTAAAGTATGTAACTAGCAAGTCTTCATCCACTCGTAATGACAATACTAAACGAAGGTAGTGTAACAAAACGGTTGAACGCAAATTGATTTAGCGTTTTGTAAAATAATAACCAAGGCACATTCATAAGAGCATGTTTTTAAAGCAATAATTTATTAATGAGTTATTAATAAATGCGCGTGGAAATCATATTTCACATTTATACTTAATGCTTCAATAAAAACGTCTACATATTCATTTCGTCCAGAAATTCTTCTAAATTATGGTATGGTCTGCTTAAAAGATACTCTTTCAAAGATTTTTTAAAAAACTAATATGGCTTTACTCTTATTTCAAAAGGGGCATTATTGTATATTCTAATGCTCATGCATATTAAAGTACACTAGGGTGACAGAACAAAATAGACACCTGCTAATTAAAAAAAGATTCTATTCTCGTTATATATACAAAATATTTTTAAATTAGACTAATATTTTGTCGATCCACCTTTACTTGCGTGAAGTGCTGCGAGTCGTCGTGGCATAGAATCTATTAAATGATTAATGGTGTCTATTGGAATATTTAACCACTCTTCTGTAACAGCTGCCACGAGTTCTTCCTTATTGCTGGGTTTTCGGGGTCGTTTCGCCATATTTGTTTGGATTATTTACCAAACATTCTCCATCGGATTCATGTTTGCTGATTGGCCTGGCCATGGTAAAATCCGAATCCCCTGTTCCTCTTTCCATGTGGTTGTTGTTCTTGCTTTGTGGCAGGGTACTCCATCCTCCATAAAAGAGGCATCTTCTTTAGATAAAATGGCGTTGTCGAATATCGCATTTATATTTCCGTCGCAGATTACTAATTGCGATCTTCCACCATACCATATCGTGCCCCACGCCATGATATTCACACCGCCGTATTTCACCGTCTGATGCAAAAATTTGTCGTCCAGTTGCTGTGACAAACGTCTCCATACCCACGTACGACCACTATCACTGAATTGGCAGTATCTGCTTTCGTCTGAAAAAATGACAGACCGCCAAAACTCTTCGGGCTTCGTTTGCATTTCGATCGCCCAAGCCATTTGGCGCCGTTTTTGAAACACCGTAAGGAGAGGTATTTTCTTTGCCACCTTTTTATACATCTCCACACTGTGGAGGTATCGCAGAACGGTGCGCTGACTTTTCTGTGAAGTTGCCGCAAGCTCAGCTGTACTTTTTCGCGGTTCTCTTAACATTTCGCTCACAAGCACCCTTTTACTTCTTTCAAAAGGTCCGGCACGACCTGGTCTCGGCTCCACTGTTGTTTTTTCCTTGCGTTTAAATTGTGTAATCACACGGTTAACTGTGGACAACGGAATATTTAAAAATTGAGTTATTTCACGTTGCGAAGCGCCGCGTTCACTCTGGCCAACGATGCGACCCCGGGTGAAGTCGCTAATATCACTCGAACCTTGTAAGCGAGGCATAGTTGTAACGATACTAAACTATGACGAATTCCTTCCGATACATCTACCCCTACCCTAATGACAAGAGAAAGTTCTTAATTCGTTCTTAGAATTTAGCTGTTTACATATTTACCCCGCTTTACCTGGTGTCTATTTTATTCTATCACCCTAGTGTATTTGTAGTTAATACAAGCCTATGACTAGAGAGATGAATATTTAAGTTTCGTATGTTATAATCGGGTTGTTTTGAACTGCAAGGTTATGTTCATTTTTATGAACATATAATGCGGTCTCTAATATGTAGATTTTTGTCACTGTGAATAACGTAAAATGCTTAAAGTATATTCGACACGGCGTTTGCTGCAAAATCCCCTCCATTATGTGGATAGTTTCTTTTCACGGAACAGCTAGAGCCCCGTACAATTATGCCATAGCTTAGTCAGTCTCATAACCTCGTGGTTGACTGTGGATCTCAAATGTCTTAGTTTGAATATTGATTTAGAAATCAATGAAGTAATTATATCGATGTGTTTATTCCATTTCATTTATTCCTTCCATGCGAGAAGGTTATCCCTAGACATTATCTGGTCTATTGTGCTATTTCCAATTGTAAGGCGAAGATTTGATAAAGCATGCGATGTACTTGACATAAATGTAACATACCTTCTTTTAATTTTGTTTAAAACTATTTATTCATTGTGAACCTTCTTCTAACATTCAGTTGGTTTATATCTTTGGAGTCGTTGGCATAGATGGTGAGATGATAAACATTCAGAAAGATCACCATATCCGGCAGTAATCCAGAGTAGAAATTTTGATATTTACAATTTTAAGCAAGGAAATCTGCGAATTGTACCCTCTTGGAGAGATACGAGCCGAAGCAGTTGAATGCCACACCTCTAACTCTATCTCTTGTAATTTTTCTATTAGTAAATCATGAGTATTTATATAAGAGGTAACCTACAGTTCACAAAAAAGTTTAATTTGTTATTAATATTATTACTGACCTTAGAGTTTCACTATTAGCCATTTGCAAATCCTAGCAACCGGAATGGACGCCAGGGCAAACGTATATCCAGGACAGGTCTGGTGACTGACCAAAATCAAGGATATACAAAAACTAGACCATCGGAATAAAAGGAATACCCATACAGGTTAAGAACAAAGGAACTCAGCTAAGAAGTAATTTGAATATTACACATGTATTTATACAATCTAAAATTCACATTCGATCTTTCCTAGGCTATTAAGAAGTTTATATTTTACATTCGCTGGAAGCTGTATGTACCTTCATCCTGATGGGGTCTTGTGTTAGACTATCGATTTCATTTCAAAATTATGTGATTGATACTTTTGCAGATTTAATTTGTTGTTTAGGTTCGAGAAGTCTGTATTTAAAAGATCATTTTTACTGCTCTAAATACACCTGTTTACCTATACTTTTTCTTAATACGTTTTGTATATCAAAGTGATCTTCCGTATATCCATAGTGTGGAGCTGTTATTAATTTTTTAAAGTTCTGGTTTCTTAAATGTGATCAATAGGATTGACCAGATCTTCGGCGCCTCAGGTCCGAACTCGCCCGAACGCACGACCTATACGAGAATTGGATACATGATCAGCAGGGAAACGGAAACAGATTGGTCAACGAACTTTCCGCCTCTCTTTTCGTTTGTCCTATATAAAATTTTCGACATCAACTGCATTTTAGTCTGTATATCCCTGGATTTCTAAGACTTTTATTTGCTTCCGTTCTATATTATAAACAGGTTAGTAGTGTTTGATTGTTCGGACTAGCTGGAATTAAATTATATTTTCTAGAAACATTTGTAATGTTGTTTTGCCAAATATTATTGAAAGTGACTCCACAATATTCTTTGTTTTATTGGGAGATTATTGAACTACAATGCAGGACGATACTAATTCCTTTTTGTGGAGTTTCTTTTTGATTTTTATACCCACTTTTTGTGCGATTTGCGGAATGTATTCAAGTTCTATACCAAAGTTTTCATTAGAAAGTGGGATTGTTATAAGTCTTTCCATTAGAAAATAAAATGTGGTTTCTTTATCTTTATAGAGCGTGTGTGACTCTTTGTTTATGTAATATTGCGATGTTTCTTGGCAGAAATTCATGCGAGCATATTTTAAGTTTTAAACAGTTTGAATTTTATAGGGGGAAAGCCTAACTCCTTACGTAAGATTCGACGAGTCGATAGTTCACTGATGGATGATCCTAAGACATGCTTACTTTTCGCAGCGCACTTATGTTTGAAATTTAATGTGGATCCACCTTCCTCAAACATTTTAATCCACAAATTAAATTCACTCTTTCATGTTCACTAACTAGTATTAAATAACACACAAAATGTTATCAAATTCAGCGCTCTCACATAAATGTTAAAGAAATAACCGTTACTGTCAGAACCTGTATATTAATGGTATGGTGGGTATGGTGTGGAGTTGAATATTTCCCTAGTACAAGTATAAATTTCCTTTGTTCTTTTTTACAAGCTGTTATTTCAATTTGTTTCGCTGCAGATAGTACATTATGTCAACAAAATCT
Organism: Trypoxylus dichotomus; assembly: GCA_023509865.1. Classification (NCBI taxonomy): domain Eukaryota; kingdom Metazoa; phylum Arthropoda; class Insecta; order Coleoptera; family Scarabaeidae; genus Trypoxylus; species Trypoxylus dichotomus. The sequence continues at coordinate 36,551,826 of CM042074.1, read as the reverse complement.
TTTCTATATCACTGCGTCACAACTTTAAAGCTTTAATGCTCGAGTAGACGATGAAAACTTTCTTAAGGCAGATTCCGACTCAACAATATCGAAGCTTTGAAGGTTGTTACGGAAATTGAATATCAGTCGTATGTGTAGGTAGTTATTATGTAAAAGCAATTACTCCATGTGTCTATGTGCAAAGAACATTGTTGTACTTACAGAGAAAGCACGTATATGGCAAAGTATATAGAATAAGAATAGCAGTTGAATTAAGCATCTTACAAAATGTTGAAATTGTCTGAAGAACTGAAGGTTTTTGTTAAATTTGGTTTTCTTTTTAGTTTGTTCATTGAAAAAGAAAATTACTATAATTATAGCAATTTCGCATGAAAATTGTTGGACAAATAAACACGATGATAATTTGTGAACCGCTTTTACACAAAATTCAAGAAACGCAACTGTCATAAATTATGTTCACTTGCCTTTTTACTCAATTTGCAAATCACTGCCTTACAATTGAGTTAAAGTTACTATACTTGTAACTCTTTGCATTTTAGATTGTGTTAAATCAGAGACAGTTTACCTTCATTGCTCAAACATTCATCGTTTGCGATTACACTATTTGTAGAAGTTGTAATAGAAATAATCAGATAGTGTTGTTTATACTAACAATTTGTCAATACAATTGTATGCAGTAGAACAATTAGAAGGGTAGCTTGCAAAAGCAGTATATCTATGGTTTCCTTCAATTGAAATAAGCAAAATAGCAACAGAGTTTTTTGTTTAGTTGTTAATATTTAATTTTATATATCTTAAAATAATAGGTTCATGTACATACATATGTTGTCTGCATAAACAAAACTAGTAATCGTTATGTAGATTAAAGAGTTAAAAGGGACAATATTATACTCTATTGACACATTTATTGATTACATTACAATATAAAATATATTTGTGCTATTTCAAGTATGAAACAATTCATATATCATCCATTTTTTAAAAATTATTTTAATCACAATCATTATATAAAGTATCACTGTCCGATTCATCTAGATGGATAATAAATATCTCTTCTTAATTGTCGAACAACTGATCTTTTACCATATATTCTTTTCTAATTTTGTCGATGTGGTTATATTCTGCGCTTCATAATTCCGGAGTTATTGGATTGACTGTCTCGTGAATGAAATTTTCTATATTTGTTGCTCCAGTGTGGGGCTACTTTTCTCTTAAGCATACTCCAACTTTGGTCTATGGGATTCAAGTCACAGTGGTATGGAAGAACGCGTAATACGGTATAATCCTTAGATCTAGCACACTCATCAATTACATATTGCGCTATCAATTTGTGCCTCCTAATGATTTATAGCAGTTCGCAATTTTAACATATGTCGATAGTATGGTATGCTCATCGATTGTAGCTAAGAAATTATATCACCTTTTCCTTCGAACCTTTGAACTCGGTTTCATTTACCATGAACGCATGTAAAATACTTAGAATTGGCACTGTCTTATCAACTGCATATAAGGAATGAATTTTATCTAAAAATAATGATATAGAAAATACTCACACAAAAACGTTTCTTTTTTGTACCTGTCCGCATAATCTAACAAAATGGAACTTGTCCTGATAATATTCACCGATGAAGTGGTTCATTTTCCTTATTACAAAGCGTCTGTTTAATCCGCCGAATTGTTCTCTCAGATTTTCCTGTATTCCTGACACATGAGTTATAACCTGATCAACGCGAAATGTATGTCTTTTTGCCACCTTTTCGCTTTCACAAAATTTAATAATATTCCGGAGCATTGTTAGCGCTTCGCTCTGATCAGATTTTCTCGTAGGCATGTTTGAAATATATCTAAAAATAAATTAGATACCTAATACAAATGACAGCATCATTAAAATTAATATTAGATAGAGGATTAATTAATTGAGTACTTAATTACCGCAAAAAAGGGTAAAAAGGTAAAATCCAAAAGTTTTGTTAATATGTTGTAAGATAGCTTCATGATTTTCTGATATATTAAAAGCTATAACTACATTTGCTCCAGGCATTTTCAAGCGGATCTATTACCAATTTAATTGCTGCTATAAATTTGGGTTGCCTTATATTGTCTTGGCGCCCACATACTTAATTTACATCATTAGATTAGAGTTAAAAACATAATTATCTATGAATTTTGTACACCGTCACTATTATTTATAGTTAATCGCATGAGATTAATATTCTTTTTATTTAAACATTTATTGAAAAAAGTATTAATAGGCTTCTCATCTTGTCTGTAAATTAAATTTAGTCATCCCTTTTGTATTCACGTAACTTGATAGAAAGTTCTATCTAAATGTTTCGCCTGCGACAGGAAGGGTAACAGGTGATCGATTAAGTGGTTGTAATGAATTTATTTTCGACCTTAATTAATAAATGAAAGGGTAAAGAAGTGAAACGACAATAATTGAAGAATTTACAAATTAAAGCAAGCTCATTTATTGCACGCGTTGTTCTAAATCCGAATTGTTTCCACGGGAATTTAACCAATGCGTATTTAAACATACGCTTATGTGTTTATGATATTCGGTTTATGTATGAGTCGCTTGTCGTGTAATGTACACATATTTTAGATTTATGTTAACGTTTAAACGATTTGCTGTTGCAAATTTCATGTATTAAAATTGCTTTATGTTTGTGGTTACACAGCTTACCGTTTAACAAATTATTTATGGAAATTGTGCTGTGGTCTACGTTCTCTACGAATGGATATGATTTTTATTTATTGATTTATTAAACTGACCATCCAAACCCATTATTTATATTTAACGATATTTATAGAAATTTGGAAATAGGGACTAAAATCATGTATTATTAAATTTTGGTGATTGTATTTATTCGACATTGTTGGTGATTTCTAATATAAACAAAATCATTATTTGAACTAAACAGAAACTACGACATATTTACATTCAACATACACGAGGGCATGTTCCGGAATCGGCAAGAGATGGCGCACGAAGGTTGACGTGGATTCATTGGTTGGAAAGGGCAACCCTTTCCATGGCAACTGTCAAAATTTCACGCGTCTACTGTCAACAGTTGTTTAAGAGTGTGTTTTGTGTAGTAACTCAGGCTGTTTCGCAAAAAATGGATAAAACGGAATTTCGTACAGTGATAAAACACTTTTCGATGGCTGGGAAAATGGCCACGGCAATTCTAAATAGTTTGCAAGAGGTTCATGGCGGATGTACTCCATCATTTTCGACCATTAGTTTCTGAGTGAGCTAGTTCAAACGTGGCCGCATAAGCACAAGTGATGAACGCTGATGTGGTCGACAAGATTCATGATGTCGAAAGAGATGGCAGAGGCAGTAAGCATTTCAGAAGAACGCGTTGGCCATATCCTATACGAAATTTTGGGTATGAAGAAGCTCTCGGCGCAATGGGTACCGCGTTTGCTCACACCGGAGCAAAAACGATACCGGGTAATCGTTTCGGAGAAGTGTCTGGCCAGGATCCAACGCAATCCAAGGGATTTATTCATGCGTTTGTAACCGCGGATGGGGCTTGGATCCACCACTACATACCGGAAACCAAGGAACAGTCGAAGCAGTTGACTTTTCCGGGCGAATCAGCTCCGAAGAGAGCAAAGACCGTTTCATCGCCCGGAAAGATGGTGGCTATTTTTTGGGATTCCCAAGGTGTGATCCTTATCGACTATCTGCAGAAGGGAAGGACGTTCACGGGCGAATACCACAGCGATTTATTGACCCGATTCGATCTAGTTGAATTGAAGGAGAAACTGTCTAGTTTGCACCACGACAATGTACCGGTTCAATCATCGCGCATCGTCGTGTCCAAATAGAATGAGTTGCGCTACGAATTAGCCCATTATCCTCCATATTCATCGGACTTAGCCACCAGCGACTTTTTCCTATTCCCAAACCTGAAGAAGTCAGAGATTTGCCTCAAATGAGGAGGTCATCGCCGCTACAGATGGCTATTTTGCAGATCTCGAAACATCCTACTTTTCCGGCGGCTTGAAGAGATTGGAATACCGTTTGAAAAAGTGTACTGATCTTCGAGGAGGCTACATCGAAAAATAAAAATAGGAAACCACACCAATACTGTTTTTTTCTAGTCGATTCCGGAAGGATTTCAGATCACCCTCGTGTATGTGACATATTAGTTATAATAATCAGTTATAATAACAAGATCAATAGTATTTGCGCTCGTGAAAGCTGCAATGTATGATTATCTGATGCAATTGAGGGCAATTTCATGAAATTCACAAGAACGATATTAGCGTAGAACAGAATTCGTAGAAATAAAATTAGATCTTTTAAATTTTTTAAATTAAATATAAATTTTTAATTCTAAAACGAAATATTCTCCGATTATAAAGAAAATAAATATGCTACATAAAATTAAACTAGATTTTTGCCTTTCTAGTTATTTGTAAGTTAACTGAATTGCACTGTTGTTAGAAATAGAAACAATAACTTGAAAAACTCATAGAAAGTAGGTTCGTTGAAAACAATTGGGAAGATTGCCAAACACCGGTCTGACACCATTTACCAAGTAATAAGCAATTCTTTTAAGTATTTATTAGTACTTGCTTGGCGATGGTTATGTGCTTACCTAATTCAAGTTAGAAAAATCTAAATAAAACCTACGAATCTAAATATTAACTTTTGGAAATTACTAGCCGATCGAAGTGATTATGCTGTTTGTATTATAGAATACAGCTTTCGGATTTACGTGGGTTATGTTTACTGATAGCCATTCGATAGTTGACAGGACTATCTTTCAACTAAATCATCTCTAATGGTTAATAAAGTGCGTACTCAATATCGAGAAAAGATAAAAATAACTGTGGAGGAGGATGAGCTCTTACTTCTTTTTATAACATGCTGCGAGTGTACTATGATAGAGAGCTAAACTTTTCAACACTATGTTCGCATATGCTTTAATAATTTTGGAGTAAGCAGAAAGCGTTGTGAAGTAGGATTTTTAAGAATGTTCTCTTGCAAAGTTTTTCATAAGAAAATCGGAATCTTCTTTAGATCGATATTACGTTGGTGTGTGCAAGATGCAATGCAGTTTTGACAGTGTACATGCGATATTCTGTGTGTGTGTGAAAATTTCAATTTGCATGCTGTAAAGTCAACAACCAGACCATTAATAATATTCGAATTTCCTGTATTGTGTGCTATTGAATATTCAAACCATGCAATAAGTAAATTTTAATAAACACCATAAAGCAATTTATGCTTAGAAATAATTAAACCAAAACACTATTTCATTCTTAAATACGACGACTGTCATCAAAAGTACCATGTATGCTTATAGGAAATTGCAAATGTCTCTATATTTTGAAGATAAAGAAAACAGTTTGTATTTGCAAGCCATAAAGAAATAAGATTAGCCTTAGTTGGAAACGTCACATTAGTTAATTACTTCAACTTAAACGACATCGTTTAATCTAGGTAATTTTATCCATCAAAATTTACCCAAAAATAAATTAGTATTGGGAATACTTTTTGATATATGAGCTTTCGATTGAGCAGACTTGACGTCTATAAAAAGTAAAGTATATAGTACAGAAATCAGACAAAATTTACTAGGATGAAATGAGTCGTTGAAAATTATGGAAGAGGATTTAAACATCAGCAGTGGAGCGACCCGAGTTATTCTTCACGAGGATTTGGGCAAAACCAAAGTCTGTGCAAAGATTATTCCACACACTTTGGCGTATGGCCAAAAATTGGTGCGTGTCAATCCTTCCACAAAAGTTGTTACAACAGCCAGAAATTATCCAAACTTGCTGAAATCAATTGTTGTAGGTGATGAAACATTATGCTTTCAGTACAATCCAAAAAGCTTCAAAGCGCGGAATGGAGGCCGAGAAATTTACTATAACAGGGGAGTTCCATCAAAAATCAAAAGAATGCTGATTAAATTCTTCGATAGCAAAGGAATTGTTCGCAGGGAATTCGTTCCAACAGGACAACCTATTACTGGCAAATATTATATCGAAGTTTTGAAACGTTTGATGGCTGAAGTCCGTGGTATTCGACCCAAACATTGTAAATCAGAGGTCTGGTGTCTGTTGCACGATATTGCATCGAGATACCTCTCACTCATTGTTCGCCAATTTTTAGCTCGAAATCAAGTCTGTGTGTTGAATCATCAGCAGTATTCATCTGATTTGGACCCGCGCGATTTCTTTATATTTACTAAATTAAAATTGAAGTTGAAAGGATGTTTTCTTAAAGATATTTTAACCATCAAAACAGCTGTAACACCAGCACTAGAGGCAATTTCATAAAATGAGGTACAACACATATTTGAATCACCGTTGAATCGCTGTAACAAGGTATTGAAACTGGAGTAGAATGTTTTGAATAAAAAAATTGAAAAATATTCAGATTTCTTGTTTCAATGATTTTTCCCATGACCAGTCTCGAAACTTATTTGCAGTACTGTTTATATATCAATACGGGTGCAGTTACAATCTAAAGCTTTCCGGCTACATAGTAACGTATACCAATAACACGACAGCAATAATGCTGAAAATACCGAAGGCTAAAACAGTAATAGTAAATTTTCTTAATAACAAATCGGTAGTAATATCACCTCAAAGAATGATAACATCAAGCTCCTGGAACCCAAGCTACCTTTTGGACAAACATTTTTTTTGACAAATTTTTCATTTATTTGTTAACGTAATCCCCTTCTAGCCCGACACTTCATACAGTGATATTTCAAACTTTTTAGGCTTCCCAAGAGGTTAGGTTTTTCGAAGGTTAGAAAATATGTCTCTCACCACGACCATATAGAAACCACATGAATTATAAAATGTAAAGCATTGGAGCCCCGTAAAAGTAATGTAATTGAGACAATTCAATTATTACAAGAATGTTTGCATTATTCACTTTCGAAGGCTGTCAAAACCTAGCTAACTGTAGGGTCGGCATGAGATTCATTGAGCATTACAACAAAGAATACTATTGTCTAGAAGTATAATCATCTGACTTCTCATTCTACCCTCGTAAACTGCTTTGTTTGAAAATAATAAACCGTACCTATTATGCACTTGTTAGACTGAAAAAAAAACATTGTTCAATTGTTGTTAGCTGCCGGCATACTAGGCATTTGCATACTCTTTTTTATCGTAGAATATATTACTGTGGGGTAGAGCAACACTCATGGATTTTGTTTATTATTCCCAAACCTGAAAAAAACACTGGGAGCAAAGAGATTTGCCTCAAATGAATATTTCATCGCCGCTACAGATGGCTGTTTTGTAGACTTCGAAACATCCTACTTTTCCGATGGCTTGAAGAGACTGGAATACCGTTTGAAAAAGTGTATTGATCTGCGAGGAGACTACATCGAAAAATAAAAAAAAAAAACCACACCAATACCGTGTTTTTCTTGTCGATTCCGGAAATATTTCAGGTCGCCCTCGTAGTTGTATGAAAGTCTACACACGATAAAAATCTGGAATGAAATATAAACAAGAAGTAAAAAAGCTTTTGTATCGATGTATCTTTTACACACTGGATGAATATTTTGATTGTGATTTCTTCTTTTTAGAAACTTTGCGTAGATAAGATACGTTTGTATAGATATACATTTACGTAATATTTGCGTAGATTTTTAAAAATGGTTGTATTCTATTTTGAAGATCTATAGGAATAAGCATTATTATTATAGACAAATCTCGAGACTTAGTGTTGTAGTTTCATGTGCATGGTTGGAAGATGGAAGCTAATTCTTCATTAGCTAAATGTACTTGCAATTTGCTTGTATACTATGAATGGATTACTGGCAAATAAGTAGTTTGTTGTACGGCATTTATACATATAGAATTGCAAGTTAAAAATTTACAGCTGCATGAAGTATATAAAATGATTAAATTAGTTCAGTTTGTTTTCATTGAAAGCAGTAATGATAATCTTTAGGTCCAATGACTTGCTTCATGAATCGAATTCGTGGATATATTTCAAATGAATATTTTCATATTTTTGCAATATATCTTAGTCGATTTAAGTGCAATTGTGTCTTTGTTGTCAGCTATTTCAAAAGTTGTGGAGAAGTTTGTGAAAAAGTAATATTATTCTTAGGACTTTACGACAAGGCAGTAGTTCTTCATAAGGTTTACTCAGGGGAGAGCTACCAAACCAGTATTATAATTTATAGTTCTATTATATCATAAAGTAATTGAAAAACAAAGAAATATTGTGATGTTTATGGACCTAGGTGACGTGTTCGAGTTGGGTGATCCTGCTTAATTAAATTAACTGACAACAAATTATAGAAATTAAGGCACCATTTCCAGTAATGGAGTTAGTTTAAAGTTTTATAGTTAATTACGCTATATTTATGAAAACCTTTGTTTACCTAGTAAAGGAAATAAATTCAGCGAATTTTACGTTGGTTATTTTCTATCTTCACTCAACCGGTAAATGTGGGGAACGGAATTAATTTAGTGGTTTAATGTCGAATGTATGTTCCAGAAACCTAAAACTTCCGATAAATCTCTAAACATGTTATCCCAAGCGTTTCACGATTCTAGCGTTTCATCCGTTTTAAAGTGTAATATAAATTCTTTCGCATATCATGAATATGTAATGACGACAATACTGTACGTATACGTACACGCCTTTCAGTATCTATATTTGAATAAAATTAGAATGAAATAAAGAACAAAAATAAAAATGTATTCCTGTTGCTATTGATTTTGTTCGTCCCCAACTTGCACAGTAGCCAAACTGCATGTCTTTATTCATATTAAATGCGTTGAGCTAATTTCTTACGAAGTAGGGTGAATATTAAATTCTAGAACAACGAACCTAGTACATCGTAAAATTTATAAGAAAAAATTGCAACTGAATATTTAAACCCTGTAAATTATTAAAATTAAAAATGTTCGTTAGTATTTCGAAAGTGTTTTCGCAGATATTGTCAAGAGTCACGTTGTGCAAGCTTCGCTATATTCAATCGTGTTTACATTGTATTATCTCCATTAATTACATATTGGACACAATAGCGCCCGAAACCGCATTATAACCGTCTTTATAGTAATGAAGCGGAGCTAGCACATTTGATGCTAAATATTTTAATTATACGCCTCCCTTTGACATGGTCAAATACATTTCGAGTCCAGAATTTGCGTTGTACATGCACATTTCGAAATGAGACTTTAATAACGTGACCATATAGTCTTGTAGTGAAGGAAGTAAATGATAGAATCAAATATGCTTTTATAATACTTTTCCATAAGCACCAGCATTTTCCCGTTAATGTGGTGTTTCAGACGCATTTTTTATACGTTCGCATTGCTCTTAAAACTGGATTGTATAGAATGTCCTAAGTCTAGATGAAATTATTCTAATAGGCGATACTACTCGCCAAGTAAAAACCATCTTCAAACTATTTACATAATTTTCCTAATAAATACTGATTCTAGCAAATCGACAGTAGAATACAGTTCGATGAATACCTATGAGTCATTATACTACATTAGTATCATTAACCCTTTTTTACTTACACTCCTATGTACTTTACCTTTTTAATATTTCGTCGATTAATATCTTTAGTTGATTTCTATGTATTTGCGGAGACAGTTGATACTCTTGATTCACAAAGAAGAATGAAATAAAATTGAACATCACAACATTTTACAATTAGAAATGGTTCAACGATAACATAAGATATACAAGCCTGTAAGGTAAGCCAACAAGCGCCCCTAATTTTTTTAATAAAATGTAGGATGTGATTTTTCGGTTATGAAGCATGTGTAAACACGAGGGCCACTCGGAAAGCAAAGAGTATTTCTTTTATGCAAATTTTTATTAGATATAATTAAACGAAACTATATTTTACATAAAATTAGATACTTAGTTACTTTTCTACGTCGCAACCGTTCAAATTTAGGTACATGTCGTACAGCTTTAACAGCTTTTCTATGCCTTATGCACATTAAATTGCCGCCAAGTTGATGACCCACCGATTAACGGTTTCTTTAAGTTCATCATCACTTCCGTAGTGTTGTCCACTCAGAAAACCTTTCAATTTGGGGAAGAAGTGAAAATCACTTGGGGCTAAGTTCGGACTCCCTGGCGGATGCTGAAAAATTTCCCATCGAAACTGATGAAAGAAGTTTCATGTCACCCTCGGTGCATGCAAACGTGCATTATCGTGAAGGAGGATAACTCCACTGCTTAGCATTTCGCTTCGCTTGTTTTGAATAGCGCGGCGAAATCGTTGAAACATCTGATAGTACCCTGCTGCATTTATGGTCTCACGGTCTCATGGTCTCTATGCATTTGTCGATGAGCAGAATACCCTTGCGATCCCAAAGCACCGTAGCCATAATCTTTCTGGTGCTTAGAATTTATTTTGCATTTTTCGTTTTCGTTAGGGATTACGAATTATGCGATTGCATTGACTGGCACTTTGAGTAAAATGGGACATCCAAGTCTCATCACCAGTGATAATGTGATTCAAAACTTCATCACCATCCATGTCATAGCGACTGAGAAATGTCAATGCAGGTGCCATTTGTTTAGTTTTGTATTTGTCTGACAAAATTCGAGGAACTCATCTGGCACATCCCAGATCTACACTAGCAATTCCGTACAACACAGTTCTGGAAATTTCTGGAAGGAATGAGTACAGTTCACGAATTGTGAAACGCCTATTTCTTTGGATTTTTGTTTCAATCCTAGTTTGGAACCGGTTGGTTATCTCCGAGGGCCGCCCCGAGCGTTATCTGTCCATAAATTTCAATGGGTCGGACGTTTGAAAAGCGGATAATGCTGCGCATATTACATTTGGCGGAATCGTCAAATGAAAACAAAACATTCTTTACTTTCCGAATGACTCTCGTATTTCGTTTAAAGTGGGTTTTTAGTGGGAATGCTCTGTCGTATAATAATTTGCAATCTGAAGACTTAGTACGTCCGATGTTGTATAAAGTTGAATTTGTTTCCTGTATAGTGTTTTTAGGGTAAAACATTTACTTTATATAACATCGAGTTATTGTTATAACATTTAAAAGTAAGTATATTTTTAAATTTTGCTTACATTTGATCGAAACTTAAGACAAAAGTTTTGGGTAGTAATTTATTAGTTTTTATTCAGAATTTTATCTTCTTTCAAAATAAATTCAATAATTTAAACAACTTGTTCAATACAGACAGAAGAAAAGGCGATATTACCTTGTTAATTTAACCAACTTGGTAGTATCAACGGCAACAAAGTTAGCAATAGTTGCCGCCTTCGATTTGAACACAGTGTATGTAATGTAATATATGTAAGTACATGTAATATCAATATTTTTCCTGTGTTTGTTATATACATTAGTCAAAACGTTTGAGGGAAGTTTTCACCTAGTGAAACCTTCTTCTCTGCCACTAAAGAAGTGCTTTTGCACATACCCAAGAATAGACTAAACCCACAAAGTAATCCTTTTTGTTATTAGATTGCAAGCCTTCCCTTGTAAATTGTTTGTCTTTGATATAAGTTTGAAGTTAGCAAAGGAAATGCATTTCAAAGATGTAGAATATTCTCTCTGAATATACATCTATTTATAATTACGTTAGCTTGTTTTATAAATAGCTCTTAATAATACATTTTCAATTGCATGTTTAACGAGTTATTATTGTATCCATTACTGAAAACTTTTATATTTGCAAAAGCCCGTGATAGTACAAGCGTGTGCGACTGTCAGCCTATGTAATTTGGTTATTGCGAAAGCATATTACGATTTGTGTGATGCGAATTATAATATGTCCTCGTTCCGCTCTACGCACATAATTAATGTCGTCGAAACGGGGTGATATAATTAGCACAATTGAGAGCTTAATTAATCATCACTAGTTAGCTTTTATTGCTGTAGGTATTTATCACGTACACTGTTGTAATATCGTAAAATTCACTAGTTCATCTACTGCTGTTGTGATAAAACATCTTACAAATTTTTTGGACTCTGAGTCACTGCACTTAACTTTTCACGTTTTTTTATCGATTGGTTTTGCGAATCACTTGCAGCAAATTTACTAAAATCAGTATGCAGAGATTCTCAGTTCAGATTCATTGATTTTAATAAAGTCTGTAATTGTATACAAATAAGTAATAGGGTTATGGAAAAGAACTTTTGGATGCTGTTCAAAGCCGATAAAGCTAAATAAGATTCTTGGGAATCTGCGGTAACAAATCATTTGGAATTCTCGGAAAGTGAATAAATAACAATAAATTTATAAAATCTATCTTAAAATAAAAGCGGGTTTGCGCTTGTTCAACTGAATTTATTTTCAAAAAAATTCTTAATAAATTTTGTCTTGTTTAAGTTAGAATTGCGCTACAAAACTTATGCGACGCGCATTTATTTTTTGCGTTTACACTATCTTAATCATTGTAAAAGGAAATAGGATCGTTGGTAATTTAATATCGTAGTCCTAATGATAGCGCTTACAATTTAAACAATTGTTCTTGTTCTAATTGCATAGGTTTGTTTAAATGCAGTCGAACATTGCAATATTTTTTTACTCACCCACATCAATAATTACAAAAAAAAATTAACTGTCTATATCGTTACAGTTGATTCATTTTAGTTAAAATTAATTGAAACATAAAAGGTAAAAATGTTCTACTTCTAAAAGAATTTGTTAGAGCTATGGAAGAATTGAAAAATGTAAAATTTCAAGTATTTTCAAAATTACATTTGTAATATAATTTCTAACTGATTTCAGGCCATCTGATCAGCTATCACTACACCAAATTCAGTGTTAAAGGACACCACCTCTACATACCTTCAAAGTAGCTGCTCTTGGGCTGAACACATCCTCTTCAGGCTTTGTGCATGCTATGAAAGACATACTGGATCAATGTTCGGAATTCTGTTCCCAATACGTGAATGAGATACTTGTCTTTACCAAAAACTACGAATTACAATTGATGTTTGGGCTTCTTCCATTATTTGTGGAATTTTCATATTCCAACGTTTCATTAGTATGTCTACCGTCGTCTTCAGGGTAGCCTCGGCAAGGCCTGTTGCTTGCTAGATACATAATTAATTTAATGATTTGCATTGCTATTTGTGTTCCCTATTTTTTTGGTGAAATTCATCTGGTGTGAGGATTGAACTCGTTAAAAACGGCAAATGTGGCCACAATAGCAATCGGCATTAACACTTCAAGACTGGAGATCAAAAGCATATGGCTGCCTATAATCAGAGAACGATGACTGACGTTATTTGGAATATCTACTTTTTCAGTATTGATTAAAACAAGGAAGTTAATTCGTTGACATACTGCATTGATAGGAAACGCAATTGTTGTTAATATGAAAGATTTCTCAAATTTATTCCAAGACGCCAAGTAGGACATAGGGCAAATTGAATTTTAGAAAGTGTAAAATATTTCATCTAGTTAATTCAAACAAAGGGTTCTATTAACCGACAGACATTTGAACGATCCACCTTTGATCACGAGTGACAATAAACACTACTAACGTAATATTTCTTCGATAGTTAAAGATTTTTCAATTTATATTACGAATTTTTTTATTTCGAAATAACATACCAATGATTTGAGCTTCTTTTGGATTACCTTCTATTCTATAGTAAAAAAATATTTATTTGACTAGCGGTTTGTTAGACAATGTTTATTGATGTAATATTTAAAATAATGTTAACACCTGTTTTCTAACATAAACACATGCATGTATACATACACATATGCTACAAATTAATTGATTTATGTCGAATGCATAAACATGTTATTTCTTTCGGCTTTGCGTTTGTAGACGCTTCGAACAAAATAAACTTCATTCAAATGCCGATTGTTGCGAGCAAAATGCAATTCAGTTTCTAATTAACAGATAACAGTTTGGTTTCATGCACATTATCTCATTAAGTCGGTCTATTTGTTTGGGAAAACAGGCGTCTGGCGCTTTGTTCTTGAACATGAAGGTTAAATAAAGAAACATAGTTTGCAAATGTTCTACAGTTTCGTTGCACAGTCTATATCCCTATCGACTTATTTCTAACAATAGTAACCGTTAGCTAAATCAAGCAGCTAATAATATACACAATGAGTATACTGGGAAAATAGCGTGGTTGTATTGATATAATCATACTTTAGAATGCGGTAGCTTTGTATTCAGGGATTGAAAATAAGATATTATATTTATAATGGGAGATCAGAATTGGGTTTTCATATTTCATATAATATTCATTGCTAGCAAACAATTTATTGGTCACTACTAAAGTGGCTCTTGTGCACTACAAACGGTTTCAAAATTTATCATCGAATTAGATTAGTGTAGTGTATTATAAACATGGGTCGCCTTTTTCATGAACATGTTCGTATTCATAGTCGATTTAGAAAAAAATTGATAAACAAATAGAAATAATTAAGTTAGTAGTTAATATCGGAGGATCTAATGTTATTATAAAAATAGTTATAACACATGGGCTGAAAAGTCCCGGGCCTAACACATAGTTGACGCTAGTTTTATTGCAGTCACCTTTCTCTCAGTCAGTACTAACCTTCAAAAGACAGCTGTTAAAATTTCATGATATTCTATTCATTAGTTTGTGAGTTATTGTGCTAAGAGTCACGCTACCTTTGTTATTTTCAAAACAATGGATCAAAAACAATTTCGTGTTTTAATTTTACACTGCTTCTTCCTGGGAAAAAATACCGTTCAAGCGAAGCAATGGCTTGAAAAGTGTTATGGGGACTCCGCTCCATCAGGAACAACAATAAAACGTTGCTTTGCTGACTTCAAACGTGGTCGTAGAGACACCGATGATGCAGAACGCAGTGGACGTCCAAATGAGGCGGTAACACCAGAAAACATGAAAAAAATCCACAAAATCGTTTTGAATGAGCGAGAAGTGAAGTTGCGTGAGTTAGCTGACATCGTAAAGATATCAGCAGAACGTATTGGCTTTATATTGCATGAGTATTTGACTATGAGAAAGCTCTGTTCAGAGCGGATGCCGCGTTTGCTCACTGTTGACCAAAAACAAGAACGTGTTGATGATTCTGAGCAGTGTTTGGCCATGTTTAAACGTAACAAACCGGAATTTTTGCGTCGATATGTGACAATGGATGAAACATGGATCCATTACTTCACTACGGAATCAAAACGATCGTCATCTGAGTGAACAGCAACTGGTGTACCTCGTCGAAACCGCCCGAAAGCACAACAATCGGCTGGAAAGGTTATGACCTCGGTATTTTGGGATGTGCGTGGTGTAATATTCATCAACTATCTTGAGAAAGCAAATACCATCAACAGTGAATATTATATAGCGTTATTGGAGCGGTTGAAGGCCGAAATTGCACAGAAACGACCGCATATGGCAAAGAAAAAAAATTTATTTCATCAAGATCAATCAAAACAATGGCAAAACTACATGAATTGTACTTCGAATTGCTTCCACATCCACCGTATTCGCCAGATTCGGCTCCCAGCGACTACCGGCTGTTCGCATACCTCAAAAAGATGGTCGCCGGTAAGAAATTTCGTACGAATGAAGAGGTTATCGCTGAAGCTGAGGCCTATTTTGAGGCAAAAGATAAATCGTTCTACAAAAGTGGTATTGAAATGTTAGAGCGGCGCTGCAATGATGGCGTTGGTCTTGATGGAGATTACGTTGATGAATAAAGCTAATTTTGAACCAAAAAAATCGTGTTTTCTTTGTTAGGCCCGGGACTTTTCAGCCCATGTGTTAATTAGAGATCGGATTATATGCAAAGTACAAAAATTTAATTTAATTTGTTTATTATATTTTACGTCTATATGTAGATGTATTACCCTGATTACATTAATTAGCGTTAATTAACTTTTTTTCTAATATTAGTGAAATTATATTTACATATTGCTGACTGTTCTTTAAAGCTGGTCACAATACATATGATTGCCTATATTTCCCAATTGAAGATGCATCCACCAAGGTTTAATTGAAGGGTTTGATGTAAAAACTAATTGGTTCCATTCTATAAAAGTATTAAGTATTAACTTTTACCTTTCCTCTTGGTTACTACATGAGTTAATTTCAAGAATACTTAATGTGCTATTTATTATCACTAGATACCGGATTATATGCAAAGTGCAAAAATTTAATTTAATTTGTTTATTATATTTTACGACTATATGTAGATGTAATACACTGATTACTTTAATTAGCGTTAATTAACTTTAATCAGTGTAAGACATCTATAAGTAGACGTAAAATATAATAAATAAATTGAATTAAATTTTTGCACTTTGCATATAATCCGGTCTCTAGTTATAATGAATGCCTTACTAAGAAATAAGTTTCTTTAGATGAGAAAAATGCCAACTATTAAACTTTTGCGAAACTATTGTCGAGAACTTGGTTTTATTTTATGTTAGATATGAGATATTTTAAATCACGGCTTTAGTCATCGGGAATTTCCCGACGTAAGCTGCACGACCTTTGATACATTTTTCAGTTTGGAATAGTATATATGTTTTAACGAAAGTAAATTCTCTGCTATATGAAGTTTTAACAGTTTTAAAAGTTTGTTGCAGTTGCACATGCGTGTAGTAGAAAAGGGTATGTATTTACTTTTTAGACTTAAATCTAGTAATAAATAATAAAATAACGAAAAGAAGAAAAGTTCTACAGCACTTCTCTCTCAGTTGGTGATCTTCCTAGACTGTCACTGAGCCTTCATGTAGGTTAGGTCGTAGCCTAAAGGAACGCTCTGATGACGACTACACGTAGCTGCTCCTCGTTGTATATTACATTGTAGTTTATAAAATTATACGTCCGGTTTTCGAGATAACTTAGATTTTTAGTTTTTTTTAGTGGAACACTGTATATTCATATATTAATTGATAATAAACAAAACTCTGCCAAAAAGTTTTTAATGCAGCTTGCTCTTAAAATCGAAACAAAAGAGCTACGGTGTGTGTGCCATGGGACCGCGTAGTAGCAGTAATTTTAGTTTTTCGCAAAAAGAAAACAAGCATAACAAATAATCATGGAAAATTATATCGTTTTAATTGGACAACACGTATATAGTTGCTTACTAATCGGGAGAAAACGGTAATTTTATATGAGATATTTTTTATACATGTAATAAAATTTGATATATGTATATTTTTGTCCTGACTTAAAGAAATAAATCTTGAAAGAACGAACATTCTTCAAGTATTAAAAGATAAGTACCAGTGTAGTAAAGTAAATTAGGAGTTGTTCTAATTTTACCTCTTGTTAATTAGAATCTCAGTAATTCTTTGAATTTAGCTACAACTGCTCATGGTTGGAGACTACCCCACATTAATGAATTCGGGATTTCTAATTGTAAACAGATTTTATAATTTCAAACACGTTTTATTAGGAAGCACCATAAGTAAGGCTGCAGAACCGATTGTGCACTCATTGCCGTTGAGGATATATTTTGAAAGCTGTCGGACATACCCGAAGTCGGGATTCATACGTGTATGGTTAGTATGTGGGTAAATGCCGGATTAGATTGTTTATGACGAATCGACGGCATTCTTTATTATGTAATAGATTTCTCAACCGGTTTCCAACATTAGAATACATTGGCACTATTATTAAATGTATTGTCTGCAATATCAACATTTTACCGTACAGTATTTTTGTATATAAAAGATATGTCAATAGCAAACAAGACTGGTTAAACATGCAACGTGATGTACCATATTTCAAATTTCAATATGACTTTATTTATATGTTAAGTGTGTGCAATATTCCACAAAACTTTGTAGACAATGAAGAATTTCCAAAGTTTTGAAGGAAATACGTCCCGGAATAGAGATTGCCAATAGATGTCAACTATAATATAATATTCATCGGAATTACGGGTATAATATCGGTATAAAGGCAGAGATCAAAAAATATGGCTGACGGTAGATGAAACAACTGATGCAAGAGAGAATTATATTTTTAGTGTGTTAGCTCGCATTTTAAAACGCGGTGAGATATTCTTGCCTCTTCTTTTACGTAGTAGAATATTGCAGAAGACAGACGCGGAAAGGATACTAGAAGCTGTAGAAAATACCGTTGGGAAGTTCAATATATCGGCAACCCAACTTGTAATGTTGATTATAGATGAGGATTCGGACATGGTTAAAGTTGGAAAGTTACTAAATCAATCCTATCCTCAATTGCTTCATGTAACCTGTTTGCTCCTTGCACGTCATCTTATAGGTGCATTTATTAGAAACAGTTATTCAAAAGAAGATGAATTTTATAGCTTCTATCAAAAAAAGTTTTCATTAAATCTCCAAAACGCATTCCTCAGCTACCGCAACCGTATTGACGAGATGAGGAACGTGGCTTAAGGCTGTTTTATATTATGAGAAATTTTTACTCATTATTATCTTAAATTTAAATTCGCAAGAAACCCAAGCAATTTGAATAAGCCAGCGGCTGGTTTCAGATACCGAAATCCATAGTAAAATTATTCAATTATTTCCAAATTAGAGAACACCAAGCTGTCATTACATGAAGCGTTAAATAAGAGCCTCGTTAAAAAATCTAACAGATAGTATAGGAAGATTTTAAAGCTATGGTGCGTATAGGTAAGAGCTTAGCTGAAAGCCAAGAGTGCGAATATAGCGCGAATGACGTTTTTAAATTCGCGAACAACACAGTATTAGACGCAGAACGCTCCTTTCGCAAATACACCAAGATATTTATCCTCGCAGTAGGAGTCTGCACTGGAAGGCATGCTAATGACACAATACTACAATGAATTTTTGCGTCACTCTACATCAACAACACTATTAAACTAAAATAGTAAGTAATTACATTCATTTTTTAATGTTGATAGTAACCGAGCCTACCGTTACTGTGAAAGCGCCGTTACTGCAGCGTTAACCATAACTAGGCAAGTGTTTCTCTCATTCCTGTCACCTCTGTGATTTTGTTGTTTGGAATAAACAGAAAAGGCTTAATATGAATACTAGAACAGAATGTTTGGCTTTTGCCGAATAAGTAAAGACCATAAATGAGGCTAAAAGGAGTGCTTATGTCCGGCATACCTGCTAATACTCTTGGAAATTTTAAAAAGTAATGAAAACATTTTAAAATGAAACTTATCAGGCGACGATCTGGTAATATTTACACACAACAACGTAAAGCTTCTATTACAAGGCTACTTTTTATTTATTCTAGCGCCAATTAAACACGTTTAGATGATTTGTGACCGTTTCTGTCGTTTCCTTTTCCTGCGTTTCACAGGATTTTTCCCTTTCGATCGTTCAGTTTATGGATGGGAAGTGAATGAGTTTTTGAATTCTGGTTTCGTGCGTCAATTTTATATCTTACAGGAAATATTAAAAAATAAAAACAAAATTAACGAGTTTTGCTAATTTCGCAGTTTAATGTCAAATTATCAAAGAAATGTAAGTTTGAAGACACATGCACAATATTAATATATGTATATTATCAGAAAGTAGTACGTGTTGAAAAAATAAAAAAATACCTTTAACTCTATATAAGTAATATTTATCCAGTCTCTGTATTATATAATACTTAAAATAAAGTAAATGTATCTATAATTTTACAATATATTTCAGCTTGTCCAATGTGTCACTAAAATTAAAACACTTATAATAGTGCATTTCTTATCGGGATCTGCTTTTCCCATCCGTCTATTGAGTCTCTTATGCCACCCATATTCGGCGAGAGTTATCAAACCATTAACCAATAAGATAATCGTTAAATCTTCTTCTTAAGGCTTCATCAGTAGGAGAATTTTCCATTATACATAGCGAATCATCTGTAATTTTCTCTTCTGGTAGATGAGCTAATGTAGCACACTTCTTTATGTTGATTCCTAATCCGTTGACGAGTTCAATAATTATCTCTTAATAGAGGCTTTTACTGGTTTACTGATACCTGCAAGTTTTACGCACGAAATGAGATTCAGAAAAAAGAAATATAATATTTCAGATAGCGTTTTTCGAAGCCCGAGAGGGGAACCCACGAAACGGGAAGTAACGCGTTTAAATTCCTTGACAGAAACAACTCTCAGCTTCTTCAGAAGTTTTTCTAGATCCAGTACTATTGTTGTTTACTCTTCGTTGTATCCTTTGACGTTATCTTGTTTTGTTGAACTGTCCCATCCCATCTTAATTTTCTACTGTCCACTTCTAGAAGTTTTTGTCTCAATTTGTTCTTAGTTATTGGTGCTCTTCATTATTTCCAGTGATTTCCTCAACTTTTATTGATAGTATTGCTAATGTTATATCCTTTCTGTTGAAACTATTCATTGCCTCATGCATTCTTTCTTAAAGATTTATCCTATTGTTTCCTCCGGAACCTGCGCCCCCTTAATTCTTATAACTTAAAGAAAAACTACTTGGATACTAAATAGGTTAAGTGTAATAGCGAAACGTGAAGTAAATTAGTGCGACAAATATGGCAAAGGCTAGAAGATACTTTTTTCATCACAGAGTTTAGGTTTAATAAATAGCATTGTTTATTAATTGGATTGTCCTTACTTCAGTCTGCCCACCAAAATAAGGATTATAAATCGTAAAATAGGGATTGCTTTATTAGAGAGGGGTTGAAATCCAAATAGTCTATATAGTGGAAATCGATTTTGTAATAAAAAAAAACATAGGATATAAAGTTAATATAGATATATTGCTCGTCTCTGTCCGTACATTTCGCAGTTCGACATATTTTAGGAACACGGAAACCTGGACTTTAACTTAAATGTGATTTGGCTTACGTTATTATTAGATTCTTGTTTGTCTACGTGCCGAATAGAATTACGTACCTGTACATAAGGGTGGCTTTACGTAGCATTGTTTGGTTTCATACGAATTGTGTGATTTTTTTATAGACCCTGTTATATTGGCATACATGTAAAAGGAAAATTTTCTATATGGCTAAGAAAATTGTAGATTAGATGTATCTAAGTATCTGCTATAATTCATAAATAGCTTAATTACTCCTAAAATAAAAGTTCACAAAGTAATTGTTTACTAATTTATATATATATATATATAGGTGCTCCAAATTATTGGGACACTATTGCTAATTCTGTTACTTTTTGAGTCATAGATCCGGTTAAATTAGTAAACTATTAGAATTTTTTATGCGAATTTCAAATCACTTCATGCAGGAAATAATTAAACGTCATGTTGTGAAACAACTGATGGATTAATCTGTTAAATGAGTCATTCTGTATTATTTTATTTTTTATTTTTACTACTATTACAGAAAGCGTATTATGATCGTCAAATTGAAAATAAAGCATTTGTTAAACGACTAATAATACAATATTACTTTAATTGATTCTGTCATTGAATTAACAGTACTTGAAGATATAACAAATTTAATATTAGTTTTTTAATAATTGTTATTATCTTATTTATGTAAGATGCAGGAAAGGTTCAATTCTCATTTGCGTTTGATTCATTGAACATTTATACAGAGCACAATACAAATATAACCGACTAAACACAAACGTAGCACGAGGTGAGTCAATTCTCATTTTCTCAGACTCAGACTGCCCTAAAGACGCCCGTATCAAATCATATAACCTCTAAACTAGTATGGAGGTGTTTACCAACCCTGATGGCCTTCTAAACGCAACAGGATTAAACTGGTGTGGGGGCGGGGACGTCAGGCAACGAAAGTGCAGATCATCTTATATAGATGTAATAAAAACTGCAGTACAGAGAATTAATTGTACAGCAATGCCAATTTTGTAGAAATCTGGTGGCTGGACAGAATCACAGCAAACGAATGGTGGTACACCTGCCCCAATTTTTAACTGATATACTAGTATTGAAATACAGTATAAGGGGATACGTGCTCAAAATGGGAGTATCTAAAGGCGGCCTACGTCGGTAGGAACCGTTCGTATTATTTTCGTATGTAACATTAGGTTGAAGAAAACTTATGCTGGACATATTGGATCAGAAACTAGAAGAAGGTTTACTGTGCAGGTTATCATACCTAGTCAAGCAGTGTAACCTCATTTAGTAAAACAAACCAAACGTAATTAGCCATTGGAGCTGTAGTGTTAGGAATACAATAATACTTAATGAATCATTCAATTAAGCACGAATATATTTGGAATGAAACGCCGAATCTGTAGATTTTTTTAGGTAACTCTTTCTTTTCTTTTGCCATCAAATTTGGAGATGAGCATTGTTGCAAAAAATTATTCGCTAAATTTGAAATTTTACTTTGACAATTGCACGCTGAAACACCTTATTTTCGAAAATAAATCTTCAATCGATCTACACGTCATCGTTCGCAACAATTGAACAATAGCAGAACTAGTTAGCAACGAATGCCTAATAAAGACTTGCACCACCACTCCTACAAAGTTAAATTAACGTAGGCGCTCAAACTATGAAACAATTTACAATGGAGACAATTCGCTAATTGGATGATGGAAAACTAAACAATGGATAATATTGTTTTTAAAAACAACGTCTTTAGCGATGAAGCCCATTTTCATTTGGATGATTCTGTAAATAAATAGAATTGTCAGATATGGGGTAATGAAAGTTCCCGTACTATGCTTGAAAGAACTATTGTTTGGTGAAGAGTATGGGTTGGAGACGTAATTGGATCGTTCTTCGTTAAGCTTTAATAAATGAAGTAAGATGTCGAAGTATTTGTGAGATGAATTGGACGATATGAACTTCGAACAAACGTTCCACACAACGAGAGAATCCATCGATTCTTTAAGATAGTATTTTCTTAATCGTGTGATTCCGAAAAACGCCGACGTTATTTGGCTGCCTAAATTTTGCAATTTGCAACGTCCAAAGTCTATGCTAAGAAACCACAAGTAATTCCTGAACTGACCAATTGACGTAGAAAAAGTTTTCGAAAATGTGATCATAATTTTCCATAACATGTTTTTTCCCCAACATATCTATTTTATAAATCAATAAAAATTGCCCAACTAAATAATAATTTAGTGTATTTCATATTAAAATTACATCCTACATCCCATAGAGCGCCCCCTATGTGTCAATTATTTCAAAGACACTAAGTTAGTTGAAAGCGGTGTCTATCACCCTGTTTATTCAAATTATTCTGGCGTTTTTTCTATTTCTACAACTTCCCTCACAACTCTTGCTTATAACTAGGTATGCGTATGTAATAAGTGTTTTTGTATTGCAGATGTCTTGTTATATACTGTTATGGCAAAGTGTTACGCTAACGATGCAGTAGATCCCCGTTTCTGCACTGCTACTTTATGTTCCTCTCTTGTCACACTTATTGTTCTATTCGTTTCAACAACATACCATTGTAGTTCCGTAGGATATCGTCCAAATATGGTATTAACATTGAGTTTGCCGGGTACTCTACTGATGCGATACATTGCATCCTTTACGCAAGGAAGAAAAGCTCTCGGTATCAATTCGTGGTGGTCTTCAGATCTAGTTCCTTGTTGTTTACAGAGTTCAAGTCCCCTCCGAGACCGATATTTTTTCGGAAATTAATTACGTTGGAAATTGCAAGAAAATTGCAATTTTATCGTTACTAATGCCAACGGTGGTTTACTATTGATATTCATATTAATATTAGTATTAATATGGATGTTAGTTTAACTATTACGCACTTGCCGTTTAATAATGTAGTGTCCGTGAGATATTAAAATATCTACTGGCATTTTGACATCTAGGGGGATTTAAGGCGACTTGAATTCATGGCCTCATGGTGCAAGAGTTAAGCACGCTACACCGGAGACGTAGAGATGATGGGTTCAAGTCCCCTCCGAGACCGATATTTTTTCGTAAATTAATTACGTTGGAAATTGCAAGAAAATTGTAATTTTATCATTACTAATGCCAACGGTGGTTTAGTATTGATATTCATATTAACATTAGTACATATTAATATGGATATTAGTTTAACTGTATCCATTTTGCATTAAGATTTGACATACTCTCTGCGTTTCCTCTTACTTTTGATCTTCGCTGGGAATTTAGTAATTACTACATAAAACTGAGCTAGATAATGATGTGATTTCGCATTCAGGTATCGATTTGTGTGAGTAGTTTTTCTGCATGGCAAACTGTATCTTCGACTTGAATTGAGATGTTTCAGAAGCCGATTGAAATTCGAATCTCAGTGGAGTCACGTTACTAATTCAAAGTCCTCCATGAAGATATTTGCTTTTGTGATGTGGATAATGGTGATTCCATTAGTGTACTCTCAATCTGTATGTAGTGTTGCTTATTGTAAATGAAGCAAGTGTTTATCAGGCTGTGTTTTATTAAGTCTATAAAGCTGTTAATACAACTGTGATCTCTTTGCACTATGCGTCAAGCTACCTGTATGGGAAGTTGTGCAAATAGAGATTTTACGCGAAAAGTAGTATATTCGCATCTTCAATATTCTGTTGTGTAATCAGTTCAATGAAGTAATTGGCATTGAATATGCTATGTAGATTTCTGAGTAAACAGTAAGAGATACTGTTTCTCATGATTGTGTAGAAGTTTTGCAAGTAATACAAGTTATCAAAATAAGTACTAAACTTGTTGTATTATATATGTTTATTTAAGTCAATATAACACCATATCACGCCATATTTTTGGCAGCTTACGTTGTAAATAATAAATTTTCTCACATCTAATCTTCTCATAATGATCTCACACCGAGTTAACAACGTTCCTTTAAATTATTTCGTCATTGATTGGACAATTGTTATAACAAAGCATCATTTTTATGTCGCTTGCGATGTCATCCATGTAGCGGCTTTTTCCACTTCTTCGTCATCACTGAAGTATTGGCCAAACAAAATCGCTAAGTGCAAGGTATGGTCTATAAGGAAGTGATCCAGTTCGTCTCAGTTGAAGTCCTGTAGGAATTCTTTTGTTAAGTTTGCAATGTGTGGGCGGGCATTATCGTTAATGAGAGCAATACCGTGGCTGAATATCCCAGGATGCTTCTTCTGCATTACACTACACAGTTTTAGCGCCTCTCGCAGCGTGAAATCCACTAGTGAAACACAGGAAACTTGATATATGGCTTTCTGAGAGATGAATTAATATTTGGCATTGTTTTGGTAGCTGAAAAATATACCTCCACTTCATGGATTGTTGCCTTAACTCAGGGATTTAGGTAACGAACGAACACAGTTTATGGAAGATCAATTTTTCAGACAATATCACGGAATAGTGAATGAGAAATTTGGTGAAAGCTAATCTTTTCTTTAACACCTCTCTAATAAATAATGGGCGTTCAGATCGTTCTTCATCGTGCACATTTTCATGTCCTCAATTAAATTGTCTCACTCATCTTGCCACTATTGAATCGCTCATATGAATTTGTCCATTCGGAAAATGAGTAGCAGATAAATGCAAAAGGCGGCCATATGAAAATGGCGTCAATTTATTTTCAGAGAGAGGAGGTATCTAACGTGGATACGTGAAGCAGCGATGCTGGCACTACCACAGCGAAACTTAGAAATGAAACTTACTTTCGCACATTGCGCTATGCATTGAATGGACACGGAAAGTGATGGCGTCAGTAAGCATTGCGGCTACACGGAAAAGTTTCCAAACAATCACTATTCATTTGCGTAACTTTAGAACGTATCTAGGATGAATGGCAGTAAATATATCTAAAGAAGATCAACTATTAATTACATTGAATGAAGCTTTAGTCGAACTAACATCGTGGAGATCTGGCTGTACATGAGACTTCGTGTTACTAGTTGCTGACATGTATGCATTAGGTATAAATATATGAATACAGCTAAGGGCTTGTTGGCGTAATTCTAAATGTTGTAGTAACATACATTAACCACTCATACTCTATTTCATCAGATAAAGAAGATGTTGACGATTGTGGTGTTTTAAAGGCTTGGTAGCCTAATATTAGTTGATAAAGGATTTTAATTAAAGACCTACCTTCTTCTTTTAGGTAAAGGGCAGCTATGGGACAATAATATTTCAAGTTTGAAGAGCATTAATCAATATGCAATTTCGTTTAATTTCAGAGGTTACAGATTTATTTTGTTTAGAGTAGAATTTCATACTGCATCACTTACTACTAATACTTATATAAATATAGATATGAATAAAACACTTCTTTTAATTACTTAAAACATGTCATCAAGTTATAATTGTAAAACAAGTATAGCTACGTTTACAATAAGTAGGATGTTTTTATATACAAGATGTAAAGTTGTTATCTGCCTAACGAAGATACAATGGGAATAATTACTATGGATTTAAAAAAAGAGATAAACGGTTGACAAAATAAAACAATTGCACTGAAGGATACAAACAAATCTCACACATGTGTATAAAAATAATAAATCTGATTAAAAATCCTTTATTAGCTAACAGTAGGTCACCAAGCACCGTATTTTCTAATATGTACATCACAATCTTCAACACTTTCTTTATTTGATGTTAAAGTAGAGTACCAGTGGTTAACATATGCTGCTACACCATTTAGAGTTATGCCAATAAACCCTTGGGAAGTATTCATATATTTATACGAAATGCATGTTAATTTTTGCTAATCACGTAAAGCAGGCTTTTCGAATTTAATCTTAGTATAGTCTAGTGTAATACGACAACTTGTAGATGCACTAAAGCATCATGCTTTAGTACATCTATACATTTATCCTACAGTATGGTATGCATTTCATCAACTGGTAACAAAATCTTATGTAGAGCTAGATCTCTACGATGCAAGCTCAACTGCAGCTTCATTTCATTAGTGTAATTAACGGTTGATCTTCTTTAGATATATCCATCCTAGATATGTTTTAAAGTTAGGCAAATGAGTACAGATTATAATAATAATTGTAATGAATTTTACTTAACAAACAACATAATGTCGCTTACGGTCGCAAAACAGCACAGTAAACAAAGGGAATTGGCAGGAATAGGTTGGTTTTATCGCGTGTTTGTCTTGTTTGGAAACTTTTCAATGCAGCCACAATATTTACTGACATCATACTTTCCTAGTCCATTACTGAAAGTTTTGCGTTTAAGTAAGGCTTGTCGTTGTTAAAAACTTTTATTACTTTTTATTTTATTTATAAATAATTGACAATTAACAACTGTTAGATCCTTAAGATACGTTAGAAAGATTGACAATATTAGGATTTGGTATCTAAAAATAAAATTTACTGTTACGAGGTTATCCGAATCTATATGATGTTTATTTGAATTCTCCCTTAACACGTTAAGTGATTAATTATTTTTATATAACTTGTTTTACGCTCCACATGGAAATAATTTCAATCACGCAGTAATTTAATTTAGCAAAATCAATTTATTTCAAGTAGCCATATATGCATGCAGCTGTTGGTTAATGAGCGGCAGTCTAAAACACGCTAACCGCTTCTCATTGATTCTGCCAAGTACGTTACGATGGAGTGCTTGATGTAATTGATCCTTATGCAGGAAAACGCTTTCCACAGTAGTTCCTGCTGCATCGGTTGTAAGACGATGTAAGCCGATCACAAAGAGCCAAGTCTGCGGTAATTTTGATACTAATTGTAAATAAAATTCTTTAATGGAATTATGTTTGGGCAATATCAAGGTATATCTACAGCAAAATATTGAAGGACTATTTAATGGAACTCTAAATCCTTTAGAATAGACGGGAATATAACGATAAGTTAGTTTTATTTTATTGGTTAATAAAAATAAACTTACTACTCGAAATCCTCTGCATCTGCGGAGCTTTACTGTACGTAATTAAAACGCGAAAACTACACTGATTTTATGATGCCGTCGAGTGGCAGTAAATGTTTATTACTACCACAATTTGACACTCGTCAAAGATAAAACGATCCAGCAAATATTTTATCCCATACGAAATAAAATACGATTTTCTATTAATGGTCCCACATCACTTCAAACCGACTTGACCGTAACTTGTCCATCAGGTTATGAATCGGGCGGAAAGTGGCCAAAATAAAACGTGCTTTTATTATTGTTATTAATTTTTCTACGCTGACCGCAATATAATAATGGTTGCTCGGCTAGTTGGCACTTGATAAATACGAAACCTTTATCGGTAACATAAATAATCGATTATTGTTATACGGTCGAATAATGATTAAAGCATGAATAATATAATGAAAACGTGTTTACCCATCAAGAAAGTTCACATATAGATGTATAAACTTACGATTCCAACATAAAGTAGGAAACAGATTTTTTTTCTGTAAAAAGTCGAAATTGTAAAAATTAAAAAATGTGATGGTTGCAAATTTTGTAAATACCAATACCTTTTGCACTAGGTGACTATGTACGCTTTATGAAAAATTATTTTTGGTAGGGTACTTACAAAGAAATATGAAAAAGACATTTATAACTCACTAATATTCTGATTTTATTGAAATAGGAAATCTATGCGACGATCTTTGGGAGCAGTAAATTTGTTCTAAAACCCTTCGATTAAAATCTAAAATATTTTCAATAAAACCCTTTCCTTGAGAAAGCATCACTAATGCAGAAAATTATTCTAGTGCCATGCTGTTTCTCATGAAAGTGTTCATTATTTTCAAAGTACATTGTTCTGCTTCAGATGATGTCATCGGAATTGTAGTTAGAATTTTTAAAAGTTTTAAAATTTCACTAAAAGTCACACTTAGTTCATTGAGTTACGAAATTATATCATAAAGTGGAAGCATTGGAGTGGAGATTGATTTACAATCTTCTATTTCATTAATTACGCTTAGTTCAGTACGGAATTTCCGTTCATCAAAGTATGGGTAATACTTAATTGTTTCCTAAACATTTTCAGGGAAATGGAGGCTGTATTGATTAAATTTATTAGTATAAAATAGAGAAGTTGTAGTTAAGAGTCTAGTAAGGCTAAAGGTATCGTTGGCCTGACAAATAATAATATTACAAACTTCCTTTGCTTCTCGGGTATATTCATTTCTATCGATCTCACGTCGTTTTGTAGTTGATGGCACACTATTACTGTTACGCTGAGTGTTTCTACTGACAATACAGATTTATTCGCAGTAATGAGATCAATTTGCTGAATATGACATTTTGCGTATAGTGTACTTATTTGAAGCATTATCTTGTAAAATAGATTTAGCCTGAAAATCAAACTTTTATTTGTAAGGTGAGTAATACAACCTGAAACTTGATTGATAGTAGTGATCTTTACAGTTTTACTTTCATTTAAAATTGTTCGCATTGTTTCTATCATTCCTTCCCTGCATTCAAACACAGTGCTTATAATTCTGGAATAAAATCACATCTTGTCGTGGCCAAACAAGGCAACCGTTTTTTAACTATTTCGTCTAATACTGTAATTCTTTAAGAACTGTTTGAAAAAAATGAACAAATTCCTTGTAAATTTGCGAAGAACATACGGATATTAATATTGACAGAGGCAACATTCAACATAACTAAATTTAACTGATTGGTGTAGCAGTGTACATAAGCAGCGTATTTCCAACTTTGCTTAATAAGTGCCTGTGCCCCACTACACCATCCACTCGTAACGGACACCCCATCAAATGTCTGAGAAATCAGTATTCTTGCGTTATATTTAATATGTGTTTCTGGTTCTGCAAGGATGATTGTAGATAACGTTTTCACGTTATGATTTGACGGCGATAAAAAGCTCAGAAATCGTTCAACAGGCTTACCTTTAGCTACACTCCAAAATACCATGGCCATTTGATATTTATTTGATATGTCAGTACTTTAATCAACTGTTACAGATAAATAATCAGCTTCTTCTATTTATTTAGAAATTTCTTCCTGACACACACTGAACATTGTAAAATTTCATTTTGGATTCTTTTCCAAGTTCCGTTAAGATCCGTAGCTTTCTCTAACTGGTCTTTTAAAGTAACGTCCAATTCAGGACTAAAATTTATCAACTCACGAAAAACACCCAGGTTGTAGGATAAAATTGCGTCCTCTCAGCGCAAGTTAGCTCAACAAAGACGCACACTTTCTTGTTGTGGAGTGCTATATTTCTTCGCTACATTTCCAAAAAGCGAAAAGTGGACTACATTTTTCGTATGCCTTTGTGATACACAGTGTTTCTTAATTCCATCGCTTAAATGATTTAGCTTCCTCAAACCTGTTGTTGTCCATAATTCTTCACCTTTAAATAGTAAACAAGGAAAGCAGAATATCGCATTCTTTTATGCTACAGCCACAAATCTACAAATGTTTATTATAAATATCTGGATTAAATAGTTTAGTGAAATTTCTCGTTTTATTGGATATGGATTGTTTCAGGTTTAAATTCGGAAATGGTTTGCCCAGCTGTTTTATTTCAATATTTTGAGCGAACGTCCGTTATTAACCTCTGCACTGAATTATTTATGATTGTTAAAAGTTAAAAGAGCACACACACCCTGTGTAATATTTAGGAATTTAGTCAGGCCCTAAATGTTTTTAATTACAGTCCTAACTCTATTCCGCATGGAAGATTAATAATCATAAGAGATGGAGATTGTTTCCAGGCCCGGGAGTGCAACGCCTCTTTCTTCTAAATAGTCTTTTACCGACAGTGACAAATTGAGTGTTAATGACATAATATACTTTAGAGGACTGTATACCAGTTACTGATTGTAGACTAACAATCACTATATGTACAGTTTTAGCTCTGTGATATGTAGCAGAATCATCTTGGAGGATACAATTATCCGCAGTTCATGGCTAATTTTGTATCGTAGATATTAAATAATTATTTAAAGTTTGTGTGTATTTAGTTCTGAACAAGCTTTACAGTTTTGTTTAAAATCAGAAGATTGCCCAACAAGAAACAGCAAAGGTGCTGGAGAAGCACCGGCAAAACATTACGCCTACTGGAACCTTTAGTTTTTCAGGCAATCATTCAAAAAATCAAAATTTCTCCTCTCTACGATGACAAAGAAACTGGATAACGTTTGGCCTGTCCAAACTAGATTTTGATTTGCCAGAGAAAGTTACATTATCCATCGTCTTGTTCTTTGCCAACATTGGTTTTTTATGCAGTTGCCGTGCACGCAATCCCATTCTTCTCAATTGGCTTCTTATAGTTGCTTCCCCTCGATTCATTCTGTCGAAGTTGAGGCACGGTCTTCCAAACGCAATCTTTGTAAAACCCAATCAACACATTCTGGTGTTTTCTTTCGTCGATCACCACCGTTTTTGTTTGCCACACTCCCAGCTTCATTATTTCATATTTTTTAAGGAACCGCGGAGGAAGGAATTCAGTATATTTACTTACAGCTTATCTTTTCAAAGCAAGACTAACCATTTGGTGGTTCGGTTTTAGCATGTTGTATTTCGCCGTCGAAAAGGTACATCGAAAATAGACATACAAAATAAAATACAACAGCGGAAAATAGCAACCCAGTCTTTAAATTCCTTGCTGTGGTTTTCAATGTTTTCAGCGAACAACTGGAAACAAAGATAAAAAATATAAAGCCGTCGTAAAGCGCATTGTAACATACGGTGTAGAGAGCTGACAGATGACAAGCACCAACTAAAAGAATGTAGGTACCATCGAAATGGACTTCCTGAGAAGAGTCTGCGGTGAATCAAAATTGGAATAATTGTAAGAAACGAGGAGATGCGACGAAGAACAGGAAGAGTTATTACCAGTGCGGAACGCATCGAGCCAAGGCAGTTTATATGGTATGGATATGTACAAAGAAAGAGTGAAGATAGATAGCCAAAGAGGGCACTAAATTATGCAGCACAAAATAGAAGGAAAAGAGGAAGGCCGCTGACATCATGGAGGGATGGAAGCGAGAAAGTCATAAGAGACAAAGCAATAAAAGAAGAAGTTTGGAAAAATAGAGACGGGTGGAGATCGAAATGCGAGATGCGGCAAAGCCCGTAGGACCCTCGCTATAAAAATAATAATGATAATAATATTTCGCCATATTTAGCACAATGTGTATGCTATTGCTCAAGACAAATTATAAAGAAGAAAACAACACATGAGAATTTCAGTACCAACGACTGCGGAAGGTTAAAAATTAATATTTATTGTAACAACTTCATAAGCGCAATTTTCGAAAAATTTTTGTTAATTTTTCTCCAGATTGTGTTCGCGCATGACTCAAAATCGTGGTAGTAATAAAGATTTCGCTGCATGTTAGATACGTTCAAGTGACCGTTATAAAGACTCAAATATCCACCTTCGGTAATGATGTAGTCATGGTTACTATAGCATGTAAAGGGAAGCATGGAGCAAAAGCAATACAAAAGATGTTACCTTGGGAGGAATGTCATACTAAATATTAAGCAATCTCTACATTTATTTATTTTAAGTTAATGAAAAACTAGTACAAAGCAATCTATTTGTTTTATATACAAAATTAATAATTTCCTAGTATAGTAGCCAACAGCTGTACATTCGGATAAAAGAAAAAAAATCGTTGCTCTTAGCGAGGTTCATAAAATCGGGTACACATATTAAGATACCAAAAACTAAATCCATAAATAATACATGAAATTTATTTTAAAATGCTTATAAATCTTCAAGCGTCTTACTTCTCGGAAACAAGATTAGGCAGACTTTATGAAATTGTATATAGAAAATGTATTTTTGGATTGCGCCTAAAAAACTCATTATACTAAACAAAACAAAGATCTGTTTATTATTCCGACTTCAAAAAGATTGGACAGCACGCAAATACAGGAAGCCACATTTTCTTGTTAATAACAAGAACGTCCGACTTCTATCAACTACTCCTGTAACAAAAGTTAACGATTGCATATATATCTTCGACAAGAGCGAGTGACCGTTAACGTTTGGGTTCGAGGTGGGAATAACTACGGAAAACATTAAGTCGATGTTAGTGGGACCTTTGTGTGACTATAAAAATAGATACTTAAAAGGCACGTTTATCGAAAAAAGGTTTGTGAGAAGATAGAATTCACACCGTTTTTAAGCAAGTGTAAGGTTCAATTCGAGAAGAAAATATCATTCACATTGCTTTCCTATTGTGTTTAATATTTTTAACGAAACGTTCCGTCTGTACTAAAGACTAAAGAACTTTGTATCGTAAAACTAACTACCCGTTTTTAACGACCATTATAAAAGCTTTCTGTTGCTCGTTTCCTTCAGAAAGAATATTTTTATTATATGTTGACGCATACTAAAGGTAACATGGAGCACATGATATTCTGCCTGTGATCGCATTAGCGCTTTGCGGATATCTCGAATCCATTGAGATAATGATAAAATGAAGTAATAAATGTTGCAAATATCTAAAGAAACCCGCAAGTTGCTCAAATAAATAAATCGGATGGTTGGACACAAATGAATGCTGTTTATCATAACACTCGTTAATATTTGTGTAATTTCAATTCATTTCAAGCATTTTTGACGACTTTCATTACCATAAATATATAAATACTTCATTCGTTATTATTAATGCTAAGGATTTGTGATGTGACGTGTAATCCCGTGTTTACATTTGCATGAATT
This sequence comes from Trypoxylus dichotomus, assembly GCA_023509865.1. Lineage (NCBI taxonomy): Eukaryota > Metazoa > Arthropoda > Insecta > Coleoptera > Scarabaeidae > Trypoxylus > Trypoxylus dichotomus. Next base: position 36,518,406 of record CM042074.1, on the reverse strand, counting down.
ATGAACATTAGGAGATACCACTAACTGATGCAATTTTGATAACTAATAATGGTCTTTCTTAACAAAAGACATACGTATGCAATACATAGATGGTTTTGCATTAAGTAACATAAAGTACGACTTATTCTACACTTTTGGAACACCCTGTATAATTGAAGGATGAACAACTTCCACATAACCATAATTAACTCTAGCACAAGAGGATGGCGGTTAAACGGAACACCCTATATATACCACGTTTACGTGTCATAAAAGTCTTTCGATAAGGTACAACATTCGCATATACATTTTTGTTCTCTCTATTTTCGTTCAAGAATTAAATCAAGAAATCTGTAAATTTTCGAAGGAGTGTTTCACCCTTTCAGAGTAAATTTCGGCACAAACAAAAAAAAATATTTTGAAGTCTCATATTCTGCTTACCTATCAAGTTTCATTAAGATCTGAATTTGGCAGGCGGGAGCCTTTCCTTGTGAGCTTAGCTATTACTTTCGGGATCCCGGGTTCGAAGCCCAGAGCTGTTTCTCAAAGTTGAGGTTTTCTGTAGTTTTTCTTATTCCACGCTGAATGCTGAGAACGAAAGACCTATACACCCCTGTTTCAGCGAAACATTTGTAACAACTATAACCTAACTTGAAATGTCTGTCTACGGCAAGTGTTCTTCATACTTTTTATTGCACACGATAGCATATCTTCTTTTTATGTTTACGGTTGGTATTTTTATCCTTATTTATTTATTTCGATTTTATTGAAAAATGGAACATTTTCAGCCGTTTTCCGCCCAATTATTATATAAGGACTTTATCTAAGGTATATATTATTATAATTATACAAATAAAATAAATAATGCGGAATATCGACGCAGACGCACTGAAACAGGAACCGAAACGGAATAGAGATGCGCTTTGGATATTTAGTTTTCCAAAATACTCTTCTTACTCAAACTTAAGTACATATGAATGTCAATACATGAATCTTTTGATTTACGAGTTGATTGCGACCACGGTGTTGTTTTTTGGTTTTGCTGTTGTCGAGTTTATTGTTTACTGTTACCCTGGCAAGTTGTTACTTTCTTTAGTATTCTAACGCTTATTTCTTTCAGTTTTAGAGTAGCAATTATTAGTTTCTATGAAATCGCGTCGATATTTTCTTCAAGATGTTTCTTTCTTTTATTTAAGGAAGTACGTAAACTTTTGCATATCTCAGTGTATTACATTAATTCCAGATAACATTGAAGAGTAAATAAAGAGCTTGCCGCAAACAGTGTATTTTGTATATGCACGTATGCAGTGTTCGCATATTTACACCTGCGACAAATTAACATGTAGCTAATTTAAAAATAAACATAAACCTTGGCAATCATAATGTAAACTGAACGTAATTTTTGTCGCAATAACTAACGAGTGCTAATAAGAGCTAATAAAGTCGATGATTGCTAACAGTAAGTATACAAATTAATAGATCAATTAATAGCTAACAGTAATTGTTTCCAGACATATTGAGAAGTCAATGAAAATTTATTCTTGCGATTAGTCGACCGACTGAAATAATTTACGTTTAAAGTGTACAAAACACCATAGTTTCTTCTGTATCTAATGTTGAATTATACTTGATACAAGCTTTCCACTCCTTAGGCATGGTTATGAACTCCGCCTGCATAAAGTTTAATGCATTTTTCTGAGAAATTATTGCGTATTTAACAGATAAGATAAACGTACATATAATTTTTAAATGTCACTGGTATTAGTTTACTAAGTTTAGCGATAATATTATGTAAAATGTTTATAAAAGGGATACCTCTATTCTCAGTAGCATGTGCTTTTGTATCAAATAATAATTCCATTAAGTCTAGCAGATTTCTTCTTAAGATATTTTACAGTCTGTAATAATCTTATGTGTCAGTATTTATAATTCAGAAATTGAGGCGATTCTTTTCCATAAATACATATCAATAATCTGTCGCAGTGAAATGGGTTAAATTTGTCGGTAACCGTTTCTATTATTATTAAGGTTGTAAGATGTATTTCCCAAAGAAAGACACGTGGTTACAAAGGTGTTTACTTTTACATATTTTCAATAAATACCTATACAACACGTTATTACTGAAATATAGCATTTGTTAGAAAAACATTGAAATTTCGCATATGATAGATTTACTAATAAAATAAAAATTCAGTGTTGAATATTATGTTGTATTGTGTTGTAATCGATAGAAACACATTAGCTTCTCACTTTATTGCTTTATTACTTACAAAACTCGTTTAGTTAAGTGGTTTGCTTTGAGAGTCATTTGTATGTGATCTAAATTGGCCAAAACGTAAAAGAATTGGCAAGTACTCTTACGCTGCTGTCGCTTAATCAATAACAGTTTCTATCTTTCATATAGAAGCTTTCAACCCACCGCTCTGCTTTTGTTCTTTGCAAGGTGATAATAGTCATTTTTGTTGGCGGCTGATTTCAGGAGGCTTCTGTCGGTTTCTTTTATATCATTTTACAGTAATAATTTCATTATTGTCTATAATCTGTTTTATTTGATTTTTACTATTGCGCCGAATTCATTTATACCTCATTAGTAATTCGGGTTCGTGCTTATGTTATAGTTATCCTTCACATAGTTTTTGCAGCAATTTTTTATCTCCCTTGTTCCTCTTTTAGGAGGAAGCTATTTCTATATTTCATTCGCATAGCTGATCTAGTTTTAGATATGTTCTGCTTCCCTTCGATGGAGCGCAAAACACATTTAATCTAGTAAAAGAAAAAGAACAGGTTCTGTTACAGAAACCAAGAAAATATGTTTCTATTTTTTTAACGACATAACACATGGGCTGAAAAGTCCCGGGCCTAACAAAGTAAACACGTTTTTTTTGGTTCAAAATTAGCTTTGTTCATCAACGTAATCTCCATCAAGAGCAACGCAATCATTCCAGCGCCGCTCTAACATTTCAATAACACTTTTGTAGAACGATTTATCTTTTGCCTCAAAATAGGCCTCAGTTTCAGCGGTAACCTCTTCATTCGTGCGAAATTTCTTACCGGCGAGCATTTTTTTGAGGTCTGCGAACAGTCGGTAGTCGCTGGGAGCCAAATCTGGCGAATACGGTCGATGTGGGAGCAATTCGAAGTTCAATTCATGTAGTTTTGCCATTGTTTTGATTGGCTTGTGACACGGTGCTTTGTCTTGATGAAACAAAATTTTTTTCTTTGCCATATGCGGTCGTTTCTTTGAAATTTCGGCCTTCAAACGCTCCAATAACGCTATATAATATTCACTGTTGATGGTATTTCCTTTCTCAAGATGGTCGATGAATATTACACCACGCACATCCCAAAATATCGAGGCCATAACCTTTCCAGCCGATTGTTGTGCTTTCGGGCGCTGTGGACGAGGTTCACTAATTGCTGTCCACTCAGATGACGATCGTTTTGATTCCGGAGTGAAGTGATGGATCCATATTTCATCCATTGTCACATATCGACGCAAAAATTCCGGTTTGTTACGTTTAAACATGGCCAAACACTGCTTAGAATCATCAACACGTTCTTGTTTTTGGTCAACAGTGATCAAACGCGGCACCCACTATGAACAAAGCTTTCTCATAGTCAAATGCTCATGTAATATAAAGCCAATACGTTCCTTTGATATCTGTACGATCTCAGCTAACTCACGCAACTTCACTTTTCGATCATTCAAAACGATTTTGTGGATTTATTTGATGTTTTTTGGTGTTACCGCCTCATTTGGACGTCCACTACGTTCTGCATCATCGGTGTCTCTACGACCACGTTTGAAGTCAGCAAACTAACGTTTTATTGTCGTTTCTGATGGAGCGGAGTCCCCATAACACTTTTCAAGCCATTGCTTCGTTTGAATGGTATTTTTTTCCCATCAAGAAGCAGTGTAAAATTAAAACACGAAATTGTTTTTGATCCATTGTTTTGAAAATAACAAAAGTAGCGTGACTCTTAGCACAATAACTCACAAACTAATGAATAGAATATCATGAAATTTTAACAGCTGTGTTTTGAAGGTTAGTATTAACTGAGTGAAAGGTGACTGCAATAAAACTAGCGTCATCTATGTGTTAGGCCCGGAACTTTTCAGCCCATGTGTTAATTAGAATGGAAAGTTAGCAAACTGTAACTTGTTGCGCGCTTGGAACCCGAGTTACCGCAGTCGAGAAAGATCACTTATTTGAAGCATAGTTGTAAAGATTAATTGTTTCAGCAAAATGTTTTAAATAAATGAGGAATAAACATATTAATAACAATAACAATAAAGATTTATTGCTCAATGGAACCAAAGGCCAAATAACAGGATAAAATTGAACCATTAATAGATTGTAACCGGGATAAGTGCTTGCGAGCAAGTTTTGGTTTCATAAAAAATGTCACTATATCACTGGACGTGTGGGCTAGTGGTGCCCTAAATCAAATATTCGTTCTGGGTGTTGTATATGTAAAGGAATGGGTTATATGGGGAAATATATGGATTTCTTCGAAGACCAATAAATTAGGATAATCTATTTTGTTATTGAGAAATTTGTACGGAAAATGAGCACTCTGAAACTCTCTAGGGTCTTGTGCACATTGAAAACACACCGGCCAAATGGAAAAAAAATATATTTTAAGAAACGCCGCTGTATACTCTCAATGCAATATTTTGATTGTTAGAGAAAGGATAGCAAACAATAGATGCGTATTCAAGTTTACTGACTGTAAAAGTTTTTATCAGTTTGATATCATTAAAATATTTAGATGTTTATATAAGGAAGCCTAACTTTTTGGATGCAGCCAACTGAAGTTACAAATTAAATCTTAAATATTTGGTGTATCCGCCAATGACTATCCTAGCTTTATGAGGCAAATAGAACGAAACGTTTGTTGATGTTTAGCTATAATTTATTATTTTGTGCATAAGTTGCAACAAAATCCATACTTCTTCGCAAATTAGTAGTATTACTACATCGATGAATATTGTGACATGGTCAGCATAATCAAGTGCATGACAAGTTATTAATATTAACGAATTGTTAATAAAAGTTATAAAAGACAAACGTCTTGACCGTTACGGTACATCAGAGCTACAAACTCATTGTTTACACATTAACAATATTTGATGAACTACTATATGAAAAGAAGAAATTCATATAAACATGGGTAAATGTGGGTCTGCTTGTCAATCATTTGAGTACCGAACTGTAGGATATTCACTAAATTAATAGTAATGGATTATTCAGTCATAAATCTATGTGAGATGTAAGACCGAATATTATTGCAATTGTAGGTGCATTACTCAAAAACTATAATAAAACTATTGAGAATTGCAATTGAAAGGTAATTTCGTACTTTCATTTCATCGAGCCTCTTGTGAATAAATACAATTCATAAATAATATAACAATAAAAATTAATCAGCACATAGAAATGTATGCTACGCGTGCTTAATAATATGTTCCTCTATTTGTAAACTAGGTAAATGTATGTACATCCATATGTGTAAGACTATAAAGTTGAACTGGCACCAGAAATTTGGCATTACATATCCAAGTGTTGATACGTAAGTTTAATTGCGCCATTAAAATATGCATATGGAAGTTTAGCTTAAAGATACGTATGTGGAAATGTTGCATGTAATAAATTAACATTATCAAATTCACGTATCAAATGACACCAAGTAAATGTTTCCACACAAATGCATTTACGTCAATATTTCATTAGTTTTATTAAGAAAATACTGCGTCTTTATATTTTTGGTGTCGCGTTCAATAAAAAGTTCAAGTTATAGCTTTGAAATTAAATATTAGAAAATGATTGCCGACAATAAACTACGTAATGGAGATCTACCTGCATGAATTTGCAATCCAGTGACAATGTCGAAAACTATAATAATTAGGACATTGTTTTATTTGAGCACAAATTTTCTCTGCTATTATATGGCCCAATATTAAATAATCTATTCATTCTAAAGTGTAACCTCCTTATTTCCTTAGTAATGAAAATAGCTTGCGGTTTTGAAAAAAGTCAAATTTTATTTATTGCATACTATTCCTTTAGTGTTATTGACACTTTAATTTCATTTCCAGTAACATTGAAACTGATCATGAATATCATCCTATATATGCATGCTGTGTTTCTACTAGGTCGAAGTTTCAAGATCTCACTGTATTGATGCTGTATTTCAGCTAACGATCGAAGATGAACTAATGTTTTCCCCTTCGTCGTGTTCCTTATATCCCTGTAGCGTTCGTGCACAGATCTTCACCTTCTGTAGCCGACGTGAAAGGGAAGACTGCCTGCGGGCGTCGACTAAGCATTGTCGGCTGTTTTGAGAGTCTCACAATTCCCCAAAATTAAAAAATTCAAAAGAACATTATCAGCACGAAAAATCATGTGCACTGTGTTCTGGAACATACAGGCCATTCTGCTTGTTGACTTCCTTTCCGAAGGTGAAACCATCAATCTTAATTGCGTTAACGAAGCAGTATCAGCTTTTTATAATTGCTTAGACATTGTCATCCGTCGTTCTGTACCTTTGTCCAAACACCCTTCTCGAAGATACCCGCCTTGGTATAATTTCGAAATAATCAAGCTTCTTCAAATAAAGAATTATTACCTTCGTAGGTGGAACAAGAGTGGACGCGAGATTTACCACATTGAATTTAAGCGTTTGAGGAAATTAGTTAAAGACAAAATTAGAGTTGTATATGTGGAATATCAGACGGCGGCTGCAGAAGATATAGCACAAAATCCAAAGCTAATCTGGCAGTACATAAACGCGTGCCAATGCATCAAGAATACCTGGATGTCTCACTTTGAACGGCTCCACTGTTGATGATCCCAGCAACATTGTTCAGACTCGCAGATGAATTTCTAGAGTGTTTGTGTCTGGTCTACAAGCATTACTGGGGCCCCGGCCTCTTGATAGGGATCTCATTAGTGGTAGTTCTTTGATTGATCTTTTACAGCACACGATATCTTAAAAGCATCTAAGAAGTTAAAATCTAATTTTACTGCTGGTCATGACGGCCTCCCCGCATTTTTGCACGTGATTGATTGTGTAGTACTATGCGAACCTCTAGCTAGAATATTTAACTTGGCCATAAGTTCTTCTGCCTTTCCTGACGCTCGGAAGATTAGCAGAATTACACCTGTGTTTAAGAAAGGTAATCGTTCAGACTTCCAAAATTATAGACCAGTAAATATTTTATCCAACTTTGCAAATATTTTTTAATATCTTCTGTCACAGAATTTACGTTAGTGTCAAGCCTTATTTATCTTCGCGACAACATGGTTTCATTCCAGGAAGGTCTACTACAACCAACCTTGCTGAGTTAGCACAGCATATTGCCGAATCCATGGAACGACGTCAACAAGTAGATGCATTATACACCGATTTTAGCAAAGCATTTGACACTATCAATCATTCCCTTATGGTATCTAAGTTGAGTAGTTTTGGTTTTCCTCCAAGTGTAACACAATTGATCCGCTCGTATTTAACTGATCGTTCATGCTATGTTCACTACAATAGATATACATCCTTAACATTCTCTGCTTCCTCTGGTGTGTGCCAGGGATCCAATTTGGGTCCCTTTTGTTTAATATTTATTTGGATGATCTCCTACAGGGCTGGACTGCAATGTACTGGCTTACGCGGACGATCTTAAGATCTACAATACCATAACCTCCCCGGCAGATTGTCTGTTTCCTCCAGAACAGTCTGGATACAATTGTTAGATGGTGTACACAGAATGGAATTCATTTGAATCTGGATAAGTGTGCTGTTGTAAGCTACTCCAGATGTCATAGACTATACAACTTTCACTATGCTGTAAGTCAGGCTATTGTTCCTAGGCACTCGTCTGTGATGGACCTGGGCGTGCAGTTTGATGCAAATTTGTCGTTTGCAGACCACATATTATCCATACGAAATTCTGCGATGAAATCCTTAGGATTTCTCATACGATCTTGCAGATCATTCAATAATCCTGCCTCGCTAAAAGCATTATACTATTCGCTTGTCCGCACTAGGTTGGAGTATGCCTCCACAATTTGGTATCCTCACTATCTCCATCTGCAAGTACTACTTGAAAGAGTGCAAAAACGATTTTTGAAATACCTGTCCTTCAAAATTGATGGCACTTACCCTGATTATGCTGGTCTGCTGAGGAGACACGGCTTTGTATCGTTATCGGATCGAAGGAAGGAATTTAGCAGTCAATTTCTACTTAAACTAATTAATCACGCTATTGACGCTCCATCCCTTCTTCCAAAATTAATTTTGTGGTACCAGCAATGATACCAGGTCCTTCCTAATTTTAAGGTCCTGTCATGCAAAACTAATGTTCTGCTTAAAGCACCCTTTTACGCATATGATTAGAAATGCCAATGAATTACTTCACGATCCTTTTGTTGAAGAGTCTACATGGATTTACATTGTCGTCCTATTTTGTTCTTGCATTCTGATGTCATGGAGCCATTATTATATTTATGATTCAGTTGTATCTTTTTCTTTGACTAATTTTAATTTATTACTGCGCTGTATATTGTTACTACATATATATGCTAGGTTACATTATTCTCGCATTGTCCTGTAAATGTAATTATTTTCTGTTGGGCAATAAAGATATTATTATTATTATTATTATTAAAGCACCCATTACGCATATGATTAGGAATGCCAATGAATTACTCGATGATCCTTTTTGTTGAAGTGTCTACATGGATTTACAATGTCGTCCTACTTTGTTCTTGCATTCTGGTGTCACCGAGCTATTTTTATGTTCATGATTCAGTTGTATCATTTTTGTAATTTAAGTTTATTACTGCACTGTATATATTATATCATTACTACATTATGCTGTATTATACTATTTTATGTTATTGTCACATTATCCTGTAAATGGAATTATTTTCTGTTGGGTAATAAAGATTATTATTATTATTATTATTATTATCAATGCGGAATGATACTGTAAAACATTGAAGTTCCTATTTAAGATTTCAAATTTGCCGCCCGTCCTGCCTAAAAAGGAGCTTGGGGGTGGGAGTGATTTAGTACTAATGCCCACCTCGGAGATATTAAAATTTCGATTCGGCAAATTTTTCTGTACGATGCGTGATATTATAAATTTCAGGTTAAATGAATCACCCGATGTATTAGGGATTTAGTTATTAAATAATCTTTCGAATTAAGAATACTAAAGTTACCCGCGATTCTATTTTGCATAGTTTGTGCATGGGCCATACCGCCGTAAAAGCAATATCGGAAAAACTAAAAATTTTGTCTACTAAATATTAAAAAAATTGAACGAACTTGAAATGTAGTTCAATAAAGTAGATCGATAATAACAATCAACACAACATAAACAGACAAGAAAATGAACGTTTCCTTAGTTGCAGGTAATATTTAAAAATAATTGATAATAACAAATTACTGGAATGTTGCTTATGGACTTACTTTTTTGTATTTTTAAATTCTGCATATATTACTAACGCAAATTACAAAGGTGCAAATATATCGTCTCACACTATATTAATACAAAAGCTAATGGCTACGTTACAAATAGAAGTGCAACTTTGCTCTATCGATTTAATTATACTTCATAGGCGATGCGGTTCGCATTGCAAGGAAGCTCATAATTCGCTCTCGTAATTTGCTACCGTCGTTCCTTTGTCGCCTGCACACATAACAATTATAGGTTTGTTTTCTTTCTTCTCTACAGGGCAATATAAAGGTTTCTACCATGCGCCCTTTGCAAATTCAATTCTGGTTAACCGAAATGTATTAAGCATTTTTAATTTGGTGCTTTGTTCTTCACACAGGCGATTGTTGCATAACATTGTAAATGTGTAGTATACAGCATTAGTAGAAATACAAATAAAGCTTTCAAATATCAGTACGAATTTTCTTTCGCTGTTTCAGATTAAAACAATAAAATTAGATTTACCTCTCACAAATAGTATTCCTGGAAATTGAATTGAAGTGAAATTTAGAGAAGTTTCACCGAAGCAATATGGTTAATTAAACGTGTGTAGAATGTATAGAATGAAATCCGTTATGTAAACTGGTCTTTTGACTAAGGTTGAATAAGGTCTTTTCCTTGTTAAACTGGATACGTATGTATATACATATATCCATATTTATATCAAACATTTTACTTCCATTCAGAAATTTGAATGTCCTACTGATACGTAATCATTAAAATTTTAAAATACTTCGGCTATAAGAATCAAGTAAGCGTACTTAGTGTGGCTCTTAAATATATAAATCAAAATTATTGTTACCTTTTATATGTACACATTTGTACCGTCCAACAAATGCAGTAGTGACTACGGGTGCAGAAACGAGTGCTTTCGCAGTAGCGTACGGCTCGGTTACTATCAACATCAAAAAATGAATGTAATTATCTTGTACTGTGGTTTGATTGCGTTGTTGATGTGGAGTGACACAAACATTCCTTGAGCCTTTGAGGTAATCTACTATATTTAGCGTTTCATGGTGTTTCATTGGCGTTCTCTAATTTAGAAATAATATCTAAAAGATATGAATAATTTTCGGGAATTTACACTACTTGAGCGGTATCTGAAACCAGCTGCTAGCTTTCTTTAAGATACAAGTTTGAACAATATGCAAAAATTTGTCATAATATAAAACAGCTTTAAGCTACGTCCCTATTTCGTCAATATCAACGGTTCTGGTGGCTGAGGAATACCCGGACAAGCCTGTTTAAACTCGCGAATGCGTTTTAGAGATTTAATAAATATTTTTTGGTGGAAACTATAAATTGATCTACTTTCGGATAACTTTCTAATACATTCAGCTACAAGATGCATGAAGCAAACAGGTTACATGAAGCAATTGAAGATAAGATTGTTTTAGTAACATTCCAGCTTTAACCATGTTGAAACCCCCATTTGTAACCAATATCACAAGTTGGGTTGCCTATATATTGAACTTCCCGAAAGTACTTTTTATAGTTTCTACTATCCATCGCACGTATGTATTCTGTAATGTTCTACTACGTAAAAGAAGAGGCAAGTATGCCTCATCCATTTTTAAGGTGCGCACTAACACATTTAAAGTACAATTCTTTCTTGAATTCCTTGTTTCATCTACCTTCAATCATGCTTTTTCGTTTATTTTGGTCATCCGATGAAAATTGTATCGTAATTGACCTTTAGTTGGAAATCTTCATTCCGAAAGGTATTTCCCTCAAAACTTTCGAAATTCTTCATTGTCTACAATATTTTGTGGAATGTTGCGCACACTTAACATATAAATAGTCATATAGAAATTTATAATGATACTTGATACATTTAATAATGGTGCCAGTGTATTCTAATGTTGGAAATCGGTTGAGAAATCTCTTAACACTGGTCGAACATAACAAAGAACGTCGTCGATTTCGCCCTTCATCAATCTAATCCGGCATTCACACACGTACTAACCATATTGTATTAAAAAATTGAACAGCTCTTCTTGCTGTCTCTGTTAGATCAATAGTTCTAAATTTGAATGACAGCCTATAATAGTATTCACCAAGAAATGTTGCTGTATTATTATCATTTATAATTATCAATGGTTTTATGCGTCCTATTCTTACATTCTTTCTCTGTTTCAATAACAGCATTTTCAGTTTTATTTACTATGACAAGAACTTTTTAATTCAGTTGTATTTCGTTTTTACAAAAGGAAAAATAGACGATTTTCTCAATTTTCAACAGCCATTTTGTTTCTGGTGTCTTCTCACGAATTGCATAATCATTTAAAGTATAAGCGCCATTTTCTCTAATTAACTAAAAGTTAACCCTTTATGTTTAATATCAAAAAGAATTAAGATAAAGATACTACTTTTGCTCTTTTCAATACTTGGAGCTTTGGTTGTTCCTAACCGGTTTCAAATGTATTCACCGTTGTCTATAATGCAGTTGACTAATTATATAGCATTACAGCCAAATATTTACGTTGAAATGTGAAAAGTACTACAGAGGGAAATATATAACATATAAGCACGAAGATGTTATACAATAACAATTCTATTTGGTGCATTGAGATACATGATTTAAGGAAACGACGTATATACGTAGGAGTCCATGACGATTTATAGTACACTAGAAACAAAATAAAATTAAAACTAGTAAAATAGTGGTAGTAATAACCAAAACACAAAGAAGTGAACGTAAGCAAACATCAAATGGCTGACAGATTTATCCTAATACATTTGATCAACCCTATACATATGAATTGAAGAAACAATACTTCAAAAACAAGTCTCCTAGTACATAAATCAAAGTTTGATATATTTATAGAAACGTTAGAAATGTTTATTATTTAGCTGTATTAGAATCCTTCTAGGTTTAGATTCTCTTTTAATCATTAATTGCCAAAAGTAAATAGTTTACAGACGCTAGTAAAACTAAGTTTTCTAAACGATATTTTCCCTCTAAATAGCTAACTACAGCTCCTTTACACTCTTCATTCTGTTTATTATAGCTATCATCGTAACTCAACTTTTAAATAGTCGACGCTTAACTTGGGAGAGTTATTCTTTTATATAATTTCCCGTGGGGTCACTCTTGAAGCTGAGAAATGGTGTTATACGAAGATTAGTCGAGTTTAGTAGATATATAATACACTACAACAAAATTGAACTCAAAAAAATTTCCGTATTTTTTAAAACATTTTCCGGAGCTTTTCGGCTAACAAAGTATGAATATGCTGCTGTTTCTTGCGACCTGATAGGATTTTTCCCTTATCTCAGCTCATCTGAAACTAGCTGCGATTCTGTAATATGTGCACAAGATATGGGGACATTCATTTAATTTAAAGAACCAATCATGTTTCTTACCGATTATCTCTCTAATAATTTTTTCGTTGAATGGGAAAGGGGGAGGATATGTATGACAATTGCCTTTACAAAAACTTACCAGATGACGTACATTTTCACTTTAATAGCCATCTAAACAGGCAGAACTATTACGTTATTAGAATCCAACAAACCCAAAACAGAAGCATGAGTGCCCACTTCACTCGCCAAAAGTTAGTGTTTGGATTGCAATGTCGGCACAACGAATTATCGGGTTGTACTTTTTTGAAGATGACAGAGGTAGTACAGTAATTGTAAATTCTGACCGATATGTGGAGATTATTAACAACTTTGTTATGCCAGCTTTCGAAGATTATAATGGTTTTAATCACTCAATTTCTCTGGAAAATTGATATCTAGACGCGATGACATAAACTGGCCGGCACGTAGTCCCAGTTTGATACCAAGGGATCTTTTCCTATGACGCTACCTTAAGTTAAAGGTATACAGGAATACTCCTCACTCTCTGAATGTACTAAAAGAGAATATTCAAAAGGAAGTTCTGGCTATCGTAGATTTAGAAGACATAATTTTTAAGAAATAAATTCCCGTAGGCTGTGCTTTCATAAACAATAACATAAACATTTATTCATGGAATCTGGAATCGTATTATATCAGAAAATTGTTACGCTACCACCACTGAAAGAAGACAAATATGGTAATTTGTGGAATGTACAGCGAGCATATGCAACTGGAATTGCTTTTTCGTCTAAATTGAAATCCTTAAGTCGAGAAATTAATATGTCTCATTTTAATTTTTCAATTTTTTCCTAATAAGCGATAATGCAGTTAATTATCTGTTTCAGAAGGTTGATATGTTGGATAATCTATTGATAGAGACCCACTCTGAAATGTAGGTGTGATACTTCCACTATCTTCTCTTTAGAATATAGTACAATTATATTAGCAGTTACATAGCAGCTGTTTTCTTTGTACTCAACAGCGCGTGGCTATAGCATTGATAAATTGAGATCTATAGATTTTCGTTTACTTTTAAATCGATTGCACAAATCGAATATAATAATTTGTATAACAAATGCTAAGAGCGTGAGCAATATAATCTCTAGCATTTATTTCAAAATCGAAGTCTCTTCCATATATTTCTTTTGTATACAGACTATACTTTTTTGCTTTGGAATTATGCACTCCCAAATATATAACAGAAATCATTTGAATCATTTTTGCAGAACATTTTGCCTCAATCTCGAATAGCACAAGTTAACAGTCATATTGTAAAAATATAGATACTGGTTTTCAGTAAAATGTGGACAATACCGAACACGGATTTTCGTATGAATGTGGTATGTGATATTATACATACAAGAAGTGCAAAAAAACAATCGACTGAACCCGAAAGTACTATAATCTGCACAAAAAACAAATTCAGTGAATGATGAAATTGGAGTTTATTGTTATTGTGTTGTTGTCAGGTATGAATAAAGAAGTTTCTAATGGGTAGCTTAATTATTATAGTAACTTAACATTTAGGAAGGACCGCTCACGCTGTTAGATATAATTAAGTATTATTAAAAGAATGGAATTAATTAAACGTGACCTTTTGAAATTTGTGCAACCTGTTGTCATAATTCCATTGAAATTTATTAAAGTGAAGTCGATTAAAATATAGATTTGTATTGTTACTTTTGATTATAGCAAATTAATCAAATTATCGTAATTATTAATGAATCAGAAAATATAGTAGCCATTTCAATTGTTTTTAATTAATTTTTCTATTCCGATAGGCATTGTTAATAGAGGAGATTCATTTCGTCGCAGACGATCCAGGAGCAACAGTCTGTGCCCTCCTACGATGTTAAGCGGTGGCGGCAGTAGCCCTCTACCGCTTGAAGATGAACTCGAGCAAACACAAGTAACATCTTACGTAGTGGCATTATTGGGGGCAAACGGAGTCGGCAAATCAGCTCTCATCAGCCAATTCATGACATCCGAATGTATCAACGCTTATGAACGGCAGAAAGGTAAAATTAAAAGTATTCAGATGATAATAGCGTTAAGCGATCGTCATTGCGGCGTGATCAGGTTTTGAATTTGTAAGAACGTAAAGTGGATGTGACTTTCTTGTTAAAATAATCTTTTATTTTTATTTGTGGATGCTAAAATGTTTCCAAATAGATTGTAATTTTATGGTTTTAAAGTCAGAAGTAACATCGCTTTCATAATAAAATGAATTACAAAATAACATTACGAAATGTGAATCTTCATGATTTTGTGGGTATTGGTGCATTGATTGACATTGAAAGTCAACAACGGGGAGATATCTACAATCCTTCGTTCCTCCACTATAGTTATAACTAGTCTCGGCAATGTGGGAGAAGTTTCAGTGCAGTGCGGAGAACAACGTGGAAGGTTCGAGCGGTCGTATAAAGATGAGTATTCAGTAACGTTTACGTACTCACATAATTTATGATCATGTCCTTTATGAATGAGTATAAGCGATGCGGATGCTGGAATGTTTACACATAAAATAATGATAACTTTCTGTTTTAAGAAGTTTTCACGAAATCACAAACTGGGTGGCATCTATGAAATATTAGAATCATAAAATATGTTTCCAAACATGTTTCAGACAAATGATTATGGCGTGCGAAATAAATATTGTTAATGATGAAAACGACCGTTCCACATCAAGTGATGTTATATTTGCAAATTTGGATGGATCTTTCGACGCACCCTCACAAATTTCTCTTAGTATGAGAAAATCTGAATCCTTGCCAATAACACTTTCAAATTTTCATATTACACTTTCACTTTTTTCGCCTTCCGCCGTACATACGACACAAAATAGTCTACACCATCTACAATTTGAACAGAATCCACAAACGACATCGTATCGTTTTGTAATTTTTCAATTCCCTCCGCTAGTCCATAGTAGTTCTTGCGAATACTTTCTAAATCACATTTTACCTGTCTATCTTGAAACATTTTCTGGCTTTTCATGACAGTTTTGGCGTGTCTCGGATCGAATTGTAAAACCACCCTTTTTTCATCATCAAAACGTTCGCAGTAATAAAACGCAACCTTTAATCATGTTCCCCAACGCACAGTAATCGCCTGCTAATAATCCTGCTAATAGCTTTCCTACAAGTATAGTTGAAGCGTACGGTGATCATTTCGTTCAGGTTTCGATTGATAGATCATTATCCATCCCCTACATGACTCTTTCCAACTAACGTATAACAACTATCCAGTGTACCTGCATCTTTACTCGAAGAATGAAATGCGGGTGATATTTGTTAACATTAAAAATAAATCTAAGACAGGTCTAATATTCTTTCTTGTATTTAAAACAAATTCAGGCACGAATTGGGCTACACCAATGACGTACTTAGTTAATACTTCTTTTGAAAATGGTAGTTTTCTTAAATCTTAAGACCGAAGCTGTTACAATATAAATTGCAGACCGATTACTATATCTTTTTGCAAAATCATTTCAATAGCATGTGTTGAACAAAAGTAATACCTTCGTAAACAGATGCAAGTTTTTATTTCCGTCCTAATAAGGGTTTCGAACTGATGAATTAAATATTACTGCATTGCTAGATATCCACCCAAATATTTTGCGAAATACTGAATGGAAGTTGTATCCAGCAGTTAACTAAGATCTTCTTCAGTATGATATTGATGGTTCGCTGGTCGTGTGATACCATTATTCAGATGATGATTGACGACGTTACAAAGAACATATAAAGAAAAAGTATTATTAAAAGCTGTCCCGCTATCTGTAATACACAAAGGAAGCTAGCTGATGGTATGTTTCTCTGACAACGGAATGTCTCTTTAATAAATATCGTATAGAAAGCTGATTCTACTTTCTATTCTGATTCTATTCTATTCTATGAGAGATGTGTAGATAACTCCTGATTTACTAATTTTACGAAATAGATAAAACACTCCTTAAATTTATGTGAAATATTGTTGTATTTTAGAATTTCATATATTGGTCTCACAAGAATTTTGAACGCGTTGTATTCTATTTGAAGTGTCTTTGTTATGGTATTATGGGGACCACGATAATATTTTTACATATTAAAACTATGTATGAATTACGATAAAAACTAATATCTATGTCGATATAAAAATTTTAAATCCACATCAGTTTTTTTGACATCTACAATTGGAGATGTTCCCAAAAGCGTAGCTATCAATACACCTAAATTTTTAGCACTTTCGTATGATTTAATCTCAGTTACATTATGCGTACAAAATACCATAATAATGCAAATATTAAAGTACTTAGCGCGCATGCCCGAAAGAACGATCACAGCGCTACAGTGACATTCAATGCAATAGTGCTTACCTAGAAAGCACGCCTCATATATATACTTTTATTATGAAAGAACATGTTAACGCATTTAACATAAACATAGTTATTCTCTTTGAAAACTAATACTAATATATTGTAAGCCTACTATAATTTTTACAATTATGAGTTATTGTTGTGAATATATGTATGTATAATGCACATTTATACATACATATTCATGCGGAACACAAATTTTACCTAGATTACTTCAAACAAATGTATGAAAATTTGAACAAACTAAAGTTGGCTAAACTAACGGATGCTACCTATATATACATGCGCCTGTTCCTAGGTTTATTTTCAATCTCGATCGGGGCCGTGTTATTTTGATTAATCCATCTTACGTAAATATTTTTGGGTAGAATCGGTGCAGAGGGCAAAACCACCGACCAATGTTGAAACATTTAAAGTTTTGTTCGCATACTGACATGGATGCATATTAAAAAATAGTGCTTGAATCGTTGCCAAAGGGTGTTTTTCTGAACGATCTGTTTCGCGTAAATTTATTTTAATTTTTAATTAATTGCATTTTGTATCTATAAAACAGTTTTCGGGTAATAATGGAATAAATGTTTTCTATTTTCAATTGAAATTTTATGTGTGTAGGTATAAGATTTTTCCAAACTGTAGTATCTAGTTTAATTTCTAGCTTTATCTGCTTGCAACTAGTTTTAATGGCTGGCGTTAATGTTTTATTCTGGATTATTTACACTACGCTTTAGAATTGTAAGTTAGGTCTGTTCCTTACTCTTGACGTGTTTTATTATGTCTGTTCCATCTAGAAATTTGTAGAGAGTATTTTGTTAGGTTCTAAATACGTTCATTTAAGTACATACGTTACATTTCTATTTATTGTGTGATTTTCAGAATTGTTATTATTTTTAATTTACACTACGGTTCATAAGTTTGATCGCACCTAATATGGATATTGTGTTACACTTAGAACTATTTTAACAATGTTTAGGGAAATTCATACTACTCTTAGAATGGTACTTATAGTCTAATGTTAATCTCATTTTATCCCATTAATTTTACACTGTCTTTTTTTTAATTTTTAATAATGATGTCAATGTTATATTTTATTTGTAATCCTACTTCATTTACACCTTGACGTGTTGGACTACTATTCTCTTATTTTTGTCTTCCACAGCTTTCTAAGCCTGCTGTTTGGCTTTAATCCGTCCCATACTTCTTTTTCTAATATTCTATATATTTGTCTTCCCAAGGTGTTTCGAGGTCTACCTATTCTGTTTTTTGGCCTCTGTCTTGGCTTCGAAAATCTTCTTTGTTGTTTATTTCTTTCTCTAATCTCCCATTGGCTTCAATGATAGTTCCTAAGTAATTGTATCTTTTAATTTGTTCCAAAGTTTTTCCTTCGATTCTGATGTTATGTTTTCTTCTTCTGCCGCTATTAGCATCGTCTTTGTTTTCTTTGTATTTATGTCCATTTTTATCTTTTCAGTTCTTTTTGATATATCTTCAGGTTTTGCTGTAATGTCTTTTCTGAATCTTCTATCAATATCATATTATCTGCAAACATTAGTTCCTGTACATTAATTGCATTCATTTTCCAGTATCCCACTTTCATATTTTTTCCTCTTTGTTTAGCTTCTTTAATAGCGTCGTCTATTAGTACAGAGAATAACAATGGACTTAATACGCATCCCTGCCTTAATACACTTTGTGTTTCGAATTCAGCTGATTCTGCATTGGAGGTGCTGACTTTATTCTTGTTATTTCTATACAATGCCTAAACATCTCCATCATCTCTCTCTCTCGTTTAATAGTTATATGTATTAAAGTATTCAATTCAAAAGATATTCGAAAAAGTAATTGAAAAATATTTAGAAGTAATAAAAATGAACAGAGATGCAAATAATGAGAAAATTATAATTTTAAAAACTGTGTATAAAATTGTATGTATTGCCACAAGAAGGTGAATCCAATACTAGTTAGGCTTAAATACAACATGCTGCACATACAATAATCATGTATATTAGAAGACCTTTAAATATGCTACAACTTTTGCGTTACACCTTCCTTCTATCTTTCATCGTTCTGGAATTGTATTAAAAAGAATATAAACCGTAATTCCAATCTAACTTTCAAAAGGTTATTTAATATTCACAAGGCATTTCCGAAAAAGAAAAATTGTATTCGCATATTTTAGTACACTTTACATCTGCATCAAGTTTTACTAGAAAATGAACAAAATACAAATATACAATATTGTTAAAACTAAGTTATTTTCTTTTTCTAAACACTCTGCAAATGTTTCTCTAGTGCGGGTTTTTAAATTCATGAATCTCTCACAGGTAACAATTTTAAGCCCTAGTATAATTAACCTCGGTATAAAATGTACTTGCTTTTCAAGGATCACAAAAGGACCACTGCACAATATAATCATCGTCCAGCGGCTAGTTGTCGTAAAATACATATCCACTAAAATGGACTGCGATAAACGCGCAACGTTCCACAGCAGTGCTTGCGGCATTTTGGAAACTTTACAGCAACATATTGGTTATGTTCGTGTGCAATTGAGTTCGAAACTATTTAAACTATAATGAAAAGAAAATATGATTTTCTGCGGAATGTAGATTCATATTTTAGATCATCCCTTAAATAAATTCCCAATTTATTCATGAAATTATGGGTCATGGTATCACATAGGAATGATTCTTGTAACATAACTAGCGAGACGAATTCAGATGGTAAGAATAATGATTTGCAATTGATAATATGAAATGGTAGTATATACATGTACGCTAACGTCCAAAAGTTTGAAAGCATCAACGGACTTTACAAAAAATCACAGATGCAACAACAATTTATTGTGATTATTAATGAATTTATACAACATAAGTGACTCTCGTCAAATAAAAGTGAATTCATTCAAACATAATAATATTTATTCATTATTTAGTTTCTAAGTCTATTTTCGTCTATATGACCTCCTTGGCTGGCTTTGATAACCGTTGCACAAATTTTAAGTATTCTTCGAAGCAATTTTTCGAGACAGCTCGCGTCAATTTGTTGCCATGCATTCTGCTAATATTCCCATCGATGTTAGGTGTTCTGACGTTGTAGCTGTCTAGCCCTTCGATCAATGTCAACCAAAAAGAGCCCTGTGGGGGATAAATCCAGACTTTGAGGAGGCCAAACCATTAACTTTAGTTCATTTCTTGCTGCTTTTTTCTCTAAAAAGTTTGTATAGATTTGTGCCGTATGTTTGGGATATTTGTTTTACTAAAACATAAACAGCTCACTAACAAGACGGTTTCCAGATGGAATGGCATGATATCAAAGTAGTAGTTGTTTCAGCAGAAGAACCCCAAAAACCACAACACTACCACGTCCATGTTTGACGTACGCCTCTCCGTTGCTTACCAAATAACCGAAATTTGGACTCGTCAGTCCATAAGACCGCGTTCCAATTATCCAGTGACCAGTTTGCATGCTCTCTTGCCCCCGAAACGTGCTGCCAATAATCGCTACTTAACGGTGTTAACAGAAGCATTTGTTCGCCGTTGCGTGTTAACGCGTGTTGCGATATCCAGTGCCGCTAGACGTCTTTAGTACAAATCTATCTTCAGCTCCAAAAGTTACTGATAGCCGCCCACTTCGTCTTCTATCAAGATTTTGTCCTGTTTCTCTTCTCCGGGCCAACGTATGACGCAAACCTTTCAATAAAATCCATAACCATTGAGCAATTTCTCTCTCGGTATATCCTTCGTAGAAAAGAGTACAAATGTTACTACGTTGTTCTACAGTCAACTGTCTACGCTTCGGTATTTGTAAGCTTAGTACCTTACCAAATTGTTACAACTACGCACTGATTTCAAAAAAATTCCGCACAAGTAAGTGATAAGACCCTAAGGATTAATACCTTTATCAGAAGTACTAAACAATTACCGAAGTAATACTAAACTGTTTAACCGAAAGTAATTACTGTAGGAGTTACGAATTCATGATATGCCTATCAATTGTATTATTTTAAAGGAATTTCACCTTCTTTCGAAACCTATGGACGGTAGTGTACATATGTACATACTTTGTAGTTTATAATGTACAATTAGAAAAATCCAGGTTATTTTACATTCTGTTGGTAAGAGAAACCTGTAGGCTATACAGTTACTTTGAAATTATTGTTAAGAAGATACTTTTAAGATTTTTCACGCTATTATAATACTCTATGTGGCAATAACAGTAGAAATGGTTGGTGGTGCATATACGCTTCTGTATATGGACGTACAATGATGTACCGACAGGCCTAACAACATCAAGAAAGAATAGCTTGGTATAAAAACAATACATATTTTTTAACGGTCATAGCCCAGATTTCAGAGCACAGCTCCCTCCAAAGTCTTGCACGATCTTTAAATTTTTGCAAATACATATCTAGGAAACTATAAAAATGTGTTTTTCTATATATAATGTCATTTAAAGTATATTACCTATAGCATCAACGATGACGGAGAACCAGGCACCCCATAGGCCTTATTTTTTGTTTTTATTTATTAAAAATAAAATTGCTCTTACATGTAAAACGAAGCTGTACAACTAATTTAAACCTCAAAGATAGTAAAAGGGAATAATGAAGCTTTACTTATCATTGATTGATGAACATAGATAATTGTTATTCTAAATAAATATCGTAAAGGTTAATTGTGAGTACCTACTGTAAATATCAACAAACTAAAACATATGCGTACATTTTTTTTGTTATCGTAATGCATATAAGGTGGTCGTTTCAAATGATATATCAGAAATGTTTTAGTACGGTGTAAATTTGTAGTTTAGCACAATGGCGGTAATTAATGTAGCTAATGGTTGCCTTTAGGTAAACACTGCGCTGCAGCGCTGCAAAGTGGAACGTACATGGCTGACTATGCCAAAATGTATCCATATATCGGACTTCGCTGTGTTTTCTTGAAATGGTCGCAGTTTTTTGCCGCGGAAAATTTATACCCTATATTGCAACACATATAAATAAAGTCGTAATCTAAACATTCAAAACAAATAGTGCTCGTTTTAAAACAATAATTTTATGCAAACTAAAATAGTATTTAAATCATTGAATACACATGTATATTGATTCAAGAATATAGGAGGCTCCAGAGAAAACTGAAAAAAATAAAATACATATAAAATAAGGGCTTACAAATAAAGGAACTCAAGGATAAAGAATATATCAATAGTTTAATTATATAAACAACAAAGTGTTTACGTTTTGTTCACTAACTTATTTCTCCTCTGTTGGACAGCTAACATATGGGTCATTATTTCATTTTGTGTAATTTCGTCCAGGCAATATTCATAAACCACATTGCAATAATTAAAGTGAAGTAGTATGAAAGTGTTAAGTAAGCATTTCTCTGATATTATATACAAACAGCTTCTATAAGAGTAACTATTTTTTAGACTACGAACATGTAACTACTCTAAGATCAAAACCCATTAGAAATTCAAAGCTTATTGAAAGTTAACGTGAAACCTAGAACATCTAAGGTCATGTAATAAACATAATCAAAATTGTTCTTTCTATCCGAAAGAATAACAGAAGTCGCACTAGCGTTTGACTATTTTGTTGTAACTAATAAAATTAGTGGTAGAAAACAAATTGGTCTGTCAAAAGAATAGAAGATTTGTGTCTCGTCTGTGTACAAATGATAACTGTAGTACTTCAAATGAAAGTGAAGTCTCGATGTACGATGCATAGAAAGTAAGTGGCCCAAGACCGAACCCTATTGGACACTACTTCACACATGAAGGGTGTCGAACACCTTGTTAGGCAGCACAACTGTCTTTAAAAGGAAAATACCTTCCTGTTAGAGAAATAGCTTAGTAAATAAACCCTAAAGACAATGAGAAGCAGTCTATGATTGACGGATTTATTAAGTTTTAAAATATCATCCATAACTGCAAATAAATCCGTAAATATAACTTGGTTTGGAGCAGGGTTGAAAAGTGAGTAGATGATTGAAACGGACGTCATATTTGAAAAATTCAGAACACGTAACTTCTCCCAAAAGCTGGAAGGGGCATTAAATGTAAAATGTATTGATTTAATGTTATACAAAAATGGCATTACAATCAACTGACTTTGAAGATATCTCACAGAGAGAGGAAGAGATACAAAAACAATATGAAAATTAAACGAAAATTGGGATGAATTAAGAACCTGTAACTGCGGAGCATGACGCTCCAAAAATGGAGTCTACATTAAATAGATAATGTGGACTTGAATTCTTGTTATGATAATATCCAAATTTCGAAGATCTTTCCAAAAACTTTTACTACATATTTATTAAATCAAAAGTAAATGTTTCATCATTGAGGCGCTTAAAGTCCCTTTAATAAGTGATTTAAATTTTGGTACTCTACATTACTTTCACGAATTTAAAATAACTTTTAATAAGAGTCACGCGTTGTTCAATCACACACCTTTCCATTTTTATTAGCCACAGTCATCTCCCAAATACCATACGGTGAACTTGTAAATGGCAGTAAATTTAAAAAGCAATGTCAAATTGGAGTACCCTTTTGTGCTAGTTTTTAGATTATAATGGGTATTATCTGCAATACATTAAATAGTGCCAACGTATTTAGTCATCGATCTAAATTAGTACAGAAATGTATTTTTTTCAGTGGAAATACATTTTTGCAAACACTGAATGTCGATAACTGAGATAAAATGTAATTATTATAGTATTTTCGTGTACTTCGAGTAGTCTTTACAGTATGAGAAAATTGTATAAATATGCTATTAGTGTTACTACTAATAACTAATACATGTAAAAGTAAAAATAATTCCTAATATAGAAATTCAACTCTTTTAAGCTTTCAAGTATCTTGGTTTATGAATACACACTCTTATTTAGATGGCACGGTGTTATTGAAAATCCAGATATTCCGGTCGCACTTGAAAGCTGCTCTATTTTCGATGTACAGTATCTGCATCGGCTATAACAAGAGGAGTAGAGTAATGAATTCGCATGTATTAACAATACCCGTAACGTCATAAATAAAGCCGGGGAGTATTGATTTATCTGGGCGAATAGAAAGGAATTTTTAATAGATAAATTAACTCTTTATTAGTTCAAATATTTTGAATCTTAACGAAATATTTATATATATACAAAATAAATAAAGGAACTTTTCCATGCTTGCAAATATAATCAGACGAAAATAGATTTATATTTTTCCAAGAATACATATTTTTTCAAACTGTTAAATAAATTAATGTATTTTTACAATTTTCTGTCAGCAGCAGGTATCTTCAAATATGTATCTACGTTACAAGATCATAACTCAAACTTGAATCTTTAGTGTATTGCCAAATATAACAAGTTCTAGAGTAAATATGCTATTTTGGATGAACACCGCTTCATATAGGCCACAAATCGAATGCGCAAATAAAATAGACATATTGAAAATCTATTTTAAAACTATCCTTCTTGGATATTTCGATAATAACAAAAAACATCCAAATTATTCAGACACATCGGTATTTGTTTGTAAGGAGATTGTTTTGACACACATAGTAAGTATGTTCCCAGCCTCTGTCAATTTCCGTAGTTCTTTTTTATTGCTTTATTCCACTACAATAACTACCTGAAACAATTACTTCACGGTAATTTATATGTAATATCGTAATATGTATTTTATTGTATGAGCAACCTCTAATAAACGAGAAATGTTTCAAGCAATTTAACATGCTCATAAACAGAATTTTTTTGAGAGACATTTGCTTATATTTGTATCTAAATGAGCAAACTTATGTTTGAGAGTAATCAAAAGCATATACGTAGAAGATTTTAGTTTTACCAAAAAGATCATAGTAAAATGATAATATTGTATCAAGCAGTCTACAACCACAAGGAGATTGATATAAAGGCAAAGAGTTCCAAAAACAACAAAATATTAGTCAAAAGTTGTCTATTGGAGAAGCTTGAAGTACGAAGTAAAAGATCTTAAAGTGTGACAGATGCAGAAATTTATGAAATATTGAAAATTGCGAAATTATTTCTAAGGTTCTGTATAAGTGGTCGTACATCTTCGTGTATTGGAAGATGCCTAATAAATGAAAGCCTGAGAGTTTCTTTCCTTGAGGCAATACTAAAGCAAAAGCAACTCAAAAATAGGACCATAACAAAGTGAAATCCAATTTGAGTTATTTACACTGAGGTGGTGATGGAGAAAGTAAACTCTTTCATTAAAAAAAAAAGAATTCATGAGATTACGTTAAAACAAAAAAAAATGTACACTAGGGTGACAGAATAAAATAGACACCTACTAATTAAAAAAAAGATTCTATTCTCGTTGTATATACAAAATATTTTAAAATTTTCAAATTAGACTAATATTTTGTCAATCCACCTTTACTTGCGCGAAGTGCTGCGAGTCGTCGTGGCATAGAATCTATTAAATAATTAATGGTGTCTTCTGGAATATTTAACCACTTTTCTGTAACAGCTGCCACGAGTTCTTCCTTATTGCTGGATTTTCGGGGTCGTTTCGCCATATTTGTCTGAATTATGTGCCAAATATTCTCTATCGGATTCATGTCTGGTGATTCGCCTGGCCATGATAAAATCCGAATCCCCTGTTCCTCTTTCCATGTGGTTGTTGTTCTTGCTTTGTGGCAGGGTGCTCCATCCTCCATAAAAGTGGCGTCTTCTTTAGATAAAATGGCGTTGTCGAACATCGGTAGTAGTCCTTCTGTTAATATTTGGATATATTTTGCCGCATTTCTATTTCCGTCGCAGATTACTAATTGCGATCCTCCACCATACCATATCGCGTCCCACACCATGATGTTCACACCGCCGTATTTCACCGTCTGATGCAAAAATTTGTCACCCAGTTGCTGTGACGAACTTCTTCATACCCACGTACGACCACTATCACTGAATTGGCACTATCTGCTTTCGTCTAAAAAAATGGCAGACCGCCAAAACTCTTCGGGCTTCGTTCGCATTTCGATTGCCCAAGCCATTCGGCGCCGTTTTTGAAACGCTGTAAGGAGAGATTTTTTCTTTGCCACCCTTTTATACATCCCCACACTGTGGAGGTATCGCAGAACGGTGCGCTGACTTTTCTGTGAAGTTGCCGCCAGCTCAGCTGCACTTTTTCGCGGTTCTCTTAACACTTCGCGCATAAGCACCCTTTTACTTCTTTCAGAAGATCCAGCACGACATGGTCTCGGCTCCACTGTTGTGTTTTCCTTGCGTTTAAATTGTGTAATCACACGGTTAACTGTGGACAACGGAATATTTAAAAATTGAGTTATTTCACGTTGCGAAGCGCCGCGTTCACTCTGGCCAACGATGCAACCCCGGGTGAAGTCGCTAATATCACTCGAGCCTTGTAAGCGAGGCATAGTTGTAACGATACTAAACTATGACGAATTCCTTCCGATACATCTACCCCTACCCTAATGACAAGAGAAAGTTCTTAATTCTTTTTAGAATTTAGCTGTTTACATATTTATACCACTTTACCTGGTGTCTGTTTTATTCTGTCACCCTAGTGTATATCAGCCAGTAATGTTCACAGTTCTTGTAATCTTAGAAACATTGCTACACCGTGCACTACGGCTATCAGATGACCAAATAAATTCGTGCACATTAGAGTGTATTGAATATATAGTCCCTGTCCAATTTATTAGGGCCACTTGCTAAAATAGCGATTTTGTTAAAATATATAATAAAAACGTATTGTACAAGGATAAGTTTATTGACAACTGTTTATAGACATCGTCACAACTATATAACTAATATTTTATAATGTCTCCTTTGGCTTCTATAATTGCTCTTATTCTTTTTGGAATATGTAAGCGTTAATGGCATGTCTAATTGTAGCGTCATTTTGCGACATATCCTCTGTATTTCTTACTAATTGCTCTTTGGTAGTGTTACCTATCGAATACACGTGTGATTTTAGAATACTCTACACGTTCTCAATTGCATTGAGGTCGGGAGAATTTTCCGGCCAAGGTAACACTGGCAGAGTGTGCGTTTCCAAAAAATTTTGGATGGATTTGGCCAGGTGACATGGTGCCTTATTGTGTATGAATGTGTAAAGGCCTTCATTCGGATCTAAGTCATTGATATATGACATCAAGACATCCTCTAATACACGCTTATATAGGTGTTGATTTATGGTGGCTTAATACAGTGGTCCAGGACCTTCGGCTGATACATAGGACCATACCATAATTGACGGAGAGTGTTTCACCGTTTTTAGTACATTAGCTTCACCAAACTGTTCAGATGGACGTCGTCTAAGAAATTGAGCTCTTTCGGTTATGGCTTTTAGTTTTGACTCATCGCTGAATACGATCCTCAACGAAAAACATTGTTCACATAAAAAAAATTTTGCTTGATTTGCATATTCATTTAAGTTATTTTGTCTTACGTTTCGCCAATCTTCAGTTGTGTAATGTTGATGACGTTTTGCCCATTCATAACGTGCTTGCTTCATCATCATTTGACAATTATGGACTCTTTAGTATTTCCTCACATAAGGAATAGAATATTTGGAACTCCTGTTGCTAATTTGCAAGATCCGCAGCAAAGAATTATTGAAGAATATGCATTAGTAATGCCCGCAATGCTGCAAGCCTATAAACTTGGGAATTGGAAATGTTAGATGACAATTCGAACATTTGCTTTAATTTCGCATTTTATTGTTAATAAAATCTTCAGTACCAGCTCAGCTTGTCATTTTATTGTATCTTTAAATCAAATGACATATTTATTGATATAATGATGATAAGGTTGTGTTACGAGTATGATAATATGGCTTTAGTTCAGGCATGCATTTTCTATTTGAATGCCATCGTCGACCTAGAAACTTTATAATATCACGGTAGCGTAAGAGAACAACGGTAAAATAATCAACTACCTCATGTCTAAAGCAGAAAGAGACTAATGCAAATACAATCATGTGTCGACAGTGACGGTAATTATTCCTCCTTACATTGCGAATGATGATACGTACTTGCTACAATGGAAAGATAACAAACGTGACAAGTCTGCATAACAAAATAAAATTAAACTCACTACACAGCACAACAGAAAGATATTTATTTTAATTTTCCAGCACACTAGATACATTACCTTCACTGTACAATAGTTAGCAATAAACTAATACGAGGGCGATAGTAATCCATTTAAAAGAATAAAAGAATTTTTTTTTTGTTTCATTATTATATACATTTTCAGCATGTTATTATTGTAGGCAACACGATTTTAATTATTTTATTTTAAATAAGAATTGTATTGTAATTTGTCCTGTAATTGGCCCTTGGGCTGTTGGGCAATAAAGGATTATTATTATTATTATTATTATTATTATTATTATTATTATTATTATTATTATTATTATTATTATTATTATTATTATTATTATTATTATTATTATTATTATTATTATTATTATTATTATTATTATTATTATTATTATTATTATTATTATTATTATTATTATTATTATTATTAAAAGATATGCACCTATCTACTTAGAATAAAAAAATCTTAAATTAGATTTTTTAAATTATTTAAAATGGAAGTAAAAAACTGGAGAACGTAAGTAAATGAACAAGGGTAGATATTTCCGTTACTTATTACTACTCCATATGAATTTAAAGCCTTAAAACTTTCACGAGTGTACAAGGCTGACACATCTGACACAATGGTAACCTAAAGATATCACGTGTTTACGCTTTCCTTTCAAAAGAACAATAGTATTAAAGCTTTTTCATTGTAAACGAATTATAAAAGACAAACACAGAACATCATTATCTTGCCTTAATTAAACACTATATTAGTCCACAGCCTCCGTATATTCATATCCTTCCAATGTATGTACGTAGGCATTTTTTAAAACTGTTTGTAGTTTCTATACGCTTTACGTAATGTAATATACGACTGCAAACGTACATTAGTCTTTTAACGCACGTTTAAAAAGCTCTTCGCGAATGAAACGCTTTTAAATGGACTCTGAAAGGCGTGAATGAAAAACAAATAACGGTTCTTTCTTGTTGGGGATTAAAAAAGTTGAATTCAGGTGCACAGTTTATCTCATCTCGCATTCTATTTTATCCGGCAATACGAAAAGTTCAAAAGAAACTTTACCAAAATATTACATTTTTCTTACCTTTGTTATATACAGGAACATCAAACGTGTGACTGATGTAAGAAACATTACACACGTTTAAGGAATACTATACATTCAACAAGTAATAACTATAATTACGTAAAATATAACCGACAAAGACGATTATCGATTAAGGGAAAGGCTAACAATTTGTCGGTTTTATTATATATGGGGACAAATAATTGGTAAATGTCACTATATATGAATATTTCAGGTGATAAAAGGAAAATACTTGTGTCTATCATCTTTAGAACGAGAAAATAATAAGTTTAATAATGGTTCTCGTCTTAAGTTGGAGTAGTTACTATAACTTTATTGAAATCACCTCAAGAATTTCTTATACTTTTTAAACACTATCGCCATTACTGCGTACTGAAAAAGTAGTAAATTTTTTCTCTACGCTTTCTCGAAATTCTTAAAGTAGGGTCTTGGGTTAATTTGTGCAATTAAGCAAAAGAAGAGATTCATTTTAAAAGATTTCGCTCTACGTTAAATATTGGTGCAAAGGGACGGATAAAATGGATTTAGATTTCTTTCATTTTAGTGATATCTCAGTCTAATCGTATCAAAATTTAGCATAAATCTTCTTGAAATCCAAGGAAATTTTTCATTCCGGGACCTTTTGCCTAGCTTTCGTTGAATTTGGAAGAAGGTGAATTATATAAAATCTGATAAAATCGCAAAGCGCTATAATCCATTAATCCAGTTTTAGAGCTGGATTATAGCGCTCTGCATTTTTTGCTGCTTTGGTTAGGAAAATGGCTAGGATATTCTTCGATTCTGCCACGGCTAATTACTGGAAAGAATACCGTAAAATGATTTTTTATTACGATTAAAAGTGGCTTCCTATATATCTCCCATTACAGTCATATATATATATATGTATATACGTGGAAAGCGTAATAGTAAAGTAATATGCCTAAGATTTCCTTAGGCCAATTTCCATAAGAACTTGTATTTATTTTCTGTTTATTATTTGGTAGTTTCGTTAAAAATGAGATGCGAAAGCTGGGTGAGTTGCGACGTGATCCAAAAGAATTTATTATTCCTCTAACAATTGCATATACTTCTTCGACTCTATTATAAATATAGATGCTTTCATTCTTGTAAACTTGTGCATAATCCACAATTTCATGTTTTCTGGTTGCAAACAGGACAAAATTGTATTTGAACTTATTATCAATAAAAATAAAAAAAATACTAAACTTTAATTACATTTTATACATTAGTTCCTCGTACAATTAGATCTAATTTATATAAAGTCGTTCTGTTATGATATTGCCAGTTTTGGATGCAATAGTTTTTCAATTATACGAAAATATTCTTGCATGCCTTTTATCTTATTTTCCTCCCTAATCATTTAGAATTCCTTATTTTATGATAACTATTACTCTTTTCTATATTTAACTACATTTTTCTACATATGTATAAAAACATGCCTTTAGAAATATTATTCATTAGTTTTGGAATTCTTTAGTTCTAAATTCCGCTGTATAACGAGGATGCTGGATTACCAACTGTCGCTTCGAATTTTGTTTTTAGAAAGTTGGCAACTATTTGCTTTCATGCTTGGAAAAGGGATGTCTAAAATGATGCAGAAGGTATTCATCTCAGTTTAGATTATTGATTGGATTTCAATAAATTCTAAAATTTTTCGACTGTCGGAGTGGGAATTGTGGTATAGAACTTTTATGGGGTTAAATTGGAGCTGGTGACCAATTTCCAGAGAATTCTCAACAAGAATAGACTCCACAACAACCATATACCACGCTCGCCTTCTGAACGCTGAATCCGATGGTTATCTTGTTGAATCTGATATACGCTAAGATTCTCAAGATGGTATTTGTTCTTGGATGAAAGAAAAAGATATGAACGTGCAGGATAAGCTTTGTTTATAGTCTTTATGTCGTGTTTGTCCTTTAGTGTCTTTGAATGTAAACCAAATAGGGATGTGTAGCATGGCTCGCACGAGTAATTGAAAATAGTATCGGTATGAGTTTTTTGTACCGGTTAATTTTTCTGGTTATGTTATTTTTAAAGTAATTGTTTTTGATTGAAGCTGTCGTGATATGCGTAAGTCCGTTATGTAATGTACTATAGTCGAATAGAGACATTGTTTTAAGCGCTAAGAAGTTGATAGCTTATCTGTAGGATGTCTAGTGGCAAAATCGGAGGTTCAAACATCTGTCAATGAACGATACCCACCAGATCACCGACGCATCAGATCACCGACGCACCAGAATATCAAGCAAAGGGATGGGGCCATTTGTTTCGACTCCCATGATGAAAGAAATGTTGGGAACTTAGAAATTAAGAAGAATTATTAAATTAACCCCGTCCATGAGCGTGTCGAGCAAAGTGACATCTACTTCTCTAAACCAACATTTAGATTTAAAGTTGTAGTAAAATAGGAGCGTTCTAATAAAATCGTTGGAAATAGATGCAGGTTGAGAAAAGTTTCGGTGTTACCAGCTTTTATCGGATAGGACCTGTCGGATAATGGAAATGGGATAAGATACAGATACAAAGATCTATTAAATCTGGTAAATAGTGCTTGAGGATCAATTGACAATTCTAAAAGTCATTGTAGTTTAGAATCAAGACGTCACTGTTACTACTTATTTAAAATTTTGTAGGTATTAAGCACTAATATTAAGCTTAATTAGGTTAATGTATCGCTCTATGGATGTTGTAATTCGTGTTTCAATAGTCTATAGAAATCACATTGGAGACGAGGCTATTATTGAGAATGGTGATTGTGTTACTCTCGTAAACGATTAATATGAAAATATCAGAATTGATAGATAGTATTAACAAGTAATTTGACAAATGAAACCTCTATTTCGGAAATTATGTTCTCTGTAGGAATGGATTTTTTGCAAGCGCATAGTTCAATTCTAGTTCACCCCAAATCCAAGAAAAGAGTCGAAACGGCAAATGTAAATGCCTACGGTTTAGAATGATTAGTATTTTCAACCCCGAAGAAATAAGAACGTAGACTGAAATATGTTTTGTGGTAGGTATGTAATGTATCCAAATGAAACGAAAAAATATATCACCTTATCTTGGCGAAAATTGTTGTTTTAAAATTTTAATATCAAAAGAATTATTTTAAAAAGATATTTTTTATTAAAGTAATTTTTTAAATAACTTAAATAGAACAGCACTTTAAATACGATGCAGTAATCTTCACATGTAAGTTTCGCGTAAATATTATACAACAATTGGATTTAAGGCTACCTATATCAGTTTAATGCGTTCAACTGCTGAGATTTCTCGCAACTATGTGATTCAGAAAACTTCCCATTTAAGATAACGTAAAATTGGCCACTAACAACAATTGGTTTGCATTTTGCGTACTTGATACAACTAAGAGTGTCGTCACAGCATAGCAATTAAGTCGATTTCATACGCATACGTATATCACGGAAGTATTTTAGAACACATTTGGCAGAAATTCTAAGAATAACGCTTCGGACATACTGTAAGAATTTCACGTTTCATTAAAACTTCTTAATATTCTCCGTCGTGCTCTGTGCTACTTTGACACGCTCAAGCATAAATCTGCACCGCACGTGTCGGTTGACAAAATGTATATTTGTGAACTACCAACGAACCAGGTGGAGACAAATAATCTTGTTCGAAATGATTTGATATTTTAACAAACTATGTATCTTAGTGTATTCGATGTTCTTAGTAATATTTCTAAAATAAACATTATAACATATTTTATATTTGAAATAAGCTAATGAAGAGAATTATTTTTTGAAAGTAAATCTTGTATAAAGTTATGTTAAAAAATAGAAATGCACGGGTGATCTTAAGATGGATGAATTGAAATCTTTTATATGTAATGATAATCTTTAATTACTATTGGAATCTATTGGTTTAAATCAAATCATTTTTGAACCTACTAGAATAACTAGCACTGCTACCTCACTATTTGATGTTATAGTGGTATCAAACAATTTTTTAGAAGAGCTGTTGGTGTGCGATCTTGTATTATTTTGGGCAATGGACGAGTTGATTGTTCTGTTTATTTTCAAATTCCAATAGCACCGCCTAAAAGTAATTATTAGGGATATTCAGCTAGGACATTTACTATCATACAGTTTAAGTTTTGTTAAAATGCAGTGTGGTTTGTGACATTATTAGAAATCTTTTCTAATGTACAACATCCTTATACACCGTCGGCATGCACTTGCAGTTAATGCAAAAGTTCAGTTGTGTGAATCTCTATTCTTATTTTATTCTTGTATGTTATAATAGTTTGGACCAAGTTACACAGTATCTCATACAAGAAGTACAAAATTCATGTACGCGATTTACATAAAGAAGATAGAAAGTTTTAGCATGCCTCACACAAACTAAGGATTTGATATGACTGAACATCTGGGAATCGTTAGTTGCAGTATTGTATTTCACAAAATGATTAAAAAGATACAGCCAACATATCTGCTCAACAAAATCTCATACAGAATGAACGTGCACAATTTCAATGTTCGTTCGACTGCTAACCGCATCTTCTTACAGACTCTCTTTATTTCAGAGATCGTTTCCTTATAAATTAATAATATATAATAATTCACGCCAGTTTATCTTAGAACTTATATAGTGAATAGATTTAAGAGAAATCTAAAATAGTTAATTATTCACCAACCGTGTCCTTTTGTGCCTCTGGCCAGTTCACATTTTTATCTTAGTTACTACGCACATCGAATTTAATGTATTCATTGTCTTCTTTCTGTATTAACATTGTCTTTGGTAGATAGTATGTTTATACTTTTTTATTTGTAGTCAAGACTGTCGTCGAAAATCAAATTCCAGTATTATGAATCCTGAACCTCGCCTTCAGGTTTTCTTTTACCAAATAAGGTCATAGTCATGATCGCTCCACTGCTTTGTTTGTTTTCTCTTATGTAGAAAATATAACTTTATTGTTATTATCATTACTTCCGAAAAATCTTATATTCTTTATTATAAATTTGCTCTATGTATATGTATTATTTGTAATCAAGTAATTTAGAATTTAAAATAGATATCACTTGATAAAAGGGTTCCTCTGCGATATTGTTAACATAAATTAGATGAGCGTGTACCATGCATACATATACTTATGTATATTCTTACAGAGTAAATATACATACGTCTGCCATGAAATATACGAAAGACGAAACTTCTAAATCGCATCAGACTGATCATGGTGTACATATACATTAACAGACTACTTAAAATATCTAATTTAGTACAACGAGGTAATTTAAATATTTGTTCATTTATGTAAGCTGCCCACAATGTCTAAACATCAAAGTGAAGGTAAATCTCTAGTACCAGTCATTAACATCAAAGAATATTTAAATAACTTTGTAAAGTGGCGCTTACCATGTTAACATTGCAAATGCATTTATTTGTCAATGTAAGGAGTTACAAATGATAAATCACAAGTTAATATATATTCTATATTACTAATAAATTAACAATGTCGATAAACGTTTTGTCACTAATTTAAGATTTTTCTACTACTTTCAAATTTGTCAGCAGAAATAGGAAGAAGAATGAAAAGAAAAAGTTATTATTACTAAATTATTATTTTTTTGGAAGTAATTTTAGCATTTACTAGGTTTTAAACAAATTTTGAATAAAACCTAGGGTAGGATATGCCATGCATGTGTACTTTATGTCCTCATGAATCAACCGAATAATATGACATTAAAAAAACAGAGAACACACAAAAGTAGACACCAAAATATTAAAATAGTAACAACTAACTATAGGATAAAATATAATATCAAAACCTAGAACAGTAAAACTACAAAATAGGTGTCGTATGCGTAGGTGACAGACACGTAATACAGGGTCCGGCTAAATAAATGCATGGAATTCGGGCAGCTACTGTTCTTCTATGCGCAAGGATAGAAAAGTGTATTGGGGCTTTATAGATACATTGTCTCAAAAGGTTCCAATATGCCTTGATGGCTTAATCGGGTGAGAAGCGTACGTTCGTTGTTGAACTTATTTTAGGAATAACGTATCTTTCGTTTTGACACAACGAGTCATTATATTTCAATCCTCGCCTATTGGATTCAGTACCAGATCGCAATATTCACTTGGAAGCTGCTTTTCGCATAACTGGTTCAACACTAAAGGAAAAGCTTCCAAGTACTGTTCAAACACCGGAAAATATAGTAAGTTTAAGGCAAGCTGTTCAGCGATCGCTGCGCCACTTCGCACTAAAACAAGTGGCCGCTTTGCAGTTGTCAGAGCGAAGTATGGGGCGAATGTTACATGAAGACCTTAAGTTTCATCCTTACAACATGGCCTTTGTTCATGCGATACGCCAAGGTGATTTTGTAAGGCGTGTGGATGCGTGTCGGGCTACCCTTCAAAACGTAGCGAGAAATACAGTTTTACAGATTAGTCAATGAAGTATTTCCATTTATCTGGTTTCATTAACAAGCTAAATTACCGTTATTGGGCGGCAGAGAACCCTGCAAAACCTGAAACTCCTCTGCATGGGTAGCGAGTGACAGTTTGGGCGATGGTGTCAGCATTTAGAGTTTGGGTATCTTACTTTTTTAAAGAGAATGGATCTGCTATTACAGTCACATCCGCTTGTTATATCTACATAGTGTAAACCTTGAACAGATATCATTTCAACAAAGACGGGGCCACCGCACACACGTTATTTGTCTCCTTCCAAATTTTAAATGAGATGTTCCCAGGCCGCATTGCTTCTCATCGCGGCGACTTACCATGGCCGTCGCTGTGATCTCGTGGCAGCTAATTTCCTTCTTTCGGGTTATCTCAAAGAAAAAATGTATAGCAACCGTTCTCCAAACATCAATGCTTTGAAAGAAGCAATTCGTGGGGAAATAGCAAACATATCGCCTGATATGACAGCACGAAATATGGAAAACTTAAGAAATCGCTTAACCACGTATCGCTAGCAAGGGATCCCATTTCGATGACATCGTTTTTCATAAATGAATGTTACAATTCTATAAACACTTTCCAACATTTTTTTCTATTGATTATATCCTTTTTCATTTACCTTTCTTGGAAATCCATGCTCTTTTTCTAATGTAACAAATTGAGGAGGTTGAAAAAAAGGTGGATAAAATTTTTTAACTCCATTCAGCGAACAAAGATAATCAGTCGTTAAAAGATTGTAGATTTTTTTATCAAACTGCTAATATTTCGCTATAATTCGATAGCATCATCGGAGCAGACGTAGTACATCCAAATTCTATCAATTCCGACTCCAGTTCGAAGATAGGCTTCAATCATGTAGGCGTTTTCCAATGTACTGTAAACTCCTTTTGGATTTATTCAAACTCGATGTTCAAACTTTTTTCTTTCGGGAGTTCTAACACATTAATTGATGACAGTCAATATCACTGTGAAAATAATTTTCAAAACCGTTTACCTAGCTTCATCATAATTGTTTAAGATATATTTTGATTATGTACGGGATAATGGAATCAGAAACTGAATTCGACACTTGAAAATCTTTTCTTTTTACTATATAAAGTAGTTCAATAATTTTTACCTAATTTATTACTTATACATACGTATCAACATCTATAAAATATCGTTAGTTAAAACAATTTTTAAATTTATCAAACAAATTAGATTACATAAGAAAAAAGTTTGTCTCACATATATAAGGAACTGGAGGATCATATTGTGTGCTTTTATAGTCACAAGGAAATCCCTGCGGTATAATTTACCATAGCCATACCAACATATTTCACGAAACTAAGTTAATAACCCTCGTCAGTCATATCCGAGTAGCGATAACTCATCATAGAAAATTCGATATACTGCGGACTTTCTACAAAGCAATACTGTGGTCTATTCGCTACCAGCATTTGTCATTACACTACACAAACTAATTTTGCGGCTGTGATATACGATTTCGAATTTATAATCTCCCACTTTCCGTGTCACTAGCGGTATAGATGAACATTTTTCATACATTATTCGCTTTCTGAGGCTGAAAATGTAATTTCTCATATACTTAATCATAAGGTACTCAATATCTAGAATACTAATGATTCTATGAAATTCCAGATTTAGTTACTGTCACTTAAAGTGGAGTGAGTCCTTTAAACTCTTGTCATTTTTCAGTAAAAGAATCAACGCATATGGTTTCGAAGATGTAATGATTTTGAAATTGGTAGGCTAAACCGATTAATAACCTTTTCCGTCGAAATACAATTTGGTTTAACGAGGTTCACATAATATTGTGAAAATTGTATATATATTATTTCCTGATACCTGCAGATTATATTTGTTAACTGTTCAATTTTGCATCATTTAAATTAGCACCGTCTAATAAAACAGCGTTAAATGTAACATCAGTCTAGAACGTTGTATCTGGCAATACGTTTACATTGAGAAGCTATTTAAATACACAAAACTGCTGCCAAGTAGGTGACAAATAAAAATATAATTTTCCAATACAGCATTCTTTTTTACAGTATCAGCATAGATCTAAATAGCCGCAATTCATATCAAGACGTGCATTTCAACAATTTAATTGTTCTTCTAAACAAAATTCAATATGGCACACGTTAATGTTGGATTAACGCATACTACGATCTCAAACAAAGACAGACGTTTGACAGTTGTGCTTTTTCAAAGAGAAATGAATCATGTTTGTAAGGTAAACTTTTAAATATTGCTTCCTTTATCGATGTAGGATGTTTAAAAATATTGGTTGTTGACAGAGCTGCATCGTACGGTGTTATTGGAATATGATGGTCATTTTCATGGTTTTATTGCGCCAAGAAAAAAGATCGTTTTTAAAATTGCCTTTTGTTTAATTATATTCGGATTTTATGCATCCACAATTAACTTCAATATAAATATTTGCGTCGAAAACAAATAAATATTGCCGTCCTTCCGGACAAAATTTCTTAGAATTAAATTATTTTTTCTTTTATATTTTACGATTTGTTAATGTGGTCTATATTCAGTTTTCATTAAATATTCTGGTTGGAAAAGTATAACACTCTATTTCCTTTTATTCTATTTTTGCAATATTTGCAAACTGTGAATTTATTGGTTTCGGTTCCAGAAACCTACTAGATTTTAATCATTTCGTTTTTCATCTTGTATTACAAATTTCATTAAATACTGCGTATAATGGTGTTATGAAGAAGTGAAATTTTGTAACACAAACAAAATGGTTATAGGTATAACTGCCAAATCATGTCGGCAAACCAGTTTAGAATTACGAGGAAAAGTCATTAAATAAGTCGCAAACTCCTGCGGGAAAGCTGAAAATAACACTGAGCTATTTTCCCTATCTGTCACTAGGTATCAGCACAATCCAGCTTTATGATACTCTAGTGCTGTGCGCGTACATAGACAGTGTTAAAATGGCGATCGTGATCGAAGAGTTTACTGTGGAAGAGCAGCATGTTGTTGTGCGTTGCTGAACAAAAGGAGTTCTTGCAAAAGATATTCACAAGGAAGTGTCTCCTGTTTATGGTGAAAGGTGTTTATTGCGTAGAGAGTCTATAACTGGGTCGAGAAATTCTCTCAAGGGCGCTCGAAAGTTTTCGCCTTGTTGAAATTGCCTTTATCTGGCAGGCATTGGACCATCGATAAAGCGATCGGATAAGTATATTAATGTAGATGGAGACTATTGAAAAATAAAACTTGTTTTTGGCTATTTCTCTAATTATTTTTATAATAGCTTTTTGCGACCTACTTACTGACTTTCCCTCGTACATACCTAGTTTATTCACGGAGAGCGACCTTAAAACATCGCGACCGCTGTGAGAAAATTGTGATACGTGATATTCGTTATATTATAGCAATTTTTGAGTGTAGCGCAATTATATCAAAAGAGAAATACGTGTAGTAACACGTATAAACGTCATTATTTACAACTTATAGCAGAAATCATTAAAAAGTATTATGCAGTGGTAAATGGATTAATTGTTCATACAAAAGCTGTTTTCCTAAATTTGCTAAACGAATTGAAGAATTTCATAGAGAGTATTCTGGCATCCCTCAAACCACCCCAGCCAATTTTCACACGTTGCGGAAATGACACTAACTAATTTTTACCTTTTTTTGTTCTGAACATTTTCAACGGGCGAAGGCTTTAGTTTTAGAGTTTAATCGTAAAGAAACAGCAGATACTTAAGAAACTCAGGTAAAAGTTACAAAATCGTTCACTTAAACCTATGTGGAGAAGCCTATTTCCTGGACTGGTTAGGATTACATGTTGAAGCAATTTATTGCAAATAATACGTTCCAGCAATTCTATGTGTTCCGAATTAAAATTTTAATAAGTAACATGTTCGCGATACTAACTGTATCCTGAAATAACAAGAAAATTTATCCTTAAACTTTCAAAAAGTCTATACATCTTTCTATCGACGGAATTTGGTAGATGCAGATGAAATGAAAAAAATGTGTCTAGTTATTGGGCTCAAGTTCTAACATATACTAGGAAAGCTTATCCTTCATTAAAATTAATTTATCTCCATCGTTAAAGTGGAGTTGTGAAAATTACAATTTAATTATTGTTCCTCGCTTTATGACTCTTGTTCAACTCAGGATACGACGTGTAGAATTTGAAATAAACGAAAACTTTGAAAGTAGAAGTGTATGAAAAATAACAAATTCAGCAGGGAGCAGTTAACATACGATTAACAAATAGCCGCAATATATTTCTGTCCACTCTTTCTAAACATTATGCTGTGCGATTTCGGGCTTTCTTGCTTCACAATTTCTATGGTTTCTCCTTTAATTCAAAATATCTTGGACTATATACTTCTCGACGCTAGCATATTTAGTTTGGTATCAAAAGAAAACAATTCAAATGAAATCGAGTTTCGCATTAACTATGTGCAAATTAAATTTAGATTTCTGACAAAATCGTCGTTTCAATAGACGTTTCTAAAAAAAGTAAGCTCAGTTGCAACAGTAATATTAACAGCAACAAAGTAGAATCGCTAAAGGATCGAGTTCGTTGCCACTGACCTATTTCAAGTTCGTTCAGCTAACATATACACGAGAGATACGCACTACCACATTTACAGAAACGAATGTGCATTTAATTTTAAATGTGTATATTTTGAGAACATCTTCGCCTAAAAATAGTCGATGTTGATTTTGAAAGAAACACAATTTTACGTTGGACGGAAAGGGAGTATAGTATCGGAGACACGTTTTCACGCGAAAGCTTTACGGCGGCGTGCTCCCTGGGCCAAGCATGATGTAGCATCCTGACATAGCTCACACGTTACAAAACATATGAGCTGTTTGATTCAGTTGGTCTTACTAGAACGAGCGGATATTTTCTGTTTTAAAATCGGTTCATAAATGACACAAAGATACGGATATATGGATATATTCATCTGGCTTGCATCTATGTATACGTAAGTTTACGTTTCTCAAACATTTTTACGCACTTGCTTTAAAATCAATTAGGAGAGTGCTGATGGGTTAATAATGTTTGGCATGGCAGAAATTCATAAATTCGTTCCCAAATTAATGCTTCATTGAGGGGTTATATTTATAATTCGTTCATGATTTTACGGTGTTCTCAATGTGGGGATTTGCCTACAAAATATTTTTTTTATTTATTTATTTGTTTATTTATTAATTAATGATTAATGATTAATGTAGTGA
Organism: Trypoxylus dichotomus; assembly: GCA_023509865.1. Taxonomy (NCBI): domain Eukaryota; kingdom Metazoa; phylum Arthropoda; class Insecta; order Coleoptera; family Scarabaeidae; genus Trypoxylus; species Trypoxylus dichotomus. Next base: position 36,477,403 of record CM042074.1, on the reverse strand, counting down.
AAGTTCAAAAAAAAAATAACTACGATCTGGATATGATCTTGAATACATCTCTCTTATGAGAGTTGTAAGATTTTGAACTTCATGAAATTGTTGCTTCTTCAGCAATACATTAATAAGTGAATAATTTATTGCTACAGGCGCAAATTCAAACTTGAGTACTTTTGTAGAAAATTTTGCTTGACACTTCAGTAATTATTTACTCTTGTTACCCCCAAATATTTCAAAAAACGTGTTAGTAAAACTTTTATTCAAGTGAGAATATCTAATTTCTGTTAATATGATATATATAAACTTCCTTTGTTTGACGTAGAAATGCATAACAAGTGGATAAGGTGTAACAAGATAGAAGCCATATACGCATCATTTTATAAACAACTTTTGCACTTTGTACGGAAAACTAAAGATGAAATGAAATACGGTTAAACTACACTACGGGTGACCTGTACATGAGATAGAGCTTCTAGTGTTTGCATTTTTAATGAGCAAACGAATAAATATTTTACTTATAATATAATAATATAATATATTACTACCAAGAATCGATAAAATTTTAACTGCTTTAAGTTAAATACAAAATAGCAACATTAATAAAACAAAGATGTCTATTAGTTACAATAAAAAATACTAGAAAGGTTCTTTGAGGTTTAATACTATTATAATTCTTGTCATTAATACTAACATGATGACAAAAGTAATGCTTTGATATTTAGGAGTTACTATCGATAATTGTGAAAATTTGTTATGTGGACTTACTTCTGTTCGATATAGTTTTATCTGTGTTGTTTAATACACTTACATACCACATTAACGGAAATAATAAAACCAACGCGGCTGATCCTTTTTTTTCCTTTTGTATAGTTGCATCTTCTCCTAAACGTTACAGACATTTCCACAGTCACTATGGATTGAAGATGACAAGTTGGACCAAAGTTCAGTCAATTACATATGACTTGAAGCCCTTGTGGTTAAATTTTAATCTCGTTTGGACAAATATTTAAGGAGCTAGTTAGTGGTTTCGATTTCATATATCAGATTCTAAACCACTGTGCACCGTAATAATAATATACGTTGTATTGAAAGAAACAAGTATTTTAATATATGGTCAAACATTCAAAGTTATTTGCAAAAGAAGTTTGCAAATCGAAGTATTTGCACACCTTATTTAATTAATAATTATCGTTCACTTCCATTATTTATTTCAATTCTAAAATTCACATTCTAGGGAATATTTTATTTCTGTCAACATAGATTTATCCGTAGCAGTTTGATAGTAACAAATCTAGAGATGCTAAGGCAGTCAGTTTGTGAGGACCTGGCTGGCTAGTGGTAGATATATGTGACAGATATGTACGAGATAGATGCCGTAAATTCTCGGCCCGATATTGAAAAAAGAAACTCAGAATAATATAAGAACTTTTATTTTTCAATGTAATCTCCTCTAACTTCTATACATTTATTACAACGATTAATTAATAATTCGATATCCTTGTGTAAAAGTAATCTGAAGTTTTTCCGTCAAAATGTTCTATAACAGCTGTTTGCAACTCACGGCAGTCCTTAAAACGACGTCTTCTGAGGTCTCTTTTAAAATTAGAAAACAAATCAAAATCACAAGGAGCCATATCCAGACTATGCGGTGGATGTGCCAATTCTTGAAAGCCAGATTCGAGGATGGCAGCTCGTGAAACGGCGGCAGTATGGGCTCTTGTTAATTGTCCACGACGTTTTGCACCAATACTTTTACTTAATCTATGCAATAGACACGCATAATGTGTGCCGTTCACAGTTGCATTGCGCTTTTTAGTCAATTAGCAAAATGCGCTTACAATCCCAGAATATTGTAGCCATCACCTTTTTCGTTGATTGAACGACTTTCGCTTTTCTGGGACGAGGTTCATCGGGTCGCCGCTATTCTATGAACTTCTTTGTCGATAGAGGATCGTAAAACACAACTATTGCTTCACCCTGTGTGACAATGCACGTCTCCACGCAGGTTTAAAAACGACCGTGCACATTCGACTCGACGTTCACATTGGAGAACAGAAAGAAGTCGTTGTATCCATCTTGCACTAATTTTATTCATACCCAAATGGTCATGGAGAATTCGGCGAATATTTGTTTCGGATATGTTTGTCATCACTGCTAATTGCTTCACTTTCAAACGGCGATCTTCTAACACTAAATCTTCAATAATTGAAATTTGTTGAGGTGTTATCACTTTAATTGGTCAACCCGACTGTTTAGCATCTTCCAGGGATTCTTGCCCCAAATGGAAACATTTTGACCACTTTTTACAGTATAATACCAAGGAGATAAATGACCGTAAACCCCGTCAAAACTTTTTTTTATATGATTAGGAGTATGCCCTTCTTTCGTTAAAAATTTGTTGACCGCGCGGTACTCAATTTTCATTACTTCAGACATTTTTATGCGCTGTCACGTTGGTTGGCTGGTTACTAAAAACTATTACTCTTCGAACCGTCATATTTATAGCGTAGACCTCGCGTATGTACATGCATGCCGTGACGGAGTTTGAACACGCTTGAACCTGTATAAGTACTTCAAGTCAAGAATTTATGGCGTCTACCTCGTATGTCCTACCAGAACATCCGCCATTACGTGTTTTTCAGCTTATCTGAAATTTAGTCTGCCTTTACTTGAGTTTCCGCATATTTCCATGACAAATGGAGGCACTCACATAGTTTATAACGGTTATAGGTCATTGGCGTTCTAAACACTGCAAAATGCCGTTTTATGCAAGCACATAAAGTATGAAGGTCTGAAGAGTGTTGCCACTATTAAAGATCTTGGCGTGCTGTTTGATTTCCATCCAAACTTTTCCGGGCGCATAAATTCCATTTGTGCTTTAGCGTCAAAAATGTTGGTTAGTATCGTGCGTAATTGCAATTTCTTCAGCGATTAGTTTGGAAGAAGCTCTACGTTGGCTTAGATGTCAGCAAGCTGAAATATGATTGACAAGTATGGTCACAGTGCTTGAAAAGGTGTGAAGATGATTTTTGAAGCGTTTGTCCTTCAAATAAACGGGAATTTATCCCGAACGTAGTATCGAGCACATATGGAATCCATTCCTTAAATCATTGTCGAGATATTCACGTGAACACTTTTCAGTGGATTCCTTTTACTGTGGGAAACATTTACGCACTACGTCCTCGCCGTTGAAGATGTTCGCCGTAGTTATAAATAAAGCATACCAACGAAATCCGATCACACCGCGCGCTATCAATCCGGAAACAGTTTATAGTAATATAATTAGAATTTAATGTATTTAAATTTATCTTAATTACAAAATTAGTAAAAGTGAGAACTGTTTGGATGTTTTGAAGTTATCTACTAGTAGATGTTCCTGAAAATTACATATTTTGAATAAAAAGATATTTCCACTTGGATGGTATATATGAAATAGTGGACTCAAGACGAGAATTTTCTGGCACTTTGCATATTATTGAAGCTCGGTATCTCTACGTGCTTATGTCAAGGGTATTAGAAACCTAGCTGCGAGCGCGCTATGCAGTTAATGCTTTGTACATAATGCTATGAATATTGCTGATGTAAGTAATCTCTGAAATTCATCCGAGTAGGAGAAGCTGTATCGTATATGTATTTTAAACATATTTCGTAAATGACACCTTATATCTCCGCGAGCTGAACAAGGATTATAGGATTTTCAGTTCAATGAGTTACTGCTAATAGCACAGAAGGATGTTCCGTGTCAAATCAGTGAGAGTCTACGTTTAATTTTTATGAAATCCTATAGATATTTGACAAGAAAGTTGACGTTTCAATTTTCGAATTCTCTACGGATCACACGCACTTGCTTCAATATTAGGGAAATCATTAAGAGTAATATTGATCCTGTTGATCACATTAAGGCAGTAAAGTAAGAGAGAAATTTTCAGTGTTTATTAACATAAATTCTTTTTAATTTCAATGACTTGAGTGTTCAGACATGCTTTGTTTTAATTCGATTATGAAAATGAGAAATAGCGCTGTCCGGAATACATCTGTATGTAACTGGATATTCGTTTCATAAATATTCTAACACTCATTACAGAAGCAACTCTTGCACTTTTATTGGATTATGAACGGTATAGATTCAACTGCAAATTTCCATTTTGTCGAATACGCTTTTAGTGCACTGTAATGGAAAAGGAAAGTAATTATCATCAGAGCAATAATTGTACCCTTATTAAATATCCATTGAAAGCATGAAAGCATTGACTTATAAAATAAGCAATAATTATCTAATTATAAAAGAAAGTGACTCATCAAAACGAGTACAGTCTTAAAATCGTTCAAATAACTTGTAGAATATCTGCCCGTTAATTATTATAAAATGTGTTGATGTTATATTTTTTAATGTCTTTGTTGAGGAATCGTGAGATTGGCAATGTCTTTTTGTAACTGCTATAATCAAGCTGTCTTTACCGTTTAATCTACAACTAAAAATTATGTCCCAATAACTGTTGTTACGTTTCTCAATAAAAAAGGATTGTTCGTTATAATTTCTTTATTAAGTGTAGTGGAGTACACACTTTGAGAGTGCTAAACCCCTTTCTGAAGGTTTATTAGATATATTGTTCTTATATTCTACCATAGTCAACTTTTTATCAATTTTTTCATTACACAATGTTTGTAACATTTGCTTTTAATACTTGTGTGAACTCCTCCTAGTTTGAAGAAGCTATGTTTTTTTACACGTTCTTAATAAAACCCTTAAATAAAACCCTTAAATACAATATTTATACTACATTTATAGGTAGTTCAATTCACTGAATACACTGCATGACGCGTTTACTCGCTTACTAACGAATTGAAACTGACTCTTTACTGTTAGTAAGTGAATACAAGTTAACTTGCTCCGGGCAAGTTGAAACTCTATATCGCTTATGATGTATGGATGGAGCTATGCCTTGTTCTCTTTAAAAATTGTAGTATGTGGTCAAGAAAAAACTCGGCTTGTCTTATCGGTAATTACAAAGTTATTTGAAAACCCTTGTAGTAAGAAACATTCTAAATATTTACCGATGACACCATGGTCATAGTTGCAAAACACAACAATAATACCGTAAATTAGAATGACTAAATAATTTGCTAGTAATTAATAAGGAGATACCTAAGAAGGGACATTGCCGGGATTTTTACGAAGTCTAAAATTTATACCTACTTCATGAAATACTAGTTGTACAAATACTTGATTACAATAATAATAGATACATTAAAATTTACATGAATGAAACATGTATGTGCAATATGATAAACTAGAAATACAATAATCGTTCGGTTGCATCCGAACAATACTATGCTTTGGCTATTTAGCTAAAATATTAAATACAGTAATTGTTTATTAAAACCACGGATGTTGTCGATGCGATCAACCATGGTTTGAAGCATCATCGCGTTGGCTTAAAACTTCTCGGTAAATATCTTATTTTGTTATAAGTGCCAACGTAGAAAAGATAAGTTAAAAGACTAATTTTCTATCAACGACGTTAAATCTTTTCAAAATAAAAATGGTTTTAAAATAACATACGAAGGCTCCGTTCGTGCCTGTAAACAGTCACGCTAGCTTTGGGGGACGGAGATGCCCAGAAGATGATGGCGTATCTCCCCCACTATAAATATTTGTCTCTTGCAACGTCATTATGCAATTTTCGGCTGAGTTGCAGATATGTAAACATGGCGAATTTACAATTGACTCTCCCGCCAAGCGCGAGTTGCGTAGTGTCCTTTCTTTCAAGCAAAAGGGAATAGGGCAGTTGAAATTCATCGAAGAATGAGCTGAGTATACGGCGAAAACTTTATGGCGGATGGTATTTTGCGTGAATGGTGTAGGATATTTAAAGAAGGCCGAGCCGATGTTCATGGTGGTTGCATCAGAAGGCATTGTTCAACGAGTTGACAAAATTGTTTGAGAAAAACGGAGGCGACTTCCATTTCTTTTGTGAGCTGAAAAAGTGGATAGGGGAATACAGAGAAACTTCAAAACAACGTCATTTCCATCTCTTCCGTGAACTGAAAAAGTGGCTAGGGGGGCAGAGCCTCCAGAGCACAGGAGAACTTCAAAACAACGTCGCGGATCATCTCATCTAACTGGCGGCAACATTCTATGTAGAGGGGATTGGAAGGCTCGTTCATAGATATGACAAATGCATCAATCTTCATGGTGACCATGTAGAAAATCATGTTGATACATAATTTTTGGTAATAAATTTATTTTGTTATTTACACTTCTTTTTCTGAGATAACGGAGGTTAAAAAAAACAGCCCTCGTACCTGCGGCTTCCTTAAAAGTAATGCCAAACATCCAGATTCCTTAATTTCTGTACAATATTTACAATTCAGATTTATCAAAACTATAGTACTTTGTATGTTGTATTACTTCTCTTTGTTAGTCAATTGCAAACTTATATCACAATCATTCCAAGCAATTCTATAAGATGAATAGTTTCGGGTATTCTTTTTTCCAACGTACAAATTATATAGATAACAGATACAGAATTTATCCCACAAAGAAAACTCATTAGAAAATGTAGATAGAATTAAAAATATTGAAGTAATAGAAAAGGAAATCCTAGTATCGTATCGATGTTTGCTTACTTTCTTTTAGTGTACCAATTCCAGAAACTATGGAGTATTTGGTTAACTTAAAACTGCGTGGGGGATGTAAAGATTGAGGAATACCGACTTCTGTATATCTCAAAATTGTTTTCAAATAGCCGAAAGATGGTTCGAATAGGTGGAAGCCAGGGTGATTATCGCTTTTCATTCATTTCATCGCTCTTACGACCCTATTCATGAGCAAATTTGAAACCAGCACGAAACAGGTAACCCAACATTTCCCGAGGATCTGGTTAATACGTAGATGATCTTTCTGCTGTGTTTGATACATTACGGGAGCGTCTAAGGTTTTCTAGCAGAACTTAATTAGAAATATACTACAATCAAGAAGTAAACAATCTGCATCCAATTGTAGATAACTTTGTTATAGGTAAAAATAATAAACTAAAGATATCATTATGAGCAACAAAAAATATTCACGATCAATTTCCTAATTAATAGAACTGTTAGGTTTCCATTAATCGATCGATCTACTTATATGTAAATGTTACCTTGATGTAATGACTTTGTTTATTGGTAATATCTACATACCTCCTCATGTTACCTGCGATGATTATGAAGTATTTTTTGAGTCCTTAGGTCTAGAACTTCTTAATAAACAATTATTGATATGTGGTGACTTCAATTGTCCAACTTTCAATTCTTCTAGTGGTATTGATCGAAAAACCTCTATACTTAATAATTTCATATCAACCTTGAACCTGAAGCAATTTAATAATATCTTGAACTGTAATGATAGAGTCCTTGATTTGGTTTTGTCTAACGTTCCATGGTTAATTACAGTATCTCATGATACTGATCCTTTTGTATCCGAGGATGTGTTTCATCCTGCATTGAGTATAACCCTTGACATAGCTAATACTAAATCTGCCAAAAACCTTCCATCTAACACAAATCTCAAATATAATTTTAAAAATGCCGATTTCCCGTCATTGTATGATAGTATTATGAATGTGGATTGGTCCTTTGTTGAAGCATTTTCTAATGTTGATCATGCTGTTTCTGCATTTGATGACCAGCTGTTTGGCACCTTAAGTCTTTTTGTTCCAAGATGAAGAAGTTCTCTAAGCAATTTTCCTCCGTGGTTTAATGTGGATATCAAGAGGAATCTGAAAACGAAGAATTACTATTACGCTAAGTGGAAAAGAACTGGGTCGGCTGTCTATAGAAGAGAGTTTTCACGATTAAGGTCCTTAATCAAAACACAAGTCAAAATAGCCTACAAAGAATACCACAAAAGGATTGAAAACGATATTGTTAGTGATCCAAAACTGTTTTGGAAATTTATGAATACTAAACGAAATTCCTCCAGAATTCCCGGGTATACCAATAGTATAACAGTATAGTATAACAATACAGTTCTTGACCAACCTTGTGCCTTCTGCAGGTCTTTGCCAGTGTGTTTTCAAATGGATATACCACTAACTTCTCCAATAACACTACTATATCCAATACGGAAATCAACAGCTGTTCTTTCAATATCGGTGCGGGATGTTTGTGCATGCTTTGAATAGACTCAAAACAACTTCTGTTTCTAGACATAATGATATTCCGAGCTTTCTCATGCATGATTGTGCTCCGGTGTTGTGCGATCCTCTTTGCTTTATTTTCAACTTGGCTATTCGCATTTCTACCTTTCCATCTTACTGGAAGGTTAGTAGGATAACACCAGTTTACAAGAAGGGCGATAAGGTGATATTCTTAACTACAGTCCAATTAGTATTTTCTCTAATTGTGCTAAAGTTATTGAGCAACTTCTGTATACTAGGTTGTACAACTGTGCTAAGCCATACCTCTCTATTAATCAGCATGGCTTTGTTAGTGTGTTACCAATTTAGTTGAACTCACTCAGTATGTCAGCGAAGCACCTGACAATCGTCAACAAGTAGATGTTATCTACACGGATTTTACCAAAGCATTCGACACAATTGACCATTACATCCTAATAGATAAACTATCTGCTATTGGTTTTTCTCCTAGCGTTATCACTCTAATTCAATCCTATCTTCACAACCGATCATGCTATGTCCATTACAACGGGTTTGTGTCACACACATTCATTGTTTCTAGCAGCGTACGTCAGGGCTCCAATTTGGGACCACTCCTCTTCAATATTTATATCAATGATCTTCTATCTACTATCATTAGATTGTAATGCTCTTGCATACGCTGACGATCTTAAAGTTTATAGCACAATTATTTCATCCTCTGATTTTTTAAGGTTACAGAGAAACGTTGGTGTGATTAATGATTGGTATTATATAAACAAAATTCAGCTAAACATTAATAAATCTGCAGTACTTACCTTTACTCGGTTATCCAACCCGCAAATATTTCACTATAACATCTCTAGCGCTTTCATCCCAAGAGTTGACGTTTTTAGGTATCTTGGAGTCTTATTTGATTCCCAACTCTCATTCTCTCCACATATAGACGCAATGACTTCTGCTGCATCTGGGTCGCTTGGATTCCTGTTCAGATCCTGCAAGAATGTTTATAACACCTGCGCCTTGAAGTCTGTCTACTACTCACTTGTCCGCTCGAAACTGGAATATGCTTCTATTGTTTGGTACCATGTTATCACTACCACCAATTATCAATTGAACGAGTCCAGAAGAGATATCTTAAATATCTTTCGTATAAATCTGATAGCATTTATCCTCCTCGTGATACTGATTATATCAATTTACTCTGTAGGCATGATTTCGAGTCGCTGTCGCGTCGCAAAGACGCAGCTAGCGCTAAATTTCTTATTAAATCGATTCCCCGTCTTTACTATCCCAGGTGGAGTTTAGCATTCCCCATTACAATCATAGATCTGTTGACACTTTTTTTATCCCCACGGCACAAACCAACATACTATTAAAAGCACCACTAACACATATGTCTAAAAACGCCAACGTCTTATACAGTGACACTTTTTTTCTTTCATGAGGATTTTTTTTATATACTCTTATACCATAGGGTAATAGTAATATTTAGTATTTTTGAGACATTAAATACATGTAACTTTGCAATTATTTACAATATGCATATATATTCGTTTTTTCTTTTTGTATTTTGCTATCATGAATATTAATTTTATTGTTTCCTGTAACTGGGTAGTGTACCTGTTGGAAATAAATTACTATTATTATTATTAAATAAGAGTAGGTACGAAGAGGATCTAAAGCACATTAATGATGTATTCTCTTCCACGAATCTTGATTGTAACTACCTCATTAATTTCAACAAAAGCATTAGGTAAAATAGTCGTAACGGATGTCGGGTTTCACCGTGTTATTAGGTTTTTCGTCGCTGACGTTTTTCCAAACAACTGCGGTTCATATCAAAGGTACACCTTTGAAAATGCGAACCGCAGTTATTCGCGAAACGTCAGGGCAAAAAAACCCAGCAACACGGTGGAACCCGACAACTGTTACGACTATGTCAAACGGCCGTGAAAGTCTGAGATACCATTAGGTAAAATATTCTTATAACAAAATATATACGTGCCTCTCGTGTCTGAAAACATCTTGAAAAACTTCTTAGTACTAAAGGTAAACCGGATATGCAGCGAAGGTTAATTGCATCTAATTGCAAAGCTTAATTGCATGGTTGTGGTCAAATTACAATTGACAAAGATATTTGTGCACTAAGTAACTTCGCAGTTCTCGCAATCATACGTCATTTAGTGACATACATATACATTGTAGATATCATTAAAATTAAATTAAACAAAGCTGACAGAGTACATTGGATGGTGAATAAACAATTTTGAAATATATAAATGAAAGCGTAATGCGACATAAACACTGTAAGTGAGCAAAGTCTATAAAATTCGATTTTTAAGCAAATAAATAAGATGACTTTGTAATCCTGGGTACTGTAGAATGCTCTTCTTATCCACACAAAAAATTTCGCCGCGTAAGATGGGGCCGCTTTACGAATTTTCTGTTTACTCTCGCATTTGGTTAAAACTTTTCCCTTTATGTGTTAAACCAACTTTCAGTGGGCAAAACCTAACTAAATAACAAGTAGTTAAATTTTGTGAATATCCGAAACGAAAACAACTGCCGCTTTTAGGAGTTAGAACTGCAGTAGAAGTGTGGGTATACGTCCGCAACCTGACAGAAAACCCTAAAAGTTACAAAGATCGTATTTTTGCCAAACCGGGAAGTTTTTATATTACACCGGTAAATTTTAACATTAAAAAAGAAAAATGCTTACATCAGAATAGAAAAAATATTCCTCACAAGAAGAATTTCTGTACAACGGCGGTGAAATTCCTACTTTAAGATATAAATTTCTTTCAGCTTAATAGAACCAGCGTTCTTAGCCAAAATGTTTCATACCGTAACGGAATTATAACTACACCATAACTTAAGATAATGTTAAATAAATGCAACACAGGACTTGAGGCAAGCAAAAATATCGCGATTACACGCTAAAGACTTTTAACATGCGTTGAATGAAGTTAGAGTAGGATAGTTGTCTATAAAATCAGCTGTTAAACGTTATGAAATATCACGTGAAACTCTTGAAAGAAAGGTGAAAGGCATTCACATCCGGAAGAAAACTATATTGTGAAAACAACTGTGTGCTGCTGATTGGGCTTCCCCATTTGGAAAAAAAATATATCGAGTAAAGTAATTACTTAAATCGCAGTGGATATCAATGAAGGTGCATCAAGGACGATATGACCAGCGACAGCCAGTATTATCGATTTATGAAAAGACATGACAAGCAACTCACGATAAACTATTTGAAGCCATTAACCGATTTAGAGCTGATGTGTACCATGTTATATTCGAAGAATACTTCAGAAATTTAGAATATGTCACCAGATTAATACGCCTTGATCAAACCAAGTATCTTGACGATCCGGAGTATCAAACATACAGAGAGAATAACAGATTTCAACACATGTATTGTACTCTGTTGTGGCGGATCAGGTATTCTTCTCCCGTCGTACATACTGTATAAGACAGAACACCTATGCCAAAGATAAAGACAAGGAGGTCGGGAGGGAACCTATATTTATAGCAAATGGGGATGATGTAGATAAAATTTTTTTGAGGATTGGTTTTGTGAAATACCCATTCCATGTTCTAAAAAAATAAATGGACCCATAGTCCTTGTTAGAAACAGCCTTTTAGGTCATATTTCAATACATATTGTTAAGGCATGCAATAATAACGACATTCGTTTTGTGTTATTACTCCCAAACAGCATATACCTAACACAAACTCCCGACGTATATTGCTTTTGTTATAAAAGGGATGCTTGCAGGTGGCTGCTAGAATTGTGGAAATAGATATCGTGGCTTTTTGTGGAAAGATATATGTGCAAGTTTATCTACATCTAATAAGTTAAGATTGTAGAGAAACATAAAGTCGGAATTCACAGCGATATGCCAATATACTATTGGATAGAAATGTTTTTTGAAAAAAAATTCTACACATTCTAGCATCCCAGACAAATTCTGCCTAAAACGAATTTGTGAAATTGTTCCAAGAAACAAAATAATAATATCAGTTATTGGCAATGATAATACCTTTTAGAGGATAATATAATGATAGTATGACATAATATAATAATAATAATGTAATATATACGATGCAGTAAAAATATATTAAAATTACGGAAAAGGTACAACTGAAATAAACTATCAAATTAAATAACAGCTCGACGATATTAAAAAGCAAGAACAAAGTGGAACGACAATATAAACCATATAAAGACGTCAACAACAAGGACCCATTGGCGCAGTGATAATTTAGATAATATATTTGTTTCATATTGCGGGATGCCAAAAAAGAAGGACATCGTACCGTATTAAGGTATTACAAAATTAATTTTGGAGAGAAAGAATGGACCATCATTAGTGTAATTAATCAGTTTAAATAGAAAATGACTGCTAAATTCCTTCCTGCAATCCGATAAAAATACAAAGCAATGTCTCATCAACAGACTCGCATAATCAATATCGCGTCTAAGATTTTATTAATTAATTAATATTGAGGAAAAAGAATTTTGGCGTATTTGATCTCTTTCAAGTAGTGCCTGTAGATGAAAATAGTGAAGATATCAGATTAACATTATTCGCTTGGCGTATTCTAATTTAGTACGGACAAGCGAATAATATAACTATTTTAGTAACTCAGGGTTCTTAAATAATCTGCAAATCGTATGGGAAATCCTAAGGATTTCATGGCAGAATTTCACATAGATACTATGTAGTCTACAAACGACAAATTTGAATCAAATAGCATGCCCAGGTTCCTTACAGATGAGTGCGTAAGAATAATAGTTTGACATCTAGAGTTGCTTACGACGGCGCACTTACCCAGATTCAAGTGAACTCCTCTCGGCGTACACCATCTGATAATAATATCCAGATTGCTCTGGAGAAATAGACAATCTGTCGGAGATGTTATTGTACTGTAGATCTTAAGATCATCTGCTTATACAAGTATATTGCCGTTCAGCTCCTGTAGCATGTCCAAATAAATATTGTACAAAACAAGGCCCAAATTAAATCTTTGCCACACACCAGAGGTAGCAGAAAATTTTAATGATTTGTAGCCATTATAGTGAACATAGCACGAAAGATCAGTTGAATACTAGAGGATTAATTTTGTTATACGTGGAGGGAAACCAGAATCACTTAGTTTATATATCCTAAATGAATGATGGATAGTGTTAAATGCTTTACTACAGTCAGTATATAATACATCCAGTTGTTCACGTCCATCACTAGATTCAGTACTATATTGCACCAATTCTGCAAGGTTTGTTGTAGTATATGTTACTAGTAGTTAGTAGTAGTTAGTAGTATGTTGCCGCATAGATAAGTAAGGTTCAACACTAGAGTAGATTCTCTGAGACTGAAGATGTTCAAACATTTTTGTAAATTTTGATAAAATATTTATTGTTTTATAATTTAGAAGGTTTGAGCGATTACCTTTCTTAGGGACGAACGTAGTTATAGTAATCTTTCAAGCGTCAGAAAAGGTAGAAGAGTTTACGACTAGCTAGAGGTTCACTTCATTTTCTTTATATGTTTCCGTTAATCGTTTACTTTTATATACTTAAAAACCAACAAATTAAAAAAAGGACAGAATTACTACTTCACGTAACTATTACCTAGCGTAGAGTTGCATTTAACGTGGAAATGAACGAGTGTTCCCACTTTTTTATCACATGCAATTGCCAGCGATCAAATACGGTAGTAATTTCGCACAAGTGCACAATCTTTGAAGACAATTGGTTGTAAATTCATCCGTATAAACAGCAGGTCGTTATTAAATATTAGAAGAGCCAATTACGTATGCGGTTAATTATTATTAGTTCACAGACAGAATGCATACTATTAAATTAATTGCACACTGCGACAATATGAATTTCTTGTAAAATGTAATGTTAACTACCAATTATTTCCAATCGATTCAATAATAACATGCTAATCTAGTACAGCGAAGATATCGGTATGGTAGCAGAAAACCGCGAAGTCAGTGAACCCATAAATAATTCTCCAATAACGTGCACTCATAAATCTCGTGCGGACTGAAAATATATGGACCATTCAAAAAAATCAAAACGAAGAAGCAGCTTTGAACTACATTAGTGCTTCATCTATATTTTTGTTACTGATCATTCAAACATCCTAGATTACAGTCCGGAGTTTGTCTAAAAATCGGATACAAACTTATTATAGTGTTTTATCAAGACTAAATCGCATTCTATTTGGAAAGGTTTGTATTTGGACAAACGTAAAGAAATGCAGGGATTTTTTTTCCTTCGCTTCGTGCAATGCATTGATGCCTACAGCAAATGAGAAACTAACAAAGGGCGACCGAGTGAACCTTCTATATGGAAATAGAATAGAACCTGAAACATTAAACTTTAATTTCGTATTTTAGACGTATAAATGCTGGTAACCTTCATTTATGTAGTAGAAAAATGAAAAGATGGAAATGTATATTTAGTTTCTAGACTTTTAAAACTTTTCAGGATTTCAATACTTTCACTAATTCTTGAATATTCAATTAATTCGTTAGTGAATTCCACATCCAGCTTCATTCTACTTTATATTATTAAAGAAGTTAACTGCGAAGAGGGATTCTGTATCCCTTCATTAAGCGTGTATATCTGAGGTTTATATCGATCCCTCAGGATTAACTTCCTTTTCACCGGTTGAAAAAACTCTCATAACCTTTCTGGTTTAGTAAATTGAAGTACGTCATGTTCAGAAATGTTTAAGAATGAGGCGCAATTGTAAAGCTGCTTAGTATATGAAATTATGTGAAAGCATTGTTGAACTTTCCCGCTAGTAATTTGGTGGATTTTCGTGTTCTTCCAGTTGTTTACATTCCACAAAGAAAAAAAATAAACAATGAGAAATATCCTAATTTAGGAGAACAATAATAAAATTGTGGAAAAACAATGGACGCAAAGAGAGTCATTATAGCGTAACAGTTTGAGTAATCATTACTGAATTCATAGTCTTAGAAAACGTAGCATACAATGTGATCATTATTTATACATATCCATTTAGAATTTTACTAAATTATTTACTTATGGCCGTGGGAAAAATCATTGAGATAAGAAATCTGAATATTTTTCAATTTTGTTTATTAGAAATATTCTCCTCCAGCTTCAGTACACCTACTTCAGCGATTCAGTAGTAATTCAAATGCGTGTTCTCATTTTCATTTTGTGGAATTACCTCTAGTGCTTGTATTGTAGCTGTTTGAATGATCGACATGTCTTTAAAAAATTCGCACGGGATCAGATCAGGCGAATAAGGCGGGTGGCCCAACACACAGACTTGAGTCAAAAATTGACGAACAATGAGTGAGGTTTGATGCGATGCATTATCGTACAATAGACACAAGATCACGTCATTCGGGTCGAATACTATAGATGATGGACATTAGATGCTTCAAAACTTCAAGGTAATATTTGTCAGTAATTGTTTGTCCAGTTGGAACGAATTCCCTCTTGACAATTCGTTTGTTAACGAAGAATCTAATTATTTTGGTTTTTGATGGAACTTTTCGTATTTTTTTTTTGGCTCGTACTGAAAGCACAATGTATTATCATCCGTAACAATTGATTTCAGAAAGTATGGATCACTTCTGGCGGCTGCAACAGCTTCTGTAGATTGATTGGCACGCACCAATTTCTGACCATTCGTTAGTGTGTGGAGTAAATTTTTAGACCTTTATTTTTCCCAAATTTTCTCTGCTGATATTTAAATCCTCTTCTATCATTTCCAAAGAAACAATACGATCATTTTCAATAATCTCTGGTGTCCTTGCTGAAACTGGCCTTCCTTCACGATTATCATCTTCTAACCTTTCTCTGTTTTCCAAAAAACGTTTATGTCGTACATTTGGTGTATTTTAACAATCATCGCTGTACACTTGCTGCATCAACCAGAACGTGTCTGATGCACTTTTACCAAGTTTTGCGCGAAATTTAATAAATGTCTTTGTTCCATATAAGTATTGCAACATTGACACAAAAACTGCAATGGAAGAAGTGTCATAACTTTTCTATTTATCGACCGTTTGAAGCAATGTTGCTATTATTGGAAAGATGAATGTCACAGATTTCAAACGTCAACCTGAACACATAAATGGCGCTACTAGTTATTCAGATATGGTTCAAGTTTCGGAACTTTTTTGTCGCACTGTGTACGATAACAAAATTTTATAAAATAAAGGACACAAACTTAATAAAAGAAGCAAAGCAAATAAGCAAGAGCACGTATGGCAATATGTAATGAAAATTGACATTTAGTCAATATGCGGAATATATTTTTGGTACAATTTTATCAAAGCTACAGCTTGGGACATACAATCAGACATAAAGCAGAGTACCATAGGATAGCCATAATGTGATAAAAATATGTCAACATATATAAACCGTTCAGAACATTTGATTTAAAGAAAACAATCATTTCATTTCTTAAATAACAGTATTTATTTTTGTTTCTTGCTAAATTTGTGCTTTCTAAGCTTTAAACGACGTTTGTTAAATCTTAGCTACTTACATTTTGATGCTACCATTTAGACAAAGAACTATCCGAAGTTGTCATTTAAAAGATTTTCGATGACTCATCGCATTATTGTCAGCAACTTCAATACTATTCGATTACACACATTAAGCTCTTTTCATATTTCTTTTCTTTCACACATTTTTCTGGTTTTGTCAACTAAGAGTTTGTGTTACTGTAGTCCCTGTTTGTACAATTCCTTCAACTGGGGGGTACTATATCTGCAAGTTGTATAAATACTTGATCAAAAGTATTTACAAACAATTCAACTTTGTTATCGAACCCTACGATTAAAGAAATATTGCCCAAAGTGTTATTTTCTAGAAATTTTCGCTTGTTACTAGTAGTGAAAAGACGTCTTTCAACAATTAATACATTAAAAGTCAAAGAGAAGTGGTCCTCGTTAAAAGCAAGTTTATACTTCTATGATCCGACAGATATGTGTCTTGCGAAATAATTCTACGCACTCAAATTATAGTTTGTGATTATGTTATATGTTTTAGTTTGAATAGAAGTAGTAACTCTTGCGCAGTCATAAACGGCATAAATTAATATATATAGCTCGACATTAGAATTATAAGTTTGCGAGATTGATTACTATCCATACCAAAATACATTCTTATCTTCCTCCTTAAATTATTTGTTCTGGATTTGCTGTATTTTAAGAAATACAGTATTGTGTATAAATACGTTATCAGTTGTATGCTATTCTTCAATATAATCTGTTATTAATGCATAGTATCCAAACACAATCCGTTAAAACGACAGAATAATTTGCATTTTATGATGATGTTTTAGCCTTGTCGGTAAATGGACCTTAAATGTTCATTTATACGCAAATGTGTTTTGTCAGTTTACTGAGAATTATTATGGTATATTATTGTTTTACAGAATTAGGTAAATTTAAAGTTAAAGCTCAAACCTCTGCGTGTTAATATGATCATTACACTTTTGTTGGTAAGTTTAGTTGTATTCAGGGAAAGTTCAATTCAAATTATTCATACAATGAAAGGGTAAATACCAAAAAGAAATTAATACAAGTACATAATTTAAAAAATTCAATTACAGTAAGACCCCGGAAATATTTATAAAAAATACACAAGGATGTTTCTTTATATGAACAAGACAAAAGTCAAAGGCAAATTGCCGAAGTGTGTTGTTCCCAAATTACACATGTACAAGATACTAAAATAGAAAGTCGAAACAGAAACAAAACAAGGACGTAAACAAAATTAAAGAATGGGAGGTACAATATCTACGGATTACTTCTCCAAGGCACCCTACATAGGGATTGTCCCAACTAGCACACGATTTGCAACAGGCATCGCAGCGCATCCGATTACAGTACGGCGACATTTGATTATGCAAAACCAAAAGAACCGAATTGCTACAAAAAAAATCGTCTTAGGCAAGAAGGTGCATACTATGAGTCGCTGAATCAAAGTTCGAGATTCTCGGCGATAAGAGGCACTAGTACATTAGAAGACGTATCGGTAAGGATTATAATCCAGCGTGCGTACAAACAACAGTAAAAACGGAGTGGAGGTTTCGTGCAAGTTTGGTGTTACATAATATCTACTGGGATAGACCCGCTCGTAAAAATAAACGATCGCTTGAATATAGAATAGTACTTACAAATCCTACAAGAACATGTGCTACCTGCAGGATTAGCAAGAATTTTTTAGGTAAAATTAACATATTGCTCGGAACGTAAACCGGTATCTTGGTGAACTGTAAGAACAAAATATTTGCACAACATATCATGTATTTCATATAACTAAAAAAAGTAAATACATTAAATAACTAAACGATTTATTATCTTTGAAGTTAATACTAAAATAAATACTAAAATTACAGATTTGTGCACAGTACTGAATACAATTTAGTTAATAATCCCTAAGTTTATCTTCGAATTGATATTTATCCTCTATCGAATGCCTGTTAATGTTGCAATATAGAACTTTCCTCATTATCTCTGATAAGTTTGGAAAGAATTTGCATTTTTTTGTTTATTTCTGCTGTTAACTCCATTTCAACTCGTGTAAAGAACGTTGCGTGATCATTCTTACTGGGATAAAATCTAATACATGAAAGTATTGTGCTATTTACGAAAACTTTCTGACCTTTGGATACTTTTAAGACGTTTTATTGAATAGTACGTCAGTAACGGAAGGCAGAATATCTTAAGCGTGATATTACAAAAGGACTAGAGTAAAATTTTGTAGCTGTGTATATGAAAATATTTTTTGAATCTTGTGTAAATTCGTTTAATCTGCGTATGTATTTTACAGCCTATTAAACAGAAACGTTACTGATTCTTAAAATATTAATAACAATGTTGATCGTTGTTACCTGGAATACGGAGTTTATGAACATTTATTGCTTTCGGTAAAATTAGTTATTTTCACAACCGCCCACTTACGCTTAATAATTACATACAACCTACGTCTTCTTTTGAGCAAATACTGAACTGTAACGTCAATGGCTTCTTTAATTTAATTCTGCTCTTGTAAACGATACACTTGATTAAATGTTATGCAACTTTTACGAATTAAAGAAGCCCTACAAGCTTTTACAAAATAATCTCCGCGATCCTAATTAACAGAACGCTTTTGACGTTTATTACATTTTCGAGATACCAAAATAGATTAAAAGAATCACAAAATCTATTAGTCTATGAAGTTCCATATTGCAATAAGGCTTTTGCTAATGTGCATTATTTTTGAGATTCGTTAACGAATCTCAAACCATTATTTCTGAAGTGAATTTACCCGATGTGTGTATTTGGTCTTTTGTAAAGTTTTCACTTAGCTCCAAACACGCGGATATTTTATTGATTTTTCTTTTTCTTTTCTCTTTTTATTTAGTAGCGTGTAGTGAATAAGTAATAGAAAAGGTAAGGAAAAGTGCTAAACGAAACCGAATTTACCATGTTTATAGGAAGTTGTTACGTCGAAGCTATGGGAATATATTATAAACGATAATCTTTTATATAACCTAAACCAGGTATGTTTCGAACTATATAGGACGACTCAAACGTAACATGCAAAATATGTACTATTTAACTATTAACACCATTAAACTTGATATTACCCAAGCGAAAATTGAATATTATTCGGCAAATAACTCATGAATTATATTTCTATAGTATTAACACGTGCAGATTAAGTTACGTAATTCGATCACTCTCCGTATCATTTCTTCATTCATACGTTTACGTTAATAATATGTACGCCACGGGTAATTCTTCAAATATACGGCAATGGTTTTCATAACCGCTTGAAGAATGTACACTACCGTCCGTATTAGTTCGTACACGCAAATAAATTAAAAAAAAGAAAACGAGAAAACCTGCACTCATTTTTCCAAAACATAAAGTTTTTATTGCATTTTACTAATAGTGATTAAAATTAAAGTATAAAAAAAGTATAAAAATAACTTATACTAACAAAAACTTCTTAAACATTCTGTTTTGCGCGAAGAAGAGGTTTCACAACCCGAGACATCCGCTCCATTAGTTTTTCAAGGATTCTATTTGGCATATTAGTCCATTCCTCTTGTGAAATGTTCCACAGGTGGCCTACGGAGCTAGGAGATACTTTTCGGACCCTCCTGTCCAACTCATCGCATAACAGCTCAATGGGGTTTAGATCGGGGGTTTGCGCCGGTCATGTCATTATTTGTAAAGAGCTATTACCTTGTTCTTCATTTAAGCAGTTCTTACATATCACTCCTGAGTGTTTGGGGTCATTGTCCTGCATGAATACAAAATTTTCGCCGATTAGACGTTGCCCCGATAGTATTTTCTTTAGCATTTTCTAATAACTCTCGTTTTGCAAAATACCTTCGTTTCGCTTCAAGTCTCCTGTACCGACGTGGGAAAAACAACCCTAAACAACCACAGAACTTCTTCCTTGCTTGACAGTTGGTACTACACAATCCTGCAACATTCTTTGGCCTTTCTCTCCTCTTACAAAAACGCGCCTTGATTGTCCGAAAACCTCAAACTTTGACTCATCTGTCTATAGCACCATTTTTCAATCATCCACTGTGCAATTTCTATGTGTTTCTGTCCACGGTGGAGGTTTTTGCTTGTTTCTCCGTCAAAGTAGGGGCGTTATTTTAGAAACCGGTCCTGAAGATTTGCAGCTTTTGAATCTTCTTTTCACTGTAGTAACAGAAATATTTCTTGCACGGTCGCGATTCATTTCGACGGTGATTTCTGGTGCTGTCAGTCTCCTATTTCGCTTGCTCAGCAATTTTATACGCTAAGCGTCGGTGTGAGTTGTTATTCTCTTACGACCTGAATGTGCCCGATCTCCTAAACTGCCCGTGCGTTGATGTCTCCGAATGATATTACTAACAGTCGATTTATTAACATGTATTTCTTTCGGAAATTTGACGCACTGAATAACCTACTTGATAAAAAGCAATAATTACAGAGCACTTTTCTAAACTTGTCTGTTTTCCTCTCGGCATTGTAATAACTAATCAGGTTCACAGAAAAAGATACGGTCTTAACACTAACGCAGCCACAATCAGGTTTATTTAGAAACTAAAGTATTTATCAATACACAACATATTTTCGTGTGGTCGGCTCCCATCCCAAAGAGTATTGTAAATTTGTTACCTGCAATATTGTCTCAAAAATAATCCTGATTGTGGCGATGAGGATTATTCTGAAAATTACTAAATTGAGTCATAAAATATAATAGGTTTTCAATCATTCTCTAATCGATATTTTTGGAAGTTTGCCTGTACAATTTGTAAACAATAAACTTCATAAAGGACCTAATATAAATTTAGTATCTCAGACTTTCACGGCCGTTTGTCATAGCCGTAACGGTTGTCGGGTTCCGCCGTGTCACTAAGTTTTTTGTCCCTGACGTTTCGCGAACAACTGCTGTTCGCATTTTCAAAGGTACTGCAGTTGTACGCGAAACGTGAGGGACAAAAACTTAGTTTCACGGCGGAACCCGACAATCGTTGCGACTATAAATTTTATTTATATATAAAAGCAATTATATTATATTTTAGTAGAGTTTACAATATTTTACTGAATGAATACTAATATGGACGGTAGTGTGTATACTGGCTGTTCCAGAAGTCCTTTTTATTTTGTTTTGTTCACCGCATGAAGGCAATCGTTGGGTGGAAGGTTGGGAATACGCCAATCGCTAGTCCCGTTCTTCGGAGCGTTTTACGAGAGCAGAGCATGCGTACTACGTGCGCGAGATTTATAAAAACTTTTCAGATTAGGTCCATTTTCACCTTAATGTCTATATAAACAAACAGAACTGCCGTCAATGGAGGTCAACAAATTCAGAACGGAAGCGGAAGGGGGCACTTCACTCGCCAAAAATTAGTGCTTGGGCTGCAATGTCGGCGCAAGGAATTATCGGCCCCTACTACTAAAGATGAGCGTAGAGTCGTACAATAACCGTAAATTTAGAGCGAGATGCGGAGATGATTAACAACTTTTTTACGCCAGCTTTAATCGGAACACTTGGTTCCAACAAGAGGGAGCGACGTTTCATACGTCTAACGTATCCTTACTAGTCAATTTTTTCCTGAAACACCCGGACGTGTAGCTCCAACTTACCCTAAATCAAAGACATACAGCAACACCCTTTATTCTCTGAATGAGTAAAAAGAAAATATTCGAAGAGAAATGGCGGTTATCACAGAGAATATGCATCGACCATTTCTCAAGAATTTTGCCTCACAATTAGAAGAATGCCAGCAAAATATCAGAACACATTTAGAAGACATAATTTTTAAGAAATAAATCCCTGTAGTTTAATAAAAAAAATAAACACTTATTAAACCTGGCCATTGTTTCACTATATTCTTTTTATTTAGAAATTGATTTTTGGAACACCTTGTATTTCAAGTTTAAATGCTCGACTGCAACTGAGAAGGAGAATTTAACAATACACTTGAATTTTAGGTTTTTCAGAAAACATGAAAAATTGCTCCAAAAATTACATGTTTTACATTAAATCCTATATCAACACAAAATGGATAAAAATTATAGCCACTTATGGTTCCAGGATACATATATTTATGTAGTCCTAGTCTGCAGATTTGAGGGTGCAAACAAACCACATTTCGTTTAGTACCATCTGTACATAATGCATTCTGAATGAAAAAGTATATTTAAATCTAATGCTCAAATATAGGTAAGTAAATTCTCATCTTTATTCTAAAAATTCAGAAGACATTTTATAAAAGTGAAACATTGAAAATTGGTAGCTTCGTCTCCGTTCAATCAATTGGGTTTCGCACTACTTGTTGAATCATTAGCGGAGCACGTCTACTTTAGCATCAGTGTTCAAAGATCTATTATTAACGTTATAGTACGTATATACATTGAAATATCTTTCACTGTCATGTTCATTCCTACTAGCTAGTAAACGATTATGAAGGTGTGCTGAACCAACTACAAAGGTGTTGCTATATTCATTGGAAAAATGTCACCTTTCCATTAGCTAGGTTTAGTATTTGTGGCTGAATTTTGTTCTCTAAAACAAAATTGTGATAACTTCTTACATATTACATGCAAACTACATGTGCTACATTTTGTAGCCTAAGAAATTCGAAGATGTTATCCAAGCATAAATGGATGAATATCATATACAGAAATGGTGTTGTTCAAATCTCTGAACCACCACGGCCCATTCTTATTCGATAAGGACCGTGACTAAAGGCTATATTTTATTATCTTGAGCATTTTCACAAAATAGGGTCTGCAGTACAATTTGATCCTCAATGGGCACCTACCATTGTCAATGACTCAGGCAATAGAAAATTTACACAATCCTTCGTTGCCGTTAATGGAGTTACTGCAAATAGTGAATGATGCATACTCATTGCAATGCGTTGCACGTGACGTAAATAATAAGCGTTATAGCAAAATTTGATGTTCAGATTCATATCTTCACAGATTAAAACAAATGTGTCTTTTTTCTTAAACTCGTTACCAAAAGACTCGGAAATTTTCAACAATGTTGCAAAGTTGTTTGCGTAGAATGTTGCCGCCAGTGAGTTGAGATGGTCCGTGGCGTTGTTTTGAAGTTTCTCGGTACTTTGATTTCGAAATGTCAGGAAATTCCATACTCGACTCACTGATGGTTAACCTCCGTTTTATTCAAACCATTTTGTCAACTCCTCGAGCAATGTCTTTTGATGCGACAGACTTGCCTCATTATCCCCCTTCCTCGTGAACACAAACTCGGCCTTCTTTAAGCTTACTACACCATTCACCCACAACACCATCCGCCATAAAGTTTTCGCAGTATATTTGGCTCATTTTTCGATGAATTTCAGCTGTACTATTTCCTTCTACTTGAAAAAATCGAATTACACTATGCAACTCGCACTTGGTGAGAAAATCATTTGTAGCAGCCATGTTTGCGTGTTTGCAACTCAGCTGAAAGTGACGTAATGACGTTGCAAGTGGCAGATATTATAGTGGGGGAGATGCGCAGTTACCCGTCTCCCACCACTTGCGCAACTGTTTGCAGGTACGAACGGAGGTTGAAAAATAAAACAGCCCTCGCATGTTACTCTAAAACATTTTTTATTATGGAAAGATTTAACAATTTTGGTAGAAAATTGGTTTTTAACTCAGCTTTTCTGCGTTGGATTTGATCTTTCGATACATTTTATTTTATGACGTTTATTTGGGTTAGACCAGTTACACAATACGCAGGAATTTAAAAAAAATATGGCAAATTCACAATTGATAAATTAAGTGTTTCCTGCTATCTTAGTTTATATAATTTCTGTATTCCTAATTGATAATTTTTCTGGAGTATCAACATTCCACCAATCCATAATATGATATTTTGCTAAAATATACTACTGTAAATATATAATATGGTTAAGTAAAGAACATTTAATTCACTGAAGTGTTAAACCCGGTTTATATACTGTGTTACTACTCTCTAACTATACTTTAGCTTTGGATAGGTGCCTTTCTCTTAATTTCTTTGGGATTACTTTTAAATTTACCGCAATTTGTATTTATTATTCAAGAATTACTGCTATTTGACAAGTGGAGACATTGCAGTTGATAAAAATGGAAAGGTATATGATTGAACCTCACGTGTGTCTTATTAAAATTTACATTAAATTTAATAAAAGTGATACAGAAGGTGTAAGAAGGTTCCGTACAGAATATGAAAACTAACTGTAAACTTTCTGTTAGATATTGAAAGAAAATATGCTAAGTATCCCATTTTATACTTTATACCACTTTAAAATTTAAAAGTAAAAATCTGTGTTTGAAAGTATGTCGGTGTGGCGCACATCATATTCGACAATGTATATTTTAGTACCACCAACCAGCCTCATTTATTTGTTTTTCATTTAAATAGCGTTTCTCACCGAGTATTGCAGCATATCCGTTTGCAGATTTAGATTGTTATATAATTTCTGGAAATAGAATTGGAACTCTAGAAATAGCAACCGCGAGAAGGCGGTTCTTTCATTGTTTTCTTTGCTATTTGGGAGATTAAAACCTATATTTTTATTTATATCTACAACGATATTTAAAATGGTGGCCGTGCGTATCCATTAATTTCACAACTTAGGTGATGAATATTATATAGAGATAAATATCTTTCTGGACTGAAAATTTTCCAGGCGAAATATATTTTATTTACCTTCACAAAGCTGTAAATGTGCTTGTGTTACCAACTACTAACCCATGTCATAATAATTTATGAACGGGATCTTACCGCATTTATAGCGTCTATTTATATTTACTATATGTGTACACGGTTAGTTAGTTATGTAAACATAAGGAAATTTATTTGACTTACAGAAAGTGACATAAAAGCCATTGATTAGTACGTAGTTGAAAATTAAACGATTTAACTTATTCTAATGAATTAAAAGCATGTTATTTGATGATTATTGTTATTTATTTGTAGCTATCATAAATTAGAATACATATAATAATATCACTGTTATG
Source organism: Trypoxylus dichotomus (assembly GCA_023509865.1). Classification (NCBI taxonomy): domain Eukaryota; kingdom Metazoa; phylum Arthropoda; class Insecta; order Coleoptera; family Scarabaeidae; genus Trypoxylus; species Trypoxylus dichotomus. The sequence continues at coordinate 36,451,739 of CM042074.1, read as the reverse complement.
TTTGCTTTCTATACAGAATGTCCACATTGCTTTTGTAATAATTGTCTCCCTTTTACTCTTTTAGCATTTGTTTCTTTCTGCGTTACAGTTTATTCCTTTCATTATATTATTTTTAAGTTGTTATTTACTCCGATTATTTTAAACTTCGTTACTATTCTCTTAATACTCTATTATTTGTTTTCTTGTGTCCTTCGTTTTGATGTACTTTCTATATTATGTTGTTGTTTATTTCATGCATTACCAGTCGATGTAAATTCAATGAACTTATGTTTACGGGGAGATCCAAAATACTTATTTTAAAAATATGCGGGAATTGTAACAACACACTTAAGTAGCAGTTGCAACGACACGATAATGAGATGGACGATATGTAAGCCTGTTGTGCATTGCGAGGGATTCACAAACACGTGGAGAATAAATATTCTTCAGTAAGTGTTTGATTTTTATTTCCTGGGAGTGTGTGTATATGACTTTGAGTTACTGTATGATTTGTTTTAGTGCAGCTAAACAAAACTTTGCAATAAAGTTAAGTACGTTCTCAGTTACTACGGAACGTTCAAATATTGAAAAGATTTTCTATTTAATAAGTAGTGTCATCCATTATAAATATTCCGAAAATAATGTGGATACCATGTTGTAAATTATCTATACGGTACTACATGACTATAAAAAATTGAATTGAGATATTACAATTTTCATAATATGAACGCAGGTGATTCTGTTAAATGTTTTGAAAGGTCAGTACAAAGTAACCTCTTGTATGCTTTTGAGGTTATTTGATCCATTAGGTTAGCAAAGCATTGTATGATACATGATGTAAATAACTGAAAACTATGCAAAGTACGTCACCAACTTAAAATTAACGAAGTATAACTAAATATTCATAACTTTCGTAAGTGTCTGCTTGTACGAGCTAAAAATGGATTTATGCGCTACAAAAATAGGATTTACAATGTAACACAGCAACTTCTGTGCATAAGCGCCTAGAAAATACTTTAAAAAGTTTATAATCCAATACAACTTCAATCACTTACATTATGCTAATAAATTTGGAGCAGTGCTAAACAACTTTATATTTAGATTTATATGGTGAGTTTTCCTGCGCATTCGAATTGTTTGTTCGATTGTATGCTTGTTTTATCGCAATTTGTAATAGCGTTTCAAGTGTAGATGATATAAAGCACATGCTTCTCATCTAATATATCTGCGCAATGAGTGTATGAAAAAATAAGGTAAATTTAGATTTTAATTTTGATTGAATTATTTTGCAAGTTAGTTTATGACAATGATGTACACACACTTAAAGTTTTACACCAGAATGTTAGAATTGAAACACAGCAATATTGTATTTTATTCTTTATAAATAATGATGGAATGTATGTGTTAAACGATCATTTGTTTATTATACCGCTGGCCAACATAAAGTATTAACAGCGAAAAGCGTTTACTTTCAAATTACTAGGAAACGGTTATGATTGCTATAGTGTATCTAATAGAAACTTACTTTTGTATCCTATGAAAGCAAAAAGATTCAGCTAATTTTAGCGTTCAAGTAGATTTTATCTTAAAGTAGCCTGTAAAATTATAATTATGCCTTAGCTTGTTATAAGCTATTTGAATAACATGACAAATGTCAAAATCACAAAGCGAAAATTTTTAACTGAATGAAATATGTTTATTGTCCGTCAATCTTACGCCTATTTCGAAAATAAGATTCAGCCATGAATGATTTGTGTTGTATAGTAAAAATTGTTTTGAATCAATTTTAAATCACAATCAGTTTTAACAAGTTCCTATCAACTCGGCATCTATCACAATTGACAACTAATGTATTTGAAAATAGTGCAAGTTATGACAAAAGTTTTTATTGGAATGAACTACTGAAGGTAAAGTTTATTTGAATGCTTTGTATGTTAGACCCTGTAGAGACTACATATACCTGTTTTAAGCAATTGTACACTTGTGCATGTAGTGAATCTTACACGAACTCAACTAAGTAACAGTTGTACTGATTATCTTTTTAATTCCTTCTGATGTTTATGAATTACAATAAATTTTACTGTATTACTTTATTAGTTTTAATTCCAACAAATTTATATCATTAGCACCAGCACTCCCGTCCTACAGTTCAGTGGGCGATAAAAACATCCTATTGTACATAAATTATCATAATATATAAAGATCTTGTTGATAGTTTTGTTCTTTCTTCCATTCTTTGTTTTCATTTTAAGGTTTAAGGTTAATTTTGTAAATGAATATTCTTCATTTAATTAGCTATCTGTAGTTTCACATATCATCTTGTGATTGGGTTTGCATCTGTTGGACAATAAGATCTATATATTTATATAATTTTTTGTGAATGAAGTATCAACAGGAAAGTAAAAAAATGCTGACATGGATCTTCAAAGAATTCATCTCGATATTTAACGAAATTAGAAAATTTAGATAAAATATGGTTAAGATCACCTAAAATCTCATTATCACATGAGCAGCAAGGGCTATCAAGAACACTAATCTTATTGAGATGTGTAGGGGAGCATGCATGAGGACTTTAAACGAGACACCGTAGAAGTAAAGTATCTGGTAATACTGCACTTATGGATGTAATCAACGCATAATGTATTTTAGATTTCTGGGTAAGCTTATGCCAGTCAGTAGCCCATTGCTCCTTATTCTGAACCCTAAAGCACCTTAGCTAGAATGTCCGAAACAGGAACCGGTGAAAAGCGTATATCCATAACTGGAGTTTTAGAATTCATATCAGCTATGTCATTGTTAACTATATTAAAATAAGCTTTACACCATATAACTTAACTTGCACATTCATTTCTTGTAAACCATATAGCTAGTCAAAACTATTGGTGATAATGATGAACATTTCTTATTGCCCCAAAGGAAAGAGTCGCATACAGATAATTCCGGAGATTTGGCCAACCAAACAATATCTCCTTTTATATATATATATGTGTATATATATACATAATGTATTTTAGAAAGAGTTTCTCTTAAAGTAGTTAAAGGGCATAAGAGCAGTATGGCTCGTGGCACCATCAGGCTGGAACGTTGTAATATTTGGAAATTGAATCAATTTTTACCTCAAAAATATTGTGATCATGGTAAACCGCTCTCTAATAACAGTTATGGTGTGATTTTCCAATCGTCTTGAAAAAAGTGATTCGATGTGTTATATAACGAAACTACGCACCACACTGTGACCTTTGGACTATGTAACGATTTCTCATGCAATTCAAGTATGTTTTAAGTACTCCAATATTGACGGTTTTGGTTACATATCTATTCAAATGAAAACGGGCCCAAACATAAACATACGGTGGATTAACTTCTCGTCATCTTTCAAGCCCTCCATCATTTCTTCACAAAAATTGATGCAAGCGATCAAATGAGCATCTTTTAATTTCTGGATGGTTTGAATTTTATAGGAGCGAAAATTTAAGTTCTTATGTAAGACTCGACAGATTATTCATTGATATTCTATGCTAAGGCATGTTTACTCACAGAACGGTTTGGACCGCGTGCTATGGCAGTTCGAATTCTTCCTTGTTGACTAAATAGCAGTAAATAACGAACTTCAACACTCTAGCACAAACGTCAACGGAATAACGAAGCTTTCAAATTTTCCCGTTTCACAAAGGGACTCTATACATATATTTGTAATTATGCCTGCTTCAAAACGGCTTGAACAAATCTCGTAAACTAGTTAACACTACGTATCAATCTATGTTTATTATTTAAATTATAATCATTTTAGATTTCTGTAAAATTTCTCTAAAACATGGCATCCTTATGCTAAATAAAAATATCAAATCTGTTAAAAGATTTATATGCAGTCGTCACTTCTGGGTGCATTCCAACATACCGGTGTAGACGCGAATCCCTCAAACTCTGCTATTCTATAAAATTTGGTACATTTACGTCTCATAGTAAATACAAAATCTAGTGTTGTTTATGTTGTATACATTCATAACTCATCGATTTAGTTCATCGCATACTCTTGGCAGCCTGTCGGTGTTTATTCAAGCCACAAAATTCTGGAAAACATTCATGTTTATAAGTTATTCGCCGTCACTGGAGATATTAAATTAGTAAAGTTGAATTCGCGATAAGCGATTATATCTTTTTTAAGTATAGAATGGAGATGCAGAGTGCAAATTAAATTAATTTCGGTACTCTGTTTGACCCTCAAATTAACATTTTTACGTTCAATATCTTTTCTGCCAAAAAATGCGTAATCTACTTTTCTATGCATGTTTTGATACAAACACAACCTTCATTTCTCTTCAGTTTTATTTTTGGCGACTTTGAACCTGAAATATGTTTCCCTGTTTATGCATTATTCAATGTAAAATAATTGCAATTTAAATAACGGAGTATAAACATGACATACTTATGTATGTTATACACAATACAAACTGCAATATATTATATTCCACTGTTCTACAAATTATAGCAGCAGATTCAATTTTCTTCGTGTGTTGTTTACTTTTTCTAATACCTTAGATTTTCACATATTTCGATTAAGCTTTTTATAGATAGATAAAAAGACAATAATGGTATGTGATAAGTACTTTTCTATTAAAGCGATTTACACTTGGTAAACGAGAATAGTCGACAAGAACAGTTGAATGACATGAAAAAAAAATGTAATTATAAATAATCACCTTTCCAAAATACTTAAAGGAATACCTATTTCTGTTTTCGTCATTTTGGAGGAATGGTACGCATAGATTAGATACTAAGGGTCTAAACCAGCGAAATGGTTGATGATAAAAAAATTGATACATGCATAAGCATAATAATAAATGGCGCTGTGAAGTTTCCGTAATTAGTGTATGCCTTGTTATATACGCTGACGATATTTCAATTCTAATTAAGTCTAAAGAATATGTACAAACAACAGAGCGAACAGTAAATGCACTCTTATATACATTATATAAATAGTTTTCAGAAAATAAGATGAGTATGAACCTGACACGCGAGACAGATATAATAAACCCCCGCCTAAATGAAGAACCATTATCTGTAACGAGATGTTTATAGGGATGACAATAGACTCTATGTTATTATCATAGTGAAATATATGCTTTTTGTGGATTAAGATCTGAAGTCTCAATAGTATGTTTGATATCATTCCATTATGCTGACATTTACTCTAAGATTCAGTATGTAATCTGATATCTCAAGGAATGCAGCAGGTTCTAGAGTCTCAAATGACAGTTTTGAGATGTGCTGCTGCGGCTCATTTCGCCGATTCATGTATAGTATATATAGATTAGAAGCCGTGTACCGCATATCTAAAATCCTGGCAGCTATACCCACAAGTGCAATGTCCCACAATTATGAAACTCATATACAGTGGTCAATAGTACGAAACTAGTTAACTGAAATATTTAACTTAAGTATAAAGTTATTTAATTATCTGTCTGGACCAATAAAAATGCTGCAGTCTTGTTGTAGACTTTGGTTTCGTCTGAAATAATTTTCATTCTAGTCATTAGCAAAATACTTGGTCTTGTGTAGCTCGTAAGTTTGTGTGAGATATAAATTCATTTTTATATTATATTACTGCATCACTGCCGCGTGATACAATAATATACTAGAGACTACTTGGTCGAAAACTATTTGGTTCAATGCTTGTATTCTTTCCATAATGTTTCTTTGGTATTGTTTTTTTCAGAGGTAATCTAGAACTGCCTTTGAAAAGCATACTGTATATGGTATATTACTATGAAGAGGAAAAAAATACATCTTTCACAACCTGCTTAACGTACCAGAAGAAAAATTGAACTGAAGTGAAGAAAATAACTAAAATACAATATTCAAATTCTGTAAAAAAATAACTGAAGAAAGTGCAACTAAAAATTAAGTGACGATTGCGACAAGAGATTCCGAGAAAAAGATAATTTTCCTTCTTCGTAATATAATTTCTGAAGTACATGGAATTTTGTAAATTCAGGAGCAACCAAAAAAAACCCTCCTGATACCAAAGGATAATTGATATAATCGAACTTACATTTCTTGTAATAAGCGCGATATTCTTACTGTTCGTGTTATGTAGAATACCTGTAGACACTCAAAAATATCACGTAAAGTTCCAAATGCTCATCATCATTTCTTTACGTGAGGTTTAGGGAACGTTTTTTGCGAGCCGACTAAAATATTTGATGGGCCAGCGTTTGGAACATACTGATCTAAACCATTGTAAAACCGATATTTAATAATATTAGACGTTATTTAATTGTCTATATTTTATATCGTCACACTTTACACAATATCGAACAGATAAATTGTTATGGAAAAGGGAATATTGTAACAGAATTCATTTTATTTTTGCAGATCTCGGCAATCAAACCGTTTCGATAATGCTCAATGGTGAAGAATCCGAGCTCAGCTTCGTAAATATCGCAAACTCGAAGGTAAGGTAACCGGTATCTCTATCTTTTACATATTTTATATCAGGCTTGATTTTACATGCACCCTAAGGACCGATTTTATCGTGGTTGTAGACAATCGTTTGCTTTAGCTCGCACGTAAATAACAATTTCAAAGTTGAAATGTAAGAGTCAACTCGATTGAAGGCTAAAATGGTTGGCAAATATTTAAAATATACTAACAATGTGTTAGCATACTGGCGAATGCTTCCTTTCAAAGTTCATAAGTTTAGAGTACGTACGTGAGCACATACCGGAAAGGAATGAATTTACTTAGGGTATGTGAACAATGGCAATACACGCAGTTATCACATTAAGACAGATTATTAGACAGTTGTGTAATTGTTTGCAGTTTATATTGATATATATATAAGTGACATCACATCAATATGTTCATCTTTATTTAACTTCCTTCGGTTTGTGGCATCTATTCTTTCTCTAGCACCCTAATTAATTTTTTTTCGATTGCTGTATATGCATACACTATCGACCATAAGCTTGGAAGCAAGAAATTCCGATAAAATAATACAACTGATAGACATATCGTGAAAAAGTTCCCATCATAAATTACTGTATGCAAACATAAAATCGTTACATGTAATCCATAGAGTCCAAACGCTTAGGTACAAATTTCACCCGAATACATTTTATTGCTATTGTTTGACGGGGATAGGGTATGGATACATGTAGTAATCATATGTAAGTGCATGTGGTAGAGGTATTAATCCTTAGTGTCTTATCGCTTTCCTGTGTGGAATTTTTTGAAATCAATGCGCAATTGTATTAATTTGGTTGAGCGTCAAAATCCCGAAACGCAAACAGTTGACTGTAGAACAACGTAGTAAGATTTGTACTCTTCGCGACGAAGGATACACCGAGAGAGAAATTGCTCTACAGTTAGGGATTTCAGCGAAAGGTGTACATTACACATTGACTCTGGAGAAGAGAGACTGGACAAAATCTTGATAAAAGACTAAGTGGGCGGCCACGGGTGACTTCTGGAGCTTAAGATAGATCTATAGTAACGACTTCGAAACGAGATCGACGTCTAACGACACCGCATATCGCCACGCGCATTGATAGACAAAGACGAACACATGTTTCTGTTATCACCGTCAAGAGGCGATTATTGGCAGCAGGTTTACTGGGATGCATCGGCCGCAAAGAAACCGTTTTTAAAACGCGTGCATAAAGAGAAATGATTGACATCGGCATGAGAATATGGAAACTGATCACTGGATGATTGAAACGCAGTCTTATGGGTGAGTCCAAATTTCAGTTATTTGGTACGCGTGTTTGTTCATCGATTACCAGGGAAGAGTGAGTGAGGCTTCCCTAGTGCCATCCGTCAAACACGGAGGTAGTAGTGTTATGGTTTGGAGTTGTTTTGCTGGAAGAACTGCGGGTGATTTAGTAAAAATTACTGGTACAATGCGGGAAGAAGAGTATTTTTATATTTTGCAAAATCACGCTACTCCGCGTGGAAGCCGTCTTGTTGGTGAGCCGTTTGTATTCCAGCGAGACAATGACCTCAAACATAAGGCTCAAATCTGTAAAAACTATTTAGGAGAGAAAGCACCAAGAAATGAACTAAAATTAATGGTTTAGGCTCCTCAAACTTCGGATTTATCTTGGAGCTCTTATGGGATGAACTTGATCGAGGGCTAGACAGCGACAACCTCAGATCACCCATGGGAAAATCTACAGAACGTATTACAACAAATTGACGCAGACTGTCTCGATAAATAGCTTCGAAGGATGCCTAAAATGCGGGTACCAAACCCAAAGGAGGTCATATCGACGAAAATAAATTACGAGCTAAATAATGGATAAATATTATTATGCTTGAATTATTTTACTTTTATTTGACGAGAGTCGCTTATGTTGTATAAATTCATTAATAATCACAATAAGTTGAAACTATTGACCTATTGAACTGTTTGACAAGCTGAATGCCTTGAATCTGTTTCTCCACGGTAACAATGTGCATATTTTGAAACTTTTGGAGAAGATTCCGGCGATTAGAAAAAAGTTGCAGCTGTGGATAAGAAAAATCAATGACGTTGGCGGTGAAATTTTTCCTGAATTGCACTAATACAGAGTCTTTGTTTTATAAAACTCTCTTGCCATATTCAAGGAACACCTTTCAAAACTGATTTACTGGTTTGCAATGCACTTTAAGGAAGACAACGTTGAGAAATTTGTGTAAATTCACGATCTTTTCCGTGCTCTACCACGATTCATTTCACAGGAGGAAAAGAGTGTAATTGAATTCTCTCACACCTAAAAACAGAATTTGCTCCTTTTGATTCAGTGGACTTTTGGATATCAATAAATATTCGATTCTGAGTTCAAAAGCTGTAAGGATACTCACTTCTTTTAGAGCAATCTATTTATGCGAAACTGGATTTTCAGCTGTGGCTGTAATAGAAAACAAATATCGTTCAAAAATCGATGTGGAGCGAGAAATGAAACTAGCAATGCCAAGCCTGATTCCGCATTTTGTAGAAATACCTGCCGATCCGCAAGCTCACAAGTTACATTAACTTACTTGTCGTTGAAGGTTTTTACCATTTATTTCGTATTTTTTGTATTTTCATATTTTATTTTAATGGTTCTTGCGATTCAATTGTGAAGTTTAAGAATTATTTGCTTTTTTGTGCCTGGTTTATGTCATTGTACACATATTTTGAGAAAAACATCGGGAGAAAATACTCAACCTGTAACTGTGCTGCAGACTTAAAGTTTGGGAACTCCTTACTGATTCAATACGTATTGCTGTGAAAGAGCTACGATTGTTAAGCAATAGTTTTATTAAGGACGTTAAACCCGCATATCACTAGTATCGGCTGAAGCAATGTGTACAACCCGATGGGAATTGGTTTCATTGCGAAACACACTCCCGACGTACTTTAGCAGTCAGAAAACTGTTAAAGGTGTTATAAAATTTGTAGAGTGCTACAACACATACACAATTTTACCAGCCAATTTCTGCAGATAGACGCTTACTTTCACCATTATTTTTTGTACTAAATAAATCTAAGAGTACGTTTAGATGTCTGAAAAACACTTCAAATCGTCTCAAAAGCTGGCTAATAAATGTTTAATTTTTTGAATAGACATTGTGTTGCTGAATTTGTACCAAACGATAAAACTATAAACATTTTAAATATGCAAAGTAAAACAGTAATTGTACAACCTCTAGATGTGTTTGGCTTTAGACTTTGGAAAAATTTATGAAAACATTTTTTGCTACAGTGATTCTTATGTATCAGACAAATAGTATTATTCAGCCGCGATCTTTAACCTACAATCAGTTTTCTGTAATCAAGATTTTGTTTAGCGCAAGATATTGAACCTACGCCCTTGCGTAGTGTCTAAACAAATCTGCTATTGCGTGTTATTTATATCAAGGTACTTCTTCAGTCCCTAAGGTTTCAGCGAAATCTGAATTTTAGGGTTGTCGGTGTTCCCTTGTTAGTGAAATTTCAACAGTTCCACATAAACTGTTGAATAGAATATCTCAATTTATATACTAAATCACGAAATCGTACACTACGGCACTGGAACATTGAAACAGTTCACCACCACCTTGAATTCAGCTATTCCAAAAATCCAGCTATTGAACTAGAGTTAAATATGCAAAATATATTGTCCACATACCTGATCCAAAGTCGTGGAAAATAAGTCACAGCTTTATTGACTCGATTGAAATAATCATTGTGTAAGATGACCACAGTATTATGTTACCTTTGCCTGATTTGAAATAAAAACAATTTTTATCTTCCACTCCTTTAGCAACATTTTGGTCTTTGAGTTGTTATCGTAAAAAGCGCTGATCGTATTTTCTATATCAACTATAATTTTTCAACTGCGGACTCCATATTCCATTTCAAGTATTTGTTTAATAAGTTGATTTCTTTCTTGGTAAAAAACTCGTTCCTAACTAATTTATATGAAATATTAATTTTGACAGTTTTTGGTTTACTTACAAAATTTGGATAAGTTCAGATCCATTGAAAATATTCGAAAATGCAAAAAGTGTTTAGTTAATTTTAATTGCAAACTATGTTTCTAATTCTAATTGACTAATTCTCAAATACTGATACCTGAATTTAGCCAACATTTTTTAGCCGAAAGAATTACTCTATTGGACATGCTTGAAGTAATCTTACGTTTAATTTGAATTAAATTTGGAAAATCATCGAATTTTCTACAATTTCTTAGAAATTTAATATTACATTAATTAACCTAATCTTACTTCTTACCTTAAAGAAACGGTTAAAGAAAGTAGGCCGGAAAACTATTGATTTAGTCGATGGTTTCAAAACAATTTTCAAATAAATATTTATTTGATTAGTTGCGTCAATTTACAGCGCATTAAGAATATGTGCAATAAAACGTCACGTGATATTTATGTTGAAACCTATCACCATCCGCAGAAAACTAATGTTTGATATGCTATTGGTCCGATTATTTATAATTGACATTTTCGCCACGATCTTGTGATAATATTCTATGGGAATTTCTTTTATGATGTTAAGAAACTCAATTTATAAGGTCAAAATACGTAAGCTTTAACTCTGGCTTACCGACGGGATTAAATGAACTTTTTTTTGATTGTAGAATTCTTCTTTGTTTCAATGAAGTTTGCGTAAACAAAGCAGTCCCAAGCGCCTTTTATATCTACGACCCACTTTAGCACAAAATTTATCTGAACGCTTATTATAACATGAGCAAACTAATACTTTTCACACCAAACATCATTTAGTGATTCGATCTTTTACCAAAGCATTTACCTTTTATGCGAAATATTTTGTCGTTTTTATAATCTGAAAATGGTCTGTTAATGGCGTGATATGTAATTAAACTTACCTAGTTAATAGTAGGAAACAACTTTTAATATATTTTTTCTTTTACAGGAAATCGATAGAACAAATCCACCAGATGCTTTTGTGGTCGTGTATTCCGTGGTAGATAAGGCGAGTTTCTCGAAGGCGAAGACTGAGTTGATTACATTAGAGAACGCTGATCTGTTAAGATCTAGGACTGTAATACTCGCAGGAAATAAAATCGATTTAGCTAGAAGTCGTGCAGTGTCAACGCAAGGTAAATTCATTTTTGTTATTGTTAATGATATGGCTATTGGAAAGGATCTGCACCTTCGTAATATGATTTCAATTACTTCTGGGAAATTTCGTAGTTTTTGTTGTTATTGTATATACACTGTCGTCCACATTAGCTCGGACACCCAGTAAAATGTGAGAGAATGATTAAAAACCTACTATATTTTATGACCCAAATATAGTAATTTTTAGAATAATCCTGATCGCTACAAATAGGACTATTCTTGAGACAATATTGGAGGTAATAAATTTACAATACTTTTTGGGGTAAGACCCCCCGAAAGTGTATTGCATATTGATAAATTCTTTAGTTTCTAAATAAACCTGATTGTGGGTGTTAGTGTTAAGAGCGCATGTTTTTGTGTGAACCTGATTAAAATGCCGAGAGGAAAACCGACAAGTTTAGAAAAGCGCTCTGCAGTTGTTGCTTTTCATCAAGAAGGTTATTCAGTGTGTCAAAATTCCGAAAAAATTCATGATAATTAATCAACTGTTAGTGATATCATTCGGAGACATCAACGCACGGGCAGTTTAAGAGATCGGGCACGTTCAGGTCGTAAGAGAATAACAACTCACGCTAACGACGAGCGTATAAAGTTGCTGAACAAACGAAATAGGAGACTCACAGTACCAGAAGTCGTCGAAGAAATCTGTTACTATAGTGAAAAAGAAGATTAAAAGCTGCAAATCTTCACGGCCACATTGTAAAAAAAAACCTACTTCGACGGGAAAACATGCAAAAACGGCTACAGTGGGTAGAAACACATAGGACAGTGGATAATTGGAAAAGGGTGCTATGCAGTGATACGTCAAAGCTTGAGGTGTTCGGACAATCAAGTCGCGTTTTTGTAAGAAGAGCGAAAAGCCAAAGAATGTTGCAGGATTGTGTAGTGTCAACTGTCAAGCAAGAAAGAAGTTCTGTGCTTGTTTGGGGTTGTTTTCCTTTGCTGGTACAGGTGACTTAAAGCGAATTGAAGGTATTTTGCGAAAAGAGAGTTATTTAGAAATACTGCAACAAAATGCAATATCATCGGGGCAACGTCTAATCGCCGAAAATTTTGTATTTATGCAGGACAATATGCAAAAATTTCTTAAATGAAGAGCAAGATAATGGCACTTTGCAAATAACGACATTGCCACCGTAAAGCCCCGATCTAAACCCCATCGAGCTGTTATGGGATGAATTAGACAGGAGGGTCCGAAAAGTATGCCCTATCTCAGTAGGCCACCTGTGAAATAAGAGGAATGGATTAATATGCCAAATAGAGTTCTTAAAATACTAGTGAAGCGGATGCCTGGGATTGTGAAGTCTGTTCTTCGCACAAAAGGGAGTTTCTTTGATGAACGGAATGTTTAAGAAGTTTTTGTTTATTTTTCGTTAGAATTACTTTTTTTATTTTCGTACTTAATTACCCGCTATTAACAAAATGCAATAAAAAGTTTAAGTTTTGGAAAAATGAGATTGAATATGTTCCCGTTTTTTTTTAAATTTATTTGCGTCTCCGAACTAATATGGACGGTAGTGTACGTATTATTAAGCTTTCTTCCAAACGTAAATCCAAGAGATGAGTTCAATCCCTCGCTAAAGTTGTGCATGCATGTGTAATATTAACTTGCATTTAGAGTAGTGGTATACCTAAATAAAATTGATACGGCATGTTTAGGCCAGCCCATCAACCGAACAGTTTATTAAGTGCATAACTAGGAGTTCCTAAATTTATTTGGTATTAATTTTCGAAAATATTCAAAATGTAGTCACCATTATTTCTCTATTTCGTTTTAACTTCCTACTTAATTAGTCTTACATTAGTTGAGAAAAGGAACGTGCTAGAAGGAAAAGCTGATTCAGATTTTATTATATAATATATATATAATATTTCCACTAACATTGCACATAAACAAGTGCACATGTTTCACCACCATTTCATATATGATTTCATTTATTAATTAGAGAAATTAATATCCGTACGAAATGGAACGTATCTGAATCGACCTTTAGGCAGATACACAGGGTTAGAGAAAAGATCCAGAACGGTCGAATAACTTTGTTGCTTGAGATTTTTTTTTTGAAATTTGGTGTGTCTACACAGTATACAGTAAAAAAATAACATTTTCTCACTTCCATTTGACAATAAATGCTTCCTTTTTTTTTAATGACACATCCAGTATATTGTCACAGTTGTAACGGTTGTCGGGTTCCTCAGTGTCATTAAGTTTTCTGTCCCTAACGTTTCGTGAACAATTGCGGTTCGAATTTTCAAAGGTGCTAGCTTCATGCACATTATTGCTGTCTTAAGTATGTTCCTTCCCAACCGCTAAACCGTTGCGCGCGTGTGCAGCGAACGCCAATAGCGTGTACGGATGTGCGCAGTACTGTTGTCCATCACACTGCGCGCAACCTTTCTTTTCTTAGAAAAAGGGGTTGTAAAAAAAGTATGGTGATTCTATTAACCTTATCTAAAGCCCCCAAAAAAATTGTAATTAAAAAATTACATCATAAATAATATTTATAAAATACAACTATTATGAATTTTCTTCTATATTTATGCTTTACCATCGTAAATATTTCAAATATTAACAACATTTTAATAATTGCTAACATATTTTAATTAAATACTCTTTAATTTAACTTAATATTTCGAAAAAGAATCTTAAACTATGTTTTGCTTACTTTATTGTATGAAGTATATATTGACATATTTTTTTGTAACGTAATTGCTATGTACTTGGTATAATATAATCGAAAAATTAACTGTTAGCCTTTGATCACGTATTACGATACGAACTTTTATTACTCTTAACGTGCATAGTAAAATAGGTGACGTAGTTGTAATAAAATAATTATTTTTAGAGTATAATAAAATTCAATACCGAACATCCCGAGCCGTTATTGTATAATTTCTGTTTTATATCGAAAGTTGTATACTTAACAATCTGGCTAGATGAAACATTTTCCGTGTGAGTTTAGAGACTATACCAATAAAACAATTCTAATTTCTCTGGGATGTGTAGTAATGTACAACATACGTGATTGTAGTAACCTATTCATATAACATGTTTACATGTAAAGCCATTGGAAAATTTCCAATTTAATTGTTTTGGGATATAAGAAGTATGTCACCGTATTTGTTTGCCTTGAACCAGATTTGTCGACGGACTCGAAAAGGAATATGTAAACCTGCAGAAACGGGTGCCCGCTCATTAGCGGCGATGATATATTTCGAAGGCGGTCGGACATACCCGAAGTCGGAATTCATACGCGTATGATTAGTATGTGCATCAATGCCGTATCAGATTGATGATGGTGAATCTACGGCGCACAGGAAGGTCAAATACTCGAAAAGCGGGAAAGTGCAATATCTAGAGACCAGATAGTCCTATCGAACTGCCGTTGGTCTCATTCGATTCAGAATAAGTAAATACATTAAAATATTAAATTAAACAATGAATTAGTTTAATATACGATTTATTAATATAAGAAATAGTATCCTTAAAGACTAATACTGAGTGATTTTAAATGTTTGAGGACAGTTTAAATTTCGCGCCTTGCTAAATTTTTGTCACGTTGGCGATTTGGTTTTGAATTCGTAACCAGTAGCGTAGCAAATAGATTTTGGATGGGTGATAAAATATTGACAACAGATCTTCAAAAAATCAATTTCATATTGATTTTCTAAGCAAAATGGAAAATAACACTGATAAACAGTAGCTCTAAGAAGAACAGATTACAAGTAAAAATGAAGCAAATAATAACGAATAAAGTGAATATAAATAACGAACAATAAATAACGTGCCGCACAGGCAGTTGACAGGACCGATACTCACAATGGCCACTCTTAACATGTCAAATCCCCTAGAATCCACCGCGCGAAATTTAAACTGTCCTCAAACATATAAAATCACTCTGTATGATAAAGTAGGAATTATTCTTACAATAATAAAGTGTTACTAATCCCTAATTGGAATAGTTTATATAGGAAAAAATTGCAATTTAAAGGGATTGTGTAATACAATGCACTTTAATGCAATGTAATGTAGTGTGATGTAATATAGTGTAATACAATGTAATGTAATATTGTGGAATGTTGTATAATGTTTGCTGTGTTTCAAATTTTGATTTGCTATTATCTTTTGTTTCGATAACATAAAATACTTCATAAGGAAATTAAGAGATATTCTAAGTTATAAAATTTTAGGCAATGATGATTCACAAAACTGTGGTGATGGTAAGCCACTGTGATAAGTTAAAAAATAATGTGCTCGGTGTTTTGTATGAGAAAAACGAGTTTTACTTACTCGAATAATAAAGATATTTCAAAAACTTCATAAATGATACGAGAAGTTCAATAAATCGATAAAAACTAACCATTAAACATAAAATACGAAAGTTAATATCAACACATTGTACCCCGCAATAATGTTAAGCTGAAACTATTTTTTTTAAATGAATTATAGACTGTAGTATACTGCAAGTTTCAAAATCGAATTCCCACAAGAATTCCGAAAAATTATAATACGACAGATTGATGGGACATCCTGTATAGTTTTTTATATAATACGTAGTTATAAACATCGTAACACCAATGGAAGATATGTTTCTTTTGAAATAAGTTCGATGACGTTAAAACATTGAAACTATTTGCACAGATTCCGAATTTTCGCTTAGATCCCCGTTAAATGACGAGAATTTATAAATAGGCAAACATAGGCAGCTGATACTTTACGATTGTTTGCACTAATGCATTCTGATTCTAATTTAATCGATGCCGATTTAAAGCAAGGTGAAGCTTTCTTTTTAATCAAATTATATGTAGTATTTATAGCGCAAATTGGTTGACTCACTTGTTATATGTTTTGGGGTTGTGTCTAGATGTTCATACCTAATTGATATTCACTATTTTTAGACTAGAAATCGGTGTATTTCTTAAGAAAATATTAATTCCGCCATTGTCCCGTTGTGCGGCGTCCTTTCTTATGTTCAACGAGTGTTAATAGATTCCTTAACAGATTTCCGACATTAGTATATGGCGAACGTGGCTTAAAGCTGTTTTATATTACAATAAATTTTTACACATTATTAAACCTTGTATATTAAATTTAAATCCGCAAGAAGCCCAAGAATTAGAAGTTAGCGGCAGGTTTCAGATATTGCAATCCATACTCAAATAGAGTAAATTTCCGAAAATTATACATTACATGAAGTGCTAAATATAGTAGATGGCTCTAAAGCCACGTTAGGACATCTAACAAATAATACAGGAAGATTAGCAATCGATTAATTCTGTGCGGTTACAAATAAGAATCTAAACTTTCAAACTATAGTGCGTATAAACGAGAGTTTAACTGAAACCACGAGTGCCAATATAATGCGAACGACATTTTCAAATTCGCGAACACCATCAGACGCACAACGCTCCTTCTCTAAATAGGTACACCAACATATTTTCACATTCCCTTAGGGTTATGACTAAATCAGCACTGAAAGGCATGTTAATGATACAATACTACAGCGAATTTTTACGTCACTCTACATTAACAACACAATCAAACTAAAATAGTAATTGCAATCATTGTGTAGTAAATAATCACATTAATTATTGACAGTAACCGAGCCATACGCTACTGCTAAAGCACTCGCTTCTGCTACTAAATGATTGATATGACTAAAATATATTTATGTTCCATCACTAGTAAATATTTTGATTAACCATACTAAGTGTTTAAAGACATAACAAATGAATTTAATAACACAGCTTTAAAGTATTATTAATTTGTTATGTTTTCATCAAAGTTATAGTGGATCAAGATCAAACGTAGAGTTAGAAGTTTACATAGATTTTTGATTCTTATTTCGAGTCAAGTACGTTATCAGGCAATATATCTCTAGCACGTCGCAGTGTTAACTTTGGATAATAGATGTAGACCAGTGACCTTTTGGACTCCGTCCAAATCAAGATAAATGGCTATTCAAATTAAAACTGCAACTTTTTACAAAAAAAAAAACAATCTTCTTTAAGCGGGAATCTTCCTTTTTTATATCACAAGATGAGTATACTTAAAATATGTCTTCTTGTTTTACAGATGGTAAATGTTTAGCCTGCACGTATCGAGCAAAATTCATAGAGATATCAGTCGGGATAAATCATAACGTAGACGAGCTTTTGGTAGGTATACTCACGCAAATAAGGTTAAAAAGTTCGCAAATCGAAGATAGGGACCATCCGCATCATCAACAATGGTATGAAAGTAGAGGAGTCGTCAAGGTGAGCATGAAAGCTAGGCAGATGTTCACGTGGCTCTTCGGGAAAGAGGATTCCAAGTTTAAAAATTGCGAAAATCTACATATACTGTAGCATTAAGATAACAATTTTTTATATTTTATACCTATCATGTAAGACAATGTAGTAAGTGGATTGGTAAGGAAATGAGTATCCATGTTTGACTGATACTTTTTTAAGAAATTATACAATGCTATTTATACCAATTGAAGTGACTAAAATGAAACAAAATATAAATATTCTTCATTTTAAAACAAATTTTCAAATATTCCTCCATTGACTTCCAAACAGTAGCTTAAACGATGATAAAAACTAGTAATAACAGAATTTAGTGTATTGGCTGTAATTGTTCCAGAAACTTCAACTATTCTATTCTTGAGCTGATTTAAGTATTCAATTTTTCCATTGTAAACATGTATCTTTAAATAACCCCAATAAAAAAAGTCAATTGGTGCCAAATCCGGTGACGGCAGAGGATAATCTATTTCTCCAGCGCGTCGTATCTAACATTGAGAAAACGTTGTATTTAAATATTGACGGACATCTGCAGAATAATGAGCAGGGGCACCATCGTGTTGCTACCATAATTGGTGAGGACAGTTTAAAGCATTTAAAGCTGGAAATATTCCTGTTTGCAGTAACACTGGCCACATATTTACTTTTTGGAGGGTATTGTGTTTTAGTTTTATTAAAAAAATTAAAATTTCTTCTGTTCTAATATCAAGTGTTTTATCGATTATCTTCACCTGTAACAGAAAATGTTGCTTCATCCGTAAATACATTTTTTTCAATAAATCAAAGTTATTTGGTGATAGAAATACGACGTTCACAGAAAAAAATCCTCTTCTCAATGTCACCGTATCTATGTTCTTGATGATTTTCAAATCTGATATGTTTCACTTTTCAAGTCTAAATACTACGTTTCTACGTGCATCAATTCTTGCAGTATTGGTCTTTTTCGTTTACGATGACTTAATGCTACACACCCTTCTCTTTTAAATTTCGAAACTAACCTTGATATAGTTGACGAATTTAGCACTAGCCTTTCTGGGTACATATTGTGAAACACTTCAGTTGCTGCTTACAAACTTAATCCTGAAAGGTATCATGTCACTAGATGAGTTTTTTCTACCTTTGTGTACATGCTTTAAGATTAATATTACATTAACGCATGATATACCAAAATACAGCTATCAAATTATATTGACATGCTGCATTTTATGTGGGAAGTAAGCACACTCTGGTTCCTATGAAAATAAAAAACCTATAAATGTTTGTATATTGCATTTGAAGTGAAATTTACGGTTAATAATATCTGTTGAAAATTGGCGTTGTATGGTGTTTTCAACAAAAACGGTTCTAGAGATTAGCTGAAGCTTGTAGATCATTAACAGCAATGCACGCGAACTACAAACATTAAATTAATTTTTACAATTCGTTTTTATCGGTATCCGCGTTTTATAATAAATCGATCGATTTGAAACATATTATTTGGATAAGTTAACATTTTACGCACTAGGTCACAAAATTAACGCCAAATTTTATAAATTTAACAATATTCTCAAATCGACTAAGCGAACAACAATTTTTTTTGTTTACTACAAACAAAATGGTAAATGGTTAATGAGGCGCATATTTCATTAATAAAATGTACTTTCATTATTTTTTTGAATGAACAAGAATGTTGAATACATGGCTTTTGTTGAATTTTATGTCATGTAAAAGTTTTTACGTTTTAATTTGGCAAATACGTAAATAATTTTGTATATGTAGGCCAAATCGATACTTCACAATATTAAAACATTTATTATAACTGAAGTACCAGTAAATTTTGCTGGTGTATATTGGAGGGAGTTTTATAAATCAAACCAATCATTTTAAATAATTGTGTCAGCGTGTCTATATATTTCGTTTCGAGATGCTCCTCAAATACTCGACATTTCGATATTAGGCATCGGTACAAGTAATACGGAAAAATGGCGATTCTCCAAAATATCGATTTTGTAGATATAGGTACTTCGTTTCGGGAATTATCATTTCATTTTTCTTGTTCTTGCTGTTACGCCTTTCACTGACTATCAAAACAGGGTACATATCAAACATTTACTCAACACTTTAAAATAAATAAAACAAAAATACCTACAAAAACATCCTATGGTTTCCTACTACTACATGTAAAGCAGTACGAGCTGAGTTTATCTTGTTTTACGCTTTTGTCTCCATCTTAATTGATCTTCCGTTATTTTAGGTGTCATTAGTTCTATTTATAAGTTTTCTCTATATGTGCCTTTCTTCATTCTATCTCTTTAGTTTTAATTATTATGCGTCTTCAAAACCGAACATCTATGACAGCTAAGCGTATCTTGCGTTGTACCAATAGGATATGAAGTTTCTTTACTATGTATATGCATGATTGTAAGTCTAACATTTATTTAAATACTTCTGCTTTGATTCCTTGTAGTGTTTCGTTTTCTCCTAAAGATGTAGTCTTGATGATATACATATTCCCTATTGTTCCTATCCTATCGTTTATTTCTTTATTTTTCCAGTATTTCTATTGCAGATCCTAAATATTTCAAACTTTAATTGTTCTCCTTGTAATCTAGTATCATGATTTTCAGTTGCTCTCGGTACTACAATCATTTTGTCTTCGCTATGCTGGTGTTCATATCTATTTTCTTATGTTCTCTTTCCAACAGTTTTAATTATAATGCTACTACTTTATTTTCTATTTCCATATACGATTTTTTCCAGAAAATTAAATCGTCCTTTAACAACCAAAAAACATTTCATCGACATTTCGATGGCTTCTAAGTGGATAATCAACTCTGTAAAAGCAATAAATTACAGACATTAAAACAACATGCTCTAAGATAATAAGCGAGTTGTGTCTATTGGCCAGGCATACACCGCACATTCTTTTTATATGTATAGGGTGACTTAAGTGTTCGTTTTATTTCCCAAAAAATAATCTAAATAATTTATTTTTATTAATACTGTTTAGATTATCGAAATTTTTATCGGATTTTTAGGAGCACCTGGTTAGCAAAAATATATATATTCGTGTACTTTAATGTTGCCTACAATATTGATTTTTCATTTTAGTCACTTTTACCTATTTCTTATAGGCTAGTATGTATTTGTTAGATATTAGGACGTTGAAATCTTTTTGAAGTAAATATAAGTATTATAGAGCTTCAATTTGCGCTCTCTTCAGTAAATAAAGGCGTTTAGTACTTTTCTAATGTTAATTCCTACGTCTTGTTAAATAAAAAAAATGATTAGTTTTAAATGGCCTAAATTCTGCAAGATAACTACTGGAGCAATAAATCTAAACATATAAGTTCGACTCTTTAGTAAATATGTTCGTACATGATGAATTACAAGTTCCTAAAATAGACCGTATATATTTTAAATTGATCGATTTCGTTGAATACACGTTTCACTAAGGACCACTCACGTTTTTAAGAGAAATCAATATGTAATACCGTATGTATATACATAACATAATTAATTACATATACATTAACACTCGAGTAGTATTCTATATCCTGTCTATTAATATTGAGTTTAGCGGTACTTTTTCTTTCTTAGTTGCTAGAATTCTCGACTAATTGTACATACATTATAGAAATAAGCGTTATTTTTGAAACTGACATGTTTACATTTTAGTAGTCGATTTGATGTTTAATCATTAAATGTAATATATACATACATGTTTGCATGTATCTGTGTACTTTCTAAAGATGACCAACTAAAATACTATGGATTTAATATATCGGTAAACTATTTATGTATACATAGTTAGAACTATATCGTACTATTTTTTAAATTTTCTATTTTACCTTCCGAATTTCAACAAAGGATGATCGCACAAGTTTCCTTGGAATCTTCTTCCTCAACATTGTGTAAATACGTGTGAAGTAGATTAAAGACAACATACTATTACATGTATGAAGATCATTCTTTGTTTTGATTTCTTCCTGACAATAATTGTAATAATAATTGTATAAAATACAAAAATATATTAGTAAGGAATTGCAATTTTAATTACTATGTATTTCGTACAAACGTCCAACGGGATCAAAGGAATTAAAACACTGATGGTTAAAGTGCTTTAATATGACGAGTATCTGTACATTTCTCGTGAATGTATATATACAATTAACCTAATCAGTCTAAGTCATACCTAAATCTGGATAGAATTCACTTATCACTATATCTAGAAGGTTATACACTAACTGAAAAACAATGGAATAATGAATGTTTTGAATATATTACAATTCAATATAATGCAAACCTGTTTATTGTATAATGGATTTTGTAAAATTTCGAGCAAATTTTTCATACCATTTTTGAAATTTTCACCTGTAAGCAGAGCTAACCAATGGGGTAATCCATTTTGAAGACTGGTGAATGCATTTGCTTTTCGTTCTTCTAACATTTCTGGAGTAGGAGACATATGTTTTTCGAAAATAATATCTACAAAATTATAAAGTTTAACAATTTACAATTTTAATTCTATCTTTCTTAAATTAATTTATGATTTAATTGAGTACGCTAATGCCTTTGTATACAGGACGTCAACATTATTCAGTTATTAAGAAAAATAAATCACTACTGTTGAAATACAAGTCATTTAAGGAAATATATTTTCACACTCATCATAAGAGAAGATCCCTGCGCCACAAATTGCCGCGTCTAGTAACGCCACACATTTGTAAAGTTACTAGTCAGAATACTTTAAAAGATAAAGATAGAAATATAGAACGTATGTCATACGTTCGTAACATATCGGTAAGACAGATGTTCTATTAACCCACTGTATCAACAATGTAAAGATAGAGCTACAACAAAAATGAGATTTCAATGCCAACAACATGCAGCCCGTAAGCAGCCGCAATTTGATTAACATTGTCTTCCTCGTTTCCTGAATATTTTGTTTGAAATTACAACAAAATTCATATCACCTCATTTACTGTAATATAAATTACCCATTTTTTTTCTTAATTGATAAATATCTAATGTTATACTCTGTCCACTCTTTATTTTTGCAAGCAAAGATTAGATGCCTACGTATATTTTAATGCTGCATAGAAATTAAAGTTGAAAATGACATTAACCTTGTAGTTTGACACTTAGTTATGTACGCGTCATAACATTTTTGAAATACTGTCGGAAATACGATATCTAATATTACCCTGAAGTACTGATTTCATTCATACATTGATTTGTTGATAATGTAGGGCTCTTCTCTTATAATTCTGACAGTACGTACGATTCGTTTATTTTAGGCGTTATTAATAACCATAGCGTTATACTCTAAAGCTGCTGCTAATTCGCATTATTGCGTTATACCCCAAATCACATTCGACAGGTGGTAAAGAGATTAATAGTGCACATTGTTATTGATAATACTGTCTTACATCTGAATACAACTACGTCTAATACTCTTGTATAAATCTGACACTTTGAAAGTATTTTTCAACTATTAAAAAAAAGGAAAATAAAAACCTTAACACTAGAGGCTAGTTCGAATAGGGGAAACAGATTAATCGTGCCTGGTTCAACACGCTTAGGAGAAAAAATATCGTCAACAATTTTGCGTCAAAGTTCTCGTATTGTCTAATGAATTTTTATTTATCAATAAAGATGATGCACAATACTTACAATTTGTATAATTAGTTAGGAAATTTAACATTTCATTATTGGTATAACATGAATAACGCTGACACCCTGTAGACAGTTCGTGTAAAATCATTGGCATACTTCTAGATATTTTTTTAGAGCGTTTTTCTCCAAAATGACTTACTTCAAAATTACATAGTATTAAGCTCATCCACTTCAGCAATAAATATTGATATCCGGTGTCATTGGAAATATTCAAATATTAAGTTCTATTAAACTTTAAAGTAGTGATATTAAGCATTTTTTGTCACAAATACAAACTAAATTACGTAAAAATTATAATTTCTATCGATGTATTTTGTAAGTAAATCATACAGTTAATATGTAGTGAAAATCGAAGGACTTAAACGTAAGTATGTGTCTGAAAAGACTATTACAATTTCCAGAATAATATACAGCCTTGGCCATTGTATTAGGCACCCTTCACTTTTATAGGTTGGAACCAAATAGTAAGAAATAGAATAAAACTACAACAACAAAAAAGTATATAACAATAATTTATTTATAAAATATTGGAATTCTTAATATTTAGTGCTTCGTTCACCTGCTTTTATAACAGCATGGGCTCTCATTGGCATACTTGCATACGAAAACTATGCGCTCTAGTAGTTTACTAGATAGATGTTTGGATGTTTTTGTACGATATCGTGTAGCTATCCTCGCTATAATGCGATCTTCTTTTGCCGCTGTAAGGCATTTCGGTCGCGTTTTTGTCGATTTGTTAACAACCACTACTTTCATATTACTGCAGCGTGGTACAAACCGCACATCGCGAACATTTCATTGCTCTCGCTATAGCGGCTAAAGTCTTACTTTGTGACTTATATAGGACTATTTGACCGCGTTCTACTTCGATTAGTTCTCGAATTTTTGGCATTGTTTCACTATTTTAAGTTTAAACATAGAAAATGAAAATATCAAATACAAAATATCATGGTTATAAGCTTGCAATACGCTATTATCGCGTTGACAATAGAATGGTATATAAAATCGAAATATAAAAGTCCCACGAAAATTAAGTATAAATTGGGGGTTTATTTTCTTGGAAATATAATAGTACTTATAATATTGCGATTTTACGAGGGTATCTAATACAATTGGCCAAGGCTGTACAGCCGACCCAGATTATGTGTTTACTATTAGGATCTCGTAAACAGTAATACATAACGAATTGGTTAAATAAGATAAAATCTCCATCATATGAAGACCTTCTAAACAAGTAAATACTGTAGTGAAAACACAAAAAAATCGATAATCTAGATTTTGTTATAGAATGCATTTCACTATGCATTTTTTGGTTTTTATTGTTCTAATTACAAATACTAGGTGACTGATCGTATCAGAAAGAGTATAATTTGCTGATTTCAATAACGTATACTACATTGAGTTTAATTATAGGAAAAACAAAACTTATAATATAAGAATAATTCGTGCATCTTTTATTTTCTTTGTTATTCCACAACAAAAATTAGTAAGAAGTAACTAAAACAACAATTCTACATAACAAATTACACCAAGTGTTCAAAAATTCGTCCATTGTTATTGAAATATATTTGACACTATCCTAATGTCGATTTAATAACTTTTTGTAAATTATGTCTATTCATTTGACGAAATTTTTCACAGTTCTTCCACATTAAAAAGGTGTGTTTTATATACATTATTTTCTATGCAACTAAAAAAAAATTCATTGAGATTAAGTCTGAGAAACGCGCAGGGCATAACATGTGATTTCGATTGCCTATTCACCGATTGCTAAATCTATTATTTCAGTAACTTATAGTAACACAAACATTGTTTCAACATGTCCCTATCCTCTTTGAATGTACTATAACACGTTGAACTAAATTCAAACAGCGTTTCTCTGCTAAATTATTATTAAACGTTATAGGCCAAATATTTTTCTATTAACAATGCGTTATACCGTATTTGTGAAACCCTCCTGATCTTTCTCGAGCACTATGAAAAACATAAAAACATTGGGGTCCTTTATCGCTCAAAAGTGAACATGTTTCTGTGAAATAATTCATTGTTCTTAAATAGGATTCATCTGACTAAAGTGCATTAAGGGGATACAGAACATCTTTGTTATTTTAATTAATGCACCACTCATAGAAACTTAATTGCCTCTCTGTATATCTTGACTGGAGTTGTTGCGGAATATGTAGTTTATTTACATGAGTAACAGGAATTTTCTTAATATTTTGTGGGCTACTGTTTTAGGAATTTCTTTTTAGTTCTCCTTTTCTTATGTAAACCTTTAAGTACGCCTACGGCGATTAAAACCAAAGACGAAATAATGTACATAACATCAAAATACGTGGAACGATTATTACTGGAATCAGGAAATTGTACTCTATCTGGTATAGCCAAACCCATCTGCAATTTGTATACAAAGTAGGTTTGTATAAAAACCTCAAATGACGTAAAAACTTGTAGGTTTTAATATCACATTTGAATTCTATATCATGCACCTTTATAATGTTAAAATTACTATTATGATACTAAACGCGTTAGATATCAAAGCTTAGATTTTTAGTTTTTCCTCTATAGCGCAACTTCAATTTTTTTAAATTTTCATTAGGACTTACAAAGCTAGGTCTTTATCTACATTCCACAGTTCACGAGACTCCAATAGTGAGGACTGTCTGGACTAGACTGTGCATAACGAAAAACAATAAGCCGATTATTTTTCGGCTTACGTAGATAAATTAAAAATATTTT
Organism: Trypoxylus dichotomus; assembly: GCA_023509865.1. NCBI lineage: Eukaryota > Metazoa > Arthropoda > Insecta > Coleoptera > Scarabaeidae > Trypoxylus > Trypoxylus dichotomus. Next base: position 36,425,474 of record CM042074.1, on the reverse strand, counting down.
TTGATAATCACTCACCTTCCAACTGTTCAATCAAAATAGCCAAGTTATTTTGGGAAAGTGCAGATTTTGTTTTCTTTTCAATAAACATTTTGCATAATGATTCGAATGCATGTTGGGCAACGTTACATATCGCTGTGTACAGTTTTAGTATGCTGTAGGAAACTTTGAATGTATGTTTCACTGTAAAAAAAAAGCCAGGTAAATATATTTTTAATCTACCTAGTGTTTTTGCTAATGCCATTGTTATAATCATGTAGGTCAAGAACGGCCAATCCAAAATCCTTCAAAATACATATAGAAACATAGTTGATAGTGCTTGTGTATATATAGCTTAACCAGATCTTCGGTACTAAAGCCGAAATTATATCGCCGGTCTACATACCAATAAGTCTCGAAATCCAATAGAATACTTTTCCAACATTTTAAAATACACCTACGGGCTTAAAACCCATCTTGTAATTCAACTGCAACATTATGTATTGCAGCCAAAGGACAATGGTATCAAATTTTGCATGAAACAATTAGAAATTTTCTATGAAGCATGCATAGAGCGATTATGAAAGAGTGTTGACATGGTTACTCTCAATTGAATGCTTCAATCGAACGCCTTTACATAATCGTTCACGATAGTAGTGTAACAACGAACCATAACCCCTTCTGCAAGCTAAAGATGCGTTGTATTTAAGCTTCTAAATAAGCAGTAAATTGAAAGCTCTTTAACTCTTTTAATGTTGAAACGGCCATGAATCGCAGGGACTGCGTGGGCGTGTGTTACGCCCCTGATTTCTAAGTACATTATTGTGTTACCATGTGCCAACAAAATTGTATTAAAATATGTGTAGAACTTCAAAATATATTTTGGTAATAAAAACTACAATACAAGGAAGAGTTAAGGAGAATGTGCTTGAAAAAGATGTAATTTTTGCCGGTCAATATATGTAATTAGAAACAAATGGGAAAGTGTCGACATTACTTATACAAACAAAATGAAAAGAAAATATGATGAAATGCTGCGTAGGTACGTATGGAAATTACACAAATGTCAATATTTGTAAAAATTGAGGTGTTACTGCTTAATAATATACTTACGAAGATAGAATAAAGATTCGGCTATTCCACTTGGATTAAAAGTACTAGAAGAAGATTCCGTGACCTTTCGTTGAGTAACGTTGAAATTATTTCCGAATATTTTATTATGGAAAGTTTTTGGGACATAATTTTGCATTACTGCGAGATTCATCAAATTATCTAACTCATCTCCTATTTCTGCCCATTCGACTTTATTTTGTTTGGGTTTGCCAGTGGAAGCAAGGAATGTATTCATAAAGGTATCCAAATGTTGTCCTTTTTCTTTACGTAGCTTGTAAGCGACAGACTGATAGATATTTTCCAAATCTACTCCCGCTACAGAAGAATTGATCATTTCTGTAAAATCCTGTTCGGTCTTTAGAAATGTGTACACAAGATCGCTACTTCTTAATAGCGGTTTCTGTAGCAATTGTCTTAGGAACTCTTCGTATTTGACTTTTCTTGCTTCCGGATCAGCTGCCCATAAAACCCTGCAAAAAATTGGTTATTCTTAGGCTGGAATCAGCTTTTTGTAGTAAAGCTTAACTGAACATTGGAATTACATGTTAGTGTAAACGTTTCTGTTTAATTCTATAAAGAAAAATTCTCAGCTTTTAATTTTTTTCTGATAAATAAGAAATGTTCAAACTTACAAAAAAGTAATGTAGAAAAGTTACCTTTTAAGTAACCCCCGTATTCGCTTTGTGTAAATGATAGGAAATTTAACGAGCTTCTATTATTTTTAGGAACCAGAAATCTCGAAACTTTTCTCCAAAAAGGAATAATTAATTGCATGAAATTTTAAAAATATTCTGTTTCGTATTTGTAAAAAAGAAGAAAATTAAGTTTTTAAGTCCCCGAACTAAACTAAACTAATAAATGAGCGGAAAGAAACTTATTAAATGTTTACTTTCCTCCTAAAAAATAGCGTTTTGTTGTCGTAACATAACTCAGTATACCTGAAAGGAATTTTCATTCAATTTTTCATGTAAGCACTAATTTTTTATATCCTTTTAAAATTCTAATCCTAACTCAATTTGATACTAACATTTTAAGAGTTACTAAAAAAATTTGAAATATAATAAAAATACCTCTTAGGGGGTAGTTCAGGAATTTGACTTTCACCATGAAATTCGATCAATTTAGCCTTTAGTGTATAGAAATCGACGTCTTTTCTCTCAACACTCCACCGTCTGAGCTCATTTTCTGGCAAAGTATCTATTCGTTCTATATTAATAAAGTAAGTATTTAATCTATTATTTGTCTGCAAAAAAAAAACGGGTTAATTCTTTTTCATAATTATTTACGCTATAAATGGAAGTAATTAAGCTTGCAAAGTAAAACACTTACATTATGTTCCGTGATAAAATGTCTAATCGAGATTCTCCAGGTAGTTAAATCGCGAAATCCTATAATCGGAGGCATTACGTCATCGGCGTAATGGGTTGCATCATTCTCGTATACTTGTGACTCTGGTGGGTACCCTTCGATCGGTTGTTTTGTCTGTAATGCCCCTTTAATTTTTCCTAAACCACTGCTAATCTTTGCTACCGTTCCATGGTTTGTATTTTCGTAATATTTTCTATGTCTAATTTAAAAAAAAAACGGACAAAAATAATGCACATTAGGCTGAATAATAGAAAAACAAAACTTATTGCAAGTAAGGGTAAGAACTGCGATAAGAAAACAAACTAACTACATGAAAGAAAAAGAAGATACGAATCCTCAGTGTAATCAGAAAACGGGCATACTTTTTAAGACTTTTGGTGACAATACTGCATAATGATTAGGTGCATTAGTTTTAGACACCGCGTACAGTGTCATATTTTCGGTGTATTTGAAGACTATCTTTATTGCAATGGTTTGTAGGCTGTTGAGCTATTTCTTTGAAGAATTAAACTCAATACAAATAGCATTTAGATAGGTTCTTGGGTTTCGAAGTTACAGGGTAAAGTCGAAAAATTTTAATTTTTGAACGCACTTCTTACATTACTATCTATTATTACAATTAACGCTGTTACTTATTTGATTACCCGCGTTCTACATGAACATGCTATTTAGAGTCCGTACACATCATAATGATGTCATGTACATGAGTGACGCATTGAAATAATGCTGGTGTGCGCACGTTCATTTACTAACCATACCAACAATACTTCAATGCGTAGATAACAACTTTACCAGTTTAAATCCATAACATTCTAATTACATTCAACAAATATTGCGGGATATAAACTTCCACAGTAGCATGAACAAAAAAAATGCAATAAAATGCATCGATAAAAGAAACGCGCCGCAGGCACGTATTATCAAAGGTATTTGATTATAATTGATAAATGTCTAAAATACATTTTACATCCTTAGCCTCTATACATAGCATTTGCAACAATACAAAAGCCTAAGTAAACACAAAGAGAAAAATATCTAAATGAAACTTACTACAAAAACGATCATACCGTTCTTAAACTTTGACTCAGCAGAATCTGTTGTTATTATTAATAAATATGGATAAATTTCGAATATCCTTTAATCGGCCCACATACTTCACAGATATTCCAAATTTTGTGTTTACTACCACTGGTTTATGGAATCCATACTGATTCCGTACTATAAATTGAAACGAACTTTACACCTAAACAAGACATATTTCCCAAGATTCTCATAAGGTACGTTTCTTATATTCTTAGATAAAAGCATAATATTGTAGACAGAATAGTTTTGTTTCATGATAGTAAATTTTCCTGAAGGCCTACTATAAATGTATATATTTTTATATATGTAATTTTAAACTATAAATTTATTATTGAAAAAGAAAAAAATATCAGTTGTCCCAGATCTTTAAAATTGCTTAGTCAAAATATCAACGGGTATACAAAGAGTTCAATAAAAAAGAAACAATTTTCCAATTGTTTCTTCGATAACTAATCATCTTTTGTATGAGGCACGTTCAAAAATTGATATTTCTCAATTCAACTCTCTAACTCAGAAACCAAAAGTTATAACCACAGGAATTATAGACATTCAATTTCTACGACCTCCATTTCACGCAAAAGTAGCCTAGCAATTCATAAACTGTAAGCCTAAATCGGCACTAATAATCCCACTAATATAAAGAAAATGGAACGCAAAGTAAAAGTAGCAATTACTAGTAACATCTTATTAAATACTCGTCTTACACTTGATATATGAATTAAGTTATAAGCACATATTCTGAAGAGCATAGCGATTTTACCTGTCAAGATCAGCCTGTGACATAAGCGAAAGAAAATTGAGGTGTATTCTGGAACTTATAATATCGAATTACGTCATAACTTCAACCCATTTTCATTATAGCCTGTGTGCCTGATATTATATCTATTATTGTTTCGATATATTCGTTTTATTGTTAATGCGTTTTAGATTTTTTTATTATTAAACTTTGCCTACTTATATCACACTTTATTACATGTACGTCATATATTAATTATGTGCTCTCATTAATGGCAGATCGGATTAATAACAGATCACTATGCCTCAGAATAACTCCCCCGGAAGGCTATAGAAGTGACCAACAGAAAAGCAATTGCGGAATTATGCGAGTGTAGCTATAAAAACTGTGTAAATATTGTATACTATATCAAGAGAGAGTAACCATTTAAAATCTCGTCTATCGTCGAAATATCAGGCTATAAAATAATTAGTATGACTAGAAGTAAATGCTCCTTATGTATTCAACAGTTTTGCTGCTGAGAAAAGCGTGAATATGAAACACGCATGTACGGTTTCAAAAAATTCAGAGAAAAGGAAATGAGAAAAGAACAAAATAACTCTACCAACTTATTTTATCGCATGTTTTCTAAAAGTATAGAAAAAATTCACCTATACCAACCCAAATTTCCTTTCTATAACCTAATCGCAAAAATTTATTATAAGAGAGATATTTGTTTCTAAGCATGCTAACTTAAACAGCTGTTTAGGAAATTTAGAAATTACCTCATTTTTGAAGGAGATCCATGTGATTGCATGTTTTGTCTAATAATTATTATTGCATTACTATTGTTAAGAAGGTTATACTTACTTATTTATCGAAGTTTTCTTATATGCAGCAGTAACCTTTGTTCCACATAAGTAGCTATAAAACTACGATCAACTTTAGTACACGCTTGTTGCAGTTTTATTTTGTAATATTACCTCATTGCTATGGTAAAATTCTGGCAGATGATTGTTTTCAAGTACTCCAAACGCATAATCATACGCTGTATAAAGTGGTTCAGACGTTCTAAGCTTTGCAACATTGTATACTCCTTCCTCTAACAAGCGGTATAAGTCAGTTACGATATCCTCGGAGCATCCGATAAAGTCCGGACTTTTTGGACTTATATAGATTTTGTATAGATTCAACGCTTCTGTGTGGAGGTTTTCTAGCTGCCGTTTTGAAAGGTCTGGTAGTATAAGCTTCACATTGAATTGTTCTACAATTAAGAATTATATTATTTCGAGTAAGTACATTTTTTTTAGTATTGTAAACTGCTGTACATATTGATGTGCTATGTATGTTGGATATATATTTTATTGAGTTTCATTCTTTTAAATATGTATTTATTTTATCATATAGCAATAGCGTGAGATTCTTTAATAAAGTCTTTATTACAAATAGTACCAGAAATTGATGCAAAATGTCAGCAATCAGCAATTCAAATTTTATTAAATACAAAGGATGCATCCTTTACATTGTCAGAGTCAATCTTGATTAATTCTCTTCTCTCGCTAATCACCAGATGAGTTGAGAAACTGTATTCGCTTATTTCGCTGTGTTTAAACGTCAGGCGAGTGTGTATTCTTCTGGGACTAGATGGCATCAAAAAATGCTTACTTAACATGGTCGTTTAACACGGTGATATTAACCGAGACGGAATTGCAATGTTAGGCAGAGAAAAACGCTCAAAATCGCGGCAAGTAGGTAGAAACATCTCCGCATGTTAGCGTTTTTTCTCTCCTCACATTATCTTTCCCGTGAATGATCCTACCAATACTATGAGACAGATAATGTATGAGATGCTGTAGGTTCTCCAATATTCTCTCTAATATTCCAAAGTTCGTTAGGTATTTTAAAATAGAAAATATTTCGTTTTAAGTATATTTCTAACTACCCGGTTAATGACCTATGAGGGCGACCTGAAATGAAATGTTTCCGCAATCGGCAAGAGATGGCGGACGAAGGTTGGAGTGGTTTCATTAGTCAGCAAGGGCAACCTTTTCTATGGCAACTGTCAAAATTTCAAACGCCTTCTGCCAATAGTTGTTTAAGAGTGTGTTTTGTGTAGCAAGACAGGCGGTTTCGCAAAAATTGATAAAATCAAATTTCGTGCAGTCATGAAACACTTCTGGATGGCTGGGAAAACGGCCACGGAAATTCGAAATATTTTGCTAGAGGTTCATGGTGGATGCACTCATGGCGACCATTTTTTGGGATTCCCAAGGTGTGACCCTCATCGACTATTTTCAGAAGGGAAGGACGATTACAGAGCAATACTACAGCAAATTATTGACCCGATTCGATACAGTATTGAAGGAGAAACGGCCTCGTTTGCAACGGAAAGAAAGTGCTTTTCGACCAAGACAATGCACCGGGTCATTCATCATGCATCGTCGTGTCCAAATTGAATGAGTTGCGCTACGAATTAGTCATTCATCCTCCATATTTACCGGATCTAGCCCCCAGCGACTTTTTCCTCTTCCCAAACCTGAAAAAATCACTGGGAGGAGAGATTTGCCTCCAATGAGGTCATCGCCGCTACAGATGGCTATTTTGCATACCTCGAAACATCGATATGCATGGAATATCATTGTAATTATAAAAAAAGAGGAAATACAATTGGAAAACTGGAGAAATTGACTAAAAGAATGAAACTTGCAGTTCTGAAACGTTAGAATGTATATTGTGTACAAAAAGTTATAAGGTATAATTTATGTTTGAATTGTTCCACACTTACACAAGATATGTTACAATTCTTGATTGATTAATGATACTTGAAAGGTGTGCTGCTTATATATTTAGCATTACTCATAGTCATGTTTAAGAAAATGTAATGTACAACATTTCGAACTTACCTACATCAAGACAAAACTGCAGCATGTGAACATATCCCTCCTTTTTCAGAAATTGCATGAAATGATATAGTAGGGTTTGCGATTTTAACACAGTTTTTAAATCCAATGCCAATGCTGAGTGTTCTACAGTTTTCTTAATAAAAGTAGAAAACATTTCCACTTTTTCATGTGGAATTACTACAGGTGTATGAGGTTTCTGTCTATTTGTGCTAAGTACTACAAATAGATTGATAATGTTTGGATCAGCAAGAACATCCATAGTGGGTAACAGAACCCAACCAGCAAAAATTTCTCTTAATAGTGTAGTATAATTACTACAAGTGAAATCAAAATAATTACCAACATACATCTGTAAAATTAAATATTTTAGTAAATTATAGCAATTTAGTATTACCTGCAGTGTAAATATTCTTCTGGCAGAAGTTTAGGCATGAGACAGGAAGTAAGGTGCCTCAAATAATTTAATTCATACTCTCGATTAGTTGTTGCAATATGTAGTCGATTACCTAAGTAGTCCACCGCAATTTTATTGATATTCACATTTTTTAACTTAGCAATTTGTTGCATACACAAATAATCATCAATATGTTTTATAATGCATGGTACCATCTTGTTTGCTGCCAATGATCCAATATCAAGCTCCAAAAACTTGTTTACTGCCGTAGCAGTAGCATATTGGAGAGAAAATTTTAATTCATTTAAAAAACTTACATCCTTTGTAAATGTACTATACCATGATGTTACAAATGTTTCAATCAGTCTATTATAAAACTGAAAATAAAATAATTAAGCAACATCGTAATAGCATTCAGAATAAACTTACATGTTCTACAGCGTTATTTAAACATTTATTTAAATGAATCTTTTTCCAAGGCAAAGTTTTCTTCGTTAACTTATGTCGATCACATAATTTTTCATTACATATACCACATGAAGATGTGATATGTTTATTACTTGACAGTCTCACCCGATAGAAACTTACTAATCGATGCAAGCAAAACGAAGCATTTTTCTGGTACTTAATAAGACACCAGCAAACGATAAATCCTAGTATGTAGTTTAAAAATATAATAGATGCTGCCAATGGGCTAAAAGAGGAGAATAATTATAAATGTACATGTTAAAAAGAGATATATGTTTTGTTAATGTTTTCTTGTAATTATATACTTTATTCATTTGTAAATATTATGAAAATACGATATCATGCCATTAACAAATACAAAAAGTTATCCAAGTTAAATTCAAGTATATAAACACCGGCACTTGTCGAGAATGACAGATATGCAGATAAAATCTAACCTTAAAAATAAGGCGATTGATGAGCAAAGTAATATAACAATTAAGGCTACATTTCGAGTTACTGCATCATCTTTTAATAAACACAGAACTTTAAGAAAATCTTTGCAAACCATTGCTAAACTATATATTTAGTATAATTTTTTTCTTAATATACACATTAACATTTATCACATTTTAAAAATAAAGGTGAACTTAGCAACAAGTCAGAGACGGAACAAGCGAGTGCATACATACCAAATAACTGTTTTGTTATATAATTCTTGTCATATAAATTTTAGCGTTATTTCGAAAAATTATCTGTTGTTTATTGTATGTATCAAGTCTTCATTATAGATTTTTTTCTACGTGATCTCTCTAGAGTATGCCACGAAATATTATGAAGTGTCAACCATTTTTAAATCTCGCGGACAATTTAAGTTGCCAATTCTGGCTATAAAGGCATTACTGGAAATATCAGGTAATTTTAAACGTAAACAGCAGTAAGTATTATTATTTACAATCTTATAAGTCGTTAAACGTACTCTGCAACTCAATTTCCTACTGTATTGTTAAATGCAATTCTTCTAAGTTGTGTAACGTATTGCGAAACCATTGTTTTTTAAATTGGCTAGTAGAAAATCTAATTGTGTAAGGTCTGAATCTACCAGACACAAAGAACTTCAACTCAGTAATTAAAAAAAATGATTTAATAACATAGAGATAAAATGACGAGGAAGATGAAAATATGGGAAATACGAGCAAAATAGTAAAGGGTCAATCAGTCACCCAATAGTCAAAATCCAATTATAGTCATAAAGATCTTATTTTATGTATTACCAACGTTCGACGTTGGCAATCATTATTGCAGAAATCACGTGGGATTAAACTTTTAATGAAGTTCCATTACATATCTTTTACCTTTTTCCAAAGTCGAAAATGTATAATTCTTTGTTAAATAGTTTTTAATCTTTTCACACTAAATTTCTTGAAATCGAAGTTATAGAATTATGAAAGAAAATTTCACAAATTAAAAATTTTCTATTAATTAATGAATTGTAAGAAAACACACGTGACACATAGAAAGGTAGAGATTTAGGATCAATTCGGCTTTAGTCAGATAACTTGAACATCGACGGTTATATTTAAAGTACAGTGGATTACTTAGAAAAGATCTTTTCGTTTTTTAAATACATAATATTTCCTCAAAATATTTACTTAATGTCTTAGAATGCGAAGCATCAAGAAATAAATTTACAGATAATTTCTTTGTTTCTGAAAGACAAGAACGGTAAAAGTTTGAATTTCCCCTGAGAACGGATATTCATAAAACTTCCGTCTAGGAAGTAATGGTGATAAATGAAACCGAAAATTAGAGTTCCTCCATAGAGAAATCGGAGTCATGCGTATATACAAATACATTTTACTTATTTGATGTTGAAAGAAAAATTGTGCTAAAATTGGAAAATGCGTGAAAGATTATTCACGAATTGATGCGAATGATTTTTACAGTTGTTAGTTCACAGATTTTGCATGTGAAATTAGTAAATATAATACTGATACTAAAAAGTAATACTGACAACAAAACTTGGGATACATTTATTGTTCTGCTAAATTATAAAACGTAAATATATTTAACTCGTTAAGTTGGACAGTTGGCAAAGGATAACTCCAATTGTTTGCATAAAAAATTGATGCAGTTAGGAATAAGTATTCCTTAAGTATTTATCTATTTTATTGTGTATTAGATTCTCAATGATCAAAAAGAAACTAGATTAGTGGTCGATCCAACCTACAACAGTAACTGGAATAATTCAGAAACTGACAAGAAGGTTCAACTTAATTGATTACTGCCTAGTACTTGTTCCGATCTTATTTCCCTAACACTGCGACAAAAAAGGCTTTTATAAACTGTGTTGAAATAATTTTATGTCAAAATAGCCTTTAAAATTATAATTATGTCTTAGCTTGTTACTGAAACAGAAAATGAATGTTGTTTGGTAATGGTTTGTATAAGCTATTTGAATGACATAAATGCCAAAAATCATAAAACGAAAATTTTTAACTGAATGAAATATGTTTATTTGCAACAAAGAAGTAATATTTTCTAGAAATTGTCGAAAAATAAGAATAAACCATGAATGATTTGTCTTACAGAATAAAGACCATTTTAAATCAATTTTTAATTACGATACAATTTTAAGTTCCTATCAACTACGCATCTGAACGAATTCTGTGTTAAATTAGCAACTAATGCAACTGAAAATGGTACAGTTACGACAAAAGCTTTTATTGGAATGGGCTACTAGAAGTAAGACTTTTATTATATTTAGTTTCATTAATTAAGTTTGGTAGCCTGTTTCCTTCTTCAAGGGTTAATCGAATACTTTTAACGAATGTCTTCTTTGACTGAACTCTGAAAAATAAGACGACTATTTCTTTTTCTTCTTAATTATATAGTCTGCGTATAAATTTAAAAATGAAAACATTTACTATTATTTTATGCAGTCAACTATTTCCAATTGAATTGGTATTGCTGTGTAATTCATTCTCTGATTGCACCACGCAGTGTTATTAAGACAATTTCAGAACCCTTTCCTGTGATAATCTGTAGTTTAGTTGCCTACTACATCCAGGCATACACGTCAGTATACCACTATTGTGTTTAGACTGGGCTATCAGGTTTAGAAGACATGTGGTTTGATGCTAAAGCCTTTGAGGCCTCCTGACTGATCGAAACAGAGGCATATCGTCTTGTCCCGTAGTTGTTGCCGTGCATCGTCACAAACGCTAGTTTGTACAGCATCAATTTCAATATGAAAGGTGGAGATATATTGTCCCAGAGACATAGAAAATCGGTGTATTATTTGTGTTTCTCCATATGCACTAGTTGCGTCTGTATACTAGATTTGAGTTGCAGCTTTTCTTTTCCATCTCTTTATTTTCCACAGCCTAGATATACCGTAAAGGGTTTGTCAAAGAAGACCTTGATGTTATTACATCGCTATTTACGTCAAAAATAAGTTCGTAATTATCTTTTCTATTTGGCATCCCACTTTGTTTTCGGTTCTTCATTTCTTGTAGGATTTTAACCTGTATGCTTCCATTCTTGTCTCTCCTGAGATAGATATCGAGGGGAGGTAGTCTTAACATAGTTTCCATAGTAGCTGCTCTGGTAATACATAAACGCTAGCCTATGTTTTTTTCAGTTTTGCTTCTGTGAAACGTTATATCGTGCATAACCAGTACCCCATACTAGGTTTTAGTCCCCCTGTTTTTTTCAATTCTGCATTGCAATCAACTTTAAACGTGTGCGAAGGTTCATGAACATATGTTGAAAAATCTTAAAGCAAGAAATTGGTGTATTTGTAATTATTACAGAAATATCAAACATTTTTCTAGCTGGGATTGCTATTTGGTTCTTTTAGAGCCCATTGAATGCGAGATATTTTATGTTAGTATAAGAAAATTAGTTATTAACTATGTGCTATTGTGAAAACATTTCTTTTTGTCTATTTTACTCGTGTTTAACTGATCGTTTCTTTTTAAAATAGAAACTGTATTTGATTTGTTTTTTCAAGAATGTAAATATTAGAAAAAGGAATCAATAGTATATATTCTTCCCTAGCTGATTATACATAAACACGTTCTGGAAATTGAAAGAATTGATTATACTTCTGTTTTCTTTAATGTAGTTTCAGAAATATTTAGTCTTAGAAAGATGGTTCTTATACGAATTATAAAGACTAATATAGAGGTATTGTACTAACAGTAGGCGTTTCAGTAAATTATTTCTAATTTAATACAACCAGCTTAATTAAACAATATACATAATATAAGGTATTTACATTTTACTGAAAATTTGAATTGGTCATAAATTAAACCGCCGAAGACAATATACATGTTCTGATAAAAGATGCTCAACAAGGGTTAGGTATACACACGTATATTTTCATTGTAAACTTGATATATTACACTCTTTTTCGGTCCCTGATGAACAATAAAACGCATGTTTGGGAATTTTGTATGGAACTCTTGATGTTTAGACAGAAATCATTGTTTCGGGGAACAATGCGTTGCGGCATTATAAAACTCGAGTTACTTCCTATGACGAGAACGTTATTGGTTTAGCGACAATGTAAGACCGTCGTCCACAAAGTGAATTTTGCATTGCTAATCCTAAGAAGACGCCTATTGTTGCTTCCGAAGTTGAATGGACAAACGTTTCATTACAAAGTTGAATGCTTGTATTGAATTCATTAGCATCCTTACATCAAAACGTCTTTGGAGGACCGAAAACCTTAAAGACGTTCGTCGGCTTACCTGCGTAAAGGCCTTTTTGATTATATAACTAATGCCGGATACCTTATCGATGCAATCTAAAGGTAACAATCTTGGTAGGGAATAAGATGATTTAAGATCTATTTTTAATTTGTGATTGATGTTTTCCATGAAGACTTCCTAATTGAGAATTTACTTACGTACTTTTTGAGCATTTAGTACACGGAGCAAACAATTTATTTAGTATGTTGTATAATAATTTGATTGAATGAAAAATAGGCTTTACACTGCCCAATCAAGCATTTTTAAATTTCGCGGATGATTTAAGTTGAGGGTTCAATAAAGGTCATTCGCATTTCCTTTCTGGGACAATGCTTGCAAATTTAGTCTTGAGGAGAGAAGGCTTCTCGACAATTACAATTGGTTTCTTAAAAGAATTTTGAAATTGCAATAAAAGACAAAAGAAAACAACAGAACGGAATAGTTGTAAGCGTTTCAACTGCAAGAAGCTATATAAAATTAAAGGATTTGCATGCAGGGTGGTCACTTAAAAAATCATGTTGTTAAGAATTTAATATTTCATCATTATTTATTTGCAATTTTTAATTGTATGTTGTTATATATGTGGATATTGAACAGAAGCACTAGGCCAATTCAATTAATGCATTTCTCTCCTGGCTTTCGGTATTTTCTGCATCTGTTTTGTATAAGTTTAGAATATAACAAAATGTGAATTTGCTGTTTATAGTAGGTAAACATAGTGTAGGAAAAACTACTAATTTCTTCAAATATTTTCTGCTGCAAAGTGTTTTCCGCAAACTTCACAATTGTTATATTTATTCATGAGTAACGTAATTATTTCTCAGTCCATTCTATATTTTTGGTGGGATTTGGAAAGCTATGCCAGCATAACACAATAGACTTTTACCATACTTACACCTACTAATAAATGAAGTAATTAATTAATACTATATAAATTTTTGTAAAAAAAAGCTTAAAGGACTTATATATTCTTAGAAACCACAACTTGTCCACCTTCATTCGTATATAAAAATAAAGTGCATACAGCTTTTTTTTATTATTTAGAAATTCCTATTTCTACGAGGGCGACTTGAAATGTTTCCGGAATCGACAAGAAAAACACGGTATTGGTGTGGTTTTTTATTTTTATTTCTCGATGTAGTATCCTCGAAGATCAATACACTTTTTGAAACTGCGCTCCAGTCTTTTCAAGCTCTCGGAAAAGTAGGATGTTTCGAGGTCTGCAAAATAGCCATCTGTAGCGGCGATGACCTCCTCACTTGAGGCGAATCTCTTTCCTCCTAGTGAATTTTTCAGGTTTGAGAATAGAAAAAAGTCACTGAGGGCTAAGTCCGGCGATTATGGAGGTTGAGACTAATTCGTAGCACAACTCATTCAATTTGGACACGACGATGCGAGATGAATGGGCCGGTGCATTGTTGTGGTGGAAAAACACTTTTTTCCGCTGCAAACGAAGTCGTTTCTCCTTCAATACGGCATCGAATCAGGTCAATAAATCGCTGTAGTAATGCACCGTAATCGTCCTTCCCTTGTACAAATACTCGTTGAGGATGGAACTGTCTTTGGTTTCTTCGGAGCCGATTCGCCCGGAAAAGTCCACTGTTTCGACGGTTCCTTAGTCTTCGGTTTGTAGTGGTGGATCCAAGTCTCATCCACGGTTACGAAACACATGAAGAAATCCCGTGGATTGCGTTAGATCCTGGCCAGGCACTCTTCCGAAACGGTTACCCTATTACGTTTTTGCTCCGGTGTGAGCAAATGTGATACCCATCGCCCCGAAAGCTTTTTCGTACCCAAAATTTCGTGCAGGATATGTCCAACGCGTTCTTGTGAGATGCCTGTTGTCTCTGCTATCTCTTTCAGCTTCAATCGGCGATCGAATAACACGACATCATGAATCTTGTCGACCATTTCATCGTTGGTAGCGGTTTTTGGACGTCCACTGCGTGGTTCGTCACATGTGCTTATGCGGCCATGTTTGAACTCACTCACCCAGAAGCTGATGGTCGAAAATGATGGAGTACATTTTTGCGAAACCGCCTGACTTGCTACAGAAAACACACTCTTAAACAACAACTATTACCAGTAGACGTTTGAAATTTTGGCAGTTGCCATAAAAAAGGTTTCGCTTGTCGACCAATTTCAGGTCGCGCTCGTATATGTAGTACATTATTATTGCCAGGTATAAAAGACCAAACAAAACACGTTACATTTGCACAGTTTCGTACTGATGATGCGCGTACTTTGTTTAGTTTCTGATAAAACGTTTTTAGCGAAATGAATTGAACCTGTACCCTCATCTGTTATCTTGGAAGAAACTACAAGATATAGGAACAGGATCGTATAACGGGAATGTTATCCCCGTGGTTATATACAATACCATTAATTTTATAGTCAGGACCGCGCGTTATTCATTCTGTAAATATAATGAACGTAATTTTATTGAGGTAGGTACAAAATTTTAAATTACTTCCAACAGGTAAGAGGGGCTACGCTTCTATTTATTTTCATATTGTACACCTTATTTGAAATTTTATCATAAATTTATCATCCAAACATTTCGACTAAACAGCTGCATATTTTCAACTGTATTTTAATCCTTCTAAATATTATAAATTTTCTCTTTTTTAATTATTTTAAAAATCGAAAAGGAATGTATGCAATAAACATCTTGAAGTAGGCTCGTATTATTGTGGATACTGTCAAAGAAATGATGGATGAGATTTTCAGCATGCATGAAAGCGTTTCTCACACGTCATACGTGAAGATATATTACTTCGATGTTCGTGGTTTTTAAGTGTAAACGACGAAAATATTACCTGAACAATGTTATTTCGATAACATACCGATAATATTGCAAAAAATAACGACTGTATTACTCACTTCGACAATAACTAAAAACATTTGCTATTAATAAAAAAGTATGCTATTTTCTTACCCATTTGGAATATTTGATGAAAAAGTAACTGCGTATTATTTAATGAATTTCTATTTTACAAAATTGGAAGAGTGTTACTGAATTATTTTCGGAGAACAAAATTAGATTATTCAGTCCGCTACAATAGGCCACCCATAAATTTTAAAGAAAACAAGAATTATATTGAAAAATTCGAGCAGGAAATCCGTGTTGCGAACATATAAGGCTAGTTGCGGTAGTTTCTGGTACTGGCACTGCGAAAGTGGAAATGAGCAAAGATATTTCGGGGAAACCACACAACCAAGCGCGACAAAAGTATAGGCCATGTCATCAGTTTTAGTTTTGTCCTCGACGGGTATAGTGCAAATAAGGAAAATATGTTATAATAAAATCTTTACATGGTCTATTAAATGTTAGTGTATTAATCTGCTTTCTACATATCAACATGCTTCGTGGAAAACAATTGACTAACACTGAAATGGCTTTAATCCGGGCGAATCGGCTCCGAAGAAAGCAAAGACCGTTAAATCGGCGACCATTTTTTGGGATTTTCAAGGTGTGATCCTCATAGAATATCTGCCAAAGGGAAGGACGATCACAAGGCAATACTACAGCTATTTATTGACTCGATTCGATGCAGTATTGAAGGAGAAACGAGCTCGTTTGCAGCGGAAAAAAGTGCTTTTCCACCACGACAATGCATCGGCTTATTCATCCCGCATCGTCGCGTCCAAATTGAATGGGTTGTGCTACGAATTAGCCTCTCATCCTCCATATTCACATAACCTAGCCCCCAGCGACTTTTTCCTATTCCCTGAAAAATCACTGGAAGGAAAGGGATTCGCCTCAAATGAGAAGGTCATGACTGCTATAGATGGCTATTTTGTAGACCTCGAAACATCTTAGTTCTCCGACGGCTTGAAAATACTGGAGGACCGTTTGAAAAAGTGTATTGGTCTTCGAGAAGACTACATCGAAAAATAAAAATGAAAAAGCATACCAATACGGTGTTTTTCTTGTCGACTCCGGAAACATTTCAGCTCCCCTTGTAGCAAGGCATCTTTTGAGGTAGGAACGGCATCATTACTGTTTGCGCAATGGTCTCTTGGCCTTTTCGAAGGTTTTTGACAGTCTTAGCCATTCAATTTCACTGAATGTGTTTTTTATGAAAGAATTTAGAGAATGGAGGTTTTATATTTATAAAACCACTTTGAGTTTGCATACTTCTTGTATTATTTCGACAATTCATTCCATTTTAGTGATCAAATTAGCAAGTATATACAATCAATACACTTAAATCTAAAAACAAAACAATACCTCCTTCGTTCATTTTTGAACCCAAGTATAAAAAAACGTTACGCATCCAATTCTTATATTCGTTCTAATATTCTGTATAATGCGCGGAAGTGTATGTGTCATCTTTGCATAGATATCGTAACTATTAACTCAATTCAGAAGGTTCCGAACTCTTGTTTGAGATATATTTATGATATTAAAACATGTTCCTGATAAACTGGTTAAGGGAAGCAAGATGGTTGAACACGAGTAGTTGGAGTGAACTTCAAACATTGTCATTACATCAAAACAAGTTTTAGGCAATGTAGAATTTAAGCTGTTTATTTTCCTTTGTACACGCTCAGTTAGGAGCAGTTAGCTTTGCTTTGACGTGACTGGATATTATACTGAGATTGCATATATTTTTTACTCCAACACATCTTCTGTTTAACAATGCATATAATAATTCTGATTAATGCAACGTATTAGCAATTTTTTTATTATTTTTAGTTGGCTATAAAGTTGCAAACGTCGATTTGGATCATTTTCATTTAACCTGCGTATGTGCTGCGCTTTGCGTGGGTGATACTTAATTTTTTGTATAATTTGACAACGAAAAACTGCTTCACGGTGATATCTCGGTCAATTTATCTTACGGAAATATTGACTTTCCTCGATTTTAGGTATGACATCCAGTGTGATTTCTTCATTTGCTCCAGATAAACCGGGTCAGAGCAGGTCTTTCACACTTCGATTTCATTGTAAATTTCAAAATAAAGGGCTCTGTTAGAATGTTTTTGATTGAATAAATCTCATGCTTTTGGACAGATCCTTACCCTATCGTTCTGTTCAATCATCATTAGTATTTCAATTCGTTCAAGTTATGTTGGTATCATCATTAATTTCTAATAGATCAATGATTTCAGTGTATACTTTGTTAAGAATTAGTTTGCAAAAAAAAATTACCAAATTGTAAACGTTAAATTTATACTAAACTTGTTTAGCCTTATTCACAGTCAGACTTAGTAAGATTCTACTAAGGTGTTACTTAGAAAATTCGCATTCATAGATGCATTTAGTAGCTATTAAGAATACTATGCACTTTAGTTGGCTACTAAAATCTTAGTAGCGCTGCTGTATAAGTTTAAAAGGCATTTAAAGCTAACCTACAAAATAAAAAGCGCGCAAAATTAGAAAGCGGAAATTGTCCTTCAAAACATATCTGATTGGTTTCTATAAAATTAGTGTTTAATTTTATTAAACAGAATATACATGTGGTTTTTCTTTACAGAACTTATAAATACTCGTACACGTTAAATTCGTACAGACTTACGCTCTTTTAAAGACATCAAATCTGCAAGTGAAGAATGGCAGCGAATAGCCCAGCAATATGTGAATCTTCAGATATTGATTGATTAATAAGGAATTTCACTTCTCAGGAATTTGTCTAGGATATCTTGAACTTGGATAGCAATGCAGTACACAGTAAAAAGTGAATTAAAACAATTATCTTTAGTTTTATATTCATATTTCGGATCACATCACAATTGGATATGATACAGTCTATACCAAAAATTGCAAAAAACATGTGGCTAAAGATGTAAGTTAGTGTAAATATTAAATTATATACAAATAGAACAGTACAGATCCAAATTGTGTTGAATCTTTTGTCGTAGGTTTCATTTATGAATCTCATACTGATGCAACCTATCTTCGTTGGAAGCTACTCGAGGATACAAAAGCACAGATTACTGTTATTACCATTATATTATCACATGATAACCGGATTAACTTATAATTTATAACATTAAAATTATTTGAATTAACATATCATTTTCTTATAAATTACGGTTGTCGAAAAACGTTTCCATTTTATACCTATAACATATTCCTTCTTCAAAGAAAACGCGCCAAAGATAATTCTAACCTAATCCGTTTAAATTCAAACATTTCTATACACTACGTATGCCCCTTTCGATGTTGCTACATCGTTTTACCTGTTAACATCATATTAACTAGTGGCCACTACATATACGTTTCTAAATATGATAAGATAATCCCGCCTTAGTAGGGTCTTAGTGGCTACTAACTAATAGCGTACTAACACTCTACTAAGTTTCTGACTGTGAATAAGGCTGGTTATTTCTTGAAAGATAACTAGCAAGACGGACTACCAAAAACTAGAGAGGCTATCATTTCAGAGAATTGATGATGATATTATTGCACACACAGTAAGGACGCTACGAGTTTTACTTTTACCTCAAAACATACAACATTAGTTTACAATGTTTACATACTTTATCATCACGCTGTATCATTTTCTACAATTACGATGTAATATTTTTTACAATTATATTGCAAATTTCCGTAAATATCTTCCAACAGAGTATAAAAATTTGACCAACTAATTTGTTTCCAGTGTAAATCTATCAAATGTCATAAACAATATTTACAACTGCGAATATGGTAATCAAGTTGCTTTTTAGAGAGTAGTCGTTACTGTTGCAATTATGCATAGATATGCATATTAAATTCGAATATTAATCTGATATTCAAGAAGGAAAATATACTTTACATAATAAGTTGAAAAGTTAACCATTTCTATTCAAATTGAATGCAGATGTAAGTACCGTATTCGAATGAAATTGTTTTCACAGACAATAAAGCCGGAGCTAGGGATGCAAAAAGATTTATGACTCCTTTTTTTAGTAGCTTTTTGTGTTGATATGTATGTAATATCCTTATATTATTTCAAGAATTGATCGCAAATATTTATTTTTTCTCGAAAGAAAAAAACTACTCGTATACATAATCCGAATATTTTACTCTGGGGAAAGTTCAGGAAGAAGGAAATTGTATTTTCTTTCTAATAAAACTGAATTACATATCTGTGATGTATAAAATTGCTATTTTATTCACTTTTCTAGGACAATTTAAATAGACACAGTGTTTCTATAATTTATAGGATAGCACAACAATGTCTAAAGTTATACAAGTCAACTAATTTTGGAAATGATATTACAAGAAAGCTTTCCTCCTTTTTAAGAATTGATTACCTAATATAATAATGTTGCTAAATACAGATGCTCATGGTATAGTGGCCACTAAATATACGTTTATGAATATGATAAGATAGTTCCGTCTTAGTAGGGTCTTAGTGGCTACTGCTCATGGTATTGGTGAAATCATTCACCGGAGAAGACAATGGAGAAGAAAGAAAACATAAGTACATAAGTTCTCCGCCTATCTGGCGTTATCATCATAGTTTCGAGGAATTTTTTACTAAACACTCTCGGCTACTACCGGAACTAACAGTCTAAGTGAGCATTCTTGCGCTTCTTGGCGCTATCTAGTGCCATAAGAAGAATAACACACTCATCACCGGCTCAAACACAGCGAAACTCGCGTACAGTTTCCCTTTTCCAGAACAGTTCATGTACTGCTAAACCAGAGCGAGCGCGTATTAACAGTGTATAGCGGTAGCTGGATATGTGAATGATCCCTCGGGCTTTAATGTATCATAATAAGCCTGAGGGATCATTCACATGTGCAGCTATCCTATACACTGTTGGCGCATGCTTTCTCTGGTTTAGCAGTCCATGAGTTGTTCCTGCTTAGGTTGGGGAACTGTACTCGCTGTGTTTGTACCGGAAAACGAAGTGTTATTCTTGTAGCACTAGATAGCTTAGAATGCTCACTTGGTGATACTAGTCGAGAGAAAACTGAAATGTACCGAGTTAGAAGTAGCTCGAAACCACGCTAATGACGCTGGGTAGACGAAAACGTCCATGTGTTAGCGTTCTTTCCTCTTCACATTGTCTTTTCTGTGAATGATTTCCACCTATACCATGAGTAGCTGTATTTAGCAGCACTATTATATTAGGTATTGTTTTCATTTTTATATGTGTTTTAAGATTGATTAGCTTACTTTACATGTTCGACATAAATTTAGTATTTTATTAGTGTATTATATTTTTAAGTTTTTGTACCTTACAAGAGAAAAACAAAATGTGAACATTAACACGTATTCTGAGTTATTGCGGATTTCACCAACGTAGTTTTTAGACTTACAACTGCATGCTTAGAATTAACAAAGTAACATACAACTTATTCACATAACAGACTTATTTTTCATCTTTCAAAGTATTTTCTTCAACAATCAATGGATTTGTAAATTCGTGAAAACCAATACTTGAAAGATTTTCTCCCGCGTGAGGTTATTTGTTTTTTTTTTAATATGTCAACCACTTCTTCGGTTGATGTAAAACGTAAACCCCGTAACTTATTCTTTGCTCGTGGAAATCAGACAAAAATCACTAGGTGCTTCGTTGGGACTATACGACGGATGACCCATTATTTCAATGTTTTGAGTATTCAAATACTCAGTCGTTCGACCAGCAGTGTGGGGTGAAATATTATCTTGATGCAAAATAATTCTTCCTCTTTAATGTTTTTTGCTAACATTTCGGAGAACGTGAGGCAAATTGTAGTGCACCATTCAGCATTATCAGTACAACAGTTCTCTAGTGCTACAGTGGAAACATGTCTAATTCCAAAAAATGTGATAACCATCTTTTTGTTTCGGCCTTTTTCACGGACAGCTTCTGTTGGAGCAAATTCGTTCTCAAAAACTCGAATTGTCGAGCAGTATGTTTACGTGTTTCAGCACCTGTAATGATGGTGTATACCACGATCCATTGTCAAAGCGATCCACTATACCATGCCACATGGTTTTCTATATGAAATAAATCTTTAAACTTGTTTGAATAATCCTGGCAGTAACATGTCCGTCTTCTTCAATTATACTTCGTATAAGGCAAATATTCTTTTCGGTAACTGCCGTTTTTGGCTTAGGATCTGGAAAGTTGTCATTTGAGAAAAATGGACCACGTTGAAATTTCTACTTTACTACTCTTCAGTACTCTTAGTTACTTTATGGTATCTATTTCAAACTGGCAACTTACTTTTGAATAGTCTTATAGAATACGAAATTTTAGCTACCGCAATTTTCAGACAATTTAAAATAATGCCTCCAAGGGATCTTTCTCTTTTAATACATAACAATAGGCAACATACTTTATTTGCTCATATTCCCTTAAATTCAACATGCTTTGTCGTTTGGAATTACATATATGAATGTCTAACAGAAATATAAATGCGTATAACTTTGAGCCGAGTATAATACAACTGTAAAATTAAATTATGCGTAAGGGCGGCGGTTTATAACGCTTTCAAAGTATTCTGCCTCGAAAAAATGACTTTCCAGGGGGAAAATTAATGTGCTGCGGTAAAACGAGCATTCCAAGTATTTACCTAAAAGTGAACCTACGTCCTTGCACAACCACACGTCGCTAAACTAGGACCTATGGATGATTTACTGCTATGGACTGTTACAATTATTGTAACAAGAGGTTCAGTGGAGAACAGATGATATGAATTGTTGTCTATTATTTACCAATGAATTTAAATTTTACTAGTTCACCTACTCGAGATATTTTCTCGTCACTGTTTGGTGCACGCCGTTATTTTTTAGTTTGGTTGATGTTAGAAGTTGGAGGCGAAGTACTCTCAGTACTTCCTCTTTATTAAATTTTAAACACAGATATTCAATCTGTACAGGTTTCTTTCAAAAGTTTTACAGATATCTACTTTGGGTATTCTTTAATAACCAATTATTCACAATTTTTCTAAACTTTACTATCGTTTATTATATACATCGCTTTTTGTAAACAATATTTTTTATATAAATAAATATTTCAAAATGTCATCTTTAAAAGACGTTTAATATATAGTACTCACACATTTCAATTACATTGTATGAATATCCATTATTCTGAAATTGTACTTATAATCTTCGAAATTTCTCGTACGATGAAAGGATGGCACGACTGGCAGCAATTTCCTTTACAATGTCACACATACCTAGTATGCGTGTGCTGAGTGGCCTACCATATAGGCGAACAAATGCGTTGCTATGGATATAAAACAAAAACCGACAGATGAAGATCGTGTCAAAAGTCAGACACGTTGGCATCGTTTCCCCTGAGAAAGAATAATTAGTTATTTTCTCATATAACTCCGTAAATTTATAAATATCTTCGTTTATATCCCAGAATAAAGTATCAGCTGATACTACATATAAAATCTGGAAGTTCCGGACACTTATGTTGGCGCCGAATGCTAGTCCATCCTAAAGGCGAGCCAGTGAGTGCGATTTCAAAGGTTAAAGACGTCGAATCTTCTTAAGTTCTTCAAAATTATTTGTATCTTTCGATCTCATATTTCGTTTCGTAAATTAATTAGAATATTTAAAGTTTAGCTAGCCAGGGAATGCCTTAGGTTTTCTGTAAAAAACATACTTTTTTGTAAAAAAAGCGGTATATATATATTTTTATTTGTCAATATATTTGTCTTTTCAACTTTACATTTGGTATTTTAATTTAGAAAACATTTTCACTTAATTCAAAACAAATAAATCAAAATTTTAAATCAAAGAAGCCAGTTAAAAATTTTAACGACCATAATATATATGTATATACACATATAAGTATATATATCATATTATCCCCGTGATTGCACGTTGTTTGTGTGTCCTGATAAGGAAAGCTGATTCGATGTTTCAATAACATCTCAGTTATCTTCCTCTAGAACTTTCACTTTGTAATTTAATCTTAAAGAATCAGCAATGATTTAAAACAAAGCAGGTAAATTTGTGACATACTCGAGTTCTTATAGATTTACAAACTATTCTCAATAATTATAAAGAAATAATCAAGGTGATAGAAAAATTAGCAAATCTTAGTTACAAATAGTGAACGATATACACTGCCGTCCATGTTAGTTCGGACACCCAGTGAAATGCTGTAAACTCTACTAAAACTAATTGCTTTTATATATAAATAACATTTATATTAGGTCCTTTATGAAGTTTATTGTTTACTAATTGTGAAGGTAAACTTCCAAGCATATCGATTAGAGAATGATTACAAACCTATCCTCCTCGCCACAAATACGATTACTTTTGGGACAATATTGCAGGTAATACATTTACAATATTCTTTGAAAGTGTATTGTAAATAAATGCTTTAGTTTCTAAATAAACCTGGTTGTGCGTTCATTAGTGTTAAGAGCGTATCTTTTTGTGTGAATTTGATTAAAGTTATTAAAATGCGGAGAGGAAAACCGACAAGTTTAGAAAAGAGCTTTGTAATTGTTGCTTTTCATCAAGAAGGTTATTCAGTGCGTCATAATTACTGTTACGTTCTCCTGGTTTGAAGAACAACGCCGCTGTAGCCTGCTCGTAATTTCCTAAATTACTTGACCAATACTTACTTGTACAGTATGTTCGCTTATTTACTAAAGGAAAGGTTGTATAGTGAAACTCAATGCGCATGCGCAAAAAAATATATTTAAAAATGAAATGGTTACACGGTTTCCACTCTTGCCTATGTACATGTACGATGTACGTAAGATATATAAATTTGCAATAATTGCAGTTATTCGAGCTCTCTTATACATGTAATGTACATTAGCATTTGTATATGTATTTTCATTGGTAGCAACATAAAGTAATGCCTCAGCATGTACGTTGCAAAGCCATGTCTTAATTCTGTTTAAAAGGTTAAACTCTTATATGCTTCCGCTGAAGCTTTGTTAGAGGCATGTACTAATGTCTCTATCTGTTTGCATGCACCACTACCTTTTTATAGGGGAGCCAACCCTATTTATTTCTTAAATTTATAAGCGCACCTCGGTGCTATGCTTATTTATATGTCCCTTTCCGGGAGCCTAATATACTTTCCTTGTTTTAAATTTGCCTAAGGGACTTGGCCCTGTATTATTGGCATGTATTTGTACTTGACCAAATACGTTTGTTATATTCACATTTATAGGGGAACCCACCCTATCTCTTAGAGCTTGAACGCCTGGTCGAGGGCGACAGTAGCGATAATAGCCGATCTCAATACAAAAGTAATGTCACAGCTACCCAGGCGTTCTCGTTTGAAATATTACGCTATGTGCAATCTTTAGCTCTATACTACTGCGCCCCAAAGAAGGGAAAAATCCAGTAACCAGCAAATGTGCGAACTGTGCACCGACAAGTAAAACGGAGCGATGATGCCGACATTACATAAGAAAACTGGTCCGGGACACTCGTCCGCTACGACGAGCAACTAAATGAAAAATTTCTAAGTCCCGATACGACAAGGACCGAACAAACGTACAAAAGACAACGGGCGCTGCGGCCGCAACGACCGTCAGCAAGAAGCGGAGTGATTGTACTTGTAGAGGAGGTCTATACATGCGCGCCGACAATCTCACCAAAATAATTTCCGACACAAACTTAACTGAAGACTAAAAATATGTATAGACGACAATGGACACAGTAGCCTCGACGTACGATGATAGAAAATCGAGAATTTATACTTATTAAAAAATCTATACGTGTGGTCCGACGACGTTACCAAATGACTTCCGCCAGAAATAAATGTATAGACAACGTCCTCGACGATTCCCGCCAAAACTAGAAAAACTTAGAAATCTCTAATAATCTTACGACGACGTTACTGTACACGTTACGACGAGGCACGAAAGGTGACCGAGAGTGCACGATCGCTAATACCTCGACTGTCGCGCGGGAGACGACTGCCTATGCTTGTGTACCTTAAATTTCAAGAAAACTCCCATTACATATCCGACGACGTTGCAGTGAATGATTTCTAATTAGGCAGTTTTAGCTAGCGTAATGCGAATGGCTGGCTTGCATACATATACAATGCGTAATGTACATACATATTAAAATAAAATTGGATATAAGAGAGCAAAATAAATAAATATAAGAATGAAAATAAATAAATATAAAAATGAAAATAAAGTAATATTCTAAATGAAAATAATAATGCAACGAAGATAAAATACATAGTAGTAAAAAATTTATAAAATACAAAAAACAATGTTAAGTCCTTAACAATTACAGAAAATACATGTTAATAAATCGACTTGCTGAGCAAGCGGAATAGGAGACCGACAGCCCCAGAAATCGCCGTCCAAATGAATCACGACCGTCCAAAAAAAATGTCTGCTACTACAATAAAAAGAAGATTAAAAGCGGCAAAACTTCACGGCTGCATTGCAACAAAAGAAACCTACTTCGACGGGGAAACAGGCAAAAACTGCTGCAGTGCGCAGAAAAATATAGAAATTGTACAGTGGACGATTGGAAAAGGGTGCTACGGACTGATGAGTTAAAGTTTAAGGTGTTCGAACAATCAAGCCGCGTTTTTGTAAGAAGGGCAAAAATGTTGCAGGATTGTGTAGTGCCAACTGTCAAGCAAGGAAGAAGTTCTATCCTTGTTTGGGGTTGTTTCTTACGCCGGTATTTTGCGAAAAGGGAGTTAGTCAGAAATACTACAAAATATGCAATATTATCGGGCAACATTTAATCGGCGGAAATTTTGTATTCATACAGGACAACGACCCCAAACACTCAGCGGTGATATGTAAACGCTTCTTAAATGAAGAATAAGATAATGGCACTTTACAAATAATGACATGGCCGCCGCAAAGCCTCGATCTAAATCCCATCGAGCTGTTATGGAATGAATTGGACAGGGTCCGAAAAGTATGCCCTACCACCGTAGGCCACATGTGGAACATTTTACAAGAGGAATTAACTAATATGCCAAAGTCCTTGAAAGATTAGTGAAGCGGATACCTAGGGTTGTGAAAGCTGTTCTTCGCGCAAAAGGGAGTTTCTTTAATGACCGGAATGTTTAAGAAGTTTTTGTTTATTTTTGATTAGAATTACTTTTTTTTTACTTTTATGCTTTAATTTTAATCGTTATTAATAAAATGCAGTAAGATTTTTAAGTTTTGGAAAAATGGGTTTGAATATTTTCTCATTGTTTAAAAATTTATTTGCGTGTCCGAACTAATATGGACGGTTGTGTACGTTCACAGTTGAACACAAAATGTCATCTTGTTATGGAGACGCTTATGTTCTAAATAAAGATTTAGATTTCATCAGATTAAGTGCTTCTACGGATCTCTTACGTAACTTTAAAGATTATTTCAAGTATGCGAATGTTACATCACTAGTTGTCGAAGGGTCGTTTTCTTTACAAACGCGGCGGACATCGCTTAGTGAAACTACTGGAAAATTACTAAATACTGCATGTGTAAAGCCGTGGTTAGGCAATTTGATAATGTTATGTATTATTATATACAATTTGTTATTTATTCATTGCTGATCAACAATATGGGGGCCATGGTGCCTCGATCTCTCTGGGAACTTTAGTTACAAATGAATGTTTTACAAAATTTAATCTAATATCTAATCTTTCATGAGCGATACTGTATGTATTTGTTGAAAACATTTTGTATTTTCAGTAAATAAAATAAATTCCAATACCATATAAATTTAAGCATTTATTGACAAAAACTAGAAGGTGTGGATTTATTAGGCGAACTTTTATCGAAATAAATACTTCTTTCATATTTGCCACAATTTATAACAAAATGTGACAAATCTATTGCTTCAGTAACAGAACATTATATGCTTTTAAAACAGTTTGTACATGTACACAATTGGAGATACACATTGATTTGTGGAACGGGCAACTTATAACAGCTCTTAATCTCGTTTAAAGAATTCCGAAAAGTTGCGTGAAGAGAATATCATATGATTCATATTTGGCGTATATCTAACAAAAGCTTATTAGAACTTATTTATTTGTTACGTAATTTTCACTGCTCGTGATTTTCTGTTGGGTGCTTTATCCTTTACGTGAACGTTATTCTAACGTTACCTTAGTAAAAAAGTTTTATTACATTTCCATGTTTCGCGCATGCGCTGAAATACTACCTCCCATACAGCAATCGAATCATTTCCATTTCGTACATTTTCAGGAATGTTGTTTTCATCAAGCATCTAGCTAACATATGCATATGTAATTTGTGATTTCCAGCGTACTGTATTATAAATTCGTATGAAAGCTTGTTTATTATTATTCCTGCAATCTTTTCTTTTGAAAGGCTGTAATTATCCCACATTTATTGCGAGTAATTGGGGTAGTCAATTACCAAGAAGCTCCGAATTCAAGTTTTTTTCAACGCTAACGAAAAAAAAAAACGTCGGAGGAAATCAAAAAATACGGAATGATGTCTTTTAGTTTTAGTATACACATCATGAAAATTCAAACAGATGTAAAAACAGAGAAAGAGGCGCGGTTTTACGAGCTTTTATTTTAACTTAACACAAAAGTCGAAGGCTTTCCAGATATGTGACATAAATATTTCTTTAATATAGATGTTTATGTTGAATAATGATCTTTTATTAATATTTTCTGTGTCATTTATCTCACTTACATTTTTCTACATACAAAAAGACACAGTGTTAGGTTGGACATCGTTTTAATATCTCGCAGTTATCTCGCGTCCATTTGCAGTAGTTACGAGGGATGTTTGAGAAATTTTGCATACTGAAACATAGAGGGTGCCACTAATCAAATGTCAATACTAAGGATTAACGTCCATCTTTAGTTAATCTAAATCCAAAGCTTCTGTGCGATATGTGTAGTGTTGTAATATCATTAGGGATTTCAAAGATCTTAATTCAAAAAATGTTGCATGAAGAAGTGCGTGTAAAAAATGAGTTGGATACCGTATGTATTGACCGAAGAACAGAAAACATCTAGGTGAATTCGTGTTAAAAAGTCTAGACCGCTTCAACGTCGAAACTCTAAACACGTATACAATGTCATCAGTGGTGATTAATCTTGGATTTAATCGTACGAGCCAGAAAATAAACACCAGTTGTCAGTTTGGATGTTCGAAGGTGAAGGAAGGTCAATAACAGTTATCCGCTCCCAAAAAGTATCTCCAAACAGATCGTCGCGACATTTGCCTCGAAAGCAGGTCATTTAGCAACAATTGTTCTACAAGATCTGCTAATTGGTATACAACCATTTGTTTGCCGTGAGTCATCGCTGAGTTTCGAAACACCAACCCTGGCCGACAAATCATCCTAGTTTATCGCGGCGAGAAGGGTGTTGGCCAAGCACAGAATTATTCGATGTTAGAACTTTTTCTCTCCTGTTTAATGTTAGAATTTCACGATGCACCGAAAAAATGCTCCTCAGTGTTAAAATTTACCGCTATGGTGTAAAAATTCTTTGGCATGTTATTAGCATGAGCCTTAGAATTTATAAAAAAGTTGATGTCGAATTTTTCGATTTGGTGTGAAAACTTTCTTCTTTCGAATTTGACATTGAAACATACATTGCTAAAATACGGGCCGCGGTTTGAAATTAAAAGCCGATCAGTAATAAAATAAAATAAAAAAAAACGACAGCATTTATGGGATTTTAGCAAGTTTTGTACTGAGATTTGCTTCAAAACTTTTAGACGGAATCCAGTTTTCGAGGTATTAGAAGAGATGTACTGGGCACGATATCAGCCGAACCTGCAATATCGTGAAGGAGAGCAGTTCCTAATCTCAGCATTTCTCGTCGCCGATTTTGAATGAGAGGGCGCAGTTTAGAAAGACTTTCATAATAGACTTTTGATGCAATGGTTGGTCCAAGTTCCGTAAAATGAATCAAAAGCATATCTTTTTCTTTTGAGAGTAAATTATTTTGAATGTTTTCGGTTTAGGTGAACCAGGGTAATGGATTATTGTTTTATCTTAAACTGACATGCGAAATTTTCGTTTCATCACCAGTGACGATATAGGAAAGATATTGTCATCTTCTTTCTGGTTAAAACGGTATAGAAAGCACGTATAAATGTCATTGTGTAATCTTTACCTGTGGTTATTTTCGGCACCCATCGGGGGGATAGTTTCCAATAACATGAAGATTCAGTCACGACTCTCAACAACGTTCTATTCTTTCAATTCTAGAGAAAGTTTGTTTTTCTTATAGCTACGATTTCCATTTCCATTCACACGCTTAGTGACATCGTCAGTCCGTACAATAGGCCCGCCAGTTTTTTCTTCATTATGAACAATTGAATGGCCTTCCTTAAATTTACGACACCATTGCCTTCCTTCTCCTCCACTCATTGTAGTAGGTCCATTGTAGCTGAATTCCAGCAGGATGTTGCCATTTTAATACACTATATTACGAAAGCAGACAAAATGTAAGTGGCGGCTATATGGAGGTTATATTTCCAACTACAGTTGTCAGTTAGTCTGTATAGAAATTTTGCTACAGCGTTGAAAAATTTTTAGACTATTGTAGATTCTTGAAAAATTATGGTAACATTTTTCTTTAGACAAATCTAAGGTAATATTTAGTAATAGTGTACTTAGGAGAAATAAAGCGATTGGAGTATTATTTAAAAATAAACAAAATAAAAAACTAACAATGCATAAATTTAATAACTAATAGATAAAATAATCTTAATAAAAAATAATAATAATTAAATTAAATTGAAGTTAATTAAAACTATCTTAAATTATTAAAACTAATGCGCATCCGCGAACCAATCAATATTGCCAACCTTTTTTGGATTTCATTTAACTGAGTCGGCAGGGATACTCTAATGCCCAATTTAATGTCATCCGTATTTATATATGCTAGCCTTTCGTATTCCTATCACTATGCTCATGTTGATATCAATTTTGGTGTATTATATTAATTTTGTAAACATTGTATACAAAGGATGCTTGAATAAAAGCGCAAGGTTCAATAAAACATGGTTTTCTGCAGCAAAGTATTGAAATATTTATTGATTTATAATGTGTGTATTTGGGCATTAGGTATGAAACAAAATATCATGTAAATGACCGCCATGGCTTTGCTGGCACATGCGTACTTTTTTGACAAAATTTGCAATAACTCTATTGTATACCTGTGGCGGTATTTCATTGATGGAGTGTCTAATTTAATACACATACCGACCATACGCGTATGAGTCCCGACTTCGGGTATGACTACTTTCGAAATACTATCGCCCTCAATGAGTGCGCACTCGTTTCTGTAGGCTTAATAATGACACGTAATATTGACGTCACATATTACATACATCCAATATATATAAAGCAACGTTTTTAATTGAGGGTTCATCGGTAAAAAAGTTTCATTCAATACAAAATGTAGTGCAGATATACTTATATACAAATACATGTACATGGCTTTTGTTATCCAAAATTCGGTGTATTAATGTACTTGTACTGACTGTAATTTAAATTTCAAGGGGCATTTTGTAAGCCGCTAATTAGATTAAAATGTAGTGTTACGGAACGTAAGCAACTAACAAAAGACTGAACAATAACCGTCCGGAAAATAAATTCGCGATTGTTAAAATTGTATTTTCCATGTGAAATATCATATAATTTTTAATATGGTGGTGATTTTGAATAAAACAGCGGTACTTGTTTGGCTATTCTATTTACTACAGCAATTCTGAGAAAAAAAATTATAAATTTCATGATGAATATATAACTTTTTTTATAGATTTTCGGGATGTAATTGTAATGCATATATTCCACGGTTTTACTTTCAATTTCACATCTCCGTTTACTTGGTTTTACTGTTTGTTTCAGTTTTGCGAAACTTGCAGATTTCACAAGCTACACCAGTGTTTGTGTTTCCTCTAGAGATTACCCTAATAAATAACATGTTTAGTGTTACGATGTGTGTTAACAAAGAACTTCCTATAGCTGATGAAAAGAGCGAAATGACATTTCCCCTTTCTGATATATATTGCCTAGTTAGTGAAACAATATATGAAATTACAGTTTTCGAACGTAAAATCTGCTCAAACGCAGTTATTTTGAACCAAAAATACAGCCATGGTATTTATAATTTGATAATAACTTTGACAATCAAGCCACCCGTGTTTATAAAGTGGTATCTAAATTAAATGTTCGGAAGGAGATTGATCAAAGACGTGTTAAATTATGCAAAAAGTGAATAGCGAAGTCAGCATCCATCATAAATTCTTATCGTTGTAGTGTTCCGCATTTAATTTTTGTTCTTTTTAGTGCAAACATGCTGTACTGGAACTTTGCAGTCCGTATTCATACATATGTCACGTCACGTTTTCCTGTTCAAATAATAGTACTAATGATTCTTTATTTATTCAGTCTATTACGTTTGAATATGATAAGAGTCACGTTAGTAGAAGGAAAACGTATCATAATTTAAGTATATGGACGTGATGTGACAAATTAAAATATCTAGCAATGTGAACATAACTATACGTCAAAATTCATTATCGCGTATGTATATACCGTATAGGAGGAAGAATTTACCAAGGATTGCTTCCGCTCTAAAATATAAATAGATCAGTATTTATATATATTTATAAACATTCCTATACATTGAAAGATAAGAAAATAACAGAAGATAAAAGGAAAATATAAGGAGATGAATATAAAAGAATCATGGACACTGTTTAAAGCAATCCTTATAGATACAGCTAAGACCATATGTGGCAGAAATAAGATAAGTAATCATAATGGACGAACTTCATGGTGATTTGATGAAACTAAGAACCAAGTGAAAGTAAAAAAAAGAAAGCATGGCAGGCTTATTCAAACAGTAAAAAAAGAAAAGGTATAGAATATACAAAGAACAAAGGAAAAAAGTCGCACTAATGGAAGCGAAACACAAATCATGGAAAGATTTTGGACTAAAATTAGAAAAAGGTAGTAAAAGAAACAAAAAGTTATTTTTTAAAGTACTCAAAAATATGAGAAATAACAGAAAAGTAGATTCAGTAGCAATGAAAGACAAAGAAGGACAAATACTCAGACAGAAAAATAATTATAAATCGCTGAAAAGACTATTTCCAAGATTTGCTGAATAGCGCAAGCAAAATAACAGCACAAGAAATACATATCTCAAGCGGAAATCGGAACAATACAAGCAGAATATACGAAAAGGAGATAATTACAGAAATAGAACTAAAAGACGCAATAAAAAGGTAAAAAAAATAATGGCCGAGGCGTTTAACAATATGGAGTACTACGCAACGCAGCCATTGTTAAAGATTTACAATAAAGTGTGGGAGGATGGGCAAATCCCAAAAGGTTGGCGTCTGAGTCTTATAATACCAATATATAAAAAACGTGATAACGAAGATTGTTCAAATAAGGTTCAACAAAGAGGAGTCGGTAAGGTAGGCCGATGGATTAACAACCAGTAATAAAGGGGAGGGACGTAGGCAGATATATAAGAGAGAGACTGTAACAAAACATACATATACTAAACATAGTGTAGCAAGTTAACAGATATAGACTAAACATAGTATCAAGTCCACATATAGATCCGTATATAGTGTATAGAATATACGGTATATACATAAATGTTGTTTCAATTAATAAACAGCACAAGAATACAGTCCATTATATCGTAACAAAAATTGTAACAATTACCGAAGTATTATCCTGCTAAACACAGTAGTGAAGATTTACAAACAATTGTTAGAAGAGAAGTTGAGACAAATAATAAAACCGACGTTACTAGAAGTATAAAGTGGATTTAGAAGAAAATAGGTTCACAAGACCAT
The DNA here is from genome assembly GCA_023509865.1 of Trypoxylus dichotomus. Lineage (NCBI taxonomy): Eukaryota > Metazoa > Arthropoda > Insecta > Coleoptera > Scarabaeidae > Trypoxylus > Trypoxylus dichotomus. The sequence continues at coordinate 36,392,008 of CM042074.1, read as the reverse complement.
ATTTTTACACTAAAAAGATAACATACAAGAAAATGACTGTAGAAGTAAGTATATACTTGGCATTTTTAGACATGAAAGAAGCATTTCGATAGAGTATCTAGAAATAAAATATGGGAATGTTTACGCAACCGAGGAATAAATTACAAACTAATATCAATACACAACGTAGCCAAACTTTTTCTGGTACCCTCAATTTGTTTTTTTTTTCAGTTTCGTTGAGGGTTGCGGATGATTCCACTGTATTGATTGGCGCTTTGCTTCTGGTGTGAAGTCTGATATCCAAGTCTCATCACCAGTGACAATGTGATTCAAAATTTCGTCATCATCCTTGTCATAGCGACTGAGAAATGCCAATGCAGCTGCCATTCGTTTGGTTTTGTGTTAGTCTGACGAAATGCGAGGAACCCACCTGGCCCAGATCTTCACTAGCAATTCCATACAACACAGTTCTCGAAATTTCTGGAAAGAATAAGTGCAGTTCACTAATTGTGAAACACCTATTTTTTTTGATTTTTGTTTCAATCCTAGCTCTCAGTCCGTCAGGCACCACTGAGGGCCGGCCCGAGCGATCTTCATCATGAACATTTTTCCGTTCGACATTAAACGTGATACACCACTTCCGAACTAACGCTTGGTCCATCGCATTACCATAAACCTCAGTTATTTGTCTATAAATCTCGATGGGCTTAAAAAGAGAAGAATACTGCGCACCTCACACTTGGCGGGATCGTTAATTTTGTCACATATTCTAAAGTCGCACAGCTAAAAAGTAATCCACCGTATTAGATCGTAGCTGTCACCAAACTGAAGGGGATGAGTACCAAGGTGAGCGGTGGGTCGGCGGTGATGGTGCAGAGACGCGATCACGTGTGAAAGCGAAACATTCTTTACTTACCAAATTACCCTCGTATATCTTCTCGCTTTCTTGGCTAGGATTAGTTGGCTTCAATGACAAGCACTAAAGGTTTTATTGAATATGTCGATAATTGAACATTGTTCGCTATTTCTTTCTCTAAGTTCTCTGAAAAGTATTGTTAAGGAAATAATTTCATACAATTACCTTGTCTCGTCATAGCTTTTCCCACTAGAACTGATATTTAATTGCATTTACGGCAGGTGTAATATACCTAACGGAAATAGAGAGGGTTTGTTGCAATAAAATTTGTGATTTTATAGTTTTATTTGTTAAATTGTAATTAAGGTTGCAGAAACAAGTGCTGTTAGAGATGCGTGCGACTCACTCAGTGTAATTACTTACTATTTTGGTTCGATTGTTGTTACATCAACAAAGCCTGCATTAACAGCACAAATAAACCAAAATAGTAAGTAGTTACATTCATTATGTTTAATATTGATAGTAACTGAAGACGTCTCCGACGGCACCCCGTTCTACAGCCTTAATTATAATAATAATTTTGTCGAGATTTCCTAATTTTCTGTGTTTGCACGTCGTACAAGTTCTGTATCAACCTTTTTTTCTATTTGTTAACTATTACATTTTTATAAGAAGTGTATAATACAATAACCTAAATACAACAGTATTTTCCTTATCAAGATAAATATAAATTAGTTTGTAAGTTAGTTTTATGGTCTTACAATTTGCGATATATCAAAAAAGTAAAACTCTAGCGAACAAATTCTCTACAGATATAATAATATTTCTATATAGATAGTATACACATTTCTCAAGTTCCTTAAAATCATTTTTGTGAAGACATTTCAAAAAAGATGCTAGAAGTAGTTAATAATTGGTGTTTGGAAACATAGACTTCCCTTTACTTGAGACTGTCTTTTTGCAGTACGTAAACAGTTTAATAGAAGTACAGCGATTTTCTTCTATGACCTGTTCTCATGTTGGAATAATTAAAATGCACTTGCTTAATTTTCCTTAAAGTTTATTTCACATATAAGTTTGTGTAAAAGTAAGTTTGTGACTTATTACAAAGAACTACGATATTGCAAAGAGGTAATCTAGACTGGTTGTAACTGCATATATTATTTACAAAAACATTTATTCAAAGGTTATTTTTTTGTCACCTTCACATTTCTAAACATTAATTGGTGAGAAATTGCATTTATCCTCATCGCAATTTGAACAATATAATAGTTCAATAAGTGTTTCCATATATCCACAAATGGGAACACCTTCCCAGATAAATCCGCAACCTCTCTCCACAAACGTTACACCTCCATCTAAAATAAGAAAAGATTATTAGGGCGCCTTCTCTTAACTTATTTATACTCACTAGTAGCAGCAAAAGCTACACAAGTGGTTACAATTGCCGGTTCTTCTTCAAATTGTACATAGTTTTTTGGTAAAGCAAGTCTAGATAGAGTTGTGTTTTGTAATGCAGGTAAACTGTTTTCGCAGCGTTGGACAACCATTCCGGACACATCACCTCTGGAGCAATCGCTCTCCGTTGAACCCACACACAGGAGGCAATCTAAAGCTACCGCTGAAATAATAATGAGATTATGTAAAATATGAGGCATGTACATTTTTATACAAAATGAGTGAATTCTATTTGCAGTTACCGTTGCTAACACATGCCATTAGACCCAATAAAGCGATTACAGAACGCATGTTTGTTGTGGCTAGCTGCTTTCTTTACAAAAGTATCTTCAAACTGATACGAAAGGTATCATTTTCATTACTATTATATAAGGAATCTCGCTTGTATTTTTGCGATAGGTTTACGAATACGATAAGATTATCAGTTCTGTGATCACCTACTTATGTCAAGTTGCTTGTAATCATTAATCGATACTTTTGCTCTATTAATAGTTAATTTCCATAAATTGCTAAAAATATAACTTCCCTACAGTGATTTAAATCATAATTGTTGATTTCAAAGATAAGATGTGTGAATGTCATTTGAATGTACATAAAGAGATTTTAATTGCATGATTATTACGTACGATAACAATACAATAGATTTGCGATGTAATATGAGGTGACAATTGGTTAGGCAATTTAAACTGCAAAATTAAGTTATTATTAAGTTGGGAGAGGTAAAACGCCACAAATACTATTGGCAGAGATCAAATAAGAATGTTTACAATGTGCGTTTAGTTATTAAATGATAAGAAAGGGTTTAGGTTTCCGGGTTGAAACCGCATCGTAGTTGCAACGAGTCTGCCAACGTTCTGCCCTCAGTCGCATGAAGCTTCTTCTGGAGTGCTGCATGTAACTGAGAGTGAATTGTCGGTAGACTCTTGCAACTACGACGCGGTTTCAATCCGGAAACGTAAATTCTTTAAAATAGAATAAATACCGCGGAAGTCTATATATATAACAACAAATGATAGGAAAGTAAGAAACTTCATGCTGCTGAATTAAAAGGTCTCAATTCATTATCACCTTCGCGTTATCAGTATGCAGTGTAGAAAAAAGGATGAAATAGTTTGTAATTTGCAATCAATAATTGGACATGCGAACATAATTAGGTAAATTCGAATTTTGGTGATTTACTTGGTGAAATCAGGGAGAATTTTTCTATGCATACTAGTGCATATTGTGCCGATTTAAACTGTTATTACTTTTAAAGGTTACGTCATCTAGAAAAGTATGATGATAGTGAGAACTTGTTTGTTATTTATTTGCTTCTTCGAAATGACTATTCTTTTATAGCTTGCGTGTTTCGATTCTTGATGCATTCACTTTTTGCCGAACAGATAAATCAGATCTATTGTTTATCTCTTGGAAGACTTTTCGCGAAGGTTGATATCGTTGGGAATATGACATATTCACACTGTAAAATTAGTTTTGAACTTATTGTAAAGTATAATACACCTCAGTTAACACTCCAGCATGAACAGGGAAACCAAAAACTAATTTATCAGATAACAACAAAAAGGCAAACAAACAAATAAGATTACGAAAATAGGAATTTCCTAGCAAGATACCAGAGAGTAAATTGTATGGGCTGAGTAGAAATTTCACAGATACTCAAACGTTATTTCCTTACTTCAGTTTAACCACAGTTGATTCGATAATTATAAGTAAATGACTACAACATCGGGATAATGAATGCGTCAATATATATATTGTATATTGAATTGTATTTATTCAGACAGTTAACTGAAAACGTCCTGTATAATAGCAGGTCCTTCCCTTAAATTCACTCCTTGATCAACATTACAATGAAATATAAGAAATTTTGTAACCGTCATTTTCTTAAATTCCAAATTGTTCTGCAAAACTAAAGACATGTGTAGAATTTGTACTGGTAATTACTGTATACGTCTATGTATGTTAAATTTCAGTTTCGACCTTACTTTGGTTATAAGCAGATTCTTGCAAAGTGTACACTCTAAGAAATGACAGTAATTTTAATATAAACACCCAATAGTATTATTGGCACTAATGTGTCAAATTTACAATGACAAGTGATGCACATTTTAGTAGAATATATTTGTTTGTAATAACTCAGTTTCAGCTATAAATAATATGCAAACAACCGCGGTGCCTCAAACAAAGCCCTTTTCTCCACATAGAATAGAATGGAAGCAGGTGATAGATGAAGAAACAACATGTACATATGAAATATAGTTAAAACAAGGGAATAGTTTGTAACGTTCAATGAATACGTTTAGTGTGTAACACGCAGTTTTAGATCGATTCTTCTTGTTTGCTCGAAAACGTTAAATAAAATCAGATACGATCGATTTCTGAAAAACATGAGTTACTACAAGCGTTACTTGCTGTACAAGGAATTTTTATTTATATATTTTTGTCAAGTGTTATAGCTGATAAATAATAAGGAATGTATTTATAATGAATGTGATATATATATATATATATATACATATATATATATACATAAATATATATATGTATATATATATATATATATATATATATATATATATTGCACTCATTGTACATATACTACCGTCCAAAAGTTTGGAAGCAGCAACGGATTTTACAAAAAGTCACACATACAGTAAACTTTTGTTGTGATTATTGTCGTCAAAAAAGGGAATTAACTCAAACATATTAATATTTATACATTATTTAGCTCATAGGTTTCTTTTTGTTAATATGAGCTCCTTGGTTTTCATAACAGGTGCACAAATTTTAGGTATACTTCGAAGCAATTTTTTCAGACAGTTCGCGACAATTTGTTGCCATGCGTTCTGGAAATATTCCCACAGCTGTTGGCTGTTCCAATCCAGCCTTTCGATCAAGCTCACTGTATAAGAACTCTATCCGGACTTTGAGGAGACCAAACCATTAATTTTAGTTCATTTCTTGCTGATTTCTCCTCTAAAAAGTTGTTACAGATTCGAGCCGTATGTTTGCAGTTAATATCTTGCTGAAATACAAATTGCTCACGAAGACAGCTTCTACACGGAATAGCATCCTTTTGCGAAATATCAAAATACCCTTCTTTCCGTAATGTACCACTACTTTCCACTAAATCCTCGGTAGTTGTCTCAGCAAAACAACCCCAAACCATATCACTACCACCTCCGTGTTTGACGGATAGAACTAAGCAGGCGTCCTGGTCGTCGACGAACAAAAACTCTCCATTGCGTACCAAATAACTGAAATTTGCACATGTATGTTCATAAGACTGCGTTGCAATCATCCAGTGACCAATTTGAATGTTTTCTTGTTCATGTTAATCGTTTCTCTTTCTACACGCGTTTAAAAAGGTATTTTCCGGTCGATGCATCCCCTTAAACCTAATAAAGAAAATAAGTCCTTTTTTTCTTCATTTTAGATCGGCTACTTTTGGAGGATTGTGACATATGGATGAAACATATTTACTTTTATTATAAACAAAGCATAAGCACTTTCGTAGAGAATCTATGCAAAATAGTGGGTATAATGATAATATATTAAATATATGCACTTTGCATATAATTCATTCTCTAGTAATGGCATTGAATATTTTATCGCATGATTGACTGACTTGAAGTTGTCTATGCCGTTGCTATAATAATATTATTTACTATTAAATTAATACATTGTAGGCATGTATTCCATGATGATGGCAGCTATTTTTAAAGTATAAAACTCATCCAGAACAAAGAAAGCATTCCTTTACTTGAAAAATCATACGCTGGAAAACCTGTTTGAGGAAGTTATATTAAGAGGTAAATAAACTTTCTGAGCATCATTAATTTTACGTAACAAATCGTTGGTAACACAGTTGTCAACGCTTCCCTAGAAATAGGCCAATAAATAAATAAATGTAGGTTCGTCAAATGCACAATGCTTTAGCTAAATTTGGTATTGCCAATCCAGGACAGTTTTGAAATCATCACCCTGATTATTATACTTCATATTTTTGTAATTGTTCAGCTTAACTGTTTTGCTTTTATTTTGACTTAAAGATGCATATCTGCTTCAGTTGTAAGTTGAAAATCAAGTGGTTATTATTTTTTTTAAATACTATGGAATAAATGAATTCTTAACAGTACTAGGCTTTTGATACTATGACAATGATATGAATACTTAACCATACTACTACGTTACATATAACCATTTTACAGAGTACCATATCGTGATATACATTGCTCAAAATTTGAATGAACTCTTCGAAATATCATTGTGCAGAGTATATTGTATCATTGCTGTTGCTTTCTTGCGCTTTCTTCAACGTATTAAGATTTTTTAAACACAATCACACCAGCAATTCAACAGGAAGCATATACATCGAGGAAGGAGTGAATATTATTATGTCTTGCATTAGTAATAAAATATAAATAGCTTATCAAATCCATCATTATTAATTACTGAGTGAAGTACCTATTATTAATTAAAAACAACTTGTCGAAATGCGTTAAATTTATCAAAATGACAAGATTAATTCCTTAGATAAATCAATAATATCACATATATACTGTATAAAATAAAATCTGCTTCGGAATACTTTTATTTTGACAGAGTAAGGTGATACTGTAACAATGCGTGGCGTACTTGGTTTAGTAGTCTTGGTAGCTTTTCTCCAAAACGGTAAATATATTTTTGTTTTTAATATGCTTTTTCTAAGAATCAAATCAGAATAGAAATTATATTGAGGACTAGTGTCTCAGCGCCTAGCGCATTTGCCTATTAGTTTCGGGGTTCCGGCCTCGAACCATCACGCGTTTGCTTCTGTATGTGAAAAGAAAGCACTATTGTTAAAGACCTGAAAAACAATATCCACAGGGATACGAAAATTGGAGAGGTATCAGCTTATTAAATATAACTAGTAAGGTGCTCCTGGCATATCATATTAAATCGAATTAGTGAAATACTGAATTCTATCATTAGGAAAAAACTGAGTGATCGATAATATCAATGCTTGTAGCATTTTGGTGGATAGGTGTGGTTCTTCGCTACGAATATTTTGTATCGATGTTAACGGTGCAGAAACAAAGACTTTATTGGAAGAAGAATCAATTTAGTGTAGTAGCATCTTGCAGCTGGCGATGAACTAATTCCTACAATACCCATTGGAAGACGAGGTATAGGTTGGGAGGAAAATGTTGGAAAGGTTGGGTCGGGCGAAAACCGTATGTTTATTGAACGTAATTGTAATTGAAGAGTGTACTTACCTGGAGAGCATGATCTCGAAGCACGCAAGCAAAGAAGAATTCATAAGACAACAAATGCCTTTCCGAACATGCGGACTACTTCGAAATTTAAAATATTGCAGTTAATAACTAAAATAAAAGAGTACATCAGTTTTAGTCTATGTTCAGATATATGAATACTTACTGAGACTTTTAAATGGAAACATCAGTCTTCTATCAATAGATGCCTGTGAAATATAATAGGAATATCACGAGTTAAACGTACAATAAATGTAGAATTACAACAAAAAACCGGACAAAGGGAGGTAATCAGAATGAGGCGATGTATATGATAAGAAAATACTACTAAACTAATATAACAGTATTTTGACTCTTTTAAATCCATCCGTTTCTGATTAAAACTGTTAGTATTATGATGAATAGATGATGGGATTGTAGTCTTTACTGTGTGACTTTTACACGTAGAGGGAGCAATACCTACCTTCGCTAACTTCTCATCCTAGACAAATTGAAGATAGAATATTTACTTTATTATGTTGCTTATCCCCTATTTACTGAATTTAGTCAATTTTGGGTGAGTTCTTTACTAGACGCTGTAAGAAACATGTCGAACTTTTCCTTTTATTTAAATAATATAATTATTTTTGAACGTATATAATCTTGAGAAACTGATAGGAATACCAAATTTGGGAAGCAATAATATTTTTTGAGGTAAAACTATATAAGTATAAGTATATATCCCCCTTAAAGAAGTAAAAGAGGCAGTGTAACAATTTAGATAAATTGTATAGTATCGAAATAAATTGAAAACATTTCTTACTCGTATAAACATTTGCTTAGGGGGTATATATGTAAATGCGGAGAAAGTTAGTAACTTTCTGATTCTTGAACTGAATCTGCAAATTTTATTATTTTATAACATCTTTACTCCTTAGAATTGTTCATTTTTCGTTACAAGGGATGGGCGTTTTTAGATAAACCAAAACAAACATAATTGAATTACTAGATTAGATTTGCTAAATTTTAAATTAAATGTATGTCATACCTAAGATTATTTCCAATTAAGGTATGCCCCTTTCTAAAATAAAAGTAAATTATTCTTATTTTCGCTATGAGTATATTTTCTAAACAATTCATTTATATATTTTTTCTTGGAAAGGGATTATTGTTTCTTCTATTTACAGGCGCCGCTCTAAGATGTTTTCAATGTCTTGGTTCCTTAACTGGAGACTGTTTTAATGCTGTAGTCCCAGCAATGATACCTGTTGAATGCGATCCCACCACAATGAATTTACCTGAAAATCTTAAGCACGCCAGAGCAGACGTGATTGTAACCAAATGTATATCCCATGTGATTAATTGTAAGGTTGCATTACATATTTAGAGTATTATTACTAACTACCTCTTAATTTTTAAGTACTTGGTATGGTCTTCATTGAAAGAACATGCGGTTACATATGGGAAGATATGGATATATGTGAATATATGGTTAATGAACAAGGTCTTCAGTTATATAGTTGTTCATCTTGTAATACCGATTTTTGCAATACTGAAGTGTTTAGTACATAGATTGACGTTTGTTTGTAAAAATAGAAGCATAAATAAATAGAACCACAGTTCTTTACTTTTTTATTTTAAATCTAATGTCTAAATTTACATCTTACAAAGATATAGAAACATATCAAGATTTACCGATTTCAATGAAATCTCGTGCGCATATTTGTTTTAAGATGGCATACAAGAACCTGTTTCCTTTTCGGGCTAAAATGCATTTAAAGATATCACTTTATCTAATACACTGTGGAAATAACTCCTTAATCATTAGTACCAACATTACTTAAAGATATATCTGTGTAGCACTTGGCAAAAGCTACCCAAATATACGTATCATTAATTAGTTTTGGTGCTCAAAAGATTTTTGCTTAAAATTTATACTCATGTAAATTCGGAAGAACAAATTTTGAAATAAATACAAACTGCACCATCAAGTGTGTTAGATCATTTTGTTTGTTTTAATAAGAAGGTCTAACGTCTTCACTTTTTCAAAATCAATGTTTCTAAAGGAAATACTGTACTTTTAATACACACTACTGTGTAAAAGCAAGAGATACTATGATAAATTTTATAGAAGAAAAATTAAAGAAAAATGGTAACCGTAATGTAAGTAACTATTGGTCGATAAATGTTTATTACTAATACAATATTTATATCAGTAAATAGTATACTGAATACCTTCAGAACTAGTTTTTTTAATATTTTGTATGACGGAAACCATCATGCAGTGTTCTGATGTAATCGTTCGGAATACGATCCCACTCTCTTTGCAGTATGTTCCACAACTCATTTAAATTCTTTTGGGGCCGTGCCATTTTTTTTACAATCAAGATAATCCTAAACATGTTGTAGCTGACATATGTAAATAGTTCTTGACCATTCGAGAACTTGTGTCGAGTGTTTGGGATCGTTATCTTGGTGCAGGAGGAAATTGTTACCAATTATACGATGCCCAGAAGGTATAGGATGTTGCCACAATATTGTTCGAAAAACAGCCCTAAATTTAGATATTATCGTCTCCATGTTAGATAGTAGCTTGTAAACATGGTTCTGCAAGAGCTTGTATAACATGTCGTCTAACATACTGACGCCTGTTCAATCTAAGTAATTGAAATTTAGACTCGTCGGTCCATAATACTTGTCTCCACTTATTATGTGTTCAATTTTGATGGTCTTTAGCATATTTGAGCCCTTTTGCTTTATTACTTCGTCGCAAAATGGGTTTACTGATAGCCACATACCCACGTAATTCCGAATTTTTCAAAGACCGCCTTACAATCGAAGTATATACTGACGTGCCTGTAGCTTCCTTTAACTCTCGTTTCAGTTCCGTGCTTGCTATCGTTCTGCTTCTTAGAGCTGTTACTTTAAAAAGGTGTGCATCCGCTCTCGTAAGTTTCTTCGGTCGTCCAGGCTTCCGTTTATCCACCATGTCGCTTGCTTCGTTATATTTTTTAAGAATTTTTTGTACACTGCACCGAGAACAGTTCATGCGCCTTGCGATTTTTGCTTGGCTATAGCTTTCTTGATGTGAAACAACTTTATTTCTGTTTAATAACAACATTTTCGACACTTTTGCCAATGTAAACCTGTATCACAACTTGCAGCACTATCTTTCACAGTATACTCGCTTCTACACTATTATTTTCTCTGTTAAGAATATATCATGAACGTCGTTATAATTACATGCAAGCTCTTCGCATTTGGGAATAAAATGAACAACAAACACAGATTCAAGTCAATCGTAAATATCATTGCAATTAAAAATATATCAAGAAATACTTCCGGAACTGTGACCATTACACAAACTTTTAAAAATATACCTACGTGTCTCTCTGTTTTGCAGAGTAGCGTGACGTTGAACGTTAGCTTTTATAGGTAATGCATGTTAGTGTAAGCTAGCGCTAGCAAACTTGCTTCTCTTATCGAACTTTATTAAGTATCCTAAACCAACTACTTCATGCACCCTGGTTGTAAATGACTAACGAGAATGAAATATTAATATGCTTTGTATAGTTCATACGTCGAGTAAATATATTGCATTACTGCTAGTACTTATGGGTACGATGCCAAATTTTAGGTAGAACATTAGAAACTACAATAGCTGATTTCTGAAACGTTTCTAAATATTTATTTGACGGTATTCTTGAAGACAATTCTGTGAAATTGGTCATGTAATAATATTAGTTGTCGAGATAAATGAACACATCGATTTTGAATATTTAATCATATAAAATTAAAACGGAAACGAGTTGAATATTCACTTTAATGAATGATTATTGACCTTCTTTCAAATGAGCAATTATTTTAAATTCTTCTTTAGATAAAAATGTTATCTACAAACGAAACTTTGTCCAAACAATATACTGTAAACCTATTCGCTTCCAAAATTCAAGAACAAATATAGATATCTTATTAAATTTCAACGTTTGTATATTGATTATTTTCTGATTTAGAACTCTAACACTACAACCCATGAGACACATAGTTAAGTCACATAGAAAATACAGGATCAATTCTATTGCAACTTTAAATGTAATACATATATTTAAGATATTTTTGTAGTGGAAAACCTAGAAGGAAGCTACAGGAATCTGGTTTTGCCCAGTCTTAAATTGTTCGCCGAATGCCTTGCGAACTAACAGAACAACTAAGCAATAAATATAATTTGAATCGCAAGAAAGGTCTTGCTGGAGGTGGTTGGTTAAGATCATTTTTGCCAAGAAATACAGATTTGTGAGTAAGAAAATTGGAAAGCGAGCACTTGGGATAAATCGAAATGATGTAGGTGATTATTTTACATTACTAGAGAACACCATCAGCTGCAATAACTTTTTTAATAAACTCGGAAACATCTTTAATATGGATGAGACTAGTTGCCAATTAAATAATAGACCACAACAAGCCATCGCTGCGAAAGGATCGAAAAATGTGGTCAACGTAAAATCTGCAGAAAAAGGGGAAACAATCATCGTTGTTGTTTGTTGCGATCGCGAAAGTATGCTATGTACGTTTCTTTCTTCAGCATGCACATTTAAAGGTAAGAACAAAAAGAAAGTGTAGGAAGATTGCATGCCACCGGGATCTGTAATTCATATGACCCAAAAATATCTTCCTCGCAAACCTCAAGGAATAGTTATTCTAATTTTAGATGGAGACGTATCGCATTGCAGCTCAGTAGAGGTTTTAGTTTGGTTTAGGGTTTAGGTTAATTTCCTAAAAGTAAAGATATCATTCTTCCTGGCTGTCCTAGACGCACTACACATTTTTTACAATGCTGTATCCGGATATAGAGTAAGTTATATAAATCTTTGAAATTGTAATTCGATCCCAGATTACGCCAATCTTAACGAAGTCCACCAGGCTGAACACGGTAGAGCACCGCATGTTACAGGCGATGTTGATGTACTACCAAATAGTAACAGTGCAAACAGTGAAATACCGATTATAGACGCTAAAGATAATGAAATAGGAAACTCTGAAAATAATCAGGAATTGGAAACAGACAAAGAAAATAATGATCCTGGAATTTCCAACATAGACTGGACAGATCATTTTGATGACGAAAGACCTGGGACAAGTTTAGACGCAATTCTTCCCGTTCCAGTCTGCACGTGCACGTAGTAAACAACTTGCTTGGATATTTACTTTGCCAGACCACCTAACAAAACAAAGAAAACTATAGCAGAGACAAGCAGAAAGGACAAAGCACAAAAAATTGACACAGACTAAGAGAATACCAAGTAAAAGTCCCATGTCGTGCATTTCTGTCTGGCGTGAATTAGGGACTTCCCCAAGTTGGTCGGGGATTTACCGTTCTTATTCTTTGGGTGTACGCTTTCGATTGAATCTGCTTTCAATATTAGTCTGAAGTCTATGCGGAAAAGACACTGTGGGCGACACATTCATTGTAGAAATGGCTCCAAAATTCTCACGCTTAAACAAAAATTTGAGATTGTTGAAGTTTACAATAAAGATAAATTAAGTTTAAGGAACTTATCCAAGCGTTTTAATATTGGAAAAACACAAGATATAATTAAACATAAAGAAATCTTTCTAAACAAATGGATGTCGAACAGCAATTTGAATGAAAAGAGAAGCTCTTTGATGGGCGATGCTACTAAAATTAACAAATCGTATTTTGACTGGTTTACAGCAGCTCGGCGTAAGGGGATTCCTTTAACAGGTATGCATATGATTTGTTTAGATAAAGTTTTCTTGTATTAATGCGTTGATTTTCTTTTCATATAAAATTCTAAAATAGAAAAAAAAAGTGAGATTACCAATAGGTTTGTCGTGACAAAAACGCAAAAAACTTTTTTTTTAAGTCCGCTAATACGATGTAAAGCAAGAGAAATAGCCGCTTATTTGGGACATTCTATATTCAGTGCTTCTTCTGGTTGGCTCAATAAATTTAGAATCTGCCACAATATAAGTTTTAAAGCGATTTCAGGAGAAGGAGCTTCAGTTAATGCTGAAGATGTTTCATCGTTTTAAAAAAAATGTCTTTTGATTAAGGGATATTCACCGAGAGACATCTATAATGCCGATGGGACAGGCCTGTATTTTGGGGCTCTACTCGACAAAATGCTCACATTAAAGAAGGGAAAATGTGTTGGGGGTAAGTATGCCAAAGAGAGGTTTACAATTTTGCATTGTGCAAATATGGCGGGTGAAAAAGAAAAACTCCTAGTCATTGGTAGGGTAGCTAAACCCAGAGCTTTTAAAAACATTAATATAAATAACCTACCTGTAACTTGGAAATACAATAAGAAAGCTTGGGTGACAGGAACAATTATGACAGGGTGGTTGCAAGACCTAGATTGGAAAATGGCTAAAGAAAAAAGAAACATTTTGTTATTTTTAGACAATGCGGGATATCATCCGAAAGACACTCGCTTAAATAATATAAAAATATTATTTTCACCCCCTAATTGTACATCAGCTTGTCAACCACTTGACCAGGGCATTATAAAGAATTTTGAAACTTATTACCGATTCCAATACTCAAACATCTGCTAGTAAACATTGAAACTGCAGGTACAGCTTTTGAGTTAATAAAGAAAATTACACCACTGGATGCAGTTTATTTGGTAAAAACTGCTTGAGACCAAGTAACCAAAAAGTAACCAACTTCAAAATTGCTTCCGCAAAGCAGAATTTAATCATGTAAATATGCAAAGTGGAGACCAGTTAACTGAGGCTGATACATCTGACCTAGAAGATGATTTGCCTCTTAGTGTACTTTCAGATGTTCTCAAAAATAAGAATTTATTGAAATTGACGGATAATGAAAACCTTAATAATTTTTTGAACGTCGATGAAGATTTGTATGTTGAAGATCCAGATTCAGAACAAGAAATTGCAAATCCAGTTAAAATACAAGAACTTTCGGAAGATTCTGATGTCGATGAGGTTCCAGCTATCCCAAATTATGGTGAAGCTATTACCCTGACCAAGCAGCTGAAAAGTTTTGTCGAAAATCACGGAGATACAGGGTCTTTGGAGATTCTTTCTAAATTAGAAATACGATTTCAAGACGCCATTTTAAAGAAAAAGAGAATAATAACAATATATGAATTTTTGCGTCCTTAAAGTGACTATTCATTTCATTGTTTTGTGTTACATACTATATCTATGTATCTATGTACATATATTACTTATACTTTGTATCTATATATCTAAAGGAAATAAACTTTTTTTCTTAAGTTTAAAGTTTCTTATTTATTTTAAAAACATTTACATACATATACGATTTAAGTGTCCCAGTTTCTTTTATATTCATTTTTCGTTAAAACACGATTTTTGTTGTATCTACTACATATTTCTTTTATGCGGACACCCTTCCTGAACGGACGTCTTCAGTTCGTCCCGTTGGTGTCCGTTCAAGGGAGATTTCACTGTATATATAAAATAAATTACTCAATTGGCCGTGATCTTCGCATTGCTTTACGATACAGTGTTGGTAATGACAATCGATTTCTTCTTAATGTAGAACATTTGGCTGTAAGAAAAATACGGTTGATGCACATAGTGAGATATTCATTCATTTCATTCGCAGATACGTATGAAAATTGGTTTATTCATCAGTTGTTACCAAGTACACTCGAAAATGTTGTTATGGTTTTAGACACTTTACCGTACCACAACAGAAAGTACCTACAAATGTAGAGGGTAGAGGGTAATACTATTAGTTTGTTAATAGACAAAGGTGTAATTATTTAAACTGATTTGTTTAAATGAGAGTTAACTCACGTATCAGAAGTATTAACATGCAGTTTGACAAACATCAACTCAACATTTTACCCAGAGATGTAGGCCAAGATGTTTTACGTTTATCACCTTACCATTATGAGTTGAATCCAATACAGTCGGTTTAGGCTCATTCGAAAAATTATATAAGCATGCACAAGACTGCATTCAAAGTAAGCGATATGGCCCCACTAATTGCAAATGCGTATAGTAATGTAGCAGCTGAAAATTGGATAAATTGTAAAAATATGTAAAAAAAATTGAAAATAAAATGTGAGTTGCTAATGACTGCAAGACGATATGGAACAGTTGATTATACTGTTTAGGTTTATATTCTGCAGATGATACGAATTATCGAAAATATGATATTTTATCTGATACAGACAAGTAATGTTTTCCATCAACGTCGAATGCAATAAAATAGTATTCTATGAAGCTATCAAGTTTCAAGGTAACATGGAAATCCATCGAAAAGTGAAACCTTTTATTGTTGGATTAATAAAATATATTTTTTACCACAACAAAATATATATCTATACATATATATGTGTATTTTTACAAAATAAAGTACATGGAAATTCCAGCATTATTTTTTTTTTTGTTATACCAATGTAATCTCTTAATAATAACAGACAAAAAGGGTAAAAGAAATTTTCATATCCTGTGTGATTGATGAAGTTTCTTCATTTAGTATTTCCGCTATTAAAGGTTGGATTTATATATCTATTTCGTATCGTGTTGATAGCTGTAAGTTGCATATTATGTCTGTTGTTACGTGCGTTGAGAAGTTATCCCCACAATACTTGGTAACTATATAAGCTTGTACTGTATCGCCAAACTGAAATGCTCTTATAGATTCCAAAATCATCGTATCTCCTAAACTATTCAAATAAGTAAAAAAATAATAAATTTGATTTAGATTGTTTTTAAATCGATAGATCGATACGCAGATTTTACAGTACAGAATATATTACAAATTCAAAAGTTGGCGTCATAGCAAAAGAACAGGCACTGATATTTGATACAGTATAATTTTCAATGTTAGAATAAGTTGATTTAGTCAAACTCACTACATCAAATTACGTGATATGTGTAATAACGCTAATAAGCTATGTTCTTATTAGAGTCTGTAAGATAGTTCCGACAAAATATTCTTACACGTTTATTTTGTTTGGAATGTGCAACTAGGAAAAGAGGAATTCATAACAAAAATATTTATTTGTTTTATCTTGAAATAAGAATTAAATAGGAAATAAATACTAATTGCACATATCGAATTCGCAATGTAGACAATCGACCAGTTCAAAGAAAATATCCAGGTAATCACAAATGTCAATTCCTTCGTGGACGAATCCACAGCCTCTTTCGATGTACGTCATTCCATATGCTGGAAAGGTTTAAAATGCCTGAGTATATTTTCAAACAAGAAAAAACATATATCTTACTGTAGGCAATAAAGCTAACACAGGTTGTAACAACTTCATTATCCTCCCTATCCTCTAAAGTTCCATGATCAGATATCGATAGTTTTGCCGTTGAGATATTTCTTTCTCCAGCGTTGCAGTCTTGAATTATCATCGCTGATTTTATTCCCTCATAGCAGTCGCTGGTTACCGATCCAGCGCAATAGTAACATTTTAGAGAGGTGGCTAGAAATGATTTTTAATGAGAGAAGTCGGTTAAGTATATACCAAGATAAGAAAACGCTGTAAATACAGCTTTCTCATGGTATTAGTGAAATCAATTCACGAGAAAGACATGTGAAACATAAAATGCTAACACGCGGACATGTTTCTGCCATGCCGGCGTCATAAGCGTGGTTTCGAGCAGTTTTATGCTAACACGTAATTCTCTCGCTGCTTCTATCACCATACTTAACTCTACGATACAAATGAATATGCTAAAAGAAAGAAGCATTTGTCCGCAAAGTCAGACAGCGAAAAGAAGCGGGTACAGTTTCCCACCATGCACTGCCTTTGGTGCAAAAACGCCCTCTCAGGAAAGAGCAATCCAGAAATTGCACGAGAGAAGGGTGAGAAACTGTACCCGCTTCTTTTCGGTGTCTGACTTTGCGGACAAATGCTTCTTTCTTTTGGCACTAGTTAGCGCCAGGAATATTCATTTGTATCGTTGAGTTAAGTATGGTGGTAGAAGCAGCGAGAGAATTAGGTGTTAGCATAAAACTGCTGGAAACCACGCTGATGACGCCGGAAACGTAGAAACATGTCCGTGTGTTAGCATTTTATGTCTCGCATGTTTTTCTCGTGAATTGATTCTACTAATACCATGAGAAAGCTGTATCTACAGCGTTTTCTTATCTTGGTGTTATTTTCTAGACATTCTTTTAGATGTGTTTTAAATATGACAATTGTTTTTGTGATCATGATACATAAATAATAAGACTATTTTAGATAACAAATGGAAATCTGGTATTGCGTTAATCTGTAGTATGAATCTTACTTAAAATAAATATCTAATAAGATCTAATCTAAGAATAATTAAAAGGGAGAAAAATATTATTTTATGCAACTATAGTAGTATCAGTAAATGCATATAATTTGTCTATCATGTGGAAGTAATAACGGCAATAATGTTATTATTAAAAACGGATCGGTGGTTCAATGGTAAGAGGACCAGCACTTGAATTTGGCAACTCAGGTGTCGTGCGTTTGAAACTAGCGTCCGACGAGTACAGTGGCGGTACTTTTCGGGCGGGTTCGGTATGCTCCTGAGTCACCATTTGCCGTTGGGAAAATAATTAACCGCGCTTCACCCTTTACGGCAGGGGGGTGCAGTAGCAAGGCCAAGGAACACTTTACACGCACTTACCTACACCTTAAGAATCCTGAGGTCATGATAAGCTAAAAAGAGTTTATAACTCCGTTGGGTCACTCACCACCGATGAAAAAAAATATCACATAAGCACAAGGAACTCATAGCACTAAGTATTTTCCAGTAGAAAATGGGCATTTGAAAATTTCTTTAACTGTTCATATTCGTTATTCTACACTTTACTGGTTTTATGAAGTACATCGCGTGTGTCAAACGCTGATTTTAGACGGAATAAAGGTATATATACATGCATATATTTCAAGCGAAGAGTCATTTTGTTCAATAAATGAAAACAACTATATGAATATTCATATATGATCACATCATTAAAGGTGGAAGTTTTGGAATTTAGATGAACATATCGAAATGTCAAAAGAATCAATTACACACTGCTGTAATAACTTTTGTATAGTTGTTGATCATATTTATTCTTAAAAAGTATTAATGGGTAAATACTAGGTTAAATGAGAATTAATTTCCATTTCTGGTGTTGGGTTTGCATCGTTTGGATAAGAAAAATAGAAATTGCATATAACAGATTAAAACAATCTGTTGTATGTATGTACAATTTTCAATGATAACACATCCATATTTTAAATATTAAGTAGTTGCGTTGGAGTATTTGTACATCGTTTCTAATAAACTCGTTACACTTGTTCAGCGGTAGTTCTGTAGTCATGTGGGGCTGTGTAACCTCGATATATACTTTTAGTAATCAGCCAACCACAAAGATAAATACATCGTTCCGTTACGACTGATGCATAGAGTAAGTCAAGTGACTAGTTGTGTAAGTGTAATTAGTATATTTTATTTTTTCTTATAACTTCTGTAACAATGTATTATAACTTTTGGCCATAATTACGTAAAATAGTTGCATGCATTAAATTTTATAAAAGTTATTTTTACATTGTAGGGCTTCGGTCAAAGTCGGAAGTCCTAACCGTCTAACTGATACAGAGTTAAAAGCTATTGGTGCAGTGACATCTGATTCCGATTCTGAAGAAGAATTATCTGTCAAATTGGATATTTCAAAAGATGAAATTATTCATGAAAGCGACCATGATACAGATTCGGAAGAAAAAAGAAGGGGTGCAAATTTATTAGTAGAAAAGAATATAATGATGCCAAATTGGTGGCTAAAGATAGGGAAAGTGTTTGGAATAAAGGCTGGGTTGCGAGTGAGTTCGCCAAGACAAGTTCAATAAGTATAGTGCATACAGCAGGAGGGCCAATTAATAGTGCATGGGATATTTGTAATGAACTTGATTTATTCACGAAATGATGAGAACACATTGTTCACTGTACAAACTTGCAAACTGCAAAAGTTGAGCTGAGGTATATTAGAGAAAGACACGCAAAAAATATTACGAAAGCAGAATTGTTAGTTTTGTTAGTTCGCTATTATTATGGGGTGTAAAAAACAAAGTCATACTCAATTTAACGACTTATAGGCTAATGATGGTATAGGATCGCAGATACTTTAAGCACGTATGAGTTATCAGGGATTTTCTTTCTTGCTGCTAATAATACAATTTGATGGATAAAGACACCAGGGATGAAATAAAGATTTACAACTTGGTTGCTGTTCGGTCTACAATAGGTCACTTGGTAAAGAACTTTGAACAATGTACCAAACCCGCAAAATACCGATTGAAGGTGTAAGACACTACTGAGATAGTAGAAACTCTTACGCTAGTAACTTGGAAGTCTATTGAGGTAAACAACCAGACAGAAAATGTATCAAACACACCTACAGAAATTCTTCATTATTGACTGGAAGCTCTAAAAGCGAGTAGAATAAAGTTAATGTATGACACTTAGTATTCCAATTAGCGAAGTTACTCTTGAACCGTAAAATAACATTAAAAAAAACAAGCCCGTGGAATTTATGCTTGATAAATAAGACAAGTAGTATCATGGTACAAATGTTTTTCGGGTCTTGTCGTGTATTCACTGTTTTACTTGACGTTTCGCTGAACATGCTGTCAGCTTTAGAAAGCTTTAGAAACCTTCTGAAGAAGCTGACAGCATGATCAGCGAAACAGTGATTACACGACACAACGCGAAAAACATTTTTACTATGGACTACGGTCGTGAAAGCTTACACTCAACTAAGTGTAAGTATTTTTGGTTTTCTAAAGAATACCACTATTGGTTCATGTTCTTAAAAAAAAGCAAATATGTAATTTGGATTTCGACAGGTACAACGATTCTGGCGTAATCTTAAACTACCAACAAGCTTGACATTATAATGGATTATAACGCTATAGCCCTCGACAATAATATAGGCCACCCATACATTTTAAAATAAATAAGAATTACATTGAAAAATTCTATAAGTCAACCTATGTTGCTAACGTATAAGCCTGATTGTAGTAGTGTTTGGTACTGGCATTGCGAAAGTGGAGACGAGCAAAAATATTCTGGGAAAACCACACATACAAGTGCGACAAAAGTATAGGCCACCTCATCAGTTTTAGCTTTGTCCTCAACGGGTACGGTGCAAATAAGGAAAATATTTGATAAGCATAAAGAAGCCAGATTAGGATTTGCAACCGCCCGTTTACATTGGCGTCAAAGTCATTTTTACTGATGAGAAAAGTTTAATTAGATTCTGTTATTGCCACGATCTATGAAAGGAGGAAGTAGTTCTGATATGGGCAGGTACAGGGTGTAACGGAGAAACTGACATCAAGTTCTGTAATGGTAAAATGAATAGCGCTAATCATATAAATCTTATCGTCTATCTAATACAATGATATGCTGAATAGATTACGGTACATTGTGTTCCAGCAAGATAACACTGCTGTCCACCGTATTCAAATTGTAAAAGATTATTTTCGAAGAAAGAAAATATCAGTTTTTGAGAGACTGGCCCATTCGCCTGACGTAAGTGTGATCTAAAATGCTTGGAGTATCTTAACACATCGGGTACACAGCGGCGGAAAACAATTAAATTCAATTCAGGAATTAATAACCAGTATTTTAATGGAATGGGAGCGTATAGGGTAAAAACTTGAAAAAGTTGTTTGACACTTTGTGAAAGGGAATGCTTGAATCAGTAGGCAAGCGAGGTGGTCCAGCAAGCTATTAGAAATTATTTACCACTGAGTAAGTTATTATTTTACATGTATACAAAGTTTAATTAAATCATGTCCTATACCTTTGATGCATCTTTATTTCGTCAACAACCCCAAATTATCCTTATATGGCGTATTTTTGTTCCCAGTAGTGATAGAGATAGTGAAATTTGTTTATCATATGCAGATGCTTTTCACACGAAAGCTTGAGAAGAAAAAATAGCATGACTACTACAACGTGTAACAACTATAACCAACCTCTTTGTAAGGAGCATTGTAAAAGTGTTATACCCTGTAACGAATGTGGGAACTGTGGTTCTAAGATTAATGAATAAATTTTACTTACCCGAACAATCGAACAATAATTTTGTTTACATGAGCATATTATTTATTTATGGGTATATTCTGTTCTTTTTGGATACGCTTAATGTTTAATAAGCTTGCTCATACATACTGCGCTGATATTGTTACTTGATTTTTTGATATTTGACGTTGTCGGTGGTGTATACAATACACCACGCGACTAACTATTATAGAAAAAGACCGATTGAAAGGTCTACTAAGTGAACTGCCACATCAACGTTTAGCATTTGTTTCAAAACGACCAAAAGCTTAAATTTCAAGCATTAATAATATTTATCTATTGAAAGTGCGTTGTTATCGTTCGTATTCTATAAATAAAACCTGCACTCTATCAAAAACTCATACTTTTTGCGTTTTCTTAAAAAATAATTTATGGCGGATGTATACATAAAAATATAAAAGCAATATTTACCCTCATTTGAAATAGCCACAATTACTGCAATTAAAACAAACAGTTTGCGCATCACCAATCACCAACCTTAAGTGTTTTTCATTCTGCGGTTTGCACTGCCAACTGAATTTGTGTACATATAATAAAGTCCGATAACATTCTAAAATTGTGAAAACGTGTACATTTCGTATATCTACGTATGTACAATCGATTTGTCGTTCAAGTAGTGATAACTTTAATGAATTTACGTGTGTATACGTTATGCGTGGAAGATTACAAAAATTAGATAAGTAATCGTAGAAATAAGTAATATCGGCTTTTCCACAATTGGATTAGTTAGGATATTTATTCACTTCATAAGTACATCAAATAAAAAAAGAGGTTTTTATTGCGAGTTGTATTTATTTCTATTAATATAATGAGTTCTTATAACAAAGCATACATAGTGTATATATACAATTTATTATTTTTGTTATTGGTTGTCCTTCAAAATTTTAACGTTTGTTTTTAACCTGTATAACAAACTCTTTGCTACCATTTTGCTTTATATGATCCACATTTGTCACCACTACGAAAGCAGAACAGTATTATAAATTTTCATAAGCCGGCAAATTATTAAAATTCACATAATAATTTTCAATAAATTGACCAAAATCAAAATGTAAAAAAAATATTAGTACTTTATCAATCTTTGTATAAATTAAAGGAAGAATTTGTTAACATTTTTAGCAAGCCTTAATTTAAATCGTTATTATCTGTTTCTCTCAGAGTCTTGTTGTTGCAATAATTTTTAGTACAGGTAGAGCAACTTTTAACTTTGACCACACGTTTTAGAGCTTGGCAAAAGTCAACTCCTTCAGGTACGAAACCACAGCCACGTTCGATAATTGTAGCATTATTTCCTAGAAATGCGAGAGAAATATTGTTAATAAATACTTTAAAAGATACTATGTTTGGTTAGATTTTTGACTTATGTTACGTGTTTACCAAGAACAGTAGCTTGTACACAAAATACTGAAAAGTCCACCGCATTCTCTAGCTCCATGTGTACTGCAATTGGTTTCTTCAGGAATTTGTGCTGATCACAAGGTATTTTGACAAAATCAATCGGATTGGCAGTAGCACAACCGCCGCGTGGGGGTCCCAAGCATTCGTAGCAATTAAGTGCTAAACCTAAATGTAAAATAAACAAGACGTGTTAGAGTGTTCAGATAAATGATAACATTGGAGGTATCTTTTGAAATAACTAAGGTTTCGTGCTGAATGCGTACAAAGGTTACAATCTCTGAACATTAATAGGTTTTTACATAGCTACAATTCAAGAATATCTATTGCTGAAGAAGTTCATGATGGCCGATAAGCTATGTCTGGAGCATATATTAGAAATAATTACTAGTTATACTGTTACATAATTAAAACAATCAAGGACTTTATTAGTATAACAGAGAATATTTTGATATTCTTTCGTGAGCTATCTATATACCTGCGTTTAATTTTATCTACCAATAATTATACGTTGTCTACAGAAAAATGGAACAGTTTTTAAGATTAGCGGATGATATTTTACAAAATTGTATATAGTCGTTCTTTAATGATAATAGAACGTTTAAGGTCAAAAGTTATTGAGACATATACAATGTACATGGATATTATAAACAAACGATGAAGTAATCTGTTTTGTGCTAATATTAGATATCTGTGATTAATAAATTAACAAGAATTGTAATTGGTATAAGATTGTGTAATTCTCAGATTTTTTCAAGTAAGCATACATATACGAAAACAATCCGTCAATGTTTCCATCGATATTTTTAGGTTCTCTATAAGAGTCGATAAATATATAGCTTTAGGTTGAAGCAGAATTCTAACTATACAAAATAGGTTAACGATTGTATATGATTGTGGATGACACATTGTTTACAACAATAAATATAATAAAAGTAAATTAAATTATTGCACAAAGAATATATCAACGATTTTTAAGGGAATATTTGCGTGATTTTGAACTTTGCAAAAACTTTAACACACACTAGTACACGTGATGTTTTAATATTCTTCGGCCTACCAGATACATGACATTCAAGATAAATTTAAAATAAAATTATGTTTTTAGACTGAATCAAACACGCGACCACTATTCTTATTATTGTAAAACTGCTCTTGATTAATATACATCATTTTTAATATTGCATAATATAGGAATTTAAAAAATTAGTTTGTACATTTTATTTTTCGTTGGTTATAGAAACCCATTAGGGAGTTGTCGAAACAATTACGTTGAATTAGGTGTTACGCAATAATATTTTTAACAACAATTTTATGCCCAACGATTACCTTCACTGAATATAATAACTAACACAAACAAACTCAACACTTTAGTGTAATACATGGTGAATTTGTAACAGTATACTGCGTCAACTCTGGAATTGTCGTTGTTTATATATGCGTTAAGAGGTGGCCTTCATGAAGCGCAGAACATTTAGCTTCTGCTTATCAATGAAACTCTACAGATTTGTTTATTGTTAATTGTGATCTCCATGTACTGCAGGAAAGTATATGCTTATTTTGACATGTACAGTGAGCGTAAAAATTATAGAATGAAGTTTATAACTTTAGGAGATTGATTTGGGAAAAAAATTTTAATCATAATATTTGTTGTTTTTTCTTTCTTACTTCCGAAATGGTGACGTTATAATCAATTTTCTTAAATAGGATACCCATATTTTGAGATCCGCGATAGAAAGAACTTTGCTTTGTACAATGCAGCTATAGCAATTGAGGGGTTCTGAGGTGAATAGTGTTTGCACCATAAGGCTTAAACATAACAAGCAAAAACTAACAAAAACTGAGAGAACGTTCCAACGCTTTAGAACATCAGTAAAAATCCGATAACAAGTTTTTAGTTGCATCAAAAAACCTGTATAAAGATATCATCAAAACATTTTATCCACATTTCCATTTCTGGAGTTCGTATTATTTTTTTATTCAAAAGGGTTCGCCATTTGTCAGAAAAAAAGGAATCGAAATTTTCGCTCTTGAATATTTTGAAACGAGAAAAGTTTCATTCCTACAAAATTGTTCGTATACAGGAACTCATTGAGAATAACTGCGATCGGGGAGTTCACCTTAGGGACAGTATCCTTGAAACGTTTGCAAATCTGCCAAGTATATTGAATAGCATTCTTTCCAGCAATACTTCCATAGGCACAATTCTATATGCTGGACTGACAGAAATTCCTATTGGATGAAAGAGTGCCATGTATAACGTCCACAAACATTGAACGCAAGAACGGATTTTATCAAAGTTCATATTTTAAAACCATGTTTCACGATTGAGTGGTGGGATGTACCTACACTTTCTTCGAGTTGACTTTATTTCCAAATGAAGATGACTCAGATGCTTCTAATGCGTCCCTTCAATATTAGCAAGATGGTGCCTCACCATGCTCGATATTTCAGGCAATATCTAGATGAAATATTTCCTAATCGCTGTATAAATAGACGTGGTATGTACTATCGAATAGTGATTGCCCGATCTACCTCCATCATATCTTTAGACATATCTAAAGTTACGGCTATACATCTAACGACCTAGAACTCTTGAAGGATTAAGAACGTATAGCTTTGGAACGTCGACAAGTTAGGCGGGTTACTAGAGACATTGTACTACAAGAATTTCGTAACCGTCTTTATTTTTGCCAAAAAGTGAATGTGTGGCGTTTCGAACATATACTTTGATGAATAGTGAGTAAGTTTGTGAGTTGCTTTCTTCTAAATTAATTGTTATTTTGCAACATTAGAGCTTCACAGCACACAAAAAACTTATCCTATACTGAATTCACGTTAAGAATGCAGACTTGGAATAGATAGGCCTTAAAATACGGATTTGCCATTGGCTAATGGACAAGGCATATTCACACAGGAGAAATTGATGTAATTTCTTTATATGAAATTTCTATCAGTTGTCAAATTTGCTTACAATTTTCGTGTCATTATTTCCTGCAGTTTTTCATTGCACTTTTTATCTATAAACAGTTGTGGCAAAAATAATTCTTCTCAGAGTTCTTTTACCTCATCATTTCATAATTCAAGGTACTATACAATCGATTATATAAACAAAATAATTTCTACTTTACTATTACGATTACAGTTTTGGTTTGGTATGGCTGAAGAAGCAGTAGTAGATGCAGTTGTAGGACCATCGAAGAACCCTCAAAGTAAGCATATTGGCAGTAGACAGAGGCTAAATTGAAGATATGGTTAAAGAATTTATTATAACTGCAGATGCAGATTCATCGACAGATACATCAGATTCTGATTTTGCCAATATAATAAATTAATAAAATGTGTACACACTTAGAATACTCTGATTGCTCATTTATATCTTCATGCATTCCATACATTTAGTTAAGGTATTTTTATACAATGTGGTAATTTTAAAAGAACATTAGTACAAATTGATTGTATCAAACATGTTATCGAAAAAGAGAGTATGATGAATTAACTGGATAATACTGTTGAAAATATATTTGAAGAATTTATCATAACAGCAGATACATGATCTTCGTCTGATCACCATCATCAGAATCTGATTCAAATATCTGTTAAAATCATTTGCATAATAAATTCACCTTTTTCACTCTATCCTTTGATTTATAAATCAAAGTTTATTTCATTTATTATTGTATAAATAAAATGCTAGCACTAAAGAAATTTTTTTTATTAAATTTATTCCAGATATGAAGAGAAGAGAACTATATAAATCTGTAATCTGTGCAGTTAAGAGATTGTTATAATTCATGAGTATATTTACTTTTTTATTGTACTCATTGATATGCATGCAATTATTTATTAACTGTACTATCATTGAAAATGTACCTTAGTTTTACTGCAGCCGGGTACAGTAGATAAGTATACTTGGAGTGCTGTTTTCTTATTCACCGAGCAGGTCATCTAATTTCATCATTGACAATAACGAAATTCTATGCAAGATTTAAGCATATTGATTGTGTGTTGCCATGTGCTCTGAAGCCACTCGATGGACTTAAATACAGTCCCGTTGAGCCCATTATATATTGTTCATAATCAGCAATATTCTTCTTGTTTGGCTTTTTCTTGTATATATTGAATTGCTTGCTTTCAACTATACCATTGAAATTGATGGAGATTACCAATGGGAGAGATTTACTTCATGACAAATAACTTTGTATAAGACTGTGTATATAACCATTCATGTCAAAGTTATATTCTTGATTCAAGTTTATCCATGGCAATATTGTTATTTTAAAACTTGTCATATGGCATTTATGTTCTCTTCAATTAATTAAAAGCAATCACATTTACTTTCATTTTTAACATAATTAAATAAGCTCCAACTATTTCGGTAAATGAAACAACGAAAGGATACATTTATACTGCAATTGATGTTACTTTTACTTTATTATTGCGAAATTATTTTACCAGGTCACATAACCATAATGTATTGCACATAAAATATGAAAAGCTTTGCTATTTATTATACAAGATTTTGATAACCAAACTTTGATGTTTACTATGTCATTTGACAGTTTTAACGAATAAATTTCACCAGTGTAATACAGCCGCCCATCGTAGCGCTATCTTCTGCATTCTTAACATGAATGTAGTATAGGCGTATAATTATTAAACTATATTTCACAATATAGTGTAATAAAAATGAATAATTCTTTTTTCATACCTTTGGAGTTATACATATGTATGTATGTACACTAGTATTTGTACAGCAACACAAGGGATATTGAATCTTCACATGTAGCACGAATGAAATAAGCAGATAATAGTTTTGAATTGTCACGCAATTACTTAAACAAGAGCCATAAACTAAGTAAAGGAAGTGCTTTTCTTCGTATAGGAGTATAAAAAATGTAGTCAACCTGCAAAAGATACGTTAGAGAGGTCGTTCGCCTCATATTCGCACCCTTGGATTTTAGTTAAACTTTTGTCTATACGCACTATAGTTTGAAAATCGGGATTTCTATTGATAACCGCACCCAATTTATCCGTTGTTAATTTTCGTAGACTATCTGTTGGATTTCGTAACGCGGCTTCGTGGTAATTTACTATAATTAGCGCTTCATGTAATGACAGGTTGGTGTTCTCTAATATGGGGAACCCATAGATTTTGGTACCTGGAAGCTGCCGCTGGCTTTCTGAAATTGATTGGGCCTGTAAATTTACATTTACAAGATACAAGGTTTCATAATATGTACAAGGACTGTACAAGTTCAACGAACGATGGAAATAGCCCAAACAACAACTCTAGTTATTATGAGAATCCATCGCCAACAATATCACGATATCACGATCACAATATAAAATATCTTAAACCACGTTCCCCATCTTTTCAATATCGGAAGTGGTGGCTGAGCAATACTTGGACAGGCCAGTTTAAGCTGACGAATGGGTTTTGAAGATTTCACAAAAACTATAAATTGATCTACATTTGAACTTCCCCAAAGTATTTTCTATAAACTCTTTACGTGTTTGTCTTCGGTAATATTCTACTACGTAAAAGAAGAAGCAAGGATGCCTCACCGCTTTTTCAAGTGAGCACTAACACATTTAAAACACAATTCTTTCTTGCAACCGTTGTTTCATATAATATAAGCTATATCTTTTGGTCTTTCAACTCTGCCTTTATTTCATCCGTAATCGTGTTTCTCATTGAATGAAAATTATACTGTAATTAACTTCTTGGTGGCGGTCTCCTTTGCGGAACGTGTTTCCCCCAAATTCCAAACAATATTTTGTGGAATGTTGGACGTACTTAACATATAAACAAAGTCATATATAAATTTGTAACATGGTCCATCACGTTGCGCATTTAACCGGTGTTGTTTGCTATTAACATTTCTTTTACACACAACAAAACTGTACGGTAAAATGTTGATATTCCAAACAATATTTAATAGTACCGCTAGTGTATTTTAATATCGGCAATAGGTTAAGTTTATTAACACTCGTAAAACATAACAAAGAATGCCTTCGATTCGCCATCATCAATATAATCCGGCATTCACATATATAATATCCATACGCATATCAATCCCGACTTTGAGTATGTCTGACTGCTTTCGGAATATATCATCGCTGCCAATGAGTGCGCACTCGTTTTATGGTTCACTGGTTCAACAAATTTGCGTGCCCGAATCCGTTTTTGGTGCCCGGGTTGGCTCATTAAGGTGACTACAGACGATATGATAAAAAATAAATAAAGTTCATGACATCGTAGTAGCAGACCGCCAGTTGAAAATTAGAGAGATTGGTAATATAGCAAACATCTCAAATGAACGAGATTATCCCGAGAAATAAATTTATCAACGCAAGCAAGATAACGCAATTATTTTGCGTTATCTTGCTTGTATTTATCATATTATACTCTAATAAATCCATTAAACCGATAACTGTTACGACTAATATGAGAATGTATTGAGTGTTCATTTCTTCTATTGTAAACTTGATTGTAATAAATTTGAAATTGAGTTTCTCTAGCAAAATTTTGGATGTTTTCTATACTCGTGTTCAACACAGCGAAAATGACATTCATGTACGTCATGCGGATTCTTGGGAAATATCTGATTTCTCCTTTCATCTATCTATTACAGTCAAGCATACACGATATGTACACATGTACCCGGCACAAGATACAGATTTATTGCGGGTTTTCGTTTTCTGTGAAATACAGAAATATTGGATAATCGACACATATTACAATGATAACATATAATTTAATATTTGATGATAGAACTTATTTGGAAGCTAAACAAAGAAACGTTATCGCAATAGAGATTGATTTAGATTAAGATGTGCCTTGGTATTGTAAACAAGTCGTCGGCAGTAAGAGGAGAAAAAGCGACGTGGTTTCACCTAAGGCGCCACGAAGAGATTGAAAGGGCATTGAACAATTAGTAATTGTCCGTATCAATTTTACAATATTTGTCATTTTCATGATGCGATAGAATTGTGTAGTGTACTTTAACCTCTACCAATACTTGTGCATATATTATGTATCTCTTATTGTTAGTGTAGAACATATTGCAACCTATTTGTTCTCGAAATTATCGTTACGGTTATCTGTATTTCGCGTCCCAGTAATAACTTCTTGTCTTTGCAAGAGATAAATATAAAACGCAATACGTGATATTTTCTTTATTTGAGTGTACATAGTTGCGTATGGAAGGGGAGAGGTTTCCAACTATGAGTTTGAACATTCGCAGTTGAATAAGTTTTTTTTTCGACGAAGCGAGGGAAAGATGATAGAGAATGCACGTAATGTTATCCAAGGTGAAAATCGTATATCAAATATTGAGTTCCCGAACGTGATTTTTACGCTCCCATCAGGATCGTAATTTGTTTATTGAATAATAAAACGCATGTGCGAGATGCAATTAATTAATGATGCAAATATGGGTACCGCTGCCGGTCTACCTAACGGACGTGAACAAATTAAATTACCAAGCTATTTTCAAAACAGCCTTTAATGTACCGGGGGCTATTTATTTAATCAATCAGCTTTTTTTGTTAGGGAATATTGGTTTTTCTAGATTGAAGGATACGATATAAATATCTGACATAATACCTATACAAAATAATTACTACTTAAAAGATTCTTTGAAGCATGGCTTGCTTTATTTTTTACTGTAAAAATCAAATGCTTTGTAAAGCCTTTTGAAGTCGGTTCAGTAAATATGTTTTAGAATCAGAGCCATGTTTATCACTTTTTAAATTGTTGTTGAAGATAATATGCAATACAGAAGTTGGTATGACCTTCTTCACTACACAGTAGATTTAAAGATTAAAGACATGGAAAAGTGGCCAATGCGCCCATTTTTACGTCAAACGGCATATGAAGAACGCATCAGCAAGAAGGAGGTTGTTTCCAAGACAATATAGACAACAACGCCACATATTGACAAAATGTTCGCGTTGGAACTTTGTTGGGACTTTGTGACGAGCAACAAAAAGTGGATTTATTTTGAAAACCCAAAGCGAAAAGAATCGTGGATTTCGCCTGGCAAAGCCGGTCCTCATCAAGGCCACACCGCGAACATCAAGGCCAAATCCCTTCGGGAGGAAGACCATGCTCTGTGTGTGGTAGGACCAGAGCGGTATTGTGTATTATGAACTCTTGAAGCCCGGCTAAACCGTTAATACACAACAACAATGTTGTATCGCCAACAAATGATGGGTTTTTATCGAACTCACTTCACTCTCCGTTGTAAGAGATGTAGCTTTATTTTATTAATGTAGAGTGACGTTTTCCTTATATTGGCTAAACTAGTTATATAAAGATAAAAATACAATTTTCTTGCAATTTCCAACGTATTAAATTTCCGAAAAAATATCGGTCTCGGAGGTGTTGGGTTCAAGTCCCCTCTGAGACCGATATTTTTTCGGAAGTTTAATACGTTGAAACAAACTGGAAATTGCAAGAAAATTGTAATTTTATCATTAGTAATGCCAACGGTGGTCTAGTATTTATATTCATATTAATATTAGTCTTAATATGGATGTTTGTTTAGTTATATAAAGTATTTATATAAAGCAAAATTTCTAAATCGAAAAATCCACGACGTTCGAGTTCGTTACGAGCCCTGGAATTTCACGTAAGTTCATTCTTGTTTTGAAGATCTTTGCAATTATTTAGCTATATAATTCTATTAAGTATTATGTTTTAATAGTACTTTGTATGATTTGTAATTGTGTGTAACTCCTTTATTCAGTGAGGCCTGGAATAAGTTTCGTAATCTAGAGAAAAGTTGTTACTTCTAAAAAATTATGTGCCATCAATTTAAGATGTTTGCAGCTGTTTTACATTTTAATAACCGAGCCCATTATCTATTTAGGTGTAGTAGGCGACTCATATATATGTACTTTGGGGGCGTTACAGTTCTTGGAACTGGAAAGGTATGATGTAGATAAGAATTGCTACGCAACAACTAACCTTTTCTTTAATTATTTTAATATTGAATTCAGGAAAATGTTAACACGGTTAAAGTGCGGTTAAATAGCACTATTTCAAATTGTTAAAATATAAGAAAACAGCCTGTATACATTCAACAAACTGTAAAAGTGTTCCGCTTATTATTATTATGTTGATAAATTGTTGATTTTTCTCATCGTACTCTGGCATTGCATAATTCTCCTACAGGCACACTTAGTTTATGGTAATTAAAAAGTAATTTATTCGTCACTTCAAAATTCTGTTAAAATATCTGACATTGCGAAAATTATTATTAAGTTGTTAAATATCACTCACTGTGATTCAACGTCAACTGCCCGAATTTAATTACGTTTACGCAATTAGATTTAATTGTCCTGTTTTGCAAATAAATCTGCCGGAATTTATACGAATTCCGTCATTGTTTCCTTTTTATAAGCAGAATAATTTTCGTTCTTTATTTGAAACTGTATCCCATTACGCAAGGTATTACGCAAGAAAAGAATTCATTTACTCTTCTACCAACGTCCAATTAGAAGAAAATGACGACGAACTTATTTTTCACGCTCGATTACTTTCCTTCTAAGTCGAACTTGGAAAATTTATATCTAGCTTCGGAACAATAAAACATATCCAATAACAAGTGACCCTATACGAATCAGAAACGTAGCGAGGGTACCTGAAAAGTCACAGATTAATTGAAAATTTATTGTTTGGCCGCTTCTTCATGCATAATTAGTTCCTCAAAGAGAAACTGCTTAATTAATAATAAGGTTTGGCACAAACTTGCGTTTAATCATGAAGTTCTCTCCTTGGCACTTCGATATTAACTTTTAATGAATGGTATAAGTTTATCTCTAGAAAGAGCGCGTGGGGTGCAGAGCAGCAATTCGTACGTACATGCATACATACTATTTCACTTGAAAGTCGTCCCTATTCAGCCGTTGCATTATTAGAAAATGTTTATGAATGTATGTCTCACATATCTACACTACCGTCCATAAGTTTGGAAGCAATCATATTATAAATTATTGTATTCAAATATAAAATTGTTACATGTAATCAGTGAAGTTCAAATATATACACATTCCACTCGAGTACACTTTATTCTATTGTTTTATGGGGATGGGATAGGATGCCTGCAGTATGTTCGGTCAAACGGTTTAGTACTACTTCGGTAATCGCTTAGTGCACGTGGTAAAGGTATTAATCCTTAGTGTCTTATCGTCTTCCTCTGCGGAATTAGTTTTTTGAAATCAGTGCGCGATTGTAACAATTTGGTAAAGTACTGAGCGTAAAAATGTCAAAACGCAGACAGTAAGGGATTTCACCGAAAGGTATGCATTACATATTGACCCGCAAAATTAAAACAGAATAAAATCTTGATAGAAGACAAGTTGGGCGGTCACGGATGACTTCTGGAGCTGAAGATAAATTTATAATAACGACTTCGAAACGAGATTAACGTCTAACGGTACTAAAAGCTCGTTAATACACAATGACGAACAAATGTTTCTAATACCACCGTCAAGAGGCGATTATTGGCAGCAGGTTTAAAGCCGCAAGAAAACGTTTTTAAAACGCGCGCATAAAGAGAAACTATTAACATGGGCAAGAGAGCATTCAAAGGGATTACTGGATGATTGGAACGTAGTCCTAATTACAGTTATTTGGTACGCAATGGCGAGTTTTTGTTCGTAGACGACGAGCTAACGAGGCCTGCTTAGAGCCGTCCATCAAACACAGAGATAGTAGTGTTATGGTTTGGGATTGTTTTGCTGGAACACGTACTGGTCAATAGTAAACTGATATTTTGGAACATAATGCTATTCCATGTGGAAGACGTCTTCTTGGTGAGTCGTTTGTGTTGCAGGAAGACAATGGCTCTGAACATATGGCTCGAATCTGTAAAAGGTTTTTAGAGGAGAAAGCAACAAGAAATAAACTAATTAAAATTAATGGTTTGGCCTTCTCAAAGTTTGGATTTATCCCCCGTAGAGCTTTTATGGACTGGGCTTGATCGGTTAGACAGCGACAACTTCAGGACATCTAACACACATGGGAATACTTACAGAGCGCATGGCAACAAATTGACGCGGACTGTCTCGAAAAATTGCTTCGAAAGGTGCCTAAAATTTGTGTCGCAGTTATCAAAATCAAAGGAGGCCATATCGACGGAAATAAACTTACGAGCTAAATTATGACACCAAAGGCAAAAATGCTGCTAAATACAGTTTCTCATGGTATTGGTGAAATCATTCACGAGAATAACATTGTGCGGAGACAAAAAACGTTAACACATGGACATGCAGCACGGACACATAGCAATTCTCTCTTTGGTACTATCACCATATTTAACGTTACAGCTCAAATGAGTATACCTTGGCGTTAATTAGTACCAAAAGAATAGAACACACAATTCGTTAATGATCACAATAAAATTTTACCGTATCCATAACTTCTTGTAAAATTCGTTGCTGCTTCCAAACTTTTAGACGGTAGTATATATAGTGTCATACACAGCATTGTTATTGAATTGGAGCACCTATAAATTGATGTTCGAATTTGGAATTACTTTTGAAATTCACCGTCATTTTTATTTTTTGTACTAGAATACCATATATTATTTGAAAGAAGCAAAACACAGCAACAAGCATATGAGATCGTTTTCTTTTCAGTTTGACATCGAAACGTGTCAATATACCACCAGAATATAGATCAGTTATTATTCTTCTCTTCTGTAAATCGTCAATAAAAATTACGCCCTTGGAATTGCAAAACTCGTAATGGTAATTTTGTTGGCCGAAAAACCAGTTTTTTTCCTTCTTTGGAGCAAATTGATCAGAAGAAATACATTGTTTTAATAGTGTCGGGGTTTCATTTACGGCGACATATCAATGAAAAGATTCTGTTGGATTTCATCTGAACTGAGCCACAAAGTTATTTGAAATTACAACACGACTTCGCATTTAGTTAACAGCAAGCAAATACGATACCTAACTTGCAGTTAGCCTTTTCATATCCGAATGTTGATTTAAAGTATTGTGTACCCATTCGGTTTAGACGTTTACGGCATTGACTATCTCGCATACTTTTATTTTACCGTGACTCTTTCATTAACTGTGTTAACACAAATACAATAAATAGTTTATTTTAAGTGGAAAAAATGGCAGATTTAGGCGTTCTTTTGACACTAGGCTTGTAAAACTTGACTGAAGTAAGCAATATAATCATCATGACGAAGTTGTTGTCCGGATTTGAAAACTTACCCGTTTTAATAAGATGTTTAAGCCATAATAGCTTATTGTAACAATTTTGATTAGTTTCGGCAAGATTCAACCCACTTCTTATATTCTACTCTTCCCAGAAATTATAACCATTATTCTTGTATTACTATTTTTATCTTCGAATGATAATATCATTTTCACATGTGTATGACAAAAGCTTATACAAAAGAGGGAACTTATTATTTTCTACGTTACTCATGAAAAATATTTGTGCAAGATTTATTAGCAAATTTATGTATTTTTTTTGAAAAAGTCTTCATGATATTAATGGATGGCAATGTAATTTACCTGTCACACCCGCTCATGCTCTTCCATAAAAATCTCCAAGGGAATCGATACCGGAAGGCAGAAGCTTAATTGATTCACAAATAACATGCGTTATTACTGTAAATACGTTTCACTTGAACCTTTCCATTCTCTGCTGAGGAGTGTTTTATGGTATGTCGTAAAGGAACACCTATGTATGCGCTGCAGTAAAGCAATAGAGTTCTGTTACACAAACGAAATGTTGGCTTTAAACTTTATGTTTCGCTCTGAGACGATATGACGCGCTTTCTTTGCCTTGCATGAAATGGAAATACTTCAAATAACTTTATAAATAAAGTACGAAATTGTAATTTGCATTTGCTTTTATCAGGAATGTTTCAATTTGAGATTACATTTCAAATTCATCACCA
The DNA here is from genome assembly GCA_023509865.1 of Trypoxylus dichotomus. Lineage (NCBI taxonomy): Eukaryota > Metazoa > Arthropoda > Insecta > Coleoptera > Scarabaeidae > Trypoxylus > Trypoxylus dichotomus. The sequence continues at coordinate 36,356,063 of CM042074.1, read as the reverse complement.
TTTATATTTTTTGTATTAAAATAGGAAAGGTAACATATGTAATTGAACAACACTTGTTTGTTGTTAAAAATTATGCAGAGATTGCAACAAAATTCCGTAGAGAATACGAAAATAATTACTCGTCACATGTGAGCATATGAAAAATTGTTACAAAATTTCGGCAAATTACTACGACGAAAGATAGAAAAACGAAAGCGTACTATCGCAGACTGTTTAGAAGAAAATATTGTAGTTGTGCGCTGGTGTTACTGAGAATCTAAAAATGATCAACTCGTTGTTGTTCTCAACAATTAAACGTTCCAAAAACCACCTTGTTCAAAATTTTGTGCAAAAACTCTCATTGGAAAGCTTATAATACTCAAATAACACAAGAAATATATCCAGTGGACTTTGGTTTTCGTCGTCAATTCGTAAATTAGGCCACATAACAAGAAGTGCGAATTCCTTCAGTAAAATCATATTTAATTAGAGTTGTTGTTTGGACTATTTCCATCGTTCAGGATGTTATCGATAGAAAGAGCCCAAATAACAACTCTAATTATTATGAGAATCCATCGTCAACAATATCACGTCAAAATCATCTTTAGCAAAGAAGCATATTTTCAAGTGGACGGATTTGTGAACAAACAAAATTACCGAATTTTGGGCGAAATTAAATCCATAGGAAATGCTGGAAAAGCTATTACACCTGTTGGTGAGGTTTTTGGGCTGAGGAAATGATTGGGTCGTATTTCTTTGAAAGTGGAGATGTCAGTGCTGAAACTGTTGCTGAAGTCCGATATTGAAGCAGGATTACAGTGTGGATGTCGGGAATATGTGGTTTTGCCCGGATGGTGCCATATCTCATACAGCGGCAGAAACAATGGACGTTTTACCCCAATTACTTGATAATCGATTAATTTATTGAAGAGAAAATGTTAACTGATCGGCTAGATTAAGCAATTTAACGCTTCTGGAGTTTTTTGCATGGGGGATATATAAACCAAGAAGATGACGCCAATAACTCAGAAATAATTGACTATTGTATGGAGAACATTATCGATTGTATTCGTGAAATTTAGCCGCAGTTTTGCTGCGCTATGATTAAACATTTTATCAAAAAATTGGATGCCTGCTGAACAGTAGCAGAAAGTCATTTAAAAGATATTTTTGGTTAATCCAAAGCTACTAAGAAGACGATGACAAGGAAAATGTTGATTTTACTCCATACCCTTGCCAAAAAATTATTAAATATTAAATGTAATACATATTTAATGTATTCACATTTCATGTAGAAAGAGGACTCAGATACGTTGCAATTATCTAATGAGAGATACCCAAATTTGTTTGTAAACCCTTGTGCCTGTATTTCTATTATGTTAATACATTTTTCAAGCTACTGTATATCCCATGGAATCGCTTGTTTGCTACGTTAATCACAGTTTAAACAAAATATTGATTTGTCACTATAATGTAATTCATGCGCCGGATTCCTCGGATGATGTTTCCGATAGCGAAACAATAGAATTTATGCAAATTGCTTTCAATTTCAATCTCAAGGGGCTGGTACAACCCGTACATTGTTGTATACATAGTAATTTAGTTACATAGTGATGTTTACAATCAGTAAGCTACAATTAGAGATCCAAATAATAGCTATGAATAAAAAGTAAATTTAATTTCGTGGGAAAAAACCAAAAGAAAAAGTGATTAGTCTATTCTGTTTAATTACAAATAGGAGTATTGTGGTAAATTTATGTAAAGTAAAGGGAGTTACATTTGCGTAGCTTTTGTTGTTAAGTTTAGTTATGTAATTTAATTATGTAAATGGTCCGACTAATATGTTATATTTTGTTGAATTTCGTGGAGGCGATTTACTAGCTCATCACAGTTGCGTTTGTTGACAATTGCGCCTTCATTGTATCACCAGCAATAAAAACTTAATAAATTAACTGGTCATTGTACACGTATCCAATGTAACCGCTGAAATTACTATTTGATAATCTCAAACTTTAAAATGTGGATGTGCATCATTGATTTTATAGTTGATGTTTTTACATATATTTAGTCCTTCTTCCTCCAATTTAGACGGCTTCAAAATTTGCAGTGCCTTTCTATTGAGAGTTACTAGGACGCGTCATATGAAGATCTTCTGTATGGCATTTAGACATGTTTCTCAGCTTTAGTACTCCGCTTTTTGTGAGTATCAAAGATAATATGTGTATCAGCATATTTTTCTGATGAAATCACTTCTCGTGCCGCCTCAATTTGCAAGGAATTATCTCTACCTCTCTGCCCCGCAATACATTGCAACCCTGTAATTACATAGAATAAACACTTTTTGTGGTTTTTATCACTAAGATTAAATGTATTTTGGATTCCCAAAGATTGAATAAACTGATGTGGTGGATACACTACCGTTCGTAAGTGTTTATCCGCCCTTAAAATATTACAAAAATAAGTCCAATCCTAATTATAGAATATTTATTCTGTACTTATACAAAGAAATAAAACAGTTATAAAAGCAATAAGCTTATCAATACGCTAACGAAGATAATCATAAATCAACTGAAATTTACGATTCGTCAATATATCCATCTTTCGGTTTTATTACAGCCGCACACATTCTCTCTGGCAACTTTGCCAGTATTAACGATTTTATTTCCCCCACGTGTCCTGTAACTATGCCCAAAGTACTACTGGAAAATTTGGGGCAGACTTTCGAACCTATCGGTTGAGTTTCCCCCACAAAAATTCAGTCGGATTGAGATTTGGGCTTTAGAGCGGCCACTTCCTAACAATCTTCTCTCTGTGCTTCAACTGTTCCAAATATTGTGTTCCAGATGAGATAGCATTCCTTTCCAAAATCTATATATAACCTTGTTTTCTAAGAATATGATGATAATTAGAACATCGTGACTAACCTAAAGTTTATCTTTTTCATAATTCATTTGTACAATGTTGAACGCCTCATCTGTGGCAAATCATCACGCTGTTTTACTTCATTCAGCAATTTATCAAATGCAGGAAGTTCATTTTTATAAAAATGACTGTGAATCAATTGCCTTAGAGAATTCTTGACAGCTTCATCGTAATCAGCAATTAAAGAATGTCTTCCAGAAGTTTGTTTTGGCGAGGTAACTTGTCCTTTCTCCTTGTATTCTTTTATACTACGATAGATACAGTAGATTGTGCCACTCCTAAAAATAAGATAATAATAAAATATGTATGATGATGGTAATGCAACATAACACCAACCTATCGTGCTTGATATTCTTGCAACAATAGCAGAAATTCTCATTATCGGTTTATCAGTTCGAAGTTTTTTGAATATATTCAATATATTTTGCTTCTACATCAAAGGTAGATGTCCTAAGCTCAGACATTTATGACTTCTCGGCGGGGTTCCAAAAGTACTTGCGATTTCCTCCATATCCACGAAAAACGCTGTAAAAATGTTTGACACGGAGAATATGTTAGTCGTTTAGTTTTCAGAAGAACCTTTTTTATTATAACTACGTGAACTTGGAGAGAAAACTGAATACAAACACACTCAGAAAATACTCATTATAAATCATGGGTAACTCATAATAAATCTGCTGTTGTAGCAATATGGCGGCCAGCAATATATCGAATATCGCTAGTAATTTTGACCGAAAACTGACCAACAGTTAGCCTTCTTTTTGGCAATTCAATTCAAAAACGCTCTCCCGAATTGAAAAATAGAGTATGCCATAATTTAACGATGTTGAAGACAAAATACAAACTCGAAAATTAAACTTAGACCAAATAATGTTTTTTTATACCTACGAGTAAAAACCTCTGCTGCCATAATCTTTTGACAACTTATACCTTTCGGAGGATAGTGTAAAAAGTCCACGATGATCCTTGTATATTGTATATAAACTTACAATCCTGTTCAATGGCATTTTAAATTTAGTCCTTTGAAAAGGTTTATACGCACCGAAAGTAAAGATTCGGTTAAATTATGAAGTGAAGTAAATAATAACTCAAATCTATGTGAGAACAAGCTTATTCTAAAGAAAAACAAAATCTGTCATTAAGTTAAGCCAAAACTACAACCTAAAGAAACTCAAGAGAAGTAAGTTTACCGTATAGTATTTGTTGAAGAAGTGTTGTGGTGACTAATGGAGGCAAAACCAAAAATTGGCAATTTACAAGATAATAAGATAATGTTAGTTAACATTTGAAAGAAATGAATTTTCTTGAGAATTTTTATCAGATAATGTACCTAAAAAACATATTGATTATGGAACTGCGTATACGTTACGGCTACTTTACTCAGTAAATGTGGACTATATTTTACGTTTTAGTTTAAAAAGGACAGTTTCATCCATTAATGAAAAGGGATTTGCAAAATTGTACTTAACGTAACAGTAAATAGATTTATGCAAATACCTTAAAATGAAGTGAATGTCGTATATACATTTTTGCATCTAGTATCCTCATATAGACTGTTGTATTGATACTATGTAAACATAAAACAAAAGAAGTGAATATGCTTGCACGTGTACTCGTACGTAAATTGAACATGTTGAGATTTATTTTATCTGCTGTGCGCTTTCCTTAGTAAATCCATATTAACAACCTGCTCGCGATATAGGATACATGAATATCAAAATCCTACAAAAAGAAGGTAGGTAGAAGCATAACGATGCGTGCGCGGTATTCATCATTATATTTTACGTAGGAATACATCGGATCTACATCGAATAGACCTATGTAAGGATAATTGAAAATCCTTTGTACGTTTTCGTAATAACCAGAGTATAAAATGAGAAAGAAGCAAATCTGATTTCACAAGTTATATTCTGATGTTATTTGCCGCTGCTGCTTTGATTTAGCTAATACGATAGCATTTTTAAGGTTAGCTTGTTATATAATTTGCTTGTGTACCCTTTGTACCTTATACTTATGAAATCTCACATAGCGAGTTTGTGTATTTTCATTCAAATGAAATCCGTAGTACTTTACAAATGATAATGAAATGAAAACTGCACATGTATGTGCTTTACAATGGAGTAAAAGTCTGCTAAATATCTTTAGCTTGTACTATCAAATGCTCTTTTGTATCTATGTTTAAAACGATAAGATACTTTGAAAAATATGGATGAGTAAGGAAAAACTTCATATTATTAAAGTACAAAAAGAAATTAAGAACTTGTTCCCATAGATTTATAATCTCCTGCGCAACCACATATTTTGGGATCGTTGACATCTCGATTAGTCCTCATGCTATTGTTATTTGAGTGCAAAGCTATTATGACAATGTGTGATTTTCGAGTGCAACGATGGGATATAAAATTTTGCGTGAGACTGGAGAGAACTTTCACTGAAATGTTTCAACTTTTGAAGCACGCTTAAGGTTCTGGGTCGTACGCAACGTTACGAGTGGACTACGTGATTCAAGAAGAGTCGTCAATCAACTGAAGGAGACTTTTGATCAGATACTACCGCAATTTCAACTGACAACGTCATAAAGTACTGCCGTATTTGCTATATTAATCCACTTGAAGCTTCGCTTCTTCAGAAGTTTCCTGAAGAATAACAATATACAGACATAATCTGAGCAAAGTCACATTTGTTACATTTATTGTAACAAATATAAAAGATGATTGAAAGAAGGGTGTTGGATCTTTAAGAAAATGCTAACGTGTAAGAATGGAGTTACTGGTTATAGTGCAGGTGTACTATAAAACTCGTCTAAACATATAAGTACATACTTCACAGGTATCGTAGTAAGTTCCATACCACACAAATTAATGATTTATTCGGAACGCAGCGCTTTAAGAGTACATGGACTCTCATTGTTAATATATATATATATATAGAGTGATAGGATAATATTTTGAAACGTACGTTACAACATAAAGAATCTCTGTAAACATCTATTTTGGTAGTGATATTGTGAATGAGAATATTCTTAATAATACGACATGATGAGAGGAAATCTATCATATAACATAACTGATACAGAACTACGATCCGTATTTAAAAATTGAATGTATTATAATTTCTTAACATTAATGAACTTAGTTTGCTAAAAAATAAAATTCTGAAAAATTTCAACAAATTATAGCTAAAACATTTTCGTTTTGCTTTTTTTTGATGTTTTAGATTAATAATTTGATTTTTATTGCACTCACGTCCAAATGTCATGTCTTTTTTTAGTTTTATCTGACTATTTTTTCTCATTCTTGAAAACAATAATAAGAAGCAACAATGTTTAAAAAAGTAAGTTGAATTATTTCTTATAATAGTATACAAATGCGTATTACTTAATACACTATTGTAATAAATCGAATTGAAAAAGAAAACACATATGATTTTTCATTATAGTGCTGATATTTGATTAACACACTTCTGTCAATTGTTTTAAGGTATAGTGTCGCTTATATAATAAATTAAGGTATTCATGTTTTGAGCTTCTGGTTAATGAGTCTATCAACCATTGAGGAAAATATATTCCCTATTATATGGAATAATTACAATAAATATTACTTTTTAAAGAAAACCCGTTAAAACAATCCTTTAGTATTTTGAGATTATGGATATAAAATTTTGCGAAGAAACTTTGGTAGTTGTTAGATGTAGGAATTTTCATCAGACTAGTTGAACTAATTCGAAAAAGAAATAATGTACAGTAGGTGCTGTATGTATGTATACCTTGTTAAGTCACCTCAAATCCTCCTTTCCAAGCAAACCTTTCAACCACTGATGTCTAGAAATTATTTGAGGAAACATGCTGAAACTAATTTATCCATATACGCTCCTTTAAAACATTTGGGCATCTTTTACCAATAATTGATGAATTTTCTGTATCTTCTTCCATATTTGAGGATGATAATATTGCGGATTTTTCTACTGCGCAGCTATCGTTTCTTAATGCAGATATTTTTGCAGGAAGTGCTCGGAAAATGGTTTATTTTATCGGCATTCAAAATATTTTTTGGAGCTTTATTCTTTAATATTATCTACCTTTGAAGACGTCAATATTTTGCAAGTATGTGTCAGCAGATTTACCACACATGATTTTAAAGGAATTTTTATTTTTTATTTTAGTAAAATTTTTCTAAGCAACTATAAGAAACTTTTAAGCCAATTAGCCACAAACTTTGATGTGCTTCAAATGGCTTTTCCTTGAGTGATGGTTCTGGTACGTGAATATTTTTGTTTTATATCTTATAGAATGAAATAAAAACTGTTTTATCAATGATCAAACTAGCAGTTTTTTTTCTTTAGGCTTCTATTCTTCATAGAAAGGATTTTAATTCAACTTTTAATACATTGTTAACCTGCGTCTTCCCGCCATTAAATTTTTCAGTGAGTTTTGGGGCACTTAAATTATATTGTTTATTAGCCGCAATTGCATCAATTTCGTCCTAAACAGATAAATGCTTTCTTTTTTCAGAGTTCATTTTAACACTATGAAAGACGATTGAAAACTGAATATGATTTTGCAACTACAATTTCTGTTTACAGAGATGATTTTACATTGATTGTGTACTTCGAGGAATTAAAATTTATTATGATAATCGATCGGCCAGGAAAAATCATACTTACAGGATTAAAATAATACATTGTTTCCTAACCTCATTTTAATAATTCAGAAATTATATAAAATTTGTTTTAAATTAGGGGAACATACAAATGTAATTACTTTGAACCACAAATATATATGGCTCTAAATTCTCTTCTATTAACTCTAACTATTCATTACCATATATTAATGGTGAAGTTAATCCTTGAAGTGAACACTAAACCTATTAGGTTATAAGTCGTCTACTTGAATTAAATATTAAAATTAATTATAGTAAATATAGTACACTAACGTAGTCCCGGACAATTTTAGCTAATTTTACATGTATTTTCGGTTCTCCGTGAAGTTAATTTTCTAGAGGTTCTAATACTAACAAAACTTCATCATACAATTCTGTGGAAGGAAAATCGTCAGTTATTTAGAAATATTTAATAAAGCAGTCTTCAGGCTTTCACGGCTATTGTTGCTGACTGCTCTTCGGTTCTCAAGCTCTGTGCCGCGTTTTGATCATTTTGTTGTGATCTTCTGAAGAAGACCCAGAGAAGCTAGGTATTTATTATACAGAGATATCACTAAATAAAGGTTTTGTGTTATCAAACTATGTTTGCTTATTGTAGTTTCTAGAATCTTATTGAACTTTATTTTATACTTCATTTTAAGAGATTGTAGAGTTTAGTGACAAAGGGAGTACTAACTATAGATTACGAAAATCTGGTATTGAGTAGTAAATTTTACGAAAGTTTGAATAATATTAAAGTTTTCAAATTATTTGGTATTAAAAAAGTGGTTTTAAGTTATACCGTAGTAAAGTGACAACTTAATGGTTGCTTTCTTGTAGAAGGAATACTTAGCAATTCTTTCTCAGTAAGTGGGATATTATTATTAGTGAGAATGGAAAATGTAGGTCGTGAAGCTTTTGACTGTAATAGACATTGATTTTGTAAAGAGAATCAACTATATTATGACTGTTTTTATCCTTGTGTATATAGTATAAAAGCAGATAACGTTTGGATAAACACTTATGCCCCCATTTCACTTTATAAAAATAAAACACTGTGCGCGAAAATCAAAATATATACGAATTTTCGTATTTGCAATTTTAGCAAAAATCATTTGGTTGAAAAAAGTTTTATTGAAGAGAAGCAGCATTTTCAGTGTTGCTTTCAGAGAAGTAGTGCGTGTTCGAAAATATGCGTGATATTATATTGAGTATTTACATACAATCATCCGATTTATGTTCAATAAAATATTGTTGGTTTGGTGAATGGTTGCCCATTAAATGTAAATATTATAACGAGACTGTGTAGAAATTGCTCCCGAAGGATTTATTACGAATATACTGTTTATACATATGCAGTAAACGTTTATTTGAGAAATGTACAATGCTGATTTTTATTGGTATTCAAATATGAATCCGATAATTTTAACCAGAAGAAATATAAGTTCAAGTTATTTACAACAATTTCTGTTAGTTTTTCATTGATAATTCAATTTCATTGTTATTAGCAGCGTTATACTTAATTAAATTGTTCTTTTTGTGAAATTTTTAATTAATAAAAGATTTCACAAAAAACTAATTTAATTAAATTTAACGCTGGTAATAACTAGAGACCGGATTATATGCATAGAGAAACTGGAATATATGCACATATATTATGTATATGTATCGATTTTTGAGAAAATATGCATAAAGCTGGAACATATATGCAAAAAAATTGCGACACTTTTACATAAAATAAATTTACCTATTGTACCCTTAACCTTCTTACATAGCATATCAAATTCGTCTACTATTTCGACTGATTCCGAGAGCGACATCCCTTGTAGAAACGAATGGAACTTGAAACAAAGCTATAATTTGACTTAATATACAAAAGGTTTTATAGCAATTCTGTTGATGTTACTATCCTTTTACAGTTTTCTAGAGCAATGCAGTCAGCAGTGATTTCAAGAATTACATTTTTTATTCCTTCATAATTCTTGGCGTAAAAAATTGCAGCGTCTAACCACGTACCCTATCTCGTAATAATCGGGTCAGGAGGCAACTTAACACCGGAAAGTCGCTTCTTATAAAATTGGATTCGTAAAGGTGCTTTTAAAGATACTTTTTTGACATTGCTAATTAAATCATTAATCAAAGGAAATTGATTCCTAATGTCTTCGGCTTGAACCCATCAGCTAAACAAGTGGTATGAATAATGTTACTATAAAAAATATTTAAATTTTGCGCGGCTTTTATCATGTATGCTACAGTGTCGGACAACATTAGTAAAATTTTGCACAAGGTATACTTCCAAGTAAAAAGAAATTTGATAAACCTTCTTAAACGAATTGGGCAATTGTCACATTATTTGTTTTTTGAAGTTCTTGATAATAAATTAAATATGATTTACCTGAAATATCTTCATGAAGAGTTTCTATTAACAAATGGGCAATATAACGGCCATACTTATCCGTACTTTCATCTACCATGATATAAATAAAATTATTTCCTACCAATTGTCAATTGCAATATTTTTGCAGAAACGATTTCAAATTAACATTGTTAAATCTTGCTAATGGTATGTTAGACGAAATTAATGCGTTACTCAGATCCGTACTCTATTCTTCTTGTTCTGAGTTTCGTGAAGTTGATGCTACACATTGATATACAGATTGCTGCACACTTGCGAATCGCTTTAGTTGAATAGTTTATTCGGTAATTAATAATAATAAAACGTATTTACCACATGCCTTCTGGTAGGCGAAACTAACCACGTACAGTTCTTGGAAAGAAGTATAATAGAAACCAATGTAAAACATTTATCGTTATGAAAATTGTCTGTTTTTGATCTATATTAAGAATTACTAGGACTTTTTACTAATAGAAAGGATAAGAAAAAGCCTAAATATGCAATATATGCAACTTTTGTAAAAATGTGGAATGCATGGAAATGCCTAAATATGCAATATATGCAATCACTAATCAGCTCTAATTAATTTCCATTAGTGTAATACGTCTACATATAGACTATAATTAAAGATATGCAAAAAATGAAATATATGCACTTTTCATATAATCCGTTTGTTGGAAGTGATTTCAGCAAAAATACTTTAATTGATTCACTTCCTAAACTGACATTGTTCGATAAACAATTTTAGATATAATATTAGTACCTTTGCAATTGAAACCAATGTTGTTTATACGAATCAAAAATCTTATGAAGGGTTTTCCACTGCAAGATTAGTTTTTAAACTCACCGCCATTCATATTTTTTATACTTGATATTTATGATAAATAGAAACATTATTGTCAATAAATGCTGATAGGTATATGATTGAACGTGCGTTTATTAATAAAAATTATTAGTTTAATAATTAGTGATTGCTCAATTGCAACATGTGCAACTAGCTTTGGCCCCGTGAACTAGCGCTCATTAAGCTTAAAATCAACACAATACTTAATATAAAAGATCATTCACAACGGTCGTTAGTTAGACATATGTCTGAAAGTAGCGAAAGTGTCACCTTCAAATTTGTGTGGGTAATATTAAAAGGTAAAGATCTATGTTACAGTAATATTTTCCAATTTACGGCGTACTTTGTTATACTGGAAGATAATATGAACTTTTATATTTTAAATGTAATGCTTTATATGCGATGGATTCTTCGAATACGTGTCTTAAGTGCAAATGGTGTAGCATATAATCGGATGAAACTTTTCTTAATTTTGACCGATGCGGGATTAGCTATACCAATCAGTTTTGAGATATTGATTAATGACCTACCTAGCCATTTTTGTTACAATTAGCACATAAAAAATGTTATATAGACTGTTCCAGAAACCTTGTTCAAAGACGTACAATCTACCTACAACTATTTCAATTTTTGTACAGAGAACTTCATTTTTAAATTCTACATATTCAGATCAAGAAATGATACTAAGAAATATTGCACGACCTAAACATAATTGATTTCGGCTTATTACTGTCATAATAATAGTAGAGTAGCAAATTTATTTTACAAACGAAGGTCTTGAGACTATGAATTCTCTTTCAATGAGCGATGATTGGAGCAAAATATTAGACAACAAAATCAAGTTATTTTAGAATTTAAAAAAGTTAATGTCATACCTATCACTTTGCATTTGCTATTAAATAATTTCATTGCTATCTCTGTAAAAGTATAAACACTATCATAAGCCGCAGCTAGTAACTTGGAGGATAAAACGAGATGAATAAACTCCTTACTTACCTATTTACTTGCCACAATAAAATGTACTTGACGGATAATCACTTGCTGTTTTACTTGGAAGTAAATGGGTAGTTTCTAAATAGGCAGCTGGAAGTACCGAGCTTTTAGTTGATTGTTCAGTGTTGTAATCCTACCCAGACATGACACCTATGGAAACAACATGACTTAAAATATGCACTTTTATATACAGTATGTCTGCCAAACGTGTAGATGAATATGGTTTCTTCTCTCAACAGTTTGGATAACATACTTTTGGATATTTAGACACAAATTTTGAATAAGGTTATTTAATATTCAAGTACATAGGGTGTACAATTTTTATTGTACTTGACACAAATTTGCTTGTGAAAGGAAACATCCAATACACTACTTCATTTTCCAACATTCTGTATACCTTCTGTGATAATTTAAATTATTTGAGACTTCTGAAGCATGCCAATGCTTCTTAAGGCGCTATATCTTAAATACTTAGTGTAGAAGCCGATTCAATTTCTTTGGGAAATATACCAAAAGCTTTTTATATCGACTAGTTTTATCAAAATAGTTGCAAAATTTAGTGCGTGTTATTTTAGATCGAACATCCAGAATTTTAGAAAATTTACCTATTCCCAAAGTACACCAGTTTTTAAATTAACTTTCAGTGAAGTATTCTTATGTTTTCACCGGATACAGTGTGCTATATCGAAAATAGAGCTTGTTTCTTCAACTTTCACACGCTCGATTTCGTTATATCCGTTATTTTTATCTGTTATTAACTTACTATTCAGGTAGGAAAATGTCATCCCCACAGAATACACGTCCCTCAGGATTTAACAGGAATGCCGCTAACTCTGCGCGTTGGTTGGACAATAAATTATAACAGGAACCGCAGTTTTTTTCTATTTGGCCAACAAGATAAAAGAAATTAAATTAGGACTTGTAATTGCGTTATTTTGAGCACATGTTGTAGTTGTACCATACAACATAAAATTATTGTTATGCTTTATAGACATTTCTAATGAATATCTTTACAGCACAAAAATGTTTGAAAAAAGTAGTGGGCGTTAAAGATACTGACGCTTCGCTGAAATCCTGAATATTCCGAAATATATAACAAAAATTATACCAGATAGGTGTGAGAAATGTTATAGAAACTTAACTGAAATGCATCTAAAATGAGGTAATGTATAGGCTGTATCATTTAAACGAGGAAACTTGCGCATGTGCAGCGAAAACTGAACACTCTTCGTATTTCAATGCAAACTTATGTATATAGTATTTTTCTATGAATAATTTTCATTTGAAAACTTGTCCTGTAAATTACTCAAGAAACATATTAATTTTTATTCGCGCATTAGATGAACAGGATGCGTCTCTTATAATTCATTACAATTTATAAAATTGGCACGAGTATATATCAGAGATCGAATTTGGATTATTTCGGAAAATATTCTACGCCAATATTTCAGGCACGTCGCCGGTAACTTGTAAATTGATCCCTAACTTTTACATGAGTTGTTTCGACTTTGATAGCTTCAAGCGAAGAAGTTTCGCGCGGAATTTAAGGTCAAAGTCAAATTATGCAGAGAACATCACATATCAACCAGGACTACAGATACGCATTCCCTTTTGGTATTCGCGAAGTGTAGCTCGACGTAATTCTCCTCTGATGGGTCAACGAGCTAATACGGGAAATTGAGAAATACTGATAAAAACTATACTTGTATCTGATTATTTCGCTTTTGGAAGTTAAATTTAATTGTTAAAAAATTGTGACTGTAGCTTTTGTGTGTGACGTATTTTCTAAAATTTTGCGTACTTTTCGTGATCCGAGATAGCGGTATTCCTTTGACTGTTGCTGGAGTTTAGGTTTATACGTCGGTGCCTGTTACGTTCTCCTGGTGTGAAGAACAGCGCCGCTGTAACCTGCTCGTAAATTCCTGAATTACCTGACTAATACTTACTTGTAGAGTATGTTCGCTTATTTACTAGAAGAAAGGTTGTACAGTGAAACTCAATGCGCATGTGCAAAAAAATACATTTAAAAAATAAAATGTGTACACGGTTTCCACTCTAGCCTATGTACAGTTACGATGCGAAGTTTATGTACATAACTTCACATCATACATATATATTTGCAATAATTTTTATTTTTATTCGAGCTCTCTTATACATGTAATGTACATTAGCATGTGTATATGTATGATTTCCTTTGGTAGCAATATAAGGTACCGCCACAGCATGTACGTTGCAAAGCTATGTTTAGATTCTTATATAAATCAAACAAACTAATACATATACTGATTCTGTTGTGCTTGCGCCGCAGAGCAATATTTTTCATTAACTTTGCGTTATTTTTATGTCTCTTTATCTCTACTATAACTCACTCCACAAAAAACGTCTTTGCAAAGACAGAATGAGGAAAACGGCAAGCTGTTTTTTCTTTCTACTTTTCCAATGTATAACAGCGTTGGTTTTGTATTCTAAAGTTGCAATATATTTTCCTTCTGATTTTGTACAGGTAAGTGTCATAAACTCTATCTATGTTACTTCCTTATCTTATTGCACTTTATTTTTATTACAACATGGTTACTTTTTACCCGAAGGGTGTTACTTTCTTCGATGACCTATATCTTTTTGGCAAGATACAACCTAATCTAATGAAATTGTTCCGTCCTCCTGGTTGGAAGAACAGCGCCGCTGTAGCCTGCTCGTAAATTCCTGAATTACTTGACCAATACTATATGGAAGGTTGTACAGTGAAACTCAATGCACGTGCGTAAAAAATATTTAAAAAATAAAATGTGTAGACGGTTTCCAATCTAGCCTGTATACATATTTGCAATAATTGCATTGTATGTTTTCCTTTGGTAGCAATATAAGGTACCGCCTCAGCATGTACGTTGCAAAGTTATGTTCTAATTGTGTTTAAAATGTTAAATTCTTACATACTTCTCCAGAAGCTTTGTTAAAGGCATGTACTAATGCCTCTATATGTATGCATGCACCACTACCCTTTTATAGGGGAGCCAACCCTATTTACTTCTTAAATTTATAAGCGCACCTCGGTGGTATGCTTATTTATATGTCCCTTTCCGGGAGCCTCATACATTTTCCTTGTTTTAAATTTGGCTAAGGGACTTGGCCCTGTTTCAATGGCTTGTGTTTGTGCTTGAACCAAACACTTTCGTTTTTACACATTTATAGGGGAACCCACCCTATCTCTTAGAGCTTGAACGCCTGGTTGAGGGCGACAGTAGCGATAGTAGCCTATCTCAAAACAAAAGTAATGTGACAGCTACCCATGCGTTCTCATTTGAAATAATACGCTATTTGCAATCTTTAGCTCTTTGCTACTGCGCCCCAAAGAAGGGAAAAACCAGTAGCCAACAAATGTGCGAAATGCGCACCGACAAGGAAAACGGAGCGATGCTACTGTTACGTTCTCCTGGTTTGAAGAACAACGCCGCTGTAGCCTGCTCGTAATTTCCTAAATTACTTGACCAATACTTACTTGTAGAGTATGTTCGCTTATTTACTAAAGGAGAGGTTGTACAGTGAAACTCAATGCGCATGCGCAAAAAAATATATTTAAAAATGAAATGGTTACACGGTTTCCACTCTTGCCTATGTACATGTACGATGTACGTAAGATATATAGATTTGCAATAATTGCAGTTATTCGAGCTCTCTTATACATGTAATGTACATTAGCATTTGTATATGTATTTTCATTGGTAGCAACATAAAGTAATGCCTCAGCATGTACGTTGCAACGCTATGTCTTAATTCTGTTTAAAAGGTTAAACTCTTATATGCTTCCGATGAAGCTTTGTTAGAGGCATGTACTAATGCCTCTATCTGTTTGCATGCACCACTACCTTTTATAGAGAGCCAACCCTATTTATTTCTTAAATTTATAAGCGCACCTCGGTGCTATGCTTATTTATATGTCCCTTTCCGGGAGCCTAATATACTTTCCTTGTTTTAAATTTGCCTAAGGGACTTGGCCCTGTATTATTGGCACGTATTTGTACTTGACCAAATACGTTTATTATTTTCACATTTATAGGGGAACCCACCCTATCTCTTAGAGCTTGAATGCCTGGTTGAGGGTGACAGTAGCGATAGTAGCCTATCTCAAAACAAAAGTAATGTGACAGCTACCCATGCGTTCTCATTTGAAATAATACGCTATGTGCAATCTTTAGCTCTTTGCTACTGCGCCCCAAAGAAGGGAAAAACCAGTAGCCAACAAATGTGCGAAATGCGCACCGACAAGGAAAACGGAGCGATGAAGCCAACATTACATATAGAAATTTGGTCCGTGAAACTCGTCCGCTACGGCGAATAACTAAATGAAAAAAATGTTTAATTCTAGATACGACAGAGGATCGAACAAACGTACAGATGACAACGGGCGCTGTGGCCGCAGCGACCGTCAACAAGAAGCGGAGTGATCGTACTTGTAGAAGCTGTCTATACCTGTGCGCCGGCGACCTTACCAAAATGATTCCCGCCAGAATCGCAACAGAAGACTAAATAAATGTATAGATGACAACAGCCTCGACGATTCCCGCCAAAACTTCCAATAGTCATCCGACAACGTTACTGTGCACGTTACGACGAGATACGAAAGGAGACCGAGAGTGACCGATCTGTAATACCTCGACCGTCACGCGGGAGATGACTGCCTGTATATATATTAAATGTTAACTAAACTCCCATTATTTATCCGACGACGTTACTTAATGACTCTTAAATTAGGCGCTTTTAACAAGAGTATTGTGAATGGCCAGCTTGCATACATATACAATGCGTAATGTACATACGTATTAAAATAAAATTCGATATATTCTACAGAGAGCAAAATAAATAAATAATAAAAATGAAAATAAAGTAATATGCTAAATGAAAATAAAGTGATAATGCTAACCCATACGGTTGCAAAGAAGATAAAATCATATAAAATACATAAAGTAGTAAAAAAAAAAGCGGATAAAGCAAAATACATATTCTTAGGAACTCCATTTACAAAAACACAAAAACAATGTTAAGTCCTTAACAGTGCCTATGTTTCACCTATTGCAGTGATGCGATTCAACATATCACTTCCTTCTTCATCAAAGTTCTCCAGGTTTATACGACTTGTTTATGGTATTCATTTTGCATAAATCACCACTTTTGATTCATCTTTTAAAATATGAAGCGTTAGTATTACAGGTATGATGGGTAAATTGTGCCATAGCCAGAAGCTTTTCATTACATTCGACTACAGCAATATTTATATCTTACTCGTGAGCTGCAAATGATTACATAAACAGCGTTGGCATTTGGGAGCCTCCACTGACTTCGCTAATGTTCGATAGGACAGAGTGGGATCAGCCAATGCTTTTCGTAGCTTTGATGATGCCATGGAAAGCTGCTATTTTGACGAAGGAGTGTTGCTTGAGTTTAATAGCAATAATAATAAGTATGTGGTTATTATGGCTGTTTTTTTAACCTGCGATAGCAGATAAAAATAGGACAAGTGCAAATAACAAAGGGAATTTATAGCCAAAAGTTATGTAGAAACATGGTTTACTTTTCTCCATAATCACTGTGAAGATTGATGCATTTGTAGTCTCTATGGACGTGTCTTCCAATCCATTCTGCATAGAATGCTGCCGCCAGTGAGTTAAGATGGTCCTTGACGTTGGTTTGAAGTTCCTCTGTACTCTGGAAGCTCTGCGCTCCTACCCACTTTTTCAGTTCACGAAAGAGATGGAAGTCCTTTGGCTATATGTCGGGTGTTCAAGTTTTCCCTATATAGTCGGTTCATTCTCCGATGAATGTCAGCTACACTATTCCTTTCTATTCGGAGGAATAGAATTACATCGCGCAACTCGCATTTGGCAGCAGCCCTGTTTGTGTGCCTACTACTCAGCTGAAAACGGTATAATGACGTTGCAAGTGGCAGATATTATAGTGGGGGAGATGTACAGTCACCTTTTGGCCATCCGTCTCCCACCGCTCACGTGACTGTTTACAGGCATGAACATCAGTAGCATTAGTTACAGCACAATCCAGTGAAAACGCAAGTGATCACCTAGGCAGGAAGTTTTATTAAATTCTTGAATAACGTTGCTTTATCGAGCTTCTATTGCAATGTGTCTAACGAACTAAGAGCTAGGATTACTGCCGGTTTTACTAACAATAAGTACAGCAGTAATTAGAAAACAGTGGGTGGAAACATTCTCTGATATAAGTAGTTAAGCACCGCTGCATGTATTTATTGTTGCCGCTGCAGCCGTTGAGCGAAACTCAGAGTATGGTGAAATTTAAACATTCGCTATAGATTAATTTGGTGTTGGTGTTTTTATTTATAATTCGTTGTTTAACTTTTATTACTTTAATTTGTATATAAATAATTTTATTTAACTCGCCAGTTTAAATAGAAATTCCCTTGGAACGTAACATTATGTAGCAACTTGAATTTAAGATTAAGTAGAATTTTGTTAACAAATGCTAAACAAAATTTCAGCAACGAAACATGATAGTAAGAAAACACTTCTTGAAATGAAATCCACTGCCTTATCGTACTGTTTCAAACAACTTTTTAAAACAATATTGTTTTAATTTATCATAATCACACATAAATTAATACAGCACGGTTGCAAAAATTGGAGCGATTGTAACACAACTCAATATGTCAGATTAATTGAATTCAAATTAGATTAATTTTTGTCCTGCAATGATTGTAAAATACGCAAGGATTCTTACTTGGTGAGACAGTCTGAATGTACAGGCAACAAAATAAACAGGTAAAATGCAAGTACAATGAAAGATGAAAGTTCTAATAATACAAATATTTGTGTAAAGTTTACTGGTCAACCTACTACTGTTTTCAAATACTATTTGGAATGAAATGTTTTGAATTCACTATGTTTGAAAATAAAAGTTCGTAAAATATTTCTAGGTGTAAGGATCGAACTGTTTCTTTTCCGTTGAAAGTAACTTGAGTAGAGTACTGTATAAGTTTTTATCAACAGCAGTAATAAAAATAAATGGATTATACATAGAGCTGTGTATTTTTTGTCGTCCTTATTCTGAAATAACTTCGACGTATAAGGCGTCTATTTCCTTATAAAGCTTAGTTTAATAGCTTTGCTAAAGTATATTGTCTCCCTTAATAGAAAAGTTTCCATCTAAACTTTTATTAATTTTTTTGGTAACCGAAATAGATTGATTCATTTTGGTTTATGCCACTGGGAATTTGTTGTATTGTTTATTTTTGTGCGTAGTTACACTTAGTTTCACGCAATTGATTTAGTGCTTCCGAAGTATTTCTAGTCACGCGAAGTTCATATAATTTATTTATTCAACAAAGTAGTCGTTACTTAATTGACGTTAGGATTAAACGTGAATGGGAAAAACATTCATTTAATTATTTGTGTAGCTCTTGTCTATTTCTCGAACATTGAAGTAGTTAAAATACTTATTGCTTTCTTACACTACAGTGCTGTACATTTATTAAACAATGAATGCAAAAGGTAAGGCTTAGAAGACAATACTAATATAAAATGTATAACGTGTAGGTTTTAGTAAAGATAGTTTCACTAAATATTATAGTGCTCTCTATAATAAAGAATGTATTGTTTTTTTTAAGGATTATATTAATTAATTTTACAATAAAAAAAACTATTGGGCATTTTGGTCTGATTCTATGTTTCTTATACAACCTTTCCTTAGTTTTCGTTATTTTAAAAACTTTAATCGTGCGATTCAGAAAAAAGCCTGGGTTTATTAAACTTGGAATACCGTTTAGTTTCAAATCTGTTATGTCTAGTTGAAATATATTTATATCTTCTGTCGTATGGTGTATATACAATATCAACAAAATTCATTGTGCCTGTTTACGATAGCAAATAACGTACTTCCTTAACAGAAATCGATTGTAGGAAAAATTATAGAAGCTGGCTCAATATGTGCTCAGCGGCAGCATGAACGGAAGTTGGAAATGAAACAGCCCTCGTAGATAGAAGGAATCTGTGTTGTCCTATTGGGTATTGCAACAAAACGTTGACTATTTAAATGCACACGAAAATTGATACAATAATCTCCATAAAATATAATAAAATTCGATATACAATAAACGCTAGAATAAAGTGAAAACATGTTCGAGAATTGGATCGCACTATTGAGCGTAATTGTAGCAAATAATCCCGTAAAATAGAGATAATTTTGCAGTAATAGTTAAAGTATTTTTTTCGTGCGGCATCTCGCTTTCTTCAATTACTTTGGAAATTCTTGTCTTAGTTTGTGTATTACAGTTTCAGCTTATATTTTCCTATTTAATCTATTATGCATACTAGTTTGGGAATAACCCATTTCTTCGGCAATTTGTCGCTGACATTTGTCTTGATCGTGTAAAAAAATCTTTGTGTCTACTTTCTACAAATATTTTTAACACCTTATTGGAATTTAATTTTAAATTGTGGCTTTGTATTATTCTCTTTGAAGCATTTATCCTTACTCTTATGCTGGCAAACACCCTCACTAAATAGAACTAAAATTGCAAAGAAAACTGTAAAAATTGTCTTATAAACAATGATATATGCTCTATATTTCAACTCGATAAACATTCACCTAATTCTGTAGAACAACCTAAGACAATAATTCTCAATAAACCGAGAAGACGCATCTGTCTATAAATGAATATTTAGGGTCCATTTATCGATAATAGTTGTACTATCATAAATTATTCTTTTATTTAAATGAATTGTGTTCCGATACCACTATTTATAAGATTAGTAAAATGTACAGATGCTTAACAGAAATCATATAATAAAATGACATTAAATAATAACGGAGAATAACACATAAGTAATTACTTATTTATGCACAGTACCATGTACTGAGTACCTAGGTATATTCTTTAAAATTGAAAGAACACGTACAAAAGATTGTTACCATTTCCAAGAGAAAATCTCGTATCAACCGCAACTTCTGGCGAGATGAGTATGCAAACATTCTATTTCTACCTAATGCCGCTTCATCTCAAGAGGTCTACCCATTTCGCAGATACTAGAACGTCTGCAATATGAAGAGATTTGAACGTTGGTTGCTCTGCGACTCCATTAGCGTGCACACCGTATAACTAGCTAAAAGCTTTGGAGTTATATTCAAGACCCGAGGAGCTTAATAATAAATTGCGACGATGGCAGAAAATGAAAAATATACATTTTTTTAAAATATAGTACTCTGTAATTTATTATACCTATATACGAATGAAGGCGATGTGTTGGGAATTCTGTTATAAGATTCAAATGCATTCATGTTGGTATAGGGGAAAACGTATGTTCTTAAATATTTCTTTTCATTTCAGGGCTTTTATTCTCCATTTATCAAAGAACGTAGTATACAATCTGCAATATTTTTCAAACGTAGACACCGTTTTATTTTATGTATGAAGTATATAAATGAATCGTAAATATACAGTTGTTCTAGTGCATAATTATATAAAAAAAGATTCAAATACTGAATGTATAACTATTTTGTCAATAAAAGGGATAATAATAATCATAAAATAATAATAATCTTTCTTCTTGATCAGAAATATGTGTAGTTTTATATAGGTTTTCGCTTGATTCATTTAAGTAATACTTGATAGCAATCGATGATCAATACTGTTCCGGTAAGGGTTTACCTGTTCCTTCTGTACCATAGAATAAAACATAAATGCTATTTATAAATTACTCTGGTGGTATAAAGTCTTTAAACTAAAGGAGTCTGCATATATTCAATGAATTCTCTTTCCAATAACGCCAACTAAATACATCTTACGACGAAATATTTATCTTTTAAATATTTCTTAATCAATACAAGAAAATATATCGCCTTGATAAAAAAAGGAAGAAAGTACTGGTTATTAATCTTGTTATTCAGGGTCCGGCAAAAGAATCTCCCGTATTTGAAGAGGGCGTTGTGTGAGTTTTAGTGGGGATGTGGCTATGAATATGGCTATCGATCGACAGTGGCATACCTACAATTTTCAGTAGTCACCGCGTTTTCTAGCAATTTTGAGATAGTTGTTTCCTGGACGTCTTCTCTCTTTGCGAGGACACATCGCCTGGTCCGGAAGGTCACCCGATCTTGTGATTTTTTCTTTGGGGTCACCTATAGCCGCGAGTATACAAACATCGTCCCATAATCCAGCAAGCACTCAAGGGAGGAATCACCCAGGCAGTGGCTGCTATTCTACCGGAAATGACACATAGAACTATTGACAACTTCCGAGAAAGGCTTTGTCAATGTGTGAACAATGGAGAACGCCATATACCGGACATAATTTTTAAAACTAAGTAGTGTAAAATGACATAGTATTTGTTGTTCACAAATAATAGTATATTATATAGCCAAGAACTAAAGTGCAACATTTAACAACTACTCAAGAGATTTTAAGATTTTAGTCCTGTGATGTATACGTTATTTTGTTGCGTTTGAAACAAAGATATTATTTGATATGATTGATAATTGAAAGTTACGAACGTTATTTTAAATATGAAAATTTCCATGAAATTCATCAATAAATTCTGTCATTTTGCAAAAATAAATTAAATTATGAAAAATGTGACTTAGAAAAAGCTGGTGAAGGGATGTTGGACGGACAATTCCCTTCCAAATCTCGCATTTTCATATTATTGCTTAACATTTCATATTATAATTGCTTACGAGCAATAATATAAAATGTTCTTGAAATAGTGCCGTGAAAGAAAATTGATTGACTTTAAAGATACTTTGCTGGTAGTTTTTCATGAAAAGACAAAAAAAGGTTCTGCTTCTACGACCTACCTCATCTTGCGGAACTACATAAAACATTGTTGATGAAAACAACAATTATTTGTTAATTGCACCAACATTACTATCAATATGTCTCAAAAGTTGTAATGGAAATGTATCAAGTTTGACATTGTTTATTTATTTTGAATTTGTCAACAAATTTTTTGGGGAGTTCAATTAATATCTGTTTCCTACGGATCTAATGACCCACTATAGACTTTCCAAACAGGTACTAAAATATCAACTTTACTCGCGGAAGCGCAAAAGTATTTTTTCTGTATGTTTCTATGTTTGTAACTGCCTTTTGAAATACGAGAGGTGTTATTGCCGGACCCTGTATATATGCGATAGAATTCAATATTGTCAATTTTTCGGAGAGAAAAAATAACAAATGAAAATAGTCCAACATCCCTCTTTGAATATTAATTTTATGCTAATTCTTCCAAATTATTCCTCTGATATCGAAATGGCCAATTACTTTTTCGCTGTACCTTGAACTTTGTATACCTATTTTGTTATTTCAATACTGTTTATTACACACCCTTTATTACAACTATCACTATACCCATGTTGTGATATGTTATATTAGTATCCAGATGTTGCGTAATGTGTTTTGTGTAATTTTTATCACGTTTTGAGCAAATTCTCTTTGTAAATACCCGATACATTTCTTTATCACCGCTATATTTCCTTTTATATATTAAGAAAATATATAGCTATTCGATTCTAAGCTCGATATTAATCACGTCACAATGAGTTATGAAGGTAAATAATCATCAATTGCTTCAGAGCGTATAAAAACTAGATTATGTAAGAGTGCCCTTTTATATCTAATTTTGAATTCCCAGAATATTTTTAAGTTAATTGATACTTATACTGATTGTGTAACAGTTTAATGGTTTTCTAACAACTTAAGTAATCATGAGGTGCATACGTTTGTTGGATAGGTCAACGCTTTTTAATTGCGGCAATAGATTGACGATTTGTCACAAATGTTTCGTGAAGCATAGGCAATACGGTAATTGTTTAAATTTGTTTTCTTTGATTGATTAATTTCTTTGTTTTAACAGAGTTGCAATTACGCTATAAATAATTTTTCGACAGAAGTAAGATGAATTTACGGATACATATAGATCAAAGTAGTAATTTTTCAATACTAGGTGGTTTCTAGGAAATTTACAAGCGCTACTTTAGACATTCTTTGATTTCAAAGGTAACGCAAAGGTCTCCTTAACACAAAGCAGAATACTGAATAGATTATATGGGATTATTTAGGTGCTGTTTCGATAAATCACGAAACGCTTTATGGAATTTGTCACTCTGTATCGGACAAATCCTTTAAGAGGGGAGATTCTAACAGGCTTTGAACGTGGTGGAAAATGAATACCTTTAACATTTTTTTCTGAATCTCACAGCTTTTCTAAAGGAAAGAAGTTTTATTTCGTTTCGAAATATTGTGAGATTCGAATCTCGATTCTTAATATATTTTACCTACGCTCCCACGAAAATAAAATATCATTGTTGGCAATATTTATTATAATAAAAGAAAAAAAGGTATAAGATGGTTTTATATCTTAGCAAGGAAAATATTTTTTTTGCAAAGGCCTATATATAAATAAATTCTAGCTCTATAGAGCGGTGTCCCGTTGTGCCTGATTATATCGCTACCTGAATTTTCTGCAACGTTGGAATAACTTGCACAGTTGGATCTATTTATTTCTCTTGATTAGGATTATTTGTCTGTGAAAAAGATGCAGTAATAAATTTGACTGTTTACTTTGGCACGACACATTACCTGTGACTCCCAAAACCTTAACACTGTGGCACTGATACACTAAAACACTTCAATACCTCCCTAACCACAACAAACCACAGACGCAATTCTAAAGTTACTGTTGACCGACTAAGGTGATGCATAATTTACTGCCGGAATTTAGAGGGCCTAAATTTGTATTTGTCTAAATGTAAATATCCATGCCTTCATAACTATTTAAATAAACATTGTTGCTTACAGTTTGAATTAGCTTTATATTTCCAACATTATAATTTCTTTCTGGTATATGTAAAGCGGCACTAGATTTGTCAAACCTTTTGAATTGAAGATGGGTCAAACACTCTTTGTATCTGATTTTAATAGATCTTTTTGCCTACCCAATCACAAATCACAATCTTTATGTGATATGTATACTTGTGTTCAAGTAGCACTTCGGCGGTCGCTTCAAAGCTTTGTTCATATCAGAAACAGAATTGGAAGTTGATATCTAAGGCAACTGTTTTTTCTACGGTAAATATTTCAGCGTTGCTGTAACTTGCATAGCTGCTGTAGGAACGGTTAGAAAATACGAAGTAACACATAACGAATAGAAAGACAAGCAAATTGGAATCATTAGAACATAGTTGTTGTTATACCAACAAACATTACATCGTATCATTCTACCATACATTTTCACTAATTTTTCAATCCTTCGGCCTCTAAAGCAACCCCACATCATGATATTTCCTATTCCATATTTCACTGCTTTTGAAGAACGCTCGCCTAATATCCTTACGACGTTTACTTCCGAATAATTCGAATTTCGATTCGCCTGTCTGTACTTTTTTCAACAATTTGCAGTTCAGTTTGCGCGAGCTTTTGCTTAATTTAGTCTTTTCTGTTTGTTTATAGAACTTAACCGTGGTTTTTTTACTGAACTACGACCCCCCAGACCAGCTTTTATTAGTCTCCATTCTACTGTCGACACACTTACTAGTTGACGGCTTTGAACTCTGCTGTGATTTGCGGTGCTGTAAGGCGACGATATCAGGGAAATCAATTGGGATGTATTGGTCATGTCGTTCCGTCATTGATCTGGACCTTTCACCTCTCTTTGTGCTTTGAAGCCTACTGGTTTTTTCTTTTCTTTTAATTGTCTTACGCACATAACACTCAGAAATATTTAATTATCGAGTTGTTTCTCTATTTTTAAATATTTGTTTCGTGTGAAACGCAAATTTTTTCGGCGTTTCAATATACAATTCTCTTCTTTTTGGCATATGTTCGAACAAATAAACTAGCAATATGAAGTAGGGTCTTCCTAACGCAATCACATACATCTCCAGCATCTGAGTAATACACTGGATGCATACTGAAAGTAGTTGATTATAAGACAAGTGAATGATTCAGTACTTCTTTCAAATTCTATTTCATAACGCATTCATCCCCAATTTAATACTATTAACGCATCATTGTTTTATTACCATCATAAACTTTAATACAGGAATACGTTGTTTTTGTGTTTGAATGGATTTTGTAAATGAGTCTTATTGATATGACTATATACTATCAACATTAGATTGTAAATTCCATTCTAAGGAGACTCGTATGAACTCCTCTAAATATATAGTTTAGAGTATAGTTCCAAATGTAATACAATGTATTAGATGCAGTCAAGTTTATGAATGGTACTGTAGCTGATAGAGATTGCAATGTTAAAAAGGGAGCATTGTCTATAGATAAATATCCATTTCTATTACGTCAGCTGTAACTAGACGTGTTCTCGGACATTTCACGTGTCTACTATTTAAAAAATCAGTCTGAAAACATCTATAGCATCGATTAATTATAGATGATTTATTTGAGATGGGAAGATTTAGATATGTTCAATGACCTGCAAAATCATAGTGAAGTTCAAATACGCCCACATCTTGAATATGTAAACTAAACAAATTGAAAAATAATTACCACTGCATTTTCTATACTGTTTATTTTAGCGAATACTGTATCCTAGGAAAAATGAAGTTTTTACTCCTTAGCAATACGAAAAATGTATGCTACTGAAGATAATTTTGTTTATTCCTTTATTTTTTTAGAAACTAATTTAGTACGGTTTCGTTCTTTTCAAAAACTCATTTTTGTTTTGAAGCAGGATCCTGGAAAACCTATTTCGTCGTACTATAATAACGCTGTTCTATGTGACCTTTCGTCATACGTCGGATTACCAGTGCGGTTTTCGCTTATTGTGTGAGAGAACTCTAGCTCTATGGAACGGATATACATCTACAAAATGACGAAGACAGATTGAATATTTCAATGTCGTCATGTTCCTCCTCTCCTTGGGAAGGCAACGTTCTGTGGACAGAAAAACTATTTTCGATTCTACGGTAGGTAATTCTTAATGCTTTCAGTCGTCAGCCTACGCTGTCGAAATTGAATGCCGAACCAATAAAAGCCTCCCTATTTCGTCGGTTTTGTGGTTAGATGGAGACCTAAAACACCTATTTGGGGTTGTGATCTGTGCCCAATCGAAAAGGGTCTGTTGCCGACTTCATATCATATATATATATTGATAGCTTTGAGGTCACGTGTGAGTATGGTGGTTTAGAGTTATTGAATTTGCGCGCAACAGTTATGTAATAATATATTTAAAGGGACATTATAATTTGGAATATATAAAACTGCAGAATCGTGATACATTTCACGTAGCTATATTTCTTAAACATGCATAGTAAATCTCATAGTGAAGAATATCAAATTAGTTGATTTATGCATATTTGGTATACATAACATAATATTATATAATATAATTTCTACACTCTGTGCACGAAACAAATTAAGGTAATCAAAGAATTAATAGGAATGGTTACATGAGCTTTCAGTAAATTTATTTAATCCATTGAAACTCTAATCACAACCACTAAAATGATTTATACAAGTTTGTATTGAATAACTGAAGCCGTCGAAAGAAGAACCTTAATTAACGAGAAAAGTGTGTGTGTTAGAGTAAAACTTAGTAGTGAACTACAAAAAATACAAATTTGTCTAGACTAAGACAGATTTACTATAACACTTGCAACGTGCTTGCTTACTGGTGTGGTATTCTTTACTCTTGGACCTGATACTTTAGATTATAGAATTCGCTTATTTAACAAGTATGTGTTACAAAATAAAAGGAAATGAACTCCAGCATTTTATGTACTTTCTTTATTGAATGAAAATTAGGGAAATTATTCGACCTTGTAGTGCTCTGACAATAAGGATCGACCGATGTTCTTTGCTAGATGGTGCCAAAGCTCACTTCGTAACTTAGTATTTCAAGAAGAACATCGATATGTCACGCAACACCTAAGCGAAGACTTCTTGCAACATCCGAGCAGGGCTAAAGGTGAAGAATAGCTCTGAAAAGCAATTACTGAAATAACAAAATAAGTAAAACAGACTGGGATAGACCATTCAGCACAAGTATTGAATCCTTTAGCAATGGCATACAGTATTATGGACAGATGCATCCAAATTCTAAACTTTTGGTCAAAAGTGAGTAGCCAATGTGTGGTTCCTACTGCGAAACATGGTAGAAGTAGTGTAGTTGTCTGGTGTTATTTTGATGGTACAGCTGTAGGCGACTTGATAAAAATAGATGCGATCCTACGTAAGAAGGGTTATCTGAGAATATTACTGGAAACTGTTGTGTCAAGTGGGGAAAGATTATGTGGCCAAAACTTTATCTTCCAAGAAGATAACGATCCCAAACCTCCATGTCGTTTACGTAGAACTTATTTGATGTCACTCGAGGAAGAAGGTATGTTGATATGGATGATTAGGCCACCCCAATCTCAAGATTTGTCGTAAATAGCGTGCAATGTATTGGACCAATGATTTCGAAAAAGGGGAGTTAGCAGCGCACAAGCTCTTTGGCAGAAGCACCAGGTAGAACGGACTGAAATTACAAGCAAATTATCTGGATTTTCTGATTAGAAGAATCCCAAGAAATATATTGACGAGACATCACTTTGACTTAAAATTTTGTAACATTTTCTGTGTGTTTTTCATTGTTAAACATTCTTTTCGCGATATCAAATATCTATTAGTAAATATCACTATAATCCAACTAATATGTTTGAATTCAAATCAAAGAAAACGTGAATTTTATAGTCGTCCCCATATATGTACGATATATGAACGGCACTGCATATTATAGTTAAAATTATAAAACTTAATTGAAATAGTGGTCATGTACAAAAATTAAATACCATTTCAATTGTATTATGTATTTTGCAGAACATACAAAAGAAGAAATTGCAGTTGGATGGTATGGTGATAGTATTATAATTTAGAAAACAAAAAATATACTACACATGTTTTTTACTAGTTTTTTTTAAGTACACGATCTATAATATAAATAAAGATTTGTAAAACGATAGAACTGAATATTTTATCATGTAAATGCTATTAAAACGAATTCCCATCATTTTATGTCTTGCGGTAGAGATTTTCAACGTACAGGCACATTACCTACTTTTAAACGCAATATTGTTTCTTATGAAAAAGAATCTAAAAAGACCCTCCGTTTTTCTCGCCTGTGTACATAAAGTTTTACGTCGCTTCTTCAATATTTAATATTGATGTCAACCTAGTCTCAGTAATCTCTCATGCTTCATTCGGGTTTGTTTCATGTAAGTTTAATGTAATTGTACACGAGCCAGCTATCTTTTCTATTCGGCATGCAAAGAAACACCAGCCAAGAGACTGTTTAGAATATCGTTAGATTAATGTAAATTACAATTTGCATTTTCATGAGACATAACATAAAATCACTTGCTGCGCATCAGAATTTAAAATATTTCGCAATTTTTATTCGAGAAGGCCCACGGTATGCTAGTCTTCTTCTTTTATGTGTGTGCGGACGTAATTTACTCATAAATTCGACTGTTGAGGATTATCCTTTCCGTTTCGTTGCCTTTTCAACCGATTCCTCCCCTCTTTATGATAAATTCTTCTGCTTTTTGCCGTTTAAATTTGAATGTAAGTAATATGCATTATGGAATTTAATTTGATATAATATCCCAATAATCTACGTATTTTGCGTAATTATTTCAAACTTAACTTTTATTAACATCTTAGGGGCTGAAACCGCATTAAAACTTCGTCAGTATGCCGACGTTTTACCTTAAATTGCACAAAGCTTCTCTTATCATGTCAATAATACTGCTAAAAAACTTTTAGTTCTCACCAAAGAATAAGCTCCGTGCGATCGGAAACGAATCCTTGGTGTACTAATAAACTCTCAACGTGATTTCAACCCAAAAATCTAGTATTTTCAGGAAATGTCTACAATAAAAATTCAAACAAAATTCAAGTTTTGTAAACATTTCGATGTGTCATATGTAGGATTGGTTTACTTTTACGTACTTTGACAATATCTTAAGTAAGCGATGTCTGTTCGGATAATAATTGAACATCTTCAATTATGCGCATCAGAGAGATTTAATGACATGGGGTTAGTAACATTCTGGGGTTGTTGATATCTCGTGCAGTTCTCGTGTTATTGTTTTTGAGTTTTTGATTGCAAAGTGTTTCAGTTTTTTAGCGATTTTGCTAAAGTAATTTTGTAAAATTTAATTCAGAGGAAAGATTCATAAGTGGTTCAGTTTATACTTAATGGATCGATTGCAAAAAGTAAAATTTAATAATAAAATTTCTAATAACGAAGAGATAATTATTGGGGTACCGCAGGCTGTAATATTGCATATCGACCACGTGCTTGCTTAACCTCGTCTTGGGTTCATTAAAGTAAGAAATTCTTAACTCTGTTATGGTTTTATTTTGTGCGCCCAAGTAATAAAGACGTTATTATTATTACTACAATTATGTAGAGTATTCCCGAGGGAACTGCATATGTCAAAATCTGGAGAAAAGCAAATTGGAGAATTTGATGCTTGTGGTCTAGCTCACCGAAGGCGGGAGCATTTCCTGTAATGATAGGTTACAGTTAAGGAGTTAATATATCGAAACACTAAGGAGTACCTACGTATGAAAAACTTGCGGGGTAGGGTAAATTCCCAATGCGGTATGCCGAAAAATTGTTCGTCCGACGACTACAGGTCAAACTACGTCGTAAATTATGATTTTACGGACGATGACATCTGCTACTGAATAATTTAGCACGGTGAAAGCGGATTGTTCCAATGGCATGTACATGCATATATAATAAATGCATCGCATGAAAATATTCAGCACAGCTAAATAAATGAGTCGTCAATGCACTGGGGAAAATTGAGTTGGCTGTTTTTCGTAATGGAGAAGCAGTTCAGATTTACAATTAATGGCAAATTCAACTTTTGATTTTGTTATGAAATGACGTATAGTAATTTTAGTACAAACGTTATTAGGTACATATCAGGTGTATATACATAAAAATAGACTATCAGTATAGCTCTAATTTCGTTTGGATTTTAGTGAAAAGATTTTTTGCCTTATATCCACATATATAACAATTATTTTAAAATCTTACCAATAGAAATGTGACGGAATATTACACTGTCTCTTATAAACAATATCCACGGTTTCCTTTCCTCTTAAATGTTTTGGTGGAAACGTTTATTGAGCTCATCACTACCGTTCCCCATATTTTCAGAAGTCCAGGTGAGAATGGAAAATGTATTTCCCCCACTAGAATGTTGTAATTTTCTATATTTTTGTTTCTCGGGAAACTGGTAAGAATTTTGTACCATAGACACTCACACTGTTAGTTCGGTTTCAGATGTTCTATCATTCACTATTTTTTGTCTTCAGGTACAGCAAGAATGCCTTCTCTTATTTTTCTTCCGTTATTTTTGGTAACTTTTCTTGAAGGCATTAAAAGTGCCTTTGCGATCTAGTGTTTTATGTATAAAGGTGACATTATCATCTTTCCTTTTTCCATAACGATTGATGTATATCGGCTTTTATTGATACCAAGTCTTGTCGAGTACGCCCCGATTTGGATGTCTAGCCCTCCCCATTTTATGTCAAAATCACACGCACTATCCCTGTCCATTTGTCAACCACACCAATTTAAATTATTGGGTAACATGATCTTTAGCTAAAATTAATCACCTTGGATCAAAGGAGTGTATTTCTGTCACAATATTTTCTGTGAATTTCTCGAAATTAACTTAATATATACTATAACATAAATAACCTTAAATAAATAGCAATTTTCGGCAGTCGAATTTCCCCTTAACTGATTAGTTATAATAGATACTTAATGTTTAACTTAATGTACATACATATATCAGATTTTATTTGCAGCTTAGCAAATTAGGGTACACGTGGAAACGCGTACGTGTTTCCCCTTAATTTCCTTTGATATTCGTGTGTACGCTTCGAAACCGGATCGATGCTACTAATCACTACATTCGCCTATCCAATTCAATGCGCTTAGCGATAATGAAATGCATCGCATGCCACAATTATCCTATCTCCACAAATAGCTTGCGCGGATAGACAAAGTGGGTAGTATCTATGGATTTTAGTATACATATCTGACGAAAGAAAAATAGATAACTATAAGTATGTGTGTAATCGGAGGAACAATAGTTGGTATAGCGAAATGAGTGTACAGTAACCCTGCATTATCTCAACTTTATCCCAAACTAAAGAACAAAGAAGACCTATATAGCCTTATGAAAGTGATGCAGTAGACAGTACATAAAACACAAATAAAATTATGGCCACTGTCAAAATTACAGACGTCTACTGTCAATAGTTGTTGTTTAAGAGTGTGTTTAGTGTAGCAAGTTAGGCGGTTTCGCAAAAATGGATAAAATCGAATTTTGTGCAGTGATAAAACACTTATGGATGGCTGGAAAAACTACCACCAGCTTTGAATTTATCGAAATCATAAGCTATGGAATCTTTTAGCTAAAGAAGCACGTATTAGTGTTTTTCAATACAATGTGATCCCAAAAAGTTATTAAAATACAAAGATTATTCTTGAAATATTTATGGAGATGCTAATGTTATTGCATTTATTTGGGGTATACAACTACTTTATACCAAATTTTAATGCTTCTAATGCCATTGGAATAGTCGTGTCAGGAAAAATCATTGACTTTCGATATATCTAGTGGTATACAAAATATTGAACTTTGTCAAACATATGGCGCATGTATGTATATATAAATTCTAGCTTAAACTGTTTTATTATGGATAAAAATATTGCAGTAGAATCATTTCAAGAAACCTATAAAGTTTAAAAACATTGGAAGGAGGTTATCCATTTTTTAATGCAGAAAATTATAAAATGCAAAACTGCAGGATATTTGCGAAGAGCGATAAAAGCATTTGAAATGTCAATGAATTGAGGATGATAGATGTCGTACAGTAACCATAGATTGCGAACGATATGTGGAGATGATTAACAGCCTCTTTACACCAGCCTTGCAAGATTTTAGTGGTTTTAACCGGATATTAGAAGAGAACTGGCGGCCAACACGAACCGAGTAGTTTTTGAAAATTTTGCCTCACGTGCAGAATTTTTAGCAAAAAATGGAACACATTTAGAAGACATCATTTTTAAGGAGCAAATTCTCAAATTCTGTATTTTAATAAAAATTGAAAATTAAACCTAGCCACTATTTTAATATGTTATCTTTATTTTGAAAAAGGACTGTTGGGGCGCTCTCTATAAATTACTTCTTCTGACTAATTTGTATAAAAATTTGGCAATCAATTAACTTTCTACAGCTTCTGTTTTAGAAAAATTAAAGAGAAAAGAGTTAGCTTTGATACTGACTAATCAAAAAGCAATTTTCAACGTACGAGAACTCGCCGCAAACAAATCCATTGATTTGATTGAAAGTTCATCCATTATTCAGTTCTAGGGAAGAGTAATTTAGAGATAAATTATCTTTCGTAATGAAGTAGCATGGCTGACGATTTGCTCGAAGTTTATAAGACAGTAATAGTTGGGAGGTGAACTGGAGAATCAATACCATATTAATGCCATTACTATGTGGAAGTTTATTCCACTGGAAATTGACTTTAAGTAGATCGATTATCAATGGTAAATGTTTTCAATGAGCACTGTGTTCCAGATGTTAACTGTATATACCTAACCTAGTTCATGAAACGAAGTCCTTACTGAAGCGATAAGCTAATCGAGTATATGTGGCAACGATCTTACAGAAATAATATACATTAAACAGTTGTATATCTTTATTTACTTGTAAGTTTTAATAAACAGAAGAGAGTGCAAGGATACAGTTTAAGATAGATGTTCGAAAAAGTTTTTTATTTAGAATTTTAAGAAAAACGATTGGATTTAAATTTAGGTAAGTCGGCTGCCATATATCTTAAACACACTTAGCATTAATATATAGAACAATGCAATAAAAATTACGTGAAGATATCAAATAAGCTCTCGTAGTAATTATTAGAATTATCAAGCTAGTCAAGGTATCATAACCTTCAGTGACGTTGTAAATAAGTGCCTTATTGTAATAATATACTAAACATTTCGCAAAACTCATCCTTCTACGAAATCCTTCAAATTGAATTACCTCAGCTCTATATCTGCAGTATTTGGTATATTTCCAATAACGTGTTACTGAGCGATGTTCGTTGCGATGAAGAATGTTCTTATATAAAGAAAAGGACCGTTCCATATCTACTGATGTAACATTTGCATATTTACAAGCTACATAAAATAGATAAGTCTGTAATTATGTTCCCAATCCCGTAGGAATTGAGTGAGGGATGTGAGGACACTATGAAATTTTGGAATTCGCTTGGGATATTTAAGAAACACTGCCTTTTGAGCAACTAATTCATTCACCTCTGGATGAAACTTCTGTTACAAGGTGCAAACCATGAAATTTATACGTAATGTATATTAACTTACTACGTGTATTTTTAAGAGAACGAGAAACGCAGAACGTGATTGTGACACTATTACCATTAACATTTGGTCCGGTTAGAACTAAAATGTTGCTAACCTATTAAGCACTACCTTGAAAATAGTTTCGCTAGTTTCTAATCTCTTACCAACTAACAATAAGAACAGCGGCTGTAAAGATTCCAACGCAAAATACTTTTTAGAGTCTGTAGTCTTTTCCAGGGCTTTCTACTGTTTAAATCGCATTTAATATTGTTTCATCGCATACAGAAGCTACATGATTTTGTAATATTGACCGATTGTTTTGCCATTTTCCTAAATCTTGGTTGTGTATCTCTAACGTGTTCTTTACAGTTGAATTTGTTCCGGCATAATAGGCACACCAAATATATTCTTACTCTATCGTATATTTGGGCTGAGAATTTTTTTATCAAATTGTGTGATTCCTCAACAAGCTCACATTTTGTAGTAACTCTTCATCTAACACAACTTTCTTTTGATATAATTATGCTGTGCACAAAAATTTTATATATCCCGCAACAAATCTGAAACCTTTAAATTAACATTTTCAATATGTTTCTAATTTTGTGTAATACACTCCGTCCAAAAAGTATCCCATAGACAACTAGAAGGCGTCTATAGATTGAGATATTTTGTATACCTCCACAAAGTGTTTGCCATATGTGTGCCGCCGATAAGCATACAAAAAAATAATACAACTAGCTTTTGAATAAGTTCTTCTTTGTTATTACCGAAACATTTTAGAAAATGTACACATAGTTTATTTAGTTGTTTATTGAAAGTACTCTTATACGGAAAAATTTGAAGGTGCGCTCTTAGATGATTTTACTAACGTTATTAGAAGTAAAATGAGTAATTTAGCTACAGAATAAGTTACTGGAATAGTTGTTATAATCGAAGATGGGCGATCTCAAACATACGTGGCTTATTAGCACTTAACACTTAATACTTGACTGATTAATATTCATTATATTTAATGAATATTAATCATTCAAGTTTTTCTAGGGCAGTAACCAGATATAGAGAATCAGGAGGTTGCATTCGAAGACCGGTGTCAGATCGTCCAAGCTATAGTACTCCCAAGATGACGTTTTTAAGAAAACAAACATTACGTCGAAGGCAAGGCAATTAGAGATCGACTTAACTAGAGTCTGAAATGCTCGAACTGTTTCTAATAAATAACATGTCAGTTGGGAGATGAATGGCTGGGCTAACGTACTCGTCACAACTGAGTCAAGATTTAGGCTTTACACCTTAGATAGATGAATACCAGTATACAAATGAGAAGGTGAGTGCTATTCCCAGTACAACATCAGATCTACTCTTAATTTTAGTGGTGACTTGGGGAGGCATCTCTTTAACGGGCCGTACAGAGCTAGGTATCTGTAAACAAACGTACAATGACTGCCCACAGGTATATAATATTTCACAAGAGCAAGCAGTACCATACGCACAGATAACAGGCAACGAATTCTTATTCATGCACGATAAAGCACGAGCCCATGTAGCGATAATAGTCCAGAAGTATCTTTATGAGGTTGCCATTCTAATTTTAGATTAGCCTGCGGTCAATCTAGACATGAATCCGATCGAGAATGTGTAGGGCTATTTTCACAGAACGGTACGGACCCAACATGTTGCTCTAGTTGAGCCGCAGAGAATAGAAAATGGCCTCCGTGAGGAGCAATAGAATTTAGACCGAGCTTATATATGGAGGTTAATTGAATTCATGTTAAATAGAATGCAATCGGTCATGGGGCAGGGGTGGCAATATCAAGTATTAAGGTACTATCCTGTAATTTTTTTCCCAAATATATAATTTCTTTTACCATATCTGTTTAATAGAAATTTCAAATATAACTTTCTGTTTTCATTTGGTGCCTATATTATTCAAATAATCATATGAATTGTTTCTTGGAGAATATTAGGATTAATTTAAAAGTTCCTTTAGTCATAAAATCATTCTTTTGCTCCAAAAATTAATTATGCGATTATTATAAATCTCAACAGCAAAAACAAATAAATTACGACATTATTTTTTAATCGCCTGAATGAATCTAGAAATACTCTACGTAAAATACTCAGGAACTCTAAAGGGTATATATTTTTAGATACATTCTCATTAAATATTGATACACTTTAATTAAGTGTGTGAGGCAGTTCGACAGTTATTTTTTAATTAACTCACGTAAATGATTAAGTAGTTTCCAAGAAAAATTTTGTTTCCTTGATAAGCTGTAAGCTAATAATGCAATCTAAGTAGAAGAAGTTGAATGAATTCCATCTTTACTGCACTCAAGATCGTAACTTAGAAGTTTGCAAATTAAAAAATCCTTTAATGATTAAAGTTTGTTGTATTCAAGGCTATGTTTTTAAAGCTAACTTGAATAGAATTATTCAACTCTTCCTACCGCTATAAAGTGGGACTTTCTTATTTTGTTTGTTTCGTATATACACACATTTTCTTGTGTCACGAATTACGAGTTTTTATAACCTTTTCAGTGTGGTGGAACAACAAATTAATTGAATTGATGACAGTTTTTTTTTGATAGTTTTTACGAAAAGCACAAATCAAAAATTATGGACATCTATTTGGAAACGTTTCATACTTCTTATACTACACTCAGCGAAATCTTTTATAGTTGCATGTGAACTTTTGAACAAAATATTTGGTTTTCTTAATATTTTAGGTAAATAATGCATCGAAATTAATGTTGAACTACAGAGAAACATAAATGCAAGAGAAAATACCATTAAAAAATCTATTACATTTTATACCCAGAATTTTTACAGTAATGGTAAAGAAATTTCTATAGGTGCAGAAAGTTAGATACACATCCTACGAAATGAAGCATTACCTTTCAATTTACAAAGGCCGCTAAATATCCTGAAAACTATTTATTGTTAAATATATATATTATTGAAGTATACATATCAGTTAATAAGAATGCAGAGAAGTAAATTGCTATTATAGCTTTCAAACCGATCCATAGTTAAGAAAATATTACGATTCTACCATCTCATCAACAATTTTATAAAACTGGGCAATTACTACGACAAAAATTACGTTAAAACATAGCCAAAAACTGACTCGAAGGCAGTGCTCATCGGTTAGCCTTTTCTGGTAATGTAACCGTGCAACAAATAAAATGTAATTTAAATTTTTGATTAACAAACAGTCGTGCACGATAAATTTTATCGAGCAGTATACGTTTTTGGTAGCTAAGAATGGCTTCAAAACCACCCCTAAAAGCGGCACTTAGACAGGCAATACTAAAATTTGCGCCAGATCATATGAGATAGGATCATGAATGGAACAACGTCATATTTTCTGATGAGAGGAAAATTAATTTGGACGGCAACTGGCCCGTCCAAGTTAACTAATATTATTGGCACGATTTACGGAAGAACACTGAAGTTGCGATGAGCCGAAATTTTTGTGGAGGTATTGTAGTAGTTTAGGCAGTTTTTACCCATAACAGTAAAACCCCTATATGTTTTATTTCTATGCGAATGAATTATAATTTTTATATACAACTTCTGGAAATAGTTCTGATGGACTGTGGTGAACAATTGCCGATGCAAGATTGGATATTTCAGCAAGACGATGCAGCTATCTATAATTCCAGACAAACAAAGGAATGGTTTCATCAACGGGGTATCAATTTATTGGCTCACCCAATCTGAACCCGATTTGGGAATAGTGGCAGGAGAGATGTGTGCCAATAATAAACAATACGACAGCGCCAAACAACTAAAATCTCCAATAACGAAGTGTTAGATTGGTATTCCTATTTCAACATTAACCAACTTGATACATGGTATGGGGACCTGAACGCTTGAAATTATTTGGAACAGGGGATCTAACATTCACTACTAATTTTTTTTTATGTATTTATTTTGTTTATTAATTTTGTGTTAATGGACCTATAGAAGTTTCGCTGTTTTGAATTACTATTATTGTAAAAGTTATTTTCTCTTGTGCTTCTGTTTCTTTCCTATTCAGCATGAACTTCGGTGCATAATTTGCCGACGATATTAAGAAAACGAAATATATTGTGCGAAAATTCATATAGTACTGTAGAAATTTACTGAGTGTATTAGATTTTTGTAAAGCTATATAATATTTTTATGCATGCTTTCAGAGCGACTAATTATTGAAAAAGTTATCATCCATTTTTTGCTGTATGGCCCAATTTAATCACGAATTGACAATGTCTTCCAACACCTAACAACTTTATTTGTTAGTGCGTTTTGTTATTTCGTCTTTTATCACATCAGTTTGCTTAAGCTTTGTAGCAAGTTTTGAAATAATCGGATGCAATAAATAATTCCGTATCTTGTACAGAATTTTCATCAAATTGAAAAACGATCATTAGTAAACACTCTCAGTTCATTCGTATACCTTCCCCTTTTTCTTAACTGCAATGATCCTATCTACCACTTATCAAATAATTGTGGTATTCCAGTACGAAAAATGTAAGTAGCGGTAAATTTAAAAAGTAATCTCAAACTGAAACAGGGTACCTTTGTGGATTAACTTTCTTTCCTGTTGAATGTAACTTTATAACCTCAATAAATTTAATTTTAGTAAGTGGATGATCTTTATAGCTGCTTATAGCATTATTTTAAAGGGAATTGTGTTTAGAATTTGAATGATATTCATTGCAGCTTCGGTATTTTACTTGGAAATCAGACCTGGGTGTTTGCCTTTATCCTAGTGACAATAATAAGCAAGCCATCCTCATACTCTCTATTGATTTAAGTAATTTTTCCAAAATAAATGTACAAACATTCTAGGTTTTATACTTTATTTAGTTAACACAGTTACATGTATATGCTTACATACAATCACAAGTAATACGATTTATCCTTCTTTAGCTATCTCTTATCTTCTGATAGAATTACACAATAACGGGGAAGTTCATGTTGAAGCAGGAAACAATAAAAAATTAGAAAACGAAATAAGGAGATTTAAACTGCTACTGTAAATCTTTTAATATTACAGTTTATGGGGCTCATGATATCTCCTTACTACGTTTTATTAGCTGCACTAATCTTTATATTGAAATACTGGTATTTATATATCAAACACTTATGTCGTTTACATTGAATATCGTCTATACCATGTAGTGGTTATCATGTACGCTGATT
This sequence comes from Trypoxylus dichotomus, assembly GCA_023509865.1. Taxonomy (NCBI): domain Eukaryota; kingdom Metazoa; phylum Arthropoda; class Insecta; order Coleoptera; family Scarabaeidae; genus Trypoxylus; species Trypoxylus dichotomus. Next base: position 36,316,682 of record CM042074.1, on the reverse strand, counting down.
ATATGCGAATATTCTACAGTAAGTATTAACTAATAATTGATAGCAGTTATATGGTCAGACACTGATATTACATATTGACACATTGAAGTTTATAATTATTACGATGAGAGATAATACCATTAATAACAGTAACTTGTGATAATATTACTATTTATATTTACAATATTTCTTAGAAGCAAATGGGTAATACTTTTCTATCTGATACTTACAACTAGCTTAAAAACAATAAGCGTACTTTATTTTATATACTACATACAATAACACCACGGGATGAGTAGGCCAAAAACATTTTTAATCATTAGGTTGCTTAAGTTTAAGCAAGTAAGAAAATGTGTGCTTGGGAATCTTGGCAATTGGACACCTGGGTTTGAGTGGTTTGGACGTGATCTGAAACAAAAGAAGTACTCATTTAAGAAAATGGTGATCATGAAAGGCAGCATAATTTAGAAAACTTATATTGTGCATACAAAGTATAACCTTGTTTAAAATAAGGTTCAATATATCGTTAAAATTATTTCTTCCTTTTGCTATATTTTCTAGTACTTATTTTGAAGTGTGTCTAATAGACATGTTTCTACCGTTTTAATAAATTTTGATTATAAAGGATTATTGCAAAGTAAGCACACCATTAGTTCTTATAAAAAAAGCAAGACAACTCTTATCCGAACCGTATTGCTTTCTAGATAATTAATTTTGTCGAATCGTATTTCCTGTCTAAAAACGAAGACCATTAGCAGAATTTCCTGTTTTTGGCTCTTATTCGTTTGTACTGTTTTAACGTCAATAAATCTCCGCAAAGATTTTATTTCTCTGAATTGAAGTCTAATGAATTTGTAGAGAGTAAATATTTTTACCCATGTAAATATACTTACTTTGCAACTATTTACTTCAAAATAATATATATGTACGTATCTATACCGAATTACAGTGATTATGTTTTCTTCGCAACGAAAAACTCTTGAGGTTTTGTTTCTGCAAAATTTTTCTTCCTCTTAAATTATTAGCCTTAGTACAGGATTGCTTTACGGCACGTGCATTTCTAGATCGATGATTACTTAATTCAGTATAATAATACTACCTCAGTCCTATAATATAGTAGCTCTTCGTACAATTTCATAATTTTCTTTGATTCTGGAAATGGTAGTGTATAATCCAGTTACATCTGCTACTACTAAAAAATTGGAACACTGTGCTTTGTTCAGATTTGTAGAATTAAATGTAGCAATTTCTGTATCTTTAAAAGTTATGAAGCCATGATTTTCAAATCTTAGCGAAGAATTATTCCCGGTTTCAACATAATCGTCTCTCCTTCATTCCAAATTGTTTAGCGTTTTTATTTTGGATTTTTATGTATTTACCATTCATGCTTTGTTGTTGGACATAAAGTGCAATTAGACTACCTCTAATTTTTCATAAAATATATATACACTATCCTTCATAAGTTTGATCGCATCTAACATATGTTGTTACACTTAGAACTATTTTAAAAATATTTAGGGAAATTCATACTACTCTTCCTAGAATGGCATTTACAATCTAATGCTGATCGTTGTGTATATTCATAACAATAACTCTTGCTTACAAAATCCATTCAAACACGAAGACAATGTATTCCTGTATTAAATTTTATGATGGAAATAAAATAATAATACGTTAACAGTAAGAAATTGGTTATACATGCGTTAGGAAATAGAGTTTGGGAGAGGTACTGAATCATCCACCTGCCTTATAATAAACTGTGGCCACCACATAGTCCTGATTGCAACCGCATTGAGCTCTTATGGGATTACTTGCATCGTGAGGTCCGACTGCAGCAGCATTCTAGAATATTTTGCCGGAAGTGTGGAATACTACAAAACGGATCATATTTGGGGAGATTAGTGCTAAGGATGCTGGGTATCTACCAGGCAATTGTTAAAGCAATAGAGGATTACTTTAAAGAAATATTGTAACAGTATATGTTTTATTAGAATGTACTATTTTGTCAATAAAACATTTTAAGCTAATGACTAAAAGATACCTGGTTTATTTTGGTATTTTATATAATGCGATCAAACTTATGAACGGTAGTGTATCTCTACGATTTTGTAAATATTTTCACTATGTGACTAGTGTTACATGTGTGTGCACTCTATTTGAATAATAACATTTGTCTAAATTTTTCTTCGATTTAAAATTAGCATTAACGGAAAGATATAGTTGTTGGTTAAAACACAATTTGTTTCCAAATATGTAAATCATTTACTACGTACTTACAACTTCCTACTATCAAATCGCGCGGCTTAGCGAAGATCCCGGATAACTAAAAGACCACTGTATGTGTGAATAGACTATCCATAAAAAATTCTAATAAACGATACCCTCAAATTCTGAAATTCTTATATATTTTTGAGGTAGTTAGGGTTAAGTTAGAAATTTGTGCTTATTTATGTATCTTATTATAAAAGGATTTATATTTTGGTAATATACACTGTAACCTCTTTAATTTTCGTAAAAAAGTCACTTATTTAGAAAATCTTTAAATCAAAGAACCTTATTCATTGGGAAATATTGTCTGAAATTTCTATGTATTTTCTAATTCTTTTATATTCCTTGATACACTCGATTAAATTGGAAATGAACACGAACTCTTTAATTTCGGCCCCTATGAACTATAGATCTTTAAAAGATACTTTCAGCAATTTGCATAACACACCTGTAAAGTAACATGCCTTCAAATAAATTTTACTTCAAAGTAGCTTTTGAAATTATAACTATATCTTAGCTTGTTACTGAAACTCTTAATATGAATTTTGATTGGTATAGGCTGTTTGAATGATATGATAAATACTCTGTCAAATTTATAACTAATGTAAGCGGTAAAATTTATTTCATTCATTCAACCATCTATCCCAAATCAGTTTTGAGATATTTGTTGACAATGTAAGAGCCTTCCTCTTTCCACACATTTCAAATATTTTATATTGATTATTTCGGGTTCAATGCAGGCATGGATAAATTTAAAGCATGAAATTTATTTTGTTTTGTAAGCAGCAACCGTTATTCTTGACTGTTTCTACATATTCTACCTAGAAAATAGAAATAAAAACATTTTTCCTTCTTGTGTCTAAATCCACTCGACTTTCAGTTATTATATAGTTTTTATTTCCACGTTAGACAGGTTCCAATATACTTAAAGCTTTCTTTACATGAAGTTACCGTAAGCCTCAGTCAGGGCTAAAAGATTTTTTCGTTATTACTAATATTCCGCCATATAAATCACAGATATGTAGGCTCACATTATATATATTTATAACTACTCCTAATTCCACCATCTTATTTCTTTATATATTGAATTTTGTCTTGTTATCGTATCCGATTAGCATACACAGACTGTCTTCGCATTTGTTAACAGTGTAAGTAATCGAAATTATTTTTAGTGAGATGAGAAATCGTAGATTTCGCTTACTGTTGAGGATCTAGATAATACGCACTGGGGAAATGCGTGAAAACGGCCATAAAAACCAGGTTATTCATGAATAAATTATGGCGCCTTTCGTCGCTATAAAGAGGCTACATTCTGTGTTAATTTAATTCTCTCTGCGAGAATACGAAGAATTTTTTGTTCATTTAAGGAAAGCTTTAAGTTTCTTATACACAAAAGACTTGAAAACAACCGAAATTCATCGGTAGATTAGTGACATGTATACAGAAAGCACCATGATCACCGGAGTGATAATAAGGTGTAGCATTTAAAGATGATCGTACAAACCTGCACGTTGAGAAATGAAGTGAGCGACCGTAGGTTATTAATGAAAGTGCAGAAAGTTCATCAAAAAGTTGAAGAAAGCAGATGCTATACGATTTTTTCATTATCCAATTTTTTTCCTTATGTTTCAAAAATATAGACGCATATAGTCAAAACTTGGGTCCCAAAATGTTGACTCAGTAGCAAAACACCAGTCGTTTAGCCAGTACTTTGACATTTCTCGAGAAATACTGTGTCGAAGCAGATAGGTTTTGAGCCAAATTTTTTATTGGTAACGAAACATTGGTTACTCACGTTATATCGGAATCAAAACAATGGTCCATAGAACAGGAACATTCATTATCACCCAAGAAGCTAAAGTTCAAGCAAATTATTTCAGCTTGGAAAATTATGTGCACCGTGTTTTGAGATAAGCAGGGTATTGGAGTTGTATTGGACCGTAAATAAACCACGTCGCGCAATAGAAAGTATAGGGATTGTTGTATTTTGTGAGAATATTCGTTCATACGTGGCTTATCCAACCTGTATCGCGGGGAAGAACTTGATTACTTTCCTTATAGCCCTGATCTATCGTTTAATGATTATCGTCTGTTAATGCACTTAAAGAACTGCCTTGCTAGTCAGCGTTACGACAATAACGTCAAAATATCCGTGGCGGAGTGGTTAGTAAATTGTGCAGCAGATTTATATAAGGATGGAATTCAGAAATTTTTTGTATGATATAATAAGTGCCCCAATACAGGCGGAAACTATACTGAAAGTAGATTGAGGTCTAGGCTTTCATCTAAATATAAAGGTTTTAAAAAATTGTCCTTGCCCTTCTATGTCGAAGCGGTACTTACTTAAAAAAAATCATTCCTCGTGGAATCTACAAGCTGGTTTGCTAAGAATTTAATTGGAAATTTAAATAGAAATGAGGATCTTTGCTGTTGCTGCACTGTATATTCAAAACCATTTCCTGTACCTGGAGTAGAACAATGACGCCGATGAGGAAATACTACGGAATTGACTCGTGTAATGGTCTCTTGTCGTATTTCAAACTACTCTCAGACATGAATCCATTAATCATTTCCAGCGTATCCGTTTGGGTGAACATACATAGTGTATTCGCAATTTCATATACTTCTTAATTTCAAATTGCTCTTAAGATCTTAGGTCATCAATCAAGTGCAATCCTTGACAACTTTGTTGTCAAGAATTGCTCCTTATCGTTTTAAAACGAAGTACCATTTACGGATTGCTGACACTCGCCCAATTTATTAAGAAGAAAACTTTATAATCATATTGCTACTCACATAGAGCCCGGTTGCCAACTGAACGGTATTTTTATACAACTCATTTTTATTTATTCATTTTAGATACCAATCCATTAAGCGAATTGATCATTTACCTTCGTGATTGGCATAACTGTTTATACCCGCTTTGATTGAAGGAGTATAATTTCCACGCGCAAAGAATAACATTTAGAAACATAAATAATAGCAAAAGCTAATGAAAATAATTAGCTTGTTAACATTCACTAAAGCTATAAAAGCCTTTTTGTACCAGACACTATTTTTCTATATTATCTTTTTATTATGTTACTATTTTTATCTCTATACTATCTCTTTAAAGTGCAGCCTGTAATCTTTGATAAATTTGATGTAACTGGGCAATATGTTATAGGCTTCTATAGGAAGTTTTTCCAAGTTGTTGAAAAGTATCTCGTGATATCCCAAGCTTTTAAATCCGGTTCTAGAAATGTCATTCCGAATTATCGCCCGACATTTGTATTGTCACTTTTCCAAGGTGTTTGAAATTATCTTATACAAATATATTTATTCGCTGCTGCTAAACTGTCTGCAGTGCAACATGGTATTATTAATGGCATACCAGCGGTGTCCTACTTGCGCGTGTTTTCTCATGATGTGTCTGGGACTTTAAATCTACGTCTTCAGACAGATGTCATTTATGCAGATTTACATAAGACTTTCGATAGGGTTGAACATCAAACTCTACGTAAACTGCATATATAAGGTATCTCTGACGACCTGATACTATTATTGCAATCCTATCTCAGCGGGTGTACCATCATGTTGAACGCTGTGGTTTCTACTCGAGCTTATATCTGCCTCTTTTGGGTGTGCCACAGGGCTTTCTTTTTGGATTAGTCCTATTTACTATTTTCATTAATGACTTTCCTGGCCGGCTTATCTCCAAATGTCTACGTCAATGACCTTAACATTTTTCGTATAATATACTCCGCTACAAATTGTGACATTTTGCAGAATGATCTGCTATCTATTCATCTTTGATGTTTGGAGAACTATTTAGTTATTAAGTGCAAATTGATTACGTTTGCCCGTAGAACTGATACAGTAAGCTATGCATACAATGTTGACGGTGAACTTTTAATGCGTTGCAAGGAGTGTAGAGATGTTGATAAGTTTTTGGTACTAAGTTGACATTTAATAAGCATATTGTAAATATGAGTCAATAGTGTCTTAAAGTACTAAGCTTCCTGTTTCGCAATACTAAACACTCAAGTAGTGACGTCCTTGATGCTGCATGTAATGCAGTTGTTCGTTCGAAATTAGAATATTGTTCTATTTTGTGGAATCTGGGATACCATGAGTATATGAATGAAGTTGAGATGGTACAACCGTAATTTTTTGAAAACCGTATATTTCCGTAAACACGACGTCTTTTTGCAATATGCCTATTTATATACCAATTTTCTAAAAGAATTTGCATTTGTTTCTTTGGCGGATTGTCGTGTTGCATCGTAAATAATTTTTGCACATAAGATATTAAACGGTGATTTACAGCTTCCCGATTTGCTATCCCTGTTAAATTTTTAAATACCGAGGCTTATGAGTAGGAATAAATGAATTTTTTACCTTCCTGCGGTTAACACCCGCCACCATTCCGTCACCCATTATGTCCATGTGTAACAGTATCATATATCATATATATATACATCCAGATTTGATTTGTTTAACATTACTGTCACCGCTTTGAGGTAACCTTTGTTTGAACAATTGACTATTACTTAACGGATTTTTACATTTTCGTTTGATATTGTCTTCTTTTTGTACTACACATTTACTCTTGTTTTATAATGGCTATCATGGTACGATTATACTGTAACAAGATCTATGCTGTTGAGTAATAAATTATTATTATTGCTTTATAAAAACAACTTCTTTCAAAACGCGTCGATTAATGATTTAATATGACTAGATTAGCAGCATTTTTTGTGGTCAATATTTCGGAGCTGTATTTAAACATATAGGAGTTTTTGGACTGAAACACGAGCACCTTGCAGACTGAGAGGGTAAAGTTAGGACAATAAAGTTTTTCCCTGCAGGAGTTTCTAAAGTTGAGGAAGAGTCTGTGCTGCATTATTCGCCTCTGTAAAAAAAGGCGATGAGTGTCCTAATTTTGGAAAATCAGTTAACGGTATTAACTTCCGGCTGCGGTACTCGAAAAAGTTATAGTGAAATTATGCATATGCATGTATGCGATATAAGAACGACATATTTTTGAAACAATCTGTACATATGAGTAGAGTCCCATTTATTTCGGAAAATACATGAAAAGCGCAAGACGTGTTCCAAATTTCGTATTGTTCGTGCTAAAAATATCACTGGTAATAACTTAGTAGAGTATAGCATAGTAAAAATTCACGTAGCAGCTAATCGCTGTGTAGACTAGGTGTTATTCTAAACGATGTCACCTACCTCCACAAATTGGCCCAAGAGAAAATCCGTGGTACCGAGGGAAATGAATATAATAAATGCTTTATTAATCGCACCACAAAACGTTTAGTGCTATTTTGTTGCTACCCCTCTATCTTAATTCAGAGATGATGTAGCAATTTGTCAAGACTCTGAATAAGATTTGCACTTACTACAGTTACGTTAGTCACGAATTTTCTGTACTACCTAGAGCAAAAATAAAAGTGTTTTCGATGGTCCACAAATACCTGAACTCATGAAGGCTGCTGCTTTTAGAAACTGAATGGGAGATGGAATTTACTACTTGAGGTTCTTTTGTTGGCACTATTAATAAGATTCTGGGCAATACTAAAGATAATCAATATGCACAGATCGTAAAAAATATGCTTGATAATTTAAGAGCGCTTGGATGTAATATAAATTTGAAGTGGAAGTTCTTGCATTGCCATCTTGCCAGATCTCCGGAAATCTTGCCAGTGCTAAGTGAAGACTAAGGGCAAAAGTTTCACTAGGACGTGAGGAAGGTGGTGGTGCGATACTAGGGTAGATAGAACGCTTCTATGGTGAGCGACTACTGCTGATATTTAATAAGAAATAAGAGTGAATAACGCAAAGTTTTATTGGTTTATTATGAAGTTTCTACATATGTTACAAATGCTTGTTTTTCAGGTTATATTTGCAGCGTAAGGAAATGTATGGTAGTGATTCTATTGACCAGATTAGCTACGAATTCGATATTCCCTGGGGGTGTTGTTAGGTACCAATAGAAAAGGTTTTCGTAATTAACACAACGAGAGAGGTTCCAGAACATGAAGATCAAATTACAATTCTTTGTTTCCTCTGCAGTTAAAAGAGATTAACTAAGATATGACATGCTTTTTACGTTTTGTCCAATTTACACAATGGTAAAGTTAATGTTGCTTTTAAATATCAATTGCGTACATCGAAACTTTAGCAGTTAAATATTAAAATTTTAATATCTACACAGTAATAATGTAATCTTCTTTGTCGAAGAAATCAGTTAGAAGTTGTCATTTACAACACGCCAACCGTATACTTATTTTCTTATAATAAATATTCGATAAAAGGTAAATGTAATCGGATTGGTGGAGTACTTAATTTTTGATCGTTCTTTCTTCCTTATTACCGCATCGCAAAGCCTACCTATAAGCGTTGCGGAATAAAGCTTCCATTCATATTCAACTTTTGTACCTTTATGTTCTACAATTCTCCAAAGTTTCTATTCAACAGGAAGACTTTTAATGTATGAGAACAAAATGAAGTCGTTCCTACTTTAATTTAATAAAAACATGTATACGTGCGCTCTAAGTGAGTAGCTGATATTAAATGGAAAATCAATTTTCGTTTGAAGGAAAATACCGTACGTAATATCCTTCAATAGAGAGCCGAATATACATATATCAGGTCTTTCTTGTTAGGCATTTGTATTAACTCACTAGCTAATGTATGTTTTCTGAAGAGGATTGCTACATAATGCTACATAGTCGTTCACTAGAAAGGAAATTAGTTAAATTCGCCATAATTAACTATGTACCAATTATACATATATGATTTTTGTATCAAGTGTCTTTAAAGGCAGAAGATTTTTAACAACTTGTGAGGAGTCATGTTTTGACATTGTTTTATTTCAATCTTGCTACAAAATATGCCTCACGGATATGTTATAGAGTTCTTTTTCTTCAGCAATCGTACACAACGATTACGATTTGATAACGAAACTTAATTTAGGGAGCAAAAAGTGTACTCTACGGTATACTTACATATATCGAATCTTCTATTTAAACTCTCTTCCCTTAAAATATTTCAGCTAATTTAAATAATTCAAATAAACCGGTGGTAAAACTGCGTTGAATTTATTTTAAGAGCATAGCATGTTAAGGCACTAATTATCGGGCTTCAGTCTGACGTGTGTAGTGACAGCAGTGCGCTCTCCTGTCAGTTCTGATTACACCAACCAGAACAAGATAGGGCAGAATCCCGAAGGATTATGTATTGGGATTGAAGCTAATGTGCGCTTCTGACGATGTATGCCCCGATACAGTTCACGTTTTAGACTTTTACAACAATATAGAAGATTTAGCAGGAAGCACGTAAGGGTCTTTCAACACGATATTATCTGTCGAGAAAATCTTGGCATAAAGTTCGTTATCGGGCGCATACTTATTTATTGCTTTAGCGTTAGAATATTTATTTGTAAAATGCTACTTGCATGTCAATATTTTATTCGATCGACAACGAGCGTTTAACGTTAAAATTGGTAACTAAACTTGTAATTGTAGAAAAAAAAGACTATGTCAAAACCAACTCTTCCTTAGGGATATCATTTGCTAAAGTTATTTTGTAGATTTATTACATTTATATAATTTAATATATAGAAAAGGCACTATTACGAGATTTTAACTTTTGTCCCAAACAAATACATTAGCTTGTATGCTCCTCTATTAACCAGTTCTCAGTAATATACACGTTGGGTGAAGCTAATACAATGTATTCCTAAAATATCACTATACATTTACATTACTTCCTCAACTTCTTTACCTTACCTAAACATAGTGTGTATCTAGAACTTTTAGCGATAGCTAGCAAAGCTGCCATAGAAGTAGGTTATTTTCGTTGTTTTTATAAAAAGCAACAAAACATAATTCATGCCTTACATTATGCACATAGGTATTGCCTTTTAGCCCACCTAATATGAGCATCCATAAATCTACGGAGACTGTAATTTTGTATAGCTGATTCAAATAGCCATATAAAAAGGCGTTATTAAAATTGTCGGCATAAAATGTATTGCCATGAAATGTAGGCTAGATAATTGCGCATGACTACTTACGAATCGTTGTAATATTGGTTTACGTAGGTTTTTAGGTTAAGGACGATGCACTGACTCATTTATGCCAGCCAAGCGTTACTGTTGAAAAATGCAGAGAATAGGAATAGTATTGGGATGGATTTGAGACAGTCATAATTATAACTTGACAGCAGCTAATCTTAGATTAAGAAACGACAATACATCATAAAAGTAGCCCGCATCTACATTTTTATTGAGTTACATGTTTCAAGACTACTGCGAGTAACCACTGACACTTGTGGCTTAATAGCTCGTAACATATGTGGTGGAGGCGCCGAGTATCGATCCCAGTACCTTTCGCACGCAAGTCAAGGGTAGCAACATCATCACCAGCATGAAGAACCTCAATAAGGACGTCGACGATAAAGTCATGTTGTAATATCCTTAGCTGCAAAGTAACTCAAAATAGGAATGGAGTAAGCAAATACTACAGCTTTGGGCATTTCGAAACCGAAGAAGGTACTTACAAATCAATTGAAAAAATAAAGGGGATGTTCTTGAATTGTCGCAACGTATACGGTGGGAGATTCATTCCACGCAAGGAACGTGAAAATGCACTTGGCGAGAAGGTCAGACTTTTCACTAATGCTAATAATTTTGACAAAAATCTATTCGAAATGGAATTGATGTTTATATTTGTGGCATACGACTACATTATGAGCTACAAGATTAGAAGTAAACGAAGTGGTAAATCTAACAACACGTTTCGAGCAATTCAAGACCGAAAGAATGAATCATTGTGAAGATGTTAATTTGTATGTTAAGAATTTGGACGACACTATCGACAGCGAAAGGTTGAGAAAGTAGTTTACACCATGTAGAACTATTACATCTGCAAAGATGTTGATGGAGGAAGGCCGTGCCGAAGGCTTTGGCTCCGTCTGTTTCTTACCCCCTGAAGAAGCTACAAAAGCAGAAACTAGGATGAACGGCCATATCGTTGGTTTCAAACATTTGCATGTTGCTCCAGGTTAATGTACAGAAGATGGGAAAGCTTATTGAATTTCTCAGTATTATGCAACAACATATCTACATTATACGGTGCAATGCACTCTTTTTCAATGCAGATTATTACTGTTACTAGCATGCGCATATATCTGTTATGAAATGTCCAATACTTATTAATGTTGCTTCCTCTTTTATCTGCCGCCAATTACTTTGTTGCATATGCCACTACGAATATACACGTATACCGAGACGAGTTGAACAGTTCTAACAGGGATCAGTATGGAGAAGGTCACATAGATAGTCGCAACTTTGGATCATGGATTGAAGATTCCAAAGCCTTTTTGAACAACCTGGGCGATGAGAACAATATAATACAGCCGATTAGCGCAACATGGCGACAGTTGTCACATTAAGTTGCTGACACCCATAAGACTGTACACAGCTAATGAGGCAAGGGTGCAATATAACAACGCCAGTATAGCTAATACTCACTCTGAAAAGAAGTCTATATCTGTAAAAAGCGTATTTATTCCTTAAAAGTATTTGCTGTTGACGCTATGGACCAAGTCATCGTCATCCGACTTCAGTACTCGCGAGTAGTTTATTCTAAGGACACCTATCTGTCACCTGCAAAGGACATTTAATATATTGCATTGTGTTACGTTCCTATTAGCACAAGAGGGTGTAATTATAAGGTAATACTTATTGGTGAATAAGTTGATAAGTTAACGTCGTCTTTATGTTTATAAGAATTTATGGGATCTCCGTTAAGTCGGTTGTAGATAAGATTAATATGTCGCATTTGAGAGAAATGGCTAACAAAATGTAGGTTAGATAGAAGTAATTGACTATTTATAGTAATATTGTTTTAGGTAGGTTATAGGTTTTTAGCTTAAGGACAATATGCTGATCGATTTACGCCATTTGTGTCAAAGTGAGTGCCTCTATCATTTCCTTTTTTCGAGACTATTGCGAGTAACTATTGAGCATCCTCTACTTGCAGTGTAATAGTTTGTGACAGTATTAACAATTTGATTGAAATGGGCCTACGGGTTACTTCAAAGATGAAGTATATAGTATAAAGTGAAATGTAACTAATTTATCATAAGTCTTTATCAAAAGACTTAAACCGGGATTAAACCATAAGTTTGGCAAAATTCTGATGGTTTTATGAAACATAGTTTATTATTGTTTAAAGCAAAGGAAACCATAAATTACCATGACGAGCATTAAACTATTTACCTGAGAATGCGGAATCGTTCTTAGAGTCGAAAAATTTAAAAGCCACCATGACCACCATGGAAAAAAATGAATATTCAAAATTAGCTGACAAGCAAAGAAATACGCTATAATGAACAATGACTAATAAAGAAATACACTCTAATGGTCAGAACTGTGTTCAGTTAAAATTCATAAGAATAAATAATAAATCCAGTGTCATCGATTGGTGAAATCGCAAAATAGAGCTCAGTTTCTATTACCTCCTTGCCACTATGAACTCAATCCTATCGAGCTAGTCTTAATTAAAAACGAGGTTGCTGCAAAAAATAAAACTTCCAAAATTATCTGAGGTAAGTTACAAGCATTGAAAAACGTAATCGCTACTATTTGGCAACAATGCATAAACCACGTTATTAAAGAATTTCCGATGAAATATCTTGATCCAATCATTGGCAATGTTTACAAATTTATAATTATTCTCAGCGAAGTGGGGCAAATTACAGTGCAGTGCGGAGAAAAGCGTGGAGGGGCCGAGGGGCCGTACTTGCATCATTTATGATCGTGACCTTCATGCCTGAGTTTAGGCGTTGCGGACGCAGGAATGTTTACACATAAAATTGATATAAAAAGTATATTAGATAACAAGCTGAAACACTTGCCGTTTTAGGAAGTTTTTACGAAATCACAAACTGGGTGACATCTATTAAATACCGGAATCATTAAATATGTTTCCGCACTTGTTTCAGTCAAATGAGTGTGGAATAAATATTTCTAATGATGAAAACGAGCGCTCCATATCGGGTGATGTTATATTTAAAGTTTAAAGTAATCCTTGTGGCAACTTAATGGATCTTTCAACGAACTTTCACAAATTTGTCTCGGCATAAGAAAGTCTTAGTGTTTGTCAACAACACTTTCAAATTTTCGTATCACACTTTCACCTTTTTCGTATTCCGCCGTACATATGTAGATATGAGTGAACATTATCCACAGTTTGAACAGAATCCACAAACGACATTGAATCATTTTGTAATTTTTCAATTCCCTCCTCTAATCCTTGGCAGTTGTTGCGAATACTTTCTAAATTACATTTTATCTGATTAACCTGAAACACTTTCTGGCTTTTCTTGATAGCTTTGAAGTGTTTCAGATAGAATTATAAAACTACCTTCTTTACATCATCGAAATGGATTTTACATGTTACATGTAATAGATTGCCAATCTCTTGTTTAAAAGATCGGTCTAAGGAAAGCATGTTAGCGGCACCATCACTCACAAACATTAAATGTTAAGTTGTTGACACTTGAAATTTGTTCAATGCCCTCAATACTTTTAAAATTTCATCGTTAGTACATTTTGAAACTTTTTTGGAAGCAAGTAAGAGGCGAGATGACGGTTCAAACTCTTCCATTCTACGTACCATCGGTTGTTTCGTTCACATATAACCACAATTTTTTATCTTTCAATTCTGCTTTAATTCTTCTTTCAACATAGTCACGAACAGATGGCATAAAGTTTCTTAGCGATATCCGACGTGGTAATGTATACTGCAGATACTTGTTCCAGAAGGAGATAAATGCTTGTTGGTCTAGTAAAGTGAACGGTACAATACATAGAATAAAACAAACATCTATATAAAATATTAATTGTTTACAGATTGCGGAACAGTGTTTTGTACTTTTTAGGTGGTGTTCACACTTTCACTTGCCGCTACACGTCAAATAGTTGTTGCACTTTACACATTTAACAACCAATCGAATAATACTGAACAAGAGTGTTTTAATATGGGCATTCGATGCTCTCTGCACGGCACTGAAACTTGCCCTTCTTTGCCGAAACTACTTATACTACACGTTTCTGCTGCAAATGCGTTTCTGTATTATTATATATATATATATATAATTTTTAGGGTTACAATAAATAAAATGAAATAAGAAGTTTTATAATGAATAACTGTTGTATTACTATTTATTTTTTTATTGTATGTTATAGTTTGCAACTGGCCTATTAATTTTACGTCAAGAAACATTGATCCAAGCATAGGCTTTACGTACATATCGCAATTTGCAATTTTTCGTGTAAACGTTGTTTTCAAGATTTTCATGCATGGGTTTGCGGCTGGGGTATGTTCAGGAATTGATTCCTGAATTAGAACGTAACTAAATTATATCAATGGGGTATATGTATGTTTACCTTCACAGTTTAACTTTGTTTTGTTCAAACAACCTTATTTTGTTTCAATTATAAACTTCCAAACAAGCAATTTGAACGCAGAAGGTTCGCATTCTATAAATATGTAGCTGATACATGTTTCCCCCAAAATCGAAAGCGAGTCTGATGTTAGCTTCTTCTACATTGAAAGGAAAACAACCTAACAAGATAATAACGTAAGTTTAGGATCGATATTCGGATCGTAAATGAAACACTGCCCTTTCAGACTGTTGCATGCAAATAATGAAGTTATTGAGAATCCCTAGGCGGTCCGGCCTATTGACGTACTTCGAGAAAATCATCTACACGTGGCATGGCCTATAAAAATAATTTCCTTCTGTTTGTCCGTTTACTGCGCGTTATGTTTATGGTACATGACGAATTGCGATGATATAAACAACCGGGAAATATCCCGTTGAAATTTAATGCGAACTCAGTTGATATGCTCTGTGCTGTTCATCATGCAATTAAAATTAAGGAAGTGTAAGTAATTTGCCAGAACCAACAATTTTTGGCAATAAATCAAATTGCGCTTGAGTGTTTACTCGGGATATAGTCGGCAATAAGCTTACGTGTCTAGGAGCATCTTTTTAAAGTTAGTTACTTAATATAATTTTTAGACGCGTTCGTATTCGCGTTTTTATATACTTGTTTGTACTATTTGCTACATCTTTCTAATTATTAAGAATAGAAACTGATGTCAAAGTACATAAGCAGTAATCGGAACAGTCTAGTCCATCAAGTCCGCTGTATACACGATCCGCAAAGTCGAACCTGAAGTATCTAGCTCACGATTTTAATACGTATTAATATTTGTACACCGCACATAATACAATCCAAAATTGAACCAAAGTTCTAGGTCCAAGATGGATCAAATATATTGGTGCGTGTATTACTATGATATTAGCCTTATGCTGAACAGATAGCCTTTCAATATATAAATTTAGAACGGTCAAAATATTAAATTAATATTAAAGAATGTTCTCAATTGCTACAGGGACTTAGCTCATAGCCATTGTAATTAATGTATCACTTGAATGGTATCAGCAAAATCTTTAAAATTAATAACACACCCGAAGTTAATATCATTAAGTGAAGTAAAAATACAATAACGTAAAACCTGATCTGATGTTTGAGTATGTCAATGAGATAAAAAGGAAATCCATTAACATCGGCTTAAGTACTTTTTTAATCCCAATAAAAGATATGTAATGCAAAACATATGTGGCTAATTTCAAACTTTGGTATTAAAGATCTATTGCCATGGCTGTCAGGAGTGCGTTCGAAATTGTGGAGTGTCTGTGCGAAAGTGCACTTCGAATACTCTCTTAGCGTTCGAAAAATCTCGTCACGATGAGTTGCACACCACTGCGTTCGATAATAGAAGATATTTTACCTAAGGTCCACCCAAGTTTGAATTTGGTCATCTTTTTTCGGGTATGTGCATTATATATACACATTAAATAACAGATCATAATCGGTTCTTTTTGAAATATGCAGATTTTGCACATACCCGAGAAAGGATGACCAATTTTTTCGGGTATGTGCAAAATCTGCATATTTCAAAAAGAACCGATTATGATCTTCTGTTATTTAATATATATATATTTTATATATTCGCCTAAAACTCTTTTCATACGTAAAAAATAATGCGTAAAATAAACATGTTTTCGCACTAATTAAGATACAAAACATTGCTGATAAAAACAGTACAATTTATTTACTAGATTATAAATACTAGTAATTATCGCATTGCTAAAGTAATCTGTAGGAAATGATTTTTTTCATTACCAGTTAGTAATTTATTCGTTTTAAAACTACGTCAATATCATTTCATTTATAGATGGTTTGGGAGTACACGAAATTGCTGTGCAACAAAAAAATCGCACTTCGAATAGGGATGTTTTCGTCGATGTGCCAGTTTCATTTCATCAAATAGTTGGCAGTAGTAGGCAGCATTAACTGTATGCCATTAGTGGATAAAATCAACGAACACTATGCGTCTAGAATCCCAAAAACCGTCGCAAGAGCTCTTTCAGTAGAAAGACTGGTCTTGGCATTCCGCGGTGCTTCTTCTCCAGGTTTTCGCCACTCCATGCTTGCCGGCTTGGACTTCGGGGTGTAATGGTGTACCCACGTCTCATCACGCGTGACGATGTGCCTAAACAAATCATCCTCTTCTGTTCGGCATCGTGCCAAAACGCGGTTTTCTTCCGTCAAGAGTCGACGAATCCATCTTGGCAACATTTTTCGGTAACCCAAATCATCTGAAATGATTGATTGGGCACTCCCGTATGATGTTTTACAGCAATTTACCATATTGCAAGGCGCCGGTCACCTTTGGTCAGCCCACAGATCGCACAACTATTCGCCTCAATGGTGCTCGTCCGCGGTCGGCGTGAATGGCTCTCGTTTTCCACTGACTATCGGCCATGGGAAAATTATTTGTGCGGTAGACTTGGATTCTTAAAAGCGTTTTTTCAGCAAATTGTGCAGTTAGTCATCGCAAAATTTCGACAGGTTTCACGCCCTTCCGCGCCAAAAATTTAATAATAGTACGTTGCTCGATAGACGTGTGCGCCTCTTGTTCAAACATAATGCTACTAGCACCCCATCTGCTTTGACGAAGCCAATCGGTTTACTCCCTTCCACCTTACATCCCCCCAACACATATCAAAACGTCACGCCACTCACTTTACCTAGAGGGCATTAAAATGAAAAGTCCGGTTCATATTTGATTCGTTCTCGTATATCTTTAAAAAATACAAGAATTATTTTCAGAGTAATAAGATATTTAGGCGAATTTTCTTACGATCTCAACCGTATATTTTTTCTATCTTCCTGTACGCTTGAGCCAATAACGTTATTCCTAGTTATAACTAGTTAAAATATATCGTTAAATTATAAGTATAACCTGATAGTTACATACATTAATGACGTTTTCTGGGAGATACATCGAAGTGCTGTACGCTGTAAGAAAAGCATTTTTAATCAAGACATAACGCTTCTTTAAATTACCTTGCAGCGAAGTTTAAGTAACGTAATAAATTTCAACCTATGTTCGTTCAGACAGTACATAAATTTAAAAACCTCAGTTTATTTTATAGTTAAGTACCAGCTTCTATTTTATAGGACTGGGTTGACCTGTGCAAATTGGTGATTTTACTATACTGCGTGACCTTTTTCGTGCTTGATTCAGAAGCCAAATGACTGGCATATAACCTTTATACCTCTGCAAATATAAAATAGCTTATATTCACAGATAACGCCTACATCTAGTGTGCATTTGAGGTGTGTCATAGTGAGAAATAAAAATGAATTCATCGCTTCAAGGCGGAAGCTGAGAATATAAAAGGAGCTAGTATGGTAGCGTGTAAAACATAGCACGCGAGGAGTAAATTGAAAGTTAGGGAAAAACGGTCGCTCAAAGTGAATTATGTAAATTCGTGTATATGTTAAATGATTGGTGAACCTTAAATTACAATTTAAGCTTGCCCTAATCGAAGGAACTTTAGGTAGAGCCTGAAGTAATGTGCATAAAATATCTTACGGCCTTACAACTTGATTCCCTCGTTATAAACAATGAAGCGCTGTTATTTACTTTCTTACAAAGAGTGATGGCTACAGAGGGTACTAACACTGTTACGCTGCTGACGGGGCTCGAACACACACTGTTCGACGCTACTACAGTCAGCCGTATAAAATGATAGCATATTAAATTAAAAAAAAAAACAAATAAAAAAAACAAAAGTAATTTCATTATATACTTATTTGTAACTGATATTGCAGAGTAATATAAATATATCTTTTTGTAAGTCTTCAAGAATGAACATTTTATTAATACATATAATTTCTTTGGTTTGTGTTTCAGCTTGAGCTGCAGTACTTTTTCCACTTTTACTCTGATGTATGTACATCACATAGTTTTAGAGTTCTTTGTTACGGTAGCCACCATTTTTACGTTGAGAATACCCGAATTTATTTTGACTTTAACGTTGTCAATTTACTTTACGTACGATTTCTTAGTGATCATTGTTTCTCGTTAAATGCTATAAAGTTTTACCCTAAAACCCTATACTCTTTGCCTCAAAGAAACACTGTGGCGCTTTTAAAACAACTATAACAATTCAAATATAGGACAAATGTAGAATAGACACTCAGTTTCGCATTAACACAAATATTTTTGCGCAAAAATTCTGAACAGGCTTGATAAAAAGTTGTTTTCGAAGCCATTTCTATAAAGTACGAGTTTACGTATGATATACTTCCAGATCAATCACGTATACAGAAGATCCAATATTTCTGTATTCGTTTAAGTGCTCGTGGGGTCATACTAACGTTGCGCGATTTTGGAATCTCCAATATGCAAAATAGAAGAATGTTACCTTTTCTATCTTTCTGGAAAATTGTAAACAATTGAACACCGGTATATTTATTTAAGGTAATATTTAAATACCAAATACATAATGGTAACACTCGCAACAGAAGGGAGCCTTACAACTATTCCCACACATAGACCTTTGATGTTTAAACGTAGTTAGCCTTTAAACAACACGGTAAACATATTGCACTGCAATTATAGTTGTCAATAAATGTTGTAATTAAGAGGGCCATTCGGAAAGTAAAGAACACATAAAAATACATAAACACAAAATTAGATACTCAAACTACATTCCTACGCAGTCACCGTTCAAATTTAGGCATTTATCGTACTGTTTTATCAGCTTTTCTATGCCTTCTGCATACTCAGTTGCTACCAAGTTGTTGAATCACTGATTGCGCATTTTTGTGAAGGAGGATGACTCCACTGCTTAGCATTCCGCGCCGCTTGTTTTGAATTGCGTAGCGAAATCGCTGAAGCGTCTGACAGGTCTCACTCCTAGGCATATGGTCGATGAGCAGCTCACCCTTACAATTCCAAACCCCGTAGCCACAAACATTTTTTCCCCATTTTTCACCACTAAGGACCAGCCCGAACGATCTTCATCGTGAACATTCTTCCGTCCGCCATTAAACATCAAATACTAATTTCCGAACTGACGCTTCTA
Source organism: Trypoxylus dichotomus (assembly GCA_023509865.1). NCBI lineage: Eukaryota > Metazoa > Arthropoda > Insecta > Coleoptera > Scarabaeidae > Trypoxylus > Trypoxylus dichotomus. The sequence continues at coordinate 36,296,918 of CM042074.1, read as the reverse complement.
ACTATGCGACAATGCTTAGACAGTTCTTTTGTTTGGTCACTGTCAGTTGTACCAATTCTCATGGGGAAGTCCGAAAAATGCAGACAACATATTGAGAATTGAAACCACGGACTTTATTTCTGAAAAAGGACTGCAATTCTTTTTCCTGATTCTTATTCAACTTGACATAATATAAAATATGAAGAAATGTGAAGGTTTTCTGGTTTGGATTTGGTGGGGTTTACTTATGTATTATTTATAATAAGAAAGTCGGTACGCATTCTGGTCTGATTGAATGCAACGAACACATAGAAATCCACATTTCTTAATGGTATCGGCTCATACTTTTTTAAATATCAACAGTTGTAATTGTCAATGGGAGGCCCTGCATACGTAGTTTAAGGCAGCAATAATTTTAAGGAATTTTAACATGCACCGAAATCGAGGAGATACATATTTAATTTTGGGAAGTTAAAAGAACGTCTACATTAAAATTCCGAAAGATGGTTTTATTGAAGTCTTACGCAGACCTCTTCCTACTAAATCCTTCATTACAAAATGCAATAGTAGAAGACATATGACCTAGATGTAGCAATAATTGAATAGAAGGGCAGCGAGGTATCTCACGCTAACTTCTTTTAGAAGATTAAAGCGCAATTTACGTCAGTTTAAAACTTGACCAAAGCGCAGCTACTAAGCCGCAATAGATTATATCTAACATTAGCTAGATGTCGCTGCCGAGCGAGTTTAGAGAATTTGTCGAGTTAGTTAAACTCTGATTCCGATATATTTTAAGTTAAGTAAGCGGACGTGCGGCGACATACATTCACGAACATTTGCATTGTGCTCTTTGGGATGCGTTGGTTGAAGATCAGCAAGGATTAACAAAATATACACAACGGTTTATACATCCAGAATAATGCACTGACTGGCAATTATTATAGTGTTGAAGTATACTTAAAACAGATACTCAATACGTCTAACGGCTAATTTCTCAAAGAATGCTTTTGGTGATAGCAAATGTAGTATTAGATTAAAGAAAAAGAGACATGGAGATTTCGGGAGAATAATTCAGAAAAGAAATAGAGAAGACCAACATTTTAAAAAGAACTGTGCAATAAATCTTGGAAAAAGTAAATCGATATCATATCAAATGCTTTTACTTTTACAATGAACGTCATCTATCGTAATCTATTAAAATATCAAGCTTCCCCGTTAAGTCCAGTTCAATTGAAATAACTACATAAGATGCAGTCGATATACAAACGTACAGATATGCGTTTGCACCATGCACATGCCATATGACTCAGAATCGATTTGAACACTAAGAGAACAAAGAAGAAGAAAAGAGCAACGTGTGGAGCATGAGATGGAAGGAAGTGAATTTCGTACAATTTCCTATAAATTGTTTCATAAATATTTTAGAACGAGCTGCATTAGTTAATTAATAAAGTCAAGATAAATGCGAAGAAGGCTTTGGGGTATAATTTTTATAGGAAAAAAGGGGAATCGCTTTTTCAAACATTTTTTAATGGATTACAAACTTTATTAGCTAGATCTGAATTTACGTCTCAATTTTCCGTCATAAAGATTTCGCTATGAATGAAAAAGATTCACAAGCACGATATAAATTTTTATACGCATAGTTTGAGAACAGACGAGATAATGGAAGCCAGTTTATATTCGACAGAATAACGCTCCCAAGAAAATGGTCACTTGGGGAAGGCTCTACTTTTATACAAATGTCTCCGCTCTGGCCAATCAATCGCTACTACCCTACGTATCGTCGCTAAAGCAAGTTATGTGAACGCCAAAAATCACGTGTCAATATTTCCACTTACGTGATTGGTGTAGTCAAATAGTTCTTATATATTGTATATTTTCGTAGAAAGTATGATATGCATATGTATCTATACTAAACTACGGTATAGAGAAATTTTGATATGTTATGTAGATACATAGGGTGTTGAAGTTTTGGAAATTATAATATATTAAATTTTCAGAATTTTCTGAAGGGAAACTTTATATTTTCTTTATTCCATTCAGTTCTTGACCAAAATATATAGCAACATTTATCAGGTATCGTATACCTAATGTTAGTGGCTTTCAAGTTACGTCTGATATTTTAATAATTAGCACATTTCTCACTGGTGTGCTATGCCAAATTATAAATGTAAATACCAAATGTTACTTTATTTTTCATCCTCTACATTTGATCAATTTTCATTACAATATATCCTTATTAGAGTTGTCTAAATAATCGCTGAAATAAGTATAAACGGTAACTTCGTTTTCTTTTTTACTGGAGTTCCGATTTTTATCCATGAAAAAAATGTGACAAATATATGCACAAATAAGTCACGTTTTAATTCACAGGTATAGCAGTAAACTCCACTCACACAAATTAATTAATTATGCGGAACGCAGCGTTTCGAGAGCACGTGGGCTCCCATTGTCAACCGTGTTACCGACTGAAAGTAAAAACTGTATCACACATGCAAATTATTTTCTACGCAGGCTCTAAAATTTCTAACCATATGACTATTTACAATCTACTAGGTGGTCTCATGCCTTTCCGGGAAAGGATGGACCGAAAGCGAACCGTATCTTTAACAGGGCCTATGGTAATAAATCCATCAAACTCGAGTGTGCAATTGGGGGTGGCCCTGTTAAAGATACGGTTCGCTTTCGGTCCATCCTTTCCCGGAAAAGGCATGAGACCACCTAGTAGATTGTAAATAGTCATATGGTTAGAAATTTTAGAGCCTGCGTAGAAAATAATTTGCATGTGTGATACAGTTTTTACTTTCAGTCGGTAACACGGTTGACAATGGGAGTCCACGTGCTCTTGAAACGCTGCGTTCCGCATAATTAATTAATTTGTGTGAGTGGAGTTTACTGCTATACCTGTGAATTGTAGATCCACACAGTCCTTGCAATCGTCATTTCACGTTTTAATGTAGCAAAAATGTAAAATTTTGTGTTGAAAAAGCAGAAAATATTCACTTTATGCACGAGAACGAAATATATTATCGTTAATTTCTGGTAATGAATGAATTTATTAAATTAACGATGTGAATACTTTTATTTATGGTATTGTTTTGACTATGTAAATTAAATATTTATAAGATAAAGATGAAATTTAGAGCAAAATAAAATATGTTAATAATGATAAAAATTATAGCACTTACAACGGCGAAAGTCCTACAAAACCTAACGTAATCCCTGTGATAGGTAAATTTTGAAAAGATATTAATAAATAATTTTGTAGGAATAAAGTTCTTTTCTTTTAATTACGCACACACGCAATTTTGACTTTTGTAGACTACTGTATCTTCTATCTCCCAAGATCTTTCAGTTTCTCATCTAGATCACTGGTGTTTTGCCTAATTTTCTGGGTGTCATCATGGAGTAACGATATCCACACCAGTTTATTTACTATTTTGACAAGTATTTCCTCTAAACAATTTGAAACATTCACATTAGGTCCTCATCAACCTTTGTTAATGCTCTGTATTAGCTACCCAAGCTGACTCTCTTCTGCTTGACACGCTGCTTTGCTGCCACGTTCGGATATGCCTACTAGATCCTGATACTAGTACACAATTGACTAAAGTATGTCGTAATGGTAACGAAAACATTTCTCTAATACTTGGAGATGCAGACTTTGGATTTGTGTTTCTTATTAATTGCCGTGTGAGTGTATGCGTTCCTGACAAATAATTTTATAACAGATTTTTCATTAATTGAACAATTTTATGTGATAAACTTTATGATAGAGCAGTTTTTTGCTCCTCTTTTCCTGTTGCCTCTTTTTTTCAAGAAAAGGAACTTTTGAAAAAATAAGAGCGAAAGAGAATTTTGCAATATGAATTAAATGCAGAGTTATACATTAAGAATACCGTATTCAAAGACTACATAAATCTATCGATCTTGGCTCATGTAAAACGCTAAAAACCCTCAGAGTCCAGGGGGAGTCTATCGATACATTCTCCATCAATAAATTTTAGTTTCAAGAAAACTGCTAATGAGAAAATAAGCAATGAGACAAAGGTAAATAATACAATAAATAATCTGGATATGTTCTTGAGGAGAACAGAAGTCCTGCAAAAATCAAATTACAGTATGTACTGCGTCTTCATTTTATGCAAAATATTCTTATTTTTTTTATAGTGCTATATATGCTTTCAATATAATCCGATGGATTTTTGTTTCTAATATTTAGTATGTTAAATTAATATTAGTATTCATATGAAACTCTAGTTGGTATCAATAGAGTAGTGGAGTTTCATATTAATATTAATTAGAAGGAATTTGGCTTTAATAATATTGTCTCTGCTGAGGTATTACGATATATATACAGACATTGTGACATCTAGGTATTAAAAGCGATTTGAACTCGCATTCAGTTTTGTGGTGCATTTGGTAGTACGTTGCGCCTGTAACGCTGTCCTCGTGGGTGCAAATCCTACCTTGACTGACATTTTTTAAGGAATTTAAAACGATGATAGAATGAAAGGATTTTGTAATTTTATCAAGCAGTAAGTTTTTTGCATAAAGTCGAAAACCTTTTCATTGGCAATTCCACGTTTGCCTTTTACTGTTTTGATACCACTATTTACATAACGTGTTGAAAGCGTAGCATGTTCTATTTATTATTACTAACACTTGATATTTAGTGTAAATAATAATTTTTATGTAATATCCAACAACTTAGATACATCTGAAAAGCAAAACAATCCTGTTATTACTCACATCAATAAATTATCAATTCAAAACGGAGTATAATATTGCCTGTTCATACAATTCTCGCTATTTGTTGAAGTATCCAGATATTAGTGTTACGTTCACACAAAAACTTACAGAAATGGCATTCATAATGACGCAGCCGCATCAGAAAAACTTTTTTAATTTCGTACATACTTTTTCTCGGGATGTTCTAGCAAACTAACTGAATCGAGTTTTGGTTATTCTTCTATCTTGGGAGTAAAGTTCTCCAACGATTCTTTTGTTGAAGTGTCATTACAATTACATGGATAATTTCGAATAACATACGCTATCAAGACAATTGTTTTTCGCAGAAGTCAAAGTGAAATTGAATGTAATATAGTAGAAGGTCAACTAAAAAATATTATTATTGGCATACAGATTACAGAGATGCAGTTCGTAATTGTACAATAGCTAATGCTGATAAGCATTAATGCGCAAATTTGAGCATTTTATCCCATTTGTTTATAAGAGAGGAATCCAGTTCTTATTGTGATATTTTTTCATTCATGTATAGAAAAATAACATCTACAGATAATGAAATAATAATAAACAAGCGTGGCCGTACTAAGTATTCAGCAAGAACTGGTGTCACTCAAATTGTTAACAAGATGAACGCCCTCACTGCACAAAAAAGTGACCTTATCATGTTGAACCAGCAACACTTTGTTCTTTTAAAAAGTAAAACCTTTTCTTCGAGCGTTTAAGCTTATATATGTTACAATTGTTTAATTTTTCATGATTTTATGAATGTTAATCAGTGTTTAATTTTAACAATTATGTCGTTTGTTATATTATATTACAATATGAATCAAATAATTTACTCATTGATGTAAGCAATATTTTTTTAAATTTACATGTAACATATTACAATTATATATTTGTAGAAACCTTGAAAAAAGGAATCAAACTTCAGTGTGATTGTAATCTATTTATGCATTATGATTTCCAGCCCCTAATTAAGTAAAACATATATTTATAAAAGCTTACTTAACTTCACAAAAATAGTTTCCTTGAGAATATCTGCACTTGATTATGGATTCAACTGTAAGTAAAATCTACTTGGTTCTAAAAACTATTTCAATGTGTGTGTTTTTATAGAATCTTTTATTTTATTGTAAATTTGTAAGTTATTATGTCTAAACAGTTACGAATGTATGCCAATTACAAGTAAAATGAGATAAACCTCAATTTCTCTAGCTATTTATCACTCGCTTTGACAGTAATGTCCTGTATTCATTATTTTATACGTATTTAATCTAATAAACTATTGAAATGAAATTTGTTGCTATCTAAAATACCTAATATATATTTTGAAATGGCAAATTGCTATAAATTGTTCCCCTTTATAATCAACATCCGGGTACGAGTGGAAACTAATGATCTTGTTGACTACAGTCCAGTTAAAATTCATTAATTTAGTATACAGTTTGATATATCATAGTTAACTCGTTTTACGTTGCTTTTTTTTCAGGTAACGTTGCTTTCATATTCGCATTAATTATAGTTGCAGCAGCCACTTTATCATTCTCATACGCCGGAGTTGTTTACAATACAAATATGTATGTATGTAAAGTGAAATATGACTTAATAACTTCGCTGAATTTAATTAAAAAATGTTTACCGTGCAATGTATATCGGTCTAGATGGATGGGACTAGTAGCTACCCTTAGGAGCTTGTAAAAATATTTGTGTTAAGTATATGTACACTGACTTTAGTCGTAGGACATATCATCGAAGTAAAACCCAGCGACGCTATTGCTGTCTCACGCATGCCCTCACTCCCTTTTACTCCACCTCACCTATTACCAAGAATTCAAGAAAGGTGTACGAGCGAGATATCAATCTAGCTTCGGCGAGCTTCGCTTCGATACTGTGTAGAACATGTAAAGAACCTGAGTGTACATGTTTAGCCTACTCGTTCATTATTTAGAGTTGTACTAATGTAGTGTTGTCATTAGGTCGTAAAACGAAATTTTTCTTAATTATGTAAATTAGAACAGTATTCACTTTTTTCTAGTAATTCGTCATTGCCTCTACAATTGCAGGTTTGTCTCTAGTTTTAGTATAACAGAAACGAATTGACGCAGCACTAATCTTGCTGCATTTACGATATATAAACCTAGTGCTACTAAAATAACTTCTTTTAATTGACAATTCCTTGTATTCTGTTATTCTAGTAAGTTTTTGACTCTATTGTAGAGGTTTTCTCAGTTAGTTTGTGCACCATTGGAATCTCGTGAACTGTAAGAAGTAGAAAGTTGGCTGACTGAGACAAAATATGTGTCACGTCATGGCCCAGTTATCTAAATACTTAAATAATAACACGTTAAGAGATCAAACTAAAAGCAACGTAAATTTCGCCATTTCAATCATGTGATGTAAACGATATCGAAATAGTGGTATTTTACGAGCTTCAAGATGTTTACACTAAATTTCCTATTTTAAATATAAAATGTAAGTGGTTTTGACTATATAAATTACAAAAACACCTATCTAGAACTGTAATTGCACAAAACTGACTAATCTAGCCATAAATACTGTTACAAATGTTTAACTTGACAGTTCATATTTTGTGGCTGTTTATGTTTTTCGTATTTAATAAATAAACATTGTGATGAAACGGAGAAGATCGAATTGGTGTTATTGCACTTCATAAATTAGGCATGCAACCAATTGAAATATTTAAAACCTTACGACAACTTGAAATCAGTTGAATATTTGTTTATTGTGCCGTGAATCGATTTATTGAAACTTGCTTCGTCTGTGGATTGTTCATAATAAGAATGCGCAAAAACCACAGAAACCTATTATTTATTGCTGAGAAAATTTTTATTATAGAGAGAAACTTTCTATAACGATTGTAAGAACCGTGTGGTTGTACAATTCGCAGTTACCAACCGGTTGGTAACTTAAATACAGCTTTTCTCATGGTATTGGTGAAATCATTCACGAGAAAGGCAATGTGAAGAGACAAAAGACTCTCTGCTGCTATCACCATATCTAATCCTACAATTCAAGTGATCATTCTTGGCGCTAATTAGTGCCAAAAGAGTAAAACACGTCTGCAAAGTTAGGCACAGTAAGAAGAAGCGTGCTGTGATATAGTCAAAATTATGTACGATTTGTATTTAAGAGAAGATAGAAATTATAGAAGTCTCCGAACGTGAATATTTGAATTTTCCGTGTAATTATGTGCCTTTGTAATGTTACCTTTACACGAAATAGTTTTCACGTATATTTCGTTACACTTAACCAACTCTCTGTGCTTTATAGTTTCCTAAATCCCAATTGTGTGTACACTGGGATAGCTAATATGCACTGTGTAATTCGAGTTTACGTATCCTGGTCTACGCAACCAAATACCAATTGCTAGCTAATTGATAAACTTAAACATGTAGCGCTTTTATCCATATAAGAGAATCTTCTTAGTGACAACTTAAAATGTACACTCTAGTTTTGCTTAGTATAACGCCATGTGAATGGATTAGGTTAAAAGGTAGTAAGAAATACTGAGGACGATAGTTTGATAATCAGAAGATTTTCAACTTACGAAAGCAATTCGTTGTGATGATTCCTGAAACTAAAATTTTTTATAAGTGATGCCCACATTTTCGTGTAAAATGCCCAATTCGGTGCGATGTTCCAGTCACAGCAATACCCACAATATATAGCTTTAGAGAAATTTAAAGTCATTTTTCAAAATACTAATTAATACGGCGAGAAGAGTGTTTGACGAAATATGATAATGATAACGATAATTTCTATTAATGTTTTTTAACAGTGCTTTTGAAAGTTTGATTCAAAATTTATAAATCTCTTTGGCATCGACTACTTAACTTTTATCACTTTGAATAAACGACGATTGTGATGTAATATTAGTTTTTCATTCTGTCCATATGTCCATATTTCATTTTTCTTTCAGTTTAAAAATACTTCCCAAACACGACCTTTAAAGCAAGAAAATCCTTCGTGCGTTGTTATAAGCGCTCCGAGAAAATGATTCCTTAGGAAAACCTAGATCCCACGCAGCTAATACAGGAGTGCTGCTTGCAAATAAATTTCAATCCTGATTATTTGTAGCGCATATATCATCCCCCTACTCTCTTCCATAATGATCTCTATATCTTCCTTCCAGTTTAATCTACTATCAAACCGGAGGTCGAGAAATATTGCGCTTTCTGCTAATTCTATAGCTATGTCGTCTTCTTCTTAAAGCAAACTTTATTAAATTTGTTTTCTTGACATTCACTCTTACATTATTTTCTCAAAACCATTCATTTTACCTTGTGATTGCGTAATTTCATTTTTTAGTGTTTCATGGCTTTCTGTTATTATTACATGGGTCGTCTGTGTACACATTTGTAAAGTGTTCTGTTATCTTTGGAAGATGCTTTGTGTAGAAAAATAAGAATGCCCTCAATACTGAATCTTTTAGCAAACTCTTCTTTGTTTTCAGCTATTCCAACCGGTATCTTGTGCTATTTAAAATAAGTTGAACATACTACAAACGGTTTGTTGGATAAAACCCAAGTAACTTATATACCTTCTCTCTAAATCCCCCCTAAAACAGCGTGATTTACACTATCCAATACCTTCGATTGGTTCACCTGTACTCTAGCGACCAGAAATTTTAAAAAATAACGTTGATTGTATATATTGAATGTTTAGTAAAAATTAAAATAGTAAAGTAGATGCTATGTTTATTATGTACTCTCGTAAATTGGATTAAATTCTAAGATTTGCAAGTAAGTCTCGTTGTGTGTCGAAATTTCATAAATCGAGAGTATACTGTATTTTGAATTTGTCCGTTCGGAGGGGTATTTTCTTTTAATAGTTAAACAAATGAAAGCCGCGTTACTAACTTTAGAATATTCTAGAAAACTGCTACCAAGTCACATTGTATGAAGCCCATTAATAAGACGATGTTTATAACTTACGGAGAGAAAAAATATACTTTCATATCATGGCCAGCACTGACGCATATCCCTTGGTTTACTCTATTAAAAAAATTAAATCAATAATTGCACTGTGATTATACATTAAACTCGCTGAACTTCTAGCATTACATCTAATGCACATTAAAGTTTTGTATATAGAACCTCTATAGTCAGCTTCAATTAAGATTTTGTCTGCAGAACCATTAACTAGTTTTATGTCTTACGTAATATTTGACTAATGGATATAGTTTTTCGATAGCAGTGCTTTCAGCTTCCTTAATGACATATGATCGAATGTATTGCAAACTCTAGAAAATACACATATTGTATAGTCTGGCTACGATTATCCATGCACTATTTACTAACTTATTAATTAAATTATCAAAGGACTAATGTTTCGTTGTAGAGTGTAGTGGCCGAGTGAACAAGTGTTTTTGAAATTTTTAATTTATTTGAAATGTGACGTTCACGTCTGGTTTTATTATGAATAGTAATCCGCAGAAAAGCGATTGCTAAACAAGCACATGATTTAATCAAAATGCCTAAGAATTTATATGGTCATGTTAAAACGTAAAAGGTACGTTTACATCAGCTAATGGTAGACATAATTGACTTTGTTTTTGCGGTGCATTCTATTCTGTGTTGCCAAACGTTGGAAAACAGCACAAAATATGTTTATTTCTGTATGCTCATAATGAAAGATAAGAGAGGTTCTTTCAATTTATTAGAAGATAACGGCTTTTACATTGATATAACCCACGTGGCAGTAATAGGAAAGATGGTACGTTTATCTGCTTCCAAACGCTTCTGCATATATTCGCTTTCTGTGCTGGTATCATGTTGCATTTTATTTCCTTAGTTCTATTTGCTTCTTTGGTAACATAATCAATGGCATTTTCTTAGATTTTCTTAGTTATGCGTTCTATAACACTTTTAATGTCTATTCTGAAGAGTTCGCTAAATTTCAGGGTTTAATTTGCTCGTCTTTTATTTGCGCTTACATATATCGGCTAGAGTGGGTTAAAAATGGAACAGTATGACGCTCTGTGTTCTGTTGTTTCAGCTTTCCAATTCACATAATGTCCTTTGACATCACTCTTCATGTTCAGTTTTTCAACATAATGGTCTTTCCATAATTAAAATCATTTACTTCTAATTTTTTTTGATATCTAACTTCCTATTCCTAACAAATTTGATGAGCCACCGTAAATTATATTGAGAACCGTTTATACAATGGCATTTCCTTTTCGTATGATTTGACTGCAAATTATAGTTATTCTTGAAATAGTGGTAATTCAAACCTAATTTTGCAGAGAATAACGGTCAATAAAGTCTGAAAAGTGATTATTCTCTTTTTTTGCAAAACAGGTACGTCGAACCAAAACATGTGAAGTGGACAGCCCACCCACTTCACCCTAGAAAATAGTACCGCGACTATCATATGACATCCCATTTCGATAGTATATCAATCGTCCCTATATCGATATCTTTTAGCTGTCATTAAATAGTCAGGTGGCATTTGCTACACTCCAAAACTTTTTATAACATTCATACATTTCAGTGTCTTTTGTCCAACACGGAAATTTTTTGCTCGTCAAATGGAGAGGCACTTGGAATATCAGACAAAAATCCCGATTAATAAGTAGGCCCATAAAATGCTTATTTTACGTGCGCGCAAGAAAATTTGTCGAAGCCGTGGAGCCAATTGAGAAGAATTAGTGAAAAGTCTCCAGATATTGAATTTACTCTCCCAGAAAGAAAAAAAGGATTGCGAGAACTTTGCTCTAGAATTAGCGTTGTAGTAGGGGTTCAGGAATACCAGGACATTGTGAAATAATTGAATACGTTTCGGAGATTTCGGAAACACTGTTTTTGTATTTGCTATCAATGCATTTACCTATGGATAATATGGTGGAATACTTTCTGCCACCAAATGCATAGCATGCACTTTACACATAATATGTAAAAGTTTAACATATCGTTCTTGAAGAGAACGGCCTACTAAGCGCATTGCCGTGGCACCATCACTCATGAACATCAACAGTTGACTAGGTGAAACTTGAAATTTTTAACGTATCTAGCTAGCGCTACCCTGGTAATTGCTTTTGTAGTCACTTGCTGGCTAATAAGATTGCAAACGTCAGTTTCAAAGGTACACGCACTATAACATTTACAATTGAGTTTTTCTTATGACCTCCATCTTTTCTACGCATAATTACAACTTTGTATCTTGTAATTCAGTTTTAAACAATTTTTCCACATTTTCACGTATCATTTGGAGATATCTACATACGTAATACTGTCCGAGAGGATAGCTTCCATTTTAGATTGTATGTAAGCCAGAAGTGTTGAAACGGTTGCTTATCGAGCAAGTTAAGGGGCACAGCAAAAGTAGTAAACACCAAAAGTAAATCTAACACAAATCTTTCCATGCCGTTTTGTTATTTGTGTGAGTTGTATTACGAACATGTTTCTCGCAATCGCTTTTGTACCAAAACGTCAAGGGATTTCGTAAACATGGCACTGTACTTTACAATCGCCGAACTTTAAATCGGGATATTCGGTTTTTGTTTATTTGGGCAGCCAGTGGTCGCCTCTTCCTCTTACGTGTGTTCTATATGCTTAATTAACTATTATTATTACGCATAATGCGACGTACGACTCCTATTATTGTCAAACAGAGACTGTAAGACGGTCGACTCACGCGGGGAACGCGATAGGTTTCCGCGTTGGCCTGGGAGGGAGTCTTCATTAAATATATACAGATAAACTGATAAAATGTTCTTCCATATAATGAAGTATATATACATTATAACGCGCAATTCGATGTACCCTACGAGCATACACATCAGGGAAACGGAGACAATTTGGTTCAACGAACTCAGTCAATTTTCGAGCCGGTCGTACGTACAGGCGAGTCCGGACCTGGCGCGGCGAAGATTTGGTCGACCTTAAGTATAATATATATCTGAATATGTACTTTCTTTTGTAACGATATCGTTAGTAGTTGCGCGGCGCCTTGTCTTTTCATATAAACTTTCTAGTAAGCATTATATTGTTATATTTGCGCAAAATAATCCGCAACTTGAAATGCTATTCATTCTGGTCAATAGACGACAAATATTGGTAAGTCTACGACTTGGTTTATTAGCAAGTTTGACACCTAATTTAGCATTAAATTTCCGTTCCTGGAAACCATCCCATTAAATATTCATGTCTGCCGAAACCCTAAATCACACCACACATAGTTTAGTATATCGATTATGTAGATTACCTTAGAAATTTCGAAGTTAGATTAGTTGATGTTTGGTAAGTTATCTAATTATATTCAGGTTAGATGTTGTGTATAATATTTTAAAATTATAAGAAACGAAATGATACATACGAATTTGGTAGACTCATAAGTAATATGGTGTACATTAATATAAATTTATTTCCACGTGAATTATACGACCTACGACATTAATAAAATTCGACTAGGTATTACACGAAAGATGACAAAAGCGATAACCTGTCACAAGCACAATATAGCGTAGTAAACAGAAGAAGCGTGAATTTCGCCGAAGCGATGCACAAAAGCCGTACCTAGAATGGATGTGCTCGTTGGTCCATATTTGCGAGAATCACTAAAGTAGAGAATAATAAATGGAAAAGTCCTTTCTGCAACCATGCGCCGGAAAAGTTAAATGGACAATTTGAAAGTTCGCGAAAAGTGTGACGCTGTCAAAGGAAAATTCATGTTAATGTAACAGTAATTTATACGATTTCAAAGCTTATAAATGCGGGTGAAATAATTTTAATATCGAGAACTTGCCAAATTCGTAATTACGTTTTTTTCTTCAGATGCGGTAATTTTTGCATGAAAGAGATTGAAAGACTTCTAAATTATACAGCAAAGCTAACAGACTTAATAAAGACCGAATTACAAAGACCAACAACTGTCGATATTTTCGAAACATATTTCTACCGTAAAATGATGTAATTATGAGATATTTCAAAATACATATTCCTTGGACAAATTTGGTAGGCTGAAATTCTTCTTGTCGTTTAAAGTATCAAACAATAAAAACCTACGAATGTAGCCAACAATTCCGGTAAATTTGTATTGTTTGAAATATTAATGTTTTATAGTCAGTAGTACTTACATAGATAGCTATGAAGGGGTATGTTAAGGAAATGACAATTTCTCTATAGAAATTGATATACGTAAAGATCTATTTATATTGTTATATTTATTACTACATATATTCATACATGCAGATGAAATTATCATACATGTAAAAGACGAAAGTGTTGAATATTAAAAAACTTTTTATTTACTTATTTCTCTTTTTCTCCTTTTTCTTTTGTGTTTCCTTGTTTTCTCTTACTATCATTATTTACTTTGCCTTTTATATGCTTTGTCATATCACGGTTCAAATACGGACACAGTTCCTTTATTAATAATTTCAATTATTTGCGAGGTTTGTTCCTAAAGTAACTGAACTTTATATACCTAAATTTTGTTTTTAATCTTACACATTATTGGTCCTTGTTCCCTTCAGAGTGCCTCTTTCTTCTATTTACACAGTTTTTACAGTGGTACCTCCACTCCGAAAAGTTTCCTTTGAGGATGTCCTTCAATATTTATAATGAATCTGTTTCAATATCATCCATAGCCTCAAAACACTATCCTTTTAATACTACATCTTTCTAAATTTTGGTAGTAAGAAGAAATCGCAAGGAATCAGGATTATAGAGTAAAGAGGCACAAAATTAATGAATTGAGAGAGCGAAGCAGGATAATTGTCGTGGTATAGACACCATGATTTATCTCGCCACAATCCTGACCTTTTTTCGCGAATTTATATAAGTATTGTAAACGTCTCACGGTTGACTGTTTGACAATGAGGCGCAAGTTCAAAACGCATTCCATTAAAATCGAAAAAGGAAACAGTGTGGGTCATTTTGACGTAGTATCAAGGGTAACGCTTTCTTTTTTGTGTAAACCCGGCCCTCATCTTTCGTTATAATCTTTTATGTGAATGATTCGCCATCGTAGGCTTGTTCAAGAAGTTGTCGGCAAATATCCGCCCGATATTTTTTTCTGCTGTTTGGTCATCAAATGAGGAACCAACTTTGCTGCAAATGGATGCATGTTTAATTTTTTGATAAAATGATATTACGGCAGGACCGTATTGAGATGCTCACCTCTTCTGAGAATCAAATGACAGTTTAAATGCTCTAGATCCTCAGTCATCAGTTAAAGTTGAGGGCCTTCCTGACCGAGGATCATCTTCTACTGATAGACAACATTTTCGATTTGTGTAAACTCTTTATAACAATGAAAGTGATCCAGAGCGTCATTTTTGAAAGCTTGCTTGCAAAAGTTTTAACGTTTCTGAAAAATTTTACGTTACATCGTTGCTCTCGAAAATGGCGTATTGCAATAATTGCATTCATATAACAATAACACGAGAACTAAATGAGATGTTAACAATCCAAAAATTTGTGGATATGTGGGGGTTTATAGCGCACACAATGTTAGAAATCACAGGCCAATAATTGTAAGTCTTCCCGTTGGTGCTTAATTTAAAAAGTTCGGTTATGCTTTAGAAGACATCGTATCTTCAATCCTTTTACGTAGGTGTTTTTCAATTTTTTTCTCATAGAAATGCAATAAAAGAATCCTAGGAAAATATATAGCATACAATGAATACAGTTATAAAGAAATTCAAGGCAAACGTTTTTTCTTTTTAAGATACGTGGCGGTTTTATGCAGAAACTTTAAAAAATATATCAACTTATGCCGTATGGTTAATGTTAATGTCGTATAGAACCGCTTATTTTTTCAAGCATATGTACAATATGTTGAATAAACATGAATAAATTTAACAAAGTTTACAGATTCCAATAGCTTTTAATTTTGGTAGAAGCGCAACTGATGTTAAATTGTGTATATAGGAATGTTGCAAAGTTGGAGCATAACTTATGAAATAAGTAAATTAGAAGGTATAGACAAAAGTAGAGACTAAATAGTCACACTTAGAGTGGAATAAAGTAATATAACAGCAGATACCCTATGATATGAGACAGGTACAAAATTAGGCTACTGAATGATAGAATAAGTTGAAGTTCGTAAGATTAGATACTTTGATCTCGCTGTGTTGAACTTCTGTAATTAATTTCAAGATACCTGATTAGATTATATGAAGGTAGATATTTTGATTACAGGTTCAGAAGTTAGTAAATTATTTAGTCTATATAAGATTTTGTTAACTTTAATAATTAAACTTTTAATATAGCTAATAATTTTTTTATTAGGTGAATTTAAGACACCAAAATAAACTCCGTTTAAGGATACTAAACACATTTTACGTAGCTTATTTTTATAAATATCATCAGCAAATGATGGTTTAAAGTTTTCAGAAAACTGGAGGTTTAAATTGATAACGTCTTCACATAAATTTTATCGTTCCTAATGAATAGGTTTCGTACCAGATGAGACAAACTTTTCTTCGTAATTATTGAATTGGCTGCAGAATAATCGGCAGAAAATTCATCAGAAGTTTTATAGGCTGTCAGAAAATTCGTTTATCCATAGCGTAACTTAATTGATCTTAACAGTCATTTTAATAGGGATTAAATTTGGTTAAAACGCATCCGACCGCTAACAGAGGGCTGCATCCGGCACGGATATTGTAATCAAACTTCTAAGGAGGTTTAATTTCCCGTTCTTGTTCTTAATTTAGGCACTGTTCAAAATGAAGGTCTTACATTTGATAATGCTATACATAAGTTGAATTCTCGTATTAGGAAATGGGTTTTAAATGGCACCGGGGATGAGAAGGATGTGACCTAAACAATATGCCATTCGTGCTATAAGCGTTCACGCCAATAGCATATTTAAAGATCGAACGGAGCACCTACATAATAGCTAATTGTTATACACTGTGAATAAAAAGTAACGAATAAATTAAGTGTCTTTTCGGAAATTAATTATATTTTTGGAAATTTTCGAAAATAGGTCAACCTTTATTTTTATTGCTACGTTTTTCGGTGTAGTACCTGAATATACAGGATGGTTTACTTAAATAATGCCTTATTTAGATAATAATAATAATACTTTATTGACGAACATATAAAATAATTATTCAATTACAAGGCAAATATAATTAAATAAATGTATACATGTAAAGCTACTTACCTGGATTTAAATACAAAACTAACCAATTAAGAAAAGGCTGATCAAATTACAGTATACTTATAATTAAATTACAAGGCATTATAACTACCTACATCCACACCCAAGGTGGTTTAATGTAACTCAAACAGTTTCACTAGTTTTTTAAAAAAAGAGGTAAGAACAATGGAAAAACAATTACCATTAAGTATAATGTATATGTGGTTTAAATAATGCTTAAATAGATAGTAAGCAGCAGATATGTATATCTAGTTTTCCAGTATCCATACAGTTGAAGCCACTATATATATTCTATATATATATGGGACCTGATGATAATGTTTGTTCAAAAATTCAGAGACATCAAGTCCATTGTTAAGTAAACTAAATAAGAATTTGCACTAAGCTTATTCTCTACGTAGTTCTAAAGCATCAAGATTCAAGATCTCTAGTAGAGTATTGTGATTAAATCCTTATATGGGATAAGTATTAAATTTCTTAATGTATAAAAACTTCTTTGAATTTGTTCCAGAAGTTATATCTGATAGATGTATATAGGTGACCAAATCAAGGACGGATACTCCAATCTAGACCGAACAAAAGTAAACCCATAGTCCCTATTCCCATTGTAAATAATAGATTGTAATAACACAATGAAAACAACATCGTCTAAATAAATTCTCGAAAAGTCAGCTGCTTGGCCGCAAATTACCCCATTTTGAAACCCTTCAAATAGGTTTTCTTTGTTTTCGGTGTAACAGTTGCAAAGCCCTGTATTCTTTCTTCTAACTCTGGTAAGCTAACTGGCTCTTTGTACACTGCATTTTTAGGTATTCGCATTGAAAGAAATAGGTATTCCCATAAAATATCTAGAGATCTTACATCAGAGGATTTGGCAGGCCAACCCATTCTATCTCTCGAGAAATCCATCGGTTGGGAAAAATGAATTTAGGTACTCGCACACCAATTTTGTATAACGATGTTTGCTTCATTTTGTTGAAATTACGGTCTATTGTTTCGAAATTGGAAAAGTATTTGTCAATCTGAGAACTGAATCATTTCGCAAACATTGAAAAAAGATTTCCCTGTAGTTCTATATCCGACAATTACAACTCAGCTGGGTTCCCGTAGATGGTGTGCTGTATTTTAATAACTAGAATTGTTGTTGGGGCTATTCGGGTCCAATGCACATCCCCTTCTACGCAGAAAGTTGTAGCTTATAAGGCAAATACGTCAGACAAAAAATCATTGAAGCATGATTGCTCTGGCAAGCAACAGCCCTTCTCAGGGCACCCCCGAAGACGGCAGTAGACAAACTGCCGGAACGTCACACTATACAAGTTCAACGAACGATGGAAATAGCCCAAACAACAACTCTAGTTATCCATCGTCAACAATATCACGTCAAGAGTGCTTTATTTTTCCGAAGCAATTGTAGATTTTGAGAAACCGAAAATTTACATTCTTTGTCTAGGACTACGTTTCTGTAAATTTATCATTGTTATTATATATTATTTAATTCCTACAATAAGATTAATTTGCAGGGATGTCATTTTTTTTTAGTTGGTTTGCTACAATACTTTGACAAATATCATGATCGACAGCAACAGCTTGATTTAATTTATGTAGATATTCTTCCCAATCTGATAAAATACCTGAATGAGTATTTAGAACACCTACTTTTCGCTAGATCTTTAACATCCACACTTATGATTTTTTTCCTCCTTTGCTCACAATAGATATCGGGGTCCTTTCAGAGTATTTATTATGAAAGGAGTAATGGACTTACTGTTTGCTGTTTCATTCTAATTTGAGGGCAGTTACACCTGATTATTTATGCGACTTACAATGGCGAAGCTTTCGGAGAATATACAAGTTATCCTAAATAGTTGTAGTACAGTCAATACGGAATAATAACCCTTTAATGAAATACAATTATGCCACTTTTCCAAAATTGTATGTGAACAAAAAAGCTAACGAATAAATTATTTAAAATCGCCGACTCGGTCTGACTTAGAGGAAATTACTGAGGATTTATGCTTCTAAAAGAGAACCCATGTGCGTCAGAACAGCGTTACGCTAGCACACAGGAATATACAATAAATATTATGCGCAATAATGTTATATGTTCAAAACCGCAAATACATACGTTGATCTAGGGCAGTGGTGTTTCGAACTAAAATAAAAAAAAGGATATCAAAATCAATTTTAGGACGAAGATGTGTAAGTTATTATTACCTAATTTAAACAAGTTAAGCAATATATAAGAATAAGTGTTTTCAGTTACAATAAAACTAAAGTTCAATGTAACACTCTTTAAGAGTGATTAATCAGATAATATTAACGTTCAAGATAACCTAGGGTCTACATAAGTTTCTTGTAATTATTATTGTTACATCTCATTAATATCGATTTATTTCCTAATTATAAACTTCTGCTCGGTTAACTTTGATAATGTAGGCAATATTTTCCAAACTTTATCTCCGCAACTTTATAGTAGAGCTATATTTACATCCCCTTAGGTTGTGTCTGCAGTATCTTTTAGCTTACCTATGTGGCTACTACGTAATACGCGATATAGAAGGTATTCCAATTTGTGGTTTCATTCGAAATTTGTAATACCACACACATTTAAAATGTATTTTTATTTCAAATGACAGTAGAAAATATGCGGTTTAATAATAATTAAATATATCGTGTAAATGACCTTCTGCTGCTCTACGACAAACGTTTTTCTTATCAAAATTTTAATAATAATAGTAACAATAATCCGTGCAGTCGCATTCTACAACAGCTTTTCGCCAATTACAGGAAGCTTTCATCGGTCATATATTAGGCATGTACCCGTGATGCATTTTAAATCATTGTGGTAAAACGTGTATTGTGTTGATACCATATGATCCCGATATCAGTACATTCTTCCAATTCATGGTTGTAATTATGTTTCAGTATTGAAGACGAGTAACGGCATTGCCATCCTCATTTTCAAAAAAAACTACGGCTAGATCACTCCAGCATCGCAGACCCACACTAATCAGTTACTCTTTGGACCAAATTAGTTTTTCCAGGCAGTATTTACCATGGATTTTCTTCACCCCAAATTCAGCAATTTTGTTTGTGTAGAAACTCGCCAAATTAAAAACATGCTTTGCCGTCAATGATCTTGTTTAAAAAATCAGCCAGTTGCATGACACAATTTACGAATCTAAATTTTGAAAAAAGGACGTCGTAGTACTTTGGCGAAACAATAATAGTTTGCGATAATTTTTGATATAACAGTTCCCGATTTGGGTGCTATTTAACTAATACAGTTAGAAATATTTTTTCTTACAAACAAAACTTCTCTTAGTCACAAGCTTACTCTGATAATGTACCATTGATTTTTGCCTTCTTTTGCAGTAATTAACTATTAAGAATCATAGTTTTAACTATTTTCACTTGCCATTCACAAATTTTTATCCCCATAATTAATAATAATCCATGCCATCGCATCCCTCAGCAGCATTTACCACCAGCTTTTACCTGTGGTGCGTGTTAAGGTATTTGTTCTCAGCATCGAGAGAGAAACACAGAAAACCTCAACCTTGAGAAAGAGCCTCGGAGTTTGAATCCGGGACCCCAAGATTAATAGCTAACGTGCAAGTTACTAAGATAGCAGCCCCGGTAATTGCGACAATAGCCATAGTTGTCCCTCAAGGTCTTTTTTGCATAATACTCAGGATGTTTGTAGTAGATTATGAATGTTATTTTAAGTGCAAATATCAAATTTTCAACAATAAATACGAAAATATAAGAACTAAGGAAATAATTAGTTTTACGTATAATTTGCGCTCTGAAATAGAAAGGTATTAAAAATTTGATGGAAATAACTTCTATAACCAAGAAAAAAAAGAACGGATTGATAGTTTATTTCATCTAGTTACGCCTAAATGTAAAGAATGTATAAATCGAAAAGAGAAATTGATATACAAGTAATCTAAATAAAGGTATTATCGTGTATGTGAAATCACTAATTATTAAGTAATATCCTAGCGCAATCAATTTTTTTCTTTGAATAATCGATAATCGGAGGAGGCGTGTGCTATACTTGCGACTAATTCATATAATAGAACTTTCTTTCACCTTCACAAGTATCAAAACGAAGAGAAGTTTTCATAAATTCTTGAAAATCCGTGGCGTAGTCCATTTTATTGGATGAGACTGCATCTGCATTTCCATGCAATAACGCACATACATACAGTTGTACGTTGTTAGCTAAACATTCTTTTATGACGTTTATATTTCCATATCTGTGCAATGTGACATTTCGTTGTTGCATTTTTATGTATAATGGAGTGAAATGTTTACGTATAGTGCATGGAAATATGACCTTATTTTCTCTGCTTTAGGTATTTTGTTCTATTTTATGTTATGTTCTGTTTTCTATGATTTTGCAGAATAATTGGTTATCTCTTGTATTTGCCGCAGCGGTTCTTGGATAATTTTATATAAGCGCAGTTATTTTTGTGTACACATATCTGTTTAATAATATTAAAACTACAAGCAATCACGTATTTAATTTAATATTAATGTTATCATATCCGTGTATAAGATTCTATCCACTCAATTACATTATTGCTTATTTCCACCATCGATATAGTATTTAATAATTAGTTCTTGTTTTGGAATGCATCTCACATGGTAAGCATCTTACATATGACCAGGTATATGTACTGCTTAATTTAGTGGGTATTATTAACCACACACCATTCTCAAGAAGATAACCTCGACTGTCATAATTGCTTTTGAAGTATGAAAATAAGATAGATATGCAATAAATAGTAACGCTAACACAGTTGTCTGCAATATTAAAGTGCTAAGTTAGGAAAGGTCAGGAGGAAGATTTATCATTTTTTAATTACACTTTTTTGGTCCAACCTACGTCCATTGCTATATTCGGCGTTGGTAATTTTGAACTCCATGCTTGTATTCTTTACGGTCTCCCATTAACTTCTTGTACAAATGTATAACTCCGCAATTAGATTTTTTTGGTTGTTTATACAAACGCAGCTTTTAAATTAATAAATACAGAGTATTACGTAGGCACTCTTCCTTATGTAAGTTTGTGTAAGCACAAAAGATAAATTAACAAATATGCTAAATAACTCGTTACAACTTTAAAAGAGAATATAGATCATTTGGATAATATTATATATAACAATTTATACATCGGATAATTTCTTGATATGAATTGAATGACATTTCACACAAAATTTGACGCTCGCTTCAACACTTTAAACAAACCAATTATAAGAAAAATATTTATTCATCTACGACTTACTGCACATGTGTACACAAAAGAAAAAGTAGTAATAAACGTTAGAAAATATAAAGTAAGTTACACTTTGTTCTCAACGAAAAATTCACATCTTGATTTGATAACTACTCGCACAATTCTTGGCATTCTTTCTACCAATTTCCCCAGTGTATCTTGAGGAATATTCTTCCACTCTCTCTGCAATACCGTCCAGAGACGGGTTTTGGACGTTGGACATTCTCTTCTAATTCGTCTGCTCAGTTCGTCCCACAGAAGCTCTATCGGATTAAGATCTGAACTGTGTCTTAATATTCATTAATTCCCTGCATCAGCGAGGTAGTTTTTACATAACAACGAGATATGCTTCGGGTCGTTATCGTGCATCAACTCAAAATTGTTGCTTATTAAGCACTATCCGGATGAATTTTTCTCTAATATTTCGCGATAATTCACCTTCCCTATTATTCCACTAATTTGCACAAGGTCCCCTGTTCCACTTAATGAAGAACAACTCCATACAAGAATGGAACCACTACCTTTTTTCACGGCTGTGGCGGTTTACTTCTTTTAAACGACGTTTTACTGTGTTAACGGATATGTTCCTGTTTCTAGCCATTTTCGTTGTAATTTCAGAAGCCGTTAATTGTCTATTTCTCTTACTAAGCAAATTTATGCATTCACCGTCGTCCTCGGATGTAGCCCAGGGACGTCCAGGACGATTTTTACTAGCAAGTGTGTCAGTTTCTTAGAAAGCGGCGAACAGTTAAATTTACTGCGAATTTTTTAACATTAAGTCGCCCGTCCGAACAGAATATCCTTCTTGATATAGCGTTCATATTGCTGATCGTGTTTCAACACTAGGCGGTTTTCCGCAAAGCATTTTTACACAGGAATTAAATTATTTACTCGCACTAAGAAATAACAATATCGAGTTGTATGTAACGGTATCTAATGATAAACTAAACTCACTGTTAATGTAATTTATACAAAATTTATGGCTTAAATACCATCTTTGTAGGAACTCAGTCAATTCTTAGAATTCGGGTTTCATTCATAGTGTCATAAAATTTCTACCTGTATATTACTTAAAATATATATACCTGGTATTGTTCGTTCTGTACCTAATTATTTGACGATTCTGAAAAGTAATATTCCAGTTTCGTTATTTATCAATTTAGTTTTTTAATTAGTAAATTGTGAACATGCTTATAACATTATTACAGGAATAAAAGTACCTCTTTTTAAAATATTTTGTTAAAATTTAAGGTGTTCGTCCTATTATGAACGGTGGTGTACATATGTACATAGAAGTTAGATAGCTCTCTTATGGACTCAAAATTATGGATTACGTTAGTTTTATATTACTTCTTATTACAAAAACAAACAACCGAATTATTACTTTCCAAATTACTTATTACAATTGCATGCAAGTTTCTAACTTATTTGTTATGCATTTAAAATCCTGTGCAAATACGTATGTATGTACATATACCTATGCATGCATTATTTTGCATTATATGTAACGAACTGCATAATTCATTGATATGCTTTGCTTATTTTTGTAGTGTATATAATTGCAATGTTAATCAAATGAAACGAACCGTTTGTAATAGACGAATGATCAATACGCGCGTATTCTATTGGTGATAAATTATTTTTTTGTTGGTGAGTGAATGAATAATTGTTGTTTTGCTAATATGTCTGTATAAACAGACTACAGTGAATTGTGAAAATGTGAAAATTCATAAAAGCTTTTAATGTGCAAATATATACGTTACGTATCTAAATAGATATTTTACACGTGGCTTGCTTAAATTAACAGCTATAAATGTTTGTATGACGATAGACGATGTTTCAGTTTGCTGGGAAACGATTCACTTAGTTAAAAATTAACCAATTTTACTTAATATTCCAGAAAGATGATCGCAATAATGAAACAATGCTGTAATGTTTTCACGAGGAAAACCATTCAGCCAATTTTTGCTATGAATGATGTAGGAAGAACACATACGATTTTCATGCTCCTTTGATGGCACTTTTAGATAAGGGTGGCAACCTAGTTCTCAATGTACGTAACTAGAAATTATCAAGACTGTTGTAATAAGAACCAAAGGTGTTAACAAGAATGGTTTGGACGTCCATAGATATTTTCTGTGAGCGAATGAGTAGAAGGGAGGAGACTTTCAGCAAATACTTAGCTGTTGCTGCATTTGTGTCTAAATAAGCATGCATTAAATCTGTACGAATGAGCGATTGTATTGCATTACCCATCTAGTTTGCATATCTTGTCAAATTGATGCCATTTGCTTTAATATCCTTAGCAAAAATTCATACTGTCTTTCCTTTGCACCACTGTAAATAGTTTCAGTAATTACTAGAAATTCTGGAATGAAAGATGAATGTCAAACAAATGTTATGTATCCAAATTGGACTCACTCGTTATGTTTATGCAATGTCGTTATTTATTTATAGGCTTACTTGTTTATTTTAATAATATATTAATTCCATAAAGCTTATAAGGACTGTATGGTTGTGTAATTCACAGGCATCGCAGTAAACTTCAGCCAACACAAATTAATTATTTATTCGGAACACACCATTTCAAGAACATATGTACTCTTATTATCAACCGAGTTAGAATTCAGTCGGTTGACAATGAGAGTCCATATGCTCTTGAAACGTTGCGTTCAGAACAAATTATTAATTTGGTTGATGGGGAGTTTACTGTAATACTTGTAGCAAATATTAGTTCGTGACTCGTTAAAGGTTTTATTAATCTAGTTTCGAAACAAATTATCGCTTTCACATACACATTACTGCCCAACTTTAATGTCTCGCTCATAAAGCGTTGTATGCTATCCAAAGCCGACGTAGTATCATCGCGTAGAATTGACATAACCATTACAAACTTAAATTGGCAAGTAGGAACAAGAAAATTTAAAGTTTACCATGAGTTGCAGGTAAAATATGGGAACAAGATCGCCTTTTATATGCAGAGCGATCTAACAGATCATGTTATCGATGTTTATACGTAGTACCGATTCGAACATTTCAGTCGTGTGGATAAGACTTATAACTAGAGACCGGATTATATGCAAAGTGCATATATTTTATTTAATTTATTTATTATGTTTTACGTCTATTTGTAGATGTCTTACACTGATTAAAGTTACTCTAATTAACTTTAATCAGTGTAATACATCTACATATAGGCGTAAAATATAATAAATAAATAAAGTCAAATATATGCACGTTGCATATAATCCGGTCTCTACTCATAACTAAAGTTATGCATTTGGTTTGTTTTGCAGTGGCCTTAGTGCGGCGCCTTACTTAAAACGTCACCAATTTACAAGATGCTAATAGATATGATATTGTGAAAAACTTATCCAACAAGTCATCCGCAAAAAAATCGGAAGTGCTTCGCTATACACCTGCAGCATTACATATGTATAGTTGTTTCTTTGAGACTTATCTGTTGTAGTGAAAATATCAATTGTATAAAAAGAATAACATCTAATGATATAATATTCGCATAATTAAGAAAATAACAATAACTTAAATTTGTTGAACGTATCTGTCGAAGCACCATTATTATAAATTTGTCGTAATCTAGTAAAATCTAAATTTCTATTTAATGAAGTGTTAAACATTCACCTAGCATAAACAGTTTTCTCACCAAGTTTGTATCACTACTTCTACGTTATCAAATTTGCAACGATTAGGCCAAGGACAACGAATCGTT
The DNA here is from genome assembly GCA_023509865.1 of Trypoxylus dichotomus. NCBI lineage: Eukaryota > Metazoa > Arthropoda > Insecta > Coleoptera > Scarabaeidae > Trypoxylus > Trypoxylus dichotomus. The sequence continues at coordinate 36,271,029 of CM042074.1, read as the reverse complement.
CTGCAATTGGCTTATTGCAATCACCCTTGGTACATATTTGTAAGTACCTTGCAAATCTACTGCAACTTGAGGACTTTGAAATTGCGTTTGATTTTGCTTAAACGCAGCAGCTTGTTTAGTATCTAGTCTATAGTCTTTAGTTCTACACGTCGTAGATAGGCTACTCCCTGTTTGATTCCTATACCTCTTCGGATATAGATGCCCAGCGTTTTGATGGCCTGCCCTGATTTCTTTTCCAATAGGGTTATTTATTTTGGCACTGTTTATCAGTCTAATATTCGCTCATTCTACTTACGAGCTTGTTCCAGCATTCTCTTCGTCTTCTTATCCATTTTCCCATGTCTTGTATTTTGCTTTGTTTACGTGTGGTCTTTGCTTCTGATTCTGTCCAGTAGTGTTTTTCCATGAATGCTTCATATTATTTTCATTTCGACCGTACGTATCAATTGCTGTGTCTTGGAGGTGTCTGGCCTTATTTCAGCAGCGTGCGTCATTACGGGTCTTACTGCTGATGTGTAAACTTTCACTTTGCTTTCCATTTTAAGGTGTTTATTCCTTAATTTGCCTCTTAATCAGTCTGAGATTTGAGATGCTTCCATTGTTTGTTCCCGGACTTCGCTATCCGGATCTCCAGAGCGTGTTATATCAGCTCCCAAGTATCTAAACTGATTCACTTGTTCGATCATTCTTTGGTCAACCTCTAGTTTGCATCTTACCGGTCCTTTGGATGTTACTAGACATTTGGTTTATCAGTGTTAATGATCATATTTTGTTGTTTTTCTGTTTGATTAAAGGTGTGAAGTAATCTTTGCAAGCTGTCTTCAAAGTTAGCGATCAGTACCGCGTCGTCTGCGTAGCAGATAGCATTGAAGTGAGTATTGTCCGTTTTGTAAAATGCTATGTTAGGTAGCTTTTCGATTATTTTATCCATAATCATGTTGAATATAAATGGGCTAAGTGAGTCGGTTTGTTTTATATAAGAACTACTTCAAATTGTTGAAAGTAATAAAATGCAACGTCTAACAATGTACTTCATCGTATAATAGTTTGCTATGGTAGTGTAGTGTCAGAACACTGTGAACGAAAAAGCCGAATATGTTTCGGAGGTTTGAGAAAAACTTCTTCCATCTATATTATTAGTTCACCCCTATCAGGATAACACTTTTGTATAGTATTCGTTATACTTTGTATAAATGTGTGTATAAATAAGTAAATGAATTGTATGCAGTATCAGCAACAACCGTTAATACTCATTTTGATACAATTTGGACGGATGAGAATATCCGTACACCATTTACATTGCAACTCAGACCGATTATTTCGACTGCTGCGTCTCATTCACTATAATCCATCAGCTTTGCACTGCATATAAGGAATGAATGAAGAATCCACGAGATCGAGATGCGTGGTATCAAAGTTCTGCGTAAGTTTAGGTTGCTGCATTCTATGGATTCTTTCCAACATATGTAGAATTAATTTTAGAACGCGTTTGTACATTATATAATGCGCTATCATGTATGTTAAAATAGGGACGATATGGAAATTGTATAAGCTTTTTGAACAATCTTTATCTCAAATTTTAACTAAAATTTTGAAGTGTTGCGGTTTATTCTATCAATACTGTACATAAGTTAGTTATTTTCTTGATTCAAGTAAACTTCACTTAATTTCGAAAGGTCTTTCCGTACGCATCTATTTTCATATACGCTTTTAGTTTTCATCACCGACATAACAATACTTGAAACCAGGGTCATAATTAACAGACTGCGGTTTTTCATTAAATTCTGCTACGCTTGGAGTTAAAGCGACTAATTACAAAGGATATTCTGGTTTTGGCTTAAACCTGGAGCCAGGCCGAAGGTAAATCCGTTCGTAATTAATACATTCGACGCAACGTAATTAACGATACCAGGCAGAATAAACTGTAAACATCGATTTGCGTACATCATTCCAGGCATAAACTTAGTGCACCATCCGTGGCGAGGGAAATTGTTTGCGTTTTAGGTACATTTTTTTAACGAAATGGATTAATTAAAAGGAAATAGGAGCGTATAATTTGAAAATACGAACGGAAAATGTAGATTTGTATGCGCTTGCACTTACCTAATTATTGGGTATATTTCGGAAGCAGTATGCTCTGGAACAAAAAAGAAAATCTGATAATACATTAATAGTGTACATTCAGTAATAGTTTAAATACGTTACAAGTTAGTTATCAATTTTCTTCCTATTACAACTTGATAGAAACGGTTTGGATAACTCTATAAGTGAGAAATTGAATTTTAAGATTAGATTTAAAGTATGAAACGATTAAGACATTTCAAGTAGTTTTGCATTCCAACTTAATTACTTAGGAAGTTCGTACATTTAATATATCGCAAGTAAACTTCTAGCATGACTTTGAAAAATTCATTCCGTTGTTTTGTTACAAATGGTGAATGTAGTTGTGACTGCAAACCGATAGAATGAATCTTTTGTCAACTGAGGCGGTATCCCGGCGAAACCAAGTACTATCAAATTAATCCATCCCTTTTTCCTTGTTTACTCCACGTACGTGCTAATAATCACCGTGGAAACCTTTTTAAAATTCTAAAAAAATCTCGTTGTAAGGACCAGGAATTCTCTTGGTTATTTTGTACTTTTGCTTGTGGATCAAAACAATTGGTGCAATCTTTACCTGCTGTCACACATCTTTTTAAGAACTTTTCCAGCTTATGTTGTGGAGTGGTGACTTGCCTGTTGCATTTTCAATTAGGTGTTAAAGTTTTGAGAACGTTTTTAATTTTTTGGAATGAAGAGATGCAATCGCCTAACACAAACATTATAAACTCTTAAAATCAGGTAAATTGACCGCTGCGTCATTGATCGAGTTCCGTAAAATATAAAAAGCGTTCAAATAAAGTTTACCCCTAGTAATCCATTCTAATAAAAACTTTTATCGTAACTTATACTATTTTCAGTTGCATTAATTGTCAATTTCACAAAGTATTCGTTCAGATGCTTAGTTGACAGGAACTTGTATTAAGAGTTTCAGTAACAAGCTATGACGTAATTATAATTTCAAAGACTACTTTGAGGTAAAATTTACTTGAACGCATGTCACATGGGAAATTTTGTCTAATTACATGTATAGAGTAAACATAAAATATGTATATGTGTCCTCTTGGTACAATGTAATCCAACCACTATGTTCAAAGTAATTTTGCAGGTTATACATTGGAAAAGCATGGAAAAGATGTGTCATTTAGTTCAAACAAGCAGAAAAAAGGTTATTAGTGCGATACTTCTAATAAATGTATTGTAAGTGTCTCAATTGTATTTGAGCTTTTCTTCTTTTTTGCTTTTGTTTACTATATCGTACAACATTATGTAAAAAGGCATGGCAGGTTATCATAGGGCAATACGTTCTCAGTGACAACAGTTTGCGATATATCGTCCGCAGTATTTTGTGCAAGAAAGGGAAGATAACGGTCTTCTAATATCCGTGATTATGGTATAACAGATAAATAACAGATTTGCAGTGAACTCAGTTATAGACCGTTTATTTCTAGCGAGTAGTAAATGCGGTACACTATTGCATTCGTACGAAATATTGGAGATTGAGGGGAGAAAACTCTATTCTATATATACTCTATATTATATTTATGAAAGGTAATCCCGGAAAATCTTGGCAAGACTGCAGTGTAAAGAGTGTGTGTATACCTGAAGCATATAAAAGAAAAGCAGTTTTAATATTTTACGCAAGATCAACTCAAATTTAAATCAAAGATTTGGTTTTGCGCATCGCAAAAGAAAGATTATGATGGTGAAATGAGTGGTGGAATGTTTTTAAAATAGACATCCGAAAAATTTAGAGGATCCATATTTGATGTATTAGATAATGCTTTACAGCACTTGCACATGCAATAAATACTCTAACATTTAAGGAATAAAAATATACTTAACGACTCACAATATTTATACTGCTATTATTAAAATTAGTGACACAATATCATCCAGGTAAATGTTATGATGTTGAGAAATTCTTACGTCTGGCTTGATATCACTACGAAATTAATGATATGAGCTAACGCTAAAAGATACTACAATAAATATATGGGTGGGGATGGATATGGAGATGAAAAAGTTGTCGTTATCCAGAACGAAGCACTGGCTCAGTGCTTCCATGAAATCTAAACAGAGTGTGTACCTCGTATTTCATTAGAACGTGTTATGGACAAAAACAGTGTTCGTCATGACTCTTAAAACATCGCTGTAAATAATGAAAGCTCCAGAGAATTTGGTGCATTAATACTTAAAATTAACTAAAATTTAATATTTAACTATACTTAAAATATTAAAAATTATTGTTTCATTTTATTGCAAAAAATATTATGTTTAATAAAATTTAGCAAGTATATCGTCGATTTAGATATATATCGCCGTTAGCCAAATTTGTAGCGGGCGCACTACTGTGTGCGGACAAAACCATTCATCTGCACTTACAATATTTAGCGTTTAAGTTGCTAAAATAAAATATAACTTTAAGTACATTGAAACTTAACATATTTTTCAGGAGAACTATGTATGTAATTATGTTTAGATTTTGACGTGATCAAGAATGTTCAAATTAGTTTTGAGGTCAAAATGCAGAAACGTAAAATTATTTTAAATGATTTTAAGTAATGACCACAAAGTTCTGAAATAGTAGTTTAACATAAATTACACAGAAATTCGTTACTGATCGCACGTGCTGGGAACACTTCGCCTACGCCTAAAGTTTTTACCCTGATTCTGGAAAGCTATGATAAAATTTTGCATCTGCATATTTCCAAGTTGGTGGCGTTCCGAAAACAATAAAGTTCGGACGTCGCATTGTAAAACGAGAGAACTTCGGGAATTTCTTACTAAGGTACAATAACATTATCAAGTTTACGGGATGCGAAAATTTCTTGGAAATTTTACATCTAGGTGTGTGGCGTGGCAAATTACATTCATGCTCAGACGAAATTCTAAATTGGCTGCAGTGTCGAGTATCAATTACACTTTAATACAAGTAATGAACTAGGTATTGATTGCATTAGAAAGTACAGTTTAAAATGCAGACACTGGTTTCACAAAGAAAGTCATTCCTATTCTTAAAGCAAGATTTATTGTTATGAATGTAAATTGTTGGATCAGACTGGTACTATCAATGTCTTTTTCTTAACTATGGTACATCACTGATATTTTATTCAAAGAGCTAAGCTTAAAGTAAACTGAATTGGCAGGGGAATTTCCCGAATATAAGGATAATGTTCGTATCCGTTTAGTTTGGGAAAACTTTTTCAGGATTTCGTTATTGAAGTACATACGACGAAGTGATGTTTGCGAATAGTTTCTGGGACACCAGATGTAATGCAAGTAACTAACACGTTACATGTAGTAAATGCACAGATAAGATCCCGCGCAAAAGTGTAGTAATTAAAAATTTTTTCTAGTGCATTCCGCATCATACTGTAGTAGCTCCGTCAGCGAAGTTTAACAACATTTTGCCAGTTAATAAAAATGGAGATCGCTGTTGCAGAGGTTTTCATTGTAATTACTATAATACGAGGGCAACCTGAAATGTTTCCGGAATCGGCAAGAGATGGAGCACGAAGGTTGCAGTGGATTCATTGGTCGGCAAGGGCAGCCTTTTTTATGGCACCTATCAAGCTTTCAGACGTCTACTTTCAATAGTTGTTGTTTAAAAGTGTGTCTTGTATAGCAAGTCAGGCGGTTTCACAAATATGGATAAAATCGGAAGTGATAATACACTTCTGGATGACTGGAAAAACGGCCACGGAAATTCGAAATATTTTGCTAGAAGTTCATGGCGGATGTATGCCATCATTTTCGACCATTAGCTTCTAGGTGAGCGAGCTCAAACGTGGCCGCACAAGCACAAGTGATGAACCACACGGACGCCCGAAAATCACTACGAACGATGAAATGCCGTGTTAGCCGATCGCCGATTGAAGCTGAATAAGATAGCGGGAACAATAGGAATCTCAGAAGAACGCGTTGGCAATACTCTACACGAAATGTTGAGTATGAGAAAGGTTTCGGCGCGATGGGTACCGCGTTTGCTCACGCCAGAGCAAAAACGAAATCAGGTGACCGTTTCGGAGGAGTGTCTGGCCAGGATCCAACACAATCCAAAGGATTTCTTCATGCGTTTCGTAATCGCTTGGATCCACCACAACATATCGGAGAACAAGGAACAGTCGAAGCACGGGCGAATCGGCTCCGGAGAAAGCAAAGACCGTTCCGTAGGCCGGAAAGGTTATGGCGACCATTTTTTGGGATTCCCAAGGTGTGATCGTCATCTACTATTCGCACAAAGGAAGAACGATCACGGGGCAATACTACAGTGATGTATTGATCAGATTCGGTGCAGTATTGAAGGAAAGATGGCCTCGTTTGCAGCGGAAAAGGGTGCTTTTCCACCACGACAATGCATCGACATATTCATCCTGCATCGTCGTGTCCTAATTGAATGAGTTGTGCTACGAATTAGTCTCTCATCCTTCATATTCACCGGATCTAGCCCCCAGCGACTTTTTCCTATTCCCAATCATGAAAAAATCACTGGGAGGAAAGAGATTTGACTTAAGTGAGGCCATCGCCGTAACAAATGACTATTTTGCAGACCTCGAAAAATCCTATTTTTCCGACGGCTTGAAGAGACTGGAGCACCGTTTGAAGAAGTGTACATCGAAAAATAAAAAACCATACCAATACCGTGTTTTCTTGTTGATTCTTGAAACATTTCAGCTCGCCCTCGTATTAAGAATTGATTTGCTTGGTGCTACACACTCCGTGAATATACAAATTAAATCTAACGCAAATTATTTCTTATCTGTAACCGCACTGTTTTTACTATTTGTATTTTTGATTGACCTTTTAATCCGTACACTGTTAAACTACTTTAGTGTCATCGCATTTTCGGTCCGGGAATTGTTCGGTAAATTTATTTACATGGTCATATAATTCTACAATGTAGTGTCAACTATTAATTGTTATCAATGCAAGAAAATTATCTGCATACATTAACATAAAAACTTACTGAAGCCATGACATTGAACAAAATACATGCGCCTGCTACTACATGTTTACTAGTAGCTTTTGAGAAATGGTTAAAATTTGAGCGCTCTAGTAATAACAAACGTATTTAAGAAAAAAGGCATAAGCCTTCAATACCCTCTAATAAATTTTTCTTTGAAATAAATAAGTCAAGTGCAAATTCCTTGCAAATTACAAAGATAGCATTCAACAACGTTTCATTTATCTCAGCCCGACTTATTTAGAAATACTTCCCTTTAAAGTAAAGTTTCTTGTATAGATCACTGATTTCATACAAATAGCTTGCATATATTGCAACTGTACGTCGTAATAGATTTCGAACTTATCCAACCGTAGTACAACGAATGCAGTATTCTACCTACCTCCATTTTATAATACAGGTATATACCTGTCCATATCAAACCTTTTAAATACGCGCCTTAGCGGTAGTTTATTTATAGGAAAGTAAAAAAAGCTGCTGGATTGGTATTTGCGTTCATACAATTCTTTTGTAGCTTTGACTACTGCGAAAATATATGCCCTTTTAAAAGATTTCCTGTTTACATTTTATAACTGGTCTTGAATGATATCAATATTGATCAGCAAAAAAAGAAAACTTTGAATAGTTAATTAGTAACAATTGGTTACAGTTTAGAAGTTTTGAGAAAACCAATTGGAAATCTTGGAAGAAACAGCTATATTATTGATGACCAGCATTCTGCACGACCAAAAGTGCCCAATAATATCAACGTTATCACTCACGTTTGTACGCTGTATACGTTACAGGTGGGGCTGCATGATTAAGAAGAAATGTGTTCAGAAGAATACTAGCGGGAGTCCTAACCGTACCTTGCCTTCAACAACAGCAAATGAGAATCCACAAACAAACAAAGTAGGGTACAAAGTGAAAAGGAAAAAGATGTTAGAACCTGAAAAACCATAATGTTTAAATTAAAAATACCATGGCAATCAGGGATACCCAGACTCTAATAATAAAATAGCGTTTTTCGCCCTCAGCGTAGCCTTCTACAGGTAATCATGGAGTAGCAATGCAAAAGCTACAAAGTTAGCTCCATTACCATGAACGGTATACAACCAAATGGAACTCAGTAGTCAACCTCTCAAAATTCATAGCTTAAGTATCTAGACTTTAAAATGGACACTAGCCTTTGGTACAGCGATACGATCCAAAAGAACGTTTGCAAAACACAAATAGGGAAACTTTAAAAGAGCGTCACGGACCATCTCAATTCGTTGGCGGCAATTCAGAGGGGATTAGAAGGCTCGTCCATAGATATGACAAATGCATCAATCATCACGGCGATTATGTGAAAAAGTAACCATGTTTGTACATAACGGGTGATAATAAATTCATTTTGTTATTTGCACTTGCATTGTTTCTTGTGAGCTAGGAGTGACTAGGAAGTTGAAAAAAGAACAGCTCTTGTATAACCACTATTGTCAATAATATGTGTATTAGGACAGTTTTTGTGATGCTTTCTCTGTCCCTTATAAATGTTGAGCGACATTTTAGACGCACCTCGGTATTAATAATAACAGATAGCCGATCTTAATGCCCTCTGTAATTGCCGAAAGCCGCAATTATGAAGGCATGGCTTATTATTATTACTATTACTAGATTAAATGAAAGTAAATGAATTAAATGAAAAGCTCAATTTCATTTGAAATTAAATTAATGTTCAATAAGATCAATTGTAAATTCTGCTCACAATGTTGAAGAAAATTGCAGACATAGTCAACACTTAAGGTGCTAGTTATAACAGATTCTGTTTAGGCATTTCTTCTAATTGTTAAATGAATTACTGCCGATATGTACATAATTTAAATAATCAAACTTCAATCTGATATGTACCCAATCCTTTCTAAAGTAGCCAAAGCATGAATTCTGTCAATAAAAGCACGTTTTACGTTAGCCTAATTTTTTGTTTATTATACCGGCAATGATTTTCTAATTCTTAGTTTAGCTTAAATCAACTGCTTCACTGAGAGTTATCATTCTTCATCCTTCCAAACTATAAAATTCTAACAAAATTTATGACTTCTTTATCCACGTTGGTCACGTAGTATTAGTCACAACACATTTTATGTACCTAATACTGGAAGTAGCCTTAAGTTTTTAATTGGATGGAAAAATTTATTATCCTCTCGACATATTGTAGGGCGAGTTATTGTTAAGTGGCCAAGTGTTAATAAAAGTTCAGTGAACCGTAGGGGCGATAAATTACGTGAGATTTTACTGTTAGAGTCAGGGGTTACATTCCAGTACAAAAACTTTCTACCTGTATTACCGTTAACGATTTTTATAATAACAATGAAATGAAGTATGGCTACTTTAAGTAAATCTTTGAATATTTTATATTTTTATATCAAAAGGAAAACAAGAATATTATACTGAATATATTGGAAAATTGGAATTTCAGCTTTAACCCTTCAATTTCGTATAATTAAAAGCTTATATTCAGTTTTTGGGCTTGTCCCCATCATCCTGTATTTAATTTATATAAATAGATATTTATATGTGCTACTTATTTGACTACTTATGCAAAGTCAAATAGATACCCAAAGTATTAAAGTTCTAATTTCCCTCTATTAAATATTTTGCCTTGAAGGCATTTGAAATCCTCAGATAGGGTTGCGGGGTTGTGTAAATGCCATCACACATTTAGATGAATTCCATCAGTAAAAGCGTAGTTTGGTAATGTAACGCATTTCGTGTATTTAGCAGGGAATTTATGAAACGTGCCTGATGTTAGCGAACTAATGAGGCATGAAACACCACCTAGATGGAGTTAGCAGTAAAACAAGCGTGCCACTACACAAATTCACTATTTATGAATGTTACAGATTGAATAAATATGCAGGAGGGTTGCTCGGATTAATACAAGAGCTTTCTGTTTATCTACAGGTATTAATTGGGACTGCAAAGAACAGTATTTGTTGCCACTCAGCCAGGCTATAGACGATGTGTTGCTATTCAGTGTACCCATCATAAAAGTAAATTATTGAAGTGTCTAACACTTGAATTAATAGACCATCGTCAAGAGTACCATGAATACAATTAGAAATTCGGTGTGGACCCGAAGAGCTTAAACATTACAAGAAGACCACAATTAAACTTAACAAGGAAGTAAACCATGTTCCTTTGCGTAGCTAAAGAAACTACGTCCTTCCAAAAGTCTTAAGAATTAACCTTCGGATGGATATAATAAGCGGACGATGGCAATAGACCATCTAGCGCTTCCACTAACAGACTATCGTCAAGAATATCACGAATTCAATTACAAAATAAACTAATAGCTACTGATTACTAAACGAAATTTCTACGACACCAATGATTGTTTCTCGTTCCTGGAATAGAAAAATTAAAATTCTTCATTTTTTCATTGTTAAAATGCTCTTAGTACAGAGTTCGTAAAAAGATATTACTGATGGATAATTAGAAACTTTCGTTTGATGTGTATGTACATACGTGCACCTGTCTGTAATTTAATGATGATTTTTAAACATTTTCTGTTTTAATGTACCAATTGGCCAATTTCTTCGGCGCAGCAAGTTTCAATTTGGTGCTTATCTATTATTGAATGGATGTTCTACTCTTGTTACACCTTTCTAAAGGATTATAAATATTCGTGAATGTTTTACTATAATTTATAGCGTTCTATCGGAAAAAAATCTATTTACGTTCTGTGATTTTATATATTATTTGTTCGCGTATTTCTTTTTGCATGCACAATTATTCTGTTAATTGTTATTATTTGATTTACACATGACCGGACGCAGTTACAATAAATTCAGTCAAACGCTGTTGTGGAATTGTGTATGTCCTTTGTGAGATAGTATGTATAATGACGTCATCGTAAGTGGATGGAAACGTCTTTTGTTGCTGGTGTTTGCTCTTTGTTGTTTGTGTTTGCTATTTTGCAATGACAGATATAAGAGAATAGTGTATTTGTAGGTCCTGTTAAAGGAATCATTTGAAAACCACACATTGGGTCAAAGAAAGACTTACTATCGGTATAAACGTTTCAGAAATGGTTGAATATCAGTTAACCACGATAAATGTTCTGGTTAACTAGTAACCGATATTACGCTACTATCAGTGCTCGTATACATGTGCCACCAGGTGTCATCACCATATGTCACCATATGATGGGAAGAACTGAACACGAGGACAGCAGCAAGGTTCGTGTTCGGCTGCATAAAGCAAATTGAAAGAATAACTTTGAACTAAACTATGTAGATTTTTCCTAGGATCACCACAATAACAAATTGGGTTTATGAGCGTGATACAGTCGCCAAAATCGAAGAGCGCCTTTGGTTAAAAGAACCAAACAAGTCAAGTAAAAAAGTTAGATCAAATCCTTATTGAACTGTTTTTTTTTTTGTGCGGATGGCATTATCGACAAACAATTCGTACCTGTGGATCAGTCAATTAATGCAAAGCTCTATCGCTGCGTCCTAAGGCGGCTAAGAGACGATATGAAAACCAAATGTCGAGAGAAACTGGGTTTCCTCTATAATAACGCGGGAGAACATACTTCTTCCATCGCATAGCACTTTTTACCGAAAAACAACACAGCTAGTGTACCTTATTCAGAATACTCACTCAATTTGTACCCTTGAGATTTTTTGAAATGGTCAGGGTTTGACGCGATAGAGGTAATTGAAGCTGACTCATAGACGGATCTGAAAAAACCAAGACTCACCTTTAATTCCGTTGGTGTCAGAGACGTTGAGATCGATATTTGGATCCCTTACGGTACTATTCTAAAAGTGACGCTGCTTGAGTTTTGCGATCTAATACGATTGATTACTGCTTAGCTGTGCGACTTTAAAATGTATGACAATATTGACGATCCTATCAAATTTAGGTACGCAGCATTATCCGCTTTCTAAACGCGCAAAACTTCCGACTCATCGAAATTTATAGACAAATAAGAGATTTACGGTAATGTGATGAACGAAGGGTCACTTCGGAAGTGGTGCATCATGTTTAATGGCGGACGGAAGAATGTCCACGATGAAGATCGTGCCCGCCCTCTGTGGTGACTGACGGATTCTAAGCTAGGACTGATTCAAAACTCCTACAAAATGGGACTGCTAAGCAGTGGAGTTATTCTCCTTCACGATAATTCACGTCTGAATGCAGCGACAGTGACACGGGACTTGCTTCAGCAGTTTCGTTAGGAAATTTTTCAACATCCGCAATACAGTCCGGACTTAGCCCTAAATAATTTTTACTTATTCCCCAAATAAAAAGATTTTTTGAGTGGATAAGGCTACGGAATTGATGTTGAATTTAAACAAACTGTTAATCAGTGGTGGGACGTGAGTATGCAGTACGCATAGAAAAGCTGATAAAACGGTACGACATATGCCTAAATTTAAACGATGACTACGTAGAAAAGTAGCTCGGATATCTAACTTTATGTAAAATACGGTTTCGTTTAATTATATCTAACAAAAGTTTCTGTAGAAAAGAACACTCATTACTTTCCGAATGGTTCTCGTATTATTATTATCTCTAAGTCGGGATTTCTTTGCAAAACATTATATACATTCTCCTTAACCCAAAATTGTCCTCAATATTGCATAAACTGTATATTATCGTATATAACGAACTTATTTGCATCATTTAATCTAATGTTTGTTCAAAGTATTCTATGGGGTTTATTAAAAGTTTGAAATTGATATTTATAAACTTGAGTTCCTCTTCTAGTGTCGAATTTTGTATTACACATTTAAAATTTGAAAGGACAGATTGGCATAAAATAAATTGAAATTGTCTGTGAAACAGGTTAAATAAGCTCCAACAACACAATATCATTGAGCGAATCACATTTAATTCACTCCATATATTGCATACTCCCAACGTATATGCCACGTCGGGCCATCTACTCAATGTATAAAATTTAATATAAAATAACATAAGGCATTCTTAATGAATAGCTTCAGCGAAATACAAATGTAGAATATTTTGTAGTTGCATTGTAGCCGAACAATGTTTGAAAGGAAAGACTTAGTTATATAGTTAATTTATCATAAGAAAAATGCATTTAGGTAAAAAGTAGTTCTACTCGGGGCCCGATCTAATTACTTAGCAGCTCCGGGGAAAAATAATATTTGCCGCCCTTTATAATTAGTTTGTACAGCTTTTAGTGGCTACCCGTCAATTTTGCTATCCCTCACTTTTGCAGCTCTGGGCATTTGCCCAGCTTTCCCACTGTAGATCGGACCCTGGGTTAGTGAAGCATGTAGAGTCTTACGTTTAAACAAAAAAATTAAGAAGCATGAAATAGATTTACAATCGTTTTTGATAGGTATCTTTTAATAGAAATCAATCGATATTAATATTTAAATAAAGAATTAGACGTTCCGCATACAAACCATCCCAAAAAGTTTCAAATAAAACATTAATGATCTAACTTTAGGTAAGTTACATTGCATATTATCTCCCATGGCTTCTATATAAGCTTAAGCAAGACTAGGCAATGAAATTCATTAAAGTTACGCACGTTATTTATTAAGAACTTCACGAAATTACTGTCTAATCCCTCTTTCCATCGAATATTACGTTTATGAAAGATATGTCTGATAGGATCAATCTCCGATCGTGATGAAATTATTTAGCGATCTAGAAGTGAGAAATATTGGACATATACTTTTATTAGTAATGGCATAGGATATATAAAATGGACAGGATTTTGATCTCATAAAACGACAAAGATTGACATAATACTTTTTGGGTACATTTTCGTAATTGCACTTACTGGCATTACACAATATAATATTTTAAAACAATTTGAACTTCAGAGAGACATATTTTCATTCCAACTTTCGAAGAACGGATTACTTTTATTTTTAGTTTACTATATTTTCGAGGACGATTTGAAGGTAGAGTGACTTTCAGCTTTTTCAACATAATCCCAATTCACTTAGCCTAGTAATTTTTCGAATTTTATAGCCCCGGAAAAAGTAAATTTTACGAAAATTAGCATTGATTTCGGTCATCAGGCGACATTTGTTCCGAATCTTTCTCCCCGAACCCATTTTTCAAGTTTACCAACGAGAAAATATCACTTGGAACCAAATCTGGTAAATATGGTGGATGAGATAGCAATTTGTATCTTACTTCTGCAAATTCAGCGGTTACAACGGCGGATGAATGGAAGAGCGTGTTATCTTGATGAAACAAGTTTTTCATTTGGGTAAATGCGATCGCTTTTTCTTCAGTTTTGGAACGTTACTCTGTCATCAAGTCACATATTTTCTAATATGAGGAAATTCACTTTAAGAGAGTGAAATAAGCTATCGAAAATTGAGATTTTCTTGTTTTCTCGATTCAACCCAAGAGCGGTGAAAGATAGAAGCGTAAAACCAGAGATGTAAGTGCTGTTAAATACAGCTTCTCATGGTATTGGTGAAATCATTCATGAGACAGACAATGTGGCAATATCTGCGCCGTAAGACTACTACAGTTATAACAAGTTAATATCATAAACCTGTAGTGTTGTTCATCGCGCATAAAAGAAATTACATCTAAAAACGCCTAGAAAACAGTAAAGATATAAATGCTGTTAAATGTGGCTTCGCATGGTATTGGTAAAATTATTTACGAGAAAGACAATGTGAAGACACAAAAAACGCTAACACATAAACACGTTTGCGGTTTTTCTTTCTTTTTGCTCAACACATTGCGAATTTCCTCTCTTGGCGTTTTTTATCTGTTCACATTGTCTGTATCGTGAATGATTTCACGAATACCATGAGAGGCTGTATTTAATAGCATTTATGTCTTTGGTGTTTTCTATGCATTTTGAGACGTGTTTTTAATAGAAAGGTGGTTTAATGGAAAAATCGTGTAATATTTTCAACCCTTATAAAATGTATGATTAACGTATACAAAGTAGTCATTTGTAGCAATAGGAAAAGTAAATTTAAGTAAAATTTATCTGGTCCCTAATTTTGCTATATGGGCTTTTCTAATACATATGATGCTCGTAAAGCAAGGAAAACTATACTTATAACTAAATATTTATTCAATGTCTATGTTATTTCACTTGAAGCTGTTGACGAGTCCTTTTATCAGGGATTTTACTTTTATTGAAATAAATTTAGAAGACGTTAATGAAACTAAATTAAATGAATGAAAAGTACATTAGATTAAAATAAGAAAACTAACAATATATCAACAAATTAAAAATATATCATTTACATCGGAAAGTGTTCCATAAAATACCTATCGCAATCCCTAGCTAGCTAATAAAATCTGTATTTTAAATTTTTAATTAATGAATGACTTTAGTAAGGGTGAAATCTACTTTCTGTACTCACACACGCACTTTGCTATTGTAGGATGGTATATTCCCTATCTTGGCGCTGACGACTGAGGGCCCAATGTTATATCGGAGTTGTTCTGCTGGATCAGCGGTGTTTCACCTGATATTCGGGTATTATAAATGTGGTGACAGGTTCACTACAACTTTATATAACTTTTGAGGTAATTTCCTGACAATAATATGCGAAATTTGCGTAAATACGGAGCTTACAAACTCCGTTGATGCTCAGAAATTTAATACCTACGCTATTCGTCAATTATTCCACGCGTCGAGACCCAATCACGCTCATAAACCGCTACTAGATCCGGATATTAGGCGACAAATGACTACAGCGTGGTCATCATGGCAACGAAAACATCTCCTGTGTGTTTTCAGGGATGGGGGTGCAGGCCCTGGATGTGATCTTTGCTAAGTGCCATGTAGATATGCGTGTGTGTTAAATATATTTGTACAAAATTTTACATTAACTATATTGACTTTTGTGATATAAACCTTTGATAGAATAATTTTCATTATTCTCGTCTCCTGTTGTTTAAGGGACCCCCTTTTTTTAAAAGAAAGGCAACTTTCTACATAATAGGGATGAAAGGGAATTTTGGGACATTGCAAAAAAACGCATAATACTTCGCAAGAAAACTGTAATTTTCAAATATGTTAAAATATTTAGTAGTTAAATATTATATTAAAGTCCTATCCGATCTTAGAGAGAATCCAACCTTGCATTCTCCGTAACAATACCATTAAATTAAAGGAAATGAAGGCAAATGAGCATAATGAAAGGTGAGTTTAGCAAATGCAATAAAAAAAATGACATGTTTTGGAAGAGAACAGAGGCCTGAAAAAATGCCATGTCAAATGAAATAATCCAATTTTTGGTAGTTTTCGCGATGATATGTAAGTAAATTATCTGTTTAGTACTTGCAACCAATTACGTTGATTCTTCTTTCGGTTAATATGGGAACATAAAAATAGAAAGAATAAAAAAACCTTGTTTTGTCTATTTATTTTGCGAACACACACGTATATTTCAGATATTACTACCAGCAAGACTAACAAAGTATGTTAATGGCAGCTTTGGTTGCTTCAATTTCCCGTCAAATAATATAAACTTTGCGATAAATTTTGTTTACGAAACCTACTGTTTTATTCTTGGAACAATGGGAATCTGAAGCATCGGTAGCGAAGCAAAATACAAAGAGTGCTTTAAAAAACAAAACATAAAAGACGTCTACCTTCACGATCTTTTATTGGAACACATTTAATAGAAACGGAACGGAGGTTGTTTCTAAAGATCGGAGCCCTTGTTCTACAAAATGCCTTCACGCGAGGAATCGTTCGTTAACAGTTGAACGACATTTTCGGAAAAAAGAAATATTAACGAAGTTATATTTCTACCGTTTATGGGTCGCTTAGCGGATGAAAAGTTTCATTACCTAACACGGTCAAGAGTGTAAACTAATTGTTCGCGATCGTCTTTTATCTCTTTATAAGATGCTTATTACTGTGAAAAAAAAACGCAATAAAAATGAGCGCTACTTTTTTATTGGATTATTTTATAGTTTTCTTTGTCTTTCTTTATTTATTCGACATTTAGTGGAAGCTTCTAAATTCTAGACATATAAGAACCATGTTTATGGGTCATAACACTGCAAATTGAAATTTTAAATTTTTACGAAAGTAAATATACAAGAATTGGTTTTTGTGTATGTGTTTTTAAATTATTTCCAAAAATAATAGAAACTTATGTTGGAAATTGGAAAATTTTCAATTCATTGATAATGATTGTTCCTCTGAAGATCAAAATAAAATTTAAAAGTGAAGGTAATAACTACATGCATTTAGCATTTCAATGATATAAAACGTTTGATTTTTCAACTACTTTTCCTGAATTAATCATTTTGATTCAGTCAACACTGATTCACGATTTACTTATTTTGTTTGATATTTCGGCTGAGGATGAGAGCACATCCGCTTTCAAAACACTCCCAAATAAGTAATTAATCTGTGGTGTAGAGTGCACTGAGATACTTGTGTTTATTATAGTCCTTGCAATTATGCAATTATGAATCTTTTTTTGTAAACTACGTTATGTTTTATATTCGTTTATTGTGTTTGTATAGAAATAAAGCCGTAACAAATTAACCACGACACCATGAAGAATTGATTCATTTTTATTGCAAACAGTATTTTATTGGAAACATAATTTCCATACTTAATTTTTTGGATTATCTTTTTCCCATTTTCCTTTATTTATTTTGAGGAGATATACGTAGTAGTATATGAGGTTTGCGGCAGAAATCAGAATAGGTAAACAATTTCTAATTTTTTCGTTTGTTGGATAAATTTTAAATACTGTTATTAATTGTTATAAACATTTTTAATTTAATTTTTTGGATATACTTTGCCGAAAGTACATTTTCTTAGAGTTAGCAAAATTATTATGTAGTACTGTTTGTCGCAAAATGTGTCCTCCCCTCTTGACGTGTAAATATCAATATCAGTTTATATATTGTGGGCTATGTACTTCGGGTATTCTCGGATGCGCGTTACCTACGCAAAAAATTAAAAAACTAAGAATAGTATAATTAAAGTAAACTAGAATCTAAATTTTATGGTTCTTTGGTTATCATTTCAGTTCAATTACGTTTACTTGTGTTTATCCTCTTATAAACACGTCAATTCTATTTTATCAGCAATGAATGTGGTAAAGTCAATTTAATATTACCACATTACTTACTTGTTCTTGATGCGGCAAATGTTGATAATGTATGTATATTAACAATAACGTAGCTCCTTGCGAGCCGAAGTACCTGCTTTATTACAACAAAAATACACACGCTATGTACTGCATTTAACTACTTGCCGTGCTGACACAGCTCTAAGTAACACCATCCTGCAAATAAAAAACACAATGAAAATAAATATACTGTTTAAAGTAGAAGCCGTTGTCTGCCCTTTTTTTAGTGAAAACTAACAAACCAATAATAAACACAATATCC
The DNA here is from genome assembly GCA_023509865.1 of Trypoxylus dichotomus. Classification (NCBI taxonomy): domain Eukaryota; kingdom Metazoa; phylum Arthropoda; class Insecta; order Coleoptera; family Scarabaeidae; genus Trypoxylus; species Trypoxylus dichotomus. The sequence continues at coordinate 36,252,605 of CM042074.1, read as the reverse complement.
AAATAAAAAAGCACTTCCCAAAAAATATATATGATTGATGTACAATATATAAATATTATGTAAAAGCCAATACATTATCAGGATTCAATACCGACGACATACTTAGCCAAGAAATCAATACAACTTCGGCGTTGCTATTTCTGATGTATGGATAGGCAAATTGTCCTGCACCAGATTGATAAGATTCTGTGTGAAGATTATATGAGGGGAAGACAGAAATACCTTTTCCAAAATATCTTTGTACTGTTATCCAGTTAACTGACCTATTATCCTAACAATTTCCATAGGAGCAACAGCAGACATCTGTCCCCAGAAGCCGCACTTATTTCAACCACTCCTTCTGGTTTTTTTGGATATTCAGGAGTTCATACTTCGCTATTATTTTGTAGAATCATTCGATGTGAAGGATATGTTTTCGTCTAAAAACGGCACACAATCCCAGCACCAATTTTCCTTTGTTCTAGCAAACTTAAGTCTTGTAATTGGATTTTTTGGTATTACGGATATCTTACTGGTTTTCTGCAGTATACGGCATTTTCATGGAACATATTTCTAGTTTGTGTTGTGCATTATAAATATAGTTGGTTTTAGATTTCCCCAGTTACGGTAACTGCCTTTTTAGCGCAGTATTCTTTTATTCTATCAACATTTTCTTCATTTAAAAGTGATTTTCATCTTGTCCTTGCTCTATTTTATATTTGCGTGTCTTCAATATTTAAGTTATATAAATTTCAAATTACTATAAATATGAATAAATGAACCGAACTAACCTGAATTGCGCCTCATTTTATGTCAGTCCTAATACCCTAAAATTACATATAAATTTCACATTCGATTTGCGTCAAAATCAACTCCGACTAACCAATTTATCGCCGAAATAATTGCTGTATTGAAATATATGTGTATGCATTCAAACATCTACACCTACTCACAATTTACATAAGGTACATAAAATATTCATAAAACATTAAACACAGATTTTTAATGAAATTCATGCTGCATGCTGGAGGTCATTAAAATTTTCGAGAGCAGTTTAGGTTTGGAACTAAGGAACTAATGGATTTTTTGAGCAATCCAGGTTCACTGTTTGATTTAATATACCAATCTCTACCAGCAATGATCATCTAATTGTTGATATATATTTTTATAATTACTACGATGAATTTTGAATTCCACATTAGAACGGGCTTAACTTTCACGGAAATTCCACTGTTATAAGCAATATTAATCGTCACAAGCAACAAAAAAATAATGTCGTATATACACACATGTATGCAATTTCGTGGTAGTTTCTAATTAACTTTTGAAGTACTTTCTAACAGAATAAACCAGAATCTGCAATTATAACATCTTCATCCTATCGTATTTGGTTTCCAAAGTACACTAAATTTTACTTAATTCATGTTTGTTATCGCTGTAAGAGATGCTTATTGTCCTATGAAGAGGCAAGCACTTTTCTGCATATTTAAAAATGTATAATTTTAAAACCGTCTAAATATGTAAACGCGGTAATGACAGTAAATTACGCAAAAGATCTAAATAGGATGATCTATTAAATTAAAAATATCAAAAATACTTCCTAAGTTCTATATATACTACCTTATATATAAACATATATAATAGCAAACGTTATGTTTTTAATGTTTTAAAGTAATTGAGCATACAGTATTAAATCCATTAATTCAACTATTTTTATTTTAATTTACATTTTAATTGCGAACAACCTTGTATGTTTTCGTAATAATGTTTTATGTAATATGAATTGTTTTAAACAAATGCAAATATCTGTACTATTTTAATCAATAATGTGTATTTTGACATATTTATTCTCTCTCATTAAACATGTTATTCCATACAAGGCAAATATATTTCCTAGAATTATACCACATCCATTAATAATTATTGTTGCATCAGACAATAATTCCAAAATAGAAATAATTATATCTTTGTCACGGAATAATCTAAATATGCATGTAACTGCAAGTACAAGGACCATTCGAAGAGCAAAAAACGGTTTGTTTTCGTACGTTACCGCGCACCTCCGGCGCTACTCCCGATCCACATAGAGTTGATTACTACTTATTGTTAGCTGTACGACTTCAAAATGTGTGACAAAATTGACGATCCCGCCAAGTGTTGGGTGCGCAGTATTATCCACTCTCTAAATGCACAAAAAGTCCGACCCATCGAAATTTATAGACAGATAGCGGAGGTTTGAGGGAGATGTTATGAACGAAGCGCCAGTTGCGAAGTTGTGTATCATATTTAGTCAAGTTTGTCAGGTGAGTTCCTCAAATTTTGTCAGAGGAATACAAAACCAAACAAATGGCAGCTGCATTGACATTTCTCAATCGCTATGGCAAGGATGGTGATGTAGTTTTGAATCATGTTGTCACTGGTGATAAGACTTTCACATTTCATATCAAAAACACAGCGCCAATCGATACAATGTCATTATCCGCAATCCCCAACGAAATCGAAAAAAGCAAAACAAATCTTGAGTGCCAGAAAGATTATGGCTATGGTATTTTGATATCGTAAAGGTGCGCTGATCATCGACTACACGCCTATAGATGAAATCATAAATGCAGTGGCCTACTATTAGACGCTTCAACGACTTCGCCGCGGTATTCAAAACAAGGAGCGCGGAATGCTTAGCAATCCTCCTTCACGAAATTGCATGTCCGTATGCAGCGGGAGTGCAACAGGACTTGCTTCAGCAGTTTCGGTGGGAAATTTTTCAACATCTGCCATACAGTCAGGACTTAACCCCAAGTGATTTTCACTTATTCCCCAAATTGAAAGATTTTTGGAGTGGACAGCGCTACAGAAGTGATGATGAACTTAAAGAAGTTGTAAATCGCGGCAGATGAGTATGCATAAGGCATAGAAAAGCTGATAAAACGGCAGGGGAGGTGCCTAAATTTAAACGGTGACTACGTAGAAAAGTAACTTGGGTATCTAATTTTATCTAAAATATAGTTTCGTTTAATAATATCTAATAAAAATTGCTATGGAAAGAACGTTCTTTACTTTCCGAATGGCCCACGTAGTAACTAACTTGAAGAGATGTACTACCAAAGGTAATGTAACCCATATAATACTCGACAGATGAGAAATTTCGAAATAGTTCATAGTTGTATTTACTTGTCCTCATTGTAACCTGCAAATTCGAAAACATTCGAACCTTGCTCCCTCACTCGCAGAAGGTAGTATTGGTTGTCAGTGGTCGACAGGCGGACAGACTTACGTTTTAGCTGATTCTACCTAAGAATCCTATATAAGATATGATCTCGTACATATAAAATTCCAAGATCCTTCCTAGTAACCTCAAAAAAACGTCGTTTTTGGTGTAAAATACAATCGACTTGTAATTTATAGTTCCAAACAAGATTCAAGAAATTTCTACATTTCAGTTAAATACTTCACCTTTCATCGATTATCTAAATTTATTTTATGTAACGAAAATGGAAATAAGGTGACATAATTAACGCCGAAGAAGTTTTAATAAATAATATATAGTTTTATATAAAAAAAGGATTTATGTATGTACAAAAACGAATTTTTTTAGCATATAGATGCACATACCGGGTGAAAAGCTGCCGTTGATTGCATTTTGGGCGACTGGACACAGTCGTCTCTACACTCTTACCTCGCAGTAATACGGAATGAAAGCTTCATTGAATCGATTCAAATTGAAAAGATCGATGTGAGGATAGGATTTTATAGTAATAGTTAAACAAGGATAGAGAATACCGTTAGACAGAGCATGACACACAATCACCCTGAAAAATAGCACGTGTATCTCTCAGCTTTGTTAACTTACAGATACCCTATTTCATCCTCCTCTTACTCACAATTATGACCACCGACACGTCAAAAGTGCGCTGGTATGTACTTCAACAGACGTACTTAGAGAATGACTGATTTAGTTATAATAAAGTACGTGCCGAATATTATAACCAAAGACGTGTGAAATGACTCAGACGCTGCACCACTGATATGTCAATCACTCCAATAGAATAGATGGCCAAGATGCTCGTATTTTATTTCTATGTATAGATGTGGACAAACTTACACATAGTGTGGTAACAAGTAGGCGATATACAGTGTCTCGCAGTGAAAATTTGGTAAGAAGGTGAAAATATTAGGAAAAGTAATTATTTGGGAAAAGTAAATTAGATACATTAACATAAACAAAACTAATTCGAACAGCTATTACGAATTCTAACCAGCGGTCACATATTCAACCCAGTACACAATTTTGATACTAATAGGGAAAGTCCCTAGATGCACCTGTACTTTGCCTTTCTATCTGTTACATCTGTCAAGTGCGATTTTATCACAAGCAGCTTATAATTTAGAGTAGTTCAACATGGACCGACAGACAAAGTTGAAATGGCGAGAATTAGTAATTTTTTACTATGAGAAGAATAAAAGTCAACGAAAAATTGCAAAATATTAAATAGAAGTGCATCCATGGTACAAGATATTATTGAATGATATAATCGCGAAAAGAGAGTGAAGAATAAATGTAAAATAAGTCCAAAAAAGTATTTAACGAACATGACGAACGGTAGATTATTAGACAATCTTGATATAATCCATTGTTAAGTGGTCTTAAGTTAACTCTGGAGGTGAAACGTGTTCTGGGAAATACCGTAAATGCAGAAACAGTTCGAAAAACTTTGGGGGCGTTCCAACTTGCACGGAGAAATGGCCAGGAAAAACCGTTTATAAGCCAGAAGGATAAAAGTCGCTTGCAGTTTACATTACAGGATCAAAATAAAGATTTGGACTTGTGGAAAACTGTTTTATTCTCCTATAAGAGTAAATTTAATCTTTTCGGCTGAGGTGCAAAGAGCAATGTGTGCGTAAAAAGGCAAAAGTCGTCGAATATTCAATGGGACCTAAAAAATGTTCTGTTACAAGAATAGATCACTATTTGGGCAGATTATACGTGTAAGTTAGTAGAATCTGAAAGATACTACAAATAATTATAAAAGCTAAAGAAAACCAAACTAAATATTAATTGTTTCGTTTTTAACTTTCAAAAATAATTAATTCATTATTATTGTAAGTCCATCATTTTCACTGTGATGTTGAATATGTAACCCGCTGTAATGTTATCGGATTAGAATTCGCAATACCTGTTCTAATTAGTTTTATTTTATTTTTGTAATGTATTTCAAGAATAATAGATATCATATATTTAATTTGCTTTTCCCAAATAATTATTTTACCTAACATTTTCAGCTTCTTACCAAATTATATACCACTGGATCATTTTCACTGTGAGTCACTGCAACTGCTTTTCGCATGCCTATGGAATATCAACTGTGGTGATGTAGCGTTTGAATGATATTTAAATTCGATACGTCCTTGTTTATAACATTTATTCTCGAACCGCTTTTTACATGGCTTTGGTTCGATATAAGCAAACGGATTTGTCGTCCGCAAAATAAAAGAAAGACGCCATTCATACAACGTCGCTATGCACGAACAGTAGAAAATAATTGAAATTTTAATTCGTTAGCGACACGATTATTTTTTTGATCTTCGAACAAACAAGGGAATGTTAGACTTCGGTATTAGTTGTAAGCTTTTGCACAGTGATACGCAATATTATACGGGTTTGAAAAGAATTTTAATCCAAGAGTCAAACAAGCTCCTACTTTGTTCCGGACTGATCCGATGTTCGAGCGATATATCCGAACATAGGAGGGAAACTCTCGCTTCAGAGCTTCAGGATATATTGATCTATTGTGCGTGGATGTTGGCAGTGATGGGGCGTACTTTCTTGTCATGTCGTCGCTTAGCATAAACGCTTTGAACGTTACGTATCAAAGATTATGTTAAAACTATACTCGGAGATGTGCTATTGGAATGTTAAGGCTTTTGAGTACGGAAAATCTTTAGTTGTATTAACCATACTAATTGCAATTAATATATACTACCGCTCACAAGTTTGATCGCATTCTAGTAACATACATACTATAATAGTGTTTCTTCAAAGTAACCCCCTTCTGTTTTAATCATTGCCTGACAGATGCGTGGCATCTTTGGAACTAATCTCTCCAAATGCGATATGTTTATAACATTCAACACTTCCTATAAAGCATTACAATATTTTTTCTGAACCTAACGATCCAGGTGACCCCACAAGAGTTCAATAGGGTTGCAATCAGGGCTCTGCGGTGGCCACTTCATTAAGGCTGGGACTCCTTTGGGAGACTTGTCCTGAAAATAAGTTTTAACCACATTTACTGTGTGTCTAGAGTCTTCACCTATCGCATAGTTTTTCAGGATTTTCAAATACACATCTTTTGTCATTCTTTCGTCTATTTTAACTAATTTTTGTATACCAGGATGTTTTTGCTTCCATGTCTGACTGTTTTTGAAATATACTCGTTTAACATTCTTTCTCCAGGGCGGAGACCAACAAGCGTGCCTCATTTACTTTACGAGTAATTCGAATTTCGATTCGTCTGTCCACATTTTTTAAATCATTTAAATTACAGTTTTCTTGTGAGCACTAAGCTTTTCTGTAGTTTATACTTTTTCGTTTGTGTACATAACTTAACCGTGATTTTCTTTCTGCTATATGACTGTTCAGACCGGCTTTTATTAGTCTCTGTTCTATTGTCGACTCACTTACTGGCTAACGGCGTTGTAAATTGAAATCTGTCTTAATTTGCGGTGCGGTAAGGAAGTGATTTCTTCCTAACGCAATCCAATAAATGTGCAGCATATTATATGGCAGGTGAATGACAAATTCAGTTTCATAATTCGTAACGTATTCATCCCCAATTTCCTACCATTAATGTATTATTGTTTTATTGTCATCATAAAATTTAAAACAGGAATACATTTTTTTCGTATTTGAATGAATTTTGAAAATAAGTCTATTGTTATGAATATATACTATCAACATTGGATTACAAATTTCCATTCTAAGGACACCGGTATGAATTTCCTTAAATATTTTTAAAATAGTTCTAAGTCTAACACAATATATTAAATGCGATCAAACTTATGAACGGTAGTGTAAGTGTCTTGGTCTGTGTTCTAGCTGAAATATTTTCTAGTTGTACCTTTGTCTGCTCATGTCATAGATATCACTATTTCTTTATAAAAATAAACTGTATATATATATATATATATATATATATACGTTGTGACGGATGTTTTTACGGTCACCGTATGTGGAATAATATTCCCGAGTTTTTGGCAGCGTATGTTATTGGTCCCGAAAAGGACCGTTTCGACTAGCTCAACGTTTCGACAAGATCTCACTCATCTTCTTCTGAACGCTCTCGTTCGGCTCCGATCGCTAGCCGAACGAGAGCAACAGCAAACGCGACCAGAAACCCGGGAATCTTATCCATATATATATACATTTATATACATATATATATATATATATAAAATAATATATAAATAATATATATAAACATATATATATATATAAATTATGTACAACCGTAAAATGTAAATGGTGTTCTAATTTCATGTCGGAAAAGAGTGTCTGCACGTATAATTTACACCGCCTCCACCGTTTCTTTAGTCTTTGTATTTCTTTTAACCTTCTTGGCAGAAAAAGTGTAGCGTAACGTACATGTATATCTTCCCTGTTACCAGCAAAATAGGTCATCGACCGCTTTGTAGATAATTTAGTTGTCTATTTAGGTCAGTGCGTAAAGATAAAATGAATTTTGCAATTGCTTTATCGAGAAACTGTGTTGTGGGGAAGTGTTCGCATTCCACTTAAGAATTAATTTAATTTTCAGGAAAAATATCTCTAAAATTTCCAGAGTTAAAAACTACACCTATTAATCTATGTTTTGTAAGTTTCTGCTTTTCTACATTTAATGCTGATGCCTTTATAGAAGTAACAAAACGTATGTTATGTGTGATTTGGCTTTAAACATTGGTCAGAAAAGAATTATGATATTTGAGGTGAAGTTGCCTACTTTTTGCTTAGTATTATTCAAATAATTGTATCACCGACAATTTTAGCATTCTTTCGTTGTGAAATTGGAGTATAAATGATACAAAACATAACACAACACAGACATTACCTGTTAGCACAGAAACAAATGCAACAAATGAAACATCAAGTCGTCTTGTCATTCTCAATTATCACGGTGAGGCTTGATATTGTGCTTCTTGAATGTTACTATAAAGCCACATATCACACCGTGGTATATGTAATCTAGTAAGATCCATAAGATGTTTGAACTTTTGTGGTTTAAAAATACATTTTAGTGTATAAAATTTCGTGGACAAGGAAGGGTTTCACACTTTTTCAGAATTTAGAAACATTCCAACAGCTTCACTACGTAAGATATTGGACATTTCTTAGAAGTCATATTTAAATAGTCTGTACTCTTAATGTTTGTTGACCACCATTTTACGAAAGTTGAAGAAGTGATCTTTCAAATTTATGACCATATCCTGACTAACATTTATGATTTTAAGCTTTTTCCCTACTGCATGGATGATTTTATAATAACTTTCAGCCAAATAAATCAAAATCTCGTATGCTTTCTCTTCAACTTCCATCGCACTAAAGCTTCTGTTGTAGGGCAAAAAGCTCTGTCCAGGTTCAAGAAATCGAAATTTTTCAAGTTGCGTAATGGTGAATATATATGTATATATATCTAATATACGAGGGCGACTTGAAATGTTTCCGGAATCGACAAGAGATTGCGCACGAAGGTTAAAGTGGATTCATTGGTCGGCAAGGGCAGTCTCTTCTATGGCAACTGTCAAAATTTCAGACGTCTACTGTCAATAGCTATTGTTTAAGAGTGTGTTTTGTGTAGCAAGTCAGGCGGTTTCGCAAAAATGGATAAAATCGAATTTCGTGCAGTGATAAAACACTTCTGGATGGCTGGAAAAACGGCCACGGAAGAGGTTCATGGCGGATGTACTCCATCACTTTCGATCGTCAGCTTCTCTGTGAATGAGTTCAAGCGTGGCCACACAAGCACAAGCGACGGACCATATATAGCAGAGACAAGAGTCACCTTAGAAGAACTCGTTGGCCATATCCTACACGAAATTTTGGATATGAAAAAGCTTTTAGCGCGATGGGTACCGCGGCGTTTGCTCACATGAAGCAAAAACGAAATCGGGTGACCGTTTCGGAAGAGTGTCTCGCCAGAATCTAACGCAATCCACGGGATTTCTTCATGTGTTTCGTAACCGTGCATGAAACTTGGATCCACCACTGCATGGCCAAGGAACAGTTGAAGCAGTGGACTTTTCCGGGCTAATCGGCTCCGAAGAAAGCAAAGACCGTTCCATCGGACGGAAAAGTCATGGCGCCTATTTTGTTGGGATTGCCAAGGTGTGATTCCTCATCGACTATCTACAGAACGGACGGACGATCACGGGACAATACTACAGCGATTTATTGACTCGATTGGATGCAGTATTGAAAGAGAAACGGATACGTTTGCAGCGGAAAAAGTGCTTTTCCACCACGACAATACACCGGCTCACTCATCCCGCATTGTCGTGTCCAAATTGAATGAGTTGCGGCACGAATTAGACTCATATCCTCCATATTCACCGGATCTAGCCCTCAGCGACTTTTTCGGAACCTGATGAGTTAATACACTGCCAATAACCATTAAAAACAATGCGTATATCTATCACTACGGATATCCCATTAAGATAAAATACAAGAACTGAAAGGCAAATCCGGTTCAAAAGTTATTCTATAACAATATTATGAAGCAATAGTGTGCACTTGCGCTCGCTACGAAGTTAATTACCTGTACTGCGCAGGAAAAAAGTATCTACAAGACATATTTTACTATTGCATGGTAAAATATGTGTGGCATCTTCGAGTGTTAGTATATCTAAGGAATACTGCGCCGAAAGTACATTCTTCTTGGATCAGGAAATAGAGAAACTAATGGAAACCTATCGCTTTTGCTCTGGGTGCTCGCTTACCAGTATAATAATATAAACACACAAAACGAAGAGACGGGATATATTTGGGAAGTGTTTTAAGTGAGCTTCTACATGATTAGCGTAAAGTAACTAATGTTCTGCAGTATAAATATACTACTCTTTCCATAGCGTTGAGAACGTTAAAATGCTGTCTCCTATTTAAAATAAGCAAGTTGATACAGTCTTACGGTATAATCAGAAGTGAAGAACATTTTCCGCACACTTCCATACATGTCAGTACAAACTACGTATATGCCAAGCAAGATGTAATATCGGAAACATTGATATCTTCACCTTCAGCATAGCATTCGAATACCGAGTTGTTCTCTTTTTAACGCTCTTAGATGTTTTTCCTTTCAGGTTATTGCAGTGGAACATCTTAGCGTGCCAGATACGACACAACGGTAAAGCTCTACACAAGTATTTGCTATTGTACGACCAACTCACGTTTACCCTGCAAACATTTGCTAAGTGTTGGATTATATGGATCTGCAACTGGTGTAAATCACACTTCCGCTTACATGGTTTGATATAGTATTTGTTTTACTATAATAAGAAGACCTTCAGTTAAAATACATTTCTGAATAAGATAAAAGTATTGACTTTTTTTAATAAATTGATAATTGCTCAATTTACGACGCAGAATGGTTTAAATTTGATGCAGCGGGTAAACGTAATTTATAGCGGATATATAAAAAAGTAGCTTAGGCCAGGGTTGATTTCTTGAGGTAAAATCCAATTTTTTATCTTATTATTTTCAAGATTTTCGTAAAAAATAGTTTAAAATTTCAATAAAGAGTTCACGCACTTCCAATAAAATTTTGTATGTACAATCTAAAGGTGAATTACAACGTTTAATGTCTTTTTTGAGTAGTGCTGCTATCGCTTACACAGATCCGGTTAAGTTGCATGAATTTTGCTTTACCATTACATGGGCTGCTAGTTGTTGAAAAGAAAAATACCAAATTTCAGCTAAGTACGTTTTATTGATATTTTTCCACACAGAGCTTGTATATAGGTTCCCATATATTCCCACATCTCCCTTTTTAAGGTCCAGTATCTTAATTTAATGGTAGTATGTTTCGAATTTCTTTTCTTTCTCTTCTATATTGTTATTATTATGTCATATATCGTTATTATGCATTTATCTTAAAAACTGAAAAAGAAGAGTATTTTATAAAACTAAGGAAAACCGAGAATTGAATATCAGAGAAAAGATACAGTAGCACAAATACTATAACAAAGAATATTATATTTGGTGAAATATAATATATTTCTTTGTTTTCTCATTCTAGAGTGCCGTGAACACGAAAAATATGAATGCGATGTATTCTTGTTTGCTTAGCTACTATGACAGTTTTTTTCAAGAAACTCGATTTTCTTCTTTGCGATGTAGCTAATTCGTATTATATATAATAAAAACAAATTTTTAATGGTTCCAGTGATACCAAACAATTTATATTAGTATTTTTATTTTAAACAAATTTAAGAAACTATTGTCAGCCAACTTTACATATGTAACTTGGTAGCACGATATTATTTACATGAAAAGAATGACTAAAACATAATTGCTATCCAATTGCATTAACTCTTGACGTGATATTGTTGACGATGGATGATAATTAGAGTTGTTGCTTGAGCTATTTTTATCGTTTATGGAGCTCACATTGTCCGAAGTTTCGGCAAGGTGTCTACTGTCGTCTTCGAGGTAGACCCGATAAGAACTGTTGTTTGCTAGATTTATCATTCATTCAATGCTTACTTTTTTTAATGAAAGTGTCTCATGTGAGGATTCAACTCGATTTGTTGAACTGAAGACGACAGTAGACACATTGCTGAAACGTTGGACTATGTAACTTATACAAACGATGAAAGTAGCTCAAACAACTCTAACTAACTACCAAAGAATTATTCACATAACATATACAACAATACGTTGGAATAATAGTTTTAAATTAGTATTTAAAAAATGGTCTGGTGAATATAGTGTGGCAACTAATTTTTAATAATTGGGTTCAATAAATTACCTCGAGGTGAAAAATTACCAAGTTGAAAGGAGTTATGAAGAGGAATTTTATAAATTGACATATAAAAGAAGAAAATTTGCAGTCACAATCTAAAATTAATTTTATATACACACAAAGGAGATATTACTAAACTATAAATCATTGCAAACTTTATATAATGTTGGTTCAAATTATTTCTTTGTAAATGTTTATATAATAATTCTTTCAATTAGCTATTAATAATGTAATAATATTATAGTCAGGTTTTAAGACGGGAATAATATTCTCCTCCTAAATAAACAATTATATTGCTCTTGTAGCATCGGGGTTCCTACATGAAAACCTCTAACAATCCTTCACTAACCAAAATATATATTCGTTTTTAGTTTATTTAGTCCGATAAAATTAGAAATTGAATTTCTAATTATTTGACAAATTACGACGTCGGTACTTTATGTTTTCTTTTGCTACTCCCAATCTGATTGGATTTGCTTTCACCGAGCTTCCAAATTTCAAACGTCTTATGGTCAAGATGTGGTTATAGAACGAATTTATGGATTTGTAGATCGACCATTACTTTCACGTGTATGCGGCCTTTCTTGTTTCCTTCTTACTTAATTTATTTCTTAACCAAAAATTACTATCAATATTACTACCCATATCCAAGGTAACTGGATGCATGCATGACATCATGATTCAATATGGTCGGCGTTTCCTTGTTTCCCAAGGTTATTTGGATGCCAGAACAATCTTGATAATTGGATTCAATGGCAACTGTGATATTTTATACGCTCGAAGTTATACAGAAACTTTTTTTCGTGCTCGCCGTACAGAGTTCTTTTCCGCAAAAATTGATGCGATTCTGTCACTAAACAAAGATAAATGTCTGCTTCTAGAAGAATTTCGCATTGCTACATTTCATAAAACTTGCAAGCTCAACAAAACCAAAGACACGAATAAACTCGTCGACAGATAACGTGTAAAATAAATGAAGAAAAAACGAACACAAATGGTAAAAGAGAACGATAAATTTAACAAAATCTACGCATATATATATATATGTATATGTCCCCTGATGAGTTTTATATTTGATTCCCTTCTTAATGTTGAAACACTGACACTTTTGTTCATTAAAACATAATCTGGTTTCGTCCGAGCGAGGCCGTGTACTTGTCTTCGTTGCATCTGTGTTGGGGTATAAGTTCTAATTTCAGTTAGATATTGGATATTTTATTCTTTACTACGCCAATTCGTAGAAATTCCCTTCCTAGCAGCTTCCAATTTAATAATACTTCTCCTCCATGTATTTTCTTTGTTTTCGAAGACCCTAATTGTCACTAAGGTTAGAGTTATTGGAAATTAGAGCTTCGAAATGAAGTATGTGGCAAATTTCCAATTCTACTTAAGTTCTATATTTTGTCGAACAGACAGGTTAGCAATCCAATATCATCAATAGTTCTGTACTACAACATTTATATTTAAATTAATATTAGTATTAATTTGAAACTCTCGTTGGTGTTACTACAGTTAAAATTGCGATTTTCTTGTATTTTATCAACGTTTTAAATTTCTGAAGAAGTATCGTTCTCGATAGGATTTGAACCCATGACTTCTCCGATACCGGTGAAACGTTCTGACCAACCAGACTAGATAGGGACTGAATGTAACTTCAAATCACTTTTAATACCTAGATGTTGCAATGTCTGCAGATATATTGCAGTATCTCAGTAGACATTGATATAGACACAATATTATTGAAGCCAAGTACTTATTAAGGAGAGTATAAATTTAAAACGTCGGTAAAATGCAAGAAAACCGTAACTTTAACCTTTACGTTTATTTTCTTTGGTGTAATAGCCTTCCTTTGATATGTTACTATATTGTAATAAGTATGTACTGTGCCATATGTAGTTTTGATATTATTATCTCCATAAGATTTTTACCGGACCTTTTTTATAATAATTAGTTAGTAGCAATAAATAAGCTCATGCAATTTAAAATATGCATAAAAATGGTAGCGACAAAATAAGAATTAATTACATATGTATGTTGAAGGATAACTATGCTAAAATTATTACTTCATGGTTATAATACATCTAAGGTGAGTTTAACAAGGATTGTTAAGAAACAGAACTAATGTTTCAATTGAACCGAAATTTTATTTTTCCACGTTACTGAGTCATAGGACATACTGCCTATACGCGAATATAGAAATGTTGAAAAATATTCCGTAATTGTGACTTTTTTCTTCTAACTGAACAATATTACGTACAAATTTACTTGTGCATGTACTTCCAAAATTGTTTTTTATACCTAATCTAATATTTTGCGCGGCCAATGAATTAACTGAAATATACTTACAAGGTGAAGACAGTCTGGAAATTTCAACTTGGCAACGTATTTGCTGTGGTAGTATTACTTCTTAGGTGATTACATATTCAACTGTCCGATGTTACTATTTGGCTAATTTTAAGAAAATTTGATTTAAAGATTTCAACAATTCAGATTAACCAAGTGAATTTTTCATTGGCAATGTTTCCTCGCTTCAAATACAATATCCACGTTTCGATCCCATGGATGAATATGTGGATCCTAGAAGATCCTCGTTACTAAAGAAGATTCTGTCCGCGTTAAGTGCGTTTGTTATCTCCGAATTAATGACATAATCATCCAAAGTCCGCTTTCTTTGTTTCCTTTAAACTTTGAAATGAAAATCTTTGCAAATATTACATATTTTTGGATTTTCAATGCTGCTAAATACTATTTATGGTATTGGTGGCCATTGACAACGTTGCTTGAATTATAGGTTAGTTTCGTGTTTCTTGTAATTTCGTTAGTTTATCATGTTTATTTTTTATTTCCCGTTTCTATTTCATTTCATCCTATTTCATTACATATTTACGATTAACACTGCACATTTCAGAGCTACAGCGTTTTTTTTTCTGATTTCCAGGTTAGTAATGTTAATTTTAATAATGCTGTTATTTGTGTTAGATATATTTTTAAATATATTACAAGCATGCCTAAGAGAAAATTCGGCGAGAGCAAAACGGGGGTAAAAAGATACATACATTTTCCGCTGGCCAGGTTATAATTCGTGTTATATCTAGCAGTGACAGGAAAAAGTGAGAGAATAATTCGACAAATTAAACAGACGCTTTGTGATAAGGAAAATGTAATGAATCGGTGGATATTCAGAGCAAACTCCATTTTGGTAGATTACGCAGACAGATATAAAAATATCAACTTTTTGTGTGAATATTTACTATATCATTGTTCTTCTGTTATAGATATGTACTTCGCAATAAAATTCATTCATTATATGCAGTTGATAAGATAATGCCAATTCTAAATATTCTACATCTATTCATGGTAAATGAAACCAAATTCAAAAGTTAGAAAAGAAAAAGTGAAAGTTCTTCTTATTCTATACAATTGATGAACATACCATACCATCCATGTATGTTAAAATGCGAACTGCTAGAAATCGTTAGGAAGTACAAACTAATACCACAATATATATGTAATTGGGCTCTTATATTATCTTGAGCTAATTATAATTGAAATCCAAGGGTCCTGGTGTATTTTGCCTTTCTTCATACTACTGTAACTTGAATTCCATAGTGCTAATTCGGAGTATATTCCCTATAAGTCTAGAAATATTACTGTTAAAGTTACTTATGGTTCGACGAATAATAATTGCTTATTTAATAGGTTTTAAGGTATAGAATACGCTGTTTATAAATACTTTGAATTGCGTCACCAGACGTTCAGATATTGTGGGTGTTATCTCAGGTAGCTATTTTCACATCGGTTAATTTAATGGATATTGTTTCGTCAAATGAACGGAGATGATTGTAAACATAATGAACTCGCATTTACTAGATCAATATACCAACTTTTAAAATGAGTTAAGATTTGAAATTACTTTTGTCACATATACCTTCAACCGGTTAAATTTATTAAAATTTTAGAGAATACAGTTAGTTAATATACATTTTAAGCGGGTTTAATTTCAATCAAGTCAAATATTTATATTGCTTATAACTTCGAAATATTCCTTCAATAAAACTCCTTAATTTTTTTTAATGATAACTTTAGATACCCCAAAATACGCAATGTGAATGTCACTGATTTTTTTCTTCTCTTTCCTGAAATACAAGATTTCTATTTTTTCTAATCTGTATATACAATTTCACAATTCGTTGCGTTTGATATTGATAACATTTATGAAATGAATTTTAATATTTCACATCAATATGCTACATATTTTATCACATTTATTACCACGTATTTGCAATTTAATCTCACATTATTTTTCTCCATATTTATAATTTCAAAACAATATAAATTTAAACGTAAATTACAACGATACTAAAACAATAGCAATATACATACAATAAAGCAAATTCTTCATGTCCATTCGTACGTGATCCTCCCCGGGCATTTATCATTCTCTTCTATATTTTACATCGATAAACGTCCAGCATTTTTTTTTATGTAATGTTCTTTCACATTCCCTATTCCTTTAATTTCGTATTGAAGTCCGTTCCGCAAATTTTTTGGTCCATCATTTTTTATTCTATTCACAGAATTGTTATTACTTGTCTGAAAATTAGCAAGTATCGACTAAGATGCAATTAAAAGAATACTACTCCGTAATGCAACGCAGAAACAATCGAAACATTGTTACTTTAAAATAAACCTTTTCCATGTTTTTAAATATTTTGAAAGATGATTATTTACTTGTGATATAATGATTTTAACAATGTACTAGAAAGTCTTACAACGAATAATAAAAAAGGTATATATTAATTTATGACAAGGTTGTGCCTTCGCCATGTAAAAATCATAGTAGGTTTCTTGTACTGGAACAAAACAATGGTATATTCCCCAGAAATTTAGAAAATAAACTTAATAGATGTTTTCAATGGGTGTAATTTTCAGAAATATTTCATAATGTAAAATGTTAGATCTCAGGTACTATTCTACTAGATGTATCACTATAGATAATCTAAATATCATTTAGAATTTTAATGCATTTTAGATACAGTTCTAGTTTTAAAGAGAAAAATTCAAGGTGCCCTCGATTAAATCTGAAATGATAATATGAATTATTTCATCCTGAATATTATAGCTTCCCTAAGTTGTTCCTCTTAATCATTAATTAGATGATGTCGCCATCATAGGCATAGAATAAACCCATATCTTTCTAAAATTTGCCAGAACAATATCTTTTATTCAGTATTAGGAATTCAAACCAGTTTTAATATTGTTATTAATAAAATGGTTATTTATAACTCTAAGCTAGTACCCTATACAGAGTGTTCAGAAAGTCTAGTCCAAACGCGGATATACTCAATTAAAGAGAATATTTTTTTCAGTAAGTATCGTCATCTAAATATCTGGAAACGTTTTTCAGTAAAAAGTGTTTTTAACAACTAAATGTGCAAGCATCTTTATTATGAACGATTGCGACATTTTTAAGCTGTGGAGCATTTCTGTTTTTATTAAGGGTAGCGGTTCTAATTCTTCTTTTCTTTAAGAGACAACTACGAGCATATTATTTTCTTACGACACCCCAATATTTTTTTTGTTTTCTATGTATTTGTAATTCTCGTGTTGCACGCAGGGTTTTGAAACGTGACCTAATATGAAGACCAACGTATATCACCATCGATGTCGCTAACTATTGTCTTGCACTTAGATTTCATTATTTTCATTGTAGAAAATGCAGATTCGCACAAATACGTCATAAATAGAAGTAAAACATACAAAGTCTTGCTTGTAATGATGGGATAACTTCTTCGTTAGTTTAAAGATATACAAAACAAAGTTGAATCCCTTTCAATGGATCTCGCCCTAAAAGATACAATTGGAATGGAGATAGATTAATTCGTCTTTTTCCTTAATTGTTAATCCAATGGCATTTTGCAGATAAAGCTTTCCCGCCTATCTGAAAGGACACGTGGTTTACTGGACTAGCTGTAGTATTTCATTAGGTTCTCTTTAAGGTTTTCCAAGTCATCTTTTCCCATTTTCCCTACTTTTTTCTTGAATGCAGATCCAAAACTAGTAAAATCTTTATTTTTTATTACTAGTTCGCATTCCACATAATACTGCTTATTTTTTTTTGAGAATTCACGATTTTCGGGTTTGAGAAACAAGTTTATTTCGTGAAGAAGGTTTAAAATCCTGTTTAAAATATTACTTCTTGAGAGCCACCAAATTTCAAGATGCAACATGAACTCTTCTGACCCGAAACCATTTCTTGGCAGGAAACGGGGTTTTACCGGACGTAATTTTATGTAATTAACTATTGCGGCAACACTTGACATTGATTAACAACATTCCCATATCAATTGCTTTTCTTCGAAATATGTATTGACCAAAAAAATGTGTGTGCTGTTGACGTAACAAGTTACTTGTAAAATAGAAACTGTTCAGCTATTCCAGCTACATCCACATAACGAACGAGTCATGAATTGAGCATTACCACTTGCATTGGTTGCTTCATCTAATAATATCTGCAGACATTTTGTTAATTCTTTGGTTAACTATTTGACATCTTTTTAATTTGTTTGACGGGTTCGACACCAGACATAACTTTGTTGCAAATTTGCTTGCATGCAGATAAAACAAGTTTTTCCCCAAATGTTATGCGCAATTCTTATTATTCGCAATCAATTCTGCCAGTTTGTAGGAAACAATAGAACTTTTGGTGGTTATTCTTAGCTGCTTCTCTATATTGATAGCAAATATTTCTTGCTTAGACGAAAGTGGCCGAAAGTATGCGGACGATTTCTGGACAACATGCTGATGGACTTTGTACCAAATACCTTTTGACTTTATTTGGTAACATCGACTGACTCACCAAAGTTGTACCGCATACTACACATTTCGGCAGAGGACAATTTTCATATCCAATCCAAGTGAGACCAAAGCTTAAACACACGTTGATAATAGCGATAATAGCCGTTGACGCTGCTTCGAGATGTTCTAAATCTAAAAGATCACCTTGGTGATGGTAATCGAACATTCCAGACTCAGGTGGAATTTTCTAATTTGTTATGCGTAGTAACAACTACAATGCAGTTAGCTACAACAGTTTAAGCCCATACGTTGTTAAAACAATAAATTAAATTATATCGCATTTTTTTTTAAAATACACACGATTTTCTGTTAAAAATACTACAATATGGACTTCTTTGAAGTACGTTATGCAATTGGTTTCTTGTTAATTATATCCTAGCTAGCTGGAATAAGCACTACCCCTTTACTAATGGAGTATGCCACATAATTTGAATCTGCTCCTGTGTTGAGCTTATTTTTTTTACATCAAAATATTTTACACCAATCAATTGCCTTGTAGTTCTTACTTAAGTAACCAGTAATGCGCCATGCATGGTGTTTAGTTACTGTGAACTCCAAAAATACTTGACATTCCCTTCACCTCCAAAGTGAAATTTAGTTAATAAAAATTTCAGATTTTGGAAAGCCAACAAAACTGATTTTCCTGACATTGTGAAGTTTTGTATTAATCTCTACAAATAAGCAACATAAGTCATTAAACACCGTAGTAGTTTAAGTTAAAATTTTCTCAGTTATTGTCATTATATGTTAGGTTCTAGTTGAAAGAGAACTAATGTTCTTCTCAGGAAGTTGATTAAATAATATATGTATTAGAGAAACTTTGAGGAGACCTTAGACACATTTGCAACAAAGACTACGTGTAAATCAAAACTTGTAAAACGGAGTTACTAAGGTTCAAAATGCAAAATGCCTTAAGCCGAAAACATATGCCGGCAATACACTTCAATCTGATTTTATATATTTTCTGAAAATAAAGCAACTAAAGCCATAACAGTACACTTCACTTCATATTTTTCGCTTCGCTGACAGTTCGATTTCTCATTACGAACTCAATTTTCAGGCGTTAAAGTGTCAAAAACATTATACCACAAAACTACAAGCTAGTAATATCCTTCTGCTTGAAAGCACGAGACTACCTCCGTAAATATTACTTTGGCATCTCGAACACATTCTAAGCGGTTTCATTGATCTAACCACGAGCGACCACCTGTTCGTACTTCCTTTCCAGACATATTATAATTTCATATTTCGAATGTTGCCAAGAAGGTTTCAATAAGTTTGGGGAAACATATTTTAGAAACCGACGACGTTATATCTATTCAATAAAAAGTTTGGAAAAAAGTTTAATATGTGTAGGTAGTTTATAGAATAACTTGATGTCTGGGGGGAAAGCAAATTGGTTGATATTTTATATCAAAATTAGAAAATGATTTCTATTGAGATACTTTCAAGAAATCTTCGCTCAGATCCTACATTCTTCTGCTAAACATGTGTGCTTGATTGTCCTTTTTATTTAAATAGCAGATGAAATTTGGAAAAATGATCTATGGTCTATATTACATATAAATATTGAAAAGTCTACCACAATTTTAATGCAACTTATAAAATTTACAATTGCTTAAGATCGAGTACATTGTAGGATAAAATTCATAAAGACGGTCGTTTTACTCTGAGTTTTTCTTTGTACGTTTCACAAACGTTTTCGTATCTGTGTTTCACCTGTTGATGTAGGTTGATCGAAAATTACACACATACGGGTGTATATGTCATTTATCTTATAAGTGAAGAGCGTCATTGTTACAAGTTCGGCCGGCGGTGTTACATACAGTGTCTGCCCATTTTATTAGGGCCACCTGATAAATTTAAGCGCTTGCGTGTTTTCAACGCGATAATTTACAAATACAAGTATAAGATTCGTGAATGGGGTTTATAGTAGCTATCTAAATACGTTTCCTAAATATCTTTCTAAGAAATTGAGAAAGTGCCACTTAGTGACTTCTTGCCTATTATTATATCTCTCATGAATCATTCTGTACTGTATAGAAGATAGGTAGAAACAAAATTGAAAGACACAGTACTTCGTAGAATATTATTCGGATCAGTTACTATAGTATATAAAGAATATTCATCTGTTTATGCAACAACGTTTTTCCATGTTTACATGTTAGTGTTGCAGTTTTAGTTATTATTTGTATACGCTTTACATTCTTTCGCTATAGATAAAAAAGGATATACCAAACGAAAAAAAACTGCGCATTGAGGCATTGCTGGGCACAGGAGTGTAATCTCAACGCACATTTGCAAAGAAAGAAGTATCCCGTATCGTATCGTTTTAATGAAAGAAAAGAGACCCACTACAAGTACCGAAGGAGTGTTTTGCGGCAGGAAAAGAATCACTACTAATCGATGTATCCTGCAACTAGCAACTGAAAACCGAGGTATACGCCAAAGAAATAGGAAATGTAATGTTTCAACAAGGAGTGCAAATATCCATGCATGCAGTACGTAGACGATTGTACGAAGGCGGATTAAAATGCAAACGCCCTCTGAAAAAGCCAAGATTAGCACCGGTGATGAAGCGAGCACGTTATGAATGGGCAAAACGTCATCAACATTACACAATTGAATATTGGCGAAAGGTAAGAAAAAATAACTTAAATGAATATGTAAATCAAGCAATTTTTTTTTGTTTGAACAATATCTTTGCATTAAAGATCGTATTCAGCGATGAGTCAAAACTGGAAGCCATGACATAATGAGCTCAATTTTTTATACCATGTCCATCTGGACCGCTTGGTGAATCTAGTGCACTAAGAACGGTGGTATACAATACAAACAATAAATAACGAATAACCAATATAAGCGTGTATTAGAGGATGTCTTGATGCCGTATATCAATGATTTGGATCTGAATGAAGACCGTTACACATTCATGCACGATAAGGCACCATGCCGCATGGTCGAATCCATCCACACTCTTCGAGTGTTAACAAGATAGCTATTTTAGCATACCACTAACGCTTGCATAGACAGTATTACAAAAAGAATAGAGCAATTATAAAAGTCAAATGAGGCATTACAAAATATTAGTTATATAGTTGTCACAATGTCTATAAACAGATCTCAATAAACTTATGCTTGTGCAATACGTTTTTCATTATATATTTTAACAGAATCACTATTTTTGCAAGTGGTTAGCAAGTGACCGTAATAAATTAGACAGAAAGTGTACCTAAATCTCTCGCATTACTTGTTTGCATTTCTTATTATGGGGAATTCTGTAAAAGGCGCATAGAAATTCAATTTATTATATATTATATAAAAGGGCACACTGGAGTGTATATATACTGAGTGTCGCAAAAGTCTTTTTCAATTTGTTTCGTTTAGTGTGCGAACGCAGTCGTTGAGTGGGGGTTGGGGAGTATACCAATAGTTAGCCCCGTCCTTGAGAATTTAGCCACTATGGAGCGTTTTGCAGGAGCGGAGTGTGCGTGCTATGTATGCGAGTTTTACAAAACATTATCAGATGAAAAGGATATTCACCTTAATGGTTACGCAAACAGGCAGAACTGCCGTTATTGAAGTTTAATAAATCCGAAACATGAGCGTGAGAGGCCATTTCACTCGCCCAAAAATACTGTTTGGGTTGCAATGTCGGTCTAAGAAATTATAGGCCCATATATTTTTGAAAGCAACGAAGGACGTACAGTAACCGTAAATTCAGAGCGATATGTAGAAATGATTAAAATTAATTACGTCAGCTCCGCGAGACTTTAATGGTTTTAATCGGAACAATTGTTTCCAAGAGGATGGAACAACATCTCACGCATCTAACGTGTCTTCGCGATGCACTGGCTTACTGAACACTATCTCTCTAATCATAACACTAGTGTTAGTGTTGGTTTTGCATTTAGAGAGATAGTGAAGTGTTTTACTTTTCTTTCTTAACAAACGAATTCTTAATATTTACTGGTAAAATTAGAAAAGCAGTTGCTAGCTAGTGCAATTAACAAATATACTTTGTAAATATGGTTTAGGATTTTTGACAACTGTACAACTGAAATGTTTTTTATACTAATTTATTGTAAGGCGTTTTGAAAGTGTAATTCCACACGGAAAAGTTTAACCAATTAGGACTTAAAGATACTATTTTTGTCAGATATTTGAGTATATGACTTAAAGAGAATCTCAGGTAAGAAGGCAGTCAGTAGCATTTCCTCAGCACGCAGAAGAACAGAAAACAAAACACTAACGATATGAGGAGTCACACTGTATCTCGTAATTAATTGTCTCGTGTATTTCACATTGCAGTTAGTAAACTGTTAGCTGTATGCTCCTTTTATTAATGTTTTAACATTTTGACTGTCTGTACTACTAAATAACTTGACGCAGTTACAATGTTGCCCTGTATACATTTCTCATTACCATAATTTTAAGTATTAATGAAATCGACTGAATAAAAGCATCATATTGCGGTTTAGAAATGCATATAAACGTATATAGTTAATACAATTTGAGAGATAGCATAAAGTAGTGGTGCGTTATAATTGTACTATTCTGTCCCAACGGTATAAATTGCCAATGTATATTATCAAGCGGCCACTAATCGGGTCATTTGTGTTAGTAATCATGGTTGCGCTATAACCAGCTACTGCAACGATTTCACTGATTTGGAAACCATGGAAAACAATATCTTTGCGTTCCATACCACTTTTTTTGTATTTAATTTTAAACATGAACGCAGAAAAACTTGTTTCGTTTACACAAAATGTTAATAAAAATCTTTATTATGCTATAAGAAATGCTGCTAGTATATACATTTCCTATTTTCGCCTTACGACGTTGTAAAGCTTCCAACAGCTCGCTATGAAATTCTAAACTAGGGCCATTTTTGATTTATTTTATCACACCAGGTTCATTCTTCATACTTACGCAATTGTTATGTAACATTAGCTACCATTAATATTTTGTGTGAAGTTATTTGCGTGTATAGTTATATAATTTTACATACTATCTTAATAAAAGAGTCAGGAATAAAATAAGAAATGCACGTAATTGAAAGAGAAACCAAAAATTTACGTTGGTGTAGTAGTGGAACTTACTGTTGTTGAATTCATTAAGCAACAGTTTTTTCTATTGTTATAAAATATCTTCAATTCATTGTTAAACTGATTTTTTTAGATAATTGAGAGTTGTAGGGTTATTAACAAATCTTATTTCGTATAATCGCCTCAATATTAGTAATATGTAATGCTGAAGAACGGGTTCTGTTAAGGATGCGCGTGGTTCGGTTACTATCAATACTAAAAATAATGGATGTAATTATTTACGATTTTAATTTGATCGTGTTGTTGATGTACACTCTAATCAGCAAAGCCTGCATGAAGAACACAGTTAAACTAAAATAGTAAGTAATTACGCTCATTAGTTCTAATATTAATAATAACCGAAAATGTATGCGATTTCCGAAAGCACCCGTTTCTGCAGCCTTAGTAATCTACTGGATTAATATTGAGAAAATATGGAGTGGTCCACCATTTCGCACAACGATTCTGTCAAAATTAACATGGTTTCGTAGTCTTGATGTATCTATCAAAATTTGAAAAAAGTTTGAACAAAAACTAAATTTTTCGGCGTATTTTATAGATTTTGTTATTTGTTGATTATCCAAATGCTACTTTATGACCAATATCTTCCTTGCTACAAACACTAGTTCATTTTCATTTCTGGCTATTCACAGAATACCGTCGTCGTATGAAAGGTACTAGCGTTTTGTGTTAAAGAGACTTTCTTTCCTATTATACTCCGAGCGCCATGTTGAAGAGGATGGTTGACCACAGCTCTCCTTGTATAAAACGTTCCCCCATCTTGAATCTCTCTAGTTTATTCATTAAATTCCACAACACATGTGGCGTTTTATCGCCATCATTCCTAGCGTGACTAGTTTTGAAGAGCTCCAAACTTCAATTAACTTCTTTCTGTTTATATTACGAAGTTCTAAAATTCACAAATAGCATGTGTGTTGTGGTTTCGTACTTGTAGCATTCTATTAAAATTTATTTCAACATGTATAATTGATTCGTTGCACACCTGTTTATTCTAAAGCTAGCTTGATAGTCGGCGCATTTTGATATGTCCCCTTTCTTATAAAGCAACATTGCAAGGGTTCCAGCTTCGTGTCATAAGTTTTTGGCCAACTTCACTGTTATTCCTTAAATAACCACCTTTACCTCCGTATTTAACAAACTATATTTGTAAATACTCGTTTTTTCTATTCGAGATCTCTTTATCCTTTCTTAGTATCTTCCTTATCCTTATAGAAATCTGCTTTTGTTTCGTGTTCTTTTCTTACACTCTTTATACTTTTAAAGAAACTGTAAACTTCATTTCTCTTATACCCTTATTCTATTTCTTACATTTTTCCCTTTGCGAATATTCTCTCATACACAGGTTCTACTTTTTCTTTTATTTCCATATTTACTGCCGCATTCTTTCTTTTGTGATTCTTTCTCTTGCTTCACCAACTCTTATTTCTCGGTTCTTCTTTGAATTCTTGATTCGCTAAGGGCTTTTTCTTTATTTCATTTCACATACACATGGTTTAATGTGTAATGATCCTTGCGGTGCAAGGTATAAGAAATATGTACGAGCGCTGCTTTTTTTTTAACCTCCGATACTTCATAAAAAACAAGACAAGTGTAAATAAGAAAACGAATTTATTACCAAAAGTTATGTACAAACATTGTGACTTTTCTACAGAATCACTGTGAAGATTGAAGCATTTATCATATCTATAGACGAACCTTCTAATCCCCCCTGCATAGAATGCTGCCGCCAGTTAGTTGAGATGATCCGCGATGTTGTTTTGAAGTTCTCCTGTGTTCTGGAGGTTCTGACCTCCTAGCCACTTTTTCAGTTCACGGAAGGGATGGAAATCGCCTCCGTTTTTCTTGAACCATTTAGTCAACTCATTGAATAATGTCTTCTGATGGGACAGGCTTTCGTTAATTTTCCCCTTCATCGTGAACACCGGTTCGGCCTTCCTTAAACTTCCTATACCATTTACGCACAACACCATCCGCGATGTTTTTGCTGTATACTCTGTTCGATGAATTTCAGCTGCACTATTACATTTTTCGTGAAGGAATCGAATTACACTACACTCGCACTTGGCGGGGGAATCAATTGTAGGAGTCATGTTTACGAGCCTGTAACTCAGCTAAAAATGGCCTAATGACGTTGCAAATGGCAGATACTGTGGTGGGGGGATGCGCAGTGACCTTCTGGGCGTCTCTGTCTCTTAGCGCTCGCTTAGCTGTCAACTGTTTTGTTGTGCATGTATGTAGCTTCTATATATAGAATATATATCATATATTATATGGGATGCCCAGAAGGTCACTACTCATCCCCCACTATAATATCTATAAGGTTAAATGTTGTTTACACAGATGTGTGATTTAGACCCCTATGCAACATTAAAATCACTACGTGTTAGCAATAAACATGTCTGCATGGCCAGGGTAATGTTCAACGGTTAACCGAACTGACTGGTTGACCAGTGTAATCGGTTAATTGCCAGATATTGTATTTGTAATTAATCAAAAAGTACCATAAATGGATCTTGTGGTTGTTTAAAATGAGTTCCAAGCAAGTAAGAAAATATTATTGCGCCCAGAGTTTATGGTTAACTTTTAAATTAAGACAATGAGAGAGAATTACCTACAATTGCACACTTCAGTCTGCTGGATTTATTACCATAATGCTTTGTTAAAGATACGATTTCTTCTCTCTACAGTACCCAGTAGATTGTAAAAAGTTGATAATTTAAGAACTTTTGACGCCTGCGTGAGAAACATTGCATGCCCATACATTTTTAGGATTCAGTCGGTAATTCGCCAATTGACAGTAAGAGTCCATGTGCTCTTGAAACGCTACATTTCGAACAGATTATTAATTTGTGTGGTGTTAAGTTTACTCCGACACCTGTGAACGAGACCATTATAATAAGCGAACTACTTCCGGAATTGAACCGTGTCATGATAATATATATAAAAAGAAATAAGAGTAAGAGGAGAAAGAAAAATAAGAAGAAAAAGAGATAAAAAGAAAAAGAAAAAATGATAAGGGACGGGGGGGACGTGAAATAGAAAGAAAGATGAAAAGAATAAGAGAAAGAAAGGAAACCATTATAGTTTATACTAAAAAACTGTCTTTTTACGAATGAAAGATTTTTGTTACGTTAAATAACCAAATGTCTTCATATACACATATATACAATTATAAATTTATACTAAGAGACGCTTAAACTGCGAGATTACTACGCTGATTAGTTTAAATCCCTGTTTTGAGCTACATTATTCTTAAGAAGATAGCTTTAATGAATGAAGCTTTCCTCATTTGTTTGGAGGCCAAATACATAATTTATCCATTTCGTAAGTCCTTCTGTTCACAAATTATCTTCTGGAGCAGGAGCTTATACAAGCGGAATGCTCTTTAGGCCGTGAAATTAAAGGAGTTCTTAATTTCCATTCGACTGATTAGTATATAGAAAAGACCCATTATTGTTAAAGAAATACGTTCGTTTTATATTTTATGTAAACTGTTGCAATTTTTGAAGGATTCTGAAATCGAAATATTTCGTAAGATAATTTTTAGTCGGGAAAATGCAAAAAGTTAAGTTTTAAAAGAATGCGTTTTTAAGCTGTTTTAAAGTAACATTTATTTTCACTAAACATTTTAATTTCAGGCGCGAAATTAAATAATTCGCAATATACTGTTGAAGGCTATTAATTGTCAAAGGTTAAGAGTCAGAGATTTCAAAGTAGCATCAATTACTTACTAAATGGGATTACAGGCACATTGACTAACACTGGGTATTTACAATTAAAGTGTACTTATTTTTAAACGAGGATTACTTCTATCCGACGTTCTATACAGAGTGGAACCCGGACAGTTCAAGATCAATTGAAGTTACCTAAAACTGTCGAAGTGTATTCCGGGAAAACTCAATATCTACAAAATCTATTAAATAAAATCATATGCATAAGCCCATTCCCTAGATACTTTTGATTTTACAACCTTATTATTCATTTTATTAGCTTCCCCTTAGTAGAATTGTATAATTATTATTACAGACTTGCATACAAAAATTCCTCTTGCAAATGTCGCCGTGTCAAGCTGTCGAAGCGAAAGCAACTTTGCACATGCGTTTTTTCTTATAGTATTTCAACAAAAAAATTAAATGCACAAAGAAAGCAGTTAGGTAAAGTTGAAAGGGAACAAAATGTATCATTGTACGCTATAGAGTTATAAGAACAAAACAAAAAGTGGTTGAAAACGGATAACCATACTAAAACAAGGTCGTTTATTGCAACAAATGTGTTTACGAGATAGGAAAGAAGGGATCAAAAGAGCTCGTCGGTAAGTTACACGAGGCGCTGGGAGTTCCAATATCATCCGTAAGGATACGAAGATCAAATGAATTCGGTGTGAAGGGATGGAAGCTACAGGAAAGGCTCTTTAAAGTGAATAAGAAAAGGAATTTAGCATTAAGACCAGAAGGGTGATGATACAGCAAAAATCATTTAATCTGATAAATGAAATGTAGAAGTTCAGCTATAAACTTTAATTCGTTATGAAATTAAAATTTTATATCTGCATTACCACAAGTAATTTAACAATTTTCGTATCATTTGCAGGCTTTCGCTTACTCCAGTATTCAGTACGTACGTCATAATAGAAATAAACAATACAGATGAAGAAAAATGTTCAAAAACAAACGCCCATCACGTTAAGAATAGTAACGCACTATTATTGATGAATGGCATAAAATTATTTCAGCAAATTTGTTACCTTAATACCGGAATTTGTGCAACCGCGTATAAAAGTGAAAGAAAGACGAACAAAATATTAATATCCGTTATAACAATGAATCATAATATAATCGTTTGGACATTTTCACTTTTGTGGTAATTTTTATATTATTGAGAAATTTTCGAAGTACTTAAGACATAGAATGAAATAGCTTCATTGCAATACTTTTACTAAGAAAGAGTAAAGCTAACGTCAGACCCAACAAAATTTAAAGAATTCGTTAATATTGTAGGGTTCTATTTCACATAAAAATCTGTATAACTAATAGTTTATCTGTTGATTTTATATATAGTAGTAATTTATTGAAACATTTTGCAGAATTATATTTTTTAGAATAGCAATAATCATATTTATATCTAGTCGCATACGTATGCTGTAGAATGTTATTTTTAAATAAGATTAGGTTTTTTAATGGGAAGAAACTATTTAGATTGCTACTACCTGCTCAAGCAACAATACTGTATTTTATATGTGATCAGCAGCATCCTTCATATATAATTCGGGGCAGTCAACTTAGTGTACTATTAATTCGATGTATTGCAAAAACAACTCTTACTTAATTTTCTACTGGTTCAATCAACATATCAACATGGTTTTTCCATTTTAAAAATTCATCAGTTTAACTTTAGACATTCGCAGTTATTCCAATAACTTCTGGAAGAGTTTTAAATTCGGTGCAATTAAAAAAGATAACTGGTTACTTTTAAGTTATTTGTGTTTGATTAACCTTCAACCTGATTCGTACAAGCAATATCCAAAATGTTTGTGTCATTTGGCGTACTTCCAGTTATTAAGAAAGTACTATCATTCGCATAGTTTATGGTTAGAATGCTATTTATTGTAGAATTATAGTCGTGATCATACGATGGATGATTGGTAAATACGAAGTATCAGAAACTTGCTTCAACTCCTCCATGCTAGTGGAACTCGCTAAAGCGACCGGCCACTCGATCCACTTTCGGCTCGAGCGAATTTATTTTTTAATGCAGTTGGTTTGGCGTTTTCTTTTCCCATCTTGAATGAAGCCACCCAAGCTTCCAGCTACTCGATCCACCTTCGGCTCGTGTGTGAGGGTTTCATCTCTGGGTGGTGATTGACAGGCTGGGTGCTCTATCGTCAGTCCTAGTGGCCCACGAGGAATGACTGTGGTCGAGGGTACCTCCAGGGGATCCTGGGGTTGTAATCCTGAGACTCCAACACGAGGGGGTTCCAGTGGTCCACTGCTCGGTTGAAGAATCGGGTGGCTATCCTTCGGATGAAGTCCATGAGTGGAACCACTCGGGCGTCTTCGTGTAGAGTGCTGTTCTTTACGAACCAGAGAGCGTTGAGACCCATCCGCAGTATCCGGTTCTGGAACATCTGGAGTTTGTTTACATGGGTAGTCGCAGCGGTTGCCCATACGGCCGACGCGTACGTTACCATGGGTCTAAGTACAGTTTTGTATATCCGTAGGGATCTAGCTTGCTCGCCCGATCAGCAACGGATAGAGTGTTCCAGACATTTGTCGCCCGCGATCAAGGACGCGTTGTATATGAGCTCCCCAGTTCACTCGGGAATCCAATGTGATCCTCAGGTATTTGATCTGAGGTCGCCAATTGTGGTGATAAATATCATCAAAGTATATATATAAAAGCAGGGGTCCTAATATGCTGACTTGTAAAACATTTTTCATTACAGATACGTCATATGAAAGGAGAGTTCTATCATTAACTTTAAGGCACGCCTTTTATTTGTAATCATTTAAATAGGAGAAAAACCAAGATGAAACTTTGTTCTTGATTCTATGATGTTCGAGTTTTTGGAAAATCATCGAATAGTTTATACTATCAAAAGCCTTTCAAGGATTTAATAAAGATCATAGGTTGTTCATTTTCCAATGCAGTTAATATTTCAGTAGTAAATTGATAAGGCGCAATTTATCTATTCTCTCTTTCAACGAAAGCGTGCCGATATCTACTTATGAGCTTAAATTTATCGAAGTAACCAGTTATATAAGCATTTGATCAGATAGACTACTACATTCTTCTACCAAAACTGAATTCGTTCGGATTTTCAAGGCAATCGCTCACTCTTAAAATCAAAACCTAATCAAAGCAGAACTCTAATTATGCTATAGAAACTTCGTTTCATCCAAGCACATTGCTACCTCTAGCATACCGCAAGGTCTAACTTGGGTCGGTACTCTAATATTCCTACTTTTTATAAATGATATAGCTAGTCACGGACTTGGGGCTACTTCTTTATACCACTCTGTTTTTTTCTGATTACATAACTCAGTTAGCATCACGATACTAAAAGGCTCTACCTTTATTACTTTTTCGCTCATTTGATCACCATTAGAGTACGCAACATTTGTTTGATTTCCTATTTATGAAAGATACATAAACTCCATTGAGGCAGAGCAAAGAAGATTTCTGAAACTCATCTATTTTCTGTCAGAAGTATCTTACAGAGGCTACGAACATACTGTTCTGTTGGAAACGATAATTTCGTTCTTCTATCTACCAGGAGAACTGTTTCTTTGCTAAGATCTTTACTTTGTTTCGTACATAACACAGGCCGACTATCTCTGGCTCTTACATAGGTGTAATTTTTATATTCCCAGAATTAACCGCAAGTCGTCATTAGTCATCTACTACATTCGTATTCGGACATATACCTTCATAAGATCTTCAGTGCTCTTGATGTGCACTAAGCCCAACAGCACCTCTAATCCTTGTGACGTTAATGCTGATCCGCTGAAATCATCGATTTAGAAGATTGCACAGAGATGAGATGAAGAAATATCTTCGTCTAGTATCTTTCCCCTAACATTTGTACATTTTTCATCTGCCATTTCAGATATATATTACTCTTTTTATATTTTGTGGTCATGTCAATTTGGAATGTTCCCTGTAATTCGATAAATATGTACCTGTAGGAAATAAATTATTATTATTGCATTATTATTAACTCATGTTTATGGTGGACTTTCTGTCTAATCTTACATGGTGTCTAATAACGCATTGGGATGTTTACAATTTTCTTAAACCCTCTTTCGTTCTTTTTTGCTATGCAATAGCATCTAAAGGGATCATCCAATAATTTACCTAACATCCGTATGTTTACGGTTGTAGAATTTATTAAAAATGACGATGTAATTTTTTTTGTGGTTTGTGTTAAATAGAACGTTTGAAACTGAAAGAAAATGTTTATTTTTAATAACCAGATTTAAAAACAATTTATGAAGTAATGTAAAACTTTTATATTTCTTCACTTGTATTATGCAAAATTTCCAATTACATATAGTAACATAATGAGACCAATAACAGATAACCCGCACTGACTCATGGTGGTTTTATGTAATTTTTAATGAAATTGAATTTATTGGACTTCTAAATTCAAGTAGCAGTATAAAAATTCAGAAAGGTATGCTGAAAATCATTCTCATTGGTACTTAAATAGTAATCATCACGGTATCACTGCACGTATTACTCCAGTATTGGACAAACTGCTAGTTGATTCTAGCAGAAAAAAAACGGGAACATAAAATTGACATCCCAATGGAAATTAATTTATTTATTAGCCGAGCAGTAAAATCGAAAGGGTTTTGCTTTTAGTGCCCGTCGTATTGTATTCCGATATTATACGCTCCATTCGAGCTTTTTATTTCGTATAATTCCAATTTATTTTTTGTTTATTTCGCAGTAATCATAGCTTCCATATTATGCCACACTTTTACGCCTCGAAAGTACCTAAAATAAAGGGGTTTACGTTCTGATATAGATCGTAAAGTTTATGTATCCGTGTGTGTTACATGCGATATATGTATATATGCGTATGTATTGTGTGCACGTTTTGTACGTGTATAGTCAGAAATTTGCGCGCTTGAACGAATAAAGCGGAAGAGATAACAGTTTTATATATAACTATTATTAAAAAGCTAATGCTCTGTTACGTATATACTTTACACTCTTGTTACAGGTATAATACGGTATTATCTATTATAGCGGATAGTATTAAAACCTTCTAATGGGCAGATTATACTGATTACAAACATACTGGAAAACCAAAAGGCTTTTTAACTTCTTAACTTCGGAATTAACATTACCAGTTGCGCAAATTGCCAATTTTGAATTTATTTTTTGCTTTATTGTAAACCTATAGAATACAATAACTGCACCATATATGTTACGCGGAAACCCTTTTAAAAACTTCTGCACTTATTTTGGAAAAATGATGTCCAAATTATTTCTGATAAGTTATTATTTATTTGGGAGTAGATGGCGGTAAAGAGGTCCAGAATCAAAATAACCATAAAATTTGCAAAAATTCATTGCTATCTAAGTTTTAATTAAATAAGGATTTTGTAATAAAACAAAAACAAATTCATGCAATACCTAAAATTATACTGTCAAATACAGCTACTACAGTAATGTTTCAAGTTTAGTGTCGTAATGATACATTTCTTCAGATTAAGTAAATTAACATGTTAACAATGCAGTAATTTCGTACTATTTTAGTATTAAAAGGTGAGTGCTATAAAACATCCATACTGAAACAAAACATGATTTTCAAACAACGTAATTCAACAGTTCCTGGGTGTTGTAGTAAAAGAGTCTGTTTCCAACTGTGGCAGTGTCAGATAATATGAGCGGAAAGCCAGCCGGCGACATGGTGACAGTGTTGACTAGCAGTAGTGGTAAATTCTCAAAGTTACTATTTGTTGTTAGAAAGTAACAGCATTCGACCTTCTTCGCTGAGAAGATGAAGTAAAAAGGTCATATACATTTAACGATTTTGGGCTGATGCAAGCTTATAACACCCTTAAACTGCTAATTACACGACTAGGGACTAGGGACTAGGTAACTTGTGTTATACGATCTATCAATAATATAAAATTGTATAAATAATCTACATACTGAACTAACAGCAGATACACATACACTTATTTTTTGTAGATGTTCTCCCTACTTACATATATCGACAAGTATTAAATCATTTCCCATATTAGGTATTCAATTCTTTAATATTGATTTTTTTCTACAATGGATAAAACATCTCTTAGATAGTATTCTCCAAAGAGATTAATAATTTCATGTTGCGTGCCATGCTATTTTCTATTAATATTTTTAGTTCATCCAATTCCATGACCTACATATTGAATTACTGTAAATTATGTATTGCTTAAGATTAGTGTAGTATCTTTAGCAGTACATACTATACGCATTACGATCTACATACTCGTATATTACAAATATTAACTTAGCCTAATATTACAAATTTGCACACATAACGAGTAAAGTTCATAAAGAAACTGTTTAGAAATGATTATCATATTTTTAAATCCTCTCTGTTCCAGTTTAACAATCTGCAACGTGGTGCTGTAATCAGCAAAGCGTTCTCTTTTTAAATGCAGGTATTCGTGTCATATACATATTACTTTTGTACTGTGGTAGACGTTAACGTTAAATAAATCATTCTATGTATCTTCACATTTGATAATTAAATACTTTTGTATGCCTTTTGTAAGATTTATGCCACAACTCTGTATTGTTACACTAATTGCATACATTACATTACATGTAACTTTTTTATATCGAAATGTGTACAATTTCGTATGTGTAAACTTCTGTATTCCCTGTAAATTTATAAGTTTATAGAATGGGTGGATGCTCATTATATTAGCATGCATCTGCTCTGTATTTTTTTTACGGTTTGCCGTTTCAGGACGATCATTTGAAATGATCGTTCTTTACGTAATATAGAAAAATATGATCTTGGTTCTGGTTAGAATTTTTTGCAAGACCGGCTTTGTCTTGCTTGTAATTAAAATTTTATTCATTTCCCTGCGTTTCCTCTACACTTAATGCAGTGGATTAGGTTATTTTCTTATCAGCGATTCTGAATAGTGTAACTATTAGCTAAAGCTGCATAAGTTTTCTGGCCATTGCGAATATCTTAAATCTTAATAAATAATTTTACTTAATAAACAAGTACTAGATTTATATGGGAGTAATTGCACATAAGAAAACATTAGCGTCTAATCACAAATAATTTCGTATTGTAATTTGGAGGCTATGTCTGAGCAGGAATTTGATCAACTGCAATATAATAATATCGTTAGCAATCTAACTACGCAACAAAGAATACCAAACACAATCAAATTACGACGTATACTTAATTACGGACGATTTACTTTCACATTACATCATCGTAATTCGTAATCAGCATTTGCACTGTGACAAATATATCAATTAGCTTCGAGCTATAGCCGTCACCCTTCTTTGCTGTCTTGCATTAAACGGTATATAGGTATGCAAATTGAATAAATATTCTGATTCGAGATGGGGATCGAACGGTATTAGGGCAAGACTCTCCCCTTTCTCTGATTTACAATTATAGATCGAATTAAATTAATATTGGGGCAGATTTGCAAAGACCCCACAATGATAACATCATTAGTAATCCGATCTTCTCAATTAGTAACTATGACGCCACGAAGACTAATTCGGAAATTCGACACTGTATTATTTCCATCGCTTTGGCACGCCGCAATTACATAGTAGCAAGGATACGATTAATTTTATAATAGAATTTGGGTTTTATTTCGTTTTGGATGTTTCAACGTTTGTGATATTTCGGGAATATTTTAATTTACCAGATCTGTAAGGACAAAATGAAAAAAAAGGTAAGAGA
This sequence comes from Trypoxylus dichotomus, assembly GCA_023509865.1. NCBI lineage: Eukaryota > Metazoa > Arthropoda > Insecta > Coleoptera > Scarabaeidae > Trypoxylus > Trypoxylus dichotomus. The sequence goes on along the minus strand of CM042074.1, from coordinate 36,217,209 downwards.
TACATAATTATGGAACATCTTAGAGGAGAACCTAAAGACTACTGTGTGCTACATTATTAATATGTTCTAATTTAAAAAAAAACCAAGGGGGACGACAGAACAAGATACACCAAAAGTAGTTTCAAAATCTACAACGTTTAATGAAAGTGTAATGTAACAGTTAAAGGCACAACATATTTTAGGTCAAACACAAATTCCACATGAAAACTTTGAAGTAAATTGAGAGACTGAAGCTATATCGATGCATGCCGATGTACACTACCGTTCACAATAGTATGAACACTTTCTATTTCATCAAAATTTTGACTCCTGCTTCAAAACTTTAAACAAAACAATTATAACAAAAATATTTATTCATCCACGACTTATTGCACATGTGTACACTAAAGAGAACGTAATAATAAACATTAGAAAGTTACTTTCTTCTATCGAAAGATGTACTTCTTGATTTAATAACTGCTCGCACAATTCGTGGCATCCTTTCTACCAATTTCCTCGGTGTATCTTGAGGAAAATTTTTCCATTCCCTCTGTAATACCGTCCAGAGACGGATTTCGGACGCTGCGCATTCTTTTCTACTTCATCTGTCCAATCCGTCCCGCAGAAGCTCTATCGGATTAAGATACAGACTCTGGGGAGGTCAAGTCCTTCATTCTTTTCATTAGCGAGGTAGTTTTTGCATAATAACGACGTGTGCTTCGGATCGTTATCGTGCATCAACTCAAAATTGATGCCTATTAAGCGCAATCCGGATGGTAGAGCATTTTCTTCTAATATCTCGTGATAATTCTCCCTTCTCATTATTCCATCAATTTTCACAAGGTCCCCTGTTCCACTAAATGAGAAAAAAACCCATACAAGAATGAAACCAAAGATCAAATGAAAATTAGACTTTAATGGTAGTGTCTAATTTAATTATTGTAAGACCGTGAAACACTGTTCTTTAGTGGAAAGGTTAGAAATATTATTGATGGCTAAATTTTCTAAGAAAATTCTTTTAATGTAATCATTTCTATTGAATAAAAGCCTAATCATTCAAATCACCTTCATATTTGAGTTGATTAATGCGTATAATGACAGCATACTTTTTTTAGTGTGGTTAGAGTGTCATCTTTGTGTTGGCTGCGGTGCGCCATCTTTAGCTAGTTTACTCAAAAAAGCACACGTTATTAATACTGAAGAACAAAGGTTTACCAGAATTTGAACATATTACAGTTAATATTTTATTTATATTTGGTAATCGATCTCAGCCGCCATAAAATCTCCAAATTGATCTGATACACGCAGATATAGCTTCAGTCTTGTTTTAATTCACGAAGTTTTTTGAAAAAAAATATACTAATGAAATGTAACATCTATCTATATTATAAAACAGGTTGTGCCTGCGCAATCCAACAAAACCGCTATCATTAAATGTTTTGGATTTCGACAACAATTTTAATAGATCTTGTTTTATCCACTTACTTGTTGTAATTGATAAAATATCAACCATCTAACATACAGCGCCTTTTGTGACTTATCCTAAGATGTTTCGCCGTGATATAGTTTTTGATATTGTTTCAGCTTAATATCTGCTGATTGTAATTATTACTTGATTAAATACTTATAAATGTATGCACAGGTCTGATGATTCAATAAATGAAAATTTTTCCGAAACGTCGTAAAGGATGCAACCTTAAAAACGAAATTAAACAAAAAAATAAGAATAGTTTGCTCGAAAATGTGAAAACTTAGCAAAATCGATATTGTTACAAAAAATGTTAGGTTCAGTTAAAGGAAGTTAAAGGAAGCATTTATTTCTAATAATTGAAAAAGTCTTGGTATATTTGTTTATTTGATAATATGTTGTTCGCTAACAAAACTTTCAATAAAATATTTTATTTTAAATACTCAAGAACTATAATTTCGAATGAAATATTTGAATTAACAAAATCAATTTCAGTTAACATAAAAATAAATATTTATTTTAATTGAAATCTTTATCCGATTGAATTTGGTCCATCTTTTTTGTTGGTTAGACCCCTGCTTTGTTACTTTACCACATTCCCCCTTTTTGTTTAGCAGTTACAGCTAATATAATGTTTTCCAGAATTGTCTCTTACGGATAATTTAATATTCCTTGTAATAGCTTTACTAAACTACGGTAAACAGTAATCTCTCTTTATCATACATGAACAACAAAGAGTACATAACGTAATTGTACCTGTAATGGGAAAAGACACCTTTCAAGTTCATGAATTTGCATTTTTTATCTGAAGGAGGTTACTGTATGTAATTACAGCACGTTTAGTTCTAGGCTTGCCTGTTTTCATACAAAGCATATAAAGAAATTGTTTGACAGGTTTAATAAATTGGTGAAGAGTAGTGCTCGATTAGTACCAAAAAATATCATTCATAAGAAAGACTGCAACGTCAAAATTCAAACAAAAAAAAACAAGTATTGCGGCAGTACATATTTTAAATATTGATTTTCAAGAGCATACTCATCTTTCTTTCAGGAATTACTAAAGCTTACGGTTACATGGTAGCAGTATAACTTTATTTCATACCAGTATGTATTGTTAGATAAATGAATAATGTCTAGCTAAAGGGTGAAATTTCTTACATCGCAGACATGTTAATGATTATACGCCGCTACAAAATCTAAAGCTAAGCAAGCAGGAAGCTCAGCAATATATTACACGTCATCTCATTAAGTTACGTGGGTTATTTCTAGATATAACAATCAGGTAAAAACTAGGCTTTGCGTATTATTCTCCTGTTCAAGTTTTTTCCGTTTGAATATACTTTAACACGACATGAATGCAAGGAGGGAAACAAGCTCTCTTCTCTTTAGAGGAGCATGTACCAGCAGGAACATCAGGGAATATAAAACGTATTTCACTATTATACATGCATAAGAGGAAGAATGATCACGGATTTATCAGTAGCAATTCTTTAACATTTAAGTGATCCGCTTGATTTGTTCCTTTAACACTGGATTCTTCAAATATTCAATTAAATTAATTACTTGACAATGATTATATCCTGGAAGGATCTTCCATGAAAGGCCTCTGTTAAGGAAATAATTCCATACAACTAGCCAGTATTATCATAAGGTTTTTAATAAAAATCGATATTCAATGGTATTTATGACAGGTACAACACATTTGAAGGAAACAGGGTATTCAGGTGGGACTGTTGTAACAGAATTCCTATGTAGTTTTAATACATTTTATGATTTCATAATTTTAGCGCTACCATACAATTTACAAATTTACAATACAGCTGGAGTGTTACAGCCATAGCTACCCTTAGCATGAGCCAATGGAATGCCTAATTGACACTGTTCAGCATCAACCTCTTCACTACTTGTAAGTTACTTTCTTTTTATGAAAAACATTTATCACAACATTAGTTATTATCTAGTCTCCTTTTTGTATTAACAAAAACAATTTAGTCAGTTTAGATCACATGCGTAAAAACATTTTCAAGCCTATTGGTATCTCTGCTTCAATATTCGGAAAACGAACTTCTCGACAGTTTAAGGATTGATCTTCAGATGTATTCTTACCAAATACTGGAGTTAAGAGTAAATTTCTATTATGAACATTATGCAGGTGATGTTCGAACTTTAGTAAAATGAACAAAAATGTCAATATCTTTATTATTCCTAAGAAAGCAATATTAAAGGTGCAGGCTTCGACGATAAGAGGTCTTTACAAAGACATTTTTCTTATGAATTACGATATAGATCTATACAAAGGATGCAGAATTAATCGATTAGTCTTTAATACATAATGAATTGCTATCGTCAAAGTTCTTTACTTTATTTAACTTTTACAAATTGGTTATTATTACCACTATAAACAATTAGTATTAATTGTAGATTATGCTGTATCTTTTAAACATATTTTTTATACAGTTGTGTGTAAACACTGCACTCAATGGTTATGAACAAACTTATTTCACAGATAAAACCTCATCGTGTTAGTTATTGTATATAAGGTAGTTGTGCTTTTTCTGCATTTTCTCATGATAAAGTTAAAATGCATTTCAATGTAGTTTTTATATTCTTTAGGAAATAGAAATTTTTAGATTTAGGACCATGGGCGTGGTCTCGGCAAACTTATAGTAGCTGAAGAAAAATTACTGACCAACGTATTTTCTAATGCTTATAGTTCCAGGTATTAGTACAAATAATAAAGGGGTGTGTTGCGGTTAGGGTGTAGTATATCCCGAAATCTAGCGAAAAAAATTGTCCTTTTTACACCAGTAGATTTTTTTTGGTTGCTCTGTGTGCTTTTACATTTGAACTACGTCGAATAAGACTAATCGATTTTTCTTAAAATACATACTTCTGCCACAAGCATGATAATGCTGCCAAATACAGCTACTCATGGTATTGGTAAAATCATTCGCGAAAAAGATAATGTGAGGAGACAAAAATGCTAACACACGGACGTGTTTCTGCCTATCCGGTGACATCAGCGTGGTTTCGAGCGATTTTTTGCTCAACACATTGTAATTTCCTCTCTGCTACTATCAGCATATCTAATCTATCTCTTGCAGTTCAAGTGAGTATTCTTTGACGCTAATTAGTGTCAAAAGAATAAAGCACCCGTCTGCCAAGCTCAAGCACAGCGAAAACAAACGCATTGTCTTTCTCGTGAATGATTTTACCAATATCATGAGTTTTGTCATGTTTGACATTATTTTCTAGGCATTTTAGATGTACTTTTACTTCTACCACAAATCGTTGTGATTTTAAGTCCTACTAGCACATGCAGATGAACCCACTGGAAGCATATTCCAACTAGGATTTAAGTTTAGCTTCCATTTTATTGTCTACGTTTGCATGTTCTTCGCGTTTGTGAAGAAGCATGTCTAAACTTTTAGCTTCGATTGACGTACAACACTTTGTGTTAGTTATGAGAAGATACCATACCAATATTATGAGATACCCAAGAAATATATGTTCTTTGGTCTAATATTCTGATTTCTTTTCTGAAGGAAAGAAAAGAAAGTTAAACGACGGTGATTATTTATTATTATTACAGCGAGGATCCTACGGCCTTTACCGCATCTCGCATTTCGATCTCCACTTGTCCCTATTTTTTCAAATTTCTTCCCTTACTGCTCTGTTTCTCATGGCTTTCTCGATCCCATCCTTCGATTATGTCGTTGGCCAACCTGTTCTCCTTTTATTTTGTGGTATATAATTTAGTGCTCTCTTTGGCCATCTATCTTTACTCATTCCTTGTACATGTTAGTACCGTACAAGCTGTTTTGTTTCGACTCGATCTGTATTAGTAATAACTCTTCCTGTTCTTCGCCGTATCTCTTCGTTTCTTACTTGTTACAATTTTGATACTTCGCAGGCTCTTCCTAAGAAGTCCATTTCAATGGTGTCTACATTCTTTTTATTATTATTTGTCATATGCCAGCTCTGTGCACAGTATGTTAGAATGGGCTCCATGTCGGCTTTATACATTTTTATTTTTGTTTCCAGTCTTAATGCTTTAGACCACAGCAAGGAATTTAAAGCCTGGTTTGCTTCTTTTCCCTATTGTATTTTATTTCTTATGTCTATTTTTGATGCGCATTCCTCACTAAGTACGTTTCTTAGATATTTGTACTGGTTTGTTCTTTTTATTTCTGTAAATTGCAAGTTCTGGTAGTCATTTTCGTCTTTACACCCCACTTTCATATATTCAGTCTTTGCTATTTTTATTGTTAGTCCTCAATGTTCGTATTCTTGTCTCAGCTTTCTAAACATGTAGTCTATATCCTCTTCATCACAAGCTATAATTACTTGATCGTCTGCGAAATGAAGACTTGTGAGACAGTGATGTTCCATCTTAATTCCCATTCTTTCTGTATTTTTTTTCTCCAATTACTTAAAGCTTCCTGAATATAAATTTTAAATAATGTAGGGGAGAGACTGCATACTTGTTTCAATCTCTCATTTATGGGCAATTGTTTTGATCTGTTATATCCTATTTTGATTAATGCTCTGTACATCTATATATACATTCTATATTGCATTGATGCACCTGGTAATGAGTCCCACTTTGTTTAATACTTTAAAAAATTTTTAAGGGTACTGTATCAAAAACCTTTTCTAGGTATATAAATACTAGGTGGATGGGTAAATTTCTAGCTGTGTTTTTCCAATACTTTAATAATCACAAATATATTGTCCATGCATAACCGTCCCGCTCGGAAGCCGTTTTGCTCATCTATTTCTTGTAAGCCACCGTCTATTCTTTTCTTTAGTATACGACCATACAGCCTCCCACTGCGCTGAGTACACTTATTCCTCCGTAATTCTGGCATTTACTTTTGTGTCTCTTCTTGTATATTGAACTGATATAACTCAAGTTCCAGTCTTCGAGAACTTCTTCTCCTTGTAGACATCTATTAAACAATACCGTTATGTATTCGCCGGTCATCATACTGATTTTATTTCAATTTTAAGCAATATATTATTACAATTCACATACGTCTGATAGTAGTATAAGTTATTTGTGGTCATCCGCTGAGTAGGAATAGCGCTCTCGAATGCAATTTATATTTTGCGCAATTAACTAGAGCCAAATGATTAATGAGTGTTTTGCTCACCCTTCATTTTTATTGCAGAATATTTCATATTAATGACACAACGTAATTGATTGTAAATCGACACCAGAAATGCTTGTCCAATACCCAAATAACTTAATAAAGAATTCACTGCGCTTTTTTATTAATTAATCGGATCGATAAAGTGGCGTTTGATTACAAAAGTAAACAGAGTTGATAATTAAAAGCTATATTCAAGGAGCCGATAGCAGGTCAATTTATCTTCTTGGAAGAGCAACATTTCGTGCGTATTTATAATTTGTAACTTAATAAATTTGTTCAAGAAACTTATTCGACATGAATCTGATATTAAGAACACATCAAAAAATGTCTAGAAAACATTACCTAAAGGTACAGGTAACGAATCTCGCATATTTTGTTTATTATACTCAAACACCAATCCAGTGACGAGTTGATTTAGCATTAGCATATAACAAATTTGTTATAATATAACCACAGTCGTTCGACACACATGTACCAGAACGCATTATAAAAAAGAATACGTACAATAAAGTTCAGAAGCCGCATTAGCATATGGTAATGATATAAATTGTTGTCCTTTATTTATCAAAGATTTTCTTCTATAATTTTACCAGTTCACCTATTGCAGATATATTTTTCGTCACTGTTTGGTGCACGACGTTAATTTTTATTAGGTTGATGGTTGGAGACGAAGTATCGTCAGTACTCCCTCTTTATGAAATTTATTCAAATATTGAATCTGTAGAGGTTTCTTTTAAAAATTTTACAGATATCTACTTTAGATATCCTTTAATAACTAATTATTCACAATTTTTCTTGTTTAAAAAAAAGTCCCTTCAACAACACTTGCAGAGGAGACGTAAACATTATTATCGTTCATCCTATCGCTATTCGTAAACATATTTCTTATGTAATTTAAATTTTTCTAAATTTCACCTTTAAAAGACGTTTAATATACAGTATTCACACATTTCAACTACACTGTATGAATATGCATTATTCCGAAATTGTACTCATAATCTTCGTAATTTCTCGTACGAAGAAAGGATGGTACGACTGGCAGCAATTTCCTTTATAACATCACACATGTCGAGTATGTGGGTGTATACTGAGTGGCGTACCGTACAGGCGTTCAGGCGAACCAATGCGTTGCCCTGGATATACATAAAACAAAAGAAGAACAGCCAAATGAAGATCGGGAACAAAAAAGTGAGAGATGTTGGCATTTTTTTATTCTCCTAAGAAAGTATAAGTCGTTATTTTTCTCATATAACTCCGTAAAATTATAAATATCTTCGTATTATATTTAATAATCATTAATTAATTATCAGCTGATACTACTTACAAAATTTGGAAGTTCCGGACACACGATGGAAGCCGAAGGCCAGTCCATCCTAAAGCCGAACCAGTGAGTACGATTTCAAAGGTTATAGACGTCGAATATTCTTAATTTCTTCAAAATTAATTCTATCTCGATCTCAGATTTAGTGTGATAAATTAATTAGAATGTTTCAAGTTTAGCTAGTCAGGGATTGCCTTAAGTTTTTCCGGAAAGCATTTTCTTTGTAAAAAAGGCGGTATATATAGATATATTTTTTTATTTGTCAATATATTTGTTTTTTTTAACTTTACATTTGGTATTTTAATTTAGAAAACATTTTCCCATAATTCAAAACAAATAAGTCAAAATTTCAATTCAAAGAACCTAGTTAAAATAATTTTAACGAGCCTGAGATTTTCCACCACAATATATCTCGCAACCAGTGATGGCTTTAACAAAAGTAGGTATGTGAATACAACCGATTTATCTATATCGGGAGCAATTCCAACACTAGAAGTATTAGCAGCATACGTGGTTAATTCGATGAAAATCTACCTGGGTACCGAATAAAATATCGTTCACCAAACGCATTTCCATTATAGAATGCATATTAAAATATGAATATAAAGAAGAGTAATATTCATGATTTATATTGAAATTGGATTTATGAGCGCGAAGTTTTATAAATGTATGCTGTATTCTGTCGATCCTATTCGCGTAAATATCATATTCAAGGTTCTAGACCAATATAATTTTAGAGGAAATAAATAGAGAAATAGAGAGTGTCACTAATCAAATGTCAGTACCAAAAATTAACCTCTAAATTTAGTTAATCTATATCCAAAGTTTCTGTGTGATACTTGTAGTGTTGTAGATACAACGAACTGTTGTAGTTGACAAGTTAGTTGAAAAATAGATTCTGTTTTCGGCAAAGAAGCACCACATCAGTCAACAATTTCTCGTTGCAATGAAGAATTCAAACGTACACGGATTAGTCTTAACGACGATCCAACAGCAGGTATTTGATATACCTGCTGTTGGAAACGGCAGTCACTTAGGAGAACGTCGATGCTGTTCGCTTTGAGATTATCAAGAAAGATCGACATGTGACAAATCGCGAGACTGACGCATTATTGTAGGTTTCAAAGACCGCAATTCAGACAATTTTGCTTGAAGAATCGTATGCAAAAAACAGTAGTTTCCCGTTGAATACCGCATCTGTTAACCGAAGAGCTGTAGGGTGAATTGGTTTCGAAGAATTTTAGGCTGGTTCAACGACGGAAAATCTAAAAAATGGTGACGAATCTTGGATTTACTCGTACGCGCCAGAAAAAAAGCGCCAATTGTCTGTTTCGTTGTTCCAAGATGAAGAAGAGTCGACAAAAGTCATCCGTTCTCGAAGTGTCTTTAAAAAGCTGGTCTTGCAAGCAGGTCATGTAGCAACAATTCCCCTATAAGATCAAAGGACTGTTACTGCCGAATGGTATATAACTGTTCGCTTGTCGTAAGTCATGAGCTGAACTTCGAAAAAGCAACCCCGAACGACGAATCATTCTCTACCAAGACAATGCAAGTTCGCACACAGCACGCAAGACAATTGAATTTGTTAACGCAACAAAACATCGAATTGTTTGACCATCTTACCTTTCTGAGAATCAGGAACGAACTGGGTAGTCAAAGGTTCTAGTTGTCAGAAGGAGCACTCAATGGCTTCAAAAACGCATGTTGATTACAAAAGCAAACGGAATAATTGCTTCTATACTCCATTCACGTTAAAAATGCAGACTTGGAGTACATAGGCCTTAAAATACGGGCTTGCCATTGGCTAATGGGCGAGGCATATTCACACAGGAAATTGATGTAATTTCTTCACATGAAATTGGTGTTAGTTGTCAAATTTACTTACGATTTTCGTGTCGTTGTTTCAGTCTTTCATTGTATTTCTATTATAAACAAGTTGTAGCAAAAATAGTTGCAAGACCGTCGAAAAACGCTCAAGGGAAGCATATTGGCAGTAGGCAGAAGCTAAGTTGAAGATATGGTTGAAGAATTTATTATAAGTACAGATGCAAATTCATCGACAGATACATCAGATTTTGATTTTGTCTAATAAATTAATGAAATGTGTATATGTAACACTTAAATACTCTGATTGCTCATTTATATCTTCATCTGTTCCTTGCATTTAGTTAAGGTATTTTATACAGAGTAGTAATTTAAAAAAAACATGCGTACAAATTAATTGTATCAAATATGTTATCGAAGAAGAGAGTATAATGTATTAACTGGATAATATTGTTGCAAATATACTTGAAGAGTTTATCATAACAGCAAATACATTATCTTCGTCAGACCACAGTCATCAGAATCTCAGAATCAAATATCCGTTGATATCATTTACATAATAAATTGAAATTATTTGTTCACCTTTTTCACTCTATCCTTTGGTCTATAAATCACATTCATACGTTTATTCAATTTGTTATTTTATAAATAAAATGCTAACAGTAAAAAATCATTTTTATTAAATTTATTCCAGATATGAAGAGAAGAAAACTACACCAATTTGTAATATGTGCAGTTAGAGATTATTGTAATTCATTAGTATATTTGATATTTTATTGTACTCATTGATATGCAATTATTTATCGACTGTATTGTCGTTGGAAATGTACATTGGTTTTACTGCAGTCGGGATACAGTAGATAAGTATACTTGCAGTGCTCTTTTCTTTTTCACCAAGCAGCTCTCCTAATTTCATCATTGACAATAACAAATTCTATGCAAGATTTAAGGATATTGTGTATTGCCATGTACTTTCAAGCCATTCGATGGACTTGGATACAGTATTGTTATTATGTATGTTCATAATTAGCAACATTCTTCCTTGTTTGGCTTTCCCTTGTATATATTGAATTGCTTACTTTCAACCATACCATTGAAATTGATGAAGATTACCAACGGAGAAATTTACTTCATGACAAATGACTTGGTATAACCTTATCTATATAAAACATGTCGAAGTTATATTTTCGATTCAAGTTTATCCACAGTAATATTATTATTTGAAAGCTTGTCAGTTGGCATTTATGTTCTCCTCGATTCACCCCAAATGCAAATGAGATCGCATTTGGGGTTGATGCAATCTCATTTATTTTCTAACATAATTAAATAAGCTGCAACTATTTCGGTAAATGAAACAACGAAAGGATACATTTATATTACAATTGATGTTACTTTTACTTTGTTATTGCGCTATTATTTTACCAGATCATATAACCATATGTATTGCACATAAAATATGAAATACTTTGCTCTGTATTATCCAAGATTTTGATAATCAAACTTTGATGTTTACGATGTCATTTGACAGTTTCATCGGTTAAATTTCACCAGTGTAATACAGCCGCCGAGGACAGCGCTACCTACTGCATTCTTAACGTGAATGAAGTATAGAGTTGGTTCGAAGTGAAAGTAATCTCGCCATACGATAAAGTTTAGATTGCGATAGAGCATTGTTGTGATAGAGTAGAACGGACTATATATAAAAAAGCGGCCTAAAATCGAGAAAAGAACTTTATTGGTTTATTTATTTATCGTGTTAATTTTTAAGCTAATGGCGTATAATTTATCAAATATTATATATTAATCTTAAGTGGATGTTGCCAGATCAGAATACTTTGCAAGCATATGTATCATGTCTGTATGACTGAATAAAAGAGAACATTAAATTAGATTTGGAAAATAAAGACATCTGCCGACAAATTCTATTAACGTTACAGTGCTCGCGCTGAATCATTTCAGACCAACTTCATCACGGATTTTAATTAACTCTTGAAAATAGTGTACTTTCTTAATGAAGAGTTTGAGACGGAGATTATTGACATGACTGGTTGGTAATAAGTGAAAGTAATTCATATAAACTCCAGGGGTTGCCAATAAAATAAGATAAACATAACATATAATGTTGAAACAACGGACGCATAAAAGACTGATTAGAATATTAAGAAAATAAGAGTGATGTCTATTTGACAAACAATTTCATTATTACAGCAGTAAATTTGAGGAAGATAGAAATGACTATCGTGTTTTTTAAAACATAATTACAAAAATAATGTTTACATTCAATATTAAGAACACGACAAAGAGTCGAATATACATTACAGTGTTTAATAAAATGTATTGTTAACATATTTTCCATTGTTAGTCGCAGATACATTACGTAGGGCTGGTTGAGGCAATAGGTAAATTACTAAATCTGTCGGGGTCGTTAGTAAAGTCATTGCAAGTAGTCCTCGATGTTTCACTCATTACAATGCGCTATAGTGGCGCTAAAAATGATTATGTTGCAGCAAAGTTCGAGACTTACCACAATAAGACACAAATTTTTGTTAGTGCGTATAACAGATTCGTCAAATGATTTCAAGAAATATTTAAATTATGCCAACATGACGTAATTAGGTGACGAAAGGTCCTTTTCTATGTATCAGAACATTTTTACTTTGCTACATACAAACTTCTCTGATTAAATGTAGAAACATATACTGCAGATGTTATATAGTTTTGTAGTGGGCATAGTCGGATTGAGGTAGCATAACATTTAGGCATTAAAATTGACCCGAACTCACTTCGGTCTGGTGATACAGTAGAAATACGTTCTGCCATTTACAGAGAGGTCGTGGGTTCAAATCCTACCATGACTATTTTTTCAGGAATTTAAAAAGTTGGTTAAATGCAATAAGGCGTAATTTTATCATTACTAACACCAACGAGACTTTGATATGGATATATTAATATTAACTTTATCAGTAAGAACTTGCGATATATCCACCGACACTGTAACACCTAAGTATTAAAAGTGGTTTGAATTCATATTCAGTCTCGTGGTGTAGTGGTAGAACGTTCCGTCGATTATAGAAAGGTCGTGGGTTCAAATCCTATCTTTAGTAATACTTTTTCAGAAATTTTAAACGTTACTTTTTCAGGATTCTCCGCGAATAAACTGCGAAAAAAGAAACAACGCATACTATTCCTGCGAGAACCTCAAATACAACATGTGTGTTGTACGTTGATACGGATTTTCATGTATATATATATATACCCTCTACGTGACTCATATTTGATAAACACTTTCCTACGCAAACATGTGAAGCAACTATGCTGTGAACCATGTGACATCTTAAAGCATCGACCCTCTTCAAGAAATGCCTTTAAAGGGTTTCGCAAACATTTATATTCACATAAATTAAATGTGGGTTCTCTAGTAAGACAGTTCTTAGCGCTCTGATTTAAATAATTGGTGGTTACTTTCAACCGTTCTGCGCTAACGGAGTGTATTTACATATAAATTATACAATCTTGCCATCTTATCGAAACAACAAGGATGATGTTTTCTCCTAAAGTTAAGATTTGCTCAGTACATATATGTATGTATATGTCCAGAATGTGCAAACATGAGAATATATAAATCTCCATATTGTTTTCGTTTGCTAAATTAGAGAGAATTGGAATTAGATTATTTACATTTTGAGTGATTACAGCAGCCTTGCATGGAAACGTATCCAAAAATGTGGTAAATAGATTCCGTGAAAATAAGCGTCGCATACATTTAACTAACTTTTATCTATTGAGAATGGAAGTGAATCTGATTAGAAATGTCAAGAACACTCGACGTAAACAGCTCCACGACGATAATTGAGTGACACGCGAATTTGATAAACATCTAGAAATACCCCCTAATGTATTGACATAACAAGTTTAGGTCAACGAAAGTGTGTATGAATAGAATTATGCTTCTTCCTGTCTTTATGTGGGCGTGTGATAACAGACGTTGACGTTTGATGAAAAGAGGGTGTTATTTTGCTTACGGAAAGTTTCGTTACTTTCCCGAATTATAGCGATCTTTTATATGAAGTCCATGTCAAGATCATCAACAAATTAGAAAATGAAGCTTCTTTGTAAAGATATAAAATATCGTTTTTTTTTTTGTACTTGTATCTGACCATTGCTTTCGGTATTTGTACATATTACTCCTTTTTTAGTGATAACTATGTGCTCGTACAAAAGTTATAATCGCACCTCGTATTGACATACTATTTTCGTAACTATATGATTACAATCAATAAACGAACTTCTTCCGGAATTGAACTGTGTCATGATGAGATATATGTATATAGAAATGAAATAAGGGTAAGAGAAGAAAGAAATAAAAAGAAGAAGAATGAAAAAAGGGGGAGGGGTACGTGAAATAGAAAGAGAGGTGAAAAGAGTAAGAAAAGGAAAGAGTGACAGAGGGGGTAGGGAGAAAAAAAAGAGAACAAAAGAGAAAGGTGGGATCTCTTTTGTTCTCTTTCTTTTTTTTTCTCGCCCCCCCCCCTTCTTCTGTCTCTTCCCCTCTCTGACTTTTTTCACCTTTCTTTCTCTTTTATGCACCCCCCCTTTTTTTCATTCTTCTTCTTTTTATCTCCTTTTCTTTTTATTTCTTTGTCCTCTTATCCTTATTTCATTTCTATATAACATATATCTCATCATGACACGGTCCAATTCCGGAAGTAGTTCATTTATTACTAACTCTGGCCGTCGAAGCCTACGTATAATTATAATTACTGTACTGCCTAACATAATTTGTGCTGACTTCTATATCAAACTTGTTTTTTACTATTTTGAGTGTGTTGAATCCGAAAATTATATTAGGTTTTGCGTATCATGTCAAAATTTAATTCTACGCTATACTCTGCTCTTTGAAGAATGATTAATGCGGCTAAGTTGTTGTTTAAGAACTGATAAGATATAAACAAAGTATAAAATTTTATAACTCATTTACTTATTTAAACACTATATTAGCCACGAGTATAATATAAGTATTTATTTTAGTAATCATTAAAGAATTACAAGAGTACTTGTAGAAATACAAATAATAATCAGGGAATAAATTTTCGTTTGCTGCACTTTTCCGCTGTGTATTTTGGTTTAGCACTCGCTTTGAACACTCCACCAATAGTTGGCCATGACGTTGGCTCATCATCACGAGAATCACGTCTTCCTTGGCACCGAGTTTCCATGGTTTGTAAATCTTGATGAAATCTCTCGTCTTGTTCATCGCTTACAGCACCTATAAATTTTCGGAAAACCTATCAAGATTGACGAAATATGGATCTGTCATCAAAGTTCTAATTTGAAGTCCATCAAATACTCCAGCTTTAGTTTTTTCGTAATTTATTCGTGGAAAATTTTGACATATGAACTTGAAACAGCCCTCTTGCAAATCAGAAGCTTTGGCATATTGCTTCATAGGCCCCGGCAAACAAGAAACGCCGTAAAAGAAACATGACGTGATACGAAAAAATAAGTTTCATATATGGTATTAGCGTACCTATTTTTTGTTAAAGGTGTCAGATCCTAGTCAACAGAAAAA
Organism: Trypoxylus dichotomus; assembly: GCA_023509865.1. Classification (NCBI taxonomy): domain Eukaryota; kingdom Metazoa; phylum Arthropoda; class Insecta; order Coleoptera; family Scarabaeidae; genus Trypoxylus; species Trypoxylus dichotomus. The sequence goes on along the minus strand of CM042074.1, from coordinate 36,201,892 downwards.
ATGTTTGTTAACCAGTTTTATCTATCATATTGCTATGACCTATAATACCTACATTAATAATAATACTTTATTGCCCAATAAATGAAATAAGTATTCAATTATAATGCAAATACAATCAATGCACACTTGTAAAACCAATTACTAATAAGTAAACACAAAACTTACAAACAAAAGTAGATGAAATTACAATATAACTAACTTGCAACATCTTATGACTATTTACAACTATACCCAAATTACTTTAATTTAACAATATTTTCGCCAGTGGTTAAAAAAGGAGAAGGAGAGAAGAATAAAAATAGAATTCTTTATGCATAATGTATCTACGGTTACATTTTGCCAAAAGCGATGGTAAGCAGCAGGCATGTATATACAAGTTACTAGTATCCATAGAGTTGAAAACACTACATAACAGAAAACTTGATAGGTGTATATGAGTGACCAGACCAAGAACATATACTCCAATCGAAACCAAACAAAAGCAAAATAAAGATGTAGAATGGCCGTATAAAAGAAAAAGGTCGTGCAACGCGCACGTTGAAACTCAACATACTTTACACCGACGCACAAATACTAGACATATGCTCAGCAAAGGTCAGTTTTAAATCGAAGATGACACCCGAGTCTCTAATAATGTTGCCTCTAGGCAAAAGAGATCCAGGTAACAATAAGTGATGACCGTGGATAATTGGAATTGTATTGCGAGAGTAGGTGATAATTTTGCATTTGTCCAAATTAACTGTTAACTTGTTGTTACGTTCTCCTGGTTTGAAGAACAACGCCGCTGTAGCCTGCTCGTAATTTCCTGAATTACTTGACCAATACTTACTTGTAGAGTATGTTCGCTTATTTACTAGAGGAGAGGTTGTACAGTGAAACTCAATGCGCATGCGCAAAAAATATATTTAAAAATGAAATGGTTACACGGTTTCCACTCTTGCCTATGTACATGTACGATGTACGTAAGATATATATATTTGCAATAATTGCAGTTATTCGAGCTCTCTTATACATGTAATGTACATTAGCATTTGTATATGTATTTTCATTGGTAGCAACATAAAGTAATGCCTCAGCATGTACGTTGCAACTCTATGTCTTAATTCTGTTTAAAAGGTTAAACTCTTATATGCTTCCGCTGAAGCTTTGTCAGAGGCATGTACTAATGCCTCTATCTGTTTGCATGCCCAACTACCTTTTTATAGAGCCAACCCTATTTATTTCTTAAATTTATAAGCGCACCTCGGTGCTATTCTTATTTATATGTCCCTTTCCGGGAGCCTAATATACTTTCCTTGTTTTAAATTTGCCTAAGGGACTTGGCCCTGTATTATTGGCATGTATTTGTACTTGACCAAATACGTTTGTTATATTCACATTTATAGGGGAACCCACCCTATCTCTTAGAGCTTGAACGTCTGGTCGAGGGCGACAGTAGCGATAATAGCCGATCTCAATACAAAAGTAATGTCACAGCTACCCAGGCGTTCTCGTTTGAAATATTACGCTATGTGCAATCTTTAGCTCTATACTACTGCGCCCCAAAGAAGGGAAAAATCCAGTAACCAGCAAATGTGCGAACTGCGCATCGACAAGTAAAACGGAGCGATGATGGCGACATTACATAAGAAAACTGGTCCGTGACACTCGTCCGCTACGACGAGCAACTAAATGAAAAATTTCTAAGTCCCGATACGACAAGGACCGAACAAACGTACAAAGACAACAGGCGCTGCGGCCGCAACGACCGTCAGCAAGAAGCAGGTGATCGTACTTGTAGAGGAGGTCTATACATGCGCGCCGACAATCTCACCAAAATAATTTCCGACACAAACTTAACTGAAGACTAAAAATATGTATAGACGACAATGGACACACTAGCCTCGACGTACGATGATAGAAAATCGAGAATTTATACTTATTAAAAAATCTATACATGTGGTCCGACGACGTTACCAAATGACTCCCGCCAGAAATAAATGTATAGACAACGTCCTCGACGATTCCCGCCAAAACTAGAAAAACTTAGAAATCTCTAATAATCTTACGACGACGTTACTGTACACGTTACGACGAGGCACGAAAGGTGACCGAGAGTGCACGATCGCTAATACCTCGACTGTCGCGCGGGAGACGACTGCCTATGCTTGTGTACCTTAAATTTCAAGAAAACTCCCATTACATATCCGACGACGTTGCAGTGAATGATTTCTAATTAGGCAGCTTTAGTTAGCGTAATGCGAATGGCTGACTTGCATACATATACAATGCGTAATGTACATACATATTAAAATAAAATTGGATATAAGAGAGCAAAATAAATAAATATAGAAATGAAAATAAAGTAATATGCTAAATGAAAATAATAATGCAAAGAAGATAAAATACATAGTAGTAAAAAATTTATAAAATATAAAAAACAATGTTAAGTCCTTAACACTTGTTGTTGATACATCACAGATGAAATACATTACGTTGGTTTTGCAAGTGATTGCAATCTTCAGAGTTGTTACTAGTGATATATAAGTTTAAGTCATCTGTGTTTAACAACATCTTACAACAGTTGAGAACATAAATCACTTGTAAATATCAGGAATAAAAGTGGATCCAAGTTGCTTCCTCGAGGAACTCCAGAAGTTGTCGTAACTAGATTCAAACCCCATATATGTTACAAATTGTTTTCTGTGAAGAAGATAGGGTCAGAACAAAGGCGAAAATCCAATATTACCCACTACCTACGGGGAATAATAAAATCTTTGGTATGCATAGGTATGCTCATCTCAATAAATACATAAGCATTTCAGAATACATATATGCATTTGTTTTGCTAGTAAGTATTTATTACTCACCTTTAACCAGAGCTGGAGAAATACGCATAGCGATATTAAAATTGAGCAAAAGAAATCTCAAGATCTTTTAATCTTTTATGGACTTTTGAAGTACTAATTATAGATTTCTCTTGAATCTCAGATGCAATTTCATCACTTACCTCATTGATAATATCAATAGTAGAGACGCTTGGAGTTTTAGTTACTAAAGCATTATAAATTAACGAACACCAATTAAATCCACATTTTAGAAAACTGTTTCTTTTACTGTTATAGGCGATAACTTTTTAGAAGCCACGGAAATCTATATTAATAAATTAACAACTATAGTTTTCCCCAACATTCCCTTCTACAGTTGACTTGAGTTTTGAATAATATGCGCAAGTTGGTAACGAAAAGGTAGCATTTCGTGGAATGAAAATCAGTTTTACATTTTAAAAATAAAATTGTTCTTCTTGTTTTCAATGTTTTTTAACCACATTGATATAATGTCTATAGTTAATCGTGCTGTTTTATTGGAGGTTCTCTATTGGCAATTTATTATTATATTCAAAAATAAGCCCAATATCGTATATGAATTCAATTACATGGTTGATTTGTATATGTATCAGCAGTGAATTTTTGTATGTTTACAGCACTATCTTGTTTAAGCTAAGAATAAAGTATGCAGTAAATGCATATGTATGTATGCATATTTTATGTTTTCCGTATATTTTCGTAAGTGCTCATGTCGTATAAAAATTAGCATATTCAACCAGAGAAATGCAATTTATTCCATGCGCCTGCTGTTGTTTCAAATAAGATAAGTGGCCACATAAAGGAACACCGAAAAAATACCTTTGTATTTATTACTATTAAATTATAAGCCAAAATATTGTACGAATTATTGCTACAACTTATTGTAATATTAGTTTCTATTGTAAATGGCTTTGCATTGAATGCTAATCCTGGTATATGTTTATCGAAATATACGACTTCGTTCTACACCAAAATATATTTTATCTTATAGATTGATAGGTCGAAGATACATACAAATAGGTATCACACTAAAAAAATTGAGCGAATGTTTTCTCAACTTACTACTTAAGCTAATCTTGATTTGAGTTTAAGCTTAATAGGGTGAAATAACCATTATAATATTCTAATATTTTGATTTTGTATGAAACCTTAAATTTAGTTCAAATAAATGACAATAAAGTTCGGTGATTTTTATTTTAGTCGTTCTTACCAAACAAATACCACGTTGCTATATCTGATTTGTATTTATTTACTTTTCAAGAAAGTGTAGAGTAGCAACAGACAACAAAAGACACAATAAACTGAAACAACAATACCAATTGGCCAATTGCCTCCAAGTTGATTTATTTCAGAATTTCCTCCTACCAAATCAAAAGCAAGCGGCAAATGCGTCTGTGCAATCGTTTTTTTTTGTTTTTATCCGCTCGAATGTAGTTGGAATGGTTTTGTAGTATATTTATGGAAATATGTATGCATTTGCACTTTTAATTAAAATTTTACACGCACATGCCGCTGCATCTATTCCAGTAAAAATTTTATTTGTACGTAGCTTGATTTTAACTTAGTTATCCTATTAATGTGGTGCTGTGCTTGTCTGAATACTTCCGCCGTTTTTATATCAAAGGTAAAGTTACTAGTAAAAGCAGAGGATATTTTTAGAAAAGAATAAAAAATTAGAAAAGATATAAAATATATACAAATAAAATCTGAATAAAAATGTTGATATCAGTTTTGATTTGCATTTGAGGTCTTAGTGAAGATTTTGCGGAACGTGATATGCTAACTTTCTTCTGGTAGCAAACGATACTAAATTTTTAACTATCATCCGAAAGCTATATGACCCAGGTGCTTATGCAACTAGGGATCTTTTAGTACCTTCTATTATAGTGTAGCTAATACTAGATATATAGAATCACTGCGTGTTGATAAAACGTATAGCTTAATTAGTACTATTTTTGCAGTATAAAGGATATCTGAATTTCATATATAATAATATATTATATAATTCATTTACAAATGATGTTTACTTATTGCTACCCCAGTCACAATCAAAGTACTTCCCATCTGGACAAACACACTTCTTCTAACAATCTAAACATAGCAGTAAACTCCTTTACATGATATTGTTGACGATGGATGATAATTGGAGTTGTTGTTTGAGGTAGTTCCATCGTTTGTGGAACTTGCTATGTTATGACCACATATGCTGTTTCTAGCATTTTTCTTTCTGTGGTGCTGTCTTCTTTGTCTGGGATTGCTGTGTTGTTTCATGCAAAACCTATGATCTACATCAGAGGCCAGTTCGGGCGGAGGAAACGACTGAAAAGAAGAATATAGAAACAACAATTCTAATAAACTGTTTTCTTGTTAATATGTGAAAACGATCATCTCCATTTTGATAACCAAAAGTTAACGGGTTCCACATCACATTTCCAGCAAAGGCGCTATTTCACTGAAACGTGTCAGAAACTACAGTGGTACTAACTTGTGATACACCATGAATTTTTGACTAAAATGTGATCACTGTTTGACATGATAGTCCACCACATCGTTGGCCATGAAAACCTGGGTGTGTGGTATTCGGATGATTGTTATCTTGTTTCTAGGTTATGTTCAAACGTCCAGCTCTCATCAGATGTAGAACGCTCAAACAATTCTGAGACAATATTCCAACGTACCAACATAAACTTCGTAGACTACCGTCTCATTCTCAGTTGCTCCCTTAAACAGATCTGCGTTGGACGGTGGAAGATTCCCACTTCGTTAGCAAGCTGATTGTGCTTACAGTGTTACGAGCTTTGAAATTTTGAATCATGTCCTTGTTCACAGATGTTGACAATCTCTCAATGCCAGGCTTCATTCCCATGTAGTTGTTATTCTGACTTTCATTGAATAAGCTTATGCATTTACCGCCACTCATTACGTTTTCACCGTACACACATATATGACGACGAACATATGTAGTTTTTTGAACTGGATGACTGCCCATGAATTATAGTTGGTAGGTAGTACGATTTTAAGACTACGCTACGAAGCATGCAGATTGATACCGTGAATGCAAATGGTGTTAAATTTTTGAGCATTTTTCGCAATTTTTATAAAAATGTCATTCCTTCTCCTTCACAGGTATAGCAGTAAACTCCACTCACACGAATTAATTAATTATGCGGAACGCAGCGTTTCGGGAGCACGTGGGCTCCCATTGTCAACCGTGTTACCGACTCCTTCCTTAACATAATATGCGACATCAAAACAATATTTTCTCTAATTGTATTCTCCAAGTGATCAATCTTCCTGGAAGGTTTGTGCGTATAAACTTGGTTCTTACCATAGGGTTATGGATGGAATAAATTATAAAGATAATTGTTTACCTTCTTACAACTATGTACGGGAACACCATTTTGCAGAAAACATATTGTTTTCCAATATTTAATAGCAACACTTTTCTACTTCATTGAAAAATCATTTCCACTTCATTAAGACAATCGGTCCGAAGGAAATTCTTTCCTGGTAAAATTAAAATGTATGATCTAATTTCAAACCATATAACTAAGAATTTATATATTAAGTTGGTGTTATTTAACTTGTCTTTAGGCAGGAAAACGTAGTAATTGTACGTTATACTCAAACCGTTTATGAACAATCTGATGTTCCTGCTTTCATCTATATTTCATAAAATTATAATTTGAAGTGATTTTAGCAATAAACATCGTCAAAATAACCTTATTCCATTGAAAATAAATTTACTGCATCTTACATTTAAGGGGTAACCATATTTGATTTTTATGTAGGCGGTCATCAAAAAGGACAGCGGTTGCGAGTGTTTTTTAAATAGTATATAAAATATGTAACAATGCCATCGAAAACTAATACATCATAGATAAACAGTGTATTGTGTTTTCTTTCCAGTGTGATTTATTTAGTTGACATATCTGGTCTAGTAGTTGATCTTCCCATTTGTGGCGTAGTCCTCCTCTGGCTCTATTCCCGGATAGTTTCCACTTAGTGACGATCTGGGTTGTTGTTTTCTTCGGTCTCTTCCTTCGATGTGATCGTAAAACCTTATTCTTTACGCTTTCGTGTATCTTGCTATATCTTTTTCTTCTTTTAGTAGCTGTCCAATTTTGTGATTCATCAGGCTGCGATACCTATTTCGATCCTTTTTTCCCCCTTGAACTCCTCTGATTATTATTCGTTCAAAAATCCTTAATCTTTCCTGATCTCTGTTGTTGAGTATGTTGAATACTTTTCTATTAGTCTAAGACGAACTCCTCATTTAATGTACTTTCATGCTCCAAGTTATTAACCACCTGGATTGGAGTTGGTACTCTAGAATTATTAATGCTAAATATTAGGGGACTAGAACCACCTACTTAGCATTCTCTATTTTTTAATTCGGAGGAGTAAAATGAAAAGACATGTATACAAAGGTAGCAGCTTTAAAGCTGACTAAGATTTTATATGAGTTGTGGTTTCATAATTATAATTACAATGCAAATTAAAAAAATACACGATCTAAAGGTCAATTAGTTGTTGTAACCGCTAATGTAATTTATGCCGAGAACTGACCAACAGCAAGCTTACTTCACTTTAAAAGCATATCTCCAAATTAGAAAATAGAGTATAGTGTGGAAAGAGAAGATAACAGAGACCTTTACAATAGATAAAATTTTGTGATTGAGATAACGTATGATATTGACGGTTAAGAAGAAAACAATGTTATAAAATATTTAAGAAACATTATCAATGTACTCTTGCATTCACATGCATACATATGTACGTTCGAATAGTTCGAAGTGGACATTTTTCCAGCATGCGTTGACCATGGTTTCTAGAAGTTGTTAAGCGAACTAGTACCCATAGAAAAAGGTGAATAAGATAGTCCATAAGTATTTAATATTTCTAACATTCATTGAAATAGGATCGAAGGAAGAAATACAGGCGACTGCTGGCAAAATGAACTAGTATAAACTAATAAAACTCTATTTTCAAGTCATCAGAGAGTAACATTGTTGAGAGTACCGAAGCCGTATTAATAAATCGCATCATATTGTTCGTTAATTGCACTTTAAAAATCCATTAAAAATGGCTAAATATAAAATTTGTTACAACATAGCTTTCGTTTTTTTAAGAAATGTTGGCGTATCATCACTCCTTCTTAACATTCCTAGAAACAAGTAGAGCAATCCTTGTTTTCTGAATTGCTGAAAAATGACAATCTGGATCAATATTTCATAAGCAATTATTTTATAAATGCCTTCGCAGTTGCTACGCTACTGTCAAATAAACGCGTATGCATTCATATACAGATGTTACTCACACTGGTTCTGTGCTTGATAATTAATTTATTTCTGAACGACTTAATGACAAACCCGATATTAGCAAGAGAGAATTAATTTTGAAGTAAACGTTCCGCAATATCTGTACGGGAATGATCAATTTAGGAGCACTTAGTCCTAGGTAATCATGCAAACAGTACTACAACGATTTCATTGGTGAATGTAATACCATCATCAGGGTCTCTGAAATATAAACGCGTTCAATTTACGTGTACTTAATTATTGAACCATTAATGATATGATTATTAACAATGAGTCGACACATGCACGGGCGAAGTGATTATACAATTCCATTTCGGTTTACTGCCGGAGAGTGCTTGAAACATGAATGTTATTTGACTTTTTTAAATAAGCGAAAAGGTACGTGGATAAGTATCTTAATTAATAGTTGCTTATACATAAATGATCTGTAATTCTTTGGTGTTATCACATTCTAATTACTATGACGTTGTTTATGGTAATTATCTAGATTAGATCCGCTCAGGCACAATTCAGGTGGTACAGAACGCATGCTTCAAACTAACTTATGGAATGAGATAGCGTCAAAGGATTTCTCATAAGCTTACAGTTGCTCGATGGTTAAATATGCTAAGACAAACACAGTTACACTTCTCGTGTTTTATTTATAAAATTTTAAATACTGGTATTCCGCCTTATTTATCAAAAAGAACGCGGATGTGCACAATCCCAACGTCCTCAGAAGGGACCTTATCGATAAAGCTAGGCATCATACGCGGCAATTTGAGAAAGGTTTTGGCTACGCATCTCCACGTCTGTATAACTCGCTTCTCCTAGATGTCAAGGAATTACCATTTAATACCTTTGGACGCGTTATTTATTATAATTTAATGAATGAGCAACTTTCTGGCAGATAAATATTTGCGGTATTGTAGCATGTTTTATTTGGTTGTGAACAAATTATTTTCTTTATTTCTTCTTCGATCTTGAGTCATCGTTAATAATAGGAAACCTGTCCAATTGGCAAAAATAGCTTATGCTTGTTGCTTTTTTCTTGTTTTTGTATTTACTATTTTATTTGCCAATAAAATATTATTATTATTATTATTTGAATTTGAATTTCCACTGTTTACTACTAACTTTAAGAAAAAAATTGTCAAAAGAAATTAAATAGATTTTTTTCCAGAAAAACCTTATGACGATTACTCTTTTACAATCAGTCACAGAAGAAGTAATAAAATGTAATAGGATATTAAAATCGACAATGACAGTCCTGTCAGAAATTTATAAATACATGTACTTATGAAGTAAATATTTTTAAACATATACTTTCATATATTTCTTACCATAATCAACGACACCAAGCAACACACTCATTAATTTATTTTGTGGCGCTGTTCACAAACTTTGTCTTTTATGGCTCTCTACGGAAGCCAGGAATCTAATGAAGACCTTTCAATCCACTTCTAAAGTAAAATTCAACAAAAAGATTGCGGACTTCAATAACGTTGTGACGTGGGGTATCATTCTGTTGAAAATATATTTTTCTGCAGGTATTTAATGGCATATTCCTAATTAATGGCGTTCTGAAGAACTTTCAAAGAATTAACGATAATTATATTCTCGAAAGTTCCAGCTAAAATATTTATTTTAAAATAACATTGGCCACGTGTTTTTATTACAAAGTGTGTATGTTCGTCAGTCTAGTTTTAAGGGATAACTCCGCTTCATAAGAATGTCAATCAGTTCTCTCTTATTTACCTTTGAAACTGAGATAGTATTGATTTGTACAATTGCATGAACAATACTTTGAATTACATCGGTCTAGCGGTCACTTTAATGTTAGCACTGCGTTAACCTTTATGTTATTGTGGTGTTCTACTGATTCGAGATCAGCAAATGTGTTTGGTGATGAAGTTTTCCGAACCCCGAGATTTTTCAGTAGGTTAAAAGAACCAATAGCAAGAAATCATTAAAGTATTCCTTACTTCTTAGCAATAACACTTCTTGGTTTTGGACAATACCAACTATAATTTTCTAAGAAAAAATTACCTAGCGACTGCTTAGATTACTAAATAATATTTGTAACACAAATTATATTTTACAGAGAAACATAACTCTATTGGAGAACCATCTGTCTTATGTAAATTGAACCTAAACAGCTAACTTGATAAATGGTGAAGTGTGTAGGTTAAAGTTTTTAGAATATTTGCAGAAACATTTTCATGCTATTCGATTAATATGCAAATTAAGAAGCATCGAAATCTAGACCCCATATAGCATAACCATGTTGTAAACTCGTACCATATCAACCTTTTTTTCCACGGGCTCTATTGAAAAGTGAAATTTTGTAGTTCTTAAAGGAGAAAGGACAAACATATTGTGAGGAAAGGTTCGAATTCGTTTGTAAAGACAGTTCTCAAAATAGTATACATTGTTGTTCTATTGAATGTGACGTACATATTATGTAAAAAGCGCTTAAATAAATTTTATATCTTGTATTTCATTCCAATAAAAACTTTCAATTTAATTGTCAATTTGACAGGGTATTTGTCATGTCGTTGAAATAGCTTATGCTAAACAAAATTAAGGGCTTGAGTAACAAGCTAAAACATAATTATAATTTCAAAGGCTAGTTTGAGGCAAAATTTATTTGAACGCGTTATATACCTATTTCTTTTTTTTGACGTAATGAAGAAAAGTGCTCAGATTTTTTAGGAGCTTTTCATAAGTGTTAGCTTCAATTATTTTAAAGTATAACGAATTACAAGACACATGTTTAGTCGTATTGCATTATTCTTTTAATACAACGATTACCTCATTTGGCAAATGTAACATGTATGCGCGATAAAGCCCTAGAACTTAATAATTTTAAATAAAATTTATTTCAAAACTGGAAAACTTTATATAGATGTCATACTTGCGGTTTTGGACGTAATCATTACATCTGTAAATCTGCAGAGAGATAGAAAATGTTTGTCATGCTCCATTAATGTTTATGCTAAAGCAAAAAAAATCAAAGATGCCTTTAAGCCCCTCTGAAGGACTAGAAATAATATTTACGATAATATAAAAAAATAATTCTCAATGTGTTCAGGAAGCTCACACGTCACATAACTTGACCTGCCAATATTTCCTGATACAAAGGAGCCCAACATTTCGATAAAAAATACGATTCCCGCAAGAGACAATACCCTACCGTATCATTTTTAGATACATATTTATGAACGCTTTCGAATTAAATATCAAACGAAGCTATATTTATAACAAAAACAAAGCAGTAAATCCTTTCCCTCTTTCGAAACTATGTGAGCTTATTTTCGTTCCTTCAAAAAAGGACGACATTCCCTATACCAAATTTATTTATTAAACTCTTTCTCTACTGCATTTTGGTTTAGGTTTATTCCGTTTAATTTATATTTTTAACTTACAGCATTTTTCATTTGAAACTAAATAAATTTATTAAATGGTAATTTAATAAATAAGCAGTTATCTTCTCATATTGATATCAGTGTGTATAATATATACAGGATCATATACAATCATTACCTGCTATACAGGTATATCTGTAAATGTAATGGAAAGTAATTGAGGTTTTGGTGAACAATATTGCAGATTAAACTAGAGACGGATATGAATTTCCTGATTCTAAGTACATCATCCTACATATCATGGATTTTTTTGGAAAGCTATTTTAACGATACGTTTCGCGGCGTAGCGTACTACAGGTCTAAAATGTACCCATTTGAGGTTTTTTTTTCTGATAATTGTGAAAATGTTAAAGCTCCCTTTAAATATTTGTATGTTTTATCGAATGCCAGTGACCCTAAATCAAATTTATGATATGTTTAGTAACCTAAGTAATAACAGTTTATTTCAAAAATTTTAAAACGAGTATTCTGACAATTCAATCCAAAACCGATGTATTTAGCATTAAAAATTTGTTTTCTTAAGTAGCAAACACTATTTTTGACTGTCTCTATATATTTTACTACAAAAAATAGAAACTGTTTTTCTGATTTTTATTTTAACAGAGTTATTTTGAAGAGTTATTTTAAAGAGTTATTTTAACAAAATCATAAAATCAGCAATATACTAAAAATCGAAGAATCGATGTTGATAAAGTAGGCTTTGCTTTGCTTAAGGGAACAACAATTGTAACTCTGTAGCGACTTGCATTATAACAGAACGTAAAATAACATACTTGCCGAAAACATACATTTTTGAAACAGTCTTTTCGTTATATCTAGTCAATGTCTGATATTGTCATAGCCAGTCACTTACTGTGCTTACTCTCACAATTATTTTAATGCGTGTTTTTGCTACCAAACATTTAGAATTGCGTATTACCTTACAAAAATATCAATATCACGAAATCACTTAGTCGTCATTCTTTTTTTGAAAATACTTACATTAGAATATATGCAATGCAATTGATTCCCGAAAGATGGTGTGAATGTTGAATTAATAATATTTACTAACAAAAGCTACATTAAAAAAATCGTTTGGCATGAAAATCAGATAATGTCGAAAAAGATATTGTAACATGTCTTGTATTTATTCTTACTTGAAATCGGTCAGATTTCTCTCAAAAGTATGCTGTCAGAGTTGAGCCAATACATACTACAAATTTGTCACAACCACTAAAGCTAGACATTATAAATGCAGCTGCAGCCCACTCATACTATACAATTTTAATATCATACAAAAACTTTACCAATGGTAGCAAACGTCATCTTATAACATTCCTCTTCTTTTAGCTTTTCCCTGATTAACACGAAGAATGTATATATAATGTATATTTTAGATTAAGACAAATAAAACTCATGTACTCCGAACACCCTATGATTACGATAGCACGCAAGAGCGAGAGAAGAAAGTTTGAAACGAACACGCCTGAGGTAAGAAATGTGCTTAGAACTGTAACCATCAGATGTAACTAAAATTAAAGTTCTTTGTAAAGGTAGAACAAATTTGTTACCTAGAGCAGTTGTAATCTCTTCAGCGTCTATTTTACGATAGACTAAGATAGCTTCCTTTGATGGTTAGATCATCAATTTACAATTAATTACTTCCTATTCTGCAGACAATAGAGCTTCCTTTGTGCTTCATTCCGTACGAAAATTTGCATACATTCAGAATTATACTAAGAAATTGTTAATAAATATATTTCGCCAAAAAAGTATGGTACAAACTGCGAAAAGGCGTTTATACACTGAGATATTTTGTATACGTTCACAATATGTTGCTGTATGTGCGCCCACTACAGAAACGTTTTAGAAAAGTGCATACACATATGGTTTATTTAGTTGTTTATTGAAAGTGTTCTTATACGGACAAATTTTAAAGCGCGCTGTTAGATTACTTTACTAACGTTATTAGGAGCAAAATAAAGTAAATGGACTCCAGAACAAGTGGCTAGAATAGTTACTTTCATCGAAATTGGGCAATCTCAAACATAGATAGCTAACTTAATGAATATTAGTCAGTTAAGTGTTTCCAAGGCAGTAGCCAGATATAGAAAAACAGGAGGTTACATACGAAGATCAGTGTTAGGTTATCCAAACTCTACTCCAAGATGACCGGTTTTTAGAAATACGAGGATTACGTCGGAGGCATGTACCTGCAGGGAAATTCATATCGACTACGATAGAGTCAGAAATACTCTAATAAGTATCCAAATTGTTAGTAATAGGTTGAAGCAGAGTGAAATAAGAGCCAGAGTTAGCTGTTACAGCTTCTCGTCTTACTAGCAATCACCGAGTGGCTAGGGAAGATGTCAAGTGGTAAATGAATTACTGAGCCAACATACTCTTCGCTAATGAGTTAAGATTTAGTCTTTACACCTCAGATAGACGTATACCTGTGTACAGACGAGAGGGTGAGCGCTATTTCCAGTGCAATATTAGATCTACGTTTAATTTTGGTGATGGCTCTAAAATAGCTGAGGGAGGCACCTTTTTAGCAGGTCGTAAAGAGTTAGTAATAGTAAATAGACAAAATGGCAAAATGGTTGTCCAGAGGCATATAACAGGCATTTTACAAGATCAAATAGTATCCTACGCACCAGTAATGCGCAATGAATTCTTGTTAATGCACATAATTCACGATCCCATACGGCGATAGTCGTCCAAGAATACCTTGACGAAGTTGGCTTTCCAGTCTTAAATTGGCCTGCAGTGAGTCCAAACATGAATTCTATCGAGAACGTGTGGGACTATTTTCACAGAATGGTACGAACTCAACATGTTGCCCTAGTAGAGCTGCAGAAATTACAGGATGCCCTCCGTGAGGAATGGGAGAATGTAGACCAAGCTTATATGCGGAGGATAATTGAATCCATGCCAAATGGAATGCGAGCGGTCATAAGAACCAGGGATGGCAATATCGTATATTAAGCTACTATCCTGTGATTTTATTTCCAAAAATTTAATTTAGGAGTATGTTAGGATGGGTTTAAAGGTTTAGTCTTTTCTTTAGTCGGAAGATCAAAAAAATACAAAAATTAATTATGCAATACTTTTTGCTATGTCTCGCTGGAATGCATAGTACAGTTTACTTAATTTATATATTTTCTCCATTATTTTTTATTCTCCGTAAAATATTGATTACTGGAATAACCTGAGTAAAGAATCTCTTTTTCGATCGGCTTCAGATTCCTTATCCATTTATTTTATAAACCAAAAAGAGATTGTATTTCGTTTGATTGCATGAAGCCTTCAAATGACAAAGTATCCGTAGCTTTCTAAGAACTACCGGTGGGAAAATCTGTCTCGACTGGACGGTTATTACAAAAAAAAAAAGAAAATCTCCGGGGAGTACTTCTTTTTCGCCAACTTCAACGAAAAAAATATTTGTCTTTTTAATTCTTTACTGTAGCTTTACTGAGTTCTTCTTATTCGCTGAGAAAAAATTTTAATAAATGCCGTTTACATACGAAATTGCGCTGAAGGAAATATTTTCTGTATTCTGCGATGATGTTTTCATTATAAGAACGCAGACGATGTCTGTGAATAAATTATTAATTTATATGAACGTTTTTTGCTGTTTCCGCCCTTTAAAAAATACTTGCTACCGTAACTTAAAATCACTTAGGGAATTTTGCCTTTAACTATATCCTAACGGTTTTCTTTTTTACGTATTTCGAGTACTCCTGTGAATAAATATTTAATATGCACCAAAAAGTGCGTCGTAAATAATAATACGTTTGTATCTTATTTGTTTTTTAATGTTCTTTCTTTTGATGGTTCTAATTAGAGGAACGAAGAAAACAATGAAAATTTAAAAAGCAATTGGAAACCAAAGCTAATATTTTTTCTACTTGTTTATATAAGGGTCTTCATTAGAGAGGATTTGTTAATTGATATTTTTTCAGAGGTCAACTCCGCTGAGTTTGTCTTTATTTGACATTTATGTCCCTCTATCTCTCTTCTATCAAGAAATACCACGTTTGGCTCCTCTAGTACATTAACTCCAATTGCCGGTTATTATAATCCTTAAAGTCGAGAACAATTAAACGACTTGTGGAAAACTTCGAATCAAGGTATTCACGTAATAATATTCTCATACCAATGAGACAACGAAGTGCAACGACCAAGAGAATATTGCAGCTGTATCTCAGAGCGTTTGTGAACAGTCAAATGTAAAGAGTGGTGCAATGGGTATTTATGGTTTTTAAAACGCTACGGTTGGAATATGAATAAAATAGGGTCTATAATCATAAGCTATAGTCAATTGGAGTATTAGACGGAATATTTCCATCGTTTGAAATGATGGATATAGTCTGCTTAAGACTCAAATTAATAGCCCATCATATTTTTTAAATGTTTTGGCACGCTATTGCCCCGAAAGTAGATCATTATATTTATCTTCATACCTATTATTAGTTATTTTAATGTTATACTTGCAGTGTTCCTAGGGAGAGCCCTTTATTTCTTTTATCTATTATATTATTTGATTAAAAATCAAGACGCATTATGTAGGCTATATTATCAATGTTTTCATTCATTTAGCTACTTTCTAGCACCTCCTGTTTTACCGTATGATGTCAGTGATTTTGTGTTAAATGTCTTGATATTGATACCCGATTTGTGATTTACTAATTCGTTTGTTATTTCGGTGTTTAGATTAGCAGATTAATGTTGCCATAATAGGCGAAACCCCGTTAATTATATATCAATAGTGAATGGTGACTTGTGAGGTGTACAGGTTCTCCAATAATACTTATTGGACAGTCCCGAATCCTTAACTCGGACGCTGGCCTAAATGAAGTTCTATATAATGCAGCTTAGTAGTCATCAAAGTGTTGCCGTTAAATCAGCGCAGCTTTTCCCTTGCGGTGTATTACCCATAGAAATCATTGAAGTTCAACGACTATTTCGGTGTGAATATGGCCTTCGTAAGCATTCTACAAGTCCTTCGCGTAACACAATTTTATTATGGGTTGTAAGGTTTCGTGATAAGTGTAGTAAATGGATATGTTGGTTCAGTAAAACTGTGCGAACACCAGAAAATGTAGAAAGAGTACGCGAAGGTGTAATAAGAAGTCCAACTCGTTCAGCAAGGCGTCAAGCAGTTGCATCACATATTACACGAAGCAGCTTGGGTCGAATTTTATATGAAGGCCTAGGACTACATCCATATAAAACCCAACCTTTATTAATTTACGTCATACAAATATTTTGAATAATTTAATAACGTCTGACGAAGGGTATTTCCATATATCTGGATCTATAAATAGGAACAATTTTCGGTACTGGGCTGCCAAACAACCGCAATAATTCCACGAACAACCTCCGCATTCCAAAAAAGTGGTCGCATTCGGGCTTATACTTTTTCGAAGAACAAGACCGTACAGTGACTGTAGCTTCTCAATGGTATTTGGAGATGCTTCAAAATTTTCTACCCGCTGAATTGCAACGATTTGGGATGGAACATAATGACTTGTGGTTCCCGTAAGATGAAGCAGCAAACCAAACGGCCCGAATTTGCACGACTGCTCTAAGAAACATATTTGCTGGAAGACTTATATCCTGACGTGGTGATTTTAATTGGCCGCTAAGGTCACCATCTTTTCTGAAGGCTAAGGTGTTTCAAAATATTCCTCAAACGCGACAAGCTTTAAAATCCAATGTGTTTAGAAAAGCATAGTGGCCGTTTGTTGAAATAATTTTTATTGTTAAACTATATTGTAAGTACAATAAAGATGTGTCTTTCAGACATGGGTCGTTTCGTTTGTATGTTAATAAGAACCCTCTAAAAAACGTCAATACACATTGTGCCACCCTATATTAATCCTCTCATTGATCCCTGGTATTTTGTATTTCCAACACCAGTTTATGGCAAATTTTATAAGAAGATCTGGGCGCACGTGGTTACAAGGTTGCTTTGATTAAAGAACTCTGACCAAACGATCGTTTGTTGTATTGCGTAGGGCTTTACGGGAATTTTAAGATGATCCCGATTTTTCTAAGAAAATTACTTAAAGGGATGACGTTCATTCCAGGCCTAGTGGTTTTGTAAATAGACAAAACAGTCGTATGTGGTGTGAAAATTAGCGAGACGTAATACATGAAGGAGCACTCAAACTTACTGTCTGGTGTGTATTCTGTGCTGAAGGAGATGTTCAACCTCAGCTTTGTTCAATTACCTTAACTCCGTTGCTGTGAATGGAATTCACTATCGCTCAATGCTGAGAGGATGTTTTTGGCCGGAAGTGCATCCTCTCGCCTAAGATGATGTTGTTTCAGCAATCTCCTTGTAACATTGTTAATGAAACAATGTATTTATTGCAGGATCAACAATGAATTGTTCACATTCGACCAAAATTATGTAAAAAAAGTGGGGCTCAGTAGATCTATTCCCTGGAGGATATTTGAACCAGATTATGTTCGACCAGTATTAACTGTACATTGCACCGAAAGAGTTTTTCACAATACCTATGCTTTATTTTACCCACAAAATACGTCGCCCTTGAGGAAGTACTCTACATTTTCACCCCAAACATGTCACATTATTTATGCGAAGTATACATACACATTGAAATGCAACTTCTCAATATGCATAAACTGCGAAAAGAAAGTTTTAACATGTTTATGTTTTCAAAATCATTTTTTAAAGGAAGTAAAAAGCCAGCACACAATACGTAAGGGTATTAAAGAGGCAATAAACTGCGTTTCATTCGTTTACATTAACGTTAAGGTAAATATAAAACACGTATTACCCATTTTCTAGTGTTGTCACACAGGGATTTGCCTCTACATATGGGGACTGTGGATTTCAAAGTGAGCGTAGGGACAAATATTGTAAAATTCTATGTATCGGAGGGACTTTTAGTTATATCTACATCTCTGAGAGAATAGAAAATATAAGTATGTGAGATACATGTAAGAAGTTCCTTTTTCCTGAATATTTTTCGATAAGAAGAGATTTAAAACTGAAAATAAGTGATATATTGAAATGAAAACGTAGGAGGCTTCTTCAGGAGAAACAGAGGAAATCAAAGTGGCACGGTAGCTCGACGTGTAAACCAAGCTAGAGGCGAAACCACTTTGGCAGAAGGTTATGGTGACTCGGCGTGTTAACCGCGCTAGAGGCGAATACCTTCTCAGAAGGTTTTCGCCTTCCCTGTTTTTCCTGAAGAAGCTTTCTACGACGGAGGCGAAACGTCTAGATCCCACGTTTCTCTGTTGTTCTTTCTTCTTTCTTTCTCCCCTCCCTTTTTCTGTCTCTCTTTCCTTCTCTTACTCGTTCCACCTTTCTTTCTTTTTCACGACCCTCTTTTTCTTTCTTCTTCTCTTTATCTCCTTTTCTTTCTTTTATTTCTTTTTCCTCTTACTCTTAATTCTTTTCTATATTATCTCATCATGCCAAGGCCTAATTCCGGAAGTATTTGATTTAAGTGATATATTAACACATTTTTATGGCTAGTTACTTGTGCAACTTTAAAAGTTACCGATAACCGTAAGAACTACATTTTATGTACAAACCCTGTATATTTAAGTTTTAGTCGCCATTTATCTGTATTCGCACATACACACGCTCTGGAGAGGGTGATTCTATTAAGCTTTATGATTTTCATTTTTGCTTTAGCCTATGCGTCATTTTGTTATCACTGTTATCCATTCTTATCTAACTTGTTCTCTTACTGATTAATCACACTTGGATGTGCAAATTTCTCCCCCTATTTTAATCGGTTATTCTTTCTTTTAAACACAACCTTTGTAACCGCTGCAATATTTTAATATTTTGATAGCTTCCATTGCATTTTTTCGCAAAAGTAACATATACGCTGTTTAATAGCTTTAGTAGCCCCCTGTCTAGAGAACCGTAATACTTCGTTCAAGGATATGAGTAACACGAAGGGATGTGAGGCGTAGATAATATCAGTGAAGTGTACGTTAATGAATTTCTAAAAATTACTGTTAATTTATTCAGATAAAAAACACATCGAAAAGTGCCTAGAACAATACCTAATATAATGCTACCAAATACAGCTACCTATGGCATTGGTGGGATTTACGGCAAAGACAGAGTGAGGAGATAAAGGCCGCTAACGCGCAACCTCACATTGCAAATTCCTTCTCTGCCAATATCCATGCGTAACTATATTTAGTAGCATTATATCAGGTATTGTGTTCTAGGCATTCTCGATGTATTTTTTAAAACATCATGGTAAGCTTGAGGGATCTTTTACATGTGCAGTTTTACCTAATTCACTTTCGGTGCGCGCTCTCTCTAGTTTAACATTCCCTAAGCTGCTCGCGAGAGACTTGGAAACTGTACCTGCTTGTGTCGCTGTCTATGAGCGGCAGGCAAGTGCCTTTTCCAGCACTAGATAGGTGCTAAGAAATGCTCACTTTTGTGTGTCCGTTTATTCAGACTGATACTAGCAGAGAGGGAATTCGCAATATGTAATTGAGAAAATCGCTGGAAACTGCGCTGATGACGCCAGCTACACGGCAACATGTCTGCGTGTTAGTATTTTTTTCTCTCCTTCCATTATTTTTCCCATAAATGATCCCACCAATGCAATGAATAGCTGTATTTCGTAGCATTATATTAGATGTTGTGGATGGATTATTCTTAGCGGCGATCCAAGAGCAGATGTATCAAGAACGGCAGTCAATCAAGAAAACGTCGATGCTGTGCTCAAGATCACCAATGAAGATTGACATGTGACATCTCACGAGATTGAGGCATCATTAGGGGTTTCAAAGACCTTAATTCAGGAAATTTTGCATGAAGAATTGTTTGCAAAAAAATAGTTTCCTGTTGAATACCGCATCTGTTGATCGAAGAACAGAAAGCAGCTAAATTGAATTGGTTTCAAAAAACATTAGATCGTTTCAACTCTAAAAACTTCTTACTCATACGAACCAGAAAATAAACGCCAGTCGTCTGTTTTGGTGTTGCGAAATGAAGAAAGGCGACAAATGCCATCCGTTTCCGAAGTGTATGTAACAAGATCGTCTCGACATTTGCCTGGAAAGCAGGTTATGTAACAAAAATTCCTTTACAAGATCAAAAAACTGTTACTGTCGATTAGTATGCAGCCATTTGTTTGGCGCAAGTTATCGCTGAGCTTCGAAAAACCATCCCGAATGACGATTCGTCCTCTACCACGACAATGTAAACACGTGCATAGCACGCAAGACATTTGAATTTTTAATGAAATAAAAGGTGAATTGTTAGACCATCCTCCGCACAGGCCGGATTCAATTCCCAATGATTTTTTTACCTTTACGAAAATCAAGAACAGACTGCGTGGTCAAAGGTTCCAGTCATCAGAAGGAGCAGTCGATGCCTTCAAAAACGCCATTTCAGTTGTACCAACAAACGAGTATAATAACTGTTTCCAGAGTTGATTCCAGAGCATGTAAAAGTGCATTACTCTTCGTGTAGATTACTTCGAAAAACAATAAAGTCTTTAAAAGTTATCTATTTTATTCCAACTCCATATGAAGGGAAACCTCTTGTAGTAGTTTTATCAGCCGCCCATAAACGTAAAATTTGCACCATTGTTGGGATCATATGCTTTAGTTCAAGAACTACACCAAATTAGTTACTGTATTTGGAACGGAAAAATACCTGTCTTTCATTAACGATAGGTGGGTTCTTAAAAAAGAGAACCCAATGTTTCTCCAGAAATAAATTCGGTACAAAAAGGCACCGTCTATTCAAATTTATAAATCGCTGTTTTAAAATTGTATTTGTAGCTAAGCCTCCAAAACAGAGTTCGTCTAAATTAAGATTATAAACGGACGATAAATTTACATCCTTCACGTGACATGCCAACACGAAATGCTTTCGAAAAATTCAATTTGGGCGTGTTTTGCATAATTAAGGTTCTAGATCCCGTAGGCATGACAGCTTCGGACGTCATCATGCATAAAAATTCCTGTAGATTTTAGCTGGATGTAATGATGCAGCCGCCTCTCACAAAGGGTTAACATTAATTTAGCCCGGCGTTCAATTCGCTAAAATTTCATTACCGTGCGAGTTGTGGAATTATACCTCCAATTTGTATGGTAAAATGTTTACCGAGAGGATTGTAAACAGTGATTAATAGAATTTGAAAAATATTGAATTTATAATAAAGAAAGAAAATGATTACGCATTTAAAACATATTTAAATGGTGATAAATATATCGCTGTCTATTGAGAAAGCGCTTATCTCGCATTTTGTATAACACGTTGCTTATTTCTCCGACCACCATGATCGACATGTTTAAATTTATAGCCCCATATAATTCGTACTTTGGTTCGATAAATTTGATTTATTTGGACCTTACCGACATTTCATTGGGTTCATTGTGGCGCAGGACTCATACAATTTATGTCTATTCAGTAAACCGGATGTATAATACATGTTACGTACATGACATTTATTGTAATGAAATATTATAATGGACATCTTGTAGCGAAATATTTTATCCAACATTTGTAATAATTTCATTTGCAGTTGCAGAGTTAGCGAATTCGTGTCTTTAATGGCTCGGTGGTCTAACGATAGTAGATCCTGTACCTGGTTTGCAGCAGCCTCAGGTGTTATGAGTTATGGAGTCCTGCCCGTAATGATATAGTGGCGATATATTTTGTAATCGGTGTAATGCACTTCCAAGTCAAATAATTAATGTCGTTTTACCTTTTACCGCGAGAGGCTGATATGAGCTATGAGAACACTTTACACACATTATCTGCATCTTAAGGCTCCTGCGGTTATAACTGTGTAGGTAAAAATCTAACAAGAGAATAGGGGCAACCTAAAAATCCAATTTTAAATGAAACCTTGTAGATTGAAGTTGATGTTGCGTAAGAGTCGGATCATTCTTTTAGATGCTGAGTTATCCATTTTTGGAGTGTTACGCATAACTTCTAGGCCAATAGCTCTCAAATTGTCTTTTAAAGAAATAAAAAAAGATTCAAATTGTTTATTTTTAGAAATACAAAGTCATTGCCCATATAGAAGAAAGGAGACACTAAGACGAACTATAGAGAAATAAGGGTAACTAGTATCCCAGGAAAAGTATTGACAAGAATATTAGAAAAAAGACTGACAGACACTGGAAACAACACTACAAGATACTCAACATGGATTTAGAAAAGGAAGAAGCACCCAGGACTTAATGTTTGTAATCAGACAATTAGGACAAAGACTAATAGGGAAAGGAAAGGAAATACATATATGTTTTATAGATCTTTGATAGGGCAAGAAGAGAAGATGTATGGCAGAGCCTGGCAAGGAGAGGGCTAGAGAAAGGAATGATAGAGATGATTAAGTCATTGTATAAAAACAACAAGAATAAAGTCAGAACTTCCAACGCAGAATCAGCTGAATTCGAACGACAAATTGGATTAAATCAGGGATGCGTATTAAGCCCATTGTTATTCTTTATATTAATAGATGAAGCTATTAAAATGCCAAATAAAAAGGAAAGTATGAAAGTAGGAAATTGCAAAATTAATCCAATTAACGTACAGGAACTAGTGTTTACGGATAATATTGATAGCAAATTCAGAAAGACATTACAGCAAAACTTGAAGGTATACTAAGACGAACTAACAAATATAAACGTGGAGATAGACACGATGAAAACAAACGCAATAATAGCGGCAGAAGCGAAAAAACATATCATCAAAATCGACGAAAAAGCCTTGGAACAAGTTAAAAGTTGCAACCTCCTAGGAACAACCATTGAAGACAATGGGAGAATAGAGAAAGAAATAAATGAGAGAATAGGGAAATCCGCCAGAATATATAGCACAATAAGAAATGCATTTCTAGATAAAAAGAAATACCAAAACAAATAAAGACAGAGGTGTATAAAAGAGTGGTCAGACTCTAACACTAACATATGGTAGTGAGTTATAGACAACCACGAATAGAATCAAAAGCAGAGTTAAGGCCTGTAACAAGAAGAAATAAAATCAGAAACACGACAATCACTAATAATCTAAATACTAGACCAATAGAAGTATTCATAAAGGAGAGACAACTGGAATAGCTTCGACATATACGATGAATGGAAGAACATCGAATAACAAAGAGGATATTTGAAGCCAAAAGAGTGGGCAAAAACAGAATAAGTAGATCCCGAAACACCTCGAAAGAACAAGTGTATAGCATTAGAAAAAAGAAGTATGGGATGGTTTGTAGCCAAACAACTGGCTCAGAACAGGAAACTGTAGAAGACAAAAATAAGAGAATGATAGTCCGACACCGCAATATGCAAAAAACGTACAATTAAATAAACGAAAGGAAAAAACTGATTGCAGAGACATTTTGGTTGCTGCAAAACACTAAGAAAGTCGTAAGTTTGTTTATATACCACGCAGTTGCGCGAGGTTTTGTTTCGTTTTTCATGGCTGTTTTTTTCCGGATGATTTGCTTACTTCTTATTAGGTTGCAGGACATCTGAGCATTAAACAGTTAATTAACCAATTCGAGTATAGCCTGGTGTTACCAAGAGACTGAAAAGTATTCAAGAGGAAGAATGCAGGATCTAATATGCGATTAACTACCGCCATAGACGATCAGTTTTGGTTCTTGATATTCCTCCTAATCGAACTGTAACAGTATAGATTCTCTGCAGTATAATCCAAACGTTAATGCAAGACGGCTGTCGCTATTGGAAAGCTACCGCCAAGGTAAATAATTATTTGCATAGTTCTCAAAAAACTTGACTTACATTCTTCTAACTACAGAGCATAAGGAGCCCGTGGAACCTTGGGCAGTGCGTATATTAAATGGGATCGTAATGAATAGGCGCGATTATTATTCAGTGACGAATGCAAATCTACGTTGCAGCTATAATAGTGTGTGTATTTCGATTTGGCGTGAATCCGGCACACGCACAATTTACCCCAGAAAGGTTACATTATGAGGGTGATATAATGGTATGGGCCAGAATGAGCAACATCGATAATAACAAGGAAATTCATTGATCATTGAAAGATCAACAGAAGTTATTCTAAATGATTTAATTAATAATGCAACTTGGCATTGATTCTAAAGTATCGCGTCTGCCTAGATATCAGGGGCATATCAATAGTCACTAGTGCATCCAGGTGTTAAACTTGCTAGTTGAAATTTAGTGACATTAGTGACGATTTAAATAACGATTTGTTCAGACGCTTCCGTGGTGTAATGGCTTAACACACTAGTCTAGCGAACAGGAGCTGTAGGTTCAGACCTTACCGAAGCAGTCAAATTTTTATTCAATTAAAAGTTTCAAGGAAAACTAATTTAATTAGATTTAAGGTTGGTAATAACAAGGAAATTCAATTATCATTGAGAAGCCAACAGAAATTATTCTAAATAATACATCAATTTATTTTACCGATTTGATAAGATAGATAAGTATATAGTAAGGGATAAAAAGGAGCTCAACGTTTAGTGCCACATATAAAATAATATTGAACTTTAAGATACACATTTTAATTCCAAGCCCTTAGGTTCTAAATAGAATACGTATACGTAAATAAACAGAGATACGTTTATTTAAAAAAACACCTTTGTGTGTGTTTCTACTTTTTTTTGTAAACTAAGGAGGTATTTCTCAAAGTTAAAAATGGTAAAACGGCTCATTTACTATTTTCTGTTGAAAAAACGTAACACTGCAGGTTCTACACGTCAGTGTTTTCGTATTTTCGTTTTTATAATAAACTGCAGGTTTTTCAAATGATACAATTAACATTCGAAGGAATTTCTATCCTCATTCTTTGTTTTTGTTTTAAAGTGTTAACAAGAAAAAACATTTAATTTTTCTTTCATAACAGTCGGAGCGGAATTTCTATGCTTCCATTTAATTATCTAACACATTCGACGAATTCACAAAGTAATCCACTGCAAAACCAACGGCTTCATTCGAGCTTAAAGTTAGGTTAAACATAATGCTCGCCAGTCTCGGAATTTAGTCGTAGCTTACGTTACTGTCGTAATCTGATACGCATTTTGGTTTACGGTTTATTATTCAAGCCCTGAGATTTCTTTGGATTCCTAACAAGGCAAAGATTGTTCTTAAAGCTCTATATTTCATCGGATTTCCTTTAAGTCGGCCTTGATCTTTACAAAGTGTAGGGAAAGGACGAGATCCAGTTAACTGAGTTACGAACACACTTTCATTACAGTTTCTAGAATTACAAAACGATTATTAAAGGTTTAAATGGTTTTGTTTCTGGTAAGTGATTTTTTACTTTTAATTCCTACTGCCCTATCCTTATCTGCAATGTCGATCTTGCATTTCGAAGGTTTAATACTGTGCTGGAAATGATGTGCGTGCTTATCACACTAACGTTCTTCTACTTTAATAAAGTGGCACGGTATCGTTTGCTGCTCTATCGTCCTTTTTTTAATATAATGTTATATACGTATATAGTTTGACATACGAACCTGCGAGTTTTCTCGGCACTTCAACTTCAGTTGCCACCACAGAGTACAAAATTGCTCGTTCACGAAGCTGAGGAACGCTTGTCAATCATTCGTATTCTATTACCTACAACCTCCAAAGGTAAATCTTTCATATTTCATCTCATCTAAAATCCCTTCCCGTCTATCATACTTTTTCTTATTAATATTTTTCAGAAAATATATTATTGTATTCTTCTAACTGGGTATTAATTATGCGTTAAGTTGTATCCTTTTTGCAATATCACGTTAATTAGTGACATTGCAGAAGGTGAGGACTTCAGTCACCTCTGTTACGTGAAGAGTAGTTCATTTTGGGATGCAAATACCGATCCCTATGCCTCTGCCATGAAAGGAATACATTCTGGAGGTCTAAAGACCGGTCTAATACAAATTTAACAGCGCCTGTCAGTATCAGCTTTTATCGCGTCAAGTCATCGCCTCTTTAAATTGATTTTCATCTCATGAAAACGAAAAAAGATGCAAGAAGACAAGTTTGGGAAGCACGATGGATGAGGAACAGTAGTCATGATGTTTTTAGTTTATAATTGCTGTATGATGGATGTGGTACGCAGCCTCGTATTAACAGGACGGGAAACCTAGTGGTCCCGCCAATTCTTTTTCATATCATTCTTTAGTCACCTGAGTTGTCTTAAGTGATCTGCCTACTACCATTCACAACTGTGTTCTGAATATTAACGACAGGTTGTGGTGTAAATTAGGCAATTCTATTAAGTTAAAATATAGCTTGACAAACAATTCACTACAAAGAACGTTTTCACCTACAATGACATCCCTTGGTCTACTAAGTCACAAAACGTGTACATAACTCCAATCCTACTGCCTTTTTATTGTAAATTTCGGGAACATTTGAGTGCCATGACTATTGCTCAGTACTACGAGACTTTTGTACAAGATATTAACTAATCAGCTAGAAAACAAAATAAGCGATATATTAACTACATCGAAAAATTCTTTATTATATCTTATCTACTTCCTCAACAGTGGCATAGCTAGTAAACAGCGATGGGGGTGGTAGGCTTGAGGAGACACATCTGTTGGGTACCAAATTGGTCATAGAAGAAATTATAATGCAATAACTTACTCCGTTTTAACGCAGCGATGATTCAAATATACAGAAATAAAAGTGCTATATCTACAGCTCTTTATGCACTAAAATGTGTCTATATTGAATGCAATGCCTTTTACAATACAACTGCCAACATGACTTTCCCTATTCACATCAGTTAACTGTTACCCTAAACTACTGTAGACTACGATAGGTTTATTTGGTGTTAAGCTGAGGCTTACTATGTGGATCTGATCACAGCAGCGTCTTTGTCGTGCGAGTGTTTAGACACAAATTGTGTTGACAATGAGCAGCTTCCATATGCATCTCCACCATTACAGTAATCGAGTGCTGCGTCGGCAAGCACAGTATGCACCAGTGATATAAAAGCCGCTCATTTGCTTTGTGCAGCAGTGGCGTTAGTGCTCTGACGTTACTTAATATAAACTCCAGTAATTTATGGAGCGTTAATCGCACGGACTCGGCTATACTCCTGCAGTTGTTTATTTGAGACGCGAGCATCTGTTCATATAAAAACAGAAGGAACATTCCGTTACTAAGGATGCAAGATTCGCGGTCTTGTTAAACGAATCTGTCGGAGCATCATTATCATAAATTTACCATAATTTAGCGAAATCTAAACCTTTGTTTAATACAATATTAAACTATTTTCTGACACAAACACTTTTTTCGTCATTTAACGCCTATAGTACTGTTTATGCGTTATTCATAATTTGTAGGGATTAAGGTAAGGATTAACAACATAATTGCATAGTTGGCTATTGCGCTTCCGGATTGTTAGAACACTGTAGACGAAAAGGTTGAATAGATTCCCATGACTTTGGAAAAACTGCTTCTGTTTGTGGTACTAATTTATCCACGTCAAGAAAAGACGTTGGCATTGTGTTCGCCACTAAGTGTAAAGCATTAAGCAAGCGTGTAATGTGTAGTAAATGAGGACCAACATTTCTGAATAACATTTCCCTAGGTACAATTTGAATGTTTCGTAGCGCCTAGTTTTCAGAATTACTAAGTATTTCGGCAGTAAATTGTCGCACTCTGTTAAACGTTAGTAAATAAGGTTTTGATGGTCACCGCGAACTCAGTGCAGTCTCCAGTTTGTTTGGCTATATTCTTCTATTTCGTACTGCTTTCAATTCAATCACTCACAAACGGTGAACGCCTTTGCAGCGTTGTTAGTCTCGATAATTTTCATCTAGGATCACATTTATTTTTTCCAAAGCCGTCGTAATAGCACTGGTCTAACTTTTACACACGTACTTAAGATAAAGATTAAATCATATAGAAAGGTTGAGAATTGGATAGACATAAAGATTAATACTTATTATACTAACTTCGTAAACGTAACTTTAAGCAAGTTAAAGTAAACTTTCTGATTTTTCTTTATTTTCTGTGAATTGCGTTTAATGACGAATCAGAAAACGTAACGGTAATAGAGCATTCCCAGAACGTTAAAAAGCATCTGAGTGTACGTTATAAGAGAAACTGTAATGTTAACAGCAAAACATACCCCCTCTGCAATGATTTAGTTGTGCAACCACAGGCTATTCAAACATTTTTTTTAAACATCATTTATTACTTTACTGTATATCGCAAAATCAGCTGAAATTAACAACCGATTCACATTTATCCATGGCAATGTTTCATGTCACAGAGTGAAATCCATAAAACCTTAAAAAATAGCTGAATTGCCGAACAAATTTTTCAACCTAAATGCAGTATAATATGTATGGAATATTTTAAAAATATAGTATCCTTGAAGAAATCAGCTGTGAAATCAGCAGCGATTTAAACAATCTGTTCCATGAGTATCCATAAATATATGGGGCTTTTGTTTTATAAATATGTTAGTGTCTCCGGTCTACTTCCTCAAGGTAATTATACTTTGCAAGCAATTCGTCAACGTCAGTATTACTTGAGCTGTATATAACCGTCCATATAGTTGTCGACATCTAATTTAATATGAGATTAATATCAGGAAATATTTGCTCAGTAACGCTTACAGAAGTGGTACAATCAATAAACGTTGTCAAACATTGTATGTCAAGTCCTGTTGTATTACCTATCCGTGAAGATTTATTATTAGTAGTAGTACACACTTACCGTAGCGTGAAAAGGGAGCGCCACTATGTTATACTTTTATTGCTGAATAAGTTCCTACCAAATTTACTTCGTGGTGTTTAAGAGAATATATCTTCCCTCTTTCCTGAGAACTATTACAAGTGCTTAGTACGAAGTACAGAATTTAAGCCTGCGAGTAATTCAAAGCTTTCCGAAAGCGCCTGTGTGCGTTTTTGCATCTTATTACAAGCTTTACTAGAGTTGAGTATGGTAACATGAATTTCTTTTATGTACCGCTACAAAATGTTAATATAATAATGAAGTAAGCTTCAGCCAATTTTAGGTATATAAGTAGGTATGTGCATCTAAAGCTACTATACTATAGAGAACTTCTTAATAAGTTAATTAGCAGACACGTTTGTGTAATATAAGTAGAAGGATATGCTGATATACAACCGGAAGAAAAATAACTGTACAGGAGGTCTCACAAGGAACTGCGTTAATCGGTGTATAATAACACACGGGCTGAAAAGTCCCGAGCCTAACAAAGAAAACACGGTTTTTTTGGCTCAAAATTAGCTTTATTCATCAACGTAATCTCCATAAAGAGCAACGCAATCATTCCAGCGCCGCTCTAACATTTCAATACCACTTTTGTAGAACGATTTATCTTTTGCCTGAAAATAGGCCTCAGTTTCAGCGATAACCTCTTCATTCGTGCGAAATTTCTTACCGGCGAGCATTTTTTTGAGGTCTGCGAACAGCCAGTAGTCGCTGGGAGCCAAATCTGGCGAATACGGTGGATGTGGAAGCAATTCGAAGTTCAATTCATGTAGGTTTGCCATTGTTTTGATTGACTTGTGACACGGTGCGTTGTCTTGATGAAACAATTTTTTTTTCTTTGCCATATGCGGTCGTTTCTTTGCAATTTCGGCCTTCAAACGCTCCAATAACGCTATATAACATTCACTGTTGATGGTATTTCCTTTCACAAGATAGTCGACGAATATTACACCACGCACATCCCAAAATACCGACGCCATAACCTTTCCAGCCGATTGTTGTGCTTTCGGGCGCTTTGGACGAGGTTCACCAGTTGCTGTCCACTCAGATGACGATCGTTTTGATTCCGGAGTGAAGTGATGGCTCCATGTTTCATCCACTGTCACATATCGACGCCAAAATTCCGGTTTGTTACGTTTAAACATGGCCAAACACTGCTCAGAATCATCAACACGTTCTTGTTTTTGGTCAACAGTGAGCAAACGCGGCACCCACTTTGAACAGAGCTTTCTCATAGTCAAATGCTCATGCAATATAAAGCCAATACGTTCTTTTGATATCTTTACGATGTCAGCTAACTCACGCAACTTCACTTTTCGATCATTCAAAACGATTCTGTGAATTTTTTTGATGTTTTCTGGTGTTACCGCCTCATTTGGACGTCCACTGCGTTGTACATCATCGGTTTCTCTACGACCACGTTTGAAGTCAGCAAACCAACGTTTTATTGTTGTTTCTGATGGAGCGGAGTCCCCATAATACTTTTCAAGCCATTGCTTCGCTTGAACGGTATTTTTTCCCATCAAGAAGCAGTGTAAAATTAAAACACGAAATTGTTTTTGATCCATTGTTTTGAAAATAACAAAAGTAGCGTGACTCTTAGCACAATAACTCACAAACTAATGAATGGAATATCATGAAATTTTAACAGCTGTCTTTTGAAGGTTAGTATTAACTGAGAGAAAAGTGACTGCAATAAAACTAGCGTCATCTATGTGTTAGGCCCGGGACTTTTCAGCCCATGTGTTAGAGTATACATCGATAAATTATGAAAACTTGGTGGTATATTAAAACCCATATGTACTATTGATCTAAAACAGTTCCGTTTACATCAAAAGCAGCTAAAACTTTGTTATTTCAAACATAACATTCTACATATTACAACATTTTTGAATTAATAATTCAATATTATTTATTTGTTTGGAGTAGAATTTACTGCGATACCTGTGGGTTATACCAGAAATATTGGATTTTTTTTGAAAATTTTGACATGGACGAATAAATCTAAATTTGGGAGATTGACTGCGGGACCAGTGACTGTATAGCGTAGGATTAGAAATGGAATGAAGTTTGTGAAAACATTCTACAGCATGTAAGAAAATTACGGTTTAACTTTTAAGTGGAAGGAGTGTTAAAACTCTTTTTTAAAATTATACTTTAAAAATGGATACTTTCCAAGATATTCAAGAACCCAATGTTAGAATGTGATTAAATAAATTCGATGAGCGAAGAATATGCTACTAATTTAGCGAATGTGATTAAATAAATTCGATGAGCGAAGAATATGCTACTAATTTAGCGAAGTCTTATTCCGGTCTTTCATTGATTGACAGTATATCTGAAATTGTATATCTACAGTCTTGTTCGATATCTTGACTTTGATGTCTTGACTAGTTCCTTTTTGACTTTAGATATTGAAAGAGTTTTTTTCCAAACTACTTCATATTGTGCTCGTGGGTTCAACTTTGTATCATTCGCTTATTAAGCGAATATTCTATAAAGTTTTCCATAACAGCAAAAATATTTGAAGGGCGTTGCTTTAACTATTCCAGAGACCACTATTAAGTTCTGTGAGGGCTAAAGACTAAACGGGGCACTACGTTAAGTATTTCACATATGATATAGGCGTCATAAATTCTCGGCCTAACAGGCTTGTACAGGTTCAAGCATGTTTAAACTCCGTTACGGCGTGCATGCACATACCCGAGGTCTATGCTCTAAATATGACGGTTCGAGGAGTAGAAGCTTTTAGTTGCCAGCCAGCTAACATGACTAGTGCATGAAGATGTCTGAAGTATTGAGTACCGCGCGGTCATCAAATTAAAAAAAAAAGGAGAGCATACGCCTAATCGCATGAAACAGATGGCGTTTACGTATGTATCACCTTCGTATTCCACTGTAGAAAAGTGGGCAAAATGGTCCGTTTAGGGCAAGAATCCCTGGATGATGGTGAACAGTCGGATCAACCAACTGAAGTGATAACACCTCAAAAAATTTCAATTATTGAAGATTTAGTGCTAGAAGATCGCCGTTTGAAAGGAATTAGCAGTGATAACAAACATATCCGAAGTATTCGCCAAATTCTCCATAACCATTTGGGTATAAATAAAATTAGTGCAAGATGAGTACCTGAATTTCTTTGTGCTCTCCAACGTGAACGTAGAGTCGAATGTGCGCGGTCGTTTTGAAACATGCGTGGAGACGACTCAAAATCGATTTTGGAGTACATTCTCGCAGGGGACAATTGTTTAGTTTTATGATACTCTATCGAAAAGGGAGTCAATGCAACGGCGGCGACCTGACAAACCTCGTCCTAGAAAGGCGAAAGTCATTCAATCAACGGAATAGGTGATGGCCATAATATTCTGGGATTGTGAGGGCATTTTCTTAATTAACTTTAAAGAGCGCAATACAACTGTGAACGGCACATATTATGCGTCTTTATTGCATAAATTGAGGGACAGTATTCGTGCAAAATGATGTGGAAAATTGTCAAAAAGTGTTCATAAGCTGCCATCGACGAATATGGCTTTCAAGAATTGGAACATCCGCCGAATAGTCCGGATATGGGTCCTTGTGATTTGTATTTGTTTTATAATCAAAAGAAAAAGACCTTAAGGACGACAGTGAGTTGCAAGCAGCTGTTATACAACATTTTGATTGAAAAACTTCAGATTATGTTTACAAGGATATCGAATTATTAATTAATCGTTGTAATAAATGTATAAAAATTAGGGGAGATTGCATTGAAAAATAAAATTTCTTATATTGTTCCAAGTTCCTTTTTTCTATATAAGGCCAATAACTTATGGCGCCCATCTCGTACATACATGAAAAGTTAAACCGCATAGGTTGTAAGGAGATTCTTATTGATATGGACTATATTTATAAGTATAACAGATTTGAATCAAATAATAAATATTTACAACGACTGCAAGAACTGTGTGGTTGCATAATTCACAAGTATCGCAGTAAAATGCACACCACACAAACTAATAATTTATTCGGAACGCAGAGTCTTAAGAGTATGTGAACTTTCTGTCACTCGGTTAACAATGAGAGTCCACGTGCTCTTGAGACGCTGCGTTCCGAATACATTATTAATTTGTGTGGAGTGGAATTTACTGCGATATCTGTGAATATAGAATATTTGATGGAACTGCAGGATATAGTGATATGGAGAATACAGTATTTGCAATTTGTGGATTATAATGACAAACTGGTTAAAAGATTGGTAGTAGTGTATCTTGGTGAAAGCTATGTGCTTAAAAATTACACTGTGTTCAAACGTTGGCGTATGTTAGAGAAACAAGGTGTACTGAAAACAGATGGAACAAGACAACTGCATGTTTGGAGCGCAGTCAAAACAAAAGTTGCTTCACTAAGTATGGATGGAAGTTGAGGAAGCATTGATTACACAACCTTTTGCTGAAATTGCTCGGGATTTAGACAGAAAGCAAACATATTTTAAAAATTGAAAAGGAGGATGTCGAAACGGATCAGCCAACAGGAGAACAACAAGAATTAATTCGATCTTTGAATGATTCAAATTCTGAAACAAATTGGTTGGAATCTAATTACTAGATGCAATGTAATGTACTTATTTTGTAAACATAACAAATATTTTGCTTTAGTTTGAGTTTTTTCAGATACTTTCTTTATCACTATAATTTTATCTCATAGATTAACTGTCAAACAAGTTTAAACTACACGTTTTATACTTTTCATCACTTGAATCTGGCGCTCTAAATTTTTTTGTTGAAAGATAATAAATACTGCTAATTTATTTGCTGCTTGACCCGATACATTTGCTTAGTAAAGCTACTGCTTATGTAATTTTTTAACATGTCATTCATCGTTGGTATATCTAAGTTAGTATTGACGATTAGGAAAGAATCTAGAATGGATAAATTGTCACTTAGCTTCCAATTATAAACAGTGTAGGTACTTTTGAATTATATAGATTTATTATTTAAGGAGAAGACAACAAAGTGATATTAAGAACATGCCTTTGCATGCAGAAAACATGATTAAACTACAAAACAAGACAATAAATAGTAAAAAACTTAGTTTACTTCAGCAAATATTTGAACTGGGTGCTTTTCGCATCTGTGAAAGAATGGTATCCAACTACTGCATCTTTTGTAGATTTTTATCGGGTAATGTTTCATATTCTCGCTATTTTCTCCAGGTACTACAAATCCTTTTATTAAATTCTGTTGTGCACGTATATTAAATTGAAAGCAATGTTCTCTGTTATCAGATATAATTTACAAAGATGAGGCGAATCCTTAAGGAAACTTTAATATAAGACGAAGCATAATAGCGACAACGTTTTCAACTGGAGTAAATTACATTTAATGTAGTCTTCGTCTTGTAAGGTAACCTGTACTTTAATTTGAAAATATATTGCAATTGGAACGGGTTTAGTTTGAAAGCATTTCCATCTACACATTATTTGAATTGTGAACGGTAATTTTTACTCTCACTACTCCGCGATGGATACAAATGGATACAATAGAATTTTGTTTATCCATAATTAGCTAATTTACATAAAATAAAACGGTTTGTTCCAGACTCGTATATAGGTTTAGAAGAAGCGAAGCAGATATGTTGAGGAGTCTTAATGTTTTACTTTAAAGACGACTATGAAAACTCTATTTAAGTAAGATACTCATACACCCAGAGCAAGTACATATTCAGCATTTAGATTTAGTTGGCTGATGTCACCACAACTTCCTCGGAAGAGTTTCGCGTTTGAATCCAGTTAACTGACGAAATTAACGAGTATTTTACTCGATAAAGATTGATGTTGACCTGTTTCTCAAACATGTGCGATATGTAGCAGCGTATACTGCACGATGCGTGATTCGTGGCCTCTACGCTTCTATTGGACCTGGAGAGAGGATCAACTATAAGACACAGCATTTTACTGTATATCAAGAACGCTGCGCGATTTTTCAAACATTTTGGGCTATAACTTTCTATAGTTCCCTGATCACTGCAGACTCCTAATAAGCAGGATAGGATGGTGCCTTAGTCAAAAAGAACATATGCATACAATGCAATAGATGTTGTTATATGCTTACGCACTACTAGATCTACTTATGGAAAGTAGATTACCAGGTTACCTGTAATGATTGTGATAAGGTTTACATTGGGCAAACAAAGTGCAATATCGAACGGAGTTTTAAACATGTAAGGTACTATCGTTTTAATAAACCGTAGTTATCTAGTGTAGCAGAACGTATTGTTAAATTCATATTACATATCGAATTAAGTTATCTAAAAATACAAACCCTTCTAGAAAATTAGAGACGTATGCATGAAACAATATAACAAAAACTTGCTCCCACTACTCCCAATTCCACATTTGAGTTTATTAATGTAATACGTTAATAGATTGCTAGTTACATGATACGGACGCATTTTCGCTTACGAGTATATATAGAAGTACATATTTGGGATCCTCCATTAGGTTGTAAGAAGTCGATAATTTTAAAATGCTGATATCTTGCGTAGGAAATATCGCATGAGGTTATAGTTTCTACAATTCATTCGATAATTCGGTTAACAATGTGAGCCTACGTGCTGTCGAAACATTGCATCCCGAATAGATAATTAATTTGATGTGAACTTTGCTAAGATACTTCTGCATTATACAACCTCATTATCTTTGAAACCATTGTAAGATCTTAGTAGCAAAGACGAGGGTAAATGTAAACCCCAAACCCATGCACTTCACTAGGCTAGCCTCAGGCTGCCATTACTTCCAGTTATTTTTAAATTTAATGGCAAGGAATATTAATCAGTTTCTTCCAAATTTCATTGCTTTTGTCGTTTCTTTCCCTATTTTCAAGAGGCATTTGCAATTTGTATGCTTACTTGTAATAATTATATGTTAATATTGCCATAAAATTAATATCCATGCACTGACAGAAACACTGTATTTACACTTAATTTGCACGATAAAAATAACAATATTGAACCATTTCGTCAGGTAATCGTTAAAATACGCGTTTACGAGTGCAGAAATCCTTAATTCGTATGGTAATGCATATTGAAATGTAACTTTACAATCTCGATCTTATCAATATTGATCAAAATTATAACGAGCATGTAATTTTTGAAATTGTAATATACGAACTGTTTTCGGAATTGGACCGTGTCATGATAAGGTATAGGTATAAGAGAAAATGAAATAAGAGTAAGAGGGAAAAACAAAGAAATAGAAAAGAAAGAAAAAGTGAAAAAGATGAAAAAAGGAAAACGGCGAATAAGAGTAAGAGAAGAACCATTTTATACAGAGACCTAAATTGTTTTTCTTTTGTTATTCACATATGGTTTCTAATATCTCCCATAAATTTAATTTCGCTTTTTTTGCTAACTCGAGTAGTACTGAGCTCGAGCAAACGTTTAACTGCGCTATGCAAGACGTTTAGTCGGTTACAACTTCTGTTTGCTATTGTATCGTGCTACCTCTTTACTCCTTCACCTTTGGAGAAATGGAACATCATAACGTTATAATTAACAAAGCTGATTTTAACAAACACCGCCTTCATTCACAGAAGAGCAACAGCATTGGAAACAATTAAAGTATACTTACGTAACCATTGAAGCAACGAAAGGAAAATTGAGACATTGTTTTGGTGGAATTTTCTGAAACAGAGACGCAGTTTTAATAAAACGTT
This sequence comes from Trypoxylus dichotomus, assembly GCA_023509865.1. Classification (NCBI taxonomy): domain Eukaryota; kingdom Metazoa; phylum Arthropoda; class Insecta; order Coleoptera; family Scarabaeidae; genus Trypoxylus; species Trypoxylus dichotomus. The sequence continues at coordinate 36,164,936 of CM042074.1, read as the reverse complement.
GCAAAGGGCAACGTATTTACGTTTGAAAATACAATCATAAATTTGCTTTCGAAGATACGATGTTTTATTAAATCGCAGTGGAGAGCATTTATGAAAGCTCGTATTTATAGCATTTCGACAGGACACCTAATTTCATTTGCGAGTTATGACCCTTCTAATAATAACACGAAATATATGCCCCCTCTAAAGTTATAATTGATGGAGACATTTGAGCTCCTAATTTTAATTATTGGGAGATTTTAATTTCATAATTTTTCTTGATTGCTTGTACATTTCCCTATACGTATTAGATTTCTTAAGCTAGATGAGGTAAGTCATATAACGTGATGTTATATTAGAGTATTTATTATAACACAAATCAATTACTTATAGGTGAAGGTCCGTTGGACCGATATTACAACCTTGTCGTAATTAAAACACGACAGAACCTAGTTGTTCGAACATTTAATAGCTTGAGTTTGTAGGGTTTACGTTTAATAATTGTCACTAATTTTAAAACTACAGCGATGAGCTTTATAGAGCAGATTTATTGCAAATACATCTATTATTTTCAATTATAATCTATTTAATTTATTATTGTCGTACCATAAATTCTTTTCACCATATTCAAACAACAGTTTGACATGGTTTTAAAAATTTTGAGCTGTGTTCAGTAATATAACAAAACTCGCTTTAAGTTAAACGTTAACATTTTCCAATTTTCAAACGTCGATATTTTTTTTTTGGAGCAGTTGGAGCTATCGAACTGAAATTTTTTATAAGTAATGCACTGCTATGGTCAAATTGTCGAAATTTCACCTTTCAAATTTTCAAGTTGATAAAATGTCTTTGTTTTCGTGAAGATAAATGAAATACTTCAATTGTTCGTGAACTGAAAGATTCTCATGTTCAACGATGCATCGTAAAGCCCCAATGAGTGCTCCAAGTTCTGAAAAGCACAGCCTCTTAACTCAAGCCGTTACGCTTCACTAATGTGAATTTGAGGAAGTACCTTCGACGGCCAAAAAGCCGCACCGATGGAAGAAGACCATAAAACCTGAACGCTGTTATTTTAAAACCTCGTTTTCTTCGCGGCTTTTAGTACGCCACGAATCATTAAGTAACGACATTTTGAATCCAGTTGGAGATATCGGTGTTTGTAAAACGAGTCCTGTTCAGTAGGCTCAAATATTTCAACATTGTTTAGAAGAATTTTGAGGTTAATTTCTCAACATTGTTTTTGATTATAACACTTTTCAGAACACACTCAAGAAGTACAATGACCGTGAAAGTTTCAAAAACCACTTGAAACCAATACATTTGCTCCAGTTTTTCGAAAAATCAGTTGCGTGGGACAACAAGAAGATATTGGCGACCAAAAGTCCGGACTGGAGAAGCGATTGACAATGTTAGATGAATAATGACTGGTTTCCCAAGTACTTCAATATGAACTCTCGCTCAACAAACGGGGGGTCAGTTAACTTGTTTGCAAGAAATCCCCTACATTGGCTTACAAGATATGACAAATCCAAGTAATACAAAGCGCAATAACTTTTATTTTGAAGTTTCAGAGAATTGGTGCTTGGTGTGTTACAAGCAGAAGAAGAACATTCGGTTCAATTTCTTTATGATATAACGCAGAAAAATGTCGACAAGAAATATTCTTGGTTTTCTTTAATCAGCTTTCTTTAATGAACTAGCTGTGGGTTACTGTTAGGAATGGTCAAATGTGTTTTATTAATGAAATTTATTAGGTATCAATGTAAGGTCATATAGAATCTGCAAGATAGAATTATAATGAAATTAATGACTTTAGTCCTACGCTCCAAAATATATTTGGTAGCATTAGGAAGAGGTAATTTATTCAGTGTTAATATTGAACTACCATGAGAATTAGAAAGTCTAACGAGATGATTAAAACCTGCACGATTATTTCCATTACTTCTGCATTTTCTTTTTATGCATCGCAGTAATATATATCATACGAAGACTTGTTATTATAGTAATGGTTATCGGGTTCCGCCGTGTCACTAGGTTCTTTGGCCCTGACGTTTCAGGTTTAAAAGTATCTTTGAAAATGCCAATCGTTGTTCCAACCGAACCAGTTGTTCGCGAAACGTCAGGTACACAATGAAACCCGATAACCGTAACGACTATGACAAACGGCCGTGAAAGCCTGATATACTATTGAATACTTGTTATTGTTTAGCAAGAATTTTGTAAAATATGAAAACGCTTAATTTAAAATTTACAATCCGACGTCTCGGCAGTCTGTCTACTGCCGTCTTCAAGGGCGCCCTGAGAAGGGCTGTTGCTTGCCAGAGCAATCAGGCTTCAATGATTTTTTGTCTGCAGTCCTTCTCAGGGCGCCCCTGAAGACGTCGGACTATACAAGTTCAACGAACGATGGAAATAGCCCAAGCAACAACTGTAGTTATTATGGGAATTCATCGTCAACAATATCATGTCAAGAGTTTAAATTTTTCAAATTAATGCTTTTTACCTTTCTTACTAACTAAATTCTATTGATTGATAAGGCACTAAATTTCAGGTGATGTTACAATTGCATGCAAACGGAAATATCTTTTGAACGAAAGTGATTTTGCGTATACGATAACCTATAAAACTGCGTTAAGTAAATGTATCGTTCTTTTGCACTTTATATCAGATATGTTTTCGAATTTCCATGGATTACTTTGACTCTGGATTTTTCTCAATACTGGTTATGTAGGATAGAATGGTGAGAAGAAGGTTACTTTCGAACTACGTGAACGTGATCTTCCATAATCGAAAACTTATATTCCTGCGTGTTTTCTTCAGTATTCCCTAATTAAAGGTTTAGGAGTTACGAAAGCCCTCCAAACTTTCAAATTATCCAAATATGTTACACGCAAAATTACGTGATCATTTTATAATCGCAACCCAATGAAAAATATCGATTAGCCGTATTTGTCGTTTTGTCTTAATGTATTTCTCTCTGATTATAAAATTAGTAAACTCCCAATACACGGTTCTGACTTTATTAGTATTAGCGTAGTAGTGCTGCTGTAAGAACGTGAAGCAATTTGAATATGAAAAGGTTTGCAATTTCTTGCTGGTCACACTAAGCTTATAAAATAATTAGCGTATTCGCGCTTAGTTCCACGAATGCGTTCCTTGTTAGGGCTACGCGAGAAAATATAATTCGATTAGGGCGGAAAAATATTTACACGAGTCGTTGTTGCGGTCGTATGCATCAGCTTTAATAAATACAATTTGCATCAGAAGCGAATTAAGAGCTTATGGTAATGAAATAAGCTTTAGTCGGTGTATTATTCTAGAGAGGTTTGTGGTCATTCATTTAACATTCGTGTGTTTTCGATATTTGCTGAAAAAATTAAGTTCATCAGGAACGAGAACAACACACATTGTAAACAATTTCTGCATTTAGCAAATTAATTCTAAACTAAAAAATGTAAATTTGGTGCATATTGTCTCAAGCAAGTTGCTTTCATTATTCATTATTATCTTTCAATGGATTCATTGAATTTTATCATTTATTGAGTTAAAAATATTGTTACAAAAGTTTAAAAACAAATATCTATCGACCATAGCTACTTTTGTTTTAATACAAACTGTAAAATTGATGGCTCACATTTTGTGGTTTTTATGTTTTTCGAATTTAGTAAACGAACTTACATTCTGTAACAAAAAACTGAATTGCTATTATTGCACTTCACGGAGTAGAATGTAACCTACCCAAAAATTCAAAAACTTACAGCTACTTGATATCAGTCAATGTATGTTCATCGCGTCACTTATCGACTTACTGAAACTTCAAATCGTCAAAGATCTGATAATCTACGAATTATTTGCGAGCGAAATGCTATTAAAGCAGTAAAGCAGAGAATTCGACGAAATCCTCGCAGAAAACAATGAACACTATAATGACAAATGAAAATCCCTTAAAGCTCTCTTTCTCGTGTAATTAAAGGTGACTTTGGTCCAGAAGTTTTCAAAAGTTCAGTGGGTCATTCGTTGAATGATAAAATCAGTAAAACAGAAACAGCAACGCGGTACTTTCACAACGACCACACAAAGGTATTCCTTACTGACGAGAAATTCAATAAACGAAATGACTGAGCTAATACTTCGAATTCAAAAGAAACAAAAGGACTCATTGGAAGTTTTTAAGGAGTTCATCACCCAGCTAGCATAATGTAATACTAGAGAGTCAGCTGTAATGGCGCTTCAAAGTTGCAAATTTTTGTGAAAAATTAGGCTATAAAATGGGTTACTTAGTAAGGCCCTAATATTGAGTCCAAAAAATGTGAAAGCAGCACTTAATTTCCCATTAGACACCAGACGTCTATATAGTCTTTTTCTCTATTATATTTTTGTAAAAATATAAATAACAAAGTCTTCAACGAATCAAATTTATTTTTGTGTTATTAGGAAATCTTAATGTAACAGTATTTATGGCTAGACAAGATAACTATTTTCGCACCGTGGAACTATATTTGTTCCGTTTCTACTAAATTGGTCTCTGTTTATATTAACGTTCTGCCACTAAAGATTTCTTTACATGGGAATTTGCATGAAATTTCCGCTGATGGTTTAGGTAGCATTGGGACTGATTCTATGTGTAGCTTGCATATAGTTGCCAACATTTTCATGTAAACTAGTTGCCTCTCACTATTAGCTCTTCGATATAGCTAAGAATCGAGAGAACAATTCCAAACACCAATGTTGTGTTGTGTGTGGGATGGCTTGACATTAAAATAAATACAACGGAGGGTTGGAATTTTCCAGAGTACTCGAAAATACTACGCAGCGACAATAGTAAAACATTGGCCCAATTTTTATGCTTGCTTATTCGGAATAACTGTCGTATCTTTTAATAAGCGATAGCATCCCTCAATTATGCTACTTCCAAATACAAAATTAAGTGCGAGTTAATTTGTGAATTAAAGAAACACATGCTCAGAACATTTGACTGCAGAAAACAATAATAGTGAAATAGTGAAGGCATCTGCAAAGAATGGATAATGAGAGACAACCTAGAAGAATATGGAAAGCAAATATTACGAAAAATATGAGAAGAGGAAGGCCAAGGCGAACTTGGGGCAATGTGATAGCGAAAATTTTCGAGGGAAGGAGTAAAACATGGACTGAAGCAGCGAAGTTGGCAAAGGATTGGAATCAATGGAGGAAGTTTGTAAAGCTCTAAAAGAAACAACTGCCGACACCATTTATATGGCTCATAGGTTATGTATATATTACATATATGTGTATATTATATATATATATATAAAAAGTCACATATGTTGTCATCGTCTCTGCTGAGAATAATTAGATATTTTCTCGTATAACTCTTTAATTGACAAAGATCTTCGTTTATATCCATTCATAAAGTGTATCAACTGATACTACAAATAAAATCTGGAAGTTCCGGACACATATGTATATTTGAAGCCGAAGACCAGTCCATCTTAAAGGCGAGAAATCACCTGCGAGTGAGTGCTATTTCAAAGATTATAGACGTCGAATCTTCTTAAGTTCTTCACAATTATTTGTATCTATTGCTCTCATTTTTGTTTCGCATACTAATTAGAATATTTAAAGATTAGCTAGACAGGTATTGCCTTAGATTTTCTGTAAAAAACATATTCTTTTTGTAAAAAAGCGGTATATATTTATTAATTTGTCAATATATTTATGTTTTCAACCTTTACATTTGGTTATTTTAATTAGGAAACATTGACATTTAATTTAAAAACAAACAGAACCAAGTTTAAATCAAAGCTCCTATTTAAAAAAATTAAAAAAACCTGAAATTTTCCAACACAATATATATAGTATACTGAAATTCTACACTAAAGAGCAAATCAACTGGCGCATTGCCCGCAGGCCAATATTTGAAAGAAAAAAATATACAATAGAAATAATACAGTATCAAAAGTAAATAATATAACAGAATATCAAAAAATACGATATGTAATTTTATAATCATTAATAATTCATAAAAACTGAAAATGGCGTAAATAGTTATACCTAACTTGTTTACTGATATATTTCAGCAGATAATTTATGAATAAAACTGCGAAAATTTTATTTATCTCAAAATTAATTGCTTATTAGAACAAAATTCCCCGGTTCATAAATCCTAAACACTCTTGAACACGTTTTAAAATCATTTGCGACGACACTTTTCCAGGTCTCTGCTCCAGTCTATCGTAACTCACTTCCCCAGAATCTAATGCTTGCGTATCAACAAATAAATTTATTTACCCTCTACTATAATTTCTTGTTCTTAAGAGAAGTAAACAGAGCAAGATGACGTGTTTGTTCATAATTTATGAAAGACAAATGCCCCTAAAGTTGGGAGTCGGCAATATGTAATTAATTAAATTTGTCTTCGTTAACGGAAGGGTATCTTTTAGATGAGCCTGAGAGCTGTATCTAACGATTATAATTAAATTTAAGTGGTTGTAGAACAGGCTCTTTAAAGTAAATTTTGAACAAACAATGATAATTCGATTATTCGGGAGAGAGATAGATAGAATACTATTTTACGATAATATTGGATAATATCATTAAGAGAAGTTATTTCCTTATCCAAACACTTGTAATTACCTTAAAAGTTCGTTAAAATACATGTTTTTTTTTCTTCGTGTGAAAACTACGATTACATTAAAATATGTGAGCCCGTTGTAGTAACTAACCAAAACCTATTTTTATTAAGACTGCAATATATACATATATACAAAACAAATGAAAACAATAGAATAAACCTTTGTTTAACCTACTTTTTACTTGAAGTAACATTTTTTTTGTGAATAAGAAATGAACCACATGTGGCCTCTTTTAAACAATTATCCGTAACAGAGTTTGAAGTAATTCTTTAAAATATATACGTATTTTCTTGAATACAAGCAGGAATATAAAATATAAAACATAGTGTGAGGTTTATCAAAAGATGTTCCAATTTGAGATTACCTCTCAAATTTATAAAATAACATATAGATTAATTAAAATGTAACAATTTATTTTTTTCAAATACTAGTACGAAAGTTGTAGTTTAGTGGTGAAACATATATGTTTGAGGTCCTGTAATTCTTTTACTAACATTTTCAATAACATTTTGGCATAACTGCGGCTCATTTTCACGAATATCAGTAGTAATGTGCTGTTTAAGATCATCAATTTTTCTGGATTGTTAACGTAAAGAAAAAGTTAATAGGCGCTATATTTCATGATCTAGTCGGCCAATTGATGCGTTTTCTTCGAGAAGTGTAGCACTGTTCTGCCGAAACCACATATTCTTGACATCAAAAATTTGAAATGATATTTCAATATTGGACCTCATTGACCCTAATAGCATTGCCATTTTTATTTTCAAAGAAATACGGCCATCCTAGCATACCAGACAGCAGTTAAATTTTGTGAATGCAATGGTATTTTCAGTATTTTGCTTGGTTTTTCTTCACCCCTTAGATTCAGTAATTTTGTTTGTTTACAAATCCAGCCAGTGGAAAACATACCTCCTCGTTGACAATAATTTCGTTGAAAAAATTATCATCTATTTCTGTTGTATGGCCCAATTTACATAACTTTTTGAGTTACTTGAATCATGGAAACCACTGACTGCAAATCCATGTGCAACATTTCGAATAGAGCGGCTCTTGAAATATTTAGTTGCTAAGAATGACAACTAATTAATACTTTTGGATTTTTAATAATACTAGGACTCACAACTTCCAGTATTCTTTTCTAGACGACCAGTGTGATTGTGTTTTGCTTTTTCATCTTTTGTAGCATTGATTATTTCAAATTTTAAAACATTTTTTTTGTATCATACGACAAGTTTCTTTTCCAATTTGTATACGGAGCCTTCTTGCAACTTCTGCATAACCTTCACCAAATTTAAAATAATGTAATATATAAAAAAAATAAATAAATACGAATCTTTTAATAGTATACCCCTCCATTTTTATTAACTGCAATGTGACCTCGTCTTCTTTCCAAATGCAAATGATGGAAAACTTAAAAAGTAATTTGTGATACTTTTATTCTAGAATGTTCCTTTTTAACCTGAGATTCCCATTGTAGTGAAAGCTTTAATTTTGAAGTCAAATATTTTAGTAGCATGACAAAAGAACAGTAAACCGTATGCATAAAGTGCACATCTGCTAGAATATTTATTTGAAGTGTTTCAAAGGCTTGCTCAAATCCATAAAATGTAATTATTCTTGCAAACGGTTGATTTCGCTATGCGCTTCAATAAACTCGACGAATCTCAAATTAATGAGACCCAGGCGTTTAATTTCACTACTTGCTTTGCATAACAAGGGGAACCAAATTGCTTTTTTTCAATACGCGCACATTGACGATATTGGACCTCCGATTTAGAACGAAAGCCAAGTTCATACACGTCTACGTCACGTAAACTTGACAAATTGAAAATTTTTCCCAACGTCGTGGCTGTTATAGACTGAACAATATAAATTTAGCAAATGAATACAGATTCGAATAGCGGTAAAAATCTGTTTTGGTTACGAACGTAAAAATTCGCTTCTTAATATGGCAAAAATAAATCTTGGGACATCGCTTGATTTTCTGATTTAATATTCAACAAAAGTTGTAAATATTTTCAAAACTTGACGGAAATAAATCGTTAATGGATTTCGATTTATATACTTGACAAATTGAACGATATATGTATTAAAGGAATTTAGCTGCTCTGTTAATTTATAGAATTGAAAAAGCAATTAAATAGGACATCCATTAATAATTATTTAGACAGGATTTCTAAAATAGTTGAACCCAACCTATATACAGTATCTGCAAATAGATATGGATCGGTATAAGGGAAATACCTTTTCTTAGAATTCATGTGTAAAATTTGAATAGGCATCAATGATCTTCTTGAATTCTGGGGAGAATAGGTAATTAAAATTTTCCGATGTACACAGAGCCGTTAGTTCATCTAAGTCACTCAATCACTTAATATTCTAGTGAGGATTTCTTACTATTAAAAGCTCGTTTATCTTATAAATAGATCTGATCGAGCTGACAATAGCTACTACAAGATACAAGCGGAGAAAACCTTTTCTCCTTCGGCCTCTGCTTGTGTTGGAGAATAACCATCTAGATTGATGCAATGAGTTTTATTGAAGCATCTTCTATTTCTTGTTGGATATGTTCTTCAGCTGCCAAGCACCTTCCAACTTTTCCTTTGTGAGGAAGTAAAGTTTTAATTGAATCACACTATCACATTTCTAAAATCTTCGACAGTCGTGGCGGCAAGGAACATGCTGGTGGCAAGGCTCGAATTGGAACAACTTCACCACAAGCCAACTTCACTTGTTTTCTGTAGAATTTTTGGTTAACACACTATAGTTTATTTTAAGCTTTTTTCTTGTTTTGTCACTGTTCCGTTGTTTGCCAGGAAATTTCAAAGATACTAAATTATTAAGTTCATATTTTATTGTAACTTGATGCTATTGTAGAGCATACTAAATAGCATTTGTATGTCACAAGTATCAAGCCATTTAAAATATGTTACTACTAAACATCAATCAGATTGCTCCTTCGTAGTTAAATAATTAATGGATTTATATTTAGATTGACTAAATATTACCCCCTTTCATACCGTTTTCCCATTGGATCTCCTGTGTAACATATAGAATTGTTCCATATTTCTTCATTACGTATAGCTAAAGTTTCGTTTCACATTTCAACCACCTAACAATCATCATATCGGTCTCCTCCAATATCTGTACTACAATGATTTTGCTCAAATCAACTCAATACCATCCACAGTAAGCTAAGCACAAAACTTCATGGCCCAGTTAATTAAGTTATCGGAAATGTATATCTTTTCTTTCTTAAAAACACATCTAAGTGCATAGAAAACAATATCTAACACAATAATGTTGCTAAATACAGCTACTCATGATATTGGTGAGTGTATTTAGCAGCATCGTTATGTTAGGTATTGTTTTCTAAGCATTTTAGATGTGTTTCTAATACTTCACGGTAAGCCTGAGAAATCATTCACATGTGCAGTTACCGTATGTACTGTTGGTGTGCGCACTCTCCGGTTTGGCAATCCCTGTGTACCCCAGAGAATACTCACTTAAGCTGTAAGTTTAGATATATGGTGATTATAGCAGAGACGGAGTTGCAATTTGTTGAGCAAAAAATCGCTCGAAATCACGTTGATGACGCCGGGTAGGCAGAAACATGTTCGTGTGTTAGCGTTTTTTGTCTTCTCATATTGTATTTTTGTGAATGATTTCACTGATACCATGAGTAGCTGTATTTAGCAGTACTATGATGTTAGCTATTCGTTTCTTTCTTGTGGATTTTTACTCAATATAGTAATTTAATTTTAGATATAGCTGCTGCTCTTTCAACCACTGCAAAATTTCAGTTTTTATAGAAGCATTTGCTGGACACTTGTTAATAATTCAATGTTAGATGTTATTTAGCCTATTCCTAAATTTGTTCTATTAATGCATCAAGTACAAAGTTCCTACTGAGCTAAGTCTCTGATAAACAAGGAAAAACTGAAATCTAGATATTCTATATAATATCGCAGCTAACTGATTCCAATCGTGTAAACGGGCTTTTTATGCATCCGAACCTTTTACTTCCGAAATGTATTGTTACGAGCGCTACAAACGGCAGCGAATATACGGGAAGCTCGAGAATACGCCTGGATGCGCTGCTATAAATACGGCCTATGGATAGAGGGAAGTCAATCGTGGTACGAATGTCATGCTGAGTATGTCAATATAAATGGAAGGTGTATATAAATAGTCGATACATAAATAATATTTTGGTTAGTTATAGTTAATAGTTTTCCGTTTTAGTGTTAAGTTAGATTTAGTGCTATAAATAAATAACTTTTAATAAAATATCGCCTGTTTAAATTGTGATCCGGCATGAACGTAACAGAATGTACAAAATCCAGCCGATATGAGCGAATCGAACGAAGTTCATAGGCGAATGCCCACTCCTGTTGTGTTTATGCTGTCACTTGCACCATAATCGTTTTATTCTGACTGAAGGCGTAATATTTTTAATTCTTCGTAGTACTCTGTATTATAATTTTTTGCAAGTGTACAGTGTTTATTGTTTCGACGCATTTCCGGGCTGCAGGTAGAAAAACATTCCACTTCTGTTAGCGTACATTCAAAGTAATATTTTTAGTATGTTCGAAAATTAGAATAAACACATTTTTGCTGTGTTCAGTCGTAAATTTTATGTTACTTAGTGATAACGGATTTTCAAATCGCTGCTGTTAAGTGTAAGAACAAGGATATAACGGCGAAGAATATACTTTAAGCGTGAAATACCACAAAAAAAGGTGTTTTCATTAACGTGTAACAAGAATTACCAAATTTAGAGAAGTACTCCTGTAACAAAGGTTCGGAATGATCTTAAAGTCATAAGAAAAAACACAAAACCATATCCTACACCAAATCGAGTAGGATTGGGGTATGAATATTTCCCAACCAGTAGTTTGGAAACCATCCACTAAAAATACTTGAATTATTTTCTTCGAAAAATGCCTCCCGAAAAGCCACTGAGTGCTGAAAGATATAACTTAACATAAGAAAAACTTTAAAAACAGCGAAATCAACAGTGCATGATGTGATTGAGAGATACCAGCGCAGCTGTCTAGCAAGACCGTAAACATCCGGGTCCTTCTAGACAAACATCAGTAGCTGAAGATAGACACACTATATAAGCAATAGAAGAAACGCAACAGCACCTGAAATTGCAGCGGAATTCAACAGAAACCAACTGCAACAGGTATCCGTTAGTACTGTTCAGCGACGTTTGAGAGAGGCTAATTTACATAGACAAATAGCCACTTGAAAACCTGTCTTGCGGCGAGGAAATAAGAAAAAGCGATTACAACCGAAAAAAGCACATAAAAACTGGATAGAGGAAGATTTCCAAAAGGTATTATGGAGCGACAATGTGCTTGGTATCTACTGTGAAACATGGGGGAGGATCTGTGTTAGTTTGGGGTTATTTTTCACATAGAAACTGGCGATCTGGTAAATATTGATGGTATAATGAAAAATGAGCGTATAGGAGCATACCGGAAGACAACACGGCGACGTCAGGTTTGCGCTTAATTGATCGTGGGTTCCAGTTTATGCAGGATAACGATCCGACACCTTTAAGTTGTGCAAGGGATATCTCAAATCCCAAGAAGATCATCTACACTTTAGTATTATAACTTAACTACCACAATCCCTGGATATTAATCCCATAGAGCTTCTCTGGGATGAGTTTTACTGCAGGGTTCGAACAAAGTCTTCTACATCAAAATACGAAATGTGGAACTTTTTACGTAGCGAGTGCCAAAATATTCATCCTGAAGCTCTCGAAAAACATAATGCCGATGATACTTAAAGCAATCCTTGCCGCAAAAGCTGGATTTTTTGACGAACGAAATGTTTAAATATATGTAACCTTTGCACTATCATAAGCTTGTTCATATATTTAAATTTTCATGATATACATATAAATAAATTATATACGAAGTGTTTAGTGTTTTATTGTACATCGAAATAAATAGAATGCTCTGCCCGAACTTCCGTGACTGGTAGTATATATTTATTTTAATGTTTATTAATAAAATAAAATAGTATAGAAAAGTAGCCTTTCACTTGCTCTATACGCGAAATTACCATAACCGTATTAGTTTAATAATCAACGACTACATTAAATATTTAAGTTTCAAGCTTATGTTGAAGATTTCAAAATCACTACACGACATTTTAATTGTAGGAATAATAGAAATAGTTCAAGTATGCCATTATCAGCAATTATATCTGGTTTTTATTTTTATAAGCATCCTTGATTGAATATTTAAAGAATACTGTAAACTACTTATGGCAATCGGAACATATGGATATGTATATGCACAGGATGTGAATAATGATATACGATGTGTATGTTTACCGAAGTTCGCACACTTGGGAAATCAAAATCTATTAGACAATTAATCAACATCATCATCTGCTTCCAGGATCTGCTTACTGGTATGGTTAGAATTGGACGACTGGTTTTCGATGGAAGGCTAAGTTAAATTGAATCTAAAGTGAATTGTATACGTAATCGAAGATGGTCCCGAGATTAATGTACTTCATTTCCATTAATGTTCTTAACCAATGATCTGAAACTTACAATATCTTTGCATTTTTTATATCATGCGCTTAGATTTATGTATAACTTGCAATAAAGACAGCATTAAATTTCATCTATAACCCTCACCCTTCCTTGTGCAAAAAATTGTATATGTGTGAAAATTATATTAATCGCGAAGGACAATAAGGACAAACGGAGTAATACACATTTCTATTCCAATCTTGATATTTGTAGAATAGCGAATTTAGAAATTTTGACACGCTGCTTCACTTTAACAAATGATGTTTCCTTTTGTGTTTTAACTACTTTCTCTATTACCACGTTTAATTTACATTTTATAATAGTCTATATAAGATAACTTTTGGCTTTCATGGCCGGAGTTTGAGATATTTAGTATCTCAAACTCTCAGTACATATTTCCAGGCTTGTAGACCATACATCTGCTCAGGACTACGATCTACAAGCCCAGGAGTATATACTGCCAGGATGAGGTTAGTAAAAAATTCCGGTATGGTTGAATAAACTTGGTGTTTGAGAATTATATTTTTTGAAATTTGGCATTGGTATATACATACATAGTTAAAAATAATGAATTTGCATTTACATATTTTCTCTTTTCCGATTTGACAGAAAATGCTTTTTTTAATGTCACACCAACTGTATTGTAATATTGTCAGATGTTGATTGAAAAGTTTCTGAAATATGAGTATGTTTATTTATACTAACAAAGACGCAGTACAAAAAATAACAGTAACTAGTAATATATTTTAATCTTTTCAAAGTAATCTTGATTACTTTGAAAAGATTAAAATTCGATTGAGACTACAATAAATGTTTGAAATGTCCATCACTTACAACTTGTATCAAGAAAATATCGAATTTTGTTGAATTTTGTATCCACTGTGGCGCAATATAATTAATTACTTTAATTGTTTGTGCAAGATTAATTGGTCGATTTTCATATACTTTCGAAGAAGGTCACGGTAATTCGATATGTTAACCACTCTAGAGGCGAAAACTTTCTAACTTGTACCACAGAGTTCCGGGCTTTATAATAGGTCGGGAGCGTTACATCTGAACGGTTGGTTGAGTGTAGGTGGATGAGGCTTTTAGGAGAGGTTACCATATCGCGGACAGATGATATCCGTCCTCTCTACTATTATTATCAGGGTGTTTGTGGATCTCCATTGCCTCCCCGATTTTTCTATTATAGAAATTAGGATTTTTTACGGTGACCGAAGTTCTTTCAAATATAATATTGTGGACCGCTTCAAGATGATGATACGGGTTTAAGACAACATTTGTGGTCTCTAATGCGGGTTTCGATTGAACGACCTGTCTCATCTACGTACACTAAAGCGCAGAAGCAAGGGATTTTGTAAAGGACAGTGTCTGAACTGGATCCTTAGGAGAAGGGAGAATGTTGGCAATCTTTGAAGGATCCTTAAATACTACCTTCACCTTTTGTTTTCGAAGAATTCTGCCAGTACGTTCGGTAACACCGTGGGTGAAAGGAATATACGTCGTACCTCCAGGGTTTTTGGAATCCTGAGGCCCCCTACCAGCCCTGCCCTCCTCCACACAACCAACCGTTTAGGCGTAATGCGCCCAACTTATTGTACACGTGGGAAGGTTTTCGCCTCTAGCGTGGTTAACACATTTTTTTCCTTGAACCTCTCTTCATTTTCATTTCTTTGTTTTCTTCTTACTTTTATTTTATTTTCTCCTTTACCTTGCGATGACTAGGTCCGAAATAGTTTATTTATTAAGATTTACTTGCTTTAGCAAAGTTCTTCTATGCATATGAAAACATTTTTCAGTTGATAAAAAAATTGATTCTAGATATTCCTTGGAATAAGCTATTCATCTATAGTTTAATTTTTCTAATCTTCAGGATGGGCACGTTCTCTGTTAGTTTAAGTAAAAGCCAGTACAAATTTTCTATAGTAATAACGCATAGCCGATTCCACTTTATTGTAACTCATGATTTCACGTTAATATTTAGAATAATTTCTGCCGAGGAAATGCTCAAAAGTCATTTCGAAATATCAATTTCACTAGAAAAGATTGATTGATTCACAGGCATAGTAAAGTTCATTTGAAAGTTTTACTGAAGGAGCAATAAAAACCGAACGAATTCAATACGTTGTAGTGCATTGGAGTAGTTTCTAATGCTTTTTAACTTCATACAAATAGGATCGAATCCTTTCTCCTAGGAAATGTCACCATGCCGAACACGTTTAGGAACAATCCCGTGACGGCAATAGCAATAGCTTCTCGAACAGTTATAGAACATTGTTCTCGATAAGAGGATGTATTAGGTATTGCGTTTCCTCAATTTTACTTTAAAAGGCGATTTATTTATAAGAAAGCTTCGCAAATACGTTCAACAGCTACATAAGTTCAACGGAAAAGTGTTAGATGCTTAGATTATTTCGAGTGAAATTTTAAATCCATTTAAATGAACCTAATTAGTTTCAAGTGTTTTAATATGGAGTATTTCATGTTGTTTGTCAACTATTATATTGTTAATGTAAGAGTTCAACTTTGAAGCGTATGATAAACTTTAATATCCTTGTTATTCCAACATTTAAATTAATTAATTCGTGAAAGTTTTTATTTTCGGTATCCGGTGAGATTCAATCCCACAATTCCTGTTCGATAGACACGTGCGTTAAACCACCGCTACACCACGGACACCGCAGGAATGAATCGTTGTTAATGCCTTGATTTAACAATGTCCATAGATATATCGCGATATCTGGGTAGACACATTTATTTAATGCCAAGTGCACAATCAATTAAATTAATATATGCTTTCGCACAATTTCCATTGTCTCTGAATAATTAATTTTAATTTCCCTGATTTTTCAAAGTTTAAATTAATTAATTAATAATGAATTAACAGATACAAGTATTAGAAGTGATTCGATTCTATGGTTTCTATTATGTAATTGGTTTAGCACATCTGGGTGATGAACAGGGGCTATGGGTTCGAATCCTGCACGGATATCGTGAGATCAAAGATCTGTTATTATTAATTGGTATACAAGCATTTGCTTGTCGCAAATTATCGGTAAGCTGCGAAAAACCAACTCCGAACGACGAATCACCCTTCACCAAGGCAACGCAAGTTGGCACACTACACGCAAGGCAATTTAATTTTTAACGCAACCGCGAATTATTTCTTTACCGTTCCGAAAATCAAGAACAGACTGCATGGTCAGACGTTTCAATCATCAAAAGCAGCAGTCGATGCCTTCAAAAAAGCAATTTTGAGTGTACCAACAGACGAGAGAAATAACAACTTCCAAACTACTACTTGTAAACAGAATGAAGATGCAAACAATTTTGACTTAGAAACTTTTTTCCTATTAATACAAAACATCAGCAGTTAAGAGCTGGTTAACACCTTGTTACACACGTTATCCACGTATTTTAAGCAACCCCTGCATACGATATAACATTTCTGTTTATCTTTCTTCCTATATATTGTTTGGTTTGGTGTTATGTTGGAAAGATCGAAATTTCGCCAACCTTTTAAGGGACGTTTGCCCTTTTTGGAGTGACTTTCGGAAGATAAAAAAGATACTATGTGCATATCTAACTATACTATATTTCCACCAAGATTAATTGAAATCTAAATGTGAGATTTGAGAACCTTTCCTTGCTAGTGGCAAGATCAGCATGCAAGATAAACTTTTGTGAAGTACATATGTATATCTCACATTAAAGAAATATAGTTCATATAAGTATAATACAAATATCTAATAGGATCAAAGCTGCGTACACTCTGTACCAAATAATTTTCATATGGTTACGAGGTAGTTGCAAACAAAGCATTCAATTAATTACGTATATATGTATGTATTTGCACCCCTTTATGGAAAGCCATCAGTGTTACAAAAGCAAACTATCCCACAAAGGCCGAGATAGACGTTTGTATTTAACGGTAAGCAATGGGTAGTTAATGTCTTTATTGTTAATTGGTTTCCTGTAGGACGAAAATCTACTTGTATGTTCTAATATTGCAAATATCAGCTCCAGTAAGAGATGAATTTCTGGTAAAACGGTAGTATGTAAAGGGATAGCAACTTTTCGTTAATTACTTCTTACTAAATATCTATAAAAATTATGAAGAAATCTAGGCATCCTTAGAGGAGTATCGAAATACACTAAAGTTGATGCAATTAACACTTAAAAAGCCTGACCTCCATCCCTAATCACTATGTACAAAGGGATGCATATCTATTTTTGTGGTGATTATATTTACTGTTACTATTAGGTTTTTTTTTTATTAACTTGCACATAGAAATGAACAGTTTATATGATTACTTATCTTTCAAGCGTATTTAAAAGCAAATACTATACCTCCACGTGCAAGGAGTTACACATTCTTATTGTTTTCTAAATAAGTGCGTTAATAGTAGCAAAAATAAGAAATTGATATTTAGACAATATATTTGAAACATTATCTACAAACACTAAAGTAGGTTACTTAGGTTCTTATAAAATTTCTAATAACTCCCTCAAAATTTGAACACATTTTAGATCTTTATATTTACTAATTTCTAAGCCAGACTATTTTTGTGCTTTTAAACTATATAAAAGCGATGACGGTATTTCTCGAAAGATTGACGGAGCTTACTGGAGCATGTTAAATGGAAATATTTTGTTATACATATATTACACTCAAGAAGCAGAAACAATCAATTGTTTGTATGCATGTCTGCGTTTTCAACGAGCGGTTCTGGATTTGTGAAACGTTTACTAAATTATTTGATTCGACTGACTGATTACGTAGGTGAAATTTCTGTTTTGGCTTGTATTGAACACAGTAAATGCAGATATAGTCCACTTGAAGTAAAGTTGGATATAAATCATCGCAATATCTCTGTGGAATATTTCTATTGTTATATATTCTATTTCACTTGGTATATTCTAATATACAAGAGAAGAAGACAGCATATTCTACGTATATCTATTATACTAATCATAGAAACTTATTAAACCGCATTCCGGAGTTGCTTCGTATGTTTTTTGGTTTAACCGAACTATCATCTGTTAATACATATTTAAAAAGTGATTGATGTTAGGTTTGTTCAAGCAACAACTTTTGTGATGGTTTGCATACAGCACGTGTATTAACAGTTCATGAACATGTCGAGTTGGGTTGCATACGATTTGATCAGGTTTGCTGATAGAATACATGCGTATTTGTTTGCTTGAATAGAGCTGAACAGCAAAATCGGACTGGATATCTAGCAGATGATATTCGACTGCTAAGACAACAATTAACAATTACTATTTAAAGTTACAGTTCGTGCATTATACAAAATAAATATTTACTGAGTTGAATGTTGAATAAAAGAACATTGACTTGTTACGAACTTTAATGCACGTTCTCCTTATCGTCAGTAAATACAAAATACACCAAACACTGGACTAACTGTCGAAATATGAGCAGATATATGATAAATTTCGCTTGAACATTCATTTATGCAAGTTGCTTGAATAAGCATAAGGGAAATATTTAACAGTTTTTTCAAAACTATAATTGTGTTATTCATCTGTAAAGAAACGTTTTGTGTATTCTTGTAAATAAATTGAATGCCAGGATTCTTTTAAAGAATTTATTTTATTTTAGAATGTTATATTATCTGTTATTACACCTTAGCTTACCTTTTTATAGATCAGCAGTAACTAATAAAAAATTAAAAAAGCAGCAAAAGTACTGGATGGAATCTATGTGTCCCATTAGATATTCGCAAGTGTTTATAGTTACTCTACAGGCACTCTTGTTTACAGATAAATCGACATCTTACACAAAAAGAATTAGAAAAGAAGGCACAAGTAACATTAAGCTATTTTATAGTAACGGTAACATATCCGAGGATGAGAGTTAAGAACTGTAAAATTTAATAGGGCAAATGTCCAATGTAATTTTATTACACGTTTCTGTAACTAATAATTTTGATTCTCAACACAAGTGCGGTATCTATGGCGTATGCCCGTTTCGCCTTATAGCAAAGCTGTTCCTGACTTTAACAATATGGTACTCCTGATAAAGCAGTTCACTATCAATTACTTTTTCTAATATACATCTGATTACCTTAACAGTCAGCAAGAATTCTTTGAAAATCTTAGTAAGCAGCACTATGCACAGACATCCCCTCTCAGTAAAGATTTCTTTTAAAATACGCCGATGATTCCAGAAATAAATCATATTCGCTATTTTTTCAATGGAATTCGTGCAAACACAGTCTACTACCGGAACTGCCAACTTACATCAGCAGAATTTGAAAAAATGGTTACTTGAGTTAAAGTACCAAGGCTCTCATTCAATACCTAGGCGATAGAAAAGTTTCTTATTGTACCTATTAAATGCATTGAATACACCGATACGAAGAAGTTGTACCTGCCCAAGGAAACACCTGCGTTATAAATATCGGTACAGAAGTAACAACAAGCGGAATACAAAGTAATATGTTGAAATATCATATCGGACCGAATATCTCTGATTTTAATCGTGGTGTATCATCAGCTTTATTTTAGTAGAATATTTAGTACTATTTTAGTTATTGCCTGAAGTACAAAATTTCTCATAATGTTATTGGTCAAAAGTTCCATTCTAATATTGTAAACTAGAACACATCAAAAAAGAGAAAAAGCTTAAAAATTATTGAGAAACATATAAACGTTTGATATAACCTCTATTTCACTTTTTGACAAATCAAGGAGACGGTGAATGGGTGTGAAGTGATTTAATTGAATCAATGGACCTACACGGCATGTAAAATATTATCATTTGAGCAGGTATTATGTACTTAAAAAAAGAAGAAATCTGGCAACAAGCCACTAATTTCACTTAAGCGTAAAGTGGTTGCTTGCCAATACGTACATATGTATATTCCAACGCCCACGTATGTGTGCGTAGGTTAGTGGTATTCGATATAACCTCAAGGAGTTTCTCTATTTTACGCTTACTAACGTACTGTTGAATAAAAGAAATCGATAATGTACCAAAGGAAGTTTTACATGTGGTATCTTAAAATTTTATACCACTTTAAAAGTGGTTTAGAAACTTAGATATCGACGAGAACATTAAAACTTAACGTTAAAACTTTCCGGTTGTATTTTTTTTTATAGAAGGTGAAAGGTTCTATAGTTTATCTCTGAAGGATTCCTTCACTTTTAAGTGGTGCGCCATACCTAATTTCATTTAAAGTGGACTTATAACAGAAAAATTTTGGTGATCCATATCAACAAGCCACTCTTCTAACAATTTCTAATTTATAAATGCTACGCGTACATACTTAATACATAGTTAAATAATAAAGATACTTATACATCACGTATAGGCCCAATTAAATTACTTAAGGTCGCGATATTAAAATTTTACACGTTAAATACATGAATTGCACCTTAGCTTTGCATAGTGTTACCCCTGATGAAACGATGTTATGAATATGGAATGGTCATTATTATGCAAAGCGGATTTCTATGATACTGCACCATTACTGGCTGAAATTTTCCAGTACAATAACTTGCATGTAAATTAGTGTTTTAGCAATGTATGTGCAGACCTACGGCGACGTCTGTCGGTTATACTCATGTTTTGAAATCTTCAACAAATAATTTGCATTTTATTTGTATAGTACGACAGTATTATTGAGAAACATTAGTAAGATGTAATATTTTGTTAATTCATGCGTTTACGTTATTTGCTCGATGTATCCCTCCATTTTGTTTTACATTTTCTTACAATGATTCTTCGAATAATAGAGATCAGCAAAGTGACTCATCACCACAAACAGCTTGACACGCTTAGTATCTTGATGATATGGACTGGGTTAGAGTATAAAATAATGTTTGAGGAATCACGTCCTATTCTTGTCGGAGAGTAACCTTCGAAACGTTCTCGGTGGCATATTTCACGCAGCAACACATATTCCTAAATCTTCCCAAGCATTCTCCTTTGAATCACTATCTTCGAAATTAGCAGACAACTCCACTGCCTCAATAGCAACTTCATGAAGCCAATTGCTCACAATGCTTCTTCGAGGGGAGCAAGCATTATCGCCTTTAAAATGGTATCCGCATACAGCACCAACAGAAGAACGATGGGATGCTGAACCTTCTTTAAATATTTCTGATCACAGAGAAGCTTATTTTGTATGAAGTAAAGATCGGTGTGTTTCCAATTGCTTACCACATTGAGGTCTTTTCTGGATAAACTGGGGATAATTTTGTGTACTCAGTTTACGCTAAATCAGAACACGTCTATTGCTATATCTCACTTTATTTGAAGTGAGTTGCAGCTTTACTGTGACATAAAAGCTGTATATTATTGATTTACAAGGGACTAATAAACCTTAGGTGTAGTAATTATATTTAGAATGTAGTTGAGTGAAAAATATGCTGTTCAAAAAGATAGACTAACAAGAACAGTAAATATTAGTCCGATCTAGGTTCCCCTTAAACTGTGTGTACCATTTACCCCAAACCATACTAAATCAAACTTAAATAAGATACAAGACATTAGTTAGACTAGCTCGAGCTCAATCTTGTGGTGAAGAAATTAATTATTTAAAAACTAAGGGAGTGAATTACAAGGGAAAATTCAAATCCTTAAATCCGTTTGTAGACACTGATGGTATACTCAGAGAAGGGGTAAGATTAAGGACTCCAACTATGGAATTTAACAAGAAGCATCCTAGGATATTAGCACGATATAGATTGATGGACCTTATCATAAGGTATAAGCATTTGCAAAATCTACATGCATGGAGTACAGATATTATTAGCTATCATCAGATGTGAGTTTTGGCCAATCAATAGCAAGAATGCGATAAAGGGAGGTTTACGATCACACACGACATGCTTTCGTATTAATCCCCGAGGATGCATTCCCAAGATGGATGACTTGCCAAAGAACCGCATTATCACTGCTCGACCGTTATATAATACGGACCTAGGTTTTGCAGGGGCTTTCCTGATAAAGGATGGTAAGTTACGCAATCACTCATTCATAAAGGCGTACGTTTGTATATTTGTCCGCTACTCAAGTAACGCGATTCATATTGAGCTGGCAACAGATTTGACAACGCAGACAATTTTAAATTGCATGAAACGTTTCTTTGGTAAACATGGTTATTGTAAAAATTTGCGTTCCGATAACGCCACTAATTTTCTAGGTGCCTCGAATGAAATCTCAAAAACGATAGGCGATTTAAAAACCGCGAGCCATTCCGTAGAGTATATTGACTTTTAGGAAATTGTCTAGCATTTTATACCAGCTGGAGCTCCACATTTCGGCGGTATTTGGGAGGCGGCTGTAAAATCAGCAAAATATTATTTGAAACGCGTTATTGGTGATACACGATTAACGTACGAGTCCTTTTGTACCATACTAGTGCAAATAGAATCAATCCTTAATTACCGACCTTTATATTCACTCTTCAATGATACCAATAACTTGCAAGCATTGACTTCTGGACATTTCTTAATCCGAGAAGCGTTGATTGCTTTATCACTACCATCTGCTACAAGGAGGATGCAGAAATGAATGTAGGATGCAGAAGCAGGTGTTCAAGTGGGTGATTTGGTAACATTGAAGGAGGATCATAGCCCGCGGCAGAAGTGGGCTCTGGGCATAATAATCAAGATGCATCCAAGGATAAAAGAATGGGGGTGGTAACACGTCAAATAAACCATGGGACTGTGGACCGAGGCGTGCACAAATTGTGTTTATTTCCTAAAGACTGTGAATAGCATGCTTTATATCCATGTAATAAGAGTAAGAATAGGATTCCGTGTGTGACATTGTATCATAGCGGACCTGTAGTAAACTAGCAGCAACGTATCTAACATTTTTATTTCATTTTTAGTTAGTCAGCTTGCTCGTTTTGAAGAACACAAAATCTCGACGATTTAACAACTGTAAAGTAAAATTGGTGTTTATAAAATATAAACAACCAAACCTAATACTCTAATCTAAATCTCATAAATGTGAAAATTACAACATTACTATTATGAAAGATTACTTGTCCAATATAGCAACGGTTGCAGCTGTTATAGTCGACATTGTAACATTGCATTTATCATGATTTTCTGTTTTATCTTTGAACGTAAAGAAGTGCTATGTTTCATAAACTCCTATTTTAATGTTTTTATTTCTGAAGAAGCCAATTAATATATTCGATAATAGTGGAATAGATTGGTATGCTCTATAGGTTATTTTAACTGTTTGGTCGCTTTTTCTGGTGGTATTTGAACCATTAGCAACGGTGAGGGTCTTCTGACTATTAAGGCATAAGATATTGTTGCTTAATTATATTAAGGGAATTAGGACAACTATTATTTTTAAAACCTCTTTGAATGAGGTCAAAGTTTTGGTACGGAAATACGGATGGGATGCGTAGTATACTGTATTTCATTGCTAGAATTAAATTAATTTTATATTTTATTGGGTGGTTCGATCTAAAGTTAGGGTACCTATCTAAACCGGTAGACTTTCTGTATCAATATAACTTAATTGTTGTGTTCGATTCTAAGGCAGAAGTGTCTAGAAACCAAGCTTGATTGTTGGTTTCAGACTTGACCGTAAATTTTAATTGGTTATTGAAACTGTTGAATACGTCAAACATGTCGTGCATCTTATCAAGCAGTAAGACCATAACTAAGTCATCAATATACCGGAGAACAAACAGTATTTATTATTAGGATAGTATGGTATTTTTGGCGTATATGCATTTTTAGTATTTGGCTCCACTTTTCTTTGACTGTCTCACTTCCCCTCGCATCCTACATTCTTTCACTAGATTCGTTCTTCAACATTTTATAATAGTTTTAATATGTTCTCTTTATTTAAGGATCTACATATCTAAGTATATTGTCATGGATTGTTTCAGACGATAGACGCTCCGATGAAGGCTTTACTCCAAGGCGAAAATTTTGCCTGTAAGAACATAAAGAATTAAACGTCGACAGCGCTTTGTCATTTTGCCTGCCGTTTTTTGGTTGGTGGGGTCCAATCACGAGAATCATTAAGAAGATCTAGAACTGTAAAGGTACAAAAGAGCAATTACGATGCCTATCACCTACCTACTTCTAACACGATCAACAGGACATTTTTTCACGGTAAATGTTGTCAGCAATAAGCGAGAGTCGCGAAGATATCACGTCGCAAATGTATACCGTACAATTTTATCTGCAGCTCTCAAAATACAGAATTTATGCAAAAGATTAATGTATGCGTATATAAATACTTTTACTAGAAATAGTTTCGTTCGGTGAGTAGCGTTATCCACTCAAGATTCTGTTACGTATTTCTGACGTATCTTTTGCAGCTCCAAACAAATTGTCCTCCATATAAGATAGAAAATTGTTTAAATTTATAACGCTTCTAGGAAAAACAACATGCATCAGCATGTGATTTATTTGAATTTTTATGTTGTCCTATTTTTAAGACACCTGTAACCAAGTCACGATAACAGTAAATTTATTAAGCATTTGCTGTGTTTTATGTTATGTCGGTATACTGTATCTCATCTGTTTTCTTCTGCATAAAGTTCCTATTTTCTCGTACGTCGCAAATGCAACCGAGCTCTTTCTTTGTACGATCTAGCTTATTATCAAAATTCGAATTAATTAACGTTGAAGATTAAGCTTGACACTTGACGCAAATACATATTAAACTTGACACTTGACGCAAATACGTATTAAACTTCTTCGTTACTTATTCACAATAACTTGACTAAGCGATAGCGCAGACTTTGCACTTCAAATTAGCGGTCCGTGTTAATGTAATTAAAGTGTAGTAGTTTGTAAATGCTCTCATTGAGATGAGATTAGTTCAATTAAATCGAGATGTTGCGATGTTATTAAACCAGTATTTACTCAAGAGCGACATTATATTTTTGATATAAAATTCTATCCAATTTAGGTGCCCATTAAATTCAATAAAACAGTAGAACTGCATAATAATAATACGAGTACAAATATTTGTGATGAAGATATACAAGTGACATTTATCGATATTAATGTCCAACAGTTCAATTTCTTTATCAATATTCCTAGTTGACAATTTGTTATCTTTAGGACTCTGTTTTCCAAAATCTATTTAGCTCTCCTCAAATTAAGTTCATATCTACTGAAAATGCTAAATGGAATACAGCCAGAGTCACTCAATAAATATGAGCAATTAGATGCGGAAACTGAATTATTTTGATGTTGTGATTTTTTTCTGTATGTATATGTTGTGGTGGAAAATCTAAGGCGATTTAGTTTAACGAATGGATTCTTTGATTTAAAGATTTCAAAATATGATATATTTTTTAATATACTAAGAAAATGACCAATTAAGCAGTTTACAAAATGTGCTGTCTAAACATATATCGCCTTTTATAAAAGGAAAGACTAACCTAAGATCACAAATTCCTAATGCAAACACTGACTAGCTAATGACATTTAATTAAATATGAATAATACTGAAAAATTTGTGGAGTTTTGCATGAATAATGCAGTTACATGCACACTGGTTTTTCAATTTTCCCTAGGCCTTCATTGAACCAAATAATTTCGTTGCGAAATATTCTGGTTACGTGGTCAAACGCCACCTGGGTTGCTAAAACTCAAAAGCGGCCTGTACTTTGAATTTCAGGGACACACTTTTGAGAATATTATATTTTAATAGAGAAAAATTTCTAATTTCTAATTCTAATTTGATAATATTATTTGACCCATATAATACCCGTTGTTGTCTAGGTATTAAGCCATCCAATATATAGTTTATTTGTTTGCTTAGTCATTAGACCACACAACAAACAGTTCCGAAGATTTGAAATAATGTGAATAAAGATGTCAGCCGTACCGTCCTTTCCATCTTCACGAGAATTTAGAATACAATGCATGTTTCCAAGTAAATATCATGCCTTTCACCTTTGAAATAATGCTGAAAAGTTTAAACGTAGCTTAAATATTTTAAAACCTGTATATACACATAACAATACGACAGTGGAATTTACAGCGCACGTACTTTATGGGACCTTTTTCTATAAATTAATATTAATATTAACAAATGTTATCGTAGATACTTGTAAATGGTAAATTAGATCATTGTAGTATGAATCATATAGAAAAGAAATCTGCAAAAATCGTAAAAGTAAATGCTTTAAATGAGTTTAACAAAACGTAAACAAATATGAATTGAATGGAAAAGTATTCAGTAAATTGTAATAAAATTGGATATGCTCAAGTGCAAATAAGGAACGTTTGTATTATAATACAAACAGTAAATTTGATAGTTAAATTGAGATTTAGTATTGTTATGATTTTGCAAATAAAAGCCTTTGAACTCTTTTAAAGAATTTGGGTTTTCAAAGAAGAATGATTATCCTCAAAATAAAAAGTGTCGCATTTAGAAATTTGGTAGGTAGTTTTGGGTTAGGAACTTTCGATTTAAAATATTTTCAGCTTTCTTCTACTTCTGATTATACCGGTAGTAGATTTCAATTTATGAGATTATTCTGAAGCTAGTTTGTCTAATAAATAGTGCTCCTGTAGTGTGCCGCACTTGAGTTATTTAAGTTTTTTTTAACTACTATATATCTAAACAATATCCAAGTACAAATTTAAACTATTAGATAATTGTTTAGGAAGCTATGCATCGAATGTGGTATGGTAAATTCTATGAAACAAGAGAAGGTAGAAAAAAATTGCAAACATTTTATGTGGAAAATGTCGATGTCTTCATATTTTTAAATAGTACCTTATTTTTTTTCAGTTTCATTGAATCCTACATCTAGAATTTGGCGCAGAAGATATTCATTTCCTTACAACTACATACATCTCATACTTATTTAGAAAAATGTATGTATGTACTTTTTGAAATCGATTAAGTTATGGACAGCGGATGAAGTAAACAAAAGCAAAATAAATAGCTGATCAGTAATGACTTAACACTCTGTAAATCTGTAAAAGAAAGAGGAAACAATATCTCTATCCAAATATTTTCTATTCTTCTTAGAAAATATTAATTGCACACCAAATCATCTCAATATCCAGTTGGCGTGTAACAGGTTTTTGTTTGGTTATTTTTGGTGTGAATGATTCAAAGACAATGCAATTTATAATCAATTAATTAAAATAGTTCTGGTAGGCTTTGAGCGGTTTGGAGTGTTGCATAAACTCTATACGTTCTGCTGACTATCCCATTGTATTCTCCGTATGTGATTATTAATTTTCAAAAATCTTTGTATAAAGGACATACGATTAAAAAAAAAATCTTTGTTGTTGGATTCTGATTGTAGTAGGTTTCCAATAATGCGATAAAGAGAATTCGAAATAAATGCAATAAATATTTTTTAATGAGAAATAATTTGATTTTCTTTTGTTTTTGTTTACTTAAGTCACTGCTCATGACCTAATGAATTTCAAAAAGTAAAATCTTTCAAAATTTTCCCCTTACTCTTCTAAATGCTGGATTTAATGAAACTCAAACGAAATTAGGTTGCTATTTAAAAATATGGAGAAATTGTATTTTTCGGATAAAAAGTTTGGTATTTTTTTCTGCACGCTCTGTGTTGTTCCATAAAATTTATTATATGGTATTTGATGCAGCATAGCTTCCAAAATAATTGTCTAAAATTTCTTGTCTATAAATGAACACACTTTTTTGATGATAAGCAATTTGTGGTATCCTATGCCTATATTTTCTAAGTTGATATCAATTATAAAAATTAAAGGATTCCATTCGAAATAAAAAAAGGCAATATATATTTCGGAAATAATTAATTATCTTTGTATATTTTTCTAACCAAAAACTCATCCTGATACACCCGGCATACATACATAGTTTTGGATAGAAAGTTGTGACCTCTGCATAAATTCTATTGTTCTCTAGCATAACAGTGCTATTGTCGTATAATAAATATTGATTTATTCTGTATTCGGATGTCCAATAAATTACAAGAAAGTTTATGGACAAGCACTTTATGCTGGACGGAGATGCCGAAAGATTACTACTGTCGTAAAAACCTTTATCCCTATTATCTTTTCTAAAACGCAACCTAACGGCCAACACGATCTTTCGAACAACAATAAATCTGGATAGCGCGTAGATGATAAGAATGATATTTTCGATTGGAATCCAATAGGAAACTTTATACAAGCGCTGTCTAGCAGCAAAAATAAAGACTGTAGGCGGAGGAAAAACGTAGCTGCATACACGAACGTGGCTGAGGGAAATTGAATTTAAGACACTGAATAAATAATGGAAATATTGACATTTTTGCGTTACATCCAAGGCACATACTTCAATTCCTACACAAGTTGTTTTCATTGTTTTAATAATTTTAGTATAGTACATTTTTTAATCCACATGCTATAACATCACTGCGAGAACGTTTATTTCTAAAATATTTTTAAGCAACATTAAACCCCCATCCAAAAATTACCGTGCATTTTATCTTTTGTTTTTTATCAGTTGAAAATGCGTCTTCCCAATAATCCCGAATAATCAAAACTCTTAAGTACTTGTTTTATAACTTTTCAGCCACATAGCAATAGAGTTCCTAGTGACTTCGTGTATAATAAATAGAGTCTCGTTGACAATGTCTTTAGTTTTTTATCAACATGTAGAACTGACACTCGATACAGAGGTAACGTTGACACTTCTTAGCAGCATCCTTTTACTATAAGACTTATTGTTAGCTGAAGCACAGGCAGCTTGTTATGTGTTTGGAAATGCTTTAAAGGGGGCAATTCCTCAAATATATATTTAACAATAACATTTCATCCGATAATCTGTTCGGGTGTAATAGCGAAAGTGCAACTACCATTGGCTTAATAAGTTGACGAGAGGGGACTTCAAAAATATTAATAACTCGGTCCCGATAAACCGATTTTTGGCTACATCTTCTGGACCTTTTCCGCTAACATATTATGAATACCCTGTTGTTTGTTGTGTTTTCGTTCCTCAAACATTATTCAATGACAAATGTAATATATTGCCACAGTAGAACTTCTTTTTTAGTTATTTTTAAGTGAATTAGGATCCCTATATTTGGACCTAGCGCGCCAAAAAGACATATTGCTATATAGTTCATGTTTTGGAAAAGAACAATACTTTCATTCAACTATATTCGCTAACCCATGGAAATAGTTTTCGGATGTAGACGTCTCTATTTTTATTTACTACTTTTTTAGTTTGATGAGAAGTGATGACAGTAATACTGTTTCTTTCGGAACTAATGAAGTTCCAGTGATATTGTTGCTTTCGGGCAGGGCAATCGTAGTTTGTATAACACTTTTGACGATCTCAACCGTTCCACTTTCATTGGGAAACTACGGTTTTAGTATAAGACACCAATATTATGTTGTGAATACATTTTTCTTTCAAGTACTGATTGGATTGCATCGTATGATTTCTTTGACTTTCCTTTGCATGTTCATGGGCACAAGATTCAGTTGGCTCAAAAACTGAAGCCGATCAATTCTGGACAGTGTAGATTCTTCGCCAACTGGATCTTAGAATAACCATAACTCGACAAAGCAATCCACAACAAAATCAACTGTAGTGGTGAAGCGTATACATGTCGTTGAAACTTGCGATACACTTTTAATGTGGGGTGGTATCTTGGTAAGAGGGATCATTGGACCGTATTTTTTATAAGATGACAAAAATGTCAATAGCATTTGCTGTCGTGACATGTTGATAAGCTTTTTTGGTGGGAATTAGATGGAATGGAAATAAATGGCATGTGGTTCCAATAGGATGACGTGATCTGCTACACTGCATGCGAAATAACAACATTATTGCAAACAAAACTTCTAGCCTGCGTCGTCTCTCGTTTTGAAGACTAAAACTAGGGCGTTGGGGGTCCTGTCTCTAAAGTTATTTGAAAAGTATGGTCTGTATAAACTACCTTAACACAATTCAACGATTTAAGGAAGAAATTGAACGCAACATTCATGGAATTCAGTCGCTCTTACTGTCTAACGTCTTCTGAAATTTGGAAAACCTTCATTAAAAACGTTCCTTTTTTTTGAATCCATGATTTAAGTTCCTATTGAGACATCCTTAATAAAAGCCGAAAAATTGCTACCTCTAATATTGTGTTATACAGTTCTATTGAAAATCTCTGGAAATATTGGCAACCAAGCTATATGGTAATATAGCAACAAGTAACTGAAGTTTGCAATAAAGAGGTACTGAAATAAGCTTCCTATTTCAATATTTGTTAGCTATATTGAATAGAGGATCTAACACCCATTATTAAGCTGAAGTAGAGCTTTAAATATTTTGTTTATTTATCCATTTTCTTCTAAAAAGGGTACAACACATTCTTTCAATGTTATTTTCTCTATGATTTATCTTTCTTTTGTAGTTAGAATTAACTTCAATGCACACTTTGCGAAGGACACTTCAAAAATATTCTGTTCAACAGTTTATGTGAAATTTATCTCAACAATCATATTCTATACAACTCTAGCTTATTTTTCTTATACTCATGGTATTACCTTATTTGTATATTTACTTAATCCTATGATCTCTAAACAATTTGAATACCTCATGCATATAGAAAAGTTAAAATCATAATCAAAGAATGGAGTTTTCAATACAATTTATTTGTTAAATTTCAACAAATTATTTCTATTTTAAATAACAAAATTAATTTCCGAGAAATATTATTGTTACGTCACCATTAATTTAATGACCCCTCGTAATTTGCCGTTGTGAGTTGCAAAGCAGTATATCAAAATTATTGCATTGCCAAGTTATAGACGATAAATTACATTTCATTTCAATTATGCTGTGATGAATTGCGAACTTGATGTCTATAATTAATATTATGTAGACACGTAGAAAATATGATTGATAGTTACAAACATCGCAACAAACGTGTTTAATTGTTCAGAGGAGTATTTTTAATAAATTTGCTATGCTTTTTTAATTTTTAAAAAGGAAACCTGTAGAAATTAGGGAAAATTTCGTACCTTAACTCAAATTGAAATTTGCAGACTTGTAGAAATAGCAGTTAAAATAGCTTCTTAACTCTACCATATATGAAACATACAATGAAATATTCTCTTTCTTTTTAAATCCCGCAAAAAGGATCTAAGGAAATGATTATGAAGGTATAAGCTACTTCGCGTATTAAGAATACAAAAATTTTCTTAAAAAAAAAGCAAGGAATGCGTTACTCTAAAAAAATCATCCTCGTCAATAGGGTGAAATATTTTCCACATAGAAAGGTATACATTTCCTTACTACACTAAGATATATGTGAATTAGTGAATAATTTCATTTGTTTTAAAAATATGTTTCCTAGTCAAAATAATATTTATTTCCTTTAAAAGGTAGTGTTCAAAGAAGGAAGATTTCAGTTCATTGAAAGGATAGTATTTCACTTCAAATTGGTTCTTTTCTCAAAAGATAAAAACACTTGTTTTGAATAAAGAGATGTAATTCTCTGGTAAAAGAACACAGTTTGGCTTCTTAGCAAAAATATCTGCTTTTTAGTCGTACTGTGCAAAGCTGTTTATTGTGGAAGTCAATACCAGTATGATTAGAATAAATGTTTCTAAACTTTTGAATAGTATAAGTGGTAGTAGTAGTTTGCATTTGCTCGCATTAAAGATGCAGAAAATGTCGCAACGTGTCATGCTATAAATGCGCTAAAAAGTTTATATATTGCTAAATATATATATATAGCATTAATAAATGCATACCAGCTTGTAAATTACTACAAGAAGTAGGAAAATAAATTGTTATACAGGCTCTTGGAACTTAGCTATAGCTAAGAAAAGAGGCCGATCTTACCAGCGAATCAAAAACCAAATCAGACACGAAGCCAATGGTCATCGGCATTGCCCACCACAAATAAAATCTAATTTAAATTTAGCAATAATTAAAGGGCATGTACAGCAAATTTTATCTGACGGCAAACGTTTTCGATTGGTAAAAAGAGCTTCTAAACCATCTTTAATATTGCGATGAGTCGAAATTTGGGTAGCGATAATATTGTGAGAGGGGTGGCTCTTGCTCATAACAACAAAACATCTATACGTTTTATTTCTACTCAAAGGAATTTCGATTTTTGTGCGGAGCTTTTGGAAATAATTCTAATAATCTTTGGAAAGCGTAGTCGTCGTAGGGCTGGATATTTAACTCTGCTATCCATACTACCAAACAAATAAAAGAAGCTCACCCTACTTATACGAGCCTAGTTGAAGATCTTTGGGGAATATTGTATACAAAAGTCTACGTCCATGATAGTCAATATAGTAGCATTGATAAAATTATAATTTTTTTGCAACGTAATGAAATTCCGAAAAAATATCGGTCTCGGAGGGACTTGAACCAACATCTCTATGTCTCTGGCATAACGTGAGCTCCTTTGCACCACAAGACCATTGACTTCAAGTCGCCTTAAATCCCCCTAGATGTCACGATGCCAATAGATATACATATTGTAATATCTCACGGACACTATATTATTGAAACGCCAGGTGCGTAACAGTTAAACTAATATCCATATTAATACTAATAGTATCATGAATATCAATACTAAACCACCGCTGGCATTAGTAACGATAAAATTACAAGTTTCTTGCAATTACCCAACGTAATTAAATTCCGGATATTAGTTTAACTGTTACGCAATTGCCGTATCATGTAGTGTCCGTGAGATATTACGATATATCTACTGGCATCGTGACATCTAGGGGGATTTAAGGTGACTTGAAGTCAATGGTCTTATGGTGCAAAGGAGAGCACATTATGCCGGAGACATAAAGATGTTGGGTTCATGTTCCCTCCGTGACCGATATCGTTTCGGAATTTAATTCCGTTTGGTAATTGCAAGAAAATTGTAATTTTATCATTACTAATGCAAACCATGGTTTAGTATTGATATTCATGTTAATACTAGTATTAATATGGGTATTAGTTTAAGAATCTTCATTGTTTTGCATTATCGTTGTTTTCTGTAAAATGTGTGGTAAATTTTCACAGTGTTATTTTATCTTTTATAGGTCTGTCTTTATTTGTTAATATTAACTTTAGTGCTTAAGTTACCGAGGATATTGAAAAAAAGGACTGCTTTTCTTTTAAAAAGTTTAGAAACATATTGATATTGATTCCCAAAATAAACATGTATGATGATACAACTTTGCGAAGCACGACCAAAAAGTAGGTATTCTTTGCAAAGAAGTAAATTGTTATCTTTCGCCAGAGAATTACGTGTGTTTAATAAAAACAATTGCTTATATCTTTTGAAAAAGGAACCAATTTGTGGTAGAATACTCTCCTTTGAATGAATTGAAATTATTAATTTGGGAGTTTACTGCGATACCTGTGAATAGCAGTAATGATTAACAATTCGACAATCAAGAAAACCCTTCGAAGAAGAAAAAATAAGTAGTTGCGGAGAGGATTCTCACAAGGATAATTGAAATTTCCTTGTTCCTTCAACGTTAAATTTAATTAATTAGTTCTTACACGGCAGCGGTAGGATTTGAACATACAGCTCCCGTTCGCTAGACCGATATGTTAAGCCATTACACCACAGAAGCGTCTGAACAAGTCGCTATTTAAATCGCCATTTATGCTTCAATGTTTAAATGTTTAAATTTCAATTATCATTGAAAAACCAACGGAAAATTATTCTAAATGATTTGATTAATAATGCAACTTGACATTGATATTGAATTTCGTGTCTGCCTAGATATCAGGGCTACATCAGCAGCTGCTACATCCATGTATGAAAACTGTTAGCTGTTCTAAATGATTTAGGATTTTCACAATATAATAATAAAGAAGAAATTAGCAGTGATAGAAGATTGAAAGCTTCGACACACATATACAGAATGTATAAGGAAGACATCATCAAATTATAAGTAGATATAAATTTGTACAATATTTTACTCAATTTGTTCGTTAGAAAATATACTTGGTGTACGAAAATTATACTTTCCTTGATTATCTATTCGTTACGCAACGATACACACGAATAATTTCTGAAATAAAATTCCTCACCGAGAAATTTTATGCAGAATAACAAATAGAAAAACAATAATATAATTAATGTATACGTGTGTTGAGTAAATTCCATTATTACAGGTCACCGTTAGATAAATCGTATTTAACTTTCAAATATGTTTTATACGTAATGTACAACTCGAACTTTTTTCCGTCGATCGTTGCGCGTAGGACACATAAAAAATACGCTTTCAGAAAATTTCAGCACGAAAATTGAGATTAAAAAGTTTTCCAGTTTACAAAGTGGATAAGAGCTTCCCCGCATTTTGCAAATAAAACTACGTAATTTCAAATTTTGTGTCCCTTGCTTTGTAAGCAACCAAATCGCGAAAAGCTGCAAAAAGTATTAAAAAAATCATTTAACAACTACAGCTTTTTTTGAAGTTTATTGGAAACGACTGCACGAATATATTAAAAATGCAATTTAAAGCTAACGCACACATTTTTCCTATATCTAGTATCTGTTGGATTTTATAGCGAAAAGCATACCTCCATAATTTATAACCATGAAAACTCTTCGATCGTGAGTTCCGCCGGATATCAATATTTCACTCTCGTTGCAAATTTCGAATTTAAATTTAAAATTACTAAGCGTACAGATCCAATTTAATATGCATCTAATGTAGCTGAACCGGCCTTCTGGATTTGACGTTCCTGCTGAAAGCATAATGCTTAACCCGATAAAGTTTATCAGCCGACAAATGGTGAAGGTATATTGTACGTATAATATTACAACGCGGCAGGATATGAGCGAGTAATGAGAACTTCGAACTCGATGTCGCGACGTTAACAATTTCCATGTTGCTAGTCCATCCAATAATTCGAACGCTAGTAAAACGTATCAAATCAATCGGTACCCGACCCGTAATGTGATGCGACACAGCACTACGTTAGATTAATTCACATTACAAATTGTAAAACGGGTTACAATATAAGCTGAAGTATGTAAGCTTTTCCATAAGAGTAATACCTATATTCCGACCAAGTATGTATTCTTAACATGTACTGTTATAAAGCTGTTACGTTATAGATGTACATGTTATGCCACGTAACAACATATTTTAGAAGTACGTATCCCTTATATACCATATTGATTTAACAGACCTGTTATGAGTTGTATGTTAAAATTCGTTATAGTTCAATATAAACTGTTGAACACTGTCGGTAGACTTGCTGTTGAAAATAACATACGTTAGGAGTAAAGTATGGCGTAGGAAAGCTCTCAGCTGATTAGTCTTTTACATCTATTCAATTAGGATGTTCTAATAATTCACTGATTTGTTTATTCTCAAAAATGGACGGATTAGTAAATTTATTTATTTTAAATGTAATTGGAAAAGTGGAGCAGAGGTTTCTTGTAAATATATCTACATAAGTGGAAACCATTAACAATTATACGATTTTCTTCTATAAAATTTAATAAACATTCGTATTGTTCTTTTGATGTTTTTGGTAAACGTTTCCGTTCTAAAGACATTTCTCTTCTATCAAAACATCAATATCACTAAATAAATTTGTACGTAGACACACATGTGATTATAAAACATAACAACGATGTTTAGTAACAAGAAAATAATTGGTGACAAATTTGAATCGAATATAGTCGAACACTCAGTTATTATGCAAAAAGCGTATTATACCTTTTTTTTCTATCAGCTATGTACAACGCTATTCTTTGTCCGTGTTATTCTAACAAAGGTGATAACATAACAGCTTTTACAAGGATACAACATCACAAAGTTGTTATGAACATAGTTATAATTCAACATGTTTGAAAATAACATCCATGTTATCCTTTATAACGGAAAGAATACATACTTGGCCTGATTGAAAGAATTTGCTGCCTAAAAACAACCATGCATTAATTAACATTTTGTCATGTGTACAGTTGGGATATTTTTCCCGCGCCGCAGGATTGTAACAAGGCATGTGTAAGAACAAAGGGGCAACCTTGCGATGCATACATTCTTTGTATCTCATTTCGGTGTTATGTTTTATAAACAACACACTTATCTCATTCACAGGTGTTATTGCGCAGCGCAACGTGGATAAGACTGACAAAGACTCTGCAGCATGAGGTAAGTTTTCATATTTGTTTCGGAGAACATTGTACGCCGTACTGAATAGATGTTTTATGTTTTGAAAGTGATACACGCATAATTAAAATAATCTTTAGAAATACGAGGGTGGATTTTCATACCCCACCCCTCAGTTACTTCTACTTGATTGTTTGATTAACGTTTTTGACATTTAGTTAACATTTGTAGATCACATCTAATATCAAGTTTGTATCTCAAAGTGTTGTTGTGCCGGGGTTAATTCTTGAATTGTGTGTGTGGTGATTGTTTAAAAAAATGAATCCTGTAGAACAAAGAACCATGATAAAATACCTCCAAAAAAAGGGCACGACTTAAATTCATAAAAACATTATAGCAACTATTGGTGAGTCTGCAATTTCTTATGATACAGTCAAACGCTGGTGTCGAGATTTTAAATGCGGAAGAACATTCTGCGAAAATCAACAAGCCGGTGGTCCTCCCATAACGATAACAACAGACTAAGGCATTAAAAAGGTACACGATATCGTACTGTAAGACCGACGAGTATCCATCAGGGACATTGTGAAAGATACTAGCTTATCATCATATATATCATCATATCATGTGGTCTACAACATACTGACATGAAAAAGTGCATGATGGGTGCCCCGAGTGTTAAGTATTAATCAAAAAACGAAATCGGGCGTTGATTTGTAAGCGTCTTTTGGAAAGGTACCAAGCACAAAAGAGAACTTTCTAAGTCGGTATGGGTCCATGAATGAGTCATGGCCAAAGCGCAAAATGGAAAGTGGTTCTCCTCTTTCACGCAAATTTAAGGTCGCGCTGTCTGCTGGAAAGGTTTTGCTATCTGTGTTCGGGAATGTTCAAGGAATCATCGCGACTGACTATTTGTAAAAGGGATAGAGCATTACAGGGATCTATTACGCACAATTGATTTTTAAATCGCAAGACGTTATTAAAGAGAAATGCGGAGGAAAGTTAAGGCACGCTGTGCTGTTCCATCAGGATAATGCTCCCAGCTATACATCTGATGTTGCTATGGCTGCCGTACATCAAGTGGGCTTTGAATTAGTGTAACACCCGCCATATTCGCCGGATCTGGCCCCTACATACGCATGACTTTTGCAGTCGTCTTTGCCCTAGCACATCAACGGTTTATCCAAATCTTTACAGCATGTTACAGATGTTACTACTTTGCACAGTCAAATTATTTCTTGACAAGTTGTGACGGGTATCAAATGAATTAGAACTGGAGAACTCTACACTGAGAGTTCTCCAGTTCTAATTGATCACCATCCATGATAACGTAAGCTGTGAAAATACATTTTTCATCGCAATTTAATTTCTGTTTTAAACTATCGCTATTATTTTGGAAATTAATATACTGGAAATATACCCGATAATTCTTTTTAAAGTTATTAAAGTGCTGAAGGGTTTACAGTTTTAGTACTAATTGAATATAGATAATAATTATCATTAAAAGTGTATAGTTGAATGCATTGTATGAATAATATAGTGCAATAATATTTAAATTAACAAATAAATATACAAAAGTATATATAAGAGAAATGAGAAGGTATGAATACATCAAGAATCAATTGATTGAACTCAAAGAAAAGCTACAGAAGAAGAATCTTTAGGATGCTGTGATTAAATACATCTGCCCTTTCATAAAGCCTTCATAAAACAAATCGTTTTTAATGAATTAACTTGCAATGCAAATATATTCCAAGAGAAAAATGATTTGTATAGTAGACAAATTAACTAGATTGGTGAATTTAATTGTGGAACTCTTCTCGGTATGATTGGCTTAGTTGGTTTCTAGAGGGCAGTACCATTTTATATAGTCGCATATAAAAGCATTTTTATTGAAAACAATACCACGAAACAGTATAATACCTACATATTGCTGAATAATATACAGAAAGACTGATTAGTTATTCTACGACGAAATATATCATTTTTATTGCTAATATTATTTCTGGCGTCGATATTTGCCGCGGGAGTTTTTCAAAGGACTGCTTTTACACAATTTTTCCACTGCTTTCCTGACTTCTTTGTGGAATGATATTATTACTTTAAAGTACTGAACTAACTACAATTCCATGTAATTGTTCAGTATTTACTTAACTAAGTGGAGCTGTACACTGCAAGCGCTTAATGAAATATTTCATAAAACTAAGTAAAATATATAGTATCCTTTTGTCGGAATGGAAACGTCATTTCCGGTTATGTCGTTGGTGTGATGATTTGCAGCGACACAGGCACAAATTGTGGGGAAATGGAAATGTCTTCTGTTGTTGCTCTTCGGCGAGAGCGATGGACAGGCGCCATCGTTTCAATGAGATGTATTCGTATCGAATAAAGCAGATCTCCCTTGTAATTTTATTACACTAATTTGATGTCAAAACGATAGTATATCAAAATTAATACATTTTCGCAATTGGTAAAGTGAAAAATTCAAAAATTAAAACGCTTTGGGTAATACATAAGTAAACATTTAACTATAATATTGTATAATACTGATATTAAGTTAATTGTTCACAAGTATCCCTTCGCTTAATATCTTGCCGTATAATTATGTATGACATAAACTATGACGGCTTACTATCATGACTAAGGCTGCAGAAACGAGTCCTTTCGGAGATGCGTGCCGCTCGGTTACTATCAATATTAAAAATAATGAGTGTAATTACATACTATTTCAGTGTAATTGTGTTGTTGATGCAATCTTTATTGATGCAAAGTCTGCATTAACAACACAATTAGACTTAAATAATAAGTAATTACATTTCATTACATGTCACGAATCATGACATTTTGCAAAGCATTAAATATTAACAAACATATTTCTTTTTTGGTTTGGGTACGATACATTTTTACGGTATTCATATAAAAATGTTTCTCAAGTCGCATCTATGATTTAGGAATGATAGCACTTGCTAGATAGAAAACCATTTTGAAAGAAAAAATGCACACATGTTTTATATTGAACGACAATTTAAAATTAGCCCTTGCCTACTTCATTGCAAAATTCTAGAGATAGTTGTGCTAGAAAGTGGATAAAATAAAACGTCATATACATACTCCCCAAGAACTGAAACCTATGCGTTATTGAACTCGCTTCTCACAGCCACAATAAGTATTCAGCAAGCCCGCATAATCGAGAAAGATAGTAAAGCACAAAAGTTAAGCTATAAAAGGTAACATGGAAATAACGTTTATAAATGTTTGCTGAGAAATCTGTTTGTTTACATGAAAATCGGATATCCATTAAAGAGTTGAAAAAAAAGGAAACGTTTTTATTAACACTGTCATTATTTCATAAATGTTAATTAGAATTTACAAATAAATAATCAAATCATAGATGCTGTTTTTGCGATTATTCTAGCTGTGCCCAATATATTTACTTTCATACTTTAACAATTTATAATTAAATATTGCAAATATATATTAATTAAACGCATCTACCAATTTTCAATAATAATGTTTCGTTAAATGCACAACTTCAATGTTTTTATTTTTTTTTCTTTTAGAGCAAGTTTCAGTTTCCGATACAATTTTATTAGAGATAGGATTAATTTTTGTCCAATAAAGCTATAACTTCGAAATTTTCTACTTTCGCTTTCGAGGTTGGTGGTGCATGGTTCTCTGTAATGGTATTATTACCGTAATTGTTTGTTTCGTTACTACTTATATATTACTAAATTTCCAAAATGTGTTGTAGATATAGTAATGCTCCGTGAAACTTCGACAATTTTGTGTTAATAAAATTATTCATTCGTCAATATCTGGCGTATTTCAATGCTACCGCCATAGTATTATTATTATTGGACTCTTTCTTTAATGTCATTATATAACAATTATTAATTACACCAACTTAACTATGAATGGTTCGGTGGTCCAGTGGTAAAGCAGCCTGTATCTGAATAGGCAACTCAGTTGTAGTGCTTTCGAACCCGGTGTCTATCGGTGCATTTCCGAATGGATTCGTTATTTCTCCGAGAAATCATCTGCCAATGGAGAAATAATTAACGGTGCTCCAGCTTTTACGTCGAGATAGTCAAGTAATAAGGACATACGCATTGTGCAGTTATAATAAGCTAAATAGCTCATGACTCCGTTAAGCATTAGAGCAACGAAAATCTTATGAGTGAGTAGTACTCGTGCATGTTGCGCAAAATCCTTAAAAACTTGTACTGACTGACTTGACGCTCTGTGGTTCAGTGGTAAGAGGACCAGCACTTGAATTTGGTAACCCAGATGTCGGGCGTTCGAAACCAGCGTCCGACGAGTACAGTGGCGGTGCTTTTCGGGCGGGTTCGGTATGCTCCCGAGTCACCATTCGCCGTTGGGAAAATAATTAACGGTGCTTCACCCTTTACGGCGAGGAGGTGCAGTAACAAGGCCATAGGACACTTTACACGCACTTTCCCACACCTTAAGACTCCTGAGGTTATGGGTCACACCACCGATAAAAAAAAATTATTCGGATGATATGACAATGCGTATATGTATAGGTAAAAAAACATCAAAGCTATACACAGCGCAAAATATAAAAGTATTTGTTTAGAAAGAAAAAAACCAACCGGACTGTTGCAAATAAATCAATCTTCGGACTACCTTTGTATTGCTACTAGTACTAATACGATTAATTTTTTCATTCAGTAAACATGTGTCAGCCGGCTTAATCCAACAATTAATTATACTACCCTTCAAAAAATCTTACTCACTATGATCAGGTGATACATTTCAATACTCCTGCCACTAAATCTTACGAAAAACTTATTCCTCTACGCAGCTTCGCTGCCGTAATCTGTATACAAACCTAAATTTGTACTTCGAACGCACTGATCTGCATAGAAAATTAACCAGTAAATTGTATTATGGTCATTGAGTCTGGTTCCTCGAGGACCAATTATAATTAGTGAAGATGTACTCTATGTACGAGGTCTATTCAAATATTAACTGAATACTTTGAAATGAAATTAATAGAAGGACGTGCGGCTGGCAACATTATGTTCGTTATAACGTACAGCATAAGCGAATACTTCGAGATTGTTGACAGCTCGCCTAGTACATATAGTATTAGTATTCATTGCGATTGTTGCAAGTGCGTGTTGTCGGAAGTAACGATGCAACGTAAAGCTTTACATGAAGCTAGAGAGACCTTTTACGAAAACGTTTCAACTTTTCAAGCAAGTTTGCAGGGATGATGCTCTGGATCATACTTAAAATTACGAATTATTTACGCAATTCAGAGTTGTTTGCCAATAATTTGAATATAAAGAGCCTTAATTTTAATTGGTGACGCCAACGTTCAGAAAATAACGAAACTGGTGCATTCAAGGTATTGAATTGATTACCACAGAACTTCAAGTTGAAGTTAGCATTTCATGCCATGATATTTTGGTTGGAAGACTAAACACGCGTCCAGTTGCTAGAAAGATTTTTCATCGTTTGATAACCGAACACTAGAAAGAAAATCAATTGAAAGTTTGTTGGCAACTTTTTCAACAAGCCGACGACGATGCAGAAGATTATAACAGGAGACGAAGGCTGGGTTTACGCTTACTACTTAAGACAAAAGTTCAGTCACCACAGCGGAGTATGCCCAAAAATAACACGTCAGTCACGATTCCACGTCAAAGCAACGTTTACTGTTCTTCTAGATTTTAATGAAATTTTTGCTTCAAGATCAGTCGCAGTTAATTGAGAGCACCACGTAAGTGTTTTACAACGATTACATGAGACAAATTCGCCTAAAGAGATCAGAGTTATGGCGAGACAGCTTATAGTTCCTTCACCATTATTATGCGGCTGCTCACTCTGCTTTGTCAATGTGTTGGCTTTATGCTAAAAATCAGATGGCTCAAAAGAAATTCGTCATAGATATTGTGGGGTATCCCAAAGGAAGCCTTCGATGACTGCTTCGCGAAGTCAGAACGTCATTGAGAAAAGTCTGTGAATGGGGAAGAGGAATACTTTGAAGGGAACAAGGACCAATAATCTGTAAGATTAATAATAAAAGTTCAAAGAGTTCGGTTACTTTCTCAACAAACCTCGTATATTGGAAATTGAATACACGACGAATTTGACGACGTAAATTGTTACCGAAATATGGTTTGCGGTTGTCGGGCAATCAATCGGACTGACTCAAACTCACGCGCCCACCTTGTAACCTCCCACTGAATTCTATTCGAGTCGCTTCTATACGTATACATACGTCTTTTACGTTCCCTTATCACAAACACGATAAATACGGTTCGCTGGACAAGCTAATTTCCGAATTAAATTTGACGTTGGGGATAGCTTTGATATAGATATATTTTACGCACATATTTTCGACCGAGAAAACGTTCCGGAATATTGAATGTTACGGTCAGAATTCGTTTTATGTTGTTAAAATAAAATTTGGCGTTTTATCGTACTCCAACATAACCATTACCTTTTGATAAGATTTATTTTCAGGTTGAATTTTATCCGATAACAATTTTACTTGAAATAGAAACCATAATCAGTAGTATTCTCCTTGGTCGAAAGTAAATCTTCGCAGTTGTTTTCTGTCGAAGTATTAGTGT
Source organism: Trypoxylus dichotomus (assembly GCA_023509865.1). NCBI lineage: Eukaryota > Metazoa > Arthropoda > Insecta > Coleoptera > Scarabaeidae > Trypoxylus > Trypoxylus dichotomus. Next base: position 36,122,115 of record CM042074.1, on the reverse strand, counting down.
CTACCGGATTTTGCTGTGTATTTTGGAGGTAATATTTTACTGAATAGACTGTCATCTTTATACGTTTCCCAAAAGCTCCAGAATATTACCTCGCTATCTTTTGTTTCAGGTGGATTATTGTTTCTGTATTACCTATATCTAAAGAAAATAATTGGATATTTTATTGTGTTCGTTATTTGAAAATCAAATAACAATCGACAATTCGTAAAAATATATGTTTAATGTTTTTCTTAGCACTTGTACATTGATAGAAAGATAATTTATTCCAAGTAAATTTAGTTTGAGCAAAAAATAAATAAATATTAGAAATACAATTAGTGTCCCGACAATATTTTCTCTTTACGAGAAAATACTATTTTTTTAATACTAATTTCTGTAAGTAAAAACTAGCTTAGTTTCCTATACCAGTAATAACAATTCTTAATAGATAAATAAAATGTATAAACAAAATTATCATCTTAGCGAAGGCAAAAATCAATTTATTTCGATATAAGTCAAAAAGATACAACAAATAGCTTGCTATTTTTACAATTCTGTTACATTTTTGCGAAACTGTGATTTTCTTTATATATCTACGCTTAGCTCGTGTGTAAATAAAAACCCGTTAATGACATATAGAGGTGTCTTTCAAATAAAAGGAAAAAGCACGGAAAATGAAACGGTGGTTATACAGACTATAAATCCAAAAAAAATTGAAATTACGACGCGAACGTCAGAATTAAAAGAAAGAAACTAGGAAATTGTAATATGCAAACTTGCATGCATACACACAGACTACATACACTGCAATAACACTGCTGTCGATGTCATGAAAACTACAAGATAACACTGTTTGCCTTTCAAACAGCATGCTAAGAGTTCAATAATCTACGTACGAATAGTTGGGGTGTGAATAATAAAGAAATTTTTACTTGAAATTATATTTTTTCTCGCGTCTGCGAAGGAATTTTCGCAAAGTATTTTAGAATTAAGTCTAATAAAATCAGATCTTTCCATTTCTTCATACTTTTTTATTTTATTTCACGGTCAGCCTGTATTCCTCCATTTGATTTGTGTATTGTATACTATAAAACCATTAACAGAAAACAACGCAACAACACAGAATACAACTTATATGTGTAAAGAATAAAACACTTATTAAATAAAATCATACGTGAAATCGTACCATAATCTACAAATGGTGAATAGATTTGGCACTTAGTCAGTAGCGTACGCTTCGAAGAAGCAGAGCTAGTTTAGCAATGTTATAGTAGGGAGACCATCAGTCAGCTATCGTTCATTGAGTCGAGCATATACAAGGGGAGGTGCAGAAGTTCGTGGAATGAAAGGGTTTTAAATAAAATAAAACAATAAATCTATTTTTCCTTTTCAATATAATCACCCTTAAGCACAATACATTTATTAGATCTATGAATTAATTTTTCTAAACCATCATAAAAATATTTTTTCTCTTTCGCCTCAAAATGGGCCAAAGTTGCCTCCTTTACCTCATTGTCGTCGGAAAACTTTCTTCCACGTAAGTCTTTCTTTAAATTGGGGAACAAATAAAAATCACTAGGTGCCAGGTCTGGACTGTAGGGTGGATGGACTGTTGATTGAAAGCCGTGCTTGTGCAGAGCCGCCATTGCAACTTTACTCTTGTGAACCGGCGCATTGTCTTGCAAGAGCAACTCACCCTTGATCAATTTTCCTCGACGTTTTTCCTTAATAGCCTCGTTTAATTTTTCTAATATCTCTGCGTAATATTCTCCGGTTATGCTCCTACCATTTTATTTGTAATCAATCAATAATATCCCCTCACAATCCCAAAAAACAGTAGCCAGCCGATTCTGACACTTTGAATTCCTGTGGCGGTAGTGTCCCCTTTTTGTATCATTACATGGACTCCTGTTTGGACTCAGGCTCAAAGTGATGAACCCATGTTTCATCTCCGGTAACAATCCGCTCTAAAATCTGTGCAGGTTTGTCTCCACACAGCTCCATAAATTGTTTGGACGCACAGACGCGCTGCTGATTCTGCAGCGGCGTGAGCATTCTCGGTACTCATCTTGCACTGACTTTTGTCATACCCAAGTGGTCATGTAGGATACGCAAAATGGTGGTATCTGATACACCAATTAATGCAGATAATTGTTTTTTCTTCAAACGGGCATCTTGCAGTAGAAATTTTTGCACTTTTTCGACGATGTCTGATGTGGTGGCCTCAACTGGGCGTCCTGAGCGGGGGTCGTCTTCAATCGACTCCCGACCATGTTTAAAAAGACCATGCCACTTATAAATCATTGATTTACTAGCGCACTGTTCCCCATAAACGGTTTCCATTTCATTCAATATGATTTGGGCGTTCTTTCCTTGCTTTGTAAGGAACTTTATCACAGCACGGTGTTCAATTTCCTCCATAGTTTCAGTTTTCTTCCGGATTGACTTGTTTAGCAGGCAACTATTCGTAAACGACTGACGCTATAGGGCTGCAACTTAACGTATATACTAATGATAAGTCGTCAATCAGAATGACACCTAGCGAGCGCCCCTATCCCCACTCCATCCCCTCCATTCCACGAACTTCTGGACCTCCCCTCGTATGTATCAATGTGTTTATTGTGTTAGGAAGTTTTGCACGGTTTAGTTTAATAATGTCGCAACTACGAACGTCGCGACCATGGGTTTATAAAATACAGAGGTTTATCGGTGAACTTCCAAATTTAATAATACGTGATGAAACCAAAATAATCTATCAATACTGGCATATACTTTCATGTTCCGGAATAAATTTAAATGTAAGATATACCTGGATAATGCATAGCACAAAGATAACAAAAGGTATTGGATTGAACGCCTATTTATATTCTACTTAGGGTTAACATTGATTGCGTATAGTGTAACGTTTAATTTATTAAATAATTAATCATGTTGTTCTTTCTGGGATAAGAACTCAAACTGAAAATTATCCAGTTGAACAGCTTAACGAAAAAATATAAAATTAGTAAGCGACAAAATTGAAAATAGCATAGCATAGTTAAGTGTGGATGCGTTCATTGATCGTCAAAAAATTCCGTTCTTAATATCATGGTTCGTAAAGCAAAAGACCCGAAAAACGTACTGGTGAAGTCATTGCAAAGGAGGTGGAAGAGTTTGAAATTTCAAAACAGTAACCTCTAATGCTTATAATTGATGGGGTCGCAAACGTGTTTTTCGTAGGCCGCTTTGAAAGTTACGTGTAAGATCCATGCATTACGTCTTGTGGCAGAAACTACTGGAAGGTGTTATCCAGTGATAAGTGGTTTAACAGCGCATACAAAAGTAATGTTTCTGAAGTCCTGCAAACCTGTTCCAGAATTTCACAAAGTTCCGACATCGATAAACCTCCACAACCGATTCTTATATGCTGAGGAGCATGGTCCAGACAACATTTTATTATCTTGAACACTTCAAAAACATTAAGACTATAGTTTCATAATTTAATTCTAACAAAACAAGTGCCACCAAAGAAATTACAAGATGATCAAGTTGAAGCTGATTTACAAATTATTTATAAGAGCCGACTGGTTGTCATTAGTGAAATTAGTGACATTGTACAAATACTGCTAAATCAATTCAGTGACGCAAGAAATGTTAGTTTTATTGCTAAAGTAGATAGTGTTAACGACGGATTCAAACTTTGCTAAATTAAAACAAAATTTCGGTGATAGTATAGAGGTTCGTTAAGTATTTACTTAATTATGCAAGTATAACATCATTAGTTGTGGAATTGTCGTTCCCCTTATATAAAAAGATTTATTCCTCGCGGCAAACACGGTTACATGAGGAAACTGTCGAAACATATTTAATGCTGTAAATACTTTACCCGATCTTATTCACTCTGTGCATCTACATACTGAAAACGCTGCTAAAAGGATAAATGTTTATTTACATTTATTACAACCTTGCACGTTATCTAAGCGCACATTACTGGCCGAACTTTCCCAGTACAGAAACTAATGATGAGCATGCACAGTGGTACTGAATTTAATGAAGACTAAACCGTTTATTCAAACAGAATAAATTACCATGTATACCACCCACACTCTCCTTTGCATAATATTTCATGGATAGCTTTGACTCCCAAAGACATACATAACTGTAACTAATTAATATCCAACCAGAGACTAAGTTTTATGCTTTTTTTGCATTTTTATTATCTGCTTTATCTAAATGTACATGCTTTTAGAAAATATTTTCACATGATGAAATGCAATTATACACGGAATATATTTTACTCCACTTTTATTTTATTGTAGTACTTGAATGAAACATTTTTTCTAGTACAAAATAAATCCCAAGAAATTTATTTTTTGCGGAATAAGTCTAGATATACCCAAAAGAATTTTTTCAACTCGTTGATATAAGGAACTGTTTCTTCTAGTATACAGGGCGAATATAATTTAATTCATTTCCTTTATCCATTTTATTTAGGAATGTAAAATACTCATACATCTTATTTTCTTTAATTAATTACGAGGGATGTCTGATACTAAAGGTGCAAGGTACAATACAAAAGAAAATGTGCATGCCATTTCATAAAAAGCTACATAGTTTTTGTTTATTTCTTAACAGAATCTCCGAAAACCTTTAGATATTTGTCCTATCGTGAAATTAGTTTAAACATACCTTCATGGCACTGCCGCTTGTCAGGTTGATCAGAAAACTGTTTTCCCGCCTAAAATTTGTTTAAAGGTCAACATAAATGAAAACACAATGTAGACGGTAGATCTAAACTATACATATTGCAGGACCCAATTCTACCGATCACAATTTGAGGTGTGGGATCTTGCCCCATCCGGCAAAAATGAATTCTTTCGTATTATCGTTTCAGCCTTTTCCTTCCAATGGCAGTATTTTTCACTGTTAAAGGTTATTCGGGTTTCGAGAAATTCACACTACAGCGGGCCTTCACTATCCCAGAACACCGTAGTCATGGTTTTGCAGACAGAAGATTGGATTTTGAGTATCTTTTGTGGAAGCTGGATATTTTCAAACAATGGATTGTTAGTTCGTCTCTGGGATAAACTCATAAATACATCCCATCCTTATTATACTGGAAATGTTAATGTGAAGCACTCACTCGATTAGTTTCTTGTTTCTCGTATAGTATTTTCAGCATTCAGCAAGTTTTTTGCGGAAGTTTAGGTCGCATATGATTCCACGGATACAACTCCTAGGAATGCTTTTCACTTTTCACAATTTCCCGAATTTTAATGCGATGATCTTATCTAAACAGAACCGTTCGATAACTGCGCAGTTATCTGTATATGAGATTCTTGATCTGTCTCATTTCTTCTCCGGATCATCATTCAGATCCATTTGTTTATCTTAAATTGTTTTGATAAAAACTAACTTCCTTTCGGCTAAAAACGTTCGGACCATAAACGCCCTGTAATCTGAGATGAACTTAGCTCTGATTAACTTCTTCGGCTTAGAACCTGATAATTCCGCACTCCTCATATATCTGGGGTTGCATACGCCATGTTTGTTTGTTTCTCTAAAGGTAAATTAAGTCATAGGTAACATTACAGACTCTACTACAGGGGTTGCCTTTTAAGTTTTGCATATAGAGCTGGAATAAAACAATAGACCACTTTTAAAGACTTTAATGTTTTTCTAAGAATCTTTCACAAAGATTGATGCACTTTTGCAAGCGCTCGAACCAATTCTGGAAGCAGTTATTTCGCGTTTGTTGGTATAGTCAAAATTGCGTTTTTTTAGTCATCGATTGCTCCTTCTGACGACTGGAACCTTTGACTGCGCAGTCCGTTCTTGATTTTCGGAAAGGAAAGAATTCAATTATCTTGTGTGCTGTGTGCTAACTTGTTGCATTGTCTTGGTGGAAGATGATTCGTCGTGCTGGGTTGATGTTTCGAAGCGCAGCGATGACTTGCGGCAAACAAATGGTTCTATACCAACCGACAGTAACAGTTCTTTGACCTTGTAGAGGAATTGTTGCTACATGACTTACTTTCGAGACAAATATCGCCACCATCTTTTTGGAGAAACTTCGAGAACGGATGACTGTCGGCTTTTCTTCACGTTGAAACATCCAACTTGAAAACCCAACTGGCATTGATTTTCTAGCTTCTATGAGTAAATTCAGTTCACCACTGACGATGTTTTACGTTTTTGAAGTTTCCAATATTGAAGCGATCTAGAGTTTTCGACACCAGTTTGCCCCAGCCGCTTTCTGTTCTTCGGTCGGGTATTCAATTGGAAACTAATTGGTTTTACAAACAATTCTTAAATTTTGTTCTATTTGTTTTAAAATTAAATGATAATGTTTTCTAATTAAATAATTAAAAATATTGAAAAGATAAATATATTGACAAATTAATAAATATATACCGGTGTTTTGCAAAAGAAAATATGTTTTTTATAGAAAAAATAAGGCAATCTCTGTCTAGCTAATCTTTAAATATTCTAATTAATATGCAAAATAAAATGAGAGCTGTAGATACAAATAATTTTGAAGAACTTAAGAAGATTTGACGTCTTTAATCTTTGAAATCGTACTCACTCGCACGTGATTTCTCGCCTTTAAGATAGATTGGCCTTCGGCTTCCAAAATATGTGTCCGGAACTTCCAAATTTTATTTGTAGTTTCAGCTGATACACTTTATGAATGGATATAAACGAAGATCTTAAATTATAGTTATAAGATAAAATAACTAATTATTCTCAGGAGAGGCGATAACAATATGTGTAAATTTAACACGATGTTTTTCTATATCCATAGCAACACATGTGTTTGCCTATATGGCAGGCTACACAGTAAACACATACTTGATATGAGTGAAAGTATGTGGGTAAATGCTGCCAGTCGTGCCATCCTTCCGTCGTACGAAAAATTTTGAAGATTATAAGTATAATTTTGTAATAATGCATATTTATACAATGTGATTGAAATGTGTGAGTACAGTATATTAAACGTCTTTTAAGAATGGAATTTGGAAATATTTATTTATATAAAAAATATGTTTACGAAAAGCTCATGAAGAGGGAGTACTAACGGTACTTTGCCTCCAACTTCTAACATCAACGATAATAAAAAAATAACGGCGTGCACCAAACAGTGACCAGAAAATATCTGGAATAGGAAAACCAGTAAAATTTGGAAAAATTCATTGATAATTAATAGACAATATTTCATATCATTACATAATATATATAGATATATATATAATGTTTTATATCTATATAATCTTTGGTGGGCCTGTTTTTGGATCGTCGGTAAGGCTAATCCGTCAACGTTTGAATTCTCCATACCAACGAAAAATTGTTGATGATGTGGTGCTTCTTTTTTAAAAATGGAAAACAACAGTATGCAAAACTTAAAAGAGATCCTTCGTATTACTTGCATGAACGTAGATGATCATCTATATGGCGCCAATATTGTTTGTATAGCAACCACCTATACCTTTAATGTCGGGCCACCCTATATTTATTTCTTACCGTTTATGAAATAGCAAACACTGAAATAACCTAAATAATTGAATCAGAAGTGACTGTAGGTTCTGTATATAGCTATTCAATTAAGACAACTTTAGTTGCATCTTCTTTTTCATGAAAATGTAGATCTTCCTTTGCGAATAGTAATCCTATTAAAATTATTCTACCCTTTTAAACAGTGTAAGATAAATGTAAATATATCTACATACATTCAATGTTAAACGAAATACACAGTGCTTTAAATTGTGTGGTGTCCGTTTAAAAAACTACTATCTTCTTTGTGTGATGTGAACATTCAATCATACAAATTCTGAAACTACTCCGCGTTGAGTGCCACGCAGATCGTCAAAGGAAAATGCTTAGCAACGTAGAATCAATAGGCTTTTGAAAAGGAGAATCATACATACATAAAAGCTCCAAATCATATATACGTAAACAACCTTATTTACGAATATAGAGCATTCTCATCAATTATTTGACATGTGCGCATTTCGAAATAAAAGTCCATCTTCACCACCCGCTGCTCGACTAGGGTTTAATTATCGATTATATGCTCTCGAGTTATCTTGCATACGCGTATCATTCGTCAACGAAGGTAAAAACGAGAGAAGAGTGAAACGTTGCTAACCTTAATTGGAATCTCGCGGTGCGTATAATGTGTAAAAATAGAAATAAAATTTTGAATATTAAGCGCGCGTTGCTGAAGAAAATCGATTCAATTTATTTTAGAAACAAGTTGGTGGTGGAATGTCACAATGTCAAATGTAGCGAGAATGGTTTGCCGCTGCCTACAACATGCTGCGCTGTGTTACGATAGAACCTTCCTTTTCCAAAAACTCATAAATTAACTGCAAAGCACGTATTTGCATTTTGTTAAAGTAATTGTTGAGTAATAAAAGGAATATTCGAATTGTAAAGTTACGACAAAAAGAATGATCAAAAGCAATAAATTTTTCTAATTCATACTGATATCGATATTGACCGTAACAGTCTGTAGCACTCCACCTCCTCTGGTTAAACCAGTTGCGAGTAAGTTACAATCTCGGTGAAATATTCAAGAACATACCGGAAAAGTTCCTTATTCTCATTATTTTGATTCAGCCAGGTCTGTGTAAAGGCTACAATCTCACAAACATTCACATACAGCGAGGTACGAGCGATATCTTTTAAGTTTTGCATACTGGGACATACAGAGTGCCACTGATCAAATGCCAGTACTAAAAATTACCATTTATCTTTAGTTAATCTAAATTTAAAGTTTCAGTGCAATACGTATAGTTGTTAATTAATTAAACCGAGAACATTTTCGCTAACTTTTATAATCTTCGAAGACAATTACCTCAACAAGAATAGAGAATTCAAACGTCGACGAATTCTAGCGACTATCCAAGAGCAGCTGCACCAAGAATAGCAGTCACTCAGGAAAACGTCGATGCTGTGTGCAAGATCAATCAGATTAAAACATCATTGGGGATTTCGAAAACCTCAATGCAAAAAAATTTGCACGAAGAATTGTGTGTAAAAGAAATAGTTTCTCGTTGGATACCGCATCTACTGGTTGAAGAACAAAAGCAGCTACGATAAATTGGTGTCAAAAAACTTTGGACCGCTTCAACGCAGGAAACTCGTGCCCAACATCGTCTTCCAAGGTGAAGGAAAGCATCCGCTCTCGAAGTATCTCCAAAGAGATGGTCGGGACATTTATCTCGAAAGCAGGTGATGCAGCAACAATTCCATTACAAGATCAAAGGATTGTGAGTGCCAATTGATATAAAACCATTTCTTCGCCGCAAGTCATCGTTGAGCTTCGAAAAACCAACCCTGAACGGCGGATCACCCTTCACCAAGATAATCGAAGTCTCCACACAGCACGCAAGGCAATTGAATTTTTAATACAATAAAACGTCGAATTGTTAGATTCCAGTTGTCAGAAGAGGCAGTCGACGCCTTTAAGTACGCAATTTTGACTGGACCAACAAACCAGTGGAGTAACCAGAGAGAATTTGGTTCGACTGCATGTAAAACTGTATTAATCTTCGCGAGGAATACTTCGAGAAACAATAAAGTATCTAAAAGCTATTTACTGTTTTATTCTAGCTCTATATGAAAAACTTAAAAGACAACCCTTGTGTAAAAAACATTTGTTTTAATACGTAAACTTCGAATATTTGATCTTGTTATTGGGTGGAGTGTTTAACTTATTGTATGTTGGACAGTTTTTGAAGTACCATTCATACATTTGTTCTTAATATTAGTTTTACAACTAGTTGTATGTACATTAAATTTATTATCTCCAATCAATTTTATTTTGCACGAATGGGTATAAAACGGATTAAAACCCTCCAGAGGATGTAATTTTTAATCACGCGGTTGAGGGGATAAATCAGCTACGATTTAAAATTTTGTTAGTCGTGTCACGCTCTCTATCATTTCTCACAATAGCCGAAATATCAGACAGTTGTTCAGGAGTACTGAAAACGATTATACTATTCTTTCTGACGTATGGATCTTTCTGAAGCACGTTCTCAAACTCCGACAACTAATGTGACTGCTGTTGCTGGGAAAAGTTAGTTAACACTTTTAAACTGGTACTAGATTTTTTGCGCAATTCAGCAGTTTAAGCGGTTAACTGATTACTTATTGTCGCTGTTAGACTTCGCAAAATGCGAAAATGTATCAAATTATCATTACGATTATTACACAGTGCTCTATCAAAGTTCTATTAGAATTCGTCTTCAGACAAACTAACGCAGGCAAGCTGCAAAACTTCTCGGCATTCATCACACTGAATAAGAATGTTGTACTAAGGTCACCGCAATTGAGACATGATATTTGACAGTAACAGATAGTAGTAGAAGAGTGGATTGAAAAATATCGCAGCAGCTGACAAATAAGCTGAATGAGAGAAGGTATAGTAAATACTTTGTGACTGATTCTAATTCGCTTAATTTATTCTTTGCGCTCAAATTTTATCGAAGAATTTGTTTATACTGCAACTAAATTCATGTTTGGGTAATAAACTTATACTTTATACACAAATTTGATTGAAGTATTCATAATAATTAAATTCACAACAATTGGCTTGGTAGAACGATGCTTGCAATTCACAGATTAATAAGTTTTACAAACTAACTTAAATCATGTAGCATTATCTAAAAACAATTATCCAGGGAAATTTATAAATAAAGTTTGGAGGAAAGGATATATAATATATAATAAACATGGTAATAATAAACAAACAAAAAGATACATCGCACTCCCTTACATTTCCTCCTATTAGAAAAAAATAAAAGAATTTGTAATAAGCATGACATTCAGATAGCACATAAAAAATCAGTACAAACGAATAACACTTCTAGTAGCCTCCAAGCTTCCACAGATATTGTTATTGAAGTCACTTCTGGAAAAGATTACGGCAAGATAATCGAAAAGTCAAGTATAAGATACAGTAGAAAATCCGAAAACCGAAGAGGAACACTTCTAAAATATTAAACCATTTATAGGGTGAATTGGTGTATTCTGTATGTACATATATTGGACGGACGCAACAATATCTCAGTAGTGATAATGTATGCACATAAATATAGTGCAAATCAAAATAAGGACGAAGATGTTATAACTCCTAGTCAGAGATGGTATTACTGTGGGACATGAATTTGATTTACAGAATGTAAAAATATTAGAGAAAGAAATAAATTATAACAAACGAATTATGGAATTAAGGAATTGAAAAAACAAATACCGTTAATAATAAAAACCTCCCCACCCTAAATTTCTGGAAGTCTAGAAAATCTATGAAAAATGTCCTGAAATAAAGAAGAAGTATTATCTAGGGGACAACTTCTCATGCAAGAATTGACTCACCTACTTTAACCCCCTGCTCTCGGGGGCAACTCCTGGTCTTTTGCAACAGTAAATTTTGGGGTTTAGTTTTTTGTAATTGATTCGTATCAGAGTTTTTTTGTTTTTGTTACGCTTTTTTTGTTTCAGACGTAAATATCTATTAATCAAACACACTTTAACTACTTAAAATGTTTAATTTTTGCTTTCAAGAATTAAAATATTTTTTGCGGAAAGAATCAATCCATCAGTTTTTCAACATGTTGTCCATTGCTCTCTAAAGAATAGTATAGGCATTTTTCAAAACTATGTTTATTTTCAAAAACATCTCTTTGAATTCCACGACAGTTTGCAGTAATTTTCTGACGAAATTCTTCTAAATTTTCAGTCATGGCGTTAAAGTGGATGAGTCGGCTTTTGCATAAAAGGTTGTTATCCTCTATATATTTCTTACGTGTTTCAGAAAACCTTTCATAAATTTCCAGATTTCCAGTAATTTAGGGTCGGAAGTTTTGAAATGAACATACTGTATGTATATATAATATCCACTATGTCCACAAAATTTGAAAGTTGCTTGAATCTCACGGTAGAAGTACACCTAATGTATTAAAAATAACGCATTTAAAATACTGAAAAAAACATCTATATTCGCTGTTAAGCAGTTTGCAGAATAGTTTTAATATAATGTTAACGTGTTGTGGTTTTTATGTAACTTTTATAATTAGGTTTTGGATTTTCGTAAAAGTATTCTGTGTGGATTTTATAAGAAATGATTGTTACCTAATTTTGCTAAAAAAATAAATTGTTCCATATACATTTGTTGAACGGCATTTTTAAGACTATCAACAATATTATTGCCTTGTAGAAGGGGTAAGACAACTGCAAAATGCAGCAAAAAATATTTATGAAATAATCAACCTAGCTTGTACCTCATACATGAATTAAATTCAGTTTAGTTGGTAATGCCTTAAAGTTATTTTAATAATCCGTATTTATAGGACTCAATAAAATTATTTGAAGAGCTGAAAGTGATTTTCTTATATTTTGAATATAAGTATCCGTCGCTTCAATATTTGATTATTATGTTTGCGCGTGGATTTTGCATTTTTAAACGGTACTAAGGTACCCAAAAGAACACGTTTCTACTTTAGTATTCATTGGTTTTTATGAATACGCAATGCCTACCTAAAAAAGGGAAAGCAATTCCCGTCCGATGATGTATCCAAAAATCACGAGCTATACATATTTATGGGCAAAAAAATAACTTGGTTTGAAGCAGTGTGATTACCTTTTCTTTTATTCCAGAACTAACAAGAAAATCCGTTAGTGGGGAATATTTCAATCCGTTTAGCTTTAGGTTAACGGAAAATAGTGCTGGAAGTTACATATTTAAAATACAGATACAATTTAGTTTGTAAGTACACTGCGGTCTTCCACTCGATCTATGCGAACAGACTTAAGAAAACAATGAAAAATCATACATCACCGTCAGAGTTAAATTTCGAAAAATTTTATAGGTATATAAATCTAAAAAACTATAAAAATTTCTATTTCCGATAATTTCGAGAAAAAACCGATGCGGAATGAAAATAGACTGAAGATGTTTTAAGGCCGAATTTTATTACTTGTCTATTATTGGGCACTTTTAAACGAGTATGTTTATAGCAAGAATACAGCTCGCATTGAAGCAAACAATCGCGTAACACTTTTGCTTATAATTGAGGTAAAATATCCGGGGCTAAAGACGTAAGTTGTGGTTGTATTTCGACATTGACGCTATGATGAATTTATTGTAGGAGAACTGGCTTTATGTGCATTTTTTTGTTAAACTACTGCTAGTAAGAATAACCTACAGTATTTGGATCCGCCGAAATATTATTCAAATCAAAAGTTCATAATTGAACTACAGTCACATGAGAAGCGGGTTATTAAAACTTTAATAATATCCCTACTAGTACAAAAATTATGCCCTCCTATTAAAAGTTCGCCTAAACTCATTAATAAACTCGAGGGAAAATGAACGATAAAAGTTTCTTTAACCTACTGACATTATCCTGAACCACCCACAGTCAGGAAGGTAGGACGTTTAATTATTTTTCAATTTTGTGTTGTAAAGAGTGCAGATAACCAACTTTTTTTAATAAACAAGGGATATTTAATATTTATAATTATATTTCAACCTACTTAATTCCGTTATTGACATACTTTTAAAAATAAGAATAGATAGTCGGCTTCCATGTTCTAACTCGTCGTTCTCAAAATTCCAATTTCAATATTTATACTTCATTATACTATATTCCAATATTGTCTGCATACTGTACATATTTCTACAAATAGCAGGGAATATGACAAGACCTAATTACTCCGCCATGCAGCAAGGGAAGAGATACAAAAGTTGAAGTTCATTACGAGGCCGTATTCCGAACATTATACATTTAATAGTCGCAGTTTCTGCCGCAGCTTTTCATAAAGAACTCGAAAGTACGACTTGACTTCGGTATTGATTTGATTATTGTAAATATGTCAAAAGTTGTGATTGGAAATTTGCAGTTAGCATTTTAAACAGGCCATTGCATGTTCATTTTTAATACCACATTTCAGAGGAAAATCGATGAAAAGCTTGTAAAACTGGGAAAAGAGTGTCAACATTTATTAGTATTCAATATTGGGAATGTGATTTAAAGAAAAATTTACGAGCAACTAAACATAAAATTACGCTAGAGACAAGCTTTATTAATGTTTATTTTATGGATTTTTCAATCGTTAAATTTTAATAAAGGTGTTGACTTTATGTGAAGAAGAATTTAATCTAGATACATTTAAATTTTGTGTATGCTAAGAGCCGAACACAATCAGCTTTACGGATTTGTTCTGTACTGCTCCTTTTCATACAGAAATAACGTGAAGGTTGAAATAAATGCCATAGAAATTCGAGATATGTAGATGGAGGAAAATACTCAACTTTTATCTTTTATTAATGGTTTCCTTTTCTGACTAAAGACATCTGATACAAAATGATACCTACAATCGATTTATTATTATTATTAATTTTTTAACTGAATAATTAAATTCTTATTACATCTTCGAAATCTATACAAGATCCGAGCCATTGGGCCGTGTTTTTAGGTATCATCTAGTTGAAACTAATTCACAGTATCCTGATATCACAATACATTATTCGGAGATCTAGGTCTTCACTAGCGGGAATTTTTCAGTACGACAACTTTGTTTATTTATACTGACATTCAATCGAAACATTTAACAAGACATCCTCTACAACTCCAAGCCGATCTTATACAGAATTATTTTGAACATGTCTGAAATTTATGAATTTTTGTTCTATTTTCCCTATGGTTGATTGTTTAATTGGTGTTCTATTAGAATATTTACCTTAACAGTCATCACTAATATATCGATTTATTCTTTCTCAATATTTTTAAAATGCTAGAATTTCACTTTATTTATTGTTTTTATTTATCACTGTCATGTCAACTAATACCTACTAAGTGGGTAACAAATTAGGAGCAGTGATTAGTTACGTCAACGATAAGCAATGACAACAAATTGGAAAGTGGGAGCTTTCATTTAAAAGATTGCTGTATAACATCAAATTTACTACAAGTATTACTCTGTATAAGGGATCTTCGGCCAAAAAAAAAGAAAACCGCAATAAAGAGTAAAGGTTGTTCAGCTGTTTTCTCCAAGCATCGTCAATTTTTATGAAATTTATTCCTACCCTTACATTCTTACTGTATAATATAATAATTTAACTTTTGACGGCTACCCTGAAAAGTTCCGGCATAATCGCTATATGTTCACAAAATAAAAATTGCAATTTTTAGTATTATTTATTGTTAGAATAGTTTAACGTATTCTCCATAACAAAACGTATAATTAATACTGCATAATTACTAATCTTTCTCTTCTGTGCATTTATCGCAAGCTCTTCTACGAGGGTTATCTTTTAAGTTTTGCTGGAATAAAATAGTAGATAGCTTTTTAAGACTTTATTGTTTTTTGAAGTATTCCCCACGAAGATTAATGCACTTTTGCATGCGCTCGATCCAATTGAGCAGTTATTCCACTCATTTGTTGACACAGCGAAGATTGCGTTCTTGAAAGTATCGATTGGTCCTTCTGACGACTGGAGCTTTTGATCACGCAGTTCATTCTTGATTTTTGGAAAGGTAAAGAAATCGTTAGAACTTAGTTCTGGACTGAACGTTGGTTTTTCGAAACTCAGCGGTGACTCTTCCAGGACGTATTACTTTTGTTGCCTCTTCTTCACCTTCGACTCGCGTTTATTTTCTGAGTCGTAAGAGTACCACTGATGACGTTTTGTAGTCTGCGGCGTAGAAGCGGTCTAGCTTCTTGACACCAATTCACAAAAAGATTGAGACATCATTGACCACACTCTTGCGATATGTCACATGTGGTTCTTGGTTGATGATGTTGCGCATATCATCAACGTCTTCCTGAGTGATTACCGTTTTTGGATCCACCTGCTCTTTGATGGTTGCTAACACTAATCCGTCCACGTTTGAATTCTTCATACCAACAGCAAATTGTTGAGTGATGTAGGACTTGATTGTCGGAAACAGAAACCAACTCGGGGAGGCACTCTTATGGAGATAATTGTCTTCATAAGTTATTAGGAATTATTGCGGGAAAATTTTCTCAATTTAATTCAATTTTTCAAATAACTTGTTAATTTTGACAGCTCGGTGTAGCTACAACACTAGACGTATCGTACTGAAACTTTGGATTTAGATTAACTAAAGATGGAGGTTAATTTTTAGTACTGACATTTGATTAGTGGCGTCTCCTATCTCCCAGTAGCAAGACCTTAAAGACACCCCTCACATATTAGTTTCCACAGGCTGCATACATAAAACGTTTTCTTTTTCAATTGTTAAGGACATTTGTTTAATTTCAGAAGTTTTTAAAAATTTTTATAAGAAAGTGAACTATAATTTCGACATAAAGGTCATACTCTCTACTTTTTATCTTTAATACATCTAAAAAGCAAAATAATTAATGAAATATACCTTATTATTTGACGGAACCCGTTTTCCTTTAATCCACTAGAAGTTACAAAGAAATTAACTTAACTTTTAAAACACTTCGATTAGTTCTGGAAACGTATTTCATGTACTAGTTTCTCGCAGTAATCTATCGGCTAGGTAAGTTCATTCGTTCAACTTATTTCACAAAACTTCAGCCAAAGTTAAATGCAGAAAAAGTGCTAACTGAAAGCTGAAAACTAACTGTAGTCCAATTAAGTTTAAATATTAATTAAAGTAATTTAACTTTTAGGATTCAAACTTACTACGATCTTCAACATTCTAGTATTTGATGTATCTACACTCTAAAGGTCTTTTGGGAAATTTTCTATATCATTTTGATGTAATGTTGTCGCATTAAAACTTCTGGAGGTAAAATTTACACTTTAACTATTTTACATGATTTTTTCTATTAACATGGGCATATCCTTCATATCCTATATATATTGTGTACAACTGTTGAAAAAAGTACCTGTCATATTTCTTGTTATACTTCTTATACTTGTTATAATTATTAGCGAGTTCAACTGAAATTTTTACCAAAGATACCTTTTCTTGCAATATGTTCTTTGTATATCTTTTTTATAGTATATTTTCTTAGAAAAAGGGCACATAAGGGAATTATAATCTTTTCGATAATGTGACCCTACTCGTTTTCGCTGTTAGTACAAGTCAAAATCAGAATGACAAAGTTGAATAATACTAAATTGTTAATATGCTTGTAAATTCAAATTTAAAATCTAACATTACAATTAATAACTGTATGAGTTATGTTAGTATTGGATTTCCAGCTTTATAATTTCAGTTAAATTTACTTTCAATCATAAAGTTAGAGTAAAAAAGAAGAAATGAAGTTTTGAAATACTGTTAAAGTTTTAAACTTAATCGACAATTTACATTCCTTTTTTTAAACGAATTTAAAACAGATGTAAATTTTTGTAAGGCACGAGGTTCAACTCAAGTTTCAAGAACAATTTATTAAAGTAACCAACACTAAGAGTATACGAACGAAGAACAAATTTTAGAACTAGATAGAAAATATTTTCTGTGTGATTCAGCGAAGAACTTCCAACCACAAAATAAACCAAACTAAGCACATATTCCATTAATTTCTCCGAATCTCTTATTTAAAATGTGCCATTTAAAACATCGTCACTGGTTAAGAATTTGGAAATATGAACATTATGATTTTATTCAAATTATACTGCTCAAAATAATTAACGTATATTTCATAAAAGCGATAAGTTTAAATGATTTTATTACACACAAATCTTAGTTTCAATATTTATGAGCAAGTATTCCAGCAAATTATTATCTTTGAAATACGTTGGGAAGTTTTAACGTAATCTTGCATGGAATTTGGTGATATACTATTATATCAATGGATGAAATAATGCAAAATTAAGTAGTAAAATTGTTGGAAGAAACAGGGATTTTAAAAACTAAAGATGCAAGTTGATTACTGTATGATCGAGACAACAATAAATAAATTGTATATGTAAGGTACCGGTTTGCTCAAAATATGATAACACAATCATTGCAAGGAAGGAAATATATTAAATATGGTTTCATTATTTGTTAGTTTTCACAAAAGAAAACTTGAAATGAACATGTTACAGAACACTAGTTAAATGAGAGGTAAGAAAGTGTAAACCAAAATTTTATATATTTACTTGGAGTGTTGGTGCTATTGTCAGTAATTAGATACATAGTTATGAAAGACAATACTTTATACTACAGAGTATGAAAGGTAAGATTACGCCTGATTTGTGTATTTTCGGAGTGTAATATAATTAAGGTGCAAAGGAATTGTAACTGGTTAATCTCTTATGAAGATTTGTTTTCAATTTCGTTATCTCGTTAAGCTCTTAATACTCTATTAATTTCTCTCAGTGTTAACACAGTAGGATGTCGTTGTCGTGAAGTATAACTTTTATCGTCTCTGAACAGTTGCTCAGTTTTAAAAATATACTATCCATTGCAATTGTAATGGTTCCTTTATCTGCTATAGTATTAATAGTCTGTTTGTATATTATATGTACATATATTATAAATTTAACATATATATAAAAGTACCAGTGGAAAAGAAAAACAATATCAAGGCAATATAATGTGGTTTTAGCACATGGTGTACTAATGTTTTTATAATTATAAAAATTATAAATACATGACTAGTTTTTGTATTTTTAATGTAAACGTATAAATCATTATAAATTTTAATGACAGCCTCTACTTGTCAGATTAATTTAATAACCGCATTCTAAGAAATGTTTTCAGTCAATTTACTAAAAGTTGCGTGTTCTTTAGGTATTAGTTTAGTTCAACTGTATTTTAACCGGTATTGCTTGCAGCTACACTGAGTTTGTTTGCACAATATGGGTAAAAATAGAGAGCTGAACGTTGGAAAACCACAATAATTACTCTTCATATGGAAGGCAGAAGTGAACGTTACATTACAAACAAATTTGAAGTTGAAAAGCTGCTGTTCATTACACAATTAAAAGATATCGGGAAACAAGAGTAAATTTTGATCACACGCGCATGGGGAGGCCTGTCAAAGGCTGCGTTAATTAGTAAATGAAATTATAATACGTGAGACCTGTGCAAATATTTATTTGTTTAGAAAGGCTATATTATGCATTGCATGTGGATAATTGTATATGTGTATTAGCTTCTGGATGTTGTACATCTCTTTTTCTTAGACTCGGGATGTTTGGATACCATTCTAATGGTGTCGAGGGTTCCAATTATGTATTGACGTATTAGTTCACACGATGTTATGTTCAATCATATATTTTATTTTCTTTCTACACTTCTTATATTTGAGTGGTTCTACATTACCAGATGATGTAGAACCACTTTATTATATACGTATGTTTATTATTGTTGTCGGTAGCGTTTGTGAAAACGTGTAATACGTAAATATTTCTGTGGGTAAATGAGATTTTCCTCTGGTCTCGTGGCTGTGTACATCTTTACTCTTTGTCAGTTTTAGTTTGGTTTTGAAAAGGTATTTTTCAATTTTATAGAGCGTCAGTGGATTGCTTAGTGTTAGTAATTGATTAATGTTCGATTTCTAGGTTTTTATTATAAAGTCTATGTTGATATTCACATGTACTGGGGATACGCCATTTTTAGGATTTTATCTTGTTTCTTTTGTATCTTATTTAAGTTTGATTTAGGGGTATCTCGCCAGATAGTCATAAAGTAATTATTGCTAGATCTGAATAGCGCGTTATACAAGAGTTCCAAAATAAAAAAAAAATACGGAAAATGAAAAGATATAAGAACATCCAAAAAATTCTGACGCGAATGTCGGAACTAAAAGACACTAGGAAATTGTAAATCCATCGAACCAAAGTCGCATATATACATGCAGACTGCATACATTGTAACACAGCTGTCGATGTTATGAAAAGTATAGGTTAACACTGTCTACTTTTCAACCGGCATGCTAAGAATTCAATAGCATTCTTCCGTACTGTAACGATATGTATTACATATTTCAATTTAAAAAAACCTTAACTTTTACAGTACGCATACTTCGACTGTTAATAATAAAAACAAATTATTCTAAATATCCTTATCATTTCTTTCTAGCATCTGCGAAGGAATCCAGAAAATATTTTGGAATTAAATCTAATAAAATTAGACTTTCCTATTTTTCATAGTTTATTTTATTTCATGGACATTATGTATATGGGTTTCCTTAGTAGGTTTGGTAATATACTCCTAATTTTTGCTATAGCAACTATTGATTTTATATAGTTCGTTTTACCACTTTACATTGTTTAGTATTCTTAGTCCCAAATAAGTTATTTCGTTTGCTTCCTTTATTGTTCGTGATCTTATTTTTGTCTCCAGGCTCGGCTGTTTTCCTTTTTATGAAGATCATATATTCGGTTTTGCTTTCGCTTATGGTTAGTAGATTATTATAACACATTTTCTACCATTTTTTTCATACCTTGATCTATGTGTGATTGGATATCTATTTAGTTTTTATCGTGGTACTATTAATTCCTCCAATTTTTCTCTTTATCAGGTTAGCGAGATCAAACGCTGCAGATCTTGTTCCTGAATTCTTTTGGAATGCATATTGTTGTTGGTACATTATATTTGTTAATAAATAACCTGACAATCCTGCTTGGAGAATTTTTGCCAGAATTTCATTTAATGATGAGAGTTATGAGATAGGCCTGTAGCTATGTGGTTCTTCTTATTATCTGAAGATAGGAACAATGGCTGTTCGCTTTATGTAGTCGGCTTTTATAGTATCGCCTATTAGTTTTATTAATATATGTGCCAATGTATCCTCATTGTCTTTTATTAGCCCATTTGTTACTTCATCAATCCACGTGCTTCGCAACATTGTAATTCGTTAATGATGTTGTCGACCTCTGCTATATTTAGGTCCTGGAATTTAGTTAATGTTGCGTGTTTGGTTGTGGTAATTATTTGTTGAGGTACTTTCATGTCCTTCATTTGTTACTCTGCCAATTTTTTGCGTATCGTCGCAAAGTATTTGTTAATTTCATTTGCTGCTTCTTTCGGGTGGTCTTCGTTTTGTTTCCATCCTCCCTTGGCATCGCTTCTGTTTTTGTGATACTCTTTCTACTTATGTTTACTTGTGTGTTCATTAATATACAGATTCTTTCCGGATCGGATTGACGTTTTCCTTGTTGTGTTTGGTAATATCTTTTTTTGTTCCCTTTAATTAATAAAACTGTGAAGATATTGTGTATACAAAATCATTACTTCGTAAAGGAAGTAATAGATAGCGGTTTAAGCATTCCTTGGAATACGAAAATTGGACCGAAAAGGATTAGTGAAATATTCATTAGAGTGGCTGATTCGATTTCTGTGATAAACGTCGAGTTTTGGAAACATGGAAGAAGTCCGATGGCAGTGTGTGGACGTCTTTCTGTGAATGGAGCGAGAAATTTAGGAAGAACTAAAGGAATATTGAGAAAGGAATAACGTAAAAACATTTCGGAACAGTATGTAATCCCATCTTGCTCGGGGATCAATTTATTTTTCAACGCGATATCACTTTTCTAAGCATTTTTTTTTGTAACAGGGAAGGAAGAGAGGGTTATTAGAAATACAGTTTAGCCAATACAATCATCGAACCTTAATCTTATGCAATGCCAGAAAGGTACGTCACCGAAATCCAAGTTCAGCAAGTCATTTCCGGTAGTCCTTTGATTCTAAATGAATTAAAATTTACGCAAAGGCTTCAAACGTGTTAGCAAATAGAACGCTATTGTTGTGTCAAACTTTCATAAAACACAGACATGAATTGTTTAATGAAAGAATTTAGCTGTGTATGTTTATAATAATATATTTTTCAATTAAATAATCTCCCCGGTGTTATTTGTTATGCCGCAATTGTTCTAATACACATGTTTGAGAATAATATTAGTTTTAGCAATTAAGTTTAAAGTATTTAACATAGATAAGTGAAAGCATCGAAATTATTTGATGATGATTATTGCACTGGAATACTAAATTCCGTCTCTCCGTGTTTAAACCCAGTTCAACTATACGAATACATAATATGCTTTAGTTCTATAATAAGTTGCGAAGGTTTCTTTATTCTTTTGTTCCATCGGAAAATTTGTATGTGAAATATATTTCAAATCTTGCAGATAGCTTCAAGACTAACTTGTGTACTAAATTATTTTGTTTGATTTGTTTCATTTTACTGTAGGAATAGGAACTTTCCATTATGGAGCATTCACTGGTAATCGATTGGTGTCGCTATTACCAACTATATTACAACTTTGTCAAACAATAACAGAAAAAGCCATTCGGTTTGTAACCTTATACGTAAGAAATTGTCATACCTACATTGCTAAAATTGTAGTAACATTAGTTTAAGTATTGCTATAGTTTAATTTTAAAGAGTAGTCGTAAGGGACCGCTTAACGTTGTACAAAAGTTATTTATCACATGACTTTTTAATTGATCAAAAAAGCAGTTTAATGCAGCAAATCGCGCCAATTTCGTCCCATCTATCTTCGTTTTATAGAAGATCAGACACGTTGTACGTATATAAACATAACAGTAAAATAGATCCATTTATCATGCGGAAAAAAGAAATAGAAGATATGTTGAGGATTTAGGATTGGCCAGTATTATACATTAAATATTTTTTGATAGATTATTATCAAATACTTACATCTTTGCATACTTCGACACGTAATTACATGATATTTCAATGGTAGATAGTAGCATTTTTGTGATCTCTGTATTATACCTTATGCAATTATTAATATTATTTATTTTAGTATATAATTTTAAATCGTAATTTATTATAGAAAATTTCAAAATATAAACCATAAATGAATACGCTGTCCTATGGGGTGCCAGATGTTGATGAAAGAGTTGAGTGACCCTTATAGGACACAAATCAGTATAATATAGTAGTCAAATTGAATATCAAATGAACTCAAAGATCGGACACATACCTAAGATATTTTCCTTTGAACGTGTGTCACTTTCCTTAGATTAGTCTATTCCATTTAGCAGGGGAAGCAGCACATTAAACATTGTTTAATTAAATCATTATCGGAAGAATTTTCTACATATTTGCGCTAACGATTGCAAATAAAGAAATAAGGAAGAAAAAGGAAATATAAACAAGAAAATGAAGAAGCATTTTCGTACTGATTAGTGATACGAAATTTCGAGAATTTTTTCGATTAAATACAAATAATTTGATTTTGTTTTAAGTTATATTAGAGAGAGTACTATAAACGTACCTTTGAGTACCATGTCACCAAAGCAAAATAAATAACTAACGCATTACAAAACAGAGAAAAAATGTAATTTGAATAGTAAGTCGCATGCTCTTCGCGAATTGGATAAAATATAGTGGTTGCCACTTTTGCTAACAATTATGAAAATTGCGAATATGATGATGCTAACGACCTTATTTCTAACTCACTTAAAATATCATGGATTTTAGATGTTGTTTCCACAATTGGTTCGGCGTGAAGGTACTATTACTGGGGGTTAAGATTTCAGAGGGACAAGTTCTTTCATTTTGGTCTTCAATTTCTTCAAGCAGGATATCGTATTGATTTATATTTCCGTTGGACTCTTCCATATTTATCGCTGAATGACAACCAGTTTTCTATCAGGGAAGAAACTTTTTGGTTTACACATTATGTAACAAAACGCTCTCATATGAGATGAAACCTTATGACCAGACAAGTACACAATGAAACCCTTTTCGAAAAAACAAACTGCTGAAGGCAAGTCCAAAGCTATTTTTAATTATCTACTTTGCTGAACAAGAAGGGTATCGGAAAATGTTTCCCCCTTGTTGTCACAAACTTTATCCCCATACCGCTGCCGCGTAGTATTACCAAAATCTACCAACGCGATTGTAACTGTAAGATGCTATTTACATAACACGCTACGTATATAGTCTGACAATTAAATAATGGAACTTTTTAGAGATAGAATGCAATATGGATTATATTATTGTTGAACAATTTTTTTATTCCAAATATATTCCTGTAGACTTAGTACAGAGTATTGCATGGATGACTAATGCACGCATCGATCTTTTGAAGTCGCGTTGTGCGATGTTCTTCACCACCTGCATCGCGGTTCCTTGAATGATTGGAACATTATCATAAAAGTGTTCTTTCATTATAGTTTTTGTTTTGCGAACAGAAAATAATTGCACGGTGAAAAGCAGCTCTTTTCCTGCTAGGCGCACTCGCCTTTGGACTTTCGTTGTGCATCACCGGTTATGACAGAATCAAGAAATTCGTCGTTTCCAGTAATTTGAATGATGTGCCTACAATGCGCTACATGAGCGATTTTTTGGTCTTCATTCAACTGATGTGGAACAAAACATGCACACACCTTTCCTTTACCCAAATCGATCTTCAAACTTTGTCGAACAGTTCCTCTATTGGTATTTAGTTCTACAGCCAATAAGCTACCCATATCCTACACGAAATTTTGGGCATGAAAAAGCTTTTACGCGATGGGTACCGCGTTCACCCACAGCGGAGCAAAAACGAAATCGAGTGATGGTTTTGGAGCAGTGTCTGACTAGGATTCAACGCAATCCAAGGGATTTCTTTATGCAATTCATAACCGTGAATGAAACTTGGATCAACCACTACATACCGGAGACCAAGGAAGAATCGAAGCAGTGGAGTTTTCCGGGCGAATCGGCTCCGAAAAGAGCAAAGACCGTTCCATCGGCGGGAAATGTCATGGCGACAATTTCTTAGGATTCTCAAGATGTGATCCTCAGCGACTATCTGCAGAAGGGAAGGGCGATCACGGGGCAATACTACAGCGATTTATTGACCCGATTCGATGCAGTATTGAAGGAGAAGCGGCCTCGTTTGCAGCGAAAAAGGTGCTTTTCCACCACCACAAATCGCCGGCTCATTCATCCCGCATTGTCGTGTCCAAATTGATTGATTTGCGCTACGAATTAGTCTCTCATCCTTCATATTCACCGGACCTAACCCCCAGCGATTTTTTTCTATTTCTAAACATTAAAAAATCACTAGGATGAAAGAGATTTGACTCAAATGAGGAGGTCATCCCCAATAGATGGCTATATTGCAGACCTCGAAACATCCTACTTTTCCGATGGCTTGAAGAGACTGGAGCACTATTTGAAAAAGTGTATTGATCTTCGAGGAGACTACATCGAAAAATAAAAATAGAAAACCACACCAATACCGTCTTCTTCTTGTCGATTTCGGAAACATTTCAGGTCGCCCTCGTAAAATGCATTTAACTTTATAAGCTATCATCCGATTTGCTCGTACTTCAGTGCGTTTAAAAAAGAAAACCGGTGTGTTTCTAATACTGCTGCCGTTTAATACATGGCGCTAAGTGTTCTATGATTTAAATTAAAGTTCCGTTATTTAATTCTCAGACTGTGAATTGGATTTCTCGGAAATAACGATTACTTGTATGTACACATATTATTTTAACATTAATAATCAATGTTTATTCTTAAAATTGTGTTTAGTAAATCTAGAGCTAGTTCAATATCGCATATAACTTATTATAATAATATAAAAATTGGCAATCAGTAGGGAGTGAATCACATTTGTACTATAAAAGCTTTTATTAGAAAATCACATTATTATCAAAATACGAGGTGGTGTGACCGCGAAGAGGAAAATATAAACTATTGAATTAGAAACAAGCGTGCTTCATAGAAACTATATTAAAAGTTGCCTCTCGCATCCGCACGAAGAGCTAGCACGATATTTGTCAAATATTTTCAGTAAATTGCCAACTGCTGAAAGTATTGTCCGACATCGATTTTGATTTATTCGCTAGGGAGTTGCAGTACGTCTAGTACAATTGTTCGTAGAACAATTCGCTCTAGCTGCGCCATCTTAGAAGATCTAAATTTGCTTTACACATGAAAGCATCGTCAGCTATATATGTCCCCTAGGACAAGATCTCATCTATTGTAGTTCTCTAAGTAATTGTATATATAGTACTGGCAAGAAAGTCGAACAATTTAAGTATTAGCATTTGTTTGCGGAAGTGGTACACAGAAACGAATGCGATTTATAAGTTTTCAAAATTCCTCCAGCTAGGACTGAAATAAACCTTAATTAAACAGTAACCGAAATTAACAAAATAATCAATATTTTGAATGAAATCGTCCATTTTCTAAAAACTGCGTAATATCTTCGCTCCATATGTCAAAGTAAATTATTTGTAGTACAGATCCTAAGAGGAATCTAAGAGAATTTTGTATATAAGGGTTGGGATAAGTCACAACACGTTGAGGATAAAAGAACATTTTTACGTAATGGCTTGTTTAATTCCTTACGTGAAATAGTAAATTTAACAAAATTAAATGCACACACTTGGTCGAAAGAACTATTCAATTGCAGAAATATTATCCAACTACTCATGAAGACTCAGTAGCATGTATTAATTAATAGGTTTCTAATCTAGCGCTTAAACGTATCGTAACATTGTTTATGTATCTAACAGCAGAATTATACAGCCTGAAGGCAATGTACTGTGGATTCGTCTATCTTGCAACAAATTAGTAGTGGAGAAGTTCATTTCTAGATCTTGTGTAATTGTAAAATAAAGAATGTTTGTGAAAGTTATAGTTCTTATGAAAAACTGTTAATTTTTTTTTGTGATAGCGTAATTTACACGATGTTAGTGGTCACAATCCTAAATTGCTACGTATTTCCATTCTCGGAGGGACAGGCACACGTTCCACAATCATCGGTAAGTCACAATAAAGAATACCATATCCCAGCTTGGGAACAAATATGGCATAGCAATACGATAGTCTGACGGATGAGTCCCCCCAAATGCAGATGTCTCGATAACGATGATCGTAGCTGAACCAAGGCATTTTCCAGCTATTAGTTTAAACGATAACAGCTGTTCCAGTGAATGTAGCAAGATGTATAAGCCTCAATATAAAGCAGTAATTAACCAAGAAATCGGTAATTCTTGTAACAGCTTCCTGCATTAATATCCGAGTAGATTCAACATTTTTACGTTACACAACCATTGGTATGCCCCAAGAAATAATACTATACCTCATCTTAGAATCAAACATGTTGTGGCAATAGGATAATCTGATGCTTAAGTCTACCAATTGCAGATACCTAAATCCCCGGTAATAATGAATATAGCTGATTCAAAGCCATTTCCCAAGTACAATCAATGACGATACCCAATGTTTTCATCGAAGATAAGAACTATTCTAGAGCCTGTAGTAAGCCGTATAAACATTTTTTTTTCTCAACATTAATTAATTAATTAATCTTGAGTTGAAGTTAATTGGGTAATTAATCAACAAATCAGTAATTTTTGTAATAAGTCGCGGCGTTAATATTCGAATAGACTCAATGCCTCCGTCCGCACACAAGCAAGTGATATCGTTGGCAAACTTTACTAAGCAATCACTTTGATCAACAGTTATTAAATTATTGACACAAAGTAAGGCCATCTAAAATCCAAAAGAAATCCTTAAGGTACACAGCATACTAAAGTGGTGTATGACTAGATCGTACACCTTGTACTTCAGCTATTGCCACCTTTTAGTAGGACTCCACTCAATTCGCTAAAACCATTGAATCTTACATTCTCCAAGCTTTTATACGTTTTACGCCATGTGGCTTGATCTAATTTGTTTTAATTCCGTTACATTAACTTTCCAATATTTTAACCCCTTGTGATATATCCCTAGGGCATAACATTAAATGCGAGATTCTTGTGCACGAAATGACGTTACATACTCTACATAACAAAAGCTTCTTTGCCGTGTTCAACGACTGCTATGCTGATATACTTGCGATTGAGCTTTTTACTGTATGTATAATGTATATACAGCCCGCGACAATAGTATATGGGACCCATAAATTTTAAGGAAAATAAGAATTATGTTCAAAAATTCGAATAGGCAACCTGTGTTGCAAACGTATAGAGTTGATTGTAGTAGTTTCTCGTACTGGGATTGCGAAAGTTGTGATAAGCAAAAATATTGGGGGAATCCAACTGCGAGAAAGGTATGGGCCACGTCATCAGTTTTAATTTTGTCCTCAACGGGTACAGTGCAACCAAGGAAAATATTTTATAATAGTCTTTACATGGTGTATTAAATGTTAGTGTATTAATCTGTTTTCTACACATCAAGATGCAATGTGGACAACAATTGACTAATACTGAAATGGGTTTAATTCGTACTTGGTGCGACAAAAGTCGGCCAACTACAAAGATAGCAGCAAATTTGAGCAGAACCGCTCTTGTAATTCACAGTTTCTTAAATAAAGGCGAAAATTACGGAAAGTCACGCAAATCTAAAAGACCCAAAGCGATAACAGAACGTGAACGTCGCACAATTCTAAGGTTTGCGCAAACTCAGCAACGACTGCTAGACAAATAGTACAAGCAGAAGGTGCAAACACCAACCTGCGAAATGTTCTATGTCTGCTGAAAACAACACCTCACTAAAAACGAAAACTACTACAAGGAAAACCTCCTTTGACGCGTCAGCATAAGGAAACCATATTAGAATTTGCAACCGCTTGTTTACATTGGCGTAAACACTAGCGTAAAATCATTTTTACTGATGAGAAAAAGTTTAATTTAGATGGCCTTGATGGCTATCAGTGTTATTACCATGATCTAAGAAAGGGAGAAATAGTTCTGAGTCGTAGGTAGATGGGTGGTGGTAGTGTAGTGATGTGGGCAGGTATATGATATAACGGAAAACTGACATCAAGTTATGTAATGGCAAAATGAACAGCGCTAATCATATAAAACTTATCGTCGATCAAATATCATGACATGCTGAACGGATTACATGCCGGAACTTTATCTTGTAGGAAGATAACGCTGCTGCCCACCGTATTCAAATTGTAAAAGGTTATTTTCTAAGAAAGGAAATATCAGTTCTTGAGTGGCCGACCTGTTCGCCTGAGATGAATATAATCAAAAATACCGGAAGCATCTTAGTACATCGTATATACAACCACGGAAGGCAATTCCATTCAATTCAGGAATTAACAACTAGTATTTTAATGGAGGCGTATAAGGCAAAAATTTATACAAAAGTTGTTTGATACTTTGCCAAAGAGAATGCTTGAAGTAGTAGAGTAGCGAGGTGGTCTAACGCTCTATTAAAAATTATTTATAAATTATTATTTTACATGTATATAAAGTTTAATTAAATCATATCCTACAATTTTGACGCACCTTTATTTCGTCAATAACCCCAAATTATCCTTATATCACGTGTTTTTGTCGTAAGTAGTGATAGAGGTAGTGAAGTTTGTTTAAAATATATATCAAAAAAATACCCAAACTTGGTATGCTTAACAAAACAATGAAATTTCTTTAATAAATGTAGTGTCCTATACTTTTGTCACAAATTGTATAAAAGTTAAACTTTGTCTTGTCACGGAATATCAGCTTCCTCGTATAAATTCTAGTACAGATATTACGCATTAAACTTTCGTTGTGTGATTTTGTTCTTTTCGAATACATTGAGTTACTTACTAGTTCTTATATTCTTCTAGGATATACAAATGCAATTTTAGTTGCTGTCAAGTTTGTTTTTACTCAAATAAGAGGCAGGAATACGTCAGAATTTGAAATGCATTGATATTTTTATACCACCAAGTGGAAAAAAATTAGATATATTTAATACTACTTCTCTTTACAGATATGAAACGTATTCTTAGCATTTATTAATCTTTTTATTAATTGAAGGATGTGGTGACGCAGAGTATACTACTGTAATCAACGTTAATTATATGGGAGATTAAAGCAGTTTTAATAATGCAAATGCATATAGAATATAACATTTCCACAAGTAAAGACGACAATGGAATATAAGCTGATGAAGCATTGTCTGCAATGACGAGCTTTGATCATACTTAGGAAGCATAACGGCCATTAGATGGTTGCATAAAAGCATGGATGAAGGCGTGATTTCCAATATCTATACTGGAAATGTTATCTGAAATAACCTGTATAATCACCACCACCTTATTTAAATTCTATACTCTTGTTTTATTTCTAAACCGGCACTGCGAAAAATTTGATTTATGAATAAAGGAGGTCTGAAGAGCAGATATTTTCTTTAGTCTTAATCCAGCAGCACAACAAATATTTCATACGCGATGAAAGTGGAGAAGCACGTATCACCTGATATTTATTTTAAATTCGCAGCATGAAGAAAGAAAAGATGAAAGAGGGCGGAATAAATAGCGTCAACGCGAAAATGAGACAGCCAGTGAACTCAGGCCGAAAAGTGTTTTTGACTTCGGCCTACTTATTTTTTCGCGAAAAACAGGGAGAAAAATCAATATGTTTAGTCAAGAAGACAAACGAGAGGGAATGCTTTAATTCAATAATGCGAATTAGGTATTAAAGGCACCGCTTCGCACGTGTTTCGCGACGTCCATGAAGAAAATGAGTTTCATTACCTAATGCTGTTTTCGACATGTTTGTAATCGCATTGAAGGGATGGTTGTTGTTCTATTTGCTGGGGGATTTTCGGATATTGATTCCACATGTGTTATGTAGCGTGATTCAAGATGACCTTGTGTAATAACGAACCAAAATTGCTATGGAAAATGAACTGAGAGTTAAATATTCTAATACGTTTGTCATTAGGTATGCAATTTAAGCTTTTAAACTCCTATCAGTTGATAATACACATAAGAAATTATTACATACACAGCGAAAACTCAAAGATTCCAGTTACAAACATAAACAAACGAAATCTATGAAGCAATAATGAAAGTTGTTGAAAAATGGTTTACTATATAAAAATATCTATTCGGTTTCTTAAAATATTTATATAGAAAAGTCAGACTACTGTTTTTGTTTATTTTCTCTGCCCTTCTTCACCTTGTTACTAACTAAATCTTGAAAAGTATGATGTTGATTTTATGTTTGTTGTGATTGTAACTTTAACAAATATTTCAACAAAGACGCTAATTCAAGCAAAGGATACACGTATTTACAAGGATTGCTCAAAAACTGTACATTTAAATTATACCAGCGAGATGACAACGGTTTGTAAATCAACTTGGAAAATTAATTTGTGTTGTTGAATTTTTGGCCGCTGAAGGGTGTCAGCCGATGAAAAATTATGCGGGAACTAAACCTGTATTTGGTAACATGCCTATATCTATTCTGATACAGCAACGATTGGTCAATAAATTCCAACACGGAAGAGAATTCACGAATGATTTATTCTGTCCCAGGGATGCTCGTGTTGCAACATCGAATGAAAACGCTGGGGAGTTTAGAAATTACCGTACTTATAAGTAGATGTTTAAACTTTAAAATAGTTAGTATCGCGGTAAGTTTACCAGCAGCGGTTTACAAATTGATGCATCGGTGGATCTAATAGCTTAATATTAAGAGGAGAATTAAAAAGATTGTATTGATCCATCCTGATAGCGAAGGTTCTCTTAGATGATCTTAGAACCGTGGAAAGATTGCAACAAAGGTTTGTTACGTTTGTTACCATATATACTTGTACCAAGTGTTTACACGTGCTGTTATAAGAAAGACACCCAAAATATAAATTGCCGATTGTGTGTTGCTTAACGTCACCCACCTTTGCGACAGAGACGCGCATCTAAGAGATATGATCTTCCCTTGAAATTTGTGCTGAATTTCGTTTCTCGATTGGCGTTGGTCTTTAAATAGGGTAGCTTACAATAAAAATGGAACGATGTGTGTTGCGGGTATTTGTCCCAATTTTCAGAAGACGGTTGCGATTGCTGTATTTACTATCAATAGTGTATGTAAAGGTAATCTTGATAATAATAAAATACTTAATTGTAATAGTTTTCGAGAGATTCACCTATAAGCGTTTGGACGCAACTACTTATGGTTAATAGATCGGTAAGAAAATTGGACCAGGTAAAATTTTGTTATTAGCACTTATTCTAGGCTAATGCAGAAAAAAATAGCATTGTGATCAAATAGCCACCAAATGTTAGAGGATGTTATCATTATCAGGCAAACTAACCAACGAAGTATTTACTAAAGACTAAAGCATACTTACAACGAATTCCTAGTGTAACATAAAAGACTACTGCCGTATTTTTGAGGTAGTTACTGGTCTACTACTTGGCAAATTTCTAGACAAGTCGAAAAACCCCAACACCACCACGGCTGGATAAACACAACCGCTTGGCGTATATGATCGCGTATGGCAAAGATTTGTCAAACGGTTTCCTGGCCAAGTTTTGCCGGCTAATATGAAGATAAATTAAAAATAAATAAAAATATAAATAAAATATAAGCATCATCGAAATTAATAAAGTTGCATTATCTGATCAATAATCAATTACTCTCCCCAAAATAACGAAACCTATTTTTGTAATCCTGGTACAAAATCGGTATAATCCCGATCAGACAAAAATCCAGTAACGTATACGTTTCCGATCGATGATCAAAGAGCTGTATCTACATGCTCAATATGTGGACAGCCTGTTTTTATGAGATATGCACATTGTGATCAATATTTTTATTTCTTGAAGACTTTGACTATTATAATAGAAAGTAATACACGAACAATGTATATATTCCGCGTACGGACTTTTATTTTATTAAAAGAAAGTAGTCTGTGTCTTCTATGAAGTAAATATTGCTTTTTATATTATTGTTAGTAGGAATATTTCAGTCAATATTTTCTTAATTTTAACTATGCGCACTCAAGCAATGCTTGTAAATGAAATATTATTACAAAAAATTAGTTTTCTTTTGTGTAGTTACTTATAGTAATAGTGCCATATTTCTAAAGAATGAATAATGTATGTATTTATTGGGCATTCAAGCACGAATTTTTCGAAAACCATCATAAAAAGGTATTCGGCCCGTCATATGAAGTTAGATTAGTTCTTAATGTATCCATCATTTTGTAAATATCGTATATAATTACCAGAATCAACTTAACCATTTGGAGGTTACGATGATGTATTACACTGATTAAAGTTAATTGGCGT
Source organism: Trypoxylus dichotomus (assembly GCA_023509865.1). Classification (NCBI taxonomy): domain Eukaryota; kingdom Metazoa; phylum Arthropoda; class Insecta; order Coleoptera; family Scarabaeidae; genus Trypoxylus; species Trypoxylus dichotomus. The sequence goes on along the minus strand of CM042074.1, from coordinate 36,089,225 downwards.
TAATTAACTTTAATCCGTGTAAGACATCTACATATAGACGTAAAATATAGTGAATATATAAAATAAAATATATGCACTTTCCATATAATCCGGTCTCTAGTAATAAGTAATCTTCTTCGTGAAAATAAATTACAAATATTCCTGTATAATGTTTTTGGAATTCTAGTTAGAATTTTATTCTGATTCTATTCGATTAGAAAAAGTCCGAGACATTACGACCTCTTGGAGACATGCTTCACCCTCTTAAACCACAAGAACGAGACAAATGACAAAATCGATATCGTATAGCTTGTAAGGACAAACCCACAAATTACAACTTGTTGAAATTAGTCATTAAGTGCTCAGCTTGGTATGACAAGTGAACCATTAGAAAAGTCGTATATTCCCAAGATCAAAGCTAAGTCTTAATCGTACCAGTATAAACTGTGATGTCCGTAATGAAATAAGCGACAATAACCGGTAAATGTTTTAAAATTTAAACACATTATTGGCAAACTGTATACTAAGTTATCGAATTATTTTTACTATTGAAAGTGAACTACATTTCCGGCCAAGGAAAGCTGGTATCAACTTTCAACAGTATATTGTCAATTTTAAGTAAATAAAATTGGGATTAATTCATCGATTAAGAAAGCAGGAATCAAAGTATTGCATTCGTATGTGTATAGGAAAACAGGGAGTATCTAATGTTTGTGATAAGATGCGACAATGAATTGAAGCAAAATGTTCAAAACTTAATTTAACATTTATCTGTATGCTGCTGAACAAAATAATTATAAAAAAATGCCCTATATGTGGAATAAAATCTACTGGAGAGAAATCGTAAGTAATGTCAAAGTAAGCACATGTCAGTTCATCTTTTGCAGTTGATACAAAATGACTAGCCCACAGATAAGCTAGAATAGATTTCGTTGCAGTAAAAGCAACGGTCTCCTTTATTTTCTCATTTTTCCTCATTTTGCGTCTTCTTTTATTTGCGATTTGCTTTTCTACTAGGGCATTATACTAGAGAAAGAAATAATAACGATGTATCCAATTCGATTTAACGTTCTGATACATTTTTCTTGATTCCGATACCTCTGAGCGCTGAGCAGATTATTCCACACCGGTACACTTTTTGCTTCGCTTTCCCCTATATTATTTAAGTTTTGAAAAAAAGAAATTTAGTATTTCTATTCCTTGTGGTTTTGGGATTTTTCAGTCAGGTAAATAACCTATTCGGATTATTCCAAATAATTTTGTTTTGTTTACGACCTATATCGGGGATGTGCTATCCTTTCTTCAAGATAATTTTAGAAACTTAGAAAATTTACATTATGAACTTTTGCGGAAACTCCAAAGCTTATTTAAAATTTATATAAAAATGTTACATAACAGCCACAATACGTTAAAATTATATTAAAACTCCATTGATCAAGACGATACTCTCCTAAGAAAAATACTATTCGTCTAAGGAGTGAATTCACAATATTGTCGATACTGGAGCATACTGAAGTTATACTTCCCGCAGTATCAGAACGCATCAACCGGAGAAACTGAAGGTTTAGCCTAAACTTGTTAATAATCGTATTGTGAGTCCATTCTTCTTTTGTGAGTCAAGGATTATACATTCTCTAAATGAAACCAATATTGATTCACGATATCTGCTACGAGACAGATGGCAGTTCATAGTACCCGGAGTGTCAGAACCTTTTGAATTGCAGCATCGAGCGATAGGGCGTAAGATGAAAATACTTTGGCCTCACTACCCACCTCATCTAGTACCTAACAGGCACTTTATTTGAGGCTACCTAAAAGCAAACGTATATAATCGTACTACAGTGCAGGAGATACCTCCAAAATACATTACATATGCTATCAATAGTTTAGACAATCCATTAGGATATTACCTTACTCGGACGGAAAGTGTTTTTGAAAACTTATTGCATTAAAGTTCAGATTCCTAATGTTCAATTTTATTGGTTTTGTACATTTGTCATACTACAAGTTTTATATATTACACCCAAACATTTTATATGTTCCATTTTAAGATAAACGCTTTGATACATTGAAGCCAGTTATTTCTATGGAAATTAGTATCCCTATATTCAACGACAAAATAAATTCTCTCTAAGGTGAGATGGGGCTAAATGCGAGGTAAAATTTGATTAGTGCAACTTTGAATATAGTTGACAACCTTATTTTTGATTTAAAAATTCTGTAAAAATTGGCAAACGTTCTTTGGCCCTTGACAAAATTATGTCTACAACCAAACTAAGTGAATTAATTGGCTTCCTTTTTTAACTTTTTACATAGCATCAGCATACCACATGGCCCCTATGCACCATGGGGTAAATGTGATAATGGACGCTCTCCTGCTATGGGATTTCCATTAAAAGTAACATGCGTATATGCGTAAATAAGTTTTACATCAAAGCAGCCTTTGAAATTATAATTATGACTTAGCTTGTTATTGAAAAAAACATAAAACGAAAATTTTAACTGAATGAAATATGTTTATTACAAACACGTGAGATATTATAAAAATTGTTGAAAAACTTTTTCGAGACATTTCTCACGTTTTCTTCTAATAGAGGGAAAAATGTGCTGTAGGGTCATATCGTATGGATCTGAACGAATATTCTGTCAAATTCACAACTGATGCAACTGGAAATAGCACAAGTTACGACAAAAAGTTTTTATTAGAATAGACTGCTAGAGGCAAAATTTATTTCAACGCTTTTTATATGTGGAGCAAATATATAAAAAAATATTTTTTAAAAATATTTTGGTTTTTCACATACAACTTTGAGCAAATGTTATATGAAGGGTAAGTTATTCAGCATTACAATAAAAGAAGGTATCTGAAACTAAAATAAAATATAGAATCGCGTTTATAACTTTCTTTTATTAAGTATATTAATATTTAATGCTACCTTCTCTCGCCTTTATTATAAGGCTATAATAATAAATCTTTTAGTCAAGAATTTATAACAAATTTTTGGGGAAGTAGGCGTTCATTCTAAAAACACCCATTTGAGAGCTTCTTTGAAAGTATGGTTTCATTTACGAACCTTGACCTTCAAAATATGCTGTAAATTCTCAATGGTTGAAAGACCAGGGTACTGTGGGGCCCAATCAAAAATCTTAATTGCAAGTGAAACCTTGTGCAGCAAGTAAGGTTGCGCTGTTAAAAGTAATAACCGCCTGAGTCAATATCGCAAATTTGAGAATTAATAGCTCGAGTGCTTCTTACACGTCACTACGGTGTACTCTATTCATAGGCCCGTCACACATATACACTTCTCCGACACCTTGTTACAGTCCCCAAGTGCGATGTTACGTACAGCTGTGTTTAACAGTGAATGAAATGCATTCTGGTAAAAATGGCGCCCTGGGGTTCGGCGAATGCAAATGACTTCCAAGGGTTGTGCATTTGAAGTGAATAAACGAATAGCGCCAGATTTTAAAAATTTCTATTTCAATGAAAGAAACAACGACGCACAAGTTCTGTTATGCATATCACAACGATTATGCAGTATTTTTATATTAGATTCGTCGGATCAAATTACTTTGGGCCACCCAACGTTATCCAACGTTATTTTACCCCTGTAAGGCGCTACTTGCAATGCGAACTTAGTGAGTAAACGCTTGCATCGAGGTTTCTGGTAAATTCTCTGCAATTAGCAGTCTTGTACGTATGCACAGAACTTGACATGTTGCGTTGAGAGCGGAGTTTAGCAGAAATCGCTATACAGGATTTATGCATACCCCGGAACCAGATTTGCGCTATTAGTCGATCTTCTTGAACATTAGTTACACGTTTTCTGTCGCTTTTGAGTAGATTATGAATAGATTCTAGTAAGTAAGCAGAGCACATTATTATTTTAGCCATTTTTACTTCTGATAACCCCTGTTTATGTAGTTTCTTAAAAACTAACTTTTAAAATTATCTTGCCTTACAATATCTCCAATAATTGTGACCTTTTTAGCATATTATGTATGTACATATAACACATGGGCTGAAAAGTCCTGGGCTTAACAAAGAAAACACGGTTTTATTGGTTCAAAATTAGCTTTATTCATCAGCACAATCTCCATCAAGAGCAACGCAATCATTCCAGCGCCGCTCTAACATCTCAATACCACTTTTGTAGAACGATTTATCTTTTGCCTCAAAATAGGCCTCAGTTTCAGCGATAACCTCTTCATTCTTTCGAAATTTCTTACCGGCGAGCATTTTCTTGAGGTCTGCGAACAGCCAGTAGTCGCTGGGAGCCAAATCTGGCGAGTACGGCAATTCGAAGTTCAATTCATGTAGGTTTGCCATTGTTTTGATTGACTTGTGACACGGTGCGTTGTCTTGATGAAACAAAATTTTTTTCTTTGCCATATGCGGTCGTTTCTTTGCAATTTCGGCCTTCAAACGCTCCAATGACGCTATATAATATTCACTGTTCATGGTATTTCCTTTCTCAAGATAGTCGATGAATATTACACCACGCACATCTCAAAATACCGAGGCCATAACCTTTCCAGCCGATTGTTGTGCTTTCGGGCGCTTTGGACGAGGTTCACCAGTTGCTGTCTACTCAGATGATGATCGTTTTGATTCCGGAGTGAAGTGATGGATCCATGTTTCATCCATTGTCACATATCGACGCAAAAATTCCGGTTTGTTACGTTTAAACATGGCCAAACACTGCTCAGAATCATCAACACGTTCTTGATTTTGGTCAACAGTGAGCAAACGCGGCACCCACTTTGAACAGAGCTTTCTCATAGTTAAATGCTCATGCAATATAAAGCCAATACGTTCTTTTGATATCTTTACGATGTCAGCTAACTCACGCAACTTCACTTTTCGATCATTCAAAACGATTTTGTGGATTTTTTTGATGTTTTCTGGTGTTACCGCCTCATTTGGACGTCCACTGCGTTCTGCATCATCGGTGTCTCTACGACCACGTTTGAAGTCAGCAAACCAACGTTTTATTGTTGTTTCTGATGGAGCGGAAAAACAGTGTAAAATTAAAACACGAAATTGTTTTTGATTCATTGCTTTGAAAATAACAAAAGTAGCGTGACTCTTAGCACAATAACTCACAAACTAATGAATAGAATATCATGAAATTTTAACAGCTGTCTTTTGAAGGTTAGTACTAACTGAGAGAAAGGTGACTGCAATAAAACTAGCGTCATCTATGTGTTAGGCCCGGGACTTTTCAGCTCATGTGTTACACATAAATTTACAAAAAAAAACGTACTGTAAAATAATTTTTTTAATTGACAAACGATTTCTTCTTCAATATGTATAATATACCACTAAATGTAAAAATCTTAAATCATAATGCACATTTCTAAAAATTTCTATTTTGAATATTGTTATTAACCCCTGGACATACATCCCCAGTAGCTTTTCTCAAGGAACCGCTGACTGCTGTATTTTATTTCATAAGAAATAACGCAAATATGTTTTTTATAAATATATGAAAAGTTCTTAACTCTTGACGCGATATTGTTGAAAATGGATTATCATAATTAGAGCTGTTGTTTGGGCTATTTCCACCATTTATTGAATTTATATAAAAAATCTTAATATTTTAACTAACACAACAAGCTTATTTTTATCAAAATGTAAAAAACATTTAAAATCACATTCAGGGTAAATATATATACAATACAGGGTATACATGTAATATGCAACCACATTTGCCTCGTCTATATAATTTTTAAAGGGCAAATGTAACATACACCACTCGCGAAATTTCTGTAGTTCCATATGAACTTTTAAACAGAATATTTGGTTTTCTTAATCTTCGGTAAGTTAATGATGAACTATAAAGAAACCCAAACGCAAGAGAAAATAACATTAAAAAGATTCAATAGATAGGCCTTTTAAACCGAGTTATATAAAATATGACGATCCCATCATCTTAACAACAATTTTATAAGTCTGTGGCAAAAACCACGCTAAGGTGAGTAATCAAAAACTGACTCGAAGGCAGTGCTCATTGACATTTCGGTTAACCGCTTCTGGTAATGTAACCGTGTAATAAATAAAATGGAATTTAAATTTATCAGAAACAAACAGACGTGCACCATAAATTTTATCCGGCAGTAAACATTTTCGGTGACTAAAAAACTTAAAGGACATATATAATAAGGCAAGGCTGAAATTTGCGCGAGATCATATGAGATGGGATCATGAGTGAAAAAACGTCATACTTTCTGATAAGAAGAAATAAAACTTGGACGAGCCTGATGGTTTTAAATATTATTGGCACTATTTGCGCAAGAGAAGAAGAGAGGAATAAAGTTGTGATGAGCCGAAAGTTGGGGCGATTTTACCCCTAACAATAAAACCTCTATGTGTTTTATTTCTACGCGAATGAATTATAATTCTTATAAACAATTTCTAGACTTCGATAAACAAATGCCCACGCAAGACTGGATATTTCAGCAAGACAATAGCTTTCTATAATTCCAGTGGTTTCATTTCTTCGATCTTAACCTTATCGAAAATCTTTGGGGAATATTGTCAAGGGAAGTGTATGCCAATAATAAACAATACAATAGCCTTAAGGAACTAAAATCTGCGATAATGAGGAACGATATTCCTATTTCAACATTGAACAAATTGATAGAGTATGAGGACCCGGACGTTTGAAGTTATTTCAAATAAAGGATCTAACACTCACTACTAAGTTTAGAAGGAATTTCTTTATGTATTTATTTTATTTATTAATTTTTTGTCTTAATGGATCTATAGAAATTTCACTGTTTGGAGCTACCATTATTGTAAATATTCTTTGTACAAAATGTAATATTTTTTTTAATATTATTTTCTCTTGCATTTGTATTCCTTTGTAGCTCATCATTAAACCAAATATTCTGTTCAAAAGTTCATATAAAATTACGCTGAGTATATGTATACCAAAATACCTTATCGAATGTAATATTTACAATAGAAACTTCACATTTGTTACATCTTAGACTAAATTTTTGAATAACCTGACGTAAGAATTCCAATTGTTTTTGCGAATTCTCAAACCTCAAATACGTAGTTGCCAATAATCAGCCGCTAAAATGGCATTCTAGCTGGCTCATAAAATTCACTGATATAAGTTTCTATAGTGCATTGCTAAAGAGAGCAGTTTTGATGGAAATTTTCAATATTTAGACCGAGTATCATATTTACCCAGTTTTGACAACTAAAAGAAGAAGTAGACCCTGATTATCACGTTCTACTTGTGATTAGCACTTTGTTGAATAAGCAAGGGTAAAATGTTGTATCATTGTTGTGTACGCCAAGTATAAGGAAGTATTTTACGCAGGTATTACGATAAGTCATTTTCAACTTTATTAAAGGTCAATATTGCCTAACCCTTTTAAAAAAAAATAAAATTAATTTTGATGGGAACCACTTCTGCTTTCATTTATGTGACTCTGCATACGGGCCACTTGGTCGACTTCGAGTATGGAAATTTTGATGTTCACTTGGTGGCGCGCTTTATATGGTTAGTATGCGATAATTGGCGCAAATTAAGGCTAATGTATATGGATTTTAATTTGTAGACTTCTTTCAACTAGAATTAAAATTAGTAAACGAGCAAAACAGGTAACAAACTGTTAATGTGATATAGCTTAGCATCAATTAGCATTTTCATATATTTCTAAATGTTTTCTGTTAGAATATATGCCCGTCAATTTATGCCCGCTGTTATTCCAAAAATCAATTTTACTACGTTATCTTTAATATCCTCCGTAAATGTCGATCACATTTGAGTAATTAAGTTCAACATAATATTATAGGTAATATTTCTAAGCCCATCAATCAATCCGACTAATTTGAACAATCTTATCGGGAGTATCCGCCAGATAACCATTGTTTATAGATATTCACTCGTATTATTTCTACATTAATTTTAATCTCTATACTCTGCAATATAAGAACTACTATGAAGATGTAACGTGTATTTATTCTGCTAACAAAACAGGCTTTATAAATAGAGAATGCAATATTAAATTAATCTTACTTGCTTCTGAAAGAACCAATAGATCAATTCTGGGCTAGACAAGGTTAATCGATGTCAAACTAAAATCCTGAAAGTGATTATTCGATGGATGAAAACAAACACATCAATTTTCACAACGAACAGATTCGATAGTGATTATTAGTTTACCAAATCGTTTTTTATTTAATAAATACACAAAGGGTAGTATGCTCTTTTTAAAACTTTATGTATAAAATGATTAGCTTTCTAAAGTATGTGGATGACACAAAATCATGCTGCAGTCTTTTTAATTAGGTAAGTAAAACAATAGTTAGTAGAAATAATAGTTGCAGATGTACCAAACTGTAGGTTGACTCTTGATAATGTTCGTCTACATACAATTGCGATAGAACCAGATGAAAATGGAAGGTTTTAAGTCGCCTACTTTGATCCTGAATTTAGCAGATAGTTCTGTCTGAAATTGAAACGATTTCTAAAGATATTTTGAAGGTGATGACTAGAGACCGGATTATATGCAAAGTGCATATATTTTATTTTAATTATATATTATATTTTACTTCTATATGTAGATGTATTAGACTGATTAGCGTTGATTAATTTTAATTAGCGTAAGACATCTACAAATAGACATAAAATATAATTAATAAATAAAATCAAATATATGCACTTTGCATACAATCCGGTCTCTAGTGATGACGAATGTAAGAACTTACTTGTTACTTGTTTGTTACTTAGATAGAATAGAAAGAATAAATACCACGTTATGGTAGGTGTTAATAATTTATTGAGAAGTATGTGTGAGGTAGCAAAAAATAATCGAAATATAATAAAATTAGATTATTTTGTAAAGAATTTTAACAATTTACCTAAAACTTCTCTTAAAGCACAATTAAATTGAAATTGCCTTAAAGTAACTAACATAGCACACCTTTAAAATATCTTTGAAGACTTTTTCTGAGTTACTTTTAATTCCAGATATCCAAACTACACGTGTGAAGTGCTTGTGATGAAGGACTTAGGCAATTCTTCCTTAATAAACAATATATTTACGTTTTAATTTATATTTCTTCACGTAGTATATGAGATATTCTACATATGTTATTCAGGATTAAGTCTGTTTCATTATCAACAACTATTCACGTCGTACATAATGATAGAACAAATCGATTACACATTATTTTCGATGTCAAAGAAGCAGCAATTTAGTTTGAGTAAAGATCTTTCTTCGTAGCATTGAATTATTAGTTTTGTTTTTTTAATATTAGCATATGTTCATTGTTGTAACATCTTTGTGTGGAGAGAGTGTGTAAACTTCGTGGTAGTCTTCACGAGATTGGTCAACTGTTAGTGTAAGAAAGTTTGTTTGATGATATATAAACGAACAAAGCAGTTACCGGAGTGCTAAAAAAGATCTAAATTTCCCCAGCATAAAAACCGGTGGGCATTTATTTTAAAAAATGTGTAATAAAAATAAATGAGGATCTATAATGAGTAGGCAATAGTATTCCTCTCCATGTGTCATAAAGAACTCGAAATTGGAATAAGTGCAAATGTTTTCTAATATGACTGCTTCGAAGCTGTGCTGCGTACAATAAAGACCCAAAAGCAACTTCTGTTAAATACATGGCGAGGTCATAATTTTTGTTAGTAAATGGGCATAACAGTACGGTAACACAAGAATAATCGATGATTTATGGAAACGTGTCATATAGTGAAATAACTGCATGGGTTGTAAGGAGATTCTTATTGATATGGACTATACTTATAAGTAGGGACCGGATTATATGCAAAGTACAAAAATTTAATGTAATTTATTTATTATATTTTACCTCTATTTGTAGATGTCTTGCACTGATTAAAGTCAATTAACGCTAATTAACCTTAATCAGTGTAATACATCTACATATAGACGTAAAATATAATAAGTAAATTGAATTAAATTTTTGCACGTTGCATATAATCCGGTCTCTACTTATCAATAAAAGCAAAATCAATGTTGTGCGAAGCACTCGTTCTTTCACAGGTTTCATACTCCGCTCCGGTGTATAGTCCCTGCATAACGCAGGATTTGAATTATCGAATACAGGGACGTCAGAGGTCTTGTTTAAGACATATTCGGAATACGAAAGTACGGTAGAGTTTCCTAAAAGTTGGCAGAAAAGGGATGACTAGCATGTATAATTGTGGAATCTTACCGACTCCCCGTCTACATCATATAATTAATAATAATAAGGCACCCAAGTATTTGCATGGGCACATTTCATTTTCAACGGATATGCGTCACCTTAACCTTAGATTTTGTGGAGGAACTACCTTCGTTTAGACGCTTCCATAGAGCTGACAGCTCCGATATGGCTGAGATCTAAAACGAATCGAAATTCACTTGTTTACATTATTCCATTACTGTTATATCGAATCACGGAAATAGGATCCAATTACACGGATAAAATGTACAAGCTCTGTTTTAAATTCTAATGCCATCTGGAGATGATGAAGAAAGGAAGTTATTATTTATAAAATATGCGATAATCAAAATTTTCAACTATATGTCTAAGCAAATTTTCATATGTCTAGATATTCATTCAAAAATATTCGAGTTTATCATTACGGTAAATTATATCAAAAGATAACTAGAGGGTATTGTTCCTTATACAATAATGATGTATAATTTTAAACACGTAGGTATCTAAGCGAGAAATTAAATTATTATCGGGTCTCGCTTATTCGACGTATAACAAGGCAAGCTTAGATTAAAAGTGGTATAATCCTAAATAACCAGTTTTAGGAGGATCATTTTGTAGCGTCAATTATTAGCTTTAATTGAATATAGTAGTTCTTAACACGTTGCCCATCATACATACACGATAATTATATTCGTTAATTAACACTGTAGAGTCAGTAATGAACAAAATTCTGCAATATTAGAGTGAATACAGCAGACAGGTAACCTGTTACATATGCAAAAGGTATTGAATGAAATCATTTAATACGATTTATTCACCTCCATAAATTGTCAGTGGGATAGATCGGTTGTATAAAAGCTTCCATCTACACTATAGATGGTAAATATAAGGTTCGTATAAAATATTTCTAATTTCCAAAACTAGATTTACAACATAACGGCTTTTCCCTGAAACGGGCAACGATTTTATTAAAGATGTGAAGGTAGAAGTAGTAAGCGTTGATTATTTTAAAAACACACAACAGAAGTTCATTTTTCAGCACTTTTTCCCAAACTGTAGATCCGAATGGATGTTTAGCAACGTACGTTTTTCATTAAGCGCGATGCACTACTTGTTTACATGCCTTTGCGCGTCGTAGAAGCTTTAATGACAGAGCAGACGCAAATAACAGTTTACGTAGAAATTGTTTTAGAAGTAGACTAGTATTATTTTTTTTAAAGTCAATAAAGTGAAGTTTATGCTTAAATTCACTAGCTACAGTCTCTTCCATAAACTATTTTTGAACACATGCATTTTTATATTAAAAAGATATATATAGACACCCGATTAGCTTGAATTTAATTATGGAGGATGTCTTTGCCAACGTATCTCTCGGAGAAAATTAAAAAAAAAATAAACGATTGAAATTAATAATTGACGCAATAAAGACCATATAAACACCATACGTTGTTTTCATGTGTACTTTATTACGGGAGTCACAAACCTAAATTCAGAAATGATAACTGGATTGACTGCGCGTTACTTTAGCTCTATTATTTACTTAGATTAACAATTTGACTTATGTTTCACAGTCACCATCACGTGTATATTCTCGTATACAATTCGCTACGTATTTACTGGGATAGCATGTTCTATATGTATTTCATACGAGATATTTCATAGCTTGCCTTGAAGTAATGTGAAAATAGTCTTAGCCCAAATAAGAAATAAATATGTTCTCTCGCAACTAATACGGGAAAGATTATCTTTTTACCGAAATAAAAGCCATTTTATACCTGACTCTAATCTCTAGTTATCATGCAGGAATGTTAATAAGAGTAACTTTGAAAAATAGAAAATCAATTCACAAGGAGAACTTTGATTTTACTCTGGAACTTAAACATCTTCGTCACTTATTTTCAAAGCTTTTCTAATATTCCATGCTTGTCAAAAACCATTGTAAACGGAAAAATGTTTCAGGGCACATCTGCCTGGCTGTAACCTGCTCAATTTTAGATATTTTGAATTTATGGCCTTTGGTACCTTTATTATGCTCGTGGCAAGTTACGCAACGACTTTTCTTATCTGCAGCAATATATTTTCCAATGAACGCTATAACCTTGAGCATACATTCTTTTTGAATTGTATAATAGGTACTTCTCTTTTTGTCTTTAATATTCTCATATAAGTGTTTATATTGTTTCTCTACATCAATAACTTTACTACAACTTTTCTATACCACTTACTGCTACGTCTACGACACTTTTGTTGTGCGTTGTGCGTGTTGGCGTTGTTATTTTCCTTAACTTCTTCTGGATTAATTTTGCCTTCAATTCTCACAGAAAACGCATTTTCACTTGAAAATAGTGATACAATTTCTTTCTATAATTTCCTCCCTTCTGAGTTTTGCAAGGAACACATTCCATGGCATACCTCTAATATTTCTTCTAAGTCTTCCCAGAAAGTGAGGTTTTTTACCTAGTAATTTTTCAGAAGAATTTTAGGCTTGTATCAATATCAATTACCTCTATACAGTCACTCCTTTATCCAGACATTATTGTCTATTGTCATTATTAATTCAAAGACAATTTTTGTTACAACTTACATACCATCTCGATCTTCTGCCGCAATAAATTTTAATGTGGTAAATGTATCCTGTAGGAAGACAGAGTTTGGAAAGCTTAATTCCGAATTTGTGCTGTTTTCCTTTTATATATTGACGAAAGTTTAAGCGACCACGAAATCGCACCATCGTCTTGTCAATGCGTATCTTTCCTTCTACAAGTATAACTTTTCTAAATGTTGCATTCTGAAAATTTATTAATGAATGAATTTTGCAAAGTCTCCAAAACCACGCACTTGGTCATCGGAAAGGTCTCACATTGCCAACCAAATAAAATTCAAGATTTGGTTCTCGATATGAAGGTGACGCCTTTCGAGTACTATAAGTTAGAATTCCCGCAATCCTCCGAGATTGTCGCTCTTTTATCTAAATCCATTTGTATCAGTATCCTTACAGAGCAATACATTTGCGAATACAGACCAATACATTCCTCAGTGATGTTCTTTACAATAATTTGATACGCGTATATACTAGGTTAATCAACCAGAATATTATCTGTTAATAAGCATATTAGTTTTCATTTTTCAAGTAAAGTTAATAACCTCCCGTGTTGGATCAATTTCCCCCTCATAATTGAAATTTCCTCTCCCATTACCCATGCAATATTCTCCAATTTCCCGTAATATATTCCTATTTGGCAGACGAATCTTCGCTTTCCGACTCAGACAGTCAGAAAGGTGAACAGACTAAACAACTAAAATTCCTTGAAATATTTTCGAGTAACACTTTACTTGTTTTTCGATACCTCTTAAATGGCGGAATAACACTTCTTTCATTTGAAGCTTCTAATTGGTCTGTGTTAGCATTAGGGCTATATTAAAACGGATCGTTACCGCTCATATGCGCATTTCATCTCATAATATCTGCAACCTAGCTTGCTCTTTTCCTTACGACCCCATTTTTGATAAAAATGAGATATTTCGCACTATTAACCAAGGTCTATGTAAAATACAGAGCACATAAAACTGGTTATTCTACTACATGTTATATTACGTTATATATATCTACTACATGTTATATTGAGTACTTTATTATTTTAGCAAGATCAAACCTGCATGAATCGCGTATATTTACGTATACATGTGCTACAATTTTTACTTCATCGCCAAGTATATTTACCCACGAATTGAAATGCCATAAAAGAAATAAATCAAATAGAAAGTCAAATTCCATTAGTTGCAATAAATTGTTTATAAATTCTGTGGCATTCTGTAAAATATGGTTATATGGCTTGGCAGTCAAAATGTTAAGAAATGCATTCTTTCGCTGAAAGACTTTTTCTTAATCCTACGTCCTTTGTATCTTGCGGTGTCGGACTATTCATTCTATTAGTTTTATCTTCCACAGGTTCCTGTTCTGAGCCAGTACTTTAGCTTCAATCCATCCCATACTTCTTCTTTCTAATGTTCTATACATTTGTTTTTTCCAGGTGTTTCGGGGTCTACCTATTCTGTTTTTGCCCTCTGCTTTTGTTTCAAATATCCTCTTTGTTATTCGATCTTCTTCCATTCTGTGTATATGTCCAAGCCATCCCAGTTGTCTCTCCTCTATGATTATTTCTACTGGTCTAATATTTAAATTACTAATGATTGTCGTGTTTCTGATTTTGTCTCTTCTTGTTACTTCTACCGTAACTCTGCTTTTGATTCTATTCGTGGGTATCCATGACTCACTACCATATGTTAGTATTGGTCTGACCACTCTTTTATATACCTCTGTCTTTATTTGTTTTGGTATTTCTTTTTTATCCAGAAATATATTTTTTAATTAAATTTTAATGTACAATTGAAAATACAACCGTTGCAAGGAACTTATGCTGCTATTGATGTTTATAGAGCTGGAATTAGCAATTTACCGAGACATCTGTTGTATCAAACAAAGCAAAATTAATCATAGTAGTATTTACTATTTGCGCCGGCATCATCTGGATCATTCATATCCTACAAATAAGGAACATAAATGGCATATCTCATTATACCTTTTCTTGATGTAAGTATAATGTATGTATATTGTACATATTAAAATGACATCTTTGGCCAATGTCATAAATACGTGACTTTTATGTTTTATTTACGTCATATACAGGAAATTATTGATCTAATTGCTGACTAAAAACCAATGTTTCCTTCACATTTTTAATTGAAGTTATCTATTTTCTTTGATTCAACGGCTAATTTATTTTACAAAATAACAGAAAAGAAATATTCAATCTCATTTCCTCCTATTGGCTTTATTTAGAAACTATCGATTACTAACCGGAAAATCCATATTTCAATTTTAGTTTCTCAAAGGAACTGTTGTTGTATTTGAATAATTAAATATCATATCATTTATTTATAATTAAGAAAAAGAGTCCAGTAGGAATAGCATGAAAGTAATAGTGAAACACGCCAAGGGTATATGCAAGAATAATTTTAATTGAATCGACCGTTTTAAAAACACATACACCACATATATCCCAATTCCAAGAATATTGACCTTTTGACATTTTGTGCATATCGATTTTGTAACAAAACTACGTAAATCCACATTTCTGTCGTTTTCTCTAACAGGTCACAGATGGATCTCCGAGCAAAGTATTTCGGCTTATCTCTGTTGTTCTTACTTGTTAATCTGACTTGAAGATTGATGTCAATGAAGAGGCTGTTAATAGTAAGAAATGTAAAAAGGGTGCAAAACTGGTTACATATAAGTGTGAGAATATGTTAACCACAGAGGAACTAAAATTAAAAAGATACAACTAGGACCAGGATGCAGGTAATGTACTTACATATTTTTTATAAGTTTAGCACTGCTATTGTGCAAAACTTTCTAAACAGAAAGATGTTTCACTAAAATACCAGAAGAAATAAAGTTGGAGGTTTTGTCCAAATTTAGAGATTTTAGGACAAAAATGGTCGGAGAAGTAAAACTCAAATATTTTACAAAAATTTCCAATATTGGAAATTTTATAAAATATTTGAGTTTTACTTCTCCTACCATTGTTCAATATGGATTTACAACAAGTATCGGCCGACGCAATCGATATTTAGGACAAAAAATGAACAGAATATTTACTTCCTAAATTTAATAATACCGATACCAATCCAATATAAACAGCTTGCACAGAAACAAAACGTTAAAAGAAAACTCATGACTCTACATTTAAGTATACGTTGGTTATTTCTTCTGGCAAAATCGATATATGCAAAGGCGTGTTTCTTAAAATATGTGGTATTATCGACAATAGAGTATGACTTATTACAGATTTGTTACTTATGGGTAAATCACCAATAGATCTCAGAGAAAAACATGCACCAGCCATTGTCAAAGCTGCTCACGTTATTGCAAAAATTAGAGAGCACATCGAGTCACACTTTCGGTAAAGAAAGGCCAGTATACAAACTGTGAATACACATATCCAAGTGAAAAACTCAAATGTAATCGAATTGTGTTGGTCTAAAAATCCAAATTTGCCCATACATACAAATATTTATTTGTAATATTCATCATTTTACACCTGCAAAATCTTTGCTCTATGTGTACTATTATCATATAAGAATTAGGTAAAAAGGGTCCTAACGAAGCATGTTCTTGTTCTATGCAGTAATGAAGGAAAAGCTTATATTTAAAGATGTGAAAATCTTCCACATTTTTCCAAATGGATGTCCCAGGCAAATCAAAAATCATACTACTATTAGAATGTGTGCTGCTTCTGTAGCAAGTGGACGTTTCGACACAATGGAGCAATATTTCCCCTTCGTAAACATTCATATATGCCTTATCATCGCGATTTTGCTGTGATTAAAAGGAAACTGTAAAAAAATGAACAGAATTTTTACACACTAAAAGAATACTTGAAGCTTACGATAGACTGTAGATGTCGTTCTAAAACCTAAAATATATCATGTAAATTTACACTTTCCACTAACAAAAACTGAATAGAAATAATGCCATGTGCAGAATTTAAAACATTTTTCTTGTTTTTCTCAAAATGTTGCGAGGGGGATTTATGTTGTTTTTAAAGTGACCGATTCACTTATATTATAGTATTAAAATTATAACGTAGTATCATATGCATATTGGAGATCTTATAGCATCCAAAAATCTATAGCCACTTGAAGATATCAGTAAACAACATAACATAGGTTATAAAATAGAAATGGACGACATTCCACGTTTTTCTTTCGCACGGACCATCAACTATAATTAAATCTGTTATAGAAACAACACCACTTCGACAATTATCAAGAAACAACATTGAAGAACTAAAATAAAGTAACTACGAAAAGAGTTTTCGCAGTTTGGACCAATAAGGAACAAATTAACAACGATAGAACATTAAAAACCTATACACATATACAAGGCAATGACATTATTAAATTGTAAGTAAATGTAAATTTGTATTTGTACACTTATAAATATACTTGATGTATAATAATTATAATTTCCTTGTCTAGCTGTTTGGAACCCAATAGTATATATGTAGTACAATCTGTTATACAGTTTATATCTACGAGATATAGGAGCGATTACTCCATCTCCAGCATACATAGTTTCACTGTGGATTTATTGTATAAACAAAACTACTAGAATAAACGTTCAGCAGACAGTCCTCAAATTCACAGTTCAGATATAGTTATTAAGCGAATTTATACCAGTATAAATAAAACATCTAGATACTCAACAAGCTTTAGTTTCGTATTAAGGGTGTTTGCACAAATTTACGCTTGTGCATAAATTAATGTCCGCCTTATCATAAATATGCATATATGCCGCCTGAACCGTGCAAATAGCATACAATACAGTTTGCTGCACTTAATCTTGTCCACTAGCGCGCAATAGGCAACGTCGTTTTGAAATTAAATATACGACGCTACTGTTTAAGTCAACCCGGGATTTGCTTAATGAAAGTTATATGTTTACAATGTTGCAATTTTACAGTTACAAGTGACTGTAGTAACAGATTTTCTAGTATACACTAGGGTGACAGAATAAAATAGACACCAGGTAAAGCGGTATAAATATGTAAACAGCTAAATTCTAAGAACGAATTAAAAACTTTCTCTTGTCATTAGGGTAGATGTATCGGAAGGAATTCGTCATAGTTTAGTATCGTTACAACTATGCCTCGCCTACAAGGTTCGAGCGATATTAGCGACTTCACCCGGGGTCGCATCGTTGGCCAGAGTGAACGCGGCGCTTCGCAACGTGAAATAAGTAACTTTTAAATATTCCGTTGTCCACAGTTAACCGTGTGATTACACAATTTAAACTCAAGGAAATAACAACAGTGGAGCCGAGACCAGGTCGTACCGGAGCTTCTGAAAGAAGTAAAAGGGTGCTTGTGCGCGAAGTGTTAAGAGAACCGCGAAAAAGTACAGCTGAGCTTGCGGCAACTTCACAGAAAATCCAGCGCACCGTTCTGCGATACCTCCACAGTGTGGGGATGTATAAAAGGGTGGCAAAGAAAAACCTCTCCTTACGGCGTTTCAAAAACTGCGCCGAATGGCTTGGGCAATCGAAATGCGAACGAAGCCCGAAGAGTTTTGGCGGACTGTCATTTTTTCAGCCGAAAGCAGATACTGCCAATTCAGTGATAGTGGTCGTACGTGGGTATGGAGACGTTCGTCACAGCAACTGGACGACAAATTTTTGTATCAGACGGTGAAATACGGCGGTGTGAACATCATGGTGTGGGGCGCGATATGGTATGGTGGAAGATCGCAATTAGTAATCTGCGACGGAAATATAAATGCGGCAAAATATATCCAAATATTAACAGAAGGACTGCTACCGATATTCGACTACGCCATTTTATCTAAAGAAGACGTCACTTTTATGGAGGATGGAGCACCCTGCCACAAAGCAAGAACAACAACCACATGGAAAGAGGAACAGGGGATTCGGATTTTGCCATGGCCAGGCCAATCACCAGACATGAATCCGATAGAGAATGTTTGGCACATAATCCAGACAAATATGGCGAAACGACCCCGAAAACCCAGCAATAAGGAAGAACTCGTGGCAGCTGTTACAGAAGAGTAGTTAAATATTCCAGAAGACACCATTAATCATTTAATAGATTCTATGCCACGACGACTCGCAGCACTTCACGCAAGTAAAGGTGGGTCGACAAAATATTAATCGAATTTAAAAATTTTAAAATATTTTGTATATATAACGAGAATAGAATCTTTTTTTTAATTAGTAGGTGTCTATTTTATTCTGTCACCCTAGTGTAAGTTTCACAAGTGTTTTCAACGTTTGTCAAACATAGTTATAGCAACTGAAGCAAAACTGAATATAATAAAAATATTGTACTTAACCAATTTCCCATTGATATAGTTTTCAAAATTGTTAGGATACAATGGCTTGGACAAAACACTATTTATTTGAATATATAAAATTTTTGTTATACTACCCATAAAAAATTTATTGTTACGATTTAATAGCATTTAGTATGCCACGTTTCGGCTTCCCTTCATTTAGATGGCCAAGAACAAAAATGTGATTTTGTACTACACCTAAATGCACGTCTATTAATATCAACTTCCAATACGGTGTCATTTAATAGGGAAATTTCAAACTTTCATAAAACGTACTTTAGGGCATGAACGTGCACGTAGCAATTGGACGTAACAATGTACGTTACACTAATGTTATACGATATATATAGAGTTGCTCACTATGCGAGGACATTTACGAGGAGTTTTACTTTCCAGACGAAACATAAAACGAACAAAATGTATCGTTTCATACAAAAATATACGCCTTGTTTACTATTAATCCTATTCATCTGCAAAACAAACATTGTTCATATTTGCTGAACAAAGAATCCAGTCAGACGCTATTAAAGAGTTGAACAACCGATGATTATTAAATTAGTTTTTGTTGACAGAAGAAAATCAATTTAGGACCTTACTGAATAAGTTGTTGTGCGGAGGTGGGTCTGTGCTATATTAAGTTTTTAGAGTCACGCCATTAGCAAATTATAACATTTCTTCTGTTCGTGAAGGAGTATATGTAAGGTAAATATGGTAGTAATCGACTAGATAAACAAATATGCTAGTAGTCGGCGTGATTGACTAAACAAAGCGGAATATAAAGCGTTAATACTAAGACTGAACGAGTGCTTTCGGAGATGCGTGCGGCTAGGTTACTCTCAATATTAGCAATAATTAATGCAATTACTTACTATTTTAGCTTGATTGTGTTGTTGGTGCAAGCTTTGCTAATGTAGAGACTACATCTACTAACACAATAAAACTAACATAGTAAGTAATTACGTTAATTACTTGTAATATTGATCGTAACCGAGTCGCACGCATCTCCGAAAGCACCCGTTTCTGCAGCCTTAGTTAATACTTTTGTGGATGTCGCAGAATTAAAACATGTCTACTCTATACCGGAATATTTGAAATAGGAGGATAACATTTATTCTTTAAGTGTAAGTGTATGTGTTTGCTTTCCAATTTAAATGCAGTCGTTGGCATTAAACTAGGATCACTTCAAATATTTCAGAAAACCAGATTTAATATTATTCCAAATAAAAGCATAATACTTTTAATTGTTTTGTGTGAAAAACTGACATTCAGGAGGTTCAATAACCGTTCGAGACCTTTAGCGTCTCGAAAATCGTCCACCTACTACTGCAGGTAAATTTGTGTAAAATCTGGTTTAAATAAATTCATATTAATACGTAATATATCATTTTATAAAATCGCCTATATATTGCCCAAAAATACATAAGTATAAACATTTTTATTCGTATAATATACAAGAACATTCATTGGAAATAGACCCAATATTGATGATCTCAGTGAAAATCGCCCACAAATAAAAAAATGAAACATTTATTAATTTTTCTTTAATCTTAATAATAATATTTAATATTTAGTAAGCCATTTATTGCTATTTTTGACGGCACTTATTCTGTGGTTTGCAAAAAACTAAATTTATTAGAGTTGTTTATTTCAAATGGTATGGTTTTTCAGTCTAAATTCTAATTCTTGCCGTAGGTGCTCTATTACGTTCCAATCCAGCGATTGTGGTGGAGTTTGAAGAACCTTTGGACAGTTGTAAAGTAGCCATTCTCTTACAACACCGGACTTATGCTTAGGATCATTATCCTGATAAAAAACAAATGTGCCCAAAATACATAATTTTTCTTACCTTGTTTCACGTTTTCCTTTAATTTGTCTAAATATTGCCATTTGTTCAAAAATGAATATTGCCGGCACCTGCCGCACAAAATTAACGATCCTCCTCTGTATTTCCTGGTTGATATCCAGTTCTTTGATTCAAACTGTCCATTCGATTTACACCACACATTTGCTCGTCTATCCGGTCTAAACAAATTTATTTTTGTTTCATCTGTATATAAACCTTTTTCCCAGAATGAGATTAACTTTCTCCTATGTACTCGTCTGCGAATTCGACTCTTACTTTTTTATTTTTGTCGCTGATATACGGCTTCTTTCTAGCGATATCTCCATGCAATCCATTTTTTCGCAACACTCTTCTAATATTTTCGTGATGAACTTTCTTCCCCAAGTATTGTTCTACTTCGTTCGCTTTCTTTGTTGCCCTTTTTTTCAGATCCTTGTTTCTTTTAAAATCCATCGTTCGTCCAACTTCGATAAGAATTTTTTCCTTCGAATAAGTCCTGCGTTTGCTAGATATTCTTTTATGATCAGTTCATCTTTTTTAATACACTCTGAACTGTTGAGCGGCTCTTGGCTATAGTTTTAGCAACTTCCCTTTGCGATTTCCCCATTTTTCTGCAGATTCACTATTAAACGTAGAATATCACAACTGGTTTGTCTTTTTCTCGATTCCTTAACATAAATATTTTTCAAATATCTGCATACGCAGGAAACTATAACCGTATGAGAATACACTGTTGTAACTGATGTGAGACAAGGATGTTTTTTACAGGGAACTGCCTATTTTTGCAGCTGGCTGACTTTGAGCGGTTATACGGTACTTCCCTTGAATACGTGTTTTTTGTTAACTTAATATGAACCCAAATTGTATTTTCTCTTTATATATTTTTGTGTGTATGTACTGTGCAACAAAATTAGAAAATATAGTTTGTCGTCATTGGTTCTGTAATGAAAAATAGCAGAAAATATGCGTCTGCTACTAGGTCGACGATTTTCAATGTGACTAACTGTATAAACAGTTATTGTTGCGCATGGTTATTTATCGACTTATTTAGTAAAGCACGTGCGCGTAATTCGGAGCAAATGAATTGAAGATACCGAACGCACGTAAAAACGCTTCAACTCAACAGTTTGATAATACTGCGAAAAGGGTTTCAGGTGGTGTTTGCGACCAAATTTTATTACGTTGGAGCACATAATATGTATATAGAAAACAAATAAATAGTTTAACACATGGGTTTAAGAATACCAGAGAAAGACCATCTTCTGTTTGATTTAATCTTTATGTTCAGCACAAATAATACACCGTTTGTAAAAATTAGTACCGTTTCGTCAGTTTTGGAAAAAACAATCCTAATTACAAAAATCCTGCGTTCAAAGTGTTTTTCGACTACATCCTAAAATATCGTGGAAATACCTATTTAAAGACTGCAAAATACTTACCTTGAGCGCGCGATGTTTATGCGTGAAAACTACGAATTATTTAAAAATAAATAGACCTGCGGTATCAAAACAGGACAGCTATTTCCTCCACAGACAACTAAAACATTACCTTTTAAAAGTATAACGACTCAGGTTGTTCAAGTGTGCAATCACCGCACGAACTAAAACGTACCGTCAACCGGGGTGACTAAGTGCGGTCACCCGGTGTCATAGAATATCGTGGTAAATGCTATACAGGTTTAATGTTGACTAACTTTGATGTCAGCAGGGGAACCAGTATATGAGAAAGAAAGGAAAATTCTGGGAGTGGCCTGAGCCTCCGGATGTTCTTTGGTACAAAGAGCAACAAATTAAAAAGAAAATTGGGCCGCCGACTGAAATCACCAGCCACAAGTTTTAAGTAGACTAGTAATCCCCTTATTTTCCATTCTCTTAATTCCATTTTTTGAAATGCTCCTAAATTCTATACAGGGAAGTTTAAGATAGTTGTACATACGTAGTTCCTTTAAAGTCAGTTTCCTCTTACCTTGAGTTTGGGTCAATGTTTAGGACAGATTTTTTTAAAGAAAGAGTGTTCGCACCAACTCACGAGTTTGCTTGTTTCTTATTTTTTCATGGGATTCTTTTGGTAGCCTTTTACAGTTTTGTTATTAAAAATTTTATTAATGTTGACGTTTTACAAATTTATAATGACTGGTTTCAAAAATAATTTTTTTTTTATCAAATTTTTTAACAGTTTCCAATATCTTTTCAAAGAGACACCGTGTATGGTACTTAGTCGTCCCTACAAACGGGGTGAATTGTAGCCACCGAAAATAATTCCTTCCTCTCCTCTGTTGTAACTAAAATAACATTGATAAATGGATAGCAAAGACATAAGTCTATATTGTATTGAAAATTCAACCCTTCACTTTGTTACTCCGGTTGACGGACAATTTCAAGTCACAACTGAGTGCATATCTTCAGAAAATGCCGCTCTATTTTGTTGCTGATTTTTTCAAAATAAATTTTAATTTTACATGTTGACATTAATATTAATGAATATTGTAAATGATTGTTAGTTTGTCTTCTTATTTATGCAATGCGTCTTTATTGTTTATATTTATTCCATTTAGATACATTAAAATTGACTTGTTTAACGCTTTACTGTATTAGGCTCTCTCGCTCATAATGTGCATTCCACAACCGCTACAGCCAATTATTATACGACGGGGTACGTGGTTAGTTTTTAACATTAATTTTACAAATTTTCGGTAAAGAACCAGCTACTACCAAATTATATTTTCTTAAATTATTGCTTCCTGATTTACTGTAAAAGATTTATGTCTGGTAATTTAATTTGTTTGGAATTGGCAGCGCTATATTCTAATTTAATTAGTTTGTGAAATTCAAAATTTCACGGTTTCTGGTAGGATTTGAACATCGAACTCGTTATCGTTAGACCGGCCCGTTCTCCAATTACATTTTTAATTTCACAAACTAACTGAATTAAAATTTAGCGCTGGTAGTAATAAGGAAATTACATTATCGTTTAAAAACTGACGGAAGTTACTTTAAAAAGCAACAATTACATACGAAGCCTGCCTTTCTTCAAGAATAGAGTGCGAAATGTAATTTAAATTGCAACTGGTAAATTCTTTATCATAAGAATAGTTCCTCTAAACTTTTTTGCAAATTTTATCAGAATACTTGGCTATTGTGTTACAGTGATACCATATACACATTTTTACGCTGTAAATGAATGGCGTGATGCTTTGGTTCATTTCTAAAAAAAATATATATCAAACTCTATACGGGGTAAACAAGAAAAAACGTTTTTAGCACTTAGCTCACACTGGCACTGCTTTCAACATTTCATTTCACACCGTCCTTCTTCGAAGCTTGTGGTTATACGGTATACATAAATTTTTCAGTCATCATGCATAATTGATAAAGCGGTGATGTTTTCCGTCCAGTTATAAGTGGTATTACATCCTCCACAAACCAGCCTTTCAGGTATTATGAGGGCTTTCGGATTAAAAGATATCTAAAACTGCAAAAAGCTGTCTAACGGTTTTAAAGAGATAAAATTTGTCAGTAATTTGTATAAACATTTGGAGGTCGAAGCTATCTATCCCAAACAAATTTGCAATTTTCATATATGATAGTATATTGTGAAAAGGATTCCTGTATATTTAGGATGAGTTATTTGTGTACATTATAGGGGAAACACAGGCAGATAGCGAGCGCTCTTATAAATTTAAGCGTTACTAAATAAACGGTACGTATTCACAAATAGGTTGAAAATTAATATCGAAACATATTTTAGTAACTACATTTACGGAGATATGTAAATTAGAATTACACCCAAACAACATGTTTGGAATTGACATGCAGAAATGATGCCTATATCAATATCCATTTAAACCAGGGAAATATTGATATTTCAATTAAATCATATGAAACGTCAGCTGAGGAGCAGGATTTGCATTTTCCCCAAAATTGGAATATTTGAGATAAATATGGGGTGTTGTTCTTGAAACTTAAGCACATCTGCCAACATTACTATGAACATTTTACACGCATGTACTTCTATGTATAATCTCCAGTAATGGTTGACATAGACTTTCAAAACGCGGTTAATGCATGCGCTATGTATTAAATGCGTTTTGAGATATTTGGGCGAATGTCATTCAAGTTTTGACCCTGGTTATAAGTTGCTACTGATTCGTACAAATGGAATAGATAACATTGGAGGAACCATTTTAATCTTATTTTAAAATTCCTTTAGGCATAATGATTCAAATTTGAATAATTACACATATACCTTCAAGTCCGAATTCTGTAATAATCTTTTACTACAAGAATGACAAATTTTTTGGCTGAAATTAAACATATTCAGATAATTGTACCATGTAAAATGAAACAAGATAGCAAAATATTTCATTCTTGAAATTAGTAAAGGAAAACTTGGAAATTAGAAAAGAAGCAAAAAGAAAACGTTTGTCAAAAGATGTTTTTATTTGTCTTTGGAGTCAGTCAAGAGTCAGCCCAAAATATTGTCAAAAACATGAAATTTGGTGCTGACATTTTGAAAAATCGAGGTAGTAACTACCACTCATATAAAACTTCTGATCACAATAAACGCTAGAAATTTGTGCTATGTGTACTTGACTTGATTATGATATCAATAACGTCAATATGGCACTAAAAGTGCTGCAATTAACAACCTTTCATTTTGCAAACTCATCAGAAATATTGATACAGAATTTGGTGCTAGTACTAGTACCGTGTTGCGGACCAAAAATGAAATTATCCCATCTGGAATAATCATTAGGAAGCAAAGTTCAGAACCGAAAAGTGCTTCTATGGCAGAGCAAGATGCGGAGTTGGTAATTTTTTATGCAAAAATCCTTTCAAAAATTCCATAACGGCTAAAGAGCGTACAGATTTTGCAACATCTGCAGTAATCGCTCAACGAAGAATAGCAGAATCAGAACTAATAAATCGTAGTGCAACCAACAGTCATTCTCACAGAAGAAAACAAATTCTCCAGGGAATATTTCCGTCGCCCAGAAAATTTTTGTGATAATGTGGTCTTTTCGGACGAAAAGAGATTTCAATTGTCCAATAATGCTAAACTGCAAGTATATCGTCCTAAAATGAAAACGTTATGACTCACAGTTTACAAGAAACACTAAAAACTCTGGTAGATTTTCGGTAAATTCTTGGGGGTAGATGAGCATTAGAGGTTTATATATATGTTTTGCGGTATCAACATTGCAATCTCTAAGATTTCGTTGTGCGTGAAAATTCATACCTATCTGTTGACCAAGCATTTGAAAAAAAATAGACTGATAAAAGCAAGCTTTAACGAAGCTTTCACGTCTAAAAAAAATTGTTGAAACCGGCGAAGACAAGAAAAAATGGAACAGATCCAGAATTGGCATATCTGGCTACAATCTTTTCTGAAAATATTGAGGATTTGCCTGGTGAAAGGACGAAAACAGTGAAGATGAATATGATTTTGAGGAAATGGTGCTTCAGTTTCAAGAAGTTGACGGTGGGATGAAATTATAAGTTCTCTGTCTTGAGATTAGGCATTTTTCATTAATAAATGTCATTTTATAAAGAATATATAATCTTCCTGAAACTTCTCTTCTTTTCTATTATCAAAGAACATTAGGTATCTGACCTTTCTAAACAAAGAGAATTTTGTGGAGCTGCAACTGGACCCCTACATTGAATTCTTCAAGTTCGCCGGGGGGCTATACTAATTCTGCCACATCGAAGCTGAATTGGAGAAACTTTTGGAAATGATTCCTGAAGAGGAGAATGAAACTGAGGAAGGGATGAAGGATGACCCCTTCTCGTGAGGGCTATTTTCATAAGCATACTAAGTCTTATTGGTTCAAACTTCTTGTTTACGTCTCCATTAACAGTGTTCGTCTTCTGCTTCCTTTGTTTTGACGTTCTTCATCAGGCATTTCTGAAAACAACGAGTTGGCGTAATACAAAAAACTGGAATCATTCATATCCTCGTGGAATAATTCGCTAACAACAACTTCCATTTTCTTTGGGACCTCGAAAGTGTAGTAGTTCGGTCTTTTAACGTTTTAATTTTCGCTGAAGACCAGCTTTGGAATTACTGTATTGACAAAACGCAGTTTAGGTGGTGGGTGAATTCTTAAATTATTATTAAAGATAGCAGTAACGTTTAAAGTAAAGATTAACATTTAAAAATGACAGTGACGTTTATCATGAGAGATTGCGAAAGAATGATGAGTAACATTCACGATAAGTGTCACTATTATCCTCAATTGTCGAAAAGGCCAGAGTAACGTTTGAAGATGAAGGTAACGTTTGAAGATGAAGGTAACGTTCAAAGATAACAGTAACGTTCAAAGTTAACAGTAACCTTTAAGGATGGCAATGACGTTTATCGTGAAAAATGTCAAAAAAACGACAACTTTTAGTAATTATCGTTCAATTACACATTTGGGAATACCCCTGCACACAAAAGCTCTACGCGTCAGTGAGTATTACCTAACCGTCACCTTCAAACTGCCAAAATTCAAAGAAAGTAAATATGGCATGAGCATTTTTAATAAATCTCTCCTTATTAATTTTAATACAAATATTAAGGCGAGAAAACTACTTAAATTTAAAATACATACACTTACAAGATTGT
This sequence comes from Trypoxylus dichotomus, assembly GCA_023509865.1. Lineage (NCBI taxonomy): Eukaryota > Metazoa > Arthropoda > Insecta > Coleoptera > Scarabaeidae > Trypoxylus > Trypoxylus dichotomus. Next base: position 36,061,683 of record CM042074.1, on the reverse strand, counting down.
GACAATATTAAATTAGAGCATTTAATTTATTATTGTAATCTGTTATTTAGAATACAGATTTTAAAATAGAGATTATATGTTACATTGGTGATGTGAATAGGTTTTATTCTAGCTTGGTATAAAATATGTAAGTGGCACAGGTCACCAAAATGGAAACATGGTTTTCTTCTTCACTTTGTAGTTCATACAATATGTGAAATTTTATAGAAGATTTAGGGATATTCTTGTCATTAAGTCGCATATTAGCGTTTGCGCTAACGCCTTTCGAAATATATAGTTGAATCTAGCTTGCGTGAAATATATTTATCTTGAAATTCTGATTTTCAAGAATGTATTCACTTTTACGCTATTATTGCTGTATTTATTGTCATGTCATAGTGTAACTATAGCACACTGCAAATAAAATACCAAAGGCGTATATTATTACATTCGATATTATACTTTGCTATTATTATACAATTTTAATAACCAACTTTTATGCTGAGGGCGCTGTCAATTTACAATTTAAATTCGAGGTTGGTTTTTCATTGTGTCAATTTCTCCGATGTAATATGATATACGATATTATATTACATATGCGCAGTTCTTAGCGCTCTCTGCTGTATTCTTCACGTGAGTGGACTACAGCTTATAAACATCATTAGAGTCAGTTGGAATAAAATATTTCAAATAAGTATTAAAGATTTCGTAGAAACAAAGACAATGTCTAAATACGCCTATTATTTCTTTAACGGTTCTGAGCGTACCGAAAATGAGAAATTTATTTGATGGCATTAATTCAATTAAATATGCTTGATATAAATAACTGTATATTAATGCGTTCATAATGAGGTAAGCGCTCTTTTGTTCTATATTCTATAAGAGGAAGTCCCTTAAATTGGTACTTGTGGCGCTTAGTAACACGTAGTATTTCAGAGAGTACGGAATCTTATGCTCCAAGGTAATGAACAAGAATTAAATTTTCCATAACCTTGGCGTGAACTCTTTTGAAATGGATGAATGTGTAGGAGGATATAAGAGGGACTATCTATAGTCCCGTATAAAATATATATGTAATTGTAATATTCAAAACAATATTATCTAACGCTCTTGAAAACGATATTACCTTACCGCTGAGAAGCTATTCCAGCATTTACTGATGTTTACATATTATGCGTTCATAATACGTATTTTATTATTTCTTATTTATTACACTTTTTTCAGCAGGGGTGAAGTTACATATAAAAATCTAGTGATCTGGACTGACAACTGCGTCGGCCGATACAAAAACAGGATCGGTAGATTAATGAAGTGTATGCAGAAAACAATAAGACCGCTGGCATGGTAAAAAAATAGGTTAGAACATCTAAAGATGGCAGTACAAACGTGCACAGTGAAAAATGAAGCAAGCGACTGTTCGTTGTTAATGATAACCTGGTGCAGAAAATTGATGGACCTAATTTCATAATCATTAAACGAGTTGCCCCAAATTTCAAGAAGTATTTTAAATGAAGTTGTGACAGAACGCTTACAGTATCTAAAATTGTACTTATGCTGACTTAGTTGCATAAAGGTAATCAGCCAGTGCTTTGACTTCCTTCGAGTGGTACTAGTCTATATTTATGTCTAAGGGGATAATTTTTGATGTCAAGTTGTCACTGGTGTTTTGCTTGTATATTTTTTGGCTTGGGGTAACACAGCCAGTGTTGATAAATATTGTGAGACCTTCAATAAACTGCATCGTGCAATACAACATAATGGGCATGCTTAGTACAGGAATAATTTTGCTTGACGACAATGCTTATCGGCACATGGCTTGTCAAACCCAAGATTCAATCGGTTCACATGGCTGGAAACAGCTTGATAACCGTTCATATAGATCTGATCTAGCAACCAGTGATTATTTTTTCTTACACTTAAAGAAGCACTTTGCCGATTAGCGCAAAAAGACGGCGTTACAACAGCCGTGCAGGACTAGTTGGCAAATCAGGTAACAGACTTTTATGAGGAAGCTGATCGCATGATACAACAAATACCTTATAATATAAATGGAAATTATGGAATTATGTTAAAACATGAATTATGGTCTAGGCCTTCGTGTAAAAAATAAAGATACTAGAAAATTTGCCCTCATTTTTTAATATCAAAATGGCACTTAAATACGTCTTCTACATGTATGTGCAGTATGGTAATTGTTTAGAGGTATTGCATAGAACATTTTTACACCACTTTGGCTGATGCAAATAATTTAATAGAAAGTTTTCCTACGCTTTCAGCGTAAATTGCAGATACGTTAAAAATCATTCATTCAAGGCACATCCCCCACAATAAGAGGAAATCGTGTTGCACTAAATTTCGAAGGCGCATTGAGAGATGTTGATCCATTTAAAACAGTCTAGTTAGTGGCAATATTTTATGCAAGAGATATACTTGAGACAAGTTAGTCTCGTGTTACTGATCAATTCAATTTTCGGATAGTTTCGGATGGGACATTTGACAAGAGCATCTTGTATACCAGCGCATATGTTATATCCATGAAACCAATTTTTGCAGTTCTATTGTATATCAAAGTAACTGTTATCGTTGATTCTAATGCAACGTGTTTTGTAAGGAAAAAGATTATCATTTGTATATTGAGTTCCTATGTGAATAGATTTTTATACAACACGGATCAAAATTACCATTGTTCGAAATATTTATAATTTACATAATTTAATCTTCATCTGACCCCGAAGAAAACCTCTGTCCAATTTAGCGAATTTATTATTCTTTATTTTATTTAGAAAGATGTATGACTTGCGAAACTACCAACATAATTATGCGCCCATTAAAATATGAATTAACAAAAAAAAAAAGCGGTTAACATGAAGAAATAAAAAGAAAACGAGAAGAGAACCATTAATTACAGTCTGCAGCAGCGATCAATCATTTACGCGATATAATGCGTGGCAGAAATAAATGGATGTAGATTAGAATGGACGTCCCAGAATGTTGTATTGCGAGTTGTCCAGTTGCCGTACCTGTTAAAGGAAATAATTCGCCCTCGTACAGCCATTGTATAGCACGTACAATTTCTATTACTTTAACCACGCGACAACCACTTTTAATTCAAAAGCGAGCAATATATTATACGCCTGCACTGCAACAAGTTTATAAATCATTTCCTATTGCGTTTTCCTCTCCTCTTTAAAGGAATTTCTTGTTGACATAAATTTGTTCAGTTAACGTGAAGGGAATAAAGAAAATGCCAATCAAAATAAAATATTTAATCTTGGGTGGGAAAAATTGGAAATGTCTCTCCTCCTTTTTCTAACTAACAATTATTTAACCTAATAATAAGAAAAATAACGTGCCTACCAAATGTCATCCTCTTGTTTCAAAGTATTATACTTTTAAATGTTATGAGATAGAGGACTGTATAAATAGGACAGATAAGGTGAATAATAAAAAGGTTAGTACAAGCAAAACGTAATAAAAAATGAAATAAAAAATCGTAAAAAAAGATATGATGTAGGTATGTTATAATAGAAAATAAAAACAGAAACACCAACGCAATAAATGGAAAAGGTGTAATGTTCTCTCAAAAAGCTTTTATTGATAACACCGTCCAACAAAATAAATTTTTTTGTCGTGGTCGTAAAATAAGAACTGATTTAAAGTATTTCTTATGTGAGGGTTCCAAAAATAACTGGCATTTCTTCCTAGTAGCTGTAGTTTTTGAGATACACCACGGTGAAATTTATTACTCATGCGGATAAATAACAAAATCAAAATAATTAACTAAATATCTAGGAGACCTAAATTTTTACTCTATTTTTACCTGAAATTAGAATTACAATATATAATATAATTCTCTATAATTCTCAGTATTCCCCATTACTGGAAAAGTCTACCTGTCTAACCCAACTCAACCCAACCCTACTCCACTACTTCTTTTACCTCTAACATAGGGTTCCCTGTATCTCTGTCTGCATCCTACAGTTCAGTTTAGTATTGTGCTTTCGTGTGATAACTGTGTCAGTGTGTACTAAATATTTGCTTTAAATTGTTGCATGAATATTAAAAATTCGTATGACAACAATGGCTTCTACAGGCAGAGGGAATTATGTGAACCATCCAGATACTTTTTGTTACATTTGTGGTGAATACATTTTTAAGGAAAGGGGTAAACCCATATTTCCCTTTATAAAAAGACCAGGTTAAATCTTGGGCACCACATTTTGTATGCAAAACATGCGTAGGACATTTGCAATAGTGGACAAACGGAAAGAGAAAGAGTTTAAAATTTAGAGTACTTATGATATGGAAGGAGCCTAAAAACCGTCATGATGCCTGCTATTTTTGTTCTGTCAACGTTGAAGGCTTTAATCGCAATAATCCGCATAAATGGGTATACCCTAACATGGAGTCAGGAAGGAGACCTCAAGTTAGTGTTTTGTAATGATATAAGAGGTCCCTTGAAGAAAGTGGCGTTGAATGAATAACGCCAACTGAATGGCGTCTTTTTATAGACAGAATGTGTACTTTTACACAATGGTAATAAACATGTTTCCATACCTATTGCACATTCCACCACTATGAAAGAGGAATACGAGACAATATCATTGGTCCTGAAAAATATCAAGTATGAAGAGCATCAGTGGGTGATATATGTTGATCTAAAAATGGTAAACTTTCTTCTCGGTGAACAAAAGCATCCTTGTTTTTATGCCTTTGGGACAGCAGACTTAAAACCCAGCACTGGATTACCAGAAACTGGCCTTTAGGAAATGTTTTAGCTTAAGGAGAGCACAACGTTCTTAACGAGCCGCTTTTCACAGAAACGAAATCATCTTTCCATTATGTAGGAAAGGTACCAGATGAGATACACATATGGTGGCCGATTACTGCTGGAATCTTCAGCGAGACTGTTCCCGTCAAATCTCACGCAAGAAAATCTTAATAAAAGAAAATTTTTAACTGATGATTGAAAGTTGTCTATGCATATTTTTCTCTTAAATAAATACCTCCTACCCATTTTTTGGTGTTTTTGGTTAACAGTTATCAAATAGTAGTATTTAAAAAGCTACATACATAACAAAACACTGTATCTAATTTTGGCGAATTTTTCCTAAATAGGGCAGAAAGAGTAAATTTCGAAAATTAGAACAAATCTGACAGCATTTTTGGATTAGGCGCCCCAAAATATCTTAATTACACTTAAGAAATCCGAGGCATCAGAATGTGTGTTGGCCAGTATAATAGTAACATTTTCACTGAACGAAAAAAAAAATGAATATTCTTATTTAAATGGAATAACTCAAAATCTTCACGCGTATATATTTATTTATTTATATATATTTATTGTAGTCGCTGCTTGTCTTTTGAGGAGTAATAGCGCCGGCAAGATTTTGAAGAAATATGTATTCCTAAGAGCTGAATCGCAAAATTCTGAGTATTGATGAATTTGCAATATTTTTACTCAGCTAAGGTTAAGAACCATCAAAATAATTAACGTTTCATTTTGAATGAAATACAGTCGCTGGTCATTCAATTAGAACCATTTCAAATAACGCTGGCTAACAAATTTTAACTCTTAGTTTTGCCATGAAGTGATCTATAGTATAGTCAATAGAAAACACAAAAATATTTATTTTCATAAAAATGTTGAGATTTTAGCGATAAGATTCTTTTTATCTAGCACACTCTAATAATTATTTGGAATTCTTACAATCAAAAATATGACGAAACACTACGTTGTCTCTTTTAAACAAACATAACAAAATTATTTTTACTCTGGAAATTTTTCTTCATCATTCACTAAATATCTTGGTATGTCACTTATGTCTAACGTGGCCTATAATTTCAAAACTAAAGTTTAAGGATGGAGAATGTGGAATTTAAGGAAACTATTGTAATCGCCAGTGTGAAATGCTTAAATCATATGTATTGCTAAAGTTTCGTAATTTTCTACTTTTCTCTTTCCCCAACACTGGTAAAAATTTGTATCATGGACACCTACGCAGCTTTCTTCCGCGCAATTAATTTGGTTTCAAATGTTCTATCACTTGCTATTTCTCATATATGAAATCCAACAAAACTACCCTTCCTTTATTTTCCTTCCATTATTTTGGAAATCTTCCTTGAAATGGTATTGCGATCTTTTCTTTATCTTATAAAGGCTGATATCGTACGTTGCCTTTTCCTAGTGTGAAGTCCTTTCGCAGTGGTCACCTCTTCTTAATGTAAACCCAAAGACGTACAAAGCAGCAGCATTTGGTGCAACTTAATTACATACACAAAATATGTGCAATAATAAAACCCACACAAATATTCCAGGACTAGTCTTCGTACTTTATCTCCTTTAAACGTTTCTATTATGTTACAAACAAATGAATTAAGGGTGATGTTGCACTGCGACCTATTGGTCTATTTTGTCCCTTATATGAGGCATAAGCTGCTAGAGTTTGCCTGCACTCCAGTCCCCATCCAGTCTAAGAGGTTTAACAAACTGAAGTAGCTGTGATGGTTTCAGAGAAGTAATTACCCTTCGTCTGTAACATCTTTGCCAAGATGGTTGGCGCGGGTCTTTATGATAGCGATGTAGTTAGATGTGAGGTGTTCCGCACTTTCTGCCTCCGCCCCAGAAAATCTGCACTTGCTATTCTGTTTCAGACCTATCTACATAACAATTTAGTTTTACTTATCATCGCTGTCGTTACGCGTTATATAAAGGACATAACGACGTACAAGAAAACAAGAAATTGTGCTCTCCTAGAAACGGAAATATATTCTAGGCGTTACTTGAACTGAAATTTGAATGATATTGGTAGATTGACAATTGCATCGTTTTGTATACAGCTATCTTTATATAAAAATAAGATCATACTGGTAAAATCACACAAGAACTACTACGTATTATTTAGTAACTTTAGTAACACAGGTAATATCGTTAAATTTATTCCTCCGTTAATGTAAACGTAGACTTCCGCGAATGCTTTCTGAAAGTACTCGGTTTTCGGGTTAAAATCGGCTTAAAAACTCGTCAGTATTCGGACGCTTTGTTCTTGATCGCAGCGATAAGAGCGGAACGTCGGCATACTAGCTAACCTTCAACCCTGTTTGTACCAGAAAATCGAGTACATTTGTTTCTCCATTATCTATCAGAAGACATAAAATATGCAGGGTATTTTATTTAAAATAAGAGACTTGGCATTACTTCCGGACAACATCGAGAATAGAATTAAACTGGCAACAGTATTAGAAATTAGTTGGGAAAAGATAAAAGTCGACTTATTTTACCAATAACACCAGCTATTATCCTTCAGAAGTTGTAGTTTAGAAAATTCTTACCCTAAAAAAATTAGTTAGTGGAAAAATACTTATCGCTGTATTTTACGCTGGCAGATAAAAATGTTTACAGTTACTCTACGGTAAAAATTACCTTCAAATTTTACTGTTATATTTACCATATGACGTAACCGCAAATATGTACATTGTCTTAAGTGTGGCAGATGCCGCACTACATTATTTTTCCAGCGTAATCCATTTCTACTTTAAAGAAACACCTCGCTTATTTTGGCTTAATTTTAAACTAAAAGGAAATTTTATATCGGTGAGTATAGTGACGTTAGCACTTTTAATTAGATCAAGGAGATAGCAAGTTTGCTTGATAAATAATATAAAGCCAGGATACCACTTTATTCTTTGCAACTAAAACACAACCTGTATCGATCTTTATACGAGTGTTGTTTTTTATGATACATAAACATTTTCAACAGATTTATTTTTTGAATATACATATAATTATGTGCTTACGTTGGTTGTAAAATTTTCGTGGTTGTAATCTGTTGTTTTAGATTTTTGGCTGTTGCGGACCAGTATCAGACGCGGGATATTGGTCCGTGTTGTAATGTAGTGGTGTTCGAGGACGTTTCGTTGAAAGCCTCTTCATCTTCTTCTGGAGATTGTCAATCAACTAACAAGAAGATGAAGAAGTTTTCACAAAAACGTCGACAATTAACGCCGAATTACAATGCGAACTAGCAACAAATTACCTATTGTCTACATAACGAACATGCCGATTATCGATATCTACTGTAACGAACGAGATCTTTGGCATCCTCCTTATAGAACTCTGTCTCCTTATATTGATAGTAAGTTATTCGCGGTGGTTTTCACTTCATCGTCCGTGTCGAAGCGTCAGTCGCTCAGGAAGGTCTCCTGCTTTCATGAATAGTGGTATCAACTGCTCGGCATCAGATCGTCGTTGATTGCAGGAAGATAATTCTGACTTTCATTGAATAATCTCAGCCATTTTCCCATTTTAGTCTCATTCATTCTCAATGCGTATTTCACACATCTAGCGAGGAATATTCGTAGTTTTCTTGTTACGAAACATTATAAACCCTTTTCGAAGAACTTTAAAAATATTTAAACTATATGTTTTAAATACCACATATTTTTAAGCTTAGAAGAATTGCAACGGTATTATAAATAAAAGTTAGATTTTCATATTAAATAAATACTGAATGTTAGAACATTTACTGAGAGTGACCAAAATGTAATAACACCAATTGTAATCCCTAATACTTAAATTTCCTTCTATCAATAAAACGTGAAATAAAACCTGACATATTGGAATTTGAACTTGGAACCTCTATGTAGGTTTCGTTGAAAATAATACTATTGGAGCAACAGTACAATATTTTGACAATAGGATTACAGGATATTAGTACATGACGGTTAAATAAACTTTAGGTCAGGATAACGAATTTGTGTATATAATAACACAGATTTTTATTTTTTTTTGAAAATTTCAATAATTACTAGCATCATTTAAAAGCTCCTTTGGTCTGTTCACGTTCAATATGCAATGGACGTCCAATAACTATCGAGACAAACAGCAATACAAAAAAAAGTACTAAATATCATGAAATATAATTTCCTGAGGGTTGACAACTTTCACGACAAATTCAATCTGTTGCTTGAAGCAAGTAAAAACAAACATAGCCTCCTTTGATCATTTCAAAATGCCAGCTCCTCTCTAGACATGTATGCTAAAAGAGCAATGTTCAGTGACAAGATTTTTGTTATCTGAGGCTGTGAAACCTGCTGAAATTTGCTGTAAGAAATATTTAAGTGGAAATGTGTATAACTGGATTGAACAATTTAAATTGGATAGAATCAGCTTTACTAATATTAATCGTCCATTATGATTGGTTGAAGCCCCGACTAACGCGTTGCAGGATCACATCAATGATCTTATTCGCAATGACAAAGTATAAAAATTGCGCCAGTTGCTAATTTGTGTAAAATTAACTTCGGAATCACGCATTCGATCTTTCGGAACAAGGTAAGGTATCACAAAACGTGTGCGGCATGGATACCAAGACAGTTGACTATAATTCATCAGTCGTACTCATACTTGCTTTGAACTTAAACAATTTGTAATAGAAGGTAATATTTAACATGAATAAAAACGGTAAAGTCTTGAGTGGAAACACCTGGATTCGCATTCGATGAAACAATTTAAAAATTCACGTGTCTATCGAAAAAGTGATGTTGACGGTCTGAAAGACAGTTTTATCTGACTATTTATAAGAACAATATACAGTGAACAGCAAGTATTACTCCAACATGCATTAACATAATATAAAACCTGTAAGAAGGAGAAAACTTGTAGTCCACGCCTTCTGCCAGTCAATTTTTATGTGGTCGACCTACTTAAAGAGTTTCTACGCGGCACTATGTCTCGAAGGTACCGAAGCGGTCAAGAAACCTGTACACAAAGGGCTCCGTCAATAACGTCATAATAACATAAAATTACTACTTTCATGCATTTTACCAACGTTTTAAATTCCTGAAAAATATCAATTAAGGTAGGATTTGAAGCTACAGCCTCTGCATTATCGGCGCAACGTGTTACCAATTGCACCACGAGACTGAATGTCAGTTGCTTCAAGTTGCTTTTAATGCATAGACGTCACAATGTTTGTAGATAATATATATTTATATAATATTATTAAAGGCAAGTATCTTCACTCATATTTTTCCAGGAATTGAAGACGTTGGTAAAATGTAAGGAAATCGTAATTTCGAGAGTTTCATATTAATATTAATAGCAATTTAATTAATAGGAACTTGCCTTTAATAATACTGTGTCTGCTGAGATATTACGATATATCTACAGACATTATGACATTTAGGTATCAAAAGCTATTTGACTTCACATTCAGCCTCGTAGTGCAGTTGGTAGCACGTTGCACCGGTAACGTAGAGGTTGTGGGTTCAAATCCTACCTTGAGTGAATTTTTTTCAAGAATTTAAATCATTGGTAAAATGCAAGGAAATCGTAATTTTATCATGAATTATAATAGTCAAGTTTTTACGCCTCGTCTAACTATTAAGAATACTACTTAATAATAATTCATACTTTAAAACGCCCTAGAACAGTGCATATATAGATTTGGTGCGTCTCGATACTGTTTGTTCACGCAGAATTGCGCCATAGTTATCAAAGGCTTTAGAAAGTAACTTAAGAAGTCGCAAACATCGTAGAAAATATTGATTCTCCTTCGCTAAGCCATCACGTATAATCTTTCTAATACAAAAACATGACCTTTCAAAATGATAAATTAGACAATACGCTGAACTGACCACTCGTAAAAAGAACAATACATTTCTTTTCTTGGTGAACATTAATGCCTCTCTTACTACGAACTTAATAGGAGGTCAAACGTATATATATACTCTCTACTAGATTTACAACAGCGACATTTCAAATGCGAGAAACCAACCAGCAATAGGCAAGTAAAGCAAGATTAAGGAGATCCATTTCCTCAATTCGCTGTTTGTTTTTAAAATAATGAAGTGATACGCTCACAAGCAGTTTATTGTTCAACGGGAAGTGTGCAATTTGCAAAGCTGAAAGTACTAAATAAAAGCAACATAACCTCGACACTGTGAATAATAGAACCTAAGTGTTGGTATCGGTGTAGTTGTTCTCGAAATAAATGTCTGTGTATTAAAACAATTAAGACACTTAAGTTAGTTGTTAGGTTTTAGAGGTAATAATTTACAACATACAAGCAATGCCACTTCCAAAGTATTTAGTTAATTCTTGGATAAAAACCTTAAGGATTTGTTAGATGTAATTAGCAATTTTCATAATATATTCAACATTTCTTACGTTAAAACTATAAACTTAACTCTTTAAAAATAGATTGTCTAATACGAAAGAACAACAATTGGTTAATAATGAAGAACAAGAATTACGATAAATAGCAGTATGTGTTCTTATGGGACGAGATCCTGACAAGTAATCATTCTATATAAAAGGTACAAATATTCTTTTTTATACGCTCAACAAGACTAATGAAATATTTCCACAAGACAATTTAGAAGGCAGTGTTTTTGTGAAAGGTTAACGAATTTGGAGAACGACAATGGTCATTCTATTGAAAATATTGTTCAGGAAAGATTCAAATTTCTTTTTATATCGTAAATAAAATCCTTCAGTTGCAGTGTTTGGGCAGACATGCGACGCGCAAGCTCGATACACCCAGAAACTTAATGTCTGGATTGGTATCCTGCGTAATAACAATAATAATAATCCTTTATTGTTCAACAGCCCAAGGGCCAATTGCAGGACAAATTAATTAAGTTCTTATTTAAAATTCAAAGAAGAATTCAATTTGTTTTGCCTACAATAATATTTGCAATAAAAAAGACAACATAGAAAATATGCTGAAAATATATAATTTAGCAGTACAAAGAAACAAGGAAAAGAAGGGGACGCACAAAAATGGTTCCAGATCCCGTTTATCTACGTTTCTTATCATGTGGCTAATTGCGAAATGTTGATATTAGCTCTAGATACTTGAAACATATTATAGAAACGAGTATGACGAGTACGCGCTGTGAATTTTACTTGCGCTAGAAGAGTTGGTGAGTCGACATTATTTTTTCGGATCTTGCAAAGAAACTCCACACTGCTACGCTCACGGCGGTCAGCAAGGGATAGAAAATTATACTCCACAAGTAAGCTATAATATTCGATGCCTCTGTCAGGGTGCACGTTATCCATTCGAAAGGAGAAAACTTCCTTTAAACACGTTCGATTATAAGCTTTTGGTATAAATAGCGGGGATACCAAATAATGGAGACGTATTCAAGCTTAGAACGGACGTATGCATAATATAAGCGCTTCATTACACCTAAATCTGAGAAATAATACACAAAGTAAGAAGCTGTCCAAGATATAAACCTCGAGGAACACTCTTTGTTGAAGAAAATGGCCTAGAGGAATAAACGTTGTAGTAGATATAACAGTAAGGTAAGACTTAACCAACAACAGGAAACCTACACCGAAACCAAATCTATCTATTTTTTGTACTAGCATGGCGTGGTTAATGCATTCGAACGCTGTAGAAAAATCTATGTAAATAACGTCCACCCGATTTCGGTTATCAAGGGCTTTAGTGAGGTATTGGCCAATGCGTGCTAAATTTGTGATCATTGACTTGCCTGCAACAAAACCATGCTGATGCTCAGATATGAAATGAGTTATATACGTGTATATCTCCTTGTAAAGTAAATGTTCAAACACTTTAGGTAAATTGGGCAGTATACTTATAGGCCCTAAAAGCTTTTATAAATTGCATTTACACATTTCCAACAAGATGGAGCTCCTCCTCACTATATCACCAGTACGGTAGTGGTTAGACAATGTATTTTGAAATGAATGGATAGGATGTAGATGCCCTATACAATGGCCAGCGAAATCACCTCATTTGACGCCACTAGACCTTTTTCTATGGGGTTATTTAAAGTCTGTTGTATTTACCCCTCAACCTTAAAATTTGGAAGAACTTCGTTAGAGGATTACTGTAACCTGTCAAGGAATTGAAATAGATGCCTTTAAAGATATACGCCGTGGTTTTGAACAACGGTTATGCAATTGCTTAGTGAACAATGGATAATATTTTAAACAATTGTTGGATTTACATTTTTTGCAAGAAATATTTGAATTGTTAAATAACCTCGAACACAAAAATAATAATAATTTTAAGTAGTTAATGTCTGCTTGAGTAATAGATATTTAAGGCTAAAACAACAAAAAAAACAAAAATCAAAAATTGATCAATTAAAATAAATGCCAGAATATACTGCTTCAAAAGACCATTAAAGTGAGGTATTACCCGATACTCCTTTCTATTTAAAATTTTCATAAATTTCCGGTTTTCCGGAAATTTAGGGTAGGAAACTTTGAAATCAACACAATGTATATATGCATATGCGATATGTTGAATTTCTACTGTACTTCAAGTAAAATTATTAATATTCACAATAATTTTGTTTCGTATACTTTCTTCGTCGCCTTCTTTTAAACTTGCTACAATTTTCGGTCATTAAAGAGATTTTAGTCACTACTCGAATATTTATTATTTTTTAAAGATGATAGAGAGCAGATACAATATAACAACAATAAAACAAGTCTCACACAGAATCTGACGGCAGGAGAAAGGAGCAGTCCGTTGTTATCGCGTTATATTTCCAAATTAGCCACGTAGGTTGTTTATTCACAGGCGTCAATACGCTTTAGGTGCAAATAAACTTTCTCAACGTGAATACCAGGAAACTTCTCTATTATCCAAATAGTGTTATACTTTACCTTTAATTGAACGTAATTACTAATACATAATAACCTATCTCGTCTATTAACGCAAAAGATCTGTATGACACCGAAGAAATACCACATCTACTGTATTTTTCTGTATTTTAACTTATATTAACAGTTAAAAAAAACATTGTAAAATTAACAGATATCTATTTCTGAATATATTATATGTACACGTTTAAAATTACAGCTGAAATTGAATTAGGTATTTCTTTAGATATACACGATATATTGTATTTGTATAGATAAAGAATGGGAAAAGAGGATGAAAGGGGAAGCTTGCGCACTAATTTCAATTTCCCACGCTATCTTCATATTCTTCCTATGTTATAACGAAATACAAAGTAAATGCTGAATAAATAAACTTTGTAAGAACTAAAACTTCCACGCAGTTTATAAAGAATATCAATTATTAACGTTAACAATCTACAAAATTTCTTACATTGTTGTATTGTTTACTGTTGAATTGAGCACCGTTTCTATAATTTTAGCGAAACATATATGAAGTACTTGACTAACTGTTTACTAGTTTTCTTAAAATATACTTCGTTGCTGCAAAACCGCAATTCATAATAAATTAATTATCAAAAACGTACAGTACGTAGTGTATTTATCGTCTATTCTTTTATAGTAAAACAAAAAAGCAAACGGAAACGTAATAAATTTAAGGACAATGTAGAATTTGAAATTTAGAATCGTGACAATTCCGCAGAAGGAATCAATCTTTGGAAATATACGAAACTCTAAATCTCCATATTTTACCTTCGAAACTTCGTTTCGTCGAAGTTTTGGATAGACAAATTAGTGCAATAAATTTTCGCACGTAATCTTAAAGCTCCGCGCATGTGTGTAATCAGCAATTACCATGCCTCGATTTATTCTATTGACGGACCTAAAATTCGTATGTGTAGTTTATTTTAAGGTGTGTTATGTGTAGGTTTTTTATTCGCTTAGCAGATATGTGTTCAGATTGCATAAACTATGTTAACGATAAGGTTTATATACAGAATGTTCATAGCGGTAAGCAAACAATATTGTAGGGTATCAATTATTTACGATATAAAGTAATAAGATTAAATATTTTCCTACGAAATTATAGTGTTTTGATGAAGCAGATTCGGCAGCAAAAATACAACCGCGAATGAGTGGGATGCATCTTTCCAGCACGACCACCTCTGAATTTCCAAAATTTAACTAGTTCGAAAGCTTGTGTTTGTTTTATGTCGTCTTGTGCTACCAATAAGTAGTTTTCTGCGGGCGCCTATTCCTTGTGGTAGTGCTTTGGAAATGCCAGTACAACCACATCACAGCGTTCCAAATACATGATCCGTTGTCAGTTAAAAAAATCAATTGTAGAATTTCTGCGTAATTCTTAAGTATTATCCTGGTGCAGGATTATTAAAATTAATCATTAAGTTGGAGGCTAAACGACTTCCATTCTATGAAACAATATTTTCTTAGGGACTGTTACGAAATGGAAATGCACTACAAAATGGAGATTTCAGGAAAATGTTTCAGAAATTACGTTTTGCAAGTACTTCTTTGGCGAATATCGATAGAACTTTTCCAATAGAAACTGAAAAATTTAGTGGATAAAGAAGAAGCTTCGAAATTAGTGCCCCTTTTATAATAACGCCTCTTAAGATTTTTTAAAAATTTTGTTACACTTCCTCTAAATTAGGTAATCTTCTAAACGATTTTTTAAACTTCAGTTTTGCAGAAAGAAAAGCATGTATTTGGCATTACTAAGGCACATATCATTATCCAGTGTTTATTAACCTTTTTCTTTGTATTTAGAAAATATTTTACGTCTCGTGGTGTTTATAAACAAAAGCAAAATCTAAACTTCTTTTTTATTGCCCCTTCACAAAACAATTAATTATATGAATACATAATATAAACAGTATACAGAGAAAAATGATGATCTTTTAAGATTGATTTAAATCATGATCTTATTCAAATGGTTTAGCCTTCATTCCAGGTAGCACGATTCTTTTTAATAGTTACTCTGACTCTTGACGTGATAGTGTTGACGATGGATTCTCATAATAACTAAAGTTGCTTGGGCTATTTCCATCGTTTGTTAAAATTATATAGTCCGACGTTTCGGCTGTTCATCTACTGCTATCTTCAGGGTAGCCCTGAGAAACGCTGTTGCTTGCCAATTTAATCATACGTTCGATGACTTTTTGTCTGACGTATTTGTTAAATACGATGATCGAACGCACGATTAATCTGACAGGCAACAGCACTTCTCAAGGCTACCCTGAAGACGCCAGTAGACGAACTGCTGAAACGTCGGACCGTATAAGTTCAACAAACGATGGAAATAGCCCAAACAACAAGTTTAGTTACTCTATTTTACCTTATAAGGGAAAGATTTTCGAATAAAGTCCGTGAGTTAAAACATCACATAGAATCTAAAAAAGAAATTAGTGTACAACGTGTTCCGTATAATGATTAGAGAGAACTGGTTATAAGTAAATCGTATTTATACGGGGTGCGACAGGGAAAACTCATATTTTTCAATAGTCTAATACTTAAAAAGCGATGAGCGGGATGGGGATATTCACTTTTTGTTGGAAGTTTGTGAAGTTGAAGTTGTGCAGTTGCAGTAACCATGACGCTGCGGACGTTGGAGCATTGAGTATTTGTCCTCGAAATTAATAGTAAAACAAAGTCCAAAACTGCTTAGGCAAAACGTCAATACGCAGCATATTTGGTGCCACAGCAGACACAGCGAGAACAACAGAAATGTTTTCATAACATGTCATCTCCGGTTTTGGTAATATCCGTTGGCCGCCTCGTTCAACTGACTTGTCTGTACGCGAATGCTTTTTATGGGATTGCCATAAATCTAAGACGTACATGACATCCAAGTCCAAACCGCTTAGGAACTGAAAGGATCCACTCGCTTAGAAATCGCTAATTTTGAGATTGAAATGTTGAAATGAGAGTGCATTCATAAAGAAGAATGTTAGCTTTCGGAATTAATTTATAAATTGTTTTCAAAAAATGCGTTGTATTGGCGTCATTCATAAGTAATTAAATAATGATTGACTTTAAAATCTACTGAAATATTTTTAATTGAAAATCATCTATTGCCTCTGAAGCACTTTGTAAATATAGTGCTTCATTTACAAAATCCAACTCCTTTCCAAAATTTGGTTTTGAGAAAGAAATCGAAAGCAATCTACAGAATATACGCTATTAAACCCGTTATTTTATTATTGTGGTTGATAAAAACTGTCTCTGGAAATGGAGGCAAGGGATTACCAACAGAAATATCATATTAGCCACAAACTATTTAGATCCTGGAAGTAAGTTTTCTGACACTACATAAGCATCCTCCAAAGGAATAATTGCAAAAAGTGTAGACAAATCAAAAGAAATTATCCTCGTGTTAATATGTATTTACTCTATACACAAGATTTAATGAATCTTTAACAGTGAATATATTACTAATTTTATTTACAAATTATTTTACTATCACTGTTCACTCTTTTAATATTGTATTTTCAAAGATAAATGTGTCAATGTACTGAGGGTGTATGTTGTGAGCACATGGGATGCCGCATATGCAAAAAAAGCATTAATAACTCCGGAAATGTAGCCATTTTTATTCGTTTCATTGATGACGTATTACCTATCGTTATCTACAAATTTCTGTCCGTTCAAGAACATAAACAATAACAGTCTTATTCATAGTCAGACTTAGTGGCTACTAAGATGCTACTAAGAAAATTCGTATTCATAGATGCATATAATGGCTACTAAGACCCTATTAACTTTAGTTGGCTACTAAAATCTTAGTAGCGCTGTAGGGTATGTTTAAAAGGCATTTAAAGTTAACCTACAAAATAAAAAGCCCACAAACTTAGAATGCGAGCAACATGGAAATAGTTGATGTAAGTGACAATGAATTACTAAAACAGGTGAAAATATTGAGCTATAAACCGCTATATAAGACGAAAAGACCTCGCTCCCTAAACGAACGATTTAGAGAAGGGCGTGTTAATTAGAGATTCTTTAGAATTCGGATAATTGAAAACAAAAACAAGATTACTGTTTAAATAAAGGTAAAATTAGACCATGGGAGCACGTTTGTAAGAACATGATACATGGTACAATATTCTTCACATACTTATATTGTAGTATGTTAATAACAAATGGGTATTATGGTATTGACTTAAAATGGATAAAAAATGGTGATTGGTTTTTGTGAAATTAGTTTTTAATTTTGTTAAACAGAATATACATGTTGTGGTTTTTCCTTACAGAAATTACAAATACTCGTACATTTTAATTTCGTACTGACTTATGCTCTTTTAAAGACAAACCTGTAAGTGACGAATGGCAGCGAATGAAGGTTGAAGACGTTTCACATAGATCGTGTTGAGGCCCAGCAGTATATGAATCTTCAGATATTGATTGCTTAATAAAGAATATGACCTTACAAGAATTTCGTCGAGGAAAAAAAAGTGAATTAAAACAATTGTCTTTAGTTTTATATTCATATTTTGGACCAAATCTCAATTCGATGTGATATAGCCTGCACCAAAAATTGCAAAAAAAACATGAAGCTAAAGATGTAAGGTAGTGTAAATATTAAATTATATATAAATAGCAAATGATCTCAGGTGTTCTTAGCTATGCAATACAACACTACAGGTCCAAATTGTGCTGAATCTTTTGTTGTAGGTTTCATTTATAAATCTCATGCTGATGCAACCTATCTTCGTTGGAAACTACTCGAGGATACAAAAGCACAGATTACTGTTATTACCATTATATTATTATCACAGGATCACCTGATTAACTTATAATTTATAACATTAAAATTATTTGAATTAACATATTTCTTTCTTATAAATTACGGCTGTCGAGAGACGTTTCCATTTTATACCTATAACATATTCCTTCTTAAAAAAGCGCGCCAAAAATAATTCTAACCTAATCCGTTTGAATTCAAACATTTCTATACGCATGCTCCATTCCATGTTGCCGCATCGTTTTATCTGTTAACATCATATTAACTAGTGGCCACTAAATATACGTTTCTGAATATGACAAGATAGTGCCGTGTTAGTAGGGTCTTAGTGGCTACTAACTAATAGCGTATTAACACCCTACTACAGAAAGTTTTCTGACTATGAATAAGACTGTAAGTGCGCACTTAAAATTCGCTCACTGAGTTAAATATTAACACGTAGTGCACATTTCGTGGATACTACTACTTTTACGTAAATAATGTTGTTGTATTCTATAAGATTTATGTACCCTGAGGACGGATTTGTTAGCCCCATGCAAATTTTTAGAAAAGAAACATAGTTAGCATAGGGAATAGAAGTATCTTAGTAAGCACAGCTAACTTACCGATTTATGACGTCTCCGGCTTCGCAAATACTCCATACGGGGGCGGATCCTCTTCAGTAATCAGATTGAGGCGCACAGCATCCGAAGCGGCTTCGTAAATTGCACCCACGGTCGGCACTAGAACATTTTCCACTTCGACGCTGTCGGTCTTGAAGGGAGGTGGCGGTTGAGTCTTCTTCTCCTTGAATGACAACGCTCTATGTACCCCGGATGGTAATAAGGACTCCTGCTGTGTTTCGTTATTGCCGTTGCACGTTCGTTCCGACCTCCAATTACCAAAGCGACCGCTTGACGTACCCCTTGCGGCGTTATCGAAACACGGAAGCACCTGTTTGAATTCTTTGCGGAAGTTCTCATTCAACCAGGCGTATAGGAATGGATTGTAGCAAGTAGAGGACATCGCCATTGCATGCGCCATGAAGAAGCTTAAAAAGTAGTACTGCCAATCTCCAACTTGTGCCGAGAAATCGTTGACGATGTTGATGACGTTA
The DNA here is from genome assembly GCA_023509865.1 of Trypoxylus dichotomus. NCBI lineage: Eukaryota > Metazoa > Arthropoda > Insecta > Coleoptera > Scarabaeidae > Trypoxylus > Trypoxylus dichotomus. Next base: position 36,042,177 of record CM042074.1, on the reverse strand, counting down.
AGGGGTAACCATGACAATAGGAAGATAACCACCATAGCTATTAGCATTCTATTGGTGCGCTTTTTTCTTTCGCGATCAGTCTCTTCCTTTCGAGAGCTTTTAGTACCTGGTTTGCTTTTTGCTCTGTCATTTAACCTCAAGGATACGCAAATATAGCAAAAAGCAATTAGGAAGAATGGTATAATGAATTGCATCATAGTTGTAATGCCTCCAAAGATCCTTCTGTACTGTTCTTCCGGCCAATTCTCTTCACAGAAGTATTTAGTCTCGTTGGTTACATTATCATGGATATGTTTCATATAAATTCCATAGGGTAAAGTGATTAATATAGAGAACAACCATATATTTACAATAATAATTATGCAAGTAGATAGTTTCATTCTTGGATGAAAGGGATATATAATTACGAAAAATCGATCGATAGCTATGGATGTCAAGGTTAACGTTGATATATAGACGCTTGTTCCTTGCGCGTACGAAACCATATGGCAGATAACGCTCCCAAATATCCATTTACCCAAAAAAGTGTACAACGGTGTAAATGGTACAGCTAAAACGCAGAGCAGAATATCGGATAACGCCAGGTTCGTTATGAAAAGGTTGGTTACTGTTTGCATAGCTTTATTTCGAAACACTACGTAGCACACTAGCACATTTCCGAAGATTCCTAAGACAAAAATCGATGTATACAACATGAAGAATAACACTTGGATAACCTCGTCGTCTATGAGGTCATCTGACGTGGTATTTCCTTTTCCTTCTGTTACAGCAACACTACCATTATGTAAACTGTTAATTTTATCCATCTTCAGCGCTATTACGTATAACATAGGTGGTGTTTTTAAAGTTCTTTTTATTTTTTTAAGCACTTTGTTATATAAACAGTTTTAGAATGTATATTCCATAAGAACTGGTCCATTTTCACAAGTTAATATACAAACATTATGATGTAATTTTCTTTATAAAGTGTTTCTTTTTAATTCTAGTTAAAAATACACACGTACAAAACCTTAAAAACACATTAATTGTATTAGCATCACTCTGATATATAAATTTTATATTTAAATATATTTTAAGGAAATTCAAAGTGATATGAATAACATTTGTATGTGTACAGGGTTATGCACAATGAGGGAAATAGTATTAAATTTGATTAATGAAAATTTGCCAAGAGAGAAAATTTTCATCAACCTACTTTCTATTTCGTTTTGCAAAACATAAAATTAGAAAATCGCGTGATTCAGTCCTTACCGCTATTACAAAATAGTCCATTACAAAATCTCTTCGAATATTAATGTTTTTTAATTATAAAAGTCCTTATAATTCTTGCGTTTGGTTTATTTTCTCGGCGGTTGGTTCACGCGGTTCTAACTGCTTTACAGGTGATGTAATTACGGTAGAGTGCAATAAAGTGTCCAAAGTATGTTCGTCGCCGTTACAATATCTATTGTTGGTATTTCTTAATACGCAAGGTAAAACCTGCTTAAATTCTTTTCGGAAGTTTTCGTTCAACCACGCGTATAAAAATGGATTATAACATGTTGAAGACACAGCCATCGCATGCGTGAGAAAGAAGAACAGATGAAAAAATTCGCCAAAATCGTAAAAATCGTTGATCAAATTGACTAGATTAAGGGGGAACCAGCATACGCCGAATATCGTCACCATAGCGATCAACATGCGATTTGTTCGTTTCTTTTTCTCCCGGTCCGCTTCTTCCCGGCGCGCACTTTTGGTACCCGGCTTAGATTTCGCTCGTTGATTTAACCGCCTAGAGATGCGTAAATAACAATAGGCGATAATGAAGAACGGTATAACAAATTGCATGATCAGCGTAGAAAAGCCGAACGCAATCTCAAGATGTTCGAACGGCCAATTCTCTTCACATACTTCGCGACCATCGTGCATTTTCACCTGCATACATATACCATACGGTAAAGTAACTAGCATCGAAAAGACCCATATACCCAGCAATATGATGAAACAAGTCGATAATTTCATTCGTTGTCTGAGAGGATACAATATGACGAAGAATCTGTCGACCGCAATAGCGGTTAATGTCAAAGTCGAAACGTAAACACTAGTGGCTTGAGCGTATGGCACTAGATGACATATTATTTTACCAAAAATCCATTTGTCGATAAACGTGTAAAGCGGAGTAAATGGAACTGCAAGCGCGCATAATAGAATATCGGACAGCGCCAAGTTCGTAATGAATAAATTCGTTACTGTCTGCATTGCTTTATTGGAGTAGACTATATAGCAAACGAGTATGTTGCCGAACAAGCCTAGGAAGAATATCACTACATAAAGGCAGTAAAAAACTATTTGAATCCATAAATGATTAATGAGATCAGTTTTCGTTGCTTCTTCGTCGTTCGTAGAAATCATTTTCTCTCTTTCTTTGTTATCAAAAGAGCTTTCCTTAGTATGCTGTATTACTCTTTAATATTCGATTATAATTCTTGCTTTGTTATCTCGTTCAACGGTGTACGTATTTGTCAGATTTATTTAAATTTACTGAATTCAGTTCTTCGGCGAGGAAACCTGTAAGTAATTTACAGTATTACTAGACTACTGAAGCCCCCATTTCCACATAGCGTAAGCATGTACATGTGTCAACATATAAACTCATCATACTAATGCATACATGTATATGCGTACACCTTAGAGTTTAATATTCAGAGATCACATATAGACATAAAAGTTTCAATATTAGACCAACACATAAGCTTTACAAAAATCTTTGAAATATATAAGGTGGTAATAGTCTGTCTATGTACGTTAGTTACGTAATGCTTTTAATGCTTTCTGCTACTTTAAAACCCTGTACATGTAATACTAATTGTAAGTTAATACAGAAATAATTTTGGCAACGAATGTTTATGATAAAAAGGCGAGATTATCGAATATGTACTTTAAACGCCCTTCAAAATATATTTAAACGGTATGTGCTCATATTTTTTTATTTTAAGAGAGGTCGCTTTACGTTACTCTGTTTACAACCTGTTAGGGGGGCATTCTTGCAAAATGAAAACGATAAATCATATGAATCTATAAACAGAGAGGTTTGCCTACTTCAAGCTAATTACGTAGTTAGCCTAGTATGCTTAAATATCTCTGTAATCAGTAGCTTTTATTTGGCTTTATAAAAAGAAACTAATATTGTGAGCAACAGATTCACCTATGGAAGATAATTACTCTCTAAAATTAGTCAGAAACGAATACTGTCTAACGTAATACTATTTCCGAGTGTACAAGATCTTATTCTTTTCTGTGTGTATGCAGAAGTTTCCAGCCATATATTTACGTTAAATTTCTTCACGCTATAACATAAGATGTTCAGAAAAAACCGGAAACAAAGTAATTCATAGAAATTTGGAATCGTGATACAGAGTGGAATAGAATAATATAATTACTTAACACGATTTTATAGGTTATTGTACACGCAAATCCCAAATTATGTCAAAAGATATTTCCGTTTGCAAGTAATTGTATTAGTTGAAATTTTATTAAAATGCCGTGTTAATTAACAGAAATTAAGTCGAGTAGTTATCTTAGAAGACAAGAAAAATTAATTCGAAAATTTAAAATGAAACGTTTTCATATTTTACATGATTCCTTATACGTGTATAATAATAATTTACTAAAAAATTATATAATCCGATTTCGCCTTATACGCTGTTGATGTGTATAAAAATGTGTGTATGTAGAATTACTAGGAATAGTTTTGCATGCAAACGTTTCACTCATCTTATAATGATAATAGTCACCACTTATACAATTTTCTGATCTTCATCTCAAGTTTTTCCTTTCTTATCTAAAATTTTGTCTATTTCTTTATTCCAGCTTACTTTTGGCCTCTCTCTTATTCCTTTTTTCCGTATCTTTGCTTTCCAGACCTGCTGAACTGGAATTGTATAGTCTATCCTTTGTAAATGTCCCCACTACGCTAATTGTCTTTGTTCGACATAACTTTCTATTGATTCCGCTTGTAGCTCTCTTCTAATTTGTTCATTTCTTACCCTGTCTTTTCTAATTACATTTCTCACTCTTCTTAAATATTTGATCTCCAGCGCTTGGACTTTCTTTTTTCTTGACGATTGAGCACCCAGGTTCCACACATGGACCGTTATTTTTGTTTGTTATTTCTTTTCCGTTTATAAATCTTGATTTCATAGCATACTATACCTTGTTGGCTTTCTGTATTCTGTTATTAAGTTCTTTTTCTTGTTTTCCTCTCACGTGTATTGTAATTACTAAGTACTGGAAATTCCTAACTTGTTGTATTTCTGTTTCTCCAAGTAGTATGTATATTTCTTTTTCTTCTTTTGATATATCCATTACTTTTGTTTTGTTTGTATTAATTTTCATTCCATACTCATTGGGTGTGTTGTTCCAAACGTCTATGTTGTGCTATAAAGCTTTTTCATTTCCGGCTACCAATGCTACATCATCTGCAAATACACATTCTGTAATTTCTACTTTTTCTAAGTTGTGATGTCCAATATAAAAAGCCCTTGTCCTCCTCCTTGTTTCCCTAATAATTTCATCCATAAATTATAAATAGTGGAGGGCTAAGTTCACCTCGTTGCCCAACACCTTCCTTTGTATAGAGTACCTCTGATTTCATTCACAGGTATAGAGTACATGTATATATTACACAGTTTGCTGTTTCTTCATATAAACTTGTGGCAGCTGTTATTAATTTGTAATTTGCTCCTTTCTTGTGTGGATATTCCCATACTTTATTTATGGGCATCCTATCAAATCCTTTCTCCATGTCCATGTGTCCATGTGGCTAAGTATACATACGCTTTCTCCTGCGGTCACTTTCTTTGTACGCTATATCTTTTAAAGTAAAAATATGGTCTTGTATACTTCTATTTTTTCTAAACCCACTTTGGACTTCTAATAATGTCGGTTCTACTATTTGCCTCAACTTCTTTTCTAACAGTTATTCATAAATCTTCACTAATATGTTCAGCAGCATAATTCCTTGGTAGTTGTTGCAGTCTTTGTTGTTATCCTTTTAGTAAACTGGTACTATTAGGCTCAGATCTCAATCTTTTGGGATTCTCCCTTCCTCCAATATTATTTTAAATATCCAACAATAACTGCCTTGCATGGTACTCCATATTTTTGAACATTTCGGTTGTTAATTGATCGTCTCCGGAGCTTTCCCGTTTTCTAATCTTTTTAGCACCTCCTCCAGATATTCTTACGTGATCCTTTCCTCCTCGAACACTCCGCCCGCACTATCCCGGCTGTACCCTGGGCCGTGCATCTCCTGTATTGTCACTTCGCCTGGGGTATTCAACAACTCTTGGAAATATTCTTTCCATCGCGTTATGATCATTTTTCGATCTATGAGTATGTTGTCCTTCTTTGTCTTTTAATGCTGCTGAATCCACTTTTCTGTCATTTTTCATATTTTGGAGTATTTTTAAAAACAGCTTTTTATTTCCTTTACTATTACTTTTTTCAGAGGTCCGGTATTTCCCATAGAAATATAAGATTTTCAATGGCCCATAATAAACTAAAGATGATGAAATTGTCCACATCGTACTTCGGCATCTTCTCCTAATACTAGCAAATATGCTTTGCAGCCCGTGACTATTTCTAATTTCATTAATTTTCGCTGTAGTTCGATCTTGCAGGTGTACCTTCACTAGTACCTAATAAATTAGATTTTTTAAAACAAACCATGAAAAAATCACACGGTATAAGATCTGAAGGAAACTTGTATTCACTGTTCAAACTAATTAAACATTTATCGAGCACCTGTCACATATATCATTGTTTCACCTACTGTGAGAGCTCTAGAACATTGCTGTAGTTATTATTGATGAAAGTAGCCCACAGTTAATTCGTCATCACGAAGTTGATTCAAGAAAACCCATAATATTTCTTGTCGATATGCTTATGCGTTCAAACTACCATGAAAAATATTAGACCGATAATCCTTCTGCATTTGAACTACCAACCGAAGCAATTTCATTGAATGTATTCTGAAAAGTATTATCAAAAGCAAGGTTGGGAAATTCATCTCCAAATTCTCCTAAACACTTAGCAGTACTTCCACTGTCTATCGATCTTTTGACTATTTCAAAAATACGACTTAACCACGAATGCCGTATTTGTGTTTAAAATTCAAAAATACGCAATACTATTTTTGCTATCAGATTCTGATAATTATCAATATTTGATAATTAAAATTTCGTACAAATTAGAAGCTTACGTTCGGACTTACGGTATTTTGCCCAAAAAGATACTTCATTCCGGATTTTTCTGAACAGCCTAGTTAGACGCGTTATTTAGCTTTCAGAGAGATGTTCAATATATTCTTTCGATCTACATATGTTCTTGTGTTCTGATGTTAAACTACTATTAAAAAAGTTTCACCCAATTTGGCCTTTAAATTACTAGTTGATAACTGATGAAACATTTCCTTGGTTAGTACTATAATTGGGTGAAATTTTCGCTATTGTACTCCAGTGGAATTATATTATCTTAAAATAGTATCCAAAAAAATTAAGCGTTACATCTTTATTGGTACAGTAACCAGCAAGTGAATATATATTTAATCTACTAAGGAATGATCCAACTACAGGGAAATGATTGAAAACATTTCTAGATGAGTTTCTCTATTCAATTTTAAATATATATAAATAATAACAATATAAATAGATAAAAAATGAAATAACATGAAGTAATATGATATAATTGAAAAAGAATGCAACAATTTCGCTGGCCATACTCTAGTAGTTACTTAATACAAAGAAACTCCAAGAAGTTCTTGATGACACAAAATTTGGGTTATCACTCTCAAAACTAATATGTTTGGGTTGTTGGCTAATTTCATCCAGCGCAACCTTTGAATAACTTTTATCTGAAAGGTTTTGTTCTAAATTGCTCACGGAGAGGCTTATATTGTACCCAAAGACTAGATGTAATTTAGCATCAAACCAACGTTAGAGTATATTTTCTTAATTAAACTTTTGCTTACAGCTTGATTAGACCTATGTATCTACACATGTGAAAATATTAAAATTAGTTATATGTATAGACTGAACGTCAGACAATATGTTAGTTCATATATTGTTTAAGAATGAACTCACCTTATATATTTCAAATTTAAGCAACTTGCTGTTGCTGAAAACGTTCAATGCAACAGGTATAATAAAAATTATATATTAGTATTTTAATGAAAACATTTTCATACTAAGCGAAACGTGTCCTTTAACGTACTCTTGTCAGTTTCACAAGTCCACTAACTTATTTTAAAGCAATTTACCGTTCCTGTGCAAACTACTTTCTCGAAGCAAAGTAAGCAAGGATATCAATTACTTAAGTATTACATTACAACTTGGAGTGCAACCACTTGTTGCTGCGGTCTTTAATAATTAACTCGTACATTTAAGAGTCTTTATTGGTTACTTTATTAGTGCGCTCGTATATATAGTATGCTTTTACAATTTACCATAAAATTGTGTTACCAATGGAAGCTAGAGGTTTCTTTACATTATGTGCTTTCGAAGTTTGGCATTTTAAACTGCTGTTTAAAATGTTCTTCGCTAAATTAAAGTGTATACATAATTATATTCAATTACGTAACGACGCTCATATGCTTACTTCGTTTATGATTTAAGAAAAGAGCAAAAAATCAATACTGTTGAAAAAATTAATGGTTATATTCATAAATGTGATGTTAAGCGGTGTTTGTTGCCATAACTGCAATCGCATTTGTATGTAAGAGATTTGGAGGTATTACATGATAGCTAATAATAAATAAGTAACACTGGTGAAAGTTGTAGGGGCAACGCGCACTTTAATGGATACAACAATCACAATAAAGGTTATGCTGATGAATAGTCCAACTTTCAAATGCTAAATACAGAAATAAGTATATAGTAGAACGATGCAAATACACGGCAGATTTAATAGCTTAGCTTTGCGTGTATGTATAGCCATCAGTATATCAAGAATTTTTTTCTTTATTTGTTGGAAAGATATTACTTTCCCTCATCCACAGAGAATATTTGTCATTGTCTAAAATAATAATATTATTGTAGTTATTCAAAAGTTAGATTTTCTTGCCTCGTGGCAAATTTACTCGGTACAAAGTAATTATTTGTCAAGGAGTCATTATAAACTGTCAAGGAAACTGAGTGGCAGCTTATTTTAAAGATCGTAACTGCAGTTCAACAATTCATAAATTAGTTACAAGATCAACGTCGACGTCTACGGGTTTTATTTTATTTATAGTGCGCAATGGTGAATTTCGTCATAAAATGTTTATACATTCATATGTTCATTTTTTATTATACATTTATATTATGTATACATTTTTTACCAAATGAAAGAAATAGCTATTACAAGATGACTATAAGCTTAGTGTATTAAATAAGATAGCGTTAATTCTATTTTGATGACCGACAGAGTAATAAATGGCATTTTAATTTTCAAGTTGTTTTACTGTAAATTTAAAGACGCGGCGAGTGTAACGCCCTTCTAATTACCACGATGCAGAATTTACCCGATTAAGGCAATTGCGAATACTTGCTGCACACGTGTATATACGTTGTATTACCGAATTGTCGTTATCTTTCTTAATTCTATTTCAATCGTGAAACTATTTTAGAAATTGTATTATCAAGGGAATAACAATATTATAAAACTTGCAGACGTACAACCGTATTATCGCTGAAAATTGTCTGCGTTCGTGTCTAAACCGTCTATCTCTCTTCAAACATAACACTGCAAAGTTTTGTTCGAAAACAAGTTTAAAATACATATGTATCCATAGCACGAGATACGTTTCAAGTGTAATACGGACATAAACTGCTAGAGCAAACTGCAGAAAAGCGCAGTAAACACGTTCGGGACTTAATTGGCACAGGTTAATAAAGGTAGAGCAATGTAATTTTATTAAACGCGGATTGTTTTCAGCAAAATTTAGACATCAAATGAATGTAATCGAATTGTATGTAAAACTACATGTTTATATACTTAAAACTGTAGATTGCAAACAAGGCAAAAGCGTCTTCCAAAATTATTATTCCATATTTTAGAGACTAGAACTTTATTGCTTTTACACTAATTCCATTTTGATGACTCTCAAAGTAGTAAATGGTATTTTAATTCTAGTTCTTTTAATGTATTTGAAAGACTTGATTTGTGGAATGCCCTCAAAGTTACTACAATGCAGTCTACCAAAATGTTACTAGTTAAAACGGTTGACATTTACTGCCACTTACTAAAGCTATTACGGAAAAATTATCCATAGAAAAATAGATAAAAAATGCGAGGATTATATGTCTGGGACTCAGTTGGGGTTACGTCATGCAGTGGGCAGTATAAAGGTTGCAAACGTGTAGCCGTACTACCGTCGAAAATTGTTTATATTCATGTCCAAAAGGTCTGTCTCTCTTCAAACATAGCATAAAGTTAAATTCAAAAATGGATTCAAAATGAATGTGTATCGATGACGCGATATATGTTCCAAGTGCAATTCGAATATAAACTGCTAGAGCTAATTGCAGGAAAGCACAATAAACGTGTTCGGGGATTAATTGATGCAGGTTGATAAAGGTAAAGCAGTACAATTTTATTAAAGATGACTTGTGTGCAGTAATATTTAGACATTACATGTGTAGTCTAACTGCATAGAGTGGCGTGTTATTAACAAGATAAAAACAACTTTCAAAATTGTAATTTGAAAATGTAGAAATAAACTTTGCAAGTTTATTTTTCCAAGTGGATGAAGAGTATTCAATATTGCATTACTCTAAGCATTAACCTCTGCCCTTGCAATGATTGTAGTAACTTTTTCATAAAAAGAACATCCATGCCATGCTTCCAAATAATCATTCCAAATATTTAAGTAAAATAGAAATCTTTTTAATCAATAAGGGTACTAGAAGGAAAAAATTAAATCAAAATTTAAAGCCTTGGTAAATATTTTATAATAATAAATTCATGCGTACACGATTGGTCATGGGTTGCTACTACGCCTGCACTCATGGTATATATTAAGATATACGCTCTAAACATTAGCCATGGCGTCAGAAAATCCATAGCGAACCTCAACTCTGTGAAGTAGCGGCCCTGAGATTTGAACTCGCGACTTCGTGACTAACAGCCAAGCGCGTGAGGCTCTAAGCCACCAATACCGTCAATTCCGAGAAGTTGCGAAAGACATAAACGAGAAATTTATTTATTTTCAATTCTTTATCTTACTTTATTAGTGGAGCGATAGTAAGTAATATTCATTTTATAAAGTGAGGGTACAGCATTTATTGGATACCAAAATACCAATCAGTAACTGAGCAAATTCAAGATTCCTGTATGAGCTGCCGACGAAAGAGAAAAGATTCATAAGAATCAGTGTTTTCAATGCTCATAATAATTATGCATGGGCGCGTGAAGATCCTGGAAGGCTTGTTTAAGGTTTTGCCACTTTTTCCCTTAAAGGTTGGATCTTCTTCTCATCATGGGGTACTGGTGAGGTAGTGACGCAATTGCCATTATTCAGAAACAAAAATAAGTTGCGGTAAATTAGCCTCACCATTGGGTTTCTTCATATGAAGACACGAAATTATTCAAAAAAATTCCTGTTGAAAATACAGGAGAATTAATTAATCGAACATAATTAGCAATTGCAATCGTTGGCCAGCGAATGTTAAATATATAATACAACATAGAGCATATATGTAATAAAATATTAACTTCAATAAATCCCTTTTCCGAAATGATTTCAAAGGATATCTTAAAAGGGGTCACAACTCTAAAAATAATTTATGTTTCATATTAAACTATTTATACGCTTACATATGAAAATGCAACAGTCTTGTCAAATTTGATTTTAGTTTTTTCCTTTCAATGCGTAAACCAAGCTTCTGTATTCAGAGAACATTGGAAAATATTCTGAAACCCTCTGTATAAAGGCATCATGATAGTCAAATGCGATGTAAATATAAGTACTGTTAGTTTTATTTTCATAGCTGCTACTTTGAGCATCGACAGTAAAGAGTGAGTAAAAGAGCACGGAATGTTTAATATATGTGAGATCGATGTTTCTCTTCGCATCCTTTTATCTTACTCCGAATTTCTTTCCTACAGCCAGTATACATCCACTACATAATTCATACCGACATAGCACATGCCGAAAATACACGTAACGTTTTCAATAAAAATATTATTATTGCGAAAACGTTTTTCGTAAGTGAAGAATCCTGTTTCTTTTATTCGAAAATCAAGTTAAAATATCGCAAAATCACATTATATATAAGGGGAAGCACTACATAAAATTTAGGCGGGCGAAGGAACTCAAGATAAAGATAAATATTTGTCCGATATCTATAGACGATTTCACCTTAGCATATTCGCCATTACTTTCATCTTCTTCAAATTCTTCACTTTCCATCGATTTCTGCTTTTTTTCCGTTTAATGTGGATGCCCTACCTTCCATTTAATAAGTTTACCATGAAATCAGTTTCAAAATATTTCAACATTCCAGAAAGGCAGGACAAGTACTATTGCTTATCAAATATATACCTAATAGAATTTTTCAGTTTTATTTAAAGCTGCTATGTAAAGAGAGTTGTTAGTACTATCGTTGGAAATAATATTACAAATTATATATACAGAGAAGCAATCTCTTTACACTTTTTCTATTACTACATTATGTAATATGAATTGTTGCCCAATAGAACGCTATCACTGTTGTCGACAAGAACATATGTACAAATATTGGTGACGTCAGTAGGAAGACAATAAGCAGCCACTAGTATGTTTTGACGGAATATTTCATACATAAACATCATTCCGTCTAGAAGTACTACCCAAATGTTGATGAAAAAGGAGCTATATAACGGAAAGATAGAGAGGTGGATTTTGTGCTGTGCTAGCTGGTGCTTGTGTTTTATTGTTGCAACCTTATTGTTATTTAAATCCAAAACAAAACCTGCCATATTTATGGAATACATTAAAATTATCTGAAACATACATTTATTTGTTTAGATGTAAAATTTGTAATGTGCCTCTTGGTAATAAGCTTTTTGACGTGTACTGCAGTACATACTTGTATTAATGAACTATTCGAACATTGTAATTTATTCATTAAATAACATGTGCCAAGTAACTTCTATCGCAGTTTTAATACATATTGGAATTCCAGTGTTTACAACATCAAGGAAGTAGCTTGTTATTTTAAGCATGAATATTGAATCAACTTGAACATTTTTTCATCTTATCTTTTCATACCTGTAGTTAATCAAGAGCATAAAACGATGTAAGCAATAAATCTTTTCTAAAGTGAGCCTTTTTTTAATCACTTGCACAGATTTAGTGAAGGTACCAGAATTTTACCTTCGAATATATGTGTTAAGATAGTCACATTGCTCGACATGCTACCTTTGCCTAGTTTTAGTATAATATTAAAATAATGCGCAACTGTATCTTAACATTAGTGAAATATAAGTCAAGCACTCATACAAATATTCTTCACTATGCAGTGCCAGTGATTGTAGAAACATTGTTACAAATTACAATGGTCAATACTGTTTTTCCATACATTAACTGCTACTATGAGATTTTTCTTCTTTAGGCTTAAGTTTCTAGAACAGCTTTAAAAACGTGTAAATTTGTTTATTCCGTGGCGTTAGTGGCAGCGCTTATACATCAATAAACCAATACAGTACACATGACAAATCTATTTTATTTGTCGCCATCAATTCACTACTCACCACCAACGAGATATTTTGAAGAAAAATGTCATAGCTAGACATTGCTGTCATTTGCACATACTGCGATTTAGTACGAACAAAGATGTCCCTTTATGAACTGCACCTTTTGCTGCATCAAAAAGATTGGGTTTCTCAGTAGAAACGAAAATAAAATTACTTACCTAATTTGCAGTCTGTTACTCATTCAGCACCACATTCGAAAACACTGCCTGCGCCAAGGCATATGGATTCAAACGAAGAACATACTATTGCAAAAGCAGAATCACCAGTTTTGTCAAAGAGCAAAGAGGAATATTTGGCATCTAAGGAAGACGGAACACATCTAATAGATTAAGCAGAAGTGAAAGACCAAACTCAAGATCTGAAGTTATTGGAAAGTGCAGCTGAAACATGAGGATCCGAACTACAAAAGGTAAAAATTCTTAACTCTAGGAACATCAAGGATTTATTGCTAACTTCATTGTTCATTAAGAACATAATCCGGAGGAATGGCTTCTGTTTGTAGACGTTTCCCAAATCAAATTTGGGGGCTTGTTCTCCTACACAACTGAAATGTTTACCATTCCATCTCTGTTGGTCAGGTTGTCCATATGAAAGAGCTTAATCCTATGATAATATAAATTACTAGAAGTATCGATGGGACACCAGCACTGATCCGAAAGTTGTAGAAACCATATTCAGTTTACAACTTGGATGTATAAAGTATTGCTATTTTGCTATTTTTGAGTGCGATATCAGAGAAATTACACATTAAACTGCATTTCATTAAGAACTTTGTAAAAGTATTAAACAACTACCGACCTGTCTTTCAACATCTTAAGCCAAAATTTCGTCATGTTAGCCTGGATTTTACTATGTACGTAAGTCCAGCAACTAGTAATTATCAATCTGCAGTCAGGTAATATGCTTAATGCACGAAAATGCCTCAAAATTTGTGCAAATAATGTTTAGATGACATTTATGGTAACTTGCATATCTCCTCCACATTTCATTCTACTATAAAAGAGACGGGAAATGTTTCCGTTTGGGAAAAAATTACATTGGTATTAGAAGATTGGCTGCTGTTCTAGTCATCATTACTTTTAAGTTTTCAGCAATAAAACATCAGACACTTAATACTAAAACAGAATATAAATAACACTAGCACTACAATATGTAAAAATTAAATTAGAATATTAAAAGAGTAGCCGTTAATAACGATAAGTAATCGAAATAGTAAAGACAGAAAAACGACACCCAGAATTTACTTGCAACACGTAATGTAGTAAATTTTATACTAACGGCCACTATCCTATTCTGCGCTAGATACTACTTCAGTGATAAACAAGAGTGATGAGTGGGCAATGATATCGATCTATATACGTTTTTATCTTACCTATTATTTTCTCTGTTATAAACTGAGTAGTTACAAGTTTTCACAAATAAAAACTAGCAACGAAAAAAAGTACCAACTAACTACTGTATGTAATTAAAGCAATAAAATCTAAAACATTAAAGTAAAAGAATTGCTTGCAGCACAATCAATAGTATAATAACCTAAGGTAAATGCTATGTCGGTGGTAAACCTACAGAAACGAGTGCGCTTTCATTGGCGGCGATAGTATATTTCGAAAGAGATCGGACACACCCGAAGTGGGGATTATTACGCGTATGATTAGTATGTGTATGAATACCGGATTAGATGGATTACGGCGAATCGACGGCGTATTTTCTTATGTTCCACGAGTGTTAGTAGATTTCTTAACCGATTTTCGACATTAGAATACATTGGCGCTATTACTAAATGTATTGTTTTCAATATCCACATTTCCGTACAGTATTTTTGTGTGTAAAAAGACATGTTAATAGCAAATAACACCGGTTAAATGGGCAACATGTACCATACCATAAATTCCTATATGACTTTATTTATATGTTAAGTGTACAACATTCCACAAAACATTGTCGACAACAAAGAATTCCGAAAGTTTTGGGGAAAATAAGTTTCGCAATGGCGATTGCCAACAAGACGTAATTTTAGGGAGTTAAAAAATCAAAAGGTATGGCTGACGGTAGATGAAACAACGGATGCAAGAAAGTATTGTATTTTAAGTGCGTTTGTGCGCACTTTAAAAGGCGGTGAGGCATCCTTCCCACTTTTTCTACGTAGTAGAATATTACAGAAAACAAACGCGAAAAGGATTGTAGAAATTATAGGAAATACCTTTGGAAAGTTCAATGTAATGATAAAATTACAATTTTCTTGCAATTTCCAACGTATTAAATTTCCGAAAAAATATCGGTCTCGGAGGGGACTTGAACCCAATATCTCTATATCCTCTCCGAGACCGATATTTTTTTGGAAATTTAATACGTTGAAAATTGCAAGAAAATTGTAATTTTATCATTACTAATGCCAACGGTGGTTTAGTATTTATATTCACATTAATATTAGTATTAATATGGATGTTAGTCCAACTTGTAATGTTGGTTACAGATGGGGGTTCGAACATGGTTAAAGCTGGAAAGTTACTACAACAATCTTATCCTCAATGTAATCTGTTTCTAAGAACACTAAGCTATCATTACATGAAACGCTAAATATAGTAGATTACCTCAAAGCCTCGTTAGAAAATCTAACAGATAGTATAGGAAGATTAACAACCGATAAATTGACTGGGGTTATAAACAAGAATCCCAAACAGATACGTTCCGTAAAATTTTATCTGCAGTTCTCGAAATGTAAATTTTATACAACAAGGTAATATAAGATTTAGATAGGTTTTTTTTCTCTCAAAAAGGTTTCATTTAGTGAATAGTGTCATTCTCCCAAGTTACGTAAGGTTTTTTTGACTATAAAACATACATCTACACAATTTATGTAAGGATAATATGCTTCTCAGGTTGTATTTTCTTACATTATTCTGATTAGATTTTATACGTTGAGCAACACGCGTAGTTTAATTAATTAACTCATTGAGTTCAAGAGCTAACAAGAACGTAGGTAAACAAAAAGGAGCGTTGTGGATAGGTAAAAGAGAGTTCTAGGGTAATATATTCTATCTCTAAATACGTATCAGCTAAGAATTTACATGACATTGCAGTACTTAGATGAAGGGTACGTTAATACCCAATAATCCACTTAAGACGACGTCTCTGGCTAAACCCACGTCATTTCCATTAAATAACAGAATACTGTAATACCTTCTTTTTACTAACTATTCATCCGAGAAAAAGAAGAGCAATAAATTGAATATATCAAGAAAAAAAATCGACACAATCTTAATGTAACTGCTGGTATAAATTATAAGACCCGAGAAATTCTTTAAGAGGCCTTGCGCCTGTGTTTGTAACGAAAATGTTTATGTCCGTGGTTACGTCTGACTTAAACTTTTATATTTACGAATCCCTAGTAATAACTTAGATGAAGAGAAACCGAAAGTTGTTATTTAAGGTCTTGCAAGCGACAAGAGGAAACGAAGAAATAAACTTTCCCTACTGTTTTCCTTCGACAGCTAGGGAAATAAAGTTTTGAGTATTTTGTTTTGTGAACGCATAAAATGTTTTATTAAATACGTTTCGTAAATAGACGCATCGAATTACGAGGAACCAGAATTCGAACGAAGAGTTATAAATAGCTGGGATAGCCCTCTTTCAATGGAGAGCAGAACTCGGTTTTTATTGCTGAAGGAATGTAATCAAGAAAAAATATTGCCTCACTACTTTCTTCAGCAAACCAAAGTAACTGGTAACAATATCTATATAATCTGCAGTTCCAAAAATATAAAAACTGTCAATTTGGCAATATATTAGGAAATTTACATTCACTTACCAGTCGAAAAGGTACTTGCAAGTTGTAATAAGACAGCATCTACCGTTGTTCAGGCAAATGATATTTTTTAGACTTTCTAAGAAGTTTGCGTTTTGGCTTTCCTGAATGCATATGATTCATTAATTCGTTTATTCATTTAATCTGAAAAGGGAAATCAGATTGTGTTTATTTACACAGTAGAAACTGGGATGCTCTTCTGTCTTTCGAGTGAATTCACTAATTGACTGTTTGGTGTATAAGTTTAGTGAATCTAGCACTAAAAATTTCTGATAAGATTACTCATACAAATAATGCGAAGAAGAAAATTGAAATTTGAAAACAAGCACCAATCATCTTACAACAACGCTCGGGCTTGTTTGATATGGATTTATCGAGCACATTGTGGAAGAAAAATGTTCACTGTTCTCGTAACACATTTTCGAATGCACATTAACGTTCTCTTGGAACATGATTTTGCCGCAGACGTATTCATTCTCTGATTTAGATCAGTTGATTGAAGTAGCCACTGTAAAACAATAATGTACGAGAATCACGCAATATATTTTGAGATACAGGAAAACTACAAGTATTTTTACAAAAATAATTTTATTTATGTTCCAAATAATCACATCCTGCATTAACCCATTTTTGTAACCGAAGCTTCCACAACGTAAATGCTTGAAGCCAGTCATCTTTTGCAACACTTTAAAAAAAATAAATAAATTGCTTTATCTATCTCATCCTTCGTGGTGAAACGTCGACCACGTTCTTCAATGTTTCTTTAGGTTAAAACACGACCAGATATCACACATGGTTTAAGCAGGCGAATAGAGTGGATATAAATAACTTTTACATTATTTTCACGCAAAAGTTCAGCTGTCTGCTATGCACTCTGTCACGATGCATTGTCGTGATGCAACATTAATTCGCGAATGTTGATTGAATCTAGCAGTATAAGTAAACATTTTGTGGTGTACCAGTTTGCTGTAACTCTACGTTGATTTTCCAGCTTAATTGCGTTTACTGATCCTCTATGACGAAAGAAAACTGCGGACATAACTTACTTGACAGCCCTTTGCTTTTTGGCGTCAGTTGGTGCTGGTGCATCCTCGTTGATTGATACATGACTCTCTGGGTGGGTAGTAATATCGTAAAATGAGATGTAAGTTTCATCACCTGTTACTATTTTAGATAGAATACGATGTCGACCATTATTTAACATTTCTAACGTTTCCTGAGCGATTCTTACTCGCTCTGCCTTTTGGAAATCATTAAACGTGGGTGTCACACCCAATGAGTAACAATTTTTTCATCTCAAGATGATCATGTGTGTACGTCTCACTCTCACAATATTTCTAGCGGTAACTGAAGAACAGAGGTTGCTAGCGCGTGCCTCAAACGCTATCCGCCTCTTTTAAATTTGCTATACCAGCGAAAGACAGTTGCGCGTGAAGGGTTTTCATCACCAAATGCAAGGTATAACTGTTCAAGATCTTGTTGTTCACTTAAACCGACCTTCAAGTCGTAGTACATCATTGCGCACATTTGTTCTCTTGATCAGTCCATGTTTCGATGACAAATCGTTTGTATCACGTTTGCGCTATAACAGCAGCGATTCAACTGGCAGTCAGAGCTTACCACTTAAGGATGGTTGTACTTTGAAATGCAATGTTCTAAATTCTCTAGTTTCGTGGCATCTCAAAATATTAAGTGTGACCCTCCTATTCGTTTTGGAACCATTATGATATACAATAAATCAGAAAATAATAAAGCATACTACTACAGATCTCCAGACTACTTTAAACATTGTAGTTAGACACATATGGCGATGCTGTTCGTAGGCGTTTGGATAATTTCCGTAATTGACTCGATTACGTTATAATAAGGTTCTGTTTGCAGTTTTGGCACAATATAACAGTATGGCCATATATATCGACACCCTTGATCTTTTATAGGCAGTTTTCAATTACTTTTAAATATGAAGCGTAATTGGAGACACTTTCTCAAGATGACGAAATCTACAACAGTGAATATAGGCAAAGTCAGATTAAATATTAAAATAAAGTAGAAAAAGGAAGAATAAATTCATAATGTGTAGAATTCATAGTAATGTAAAGCAGCACTTTCATATACACACGAATTAAATGTGACGTGAATCTAGACTACAATATGATCACAGATACATAATACAAAACATGGCAATTCAATCCCCGGAATAACTGCATAATATCACTCGTGACGTGATTCTATCAAAATTACATTAGTTTTCGCATTTCAACAAGTTTGAAGTAATACATGCGTAAATTTCAAGTTGATAAACCCAGTTGTTAATCAACTATTACGGAGGCAGTACATATCTGGATGTACACTCTGACGTAACAACGGGCATTCTAAATTTAGAACAGCGTGTTAACATTAAATTCTGTGTGTTGGCAAATATGCGACTGAAACACTACAACTATTGCAAGCGGTATCTAGTGGAAATGCTATGAAAACGTCGAGTGTGTTTGAGTGGCATAAGAGATTTAAAGATAGACGATAACATGTGACGGATTATCCCAAAAGCAGGTAACCAACAACAACAATTACATGCGTTTGTGTTACCAGAGTTTGAGAAGCAATACATAGACGATTCATTATAAGAATGATACTGGAAAATTCATATTTATCGACAAAGAGTTAGACTAACTTTATCTGAAAACTTTGGTATAAGACAGATTCAACGTATTTTCGCGAAAGATTTAAGTCTACAAAATCCAACTGATGCACCAACAAACCATAGACAACGAAGAATGTTTGCCAATTGGTTCAATGAACAAGTAAATGACAAGGACCGCTTTCAGGTTGATGTTTTCATAAATAAGCAAAATTTGAAGTCACGAATACCTACATGCCAAATGTGTCACTTTTTGCTGTGGATTTTGGGTTGTGAACATTATAGGGTCAGTTTTCCTCGACGACATTGTCGGAAATGCACAAGCAATTAATGACGAACAGTATCAGGGCACGATAATCCAGCTTCGTGTACCTTAAATGGATGATCTCGCAGATATTTGGCTCCTACAGGTCGGTGCCAGTTACTACACATTAACAACAGTATTATTGCATGAGACATACCTTAGTCGTACAATTTCCAATTTGGGCGACTAGGATTGGTCTCCTATATCGCGTAATTGAACACCTTTGGACTTTCTGTGGTCTTCCAACGACAAAAATTTACCCGAAAAAGCCCATGACTATCTAAACATTGAACAAAGACATGAGACACAATATCACGGATATCCAGTTACGTTTATGCCAAATCGTGACTGAAAATTCCCTCAAAAGAACACAAGTGTGCCAACAGAACAGAGGACGGTATTTATTAGTTGTGTTATTTTATATATAATTGTCACACGTCTAGTTTAGGATTAAATCAAAATTTCGGTATTTTCTCAAACAAAAACTGTTTACTTAAAATTTATATATTCATCTCCAGTTGGAAAACCTCGAAGAAGTTCAGAAATACTCAAATCATAAAAATGGTAATAAACTTATCAAAATAAACATCAAAAAAATGACCTATGAACAGATTATTACAAAAAATTTGAGCTTCTAGCATGTCTACTATATCGCATACTGTAATATGTATGTTTTCTGTTATAATAATCCACGCGAATGTAATAATTATGTAATCACAATTCAGGTGAGCATTGAAAATGGGTTTCGTCTTCATAATAATTTGTACACATCAGATCCAAGAATTAAATATCATTTTAACAGATACAAAAAGTAAAATTTATTTCTGTACTGCTACTTCACGAGAGAGAGTAATATCTGCCACGCTGACAACTTGCTTATTTTCCGTGCACAAAATATACTCGAAAGCAAATCGGGTTTCAACACCCCTTTAAATTGAAACACGCACACAAATACGTTTCCATTGTCCATTGGACTTGACACTTAATTTCAATTAAATTTTAAATGTGTCACAGTGTGTCTTGCGTTAAATAACATACGGCAAGTAAGTTGTGATAGATTTATTAAGACGAAGGAAATTTCATACAATATTTAAACGGAAGTAGTGAATGAAGTACCTATGGAGGGTTTGCTCAGCTACAATTGGATTGAAATTGAAAGAATTTCCCAAAGTTAGAATAGGGATAGTTACGCTTACACATTATACTGAATCGCCGGAGGGAAGCAATCTCTAACTAGCTAAATAAAAGTTAATATATACAAAACTGGGAATTTTGAGCACTTTTGTTTAAGTTTTAAAACATAAGATTTCATTGAATCAAAGAACTTGAAGGTAGGATGTTCTGAATACGTGTTAGAACCCTTTTTGGGCCGCCCTTTGAAATTCAGAGACAATTCATGCTTTTTTGAAAACCATATCGTTTCGAATATGATTAATCTTTTAAATGGAGAAAATGTTTAATTTGAAGATATTGTCATTTGAAATATCCAATGTTGTCGTTGCGTCGTTCCCTCCAGTATATAGTCTATTTGTTTGCCTGGTTGTTAGGCCACACAGCAAACACTCTCGATGATTTCAAATAATGTAAATAAAGCTCTCAGCCACACTGTCCTCTCCATGTTTACAAGAATTTAGAATGCAATCCATGTTCCCAGACCTTTTGTGGTAGCGTGTCTTGGTCCATTCTCCTCACGTGGCCATGATATAACCATGTCTTCTTACAGCAGCATGTCGTCTACATCATCTCTATTGACATTATTTAACTTTCCAGGTTCTCTGTATAATCTTCAATTACGCAAGTGGCTAAACATTTATGGGCGGTAGTGTACATATAAGCGGATTATTGAGGAACATAATAATAATCACAGATACATTTAAATTTCAGCCTCCCTCTTTACTGTAGATGCTTACTTACTTAAACACATACATGTACACAAGTAAAATATAAAGACATTACGACGAAATGGTGACTATGTTAAAAGAGGTAAATACTCTTAAGCTCATGGAAAAATTTAGTACATAGCTTTTTAGAGAAATAAGAAAAAGTATAAAGCACAATAGTGTTTTCACTGTTCGTTAACAGAGCGAAACGAAAAGTAACAAAACATTAACATCTTTCTGCATTGTAACACATTTTTAATCTGATTAAGCCTTTTTATTGATTCACTATCGCTAATATCAAGTCTATTTAATCCTATAGTTTATAACAAAAATTCGATAAATTACCTACTGGCAGTATTAAACGAGAACCGAAGTTTTACGTATAATCAAAATGTCGTCACGCGCATAAAAGAGTTTTTCAATTGCTATTAGTCAAGTTTAATGGCTTTTTAAATTAAATTATCTAGTTCGATAAGGGAAATGTTCTAAAATGTATCTACTAGTAAAGAAGAAAGCAAAACTTTCGAAATTTAGGACTTTGTGTTTACATTTTGTAAAATTAATTTGTTTTGGTCTTTTTCACCAGCTATTAAATAAAAAAGTTCTACGTACAATAATCAGTTTCAAAGTGAAGTTGTAATTAGAATGCTGTCGGTACATTACATAGAATAAAACAAACACCTGTATCAAATATTAATTGTTCGTTGTATTGTTTGCCACGGATTGCAGCACAGTGTTTTATACTTTTTAGATGGCGTTCACATTTCCACCTGCTGATACACGTCAAATAGTTGTCGCACTTTACACATTGTATTTAATCACCTTCATATTCTAAATCCGGCATATTCTCTATTACGTTTTTTAGTTTATTCGAAATATGGCATTTCCGAAACGTACCGAAATGCGATATTTTCTAAGTATATGTGTACTGACAGGCACTCACAACGACCAGTCGAATAATACTGAACAAGCGTGCTTTTATACGGTTACTCGATTTTCCGTGCGGCGCGCTTCACCCCTCCACGTTGTTCACCGCGCGGTACTGTAACTTGCCCCTCTTTGCCGAAACTACTTAAGATAATAGTCTCCCTGAAACTTTTATACTATGTTTTTCTTCTTTTTTTAAAGTTACACTAACTCCGTTCATTTTTAAAGTTGTGCCAAACACACGCATTCTTGGCTGTTCGGTATAATCTGAGCAACTAGCTAGATTGTATCTATAATGATACTTAAATAGTTTAATTACATGTATATTTAGTATGTCATAACTTATGAATCGTAATTTTAGGTATTGTATGTAATCTCTAGATAATAAGTTAAGTTTAACTAGTAAATATTAACTCTTTGTCTGTTACGATGACCTCATCGCATTATTGTAGCCCCATCCACACAGGCATCAGACATTTCACTAATTGCTAATGAGATAATTTGCTCGTTGGTAATGTAATATATAAGCAATTGAATAATACATAGGGAGAGTTCGACTTCAGCTCAAGCCTTGTGCGGTTGAATTTTTTGTATCTCGTGTACCATTTCCGAGTTCTACTGCAGCTCTAGCCTCATGCGGCTGCAGAGCAATACTCGTACACCATAATATAGAAATTCAAGAAAGATACAGTCTTTTATTTGAACCAGTGGTAGCGGCGTTTCCCCATAAAAGAAACATTGGCTATATAAAAATGTGGGAAATATTCTATTCTAAATAACCATACTCTATTACGTACCCAAAATAACTCTGGTCGCGAAAATTGTGTATATATCGGCTACACTTTAATTAATTGTATGGTCTAATGTGCCGCCATTGCTCTATTGTCCAAAATATTTCATTCTTACTTATTGTATCAAGGATAATCCATTTGAAAGTATTGACCACGGAATAGAAGAAAGTCGCGGGATTATTTTCGTAATAGATTTGAATAATTTTTGCACGTTACAAAGAAGCCGCCCCTGAATAGAAATAGAAAAGATTCCATATAGACGAGCAACAACGTCATAACATAAACAAAGCAGCCAACTACATGTCTTGTTAAGGTTGAGATTAAAATAATAGTAAAGAATGTTATTTACTTTTATTTTGTGATGAAAATTGTAATAGAAATTATTTCGACGTAAAATTATTATTCATTACATAACATTAACAGCTCTTGGAGCAAAATAATTTCGTTTCTATGAATAGAATTACTGGAACTGGGGGAAACTGCATAATAATGTTGCTTTAAATTGTGGTGCATCTAAGAATAATTTCCTAGAAACACATCTTAGGTAAGATAAACAAATTCATCGAAATACTATTAAACCACTAACGTGTTTGTATTTCCCACATATTATTCACGTGTATATAATATCCTGCATCTAAAAAATAATATAAACATGAAGAGCGCTGCAACAACAAAACGCCAAGCGCTCTTTGTTATGTTAAGATAACAATCTAGTATAACAAACGTCGACACTAAAATCTCCAACATAGGATGATGTGGGTAAGATAAATCGATGAATCTAGTACAGAGATGTGTATATGCAAATTAGTTTTATGTAATTTTATAGATATATTTACATATATTACAGAAAGAAGAACTTCTAACGTAAAGTCGGTGTATTTATAAAACTAACGGCATATACAGCACGTTCACTTCTTGAACCAGTAACTACATTTACAGGTGTGTTTTACGCGTAATAAAGCTTAAAATATTAATAAGGAAGTCCAGTGGAAACAACTGCCGTGTTAGATGTAATAATTAGGTAAGCATTGAACAGCAAAGGCCTACACACAAAAAGCACTTTACGCTGGTAAAACTTATACAATTTATTTCCATTTATACAATTCAGTAATCTCCCAATCCCAAAAGTAGTTTAATTTTCTCAGATAAACAATTTATAAAAGACGCTTTTAAGTATTAGGTCACTTTATGTACTAACATTAGAATGCGTATTTTGACAATGTATCTGTAATATTATACAAATTTGGAAGCACAATTTATGAAATGTGGTTTCTCGGTGCGTGCTTTATCACTCTTAAAGGAAATAATGAATGTTTATTTAGTGCACGCTCTATTGACGCGAAAAATATTGAATCGTTCAATGCTCGTTGCTGTTTAGTCTTGAAAGAATTTTACTACTTTACGTTGTCTCGGATTAAGAAGGAGCGATACGAAATTTGGCTTCTTATTGGTTCCAAACGAGGTGGATCTACATAAAGGAAAGGAATACAAACATCCGCCATATTTATTAATAACCTGCATTTTATTCTGTGAACGTCTTACTGTCTGTCTTGTTAATTACGTACTGTTGTATAATAAGCAAAATCTGTTCTTTCAAGCAGGTCCAAGGCGCTGTCCAGGTAGCGTCGCCATTCTGGAAGCGCCAACGATTAGAGCATATGTCGCATGATGACAAGCACAGGAATTTAAACACGTATACAGACACTAACAATGGGTACTGCTGCGACTGTGACTAACATATCAGTTGCTCTAAGTAAGGCTCGGACATTAAGTTTATGAATAATTTACTTGCAGCAATATATTACAGAAACGTACAAATTAATTGCAATTAAAGAATATGAATGAGAGAATGAACAGGCAGACATTTCCAAGATAATCCTCTGGTAAATCTGTCGAGGGTAGTATACGGGAGATAGAGCACAGCACTTTTTAAGCAAACAAGCTACCAAAACTGAATAAAAATAAAGCAGAAGCAGCTCAAGGAGATGACATACCAAGGAACGATTCAAGCTATTTTATGTGTTTTTTTAAAACGGATTAGTTTCAAGTAAGCGTTTTGGAGGTTGTTGTTATAGTTATATGTAACGTTTATTATTCCAGATATCTCAAACATATGAAGAAATTGTTCGAGAAAGACGAGATTATTAGATGAAAAAGAAAATATCTAAAACTACAAAAATAAAAATCGTTCTTTGGATGAAACATGGTCACACGAAGAAAAAGTTCTGGACTGATGCAAATATTAATACATGAAGCTCTTGTCGAAAGATTACGGGATTAAAATGTTCTCTTAAAAAGAGTAAATATTTAACAATACATACAGCATATAGAGTCTAAGTCATGATTTGTAAAAGATGGACTGCTTGTTCTTGACGGCAAAAAGACTATCAGGATGAAATGAACAGTAGGATATTTCAAGCATGATGGATAATACACCGCATCATTCCCGAAAAGTGAAGAAAGTAACAACTACTTCATAGAAGAAACCAAGAATTGAATTGCTGCACTTACAGGGAACGGTTCCCGGTCGTCAGATTCAGATCTTAATTAAACTTGGTAGGTAAGGAGAGTATATAGAAGTTTGATGATAAAAAAAATTGCTTGTGCTCTGAGAGGGTGAAACACCCCCTCGAAAATTCACAGATGCTCAGTTTTCTTGATTTAATTCTTAAACAAAAATAGATACAACAAAAATTTAAATGCAGTTCTTATACCTTATCGAAAGGTCTTTCAGTCCACCTGAATGTGACTTATCAATGACCAACACCCGTGCCTATGAATAGTGTTTTCTTACATTTCTTATTACATATATCTAATTATATGTTATTATATATTACATATATCTATTTCGTAGAATATATTTTCAGGTTTTATTTGCTCAACAACAGTATATGTATAACCTAGTTTTAAACTAATTGACATATACAATTCTCGTTGGTTCCAAATGATAAATTCGATTTCCTTCGTTTTTGCAAACGAGTAATTAATTAATTCCTGAAAATTATTTCGGAAGAATTAATTAGAAATATGCTTAGATGTACGCCAGCACATCTTCGAATAAACATAAACCTCTCGTAAATTCCTGTGAAACTTTAGATAGATTTCGTAATATTTAATTTATCTTTTACGAAATTTCAATAATTACGTCGGCATCCAAGGCATTAATTGTACTTGACAACTTATATTTTGAAATAACATATACGTCGAATGCATTGCATCCACATCGATAATCACCCTCAAACTTCTAGCCACAACTCGGCGCAAATCTTTTCCACATATTTCTCGCACATTCAATTAAATTTCCTTAATTTCATATTATTATTGCAAACTCTGTGATAAAGTTAAACAAAATATGATTAAAGTAATTTTAAAGAATGGAAAAGTCCTACATATAATCCGTATACTCCATAAATATTTAGGTACAGATTTCTCTCGAATACATTTTACTGGTCTTTTCAAAGAACACTACTATTGCTTGACGGCGACGGGGTAGGATACAGGAAACGCTTTAGTACCACTTCGGTATCCGTTCAGTGCATATGCTAAAGGTATTAGTCCTTAACGCCTTCTCGTTTTCCTGTGTGGAATTACCGAAAGAGAAATTGCTCTACGGTTAGGGATTTCACCGAAAGGTACTCATTACACATCGGACCGGAGAGGAGCGACAGGACAAAATCTTGTTAGAAGACGACGTGGGTGGTCATAGTTGACTTGTGGAGCTGAATATAGATTTATAGTAACGACCTCGAAACGAGATCGACGTCTAACGACACCGGATATAACAACGCGCTTTCCTACACAACGACGAGCAAATCTTTCTGTTACCACCGTTAAGAGGCGATTATGGGCAGAAGGTTTAAGGGGATGTATTGGGCGCTAAAAGCCGTTTTTAGAACGCGTGCATAAATAGAAACGATTAACATGGGCAAAAGAGCATGCAAACTGGTCACTGGATGATTGAAACGCAGTCTTATGGACCGACGAGTCCAAATCTCAGTTATTTGGTACGCAACGGGGAGTTTTTGTTTCGTCGACAACCAAGAGCAATGTTTAGTGTTGTCCGTTAAACACGGAAGTGGCAGTGCTCTTGTTTGGAGTTGTTGTGCTGGAACAACTACAGGTAATTTAGTAAAAATTAATGGTACAATGCGGAAAGAAAATTTTTTGATATTTTGCAAAGCCAAGAAAATTGATATTCCGTGTGGAAGCCGTCTTATTGGTGAATGGTTTGTGTTCCAGTAAGACAATGACCATAAACAACGGCGCGAATCTCTAAAAACTTTTTAGCGACGAAAGCAGTAATAAATGAATCATAGAGGTTTTACGGGATGAGCTTGATCGAAGAGCTAGAAGAATGCCTGAAAATTGTGCAGCGGTTATCAAAGCCAAAGGAGGTCATATCGACGAAAATAATCTTACGAGCTAAATAATGGATCAACATTATTATGGTCGAATTATTTTACTTTTATTTGACAGTCACTTATATTGTATAAATTTATTAATAATCACAATAAAGTTTTACGGTGTCTGTGACTTCTGTAAAAATCGTTCCTGCTTCCAAACTATTGGCCGATAGTGTACTTCATGTTATTACATCTACTAGACCGTAAAATATTCACATTATGGTTTCTTTACAGTACAATAGCGCTCGTAATTGTTCAACTAAATGTTACCAGTTAACTAAAATATGCAACTAATGAATGTTTGAACATATTAACTCGTTAAATAGAGCGTGTTATTTCATTGTATTCGATCCCTTTTCCACTGTTTATTAGGTCAGATTTTTTTCATATGCATTACATACACCAACCTAATCTTACAAATAACTAAAGGTAATATCGCTACCTGAATTTGCGATGGCTTTTCTAAATCGTGATTAAAATATTGTTATCGTTAAAAATACAGAAGTAAAGTTTTAAACATGCTTGTTCCTGTATATTATACACCTTTGAATCACTAATTGAACAAAAAATTAAAAGGACAACGAAAGCAAAAATAAATAGGATTTAAAAGAAAGATGAGAAAAAAATTATAATTTCATGAAAATATCTGTAGCATATCTACATATAACAAGAAGGTAACGTATAGTTTGCGCTACATAGTATTGACTTATTAAAATTCGGTTTACCAAAATTAATGCCGAAGGTGCTTTCCCGAAACTGATATACAACTGGACCGAAACCTAATTTAATTGGATGGTTGGGGTTTCAAAATTTGTATAGTATTGTATATGGTAATTAAGAGAGCTATCCTCTTATTATTAAGCTTTCCTACCTACCTGAATACACAGTTTTCGATCGACAAAGGATCACCTCTGTGAAAGTTATCGCGAGGCCTAAATTTATAAGGAATAAATTGTTGCGTAGTCTGATAAGATACTATCAACATAAATTCAGTTTCATATCGAAAAGATCCTTTCTGAAAGGCATCGTTTCTATCTTGCGAAATACCAACTAAGTATACTATTTGTGTTTATACAGTTACAATTTACTGTTGGCAGAGAGGAGCGTACGAAACTCCCGATGAACACTTTCTTTGACTATTGCACAAGCGTAAGGGTAAAGGTAAAAAGCATATTGCCTATGGCGAAGCTACTGAATTAATGAAACTCCTGCTCTAATTATTACATCTTCCTCTTTCATCAGTACATATAATTTGTCGTTCAACAAAAGGCTAGACCGGCAAGCGACAGTTACTACGCACGTCTAAAGCCACAAAGCTGGAACCTATAAACAATACATTATTACAATGGGTCGAAAGGCTAGAATTGCTCTAAACTAAACCCACTATCATGTCACGAGAGCGTTGTCTGAAACGAACAAGGCAGATAGTTCTGTCAATTGCACAGATCCTCGGCGACAAGTAAAAGCTGCGAAACGCTTGCGTAATAGAAATGGTTATGCCAAGGAACAAAGTCGAGATTAATTACATACGCTCGCGAAGAAACTAACCTTACGCTCTGGAAATAGTTTAATAAGACGACGACAAACAAACTAGATACCGTCTGACCCATACAAATTAAATTTTGAATCGTGGGAGAAATTCCATTATTCCACCGTTCAACAATTCGGTTTTGTACGCCTTAGTTTTCAGTCAACATGGGTTTCTTACCTGGCCGTTGTGCCACTGATCTTAAACGGCTTTTTTACAGCTGAAGGGCTTATTGTTTTAGGTCACTGGCTAATTCTGTGTAACGATAAACACTATCGTTGTAAAAAACATCAATGCGTCCTGTTGTTTTTTTTTGTCGATCACCGCGTGTTTTGTTTTCGACACTGCCACTTTCATTACACGTTTTTTTTCTTTACAGATTAATTGTAAAAGGATGACACTTAATACGCCTATTTACAGCCTCAATCGATAAACCCTTTCTTTTAAAAGAAAGAATTACCGCTTTTAGAAAATTGTATTTCATTGTACTTAACACGATGAGCCAGCTAACTGGAACTAAGTAATTTATACACCTGAATTTGCTTTACATGTTTAATACTCAGATACCGTTACCGCATGCGAGTAAGAGAATTAAGTCTTAAATTACTTGAACCCACGTGACAATCCTTTTATGGATTTTTTAGAAATGTTTCATCTTTCTTTTTATCTCTTTTTTCTTCTTATTTTTCTTTCTCCTCTTGCTTTTACTTCTTCTCTAAGTATATCTCATCATGACACGGTCCAATTCCGGAAGTAGTTCGTTTATTACTAACTCTGGCCGTGAAAGCCTGAATAGCTTTAAATCTACTGCGTCTGTTTTCTCCATCTAACAGTATTTTTTACCTTTTTCGTTTTCACCATCTCTATGCTAAAATTATCAAAAAGCTCACCTCATATGTGTAATAATAATTAATTTATGCATTATTCGCTTCAAAATAATCTAAATATTTAACAAATAAAACATTAAAGCTATATTAGATATTAAGCATTCCGTGCATGTCACCTTTTTCAATTTTTACATCATTCGGTATTCCTCAATGATACATTACATTTCACTGAGAGACGACGTGACTGGCATTCGTAAGGCTATAATTTTGTTAACCCTCATAATGTAGACCTTAAAAAAAATCACGTTAACGACTGTAGTACCATTCCACGCCAGCAATACTTTCCAGCGCTTGTAAATTTGCTTACGTGTTACTATTGTTAAATTGTTTATTAAGAGAATTAAGAGGACACATTTTTAAAAAATCTCTCAGAAATAAAATGTTTTCATATAACCTATAAACTTAGTTTTGAGCTAATAATAAAAATGATACGTTGTTCAAAAGATTGGTGAGTCTTTCCAATAATTAAAACCATTCAAGAGAATTCAAATTAACAGTGAATATAAGCCCGCAAAATAAAAAGAGCATTTGAATAAATTACTTAGCAAAATATTGACGCGCGTCCAGAGGAGCCGGGTAAACAGCGTTGCTTTTCTTTAATTATCCCGTTAATTTAAATCGTTAAAGTTAAATTAAAAAAATACCCTTCGTCTGCATCGAACAGTCAGATAAATGTTAATTTTTTTCTGACGAATTTAATTTATCGTGACGCAAATACCCATTCTAAATATACAATGATGTTTTTGTAAATTGTGCTTAATTACATATATTAAATCACGTGGTGCCTTCGTTTGTTAACGTACATGCACGTGATTTTAAGCATGGTCGAATATAAATTGTTGCCCTAGTGTTCATCACAAAACAATTTGCACAGATTTCGCGTGTAATTAGTGTCCATTTAATACGTTCAAGTGAGATAAAATATCGTCTGCCATTTAGGTATTGACTTTTCACTTGAATCTGATAATTTTATCAAAGATAATCGGCGAGATGATACGGTAACAGGTTTTCCCCTCTAGCTATAAAAGTTTCAGTATTTTCTCGCTGGAAGCTCTGTCTATATTAAAAACAAAAACAAAGACCCAATGTATGAGAAATAGTATTTACAAGGTTATTTTAGTGGCTTTATATATTTTCGAGCCATAATGTAAGAAAGAATAACATAAGAAAATATTGAATAATATAAGAAAGTATTGAAGCTTTAGTATGATATAAGCAAAATTTAACCAAAAAATCGACCTCAATTAAAAATAAGGAAATTGTTGCCCATAACAAAAGATGCAAAATGAAAATTTTGCTTTTAGTTAGGATGAGCGATTAATGATTGAAACTGGTTTGGTTGTTAATTGCATGGCAAGCTAGAAGTATAGTAGATAGATAGATAGATAATAGTTAAGTTGCAGACTATAATGAGTTACGATATTTAATGTTTATTGCTTGTGATTTCTATCTTAAATTGTTACTACATACGCACATGTTAACAATATTATAAATATGTCTTACGTTGCATGTAATTGGAGCAGATGGCCGATAACTTGAACACCGCGTAATTTTTATAAAATTGAACACCGTATAACGTGTATGTACTTCGTGCGGCTGGGATTCCCTGCCACTGTACTTCCCCAGGTTATACGATACTCGCTGTTTGCGCAGTACAGCTTGATGCCTTAACACTTCTTTCAATATTTATACGACTGGAGAAGCGTTGGATCGCGACTTATTGTCGTCGCAAATAAATCCTAAGTGCTTAACACACTGTGAAAAAGCGTGCATAACTGAGAGGTTAAAAAACGACGTAAGTGTAACAAAGATATTTTTTCGATATTAGTACCTACAATTTGTAAATTAAAAGCTAAATAGGAACTAATATTACGTGTGGTGGCTTGTACTTATGTAGGATCAGGACAAAAAATTTTAAGGGAATCTAAACATTCTGAAATCGAGAAAAACATGTACAAATGGTTCTTGAACCAAGGAAACAAAAACATTACGGTCAGTGGTGGTATGATCAAAGAAAAGGCAAAAGCATTGAATTCGGAGATGAAAGAAAATTCTGTTCAAGAATGTACTGCTAGTGATGGTTGGTTGCAAAGATTAAAAAAAATCAGAATTCGATATTTAAAAATTATTGATTATTGATGCAACAATATCTATTATTCTAAGCTTAAAATCAGTCACTCCAGATCGTTAGGGGAAATAGTATGCGTTTCATTCTATGCACACTATTGTGCGCCTACTGTGTATATTTCTTTTTGATTGAACTTTATTATCTTGTTGTAGTTTTTATGGAAGACATTAACAATGAACGATTCGCGATTATTATATTAACTAAGAATTAAATTAATCAGTGTGAACCACAATTGGTAATTTTAATCGTCAATTTGATTACCATCTCCTTTAAATTTACCTACAACTTTATTTACCATCTAATACCGCTATTACTTGGTTAGAGTGAGGGCTTTAGTTACTTCCAAACTTTCTAACAGATGGCTGTAATTAGTAAAATATACACGTAAACTTATAACTTGCGTACGTAGTTGTATATGCTCTACTAAAGCTACTTATGAGGATATGAACCTGTGTAGACACTATTACTAAGAAGAACCACACAACTTAGTAACTAGTGACCCCTCTTGTAAACTGTGTATACACGAGGTTAAATAAATGATTTTTACTGAACTAATAATTGAGGTGAAATATATTCTTTAAAATTCCATAACCCTTTTATGGATTTTCAAGTTCTTCGTTGACTTTTAATAATAATACCATTATTTAATTGGAAAACTTTTAATTTCATTCTTCAATCAATAAACTTTCGATAGGTATATGGTTAGGGTTAGTTTACTTATTTAATTTCTAAGATTCTGAATGTTTACTTTGTTTTTTTTCTGTATTTTCAATTACACATTAAGTATGAAAAATTAACCTATTTCATTTTATATATGTCGCCTATGTTCATTCCTAAACCCCGAAAACGTTAGACAAGTGACGAAATCTGACAGTGCAGCAAATGGAGTTGCAAAAAGGAAACAAAAAGAGACAGTTAGGACAACAAAAAGTGGAGCTCTCCAAATAAGAAGTTTCTTGAACAAATCTAATCCAGATAGCAGTCAACCTAACTAATTTACTCCGTTCGAAGATGTTCCGATTAAAATAATGGATAAAGAGTAGAAAATCAGCAGTGAACATGAAATAGAGGATGTAGTAAACACTGGACAATACGAAAATAAGGAACAGGAAAACAAGAACAGACAATTAGAAAATAATAATGTTAGAGAGAACCATTGCTTTTTGAATACAGGAAAATTAGAATATCCTTCATATATTGCTAATGTCAAAAACATGAATCTAACAGACGGAATGAAAAGATATATAATTGGGAAGCGTTCCTGCCAACTGCAAATTCAATTCCCAAAAATCCGAAAAAATATATCCTTCATAATTTCCATATATGTCACTGTGCTATCAAGTGATAGCACAATCCACCCTTATGATACCCAAGTGATAGTTGTGCGCGTAGACAGGCCGTGTTAATATGGTAACCGTGCTTGAAGGATGTACTGTGAAAGACCAACGTGTTGTTGTGGGTCTGTTTTGGGCAAAAGGACTTCCTGTAAAAGATATTCATAAGGAACTGTCTCCTGTTTACGGCGAAAGTGACTAGTGTTTGCCGCGTAAAGCCGTGTATATGTGGCTCGAGAAATTCTCTCAAGAACGCTCAAAACTTGTTGACGATCAGCGAAGTGACCGCCCCGTTCAAATCGCGATAGATGCAACACTTCGGCGGGCGGAAGAGATGATTTGACTTGAATTTTGGAAGTTTGGATCAGAATAACGGCAGGCCGCATTCGACCCAATTGACCCAGGAGGGAATTGCAGAATTAGTGTGGGAACTTCTTGAACATCCGGCTTACAGTTCCCACCCAGCCCTAACTGTTGGTCCACTCAAAAAGCAGCTTAGGGGCATTTAGAGGGTGATAATGCCGTTCGATAAAAGGTAAGCACGTGGTTCAGAAGGCAACCCAAACACTTTAATGTAGCGATGGGATAAGTGTATTAATGTAGATGGAGACTATGTTGAAAATTAAAACTTGTTTTTGCCTAGCTATTTCCCTAATTATTTTATAAAAACTCTGTGACTTTCCCTCGTACAATGTATATAACAATTTGGGAGTATCTGCACTGAGGAAATACCTATACTAATCAGTGAAAGAAAAGATGGCATATTGTGAACCTTCTTTATTATTTTTTAAATGCATTTAAATTTCTTGCAGAGAAAGAACAAGTAAGTGGCAATCATTTTTGGAGAAAGTTATGAAACATAGTTCTATAGAGTCTCATCTAACGTCGTGTTACATGTATGGTCAGTAGAGAGTAAAGAAGATTTCAGTTTATATAAAGATTAAGCAAAACATCAAAGGAGGCAATTTCTATACAGTTTTATATAGATATCACATTTGGTTTAGCGAAGGGTATGTTAGCACTTTGGGTACATCGTGGAAATTTGCCTCATACTTGTAACGAAAATTTTTAACACAAGTTAGTATTCTTGCCAAATACGATGCTGTCATGAAAGAGTTGATTATGTAACCCAAAGGAACAAGAACATTTCGTATTGAAAATTGATAAAACCCCATTTTCCACCTTAATTACAGAGACAACACATAATCTACCAAAAGTTGAGTTTGACAATTAGATACGTAGAAGTAATAGAAGGTAAATTCAAATTAATAAATATTAAAGACAAAATCTCAGAATCTTTTTAAAATTGAAGAACAAAGTGTATCTGGAATGGCGAACAAAATATAGGAATCGATAGCAAAAGTGTATATTGATACCAGAAGATGCAGAGGTTATGGATATGACGCTGCAAAGGTTGTGAGCTGTTGTTGCTCAGAGAGCAACAGAGTGGCCAAGAAAAACAACATACCCTCGTCCTTGCTCCATTAGCTACACTACGAATGGTTGCAACAACTCTGTTACATACACTTCAGAGGCCACGGCGCTATTCAAGAAAATGGGGCCTATAATCCGTCGGGCTGAAACTGCACACCAAAGGCCTATTTTCGCATCATGCAGAGGCACCTCAAAGCGTCCCTTGGGATTGTTCGTTGACCAAGAACGAGTGCTTTGAAAGTTCAACAACAGGGGAAAAACCAATCCAGTCCTTAAATTCCTTGCTATGGTCTAAAGGATTAAGAGTGGAAACAAAGATAAAATATATAAAGCCGTCGTTGAGCCCATTCTAAGATACGATGCAGAGACACCATGTAAACATCATCGAAATGGACTACTTGAGAAGAGCCTGAGGAGTATCAAAATTGGAACATGTAAGAAACGAAAGGATACGGCGAAGAACAGAAAGAGTTATTACTAGTGTGGATCGAATCGAAACAAGACAGCTTATATGGTATGGACATTTACAAAGAATGAGTGAGAAAGCCATGGGAGACAGAGCAATACAAAAAGTTTGGAAAAATAGAGACGAGTGGAGATCGAAGTGCGAGATGCGGCAAAGGGCGTAGGACCTTCGTTATAATAATAATAATAGAGTGTACCGAGATAGTTATATATGTTACACAACCCAACATCGTTCGTATGACGTTCAATAATATAAAAAATATTACAATGTCCAACTGTAGCAAACTTGCATAAATAACTGTAATATTTTTTTTTACTAAATGCACCTAGTTGGCGCATTTGTTTCAGTTGCTTAAAATATTAAAAGGAAAAAATTCTAATTGTGTTAACGTAAATAAGCAGAACCTATTTAAAATAGCTATTGTAATACGCAGAAACGAAATCTGAAAATAAATTCTTTAAAGTTAGGATATGAAAAAGTTAAATCTTAAGTGCTCTTCAAAACATTCCAAAACTTCTACAAATCGTTTTAAGCTACCCAATACTTTTGGCTCGAACGATGATATGTTTACACGTAGATTACTTAAAGCGATTCTCCGTTTCCGATGACTCTATAACTCCACAAATAATATTTCAAAACTTTCTTCGGCTCTACGATGTGTACGTTGCCCCTTTTCTATTACTCACAGCGTATGTTACGAGGTAAGGCAAAGAAATTCATTCTGCGCTATATAATATAAATTAAAGTGGGGTCAAGGCAGCTATTTTCCATCTCACACGAATGGAAAAAAATTTCCATCTTATCCTTTATCATAAGAAGCGAAGTTATTTTTCAGCTGTGCATTAAGGGCTTCCCAAATCAAATTGCTCGTACTTTTATACACGTACTGTTTACGCTCTCGCATGAGTTATCGCCTAGGAAAGTGATTACTTTGCTATGAGAAATGTAAACATATACGCAAAGTATTACTGCTCTTTTTTACGCTTTCGTTCGTTATGAGTTAATGAATACATTGGAGTAAGTAGACATTCTAAATTTGAAGTGATATAAAATCTTTGGTGGTCTATTTTTACCGCTTAATGTTTCGACGGAAACGTAACTGTAACCTACAGTTTTAGGGAGTGTAGATTTTAAGTTTGTATTTCATTGCTAACATTTCCTTAAGAGATACGTTTAGTAAATATTTATGTAAAATACATTAACTCCAGCGCTTCCTTCTAAATGTAGTTTCATAGAATTTTGATAATAAAACATTATCGAAATTGTATACGTATATGCAGAAACTACTTAGAAAAGTACCTATTATATTAACTTTGTCATTATGGAAGCTATAAAGTTGGTCAAGTTAGTAAATTGATAAGATTGTTTTGTAATATAAGATGTTAAAAACAAAAAGAAAACAATGTTTTACTTATCTTATATTGATGCTATAAGTCAAATATAGCACTTTCCAATGAAATATATATTTACATATTTTGAACCAAAATTCTATAGGGTCTACTTAAAGAAAGAACTAAAAACGCACACGTAGAAATATAAGAATTATGGAATCTAAATATCACACATTTTCGAAAGTCATGAAGTGGGTATGGTGGCCGCGAAATGGGGGTTCACATCATCCTTTAATATGGAATTTACAGCATGAAATAAAGCACAAGTCGACACAAAATGGATGTAGAACAATAACGTAGTTAAATTTTCAAAAATTGAAAGGGCTGTACAGTATGAAATTGGTCTCCATTCCAAGTCCGAATAAGTGAAGAATGAAACAACCACAAAGTAACATTTTAGGGCACGTAACAAGCACAAAACAACAGCAAAGTCAAATTTTGAAAAATCTAAAATGTGGAAAGGTCGTGGTCTTGGCTCCCGCTTTTCAAACTTGGACTTAAGCAAAGAATGAACACAAAATAATTTTTTACGGCACAAATCAGCGCAAAATGTGGACCTTCCCTTAATTTTAAGAGTTGAAAGTGTTAGAACTAACTTCACGTACTCATCATTCGAAAGCGTTGTTTTATATCAAACATAAACATGTAACTGGTTAAGACATTTCAACATTTTTAGATGACCATCATATGGTATTTACCAAGAACATTTCGTTGTTGGCTGACGCACGGAAGTGACAAACGAAAACAACATCACATGAGTGTCTGAGAGTTGAAAGAATAAGAAGATCGCTACAGGTGCGGAAATTGAATTCATGAACATGATCGAGAAACCAAATTCCATTCGCCACAATAGAGTAGTGCATCTTCACCTCGGCTAAAGAAAACTCACCAAACCAAAAACAACATAAAGTTTATACTGATTTCCTTCTATTATATTTGTGGTATTATCTACAGAGATTTCGCACCATGAAGACGGACGATTAATGCAGAATTCTATTGTGAAGTTCTACCAATGTTCTACTAAGGTACCAAAGGAGCAAATGAGAAGGAAACACCCACTAAAATAGATTGGGTAGAATTGGGTTCTCCGCTATGATCAGCCTTTTCGTCATAAGCGGTTTTTGACCAAAAAAAATATGATCGCTCTTCCTCATCTTTTTTTTTCAAAGATGAGGAAGAGAGATTGGAACGATTTGGTTCCTTTTTCTCTTTACAAAGATGAAAATCAGGCGAAGGTAAATGGGAGAAAGTGCTGAATGCATTAACAACACAAGAGCACTTCCAGAGTGCACTTCCTTTCGTGGCAAAGCTGTTGGTTTATACCCACAACAGGACTGCTTTATGGATAAAGAAGGTGAACGAAATCCCAGTAATTTGGCAATTTTATTTATTGCTACATTGCGAAAAGTTTTGGGTACACCACTTTAAACTCTAATGCAGTGTTACTTTTAATCATGATTACCTCTTCATTCTAAAGTGTTTTAACAATGGATTAGACGGAGACAACTGATAAATGTATTGGTAGATGTCATAAAGCACAAATTCACTATCTAAAAATGAAATTAACGTTAGAAAAGTGATTGCAAATGTAAAAAATATGGGTTTATTTAATAAGAAAGACATTAACTAAAACCCAAAGTATATCACCCCACAGGCTGTACGGTAGTTTTGTATTACATACGGAGAACGTTGTTACATGAAGCCAATGATATTTGTTTATTAATCCCAATGGTCAATATTATTATAGCAGCAGTATATTAGCAAGATATATAAAACTAGTATTAACTTCTTGATGCAAACGAATCCAGAATTTTATATAGGCCACCGTTTTACATGTTCTGCTTCATCGTACAACGATTTAATAACCCTAAAAGGATATCTTCGGTAGTGGCCTACAGCTGCTTTGAAACGGTTGCGAAGAAAATTTAGAAGTATTGAAAATATTTATTTATTATTATTCATTGCAATAAAATACAAGTACATTTGCTCTCATTACAAATCTTCTAGTTGTGTTCTCCTTCAATCCACTACACTCTATTTTTTAATTTGAAGGAGTGGAATGACAAGACATATTTACACAATGGAATTTTTCAAAGCTATTTTTTTGGCAGCAATTTAAAACTAGCTAGGATTTTATATAAGTTGTAGTTACGTAATTAATTACATATTCATTACGATTAATGAAATATAGAAAACACTGCAAGATAATATATATGAATAAAATACACATCCTACTAGATTTCAAGTTTATATATCGTACCTTTTTAATGGGTTCTAAATGTTGCTCTATTCTACTACACTTCCTATTTTTATGATTATTTACAAACGTCAAAGACATATATCGTAAGCTCAGAAATTTTCGCCTTCTCGGCGGAGATATTTGAGTTCCAGAAGTTGATACTTCCCCTATATCCACAAAAAATGCTGTGGAAATGTTTTACACTGAAAATACGTCAGTTGATTACTTCTCAGAAGAACGTTTTTACTATTACAACGCAATTTTAGGGAGCAAAATTAAATATAAAGGCACTCAGAAAAATATACAATCTAAACGTCAATCAGTTGTAACAATATGGCGACCGGCAATATATGAAATATCCCTAGTGTAATTCTTGCCGAAAACTGACCAACGGCTAGCGTTTCATTTTAAAAACATCCCTCCGAATTAAAAAAATAGAGTATAATTATTTTCTTTCTCTACGACTTAACGAATACTACTTCAAAATGAACTGTAGAACGTAAGAATAGCGACTTGTATAGTTCTTTCGAACTGTATGTCGCTATTTTCAGCAGGAATGAGTACCAACTTATATCATTTTGAAACAGCAAAATTGTATAAAAAAAGCCTTTGAAAGATGAATGGAATTAACACTATTATCCATCTATCTGCGGAATTTTCCGAATAGAGGTTTACAAGTAACAATCTCTAAATCTAGAGCAGCTAGAAAATAAACTTTAACAATATGCTTTCCTTTTCTACATTCATATTCTGTACTTGGAACTACAATTATCTGGCAAATATTCTTTCAATGTCTTTTTATATACAACAGTGTTTCCTCAGAAAATAATATTTTTGGAAATGTATCTGCAACTACGTCTCATCAATTGACTGCTTTAGCAGATTTTCTTTTCCTGTAATACTATATTATTAGTTATTACTAATTCAGCATTTAATCGAAACTAATAAAAAAACTACTTCCAACCGGCAAACAGGCGCAGTTGCATTCTTAAAGTTACTACTACAACTCAACGTTAAAAGTTCTTAAAATATTTAATTCACTTTTCCAAAGGGTTATAGATTAGAAACTTCTACAGCAACGCAGTAACACATGGGCTGAAAAGTCCCGGGCCTAACAAAGAAAACACGGTTCTTTTGGTTCAAAATTAGCTTTATTTATCAACGTAATCTCCATCAAGAGCAACGCAATCATTCCAGCGCCGCTCTAACATTTCAATACCACTTTTGTAGAACGATTTATCTATTGCCTCAAAATAGGCCTCAGTTTTAGCTATAACCTCTTCATTCGTGCGAAATTTCTTCCCGGCGAGCATTTTTTGGAGGTCTGCGAACAGCCAGTAGTCGCTGGGAGCCAAATCTGGTGAATACGGTGGATGTGGGAGCAATTCGAAGTTCAATTCATGTAGTTTTGCCATTGTTTTGATTGACTTGTGACACGGTGCGTTGTCTTGATGAAACAATTTTTTTTTCTTTGCCATATGCGGTCGTTTCTTTGCAATTTCGGCCTTCAAACGCTCCAATAACGCTATATAATATTCACTGTTGATGGTATTTCCTTTGTCAAGATAGTCGATGAATATTACACCACGCACATCCCAAAGTACCGAGGCCATAACCTTTCCAGCCGATTGTTGTGCTTTCGGGCGCTTTGGACGAGGTTCGCCAGTTGCTGTCCACTCAGATGACGATCGTTTTGATTCCGGAGTGAAGTGATGGATCCATGTTTCATCCATTGTCACATATCGACGCAAAAATTCCGGTTTGTTACGTTTAAACATGCCCAAACACTGCCCAGAATCATCAACACGTTCTTGTTTTTGGTAAACAGTGAACAAACCCGGCACCCACTTTGAACAGAG
Organism: Trypoxylus dichotomus; assembly: GCA_023509865.1. NCBI lineage: Eukaryota > Metazoa > Arthropoda > Insecta > Coleoptera > Scarabaeidae > Trypoxylus > Trypoxylus dichotomus. The sequence continues at coordinate 36,001,410 of CM042074.1, read as the reverse complement.
CTTTCTCATAGTCAAATGCTCATGCAATATAAAGCCAATACGGTCTTTTGACATGTTGACGATGTCAGCTAACTCACGCAACTTCACTTTTCGATCATTCAAAACGATTTTGTGGATTTTTTTGATGTTTTCTGGTGTTACCGCCTCATTTGGACGTCCACTGCGTTCTGCATCATCGGTGTCTCTACGACCACGTTTGAAGTCAGCAAGCCAACGTTTTATTGTTGTTTCTGATGGAGCTGAGTTCCGATAACACTTTTCAAGCCATTGCTTCGCTTGAACGGTATTTTTTCCCATCAAGAAGCAGTGTAAAGTTGAAACACGAAATTGTTTTTGATCCATTGTTTTGAAAATAACAAAAGTAGCGTGACTCTTAGCACAATAACTCACAAACTAATGAATAGAATATCATGAAATTTTAACAGCTGTCTTTTGAAGGTTAGTACTAACTGAGGGAAAGGTGACTATAATAAAACTAGCGTCATCTATATGTTAGGCCCGGGACTTTTCAGCCCATGTGTTATTTATTACACAAGGGATAGAAAGCGCAGTCGTTCATTTTCCTGGTGTTTTAAAAATTAATTCTGAGTAAAACCGAGAATCTTACAGACAAAGTAAGTACTCCAAATGGGGTGTAAGAAACAAATTTTATTGGAAATAAAGGAAATGAACAGGAAGTAGTATAGATGAAAGCACTTAAGCAACTTCTACGCAAAATTAAAATTCATCAAACAGCTTGAATTTCAACCTGCATACGAAAGTAGCTTATTAAGTATACATACTTTATGAAGTAATGAAATAGCAGGAAAACAAAGTTGAACTGCATAAAATGCATATGTAATCGCATATTTAATATATTTATACACACAAGCACAAAAAGTATAATACCACACTTCAAAATTCAATTGATCAACAGGAGATTATTATCTTATCCGTATAATACCAGCCTTCCAATTTCTTTAAACTTTAATTAAGGTGTAAATATTTAGAAATGTGTATATCTTATAGATCGCAACTCGTTAACATTTTTGATGTATCCGGAAACTCTAATAAAATTAAAATAACCAAGACAAGATAAAATATCTGCTACCTTACCAAATTACATATGTGTTTAGTAGCATTCCAGAGGATGTGTTTATTATTAGTCCGTTTTCTCCTTTCTGAAATAACATTTGATTTTGTTTGAAATATTGCTCAGGATGTTTAAATTTAAAAACTTGAATGCTTAGTTTATTTTGTCTAGATACAATGAGGTTCATATGTATTTGATACGGTAATAAGCTTAACTTTTAAATGATTAAGTAATTATGCCATTGCAAACAAATTAACAGAAATACTGTTAATCTGCTAGCGAGTTTTGGTAGATTACGAGGTTTCTGCTGAATGATGAATAGAGAATAGCACCAATAAATTGACGATATAATCATCCTTTATACTTACATATTTATCAGTAACTCTAAAACAAACAAATGCTATTGACAAGCAGTTTTCAGAAAACTCTTGTTGTGTTAAAACCTTTTTATCAGGGGAACAATTAATTCTTGCAATTCAACCACTGATATATTAAAAATTAGTAATTATAACTAAATATTATTTTTTCATATTGATCATAGCAATTACGCATCCATACGGCAATCTGGAAATTAAAAATATTTACCACATATTTGTAGCTATTTCCATAAGCTTTCCCGATATGGTACCTATATGTCATCGATAAAAATGTACTAACATTAAATGTTTTACCTATCTACATGAAACAAGATACGGAATATAAAGTTTGGAAAGATTCATTGCTCGAGATAATCCTTGAAATGGAGTACAAATACATAAAATATAGGTCTTATAGGGAACTCCAATGGAAGGTTGCCCTGCCATTGCATACATATCGTAATATCTATCATTTTTAGTACACAGTACTAAATAACCAGTAATATTTCTTGGAAAAATTTATGTACCCAAAAAACCAGTATTAGAAAAGAATGGAGAAAAGGATTATATGCTGCATAATTAAAAAAAATAAATTTATTAATATCTATACCTAAATTGAAAACAAGATGTGATAACATTCTGTAAATTTTTGGCTTGTTTCGATATAAAATTTGTAATGTGCTTTTTAATGATAAAGTTTTCCATTCAGCATATACTTACGTACCAATTTATTATGGTAACATTATAATATATGAATTGAATAAATCGGTTTTTTTGCATTCAAAATTTTCAGTATTCTAAAAGTGTCAGCAGAGGAAATAATTTGTTATCTCGAAGGCGAATATTAATTTAACCGGGAAATTATTTCGTAACGTTTCTCGAACTTGTTTTGCCTATGCTAGGATTAATTCAAACGTATAAAACATTGTTGGAAACGGTAGATACTGCTTGGATGAGCACTTCTACGAATCAATTATACATATTCCTCCTTAGGAATAAATGTGCTAAAACTATTTTGTAATATACTAAAACGCTGGCAGATTCGAGATGCCACTTTTAGTTTTACAATATATTGCCTTGCTATTAATCTTGTCAAGTATACCTTTCTCTCTCACTTAATTATACAGGTATAATTGGATATTACTTAAAGTATTAACTTTGTGGATTCAATCGCTTGAAATAAAAAATACAACTACAATCTAGTATAGGTGTCATTTAATTTGGAATTCCTTTTCATTTAAACTGAAGTTATATTCAACAAAACTATATTTTGTAAAAAGAAAATAAAGAGGTATGTACTTTAAGTCCTCCATACTGGGACATAGAGGGCCTCACTAATAAAATAGAAATACTAAAATTTGACCTCCATCTTTAGTTAACTTAAATCCAAGTTAATTGAAAAATGAATTCGAAGACAAGTATTTCAACAAGAATGCCTGGCCGGCAATGAAGCGCCACATTAGTCAACAACTGGTAAGGAGGTAATGTAGGTGAGGACAATTCAAACGTGGATAAATTAGTCTTAGCGACGATCCAGGAAAACGTCGATGTTGTGTATAAGATCTTCAACGAAATACGAGAGCATATGGCATACGTTTCAAAGACATCAATTTAAAAAAATTTGCATGAAGAATTCTGTCTATTTACCAAAGAACAGAAAGTAGCTAAGGTGAATTGGTATCAAAAAACTTTAGACCGTCCCAACTCTAAAGACTTGTACAACATCGTCACAAGTAATGAAACTTTGATTTGCAATACAGGGATCGTTTTGTTTCACAACAACGCTCATCAAAGAACTCATGGGGTCATATGGTTGGGAACGATTTGATCACGTTTCGTATAACCGCGTCCTAACGCCAGGAAATTATCACTAATTCTTACATTTAAAGAACCAACTTGCCAATCAGTAGCACGATGACGATGATGATTACAAAACGGCTATGCTAAAGTGACAGATTTCATGAGAATGAAATTAAGAAACTGGACATACGATACCCTACTACAGTTAGAAATTATGTTGAAAAGTAAATTAAGGCGTAAACCTTCATAAATAAAATAAAAGTGTTAAGAAATTGTCCTTTTCTATATCAAAACTACAACTACTTACTTTACAACACACTTCGTAATATCCATATTGTAAAAACGTTCCAATTAAGTTTAACGCAGATACGTTAACTAAGTGGATTACTGTCACATAAGTTGACAAATAAGCGTTAGTATTGCTAGCGGTTTCACATTTTCTAGCTAATATAGAAGTTTTCCAGGGAGTAACTTGAGAGGACAGAATTTAACAGGTATCTTAAAGAAATCATAATAACCAGATGCTGTATTAAAATGGAGTTACTAATTAAATAATGGTGAGTGCTACTTAAAACAGAAAGCAATTAAAGGGAAAAGGAACGATTCTGCAACTTTTTGGTCTGGGGTAATGTAATAATTTAGTGTAATTTTATTGTTATTGCACCTCGCTTTGATACTGTTTGAATACATTTCCTTTCGGCGTAATTATTTTCCATTTAAACGCGGGGTTACAGTTAATTTGCAGATATATTAATATTTTATGAGCATACCACCGGCCATTTCCATTTGGATGTTCTGCATCGTTACGTGGCCAACTGTTATGGGGCACATATTTACGGGTGCTGTTGTATTAATCCAGTGATAAATCTAATGTTGTCTGTATAGTAGGTTACAGCTGCACCACGTGAGACTAACTATGAAGCACTTAACAGTACTGATCTAGTCAAAACACTGATATTTGTTTAATAACTTTTATGGGTACACTGTCTGCAATTAGAAACGTACCAATATGAAATTTTTGGAGAATGTTTATTAGCACCAGAAAAACGTGTACTACATATAAAAGTGTAAATAAGAATAAGAAAATAAAATTGCTTTGGTGTCACAATTCATGTCTTTCGGTAGCAGAAAACGAATTTTGCAGAAATCGGCGCCCGGTAATACCCAATATGTGTTCTGCGCGTGGAAAACCTGGTGATCTAATGAGCCTCGGAAAGAGAGCTACATGAATTATCTAACTATCAAAGATGACCTGGAAGCAGACCTGATAGGGCCCAAAACTATTATGCCGATTTTAGGTGCTCTATGACACCGAAGAATTCGCTGGTAGATGCATCTTTATCCTATTGTGATATTGTTTTAAAGAAAACTGGAATTCACCATTAAATACTATAAAATTCCATTTATTCCCAGACTATCTTCGTTGCTTTCACTACCCTAATCTAACGCTGGTTGTAGCACTAGCTTTACCCACACGTGATAAACTTGTACGATTAAAACCGAGAGTGTGTAGCATAATCCCGAGTAAAAAAATTAAATCTAAATCATTTCAAATGTCTGTGTGTGTTTTGTGTTCGGTTTGATCTCAATTTGGGAATAGTTCGTGAGTGGTGCATATACGTTGTTGTAGGACCTTTTTACTGCATAATCTTAAAATTACTGCAATGTAGTATGGGGATATGGCATCAGTCAACAATTTCTCGTTAGCATGGAGAATTCAAACGTGGATGAATTAGTCTTAACGACGACCCAAGAGCAGGTGCACCAAAAACAACAGTCACTCAAAAAAATATCAATGCTCTGTGCAAGATCATCAACGAAGATCGATATGTGACACGTCACCAAATTAAGGCATTGCTGTGGATTTCAATGTTCTCCATTCAAAAAATTTTGCGTCAAAAATTGTGTCTAAAAAAATTATTTTTCCGTTGGATACCATATCAATTGACCGAAGAACAGAAAGTAGCCAAAGTAAATTGGGGTCATAAAACTCTAGACCGGAAATTCTAAAAACATATGCAACATCGTCAGTTGTGATGAATCTTGGATTAGCCATACGAGCCAGAAAATAAGCGCTAATTGTCTGTTTGAGTGTTTCAAGCTGAAGAGAAACCTACAAAAGTCATCCGATCCAAAAAGATGATCGCGATATTTGTCTCGAAAGCAGGCTGTGTAGCAACAAGTCCTCCAGAAGATCAAATAATTGTTACTGCCGATTGGTATACAGCCATTTGTTTGCCGCAAGTTACTAAGCTTTGAAAAGCCAACCCCGAATAACAATGCAAGTTCGCACACAACACGTAAGATAATTGAATTTTTAACGCAACAAAACATCGAATTGTTAGACCATTCTCCGTACAGTTCGGATCCAAGTCCCAACGATGTCTTTACCTTTCTAAAAATCAAGAATGGACTGCGTAGTCGAAGGTTGAGTAGTCAAAAACAGCAGTCGATACCTTAACAAACGCAATTTTGAACGTACCAACAAAAGAGTGGAATAAGCGCTTCTTGGTTCGAGAAACAATAAAGTCTTTAAATGCTATCTCCTGTTTTATTCTAGCCCTATATGCAAAACTTAAAAGACAATCTTCATATAATATTTTGAATATACTCATACTTTTGATAAATTCACATAAAATTGTCATGCCATGAAACAGCCTCATCAAAATATTTAACTAATGTTTACTGAGAATCTTTTCTGGCATTTCTGGTTTGTCCAAACTGTAAGTTGTATAGTCTATTGGAAATCCTTTCGGCAAGATGCAGTATTCCTCTTTCGAAATGGAAAATAATTACACACATATATCTAATTATAAGATGACATATAATTATGAGAACAATTTTTGCATATTATACAGTATGCAACAAAATATGACTGATTTGGTATTTATTGGAATAAAAAATTCTAAAACGAGAAGTCGTTATACATTAACGACATGTCAAACTCGAAAACATCGGGTCCTGACATTTTTTCTAGAGCAGGGATGTAAATCATACCATGTCTTAATGTATAATAATAGTCGGTACATTCTATAACACCTATATCTGAAATGCTCCCATTAGTACCGCAAAATTCATATTTGCAATGACAATAACAAGTAACACAATGCCAATATAACTTTTATAGTTGCAAACGTGGAATCAAATTCTTTCGCTATTAATCTGCATGGCTGCAGAAAATGAATAAAGTAAATCACTTAGCATTTGATAGAGGTTCTACAGGAAAAGACATTTGTCGACGTGACTTGGCCCTTGAAAGTATGTAACACACACATTATCACTCACTTTACTTATTTCAACAGAAATAGTTCCCCGATCACGTAGGATCTCGTGTACTCGGGAAAGTTTTACAACCGTTCTATTACTTTGATTTATTGGTACGGATCAAGTGTTACAAAAAAGAACATATCGATGCAATCTGTCGCCACGTTCTCGAGCATCCAATCTCGTCCTTCATTATGCCTGTGTTTCTTTTATTTTTGGGATCGATTCTTCGTATAAAAAAGTATCATCAATGCGTTAATAGGTCAACTGTAGCAATTTGTGATGTTACTTTGTCGCCACTCATTGATGGCCCAATATAATTTATGTTTAAAATTCGTATAGATCTTCAGTAAAACCGAATTGACTGTACTACTGTAATATCATTAAATTTTTCTTTACACTTTTGGATCGAAATTTATTTAATTAAAGCGAATTTCAATTGACACAGATTGCTCAAAATAAAGTACTTCAATTTACTTGCAGCAACACAAGAAGATGTATCATAAAGTTGTCTAAATGGCCCGTTAAAAGCAGTAGTAAAATTTCACTTTAGGGCAATGGGATAAATAACTTCCCTGACAGTTGTTACACTGTTACACATATATTTTCAATGATATGAATAGGAATGCCTCTGTTTTTAATATGGCACTAAGTACATTTTTTTAACTCATACCATAGGAGGAGGGTAAACGTAATTTAGTTGTAAATGTAATATGAGGATTTTCATTAAACAGCTAGCAGAGACAACAGGGATATCAGAAGAACGCGTTGGGCCATATGCTACACGAAATTTTGGATATGGAAAAACTTTTGGTGCGATGGGTACCCCGTTTGCTCACACAGGGAACAAAAACAAAATCGGATGACCGTTTCGGAGGAGTGTCTGGCTAGGATCCAACGCAATCCAAAGGGATTTCTGCATACTTTTCGTAACCGTGGATGAGACAACTACATACCCGAAACCAAGGAACAGCCGGAGCAGTGGCCAACTCCGGGCGAATCAGATCCGAAGGAAGCATCGACCGAAAAGGTCACAGTGACCATTTTTTGGGATTCCCAAAGTGTGATCCTCATCGACTATTTGCAGAAGGGAAGGACGATCAGAGGGTAATACTACTGCGATTTATTGACTCGATTCGATGCAGTACTGAAGAAGAAACGGCCTCGTTTGCAGCGAACAACGACAATGCACCGGTTCATTTATCCCGCATTGCCGTGTCCAAATTCAATGAGTTTCGCTACGGATTAGTGTCCCATCCTTCATATTCACCGGACCTAGCCCCCAGCGATTTTTTCCTATTTCCAAACCTGAAAAAATCACTGGGAGGAAAGAGATTTACCTCAAATGAGGAGGTCGTCGCCGCTAGAGATGGCTATTTTGCAGACCTCGAAACATCCTGCTTTTCCGAAGGCTTGAAGAGACTGGAGCATCGTTTGAAAAAGTGTATTGATCTTCGCGAAAACTAAAAATAAAAACCACACCAATACCGTGTTTTCTTGTAGATTTCGGGAACATTTCAGGCCGCCGTCGTATAGTCATCCCGGTATTTATAGTTATGTCTTTATTTATTTATATTAAGAAATTTTAGGTGTGCAGGACGAAAATCTGTAAAGCTTCACGATACTGTTATACTAATTATTGGTAAAATCAAGAATCTCTGATGTTTTAAAGAGGAGTATATGGATAAGCTTCCAACAGATAAGTCCAGTAAAAAAGCATGGATGACCTGGGATATTATGTTAACATGGTTAAAAGACTTTAACAGCAAGATAAAATGTGGAATGAGAAATTTTATTTCTCAAAGATTCACTAGAAATGTGTACGCAGATACGGCTTACAAAAAAGGTAACATAACCGATGCATTGGCGAATAAATCGAATTATTGAAAAACGAATGTAGAATTCAAAAAGAGAGCAGGAATATCGTTCATTAAAATTTCTGGGAATTTCAACAATTATCGAGTTCCTCCATGTGTATTGAATAAATTGGAGGTCGTGTTTGTTATTAGAGTAACAATCTATCATTAGTGCAAAATACAATGCAAAGCCTTGTTAATATACGTTGCATTAATAATTCAGAAACGTATTGAATTTAGATTTAGGAAGTAAAATATGTTTCAGCTCTATTCCAGGTTTAAAAAAGTTAGTAGTTCAATATGTCTGCCTTTTCACACAACATTTTGATATTCATTTATCATAGCGTAAATATCCACTTATTTCGTTAACAGAAATTTGAAAACCAATTTAATATCATTTAATAAAATTGAGTGTGCAATGAGATTGACAATATTTATAAATAAATACCATTATCTAATTATTTTAAGAAATACTTAAATTATCTACACCTACTATTGTTTACAAACATGCAGACATTATCGCTTGAATATTTCTAAAATTTTCCCGGCGGTTGTGTCTTTGAGTATGAGGGCGATTTGACGATAAAGTGAGTTTTCAAAGGTAGACAACAGAGTCACCATAGTGAATATATTGTGGACTTCAGCCAAGTTTCAGAAGTCTGTCATGAAAATTTCGCGCAGATGGATACATTTTTGCAATCGTTTAGAAGCAAGAATCCCATATGTTTTAAAGAGAAATTAAATTTCCAACAGATTGGGCCTCCAATAGAAAAGCATGGATGAGTTTGGATATTGTCTTAATATGGTTAAAAAACTTTGACACCAATATGAAAAGCGGAAGGAAGAATCTTATCTCTCAAAGTTTCATCGGAAAACGTGAGACTGATTTTCCTTGAACCAAATACCTCGCATTGCCAACCTATGAACTAGAGTATCATTCGAAACTATAGTCAATTATAAAGCATCCTTGTTAAAAGAGTTATCCTAATGGACATTGAAGGGTCACTAGAAATGATAGAGATAACCATTACAGTTGTCAATGGATTTCAGCGACTTCGTTCATAATGATAAGAAAAAACATTCTAAATTGCAAATTTAGTTTTTGATATAGATAAAAAGACGATACACCATTAGCATTCTTATTCCAAATTTTAATGGCGCTATGATTTTATAACTGAAGTTTCGCTAGAAATGTTTCTCAAGCTTTACATGAATGCAAGTATCAAGTATTTAACGGTAAAATGAAAATGGGAAAAAGCATTGACAATTACGTTTATGCATTTTCAAATGCCTATATGTTTCTTGGTATGTACATACAGTGGCTCACAGTGAAAATGATGCAGCAGTATATAATTTGGTAAGAAGCTGAAAATGTTAGGAAAAGCAATTATTTAGGAAAATGAAATAAAATATATTATATCTACTATACTTGAAATACATTACAGAAGTAAAATAAAACTAATTCGAACGGGTATTACGAATTCTAACCAGATAACATTACAGCGGTTACATATTCAACATCACAGTGAAAATGATGCAACCCAGTACACAATTTTTATACGAATAGGGAAAGTCCCTAGATACACGTGTACCTTACCTCTCTATCTGTTACAATTATGAGGTGCGATTTTGCCACAAGCACCTTATAATTTAGAGCAATTCAACATGGGTCGACAAACAACCTAGAAAGAGGGAAAATTAGTTTTTTCAGCATAAGAAAAGTAAAAGTCAACGAGAAATTGCATTTAGATGCGCTTGAGAAGTTGGAAAGTGCATCCACGGTACAGTATTTTATTGAACGATATAGTCGCGAAAACAGAGTGAAGAACAAATGTAAAATAAGTCCAAAAAAGTATCTAACGAACCTGACGAGCGGTGAATTATTAATCTATATCCCATTGTTAAGTGCTGCTAAGTTAACCATGGAGGTGAAACATGTTCTGGGAAATACCGTAAATGAAGAAACAGTTAGAAGAACTCTTGGGGCGTTCCAACGGACAAATGGCCAGGAAAAAACCGTTTATAAGCCAGAAGGATAAACGTCGCTTGCAGTTTACATTATAGGATCAAAATAAAGATTTGGACTTCTGGAAAACTGTTTTATTCTCCTATGAGAGTAAATTTGATCTTTTCGGCCCAGATGGGAAAGGTAATGTGTGTAGGAAAAAGAATAAAGAATTAAAAACATTTAAAACCAACAGTTAAACATGGAGGTGAGCATGTAATGGTCTAGGGCTGTGTTTCTGCTGCTGGTATTGGAAACCTTCATTCTGTTGAAGGTACTATTGATAGGTGTATGTACTTAAACATCCTTAAACAGAATTTAGTGTTAGTGCCAGGAAATTTGACACAGAAGATGATTTTAGATTTTACCAAGGCAACGAGTCGAAATATTCTTCGTGTGTGGTCCAGGAATGGTTGTTATATAATTCCCGCAGTATGGTGAAAACTCCAGCTCAGTCACCTGACATAAACATAATCGAAAGTTTGTGACTTATTCTTCAAGCAAAAGTACGTAGTGATCCAATAGAAATTACCTAAAAAATGCTTGTTACAAAAATGGAACATATTTTGCCAGATTATACGCGTAAATTAGTAGAATCTGTTCCAAAGAGATTAGAATTAATTATAGATTGTAAAGAAAACCAAACTAAATATTAATTGTTTCTTTTTTAACTTTCAAAAATAATTAATTCATTATTAGTGTAGGTGCATCATTTTCATTGTGATGTTAAATATGTAAACGCTGTAATGTTTTCTGGTTAGAATTCGTAATAACTTCGATTAGTTTGAATTAGTTTTGTTTTATTTTTGTAATGTATCTCAAGAATAGTAGATATAATATATTTAATTTACCTTTACCAAATAATTATTTTACCTAACACTTTCAACTTCTTACTAAATTATATATCACTGCAACATTTTCACTGTGTCACTGTAATTGTCAAAGCTAAACTTTGATTTTCCTTCCATGTACGCGTGCACATTTCAGCTACATAATAAGTTCATGCCATTTTAATCTTTTTGTCCTCTTTTATATAATTAAGTAATATGCTTTATTTTAATATTAACACATATTAAGCAAGGTGAAATCTTTTTTTCATTACTTTTACCCACCTTTAAATAACATAGCTCCATGTGCCAAATATTTTAAGAGCCTCTTTTCGTTTCCATTATATTATGTGTTCCCAACCATAGCAATACGTTAGCATGTTTATTATGCTATTGTACATTTTAGAACGGGACTAAAATACATGAAATACCTCTTCCTATGGCCCGAGTTAAAATATTCTCGGTATTCCATATTCTATTCATCACTTTTATGAAAGATAAATACATAAACAATATCCTAGGTCCTTCTTTACATCAGGACAGCAATGAATCGCTGACGCACTGTACGACGAGATGCAAGTAAGTATTTATGTACCACTGGCGCACTGAGAATCCATAAATTATATTTAATTACTCACCAATGAGTATTAACGTAATTACTATTCTCATGATACACTATATTCAAGATAAGAATGGACAGTATAGGGATTTAGAGACCGCTAAGTATTATTAAGCGCAGTTAAATCCAACAAAAAGATTTTGTAGTTAACAGATGTTATTTAAGATCAGCTATCTTTGTTTTTAGTTTGGAGGTATTTTTAAAATATTTTGAGATTTTCAATTTTACTATTTTTTTTTAACTTGAGGAGACAATATAGAAAAAGAAAAGCATTTTATCATTATTACCTTTCATTCCCTGTTAGTCGATTTCGACGTAATTTTCGTACGACGTTTTGTTTTCGAGTATCCATCATCAGGTTTTATTACTAAAGCAAGACGTACCTTTTAAACATTCTTCTTTTTCATTACTATGTGTTAGAGACGCTGTTAACTGCATGTTGCGCGACATTTTTCTCTTTTCCTTAAATAAAATTAAATTACGGAAGTAATGACCAATAATTTTTATTTTGAATAGTATTATTTTCCAAATACAGATTTTCGTTGTAATTAATTAAAACAACGTAATAAAAATAAGTCTAATGATGTTATATATGACGAATACATTAGCCCGGGCACCATAGAATACATGCCAACCTATTTACTTGCTAAATATTTCTGAACAGTTCTTGTACTGTGTGCAATACCCCTTTTTTGAAAGCACTAATACTTAACAATGACAAGTAGTGTCATTTTGCCGCAACACCGAGAAGACCTTTCATAGAAAAGAACCAACAATTTTCGTACCAACAATTCCAATGTAAATGTTAAACCCAAAGCCATATTGGTGCCTAGTCACTTTATGCTAATGTTTATAGATTTTATTCCGTTTAAAACTGTTTATTTCGAATGAAAACGTTATTATTGGTGATCATATTTTCTTCAGACGAAGTTATTTTAATGAAACATTTCCATCAGGCCATATTCTGATATACCATTGTGTGAAAAATCTTCTGTCGCCGAACAGTAAGCTTCCTTTCCTTTAGGTTTCCATAAAATCATATTCCTTGAAGCCAGTTATCAATTTTCTGAAAATTGATTTGTTGAGCTGTCTCCTTTCTCGGTGCTTGCCGAAGTTTATATTTTCGTCTACTACACAATATCTCAAATAACACAGAATGAAGCACATTATATTAAACTTTTCCTTGTTTGAGAACTTTCCTTCTATGTTTAAGAATAGAAAGGAAAATAGTATTCAAAAAAACGCAACGAACTAATTTATACAAACTAGTACTACTCCTAGAGACGCGGAAAAATAAAACCAATATAATTTTTTTTCTTGTTAAGATCTCGTTTGTGACCGTCATAAACAGTATCCCGTATAAAAGTCAACTCCACAAACTGCAAAAGCCAAATTGTTGGTCTTGGAAAAGAAGGGTTGTGAAATTTCTACCCTTATAAATTAAAATTGGTAACGAGATATTCTCAAACACGACTTACAAGTGAACTAAAAGGTTCAAAATATCAGGTTCAACTGCTATATTTATTGCTAATTGTTAATGACGATGATTAAATTTCTCTTTTGTTTTCTTCAACTTCAACTTTCTATTTATTACTTTTACATCGCAATAAGCACTAATTATTACACTATTCATAATTTTTCCCTTCGCGACTAAAAATAATTCGGTTCCAGTACTATTTTTCAATAATATTTCAATTATCAGTAGACATTAATATATACAATGAATCTACATATTCCTTGAAAATTTGGTGGCCGAAAGATTTATTTTCCCAAATTTTCATAGCAATTTAAATAAACCGGAAGCAAATGTGAGCTATCTTATTTCAAATTATCATGATAAATGATAATATCCTGGTATTTATAATTACGTTTAAATAAATCCGTTATAAGTTTTAATAACAAGCAGTTGCGAATTTTAAAAAGAATTATTAATATAGCGCTTGGTAAAGATGAGCTTCATCAAGCAAAAGCACAATTTTACAATGTTGTCAAAATTGTACGTAATACGGGACACACATTGGAGATCTTATAACTGGTGGAAATCTGTAGTGACTTGATATCGACATAAACAACGTTTGGGTTATAAAATAGAAACGTGAGTGACACTGGATTGATAACCCCGTCGATTCGTTGAAAATCAAAATGGATATCGTAAAGTTCTGCATTCGACATCTTCCTACAAAGACGATTTTCGTAATTTGGAATATTAAAGAAAAAAAATGCAGTGATGGAAGACCAAACACCTATACACACACTTGTACATATGCAAGGGAAATATTATTAACTGTATGTAGACATAAAAATGTAAATATTTTACTCGAATTGTTCTTTTATAAACATAGTAGGTGTCCGAAAGTTATAATTTCGTTATTTAACTATTTTAGCATTTTAGTATTCTTCGAATATATACAATTACGTAAATCACAGCTGGAATCTTTGTTAGTGACATAATCGGCTATTAATAACCGTAAATAAATATCACAAATACTACAGGAAATGCTAGAATAAGAAATGTAGATTTAAGAACAGAACCAACCATCTTCGACATAAATGAGAGAATAAAAGAAAACAAAAATAAATGAAAGGAACACGTAGAAGGGATGCAGGTAACGAGGTTGCCAGCCAGAACCAGATTTTGTAGATGTTTAGGGAGCAGAAGTGTAGGCAAACCAAATAAAAAATGGGTATCGTAACAGGCAAAGTGTTTAAACCCTGAAATGGAAATGGAATGAACAAAAAGAAATTTAAAATCTGATTTAATATCATTTAATAAAATCGACTATGCAGTAAGATTGACAAAATTTTTAAATAAAAAAATAAATAAAAAATTCTAATTATTTTAGGAAATACTTTTCATTATAAATACATCCACTTTACCTTCTATTGTTTACAGTGGCGTAGACATTATTACTTGAATATCTCTGAAGTTTTTCCGATTATAGTGTCTTTTAATACGAAAGTGATTTAATGAGAGAGCGAGCTTTCAGTAGTAGCCAATAAAGTTGCCAGTAATTTTAACATTGTAATTTACAACTAAAATTTATATCCTGTAATGAATAGTTTTGTTTCTAAATTTAAAGTTTAGTTTATGGACGTTCTATAAAATTTTGCTTCCTCAGTTTATGTGCGCCAAAAAATTACAGGGAATAAAATTTTAGATCTCTAAAAACTCTCAGGAATTTTAATTCTCTAGAAATGTATAAACAGCTTAAAAAGCTTCGTAACACGAACATCCCAAACAGCTGTACTACCGAATAAACAGTGACGATAAAAGTAAAAAAAACTGCAAAATAGTGCTAAAATGAATCTGACACTTTTTAAATCATTTTGATGATAGGTAAAATGTAAAATGCACGTGAGCGTTTTGTGCCAGATCCATTATCTCTTGCAACGCTTAAAAACTACAATAGCAATAAACATACGGATAGCTTAACGTTTATTGGATTTTTCACCACTTCAACCGTCACTATCTGTGCAAATCCTGTAGTTAAATTAAATGCGTGTTAGTCTGCATTAAAGCTTCGATAAAACATTCAGCAAGATAAAACACGCGAATTACATGATTTTTTTATGAAACCATTTCCATTGCTCTCATGTGAAACGCAACAATAGCACTCTACGTATTTGCATTCGTTTTTAACTAAAATAATCACATTGCGGTGAGACAGAAACGCCTAATGTGAAATTATTACGCACATACTTGCGTAAAAAAATATATCCGTCTTGTGTATTTCGTTTAGATTGCAATACGCCGTAAATTATGAATTGTGCGATATTGTTCTTCTCCGCGCTTATTCTATCTACTTTATGTTTGGATACTAATTAGAAAACCTTGCAATATAAATAGAATTCGTTGAATGACGTCAAGATAGAAGGTTCAATATATTTTTATTTTCATTCAGTGCGTGAAAATCAATCGGTTCTATGGTTCAAAGAAGGTCTCGTTATTCCGATACGCTTTTGCGTTATTTGTCATGGTAAAAGGAAAACCCAACTGGGAAAACTATTAATGTATACGCCCGCCTACATAAAGCTGTGCGTTAGAATACAAACATGTTACACCGCAACGTACAACGAAATTACTAAAACTTTTACCAGTATATTCTCCTTTTACGTAATCAATTGCACCATATACTTATTCAAAACGAACATATTTGCACAGAGTGCAGCTTAGAAGAAAGAAATATTTTCCTCGGGTGACTGTGTGGGGTGTGTTTCTTGTATAAAATTATGTTTATAATTTGCCAGTGCAAAGAAAGGCAATGCACGAAAATGATTTAGAATACAATAAAGCTACAGGAAAATATAAAAAATCTGTGAAAACAATAAAAAAAAAAAATGGTTAACATACAGAAACAAGCAAGTACTTCGACTATAAATTAGAACTTGTAATAATTGATTGTAAAAACCAAAAGAATTTTTAATGTTTGGCATAGAATGTACAGGATGTCCCATTTTCGATGTTTTTATAGAATATCTCGATAGTCACAAGGGATAGACCTTTAGGGTCATTACTGTTATGACTCGAAACTAACCAAGTGATATACATATTTTGGTTGTTTCTTCTTATATTACTTGTAAATGACGATGTAGTGCGTATTACTTACACTTAAATAAAATTTTGCACCCATAGCTTCTGTAGACTTTTCTTTAGCAATTTGTGAAATTAGTGCAGTATTCTTACATCTTCAAAAAATATTATTATTACCAACATCAAACAGCAGATATTTTCATACGTAGATTACACTACATCAAAATCAGAATAATTACCGAAAAAATTACCGATAGTGTCTTCTATCTGAAACATACCTTATATCGTGGCACAATTGTTATACTATACAATAAAATTATCTTTATCAACTTTTGACAAGTGCTATAAGAAACAAGATATTTTAGGAACAACCAATTCCTGTCACCAATCTCAATAGTTTTGATCTGATATCCCATTGTTACTTTTTCGAGAAAACAATCTAAATTACTAGATTTTTGATAACCACTGTAGTCTCTTGTTGTTTCTACAATGGCAAAAAAAAATATCTATACATTGAACAAATTTAAAACATTTTTTTAGATCCGCAGCATTGTACGATGATAAGTAAAAACCTAACGGCACAGACCAGAAAACCCAAACGTCCATTCATACCTACAAAACTTACATGCTCCGAACAGAACGATAGATGTGGAGTGACAAAATCTTTTGACGAATGTACTATTATAAGAAGTTGTGCAGTAAATCTAATGACAACTAGGTAGTGCCATAAGGACAGCGAGAGAGTTTAGTGTATTTAGTAAGCCTTCAAATTTTCTACAGAATGATGATTTCTAAGCAGCAATGAGTTCACCGTTGCCAGCATCTTCAGGAAGATCTTTGAAGAAGAATCCATATGAAGTTGTAACAAAAAAAGCTGTTGGTACCATTAGGTGAATGGTACGTTTGCAATTTAATTGCATGGAAAACAAGCACTCCAACGACAGATTACAAAACAGTATGAATTTTACGATGGATGTTGAACAAGACCGATGCCCACTATGCCTAGACATCTTAGTGAAACGCATCGGCAAAACATTATCCCAACCGTATACAAGAAGAACAACTACAAAGACAGATACTTACATACCGGGCCATGCCATCACTCTGAACAAGAGCGCTCGTTCATTACTAAACTTTTACGACCCAAACACTTGACTGGCAGAAATTCTACACGTAAAGAATTCTTGGAAGAAACATGGTTACAATCAAAAACCACGAGCGGTACACTGTTGACATGACCGATGAACTGAAAAAAGTGTTGTAAAAAGAATATGTAAAAACTAGATACAGTAGAATAAAGAAAATTAAATAGCTTATTTATTCAGATAAATATCAGTTGTCAAGATTAGAGACGAAAGGGACTTACAAAGTGGAATGTTGTTGACAGAAACGCAAGCATAAATGGACAAATAAATAACAGCCATTAGAGGAAAAAGCACAGTTTACGCTACAGTACATCAGCATCAAGACACTAACGAAAAACAACTCTGGTTACCTGAAAATGGTGAGAAAGTCACTGGAAATAGCGAAACACTAAAGTTAAGACTTGCTATAGAAAAAATGCCAAGATATATAACGAAAAGCAAAAGACGACATAAGTTTTTAGAAAACCTTTAAAGAAGCCAACAAAGTTCTAAGCCAATTAAATTATAAATTGTATTCGTTCTATAACTATCTCAGTTCTTTTTTGTTTTAGAGTTTTCTTGTAAAGTAATTACACACTTCGTGAAACATTTTACATTATGTTTGAGTAAGATCTGTCTGTGCTCATACCGTATGAAATTTCAACCCAACGCCTTTCGCATCATGGCATCATTCCGTATCCTTCATAGAATGACCTTACAAAGATAATCGAATCACTTCCAAACAGTAGTGTATGCTGTTATGTCTCAAAGTACAAGAAACTGTATTCTCGATGGATTTCCGAATTGGTGACTGAGAGCCACAAAAAGAGATTAGCAAGTGCTTTAACCTTTATGACCCGCTATAACAAGAAACCTAATGACTTACTAAGTCATATAATTACAGAAGATAAGAAATCGCCAGTCCAAATAGAAGTAAAGAGGCACTTTCTAAACCGCAATATCTTAGCCACTGTATTCTGGGATAAACAGGAACAACAATTAACTCAGTTTCATACTGCGAGACTCTAGAAACACTACTGTAAGCCATCGAGAACAAACAGTATGGAATGCTCTCAGCCAGTGTCGTATGGCTTCATGATAATGTAAGACCACATACTGCGGCCCAAACTCAAGATATGATCATTTCTTTTAGGTTTTGGCTTTTTTGCTGGTTTCCTCTTTATTGGAAAATAGACCTTATTTAAAAAATAACCAAACAATTCAGTGGGATATCTACTGACAAATAAAAGAAAATGGCAATTCTCCCTTCCCCTGTTAGTTTTCGCTTCATCGATATTGACCGTTTGTTGATAGTCCTCATAGTACTTCTTTAAGGTCTTTAATTCCTTGTTTGAACTCAATCAAACCATCACTTCATGCATTCTATGAAGACAGGTACATGCATTTACAATAACAATGGAGAAGACATTACATGGGTATATAAGATATTGGCAAAAGAACGAAAACATTCTCACCAACGGCAAATAGATAAAACGTTAGGAGATAATATGATAAATCCAATAATGAGTGTTTTACGTAAATATCTTTCCAATTGCCATATCATACTTGCAGTTATCAAGTTATCAATATATTCTGTGTTTGATAAAAAAAGATTACTGTCGAATTAAAATGATTAGCTTCAGTGTGATGAATCACTTTATCAATACGGATGTTAAAAGCCGTAGATATGTAATGAAAATGCTCATGTACACAGGATTGCCTCCTATATTTTAACCTACAGCTATATCCATACTATTATGAGAAAGTTCAAATTGATAGTCAGCTATTTTTTCTAATCTCTTGTATATGACGCTACATGTAATTGGTAGCGTATCAGAAACCTAAATTTGTAGCATCATGAATATGATCTTCTACAACCAAATTATTTGCCCTATCCTCAATAGCGTTTGAGGTATATGGCTGTGACTCTCCAATACCATAACAAATCCTACTAAAACAAACTGTATTACGATAAAAGTTCACATTGTGTCTAGTATTTTGTTTTCATTCATACCCATTAACGTCAAGAAATATATATATATATATATATATATATATATATATAGATATAAAAATTCAATCAACTTGAGGTGTTTATAATAAGGCAAGTACAATGATAAAATATTTGTGTAAAAAGAGCTTATCACCGCAAGAAATTTATAAAAATATGAAATTTCAGATAATTTCGTACATTCGTATCAGCTGGCTAAAAACTGGTCACAGTATTTTAAATAGAGTAGTGAATGAGAAGAAATTTCAGTTAGAAGAGTAAAAGAAATTAGGGTTTAAGAAAGTCTCTGTACACTGGCTTAACACCAGCAACAATAGAGATTGCAATGACTTTTTGGACAAACGTGTTACAGTAGATCAAACCTGTGTTCATCACTTTGACCCAAAGTCGAGGCGCCAATGCATGTTCGCCTGTCTGAAAAATTCAGTGTTGTGTCGTTTCTGAACAACTACCCTATTCTTCAGATCTGACACCCCAATGATTACCTTCTATTGCCTAATTTGAAAGAAGATTTGGCGAGAATCCAACTGCAGCAATGGTTCCAGTAAATGAGTGATTGTAAAAACAAAATAAAGAATTGTTTTCATAGGATTCAATTACTTCAAGATCGTTATAGAAAGTGTATTAACTTTTCGAAAGACTATGTTGAAAGTTATTTCATTTTTCTCAGGTGTTTGCTTCTATGTTAAGCACAATAATTAGTGAAACATCCTAATATATATTATCATATTTTCCATAGTTCATAGAGTGTTTAGAATCAGAGCCATGTCCCCGAACAAGTATTGTACTGGTTATATATTTAAAATTAGAAACTAATTCAGACTCAAAGTGAAAATTGATATACAGATGCTATTATTGATAAAATTCATTTAGTACTAAAATTTCAAAATCGGGCCTTTTGATTATTTTTGCAATAAACCTGCTAATGTTTTATTAGATTAAATGTAAGGGTACGTTCTGTAACTCAGATTTACAAACAGTGCAATTTTATTACAATGAAAAGAAAATAAGCTCTGACAATATATTACTGGTCTATAGAACGTCATAATTTTTAAAGCGCTATTTCACAAAATAAATGTTTCATTGAAACCCTGTACTGTGTTTTACGATAATCCAAGAATAACGTGCGTGCTGACAAATATCGACTTTGAGATTAGTATAAAGTTTATGACTTCTTTCTACCTTGATATAGCACTAGAATTTTTTCGAGCTTATCACCAAGCGAAAAGTCTTATTTAAAACAGATGCAAATGGTCGTTACGATCATAAATTTACCATTAAAATTACTACTTGATGAATGAGGATTCTAAACACACTTTAATGCGAAAAAGATTTTGGTAATATGGGAGTTGCTGGAATATTTCCGGGAGCTAATAGTTTTAGCGGTGCCCGCGTTTTTTAACTTTCATATTCGTAAAATTTGAAATCTTTCACCTGTAATTTGATTGATAGTTGATACTTAGGTGAATTAGCTTTAGGTACAAAGCATTTAAAAAAGACAATTTTCGAGCTATAATGTTTTCATCATTTCAATGTTATTTAGCGCCAAAACGTCAATATCGATCAATTTTATTGGATGTACCACTCTCAGGAAGTTCTTTAATTGATGTCAATTGTTGCCACTAATGTTGATGTTAAGCGTGCAGTGAGTGAATGAGATCGGCGTGCCACATTCCGTGAGCTTAAAGTATGCTTGGGCACTGCTAGGAGAGCAATAGAAACGATTCTGAATACTCCAACAATCAAAAACTTTGCAGTTATCAGATCGCCCATAATTTGATGAAAGTTCAAAAAGAAGGTCGTGTCAAATAGTGCAAAATAATGCTCAAGAAATTCAACCCAGGTCATCCAAGTTTAGTTTACAACTTGGATCTATTCATATATGCCTGAAAATAAACAACGATCTACAGATTGAGTATTTCAAACTGAGACAAAACCAAGTTCGTTCACGTAATGCTGCGAAGCAAATGGTTTTTTGTATCATCGGTTTTACCGGACATGTGATTACCATAACTGTAGAGAATCGAAACATCATGAGCATATTGGTCTACCACAATATTTTTGCGAGTCGTCGATATAATAGGAACAAATAATTGAAGTCTTAATTATGACAACACCAGGACTCACCTTTGCAATGACGATTTTTCAGCCAGCAAATGTATTAATGACTAACTGTCCTTGTTCGCCTGATTTACCACCTTGCGACTTCTTTCCTCTCTCAAACACAATATCTATATGGTGAGAGATTTTCATTACTCGACACTGTTAAGAAATTTCAGATAATGCTAATACAGTGACAAATAGACTCGAGAGAATGCAAAAATGTGTTGATGTCAAGATGAATACTTTGAAATACAATAAAATCATTTACATTTCCCCATGGAATTCCAATATAACCATAACAACCGTTTTTATTACATTTTGAACATGGTTTTCATTTATATGAGCAAGATAGCGATTTAGATTATATTTTATGTATGACACATGTCACAATAATGAGACGAATATATTTTCAATTATAAATAAATAAGTAAGCAGCTATAGAACCGTATAGAAGGCAAGAGTGTGAGTGCAGTAGACATATCATGTATAAGTTTATACACTTGTTTCGTGTCTAAATTGTTAAATGACTTTTCACGTTATCACCAAAAGTAAAATAAAAATGAGAGTGAAGAACATTGCGGCTGGAATCTATACTTTTTTAAATATTTAGTGTGTTTAGAGTTCTTATTATTATAGTGACATAGGAACCTGGTTTTGTTTTACATATTGTACAACCAGAACAACAAATGCAAACAAAATATAGATCAAAGCCAAAGCTTATTTGGATTTATATTTGTTACATACAAAGATGTGGAGGCAACAGAAATGAGAAACAACCAAAAACCTGTATTGCACCTAATCGCAACGAGATTCCAAATTAAATGTTACTCTAGTTAATTGTTCCAGTCTCTCAAGAGTTCTTAGCAGCAATTACAAAAAAAAGAAATATGGAAAATGAGAAGGTAAGGGAAAGAATACATTTGGAATGTGAAGAATTTCATATACAAGCAGTATTCATTTTGAATTAGTACTATCAACCAAAACAATCCACTTCCGAAATGAAACTCTAAGAAATAGATATTCATTTAAATAGATGTACTGCAGGAGTAATTCAGAAAAAGGGAAGATCTACTTTCAAGAACGGCTTTAATTTGAGAAAAAGAAGTTAAACGAAACGAAAGAATCAAATTGTTAGCAAGTAAAGGAAAGAGATTACTCGAAATGAATAATTACCAATATTATAAGAATACCTAAAATACCATAAGATTTCAAATATAAAAAAAAGAAAGAAAACGGGACCAATCTCACAGTATCTCAAATAATTTAATTAATCAATGGCTACCGGTTTCGTGTACATTTGCACATTATCAGGCCAAAACTGGAAAGCGACAATCAAAAATTATAATAAAAGAAAATTAAAAATCACACACTTACCACTCCAGAAAAGGATTACGAAATCAATGTGTCTTTCTCAAATTAGTTTTACTACCGTGTTGCTGCTAATGTTATTGCTTGTATTTGTTTTGATTAGTAGTCCTTTTCTGGAGAGGTGAGTTTGCGATTTTTGATTTTTTGGTTGCACTTTTTCATTGTCGCTTTCACTTGCTACTTTAGTCTTGCCCTAATGATGTGCAAATATACACGAACCCGGTAGCCATTGATTAATTAAATTATTTGAGACACTATGAGATTGGTCCCGTTCTCTTTTCCTTTACCTATATTTTTATATGAATTCACACCGAGTCAGTAACGTTTCTTCATAAGATTTAATATGAATTGAATAAATCGTCTTCTACAGACAAAATCAGTAATAAACGAACTGTTTCCCGATTTAGACTATGTCATGATAAAGTATCCAAAAGGAAAAGATTTAATATGTATTAAAATTTATATATGCTTTAATTGCCAAAGACCTGTATGAGGATAAACTTATTATATAATGGAAAATAACATACGTAAACAAAGCAAACCTCATTAAAATCTAAGAATTTTGTTTTCTCAAAAAATCCCTAACCACGTAAACATTCGATTGAAGGGTAAAGAAATGATCTTCATATCTTCAGCGTTGTATTCGCTGACAAAGAAACTGAGAAAGTGAGCGAAAGCTTATTTAAAAGCTTACTAGATTTGAACTTGTGTAGTATGTATATCAACCTTTGAATTCAATCAATTAATTTTCGAAAAATTAGCGTTCTAAGATTAATAAGATACAAAATGTAGCCGAGATTTTTACTAGAAAAATTAGTTCCACGCCTCCTTCAATCTCAAGTATCACATAAACCCATACGAAAGTATGAAGTCTGAAGAGACTTGTTTAATTATAACTCGGAAATTTTCTAAAAGGACCAGTTTAGTAGCGAATATGGTATTCCTTAAGTGCTTTCATAAAGACGTCCCCGCCCTTTCCTTCGAATAGGTAATATGGAAACCGATCTAGGGCTCCATCAAACTCCATCTTATTCGATAATTTAAATAATCATTGGATTGATGTAGTTATCCAATAAGCTCAAATAAGTATCACCCCGTTGATGTTAAAAGCTTTATAATGTCACTACATCCTAAATCTATATTACCAAGAATATTACATTTCATTTCTACCGCTATGTCGTACTATCGATTAAAATTAAGATTTTCATCGCTCAGGTGCTTGAAATTGTATTAATTGACCATGTTTTTTAAGCAAAGAGGAACAAGTGTTATAAATAAGATTCTGATTTTTTAAACATCGTTTTGTTGAAATTCTACAGTATGCAAATATCGGTAGCGGTTTTCTTCATTTAGCTCATAAACCTATATTTTGTACCGGTGAAACTTGACTTTCTTTACAATATTGTGTACATTACTCTTGAATGTATTAGAAGTTATAAACTACAGTCTCCGCATAAAATCCATGTGTGTATGTGGCTTCTGGCATAATTGCTCGTAGTTCTTCATCCTCTTTCATTTTGACCCGATCTTTTCATTCAGTAGAAAATCCATTTCCCTAAGTTTTGTAATTTGCTCTATTACATGTTTCTCATACACACCTTTCTGGTAGGTGTTTTGATTAAAAACGTGAGCTCCAGCATTGGCGCAGTCATTATGTTTTAAAAACATTCGATCCAAAAAAAGGTTTGTAATTTGAATAAACTATCTTGGTATGGTCAACCTAATCATTTTGTAAACTATTGTTGGAAGTAATTGAATTACTCATCTCACTAATTACAGTAAAGAAACCAATGCAATAAAATTCCTATTTTATTGTTTTAAAGATTCCGCATTCAAAGTGTATTGTCGTTTCCCTTTGGTATCTTCTTCACCTTTGAAGGCTAATTTTTCGAAAAATAATCCATCGATTTCAAAAATATACACACTGCTAAAATGCAAATTAATCACCCAACCCTTAAAGATACTGAGGATTGCCATCTCTGTGAGTAGAGCGAAATAGTACACTGCAAAGAAAACGGAAATTTATACCTCCCAACGGGTAATGTTACCTCTATTTAATATTGAATGTTGCCTAATTCTATGGCAGGCAGGAAAGAGCCATCCGATCGTAAAGTTGCACTTAGAATATCAAATTGGGCAACATTACCCTTATGCAAAATATCATATTTAACTATTTAGTTACAAATAATATGCCGCATTATAACTATAATTTTGCACTGAGGAAACCCTGTATACGTAGAGGGATGCTTCATGGAAGGCGCTTGGATTTTGCGTGTCTGATGTAACCCCAAACGTTACCTCTGACCTGCGTTCGTGTTACAATGTTCGGTGTTTTTTTTTTCATTTTACTTAGTTATAAAAACGTTCAGTAACGTTGTTGTTAAAAAAATATGTTATTTATTGAGGTTGCAATCTGAATGTACAGTTTTGTTTATATTTATAAATTAACAATATTATTTTCTAAAGGCAGCTACATAGAACTTTAAAATTAGCAGTTTTGCTTTTAAAGAACCAGTACATAGTGAAAGAAATAGAATAGATTTTTTGTAGTTCGCTTGTGAATACCGTTTGGACTTTTATTCGTACGTGAAAAATACAGCTAGTTCCGGTTCTTAACAGCAAGAAACATATGAGCTGCGTATATGGATCGCCAGATACATGAAGTACACGGTAAAAATGCAGTGAATGTACAGTAAATTGCAAAAATAGGTGAAGTTGTTCAGATCGGGATAACATCTATAATGAATCGCGTTCTAGTCAGTCATCTGCAATCAATGACAACTTGGTGCGGGTAGTTAACACCAAGATTCGCGGAAGCAGGAAATTCACCACCACATCTGAAGACCTTTCCTTGCGGCAAGCGCTTCGAGACGGATAATGAAAACGACCGCCAATAATTGACTATCATCACAGGAGGCAGAATTTTATGATGAGAGTATCAGAAAGCTCGTTCATTACTATAAATTAAATATGGGGGTTGCTATTCATGTATCTGAAATTGGTAACAATTGTGTTGCTAGGGGCCACCTGACATATACATCGTAAAATTTGCCATTATTTGACTGTGTACGTACTCAGAACGTTCTCTTATACGGACGCTGTTTGTGTTGTTTAGTGAGTTGAAAATTTCATCTCAGTCAAAAAATGGAATTAACCCGTGAGAATTTTCGTGCGATGGTTTGCTACGAATTTCGACATGAATTATCTCAACAACAATGCATCAATCAACTCATTTCAGTTTTTGGCGTTAAAGCACCATCTAAACCCACTGTATACCACTGATTTATGAATTCAATCGTGGCCGTTGTTCAGTCAGCGACGAATTTAAAGAAGGTAGTCTAAAATCGTTTGTTGTGCCAGAAAACATCGATGTTATGCGCGAAGTAATAAAGCAGGATCGTCATGTGACGTACCTTGAGATTGAGGCAACCCTGGGATTAGCATGATAAGCATACACAGGATATTGCACAAAAAATATTTGTGCGCGTTGAATTTCGCATAATTTGACAATCTCCCAAAAAAGGCTCGTGTCGATTGGTGCAAATAAATACTCA
The DNA here is from genome assembly GCA_023509865.1 of Trypoxylus dichotomus. Classification (NCBI taxonomy): domain Eukaryota; kingdom Metazoa; phylum Arthropoda; class Insecta; order Coleoptera; family Scarabaeidae; genus Trypoxylus; species Trypoxylus dichotomus. The sequence continues at coordinate 35,974,920 of CM042074.1, read as the reverse complement.
AAAAATACAATCGTGGTACGTCAAAAGCCATATATAACATGTACACAGGTGACGAATCCTAAATCTATGCGTATGACCCCGAAAGTAAGCCGCAATCGGTTGTATGGGTTTTTCAAGATGAACCGAGCCCAACAAAAGTTTGCATTTTTGGGATAAACGGGCATTTGGCTGCGGTGCCACTAGAGAATCGTAGAACGATCAATTCTGAATGGTACACAACCATTTGTTTGCCAGAAGTGTTTGAAGAAATAAGAAAAACAACCAGCGACGTAGGATCATTCTTCACCATGACAACCCGAGCTCACACACATCGACCCAAACAACATAATATTTAGCCGGTCAAAACATCGAATTGGTGGGTCATCCGGCATACAGTCCTGATTTGACACCCGATGATTTCCTTTTATTTCCGTCCGTGAAGAATAAACTACGTGGTCCACTCAACTCCAGAAGAAGCGGTTGAAACATTTTGTTTTGCAGATACAACAATTGGAATGGAGAAACTCTTGAAAATTAGTTCAAACGTATGCAAAAATGTATTGATTATCGCGGAAAACATTTTGAAAAACAATAGAATCATTTTCAATGACAAATATCTATTTTTATTTATTATTCTGGATACATAAATACACCCGTATAGGCAAGGAAGTTTATTTGTATTTTAAAATGGACTCCGTATAAAAATTAATACAAGACGTATTCTAGTATCCAAATAACAACTAACAAGATGACAGTCCCCGTTAATAAAGATTTAATTTTTACAGCTTATTAGATTTTTTGAACAAACATGACACTATTCCTTGATATGATAAACACTTATAGGTTTTGAATTCTGAAAGACAGCACTATAAACCTTTGAAAAAGTACCGAATGCGTTCTACACAAAAAAACATATTTGGTATTTTAGTATGTTTACACTCTCAACCAAATATCCACCTACTGCAAAGAATAATGTGATATCATTCATCAAGTAAGCTCTGTAGCTTTATGAGTTAATTATTATTTAATCTAAGTATTAGAAATCATTATGCTTACTGGTATAAAATTTCTTTATAATCAAACTTACCTCTTGGAGGTAGAAGAGTTACTCAAACTGAAAAACTTAAGAAACAGTAGTAGATTTGTCACATGTCGACAATGCCGATACATACCACGCTATATAAGCGTATAGACAGTAAAATTAAGGTGCGTGTATATTTAATATTTTAGCTTGTTTACTAATGTGAAAAATCACCGCAAACTTGTTTATCTGGCAGTGTGATTTTACTCTTCAGGTAAATGTAACTAGATAATAGACTGTATAAAATCATTTTTACATCAGTTTGTCAATAGTTTGCAAAAGGATATTAATTTTTAGATATTTAGTATCTCATTTTTCCGTGGACACACTATATGAATTTCAAACTCGAAATGTAGCAACGAAATGTTGTGAAAAACGACCCATTAAGAAACGCTCAATTTAGAAAATAGCACACGGACATACATATATATGACATATGTCTGCATACATTTCATAGATGAAGTACGCGGTGTAAGAAGCAGCTGTTATTATGTAGAGACATAAAATGTAAAGAAACAACTAAAAGGTATACAGTTCTATGCTCTGCACTTAGTTTCACGACCCTAGAAAAGTAAAACAAAATTAACAACATAAAAATGAATAGTTTCGAATTCTAAACCGATTTTTAACAATTTTACGTAATTATCGGTTACAGTTATTGGTTCAGTATCACGATCAGCGTAAATATTTGGAGTTCCTTGACGTAAACCAGATACTTAATAATGCGGATATACCTTCAGGTAATATCTTACAAAACTCTTAATTGAATAAACAATTGAATGAAATATCTGGATCTAACCTTCTTTCATAAATATCACGAGAATAGAAATCCTAAGCTGCGAACAAATTACTTGGTTTTAAATAAAAGTGTTTAGTTGCGGATATTTATCCTGCTATTACATGTAATATAGATGAAAATCACATTAAATTAAAACGCTATTGCATACACAAGTATGCAAGCTGTTTAAAGAGAGGAAATTTAAAATGATCTATAAAAAGCATCCATGTTAAAATATAAAATATGTTCACCGGAAGAGAAATATTTAAGCATTGATATCACAGTAAAAGTGGCTAAAAACGCAGCGAAAGTAGTTTTGGTCTAACAAAAGCAATTGGCTAAATTCAGTAAGTGGGGAAGACAGCATATATTTGGTGTTTTATCTGTAAGAGAAAATACTGACGCTGAATTTTATCTGAAAAGGCGAAAGCGTTATCGTAAACGCATTATACCTCTAACTGACGTAATTTTTTACGTGGAGGAAGGAGTTGGGGACGATTGATATAACTTATCTAAGGATGTAAATGATTATTACAAGGATTTTAATGTCACCACATTTTCATATTAACACGTTAAAGTTAAACAAGGTTACATTAAGTCCCCCTTTCTTATATACTTAATTAGGTTCACTACCGCTACTACATAACATAATTATTGCAATGGCACTATTCACAGTCTGTGTAATATTTTTATACATTTGGGTTATAAGATATAAGATATACCATTACTATATTACATAGTTCACTACAACATATATATGTAAAGCATTTAATGTTTAATAACCATTGTACTTTTAAATGCCTCGCTGCTTCTAAAAATAGTTGTTATTACCACAAACAATTGCGTACACAAAATATCTATTGAATAAATTAACATGCATAATTACAGCACTAATGTTTCTGTTTCTTTGCTACTAAGCCCACCTTTATTAGAGAACGAACAGCTTTACTTAAGTTTAGTATTCGACTGTCTGAATTGTTTTATGCATCATAGTTTTCTACGCAAAAACTCTTGGGACTACGCTGTATCTAGTTGGCTGGTAGTCACTTCTGTGGAAATCGTTTGTGTCATAAATACATAGGTTTCCACGGCCAGAGTCAGTAATAAGTAAGCTATTTCTGGAATTGGACAGTGTCATGATTAGATATAAAAATGAAATAAGAGTAAGAGAAAAAAAAATAGAAAGATAAAGAATAACAAAAAAAAAAGAAAAAAGAAAAGGAAAAAATTTAAAAAGGGGGGGAAAAAAGAAAAGGTGAAATAAAGAGCAAGAGAAGGAAAGATCAAAAGGATCAAAAAGGAAAGAAAATTAGAAAGATCCTTCTTTCATTCTTTCCTTTTCTTTTTCTTTTTCCCTCTCTTACTCTTTATTTCACCTTTTTCTTCTTGACCCTCTTTTTTCATTTTTTCATTTTTCTTTTTATTTCTCTTTTCTCTTAGTTTTATTTAATTTTTTCTGATGTAACTTAGAAAATAGACAAAATAAAAGTCATATAAATTGTGGAGAGGCAAGCAACTTTAAAGTCAGGTTACTCCAAAATGTTCTATTCGTTCATAAAGCTTGAACCAAACCTGAATTTTTGAATCGTTAGTGCTTCGTAGTAGGTAAGTGTGCGGGCAAAGGTACTAAAACAAAATAATCGCAGCACATTTTAAATATTCTGCTTCCATCGTTTGGGATAAGTGAAGGTGTTGTGTATAACTGCCAGAAACTGTAAAACAACTGTATTGTTTTACAGTTTCTGAAATATGTTTCTTGCTGCAATTATACAAAAATGTCGTTAACACTAGATGCATTCTAATCGCGCAGTATTTAATACCGGATTAATCTCATCACTTCAGTTTACATAGAATAGTAAAGAATAAACTCCACGATGATATAATCATGGTTTTAGGTTCATACTTAATAGAAAAACGTATATTCAGGATGCGGAGTTTCTCCGGAAAGTAATGTAATTAGGTCCACAAAGAAGTATTCAGAATATCGTCACAAATATTTAAAACATAAAGTACTCCCCTTGGGCACCTACATACTTTTGTCAGCGAAGTTTCCATGCGTAATACGGCGATGGCGACTCGAAAACGAGCTACTTTGCAGGTGGTCTTGATCTTCGGGAACAAAAGGAATTCAGAAATGCAGAAAAGCTGGAATAACGTTGCCAAACTGTTTCTTAGGAATTCCCGTACGCACAGAGCAGTGTGGCTGCAAATCTTCTCGTGGCGCAGATGCCAGGAAACAGTGACCTCCTTTCGAGAGTGGACCGCCGAGTACTTCCTCTTAGTAGGCAGAATTTGTGGATGAATTCTTTGTGGGCCACACCTTCCGCATCGAAGAAGACATTGAACATGGTTTTCACTTTCGACTTGCTCATTCTAGCCTTCTTGCGACGAAGATACTTTAAGATGTGTGGGAACTTCGATGCCCACGTTTCGTCCCCAGTAAAGATATTGTACGAAAAAAATCAGGCTTTCTTGGACATATTTCCCAAGTTCAGTCGCGATCGTCACTCGGTTGTTCCCATGATTGGTTGGTCAAAAATTTGGCCACCAATTCATCAGACTAGTGTCATCATAATACATAAATTAAGATTTATAGAGCTATAATAAGACCAACAACCAACCTATACTACGAATACCATGTTCTCAACTAAGGAAGACGAACATGCTTCGAGTGTCTTCCAAAGAATGTTAATAAGATCAATAATGGGACCTCAGAAAGTTGGTGAGAAAAGGGGCACAGAAACTCCGGAAACAGTACATTTATACTGACTCTAACCGTGGAAGTCTACGTATACACTTCAGCGTATATTCTATATCTAAAAAGTTTCGTTATTTAATTGTCAGACTGTGTATAACGAAACCTTTATTGATTCTTCGCTTATTTAAGCAGCTGAAAATAATCTAATTATGTTATAATATGGCGTGAGGATCACTGTGACATCACCTTCAAATAACATTTAAAAAAGGTGCATATACTCTAATGAAAGCGCAAAAAACATTCTAAGTGATATTGAATCATATAGACCTATTAAGGAGATTATAGGAGTGGTTCACTCTCACCAGTAGTTATATCCATATTTGTTGTAAATGATTTTGCAGTATAGAATTTTCTATTCACTTGTCATTTACATTAAATTTATGTACCACGATTTGATATATGTTTCTTTAAGTCACTTGTCAAGTTGTTATATTTTGCTTATATTTACAGATTTGATTAATTTCATGAATATTGCGGTTATTATTATAGATAGTTGTGTTTAATAATTGCACTTATCACTTTTAACGCGTATTGCAAAAGCGTTACAAATTTGAAACACAAATAATATTACAAAATAAGATTTAGTATTCTGCAAATTTAATTTTCCATACAGTAATAACCACGGAAAAATAGCCAGCCCATTGTTACGAACACATTACAATCATGCTTTCCCCCCTCAGAAACCTTGAAAATTAAATGTGGTAGATACACATGTTTCCCAATGACGTGTTTTTATAGCGTTCATCGTACTTAGCGGGCGCCGACGTGCACCATAAAAAAAGTCCACCCGCACCAGTCTGTATTTGATTTTCTGCGTCGCTGATTTGAAAAGTTCAACAGTAAACTTCCAGGTTTTCTCAAGCACCAACCACGACCGCCACTAATCGACCATGCCAATAAAATCCACCGCTATACGCTTAATGCGCGGCTACTTGAGTCCTTATGACATGAAAAACGGCTTATTGTCGCGTTTAATGAAAATAAATCGAATAACTGGCAGCTAAGGGGATGAATTCCATTGCGCAGTTAACGAAAGTTTTCGTCCATGCTCGAACGGGTTCGCCCATTTTCAACTCTTGGTAATGAAAAATATAACTATAAAAGAGGGAAAATATCAACATTTAGGTATACGATAGTGATATAATCGAAATGCATTTCATATTTCCTCTATGTTACACTACACCCGCATTCTTATTTGCACACTTAACTTCCTTATGTATTAAAATGCACTCCTCTTCTTCGACTTCCTCTCATACGATAGACATTATCTTTACGCGACATTTGAAACTAACGTTATCGTACTTATGGAATATTATATTATGGGAGCATTTGTACAAATTTATAACGTTAAGTGTTGAAATATATAAAGCAGATGTACATATATGTGTGTATACGGCAATGGTTGAATTTCTTTCATTAAATTATGCTTCAGAGAGACGCATTTACCAAACCAGGCGTTGCTTTGTTTACTTGATCATATATCTGTCTTGCTTATTTCATTTTTATGGTTCACTCTGCAAAATACAATATAATCAAGAATTTTTCTTATTTCGTATTGCACGTCTTGTTGTCTAAGTAAAAAGTAAATTTATGTTATTTAAAACCCCCCTTAATATACAAGAATTTTCTTCCTTTCAACAGTTTAACTACGTAGGTTAGAAATTTATACCAATTCTATAAATAGTTTCATATACGTAAATACGTTGACTAACTTTATACCTTCTAAATTTCTTCATCCGAGAGGAAAATCAGTATAAACTATTTGCTGTCACAGTCAAGGAATCCTTTCAACGATCGCTTTTCAAATGTCATTGGGTTATTCAGAGAATATACAACTCTTTTTATATTTATATCAACATCTCCCTACAAGTGATTATACATATTTCCCTGAATTGCTTTCTTCTTTCAAGAACGCAATACGCAAACATTCCTATCAAGTGACAAAATATGAAACATGCAACAAGCTCGAAATTATAACACTATCTTTTCTGAAATGCAAGTAATGTTACAAAACTTTTTTATTTGAATTTTTACCTACTTTCTGCTTAAATGTAGATAGTTACAGGATAGTTCAGTTTATATCAAAAATGCAAAACGCTTACCTTAGGATCATAGTGTTACAATTATTTTAAGCAAAAATGACGAAATAAATAATGGAAAATAAAATTCTAAGCATGGATGCAGAGCTAACTGTCTTGAATGTCTGAAACGATTTTCTTCAAATGATATTAAAAAAGCTTCAGAACATTCCAAAATAGCAGGGTCGATAATTAGAAAAATTGCAGATGTTGGTATTTCTAAAAAAGGACACGGTAGTGGCCCATTTAGAAACGTAATATCGAGACATGTTGAGATAGCTCGACAGGCTACACACCCAGCTACGGTAAAATAGAAGTATCTGCGATTGATAGTTTACGGGTTGCATTAGAAATCATGATATCCAATATTCAATGTCAACACTGTGAAAATTGTTGACAAGAAATGGAATCAAACACAAGAAAAATTGATAGAAGCAAACTTAAATGGTTCTCTAAAAAGTTCAATGTAACACTGCAAACTTTTTGTCAATCGTTAGACGTTTTTTTAATTTTTTACTGTATCATGGGTTTCATACTACATATCGGCAAGGTAACAAATACTTCTTCTTTGCTGTGTGCAGCTGTCGATAGCAATGAAATAATCATACCAGCACTCACGTATTTTCTCACTTTCCATTACACAGCAAACGTTCCCCAGTGATGGAAGCAAACTTGATTTCGGTCAAAATAATCACTTCATTTATGCTTCTTTTAAAAACGTGTTAATTAAATATAAAATTGAAAACCAAACAAGTATTAATAACAATAATAATCTTTATTTCCATGATTAAAAAACAAAATCAAGTGATGATTACCATAGAGTTGGACGAATTTATACAGAACAAATGATAAGACCATGGAGCAATGGTATTTATTTTTTTTAATATTAATCAATGCATCAATACTTTCATTACGTGAATATAAGCAATACAACCGTGTATCATCAGCATGCATATTCATTGAACAAATTTTAATGGCTACAGAGAGACTGTAAATGTAGGTTGAGAAGAACAAGATACCCAGCACAGACTTCTGTGGAACACCCACAGACAATATTGCATTAAAGAATATACATTTTTTTTTATTTTAACGGATTGAGATCCATCACACAAAAACGAATCTAACAGGTTGATGTATTCAGATGATAAGTCAATATAATGAAAGATAGAAGATAACAAACAGTGATCCACTGTGTCAAATACCTTTGAAAAACCTAGTAATACCAAAACAGAAAACATTATTGCAACTACAATTAACGAAAACTAGTATCGCAAATAACTAAAATCTAAGTTCACATTATCTTAACCTTAATCTCAATATCCGGTTCAAAAAAAATGTCATCAGATTCCTGAAAGAGACGAAAATCAAAACCTTTCAAATCACAATAATAATATATAGCAATATTCTAATTCATTGTCAATTCATCAGATACCATTACCAAATAATTGAGAGATCCTGTCAGTATTTGGTGCACACTCATTGAATCAAGAACTTCCACTAACTATCTAATAGAAAGATTTCAGATTTTAACATATCTATATTTAAATCACCCACATGAACAAAGTCGTCAATTAATACGAAAAAAATTTTAAAATGTTGTAAAAATTGCTTGAATACAATCACGATAAGAAGTGTTGCATGGTCTATAAAATAAATACACCAACATTAAGTCATATGGTACTGGATAGTACTTCTCATATGCACACCGATAGTACCACCGTGTATACCCAAATCTTCTCTTTAAAGCAGCAGCAATATCAACACTTAGTATCAACAATGTATGTTTCAGTAACAGCTAAAACATTATATTGAAATGAAGACATAATATAAATTAACTTTTATATGGCAGACGTAGAAATCGCCACAATTCAATAGTATCTTGCTTCTCTGGTGCAATTCTCTGAAATAAATGGAACTGTGACAAGTAAACGCGTACATAGGTGTCCTTTTTGTCACGGGAAATGTGGAAACGAACTTCATTTTAAACTGAAAATAACTACGTTTTCGTCAATATTGTTGTTTGTTTATAATTTGTTGTACATGAAGTGTAAAATAGACTGGTGAAACGACTCCTAAGTTTTTTCTATCCTGGGACTGGAACATTTTAGAATTAGCTATGGATAAATCAGTAAAATACCAACTTTGTATTAACAAACCATACAATATTATAAAGTATTCAACTGGAATTAGTTGCATTTGCTTTTAAATAAGTAAATATTAGTTTTAAACGATGAGTGAAACAAGGCGACATAATGTCTTCTAAACTTACCCTTGCCTTTGAAGAAGCCTACAAAAAATTAAATTGGGATAAAAAGGAATAAACCTAGATGGCCGTTACATGAACCACCTTGGCTTTGCGGTCGATATTGTACTGATCAGCACCGAACCTGAAGAATTACAAGAAATGATAGATGAGCTTGGAATGACATCGGATGAAGTAAGCCTTTCCAGAAATATTAGAAAAACAAAGCTACTGTCCCTGGACAGCACAATGTTTAGAATAGGAAATAATATTTTGGAAAAAGCGGAAGAGTACATTGATCTTCTGGGACATACACTAACATTCGGCAGAGAAAATCAAACTGCCGAAATAAATAGGTATATTAGGATTTATGGTATACTAAAAGACTCCAAAGTACCAATTAACTTAAAAAGGGAAGTACTTAATATGTGTATACTTCCGGTATTGACATATGGAGTGGCGATGTATTCCATCACTTTCGACCATCAGCTTCTGGGTGAACGAGTTCACACGTGGCCGCACAAGCACAAGTGATGAACTACGCAGTGGACGCCCAAAAACCGCTACTAACGATGAAATTGTTGACAAGATTCATAATGTCGTGTTAGCCGATCGTCGATTGAAGCAGAAGGAGCGTTGGCCATATCCTACATGAAATTTTGTGTATGAAAAAGCTTTCGGCGTGATAGATACCGCGTTTGCTCACACCGTAGCAAAAACTAAATCGGATGACCGTTTCGGAAGAGTATCTAGCCAGGATCCAAGGGATTTCCTCATGCGTTTCGTAACCGTGAATGAGATTTGGATCCACCACTACATACCGGAGGCCAAGGAACAGTCGAAGCAGTGGACTTTTTCGGGCGAATCGGCTCCGAAGAAAGCAAAGACCGTTCCATCGACCGGAAAAATCATGGCAACCATTTTCTAGTATCCCAAGGTGTGATCCTCATCGGATGTCTGCATAATGGAAGAACGATCATAGACCAATACTATAGCGATTTATTGATCCGATTGGATGCAGTATTGAAGGAGAAACGGCCTCGTTTGCAGCGGAAAAAAGTGCTTTTCCACCACGATAATCCACCGGCTCATTCATCCCGCACCGTCGTGTCCGAATTGAATGAGTTGCGCTACGAATTGTACCACCGCTTGAAAAAGTGTATTGATCTTCGAGAAGATTACATCGAAAAATAAAAAATTACACCAATACCGTGTTTTTCTGGTCGATTCTGGAAACATTTCAGGTCCCCCTCGTATAATAGAAAGAGGTATTTAAAATGAACCAGAGTGACAAAGAAAGGCGTAACGTCCGTGTCTGAATAAAACAATCTAAACAAATGTAACAAATTCAAGCAGAATACGCTACCAAAATGTCAATAAATCTTTCTACAAGTTTATCTCCTTGAACTTTTTAAATGCCACGTTAAGAATAAAAACGGCACCCGCCCATCCTCATTAGTTTTAACAACCCATCAATTTTCATATAAATTGGCAATTTCATTTGCGAATTTTACCGCTCGTAAAACCGTCATGTATAGATAAAAATAAAATTACCGTGAGCGGCTAGCGCTTATGCCCAAAAATGCATTTATCATCGTACTGCCAAAAATTTATGAGTTTAATTTTAACCAGCGCTACTGTACGACCACTTGAGTTAAACTACCTGCGAACGCCAGTGATAACAGGAGTAAAAAGGCTAACGGTTCAGAGAAAGTGTTTGTCTAGGTATAAAAGGATAAGACTTACGTATGTACATAGGTAGTTTTATTCATTAATATGAAAATTGATCGGGAGCTTTTGTTGACCGAAAGGCATTTAAAAATCATTTGGCATTGCCTGTTAAATCATTCTGCATATTAAACAAATAGAAAACGATTTTTTTGTAGTATCTCATTAACGACTATTAAAATTAATGAATACACATAAATATTGCCTATTATTTAGAACACCCTTTTGATCTAATATCAACAGTTGGGAAAGCTTTTCAGTGATCCTTATGTTTTGCAATTTTATACCTTTTTACCGGCACATTTCTACAAAGATACTTTTTAAAACATTTCGTTGGATTTTGTTTAATGGGATCACCGCCATTACAGTAACCACATCCCATTCTGGATTCAGGCCACTGCACAAACGCCGCACAGTGGTTTCAGATCTGATACACGCGATCGAAACCACTAGCTCCGTAAATAGTTGACTAAACGACGTAAAAATTTAACCGCAGGGGCTTTAACTCATGTAGAATTGACTGACGAACAATGTTTTGGTGGAGTTTGTCATCTTCAACCATAGTGAGGGTAGAAGTGTCTATACCGTTTAGGAAAATGTGCAACTATACAAGAGGTATAAAACTACTTTCTTTCAGTCAAGTGCGCAACTTCGCGCATTTTTATTTATTCTTAAAATTTTAATAATACCCTTGGAAATGGTACCAATAATAATATAAATATAGTAATAATAAGAGAAATACACATATTAGTAAAAGCTGTAGAACGAGTCTTCATCTGTAAACTTTTCTTCACTGAAGTCTATTTATTCCTCCTCACAGGACAAAGTTTCTTGTTTATACCTATTGATTACCATTAATTGCAACATATCGTCGTCTAACTTTCTATGTGTGTCTTTACGTAACACTAAATGAACTTAACAATGGATCGGAACTAAGGATGAACAGATCTTTATTTTTTCCACAATAATTTTTCTGGTGTGGTGTTGACGGTATCACCTAATGTCTATTTTACGATTCTTGGGCTCTTTCAGATACTTAAGCAATAGGTAGAATTGCTTCTTCTGCAATAATTGGACCATGGATCAATACTAGTTGTATAATGACACGCATTTCTCGGCAGTTTTTAAACAATACAACTTGAAATTATCTAGACTGATTTACACCAAAACGTTTAATCAACCCCTTGTCAATCCCAGTAGTTTCCGCAGAAACAGATGGATTTGAAAAGAAACGTCTTGCAGTATTTGCATCATTTGCATTCCCAGATCCAATTTTAGGGATGTCTCTTGGAGGTAGGTCGTGGGTTTTTCCATATAATGTCTGCGGTTTTTTCATTGATGAATTGCAGCGGAACCAAGAATGTGGTAAAAATACTTTCATCTGCATGTGGTGTATCTTGACTTTGCTCTTTATACGCGGCGGATTCCGAACTGCCATTAAAACCACACTTACACAATAAAAGTAATGCACCATTACACTTTAATGTTTTCAAAAGTGTCATTCAATAAATTTTGCAGAGGTACGTCACACTTTCTTTCGGAGATTAAAATTTGCGGTGAATAAAAAAGTTTCTTCCTTTCTGGAACTTTATAATATGTCAGTGATGGTAGGCTTCACTTCTTAATGTGTTATACTGTTCCTTAGTAAAATTTGCAGAAATTAGAAGTACCACGGCTTCTTCTAATGAATAACTTGACTATTGTTTTTCTGGAGACCTCCAGTGAGTTAAAATTCGCTTCGATCATGAAAAGGTTGTTGTGGTCATTTCGTCGAGAAACTGCACTTCATCTGCATTAGCTTCATTGCTGCTGCAAAAGCTAATTCAGTAGTCGAAATATTTCTTTTTAACTGTTGGGCTTTTCGAGGTTTAAATACCACTGAAGTATCCTGAAGTATGGTCCTTGAGATAGTCGGCCACCGCTAGTAGAGAAAGGACCAGGAAACTTTATTTCTTTTTCCAATCAGCTGCTACATTTTACCAAGAAGCAATTGTTGGTTCTCCGCGACCTTTTCCAATTTCGGTAACAGCGAGGAAAAACTATTCTCTGGTAAAATTGACAAGAGTCTTTGTTGCAATTTCGTGACCATTCGTCTGAAACTGTTCTTTCAAGAAATCAAGAATTATCGATGTTTTTGCAATTCCGTGAATTCTTCATGAAATTCCATAATCTTCTCATGCAAGACCTTACGTGCAGTTAGCCGATTTGTCATGGCCATAATAAGGCAATTAGAAGAGAAAACCTCAAAAACTCAGGAACATTTCACAAGGTAAATCTGCATGAAATGATTTTATTTAGTCACGACTCGCAATCTTTTATAGGCTCTAGCACCTTCAAGGGGACAGGTAAATAAATTGTCGTTATATTTAAAGCTCATTAAATAACAGTAATATCTTGACCATCATCCGTCCTAAGTTGTTCTCTTTCATGATTCTGCAACTAATCACCTAATTCACAAGCAAAATGCATATAATTGCAGATAGGGCCCTGGCCAACCAAAAGATAAATTTCTAACACCTTTAATAGCACTAAATGATACTATTAAGCTAGGACTTTCATTATTAAGATATAACAGTTATATTTTCAAAGAATTTCTCGGGATAAAGCCAGATATCTGACGAATTTATAACATTAAAATCGCTTAATATAAAAGATGTTTGTAAGCGTATATCTTTAGTTTGCGTGATGTATCATTTGCAATTCTCAGCCTATATATAACTTTATTTAGTATGTTAAGAATATCATATCACAATTTCGTTACGATTGGGAAAAGTCGAAATTGTCGGTTTCTATCTCGTATATCAGACCCTAGACCCCTGTGCGACATTTATATAAGATGAACTCCACGCCGCGTTCATCCTCGCGTTGCGGTTCTCCATACAACATCTCTTGTAATTTGCCCTTTCTCCTGTCGGATGAGTATCGTTCTATAAAAACCAACCTAAAGCATTCAAAATCGTCAATATTATGTCGTACCGATTCGAACCAGGGAGCTGCTTCTATTGTTAATGCTTTTTCAATTTCTTGCGTTATTGCGTTGTCGATGATCTGTTTCTTCCAGCTGCGCTTCTAATCGGTTTATAAATACATCTAGCCCTTTGAAAATATCGCCAAATGAAATTGATTAACTTAGGGTGCATTGCACTTGTTGTAGGAGCTAACGATATTGTTTAGCAGAATTTTTCGAGTGTTTCTGCGAAAGCTAACGTATTAAATTAGTTCGGAGCCACCGGATCGTTGTGTATTGCGCGTTCGATAATCTAACTTCATTGATTGTGTGTGTCCCATTATGGATGTATGTAACAAAAATAACGAACACTCAGTTTCTTAAAAAATTTCTGTATTTGTACTAACTGTACATTTCGTGTACAACTTATACGCATCTTCGGTGTAGCTACGTTACTTAACTGCAGAGTGTTCATTATTTTTCCTACAAACTAACCATTTTTACAACTGCGCAATATCTCAAGTGAATTTAATGAATTTAACGAATTTAACTAATAATAGCATTTTTTTTAGTTTAGTATTTCTTTAATAGACTTCATTTTATGATATGGAGCACTACCGCAATAAATATGTATGAGTTGTTAATTTCATCAATAATCCTTTAAAACATTTCTGCATTATGTTTGGTTCTTTAGAAATTACAATAATGCTGGATTTTGTATGGTAATACATGAAAAAATCATTATAGATGATTAATGTTTTACTAATTTCTTACACAACGAGGACGCTCTGTTATTACCTCGATTTTTGATTCGTCATTAAACATAATCTGGAGGAAATAAATTAAAAAAAATTACTATTAATTAACTACTACTAATTAATTTACGAAGTTATTAAAGCTAATAATAATTTTCACCTCTTTCAAATTGTCAACATTGAAATTCTCATGTTACTTAATTCAAAAACTAACTTTTTCATGCGATCCATTAACTTTGGTTTTTTACTTCGAAGGACAGTAAACTGTTTTGTGTTGCTATTTTTATAATTTAGCAATTAACATATTTATTATTGTAAAATAAAATTAAATCAGCGACTTACCACACTTACTTTAATTTTCAAACGCATTGTACAATAGTCGGTGATACACTAATTTGAAGATTTATAAAGGACAGCGCTTACTTGTCACCCGGAATTAGGTACAAACAATAAAACAAATCCAGAACATATGTATCCCAATAAATCGGCTTAACTATAGCATTGAATACTAGGCAATCCACACAAAAGAATTCAAAGTAGCCATTTACTTGGTTAGAATAACATTTCTTATATCGCATTATATGTGGTTCTAATTTAATAGTCAACAGTTGTAAATATAAATATTAATCTGATATAATATTCGATATTAAGTTCAGAAAAAATATTGCAAACGAATTTCGTACAAATTATTATATTAATTAACATATAATATGCATGTATAACTTTTTCCTTCATTTCATCAAGTCTTTCAAAGTTTTGTGCCTGCAATTAATAATTTAAGAAGCACAGATTGTTTCAGAATTTACACAAATTATAAACACGACCTAAGCTTCAAGAAACATTTTGCTTCTGGATTCTTATTCATAAAATCCAAAACAATACGGCTAGCAAGTTCTAAAACAATGCATACACACCCTTAAAATGAAATTATTGCGAACAATAAATTACTTAGTATTTCCCTGTATAAACTAAAAATAAATATGATTGGAAAGAACAAACTGCATCAAAGAATCTCATTAATTCTCTTGTAACTACAAAAAAGGAAATATGAGAAAGGTTACAAGATAAATTTCCAAAAAATTAAAGAAATTAGAGAAAAGGTTGCTGTTCTACAATCTTCGAAATACATAAGTAACATTGCAGCAAATTAACTCTATTGTTTAGGATCTACCACACTATAATAGGTGATGGATATAGGCTATCGCAATTCTGATATTATATTATATTTCTTTCAACCTTGGAAGATCTCAAAAATAAACTAAATACTGTTATATCGACTTTTCAACGCAGTATGGAAAATGTGAGAGCAAGTTAACCTTTTTTTAATGGGTAGCCACTTTGTTTTTGTTTTGTCATTAAATAACCTATCATATTACATTCCATTAACTTAGAAACATATTTCTATGAGATTGTATTGTTTCGAAATGTTTATTCAAATTTTACCTACAAATTAAATTGCATTTTAATGAACCCATGAATAGGTTATTTTATTTGTTCAACAATCCCATGATATTAAATCGAGGAAAAATATACCAAAGAAGGTAAAAAATAAGGCAAAAACAAAGATTAGTAGATTTCAGATAAATAAACAAGCCAGAAAAGTATAAGAATATAAAATATAAAAATTGAATAGTTGTAGCAATATGTGTCCTTTGAAGAAGCCATCAATACATGTAGTTACATTACTTGTTATATACAGCAGTGTGCAAATAAATTCAACAACAAAGTAATGTCTGTTGCATTTAAAATATAATATGAGAACACAAATCGAGCTCTTACAACATTCTTCCCCAAACTCATATTTAACCCTTAAGATATAGTATTTGAAATAAAACACAAAAAAATGATAAAAATAAAACAAAAGCACATCTATAGATACACTGCTATAACACAGCTGTTGATGTTATAAAAACTATAAGATAACACTGTCTACCTTTTAAACAGCATGCTAAGAGTTCAATAACATGCCTAAGTATGAATATTTCGGCTGTGAATAATAAAAAAAAAATTTTAATATTTCTTTTTATTTTATTTCATGGACACCTTGTATATGCAATGTAATGAAATTATTGAGGATTTTGTAAACTTTCTTTCTTCATGGGTTCTTGTATTTTAAGTTTTGTTCTATGTTTAGTACCTTTTCTTAAAGAGATGTTAAATTTTCGACTTCAAAAAATTATGCCAACACAAGTAAAGAACGGTAATTATAGTTTCTGTCAATTACCTAAAATTAATAAATGAATGGGTTTTAATAAATTTTGCTTTACTCACACACGCAATTTTATAACTTCGTAGATCTGCTACGGCTCTTGAAGTTCCAAATGTGTGCCGATAATGTGCTCCCAATCTACTGTTAACTGTTCTGCCCAAAAGGTGAAATAATATTGCTCTTAATCCTAAGATGTTGTATAAATTACAATCATAAACAATGGTTTTATAGATTTTTTAAGTTTCATTTGTTTAATACAGATCTTTTATGAATTAGGCACTTTTTCGAGCTATTTGATTTTGTTTGTCTGCTAGACAATTGTTCAAAGATGGAAATGTTGATTTTGCATACGAACTTTGCCTACAAAAAATAGTTAAGAGAAAACTATAATTACATGAACAAATTGAAAGGAAAATACAAAATGACAAACGTTTTGTGACATATTCTTAAGTAGAAAATAAGTCACATCGAAATGGTCGTTACAATGGATTATTGATATATATTTCTACCGTTTTTTTCTTATTTTTTTTAAAGCACAGTTCAGAACTCACAATTTCTATTCTAATTCCTAGTAGCAGTTAACAAGTAACTAATAACAAAGAAATATAAAACCAATAAAAAATTCTAAATTTAGATTTAGAAGATAACTAACGCGGTTGTTATATATATGTGTTTGTAGCAGTAATATTAATACCAATTTTCTATTCGGGTTTTATTACAGTCGATATCATAAAACGAATTGACTCTGAAACTACTGCGATGAGATCATCAGAAGTACGGTAAGCTATCGCTAGGTTAAATTCCACTTTGAAGGAAATGAGAATAACAATTGCCGCCCACGCTTAGCGCGCATAGAAAGTGCAATTCTACTAGATTACATAATAATTAGTTCAGAAATGCGCGTAGAGATTCGCGATAATTACAAGAATTCGTTCTAATGCTGCGGTTTAAAGAAAAGAAAATAATTAAACATAGTTCACTAAAATATTAATATCCCAACGTATTATTTTTATGAAAAAGGGATACTTTTAGTTGTCTCATAATTCGAAGTCCCCTAGAGAAATGGGTCCTCATTCATATTCAGAAAAAAATGTGGTTATTTAATTCATTTCGAGATAACGTAGTCGGATGTAACTGAAAATTAAAACGTATTTTCACTGGAAAACGTGCTTTTCATTTTAATACCATAGTGCTGTTTCAACATTTACAATTAAATGGAAATCCTAAAGAATACTTGGTTTTGCTTTATATTTTAGATAAGGAGAAATATCCGACTACTGCATTTGCCAGATATTCGAAGTAGTAAATCAGTTGGAATTATAGTAATTGGCACTGCAATTTGGTATTACATCGTGGTATAATTTAATGATAATTTGTATCTACAATTAGATTCTTTTAGATTTTAAAATGATACAGGTCCTTGACATTTACTTGAGTTTTTACAATAGGACACATGATATAATTTCTAACCAAACTGAAACAATTCAAAAATCTTTTATCAGGTCTCTAAAAAAAGAAAAATTATATTATAACCATAAGCACTTTGTTTTTGGTAACACATTGATGGCGCCAATATTACATTAAAAACAAAGACACGTAGAATTTATCTGAACCATCACTGCTTTCTGCACATTTTCTTGTAATTTGGAATACTTGAGTGTTCTTTAAAAGAAGTTAGAAATGTCCTTTGCTGTTTTATCTATTGATGCAAGATACGTTTAATAAATAACTCTCTCTCTTCTACACAAGATCATATATGGCGTCTTCACCTGTAAGATAATCTCTATTTGCTTACGACGCCTTTGGTATATGATATTTAGCCCTGAGAAATCGAACATTTAGACACACCCAGTTCTATGCATTTCGCACATACATATGTTGTAGATTACATGTGTAAATTAGACGATACACAAAAGACCAGTCCATATTCAAAAGAAATTTGGATATTAATTTCTATGTAAACAAGAAATATCCCAATGGATTAAACAGCTCACAGAATGCCTAGTAACTTTGAGTACAATCTAACTGGATGTAGGTCATATAAATGTCGTTTGTATTTAAGCGGATATAAACAGTTACATATTAAGTATAATAATATACAGTCACCCAGCATATATTGTGAGATGCCACGAAACTAGAGCAGTCAAATCTGGCAACACGGCATTTCTAAATACCACCATACTTAAGTAGTAAGGTTTGACTGCTGTCATAGAGGAAACGTAGTACATACGATTTGTCATCGAAAAATGGACTTGTCAAGAGAACATGTGCGCGCAATGATCTACTACGATTTTAAGGTCGTTTTAAGTGAAAAACAATGTCTTCAACTCAAATTTGGTGATGAAAATCCTTCACGCGTAACTGTGTTTCGCTGGTATAGCGAATTTAAAAGAGGACGAACATCGCTTGGTGATGAGGCACGTGCTAGTATGTCCTGTTCTTCAGTTACCGCTGGAAACGTTGAGAGAGTGAGACGTATGATCGATGAAGATACAAGATGCACTTATCAAGCGATTGAGGCAACTCGTGGTGTTGGATCCGCAACAGTAAATTTCCACAAGGCAGAACAAGAATCGCTCGGGAAACGTTAGAACTGTTAAATAACGGTGCACATCGTATTCTATCTAAAATAGTAACAAGTACTGAAACTTACTTCCCATTTTACGAAATTCCTACCCGCCAGGAGAGCCCTCTGTGGATCCACGAAGATGCACCAACACCAACAATGGCCAAAGAGCAAAGGGCTGCCAAGAAAGTTATGTACGGGGTTTTCCTTCGTAGTACATGATTCGTAAACGCAATCAAGCTAGAAAATCAACGTAGTCACAGCAAACTGGTACACCATAAAATGTTTACCTTCAGATAGCATTTGCGGGCTAATGTTGCATGACGACACTGCATCATCACACAGTGCATAGCAGACAGCTGAACCTTTACGTGGAAATAATGAAAAAGTCATTGAATATCCACCCTATTCGCCTGATCAAGCCATGTGTGATTCCTATTATTAGGTGGTCGACATTTCACGACAGAGGATGAGATAGATAAAGCAATTCATACATTTTTAAGAGCATTCCAAAAGATGACTGGCTTCAAGTTTTTACGTTGTGGAAGCTTCGGCTACAAAAGTGCATTGATACAGGAGATGATTATTTTGAACATAAATGAATTCATTTTAGTAAAAAGACTTGTAGTTTTCTTGTGTCTCAAAATATACAGCGTGACCCTCGTACATAAGTTGTTAATTATGTGACACACCGTTTCAAAACCAATGTTATGTTTATATTCAGATTACTACTACCACACTCGATTTTACACTTATCATTATGAAATGATGGAGACATGCAGGAATCCTTCATATTCTGCACAGTAAAACATTTTGTTACATTAACAGCATTTATTTCCTAAAGGCCCGCAAATAATAGTTAATTAAATCAAACTGAATATCTTTCCTAATTTTTTCTCGTCCTACTTCTCTACTTCTCTTTTTGAGTTTCAGTACTCTACTTCAGTTTATCTGGTGGTACTCTGCAAATATGTCTATTTCTTTATTTTCTATTTATTAACGAACGAACGAGCTATGGTGGAAAATCTCAGATTCTTAATTTGCCTAATGAGTTCTTTTGTTTAAATTTTTGTTTGTTTTAAATTCAAATGTATATAATATTAAATAATTGACATAGCCAAATGTAAGATTCAGCGTTTCTTTTTTAACAAATACCTAAAACAATCCCTGTCGAGCTAAATTTGTAAATTATAAACGAAGTACAAAATGAGAGCAAAGGAACAGTAAATTTTGATAATTTATTATAACTTTAAGTCTTTAATTTCGAAATTGTACCTACACTCACACATACTGTGCCATATTCTAGATATCCCGGTCTTCGAAACTCCAAATTATGGTGAAAATATCAGGTGGAACACTTTTAACTTCAAATAACTTTGAAAACACTATAAAACTATAATTAATTCGAAAAATAACGAATTTTTCTCTGTAGAGACAACTTCGACATCTCTGACTTAGACATAGTCGTTATTTTATAATAGGACGTTTCCTGCGATACACTCACTATACTCAGATTGTTTACCTATATAATAGAATACACAGTAAACACACTCTTGATGGAATGAAATTATTAACAAGCAAAGGCTGCCAGGCTTGCCATCCATCCGACGTACAAGAAATTTTGAAGATAGTGTGTTTTATTTCGAGACGATACTTATTTTAAGTACATCAAACGTCTTTTAGAAATCAATTTGGAAGATATTATAATTAATCACAAAAGTATGTTTACGAAAAAAGATATGTATAGTTAACGATACTCGAGTTTACGTCTCCACTGTACATGTTGTTTAAGGACCCTTTTTCCTTTAGGAATTTCTTTTAACTTTAAAATTATAAATTCATGTCAATAATGAACAACTAAAGTACATAGATATCTGTCTAATCTGAATTTAATACCTAGAAAAAAAACTATGGAATAAATATTACAAGTAAATTAAAGAAAAGGAAGTCCAAACGGTACTTTGCCTCCAACAACAAAATAAGGGCGTGAACCATACATTAACGAGAAAATATCAAATATAAAAACATAAGAAAAATTTAGAAGAAAATCATTGATATATTAAATGATGTAAATGTTAGTAATACATACCATTACAAAATTTAATTCAAAGTTTGTACTCACGAGAGAAATGAATTGCGAAGCTGCCGTTTATCCGCCATTGAAATCAAATAACAGATAAAATGCACATGTTTGTGACATGGCTCGTTATGCACATTCTCGAAGCTAAAGAACCAATAATTATTTTCCCCAGAATGTATTATTTTTTGTCCGTCGCCTGTGCTTCGTTCTTGATATTTTAATCATTTAAAGGTTTCTGTTATAAAAGTATACAAAATAGAAACGTAAAATATTCCCGTGTCAAAATAAAATGATTTTTCTTTAGCAAAGTAGAATAGTTTACATGAAATCCGTTGAAATGAATATGAATTACATTTTGCGAAGCTGAATAGGATTTAATTAAATGTCCATTTCTGAGAGATTAATTAGTAGTGTGTTTGTTGATGACTGGCAAGAATGAAAGGGAAAGCTAATTTCGTGCGTACACCGCAGTATAAAATTGTTGAATTTTCAAAATGGTTTATCCGTGTGTACGCTGAATATTTCAAATGTACTCCAAACCATTTTTCGTTGAGATTATGGGAATCCGTACGTTTATCCTTACCGCTGTTTCATAAAAGTAAACAATGTTCTATTTTCGATATGAACTAAAAATTTAATTAAAGCTGAATGAATTCCAAACAGGATCCATGTTAATTCTTTGCGGGCTTTCTTCATCAGATTCCATTTCAGGAACGTAATAAATTCAAACGTGATTTACAAAAGAATTAATGCAGTGGAATGCGAATCTTTTCAATTAATTTTTATAGGTAAAGATTTGCTGGAGATAAACGTCCTTGGTATTTAATATACACACACGTATGTATGATACATTATTTTGTAATTGTCAGGTGTAAAGTATTTGCAATATATTTGGTAAATTATTAAGCAAAATCAATATTTTGACACTATGCCCATCATATGACTTGTAATAAATATGCGTATATAGAAGATGCATAGAAATTGTGAAATTACGTTCAAATCCTTTGATTTTTAGTTTTGTATTAAATTGTCCATAAACACGCATTTCTTGCGAAATTTTATATGATTTACAAAACAATGGTCATCTTGAACTTTTTAAATGAAAACAATGGTTTAAACTTTCGTTACTTGAAAGATATTTGCCTTAGATGTAGGAAAAGTGATACAAAATTGCTTATTCTAAACTAATAGAAGAAGCACAGAATATAAAATTGAGAAATGTTTTGTACTTGGTACTTTTGTTCACCTACCAGTTTACTTACTTTTGCAAGATAGTTAGTTATTTCGCAATAATATTTCAATGTATTAAGCAATATGAAAAATTACACTGTTGGTTTCTGATGACACTTGCAGATTTATATATTAATAATGTTCCATTCGAATATATTATAGTTCTGTATCATTCGGGTCAATAGATCCGAAACATATTTCACGAAAAGAAGAAAGTGAGACTCAGCTAGCTACTAACTCATATGCACTGTAACGAAAAGTAACACAAAATTATTTTTGAAAATGTAGTAATTACCGACAATAGTAAAATATTGTTATAAAGAATATGTTTATGACTTACAATTTGAACAGAAGTATGCACAATGCGTTTTGCTTTAGTTAAATGACAAAACTGTGTTTGATTGTAATCGCCAGAAACAATATTGTTGGTAAGCAGATACTTGTCGGTAGCGTCTTCCATAATTAGTTGTAAATAATACAACTATGAAAGCATAATATGTATGTTCTGGGATTGCAGATACAAGTAAAATAAATTGTTACTAAATTTTTGTACTACGTACACTTCTGTGTATTATGTAAGAGAATAAAGGTCAGACGAAGAAAAGAATAAGTATGAGAAGGAAGGAACATGAATTAGGGGTGCAGAAACGCGAATCCATTTCATCGTTAACTCCATGATCGACCATTAATTTGGAATTATTACGAAATCAATTTGTATTAAATAAACGAGATTATACCCAATTCAGTAAACCTTTATATCGGAATATCTTGTTTCAATGAGGTAATGTATATTATGCATTTAATAAGCGCTAAATTAATTAAAGTAGAAAAATTTCAATTATCTGATCCACTTCTATGAATCCAATGAATATTCTCAAGGGATTAAACTAATAATAATATTAAACCACCGTTACTATTAATAATGATAAAGTTACAATTTCCTTGCATTTAACCAAACGTAACTAAATTACTGAAAAAATATCAGTCTCTGGATTTGAACCCATAACCTCTACGTTACCAGCGTATTGTGCTACCATTACACCACGAGACCACTTGTGAGTTCAAATCACCTTTAATTCCTAGATGTCACGATGTCAGTAGATATATCATAGACACTATCTTCTTATTGAAGGTAAGTTCTTCTTTCGGGAACAACAGCACACGCGACCAGAAACCCGGGAATATTATTCTATTCTTGTATATAGACATATATATCCAAATATATTCAATACCCTGAGGACTACTTTACCATACTAACTACTTAGTGGTTCTTGCACTACTATATCCTGGCACGTGAATGTCAATAAATTCTATTATTAAAAAAATAGCAATAAACTGCGAACGCAAAACAAACACATTTTTTTTATTGCTAAAGTTGTGGTTTTCAAGTCAAGAACTATAGGTGTAGCTAAGTAGGTAGGAACGAATTTTACAATAACCTTTCCGTTGGGTTAAAGTGTCCCAAACGTTTTTTACGGAATATCTGAACTTACCACAGATCACAACTTGAATGTAGGCACTTCTGCCATCTATTGCCGTTTTGGCAAAGCAGTAGTTTTCAGAAATTCAAATGGAGTTTATCAGCCCGATAAAATTACGGATCGATAGGAAAATCCTTCAGAAACCGGCCATTAGAAACTATGAGTATACTAAGGCTCTATGCGACAACATGCTTGCAGAACATTATTAACATTCTCTAACAGCTTTTTTAAACAGAACTTATTGTGCCAAATAGTAAATCATATATTTATATTTATTATATTTTTGCTTACTAAAATTTCTCATAAAACGTTTTTGAATACTCAAGAATTGTTGCTTCCTTCGCTCTATTTTCTACTATTTTTATTGATTATTATTACCTTTGTATGTACATACTTTGTAAATTACCATTTTAAATAAATATAAGATGGCCACATCATGTACAAAATAAATAAAATTACCTAAGTTTGCACGTTATCTTATTTAGTACTATATTTTTACGAACACGGTATAAGTACCGTACAAATTAGAACCTGCGCTGTTAACCACTCTCTAAATAATCCCTAAATTGCCACATAATGCCCACCTCTATTGTATAGCTGTTAAAGATGCGAAGAGGTCAAATGTGCATATATATTTAACTACTATTAATGTCGATATTGAAAGCACTGATATTGTTGACAACATAAAAGATTTTAAAACATACAGTGTTTGTTCAGAAAGTAACCGAACTTTATTCTTTAAGTTTTTACGTATACAGATTATTAGTTCTTGTTCCCATCAAAATACTCCCATCTCTATTCACACACTTTCTCCGGCAGTGGTTCCACCTAATAGTCTCCAGCAGTACTGGAAGCTTCTCTTGAAATGTTCACGTTTCTGTTTTATTTTCGTTATCATCAGAATTGTATAATATTATTAATACAAAAGAGTAATGATAGATTATTATTTTCAATATTTTGTCATATTGCTGCAAATTATTGCTGATTTTGCATATGCAATGTTTTTGAAATGCGTCATGAGCGTTGAGAAAGCAGCCCGAGTTATTACTGCCAATAATACCATGTGCCGACTTCATCAAACAGACAATTCCGGAAACCACAATCGTCCGGATAATCTCAAGCAAATGATTTAAGACCTAGACTCATTAGTAAACGTAATCGAAGATTAACGACACCATAAGTAGCCACTGAATTCAATCGCAGACGAATGACTCAGATTTCAGGCTGTAATATAAACGCCCACTGCATGAAGGAGGATTTTCAGAAGTGGAAAATAGGCGCGTCTGTGTTGTACACCGGGGGAAAATAATACTGGAGCGGTGCAAGCAAGACAGAAAATATCGCGACGTTTCCATTTCTCGAACCCCGCTTTTGATGAAGAGATGCATTGTCACTCTGGCGGAGCTCTAACAGCACCAGTCAGGTATAATTCCTCTTGGTGTACCACGGATGAAGCACGGGGGTTATTTTGGTTTGCGGTTGTTTTGCAGGTAACGATGCGTATAAGGATAGCGATGCGAAACACATGGTAATGTTATGTAGACAATATTTAGAAGCGCAACAGAGGAATATATTAACAACAATGACATAGTCCCTTCAAAGCCCCGATCTGAACCTCGCAGTGTTTTTGTAGGAGGAATGTAACAGGCGAATAAAAAAAGCCTCTCACGTCCAAAAAACATCTGCGCACATTTTATAAAGAGAATGAGGAAAGAATGGTCACGAAACAACTACGAAATTAATATTCAGAATACCAGGTATTCCACAAAGGGCGTTGGCCATCAAAGGTACTTCTGTCAACGAAAAGAAACTTTAATTTTTATTTTATTGTAATATTATGTTGCCACATATTTTACTTATTTTTCTGTAATTTGACTCCTTTTTTTTAGTAATCCAAACTTTCATGAGCGGTCGTGTGTTTAAAGGATCAGTTTTATTAGTGTTGCTCTGTAATATATTTACATGAATTTCATGGGATGAGTACAATATTTACACGAGGGATGTCTTTTAAGTTTTGCATATTGGGACTTAAAGCGCGCTACTAACAAAATGTCCGGACTAAAAATTAAGTCTCATCCAAATTTTCAATTAATACATGTAGTGTTATAGCCACAAGAAACTGTTAAAGTTGACAAGTTAGTTGAAGAATGAAATTAAACCGAGAACATTTTCACACAATAATTTTTCTTAATTTATGAAGACCAACAAAATGCCTCGCCGTGCGCAAAATCATCAATGAATAGACCTCAGTTTAGCAAGTGTTGCTCGAAGAATTGCGAGTAAAAAAATTAGTTTTCCGTTGTGTACCGCATCTCTGAACCGAAAAACAGAAGGCATCTAGGGTGAACTAGTGTTAAAATATTCTAGCTCGCTTCAACACCGGAAACTAAAGACTTGTACAACATCTTGAGTGGTGATGAATCTTGGATTTACTCATGTGGGCCAGAAAATAAAAGTCAGTCGTCTGTTTGGGTATTCCAAGCTGACGAAAAGCCGACAAAAGTTTTGGAGGTGTCTACAAAAATATGGTCCAGATATTTGCCTTGAAAGCAAATTATGCACGTTCGCATACAGCATGCAAGACAATTGAATTGTTAACGCAACAAAACGTTGAATTATTAGATCATCCTCGGTACGTCTCAATGATCGCTTTACCTTTCCGAAAATTGAAGAACAGATTGCGTAGCGAAAGATTTCAATCGTCAGAAGGGCCCATTCGGTGCTTTCAAAAACGCAATTTTGACTGTCCCAATAAATGGGTGGAATAATTGCTTCTAAATTTTATTCAATCGTATGCAAATGTGCATCAACCTTCATGGAGTACATTTCAGAAAACAGAAAGCTATGTATCTATTGTTTTAGTCCAGTTGTATATGCAAAACTTAAAAGACGACCCTCGTCTAGCTAACAGCTTCACATTCAATCAGTAGAAGTTAAAAAACAGAAATACGATAACGCCACTAAACCCTGATGCCTATGTCCAATAGACAAAGATTTTCAGTCCAACAAATTTATATAATTTTCCTTCGTAGAAATTCGAATCACTTTTATCCAATCGATATTATACTTTATATATCATGCATCTACAATACTTAACTTCTGTCAATGAATCTACATGTTTGTTTGTCCTTAAAGCTAATCACTAGATTTATAACCGTTGTTTTTATCAAAAATATTACCTAAGCCTTCTGCTTAATTAAAAATGTTGTATAACTGTGTTGTATAACATGCGTCGTATAGCAAGTTATTAATTTTTAGTCCTATGTCTACCTTTTACTCTTTCAATCTTATGTAACGTATTGGTATTGTTTTTACTTTTAATTAACAAAATTAGTAATCGCGTAAGAAATAATTAGATATACCTCTAGCATCGTGAACGACACCGGGATAAGAGGGGAGAAGGGTTTGCTAGGAAAATGTGCTACGGTCGCTTCCATCATCCGACTTCAATCCAATCAAACATTTATGTGAAAGATTCCCAAGGAATGTTCGACGACGAAAGGACACGACAGAACTGAGTCTGGATAGATGTAAAATCGCCGATAAAACTAGTAACGCGTATATTGAAATCATTCCTTGTAATTTCCAACGTTAAAATTTCCAATGAAAAATTTTGATTCCCAAAAGTATTTGAACTTACGTCTCTTGCTTTCGGGATAAGCACTATAACTACTACACCACGTAGAATCATGGGAACAAATCGCTTTTAATACCTTGATGTATACGTATTAATCCTATTTAATTATTATTGGTGATGTAAAGGTACTTTTATACTACGCCCATGAGATTTTGATTTTTTCTTTATTTCTTGATTGTCATTTAATGATACTAGATATCAATTTTGCTAAACAACTAATTATCTTTCATATACTTTTATGTTTTCTCGTGTGTTCTCAATTTTATGATGAATTCATGTCTCTTTGTACTAGACTGTTTATTACGAACTGTATCGACGAAAAAGCTTTTCCATAATATTTTGTAATAACAACGTATTTTCCCATTAACGCATAAAATTACTACGTTCTTATTTTCGCACACACCAAATATGTTCCTTCAACACAAGAAAGGGGAATTATTTGCATCATATAGATACAACTGTATGTATGTTATTTTTCAACAAAGTCTCCATCTACATTAATACACTTATCCAGATATACCTGCTGCACAAAAGTGTTGCCGTTTGAGTCACGTGCGTACCTTTTGTTGAACATCGTTATCACTCTCGAAATGTTTGCAGCCAAGATGCTTTGTGAGTGAACCAAATAGATGATGGTCGCTTGGGACTAGGTCGGGACTGTAAGTCGGATGTTCAAGGGTTTCTCACTTTAATTCTGCAATTCGTGTATCAGTTCGTAGGCTACACCATGGGAACATCCTATTGCAGTTGCTATGCTGTATACTGCTACCCGCCTGTCAGTTCGAATCATCTCTTCCACCCGTCGATGTGTTGCATCTGCAGCGATTCGACCAGGGCGGTCACTTCATTGATCGTCAACAAGTTTCTCCTAAACAGAATTTCTCGACATAGTTATACATGGCTTTACAAGACAAATACTTTTCACCGTAAATAGGGGACATTTCTTTATGGATATCTTTTGCAGGAAATTCTTTTACCCCGAAGAAATGCAAAACAGCACGCTGCTCTTCCACAGTACACTCTTCGAGCACGGTCGCCGTTTTAACACAGCCTGCAATTGCCACTTGATTATCATAAAGCTGGATCGTGCTAACACATAGTGATAGATAGGGAAGTAGCTCACTGCTATTTTCAGTTTTCCCATACAGTCTATGACCGACTTAATGACTTTTCCTCGGAAAATTAGACCTCTCTTAAATATGTCTAGAATATTATGTAATGTTTTCGCAACGCTTATTTCCGTTGCAATGGTTTTCAATCTTTACTTACATACATATCTGGTGTCTCGCAAGCGTCTAATTTAGGAGATGATGACCTTAATTTGTTTGGAAATCTCCAATCAATTAGGTATTAGATATCTTCTTCTAATTATTACATGCCAATCAGGATATGCAAGCATGCTATACGACGCATGTTATACAACACAGTTTTTCATTTTTAGTCCTATGTCTACCTTTTACTCTTTCAATCTTATGTAACGTAATGGCATTGTTTTTACTTTTAATTAACAAAATTAGTAATCGCGTAAGAAATAATTGGATATACCTCTAGCATCGTGAATGACACCGGAATAAGAGGGGAGAAGGGTTTGCTAGGAAAATGTGCTACGGTCGCTTCCATCATCCGACTTCAATCCAATCAAACATTTATGTGAAAGATTCCCAAGGAATGTTCGACGACGAAAGGACACGACAGAAGTGAGTCTGGATAGATGTAAAATCGCCGATAAAACTAGTACCGCATATATTGAAATCATGAGCTTCTACTATAAGGCTTGATAGTATGTATTGTAACAAAGTTTTAACAAATACATGATCATCGTATTTAAGTAGTCGGCTCACTATTACTAACCTCGTTATCATTGGAACTACAAAAGCGATAATATGAGAGGGTTGATGTGATTTATTCACAGGATTAATATTATACAAACAAAATAACATTGAATATTTTACTTCGAACGAACTTGCAGAAATAGTAATTTCAAAGTGAACCTGAAATTTTGCATATTATAGAAGGAAACTTCAAAGTTTCTTAAAGTATGATCAGTCTTATAGTAAAAATTAAGCTATGCTTTTGTAACGATTAGACTCAGATTAAAATTAGGTTCAAGTAATAACTGGTACTAGGTTTAAATAACAAAATATTTTTTGGTGGCCTTACAACTCTTCTTCTGGCTTCTAAATTTATCGTGACGCTCTTTTATAATAATAGCAGTCTATTGACCAGCATACAAATGTGTCGTACTGGACGATGTGCAAAACCCACAAAAGACAAAAGAAATTACATAATAAACAGCTGTCCCTTACAAAAGTTCCTAAGAGCGCGGATGGTATAGCCCAAGATACGTGGGGTAAATAAGCACGCGCAACTTCAAGATTATTAATATCGGTAACCGTTATACATGCATGCTTGCATATCCTGATTGGCATGTAATAATTAGAAGAAGATATCTAATACCTAATTGATTGGAGATTTCCAAACAAATTAAGATCATCAGCGCCCCTCGAGGGAAAGACATAGGTAGACCATAAATAGTAACGAGCCTAAATTAGACGCTTGCGAGACACCAGATATGTATGTAAGTAAAGATTGAAAACCATTGCAACGGAAATAAGCGTTGCGAAAACATTACATAATATTCTAGACATATTTAAGAGAGGTCTAATTTTACGAGGAAAAGTCATTAAGTCGGTCATAGACTGTATGGAATAGCAGTGAGCTACTTCCCTATCTATCACTATGTGTTAGCACGATCCAGCTTTAATAATATATAATAAAGTGGCAGTTGCTATACGTGTACGCAGGCTGTATTAAAACGGCGACCGTGCTCGAAGAGTGTACTGTGGAAGAGCAGCGTGCTGTTTTGCATTTCTTCGGGGGTAAAAGAATTTCCTGCAAAAGATATCCATAAAGAAATGTCCCCTATTTACGGTGAAAAGTATTTGTCTTGTAAAGCCATGTATAACTATGTCGAGAAATTCTCTTTAGGAGAAACTTGTTGACGATCAATGAAGTGACCGCCCTGGTCAAATCGCGGCAGATGCAACACATCGACGGGAGGAAGAGATGATTCGAACTGACAGGCGGGTAGCAGTATACAGCATAGCAACTGCAATAGGATGTTCCCATGGTGTAGCCTACGAACTGATACACGAATTGCAGAATTAAAGTGAGAAAGCCTTGAACATCCGACTTACAGTTCCGACCTAGT
Source organism: Trypoxylus dichotomus (assembly GCA_023509865.1). Classification (NCBI taxonomy): domain Eukaryota; kingdom Metazoa; phylum Arthropoda; class Insecta; order Coleoptera; family Scarabaeidae; genus Trypoxylus; species Trypoxylus dichotomus. The sequence goes on along the minus strand of CM042074.1, from coordinate 35,944,160 downwards.
CCCAAGCGACCATCATCTATTTGGTTCACTCACAAAGCATCTTGGCTGCAAACATTTCGAGAGTGATAACGATGTTCAACAAAAGGTACGCACGTGACTCAAACGGCAACACTTTTGTGCAGCAGGCATATCTGGATAAGTGTATTAATGTAGATGGAGACTTTGTTGAAAAATAACATACATACAGTTGTATCTATATGATGCAAATAATTCCCCTTTTTTGTGTTGAAGGAACATATTTGGTGTGTGCGAAAATAAGAACGTAGTAATTTTATGCGTTGTGAATGGGAAAATATGTTCTTATTACAAAATATTATGGAAAAGCTTTTTCGTCGATACAGATCGTAATAAACAGTCTAGTACAAAGAGACATGAATTCATCATAAAATTGAGAACACACGAGAAAACATAAAAGTATATGAAAGATAATTAGTTATTCAGCAAAATTGATATCTAGTATCATTAAATGACAATCAAGAAATAAAGAAAAAATCAAAATCTCATGCGCGTAGTATAAAAGTACCTTTACATCACCAATAATAATTAAATAGGATTAATACGTATACATCAAGGTATTAAAAGCGATTTGTTCCCATGATTCTACGTGGTGTAGTGGTTATAGTGCTTATCCCGAAAGCAAGAGGCGTAAGTTCAAATACTTTTGGGAATCAAAATTTTTCATTGAAAATTTTAACGTTGGAAATTACAAGGAATAATTGTAATTTATGTATTAAACAGGGTTTTTTTATTTACGCTTCAACAATAAGAAAACATCAAATACCTAATAAATTGGAATGGCAGAAGTCTTTGTAAGGTAGCTCTCAAACTGCATATTAGAAACCACTCAAAGTTTGCAGCAACATTTGGAGTAAACGGCTAAAAATTAGTTTATGGGCAGATGAAAACAAAACAGTTTTGTTTGGTTTCATTCGCCGGAAATATGATAGAAAACCTCAAGGTAAGGTGTATGATCCGAGATAAACTAGACACTCAATTAAACGTGGCGGTGTACCAGCAGGACCAGACGATCTATTTGAACGCATCTCAAGAGAGAATGCTATATTACACTACGTTATTTGTACATGCACGATAATGGTCTAAAGCATAGAAGACGCAAGGTGAAGGTATGGTTGAAAATAAATACTGAAGTGGCCAGTACAGCCTCCAATTAAAGGTTATGCATATGTTTATATGTTTCAACATGCATAGATCGCTTAAAAATTGATTATTAGGTGAAATATAATCGCAAGGAAAATATTCTAGAGAGTGCGAAACGGATACTGAACTACGTTTTCCAATTAAAGCATATCCTAACTAATCAAGCTTTGTATTAACCACTTATACCAACACCTCTGAAATACTGTGAGGTGACTCATGCTTGGAGTAATTAAATATCGACACATTGATAACTGTTTCGTAAACTAACAACTGCTGCAAGAGAAATCAATACTAGCACATTAACATGCTGCGTGACTGTAGCAGATGCTAGATAGTTAGTTACAGGAGAACATTGGTACTTCGAAAACTTAAATTTGGATGGAACTTTATAGCCTTGGATATATCTAATAACAACACATATTTCATTTGTAAGAATATTTCATCATCATGGCGAACATTGCTTGCTGTCATTCAGTTTAAGGATAAATGCTTCGGAAGATTTTGTAGATTATTACGTAAAGTCCGTTACTTATTATTTACCACGATGCGAGTCGTCACAGTACCGCAACCAATTTGGCAGCTCTACTTATAATATTTATTTTGTTTAAAACATAACTTTAGTTTTGTAAGCGCAGTATATACAATGTTATCTCTTGTACCAATGTAATAATATTTACATTCCTATTAACGACCTTTTTTTTCATTTTACTCCTTCTTTACATTAGACACAAAATTTTATGACATACTATTTCAACGCAAGCCATTCACATAGCAACATTGCTGACGAAAACACAAATATTTTGTTAAAACAACATAAAAATTGCATTCCTCTTTCAAAACGTTTGCGTCAAAGTTACTACACATATAGTGTACAATCATTAAGATATCACACTGACTAAAGTTAACGTAAAATATTTGGTCGAATATTTATAAAAATGATGTATTAAATGGTGTTAATTCCCACCCAAATTAATTATATAAAATGGATTAATAGAAGAGTAGAATAGCTCAAAAGAAATTCTAGTAACTTAGTTTACAAACTGCTGTATTGTTTTACAGTATTTGAGATTTATCTTTAAAACTAGTCTACTTGAAAGAGCTCTCAGTCGCTTGAAGTGAGAATATAACAAGCAGTAGTAAGAGATTCGAGGTGATACTATATTACAGAGGGTAGAAAAGCACTTAACAACGTTCCAATTTCACACAGTTTCTTTGCGTTATAAATTGTTTGTCAATTGGTGATTAGCTTTTTTATACAACGTGTACCTTTTAAAGGCCGTTTCAATTTTGTTCACGTTAAATAATGTAACTTTCATAGTTTTAAAACTCGGGGAATACCCACCTAATAACTAGTAAATTTTGTAAAACTTAAAGAACTCGTTCACGTTTATTGAATTTATTTCATTTCGGCAAATTTTAACGAAATTTATTTCAGAATTGCGAACACAAAATGCGTAACCCGTTGGCAAACGTTTCAAATATAGAACTCAGATGTACAATAAACATGTATGAATTATATTGAAGCTCGTTACGAAAATCTAGAACGAATTCCTCGAAAATAGAAAACAAATTAGGTAAGAGCGAATAGAACAAAATCTGTTAATATTGAAGAAGATTGTAATTTATGTTTAGAAGAACTTTAAAATTATATGATATTAATATAAAGTCGTATTCCAGAAAACCTAGGAACGAAATGTACTCATACAAAGATTCTGTGCAAGTAAGTTGGAGTATGGTGGAGAATGGTGGAAAATATGCAACCCACGGTAATATAATGCTCACTTTGCTAAGCATTTCGTCTGACCTATTAAATTGGTACAGTCTGAGGAATAATAAATGTTTTGTTCTTAGGATTTTGGATTAAAGACAATTTAACTACGTAACGTTTAACAAACATGATGTAGACGCAAAGGCTTGGATAATATAAACCTAGGAGAACTGACAGAGGCCTTAAGGGCTACTAAATATAGGAAAGCGGCCGGTATGGATGGCATCAACACAGAGCTTTGGAAATACAGAGGACTTATACCACACATAAGACTTCTGCATGTGTTTAATAAATGTTGGAAAAATAGTATTATCCCTGATGATTGGAAAAGAGCGAAAGTATTTTCTTTGTTCAAAAAAGGCGATAAGAATAACCCTCAAAAGTACCGGGGACGCAGCTTATAAAATTTACGCCAGAATATTAAACAACAGGTTGAAAATCATAGCAGAACAACTGATAGAAGTGGATCAAATGGGCTTTAGAAGAGGCAGATCAACCACAGGAACATTCACTCTACAACAAATTATAGAAAAGCACAGGGTGTATAACAGAGAAACACACATAGGGTTTATAAACTTCGAGAAGGCTTTCGATAATGTAAACAGATGTAAATTATACTATGAAGAAACAGGGATATCCACATCATTTAATAAGAGCTATACAGGGTTCATACAGGTCGAAGATTAACTAACAATGGAGTTAAACATGGCTACTCTGTGCATTATTATATATATATATTATTATATTATATATATATATATATATATATATATATAATGATAAAGGAATGGAAAAAGAAGTGCTCTAATGGAATACATTTAGACCAGAACTTCACGCTAAACTCTATCTTATATGCTGACGACTTAGTACTCCTAACAGAAACAGAGGATGATCTACAGAAAGAGATACATTGATTAACAAGAGATCCGCCAAAACTATGAAATAAAAATATCGGCAAGTAAAACCAAGCCATGGCTTTGCTGGATAAATATCCACAGGACAAAAATAGTCATAAACGATACTGTACTGGAACAGGCGAAACACTCTAAGTATTTAGGCTGCGATGTACCTTCTGATCGAAATAAAGACATAAAAGAAAAACTGGATAAGTTCACACATATCTGTGGAACAATCAGCAGAGCGCTAAAAAGCGAAGCAAGAAAGGATACACAAGTAAAATTTTAAAAGACGATAGCACTGCCAACGTTCTTATATGGTAGTGAAACATAGACAACAAGGGAAAAACAAGAATGCAGGATACAGACACAAGAGTAAAAGGTTGCACAAGATCTGATAGGATAGGAAATGGAGATATAAGAACAGAACTAAGCATCTTCGACATAAATGAGAGAGTAAAGGAAAATAGAAATAAGTGGAAGGAACATGTAGAACGGAAGTGACGAAATTGCCAGCCAGAGCGAGATTCTATAGATATTTATGAAGAAGAAGTGTAGGCAAACCAAATAAAAGATGGGTATCGTAACAGGCAAAGTACCTAAAACCTGAAGTGATGAAGAAGAAGAAGCGTTAAAATTTTACTCTAAAATGTACATTCTTCTCGAGATGGTATAATTATTTGATTTGGTATTAATTACTATCGAACTCACGATAATTACAAAATCAGGTAGGGAGTTACTTATAAAACATAAACTTGACATTATTTGATTTTTCAACAGATTCTGCGCATGATAACTATGAACAACATTTCCAGAAGCTGCATATGATATCTCTAAGAAGTAACAATATATATTCAGTAGCGATTGTGAATACCACAAAAATCAAATTAAAAATATCAAAATACGCGAATGATAAAGATTATTCTGACACGAAATAAGTTTATATGAACGTTATTAAATTAGTTATTTAAATTTTTCAAGTGAACGTAACAGTTAGTATAAATAAGAACTTAAATTAAAATAATGTTTTTTACAATACCTGTAACAATGATCTAATTCATTATTTTTATGTTTTTCCGTTCATAATCCTAACTTTTTGACAACTCATTTGATTACTCTTACGCATTGTTTTAAACTAAAATTAAAGTATAAGCCTTTGTTCAGAATTACGCTCGCCTATCTTTTAGTAAAGTAGCAAAACAAGAATGTTTTTCACATTATTGTATTTGTTAAGGTGAATTAGTAACGTACATAAATTGTAAATAGCTTCACAGTATATGACAATGACCATCAGAACAATGATATAAAAAAGAGTAAATCACACGTAGCAACAATATTTTCGTTCATATTTCTGTTCGATAATTAACATTTAACACATCCAATGTCATCAATAATAATAAATCGGTAAATGCATTAGTATCCATCAAATAGCGTGGTATAACTTGAAGTGTAGCTGATAACTCTTTGTATAAATATTTAGAAACATTTAACATGTATATGGACGTTGCATTAGTTCAATTTGCACAAGGTATACGAATAACTAGAACATTTGTAAAATCAACAAGGTTTCTGATATTTGCGAAATATATAAAATTTATTTGACCATCTTTCCAACGAGGCTGCACTCCAAGAACTCAATACTAATACAATTTAAATTTTGAAATTAATTCGCTAGGAACTTCTGCCAGAGAAAAAGAATCTGATTCCGAATTTCGATATAACAAAATTGTTCATTTGTCTTAAAGAAAAATATCTAATTACTTTTCTGTAGGTATAATGCTTTTCATTCTATTTTACTGCTGCTTAATACGACAAAATTAGAAATATTTGTATATGGACATATTCAAATACATACCATGCATTCGTTGTTGTCGCCATTTGCTCTAGCTCATTGAGTGTAGAATGGAGGTTGTAGGTGAGTATTCTTTACCACTTCTGATAATAAATTGAATAACAAAAATCCTCTAAGAAAAATCTTAGAAAAAGAAGCAAATAACTGAAACGGCTTTAACGACCACAACGAAACGTCCATAAATATACCTGTTGCATTGGCCTGAAACCGTTTGGAAGCTAAGTTATGTGTACATATTCTTTAAATACAGATTTTTGAGACGACAAAACGAGTCACAATTAGATACAGATATACAGCTAAATTGCGAAAAAATATTAAAATACAGAGTAATACGGAAATAAAAACATGACATAAAGTATATTTTCTTTACCAGTATTAAAAGCAATAAGCATTTTCTCATTCAACAGGAAGACCCACAAATAAAGCACTTCGGCAGAACTGTGGCAACCAACAAGCAGTATTCCTCCCTTATACCGGTCTTAATTTTTCCAAAATTAAAAGCGAAATGAAAAAAGAAAATCCGACACTTGTACTGCCAAAGCAGGATTCCGGCTCAACGTGCAAACTTGTGCGTACACGAAGGGGAAGATTTTCATGAGATATTTTGCTTTCAAACTGAATTTTCTGCGCTCGTTTCCTTAAATTTTGAGTACTACGTCTTCGTACACAATGAAAATTATTTTCATTCGTTTAGGAGAATAATTCGGAAGATATTAAATTTAACTATCAGAGTGATTGCTATCTTAGACATTTTCGTATAGATCGTCTAAAAATCTTGTAGTTTTCTTTTTCGATTTGTTACTGTTAATCTGCGATTGTTTTGTTTCGGTCAGCAAAAAACGTGGATTCGTTCACGTCGTGGAAACTATTGCCGACAGGGAGCGCGAATCGAAGATACGTGCTTGCAAATTGGCGTTTCCGCGTTGACTGAAATTCACGCGAGGATTTGAGATGTAACTCGTCGGCGTCGGAGACTCCAGAGCATCGTCTCGATGACGAAGAGGTACGTTAGAGGCGTCGCAATGTTACCGACAGAGAAGAACGTATATGGAGTTTGCGTATGATGGCAATATCGGCCAATAATTGGTTGTACGCATGCACGGATTGGGACGGCACACAGATTTCAAATTAGTCGCATATTTCGATCATGTCTGTCGGAATAATGATGAGATTCAAGCATAAGCATAAGCATGTCCACGTGTGCATTTCCATTTTTCTATTCCTTTAATGAAGTCGCGAAAGTCGATATGTTAGTGTACAGTAATGATAAGGATAATTTAACCTTTCTGTTAACGGAAAATTTTAAGGATAAATATGTACAGAAAGGACCTGGTAGAGTGCAGATAAATAATAGATTTTTCAAAATAAAAAATTTATATACATTACACATCATTCTTTAAATGACGATTGCAAGGACTGTGTGGATGTACAATTCACAGGTATCTTTTCAGCAAAGACCGCCGACAGTCGGTAATACGGTTGACAATGAGAGCCCACGTGCTCTCGAAACGCTGCGTTCCGCATAATTAATTAATTTGTGTGAGTGGAGTTTACTGCTATACCTATCATTTTTTAGCTTAGCTTTTTCTCTACAATCGAAAAGAACTAATTCTGGAAATAAATTTCTTTAAGTGTTTCTTTTTGTGTTAGAGTAAGAAGCAAACAATTTGTATTTTACAAAGTTTTGCGAAGTTTTCAAATGGAATCTCGGTGTGAATGAATTTTCTATCCAAGAATACCGTCAATCAGAGTGACAATGTGTCATATTTTGAAGTTTTTACACCGTATCTCCTTTGATATCAGTTGAAATGGGCTGAATTTACAATACAATATAGACTTACATCTTTGCTGTCAATTTATAAATCTTAAACAAATTTTAACAGAATGGAGAGAAGAATTAATTCCTTTGGCAACAACTCACTCCGTTTGTCGGGGTGACTAAGTGTCACACCTGGTTTCTCCTTGGAAAGATATTAGACACATTTGTGGTTACTAGTCATCCTACAGAATTCAAATGTACACATTTATTATGTTGGAAACCGTTTAAAAAATGGGTAAAAACAAAAAAAATAAAAAGGCGATCTATGTATGTTTTACATTTAAGACCTGTCATTATAAACATATGAAACGCCAACACATTTAAAATTTTTAATAAGAACCTTTTCTTTAAAAAATCTGCCCTAAATGTTGACCCAAACTCAAGTTAAAAGGAAAGTATCTTTAAAGGAACTACGTATGTACAAGTGTGTTAAATTTCACTGTACAGAGTTTAGGAACTTTTTAAAAAATTTAATTAAAAAGATGGAAAATAAAAGGATTAGTAGTCCACCTGAAACTTGTGGCTGCTTATTTTAGTCGGCGGCACAATTTTCGTTTTGATTTGTTGATCCTTGTACTAAAGAACATCCAGAGGGTTAGGCCACTCCCAGAATTTTCCTTTTTTTTTTCTCACTTACCACCATATTCCATGACACCGAGTGACTATAGGCACTTAGTCACTCCGGTTGACGGTATGTCCCAAAATGTTCTATTTTACTTGTATTTACTTCAAATTTGCTCATTTAGTAATTACAGCTTTCTTTTAATTAATTTTATTTTCGAAAGAAAGTATTGTTGGAATCTGATTTTGTTAGCATTTCAGAAAGATATTAGATAAATTATCTTTTTATGTAGATTACTGGTTTCTTCAGATAAGCTCATTATTTGATATATTGTTCTCAAAATTGATTTTCGCTCTTCCATTAATTTTAAAATTCAAGCTCTTGTTAAAAAGAAAGTCACTTCATTAACAGGAGAGGAGAGGTAATAATCTTCTTTGATGTAAAAATTGTATCATAAAAGCATTTGTAACTAATGCAAAACTTATTACAATAATGTCCGACACGCACATACGGCACTTATCCAAAAACTAAAATCAATATCTCCATCTTTAGAAACACATAGGAAATACTCCCGATATCTTAATAGCAGCATGAACGCAATTATTAGATAATAGTTAGGTCTGGTACATGTGTGCATGCTAGATTATCTGACAACTTGACATACACAAAAAGTCAGCTTTGTTGACAGCATTGCAACGTTTTGGAAACTGACATGGGGAGAGATGTGAAACGTTAAGCCAGTAGCTTATTAATCAATTTTTGGAACTAGATGGTATGACTTCAAGTTAGGTTTTTACATTTTCCAATTTCTACTTAAATTTTAAGTTCAATTTGGAGTTCGAATTTACTTCAATTTTAAACTTTTAAGGTAATATTTTACATTTTTCAATTAATCGATGAATTGTAAGAACTTGGCCAACTGGTAAAAACCGATGATTTTTGCTACAATGTTTCAATTTCGTAGTTATTTTATTTGTAATTACCATTAATATAACATATTAACGTGCTGCATGATTAGAGTACTTGTATGTTGTAGGTTATGTTGCTCTTTGTACATAAACGCTTTGCATTAATTAATTGTATTAATAATTGTTTTAAGATTTCTTCCAACAAGCGAAACATAGAGCAGTTTCGTGTACACATTTTGTATAGCGGAATTTACAAATCCCTATTTGTTCCACAATTGTATACATAAAGCATATATGATATGAAGGTATGAACATGTAAAAGAAATGCACTCAAGAGTAACTATTATTTCTTTTATTAACAAGGTTTAATAAGGAGTAGAATAATAAAAGATATTATTTTAGGCACTAAGCACAAGTGCCGAGCAGTTACATCGACAAAGAATTGAATTCCTAAATTATTGATTTATTTTTGCTAACATCCATATGAATAACAGGCTGATATACGAAATATTCTGTAACAATCATTCATATATCAAATAGGTTATTACAAATGTTTATTCTTATACTTATTCAGTTCAGATTGATTGAACCGATACGGCTTTTAAAAAGAAAAATTATGGGATGTATGTAGGCATTATACATAACTGCGACACTGTTGTAACCTTCTTCGTTAATAATCCTTTAAGTACAGTTCATTCATGCTGCACCTCTGCTTATGAATTAAAATGCAATCATTCAAAAATTCAAATACGTGTTGTTAAGGAAGAAGTAACTACTGAACAGCAGACAAGTATCTTGTGTGAACTAAACTGGTTCTTATTTCTTAATGCCTACTACTAACCTAATAAACGCACGAAACAAACTTTCCTAGACAGATGTATTACCAATTAATATTGAAATGGTAAATTTCGTTCATGTTAGTTCCTTTTTATGGAAATTTAGCTGGCATTCGCACTCTTTACGGCGAGGGGGTGAAGTAACAAGGCCGTGGAACACTTTATACACATCATTCCTACATTTTAGGGCTCCCGTGGTTTATGACAAGTTAAATAACTTATAAACCCCTTTGGGCAGCTCACCACTTCAAAAAATATACAAGCAATGAGTTATTTGAAATCTAGAAACTGATCAATAAATTGGCAAATGTAAAACCGCCTTTACGTGTGTAGTGAAGAACGTTTTTGTAACGATCATGTAACACATGTTTGTCCTATGCTTAAAAAATGTTTGTATTCCTGCCAAAATGTCTAACTTTATTACTTATTATGATGGGGTATTGACAATGGTAATTTTTGGAAGACAATAAAAGATAGCAAATAGTATATTACAGGCTACTGAATAGTATGTAGCTTGATAAAACTTGCTGTAATTCGCCGCCATAGGAACATTTAGTGTAATGTACATCAGCGAAATTTTAAAAAATTAATAATCCAGAATCAGCAGAACCAACTGAGACAAAATATTCTGATAAATCTATTTTTGGATGTAGAAAAGGTCGACACCATTTGCCTATTTCAAAAGAAGACCTACAAGTTCTAGCATTCTTGAATCAAACTTAAAGTTCTAATCTACGTACAACTGTTTTTGAATCGTTTGTAGCTAGTTGTACTGACACGAATTAAAATTTCATCTTGAATTAACTTAGACCCACAAGTAGAATGTGGCTATTGTCATCACATGGTAAAAGATATACAACATTAGAACGATACAAAATTGTTACAAATACATAGCAAATAATGCATTCTATACTTTTCTGATTTAAGGCTTTGTTCCGATGATAATAGAATAGCCAAGGTATAGAAAGTAACAAAATCACTTCCTTTTATTTATTAGAAATTAAATTAAATTAGGATTTATTAGAAATGTATGGGAAAATTTCTTCAACATATCCTGTAAGGACTTTTTTAGCGTTAAATGTCTTTTGAATTCGCACGGTGCTCAGAGTTCTACACGCCATTTAAAATCAATCGACTGGATCGAAGATCGAACCTGTGTTACTCGGATACAAAGATTTGCTGGTGCTTTGTCCACGTAGAACCTAGAGGATTGCATATTGCTTACACATGTATTCGTAAACCTATACCAACTGTTTAAAGCTCTTTCGTTATTATTTTGGTCATTGAATGTAATACTAGGTGTAATTTTCAATTCGTATGTATAATAAAACATTTCTTTTACTTGTAACTATGTGTAATTAAAATTTTAAAGGTAAATTTATAAATGCATTGTGTATGCACCTAGAACATTTGAAACCCAAACATTCGCTCGGGAAAAGGAACACTAGATGAATTTAATATTCTCTCACATTGCTTCATTGCATTAGATACTGCGACTTAGAAACTATTGTATACTAAATTAGGTTTGAAACCACGTCATAATTCCATGGGGCTTCTTCTGCACTGCTGTTTGTCGTATTGCTTTCTTAAAAGAAAACAACGACTCCTGAAGTCTACGACAGATTATTGTGCACTTATAGTTACAATAATAATATTATTACACAATATATTTACACCGCCTAAATACGGAACAGTTAATTAATAAGAGAACTGCGAGCTGTAATTATTACAGCACAGACTTCACGTAAACTGCACTTCATTTTTCCTCTTTCTAACAAAATTTGCACGAAACTGAAGCACATCCCAATTACTTTAAATAAATAATAAAAGTAAATTAAGGAATACCACATTGGCAACACTATTCATCACAGACTTTGCAAACTGAGTTTTATTACTAGCGCAGGATTTCTAGTTTCACTAGGCACATATAAGCAGACTCACCTTCTGTTTGATTTCAGATTTAATGCTTTCAGAGTTTGCGGATTAAAACTTGCAACAGCGTTTGCATTAGCGATGGCATACACTGTACTAGCGATATTCCAATTCGCGAAACCGCAGGCCAACATTCATAAAGTAAAAACTTTAAATTGGATTAAGCATTGCAATCCAAAATAATAGTTGAGGATGTATTTGCAATAACGTATTACACATAAATATGTGTTCGAGTTCAAATACGTACTCGGGAGAACTAGATATCCGAAACTATTCAGTTAATACACTATTGGTACAGAAACATTAGAGTAAATCCTATTTTCTGATATAATACGTATACTAGTTCATAGTAGATTGCTTCTTTTCTAGAACAACTGTTAAGGTAACCCAATTTTCTTTTTCAATAGTCGCAGAAATCATTCGGGAAAACTTTAGTGTTTTTATTGCCCGATGTGTTATTACGTGTATATGCTACCGGCACAAAGTTTGGAAGCAATAATAAATTTTAGAAGAAAATGTATATACAGGAGTTTTCATACAAAGCTAAGGTGTATATGAAAATAATCATATAGACAAACAATGCTTTTCAAGTAATTACATTTAATGTGTTATTCAGATATTTGAGAGATTTAAATTATTAAATACACAAATCACCTTTGATTTTATTCCTGCTGTTCAGATATTGTTCGATCATTGTAGTAGATTCCTGCATATTTACATTTGGTTTCACTTACCTTAGTCTTATAAATTTTCAGATTTTCGACTCAACCTAGCCTTTTGACACAGAGAGGTCTCCCTATTTAGAATTTAGAATCTTTTATGTGAAAAAGCCTACATTTATTTTAATAAATTCCTTTTTTGGATTACCTTCTTTAAGATTGTAATAGTTCTTATTGATTTACGTCCTTTCTGGCATTCTAAGTTTGTGTTTTTAACGTTAATTTTATTGCCGTGATGTTAATGGTATTGTTTGCATCCGATTTGATCTTGTAGTCCTTTTCTAGGGTGGCAAGTGCGCAGTCTTTTTGTTTTTTTTTATAATTTTTAATTATAGATTTCACTTGCTATAGCAGTCTTGGCTTGATGATGTGCAAATTTGCACAAAACCAGAAACCATTATTTAGTAAAATTACGTGAGATACAGCGAGAATGATCCCGTTTTCTTCCTTTTTTTTCCTAAAGAAATAAATTTAGAAAAACGATACATATAAATATTACACGGCTCCACGCCATTGTGACGTAGTCTAAGCAACTCTTATTTTTAATTTAAATAAATAATTTTTAAATTGCAAACTGAATGTACGTAACTGTAATATCCAATATATAAGAAAAAAAATTGTATAGAGTGAATATTTAAAAAAAATCAAATTGAAAATTAGAGAGCCATAACTATACCTTACCTCCAACAACAACAAACTATAATAAAGTTGCGAACCAAAGAATATCATAGAGAAAATTTAAAAAACAGGAAAAATTAAGAAAAAAATAATTGACTTCCAAATGAGATAGATTCCATCATTACACGTCGTTCTTCGCTAGGTATTAAGGCGCCTTGTGATATCGGACGCTGTAAGTCGTCAATCGCATTTTGATGTTATTATAAATCCATCTTCGACAGCGACTGTTGCTCGCAATCGCTCACTACGACTTCGATCATAAAACTGTCCCATCTCTTCTTTCCTTCCAATGAATAATAAACATCTTTCGGTGAAATGCCTACTCTATCAGCAATGGTTCTTTCTGAGAAACCGCAGATAAAACTACTACAATATTAACGTAGCAGTTGCATGATTAACACTAAGCTACAACTAAGCTGTGTAACAGTTTAATCGTTTAACTATCGTACAGGATGCAGCAAAATAAATCGTACTGAAATTATGAAACGTATATTATTTATTATTCATATATTTATTTTACATTATATATAGCGATACTTTGGGATTATATAGCGTTGCAAACATTATTCACAACGACGCTCCCGTTGAAATGCCCTCTGTTCAGTTTCGCGCAATATTCGTAGCGTTCGCGATGATTCACAAACATGTCTGTGAACACACGTTGTTGCACGGCACGAAAAAAGACGTTGAATTTTAATCCACAATTGCGGAATGTCAGACGGTGGATCGGTACGGAAAACAGCCTCCTTCAGCATTCCCCACATGTACGCATCAGGTGATGTTAGGTCTGGTGAGTGCGATGGGTACGGGAAATCAGTGCCACGCGAAATAATGCGATCCCCAAAATGATTGCGCAGCATTCAAAGAGACTCCCTAGCCGTGTGACAGATTGTCCCGTCCTACTGAAACCATTGTTAATGACGTGGTAGGTTCCTAGCACGACAAAATCGTTGAAGATCATGCAGAAATGGTGTGATAACCCGTTCTCTGTAGCGCTCCTGATTCACGGTTAACGGCGTTCCATCGCCTGTTTCAATGAAATATGGGCCCAATATGCCATGTGCGGATACAGCACACCAAATGGTAACACGGTCACTATGAAGGGGTTGCTCGACGATTATGTCGGGGCGTTCGAATCCAAGAATGTGTGTTGAATGTTGAGTGGGATGTTGTCTGCTTGTTAATTCGTTTAAATGAATATGGCTTTCATCAGAGAACCAAACATTCGACAAAATCGACGCTCCCTCATAATCCGTAGCCAATACACGTGCGCAACATTCGGCTCTTCCTCGCTTATTAACTCCAGTCGGACGCTGTCCGGTCTGTATTTTGTATTCAAACCCACCAATATTCTTGAACATTCGATGGAGCGATTGATCACTGATATTCAATTTTAATGATCTTCGGAGGCTTCGGTTCTGTGATTGCAGTACCCACAAAACACCAGTTTATTCCCATTTATACGAAAAATGAAACTTAATTGTTTGAAGTGGAATATCCTATATTGCGATATTAAAGTTTTGTCCGAAATATTGTTGATTTATGACATCTAGAATATTCGTAAGTTAGTCTTGCCCATTACTAAAAAATAGTTAACTTATCTACTGTCATTTTTATGTAATATTTTTAAGGATAGGAAGTAGGAAAAGTTTTGATAAATTTTGTATTCATTCAGCAACACTGTATGCTTCATATGAGGTAATAATGTGACTGCATGGTCTCGATAATTCTGAATATGAATATACATATGTACAAAAATAGTAGGCAGCTCCATTGAAAAATATCAGTTTTAGCTACGCATTTGCCCAAGAAACATACTTTATAATTTTATAAAGAAACTTCGTAATCCCATATAAAATTTACCTAAAATATTCCTTATATCTTTAACAGTGTAAAAAGTAACTTTGTCAGTCATTTTGCCCGCCTTCTGCAAAGGTCCTAAATGGGAAATGTTTTTCTTACGACATAACTCATAAAAGTAATGTTTGGACACATTAAAACGTAATACGTTTGTAGTACTTTGTAAAAGAGTCAAGAGATCGTAAACGCTCCTCAAGAGTTCAACTACAAACTAAAATAAAACAAGGGTACAAATTTAAATTTAAAATTTTGAATTTTACCCGCCAGTACTCAGTAATCGGTTAGATAGAATACGAATTATACAAATTGGATATAATAGTGAAGAGTATGTAGCAAGAGTAGGTCTGAAATAGTTACATGTGAAGCATTAAGTATTGAAACATTAAAAGTTATTCATTTTGGTTTATCGAGCACATTCTACGAAACAATTCAATAACTACAATGAGGGATAACACAAACGTACGAGTATAAGAAATTCAATAATATACAACTCTTTGTAAATATGAACAATATAATTTTTGAAAAATTTAAGAGGCTATATTTTTCCTAATTTTCTAATGCTATTTCATGAATCAATATAGAAATGTAATATTTTACTTTTAATTATTTTGCTCATACGATTAAATTTAATTAGTGCCGCCCTTAAATATTATTACGCAGTCTAAAACAAATTTTGTCAAAGATAATATGCTTAAATATTCCCTTAGCGAAGAAAACTTACAATACAGTAAGTACTACTTATAAAATTGACGAATCTTAGTATTCCAGTAGATACATTTTTATATAAATAGCCACATTCTTTAAAGAAGGTGTAAGTAGTCACAGTAATCTTGGAATAAACTTGACAGCAACTATTTCAGCACCAATATGTAAAACATAAATCATCTTTCGAAATACTAGCATGTTCCATTAAAGCTTGAAAATAGCACTCGCTCATACATACATATACTATCGGGTGCAACAGAAAGTGCATAACTCTTATGAGCATTACCATGTTATTTTTCTAATGTGTTCTCTTGTTGCAGATATGCTTTTTGGTTAGGTTATTCTTGACACTCACACATTCAAGAACAGTTTTATTTAAAAAACAATTAAAAGCAAATAATTACAAAATATCTAATTTGATATTTGTTGTTATTACCATTAGCGGCAATAACAGCTTCACGTCTTCTGATCATAGACACATACTTATTTTCTGTTCTTCTAATTCTCTTAGTTCTAGTTTCGTCGTCGTAAATTTCTACTGTTTACTTACTTGATTACAATTGGATTTAAATTAGCGCATTGGATAGGCCATAAAGGAACATGAATCACATTTTTCTTAAACCAGACAACCATAAAGCGTCTCGTATGTAATTATCCTGTTAATGAATTATTGCGAATGCAGATTTAAGATGTTGTTACCTGTCAGATCTTACTGCTGGTAGTATTACATTTTCTAATATTTTCCTGTAGCCTAAGAAGATAAATCGATCAAAAATTCTCCAAGCGTCAGCGCTATAACCACTTGTCTAAACTTAAATTTCCTACTTTTACTATTTCTATTAACATGTCGCTCTTGAAATAGTTGATTCGATGGTCGCTAAGCTTAAACAGTACCGTTGCATATGGATTGAATTTTTCATTTAAGACAATATTTTAAAAGTTCCCATTGCAGCTGATGTAATCATTACCAAAATTAAGTCCTCGTAATTTTGTTTTGTTCAGTCAACTTTGATTTATTAAAAGCCACGCAACATCAAAAGAATTTTCCCGTAAATGATTGGCAAGGGCATTATCGCGGTGTTCATTAAAAACATGGTTTTCCAGATCCCAATAATATGATGCTTGTTCCTTTTACATTTTAATATAAAAACATATAACTTGCTAACATTCATTCCTTCCGCATTTACTTTAAAAAAACAACCAGATTCGCCATAATTTCAGCCTCCTGAATGCATATTTTCAAAAAATATCTAGAAATACGAGATATTTTTTAATGATGTCTGATTTCTCATATGACAGTTGTTTGGAAACGAAGTGAATTAGTAAATATGAAAAAATACCAAACTTAAGCTTGAGAATTAATTATACACATTTGACACTTGTATGTACCAAATTAGATGTAAATACCCTTACGCAAATAACTGGTAGATGTTCTTGTAGCTTAAAGAGTTACTGTTTCTTTCTTTAGTTAGGTATTAATTAAGCATATTAATATAAAACAGGCTAGTAACAAATAAGTAAGAGGTTATAATATTAAAAATGCATATCAATGCTAAATATAGTATAGATTTATATAACTTAAAAGCGATTAAATAACCAGCACCCCATCCTTCAGAAAAATATTACATGCACCT
This sequence comes from Trypoxylus dichotomus, assembly GCA_023509865.1. Classification (NCBI taxonomy): domain Eukaryota; kingdom Metazoa; phylum Arthropoda; class Insecta; order Coleoptera; family Scarabaeidae; genus Trypoxylus; species Trypoxylus dichotomus. The sequence goes on along the minus strand of CM042074.1, from coordinate 35,926,833 downwards.
ATCCTAAGTAAAACACTTATTTAGATTGTTTTCATTTTCAACATTTCAAACATATTTCATGTGATTTATAATCAAAACAAAGTCTCACGTGAAAAGGTATCAATATCAAGTTCTCGACAGTGCATAAAATTTTTATATCTTTATTCCAAAAAAATTAAAATATTTACACTTTGGAAAAGGCTGTAAACATGAACATCAACGCGCAATTAATTTATAATAAAGGGGCTGCTGACTAATATATTCACACTATTTCTTTATTAGAAACACTTAAGTTAACTGATAGAATTTTACGGGCTCATGGCCGATATTCTGCTGTTAGACATATACCTGACGGTACTAAAGTACTATGTATAGAAATTTATTCTTGCAAAATATTTTTCTTTAACTATTATTACAATTTACCTTTCTCATGTCTTCCATAGTTTAGATGTAAGTGCTGCAAATATTGCTGACCACAAACTCTAATCTCTTCCTTTCTAATGCAAATCTAAATCCATTTACTATATACATACATCAAATAAAAAACAAATTTTTTAGAAAAATAACATTTCCATAAATTTAATTTCATGCCATTTGTATTTAAAATTTTTTTTTAATGTTTACCTGTTCATAATTTCCAGTTAAGAAAATATCGTCAACATAATGACTATTAAAACCTTGAAGTAGATGAAGCAAACGCAAGAACACTGGTAGCTCCAGTAATTCTAAATGGAATGAGTTTGAATTGATATGTAACAACTTCTATAGGAAGTCGTATATATTTTCGGAGAATCAACCAGAAAGTATATTTTAAAACAGTTTTAGAGTACAAGTGCTTGTCGTTGTTAATTCATATATATAAAGAAATTCCTATATATTTTAGCTTTTTTTAATTACAATTAACAAAGTAGCTTGATAAATAATGTAATAACTTGTTTTGTTATGTTATTGACAACCATTTTAATAATTTTAATTTTGACCTTGACCATAGAATCCTTGAAAAAAATGGTACTAATTTGTACTTATATAAACTAGATGCAACGCATGTGACATCATCAACTAAATATTTATTTTTCCATAATAACTCATATACAGACTTTTATCTTTATCATATTTACATTTTGTTGGTGTCCTTAACCTTAACCTTTAATACAAGGAAAATTAATCGGCGCATTGCTCCATTCATTTTTAGTAGCAAATCAATAAAAATGTATCAATAAATATATATTTATTTCATTGTGCCAACAGTATGAAAGACGTTAAAAGAAGACAATAACAAAAAATAGAGAAATTGTACAACACATTGGGAATCAAGTATGTGTTTTGGTACAATATCCATCTTTGCATTAAGGCTTTTTTCGTGGTTTTTCTAAAACTATTTAGTTGATTAGAATGTGCAATTACACTTTTATATATTGCTGTTTATGTTATTTGATGTCAACGTACGGTGGATCCTTGACATTCCCAAGTGACTAGCTTCATACTTCACTAATAATTCACATTAGTGTCTTTTCGCAATACATTGTCGAAGAGCGGAACATTATCGAACTGTTATCGTATTGTTTTGCTAATTAGTTTAGTCTAGCCGGCCTCTAATTTTATCTAAGCTCTTTTATTATAAGTTATAGTATCATTCAAATTCATAATTGAATTACTTATAGTACGATAATTTCGCTTAGTGAATATAAAACTTAATTTAGAAGACATTTATTTGAACAACTTGATTATTTTACTCATTAAGAAACGATAAGCATATTAAATTTCAGTATGTTTATCCTTTTTCAAATTCAAATCGCTTTAATTGTCGTCTCCAAAACTATTAATTATATTTAATGAAGTATTTAGAACCTAAGTACAAATCAATATATTTTTCTAATTCGACTAATTTGACTGTTATTAGAAGTTAAATCTTAATTAAGGGAGGCAGACGCTACTGCCTCAGTCGAGGTAGTGAGGGGCAATTCTTGTATGCAAAATAAAATGGTAAGATTTTTATATAAGAAGTAGAGTAGATCTACAGCAGCCCAGATTTCGAGATATTGAACTCGACTTTTGTAACCCTAAATAAAACTAGTAAGAAGAACCTTGTGCGTTTGAATTCTCAAAGTAAGATTCACTGCAACATACACACTCTAAAACGAGCTGGTAATGTAAAATACGCTGTAACACACTTCTGTATGACTCTTCTTTACTGCCATAATGTGAACGATTTCAGTTTTTAGTGCTTTCCGGTTTTCTGGCAGGTTATTTGTATATGTTAAGAAAAGGAACTCTCCCAATATTGAGCCTTGAGGTGGTACACTGGTTTGACAAGTAGGACTTTAATAGTATTTCAGACTTTTACGGTTGTTTGACATATTCGTAACGGTTGTCGTATTCCGCGGAGTCACTAGGATTTTGTCCCTGAAAATGCGAACCGCAGTTTTTCGCGGAAAATCAGGGACAAAAATAAGTAGGACTTTATTAAACTATGAGCAATTCCTCTAAAAGACATTAAATCAGGCTTTTGTAATAAAATTCCACAATCTACACTACACAATGCCTTCGAAAAATCTAAATATACTCTTGCGATAATCCTTTTTAAAGATATTGCTCACATTATTATACTGTTCGATATATAAGTAGCCCTGATGGTAGATAGTTCTTGTATCTACACATTTTTGCTGGAATTATTATAAGATAGCAACCTACAGACTACACAGGGCGTAATAGAAGTTCTTTTTCTATTACTTTTGGAATAATATAATTGGCCTGTAGTTGTTACAATGTTCATCACCACTTTTGTAAACTGGTTTTACAGTTGTTGCTTTGAGATTGTCAGGAAATATATCAGCTAGGCGCCATAAATTCTCAGCTTGATACAGAAAAAACAAACTTGGAACAATATAAGAAATTCTATTTTTTAATGTAATCTCTCCTAACTTCTATACATTCATTGCAACAACTAATTAATAATTCGATACCGTTGTAAAAATAATCTGAAGTTTTCCGGTTAAAATGTTTTATAACAGTTGCTTGCAACTCACTATGGTCCTTAAAACGACGTGCCCTAAAGTCTTTTTTTTTTAATTAGAAGACAAGTAAAAATCACAAGGAGCTATATCCGGACTATACGGTGAATGTCCCAATTCTTGAAAGCCACATTCGCTGATGGCAGCTTGTGACACGGCGGTATTATGGACGGCAATATTGTCGTGCAATAATCACCTTTTGACGCTTTTTCACGATGTTTTGCACGAATATTCTCCCTTAATTTATCCAATAAAGACGCATATGTGCCGTTCACAGTTGTATTGCGCTTTTTAAAGTCAATACTTGTTTCGGATATGTTTGTTATCACCGCTAATTCCTTCACTTTCTAACTGCGATCTTCTGACACTAAATCTTATCAATCAATAACAGAAATTTATTGAGGCGCTATCACTTCAATTGGTTAATGCAACTGTTCACCATCTTCCATGGATTCTTGCCCCAAAACGGATACATTTTGCCCACTTTTCTACATAGAATGCGAAAGAGATGAGTCACCATAAACATCGCCTAAACATTGTTTTAGGTGATTAGGCGTATGCCCTTCTTTTGTTAAAAATTTAATCACCGCGCGGTACTCAATTTTCATGAGCTAGTCATGTTGGTTGGCTGGCTACTAAAAACGAACCATCATATTTATAGCCTAGAGCTTGTATATACATGCCGTGATGTAGTTTGAACAGGCTTGAACCTCTATGAGCCTATTAGCACGAGAATTTATTGTGCCTACCTCGTATGTACCTATTCCAAAGTATAAGAAGATTAACAATTACTATCCTCCATACCAAGGAAGTCTCGCAATAATTTTTCGCTTATCATTTCTTCATCAACCATTTTTTTCAAATTGGTATATGTTCTTTCCCATTTATTAAACTTGTCCTATTTTTTTTTAATCAACAGAAAAAATTATAAAACGCAAGTTCAATACTTCAACTGTATAGTCGTAATACCATCTGAAATTTTTTATTTCATGAATTTAACAATCAATTATTACACCGTGCTTAGAAAACCGATATACTATAATTGCAGGCGTAAATAACGATTTAAACTATTATTATTATTACAAAAAGGAAACTAGTAAAAACATCTAGGCGGTAATAATGAAACACACCAGGTATTTAGAAAGAAGTAATTTGCTTACTTCTGTACGTTAAAGCGTGACGCATTAAATTTGGAAGCTCAAAATAACATATGGAAATCAGTAGTACCATCAAAACATCAAAACAAATAACGAAAAGCTTAGCATATTCAAACATAAATAGCATCGCACAGGTGTTCCTGTCGACTAATTTAAGCAAAATATTGAAACGTAAATAGAATCCTGGCATTCGACATTTTTCCGATATGACACTGATAATTTAAGATTTCAAGTGAATAAAATCCATTTACAACCAAGAAAAAATATCTATTATATTACCGAATACGAGGTTTTTTAAATCTAGAGTTGGAATATCGCTCGAATCAGTAGAAAATTTGCAGTGTGGAGATTAAATTTAATCACGTACAAATTCACACAAGCACGAAAGGGGAATTCAAAATTGCATATAATTGCTTTTTGTATTTCGTCTTGTGTGAAAAAGCTAGGCCTAATTAGCTATTAGTAGCACTACAAATCAGTCCTGTTCACTTAAAGTTGGTTATTTTATGCTTTTAACCTATCAAGATTTAAATATAATTTGGGATGAACTTGTTACGCTTTCGCGAACTGCCATCACCAAGTCATTACTGGGTTTGTTTTTATTTCCGAAGTGGAAACGTTATTCCGTGCGGCTTGATCAACATTTGCCCATTAAAATCTCTCGGCTTCTTGCCAGCAACTCAGTCAAATGTGACTTCTTTGTGGAGCTTCCTTAACAGATATCAGTGAGTATATGTAATAAGAAGGACTATTATACGTGAGGCATGCTTGTTACAGTTACACATACACTACCGTCCATATTAGTTCGGATACACAGTAAAATGTTATAAACTCTACTAAAAGATAATATAATTGCTTTTATATATAAATAACATTTATATTGGGTCCTTTATGAAGTTTATTGTTTATTAATTGTTCAGGCAAACTTCCAAGAATAGCAGTTATAGAATGATTAGAAACCTATGGACTGATGAGTCAATGTTTGAGGGGTTCGGACAATCAAGACGCGGTTTTGTAAAAAAAGCAAAAGGTCAAAGAATATTGCGGGAATGGGTAGTGTGGGATTGTGTATTTCATTGTAAAACCTACCAAATAAGTGGACCATTTTCTATAAGTAAGTATTAGTCAGGAAAATCACGAGAGAATTTGCGAGCAGGCTACAGTGGTCACTGTTCTTCAAAACAGGAGATCGTAACAATTTCCTCATTCATTTTTACTCTCCTTCTTGAAGCCTCTGTTGTTCTGAAAGTCCTTAACTCTGCCAGAAACGTACCTTCGTCGAAGCATTCATTTGTAGTGTGCTAATGATTTCGAGATTGTTTGGGACAGTTGTTTCAATGGATTATCTGATAGTCCATAGATGTCTGAATAATATTTTTTAGTCTAGATATCAAAGTGGCGATCTCATTTTTGTAAATAGGAGTTAGGTCTACCGAATAAATGCTACCTCTTTGCCATTTATATCCCAAAATGGGTCGTCATTTATTATTTAAGAACGTAACGCAATAATGTACCACATTCCTGCAAATTAGCTATATTTTCACATATAAATAAGTTCACAATAAATTTTTTAACAGTCACACACTTTTTTAAGTTCAACAATATCATGAGAAAAGCTGTATTTTACAGCGTTCTTATCGTGGAACATAAAAATACATAGTTATGACTTAGCCGGATTAACATTACACTGCTATAGGTAAGTTTTTTTGTTGAATGTATATGCATCTTGTCCATATATAATATGTATTCCATGCTCTCGGAAATATATGTACTTGTTGACCTCAGAAACTGCAATATTTCATACTGAAATAATACTACTTCTACGGAGAATACAATTATGTCGTAAGATATGTGAAATATTCGCTTCGCTTCCAAAAAAAAAGATAATAAAAACAATCCCATTTCTATCTGAAGATCCTAAGAGAAAATAAGTACCGCCATCAGTAATATTTAAGTTTTATACACTCGATTAGAATAAATTTGAAAACGGTCTCATGTAAACAGAACGAAGAGTCCTCGGGGGTTTTGTATATTTATGAGGTTTTCGTGTCAAACGAAAGAGATTCCTCGTGTCGAACTTTATTATCTCCGACATTTTTGCATTTAAAAGAATTTAAATGTATGCTAATTTCATTTTAAGTTTGTAATGTAATTTATATGGATATGGTGCACGTAAATGTATCGCTTGGCGGAAACCTGATTTGTGTGACGTTAAAACTTCCTTCGTTCATGTACTTTACCTCATTCGGCTTTCCCTATCTCAAGCTCAATTTGAAAAATCTCTTTTACGCTTTTTGTTTGAACAAATCTTACTAACGTTTCGAGGTAATTGTTTTCAGCGAGGTACTAGCTTTACATACATTATATGAAGTGCTTTCTTTATTTAGTAGGCTGTGACCCACGACGTTCCTAAATGCAAAAAAACGTTGGATTAATTGAAAACTTATTTTTTTTCGTAGACGTTTGAAATTTTGATAGAGTAACATCTATAGCATGTCATACCAAAACTGCAAATATGTGCTTTATGTTTTCTTTTACAAACCCTCTCTGAGTATGCGACAAATAATGACATTTTAACAATCTTCCATTCCAATCCCTCTTTAGAATCCAATACAGTAACTAGTTTAAAGTTACCAGAGAAATAAATTAGAGGAATTGGTCTGATCAGATTTCTGGTATTACGTTAGTTCTGAACTCAGTAATAAATTTATTTTTATTATTATGGCGGTTTAGAAACAGCTAATCTACCCCATCCCAATCTCCAAGGAGCTCTATCCCTAAAACTATCTTCCCTCAGTCCTCTCTTCTCCATAATTTCTTTAATTCCTTTTTCTCAACTCCTTCTTTGTATTTCTTTTTTCCTTCTATTAGCAGGCTTCCATTTCCAAACCTCTTGTGGTAGCCTCTCCTGGTCCATTCTCCTCATGTGGCCATACCATAATAGTTGTTTCCGTTCTACCTCATGTATTAATGATGTATCGACTTGCATTATTTCTCTTATTCTTTCATTTCTTTCTTGATCTAATAATGTCACAGCAGAGTTTCCAGTACATCACCTTCGTTGACATTATTTTGTTTTCCATCTTCTTATTCAGCGCAACCACTTCACTTTCATAAGTAATACAGCTTTCAAAAAAAGAGTAGAACATTCGGCTTTCTGTTTTCTTCGAAATATTGTCATTCCACACCACGGGCTGCAGTTGTCTAATTATAGTTTTTCCCTTTGTTATTTTATTTTATATGTCTATTTCACCTTTACCATCGGAAGTTAACGTAACTCCTAGGTATTTATACGCATTTTTATCACTTTATTTTCCACCACTACCTGTTTTCCTTGTGAACCAATTACCATGTAGTCTGTCTTATCCATATTGATCTCCAAACCCCATCTCGCGTATTCTTCCCTCAGCTTCCTGAACATGTAATCAATGTCATCTCCGTCCTCGGCTAATATAACCTGATCGTCAGCGAACTCCAAACTATACTCTGGTCATCGAGAACCACCCCCGTCGGCGTACTTTTTTTCCTCTAATCCCTCAGTACCGTCTTCATATAACACATGGGCTGAAAAGTCCCGGGCCTAACAAAGAAAACACGGTTTCTTTGGTTCAAAATTAGCTTTATTCATCAACGTAATCTCCATCAAGAGCAACGCAATCATTTCAGCGTCGCTCTAACATTTCAATACCACTTTTGTAGAACGATTTAACTTTTGCCTCAAAATAGGCCTTAGTTTCAGCGATAACCTCTTCGTTCGTGCGAAATTTCTTACCGGCGAGTATTTTTTCGAGGTCTGCGAACAGCCAGTAGTCGCTGGGAGCCAAATCTGGTGAATACGGTGGAGGTGGGAGCAATTCGAAATTCAATTCATGTAGTTTTGCCATTGTTTTGATTGACTTGTAACACGGTGCGTTGTCTTGATGAAACAAAATTTTTTTCTTTGCTATATGCAGTCGTTTCTTTGCAATTTCGGCCTTCAAACGCTCCAATAACGCTATATAATATTCACTGTTGATGGTATTTCCTTTCTCAAGATAGTCGATGAATATTACACCACGCACATCCCAAAATACCGAAGCCATAACCTTTCCAGCCGATTGTTGTGCTTTCGGGCGCTTTGGACGAGGTTCACCAGTTGCTGTCCACTCAGATGACGATCGATTTGATTCCGGAGTGAAGTGATGGATCCATGTTTCATCCATTGTCATATATCGACGCAAAAATTCCGGTTTGTTACGTTTAAACATGGCCAAACACTGCTCAGAATCATCAACACGTTCTTGTTTTTGGTCAACAGCGGCACCTACTTTGAACAGAGCTTTCTCATAGTCAAATGCTCATGCAATATAAAGCCAATACGTTCTTTTGATATCTTTACGATGTCAGCTAACTCACGCAACTTCACTTTTCAATCATTCAAAACGATTTTGTGAATTTTTTTATGTTTTCTGGTGTTACCGCCTCATTTGGACGTCCACTGCGTTCTGCATCATCGGTGTCTCTACGACTACGTTTGAAGTCAGCAAACCAACGTTTTATTGTTGTTTCTGACGGAGCGGAGTCCCCATAACACTTTTCAAGCCATTGCTTCGTTTGAACGGTATTTTTTTCCATCAAGAAGCAGAGTAAAATTAATACACAAAATTGTTTTGATCCATTGTTTCGAAAATAACAAAAGTAGCGTGACTCTTAGCACAATAACTCAGAAACTAATGAATAAAATATCATGAAATTTTAACAGCTGTCTTTTGAAGGTTAGTACTAACTGAGAGAAAGATGACTGCAATAAAACTAGCGTCATCTATGTGTTAGGCCCGGGACTTTTCAGACCATGTGTTATATCTTAAATAACGTTAGTGATATGCAGCGATTAGCTTAAAGTTACCAGAAAAATAAATCACGGAAAATGCTCTTGTACTTTAGTCATCAGATTTCTGGTATTACTCCAGTTCTGAACTCAGTAATAAATTTAAAAATAATAATTCCAGCACTTTTTAATAAAATTAGTTATATAACAATTAATATATACAAGAATATACGATGAAGAAAGGAAAAGTTTTTTCATAAACTATTTATTTGAATTCTTAACGATCCATCCCGGCGAGGTTCGGTCTTCGCATCAAATGTTAATTTATAGGTATATATTCTACAAAATTTTATCGGAAGCTTGTAGTTTTTAGTATGGTAAGCAAGCAGGAGTAAAAAGTACATGAATTTGGTAAAGCTTCGCAACACTTTATACAATTTATACTCCCTAATCGATCGCTAAGAATGTACACAATTAGTTTCTGAGAAAGCCTCCCATTCATAAAGAAAATGGAAAATCATACTCCTTTATCCCTAATTATATTTAGGACTGATCCATAACTCATAATATTTAATCACCTTTAATGATGGTATTTGTTTCCATTGAGTTGACCGATGCTTATTGGAAATCCATAATCATGGGCGACGAAGTAAAAGAGAATTTTACAAATATTTGCAATTTATTTAACACAACATAATATATATCATGTTTCCCTAACACTGTAACTTCTTTAGATGGACTATTACTACTTAATAGCAATATTACATCTTCTTCGCCCATAACGATATTCGTATTTTAATGTGTAATATACGAAATTATAATGTTTTTTATTTATCTATGCTTGAATCAACCACCACTTTGGAAGTTATACATAATAATTCCAAAAATTATGTACCTTTAATATTGCCAATTATTTGTGGGCAACGTATGCATGTACCGTCCGGAAGAGAAACTCGATAACAGTAGAGTTCATTTCTTGCGTCCTTCTGACGTAAAACTCAACGCCGAATGGTAAGCGCTGTCACGCATTCTGTGGTCGCCCTAACACTTGTGAAATTTGCGACCGTTGAACAAATCTAAAGACTGTGTATAGCAACACTAATTGTTGTAAATCTGATGTTAGTAGTCATTTGGCTTCTCAGTGCAGCATTTGCCTCTTATATATATCTAGCAGATGATGAAATTGGCGATAACCCAGTCGAAGACTTAATTTATGTTTCAAAATTTAAATAAAATAGATCGCGATGGTAGTATATTCCACCAACACTTCTTATCAGTTCATTAGTCAACCCCCGTCATTAATGACTTAAAAATAATACGATCCTTTTCTCATTAAAATAGCACTAAATGCAAACAATTAATAACATTTTATATTAAATATTATGTGCTCTTTACGGATTGGCACGACGAATTGTCACCTATTTTAGAAATTACAGTATCAGTATTGAACTTTGTTTTGCATTTGTACTTGTACTGTCAATAACAAAGTGAAACATATAAGCATCTAAATAAATATTTAATGAGGCCTAAGCTCTCTTACTTCTGGAAATAACAGTTCTTTTCGTCTCGATTACATGTTTCTCTGATCAAGAACGTGATGTTAATGTTTCGGTTAATATTAACAGCTGCAAACTAAATGATATTGACATACTATTATAAAATACACAATTTTAACGAATTACCATTATGGGAAGCATACCGAACTTCTTCGAGGATGTACCGCCACTGCATTTGACCGAGGCAAGTTTCGAACACACGACATCAGAGTTGCCAGTTGTTGTTTAACAGTCGTTTGTGTCAGTCAACGTTGGAGTCTGTAAAATTAGAAAAAAAATCGAATACTGAACAGACATTAAATTAAAGCCGAGATGGACGCTGTTTACGTGAACTCTATCCCATCATTAGCCGCAGTAAAATTTTGAGCAACTGAATTTAAACGTTGTCGTACCAACTTGGTTAGTATTGAAGAGGATAAGAAAACTGAAAACACTACCGACAACATCGGGAAAATTCACCAAATTACGCTAAAACACCGTTGAATTACGATTAGGAAGATGGCAAAGACTATGGTTATCTTATATATTGCCATGTCTTTGCAGATGGAGTATTACTCATGATTTGCAATATAGATCTACAGAAAAGGAATAGCATTCAGTTACAATCTTCAACTCATAATCTTCATTCTTTAGTTTATTAGTTTATTATATATACATATGCGTTCTGTAAAAGCAGATAGGGCAATGAACGGTCGCCATGTTTAGAAAACCCTGCGAGATTTTACACCACAATACAATACATGCACTTAATCTGTATTTGTATACTATCTTGAATCGATCTGTTCCTATGCTTGGTTCAAATTACAAAACTCGATACCCTCCTTGGTTCTCCCCTGTAATAAGAAAAAAAAACTTGAGACTTGAGAAAATGGAAATCGACACAAAACAATTATTACAGAATGGAGTTTTAGAGATTACATAAGCTGCTTAAGATGGACATTAATTTAGCCTATAACACATACGTTCGCAATAGCGAACTGAGCCTTTTAAAAAAAAAACAATCTTTTTGGCAATTCGTTCGTTCTAGGCAGGGCTCTACCAGAATTCCTGGTAAAGTTTTTGACGCCACTAACGAATAGAGTGATCCAACGTTGATAGTTAATGCTTTTGCCATATTATTCTCTGGTGTTTTTCTACCCGAGTCTTTGGGCTCCCATCTTCCAGATATCAATCCCAGCTTACCACTGTTGTGTTTGCAGTCTGTTTCGGTAGAGGAAGTAATACAATGCATCAAGACTTTAAAAAAGAAATTTACAGCTGGTGATGAAGGATTGTGCTACTATCTTTGCCACCCCTCTATAATCCCCTGTATAATCTTTAATATAACTCTACACACGTTTACGTTTCCTGATGGGAAGTAGCAAGAATTTTGCCAATCTTGAAAAAGGGTGATAGTTCCAATATTGGCAATTACAGACCTGTGGCTATAATTTCTTCTTTTGCGAAAGTTTTTGAAGTCTTAATTTATAAACGTCTTTCTTATGGTATTAAATCATATCTCTCTGAATCTCAGCATACTTTCCTGGAAAATAGATCTACTGTAACTAACTTGGCAAAGATCTCTCAAACAATAGCTGAAACCGTAGATGGGGTGGTCAACTCGATGTTATTTATACCGATTTTTCCTGTGCTTTTGACCCGATTGATCATCATAAGTTGGAGTTTTTTCGGTGTCAGTAGGCATTTCCTAAGATTAGTTCGATCATATCTTCTAAACAGACTTAATTACGTTTATTTTAATGGATTTGAATTTCGAACTTTTTACTCCACCTCTCGCATACCTAAAGGGTCGAACCTTGGCCCGCTTCGCTTTAATATATATGTATATATACAATTTATATATCGATGATCTTTCCATTAACGATCCTTTATTAGCATATGCTGATGGTATTAAAATCTACCACGCCGTTAACTCCTTCAATGATGTTAACTTTCTACAGCGTAATTTGGATATGATTCATACCTGGTGTCTGCATAATAATTTAAAATTAGATGTAGATAAGTGTTTCTTCATGTCTTTTACAAAAAGGGTGTGTACAATTGATTCGCCGTATTGTATTAACAATTTTAATATTGCTCGTCAATCTTCTATTAAAGTTCTAGGTGTGATATATGATGAAAAGTTTACCTTCTCTAACCATGTCTCAGATGTCGTGACAGCCGCTCCTAAATTATTGGGATTATTTGTTTTGAACTTGCAAGGATTTTAATAGCATTAATGCAATAAAGACCCTTTTCTTTGCTTACGTGGTTTCCAAGATCGAATAAGCATCCGTGGCTTGGTATCATTTGCACAACATCCAAACCAATTTTCTTCAGCGGATTCAGCGCAAATTTTTGAAATATCTGTCATATATGAACGATGGGCGATATCCTATACGAGGTATACCCTACGACGAGCTAATTCAGTCTTTTGTAACGCTTGTTGAAAGAACAAACCGTATTAGTGCCTCTTTTATACAGAACATTCTCATTCTCAGCATTGACTGTCCTGGTTTGTTGTCTGGAGTTGATCTTATTGTGCCGCTCCTGGATCGAGGTCGCATTACCTGCTACGAATCCCTACAGCTAGGACGAACGTGCTGCAGCAATCGCCGTTGGTACACTCAGCAAGAAACATTAATGTTTTTGGGTTTCCTGACGTTGATTGAGTCTTACCTTACTGGAAGGGAGTGTTATATCTGCTACAACGGTTATTCCTCTACGCCGTTTTCTCCAACATTAGGTGATCCTCAAGGTTCAAATCTTGGACCATTTCTCTTCAATTTTTATATAAATGATTTACTATCTCTGTTTACGTGTCACGTCTTAGCATACGCAGATGACGTAAAGATATTTAATACTGTTGGTAGCATTTTCGATTGTAAACATTTACAAGACAGTCTTCTTCGCATTAATACTTGGAGCAAGGTCAATTATCTCCCTCTGAACATCAACAAGTGTACTGTGGTTTCCTACAATAACACTCACACTACTTTACACTATAGCTACCAGATTAATGATGCAGCCATACCACGCAATATCAAAACTTTGGATCTTAGTGTTTTCTTTGATAATAGGAACATATTTCGTCCATGTGTTCATCTGCTTCCAAAACTCTCGGTTTTGTCATGCGTTCTTGCAGGCATTTCTCAGACTTAGGTGTAATGAAACGTTTATATAATGCCTACGTTCGTTCTAAGCTTGAATACGCCTCCATTGTTTGGTATCCCCGTTATTTACACCAAGAGCTTATGATCGAACGCGTACAAAAGAAATTTCTAAAGTATCTCTCCTTTCGAATGGACAACGTGTATCCTGCAAGAGGTATCGAGTATTATAGCTTACTTGTTGAGCATGGTTTTCTATCTCTTGCTGACCGCCGCGAGCGTAACAGTGTGGAGTTTCTTTGCAGGATCCTGAAAAATACTATCGACTCGCCAGCCCTTCTAGCGCAAATAAACCTTACCGTACCTACTCATCATACTCGCTACTATAATATACTTCAAGTACCTAGAGCTAATACCAACATTTTGCTTAAGGCACCTCTCAGTCACATGGTGAGGAACGCAAACAAACGGGATCTGGAGCCATTTTTGTGAGTCTTTCTATTTTTTTGTTTCATTATTATATACATTTTCAGCATGTTATTATTGTAGACAACACGATTTTAATTATTTTATTTTAAATAAGAATTGTATTGTAATTTGTCCTGTAATTGGCCCTTGGGCTGTTGGGCAATAAAGGATTATTATTATTAATAATAATTATTATTATTTGTTCCTTGTACATGGTGCAAACAATTCCTTGATTTTAAACATTTTTATTAAGATTATCATTATTCTACTAATTATATAGCGTGAATCAGCTGCTCATATGTATGTATTATCTTTGTTATTATCATAATAAACATTTTATATACATTGCAGATTGTACTATCTTTACCATATTTTTTATACAGTTGCAAGTAAACACTAAACTTAATCGTTATGAATAAAACTATTTAACAGATAAAAACCTACTTGTACAACTTTTTTTCAACGTTTTTTATTGTTCTAGCAAATAAGAATGTTGATATTAGCAACTAGTAAAATAGTTGTCCAAAGAATGTATAATACTGCTCATAGCTTCAGAGATAACGAATTGAGTCGTTCTGTTCTTCCATAAATTGATGTATAAACTCAGAAAGGTTCAATTAAACCGGTGTTTTCCGTAAGCTTTAAACTGCAAATTAGGACGCTCTATTTTTTGTGCCAAGGTTGTACATATACTACAATTACCCCTCATGAATTGATTAGAGAATAGATAAGGTGTCTGAATAATAAATGTGGTCAATCTTCACAACTGTATTAAGTCATAAAACGAACGACCAACAGATTGTGCCATCGAATTTTATTAATTTATGAGATTGCACACACAATGTTTGAAGAGCAAAATAAAGTATGACGTCAAATATGAAGTTGCATAAACATCTGGTCGTAGGTGCTCATGTACTCAAATATAAAACTATGCAGCATTACCAAATCTACTCAATAAAAAACATTTCTTTACTCTTTTTGTAAACGATAGCAACTGAAAATCTTAGTATCTACACTTAACTATTACTGTATTATTACACAAACGTCTAGTGCAGAAGTATTTCGATAATGATAGAACAGAACCAGTTGGAAATGTAATTTATCAAGAAGTAAGACACACATCTAAATTATTTATGTTTAAAGCTGCCAAATCATGTCGGCGAACCGTTGTTCCGAATATATGCAGTTTATTCACTGAAAAGCAGTTTAGTAGATTGCGACAATCGCGGGAGAAATTCTTGTATATAGGAAAATTATGTGTGCTAGAGTTACTACAATAGAATACGTCGGTTAGCTGAGAATGTGTAAAAGTTTATAAAGAAATACGTTGCTGCAAAAATAATATGTTTAGTTTGTGATAAACCTTTGGTATTCCGAGACAAATTCATGTCCAATTTTTACCATATTTCTAAAACTTACCTTTTCTTATTTATAGTTTCCTTTAGTATAATGGTATTGTTAGGAAGAATGCGCGATACAGTTTATATTAAATTCAATTTCCAAAATACCATTTCGCCCTTATTATTATTTGAACAACAGGAAAGGAGGATAATGAAATTAATCCATCGAAAGTTTATATATATATATATATATATATTCAAGAATAAAGAATAGTATTTCAAAACTTCATTCTTTCTGTGTGTAATTTTCTGATAAAATGTAAATTACTAGCATAATTGATTCAGTGATTGATTGTAATATTGGATTTAAAATTTGAATTTGGAAGTATTTTAATTTAGCGTTATTCAACATTGCCATTCTGACTTTGACTTGTACTGACAGAAGAAGAAAGAAAATATTATAATTCCCTTACGTGCTTTTTTTCTAAGAAAATATACTCTAAAAAAGATGTACAAAGAGCATGTTGCAAGAAAAGGTATTTTTTGTCAAAATTTCATTTGAACTTCCTAATATTTATTCCCAGTATAACAAGAAATATGGCAGGTAATTTTTCTCAGCAGCTGTAGACAATGTATTGTAATAGAATTTTTTAGGCCTCTGTTCTCCTCAAGAACGTGTGCTATTTTTACCATGTGTATAAATGAACCTTTCACTGAGCTTATTTTCCTTATTTATAGTCTCCTTTAATCTAACAGTACTGTTAAGGAAAATGCATTGTTGGACTCCCTCTAACATCGGTTAGCACCTTAATATCAGACTAAATTAATAAATATCTTAGATTATAGTTTTCTCGTGATATATTTTGCATTTAAATTCAATTTCTGAAACTCTCTTTCGCCTTTATTATCAAAGAAAATCCCTTTCTTTCGAAAAAAAGGAGTCTCCTAGACAGCAGGAAAAGAAGAGAATGAAATTAATTAATGTAAAATTTCATACAATAATATTTAACACACACGCAAATAGTGAAGATCGCATCCAAGGCCCACATCTCTGAAAACGCATAGGAAATGCTTTTGTTGCCGTGATGGCCTTACCATACTCATTTGTCACCTAATGTCAGGATCCAGCGCGAAACAAAAGGGAATTAGCGTGAGTAACTAACACAGAGCGCCTAATTTATGCGAATTTCCCCAGTTAATTAGAGGAAAATACCTTAGAATTTATATAAAAGTTATAGTTAACCTTGGACCTTCCATCATCAGCGTTCCTAGTGCGGAAATAGAAGATTCGTCGATCTAGAACACCAAAGTGCGCCTGTGAGTACAGAAAGAAAAGATTTTATTCTTGTTAGCATTATTAATTCGAATTTCAAAAAAAAAATAACTAGCTAGAGATGCCGAGATCACTATCTGATGTAACTAATATAACCTAATTTATATAATACATTGTTATGTTTCGATTTAATCTACTATATGTTCCTCGTTATTCGAGTCATCTAAATTCGCTGTTTAAAAGCAAAATCCATGATAAAAGAATTCACTCGCTATACTATATTTCGAACCCTGAGAAATTCCACTACAATGTAACATATATGTGTCTATTGTTGCGGATGTTTTAGCGAGTAAAACCCCGGTTCTTTGGTTTTGACCAGCGTTTGCGGTTGCCTGTTCCTAATGAAACCGTTTACGTCTCGATATTTCGGTGTAATCGCATACATCTTTTTCACTAGAGAGCGTTGACTTGACCACGCGTTAGGAATTAACAGCCTCAAACACGGGTCAAAACTTGAGAACCGCCGAAGAGATATATATGTTTATATGTATATGTGTAGTGGCAAAAACATTGTAGTGACATTCGTATTAATTTAATTGCTATATGTTTGTAATTTACTATTTGCCTTACTTGCTGAAAGCAATTTCGTCAATTCTAGGATACGCGCAACAATATAAATTCGGTCTAGACAATGAAAAGCTCTGATTACGTGAGGATGAGATATCAGTCTCCAGAAATAATTTTGTTGTCTATGTTGCGATACAAACTCTTGAATCTTTTCAACTGGCATACTCCTATCTAGTAAAAGCTTATAAAAACATACTAGCGAAGTAATTATGAGAGGGTAACTCTAAATGCATTTTGTTTGTAAATTTCTGATGTAAAAATATTTCGAGCCAAAATATTATACCGAAAAATATTATAAATAAAAAAAGGTTGTGTGATTTACAAGGAAATTTTGGCAATGACCTATCACAATTTCTGCGCTAGCAAAATTTTGAATTTATGATGCTAAGAAAGCCTTCTCTTTTGAGATTCTAAGAGGGCGCTGCTAGTAGGCACCAGACTGCATTTGGATGTTCCGAAGAATTAATAGTTATTTTCATATGAAAATTGCAATCGAAAGGCAAATTAAAAGAAATTTAATTAAGTATTACCCCAATAATACAGCTCCCAAAAATTCTATATGTATGTAGCTCTTTACTATCTGTTTGTAATTGCATTCGAAGTAGGCGCCATAAATTCTCGGTTCAAGCATGCACATACGCGAGGTCTACGCTATAAGTATGACGTTTCAAAGAGTAGTACTTTTTAGTAGCCAGCTAACCAACGTGACTAGCGCATAAAAATGTCTGAAGTAATGAAAATTGAGTACTGCGCGGTTATCAAATTTTTAACAAAAGAGGGCATAGGTCTAATCACATAAAACAATATTTAGACGGCGTTTGTGGTGATTAATCTCCTTCCTATTCCACTATAAAAAAGTGGGCAAAATGTTTCCGTTTGGAACAAGAACCCCTAGAAGATCTAGAAAATGCTGAACGGTTGGGTCGACCAATTGAAGTGATAACGCTTCAAAAAATTTCAATTATTGAAGATTTAGTATTAGAAGATCGTTGTTTGAAAGTGAAGGAGTTAACAGTAATAAACAGAAATAAGTATTCGCCGAATTCTCCATGTCTATTTGGGGGTGAATAAAATTAGTGCAAGATGGGTTCTTTTTTCTTTATCATGCCGAGAATTTAGGGCGCCTACCTCCTATATACCTTATTTGTTCAATATATTCCTTTTATTAATTTTGTTTATTTTTCTTGACTATTACCTTAAATAGTCATGATATTTTATTTAAACTATACTTAGGCGAGAATTTATTTTTTGTTATTGTCTTGGCCTTTTTGTGTAATAATTAACTTAGTTCAGTATGTGTAAACATTACATGTCGATTTAATAGAATACTGAAATATTACGTCTTAATTATATTAACGATTGCAAAATAAAATAATGTTTGTGGTTTGTTGTTCTACTTTGCATACAAAATACATAAACTTAAGTAACGAAAGATGCTTATTCACGTAAATATTACAATGAAAGTCTGCAAAAATATCAATGGTTTCACACAGAAGCACTTAGACCAATGTAAACATTTCAGGATATCAATAGATACGTTATAACCGTACACATATGCACTTTACATATGACCTATTTAACCACAAACACAAACCTTTTTATCACATCCGTGTTAAGCTCATATGTTATCTTATACAAATATGGATCCCAACACTGAAATAATCGCGCGTTAAATAAATGAGGTGTCACATAATCTGACTCTTGTATATTTATGCATATTCAAAGCTGAAAATCAATGAGTCCTGGTATCTGTGACCTCAGGCCGAAATTTGCATAAGGGATTGCTTTAGACTAGAGATTCCTTCTGCCTAAAACACTGTATTCCTAGCACAATTTTAGCTCTTAAACCAATAACGTTATGTAAGTCTTTCGTATGTAAAGTATCATACAGGACAAATTGGGACAACTTAACTAAGTAGTGCTTGTATCAATATGTTATTTGAAACTCAGATTCACGGCGTAATAAACTGCGGTTAGTATAAGAGAATCGCAAGAATATAATCACTATTAAATGTAACAATATAAAAGACGTTACCAACCCTAACTTACGGGTTTGAAATTTTCGAGTTGGAAACGTCATATGTAGGAGGACAGAGGAAAGAAATTTTCGGCTTATCATACGGTTTTTTCGGTTTTGCGAGACTTCTTGTTTAACTATTGATGTCAAAAATTACTAGCACGTAGTATCCTTTCATCTGCTATTAACTAGTTGTTTAAAGACTTGAAGGAACCTTTCCTGATATTACCATATATTCTGAATATTATTTCCTATGTTAAATCTAATATGAAAGACTTTCTTTGCAACATCCAAATAAATTAATGTAGTGCTAGAAATATGAATATGCCTCCATTGTATGGAAATACACTTTGATAACGCCCTTCCTCTAGATTATTAGATCGGGCCTATAAGTATCGATGACTATAGTCGCTGCGACCGAAAAGATATATTGTAACAATGCCTTTAATATGGTTAGAATAGTTTGGGGCTTTTAAGAAATCTTAGCAATGGTGTAGGTTTCTTGTTCTTTAATTCGGAATGTATTATATACATATTCCCATGTGACAAGTTTGTCTTAGGCAACCGATGGCAACACAAGTACATACATTCTGTACTGTTCTGGATGTTTTTGGCGAAAATTTATCTTCAGGCTCCCTAAATTTGTACTAGTGACATTTCAAGACTAGTTATGCTGTTGATATCCCTGTCAGTCTGAGATCCCTTTTGTTGAAAGGTACCAATCTCTTTGTTGTATTTGCCTTCGCATGTCTTTGTCCAGGAATGTTTTCCCACTTTCAGGTTTCTCCCATTTTTTGTTTTAGATAACCTTCTTTGTAAACCACAACAAAGCGCTTTGATAATGGAAAGTATTCTCGTTGCTTCATTAACCAGTTTGTTAGCCTTTTCCTCCGATGCCTTAGTGGCTTGGGATCAACCTTTAAGTCCACCGGTATGATGTAATTTTGATGTTCTAGTTATCTTCTTGCTTTTGATACGAAAATGTTTGAACAATTTACAAAACCCTAAAGTCACTCTAAAACCTCTTAATTCTGAAAACAGAGAACTCCGTCATGTTGTCACTACATTGTAAATTATATTTTCTTTTTAATACTGCTATTTTTCCATAATATATGTGCTTTATTATTCCTAAAATTGTAAAAGTTTTGATACTGTGTAAGAAACATATGGAATTTGGTTTACGTTGTCACTTGAATATAAATAAGTGTATTGAGCTTACAAACTATTAAGAGGAACATCGAAAAATGCTTAGAAAACAATACTTCACATAATAATGCTGCTAAATACAGCTACTCATGGTACGCAGAAACATATCCGTGTGTTAGTGTTTTTCTCTTCTTATATGGTCTTTCTTGTAAGTGATTCCACCAATACCATGAGCAACTGTATTTAGCAGCATTATTATGTTATGTATTACAATGTGTTATCTGCTTTCTCATTTTCTCAATGCAGTGCTTCTTTTATATACTGTTATACTTAACCAATAATCTAGTAGTTACTATAATTTTAAACGTAAATAGTCATCATGCTTCTCAAGTGTGGATGATGAGAAAAAGAGAATAAAAATGTAATTCGCTAATTTTGTATAAAAAGGTGTGCCCATAATAATTTTCTAAACTATTGTGCAGACCAACAACAACGCATTTCTCTATTTTTGCAATACCCGTTGTAAATAGGACCACAACACACTACTCTAAACTTAAAAAATAGAAGAAAGCCGTGACCTTTCACTATGCTTAGGAAAACTGTGGGTATTGAGCAATGACTTTTTAAAGCAAACACTACTAACGGTTATATAAACTTTTAATTTAGATCATGGAGTAATTTTTGGAGAAAGAAGTGAAATATGTGAAAAGTAAAATATCGGAAAGTTCAAGTTCATTTGTAACAGAAACAAAAAATAGCTATTTGCATAATCCTATGAAGCGCATGTTGTTACCAAACTTCATTCAAATCGATAAATTCCGATTGGAAATGTCTCCGTTTAAGAGTCTCATCAAGATTCATAGCAACATTTCTCAATACAGTAAATATGACTATACTAGAAATATTTGCTCGTAAACCATTACTTAAGAAATCAACTATTTCTGTATGTGTTTAAATCATTTTAGCATCAATTCTGTATGTATACGATGATATATGGTTAGAAAAATTTTATTTGATAATTTTAAACACGAGTATTATAAACACTCTATGAGAGCGCAGATTGAAATCGTGCCAAATAATCATTTGCTTTACTTACGTACCATAATTAAATACAAACAAACTCCATGGTAGTCTAAAGTTAGTTTAAATTTAATGAATTCTAATGGGTACGGTTTAGATAATTGTTTAAATACACAAAATCAATATCTACAATCGAAGTGTAGTTACAGGTATGTAGAAAACGAGAATGTGTGAAATATTAATATTTTAAAAATGAGATAAAACTTTCATCCTCTAACTTTAGGTCTATGTAGATGAGCTTGTTTTATAACAAAAATAACAAATAATCACGTAAAGACCTCTCGAACACATTATAAACCATTTTAGAAAAACTTACGATTGTATAAACCTTTGTTTGAATATAGAATTAAATTTTTAGTATGCTTCCTCATTCTACAGAGATATTCAGTATAACATACATTATATATATATATATAACATTAGTTCAGACACCTAGTAAAATGTTGTAAACTGTACTGAAAGATAGCATAATTACTTTTATATGTAAATATAACATTTATATTAGGTCCTTTATAAAGTTTATTGTTAATTAATTGTACACGCAAACTTCCAAGAATATCGATATTATATTTTATGACCTAGTATAGTAATTTTCAGTCTTCTTTAGCTTTAGTTTTTAAGTATGCCTGCTTGTGCGTGCATTACTGTTAAGAGTGTATCTTTTTGTGTGAACCTGATTAAAGTTGCAGAGAGGAAAGCCAACAAGTTTAAAAAACGTGTTCAATGTTAAATATTACACTAATATTCCAAACAGTGGAACAGAAAAACTGGTGGAGCGGATGCCTCGGATTGTGAAAGTTGTTCTTTGCGCAAAAGGGTGTTTATTTTATGTTTAAGAGGTTTTTGTTTATTTTTCATTAGAATTATTTTTTTTACTTTTATATTTTAATTTTAATCGCTATTAATAAAATGCAGTAAAAGTTTTAAGTTTTGGAAAAATGGGTTTGAATATTTTCTCGTTTTCTTTAAATTTATTTACGTGTCCGAACTTATATGGACGATAGTGTATATATATCTCAGACTTCCACCTATTTTCACATTTCAACTTCAAATCACAATAAAAACCACAAAAATACATGCCCGATAACTGGCGTTAAATTTAAGTGAGACATGCCTATGCATAAATTTTTGCGCAAAGTAAAACCTGTGTCAGGGAATTAATGAGAGACAATTAGCAAATTTAATGTATATAGGAAGCGTTTATGTTAAATAATCAGTTAAGATCCTAAATTTCTTTATTTTTATGAATAAGCTATATTCAAATACTTGAATAAAACTTCTTTAATTGGGACCCAAAATTCACGTTGAACGGATTACATTTTCAGAAAACCGCAAAAAACTTTTTATTTTATAAAACATCAAAATTCGAATTGATATATATGATATATATGATATATAATAAATAATATTTTTTTCTTGTAATTTCTTAATTTTGTTTATAATGAAATATTTTGATCCCGGTAGGACTCTCCCAAACGAGCACCATAACAACTACATTACGGAGACGCGTAGAAACAAATCGTTTTTAATACGTAAATGTCGTAATGTCTGTAATATATCATAATATCCCAGCAGATAAAATATACATCTTACGACAACTAGATATTAAAAATTAGCATATCATTGAAAGGAAATAAGGCAAGTTATAGTATTATTCCTTTTTTTCTGTACAGTAAATAACCTATAAAATAATATAAAATAGAAATCTTTCCTCAATATGTTGACATCTACGTGTTATCAACATGAAACAGTAATTTCTAATTTGCGCTGCTGTTTCTTTATAAATATTATAACTGATGAAGTATTGAACAAATTTGTGCTTTTCAACAGACTTTTAATGTCGTAAACTTTATCTTAGGATTATTTTTAAAATCTTGCTAACAAAAGTGTAAGATGCAGAAAATTGCTAACGGATGTTTTTCTTCAAATTTGATAAACATATTATCGATACATATTTTATCTAATGTGTGCTGATGCTTCTGGTTTTTTAGCACTACAAATTATCATAACCCACTGTACAGCGCATAGTATCGCCCTTACTTTGCGTGTGAGCAACAGTAAGAAACTTGAAATAGAATGGTTATCTTGAAATTGTTGAATACGTAATAAATATATTTCTAATGAAATTATCGGAGAAGGATGTCATACCCTTGTTTCTTTGGCCTACTACAAAACAGTACGCATAACTAGCAATCTCATCTGTTCCCCACTTCGCAATACTGCTGCAGATAGCACAAACCTTTTTTGTTTTTCTCATCCGAAATGGTAAAATTCAAAGTGTTAAATCTATTCTTATAGTAAATAGTAGCGACTTTACCATATGAAATCAGTAAAACAGCTTGCAAATCGCGGTGGTATATGAGATGATTCTTCTATTTTTTTGTGTGTGAACAAAGTTCTCTTCATTCCCATTTTGTATGTATGTAGAAGTTATACTACATAGCGCGCGTTGATGATTTTTTTTGTACATGAAAGCCTATACATTCAGCGAAATTAAAAAGCTAATTAACTAGTTAAAATTTAGTTGGTGACATTTCTTAGCGATTTTCAATGGGATTCAAGCCGAAACGAGTTGACCATTGCAATAATTTGATTTTGTTTGTTCGTTTAGAACTGTGGACACCAACGTTGTCTTGTATATCTAATCTTGCGACGGCATTTGTTACCCGAAATCTATTAAAACTGTTTTCAGAAGATCAATATAAGAATTGGAATCCGTCCGAATTAAAATAAAATGTCGCATGCTCAGAAAAATGCGACAGCAAAGTAACCTATGAAAAGATGAAATCATGTTTATCTCAAAATATAGTACCATCGCTTGAAATTTCATTAAAATGTTATATCGACAGATATTAGTCACATAATAATTTTAGAAGGTAAGAATAATTAATATACAAACTTAAAATAAAGCGTTTCTATGTTTTAGAGCATTCTTATTGAACAATATCGTTCGGACATTAATCGAATATTTTGAAATCGTCGCCGATCAAGTTAACAACTACACCTTTACCGCCTTACAGCCGATGACTACCGAAACACGGATATCACTTCTTCATGGGAATTTATTGTGAAAAAAATTACACAATCCTATTAGTATAGTGTTCCTCCTTTGATGAGACATAAAAAAATTAATGGAAATAAATACTAAAAACAAGCAACAGTTTTATTCATTTTATAATGATAATAATCTCTAACTATCATATCAAAATAATACATTATTATACAGATATAATCCGAGCAAAGTCAACGATGGAGAGATATTTACAATCCTACGTTCGCCCACTATAGCTATAACCATGATGTAGAAGGCTAACACCGAAGTACTGCATTCGATGAATGACAGACCGATTGTAGGGGAATACTGCAAAAGAAAGAATAACGGGAGACGCATATGCGTATTATAACCGCTAACTTTGCTCAGATTATATCTGTATAAATTATGAACAAATTATGGCAAAAAATGGCTGTGATTTTGAAAAACACTAGTTGTTCATATAGTCCTTAGATATATTCTTAAAATAAAGTAATAAGTAAGTCGTGGTTGCATCAATTAATAACAATAAGAACCACAATAAATTATAGAAGACGTTATAGAAATGTACACTCATAGGTTTTATGAAGAATATTTTGTAATCGGTTTAGTGCCTATAATTCATATTGATTTTTTTCCATTTGTGCATATATACAAGTCTTTTTTTACAACATATAGGCATGGCTGCTTTTCGAAATCATCTATTAATATTTGCATCTGCTACTTGCTAGAACTAGGTATCGTATAAATATTAGCACCTACGGGATAAATATCGAGCGTTCGTTAAATTTTTCGAAAGCTTAAATTACTTCCTACTTTCTTTCATGCTAGAAACTTTGTATTAGAATTCATACAAATTTTAATTTTAAGGATATCCAATACAATATTTTAAATTCACTTCAAATTAAACTTTGAATCCAACATAGAAATAGAGATTTCTATGTGTACAATATATATTTTCACTAAATCTAAGAGTTGAAGTAATGTCGAAATGAGCAAAATTAGAAGAATACCTTTCCCCAATTAACGAATTTGATGCATGCACATGAGGTTTAGGTTCTCATCTTTTTAATAGCTTTTCACAATTGTTTCCCGCCTTCGTATGAAAAATATTTCTTATTTTATTTAGTTTGGTTTAATTTCATGTTCATCTCCAGTAGCATTTCCTTTTTGTTTCAATGTCTACTTATATACTTCCTTGCAAGCCGTTCTCTATAGCAATTGCTTTTCATAGTCTTCTATTAATATTTGCATTTGTTCTTTACAATAATTCCTTAGGTAATAAGTGTTATATAAATATAAACACATCAATAGACATCCAATTTTGAATGAAGCCTCACTGCAGAACAACCAACGAAATTTGTCCATAAGATGATAACCTTTTCAACATATGCATTCCTGCGCAACTTGAATTTTGTAACGGTGAAGCATCAAATCAGTGTGTTGTATTCGACTGATGAATGTTCAATTTAGATCTACTGCAATTGGCGCCTGAACAGCTGAGTTCATTGTGCCCATGCTGGTTTCCTTTGTAGAGCTGAAGCTTTTTCCTTGAAATTCTTAACTCATACATTGATGACGTGGTAAGATGGAACGCAACCACGACGTCCTATTTTGTAGTGATGTCGGAATGCCCGTTGACCAGCTAGCATACTGTCACCATTTTTATAAAATGCCTTCACGGCAAATCCACGTTATAAACCTACCCATTGGTCCATGATTACAAAATGGCGAGTAGCCGTGCACAGCCAGATGCTACTCCCGCCTTTCTACCAACTCCAAAGAATTACCACTACCGCATTCAAAACTTTCCATTTCCCTGTGCCATCCTGTATAACACCACTATATGAAATATATCGCTACACAGTTACGGTGCCAATTTGTTGAAATTAGAATAGGTTTTAAATATTGTCTCACAAAATAATTTTACGTAAAAATTAATAACAAATTGGTCTGCTACAAATTGCACTAGCGTTATATAAATTATATGTATATTATAATTGATATGAACAGCGATGCTACTTGTGGGATCTTTTTTCGAAGTTTACGTGCAAAGACGATAATTTAAAATACGTTGTGTTAATTGTTTGTTTTAATGTTACACTTGCATAATAAATCAGCTTAAGTTGCTATGTTTATATATGTTTTGCATGAGTCTTTGCAACACTCTGTATTATAAATGTTTGAGGACTGAAATATTTTAATTTTGAATGTATTGTGGTGGAAAATCTCAGGCTCATTATTTTTTTTAACTAGGTTCTTTGATTTAAAATTTTGATTTATTTGTTTTAAAATCAAATCATAATGTTTTCTAAATTAAAATACCAAATGTAAAGTTAAAAAGATAAATATATTGACAAAACAATTTTTACAAAAAAAATGTTTTTACAGAAAAGCTTTAAATATTCTAATTAATTTACGAAACAAAAATGCGGTGGACTGGTCTTCGGCTTCTAAAGTATGTGTCCGGAACCTCCGGATATTATATGTTGTATCAGCTGATACACTTTATTATTGGATATAAACAGAGATATTTACAAAATTACGGAGTTATATGGTAACTAATCATTCTTTCTCAGGAGAAACGATGCGAACATCTTCATCTGTTGGTTTGGTTTTATATCCATAGCAACGCATTTGTTCGCCTATATGGTAGGCCACATGGTACACACATACTTGATCTGTGTAGGATTATAAAGGAAAATGCTGCCAGTCCTGCCATCCTACCGTCGTACGAGAAATTTTGAAGATTATGAGTATAATTTTGGAATAATGCATATTTATACAATGTAATTGAAATATGTGAGTACAGCATGTTAAACGTATTTTAAGGATGAAATTTTGAAATATTTATTTATATAAAAAAATATGGTTATGAAAAGCGATATATATGATAAACGATAGTAAATTTTACGTCTCCTTTGCAAGTGCTATTGAAGAGACTTTTTTTAACAAGAAAATTGTGAATAATAAGTTAATGAAGAATACCCAAGGTAGATATCTGTAAAACTTTAGAAAGAAACCTGTACAGATTGAATATCTGTGCTTAAAGTTCATGAACCAGACAAAAATAACGGCATGCACCAAACAGTGACGAGAAAATATCTGGAATAGGTGAACTAGTAAAATTTTAGAAAAAATCAATGAATTCCACAGGTTCCTCTTCTGAGCCAGTTGTTTGGCTTCAATCCATTCCATACTTCTTTTTTCTAATGTTCTATACATTTGTTCTTTCCAGGTGTTTCGGGGTCTACCTATTCTGTTTTTGCCCTCTGTTTTGGCTTCAAATATTTTCTTTGTTAGTTGATCTTCTTCCATTTTGTGTATATGTCCAAGCCATCCCAGTTGTCTCTCCTCTATGATTATTTCTACTGGTCTAATATTTAGATTATTAGTGATTGTCGTGTTTCTGATTTTGTCTGTTCCTGTTACTCCTTCTATTCTTCTTAGGAATCTCATTTCCATGGTCGTAACTCTACCTTTGATTCTATTCGTGCTTGTCCATGACTCACTGCCATATGTTGGCGTTGGTCTAACCACTCTTTTATACACCTCTGTCTTTATTTGTTTTGGTTTTTTATCCAGAAACGTATTTCTTAATATGTTACATATTTTTGCGGATTTCCCTATTCTTTCATTTATTTCTTTCTCTATTCTCCCATTGTCTTCAGTAATTGTTCCTAAGTAGTTATAACTTTTAACTTGTTCCAAGGCTTTTTCCCCGATTTTGATGTTATGTTTTTTTCCTTCTGCTGCTATTATCATTGTGTTTGTTTTCCTCGTGTTTATCTCCATGTTTATCTTCCTTAGTTCTTCTTGGTATATCTTCAAGTTTTGCTGTAATGTCTCTTCCGAGTGTGCTATCAGTACCATATCATCTGCAAACATTAGTTCCTGTACGTTAATTGCATTCATTTTACAGTTTCCTACTTTCATATTTTTTCCTTTTTGTTTAGCTTTTTTAACAGCGTCGACTAATATAGAGAATAACAATGGGCTCAATACGCATCCCTATTTTAATCCAATTTGCGATTCGAATTCAGCTGATTCTGCATTGGAGGTTCTCACCTTATTCTGATTGCTTTTATACAATGCCTTAATCATCTCTATCATTCCTTTCTCTAAACCTCTCCTTTCCAAGCTCTGCCATACATCTTCCCTTCTTATCCTATCAAAAGCTTTTTTAAGATCTATAAAACATATATGTATTTCCTTTCCCTGTTAGAATTTCTCCCAATTGTCTGATTACAAATATTAAGTCCTGGGTGTTTCTTCCTTTTCTAAATCCATGTTGAGTATCTTCTAGTGTTGTTTCTAGTTTCTCTTGGAGTCTTTTTTCTAGTATTCTTGTCAATACTATTCCTGGGATGCTAGTTAATGTTATTCCTCTATAGTTTGAGCATTCCTTAGAGTCTCCCTTTTTGTATATGGGCATAATTATTCCCATATTCCATTCCTTAGGTATTTCTTTTTTTATTATAATGTTGTTTAAGAGGTCAAGTAGTTCTTCGTTACCT
This sequence comes from Trypoxylus dichotomus, assembly GCA_023509865.1. NCBI lineage: Eukaryota > Metazoa > Arthropoda > Insecta > Coleoptera > Scarabaeidae > Trypoxylus > Trypoxylus dichotomus. Next base: position 35,897,735 of record CM042074.1, on the reverse strand, counting down.
TTGTCTCCCATATATTTTATCATTTCAGCTGTGATTCCATCCTCCCCGGCCGCCTTTCCTAGTTTTAGTTTGCTAACTGCTTCTCTGACTTCTTCGTCGCTTATTGGTGTGATACGTTCATCGTCGTTTTTTGTTTTATGCTCTTTTTCTCTTATGTATCTGTCTTGTTTTATTTTTGTGAGTTCTTCAAAGTACTGTTTCCATCTTTCCATTATCTCTTTTTCCTCAGTTAGTATATTTCCTTTGTCATCCTTTATATTTTTCAATATCGGCGCCTTCTTCTGTTTCAATTGTTTTATTGTTCCGTAGAATGATTTTTGGTTTTCTCTATAGTTATCTCTCAGTTTTATTCCGAACTCTCTCCAAGAATTTTCTTTGGCCTTCTTGATACTCTCTTGCCATTTTGTACGTATTGTAATCCTCCTCTTTCCTGGTATGCATATATATGATCCATTTATTTTTCTTATCTTTCACTTTGAGTTGTATTTCTGCTGTCCACCATTTGCTTCTTTTTGTGTACGTATTTGCTATTTTTGTTATTCCACAGCTTTCTTGTGCCGCCTTCAGTATGATGTTTTTGAATCTTTGTCCTCTATCCCTATTTCGTTTTTAGTCTCTTCTTAAAACAGTTTATTTGTCTTGTATTGGTATTTCTCTCGAATTTCTTCCTCTTTCAATTTGTAGCTTTTTATTTTTTCCTTAATTACTTTTTTTCTTTCGTCTTTTTTGTAGTTTTGCTTATCTTCATCTGTAGCAGGTAGTGGTCACTACCTATTTCCACATTTGTTTGGACTTGACATCTATTGCCTTTCTCCAGTTTTCAGTATTTATTAAAAAATAACCAATGATTGATTTTTCTTTCTTTCTAGCGCTTCTCTTGTGTGTTTGTGGATGTCCTTATGTCTAAATTTTGTATTTGTTATAATCATGACGTTTTCGATGCACATATCTATTATTCTTCTCCAGCTGTCATTTATGGTCTCTTCACCTTCCCTTCCCATATGTCTCTCCACTCCATCATTGTCTCTTCCGACTCGTCCGTTCATATCTCCCATTACTATAATATTTCTTTCAGAAACGTCTATTTCATTTTGTAGAGTTTCGAAGAATTCCCTTGATGTTGATTCGAATTTGCTTATTGCTTTCTGTAAATAGTTTCGTCACGTATTATTATTTCATTTCTCGCGTACTATATTTTTATTTTGTTTCATTTTACTGTTCAGTTTTTTCACGTTTGATCCAATATTTTCAATAAAAAATAAGCAATAGGATATGATTCAGTTGTGATAATATAGCCTTTCTTTGAAATCCTAATAGCAAGCAGAGGTTTTCTCTGTTTTTTATTAATTCGTAGATTCATTTATTACTATCAGAGTCAATTAAACTTTAGTTGTATTACTAAATATTTGTTATCAGGGTTTACATTTCTTTAATTTGAAAAGAAGCCAAAATTAATTCACATCTATTGATTTTGGCGTAATTTTATTTATGAAAGGTTCTTATATTTTGTCGCAATTCAAGTTTTTGAATTTTTCCAATAATTTACTAGTTATTCAGATACCCCTGAACGCGTTTGTTGTAATGGCCATGTAGTGATTCTTCAAGAGTCATGTACCAGAATTCCGAACTGTAGTCGGTGATAACAATGTGAGAATATTGTGATAATAATTCGCTCGATCACTCGGTATAACATATTTGAAGCTAATTAATGGTATGTATAGCTTAAAATTCTTATTTTTCAAGTTGTTACAGTATTGAGATGTGATGTGATATCCTACATCGAAGGATAAAAACCGTTCCATGTCATCCCAAATCACATGTTGTGCCCCACAAAATTTTTATCAGGACTGCGGGCTAGTTAACTCCGTATAGCATTTTCGAATGCTCTACAATGTTTCCTTATTATCTTGGAACTTCAAGAAACTCAAAAAAGTCAAAAATATTGAATTGAACTCCTTCATCAAATCTTTATATTTTCGGTTAAAAGAGAGGATAACTTTTTGTTGTATTCCTACACCTACTCGTAAACATTTTCAAAGTATTTATTCTAATTTCAACACTATTTATCATCGCACGTTTTACACTAAAAATACAATACTTTTTGAAAAGATTAGCTTTATTATGTCATAGAACTTGGTAATTAACCTCTTTTATACGGATATTGTACTAGACGCAAAGTATTTTTTTGCAAATAATTTAATTTGCATTTGACTTTTGTTTTCTGCAACATGTTCATCATATTGTTATCGTATAATGTGGTTTATAAATCAAGTTAGTTCATTCATTTCACTTAACAGTCTTGATCTGTTGAAAATATGGAAATTAGTAGAAAAGGATCCTGTTTTAGTTAGATACAGAGAATGATTCCGATTAAAATTAAAGCTTTTGACCACCAACAATCTGTGTAACAAGAAAAAAATGTATTTGCGTTGTGATATGGACGCAAGAAGTAGAGATCAATAAAAGAATTGAGAACAGAACGAAATTATACTACGTTATGTACACTAAATTCGTAAACAAGAAAGAAATCTCTCGGAAAACGAAAATAAAGATATATAAATCTGTGTATCGAGTGATATTAAGGTTTGGTTGCAAATCGTGGATACTAAACCAAAAACAAAGGAGAAAGGTACAAGCCATGGAAATGAAGTATCTGAGAAGAGTTAGAGGGGTCACAATAAGATCCCTCTAACTCGACGTAAGGAAAGATTTAGAAATGAATTCATTACTGGAATTTACTGAGCAGAAACAAGTAGAACCTAGAAGAACATGGAAAGCAAATATTTCAAAAAATAAGAGAAGAGGAAGGCCAGGCCAGACCTGGAACAATGTCGTAACAAAAATTTCGGAAAGAAGGGCAAAGACATAGTCTGAAGCAGCGAAGGTGATGAAGGATGGGAAGCAGTGGAGGAAATTTATAAAGATCTAAAAGAAATAAAACTCTCGACACCGTTTATATGGTACATAAGTTGTTGCACTATATATTATATATATATATTATATAGCATTGTAATATACCAAAATTTCGTATAAAATCCGACAATGTAATAATATGCAGACGTTTTGATGTCGACAGTATGAGAATATCAATAAAATGAACTAAGTACAAAAAGCCTTATTCAGAGAACGGCTGGATAAATTGCCCCTGCCTGTATATGCAACTTATTCTACAGTTTTCCCATAATAATTCCAAGTTGTCGATGCACATACAGTCATGTACAAAACAATAGTAGTTCACAAGAACAGAAGTAGAATTGCTAGGGTAAGTGGAGCTTTATAGCATATGTAATCATAAATAGTTCTTGATTATTACGAAATATATATTTGAAATACAAGACAATGTTGTTCGGTAACTATAACAAATTTATTTACTTTTATGTGTTGTAATTACTACATTTACGAATCTGTTATCTTAATTGTAGAATTATCTCTAAAGAGTCCATATACAATTTTATTTCGTAGAGTTTTTATGTTTCAGAGAGGTATTCAAATTTAAATTTACCGCGTAAAATTGATTTCACAATTTTATAGGTTGTAATTTGGGCTGGCGATCTGTTCAGAATTTTGTCTCCCTTTTTTTAGAATATAGTGTAGTTATGCAAAATAATGACAGCGGTGAAAGTAGTTTTATTAGCGTATTTTAATTAAAGAATTTGTTACTTCATATACATGAAGATAAATACATTTTATTAATTACAATCATTATTCCTATGTTCTTAATTTACTACATTGGTAATAAGTATAGAAGAACAATGAAATCCGATTTAAGAAATAGACAGAGGGAACATATCATAAATTCTTTACAATATATGCCTGCTTTTTTTCGTCAAAAACTTACAAATGCCGAGCAAATGCAGTAGATACTGAAGGAAGAAATAGAAAAAATCACTGCAAATAAAGGAGAATATTAGAGAATACCTCCTCTTTCTAGAAGTATAATAAGGGAATAAGGAAATAATATTAGTATTTCACTTATTAGAAAAATGTTGAAAAAATTACAAAATTTTACCATTTTTATGTTTTGCAAGCTACCTGAGTTTTCTAAGTGTATTGCTGGTGAAATTCCGAACTTTCTAATTCCGGATACCGAATCCTGATGCCAGATTTGTTCTGGCAAAGCCAATGATGATGATCAACCTCGCGCTGTCTACACCTATCTTTTTAGATCTCTCGTTTAGTACCAGTGTATAAAAGTTATGATTTTTATGTAATTCATACTCACAGTTCTATAGCAATGTTATCTAATTTTAGAAAAGTATATGAACACGGTATCTATTCCAGAGTACTTTATAGTGTTCTTTTTTGTATCTGGAAGATATACAGCAACTAACTAACTACTTAGTATATTACCAAGATACTTGATGAACAGTAGTCAAGTTGATGTATTGTATACAAGCTTCACATCTGTGTTCGATAGGCAATGGAATTCTCCTCAAAAAGCTAAATCGCATTGGGTTTAGTTTTTTGTTTTTGAATCTTATGAACTATTTGCCGGAGTCGATTAATTACTCATTTTGCAGGTGCTAGGAATGCATATCTATATCTTGCGTTTCCAACGGCTTGAATTTCGGATGATATTGTTTTTATTTATTATTATTATATATTTATTAATGATTCGTTGGCTTTTCCTGTTCAGCTTTGGCTTATGCCGATGGCGTTAAGATTTCTTCCACTATTTGCAACCATATTGACTTCATAATCCCTTGGTGTATGACCAATAGATTAAAGGTGAATGTCAATAAATAAATACCCGCATATTACCTTCACATGTAAAACGAATCCTACAAATTGGTTCTATGTAATAAAAGGTGAGATTCTACTTATGGTTGAATCATTTAGCGTTCCTGGAATTATTTTTGGTAACCGCTTAATCTTTGTTTAACATATTGAGCAACTTTGCTTAACTCGCTCTGAAAGGTTTGGTTTCTTGATGCGGAGTATCAGGCAATTTAGTGACATAAATATGTTAAAGTTTGTAATTTACCTTTGTAGTGAATTGTCTGGAACTTACGTTCATTATTTGGTTGCCTTGTTATACTTACCAACAGCTTACGTTGAAAGAACTTCGGCGCCGTTTCCTTAAACTTCTTTTGTACAAACTTGTCAGTACCCACCTAGAGGAGTTGACTACCATTCTTTGCTCAAGTATCATAGCCTTAACGAAGCCAAGGAGGCTTTTTGCTGTGAATTTGTTTAAAAATTAGCAAATGGACTTATCGTTTGTGGTGGTGTAGTATTGAAGTTCCACTTTCATTTTTATTCTACTTTGCTATAAACTATCCCTGAAACTAATATTTTGCATAATGCCCTCTTTATGTATAATTTGGCAAAAAAGTATTATTACAGGCATTTTCTTTGAATCAAAGTAACTTCTTAATAATTTAGTTTTATTTGGCATAATTTACACACGCGTTGTTTATAGTCATTCTTTAGCTTCTTTATTCTAGATATTTATCATTTTACCAAGTATATTTTCACAATGTAAATATGGCCTTCTTGCTACTGTTTTCCCTGCAACTGGTATTATGTTAGGCAATAATTTTATTAGTAGTAATGTTACTATTACGTACCAACCTTAAACAGTAGAAAATGCATACATCTAATCAGGCGTACTGATCTGTATACATCATACTACTGGAAATATGCGCAACGGTATAAGCAAGTGAAGTAGTACTATGTACTGCGTCGACTAGTAGTAATAAAACATCTGAAGCGCTTTATTCATTTTATTCACAAATATTGAATACAATAACTATTATATCACAAAGTAGACAAAGATGTATGTATATGCGAATGATATAAGATGATTTACCGTGTATATTGATAATTAATATAATTTTAGGTAATATGTAGATTGTGAGTAGCTCTGGCTATTTATATTAAAAATTGATACATATTGCAAATTGTACAGTCCATAATATAGATAACCACAGAGCTTACTACATTTTCGATATAATAGTCTTCAGGAAAAATTGGAGTCATAAGTAGTTTATTGTTCTCAATTATTCGTAGTTTACTCAAAATAGTATTTTATATAACGTACAATATAATTTCTTATAATTAACAATCAGCTTTGTATTTAGGTCAATGCTAATTAAAATTGACGAGATTACAAAAAAATTCGTTTAATACGTAATTTTATTGACAAGTTGCCATTAAATCTCAATAGACATACTTATTAAATTGAGTATTTATCAGTTCTTTCACTTAATGTTTTAGACACTAGCGAATTCTATCGTAAAATCATCAATTTTATACGATCACAAGTTATGCCTCAATTTTAAAATTGTGCTAAGTAGGATTGGCACTATAATGTATGGTGGTGTTCGTTTAACACTTGAAAAACATCCATAAAAACTACTGAAATCAAATAAATACCTAATAAGAGCAAATCATTTCAATTGCACGATTTGAGCCACAGAAAACTTAAAAATTATGGAATAAAATATATAAGCGTAATAATTGTAAGCATGAAGCTCGATATGATATCAAAGGTAAAAAGTGTAATTAAGAACAAAAGATGTTAATACAAGTAATACATTTTCTATTTTAGTTTGGAATCTTCAATGATTATTAATTACACTTTTATATAAATTATAAAAAATAAATTATTAAAATAATACTAACATGCATCATTATGAAAACTATTGGCAGCGTAAGTCTGTAAAAAGACGAAAATGATTTCATCAGTTGCAATTAGTTCAGTACCGTTTTAAAAATGAATACAAAAATAAGTATAAAAATGTTTAATGTATTGCTATGTAGTGCTTGGTGTCATAGTGTAAATCTTAAAATTACTATTAAATTTACGTAGCATACATTATCAATTAAAAACCTAATCAATAGTATACTTATGATAGCTTTTACGATAGTCTGTTTTATATTAATTCAACATAATTTGCGGGAAATAAACCGTATGTACCATCTGGTCCAAGTCCTTGCCACCAACCCTCATCTACCAGTTCAATATGAGTTATGACGTCACCTGGATCGAACGTAATCTCCGTATCATCAGCTGGAAGAGAACGAAGTAATACAATTAAAAATATAATTAGCTATAGTTCCGAATAACAGATAGTGAGTTAGCGTTTTAAATGGACCCAAACCTAAAGCTCACGTTTTGCGGAGTTCAACGTAGGCCTTCCTTTTTTTGAGATTATATGAGCATTAATTGGACGTCTAAAAATTATATGTATGTAATGTACTTTTTTAAGAAAATAAATGGAAAACAAGAAATCATCTTGTCTCAGAGTAATTTTTCTTGATGAAACATAACTGTATTCATACAGAAGTCAAAAACGGTCATGGCAAGATGGATCTGTTAAAACTGCATGAAAGCCTAAGGGATACACTGCCACAAACAGATATGTTGGTGTTAATACACTTGCAATTTGTTGATGGCATTACAGCAATCGTGTAATTATGTATGTATTCTATTCTTTGTGCTATGTTTATTATCTATATTTGTAGTCACTTATAATAGTGTTAATCCTAAAATAACCATACACTACCGTCCAGATATATGGGAATAACTATAAAATTGACATTTACTTTGATTTGAACTGAAATATGAGTTGATTTATAGTAACATTACTTAATACGCGTTTAACGTCATGAAAAGAATGTTTCACAACGAAGAAACAGAAAATATTACAAAGTTTTAATTCAAAGTGATTTTTCATCAATACATCCACCTTGAGATTGAATTACAGCGACACATATTCTTTGCATTCTTCTAATTAGCGAGTTTGTCAAAGATCTCGTGCGCTGCTAACTTCTATTTTTCGAATTCTTCGGTTACCGTTATCTTTTTAGAAGGTAAAGTTTTAGCTATATACTCTTTTCCCACGTGGCACAACATCCTCCTGTAAGATTCTCAGATAACCCTCCTTAGGCAGGATCCCATCTATTTTTATCAAATCACTCCAAACCATCGCACTATTTCCACTACGTTTCATAATAGGTACTACACATTGATTACTCATTCCTTCAACAGTCTGCCGCAATGGACGAGAGCGGAGACTAGTAAAAATCGGTCTGAGGGGTCATATAGCAGTAAGAGAACTACGGTTAAGTTCTATACACAAACGGAAAAGACTAAATTCGGTAAAAACTCACGCAAGCTGGAATGCAAATGATTGAAAAAATGTGTTAAGTTGTGGACGGACGATTCGAAATTCAAATTATCCGCAAGTAAACGTCGCGCGTTTGTTCGTTGCCACCTGAAGAAAGAATGTTAGACGAGTGTATTTCAAAAACAGTGAAACATGGAGAAGGAAACATCATGGTATCGGGGTGCTTTGGAAGCGAAAGCATTGGAAAATTAGTTAAAATAGATGAAAAAATGACAAACGATTTATCTTTGAGAATCCCAAAAAACTATGCGGTATCAACTAGATGTGAATTAATTGGAGAGGGATACATTTATCAGCAAGACAACAACACCAAACACACCGCAAAGACGATTAAAGCTTATTTTCAAGAAAAATTTTCTGAAGGAGTCCTACCCTTAATGAAGTGGCTGCAATAGAGCTCTGATTGCAGCCACATTATGTTCTTGTGGAATCACTTGGATGGTGAAGTCCGGAAAAATCTACGACTGGCAAGGCATCATTCTAAAATGCTCTGCAGGAAGTGTGAAATGCTATAGACGAATCGTATTTGAAATGATTAGTTCTAAGGATGCCGCGTATCTGTCACGTAATAATATAAGTTAATGAGTAAAGTTTGTTCCTTTAATAAATTTCTGGCAAATATTATTTGTTTAGCTTATTTTGTTATTTTTACAGTGCGATCAAACTTATGAACAGTAGTGTATATAGAAGCGTATTATAGAAGCTCTAAATGGTAAATATACATCAACTCATATACTCATAATGCAAATCTCTCAATTACTAAAATTAAAGTAATGCATTCTAATGGATAACACTTTACTGACATAATAAGGTAACAAGAATTATAAAAAATTACAGGTATATTATAACATTAAGCCAATCGCACAAAACGTATCACTAGGTTTCTTTTGTCTCTGACGTTTCGCGAACAACTGCAGTTCGCATTTTCAAAGGTACTGGCTTCGAATACGTTGCCTTAAGCACTCTCCTTCGCTCGGCTCCGCTGAACCGTTGCGGCGAGCGCCGGTTCAGGTTTAGCCCGTCGTCTCTGTTGATGTTGTTAGGGTTTTTGTATATTTCAATGGCTTGGCTGTTTAATCGGCTATAGTAGTTCTTAGTTAGAACGTTTGTATCTTCGAATCCAATCCTATGATTCGGGTCCGAGTAGATATGCCCGGCAATGGCCGATTTGTCTTTTTGTTTCAACCGCACATTCCTCTCGTGCTCCTTCCTTCTGGTGTTGATTGAACATCCTGTTGTGCCGATGTACACTTTGACGCATGAGCACGGTATGCTGTACACCTCTACACCCCGGGTATTGACAAGGAATCGCATTTCTCTTTGACTTGTGGTATGCTAGACACTTTTGTTGTTGGAGTAAAAACCGTGCGGATGTGGAAACGCTTGAGCACTCGTTCTATCCTGCATGTAGTGTTGTTTATGTACTATAGATATGCTGTGCCCAACGTTTCTATTTCCCGGTCATTCTTGTCCCTGGTTCGAAGTTTACACGTGATGGCGCGATTAATTATATTCTCAGGATAATCGTTACATTGCAGCGCTTGCCTCATGTGGTCCAATTCCTTCTGTAGCTGTTCCCCACTGGATACTCAACGTACTCGCTCGACTAGCGGGCGTACCACCGTATTCTTCTGACAAATGCGGTGGTTAGAATTATTGTGTAAATAACGATCACAACGGTCCTACGCATACCGACCCTAACAAACAAGCGGAGCGATGAAGCATACTTAAGGTAGTAACAACGTATACGAAGCCAGTATCTTTAAAAATGCGAACCACAGTTGTTCACGAAATGTCAGGGACAAAAATCCTAGTGACAGCGGAACCCGACAACCATTACGACAATCACATATGTATTTCCACGTTAGAAACTATCGGAAACCTTTAATTCCTCAAGTATTATTTATGTGTTGTATAGAAAAAGAAAAACGCGTGCTTATAGTAATTTCGTTATCTATAAATTTGAATCTATTGCTTGCTATTTTTCATGAATTATAATAACTTTCTGGTGATTTCTAGCCTACACACACCAAGTATTCACCTAAATTCTCTTGTAAGTATAAAAAAATTGTCGCACATAAGCACTTTCAATGAAAAATATGCTTCTCATAAAAGCCTACATAAACTGCTAATTCACTATCTGTTACTTGGAACTCTTACCCTCCATTTAATTTAGTATATTCAAAACAAACCTGCTTGATAATCATATAAAGCACGAGCTTGGATCCCAGGATCTCCATATATTACTTCATCTACAAATTGTTGTTCCGATATTTGTTGTACATGCTCTTCAGTCTTTTGGGACGTTTGTTTTACCGTGTTCGTTGCACCATTAACTTCTTCAGAAATTGGACTTGTTGTAGTCTTCTTTTCGATATCCTTCGGAGATCGTTTTATTGTAGCAAACTGATCCGACTCATCGTCACTTTGTTGTTCATCATTGCTGGGGGTAGATTCGGGTAATTCTACCACTGCTGGTACTACTTTTTCTGGAGCTCTGTTTAAAATAAAATAAATTTCAAGTTCAATAAAGTTTTGCAATAATCACTTAGCAAATTGAAAGTATTAATAATTGTGCTCTAATAATGATAAATAAAGGACCTACAAAAATAACATGCAACTTACCTAACTTCTTCTTGTTCCAGATTATTTTGCATTTTTAATATGGAACTTCTAACAGGTTTCTCTGGTGTCCGTTTAATTTGACCAGCAGAAGTGTTTTGTTCAAATATCGACCTTGCATCTATAGTCCTTTGCCCAATTAAATCCTGTGCTTCTTTGTTGCGCTCTTGCCTGAGCAAATCACTTCTATTTACTTTCACTTCATTATCATCAATATATTTATCCTTTTCTAAACTTTTCTGAGTTTCATATGCCATTTTCTCTGCTTGTTTCACCTGATCAATACTGTTATTTCTTTGTCTAACCTTTGCTTCGCGTAACACAGCATCTTCAATTTCCCTTTGCTTTACTTCTTCTTCTAGCTTCACTCGGGCAGTTTCTCTTTTCTTTTGCTCTTCTTCTCTTCGCTTTTTTTCTTCTTGTTCCTCTTTTAACCAAAATTGATCTCTCTCTTTAGGATTGATTTCCTTAATTGGATTTACCCTTTCATAATTTGTTCCTACAGGTTTGGTTGGTTCAGTATAATCTGTCCTTGGTTTGAAACTGTATGCAGAACCAGCCTTCGATACCTTTTCTATTATCAAATCGGGATCAACTTCATCTTCGTTTCGTGCATTTAGAGTTAAATGGGCACCACAAAAAAATTTCTCAATATCCCTTAAATGGTTAGCACAAAGTCCTTTCCTCACTGTATTTGCCCCTTCACCTTGCCAATTTATAAGTACACACTTCGGTAGTGATGTCTTTGGATCTTCGACTTTAACAAAAGCATACATTATTTTTCCACTATTAAGATCTTCAATCATCTCTTCTATTCCATCACTGCCACTACTGACAACCTTAAGGTCGTTGGATTGACCTTCATATCCAAACAATGCCCTACAATAATAACTAATTATAAATACTTTTAACCTATAAATGTATGTTACCAATTTGTCGAACTTTTGTCATTTAACACGTCTTTCCAAGCCGCTTGCAGACTATCTTTATACTTATTGAGATTGATTGCCATTATTTAACATATAAACTATTTTTATGCCGCACAAAAATCACGAAAATTTGCAAAGAAATTTATATACATACATAAGGTAAAAATAGAAAGAAAGGTTAGTAGAGCATGCAATAGAAACTGTAGACACTGTTATAATTAAATGTAAAAATGCACTATTGTAGGCACATTTTCCCACTTTGTGTGAAGGGAAAAACCGCTTACATCTAAAAAAAGTGTTTACCATAGATTACTGGAGTAATTCAAGTAGTAATGTTGGTAACTTTTGAAATCGTGCACAAATTTTATCTTCTTTATCATGTTTGTACTGTTTATCTTAAACAAATGTAGGATAACTTTCAAACAAAAAGGTTTATAATTACACCATTCCAAAATATATCTCCCAAACTAATTTATCTATTATAAACGGAAATCCTTTGATTATGTTATGTAACCGACATGGAGATGAATATATAAAGTTGCCTACAAATTTGGACAGCTGTAAATACGAATTTCTTAAAGTGACAGTAAATTGCATTATCAATGTATCAATATGTATTGTTATAATGTTTTATAATATGAGTTGAATTAATAAAGTTATGTAAATAGAAAATGTATTTTACCAGAAATTGAAATCCAATCTTATAACTATTTATCTGCATTTGCTGTATGGATAAGTACGTATTGCTGTAAACGTAAATTTTCAGCATGTTCAAGTATTCAGACTCTTTGAAAAATATTGTTTAGAAAATATATATTATTATATATAAATGTCATAAACTAACGAACATCTTAACAATCTTTCGTGAAAGTTTTGGAATATCTTCCGTGTTACAGTATCTTTTTGACTGTTATAAAAATCAACATTTACAAACCTGGTTATCAAACTAAATTAACTTAATTTAAGCCCCTTTAATAGATCGCTTTTATTATATTCACTACATTGATTATAACTTACCTTAACACATTCTTTTACCAATATATCTAGATACACCTTACTGTTGATTTAGGCGGTGTATGAAGAATAAAGTTTAGTTTGAACTGATTGTGATTTTGTGTTCTACTTTAAATCTAACAGTTCTTATACCCCTTCTGACGCTGATAGGTCACACAGCTTTCTAGCTTCCACTCGAATAACTCGCAAACTAAGACCTCTTACAATCTTATTTCATTAAAATTGCTGTTTTCGTCTCTATAGTCCGTCCCAACCTCCGTATTCAGTATACGTCTTGTAGAATTTGTTTCATGGTTGCCAAATCATCCGATCGGCTGTACATTACTATTTCCGGTTAATTATTTGCAAGTTCACCCGATCAATTCATAACCTTTATTAACGTTTATTGACGTTGAAGGTGCAAAATTATTGACATTCATATGACATTTTGCTTATTATTTTATTAAAGTAACTAACTTTTAACAGAGTGCATAGCGACTTCGCTGCACGTAAAATTATAGGAAAAAATACTACAGATAAAATAGTTATATCTCAATATTTATTAACAATACTATACACACATCTATAAACAAATATACATATGAACGATATCTATGCAATGTACAGTGAATATTTGCTTCGATATTAGGGTGCTATACAATTTATTAAATTAAAAAGAAGATGATCCTTATATATATACAAATAATAGTTTCCACTTTTGTAACAAAAAGAACTGGAGTCATAGAAATACGTATATATATAATACAATAATATTTAAGAAAGGAATAGCAATTACACACATATATCTATGTCTTACGTTAATTTTCTAGTCAGTCGAAGAATCACTTTGATCTTCAGATGATGACGAATATCTTACGTGAATAATAAATTCTTCGATGTCGTCTTTACCAAATTATCCACTATCCACATTTCCTTTTCAATATTGTTTTACATGTTTGATGTAGTTTTGCCAATTATTAGTTGTTACAGTGCTATACGCTCGTCGAATTAATTGCTCCATATCTTTTACCTTAAATGTGGTATTATTCATTCTTACGTAGTTTTTAAGTTGTGCCCATACCATTTCAATGGGATTTAACTCGCAATGGTAAGGTGGTAATCGAAGAACTTCATGACCTTTTTCTTTTACAAATTCGTCAATCCTACTTTTATCATATTGCGGTTTAATTTGTGACACGCAATACAGTAAGTCCCTTTTTAGCATATCAGTACTGATTTGTATTTGTTTTTCATTGGGCCAATCAATGATCTCGTTTTTCCTCCATGCTGGTGTTGGAATTTTCTCCAATTTTCTGCAGTGGTAGGAAGCATTATCAAGAACAATGACTGACTTCTGTGGTATATTTGGAAGTAATTTATTTATAAACCAATCCTCATACGTTTCTGAATCCATCTCATGATGAACATCGGCAGTGTTTTTCTTGCAAAGAAATGTATATTCAGCACCAGGAACAAACCCATTATCACTGCCTGCATGAACTAATGCAAAACGAGGTCCTAGCCCGGTTGGTGATTTCAAACCAGTGCTTAGTCCTTGAATAAGAGCTTGTCGACTACTTTGAATAGCAGTATCTGTCCAAGTTTTATTTACCGTATGTCCTGTATTCACCCATGACTCATCAGTGTATATAATAGTTCGACCTGAAATATAAAATTACAGCCATGTCAAATAGCAAGAGTAAATTTTACCTTCTTCTCTAAATTTCTTGATCTCTCGCATAGTATTTGTGCCTCCATCTAATAATCTCATCTCGTTCAATGAGTATACTTTTTCGTCCTACTTTTTAAATTCAAGCCCATATCGTGTAACAATCTGAAAAGTTGTTCGACTGAAGTTAGGAGATCATCGTCAGCATTGACAGTAGTAAATTGTATTTAAAGTAGGTGGCATATTCTGTATAAAAATCCATGCACTTTACGTCGAATAGCTGCTTGCGTGTTCTCACCATATGTATGCAGTCGATCATTTACTTGTATGCCCTTCGCTTTTTAGGTTTTTTGGACTTGATAATAAACCATTTTGTTGCTCCTGTTTTACATGATATATTGCACAGTCTAGAGATGCCCAAAGCTTTACTTGCTTCTCGAACGGCAGCACTCACATTCATTGATTTATTGAAATAATTGAAAACATTTGCAATCATACACTTCTCCTTACGGTTAAATTTGTCTCCTCTGCGCCGTTTTCTTCCTATAGGCTCCATTAATGTAGTGAAAACTGTAATTACATTTATATTCTGTTATAACATTTATAAAATAAATAAAAATACCCATATTACCCTGTGCACGCTTGAAAAGATAGAAGTGTTCTGAAAAGAACAATTTGTACAACTATATAAGCAAATTAACAATTTAACGAAATATTTCAAAACAAGGACGATGACGATTGACAGTTGATGCTAATAGACAGATAGTATACAACTGTTGTCGACGCCGACAGCATATGTAAATAAGTTGCACCATAGCAACCGGTTGTAGAGATAGCGCTAATGACAGCAACCAAGGATAGTATAAGAGATAAAAGTTGCTATTCTATCCCATACTGAATACGGAGGTTGGGACGATCTATAGTAAATTGGAGTGTACGCCTTTGATTTGGTTCCATGCTACTTATATCTGGTCAAAAATCAAATGGCATAATTGCTTCAATATTGGTGTGGTTTTCTTACTTCTATTTTTCGATGTAGTCTCCTCGAAGATCAAAATACTTTTCAAACGGTGCTCCAGTCTCTTCAAGCCGTCGCAAAAGTTGGAAATTTCCAGGTCTGCAAAATAGTCATCTGCAGGGGCGGTGACCTCCTCATTTGAGGCAAATCTCTTTCCTCCCAGTTATTTCCTCAGGTTTGAGAATAGGAAAAAGTCGTTAGGGGCTAGGTCTAGTGAATATGGTACACGAGAGACAAATTCGTAGCGCAACTCATTCAATTTGGACACAACGATGCGGGATGAATGAGCCGTATTATTGTGGTGGAAAAGCATTCTTTTCCGCTGCAAATGAGACCGTTTCTCCTTCAACACTACATCGAATCAGGTCAATAAATCGCTGTAGTATTGCCTCGTGATCCTCCTTTCCTTCTGCAAATAGTCGCTGAGGATCACACCTTGGGAATGCCAAAAAATGGTCGCCATGGCCTTTCCGGCCGTTGGAACATTTCAGGTCGCCCTCGTACTATGTTTATGAGTAAGTAAAAAATCCGTCCTATTTTTAAGAAACAAGTTTCAGCTGATTTCGTCGACTTTGATCATGTAGTCAATTTGCCTTAATCTTTCCAAGTTGTGCACATTGCAATTGCAGAAACTTCCCTTGAGAAGTTTCACAAGCTGTTTGTGAATTTTATGGGTATATATCTGATAAGAGACAAACAACACGAGATCGCGAGTGTCGAAGCGATAGCAGAAGCGGGAAATCCAGAAAAAGTCTGTTTTATTTCTCATCAGTAATGATAACATATCGTGTTGGAAAATCCCATAAGGTAGTGGTTGTTAAAATATGTAGACGCCGATACAGAATTTATGTTTATTAAGTACGTGCGCTTGAAGTACGCGTAGCGCAACGCATGTAAATACTTTATCGGAGTTAGTATTAAGTTAATCCCAAGCGCGATAGGAACGCTGTAGATTATGATTGGTACTTGCCTTTATTCCTTGTTTTTATTAGTTCTACATTTTATTCAGGTCTCTTGTTATTTTGTTTTGTTTTTATCTCGTATTTTGTAGTAAAAGCTTGCTTTTGTTAATTTTAAATATGATATTCTTAGAAATTCTTAGAAATACAGAATACAAATCATTACAACTTCCACTACCGTAATACCAGGTAGTGGAAGTACTGAAAATAAGGGTGTTGGCTAATAATTTTTATGGTTATACCCAATGTATTTGATACTTTGTTTCAATATACTAAGCAATATGTTAAAGTTTGGTATTTGTTGGGATAACTGAAATGCAATAGTCGCATAATACTTCGTACGTTTGATTTACCCAAAATTTTAATTGAATAAAAATTCACACATTTATGCTTAAAAGGTGAAGGGTTATGATCCAGTCTACTTATCACAAATTGATAATTTATCAGCAATTTGATCTATTTTAAGAAGAAAATGTTTGTCGTTTAGTTGGAACTTTCGTTCATGCCACTACATTTTAAAGTAACATCCGTCCCTTTTATAAGTGCGTCGGCTGGATTTTCTGTTGGAACATGCTTCCATTTATAATTCCCGGTAATTGTTTGAATATGTAGCATTCAAATGCTTACGAAAGATTACAATACTTTAAGCGACATTTGAATCAAATCTGCAAAACTATTGCAGTCAAACCACACGAAAATGCACTTAAATGGTACAGTGCGCACCTTCTGTACCTTTTGAATCAATTGGGTTAAAATTAATCCCGCGCACAGTTCTAATCTGGGGATGCTTCACAATTTCAATGGTGTTACTTTACTTTTCCCGCACAACAGATTTACAGCTACTTTTCCTTGATACACTTCTTACATAAATACACGTGCCGTAAGCTTCTTTTAATGCATTCGCAGAGCCGTATGCCTCTACAATTTCTTGCTTAATGATAACTGCTCTTTTTGTTATCTCCATTTCATTTAGCATGTGAAGTTCCGACATTAATAACTGCTATTTGTAATACAAATGTATGTGTATCGATTCATCCCAGTTAATTTTTAATGTCTACAATTTTTATATTATTAATTCTGTTATCCCTACAACTAGACCCACTAATCTGAATGAGTAATATGTATGAGCAATTTGTGAAAGCATTTGTCTTTTTGTCGCAGATCTAGTAACATTTGTATTTACTACTGAATAGGTTAGAATATCTTCTCTCGGATGCCAGAAGGGCTCTGTCCCTCTAGTTCTTTCTCTTCTTTTAAAATACGCTCCTCATATTCGGTTGAAAATTGTTGCAAAATTCTGCGATTGTTCGATTTCCACTTGTGTACATTGAAGCATGCTGTTGCCAATATTACTCTAATTTCCTTTATTGATTGTATAACTTGTTTATCTTTGTCTCCATCTGTAACCAAATCAGTTATGCAGAAATCCCCCAGTAGAGCTTCTGATGCCTTCAGGTTAGTTCCTTGCATTTCCGCTGCCACTTGCTTTAAACACTTGACTACCAGATAAGGATCTGATATCGTATCGTATGTTAGTGTGTTTAAACAATAAGTTCCTTTGGGAGCGTCTGGTATTTCTCACCATACAATCTTCTGTTAATGCCTCTGGTTTAGTTGCACTAAAATATGCCTGTACATTTTTTGTACGGCACTGGAAATTACGAACTTATGTTGCCGAAAAAATATTTGGCCCTCCACATTGAATATCATTGATTACAATACCATTACTTGTTGGATTTGAAGCGCCAAACACTACCCTTAATTTTGTCGTTATACTTTGTAAAATTCCATTATGTGGCATATTTCGCATGTGAAAATCTTATTTCTTCTCTGAACTTCGTCATGTATCCCAGATCTTCATATTCTCTCATAAACCGTAAATATTCTCTTTTGAAATGTTGATCTTTTTGCATTTTTCTTTGTACTGATTCTAATCTTCCTAAGGTAATTTCCTGTGAGTCATCTAATTTTGTATTTCTTTGTGTTGTTTCTGGGAATTGTTTTTCACACTGCGTCTTATTTGATAGTTTTTGTTGTGCAAAAGTTATCCAGCTGCTCTTTTAAGTCACTTTTTTTGATAAATGGTATTTCACCTTTCTTCCTTGTCCATTTCGAATTCTCCCTGCAACAACCCATCCCAAATCCGTTTTTTGAAAGGTTATGCTGTCATGGGTAAGCTTGATTTGGCCTATGCATCATAAATTATAAAATAATTCCGCCTCAATGGTCATATCAATATTTCCTAATTTGTTAAAACTTGGATCTGCTAATTATATATTCGCCGGGATTTTTAAATCTTATTTTAAGAAACGTACATCTGATAATTGCTCATATATGGCTAGTAGTATCAAAAATATTGCTTTGCTTTCAAATGCATTTATTCGTGAACGTATAGTCTCGTCACATTTGAGGTGTATTGGTAACATGTCTCTTCTTATGTGGAATTCTAAAAACGTTATTGTAATCCATATGTCATGAAATTTGATTGTGAATTCAATATTGCCCTAGAATTTTGAACCTTAACTTTTGAATCAAATATGTCTACGACTACTGTAGATAATAAAATTTGTGACCACAAAGTATTTGTTGTTAATGATATAACTTGCTTCTCATCTGATTTACCTTGTCTGCCATTGACCTGTATTCTTTACTGACGTGGTTGGCTTCAAACAATTCCTGCATAATTTGTTTTCCTTACATAATTTAATTTGGCATGGCCAAAAAACGTTTTCATGTATATATAGGCTGGTAACATTCCCCGCATGCGAAACATTTGGTAGACATCGTTGCCATCGCCTTCTTCGAGTTTTCTTTAACTTCGTTTAAGAGTAACATTTCTAATATTTCTGCTTTCTTCTGTAAAAATTTCCGTAGTTCTGTGAATGACGGCAATTCATTTGTTTTTTTTTCCTCCAACTTGCGTATCGTAATTTTATCTAGCTTTTCACAAATTAAATAAATACTTAACATGTCCCATTAATAATTTTTTTCTATTTCCCCGATTGTCTTGGTTTTATTTGTCAACAATTCAAATGTATCTTTAGATTCTAAGCAATTCATACATGCCGCTAAACGTTAGTGATTTAATATTTGGCAATTTGACATTTGATAAGTTGATAAGTTATCTCTACTGTGTTTATCGTAATTAATAATTACCGTGTTTGCGTTAACTTTTCGTTTTGACCTTATTATCATTTCTACTTCCCCTGACTGATAACAATATTCCTGTTCGAAGTTTTCTCTTTCGATTATTTGTTCGGAATTTACATGTTTTCCTTCTAATTCGTCTTGAATTTCCTCAAAAGTTTCTAATATTGCAGGAAGTCTCCCAACTCGCGTTATTAATTCGTTCAAAATTAAAGCTTTTCGATCGTCAATATCTAAACGAGTTTTTGTGGAATATATTTATTGTTATTAATACCTTTCCCGTTTATACCAATTCTTAATTAGATAATTTGTGTGCCTCACAGAATTTTCCCAAATATCTTGGCCACAATATTCTAATGTTGTAGCCTTTTGCTGAAGCCCAAACTAGTTCAGTAGCGTTAAACTCACAGTGATATGGCGGTAGTCTGAATACGTCGTTACCATGTGCTTTTATTATTTCATCAATTCTTCTCAAGCTTATTTCTCTTCCGCAAATCCAGCATTTCATATTTTGTTGAATCAGTTAAAACATTTATATTGTTTTCGTTTAACCTATCCATAATTGTAAACATCGTTTATAGGTAACATGAGCCCCCCGTTTTGTTTTTCTCTCTCGAAATAATCCAAAACGTTTAGCACAAGTTCCTTATTCAGACGTTTTCCAGGCATTACCTGAAATAAAGTGCGACAAACAATGACGTGCGTCTAAAGATCCATTTGACGAATTTTACTAAATATTAACCAGTTTTTTGTACGTCACACTTTTTAATTAACGTATCCATTTTCTTTTTGTTTGCAGGTATATCAAACAGAATAAGCACAACGAAATAATTATGATTCCAACGCAAAAGAGATGAAAATAACTAAGACTTACGTGTCTTGAGGAGAACATGCTGTTGCCTCATCATCTATGCAAGTTTGTGTCTAATGCACATGCCGCTGCTCGATAACATTACGTGGTTATATATTCTTTACAATAATTACTTTTTCTTGGATTTTTATATCGGTCTCGAAGAACCAAAATATTAATTTATGTTTGTGGGAGGGCGACCTGAAATGTTTCCAGAATCGAAGAAAAACACGGTGTTGGTATCGTCCTTTTATTTTTATTTTTCGATGTAGTCTCCTCGAAGATCAATACATTTTTTCAAACGGTGCCCCAGTCTCTTCAAGCCGTCGGGAAAGTAGAATGTTTCGAGGTCTGCAAAATAGCCATCCGTAGCGGCGACGACCTCCTCATTTTAGGCAAATCTCTTTCCTCCTAGTGGTTTTTTCAGGTTTGGAAATAGGAAATGGTCGCTGAGAGCTAAGTCCGGTGAATATGGAGGATGAGGGACTAATTCGTAGCACAGCTCATTCAATTTGGACACGACGATGCGGGATGAATGAGCCGGTGTGTTGTCATGGTGGAAAAGCACTTGTTTCCGCTGCAAACGAAACCATTTCTCCTTCAATACTGCATCCAATCGGGTCAATAAATCGTTGTATATTGCCCCGTGATCGTTCTTCCCTTCTGCAGATAGTCGCTGAGGATCACACCTTTCGAATCCCCAAAAATGGTCGCCATAACTTTTCCGGCCGATGGAACGGTCTTTGCTTTCTTCGGAGCCAATTCGCCGGAAAAGTCCACTGTTTCGACTGTTCTTTGGTCTCCGGCATATAATGGTGGATCCAAGTCTCGTCCGCGATTACGAAACGCATGATGAAATCCCTTGGATGGCATTGGATTCTGGCCAGACACTCTTCCGAAATGATCACCCGATTTCGTTTTTGCTCCGGTGTGAGCAAACGCGGTACCCATCGCGCCGATAGCTTTTTCATGCCCACGTTCTTCGGATGCTTGTTGTCTCTGCTATCTCTTCCAGCTTCAATCGGCGATCGACTAACACGACATCACGAATCTTGTCATCATTCGTAGCGGCTTTTGGGCGTCCACTGCGTGGTTCGTTACCTGCGCTTGTGCGGCCAGGTTTGAACTCGCTCATCTACCAGAAGCTGATGATGGAACATGATGGAGTACATCCGCAATGAACCACTTGCAAAATATTTCGAATTTTCGTGGCCGTTTTCCAACCATCCAGAAATGTTTTATGATTGTACGAAATCGTCTCGATCTGATGTCAGCCAATGTCGGACTACGCAGTTCCTATGGGTAGTTTTCGCGCAAGTAGTATTTTGAACAGAATATATTAATATGGTTTCAACCTTGCAATATGATTAAATGAAATAAAATGATTGTAGCAAAAGTTAATTATTTTAACAAAAATTAATCATTTCCCCCTGTTTAAATCACAAGAAAGTTGTTCATTTTATAAAATTTTGGTTAATTCAACCCCGAAAATCCTAATACGTTGAAATTACGAGTTGGCCACAGATACCTTTTTATGTCTTCGCATACACAGCAGCCCAGA
This sequence comes from Trypoxylus dichotomus, assembly GCA_023509865.1. Classification (NCBI taxonomy): domain Eukaryota; kingdom Metazoa; phylum Arthropoda; class Insecta; order Coleoptera; family Scarabaeidae; genus Trypoxylus; species Trypoxylus dichotomus. The sequence continues at coordinate 35,875,852 of CM042074.1, read as the reverse complement.
AAATTGAACGTGTGGATCTGTATTTAGGAATGCTATCTCATTGAACCATTTTTCATTTATATCAACTTCAATAATATATACTACAGAGCTGTCGAAACACTTTTAATACTTTCTATTCATCTAACAAGTTCTAATAGCACTCTCCAACAGACGCAGTAGCAACAATAGTTGTCATATCCCAAATAACACTTAACATTGGTTGATCAACGAGCTCGTTTACATTAAGGTGATCCATTTATTTGTCGTTTGCCTATCACGCGTTTTCGCTATTCTTTGTATTGATTTACTATATTTCATGCTATTTTGATCGTAATATTTTATAAATCTTTATAAAGATTCCATCGTAAGTTGTTTTTGTAAAACAAGTAAGTAAACGAATAAAATAAAGTTAGTGTGTGTATAAATTTTTCGTTTTATGGGTTAGATTTCGTTAAGGAAAAACCAGTGCATCGTTTTTTCGACAGTGCCTTCCATTTTGAAGTATGAAAAATTCTTCTCCTTTGTTAAGTATTTTTCTTCTGATGAATGCGACTAACAATTGCGAGACTATCAACAATAAGAAGATATGATTTGTTTGATATACTCTTTTTTTGTAACGAAGTGGTTTTTTGTATCTTCTAGTATGTCATATACAAATATATTTTATGTTTTTTTTTATGAAATTCTTATATATTTAAATTATATTAAGGCATGGTACTTGCTTATTTGTTAATTTTTTATAATTATGTTGTTCACTAGAAATGTCAAATAATTACGTAGGTTTACCAAGTTCATACATTGTGAATTAGGCTTTTCAACATTTACGTCTATGTACTGTCAAATTGGAACACACTTGATTGGAATATTTTTATTTCTTCAATACAGATATTAAAGGAAAACATCCAACCATATTTTCGTTACAATTTAGATTATTAGATAAGTAGATCACCATTAATTTATATCAACCCATAAATGATCAAAATTGATGTAACATTAGCTGTTATCTAACTAAAAAGAATACCTGACCCGCCCTGCATTGGTATCTGTGGATATGCAATCTGCTGCAGGACTCTGATAAGATATAGAAAATTAACATCAATATTTATCCAAAAGTTTAGTTACAGCGCAGATTAAATTTATTTTTCACTTCTGTAGTATACTAACAAATCCAGTTCCCCATAAATCGTAACATATGTTTCACCATCATTGCGCCAGTTACATAACAATGCCAAAAATATACGTTTTACAGCGTCGGTCATATCGTATGCTAAACATTTGCTGATAATTTCACGTAATTACATATTTTATTTCCCAATCGTGCTAGATTATTGCGCATTTCCCCTTTAGCAGCAGGTTGCACCAGTACAAGCCGCTCCAATTTCAAAGCGAACTCGTATACATAATTATATTTTATAAATTCAGACTGGCCGTTTCAAATACTGGAGCAATTACTTATTGCCTTTACACGCTCTACGGAATCGTAGTTTTCCTATTCGCACTCATAGTGAGGTGATCATAAAATGGGCACGTTTGTAGGTATTATAGCCTTTATATTGGATCTATGTATATGGTTGTTTGTATGTACGTGTGAACGTGGCTGATCTATTGCCGGGGGACGAATTGCGCAAAAATTGATAAGTTTGGCTTAACGGCATTCCTTCTTTTTTAAACAATAGTATAAAAGTGGAGCAAAGATTGCGCGTGTTCGGCTAAGTTTCGCGCATGATATAATTCATGCGTGCCTGTTTGTCTGAAGTGGTATGTTATTAATAATTTTTCATTGTTGAATGTGTGTATACATTCTCTTGATCAATATAATTACATATTGTATTTCTGATTTATAACATAAATTATGCGTATATATGCTTACATCGCTGTTATATACAGTAGTGGACAAGAATTAAGCAACTCAAACAAAAAATGTATCTCTTTGGGGAATTAGCAAAGATATTAACATAAAATTGAGAAATATCATTCTGTGCATTTCAAACATTATTATTGTCATATGAAGACTTACTTTTTATAACTGCAAAGTGATTATCATATAAAAAGTCGAAAATATACGTGGAAAAACGTTAAGCAATCCCCTATTTGTATATTTTATGCTTAAATGCTCACTCATTTCCTAGTATGCGATAAGATTGAAGACGTGCTTGAGGAGTTTGTAAACATTTCTACCAATCATGCCGCGAAAAGTGTATTCAATGGATATCAAGATGAAAATCATTGAGCAATATCATAAAAGTGTATCACAAGCAACTATAAGCAAACATTTTGACGGAAACAAGTCTATAGTATTGAAAATGATACAAAGATATAAAGCTATGGTGCTGCGGTGGCCACTAAATTTCGCTTTAGACGACCGCGTAGAACAAGTTGGAGAGAAGATAAATTCATTCTTCGTCAATGTAAAATAAATCCCTGGGTAACAGCTCAAGAAATAAAATCTTCGCTAGATAGCAATCTGAGCACACGCACCATACGAAGACGTTTAGTAAAAGGTGGACTTTATAGTCGAAGACCAGTGCGAAAACCTTTGTTATCAGATAAGCAAAGGCCAGCGAGAATACTTTTTTCGTGTCATGGTCTCTGCAACAGTGGAAAACTGTGTTGTTTTATCACGAATCTAAGTTTAATTTGTATAGCATTGATTGAATTTGTTATGTACGGCGTACCACAGGAGAAGGATTAAATCGAAGATATTGTCAGAAAACTGTAAAGCACGGAGGTGTTGGTGTGATGGTATAGGGGTGTTTTTCTGTTAATGAAGTGTGCCTTCTACATAGCATAAACGGTATTATGGACCGATTTGTTTACCAAAATATATTACAAGACGTAATGCTGCCATGGAATATGCCACTTCGATGGAATTTTCAGTATGATAATGATCCTAAGCATACTCCTAGAGTCGTTAAAGAATGGTTAACTGAGCAAGGAACTAGTGTTGTTTCTTGTCCTAGTCAATCTCCCAATCTCAATCCTATTGGCAACTTATGGGAGATTGTATATAGAAAAACAATGCATAATCACAAATATAAATCCGCCGTTGAACTACTTTATCAACACAGTGGCAACAAATTTATTTGCAGATTCTACATAATTTGATAGTTGATGCCTAAACGGTGCACAGCCGTCATTAAAAATAAGGGGTATGTTACAAAATATTAATGCTTCTACAAACAAATTTAGAATATTATTTTTGTTATAAAAAAGTTGCCTAACTTATGTCACTTGAACAACGTTTTTTATTACATTTTAAAAGTAATATTATTTAAATTAGGGCATCTAATATCAAATGTTCTTTTTTTTCTTTATAAGACTACAAATTTATTATTTTGCTATTCATAGCAAGCTGTCGTATTTCATGGAATTGCTTAACTTAAGTCTATATTTTTTCTTTTCTGTTATAATTTTTAGGAATTTAAAACCATGTATTAATACTTATTTATACGAAAATTATTACTTCAAAAATTGGGTAATACTTGAAAAAAAAATTCTTTTAATAGTAATTAGCAATAAAAGCACCGATTTAGTAAGCTTTTTTCTTTATTAAAAATAGTTAACATTTATCTCGGATATGCACTGCCATTCATGTATATGGGAACAAGTATCAAATTGACGTTTTTTTTAAATTTTAATTGAAATATAGAGTTGGTTTGTTGTAATATGTATTAATAGGTATTCGACAATGCAAATGGAACGTTTTAACAATGAAAAGAAAAACAGACAATAATTATAAGATTTTAATTTAAGATAATTTCTCATCCACCTCGAGATTGAATTAAGATAGCACATATTTTTGGCATTCTTCTGATCAAAGATTCCAGATAATTACCTAAAATTTCGGTCCATACTATCTGGCGCTTCTGCGAAAGATCTCGTACGCTGCTAATTCCTCTTTTTCGAATTCTTCGGTCCAATTCATCGCACATTAGTTATATTGGCGATAGATCTGAAGATTGAGATAGGCAAATCATCTGTATCAACTTCTCGTAAACAAACTCGTAACATCAAATAAGTTCTACATGAATGCGGTGAATGTTTGGGATCGTAATCTTCTTGGAAGATAAAGTTTTGGCCACATAAACTTTTCCCACTTGGCACACCATTTTCCTGTAAGATTCCCAGATAACCCTCCTTACGCAGAATTCCATCTATTTTGTCAAATCGACTACAGCTGTGTCATCAAAACAACTTCCAACGATCGCACTACTTTAGTCACTCTTTCTCAAGTCCGCCGCCTCACAAATGGCCGACACCTTGAACCAAAGGTTTGGAATTTGGATTCATTTGTCCATAATACTTTATACTATTGCTCAAGGGTCCAATCTTTTTGTTGGATCGTCTATTACGGTCTCTTGTTCTTATTCTGGTATGCCAGCAATGGCTTTTTCGCAGCTATTCTTCCTCTTAGCATTGTTACTTAATTGTTATGTAAGATATTGGTGTGGATCTTGAAAAATTGGGTTGCTGAATGATCTCTGAGACGACGAGAGACCTATTTCGTTTGGAAGATACTATAATAAGTTCTTCCGCCCTGACCGTTTTCTTTTACTTCGCTTTTTGATACCCTTATTTTTTTTTTTGGCTACTTTTGCTATTGAATACCGTTCACCACGTACTGTTATAATTTTTTCGGCATTTTTAACTACGCATGATAACAAGCTTGCAAAGTACTTGCATACATTCACGAGTATTTTTATAATTTATTTCTTGGAACCGTTTCGTCTAACATTATAAACAATTGTATGCTAGAAGTTATCTGAATCTGATTGCAGTACTCATGCAGTAGGGGTTAATACAGTTCCAGCTATCGTAAAATATAAAATAAGGCAGGTGTATTTCGATAAAAAATAAACATTTATTCATTATACCTGGCGTTGATATAAACGGAATAACTAATAGGCAAATAAAACTGCCTGCGCGCAATTGACAACAATGCCATTATTTTATTATACCCTTTTTTTTTCAAAAGTACTTTTGGTACACCTTGTATAACTCAAAAATTTAATCTCGCAATCGCGCGGGTATTGAAATGCTTGTAAATTTTAATTTCTACTCTACTCTTTATAATATATGAAATCTCCTTGAACTTTGCTAACTTTAAACAGTATTTTATAGGTACATATGTATCATTAAAACATTTTGCCATTCTATTTTCTTCTGAAGGAGTTTTATGGAACCAAATTCAATAAAATTCGTTGTTCTGCTTATTTTTTATATACGATTAATTATACCTCGAAATTGTTGCATTCACTTTAATAATTGATTACAATAATTAAAACTAATATTGGTAATTAATCACAGAAGAAATATAATTATATGTTGTCCTATAAACAGTCAATTTCTAAAGTTACTAGTATTACCACATAAATTAGTCGAATAGCTAGTATATGTGCATATATATTTTTTTTTGATATAATGCTACACTTACTGAAATATTTAGGATACCAGACATTGCCATATAAGTCAGTGTTTTTTTTTATATACTTGTAACAGTCCACCTCTATATATGCTAAACGTAAAGTAGAACGTGATATTTTCAAAATATATTATACATATGTATACCATGATAATATATGTATTTGTAATTGTATGTAGTCTTGTGATAAGAAATGATATGAAATTTGTCTTTTTATATATTTATTTGGAGTAAAACAATGGAATTACATTTTACCAACAGGGCTGTTGCTTGCCAGAGCAATCATGCTTCAATGGCAAGCAACAGTATTTCTCAGGGCGCCCCTGAAGACGGCAGTAGACAGACTGCCGAAACGTCGGACTATACAAGTTCAACAAACGATGGAAATAGCCCAAACAACAACTCTAGTTATTATGAGAATCCATCGTCGAAAATATTACGTCAAGAACCAATAGTTAAAATTTGTTGGCCAGTGTAATCCATATTTTCTGATATTAATAACTCGGTAAGACACTTGGTTTGGCTATCTAACTTGCTCCTAAAATTATAACTAATCGGTGTTATACTTTCTGTTACAGAGATATTTCAGAAATTTAGGACAAAATTGATGATAAAGTCCATTACCGTAACTAACATCTTTTTAAGCATTAGCTAATTTGGTATACTAATTGATAGTGTTTTAATTTCTCTTGCCTTGATTTAGACTCTTTATCTAACTTAGAATTAAGTAATTTAATTGAACTTATGCATATAACTGTGAACGTTTTGATTTATAAACGTATAGAAATTATGACAACACGCCTTTTTTCTTATATTGAACTTTTATATAACATCTGTAAAGATCACTAGAAATTGCAAAATTCTCCGCCTTTATAAAACAGTGTAGTTGTACGAAATATTAAGATTTTGTTCTCTAAACTTTCTCTAAACTAATTGCTTACCATCACACAGTACGACAGTTAAAGTAATATAATTTAGAATGAGCACGTTTATCATAATTCATTTGAATTTGTTGCATCGACAGGTGGCCGCATTTGCATTATTTACGATTATTGAACTGCTAATTTGTGAATGTAAGTTCAGCACGTTTATTAATAGCTTTTGTTTTTTATCTACACTAGTCGATGTATTTTTTAATAGATATATTTGTAACTCTCCTGAAGAGCATTAATACCAATATCAGATATCAATCTTGAAAGACGGCGAACTCGTATACACTGTACACATATACGTAATGATGTAGATTAGTTCAACCATTTATTAAACTACGTGAAAAGTATATGCTATTCCCAGAATATAGGATTATCCGCGGTCTATCAGTATAATTTACTGTTAATGTAGACAGCTCCAATTTTTAGAATATTACGATTCGCAGCAAAGTTTGATAGTACAGTCCGTTTCGATTTATAGTGCGCAACTATAAGCAAATTCATTACTGATTTACTGCGATACTTTTCTCATTAACCCTTGATAGTAAACACAAACCTTTAAAGTTTCTGTACAGATTAAAAATGTTCTGAAGTTTTAAGTGTTAAGCATATCACCTGCTGCGCTCATGCTACTGTAAAAGCTTGTATTCCACATTATATCTTGAAACAAACAGTAACTGTGGATACTTATCAAAATGTTTATAGGCGCTTGTTGGTGCAAAAGTAGGAATCGTAACGTATCTAAATTTTTAACTGAAATTCAAAGAGCATGTCCTTAAATAGAGAAAGAATTTCACGCTATTGCTTATGGGTGTAAAAAATTTCATGAGTTTATTTATGATACGGAGGTCCTAATTTACGATCACAGTGCCGAGTTAGCAAAAGTTATATTGGGATGTTCGACATGAATTAGTTATTCTCGCGAGAAACAGTATGGTTGTTATTTGTGGGCTGTTTGGAAGTGTTATCTCTCGTTTTGGTGGCCTATATTTGAATTTGTAACTCCACTTTCATGCATTCGAAACCCGTGTCTATCGTTGTAGTGGCAGTGCATTTTCGGGCGAGCTTAATATGCTGTTGTGTCACCATTCGCCGTTGTGAAAATAGTTAACGGCGCATCGCCTATATTTACGGCGCGGGGCTAAAGTAACAAGACCGTGGAATACATCACACACTATTCCTACATCTCAAGACTTCTACAGTTACGACAAGCTAAATAGCTTTTAACCCTGTTGGGCAGCCATTCATCGCATCGCATGAAGCGTGTCAGTCGTCTCTGTATCACTCTGAGTTGCACTTCACCGCTAAAACTAGAACAAACATTTATTGATATTATGAAACTATTAAGGTTATTAGGAAAATAATTTAAATTCTGATAATTATCTGCAGACTCTCACTTTATACTGTATTGATTTATGTTACGCATCTGTGTTTAGATAATTATGTGACAAAGATACCGTTCTTAATTATAGCTCCTGTATCATTAAAAACGCATAGATCGGTTACGCTCGATCAATTTTATTTGTTTATAAAATTATACCTTATTAATAGGTAATGCAATAAAACTTTCTAACACGAAGAAAATGTGATATCGCCCGACATAGAAACAGACGAATTGTTATGTGGCGACATAATGCGTTACTATGAAGCGGAAAATATACATGGAGAGCATTGGAATATGTTCGATGAAAGTTAATAGGTATATAACTGTGATTGATATTATCAATTAGCAGCTAAATTAAAATGGGCATGTAGTTCAGTGTAAATTAGTGGTAGTAGGTGAAAACTATCGTTAAGTAATTTGTTTTACACGCAAGCAATTATTTATTATAAAGTGGGAATTTAATTTATCTTGAAACAGAGGGATAATCATTTCAATAGAAATGTATCAAAGATTTTATTTGAAAATGTAACATGAGGCAATACCCTAATCGATTGTAAAAACCAGTGGTAGTATTTGTAATGTATTCTGGAGGCATTTTCTGCGCCGTGACCTGTCAAAATAGCCTGTTCTAAAATAACGTCGGCAAAATATCCCTTTTACGTTACTTAATGATCAACTAAGATATAAATAATTCCCTTTATTATATATATTATACTATATAGCATAGTAGCATATGTTAATATTCTTTTTCATTTGCTGGAAAATATCTAGAAAAGAATATAAACTGCTCATTACAGATACAAATTCTTATATTGCAAAGGTAGTATTTCTTATACATGTAATAATAATAATAACAATAATAATAATAATAATCCTCGAACCCCTCGACAGCTTTCACCAATTACAGGGCACATCAGTCACGCAATAGATATTATTACGCCTGCGCCTGTGGTATGTCTTAAGGTATTCGTTCTCTGCAATCGCCAGAGTGGGGAAAACCACAGGAAAAAACCTCAACCCTGAGAGCAACAGCCCTGGGGTTCGAAACCCGGTACCCCAAGACTGATAGCCAAGCACGCAAGCCCTGTTGAGTTATAGTTAAGATACACATACAAAATATTACAGATAGTTTGGTTTATAATACGTCCAGTTAGCAAATAAACATTACTTTTGATTTCTTTAATTAATACATAACGGTAAAAGAAAGGTCGGTCCAAGCTTTTCATAGATACTGAACTTTCTGCAGGCGTATACGAGGTCCTATCTAAAAGTTCCCGAAATGTAGCAATAACCGAGATTACAAAATTCCAGGATTTCATTCATTTTCGTTACCCATTAAGAGTGCAAATATCAATTTCAGCGCCTCTGCTACAGAGGAAATACATGCTAAAAAGTCTTATTTTATTAATGTGCTCAGCACTATTTCTCATTCCTTCAATTTCCTGCATCGTATCCAATTTGAAAAGAGAAGGACGTTGCAGGAAGAGGAAGTGGAGGAGAAGAACCAAATCGGGGAAGTACGCTAAATGAGGAACAACTAACATGTTGTCCTTTGTGAAAAACTGCCGTACGATGAAAGCGATATATGATCTCGCGTTATCGTGGTGGAGAACCCAGCCGTTAGTGCGCCTCTTTTTCCGACGTTGGACGAGCAATTCTGTTGTAACTTTCTAAGGTGGTGTAGGAAGTAATCACAGAGTACTACACTAATTCTCCTATCTAGAGGTGCGAACTCTTTCTGGAAAATACTATCAATATCGGGAAGTAGATTAGCCAGAACTTAATGTTGCTTTTGATTTGATGGGATTTCTTTGGTTGCAGTGAAGATGGACTCTTCCATTGTGAAGTTTGTTGTTGTTGTTTGGTTATGGAACCATACCTGTAAATTCAATTTTCGCCACCTGTAGCGGCCTTGTTAAGAAAATATGGTTCAGTTCAAAGCTGTTCTTTTAATTCTCTATAGATATCCATACGACCCTGTTTGCATTCATTTGCGATAACATCTTAGTCTAATACTAGTTTGTTTTTGAGCATTCTCTTCGTATTATTTCTTTAATAATTTCTGTATTTCTGTGGCAATCTTTAGTTTAAAATAGAACTTGATACAAGTATGCTGTTCTATAAAATCGGCTACTACACCACAATAGACAAACACAGCAGTGAAAACAAAGAACGTTTCCATTTACAATCATACTACACATAAGAATGAACACAACTTCATGTAGTGGCATTTGATTGTAACTCCATCCGTTCATTCGTGTGATTCAAACTTCAGAAACTTTTGGGCACCACCTCGTATTTGTTTAACGATTCAGTGCCCTAGTACCTGAAGCGAAAATTCAAGTAATTAAATTCGCCAGAATAATCGGCAAGAGTTTAAACTATCTATGTGAGAAAAAAAATGTAATCGTTAATAACTATAATTCGAGTTCAGTGACCGTATGTATGTACGAACTGCTACAGCGACTTTTATTCTAATTAAAATAAACCATGACACCGTTTAAAAGTGCTGACCATTTGCACTTTTATTAAAGGCGCATTTTTAGCAGATATACATACAGAAATACAACGCGAGCAGACTCCATATTAGGCAACTTATACCCCACGGCGAATCCGATTCAATGGTATATACAATAGCAATGGTAAACAACTGTAGAACATTGCTATTATCAAAAAGAATATCATTAATTATGCTTAGTATTGTAGCGATACACTTCTAACAATCTAATTAGGTGATCTTGAGAAGTAAAAAGACTCGCTATAAATTCGATTATACTTTATTGCTTCTAGGATGTGCGTGTAAATTCTAACATAGTATATCTAGTGAATGAGATGCTTTCGCAGGATAATACCTCCATGACAGGGTGTTATTTTGTATTTACAACTACTTCTTGAAAAGTTTTCCCACTAGTTCTTTGAAACATAATTCGTGTTTCTTCTAGAGACGGAGAACTTTAAATTGCAATAGAACACAGAAAAATGTTTTTAACATCCATTAAATTGGTTTTATTTAAAAGATATTCGAATGTTGGCTTCCAAGTGCTCAATTGTTTCTGGTTTATCGGCGTAGGCATGCGACTATATCCTCAGAGAAAATAATCTGATAGCGTCAAATCGCATGAACGAGATAGCCAGTCAGGTCCATTTCGTGAAATTAATCGCTCGTCAAATGTTTTTTCAGTAAATTAATTGTATTCCGCGCTGTGTGGCACATGGTGCCATCCTGCTGAAAACGCAAGTTTGCAACATTAGTGACATACAATTGAGGTAGGAAAAACATATGTAGTAATCATGTCCCTACATCGCTCACCGTTGACTGTAACGTTCGGATCGTTTGTAAAGACATATGGACCGATGATATAATGGTGTTTCATGTCTTGTGGATGATCATCGCTCTAAATACAATTATTGGATTGATTCTTTTTACGAAAAAAATATTTGAATTCTTAAGTAATTTTGAAAACAAAAATAAAACATTTTAAGAAGTTAAAGTGTGTTTGAGTAATAGATAATTAAGCCTAAAACAAAAAAAAAACAAAAAAATGAAATGAAGGGATCAACTTCAAAAAAATAAACGTCAAAATATACTGTTTCAAAAGACCATTGAAATGAAATATTACTGAACACCCTATTCCATTTAAGATTTTCAACGGACTTACTGCCGGCAGCAGCTCGTTAAAGTGGGAGAGTCAACTTTTGCATGGTTGTCTTCCTTGAAGTTTTCCATAAATTTCCAGAAATTTAGGGTGGGAAGTTTTGAAATGAAGACGCAATAATAATTTATAAATGTGTCAATACAGACAGTTCATACAAAGTTCCTAGATTTTCCACATAAATTTGTCGATCATTTATTATCATATGAGTACACATATGTATACCTTGTATTTTTGTTAGTTGGACTGGTTTGGTGCTCCAGAGGAATACAATCAGTTGGGAAAAGGCCCAAACAAGTGTTGAAATCTGTATGAAAATTTCAATAGATAATTCAAAGTCTTAATACCTTTAATAATAAGCCACATCTTGTATATGTCTGGATATGAACGAATTTATCTTACTAGCGATATCAATTCATGCAATCCGTTGATCGATTCGTCTTGTATGTAAAACCATTGAGACGTATCTAACTTTGTTCAAAAACACAGAGTTAAATACGAGTTAGCATAAGTATCTAGATTTAGTCGATTCTGAGCAGAATGTTTACGCTGAAAACGGCGCAAACTCAATTTTGAATACTTTGGACGCCTCCGATTTTCAATATTTGCTCCTTATATGATTGAATATCATCCGCATACATATGTACATATATAACAAGTCTTAACCCAATCATGAAAGAAGGTGATGTATAAATGCCGAATAAGAGAGCTCTCAAAATGGAATGTCTAAACTGCAAAACACATCTATTTATGGTAACAGCCTCATGCTTATTGACTAGTTGCAGATATCTTCAAAACTATGATACAATTTCGTGAAAAGTTGATGATTTAAAGTGTAATTATTTAATTAAAGGGCAGGCGAAGTCAATTAAAAAAAAACATTTTAGGAAAATAGATTCGCTGTATTTTTTAAAGATGAAACAATACTTCCGTATATGTTTTCCTTTCAACAAAACAGTAGGTCTTGAATTGTCACTGTTTGTAATTTGGAGAGAAACAATAAAAAAACTGTAAAGGTATGCTATATTGCATGTTAGCTTACAATTAGTCTAAAGCGCTCCAAATAAAAAAATTTCATTGTAGTAACTACAATACAATATTAAATAGTAGTCAAAAGCAAACGTAACTAAGCTCAAATAAAACGAAGTTATACTGGCATACGTCTTTATTCTGCGAACTATCGTTCAATTATTCAAAGGTATGTAAGACTGTATTTAAAACTATTCAAATCTATCAAAAAGTTACTCGAACAACTTGTTGGAACAATACAAAACAGGCTTAATTGATATTTGACTACTCAAACGACCGTTCGAAAAATAGGGAGACATGCGTGCTTAAATATTAGACATTGCTTCTAAAATGCTATAACTCCTCGCACTTCCGAGTCCAAGCAAATAAAGCTGCTCTAGATCAATCATACTAGTAAATACGATCCAATCCTATGATTCTTTAAGCAATAAATACCCGTTAAGGTATGAGGTAAATTGCAGCAAGTTTAGCAATGCAAATAAACAAACCTATTATAAGTATCGCATGACATAATCGATTGATGTTATCGCTAGTTAATCTTGGTAAACTTTTTGAGAAGGGGTTACTCATTTTATAAAAAACAATCTCATTTCCTATCTTTTCACTGTTGAATGAACTTTGTTAGCCCAAACTAAGGTCTATACGTTTAAGAAGGGCATGGCTATGACATTTCGCGAATTAGAAGAAATATATTGGTAGAATACTGTTACTTCGTAATTAATATGTTCCCCTTATCACTTGATTTTGTTGCATTGTCGAAAGATAGCTATTGTGGAGCAGGGTCACAAAAAGCCAATCAATTCAATCAATGATTGTGTGATAAGAATGTGATTTACGATCACCTTACACGTTAATTAATCTTTAACACATTGTTTCATATTTCTATCTATCGTAGCATCTACAACAGAGCAAACCAATTTCTTTAGATGCTCTAAATAACTTGAATCCTGCCGTTAATAGGTACAAGACATGGTTTTCGTGATCGAACTTTTGTCTTCGATTTGTTAACGTTAATGTCACACATGTTTTCATAATGGTGAATGTAGTAACACGTTGTTGCATTTGTTATTAATTATTATAATTAAATATTGTGACTTAGCGCGCTTATCCTATCGCTTTCATTTTGACAGATATCGCACACGTGTTAGATGGTAGAACCATTCAATGTGATAACTAATAATTTTGCGTCCGAAAAGCAAGGTCTTGTCTTTTTGAATGATAATTGGTTCGAAATATGTTTTTAGTGGACGCAGTTTAAGCCGCTTATATTTCTCCTTTACCAAATCCGTATTGCACAATTAGAAAATTAAGTAGCGGTCGTTGTATTGGTATTTGTTGCTTGAATGGGAGGCTAAAAAGAGAAATGAAATTCCTTAAAGTAAGCGATAAATCTAAAAAAACAGTCTATCAAATTCGTGTTCATTAGATATAAGAAGAATAAAAAGTAAAACATAATTCTTTACCTATGTACAGAAAAAGAACGGATATCGAATAATTTGCATTGAAATTTGAAGTTTAGTTACGTAAAATTTGAAAATGTTCTCTATTAACCAGTGAATGTCTTCGCAATACCTTCGTGTTTAATATCCATCCTAAACCACGTTAAATCGAATTATTTACCTTGGCAAATATATATTTTTGACATTGATTTTTTATTTCTATCAATATTGAATTATATTTAACTGAGTAAAAGTATTTCATTAACATCACTTTTTTCTTTTTTAGTGTGATAAAGCTAAAAAAGGAAATTATTTTTTTAATATGTTCATTAAAACTTAGGATTCATTGTCTAGACTATATTCCAGCTCCACCGAAAATACCATCAAGTTTATTTAATATTTGAAATTGAGTACCATATATATATTTGTATTTTCGCATTCTACGTAATACAACGTTTAATTATGTTTCAATCCTGATTGCTTTAACTCTGGACGTAATATTGTTGATGATGGATTATAATTAGAATTGTTGTGTGGGCTATTTCTATCGTTTGTAGAACTTACATAGACCGACGTTACGGCAGTGTGTCTACTGCCATCTTCAAGATAGCACAGAGAAGGAAAGGAATAGGGAAGACAAAATCATTGAACGATTTATGAATCTGGCAAGTAACAGCCCTTTTCAGGGCCATGCTGAAGACGGCAGTGGATACACTACCAGAACGTCAGACTTTCTAAATTCCGCAAACGATGGAAACAGCTCTAATGATTGCTTTAGTTTTCATTCAGTTCAACAGTGTAGTTGCTTATTTGCACGTTATTAAAAACTTCACTCTTCAGAAGACTTCAAAGAAAATAGTGATTTGGAGACAAATCGGCTGATGTTGGAGGCCCTGGTGTGGGGCCAAACATGTCAATCTAACGTCTTTCAAACGCATTATTCAGAAATTTCTTGATGACGTTAGTAAAATGTGGTGGAGTTCCATTCATTTGGTACCAAAGTTCATCAACATTCAGCATCTCAATTGATGAAATTATGTGGTTTCACAATAGATTCAGAAATTTTAGTGCAGTATGACTTTCATCAATAAAAAATTGGGCCAGTTAGTTTATAGCTTATTACTTCAATTCAGACATAGACTTTTTGAGTGTACTGCGATCTTGTCCTACTTTAATGCCCAACGACTGTATTTGTGAAATATCTTCTCCAATATTGCTGAATTCAAATAAGTAATAATACCTTTCAACTGTCAACTTGGGAGTCAAGAAGTATATATTACAATTATTAGTTTAATATAAAACGTGATGTAAGCGATACACATAGTGGTGGCAGATATTTTTAAAGGAAGAGTCACAAATAGACATTCCTTTTTTAACAGAGAACATCTTCAAGAAGTTTGGTTGTGCATATACAACGTTTTATATTAAAAATATATTCCAAAATTGCACATACATGTATAAACCACTCCTTTAATGCGAATTTTATTACTGGCTAACAATTAATGCTCAATTAAAGAATCGTATGGTGTTCTAGTTATTCTTACAATGAATTTTTTACATATCTGGTAGTTTATGATCCGTAAAACTGAGCTGTTTTTCGTACTCTTGATTGCGTAAGAAGTTACCATGAATTATTAATACATGTTCGTTATCGTATGTTTACCTGCTGCGACATATTGCATATTTCCTCATACGATATTATACCGTTTAATTGAAATTTTGCAACGGTATTTATCTACTATCTATAACGGACTTTTCGAGGACGAATTATGTAATGGATCCGATTATATTACAGCATAATTTGCAATAATATACATTTTCAAAAAAAAATGCTTCGAAAGGGGAAACCTTCGGATATAGGCATTGGAAAAATAACACAAGGATAGATTACGAATGTGTCAAAAGTATAATAGCTAGGCATAAAACAAAAGCGTGCGGTGGGCATGGTGTTTTGTTTTAAAACGCCGGTCACAATACATATTTGTAAATATGTAATTGTGTAATCGTATTTCTTTCTTTTGTACAACGACACCGCTATTATCTCATGTTTGCATTACAGCATAAGTTACATACTGTGCTAGATTGTAGATATACATGTAAGTGTTAAGATTGTCTACGCTAGTGGCATTGAATGATGTATTTACTATTTCAAAATTTGTTGTGGTGTTAATTGGTTAGTGACTCTTAACTTTAGCCCTGTTTGTTTCCTGGAAATGGCAATGAATTAATAAAATATCAAGATTTCACTGTTACCTCACCGATGGAAAGAATTTTTTGGGCCGAAAAAATATATTTGTTTAATCTAAATGAATACTTACTTCCTTTACGCTGAAAAAAGTGCAGACGCACAATGAAAGAAATTCTTTCCAATTACTTCTCTAGTTTAAAGAATGCTTGCTTTTGTTGAAAGAGTATTTCATTCAATTAAAAAAAATAGTGACGTTCATACATATAAGACTATTTCAAAGATAAATATCAACAAAACTATATTTTTCGATGGATCACTTTGTTTATTTTCTGCTTATTTGGCCCACGTTTAAGTTAAAATTAGCAGCTATTATAGGAAGCCAATCAAACATGCAAACGAAAATAATAGTTCACATTGTAGATGCGCGTTGTGACAAGTGTGTAGTGTTCTTGTTGTGAATATAAGAGATTGCATAAAGGATCCCAGTAAAATGTATTGCCATACTAATCTTCATTGTTATATACGAATAAAAAGGTAATTACACCTTATTTTCGTCAAAGAAACTGCCATTTGCTTTTACTACCGCTTATATTATTTTAGGCATTTCAATAAACTTTTACAGCACTTCAGATGAAATATTATTCCGTCTCTAATTCAAAATTGTCCACTATTTTTCTTGTATGACTCATTGATAAATATTTTTCGAGTAACATTCTGCCCTTGCTGATTACCTTATAAATGCTCTTGGTCTCTGAAAGACTTCAAATTTTGCTCCATAGTAGACTTTTCCAATCATGAACTGTCTAATTACGACGGACTTTCGCCCACTGAAGACCATTTCTGACGAATCCTCCTTCGAAGTAGCTGTATTTTTATTGCTACCCGACTGTCGTTTATTGAGGATGTCGTTTTACCGTATATATAAAAATACCCCTTGTGGCTTCTCGATTAAGCTTCTCAGTTCTTTCTAGCGCTGTCAATTGTATGTCATCATTACTTATTGCAGTAATTTGTTGATCATCAACCCCAGTGCCGTTTTAATGTACAAATAGGTGTTTCTACCTATTGAAAAACAATCAGTTTCAAGTGAAATATTTTCCATCTTCCATTGAAATAAAATCTCATCTCCCATGATAAGGCAAATAAATGCTATTTTTCAATTTATCTTTAAAAGAAATGACATTTTTCTTTAATTCAAATAAATCTCCTTAAATAATTTACGTCCTATTTTTTATTCCCAAAGCAAAGTATAAAATCAATTTTCATTTATATTAACTAGGTTACCCCATATGAAATAAAGGTTTGTGAGATGTGAAAAAATTATTTGTATAATTCAGGAACCAAAAAATATAATAAGCATGTGAGGATGAAATTGTATATTATATATGTCATCTAGTAAGTAGGGATGCATCTTTTACATATTTAATCTTTATAAAAATTTACCTTATTATTTAAATACTTTATTTTCAGGATCAATTACAGAATTTTACTCGAACTATGGAAATATATTTTCTTTAAAAGAAAACCGAATGTTAAAAAATCACAGATTGTTTTTCATTTAGAATACTCACATTGCATATGATCGAACATATCACTATATATTGAACTCATTGATTAGGTGAAATCAGGGTTGATAATTCAAATTATATTAAGAGTAAAGACGGTTCGTCACTTCATGTCCGTAGGCATAGCTTGTGTATCTGGGCACCATGGTATGGTCACAGAAGGACCAAATTTGTCAGCTTCTTTGATGTTTGTGTGGTCTCATTTTATGATCTTCAATATGAAGTGAAGTTAGTTAGCCACCATATTGAAAATAATGGAATGGTAGAAAATTGAAATGACAAACTTGTAATTATGATTTAATCTGATCATTTGTAAGCAACATGCTTGAACAAAGATTAGTAGAGTAAATAGTACGAGTGTGTTCTTATTTTAGTAACAACAACAACATTTAGAGAAAATTACATTATACACTTGATTATAAATTATTTAAGTTGATTATAGAGAAGTGTTCAAAATAACAAAATATAGTAGACACTGTGCTTCAAAGCTTTGTTCCAAATTGTAGGCTGCACTTTGCATCACTTACGATAATCATTGTCGTTGCAAAACTAAGCGTTTAAATCCTTTGTCTACGTAGAACACTTGAAGCCTTTCTATGAAACCATCACGGCTAATTACACTTTCTCAATTGTCAGTCGATATTTGGAAGTTCCTATAAAGATTACTGGATGATTCAAGTATGTTTACTACTACATCACACCTACAATGTACTATACTACTAAAACAATAATACAGTGGCATATTTCAATTTGCAGATGTCGGAAGTGGAAGTGAGGGACATAATCTTGAACCGGACTGAAATGAATAATATAATTCGAAAATTGTCACAGTAATAACAATAATAGGTAACAGATTGTTTTTTCATATTATGTATATCATTCAGTTTACTTTGGTGCAGGAATATATACTCCTGACTCCCGATCACTGTTAATTTATAAAAGAAATCGAAAATTTAGCGGAATAGAGAAATGAAACAACAAATCGTGTTTTAGTTTTTATTATAAATCTCTCACTCTGAATCTATATTACAGTTTTGCATGGCACAATATGAGGATTTGTACGCTTCCTTCCACTACTACCATCACTGCTCATTTTTGTTTTATAGTTTAAATAAATATAGGTAAATAAACAATGAAATAAAAGAGAAAACCGAGGGCGAAATAACTAAAACAAAGACGAAACCCTACATGTAATGTAACTGAAACTTTTAAGACTCTACGGCATATTTCAAAGGTAAATTTTGCCAAATACTGATATACAAGATGACAAGGTTAAGTAACGTAGATAAGTACGGTAAATATAATTAAGTTATGTTTTCTTATATTATTTTCTATATTGCGATTATATGCAGGCGTGCTGAAAAAATGCTGCAGCAATTTTGGGATTTTTGTGGTATGGTATTGTACTACAGTAAATTTGTTTATAGAAGTGTACTGTGAGTCACCGATTTGTTCATTTATTTCATTACAACTATCTAGTAAATAATTTGCTAACTAATACAAACCTGCTACCATTAAAAATCTCCATTTCGCTAAAATACTTTCTATTCATAAACATTGTCGCTGGTGTAAATCGATGTTCATTCTGACAAAGTTGCTTAAATGTTTCTTTTGCAATTTTCGGTATTCACATTATTTCCGGGGTGTGTCGAACGCGACCGATGAACGGAAAAAGGGTACAGGTGGATCGTATAAAAGTGTAAGCATTCAAAGAAATTTTACTTTCGAAAGCAGCGTGATTGATGTTTCTTCTTTTTCAACGATGATTAATTTACGTTTTTATTAATAAAAGAATTACACTGGGCATTCCGAACGGTTTCGGAAATTCTGTCAACAAATTTTAAAATTAATTCAATAATTACGCCGAGCGGTTAATGAACGTTATTTATGGACATAGTGTTGGTATTCGAAAGGAAGAAAGTAACACTTTGAAGTTGTATTGAAGCTTTATATTTGTAGAATGCATCCGTGTTGCATTTTTTGGTACGTAATTACTTATTTTTAATATCTAGTGGTAAACCTTACGAGATACGTTTTAACACGTGTAGTTTAAGTAATATTAGTTATATTTTTAATAGTTTTTTGGAGTATCAGTGTGTGCAATTTTATCTTTTTCAGTAATTCATCAGATTAGTTATTAACAAGAGTGTAGTAATTATGGTATGCAGATATTCAACCCTAGAAACTGTATCTTGTTAAATCTTTCACTCAAATATTACGTTAGTAAAAATAGTTATGTATAAGCAATATATATTTTGGTTTAATGGTGCATGTCTATACATCACTGCGTTTTAACCTATCACATACGTAAAGTACGTAGTTTACTTTGTAGAACTGCTAGTTACCTTTATACATTCATATTTACAAATTTGCTATATCTCTTCGTGACGAGTACGCAGTGAAGAAACACAGCTACCCTATACAGGGTGTCCATAAAATATCAAAAATGGAAACATCTAATTTCATTTTTGCGAAACTTACTTTGTAGACGCTAGAAAAGAATGATAAAGCGATTAAAAATAAAAAAAAATCATTCTTATGTACAGCGGACATATTCACACCTCAGCATGTTATTGAAATTTTAGCATCCCATTTGAAAAGTAGACAATGTTATCTTGCAGTTTTTATAGCATTTACAGCTGTGTTATTGCACTGTATGCAGTGTGTGTGTATGTATGCCAATTTGGTTAGATGGATGTATACATACGTCCTGCATCCATAGGTGGCACATATTAAAATTTCCTGGGCTTTATTTAACTCTTACGTTCCCCTCGTAACTGACATTTTTTTTTTTTGATTTATATTCTATATAATTATACTCTTTCATTTTCTGTACTTTTTGATTTTATTTTAAAGGCTCCCTGTATAGAGATCCCTCTAAATACTATTCCCTTTGTAGCTGTAATATTACTATTGGTAGCTAGAGAAAATTTACTATTGCTTAGTGCACAAATAACACAGCACTCATCGAAACAAATTTCAATAATGCAAACTTTTCATGACCCTTTGTAATTCGGTTTGCTGAACTCACCGACAACTATAAAGAAGGTAAGTCTTTATGTTTTTGATATATGTACATGCTAGAATACAGAGGATTGCATTAATATTCCGTTAAAATCAATAGACACATAAAATTGCAAAGCGAAAGGAACACTTTCCTGTTTCATGTATAACATCTTCCACGGTTAAGTTTTCAGCAAAGAGAAAAACAATTGAACATCTTTGCATGTAAAAAAAGGTTCTCGCATTCTCCAGCTTAATTAGATTTTGTCGAGCCGAAACAATTTACCTAGCCCTACGTTACATATTACTATTTTTCATGAAATATACACAGATAAAGTATTAAAATGTTCTTGCACATAATGAAGTATAAATACACTATATGATATATAATTAATATTTATGTATATATATACAATACGAATAATATATATAATACACAGCAAGGAAGCGGAGATTGGTTAAGCGAACTCGGGCAATTTTCATATCAGTCGTGAGTGCGGGCGAGTCCGGACCTGTCGCGCCGAAGATTTGGCTTACTGTATTTATTACTATAGCGGTATCCAGTACAATATTTAATCTAAATCCTTAGCGCAATTAATAATACGATATATTCAAAGTGCTATCATTTCTAACATTAGCTGGTTTTGAATTACGCTTTCAAATAAATGCGTATAGGTTACAAGCTATAAATTTTTACTATCAACCACTAGAACATTTGAATAATTTTAATTCTACAAGCGGTTCCTTTAATCTTTACTGTAACCTTAAGTTAAATTACATGTTAATAGTTGCATAAATATATATAACTGATTTATCGTTTGTACTATGAAATTCCAGCATTATTACAGTTTTAAAACATAACACATTTTCCGAGTGGTAATTTAAATATCTCTACGATTATACCATATTAAATCGGCATGCAGCAGTAAATGCGTAACCTGAAATAAAATGCTCCTGGAATTACAATTTATAGCGGCGAGCCATCCAGAAAAAACAACGTACTTGAATGTTTCCCATATGCGGTGATCTATGCAATTCGAAAACCGTGATCTACAGTCATTACCTAACTTTCGTTATTGAGCCTTTGTTCTAAAAGAATTTTCGCGCATGATCGAACCTGAGCTATTAAACAAAGTTCCTTTCAGTTCAAGAAATGGTCATGGGTAATATCAAATTAGGTTTTAATGATGTATGTATAAGGTTGATCGAATACACTGAGAACAACCAGATGAAGTAACAATAATTTTTTTGCTTTACATTGGTGGTCCACATCTAATATCTGTATGTTTTAAAGTATTAAAAGTTAAGTAAATAGCAGAAATCACTTATCATCCATATTCTCCCTAAAGATAGGAGGTGTTAAGCTGGAGATCAAGATTATTTTAGATTTTCTTTAGATATCTATGTTAGTTTATTATGAAAAAAAATTCGTAACTGCTTCGAAGCTTGTTTTTTAATGGCTTGTATTTAGAGAGAAGATATGTTTAGAGAACCCACGAAATATTAAAAACCACCCCAAGGGTAGCTGTGAGACCTCGCTAAGATACCTAAACGCTAATGTTTGAATTAAATTGTTTAGTAGCAGTACCAGCTTTATCGTATGATGTTTAAGAAAACCACATTTGAATAAACCTAGTAGTGATCCACTTCATTTTATGCAAGAAACATAAACATCTAACCAAAAACGATTTGAATGTAGCATAGGTGTGTGACGTCTTAACAAACAATGTGATATGCTGATAATTATATATAGAACCAAGAGAGTAATATAAATCATTTTAAATTCCTAAAAGCGGTAATTAAAAAAGAACTTCAAGCAGTATATTAGGCATTCCTTATTAATTTAGAAGCCTCGATGTCTAGTGATCCTCGGGAGTTTTGTTCGCGATAGGCATGGTATTTCTCTTGTTCCCGGATTAATAGACTGGAATTACGCCAAAATTAATGATCTCTAAAAACAATGTTAACGATTTTGCGGCTTACTTTTCCAATGCATGTGTGCTTGGTGAAGCTAAGAATTGCAGTATAGCAGCATCCTTAATTTATATTCTTTCTGCTATTGACTTTGAGATTCTACATATCATTAAAAAAATAGAAAACAAGATGACATCCTTCCTAGATGTAATTCCAAGCATTTTGGTGAAAGATTGCAATACCTTCTATTCCGGCAATTAACAATTGTTTTTACTTTTATTCTAACTGTTGCAAACTTTGTCATAATATAGAAGATGTCCAAACTGTGCCCTATATTTAAAAATCTTGTACAAGCATTTAAAGCTTCGCCGCTACAAGATAGTGATAGCACAAAAGTTACTTCAAGAGGATATCGCACCGCAAAAACAATTTTGTGAGGCTATACTTGATACTCTTAATGAAGATACGGTGATAATGATGAGTAACGAAGTGCATTTCCTGTTAGACAAGACTGCAAATAAACGAAATTGCAGGTATGGGGCACTGGAGAATCTATAGTAGTTACACTAAACACCTCTCCATAGTTCTAGATCATATGTCGGTAACCACCGGCCAGCGGGACGGATCCGGCCCGCTTTAAGATTTGATCCGCCATGCGAGACATTTTGAAAAACTCAATTAAAAAAAAATTACACCACTTATTCATACTCACTCCAAATGAGGAAGACCGAATGATATCGGGTTTGTCGCGGCCCGCGAACGTATTTGCACACTAAAGTTTGGCCCACAGCATGTCAAAGATTGCTCATACTTGCTCTAGATTAACAATATGGCGCGGTGTTGCTAAGTTTTGGATCCGCGTCCTTATTTTTATAGAGAGGAAAACTCTGCGGTGGTTGTTTTTCACAGCGAACACTGGCGATTACAACGTTTTGTGTTAAGTTTGGCAAGTAACTTCTCCGGACTATCTTGAAAATGACGCGAGATTTATTGTCGAAACATCGGAATCTGTGAAAATTATAGATAGAGAACATTTAGAAGTTGCTATAATAAATTGTAATTAAGGAAATTTACATTTGAAGCGCTAGTTTTACATGTAAATATGTATTTTAACTTAATTACTAATATATTGATTTTCTTGTGATACCAGTTTTGTCCGCACCAAGAGCTTAACTTAAGGTGTTCTACATCTGTATCCTTCCCCAATTAGTGCGATATATAAATCATAGGCGATCTTTATTTTATAACAAAGTTCAACGAACTGTGAGAAATTGAAATGTTTGACTCCCGGAAATATGAAGTCGCTAAAACAATAAACAGTAGAAATTTATAAATTCTAAGTATTATAACTTATTTGTCCGATTAAACCAAAATAATACAAAAAAGGTGTCTCACTTAAAAGAACCATATTTGATATCGTCTAATAGGTTGCGCTCTCTAATATTGTTTTTACCAAGAAAACTATTTTGTAATTTCAACCTTAAAACACACACCGCAACGGAAACATTAAACACTATTAGAAAATGTATCTATGGCAAGGTGGTTGCCATCAAAGGCATTTGAAAGTAAAAGTATACTATGTTATATGTAACGCGCACAAACTTGCTAGTAATGCACTCGCTGCCAGGAATTGAGAAAAAAATTATCGAAGCGAATTAGAAACAAAATTCATTGCCATAATTTTACGTAACTCTGTCATGTCGAACATAAAACAACAGCAAACATGCTGATTTATTAGCGGCACGCATACCAATTTTACGTCTCTGCAATTAGACGATAGCTAATTCGACAGAAAAACGCTATATGAATGGTGTATAAGGCGAATTGTTTCTGTAATACTCCATTTATAAACAGACACTTGTTTCAAATAAATTTATGTTTGTGATTGATTGTATTCGAATAAATGTATTTTATTTTTCAAGTTACAATTTATAGATCAGGAAGAAAGAATTAAGTACACCCATTTTTCAACAGCACTAATTGAATTTCGGAGATATCAATGATAAATGAGAACAGAAACTTTGTTCCAATCCAACATAAACCTCTTGCGATGATAAGAAAATGAACAATAACGAGAGTATTTGTCCTATTTCATCGTCCTATTGATTATTTTGTTTGAATATTCAATCTTAATTTAATTTTAATTATTCTTACAACAAATTACTCGCTGTTTGTAATATGTTATATAGAGATTTATACAGTATTAGGGTGGGTACGGAAACTTGGACATCTGTCTTTTATAAATAAAATTGTTTATAAATTGGAATGCGCAGAGAAGATATTAAAAATAAAATTTGAATCAATCTGACAGAAAAAATAAAGCCAACATAGAGAATATAACTTGAAGCAGTAACAACTGAATAAAAACTTATCACATTGATCAATAGGTTTTTCAATGTGGGATATTTTCTGATGATGTTGCATTCTAAGGCAAGAAAACCCCCTATATTCAAAGAATTACCACATTAAATTTTATTTCGGGTATTTCTTATGGACGCATTGACAGAAATAGTTTCTTAAGTCAACAAAGAGAAATTTTCGGCATAAACATATCTTGATGGAAGTTTTTTTAACTGAACACATTTGAACCTTTCTTCGGAAAAAAAAATATTTACTCAACAAATTTCTCTATCTGAGATATTTTCTCAAAATATCAGTTAGATAAAAGCAATTTCTTTTCTTTAAAAAGAAAAGTAAACAGAGAAGAAGGAACCAATATAGATATTAGTAAGTTGCGGTCTCTCATCTTTACAACGCTCTTAATTTACTAGCAATGTATTTCGCTCTTTTAATCTATTAAGCGTGGACATAATTGTATCTGTAAGGGACTGTCTACATTAAAAAAAAGAAAACGTCAGACACGAATTTAAATGGAAAGAAAATAAGAAAAAAGTTTTTAGTTACAAAATTAATCAAATGAAGATATTTATCATTATGTCCTTTGGGACTCAAATAGACGAATTTGGTGAGCTAATT
Source organism: Trypoxylus dichotomus (assembly GCA_023509865.1). Taxonomy (NCBI): domain Eukaryota; kingdom Metazoa; phylum Arthropoda; class Insecta; order Coleoptera; family Scarabaeidae; genus Trypoxylus; species Trypoxylus dichotomus. The sequence continues at coordinate 35,850,371 of CM042074.1, read as the reverse complement.
TTTTTACCTGCGGCAGGATGTTGCTTGCTTACACCAGAACGATACCAGAAGTTATAAAGATCATACGTATTATTTTAACCTACTCAATAAAATGTGATGTACGTGAAATAAGGGAAACGCTTAAAAATGGGCGAATTATCGAACTGCCAAGCTAATGGATTGTTTCAATACGTAACTTTAATAGGACAAGCAGTTGTTCACTTCTCGACCGTAAAGATTTGTAAACGATTATTTTAAAATGCAAAACAAATGTTCCAGTAAATGTAACTGGATTAACAGACCTGATATGTTAGAAAATGCTTTTAGTTATTCACGAATCGAATGGCGTGTTCTAGAAACCGCCGTTCCTAATGGTCACCGTCGCCAATCCCGTACCCTCGTTATATATAAATTTATCATTTCCGTTTTATAAAAACGTCTGCGAGATTTATCCGTATCAGATAGCGAAATGTTAAATTAGATGGTTATTTAAAGTTGCGTAATGTTACAGTAGAGGCGATATTGCGTGCTCGACTAGTGGAAAAATATCCAAAAGATAACAACCATATATATTCTTATAAACACAAACGATGCAGCTTTCATTGTCTTGGAATTTGCGAGGTGTTAGGTGTATTTCTTATCAACTGTGTTCCCTACAGTTTCTTGGACACTTTGTATTCTTAATCGTCCGTTATTTACGAAATGTTTGACAGATGAAATTTTTTAATTAACAAATTTTTAATGGAACGTTGTTGACTCGATGCGAGTTCATATTAATATGTAGGAAAATGAAAAAAGAAATTAATCTCACGATAATTCAAAATCTATTCACATAACGCGTACCGGTTTCATGCAGCTACGGTGCAGATCCTTAGCCCAAGATATTCTAGAAGAGGACTATAAAATGAAACAGATGCATAGAATATCTATGACTTTTAACTAATTTATTGTAAAGTGGATAAAGTAAAACAACAAAGCAGTTAAAATGTCAAAAGGACAAGAACATATTCTTATTGAGTTACCCTTTTGATACTCGTATTTTAACTGTTTTATTGTATTGTTTCGTCCACTTTACAATTTTAACGTGTTCTTTTTTAATTCAATTTTGCTGACGTGGTACTAGTTATGTCAATATGGTAAATACGTCAATAATATTTGAGTCCCAACTCTAGAAGTGTAAAATATTTTTATCGTTCATTGTTTTTAATTGCCATCTTTTCAAATTTCTGTTGTTCGTTGTCATTTCTTTATTTATTTCCTTGCTTATTTTGTATGAGTAGATTTTTAATTTTTTTAAATATCTTTATAATGATGATCGAAAGTTAGCATTGGCTGGATACTTTAAGACCATATTACCAACCATGTTACTGACAGTTGGTAACACGGTTGATAATGAGAGCCCACGTGCTCTCGAAACGCTGCGTTCCGCATAATTAATTAATTTGTGTGAGTGGAGTTTACTGCTATACCTGTGAATTGTACATCCACACTGTCCTTGCAATCGTCATTTGTATATTTTATTATTAATGCTTTACTGTGATACTGCCTATATAATAATCTTGGTGAATTATTAATTATATACCGTGCATAAGTATAGCAAGAAAATTACTGGTGGTGTTAGCTCAGCGTCTTACGTATCTTCAGAAAAGCCTGATGCGTCAGAATTGATTTCATTTCCAAATCCGGTAATTAACTCTGGTGTTCTACTTGAAACGTGATTCATTGCAATTAAACACTGACGCAGTAACAACAAATTTAATGTAATTTTTCTCCAATGTATTAGTATACACATATACAGAGATGGAAGCATTAGAAGCATTATAACTATTTTTAAACACATGAAGAATACAGGTGCACTGTCCAGCCATCTTAGTCTTGCAGGAAACAGTGCATTCAAATATATATTTGACCAGTGTATATTTTACAACTAGTATAACATTAATACATCAATAAATTTATTATTAAGAAATAAAAATTACTAGATACGATTATGAATATAATTATTATATGTTAAATGCTAAGTTAAATGTGTAGTAAAGAATACAAAAAAGTCCGATCATAAATATAAATTTACAATATAAAAGACGTGCTAAATATTCAATTACCATAATTACATTTGTATATACAATTCCATAATCTTCTTAAATTAATCTTTGACAAAATAAAAATTCGTTATAATATTCAATATCTGCGACTAATTTGTATTATATTATTTATTATTAGTATATGTAACAAAAATTAAATTTTATTGGCTTACTTTGACTACAGTATCATTAACTGTAAGTGATTTTGAAAATATTTTTTGTTTTCAAATTATTGAAATGGCATGAATCAACATTTTTTTATGGAATTTAATTTTATTTTACAATATGCTTCAATGATAATTTCAAAACGAAATCGTTATAGAAGTGCCTTATATATTTTTTTGTCATCTATTACATTTATTTTTATAAAACCATTGGGTTGTATATAGTAAGTAAGCGGTTAAACAAAATTTGCTTATTCTTTGAATAAGAATAAAATTAAATTATAGTTAGCCTCTATAATTTTGTTATTGCTGGATTTTCAAAACGATCCTTCGGGGATATATTTTGATATAAAAAATTAGACCTGTCGGGATTATGCCCTATTTTGACTAACTTTCGTCAAATAATTTGTATTTTCAATTCTCTACGCTATCGTATTCCTAATGGTAAGTCATTTGGAGAAATTATCTTTTAAATCGTTGCTTAGTATTGGAAAATTTGAATGTGCACATGATTAAGTTTCCGAATTGACTTCGTATTAGCCCAATGTGAGCGATTAATTAAAGTTGTTGTTCGATTGTGTGTTGCGATTCAAGATATAAAGTTTTAGTAGGGCAGGTTTGAAAATATTGCAACTGTTACGAATAGGGTCGGGATATTTTTTTGAGTGTCAGGATCATACGAAGTGTAGGAACAAATGGTGCGTGAGTTATTTATATCACATGCGTGTTATGTTTTGTACACAACACCCCTAACTTATTCACGGCTGTTTTTGTGTAGCGCAAAGGGGATAAGAGTGACAAAAAGTCTGGAGCATGACGTCAGTTTCCACATTTGTTTCGGAGAGCAACGTACGCCGTATAATTGAAATAATCTTTAGAAATATTTAACAAATCCATTCATGGACCACAGCAAATTTGTCTTAACTTGGCAAAATCTAAATCTTTGATTATAACGCTTTTCTACAACGCGCACAGTTTTATTTGTCGTACATAGTTCATAATTTGCATTGACTCCACCAACGACAACGCAGTGTTTTACATTTTTTCTATTGGGTAAAATAAATCTTTATATTTGTCGTAATCTTTTTAATCGGTTTCTACGGAAGTATTTTAAAATCTCTTCTAACTTTCCTTTACCGCCGCAGCCTCGCTAGGAATGAATCGTACAACCACAGATTGTATTTATTGGAAATTTTCACAATAATAAAAAAACCGCCTTCAACCACGTCCGTCAACGTGTGAGAATTAGCTCTGGTGGCCCAGAAATACCAGAACACCCTCTGTGGAATTCTCGAAATCCTTTGGGAGATTTCACTACTTACATCACAAGTTGTCGCTGCACCAATGCTTACAAACATCAGAACTTACTACTATCATAATTGCTTCACCAGTGTGCTTTTGTAGCCTTTAGCTAGCTAATACAATGCCGCAAGATGCCGCTACAGAATCTAGAACACGTCCTACAGTATTCAAAATGGAATGTCTTTTCGATCTGTCATTTCACCGACATAACATAGCCACTGCTGTTTATCTTTTAGTACAACTTTAAACATATTTTTGATGTCGTTACGCGCAGTTGACATATGGTTCTGTAACGTTGTTTCGGATTGTAGCCTCAAGTTGGGAATGTATTTATTTCATAGCTTATGAAACGATTGCTTATCCAGTAGATGAGGTCTCAAATCACAGGTGATTATCATGAATAGTAAATCAAACATAAATGGTTTCGTTTCAGCCTTCCGCACGTCGTCATATTTAATAGTTATACGTCTGCCTTATATAAAGATCTGTTCGGTAGTAGCTTACAATTCTACATTCGTCCGTTTTATTACATTATACTGATTTGCGTACTCAATACAAACCTGGCCCGAGGGAAAACATCCCTACTCTAGTTATGAATATCGGTTTTATTTTATATCAACAACGGGTGTTGGCATTGTTGTAGTAGTTTACGTTGAATTGGTTGTTCCATTTTGTAGTGTCGGCGTATTCAAAAAATTTTAATCTTGTTTCGTCGGTGTAAAGAAACAATAACTTATATCAGAAGATTTATAAAAAAAGTCACCGGCAATTGTAAATAAATAGTCATTAGCATTTTTCGAAATATAAGGAAAACAACGGAAGCTCAATGACACATTAGCTAGTTGTGCTAATAATTTACTTAATATTACTTCCACATAAAACTGAAATCGTGTTCTATTTACGGTTTGATTGGAAATAATTTCCTTTCAAATTGTAAACTAAATTTTGCTTGTCTGGAAAGAATAAGTTTGCGGTTTTCTGTTTCATAGGATAACTTGCTCTGTTAGAAAATATCAAACGATACAATAGAAATTTGAAATGCACCTCACTGGCTATTTCATTCCTTTGGACGAGGCGGTTAGAGAACATAATAAATACGATAAACGCTAAAATTTTAAATTGCTTTCACAAATAAAATACAAAAATCGCTAATGATATTATAGAGGTTGACTCGTTGTTAGTGAAAATAATGGTATGAGAATATATAAGGTATGTATGTACATACATATATAGCAGTCAAAAATATTTTCAAATTTGCAAGATGTTTAGCTACTAGGAAATTTCAATTGCCTTATCTTTTCTCGTTCATTTGTTTTTTTTTATTGTTGCTTGCTGCTTAATATATTGTCTTTTGATTTCCCCGTTAATTTTGCTGCTTTATCGAACTGCTATTATATATATATATATATATATATTGTGGGGGAAAATCTCATTCTCGTTAAAATTTTTTAACCGGGTTCTTTGAATTAATATAAATAATATTAAATAATATTTTGACTTATTTGTTTTGAATTATGTGAAAATGTTTTCTAAATTAGAATATCAAATGTAAAGTTAAAAAATAAATATATTGAAGAATAAAAAAAATATATATCTATATATACCGCTTTTTACAAAAGAAAATGTTTTTACAGAAAACCTAAGGCAATCCCTGACTAGCTAAACTTGAAATATTCTAATTAATTTACGAAACTAAATATGAGATCGAAAGATAGAATTAATTTTGAAGAAATTAAGAAGATTCGACGTTATAACCTTTGAAATCGTACTCACTGGCTCGGCTTTAGGAAGGACTGGTCTTCGGCTTCCAACGTAAGTGTCCGGAACTTCTAAATTTTGTGTGTAGTATCATCTGATACACTTTATTATTGAATATAATACGAAGAGATTTATAATTTTACGGAGTTATATGGGAAAAATAACGACTGATTCTTTCTTAGGAGAAAAGATGCCAACATCTCTCACGTTTGTTCCCGATCTTCATCTGTCTGTTCTTCTTTTGTTTTATATCCAGGGCAACGCATTGGTTCGCCTGTATGGTAGGCCACTCAGTATACACCCATATACTCGACATGTGTGATATTATAAAGCAAATTGCTGCCAGTCGTGCCATCCTTTCGTCGTACGAGATATTTCGAAGATTGTGAGTACAATTTCGGAATAATGCATATTCATACAATGTAATTGAAATGTATGAATACTGTATATTAAACGTCTTTTAAAGATGACATTTAGAAAAATTTAATCACAAGAAATATGTTTACGAAAAGCAATATATAAGATGAACGATAGTAAAGTTTACGTCTTCTCTACAAGTGTTGTAGGGATTCTTTTTTTTAAACAAGGAAAATTGTAAATAATTAGTTATTAAAGGATACCCAAAGTAGATATCTGTAAAACTTTTAAAAGAAACCTGTACAGATTGAATACCTGCGTTTACAAATTTCTACTTGTACTACTAGTACTTGAACACTATGAAGTTAATATAGTAGACAATTTATATAATTATTAATTTAAATGTAAGTTATATTATATCATTAACAGGAAATAGAGTCTTCATAATTAAAAACAATACGCAATTTTTTCGCAAGAGAATCAAGAATATCCATATAAACGCGTAACAGAAAACACAATAGTGCGACCTGCATCTCCTCCCTATAGTAATGAAGTCTTACATAGATACGAAAATCATTATGATGAATGAATTGTATTGCCCAATAATCCGTTACAAAATTCACAGACGTTAATCGGCTAACTGGGAGCGAATTTATTATAATTGGAGGGTATCGAACTATAGACAAGAAAAGGAATTGGCTACAGTCTATAGACATTTTCTCATGAACTGGGTCAATGCATTAAATAACATGGCATTGTATTTTTAAGCCGCAAAGCGGATAGGATTTTTTTGGGTGATTATGTTTAATAAGTCAAATTCTAGATGCCAATGACTAGATAAATTTTGTTTTTTCTTTATGTGAAATAATACCAAAAATGTCTATTATTTTGAACTAAATAAATTTGATTGTGTTCTAATAAACCACGACTGTACTATATGTATGTATTTTGGTGTGGTTGGTATTTTCAACAAACTGAAACTGACATTAATAGTAATTACCCACTTTAACCATGACAATCTAGTTGTCATGGTGTGTAAACACTACCAAATTACTGTACTGCGATTGTAAATATTTCGTAATGCACTAATTCTAGCTTAAGTCTATACCACTACATTACAATATGCGTAAGTATGTTTAATACATTTTCTTGTGCAAAAGAGGAGAGTGCTTAGCATACAGTAGTGTGAACAAGTAAGTCAAGACGTGAACAAAAATAAATTTTTTGAAAAATAAATCTATTATAATTCTGTATTACGCACTCTGTTAATGAAATTTAAGAAGAAATAATGCTTAACCACAGAAGTAAGTAGAAAAGTTTACCATGCGCAAGAAGTTATTCATAGTTGGTTGTTGGAGAAGAATGATGATAAAATTACGGTTTTCTTGGATTTAAACCACGTCTTAAATTTCTGAGAAATATTAGTCTCTGTAGGATTTGAAGTCACGACCTTTTCATTGACGGTGGAACATGCTGATCACTGCACCACAGGACTGAATATGTTACAATCTCTGTTGATACATCGCATTATCTCAATAGACATAATATTACTAAAGGCAAGTTCTTATTAGTTTAATTAATATTAATACTCTCGTTTCCGTTAGCAATGAGAAATTTAAAACGTTGGTAATATGCAAGAAAAACCGTAATTTTATCGTTACTAAGGCCAACAAGAGTTTCATGTTGATATTAATATTAATTCAAGAATAATAATGTTAGAAAATACGATAACACTGATTACGGTGCAGCACGCATACAGTCGATAGTAGGATGCAGTGGACACATTCTATTGAAATCCTGGAATTGTATAACAGTTGCTGGTATTAGTTCACATTTAAAAATTAACAGCCGTTTGTAGATTGGTACTTGTAGACTCCACCCACGTATCAATGCCTGCAGGACATTTACTCGTAGTTGGATATCTCGCAAAATGATAATCTGAAGTATAGAATGCGTATCATAAAAGTGTATCCCTTTAGAGGAGTGGACCATCAACTAGATCATCATATTATCACATCAGTCATTAATATCAACAACAACATCGGTCACATATGCGATTCTTTAACAAAACAAAGTAGATAAGATTGACACGAAACATAAATAAATTCTTCCGCAACAGAAATTGAGCAACTCTACTCTACTCTAAACATATTTCTCAATTTTTTCTAGCAATAAATGGATACACAAAGTCTTAGATATTTAAATAATTAAATATTAGATAATTAAGTAAGTTTAAGTAAGTGAAAAGCAGTAGTACTTACTAGTTTATGCACCTTACTCTATTCAAAAAGAACATTTTAAGACGATAACATTTTTACAAATATATTTGAAATGAAAATTGTATTGCTAACAAAATGAAAATTGTTTTCAAAACTATTTATACGGAAACATTATTAGGAAAATTCCACCCACGACTAGAAAAAAATAGATTACTATAAGCTTCAGAGGAAAATATATTTTTTAATTTCAAAATTCTCACCACGATCTACACTTATTACAAACTAGAGATACGTGAGGCAACATTAATCTGAAGCAATATAGAACTGGGAATAGATGCATTGAAACTATAACCTTTGTTCTTTCACCCGTAATATATTTCACTTCCTTATTGATACGCAAGATGCTATTGATTACGTCACGACAACATCAACATAAAAGTTGAGAGTGGTATTCTATCGAGTTATGAAGGTAAAATTTATTATTATGGTTATCTATTTCTTGCTGTTAACTATTATTTGTACTAGTGGATGGACTCCATTACAAAGAGAAAGGAAGGTGGATTAGTTTTAGTTGCATCATGACCAAAATAGCATTACTCGCAAGCAGAATAAACACTCATTTTATATTAGAAAATCAAAAGTATATTAAATATTATACCCGACCGTTTTTGTTTCTATCTACCATCTTTTATTTTTTAATGTGTATCTATATTTTAGGTACATTTAAATATGTGTTATAATTTAATTAATAATATATACATATGAATTTTATGTATAGAATCTTACAGCTTGTAATAACAAGTTTTACTGCCCGATACATTTAAATCCACTTATAGGACAAATATATAAATAGAAATGACGATTGCAAGGACTGTGCGGATGTACAATTCACAGGTATAGCAGTAAACTCCACTCACACAAATTTATTAATTATGCAGAACGCAGCGTTTCGAGAGCACGTGGGCTCTCATTGTCAACCGTCTTACCGACTGAAAGTAAAACTGTATCACACATGCAAATTATTTTCTACGCAGGCTCTAAAATTTCTAAAACATATGACTATTTACAATCTACTCGGTGGTCTAATGCCTTTTTCTGGAAAGGATGGACCGAAAGCGAACCGTATCTTTAACAGGGCGTATGGTAATAAATCCATCAAATTCGAGTGTGCAATTGGGGGTGGTTCTCTTTTCAATAAGTTTCCGTTCTTTTTCATACATATATCCTATATACATATATCATGAAATATGTATGAAAAAGAACGGAAACTTATTGAACAGAGAACCATCCCCAATTGCACACTCGAGTTTCATGGATTTATTACCATAGGCCCTGTTGGAGATACGGTTCGCTTTCGGTCCATCCTTTCCCGAAAAGGGCATTAGAACACCGAGTAGATTGTAAATAGTCATATGTTTTAGAAATTTTAGAGCCTGCGTAGAAAATAATTTGCATGTGTGATACAATGACAGAACATGATCGATACGTCTGGGTCGATAAATTCCGCTTAGTCGAAACCAAAGGAATTTAACGAATCTGCGCTGTACTATTTCTAATAGATGGTTGTGAGACTTACAGTAAGAGAACCAGACTACAGACGCATATTCCAAGCGGTATATGATGAGGGCATAGTATATAGTTTTCATTGCACTGTCACTGGAAAATTGTCTCCAGTTACGTAAAAGGAAGCCCAAAAATCTTCGAGCAGTGCGTGATATGTTAGAAATATGTTGCGCAAAGGTAAATTGCGTTCAAAAAAAAATCCTTAACCAGTTCAGCACGTGCAACAATCACTTAATCAAGCCCGTAGTGGAAGGTAATGGTCGTATATCGGCGAGTGAAGGAAATCACCTTACACTTGTTGATATTAAGAGTTAGACTATTTAATGTGCACCATTTAGATAGGTTTATAATATTGACCCGTAACAAGTTAGAATCCTCAAGATTAGATACTTCACGGAACAATTTCAAATCATCAGCGAACAATAAAGCATGTGATAAAGTAGGTAATTCGTTATCGTTGCAATGAACAAACGTCCTATTCCTGCATATTTATACCTGTGCTACTAGATCACCTAAATACATTATGATTAGTTTCGCGTGTACCTAAATGTAGCCAATAATTACCTAGTGCGTTTACACATATACGGCAGTGCCCATACCCATTGACAATTTCCTAATAAGTATTGATGTCCTTTAAACATCAGCATTGTAAGTAAAGTATACAGGAAATTGCTTTTTAGAAACCCACCGATAAGTTAGGCACTAATAATTGATCTACTTTTAAATTTAGCGCTGTTACCTTCATTGGTGACTATAATTTCGCATTCAACATGAAAATGTGCAGTTTCCTAATTCATCTAACCTTTATTCGCGTATATATGTTCTAGCATGCGTGTGTTATTAAGTATTTTACAGTTCTTTTTTATAACCAAATACGTCAAGCATAGAGAACGTATTGCTACAATACAGATTCGTTTTATAGCTTGCACTTAGTTTCAGACGTGGGCTGTGTAACGCACGATAATTAATGAAGGTAATTCATTTTCCGGATCATTTGCGCCATGGAAGCCTTAACTGTGTAATCCAAATCGATTAATATACTTCAAGTACAGCTAAATTACAACGAAAATACAGATCGTAAAATCGAAGGAATGAAAATATTAACATACTTGACATGGTTAAACAGTAAAAATTAAATTCTGCAGGTAGCAACACTGGCATTGAATGAATGCTTCAGGAATTTCTACATCCTTTGAATATTTTAAATATAAAATATTTTAAATGTGTCTTTCAGGAATTTATATTGTTTATATAGAGTCCTTCAGACTTTTCAATTGCATATAATTTTATACAAACCAAATTTTGATCGGTATTGTAGAGGATAAGTGTGCTATCCTGATATTGATAATGTTTAACTATTAAGACTCACGGTACCATCTAGGGAATTTAATTTAATTTGTACTAAGTACAATCACCGCACTGCTGCTTTTCCTTAAATATTCCTGTACATTTGACAAAATGACCAAACGCAATATTGACAAAACGAAGCGCAACAGTTCTAAAAAAATCCATAGCACTCTTGTTATCTGGGCTAACGTAATTTTCGACGTAATTTCCCTACTTAAATGTGGTAACGGTATCCAGTATAAGTATTAAGTACATACACTAAATTCAGTGTTTAAAGCGCTTAGTTGCAGTTAGGTTGGGGTTTGTGCGATTATGTGGGTGTCGTGCTAAATATGGTAAAAGGCAATTTGTGAAAAGCAGAGCGAAAAAAAGGGAAGTTTTGTCTATTTGACTTGTAAGTAAACGTATTAAATATGTTATATAATAGTTCCACAACTAGTTGATTCCTGGGGTTCGTAAACATCAGAGCTAGTCTGTTAAATGGTGACATAACAATTTTCTGTGACGAATCAAAATTTAATTTGTGCAGACCGGACGGTATTCAGTTTGTACGTCATCGTAGAGAAAAAGGATTTTCGGTTGATTGCTTGAAAAAAACTCTCACGCTTTGAGTAATCGTGATGTTTTTGGAACACCACTGTGGACAAACCTGCGAAAAGTCGGGACTACATATTTAATGCCGACTATATCGTCGAACTTATATTGTAAGTGAAATCGTTATTTTGCAATTACTGCACTCAATTAAAGTATTTTACGTCATTAACACCCAGTTTATCATCGTAGATTAAATACCATTTAGAAAAGGTGACGCACTACACCCTTGCGCTTACCTGGAAACAGTCCCGATGTCAACCACATCGAGAACTACCGATACATTCAAAAGCAGTTGCTAGAAACTAACTCCACAGATAAGATAGCGAATACTAGAATCAATTCAAAATTTATTGACTGAAGACATTTTAGTAGGACATATCAGATGAGAAACATTAGATGTGTCATTCACATACATGAAAGTAAACTTCACTCTACACAAATTAATAATTATTCGGAACACAGCGTTTCAGGAGCACGTGAACTCCCATTATCAACCGTGTTACCGACTGATTGTAGAAATGTATATGTTAGCACATGCAATATGTACATTGTATATTATATAATCAAATAGTCCTTGCAATTGTTGTGATTGGATGTGTCTACTACATAATGAAATTACCTCAATTAGAGAGCCATAACTTATTGATATCAAGCGGTGAAATCATTGAAAATGTGGTATGGTTAATATATGTATATATAGGTAATAATTTATGCTGGTAGTAAATAAGCAAGTTGTTTAGGGACGATACTATGTAAAGATACAAAACAAAACGATACTACTGAATTAGGCACAAATAAAGTAAAATATTCAACAAAAGCAAGTGCATCATATACCTGAGAAGTATAAAAAAGCTACTGGTGTAGGTAAAGCTTTCTAGAATTCGTAATAATTTCCGTTTGTAACATTGACAGTAGCATGAAATTTAGCAAAAAGAGAAGTATACAACATAAAAAATATTTTACTTGTTTCGTGTAAATGTAATTGTCGCAAAAATTGTTTTTATTGTAGAACATGTGGAAAATACAAAATTAAAAAGAAACTGCCGCCCTTTGAAATATATCGACAAACACATAAACTTCAAGAATAGAGTAGTCTGTAGGCTTTCACAGACATCGTTGCTGGCTACTGTTTGGTTTTCGGGTTCTTTCCCGTACAGAAATTTTACGTCTGCAGAAGACCACGACAAAATTATTGAAACGTCAGATATTCCTTTAACTTAATGTACGACAGAGAAAAAGCACGTATTGCAAAGCTATATAACGTGTTGTCACTAGACACCCCTCAGAATAAAATGAAACTGCAATGAAAGTTCACGAATGTGTAAGGCTAAGACAAGAGATGCAATTGATTTAAAAAGAAGTACTTAGATAAGAATATAAATGTCTGGGTATGAGTATAAATTAGATCGAAGTAGTCAAAGAGTAGAAGATAATACCAGTTAGTTTGGAAATTAAACACCGACGTAATTTAAACTTAATTAATAGTCTGATTACGCACCCAAACTTAAATGTCAATGTAATTGAAAAATTCATGCAGGAGTAACAATTTGATATTAATTTTAAATAGTTGTTATTATTAAAATATTGTGCAAAAAATGTTGGTTGACTATAAATATGTTGACCAATAGTAGGTTTTGCCTGACTTTTGGAGTATACGTACATAAATGTCTTAAAGCTGTGCAGTTTAAAGGGCGTTACATTTAGTTCGTCCGCAAAAAAATACCGTTTCTCTGCTATTAAAGCGATAGTAATATTAATTGATATGTTCTCTCTCCTCGTTTTAACTCCACGCTCTACCATAACGTATTCATTCGTTATTTACTTAATTAGGGCAGCTTTTTTTCTAGCGCGGTGTTTCCCAACGCTTCGAGTCAATTTGCGGAATCGAAAAATTCGTAATTTAATGACTTAGTTTCATTAAGCTCTAATAAACATGTCGACTACTGAATCGGTAGATATATTGCTACGGTCTACATCGGAACATGAAGTAAAAGTGGGCGACACTCATTCACTTAGACGATAACTTTTTATGTTTTACTAAATGAACTCTCATATAACACACATAGACTTCAATTAGTAGCAGCAATAAATCATATTAATACGGTGTTGCGTTAGCGGGACATGTTACACGGTATAGGAATGAAATAAAGGGTGAGCTATTACGATCAGTGTCTAGTTTATTTCTAAGCATAATGCTCGCAGTGCGAATATTGGAATGTAATAGGAAGTAATATACTTTTATTGCGAAAATATGGAATTTACGGCATGAAAAAGGAGAAACTAAGTGTAATATGATACTTTATACAACTATTGAGCTTAATGATGTTATTTCAAACTCAGTCAGTAAGTAGATATTTCAAATAAAAATATAGCACATGGATAGTGAAAGATATTATGTAATTCAATAATAATTCATTTATATAATATGGTCAAAAGGACTTAGAGTTTTTTATTAAAGACTGCTGTACAAAACATTGAATATATTGAAACAGACATACTGACAGAACAGACTTTTTGTCGATTGTCTTTATTAGAAATATTCGTAAGACAAGCGAACGTACATCCATTGTATGTTATACATTGCAGTCGATTATTTCATATAGCAGATTCGTGAAAAGAAAAAATTGAAAATTTTGAAAACTGGATGTTGCAATAATCTTTGAGATTTTGCTACGCAAGTTATAAAAGTGAAGAAGGCAAATGTACCATCAAAATTCAATTCATAAATAAATAAAAATATCTAGTATCAGAATTCCCAAAAGCAGTAGAATTTTCTTAAAGACGCTGTTAAATACAGCTTTCCTCATGCTATTGGTGAAATCATTCATGGGAAAGACAATGTGAAGAGACATTAACCGCTAAGACACGGACATGTAAGCAGAAACATGAGGAAAGCTGTACTTAATAGCATCTTTATCTTTGGTGTTATTTTCTAGGCATTCCTTTAGATATGTTTTAGAATTTTCTTAATTAAAATTGTTCCGGGTTAAATATTTTCCATGTAATCGATAACATTTGCTCAAATTTCTTTTGTAATATTAATAGGAACCCATAAGTTGACATTCAATCAAAAATCAAACGTAATTTGAAAAAAAACATTTTCTACATTCAACAAAACAGGTATCGTAGTAAGCTCTACACAACATAAATTAATAATTTATTTAGAACGCATCAAATATGAGCATTCGCTACCTACACGCAGAGAAACGTTTACTTGTATCAAGACTGTCCGCCTTCATTCAAGAAAATAATTGTTTCAGTTATCCATAATAGAATTACTGTTTCAAATCAATAGAAATATTTTCTCAGTATTTTCTTCTCCGCTAAGGAGAATTATATATTTGTAATGAAACAATAGTATTTCTTTGCTTAAGAAATTCGTTAACTTGATTCAAGAAAATCTTTCAGAAAATTTGAAAATATTTATTAATTAGAGAAGTTGTTTTTAATAAAAGAAAATTGAAAAAGGGGGAGGCGTGAAAAAGAAAGAACGGTGAAAAGAGTAAGAGAAGAAAAGAGACACAGGGGAAGGGGGAGAAAGACAAAAAAAGAAAAAAGGGAACAACCGAGGAAGGCGGGATCTCGATGTTTTGCCTCCGTCGTAGGAGGCTTCTTCAGGAGAAACAGAGGAAATCAAAGTGGCACGGTAATGCGACGTCTTAACCGCGCTAGAGGCGAAAACCTTCTGGGTTAGTGGCGAAAACCCAGAAGGTTTTCGCTTCTAGAGCGGTTAACACGTCGAGTCACCGTAACATTCCGCCAAAGTGGTTTTCCCTCTAGCGTGGTTTGCACGTCGAGGTACCGTACCACTTTGGTTTCTCCTGTATCTCCTGAAGAAGCCTTCTACGACGGAGGCGAAACGCCGAGATTCCACCTTTCTCTTTTGTTCTCTCTTTTCTTTTTCTTTCTTTCTTGAAGAAAAACTATTTCCTTGAATAAGGTCAGATTTTTGCGAGAAAATCTATTTTCTTGATGCAAGAAAACACTTCTCTGAGCCCTATATTTACAAAATAATTCCGTGAAAGTATTTCTCTATTTCTCTTTTTAAACATGAAACACTCTTCAACACTGAACAAAAAAAATTATTAACACTCTGTTGTTCTTAACAGAATCAAACACTGAAGATGATGCTCTTGGGGTTATAGTGTTATAGATTCGTAGTGTAATACTATTCGAATCACCAGTGAATTTTCGGAGTTGCTGATTGAGGAACGAGTAACTCACCATATGGAGTACTTCGAATTACAAACATGTGTTCAAATTTAGTCTACTCCGTACAAATACCGCAGACTTGCACACATAAGGTAAGTTATTTCTCTTACTTTTGTTGAGCTGGTTTATCCAATTTACTAGAGAATGTCAAAATCACAAGTAATGGATCACTACGGTGATATTACTATTAGACTAGTTAAAAGGTTTTCTTATACCACATCTAGAGGAACCATCGCCTATAATATTGAATAATTCGCGATATCACAGCGTTTGATTAACCTGTTTAACACTTTTTGAAGCAAGTTACAATTTGTCATATTTTGTAACCAATTTAAGTGCTTATATATATAAACAATAAATGATATATATATATATATATATATATATATATACATACAATAAAGAAAGGTATTTTCTTGTATTACTAAACTTGGTATCAGATAACAAATTTTAATATCAATCACTGTAGCAAAACATTTGCTTAGATACCTTCGGATCAAAAAATATATTATGTAATCTCTCTTGTTATGATACAAGATTGTTACTTTACGATTATTACGATCTAACAGCGATCATCTTCAATACTTTACCGTTTTATTCACTATCTCCACGTCTGTGAATGTCAGAAATACCTTGAAATATATTTCATTTATTGATGGTCTGTCTTACAATAAATTACCTCGGTAGTGCAGTGGTAAGAGAGCCTGCATCTGAATCACATTCAGACATCGAATTAAAGATCTTATCACCCGCCCAGATTTTCAATTTTCTTAAGACTTGTAAATACGTACTAAGAAACAAGCACAATAGCACAGTCGATTAAAAATAGCGTTAGTCTATCCCAGAGACAAGCTAACTGGCGCGCACGCATGAAGCTGCGTCACCGTTGAGAAAATTGACTTTTCGATAGCAATTAACACACAAGACACTCTTTATGTTAATATCTCCTATACGCAAGAAGAGCACTTTATTGCTATTCAAATTCAAAATATTAATCGTCACGTTGGCTTTTAATTGCCATAGCAACAATTGAAATATCATCGGCACATTGATAAATACTAGTATTTCTAAAATAAACAAGTGAAAATTGTTAACAAAAGTAGTAAACAAAAGAGGACTTGAGATTGGACCTTAAAGTACACTTCGGTTAACATGTGTTTCTTAGTACATATAAATCATAGCACTTAGGTCCCTAATAACGGTTTTAATACAAATTATCTGAAAACAATTTGACAAAAATGAATGAATAATATTTAACTCGTTTTTGCTTAAAGCATATAATTATAATTTTTCAAAAAGAGTATTGAAATTTATAAGATCGAAAGCCTTTGCAAAGAAATTCTTTAAATATTCTTGCCAATGGCAAGTTCAATTAACACTAACTGAAATTTAATGCGTAATTTAAGTATAATAACAGATAGAAAATGGCAGCCTTTTTATTCTAAGTGACGGGTAATTATCATAATGATCATAAGTTGCGATTGTAACTTCGTTCGAGATTAAGCTGTAATTCATGGCAGTGCAATTGGCCACAACTGCATTATAATTTTTACTCCACGCAGTTTTATTACTTCATATATTCGCTATTTCATTGAAAGATTTTGTTGGCGACATTCATTTAAACGGCGCTATCATGGTCATGTAAATGTAATACTATAGCAAGAAAATTATTTTGCAAATTATCACAAGTAAAAAGAAACTTATCGATGTAACCTTCGATTTTCTCGTGAATTTATGTCGAAACATTTTTTCCTTTTCTGGCATACCCTTCATATTACGCTCATAGAAATCGAATAGTCATGATTTTTTTTGCTATAATTATAGATCAGGCAAATGTAGACAGTAACAATAAATTCACCAATAACATTCGTGTAATAGAAAACCAGACGATTAGAATTTGTCTGCAATTCACTCACAATAATCTACGATTGATCGCCTAACGAAATATTGCTTAATATCGCGGCTAACCATGAATAAATATTTGATCTAGCCTTCATAAACAAATATGAGCCCTATTTGTTGCAACTAGCGCGTGGATAATCGACAGCTAACGTGTTATGCACATCAATGAGAGAAAGTTCAGTATTTAGTTGGAGTATGTTTTTCGAATGTATGCATACAAGACTAACTTCTAATTACGTGTATTATTTGCGACAATATACCATCGAGGCTATTTCAAAATTCAACATAGTTATTGTATATTCATACATCATTCATGATGCAAAAAGAATCTTTGGTAAATAGTAAACGACAGGTTTGCTTCGGATTTGCGTGTCTCGCAACTCATTATCCTTTCAACAACGATTAGTCAAAGACTTGTAACTTGTGATTAAAATTGAGAATGCTTACGCTTTTAGAGGTGTGATTTAGAAGAAAAAAAAGAACGTTATTGATTTTAATGCGACATAAGATTTAAGAGCGTTATGTGGCACTTAACGCGTTCTCTGCGACCTTTTAGGGGATGAGTTACTTTAAGAACGGTGGTGGTCTTTTTGGAAAATATTGTTGTTTTTGTCTTTAGACATGGCTAAGATTTTTTTGTTTAGCTCTCACAGCGTCGTATCAGAGTCACGCACGTTTGTGAATAATTTTTGGCATAAAAGTATAGAAAAGAAAGCAAACTCTTGTATACAGCAGAAAAATTCATTAACCACAAGCAGCACTTTTTAAACATTCGTCAACGTACAATCCAGATTCTCCAGGACATTTTTTACAGTGGTAAATTGTTTGCTTGCGAACTTTATGTTTAGAAAGTTGTATACTTAGTTCTCCATGCCATCTAAGAATTTTCGTATTACATGGGTAATGAAAAGACATTTGATCTCGACGAGCTACACTCTAAAAAAAGTTCTAGTAAAGTTACATGTAAAATCGATGGCAACTTTGTTACCAACTATTTATCATGTAAAAGTGCTCATCAAATTTACTATAATATTTAATGTATTTGGAATGTTCGTGGGTAAAAAATAATTCACATGTAATTTTCAGACGTAAATTTAATGTAACTTTCAGAAGGATCTAATTTTACTACTTAAATCTATACTGACAAATATAAACTCCTAAGAATACTTTTCGTTTATTTTATTAAATTCAAACTTAGTACAAACAGTTATAAATCTCAAAATAGAATAAATTTATTAATACGTATGCTGTAGTACGCTTTCCGAAACATAGATCTGGTCATGGATATCTAACTTTTTATGGTTATACATTATGTGGAATGTTATAGAAACCTACTTTTTCCATTTTTTCCATTTATGCCAGTAAGGATTTCATTAAATTTATTTTAGTGTTAACATGTTATAGTATATTTATTCACTGCAATAAAACTAAAACTTGTCCATGTAGGTACTCTATATCCCATTGAATATCTGATCATACTTTGTAAATAAACCAGTAAATTGTTGACACGGCTACCTATGTATGTATGTACCAGGTGCACCGGCAATATACATGTATAACACCACGACTAATAATCTATGCTACAGTTCCATTCTTTTTGTCGGCCCCGTAATTAATGACTGAACAAGTTAATGAATATCAGCACCAAATAAGAATACGGGCGAACCTTACTTTTCGTTCTATGTGAGTAGGCACATTTCAAATCACCATAAGTTGTGATTGCATAATGTTTTGCATGTGAGTTAAACGCCGATTTATATCTGTTATCGCGAGCAAACAATCCGGAGACATTTACTTTAATAAAAACTCCGGCAAAATTGCCGTATATCTTACAAGTTTCCACATTTTACGTAATACGAATATGTATGTATATAAATCACCACCGTACGTATATACTACCACATAGTAGACTTACATATTCCGCTCCGAAAAAAGGTGTAAAAATATAAAAGGATAGCTGCTAACATAAAATATAACAAGAAGGTTAAAAATATATATGTGCGACATATTTTAGTAGCCAAATATAGTACCATTAAGAAGAATTACGCGCCCAATGGTTTAATAAAAAAAGAGAAACAAGCGTTGCCAATCTATAATTCTAGTCTTCAGTTATTAGTAAAAATGAAGTTAGTTACTAAATTAAATTGCAGAGTAAACTATTTAACTCACGCCAGCTACAGTAAAGTAAATATGTTCTCGATTGCTATAAATAATTGCTATTTATGTTTAATGTCTTTTTATGTGTGCGTTATAAGCTACTTTACCTTATCATATCCGCAGGAGCCTTAAGGTCTAGGAATAGAGTATGTAAAGTATTCAATGGCTTTGTTATTTCAACCCTTCACCGTAAAAAGTTAATTATTTTCTGAATGGCAAATGGTGACTCGAAAGCACACCGTACCTACTCGAAACCATTACATCAACAGACACTGATTTCGAACACGCGAATTACATGAAAGCAAAGAATGCAAAAATGTGAAAATCTGCAAGATGAAAAACAGATTGGATGCTTATCATTTGTTACATAATTTTCTTCGTAATGTTGAAGAAAGCATAGAAAAAGACAAAAGATTTACCAATTCACAACTTTCACTGTTTCGTGGAATTGTGTTTAAAAAGGGTAAAAGTATGTGCTCGTTGGATATCCAAAACTCTTACAAAACAGTATAAATTGAACAGTATAAATTGTTATTCAGATTCACTTGATCTTTTGATTCCGTAAAACGAAGATGATGTCTTCTTAATCCATAAAACATGTGGGATATGGTTTCCACAATTTAAAAGTGGCGATTGCGATGTGAACGATAGTGAGCGCTTTGGTAGACCACAAAAATGTGAGGACAAGCAGTTGCAGGAGTTATTCGATGATGACTCAACTCACACTCAACGACAATTAGCTGAAGCATTACATGTGCCACAAGTAACAATCGGCAGATGTTCACGAGCAATGGAGAAGATCAATAAACTCGGTAAATGGGTCCCGCACGATTTGAATGAACGCCAAATACAAAATCGCGTTCACCCATGTAGCTTTAACGTCACCAGAGGAAATCATTTTTGTATCGAATTGTGACGGGTGACGAAAAATAGATTTATTTTGAAAACCCGAAGCGGAAAATATCGTGTCTTTCACTTGGCGAAGCCGGTCCTTCAACACCAAGGCCAAACCAGGGCGGTATTAGGTATTATGAACTCTTGAATCCAAACCGGCGAAACCGTTAATATGCAGTGCTATTGCCAACAAATTAATTAATTATTTTAAACCACGAATAATCGAAATACGACCGGTATGGTCCAGAAGACATGGCATAATCATTTTGTTACGCGACAATGCACCGTCTCACATAACAAAATTCATTTGGATGGGACATCCTCCCGCACCCATCGTACTCCCCAGAACTGGCGTCATCTGAGTATCGCCTTTTCGTATCAATCACTTCAGCCAATTTGAGGAAGTTGTCGCAAAAGGCAAGCAGTTTCCTTGCATGGTATCCATAAATTACCTGAGGGATGAATGAAATGTGTAGAAACCGATGGCCAATACTTTGAATAAAAAAAAGAATTTCCCTGGAAAATTACGTGCTTCATTTTAGCAAAAAGCCGGAAAAAAACTTGCGTACACCTGGTATCACTTTACGCGTTGCTACGGCACACAGAAATTGTTGTGCTTTTGTCGTTAGTATCGTAGTGTGTTTACCAGGAGATCTGAAAGAGCGTTACGTGTAATATTCTCCCATATAATAACTAGGTATGAGGGCTAGGCTTCCCGTATACTCTAAGTTAAAATTGAAAATCCATGGTGTGCCAGCAAAGAACTAAGCTAAACCTTCATAATCCTCTCGTAAAGTCTGAGATAGATAAGTATTTTACTAGTAGATTTCATGCCACGAAAGGAGGCAGCGTTAATTCTTACTGAGAAATTCTTTGAAAACTGCATCGTGCCCCGATCTTGCTTCTAACAGCGTTCACACCTTACTTCTTTCTTTTCTAGGATGTTTTACTTTTGTGTTATCATAAAAAGAAAACAATTTTCAATCATTTTTCTTTCTAGTTAAAATAAACTAATATTTTTTAGTAATATGTTCTAAATGCAAGAGGAAGCAAAAGACAAACCTTTTTGTATCCAACAATAGAATTTATTTATTTACTTTTATATATAATTAGTTATTATCGTTGGCGGATTCATGAACAAGACTGGTTGTAACGTAGATTTAATCTTAAAAACTCCTTTATTTTGCAGGTGTAAATGCATATTATGTATGCTTTGAACTGTGAAAAAAACCCAAAATGTAACTTCTTTATATTTCGCAAAGAACTAACGATGATTTTGCAGATTATTTGGAAGTATATGATGAATAGCATTTGAAATATACTTTTTTCAAAGACGTCGTTATAATAGAATTTATTGCGAAACAATTAAAAAGTTGCACTGGATAAAAATCGTTCTAAAGCTGAATGTAATAACTAGAGGAAGTATCACCCTAATAAGTCAATAGTGACCTTATCGCTATCCTTTGTGACAGTGGCAGGGACAACTAATTTAGAAAACATATGTTAATAAAAATTAATTACGTTAATATGTATAACAGCTTTCAATTCTGAACATACCATTAATCTAATTTGTTGTGCTTCTAATGTTGTATTAAAAACAATGTACAAAAACGTATGCGTAT
Source organism: Trypoxylus dichotomus (assembly GCA_023509865.1). Classification (NCBI taxonomy): domain Eukaryota; kingdom Metazoa; phylum Arthropoda; class Insecta; order Coleoptera; family Scarabaeidae; genus Trypoxylus; species Trypoxylus dichotomus. The sequence goes on along the minus strand of CM042074.1, from coordinate 35,828,217 downwards.
TAAATTGGAACACTTGCAATTGTTCCGGTTAAGAGACCTGTAAATGTTATTACACTTTCTTACATTAATCTTCATTTGACGTACTTTAGAGATAGTTTTGTAAATGATAGAATTTGTAAACACAGATTGTCAATGTACTCATTTTTAACAACAATAATAATTGAGATCGTAGATTGTGCTAGTATATATCTGATTGCGACGTCTTATAGCAATATGTCGCTTACGTAAATCTTTTAAAGCTTCCAATGAAATTACACGAATACAACTGTATATAATTTCGTGTTATTTATTGTCCTATAATATACCAATACATTCAGAATAAGGATTTTATAAATCACAAAAATTCGATGCACATAGCTGAAACGCAGCAAAAAAACCCTACTTAATAACAAAATGTTTAAATTACTCGAAAAATACATTAACAACTATTATCTTTAAAACATTTGTCGATCGAACATAAAGGATTTAATGTACAGTATATTTCAGTTAAGATTGTATAATCACACTTATTTTATATAGCACTGAGGGAAGAGTATAGGTTTAGAAATGAACCGGACTCTAACACTCTTGTATCTTTCTTCATGTTTTGTTTTTTCGATTCGAATCAAAATTTCAATATATTATGGATTATTTATCGCTAGAAAACATTTACGACTTACAATAATAATAGCATAATTGGAAACAATAAAAAGAAATCATATTAAACATTTTCCATTGGGAATATGGAAATTTTATTTAAAGAGTTCTGTTTGAAAGTATTTTAAATATGCTGATGCATTTAGAAAAGTCTATTTATGAGACAGTTGTCGATTAAATTAGTTGTCTGTTTGTTACAATGCTTCAAAAAATGGATGTAGTAATATTAGTGACTGCAAAGCTGGTACAGAATTTATTGTTTTAGTGTTTTTTTTACACAGGAGTAAGTGATGGAGAAAGACGACTAAAATATTGCATTTAGTGGCAGAAAGAGTTTTTGATCAAGGCAGCTTATGAAAACAAAGTAAGCTAACGGGTTGCTCACAAAATAACCCAATATGGTTGACTGAAAACCCTAACTGGATTACAAACAGCCGACAAGCGTCTCTAGAGGTAAATGTTCGATGCGATACTTTGTACACGCGTGTAATTAGGCCGTATTTCCTTGAGGATGATTTAAATGCAGGACATTCGTGTAACGAATTTTCAAACGAAATTGAAAACTTGTAATTCGGATAACTAATGATGGCCTAATCTACAATGCAACTACAGTACGGAATTGGTCGCATAATAATTTTGAGGTGATATGAAAAAACGGTCCTGTAACTAATTACCGAAGTTAAGCCCTCTCATATCCTTATATTACTTTCTATGAAGGTTTTAAAAGAAATGTGGCTCCAAAGTGCTGTCTCAAAATAAGAAAAAGCAGGACAAGATAAGGTTTCGCTAGGATTGTTTTCAATTCTCCAACATTATTTAACCTTGAAAAAATTTTAGATTGATTTTTTTAGACAATGCTGAAGAGCTTTCTGGTTAGCAAAACCTTTTTAATAAGACTGCTCAATGTAGGTCTTATTTTCTTTTATTTTATAATTATAGTACTATACATGGATTTCTGCTTAATAGTTGTTCGAACATATATAGGCTATAATATGTCCCATTTTTAAGAAAATGTTGTTCAAATTGGAACAGCAACTATAGAATAAGAGTGTCCCGTAAAATATACTCCAAATGATCAGCTTCAATCAATTTTATATTATTAATATAGAAGGAATCGGAACAGGTACTAGTAAGCGTATTTACCGCGGAATTCAAAACTAGCACATTTCAATCAGCAACTTAGGCTTTGAACATATTTATCAAAAAGAATTTTAGAAGGGATATAATTATAGAGGTAAACACATACAATTACGTCGAATTAAAAATTCTTGAAACCTACACGTATCAGCATTCAATTCTCTCCACTACATTATCCAATAGTGGATGTCAAACCATTAAGGGGTCGAGAAAAATGGGACGGTTGATAAACCTATTCCAAAACCAGCGTATGTATGTACATATACTAATGTGGTCTAAAGGAAGTCACCTAAGAAATGAGATTTAAAGATAGAGGATAAAAGCCAAAAGGCGTCATACTAGAAAGCCATACTTGAACCAAGCTAATAGAGCAAATTCCTCTATTAGCTTGGCTACATCAAAAGCAACAGAGAAAGCTGTTTTGAATAAAGATAATTTTGGAAAACTGGCCTAAATATTATATTAAACATATGCAACTCTAAAATTTCACGTATATAAACTAGGAAGAGCTGAATAGCTATGTCAATAGGATACTATTAACAGTTGCTGAACTGAAGGACTATGGATCTTAACAACTTACACCTGCTTAAATAGAGCGCCGTTACGATAGACTTTTTTAAGCTCCACCGACCACACATACGGGTGCTGTGGCTTGTATCAACAATCATGGAAATAATAACTAATAGTTCTTCTTTTTTACATTTCATATTTTATTCACATTACACTAATTAACTTTTCAGTGTTTCTTGTTGCGTACTTGCTTTATTGGCATTAAAATATTTTTCTTCCAACATATTCTAAAATTGATAACATTTGTAGAAATCGTTAATATTATGTTACATAACTCTTAAGTCAACGCTACATGCATATCATTCAGTTATGAAAAGTACTTTAACAACTGTCTGTCGATTTTGATATGGCAATGGATAATTAAATTGAAATGGGTTATATGCATTGATATAAAACTGACCTAAAATATATAATTATACGTATCAATTAGAATCAATTTACCTGCGTACCAGTTCAATAGTACCGATAAAAGTAATTATAGGTTTGCGAAGTATGATTTGAATGCTAGTGTTCGAAATCTTCGTTACCAAACCCGAGATGGTGCGCTGTTGATAATATACATCTGTTTCGGGCACTACCACAAGAGATATTAACGACACGAGTCAAAAGTAAGTACAAAATATCACAAATTAATCAGATATATGTGTTTTAATAAAATTGTTGATTGAACAGCAATTTATGTTTAATAGATAATGCATTACATATTTTTGACTGATTCTTATTTTATTTTATATTACCAACCAATTTACTATATACGTTACATCCCATGAAGTTTAGTAGATTTTTATAATTTTTGTTTTTGTATCCAATCGCTAAATTTTACTCAATACATCTAGAATTAATTTAAAATAAACGTTCTTTAGCGCAATATTGTTTAATCACTTTTTAATACTCTCTAACGTTGGAAGGTTGCGCACCTGGACGAATATTTTCATCATTATGACCCCACTAACTAAGTTAATAGTTAATGAAGACTGTCATCCTGATTCTCTATGTGTACTAGAATCCATAAGGGCTCTCTCAGATCAGAAAATCATGTTCACAATTTTTTGAGATACAAACAGGGTTATTTATACCGAATATTAGTTGAAGATTAATTCAAATAAGATATTGCAAAACTTTGCGATAACTAAGGTTATAAGGAATAATTTCTTTTATTACAGCATGAGAATGCCAGATAGCATTGCAACAATAAAGCGATGAAGACTTTGACGAGCCTGAAATTTACTGGTGCTCCGCGCTCTTCGTACAGTTCTGCTTTGGCACACTCAGATTTTTGGTTGTTCCCAAATTTGAAGAAGGTATTGAAAAGTCAAGATTTTTCATCAAACACTGAAGTTCGGACTGCTGTTCGCAATTAAATCGCCAGTGAACAAGATAGTTATTTTGTGGATGGAATGAAGAAATAGATTCAGTGGTTCGAGAAATGTCCTGCGTTAAATGGTGATTATGTGGAGAAGTGACTATGTACACTGGTAGTACAATAAGTTTACTTAATTTTGGGACTGGTTTTATTATTTGGTCTTTTCTTGTTCTGATTTTATAGAGTTGGCCACCTTATATATCAATCTGACCTTGTATATTACCCTAATGCTAAATTGTACAATGACTGCAATAACAAAAACGTAGTAACAATATTTGCAATACTACTACACAGTAATACATTTTTGTTTTGGTGAAGACTTTTTTTGGGTAAGCTTCCATTTGTAATGCAGTTCTATCCATATTTAATCTACATCTTGTATATTTCCGAGAATTTTGAAATCTAACGGTAGGAGTATAACATGAATCATTAAAATCGGAGCAACTAGAAAAGAATAGAACAAAAATCGGGTCTAAGCCAGAGAAAACGATACTCTTCAATTTCCTATGTATTTGACATATGTATAAGCTAAATAAGACATTTTGATTTGCATCGATGGTTATCACATTGGAGAATTAGCAAGCAATATTTTCTTGATAAATGTAATAAAATACGTCACATGTCAATATTCCTGAATAATTTATTGTTTTAGCTACATATCCGTTTCTAGTAGTATATGATTTAGTAGTATATACAAACGTCAATCCAATAAATTTATCAAATAAGTCATCGGCTATCGCAATTGAAAATACCAGATATATTTCGTTTAGAAATGTATTGAAAATCTAAACGAAAAATATTAACCTTTTTCAACCTAGTTATTCAATTACAAGCAGTGATGTATTAGTTTACTGAATTGAATGCAAACATAATTTGCATGCGAGACCAATTTTTCCAAGTAACACGCATTCATTTTCAGTGCACGCCAGGGGAAAGGTATGTACGTTTATGACAGATTATATCTTGAATAAGTGTTTGGTAATTAAACAAATATTTGATCGCAACAAGTTATGCAGCAAAAAAATAGAAATAGCAAATAGAAAATTAATTAAACGTTGACAATTAAGCTGTGTGGGACGAAATACATTCTGGTCGTAGTTACGATTCCGACAATATTAATTTTATTTATTTTCTGATTACTGTAAAAGTGAATGTAAATATTTAATAGCAAAAATAATGCACGCCAGGGCTGGACTCGGCCGCAAGCATGACCAATACGAAAATTAACCGAGTTCGTTGAACCAGTCTGTCTCCGTTTCCCTGCTATATATACATGTATGGTGTATTATGCGTTATAATGTATTTGTACTTAATTACATGGAAGAAAATTTAAACAGTTTATCTATATCTTATATGTATATATATATATACGAGGGCGACCTGACATGTTTCCGGAATCAGCAAGAGATGGCGCACGAGGGTTGAAGTGGATTCATTGGTCGGCAAGGGCAACCTTCTTTATGCCAACTGTTAAAAATTCAGACATCTACTGTCAATAGTTGTTGTTTAAGAGTTTGTTTTGTGTAGCAAGTCAGGCGATTTCGCAAAAATGGATAAAATCGAATTTCGTGCAGTAATAAAACACCTCTCGATGGCTGGGAAAACGGCCACAGAAATTCGAAATGGTTTGCTAGAGGTTCATGGCGGATGAACTTCATCATTTTCGACCATCATCTTCTGGGTGAGCGAGTTCAAACATGGCCGCACAAGTGACAGACCACGCAGTAGACACCCAGAAAGCACTGTCAACGATGAAATGGTGGACAAGATTCATGATGTCGTGTTAGTCGATCACCGATTGAAGCTGAAAGAGATAGCAGGGACTGCAGGCATCTAAGAAGAACGCGTTGGCCATATCCTATATTAAATTTTGGGTATGAAAAAGCTTTCGTCGCGATGGATACCGTGTTTGCTCACATCGGAAGAAAGAAATTTGCCTCAAATGAGGAGGTCATCGCCGCTACAGATGGCAGACCTCGAAACATCTAAGTACTTTCCCGACGATTTCAAGAGACTGGAGCACCGTTTGTAAAAGTATTGATCTTCGAGGAGACTACGCCGAAAAATAAAAATAAAATACCATTCCAATGCCATATTTTTCTTGTCGATTCCGGAAACATTTCAGGTCGCCTTCGTATATATATATATATATATATGTATATATGTACACTTCGTCTATTTTCAATTTTTACCTACAGTTAATTTGGAAATAAATTTAATGTATTGTAACGCAAATTATTTTATTTTAAGAAAATTAATTATCTTTAACAACTATTTAATGAAAAATATATTGATTTGAATATCTAACATATAACCTGAAATAGGTTACGAATTTTAAATAGCACATATGGACCAACATGTGAAGGATTAAAGTAGATTTGGGTCGAATTTCTGTTTTTAATGCATGACACTTAGTGTGTATATTTATATTTCAATTAAGATATCCACCTCTGTCTCCACGTTTTATGTAACAAACAACCATTCGTATTAAAAAAACAACATACATCGTTCCCCATATTTAATGATATTTTGAGGTATCAAGAGAAAAAATTTGAAATAATATTCATAATAATCAAGTAATCATTATATAAACACGTATTTATGAATTTATAATGTAAAAAACGTCATCTATTTCTTCTTCAGAAATTGAAGATTCGTTCGGGCAGACAATTATTATAGGCTCGATGTCCATCTCCACTACGTTTCTTTCTTGTTCATACCAATTTCTTATTAAATTGCTACGTTTACTATCATAACCCTCAGGTTAACTTTTAATGGTATCATCTTGCCAAAACCTAATCTTATTACCCTTAGAGTAAATCCACGTTCCATCCAAGAGTACCACTAGTTTCATAGAACTCAATATGAGGTCAGCCATATATATTTTTCAGAAAAAGACTTCGCAATAATGAGATATCATGTTTCACAGTTAATGCTCGCTTGCCGTCTTCTTTTCCAAATTTGAAGCCAGTTGCCTTCAACAATATACTCAATGATTGCTTACAGAGTTCAAAAATGGGTTTGGTTGTAAGTTTATCCTTAATTTTGCACTTTCAATTTTGTTGTCTCTCACAGATTACCTGTTTTGGGTTTAGTACAAAGTACATTAGATCTAAGAGATGACGGAACAGAAACTTGAAATTTTCTTTTCTTGACAGCACAAATAGTTTGTTGAGTTACACCAAGTGCATCGCTTACTTTCTACAATACACTCTTTGTAAATAAAATAGTGAATGTGTTACGATATCTACCTCATAAACAGCATTCAAAGGAAAAATTTGCAGCATCAGGTATGTTTCGACATTTGTCTCGGTGAAGTTGGTTCGGAAGTGGGAAAAATGTTGATATAACACGGCCGTAGTTAAAATAATCGTTAAAATTAGATAACGGATCTGTAGATGCACCACCCCAAATTTGTCATATTGTTATAAAATCGGAACCTTTATTTGACACTTTCGAACTTTTCTATAATGCGTTTGTTTTTGTCGTCTGGTATAGTGTGCAGCAAGGTACTCACTTAGCCTACTATTTGCACCGATTCTCCTAACGACAACCTCTGGTGATCAAGTACTCGATAATAGATCGTAACACGTTCCTGAAGAAGAGAGCCGCGATGCCACCGAAACGTCCACAAAGTCCTATCCAGGATACTCAATAAACTCGAAGAATTCGAGAAAAAGGAAACAACACCTACTGTACCCGCAAGAACCTCAAATACACCATATATACATATATGACAAATACTGGTCCGCGTGATCAGTCCTCGATAAATGTATTAAAGTACAACGCGGAATATATATTTGGTAGCATTGAAACGTCGAGTAGCCAATGGTCTATTTGCAAAACAAAGAACTTTGAATGCGGAGGAAATCGGAAAACCAGGATTTGTCATCATTTCCCCCCGAGGATATACGTTTAAATAGTATTCCCATCCTTCAACAGCTTTCGCCAATGTAGTGGGCAATTGACGATCATGAGTTATTATTACGCCTACGTTTGTACTGCGTTTCGTTCTTGGCATTCACCATAGAATGAGAAAAACCACCGAAAAGCTCAACCCTGAGAAATTATTTACCTACTTCATCTTGAATCCAGCTATCGATAAGTAAAATTGTAGGCTTATAAATTTACGGAACTTTTCGTGAACTTAGTGGTAGTATGATGTGTTCAATATTTGTCAGGATTTTTAAGTGAGCATCGTTCCACATCATTGACAGCAACCTAGGTATCTTCCCTAATATTTATAATATTCGAAACTAATGAACGAGAGCGCATCCTCGTGCTTCACTCCTCAGCTGCTTCTAATCGGTTGTTTGATTAATGTATTTGACATTTAGTTAACTGACATCTGTAGATCATACCTACATAATATCAAATTTGTATTTCAAAGTGTAGCCGTAGTAAAATACCCCCAGAAAAAGGGCATGACGCCAACTCAAATTCATGAAGACATTATGGCAACTATCAGTGAGTCTGCAGTTTCTTATGATACAATCAAACGTTGGTATCGAGATTGTAAATGCAGAAAAACATCCTATGAAAACCAACATGGTCCTCCCACAACGGTAACAACAGACAAAAACATTAAAAGGGTATACGATATCGTACTACAAGACCGACGAGTACGCATCAGATACATTATGGTCATATCATGTTGTATATAACATACTGAAGAATTAGGTATGAAACAGATGAATGTAAGATGAGTGCCCCGAATGTTAACCATTGATCAAAAAAGAAATCGGGTGTCGATCTGTTAACGTATTTTGGAAAGGTACAAAGCAAGCAAAGAGAACTTTCTTAGTTGGGTGTGTGATCATGGATGTGTCATGGATCCCGAGACCAAAGTGCAAAGTAGAGAGTGGAAACAACACAGTTCTTCTCCTTCACGCAAATTTAAGGTCGCGCCGTCTGCTGGAAAGGTTTTGCTATCTGTGTTCTTGGATGCTCAAGGAACCATCCGGCCTGACTATTTGCAAGAGGGAGAGACCATTTCAGGAGCCTACTACGTACAATTGATTTCTAAATGGCTAGACGTCATTAAAGAGAAACGCCGAGGAAAGTTAAGGAACGGCGTACTGTTCCATCAGGATAATGCTCACAGCCATACAATTGGTATTGGTATGATTGCTATATACCAAGCAGACTTTGAATTAGTGGAGCACCTGCCATATTCGCCAGATCTGGTCCTTAGTGATCACTGTCTGTTCCCCAAATTAAAAGAAGTCTTACGTGGAGCAAAACTTTCCAGTAATTATGAAGTGATGTAAGCTATAGAGAGGTAGTTTGCAGAGGTCAGACAAAAAAATGTGCAGGAGGCTGTTGGGATGTAGGGCATCGATGGACCAAGTGCATTAGTGCAGAGGGGACTATGTCGAAAAATAAAAAATATAATGCCACTGTAGTTTTACTGGAAGAGGGTCAGGGGTACAGCATAGGGATCCACTCTCGTATTTACCTAACTATATACAGTATTCTGAAGTATAAACGCTTGGTTTTTGTGCCGCATTCATGTCTTTTGTAAAACCTTGCTGGAAATGTTACTTTTGGACTTAAAGTAGTGCTTGAATATAATTCAGTTCAAATATAAAAATGTTTCAAGTTCTTTATTTATCTAAAAATATGCGCACACTTTTCTTGTATTTGCAGTAAATCTTGAACAGACTGTAATACGATAATGTGGTTTAAATTCAATTGTGAGGGAGTCCATCTTTAAATCAGAGTAGAGTATATTGTAATATGTAGTTATACATACATATATCTAGTCAATACATTAACACTAAAATTTGTTGGTTTATTGTAAAATATGTTTACCAAGCGTCATTAAATAAACCTGCAAACTTTTGTGATATCTGTGTTGTTCATTATTCGTGCTGTAGTAATTGTTACAAAGTCCTAGTAGTGTATTTTGGATTACAATGTTTTAGTTGCAGTTTAGAAGAAGGTACGTTCGTGATTCTCATTGAATTAGTATCATTGTAATACTAAATATACGGGGGCTACAGAAACCTTTATGTAATAAAACGGTAAAAAACTAGGCAAGAGTAATCAGTAAGCATAACAATCTATGGTGATTTCCTTAACTTAATATAACGTAAATTAACATTCAAGGGGAACAAGTATATTGCTGTAGTAAAATGTGTTTAGTTCGTAATTGTACAATATGCAAATCTTTATATATACTAGATTGGAAAATAGCGAATAACCAATTAATCAAATTTAACATTTTTCAAATTTGTTGTTGCGATAAGTGCCCTGCTGATGTTGGTTAGGGGTTTGGGTGGATTTTTAAAAGAAGTATTTTTAAAAAATACATGTTGAAATCCAATTTTTCTCACAATTTACATCTTTTACACAAACTTCCGCTGATTTCGTAAACAAATATTAATGCACTTACGATATAATATTAATATTGGGATGTAACCTCAACACCAATAAACAAATGCGGAAAATGTTCGTGAAATGCGTGTTTCTCAGAAATGTTTAAAACAAGTTCATACTGACTTATAGAAAAAATTATTTACTAAATAAACTAGAGGCTCACTTCTTTATGTTATTGTGTTTCTTCTAAGCCACCTTTAATTCTTTTAATAGAAGTTTTATGAGAAGCTTTTGGTTTACTACAATAATACTTCAAGGCTATTTCATAATGGTTAGAACAAAATCTTTGTATCCAGAAATGTTAATTAGAAAGAACACTTGTAAATTTGTAAACAGAAAGAAATTTTTCGTTGAAAATGAACCTCTAGGAAATCAATCGAAAGCTCAGTGTTTAAAATATTTACAGATAATTGAAAATTCGTATGTTTTTTATTTTTTATTTCATTTTAATGTACTTAGCGCAATGCGATTTGCAACATATTTTTAAACAGTCAGCTCGGCACTTATCGCCTAAATTTTATGATTCTAGTCCCGCAACAACGTTTCAAAAAACAATTATTTACTAGTTATATTAAAACGCAACTAGTTCATTAAAAAAGCTTTGTTACACTAATTGTAATGCTTTGCAATTGTTTTCTTCTAATTTCTTTTTGATCGTGTCAAATTAGCTTTCTCCAATAATAGATAATTCCATAAAATGTAGTTACCCTTCATTTACAATAATAAATCTTCTATAATACGGGAACATATACATATTTATTACAGCATCGCGATAAATGTAGTAAAGTACAACGCGGAATATATAGTGCATCACACCATCAAGGTGAGCGGCTACAGAAAAGCGCGTAAATAGTGGATTTATCTCGACTAGTGTTAAACGGTATTGGGACAACTACGCGACCTAGGATGCGAGCACGCGAGTGAATCTCTTCTTTTGAATGAATCGGCGGCGGAGATGTGGTTAGAAGAAGAGTAATGGCGCGTTGACCTGTGTCTATATGCACAGCTGATGAATCCTCACCTCTGAAAACGGTCACAAAACATACGCCGATAATAACTCGGAGCACCTGCCTCACTCTACGCCGGCTACAACGAGGAGTGAAAGTTCTTTCTTAGCTTTGGAGTGTCTGGCTGGCCGAGTTCGGTCAGTAGCACATATACTACCATTCAGACTGCGACAACAGGTGCGACAACGCAAAGAGCGGTTGACTTCGTAACTAAGCTTTACACGCAAACCCCTTTTTTGATATACTCTGATATATTTGATATTCAACCCGAACTAAATTAAAAGAGAGACTTTGCGAATAGTATTCAAAGAAAAATCAGGCATTTTTACACTATCTCTTCTCCGAAAAGACATAAACCCTTTTTTTCTTTTTTTTTGTGGTTCAAGTGCGTTCGAGTGAAGTGAGACAATTAGAACCATGAGAGGTGCCGGGTGGTACCTGCTCGTGGTGCTTGTCGTGGGTGCAAATTGTGCTCAAAAAGCATCTCCCCGATTGCCAAGGACTAGCGCGGGACAGTTAGCCGCCGCGGCTGCTGCCCAAAACAAAACCAGTTCACAATTACGAAATTCTGCCCATAATAAAACGGTTACCACCCCATCTAGCATCGGACCACCTCCTGGACGTGGTGCTAACAGTAGGAGCCGGTAAGGAAAAAGTTTAAATAGGCCATATTCAATTTGATTTAAAATGCTATCTTTTACAAATTGGCTTTATTTACTAATATACTACCAGTTGTACCGATGTCAACTAGGTATTTTATAAAAGCGGCTTTCTCATATTCCGATAAAAATGAAAAACACAAGATAACATCTCTTCCAGTGTGCACCGTTAAACTTCCTCGCAAACGTTCTAGTTCTCTTTCGTTTTGTATTTTTGTTAGATGTTTTCCAGTTTTAAACTACTGCTGGTTAAATAATGTTTGATAAAAAATATCGTGTACAAGAAAACACTTCTTTGAATTTCGGAAATAATAAGAGTCATATAAATTGAAAAGAAACAAAAATGTACTCATGAGATTTTTGTTCGCAAAAAAGAATGCATTGTGGAAGAACCGCTAAAACAATACAGTATTATTAAGTGTATGTTATTGTATATCACCATCATATACCATTACGGTTATTTATAGGTTAGTTCTTTACTTAAAACATGTACTTCGTAGTTTCAAAAATTGCTGTCAAAAGTTAGTGTGTATTTTATAAAGAAAAAGACAAATGTTATATAAATAACACTACCAGGGTTAGAGACATATTTTTAAAGATACTTATTCTTGTGAATTAATTATGATTAAAAATACAATTTGATAATAATGTGATTTATTATCTTTTCATATGAAAAATAAAAAATTAAAGGTTTGACATGAAATTAAAGATTCGTTGCTTTTGAATTTGCTCTCGAAACAACTTCATGTTTTATTCTTTCGAGGTCTAAAATTATTCGTAACGTTAAAAACAGGTTAAATAATTAGATTCAGGTATCACCGTAAACAAACGGTTTTCAAAAGTTAGAACCTGATATTTAATCGCGCGATTCTTATCTATGAAGCGATGAGAACAATGTTAGACCTTGAACGGATAGACACAAATAAATGAAACGAATAATTCTTCTTGTCACTAAACGGTGATCAAAAGAGCTATCAGAAATAAGAATAATAATTAATAACCAAGGACTAGCAGGTACGTATTTGTTAAATATATCCCCGCAAAACTTAACAATTATTGTAAAATTTCAATGATCCAAGATCTGTTAATTATCTATGCATGAACACGACTTAGATACACAGTTTGTGGTGGAATCTACAAATTCCAGTTTTAAATTTCTTTATCTTGTATATTACAAAATTGTGAGAAAAGAATGTTCAGTTGTAAGACTAACGTAATTACAATATCCCGTTTCCCTGTGTTTGTATGTAGAGGAAACATACTTCGTTACCTAATTTGCAAGTACTTTATTGAACAATTAGTCTCGCAACATAATTTATTTTATCGCTAAGTGTGGCACATTTTAAATGTTTACGATTTGTTGAAGTGAATTTCTCAGACACCACTTCACTTATCCTAATTTATGTGCGATACACATAAATGAAGATAGCTATCTACGTTTTGTTTTGATCCTTGACAAACAGCTATTAAAATTTTTATTGAACTTATTTTTAGTGTTGTGAAATAATTTTTACTTCTTGCAAAAGTGCGCTTGTATTTTCTATCTTCCATTTTTAATCAGAAAAATAGTTCAGGATCAGGTCTTCATCGACCCCGGAAAATGAACAGAAATAACATATATAATTATCTAATTAAAAAATGTATATATTTAATCGGGTTCTTCAGCAAGGTGCACATTAGTATTGGTAGAAATTGAACAGAACTTTAACCTAATTCTTATTGAAAAATTAACGCTAGGATACAGATATTTGCATAATCATGTGCTGCACTGAGGTGTAATTTATAACATGAATAAAATGTAAATTAGTTCATTACATTGCAGCTGATATACATATGTTTAGTTGTTTTGAGATAAATTTGAAAAAGAAACAAAATAAACCTACTTGTATTCTGCAATGTGCCCAAATACTAAAGTCAACTGTCTACTCCGTTTACAATATAGTGAAAATGCAAGATAAGAATGTCATAATTTTTTTTTTCTTCAGGCAATATGAAGCGTTGTATGTTGCGTGATACATTACTGGTGAAATATATATTCAAGCATGAGCGACTGTTGTCTTGCATTGCATACTAGTTGTACTCCATATTTTCCACAAAAGGAAGGAAGCTAGAGATAGTTTGAGTTCAGAACAATATACTTAAAGAAATAACAGGTTTCCTAAAAGTAAGTGTCATAAACGGCAAAGAATTTCTAGGTAGTAAAAGTTCGAGCGTTTGTATTTAACGGATGACAGTAGGGAAGTTTGTAAAAAATGAAACAAAAGACAGTTATGCAACCCATAGAAATTGTTAAAATCTGGCATAAAAACGACGAAGACTTCGCAGAAACTATTTAGAAAGATCGTACTCAATTTGAAAATCATGACCCACTAAGCTGCAGAGTGCCCTCGTGCTGAAAAATCAACCGAGAATTTGCATGTAGTTGAAGAAAATGTCGCTGGTGATCTAGGCATATTGCTACCAAGACGTTGTCAACTACTGAACATTACAAGAATCATCGAATTTTACATCTTGTTTCCCACCTCCACCAACGCAAAACTGACACAAGAATTGAATTGGCAGATCACTTACAACGTCGTGCATTCTTAATTTGGTTGGTAAAAATGCCAGCAGCCGACGATGATTTTTAATAAAAAAAAACTTTCACGAGCGTCTCAGAAAACCCAACAAAAATAGTGAAGCGGCCATTGTATCTCCAACAGGTGACAGTTCAGTGCGATTTCTTTACTTCGTAGATAATCAGGAAAGGGTTTCGGTTAATGATCTGGAGTTTCATGCGATGTCAGTCTACATTTTATGGCTTAAATTGAAAGCTATGGACTTGAAGGAGCGTTATTTCCAAAAGTACGGCGTTACGCCTAGTAAAACCATTGAGTTATTACGTAAAACTTTTCCAGGTCGCACTATTTAATTGAACGCTGTCGAAGATTTTTTGTGGAGAAATGCGCACGAGATAATCTGTACTAAAAGTCTCGTAACCATTCAGGAACATTCGAGCTGTTAGTCGTGATATTCAGTTAAAAAATTGCATAGAACTTACGAAAAATTTCGTCGAAGATATGATAATTTGCCAGGGGGGACATTTAAATGATATCATACTTAGCCTTTATTTTGCTATTGTGAATTTATCAGTACTCTTTCAAAATTACCTGTCTTTTTTCGAACCCTAATGTGACACCTGCGTTCGGGATACTATTTAGAAATAAACTTGAAGAAAAAGACGGTTTTTTTTATTAACCATTTATTTAAATAAAGGAACGTTGTTGTCTTGGTGTGAGTTCATATCAGAATGTTGGAAAAAAGAAAATGGATTAATCTCATACTATCTCAATTTTTATTAAAAAGTGGCTACCGGTTTCATGCAAATTCCCAAATCATCAGACCAAAACTAAAACGTGCAAGTGATAACGATAATTAAAAAATTATAATAAAAACTCGGAAAATCGTACACTTACCACTCTAGAAAAGGATTATAAAACCAAACCAGACAACGCCATTAACAGCATCACAGCAACAAACTTAACATTAAAACAGAAGTTGAAATTTGCATGAAACCGGTAGTCATTTTTTAATAAAAATGATTTTATTTCATATTGTGTGATATTGGTCCGATTATTTTTTCCTACATTCATTTATTTAAATTCTTGGAGATAGATTTCAAAGGTTTACTATCTTTGAGAAAAACGTTAATTTTTTTAATTTAAATTTATTGTGTATATATACTGTTGGTAAGTTTTGTTGAAATCATATGCCATAAATGGTTTATAAAGAAAATTCTCTTTTTCTTTATTGCAAAATTCATAAACGAAATGGAAAAATATATCTTTTACAGATAAATTTATTTTACTGCTAACACAATGTACGCATATATGCAGTCCGGCATATTATTAATCATATTGGAAATGGAGAGTTAATGTTAACTATACATAAATCTGAAAGCTTTACTGTCACGATTATCATATCTCACTGGCATTGGACGCATGTTTTGATAGCTATTATCTTCAGCAGTAAAACTGAACTTCGTCCGGATATCGAAACGTGCGTAAAGTGTTGCAATAATGCGATAGTGAAGTGTTTCGGTGATCCAACGCTGCGGTGTTCGAATATGTGTTTTAATACATAAATCTTATGCCGCTTACCACCATAAATAAACACTCGTTTTATCTTATTCGGAGACTCAACCACATACATCCAATCAATGTTAACATCTTTAGATTGAGAAATGCATATTAAAACAATTCTTAGAAACAAAAACAAGTAAAATGTATTAGATTGTAAACTTAATATAAAGAATAATAAGGAAAGCACATTTGGAATGATAATAGGATCGTTCGCTAGACGTAGATAATTCAGAAACTTTAGCGTATTTGGCTAGGTGTATCTAGTATTTCTTTTTAGATTTTGCTTGTATCTAAAGTATCACTTAGATTCTTCTTAATTCAATGATACTGTATAGCAAATATTTTACCCATATACCAAGAAAAGTAAGTCCTAAATAACATAAATTACACAACGGGATTATTGTGTAGCTGGTATTCTATAAATGGAAACCATTCCTTTGACTTGGATTAGGCAGAAATAAGGAGTTTTCTTTATTATAGTTGGGAAAATTCAATCAATTTTAACAGAGATATAAATAATCTAGTACTAGAGTGCGCAAAATAATTAGCGGTTATTTCATAAAAATGATGACAATCTATTGTATGTATCTGATTTCGTACACTTTTCAGTACTGGGAGAATATAAAATGTCACACTTTTAATGTATGAAATGTTTTACAGAAGTCATATAGTAATTTTTACAAGAAATGAAGCGTATACTTCTCACGAAGAGTGAGAAGACTTGGCATCTTAACAGCATGACCTAAAAAGTACTTAAAGTATTCAATAGTTCTTGAAGAGTCATATATTATTCCCTCCTGACAGCAATTTTTATTCCAAGAACGATTCTCACCTACCTATTGCATGCAGCAACGCAACCTCCTTTATCCCACTAGTTTACATGCGCGAAAACAATAGGTAGCAGAAACTCATCTGCATACTTTTATGCCATTTTCTTTAAAATCAAAGTAGGCCCATACCAGTACACCACAGCTCCCATATTGAGGCTTTTTCCGGACAAATTGTCGTTATTGCTTGTACGACTTCACGCTAAATCAAAATGCGTCTATTATCTGGTTGCAACTTAAATTTGGATTCGTCACTGAATAATACTTGCTCCATTCATTATGATCCTAACTAATATACTCATTACCACATATTCTACGAGCTCCCTTATGTCCGTAAGAGGAATACACATCAAAGGTTTTCGGACATACAAATCATACGAAAGATTTTTTTACTATTTGCATTAATACCAACTTTCCTAGCAGCAACAAACTCACTTCAGTGCTTGATTACTGGTATCGATTGTTTCCTGGTACTGTTAATTCTGGTTGAGCTTCTCCTTATCTTTGAAATATTTCGGGTTTCCAGAAAGCAGAAAGCTGAAAGTATACCTTGGCTCACTCGAAAGTCTTCAGCAATACTTTGTTGTGTTCTTCCACTTTCTAGTTGATTCATAGCTCCCTAAACCTTTATTTCTAACAAATTGTGATAGGCTTCCATTTCGGACGATACTTAAAGTCCCAAATCTTCCTCACTAATCTCAACTTTTAAATATTGAGCGTATTGAAGCACTTTATGCCCGCCAACGACTATTGCTTTAAAACACATCTGTGTATTTAGCTTCTTGCTTAAAATGTTTAGCTCTAGTTTATAAAAGTATTTGTTATATTAATTAGTATTACCTTCTATTATCAAGTATATGCAATATCCGTTAATTGTTTTGAGCAGCGCATTTATGCAACATTGCTAACGAAGTAGAATTCTTATGTTTCGGATAGGATATTTTTTTAGTCGTTAAACGTACATTATTTTTTTACTTCGACATTTTTCGACTCCTTTTTACAGCATTGTGTGTAACATAATTCGATTTTAATATGGATATTGTCTAGTGCGAAGTGAATCGGTTAATTGAAGCATTTTAATTTATACCACTGAAAATATGCAGTTTCTTATAAAAATATGTAAATAACGTTGGTACTTCGACAATATTCTTAATCTCTTTTTTGTGTACATATTATTGAAGTGAATAGCTACCTTTCTCACCAAATTGGAAATACTTTATACCTCCTTTGATAGTGTATTAATATTGCAATTACTGTAGTAAAATCTATAGAAGTAATGAATATCTTGTTTAATATGAAAAGGTACTATCAGCTGCACGAAATGAAAGTAAAAATAAAAAGTATAGCATGACTTTTAACCTCATTCCCAATAAAATTCTAACAAAAAATAGTAAAAGGTCTTATTCAAGGATGTACAACATTATCCGGTCTTATAGAATGATTATCTGCATAGGTTTAGAGTCGTACAATAGAAAGGCATGTGGCATCGATATTACTTTGTCAAATTTAACTGCATAAAAAGTTGTTCGTTTCACATATTTTAGAAACAATATTAACTTTTTTCAGTTGCTGTTTTACGATTACGTATGTTAAATACCACTTCAAAATATGCATTTAATATTGGATTTTTAGTTTGAATGAGATTTGTTGACAAAAATATACAAGCGCTTAATGAACGCCAGGACTATAAAAGTCGGTAGTAACAATGCTTGCGCTATAAGCTTTTAATATAAAGGTCAAAGACAATATTTTAACACTGAATTATTGAATATTAATATTCTCTAATACCTCGTAGCTGTTATTATGCAATTCTTGGCAAGATTTTTCCAATTTACAAGTGTAATTTTTTATATTATAGATTTATTAATAATTTACTCCGTTCCTAACTGTGTGGTATTTAGTTATTTGGTTATTTGAGTTGCAAAAAATGTTAGTACTAGTAGCTAAGTGGGTACATTACGTATATTAGTTCGAAATAAAAAGAAATATGCAAAATGGGTAACACTACAAAAAGTAAAAAGTCCTTGCGTGTAATTTTTAGGATGATATACGAGTACATTTTTCTTCTAGTTTACCGCAGAATTTAAAATACTCCTTAGTATACTATATCTACAGTACATTATATCTAAGCGATACTTTAGATTGAAGCAAAATCTAGACACTTGTAATGTGAAAAATCTCATAATCATGGTTTTGTTGAAATGTACAGAAATCAAAGATTGCTCAAGTAAAACAAAGGCATTGTCTGACTCATAAGCGACGAACTCGAAAAAACTAATTTTGTTGCCGGTGGATTTCCTATGTTCATATTGATCAACAAACTGGAAACAATACATGATTTATAAAAGATTCTAAATATCTAGATATGTGGCAGTTCAAACTGGAATTGACAAATATGAACCAAGTTACATGTGGGATACCGCACGAATCTATATTGGGTCCAATTTTAGTTGTGATTTATAGTAATAATATATGTTAAACGAGTTTAATGAATACAAAGATATTTTATATGCAGATGATACCACGATAGTAGCAACAAAATTAACGTCTCCATAGACTAAACGGCGTGCAGCGTGAATCATTTTTTGAAGCTGAAAATGATTTCAAAAGCATAAAATTAGCCCTGAGTCTCTAAAAAACGCACATTTTGACATCTTCCTTCAATTCTCGTGCTAACCTCGATAACAAACCTATAAACATAGGATTTAAAAGTATTGGTTGATCGACCTGAGCTTATGACGGCGTACTATCCTCATAGCGTGAAAATGGGGTAGTTCTAGACTAGTTGGTGGAAATTTGATATTGTAAGATATTGAGATAGGGGAAATGACTACATTTTTTGCAGCGCCTTGATACACTAGTATTTATTAGTCTCAGGTGGAGGGGTTCGTGTTACCTATATTAGATTTGATTGGATGGATGTATTATGTACACATATTCTGCAGCCATAGACGGCATATATTGCAATTTCCTAGGTTTTTTTAGTTCTAACCTCCGCATCGTAATTGACTCGGATTTATGTTCTGCATAATTCCACCTTTTCATTTTCCGTACTTCTTTATCTTATTTCAAAGACACTGCTAGATATCAACCTTTTCCACAACAGCATTTCCATCTAACTAGGAATACCAATTCATTCCAATACCATTTAATAAAATTTTGTCATTGCGTACGTGTTAGAAAGACCTAAATAAAAGAAAATTATTAATAGTTTTCTAAAACAGAATCCAACTTAGAATATCCAAGAATTTTTTTGATATTAGCGATTATATTAATTATACTACGAAGTACTTCTGTACTTAAAAAGTTCTACGTTTAAACATATTATATAAAATATATATATATACATATATATATATATATATATACAGTCACACCTCCACTACGACATTCTCTTTCCGGTCTAAACAAATAATTATCGGCGTGTAAATGGTTGCTATCACACTCACAGAAATTTGGACTTCTATTATTTTCAAAAAGGAAGGAAAATAAAAATATAAGAAAACTAAAACCCAGTATAATATGTGCTCGGTTAAAAGAACAAAAATGTGGGAACATAGTATTACAATAAAATTAAAATTTAGCTGTTTTCTCATTGAAACAACAACCTCTGACACCTAAAAACGCTCGTACGATACGTGACATTCTAGCATTTGATTTGATAATGTTTCGTGGTAATGTTTTCCAAATTCCTTTTATAGAATGTCTCATAGATTGGTTTTAAAGATTTTCATCGTAAGCCAGCTGTGTAAATTCTACTTCTTAAAGTCCGTGTTTGACAGTATTAAAACGTGACTATCACCTCCGAGAGTTAATTCAGCGGCTACTTCTGATCCCGTTAATCCTTCACTATGTTTTTAAGCAGTTCAACTCTCAAATCACCTGGTTTAAATGTGCTCCTTGATGATCCTGGATCTCCTGTCCTCCTCCTATGATCTTGTTTAATGTACCAGATGAAATAAAATTCGTCACGTAGAAGAATGTTTGAGGATCGGTTTTGTCACTTATTGGCTTTCTATATGACATTACAATTTCACTTATTGTAGGCTAAATTCGTGTAACCGCGTACTGATATTACACAAGAACACTGTTTAATTTGCAACGACTAAAACTGTAATACTCTAGAGCGCAATTGGAAAGATAAATTGTGAAGAAATACAGGAATTCGCATTTAATCGCTTCAATAGCCCTGCAGTAACATCTGCAACTGCCGTAATAAATCATGATTAACGTAACCAAAGGAAATCTCGATACCTTATGAGACTGGGTGGTCATAGATACAAATTCACTTTTGTTACCTTAAGAACACCTCAAGTATATTGTAACGTAATATAGTCCTTAGTTTATTTACATTCTTCTTTTAAAACACGAGAAAGATAGGTTGCACTCCCAATAGTCGCTTTTTGGGGTTATTACATGCTTGTCTTTTAACAATTTTCTACGCAAACGTACCATTTGATGATAAAGATACGTTGAAATTATAAATCGTTTCCTGCCGTATTCTATTTAGTATTGTCTTGCGTGAATGTATATTGGTTGCGTACTTCTGTATCGAGTTATACAATCTGGAAGTTATATTTAGAAATATCTATGCGTGTACGTTTTGAATCAATGTATTCGATATTGCAATATGATTGTCGTAGCTTAACAAATGTCTTTCGCAGTCATGATTACATCAATATTTGCCACTTGATTACAAACTTCTGGCAGGATTGATAGTTTGTGTAACGGAGAAGTTTAATAAACTCACGTATGAAAATGTAATGACATGTAATATGCGTAAGGAAGTTGCAAAGACATGTTGTTTTACATATCAAGTACATTTAATTTATTATTATCTTTAGTATTACGCAACACGTAGAACATGTCCATAAGTCGTACGTGGATAAATTGTACAATTAAGGCGCACAGTAGAACTACACGTGTTCAAAGGTGTGCTTGTCTATAAGCTCAATAAAACCGATGTTCTTTTTGTTTTATAATCCTATAATTGTAGCGGAAGATAAATAAATCGTGCGAGATCGTGCATTTCCTGATTAGATTGTATAATATGTAATTTCATTTGTTGGAGATCCAAAACAGAAAACTTACGTCGTTACACAGTTCATAGAATTTGTGAAAAGCCTCAAAGCTCGAAACAGTTTAGGGTAACTTCCACAATTTCCTTTGTTACGATAAAACGATAAGCTTTCTCATCTGAAAGTGTTTCTGTCTAATTCAGGACAATTTTCTGGATTTTATATGAAGAAGTAACAGCATCTTTGTAATTCATTTTCAATAACTTTCCAAGTTAAACATTTCCTAATTGAGTAGCTTCTATGTTTTCCCCTAATATTAAAATATCATCACTGTTAAAATATTTATTATATGAGTTTTTGCGTATCACGTCAAAGTTAGCTGTATCCCATACTACGCTCTTTGAAGTATCACTAATGCGGCTAAATTGTTACTTAGGAACTGATAATGTATAAACAAAGTATAAAATTTTAATAATTCATTTGTTTAAGTACAGTATTAGTCACTAGTATAGTACAAGTGTTTATTTCAATAATCATTAAAAAATTACAAGAGTACTTAGTAAAAATACAAATAACAATCAGGGTATATATTTTCTTTTGCTGCACTTTCTGCTGTGAGTTTTGTTTTGGCAGTCCCTTTGAATACTCCAACAGTAGTCGGTCATCATATGAGCATCCGATCTTCCTTGGTACCGAGTTTCCATGGTTTTTAAGTCTTGACAAAATCTCTCGCTTTGTTCATCGTTTACAGCACCTAAATTTTCGGGAAACCTATCAAGACATTATGAAAGAAGTGAAGCTTTATGCTAATTTTATAACCTAGGGGGTTAGATTTTTGTAGGATTGTTTCCACTAGTTCTTTGTAATTGTAGGTTTTCTTGTTTCCAATAAAATTGTTGGCGACGATAGGGAATGAAGTCCAAGCTTCTTTCTCAACTTTGTCCATAGAGTTGATGAAATTTGTATCTGTCATTAAGGTTCTAACTTGAGATCCAGCAAATGCCCCAGCATTAATTTTTTTGTAACATAGCCGTGGAAACATTTCACGTACATAATTTTAATAGTTCCCTTGCAAATCTACAGCTTTAATATATTGCTTGATAAGATAGAAAGGAAACGTGACGTGATAGAGAAAAATGGAAATAAGTGTCAGATCTTAGTCAGCAGAAAAGAAGTTATTTGACTAGTGTTATAATTTACATTTTTTCCGTAGTGGAGTTTACCTTATCTTGAAGACTTATGGATGAACAGTAATATACTTTTTAATGAGAACAATTTACCAGTATGTGTCAATCATAAACAACAATTAATAACAATTAACAAATAAATGTCAAATATTTCCAAAATGAGCGCCATCTATTCCAACCTAAGGAAACATGAAACGCATCTATCCATTTCTGTGCAGCTTATAAACCTTATTTTTAATTATTTAAGCGGTTTAGATGAGAACGCATTATGAAACGTAATATTCCTTAATATAAACTTCATGCAAAGTCAAAAGAAAACACCTAAAACTTACTTCAAAATCAATCAATTTGCGATAATCGCATTTCTACGAGAGCCAGCTGAAATGTTTCCGGAATCGACATGAAAAACACGGTATTGGTGTGGTTTTCTATTTTTATTTTTCGATGTAGTTTCCTCGAAGATCAATACACTTTTTCAAATGATGCTCCAGTCTCTTCAAGCCGTCGGAAAAGTAGGATGTTTCGAGGTTTGCAAACGAGGCTGTTTCTCCTTCAATACTGCATCGGACCGGGTCAATAAAACGCTGTAATATTGCCCCGTGATTGTCCTTTCCTTCCGCAGGTAGTCGATGAGGATCACACCTTGGGAAACCCAAGAAATGGTCGCCATGACCTTTACGGTCGATGGAACGGTCTTTACTTTCTTCAGAGCCGATTCGCCTGGAAAAATCGACTGCTGCGACTGTTCCTTGGTCTCCAGTATGTCGTGCTGGATCGAAGTCTCATTCACGCCGAGACACTCTTTCGAAGGAGTCACCCGATTTCGTTTTTGCACCGGTGTGAGCAAACGCGGTATGCATCGCGCCGAGAGCCTTTCATATCAAAAATTTCGTGTGAGATATGCCAACGTGTTCTTCTGATGAGATGCCTGTTGTCTCTGCTATCTCTTTCAGATTCAATCGGCGATCGACTAACACGACATCATGAATCTTGTCGACCATTTCATCGTTGGTAGCGGTTCTTTGGGCGTCTACTGCGTAGTTCGTCACTTGTGCTTGTGTGGCCGCCTTTGAACTCGCTCACCCAGAAGCTGATGGTCGAAAATGAAGTTCATCTGCCATGAACCTCTAGTAAAATATTTCCATCCAAAAGTGTTTTATCACTGCACGAAATTCGATTTTATCCATTTTTGCGAAACCGCCTGACTTACTACACAAAACACACTCTTAAGCAACAACTATAGACAGTAGACGTCTCAAATTTTGACAGGTGCCATAGAAAAAGTTGCCCTTGCCGACCAATAAACCCATTTCAACGTTCATGCGCTATCTCTTGCTGACTCCGGAAAGATTTCAGGTCGCTCTCGTATAATTTTCACGGCAAAGTTAGCGGAGAAAATCGCCCATTTTGCGGCAAAGTTGCTTATAACTGCGCAAGTGATTGAAAAATGAAGCCGATATCTTTTTACATTTATTCCAAATCTCTCTTGCGTGACATGCTTTTCTTGTGTTCATTAGTGTTTACAAAAATAGACAATCGATAGACATTCGTAATAAAACCAACCGACTAGAAGACAGTGAAAGAGCAACATTTTTTATGGGGCTATTACTTCGTTGCTCGTTAGTCTTTTTGTAGCTAATAGTAGGCATAGAAATGTATTAATTTAATATCAATGAAAGAGTTTTAATTCCTCTACTAGGCTATCAATCTATGTACCCATCATTAATCGAAAACCGGGCTAATTAAATTACGCACGCGTTCGAAATAAACGGTTATCTATTTGATTAAACGTATTATAATTATAATGTAGGTAGTCAACACTCTGTCAAAATAACTTTCTAAACTTAAACATCTACGAATTTGTAATTTCTATTTGCAGTAATTATTGGGTAGGTGCTAATCAAATACCAACGAAAAGTTTTGGTATTTGTAGAATTTTCTTCGCTGTTGTAATAATGGAGAAGTCTCAAAACGTCCGGGTAATATTAGCTATTGCATTGTGTAATATGACATGCCAAGAAGTAAGGAATAGAATGTTACGTTAAATACGTACTTCCTTTAGAAATAAACGATGGAATGCTACTGCGCATTTTAAAGGGAGTAATTAAATCTGACAAAATAGCGTAGCGATAAGTTTTCACAATGATATCATTACAGTGTATAAATTTTATCTAATGACAAGAAAAAAATTTCAATAGTTACTGTAATTACTGTCGTTTCCTCTACAACTAGCATAGATTTTATGATACGGTTTTTAATGCTTGGGAAACGTTTAAATCTGAAACTATTAAAAGTTAAATAGCAGTAAGTGAACGAAACCGTGACATCGTCATTAAATTAGCACCATCAATAGCTCTTAAAAATACATTAAAACAATAACTACTTTGAAGCACTTCTTATTAATGTATAATATATACAATTGTCATATGCACAATTTTGTAGCATTCTGAGTGGTGATTATTACAATTTACACAATTTGATGTTTCTCTTTATCAATAAAAAAAACATCATGATAGCATACGATATTTACGTTCTCTTAAATGTGCATGTATGTGATATACTGATATGTATGTAAATATACAGCAGACATAAAATCATACCTCATACAAACAGAAAAGAGCATGCCGTAAACTGGGTAATTTTGCTCATACTCGAAGAGTATTATGCGAAAGTCAAAGAATGCTCTTCTCAAGCCAAGATTTTACTTCAATTTTAAACTTAAATCAGTAAACGGTACCATACTTATAAAATGTATCGTAACTGAAAAGTGCCTGGAAACATGGAAAATATTAATATGTGGCTGATGGCTCAATGTCACGCTTTTGGCCGTCCATTCTGGAACGCCGGGTTCGCACCTCGGAGTCGTTTTTCAGGGTCGACGGTTTCTGTGTAATGACCGCTCGATGCCCCCTGTAATTATCGAAAGCTGAGGGATAGGAAAGGATGTATTATTATTTTATTTAACACCCGGCTTATAGCCCCGACATAGCGTCTAGCGATTTCCATCTCAGAGGGGATTGGAAAGCTCGTCCATAGATATAACAAATGCATCAGTCTTCACGGTGATTATGTAGAAAAGAAACCATGTTTGTACATACCTTTTGGTAATAAATTCATTTTGTTTTCTACACATATCTTATTTTTATGAGTTATCAGAGGTTAAAAAGCAGCCCTCGTATACATACACGGGACAATGTAAGTATTAATATAGTTATAAAGGCACTGAAAATTATAAAAGATTGTCCCAGTTGAATTCACAACAAAAAGAATTTTATTAATAAACCTTTGTAAAACAAATTTTATATTTTCAGATAGGTAACTATATCAATTGAATTTCAGTGCTTCTCATATACTAACGACATATTTTATATTAATTGTGACGAATACATAGCTTTACTTATTAGACAACAATTTTCATGACTTACTTTTTCTATCTGAAAACTGCTTTTGTCCGTACAGCCAAATACTCCTCTTAATTAACATAACTTTTCTAACAATTAGCTACGGCTATTTAAGAAATTTATAGCACAAATAAGGTACCTCAATAAAACCCGTATGTATATGTACGTATGTATATACCGCTTTCGTTTTAGTGATATATGGTTGATTTAGAAAGAAAGTATTTCTAGGTAACTGTATTTGTGAAACACGTACGCATATACATATGTACGTACATAAATTTCATTCTTTGTCGCAAAATAGCAGAGATGGCTTATGCTAAACTACTACAGTAGAGCGCCGAAATAGAACATGATGAATGTGTACGAACAATTTTATTCTCTATAAAAACAAATGCTTACTTTTATTTAATTACATAATTATACAGAACTTCTAAGCTGGTACCAGATGCACATAAACGGTATATTTATGACCCCCCACGAAGCGGTGGCGGGACGAAAAGGGTATTAAACCACTATCTCTTCTAGATATATTTAGAGAACTGCGTTTACTTTTCCTGTTTCAATTGCGCAATTCCGTTCTTTAGACATATAAACATATAAATATTTCTAGATATTTTCATCATTTTGCTTCAAAACAATACACGAGGAAAAAGCTTTGTGCACAAGAAATTTAACAGATTATTTTAAATCCAATTGAGGAACGGTGGTTAACAGCTACTCGTTTAGAATGTTCCAAAAGGTTTATATTCAATGCTATTCAACATTTTAAAAACAACAAATCCGTAAATCTGGAAAATCACCTATTAATCTTGAGCCACGAATTGTTAGAAATTCAAAAGCCGATCCTACTCTGGCATACACAAAGAATTGTTTTCTGCAGGAAAAGCAGCACACTTTTCGTAGTTTTTCCAACAAAGTAAGAAGTTGGCGACCGAAAAAGACGATGCCAACAAAAGATCGTGTAATCCTAAGGATTAGCAAAGAAAATCGCTGAAGGATGTGCCAGAAATCGCACCTGGAATGAACGGGGAACGCAGGAAACCGAGTAGTAGCACTACACTGAAACGGCGTTTATGTATACCTGGACTTCGCAGAGGTGTAGAGGCAAGAGAACCCTTATTAAGGAACCAAAACAAGCGAAACTGACAAACACATAAGAATTGGACCATTGATGACTGTCAAAAGGTGTTGTGAAGCGACGAGTTTAAGTTCGAAGTTTACGGCTCACGCAGAAGTCACACTAATCGGTTTTCTACGTCCCCCGTTCACTTCAGCCGCGTCGTTTGGTGCGACTTGTCGTTGGTTCCCTTTGTCAATTCTTACGGTAATTCGATCTTCTGCTGGCGTAGTTTTTTTTTTTCGGTCGCCCACTTCTCTTTCTGCTGGAAAAACTATCACTATTTAAAAACTTTTTCACGTTGTAGTTCATTCTTTGCCTACTAATTCGCAGGTAACATTTCGTTTGTACGTGTTCCAAACAACAGTAAATTTCGAACTATCACAAACCACAATGATATGCTACAAAGAGACCTCGGATCAAAAAATGCGATCAAACAACTAACTGTATTGTATCAAAACACCTAGAAAAACTCATTTACAGATTAGGCAGTCTTATGGCTCAGGTATAGCTTAAATGAATCTTTTTTTCTAAGAACTGATTAATGGAACGTATACGAATGAAACTTACTGATTATGTTTATACATATAAGGGTTCTTTGTATCTACTTTCGTTATTTGTAGTAGATGATTCATAACGAAAAATTAAGAAAAAACGTAGGTGCCCAAATACTTATGGACGGTAGTGTATATTTATTATCTCGTCTGTAAGCTAAACATCAGTGATTGCATGCGTTATACATATGTACCTGCATCTCAAAGAGTTGCTAGAATAATTAAGAAAGATGCAACTGGTGCACTAAAGAATAAATTACAACGAAATAAATTTCTCTTTTCATTATTTTCGTGTAATTTAATGCGATTAAAGCAAATATTCGGAAATAAATCGCGTCCGCAGATAAAACCTGAACGTAAACCCATTTATCTCGAGTTGTTGAATATTTTTAATAATAATAAATCGACGTACGTTTGCCGTTCTTGCCAATTAAAATAAGGAAAATATATAACGCAGCTGACACCATATAAACTAATTCAAATGTGTAAGTGGTGACTTTAATGCTCGTTCGCTCATAAATATAATATATATTATCCATTCTTCATCTATAAATCTTCGAAACGATCGATTTCGCTCGCCAACTTTAAATTAATTTGCAGCTTGGAAATTAATTTAAAAGCGTCTCAGGGAGTTGATACTTTTCATGGGTTGGCATGAGGAGTAACATTTCTATGGTATACCAATCTCAAAAAAAAAGGTATGTGGATAAATGATTTCTGTCTCAAATCATGTATGCCTTTAAATTGAACACCCATCATTAGTTATCGCGTTAATTAGAAATGGCTTGGTTCTTTAAGCCTTGAACCCTGCTGTTCGATTAGATACGTTTGTAATGAAGTAACTGTACGAGGTTTACTCAGAAAATTACCGAAATTTATTTTTTTAAGTTTTATTTCTGATTATACGGATTGTTGATCCTCCCAATATTCAGACACATTTCCGAGCGATGTCTCCATTTTTGACGAAAAAGATTAACGTGCGAAAAAGTTGACACGTTTTGTCTAGGCAGGGAAATTTCTTGTCAGTCCACTGTAATAACCGAACTTTTATCTGAATGTCCTAGCCAATCATTTTAGCGTACCCAGCTTCCATTTCCTGTTATAATCTGTTGCACTAATGACCCATCGTTCGTTGTTGGTTCGTTCAAGAAGTTGCCGGTAAACATCCATTCGATTTTGTTTTTGCTATTCGGTCATCAAACGAGCAACTCGATAGATATTCAGTTTTCAAGTGAAAATGTTATACCATGACCCTATTCTCTGACACTCAAACGAAGGTTTGAATGCACGAAATCCTTGATTTTCTAAACACGGATGTCACTAGTTGAAGTGAAGAGCCTTCCTGGGCAGAATTCATTTCCAACTGATTAATGACCACTTGTGAATTATGTAAACTATTCATAATATTCCACAGACTTGCTTAAAACGTTAAAGCGTTTCCCCGAAAGTTTTCTCCAATTTCAAGTAAAATTTTAGATTGGATCGTTTCTCCCGAAAATCCCACATTGCAATTATCGCTACGAAGGGACGCGACAACATGTCGTTATGCGAGAGAGTGTACCGGACATAATGTTACCAATCGTATTTCTATCCGTTAGCGTGTTTCTCAAAATACGGAACATCAAAATGTTCCGTTATTATTTGGGTAAACCTCGTATTACCTATTTAATGTAATTTCTTTGTGACAAATCTGTGGATTCTAAGAAGAAGACTTTCTAAAAGAATTTCGGTTTTGTTCTATTTCTAATATTTATTACTATTAGGCTAGGACATTTGTTACTGCAATCCGATGTTCATTTCAAATGTTTATTATGGTAATTTGTAAAAATATTTGTTCTTCATCTCCGTAGAACCAAAATAAAGTTACAGCATCTTCTTCAATGCGTTGCTGTGCAACAGATGTGTAATACTAACTCAACTTATTACACAACTTTTTGTATACAGGACTATTCACGACGGCCGCCTGTTAGGCGTATCTGTAAAACTAATAAAGCAGAAACGGGGATGAACTTTCTTGTTTCAAGTAGAACATATACACTGTAATGATATGTATTATTATCACTTAAAATAACGATTTTTTCTAAATTTTCGAATACTTCCATATCTAATTTTTCTTGATAGTGTATGGTTCACGCCCTTGTTTTGTTGTTTTTGTTGGAGACAAAGTGCCGCTAGGACTCCCTCTTCTTTGATTTTCTTATAATACTTATTTCATACAGTTTTCTTTCTGTGTACTTTCTATTACAGATATCTACCTTAGTTGTTCATTATTGACATGTAACTTACAATTTTAAATTTCTTAAAAAAAAGTCCCTTAAACAACATGTGTACTGGAGACGCAAACTCTACTATTGTTAACTATATATATATCGCTTTTCTTAGACATACTTTTGTGATTAATTCTAATTTCTTTCAAATTATTTCTAAAAGACGTATAATGTACTGTACTCACATATTTTATCAAATTATTACAATAAGTATCGTCACGGAATAAAAACACACTATCTTCAAAATTTCTCCTACGTCGGATGGATGGCACGCCTGGCAGCCTTTACTTGTAAATAATTCCATTCCATCAAGAGTGCGTTTATTGTGTAGCCTATCATATAGGTAAACAAGCTAAGTATAGTGAGTATATCCCTAGAGACGACCTATTATTAAATAACGGCAGTGTCAAAGTCGCAGATGTCTTTCCAGAGAAAAATTCGTTATTTTCCAAATTAAATATAGTTATTGAAAGCCTTCGAAGTTATTTGAAGTAAAAAGTGTCCCAGCTGATATTTTCACAAAAACGGAGTTTCGAATACATTGTTGGAAGCCGAAGACCAGGAAATCTAGAATACGATGCAGTGTGTGTGAGTGTGCGTACGATTTCGAAATTAAAGACTTAAAATTGTAATAAATTATCAAAATTCACTGTTATTTTGCTCATTTTATATTTGGTTCATAGTTTACAAATTTAGCTAGACAGGGATTGTTTTAGGTAAATGTTAAAAAGAAATTCTGCTTATCAATATATTTATAGAATCGTAGATTTGGCTATTTCAATTATTTAATATTATATACATTTGAATTTAAAACAACTAAAAAAATTTAAGTAAAGTACCCATTCGGCAAGTAAAGAGCCTGAGGTTTTCCGCCACAACATGATGGATTCTTTAGGTAGCCATTTTAAAGACAAGGTTTACGGTTATTACATACTATGGGTCTACAGTGCGAAAATTGGTTTAATGACTACCAGACACCTAAATCAATTTTGAGAAATTTATTAACAATATGCCAACACCCTAAAAATGTTATACTAAGTGTTGCGAAAATCCAGTCCTTACACGGATGTATTTAACATAAGAAATTTTAATTTTTTAGATAGTAGCCCCTATGCGGTGGTTAAAATCGTACAATACAACATCTAATGAGCATCAAGTTAAATATAGAATTCCGCAATGGTCATTTACGATGTTTGTTAATGTACGTTTACCCTTGCCATTTTTGATAATAAAAAGAAAATCTCAGCAAAAGTACCACAAGCTTTCACAATTTTCAATGAGTGTTGTTTCGCTAATAGCCTGTTAGATACAGTAGTTTTGTAAGCGTAAAGTTAACGTTGTTTTTCTGCTACGTCCAAACAAATCTCTTGAAACTGAGGTGACACACCATTCGCTAATTAAAATTGTGCCAACCTCAAGCTATTATTCGAAAATCCATAAAATCACAGCTTATCCAGAAGAATATCAGAGTAACATAATCAAATGGTTTCGGCAAGTCACAAAAGATAACACCAACGTGTTTCTTTTCATATGTACAATGAAATTCTAACAATTAAGCTGCACTAAGCAAAGAAAAGCAAAAGAAAAACGCAACAATTAATCTAAACATATTCAGAATAATAATTGCTCCAAGTAATCGTACTGACTATTCGACTATAAATAATTCATCTTCATATTGTTTGTGATACGTGCTGTTAAAGAATGGTACAGCTCAGCTTATTGTACTATAAACAAAAGAGAATTATCAAGAGTTTGCAAATTCTTATTCGTCTTCTAAACGAAGTTTTAATACAGCTCTATAAAAGTAATTTATCGAACAGATATTGTGATTTCTCGTAATAAAACCTATTATTAAAGGTAAAAAATTATTTTACTTTCTTTATTCTATACCAGGACATTATTTATTTATCCATCCGAATTAATTCCGAAAGAAGGAAATTGTAATTATCCGGCCATGCTGCAACATTATTGTTAAGAAAACGTTTTAAAATTATTATTATTAGTATTCAACTGTTTTTAAAGAAATATTAACATATTTCTATCAAATAGCGGGAGTTGAGACCGTAATAAATTTATTGTATTTTATTTTAAAATAATTTCTCAATGTTCGCGAATTCTGGCATAAATTAAGTATCCAATGTCTAGGACTTAACGAAATTCTCCAAACAAACTCAATTAGTTTTCATATGAACTTTTTCTTGCGATACACAGTTACTCGTTACATAAATGTTGGATAACAGTTATAACTAACGCACTAATATCCGTTATCGAGAAAAAAACGCTTGCCTTGCCTGTTTTTATCTCCGCAAAACTAAGAACTGTTCTATATTACATGTGCATGTATTATTGGCTCATTGAGAGTGTTATTAACGTTTAATTGCATTCCAGTTGTAGATATTGCTTAACCATATACGAGGTGGTATCTGAAAGTTTCCCGAAATGTAACCGTAAATAAAATTACAAAATAGTAGGATTTCATACACTCACGTTACTTTCCAGATAGTCTACTTGAGAGTGTAAACACCAATTTTAGCGCGCCCTCCACGAAAGTTTTGTTTTGCTAACGTGTTTAACAACGTGTGCGATAGAGCTTCAATCTTCTCTAGCGTATCAAGCCATAGGCATTTAAACGTGATTTTCATATATGGGAAAAGAGAAAAATCTCAATAAGTCAAATTGGACGAGTTCGGTGAATGATAAACACAGGCCACATTATTTTTCAATAGAATCTTCCGTATGCTAAAAGCTAAATGTGCCCTCGTGCCTTGCTCCTATCCTTCTCATGTCCAATTTCTTCAATAACATCCACTGGTACGTTCCATAAGACAACCCCACAATGTTAAAGATATCTTGAATGGTCTGCGCACGATTATTCATAATTGCATGCCAAACAACAACCACAGGTTCCGGAGTATAGTTGATGGCCGTCCGGAATATTCGTTGTTATGAATTGATGTTTGGTATGGTGTATACATACAATTTCACGTGCGTGGTTCAAACTTTGGGAACTTCTGGATACTGTATCATATTAAATCGACGCAAAGTTAGCAAAAGTTAAATTTCTTACCATACTAATTCATAAAAAGTGTACACAACTCTGCGTAGTGGTGTTTGATTCTAACTGCGTCCGCTCATGCGCATAAATCAAATTCAGGGAACCTTTGAATACTAGCTCGTATATAACTCATTAGTGTTTGCTCCAAAAAGTCATTGCTAGCCCACCAACGTAAGTGCTTTGGCTTAAAATTTTCCGTATGGAACCAATCAATAATAAAAATAAATGTGATAATGGATCGTAATTATGCGATTTCAATTAAGATGGAGTCCATACGGGTTTCACAACTAAATTAACACTTTTGGAAGCCCGCAGATAATGTTTTAAGCTTTTGAACAATAAATTAGAATCACGGTTTTACAGTTAACGAAAGTTAAATTACGTTTGTACTACAATTTTAAATATATTTCAGAAATTACTATCAGCTACAATTTTTGTTTAGCATCCAAGAGTTGCAAATATATTCACCAACGATAAGTTGTCATCGCAACAGTATAAACGTACATACAAACCAATCGACCTTGTCCGTCAGACTCATTCTGATATGGAATTATGCGTATGTGTAAACTGGAAAAGGTATCACGAACAAAAAAGAAGTAAATCCTACATCGAACAGAGCAGGTGTCGAAGGATATCAGGAATTAAGTAGCACTTAAAAATGTACCATAAATTTTAGTAAATGTGATTGGTGACAGATTTTATGTGTAATTTCTACATAAACACTGATTAAATATTAGTTTACTATTATTATTAAGTTCGCACAAAGCTTTTCCCTGTATCTATTTTATCCACATTCAAAGCTTGCTAATATATACGTTAAATTTATAACAGAAACTTATTTATTGCAATAAATATGGCGCCCTACAAAAGAAACATGTGAATTTTTCTATAAAAGAAAAATAGTATTAAATAGACCTATTTTTTTACGTACAGCAGTCATCGTAATTTCGTTATTATTACAGTTTTCTGGATCGTTTTTCACATGACTATGTACGACATAACTACGTTATTTTTTTAGATTACCGTAAACAACTTAACCTAAATCTTGCAATAACTTTTAACAAACAGAACAATTTTTAGAAGTAGTTGCTTTTGTCGATTGAGATATTGAAGAAGGTATTGTTGTACTTATTTCTTTAAATTACGTGTCTAACTTTTTTTAAATAGTTTTAGTAATGATACAGATATATATCTTTTATAAACTTAATAAGAAATCCTTTATTTAAGTAGTTTTAGTAATTTTTTGGTATCTCCATACATGCTTAACTTCAAATTATTTGTATTTGTAGAGTTTGATCAAGAACTTAGGAGAATTTAATTGTCATTTGATACAAATCTGGATCTATCACTTTCGTCATTTCTCTATTATATCCCATTTTTCTACACCTAGTAGTCTTAAGTAAACAAGGACCTGACTAGCAATCAAACGAGGTGAATATGTTATATGGTAACAATAAATGCTAACGCTTAGTCGGCTGAAATATTGAGGTAGAGTATTTATTTCGAAAATGGCTCGGTGGTCCAGTGAAAAGAAAGCCGGTCCGTCAAGTATAGTGGCCGTACTTATTCGTCGCTCGGAAAATAATTAACGGGGCTTCACCCTTTACGACGAGGAGATACAGTAACAAGGCTATTGAACACTTTATACAGGCTTATCTAGACTTTAAGGCTCGGTCAGCTATGACAACCTAAAATTAATTAACAACGAATTACCGCGTTGAGCCGGTAACCACCAAAAGAAGAAAATTAACAGTAATTACGTAAGTGCAAAAAATGTCTATACTCTATTTTAGCGGAGGTTGCCTTGTTGTTTTGTTTTCCCTTTAATATTTCAAAATTCTTGTATAAAGATTTTTTTTCAATCTAGTGATGGATAGCGACATTTAAAGGACAGCCAGTACATCAAGAAAATTTAATCAAAGAAATTCAATGATGTGTAATTTTGTATATATGACAGGCCATTTAACAGTCCACACAGACGAAGATATCAACCACTGCCCAACGACTAATTAAAGTAAATCTAAAATTATCCTTTTCAAGCCTCGAAACATTTGTGATTTGTCTTTTAGACTGAGGATGTCAATCTAAATTACCTGTACTTAACCAAGTAAAGAATTTGGGACTAATACTTAACAATACAAATCTCCACCGCAGTAATATTTTTGATTGCACCTGCTGATTTATATATACAAAAGATCCTTGCTTTTGTTGGTTACCTTCCATGCTTAAGATTAGAAAGTTTGACCATATTTCTAGCATATCTGATTACACTGATATGTAAAATTAATATTTTTGAATATTAGACAAACTAATTACTAAATACTACTAATTACACTTTTTCGTACTAATTTCGAAGCTGCTGTCTACATTATTCCAGCACGTAAAGGAGCCCACAAATATTTTTCTACTTTAGCTTCGTTTACTCCGCGAAATTTGTTTTTTAAACAAAAAGATAGTATAAAAATAATTCGATCAAAGTTGCATGCAATCATCAAACCATTCTTTGACTTGAACGTTCCTCGTTCTTCAACTTGCTGCGGTAATTTTATATTTTCTAATATCGCCAGGCCCGTTAGATTGTAGGTAATTAATAACGAATGTTTCTAATGTTCACAAACAAAATAACAGTGTTAAGCAATTAGCGGTCAGTCGTGCCCGATTCGAAACAATATACTGTCGACTCGGCTATCTAGATGTTATAAATCTTGTTAGGACGAGACGGCTGCAGAAGTATAGGTACTGCAAGCTGATTCGGTGTACAATTGTAGTGTAGTAGTATAGTATCTAATGGCCCAACAATCTACGTCCTCGACTTAATAGTGAATAGCTGTGAAGGAGCTGTTTCGAAAGATGTTTATCCTCTAAACGGACGATTCTTCTACGTTATGCTTGAGTAAAAATTACATCATGTCGGAAATTTTACTTTGCATTGTTTCATAGATGCAGGCTAATTGTTGTTCTTGCATCTGTTGCAAGGTAAACGCACTTGACTAATTGCACGTACTTAGTAATTTATATTAGATTATTTAATTACGTGGGTGTAATTAGATACTCTTGAGCATGACAAAAGTATGTAACCGGATTTCCTAATAACAAGGTAGAGTTCCCTTCTGGTGAAAATTAATATTTGTACATAATCTCGGTAACCTGCTGTTTATAACAGAGAAGACATGTATAATATCTGGCATGATATTTTACTAGGAATAATATAGGCAATAAAAAACAGGAAATTAAATATTAGTGAATTGATATTTTCGTAAAATTAAGAAAAGATTCTTTGATCATAATTATTATTTAGCTTATGTTTCTTGATAAATAATCCGATATATATTTATATAAGATTAGTTCGAAAAATGAGGAAAACTAGTAATATACACAGTGCAACAAACAAGTTTCGAAACTGGCCGTGGGAAAAAATCATTGAAATAATAAATCTGCATATTTTTCAATTTCTTTATTCAAAATATTCTCCTCTAGTTTCAATAGATTTGTTACAACGATTCAAATGCGTGCTCTAGCTCATTTTGTGGAATAGCCTCTAGTGCGTGTGTTGTAGCTGATTTGAAGGTTAACTTTAATTTTAATTTAGGGAATAGAGAGAAATCAGACGGTGCCAAAACAGGTGAATATGATGAAAATGAATAAGGTGTGACACGCTGCATTATCGTGTAACAGACGCCAGGTATCTGTAGTTTGTCGGGTAGAATGCGACGAATTTTGGCCATCAGATGTTTCAAAACCTTGAAATAGTATTGACCAGTAATTGTTTGTCCAGTTGGAATGAATTCGCTGTGGTCAGTTCCTTTGCTATCGAAGAATGTAATGAGCATTGTTTTGATTTTTGATGTGTTTTTTGACTTATGGTGGAATCCTCAACAGCTCCAGCGCCGAAGTTGGGACCTGGTACTCCGAGACTAATGGCTAAGCACTCAAGGATTTCACCTATGAGTCCCATCATTGAGTGATAACTGTACATTATGTACATTACAAGAACAGAAAAAGTGGAAGATTTAGGAGTAGTTTTTGACTCAAAATTAAGCTTTTCTGATCATATATCTGCTATACGTCTTTCTGCTTCTAAATCTTTGGGCTTCTTAATAAGAACTTGTTGTACCTTCGTGATATCTCGGCGTTAAGAACACTGTACTATGCCCTTGTTCGCTGCTTTCTATAGAACGTATACAAAAGAGATTCCTGAAATAACTTAGTTTTAAGGTTAGCGCTATTTACCCTGATCATGGTTCAGCTTATGTGACATTGTTGCAGCTGGTTTATTTAACCTACTATCTAATGAAATAGATTCACTATTGCTATTGGCTTATGTGCGTTTTCGAGTACCACTAAATTACACACTATCGCTTAATTTTGTCGTAACGTATAGGCACGATACAAATATGTTGGTCAAATTGCCTGTGTCCCATATGATCACCAATTTTAATAAAATATATTTATAGAACATTTGTTTATTTTTAAGGCTATGTTTATTTTTATGAAATATTATTATTATTATGTATGTTTGAATAAAATTTATGTTACGCAAAACTTGATTGAGTTATAATCCATCGAGGTAGTAGGTGAACATATTTTATATGTATTTTTTTAATCTTTATAAGAAAGCAAAGACTGGAAGATTTGGTGCAAAAAGTATTTTCTATTTATAAAAGAAAATTTGATTTTCTTACGAGTAAATTGAACAATTATGTCACGCAAATATTTATATTTTTCCGTATTTTCTAGGTTACACAATATATTACCTAAGGTGATAAATTCACCGCTGCTCGTAATATATTCTTCGACGTATGAAAATAAGATGTGCATATTAAGCGTATCCTTGAAACAGTTTCGAGAAAAAAATGGCTGTAACTTTACATAATGCGTTGATTTTTTTTTCTAAACTGGTCGAATTTGATTGAACTCGTATCATAACTGTAACTGTATAATTACTGTTATCACTTATTATGGACTGTAAAATATTGATCTAACAACATTCGTTAAATAATATTACTGACTTAGACAAGATACTTTAAGCCGTCGATTTCTTTTTTGTAAGCTGAAGCTTTAATTTTATTTCTAACTTAAAGCGAATTCTTTCACGTCCATAAACAACAAAATATAGTTGTTAAGCTAGGATAGAATCGAT
The DNA here is from genome assembly GCA_023509865.1 of Trypoxylus dichotomus. Classification (NCBI taxonomy): domain Eukaryota; kingdom Metazoa; phylum Arthropoda; class Insecta; order Coleoptera; family Scarabaeidae; genus Trypoxylus; species Trypoxylus dichotomus. Next base: position 35,789,777 of record CM042074.1, on the reverse strand, counting down.
TTTCTGAGGAAATACGTGTGTAATAGGTATTTACTTAGAACCATTTGAAGGTTGTTTTAGATTGACTGTATTTATCATTAATCATATGTAATTATAACGATAGCTTGAGGTTCATCAAAGTATTCACGTAATATTTCCTGCTATATATGAAGAGATAACCTTTACTTACTTGTCCTTAATCCAAATTAAGTTTGCAGTGTTGTTTTTACTTCGCCGGTTTTGTGGATGACCTTGTACGAAAGGTGATCGCGTTCTATTCAGAGATGCTTAAAAAAAGCAATTTTATAACTTTTACTGTTAGTTTTTTTCTTTCCAGTACCGTTTTAAATGTACTGCAATTTATCAATGTTTTGAAATATTTGCGATTACACCTTTTCATTATTTCTTCTAATGTGCGACCAATGTTGTTTTGAAAGTTCGATGCAATATGTCGAGGTCAACTGCCCCATATGCTTCTGATTAATTATTTTCGTTAAAAATATGTATTTATAAATACGTATAAAGTCAATATTTGGTCTCTTATATACCACGATACTTAATTCAAGCCTAATTGTCAACGACCTAATAAATTGCTGTAAATTATATAATTTTACTTATTATTAATGGCAATGAACCCAGCAACGTAATTAAAAAGTAAGGATAAAATGTGACAAAAATAATTTTTAACTAACTGGACGACTGCAAGAAAAAATTTGAATTATTTCAAGGATATCTTTAATTGAGTTCTTATTCTGAACGATTGAAACTGTCAGCTGGATTTCTTTATAATCCATGGTTAATTATTATTATATTTTTTCTAAATTGGCTCCCTTCATTCAGGATAATTGTATATGAGTACTGACAAACATGCTCATTTTTCAGAGAAATGCTCTTCGTGTATTACACTTTCTCTAATAATAGAGAATACCTTACAAAAAGATTCTTTTCTTGTATTTGTTACAGGATTTATCGAAAACGTAAATTTAAGTAAAACGTAACTGTTCAGACATAGTTGTTGCCTCTTCTGTATTATTGTGATTTCTGTGAGTTTTATAAGTTTTTTTATATGATAAAGTATATCAGCGGATAGCTAATTGTCTGGTGAGTCTGATTGTGTTATCGATATTAGCATTTATTTGATCCATTTAGTGAAATTATTGTTTGTACATATATATCCTACATGTATATGGCTCACTATTCGATCTAACGCAATTGCTTCTTCCTCCTTTTTGTTATATTTGTTTTTCTACCTGTTTTTATTTTCTACAACTTATATATTTTTGGTGTAACTTAATACAGGAACTACCAAAATATTGTACATTCATACAATTTCCCTTCAAAATTAAATCTTACTCTATCAGCGGCCCTCTTTGTGCGTCTTAGTTAGGCACCAATATCGGCCCATTGGTGTGAAGTGTATCCTTGTCTTTTCCTTTTCCTTTGTACTTTTTGTTTTCACCTGTTTTGTATTTAGTATCGGTATTTGGATAGCGTAAATTATGACCTCTTGTGCTATTTGCAACAATGGACTTACGCCAGAAAAAGAGATTACATGTGATATGTGTCGCAATTACATTCACACTACTTGTAGTGGTCTATCCCGAACTAAGCTTCAGTATTTGAAAAATAAGGATCGAAAACTATCATTTCATTGTCCCACCTGTTCTGATCTTAAGCGTATCTTACCGTACCTACTCATCATACTCGCTACTATAATATATTTCAAGTACCTAGAGCTAATACCAACATTTTGCTTAAGGCACCTCTCAGTCACATGGTGAGGAACGCAAATAAACGGGATCTGGAGCAATTTTTGTGAGTCCCTCTTTTTTTTTGTTTCATTATTATATACATTTTCAGCATATTATTATTGTAGGCAACACGATTTGAATTATTTTATTTTAAATAAGAATTGTATTGTAATTTGTCCTGTAATTGGCCCTTGGGCTGTTGGGCAATAAAGGATTATTATTATTATTATTATTATTATTAATATTACTTATATAATTTCCCTTTACTTTTTTCCGCAAAAATGTCTTTTGCTGAATATTAAGTACATATCCATTGAAAGTACTTGCATATGTTGTTATGTCGATTCTAATGAAGATTGATCTGGTAAACACACGTTCAGTAAAATTTCTTAACTTTCATACATAAATTATAAGCACTTAAACTATTGATCTGTGGTATAAAAAATCGTTATTTTCGAAAATAACTTCGACAGTGAATAGCAAGCCATAGGTTTTCATTATTTTGTTATCGTAACTGCATCTGATTAGAATGTCATGCAGTTGAATCTCCGCTGTATTCCGTTTCATAACTTGTCATACGGTATTTCTATATTACACAAATTGTGTCTATATTTATTTTTTCTCCGTTAGGACTCGAACAAAGGCTGCAAGGCCAATATTAAAAACGTTTAATCTAATTATTTACTATTTTAGTTTTGATTGTGTTGTTGATACAGACTTTGTTCATGTAGAGTCTACATCAACATATGTATATGTGGCAAAATAGAATACTATGTCGTATAAAGTATTGTTTATTACCAAATAATGTACAAATTGATCTAATTATCAAATATTAATCAATCGCTGGAACATGCTTCCGACCACCATAATACATACTCCGCGCATCGGTCTATTTCTCTCTCCTTCGTCCAGAAGTGTTCTATTGGCGCATCAAGTATTGTGATCTCGCCGCCCTTTATTCCCAGATATATGTTAAATGATGTTCATTAATGATTCGCATATTAATTTATTTGCATTAATTACGCTCTATTATAACTGAATTATGAATGTATAGTGGTGTAGATTAGATCTGGTTTGCAACGATAACAAAATGAAATAATTAAGAAATACAAAATTATGTTGAATGGATAGTATCAGTTTCTGTGAGAATAAACAAGAAGTTCTGTGGAAATAGTAATGTAGAGCCAACAACGCAGAAACAGAAGTAGTCACCATCAGCATTAAGATGGTTAAATCAAGAGTATAATTTTATGTAGATTACGATAACCTTTGTTCTTATAACACATTTTTTCCTGGGAATTTATCGCAACCAATTTAACGAGTCTGACATTGTCAGTTGTACCGGAAGTCGATACCAATTTCATTATTTTAAAAGAACATCCTGCAGATTTTCGTTATATTACAAAGTTTTAATGCCTTCTTGTATCAGTTCCGAATCAAATTTTCAGGGTGAGTAAATTTATAGATATACATAGAAAAAAAATGTGGATTGAAACATAAATACACAATTCCTATTGACAATAATATAAGCGTTTAATTCATGTAGCCTTATATTTTCGCCTGAAAAGTGTTTTTTAATAAAATATAGGTCGGTGTATAAAACGTATGCAATTTTCATGCATTTTTCTTTGCCGCGATAGTGAAGAAAGTGTTGGAAATATTGATTACAACCTGCACATCCTAGCAGGCTGTCCTTGTATTCAGTATGTGATGCTTGATCCGAACGGAAACGAATATGTTACAGAGTGAACAAATTTATGTGACCCGGAAAATATAAAAATACGTTTTGATGTCTTGGCATTATGCACCAAATACTGTAATGTTATTATTATACTTCAGGGATACAAATTGATATTAACAGGCAAGCAAAGCATGATCAGAAGAATCCTTGCCATGCACGAAAGTCGCACACGTAGTGGTTGCCAGCTGAGACAAAGGTTTGCAATATCTCAGGGTGGTAACCACTCCGAAAATCTAACAATAACATTGTTTGGGTTCTACTAGAAGCTCAATGTAGGTAAACTTCAGTAAATCATTTCTTAAATAGTTCACTGGTCAGTTTGTCTGATGATGATCGCTTAACTTTAACATCTTATACCTATTACAAAACAATGTATAGTGTGCAGTATAGTTATTAATTACGTTGTTCATGTTACTATACTAGCCTGGTGTAAATGTTATTGATAACAAAATTGTATTTGGGATCATGTTTTACCGAGTTATTAAGTACAAGTGGTTGTGTTCGAACATTTAAAGGTGAGTCTCTCCAAAACTATTCTATGGTTAGATGTTTAGTATACCATGTGGAATCAACTTATTTATAAAGATTTAGTACAACCCCACTCGCTAAAACAAACAAATATGCAAGAGTTCATTTTCTGGACATTATGCGTAATTATCAAAATTACCTTTCCATACAATATGTGATAATAGATACAGTAACCAATGTGTATTAATGGAGAATACCGTTTAACAATACACAATTTCAACTCAATCGTCTATTTACATTACGAATACCTTCCTTCTTAGTACGTAACCAATACAGAATCAATTTCGTAACACATACTGTATTACTTCGTATTCACGATAATATTCAGGTTTTTCAAAACGTTATGCGTTTATAGAGTATTAATGATTCTGTCGGCTCACTATTTCAACATATAACACGATGATAATCTCACCAATCTTTGTATAACAGTGTGATATCACATCTTTGATTGACATTTCTATCCTAATGCAAAAACAACGATTACGGAAATCAACCTACTTTTGTCGTGAGACAGTATATGGACAAAAATCACAAATCTCGTTGTGCTTAAATATGCTATTATATAAATATGCAATTGAATGCCATAAGCGAACTCCAATATAACGTAACCTATAGCATTTAACTTTGTAGATGATTAAAAACGGACACTAAACGATATAGCTGTGAAACATAGTTATCATGTTCGAAAACGTTAATTCATGTAAAAGGAGGTTGACATTATATAAGCTGATGAAGGCGCAAACTAATCTGAATTCGTTGATACTTACGATTTCGTTAAATACAATAGGCAGAATACGCGATTGCAGAAAATACATAACGCAAACAGTATGTTTATAAACGACTTGAAAGTAACTGTTTAAATAATGTTATCATTTATCATTATACTGGTTTATTAAAACTTGTATGGAAACACACAAAAGCTGCATACTTGAAATGACCCGAATGACAAGCAAACGCTGTCGCTCTTCTGCAGTACCTACATACATATTTCATTTCAGGTATATGGTATTTAGCACTACAGACATGATTTTTATATCGCTGGTTTGCTACAATAACCTCAAGAAATATTACGCACTATTTTAAGCTATGTAACTGTATTTGGAGTAGATTTTAAAAGGAAATTTGGTAATAACAATAACCTGCTTGAGGCTAAAAACAACCTAATTTTACAGAAGCTATAGATACCGTATTACTACCTACCGATTATCAAAACACCATTACGCAACCGTAATTATTTTGGTAATTAACTTCTTTATTCGAAGTTCCAATTAATGTTAAAACTCGACGTGACGCAATACTTGATACCGGTAAATACTTTGAGCTCTGTGCACATTATCCGTAATGTCATTTTAGCAACTCCAATACACAGTTCCTTTCACGTTTGCACACATCGTAGATAACTGTTACATTTATCACGTTAAATATTTTTTTAAAAGTGGTGCTGGTACTTCTGTGTGAATGTCAGAATGGTATAATAATGTAACGGGAAAATGAATCTATCGCATATGGTACATTTAATACAATTTAATTTACATTATATCTATTGTAGTGGGATTTTCCCCATTTATGTCTCAAAATGGTCTATTTCATTTGTACTTTTAATTTGACCATTCAGTAATTACAGTGTTTTCTTAATTAACATTATCCTAGGTGATAGATGTTCTTGGATTCCCTCTAGTTTTGTTAGTATCTTAAAAAATATTAGATAGATTTCTTTACGTATTGTAAATTGCAGTTTTCTTCAAATAACTTCAGTATTTGATATACTATTTAAGTAACAAGAGAGGAGGAATAATAAACTTCCCTGATGTCAAGATTTATAACATTTATAAGCAATGTAAAACGTTTTATAAAAATGTTTGAAAATATATGAGAAATATTTTCGGGGTCATAATAGTAATTTGAGGACAATTATTAGGGAATATCAAGGCATGCTAGGTTATCTACCAAACGAAAGCCAGTATGAGAAATAAATCTCTATTCAACGTCAAAATTTATACCGAAATCATTTAAGAAGCTAGATGTTAGAACTAGAGAGTCATTTACCATACAGGTAGAGGGAATCACATTATGTCTCCTCGTATATGAAATTAACCAGCATTTATCCATGTTGATCCTTCGTCTGTTAATAAAGTACCAATCGACAAGATAATTTAAATTATGCTGAAAGAAGGCAATATCCTGGACAAATGCATCCGCATAAGCAAGCACGTAGCAGTCAAGACCCTCAGGAAGGTCATTAATAAACGTTATAGAAGGTAAAAAAATTATGTTTTAGTTGTAAGAAACGACGGAAATAGATGCAAATTCATAAGAACAGAAACTGTCATAGTAAACTTAATTCTGTCGATTGCTAAGGTAAGAGGCCATAAAGCGAAGAAGAAATGTGCTTTGAAGCACTAAGCTTTGGTAACAACATTTCATAGTCTATAGAATCGAGTCCGTGTAAATTACTTAGATGTGTCCAAATTTATCTAGATGTTCAACAACTAAATGCGAAGTGGTGGTAAAATTAGTGATTGTTGATCTGCCGGGAAGAAATCAATGTTCTTAAGGCAATATATATGAATTTAAAGAATCCTAAGCGAAAAGCAAATGGACTCCAGAAGGTTATGTTTTATAAAAATAATTCTTCTAGGAATGTAAACACTATCTGTATCGTATACAGATCGTACGAATGGATATAATCACATTTGATAGTGTATACGAGGGTGGATCTCTATGGTGTACCGCTGATCTCCTTACAGTAAAACTACAATGGCAGTATAGTTTTCATTATTCGACATAGTCTCCCTCTACGCTGATGCATTTGGTCCATCGGTGCTCCAACGTAAGATTTCTTTTAATTTGGGGAACACTAGGGGCCAAATGCGGCGAATATGGCGGATGCTCCACTAATTTAACGCGTGCTTGGTGTATAGCAGCCATAGTAATACCAGATGTATGGCTGGAAGGATTCTCCTTATGGAACAGCACACTTCGCCTTTACCTTCCTCGGGGTTTCTCTTTAATAGCGCCACACAATTTAGAAATCAGTTGTGTGCAGTAGGCCCCTGTAATACTCCGTGCCTTTTGCAAATAGTAAGTCAGGATGATTCCTTGAGCACCCCAGAACGTAGATAGCAAAACATTTACAGCAGACGGCACGAGCTTATATTTGCGTGGAGGAGGAGAACCGTGATGTTTCCGCTCTCTATTTTGCACTTTGGTTTCGGCATCATAGCGTTGCATTCACGAGTCATCCATATTGACTACGAAAGATCTATTTGTTTGCTTAGGACCTTTCCAAAAGACGCTTACAAATAAACACCCGATTTCTTTGTTGATCAATGGGACAGCCATCTCGCAGTATCTTTCACAATCTCCCTGATGCGTACTCAACCTTTTTGCAGTACGTCATGTACATTTTTAATGCTTTTGTCTGTTGTTACCGTTATGGGAGGACCACTGTCATGTTGGTTTTCATAGGATGTTCTTCTGCATTTAAAATCTCGACAGCAGAGTTTGAGTATATCACAAGAAACTGCAGACTCAGCAATAGTTGCCACAATGTCTTGAATTTGAGTTGGCGTCATGCCCTTTTTCTGGAGGTATTTTATTACTGCTCTTTATTCTACAGGATTCATTTTTATGAACAATCACGACACAAGAATTAACTACAGTACAACAACACTTTTAGATACAAGCTTGATATGATGTAGATATGATCTACAAATGTCAGTTAATTAAAGGTCAAAAACATTAATCAAACATCCAATTACGAGTAGGCGAGGGATGGGGCATGATGATCCGCGCTCGTATGTGTCGTCTGATACAACACAAAGCACTCACTTGGAGCCTATTTTGTTCCTCTTGTCAATGATCTAACACATCGTAGAAATTATTTGAAATTTCTTCTTTTCGCAGACGATCTCAAATTGTTCTTGTGCCGTCGAGTCAACTTCGGATTGCAATAAACTTTGGGCATATTCGCTCGGTGCATATATAATAACATATACTTGAATATTAGTAAATGTAAAACCATTGCCTTCTAACAAGCATCAGCTAAAATTATATTGCTTTGTTAGTTTTGATACCAATTAACCAAAAATGATTTTAATATAATTATAAATTAAAACAATGGCAAAGATTTGAAAATGATTTATAATAGTACTTGTCAATTAAAACTATAAATTAAAAGAATTAATAAAGTATTTGTGGAACATATAGGAACATATCTGTAAAGTGTAAAATATATTAATAAGAAGTACAAGACTATTTTCTTCTTTCTTATTTAATCTAACCTCAAACGGTGCACTATTTACTTCGATTAATCTTGTAAGTAAAAATCAGTAGGACTAAATAATTATGAACATAATTTTATGCCGCCATTACATCACAATGGGCTTTCTATTCAATTGACCTTGACCATCTAATACTTTCACCGATGCACTTAAATTCTATCCATAGCCGATTGACGTTGTTGAATCGCCGACTATAACAATCTCCTAGATGATTTAACTCGGCCATTTACATTAATATTACGAGAAATACCAAGCCGATAAAAAAAACGATTTGTATGTTCACATATAATAGAGACTTCGCTCCAGAGATGATCTTGCCCTTATAACTCATTATAAATAATAATTAATTTCTAATAAAAGAAGACGATCACAACGCGTTTGTTTTTTTACGATTGGTGGGAACGAAATAATTGATGATTGACAATTTAATGTTAGGTATTGTAAATTTGTAAATACGCATACGAAGAATTTAGTCTTGATTCCTAAATGTTTGTTTTTCTTGACGGTTACCCTTAATATGAACCAAATGTTTATTAGTATTCCACAAAAATTATTTAAATTTTCATTATACATATAAACCTGATAACAGACCAACGATGTTATGTATGCTAGTTCTTGCTGTTTGTATGAACTCGATTTTCATTCCAGTTTTCAAATACAAGGTGTCTCAAAAGTTCTTTCCAGAATAAAAAGAATATAATGGTGTAACGGCCAGGTTTAATGAGTAAATGTTTATTGTTTATTAAAATGCAGGCTTTGGGAATTTACTTCTTACAAAATATGTCTTCTAATGCATTCTGTTATTTTGCAACAACTCTTCTAAACGTGAACCAGAATTTTCGAGAACTGCTCGGTAAATATTCTTCGCCGATAGCCGCCATTTCTCTTCAAATATTCTCTTTTAATTCATTCAAAGAGTGAAGTGCTGCTATATACCTTTGATTTAAGGTAGCCTTACAGGAAATAATCCTTTGATGTCAAGTTGGGGCTATTTGCCTATTAGCTTGTGTCACCGCATCTGGATATCGATTTTCCAGCGAAAATTTCACGAACAACTGGTAAAAACGCATATGAGATGTCGCTCCATCTTGTTGGAATTGAGTGTTCTAATTAGAACCATTAGAATCCTGCATAGCTGGCGTAAAGAGGTTGTTAATCATCTCCACATATCGCTTGGAATTTACGGTTACCATACGATCTCCGTCATCCTCTAAGAAGTAGGAGTCAATAATTCATTGCGCCGACATCTCAGCCTAAACAGCAAGTTTTTGCAAATGAAGTGGCCTCTCATGCTTCTATTTTGGATTTGTTGAACTTCAATAACGACAGATCTGCCTGTTTGCATGGCCATTAAGGTGAACATCTGCCTCATCTGAGAAGTTTTTGTAAAACTCATGCACGCAACACGCATACTTCATTCCCGCAAAACTCTCCATGCAACTAAATTCCCAAGGACGGGTTCAGCAATTGGCATGCCCACTCCCCACTCAACAATTGTGTTCGGGCAGTGAACAAAATAAATTGAAAAATACTTTTGGAATACCTAGTACTGTCTTCTCTTTAGGTCTCGTTAGAACATCTATAAACTCTATAAGGATATATATCCTGAAAGGTTTGAGTTAAAGAAAATTAAACATTTGATAGTTTGTTAATATTGATGCGGCAAACTCAGTTAAGAGATTTTGTGTATAATCAGTGAAAGTTTCTTTTACATATTATCACATTTTTAAATTTCCTCTAAAAGTGTCTCAGTGTCTCTTTCAAACAGGCATTTTTGTTATTTTAAATGTAGCATCCTTCGCACGAAAGCTGCACTTTGAAGTTGATCTTTCAAAAACTTATTGAATAATTGCTTTAATGTATATTATATCACTTACAAGTTCATTAACCTTTCTTGCATTAATGTAACTCTTTAGTCATCTTGGTAGTTATGCATTTTCATTTAGTTTTTACCATTACAGTCATGGATCTTTATTTGATAATCATGCCTACTAGCACTTATAGATTTTATTGTTTTACTTTTATTATTTGAGTGTAACTTAAGAAAGACTTAAATTACGGAAATTGTATCTAGTTTCACATAAATTTCAAGGCCCACACGTAAGGAGCAAAAATCATTTTGGAACCCCATTGGAAAAAGAAAAAAAACTCGTTCTAAAGGTAACGGTAGTAATCATATGCTAGACAATGTTAATATATCACTCTTTGGTTAGCTTTGGTTACCATAGCAACAGTTTTATTAAGAATCTCTGAAGTTATTTTTTGATTAAATTTTTAAATCAGTAACATTTTGTTTTTTAAAAATGGTCATGAGTTAGAACAATCTCGTGGAATGCTGTGTATTTGTAAGAAATTAAATTCAAAATGTATAAAAATTAAATATAATCCGCAATTTGAATAGCTCTAAACGGTTCCCAGTAGAATATCCTATAAAAATTAATTTATAAATAATTTTAGATTAATTCAATTCAAAAAGATATGTAGTTGGCAGAACATAGTACTATTACTAATTTTTATTTATGGTTAATATTAAAACAATCTTATCAACATACTACGTGTGAAACACTAGAGAAAAACTAAATCTGGTGCAATTAAAAAGCCTACGAACCACACGGTATAGTAGTTGTCTACAGTTATTTGTATTATCAACTTACTCTGATGGAAGTAAGACCTTACTGTGAATGGAGCACTTTCTCGATGAGTATACAGAATGTAAATAGATTATAAAGAAACACGACTGCCGACACTGCGATAAAATTAAGTAAAGGAAGCCGTATTACACATTAACTGTGCGACATAGGCTGTTCAATTACAACTTTGTGTTGCAACAGTGTTATAAAATTAGATGTTCGGTTACAGTTTCATGTTCGATCGCCGTCATAAAATTAACAATAAACCCACAAACTAAAAGGATAAAAGCAAACGTGTTTCTATATTTTGGTATCCGAATTACACTTCTTGAAATATTCAAAGTGTAGGCGAAGTTTATAGACACGTAATAACTTGGTTCACTTAGTAATTGCGTAGCGCAATAGGTTTAGAATATCTTCAACTTTGTAAAATTGTAAATTAAAACGAATTTGAGTAGTATACAATGTAATTTAAGTATTAATGTATTGAAATATTCATAAAACATATTACATGGACAAATCGTAAAATTTTCCTTATGTGAGTTAGATAAAACATATCCTACCTTTATTTCACTTTAAATCGTATTTTTCATTGAACCTTTACTTCCTGATGTAATGCAATGATATATTTTATACCGACCTCCTTTTTTCAATGCAAATTTCACGACCTATTCGCGAGAAATACTTATGTTATTCAATAAATGACGTGATTTTTTTCCGGTTATTCGATAATACGAAAGGTTACATTTTGTTATAAATATAGAAAAGATTTTTATACTGTCGTCCACATGTGTATATACGCATTTCTTAACGACACCCACTTAATATGGTAATAAATATAAATACGGAGTTAAATGTGTATAAGCAGAACTATAAACAAATTTTCACTTCAATATATGATGTAAGATGATTTTTAAAGATGCAAATTGTTTTCCATATATTACAGGTTGGCATTGCATAATGCGTGTGTTTTATATAAATCATAATGGTTGTAAATTACTCAACACGGCGCCAAAGGGAATGTAACCTGATATCACATATTTATCGATTATTTGAAAGGAGCGCTTTAGATGTTTGAATTTTCTTTTGTTTTCCGCCTGAGTTATTACTGTTAATCAAACATTTTATAAGATGCAAAACATACGAGTGGTAGTGGGAATATTTGCGCAATTAAGCAGCTCAAGCGGTGTCCGCACTTTTCAACTATCATAACAATGTGTAGTTTTACATTACTAATCCATCAGTTGACAGTGCGTATTTGACTTGCTTTTAGGGCATTGGAAAGAGCTACGAAAATAGAACTTGCGACTTTATTTGTTTTTTTTTGTGTAGTTTTCACGTTCAAGGACGAGTTTCATGAATGTTATCTATTAACGTCTGTTATCACAAATGTTGATACTGCACGTGCAATGGTTACAACGAGGTTGGGATATTACAATAGCTGTGGGACGAAACCAGTGCAGAAGATTTTGCATGAACATTTGAATGAACGGAAGCTTTACAGCCGTTGAATCTCATATAACTTAGCATAAGCTCAGGGCCGTGATAAATGGTTCCAAGAAATGTTTAAGAAATTCAATAGAGTACGATATTACTACAACTGGTAACGAAACCTACAACCCACCCTTTCGGTTAAATTGAATTCTTGTTTCTCGTCTCTTCGCAAGTTGAAGTAAGTGATTTACGTAAATATTGTTGGGCTAAATTCTTGGTTGATTAATGATTTGGTATATCGCGATATCAAATATTTGCTCTGGCGCATTTGATATTCTTCTACATCAACATTCTTACCTTTTAAGTAGTGGCATAGTTGGTTCGTCGTTGCTTTAGGCTCTAAATTATATACGATTGCAGCTAACAGCACCTTTAATAAGCGATAGTGAATCCGATCCACATATAAGTGTCCTCTTATTTCTTTTGGGATATTTAAAAAGGCTCAAAATTCTTCACCAGGTGTAGGCGCAGTCCCAAGAATTTTTACTATTTTTCACGTCTTTAACCTTGTTTTTCCATTATTGTTTGGCAAAACAATTTATGGTATCAGCAAATGTAATGAGTGGCTTTTTGTTTTGTTAATCATTATTTAAAAAGAAGCAAGAGTCTTTTGTTAACATACTGTGTATTTAATTTCCTTAAAATAGTAACTTGAGTGCATCGGTTATTTGATTCGAGCGATCTGCTTGATTTTTCACTATTGTTCTTAGTCGTGAAATTTATGTTGATAAAATTTATAATATCGCTACCACTATCCTTTAATTCTGGCAACATTTTTGTTCAGTCAGCAAGAAAATAAATGTTTTAAGAAATAACCATGATTTGTATCTCGTAGTACCATAGCAATACATTCAAGCAACCAATTGATGACCGTCATTTCGCATGGAAAGAGCTCTCAATACTTCAATCTGCGAATGAATCCCGAAAGGTATTAAGTGTCCTCGGAAAAGGAAAATCACTTTGACAGCAGAGCTAAATATAACGCCCGACAAAAGCAAACTTGCAGGAAAGAAGCATTACCACTTTACAAACATATTACATTCTCCTCGGTGGAAACTGGAATCTTAAGCCACAAATGATCTTTTGGTCATATACGGTAATAATTATGGCATGATTACCTACGCCTCATTAGCGTGGTGACTAAACATTACTCAAAAAACTATTCAATAAATAATATACTATCATTTTTTATTACTCAACAGACCGAAAACGGCCCAATAAAAAGAATAATACAATAAAATCACATAATACATTAGTACTTAAACAGATAAGCATCATCATACATTGTTTCAATGCATGTGTATGCGTATGTGGTTATATATAAGGTATGTGCGTCATTGTGGATACGTGTCCCTATGTGCGTATAAGTGTAATCGTATAAATCCTAAACGTGTCTGTGTATATTTAAAGTATGTGTATGAACGTGAGTAAATGTGGATATACGTCTTTATATGCGTGCAAGGGTGAATTGTTGTGTAATTTCATAAATGTATGCAGATAAGTAAGCACGTGTGATTGTAAATAAGCTTATGTGCATGGTGCAGCATGCATACCAAACATGTAAGTAGTATTCGTATTATTTGGTTGAAACCTAAGGTGGACGACATCCACAGAGATTTTTCCATCCATCACTACAAATCCGAGAAAGTATATATATGTAGCCTGCTTCATAACACTGTTCGAGCAAATAGAACCAACAATGTAGAGTTGTGCCTGGCTTCAATACGCAGAACGAGAAAATGCATGTGCTTAAGTAAAAAAGGAGCAATTGTTATTGGTTATCATTAGTATAGTGTAATAACTAGGAGTACTTGAGCTGTTTAGATATTGCTAGTGAACGCGTTCTGAGTTTAATTAAAATTGTGTACACATCATTAAAAGGAGTGTTGAAAGGTCAACATTTTTTATCAGACATTGAAGTTCAGACAGCTGTTTACAATTGGATCAACAGTAAACAAGAAAGTTTCTTCGTTGACGGAAGAAACAAATGGATTCAGTGTTTTGAGAAATGTGTTGCACTAAATGGTGATTATATGCAAAAATATCTTTACTTCATTTGGGGACTGGTTTTATTACTTTATCTTTTCTTATTCGTCTTATATAAAGCTGGAAACCTTATATATCAACACCCGCTCGTATAATGCGCAAATGTAATGACTAAATTACTTTTTCCTCGTCAGCTACAGATGTAAAATTAATAGTAAGTTACAAGAAACTTAAACTTTATTATTTCATTTGTTTACTTTAACTGTTTTCATTATTAGCCTAACTCTGAACTAAACACTGCTACGTCAACATTTCAATTAATTATTTCCTGATCGTATCGATGATAAATACCAGGCATGTCGCATAACAATAAGTTTAGATCGGAGAAATGTTATAAGCTCAGACAGTACAAAAAAATCAATTATCTTTAACAATAGAACAATTAGATCTCGTAAGTGTTTACCTGTTAGCGAAGAATAGTTTCTCATATTTCACGTTTGTTTCTGATGTAAATGTATTTGTATTTGCGTGTTACATAAGATTTGAAACCATTCACTTTCTTTGCTAACAGCATATACTTCGCTAGAATAATTACTTGTTAACATTCAAAGAAAAATACCTGCAAATGTGAAACTAAAAAAAAATCTTTTAGTGTCAATAATAATATGTAGCGCGTTGTAAGGTATAAATAGTAGGTTTAAATTATATAGTACCTGCCTATATTAAAAATTAGTCAGTTAGTTTTTTTGTAATAGTTTATCCAAGTTTAATTTAATATTATATTGACAGATTTATGAGGCTTATTGCAGAGCAAATATCATACGTGCGTAGACTATATGTACATATAACACAGCGTATTGTGATGAAAATGAAACATTGATTTTTACATTACTGTTCATTTTTATTATACATGTACCATAAAATATCCACACTAATAAAACATCTTCAACTGATGATTACTTTTCTGTTACTAAAAGGTCGCATACCTAAGAATTCCTAAAAATGGGGATCATTTTTCTATATCCGGAATCGTTGTGGATTCCGTGTTAATCTAATTTTCCTACACTATTTCCTGTTTTTTTTTTGCCATTACCATTCCCGATTAAACTTGGGTAGTAACATAATATTTACCGAGTAAGATTTTCAATGTCCCACAGAATCTAGAACAAAAACTAGTAGACACATTAAGATTAATATAGTTTTGCCATTATGATAGTTTCTATGCATAAATATGTCATAAAAATATGCTGAAAATATGTTTTTTTTACTTACAATTTAAAGTTTCTATTCATATTATTTTAATCTATTTAGCTCTCTGGAAATCAATAAAAAAACAGAAATAAGATAAACATGACAATAATTATACAATATAATAAACAAAATTAGTATATTACACAAAAACTGTTCATTTTCACTATCGGATACATTTAACATATACTACTTAAATATTTTTACAGATTGTCAACGGCAAATGTTTGTATCCTATCAGCTAATATATTCTATATGTCAAAAACGTTCTTTCAAAATCGACTAATTGATACGTATTTTGCTATAGCAGTTAGTGTTTGAAATTTATAATTCTTTATCATTACCCTGTGAAATTTATCTATCTGCACAACGTTGTCCAATAGGAATTGTCTGCAATAAAGGCACTTGAGCAACTGCTTAAGAAATGGTAGTGAACCTGTTGAATATACGTCAATTACTCCATAATCTCTGGCCTTTCGAATAAACCATTCGTATCTACAAAATCTGGTATTACAATCTTTTGTTATATGAGAATAGTTATTTGCATAAAATATTTAGAATATGCAGAACTACCCCGTCGGATAATTACCGATTCAGCAGGAGAGGGAATGGAACGGTTAAACTATAAAACGTTAAAATGCAATTTTCGGTTTTTATTAAACAATGAGCAAGTAAAACTTTCCCTAAATTTACTTTCAAATTATAAAAAAAACTGAGTAGGACATTATAAAGCAGTCATATAAAGTTGTAACCGCCATCGCTTAAGTAAACTAAGACTGGAATGCTGGAATCGAGACATCGACGATAGTTTTATCGTATGACTGCAGGGAATTAACACATTAACGAAAAGCACAGCGAAGAACAATTTATCATGGAACTGGAAGATGATGATGTCTTACCTCTCCTGGACATGCTACACAGGAGACACCAAACACTGGAATGCCAGATTTACCAAAAATCAACCAACAAGACTCGCTACCTTAACGCAAATTCTCGCCATCATTTAGCACAAACACGAGGAATAGTAAGCAAATTGGTGCAGTTGCTAAAATTGTATCAGATGAAGAACACCTTAAAATTGAACTCTAACATCTCAAGGAAACGTTACAGAAAAATAACTACAGGTTCAAAGACATTATCAGATATCAACCAGCAGCCAAGATCAACTACTATTACTGGAATCATTTACCTGCCATTCGTCAAAGGATGTACGGTCAAAATCTGAAAAAAAACTATACAAACACAATATCAGGGTAATCTTCAATGCTCCCGAAAAATTATCCACCAAATTGCCCTCACCGAAAGATAGTACATTGCCGCTCCAAAACTTAGGAGTCTGCGAGACACCTTGCACGTATGGAAAGGTATATATTAGACAAATAGGCGAAAGCATCAACATCAGGTTAAAAGGACATATGCAAGATACAAGAAAGAAAATATATACACAAATTAGCAGTAGCAGAACACTTAACAGGTACCAAGCTCGAAATCAGTTTTCATAAATACAGGACATTACCAACGGAATCACAGTACTGGAGAAGGTTGTATAGGGACGCTATTGAAATCCAGAAAACTCTAAAAAACATTAACAAAGAAGACGAACTACAGTTACCATGTATTTAGAAAGCATTCTTCACACGCAAACAGATAGCAACGGGCATGTTTCAAGAGAGCGGAAGGGTTACGATCGCATATAAAACAGGAATCACTACAACCAGTCACTTTACCTCTGAGGAGATTATAATAATAATGATTAAAAAGTATGTAAACTGGAACTAGCATAGCCAACCACTGGTACTTTAATCCCCCTTTTGAAGAGAAAGTTTGAAGAGAATAGAGTACAAGCAATCATTGCAGTTTTACTCCTGGAATCTAATATCCGCAAAATTTATATCTAAACAATTACATTGCTTTCCAATTTTTATTTCTCCAAACTTCGTTTGGGGATATTTTAGAGAATTACGTAACTGGGCATTCGACAGTTGTCGAATATGTATTTCCCTGAATCTGACTTGAGAAAATAATATATTCTTCATAATGTAGCAAAATAATATCTACTCTATGCACGAAAATTAAATATATCTGTGTACTGCACTTAACTTTTATGCGAAATAATGATTTTTATGTTATTAATCCCGTTATTTCAGTGAAGTTAGACATATTCAAAATATTGGATTAATATTCGTAATAATCAGAAATATGTTTTCCACATAAAATCCAAGCTCGTTATCATTACTCTAACTCTATATCACCAGTTCATTAATGGAAATACAATTTTTCTTTTGGAGGTTAAAGAAGAGTGATTTTAGTGAAGCCCATTGTATACATCTATACATACTAATATTGTTCGCCTACGTAATCCTAATCATGATAAATGCTTCTTACCATTTAAAAAGGTACCGGCTTAGTGTTACTTCATCGTCAACAACGAGAATAACGACGTACGTAATATTCTTCTGGATATACATACATAGATAATTCCCGATCTATCGATGCTGGTAGCGGAGCAGATGTTTGACCTTCTAATTGGTTCGTTGCAACGCGCTTCATGATGTACGCGGGCGAATCTGAACACTTTCTGTACGACCTCGATTACGTAACTAAGCTGCCGGCAAAGACGCGTACGATTTATTCTACAATAGATAAAAATATTGAAAGCGAGAAGAGAAGTTATCGGTTCGTGAACTGTTAAAAGATGCACTTTCGCCTAAATAGTCACGAAATGATATTTTGCTAAACTGCCGCTATTCGCACTGACGGTTCTCACAACCATGGTGAGGTAAATAGAATGTAATCGCTTAAAGAATGAGAAAGGGAGTATATTACATATAACGTTATTTTTACATATTCGAAGGCGATACATTTGGTCAAATTTGGGTCGATAACTTTGGGGGCTGAATTTAAAATAATTATATAACGTGCTGCATGAAATGTTATAAATTTTGGAAATATATTTTGTGAACTTTCTGTCTATATATTTCACCCAACCTTAAAAGATTTGATGCAATTATTATGAAAGAAGTTACTTCGTAGAGTAAGGCTATAACCTTCAATATATTAACATAGTTTGGACCCTGGCAAATCATTGATGAATCGATATCTATTAGATGCCATACTTACAAGCCATTTTTCAGTGGTGTTTGATTCCATCTTTGAACTCTCTTGGTTTTTCTGAAAGCGTAATAAGGGAAACTTCTTCGCACAATTAGTTTTCACCCTAGTCCTTTTTAACTTCTACTTGTGTTGCATAAAGTTCCTCTTTTAAATGACATCTTTTTGCTACTTAAATGTGGAGCTGCTTTAGAATACAGTATACCTTCAATAATAAGCAGATGCCAAGGCAGCCGCAAATACATAGCATTGCTGTATTCGTTTTTTAGACATCTGGAATATGCCCTCTTAGTTTGTTATTCATTTATATAAATCTCGCTTAAAATAATCAAAAGAAAATTCATGCCTTTAGAATTTAATAGAGTTTATCCTTCGCGTGAAGTTGAACGTAGCTTACAACCTTTGGAATATGTTTTTTAAACATGAACTGAACGGAGGAAATAAACCATAAAACCCCCACCTCCGTGTTAGACGGGCGGCACTAAGCAGGTCTCACTAGCTCTTTCCCTTGGTCATCGACAAATAAAAACTCTCTGTTGCGTACCAAATAATTGAAATTTGGACTCGTTTTTCCATAAGACCGCGTTTCAATCATCCTGTAAACAGTTTGCAGGCTCTTTGGACTATGTTCATCGTTTCTCTTTATGCACGCGTTGTAAAAGCCATTTTTTTTGCGGTCGATGGATCCCCTTAAATCTGCTGCCAATAATCACCTCTTGACGGTAACAACAAAAACATTTATTCGTCATTGTGTATTAACGCGCGTTGCGATATTCGGTACCGCTAGACGTCGAGGTGGTTTCGAAATCGTTTCTACAAATCTATATTCAGCTCCAGAAGTCACCCGTGGGCGCACGCTTGTCCTGTCTCTCTTCCCCGGCCAATGTGTAATGCACACCTTACGCTGAAATCCTTAACCGTAGAGCAACTTCTCTCTCGGTATATTCCTCGTCGAGAAAAGTGCAAATATTACTATGTTGTTCTACAGTCTACTAAGTGTCTGCATTTTTGCATTTTTATGCTCAGTACTTTACCAAGTTGTTAAATTGCGTACTGGAAAAACCAATTCTGCACAGGAAAGCGATAAGACACTGAAGATTAAAATCCTTTACCACATGCACTAAACGATGACCGAACTAGTACTAAACCGTTTGGTCGAAAGTAATTACTGTAGGTATCCTACTCCATCCCCATCAGACAATAGTCGTATTCTTAGAAAAGAGCTATAAAATATATTCGGTCGAAATTTTTGGATCTTTCGGATTATGTGTAACAAGTTTATATTTTTTATTATTATTTCACGATATGCCTATCAGTTATATTATTTCGAAAGAATTTCACCTTGCTTCTAAACTTATGGACGGTGCTGTATATAGAGAATATAAAATGTTTGCAAATGACAAAGTGAGTTAAGTATTACTAGCAAATGCTCGTTTGTCTTTATGTAATCTATCTACAGTTAACAACCATGGCATAAAGACCACTTGCATACAATATATGCATACCCCATTTGTAATAGGTGTTCTTCATGCATACTTGAATGATGTAATCTTAAACTATTGAAATCAACTTATTTTAGCCAAGCAGCACTAATCAAGCATATGTAGTGTAAACCCAACGCTTATTGAGTTTATCGGCGTGAAAACTTCGTATCCATATCAGTCGGACTTACATAATTAATCGCATAAATAGATTTCCACACGCAAACCTGCCCATTACATAAGGAAACGTAAACCTCGTAAGTGCACGTATGATATATTTTTATTTATTTATATGCGACCGACAAAAATGGTGCACGCACACATATGTTCTCACAAGTTACGTGACATGATCGTGTTGTGGGTCGGGTTTCCATAGGTGTTCACATCTGATGGAGACTGGTTTTCGGTGAATGAATCACATGCTTAGTTGCCTTATCGCTAATAACTGTGATTACATTAATTATAAATAACTTCGCGTTGTAGTCCGTAGTGTTTCGACTTGAAAATATAGATTAAGAGAAGACCATACCCGTTTCGTTTTATTTCGCCTAATTTTTAGTTTATTTGTATAATTCTATGTAAATTATTAGGAGAAAAGAATAGTTTGGTTGAGACATGGCTTTAAGTACACTAATATGTTATTTTCTAACTAGGAGGCGAAATTATGTTAATCCTAGTAGGTGTACCAAAGCACAATGTCATTTACAAGAGAATGGATTTGGACTTACACATTAACGAATGTACGAGGATGGTCGAAATGAAACCAAACTGCGGTTGGCCTCAGAAACTAGGAAGTCCTCCTACATCCTCTAGATAGTCCAGATATAGTTCCCAGAAACGTTTTCCTGATTAAGAAGAATTGCGAGACAACCTTACCGAGATTATCTCAAAAAATAAACAAAAAATATATAAATCTCTTTTGTAGAATACATAAAATATTTTCATTAATTGTAAAATGTTACGGTAATTTTGGTGTCTTGTTTTAATATCGCACATTTCCCGTGAATATCTTCGCAAGAGAATACATGAATTTTCAAACTTGTTATATTGTACCGTTAAAATGCTACTATTACTAATATTTAAATATTAAAATAAATATTAATTAAAAATCGAGACTAACTTTCACAGATATCTTTATTCAATAAATTGGACTACTGGTTCTGTACGCACATCACACATCACCAAACCAATATATTCTGTATAAGATAGCTAATTAATCCGTAGATCATCGGTAAATGAGGCAGGCCTACACATAGCATCAAAAATTATAAGTAATACTTGATATACATTTCATACCATTGAACTATTTCATTGTAATACACAACGGAATAATAAAACTTAGTTAAACTTTCAGTTAAGGAATAGTACATACACTATCTGCCATTAGTGTTTACCCACATACATAATTGGAGATTATTCCAACTACTACCCTTTTTGGTAGACGGATTAGGTAAAGAGTAGCTTTTCGGAAGTGTTTATCACGGCCGCTATAAATAGGAATAATAAAAAACAGACGACACGGGCATAATATAACAAATTTAGTTTGCATTCAGCTTCCGTATTGCAAGTAATCAATAGTGAAGAATTTATGCAAAGTGTTTTAAAACAGTGAGTAACATTAAAGTAATATCGGCAAGAAAAGAATTAACTACGAAAGTGCATGCCCAAATAGTGGCATATCACAACATCGGTAAAAGTGATCTAGAAATTGCTAACTTCCTAAAATTAAATCCTAGAACCGGGGATTGTAATTGTAATCACTAGTAAATGAAATAGACGATAAACAGCGCCAATATCTCGCGCACAAACTCAGTTGGCATCACCTACGTAAAAAAACGTTTGCGCCTAGCTGGTTTGTGTGAAAGAATTGCTATGCGAAAACCGTTATTAGACAAAACAGACAAAGCTAAACGGTTAGCATGGACGAGAGAACACAAAGGCTGGACGAAGATTAGAAGAAAGTCCTCTGAACAGATCTTTGGTTCGAACAGAAGAACACTTGTCCGTAGATCGAATAATGTATTACATCAACAATAAAATATGGGGGATAGGCGATTTGGTTAAAATAAATGGTATCACGAAAGGAGGTTGTAGGGAAATCTTGGAGAGGAGTGCCATCCCATCTGGAACACGATTAGTAGGTGAAATCTCGTGTTCCAGCATAATAATGATCCAAAACACACTGCAACAATATGCTGCGAGTTTTTGGAACAACTGGAGGATAGACAGAAAATTGTTGTTATGAAGTAGCCGCTCTAAAGTTCAGATCTCAATCCGATTGAGCTTTTGTGGGAGGAACTCGACCGAGAGGTTCGAAAATCTGTTCCAAATTCGACAACAGTAATTTGGTCTCACCTACAGGATACGTGGAGTAAACTAGAGCCGCTCACACTAGCAAAGCTGCCACAGAAAATGCCAAAATTATGTGCGGCAGTAATAAAAGTGAAAGGTTGACACACCGACGAGTTGCAAATTTAAGCCAATTGATGCACGTTGTTTTTATAACTTTTATGACTGTTCCACTTCTTTGTATAACACATGGGCTGAAAAGTCCCGGGCCTAACAAAGAAAACACGGTTTTTTTGGTTCAAAATTAGTTTTATTCATCAACGTAATCTCCATCAAGAGCAACGCAATCATTCCAGCGCCGCTCTAATATTTCAATACCACTTTTGTAGAACGATTTATCTTTTGCCTCAAAATAGCCCTCAGTTTTAGCGATAACCTCTTCATTCGTGCGAAATTTCTTACCGGCGAGCATTTTTTTGAGGTCTGCGAACAGCCGATAGTCGCTGGGAGCCAAATCTGGCGAATACGGTGGATGTGGAAGTAATTCGAAGTTCAATTCATGTAGTTTTGCCATTGTTTTGATTGACTTGTGACACGGTGCGTTGTCTTGATGAAACAACATTTTTGCCATGTGCGGTCGTTTCTTTGCAATTTCCGCCTTCAAACGCTCCAATAACGCTATATAATATTCACTGTTGATGGTATTTCCTTTCTCAAGGTAGTCGATGAATATTACACCACGCACATCCCAAAATACCGAGGCCATAACCTTTCCAGCCGATTGTTGTGCTTTCGGGCGCTTTGGACGAGGTTCACCAGTTGCTGTCCACTCAGATGACGATCGTTTTGATTCCGGAGTGAAGTGATGGATCCATGTTTCATCCATTGTCACATATCGACGCAAAAATACCGGTTTGTTACGTTTAAACATAGCCAAACACTGCTCAGAATCATCGACACGTTCTTGTTTTTGGTCAACAGTGAGCAAACGCGGCACCCACTTTGAACAGAGCTTTCTCATAGTCAAATGCTCATGCAATATAAAGCCAATACGTTCTTTTGATATCTTTACGATGTCAGATAACTCACGCAACTTCACTTTTCGATCATTCAAAACGATTTTGTGGATTTTTTTATGTTTTCTGGTGTTACCGCCTCATTTGGACGTCCATTGCGTTCTGCATCATCGATGTCTCTACGACCACGTTTGAAGTCAGCAAACCAACGTTGTATTGTTGTTTCTGATGGAGCGGAGTCCTCATAACACTTTTCAAGCCATTGCTTCGCTTGAACGGTATTTTTTCCCATCAAGAAGCAGTGTAAAATTAAAACACGAAATTGTTTTTGATCCATTGTTTTGAAAATAATAAAAGTAGCGTGACTCTTAGCACAATAACTCACAAACTAATGAATAGAATATCATGAAATTTTAACAGCTGTCTTTTGAAGGTTAGTACTAACTGAGAGAAAGGTGACTGCAATAAAACTAGCCTCATCTATCTGTTAGGCCCGGGACCTTTCAGCCCATGTGTTAAGTACAGAATAAAGGTTCATTCTATAACTTGTTTTTGACTTGTTTTTGTAATATTTTAAGGGCGGGTAAACGTTTATGGCCAATAGTGTACATCCTTTACAATTCTAGAAAAAAGTGATAAGTATATTTACTTAATATGTCGCGATACAGGGAATGAGAATTATATATGTATAACTTAAAAATTTATGCATTTTATCATGATGGATATAATTCGAAGCTGTCTACATATTTATCCTCTTATAGCCGCTGCTTAAGTTTATATCGTTTAACCTAACGAATAAAGTAATTTATAACGTACAAGCCAGATTGACAGTTTCCAACCAGACATCAAAGTTAATGAATCTCAATGAAATCGAAAACTCACCTGAATTAAAAATGAAAGTCCGCTTTTATACCATAATAGGCAACTTATGCTTTGCGCACGCATGTAGAAGTATTGTAGGTAACAACGACGATAAAATTATAGCAGTCCTTTTATGTCGTGCGGTCGACACAAACTAGAATTAAGTTATGGCGTCTGTTTGCTTTTTAATTATTTTCGCATCCGGAAATGTAGCGCCGGAAGAATTATTAGAGCATAATTATGTCAAATGTGCGGATTTCTATTGCGCAAAACCTCATTTCCTCGTGCAACTAATGATGTAAGTTAAAAGCATGTTATGATCGTCATAATATACGACTGTCAATATTGTGATCCAAAGGTATTCATTTAAACGAACGCAATTTGCGGAATAAATTGCCTGACATTATTTTAGTAACGTGAAATTTAGATAAGAGAAAACTAGGTTAGAGTATGTAGGAGGAAAGGATGGAAATTTATGTATGTAAGGCGGTGAATGAATTACCATAAAAAATTAAATTTTAGACTTACGCTTTAGTATTTAGATCCCTTATCACGTTATAAATTAGCTTAATATCGAAAGAAATACAATTGCATTAGTGAAATGTTTAGAAGCTTGTCCAGTGGCAGAAAAGTACATATGACTATATGCAGTATTTATTAATTTTGATTTTAACGTAAACCAAGAAATGGATATGGACGCTATCATAAAAGCAAGAAAGTGTTCGGTAACTCAGTATTGGCAATTATTACGAGTAGAACAGTAATTTCATTACTAACGAGTGATGCAAATTAATACAGTAACATTTGCTTGTATAAGTTTTGGGGTATTTCCGTATAATAATGAGCGGAATGTTGAACATTTAGGGTCATAGAGAATCAGCAATTACGATTTCTCAAATAATGAAAGAAAAGGGTTACGTTTTTCCACAGATTTGGCGTTGAGAAGTTTTTCTTTTGCAAGAATAGTGTTGATGATATTTATACTACCTTGCTCTTTATATCAATTGGATATATTCTAGTGCTGTAGATGTTTAATGTATAAATATTTTTGAGTGATCAACTAGACGTGTTTTATTTGCCCAGCGTTTGATAGGAATTCGTCAATAACGTCACGATAGTAATTTTGAATTAATCGAGAATATTCTTCGCTAAAGTGTAACTGATTCAGCGCAATACGTACAAAAGTGGTAAGGTGTCAATGCAAATTGGCGTTAGACAAGTGGAGAGCATAGCTTTGTCATACATAATACGCAATAAATTATTTCTACATATACAGAAATTATTTTTCAAATTATTTGAAATGATGTGTTCCGAAAAGTAGGCCTCCGATTTAGCTTCAGCTTCCTCTATTTTCATCTTTGGGATAAGAAAAGCTCAACAACCATATTGTTTTTCCCCGAAAACTGTTATATGATGCGTTATCATGGATGATGTATTATCATGATAGACAATCCACTCGTTCCTGCGCCGCTTCTCTGGATATATCTTTCTGATATCCTCTCTCAACAGCCTTAATACATCATAATAGGATTCTTCATTAATCATTTGACGTGAAAGTGTGAGGTCTGTTTGAATAATGCCATCAGTATCGAAAAACAGAACAATAAGGACTTGATGCTGCTTTTGACTTGACGGTCATTCTCGAAACGTTTAAGCTGTAAATTTATATTTCGTCCAAGATATCAACCGCTCTTAAACATCTTGTGCGTTTCTGTGGCAGTTTCGTCGAGTTTAAAGCAACAAATACACCGTTTCATCAAATCGACTGCTGCAAATAGGAAACACATGCAAAGACAGCAATGAATAAATATTCACCAAGAGGGAAACGTTGTACTTATAATGATGTCGCTTGGCATACTAACTCAAAAACTGTGCATGCAACTTGACGTAGTGACGTTTGTAACTACTTACGCTGAGAAGTTTTGGGTACCACCTCAGAAATATATTTGGAAGAAAAGTATGTCAATGTGTTCAAGGTCAACTTTTGACCATTATAGAAACAATAGTAGTTTTATATCTTTTATTTTAAGCTTTATTCTTATATATTAGCAAATTTTCGAATTGTATCCTACCGTCAATGATATATGTAATACGAACGTGTGAGTAGTTGCGATCCATAAAAATATGTGATAATAAATATATCATATCCTATCAAGTTATTTGATATATTAGATACTATTTGAATGACGGATTGTATTACAGAATATTATTTTACAGCACCCATGTATCTTTATATAAAGTAAAAAATTTGCTAACATATATATACTATGTACGCATGAATTACACAAGATTTCTGTTGGTACGCTCTATTAATAATGGATGGATATTTCAGTCGGATATGGTGTAAGACTTTGGTATTGTTTCAGTTATTGACAGGGTATGATGTATTGCTTATCCAATAACTCAACCTCCACCTCTAGTAATGATACAATAATAAAATGTTTTATGTATAGTGATTTGGAATTCCAACAACTTTAAAATATATATCCATAATAATAAATGCGCAGAGGTTTTACTGTAAAGGTGATCAACCTATTAAATATTAATAATTATCCAGAAATTATGTACAAACACGCTTTTTAGAAATACTATAAGTCTTTAAAATTATAAAAATTGCTCGATACAGATGGTGAAGTAATATTATAGCACTGACCAAACCAAATAGATTATCATCTGCAACAATGCATGTTTGGCTGAGTTTTAACGTTAAAAGCCTTATGCATTTGAAGTCCCTCGTTACTAAAACTTCAATGCTCTTATGAATCGATTCGGCGTAGATTAATAACTTCACATGCATTAAGAGCAAATTATATGCATTGGATCAAGAGATTATAACCGGATGAACGACTTGGTCAAGCAACTAGTTCTCTCCAAATTCAGCGGTTACGATGTGTTTGATCAAATTCATTAACGGCTAACCTCGTACATGCCTGAAAATTGATGTCAATTTTAGTTAATTACATGTAGATTATCTTCTAACCATTGATGAATGTTATGAAAATTACTAAGTCTGCAAAGTTTTGCGTAAATGATATAAAGAGTAATGTAAAAATTCTAATCTGAGTTGATGATTACTTTTATTTAAAGTTTGTATTCATTGTATGCAATATGATTTCTATTGATCTATAAATTCAACCAGTGGCCTTTATTTGCACTTTTTAAAGCAATTGTACTGATAAAAAGAGTTCCTTAACAAGATAAATTATTTTTTCTGATTTAAACAACGGTTGCTTTCGAAGTTTCTCCCTTTGTAAAATAGTTCACAATCACTCTTACCACAACACTTCACTAATACATGTATGTAAGTGAAGCGTTTCAATCCCTCACTCCTCGAGCTCGTGATTTTCTTCTTTTTTGTTATTTATTCAAAAATTGAAATTTTTGCGGTAACATTCTACACCTTACTGCAAATAAATATTTTTTTCATTTAAAGCACGACTCTGCTTATTTGTAGAGCGCGTGTAAGGTCAAAATTGGCAGTTATCGAGATTTGCTAAATCAAACAGCAACTAAAGATAATAGTGCATATACTAGTGACAGTTTAAAACTTTTAAATTGTGTTTTCAATTGTTTTATATTGTTAATGCAGTATATTCTTTTGACATTCGGCGTGTTATACATTACTCCAAACTATTAGTGATTCTGAGTTCTTTAAGAAAATGTCGTTACATTTATAAAATGTATTAATTTATTTTAATGCCATACAATTACAAACAGTTGATTTTGCTGCAAAATAAAGTTTATTCGTTACTTTGTTTCTGTTTGTGATTATGTTCTTTATATTCCCATTAAACCTTTTATTTAAAAACTGAATGATATTTTATATCCGTTTATTTTGATCTAAATTATATTCAACTGTTAATCAATTGAAATTTAATAAGTTGCAGATGTTTTCAACAATAGAATTTTCGTATTACGTCAATGGTTAATTTTTGGCGGGTGACTTCATACCGAAACCCGATATGTGATCTACAAATTCATTAACAAATTGCCGTGCTAACTAAGAAGTTCGCATTTACGTGTCTATTCATAGTCAAAGACTAATATTGATTCGGTTAGTATCACATCTGAATCATATGAACATATTGTAAACTTATAGAAGTACTATATTTTCGGGTTGAAGGTTCATCAATATGTCGACGTTTCTAGTTGGATCACACCGAACTTCTGGCCTCGATTATTTAGCAGCGTAATCGACATGATGCAGCTTAGACGGAGCAGCGTGCGATGAAGTACTTTCACGAGCAACTGCTTAAGCCTGCAGTATCAATTGCTTTACTTAAAGAAAGAAAGCTTTAAAAAGAATCCGTCTCCAAGAAATCTTTTTTCCAAATATTTGATTTTACCATTGCAGAAAACGAATCAATCTGAAATGGAATTTTCTCCTCGTGTTAAGGGAATAAAATCTCCTTTACCTTAATAAAATTATCTCCTTTACCTTAATAAAATTAGCTCCTTAAGGTAAATAAATGGTATTTTTCACTGGAAAGTGTATCTTTAAATTCAAAGATATTGTTCTTTGATTGGACTGAATTTTGTACATCGAATAATTAAAAGACAGTTTTTTGTGTGCAAAAAATATCTATCCGACTCCGTTCGAACTAACATTTCTTAAATGCAAAGAATATTTTTCAATCGAAAAATCCCTGTTACAGTACAGCTTACCCGCTATGCAATGAATTTCTGGAAATGTTCCCTTTGCAGAACATTTTCGTATGTGTTTGTACGGTCATTAAACATCATTCAATGCGCCGTTTAAGTATATTTTTTCATTTGATAAAGAAATTTGCATTGCGAATGCATAAGTTAATAGTTACAATAATTCAATACTACAGATAATTTTGTCTAAGTATTATACAACACATTCTAGTGTTGCGTACTGCTATTGAATTACGCACCAAACTAATATGACGATTTTGATCAGAAAATATTTTATTGACTTATGGGCTGGTGCGAATTATAATAGTGTAGACACGTTACGTTCTATAAAAAAGACCATTTGCTCGCTATAAAAAAAGGTATCTTTCGTATAAGGCCAATTCAAATATCTATCTAGATCATATCGCTGTAGGTATCCGTATCTACAGTTTTGTAACTAAGATAAATTTTCTTATATGTGCACGGAATATGATATCATTAATGTTTGATACTAGTTACGTTCGAAAGTGAAAGGCTTGATGAACTTTTCTGCAATTTTCGTATTAAGTTGCCCGTATGAACACATAAGTGCGCAGCTTATGTAATAGAATATGAGGTTGCCTGCACTATCTGCCCAGAGATCAATTTGTTATATGTTTATTAAGATTTTATACATTTTACAAAAACCTAATGATAATGAGCCGTGTAATATATTATTATCCCTTCTTTCAAATTATCATGGCAACCTTTGTGATTACTATCCGCTGACTTCTATATTACGAACAATGATATATACGAGGTTTGTTCGGAAACTAAGTACCGTTTCGTTCTACCGTCACCGCAGAGCTATTGTCGTAGTTCCGCACATACACGCGTCTCTCTGGTTCACAGCCTCTCCCCTGATACCATTACAGCCGGATTGTGCTATGTTTACACTCGTTAGCGATTGTGCAAAATATTCAAGACAATTTCTGAGCCCGCCGACTGTGAAATGCGTTCTGTAATACGGTCGCTAAAAGCAAGGAATATTAAGTCAGCCGAAATTCATCGTCAACTAGTACAGATTTATGGTGAAAATGTAATGACAGATGGAATGGTGACAAACTGGGTTAGACAAGTCAATGATGGACGAACCAATGTTCATGACGAAACACGTAGTGAGCGATCTTCTGTTGTCAGTGATGGTTTGGTTGAAAAAGTTAATGGGAATATTCGTGAAAACAGATGGCTTATAATAAGAATGCTTAGTGATAAGTTTGTACAAATTTCAAAAATTGTTTTGCATGAGGTTGCCACAAATCGCTTGAATTATCACTGGGGACATCCTTCTATAAAAAGCGTATAGAAAAATTGGTTTTCCGCTGGGACAAATGTCTGAGTAATGGTGGCAACTATATAAAAAAATAATTTAAGAAATGCTCTTTCGTGTAGAAATAAATTTTGTTGGGAATAAAATGTTTCTATAAGTTTTTTTCTAAAACGGTATTCACTTCCTGAACAAGCTTCGTGTATTATACCATTCATTAATTTTTCTATGATGGTATATTTCCTCAACAATTTTGTAAAACATTCTATATATTTCTATTGAATTTAGGTGTGAACAATTTTCTTGCAGATTCAATAATAGTTTTTATTTGTTTTGATGATCTTTACTAGATTGCGCTGTATACATGGAGAACTATCAAGCAGAAATGTTTGTTAACTTGCTACTTTCATTCAACCTTTCAATATATGAAAATGAATAATCTCTTAAAATATTTTTGTATTGCTTTTGTTACAAACTTTCCTTTACAAAATGCATTAGACCTGGTCCTATATGTTGTAATGCATAATGGTCAAATCATTGCAGGAACTAGATGCTTCACTTTGCACAGTATAATCTTCTTTATAACGTTTACCTGTACTTTTTCTAATACGCGAAGGCCGCCCTGTTAACACTTTGATTTTTCAATCGCCACCAAACACTATTTAGGGGATAAAATAAGAAAATTTCAAAAATTGCGAATGAATTGTAATAGATATTATTCTTTAAATTTTTCAGTCGTCATAATGAAATTGTCGTTCGCAAAGGTAATTATCTTCCTCCATGCATTTTATTAATTCTGTTTATTTTTATTGGATGTTTTCGGACCGTTCGGCAAAATATGTTCACAAGCTATTCCCTCACGATTTGGTAAATACTTTTGGAAGATTCCATACGGCTTTGTGCTGCTACTTTTATAACTTTCTTTTTTTCTTGACGCAATATTACCGCCAGGTAATACCTTCGTTGATTAATTCATCAGTTATTGTTACAGCTTGATGAGGAAAACCTCCTTTTTGCGCTATTTCACGATTAGAGTACACTGTGTTATGATACAGTACAAATTTCACAAATGAAAATTAAACTCATGACACCCAGCACAGCAGACAGATTTTTTTAATTTAGCAGACAGGTTTTAATTTTCGTACACACCAAATATGAGATTTTCGTTGTCCCAAACATATATAACGTAATACAGCGGCTTAATTATAGTACAGAACGCTACGTTATAATGCATACGAAAGCATTAAAGACATATCCTTATGTATTTAACACAAATTTTCTGAAATCGAGTTTTCGTTGAAAAGTTATTTGAAATCGTTCTAATTTAACGGGGAGTGGAAAAGGTTCCAAAACCTACTGCTACGTGTTTATGTTTTAGAAATATACATCCTATTATGCACTTTATAATAGCAAACACATTTTACAGAATATTTGTTTATGGTAAGTATCTCTTTAATGACTTATGAGCTTTACATCATTATATAATGATCAGGGAAGAATAAACCAGTACACCAACGAATGATGTAACATTACACAGTATAACGCTTGCGTTATTTGTTCCATATTGAGTAACGTAAAATTTCAGAACCGTATGTAATAGTCCAAGTAGATTATGCTCTACCTTCATTTATACAATTCGCTGCCTATGTAGACGGATGTTGTCGTAGAGAAAAGATGACAATTGTCGGTTTTTGGGTACATTCCGCGTGCTAAAAGTAATTCGATTCTGAGAAGAACCTCTCGACTCTCGACGTTTCAATGCTGTCACTGGCTTTTTCTGTTGAACCAAGTTATGGTCGTCTTATCGCGATCTTCGAAAATGAAGTGACTAGTTTAACGTGATCAGGGATCTGTATATGGTCATACGTTTTTTAGTACTTAACCCTTCCTCTCTATTGAAGCCTGAGCGTTGCTATCCGTTTAAGTATGAAAAATACGTTTTCTCTTTGAAGTTGTTGAAAATTTGGCAAAATACAGACGACGCGTCTCCTATATTTGCAACTTATTGCTAGGAGATTAATTAAATTTGCCAGTAATAATGCATAACTGCTTAATGCATGATATTTGATTAAATTAAATTGCAGCAGCGTGAAAGGGTGCGAATTCCTTGCCCGCACTATTCAAAGGCAACAGTTGATTATAATTTTATTGCTAGGAATTCTTACAGTGTTTTCAGATATTAATGTGGTGAGGTGTATTTCTTACGAGTTTTGATCCGATTTTCATCATCTTCTCTTATCATACTTTAAGTTAACACGTTATAAATGTTATTTTTAAATACATATGCGAAAATTCTATTCCTTTGTCAATTCAACCAACTTTGTAGTTTTAATCAAAACAAAATTAGCCGTAATGGCGACTTCAATTTGAATAGAGTGTATGTGTACAAGTTGAAAATTAATTAATATTGAGAAATATAAGTGATTTCTCAATTAAATACATTTGCTCTTAAGCTTTTAACGTAAGTTCCTATAGCCATTACCTGCCAGAGAATTAATAATACATTATGAAAAATAATGAGTATATAACATTAAGTGCTTTTACATTTATGCGTTCACGTCAACGCATGTCAATCATTCTCTTTCGTTGGAGTTCAGCACTTTACCACAACGACAATAGCATAATAAATCAAAGTTACAGATTTATAAATTAGATTAGCTCCCAATGTTTTAAACAGTGCTAAATATACGTGCATAAAATTTAAGTCAAGAACATACTGCAATTATTCGTGTGTATTCAATTCGTGCATTCATTCAAATCGTTCTTGTAAATAACGATGATTAAGTAGATACTGTATTATTCTAAACGAATGCTTTAACCTTACGGCATAATCAATGTAATAAGTGAAGGTATTTACATATATCTGCTTACATATGTTCGGCCCAAATTGCTAAAAGTAATTTTTTGTAATCGATATTTTACGGAGCGATTACGTTTTAGAATTGGGTTGTACAATATTCTATCACGCTAACGAGCTAACTCTTTTTGTAATTTAAATCTCCTCAACTTGACCTCAATCTAACGTGAAAAGACACACACGAACGTAGAAGCCATTTATTACAGCATATGAAAGGTTAACGATCGTCACTTTAATGTAAGAAAATTATGCAGATGATGGTGGAATGGTATTAGAAGATGTCAGTGACGATATTCCAAAGTATTATGTAAAACGATGTTTGTCTTAATTAATCCTTTTTTTTTCTTTTTAGTTTAAAATGAAAACAGTTCCATCAGTTCAGAACGGAAGTAACAAATCTTGCTTGTACATATAAAAGATAAAGGACTCAAGAATACAATTAGTTTTGCATTAGCAAAAAGTCGGCAGTCGCTGTGATTTTAAAACGGCTTACGCTTGGCCATGGATCGTGTTGCATATTTTAACTTCTATGTTTTTGCCAATTTCTTTTTTCCTAAATATTGCTTTGTTGAGAACAAAGTGCAAAGTACTTTCTTGATTTTGTTTGTAATATCTAGATCTATTTTTAAATTGTAACCCTCTGCATAGATATTTTCTTTCTGTGGTTCCAGTATGCTGGCGCTGCTATCTATGATTTACCACCATCAATATACTTTCTCTTATATTTATCTTCATTTCTTTTCTTTCAATCTGCTCCAACCATATTAAGATTATATTATACGCATACAATAGGTTATCGACTTTTACTGGCATAAAATTATTGCATTCTACAATAATGTTTGTAGATTTTCACCTTCTTCTATTTGTGTTTTTATAACTCTATCCATCCCTATTATGAACAGCAGCAGGCTCCTCCTTCCATATTGAATGTTCTAGATTTTCTTCCGCATACCTGTATCTGCTCCCTGACTTTTATATATGCTTTAGTTATTTTGTAACTGTATCAAAAGCCTCTCTTAGGTCAATAAAAGTAATAAAAGGTTTACCTTCTTCTTTCAATTAGAGATAATTTAGTAATGATAACAGTATATTTCTATCAGACTAATGTAACCTAAAATTGTAGCAGGAATTCATTGTTGTATTGTTGCAATTTTTATTATAAATAAAGCCAGCTTCCAGGAGTTTGTTTATTAGCTTCGTAAGCACATACATTTTTATTGACAAGTATATTCAGAAAATCTAGAAAATGAAGGTTTTAGTATCTTGGATAACAACAGATAGGATAGTTTGAATGAATTGTAGTGGATAATATTCCTTTGAACACAAAAAATGAATAGTTTTTATAATGTCATCCGATGAAGACGACTGACTGATTGAAAGATGTTTTAATAGACAACGCTAACAAAAGAAAAGCTCCCCACAAAATTGCCTTCCACTCACCAAAAAATATTATATGATGAAACAGCAAATTAAAAAATTTTTCACTCAATCCTTATTCTAACCTAAAAAGAACGTCTTCGAGAATTATTACTATTATGCAATCGAACTTGGCTTAACTGAAATATATGATATAATTCTACTGAATAATCTATTTTGTAGAAGAATAAAAAACCTAAACTAAGAACTAGGCATCTTTGGAATGCTCCAGTAAGGAAAACTTGTCCAAGAAAATGTCTTAAAACGTACCTTATAAGTTATCATAATAAAGCATATATTTTTTCAATTAATGATTTAGGCTCTTGTAAATAAAAATCATAATCACAAAATTCTTCTTTTTGAACTACAACAAAACATTTTAATAATTCTGATTATTTGTTAGAACTAATTTTCCAACTGCCAAATTTTGGCTTATAAAGGATATTCCAATTTCTGGTTATTTTTTCAATTTATAATAGAACACAAATTATTTATAATGTAACGATATTTTTATTTCAACTGCTAATACAGAGTTGCAATTTAGTAATGGAAAATAACATCCTGTAAGCGACCTCCTACTGCTATGCAGTAGACCTTCACTCTCTTAACAAAACTTTCAATAACACTCTGGCATAACTTTAATTTCACGAATACCGGCAACAATGTTCTCCTTAACATTGTCAATTACTTTTAAATTGCTAGCGCAAACTTTCTGCTTTAAATAATGGCAGGCGAAAAATATAGAAACGCCAAATCACACTATCTAACCAGGCAATCGATGCCTTCTCTTCGAGAAATCATTTGATACAATATCGCTCTACTAAAATATGCCCCGATAGCTTCATCAGAATAAAGACCACGCCAGATAGCTACTTTTTGTGGATGCAACGGTTTTCCTAATATTTTTTTCATTCCGGAATCAGAAATTGTGTTTGCTTACGAAATTACCTAGATCAAAATGTACCTTGTCGTTGAGATGATTTTGTTAAGAAAATTGACGTCATACATTTATTGGTGTATGGTTAAACATTGACGACGAAGTTCGCTGATTTTGTTTCTCGAGCTATCTGAAGAGATGCAGATATCTGTGAAGAAAGTTCTGAAGAAGGTGGTCGATAAAATGTTTAATTATTCAGAACAATGATGAATTGATATTTTTGGATTCTCAATAACACTAACGCTTACAACTGCAATATTTTTTTCCAAAGGATCACTACGATGGTGTAGTTTACTGCTTTCATACTTTACCGTACAGGCTTCCTCAAATTTTCTAGCAATTCTTTGCCATCTGTCAAATAAAAAAATCTTTGCTTCTTAAAGCAAACACATTAAATATATCATATATATGGAAGTAAAAATCTTGGTTTATAGATCTAGATACGAAAACAATGAACAGTTTTCAACAAGAAAACTCAATTTTATGCAGCATTCTGAAAGTTATAGAGTAATAGAAGTAATTTATTGTTAAACGTGAAAGTTAAAATTTCGCAAACTACAGCTAATGGATTTTCCAATATTTTTATATACTGAAAAAATTAATAATATTATTGGAGAGTGCCAGAATATTCGTTAGAGTGCACATTAACCATTTTTGTACAAAACTATCTTCGCAAATATGAACTAAAACTAACCATGAATACCAAATGGACATACGATATTGATATCGCATATGAACAAAAACAGCGTTTTAGGTTTATAAGGTTCATGTACTTGTATATGCGTATTTTCCCGGTAACAACTAATTTCCGGTTACTCAATTAAACATCTAAGCGATTTCATTTTTTATAGCCCTCTATATATGTGTATCTAAACTTTCAAATTTTGGAAAAAACTACTAAAATTTGGTAAAGCAGTTCTCATGAACATCTGCGGTAACACCACCATCCTGATGCTTAAACAGTAATTGTTTTTTTTTCGCATCCATATGTCATGCTAGTGAAAGTGTCTGGTAATACTAAGAGTTAAAATCATACTGCTCCTGAATTAGACAATAATAAGGCAAAAACTATACATAAATATTTAAAATATTAAAGGCCCGGCATTATGCCGGCTAAATCTGCCTGAAAATAAAAACAATTTAGCTTCAATGTTTATTGATTCGACGCTGAAATAATTATTACTTAAAATATATAATGACTTTAACAGATACGTAACAACTTTATAATTAGTAAACTATCCTATAATCAATTAATTTCCACTCGACTTCCCAACACTACAAATTACCCATTATTTTTTCATTGCATAGTACTATGTACCAATTTAACGTATGTACTTGCATACATCAAATTGCTTATGCAAATATGAATTATTATTGACTGCTATTTTTCACTTATGTAAATTGGAACTAATGTAATTTACATACATCTACACATCATTTAATCCAGAGATTTTCTTAATAACTTTCACTAGGAATGTCGAACGTTTTTTTTACATGCCGTAACTGTAAATAAACCGCTTTGCTTTTTTGACGCTACGGACGAATGCAAATAAATCTTTTTTTCTACGAATAATTTGGCAGGGAATATTAAACAGAACTAATTTTTTTTTTGGGAGCGCGGAATCAGAAAGCTAGTGCACAAAATTCCTGAATAAGCTGCCAATTAACCTTGCAACGTATCAGTAACATTCGTACAAAAGAAAAAAACATTCGTTAGTTTACCAAAATGTCTGGCGACAATGTCCAAATACGTATATGAGGATGAGTCAAGGTAATGTATAAGTTCATGTTAAGGCTGCAGAAGCGAGTGCTTTCGCAGTAACGTGCAGCTCGGCTACTATCAATATTAATCAATGAATGTCGCTTATTAGGTTAATTCGATTGTGTTGTTAATGTAGAGTGACGCAAAAATTTGCAGTAGTATTGCGTTACTAGCACGCCTTTCGGTTTTGTCATGCTCTCACGGTGAGGTGAAAATATGTTGATGTATTTGGAAAGGGAATTTAAAAAGGTTATTCGCATTATATTCGCAGTATTAGTTTTCGCCTAAATTCTTGTCCGCACACACTATTTATCGGTTGTTAATCTTCCTATACTATCTGTTAGATTTCCTAACAAGGCTTTGAGGTAATCTACTGTATTTAGCGCTCATGTAATGACAGCTTGGTGTTCTCTAATTTGAGAAAGAGTATCTAAAAGAATTGAATAATTTTCGGAAATTTGCTCTATTTTTGGGTATGGATTTCGGTATCTAAAACCAGCCGCTAACTTACTGAAATTACTTGCGCTTCTTGAAGATTTAAATGTATAATACAACGTTTAATGATGTGTAAAAATTTCTCGTTACATAACACAGCTTTAAGCCACGTTCCCCATCTCATCAATACCGGCTGTGGTGGTTGAGGAATGCCCAGACAAACCTCTTTAAACTCACGAATGCGTTTTGGAGATTTAATAAACACTCTTTTGGTAGAAACCATAAATTTATCTACTTTTGGATAACTGAAATTCAGCTATAAGACCACATGCAGGAAACAAATAGGTACTGTAATCGTGTTTCTCACCAGACGAAAATTATACTGTAATTGACCTCTTGTTGGCACTCTCGATTCCGGAACGTATTTCCCCCAAATGGAGTGTTGCACACCCTTAACATATAAATAAAGTCATATAGAAATTCATAATATGGTACAGCGCGTAGCGCTTTTAATCGGTACTGTTTGCTATTAACATGTCTTTTACACACAAAAATACTGTACAGTAAAATGTTGATATTGTAAATAATACATTTAATAATACTTCTAGTGTATTCTAATGTCCGAAATCAGTTAAGAAATCTATTAACATTCGTCGAATGTAACAAAGAGCCCCCGTTAATTCGCCATCATCAATCTAATCCGGCATTCATACACATACTACTTCATACATAGACCATAGACGTATGAATCTCGACTTCGGATATGTCCGACCCCTTTCAAAATATATCATCGCCGCCAATGAGTGCGCACTTGTTTCTGCAGTCTTGCAGACTTCGTACTTGCGAATGTTGCCACGCAAAAGAAAAAAAAAGAAAAATAATAATAAAAATTATATCTATACTACTTTTATTTTCTTTAAATAAATTTACTTCTAAATATAGAATATTTATTGTATTATTAATATAAAGTTGTAAATGTCACTTGTCTTTTAAAGTTTTTTATGTAACGAAATGGTGCATATATTTAGAAATGAACGATTTAAATAGACATAAATAAATCTTTTGGAGTTCTTATATTGCACCTTTGTAACAACCAAGAAGCATATGTTGAAGCGACAATATCAACCTAGATCCTGATCGTGATAAATTAATTGCGTGAAGGAAAAAAATATTTAAATTCGTTTTATTATATTTACGAATCTATTTACATATTAAGTTCCCAGCCAGATGTAAATAGAAATAAATCCGGAAAGTACGTAAATAATGAACAAAATATTGCTTTTATATAAGTTAATTTCAATGAAAATGATGTAAACGTCAACCTTGTATCATCCACATGTGTGTCCTTTTAGATACGTCGTAATTAAGTAGAGGTGACATTTGTTCTCAAATTTATTGATGTTACAATCAGCGATCATCATATTACGGCGATTTAAATTAACGTATTTTTGTGTTTTATTTTTTTTGTCAAATGTTCGAATGATTAATAGTTGCTGTAAAAGTCAGTCTGAGGGTTATTTAGATAACATCGCAAGATGTATAATCTAATTAGGAATAACTATCTAGTTCTTTAAAAATAATGTTTAAACAACAGCAGTGAAAGTGTGTTGGTAAGGCATATTTTGGAATAAACAAATTAAAAAAAAGAACTCCTAAACATATCCAATTTTTTTAGAAACTATCGTCACTCCCTTACACTGAGATTATTCCTAAAAGTATTTTTCTTTTGTTTCCTGGGTGTATAACATACAGTCCCGGTCCAATTTATTAGGGCTACTTGCTAAAATGGGGATTTTATTAAAATAAATAATGAAAAACGGATTGCGCGAGCATAAGTTTATTCAGAACTGTTTAAAGACATCGTCATAACTATATAATTAATATTTTGTAATGCATCCTTTGGCTTTTATAATTGCTCTTATCCTTTTTGGCATACTGTCTCTGCAAGCGTTCATTGTATGTCTAATTGTAGCGTCATTTTGCCACAGATCCTCAATATTTCTTACTAATTGCTCTTTTGTAGTGTTTCTTCTCAAATACACGCGTGATTTTAGAATAGTCTACACGTTTTCAACTGCATTGAGATCAGGAAAATCTCCCGGCCAAGAAAACACTGGTAAAGCGTGCGTTTCCAAAAATCTTTGCATGAATTTGGCCATGTGGCATGGTACCTTATCGTGCATGAATGTGTAAGGGCTTTCATTCGGATCTAAATCATTGATATATTCATGATTCATGGTGTCTTGGCAAACATATAGTAGTCCAGGGCCTTCGACTGATATACAAGGGCATGCCATAACTGACGGAGGCTGTTTCACCGTTTTTAATACACTAGCTTCACCAAACCGTTCAAATGGGCGTCGTCTAACAAATTGAGCTCTTTCGGTCATGGCTTCTAGTTTCGACTCATCGGTGAATACGATCTTTAACGAAAAGACATTATTCAAACAAAAGAAAATTTTTTGATTTACATATTCATTTAAGTTATTTTGCCTTACTTTTCGCAAATCTTCAATTGTGTAATGTTGATGACGTTTTGCTTATTCATAACGTGCTCACTTCATCATCAGTGTTAATATCGGCTTTTTCAGGGGGCGTGTGCATTTTAATCCGGCTTCGTACAGTCGTATACGTACCGAACGCGTGCATATTTGCACTCTTTGGTGAGGCATTACGTCTCGAATAGTCCGCAAAACGCTCGTCCGGTACTTGTAGTGGTTATCTTTTCTTTCATTATAAGGTGAATTGCTGCACTGTTTGTCGGGATGCTTCTTCTTTCTTTACAATTGTGCGTTGAGAATACACACCTGTATCCAACAATGCCTCAATATGCAGTCTTTTCCCATTTGGTATGTCCTTTTTTTCTCCATAACGAAAAATATAAAGCGCATATAAGGAATACTTTAAAGTGCGACGCTAATACGTAAACACAGATAAATATTCTTTCTACAATAGTAACCGATCCAAATAATATTCTACGAATTACTGTGTCTTTCAATCTTGTTTCTACCCATCTTCTATACAGTACACAATGATTCATGAGGGGGATAATATTAGGTAAGAGGTCATTAAGTGTCTTAATTCTCATTAAAACAATTTTGCTAAATAATATAATAGGAAATACATATAGGTTTACTGAGAGATCACATTTTAAAATTTGTGCTTCGAAATTTATATAGTAACATAGATAATCTTATTATTAAAGCAATTTTGCTAAATTTTAAGGGTCTGTTTTATTACACTCTGTAATATTGGCTTATAGAATATTTCTTCTTTGTACTCACACATCCAACAAAGAAAATAGATTGCTTGATCTATACAAATTTTTCTGTTTAATATCAGATCACATGCCCATTCAGCTACAGTTATTTCAAAACATCACTTCCATGCGGACTGGCAATCTATCGGATTAACTTAAACATACTTACGTTAATACAAAAAAAAAGTATTTATAAGAGATTATACTAGATAATAGTCTTATTGTATATACGCCTTTGAAACGTTATAGATGGCTCCTGTCAAATCAACAGGTAGGAAGGCCCAAATTAAGATACGGATGTTTGATAGCACTACAATTAGAAACCAAAGAATTTGCATTGCTAAGGAGCTCGGACATTTATATAATATAATAGCAACTTAATAAGTTCTATATCTCTTCGATGTAAAGATTGAGCTTTTCAATTTTAATAGCACCTATTATAATTAAGATAACCGGTATATTACTTGTCCAATTCGTATTACTATTTCTTAAGGATTAAGATCAGTATCTTTGTTTATAATCCCTACAGTATTTTACGCTTACAAGCTTGAATTTGTCGTGTTTATTGCTTCACACTTAGAGGCTT
The DNA here is from genome assembly GCA_023509865.1 of Trypoxylus dichotomus. Lineage (NCBI taxonomy): Eukaryota > Metazoa > Arthropoda > Insecta > Coleoptera > Scarabaeidae > Trypoxylus > Trypoxylus dichotomus. The sequence continues at coordinate 35,748,183 of CM042074.1, read as the reverse complement.
AGTTCGGAAAGGAAAAGATACTAAATGCGAATACAAAAAAAAAATGATAATTGAGATTAACTTGTGTTTCAAGGAGGAATGAAAAATTTTAAACTGTGCATTTTAATCTAAAAAGAGGAGAATTTCCACATCAATATTTTGTCTTGAAAAGTCTTCAATGAACTAATTGAAGCTTATGGGGATCATTGCGATTTTGTCGTCGTGGATTTTATATACTCGTAATGATTTTAAACACATGAAGAATATATTTTCCTTAAAATTTCAAAAATTATTACTGACATGTTTAAGATTTTTTAATAGTAGATACACTATGTTTTCTTGAGTAATTATCTACCATACATTATTTTGAAAGTATCGATGTTTTAATTTCGGGACTACTTATTAGGTTAATATGGTTATTTTGTAAGTTCTTGGAACTATCTACTATACAATATATATTATATTGCACACCAGATGTTAGTGCCAATGACTAATTATAACTGTAGAATATATAAAACTCTAATCTAAGGTAAACGAGAGTCGTAGTATTGTTAACACATTCATTTCGGCATATTTGTGGCCCCAATGGATGTCTCTGAAGTATCGTCGCCGTGTTTTCATAAGCTATAGAAAACATTTAAGGAGGTTATATATATTTACAAAATGGCAGATATTCCTCGTCGTTAAATGACGTTACGATGTGTATGCAGAGAAACAAATGACTGCATTAAATACCTAAACAAAACATATATTTTTCATCCACATTGCATATCATGCCTTCAGATAGTGCACACCATTCTAATGTGTAAAACGTATGCAAATTCGTGCCAAGATATTTAACTTGTGAATCAACTATACCGCAAAATTTAACCAAGTCTGTGTATATTTATTGTGTAAATAAAGATTGTGAAAGGTCTTTAAGCAAATTTATTGCCAGTGTGATTTTAACTTTCATGTATATTAGTATAATTATAGGTTGATTTTAAATTAATACACATTAAAACATAACCTTTTTGAGTGAAAGTTAACATTTTAAAATCAGCATGGCGTACTTAGCATAGAATAGATCAGAGGCATTCACTTATTTCAATTTTCATTAGTTCATTATTGCGTGCACATATTTCAAGAAAATAAGAATTCATATTAAACACTTTTAGATAGAAGTAAAAAACTGTTTGGGATAAAACCTTAATTTTATTTCGTGTCTAACTTTAAGACTATGGAATTGATAAAGAAATATTTCATAGTTTAGACCCAGAAGGTATCAAAGAATTAATATCTCCTTTCCAATATTGACAAAAATTAATATGAAAATATAATACCTACATTCAGATTACATAGATAAATTCAATTAACCGTCTTTTACTTTGTTTTCAGTGTGCTTCTTTTTTAGCAAACCAAAAGTACTACCACTATTAGCGTAGAGAAAAATACTGAAATTGTAAGTATTCTATGCCGGAAGACAGCTGCAAGCTTTTTAGATATTGATGGCATTGGAAAGCTTTTAGGACTTAATCTCCCAAATTTAATTTAAAAGCCTAATTGGAAACTTCCGCAAAAGGAAAGCTTGCCCTTAAACACTAGTCAGACAATACTAAGAATATTTCAATCAATACAGTAATTACTGTACTATTTGAAAGAAATTACAAAATTTACCGGATTTGTTGCTTTCATTTGATCAAAATTAATATTCTTAAAAGAAGTACAATATGCTTCACCCAAGAATACTAAACTAAGAAAACAATGTATTCAATCCACCGGTAAATTTAGTTTCGAATATACAAAGCTAAAATTTACTCGGTTTTAAATAAATATTGTTGTTGCGTTTTTCTGCGGATAGATTTCTGTCTTCTAGTATATGAATAGTTCAATTTGGTAGCATAATTGCTCGTGCATTATAGACATTTACAGTTTACTGCCCCTATTACCGAAAAAAGGTTTGGTGAAAGATACAGCTGATACCACTTGGTAGCTCTGAATGAACTTGTTGGTTACGAATTTAGCGCATGTATCACGCTAATTATTATTTTCCTCGTTTTTTGTTTCCAAGTCATAAAATATTGAGTAAGCACTTGCAAGTTGAAACGCTATAATTTAATGTTTCGTATCAGGTTAGTTTTACATGTTAAGTATTATTACTATGGTGTCAATCTTAGGCTTTTCTGAAGAAATATTTTGCAGAGGCATGTCAGACACAGAGATATGATTTATTCCTGTATACCCAGCTCTAGGATTCCACTAGTATCGACAGATTCTGGATGTAGAAGTTTGCACTATAAACTCATAATGTTCTTCGATACATCACTTAAACAAAATTGGTGCTATTACACCGACAGAAATAGATTCTTAATAAAGAGAAAAGTATTTTTCATATAAAAACGTTCTGATGCAAGAAAATTGTTTTGACTCTATAATATCTGAAGCTTCGCCACAACAAAATAATTTTCTTGGAATTCATTTGTTATTACAGCAATTATTTACTTTATTTCAAACATTCTTAGAAAATAACAATTATTATATGGAGCAAAATGCATTTTTCCGAGAATACAAGTATTTTTTCATACGTAGTCAGCTTTCTATAAGTGAAACTTTTTTTACCACATATAGGTAAAAGAGTGCCCATTCTCCTTTAAAAAATATGTAAAAAACGCAAGAAATATGAAACAACCCTTTAACATAGACATTAGTAAGTTACATTAATGTCTTATGAAATCAATTAATCAATTAATGAAATTATGCACATGAGACTGACAAACGTATTTATTGTTTTTAGATAAATATTTAAATCCTCATCAAACATTCAGTACTACTCTGCACGTACATCATTTATGGATTACGTTGCAACTTCTCCTTATGTCTTTTTATTAGTCTTATGTAGTATAGGATGCGAAAACTAATAAAGGAATATATGTTACAGAAGTACTACAAAAAATTAATTGAATGTAATAAAGGATTCATGTAAAAATAATAAACAATTTGCAATATACGAAGGCGAATCAAATATGAGCCGGACTTTTCTTTTAACTCCTCTAGGTGGAGAAAGTGGCGTGACGTTTTGATAAGTGTTGGAGGGGGGTGTAAGGTGGAGGGGATTAAACCGGTTCGGTTCGTCACAGCAGATTGGTTGTTAGTAGCATCATGTCCGAGCCAACCGAGGACGAGCATCAATGAGGTGAATATTCATGTGATCCGTGAGCTGATTGAAGATGACCACCTCCTTACAATATGGGAAATTGGTGCACACGTTCGAATATCATATGAGAATGCCCATTCAATCATATCAAATGATTTGAGTCACCGAAAAGTCTCGGCAAGATGGGTTCTGCGATTTTTGACGGAAGATCAGAAAGCAAACCGTCTTGCCGTGACTTTTGGCACAACATTGAACAGGCGCGGATAATTTTCTGTGGCACACTGTCACCTGTAAGGAAACATGAGTACACCATTACACCCCGGAGTCTGAACAGGCAAGCATGGAATGGCGAAAACCTCAAGAAGTAGCACCGCGGAAAGTCAAGACCCATCTTTCGGCTGGGAAAGTTCCTGAAACGATTTTTTTGGGATTCTAGAGGCATACTGCTCATCGATTTTCCCCACGAACTGCGTACTACTGCCAAGTGCTTGATGAAATGAAACTGCCTTATCGACGAAAAAGACGAAACATGCCTCTTCGGAGTGCGATACTGCTCCATGACAATGCTCGGCTACACACAGCTGCAATGGCCCAAAATAATTTGGACAAAATTCATTGGGAAACACCAAAACATCCGCCTTACAGTCCCGATCTGTCACCGTATGACTACCACGTGTTTGGGCCACTCAAAGAAAAACTGGAAGATCTTCACAACGACGAAGGTGCGGATATTTCCGTGCGAAATTGATTGCAGATGCGACCAAATTAATTCTTTGATGATGGAATCAAAAAACTTGCGATACGGTGGGCAAAATGTGTAAATAAAAGAAGAGATTATATACATACATACAATTTAGCAACAAAGAGATCATATACTTAGTTCGAACGTACCTTGTGATTGTGATATCATTTGGATTTCTTTTGCAGATACTTTATTAATTATTTGCACGCAACTGTACCGCATATTTGCATAAACTTCATAATACTTATCGTTATTGTTGTATTATCGACTTTCATACTTTCCTGGTATTGATATTTAATTAACAGAAACTATCTCTAATCCAGTAATATAAAATCACGTATATACGTGTCTATATATTTATGTGTTGATAACATATGATAAAAGGAACATGTGAAAACTAAAAAGAAAAGGAAAAGTCTGTCAGTAGACATAAAAGAAAATAATAAATAAAAACCCCTATTATCAAGATCCATTTCAAGCTTGTTACAAATCGAATCTCCTCAGTAAAAGTTGATCTGACCTTAAATGTTCAGGTGTTCAACCGGAAAATAAATGCGCCTCACCTTTCGGGATCGCGGCCAGTTTACCAAGCATCAATGGAAGCGAACGATTGTTGTGCGCTACAGACTCTGATATTAATCGTTGATAGTTGCCGTTAGCGTTGTTACATGCATGAAAAAGTTGTTAGCGGCATCTTTTATGGGATGTCCAATTTTAATTAAAGCAATATGGAATACATTTCACATCATTATTTCTCCTTATGTGTATAGTTGTGTATCTTTCTAGTTGAAATTTAATAAAGACCCTGAAACTGACTGAAAATGTATTTGCTTTTAGAGTCGCTTTTGTTACAGTTACGGTCATTTGGTTATAGTAATAATATCCTAAGGATAATAATAATAGTGTCCATTTTCTATATAAGTTGAGGATTGCAAACGGAACTAAAGTTAGTATGTTTGGTTCAAAATTTGGAAAGGTACCATAAACAAAAGTAATTTAATAATAATTCTAAGCAATTGAATATATAATTTATTCTATCCTTCAGCTTAAGCATATTGGCTCAAATATAGTATTTAAACAGAAGCGGAGGTAAGTGATTTCTCTTACTTACCTCTGAAGTTTTCTATAGCATTAATGAATTTCTAGGTTTTCTGCAGTATACATTTATGTGACGTTTATTTAATATGTACCATTTTTTACCTATCCCTATCTATTTTGTGTATAGGTACGTACTAATATTAATAAGGGGTACTTAACATAAAGATCAACAGAAATATAAAGGTGCTTGAAGAGTGATCTACTTTCAACTCTAGTATCTGTGTGTTGAATGAAGCACAAATTAATTGAGAAAAATCAGAATTCTATTTGTATCAAATATATTGTCGGGCAAATGCCCTCCACGACTTCGCTTATATGCTAATACTCTTTTCGAGCACTTCTCCATAACGTATACATGTTTCAGCATTTGCACGTCGGATGTTTTCTTTTAGCTCCGAAGTCGTAGCAGGCTTGTTGACATCAAATCTTTCAAATGGCCCTACGGAAGAAACCCGAATGAACTTAAATCTCAGAACCTCGGTGGCCAAATATGTCACCTATCTTAACGATAATCCAGTTAGGAAATTTGGTTTCGAAAAAAATCTAAGTTTTCCATTGAAGTTGAAATCGTTGGTTTCATAAAGGGAGTTATTCAGCATCTCCCGATGCCGCATACCATTTTCTTTTCACAATCGCAACAGATAGTTGATTTTCATAATAAATTTGCATGATTTTTATGGGTTGCTGCACAGTATATGAAGCCATGACGAATTTGCCAAATGTTTAAGTACCAACTGTAAACATATAAACTTCTAATGACCACAGAACGCAAACAGCATCCAACCTAAAATTCGATTTCATATTTCCATGTAAATTTCTAATTTATCTCATGTTTTCTTTTATTAATTTATTTCAAATAAGGACACCATGGGATACAATTGGTCTCTTTTTTACGATGTCATCAATTGTAATCTTAAACATTTTTGTGAGGTTGTACTTCTTCTCTTTATTCAAAAAATTCATTTAAAATTAGTGTACTTCTCGTCGTTCAAATAAACTACCTACCTTTCTCACCCTTTTTCTTCGAAAATTATATTGGAATGATCTGAATTCATACGTATTTTTGCATCCAGGTTCTCAAATATGTATGCATATTTTTACAAAATACGTTAATTCTCAAATTACACCTTATATTTCGTTAATCAGTAAGATTTGGTTGGATTATTTATGGCCCAATTATGTATACCACTAAACAGATTTAATTTTTACGTAGAACCGTTTAAGTGCTGCTTTCCAAGTAACCCGAATATATTAGCTTTACAGCAAAACCTAACAAGTATATAAGCATAAATTGTTAAAACAAGCTCGAAAAAGATATAGGTACATGTATATCTGTTTAGGGTCGAATAACACCCGCAATTTCCGTTAGTTGCTTTGTTCGTTTGCACATAATAATTACATATAAACGATAAAAACAGACATTTTAATTTTGTTTTCCACACACGAATATAAATTTATTTTTTCAATTACCCTTCATACATATTTAAAGGTAAAATTACTTTCATACTTACATTTACGGTAATTGTTACTGTAAAAACTGAATTTAGGGAAATGTGTATATAATGACAGAAATATTTGCCATTTTACATTTTCTTCACATCTTTTATAAGATAATGCGCATGATTATTGTGAAAGGCTGCTATTTGAGACTGTTCTGGTAAATTTCTTTCTGAAAATAATATGATGATAGATATACCATTTTACTTCGCATTTCGTGTTTACTTTTACATGCAATTATATTGACATTTTTTCTAATTTATACGCTTTCGCAGAAAATGCACTATACATCTGTAGTAACTATTATCAATCCAGCGAATATTTTCTACTATTATGCGCTTTCTAAACATCAATATTGAATATACACGTAAGTTATTAATTCTACATCACCTGCTTCAGTAGTCTATTCTGTAAACGATTATATTTGGGCTACGTTAGCAATATATTGTAATGGAAGTTGAAGGTTTTGTGAAATATGGCCACTCCTTTGATCCCAATAGTTTTCTCCTAAAGGCACACTTTGCCCTTGTATATAGAATCATATTGACTTTTGTGTTACAAAAAGAGTCTCTACAGCTGCCACAGCCGAGGAAACCAAAATGTTATTATTGCTTTTGGAAATTATATTAGTTGCATTTGATAAATAAACTATCAAATTAATTTAGAACAGTGTAAAGCTACTCACTTGCATTGAATCATGAGTCTGAAATATCGCAGTTGCCATGGAATTGAATTGTCAAGCTGGATCTAATATCAAAATAACGTCAGAGAGCAAAAGGATCATCTGAAGTACAAGTGGTAGTTGTTGATAGTAAGCCTAAATTGATGAGAATTTGATGTACGTTGCTTACTTTCAAGCCCTCGAAATCATCTGGAGGAGACACTTAGTACGCCTCTGTGTACAAAACATGTCATTGGTACGCTGAAATCAGAGAGTAATGATAACGCTAATAAGCTGAGCGGAAAGGCAGCGACCATGATTTTTATTGCACCAGAGCTGTATTGCGATCTACAAGAAAGCTATCTAACACTAAATCAGGAAATGGATTCCTAAATAAAAAGGAGATTTAAGTTTTGGATTAGTTATTTTTAGAACTAACACATGGGCTGAAAAGTCCCAGGCCTAACAAAGAAAACACGGCTTTTTTGGTTCAAAATTAGCTTTATTCATCAACGTAATCTCCATCAAGAGCAACGCAATCATTCCAGCGCCGCTCTAACATTTGAATACCACTTTTGTAGAACGATTTATCTTTTGCCTCAAAATAGCCCTCAGTTTCAGCGATAACCTCTTCATTCGTGCGAAATTTCTTACCGGCGAGCATTTTTTTGAGGTCTGCGAACAGCCGGTAGTCGCTTCGAAGTTCAATTCATGTAGTGTTGCCATTGTTTTGATTGACTTGTGACACGGTGCGTTGTCTTGATGAAACAACATTTTTTTCTTTGCCATATGCGGTCGTTTCTTTGCAATTTCGGCCTTCAAACGCTCCAATAACGCTATATATTCACTGTTGATGGTATTTCCTTTCTCAAGATAGTCGATGAATATTACACCACGCACATCCCAAAATACCGAGGCCATAACCTTTCCAGCCGATTGTTGTGCTTTCGGGCGCTTTGGACGAGGTTCACCAGTTGCTGTCAACTCAGATGACGATCGTTTTGATTCCGGAGTGAAGTGATGGATCCATGTTTCATCTATTGTCACATATCGATGCAAAAATTGCGGTTTGTTACGTTTAAACATGGCCAAACACTGCTCAGAATCATCAACACGTTCTTGTTTTTGGTCAACAGTGAGCAAACGCGGCACCCACTTTGAACAGAGCTTTCTCATAGTCAAATGCTCATGTAATATAAAGCCAATACGTTCTTTTGATATCTTTACGATGTCAGCTAACTCATCCAACTTCACTTTTCGATCATTCTGTGGATTTTTTTATGTTTTCTGGTGTTACCGCCTCATTTGGACGTCCATTGCGTTCTGCATCATCGGTGTCTCTACGACCACGTTTGAAGTCAGCAAACCAACGTTTTATTGTTGTTTCTGATGGAGCGGAGTCTCCATAACACTTTTCAAGCCATTGCCTCGCTTGAACGGTATTTTTTCCCATGAAGAAGCAGTGTAAAATTAAAACACGAAATTGTTTTTGATCCATTGTTTTGAAAATAACAAAAGTAGCGTGACTCTTGGTACAATAACTCACAAACTAATGAATAGAATATCATGAAATTTTAACAGCTGTCTTTTGAAGATTAGTACTAACTGAGAGAAAGGTGACTGCAATAAAACTAGCATCATCTATGTGTTAGGCCCGGGACTTTTCAGCCCATGTGTTATACGTAACCAAGTACTAACACCGTAACTAGGAGAAGTTAGAAATTCCTCCATCATTGTAGCACAACCACGTTGGCCATCGGATATTTTGAAATTGGAAGGGCTATAGAAACCAAATATATTAAACCGTAAGTAAAAATTAAAATCAAAGGACTTTGGAAATTATCAAACCGCTGAAGCATGAAATATAAAATTTATCGAACAAAATAAATTAAAACGAAACATATTTTAACTAGATATGGATTGCCGTTTTTTCTTTTGTATAAATGGGAGTCGGTTTTTTATTTTGTAAAAGCAATATAATTCAGTACTTTTCAAATAAAGTTCAACGACTTTTGGGGTATAATGTTTTATTATTTTTACTGATCCATGCATAAATCTTCGTCGAGGGTTGTATTATTTGACTGAAATATACATATATATTTTTTAGATTTTGTAAGATTAAAAATAGTCACTGTTATATATACAGCTCAAACCACAAGGGATTGTTGTCACTTTACAGTTAACGAGAACAACGTCTTAGTGCTGTATGTTAACACTAACCCTCCCCCACCTAATTTAACATGATGAAAATAATCAAGAACTGTACACACCTGCAACTTCTTATTAACATAAGTCGATCAAATTCAGTAACATGAAACCGCTGAACCCATTCCTTTCGTAATCAAGTCGCGTAGTTCTCGGAATCAATCTGAAGTGATTGCATACTATCCGAGTAGATATAATAAGGAAGATAGATCGAACTGTTTTTATATTATATACATATATGCATTTTTACGAAACAAATTTTAAGAAACACTCGCATTATTTTCTGCTTTATAACTGCTAATTGGTACTGTTGTTATTGTTGTTGTGGTACAAGAATGGCTAGTGTTTCATAATTTGTAATAAGTTATGTCTGTATTGTATTCGTAAGACTATGAAATGAGAACGTATTTGGCTGAGGCAACGTATACATACAATGAAGTTGTATAATCGTAAGATTTAGTGTAACATGTAGAGCATCTGTATTATGAATAGTAATCATATAGTTAGATGAAGGAAGTAGTAGTGTATTTTTGTAATTTTAAGACCTAATGAAATCCGCATCCTTAGTCAGCTTATTATTTAGTATTAGGTACAATGTCGTATACGAACGAAGAACGCTATATTATGCAGGGTCTGTATAAATTGGAGCGAGAGCTACGCGCAGTGACAGCCTTTATTCGATTCTGAATCGAAAATCGCACCATCAAAATATTGTACCATGTTTCATACGTCAGCCAAAAGCTGTGGAGACATATGTACATACATTCATTTATTGTTATATCTTAAGGCTGCTTACACTGTATATCTATGTTTGGCGAAAACATTGTGACGGATAATAAAAAAATGCGTTGTTTCAATTATTAAGATATACCTCAATTTTCCTAAGCGATGCCAAAAATAGCCGGTTAATAGATTTAAAGTGGATTATCATTAATATCATAATAAAGAAAAACTATGTATAGTCAAAACAGTCTTATTAAATTTTAAAACTAGTATCTTATCGTATAACATTAATTTTTTAATTTCTCCAATATTTGACATGACAAAGACGTGAACAGATCTTTAAGCAACTAAACTACAATCTAAACAGCCAGTACCTTTTGAAAAAAGTTATGTAAATGCTGTACTGGTTTCTGTCATACAATTCGTTTGAACATATTTCTGGAAATAAGTCATACGAATGCTAGTCAATTTTCCAAACCCGTCTGCACACACTTGTATAATAGAATAATGTTTCTTAAACGCGATACAGGAGATGTGTAAATAAAGTAATAATACTGTTTTAATCCAATTGGGATTACAATTCCATCGTCAAAGTAACTGCATTGGGAAGCCACTCATACAGATACTGGTATTGCCCTTGACTGGCCAGTTACTGCTCTCTCAATTCTGCGAAAAAGAAATGATCAGATGTTGTCAAGTTTGATGTATAAGGAACTACCGATCCATAGAGTTGTGTTTATTTACCGAAGCTCGTCAATTGAAACTGCGGTGTGACAAGGCGCATTATCGTGATGTTGTTGATGCTTCGTATCACACGAGAGGCCCGATTTCGAAGAGATTTAAGGTAAAAGTGCTAGTGCACACATTGGCCTTAAAACACACGTTCCTTATAAGGCGATCCTATATCTATCAAAAAGCAAATTGGTGTGCTTTTAATCTTTGATTTGTTTATTCTGGCATTTTCGGCTGTGGTGAAGGTAGAATTACTTATTTCTGGCTTTGGTGGTTTGTTTCCGCGTCGTGTTTAAAAATCCAAGATTCATCATTAGTAATAAGGATCATTTTCAATCCGCCGACATGTTTCCATCCTGTTATCTTTTTGATCCTATGAAAGATTTTTCGGAAGGATTTTTGCGCACATTTTCTTCGCTCCTAATTCATTGGTGAAAACCAGGTGATCGATTGTGTGAGTCAGATTCAACACTTCCCTCATCATTCTGACCTTCAATTAGAAAACACAAGATCCCGCATTCTATGGACATTTTCATTACCTCTTGCAGTTGATGGCCTTCCGCTGAATGATTAAGCTTCAATCGATTTCTGGCTTTCTGAGAGTCCTATATGGCACCTGAAAACCTAGGCCTTTGACTAAACTCTATCTCCACAAGCCTATTGAAATTTTGCAAAAGAAAATTATTGAAAGATTGAAAAACTATTGACTACCAAATGACTATGGAATTCAAAGTCGCACTGGAGGCGCAGCAGATGTTAGTCTGCCTTCCTGCCAGGCCAAAGGGTATATAGTGTTGCAGCCACTTATCTCATTGCTTACTTTGCACACCTTATAATGGAACAACTTTATATCAATATTATTGGTAATTTATAAGTCATAATGAAATTATTTCCATGCTTTGGTGTAATACCAAGTCACCTTTACCCACCATCAGATCTTACATGATTTATATTTCTGTTGTTTGGTCGTAGTATGTATTGAGTTATGGCACATCTCACTTAGTTTAAATTAGGATTGTATTCACATTTTTAATCAAATTTATTAATCAAAGTCCTATTTGTGTGGCATGCTTTGTTGTGTGATATTCTGGAGCTAAATACTCCGAATTTTTTTCGCCATATTTGACTAAACCTTACATTTCTTGTAATATCCTTTCATTTCATGTGTTATACAGTGGTGTACTTTCTACAACCCGTAATAGCATTAGATATCTATATTCTTCTTTGAGTACAAAGTTGAAGCTCTTAGTTCACTCGTACTTATTTGCTCATCATAAATACCAACTTGTTCAACACCGAAGTGTCGATGTCAAAACTAGCGGAGTTTGAGGATATTGTATTTGTATCCCTAAGATATAGTAAGAAATATGATGATTAATGAGACAAAAAATCAATAATAACCAATACCATAAAGTAAGTATTGAAATTGAAATTAATGTATTATCTTTTGTAGCGCCTCTACTTTATTGATCCATTTCAAAATACTCGCAATACGCATTAAAATACAAAGTCTCGCTTTATTAACTCATTAATAAATTATTAATGTAACTTGTGTGAAAGTTAAACGAATTTCGTAAGAGCAACGTTGTTAATTCGGCGGATGCTTGTTTCCGACTTCAAAATTAATATTAAGCGTAGAGTTACCGGCGTAATATTAATTATGATATAATTGTAGCGTACGTAAAAACTGCATGTGTGCGCTCTCATAACGCTTTAATCGAAAACTGCTCGTTCCATTTATGTACCTTTATATTCTTTATATGGTACCTCGGGAAACATACTTTGAGAGACGTAGAAAGCTGCGTTAATGTACTGTGTTTTTGTCCCGAAAATCGTTTGTATTATGTTTTATATATTGTTTGTCTGTTCATTGAACGGCAAAATAATGAAGTTTCTAGTCCTTCGTGACATACTGTCGATTTCTCTTTCATAACTAATACCTGTACGTACATAAATAGAACAGACAACTAAGGCGATTATTTATTCATGTATGTTGAACACGGAAATCACTTAAATATTTACCAATAAACGTAGTATATATGCACGCATATTATTTTTAATAGCTAGATCAAAAACACGCACATTGCACAGATTATTCCCTACAAATCTAATAAAAAAAATACATTTTATATCAAGTAATGATGAATGATAAGACCAACTTCAGTGTTAGTTACTAACGATCGAGTGGAAATAAGACGCGCTCATGATTCTGGGAGCGTTAGAAATCATGGTTTCGAGTACCGTTGATGTAACAATAGCAGTATATTTTCTGGCGAGTGTGGTACTCCTGTCGAATCATCATTCGCTACAAATAATTAAAAAGTTCTTTGCGGGGAGAAGCTACAGCAGTTAAGCTTCGAAACACATTGCACACTCACTTTGCGGACTTACAATTTCTCCATGTATAACAAGCATAATAGATTGCTTCCCCATTGGACCGTTGTATGGTAACAAAAACGTACTTGAGTTATACATCCTAAACATAATGTTGACTAGTTTTTCTCATTACGAATGTGTAATTTTTTTAATATAAGAACAAGAGATGTCCAAATCTATCACACTAATTAGAATACATATATCCAACACTTTGTTCTTTATTTTAAAAAGTGATTTTCAAAGAACTTGACAAATAATATTCACGTTTAAATAAGACAGAAACCTATTGACAAAGTGTAACATCATTGTTGTAACCTTCTGACGATCAATCTTATAGGAGATTTAGCAAAATTGAACTCACCGGTTTGGACGAAATTTGGCGATTTTATAAAAATCATAACTTCAATCCGTTTTATCTCTTGCAGGATTAATTAATTTCCAACACTGACCTATAAGCACCACCAATTCGACCCGAAGCTTATTTTATTTATTGTGACTTCTATGTGGTCTACATTCCACTCTAATTCTGAGCAATCTATGCACGTACGATTTTGGTATATCTTGTTGTACCCCAGCGAATATTGTCTGTTGTGTCCTAAGTTAATTATAAATACTTCGCTGGTCCAAATGATCTCTCTACAAAAGAAATTAAAAATTCCTTAGTACATGTACTCCCCTACTTAGTTAATCTTTCAACAAGTTTCCAAACGCATTCAAAACGTTTTCAATTTTGCTTTACTATTGATGAACTAAACAAAATTAATATCTATACTTGTTGCTTCTATCAAATAGCAACATTATTCTTTCCCTATCTGCATCCAAAACAAAAATATTAAAATGTGAACCCATCCTTGAGGTGAATGGTGAACTAACTTTTCATAAAAATACAGCTAAATATTTAGTAATAAACGCCAGCAGTAGTTTTTTTCGAGTAAATCAGTGCGTATGTTTCATAGCTTAAAACTTGCTACCTATTCGAATAAAAGAAATACACGCAAAATACATTGGATCTGAAATAAGTGGTGGTGAAGATATCGCTTACAATCCCAATATTTCTTGTGAAAATCTGAGGATCTTGGTATACTAACCCTATCAGCGCTCGTAGTTAAGGACAAAGATGTCCTGTTATTTTTATTTTATTTACTTATTTATAAATGTTCTGGGACATACATTAAAAACGTATAAAAGTTACCCAAACTTGGTAACAGCAATAAAGCCTGTACCAGACAGTAAAACTGTACCAATACCCGGAAGAAAATATAGTGAAAGTATTACACATAGATTTCAGGGAGAATTTCATTCTAGTAGAAAAAGAAGGCCCTATGAATTAACAAATTAATTTCCTTTTAGTGGTGTATTTAATTATAATTTTGTAATATTATTATTGATTTAATGTCAATGTTTGTATATTCATCTAAGTATTACTCAAAAGTCGCACCAATTCTTAAAGGAGAAGCGCTGTCCATAGTGAGCATTAAAACTCACTTGGTAAAATTGAATGTATTGAAGGATGTAATTAAGTTAGTACCTGAAAGAATAAAGTATTTACAGCATAGTTGGAATGTTTGTGACAATTTTACAGTAACTGGTTTATTATTAGGGCTACAGTGGATTTACATCAGGCAACTACTTTCTATGTTCATAAGATTGCATTAGAACCGAAAATATTGTTAATTCCAAAATAGAAGGTTCTATTGCCACCACTTCACATCAAATTAAATATAGTTAAAGAGTAAAGGCAGTGGTTTTGTTGTTTTAAGAGCATTTATTTCAATTCATTTTTCTAAACAGCGGATTCCGCCTCAGTGTTTGCAGTACTAGATAGCGCATTGTCTTCGAAGGAAAGCTAATTATAGTTTTCTACTTAAGTCATTAGTGCATGTAAATAAACAGAAAATAAGCAACATTGAATCCTGAAAGACTTCCAAAGAGACCCCATTTGTTTCGGGTACTTTATTTCCGAACTTGTAATCTTTTAGTCTAGTTTCCCTCTATTTATATGAAACTGGTTTGCTTTATTCTAAAATTATAGCCGGTTCCTATTCCTACTTTCAAAAGCATTTCTAAGACCAAAGGAAACCGATATAAGTTTCTATTTCGTATTTTCAACTTGCAGCAACTGGAAAATTGCATCAAACTTAGAACCCCTTAAAAAAGTCATAGCAGTCCGTTTCTCCAAACTCACCACAGAAGATAGCTTAAAGCATTACGTAAACTTTCTCCATAATTATTTAAAAGCTTTATCGTTCGATGAGCGAAATATGATACCCACTATTGGCATTATAAGGTGCGAAATCCGCTTAGTTAATTTACTGCCACCCGAAAACCTTTATAATCTCACCGAAAGAGCTTTCTAGGTGCACGGCTCTTCTTACTAATTTATGGATCAGAGTCGCCGCCGTGTTAAAGACGCGGTAAGATTGTATATACGAAAGCGACATCACTTTGCGTCATTGTACACCGTTTTTGGAGCCGCTAAAACAAAATCGAAACCGCTTGCCAACGCACTAAGAATGCAATATGAATACATAGATTTTATTGGATACATTAATACTTAATAGATCTAGTAGGTGTTGAAATGCGAATTGACTTGTAATAAGAAAATATGATGCCCTATACAGAATGAATCTTTTACCTTCAACCAACTACATTTAGCGAAAAGGTCGCATTTTGGAAGAAAAATATATCAAAAGGAAATCGTTTGCTGTTAGAGGCAAAAATAAGCAGTTATATTACGAGTTCACCTTGACTACAATTTGAAGTTCATTTTACAGCCATTTCTGTTAAGCAGAAACTAGTACTTTTTATTATGAATTCTTAGTCTATCGGGCAATTTTTGACAACAGCAGCAAAATTTTAACCATTTAGAAAGGAAAACAGTTTCCAGAATTTTTGTGTTTCAAGATATTAATAATTTTTTGTAGAATTTAGTAATTTTATAATTGTAATGATGTTGATTAAGTTTCATATAACTTACAGAAAAAAGAATAGTGCCAGTACTATAGATATCTACATATGTACATATACATACTCTAACTGTTAAATGTTTTCATTCTCCTTGGTCATCAATAACGGCGCCTACGATATCTAATGCGAGATTAGCCGCTACTTTCGCCAAGAGGTTCTTTAGAGAGATTCAATGTTAGGATACTTTTTAGAGTAAGCTATCTCCTCCAAAGCAGACTAAATTTCATAATTTAACGAAACAAGTTCCGGACTCAAGTAAAGCCAGTCGTCCGTATTAAAAAAGCAGAGAAGCATTTCCTTCCATTTCTGAGAAGATTTTGTATTATGACTTCATATCCAGTTCTGCCGAAAGTTGCAGTGCTGATTTTGAAATAGAGTTGTATTCAGTGATTGTACTACTGTTTTTAAAACAATTTATTGATATACCTTAGCGAGTTTTAATGGACTTTTCAGGAAAGTGTTACTAGGACTGCAAAGCGCTGTAACAGCTGATTCCCCGCCATACCTACCGTTATGCTAGCTGGGGAGTGGCCCCTATCAATAAGTTCTTTTGAACTTGAACCATAAACTCGATTATTTTACTTATTGACCTTTTCTACTACAGAAAGTGTAGTCTCATCAGTAAAGTTGTTTGTCTAGCGTAGCGCTAGTGTAGACGTTCTGCTTTTTTAAATTTATCGTTTAGTAAATGACCCAATCACCTTCTGAAAGATCGTAGTCCTATGTCATCTAAATATACGAGAAATAGATCCTTGAGAAATCTTTATTTCTTTTGATAGTACATTTTGTTTGGCGCGATAAGAAAACATTAGACTGATGCGAAATGACGGTAAGGTGTTAAGTACTTCACGAGGCTGCGTTCCTACTTTATGCAGCAATTCGATTTGCTCTTAACTTTTTCATCCCACTCCTTCAAAATGTTCAATTCGTTTACCAAAGCGAAACAACACGAAACCATTAAATATGAACTTTTTACTAAGCTTTGTAACAGTATTTATGGATAAAATAGGCATATTTATGTACAATTATCACAACTGCATATGTATATGCACACATAGTACATGTACATTTCTTGTATTTATAGTCCAGTAAATACTTTTAACACTGATCTTATTGTTGATTCTATGATCAAGGTCAACTCATACTATCACTGCACTGGTTTGTTCAACACCAAACGACTTTTAGAGGCATACTTTATTATAAAACACCCACACAAAATTTTCGTAATAGTATTCACTAAACACAATTTATACTTACATATGGCATACATTACTAAAGTTGTACTAATTTGTAATAGTATTTTAGTGAATCTATTATTTTTGAAGTAATGGCTGTCCCGAATTAAATGGTTTACCTTGTATAATACCTTTCAACCAACTTTCCTTGCCTTGCTCCATAGTTTATGTTTTCGTTTATCTTAGTTCTGCATCAGAATTGGACAACAATAATTACATACCGTAACTCCTTTAAATAAGCAATAAATTCTTCGTAAACTACAAGAACTTTTACTGCAATTTGTAAGTATAATGATGTGCTTACTGAAATTACTTTGAAACGTTTGTACATTTCATTCAACATGAAATATTTTTCATTAAATTTTCTGATAGCGAAAGAAGGTATGGTAGTGCTTATACACATAGAAAGTGCGCACATTATCATTTTGATACGTTAACGAAATCTAACGGTGCAAACAATTTTATAGCTCTAAACTCTCTACTATGTTTTACAAATGAAGAACATAGTACTGTAGATATAATAGATAAGCAAAAATATTTCCAACATATTATTTTTTCCAGCACACGGTAGGAAAATAATTGATTTCGTTCTCAGTCGGCGTATAACAGGACTATTATTCAAACACCTATGAAATGCTAAGTGACAGAGCTGGTGCAAGAGATACACGCGCAATGATAAGGAAACATGTCCGTCTTATAAACTAAATAAATAACACATGTTGCTATTAGCCTCTACAACGTATGACAATAAACACAAACATGATATGACACTATCTGGAGAAAGCGAATGATGGACTCTAATAACACATATTGTTGCTGGGAACCTTTCGGACCAGATTCATGCAACGCACCATTAGATATGTAAGAAATGAGATGAAAAGCATATCAATTAATTAGAAATTAAAACTTTTCGATGAGTATCTATGACTGCAATGTAGTTTAGCATTGATTTATTGCATCGGTTGATGTGCCTTTGGAAAGTTTTCATTTAATAGTAAATAAGTTCAAGTATATTCAGTGATTGAGTACTCAACGTAATAATGCTGGTAAAAACAGCTACTTATGGTATTGAGGGTTGGGAAACTGTATCTGTTTGTGTCGGTGTGTTTTGAACGCTAGAGAGGTATGTACTCTTGTGGCATTAGATAACACCTAAAAATACTCACTTTAACCGTTCGTTTATTTACGGTGATATTATACGAGAGGGTATTTCAATTATAGAACACAATGGATCGAGAAAGATAAGAAACCTATATATATTATGTTCGGTATTGTTTTCTAGACATTTCAATTGTTGGCTACAGATTTCAAATTCTGGTCTTGTACGCTACTATGGATGTTGTAAGCTGCCATTTTTCAATTTAGCTAATCTTTCTGTTTGGGAGGTTCAATCAACTCCCTAAACTTTACAAAAATCTCCAAACCTTCCTACAAAAGAAACCTTTAATGTGCTGTTAAACTCACAAGAGAGTATAAATGTAAAGGCAGGAGAGCCAAAGGCTCAGATACGACAAACTGACAAGTCTATACCAGTACCAGAAATAGTGAATATGAAGAAACCTAACTACTATTCTTACGATATACCAAACTAAAAAACTGCGCTTGTGAGAGTAGTAGAAATAAATTATACGATACAGCAAAATTGAACTCTAAAAAGATTTCGGATTTTTATCTACATCTGCCCAACAAATTATGAATATGGTGTTTGTTTTTTTTGATTATAGCAACTTTTGCACAACATTTATTATATTGGAAACATATCAAATTAAATTTTGTATGTTACAATTTGTCAACAATTTCCATATGCTACAAGAATAAATCTTGAATATTTACCTCATTAAATAAAACAAGACCAACACCACTAATGTTTTATACAAAAAACTCGATACATGATGTAGTAGGAGAAGAGCTTTATAGCTTACGCATACATGTTTAATAAAGTATATATATATAAGTATAGCAAGATAAATACTACAGATGATATTGCAATAGATAATAAATAAATTTTCTTCAATTATAGACTAATCGCTGTCCAATTCTTAGTTGACATACACAATTTTTCCAAGTATTTTGGGTACAATATCCTTCATTCCACATACTAAGAAAGTTCTCGTGTCGATAACCGTCCCTACCAATATGTTTGTTGTAATAGCCTTATGATGAAAACCAAACTAGTTCAATAGCGTTAAACTGATAAAGTAATATGATATAATATAATTATTTTATCAGTCATGGCCATGTGCTTTGATTCTAAACTTGATGTAACAAACCATCCAAAGATCAACTGAGTTTAGTACTACTACTATGTTATTTACAAAATATTAATTCATTCCACCTTAACTTGTGTTTCCCCGTTATTAGTTCATTGAAATAAATAAAATCGAATAGAGGGATGCAGCAGAATTCTTTACGAAATATAAACAAAACTGTGCCGAAATTATAATAACGTCTTTGTTCGCGATATAAAAAAAAGCATATTACAACACATTCATAATCATGATGCTATACAATATTTATATTGTTAAACAAAAAGTTATATCCAATATAATGCTGCTAAATACAGCTACTCACGGGAAAGGTAATCTGAGAAAAGGTAAACATGTGGACCTCCAATTGTGCGATGATACTGCCCGAGTTTCCAGTCAGTTCTGGGGCTTCTTTTTAAATCTTCAGGGTCTTCATTTTGGTGTTCGTGACTCATACATGCTCATGTACGTGTCTCTTAATTCTAAAGCAAATGGAATTAGTTGAGGTTCCTCTAATTTCATATTTCCTCTCGGCTTATATCTCCGTTCTCTAAACGAACAACCAATTGCATATTTCTTAGCGCTACTTAGTGCCAAAAATACACACCTACCTGCCGTCCAGAACACAGCAATATAAGTTTCCCCAGCAGTTCATGGACTACTAAAGTAGAAAAGTGCATCGAAAATGTATTGCACATGTGAATAGTCCATCAGGCTTACCAAGATGTATTAAGAATACATCGAAAAGGTTTCCAATGGGTGCTGTATGTAGCAACATTGTGTTGGGTATTGTTTCTAGGCAACCTTTCTCGATGTGTTTTTAATATATTATGATAAGCCTGAGGGATTCCACATTTATCCAATGCAGTTTCGGTGCCTGTTCTCTCTGGTTTAGCAATCCATGAACTGCTGGTAAAAAAGCTTGTAAAATGTACTTATTTGTGTCACTGTGTTCTGAACAGCAGGCAGATGTATATTTTTGCCGCTAGATAGCTTTGAGAAATAAGCACTTGGCTGTCTGGTTAGAGATCGGTGATATAAGCAGAGAGACGCTTTTAAAAAGTAATATAATAAAAACAGCAAATAGGAAAGCCGTGTTTCAGCTATGGGATGATATGCCCCGCAACTCCTGTTCCAACTAACCAAAGAGAGACTACTGTTCACCCAAAGATATCACGTTGATACAAATCATAGTATAATAACTTGATGTTTATGTGATGTTGAAACAGTTCTTGCATTGCTACATGTGATGCAGTCGAAGAGTAAGCGAACACCTAAATATTAGTTTAAGCTTGTGTACGTCTAGTACAGTACTACTGGTAGTTCTTTTTTAATTATCGGGTAAATAGGTTTGTGTACAAACCAAAACTTACAAAAGCTGCTGTTAATGATTGCTTTATAATTATTTCCGAAATCTCAAAGAATCCTTAGAGGAACATATTTTGGGATGACGATAATGACAGCTACTGAGGATCAGTTTGTAAGGAAGGTAAAAAATATGTTTACAATGGATTAACGATATTATTGAAATCAGTGCTCAAAAATAAAAGAATTATTGTGAAAAATAAATTTTGTTTTCACACCTAGTATATATCCGTCCGTGTCTGTTTATTAATCACATTAATCTGCATACTTACTTTTCATACAAACTAATGCATAATTGTCAAGGTTTAAAAATAATTCTCAGAAAATATCTATTTGTAACAGTATTGCTGTAAATAGAACCATATAAATTGCAAATAGCTCTAATTAACGTTCTTCTAATGAGATATCTACCGCAGATGTGAACCTATTTAAGAAGTTCTACGAGCAAAAGTATGATCTAATATATTTCTTCCGAGTCATAATGCTTTGATTAGTACTGGTTTATGCAAATGTTACTTCCTGTTTTCAGTTTCTGTGTTACGGTCACGGTTACCTTGCGTAACTCAAACTTATACGATAATTGTACGGGAAACGAATCTGAATAATTCAGGTAAGAATTAGAAACGCATCTTCGGTTGTTCTTGTTTCACTAACGTCGAAATCTCCCGCTTTAATTCCAGTATGAGTAAAGGAAAGTCTGGTATGTAATTTGAGACTCGGTTTAATTTCAGGGTGCTTTCGAAGTATCATTTCGAAATTAAATAAGGTGCAATCGGTATAAATGCTTTACCAATAATGAATACAATGCTACTGTATAGGAATTTGAATGCAGTATTAACGCTTTCCCAAACACGAGATTACATCATTATTTCGATCATCCTTTTGCTGAATATTAATATTTTGCAAAATCGTTCGTTATAGTTGAAAGGCATCAAAACTGGTCAAATTTGCCAAGTGCTCAGTAAAATCTATATGTGAATTGCGTTTTCTTTTCACATAAACTCTAAGTTAACTGGATAACTTGACTAATGACTGTCTTTCGTTACATGTATCATCTTGTTTTGCCGCATACTTTCTGTCTGATTGTTGGTCGAGGTACTTTCTAAACCTTCCCTAATAAGCGGTAAAGGTAAAAATTGCTTCTGTTGGACTTTCGTTGTTTTTATTTATTTGTGTGTCCGAACTAGCAGGGTAGTGTACATCACTGGTGTCAGAGTGAAAGTTAATGAAATTTTATTTCATGCCCATAAAATATATCTATAATAGTTTCAAAATAACGTAAGACGTTCCAAACAGGTTCTTAGAAGCAATATATGTATGTATATCAATCAATTTCTTGCATCAGTCTCAAAGAAACATCCTTTTGCTATGCCTTATTACCATTCTTCAGCGTCACGACTTTTTAAATGGAAACAGGTGTAATTCAGACAAAAAGTCTCGCCACACCCCACATCAAACTGATCACTGGAGACCGGATTATATGCATAATAAATAAATAAAATAAAATATATGTGCTTTGCATATAATCCGGTCTCTAGATCACATATTCGGAATATATGAGAGAATTATTTGTTAAGTGAAGTCCGATTGTCAATACCCTTTCGAACTTCGTCCGCGCGTGAGAATGAGAGCGCAGCCTCCCTTATGCAGAATCCAAGGCAATTTTAATTTACGAGACCAAATGTTTCGTAAAGTACCGTTAAGATGCTGAGAAGAGTCCAGCGACCCCCCAAGTGCAGCCAGTTATTCGGTTCTTAACAACAATAAACATAACAGTTGCCATATAAGCAAAGTATTCGGAGAGAATACATTGAATAACAATAAAGTACGAAAATGGGTGAGATTGTTCAATGAAGGAAAGTGATGACTTATTGAGTCATATCGTCATGAGAAATGAGGGATTAGTGTCCCATAACTCTCAACTCAAAACGTCATTCGGTGGAGTAGCGACATCGCAATCAGAGTGGAACCAAAGCAAACACTTTCAAAGCATTAAAAACATTTTCCTATGTTTTGTTTCAATTTACAGTTCTCCGTTTCTAATCAAAACACTCGTTACGTATGTCTATTTAATATCGGAACACATTGGATTTTACTCTTTTTTGACGACAAGGAAAAACTATTAGGAATTCAACTTTTATTTTTACGAAGTGGTATTAACTGATATTTGATGATCCTCGCATAGTGATAATCCGCTATACTACCTATTAAGTAAATTGGGGGCAAATTCTATGATACGCATATCTGTAAAATAATGATTTACGCAATATCTGCCGCAATTGTTATTTATGAACGTTGATTTGACCAGCCTAGCGTGTTAAGTTCACATTACAGAACCCCTGATATTACACACACTATCAATTTAAAACAGTAACATGATAATCCATTTTAACACCCAACAATTAAACTAAGAAGAGGAAAATTTTACACGGCAGTACCCGCAAACCGCTAATACTCGATAAGAGGCTAATATTTTCGCGGCAAATTAATATAAAACGTAATTGACATTTAAACAATATTTGCCTGATTTGCCTATTACAGCATCGGCTTATTAATTTTTTATGATATCTGACACCAGAGAAAAGTAGCGGCAAAATATCTAGTAAAACAAAACCACAATTGCTTTTATTATTGGAATTTTATATCGAAAAATATAGTATATGCTTCGTCATCAAACTACAAAAAAATTAAAGTTACATACCACAAACGCAAAAACAATACTAATTGCACTTACAAAATTCGTTGTCAAAAACTAACACGTTTTTCTAGAAAGTGCAATCGAACAATTACCAAGAGCTAATAGTTCAGGTAAATACCAGCGATACCCAGCAAGAATATATTGTTCGCTAAGATTCAGTTCACGTTACGTAAACCATTGCACGGCCCGTAATAAACCATTAAGACAGCTTATAAATTGAGAAAAGTGATTTTTACAGCAAAAGAAAGAGAAAGACCCGTTTCCTATTCGAAACATGCTGGCGCAATGCGAGCGTTTTTTGTTGCGGCTGCCGGTTTGAAGTATTTAGAACACCCGCTATTAAACCTTGCTATAAAACGAGATACTTTATAGTTATTTAATTTTTCAGAGACGTGTATCGTAATGGGAAATGTGTTTTCCTTTGCGCGATTTATGTAATTCTTCCTAAGGTGATATATGTATGTATGTATACAGAGCGTTGGCTTGTAACTATAACAAGCGTGCTTGATTTTATAAAGAATACTAGGCGCGACAACCGGGCTAAATTATTCTAGTATTTATTTCTATTACACGCTATTGAATCGTAAAACAAAAATTCAATGCATTACAGAGGAAATGGTTTATTAAACTGTTCAGTCATGCTTTTACCATCCGGTCTAGTGCGGGAAAAACTTGTTCACTAGTTTTAGGGAACAAAAGTATTACTGTTGCTACACTAATAGGAGTAATACACAATAAAATAGAAAACGAAAGTTACGATTCGTGAAACTCACTTCATAGACGTAGATGCCCATTAATATACGAATCTTGAGGATGACTCAAATATTCCTGAAGTGCAGCAGGATACAGAGTACAGCATGCGTCAGTAAAATTTAAAAAAGCAATAGTTTGTTTACCTAATATAATACAGATACTTTTGGCATTCGTGGGATCACATTCGGCGTCGTCAGCGCAGTTTCGAGCGATTTTCTCAACTACAATATTACTTTGAATAAACGGACAGTCAAAAGTGAGCATTTCTTGGCGCTATCTAGTGTCAAGAAAAGACATTTGCTTGCCACTCATAGACAACGACAGAAGCGGGTAGAATTTTCTAACCCTCCGCCGAGTAGCCTATGGATCTTTTACATGTGCAGTTTTACCCGATGCACATTCGGTAGGCGCCCTATCTGGTATAGCAGTCCATGAGCTGCTCGGAGGAGAGTTGGGAAACTGTACCCGCTTCTGGTGTTGTCAGAATATGAGGAGTCCTGGGATTTCTTTACATACTCTCGGACGAAGTTTAATCGTTCGCCTCTGTTAACTTCACCGATAAAGCGTTTTGTTCGGGTTACACAGCCTTTGTATCCACAGTTTCTTATTGCTCTCCGAATTCTTTCAGGATTAACTCTTTTCTGTGTCGTTTCCTATTTGCTCTGTTATTTTAGGGGGCGGAAGTTTTTGGGTTTAGTGTTACCTTTCTTAAAACTTCAAGCTCCTCGCGTTACGTTAAAATCTTTTTGTACAGATGTCTTGGTTTGTTGTGAACTCTATTTTTGGTTTTAAACCTTTTTATTATGTACTGAACTGTGAATCCTAGTTTGCCAATTTCACTTAAAGTTTTACCTTTCTCGTAATGTGAAATAATTAATTTTCTAATTTCAATCGATATTTCCGTATCCTTTCTGCCCATTGTAGCGTATGACTGGATTAATACTGATGCATTTTATTATATTTCGTTCATATACACACACGATCGGTAATTTCCCTATTTCATTACTATTCGACTAAGAAATAATCAAAATGTGTTTATGCTTTTGAATTGTTAACAAAGCGTCAACTGCCACGAATACAAGTATGCGATAAATTTATACATTTTGCTATCCTTTATTTATTCTATTGGGAAACTTTGAAATAAGGCACTATATCTGGTACGTAATGCACCTCACATTGATTAGCTTGCAATGGGAATCAGTAAATATCAGTGTAGGAATATGAGTGGGACTGACTGTATGTTTGGTATTAAAATAGTTCTAATAGTTATTTGCATAAGAAAAATTGTATCTGAGTTAGCATCGATTTCCCAATGCATAATGCTATAACGCGCACTCGCAGCATAATTCGAATGGTAATCTTACTAAATTACGTTTTTAAATGCATTTATTGATTACATCAACATTTACACGAACCACAAGGTTATCTTACTTCTGTCACCAGTGCATTATGCGTACGAATCCGATCTTTAATTCGTAAAATATATCCTATTAATGGTAACTTTGTCCTACTAATTAGTAATTAAAAGTAAGTGTATCAACTTACTGCGCAATATAGTAAACATGAAGTTGAGGTTAAGGTACAGATGCAAACAAGTAACCTTATATAGGGAAGGCGGTTATACGATTAGATATCTGGGACAAATAGTTGTAAAACGTTGATTCCACTACACAATAAAATAAACCATTTACATATCATTACGATAAAGCATTGTTGCACTAATAAAAAATAGTAGATATTGTAATATTCAAATTGTTTAAAATAAATACCATCATATTGTTTATAAATGTACTTAATTAATTCCGTTAGAAGTTAGAAAAAGAATTATCCATATAATACATATTCACCAAACATTACGAACAATTTAAATTATTACAAAGAGAGTTAAATAATACATATATAGCATTATACATAATACACATGTAATCTTATAACGTATGGAAATCTACAGCAAAATAATCAATATCAAAATATCAAAATAAACAATGTAAACTTTATAAAATAGAAATATGTATGGCATTGGATTGGTAGCCCTATTTACATGTTGAAAAAGAAATCGATGTGTAGCAAACATTCGACATACTTATTCGATATGAAGTTTTAATTTTAAATAAATCTGCTATTGTAAAAGTAATAAACATCAACAATATAACAACTCTCAAGAACAAATATTGTACAGGAAAAATAAAGCTGTTACAGAAAGGATTTTCACAATTTAAACAAATAAAAATGAAATTAAGAGTGGTAGAAGATTTGAACTTGTACACATATGCAAGGGCGATGCTGTTAAACTGTAAGTTGACGTAGTCAAAGTTTTGTTCAAATTAATATTTTGAAAAGATACTAAGAGAACTATAATTTCAGTGATTAGCTATAATATACTTTACAGAAAAACAAATACATTCATATATTTTTATTTTTCATCTTGTCCAGTTATAAATTGATACATATTATTGGGCAATTCTTTTAATATAAAGCACTTTGATATAAATGCAATAACTATGTATTTATAGAATGTTTATGTACAAACAGCGATAATATTTGTACTTAAGGGACGTTATTAATGCTCTGAAATTTAATGCATAGGGATAAGAATTATGGCCTAACGGTCAAGTTAGAAACAATGCGAATTCCATATATCATACAGTGCAGAACCCGTTTATAACGCCATCGCTTACGGCGGCAACTTAAAAAACATTGCATATAACGGTATCAATCTCGGGATTAAAGTCAAGTGAAATGCATATGTAGGCAATAACTGCTGAAAATTTCCGTATTACCGTCGTCTTACGAAAGTACTTTATAGGAAATAACAATAACTTCATTTCTTAGAATTCATAAATCATCTAATAAACCAAAATTACAGACTTTCTAGACAAATAAGTTCGTATCTGATAATAGGCATGTTGTACTTATGTATGTACAAAATCAATATTTAAGGAGGCTAGTACATAGAAATACTAATCGCATTGGCTTGATAATTTGTGTTGGATGGTTTATACAAAACTGAGGAACGTAGACAGATTTTTAGCAAGCTATGCGATAAATTATATTAGAAAACGGAGAGTGCTTAGTAAGAAAAGGCAATTAGAATATTATCGATCAAAAAAATATACAAAATTTAAGCTTGATCTGGAGAAGAAATTAGCATTTAGATCAGTAAAAAAGAAAATTTTGCAAGATCGAATGAATTTATCATCTACACTTACACAAAGAAAAGGTGGATTCTAACTGTATGTAATTACAGTATCAAAATTGTTTAAATTAACCAACTTCAAGTTTGTTAAATAAACCATTGGTAACTTCACTACACTGAATTTTTTTTGTTACGAGTATTTTACATATTTCAGTTTAAAGCAAGTATTAAAAAATACTATCTAATCGGAACATTTTCCAAAGTAGGGATAGGACAATGTACATATGTTGAACTAAAGAAACTTCTCATATCATTTGGCAGTACGACTGATAATGACCAATATATAGACGAAGACACGTTCCTGAAAGCAAAGGTCTTCAATGCAGCTGTAGATTTTCAAACTTTTTCATCTATTTGTCTCTTACATTTGGTATAAGAGCCCAGTTATTTTGTAAATTAGGATAGACTGAAATAACAATGATGAGAAGACAGCGGCTGAGTCACATTAATTGTTAATCTGAAATAACTAGTAACTAATTGACTAAAGCAACAATCAATATTACAGAGGAAACAGTAGCTACTATCGTCGTGATATAAGGTACTTCTGGGAAATATATTGTGTAATAAGGAGTCAGAAAATTCCAAGAATCGCAGGTAACAAGGCGTCAATTACTACAAAAAGATGCATTACCATACAATACGACCTTCAAAAGAACGCCGACAGGTCCTGCAACGCCAGTGCATTTTATGCTTAAGTGCATCGACATAAACATACATACCTATATGCAAATGTGTATGTGGCGACCGTAGTTTAACTTTTTTTAGCCGATTTATCCGGTACAGAGAACGGCTTATGTAATAACGTATAGCGAACTCATTCATTAAATCAAGGCTGTTTCACTATCGTTCACCGATACACAAACATGAGAGTACTTATGTACACGTCTGTTTCTTTTCGTATGTAACCAACGCCCTTTCATATTCGTACAGACTGTTTTTTATGAAACAAGAAAGTATTTTAGGAACTCGCCTACTACGTGTATAAATAAGTATATGCATGAATATTTCGATAATTGGTAATCACCAGTCCATGAATTATTGTTATTATGTGTGATTACCGATAATTGCTGCATTAAATCCAATTTAATACGCGAATACTTAAATAATCGCGACATTGTAAATCAACAATGATGAAATTACCAAGAAAAAGACTGCTTGAAACAAACAGAAAGTGATCCTAATCGTAATTTTGTATGTTCTTAGGCAACAGAGTTTTTTTCCTTTTTTGAAAATATGATTATAATTAAATTAAGCGAATTAATATATTAATATATATAATGAAAAAATCTGATGCATATGAATTCTCTCAAAAGGTATTCTAATCTAGATCTAAGAAGAATTGGTGAACGTGTAAAATATATTTAGAATGTTGGTAAACGCAGTCTCATTTTTTACTTGCTGAGAGCTGAGAAGGAACAGAAAAGGTGCAAATATGAAAAGTAGTGGTCGGCTGCCACTTCTTAAAGATTAGTTTGACGCAGAAGCAAAAACCTTTGTTACGTTCTCCTGGTTTGAAGAACAACGCCGCTGTAGCCTGCTCGTAATTTCCTAAATTACTTGACCAATACTTACTTGTAGAGTATGTTCGCTTATTTACTAAAGGAGAGGTTGTACAGTGAAACTCAATGCGCATGCGCAAAAAAATATATTTAAAAATGAAATGGTTACACGGTTTCCACTCTTGCCTATGTACATGTACGATGTACGTAAGATATATAGATTTGCAATAATTGCAGTTATTCGAGCTCTCTTATACATGTAATGTACATTAGCATTTGTATATGTATTTTCATTGGTAGCAACATAAAGTAATGCCTCAGCATGTACGTTGCAACGCTATGTCTTAATTCTGTTTAAAAGGTTAAACTCTTATATGCTTCCGCTGAAGCTTTGTCAGAGGCATGTACTAATGCCTCTATCTGTTTGCATGCACCACTACCTTTTTATAGGGGAGCCAACCCTATTTATTTTGTAAATTTATAAGCGCACCTCGGTGCTATGCTTATTTATATGTCCCTTTCCGGGAGCCTAATATACTTTCCTTGTTTTAAATTTGCCTAAGGGACTTGGCCCTGTATTATTGGCATGTATTTGTACTTGACCAAATACGTTTGTTATATTCACATTTATAGGGGAACCCACCCTATCTCTTAGAGCTTGAACGCCTGGTCGAGGGCGACAGTAGCGATAATAGCCGATCTCAATACAAAAGTAATGTCACAGCTACCCAGGCGTTCTCGTTTGAAATATTACGCTATGTGCAATCTTTAGCTCTCTACTCTACTGCGCCCCAAAGAAGGGAAAAATCCAGTAACCAGCAAATGTGCGAACTGTGCACCGACAAGTAAAACGGAGCGATGATGCCGACATTACATAAGAAAACTGGTCCGTGACACTCGTCCGCTACGACGAGCAACTAAATGAAAAAAGTCCCGATACGACAAGGACCGAACAAACGTACAAAAGACAACGGGCGCTGCGGCCGCAACGACCGTCAGCAAGAAGCGGAGTGATCGTACTTGTAGAGGAGGTCTATACATGCGCGCCGACAATCTCACCAAAATAATTTCCGACACAAACTTAACTGAAGACTAAAAATATGTATAGACGACAATGGACACAGTAGCCTCGACGTACGATGATAGAAAATCGAGAATTTATACTTATTAAAAAAATCTATACGTGTGGTCCGACGACGTACCAAATGACTCCCGCCAGAAATAAATGTATAGACAACGTCCTCGACGATTCCCGCCAAAACTAGAAAAACTTAGAAATCTCTAATAATCTTACGACGACGTTACTGTACACGTTACGACGAGGCACGAAAGGTGACCGAGAGTGCACGATCGCTAATACCTCGACTGTCGCGCGGGAGACGACTGCCTATGCTTGTGTACCTTAAATTTCAAGAAAACTCCCATTACATATCCGACGACGTTGCAGTGAATGATTTCTAATTAGGCAGTTTTAGCTAGCGTAATGCGAATGGCTGACTTGCATACATATACAATGCGTAATGTACATACATATTAAAATAAAATTGGATATAAGAGAGCAAAATAAATAAATATAAGAATGAAAATAAATAAATATAAAAATGAAAATAAAATAATATTCTAAATGAAAATAATAATGCAAAGAAGATAAAATACATAATAGTAAAAAAAATTTAGAAAATACAAAAAACAATGTTAAGTCCTTAACAACCTTAATGAACAAACAACACAAATGCACTTCGCAATTAATTTCCGATTTCCCTTCGAATGATCGTCATGGCCATACAATATGCAGTAATAGTAAATATCCGGAAGAAACATAAATTAAAAAAAAACTCTTCTTAAATTTCTTCCTTAAAAGGGCAGAAGTCTCTGGCCAGAAAAATTAAAACAATTAAAAATTTGCCAACTAAATGGAAATCCGTAAAGATTTAATTTTATAATAAAAATAAAATCCGTCGCTTATTATCCTTAAAAACGTTGATAGAATCAGGTTTTTACATTTTTAATACTAATGTTATAAAGTGGGACCAGAGGTATACCATTCTCTTGTACTTTATGAAAAAAATTCCTTAACCGGTAATATATGTGGAAGACGTGCATGTATGGTGTAGCGATAATAGCGATTTCTAAAATTTTCAGAAAGTAAATGTTGAAGCTTTAAATATTACGTAAAATACTAGGGAATGGATAAAATTATTTCATGTGAAAGAATTTGCCTTCGAAGATTTTTTAATACTAAGACGTCAATTGCACTTTTTAAATATTGTTCTAAAGCTTCCTTATCATTTTTTGGTGCATTGTAGCAAGTAGCTAAGAAATTAATACAGGAATTTGCTCCACAAAGTAGATCACCCTTCGATATTTGTTCATTTTTCTCAAGTGTACTAATACTAGAAACTATGGTGTGTTTGGTTGATTTTTTGAAATTAAGCAACATGGTTGCTTAGTTTCAGTATATATATATACACTACCGCTCAAAAGTGTTTAGGCACCGCCGCATAAGGTTTACTATCATTTACCTGCACTTGGTCGGATTACCATAAACTGTTTATTGCGGTGCAATTACAATAACAATCCCTCTGAATTTACTGGGTAAATTTAGTCATCTATTAGATTGTAGGTAATAACGTTTAAATTACCTTCCTAGAAGATTATAGTGAAATCTATGACCTATGGTCAGTTGCAGTGTGGTATTTACTCTATTCACGTCGTGAGCGAAATATCGTGTGACAATTTTTTAAAATGCTTTCGCGAAGAGAAATTAGTACGGAAACACGTGCGCTTATAATAGCTTACCATAAAAGTGGCATAAGTAATCGACAAATTTCCAAAAAAATGAAAATACACCACGCTACGGTTGACTATAACGTAAAAAAATATCGGGAAACTGGCAGTTTTCTTAATAAAAGACAGAGTGGAAGGCCAAAAGCGACAACATCTGCAGATGATCGCAGAATGGTGGTTACCAGCAAGTTAAATAGACGCAAAACAGCCCCGGAAATCACCGCAGAATTAAGTGTTGGTCGCCAAAAACTAGTCAGTGTTTCCACAGTTAAACGTCGCCTACAGAAAGCCGGGCTCCATGGACGTATTGCGATGAAAAAGCCATTGCTACACAAACAAAACAAGCAAAAGCGACTTAAATGGAAGTGTGAACACCAACACTGGTCCATAGAAGAGTGGAACAACGTCCTATGGACGGATGAATCCAAATTTGAGCTGTTCGGAACCCGAAGACGCATATTCGTAAGAAGATCTGTGGGTGAACGTGCCAGTATTCCTGCTACCGTGAAGCATGGTGGAGGTTCTATCATCATTTGGGGCTGTTTTGCTGGCACTAGTGTAGGGGACATTGTGAAAATTGACGGTATATTAAAAAAAGAAGGCTACCGCGAAATTTTGGAGAACCACGCAATATCTTCCGGAATTCGACTTTTGGGTCAAAATTTTATCTTCCAGCAAGATAATGACCCAAAACATTCCTCTAAATTATGTAAACACTATTTACGCCATTTGGAAGAGGAAATAACTCTCAAAATTATGGAATGGCCTCCCCAGAGCCCCGACTTGAATCCAATCGAGTTACTATGGGAAAAACTAGATCGGGAAGTACGGAAATCGGCTCCCACATCAGCTACTGGCGTGTGGAACAAATTGCAATTGTGTTGGACCTCAATAATACAAGAAACTCTGGCAAAACTTATTGCGAGAATGCCTCGGTTGTGTGCTGCAATTATTAAATCAAGAGGAGGTCACATAGATGAAAGCAAAATTTAAATTAAACGTTTTAATTTTCACATTTATTTAATATATTTTTATTCATGTACGTGTATCTGTACATAAAAAATAAATATTATTAACATTTTTGCTGAGTTTTTATACATTTTTGCTGTCAGTGAGAGTGCCTAAACACTTTTGAGCGGTAGTGTATATATATATACATAAGATTAATAAAATTGTGCATGTCTCAAAATTACTTTTGAATAGGTAGAAAATGGTTCGGGCAGGTGGAATGTATGGCGATGGAAAATCCATCATCTCCTTTCGTTGCTAACTTATTTACTAGTAAATTTGAAACCAGCATGAAGCAGGAAACCAAATATTTCTATAGAATCTGGCTGAGGTTTGTGGATCAAATTTTCGCTGTGTTTGAAACTATTGCAGGAAATACCCGAGAGTTCTTTGCAAAACTACATTCAGAATTTACTACGGTCAAGTTTACAATAAATAAAAAAGTGAACAATGACTTTCTCCTTTTAGAGACTTCAATTATACGTAATAATAATAAATTAAAAATGGATATCTATAGAAAAGAAACCAGTATCAATAGTTTCATTACGGCTGGCTCATAACAAAAAATGTCCGCGCGATCAGTTTTGTAGTTAATAGGCTCGTTATATTTCCGTTGGTTAAGAGCAAGAAGATGTTGACCGTATTTTAAGGAAAATACGGTCAAGATCCGGAAGAACTACCTTCTAACTCAAGAGTAAAATGGTCAAATAAAATTTTTCGTCAAGAAAATACTAAGGTGTTTTTCGTAAATGTACGGAATTTATGAAATTGTATATAATGATTCTGATAAAGTTTGTATTGGACAAACAAAAAGGAGTATCGAAACGGGATTTATTGAATATATGAGGCAGTATCGTTTCGATAAACCAGAACTATCTACCCTGGCAGAGCATTTGGTAGAATCCGGACATAATATTAAATTAAAAAGCCATAAGCTAGTTAAAAATGTAAATTCTTCTAAGGAATCAGGTGTGTACGAAACTATATTTATAAAAAAGAACAAAAACTTTCTCAATAGAGAACAACACTCAACTCTGATAGATTTATTTTCAGAATGCCTTATTAAAAGATACGATTTTATGTACTCTCTCCTTTCCGAAACGATACCACATATCCAGGAGTACCCAGTACATAGGTTTCAAAAAATATTAATTTGTGTGGCGTAAAGTTTACCGCGATACACGTGATGAAAGAACTTACTAAGTTTAATCAGTCTTCACACATAATAAACGCCACAGAAAAGTCCAGCAAGATGTCTTAAAACCGGCTCAATAATTTTTATCTAGAAGTTGTACATACCGTTGAGATTTATATAAGAGCTGGTTTTGTTACTGAACGTGTTCTTTAAATGTCATCCATACCCATTAATTAAATACATATTACCACTCACTATATAAGTAAAAGAGCAAGTATCGAAAATCACCACGTTATAAAAACATGATACACATACATTCTACGTCTACATGTATGTATACATCCCACCATATTGTAGTACATAAATACAGACACATATTAAAAAGAACATGTAGGTATTAAAACGTATCATTGATTTCAGTAAAGATTGTCTTTCTATTTTGTTTCTAGACAAGCGATAGATAAAATTCCTCTGAATTATCGATTTCTTTAGTGCGGGCGTACTCAGATAATTCAAAAGGATAATATATTCGTTACAGTATTTGCTACTAAAATTTATTCTGCAATAAGTAACATCATTAGTACTCCATATACAGGCAAGTGAAGGCAGGTCATGGAAATAACATACTTGTTTTTGACGACCTTAAAATTCGTAATATAACATTTTGCTGCATTAAAGTAGCTTACCGTATTAAGTTTAACAATCTCATTTGACAAATCCCTCTTGGACAATATTTTCACTACGTATATGATACTATTTTCCAGCTATTCATGATTTAAATGGAATGCATACCAAGGTGTCTAAACTAGGTAACCGCTAACTATTACTTGCATACCTACATTTATTAGTGTCTTTATCTAGAAATATAGAACATATACGCTTGAGAAGAATACAATGGCAACATATGAAAATGTAGTTTATTATCTAAATCAATATCTCAAAATGTTTTGAATTGAGGTATTTGAAATACCTAATGACACCCCAATCACATGTCGAAATTCGTTGATGATCTTGCGCACAGCATCGACGTTTTCCTTGAGGCACCTACTTTTGCATAGTCACTAAAACATATCCATCCTCGATTAAATTCTCTATACCATCTATACCATTGACTGATGTGGTGCTTCATTCGGAGGGGAGAAACCAACTCGGCGAGGCATTGTTTTTGATATAATTGTCTTCGAAAATTATAAAAAAATATTGGGCGAAAATGTTCTCGGTTTGATTCCATTTTTCAACTAACTTATCAATTTTGATACTTCTTTGTAGCTGCAACACTACACGTATAACTAAAGAGGGAGGTTAATTTTTAGTAGTGACATTTGGTCAATGGCGCTCTCTATTTACTAGTATGCAAAACTTAAAAGACGTCCCTCATAGAGCGTCTATTACGTAGGTCTAATTCCGGTATGTAAAAGGAATCCAAAAAATTCAAGTTTAAATCTTGTCATATGCTTATACGTGCGGTATGTGTTCGTGATTCTACTGTAAATTACCTCTATTACATAATACCTGCTCTACAAAGGAATGAGGCATTAAACTTTAAAATACCGCTGCTCTAGTTGACCATAAACAATTACAATTTGCATCAGTATTGAAAAGCAGTATAAAGCTGTTACCTATGCATTTCTGGATTACATAATGCGAGAAATATTACTAAATGAAGTTTACTGGAGCTTAACCTTGATCTTATAACAGCTATAATGGAAAGATTTAAATGCATGCGTAACGGCTTTGCTTCGGCTAGCCTTCAGAAAGTGTGATGTTACATGATATACTGCATAAGATATTATGTGAGTTTCCTACGCATAACTAAAAAAACTTACGTTACTTTTTATTTTATACAAATAACTCAAATCGCAAAAAGTAATGCGACAACTTTTCTTATTTAAATAATCTCCTAAAACGGTTAACTATTTTGCTGATATAATAGCAGATTGATTACGTATGCATATTATTCACTTGTAATAAATTTTTCTTTGCTTCTTCTTCTTTATTGCACTCAAATATAAAGAGATGAATTCAGTACGATGACACTAAAAACAAAAAACGAACAAGGTCATGCATCCAAACTGAAAATCTGGGTGCGGTCTATTGTCAAATGTCACCAAAAGAACCACACCTGGTCTTTATATTTACATACGTTTGTCCGAACTTATACACTGGCCGTTGCTCTACCTTGGCGATAACAACTGACAAGCGATTAAAACGAATCATGACTATTTGTAATTTCGTTTCAAATTAATGCAGATGCTTGTAGCGGAAATGATGTACACGATTTTCGCGTTGCTTAGAATATTAAGAAGATGAATGATTTTCGCGTGTTGTACATGACTAATTCTGTTTCTTTATTCTTAGCACCTGATTTATTTGATACGATCGACGAGAAGTACATATTTTGTTGCTTGTTTTACCGGCAATATGAAAGTATATTGCATAAATTATTAATTTGAGGTTTCATTAGCGCCTTTACTGCTATACAATCATTATTTTGCTGATAATATTAATAGTTTTGATGTTTATTAGCCAATTATTTCTCTGGAAAATTATGCTGGCTTGAAATCTTCTCACATATAACTTACTTTGTCTTTTAATATTTTGGGTTAAAGATCACAGCCAGGACTGGATACCTTTCTTTTATAGCATTCGTATCAACTCTTGCACGAGAGTGGATCCCCATTCTGTACCACCTTACAGTAAAACTACAGTGGCATTATATTTCTTATTTCTTAAACATAGTCTACCTGTACATTAATGCTCTTGGTCCATCTGCACTCCAACAGCCTCCTGGAAAAATTGTTGTCCGACCTCTACAAACCACCTCTCTACAGCTTGCATCACTTCATAATTACTGGAAAATTTTGCCTCACGTAAGATTTCTTTAAATTTGGGGAACAGCCTGTAATCACTAGGGAACAGATCCAGCGAATATGGCGGCTGCTCCATTAATTCAAGGCCTGCTTGGTGAATAGCAGCCATAGCAATACCAGATGTATGGCTGGGACCATTATCCTGACGGAACAGCACACTGTGCATTAACTTTCCTCGACGTTTCTCTTTAATATCGCCTCGCAATTTAGAAATCAATTGTGCGTAGTAGGCCCCTGAAATGATCTGTCCCAAATAGTCAGTCAGGATGATTCCTTGAGCATTCCAGAATACAGATAGCAAAATCTCTCTAGCAGACGGCACGACCTTAGATTTGCGTTGAAAAGGAGAACGGTGATAATTACCCTCTCTACTTCGCACTTTGGTCTCGGGATTATAGTGGCGCACCCATGACTGATCCATGGTCACGTACCAACTCAGTAAGTTCTCTATTTGCTTGATATCTTTCCAAAGGACGCTTACAAATCAACGCCCGATTTCTGTTCTGATTAATGGTTTACATTCGGGGCACCCATCTTGCACTCATCTTTTCATATCTAATTGTATAGTCAGTATGTTATGCACCACATGCTATGATAAGCCAATATATTCAACAATGTCCCTGATGCGTACTCCTCGGTTTTGCAGTACGATATCATGTACCTTTTTAGTGTTTTTGTCTGTTGTTACCGTGATGGGAGGACCACCGTCATGTTGGAGTTCACAGGATGTTCTTCCGCGTTTAAGATTTCCACACCACCGTTTGACTATATCATAAGAAACTGCAGACTCACGAATAGTTGCTGTAATGTCTTTATGAATTTGAGTTAGCGTCATGCCCTTTTTCTGGTATTTTTCGTCTTCATGGGCGCTGTTTCAGTCACGTCGCAGTTTGAGCACATTTTGAAGAAGGATGTACCGTACTGAACATAAAATTTAATCGCAAATCTAGACTGTTTCTTTCATAGTCAGATTGGGAATTTCTGTCGCTACCCTTGTATTCTTAAGCACAAGTATACCAAAATAATAAAATAGCTATAAACCAAAAAAGTTTCTGTTTTCCTGGGATAACAAAAATATTTGTTTCATGCTTTTTCGTTTTTTAGCCTGATAGAAATTAATATAAACGCTTTGTTTTGTTGTTACATATTTTTCATGCGCTATTTACACAATATTTTTTATTGGACAAGTTTTAATTACTTAAATATAAATAGTTCTAACTAACGCGTTCTCATTAAAAAGTAATTAAGATAGCCAGATACTTCCTTATATTTAACCGTAATCTGTCAAAACAACTTCAGGCAGTTTTAGCATTGATAATCTAGAATAAATCTTGGTCCTTTCAATTACTAAAAGCAGAAAACCATTATCTAAAATATATTTACTGAAATAGTTAAGGAGATTTAGCTCTGAACGATCATACTTATTTTTCAATCACAGAAAAGTAACAATGGGGTTTCAGAAATCCTAAGAACAAAATAGTTTCTTTACTTTTAAATCCTATTTTTATTTTAATTGCGGGTATTTTATAACCTATTATAGAAAAAAAAACAGTAATTATTAATACTTACACTTATTACAAATTCATAAAAATTCATTCATAAAAGTTATAATACAGTAAAACCCGGTTATAGCGTCATCATCGGACAGTTCTTTTCACGTTATAACCGGGTGACGTTATTCACAGCTTTGCTTGTTCTTGGAGGGCTATACCGTTCTGATACACTTCTTTCATTTCAAAAAATTCGCGTTTCTTCCGCCCTCTTGATTCTCCTGATAATCATGTTCAGAGTGATCGACATTTTGAATACTTCCTCATCATTGGATTCTTTAAAATAATCTTTATCACTATTTGAATTGCCGCAAAAATCTTCATTTATCTCCCTTCATATCACTTTTTCCCCATCTTTTCCACAATTCTGTCTAACTGTGCTGCAGTACGAAGGCGAATGTTTACGACAGAACACTTCTCTGAAACAATATCAGACCGAATACCTAAGGAAAGTTTCCTTATTCGGTTACAAGAAGAAATCGGGAATTTAATAATTTACTACTAAATAATACTTAGGTGAATATATACATATATCTGAAAATCACTCAATTTGTTATTATTCAAGAAAAAATTTAAAAAAAATAACTTAATCAGTTACACTAGGATTTGGCAATCCGAATTTTACCAAACTGGTTAATACAAACCTGTTTCAAAAAACAATAGTCTGATCACATACCTCATCCAAACTTCAAACGGAATTTACATAGTAATTGCAACCCTACACTAATAGCATTCATGCCTAATAGAATTTACTTTTCAGATGGGTATGTCTATTACCAGTGTGATGCTGTAACATCTATATCGGTTTTGCTTTTAAAGCTACCAAAGGTAATCTAGGAAGATCTTACTACCTCATGTTTAAGAAAACGAATATTATACATACATAAGTAATTTTCAAACCCATCCGTCATAATACCATAAATTAGCACTTTCTTTTACTTCTCCATTGCCTCTGTCACTTCACTTTTGTATCGAGAAATTTCATTTCAATAAATTATATATAAGCTAATTCTTTCTCTTTATAGATTTATTACCGACACATATACTAGAAAACAAGGTATAAGCATATTGCAACTCCAATAACGTCGGAAATTCAATGTTTTCTAATCGTTTTCTACTTTCATATATTATACTAATAGCGATGATAATAGTTGCTAAAGTGTGAAATGTAATATAAAACAAATCGTTTGGTATACGTAATAAATTAATAAAGAAACATTTGTAATAAATAACTGCAGCGTTACCGTTGTATTGGCATTAACGCAAAACAAGGTCGATACAAAGTACGCTAAAATAATTAAGAAACAAATAGCGTTACGCCTATATATTGCGATTGTTCTTATTATTAATTCACTCAACACTCGTTTAAAGTTGTGTCAGACAACTGAAATGATCTTCAATGTTTACTTGAAACCCGTTTAATTCTCAGCTTGACGAATCAAATAAAATTAATTTCGTTGATATATATATATCTCGCTTGTTTTAACTTTTAAAACAAGGTAAGTAAGATTTATGTCTTCCTTCTTTGTATGGAGATATAGTAGTGCGCTAATATATATCGTTATTAGTTGATTTAATCACTGCTTGATGATCTACTTTATATGTACATTAACCTTTTGAAAAATAGCATAATATTTCACATAAGTAAACTGGAAACAAGTGTTTAATTTATTGTCAAAGATTTATAACTTTCATTAATATAATCGTATAGGTATACATATCATGTATGAAAAATTGGCACGTTCAGCCTATTAGAAATGATGCATATTTTTTTAGGTGAACTAATTTCGTATATATTCCGATCATTTATTTGAATCCTTTATTCGATCCTTGTATACTGTCCTTCGTTTTAATCAATGCTTGCGGATCATAAAATTCTATATTTTGTTGGGCACTACATGCTAGATAATTCAAACATATTTGAACTATTCACATTGATTAGGTATAGTTGAAGTGGATATAAGTCTAATAATTTGTATAAGAAAGCTTGCGGGTAATAAAACTTTAAGCGTTAGTAGACAACTTATGGACGAGACAAAAATGTAAGAGGTGTACAGTTGAAGCAAACAGTTAAATGAAGGTATAGTAGTCGTGTTTGAATTTTACCGAACTAGATATTTCTAACGTGTATGCGTTCTTCTACGCACTATGTCGGAAAAATAACGGAATTTTTCAATTAAAAAAGAAAAACTTGTTATTTCGCCAAAATTATTTATTTTTATTCATAAATGCATCCCTTCTGCGTCAATACAGCTCTTCGCAAGTTCAACCAATGATAGCATAGATTTTGTTAAGTTATTCCTCGGGATCGCCTCACAGATGCTCGCTACGGCTTCTTGGACTTGTCCAACATTCTCGTCAAACGTTGCTTTCATAGCCAGTTTCTGTTTCGGGAAAGAGAAATAGTCACATGATGATAAGTTTCGCAAATACAGAAGGTTTGTTACAACAGCTTTGCTTTCTTCAGAGCCGATTCGCCCGAAAAAGTCCACTGCTTCG
Source organism: Trypoxylus dichotomus (assembly GCA_023509865.1). Classification (NCBI taxonomy): domain Eukaryota; kingdom Metazoa; phylum Arthropoda; class Insecta; order Coleoptera; family Scarabaeidae; genus Trypoxylus; species Trypoxylus dichotomus. The sequence continues at coordinate 35,707,229 of CM042074.1, read as the reverse complement.
ACTGTTCCTTGGCCTCCAGTATGTAGTAGGGGATCTAAGTTTCATCTACGGTTACGAAACACATGAAGAAATGAACAATGTTGTTTGTTCAATATGGACTTCCAACAAGTATCAGCCGACTCAATCGATAGCATGAAGAACTCGATTGGATTGCGTTAGATCCTGGCCAGACACTCCTCCGAAATGGTCCGGCGATTTCCTTTTTGCTCCGGTGTGAGCAAAAGCGGTACCCATTGCCCCGAAAGCTTTTTCATGTCCAAAATTTCGTGTAGGAGATGGCTAACGCGTTCTTCGGAGATGCCTGCTATCTCCTGCAGTTTGAATCGGCGATCGGCTAACACAACATCATGGATCTTGCCGACAATTTCATCGTTGGTAGCGATTTTTGGGCGTCCACTGCGTAGTTCGTTAGTTGTGCTTGTGCGGACACGTGTGAACTCGCTCACCAAGAAAATGATGGTCGAAAATTATGGAGTCCACCATGAACCTCCAGCAAAATATTTCAAATTTCCGTGGCCGTTTTCCCAGTCATTCAAAAGTGTTCACTCTACGAAATTCGATTTTATTCAACTATTGGTAGTAGACATCTGAAATTTTGACAGTTGTCATAAAAAAGGTTGTCTTTGCCGGCCAATGAAACCACTTCAACGTCCGTGCGCCATCTCTTATGTCTGTTGGTTCTGATGTTTTCGCGGTTGTAATCTGTCAAGTTGACACAATCTCCAGAAGAAGATGAAAAAGTTTTCTTCGAAACGTCCAGAAACAACGCTGCATTACAATGTAGACCAGCATCATACGTGAGACAATACCCAAGAATCTAAAACAATGCATATGTACATATTATGGCTTGCGGCTCAGTTAATACCAATATTAAAAATGATGAATGTAATTACTTACTACTTTAATTTGATTGTGTTGTTTATGCAGGCTTTGTTGATGTAGAGTCTACATCAACAACACAATGGAACTAAAACAGTAAATAGTTACATTAATTATTTTTAATATTGATAGTAACCGAGCCGCACGAATCTCTAACAGCACTCATTTCTACAGTCTTAGTACGTATATATGCATCTATATCTAAAAGCAATAAACAAAACTCTATTAAGTATTCTTGAAAATAATAGAGATACATGAATTTACACATACAAACAACATATTCAGTTGTCTATTAAGTGTTGTCTAATGCGGAAAGATAAAAGATGCGAGTGAGGGAACATATCTGTAATTGAGATCGATTTCTTTACGTAATTTAACTTAAACCGCAGAATGTATTTCCGCAAGTAGAGGCATTCATTTTGATATTGCTAGTTTATATTATGTAACCAAACGCAGTAAAAAAGGCGTGTCATCTGCTATACTACCTCTCACAATTCTATTGAGTAATAGATATTCTCAACCAAATAGGTTCATTTAAGACGTTTCCACTAAGTACTCGCACCTTTAAAAGAGAGTCGCGGTTCATGTGTAGCAAATTTTTATTAAATAAATGTAGATTCAAGTATATGTTAAGTAACGGTAAAATATACTCAAGCGGTAGACGTTCACGTGCTTTCGTTTTACTGCTAACAGTACAAATTAATTCCTTCCCGCAGTACATTCACTTGGCTTTTGTCATTTCACTGTTCGTATATTAGTGATTTAGGTACTTCTTCCTATTGGCTCAAAAATTAAACTAGTCCCTGGAAACTAGATTATAAATGCTAATCACTGGATGTTTCTATTAATTTGTATTGATATGTTTCAACGAAAATTTAATAACTACACAATAATTGTTATCTAATAAAATAAAAGTATAGCGCAATACTTATAAAGTTACCTGCAGATAAAGATCTAATAACTGTTGAAGCTGAAAACCGTCAGTCATCACAATTAATTGTTTGTGTGTCGGTGTATAAGTTTTAATTTTTAGTTTGGTACTGGAAATTTACTTGTTTGTTGCACCAATTCATAGAAATCCTCTTCGTAACTGCTTTCAGTCAAAGTAATAAAGACAATTTGTCTGGTATGGAGTTTAGTGCAATACCTATTAATTATACAACCATACGGACCTTGCAATTATTGTAATGTTAGAATTACTTAAATTAAAGCTTTGTACCGCACGAATATGTCGAATATGTTTATATTTTCTGTTTTGTTTTTAACGAATTGACGGTTACCATAACAAATACCAAGAGGAGCTTGCCTTTAATAATATTGTGTCGGCTGAGATATTGCGATATACCTACATTATGACATCTACGTATTAAAAGTGATTTGAACTCCACTCGGTCTTGTGGTGCAGTTGATAGCACGTTGCGCCGGTAGCACAGAGGCCATGTTTTCAAATCCTACCTTGACCGATATTATTTCAGGAATTTAAAACGTTGGTAAAATGTAAGGTAATCGTAATTTTATCATCACTAATACAACGAGAGTTTCGTATCAATATTTATTATATCCTATCTAGTTTGCGAATAAACAGCAGAATATGTAAAAAAACTTTATCCATATGCTTTGTAATATCAGATAACGGTAGGTCCTGTTACAGTGAAATTAAACTTGATTTCAAATTTAAACCATTAGTCTGTTGCGTCACTTTGTGATTAACATTTTTACTTTCAAACGAACTTTGTTCGTATGAAAGACTAAAATAAAATTTATAGAAAATGATCCAGTTCCTGCACAAGTCAAGGTGATTTACATTATGTAGACGCATATATCAAACTAATTATAATAATACAATCAACAGCCTTCAGTTCACCTTCACGTTTTCATGTTATCGAAAGGATCTGACGAATGGTTACAACAATATGTATATAATAAATACACACAAATGCTGCTGTTCTTACCTATACCATACACACGATTACATATACGTTGGATAGAGCGCAAGATTTATCCGAGGAAACTGGTAATGTAGCTGTTATAATAACACAGTCGATAATGTTGAATTATTATGCCCTCTTAAGGCAGGTATTATGTATTGTTTAAAGCTTAAAGACCGATACCGTTTAGAATTATCCATTAATAGCTTACATCTGAAGCGGTCACATTTTCACATTTTACTAGAGCTTTCTATAGTACGATTTGTATTTGTGCCGCCAAACCTATCAAACTATCAATGGAAGCGTACTGCTGAATTTGAATTACGCACCTAATCTATACTCATTGACCTTGACCTCGTGGCAATAACTTTAAACAACTGAATGAGGCTAATATCATGGAAATAGAACAATGAATGTACATATATACATATACATACACTTTCTTCGGAATGTTTTCATGTTTCGCCTGCTAATCGCTTTAATACATAGATTTGAAGCAGTTATCCTTCTGGCAAAACCAATACTGTAATCATTATAAATTGCGAGGATGTGGTCAATTTACACTTCCTTCACGTATGTATGAAGAAAATAAAAAGCAATGGAACAGCTAATATTGAACAATTCTGTAAAACATAATTTTATTACTTTTGTTAGATTTGCAAATTTGTTTTCCAACTGCTAAATAAAGGATACATATTCTAGTGGATATAATTGTTATATAAATGTTATTAAGCAAAATCCGAGCCTCGGCCAATATAATAGCATGTTTCTCTATTAGCACATGCTTTTTAATAACACACTCTTTTTGACCATACGTCAGCATGCTTGCTTATTATTAGAAACAATAAAATTTTGATGATTTTTTAAATTTCCTAAATTTGAAGTAAAATTTAGCAAAGGTCTAAATAAATAGTACACAGTAACTAATATAGTAGCATTAAATAGAAAAGAAATTTTTAACGTTTTACAAAGGATTCAATTGTAACAACTGGCGATAATTAAAAAAATATTAGAAAAAGAAATAGGAAAAATTGTCACATATCGTTTTTTATCTGAAAAAAAAACAAGCAAAAAACAAATGGTCTATAATCGATCCGAAGAAGGTTTAAAATGCAGCTTGCTATGCAGAAAAAAACATATATAAAGAAATAGGAAGTTTTGAAAATTTCCTTCCAGCCACTTTAAGAATTCCAAGCGCAACTAAAGGAGTAACGACGTTTAACCAGACACCAAAACTTCGTATTATAATATCAATTTCATTGGTAGCTTATTATTTGAAATTAAGTTGTGGTTTCCAGGATTTGTGGTTGTAATAAAATTTATAAGTAAACAGTAGCACTTCTTAACTTTGACAATTCCTAATAATTTAAGCATAATTCAGTATATATGATGCATTTTTCGAGGTTTAGTTAGTAGAATTCTTGTTAACATAAATTTGAGAAGGAGGGCAAGTTGGAAATATGCCCAGAGCGGCAAAAATTAGGTGCGGCAAAATTAAGGGCGGCTGACTACCGAAAGGGTATCGAATTGGTACCAGTTAGAGCAACATCCATCCACCAGCCTTCTGGACACTCTTGTTTCACACTCTAGTTTACCCGGAACTGCTAAGTAGCTAGATCGGTCCCTCATCCTATCCATTTGATGCCAACTTTGTAGAAGTTAAAGAAAGGTAGCAGAGAAAAGTTATATAGAAATGCAAATGACAACGAACTGAATGATAATAGACATTCTAAACGACCACATTAGAATCAACATTTAGTAAATAATAATAACTACTCCGAATAATTACATTTTTTTAAATTCCCCAAAATAAACTTCTACCTCAATAAACAACATCTTCGTTGAGCTGAATGTATTCCTTGCGAGGCACGTTTCCATAGTAAGGAATAAGCAGAAGTCACAAGGGCCCAGGTTTAGCAGTTCATCCAATGTAGCCACCACGACTCTGTATGTGAAAGCTGGGCTTTCGTGGTGTAACAATTTTTTTCTTTGATAAATAGTGCAATTTCTCCCTCAATTTCTTGTAGAACAGATTCAATAATTCACTGTAACAGTCGTGCGTCCTTTCTCCAAAATGTCAACTCCCTTCAAGTCTTAAAAAATCGTGGTTATAACCTTTCCAGATTCACCTCAAAAAGCTAACTATCGTTCCATCTCAAGCGTATAGTAATAGATCCAGATTTCATCAACGGTGACATTTCGACACCAAAGTTCTTGCGCATTTTGCTAATAAATATCTAAGCAGCGTAACCACTATTAACAATCGCGGTAATCCATTAGGTCTACGGCTTTCTTTTTATATTTTATTTTATATAAAAATTCTGAAGACACCTAGTGAAAATGGCTGTCATCTCAAAATTAACCTACGGCACGGTTTGAAAGATAGCAGTGCATGACAGTAAGATCAAACGCCCTCAGTAACGCTACCTATCTTCAAACACGGATATTTATTGATCCAACCATAAATCTATAAATATCGAAACCAAAATAATGACTTTATATGATTTTAAACTGCAATGGAAAAACAAGAACGTATAAGATCTATGAACCATACAGCAGGGGAAAAGAAGTCAGTCAGTTCAAAAATGTGGTGTAAAATAAAGAAATAGATGTAATATCTGTTGGTAAAAAATCCAGTGCATGGCAAAGCATTTGTAAGGAATTTAATGTTATGGTTCCTAATTTCTGTCACAGGTCAAAAGATACATTAAAATATATATGAAGGTTAAAAGGGAACAATGAGGAGAAGATAAGAAAAATAAAATATAAAAATGCGTAAAAAAGGCTAAGGCAAAACTAACTTCAGAGGAAGAACTGCTGTTACAAGTAGTAACAGTTCGTTCGTGGATTGGAAAATGGTTTTGATAGGGATGATTGTGGAAATCGGGACCAGGTATACTGCCGTCCACATACATATGGGAATGACTAGAAAATAGACGTTTCCTCTGATTTGAATTGAAATATGAAGTTGGTTTGTAACAATATTTATTAATAGATATTTGACATTGCGAAAGGATTGTTTAACAACGAAAGTTAAAATGTTTTTTATATTAATGTTTTAATGTTTTAATATTTTAATATTCCAAATTTTATTTTAAAGTGATTTCTCGTCAATATATCTACGTCGAGGTTGAATTACGGTAACACATATTCTTGGCATTCTTCTAGTCAGAGATCCCAGATAATCGCGTGTAATTTGAATCTATGCTACCTGGAGTTTCCGCCAAAGATCTCATGCGCTGCGGACTTCTTTTTTTAGAATTCTTCAGTCTAATTCATCCCGCACTAGTTCTGTTGGCGTAAGATCCAGAGCTTGGAGTGACCAAGTCATCTATATCAACTTGCCTTCTTCCTCGAGTGACATCAAATACGTTCTACATGAACGAGGTGTATGTTTAGGATTATTATCTTCTTGGAAAATAATGTTTTAGCCACAGAATTTTCCCTACTTGCCACATCCGTTTTCCTGTAAGATTTTCAGATAACACAAGACCATGCAGAATCCCATCTACTGTCATCAAACCGCCTACAGCTGTACCGCCAAAATAGTCCCAAACCATCACGCTACTTCCACTGTATTTCACAGTAGGAACCGGATGTCAGTCACTTACACTCTCACCAGTCTGATACATTGATACAAATGATTGACGTTTTCGAATTAAAGGTACGGAATTTGTGTTAATCTGGCTATAATATGTACTTTATACCATTGCTCGAGGATCCAGTCTTTGTGTTGAATCGTCCATTCCAGTATCTTTCTCCTATTTTGTTGCATTTTCCAAGATTTTTTCACAGCTATTCTTCCCCTTAGCCCTGTCGCGACTGTCTGCCCTAGTCTTGCAATAACTAAACATATTTATACCATTAACAACTGCGTCCATTTGTAGTCTAAACACTTTTTGTTTTATGAAGTTAATTAAATCAAAACAAATGTCAATTAGGCGCCTTGTTTATTGATAAAAAAACAGAGGATTTGCTACCAAAATATATTACGTTATAAATAAACAATAGCAACGACTGGTTTTGGAAGTCAACAGAAACGAGCTTCGACTATTCTGAGAACACGATTTATCAAATATCAATGTATTAATTATGTAAACACGCAGAAATCACATTGAGACGATTTACTGAATTTTATTTCTGTATAATATCCAGTACAGTAACCTTTAATACAGTGGAAAAAACGACTTGATTTATACGATAAAACTAAATATTTCGTCTTGAACAAATCGCCTTGGCAGTTTGATAATTTAAGACGTACAGAGCCCATAAATTTATTGACCAAGATCCAACCGTTACCAAATTAAATTTTCTACCTTTATTGTATCGAAGTGATAATTTAAATTAATTAGTGAACTTGGTCAAGTTAAGTAATTATTTTAATGAAACATATAGGTATGGGTTGCGCATAAAATAAAAGAGAATCATTTACTACATTGCTAAGTATGTAGGTTGGAAAACACTACAGACTTTTTTTGAAGATCTGGGGTATCAGAGTTAATACGCCCATCTGAAGCGAATACCTTATACTAATGTCAAATATAAATACACTTATCAGTTAATGTTTCTATTGTTATATTACAGATCTTTCCATATACAGTATAATAAGGTAATAATGTACAAGTTTATAAATGTGTTTAGGTAATGGGTTCAATTATGACCTTAGATGAGTATTTAGAAACAGGACAGCACGCTATCTCATAACTATTACATAACTAAAGAATATCTGTACTTAAATTCCAATTGTCCAACTTGTAAGACAAATCTCCTGATTAATCCTAGTACTTAAATATACATTTTAAGAAGAATACGTAACTGTCTCTGTGGTATCTATTTCCAGCTAATCTCATCAAATTTAATTAACTTAACAAACTTCTAATTAGCAACTAACTCTAAACAAAAATAGATCCCGTTAAAATCTATTAATTAGAGCCGTCTTCCGCATTCATTAATTTTCTAAAATGTAAATCATCGCGATCTTTTATATCATAGATTTCTTTTATGATTTTTGTTTATACGTATTGAGTTGTCTTTTTGGTAATATCCTATAGGTGTAATTCTGTATAATAAAACCTAACGAAGTCGTAAAATTGGAAATGATGCTTAATTTATTGTTTGTGTATAGAAAAAGTGCGTTTCTATTTAATCGTAATAAACAAAATGAGATATTTATCAGCAAATATTTAGAAATCTCTCGAAATTAAAGATGTTTCATCGAATCGCCTTTTTTATCTTCCTTCCGTGTACTCTAGTTATTAGAATGGAATACATTACCAGCAAATTTTATGTTCTAGGACCCATGACAACTATGCGATTCTTAGATTAGTTTCAGCATGTACCTTGATACAATTACAATCGGTGTGGATGTACATAGTGATATAATGTTTGAAGTGGTCTATACACTTACAAGATAAATTAACGGGGTTGGTGACTCGGTGCTTTTCGCACTTCGCTAGCAGTCTCGGGCTCACTAGTTCGAACCCCGTGACTGTTTCTCAGAATTGGGTTTTTTTGTGACTTCTCTCACTCCATGGAGAATGCTGAGAATGAATATCTTGAGACATACCACAGGCACATACGTAACAATAACTTATGGCCGGCAGACGTCCTCTGTAATTGTCTGTATACACTCTAAAAGATGTAGTAATTTTACTATTATCACCCAGTAGTATTACTGGTACCAATGTTCCAAATTTACAATGAAAAGTGATGTAAATTTTAGTTCACTGGCTTTTTAAGGGATTTTTAACATCTAATCAAATATTCAGGCAAAACTACCATGGTTCTTAGTCTATTTCTAAGATTGTAGAAAACTAGAAAGATTTTCCGGGAAAATCAGTGTAATTTTCCTCCAAAATTTTGAATATTCATTGACAACCTGTAATATTACTAATGCTATAATACCTAATTTATAGGTGTAGGTACGGAATATAAGTGCGAGTAGTATATTTTAGAATGCTGTTGTTTTTATGTATATCACGTTTTTGGTCTTATGGTAGAAGCTCGATTACAAAGGATGGATCAATTATAATGCCCAAAGTAAAGCAATAATTCATCTATTTAACAATTATAATTAAAACTTTAATTGTTAATTGCCACTGCCACTAATACAAATTAAATAAAGTTTATTGTCACACAAAAAAGAAACGAAGAAGAAGAAAAAGAAATTTAGTTATACATAAAACAAAACCACCTTAAAATTACCTGTATTGAGATAACTTTACATGTGATTTGTAGTAAAGACAATATTCGTACACCACACGTATTCGTGATTGGATTGGTTAGTTGGGAATATTTACTGGAGGAGTAATTTTGAGTATGGGGTAACGATTTGTTATAGGGCGACATCAATCATGTGAACAAAAAAGCCGGTCAATTGCGTAGGTAAATCGATGATGTGAATTTACTGTTGTGGTGTTGTTTTGGAGAAAAGTAGGTAATATATAATTATACTAATGTACTAACTCGGTTTCAACTGTAAATAATATGCAAACATGTATGATGTTTCAAACGAAGCCGTAAGCTTCTCCACGCGATACATTTTTGATTATATAAAAGGAAAACGTTATCATCATAATAATAAATAAAACAAATAAAGGCACATAGATAATTGTGACCTTATTGTGCCTTTATTTGTTTTTTTTCGTGGTTAGTAACGTTAAAACTCTATAATTACTAGTTATTTGTTGACCGCCTTTCTTGTGTACCGTCACCATTTGCCCACTTCCCTATATTATTCACTGATTCTTCAACCCTCCATTGTTGTCTAAGGCTCTCAATTTCTGGCGGAAAAGTTAAAGTTACAAACAGCTGAAAACCACGAACATTTGACGGGGCAGAAACAAGTGGAAATACAAAGTAAAAATATAAAATTAAAACGCATTTTTAATATACGCAACGTACCAGAATATTAATATAAAATTGTGGTATATTATTTAATCAAAAACTGGACTAAAATATGTACATATTCTATATGCATTCAAAAAAGATGTACGGTGAATCAACATTTGTGTATATTTAAAGTTAAATGGTTTTGAACTAAGTACAAACGACGTTATTTTACTTCAATACTTAAAAGGAGAATGTGCCTACTCATATCATCATGGTAAAAACGTTAAACAAACATTACATCTAAATTTTCTTAAGTTAGAACGTAATCGCAATCTAGCATGAAAAGAAAAACGTATTATGACTCGAATTATGATACAAAAAAATGTCAAAGAAATTGTAACACACTTGCAAAAGTGTTAGTTTTAATTTAATACCAAAACCAATTAAATTTGATTATTCTTGTTTCCTATTGATCGATGGTTCTAAAAGGAAACCAGTTTTCTTATTATACAACTTATACGATTGCGTCGGAACAAAAGCGAATTACCTTTCAACGAATATATCAAGTTCATCTCCACTTTCTATACACCTGTTCGTATGTGCGGAGATTGGCGTGTCAAAATTTACCAAAACGTTTCCAAGAACCGATTTAACAAGATTCAGGTACAGGTAATTTGTGATTAATGAGCCGGTGTTTTTACTAAAAATAGCCGACAAAGTAAACAGGTAAACGCATATGCGCGTACATGCAGTTATAATACCGTTGCACTGGTATAGTGGGCATTTTTAATCATTTTTAATCACTTAAGGGCCGTTTCCTCGACATCTCTAAAGAACCGTTCGTGAACACCGCGCATGCATACATACCGTGCAACGTCGATTGAGCACAACGACACATAATTATACGGAAATTCCTTCGGTGGCTTTAATTAGTATGGTAAAAGTTTCGCATGAGGGGCGTGTAAATCCGTGCGTACCACACACATTGAGCCTCTTTAATTCGATAATAATTCATTCGATACATTGCAGTCAGCTTTGCGGGGACGGTTTAAGGGAATGTGATAATTATATATTGCTTTGACGATATTCAAAAGTATGAATCAGGCGAGAAACAAAATTTAAATAAACACGCATATGTTTTATGTATATGTACATTCAAAAGAGTATGGCTCGCGCATTAACGACAACTAATCACATTAGTTTTCTAATAGATGTGTTCACCTGATATTCTAGATGCGACATATGTATTAGAAATTTTCTTAGATTAGATTTACACAAAGAAAAATAATTACCTCGGTTAAGAAAATAACAAACTAATAAAAGGTAATACACGTATTATCTTACACATTAAAAACATACTAAAAAAAGAAAGTATCTATACACTAAGTAAATATCAGAAAAAAAATGGAATACCAATAATATTAAACAAATAGAAATATGAAAAATTGCGGCAAATCTAAGTTGAAATTATTAAAGTTTCTTGCCTAGTGCACTAACGGCACTCGCGTTTCCGTAAGGATGCGAAGCAAGTGATGCGATCTTGATTCCAGGCGTGGTACAACGACGTTAACTTTGACAACAAACCAGGTGAGTCAATTTTTCGAATAACAATGCTCTCCATAAATATAGCATGCGGTTTCTTCTTTCAACAAGTGTAACAAAGCCATGCCCCTTGATTAGATCCACGTAGAGTATACCTCGCCTAGCATAACGCCAATCGCTCTTACATGAGAGATATTTCAAAAGTTTGCGCTGAATTCGGTCAAGAAGATTGATTTAGATATTGTAGAAAAGATACCAAGCCATGGATGCGTATTTGGTCTTGGAAACCAAGAAGCAAAGAGAAAAGTGAAACGTAATAATTTTAAAGTGGCTGGCGAGACATCTGAGACATGACTAGAGAAGGTAAACTTTTCATCATATATCATACCTAAATCTTTAATAGAAGATTGACGAGTGATATTAAAATTCTTAATACAATACAGAGAATCGATTCTATGCGCCCTTTTTGCAAAGGACATAAAGAAATATTTATCTACAATTACTTTAAAATTATTATGCAGACATAATGGTTTAAATCTTGTCCAGATTACATTTTAAAGAAGAGCCAGCCAAAGTTCGATCCTTGAAGTAGTCCAGAGGTAGAGTAAAAATTTTGAGGTTTAAATCCATAAAATAACATAATTGTTAATTAATCTTAGAAAATTGCTGCTGACACCAAAGAGACTCAGCTTCTCCTGATGATCTTTCAGGTCAAAAGCACGGGAAAAAATCAATAGAAATAACATTCAGTTGACCACCTCTATCCGCGGTCTCAGCTATTCTTTGGAAAATCTGTTCCAAATTAACTAGACAAAAAATCTGCAGAATTGATCATATAGTTAGGAATTGAAATAAAAATCTAGTACTGTGTATGCTGTGGCAACCAGATAAGGCTTGAAAACTATATCGAACCAAGCATTTAGTTTAAAATACGACGGCGCATTTACTTGGGCTCAAAGAGATGTACACCAGCTGTTTATTCAGCATCATTAATACTATATAGTGGTAAATATGTTCAGATCATCAGCAGAATTGATGAAAGTTTAACTTGCTCAAAAGATCATTTAGATGTATAATAAATAAGAGAGCACCTAAATTAACCCCTTGGACTTTGCTGAAAGTGGACAGATATGGAACCGATTATACAACATACAACTATTACTTCTATTATTATTGGCATGGGCCTAGGGACCATCGCCTGTTCTCATTATGGTTAGAATACTTCGAAGAGTTTAGTAAACCTTATTACTAGCCTGCGATCCTAGTCCTTTAGTTCAGAATCACATGTATTTGCCTTTGCTAGATGTTTCTGACTTACACGGCAAATTTCTTGCTAAAGAATAATTTACAGAATTTTAAGTGTTCGAACTATTATGATCGAGAATGTGAGAACAACAATGCGCAGTTTACTCGAGCATAATTATTATTGAGTAGGAACTAGGAAACAACTGTTTCTATTTCTACATGTATATTGATTTATTATAGCAATTTTGTGGTACAGTTAGCAACTAATCTAAAGAAACTATATAAGGTAAAGTTAACGAAAGATAATTCGTTCTTAAATCGATATGTTTAAATTGCTCCATTGTAAAAACATACGGGTTTCCAATCTTAAAACGTAAGCCGTTTCTGCTTCGTGTCAGTTATAATCCTCTAGTTAATTAGTCACTAGATTTAGATCAAATTACGCGTACATAATGAACATGGTAGGTATCTTTACTTATCTGATTGGTATAATCTACAGCTCTTGCATATTTATATGCATCCAAGTCTCTTGGAGAAAACATGAATATCAGATATGTTCGTGCGTTTCGCCTTCCTATCGATATATTCTTATAATTAGGCAGTAACCGGATCAAATGTTTAGTAGTTATGAAAGCAAGTAGGTAGCGTCCGGTTTCATCGAGATGATAGAAATCGTCCATAATTTTCTATATACAAAATGAACCAAATCAAGCGTTTGATGAAGTAACACTAATACACCTAGGTATCCAGCACTGATAAATGATCAACGTATTGAGCTACAATTAAGTCAATCGTATATTACATCATCATTAACTGACCAACCAAAAATGTATTTTCTCACAAAACTGGTATTTCTTTTAGACAATATTTGAAACATTCCCTCGGGAACATATCTAATTTTGAGAGCTCTACTCCGAAAACAATAGTAACGCATTAAGATGACAAGCCACCAGAAAGTTGAATTCCATTATTTGCTTTATCAAAATTTTTATGAAAGCACACCACGTTGTTACACAACATTTTCGAACAACTTATTTCTTAATATTTCGAAAAACAAAGCTACTTTTTTCCAATAGTGGATACAAAAATGAATTTGCAAATTAATTATTGCAACTAGCAAGAAGAAAGCCATCTTAACCACCAACTGTAAATATTGTCATGGTGAAAAGATCACCTAAACTGGACGTTAAATAGTGAAGAATTGTGTTATGCACCGGCAAGTCAAAATTTGACACTTTTGGTTCAAAACATGGAATTTTCTTTCATCTTTGATCAGGCGAACATCATAGTGAAGCTTATTTAGTGCCTTCAGTGAAACATGGGATGCTAATGTAATTGTTTTAGCGTCGTTTTGCTGACGAGTGATTTAATAAGAATAACTGGAAACATGCGAAAAGAACAGTATTTAGACATACTAAAACAACAACGAATTGCTATCTAGTAGTCGCATTACCGATCAACCGTTTATATTCCAACTGGAAAATCACCAAATGGATTCATAGAAAATGTTAAACAAAGATCTGAGGAACAACTTACTTGACATATTAGAACAAAGAAAATGTATGAAAACTTCACACCGAGTATTTAAAATAAGATGTGTGATGTTTTACTAGAATGCATTTTATTGTACTTTACAATTTATAGTAATTCTGTACACATCTTATTTCAAAATTTCCAGGTCGTGATATGAATTTTGACAACATTGTAATTCTTTAAATCGAATGTCATAGTATAAATTTATTGCACAATACTCTATCCATTTTAGCAGGAAGGTATTTTTGTTAAAAAAGAGACAGTATTTTGAATATATTCTATTTTAATATTTCTTTACGGAAAATAAATAATTAAAAAAGGTAGACGAATATTTTTTTTATCTGTGTATAACGAATATCATTAAGTAAGAAAATAGGCCGAATTTCATTCATTCCTTTTACTTCAAATTCATAGCTATTCTTATTAAATTTTATACTGCATACTATTTAAACACATAACATGATGATATGTTGTCTATAGCCCCAATTAGAGCAGCTACAAGTTGTGGCACATATTCATGCTTTACGTACATATCTTCATGTTGTTTCAATTCTTCAATTTGCCTAAAGCTGGCTTATAATTTTCGACACAAAATGCTATAAGTTTGTATCTCCATATGAAAGGTAAACCCGTTTATAAATTTTATTTTGGACGATCGCTACCACTTTTACTCTTTTGATTTTATACTTATTAGTAGTGGCACTAAAACTAATCCTAGTAACTACAATACTTCTAACAACAGAGAATAATACATTTAGATAGATTTAAAAAGGTTGGATCTTATCGTTTGCGGCGTTTTTGCATTTCTTGTTGAAGTCTTCTAAAACTGCTTCCGAGTATATACCTTTCTTAAATGACAATTACAAGGACTGTGTGGATGTACAATTCACAGGTATAGCAGTAAACTCCATTCACACAAATTAATTATTATTAATTGTCAACCGTGTTACCGACCGGTCGGTAACACGGTTGACAATGGGAGCCCACGTGCTCTCGAAACGCTGCGTCCCGCATAATTAATTAATTTGTGTGAGTGGAGTTTACTGCTATACCTGTGAATATACCTTTCTTCTTTTACGCATATTTAAAATTTAGAAAAATCGTAAATAACTTATTTTCTTTATTGTTGAACAGCTATTTGCAACCTTATTATATAATTATACAAATTAATATTCTCACACAAAGAAAGTAATAATAATAATCGTGAATTGTGAAATAGTGTCGGCAGACATGATATTCCAAATGTTACTACTCTAGAACGCCATCTATCTACGTGTATTATCAATTATACAGAACTACAAATCCTGCGTTATACCATCAATAATAATATTGTGCAATATTCGGTATTGTCCATTATTATTAAGAGTGTAATTATAATATTGAAATATATGGTTCGCAGCCACAAGGCGCGTTTAATTCAGGGTAAAACAAATAATAGCTTTATTGAATGATCTTGTCTCGTTATTTTTATGCGTACACCTCCAAATTTTTCAATATCATCATAATTTCTGCTTCTATTTGCTCTTCTACAAAATGTACACATTTTACCTGAAACTATCTTTTGTACTGCAGTACTGATGTCTAGTTACTTCCTAATTAAGCAGTTTTATAAGTAGATCAAACGTCTAACGCTAAGTAATGTCAATATAAAGAATAATTAAAAACTAATTATATTTTTAAAGTTTTTTAATTTCAAACATTAGCATTAAATAACCTTTGTTCAATAAAAGTATGCTATTACAACTTACACACACACATACATCCATACAGCTATGAAAAACGTTAGTAAGGCATTTACTTACATTTTTGACTAAATTTACATATCACCACTATTGACTATTCTATAACAGATTAACGAAAATCAGCACAGGAATATTGAACATTCATCGAAATTAGATCTTTTACTTATTGAGCTAGCATTGACCAGGACAAGCCTATCATATTTCTTACGGGTAAACCTTCAACATTAGTAAAGACAGATTGTCGTGGCAGATATTAAAAATATGACTGAAAGTAGTTGTGAATAAGAAGGAAATATTCAACATTATTACATTTTCCCAAATAATTTTATACAATAATATTGTTATATTGTCACATGCTTACGAGGGCGAGTTGAAACGTTCCTGAAATCGGCAAGAGATGGCGTATAAAGATTGAAGCGGATTCACTGGTAGGCAACGGCAACCATTCTTATGGGAACTGTCAAAGTTTCAGACGTCCACTGTCAATAGTTGTTGTTTAAGAGTGTGTTTTGTGTAGCAAGTCAGGCGGTTTTGCAAAAATGGATGTAATCAAATTTCGTCCAGTGATAAAGCACTTCTGGATGGCGAGAAAACGGCCACGGAAATTCGGAATATTTTGCTAGAGGTTCACGGCGGATGTATTCCATCAGGTTCTGGATGAGTGAGATCAAACGTTGCCGCACAAGAACAAGTAACGAACCACGTGTGGACGTCCAAAAACCGCTACCAACGATGAAATCGTCGACAAGATTCATGATGTCGTGTTAGCCGATCGTCGATTAAAGCTGAAAGAGATAGCAGAGACAACAGACATCTCAGAAAAACGCGTTGGCCATATCCTACATGGAATTTTTTGTACAAAAAAGCTTTCGGCGCGATGGGTACCGCATTTGCTCACACCGAAGTAAAAACAAAATCGGGTGGCCGTTTCGCAGAAGTGTCTGGCCAGGACCCAACGCAATCCCAGGGATCTTTCCATGCGTTTCGTAACCGTGGATGAGACTTGGATCCAGTACTTCATACCGGAGCCCAAGGAACAATCGAAGTAGTGGACCTTTCCGGGCGAGTCGGATCCGTAAAGAGCAAGGACCGTTCCATTAGCCGAAAAAGTCATGGTGACCATAGTTTGAGATTTCCAATGTGCGATCCGCATCGACTATCTGCAGAAGGAAGGGACGATCAATGGGCAATACTACAGCGATTTATTGACCCGATTCGATGCAGTATTAAAGAAGAAACGGCCTCGTTTGCAGCTGAAAAAAGTGTGGTGGAAAACCACGATAATGCACCAGCTCATTCGTCCCGTATCATCGTGTCCAAATTAATTGAGTTGCGCTACGAATTAGTCTTGCAGCCTCCATATTCAACGGACTTTTTCCTATTCCCAAACCTGAAAAAATCATTGGGACGAAAGAGATTTGCCTCAAATGAGGAGGTCATCGTCGCTACAGATGCCTATTTTGCAAATCTCAAAACATGCTACTTTTCCGACGGCTTGAAGAGACTGGAGCACGATTTGAAAAAATGTATTGATCTTCAAGGAGACTGCATCGAAAAATAAAAATAGAAAACCAAACCAATACCGTGTTTTTCTTGTCGATTCCGGAAACATTTCAGGTCGCCCTCGTGTTAATACAACAGTATTGTAAAATTTAGTACAAACTGCAACTTATTTTCGAACACAAACAACACTAATAATATAACTGTCTTAATACAATATGTTTATATAGTTATTTTGTGAAGCTGTTGTATATCTACCAGAAGTATAATTTTAAATTTTAGCAATAAAAACTACAAAGTTTGGATCAGTCTTTCATAGTACATTATGTAATAGTGCACTTTACTACTAACATATTAATGTAAAAGGCATTCCTGCTTGCGGTAACTGGAGATTCGAGTCTGGAATTAAAAAAATGCATTGACTATATTTATTTCTTTTTTTTTTTGAATGTATCGTATTAAGCGACGAATTTTAAGGATTTATATTAACAACGCTTGCCGTTTCTTAAGCATTTGCGTTTTTATTGAACAAAACTAATAATCTTGAACAATTTGGTCACCCCGATGCCAACGATACCTTTGGAATTAATCTTAATTACAATATCAACACAGTAAGACAGCTCGCCATTGCGCAAGGAGTCACTTTTATTCATTTATAAACAAGAAATTATGTCGTTATTATACGATGATAAATGCACCCTTTTACGGCAAACGAACATGCTGTATTTGTTTACTAAACATGAACGTTTTCTAGCCTTGTGCTTGATATACGATTGAAAGGATTTTGTAATGAAAACTAGAAATATAGCGCATCCCTAATTATGCAACAACTATAATCTCATATGCACTTTAAGTAATCATAAAGTAGCATATGCAGCAGTGATTAGCATTCTACTAGATACGTACATGGATAAAAAAGTTCAATGTCAGGAATGCTTCCCATTATTTATTCTGTATCGTCAATATCGTCAATGCGATACGGTGTTACATTTTACTCTTCAATAAAAACGCCAATTACAGGTGATTTAACGAGTTTGCTCTTTAACGACGATAATTTTGCGGTTAATAACTATTAATTTGCGATGAGTTGTAGGTATAAGATCAATAAAAAGTGTTCCACTAACGTGAGTGAATTTTAAATGTCAAAGTCGTTTCAATTACTGACGTTGTAATATATGTAACTATGTTAAAAGTTTGATAAACTATGCATATGATAGAACTTAAGAAGAAGATTTAGATTTCCAAATATTTTTTGATTATCCTGCAAGCTATGTTTGACTTTAAGAAATCTTATACAAATTAAAAATATTTGACCCTATAATTATTTGCACGAAATATTAGAAAGCAAGGTGGCAAATGCGTATAATACTAAGGCTTTCGATCTTTTGTAGTTTTCCAAAGCAGTCTTTAAAATAGCAAACATTGAATAACAAACAAAATAGTTGATTCAAAACGGAACACATGGTTTAAAGCTAAAGTGCTTACCATTTATTTCTCAATATAATTTGGTATAAACGTAAGTAAATATTTCTCATCAACAGAATTTTTTAATTTGAATAGTTCGTGATAAGGAAAATATTTATTAACCGATTTTCAATAACATTTGTTTCCTACCAATTTCAACTAACTTAATTATTGAGAATTCCTTGACATTTGCTAGCTTATGCAGAAATTTAAACGCATCAATTTAATTCAGTTTAATTTAGAGAATACTGACTCACGACATGCTAATAGAATTAAAGCGATACATAGCATCATACACATTTACTGCTGCTAAATACTGTGTCACTGGATGAATGCCCATTTTTCTTTTTGTAACAATTATTTCGTTTTTGCACGATTATATGTAAAGTTTATATATTTTGCAAAACATGGTACATGAATTCTAGTCTATCCACTACGATAATTATTATTTATGATTGTGGAACATATGTTGAGCTGTATAAAACATGATGTTTTTGTAAATCATTCAGAATGTTTTGAAAGTTGTAGGCATTATATATACTTATGGTTCTTTTTTAGTGGTTATTTTTTCATTAGTTTGGTCATTTTCAATTACTTAAATTGTTTGCACATGGGTCACTACTAGTCACTACTTCAAAATATCATTGTTTCTGATCTCACCTACATCAATCTTTCCCAAAGTCAGTTGTCAGAAGATTGTCCATTCTCCTGCGTCTTTTAGATATTTTTACTTCTTTAAATGAGTTGTGAATGTTGTGGGAGGGCCTTCTTTTCAATAAAAAGCTTAAGAAACAACTGCCACTTCTTATTTAATACTCTTTTTAACTCTTTCGCTCATATTTATTAAACATCGAAAATAGAGTTTGTAGATCTGTAACCGATCAGTAACCTTCTCCAATTTTTTTTATTTATTTATTATATACCGATGTAATCGTATGAAAAAACAATTCAGTAACCTCTGTTACATTTCCAAGGGATATTTAAACTTGAGACACTTTCAAATGATATTAAGGTCTTACTACACAAGTACATACACACTTCCGCTCATAAAAGATTGAACACTCAAATAACAATGAATATAATTGTGGCATGTACGTCGATTCCTTTTGGATTTAAGCTGCACCTTAGAATTGATAAAATTACGATTCTCTTGCATTTTACCAACGTTTTAACTTTCTAAAGAAATATCAACCACGGTAGGATTTGAACCCATGACCTCTCCGTTAGCGTCGGAACGTGCTGACAACAACACCACAGGACTGAATGTGAGCTCTAGTCACTTTTAATAACTAGATGTTACAATGCCTGTAGATATATCGCGATATCTCAGCTCTCTATGTAGATCCATTAGGTATTAAAAGTGATTTTAAATCACATTGAATCCCGTGTTGTAGTGATCAGCACATTCCGCCGGTAACGGAGAATCATGGGTTAAAATCCTGCCGCGACTATTTCTCAGAAATTTAGAATATTGGTAAGATGCAAGAAAAACGTAATTTTATCATTACTAACACCAACGAGAGTTTGATATCAACTTCACTTTGCAATTCTTTTAAAATTAGCTTTTCAATAAATTTCTGTACTGCTTTTCTGGATTATTTATTGCATTACAGAACGCTATTGATTTTAAGGATATAAAAAAAAATAAAAGAAAAATTCGTGTAAGGCAACAGCATGCTGTTACATCAAAGGTGGAAAAGCGAAATTTTAAGCAGCAATTTATAATCCAAAATTGCCAAATATGACGAAACCAAATATAGCAAAACTGTACAAATCTAATGTAGAAAGTGCATACATAATTCATGTAAACGTGTGTGCAAAATAACGTAACATATAATAAATAACGTTCAGAAAATTCAATTTTACCAAAAAGGAATTACATGAACATGATACACGCGTAACATAGCCTTTCAAGAACCACCTAAAAGTTATTCTTCTACATAATGCTGTAGCTTTGGGTGACGAATACAATACAAACTATCCATTAGAAGTAAAATTGCCGCCGTTCAGCATAAATCTTCTGTACCATGTGCGTGTGTAACGTAACAGATGAAAGGTATAATTATTTCTGTCTGCATATTGGTCGAACGTAGCATATCGCGGAGAAAGCAAATTTCTTTTATTATTTATTAGAGATTAACGTCGATCTTTATGAACACAAAGTGTTTGTAATAAACAATGATAACATGGAAATTTATGCTAATACCAAGGATATTCATACTGTTTTGTTTATTTATTTATACATTGGCAGTCTCATAAATAATGAAAATTGTATAACTGACCGGCTAGATGTTAAGAAAACTTGCAACTGTAATTAGTTTAATTTGTGGGAAGATTATGGATAGATACTGAAGTACGAACCTACAAGAAAATATAACTTCTTAAACGTTATCTGAGATCAATCTTGTTTTTAATCTACCCACTACATAGCCGCTTTCGAATATATCACTCGATTATAACACATCTTTTGCAATTTGGAAGTTTCTTTCAAGATCTTTAAAATTTTCGGTTAAATAACTGTTCTAGCAATTAGCGCAGTGTAACAATAAGTAACAATAATGCGAATTGTGTTGGGAGATTATTTCTGATGCAATTAGCAAAACAATATTTGAATAATATACTGTAGAATGGGAATTAAATTTTAATACCTTCTTAAATGAACAATCTTGTACAGGATAACGTGGAGCCGACTGACTAATTTCAAACTTAAATATTACGGAGCTATAACAGCTTATATTGTGCAATATAGAAGGGAAGTGTGAAAGAAAGATCCTCTTTGAAAATAATAATTCATGGCTGGCCGATGGTCCCTGTAACTGGTGAAAGCTGGTGGGGGATAAGAAGCCGTGAATATATTATTATTATTATCAGCATTATTTTCATTATTATTATTATACGACATTTAAATGTTAAACACTGTCGTTGCCTTCGGTGCTATAATTCAATATATTCAACTCGTTCCGATTTTTCTCACAAAAAGAAAGCAAATGATTCTTTGTTCTTCTTCAATTTCTATTGGGCTACGTTTAATTTCGATTTGATGAGTTTGAATTCATTCAGTTCAGTTAGGTTACAAAATCTTATTTCACCGTGCATTATTTTTCTTTAGAAATCCATGAAACAGTTTACACACTTGCTTAAAATTGATGCAATATTAGAGAGCTACACGGTTAGGTAAATGCCTGATATATGAATAGATAATTTCCAGTTAGTCGTATATTTTTCGATTTAAACCAATATTTCGTGGGCAGTAATTAATTTAAAAACTCGTATGTCGAAAATGTTTCTGCACTACTAATTAATAGGCAACATTATGGTTTCTAATTTTTTTTATGTACACACATAAATAATAGAGGCATCTGGGCCTAGTTCTCTGAATTTTAAATGCGATATAAGCAAAAATTTCGCTTGTATTTATTTTGTGACTGCACATTTTTGGTAACTGAAATACTTTCTCCTGAGCGTACATGTGTATATTTTACTATACTATGATTAAGTTATCTTCTTCGCCTAACATTTATTACAGTGAGCGTTAAATTTATGTTAAGCAAGTGGAATTTACAAGAAGTTGTTGTTACAGTCAAGCGGATGTTTGCGTTAACCTCTCCTTTGTTGAACGGTGTAGCTTAATATTTCATAAAGTAGACAGCATGTGAAAATTTCATTTTTGTATAATAGAAGTATAATTTACATAATGTATAAAAATTTACATTTACAATTAGTAACGGCGCGCCTGTATTTTGAATTAGATGTTACCTTTTAGCGTGATTTCATATATTATAAAGATACTTACTTCAAAAGAAGTCACTGCGGTTTCAGTCCACTAGAGGTCGACGTATTACTCTTATGGAGATTGCACTAGATGCTCAAAGATTTATAAAACAAAAATGATTTCAGGTGCTATTACAGATTTCCTACATGCATTTATTCCTATGATCCACCAACTTTATACAAACAAATTTCTAATATAACTAAAAAAAATCATCAAGTGGAGAGTTCAAATTCAGATTAATTCTGTTTATTATAGAAAAAATGCATAATCCGCTTGTAAATTATAGTCTATAAATACGAAATGGTGCCTAAAAATTTAACTTAACTGTGGAGACAGGTAAGCCTGTATAATTCAATTTTCGGGAACTTTTGGATACCTCCACGTATAAAAGCGTATACATTTACGTTAACTTAAATAGCATTTGCATACGTCAATTGAAAATGGAAAAAAATATTATAACCTGAAACCGATGATCAAGACGAGGCAGATGATCGCAACGGTAGCTGAATAGTAGACATTTTGGGTTATCCAGAATCCACGTATTTTCTTCGGCAGTAGAATGAAGTTTGGTTGCATGACCAATGTAACTTTGCTAGTGTTGTAATAATTCTTTCTCAAATGCACTGTCTTTCTCGTATAACCTCTGTACAATTTATATTTTTTAGTAACCGTAGCACGTAATTTATCTGCCTTGCATCTATGACAAAGAATACTGCCGACAACTATCATTAATTTGGAAAACAAATTAGGTAATGAAGGAACCAGTCCTCATCTATTCATGGATGATGATAAGATATATATATATATATATATATATATATATATATATATGTATATTGCAAATAGAATGATATTCAGCAACAGTAACAAATTTATTGTCATTGCCACCATGAATAACTCACTCAACCTGTTGACTTCTGGAGATGTAACATGCGCTCAATTAAATTTTACATCAAAGTAGCCTTTGAAATTATAATTATGTCTTAACTTTATACTGAAACTCTTAATAGATATGTTGTTTAGTATAAGCTATTTGAAATAAACAGCCACGAATCGAGACAAAAGTAACAACACCAAATCTCGCAATTGTAATCACAAGTTAACTAAATAGACGAAAAACAGAGGGATAAATTACTCCCCAAGTGAATGTTTCCAGCGCAAAAGTGTTTTTATGGAAGAATTGCTACACAGAAACCGTTATTACATAAGCAAACAAAGCTAAACGGTTGGCATGGACGAAATAACACAAAGATAGGAAGAAGGTTATCTGGTCCGGCGAATATAAATATCTCACCTTAACCACCACGTAGACTAAAAGGGGAACGAGCACTTCAATCCCGTATTACACGAACAATAAAACATGGAGGAGGACCAGACATGATTTGGGATTGTTTTGGCGGTACCTCTGTGAGCGATTTGGTCAAAATAGATGTTATCCTCAGAAAATAGAGTCTATAGGAAAATTTTGGAGAGAATGCCAACTCGTCTAGAACATAATTCATTGGTAAAAACTTTGTGTTTCAGCACCATAGTGATCTGAAATATACCGCAAAGATATGCCGTGTGCATTTGGAACAAATGGAGTATAGAGAGAGTATTGCGTGTATTGTGTTGTTATGGAGTGGCCGCCCTAAAGTCCAGATCTCAATCGTTGTTGTGGTGAGAGTTTACACTAATATGTAGAAAAATGACAAAGCGACTAATCTCACAGTATCTCAAAATTTATTCAGATTATGGCTACCAGTTTCGTGCAACTACTCTGCACATCCTCAGGCCAAGACAAATTCAAATCAAAGATGCCTTAGAAAATCTCTACGAAATATTTAGTAACAATGGAATGTTATTTTGTTTTTTTTTTTGATTACTTCAAAGTAACTAGTCCTTCGTAGTGTAAATAGATTAGTAATAATTATTTCTTGCTGGAAAGTAAGCTAGGCCCGATTAATAATTTCCTAATTGTCTTTAATATTATCTGACTTCTAGTAGTTTCGGTTTTGAGTTTAACATAACGTCAGTTAAGATAGAAAACGTGTGACAGCAAACCAGCGCAGGTCAGTTTGCTGGTAACATAACTCAAAGAAATAATTCGTATTGCGATATGCAATCACTTAATTATAAAAGAATGTAACACTGAAGGGAGCGATAATTGTTATCTTGTTGCAACGCGAATAAGCGTGAAATTCGCTATTTTTCAGAAAAAATAATCTTAGCCGAGAACTCCCATATTTCCGTTCTGTAAATTAATAAAGAAGTATCCAGCGATTGCTTTCGTGGTTGTATAATAACTTCTCTTTTGAAAATGCTAAACGTTAAGACGTTTGTATTTATGACTTCGCACTCAATTACTAATATGGAAGATATAAATAAGGCTTATATTTCCCATATACCTTTTCCAATTCATTATTCGTAAGCCTTGTATTTAGAACGCTGCGCATAACAATTTATTGAGCTGATATTTAGCATGTATAAAAAGTATCGTAAAAGGAAAAGGTATAATTCTTTCCTAGATATTAAGGTATATTCTTTTAACTAGCTCTAAATTGCTCCAGATCAAAAGTGCGATATCACAATGGCGACTAAATTAGTAAGTTAGAGCAATATGACAAGAGCTACAAAAATAAACAATAAATAGTAGTCACGCGTAAGTATAAATAAGCCTCAAACAATATATAATAACTTATACGGGAATGTTTTGTTGTTGGTCGAACTGCCATTCGAGTCACAATAATTACAAGGACTGTATGGTTGTATAATTCATAGGTATCGGAGTAAAGTCCGCAACACACAATTTAATAATTGATTCTCTCGGTAACTTGGTTGACAATGAGATCCGGATAAATTATTAATGTATGTAGTGTGGAGCTTACTACGAACTTTTGAATATACCATCCCAGCATCCAAACTTATGTAAGGATGGATTTAAAACTGTTCAAATATTTTTAAAATTTACTCGAATTAAAAATTCATAAATATGCCGACGTTTCGCTCTCGATTGCACTGTTCTTCTCGGCAGCATCATCTCGATAACGCTGTCAAAAAATAGTTTTTCACCAGCATCATGTGATAAATGTCAGTATCGTAAACCATTTTATTGCTCAGTGAGTGAAGACAAACACATACAGCGACTGAAATTAAACGAATTCATCACCACGCAAAACATTTTTTTGATGTTGAGTGTCTACGGCGCATTGACAGTTTGAATTTTGAAGATAACATGAATATAATACATTCAAATTTCGTTGTGTGGGTACAGACTGAAATAAATAATTTCATAGATAGCCTGTTCCATGGCTATCGAGATCCAAAGATTTTTTAATCATACTATGACATTTATTTTGTTTATCGTGACTGTCACTTGTCAAATTAGATTCCTTATTCATTTATTCATGTCTTTAACAACCAAACAAATTGCCATAACAAAAACAGTTAACTGCAAGTCTGTCCTCGCAAATGATCGGATCTAATTTAATTCTTTACTACAAACTCCCAAATGTAAGCTTCAGTAGCTTCATGTCCGTAAAAAAGCTGCATTTGCTGATTGTTTTAAAATTTCCGATTTACTATATTTACAATTTTACTATAAAATAATTATTTTCGCTTGGTTATTGCAGCCCATGTTCAAGGTACTGCAATTTAAAAGAGAATATTTTTTCTCAGAAGCGAAAGAATCTAGATAGACGAAAACTTTAATAAAAACAACTTAGAGTGTTACATTTAACCTAAAAAATGTCGAACTCATTCCCAAATTATGTACCGCATAAATAGGGATGACTTTTATTTGAAGATGTTTTCAAATTTTTAAATTTTAATGTTCTCAAAGCGTTAAACATATAAAATACTTAAATTAGATGAGATCACCTACAAGAGAAGAATTGCAATTCACTGTTTTTGGTATGGTAATTTGTTTAATTATTGTGTATGGTATTCGTTGAACCAAATATTTATTTATTAATATTGAGTTACTACAATTTATCACTGACTCTCGAAGATACTGGTTTTAAAATAGTTTCATATTGCCAACCAGCTATAAATTTTGGAGCATAACTATGACGTATCGAGTTGTATTTGTACAGAATTCAAGAGATTGAGAAATATCCATGGTGCTTCATTTAAAAAAGTATCTTTGCTACATAACACATGGGCTGAAAAGTCCCGGGCCTAACACATAGATGACGCTAGTTTTATTGAAGTCACCTTTCTCTCAGTTAGTACTAACCTTCAAAAGACAGTTGCTAGAATTTCATGATATTCTATTCATTAGTTTGTGAGTTATTGTGCTAAGAGTCACGCTACTTTTGTTATTTTCAAAACAATGGATCAAACACAATTTCATGTTTTAATTTTACACTGCTTTTTGATGGGAAAAAATACCGTTCATGCGAAGCAATGGTTTGAAAAGTGTTATGGGGACTCCGCTCCATCAGAAACAACAATAAAACGTTGGTTTGCTGACTTCAAACGTGGTCGTAGAGACACCGATGATGCAGATCGCAGTGGTCGTCCAAATGAGGCGGTAACACCAGAAAACATCAAAAAAATCCACAGAATGATCGAAAAGTGAAGTTGCGTGAGTTAGCTGACATCGTAAAGATATCAAAAGAACGTATTGGCTTTATATTGCATGGGCATTTGACTATGAGAAAGCTCTGTTCAAAGTGGGTGCCGCGTTTCCTCACTGTTTACCAAAAACAAGAACGTGTTGATGATTCTGAGCAGTGTTTGGCCATGTTTAAACGTAACAAACCGGAATTTTTGCGTCGATATGTGACAATGGATGAAACATGGATCTATCACTTCCCTCCGGAATCAGAACGATCGTCATCTGACTGGACAGCAACTGGTGAACCTTGTCCAAAGCGCCCGAAAGCACAACAATCGGATGGAAAGGTTATGGCCTCGGTATTTTTGGATGTGCGTGGTGTAATATTCATCGACTATCTTGAGAAAGGAAATACCATCAACAGTGAATATTATATAGCGTTATTGGAGCGTTTGAAGGCCGAAATTGCAAAGAAACGACCGCAAATGGCAAAGAAAAAAAATTTGTTTCATCAAGACACCGTGTCACAAGTCAATCAAAACAATGGCAAAACTACATGAATTGAACTTCAAATTGCTCCCACATCCACCGTATTCGCCAGATTTGCCTCCCAGCGACTACTGGATGACGCAGACCTCAAAAAAAATGCTCGCCGGTAAGAAATTTCGCACGAATGAAGATGT
This sequence comes from Trypoxylus dichotomus, assembly GCA_023509865.1. Classification (NCBI taxonomy): domain Eukaryota; kingdom Metazoa; phylum Arthropoda; class Insecta; order Coleoptera; family Scarabaeidae; genus Trypoxylus; species Trypoxylus dichotomus. Next base: position 35,679,570 of record CM042074.1, on the reverse strand, counting down.
TATCGCTGAAACTGAGGCCTATTTTGAGGCAAAAGATAAATCGTTCTACAAAAGTGGTATTGAAATGTTAGAGAGGCGCTGGAATGATTGCGCTGCTCTTGATGGAGATTACGTTGATGACTAAAGCTAATTTTAAACCAAAAAAAACGTGTTTTCTTTGTTAGGCCCGGCGCTTTTCAGCCCATGTGCTACTAACGAAACCAGTAATAACATTATCGCCAAAAGGTGTAAGGAATAAAAGGAAAATGAAATAAGAATATCCGAGAACTTTTTTAAAAATGTGTCTACACTGAGAAATACTGAATTTACTCAATATTTCAAGGATACTGCGGAAGTGTAGTAATTTGGGAAACTGGTTTACCTTGCGGTATCCAAATTTATCCAACCTTAGTAATAATAGGGATTGTAAGAGGGGTCAAAACATTCACTGTTCTAATATGCATTGCAGTGGTATATGTAGCACAAGAAAAATCATACCTAGATATATCTTAAGAAGTGAAATGTCAACTTGATTTAAATAACCAGGATAATCTCATTTACGGGCATTAGACCTGACTGTTTATGTCTGAATTTTGTAATCTTTACGGAGTTCTAGACAAACCTGATAATTGGCGATTGTATTGAAATCTTTATACTAAATAAAAAAATTTAAAGACAGGAAGAACTTTTTACCTAAAATCTGTTAAAATTTTTACTACCTAAGATGTTTTAATATAAAGTAATCTACCTATGTTTCACATAACTGCATTCAATATTGATGTAGTAAGCTACGCACTGAAAAATATATCTCTTTTAAATATAGATAACATTTTCCTAATCCAACACCATTTTGCATTATTATCCACGTGTTACCTCAGAAATTGTGTTCATTTCTTATAATTCTAAGAAATAATCTATCATATCCGATATGTTCTTTTTGGATGATAGTTTTTAATATTACAAGTGCAACATGTTTGAACAACGGAAAAGCAAAATGTAAACGAAGTAACTGTATTCAAAAATGTTAACAAAGTAAATAAGCGAAAAAAGAGCTTGCGGTTTTACTACCTGGTAACATGTTGGATGGTGCTATTATATTAGTTATATTAGATATTTGTATAAAATAGTCTACAATGATTATGATTGATAACAAGTATAATTTCACAAAATCACTTTCGTCTATCTTCTAGGTACTAATTTACCAATATTTGTGTGGGTCGAGACTGAAATAAAGTTTTCCCGAGTCAGTTCGATTCGAAATAACTTTCTATGGCAATTATGTACGTATTGATTTTATGTAACACCATAGTGGCAAAAAGGCAGAGTTCTTTCCATTCATTACTATACCAATTTCACCGATATATAATGTTTCCTATATTCGTGTGGCGTGTAATATCGTTCCTATCGCGGAATACGTGTTATGATAATTATAAAGTGCGATGATAAATAACGGAGTGTCGTTTCGAATTACGTGAACGGTTTTTCATTTCGGATACTTTGATGTAGAGGAAACATGTTGTATAAAATCGTGAGATTTTCGAAAGGCATCAGGAATTGAATAAGAATCGACAGCGCAGATATCCTTACGTTTTTATTGCAATCTCTAACATAAAGAAGCACACTAGTTCCTTGAGTTGAGTTTTCGAAAAGCGAATGAATTAAGACAAAATCTGTTCCGCTCAAGTATAAGTTAACGTAAACGATCTATGAGTACATCATTATTGTATGGAAGGTAATAATTAATAATTATCTTCATGTAAAATACTATTATAGTGGATATTTTCACAGTGTAATCTGTTGCTTTATAGATTCTTGTGTGTTGTCCCGCATCTGATGCTGGTCTGTATTGTAATGCAGCATTGTTTCTTGATGTTTCAACGAAAGCTTCTTCATCTTCTTCTGGAGACTGTCGGTCAACTGAAATGTGTTCACATTGAGAAATACTGAATTTACTCAATACTTGGAATACAGGAGAAATGTAATTTGGAAAACTCTTTCACCTTGCTCTCTCCGAAATTATCGCAACGTAATCCTACAGGAGGGATCAAAAGCATGAACATTCCTCGCCATATTATGCATTAAATTACTATGTACTGGTATGATATCACAAGAAAAGTCATACCCGAATATGTCTTAGGAACTGTAAGTGTCACCCCACGCTGTTTGTAAGTCATTTTGATGACTACTGTAACCTAGTACGAGCCTCTGCACACTGACCAGCTGGAAGGTACACATATTTGGACAAGCATCATATACTTTTTTGTATACTTAAAAATAGATCTGGTAGTTTATATTTCGATTTTGTAAATTTGCAGAGAATAAAGGTGGAAAATATTGCAGTATTGTCTGCACAAACCTGGCACGTCATGAATGAACATACTAAACAATGTTTGGTTTACTACCTTTGAGCTCTGAAGTGTTCTACGCAAAATCATTGACGTGACCTCCCACCTTCGACTCTAACTCTAATCTTTCCCTGCTGGGGGTAGTCCCCCAATAATCATAATTTCTCATCAGTGTCTAGTCTATCAAGTTTTTATATTAGAGCATTCTACCAGGCAGAATCAAAGTTGTTTTAGGAATGACAAATCAGTTTCGATCAGGACATTTCTGGATCAACTAAGAATTACTTCTTTTATGATTTTCGATGGGCATGAGAGACACTTACGAAAATGTAGAGCTATATTATACCATCACCTCCGCTACTTCCAGTTCTTTGGGAAATATATAGGTAGCTTTTAAGGCTGTATTAGTTATGTTAAAAATCACATTATTGTTGATCTGTTATATTATTGACCTTAAGATTTACATTCCTGACGTTCTGAAAATCTTAACTAACTTTCATCTCCAAGTCTTATTTTATACAGTGTTACATTATCATGGAGCAACAGAATACCGTGTGGCAACTTTCCGTGTTGATTTATTTTACCAGAATCTTTGAATTGATTTGAATAATACCGCGATTGTATAACTCCCCTTCATATAACCAATTAACAACATTGACACTATTATCTTTTCCATAGAGAAAGAAAACCAGAAGATCATCACATCTTCTCCGTTATTACACACTTATTTTATGGTATCTCAAGTGGTTGCGTTAATACAGTTATGCTTACAGGTATCGCGGTAAACTCCACTCCACACAAATTAATAATTCATTTGGAGCGCAGCATTTCAAGAGTGTTACCGACTAAAACATTGACAACACGGTTAACCGTGAGAGTCCACTTACTCTTGAAACACTGCGTTCCTAATAAATTGTTAATTTGTGTGGAGTGGAGTTTACCGCGGTACCTGTGATTTATAGAACCACACAGTCCTTGCAATCATTGTGAGAGTTATGGCTATTGATCATGTAAACTAGTTTTGATTACTCACAAACAAGTTACCTAGAAAAAGAAGAATCATCCTCGTATAGAACCGACATTGCGTCAAGATTAATGTTTGGAATTATTTTGCCTTGGTGTATCTTGATTTATAAGAAATTGTGTAATTCCTTGCTATTCATCCCATTCTCCCTTCAATCTAATAAATTAATAATGCGCGGCGTCAAACAAGGCAGTGAAAATTTGCATTAGTAGATAACAGAAGATCACAAGTATTCACTCTTTAAACAAAGATATCAAATTTATTATCAAGTTTAAAATCAATTTGTTACATGAATATATAAAGAATAATGTGCCAAAACAGTTTAAAGTTGCTAATGAGCTCTCTTATCAATAAGAACTCAGTCATACACAACGTATTGTTTCCAAATAAAATAATTGTTAACTCTTTTTTTGTAGGTAAACATTATTGGCAGAATAGTATGTATACTGTCAACTTAAAGAGTTGTGATTGTACGAAAAGTATATTTGAAAGAAATTTGATAAAACCGCAGTAAGCTTTAGTTGTATATTACTTGCGGTGTACACCGTATTTTTAGGTTCAAAAATAAATTTTAATGTGAGCAAGTTATGATTGAGCAACTTTTCTTAAGGAATTCACGAATATGTTAAACCATTAGCTATGTGTACCTCTAAATTAGCAAACTTAAAAGAAGCCAACCATAACTGTCTTACTTCAAAAAGCAATTAACTACTAGTCACGGGAACCACATCAAAAATTGCTCAAACAAGGAATGTTTGTATAATTTTCACAAATTATGTTATGTAAATCAATTTTCCATCTTATGCCGCGTATTTAAAGGCTAATACCGTACATAATTTTGAATTTTGCAATTAAATAATAGCAATCAACTTTGTACATTTGCTCTCCTTCAATGCAAACTAATTACAATCATTTTAAGCATAACAGAATTTCTCACAGATTTTTTAAATATTCTGTGAATCCAACCAATTGAAATAGAAAAGATGTTACTCAACAAGTTGAATAAAACATTGTGAGAAACCTGTAGATCTTGCGCAAGAAACTAGTGACGATAATTTTATTGTCGGTAAATTACTTTATCGTGTAAGATATGTATATTGATTAAATCATACTACATTAAATAAATTGACGTTTTATTTATTTACACAAAATTGTCAAATTATTGGTAATTATGGCCGAACGATGTAATTAATTGAATCAATTTCTTTTTCAGACTGTTGTTAATTTCGTTTACTCTAGCAAAAAATTAACATAATAGGTACATTTGACCTCATTTTTTTCCACTGTAACGAAAGCTACTACTAACTCATGCGTATGATTTATTATAACCATTAAGGAAGAAATAAAAAAGAATAGCCATATATAATTCGATTATTTATTCTGAACGGGCTTACTGACCACGGAACGTTAAAAGGCGGTATTATGAAACGATATTTGAAACAATAGCGAGTTATAGATGTGACAGTTATATTGGTGTAAATTTGAAATGACTTCCTTTGGACATAATAGCTTCCATAAACAAATCCTGTCATATTCGGTTACAAACGTAGAAACTAATAGTCTACAAATTTATATACACCAGCTTTAATTGCCTTGGCTACTGCCCACAAATTAGCGAGATACATAAACATTGGCGAGTAGCAGCATGTATCTGCTATTCGCGGAACTTTTGTATTGTCCTAAGTGTTCGGAAAATACAGAAAGATCAGTTATATCATTTATTTTGTAGTGTATCCTAGTTAGTATATACTTGTATATATGTTTGTTTTTCAATTACAAATTCTCTTTAGAGTTATGTAATAACTGTGATACACGACAGAAAATACGTCTATAATTCGTTTTCCATTCATTTGTCAGTAAACAATGAGGCATTTGTACAACACTACATTTCCTTCTGAATTAATTTTCTTTATGAAAGAAATCATGAAAGCATAAAGCCATTACTGGATAAAAAGGAGTGTCAGAGTTTTGATTGCAAATTTCGGATTTAAAAGTTGCATCTCTAGTACCGGGTTTACAGTTCGGGCACATGAAGTTTTTCTGTGTTCTGTGTGAATAGGGCAGCAGGGACACAAAAAAATCATTATATTAAAAAGTAATACCCAGGAAGGAATAACCTTACCCCTGTTTTTAGGAATGTCATTTATAAGCCCCTGCCTAGAAAATAACACCATGATAAGAAAACGATGTAAATACAGCTTTCTCATGGTGAAATCATTCACAAGAAAGACATGTTTCTGCCTACCCAGCATTATCAGCGTGACTTCGAGCGGTTTTAAGCTCAACACATGTAATTCCCTCTCTGCTTCTATCGCCATATCTAACCCTACAATACCAGTGATTATTCCTGGCGCTAACTATAATAATGACTGGTACCGCAGTGCTTGGAATGCGACTTTGTTTTCTATTGAGGATATGCAACTACAATTGTTTCGGATATTGAAGCGGCATCGATTCCACATAATGTAAATATCTCGAGTAAACTGCAGCTATCCGTGTCTTTATTAATTTACGCAGTTGACAGCATTTGTGTAAAGAGAGATTATTGTACTGTTTATAATTTCTGCGCAACTAACATTTTATGTTAATGTACAAAATTACCTCTCGTGTGTAGCATTTACGGTATTTAAATAGTCTGTTAGTAAGTACTGCAATAAAAGCATAAAAATTTGAGTATAGTACACTGTAGACTGAATTACAAGCCAAGTTGACGTCAGTGACAGCGCCTAGAAAACTCTAATCAGTACAGCACAAAAAGTTAAACAATGACGACAAATCAATTTTCTTAAAATTGCAGGACATACTTACTTTTACAGAAAAAATATTTAATTTGTCGGATTCATAAGAAATACTAAGTGATGAAGATACTATATCTTCAGTAAACATTAATAATGCGTCATATTATACATTACAAGAAATATCGGACATTACAAGATCCAACATTCGTCCATTCGCATTTCATTTCAGATTTACAATTATTAACCCCATAGGGGGCAAAATTAGAACAATTAAAGTCAGGTAGAATTAAGATATTATGGAAGTTAGATACAAATTATTCAAATGTTTCAAAAAAAGATTCGAATTCTATTATAGATACATCAGGAGGAACACAAAGTACGAAAATACAAATTACTACAATAGTATCGACGTTATCACGGACTTAAAGTCCATCTGTTGTTCCACGTTAGTAGAACTCCTCTATCACTGAACCTCAGGAACTTCGTCAACTATGTATTTCCGGTATCGTAGCAAGATTGGTGTTCCACTGCGTTGGTGGTTCCCTTTCGTCTGTATTTGCACCGTTACTTTCGGATGGGCATATAAATGGACCGAGAACAGCATTTTTTTTATATTAAGACCAATTTCCGTAAAGAATTATTTGATAACATTACAATGTAAAATATCCGTTTTCACAAATGCGCTTAGCATGATCACTTCAAAGAACTACTAGTGCAAAAGATTTTATGAGCTTAATAAGTGAACTTATAAATATGACAGTTATTCCACCTTTCCAATTCACAGGACTTGCGTCAACCATATTCTTGATCACCTATCAAATTCTAATTTATTTAAAAAAATTCTAAATCGATTGATTTTCCATATGTAATCTTAGATTAATGCATACTTACTTTCGTCTCACCTTACCTACTTCTTGTTAATGTATTCCGAGCGTTTCGTTGATTCTTAAAATATTCAGCGAAAAACTGTCGGCATTAGGTGGGCACTCACACCAAAACCACGTGTTAACATCGTTATTATCATAATTCAACGCAAACCCTTCAGAGAATCCATTTGCATTGAATGAAACGTCAAGCAAACTAATTACGTATTTTACTACAACAGCGATCGGTGCTCCAGTGAAAATCATCACGGGCAAACATTTATGTAGTATTTGATTTTCGGTAGCCTACGCTTTCGCTTCTCAGATTTACATTTTGATTATTGTCTCTACATTCAAGTAAATAAGTAAGAAAAAAAAACAAGGGAAAAAGCTAATCGACCGCTATTGTTTAACTTTCTCTAATAATGGGATTTATCGGTGTCATTTAAGTAATCCGGTACAAACGCTTTCAATGAAAAGCAGGATGTAAAATTTTCTATTTTACATATCTAAGTATTCATTTCTCCTCGAGTTATTTTTCGTAATTCAATTGTTAACATTAGGCGTACAGATATTATTGATAGTTGAAGTATCCAAACTCTGCATTGTGGCTATAATTAATAGAGAATGAATCAGAATGCATAATATTCAATACATCTTTCTCATGTGCTCTTACGCACTCAAAGAAATAATATTGACTTCTATTTGATTAGGTCTTGCAAATTAAATACAGTGGAATTAAACAGAAAATCATTTTGGATGAATTTTAATTACGCTAAAATTTATATTAAAAACAAAGGTCTTTCAGTTCTGTACAAACCTTTCGTTCAAATAACATGACGATCAAATTTGACCCAATAAGGCCATTTTCAAGGCACTTTTTTAAGGAGACTTAAGCAATGAAAAGAGTATTCGACGCAAACATAGTATCTGATAAACAATTAGTGGTTTTTTATCGTGTTTTTGTAGTCTCTTTTTAATTCATGAATTATAGCGCTCCGATAGTGTCTAAATCAAACACCGTACTTTAATTTGTGCAACATAATTCAAGTAATTCCGTTAAAAACACTAATTATGTATAGAGTTTCTTTATCGTCTCGATACCAGAGCGTTTTCACTATAGTAATAGATGTACAACGAAACGTTGGAATCGTACTGTGGTTTGCCAACAAGCTAACAAACAGGGGCATTACATTCAAACGTAGGTGTAAAACAGCAATAAAATAAAAAGGGAACTATCGTCATTGAAATCCGTTGAAAGCAAGCAGGAACACATTTCGGGGCCTATCGTAATAATCAACAAGTAAGAATATTACAAGAACACGGTCATCCAAAAGTAGGTTAGCCCACATAGATGAAATTATGGTGGAAATTTATATCTCAGTGGACCCAAAATATTTAAGATAATTTTGCATCAAATTTATGGCAGACAGTACGGTATTATGGATAGAACAAACTCTACGGGATAACCTACTTGAATGGAAGATAAAATTAAAATTGACGGAGAGTTTCTAATAGAACAACAACAAACAAAGTGCCGTGTCATTAAAATGCGTTAGTCTCTATCCACATAAAATTAAATACAAGAAAATTAAACAAATAAGGGAACAACGACACGAAATAAAAATTTGGAGAACTAGTCAAAAACAGTAAATAACAAAAATAATTTAAGATTTTCAAATTTATGTTTGAACGATAGTGACAGATTGTTGTGATTACTTTGCCTCGTAACGAGCCTTTTATATTAACACAACGTTATAGGAAACAATTTTCTGCTATCATATCTTCCTATTTTTTTAAACCAGAGCACAACATATAGGATTATGCATAAATATGTAGATAATCGCAATGCATCTTTAAAAGATGAGCTTTATTTTGGCATTAACCACGAAGAAAATAAATTACTTAATTATTTAATAAGTTTGTTTCTTAATTATTTATTACTTTTGAAAAAGAAAAATATACAACGGGCTATGTTGGCATCACTTCCAATGACTCCGGAAATTAAATTAGACTTATATATAGACTTATATATAGACAACAATCCTAAAAGTTAGTTCACAGTAGCAGTTGTCATTTTAAATACTTAAAACAATATAACATATCCCATTTAAGATTACAACGAAATAGGACTAGGAAATAATTTTGCCACGTTATCAGCGATTGGTTAAGACATTATCCAACATTGAGCAACGTAATTAATTGAAAAGTTTAAACAATGTCTAAATCCACAGGTATCACGGTAAACACCTCGCCATACAAATTAATAATTTATTTGGAATCCAGCAATTCAAGAGCACATGGACTCTTATTGTCAACCTAATTACCGACAGTCGGTTGACAATGAGAGTCCATGTGATCTTGAAACGCTGCGTTCCCAATAAATTATGAATTTGTGTGCTTTGGTGTTTACTACAATACCTATGGATTATATTACCAAACAGTCCTTGCAATCGTCGTGGTTAATGTCTAAATGCGAGCACGAAATATGAAATGTAAGTTACGAAAGCTTGGGTACAACGCTTTTGTAGAATAATTATCTTTAGGTGACAGAAACCAAACGTATGCAAATACACAGACCGTCCCGTTAAAACATGTATGTACTTTTATCGTGGAATAGGTGACTACTTGGCATCCGTTTGATCTTGTTTCAGGGATGATAAACCATCCAAATTATTTATAATGAAATCACTTTTTCACAACATTCTTTTATAACGGTTTTGGTTCCTGCAATCGATCAAAGGAATATCATCCTCATGTTTGTCTTTAAACCATCTTATGTACATCTATTGATATAAAAACTCCCCATGGTGCCGTTTTAAAAGAATAAGTGGTAATGAATAAACTGAGAAACTGAATTACTTTGTCTTGAGCATTTTATATTTTGACATTGATTTTTGTAACTAACATCGGGCAATAAATAACTTCCTAAACTCTTTTAGACAAACTGAACCGCACAAGTGTGACCTCTTGTCTTTCTGCCAGCTAATAAATGAAATAGAGCAAGAACTCCCTTAGGTTTCATGCAATGATTTAATAACATTTTATACCAAATTTAATTATCTTTTCATTGACAACACGAAACCGTCAAAATTAAAAGTTCATTTGCAACAAGATACGCTACTATACATAGTGCCATATCATATCACACCAGCGTATCTATCCCTAATAGCATTGTCGTGTTCTGTAACTTAGACAATTGGTCATAAAATCACGTTCGCTTTCCGATCTAGGATTGTGTGTGGTAAGTAATTTGCATGTAGTATATGCCGAAATTCAATACAAACATATCATGGCGCAGCCTTGAGTAATCAGAGCAAATATGTAATTAGAATAGAGTTGCGGCTAGCGTTTTGCGGTAGCGAATTTTTTAACACTCCTTCATAACACAAGCAAAAGATACGAAATCACTATATCGTGAATAACTACGGCTGCATAACAAAAATAGTATATTGTTCTTTGTACCGTTTGCGTAACGTCGATTTTGGATTTTTCGTCAGCCGCAATCGCTAGATCAAAAACGAATACCAACGAAATATGTAATCAGTATCTGGAACGTTTAATTGTTTTTTGGTAGTATCTTATGTTTCATATAACTTGACTTCCTTTTTATCTCATTTTGTTTCTGATGTAATTATATTTAATGATAATAGTATTTCTTGCGACACTATAGATAAGGAACGAAATAGACGTAAAGGAATAGTAGTAGCAACGCAATGTTGCATTGCTTATACAGAACAAAATATTTAGAAATATATGTTCATTAAACATTTTTTGTCGTGAAAAATATTCCTCTACGGTGAGTCCATCACATGAATCTGCTATCTACTGACACTTGCACCACTAGGTGTTAACGTCCAATTGTTTTATTGGACTGATTGCCAGTGAACTGCTTGGCAGGTTTCGTAAATTAAACTCAAAATTTAATACATATATTAAAAAACTCATAAAAACGAAATACAATTTACTCTGTGCATATAAAAATAATATAAAACAATTTGTTAGTACTACCAGTCTGTATATATGTATATGTTTGCATATATTTGCTTTCGTCGAAGATTTTATAATATAAGTTCTTTTTAGTATTGTGTTGGTTTCCTTAACTGTTTTCTATACGCTTTGCACACTTGTATGTTTGTTTGTATTAGAAGCTTTTTGCTTAGAAACTCGAAGATCAGTAGGGTGACTGTGGCGCTTCATAGTCGATCCACCTCTGTCGTAAGTACGACCGAACTCCCGACTATCCACGTCTTCTTATGCCTTTCGTATTGACTTATTTGCTTATGTACCTATGCTTTCCGTAGGCTTTGCTCCGCAACCATGTGCGTGTAGTATTTGACTGTAGACTTTGCTTTGTTTCTGTGTGCTTATATTTACATATATATGTATATATCCGCAGACGATACTTTATTTGCTCCTTGTCACAGCTCTCTTATTATAGCGAGAAAATCACAAACCGCTTATTGTGCAAAAGGCCGCCTAGATTGGCCGCCTAATGTGTATGGAACATCGCGTATTGGTACAGACCGAGCATGCGTCAAATCCGGTAACGTTGTGTCAAAATTATATTCTTGAGGTGTTTTAAACTCTACAGTTGGCTATATGAAGAAATGACAAATGAAACATAACCACTATTTCACATATGTGTTTATTATAGTATTATGTTACATGACAGTACATATTTCATAAAAATATTACAAGTTATTTCTATATTTTTAAAATTATACAAAACAGCTTTTATTAAAATATAATTCACGAATGTAGCATTTTTTTCGAAATTCTTAAATTAATCGAAAATGTAAACGTCATGAAAACGTCAAAAAAGTCACTAGTACAAAATCGCGCAACTTTGCGCTGATTGAAAAGAGATGTGCGTACATAAAGTCTCTACCAATAGAAAGAGAGGATAACATTCCATAAGCCTATACTGAATTTTAAGGTGCGAACGGCCTATAGATACCTTCCCGTCGTGAACTTTGCTCAGATTATATCTGTACACAAATGTACAATATAAGAATATAACAAATAACACGTATTATAAAATATCGAGGTAAAGGATTTATATACACAATAAAAAATACAAATATAAAAACAAAGACATTCTTGATAATTGTTAGAGCTCATAGCACTAAGTACAGAGAAAACGCCTGTTATATATGGAAACTTTTACGATAATTGACTTTCTAGGTTGTATCATTTAATTACCTAAAATAAAGATTTGAGGTTCTCACCTTGGTCAAAATGCTACTAATGATCTGGGGTCTAATGAAGTAGACTCTGACGAGACTAGTATTCTGCGCCCGCCAAACAGTCATGTACGCTGTAGGCCAAACTCAGTATTGTCAGTGACTTTACAAGTATTTGAAATTTCAATAACAAATCGACTAGATCCTTTTTTTGAAAAAATACTGTCATTAATACCCAACACATATGATGGAAAGGAAAATTCACTACACCTGATTGGGGGAAATAATGGATGCAATTCTCAATAGAGTTGACGCGGAACACGTGTTACTGACATGTCTGACTGATCCAAAAAAGCATTCGATATGGTAGATAAAAAATTGCTATTCGACAAATTATACTGGCACATAATACGCAGCCGTAATCACCCTTTTTGGCAACCTACCTGTGTGATAGGCGATAATATATTAAGTCTCTAAAGTTCAGTATAGTCACAACAAAACATCAAATACCTCGCGAATCCATCTGGGACCATTAGTCATCGTCATCTATACTGAACTAACATGAACTTGACGTATTAACAGATATAAATTGTATGTACGCCGACAATACGTTCTTAACAGTGAAAGAAGAAAAATAGCCTTAAATTAATACTCTGAAAAGCAAAAAAAAAATTAAAGCAGAAACCCAATATCTTACTTCCTTCCAAATAAAAAGTATGTTCGAGCACTGTCCAAGCTTTAGATCTCCATATCGACATTAGACTAAGCTAGTCGCATCATATACAACAATTGGCCAAAACATTGTTCTGCAGTGTATAGCACACGAAGAGTAAGAAGTTAGTCTGTTTTACAGGCTCGGCATATCTTCATATTTCAAAAACACTTTCATTTAGAAGAGGATGATAATAAAACGTGACATATTGGAACTTGACAACAGGTTTCGTTGTTATTAATTTGTAAATATAAACGAAACTACATGCTCACATTGTAGTAATAATAAATAATATAATCCTTTAACAACAAGATAAGAAAACGCTGTAAATACAGCTTTCTCATGGTATTAGTGAAATCAATTCACGAGAAAGACATGTGAAGAGCCATAAAACGGACATGTTTCTGCCTACCCGGCGTCATCAGCGTGGTTTCGAGCAGTTTTATGCTGAACACATGTAATTCTGTTGCTGCTTCTATCGCCATACTTAACCCTACGATCCAAGTGAATATTCCTGGCGCTAACTAGTGCCAAAAGAAAGAAGCACTTGTCCGTAAAAAGTCAGATAGCGAAAAGAAACCGGTACAGTTTTTCCCACCCTCCTCTCGAGCAACACTTAAGATTGCTAGTCCCGAGAGGGCGTTTTCGCACCAAAGGGCAGTGCATAGGGAAACTGCACATGTGAATGATTTCTCAAGCTACCATGACGTATTTAAAACACATCTAAAAGAATGCCTAGAAAATAACACAAGGTAAGAAAACGCTGTAAATCCAGCTTTCTTATGGTATTAGTGAAATCAATACACGAGAAAGACATGTGAAGAGCCATATAACACACTAACACACGGACATATTTCTGCCTACCGGGCGTCATCAGCGCGGTTCCGAGCAGTTTTATGCTAAACACATGTAATTCCCTCACTGCTTCTATCGCCATACTTAACACTACGATACAAGTGAATATTCCTGGCGCTAACTAGTGCCAAAAGAAAGAAACACTTGTCCGCAAAGTCAGAAAGCTGTATTTACAACGTTTTCTTATCTTGGTGTTTTTCTAGGCATTTTAACAAGCTTGCTGAATGTGTTTACAACCAACAAAAATGAAAAACACCACTCCGAAAATCTAACAATACATGCAAAAGTAACGTTTGAGGTTATTTCAGATGCGCAACACGCACCATGATGTATCCCTCTCTGGAATCCTCCAATATGAAATTATAGTTATACTGTGGTATATTTGTTGTAACTAGAGAATTAAATTTCGTATTTGCATAATGGTAATGTTATTGAATTTCATACTTCGTCCGGATATGCAACGTTAAATACAAATAACACTTATTAAAAGGTGTAAATGTCCATAATATCTTGCAGCTTATCCTTTCAACGCCACATTCTGCTATACCATCAGCAACTGCTAAATCAATATTACCGACAGGTTTTCATACTCCTGTGGTTATGTGCTCGAAAAATTAAAAGAGTGCAGTTTGCATTAATTGAGCGTTTTGTTTTTATAACACTTTTTTTTAAACAGTAAACAGAGCGGAAATCTTGCATTACTTGGCTGTTTAATCTGCAATATATTTGCGCGTTCAAATCGATTTTTTGCTGTCATTTACTGTTGCATGCTTCGTTTTACTTATTCTTCGGTTATTGCAACGGCGGTCACTTTCGTTTTCACTTGACGATCTTAAAATTCCAACATTTTCTGCGGTCCGCATATTTTGTTTGTTTTTATCCGTGGCATGGTCCTATCAATTAAAACTCACGGCAACTGTTACATTCATTGATTATACACTTCCTAATACTATGTGGTTTTGTTGTCGCTATGTTAATGACTTGCGGAAATAGCAATAAGTACTGGTTTGTTATTACTGTAATCCGAAAATTATCTTAGAACATACATTATAAAGTAATTAGAAATGGTGGCTTTTATGTCATGGATTATACTTTACTTCCAAGATAATTAGGTATCTCTTACTTCTGAAGATTTATTTCTTTTTCCATGAAAAAACTTTCTTCGAATTGTTTTTTGTTTAATGTTATGCCACTGCAGTTCCAGCAGCTGTGATTGGGTTTTTTTTACATGAAATACAATGATATTGTCTCGATGCAAACTCGTTTAATCCAACTGAAGTAATTTTTCTTCAATCTGTTAAATAATTCGAATTGTAGTATTTTAAAGGCTTCCTTTTTAATAAAATGCTTTAGTATAATCTATATAGACATTCCGCAATGTACACTACCGTTCATAACAGTATGGAGACTTTCTATTTCATGGAAAATTTGATGCTTGCTTTAAAACTTTACAGAAAACAATTATAAGAAAAATATTTATACATCTACAACTTATTGCACATGTGTGCACAAAAACATAAAGTAAGTTATACTTTCTCCTCATCTAAAAATCCACTTCTTCATTTAATAACTGCTCGCACAATTTGTGGCATTCTTTCTAGCATTTTCTTCACTGTATCTTGAGCAATGTTGCTCCACTCCCTCTGCAATACCGTCTAGAGATTAGTTTTGGACGTTGGATATTCTCTTCTAGTTCGTGTATCCAGTTCGTCACACAGAAGCTCTATCGAATTAAAATCCGGACTCTGAGCAAGCCAAGTCATTACTTTTAATATTCCTTCATTCTCTGCATCAGCGAGGTATTTTTTGCATAAAAACTATGTGTGCTTCGGATTGATATCGTGCGTCAACTCTAAATTGTTGCTTATTAAGCACAATCCGGATGGTAAAGCAGTTTCTTCTAATATCTCACGATAATTCTCCTTCTTCATTATTCCATCAATATTCAAAAGATCCCCAATACAAGAATGGAATCATTACCTTTCTTTATTGTTGGTGTAATGCACTCAGGTAGCAGTTTCTCGTCTTTTGAGCTCCTGACAAATGTTCTGCGATTTTGACTAAACACTTCATATTTGGACTCATTAGTCCATCGTACGTTTTCCCTTCATTCTATTGTTCAGCCTTTGTGAGTGTTAGCCCACTGGAGACGTTCTTGTTTCTTCCCACGACGTAGCAACGGTTTTCGTATAGCAATACGACCGTGGAGGTTTGCTTCTTTTAAACAATGTTTCACTGTGCTAACGAATATCTTCCTGTTTCTAGCTCGGTTCATTTCTGTCATTCTATTATGAGCGGTGGTGTATATCTTCTTTATTTGTGACCGGTTGAAGCAATCTACTGCCTGCGGAATCGATACTATAGCGTGACAAATCCCATCCAACGATTTCATCTTGGAAATCAAATCAAAATCGCAGGTGTTTCGCGGAGTAGGAAGAATAATAAGGCGCTTCTCAATTCCAACGGCTCAAAACACCAACTACAGCTCAGGCAGTATGTGCTCGAGCATTGTCATGTAAAACGGAGGTTTTTTACGGAAAGTGCCACGTTTTCCTTTTCAATATCGTTCGTATTGTAATAATATAAATTGTTGTCCTTTATTTACCAATGAGTTTCTCCTATAATTTTCCCAGTTCACCTATTGCAGATATATTTTTCGTCACTGTTTGGTACAGGCCGTTAATTTTTATTTGGTTGATGTTACAATCTGTTCAGGTTTCTTTTAAAAATTTTACAGACATCTACTTTGGATATCCTTTAATAACTAATTATTCAGAATTTTCCTAGTTTAAAAAAAAAAAGCCCCTTCAACAACACTTGCAGAGGAGACGTAAACTTTACAATCGTTCATCTTATATATCGCTTTTCGTAAACATATTTCTTATGTAATTAAATTTTTCTAAATTTCATCTTTAAAAGACGTTTGGTATACAGTACTCACACATTTCCATTACATTGTATGAATATGCATTATTCCGAAATTGTACTCATAATCTTCGAAATATCTCGTACGACGAAAGGATGGCACGACTGGCAGCAATTTCCTTTATAATATCATACATGTCGAGTATGTGGGTGTATACTGAGTGGCCTACCATACAGGCGTACAGGCGAACCAATGCGTTGCCCTGGATATAAAACAAAAGAAGAACAGACAGATGAAGATCGGGAACAAAAGTGAGAGATGTTGGCATTTTTATTCTCCTAAGAAAGTATAAGTCGTTATTTTTCTCATATAACTCCGTAAAATTATAAATATCTTCGTATTATATTTAATAATAAAGTGTCAGCTGATACTACACACAAAATTTGCAAGTTCCGGACACTTACGTTAGAAGCCGAAGACCAGTCCATCCTAAAGCCGAGCCAGTAAGTACGATTTCAAAGGTTATAACGTCGAATCTTCTTAATTTCTTCAAAATTAATTCTTTCGATCTCATATTTAGATTCGTAAATTAATTAGAATATTTCAAGTTTAGCTAGTCAGGGATTGCCTTAGGTTTTCTGTAAAAACATTTTCTTTTGTAAAAAGCGGTATATATAGATATATTTTTTTTATTCTTCAATATATTTGTTTTTCTCAACTTTACATTTGGTATTTTAATTTAGAAAACATTTTCACATAATTCAAAGCAAATAAGTCAAATTTTCAATTCAAAGAACCCAGTTAAAAATTTTAACGAGCCTGAGATTTTCCACCACAGAATATTGCTTTCCAAGGATGAACAATAATAAGTATTACACGCATTAGAATGACGTCATCACAATCGTACACTATAATCACCATAGCCTTCACATTGCTAGAATTCTGACGAGCTTTTAACTTTGTGGGGATTCGTAGTAACGCCACAAATTTAAAGAATTATGAAGAAATTTTTTAGATAAATGAAACATAAACATTTGAAACTGCTAGAGTTTGATATATTTTTAAGGACGTAGGATAAAACGAATCAAATATGTAAAATGTGTTAATTTTGCGATAGAAATGATAACAGCGTAGTTTTAAATGAAGTAATATATTATAACTTAGTTGTTCAAAAGGCAGATAAAGGCGGAGGAATAGAGCAAACATTATCAAATACTCTGTATCAATTTCAACATTTGTAGATAAAACAAGAAATTCTAGCATCCCTAGAAAAAAACTCCAAGATAAGAGAACGCTGCAAATACAGCTTTCTCATGGTATTAGTGAAATCAATTCACGAGAAAGACAGATGAAGAGACATAAAATGCTAACACACGGACATATTTCTGCTTACTCGGCGTGTATCTTTCTTTTGGCACTAGTTAGCGCCAGGAATATGCACTCGTATCGTAGGGTTAAGTATAGCGATAAAAGCAGCGAGAGAATTACATGTGATTAGCATAAAACTGCTCGAAACCACGCCGATGACGCCGTGTAGGCAGAAACATGTCCGTGTGTTACCGTTTTATGTCTCTTCACATGTATTTCTCGTGAATTGATTTCACTAATACCACGGGAAAAGCTGTATTTACAGCGTTTTCTTATCTTGGTGAATCTAGCTATAGCTAGATAAAAAATTATCTATAGGTAGATTCTATAGGTAGATAAAAAATAATAATTTGATTTGACGATATTTTGTTAATTTTGATATCGTTCGACTTTTGCGCGTGTCGCGCGTTAACGACATCGTGTCGGCGGACTAGTCCGTTTCGGATGGGAAAACGCAGACATGGAAACACGCCACGGTTGTAGTTCTCCACAAAACCGGCAAACCCAAGGATAGTACTGACGGCTATCGACCGATCAGCCTACTCCCCGGGCTAAGCAAGGTCAAGAAAGTCATCCAAAGAAGATTCCTGGAAGTCGTAAGTGAAAAAGAAATCCTACCCGGATTCCAATTCAGATTCAGGCAGGAGCATTCCACCACCCATCAACTGTTACGGATCACCGAACACATAACTGAGCACTCGGATAAGTCGACGCCGACGGCGGCCGTCATGCTCGACATAGAAAAGGCATTCGACAAAGTCTGGCATGAGGGCCTCGTCTATAAATTGAGACAGTACAAATTTCCGGCTGCGCTAACCAACCTAACGCAGCACTATCTAAAAGAAAGAACCTTCGCGGTTAAAATCGACGATAAAACATCGACCGTTCGCACGACGATAGCAGGAGTGCCCCAGGGCTCGGTACTTGGTCCACTCCTCTTCAACATATACACCGCAGATATACCCAAACCGTCGACTTGCCAACTGGCTCAGTTCGCTGACGACTCGGCAGTATACTACAGCCACAGAAACATGAGGTCAATTCACTTACGACTTCAGGAGTACTTAGAAACAGTTACTAAATGGTACGATCAATGGCGTATCAGAGTAAATGCAACGAAAACACAGGCGATCTACTAGAAGGAAGAAGCCGGACGCCATCAAAGTAAACGGTATATCCATACAATGGAACAGCACCGCAAGATACCTTGGAGTCATCTTAGATAACAAACTTACGTACTCGGCACACATAGCCGAAGTAAGGAAGAAAATTTGTGTTGCATCCAAGACTATACCCATTGATCAATCCAAGAAGTAAACTTTCCTTGGATAACAAAATAAAATTGATCAAGGCGACTATGGTACCTATAGCCACCTACGCCGGGGAACTATGGCACCAAGCGTCTGATCAACAAAAAAATAGAGTACAAGGCCAACTAAACAAGATTATCCGTTTCGCAACGAATGCCCCGCGGTACATGAAAAACGAAGATCTCCACGCGGAACTAGAACTGGAAACCCTAGACGCTATCATCCTAAGAAGAACCAATGACACCGTACAAAGGACGAAGACACACCCAAACGAAGAGGTAAGGAAAATCATCAAGCCAATCGGAAGACTGCGAAGAGACAGCGTTAAAGAAATAAAAAGAAGAGCCGAAGAGAAAGGAATAACGCTTCAACCCCCGAAGAGAAGCAAGCAAACAAAAAAATAAAACAAAAAAAAAGGTAGCACACTGCACCCAGGCCCTAAACAGGGAAAAAAAACAAACAATGTAAATTAATAAATAAATAAATAAACTGTAACCATCAAAAAAGACGAAGAAGAAATGGAGATAACTCCGACCCTCATATAAGAAAAACAACCGACCCAACCCCTATAGCGTCAGTCGTTTACGAATAGTTGCCTGCTAAACATGTCAACCCGGAAGAAAACTGAAACTATGCAGGAAAATGAACACCGTGCTGTGATAAAGTTCCTTACAAAGCAAGGAAAGAACGCCCAAACCATATTGAATGAAATGGAAATCGTTTATGGGTAACAGTGCCCTAGTAAATCAATGATTTATAAGTGGCATGGTCTTTTTAAACATGGTCGGGACTCGATTGAAGACGATCCCCGCTCAGGACGGCCAGTTGAGGCCACCACATCAGACATCATCGAAAAAGTGCAAAAATTTCTACTGCAAGATGCTCGTTTGAAGAAAAAACAATTATCTGCATTAGTTGGAGTATCAGATAAAATATTTTTATGATGGTTTAGAAAACTTAATTCATAGATCTAATAAATTTATTGTGCTTAAGGGTAATTATATTGAAAAGAAAAAATAGATTTATTGCGTTATTTTATTTAACACCCTTTCATTCCACGAACTTCTGGACCTCCCCTCGTACCTAGGCACTATGTGCTTGTATAACGCATAATAACACGCTCGTTTAACAGCGATGTCAGAATTAACTAACATATACAATTTACGCTTATAATTATTAATCAAAATGTCATCTTCTAACGCTTTTATTTTATTTTCAGAGAGCAGTACTTGTACAATATTTTCGAAGCCATCATATCTACACTCGATTCCAAACTACAGAGGATAGAAAATTTAGACAAAGCAGTAGAACATCTAATGCGAAGAGTAGAAAGTTTGGATACCAGAGTTAATAATAATATCGACAAAACTGAAGCAGTAATCGCAAAACTTCGTAACTTAGATTACAAGCTGTTTCCATCTCCTGCCACAGCGGATGCTTCGCAAAAGAACTTAAAACAGGATAAGTTATCCAAATCTCAAGCAGTACTTGAAGGTAATGATTCGCATATGTTAAGTGTGAGATTAGTCTCACTCGATCAGAAAGTTAGTGACATCGATAATAAACTGAACATTTTAAAAAATCAGCTAGACAGCAATTATTTACAGAATGATGATATTAACGTTGAAGCCAGTGAAAAGAAACCTATTAGCATGAATGTAGTCGAAATAACTAAAGCATTGAACTCAGAAGTAATTAATCATATAACAAAAGAATTAAACCAACTAAGAGAAGTAACAGGAAACGTGGACAGAAAACTGCAATTCCATATAAACCTAGTGAATGAAAATTTGGGAAAAGTGCTGCACATGATGAGCGACGTTCACGAAGCAATAGTTGAGCAAGTAACGGTGAGTCCCTTAGATGATATTAGGAATAGAACGACCACAACACCACAGCCAATTCTACTAAAAGGTAGTAAACTAGATTCCTTGGTGAAGCAAATGAAACCAATAATAAATGTATCGGAAAAGATGGATGAAGTGTGGGATGTAGTTGTTGGAACAAAAAGTTCAGTAGATGATCTAGTTCCTAAATCTGACGAGTTACTTACTCAAACGCAAAGACAAGAAAGAGCAATTGGGGAAATGCATAGTGATTTCAGATCTAAAGCGAACCAAATAATTGAAAATTTAGATATGGTAGAAAAGCGATTAAAGAAACAAGAAGACGACGTCGCAACATTAGCCCAGAGACCAGTACCTGCCGAGCTCTTACTAGATCCAACAATAGACAGACTGGTCGAATTCAATCCCAGCCGCTATCAATTAGATGAATTTGCGGCTGCGACGGATACAACAATTCCTGTAACCTATACGACGTTACCACCACCTACAACAGCAACGCAAGCAACCACGACAAATACGACTCCGACGTTAGCGACCACTCAACAAAATCTAAATACAACTGAAAAGAGGGTGGATAAGCGGAAAGGTGGAGTCATATTTCCCAGTGTCAAAAATAAGCCATCAATTACGAATAACACGTTTACTACTGATTTACTCTCTATAAAAGACATAAAGGTAAGTTTTTTCTGATGATCTAGAGAAGGTAATACCAGCTTACACACCTTCTTATAAACAATAATCTCCCATGACGCAATATTCTTTAAGAAGGCATTTTCTTACTTGATTGATATTAATTAGTCAACACATTTTCTCTTTCGCATATTAATAGCTTTCTTCCGATTCATTTCAAGTACGAGATGTGTGATGCATGCGTATAAGATCATTAATAATTAGACCAATTAAGAGATGTCAGAAGTAAATTACCTATATGAAAATAAATTATCAAAACAATAGGTGCAGAAAATTTAATTCTTGATAAATGATTGGGTCTTGTGCTATTACGAGACGAAGGTACAAGATCAACTTTCATTAAGATATATTTAGATCCTGCCAATAAATGAGTATTTTTAAAATATGGCTTCTCAGAAAGTAGCTCCCAATTATTTTAAGATAAAATACAGTTAACAAAAATACATAATTAATTTAACGATGTGAAATACTGTTCTTGTTTGTCATTAGCAGATATTTTCTCAGTTTGTATTTTCCACATTATTATTCCAGATTTTTTTTCAGAATTAATTAGGCAACAATAAATTTTTTAGCTGCTACATCCGTTGATTCATTTTCCGTTCCCACCATATAAGTATAGCATCATCCAGGATTTGGTTTTTTATAGCCTTAGTAGTCAAGGTGTTTTCAACTATTAAAAGTGAACTGCATCCAATATATAACAACAGCGGTTACGAGATATCTAGCATGCTAATGAAATATAAAGCATCCTCTTTAAATAATTAATTGCGTTTTATAAATAAATGTAATATACTAAATCTTTTTTGGTAGTTTTAAAGGTTTCCAAATGCAAATGTCGGTCTCCTAAATTAAGTCCAAAATAATGATTTATCTACACATATGGGTATGGATAAAACTGAAATTTAGCTCTCCTATATATTGTTAACAAATATAATTTATCTGCTAAATAAAGAAATCTATTAATGTGCTTACAATACATCAAAAGGTAAAGTGGGAAAAGCTAAAAAGAGAAAAAGTAGTAACTAACTATTATTTTATTTGAGGGTGCTATCACTCTATTTTATTATTCTGCATCACTACTCTGCACAAATTTGTTAGTTTATCAAAATACACATACATATAGAATATACGCTAGGCTAAATGACGTAGAAATTGCAACACCTAGTACAAATCGAAAATTGTATTGGTAAATTCGGCATTCATACCCTGTTCAGCACATAACATAGGGAAAGGTTGCAATGGAATATCGAGTGGAGCAGAATTATCTTTAGTAATGAATCCATATTCTGTCCAAATTCTGTACAACTTGTCTGAAACCAGTTCCTTATTTTAGGTTACAATTCGTAACCTTCACGTTGTGCCACATATATATTCACTTGTTCCACAGTTATGGATACTAATTTATTAAATTTATTAAATAAATTTTCGACCAGAATTTTATTTTCTAATATTTTCTTGCGTATCCCATGAAGAACTGTCGGTTCAATACTCTTCTTCCGATCCACTGTCACTGAAAACGTCGTCTTGAAATTCAGTTGTACTGTAAAAATCCTGACTCACTTTATAAAAATCCTTTTCTGAGTAACTACCCTTGCTTTCTGGAAAATGTCAAAATACGAGGCACATTTCTTCCCTTTTTGATTGCAAGCCTTTGGTATTATCGTTATCATACGTCTGAAGTATAAAATTTAGCTTCTAGTTTATTTTGATAATAATAGAGAAAATAGGTGTATAATATACTTTGCATGTATTTGCAATAAAATTCTAATTTATATTATTGCAATTCTTATCAGGGAATAGCGATATATGTATTAAAGTACACAAAACAATACGTGGAATACCCGATCC
This sequence comes from Trypoxylus dichotomus, assembly GCA_023509865.1. NCBI lineage: Eukaryota > Metazoa > Arthropoda > Insecta > Coleoptera > Scarabaeidae > Trypoxylus > Trypoxylus dichotomus. The sequence continues at coordinate 35,655,939 of CM042074.1, read as the reverse complement.
ATTGGGAAAAAATGACTCCTTTTGTAACATATACTGTACACGGAGTAATTTCTATACCAAAGAATCTAATCCGTTTTTAAATGCAGTGCACACGTCAACTACGCCGAAATAAAGACTTGGAACACATCAAATGCAGTTAACTGGTTAACTTGAAATGGTTATGTAGTAATTTCAAGTTAGCTTAATCAAAATTATTGTTTTGGATTTGGTAAACATCTCAGCATTCATAAATTACTAAGAGCTATCAGCAGCAGGTGAATTTTTTAACTACTGTGCATAAGTTCGTTTTTACAGAGATCTTTAGATATATGTTTTAACAATATATACATGATTGTTGGTAATGTTGCTACTTGTTTAACTTAATCCTTGTATAATAGGAACATTACAAATAAAAACAGGCGAAAAGATACAAGCTTACTCCAAATAAGCTATCAAGCGTTACGAATACATGCAAATACGTAATTGCTAATATGCATATTTAATGACTAACGATTATATCGGTATGCCGAAAAAATAAAATTTATTAACATATTTAGTTTCCGATCATGTAAAAAGCAACACTCACTTTCAAAATTGGACATTGCATTTAGAAATTACTTATTCTTAATTTCGATATCGAACATATGCTTGTAGAAAGAAAAATTATGTAATTTGATAGATAGTAGTCAACTGCAAATTCTTACTACCAGTTCAGTAGAATGCGGTCATTTCTTGCAAAAGTAAATTCCTACGTTACACATTTTATTCAAAAACAGCGAAAGCAGTATAATGCTATTGAGTAAGGTAAATTCTGCAAGTGTAATAGTTTATAACAAAGCGCTAAAGGCATTTAAATTGTTATACTTTATATAAACAAAATTAAAACAAAATTTAAAGGGTTTTATAGTTGCTCAACGATAAAAATTAAATTCGCAAGGAATTGGAAACTACTCAAAAAAATTTGATTTTTTTAATGCTTTCTTTCTTAAATGGTTATAGATGTATTGTAGCTTATTTGTGAAGCATTAAAATATTCGTTTATTTAGTATTGGCACCTATACTGCAAAATAGCAAAAAGTCGATGTCCGTCTGGAAAATATTATAAATTCCGCGTTGGGATTAAAATATGGCGCATTTGGGACACAAGAACTCTACCTAATAAAATACGTAATTTGACCACTATGTCAGTGCATCATTTTAACCGACCCATTCTGTACACTTTAAGTTTAGTTGTATGAAAACACTTTCTAAATGTTATAAATATACATATACGTTACGCATCACTAATTTATCGTTTTAATATTTGCATTTTCAGGGGTATTCTTGTGTAGATTTATTAAATTCTGGAATGAGACAATCTGGAGTGTACTATTTACAGATAAGAGGCACTACATACTGGTTCTTGAAAGTCTTTTGTGAGCAGGAAATTGCTGAAGGAGGTTGGACAGTAAGTATATTTTATGTTTATTGGTTCTGTTTATATTTCGTACAAAGATGAAGTCATGACCCCGATAGCAATGGAAGTAAATACTATCAAATGTGCTTTGGACATAGACTTGGGCATAGATTTAATATAATACAACATTAAATATTCGGTAAAGTTTATAGTTTAGTACCTGGAGTAACCTCATAAAATCCAAAAAGGAATTTACATGAAAATAATATATATTGCAACGATTACTTACGTGTTAAGTTGCAAATTAAAAATATGCAGGTCTTGAATACAAAGTACAGTAATGTTTCTAACAATTTCCAAGTTATTACCGCCGAAGTTTCTAGAACATTCAAACATCGCTAATAAAACATCTAAGAACTAGCATTTATTATTTCCACTACTTGTGGCTTCGACATCAATGTGGTACGGTTGTATGTAAAAAGCCAACTTCATATTAACATAAAAGTATACAGCCGTCGCCATTAAATTAGGCCACATCGAAATTATGGTAATTCCTTATATAAAGCAAGTAGAAAATGATTTTTCAATACTACCATTTTAATAACTATCGAAACACATACATAAATATACATTGTTTAGTAACAGCAGCTATCCTTTTAGTCAAGCTTTCTATTGACTTCTGCATTGCCAATTTTTTTATTTTTCATCGATTCTTCTTTGCCAAGGATGCCCTCCAATAATGTTCTATTGGATTTGGATCTGGAAAATTTCGAAGAAAATTTCGCGGCGACAATTTTTTTTTAATTCAGATAATTTTTAATAAATTGCACTCTATGACAACGATCATTGTGTATGAACTGTTAGTTTCATCTAACTTTCCAATAATGGCAATTAATACCTTTTAAGGCATTTTTTTCGTCCATAGCTCATTTTACAAAATATAGTGGCTCTTGACCTTGTGTTATAATATACAAGCAAATCATTACAGAATGTGAATATTTTTTTGTAATGTCCACTTAAACGTTTTCTGATATATCGCAGAGGGTTTGATACCGGCTTAATTCTCGATTCGTTTATAAACCTAAAATCTGTAGAAAATAAACGCAAATCAAAAAATGACAAAAGTTACGTTTTACAATAATTATTCATCTTTACCTTTTTCAATCGTCAATAGTGAAATTCCCATGCTGTTCAAATATTAAAAAAATAAGTCGAAAACTAATTATAAAACAAACCTTTATTCTATACTTACGCAAAGAACTGTAACAGTTATAATACAATGTGCTTATCAATGTACTAACAAAGACAATCACACATTAACTTAAATCTGCAATTCGCCAATCTGTCCACCTTTCACTTTTATTACGGCTGCACCCAATCGTGGCATTTTCTCTATCAGCTTTGCCAGCCTTAGCAGCTTTATTTTCCTCCGAGAATCCTCCGGTTACGCTCAAAGTACTGTTGTTGAATTTGGAGCAGATTTTCGAAACTGTCGATCAAATTACTCCCACAAAAGCTCGATCGGATTGAGATCTGGACTTTGAGGCGTTCGCTTCATAACAACAATTTTCTGTCTGTGTTCCAGTTATTCCAAATGCTCACCGCATATCTTTCCAGTGTGTTTTGAATCATTATTGTGCTGAAATACGAAGATTTCACCAATTAATCGTGTTCCAGATGAAATGGCATTCCTCTCCAAAATTTCCCTATAATCTTGTTTTCTGATACCATCTATTTTGACCAAATTCCCTACAGAGATACCGCCAAAACAACTCTAATTCATGATTGATGTTCCAGCGTGTATTATGATTGGTGTAATAGAGAATTCAAGTGCACGTTCTTCTTTCGGTCTACGGGCAAATGTTCTTCTGTTCGAACCAAAGGAGAGTGTCCAGAACATTTTCTTCCAATCTTCTAACGTCCAGCCTCGCTCATCCTAACCGTTTAGTTTTGTTTGCTTTGTGTTATAACGGTTTTCGCATAGCAGTTTTTCCATATAAAACAGCTTGACGCAAACGCCTTTTACTGTGGCGACGATAACCGACTTTGGACGCGAAATATTCACCTTGGCAATAATTTGTGGCATTGCTTTTCATCTACTTCGCGTGCCCGTGATTACAATTGCGCAATCTTCTCCTGGTGTTGTTACTTTCGGCCGTCCGTGTCGTTGTTTATTGGATAAGCTGCCACTTCTTTGACGCTGATTGATACGCGGTTCTGTGTTACTATTCTTATAATGTAATGATCATCTAGAAGCGCTTTCTTTTCTTGTCGCAATATTCCCTGGAGGTACTTACTCTAGGAATATTTTCTTTAATTCTTGTTACTGCTCAATAGAGAACGCAATCTGTTCGTGCTACCTCACACCTGGAGTATATGACCGTTTCTAAGAGAGCACAAATTCTTCCCTGTTTTCGTATCCTCAACAATAGCAATTAAAAATCTCATTCTACAAAATAAAATTAAGTAACAATCCAGACGACAAAAAATATTATATATTATATATATACATGTATGTATAGTATTTTTGAAATCTCATTTTCTATGTTATTTTAAGTGGTCCTAATTTGATGGCTAACTACTACACAACTACACGTTAGTTTCGAATTAAATTTATACGCACATATATGTGATAATTTAATTTCTTTGGTATAACCAACGTTAAATTTTAAATATTTTATGAAATCAAAAACTTCGTGGTTCCGGTAAGATTTGAACCTGCTCCTGTTCACTAGACAACCATTTACTTCAAAGAGACCGTATGAACAAGTCACTATTTAATTCGATAATTTCAAATTTGATGTATTGATAGCTGCAGATAAAACGCATTTGTGTAGCGAACAGGATCTGTAAGTTCAAATCTTACCAGAACCGTTAATTTTTTAATTTTACAAACTACTTAAATTAAAATTGAATGTCGGTAATACGAATGAAATTAAATTATCATTTAAAAACCAACGAAAATTACCCTAAAGGTAATTTAATTAATTACTTTGGTTCTGATATTATATATCGTCTCCGGTTAGTTATTAGGGACATGTCCGCAACCATTAATACACCAAGGTCCTTAAAAGGTGCCATATGAACTTAGCGATTTAAATAGAGGTTTGGTCGTATGGTTCCTGTGAGGTAAATGGAAAATGCGGAATGTAAACTAATTAATTTAAAATTTAGCATTGATAACCAATGGACGTTACATTAAGAAAATATATCATACACTATTTTTTATATATATATATATATATATATATATATATATATATATCAGCAAATAAGATTATATCATTCTTACTTTTGTTGTTCAAACATGAACAAAAGCTTCATCAAGATGCTTATGAAACACATAAGCATCATGAAGACGTAAGATATAAAAACCTGATTTAATTTTGAATAAATATGTTTACGGTGGCGACAGTTTACATTTACTGTAATTGACAGCTGTAAATCTTAACGGTAAAATTACTTCTGTATTAAGCAATCAGAATAGAAAAGTAAATTATATTTTTATTGGTTTCAGCATCATCATCGTGTCCTTACTTCGCACTCGTATACTCGTATGCAACAAAATACGGCAATTTACATAAAAAAAATAAAGACACGCTTTACCACAGAATTACATAAAACTGCTCTGAGCAATATGTATAACCTATATACAATCGTTGTTAATGTTGTGGTTATTAAAAAAAAATGTTCGACAAGATTTCGTTTTGTTACTTAATCGGTATTTTTGTTACTTTCATAAAATACAGTTCAAGTTTTTTTTTTGTCGGAGACACCATTTTCTTTACTAGAACGTACATAGATTCATATACGACGACTAAATTGTACATATAGCTTAAAGGGAATTTCAAAATTTGGATAGAAACTATATACAATGTATATAAGAGAAGTATTACAATGCAAGTTGCAGTTTCTCATATATACAAAGTTACTAAATTATGGTGTCTGCCAAACCGTTTTACCGTTCAATACGCTGCCGCACAGAAAATAAATATTCCAAGAAAATTGTATATACTTTATTAGTGTATCAGTAGATGCAACCTATAATTTATAGATACATAGGATAGAACGCAAATAGATATTTGGCTCGTCTTAAGATATGAAATGAGAAGATGATGTTGCGTGAATCAAGCGGCAAATTGAACTCAGCACTAATTAGAGTGCTTCCTCATGCTTTAATTAATATCCTCCCTCGCCCGGTAATAGTTTGCAATATTGGACAAAATTTAGTCTAACTAATAATGACTGAAGACTAATGACTTTAGTTATTGATTAACTAAAGTCACATGAAATGGCGATTTATTTGCATTTTACCAATGTTAATTCATGAACAAGTGTCAGTCAAGGTAGGATTCGAACTCACGACCTCTGCGCTATAGGCGCATATTAACATTAATTTAATTTGTAATAATAAGAATAATTTAATTCATTAATTAATTTAATATTAATAATGGGAACTTGCCTTTAATAATATTGTGTGTGCTGAGATATTACGATATGTCTACATACATTGTGACATCTACGTATTAAAATCGATTTGAACTCACATTCAGTCTCATAGTGCACTTGGTAGCACAATACGCCGGTAACACAGCGATCGTGGGCTCAAATCCTACCGCGACTGATATTTTTTCAGGAATTTATGGTAAAGTGCAAGTAAAGCAACGAGAATTTCATATTAATATTATGAGGGCGACCCGAAATGTTTCCGGAATTGTCAAGAAAAGCACTGTATTGGTGTGATTTTTTCAAACGGTGCTCCAGTCTCTTCAAGCCGTCGGAAAAGTAGGATGTTTCAAAGTCTGCAAAATAGCCATCTGTAGCAGCGATAACCTCCTCATTTGAGGCAAATCTCGTTCTCCCAGTGATTTTTTCAGGTTTGAGGAAAAGTCCACTGCTTGGACTGTTCCTTGGTCTCCAGTATGTAGTGATGGATCCAAGTCTCATCCACCGTTACGAAACTCATAAAGAAATCTCGTGGATCCTGGCCACACACTCCTCCGAAGCAGTCACCCGATTTCGTTTTTGCTCCGGTATGAGCAAACGCTCATCGCACCGAAAGCTTTTCCATCCCCAAAATTTCGTGTAGGATATGGCCAACACATTCTTCAGCGATGCTTGTCGTCTCTGCTACTCTTTCAGCTTCAATAGGCAATTGGCTAACACGACATCATGAATCTTGTCGACCATATCAACGTTGGTAGCGGTTTTTTGGCGTCCACTGCATGGTTCGTCACTTGTGCTTGTGCGGCCATGTTTAAACTCGCTCACCTAGGAGCTCATGGTCTAAAACGATGAAGTACATCCGCAGTGAACCTCTAGCAAGATATTTCGAATTTCCGTGGGCGTTTTCCCAGCAATCCAGAAGTGTTTTATCACTGCACGAAATTCGATTTTATCCATTTTTGCGAAACCACCCGATTTGCTACACAAAACACACTCTGTGTTTCTTCTTTCTTCTCTTCGTCTTCTGGTTTTTCTCTCTAATTTCTTATCTTTCTTATTCTTCATCTTCCTGACATTTAAAAAGAATAGAATATAAATTAAAGTCCATATGTGGCAACTGTTTCGATTTCTTTCCTACCTCCTACATACACTACAAGGCACAAGTGTCATATCGGTAAATGAAAATAGTACTAATGTTTTGCTAACGGTAATGCGCACAATATTCTTAAACTCAACATTATGATGTCATGGTGTCGTCGTTGTTACACTAGCCCACATTATTATCCAGTAGACACGTAAGCTGTAGTGTTACATATCCTGAAATTAGTGTTGAACTCTCTAATATTCATACATAACACCTACATTACCTAGTTAACCGATACACACCAATGCTGCACTGGTCCTCACCAGGTACGTGCTGTAAACTGTATATCGAACTTTCTCATACGGGTATCACATACATGCATGTAGTTTTCCAAAAATGTATTCATCGCCCTCGCATCCATAAATTTTATTTATGCTTCCCCTCGTGTAAAGGTATTAAACCTTAAGACATTTCTCTATTACGGCGTTAAATATGTTGTGCAATAAATATAATCGTATTGGAAATCGAAATTAATCACGATTTCTTTGTATGCGGTCCGACAGAAAGGAAGCCGATGATATCTTTCCTTTGATGATTTATCAGACCTCTCCGTGCCATAAATTGTCCTTCGTATGCATGCAACGTCAGTAAATATTTTTTATATAAATTTGTATCGTTCGTGTTAACACGGCTGTGTCCGTGTTCGCAAATTTCGTGCGAATCATGATGAATAGCCACGAAGGTTAATTAATATTTGCGTAAGGATCTTTTTCTTGAAGGGTACTATAAAGAATTGCACCTTGAAGTCATTAATATCATCGTTTTTCGCGCTCATTGGGCAAGTTTACGACATATGATCTGCAGGTTATTAATAGGTTTTAATTGAAAATATTCGTTATCTTCATTTTAAATATAATTTAATTCATAAATACGCGTTAAAATCAACTGAATAACAGGAAACAAACAATATAATTAACATTAATGTGAAGTACGTTTTATGCAACGACTAAGCAAAATGTCAAGAAAACGGAAAGCATATTTCAAATTTATCGCAAAATTTTAACATATATCGTATAGACCTTTGATCTAAATGTCCAATAACATTTTCCATTTTAGGTTATTCAAAGACGTGATGATTTCAATGATCCGAGAGAAAGCTTTAATAGGGACTGGAATGACTACAAGAATGGTTTTGGAGACCCGAGTAAAGAATTTTGGCTAGGTAATGAAAATATTTACATGCTAACAAACAATGAGGAATATATCCTTCGAGTAGAATTGGAAGATTTTGAAGGCAACAAAAGGTAATTCGTACGAAATAAATAACATGATATACTTAGTGGTAATTGTTAAAATCTCCTCAGTTCCTTAATGCTCTTTACGTCGATCGTAGATTACAAACAGTGCCGGCCGGGAATATATAATTCGTCATTTAGACGAAAATATATAAGTATATACGCCGTGCTACTCAATTAAAAAAAGTAAAACTATAAACTGTTTTCCAAGAATTGGATTTATTCGGTCATAACGTGACAAAAATTAACGTTCATAATAATAATATCTAGTAAAACAAAGAATTCGTAAGAAAATCACGTTTATTGTATTATTTATATATGTAAATGTGGCAAATTCTTGGCTTACGGAAACAATCCGATCCTTGATCCCATAACTCAAAATTTTCGTAAGCTATGAGCAGATTTACTTGTAAATTATCTAATTCGTTGCAAATCTGTAACACCAACAATATTTGTGACACGTAACGTCAGCAAAGTATAAAGCTAATTAGGAAAAAAACAACTATTGATGTACAAATGAGATCATTGTTGATTTAATATAATTAACACAATTAATATATGATCCTAATCGTGTGCAAATATCTGTTTCCTATATAAGAGGGAAACATATGTATTTAGCAATTTGAAATACAATGATTAATACAGAAATGAAACTATAAGCTTATGTTACCATTTTTAATTTTAATTTAGTCTAATTGTTTATCTTGTTGTTTTATTATTCCATTTGGTTTAATTAAAATTATTAAACTACGATTATATTATTCAATGTTACTATACAAAGTTCCATTTCCACGAGAATCGCCAGTGTTAACAGAAGTGATAAGAAACTCGACAACGTTATCATTTAGGCAATCTAATTCATACATATATTTTGTTCTTTAATAACATCTTCAATATATCTTCTCCAATAGACAGCAGAAACATTTTGAATTGCTTACTCTTATTGTAGTTAAATATCTTTATCTCCACTTAATTGTTCGAGGAAGAGTCAGTAAGTGACAAAAAGTTATTATAAAAGTAATTAGAAAAATAGTTAGCCAAAGACAAGCTTTATTTTTTAACAAAGTCTCCATTTGCATTAAAACATTTATGTCATCGCTTTATCCAAATGTCTGCTGCATAAAAGTGTGAAGGTTACCGTCTGGATCACGTGCGTACCTCTTGTTGAACATCGTTATCTTCCTTGAAATATTTGCCGCCAAGATGCTTTTTGAGTGCACCAAGCAGATGATAGTCGCTTTTACTTAGGTCGGAACTGTAAGCCAGATGTTCAAGAAGTTCCCACCCTAATTCTACAATTCTCCCCTGGGTCAAGTGGGCCAAATGCGGTCTGGTATTATCGTAATACGGCCATATTCCTCTCGTCAGTAAGCCTGGACGTTTTCGTCGAATTGCATCCCCAAGCAACAACAAAACTCTATAGTATGATTGAGCAGTCACGTTCTCATTTCTATTCTGGAAATGGTCTAGCAGCACTCCTTGAGAATCCCAGAACGTGATAAGCATGACCTTACCAACAGAGAACACAGCCTTGAATTTCTTTGTTGCCGGTGAAGAGGGATGTTTCCATTGCATTGAAACACGCTTTGTTTCGGGTTGATAGTGGTGCACCCATGACTCATCACCAGTAACAATCCTGTTAACCATGTTCTTCCCTTCCTCTGTGTACCGAGAAGGATGTTGCAAAGACAAGCCCATTCGGATCCTTCTGTGTTCTTCTGTCAGTTGTCTACCGTACTCACAATGGGTGCGTACCGTGAGTAAACTTTTAGAAAATTTAAACGATCGTGCATCAGGCTGTAGGTTAAACCATGAGAACACCCCATTATGGTTGCTATGCTGACTATTGTTACCCAGCTGTCAATGCGAATCATCTCTTTCACCCGTCGAGGTATCATATCTGCCGCAATTTGAACGGAGCGGCTGATCGTCATCAACTTTCGAGCGCCATTGAGGGAATTTTTTCCAAAGGTATTTTCTATAGTTCCTACTGTTCTTTCCGTGCTTGTCATCTGTAATATTCTACCATGTAAGAGAAGAGGCAAGGATGCCTCACCGATTTGTAAAGCGCGCACTAACACGTTTAAAATGCAATTCTTTCTTGCATCTGTTGCTTCATCCACCGTCAGCCATATTTTTTAATCTTTTATCTGCCTTTGTTTCACCCGTGATCGTGTTTTTTACCAGATGAAAATTATACTGTAATTGACCTCTTGTTGGCAACGCCGTCGATTCGCCATCATCAATTTAATCCGGTATTCATATACATGCTAACCATATTCCTATGAATCTCTACTTCGAGTATGTCCGACTGCTTACGAATGATATTATCGCCACCAATAAGTGCGCACTGTAGGCTAACTTTCCGTCCCTTATGTACTATCAACGTCTTCCTAGAATGGTGGAACCAGCATTGATTATAATATCGTACCTGGAGTACTGGTAACAACTTTGTTTACACTTAGATACTAGGTACCTGTGACTAGGTATTACCATATTACAAGGATAATTAGCTTATAAAGCTTTAAGTCACGAAATATCTATGTTTAATATAATGATGGAAGTGTTTCCTTTTCGCTTCGGATTAAATTTATGACTATAACCTACACTGAGTACGTTGAAAATGTAATTGGCACAATTCAAGACAATATGAGTCTTGATCGTGTTCTCTATAAATTGAAAGATACGGTTACTATTACACAAGAGCTATTATATTACATTAGATGGTGATCCATATTAGTATTAAAACTACCGTGAATCCTCAAGGTGAACTGGTTCATCTTCACTTTCACATTTGATAGGTCTTTTACCGCTCCGCAGACGCACTAGAATTTTCTGCATCTCGCGTTAGATTCTCGCCGGTCTAGAAATAAATAAATTGAATAATTGCTTTAACGTACGTCGAGTGTCTTCCGAGAATTAAGGTCGCCTTTCATATGAAACTTTAAATTGTACAATATCGATTAAGTCGAAGTGAATATAATTGCACGAACTGTCTGAAAGTGTATGGTGATATAACAATCGCTGACAGGCTTCTAACTGTACACTAAAGATCAAGCCGCGGTATAAAAGTAAATGCACACGTTCTAAAACACCTACAAAATCTAACGTAACCTTTGCAAAGACGTATATGTAATACTATTTACACAAAGTTGGATTTGTGAGTGTTGAGCGAGGTTAACCAGTGTAAGTTTGTTCTGGTAGAAAATGAAATTTACTCTCAGCTTATTAACATATGCATACGTTTATGCAACGATAGTTCATAATGTTCGTAGGATTTAAAAACTGATACGATCCTTCCACTGCTATCAATTTCGAGATATTTTCAGAAAAGTAATTTCCGTTAAGCCCTACAAAATATTCATCTGTGCCAACGTTATTTCTTCATTGTCGTTGAATTTTCTACCATCAAAGAATAAACGGTTTTCACTAATAATTACTATTTTTAAATGGTCCAAAAGCTTGTGCTATCACAAATGAATTGAAAACATACCAAAATTCGGTTCGAAAATAGAATCATTTTCATCCCTTCTTACAAAATTTGAAAGAAAACACATTCAATATTTCTTTGGTTTAAGTGTGCAAAGAAATTTCGAAATTAACTAACTGTATTTTGTACTACGAACGCTACGAACTCTGTTTTATTATTCAGAATTACATTACGCTTAGTATAGTACGATAAACAGATCATACAAATTTTACGAGTATAATTATTATTAATTTTAGGTACGCTCAATACTCTCACTTCAAGATTTATTCAGAAGCCGAATACTATAAACTTGAAATAGATGGTTATGAAGGTAACGCGGGTGATTCTTTGAATGATCCATGGTACGGGAGCAACAACAGTCCATTCTCTACATACAATAGGTAATGTATTACATGCATACAATATGATGCCAATAATAATTCGGTCGGCTGATAATTTTATGTCAATAATAATATGAATTAGACCCAATTATTTTTTTCTTACAAAAAATAAAATCGTAATGAAATGTAGTATTCTGAATATGCATATATTATATGAATATGCATATATTAACAAAAATATATGATATACAGCAAATATTCATACATTTGTACAGCAAGAAGCAATTCATAATAGTTGGGTCGCATATAACATTACTATAGCAGATGCCGCATAATATAGCACTTATGAGATCTTGTCATTCATAGTTACTTGTGGAGCATTTATTACAGTAAAATGGCAAATTACAATAGGTAATAAATAAAATGCATTGCCAACCCGTAAAATTACTTTTTCACAATCAAGTTCCCGACGGACAATACAAGCTATTCATTTGAATAAGAGTACCGGGAGTATAACAAAGTAGCATTTCATTCATTCATCAGCAATATCTAATATTGATCAACATGCACTGAGCGAAATTAAAATTGTCAAGGCTAATCGGCGAATCAACGTACACGAAATTACTGATGATGACAAGAAAAGGCAGAAAATCAGACAAAATTAAGGAATTTAGTTGCAGATTTTATAGGATAATTATTTTTCGTGTTTTCTCTATTGTAAATTATTTTTATTTGGTGATAATTTTTTATTAGGTAAAAGAAAGGCTATTACTTGCAAATTTACCAAAACGAAATCCATTAGAATGGACTGGAGTACATAGGAAACTGAAAAGTGCAAATTTGATTTGTACATTGCGGATTCCACGAAATGCGAGTTGAGTAAATCGTCAAAGGCGTATCAGACCGGTTACTTAGTTAAGTAAATTATATCTGAGCCTTCAAGATCTGGATTTGAATGTTTGGACAAGGAGTTGTAAACTTGCAACTTTGGATTACATTATGCCAATTTGTTAGAGGATACTTTTTAACGAAACGGCGATCATAGGGCAAGCACTGTGAGAACTTGGCTTGAAATATTACAGTAAATTTCAAAACGTATTACTAATTCTTTTGGTATAAAATGAGAAACCAGTTGCGTAAAACACAGAATGCACCGGATATGAACTAAAAACAAAGTTCATAGGAAATACAGGACGCGGGGAAAATATGCAAAACTCGTCGACATGGGGCTTGATATGATTAAAACAGATATAATTGATAAAAGTACTGTGATGCAGTATTAAAATAGGCGTTTATTGTGGATCATTGGAAGTGGTTGGCTATTAAATTAGGACCATTTTAAATAATTTAGAAAATCTGGTTTGACATTTGTCGTAAATAAATAAATACATAATAGTTTTAGTTCTGTTGTACTTAGTACTACTTAATATTCCGTAGTATAATTAAGCCGATTTATTATGATGCGTACATATGTTCAGAGTGTAGTTTATTGATTAGATTCTTCCTTTAGTATGTTCGACAATTAAGCATCTTTCTGTTATACCCTTTCATGACTTTAATTTTACTTTGTGACAAGAGATTCTTTGATTGCTGTTATCATGTGTAAGAAAAAAAACATCGGCGGAGGAATTTGTGTTTCTATAGAAGTGGGAAGAACTCTAACCGAAAAATAGCATGGAAAGGAAATGTTCCCGCATCTAACTGCGGCAAGGATTACCGAATAAGAAAATATACAGAAACGTATCTCGTGGTCACATTTCGACAAGGAAAGAAAAATGATGCTTCGGGATACTCGTAAAATTATAGAAATAACAACATCAAACCGTATGCTACTATCCAAAGATCTTCCTTAAATTGTGAGAGAAAGAGAAAAGTTGGGAGATTTCTATACGCAAGTTGAATAATCGTTAAAGTAAAAGAAAAACAAAAAAAATGAATACACATCAAAAGTTAGCCACTTTCTGCCATATAGTGCGAGAATTTCACTGTTGACGACTGGAAAAGGGTAAAGATAAATATTCATGTATTACAATTAAATTTCTATATAAATTTTTATTAGATATAATGAAACGAAACTGTATTTTATATAAAATTAGATACCCAAGTTACTTAGTCACCGTTCAAATTTATCCACTTGTCGTACCGCTTTATCAGCTCTTGCTTTTACATACCCAGTTGCTGCCAACTTTTTGAACCACTGATTACCAGCTTCTTTAAGTTCATCATCACTTCTGTAGCGTTGTCTACTCAAAAAATCGTTGAATTTGTGGAAAAAGTGAAAATTACCTGGGGCAAAGTCCGGACTGTATGGCAGATGAAGAATTTCCCACCGAAACTGCTAAAGCAAGTCTTGTCTCACTCCAACTGCATGCGGACGTGCATTATCGTGAAGGAAAATGATTCCACTGCTTAGAATTCCGTGCCGCTTGTTTTTAATAGAGAAGCGAAGTCGTTGAAGCGTCCGATAGTAGGCCACTGCATTTATGGTCTCACCTCTAGGCATATAGTCGACCAACAGGACACCCTTACGATCCCAAAACACCATAGCCATAATCTTTCTGGTGCTCAAAATTTGTTTTGTTTTTTTCGGTTTCGTTGTGAATTCCGGACGATTCCATTGCATTGATTGACGCTTTGTTTCTGGTGTGAAATGTAATATCACCAGCGACAATGTAATCCAAAATTTTATCACCAATCTTGTAATGTGACAGCGACCAAAAAATATCAGTGCAGTTGCCATTCGTTTTGTGTTCGTCTGACAACATTGGAGGAACCTGCCTGGCACACACTTTGTTATAGCCCGTATCTACACTAAGAATTCCATACAACACAGTTTTTGAAACTTTTGGAAAGAATGAGTGCAATTCACTAATTGTGAAACGTCCAATTTCTTGGATTTTTGTTTCAGTCCTAGCTTAGAGTCCATCAGTTTCCACTTTTTGCGCATTTAAAAAGCGGATAACACCTTACACTTGGCGGAATCATCAATTTTGTCACACATTTTAAAGGCTCAGAGCTAAGCAGTAATCAACCACATTAAAGCTGCCGCCAAACTGAAGCGGATGAGTACCAAGGTCAGTAGTGGGTCGGCGGTGGTGGCGTGTGAAAACAACGTTCTTTACTTTCCGAATGGCACTCATAGAGTGTTTAAGAAAGCGTAGCGTGTTTGAAGAAATACACCAGTAAAGAAGAATGGGAAACGAGAAATATTCAAGAAGGATGGAAAAGCAACAATGAAGAAAACGTCCAAAAGAATGACTGCTCTTATTAAATCAATAAGTTATATTAAAAAATAACCAATCTACGTGTATACCTATTCATTTTAATAGTTATTAATAAAGTAATACAGAAAATCATTTTCTACTTGTTCGGTACACGAAATTTCCTAATAATCTTAATTTAATGGCCATTAACTGTAGCTCCTATGTTTTTTTTTTAGTATGATATTTTTTTACTATCATAATACAGAAATTCTTCTTTATGTAAAGAACAACTTACGGTATGTCCTGTCCTGTACTTAAGAAATATACTACTTTTCAGGAATAGGCTTCCCATTATTCTGTGATGTGGTACTTTCGCAAAAGACTAAATAAACATTGTCAGCCGACTGAACTATTATAGATTTGGACTCGTATAATCCGCATCAGTGGATAGTATTTATTTAGTCAGTTGTCTTCTTTAACCGATGCTGCATAATCAGAGATATTAAATAATCAACACACATGTGGAGTCTGAACAAAATCTCATTAGATCAACCTACGGTTCAGTAACGCAACCTACATCTGGCTATAGCGGCGTAGAATGGTGACATAGTGGCACTATATTTTCTGCTGGTTTTGGTATGTTCTTGTGCCACTATTTACCATTGGGAAAATAATTTTCCCAATATTTTATTCTTTACGACGAGAAATTAAGTAATGCGTATAAAATGCTCTACACGCACTATCTACAGCTTAAGGCTTCAGCAGTTATGACAAGCTAAATACATAGCTAAAAGCCCCATTGGGCCGTTCATCGCATATAAATAGAAGAATCTATGTAGGGTGCGTAAACTTATTTGCCTAATCGTATTACAAGCAAAATTGTGTTTCTGTGCTGGTCTCATGAGATTTTGTTTATTAACCATCTACAGACAGATGTGTGTTTGTACTATATTTCCATGTTTGTTTACGGGGAATCACTTTATATATTATCAACTTGAGATGTCATTGAAAAGCATCCTCATTTAAATAACATTGCTACTATCGAGCAAAATTAAGAATGCAGAAAAACAATTTCTCGCATAGTAAATGACGTTACACATGCATAATGTACTTCTGTAGCGTTTTAATCTTTACCTTGTAAAATCGGTTATTTAAGCAGTCGCTTACTATGGTAAAATTT
This sequence comes from Trypoxylus dichotomus, assembly GCA_023509865.1. Lineage (NCBI taxonomy): Eukaryota > Metazoa > Arthropoda > Insecta > Coleoptera > Scarabaeidae > Trypoxylus > Trypoxylus dichotomus. Next base: position 35,639,546 of record CM042074.1, on the reverse strand, counting down.
GCCACATCCCGATGATATCCAATTAATTCGCAAATTTCGTTGATTTATTCATTTCATTTAACTTCCCATTGATTTCCAACGCATTTCCAGAGATAATGACAGATCCAGCCTGAATTGCGCGTCAATGTTAAAAGGAGGATGGTGGTGGAAGTCCTGTGGTAGAGGATTGAACGGTTTATATCTAAACGACCCGCAAGATTTAACAGCGAGACAGGGTAACATAAAAACGAAGAACCATTTAGGTATAGTTGTCTATATTATATTCCTAATACTTATCTTCGGCCGTAGGTATAGTGTGGTTCCGCTGGAGAGGATGGGATTATACTCTAAAGAAGGCAATGATGATGATCAAACCAAAAGGATTCGTAAACACCACTTAACCGATTCAAACCTAGCCAATTTGTAATCAGCAATATTCATATGTATCTTTCGGTATTTTCATAAAATCACATTTCAATCATTCTTCAGTAAATTATTTATTTTTTCCTGAGATTGTGGATGAAATTAAAATTATAAAAACGCGTCAATTTGGAGGTTACCCGTTATTTTAGAGGTACTTTATTAATAGAAGCAACGCATTTTTATCATTTTGATACGTACATTACATAAACACATCTGGATTTCATGTTTACAAAAGTTTTTAGATGCACGTTTTGTAGTAATCTATTGTATACGTAAAGTATTATTATATAAATGGCTTTAATATGTTATTGTCTTGTAATTACATTTGTAAACATTAAATCGCAACTTGGATCAATACAACAATTTCATCTGCATGAGCCTCAAATTCAGCGTAAACAGCAAGTAAATACAATTTACAGCTGATGTACAAAAAGAATTATGCAAAATTAATGCGATGCAATCGTGCCATTTTTGAAACTTCCAAAATTCGATTGTTTTAACGAATTTCGAAAAATCAATCCTGGAAATCTCACATCATTTTACCCGTCTCCACTGTGAAGTACAAGCTGTTTATATCGAATTTGGGCCACCAGTATGTTTCATAATGAAATCAAGCAACATTTATGTCTAATAACCGCATATTACGCTTTCTACTAACAAAACTAATTAATTTTAATTTCTTTAAGAATATCCACACATTGTTTATACGTTCGTTCATTTTTATTGTATATAGGGGCATGTATCACACATTGAACTAACCCAATTATTAAGAACAATGTTGATTATAAATTGGCGAACATTTGTCAAAATATATTGTTGTAAGTTTTGCATGATCCAATGTGAAAATTTTAAGACTGTGTTTTTGTTTCTTATATGTAGATTTTATCAAATCCGGTTAAGTGTGTTTACACTGCAAACGAAAAGGTAATAGAGAAAACCTTGAGGCTATTGGAATACTACTCATAAGGAGAATACAGTTTATTGTCCAGTTTTTTCGAATATGTTTTTTGTTAGAATGTGGTGTTGAAGGTGTTAGAGAATGAGGGCTTTAGCAGCATGTTCTAATAAGTCTAAAGTAACTATTAGATGTATAGCACATGAGTATGATTGTAAATAATATATTTCCAGAGATGTATAAAGTAATTATATTTTAATATAATAAATAGAGTTTAAGTTAAGACGTGTTTCAATTACTTCTCAAGTAACGATAACAAGTATAAGCATTATCATGGGATCTAATGATCTAAACTCCTTCTTAGCTTGTGATATTTACCTCTTCCTTTTATTATCATGAACTATTGAAATCGGCTTACCTATACATGATTATGTATATGTTCAGGATGCTGAAAGTCTCTAAATTTCTCTACAATGAACTACGATTTTTTAATAATAACACAAAATGTCCAAATAAGAAGTGTTTGGTTAATATTTTACCATGAAGTAGCATATTTTTTTGTCTGTATGTTTCAAATTCAATGCTTTTCGATAAACCATCTTATACTTTTCAAATGTAACTGAATAGATGAATCTTGATTATGAAAAAATTGTAATTCCCTTTAAGATTACGTATATCTCGATCCCTATCCTCCAAGTAGTTAGTATTTCCATTCTAGTTCTAACCCTTTCCATATTAATTTATTGTATAACAACTACATAATTTTAGGACGCAGTAAATATAAAATGAAATTGCTAACTTAATACGTGATCTCAGGATGAATGTACAACTTCCAATTAATGACAACTTCGTCATAGTTAAAAAATAATTGCAAATTATGACATGCATTTCATCTTTCAGTTGATTTCTTTTGTACTATCACGATCATAACTTCCGACTCAAAAAGCATTAAAATAATGAGAACGCGATGATTTTACGTAAATATAAAATAATAGCGTGACCGTTCTCTCGACTCACGTCCCCAAATATACCAATTCTAAATGCAGGTCTTATGTAGATAAAGAAAACAGATACCTATTCAATCACCAAGCACTTGGCACTTTAGCACTTCGGATTGGACATATGAAACTACAGTAGCGCAGCGATATAATGCAAATATTTATAAAACGATCTCCTGAAAGAAGTGTTTTGAAACATTTAAGTAGAGTACTACTTCACCTATGTGGGTCCCGTAACTTACTTTTTATATGTCGTTTGTTCCAGTCAGTCACCCAATCGGCTTCAGGTGCGAAGAGTGACTTGGTTTACCGTGGTATCTATCAGAACTACTAAGATTCTAGATCAGTAAACAATTTGACTATTGGAAATATTTCGGAAAACGTAGTGTAAAAAGAGCACACAAACTTCAGTAAACAACTTTATTGCTTTTCAGAACCTTCGCCCTTAACATTAATGTACTTTCGCATGCTCTTGGACTAATTTTTGAAAATTTCTTTTCTCTGCAATTAGAAATTAATGTTCGAAATCAACCTACAAAAATTGGCCAAAACGCGTTCAACTTTTGATATTCGGGAATATAGGGAAGTATGGTATACTAATAAGCCTTTACGGGACTTTGATTCTCTAAAGCGACAGCATACAAATGTATTGTAAAACTCATATCCTTCACAGCATCGCATAGACAACTTTTGTTGGTTTTCACCCACTTTGAGACTCTCATGTGGTGTATTATTTAGCAGTAGCGATGTTGTAGACAAAATTTGAACGATCTTTGATTTACTAGTGCATTTCTATATAACGCTGAAGACAGCCCTATTCTTGAGCGTTTGTCAAATAATATGGGATCCTAAACTGCAAACTTCCGTACGTTCATATGTTCATGCAAAAACGTGTGCATTTCATTCATGCCAATACCTAACGATATTTCACTTTCAGTGCGGTATGTAGCATGCTGATCTCACTGCCCGCATATCAGCATTAATGACAACAACAAACATGATGGATGACCTTCAGAAGATTTGTAAGAATGATGCATACCCGCAAGTATTTGGCAAATCAATTGTAAACACTGTTCTTGCATGGCGCTTCTTCCCCAAAAGCCACATTTGATAATTTAAAAAGTGATGGCTCGAAAATTTTCATGAGAAAGATATATTTTTACATCAAACTATTTTCTTTTGAATACTGTATAAACCAACCAAATCCGCTTAAGTACTAACTGTACATTGAATTGGAGATTGGGAATCTCAAACCTTACCAGTATGAAAAATTCCGTAATCACCCACAGCACTCCAGAAATAATCTTTAATAATTAATGCAAAACTATATTGCATTAGCGAAAACAAACTAAAGTAAAATGTAAAAGCAACTTTATTAGAACTTTAGTGGAAAAAGAACCTACACATTTTGGAATCTGTATCAGTTTATTTCTGGTATACAACAGAATAAAGTCGTATAAGTGTTAGCAAGTATACTATATATGCGTACAGAGAATTTAAATCAAAATATACAAGCAGTACTACAAATGCTTTATTACAACTTTTGATTACAGAAATAACTTGATGTAAAATATTAAAATTAAGAATAACAGTTTACAATTAATACAGATTCCTACACTTGCAAATTATGTTTATATAAATATTTTAGCAAATTTCAATAATTTATAGGAATATACAGTATTCTAAATTCAGCCTAAAACTACCCCACAGAATAAATATATACCCTATACTTTAAAACGCAGGAAGGAAAGTGAATTATTGTAAAAAAAGAAAATATGTTTTTGGTTTGACATGGAAAATTGCTAAAGAAATAAACTGCTAGGTGACGTTAATTAATTGTTCAATATTTCAGAGTTTAAAATGATATACTCAAAATAGACTACTGTTGCATATTTGTGTAGCTTTCTGAAATATAAGAATATTTAATTTGCTGCCGCCATCTAGTGACGAGTAGTGGCAATATTTAGGATTTGGCATCCGTTGCTGAAAACTGCAAACAGAAACTAACTGTATGGCAAAATAGAAGCAGTTTTCTTTCAAGATTAGTTGGTAAGGTGAAAGACTAAAACTATTTAATATGGAGTAAAATATATTACCGCGTTTTAACGTATCATGCTTAATATCAGTACTTTCCCAAGTTAAGTAACTGAATTAATCTGTGTAAAGTGTTTGTATGTAAAATGCACAATTTCGCTATTCATCCACTGGTAGCGCCACAATTAAAATAACTATTTCAGGCATTTTGCTATTCTTTATCTACCTTCACTACCGGACACGCAAGGAAATCCAATAGCTTTATTAAACCAAATTTTTTGAAAATAAAACTAAATGCCTTTAGTTTAAAATTACTTCTTAAAGTTATAAGAGAAGTTATAACACTAACTATTTAAAATGTAACAATATTTTTATTTTAAACGTTTGTATAAAAGTTGCCGTTAATAATGAAAAAAATACCTTGTACATAAATAATTTTCAATAGTAACTTGTTATAACTGCGGCTGAATCTCATAAATACATTTAATAATGTTCTCTTTAAGGTTATCAGTTGTTTCTGGATTGTTAATATAAACCTTTTGCTTAAAGTAAGTCCAAAATGAAAAATCTAGAGGCATCAAATCTCATTATCTAGCACTAGCTGATTGATGTTTCCTCTCCTAGAAATTTATTATTTCTACAACTGTGTAAGATGCGGCAACGTCGTCCTGAAAACAAATGTTCTGGACGTCCGTATTTTCTAATTCATCAAAAAAATTGTAATCGTGTTTTTATATCGACCTCCAGTAAGAGTAATGGCACTGTAATAATTCTTATTCGAAGAAATACGACCCGATTATCACACTAACCCAAAAACTACACCATATGGTTGCGTTTTGTGTACACAACGATTTTTCCTTTACTTCTCGTAGATTTTCTTCACCCCATATTCGGCAACTTCGTTTGTTAAAAATTTAGAGGAACTATCTATTTTTACTGCATCATCGAATTCACGAAATGACGACGTCATCCAAGGTCTGCGTGCTCTATTTCTTGAGTTATCTAAATCTTATAAGTTTTTAAATGAAAACCTTTGCATTAAATTTTGAGTAAGGTGGTTCTGAAATATGTAATCGCTGAAAACTAGAGCGACTTGATGTTTGTTGATTATCAGTAACACTAACGCGTTCTTCTAAACGACTACCACTTACCGTACCAATTTCCTCAAATTTTGTAATCGTCTCTTCGAATGGTCATATGTTGTGATCTATAATTTTCTTTTTCATATTGTGTGTAGAATTTTCTTGTAATTTCTTCATAATTTTCATCTAATTTAAGATGATTATTAGTAATAAATACGTGTTATTGAAGTACATCTTTCCTGTTATATTAACCATTCTAATTGTCATTTATTATAACAATATGGTATTTTGGTTCAAAAAATTGTAACAGTCTTTGATGAACATTAACGTAGTGTAAATTGTACTTCTTGGTAGTGAATGCTGAGAAATCCATTAGCCTTCATAAAACAGCGACAAGTAGGCAGTATTCAACGAAAATAATGTGTTTTACTATAACTTGTTTACAACTGATGGAGTTCAAAATTCGTCGTATGTGCTCATCCAAAAACTCGTGCTTTTATTACTATCAGTAATATTAATATACATCAAAAATATATCGTAACACCTATTGTAATTAAATTACGAATAACACTTTTATCTAAATATTGTTATGATATATGTGAATGAAGTCATTGTAAGTTTTTTTTGAGAAGGATTAAAACCTAATTATGTTTTTTTTTTATAAATTGCACATTCTTACCAAAGTTTCAGTGTGTTATTAATCTCAAATAAATGCTATTCGATCGGATTAAATAAATATAGTGGCAATAGCATTTCCTTAATTCAACTTTTGCAAATCGAACTCCTTCAACTTAAAATTTCTGTGTTATTTTTCATTGACGCTAACCTTTTCTAAATCAAATTTCGAACAGTAAACAACTTTCCATAAACGAAAAATTCTGTATTCCCGAAATCAATAAAAGATGTGGTGAGAGGTATGAAGACAAAAGAAAGTTGCTCAAAAGTATGGGATATCAATGAACGTTTTCATGAAAGGTGTATATCAAGTTCAGTTCAAATTGGGGGAGTAAGTAGCACTTCAAGAAAGAGCAAAAAAACAGAAACTTAAGAAAAAGATCAAGCATTATCGCAGCGGTTTTGAACAATAAGAGGACAGTAAAGTGACTAGCCTATGTTTTGCCTAGCTATTTACATATCTAAATTAATCTTTCCTTTTCTATCACACATTTTAGTGTTCGCTCGATTAACCTTATTAACTAATCCATTGTCAACGCTCACAGGTTAGAATAGGATAATTCACTATAGGCAGGAGAGCTATGGCAGCGGTTGTCATTACAACATATTTATGTATAGAACTGTAGCACAAAAATCTGAATGTTTATGCCGATATTGCATCTCTTCAATGTATATAACTTTTCTGGATTGTCATAATATACACATGATGTACACTTTTCGGAACATGTTCCGTTAAAGGAACTGTAAATGCTTTTTTGCAGCCATTCTGATAGTCAACTCTCAAATTCATAACCTTTTATACCGAAATACACTCTCCAGCTGGTATTCAAATCGTCCATTTACCTGGTGCTATGAATTGTCCAACATCGCATGGGCAATCTGTGATTTATGTAGTAGGAATTAGCAAACATATTTGCGTAGCAAAGGAAAGATTGAATACCTCTAAGAAGTTACGTACAAATCTATCAAAGTGATAGTAGTTTGAGTCAAATGCCCATCAAAGATCACCACTAGGAAATTATAGTAGTCGCATGTTTGAAGCAAATAGGACAGAATTTTTCTGTTTCCAGTAATTACTATCTTTTAAAGCGTACTATACGTTTCCTATTAGATTCCTATTAGATTTAGGATAGTTTTCTAACTAATTCATTAAGGGTAATTTTTTACATAATGTTTAATACACGCAGCATTGCCATGCATAAATATGTACGGGCTCCTATTTTCATCCAAACTTTTCAATACATAGTATCAGAGAATTTTTTAAAACACTTGTGTATTATTTTTAGCCCATGGTTTCCTTTAAAAGATATATCGGTGCTGTACATTGTGTTACATTGCACATGGTATTTCTTTATATGTCTTCTGACACATCGAAGACTTTTTATCACTGCCTCATTTCTTTGGTTCGATACTAAAAACAACCTAAAAACCAAACGAAGATTTGCAAAAATTACATTTATTTACTATAATACACTTTATATAAATTACTACAATATATATTAAACCCTTTGCGGTAGCCAACTTTTTATTATTTATATTTGTTACTGGACGCCTATATTTTTCATTTAATCCGAACTATTGAACGCATATAACCTCGGATTGTTGTCCTTTTTGTTTTGCTATTGTCGTGAGGAACTTGTTCTAGGATCATTTTCTTTAATTAAATTGAATTGATAGGAAACACCTATTATTTCCCTTAGAGTCTATTCCCCATTACAAGGAAGTATAAACGTTATTTTCTTCTCCACTATTATCTTTTTTATCTTATCCATATCATCAGCGATCAGAAAATCACAAAATACTATTAAACTCTCCACAAATCTAGTAGAAGCAACATGTTTATTTTAATTTTTGAACATAGTAATTGCGTTATTTTCACTGAGATGGAGACAAATTAATAGATTTCTATTTCGCTATCTGCCGTCTAAAAATGGGCCTTGCAATAAAATACTTTCCGAATATATGCATCATCATAAATTGGCTTAACTAAAGTACAGAGTACTAAATAATAATCCATACAAAAGAATTAACTGTACTGTGAATATATTTATTACTGTTTATTATAATCTACAATAGAATTTTTCATATTTATGTTTAATTGCATTTCTTCATAGTTTAGAATGACTAGTATACACATTAGGTGATAACAGTGAAACACTAACTATTTACAGAAAGCTAATTCATTTCCATTAACATGTCAAAATTGCAGGCAATACAATATACATATGTTATACATACGTACAATACATTCGATAGCCAAAGTAATATATCAAAATCAATAACGACATGAATGTGATACCATAAACATCACGACATGAGTGTGATGCCATAAACATTAAATAAATAATGGACCCGTTGTTTTTTGCCATTCGAAAAGTTTCAATAATAAGTTATAATTTACATTTATAACGTCACCTAACAAAAAATTTAGAGACTTTGAGCTTAGTACGCAGAAGAAACTGATTTTTTAGATTAATAAGAACATTCTGTAGTATCCACATATGTCTGTTTTCATATTTACGTATTTTTTATATTCCAATATCGTTCAAATTAATTAACTGTAAATATTCAGGTGTGCCAAATTCATTATTTTTTAATTAACCATTGATAACACTTCAATATAGTCTCTGCAATTTACGGAGGAATGTTGACAACCCGAAAGTTCAGATTTCGATAAAGCTGGAGGCTGAAAAAGTATCTCGCAAAACAGACTTTGTTTTTGACAAAAAGAAATTGTAATATAAATAGGGTCCCCGTCATATATTTTTTGCGAAAATAATTCACCATCATGCAATTATGTTTAAAAAAAAATATATCTGCTATAGTTTTGAAATATTTACAAAAAAATTAAAATCGTGCAAATTTTTGGAGGAGACTGACTGTACCCCAAAATCGGACGAGTTAGTTGTTAAAACATTGTATTGTTCTTATACCATGGCACTCTTTCAATCCTTAGAGATTCATTGGAATATGAATCTTAGAGTTGCCAGTATTCCCTTCATAGTCCAAAAGATGTATGGATTCGCAAAAGATTACATTACATTTGAGATAAACATAAAAATTTACCATAAAAACAACAAAAGGCAAAAGTAATAACAAATTCAGCCAAATCCCAAGATCGCTTTATGAAAAGGTACTTTGTGGTTGGCAACAAAGATCTACAGAAAAACTGCAATATTTTTTAACATACAAACTTCAAAAGAGCGTGCAATAGATAATACAAAAAATTAATTTCCCCTATGGCGAAATCATCCTGATAGCGTTGAACGTAATCTTATGTAGTGTGTGATTGTACTCTCCAATGAAATAGTTTTCAGCAAATTATTCATACTACAAAGAAAAAAATCTCTTTCTAAAACTTTCGTTATAGGTGTAATGAAATTTTATTTATCCATCCACGTAAAATAACGCGTATTAAAATGTTTATGAACATTTGTGTAAGAATAACTTAACATTACTGTGCATTGGTGTTTCAATACAATAAACTTTTATAGTACATACATGGAAAATATATCATTGTCTATTAATTGTTGTCATTTAACACACTGAAGCTGTTGTAAATGTAACCTTTCCAAGATCGTCGCATTCATACAGATATGATCTGTACGGTAGATCAGCCAACTTGACGGATGGCTCTACAATCAAATTAACGATACTGGCATTTCATTAAGGGTTTTATTAAACCGGGGTGACCGTGCGGGCAAATATACACATGGATAAGAACTACCCTAGCTCGAAGGGGATCGCACCTAATGAATATTTGTAGTACAAGGAATGACAGTGTTCCTTTCGGTTGCCTGCGTTTTATTTGATTGGTAATGGTCGGAATTTCATTTTGAAGCGTCGTGACTCACTAAAGAATTTCATATGAAGACTGCACAAAGAAAGAAATTCAATAGCGAACGCCGTTGATGAAAGCGTGAATTGTGCGCATCGACGAATGTAGCAGATGAATAAAACATTGTCGTGTCTACTTTTACGTGTACTTTAATCACTAGTTTAGTACCTGTCTAATAAATTAAATCCAATAAAAATTATAGACGTATTGCTACTATCAATGACCATTGTAGACGTACAACATAGTGGATAAATCGCTGTATCACTTAGTATTCATTGCCAGCTATAACTTTATATCAAATCCTTAAGGGTATATTCATGCTTGAAATAAAAAGTTTAGAAAATACAGGAAATTCCTAGTGAATAAATTAATGTAAAGTAGGAGTATACCGTATATGAAGTCATTTTATGTAACGAGAATAACCGTAAGCAAAACTAAGATTGCATGCTAACAAGCGCATCCATAATATCTGGCCAGGAAAGGTATGTGTGAGTGAGTACTTCAAACCGATTGTACATGAAAATGAATTACAGCAGTGTTAATATAATCAGATATACGGGATTCCTAAGACATATCTATTTTGTTATCGTTGAAGTAGCCTATTGTAATAAAGAAACAATACAAGCGTGTAGTTTAATAATCGACTCATTCAGCGTATAAAAAACAACGCGAACTTATGTACTGATATATGAAAATGTGCAGGTCAATTAGAATTAATCTTGTGCTTTCGAATATGTATTCATGGATATATATATATATATATATACGACTATATAGCGACTTAGTGAAATCATGTTGTCTTCAGTTGAATTCTAATTATCCGATACCCCATACCACATAAACTAATAATTCATTTGGAAGATATTGTTTCTAGAGCAAGTATGTAGGTTCTTATCAACCCATTTACCATATTGTGTGGCGAATAAGTTATTAATTTGTGCTGATTATTCTACTAAGTGGGTTCTTTGCTTTAAACTTTTCGAATATATATATAAATATTTGATCGCTAGCTGAACGAGAGCATCCAGAAGAAGACTAGTGAGATCTCGTGGAAGCAGTACCTTCCAGAACCAACAGCACGCGCAGCCAGACACCCGGGAATATTATTTCACATACGGTGACCGCGAAAGCATCCGTCCCAATATATACGAGGGCGGGTCTCTATGCTGTACCCCAGACCCCCTTAAAGTAAAACTACAGTTGCATTGTATTTCTTATCTTTCGACATAGTCTCCTTCTACACTAGTGCATTTAGTCCGTAGGTGCCCCAACATCTCAACAGCGTCTTCAAAAAATGTTTGTCCGACCTCTACAAACCACCTCTCTACAGCTTGCATCACTTCATATTTACCGAAAAGTTTTGCCCCACGAAAGATTTCTTTTAATTTGGGGAACAGCCTGTAATCACTAAGAGCCAGATCCGGCGAATATGGCGAGTGCTTCACTAATTCAAAGCCTGCTTAGTGCATACCAGCCATAGCAATACCAGATGTATAACTGGGAGCATTGTCCTGATGGAACAGCACACCGTGACTTAACTTTTGCACAATTTATTTCAGAAATCAGCTGTGCGTAGTAGGCCCCTATAATGCTGTGCCCCTTTTGCAAATAGTCAGTCAGGATGATTCCTTAAGCATCCCAGAACACAGATAGCAAAATCTTTCCAGCAGACGGCACGACCTTAAATTTGCATGAAGGAGGAGAACCGTGATGTCTCTGCTCTCTACTTTGTACTTTGGTCTCGGGATTATAGTGGTGCATCCATGACTTCTCCATGGTCATATACCGACTAAGAAAGTTCTTTTTGTTTGCTTGGTATCTTTCTAAATGGCACTTACACACACACGATTTCTTTTTTGATCGATGGTTAACATTCGGAGCACCCATCTTGCACTCATCTTTTTCATTCTAATTTTTTAGTCAGTATGTTGTGCACCGCATGATATGATAAGCCAATATCTTCCACAATGTCCCTGATGCGTACTCGTCGATCTTGCAGTACGATATTGTGTACCTTTTTCGTCTGTTGTTACCGTTAAGGGAGCACCACCATTGGTTTTCGTAGGATGTTCTTCCGCATTTTAAATCTCGACACCAGCGTTTGACTATATCATAAGAAATTGTAGACTCACCAATAGTTGCCATAATCTCATTGAGTTATCAAGAATTTGAGCTGGCATCATGCCCTTTTACTAGAGGTATTTTATTAAGGCTCCACAACACTTTTACACTTTAAAACTTGATATTATGTAGATATGATCTACAAATGTCAATTAACTAAATGTCAGAAACATTAATCAAACAACCAATTAGAACTGGGTGAGGAGTGGGGCATGAGGATTTGCCCACGTATATATGTTATATATATATATACATTATATATATATGTATAATTTATATATCGTCTTTTTACATAAAATAAATACAACTCTTAACATAATCCCTGACTAGCTAAATATTTTTGTAAACTAAATTATAATTACACTTCTAACATTAATACTAGATGTTGGATCATATGAAACTATCACAGGAATTATTAGAAATATATTTAACATAGTTCGATACATACCATTGCTATCATAATTAAACATAAACATATTCAAAACTTCTACGTATCATTTAGTTTTATCACCTTGTAAATACAGGATTGACTGCTGTAGGATACATTAAAAGCTTTGAAAACCAAAGGAAACTGCACCTTTTCCTTTACGTACCGCTCCCATCATGATAGTATTCATTTAACGAACAATTAGAACGTTATGAAGTCACTCGCCAGGTACTACAGTTCGCTGAATTGGAAAATGATCTACATTTCACTACTTCGGTGCATGAAAAAATAGGAGTTCTTGTGTGCGTGTTCAGGATGCGCAAGTCTGTGTCATGTGGCCTAGAAAATAAATCATCATAAACGGTGATTTTCATATTAAGGGGGGTGCTCCGTTACTTTAGGCTTGTACAAATAGGTTTTATTTACGTTTATAATAACCACTTAATGTGAAGTGGTTGGAAACGGATCTACATAAGTACTTCGTAAAATACTGAATATGTTTACATAAACTGTACGGTATATTTGCAAATTGTGTATTTGCTTTAGAGACGTATTTTCGTTTATATATCTTAAAAAACCGTCATAATTGTTTTGAAGCTTCCGCTATCTGATTGCCCAAATCGTTTTATGACATAAATTTAACAATTAACTGATCAAGTAGCTTATATTATTCAACAAACAGCGAAAATTAAACACGAATTAATATAAGTTGTAGCGCTGCTAGAAAGCCTACTAATTAAAACAAAGTTAATCAAAATTCATTATATTTAATTTATTTGGTTCTACAATTTTAACTTCCAGAATATTAAAAATATCCACTCTACACGTATCATGCAACAGAGAAGCTCCCTAAAGTACATCTGTAATAAGCTACAAAGTATGTAATATAAAATGAATGTTGTTTATACAATGTTTGATCACCTAATTGTTCTGAAAGAGCCCGTTTTGGGTGTTTTTTGCCTCAATTTAAAAATCTTATTTGAACGATCATAGGAACTGTCTTTTCATTTAATCCCTATTATAAAGGTAAAATTGAACTTACCCTAAATTTTATTCATGCTCTTGATATATTTTAAGTCTATTGGGTTTTAAAAATTTCCTTAATAACTTGTAGTGTCCTTATCTCGCTGGAAAAAGCAACGTCAACAACTTAAACAAACAATAAATAAAATACAAAAGTTTTACAATATGACTAATGTAACTCTGACATAGCAATACTTTATTAAGAATTGAAAGCTATATACCCTGTCTAGTGGTAGACACTGTTATACTAAGATTTCATCATAACATTCAACTTTTTATTGAAATTATTTAGAAGAACCAATCCAATTATATTTAACTTTGGCAATAACAAGGAAATTGAATTATCAAGATAATAATTAATAATAAATTAAAAAAAGTAACACTTTACCCAAAATAACCTTAAGGGATTAATGAAAGCCTTCGACCCCCTTAGCTAGTTATCAATAGGGTTAGCTAATCTTCGGCGCGCTAGGCCAGAACTCGCCCCACGCACGACTTGTTGGAAAGTTGGATACACAGCAATTTTCGCATCGGTCGCGCATGCGGGCGAGTTCGAACCTGGCTTGCCGAAGATTTGGCCAACCGTAGTTATGAATAACTGCATGTATGGTGTCTATTGGAAAGTCAACTACTGATCTCACCAGTTTTCTTCTCTAGAACAAACTAACCTCCGCACTAACAAGGTTAGGAATATTTTTTCGCTAATGTTACTGAGAAGACCTTGTTTTTGGGAATGGTGCTGGATCCCGCCGAAAGCTCCCGTGCTGATTTTGGAATAGAGTTATGTTCAGTGGTTTTCTATTTCTAAGCCAGTTTATTGAAGCACGTTAACCAAATTTTTTAATGCTTTCTTCTCAAAAATGTAACTTCGAAGCACCATCCTAGTTAACTCCTCATCATATCAACATACTGCCTGGGTAAGAGCCTTTTTCACAAGAACTCAGTCATTTTGTATATTGATCCTTCCATATAAAAGTTTTTTAGACAGTAAAGACTATCATCTTACTTCTGTTGCTTCACTCTTCTTTTTGTTATCATTTAAAAAGCTCTCAGTCTCAGGTAACCTATGATTATATGACGATCACAAAGATTTGAAGTTTCAGTAAATCGATTTATGTTAGGCTAAACAAATATACGGCTGTTACCAAGTGACTGTAAGGTTTTGAATATTTCACTAGGCTGCATTTTCACTTTATAAAGTGCAATAACAACAATTCTATTTTCTTTGTAAAAGTAGTCATGTCCAACTGAATTTCAGGTAAAACTTTTATAACAGTATTCATGGCCAACTGAATTTCAGGTAAAACTTTTGTAACAGTATTCATGGCTAGATACAGTGATAAAAGTAATTTCTGGGCTAACGAAATGTATTTTCTGGGCACAGTTCTTTAATTCGAATCAATGTTTTTCGCGTTCAAGAAAGTATAAATTTCTAATAACGGAAATTATTCTATTCAAGCATTTATTAAGCTTCAAACACATTTATTTTCATTGAATATACATAAATTTTGGCTTTATTGATAATTATCATTTCTTCAGTGCGAAATATATTTTTTCTAAATACCGATATAAATTATGAGTTTTAAAGACAATTCGCAACATGAACATCTTATAAAGGTGATATTGATTATTTGAAAATATTGAAGAATTGTGCAATTTACTGAAAATTATTAAAAAAATAATTTCACTAAATACAATACATGTATTAGATACCCCTCCTCACGTGTGAAGGGTATATTACAATTACATTATTATTTACTAACTGACATCTAACAGCATACCGCATTTTAAATTTCCATCTTTAATGTTGCTGTTTTTTGGTTTGTTGTTTGTTTTTTTATTAAGCACTCTAAGAAACACGGCTTTTGTGGGGAGAAATGAACTTTTCCCATTCATTCAAGCAACCTTAGTTAAAATCAATACGTTTATATTTTATACGAAAACAATAAGTTCATTGAAAGAATTCAAATGATCATTCGCTTTCAATATCAATAAAAGTAAAAGTTAGTGAATATATGCGGTTAATTTGTAACAAATATCTATTCTCTCCTTCGAACAGCATTTGATGTATTTTTATTTCAATGCAAGGAATAGCTTCTTACGAAACTAAACATGAGAAAACAGGTATACTGGTTATTAACTTAAAGACTAGAAGTATTTACCGTAAAACATATTTTAATTTTTGTTCAGTAGCCAATAAATCAAAAGTTTTCAGGCATTCCTATCTACGTATACGCAGGCGCATTGTTATCTAACAGGTGGTGCTATGAGCAAGTCGAAGTTTGCACAACATACTATTTCCATTTGATAAATATGTTCTAAAATTTGTCTCAAAAGTGTTAATTTCTTCGGGCGGCATTTAAAAGATTATTAAATGAATTATTATTATGGTTTATTTCAATAATATTATTGCAATCAATTCTACGTAACCGATTTATACATTCGAATTGCAAGCACAATCAAGTAGGGACGTTAGTTATCAGTTATTAGTTGAATTATTGGAATTAGTTGAATCCGTAAATCTTGTCCCTCGGTGTACAGTATTGATAAAATCGACCGTACACTGCAAAATTTTTATTAAAGTTTTAGTTAAAGATTTTCTATAAAGTTTAAACAATTTACATATATATATAGCGTTTGCAAAGGTTATTAGATATATTAGTACAGAATTGGAACGCATAATCGCCCACGTGAACTGATAAAATCATTTTGGAATATAATTAAGAACCTAGCTAATGCACGTATTTATAAAAAATATGATTTCTTATCAAATAAAGATATTTAAAATTTTAAATGTGTTTCATTTATGTATAATAGTCTTATTTAATATTTAGTTAAGCCAATATTGTTTTTAATAATAACCTTAGTTCTATTCGGGAATTCACCAAACTTTTACAAACATTCTAATGAAATGTCTTTTGCACCACTTATAGTAACTGCTGCTTTGTTTTTGCTTATCTTTGGCAACTACATTCGAAAATATATACCAGTACTTCTCGATAGTGTTTAAATGGGGTCTATTTTGAGGCCAGGAGAAGGGTACAATGGTTCAATTGCTAATTGGAAAATAACAATTGTACTTGCAATTTTAGGTTGGTGGCATGGTATAGAATCGCCCTGGAAAATGCAATTGCCGGAAATTCCTAAATTAATTTTCTATCATCTGGATTAAATAATCATTAAGGATTTCTTGTAGTCCCGAGCTTTCACAAATTTGTCCACAATTGCAAGATTACCTGGAGAGCCACAACTTCACAGTTCATTTAAAACAATCATTCAAAAGTTCTTCTCCTTTACGACAACAAACAATCTAGATATTGTCTAACCCATATAAATTAATCGACAATCCAACTTTGATGGCCACGAATCCATTGACGATTTGCGCGCTTCAATTTTTAGCCAACAGGGGTTTCTTACGTGACCGCTGTGCATGCAATTTCATTGAACTTAAATGGTTCTTCACAGTTGAAGCGTTTACAGTTACTTCCGTTGCTGCATTTAACACGTTTTCTTACAATGCGGATCGACAAGTCCTCTCTTTTTAAAGCACCGTTTGTTACCATTAAATGATTTAAAGATCCGAATCTGGTTTACCTCATTAACACTTAGATATTGTTACTGTATTTGGGTGAGAGAATTTGGTTATACCTGAACCCTGATAACGACCGTTTTATGAATTTCTTAAAAACGTTGTAGTTCTCTCTGCCAATACTGTAGATTGAAGGAAACTCAAAGATATTATTGATATTGGGATATACGAAGACTTGTATTACTATTTACATAGTGAAAGCGCATCTTTCACATAAATTAAGATACGTCACCTCTCCTTTTTAATATTCTTCTTATTGAAACATTTATATCACGAATAAATTATCTTGCAAGGTTTTTGAAAACATCCAGGTGTTTTATATTAGAGAATACTAAAATTTGTATTTTCTCTGCACTCTCGTATTTTCTATGAATTCCATCAACATTAAAACACTAGTATTTTGTCGATTTATAATTTTACAATGAAGATAGCAAGTGCGCACCTTACTTAAATCAGCCTTTACATTACACCGCCTAACAAAAATTTTTGTCATGGTACATGTAAAATGCAAACTGACTTAGGGTATTTCTGATATGTTGGTTCCAAAAATAACCGGCATTTTCTCCTAGCAGCTCTAGTGTTTGAGATATACCACGGTACGTATGAGTAATAAATTCCACCGTTATAGAATAAATACTTTTTAACTTTCAACACGCTCGGATGTAACATGAACATCAAAATTCATTACCTCCACAGTCAATTAGAACGTTTTACAAAAAGCTTAGGTGATGTTGGTGAGGAACAGAGTGAAGGATTTCAAAACGATATGAGCATTATGGAGGAAGGGCACCAGGGAAGAGAAGATACCCATACGATGGCCGATTACTCCTGGAATCTTCAGCGAGACTGTTCCGGTAAACCTAACGCAAGGAAATCTTATAAAAGGAAATTTTTAGCTAATGATTGAAAGTTGTATATGCATATTTTTCTGCTAAATAATGTTTCTGTGTTTCAGTTAACAGTTATCAAATAATAATATTTAAAAAGTTGCGTACGTAAAACATTATATCTAATTTTGGCGAATTTTTCTTAAATAAGGCAGAAAGAGTGAATTTCCAAAACTAAATCTTATACAAGAAATCTGACGGCATTTTTGGATTAGGCACCCCACTTGCTTAATCACGCTTAAAAAATCCGAAGCACCAAAATTTGTGTTGGTCAGTGATATTTTTACATTTCTATAAAAAAAATATCAAATTACTAAAATGAGGTCATCTAACCTAAGTACCCATGATATTCTTATAAAAAGTGTATCCATTGAAGCTCAAAAATTTTAGTATTTGCTTTACATAGATTGCCTAATGAGCCCCTACGTACTTCTTGCACGATTTAAAGGAGTGACGTATGAATGAACGTAGGGGACGTACAGCATTCACTGCCCAAATTTGAATCCCTTTAATTTCATCTTTTGGGACTGTATGAAATCTGTAGTTTAATATGATAGAGGTGATATTGTAAATAAGAATAATCTTTCGCAACATATTCTTTCAGCAGCAGCACATATTCGAGAAGAGGTAAGGAATGTATATGAAAACATGTATATGAAAATTTGATACGTTGGATGGGTTCAAGAAGGACACCTCGAATATGTTACGCGAACGTTTCGCCTGTTTTGTCATATACAGTCGTTTTCTTTTTGAAGTAACAAATGTGCCGTAAAGAAAAATGAACAAAATTATATCAGCAATTTCATCCAGTAAAGAATATTTGCTAATTACTCCTAAGTATGTATAAGAACCTTGTCTATTGATACATATTGAATTAACACGGATTATCTTTAATACACCTTGTATATTGCTAGAATTCATTACCTAAAATTTTATTAAACGAGTAAATGTTACACGCACCTCCTATCTGAATAGAAAGTCGTATGTTTTATGCCAAAAAAGTAGAAATGATTTCTTATAAACTAAAATTTGGTAGACGTGACAAAGTTTAGAGAACGTAAAAAATCATTGAGCGAATCATTAAAGTGAAGTGTTACAATGAAAGTTTCACACGATCCGTTTGTTTATGCACTTCTGCGCAAAGCTATTTGCCAATTTCTAATTGCTATATCAACCGAAACGACAATAGAATTGTGGGTGGTTATATGAGCGGTGTATTCGTACGGTAACGGTGAAAGTTCCGTTCCATATAATTTACGCGAAACGCAACGCGATCATCGTGACACCAGACCCAATGAAGCAATTCTCTGTGGCATTTATTTAATATCGTTAACAGCTTAGTTTGAACTAAATCCAGATGTACTAATTTAATTACAAAAATACGTATAATATGCCAAGTAAATTTAGTTATTTGTTAACATATACTAATACACTAAAGTTAACAACGGTTTATTATTATTTGCTTGGATAATATTAACAAATTGCAAGTTGAAATATATTTACAAAAGATCTGTATGTATACTGCTGGGTTGTACAGTTGGATTCTATTTAAGCTGTTTATAAATGGAAAGTAGCTGTTTAAAATCAACTAACTCTTAAAGTCAGCTTAATATAAAATCGATACATTCGTAATCTACTGGAACAACAGACAAAAGTGGTCTGTATTAAACGCTCAAAAAAAATTTGGAATTATTGCTAAAAAATGGTGAAGATTACTTTTGAACATCGTAAGACATTTTGCAAAAAAAAAAAATCACACTGAAAGGTCGTATTTTTTGGAAAAGTAATAAATTGCTTTTAGTAGAATT
The DNA here is from genome assembly GCA_023509865.1 of Trypoxylus dichotomus. Lineage (NCBI taxonomy): Eukaryota > Metazoa > Arthropoda > Insecta > Coleoptera > Scarabaeidae > Trypoxylus > Trypoxylus dichotomus. Next base: position 35,619,767 of record CM042074.1, on the reverse strand, counting down.
AGTTTAGCAGAATAAATACGAGGGCGAATCAAATATGAACCGGACTTTGGTTTTAAAACATTTAATGCCCTAGTAAAAAAAATTCAACACACCTTTCTTTTTCTATAAAATCTCCTCTTCTGTTTACATCTTTTCCCCACCTCATTGAAAGTTTTTTAATTTTGATATTAAAGAATGAAGGTGGTCGCATCTGTAACCAATTGCGCATGAACATTTCCACACCTTCGCCGTTGTCAAAATGGTGACTTCCCAGTTCTTCTTTGAGTAGCCCAAACAAGTGGTAGTCACACGTGACAGATCGGGACTGTAGGATGGGTGTTCCAGTGTTTCCCAATGTATTTTTGATGAACTTATTTTGCGTCAATGAAACTGTGTGTGGCCGAGCATGGACCAGAATCGCACTTCGAATAGGCATATCCCGCCTTTTTCGTCGATAAGGTAGTTTTACTTCATCAAAGAGTTGGCAGTAGACGCAGCATTAACTGTACGCCGTTCGTGGAGAAAATCAGTAAGCAGCATGCCTTTAAAATCGCTCGAATATTCGCCTCACTGATGCTCATCCGCGATCAGCGTGCAAGGCTCTCGTTTTCCACTGACTCTCGGCCATCGGAAAATTTATTGTGCCAGTCGAAGATTTGGGTTCTTGGAAGTATTGTTTTCAGCGTACTGTGCAGTTAATCGACGCAAAATTTCGACAGGTTTTACGCTCTCTTGCACCAACAATTTCATAATAATACGTTGGTCAACAGGCGTGTGCACCTCTTACTACACATGATGCTACTAACAGCACATCTGTGCTGGCGAACCGAACCGGTTTGCTCCCCTTCACCTTACACCCCTCTCCCCCTCGACACAAATCAAAACGTATTCACTTCACCTAGAGGGCATTAAAAAGAAAAGTTCGATTCATATTTGATTCGCCCTCGTATTAAATGCTCAAAAATATTTGGAATTATTACTAAGAGATGGTGAAGATTGTAATACTTTTGAACATCGTAAGACATTTTGCAAAAAAAAACTAATCACATAAAAGTTGTTTCTTTTGTAAAGTACCAACATCAAAGTTATACATTGCCTTTAGTAGAGAAGGTCTGGCAGAATAAGTATAACAGGATGGTCCCTGAAAGAAACTGGTGAAACTGTTTATGTACGAAGAAAGTTCTAAGAACACAACTGAAGTTTCTAATGGTTTCTGAACTAATCAGTAAAATGGGTGCTAGAGGAGCCATTTTTTGAAGCTATTTTTCTAAATAACTTTAAAATTGAAGAAAAAAGTAACAATTCTAAGAATATGACGTGCTCTAATGTAAGATTTATTATCTACAACAGCGTTAAAGGCAGGATTATATTTCCAAGAAAATAAACACGGAATTTATACTTAATTTGCAAATTGAACGCGATTTTTATGAGATAGTTGCTTACTTTCCAACAATAGCTTACCAGGCAGCAATGTTGCGATTTCAAATATCAGTGTACTGTCGACGCAGTAACAGCGCGGTGTGTATTGAGAGTTTATAGCCAGAATATTTTGTATTTGATACCTGTATTTCTGATGTTTCAACTTAAAATACTGAAAGAATGCCAAAAATTCGAGAATTAACAGAAGTAGAATGCGGTCAAATACTTAAGTCACAAGGTAAGACTTTATCCGCTATAAAGAGAGTAAAGAAATATTCGCGTGGGCGATTAGCACCACACTGCAACGATATGAAAGTAGTGGATCGTTGACAAATCAACTAAAAAGCGCTATACGAGATGGAACAAAAAACATCAAGAGATCTATTGAATAAACTACTAGGGCGACATAGAGTTCCTGTTTTTTGCACATACAATAAAAAGACGTCTAATAGCTCGGTTGACTGCAGTGCACAAGACACAACGCCTTCAATTGGCAAAAATATAAAAAATGTACCGTTGAAATCTCCGGTAATCTGCCATGGTCGGACGAAAGTAACAGAGAGGTAGGTAAGTACGACCACTTAGACTACCAGTAGATGTGGATAATCCAAATTACTACCTGTACTATTTAAAAACAAAGAAGGTCATTGTACGTAAATTTTGATTGATACCATTTACAGCTTTTCAAGCACCCTGGGGTATAGTACGTTCGACAGCGGCGTGGAGGCTGTATATCTTGATACCTCTGAATTAACAAAAAGTTCCTGATTTCCTATATTTCATATTGTTTAAAGTTGAAGTCCCGTAAGAAAGATATTGCCTTTTAACAAACTCTTCTGCAGCCTTTTAGTTATGTTTTAAAAACAGTTATACAGAAGATTATATACAAAACCTGCATTAAAATTTTCAGTGTAATTCAAATAGGCAAATAGGTGTTAGCTTTCGATAAAGTCGGAAATAACAAACTCGTCAAAACCATTTGACTGATTGTGAGTTGCATTCACTAGCACACAGCAAAATGTTGTAAAATCAATATCAATATATGCAACTATTGTTTCAACATATAGTATGATAATATTTCTGAAATTACAAAAACTGTAAATTTTTCTTTTTTGGTGTAACGTAAACATACACGTTTTTAGAAATTTGTAATGAAAGCATCTACTTCCCTAAACTAAATTTAACAACCGAATTTCTTTAAATTGCACTACGTCTGCTTGTGTGTGGTTCTAAGAAATTTGTTAAAATCTCAGTTGCATAGTCTTCACGTGGTAATTTAGTTATATTGTATTTTATAACACATTTGAAATAGATTAAATGTTTCAAAAATTGCGATTCATTCGACAATTTGAAAGTTGCCAGAAAAATACAGATCTTTCAAGGTAGTCTTAAACGCATACCTAGATAAGACACAATGAATCCAATTGTAGTGAGATTTATTACCAGTTTTTTAAAGTTTATAATAAAAACTGAATTATTACCAGACATATCGTGTATATTTTTCTGATCGAATCCCATTTTATAAAAACGTTAACAGAATTTCTTTTTTATTTTTATATTATGTGATTTGCGAATTCTAAGAAAATTCAGAGTGTATTCTAAATCAGTATCTAACTAACGGTTTCATCCTTCCAATTTAGATATATTATTGATAAAGCGGACTTCCAACGCAGAATCAGCTGAATTCAAATCACAAATTGAATTAAAACAGATATGCATATTAAGCCCATTGTTATTCTCTATATTAATAGATGATGCTATTAAAAAGCGAAGCAAAGAGGAAAAGTTGGAAACTGGAAAATTAATGTAATTAGCGTACATGAACTAATGTTTGCAGATAATATGGTGTTGATAGCAGACTCAGAAAAAACATTACAGCAAAACTTGAAGATATACCAAGAAGAACTAACAGAGATAAACACGATGAAAACAAACGCAATGATAATAGCGGCAGAAGAAAAAAAAAACATAACACAAAAATCGAAGGAACAGCCTTACAACAAGTTAAAAGTTACAATTACTTAGGAGCAACCATTGAAGACAACGGGAGAATAGAGAAAGAAATAAATTAGAGAATAGGGAAATCCTTAAAAATATATAATACATTAAGAAATACATTTCTAGACAAAAAAGAACTACCAAAATAAATAAAGACAGAGGTGTGTAAAAGAGTGGTCGGACCAACACTAACATATTACAGTGAGTCATAGTTATCCAAGAATAAAATTAAAAGCAGAGTTACAGCCATAGAAATGAGATTCCTAAGAAGAATAGAAGGAGTAACAAGGAAAGACAGGATCAGAAACACGACGATCACTAATAGTCTAAATATCAAGCCAATAGAAATAATCATGGAGGAGAGACAACTGGAATGCCTTGGACATATACACAGAATGGAAGAAGATCGATTAACAAAGAGAATTTTTAAAGCTAAAAGAGAGGGCAAGAACAGAATAGGTAGACCCCGAAACAGCTAGAAAGAACAAATGTATAGAAAAAAGGGGTATGGAATGGATTGAAGCCAAACAACTGGCTCAGAACAGGAAACTGTGGAAGACAAAAATAATAGAACGGTAGTCCGACACCGGTAAGGTACAAAGGACGTAGGATAAAAAAAATATTTGTAAAAATAGGTTTACGACATTCCACCTCGCTAACTGTTTTGTTGCTTCTTATTAGCGTGCAAATAATTGAAAGTAACAAGGTACACCTCCATCGGGTTCTTATGTCCTATGAATGTTCGTACAAACTGTTATTGTACTTTAGATATTTAAACTATGGTTATTATTGTATAGATGTTCAATCTCTTATCTTCATACTAAATATTTAATATAATTTATTCATGCGGTGTGAATATACACATTTAGTATTATATGCGATTAACAATGCAGCATTAAGACAATTAAAACTTAGTAAACGTTGTTTGTTCACAGGGAGTAGAAATAATTAGTTCTGGTGCAATAACATTGTCCAAGTTTTAAGTTTTAAAAAATAAGACATGCAATTTACGAAATAGAATCATCAGCCCTAATGCTGTTTTGATTTCCACCAACATTGCAGAAAAAACAGCATTGTATCAGATTATTGCAATGAAAAATGCATGTAAATAAATTTAAATTCAATTTATAAAATCGTCTTCAAAGTTTTAGTAAAACAAGTAGCTAGTTTACTTAGACAGTTGTTATTTTGGGAATGTAAATGCGATATAATAATTCCTCTGTGCTTTTCCTTCACAATACATTACTTTGCCGATTTTCTTCAAGCGCCACTTGGTAATGCCTAGTCGACTAGAGTCTTATCTTTTAATCTGCTGACTTTGTAGGTAAAGCTGTAATTCTACTCCAGCAAGCCTTAAGATCCTCTTGAACGCTACAGCATTGTCTGCTAATCTTCTGTGTAATGATGTACAAGAAGTTTTGCTATAGGCACAACAATAATTAAAGATCGTAAAAGTGACAACATGTTTAGCAAGTTATAGTAAGACATATAGCTTCTCAACATGTGCATGTAAATTCGCTATTTAGTTCTACTAAGAAACTTTGAAGTAAGCAATAATTAGATTAAAAGAAGTACTACGTGCTCCCAGAAATATGTCAACGTATGCGTATGTGCGTTCCTTGTAATAAGAGAAATAACAACAGCAGCATCAAATGTTAATGTGGATAGATGGAAGTCGCAAGCAGCTGCACGCGGTAATCACAGCCCGGATGACGGTCTATTGCACCGATTGACCGTTTCCTGCAATATCAACACTATCGTTACATACCGTCTCCACTCTCTCTAATCGCCTGCGTAAGCAACGCCTGTTATTTTTATTTTTTATTGCGCCACACTTATCGGCGAGACCAAATTACACATTTCTAAAAACTGTAGCTAGTCGCAACCTGTTGTTATTTCGCAATTGAGAACTTGTGGAATCTACGTAACAGATGTAGCAATCCGAGCAAGATACAAATTGTTTTACTTACAGAAAATCGTGTAGACATACATAAAAATTGAACAAAACATAATAAATGCTTGCGCAGCTAAAAATACTAACAACCTACGTTGAGGGCATCATACGATATAATACTGCATTGCAATAAAGTTACAATTAATTAGGTGATTATAGCGTGTTCAAGGAGAGAACAGACTAGTAGGTAACAATATTCCCAATAATTAAGAACATGCAGAGTACATAATCCCAAAATATTATTAAAAAAAAATAAATCTCGGTAATTGTATATTCTATATTGAATTAGAAACGTAAGGAACTTCAAAGGAGTTCATCCTTTTTTCCATAAAAGAGTTTATATAGGCGAGAGCTGGTATGTTGGCAGCAGCACCAGCATTATCAGCAACTCGTTGCTAGCTTGTGGAAATCGTCATAACGTCTTTAGCAGTGCCTGTTCTATTGATGGTCCTGATGAAGCGAACAGTTCCGAACCGAATATCAAAGTGGTTCCTTCATCTCTGGAATTAAGTCAAAGTCACATGGGCTTAAATCCGTTGAAAGTAAAGGATGGAAGACCACTACTCAGCTCTAGCGATTATACAAATCAAGTATAGAACGTGCAATGTGTGCCTTAGCTTTAACTCATCTCGCCACTGTTCGGTATGACTACGCTGTTTCTCCACACTTTTCAGTAAGACGTTCATGGCATTGCTAAGCTGTACGACCACGAGCACTTTCAGCTTTCAACCAACTTCGTTGTTCCTCTTTTCTGAATATTACAAAAATACAGAACACAACAGTTTAGATCGGTACCATTAAAAGACTATTTTTCTCGCCATATCGAATGCGATTCGGAAGAAAGAGAGAGCATTTATTGTATGATGGGATAGACTAATACATATTAGTAGTGAGAATAATTCATTTCATCTTGATTCGCACCCATGGCAGTGTTGTCACTATTAAAGTTCCTACCCTCGTATATATAAAGAGGAGCGTGTTAATATAATGCGACACACAGTAATAGAAATAAGCAATAGTATAAAAGAAAGTCTGTTATCATCAATTTTTAATCAAAATTGGTCCAATTAAGTGTTTTGTTGTATTAATTAACCTATATAACTTGTATTATAAGCGCTTCTTATAAAATTGTGTTGTAACATGAAAAATAGAAAGCATTTTATCAATATTGCTGCGATCTGATGGCATAACGTTTAAAATTTGTTATCGTGCATGTCAGATCATACTTAAAATGCCGAAACGGTAAGAAATATCAATTGACAAACGTTCGGCCATTCTAGCATTACCAGGTGTACAAGTATGAAATGCGGTTTTTTTTTAAACATGTTAAATTCGGAAGAATGATAAAAAGTGCTTTATTCAAAGGATGCTCCATCGCTTGCCACATTTTTTCCCATTTTTCGAGCAATTTGTAAATACCATGCCAGTAAAAATCTTCCTCTTCTGCAGTGGACCATTCATCGAGTCATTTTTTCCATATTTTTGTACGAACCAAAGCGTTGCTCAGCAAGTGCGTGAGATGTAAACAAGTGGTAGTCGGAAGGAGCCAAGTCTGGTGAGTAAGCCGTATGGGGTACAACTTTCCAGCTGAGTGCTTTCAACGTGTCGCGAACTGTTTTTGTCGTATGTGATGGATCATTATCATGAAGAAAAATGTCTTTGCGTTGCCTCTTTCGGCATTCTGGCCCTTTTTCGAGCACCGAAGATTCGAATTGGTCAATTGTTGTTGGCAACATTTGGTATTAACCGTTTTCCTGGGTTTTAACAGCTCATAATAGACCGCGTCCTCTGGTGCCACCAAACACAGTCTTTCTACCAAAAGCGATTCAGTTTTGCGGTCGATGTAGATGGTGCGCCTGGGTCTACCCATGATTTCCTAGGCTTGGAATATTCAAAATAAATTCACTGTTCATCCCCTGTAACTATACGATGCCAAAACGATTTCGTTTTGTACCTAGCTTGCAAAATGTCACATGTTTTGAGTTTTTCAATTTGCCTGTCATTCAACTCATGTGGTATCCATCTACCGGTTTTCTAAATCTTTTTTATCTCTCGTAGTCGTTTGGAAACAGCTTGTTTGCTACCGCCCAATTGCTTGGCGAGTTGATCTTGTGTTTGCAAATCATCTGCCTCCATCAATTTCTCATCTTCGTATTTTTTTTTGGGTTTTCCACATTTCTTGTCTGCAGCATCGAAGTCATCGTAAGCTTGTCGAAGTAATTGGTATGATTCACCGGAGGTTTTCTTCAAATGAAAACAAAAAATTAATGCTGTCTGCGAATGCTCTTTGTTATGTATAAATTTTGACATATTGAACACAACAGCACAACACTATCCACACAGCTTTCCAATTTATCACTTATGCGCGTCTGTCACTTGTTGATAGTAGAACAAAATGGTGCAGTGTCAAATCTTTATACCACAAACTGTATTGGTGCGTCATTTATTGTCTCAAATCCATATTTCATACTTGTACATCTTGTATGTGGTGAAGCACATTTAATAACACAAATCGCTAAAAAAGTAAAGATATAAAAAAACTGGGCATTTATGATTTTTAGGAGAAGTAGGTGACAGGTTTACTTTGCAATAGAAAAGGGTGAGGACGAAAGAGAGCAACAACAGTACCGAGGATTAGTTGTTATAGTATTTTCAAAACGAAATATGTTTTTTACTACTCCAGAGACCACAACTCAATATTTCGAGAACACCAACATCTCACACAACAGTTAAGTAGAGATTTCTCGTAGTGGGCCTAAGGGAAAAATAGCTGTGAAAAATCTATTACTGAAACAACAAAATAAGAAAAAGAGACTGAAATGTCCTATTCAACGTAAGGATGGGAGTCTTGCTAGGCTCGTATTTGATGGAAAGTTTTTATTCTCTATACGAGGGCTATTGACCTAAATGTATAAAAGTTTAGATATTACGTATAAATAAAGTTATGATTGAACGCAATATAATTAAATGTGTAAAGTAACTTCTGTTAGTTTTAAGTGATAATTCAAAGTTCCTTGGTATTCCCAACGTTAAACTTAAGTTAATTACGTTGCAAAAATTTAATTAAAGATTTTCACGGTTTTCCGTTCCGCTAATATAATGTCTTACATAAGAAATCATTTAAATTATTGATATATACTTTATGAAGAACTGGAGTTTTAAGACGTTCTTTTTATTTGTTATTCAGACATGATTGAGGTTGAACATAAAAATCATGATGATAAAGGTAAATGATAAATGAAACTCGATGTTTTTTGATTACAGTAATGTATGCATAAGATAGATAGTACAGTATTACCTGATATACGTAAACGTGTTCACTGTTAGTTAAGAATAGAAAACAAACCAATAATATTGTCATAGCTGCAATGGTTATATAAAGTCTAGAAGTAACTCACTATCTTTAGGCGTTCGTGACTGGCGCGTTGGTGTGCTAATAGTTCAATACCAGTGCCTAATTTATTTCTTAAAATGTGATATCGTGCGTAGCATATGTAGTGCCTTACTTCACAATCCAAGCGTTAATTGGCAAGATCTATAGACATACAGGAGAAAGTATTTATTAGAAGCAAGTTATAAACAAGAAGAAGCATTTAATCTCCGCTTACAGGCATACATTCTTTTTCAAGGCCAACAATTCATTACTAAGGAAAGCACAATCTATTTTGGTAGCCATTGATGACGTAAAATTTCACTGATTAAATGGATTTATATCCAAATGCGCTATATACACTCACGTATATCCAATTTGCTAATAATTGTTTTTTATAAACCCTTAAAAGAATATTCGCACGTTTTCGCTCACATTCGAGCCATATTTCTAACTAATCCTGTATTACAATAATGTCAAGACCAAAAATATAGTAGCCAGACAAATTAAGTGTTATTTACTAGTTGAAGACAGTCAACCCACATGTAAGCAACGTCCATCATCGCAAAACTGATAGAAATTTTTTGAAATTATGGAATATTAATGTGTAGAAATTAATGCCTTCAATGCTGTTTTTTCTTTTCGTAAAATGTCGTATTTCAAAATCGAATATAGTTAAATTCTTCCATTTAAGCTACTTATATTGTCCTGAAGGTTACCAAGGTTCTATCTTCTTCTGGTATATATAAACTCCGAAAAATAAATCAGACAGTTTTGTTAATATATTACGCTAGGCAGGATACTTCTTGAGGGAACAACCTCAACACCGCTAACTTCTAAAGCAGAACATTTTTTGAAAAGCACGTTAGTACAAGCATGTCAGTAATTTTCAAAGATAGTCAATAATTTATTATATATACAATTTATTAATACATATCGTCTTCGCTTCTAGCTTTATTCCAATCGTATCTTTTTGATAGAAAACAGTTTGTGACATGTATGGTGTTTGAATCTGATTACTTCACGCCCATCTCTGGAGTTCTTCAAGGAAGTAACTTGGTCAACTTTTATTCCACCTGTGGTGTATTAACAACAAGCTAACCGTTAATGTGATCAAATGTAAAATTGTCGCCTATTCCCGTAAGACATTTGCCATTGTCTGCACTTATTATTTAGCTGGATCTCCTTTACTTAGAGACTGACGGACTTAAGTGTCATCTTCGACCCTAAACTCACATTTACAGAGTATATATCTAGAATTTGCGTGTGTTGGGTTTCCAACGTAATTAAATACCGGAGATATAGAGATGTTGAGTTCAACTCCCCTCGGAGACCGATTTCTTCGAAAATTTAATTACGTTGGAAATTGCAGGAAAATTGTAATTTTATCATTACTAATGCCAACGGTGATTTAGTATTGATTTTCATATTAATATTAGTATTAATATGGATGTTAGTTTAAGGTTCAAAGAAGGTGTTTAAAATTCCTATACTTTAAATTCTTATACTTAAAATTTAATACTTACCCGATACAAGGATTTAATCACAATACTCTACTGGAAATGTTTAATATTTACTCATTCCTTAGAACTGCGTAGAAAACAAGTCGAGTGCAAATTCTCATTTAATTAACTTAACAATGGACTTGATGACTTAATTTTATGGTTCCTCGTCTGGGATGCAGGCAAAGAAATGTATTTTATTGTCAGGCTCCTTGAACTAACATTGCCATCAGGTCCCCAATATATGGAATGTACAATGGCTTCAGCTCTATGGATTCTGATGAGTTGAACATACACATCTGCTGTTTGTCATCTCTTTTGGCATTATGTAAACCGCATGTACATTATACTTAGCAGAAATTCTTTTTTCAGTGTTCTTAGCACATTTCTTTTTCAACAACTAGTTACATTTCTTTTTCATTTACAGTATAGCATTTTTTTGGAGGTGGATAGTTGTGCATGTTGTAATTTAATTACAAGTATATCCTGATTTGATCAGCCCATTTTTTGTTCTTTTTTTTCATTGGTTAGTTTTGTATTGACTCCTAGGTTACTAGTTTTACATGTACACATTTATTTTTGTATTATATTTGCCTTGTAATCGGATAATTGTAAAGTAGTTTTAATTCCTGTAATATGTTCATTGGAGGCTTTGATTGACTACAACCCCTTTAAAGATAATACCTAATACCTAAAGATAATAATAATACTAGCATAATTATAATGTTTCTTTTAAGTTTAGTGCTTACTTAAATTGCATTCCTTTTTTGAATTCGTAATCAGATAATAGACATAAGGCCACCGGCTAAGAGGAAATTGTTGTTGTAAGTAAAATAAAGGAATCTACATAATGAAATTTCCATTCTGCTTGGTATTGCTATTATTTTAGATAGATTTATATATGTATCTGACTTATTATAATTAATTTAATATTAAAATAAAGAATGTAGTCTGAATTCTTTTCTATTATCTAACTTGGATTTACTTCTCCAGATTGGGTAAACAGTTTCTCTCTTTGAGAAAATTTAATGTGTGCTTGCCCTTAGGAAAATTGGAACTGATTTAATTGTTATCTAACGAAACATTTGTAATATTCGAATTCATCCAGCCAAATTGAAAGCAATAATTACAAACCACTAACTGTAAATAAATAAAATAGTAATCCAGAGTTTTTAACTGTAATTCAGGTTTCCTTAAATTGATTAAATTAATTATAATAAAAACAGCTGAAGTCCGAAAGTTATAAACTAGAAACAGGTACATCGTTTATGGAAGAATATAATTTTTCATTCGTACGGTTTCGTCATCTCTTTACCGATCTTCGATGCATATCAGACACGATTAAATTATGCACATGGACGTATAATACATATTAGAACATATTGCTAATATGGAATATGTTCGGGGCAACTATGTAGTACATTACGCTACGTATTGCGCTAAAATCAAATATCGCGGATGGCATAGAGAGCAGATGGCCTAAGTACTGTGCTCTAATGGGTAAAACAAAGGCAAGTCTGGGCTTTTGTCGAGGTGACAGTTGGTCGCTAAAACGCACCGGCGAGGCCATATGCGTTGTTGTCTAACAAATATGTGTGTTTGTATGTAGATTCCGCTCGTGGAAAATTTAATATAATGAACGACAGAAGGTGAATTTTATCGAAAAATATACATACGTACGTATTGTATGTACCACGTACGATCGGAGAATTGAACAAATTGGCACATGTTCGGTATATTGGAACCGCCAAAGCGCAAGTTGGTGACGAATTACCTCAGCTTTAATGCGCGATGCCTATACCTACTTCAGAACAAAAGCACTTCGAAGAGCAGTCGGACCAATTTGCTGATTGAATGGGTAGTTCTTTGTTATTGATACATACATTATATGCTTAACATTTTCATTCCCGACCAAATGAAGATTTGTTCTGGACATCTGCCGGCGTTAGATAATGGTGTCCAAATTGTTTGCGTTTACCAGCATGGGCGCTGGATTTTATATTAATTACTTAAGCTTTAATAAACTGATAAATATATGGATAAAACGCTAATCCAATTAGTTCTATATATATAGCCGATATGTATACTCCCCCGAATATATATTTCGAACAGCCAACAAACAAAGAATTTTAAATTCACTTCCAGTAAAGTAAGTATAAGTGACGTTGACTGCATTCATATTCGAAGTATCCAAATATCTGACTATACTTGTAAAAAAGTTATGTGTAAACCAGCAATCAATCAAAATCTAGTATAACTATAAATGCATGCAACCAACATTGCTATGGAGAGTTACAGACGTGCATCGAAATTTAGTAAAAGATTTCCTAAGTTATTAGTTGTGCATTCAATACTCATACTTTATTAAAAAGAAGGAAAACTATAAATTTTAAAGAATACCGAAAAGAAAGATAGCTAAGTAGGTATTCGAAAATAACCCTTCTGAAAATAAAAAGAAAAAAAACTTCTAGTAGGGGTTCTAGCTAGTTCATGATATTTAAAACAAAAATGAACCTGTGATTGATAGAGGAGAAGGCACCTGCAGTACCGACATTATCATTGTAAGCGCCCTATCGAAAAGTTATGTATGTTACAGTATTGCTAAAATTATTAGAATTTCTCCAAAATTTATGGTAACATTTTTTCGACAAATAAATCTAGCACGATATTTAATAATTGGGTAATTTATAACCAATAAAGGAATTGGGAGTATCAATCACAAATAAACAAAACGAAAAACATGATGACGGAAGTTGCACATATTAATTCATTTAAAACAGAAAGCAATAACAATCCATGAATTACTAAATAAAATAAAAGAAAAATATCGAATATTGGATACCAGTTAATACCAGTTAAGTTGAGAGCTCGGATGCAAATATGTTTAACTTGTTAACATTAAGACGGTTGTTATTAACAATATTTCTTTGTTATCATTTAATTGTCGCTATTGGCTTGTTTCATAGTCCAGGATACGTTACACACAATACCTTTTATCTATCCATATTATACTGCCGCAGTCACTAATATTATAAATTAATTATATAACTTAGTAATTTCCAATAACATAAGTACGTCGCTGGGAAAAAACCTGCAATTTTAATGTTAATTTTTCAGGTGCACCAATACAAGTAGTGCTTTATGACCATGTATGACATAAAGTTAAAGTTTATGAAGACCATCTTGGAATAACGAAAAGAATGTAGTAACAACAGTTTTTCGTCCCCTTTCCCTTATTTGTTCTTGCTTTAGTGATTGTTACTACAGTTCTAGAAACAATTGACAGATATTCCTCATAGTTGGTAATGACAACTATGAATTAATACACCTACATATATTAGTATAGACTAGTATTAACCTTCTTAAACAAGAAATCGAATGCGCAGACGTGTTGCAACAGGTTTATATAAGTTCCAAAGTGATCCTCGTTGAAGGATGTAAAATCGCGCTTAAACAAGCTCCTCAGTAAGTACCTAAAAGTTTACTGCTGTGATTAGTAGAGGAGATTTACAATTTTGGGTATTGTTCCAAATGAAAATATAGCAGAGTTAGGTAGTTGAAAGATCATAGAGAGACCAGAATCGATGTTTGGAATCTGAAAATATGCCATCAAGACAAGGGGAAGTTTAGCCTACATCAGTAACACTAAGACAAAAATCCAAATTCGAAGTTAGTTTATTCCTATTATTAGAAGGCTAGTATTAACGCAAACAATAAGAATTTATTTGCAACTCTGGTTTATATGCCCGAAGACAATTGGTTAGTATCCCCCCTATTGCAGCGCACAAATGAGCTCGTGGAATGATTACTACTTTGGATCATAATGAGTGGAAGCCAGTATTATTCAGTGAATCTACATTTACTGAATCTGGCATATTCAATAAAATCTGGCAGATTCAATAACCCACAATATATCCGGGTTCAATAGAACGGGCCGACATAAGACCTGGAGGGCTTGGAAAACGGATCCCCCACTAGCAAAACACATCTGAGTGAAACTCTCCTTCACATTGTTGTTAACGTAAATTCATTTAAAATTGTTAGTTCTTAGTAAACGACACGCCTGTTTTTCAGTTGCTCTTTTGTCGATGACATGAATTACATAAAAGCGACAGAAGATAAAATTAAGGCAACTTTAATATTTGATGAATCTGGTAGAAATTATTGAGAAGTCGAAAGGTTAGAATGAACATTGGTATATTTAAGATTACTTTCAGATAACAAAACAGTGACAAATAAATCGACTTGAGGAGGAAGTAGTACGAGTTACAGTTATAAATACTAGCTCTGTTACGAAAATATTAAAACTAATAAATCTGCATAAAGCTTTTTCCAAAAATTCTAAGGTGAAGCTATTCAAAAGGTGATCTCAATTAGTATTAGCAAAAATGTTTCTTGGCCTGTACAGAAATGAACCTAACGGAAGCGATAAATATGTTGCCTAATTTATTTAAGGGAAACGTCTTTTTGTCCCGAAGATATAGATATTAAAGAAAGAATTATTTTACTAAAAAAAGGTGTTCATAGCAGCAGTAGTATCCAATAATACTACGCTATAGTACAGAGCATATTTTAATAAGTGACATTTACCTAGACATTTAACTATAGACCAATGACCAAATAAACAAAATGGAAATGCATTTCTTTTAAAAACATCCATAAACGAGTACCTTTTGTCACAAAAGGAAACAATACAAAATTGTCTTATGCATGCATCTTCAACAAACCTACTACCATCATAAACAATCAAATATAAAACCCGGTAAGAATGCTAACCGTGGAACAGATAAGAAAGAACGAAACGAAAGGAAAAAAGAAACGGTACAACCTCCGAAGCTAAAAGGTAACTAGGTAGGTTGGGAACGAAAATATTCTGAATGGCCATTAAGACACCTGCATCGGTGGCTTGTGAACTGTTGTTGTTGTCTAACTTGCTTGCGTGTATGCGTCTATGGATTTGGTGGAATTCATTGCCGAACCGACTGTCTGGATGCTTTGTGGATCCTCATGGGGGGTGGCGCCACCGCATGCTGTCATAATACGATAGGTACAGGTGTCCTAACTATTAAAGATATAAACCGGATCGGACGTGTTACCTTGAATGGTCAATTAGTCACCTAATTTGAAAGATTCGGATGAGAATGGATAGCTAATCTTTGTATCAAAGGCGTACGCAATTTATGTATTTTTGTTTCCAAAATCACAGAAGAATACGAAATATCCAATTTTAGAATATTTAAAATTGTTTAAATCAATGTTTCCGATTACAACAAAATTATATTTATACTTTTTCCATAAATTTGTGTACATTGTTACCGTTGATAATTATATGCAATATATATTTTTGTCTTCCGAATACAAGGAGATTGATATTTTCAATAGTGCTAATCTAGCAACAAAAGTTATGTTACTTATTTCCTAACAACCATTATTTCGTACTTAATTTATACAAAAAAATATTTATATTGAAATTAACTTTGTCAAAATAATACGAACAATAATTTAAAATGCACACCATATAATGAGAGATAGCAAAAGAAATACATACAACTTATCATCAGACGTAAATTCATAAACAATCCACAACCATATTATAAATTAAGAACGGTGAAATTCCCCTTCGCGGACACCCCTCTTACACGGACACCTCCCTTAAACAGACAGTTTCTCATGGTCCTGACGGGCTCGCATATAATTTCCATTGTATTAACTCCTTCTTGGACGGACATTGTCTTCAACGGACGCGGACACGAGAAAATGTTCTTTTAACCCGACAAAAAATAAAATAAAATGAAACGCCTTGTTATTTCTATATTGAGAGTATTGTTATTGCACTTTTCAATCGCGCAGCGCGCCAATTTCGCTGGGACTTCCCCGAGTAAACCGGCGATTTACCGACTTTAATCTTTCGGTACAAACGCAGCCTATGTTGTGCATTTCTGCCTGGCGTGAATTAGGGACTTCCCAAGTTGGTCAGAGATTTACCATTCTTATTCTTTGGGTGTACGCTTTCGATCGAATCTGCTATCAATATTAGTTTGATGTCTATGCGGAAAAAACACAGTGGACGACACATTCATTGTAGAAATGGCTCCAAATAGAAAAATTCTCACGCTTAAACAAAAAATTGAGATTGATGAAGTTTACAATAAAGAGAAATTAAGTGTAAGGAACTTATCCAAGCGTTTTAATATTGGAAAAACACAAACTGCAGATATAATTAAACATAAAGAAATCCTTCTAAACAAATGGATGTCGAACAGCAATTTGAATGAAAAAGAAGCTTTTTGACGGGTGATGGTACTAAAATTGACAAATTGTGTTATGACTGGTTTACAGCAGCTCGGCATAAGGGGATTCCTTTAACAGGTATGCATATGATTTTTTAGATAAGGTTTTCTTGTATTAATGCGTTGATTTTCTTTTCATATTAAATTCTAAAATAGATAAAAAAAGTGAGATTACCAATAGGTGTGTCGTGATAAAAACGCAAAAACACAAAAAACTTATTTTTTTTAGGTCCGCTATATAAGTTTTAAAGCGATTGCGGGAGAAGGAGCTTCGGTTAATGCTGAAAAAAAATGTCCTTCTTTGATTAAGGGATATTCACCGAGAGACATCTATAATGCCGATGCGACAGGCCTGTATTTTAGGGCTGTACCCGACAAAACGCTCACATTAAAGAAGGAAAAATGTGTTGGGGGTAAGTATCCCAATGACAGGTTTACAATTTTTGATTGTGCAAATATGGCGGGTGAAAAAGAAAAACTCCTAGTCATTGGTAGGGCATCTAAACCCAGAGCTTTTAAAAACATTAATATAAATAACCTGCCTGTAACTTGGAAATACAATAAGAAAGCTTGGATAACAGGACAAATTATGACAGAGTGGTTGCAAGATTTAGATTGGAAAATGGCTAAAGAAAAAAGAAACATTTTGTTATTTTTAGACAATGCGGGATCTAATCCGAAAGACGTTCGCTTAACTAATATAAAAATATTATTTTTATTCCCTAATTGTATATCAGCTTGTCAACCACTTGACCGGGGGATTATAAAGAATTTTAAAACTTATTACCGAAGTCTAATACTCAAACATCTGCTAGTAAACATTGAAACTGCTGGTACAGCTTTTGAGTTAATAAAGAAATTTACACCACTGGATGCAGTTTATTTAGCGAAAACCGCTTGGGACCAAATAACCAAAGAGACAGTTCAAAATTGCTTCCGCAAGGCAGGATTTAATCATGTAAATATGCAAAGTGAAGACCAGTTAACTGAGGCTGATACATCTGACCTAGAGGATGATTGGCCTCTTAGTGTTTTTCCAGATATCCTCAAAAATAAGAATTTATTGAAATTGACGGATAATGAAAACCTTAATGATTTTTTGAACGTAGATGAAGATTTCTATGTTGAAGATCCAGATTCAGAACAAGAAATTGCAAGTCCAGTTGAAATACAAGAACTTTCGGAAGATTCTGATGTCGATAAGGTTCCAGTGCCAACAGAAGCTATCCCCAATTATGGTAAAGCTATTACCCTGACCAAGCAGCTCAAGAGTTTTGTCGAAAATCACGGAGATACAGAGTTTTTGGAGCTTTTTTCTAAATTAGAAATATGATTTCGAGACGCCATTTTAAAGAAAAAGAGAAGACAAACAACAATATATGAATTTTTGCGTCCTTAAAGTGACTATTCATTTCATTGTTTTGTATTACATACTACATCTATGTATCTATGTACATATATTATACTTTGTATGTACGAGGGGAGGTCCAGATGTTCGTGAAATGGAGGGGATGGAGTGGGGATAGGGGCGCTAGCTAGGTGTCATTCTGATTGGCGACTCATCATAAAGTTCCTTACAAGGCAAGGAAAGAACGCTCAAACCAAATTGAATGAAATGGAAACCGTTTATAGGGAACAGTGTCCTAGTAAATCAATGATTTATAAGTGGCATGGTCTTTTTAAACATGCTCGGGAGTCGATTGAAGACGACCCCCGCTCAGGACGGCCAGTTGAGGCTACCACATCAGACATCGTCGAAAACGTGCAAAAATTTCTACTGCAAGATGCCCGTTTGAAGAAAAAACAATTATTTGCATTAGTTGGAGTATCAGATACCACCATTTTGCGTATCCTACATGACCACCTGGGTATGATAAAAGTCAGTGCAAGATGGTTACCGAGCATCCTCACGTCGCTGCAGAAACAGCGGCGCGTCTGTGCGTCCAAACAATCTTTGGAGCTGTGTGGAGACAAACCTGCACAGATTTTGGAGCGGATTGTTACCGGGGATGAAACACGGGTTCATCACTTTGAGCCTGAGCCCAAACAGGAGTCCATGCAATGGCATAAAAAGGGGACACCATCGCCAAAGAAATCCAAAGTGTCAGAATCGGCTGGAAAGTTGATGGCTACTGTTTTTTGGGATTGTGAGGGGATATTATTGATTGATTACGAACAAAAAGGTAGAAGCATAACCGGAGAATATTACCCAGCGATATTAGAAAAATTAAAGGAGGACATCAAGGAAAAACGTCGAGAAAAATTGATCAAGGGTGTGTTGCTCTTGCAAGACAATGCGCCGGTTCACAAGAGCAAAGTTGCAGTGGCTGCTCTGCACAAGCATGGCTTTCAATCAATAGTCCATCCAGCCTACAGTCCGGACCTGGCACCTAGTGATTTTTATTTGTTCCCCAATTTAAAAAAAGACTTACGTGGAAGAAAGTTTTCCGACGATGATGAGGCAATTTTGGCCCATTTTGAGGCGAAAGATAAAAAATATTTTTATGGTGGTTTAGAAAAATTAATTCATAGATCTAAGAAATGTATTGTAGTAAAGGTGATTATATTGAAAAGGAAAAATAGATTTATTGTTTTATTTTATTTAAAACCCTTTTATTCCACGAACTTCTGGACCTCTCCTCGTATATATTTAAAGAAAATAAACTTTTTTTTCTTAAGTTTAAAGTTTCTTATTTATTTTAAAAACATTTATATACATATACGATTTAAATATCCCAGTTTCTTTAATATATTAATTTTTCTTTAAAACACGATTTTTGTTGTATCTACTACATATTTCTTTTATGCGAACACCCCTCCTGAACGGACATCTTCAGTTGGTCCCGTTGGTGTCCGTTCAAGAGAGATTTCACTATACTTAAATCTGGCGTTAAGCCGAAGAATATCTGGAAATTACAAGAGGTGACAGTGATACTTATGTACCTACAGTAATATCTGTGGAAGGAAACGTGCGCAACAACTTATCCAAAAGAATAAAAGAAACAGAACACTCTTCCTCAGAATTATAGACCGATGTAGAGATTCATTATATTTCAAACACGCCATCTAATGAGAAAGTTCCTGTGAGAGACGTACTAATTAGGCGCGGGATAAATTGCCTGTATTAAACATTGCAATAGCAAGCGTGGTGCCTAGTGAAGCCTAATTAATACTAATCAACCATACAGGACAAAGCTATATAGAACAAAACAATCTAAACAACTAGCAAACAGCAATCAGAGTTACTTGGCCTTTTTGTAACAATACGAGAAAATGTTTTAATTATAAGTTGTTTGCCTTTCTTTTCAGTTTATAACTACCTAGAGTTTTCCAACAAGTATATATGCTGTTCCTAAAGATATTATAAATATTGCCATATCTTCAGTACTTTTGGGTTTGAACGTGATTTTTATACGATGAAATTAAGTTTATGGAAAGCAGAAACAAAATTTATTTCTTTTTTAAAGATTAGCATTTTTCAGTTTCCGATATCTTCATATTTTTCATAATAACAAACGACATTAAATATTTATACGTCTTAATGCAATACATTGTTTAAAGTAGTATTGATCTAAAGTCAGGCAGGTGTTTGGTTACAAAAGTGTCTATTTAATTAAGCATGGAAAATTCAAAGAGCGAGGAAAGTCTAATAGGTCTGGCATTTGAAATATTATGATATGCTTTTTTATGAACAGATCTTGAAAGGCAACTCTTTTCAAAAGATTCATCAATAAAATAGCTAATGTATGCCTTAAGTTCCAAGAAGCACATAGAGATACCATCTGACCCGCATGCAAATTTGTTCTTAATCTAAATACTGTAAGCATTATAACTCAGTGTACGGAGCATACGTGAAGTTAACCTCAATTTCGATGTTTAACAATTCGAAAATGTCCATAATTTGTGTTCGTTGTCCGTTTTCTGTCGTTATATATATGTATATGTTCCTTATTGGAATGATGTTCCCGGGTTTCTGGCCGTGTGTGCTGTTGGCTCCGAAAGGGACCGTTTCGACTAAGTCGACTTTTCGACAAAATCCCTCTCGTTCGGTTAGCGATCGGAGATGAACACCCTTTCGAGACCAGCAGCATACGCAGCCACACACTCGGGAACATTATTCCACATACAGTAACCGTGAAAACATCCTCACAACATATATATGATTAGAGCCTACTGGAGGTATTTAATGAAGTTATCAACGAAAATATTTGAGGAAGATAACATTACATTGAACGATATCAGATTTAACATTTTTGGGATATTCTTGGTAGCGCGGTTTTTACTGTTAGATCTTAGAGTTTGAGTCATAAAACCTTTGCTTGGAGAATCTAATTACTCATCTTGAATTTTGCGCGGTGTATGAGGAGATTGCTGAATTAGGCGGGATTTTTGTAGAAGAAATAGATCCTTAAGTAATGAACTAGATCCTTTTACTTCATCGTTTATTTAATTTTTACTTTTTTCAGTGATTTACTGAACTTGAATTAACTGAATTAACATCTACTGTATCCGAAAGAGGTACCGAAGTATTTGAAAGTAGTTGAAAATCGATGTAAATTTAACATAGATGTTATTCACCGTGTATACATATCATTCTAAGACTCGTTATGTAGGTAATTAAAAGAAAAATCTCTATTAAATGAGCTGTACATTCTACGATACTCACAATATTTATAAGCAGTTAAAAAAAGTGATAATTTAGGAGAGCAGTGCAATTAATCTATGATCAAAAAAATACTAGCAACAGTTCGTGTTAGCGAAAATATTATCAACAGTTGGACTAGTTGTAAAAATAGCTCTTGCATGGATAGCATTTGTTTGCAATAAACCAGGTGATGTTCGTGTATTCGTTAACGCTATATGTTATCTTTGGAGGAATAATCAATATTGAAGTCGCCTGTAAGGAGAATATCTAAGTTTGTAGTAAAATGTCTTTTCTAGTATCATAGATAAATTGAGTAGTAATACATGTACCAAAATCACCAGTAGCTGAGCTATGTATGTAAGCTACTTTAGCTTGTCATAACATCAGGCAAAAATAGTGTGTAGTGTAATAAGGATATTCAAAGAATTAGTTTTTATCTCCACAGAACATAGTACAAATAATAATATAAACATATATAATGTACGTACATATGTAAAAAGCGTTCAAATAAATCCTACATTTAGTAGTTCATTTCAATAAAAACTTTTGTCGTCACTTATATTATTTTCAGTTGCGTTAGTTGTTAATTTGAGTATTTGTCGTATCATTCAAATATTCCAAACAAAATTCGTATTAAAAATTTCAGTAACAAGCTAAGACGTAATTATAGTTTTAAAGGCTACTTTGAGATGAAATTTATTTGAACGCATGTTATATGGGAACATTAGTGAAGTCATTATTTTACATTGCATATATTGCATATTACAGATTGCATTATGAACTTCCCTAGTTACTTTTGTTTGTAACTAATATGCGAAGTGCGATAAAATATAGTCTTACAATCATTGACGGAAGCAGTTTCCATTCTATACTAAAGATAGCAGCAGATTAATTAACAAGATAACGTTATTCAGTCATAGGTGCTTAAATTATTCAATCGTAAGTATAATAAAATAAGTGTATATTTAAATACAATAGTTGAATTGATAGATTGATACGGTTACTCATCTGTTGTATCTGACTACTCCCTAATTAGTATGCAACGAATTAATATTAATTTCTAAGTTTACTGTGCGTTATGTAATACGCCAATATCTGTCCAAAGGCACCTATTGAAAATAGAAATCATTGACTGTTTGTTCCAACGTTTTATGTTCATTGTGCAAATACTACTTTAATGAAGATGTATGTATTTCATGTCGGCATTCGTCAGTAATTACTAATGCGGCAAGACCATATTATAAGATAGCTTTTGTGTTTCCACATTAGAATCACGCCAAATTGAAATCAACATTACAATCACTTAATGACAATAATAGTTATAACACAACTATAATGAACATTGGCCGATATATGCCTGAGTGGTGTATACTAGGATGTTTGCTGTTAGTATTCGCAAAACAAAACTAATAGCGAAATGCAAAATTCAAATATTAAGGTTTGGTTGTCTATTGCGAATCTAAATACATAATTTTACTAGTGCACAAAATAAAATAGAATGGAGTAACTAGTAAAGTAAATTTTGAACGAAATCAGAATTAGCAGAATCATAGTTTGATAATGCTAGTTGTAATTATTTGTACTGAAATTAAAGCAAAGTTTAACCTTTGTACGTTAGATGTAAGCAGAGTGTTGGTTTGTATGGGTTATATTATAGGTTTTAGAATTCAAACACAACTTTTTGTTGAGTTTCTTTTGAGAATGGTGTAACATTTCACTAAATATTGAAACGAAATATTTAATTTAGGTGTGTAACAATTAAGAATTTCGGACTGTATGTATGCATTTGAATTCAGTTTGTGTTGCCTAAGCTGTTGTTTCATTACTAATTCCACACTTTCTTCAACAGTGGAAGGTGCATATCTCACTCAATACTTTAGTAACATGAATACCTTTGGTAGTAAAGAAATTGATTGATATTTGTTTTTAGACAAAACAAACAGTATTCATACAATAAACACGTTTAGTTTATCAACGCTCACGAAAAAGAACGACAATGGAAAGTCGAAATTTTGTTATACTCCAGCGACTTCTATGGTTCGACGAAACATTGTGAAATATGTTGTTCCGAAAACGAGTCATTAAAGTTAAGGTACAGGCAATATAAAATTGTGCAATCATGTAAAATGTAATTAAGGAAAAAACAAAGAACCTTACACAGAACTGAGTAGAAGCAAGCATTGCTCAATGACTTAGTGGAGCCTATTTTGAAATTAGGAAAGTGAGGTAAACTCTTTACCATATAAATATATTGCGGACATTTTAGATTATTCACAAAATATGTTAATTAAGGAAAAGCTAGTGCAATTAAATCTACTCGCCATTTTAAAAATTATAAAAGGTAAATTAGATATATACGCACAGACTTATTATACACCGTTATTATATACCGTTATTAAATCGTCACAAGTTTTATACAGATTAGCGTTTGCGGGAGGTTATATTTAGAAGGAGAATCGGCAATCTAACGAATCCCAAATATGCTTATTTACTTCAGATCAATAACGCGTGTATTGTGATATGGGATTACTTCTGTTGGTACGGAACAAATTCTACTTTGTCGTAAAAAAAACGAATGGGATTACAGTAATACGTTTAAGGATATAAGCACTGAACGCTTCAACAAAATAACAATCCTAGGCAATCATCGACGGCAGGAAACGAATAGTTCTCAGAAAGTGGTCTTCATGGACAATGGACATTATTGAACACACAATGACATTTTTTCGGTGAGTATTATGTTTACTGATGTCCATTTTCTAAATTTATAAAAATCAGCGATTTTATCAATTACATTGGAAGCAATTAACTGTTGGAAAGTGAGGCATGATTGTATCAATTTTTCTTGGCTTGTCAATCTTCATATAAGCTATGAATTCGTTTCAGGGACCAATTCGCTGAGTTTGCGAGGCTATACGATGCAGAATTCACTTCTTAAGTTTCAAAAATTATCAATTTCTTTTCTTAGGTAATTTGTATGCTACAAAAGAAATTTCTAACTAATGAAAAATTCCCAAGTATCGCAGAGACTCCACCCCACACAACTTAGTAATTTATTTGCACTGAACCTAGGTACCATGCTTGACAATGAGAGTCCACGTGTTCTTGAAACGTTGCGTTCCAAATAAACTACTAATTCGTGTGGAAGAGAGTTTACTGTGAATTATACAAACATACAGTCCTTGCAATAGTGTGAATGCAAAATTTAATGTATTGTCTAACAAAAAGGCAAAAATAAGAGTTGGCTTTGGCTGTTTAATATTAGACAATTTAATATTAAACAAAAATTAGACAATGAATTCAGACGATTTGAAAATTTTAAATTTAAATTCGCAAATTTAATATTCGAATGAAGAGAATTTCTATTCGTTCTTTTGAGGACCACTTGTGCTGTAATCTGGTGCGTACAGTCGGTACAGTATTTGAATATAGTTCGGACCTATAAAGTTGTGAAATTACATGGATGAGTGGAACAAAACCTGGTAAAAGTACAATTTTTCCAACTCATTTTTAGCGAAATTATGGATTGATGTAGGTAATTGCTCAATGTTTTTTGTTGCGAATGCGACACGGAATTATAAATCTCAGTGTTTATGTAACGTTTGGTACTGAAAACAAACCTAATTTAAATCGAAATTGTTGTGGAATATACAAGAGGTGTCTGTAGGAAGGAGGTTTTCCAACTATTTACATAGACTGTTATTAATAGAAACCGGATTATATGCAAAGTGCCTATATTTTATTTAATTTATTTATTATATTTTACGTCTATGTATATGTATTACACTAACTAAAGTTAATTAACTTTAATCAGTGTAAGATATCTACAAATAGACGTAAAATATAATAAATAAATTAAATCAGATATATGCACTTTGCATATAATCCGGTCTCTAGTTATTAATAATATTATTATAATTGTAATCCCTGAACTCCCAAGACCTCTACTGTAACAACGTGTTAAACTATTATACTCCTCATCGTTGCTTTTTGTTTACTTTATTGGGAAAATGCTGGATATTAAATTAAATTGAAATGTAATTTACGCTGTATTTATACAAGAATGGTAATGCAGTTAGTAGATAGGTGGTTTGGAGATGTAACCATAACCGAGTAGTCGTCCCATTTGCAAGATGTCTTCGTTAAAGGAACGTATTGATTTCACGTTTATAAAATTATCTTTTATACGATCATCACAATCATCTTTGGAAATACGACAAGCCACCATGTCGGACTCTTAGCATGCATCACATGCGTTTTGTTTGTTTATTTTGCCGTATAAGGAATCGTTTTATATAATTTGTTTACAGCCGCATAGGGAAACAGCATATGTTATGCGAGGAACGTTGCTCAAAGCTGCCGGCACACTGTTCTATAGCAGCTTCAGAGAAAGTTATGTTCTTTACCTTTGAGTAATAATCACAGTTGCGGTGTTCCAATTGATTGAAACGAACGAAATGTCAAATGTCTAGATAATTGCTTTTCGAGCCGAAGGTGTAAATGCTAGATGTGTTTCGTCTAGATTTATACTGGCGCTCATTTAGTATTTGAACACGTATGTTTGCGAAATTTACCGTAAACAGCATTATAGTAATCCTTTCACACTAACAATACGTAGACTGCGTAAGAAATTGAGATACATGCGCTTCAAAAGTAATCAAAATTGCATAGGTAAAACCATTTACGTACTTGAAATGTGGCCATTTACTTATTACAACTATTTTAATCTATATTTTTCTATATTTCCAACGCAATTAAAGAAAAACTCGTCCAGATTCCCAATGGAACTGGAGAAGTAGAAAATATTTCTTTTTCTGCGTTTTGTATTTCTCTTAAGATAAATTCGTTTGTGGTTTTTAGAATAAATAATTCGCATTTGATTCGTGTTTTTGATGAATGTCATAAAATTACTGAATGGTTTCTTCACTTAATGATTTTCGTAATTCTTTTGTTGAAAGAGTATGCGACTCGTTCCTCAAAACTTAAAGTATCTGTCTACTTATATAATCTCAAAAAAACTTCTGTATCAGAATAGGATCACTATTCTTGATACTATCGGAGATTCTGAGAAATATTTTTACCTACACACAAAACCAATTCCTTTTATTAAAAAATGTACTAACTACTAGGTTATAAGTTCATTTTTCACTAAGAAAGAATTTTCTCATATAAAAATTTGTGTACTGGATACGGATGCCTAATAGATGTTGCAGGTGGCGTTTGTGATATTATATAGCAGTTCTTCTTATCCATTTAACATTTTCTATAGGTTAGTCTGTTAGGGAATAATTATCACAGTGTTTGTTGATTTTGGCTCTTGATTTTCGGTTGATATGTCAATTAGTATACGCTAATCCGTTACATTGAGGGGTTAGGCCTTTACAAAGTGCGCGAGTATGGATGAGGAAGGATTCCGTCAAATTTCGATATTAGAATAATTTTTCTTGGATGAACTTTATCTCCGTCATTGCAACAAGTCTTATTGAGGTACAGGATCACTGGTGAAACAAAAATTCTTCAAATTTGTTTCATATATTTCTTTGACATGCTCTCTCTACAATCATTTTTACGGAGAGGATCAACAAATAAGAAACTATTTTTCGGCCTGTGAATGTTTTGACAAAGAGATATCTGTTACTTGATGGTGCGGATTACTTGCAGATAACAGTGATAATAATAATAAGTAGTAGCCATTGCTTCGCATTTTTCAACAGCTTCCGCCATTTAGAGGGGGCATGGAGTGAGCAACACCACAAAAAAGCTAAACCCTGAAAAGGAACATCTCCCTACATCTTGAACCTGTGACGCAGAAAGATAACTAAGTGCGCTAGGCGCTAAGAGACAGTCCTAAAGCGAGTGTTGAGTTAAATTGCGTTTATATTCAGGAAATTAGAATTGTAGTAAGTACGATGATAATTATATTTCCGAAGATAAATTCTATTCTTTCTTGTATTACATCGGTAAGGTAGTCTAGAATTCAAATTATTTGAAAAAATATGATACTTAAAATATTATTTGTAAAATGTTACCTTCTTTCAAAAGGGGAATATTTTTTAGCAGTTTCCATGCCTTCTCTTATGAATATCTCTCTAGAGTGCTGTGCCATATAATTAGTTGACTCTAGTGTTATTTTCTTATAGGTTTGTAAGAAGGATACCCTTATAATACAAAAGAATCGCAACCATTGCTTGTTTTGTCTACTGACAGACTCAGAATTGTTTTGGTGATACCTCTACTTTTCGACCCCATTCCTTCGACTCCTCTTTTGCAGAAAAAAGAGTCATTTTTGATAACAGAGAACAAATTTTCGTGACTTCTAAGTACATAATTTTTTGAAATGATTAAGAAAATAGGCAAATGTGGTAACTTCTTATCTATATATAGAGCAGTAGCGTGTTTAAGCTGCTAATTTCGATGACACTAATATCTTCACAGCATCAAATATTGCTCATACATACATATACAGGACGGGGCATTAAAACGCAAAATCTCCCGCATTTTGTTGCGTCACTGTGCGAGCAGTAGTAGATGTAGAGAAATGGGTCCATCCGGCTGGTTAATCTCTAATGTTTTGGGTTGGATCGGTGAACAGCAAGCATTCGTCGTTGAAGCGTATTATAAAGACATAAAGAGCGTTTCGTAGACATTTCGCGTTCGGTGTGTAGATCGCAAAACAATTTTACTATGAATTTCTAATTTTCGGGCAACTGGATCCACACTGAAAAGGAGATCACCTTGTAGATCTAGGCAGTTAGAACGCCAGACAATGTGGATGCAGTAAAAGCAGCTATTCAGCAACATCCAAAGCGTTCCGCCCGTAAGCATGCCCCACGACACTGGGTGTACCAAATCGACGTTTGGGGAGAATTCTCCATGCCGACTTAAAACCTCATGCTTACAAGATGATGTTAACTCAATAACTAAATGAAATCAAGCGTAATAGTAAGTGCGCGAATTCTTGAGCAGGTTCTCGGCCTATGGAGGCGTAAACAAGCAAAATTTTCGCAATTGGGCTGGACGTAATCCTCGCGAAATCCAATAGCGGCCGCTCCACTCTCCTTGCGTAATTGTGCAAATGCCCGTACTTTTCTAAGGAAGGTAACTGTGATAGCTGATCGGTACGTTGAAATGTTGGAGACCTTTTTGCGCATCAAATTGGATGATATGGATACAGAAAATGTGAGGTTTCAACAGGACGGGGCCACAACTCACACAGCTCGACGTTCACTTGAAATGGCGAGGGAAATGTTTCCTGGGAGTTTGCTCAGTTCAAGAGGAGATGTGGAGTGGCCTGCACGGTCATCCGATTTAAGTCCCTGTGACTTTCTCCTTTGGAGATACCAAGAAAAGGTTTTTCAACGTCGATCTTCGTTTCTGGAATCAAAGGATCCGACAGAAAATAGACGCTATTCCGTCTCAACTAATGGGGAGAGTGATGATAAATTTCCAGGAACATCGCCGGCAATGTACTGACAATGACAGCTGCCATTTGCCTGATATAATTTTTAAGACACGTTAAAAGAACTATATTTTATATTCTTTTCAAAAATATATTAAGTTTTTTTTTCTATTCAAATTTCTTCATTTTTTGTACATAAAATGTGGGAGACTTTTATGCTCCACCCTGTATGCAAAATGTACTACTAATTACAACGGAGAAATGTTATCTCAATTTGTATTCATGAACATTTTTTAAAAAATTTCCATGTCTACAATTGTTGTGCAGCTAATTGTTTGAGTCCGAAGAAATTACATTGAAGCAGATATTTTAGGGAATTAAATTGTTCATAGGTTTTTTGTTGGGGTATGCAGCGTATTCTTTTCTATTTACAATGTTTTAACGAGCTTAGCTTTCACTAGCAAATGTGATTATTATTTGATTCTTCCATCCAAATAGTATGATCTGGATTGACTGTGACCTATCCATATTGTTTATACGATATAATGTAATATGACTAGCATCTTAAATGTTACATTTCGGGTACAATTTCAAGTAAATATACGTACATATTCGAATCGCTAGACTATGAAATTATTGGTTACAAAACGGTTATTCATCAACAATGTTAAGGGGATTATACACACATTATATACTTCGTTACTAAATACACGGACTCATTTAAAATGACTTTTTTTCTCAAGCAATCTTTTCATTTATATAGATGGGAAAAGGTATTACACACAGACTGTGTTCACAAAAATAGCATTAAAGAACGTCTCTCGAAACAGAAACAATAGCAGGAAATTCGCCTATATAATCTTCAAAAAAATCTAAAACAGTACGCTGGAAGTATGCACTAAAGTATCGCAATAAAATCTTTGTACAGCTGTTAGCCCACGGCGTGACCGTTTTTATCCACGTTCTTTGTCGGATTCACTAATTAGTATTGAGAAACACCGCTCGCTGGTTCGCAGGTGTTCGAACTTTACTATCGCCTCGATTCGTTGAACGAAATCTTCTCTTTTTGTGCGCGTAATGCCTCTCCTTTATTAATCCTTTTGTTGCTATTGCTGTTCGTTATTGTGTTGATCTGGACGCGATTTGCCCTCGACGTTCATCAGCAGGTCGTCCGATCTAAAACGCAAAAAGAATAACAGGAACCTAACAAACAGAATCGTGTTTCTAACATAGCGAGACATGATTAACAAAAAAAAGAAACAAGAAAAATGCGAAAGTTTTATTCGCATAAAATGAGTCTCAACATTATTTATTGTTCTAGTCAATTTGCATGGTTCGTTTGCTATTGATATAATCTCATTTTAAAATAACTATAAGGAAAAATAACGAAACTGTAGTTTTTTGTATACAAAGCTTTAAAGAAACAAATTGATAGAATGAAGATCTTCGGAGAGCGTATTTTGATATGAATTTTGAAGGTTATTTCCTCCAAAATGTACGCGAAATCATTAGTTTCTAGGCTAATCCCGAAGCATTTGTAATATAATTCTTTGTATGCGAAACTTGTATGGACCTTTTTTAGCATCATATCGGTACAGTCTTTTCTTAATTCATATTCACTACCTTTTGAGTAAATAAAATATTTAGTAAAAAGAAAAATTCCTAGATTTGGCCCTGTTAATAACAGGATAACATTAATAATGCTAGATAAGTATATACACTACAAGAAAATTATTCAAATGAACCACTTCGTGCGTTAGTCTTTAAGAGGATGTATATTGGAGGTCGTCTCATAACATTAGTCTTCACAAATGGAAAAATGACGCAATACTCATATCTTAAGTTCGAACGCGGGATTAAAAGTTTTTGACATATTGTACTCCTCCTCGTACCCAAAGCCAGCATATCATGTCTTTCCAATAGTTCATTCTATGGAGTGTCCCAGGGTAAATTCCATATCTTATATGAGGTAAATTTAAGAAATTTGCGATGGGTATGATCTAGACTTAAATAACCACAGACATGTACGGGATACCAAATCATAACGGTATATTTTTCTTTACTTTGTACAAAAATAAAATACGAGCTTAATGTAGTAGTTCAAGTATTTCGAAACACCCAAAAATTTTGTAGCTTTAGTGCAGATGTTGATATGCAATCTAAAGCTGAATGTGAGAAAAACACTACTAAAGTCCTTAAATTTGATTTTATGTGATAAATAGGTACACATTAGAAAGAATGAGATGTAAGATGAGTAAGAAGTAGAATCGGTAAGCATCATCATCAATATATTCAGTTAGTAGTTACTGATGGTAACCCTTGGTTAAGAATAAATAAGGAGAAAAGAACACAAGTTGATAGAGCCTAGTGTAGAGAGTAAGGGAAAAAATCAATGAGGTATTATATTTTAAAATTGCACGTAACCATGTAATTACACCGTAAAAAAGAGAATAAGCTACAAATTGCTCCACAAAGCTATAATTTGGCTTATTATACAAAAGTTTTTGTAGCAATTCTGTTGGTGGTACTATCTTTTTACAGTTTTCTAGAGCAATGCAGTCAGCAGTGATTTCAAGAATTACATGTTTTATTCCTTCAAAGTTATCGGCATAAAAACTTGCACCGTCTAACCATGTTACCCATTCGTAATAATCGCGTCAGGAGGCAACTTAACACCGGGAAGTCGCTCCTTACCTTACAAAATTGGATTCGTAAAGGTGCTTTTTTGACATTGCTAATTAAATCATTAATCAAAGGAAATTGATTCTTAATGTCTTCGGATACACGATTGAGCCCATGAGTTAAACAAGTGGTATGAATAATGTTACCGTAAAAAATGTTTAAATTTTTCAGCTTTTATCATGTATGGAGCGTTGAAGAACATTAGTAAAATTCTTTCACAAGGTATACTTCCAGGTAAAAAGAAATTTGATAAACCTTCTTGAACGAATTCGGCAATTGTCACATTGTTTATTTTTTGAAGTTTACCTACAATACCTTCATGAAGAATTCCTATTAACAAATGGGTAACATAACGGCCACACTTATAAGTTATATCTACCATGATATAAATAAAATTATTCCCTACCAATACTGCCATTGTTTGCTGGTAACAAGATGTGACATAATTTTTTCGTAAGGTACTTTCGTCAGGTATGTTTGCAGAAATGATTTCAAATTAACATTATTTAATCTTGCTAATGATATGTTAGACGAAATTAATGCGTTACAGAGATCCGTATTATATTCTTCTTGTTCTGAGTTTCATGAAGTTGATGCTACACATTGATTGCTGCACACATGCGGATCGCTTTAGTTTTTCACATTTTCCAATATGTAATGGAGTTTTAGCGTGTTGGTCAATCAGGTATTTTCTCTTACAAGACACCTACAACAACAATTCTCATTTTATATCAAAAGTTAAAGAATTTAAAAACAATTGTAAAGCTTTTAGTAAAATTAAACTTACCAGTTTACTACAGGCTCGACGAAATGTTCTGTCGCCATCCTTTACCAGTTCAGGATACGACTTAATCCATAAATAAATGTTGTTTGCTATACTCATTGTATGTACGCACAGTATTTAAAAACGTAACACAATTACATGTTGCTTCGCTCAAAGATATTCAATGAATGGATAGTTTATTTGGGAATTAATAATAATAAAACGTGTTTACCACATCCCTTCTGCTAGGTGAAATTAAACATGTGCAGTTCTTGGAAAAAAGTATAAGAGAAACCAATGTATAAGATTTATCGAGAATTGTCCGTTGTCGATCTACATTAGGAATTACTAGGAACTTTTACTAATAGAAAGGATAAGAAAAGCCTAAATATGCAATATATGCAACTTTTGCAAAAATGTGCATAGAAATACCTAAATATGCAATATACGTAATCACTAATTAGCGCTAATTAACTTCAATTAGTGTAATACGGCTACATATAGACTATAATTGAAGATATGGAAAAAATAAAGTATATGCACTTTGCATATAATCCGGTCTCTAGTAATGAAGAACTGCATTAAATAAATATATTATTTTCGAACAAGTACTGTTAATAGAAACCACGTTCTAAAAATGTGAAATGATTGATGTAAATAAATATACTTATTGCAATCCATTAAATATAATATCACAACAGAAACTGTAATTCTAGAACCTCAATTCTAAGACATTACTACGTACCTTGTGCACGCTTACACCATCTTGCTCTTACAGATAGAGATTTATAGACATAAGCGTGTAGTAATTTGTGGTGTCCTTAAAAAAGAACAGCCTAACTTTATTTCAGTCTTACGTGATACCCCTTGATTTATATATGTGAATCGGCTTTGGAGGAACGAATATCGAATGTTGGTGTAGATGTATTAATTACTGAGTAATTGTGAGAAAAACGCGGTCGAAAATCGAGATCCAAAGGACGTCAACTGTAAAAAATACAAATATAACACAAAAAATATTTCGCGCCAATTAATCGGACCAAAAAAGGAAAGCCGTTTCGTCTTCAGATTGCTTCGTGTAATCCTTAGTGAACGTGACTAAGTGGAGAACAGGTTAGCACTCAGATCAAGACTAAGCTAAAAGCAATAATATGGATTTAGAATTTGTTAAATATTAACATTGCACAAAACATCGATAATGTGTTGTGTCGAAAGCGGTTTTTAACTAACAGCAGTTGTCTACGTGCATATAATTATTTTACAGAACCCTTGGGCTATTGATTCTTTCAGATTATGAACTTCATTTTGAGGTGAAACAACAAAATGCAAATTCTCACCAGCAAAGCTTTACATTTATCCACATTACAATGTTATAAGGCTATTAAAAAATGCTGTCCCATCTGCAAGTTTTTAAAAATGACTTTCAAATGCTAATAACAGCACGTTACAAAAATATAAAGCAAATTGAATAGTATCTCAGACTTTTACAGCCGTTTGACATAGTCGTAACAGTTGTCGGGTTCCGCCATGTCACTAGGTTTTGTCCCTGACGATTCACATTTCAAAGGTACTCAGTCCCTTTGAAAATGTGAATCGTAGTTGTTCACGAAACGTCAGGGACAAAAAAACCTAGTGACACGACGGAATCCGACAACCGTTGAGAGTATAAAAAAAATGAATTAGAAAATAATTATAATCCATCTTGAATTTTCTATCTCATGTTATGATAAGCTATTTTAAATTAGAGAATCTAATCTTTAGCAATTGAGAAAGCAGTTGTAAACAATATAAATATTCAATGTCTTTCTCCTAAAACTTAAAGGCGCAGTGGTTGGAAAGCACAATCAACACTAATTTTACTTGGGCATGTAAAATTATTATCTTGAATTACTTAATATTAATTTTTGTAGAGTATCCCTTATCCATTTAACTTCAATATAATACATTGCAGTAATGATAGTTAGAGTTGAGTAAGAACCAGATGACCTGGCACATCGAATTATCAAAAATTCAAAATATGTAGAAGGGCTCAGAAAAACTAACTAATAATGTCTAATGTAGTCACTACGATATTGAAAATGTATTGTAATGATGCCCTAACTGTGTCTAGGACAGTTATAAGCTTGTAACAAATTTTAGTGCAAATCTAGGATTTTTTTTAGTTCTGTTATTTCTCCAAAGTTTGTGGCGTTTGTAGATGTTTCTGTTCTGAATGACAGCATTGAGCTAGAGTTTGTGCAAATAATATTTAAGGGCTATATGTTTTGTCAGTATCCTTGCTAGTAATCTGAGTTCCCCTAAAAGATTGGCAAGCACGAAATGAATGCCTTCGGATGAGTGTCCAGGAATCCTTTCTCTATGCGAGACCCTTTGTTATCCCTTCCACTTCTACATTCCACATTTTAGATATCTTCTTCGGAGACTAGGAGATAGGACTTCTTCTTTGGAGATAGGACTCTGACCTAATGAATGGTATGTTGGCTACCGATATGGCTAGGCATCCACCACAGTCAAATGTGATTTTGATGCCTTAAATTTTGTACACAGATTCAAATCAGGTTAGAATCAAAACTGTAGGCCGCTAAAGCTTTTATTACTGCTCTATTAAAAACATAAGTAATAGTTATAATGCCGTTTATCTACCACTGAAGGTTTGTGACTTTTCAACGAAGAACTGAGACCTTCTAGTTATAATCGACAATATATGTAATATATATATAAGGAGAACTTAATTCTATCATAATATTTGGTGTACTTCTTGTTTCTTTACTTTAATGGGTAGATGATGTAGATCTTTTATACCAGTTCTAGCCTAAGCCAAATCTGATGATTCATACCCAATATTATACAACAACATGCACAGAAAGCATCTTCCTTTTTCTTGCCGTTAGTTGTTTCATTTTAGTTAAGATAATAGCCTACTGGTTCCTGTAATCTTTTCTTCCAGAGGCAGTCTATTACAGTCACTATTCAAAATTACAGTAATTTTGTTCGTTTCTAAGCTACAACTTAAAGATGACGAAAATGAAAAAGTTTTATAGGGTTTTATAGGTTTTGAAAACGTTCCTTAAAACTACATACAAACAGATGTACACGTACAATTCACAGAAACGCGGATGTTGAATTAAATTTAGACAAGCAGACGCTTTGACTAAAATTTCTGGGAATTTATACGTTTACGTTAAAACAAGAATAAATTTATATCAACTAGTAATACATTTGTAGTTTCTGCAATCTTAAAAAAATACTATACCATACGTTAAAACCAGTTAGGTTGCAATGATTTTTTTACATTTTAGTGTTTTGATAGATGGCTTAAATTTATGAGTGATCGCACATCTGCGGATTCTAGTTTCTTAGGTGAATTTAATGGACAAATATATTTAAAGGTAGCAATTATGTCGATTACAATTTTGTGATTAAGGGAAGTTCTGAGACAAAATTGTTTCGCACGCAGCAGTTCATGGTTTTAGCAAGCTAGGCTCGAACTGTACGGAATTTTGAATTATGAAGACTCTAACTATCAGAACTGTTACACGGATATTTTCGTAATTACGGCTATTTTGTAATACATTATTTTGCAAAATAAATGAAATAGTACTGAAGCTGATTTGTAATTGATCATCATTTGAAATAACAAAAGAACATGTACAATAGTTAGTAGCAATTTATCAAAGAGTAATTTGTATTGTACTTCATTGCGAATTACATACATCGAACAACAAGAAATACTGGAAAAGTTTGCAATTATGATGTTTTTAAAGTACTGCGAAATTCATAGTACTTTCCAAGAATAATTTAAAAGGTCTTCATACACTGAGATCTTTGTTCATTTTGCAAGACAAAATAATGCTACGTCAGAAGTTCTCATTAGCAACCCCAACAATCAATTTGAAGTGTTCTTTTACGTTGTAATTACGCCATCCTGCCACATTAAAACATGATAACGCTCGGAAGCAGTAACAGTATATTATAGAAACGAACTAACACCGCAACCAGTTTCAAAATACTTTAGTTAGAAAGTACTGTTTGCCGTAGACGATATTTATACAGTCATATTCTAACTTTATTAACCATTCTAAAGAAGCCTTTAAGATATCCCTCTTGAATTGAAATTCTAATAAGCACCGAGTTTCCGCATGACAGGCGTTGGTAAAATTATCACGGGCTGTTTAAAATATTACTACTGTTTATTTTAACGTACCCATATTAACTTTTCATTCATACACTTATATGCCAACACCTGTATTCCTCCCATTCAATTTCTCTGCCTCTATTCACCTTAGTCGTTCAATGCTTCTTGTTTGTTTACCCATATACGCGTCAAATACAGCATGTACCGTCCGTTCTATCCGATACATTTGAAATGTGAATGCGATCGTCAATTCCGGTCCTGGATTTTGGTGGCCGTCCGGTAAGCGGACAAGGGCAGGTAGACGGACTCGGAATGCGACGGAGATTGGAGTTGAGTGGCGCCGTCCAGTCTGGCGCACACCTGCAAGCCTCGGCCACCGTGTGAACCGACGATTCTAGCCCGAGGCTCGGCTCTACAGCACACACAGCGCTTTTGCTGCTGCTGCTGCACCTCACCCACTCTCTGATATACGCTAAATAGTCCCGGATAAACCGAACGATACAGAACCGCTTCTTTAATAATGTTATGCTGTACGCGCAGTGATCCAAGTACAAATAAAGTTTGTTGGCAATGGAGAAATACTTGATCAATGTTTAGATTGCGATAGTAGTTGTTTTTTTTTAATGAATTGCAATGGCTAGTTTCAGTTGAGTCTATTTGCTTACTTGCGTTGCTTTTAAAAAAATCTATTTCATCGAAAATACCTACTATATTTGTCATATACAATTGTTGTTTTTGTCCAAATAAATCATTTTCATGGTTGAAGTGTTAAAAAGCAAAACAACTTTTGTAGAATAACTATTTTCCGTCATTCTTATTTGAAAAAAGCTTGCCAAAATGAATATTTGTGGACCCTTTCGTATTCCCCTTACATTTGAGGCAAATTATACAAAGTACATACAGTGACGGACTAATCTTTAAAGTTCACTTAAAATGAAAATAAATCATTACAACAAATGTATCTATGAAGTGTATTTATTAGTTGAATAATAAACAATAATGAAACCCAAAAAAATATTTCGTTGTATAGATAAATTCACCAGAAAAAAAAATATACTGGACAATAGTTCAAATATAATACAAAAAATATATCTCTTCTGGCGAATTTTTATTAAATTGAGAAACGTAAATTTCAATTAATATTCGGTGATTTCTGACCAGGCCTTTGTCGAAGCTTCCTTAACGGATTCTTTGCTTTTTAAAATGGCATGAACAATTTTTTCAGCCAACAATTGCCAAACGTTCTCTATTGGATTTAAGTCCGGTAATTATGGAGGACTACAGAGCTGACGTAAAGCATAATACGGTAACCAATCCTTCACCAAACGCTATGCTTGACTTTTTCTAGACCCAAACTATCCACAGAAAGTTGCAAATGCTCTTCCAATATACTTTTATACAAGTGCCTGCCCATTATACCATCGATAAAAGTTAAATGTCCTATTCCAGCTGCTCCAATAGCTCCCCAAACGATCATACTTCTGCCACCATGCTTAGCGGTTGGTATGAAGTTTTTGGTTTAAAGTGCTGTGCTGGTACCATCACTGCGAAAAATATTGTATTTAGATTCATCTATAAATAGCTAAAGCTAAAAGCTCTTATCCTTATCCGTGGACTTGTTTGCAAATTCTAGACGAAACCGCCGATTTTTGTCAGAAATAAGAGGTTTCTTAAGTGGAACTCTGGTTCAATAGCCCTTAACCCATAAAACTCCTTGAACAGTTTTCGGTTGAACATCTTTGCTTGATACTGCAACAATACTACCAGCTAACTTTGGCGCACTTATTTTTCGATTTTTGCCACTTCCTTTAGGATAAGGCTAACACCTCGACAAGAAAGTTTCTTGAGTTGTAGGCTTATTTTTCGCTGGTTTGTAAGTCTTATATTTTCTTATAATATTTTGGACACTTGCCAATGATAAATTCAAAACTTTCTCTGTATTTCGCTAGGATTCTTAAGAATATTTAATCATTAATTTTTGTACATTAGCTCCTATTCGCCCATTATTTTGTTTATAAGTCTACCGGAAATAACGATTCAGGATTAATGTTGAATAAAAATAACTAAATCACCAAATAGAACTGTACTTCTCTACAAAATAAGTGTTTAACCTTTCATTACAGCTTTTTATTCACCTATAAATTAACTGCATACTTATGTTTGTGTTAACATGCTTCATTTTCATTTTAAGTGATGTTTGTGTATTTTAACTTTAGCGTACTTAAACTTTAGTTCCTCAATGTACGTGCAAACTATTTCCTTCTGAGTGAACGTTTTACATTAATAGCCATTTTGTAAACCAATAAGTTAGTATTAGTAATTAGTAATAGTATTTATAGGCAAATGCTGTCGGAAAGTGGCATCAAGGAAGCTATTTCAAATATTCAGCTTAATTCAAACCTTCATCAGCGCTTATTATAACAGAAAATAGAAAAGAAACACCAGCAAAGATACAATAAAATCTCGTGATATAGTTGTACAATGAGGGAAAACCTTGAAATGGAACCGATACATTGAATTGATTATGAAATCCAGGACTATCTTCAACAAATCTCTTTCTCAAAGAATCTTTAAAAAGTTATTCTAAAGTGTTAAGGAGCTAATAACTTATCTTTAATTTCATGTCGAGGTAGTAAAGCTTAAGGAATGATATATAAGTTCATATCCATTGTAGAATCAAATAAATGCCAATATATATAAACAATATAAATACGAAATACAGTCTGCGACAAAAGTATAGAACACGACTTCTTTATAAAGAATTTCTAATAGTACGTTGGACCACCTCACTTTTTGACTACTTCA
This sequence comes from Trypoxylus dichotomus, assembly GCA_023509865.1. Taxonomy (NCBI): domain Eukaryota; kingdom Metazoa; phylum Arthropoda; class Insecta; order Coleoptera; family Scarabaeidae; genus Trypoxylus; species Trypoxylus dichotomus. Next base: position 35,580,826 of record CM042074.1, on the reverse strand, counting down.
AGTATTCCCTTTGGCAAAGTGTCAAACAACTTTTGTATAAGTTTTTGCCTTAGACGCTCCCCTTCCATTAAAATACTGGTAGTTCATTCCTGGATTGAAGTGAATTGTCTTCCGCCGCTGCATATATATTATACGCTAAGATACTCCAGGCACTTTCTACGTCAGGCAAACGGGCCGGCCACTCAAGAACTGATATTTTCTTTCTTCGAAAACGATCTTTTACAATTTGAATACGATAGACTCACGCATGTAATCTCTTCGCCATGACATGATATATGATCGGGAATAACATTTATATGATTTATATAGCGCTATTCATTTTGCCATTACAGAACCGAATATCAGTTTTTCCGTTATATCCTATAGCTGTCCATATCATTGCACTACCACCACCCATCTGCCTACGACTTAGAACTACTTCCTTCTTTGTTAGATCACTGCAATAACATTGATAGCCATCAGGACCATCCAAATCAATTTTTTTCTCAACAGTAAAGTGGTTTTTCGCCAGCGTTTACACCAATGTAAACACGTGGTTGTAAATGCTAATCTGGCTTCTTTATGCTAACGCGTTAAGGGCGGTTTTCTTTGCAGTCGTTTTCGTTTTGAGTGAGCTGTTGCTTTCAGCAGACGTTGAACATTTCGCAGATTTTTGTTTACACCTGCTGCTTACACTGTTTGTCTTGCTGAGTTTGATGCAAACTTTAAAATTGTGCGACAATCACGTGGTATCTTGATATGTAGAAAACAGATTAATACACCATGTAAAGACTTTATTATAAAATATTTTCCTTATTTGCACTGTACCCGTTGAGGACAAAACTAAAACTGATGACATGGTCTATACTTTTGTCGCACTTGGATGTGTGGTTTTCCCCGAATATTTTTGCTCATCACCACATTCACAATGCCAGTACCAGAAACCACTATATTTGCAACACGGGTGGCCTGATCGAATTTTTCAATATAATTCTTATTTTCCTTAAAATTTATGGGTGGCCTGTACTATTGTCGCGGGTTGTAAGTCTTTGTTATTTAATAAATAATATTCAACTACACAGAAGTTCGGATAATAGTGTGAGATTTTTAATAGCGTAGGTGTTGGTGCAGACTTCTCTTTCGTTGCTTGAAAATATTCGGCTTTCGGGTTTAAACTTCGCCAAAGTGCCCATGTTTCGCTCTCGGTCGCCGTTATTGAGATAACGCAGCCCGTAGAGGCCCTGCGCGATCGAGAACGAAATGTCAACATAGTAATGAAGTTTCAACGCAGTCCCATCCAGGAAAGGAGTACTTCACAAGCAATATAGATCAATTAAATTATTTTTAACTTCCGTTAGTTTTCTTTTTTTTATTCATTTGCGCATAAACGGAAAACGTGCTTGTCTGATCAATAGGAACTATGAACTTTTTATTTTCACAAAGTAATTACCAATATTAAATTAACGTTGGTTACACGAAAGAAATTAAATGCTGCTCAATTTATACAAAACAAGAACAAGTATACTTTGCGACAACTTTAAAACAACAACGTTAAAACCAGTTTATTATATTCCAATTATCGCGAAAGTTGTAGAAAAACCACTTTTGTTACCGCTTGTAGAATTTGCAAAATTCTCTAGTATAATCTCTATTACAACACGTATATATGCAACCACGATCTACCATTAAGGCCATTTATGTATATATGTATATGTCGGTCAACATAATAATGCAAGCAATATGCAAAAAGTAGAGCACTCGATGTCTATCTAAACGTAGCCTGCTTTCATGAAATTGAATTAAAATAAATTTCCGAGTTAATGTTTTCATTTGTTGTAACTAGCCATTAAAAACTACAATTTCATAACAAGACATATATGCCTTTGTTGAAGATATCATTTGCATAGGATATCATTGCATTTATATTAAATACAGTTGTAATCAATACTAGACTGGCTAATTCCAAAACTTTTACTCGTAAACATTTTTGAGATACTTACATCAACGCTATTAAAGTTTTATAAAACCATGTCTGTTTCTGATTTATCCACCGGTCACTCGTGCTGTTGAAGTTCTCCATGCCCATATGTTCAATGAAAGCCGGCATCATTCAGCCACATGAAAAAAGCATCATTATTGTATTATATGTACCCGACCACATGCGCGATTAATATTGCCTACACAACGAGAATCTTATTCTTCGCGCAATTCGATACTTGTTAAGTTTGTTTTGAAAAGGCGAGTGGACCAAAAAAGGAGAAAGAATTACCGCGAACGGATATAATTTCAGGTTTCGAATTTTTAAGTACGCGCAGAGAAACATTGCCTTTGTTCGTGCAGGTTACCGTGAATAAAGGAACGAATATTATGTTACAAGTTTATAATTTCTTCAATTTGATTTTTAAAAATTGTTGTAGCTACATATGCATTCGTTGTAAAAGACTTCAGGTGTACCACTTGAAATGTTTTGCTGTAAATAAAAAGCGAAGAAAATAATGGAAGAGGAATTCACGTAGGTATTGTGCTACCTAGCCTAGTACGTTTCGTTTCCCACTCTTTCCTTCCAGAGTTGTACCGCAGGATAAACAGAAAGGATAATTGTGAAAAATAAGAATACAAATTTCGAGCGCGCGAAACATACAATTATTATTTTTTGAAATAGCCACTTATTATTTATGACAGTAGACACTTTTGTGTTATTTCGTTCTTTCATTTTATTCTTCACTGGGTTTTTAACAGTTTTCACTGCTTCATGTATTCTTTGTATATAATATCAGAGTTTAATGTAATTTATTCTGACAAAAGAGATATAAAGTGGGTTACTGGAATAACTTTTAGTACATAATATTTGCTACTTATTATATGTTGCAGCTAGATTGTAAAGAAAAATGTAAGGATAGCTGCAGTGGAGTACTGTGCAATTCCTCCGTGTAAACATAATTCAGGGAAATGGAGATTATAGCTTTTTCCATTTCCACAAGATGGAGGCAAGTTTCAAGTGTACCATACACTTTTTATAATACTTACCACTGCCTTCCCATTTCCAATATTTTGAAATGGATTGAGAGTTGCAGACTGTATCAATTGCCAGAAAAAGATCTCGCAGAATTTTGAAGAACAAAATATGTTCGTGACGACCATTTTGAATATTCAAGGTATCTAAATAATTTAAAAAATAAATTGTATTACCATGTTACATCGACATTACTTCTTGGCGCTTCCTTAGAGTTGCCATATAAAAAAGTAGAAGCTAGTCTTCTTCTCCTTTTTACTAGTTATGATTTGTTTTTCATCCCACTGGATAGAATGGGAGCATATCTGAAACCTGCGGAAAACTCGAGACGCTATGAAGAGCTCGGAACCTAGCTTCAACTAAGGGTTTCATTAGTAAAGATGATGACTTCTTGAGAGATGGACACTCAAAAAATTTTTGGCTTGCGTCATTCTGCAAGGAGCAAGTAGAAGCTATTGGTATATATAAGCTTCTTTAAATTAAAATATTCACACATTCATATTTAATATTTACTTTTTAATTTTACGAAAGCACTACTTATTTATATTATATTGTTGTACATTGTGTGTACAGAAAACTTACAATAACATACAGGAAAGGATGGGACAATTCCAAGAAAGTAGTATATATAAATATATATATATATTACTTCTGTAGAAACTATTTTTGCAAATAAATTTGATTTGATATTGCAAGCTCTTATAGGATTGAATCTGAGAAATATTATAGAAAAGATGTTACACGCTTGTCGCTACGAATATTTGCCAACGTTTTGTTTATTAAATTTATTCATTAGATTAAGAATTTTATATTCGTTAAAATACACTAATATAGATATTGTTTCTTATAATAAAAACAATACGAAAGCAACTACTATAAAACTTTAATAACGCTAGTGTGAAATAATTTCTTTCGGCACAAATGTATTTGATTTCTTGATAAATTCGATATAATATAATCATAAATAAGAGGTCGTCATATCTTTTTAAGAACACGATGTTAATGCGCGTCTATTAAGTTGCAGCGTAGCTTTAGAAACTGCGCCCTTTATCACCTTTTAACATGGCTGACTTGATTCAAGACCATTCAAATTGTATCCTCAAAGAGGTTACAGTTTTGTTTTTTTCTGTTTACTGTATGGGTGTACCAACGCTACTCTCGTTGTGCCCTATGCACGCTAGAATGAGGAAGCTTAGACAGCGGAGGTTTGTGTCTTTCAGATCGTATTGATCATATTGGGATTAAAGATTTTATTTACTTTTCACTGGTAATTACGATTGGTGCAATTTTTTTCTTTGATTTGTGTTATTTTGCTTCCAGTTTCTAGAATCTTATCTTCTATTCTATTTTCAACCAACGTTCCCATGCTATTTTCTCAAAAATATGGCACAATTTTTGGAAGATTATGATTCTTCCACGGAAACGCTGAGAGAAATTACTCCGTTAAACCCAGTTATCTGTGACTTTTTCATATAAATTGAGTCGAATATAACAAGTCTCGGGGTGCTGAATCGCAAGAGTGAGCGAGGAGGCTGATTGACTGGTCCATTGGAAATAATCGCATAACCAAATTTCTTTTGCAGTAAGTGGTTCGTTCATTTTTCAGCGTGGCAAGCGGTAAAATAAGCTCGGATGATTCCCCCAAAATGAAATACACACCATGCGGTCGGTTTAAGTGGATGCAATGCATTGCTACTGGCTTATTTTCCGGCCAAGCGCAGCAATTTTGCTTTTGCAAACTAAAAGTGAGTTTCATACCTAGCGATGACTTTCTTATGCAATTTTATAGAGGTTTTCTGAAGCCCAACTACTGAATCGCTGCTACAACAAGTGATCGTTTGGTTTAAGTTCTTAAATTAAAGCAATCTTGTTAATACATAAATCTAAATCTTCCTCATAAATTGGTGCTTGATCCTCACAAATACTCTTAGGTATAATATCTTTGTGTCATTCACACAGACTCATTATGAAGTGAAGATTCTGATTCGAATTTTTACAAAAGATTTTCTATTGTTTTTCAATTTAGATGATTATGACGACCGACAGTTAGAGTTAATGCACGAAAAATAAACGTAGATTTTGATAAGACATCTGAATAGTTTGTAGACGTTGTTGAAGTGTGTAACACACCATGGTGAAATGGTAAGAACAGAGAAGCACGTGTGTAAAAAAAAGGTAGATAGGGCTGCTACCTGAAAGAAATCTCAATTTACAAATACCCCGTCCATAATACAGAAGTCTTTATTAGACCTATAACATGCACAAAAATATTTGCGTTCGATTAAAACTATTAAGAATTAGAAATTTTGCTTTATGTCAGTATTTAGATTGACGGCTAGTGAGGTACTAAATTTAGCTGTTGAACAATTTTTCGGATTTGCTGTTGTCTTCATTTCAAAAAATAACAATTCTGCTTAAACCCGATTTATAATTAGAAAAATAGATTTAATAATCTGAGTAAACCCCACACGGCGGCGTTCTTTTTGTGCGTTGTGTCAATAATACACTCTCACGTTTATTAAGCCGCCAGCAATATTTCGAACGAACGGTCTATTATTTCTGCGACAGATGTTGCATATAATAACAAACGACAGAAAACGGAATATTTGATGAGAAAATGCATTTGCAATACGAACGAAATCTCATAAGCTCGGATTTTCCGGGCAGCCCTCGACTATTCTTACCGTGGTCTGAGTACGTCTCGCACGTGGCCAACAAGAGTGTCTCATTAAACTAACGAAGACACGTGCAAAGCCCCACACACATATCCAGCACGTGCACCCTACTAATACGCTGAGTTAAAATAGTAATCTAATATTATATACCCATGGATGTTCGTATTTAACAAATTACCTTTGATTTCATACATTGCATTCGAAATACCCTCCGAAGAATTTAAAAATAAACTTGAATTTGTACACTAGAGCACGTTTAGAACACAATGAATTTATACTACCTTGAGACCGAAATGAAAGGTAATATTTAGAAGTCAATATACTAAATATACATGACGCCTATTTAAAGAAGAAATTAAACATTTCAAATGGAATACAAAATATTAAAAATACCACAGGACGAAAATCGATTGGTAGCCATTTTACTGCCTGGAGCCAATGCGGATACTCCCAAATAGTTACTATAGCAACCGTGAAGGATACTGAAACAAACTAAAGTGTACGTACAATCATAGCCCGTAATATATTACCGTTTCCATGAAATTGTTTCATAGCTAATTTTCGTTTCGCAATAGAAAACAGGAACTAAAAATAAGCGCAAGGTCGTCATGGTATTTGCGATGGGAAGAAATTTGCAATGAACAAGTTTGTACTGTAATAACTTAATTGTCTGAACAAGATATATCCTGTGTTGCTTACAATTCCTTAAATGAATTTTTAGAGATGATTGCATAATACCATTTAACCTAGTTAATTAAGATATTGCGTAAGAAGAATGGTTAATAGCTAAGGATGCATCATAATAATGCGCAGCTGTATAGAAAACACATATGTACTTACGCGAGAATCAAACAATTTGAATTTAATTTGAAGAATTTATATTTGTAATTATACTATTTCCCAGAATTAAACAAAATTTTCAAAATTATATAAATTATATATATGATGCTATACTGTTGGAGCCACGAGATATTCACTTCTACAGCCTATAATACGTGTAAGCATAAATTTGGTATTCTAGTAACTTTCCAGAACAATTTTTCAACAATAATATCCGTTATTATTTACGTATTATATAGCAGATACTTTGTTAGCATTCTGCACAAAATATTTTTGCACTGCTTAGGGTTGGTACTTGCATTTCTTCTGGGTAACACTCTTACTAAATCCAAGTTAATAATAACATATTTGTTCAACATTATAATAACCCAATTATAGGACAATGTTAACAAGAACTCCAAATTAAACTATAATTAATTCAACGTATAATTAATTTACACCAAAGGAACTATTAAGTCTACGAGATAACATTAAATACAAAGCTTATACATAAATTAGCCTGTAATTCAACCTAACTTAAAAATACTCCAAAATGCATTAAATTAATGAGCTAAGCATTTCAAAGATTTTGGACAGCCATTGTGAGAACATCAAGAAGAGAATAAAAATTAGTTTGACAATCACCATATACACAATTAAAGTTGCTACATATTCTAAAAATCGGAGCTAAGCATGCAATTGCTCCTAGATAATTGTTGGGGCACTAAAAATGATAGACTACAAACTAAACAGTTACAATCAACATTATTATGCACACCATCATACAAAAATTTAATACATCTCATAAATATGGCGCTTTTCTACCGAAAGGATGTCAAATTCTTGAAGTAACAAGTTCCAATCGTAACCGCGGGGTGGAACTTTGAAATGCAAGAATTTAAGAAATTTCCGCTGCAGTCGCTCTAGTATAATCCTATGCATTTCGTATGCAAGGTACCAAATTAAATAAGCATATTCTAATTTTAATCGTACGTAGTAACAGTACAGCATCTTGATGGCAAACACATTATTGAATGACGATGTATCACGAACCACAAATCTGAGCATCTTTAATGCAAAGTCAGTCAACTTACATGTTCAACTAATTGTAAATCCACTATCAAAGTATACCCCAAGATTTTTTATAGATAAGCAACGCAATAATTCAGTGCTGTCGTTAATCATAGGAATGTACAACTGGATTAAATGCCCATTTTCTACATTTTAGTAGCTTTAGAGGGTCGTTGAGAAAAATCAAAAATAACATAGGCTCAAGATTTGATCCCTCAGGGACGCCATATATTGCAAAATGGGATGCAGAGTTATATCCGTCACATGTAATATACTGCAGTCTTCCAGAAAGGTAGGAATACAACAGATGTAATAACGAGGCATAAAAGCCAATTTTTTAAATTTAGTTAGGAATATCCCGTGGTTTATAGTATTCTGTCAAAAATTTTGACCATATTTGTGTATATGGCATTAACTTATCACTTTGTCAAACATAGCACTATAGTTATTGCTATCTATTTGAGTAAAAACATTACTGAAGTTCTGACCAAAGAAATCAATAATGGCCTGAGGATCACTTAAGAAAGTATGATTATACTTCACGGATGCTTGAATTCTAGAGCAACCACGGTTACCCCAGATAACTAAAATACTCATAGAACTATGGTATTCGCTATAGATTTTTCTTACACTTTCAAAAAACAATCTGCATTGCTTGTATCTTAAAGTATAATTAGAATCTTCAGTTAATCTAGATGTTTCCATATTTGTTCTTATGTTTTGAATAATTTCCTTGTCAAACCGAGGTGGATAATGTTTATGCCTGTGCATAAATTTTTGTACACACTTATCAACAATATATAAAAGGAATGACCAATCTACTTCACCAAGTGCAGAGTACAGTCTAAGGAAAATTTGCTTTTTTAAAGTTGTACAGCTTATTGAAAGGAAAATGCGCAAAGTTGGCGTTATGCGGAATATCCGTGTGAATATCTACAGTAAGTGCTGGATGAAGAAAATTCTTGGGAATCAATGACATAGACAGAATATAGTTAAGCCAAGATATACAAGGTGAAGGGTTACATAAGATTATCTATATAAGTAACAGGAATCTGTAAAAACTTAGTGAAGAAATGAGTACTAAAAGAAACGGGTCCTTGTATAAATATAAGTTCTGGAAATATTTTAAAAAATCAATATACTACTAAAATAACATTCTCAAATACAAAGAACAAAAAGTGAACTGTGTCCAATAACACAAAAACTAAATAAGGTAAGACCTCCATCTGTAAGCAGACAGTAGTCTAACCTATTATTAAAACTGCGCCTAGCAATAGCGCCTATGTTCACAGCTTCATGTTGCGTTTGTGTCGCAATTCATCTAAAGTGCTTATTCTTTGATCAGCTCCCACTATTTAAATAATTCCAGGAGGAAAAAATCTTTTCGGGACAAATTCAGCAACCTTCCTAAACGGTTGTTGAATGTGCTCAATAAAAATTCGCACATTAGTAAACCAGTATGTGCCGAACAGCCGTTCCGTTCGTATCAAATTTCCATGAATTAGTAATTGCTGGTGTAATTTCGTAAGCTAAGAGATCCATAAACCTTGCACTCGTCAAATTATTATTAATAGAGAATGGACCAATAATATTATTACGCAACATACCAAACAATAAGTTTTTGGGTGTATTGAGTTACGCATTGCATACCTGGCGTGAATCTTGTGTAACCCAAACACATGCAACCATGATTACGTTAACGTATTCACAATATAATCAAAAAAATATTGTGGTTGTGCAAGTTAATTAATCGATTTCAGTGGTTTTGCAGAACTTGTATAAAGATTCTGTAACATTCTTGTTTTTTAATGTCTTTTAAATTGGTACTTATTTAGTTATAGGAAAATTATACACAATGAGGATTTACCTTGTAATTTGGATTAAATTGAATTTAAAACCATAATTACTCCGAGCAATTGATGATGCTGAAGGGCAGGAAAGTAAAAACAGCGCACAGGGTATTAATCGAAAACATGATTAGGAATGGTCAAAATTATGTATGTACATACTTTCATGATAGAAAAGTACTTTCTTTGCTCGTAATATTTTCTCACAAGATTTGATAAGGGTGTTATTCACAGATGTTCTTCAACCCGCAATTTTACAACAATAGATGGATGAATCATAAGTTCCATGTAAGAAAATAGATCTACTGTAAGTGAGATATGGTTTAGTTCCGGTGTGCCACGCGTTTTGCGAGATGTTCCGGTCACGTGGCCGGATCCGTATATCGACGTCAGCTGAGCACACAACGCATAACTATTAGGGGGTTACGCGATGGAAAAATGTCGTAAATTTCTTTTACCATGTTTTATACATTTTACTTACCTTCGGTTGTGTCTTGTATATTTAAAAGTAAATACATACATGTGTTGTTACTGTTAACAGCTGTTCATCGATGTTAGTATCATTCAGTGCAATATCAACGTATGAATAAATCCCGCACTTGTCATGCCGAAGTAAAATCCCGCAATCGGCTTTCATGAAGCAAATACAAAAGAAAGATGTTCACCCTGTTCGAATCAACCCCTCCGAGACTGCTCTTCTCGGTTCTAGCTGTAGATAATAATCTGCTACACCATCGCTTTGATATTACAGTCATGCTACTGGCTAAATTGTACTGACGTTAGGGATTACATATACTTATGGACGATTACGTTTTGAAACAACATTTTTAATGATCCCGTCACATGAGACATTACGCAGATGCTATCTATGAAAAATATTAATAAGAATAACATTTCGTTTCCACACCGTCTTTGAAAGGTGAAACTATCAGTGAGATGTGACATATTATCATTTGTACTACGAATACTGTACTTATGTACATCACAATATCGAATTGACCTTATCACCAAATATAAAATTGTAAAAATTATCAAATCTGACGCATTTTATAGAACACTACTATGTAACATTTAGAAGTGGAAGTACAACTGACTGTTAGCCCATCATTAAGAACAACGATAAATATGTATTGTTTCAAATGAAATAAACTTACTCTGTAACGTGATAGTCAATAACTAAAAATTGAATAAATCCAGTGGTCCAAATAAGATTAATTACCGTCTACCCAGTATTGGAGACATACATTTTCTTGATGCTGCTAGCTAATTCCTTTTGATAAATTAACACAATACTAATAATACAAGCTTTAACTGAACGTATATATTAATGAGATACAATAAATAACTTGTTACCCAATTAGGTAATGTACTATATATAGTTCTTTTTGTAGTTGTAAGTTGTGTGAAGATTTGCTTTCTAGCAAATGGCGAAAAAAGACAGAAAATAGTTTTTAAAACGTTCTAGTTATTAATTATTAATCAAAAGTCGCACCAGTACCTTTTAAATATATTAAATTTCCGAAATTGGATTTTGCAAGACGTACTCGTAGTAGACTAGTTACTGTATAATACAGTGCAATGTACTATGGTTCTGTATTATATTGGCTAATTAATTATGTAATTAGTTAAGCGGCTGCTATAGTAAACTAGAACTGAAACTATTCTGTTCGCAAGACGGATTAGTCCTTATTGTTTTCTACTTTTCCCATTCCTGCACGTATCCTCGTTTAATGTGATCTAATTGTTATTTCTACCCGTTTTCTAGTCTCTTTTAAGTCTATTATACATTAAGCAGCTTTGTATTCATTCGTGGCATTTCTTAGAGCCAACTCCTTCTATATCCCACATATATATATTGGTGATATTACTTAGTTTAAATCAAATGCATTCCATTTCCATTTCCCATTACTTTTCCAATTTCATGATTCAGTCTATATTCGCTTAAACTTAGGTCTAATTCTATCATTACTTTCGTTACATAATCTTTGATCTTACCAGTATCTATGGATTCTTAATTTAGCTTTCTTAACGTATATACATACATCTTCCATATGTAATACTTGAGTTTATTCTATCCTGTCTATTAAAATATATATCAGATGTGGCGCTTATCTGGGATCGATCTATGACAAAAAGATTACACAAGGTGAAATATGAAACACGCTCAGAGAATTTGTATAGTTCCATACAAATATGTAGTTTATCTCTAGGCATTTAACAGCGGTAAAAATTGGGAATAACCTAAAATTGCATTTCTGAATATAATGAAATAGTACGGGTATTATCTTGTTAATATCGTTACTAATAAATGAAGGTTTTTCAGCGCAAGAAAGATGTTAAAAACTTTCTTATTGCTAAATACATATAACATTAACGCATATCTATGTACATACCAGTTTTTAAATATGCCGAGGTAAAATAAATTGTTATAAACAGGCAGTCTTTAAATGGAGCTACAGTTAGAAAAATAGAGCAACTAATCGATAATTTTCTAAAATTGGGTCTTTCATAAAAAGAAAAATAAAAAGCTCACATAAAGACAATATGCATCAATTATCAGAATTACAGAAAGCCTTTTCTATAGCTCTGGTATATATAAGATCATATGGAATCGGATCATCGAAGGAAAGAGTAAGTTTTCTGCTAGAAACAAATTTAATTGTAACGGTTTTAATGGCTGTATGATTTGCATTTGTGATGAGTCGAAATTTTGGTGACGGTAGTCTGATGGGTTGCTAGACTTTCACGCAATAAACTGTGATTGTTCTATCATCTGGGAAAAGCTATAGCAGATTTTAATGAAAACCTCTGGAAGATGGTGGCAACAAAGGTATATGTCAATAATAGGCAGTACAATAGCTTCAATTAACTGAAAGCTACGGTGAAGAGGTACTGGAAAAGGATTCTTGTTTCCATATTTAACAACTTGGTAGACAATATGCAGAAATGTGTTTTTGAAGTTATTTCGAGTAAAGGTTCCCAATACCTTCAGTTTAGGTACGATCGTAAATTTCTTGTTTATTTATCCATTGTAGACCTACAGAAATGTGATCGTAAGTTGCTGAGGATATAGAAAGAGGAAAAAATATTCTATTTAAGGATTTATGTGAAACTATGTAAGTTTTTTTGAGTTTATAAATAAGACTAGTATTTTTTGTTTCAAATTCATTGAATAGCCAGTTAGCTATGCTTTATTTTCGTCTATAACTTTAACAGTATTGTTCCAATTAAATGTAATAAGTAATTGCTCTTATTCGGTATATATATATATATATATATATATATGTATATATATATAGGCGTATTACAGGTGCTCACTATAGCACAATATATTTTCCTGGTGTACACTAAAAGTGTTGTAAATTTAGATATATGTATACGATAATTCGTAGCCATAAGTAAATATTTTTTGTGTGAAATAGAAAAAGAAAGCAACGAAAATGAAACTGAGAATATCAATATTTAAAATCTGCTTAGTACTAAAAAATATCTTATTCTCAAAATAAAGAAAGAAATTGTGGAATTCATATTTTTAAGCCTTCTGTTTCATCTTTAACAGAAAATATAGGAACCATTGTTTAGGAATAATTAAGGAAGATATTTACATTTAAAAATAATTACACGCGAACGTATTTTCTAATTACAGGAACAAATAAGTGTTTGGAATAGTCGTTAGAGTACAGAGGGAATTTTCCTGAAAGCCCGAACTGAAAATTGCGCGGTTTCATGCGATCACCATACATTCTAATGAATACAGCCAGAGGGCGGAAATGTTGCTAGGCAACTGTCGTTACATGGATCAGGGGGAAAGAAATGCGATTCAGCATGGCCGCCCAGGATCAATAAGTCAAGTCCTTGGGGAGCTCGTCCGACGCGCATCCATCTAATACTCAAACTACAAATACGGTGGTCAAGAATTAACTTGGGGTTTTTGCAATTAATAGTTTGATTTTTAGGCGCAAAATAAATAAAACTTACAAATTTAAAAAGGTAGAAATAGATACATTATGGCACGCAATATTATAGTGCAGAAAACAGGTTTAAAAGAGTCGAGGCAACATATATGTGAATGTATGCTATCTTATGAATAATTTAACTACGGCGGGCAATAGTTCAAATATCGAAGGCGAAAATATTCATTTATGGGGTTATAAAACCATCCGTATTCACTTATGGCGTAAAAAATGAACGGGCAATGCTGTTCAATTATTGACGATGAAGTGTGTTTAATATTTTGGGTGGAATGGTGGTGAATTCAAAACACCTCGGGGAAATAGGGTTATGAAATGAGGGAATTGGATAAGAGTTTATTGGTCACGCATGAATACTGCTATAATAAAGAAGTATAAAAGCTATAAAGGCTGTTCAACTCTATGTAATAATATAACTCTTACATGTTAAATATTAATCGGATAGATTAAAAGATATCTCTGTTGTGCTGAGATGCCCACATTTATAAAAATGAGGTATTTATAAAAAAGAGATAAGTCATAGATGTAAGAAGTATCTACTAGGCAAGTCAACAGTAATTTAAGATTCGCTACAGTAATAGAAACTATGGAAGTTTGATGCAAGATTCATGCATGTGTTAAAAATAATAGTTTAGAAAAAAAGCAATATGATATATTAAATTGACATTATAATATAAAAAAACGTCATCATGTTTATATGATTATATAAATAGACTAAGTAAGTTCACTGAACTGATAAAGAATCAAAGTCAGTCTCTTACATCTCCGACAGATTGGTCTAATAAAGTTACCTAATCCTAATTTTTTAATTTGAATTTTAATAATTTGAAATTTTAAACCATATCTAGTGTGGATCTGCTGCTGTATTCTCATTCATATAAAAATAATACAAAATTTGATGATATCAAAACCATGATATTGTAGGTGTACCAATGGTGATATATTCCATTTACATAAATCTATATTAAACCACACAAAAAATCATAGTGATATGAGTTGATACAGAATCATCGCATTAAGAGCAATGAAAGGGTACCGCTACTATAAAAATATGACAATTAAAAGCGCATATTTAAAAGACCTACGATGTTAGACTTACTAATAGCTTAGTTAATTCTTCCTGCTAAATTGAAAATTATTACCAATAAATAATAATCTTTTATTGCCTAGCAGCCTAAAAGCCAACTACAGGGAGCGCGCAAATTCACAAAAATTACTGTTTACAATTGAAATATAGAGTAAAGGTTGCCTATAATAATCCTTACAAAAAGCAAAGATAAAAATAGAAAGTACGCTAAAAGTATAGACGATAGCAATGGCAACACATTAAGGCCACAAGAAAAAACGGGGTACTCTACTAAAAGTGGATCAAGATGTTAGTATTAACTGTAGGTACTTGAAAAGTATGACGAGTAGATACTATAAACTTAATTTGCACTAAAAGAACTGGTGAATCACACTGTACAGTTCACGGCGATCAGCAGGAGACAGAAAATTGTGCTTTGAAAGTAGGGTTATAACATTCAATGCTTCTACAGGGGTACACATTATCTATTCGAATTGAAAAGTATTTCAGAAATCTCTTTTGAACACTCAATCATATGATTTCGGTATAGAGAGTGGGCATAGCAAACAATAGAGACATATTCAAGTTCAGAAGGAACATAAGCATAATATAAACGCTTACATTTAAGGCTGGGAAACGCTAACGGTACCGCATCACAAAATCCAGCATTTTGGACGCAGATGAACACATTTACGAAATATGTTTCAGTAAATAATAGTGTATTATCGAACAAAACACGAAAATCCAAAGTTTTGATGTTACGTGGTATGGCTGTGTCATTAATCTAGTACTTATAATGTATAATAGTGTGAGCTACTTTAGTAATTATTTGGGAATTCAAGCCAGGCGTGTCATAAAAAGTGTACCAAACCCAAGACTAAAACAAATTTTTGGTGATAGTGTACCAAACCGATACGATCCATTAAATTTTTATAAAGACTATTTTAATTATGGAAATATATCATCATTAAATGTCTAATGGCCATTTTCCACATATCAGAACATTTATTCCTCACGATAATATGGTTACATGAGGAAACTGTTGAAACGTACCTGATGCCGCAAATATCTAACAGACCTTATGCACCTTGTGCATCTGCATACTATAGATGCTACTAAAAGGGGTAAATCTTTATTTACTTTAATACTAGGCAAACACCTTGCACATTTTCTGAGCGTGCGCTACTGGCCGAACATTCACAGCGTCAGAACTACATATAACGATATAGCTCGATATATCTCTCGATATACATACATAAACATTTGCAATAGATACTCGCTAATGTAATATATTTTGTAGGTATTCAAATTTTTTATTAAAGTATATTGTTAAATGTATGTCCAACAAAATATTATATTAATTGTAACATCAACTGATTTTTTATGTTAACGTAAGCCTAACTGAACTACTGCAAAGAAATATTTCATTGTCTTGAATTTTTTGATTCTCCCATCCTAAGAAAATATGTACTTGATTGTAAATAAATCTTCAGGAAAATTATTTTCTTGTATCACACCTTGATAATCTTGGAGTTAATATTTTCTTAAATAGAAAATGGTATCAATGTAAGTAATACTAAAGTCTTCTTCTACCCTTTCATCATATGACCACTAAATACTTACAGGATAAATTTTTCTGTCAATATCGGCTACTTATCGTAACAATTCTGGTAAAGACACAGACACAATTCTTTGCTAGTTTATGCCCGATTAATAATCTAACGTACAAAAATATTAAATATACTAAGTGATTTATAATTTTGTAAGTAATAAACAATGAAAATCTGAAGAAAACAGTTACAATGAATGCCGAACACTTTCCTATACCATATCCCAACCTATCTATACCTCCAGGATGACGGTAAGTCTTTCAAATTATTTAACATTCTATCGATAATGCTCTATACGTGTTCTAATGAAGAAATAGATTGGCAAGAGATCCTTTAAAAAGTTTAGAGCATTGCCACAGAGCGGTGTACTTTGTTATGCTGGAAAGCTAGATCCTCAAATCTCTGAAAATAGAAAAGGAAATTAAGTTCATCATTTGTTTTAAACAAGTTCTAAGGAAAGCAGTTCCAGTTATTTTATAGGCAAAAAAATTGAAGGTAACACATTTTCCTATGTCTTTAAGCAAATGTGGGCTATCATATATACGCAAATAGAATCTTGATTTGTTACTGAAAACACTTCTATATTTTGTTCAACTGATATTCCATTGGAACTTTCCGTGCACCAATTTAGATATTCTTTCTTTAACGATAAAATTTAAAATTGAAAGCCCTTATTGCACAGTAGATTTTTCGAGTAGCTACTAGATGGCTTTGTCATCAAACTGAGTATCAGTGATTGTCAGCAGTCTTAAGTAATAATTTTTAGCAACCTCAATACTCAATCTGTGTCTAACAATATTTCATATAGATAAACCAATTGATATGGTTAACGATTTCAATGAACAATAAACCTGCTTCTCTTGTATCTTAAATTAGTAATTTCACTTTTCTAAAATGTGCTCAACTGACGGTAATTTTTCGTGAAACATACATAGATTCTAGTCAAAACAATGAAATAAGGAAGAAGATTAAATTAGTCGATAATGTTAAAATAAAATGTTTATGTAAACGCTTTCAATAATTTAAGGAAAGCGATTAACAAAATGTCAACATCTCAAAATTTGAGTCGATTATTATATTTTGGTAGGTGCTACAATATCTATGCAAACATTGACGAAAAACGCATTCTAAGTGTTGTAATCTAAGCACATGTTGTTAACTATGTAACTGGCATAAAAAAAAAAGAAAATAATGACATTGCATGTCGAAAGAAATTGGTATCACTAATGTATCTCGGAGCATGTATCGTGTGTACGGCCAAAATGTAACCTTTTTGGGGAAGTTCACAAGGCGTACAGCAGTAACATGAAACTGCAATCTGTCGTCAAGGAGCGCCAACCGCGCGCGGTCATAATAAAAGCACATCCCGTAAGCAATAAAACCATATATAGTCGGATCAATCACCCCACAGAATTACGCGTCGCTCCCGTTTTACCCTCCCTCTACGCGCACGAGAGCTGTCCTTCGGTTATGTAAGGGAAGCCACCCTCCGAATGAATACATGTACGCTCATTATCCGGTCGCAAAGTCACCGAGCTCATAGTCGTCGGCACTCGATCCGGCTAAGCTTTTGGAAGCTTGTACATGTACGATTTTCCACGAACGGTGACGGTTTTCTCCGGGTACCGGAATCCAAGCCGTAACGTAGTTACCCGACTTATTGATCGCAACTTTGGCCTTTCATTCTTCATTACTGCCCTTATCCTGGTGTAATATTTCTCCTGATTTATTTATCATGGTATAATATATCATGATAAAGCTTCCGCGTATTTTAAACAATATCAGTTTCACCTCAAATTCTTGTTTTTTTATATCTATTCTTTCACACATATCCTTATATTGTGCAACATTATTAAAGTCCCGTCTTTGGTTCAATCGTGTCATCCACGTTTCATTTTTTGCGAATTTGTGTAAAACGTTCGTGAAATTCGTAATTTCTGTGAGTAACAGAAGGGTATTAATAAGATACATATACATACTCATTCTTGCATATAGGAGATAGTATGCTATTGTGTAGTAAAAGCTGAATAAACAGTTCTGTTACGATTTCACCACACCTATTTAGTTATAACATTTGTTGTTCAATAGCGAAACATGCTTCAGTACATAATTGTTTTCCTTTTACCGAGTTATACATCCTTTCAACACAACAGCCCATCTTATATTTTTATTGCTAAGGTTTTGGCTTACAATGGTAGGTATGAATTTTCGGTCTTTCTCAGAACATACGTCGAAAATCGTTATCATTGTTTCGTGTTTGTTGAACTCTTGTGTAATGATGCACACAGTGATGGTGAGATTTTAAAACATGCCATCACCAGATATACTAATTTTTTTTTTAATCCTATGTCCTTTGTACCTTGCGGTGTCGGACTATTTATTTTCTTATTTTTATCTTCCACAGGTTCCTGTTCTGAGCCAGTTGTTTGGCTTCAATCCATCCCATACTTCTCTTTTCCAATCTTTCATACACCTGCTCCTTGCAGGTGTTTCGGGGTCTACCTATTCTGTTTTTGCCCTCTGTTCTGGCTTCAAATATCCTCTTTGTGATTCGATCTTCTTCCATTCTGTGTAGATGTCCAAGCCATCCCAGTTGTCTCTCTTCTATGGTTATTTCTATTGGCTTAATATTTAAACTATTAGTGATTGCCGTGCTTCTGATTCTGTCTCTTCTAGTTACTCCTTCTACTCTTCTTAGGAATCTCATTTCCATGGCCGTAACTCTGCTTTTGATTCTATTCGTGGTTATGCATGACTCACTACCATATGTTAATGCTGGTCTGACCACTCTTTTATACACCTCTGTCTTTATTTTTTTTTGGTATTTCTTTTTTATTCAGAAACGAATTTCTCAATATGTTATATATTTTTGCGGATTTCCCTATCCTCCCATTTACCTCTTTCTCTATTCTCCCATTGTCTTCAATGATTGTTCTTAAGTACTTATAACTTTTAACTTGTTCCAGTGCTTTTTCCCCGATTTTGATGCTATGTTTTCTTTCTTCTGCTGCTATTATCATTGTTACCTTTGTCTCCCATATATTTTATCATTTCAGCTGTGATTCCATCCTCCCCGGCCGCCTTTCCTAGTTTTAGTTTGCTAACTGCTTCTCTGACTTCTTCGTCGCTTATTGGTGTGATACGTTCATCGTCATTTTTTGTTTTATGCTCTTTTTCTCTTATGTATCCGTCTTGTTTTATTTTTGTGAGTTCTTCAAAGTACTGTTTCCATCTTCCCATTATCTCTTTTTCCTCAGTTAGTATATTTCCTTTGTCATCCTTTATATTTTTCAATATCGGCGCCTTCTTCTGTCTCAATTGTTTTATTGTTCCGTAGAATAATTTTTGGTTTTCTCTATAGTTATATATCAGTTTTATTCCGAACTCTCTCCAAGAATTTTCGTTGGCCTTCTTGATACTCTGTTTAGCTTCTTTTCTTGCCATTTTGTACGTATTGTAATCGTCCTCCTTCCTGGTATGCATATATCTAATCCATTTATTTTTCTTATCTTTCACTTTGAGTTGTATTTCTGTTATCCACCATCTGCTTCTTTTTGTGTACGTATTTGCTATTTTTGTTATTCCACAGCTTTCTTGTGCCGCTTTCAGTATGATGTTTTTGAATCTTATCCATTTGTCCTCTATCCCTATTTCGTTTTTAGTCTCTTGTTCAAACAGTTGATTTGACTTATTACATTAGTATTGGTACTTCTCTCGAATTTCTTCCTCTTTCAATTTGTAGCTTTTTATTTTTTCCTTAATTACTTTTTTCCTTTTGTCTTCTTTCGTACTTTTTAAATTTTTGTTAATCTTCATCTGTAGCAGGTAGTGGTCGCTACCTATTTCCGCATTTGTTTGGACTTTGACATCTATTATCTTCTTCCAGCTTTCTGCATTTATTAAGAAAACTACTAATTTTATGCATTTATTTTCCAAATATTTCAAGTCGCAATAACCACAAATGTATTTGATTAATGTATTTTAATGTATTATTTACTTTTTAAATACCAAAACTACTAATTTATAATCAAAATTTGTATTATTTATATTAAACAAAGGTCATTCGCAACAGTAACTTTACCGAGTGATATTATGGATAGTTTACTTTCTAATGAACGTGAAATTAAGAAAAGTTTTACCGATACCATTTTACGAAGTAGCATTGTCGCCTTAAGTTGTGTACTACAAGTACAGAAAACTTTATTCAATAAGGTTAATAATACCCACTCCACTCAGCTAAACTTCTATAGTTCCATATGGACTTTTGCACAGGATATTTGATTTTCTTAATATCTTCGGCAAATTATGGATCGAAGTTAATGTTGACCTATAAAAAACATAAATGTAAGAAAAAATAACATTAGAAAAATTATTACATTTTATACAGAAAATACTTAGAACAATAGTAACTTAAAACAGCGAAATTTCTGTAGGTCTATTTACACAACACTAATAAATAAAACAAATACATAAAAAAATTATAATTACTTCTAAACTTAGTAGTGAGTGTTAGATCGTCTAATGACGATTGCAAGGACTGTGTGGATGTACACTTCACAGGTATAGCAGTAAACTCCACTTACACAAATTAATTAATTATGCGGAACGCAGCGTTTCGAGAGCACGTGGGCTCCCATTGGAGTTGTATATAAAAATGAGAATATTTTCGCATAGAAATAAACATATGGGGGTTTTATTGTTATGGGTAAAAATCGCCAAAACCATTACACTACCACCACCAAAATTTCGATGTTCTTGAGCAAATCGTGCAAATAATATTTGAAACCAACAGGTCCGTCCAAATTAAACTTTTTGTAGTTAGAAAATATGACGTTGTTCCACTCATGATCCTATCTCATATAATCTTGCACAAATTTCAGTCTTGCCAGTTTATGTGTCTTTTAATGGTGATTTTGAAGCCATTTTAACCACCGAAAACGTTTACTGCAGGATAAAATTTCTTGTGCAGGTCTGTTTGTTACTAATAAATTTAAATTACATTTTATTTGTTGCGCGGTTACATTACCAGAAGAGGCTAACCGAAATATCGAGTTTCTACTGTATAAAATTGTTGATGAGATGCGATCGTGCTATTTCCTTAGCTATGGATCGGTTTGAAAACCCTATCTCTCTATAACAACTTCAACTAAGATGATGCTAACAACTTTAAATTGCTTGGAGTTTTAGCACAGAATATGCCTTTTACGACCAAACGACATCAATTTATTCATCAAAAAAATCAAAAAGGTATAAGGTATTTTTTCCAGAATTTATAACATGATATAAACGGAGACGTGTAGAGCCTGCAAAAATGTAAAACTGAGTATCAACTTTTCATGAAAATTTTAACACAAAATCTAGACATCAATATCTTTTATTCCGTATTAACTACGTAAGTTAGTTTTGAGATTTTTGTTAACCAAATGATCAGCAAATAACTATTAAAAATATTACACAGGAAGTTTCGAGCATCTAATCCAAACGAAAATACATTTAAATACAAACATTTCGCTAGATTTATCCACAAAAGCATCTTTTAAATGTCGTTCTAAAAATATTTTTAGTTTCATGGCATTCGTCGTTAAACCGGAAACGGATATGATACCTTCATATTTCAAGTAGAGCATCCTGTATATTATGGATTCCTCGAACAGCTCTTTTAAATGCAGGTTCCTTTCGTTTGTATTAGCTATATAAATCAGTTTTAAGAATTGTATTAGCCACATAACTAGCTAATTACGACCATTAGGTTGTTCCGAAA
This sequence comes from Trypoxylus dichotomus, assembly GCA_023509865.1. Lineage (NCBI taxonomy): Eukaryota > Metazoa > Arthropoda > Insecta > Coleoptera > Scarabaeidae > Trypoxylus > Trypoxylus dichotomus. Next base: position 35,559,014 of record CM042074.1, on the reverse strand, counting down.
GCCTAGTTTAAGTATGGACATTTTCAACTTAAAAAAATCCGTTTCTTTAACTCCCGTTTTTTATAAATTGCTAGGTATTCCGTTAAAAAACAACAATAAAACGTGTTTGATTTACTACTGCTTCCAGAATTACGCTGAAAATTTATGAAATGAGCCATTATTTATTAGCAAGGTAGGCTTTGTTTTGTTTATGCTAATGATACATTAGGACCAAAAAATGTTAAGTTTGATTTACATTGTATTGCAGACTCTTTCTGATAAGTATTAGATTTGTGTTATTTATTACAAATACATATTTGTTCCGGATAATATAAACGTTTTCATAATAAAAAGAGCAGGTTGTTATAGGGTAAATAGTAACAAAGAGGATTGGTGTTAGTAGTTAGTTGGGTTAGCAGCACTAACAAATGCATAATCCAAATATTAATACGGGATGATTGGAAAATTCTGCAGCATCTAACTAACTATTTCCACCGTTCCAAGAATGTTCCTTTAAAAAACTTGAGTGGGAAAGTTCTATTAAGCATTACAAACGCTGCATGCTAGCTGTAAAATTCAATAAGGAGGACCAGAAAGTCGAGATTCATAATTTATTCTTATTTATGGGTGGGTATACAAGTAAATAAATTATTGGCTACATTTTAGAAAACAGACGGAAGTTTTCAAACATATGAAGGGATAAAGAATGAATTAAATGAGTTTAATTTTATTATCCTGAACTTTGTTCTGCTATACAGGAATATCACTTATTAAAATATCCTCGACTTTCTTCAACCAACTTTCGCTAGGAAATAAAATACGTATGTTTTAGCAGAGAACATAAAAAACTGTAAAAATGATTTGTGTTAAAAAGTAAGCGCTCTTTTGGGTATAACAATTTTAGAGCAATGCTTCTATTAACAAAATCTATAATTAAATGTCACTACGAGATCCGATTTTATAATTGAAAGTGAAAATATATATGCATGAGCTCCGAAGTAAATTGAAGAAATAAATTGAGTATCATATTTGATTTGTATATTTAACAATAAATAAAGAAATGTAATTATATCTTGTACATGTGACGCCCACCAAAATGTTAACATTCCAATAATGTTTCTGGTAATACCCCACTAAAGTACCTTATTGTCATTTAAAGCCGTTTATTATTCTAAAAAGTGTTTCTATTGGTATAATATTTCGACTTCTTTATATTTGATTTCATTGTTTCTATAACTTTACTATCTCTTACTTAATGTTAAAACTTTATATATATATAATTAGCGTTAGGTATCAGATAATTATTTTTGACAAAGTCTATATTATTTCTTTGCTAAATATAATTTTGCTATTGTTACAGTTCTTTAAAAAAACTAAATTTAGCTTAAAAGCTTAAAATCAACTATTTCAAACTCAAGATCGAGTTTAACATATACATAAGTTGAAAATGGCAATAAGTTCTCTTCTACGGTAAATGATTAAATAATAATATTTCAAATTAATATAATGTATAAATGCCTAATAAATTAAAGTTATGTCTAACCTATGAATTCATATGTAGTTCCACGAAATCTTTATTACGAAGTTCTTGCTGTTTTTATATACTTCTGAAAATTTATATCACATATTCTGAGAGTATTAAATTTTCGCAAACACAGGATTTATTGTATGTGATAAAGAAAATAAATTCCCTAACTATCATCTGAAACAATAGTCACATATTCGCTTTAGCATTAGCCCGCTAGTTCATATGTTTAGTCAATTGGCCATTTCATTTCCGTTGCATCCAATTCATATGAGTCTGTTATGTCGCGCGTATAGAAACCAAAACAAAAACCAGACATGAAAGAGGCTACTGTGATAGATGGAAGAGCCACCAGATATCAATTAATTCTTATCAATGGGCGTTATAGACAAAGCCATCTGTTGATACGGTCTCTAAGTTACGAACTTACGCACATCTGCTAACCAAATTGTAAGATGATTTAAGTGAAACAAGAGTTTAATTTAGTTTTTTCCTTGAAAACTAATAATGTACATTTTGCCTCTTTACGATTTAAGGTATCTACGTATATACGAAGTAATATTGGTGGTTTAGTTAAAATAGAATAGAAAGAATTTGCAATTGGTATCTATTATTATTGTATAATTTTACAGGATATAGCACAATACGCTTTCAAAATAGTCGCTCTCAAAGTTGAGAACATCTCTCATTTAGTTCGGAGTTTAAACGTAGCAAATGTTTTTCTAATACGCTAATTGCATCTGTCCTGATTAAAATTATTTCCCGATGTTATCCAAAAGTACTTATTTTAAATTTTAGTATAACTTTGCAATAATTCTCAGACAGTTAATAACATCGTAATTAAAGTTGTACAACACATATTTTCTGCTCAGTCTCTAAAATTAAATAAATTTGTTTTGCCCGTATATCACTAGTTACTGTCATATAATGGAAATTCTTTGAATCAAATAAAGATCGTAATCTGCTATTGTAGTAATATGTCAAAAAGGAAACCTATTTGATAAGTTAGAGCTGATACGTTAACGAGTCGTTCCTACTAGGTTCCTCTTTGTCATTGTCGTCACTTTATGTAGATACTGACGTGTCTGAGCGACAAGACTTTGAAAAAGTTAAGAACTATTGGATTCTCTAGTGATTTGGTCTACTGGAAGGACTTAACAAGCGATGCGTCTACTCAAACTGAGAAATTTCCAAGCACTTGTTAAATGCATTTTAAATCATTGTCTGCTTCAGTTCCATTCTCCGATCCCATTATAAACCCCTATAAATTTAATGTTAAATCAGGTGTTTTAGCATTTTCTCTCAAAGAAGTTTGTGAAGTACAACTGCCACATGTTGTGTACTTATTTCATTCAAATTCCGCAGGTGTAGTTGGTTTTAACATTGAAATTACGTTTTCCTTTCCTCATCGTTATAAGGACATATACACTAAGATAGTAGGGTATTTCCTGCCCCATGCAAAGTGGCTTTAGTTTATCCGCTACTCATCACTGATGAATCTTCATTTGTGGAGAATTTGCATCCTATAAGCATTCTTTCGCTACTGTTGAAGGTGTTGGGGAAAGTGACTGATATCCATTGGCGCAAGTATATTACTTGGAATTCTATATTACTTTTTTTGCAATTAGGATTTGGACCTGGTTTCAGCTGTAGTACGCCACTAATAGAAATAATAAATGATGTTAACGGTAACGGATATTAGTCAGATCAGTGTTCTTATTCTTTTGGATGTCTTCAAGGTCTTCGGTAGGCTAAATCATGGAGAACCCCGATTATTTCAAATTGGTAACTTAAGCTTAAGCAAACTCGGATGATTCAGATTCGCATAGTTTCATATTTTCTTCTTCTATATAAAAACGTATACGTTTAGAGAGTCAAATTTACAAATTCGTTATATTTCACTTGACATGATACCTAAGAAGCTATTAATTCGCATCTGCTTCACATTCGATTAGATTATTTGTTGATTAGCTACAGTTTATTCACTGATTTGAACAGACGTGTTGTAATTGATTTTTATAGACCCAGATAGAACAGAATCGCAACTGCGCTCCTAATAATCGGAACCTTTTCTAGACCTCGAATAATTGCGATTCGGATAGCCAAAGTTCCACTGTACACTGTGGCATGTTATTTTTAAAGTATAAATTATAATAAACTGTTTGCAGGAATACTACGAGGGTCATTCGGAAAGTAAAGAACGATTTTTTTCTATAGACATTTTAGTAGATATAATTAAACGAAATTGTATTTTAGACAAAATTAGATACCCAAGCTACTTTTCTACGTAGTTACTGTTCAAATTTAGGCACTTGTCGCGCCGTTTTATCAGCTTTTCTATGCCTTCCTTATACTCAGTTGCCGCCAAATTCTTGAACCACCGATTAACGGCTTCTTCATCGTCACTTCCGTAGCGTTGTCTACTCAAAAAATCTTTCAATTTGTGAAATAAGTGAAAATCACTTGGGACTGAGTCCAGACTATATGGCAGATGTTGAAAAATTTCTCACCGAAAGTGCTAAAGCAGGTCGTGTGTCACTTCCGCTCCATGCAGCCGTGTATTATTGTAAAAGTAAATGACGATTTAATGATGAATTAATGTATTCCGCACCGCTTGTTTTGAATAGCGCGACGAAGTGGTTACTGCGCCTATGAGTAGGCTGATGTTAAAAATTTGTTTTGCTTTTTTCGGTTTCGTTGAGAATTGCGAATGATACTATTGTATTGACTGCAGCTTTGTTTCTGATGTGAAATGTAATATCCAAGTCTCATCGCCAGTGACAGTCTGATTCAAAACTTCACCACTTTACTATCCTTGTCATAACGACTAACAAATGTCAACGCAGCATCAATTCATTTGGTTTTGTGTTCGTCTGAAAAAAATCCGAGGAAGCCAACTGATACACAGTTTATTATAGCCCAGATCTGCACTAACAATTCTGGAGAACACAGTTTTTGATATTTCTGGAATAAAGGAGTTCGCTAATTATGAAACGCCTATTTTCTTGTATTGTTGTTTCTATGCTAGCTCTGAGTCCGGTAATCACTATTGAGGGTTGGACTGAGCGATCTTCATTGTGAACATTTTTCCGATCGCCATTCACTATTGAGGGTTGGACTGAGCGATCTTCATTGTGAACATTTTTCCGATCGCCATTCACTATTGAGGGTTGGACTGAGCGATCTTCATTGTGAACATTTTTCCGATCGCCATTCACTATTGAGGGTTGGACTGAGCGATCTTCATTGTGAACATTTTTCCGATCGCCATTAAACATGATACACCACTTCCGAACTGATGCTTCGTCCATCACATTACCGTAAACCTCAGTTATCTGTCTATAAATTTCGATCAGTCGAACATTTTTCGCATTTAAAAAGTGTATAATACTGCACAACTCACACCTGGCGAAATCGTCAATTTTCTCACACATTTCAAACTCGCACAGCTAAGCACTAATCAGCCGCGTTGGATCGTACCTGCCGCCAAACTGAAGCGGATGAACACCAAGGTCAGTGGTGAATCGGCGGTGGTGATGGGGTGACGTGGTCATATATGAGAGCAAAATCTTATTTATTTTGTGAATGGCCCTCGTATATAATAATTGCCATGTCATGCTGAATGAATATAAAAGGAAAAAGAGAGACCTAACATTTTCGTCTCTGGCGTGGTTGATACGTTAAGTTATCGTGATTTTCTTCCAAAGTGATTTTGTTTTTAGCCTGGCTTACACATTGAGTTACTATGCCATCTTTTTCAGTTTTTCTTTTCTTTCTTTGTCTTTGAAGAAGACTCGTGTATCGAAGGCGAAACCATGAGATACCGTCTTTTGTTTATAGTCCCATACTTCTACCTATTCGTTAAATATCACATGATATGCTATGAACCCTTATTAAATTAAAACCGTAAGTGATAAGACGGTGCCACGCATCTACTTTTCAAAACGAGACGGTACTAAAAAAGTAATGCATAATCATATAACTTATAATACTCGAGGAACCTATTGCGTTCACTAGTTAACATAACACTGATAATGTGATAATTTTAGGCAACCAGTACAATATGTCAAACCAAAGTAGTGCGTGAAAGGAGTACGTAACGTTTGTACGTACAAATGTACATCTGCTAATAAGCAATCGCTAAAGTAAATTTGTTTAGTTGACGTTTTTGTCCATAATTCTGCTGCGCAACAGCGTTCCTAATTATTATTCTATTATTTTTGCAATTCTACACACACACCTGTGTAACATAAAACCGTCTCGGTGATAAAATGCAAGATTTTTTCTAGAAGGTTTATTGTGTTTGCTTACGACGTAAGTGATTGAATGTTTTGTTTGTTCGATTTGTAAAAGTATGTGCGGTTATGTAATTTAGATGTAAGCGTTTTACTACAAATCTTACGATTAGTTTTACAGCACAAAATGTGAAGAAGATAAATTAGTATTAATTATTTAATTACGGCTTAAATATTTTTAATAAAATCCTAAACTGACAGGCCATCATCCTTTACTAGAAAGAAAGGAGAGCTAAAAGCAATTAAATTCGCAACATATATGTATGTATGTAACAAGTTAAACATATTGGGAGAATTTTATAGATTCATTACCATTAAATAGAAATAGTGTTCAATGCAATAAATATTACTCAATACCGGATGCCTTTACATTTTAAATTGCAGGTTTAAATTACCAGAGTGAAAATTTTCGTTTTGAATTTGATATAAAAACTAGCAAAGGACACCTAGAGAACATTGAAATTTTGGTTTAAGTGAGAAATTTTGCTTAACAATTTCGAAATTTATTGTAAAACCATTTTTTGATATACAAAGGTATATAGGTTTAAAGATCACTCATACTTTTACAAATGAAAGAGAGTTATGAAGTGATCTTTTCTAAATATATTTGTTTCAAATATTGGGTGATTCGGCAGGATTTCGCATTTAAGTCTTTGTATTAATAAAGCCACATTACAACTATTACCTTTAATAATTTTTGAAATCTACACTCAGAAAGATTTCCATAATTGCACATAGTTAAACAAAGGTTGCGCGAACTCAGGCATTCTCTTCCAGTGCGGAAAATCTTCTAAGCGTGCCAAATTGTTTACTTGTTGATAGATACATATATATACTACTAATACATGCATACCAGTTTCTAAATCTACCGAGAGGTTGCTGGATCCAAGAAGAGATAAGAGATAACTAAAATAAATTCTTATAAGGAAGCTGGCTTTCAAACGGAACTATAGCTACTTAGTGGGATGATCTCAACACTTTTGCATTTGATTCTTTATTTTTTTTTTCTTGAAAATCAGTTTTTAAAAACTACCGCACTGTATTCTCTAGAGACATCAAGCTAGGTTATGGTAAAACTATACGTTCTCAAAAAAAAATAGTAGAAAGGGAGGCTAATAGACCGTTAATATCTGTGAATACTGTATAACATAAACGGTAAACAATAGAATTGTAGCTAAATCAATCATTGGTAGTCACCCGACTGACTATTAGTGAGTGACACAAGCATTGTTAAATCAGTGTTGCATTTGTACGAAATATTAAAGTTCGGTGGGAGCAAAACCAAGATCACGCATAAAAAATGTATGTGTACAAGGAACACGCCACATACAATGTATTCCCAATGTAAGTTTTTAAAGAAATTCACCTTTATTAAACTTTAAATACTTCTACTTTTAGAGAGAAACATATAACGACCAATACAATTAATGGAGAACTTCAAAAGAAAGATATTTCACTCAACAATAGCAGTATAAAACGTTTCTTTCATAATACTACATTTAAGTTTTGAAAAGGTAATAACTGTAGAGCTATATAGAGAAACCACATATTTCCAAAATGACACTACCATTTCAAAAGGGATGTACATAATTGAAAAATTTTAAAAATACTTCTTTGCGGGACATAGTGTTTCTTGACGAGTCGCGAACATTTACGTAAAGTGAACAGGGAAAATCTTATCAAGGCTGCACTGTAAAAGATGTGCGCAAATCTGAAGCGTATGCAAGAAAGCGGTTTATAGTATTTATATTTGATCTTGTGCCAAATGCTTCGCTAGTGTTTGTTTCTATTTCATAAATAAAGCTGCAGAAACGAGGACTTTCGGAGTAGCCTACGGTTCAGTTACTACCAATATTAAAGATAATGAATGTAACTGCTTACTATTTTACTGTAATATTAATGTAGAAAAACATAAAAATTCGCTGTAGTATTGTGTTATTAGCCTTCCAGTCCTGACTCAATCAAATTCCTACGGCGAGGTGAAAATATGTTGGGGTATTTGGAAAAGGTGCGTTCTGCGTCCAGCTTTCTTCTTAGCCGAGATGTTAGCCTTATCCTAAAGGAAGTGAGCAGAAATCCAAAAATATGTGCACTAAAGTTCGCCAGTAGTATTGCTGCAGTATCAGGCAAACAGGTTTATTCGAAAACTATACAAAGAGCTTTATGGATAAGAGAAGTAGAGCTTCACATAAGAAACTTGCAAACAAGTTCAAGGAAAAAGATGGCTTTTGGAGAAGAGTCGTATTTACAGATGAAGCTAAATTTAATATCCTTAGCAGCAATGGCCGAGCAAAAATTTGGCGCAAGTCCAACACAGTAGCTCAAACCAAAAAAATTAGTACCTACCCTTCTGTGGCTAGCTTAGGTCCAAGCGGACCGCGTGTTTGATGAAGGATTGAGATATATTATTTGTATTATATTTAAACTGCTGTTGAATATGATATATATATATATATATATATATATATATAAAAATTTAATTTGTACTTTAGATGCAACTATCGTTATAAATTTTAAAATCGTATGCGGTCTTAAAGATCCCGCGTAAATTTTTGGCCTTGTTTGTAATTCACATCCAAAAGGAAAATAATTATTTTTCCAAATCACGTTCTAAATCCGGCACTATCAGTCGATTGAACCGAAATTACGTCTACCCAACAATTTTAGGGGTTCGTCCATGAATTATGCAATCTCAGTACATTAAGCAAATCAGTTCCCCAAACAGTCCGTGTCCGCCGACGAGCAAATGAAATGCTATTCTAGTAAAACTTGGCTTCCATTAACTTGATTAGGTTATGTAGGGCCGTGCTAGGGAGCGACACTCGGCAGTTTTCCTTCTTTCAGACGGTGAGTCATCGAGCAGCGGCGATAAGGTATAGGACTTCGTCGAACAACAAAAGATTGATTGGCTAGAAGTCTTCCACAGACAGAACGACGGGTCCCGATACTTATCTTATCGACTAATCGATTTATCCTTTAGGATACACAAGGCACGGTTCGCCGTCTTATATATATATATATATATACATATAGGAACATGGGAAGCATTTCTTTATCACTCTCGCGTTCACACCGTCTAGCTATTGGAATTCATAAACACAGCCGTTTATAGGATAAACAAATACATATTTCGTCTGGGAATGTGAATTATCATCGATAAGTAGCCATTAAGTTGTCCGATATTTTAGAGGTCTAATGAATTCGGTTCCGATAAATATTTGTAAACAGCAGGCTGCAAGTTAGTGACTATCGATGGTATTAGATTATTTTTTGTGGTCAATGGGATGCTGTTATACTGAGATTTCGGTGCTATGCTTAAGTAGTGATTGTAATGAAAGTAATGTCGTACATCAACTTTCAAAATTGCACTGAAAATATTCAGAACATGTTTAATTTATACTTTTGTTAGTTATTAGTAGAGATCCGATTATATGCAAATGACATTGTTATAATTCAACATGTTTGAAAATAACATCCATGTTATTCTTTATAACAGAAAGGATACATACTTGATCTAATGTTGTCGTTTGACTACCAGATAGTCTGTAGAAAAGATTAGCGACTCAATAAGATCGTGCCGTGAAATTTCCAACGGGGAGTTGTATATATCGAGTTACAGCAAAGCTTGTTCCTTGTTTGATGACTAAACAGCAGAAAGGAAATCGAATTTGACTTCATATTCTTGAACAAGTTCAATCGCTACAGTGGGCATGTCAGTCTCGGTTCCACATCAAATTGATGGTCACTGTTCTTTAGATTTTAATGAAATGTATATTTTGAATTTTTGACTCAGGGTTAGACAACCGCGAGTGATATAGAAGCGTTTTGTAACGGTTACGTGAAATAATTCGCAACAAAGACGAGAGTTGTATCAAAACATCATTGTTCTTTCATCATGGCAATGCACCCGCCCACTTTGCTTTGCCAATTCGTATCCCAATAGTTAGTTAAATAACTGCCCTCTCTCGCCCTCTCTACTTGCCAGATCTGACCCCCGCGTTTTTCTTGTATTTCCGAAATTGAAATCAATGCTGAAAGGATGTCGCTTTGAAACTCTTGATGATGTTAAAACAAGTTCACCACAAACATTTGTGAAGTGGAAACGCCACTGGGAAGACTGCATAAATAAGGGAGGACAGCACGTTAAAGGGGACAGAAACCAATATCTGTCACATTAATAACAAAAAGGTTTAAAAAACAAAATTCGGTTATTTTTCGAACATACCTCGTATATGAATAGCACGTAGAAAAGTAACTTCTCGGAGCAACTCTTACTTGCGTCAGCATGTAAACCTTAATGAGATTGAAAATAAAGTACTTAATGAGTATGTATACTTACAGAATGTTCTAAGTCTTCTGTAAATTATTTATTATAAACCCATTTTGAAGAAAATATACGCAATTTTATAATAGCTGGAAAATTACGTAGTTTTTACCTAATTAAAAAGTTGTAGGATTGCTGATTGACTTACTTTATAGCAGATATCAAAGTTACGTCTGCCACATTACATATACATATTACATACATGTATCTGCACAGCCAAATTTGCATAAGACGGATACTGTAAAGAACCGGATGCATAATACTTCTATTTGTATGTTCAATTTCACTTGGTGTATGCAAGAACTACTAAACAACAGAAGAAAATAAAATATTTTGTACATGTCTGCTGCACTAATCATCAGAATTTACCAAAACACATGTAGTGTTCACTTGCCAAGTTTTTAATTTTTACCCATCTGTATATTTCGAAGGCGAATGAAATTGCGGAGATATTTAGCAGTCTCATTTAGTGTTTTTAAACTGCGCTTAAACTGTGATTGCAAGGACTGTGGGGTTGTGTAATAAACCCAAGTACATACTTCGGTAGAGTCACTTCACTGCGTTCTTAATAAATGATTAAATTGTGTGGTGCGGAGTATACCAAGATATTTGGGTGTATTATATTTGGGCTATTTTTGTAATAAGCATTTTAAACCGCAGTCGCTATTACATAGTTATGAATGTAATGCGGTACTTCGAAGACAATCGTGGTAATCAAAGTTTACCTCTCCTTTTAGGATCTGTACTGCAGGTATTATACTTAATATAAACAAACGGAAATAACTTTAAAGGATGTCTATGAAATAAAATAAAAGTATGAGAAATGGGAAGATCTAATTTTATTAGACTTAAATGCAAAATATTTTGTAAAAATTCCTTCGCAGACGCAAAATAATATATAAAGTTATTTAAAATAAAAATGTCTTTATCGTTCAGAGCCGCAATATTCGTATGTAAGCAATTTGTTAAACTCCCAGCATGCCGTTTGAAAGGTAGATAGTGTTATCTTGCGAGAGCTGTGTTAGTGCAGTATACGCAGTCTGCGTATATGTATAGAAATTTAGAGGATGGCCTAACAAGTTGACGTTTTTTGCGTTAAAAATTCAATTGTCTTACGTGCTCTGTCATCGTCTTGGTAGAGGATGATTCGCCGTTCGGGGCTAGTTTTTCGAAGCTCAACGATGACTTCAGCAAACAAACGATTGTATACCAATCGGCAGTAATAGTTCCTTGATATTGCAGAGGAATTTTTACTACATAACCTCATAAATGTCGCCACCAATTTTTTGGAGACACGGCTTTTCTTCACCTTGGAACACCAAAACAGACGACTGGCATTTATTTTCTGGCTCGTATGAGTAAATCCAAGATTCATCGCTACTGAACATATTGTACACATTTTAGATCTTCTGTCGTTGAAATGGTTTGGAGTTTTTTTGACACTAATTCACCCTAATTGCTTTCTGTTCCTCGGTTCACAGATGCGGTATCCAGCGGGAAACTATTCTTTTTCACACAATTCTTCATGCAAAATTTTTTGAATTGACGTCTTTGAAATCCTCAACGATGTCTCAATCTCGCGACATGTCACATGTCCATCTTCGTTGATGATCTTGCACACAGCATTGACGTTTTCCTGAGTGACTGCCGTTTTTGGTGCACCTCTACTTGGATCGTCGCTAAGACTACTTCGTCCATATTTGAGTTCTTCATACTAATGAGAAATTGATGACTGATGTATTTCATTGCTGAAAATAGAAACCAACTCGGCGAAGCATTCTTGTTGAGGAATTTTCTTTGAAGATTATAAAAATTTATTGCGCGAAAATGTTCTCGGTTTAATTCCATTTTCCAACTAACTTGTCAACTTTAACAGTCCGTTGTAGCTACAACATTACACGTATCTGAAACTTTGGATTTGGCTTAAATAAAGATGGAGGTTAATTTTTAGTACTGACATTTGATTAGTGGCGCCTTCTATGCCCCGGCATGGAAAACTTAAAAGACATCCCTAGTATAACATCTATTTATAGGTACTATAAGTAAAGTTATTCGTTTTTTCAAAGTATACAAATTCAATTATATACGTTCACATGTATATGTCCATTCCCATAAATCATTCTTATGCCATTGCGACAGTATACTTACTTACTGTCGTTAACTAATTGTGAGGCAAATAATCGTTGAATATTTGTTTAATTTAGTTCGTTCTAATCTCAACTATCAGCTTGTTTAACAGCGTAACTGTACAGGTCAAATTAATCATGCAAACTCGCTTCCAACTTGAATGAAACTAATAGCTCGAGCATTAAAATCGCGCACAATAAATTATCACACTGATCGTTTGAGGAATTTTCTGTGGTCATTTCTTGCGGACTGTTTATTCTTTTTACTGGCCGTTAGATGTCGAAGTACAGTTACTTGTGTATACATTTCGTTTACACTGCACTAATTATTTTACTTTTACGCAAATTGTTGCTGTAACTGTAATTTAACTAATTAGATTATTGATAATTCCTGATAAAGGAACTGCGAGATTATTAAAATAGGTAAAAAGCGCAAAGTTATTATGTACAATGAATGATATACACTAATAATTCTAGTCCTGAGATAAAATCTCATTTTTATGAATTTGTTGTTGCTTAATATACACTTATTTTGAAGGAAATACGGGATAAAAACTGTCTAGAGATTGACGAATTACCTACTGTTTATTTTCTAAGTTTTAGCGGATTTGGTTGGTTTGCAGATCCTGTACATTTTTCATTTCATTTTCGCCGTAAACAAGTACTTCGTGTGTTCCAATAGATAAGGAAAACTGAATTTATTTAGACAATGCTACAAAGACACAACTACTTAGAAACCACTTCGAAAGATACAAACACTACTATTCTAAAAGGATAACAATTATGACAAAATATACCAATGAAATATATAGTTGTCCCTGTAATTCTTAAAAAGTGATTTTTTAAGATAATTTATTACAGATGTTATGTCAACTACTGTAGTGATTTCCGAGGTTGAAAATAACCATCTCTCATTTACATAACAAAAAGCTCTTAAAATTCTCGATAACATTCATATGATAAATTACAATTTCCTTGTAATTACCATCGCTTTTAGGAAATGATTTCTGAAAACGCCAGTCCCAGTAGGATTTGAACCCACTGTCATATGTCTTTTAGTGGGGAAGCGCCTTACTGCGAGAGCACGGAATCGTGTAGGCTCAAACCGCTTTTAAAACCTAGATGTCGTAATGGCTGTAGTTGTATTATATCTCAGCAGACAAAATTATTTAAAGCCACTAAATTAATATGAAACTTCCGTTTTCAAATTTGTAATAAATACAATTACCAACATCTTTAAAATTTTTTCTGATAAAGTCAGTCCCGAGCGAGCTTCCCTAGCAAGGGAGAGGACGTGGGTTCAAATACTATCGGGATTAATTAAAAGAAAAAATTAACTATTGTTAATTACAAGAAAATTGTAATTTATCATTACGAATTTACCAAAGGAAGTTTCATATTAATTTTACATTCAGTGGCTTCTAGATAGTTAGGGATTGAGTTAGAAATTTATTTAGGAAGTTATCATTACTTGAAAACCAGAAGTGGGGAAAACCTAAAATTGATGTAGAATTGTATTTTGTAAAAAGTAAAATTGACTTCTCCGAGCAATTCTTAAAAAAAAACAAATTGCTTTAAATGTAATAAATTTATTCCATAATTTTGCCGTACACAGTATACTTATACTTACTTATTCGTCGTTCATAACATTCTGAATTAGCAATGTATAATTTACCTCGTCGGGTGACTGAAAGTGCAATTCTTAATGGATTTCCTTAAGTGCTAGAGGATAACCGTACTTCGGTACAATTATCTCAATTGTCTATATCGAACCAAGCAAGCGAGTTTCGATAAACAGCAATATATAATGCTAGCAACAAGGTTGAACAACGTTTGAAATTTTTTAACGTATCATTATTTTGATAATTTGATCTCAATTTGCTATGACTGTTATAAACTATATAAGTGCTCGTTCTTGAATATGTTGCCATTATGGAAAAGAATAATCATTGCAATGTAATACGTATGTATATGCAAAATCTACGTCTTTTAATGCCACTCCGAAATGTTTTAAGAAATCTTCCAGATCCCCTCAAATTTGCAATTAACTAAGTGACTACAATTTCGCTACTATAGCAATTATAAAGATCAAAGGAGATGAATTTAAAATTCTCCTAACGCCATATTAGAAAAACAAATGATAGTAGATCAAGTACATTGGGGGAGAAGAATGGTTAGGGATATCTGATGTCTTCAAAGGGGTACCCTTTGTAATAACGTAATCGTATACTTGATAAAATAACACTTTACGACATTGGAATGTCTTTGAAAATATATATAATTTTTCTAAAATATACTGCTTAAAGAATAGATGGGGTTGGTTAAAGGACGGTTAAGGTTCTGCAAAGTTGGTCATTGCTCGCGAGTAGTCAATTGACTATCCATAACGTCGATACATACAGAAGTTCTCGATAGTTTGCTTCTCAGCTTAGGCTCTGATACTCCCCGCATGCGGGGTCAATATATTAAATTGATTTTTGGAAATTGACAGGAGTCAGGTATTTGCTCCTTTCCTGTTGCGGATTGGTCTTGCGTTGAAGTACTGAAGGATAGTTACATTACCGTTCATAAGTTTGATCGCACTGTATAGAATAACAATAACTAGACAGATAATATTTACGAGAAATTTATTAAAGAAAGAAACCTTACTTTTTCTTAAAAGTTACTCTCTTTTGCTTTAATAATTACCTGACAGATACGCGTAATGCTTAGAACTAATCGCTCCAAATACGATTTGTCTATAACACTTCACTCTTCCCGCAGGGGATCCCAGAATGCTGCTTTGCCATGAGATTTTTTCCGGACCTCACGATTCAAGTGATCTTATAAGAGTTCAATCAGGGCTCTGTAGCGGTCACTCTATTCGTCCGTGCATAATACACTTTCCAATCATTTACACTTCAATTTGCGTAAGTTCTAGCCCAATTTAGTTCTTTCCGTTGGTGTATAGAACGTAACCGTTATTTTCTTACTGCTATACGACCTCTCAGATCAGCTTTTATTAGTCTCCGTCCTACTGTCAACACACTTACTAGTTCAAGGCGTTGTAAATTGGATATAATTTGCGGTGCAGTAAGGCGGGTTTTCTCAGGGAAATCACTTGAATGTCGTTCCGTTGTTGATCTGGGCCCTTCACTTCGCTACCTGCTCTAAAACCTACCGATTTCTTCCTTCCTTTAAATTGTTCTGCGTATACAACACTCATAAATATTTATTTGTCGAGCAATATCTTCGATTAAATAAACTAACAATATGAAATGAGGTCTTCCCAACGCAATCACACACGTCTCCAGTATTCCGGCAATATGCCGTGCATACTGAACGCACAGTAGTGGTGGACGATATTTCACCGTCGGTGATTTTTCAATTAAGTTAAATATCAGAAAGCTGTGATCGGTGATTTGGCAGCGATTGCGTGAAATATTCAAGTAGTAACGACGCGATGAAACGGTGATCACTGGTTAGAAGAATACATACGTGAATACCTAAATACGTTATTAAGTGAATAACAGTGGTCTAACAAATAATCTTTGCCAGTATCTACTAATGTCTGAATGAAACGTCTGTTCTTGCTAATACGTACATATATAGCAAAGATGTATTGCTATACATATATAAAACAATGTAATGTTGACAATTCAAATTATCATTTCAACAGAAAATAAAATTAACTTTATTATAATACATAAGTTGATATAATATTTTTATGTTTACTCATATTTTATTTAGTATTGATAAACATAGACGTGGATGTTTCTGAGTGCATATTTAGCAAAATATCCTATATTCCTATAAAGGCAGATTTGCAATACTTTCTGCTTATATTAAATTTAAAAGATTTAATGTATAAATGTATAAATACATCGATCTTGGTCTTTTTTTATGTTTGTTTTTATGTTATAGCTAAATATGTAAATAGAATAAATATTTAAAGTAGAAATGCGAAATACTTTTTTTTTAAATTTAAGACACGATAAACAATACAGTAGAACAACTCTAAACAAACCTTAACTTAAAAACTTGATTTTGAAGTATATGCATAATTGACAATTTCTATTTAACAAATTTATCATAAAGAATATAAATTTCATTTTATGCAGCAATATAAAGTTTATTAAAAATATATATTGTATCTCTTGATTAAAGTCGTTAAAATAAGTTTGACTTAGACTTCTTCAGACTTACGTTCAAGTGTACCTTTATACATTGTATATGTCTATTTTAAAGTATAAACTTTTCATAAAATACAAGAAGAAATATTAAATAATGTGTATAATATGTATCTTTTTTTCTGCGTATCCCTTTTCTATGCGTTTCCTAGACTATGTGCAGTCTAAACAAACGTAGACATGAAATTACTAATAATGATTAATGATTTGATATTTTGTAACAATTCTTGAATATTAAAACTTGAAAGATTTTTGTGTTTGAATACATAAAATATATATCTGGCATAACGATAATTAAAATGTGTATTGCAGTCCTCACCAGGTCTTCACATCCAGAAAAATAGACATGGTCTCTTACCATGTAATACATAAAATGCTCGGACTAATCTAATAACTTAAACCTATTCTGGAATGCAGAAAAAAGTAGACAAAAATTGTAATTGTTTTTTTTTTCTAAAAAATATTATATAAATATGGCTTTCGTTAGAATTAATGACACTGATGCTTAGGTGACATTTGAATATCAAGCTTATTCAAATAGACGAAAATTTCTATGCAATCGACTGTATCTCGTTACAAGAGATACGATATACTGGATGTACATACATGAGTCATAACCGTGATCACGTTCACCGTTTATAATCACAGTTATTTATAAATCACGATCACTATTTACGACGTGATTTAAAAATCACGGTATCGCCCAACTAACCAAAATTTGAAATATATACAATTAATTAGGAAATTCTATACAAATTATTTTCTGTTAGCTTATCTACAAAGTAGTAATGATGGAAGAAAATTGTCTTAAGTATTTATTGTAACGGTTTAAAAAACCCGCTCTATTATAGTAAGTAAATATTTCAAAGAACCAATCCGTATCCATTTAAACAAATGAACGAAATTAATTTCTCACAAGACAGCTTAATCAAAATTTTTCCAACGCACCTTGTACTTTGTAATTTTTCTTTGCTTGAGGGATATCTGTACTATCTTCAAGATGACTGTGCTATTGAGCATTTCTATTCCATCTCCTGTCTCGAATCGAAACTTGAGTTAAATTGTATATTACTCTGATTAATGTTGAGACAGCAACCCTTTTGCTCCTTTGAAAAATTAACGGGTTTTGCCCGACCGAAGCAGGTTGTTTAAACTAGTACGGTATAAGTATATGATTAAGTATTTTCCAATCTTCTTTAATTTGCATAGTTCGGTTCTGTCCCAGCTTAGCACTTAGCACGGCAACCGAAAACAAAAGAAATTGACTTGCGATGTAAAAGCGGATAAAGAAAATGCAATGCTTCGCTATCCGTGTATAATAAACCGTGACCGTGGTGACGTCACTAAACTGCAGGTGGCTTCAATGTTAATTGGGTCGCCTCGATTGCCGCTAACTACCACATCGTCATTGATATTCTAGCGCTTTGCCTGGGTTCTACGTCTAAACTAGATTAATTAAGAAATAAAATGCGCAAAAGTCACACCGTAAATAATTTTAATGGCCAGTTCATTGAGCACACAGAGCGTGAACGAATAGTTGCCAGTTATGTAGACTAACTGTACAGGAAGAAAGGGTTATTTGATTCGTTGCGGTGATGAAATTAGCGATTTTGTTGCGGTTGCTATGGCTATTTAGAAAATAAATTACTATAGATCGTCCCAACCTCCGTATTCAGTATGGGATAGAATAGCAACTTTTATCTCTTACTATCCTTGGTTGCTGTCATTAGCGCTATCTCTACAACCGGTTGCTATGTTGCAACTTATTTACATATGCTGTCGGCGTCGACAACAGTTGTATACTATCTGTCTATTAGCATCAACTGTCAATCGTCATCGTCCTTGTTTTGAAATATTTCGTTAAATTGTTAATTTGCTTATATAGTTGTACAAATTGTTCTTTCAGAACACTTCTATCTTTTCAAGCGTGCACAGGGTAATATGGGTATTTTTATTTATTTTTATAAATGTTATAACAGAATATAAATGTAATTACAGTTTTCACTACATTAATGGAGCCTATAGGAAGAAAACGGCGCAGAGGAGACAAATTTAACCGTAAGGAGAAGTGTATGATTGCAAATGTTTTCAATTATTTCAATAAATCAATGAATGTGAGTGCTGCCGTTCGAGAAGCAAGTAAAGCTTTGGGCATCTCAGACCGTGCAATATATCATGTAAAACAGGAGCAACAAAATGGTTTATTATCAAGTCCAAAAAACCTAAAAAAGGAAGGGCATACAAGTAAATGATCGACTGCATACATATGGTGAGAGAACACGCAAGCAGCTATTCGACGTAAAGTGCATGGATTTTTTATACAGAATATGCCACCTACTTTAAATACAATTTACTACTGTCAATGCTGACGATGATCTCTCCTAACTTCAGTCGAACAACTTTTCATAGATTGTTACACGATATGGGCTTCGAATTTAAAAAGTAGGACGAAAAAGTATACTCATTGAACGAGATGAGATTATTAGATGGAGGCACAAATACTTGCGAGAGATCAAGAAATTTAGAGAAGAAGGTAAATTTACCTCTTTGCTATTTGACATGGCTGTAATTTTATATTTCAGGTCGAACTATTATATACACTGATGAGTCATGGGTGAATACAGGACATACGGTAAATAAAACTTGGACAGATACTGCTATTCAAAGTAGTCGACAAGCTCTTATTCAAGGACTAAGCACTGGTTTGAAATCACCAACCGGGCTAGGACCTCGTTTTGCATTAGTTCATGCAGGCAGTGATAATGGGTTTGTTCCTGGTGCTGAATATACATTTCTTTGCAAGAAAAACACTGCCGATGTTCATCATGCGAGATGGATTCAGAAACGTTTGAGGATTGGTTTATAAATAAATTACTTCCAAATATACCACAGAAGTCAGTCATTGTTCTTGATAATGCTTCCTACCACTGCAGAAAATTGGAGAAAATTCCAACAACAGCATGGAGGAAAAACGAGATCATTGATTGGCTCAATGAAAAACAAATACAAATCAGTACCGATATGCTAAAAAGGGACTTACTGTATTGCGTGTCACAAATTAAACCGCAATATGATAAAAGTAGGATTGACGAATTTGCAAAAGAAAAGGTCATGAAGTTCTTCGATTACCACCTTACCATTGCGAGTTAAATCCCATTGAAATGGTATGGGCACAACTTAAAAACTACGTAAGAATGAATAATACCACATTTAAGGTAAAAGATATGGAGCAATTAATTCGACGAGCGTATAGCACTGTAACAACTAATAATTGGCAAAACTACATCAAACATGTAAACAATATTGAAAAGGAAATGTGGATAGTGGATAATTTGCAAGACGACATCGAAGAATTTATTATTCACGTAAGATATTCGTCATCATCTGAAGATCAAAGTGATTCTTCGACTGACTAGAAAATTAACGTAAGACATAGATATGTGTGTAATTGCTATTCCTTTCTTAGATATTATTGTATTATACATATACGTATTTCTATGACTCCAGTTCTTTTTGTTACAAAAGTGGAAACTATTATTTGTATATATATAAGGATCATCTTCTTTTAATTTAATAAATTGCATAGCACCTCAATATCGAAGCAAATATTCACTGTACATTGCATAGATATCGTTCATATGTATATTTGTTTATAGATGTGTGTATAGTATTGTTAATAAATATTGAGATATAACTATTTTATCTGTAGTATTTTTTCCTATAATTTTACGTGCAGCGAAGTCGCTATGCACTCTGTTAAAAGTTAGTTACTTTAATAAAATAATAAGCAAAATGTCATATGAATGTCAATAATTTTGCACCTTCAACGTCAATAAACGTTAATAAAGGTTATGAATTGATCGGGTGAAATTGCAAATAATTAACCGGAAATAGTAATGTACAGCCGATCGGATGATTTGGCAACCATGAAACAAATTCCCATAAGACGTATACTGAATACGGAGGTTGGGACGGACTATAGCTAATTTTAAATGAGTAAGAAAATGGACAAGATTTAAGGTGGAAGGACAGACAATAAAAACAGTAAGAAATTTTATTCAGATACAAGGCGTTACCTTCTTACTCCGGTATGGGTTACTTTATTGATGACTAGATTCGATGAGTGAATATGTACTAAAAATCTTTTAAAAAACTTTCGACATTGATTCTATCACGATGCAAGAGCATTATAGAAACTTTATCAAGAGATAATGATCTTGAATGTTTGTTTATACTTAACATGTTTTCGGTAAAAATATATTTGCTCATTTTCGACTGCTATAAACGATAAATCTGATACAAATAGTAGTAAAGAATTTAACACTTCGGGCACCTCGTTTTTTACTAACGGTTCCTTCTAAACTTTAAAATATTGGTAGTCAGAGCCAGTTTAAAAACAACGGTTTTATCAAACCGTAGTTGCAATTTTTAATTAGGTGTGTTTGAAACTGACTGAAAGACTATCATTACCACGGTTTCTCTTTGCAATTACAAATAAAGTTAAAATATAGCAAATTAGTCTTCTTCAAAAATCATGATATACAAATGGTTACATAAAGCAAAATATTATACAAAAACAAGTTAGGATGTGGTTGCTAAAAGCCAATGTGGTAATAGAACATGGGGTACACAGTATCATTCAAACGACCGTCTAGTAGACGTATCTCTGGAACAAATGAAGCTGTCATTTTGAAATTTTGGGTAATACCCAGTACAATTTTTGCTGACTGCAATATGAGACTTGCTTTTTACTAATTTTGTTATGCTGAATCCAAAAATCATTTTAGTCTGTCACGGCAAAATTTAACTGTGCAATACTGTGCTCGCTGAATGTTACCTAAGAACTGATAAGATATAAACAAAATATAAAATTTTAATAACTCATTTATTTATTTAAATACAATATTAGTCACGAATATAGTACAAGTGTTTATTTTAATACTCACTAAAAAAATACAAGAGTACTTGTAAAAAAGCAAACAACAGCCAGGGAACAAATTTTCGTTTACTGCATTTTCTGCTGTGTATTTTGGTTTCCAGCCCCTTTGAAGACTCCAACTTTAGTCGGCCATCATATGAGGATCCCATCTTCTGTATTACTGAGTTTCCATGGTTTTTAAACGTTGAGGAAACCTCTTGCCTCGTTCATCGCTTACAACACCTAATTTTTCGGGAAACTTATTAAAATGAACGTGCAGAAAATTTTTGAAGTATTGATTTTACTAGATCTTTGTAATTGGAGGCTTTTTTGTTTCCAAGAAAATTGTTCGGGACTGTATTCAATGAAGTTCAAGCTTCTTTCTCAGCTTCGTTGATGGAGTGATGAAATTTGGACTTGTCAGTAAAGTAATTTATTTTTTCGTAACTTAGTCGTGAAGACTTTTGACATATGTACTTGAAACAGTCTCGTTGCAAATCTAAAGAAAATATTGCTGCATAAAACCCAATTTCATGTAAAAAGGTGAAAAAATGACTTTTTCTCTGTCGACTAAAGGTCCACTTACAATATTCTTTATATTCTTTAGTTAACGATTTTCAAGAATTTAGAAAAAAAAAACATGACGTGATAGGGAAAATGGGTATATATATTTTGCATTAGCGTACCTATATTAGTTAAAAATAAGTGTCAAGTCTTAGTCAGCAGAAGAGAAATTATGTGTTGGCCAGTGTAATGTATTTTCTAAATATATTTTTAATTTCATGGCGCGCTCGAAAAGGTTCCCTATTTCAAATAGAATATCTTGTGTATACATCTAGGGTATATTTTGGGGCACTCAGTATAACATTTTTGAAATATGTTTATAGCAACAGATAGGCCCTCAATAAATATCTATGAATTGATTTAGGGGCTAATACCAAATAATAGTCGCAAATGCTTAAAGCGAACCGGTGTATCTGTTAAAATTTTCAGGAAAAAGTTTAACTTTTCAAGGTCGATTCCCTTTAGACGTGTAATATGTAATAATACAGTGTCTTTAAAATAGCCATTTAAAAAATTGATCATATACAAGGTCTCCTATTTAAATAAAAAGTCTATATCTGTTTCCTATTCAATCGAGTGCGCCATGAAATTAAAATTATTTGTAGAAAGTATGCTTTAAAACAATAATTTTATTACTTTTAGAGGTACGGTTAACGATCGTTGTGAATAATCGTATATACAGAACTGCAGAAATCACTTATTATGTTTTACCTTTTTCTACTCTCCGAGTTAAGGGTGCCAATTTTAGCCAATGTAAACGTGAAAAAATATTCAATTTGAAGAGACTATAGTATTTCCTGGAAACTTATCTTCACTAGAAATACCCTGTAAATGTTACGTAAGTATTCGTTCTACAAACTCAGGTAGGTAATTTAGCTGAACTAAAAAGCGTGTGGCGAATATTATAGTTTATTTTTCAAAGAAATGGAGGAAGATATTTTGAAACACATTCATTCTTAATTCCTAAGAGAAACTTAAACTAAATTTCCTTTCCATGCTTGAATTTTTTTATCATTATCAAGTAGATTGCAGAAAATAATGTGCTAAACTCGCGCGCATAAAATTAAAATCATAACTAATTTACATTTTTTAGTACATTCGATTGATGTGCTACAGTCTTATTCTGAAGCAAAACTTGCGCTGCAATGAACGCAGATGTTACCTAATTGACGGTAATACCAAATTGCCCGCGGCAACATGTAATTGTTTCTGAACTTTCAATTCTGTATACAAAATTGTCTTAGTTCACACGCATTTAACAACTGACTGTTAGAAAACAATTTAACGTAGTTAACACCTGCATCAAAAATTAATTAGAATCATTTCTCTGGGAAATCACGTATAAAAAAATATGTATATCCTGACTTAAATGATGCTATGTTAATACGTACAGCGATTAAAATGTTCGTAAATGCCAATTTATTTTAATAGAGGATATGATGACGTTAAATAATTATTTTTAGTGGTTATTTAATTACGTACAGGACCATAATTTCAACGTTTTTCGTTCTTAGAAATTCGTATGTATATATGTATAAAGGATACACTTCGATATCATTTGAACGAATTATTTGACTAATTAAATTTGTTACTGGAACGTAAGTCACGCTAATAAACCTACACGATTTATTTTGCTATTGCCTAATAGCTTATTTTATATTCTACTAAACCAATAACACTAAATTTTATGAGTTTTTATAAATTAGTTTGCATACGAAATAACAGGATATGGTGCGCAAATGAATAAAAATTATTGGACCATCTGTAATCAACGATGATATGGTCGAGGCAATTGACACCAAAATTCACGAAAGCAAGAGATTCACAATTTCCAGGTTGTCTTTTGAATTCCTGCATATTTCAAAGTCAGCTGTCTTTTTGAGAATTTACATCAAAAGAAGTTATTTTCTCGATCAGTTACAAAATATTAACTAACAAATACAAACAGAAAAGTTTAGCAGGAGCTTTAATCTCTTTCACACGTCACAAAGACAATGATGATGATTTATTGTGCCGTATCCTCGCAGGTAATAAAGCTTAGGTGTCTCACGTGATTTCTGAGTCAAAACAGAGTGACGATGTTTCAAAACGCAAGATCATGGTTACTGAGTATTGGATAGACAGAGTATACTTACCGTTAGCGGATTTTACACCGCAAGGAACAACAACTGACTCAGCATCATACTTGAAACTTTAAAAAGCTAGTTCAAGTCACCTATAATAAATGGTGTAGAATGCTGTCAACTGCTGTGGTACCGCTTCAGGACAATATACCAGTCTTTTTGCCCGGGAAGAATTTGATCATCCGCCATTTAGTCAAACGCTTCGCTACAGATGATGAATAACTGGCTATCGCCATACAGAGGCAGAATTATGTGTGGAGAGTAACAAAAAACTTCTTGTACGTTGCGACAGATGTATAAATCGGCAAGAAAAATAAATAATTGTATGTGTATTTAGAATGTGTTTTGCTAAAATTTCTACTTATGTCATTTTTATTGCAATACGGACCTTACTTAAAAATAACCCTTGTAGTATATATTTACTTTAATATAAACAAAGCAAGCCAACCAATTTGTATCTACCTGCAGGTGTAATTGTACATTAAAAAAACATTTCGTCAAGTAAGCTTAGTCACATTTACATAAATACTACAACTTTGCTTTTGTTAATGGTTTTACTTTCACATTGATATAACTTACGCATGTTATCTAAAATAATTAGACTTTCAAAATACTTTTAGTTCCTGTTATGGAGATTTATTGTAAAGAATTAACTAGACTCGTTAAAGCAAAATATTTCTTAACGTAATTATTGGGTAAAGTTAACCGTATTTCTTTCTATTATTACTAAGCATTCCAAATTTGTTGCCATTAGTGCTCCCAGTGGTACCGTAATTATCTACCAAAATAAGAAATCGCCTACAAACGTTAACATTACGATCATATTACGTACATTTTAGTAATACGCAGAGACACAGCAGGTATACCCACTCCCACACATGGAAAATTCGACACTTGATAAAATTTTGTGAAACATACATAACACTGTTATCAAAATAAGCTGAGTGTTATGTTACTCCACAATATGCAGTGAACTATTTGTGGCCTAACAAAAGCGAATTTATACTTATTATTGCTCACGCAGTATCAGCATTTTGCTTGCTTAAGGCAACCATAATTTATTGCAGTGATTCTACTTCTTAAGGAATACCATGAACCATTTTTTTCACAACTTATCTTTTCATTTGCGTCCTGGGGTGCTACAACTTTAATGATTGTATACAAAACTAAATGAAGTGTTAGCATTAATATCTTAATTAGTATACGAATTTAGACTACAGTCAATGAGATTGTTTGAAAAAATATCACGTTGAAAACCCATAAGTGTTGATAAACAATCCTCAACCCTCACTCTACATGAAGAAGGGTATTTGGTTCGATAAATTAATCAAAAAGCTAAAATCCACCGTTAAAAACATCATACCGTGATTTCGTGTAATAGGGAACTTGGAAGATGGCTATGGACCAGAGCCGCCAAAGATCACATCCAAAGCAAATGATTTAAGACAAACTCATTAACAAACTTAATCCAGAATTAACGACAACGTAAATTGACGTTGAATTCAATCCCGAAGTATTTTTTTACGCATTGCCTAGAATGAGGTATGTCATCATACTTATAATACTCTTCCTCTCAACAACCCTTACACTTAATTATATTTGCGCTTCTGCTTTATCTGCTCTGTTAAACGATATTTGTTAGGCGACTAATTCTGGCAAAGTAGCATGTTTGATCCTATCTGATTTCTTTTGTGCTTATGACACGGTACAGCATAAGCTGGTTATTACAATTTTGATAACCTTAGGTTTTCCTAATGAAGCACCTCCTATCATCAAAAGTTATCTATCTAACCGTTGCTAGGAAGTAGCTTTAAATGACACAACTTCAAAATTTTTGCCCGTACGTAACGGTGTACCAGATTTATTTTAGGTACATTACTTTTTGTATCAATGTTTCACATATCTCTCACAAGGTGTTCCTGCCATCTCTACGCAGATGACATTCAGATACGTTACATTTTTCACCGTAATAATCATTTACAAATTCCCAATGGGATCACTAATACAGACCTGTAATGTTACGAGAGAGACCTGTCTAATATTCTCGTATTAAAATTCATTCAGTAATTCTTGCATATTAATAAAACAGTTGCATTATTTTCATCAGAAAATAGGACATCGACCTTCCATCCTAAGATTTGCATTCTTTCTCTGCCATCTGTGGTATTCGATTAACTTGCAGCGAAGTAGTTAAACATGGGTGTGCAAGTAGGCTCGAACTAAGATTTAAGAAACATGTGAGGCATTGCATCTCGCTAATTTAAAGCAACTATATATCCATAAGGAGTATTTATCTCTTGAAGAAGCTCTTATGTGATATTATAGTGTCTTCCCACTTCAGCCACTGTGACATTATCTAAGGACCTAGTTTAGATGTTAACGTAGCATATGGGGTAGAAATATTCCAAAATCAATGCATTAGGTTTATATACAGCACTGGAAAATTCAAACAAGTACTACATAAATTTATTAGCTTGGGTTGTCTTAATATGAATAAGAGAAGGAATCTTCACACGTGCTGTATTTAGCACAAGATTGTTCTTTTTGAAACGCCGCCATATCTGTACTGAAGAATAACGTTTCATAGTGATGTGCACATTATTAATATTTGATATCCCGATATCATTAAACTGCCCTCTTGTGTGATTATTTTTTTTTGATAGCGAGTGGTCCAACAATAACTTTAAGCTATTTTAGCTTGTCAGAACTTCAGTAATCTTAACATGTAGAAATAGTGAATTTTCGTGTTAAGCATGAAGGATTGGTGGACAACTGTACTGTAGCAGCACGTTTAAGATTTACTGAAAATCGATGGAATTTTAATGATATTCTAGAACATGCAATTCCGGCAATATTATTAGAAGAGATTTTAATATTTTACGAGTTAGTGATCCTAATAATATATTAACAGTAACAATAGGTTACTTCAAAGACCTGATTTGAACCTCATTTACCGTATTTACAAATAATTTATGTAATTTACTTTTCCTTGAGTTTTATATCAACTTAGTAAAATTATTATTTAATGAAATTTTGAACAACAAAGCTTATGTTTTCCCTGAGTTATTTTGATAATTTACGAGCAGGATAGCGGTTTTAGAACTAACGCGTTAAAGAATGAGACAAAAAGCAGATCCAAGTATAGGTCTTTTAACTTAACAGCTAAAGTATGTCATCAGTTGTTGATTGCATATAACGTCTCCATAAATTATCAAAAGCTATATTCCGCGCTTGCGTTTTGTTATGATTTGCATTTATATTTACAAAAAATCAGTTTCTCAGTTTAACTCTACTTTGCTACTTTGCTACTTCTAGAGCGTTTAATAAACATTTGCGTTGCGCATAAAATCTCACCACGGGCATCAATACCTCTTAAATACTGTAATAATTATCTATCAAAACTAAAACAACATCTACGTTAAGTATACATATATTTGTAGTAGCAGGCACCATGATCTAGAAATTGTAAATAAAATTGAAATTTCTTTTAATCAGGAATTTGGCAACATGATGATGTACCTCCTCTATAAACGTCCTTTGTAATGAATTTTTGTTTAAAGTTTTAAACTATTTAGGAGCAAAACTACACAATTTAGTAATGGGAATGTAGACAAACTACACAAATTCACAGGTATCGCAGTAAACTCTATACCACCCAGATTAATAATTTAGTCGGACTGCAGCGATTCAAGACAACGTGGGTTCTCATTGGCAAGCGAGTTACCGACTATGCAATTGAGACGCTGCCTTTCGAATTAATTATTGATTTGTGTGGTATAGAGTTTACTGCGACACCTGTGAATTATACAACCACAGTCCCGCCAATCGTTAAGGTTATACGAAAGGTGCAAGAAAATTCCGTACAAAATATGAAAAGAAAATTGCCCCTTACGTTTGACTACTCAAAAAATTCTTACAAAGTTTGGAGAATTTGCTATTGTTAAGGAAGAAAGACGCAAAGTACGCCATCGCAGTGGTCGCTTACAAAAAAAAACATTGCAGCTATAACCTCTAGCGATACTGAAAATCCAAAAACAGCAAATACTTACTGAAAACCACATTATTCAGAATTTTGCAGAAAGATATTCAAGTAAAGGCTCACTAGATTCAGGCACCTTATGAAATAGAGTCAGTGGATTTTGAATTACGTCCTCATATTGTAAATTCGATCGTATAATAAAAACTAGATTACCAAACCGCCACTTTTACATTAGCATTTGAAATAAACGTATTGTTAGATCCTCAATAATTTGTGTGCTTTATTATAAAATGTAACAAATTGTACTACTTTTGTATTCCTTGTACAATTACTTTCCACATAATTTCAAAAAGTAATGCCTTTAATTCCGATTGAGATCTGATTTGATAAACATCATTTATACATACCTGTTCAATAAAATATTTTCTAAACTAGAAATTAATTTGATATAATTAAGGCTCGTATAATAGCGTCAGTCTTCTTGAAATTCTTCGTTGCCGTTCAACCAAATAAAATTTCTAACGATGAAATGACGCAAATACTTGTGCATCGTCGTATTCCAGTAGTTACCGGCCATCAGAAATTCAATTAGAACCGTTAATTATAGCTGCACTTACAATCTCTGGTTCCAGTAGTAGTGAAATAATGAGACACAAACCAGCAGGTTTCATTCATGTAACAGGTAGTCAATGAAATAATGTGATTTGTTATAAAATAATGTGTTAGGTACTAGGTCGCCGTAGTTCTGGCGGATGCCACCGTGGGTATCCGGTGGAACGAACACGCTTCGGAAGCCACATTTAACTGTAGTTATATATGTATTTATTATAATAATTATAATTTAACAATTGCATACGCGTCACGTATTCATATCTACAACGGACGCACCTTATTAACAGCATCAACTAAGCAGGATCTTATCCGTAACGCGTTATTTAGCGGTAAATATTAAAATATCATTTTAAAAGACTTTACTCTGTAATCGGAAACTCCTACTTACATTTTTAGTTCATTAAGAGCGACTATCGACCGCATAAGTTCAATATTTATCCAAAGTTTAAAGGCAGCGTTCGACCTTTCACATGCGACGAGGGTGAAATTCTATTTGCCCTGTTCAAATATTAAACACTTGCTATTTATGGGCGATGTGAAATGTTAACACGAACACTATCAGTGCAGCGAAATATCGCCTCTACATTGGAACGATGTGAGGGCTAAAATCCTGTCAATCAAAATGGGTTTTCTCTAAGGTATTACTTGGCGCAACACATCAACAAACGACGAACGTCTGTCCGATTACCGACGTTTATAATTCATCAAACTCTTAGCAAAACTGACAGTTGGCCTTATAGTTTATTAAGTTACGGATCCGTGCCTTTCGTTATTAATGGATTTCAGGGGTATAAATTCTGTTATGCATTACGAAGACATGTGCATACTAATATCCAGAGAAGATACGTTGTATAAAATCTTTGGCATTGCCGTGTTAAGTGGGTCAAGTGTTAAGAGTAGTAAACTGAGTTACTCAAAAAATTGTAATTTATTTTCAATCCATTACATAAAGACGTAACACGTGTATATAAATATAATTCCGGAGTTAAATTTTAATTACTTTCTACTTATTTACAGGATACTCCGAAGTAAATGGGCAGTATTTCATTGTAATCAATGCCTCAATAATGATAAAATTAATAAACCAGTTGTGGCTTCAATGCTACCTAAAGATGAGATTAACAAAGAAAATACAACTGACTAACGCACTGCAGAGAAAATTAAAACCTTAGTATTACTCAAACTGAATACCCTGTATAGTTAAATACATTTTAATGGAAAATGATTTGATAATTTTTTATAAATAGCTCGGAAAGTAGCGAGTTTAGGAATAAGAATTATCCCTAAACTCACTAAAAAGGTTCATGTGTCCTTTTTAATCTAACGTATAGAAAGGGCATTGTTTAAGCAAGATATTTTTTTGGTTGGTACTTCCAGATTGTGTAAGATTTTTAATATTAGTTTAGAATTATATAGTAGTATATAGTATTATTATATACTTTTTTCTAGTCTAAGAGATGATGCCAGCGAAAAGTATACAACGTATTAATTTGAGATATACGTTATTTTGTTTCTCTGATATTTATACTGCAAAGACACACAAGTTGAGTCCGGCAAAAACTAGCGTCTTTGCTTTATCATTATTATTTATGTCAAATTTTGTGCCTGAAAAAGCACATTTGCGGCACGCTTTACTTCTC
Source organism: Trypoxylus dichotomus (assembly GCA_023509865.1). Classification (NCBI taxonomy): domain Eukaryota; kingdom Metazoa; phylum Arthropoda; class Insecta; order Coleoptera; family Scarabaeidae; genus Trypoxylus; species Trypoxylus dichotomus. The sequence goes on along the minus strand of CM042074.1, from coordinate 35,528,760 downwards.
TTATTTAACTAAAAGAAAAGGGCTGTTGAAAGTCATCGTTTGCTAGTAGAAATATATGGCGAACACGCTCTATCGATTAGAACATGTGAGACATGATTTCGATAATTTACAAGTGATTACTTCAATGTGAAAGACAGTGAGCGCTTTGGTAGACCACAAAAATGCGAAGACGAGTAATTGCAGGAGTTATTGGATAATGACCCAACTCAAACTCAACGGCGATTACCAGAAGCATTACATGTGCCACGAAAAACAATCAGCAGACATTTACGGGCAATGGAGAAGGTCAATGAACTAGATGAATGGGTCCAAGACGATCTGAATACACGTCAAATAGAAAATCGCTGTCACCTGTGAAATGCTATTTCAACGCCATGAAAGCAAATCATTTTTGTATCGAATTGTGACGAGTGACGAAAAATGGATTTATTTTGAAAACGCGAAGCCTAACACGAAGACCAAATCGCTTCGGCAAGGAGACCATGCTCCGTGTCTGGTGGGACCAGAGCGGTATTGTGTATTATGGACTCTGGAAGCTCGGCGAAACCGTTAATACACAACGCTGTTGCCAACAAATGATGAATATAAACCACACATTAATCGAAAAACGACCGGAATGAGCCAGAAGACATGTCAAAGTGAATTTGTTACAGTAGAACGCCCCGTCTCATACAAAAAAACCAGCGGAAAACACCTTGAACTCGCTTGGATAAGACATCCTTCCCCACCCGTCGTACTTCCCAGGCCTGACGTAATGTGACTATCACCTCTTCGCATCAATGGAGCACGCGGTCGCAAAGCAGCACTTCAGCAATTTCGACGAAATTAGAAAATGACTCGACAAATGGTTTGCCACAAAAGGCAAGCAGTTTTTCTGACATGGTATCCATAAATTACCTGAAAGATGTGTTAAATGTGTAGAAGCCGATGGCCAATATTTAAAACAAAATTAATTGCTCTTAAAAGTTACGTTTTTTTAGCAGAAAACCGAAAAAAAACTTATGCATACATTGGTATTGTGTTACCCTTAGAACTATTTCAAAAACATTTATGGAAATTCAACTACACTTCTTGGAATGGCATTTATAATCTAATTCTGATAGCGTATATTTACAACAATAAGACCTATTTGCAAAATCAATTCAAATACGGAAACAATATATTCCTCCATTAAGTTCTGTGATGGCAATAAAGGAATGGGAGGATGACTGCGGTATTTGGGAGAGATACTAAATTATCCACCTGCCTTATAATAAGCTGTACATTCAGTATACATCCAGTATATTGCGGAGATATTGGAGACGTGTATGGTTGTGTTAGGAAGACCCTATTTCGTATTGTTAGTTTACTTGACGACATGCCAAAAAGAAGAGAATTGGATATTGAAATGCGCGGCAGAATATGCGTTTTTCACGAAACGAATATTTCCAAGGGAGAAATTGCTCAAAAATTAAATATTGGTCCAGATTCCGTTAAATTATATGGATTATTCCTTAGTATCAGGAGAGTTATTATTTATATAATTTATTTCCTTGAATAATGGGTAACACAACCAGAAGTTCGTGGCAAATTAAATAAAATGGTAGAGTTATGAAATTTAATTATTTTACTTGACCGAAAGTTCCCGATAAAAAAAAGGAAAATAGTAAATTGAGGAATTAACGAAGTCAATGAAAAATTAGGAATAAAATTGATGGTGTTCGTGAAATTGACCTGCACCTATGCCATAATGTTATTGAGAATTTTAGTAAAAGAATAGTGGACACCGTACAGCAACAATACGTCATCCATAAGTTATTATTTTTCATTATAAAACCAAAACTGTTATACTAACATTTGAAACTAAAATACAATTACATTTTAAATAATTTGTATATTTTATTATAAATTTAAAATGCAACCTCATTAGAATATCTCTTATTAAACCAAATATTGCACGACAGCTCCTTACAAAAGATATTCAGGGCTTTCGGTGGTATGTACACTTCCACCATGATTCATGTAATTTAAAAGCCTTAATACAAAAGCACATTTTTAGTTAGTAGCATAGTCACTAGGCTTTTGTATTACTATGCCATGTAAATGCAATTTTCGGTTACATTAATGCTCATTCAAAGTTTAAGTTTACACTGAAACAAGAAGAAGGTTTATATGAACAACCGTATATTTATAGGTTTTGTAGTTTTGGAAATATTATTACACAAAATACTGAAACCATAATCGTATTGCTACGACATTTATTTTGAACATTTTGCTATTTTTTCTAGGCGTGGTCTTAAATTCATGAGCAATTGTGTACATATTTTATTGGTAAATGCTCAACGTAACAAACACGGTTGTCTTACAACTGGACGTTATAATTCTGTTGATAAAAGAGACCAACTTTATTCGCTAACTACGAAAACTTTTCCCATCGTAAGGAAACGACTGTAATAAAAGTATATAGTCAGCAACATAACTTAATTTGTTCTTCTAACAAGCAACAGTTGTTCCGTGCGTGTGAAGTTACGAAAATTCCTTAAAAAGAACACCGACTACTATTTCGCTCATAACTGTCGGTGGCATTAAGGTAATTTTGAAGCCAGGCATGTCTTCATGTGTGTGTATGTGTGCGCTCAGATCGTGGGATTGTGGGGAAATACGGGAAAGGAGCGTTTATTCGCTCAGATATCTTTCAGGCGCGTATAAATTTGAATGCTTGTTTATAATGCACAGGCGGTTCGCACAGGTGTTTGACGTTGTTATAGTCACTAATAGTCGATAATTGTTGATTGGATTTCAGAGTGTTCACTCTACCATAGTTTACTTAAATTACTAATGTGTGACTGTTGAATAGACATGAATTGAATATTTCCTGCTTTTTTCGAAGCCGTAAATTGCTCTGAAACATATAATAGCAGGTAGCGCAGTTGTGCTTTATATTTTGGGCTATTTACATTAGTTAGATATTGCTAACACATTCTTTTAAGGAAATGATTATATTAATATCGTTACTACAATGAATGTAGCATGATAGTAAACTATACTGAACATTCTCATTTTCCACAGCAATATTCTAATAGGCTTTGTTTTCGTTCTCCATTAAACGATAATGAGACCGTCCAACGTATGCACACAATCTAAATTCTGTTTTAGTTTTATCGTATCCATTACGAATTTTTAATAGGTTGTTTGGGTTTCTCTAAATAATACGAACATTTGGCCATGTATTTTACTTAGCTTAACGGTTGAACAGTGACAGAACCATTCCATTACAACAAACGAAAATAAATCTAATGGTGTTTTACTTAACCTGAATTAAAGATTTGGTTATCATTTCATTGCCGAATAATAACTTTATCGTTTATTGCAGTGATTATTTTGTTGTTCGAAATTGCATCGAGTTGACTATGAATCAAATGGCCAGTTATGTTACCTTGACGCTATGTTAACATCTAGAAACTAATTTGTTGTAATTCTGGATTGAACGATGAAAACGTGATTTAAAGTTTTCTTTAAACATAGTCACAAACAGATGGCATAAAGTTCCTTAACGATGTCCCACTTGGTAATGTACGATCCGAATGCTTGCTCCAGAACGAGACAAATGCTTGTGTTAGTAAAGTGAACGGTATACTACATAGAATAAAACAAACACCTGTGTCAAATATTAAGTGTTCGCTGTATGGTTTGCCGCGGATTGCAAAATAGTGTATAAATACCTTTTAGGTGGCGTCCACTTCTAGTTTATTCGAAATACGCTGTTTCCGAAACTTACCTAAATGCGACATTTTCTAAGTATATGTGTACTGGCAAGCACTCACAACGACTAGCTGAATAATACTGAACAAGCGTGCTTTGATACGGGTAGTCGATTCTCCGCGCCACGCGCTTCGCTCCTCCACGTTGTTCTCCGCACAGCACTGAAACTTACTCCTCTTTGCCGAGTAATTACTTACTAACAACGTTTTCTGAAACTAATTTGTTACATAACAATTAGTAAGGATTAGCATTAATATTAGTGAGTATTTCATAGAATCTATTAAAAGTGAGTACAGCTACTTACACGTGATTCATGCTAGGTGATCTTCCCCTTTGCGAACACCTGGCGTAATAGTAATAAGTCGTTAACGTTACCCCATTGGTTTTACGAACTCTTATTTCACGAACAAGCTATGACTCATACTCATAAGCTTGAGGAGAACGGCACTGAAACTTTCCCCTTTTTGCCGAGACCAGTGATGAAGCAAACAGGAAGGAACGTTGAATTTATGATGGTCTTATACCATGAAATGGACTCACTGTTTCCTTCACAGGTATACTCTCGTCACAAAAAATATGCTGGAAAATCTCGATCAAATTCTTTGTGAAGCTGTAAAGGTGGTTAATTGGTAAACAATATTTAAATACGTTTTCGCTTGCTCGTCGTCATGAATGTGGAAATTTACTTACAGAGGCCTTGAAAATATTAGTCCCTTTCACTACAATCTATCTCTGTGAAAAGGGTTTTTCGTCGATGGTTGAGGTAAAAACGGGAATCGTCTTTTATCGCTTGGAAACAGTTTTCTTTTGTGTGCTTCTAACGAAGATCCATCTATGGAGAAAATTTTAAATGAAAAAGAAATGCAACCATCACATTTTTTCTTTTCTTTACATGTGTACTTATTGTAAGTAAAATGTTTATACCATAATAAATATTTTTTGTCATAAAACGATTCCATTATTGTTTAGGCTATTTTCGCGATCCTCTTTTAATATCATCGCAACCCCCATGTTAAGAAACAATGATCTAAAAGTTTTTGTTCTCTAGCTCTTTACCATTCTGTGGAACGTATTTTATTTTTTCCATTCGACTATATCTGTCTATTTAAATTTTTAAAAAGAAAGAAACAAACGTTAATATTTTTTAAAGTGCTACCTTTGTGTGTATATTTAACCCGCTAGCCTATTGTCCTTTAGAAAATTAAATAAGTGAAGATCTTCCTTTTGTACTGACGTTTGGTAAGCGTTTAAAATATATCGGGATCTCACAATTCTGAAAATTTTATTTTAGTCTATAAGCAGACGCGATATTTACGTTGAAACTTGAGAAGAATAGATTACAAAAAAGAGAGTACGTCCGACTTATGTTATCCATAGGGAGTATCTGGAAAAGCCGACAACATTAAACGGTACCAGAAGTAACAACACGGTTCCGTAAATTTCTTTAAATCGACGCCGCACGCCATCGGTATGTCTTTCTTCCGAAAAGCATCCAGTCCGAACATTTCAAAAAAGAAACAGTCCCGGCGCAAGCATCTCATCCTTTCAGACATTCTAGACAACGCAGAAACACAAAACACACACAACATACATCCATCCCCCGAGTGTTCTGGTGCTGCTACGTCGAAATCTGTACACAGCATGTTTTACCGATCGTAGTGTTTTGGCTTATTTTAGCTTGAGTTATTTTGAATTCCCACAATCTGTCTACCATATTGCCCGGTTGTGCCAATGAGTGGAGCATATGGTCCGATCGCACACTGAACAGATATATTTTTCATAAATGCGTGCGTTTTCTGTTGCGTATGTGTAATGCGCATTATTAAAGGCCAAGCCACTGAATTTTTCAAACAATCTGTCAGCAACCATACGTGTGTAATTGGTCCACTTATCGATAATGTATTGAATAGAACAATAACGATGATATCGTGTTACATAAATTTTAGATGCGGCCGTGTTAGGTTTATTTATGCAACACATATAAACTAAAAAAAGAAGCGCGGACTCATTACAAATTTGTATGCGTAGTTTCGCTTTATTACCAACTCATCTGAATCAATAAATAACGTTAATCTTTTATTCACAAAAGAAACTGTTTCTAACAGCAACTAATGAATTTAAACGATGTTTTAGAGTAATCTGCTCAACTTTCTGTCTAATTCGTTTTACTATAGTAATCTGTATGCAATATGTCAAAATTTCTTTAAGTGTGGTGTACTAACCTCACTAAGCAATCTATTTTTAATAGTGCATATCGGAACGTATACACAAAAATCTCATAAGTGAAAGTTGGAAGGAATAGAACGTAGAATCACTGACTCATCTTCCTAACCTTTCGCCAATTACTAAATTATTTATCGCATTTGGCAGGCGTAATACTAACAACGAATTTATTTCTGAAAAGTGTGTATTTTAATTATGTTTTTCGTAATTTTTCCGTTTAAAAGGGAATGTAGTAGTGGCCAACTAATTCATATGTACAAATTATATATATATATACATATATAATATATACATATATAATATATACATATATAATATATACAGTAGCAAGCTAAATAATAGCAGTATTACAGAATTTACATATTAATGTATGTAGTCCACAAACGATTGCAATATTTTTGAAAATGACATCGTTTTCACACAAAAGTATTCTAATAAAACTGTTCTGACCCCTTTGTGCCATTAATATTGTTGAGGAATGGTGTTAATCTTAATAATAGTTGAAACCAACAAAATAATAACACATGGGCTGAAAAGTTCCGGGCCTAACACATAGATGACGCTAGTTTTATTGCAGTCACCTTTCTCTCAGTTAGTACTAACCTTCAAAAGACGGCTGTTAAAATTTCATGATATTCTATTTATTAGTTTGTGAGTTATTGTGCTAAGAGTCACGCTACTTTTCTTATTTTCAAACCAATGGATCAAAAACAATTTCGTGTTTTAATTTTACACTGCTTCTTGATGGGAAAAATACCGTTCAATGGCTTGAAAAGTGTTATGGGGACTCCGCTCCATCAGAAACAACTTCAAACGTGGTCGTAGAGACACCGATGATGCAGAACGTAGTGGACGTCCAAATGAGGCAGTAACACCAGAAAACATCGAAACAATCCACAAAATCGTTTTGAATGATCGAAAAATGAAGTTGCGTGAGTTAGCTGCCATCGTAAAGATATCAAAAGAACGTATTGGCTTTATATTGCATGAGCATTTGACTATGAGAAAGCTCCGTTCAAAGTGGTTGCCGCATTTGCTCACTGTTGACCAAAAACAAGAACGTGTTGATGATTCTGAGCAGTGTTTGGCCATGTTTAAACGTAACAAACCGAAATTTTTGCATCGATATGTGACAATCAATGAAACATGGATCCATCACTTCACTCCGGAATCAAAGCGATCGTCATCTGAGTGGACAGCAACTGGTGAACCTCGTCCAAACCGTCCGAAAGCACAACAATCGGATGGAAAGGTTATGGCCTCGGTATTTTGGGATGTGCGTGGTGTAATATTCATCGATTATCTTGAGAAAGGAAATACCATCAACAGTGAATATTATATAGCGTTATTGGAGCGTTTGAAGGCCGAAATTGCAAAGAAACGACCGCATATGGCAAAGAAAGAATTTTGTTTCATCAAGACAACGCACCGTGTCACAAGTCAATCAAAACAATGGCAGAACTACATGAATTGAACTTCGAATTGCTCCCACATCGACCGTATTCGCCAGATTTGGCTTCCAGCGACTACTGGCTGTTCGCTGACCTAAAAAAAATGCTCGCCGGTAAGAAATTTCGCACGAATGAAGAGGTTATCGCTATCGGTATTGAAATGTTAGAGCGGCGCTGGAATGATTGCGTTGCTCTTGATTACGTTGATGAATAAAGCTAATTTTGAACCAAGAAAACCGTGTTTTCTTTGTTAGGCCCGGGACTTTTCAGCCCATGTGTTACCATTAATATAGTAACTACGAAGAAAACGTAAAAAATATTGTCAATATATTTGTCAAATAGTATAAAATACAATAATAAATACAATACAACTAATATTCGATAGAGTACTCCTTATTTTTAATTACTCCTTCGCGCCGTCGTGGCGATAGGTGCATAGTATCCACCAATTGTTGACAGCCTTCTAGGATGATAGAATAACAAGCAGTTCGAACAATATCCCATAGCTATTGGTGTGTCTGGCTTTTCTGTGAAAACTGCTTCCTTAATATCATTCCACAAATTCTTTATTGGATAGAGGTCTGGAGATTGTACTGGTCACTCCAGTCTCTCAATTCCATTGTGAAGTAATCAGTACCCTTCGGCTGGTATGTTTGGGGTCGTTGTCATGCATTAAAAACTACTTTAATGACATATCTTTTGTATAGGGCAACATAACCCTATAAAATATTCCATTATATAAACATACCTATCTTGAATTAAAATGTTTCTTATCCAATATATGGGTCCAAATTAGTTTTTGCACCTCCGTGTTTAACAAGTTTTAAGGTATCTTGTGGATAATAAGCTGTGCTGACGGGTCTTCTAGCATACGTTCTACGTTCTTTTAAACCAAATAACGCGATTTTGCTTTTATCAGTTCAGAGAACATTGAGGCCCTTTGTAGTCCGACATGTTCCTTAGCGAACATTAGACGCCGCCTAATAAGTTGTTTTTTTTTTCAAAAGGGGCACCTTTCTTGGACTCCGAGCTGCCAAAACTACTCCCCTTCAGTCGTCTTCAGATTGTTCTAGCAGAAATATTTAGATCGTATTCGTGCTTTAGTGTAGTGGGTGTTATAAAAGGGTGCACTCTTGCATGTCGTAGTATCGAGTTATCCTGAAGAACTGTTGTTTCCCTTTGCGACCATGAGTTTCCCTTGTTTCCCGATGTCGTCTAATCATTGTCATTTTAATAGCTCTTGAATAAATTAATAGATTCTCCTTTCACTCCTTAATTACAAAATCAACTGCCGTGTCTTCAGCACACTGTTTCTTTCGGCCGATTTTATTTATTTAAAACAATTGCACCTAAATACTATTGAATCATCTCTTTTAATGTATGTAAGATGACGATCGGATGAGCTCTGTCATTATTTTGTTCAGATACAATACATACTGAAATTAGGGACTTCCGCAATAGTTTTATAAGAAGAGGGTCTTGTTAACATTCTTATGAAGTTCTATAAAGTTAATGACCTCATATGTAGATTACATTACTGTTACTTTCTGTATTCCGAGATTCACACTTTTTGGTCGTACCATAGCTTCATATTGCTATTAGTTTGTCCATTACTGTATATATATATACACTGTTAGTTAAAACAAATCAACATTTAGAAATTATAACATTTAAGAAATCGAAAAGCAAACAATACCCTCTTTCATGTTGTTCATTTTTAATGTGAAAAATGTTAATTTTTTTTTTTAAATTCAATTTTTCAGTTCATCGCAGTTGATAGATTACGCTAATATATAAGTTTTTAAGTGTTATATTCCCAGCGCGAGAGATTCTTGAGTGAAACGCTGGTTGATGGTTCGTCACCTTTATGATTCTGCTAGCAGTTCGCAAGCACCTCTTCGTTCCATTTTTCCTTGCAGCGCGATTCAATTTGGCTAAAGTCTCTGATCATGTTCATCGTCCACATCACCAAGATCCAAATGTGTATGGAGGAAATGAGTCTTCAGGGACAAAGTTGCTTTCAAATCGTTCCGGTTTTGTGGTGCTTCATTAACCAGTTGTTTACAGTTTTCAGCCTTTTAATCTATCCGTTTAAGATATTGTTGAAACGGGCACCTTTCATTAGTTCCCTAATTTGGGGCGCCACAAATATCCCCTCATCTATTTTGGCTTTGTTTATTATGAGAAATTTGTTTCTTGGATAAAAAAATCTTCATCATCTTTGCTCCTCGTTTTTACGAATTTCTTCATCAATATTTTTTTCGGAACCAACAAAAAACATACAAATGACATCCTTAGAACTAAGAATAGACTTATTTCTTCTTAGCCATTGCTTCTTAATATAATGCTTTTTCTGTTCCTACAGTAACATTCACACAAAAAGAGAACTTCGTATAGTCGAACTCCAAAGCCGATACTAGGGTTACAACTTTTAAATACGCACAAATTTGCTATTAAAGTCACTGGTACTCTGTTTCATCTAGTAGCCATGCTTTCGTTAGACATTTTTCATGTTGAGAGCAGGAGTAATGAGATTGGAAGGATTTTCATTTCCATTGTGAAGAAGAACAAGTTTTAGTTTTCGGAGGGTCTATAAAAATTCTTCACTCTTCTGCATTGTGATGCTGCCTCTAGTAAAGCGTTAACATGGTTACAGAATACTAGGCTATCTAATTTTAAAAATAAATACGGCAGTTCTTACTAGAGTGTACAGATTTTTGTCCCTTTGCCTAATAATTATCCTTGAAGCTAAGAGTTCTGCTTGATTTTTCGACAAATTCAGGTCACCACCTAGCTGATTTAAATCTATCTACCTTATTTTATGCAGTTCCTCAGAGATGCCAACGAAGTCAAGGTCTATTTCCCCGTTTTTCGCACCCTTGTAGTCACCTAGTGGGAACTGCTCAGGATTCAGAATGAATCTGAAAGCAGGCTTTCTTTCAGCAACTCAGGCCCTGAGGTGTTGCTCGATTAAATATCACCGTACCCAGACCAAATACATCACAACGCCTCCTACTTCATGTAAGACTTGTGGATTCCAGATGGTTCTATCTTCGGTGTCTTAAAAAAGTAACACGCAAATATTGTGCCTTTCTTTCCGCTTTCTTTTTTAATACCTTCTGCGCACTACTTTGAGAATAATCTACTTTTTCGTTTCATTTTTTATTCACATTGTGTAAAATGGATACTCTTATGTTCATCTTTTATTGATATTTTCAGAATTTTACTGCAATTTAGTTTTAAATTATCAACTTGTATTATAGCGTTTACCTCTACTTTTATTCTAGAAAAAATTTTCTCACTAAATAAAACTAAAATTACTTATATTAATTTCTATATTTCTATATATTCTCATTTTAACGAATTGTGCATCGATAGTGTTCGCTATATCATCACAAATACTATACAATAGCAGGATATATGTAATAAACTTATATTGGGGAATAGCATATTATGCCAAAGAATAATACACCAGTGATGCCTTGTTTATATGCAGTAGTGTACACCTACTCTTATTTTTGCAAGGGTATGCAGTAACATCTATTTCGTTATTCCTTTTATTAAACTTTGGCAGAAATGGATGTTAAATGTTCGGAGTTACATATGCATACGTATACCTCGTAATATGAAAGAATTTACGAAACAGAATCCCACTAACCCAGAAGACTATGAAATTTTTAACTCAAATTATGGATCTGTGTAACAAATACATTTCCCAAGCAACGGTACGCATGATGGATAACATTTGTTGTAACGCAATAGCGGTTAATTCTGATATATTTCATATGTAAATCTTACCTGATTTATTTTATCGTTATGCGGGACATATGTACGGAAATGCCAAACGGTGCATAATGAAACGGTGATAGCGGGAGACTAGGTGAATTTTCCACGATATCAGTGTTTGCTTCCTCGTGCGGTTCAACGCACTGTAGGAGTTCTCACGTATACGGCTGTAATACATTTGTATATGGAGGCATACACATACGAACTACTATTAAAAAGTATATTACGGGAGACCTGTCGATGTGTGCGAACATGTGATAATATACACCTAGTCGTGAGAACCGTGTTCTCGATTCAACTTATACACAGCCAACATTTGTATTCTTTGCAATACTATGAACAGGTACGTACTTCATAGGATTATTGTGATTACACTACGCTGCCCTGGAAATTATCTTGATATCATATTAAATGAAGCACGTATGATATGCTCTAAAACACGAACCACACATGCAGTCCAAATTTTCAAATAGCACCTAAAAGCACCAGGATATTTGTTAAATATATAAGAATTACATAAAAATTATTTATTTGAAAAATAGCTAATTTAATGCAAAATACAGCAGTATACCAAGTGTACACATAAGAGATGGCCCTATCGAAAACTACGCAACGTATTAATTTGACACATACGTCATTTTGTTGGTCTGACATTTAAACTACAAACATACACAAGTTCAGTCCTCCAAAAACTAGCGTCTTTGCTTTATCGTTCTGTGATTATGTCGAGTTTTGTGCCTGGAAAAGAACATTTGCAGCACGCATTAACTTTCTTATTTAATCAAAAGAAAAGAGTGTCTAATAGTTTGCTATTAGAGATATGGTGAACACGCTCCATTGATTATAATATGACTGATTGTTTCCACAATTTAAAAGTGGTGATTTCAATGTGAAAGACAGTGAGAGCTTTGGTAGATCACAAAAATGCGAAGACGAGCAATTGCAGGAATTATTGGATGACAACCCAACACAAACTCAACAACAATTAGCAGAAGCATCACATGTGTCACAAGAAACAGTCAGCAGACGTTTACGAGCAATGGGGAAGATCAATAAACTCGATAAATTGGTCTCAGACGATTTGAATGAACGTCGAATAGAAAATCGCAAAGTTAGCTGTGAAATGGTGCTTCAACGCCACGAAAGGAAATCATTTTTTGTATCCAATTGTGACTGGTGACGAAAAATTGATTTATTTTGAAAACCCCAAACGGAAAAAATCGTGGCCTTCACCTGGCCAATCCTTCTACACCAAGGCCAAATCGCTTCGACAAGAAGACCATGCTCTGTGTCTGGTGGAATCCGAGCGGTATTATGTATTATCAACTCTTGAGGCCCAGCGAAACCATTCATACACAACGCTATAACCAATAAATAATTAAATTACGCACGCATCAAGAGACGACCGGAATGGGCCGGAAGACATGTCAAAATGATTTTGTTGCAGTACAATGCCCTATCTCACACAACAAAACTAATGAAGAACACCTTGAAATCGCTTCGATCAGACATCCTTCCACAGCCGTCGTACTCCCCAGACCTAGCGTCATCTGATTATCACCTCTTCGCATCAATGGGGCACGCGCCCGCAGAGCAGCACTTCAGCAATTTCGAGAGAGTTGGAAAAGGACTCGACAAATGATTTACCGCAAAAGGCAAGCAGTTTTTCTGGCATGGTATCGATAAATTACCTTATCTAATATCTTGCATTCACACACACGTAGAATACGTTGACGATTACACGAAGCCAGATTAAAATGCAGACGCCCTCTGAAAAAGCAAAGATTAGCACCGATGATGAAGCGAGCACGTTATGAAGGGGCAAAACGTCATCAACTTTACACAATTGAAGATTGGCGAAAGGTAAGACAAAATAACTTACATGAATATGCAAAACAAGTAATTTTTTTTTGTTTGAACTATGTGTTTTCGTTAAAAATCGTATTCAGCGATGGGTCAAAACTAGAAGCCATGACCGAAAGAGCCCATTTTGTTACACGACGTCCATCTGAACGATTTGGTGAAGCTAGCGTACTAAAAACGGTGAAACACCCTCTGTCCGTTATGGTGTGGTCCTGTATATCAACCGAAGATCCTAGGCCACTGTATTTTTGCCAAGGCACCATGAGTCAACACCAATATAAGCGTGTATTGGAGGATGTCTTGAAGGATATATATCAATGATTTAGATCCGAATGAAGGCCCTTACACATCCATGCACGATAAGGCACTATGCCATATGGCCAAATATGGCACTGTTACCTCGATCGGGAAATTCTCCCGACGCGTGTATTCGAGAAGAAACGCTGCAGAAGAGCAATTAGTTAGAAATATTGAGAATGTGTGGCAAAATGATGCTGCAATTAAATGTACCATTAACGCTTGTATATACAGTATACTATGAAGAATAAGAGCAATCACAAAAGCCAAAGAAGGCATTACAAAATATTAGTTATATAATTATGACGATGTCTATAAATAGCTCTGAATAAACTTATGATTGTACAATACGTCTTTCATTATACATTTTAACAAAATCGCTATTTTAGTAAGTGGCCCTAATAAATTGGGCAGGGACTGTATGAGCAATAGTGTAAGTGTAAAATGTTATAGTACAACACATTAAAATTATAAATCTAAGAGCAAGAGAACCATAAAAATATTGTCTATGTCTAACATTGATCATTTAACACTTAAACTTTCTCTGGATTGGTTATTTACTGCATTGTTTTTCCTTTCTGCCAGAATATATTGTAATATCATTAAGTAATTAATGTACTACATCAAGAAACAGAGTTAGGAGATAAGACATCTTAAAGTTTATTATAATAATAAAGATAAAATGACTTCTTTTAGACAACAGAACCTGAAAATAATGATTTATGGAAATCAAGGCAACCGCGGTTCCCTGTACTAAAGTAATTACTTGCTTTTCCCTGATATGAATTCGAATTATTGAGCTCTTAGAGTTCTTAGAATAAAACAAAATTTTTTAACTATAAAATTAGCATTTTTATCTAGAATAACGTGCGGTTAGTTTCAAAAACAGTAAAAATAATTAATGGGAGCGGTATGGTTTGCACTAAGACTACTTGTTTTCTAAATTCAAGGGCAAACTTTATCACGCACTAATAGCTGCAACACACAGAACGATAAAACAAAGCAAGGTTGTTACTAAAATTTAAAGTGTAAAACAAAGTATCGCCATATGGTTTCGTATAAACCTTCAAGTTTAACCGCATTCATGCAAACAGAAATAATAAAACTGTTAAACGTGTCGTAAACGCTAAAATGCAATTTACGCTTTTTTAAAATGAAACAAACATAAAATTAAAAGTTTTACTTTGACGTACAAACATACATATCCACAAGCGTTATCCAAAACACATTTCTTCGCTACCGTTTAATTTATTTCGAAGGCGTTTTTCATTTTTAAAAAGAAAACTTAGTTAATTACGTAGTCGAATTTGTGGCCTCCTGAAATCTTCATTTCAAGCGGCCTCCTTGAAGCGATACGGTCTTATTTTTAATCGGCTACTATTGCTGGTGCTTATCTTCACGAAACGGTGAAATGAGATTCGAACTGAATCCAATTACAAAGTTCCTTTCTGTTTTATTTTAAAATGCCAGCATTAATTATAATACGGGTAGTATATAATTGCCTTAATTTTATGATGTGTTTTGATGTGCCTGCTACTACGCTTGAAAAGTATCGTTTTTTTTATGAAAATATGCAAGACATAAGAAGAATGTCCTTTATTCGCAGATAGAGCTGTTTTTCCAGATTTTAGTAAAGTAAATTTTAGCAATTAGTTCTAAATATTTACTTGAAAATAAAAAATGTACAAAATTGAAGTAACTACATATGTGTTAAGAAAGCAAATTCCCAAAATTTTTATTTTTTTATACTTTTTCTAACTTTACTTCCTGTAAATAGTTGTGGCAATCTATTTACTTGTAGATGGCCACAAGGTATTTTTACGATATGCTTCATCAAGCAAGTGTCAATTTAATATTTATTTTTTTTTAAAGGGAACTACAGAATCTGTCAGGATAAATTATCTCTTTAAGCTGAGAAGGCAAATAGTCAAACCTCAAATGGAAAGAAGATTGTCTAAGTCACAAATGAAGGAAGTAAACTTTTCAATTCAGAAAATCGTAAGTGGCTACCAGGGCGAAGAGCCAAATCGTATACCTTAAAACACACCCAGTTACGTAGTCTATGTCTTTGGTGAACTATTTACAGATATTATATTTGCCAAAAATGTATCTGTTGTGTTATTTCAATAAAGTTTATTTAACAAAGTGTGCGTCCTTTTTTTTTGAAAAATGGATTATGGCTGACCTCAGTTAATGTTAATCGGCAGGCTATTTAGTTTAACAGCACAGGGTTAAACACCAATTAATTTTTGGTAAACTTCCTCTACCCTCAAACTCCATTAGAACCATTCTCATGCTTAACTGTTAGTACAGCACCATCGGACACTATTTTTTCATGCCTAGACCTCCTCAAAGAAAATTTCATGCTTTTGTGCGAATACTTCGAACTTGGGACTTATCTGTAATAAACCGGGATTGGATTGTCATGGTAAAGTATAAAAGGAATAATAATCAAGTAAATTTAAGAGGAAACAAAGGAAACAGAAAGTAGATGAAGAGTACGGGGAAGGGGTAAAAAGAAATTAAAAAAAAAGAAAGGGACCGAAACAAAGAAGAGAAAAAAAGGAAAGAAGGCGGGATCTCGGTGTTTCGCCTCCGTTGTAGGAGACTTCTTCAGAAGAGTTACCATATGGCTTTGGCTCTTCTGTTTTCTTCGACGAAAAAAGCCTCTTACCTTTATTTTATTTTTATTTCTTGTATACTTTACCATAACACGGTCCAATCCCAGAAACAGTTCGTTTACTATTGACTCTGGCTGTTCAAGCCTACTTATTCATTTAGACTTATCTATAAAAAGTATTCTTTCGACTTCTTCACTATCCATTTGTGATGCATTTGTACCCATTATAAACGTTTTGCTTGTTGTCTCGCGCTGGACATGGTTTTCTTATTGGAACCCGGCCATGTAATCATAAATAAAATAAGGATAATTACGTTTAATGAATCATTTGAATATTTTCTACATTTTGATTTAAAAATAGGTTTTTTCATAGGAGGTCTATATCATTAGAGTGATAGACTTTTATTAAGAAAACATTTAATAATTAGTTTAGCTCGTTCGGCTCCTTTCCGTAAGCACAAATGTATTGATACACTATTATGAAAGCATTGTCAATAGAAGAGCTTACTATTGATAATCCTGTTGGTTGCAATCACCCATGATTTATTTTTTAAATACAACATTGGTTAAAATGTTATATAACCAAGAAAATGTATTAAAGATGATAATAACCTCAAAATTTGACAATTGTTATTTTCGTACAATTCATTGCAAATATAGTTGGTGTACCTGAATTTGTTTCAGACGGTGTATACGTCATAACCAACTATGACGTAGCTTAAAAGTTTCGTAGTTTTCAGTGTAGATGGTTTTGAAATAGTGCTGATTTCTTCCTAAGGGATAATGGAATATTAATTCAATATTACAGATATATACTATCGCGTAGGTTCTCCTTCTGCGTGAAAACCTTGGTATTCTGCACCAATTGCCTTTAAGACACGAAGGCGATTCGCTACTAACATGCATATGCATGCAGAACTATTTTAAACTAATCCCTGGGTGTCCTACAATGTCCACTAAGCTACTAAGCTGGTGATTTAAATTGATGATATTTACATGAAGATGCACGTATTTTGGTGTATATTCGTAATAAGTTT
Organism: Trypoxylus dichotomus; assembly: GCA_023509865.1. NCBI lineage: Eukaryota > Metazoa > Arthropoda > Insecta > Coleoptera > Scarabaeidae > Trypoxylus > Trypoxylus dichotomus. Next base: position 35,511,742 of record CM042074.1, on the reverse strand, counting down.
CAGTTGTCAAACTGTAATTCACGCAACTGTTCCTTATCTATAACAGGAACGCTACGCCGATAGTTGCTCGAGTATCGTCGACGCGGTCGACGCCGTATCTCATCGTCCGGTGTATTTCAGGCGCTGATATGTGGTGGCGTCGTGGCGCTCCACGTGCTCCGACATGTGCTCCTGACAGACGCTCGCATGTGCCGGGCTGTTTGTCAGTGCGACAAACTGAAATAACCCGCAGCTGTCACACCTGGCTGGACATTTTTTGCAGTTAACACTTTTTCTATTAACATTGAAATACTTTATCCTACAGAATTAGAATATCTTTTTATAGGTAACGCAACGCTTACACACAGATATACATACAGTGTAACATTAAACGAATGCTATGTGTTTGTTGAGAGATTGATTTCAGCTTTTGGAGAGATATACGTGGCTATACTATAAGACTCGAAGGTGCCTAGACTTTTTCATTGATTTTATTTCATTTTATTAGAAAGAACCATTGCACCCCAAGTTTAGCATTACTAAAAGAAGTCATAGTTTACATCCTATCGATCGTGAAACGCTACAGAGGAAATTACGCGAAAGAGTTAACAAAATATTGAAATAAAGTAAAGACTGCGCGGTTAACGTGTCTGTTATTTTGTCCTTTTTTCGTTTTCTTTTTGTTTATTATTTTTATAAACCAAAAGAAAAGTCCCGATAATACTCTCTGCATTCAAGCGAATTGGTCATTTTGGCTATATATTGTCGTTTTGTTGGTGGAATAACTTTGAAAACGTGTTGAGTGACTTATTTTGTAGCGCTAGTGACAGTGCCTAGGTAGTTCAGGTCACACTAATGACATGCGGTTGTCAAATTAAGTTTTGACTTTTTAACAGATACTACACACAAAGGTTTTAGTGAGAAAAATAAAAAGTTTAATAATTTTTGATAAAGAATGGTTGCATTAAATGTTCAAAATTAGCTTCAGTAAGTTCGTTAGTTGTATGAGGACCATTTGTAAACATTCTATTTTTTAGGCGTGGATATATGAAATAATCCATAATTGTCACATCGGTAGATCGCTGTGGAAAGTCTACTATCCGATTGTCAAAGAATTCATGCAATAATTCCATCGTCTCTCTTGTTGTATGGGGTGCTGCTTTATCTTGCTGGAAATATCTCTCTCGGAGTTTGTCGTCATGTAATCCATTTAAAAATGGCTCAATAAATTATTACGATATTGTTTCGCATTTATGGTATCATTAAAGGATATTGGATCAATAATCCGTCTACGAGAAACACCAAGCCAAATCCCTATTTTTAGGGTATGCAAGAATTTCATGTGGATTTGCACTAGACCAGATGCGCATTGTTTATTTATTTATATATCCTGATAAGTGACACCATGCTTCATCTGAGAAGAAGGATTTGCCAAGAACATCGTCATTATTCGTCGTACCTAAAACCCATTGACAATAATTAAGCCGGGTTACGTGATCAATGAATAAAAGCTCCTGCACGAAATGAAACTTGTATGGAAATTTTTGTAGATCTTTTTTAAGGATTGCCTGGCATGTCCCTTATGAAAGTTGTCCTTTCTGTGAAAGCTTGTGACTAAATTTCTTAGGTGATTGAGTTCCACAACATTTGCTATATTTACAACTGTTCGGTTTAATGGTCTACCACTACCTGGTTGTCGAGACACAGACCCTGTTTCACTAAATTTTGCCACTGATTCTTGAATAACGTGCCGCAAACTGTCATTTGGAAATCCTGTCCGAAATTCATACATGATTGCAAAGAGTACGACCATTCTCCATTTTCTAGTTTTATACCATTTCTGAATTATGATTCGATAATGAAAACCTTTTGATTTATTGCATCAATAAACCAATACAGTACACATAACGAATGTATTTGCAAGAAATAATTTTATGGCTTGCAAACGGGTAAATTTATATGATCATTATACATATATTATGTATATATCATGATCATATCATGTATATAGTAGACTATACCAAGTGCCTCAATTCCATTTTTTCAAAATATATGAATACAGCAGGAACGTAAAATGACGCAGGTGTTAGTAAAATGTCAAAATTGTAGTGTACCTGTCACGGGTGTTATACATTGCGTATCTATCACATTGCTATTAATTTTTTTGCTATGGAACCAATGCACTCCAAAGATAAAGAGTAATGTAGTTATCGATACTAATAATTTGTTTATAAATACATCAGATAATCGCATTTTTCAACTTCCATTCACTCCAAAGAAAGAACGCAAATTGAAGGTTTACGTAAATATTGAACTACACTGCCTCTCGTAAATTTAAGACCACATGTATTTTTCCGATATTTTTCGATTGTCGAATGAGAGACATTTGAAACTGAATTTATTTGAAATGTACCGCGTTATTCTTCTGTCTTCGTCAGAAACAGTTATTCTAACACCCTCTTCAATATTCGGCTCTATATTATTACCCATACTTTGCAAATAAGCTCAACACAACTGCAGGCGATAGAGGTCAAAATATTATTGAATTAAACTGCCACCTAAAGACCAAGAAACGGAAGAGACTTTATAAAATTAATTGGTAACTCTTCTAAGAACCACATACAGACCGATATGCAGGTGCAATTCACAGAAATGCGATTGCTATATTAAATTTAGACGCATTAAAACTTAAATTTATATCATCTAGTAGTACATTTACACTTCTTGCAATCTTAGAAATATTATTACATCGTATATTAAACCATATTGCCAAGATGCTGATTCTTAACATATTGTTATTTTTTCAAAAGGTAGTCTTAAATTTATTAGCTATAATATAAATTCTTTTATGTCGAAAAATTGCCGTAAACGTCGGAACTAGAAAGGACACATTCCAAAGAATTTAAGAAGAAAAGTCTTCTTGTAAGATATCAATGAACACCTCTCCAGACAATGAAGTAAGGGGAACTGTGTTCCGCAAAAATATTATGCAAAAACTAAATAATGACAATATTTGTGACTGTTGAATAAACAGAAGATTCCCCGTTTTTAGTGCTTGATATACATAATCCATTCGCTGTTCAATATTGGTCGCAGGATATAGTGTCTTCAAAATCAATGCATTTTCCATCGAGTGAAACATGTATGGAGCTTAAATAATTGGAAATGTTGCAAAATCAGCGTTACAATAATTGATGTTTAACAAACACATGTACGCATTATGCTTTCCTTAATCATTTAATCAGAGTAACTTTGTATCCACTATTTTGGCGTGTGTGTGCCAAAAGGCACCTAGGATAGTGAAGGCCAACTATATAAATGAATTTCGTCAAAACAACGTTAATGTTTTTACAACCATTACCGTTGAAAAAGTAAGGAGAATACGTTGAAGTTACTATAATATGTGATGTTGGCAAACATTTATTCTGGTTTTTGTTCTATTTTAATATATTTCATTAATTTTGTATAAAGTAATTTTTTTAACTTTTTTACTATTTTGTATCGCTTTCATTTTACTTATTGATATACAATTTACAATTGAAAATATATTTCCTCTTAAATCTGTATAAACACTACCATTTAGTCATACGTGCAATAACACATATTTTTTATAATTGAATCCCAGCTATAGCATTTCTAACAAATACACATATTTTTCCTCATTATAAATGTATTTTTTAAAATTAGATCTAAATAAGCTTATCCCAATATGGTCTAAAACTTATAACTGCATATATTTCAATAAGTTCAAATAAAAAACTGCACAATCTTCACTCAGGCACATTTTTCTTGCAACTTGACTTGTAGGTTACATCTTTTACTGTACCTGACCATCCAAATCTATTCTTATTAGGCTACATAACCGATCTTACTAATAAATTATCCCTATTAATGGATAAAGTCAATCATGTTGCATGTCAATGTCTACCGAGAGATTTATGTTCAACGGCATACGTAATATGTAGAATCTTCGTTGTGGACAGACCGTAGTAGCAAAGAAAATAAAGTTTCTCTTGAAAGACGAAATAACTAAATATGGGTACATAAATGGTTTACTCGCAGAACCGAATAAAAACCGATCGTTTGATGAAATATTTATTAGTAGTAGGATAAGAAATATTCTTGTGCAAGCGTTTGAATAAAGGAAGTTGTTGGAATTAGCGGCGTCCTTAATACAAGAAAATCTCGTTGACATTTGTCTTCCTCTATTTTACATACACACGTATTTATTTCGTATATTTACAAAGCAGGATTTAGAACTCGTACACCTGCTAAGCAGCGAGGCTTTAGGTCACTGTCTGTGCCAAGTTGTGGTGGGCGTCTACTATACTCGCAATCACCGTTTATTAAACTTTGCGTTCTGTTCGTTAAAAAACGCTTTTAATTATTACACCCGTTATGCGGACACAATTTTTGATGGAGAAATGAGCTTGTAACAACCCAATGTCCACGTGTACAATACATATATGTTTTAGATGCAGTCGGTTTTCCCTCTGCTTCACAGTTTGAATGTGACAAATATTTTGGAACTTTCGTGATTTTACGCCAAGAATTACCGTGTTTACATTGTACAGTTATGTATTTCTTAAATAAAAAATTATTAACGGTATCATAATTAGAAAAAATATATTAGGGTATTCCGACTGTTCAAAAATTATTTATCCCGAAGATTATACCTGCTTTCTATTTTTAAATTAACAAACGTTATTGAAGTATACCAAAAACTTATTGCATATAATAAGAGGCTTAACTGAAAATGATGGCGTGGTACCATATCTATAAGTATTAGACAGGATAAGGTAATAAAATAAAATAATTAGGAAAGCTGTGTACCTAAGCAAATGCTTGAGCTAAGTACTATTGTTGAGTATACCTTTGAAGGGTACTTTATTGTTCGCATAATGTACTTACCTGTTGTTTTGAACATGCACCCTAAAACATGAAAGCATAACGTAAGCAATAAATTTTAATAAACCTCTATTTGGAAAATATTCTTCGTTATGAACTTGGTCAAATCCTTCTAATGCAGCTGAGGTTTCGTTAAACAATAAGATGTCTTTTTCCTTGCTGCAACAATAATAGTTTACTTGTAATAAAGTAAACAATAGTCAATAATATACAGTAATAAAAACAAAATGTATAAATTAAATTAGTTATAAATAGAGACCGGATTATATGCAAAATTCATATATTTTATTTTTTGCATATCTTTAATTATAGTCTATATGTACACGTATTATACTAATTGAAATGAATTAGCGCTAATTAGTGATTACATATATTGCATATTTAGGCTTTTTCTTATCCTTTGTATTAGTAAAAATTCCTAGTAATTCCTAATGTAGATCGACAACGGGCAATACTCAGAACGATAAATCTTTTACATTGGTTTCTCTGATACTTCTTTCCAAGAACTGCACGTGTTTAATTTCGCCTAGCAGAAGGGATGTGGTAAATACGTTTTATTATTATTAATTCCCAAATTAACTATTCATTCATTGAATATCCTTTAGCGAAACACGCTAAAACTTCATGACATATTGGAGAATGTGAAAAACTAAAGCGCTCCGTATGTGTGCAGCAACCTAAATACCAATGTGTAGCATCAACTCCATGAATCTCAGAACAGCAGAATATAATACGGATCTGCGTAACGCATTAATTTCGTCTAACATACCATTAGCAAGATTAAACATTGTTAATTTGAAATGATTTTTGCAAAAATATTGTAAACATAATATAGCTGCTGAAAGTACCTTACGAAAAAATTATGGCACATCTTGTTACCAGCAAACAATGATAGAACTTCAACAATAGGTAGGGAATAATTTTATTTATATCATGGTAGATGAAAATATGGATAAGTGTATTATATTATATTGCCCATTTGTTAATAGGAATTCTTCATGAAGATATTGTACGTAAATCATATTTAATTCATTGTAAAGAACTTCAAAACACAAACAATGTGACAATTGCCCAATTCGTTCAAGAAGGTTTATAAAATTTCTTTTTACTTGGAAGTACACCTTGTGAAAAAGTTTTACTAATGTTGTCCGATCCTGCACCATACATGATAAAAGCCGCGCAAAATTTAAGAATTTTTTATAGTAGCACTATTCATAGCACTTGTTTAGCTCATGGGTTCTGTTAAGGACTTAACATTGTTTTTTATATTTTATATATTTTTTTACTATTATGTATTTTATCTTCTTTGCATTATTATTTTCATTTAGAATATTATTTTATTTTCATTTTTATATTTATTTATTTTCATTCTTATATTTATTTATTCTGCTCTCTTATATCCAATTTTATTTTAATATGTATGTACATTACGCATTGTATATGTATGCAAGTCAGCCATTCGCATTACACTAGCTAAAACTGTCTAATTAGAAATCATTCACTGCAACGTCGTCGGATATGTAATGGGAGTTTTCTTGAAATTTAAGGTACACAAGCATAGGCAGTCGTCTCCCGCGCGACAGTCGAGGTATTAGCGATCGTGCACTCTCGGTCACCTTTCGTGCCTCGTCGTAACGTGTACAGTAACGTCGTCGTAAGATTATTAGAGATTTCTAAGATTTTCTAGTTTTGGCGGGAATCGTCGAGGACGTTGTCTATACATTTATTTCTGGCGAGTCATTTGGTAACGTCGTCGGACCGCATGTATAGATTTTTAATAAGTATAAATTCTCGATTTTCTATCATCGTACGTCGAGGCTACTGTGTCCATTGTCGTCTATACATATTTTTAGTCTTCAGTTAAGTTTGTGTCGGAAATTATTTTGGTGAGATTGTCGGCGCGCATGTATAGACCTCCTCTACAAGTACGATCACTCCGCTTTTTGCTGACGGTCGTTGCGGCTGCAGCGCCCGTTGTCTTTTGTACGTTTGTTCGGTCCTTGTCGTATCGGGACTTAGAAATTTTTCATTTAGTTGCTCGTCGTAGCGGACGAGTGTCACGGGCCAGTTTTCTTATGTAATGTCGGCATCATCGCTCCGTTTTACTTGTCGGTGCGCAGTTCGCACATTTGCTGGTTACTGGATTTTTCCCTTCTTTGGGGCGCAGTAGTATAGAGCTAAAGATTGCACATAGCGTAATATTTCAAACGAGAACGCCTGGGTAGCTGTGACATTACTTTTGTATTGAGATCGGCTATTATCGCTACTGTCGCCCTCGACCAGGCGTTCAAGCTCTAAGAGATAGGGTGGGTTCCCCTATAAATGTGAATATAACAAACGTATTTGGTCAAGTACAAATACATGCCAATAATACAGGGCCAAGTCCCTTAGGCAAATTTAAAACAAGGAAAGTATATTAGGCTCCCGGAAAGGGACATATAAATAAGCATAGCACCGAGGTGCGCTTATAAATTTAAGAAATAAATAGGGTTGGCTCCTATAAAAGGTAGTGGTGCATGCAAACAGATAGAGGCATTAGTACATGCCTCTGACAAAGCTTCAGTGGAAGCATATAAGAGTTTAACCTTTTAAACAGAATTAAGACATAGCGTTGCAACGTACATGCTGAGGCATTACTTTATGTTGCTACCAATGAAAATACATATACAAATGCTAATGTACATTACATGTATAAGAGAGCTCGAATAACTGCAATTATTGCAAATCTATATATCTTACGTACATCGTACATGTACATAGGCAAGAGTGGAAACCGTGTAACCATTTCATTTTTAAATATATTTTTTTGCGCATGCGCATTGAGTTTCACTGTGCAACCTCTCCTCTAGTAAATAAGCGAACATACTCTACAAGTAAGTATTGTTCAAGTAATTTAGGAAATTACGAGCAGGCTACAGCGGCGTTGTTCTTCAAACCAGGAGAACGTAACAGGTTCAATCGTGTAGCCGAAGACATTAGGAATCAATTTCCTTTGATTAATGATTTAATTAACAACGTCAAAAAAGTATTTTTAAAAGCACCTTTACGAATCCAATTTTTAAGAAGCGACTTTCCGGTGTTAAAGTTGCCTCCTGTACCGATTATTACGAGATGGGGTACATGGTTAGACGCTGCAATTTTTTACGCCGATAATTTTTGACATTCCTTTATGACAAAACTATTTGCAAAACCTCAATATTCGTCAATGGTAACTATTATGCCGATATTACAGAGTTAAGGGAATAATTTTAAACCCATTTGCGTTTGTATTACTGTAAACTATATGGTCGCTGCTTTAAACAAATAAGAATAAAATAAGAAACAATGGATACTAATGTAGGTATTGACAAAATCAAAAGGATAATGTGTATAAGTATGTAGTACAAAATAAAAAAAGCAAGTCATGAAACATATGTTTTTCATTTTGAGGTTTATCCTGTATAATGTTTCCTACGTCCCCCGTTCACTCCAGCCACGACTTCTAGCGCAGTTTCTCATTGATTTCGTTTGCTAATCCTTACGATTGCATGATCTTTTTCTGGAGTCGTTTTTTTCGGTCACTTATTTCTCTTTTTGTTAGAAAAACTACTACTACTTGCAAATTTGTACACTGTTGCCTAATAATGTTCAATTCGTGTGCAATTTGTCGATTACTTTTACCCTTTTTATGGTAACAAACAATTAAAGCACCCATCTGTACAGAAAAGACTTTAGTTTTCGCCATAATAATACAAATAACTAAGAGATATCAAAACTCGCAGATAATTCGCTTGTATGTATTCTCAGCCATAGTAAATTTCAAACTAGCATAAACCACAATGATATGGTACAAAGAGACCTCGGATTATAAAATGCAATATAGCAAATAACTACATTGCACGAAAATTCCAAGAAGAGCTCATTAATACGGTCGGCACCCTTACCACTCAGATATAGCTAAAATGAATTTTATTTCCAAGAACTCACTAATGATACATATTACTAATGAAACTTACTGACAATATGTATACACATGAGGGTTGTTTGTGTCTACTCTCGTTATTTGTAGTAGATAATTTATAACGAAAAATTAAGAAGATACATAGGTGCCCAAACAGTTTTAGACGGTAGCATATATTGGCTCCATTGACTTGCAACTAAAATAAGACGTATCTGTTATAAATAGATGTAGATTCCTTTTGTCTAACTAACACTTCAACTACTAAATAGGTATTTCGACATTAAATATGTATCAACAAAGTTGAATACAATAACTTGTAATTGGGAGGTATGATTCAAGTCTGTTTATAATTTCAAAAACTGAAACAAACGTACAAAAAGTTTTTAGTAGTTGGCAGTACTATCAAATTGAGCTTTCAGAAATATTTGCTTCTTTGTTCGTATTTTTTGTAGTTTTGTATTGAGGCATTTCTACAACTGTAATTAAAACTGTTCCACCTTTCATGTAATTCACTGTTTTGCTTTAAAATTTTAAAAATTTGCTACAGCTCGAAGATAGTTCTCTATTTTTCCAATACCTACCTTGTCGCTTATACTTGACAACTACTACTGATTCCGATTCCATATCTTATGTACATAAACTTTGTCAATTTATTTATTATATTTGTTCTAAACTCGCCATCCGATCCTTGAGTGGTGCAAGAGCATTGACTAATTAAATTCTTCCATATCAAAATCGATTTATAAGCGTTCACAGTTAGAACAGGTAGTCAGTCTAGAAATCTTAAGAGCTGTTTATGTGAGTGACATTGATGCGGTATCATGGATATGGGATTGCAGTAAACAAAATCGTGCTATGGCTGAAACTGTAGTGCATACAGTGACTGGTGTCCCATAAACCATGCCAAGCAGACTCCATGTTAAGGAATTCAAATTGCTGTCAGTAGTAGGTGTGTATGTATTGGAAGCATCTTTATATAGCCATCGAAATAGAGGTCGTTTTATCTGAGAATAATTACAACATCCAAAATTCTGTCTACTAATTCATAGGTTAATTTTAACCTCAAACAGCCTGATGTGCACGGGATTCAAAATATTTAATCACCTACCCCCGAATTAATAATAATTATTAAAGAATTTTTGAACGAGCCGGTTTATTATCATTTCTTTACGTCGTGCCACTTATAAACTACACGCTACTGTATATGGTATAATAATCTTGAAGTTATTATTATTATTATATTATTATTTTGATAATATAATTCCTTCACGCGCTAGAAAACACGTTAAGGACATTGAAATGAACACCAAATTAGGTAAAGGGCTAATATATACCTAATTTGCCTTAAAGTGTGTATGTAAACTCGGGCCGGATCTGGCCCGCTGTAAGATTTGATCAGGCCCGTGAGACATTTTGAAAGACCCAATTAAAACAAAATTTCACGATTTAATTATAATGTTGTATCTATTTCTTTTTCATTTCATTTTCTTATTTTAATAAATTGCACTTGTGTTTTTAGTAATGCAACTAAAAAGCAGACAATCGCTACGCGCATCTAAAAAAATATTGCCAGTAACGTTTTGAAGGAATCATTTAATAGCCTTCAATTTGTTTTCAGTTCTAATCTGTTCAATGACCTCTAAATATTATAGACCACCTTATCTCTTCATTGTACAAATTACTTCTGGCGTCATGACAAACAGCGCAATAAAACGAAAATATGTTTCACGAAAGTTAAATAACGTGAACGTAATTCACAAGTTTTTATGATGATTGCAAAATCCACTACTAACAGCGATACGAAAATTTATTCGCTTCTTCTTCGTATAGAAATGTAGGTACAGCCCGTGACAAAAGTATAACTCACATTAGTTCATAGAAATATGGACCCGATAGAAGTATCTACCACAATTTTTCCATCCGTCCTTCTTTGTTGACTTTATTACAATAACACTATAACAGCAGCGTTACAGTTATAAACGAAAAAAAATACGAATATACAAGTTTCTTGTGGAAGTAGGTAAGGTTATGATATTTAAAATTAACTTTCTCAATACTAATAAACAAAGTAAACATCTTAAAACTTATCTCTTGACGAAGCAAATCAAATTAGAACAACGATAAGCATGTTGACGTATGATAAGGGAAATAGTATTGTGGTACAAGCAATATTACGGTAGTAAATAAGCAGTAAACATGGCTAACATACTTATACTAGAATAGATTAAAAAGTAAAGTCAGAAATAAACTAAATGTTGAATCTCTTTCAGTTATACTTATCTCTATAATTTTCAAAACAATAAAATGACTTTCTTTCATTTTTTGTCTTATTCATAGATACTTCACCAGTACCAAGTTTCTAGAACACAATTGCGATTCAAAAAGAAGCAATGTGGACATGAAGTAGTTACTAATAGCGTTGAATAATAATCGAATTTTCAATCAGCTAATGCTGTTCTTTTTTTAAATTTTATAATAACTATTATCTTATTTACGATATTACAGAAAAGTTGTAAATTCTAAGATAAATGGTTTCTCACGACCGTTCTTCATAGTTGTAACGGCTATCTGGTTCCGGCGTGTCATTAAGTTTTCTGTTCCTGACGTTTTGCGAACGACTGCTGTTCGCAGTTTCAAAGATACTGGCTTCATGCTGGATTAGGTCTATTGATTTTGAACGAAAGTTGAAGACATGCTCCATTTTCGCTTCATCTTATTTGGTATATCCGTGACTTGTAATTTTATTTGTGTGTCCAGTGTGCGTGTATATTTTCTATGTTTTCTTTCTTTTTGTCACATTGAACGTTATGCCTTTTTCCTTGGCTCATCGTTTAAGCTGTGCTACTCATTCTTTCTTTATTCGTTGTGTTGGTTGTATTATTCTTCTAGCTGTTATGTTATCATGCGTCTCCATTCTATGCAATGTGTTTTATGTTCTTCTGTATATTATGATTTCGAGAGTTTCCAGGTTAAGTTCTTGAAACAGTGTTGTTGCATTTGTGATGTGACGCGGTACCCCTGATGCAAATCGCGTTAGTCTGTTGATTTTTCCTTGTATTTTCTTGTTTTTGCGCTTCAATTGCTGATGCCAAAGTTTTCCAGGGTATGTGGCGATCGGTATTATTATTGTTCTCTACCATATCGGCTTAAAATAAGTAATTTGTTTGTCACTTACTTGAAAACGTGGCACAATTGTTTTTTGGAAGATTAACAGTTTTCTAGCTTAAATGATTCCTTCTATAATTTAACTGATTTTGTAGATTGCAACACAATAAAGTTGGCAATAATGCCTGCATAATTTAGAACACCAGACACATAGCCGTCAATTCCGAATTATTTCCAAGCCAAAAATTTCCTGTTCTATTAGAGCAACGTCAATGTTTTGGCAGTATTTTTAGCAAGATATTGACCAGCCTTGTTAATAGTTGTATATGTTTGTAAACTTTTCTTTAAAAATTTGAATATACGTAGGCAAAAAGAATTTTTTTTATTAAGTAGTTAAAATTTCTAGAAATAGCAAAAACGTTGCCTTTTAATAAGGAGAACTATTGAAAGCATTTCTCGCTCAAAGTTCAATGAGCAAACTGAAACAGGAACATTTTGAACAGTTGCTATATTTCCAGCAGTGTCCAAACAACTGCGAATTAGAGATAAGTAATAAATATTATTTTCTATTAATTATTAGCCATGTAGTTTTATTTTTTATTTCAAACTCTATTAAACAGATTTAGAAACGCTGCTTAAATCTTGTCATGAATATATTAATTGACAGCTAGATTTAGTACTCAAAATTTCTTCAAATTTATGCCTCTACTTTTACATACCACCCTTTTTAAAGTTACTTCAGGTTATTTCACTTATACGAATATTGTTTATTTCCAAATATATAGCTAGTATTATCATGAAGAGGGTTTATAAGTTGTTGGAAGTTAATTTTCACTTTCCTTCATTTTTCAGTGGTTACTCTTCCCGAAATTAAAATTGATTATTGATAATATTTTCATTACTTCCAGTAATAGTTTCAGCTTCGCTGGTAAAACTAATCTCAATTTCTTATACATCTCTGATTAGAAATTAAAAGAATATCAAATAAGAATGCCGGTGTTTCATGTGTAAACTGTTTTGTTTCAAGATACCAGTGAATGTAGAACACCTGATGCATTGCAAAGTTTTGACTCCGTTAAGGACTATTCAGAACATTACAACTGAATCAGCAACTTCTCATAGAACTCATTGTGATTTTGGATCAAAATAACTTAAAAAGAAAGTTCGATTAAAATAAGATCAAATAGCAAACCGTTAACGTTTAATACCACGTAAATGTTATTCAATCCGACTCTGTGGGCATTTGGGTATGCTATCTATATTTCTCGTTTCCCGACTTTCTATAGTAGGAAATCTGCACATATTTAAACTAAATGAGATTTAAAATAGAAAGAACCTAGCAGTTTTACGATTATACCTTGCCTTACAGTTTATTATTGAATGCGTTTCTGCTGTGGAGTGTAGACGTGGCGCGACTGTAAAGATGATTGTATTGCTACAAAGAAACACGTCGCGATATATCACGAACTCGATTTAATAACACGCCATATAAGCCGCTTTCCTAGAACAAACATTTATACTAATTTGAAATAGGTAATGGTACTTGGTGCATAGACGTTATAGTCATTTCGGTAAGTGGTCTTCGAAAGCAGACTTAAACACGGATTGAGATTGAGAGATAACGTGCCTGTCTTATTTGGATAAGAAAATGAGCGACGGCATTGATTGGTTAGCGTCCTATAACAAACACGTAACGTCTGGGAATACTCAATTAACGTATTGGGTTGGATTTCTGAGAAACCATAATGCACTTTAATGCAAACTGTTCATAAGCCTTTACGAGATGTCGCGCTGCAGGTGACAACGGAAAGGTAAATAAAAATTAGTGGGCAGTGAAACGTTATGTTCAGTTTTATTTCATCGTAACTAAAAGTACTTCTGTAACTTCTAAATCCTCCTATATTATATATAATTTCGTTCATAAAACTATTAGACTAATTAAGAAATAGGAACAATATTTGTTCTTTGAACGGATAATAGTATATTTACTTACATATTTATGTTTTAAAAGTTGTATGTTAAAATGTGTATCAACACATGGTGTGCTATTCTGGGGATCGTCCACTGAGGCATCTAAAATATTTGGAAAATGGAAGCAGTTCGACTACTATACAGTCTACAATACTTGTAGAGGCTATTTTCAAAAAGAGGGAAGGAAGGAATATTTACCTTAATAAGTGTGTATTTACTCATAATACTAATCCCTTGATGAAATGAAATCGCTTTAAAGCAATACAACTGTTAAGTGCATCATGAAATCGTTACACACAATCCGCCAAAGTTCAAACATTTAGGTACAAATTTCAGACAAACACATTTTATAGCTCTTTTCCAAGAATGACTATTTGACGAGGATGGGGTAGAATACCTGCAGTAATTATTTTCCGTCAAACGGTTTTGTACTACTTCGGTAATCTATTAGTGCATGTGGTAGAGGTATTAACCCTTAGCGTCTTGTCGCTTTCATGCGAGGAATCAGTTTTTTGAAAGCAGTGAGCAATTGTAACAATTTGGTAAAGTATGCCAAAACGCAGACAGTTGACTGTAGAACAGTCGTAGTAATATTACTGTAGACTGTAGTAATATTTGTACTCTTCGCGACGCATGTTATACCGCGAGAGAACTTTCTCTACGGTTAGGGATTTCACCGAAAGGTGTGCATTACACAATGGCCCGGAGAAGAGAAACAGGACAAAATCTTAGTAAAAGACAAAGCGAGTGACTTCTGAAGCTGAAGATAGCTTTGTAGTATCGATTTAGAAACGAGATGGACGATTAAAGGCACCGGATCTCGTAACGTACGTTAATACACAATGACGCTGTTACTACCGTCAAGAGACGGTTATTGACAGCGGGATGCATCGGCTGCAGAAAAGACTGTTTTTAAAACGTGTGCATAAAGAGAAACGATTAACATGGGGAAGAGAGCATGCAAACTGGTTATTGGATGATCGATCTTATGGACCGACGAGTCCAAATAACACTTATTTGGTACACAGCAGAGAAATTTTACTCATCGACGACCAGGTGAAAGAACTACTGAGGCCTGCTTAGTGCCATCCGTCAAACACGGAGGTGGTAGTGTTATTGCTTGGGGCAAAATTAGTGGTGCAATGTAGAAAGGGGGGTAGTTTATTATCTTGCAAAATCATGCTATTCCGTGTGAAAGCCGTCTCGTTGGTGAGCCATTTGTGTCCCAGCAAGACAATGACCCCAAACATACGGCTCGAATCTGTAAAAACTATTTAGAGGAGAAAGCAGCAAGAAATGGTTTGGCCTCCTCAAAGTCTAGATTTATTCTCGTCCCGCTTATTGGATGAGCTTTATCGAAGAGCTAGACAGCGACATCTTCAGAAACCCAATACCTAAATTGACGCAGACTGTAATAATAATAATTGCATCGAAGAATGCATAAAATTTGTGCAGCGGTTATCAAAGTCAAAAGAGGTCATACCAACGAAAATAAACTTACGAGCTAAACAATACATACATATTATTATGTTTGAAGCAATCTACTTTTATTTGACGGCAGTCATTTATATTGTACAAATTCATTCATCGCAATAAAATTTGACTGTATCTATGACTTTTTGTAAAATCCCTTACTGCTTCCAAACCTTTGGACGGTAGTGTATATGCACCTCACAGACCTTGTTAACTACTCTATAATTTTAAAAATGTACAATAAATATTTTCTCACAAATTCTGTATGCAAGGTACGCGTGCAATATAAGTGTATACAATTGTGGTGAATATATCGCACTGTTAATCATAATTCTCTTGATGCGCTATTTAATAGAAGTGCATGATTATTCAAAAATTCCGATCTCTGTCGAAATAACCAAGGGCTTGTTACCGTATATGCAAATGTCTTATGATGATGTAGGCAACAAACGTTAAAAAAACGATTTTGCATCGAAAAGAGGCAAGACAATCTTAACGGAGCAAGTGAAAAAAAAAATAAAACACCTGACAATATATCTCATTGAAGCCGTCATGGCAAGTGAGCAAAAAACCAGATTCGTTACAGCTCTTTCACACTACCAGGTTTTTCCCTAATCCGGTCTACTAGAGCGAGTTACAGCGTGTTACACCACCACTTGATAGACTGAGAGAATATGAGAGCGTATCAGAAAAGGAATCTGATAGTGTGAAAGGGCTATTACGGTGCAACTTTGTTTACGTGCTAATAAAGAAGGTAAACGTATGGAGTACACACAGGTGTGCGCGTCGTAAGATTTAAGCATTTAAATAGCATGTATGCGTCTAAGTGAGGACACGCAGTCCATATACATGCAGCAAGCATGTAAGATGGATTTACCAAATACTATCACTTAGACATAAAATGTCTGCTATAAAAGGCAATACAAAAAGGTATGTTAAGTACGAAGAATGAATAAAATTTTATTCATTTCTAGTGTGTTTGCTTACTTTACTTACACAATTAAGGACAAATGAGCAACGAAATTCTTGTAAAAGTCACAAAGTATGTATTTGCAAGTAGTAAGCGTGATAAACCATAATGTTTAAGCCATAAAATGGCAAAACTATAATGTAATTAGAAGTGCAATGGTTTAATGTAAGTGATAAATCTCCTATATGTTAAATGCGCTAATGTTTATAAACTAATGTGACCTAAGGAGTTTTGCAATATCCAAAGAAGGATTAAAAATTTATCGAATGTGAACATATAGAATGACTTTTACTTTATTTTGAAGTTAAATAAAGTGAAGGATTTTTTTCAATATTCCAGTAAAGTAGAAAAATGATTGATTTGCTACCTCTAACTATTTTAAATCAGTTAGAAGAAGGAATGTAGCAGTAAGCATGTATATGCTTTGGAGTTCGCTGATCAAATTATATCAGCCGAGGACGGAGATGACATCGATTACATGTTCAGGAAACTGAGGGTAGAATACGCGGGATGGGGCTTAATCATCATGGATCAATATGGATCAGACAGGATATATGGTAATCGGTTCGCAAGGAAAACAATTAGTGGCGGAAAATGAAGTGATAAAAACTACAAATCCGTCTAGGAGTTACGTTAACTTTCGATGGTAGAGGTGAAATAGATATACAGAATAAAATAATAAAGGGAAAAACTATAATTAGACAACTACACCCTATGGTGCGGAATGACAATATTTCGAAGAAAACAAAAACTCTGATGTTCCACTCTTTGTTGAAAGTTGTATTACCTATGAAAGTGAAATGTGGGCGCTGAATAAGAAGATTGAAAACAAAATAATGTCGACGGGCACGATGTACTGGAGGCGCTGCTGTTAGAAGACATTATTAGACCCTGAAAGAAATGAAAGAGTAAAAGAAATAATGCAAGTTGATACATCATTAATAAATCAAAGAGAACGGAAACAACTATTATGGTATGGCCACATGAGGAGAATCGATCAGGAAGGTTTTAAAATGGAAGCCTGCTAATAGATGGACAAAAGGAAGACCAAGAAGCAGTTGGGAAAAAGGAATTAAAGAAGTTATGCAGAAGAGGGGATTGAGGGAAGATGGCTTTAGAGATAGAGCCCCTTGGAAATTCGGATGCGGTAGATGGCAAAAATTAACTGTTTGCAAACCGCCATAACAAATAAAGGGCAAGCTAAGATGTAAAAGTAATCTATTTTATCAAGAAGCATAATGAAATAGATTAGTAAATTGAACGAAAGAAAATAAATCACGTTATTTGAATGTATGACTGCAAATCTCAAGCATTTCTATGTTTTGTTTCATTACCATCGGTATTAAGTTTTTCATACGATGAAAGTTCATTACTTGTCCAAGAACATAGCTGGCAGCAATTGTCAAAAATCTATTTTTATGCGAAGAGTCATTCATTGACCATAGAGTGTACAAAATAGCTTTTCTGCATCTATTCTTATACACGAAATAAAAATTCAGTAGACACGAGATTTTATTGAAAGTTTTAATTGATTCTGCACCTTCCCATCTGATGATTAAAAACTGGTTACGGTATTTTAAATTGGGTAGCGAGTCTTCGGAAAACACACCAGACGTAGGACCATCACAAACGATGGTGTTTATAGTAGAGGGATACATTTTACATCATAAATTAAAGCTCAAAAAAGTCCCTGCACCTTGAGTACCAAAAATGTTAACCTAACAAACCTAAATTTAAATAATATTGTGGGTAAACATGTCTAGCTACACTCTGCTAAGTGTACTCAAGCTTCGTATGCTATGTAAACACCAAAAGGTAATCTACATTACCTAATAAATAGTAGGCAAATTACAAAACAGGAACTATTGTAAACTATTGGTACTAGTAGAAATTATTCTACAATATTATGTACATGTTTGTGTATTTAGTTCTGATGTCTTTGTAAATGTGTTAGATATTTAGAACCATATTATTCCCCTTGAATCAAATGGATACGCTTGTCTGCTTGAAATTTAGTACAGTGAAAATAAGAGATGGTAAAAAGTCCTTTTAAGAAATAGTACAAAGAAACTTTACATAATCAGAATCCCCTATTTGCAGAAATTATATATGATTTACCAAGTACTAAGCACATTAGAAACAAAACTAAACAAAGGGAACTTTTAACAAAAACTTTACGTAAATTAATTAGAATTAACCTGAACCCTAGCGATTTTAAAAACAAAATGATAGTAAGCGGATTAGTTCAAGAAGATAATAACAGACAGTGAAAAATGCCAGAACACAATAAATACATTTAATACTAATGCATAAAGAAATCTAAAAGCTCAATTTTTGTTAATTAATGACATTTCATTTTTTCTATATGACCGTTTTTAATATCAAAGAAACTTGCAGAATTTGAAGTATAGAACTGCTTGCAAGATTTAAAGATCTATACAGATAAACGTAACCGTTTCGAAGGCGTATTTGTCGACAACTTACATATACACTACGGGCCATAAATGTTTACCCACATGATTGGAGATTATTAAAAAAAAAAAATATTTTTATTGATATCAAAATATTTGTATTATTAAATTGTATGTACGAGATAGATTATAATTCCTCTGTAATGTTCTGTTTGTGCATAATGAACCGACTGGCATTAAGATATCGAAAATGACCTCTTTTGTGGATCAGGCACGTTCAGGTAGACGGATTTGATAAAGAGCAGTTCTTCGAAAATGTTTATTATGCGTGTCATAAAATATGAAAATAGACGATACAAAATTTAGTTTGCTTCAGTTTTCATATTGCAAGCAGTAAATAGTGAAGAATTTGTGCAAAATGTAGAGAGTAATGTTAAAGTAATGTTGGTAAGAAAGAATTATCTAAGCAAGCGCGCGCTCAGGTAGTAACATATCACAACATCGGTAAGAGTTTTTCAGAGAATTTTCCAAATTACTGAAATTCAACCGTAGAACTTCGGATTATAACCTTAAAAGTATCAAAGAACTGGCGGTGTATCCAATAAACAGCGACCCGAACGACCAAAAATAACAAAGCCACCAGAAGAGCGCGCAATTGTAATCACGAGCAAACGAAATAGACCAAAAACGGCGCTAGAAACCAGTTGGCGTTGTCACGGTAAAAAGCCGTTTACGCCATGCAGGTTCGTATGGAAGAATTGCTATGCGGAAACCGCTATTACACAAAACATGCAAAGCTAAACGGTTAGCATGAGTGAGAGAACACAAAGACTGGATGCTGGAAGATTGGAAGAAAGTGCTCTGGACCGATGAATGTAAATATCTCACGGTTGGTTCAATCACGATTAATCAGAGAAAACTTCGTGTTCCAACACGATAAAGATCCAAAACACACTGCAAAGTTCTTCCGTGAGTATTTGCAACAACTGGAGCACAGAGAGACAAAGACGAAATCTTAATCCGATCGGGCTTTTGTGGGAGAAATTTGACCGACAGGTTCGAAAATCTGCTCCAGATTCGACAATAGTACTTTGGGCGCAACTACAGGATACGCGAAAGAAAATAGAGTCACTAACACTGGCAAAGCTGCCAGAGAGAATGCCTAGATTATGTACAGCAGTAATGAAAGCATGACGAATGGTAAATTTAAATTAATTGATAAATATCTTTGTTAGCGAATTGATAATTGTTGCAGTTCTTTGCATAAATACAGAATAAAGGTTTATGTTATAATTAGTTTTCGACTTGCTTTTGTAATATTTTAAGGGTGAGTAAACACTTATGGCCGGTAGTATACGCATATACATTCTTACATTTACTATCATTTTGCTTGAAAATCATCTTATTACTTTAGATATCCTTTGAGGAAAAATTGAAAGCTGGTAAAAATATTCGAAAGGCGGCAATTTAAAATTTACTACAAAAAATGCAACAATTAAATTAAGATTAGCTTTTGCGTGATTTATTTGACAATTATTAGTGAACACATTTCTTATTGTTGGGCGCTATAACCTCTACTAAAATTACAAAAACATGCCAAATTTTAAATAGTATCCATTATGAAGCTTTTAAACATTTTTCTACACGTACATACTTTCGTTTTTCATGGTGTTTTGTCTACTTTAAATTAATCTACGTTCTTACATATGAATAGCTTAAAACAAAGTTGCATCATGGCAATAATCTGATCTGTGTACCTGTTTTCTTTGTCATTTCTTTTGCGTAATTTTAAAATACCAAAGTCCTCATGTGGCAATGGTCTATACAAAAATGTAGCAAAAATTACAATGTAAGGTGATGCAAGATGTTACGTTTTTTCCTGTTGCGGTTCTTTAATTCCCGCTTCGTAAGTTCACACGTAAAATCACTTCAGTTGCGGTTGATTTTGTACTGCTCGCCTCAAGGAAGTGCCAATTTTACTATATACCGTAGCAAACACTAAAATGTTCTTTGATTATACATATTTATAACTAAGATTTTTGCGCGATTCACATTAGACTACAAAATAAATACATACAGCTGGCTTATGCTTTGGCTTCTTTAAAAATATTTCCCCCAAAATACCAAATTATTAATCACTTGGATATTTTTAAATAGATAATAAATATAAGCACGTAGATTTTTTTACTTTTAAATTCGTATTCTATCTACTAATAAAGCTTTCGTAATTATTTATCTTAATATGGTATTACTGCGAAATACTTTAATCAGATATATTTGTATTTATACGCTTACGATTTAAACGTAAATACACACACCTGGCCAAAAATTTTAAGTACCTAGTATTATTAGAGATAAGCTTTTAGTGACAGGTAAGTTGTTCCGAATATCATCCACCTGTTTGTACCTACACAACATCCATCATCTTATCACGTATTTTACATATCTGCACCGATCACTCAAGGACAGTACACTTGTACCCAGTATCAATTATAAATTAATAGAACGTAAGTACTTAGGAATGATGTTATTCAACGAGGTAAATAAAGTTATTGGTTTACTGGGAAAGCAAGTCTTAGTAAACATCTAAATGTTATTTATTCTACACGAAGTTATATATTTACGCACATATTTTGTCGCCAGCTTTACTAAGTATTCATTAGTTGATCTTCAAAAATGCCGAAGTTTGATGTTTAATTAAAGTTTAGGCTTGCAGCCAAAATTATCGCCAACATTGTTGATTCGTTTATGCGATATCTGGTTATGCATATCTCTAAAATTAGAAATGCAATCATTTATATATGATAAAAATAAGAAGACCAAGTGTATACATCACTTATATGTATAATCATGTCCCACGTGTGACTTGTGGGCGATATTTTTGTAAATTAAAGATAAAGTAGGTTTGAAGCATCACCTGAGGTGTAGAATGAATTTTTATAGGTTCTGTGTTGTCGTGCTATACCATGTGCCTTTATATTTTTTCTACATTGATGGTATACAGGTGTTCCATTTGAAATAGGAAACTTCATATCTCTTTCCGCTTTAATCGATTGTGTCATGAAATTAAAAATATTTTTAAAACGAGATTTACGTTTGAGAAATACTTTCAATCGATGATATCGTTCCCTAAATTTCAAAACGATAACTTGATTTTTAATCTAAGGAAAATATCGGTTGATCCAACCAAAATGTGCAAAGCCTCGCAGAAAATTATCGATATTTGTATTTTAATCAATGCTAAAAGTTTTGTTAAAATATATTTGCCAAATGCAAAGAAATAAACGTGTTACTCAACAAC
This sequence comes from Trypoxylus dichotomus, assembly GCA_023509865.1. NCBI lineage: Eukaryota > Metazoa > Arthropoda > Insecta > Coleoptera > Scarabaeidae > Trypoxylus > Trypoxylus dichotomus. The sequence continues at coordinate 35,489,684 of CM042074.1, read as the reverse complement.
ATTCTTCATTTCAGATTAAATAATTTGATCTAGATCAAAGGTAACCAATCCATGAAAGACTATTTACTTTCTAATACCCGATAAACTCAAAACTTGCACTTGAAACAGAAATATTTGATTTCGTAAGTGAATATGTAAAACGTGTGAAATGAAGTATTGAGACGGAGATGATGGTTACACAAAACACAAGTAACACAGTTACTTCTCTCCATTTTCAATAAGAACCCATCTAAGAATTCATAGCATGCAATAGCGAATTTAAAAAGTTAGCATTTGGAAGACATCTGCACAGTTATAAAATATAATAAAATGCGAAATTCTTCGTAGAGAGCTTGTGTTATTAAGCGATCCTTCGTCTAAGATAACTACTACTTCGTTTTCATCTACACTAAAATGGATGTGTAATTTTCATGTAAACGAGTTGCAAGTTTTATCCATGACACACAAATTATTAACATATTTCGACTAACATATCAGTTTGTTGACGATATGCCTTAATTTCTTACTTGAGATGATTCACTCCTGAAATATGATTTAAAATGATTAAGGGATTTGGAGGGTTTCTACTAGAATGACATACCATAGTCTTTAAGTTGCGGATGCACTATAGCAGACGAAACTTTTAAAATAAAATAGTGGTATCGCTGTTAAGTGACTTCTATCCTACATCGGCGCCATATATTCAATGGGGCGTTTAGGAAGCTGGAGTGAAATTCACAAAATTTCATATTAAAAGAATTTTAGCTAATGTTTCAGTTACCTTGAAGAGCTTCTTACCGTACTCACGTAAAGAGATACTGAATTGGCAACCTATTTTTCTGATGTCTTCCGATGCAAATGACCTAAACGTGCTAACATCTGAACATTTCCTTGTTGGAAAATCCACTTCTATTCATTCACAAGCCAACTTACTTGACGTCAAGAAAAACACCCTGTCAAGATACCAACGACTCCAACAAATGACCCTACACTGGTCAAGATGGTCGCGTGAATACATCAATGAATTCCAAAAGAAGAACAAATGGAAGTCCAATCTAGGATCCACAAAGGTAGCAATAGGTAGCGATTTAGTTTTAATTAAGGATGGTCATCAATCTCCTTCTAGTTGGAAACTGAGACATATAACGAAAGTTCACCCGGGAAAAGCCCATCTTCTTGGTGTAGTTACCAGGCGAACTTCGAATGGACAATTGAAACGCAATATAACAAAAGTGTGTCTACTGCAAATATTGGATGAAAGCTAAATTAGAGGTTAACATGTTCTAGTATTTATGTTAAACTCTCGTTCATATAAAATCTTTCAAGGGGGGAGCGCACTGGCGCCATACATTCAATTCCAATTCCTCGTGCTTTTACGTACATTGACCACCGCAGGACAGAAAAGCAGTTACTGTTGTCTTTATATATATTACTTTTTTATAATCAATTCATTTACAATAAGGACAATGCATGTTCTGTAATTAAATTTTGTAGACATACAATACAATGAGTAAAACAATGTCCGTGGTTTATTTGTAAAATTAAGAACCAGTGACATTTCACAACAAGGATGTAGTATTTTTTACATATGATAAATTAGGAAATAAAAGAAACGGTGTACAGTACACTACCGTCCATATTAGTTCGGACACGCTAATACATTAAAAAAACAACGAGAAAATATTCAAATATTCATTTTATTAATAGCGAGTAAAATTAAAGTGTAAAAGTAAAAAAGAAGTAACAAAAAATAAACAAAAATTTCTTATCAACGAAATTTTCTTTTGTACGAAGAACAGCTTTTACAATCCGAGGCATCCGCTCGGCTAGTTTTTCAAGGACTCTATTTGGCATATTAGTCCATTCCTCTTGTAAAATGTTTTACAGGTGGCCTACCAAGGTAGGGCATACTTTTCGGATCCTCCTGTCCAATTCATCCCATAACAGCTCCATCGGAACTCTGCGACGGCATGTCATTATTTGCAAAATACCACTATCTCGTTCTTCACAACGGCGGCGATTTCTGGTGCTGTCAGTCTTCTATTTCGCTTGCTCAGCAACTTTATATGCTCATCGTTAGCATGAATTGTTATTCCATAACAGGCCGTGCGTTGATGTCTCCGAATGATATCACTAACAGTCGATTTATGAATATGTATTTTTTCGGAAATTTGACGCACTGAATAACCTTCTTGATGAAAAGCAACAATTACAGAGTGCTTTCCTAAACTTGTCGGTTTTCCTCTCGGCATTTTAATAACTTTAATCGGGTTCATACAAAAAAATACGATCTTAACACTAACACGCGCACAAGCAGGCTTATTCAGAAACGAAGCATTTATCAATATACAATACTCTTTCGGGTGGCTTGCTCTCACCTTAAAGGGTATTCTAAATTTATTACCTGCAATATCGTCCCAAAGATAATCCTATTTGTGGCGATGAGGATTATTCTGAAAACTACAATGTTGGGTTATAAAATATAAGAGGTTTTTAATCATTCTCTAATCGATATTCTTAGAAGTTTACCGTACAATTACTAAACAATAAACTTCATAGAGGACCTAATCTAAAGGTTATTTATATATAAAAGCAATTATATGATCTTTTAGTAGAGTTTACAATCTTGTGCTGGGTGTCCGAATTAATATGGACGACAGTGTACACAAAAATCTTACGCAAGATTTGAGTCGATAGACTTACTATCACTCATAACTTTAGGACCACCTTGAAAACCCTGCATGAGGGTTTAATTAAAAAAAAAAAACAATATATATTTAGAGAGAAAAACACGTACACCCGATAGAAATTTTAATATTAAAATTTATTTCAGGAAATACGTCAGTTATTATTAAGGCTCGCAAAATTGCCGTCAGACTATGTACGTGTAAAGGGGCCCATGGGTCTGGCACCAGTTGATAATAAAATAATGTGGGTATAACAACTTCTGCGACACATGTAGCTTTCGTAAAAAAATCCACTTGTATTTTATTACAATTTAGTATAACATTCTTTTTACTATTTCATTTAATGTTTATGAGTTAATTTTTTTAATTCAATTGAACTCCGCTCTTATGCTTTTCTGTCTACTTTGTCTCACCATTTTTCTATAGAATTGTGGTAGTTAACTAATATTTTTATGATTTCCTCTTGTTTTTTTATTGCAAAAATTTATGCAGAGCTTCTAAGAATATTTAGGCTGGTAGCCGTATTTAAAACTAACTGTCTCTTAGACCAATAACCAATCAGATGGAATTGTATACTACTCTAAAATTGCTATACGGTATTCTTTTTCAATATTACTTCAATCTGTCAAATTTCTTACACCATTCAGAGAAAAGCACACTTGTATCAACACTAAACTTCCACCACCTTCTACAGATGGCTTCGCTACTTGTGACAACATTTTGCGCTAATGAATAAGTGCATATTTACCGTAGAAAAATCGGTGCATCGTGTTTAGTATAAGAGCGAATGCAGTCTAGCGTCGTGTGAACTTAAAACATCCTAGCGTTTCCACTAATGCGAATTAGTCATCGGAAGGAACGGCAGATACAGTAATGCAATTTGTCGAGGAAGTTAATAATTTTAACCGAATAAGTGGCATTTTAAAGATATCTGCCACTGGCTTTCATGTAATTTTCTTAATTATACCTCAGCTTGGATTTATTACTAAAGGACTACTTCTGGTTTAAGGCTTCTTGTACATTAATAGTGTAATACATCGCATATATAAGTTTACATATGCTTAATCAGGGGTATAAATAAGTATAATTTACATGTCTACCATCTGTTACCGCATATTTATATAGCTATTCGCAATGTAAATAAAATTGAAAATAAACGATTAGCAATAGAATATGCGTGCTTTTAAGCAAATTCACTTCAGAGAAAATTATAAACTTAGCTTTCTATAGGTTGCATTTGATTTTTCACGCCTTGTGGAAATTTATCTCCACGCAATAATTCCCTACTGGTTATCTTTTCCAGTTTCGACAGAGGTAGTTGTTAGGATATTTCTATACTCCGCCACAGGCATACGGTAAACCATATTGAACTATATGTTGCGCTGAAATTTCTTTATGCCGTCTCTTTCTCAATATTGCTTCAATTTTTACCAAACTTTCGACGCTATTCATAGAAAAACGTCTCCGTACCGTCATTGAATCTTAAATTTTACAGATGATACGACAGTTTGTAATACGTTTTTTTATAGAGCAATTATTGCAGAGCGTTCGTTTGTGTTTAGATCTTTATGTTTACATGTCTTATGCAAATAGAGACAATGCAAACGCAAGCAACAACAGTAAAATAGGAATACGTAAAGATTTTATAAAATTAACTGACATTTCATAGAACCACGTGCAGGTAAATGTGCAATTCACAGAAACGCGTTGTTAAATTAACCTTATACTAGCAGAAGACTTCATTGAAGTTTCAAAAGATTTAACTAAAGCTAAAAATAGCTAGTGGGGTATCTATAGTTATTGTAATTTTGCAAATAGTATTGCACCATATGTTAAAACCATAGTTGATATGATATTGTGCTTTATTAATATCTTCCAATTTTTCGATAGGTAGCTTTAAACTTATAAATCGGGTTGGCCAAATCTTCGGCGCGCTAAGTCCGGACTCGCTCGCATGCACGATCGATACAAAAATTGACCGAATTCATTTGAGGCAATCTCTCTCCGCTTCCCACCTGTGTATGCACGTATGGTATACCGTATTACGCGTTATAATATATTTATACTGCACTATATGGAATAATATTTTAGCCGTTTACCTGTATATATTTCATGAAGAATAGTAATATGTAATGGTAAAACAGGGCTAGCCAAATATTTCGGCTCGACAAAAGTTTTAACAAAGTAAAAATAATAAAAAAAGTTTGTGTGAAAAATTTATTAAACCTAGATAATACTTACTAATTAAATTATTGCTCGTATTTGCGTGTTAAAGTATCCATCCGTAAGCAAATGAAAAGAAAAACATTGCTATAGATAGATGCTATAGTGATAGATTTTACTAATATTGAAGTTTATGTGAGGAAATCGAGATATTCATAATAATTCGACGTCAGATCTCTTGGAAAATTGTAGGCTTGGATAATGGATATACTTATTACTAGAGACCGCATTATATGCAAAGTGTATATATTTGATTTTATTTATTTATTATATTTTGCGTCTATTTGTTGATGTCTTACACTGATTAAAGTTAATTGACGCTAATTAACTTTAATCAGTGTAATACATCTACACAATATGTATATACAGACGTAAAATATAATAAATAAAATAAAATATATGCACTTTGCATATAATTTGGTCTCTACTTATTACTATAAGTAACTACGCTGAATACATTGTTAAAAACACCTGGCATTAAAAAATGGCCGATTATATATTTTTTAATATTTCAGACATGAATGAATTTATTATAAAATAACCAAAATCTATGCAATTAAATTTCTCTTAAACAAGATTTTCGGAACACCTTGTGTAAGATATTCCTTAGTAAGAACTCTAAACTGTTTTATATCACTTTCGGAAAAAAAATGAGAACATCATACGTTATAGTTTCATTGAAAGCATTTTTTATACATGATTTTAATCCACAGTACCTTGATACTTTTAGTCACGTCTAAAAAAGTAATTAATGAAATCATGCTATTGTTTTGGTGTATTCCTGATCCTTTTGATAAATTAAAATACGCCTTTTATTATTTGTTTCTAGAACCATACTTCACGACAATTTTTACATGACAAAATAAATTCCAAATACCCCAAACATTTTAAAAGTATAAAGGTGCTTCATTCAAGGTATTAAAATTTCAATTTTTTTACAGCTAAGATAATAAAATGCAAAACGACGCAACTGGCAAATATTTTGAAACCATAAGTTTCTGTCCAAAGACTTAGTTTCAAATGAAAGAACGTCACCTAACGAACACCAAGAAAAGTATCAAAGCATCGTAATCTTCCAAACGCCATAGCAAAGGAGGTCGCTTAACAGGTCGACCTCTACTTTAAAAGTTTTCCAAGTCCTGTTTTTATAACAAATACAAAAACTACAAAACCTACTATCAAGTTCGCGGTCTAAATATTAAATGAATGTATAAGTTACAAGTTTTGGGCCTGACAAAAAATATTGGATGAAAGAAATAAAAGGATATCAAATTTAAAATTAAAAGTGACTTACAATTTCCCTTACGTTTAGGCGAATTTTAAATAACATTTTGGTCATCCTAGGACAAATACCTACCAATTTTTGATCTGTTAGAAAGTGAATACAAATCATACTCAAAAGACGGCCTAGTCAAATACTAGCGGACTTAAAAAAAAACTTGCTCACTTTTGTGTTTACAAAAAAAAGCAAAAGAAACATCTAACGAACCCATTAGCTTCTTACAATATTATTTTCGAAATGTTCTTATAACAGAATTATTGGTACCTTATAATTTTTTGTTTGCTATACTCTAAATAATAACACTGCAGTCAGGGCGATTTAAAAATATAATACATAGATTCCTAGTACCAAAGCACAGTTTTCCTCCTTATCACCGTTGCTTCGGTGTGCTTAAAAAATTACTAACGAAAGATCGTCACGAGTATGCCCAAAATGAAGAAAAGTTCACGTTTATTCTATGTTATTAGGATTAAACAGCATCAAATAAAAGATATTATCGAACTGCTACAACCGCATTTCAAAAAAGTTAGTCAACATTCAATGAGGATTCAACATAAGTCAATACAAAATATTTACAATACGTCTGACCTTTCTTCAATGTAGCCTTGCCTGAACCGCTTCAAACTTACAAGGAAAAATTGCCTACCAAGTATAATAATTAAAATAACAACTAATTGTGTTGCATTTGCTCTTTTTTATTAATCAAACAAACAATAAACCTTATATACGCACATTTTATGTTAAATATAGAGAATGCAGGTGTTGCTGGCATATACTTCGTTCCTGCAGATAGTATAAAAAGATGCAGTAATCTGCAGTTTTGAGTCGTATACTGTCAGATTTTTTGTAATTAAGTAATGTTGCATTGTATTTTATAATGAAGTCATTTTCTGTAATCGATAATTGACAGCAGATAACAGGTTATTTTATAGTACATTTTTGAACAAGTAAAATAAAATTTTATATATTAGAATTTTAAGTATCCTCAAGTACTCAGCATTCAGGGCACTCCTCTTTCTGCCCTATTGGTGGACACGGCCGCGCATCTTAATCAAAACTGAAAACACTGGTAGTTCGCTAATTTAATCTATATTCTAGAATAGATAAGAACGGAGATATCTACGATGCATTTTTATTCAATTTAGATCATTTTCCAAAATCAGTTAATATTTTACTTGTTGGTTTTATGTACTCGAAGAGGAAACCAAGTAATTACAGAACTGGCCAATTTGAATAAATGACTAAATGAATATGTGTGTTTTCGCAAACACTTTTAAACGAACAATAAAATTAATAACCGATTGCTAGGGACCAGCTAGCCAATGGGTTCTGCCACGCTGAATTTGTTTTACGGCAAAATAATTGCAAAACGCATATGCTTCGTTGCAGTAGCGAATATTGGAAAATATAAACAGGCACAGGTGTTCAAGATGACGTAGAGATAAGGAAGTTTAAGCTGTAAAATTTGTATTAGAAGATTTCGTAGAATAATAAACTGTATACTTCCATCTTTACCGACAAACCTGTTTAGTACCTATCATGCGTTTAGAATTAACATATTTCAATTACCGCATGAACAGCAGCTTTTAAAACGTTTAGTTTATTGAAAGTATAACGGCCACATTACTTTTAGTAATAATTATTGCAGCGCGCTCTTCAATGTTCTACTCTCTATTGTTATCCGTATTATGCAAATAAACCCTGTTAAGGACTTAACATTGTTTTTGTGTTTTATCCATTTTTTTTACTACTATGTATTTTATATTATTTTATCTTCTTTGCAACCGTATGGGTTACCATTATTACCTTATTTTCGTTTAGAATATTACTTTATTTTCATTTTTATATTTATTTATTTTGCTCTCTTAGAATATATCCAATTTTATTGTAATATGTATGTACATTAAGCATTGTATATGTATGCAAGCCGGCCATTCACATTACGCTAGCTAAAACTACCTAATTTTAAAATCATTCAGTGCAACGTCGTCGAATAAGTAATGGGAGTTTTCTTAAAATTTAATGTACACAAGCATAGGCAGTCATCTCCCGCGCGACGGTCGAGGTATTAGCGATCGTGTACCCTCGGTCACCTTTCGTACCTCGTCGTAACGTGTACAGTAACGTCGTCGTATGATTATTAGAGATTTCTAAGATTTTCTAGTTTTGGCGGGAATCGTCGAGGACGTTGTCTATACATTTATTTCTGGCGGGAGTCATTTGGTAAGGTCGTCGAATCGCATGTATAGATTTCTTTAATAAGTACAAATTCTCGATTTTCTATCATCGTACGTCGTTGCGGCCGCAGCGCCCGTTGTCTTTTGTCCGTTTGTTCGGTCCTTGTCGTATCGGGACTTAGAAATTTTTTCATTTAGTTGCTCGTCGTAGCGGACGAGTTTCACGGACCAGTTTTCTTATGTAATGTCGGCACTCCGTTTTACTTGTCGGTGCGCAGTTCGCACATTTGCTGGTTACTGGCTTTTGCCCTTCTTTGGGGGCGCAGTAGCAGAGAGCTAAAGATTGCACATAGCGTATTATTTCAAACGAGAACGCATTACTGACATTACTTTTGTATTGAGATCGGCTATTATCGCTACTGTCGCCCTCGACCAGGCGTTCAAGTTCTAAGAGATAGGGTGGTTTCCCCTATAAATGTGAAAATAACGAACGTATTTGGTTCAAGTACAAATACATGCCAATAATACAGGGCCAAGTCCCTTAGGCAAATTTAAAACAAGGAAAGTATATTAGGCTCCCGGAAAGGGACATATAAATAAGCATAGCACCGAGGTGCGCTTATAAATTTAAGAAATAAATAGGGTTGGATCCCCTATAAAAAGGTAGTGGTGCATGCAAACAGATAGAGGCATTAGTACATGCCTCTAACAAAGCTTCAGCGGAAGCATATAAGAGTTTAACCTTTTAAACAGAATTAAGACATAGCTTTGCAACGTACATGCTGAGGCATTACTTTATGTTGCTACGTAACAAAGAACGTAACAAACCCAATATAACATCACGGAATAACGGTTAAATTGAATTCAACTAAACTACCACCTAAACGCCACGGAACTGTGAAGACTAAAATTGATTGAAAACATTTCGTGGAATCGCATGTATGTAGATGCATGATTAACCGAAATGTGGTTGTTAAATTAAGCCATGTAGTCACTTTAATAAATTATTTAAGAATTAATGTTAAAAATGGCTCATAACTTTTTCATTGTTTTTTTCAGTATAGGTTTCAAACTTATAAAGCCAGTGCAAAGAATCATTTGAAGCAATGCTTAAAATTTTAACACAAATTCGATTGTATCAAATCTTCTCTGGAAATTTAAAAAAAGTGTTACTATGCAAGTAAAGTATATAGGATGAAATAATAGATAAAACCTTAATATTTAAAATTGAATTTATTCAAATCAAATATTTTTATTTATAATAAAAATTTAACAACACATAGTTGTATCATAGGTAACTATTTACAATCTTTCTTCTAGAAACAAAAATGTACATTAAATAGTAACTGAATAACCGTTGCATTCTTGGCAGTTACGCAACATCGGTGCCGCGAAGAATGCAGCGACAACAGTTCAAATACACCCCAACATGGGCCATAGAAATATTATGTACATTCACATTTGTACATATAGAGACATTAATGTATATACTAAAAATCACAGAATAAAAAATATAGTCACTATATACGGATACGATAGTTAAAAATCTGTGATATACTCCAGTATTGGAAAGATTTTATGAAAGTATACGCAAAGGAGGGACGAACATATACAATGTATATCTGATACTATTTACAACGTAGGATAGAAAGGTGACAAAACAATTAAATAAAATCTAAAACAATTGCAACATAAACAGGTACATCACTAAAAAAGTACTACATCCATACCAAAAATAATACACTTTTTTCTCGTCATCACATACTTCCACGATAGCACGCACACATACAATATAAAAGTCCATACTTAAACATCGTTACATCAATCCTAATACGATGAAATTAATTATAATAAAATTAGAACAAAAATCACACGATTATATAAATTAATGATTTTTCAGTCGATATTCTAAATGTAGTAAAATGTAAACGCTGTATTTCAAAAAATTATTTTTCAGACATGCTGCATTTGTTTTTAATCTTTAAATTCCGCTTATTACTAAATAGGATCAAATAAGAAGCCTTCGATGGGTGCCTTTCGAGATAGCTATTCTTTTTATGTCCATATCGAAACGGTCGACTATTGCGGATGAAGAGATGATAATCATATAAATCGATGATAAAAGACGACTTCTTAACAAGATACAGGCCTGCCATCTTGCGGGGATAGTTTTTCTGGTGTCTGTAACAAGAAGATAAAACATTCGTAAGATTATTGCTTCGTGATTTTCATAATACCGTGTTATATGTGTATTTTTAACATTCCCTAGTATTACATTAATATTTATATAAATTATAGAATGAATTGAGTAGGCACTTAAACTGAAAAATAAATAATGATATTCCATTAGAGAGGATTAGACTCGTAAACTGTAACAGCCATATGTGTATGGCTTGGTATTAGAATTGTTAATTTGAGTGCATTTCACTTTGCACGTGTTCGTTTGTAAAGGTATGTGGAAATTTTGTATAAATAGGTGCAACGAACCTAAATAGAGGCATGTCAGGAATGCACAAAATTGTCATTTCTTAAATTATGCTCAGTCACGCCATCGTAAATAAAAGTATTTTGTGAAAGTGTTCTTATTGTATGATAGCCGATAAAGATATTTTGTTACCCGCACAGAAGATAAAATATAAAGGAGGCAATTTTATGTTGGCTAAAGGACATCTTGTGCGCTTACGATGAAGAGTGGCAAAACATACATTCGCCGATACACTAGAAGTATTGAATCATGAGCGATAGTCACACAGTACATAAGTTGATCAATGAATAACTATAGCAGACAATCACGACATATCGCCAGATGGTAGTCTACATGCACGTGTTTAATGCAGATGTGCTTCGGTACATACAGTAAACCGTTATACTTCTGCTCATGTATTAAATGAATCTATACGATGTTATGCCGGACCCTACTACGTGTTATATAAAAACCCAGGTGTTGACATGTGGGTTTATCCAGGATATCTTGGTATGGGAGCATTCATAATTTTCCTAGTGGGATTTTGGCAATAGACAACACGATTCTTTTGACTTTCACGAACAAAAAAAAAGGATGAACGTCATGACGCATTGCCAAATAGCAAACAATGGATGTGGTTAATGCGGACACCTGCTTTTTAATAGAGGCATATTGTCATATTTAAAACAATGGATCATCGTTATTTCGAAAACAAAAGAGGTCATCACATCAGTTTTATTTTTTTATTCTGTGACGTCAATCTTATTAACATAAACTGACATCTTTTCTTAGTCATTATATGAGTAATTCCCCGTTATTGGCAAAATTAATCAAATTTCTAAAGTTTAAAACATTTAAAATTATTGAGTAATATATGTAACTTACCGTGATATGTTGTAACGTAGGTGCTTCACACGGTGCTAATATCGTATTCGGACTAGTTCTAACACCAAGTGGTTGTCTAGGGCTAATAGCTCCTTGCGATTTTTTTTGGCTTAAAGCTGCGGCAGCATCGAAGGCGTTAACGGCGGGATGTGTTTCTAGGGCACTTTGTAACTCACAGATGTAATCGATGACGTGCTGAATAACTTCTAGCTTTGATAGTTTCCTATTCTTCGGCATAAACGGAACCAAATCCTTTAATTTACTGAGATACATTTGTATCTCCTCGTTCTCAATATCCTTTTTGTGTTTAGTAATACGTCCCGTGGTCACACCACTATTATCGGAGCACAAGACACTGACAGCTTTCATTGTAATCACGATTTTTTTGTTTATACACTAGTACTCCGGATGAAAGTGATAAATATGAATAATCCTTAAGCGCGCACTAAGTCTCTGAACGAACACTCGACTTCGCAATAACAACCTTACGTATTTGAATGGGTTTCGGGAATGAGGGACGCTTTTATATCGACGGTCGTAGTAGGGAGACCAATGAAAGGAGGCGCCGGTTGTGTGGGTTGTTCCAACCAATGTAAATCTTCGGGCGCTCAGGTAAAACAGTCGGCGCCTGACTTTTAGCGTCGTTTTAGTCCTGCCAATCACGGCGGCGCCTTCCTGTAAACGACGGCGAAATAGCTTCGGTAATAAATTAGCCAACTAATTCGCATCTATTAATCATAGTTTTAAGCGCTTCAGTCTGCTAGTGTTATTATTATAGATACTAGATTTCCTATGGTTTTACTATATAATTGATATAATTATTATTTGAAAAAGATTGACGGGGAATTAACTAAATTAACTCATGTAGGGCAATCTATGATAATTTCAATAATATGAAGTGATTTACTGCAAAGAACTACACCGATAGGCAGAAAAGCGCAACTTATTATAAATAGTTCGTTTGAAAAAATATGCCCTAGGAACGTTAGTAATTTATTATCTATTTTCTGAACCTGGAGATTCAGAATTGGAGAAAATTTGATACAAAATAAGTACTTTTGCAACATATAAAAGAAAAACACTGTACCTGTTCTGGTTTTAGGATATCGCTTCGATGTTATGATTTCGGCTTTTCCGTACTAATTTTAGATTTAGATTTTTCTCAAAAGTACTTCAACTCAAATGCAACCTAATTCTAATCGACACCTGGTGGCTAAATTCACAAAAGCCAAATTTAACACATGCGTTTGACCTAAAAAAAAACTTAAGCGACGCAAAAAAGAAGTACACTGTTTGTGTCGCTTAGTCTCGAATATACTGAGTTACCCGAAAGAATATATTAAATAAAAATTATGCACGCAACAAGTCTAATTAGCAACCTATAAACTTCTCTCTTTCTTTAATGTTATTTTGAATATGTTGGAGGCTGCAGGAAATACTCAATCCTTCCCCAGCATATTTTAAAGCATTAAAAAAAAACTAAATTAATTGACGGTCGCCATATTCCATACTACAAATAAATAGACGGATTTGTTTGAACTCAACTGCAATAAATACTTTAGTATAGAAAAAGGACAAATAGGCAGAAAAGTTCTTATTATAATTATGTACTTTCAATCAATGCATGTTTGGTGACACAATTTTTCGATTAAGATTCCAGAATCGTCAAAAGTTTACATATTTTAAAATTTTTGCAACGTTATAGCAAATATTAATTTTTTTTCTAGTATGCTCTAAAATACACTGTATGGCCTTAAAAGTAACGTAAATGATTAAAAAAAAGGCAATAAGCAAACCTTTACATTATTTTTCTTCAGTCAGAAAGTCTAAATAAGTAAGTGTTAATAATCAAGCAAATATGATCATTTGTGAATCATAAAGTTTAATTTTTTGGATCATAGAAGTGAGTGTTTTTATATAATGAAAACTGTCCTTTAGACCGAGAAAATATTAATTTTTACTTTATATATAACTAAGACGCTGTAATTAAATTTGGAGAGTGTTTGTGGATGCATGAGCTGTAACTTACATTCTTTAATTTCTCATACGGATATACCATGTATGTAACGTTGAAAACGGCTTCGATCAGTGTTCTAATTTCTTGGAACTGTTATGTCGTTCTTTTGCCCGTCGAAGCCAATTGTTTACAGCGTTTTCAATGTCTTTACCTGTTAGCCTGCACATTAGAAGGTATGAATCTGTTGTTGTCTCTGAATTTTGTTATGGAGCAGGTTTAGGAAAACTACAGAAAATAATTGCCGTAAAACCTATTCATCTTTTGAACTTATAATGATACCTAAATCATATTTAGATTACTGGTCTATAATTGTATTATAAATTGTGTAGATGTATTACACTGATTAAAGTTAATTAGCGTGAATTAACTTTAATCAGTGTAAGACATCTACAAATAGACGTAAAACATAATAAATAAATAAAATAAAATATATGCACTTTGCATATAATCCGGTCTCTAGTTATAACTGTTGTTTTACGAATGCCATTAATGGTACAAATTTATATTTTTGGTGGTAAGTAAAACAATCTTATGCTAGGACGTAAACTGAAAAATTTCTATTTTCAGGGCTCAACTTCTATGTCTACCTTCTAAAGAGGAAACTTTATTTTTAACGCAAAAGCCATAAACAGGTAATTGTACAAGAAAAAAATTAATAAATTAAATGTATTTCTTCATACTGCAATATGACCACTAAATACTTTCTGAACCTGTCAGTGTCCATTGCTTTTGCGAACTATATTGACTCTAACAGACAAGGTTACCCACAAAAAAGAAAAGATGACGAATGAAAGCCAATTCTAACACCCTATAATATTTACTAAAGCAATAAATTTTTCAGTACATTCCTGTCGTCTACTTTTTAAATAGTAAATCAAAATAAAATGTTTTCCTTCTTTATATTACAGATGCTGTTACAATAGATACATTGAACACGCATTTCTTTTTTAAAGACAGCAAAATATCAATCAATACCTAAACACTATTTATTATTAGTATCCTACATTAAAATTATATAAAACAAAATTTGGGAAATAAGACATAACGTTATGCAAAACGTTTCCACAATTTCTTTCAAATATTTGTGGAAAACTCTCTTTTACTCCGTCGAAAATGACAGCTGCACAAACGAGTATCTGGACTACTTGATACCAACTTTTGGAAAATGGAAGAATTTGCAGGTCATCCTATTATTATATCTGCAACCCGTAACGTAACACAACTATTGTCTATATTATGGTGTGGGCAAACATTACTAAACAAATATTATTAACGTTCCTTACGGTTTTAAACATTCATTAACAGACGAATTCCTTTTGTACCAGGTAAATGAAATACACAACTCTTTTTCAAAAATCATTTCCCTAGACATTGAATATAGATATATTTCGCTCAGATTCAATTTTTTTAAAATGTTTTTCTACATTGACTTTAGTTACAGATAAAGAAAGTGCCTATAATAACCCAGAACTCTATCACATATACTGGTGTACCACATGCTCTAACTCTGAAAATATTAAAAATTTGTATGTTAAACCTATGACCAATCGATAATACAAATACCAAGCAACTTATTTAATACTAAATATATGATTTATAAAAATCTCGCGAAAGGAAGCACTACTATTAACGCCATATAAAGAGTATAAGTAAAAAAACAATATGGTAGTTGTTTGGATCGTAAGTCATAATCTACTCCAAAATGTGACGCCAGAGAAATCATGGGGATTGTGTAAGTATCTGCTTTTTAGATTGAAACCATGTTGAAGGTTCGTAAGGGAAGTTCTTTGACGGCGTTCTTGACATGATGCAGCTCAGAAGAGGTTCCCTAACATCTAGAGCGAAACATCGGCATAACTTTAACGTAGTTTGCGCAACTGTGCATTGTCAAATTCTTAACATATTAATTGTTTGAAAATACTTGATGCTCCCTTTATTGCCACTACACTATTTCTACTAGACGCCTTCTTAAACCACTGCGTATGCCGATTGGTTTCATTATAATATATTGTAATATCATGTAACCAAATAAATTTATTAAGAAACAATAACACACTATTATTCATCTAAATAATTACCAACACACTCAGTGATCTTTTGCTAACGTGACACCAATTTCTGTATGCCGGTTTTGTAGAACTATATGGATTTTAAATCAGTAAATTGAATAGTATTAGATTTATTACTCAAATTTTAAACTGTCTATGTCGCATACAGTTGTCAAGAGATAAAATTATGTAGTAATCACTCGGCGAAATATCAGGGGAATATGAAGGGTCTGATAACATTTTCTGGTCAAGTTCAGAAATGTTTCCCTGGATCATACTTGCGGTGTGCGATCTGGCGGTTTCCTGTAAGAATATCGATTGACTAAGAAGACTGTTTTTGGATGAATGCTGTTTGTGTTCGTTGAAGCTCTTCACAGTACAAGTTCTCAATGATGGTTTGACCCCTTTCCAGAAATTTATAATGGACTATTTCGGTTCCTGTCCACCAAACACACTATAAAATCTTGTTTGGGTGCAATGTGTATGATATTGAATCAGTAGGCGACAACTAATTATCCGAACGCTTAGAATTTGAGTACAATATACACTTTTCGTCGTAAATTAACAACCGATCAAGAAATGGTTCATTATCATTGCGTAAAATGTTAGCCGAAAAAAAATGATAAGACGCCTTAATTTATTATCATTTGATAATTCGCGTGGGACCTATTTGCTTGTCTTCCAAGTTCTTGCTAGCTAATGAAAATGCAAACAAATAGTTTCATCACTCACGTTGAATTTTTGAACGTTGAACTCTACCCAAGTTGTACGGGAATTTGCCACCACAACCTGTTTAAAATCCTCATTTTGGTACCAAGCTTGTATTATAGAGTAAACAACCTCAAATTAAAGTTGTATTCGTTTCCATTTTCAACTATTCACATCAAGAATTAAACAATTGTCACCAAAAACATATACATACATATATGTATCCGACAAGAGAAGGACAAGAAAGTTGATGACAGATAACAGACAAGTGCTATCGATCAACGACTTAAAAAATATTCATGGCACTCTGTAGTGTACAAAAATCACGCAAACTTATTTGGTTACCTGATAATTAATTCGCTAAAGAGATCTTTTAGATATTTTAATAACGAGATTAAATAAAATATTGTCAAAGTGCTCTAATTTACAGAATTAAGTCTACTTATTTGTAAAATGTCAGCATCCAATATCTAAGGTTTTTACTTATTATTTTTCTGCAAATGCCGTCTTACCAACACTTTCAATTCATCTGTAGATAATGTAAAGTAGTAAAATCGAGCACATAATGGGATACCATATCTCAATTGCGAAGTAGAAAATCGGACAGAAGAGTAGAATATAAATGCAACCTGTTATTTCACATTTTTGCGATTCCTTTTTCACAAGTAATATCTCCCTCCGCTTGAGAAGCGAATATTTAACGAAATTCTAAGTGGACGGAACCGGACGACCAGACCGAATCGAAGATTATTCAATTTACGATAATAAAACGTAATTATAAGGTGTCCATATAAATTAGCCATTAATTGGTGTCATAAATATTTTTGAGGATTTCGGTTTTTCTTTCGGGCTTACACGCATATAAGAATATTCGGTCGCGGTTCACGGCTGAAAAGCCGACACTGAACAACACTCAAGTGATATTTTAAAATGGTAAATTATCATCAGCATCTCGATGAATTTTAATCGCCGTAAACACCGCAAGAACGTACTTGATTATATACGGAGGAACGTAGTCCGCAGCTTTAAAACGTTGGTGGTCTTTACCTACTTCAGAAACATTTAATTACACATTAAAATTAAATTCACTTGGCCCAAGTTCGCTTGGAAATAATGGATGGAAGAATTTTAATTGAAATTTGAAACTACTAGTTGTGAGAGCCATCTCAGCACTTAATAATCAATTATGTTAAATAATTACAGTGTCAAGTATTGTTTTGTTAAAATGCGCTTTTTTGTACTAACAGTAAGACGAACATTTTTATTACTCTACGAAATTCTAATATAGGAATAAATAAGAGATTGGATATAAAAAGATATTAAAAATAAATTGATTTTTTTCAAATGCGTCCATTTACAATTCGTTAAGCTAGGCTCTATAACACTGCTATACCAAGTCGGCTTATAGATATCGAACTTAAATTATAAACATTACTACGCATTAGCTTTTGTATTCGATTAAAACTAATACTTTAGTCTTTTTTAATACCGCATCCCATTCAATAAAACGAAATTTATTCCTTCCAATGCCTATCAACGAAAATAATATTTTTAGAAAAATTATTAGAAACCGTGTAGTTACACTACCGTCCATAGAAGTTTGGCCAAGGAGAAAGTTTTACAATACTTTAATTTAATAAGCTTTATTGCATTCAAAGATGATAATCATAATAAACATCTTACAGCTACTACTAAGGTTCTAAACCTCACACAATTTGTTGGTGCAAGTTGTTATTCGTTTTATTGGTATTTATCTCGGAGCTTTTGATTAGATGTACTTACATGTGTACACAAACTCTCCGGGTTTATCGCAATTTATGAAGTGAAACTTGGAACTCATTACAATAAGATAACTGATTACCAAAGGTAGACGTAACTTATCAATGCCCTCATTCAGTGTATGTAATTAAATTGATTTAGCCGTCGCGAGAATGAATTTTTGGGCAAACCTTATCGTTATCAGTTCCTTTTGGTAAATAATCGCTTCACTTCCACACTTCCACTAAATGCATTTGATTGGCTACTTTGTGGTTTAAATTTTCAAATTATCATCGTCTACTTTTATTAGATTGCAATAGCCTATCATTTTCGGTGAAATAACTCAGAATTTTGTACGCAATCTAACAGATACAAAAATAATTATTGTCCAACAACTTCACAACCATTTGTTAGTAGTAGTAAGTTTAGAAATATGCAAACAACAAAGAAATTAACTCGTGGCTACTTGAGGCAAGATTTTAACAAGTTTATGAAGATGTAGAGCAACACAAAAAACATGGAAACTAATGGAAGAAATTAAATTGGGAGATATAATCATGAACTAACTTTTACACCTTACTACCGATCGAAAGTCTAAGAGCATTTTGAGAAATCTCTAAGATTTAATTAAATAAATAAAATATTTTTATCGAGAAAAAATGTGTATGTATAATATTAAAATGGAGGACATAGTCCAAAAATCCACCTCTTTGTTTGACAAAACCTTGGCATTACTAATTCACTATACTCCATTCACGTTAAGATTGCAGACTTGGAATAGATAGGCCTTAAAATACGGGCCTGCCATTGGCTAATGGGCGAGGCATGTTCACACTGGAGAAATTCATGCAATTTCTTTATATGAAACTTCTGTCAGTTGTCAAATTTACTTACGATTTTGTTGCCCTGTTAGTTTTTAATGGTATTTCATCATTATAAACAAGTTGTGGCAAAAACAATTCTTTTCAGAACTCTTTTATCTCACCATTTAATAATTGAAGATACTACACAATTAATTATAGAAACAAAATAATGTTTACTCAACTATTACAAAATTACAGCTTTGATTTGGAACATGCCTGAGGAAACAGTAGTACAACCAGTTGCAGGACCATCGAAAAACCCTCAAGAGAAGCATATTGGCAGTAGCTAGAGGCTAACGGCTTATAATTGCCCTAGTTGAAACGCACAATATTATGGACAATTTTTAAAAAAATAGGATTTAAGTGGCTAAAAAGGAATCGAAACAGTGTGCTAACGGAACAAGACATTGTGCTATGGAGACGTCGGTATTTAACTAGCATTAGAAAATTAAATAAATTGAAATTATTTGTTCACCTTTTTCACTCTACCCTTTGATTTACAAATCAAATTCATGTTTATTTCATTTGTTATTTTATAAATAAAATGCTAATAGTAAAGAAATCTTTTTTATTAAATTTATTGCAGATATGAAGAGATTTTAGAGATTTTTATAATTAATTATTATAATTAATTAATATA
The DNA here is from genome assembly GCA_023509865.1 of Trypoxylus dichotomus. Taxonomy (NCBI): domain Eukaryota; kingdom Metazoa; phylum Arthropoda; class Insecta; order Coleoptera; family Scarabaeidae; genus Trypoxylus; species Trypoxylus dichotomus. The sequence goes on along the minus strand of CM042074.1, from coordinate 35,469,953 downwards.
TATAATTATTATATATAATTTGATGTTATTGTAGTCATTAATACATGCACTGCTGTTTTCTTTTTCACCGAACAGCTCATCTAACTTCACCATTGACAATACCCAAATTCTATGCAAGATTTAAGGATCTTGTGTGTTGGCATATACTTTGAAGCCATTTGATAGACTTGGACACAGTCCCGTTGAACCCATTGTGTATTATTCATAATCAGCAACTTCCTTGTGTGGCTTTATCTTGTATATACTGAATTGCTTAGTTTCAATCACACCATTGAAACTTTCTCTTTTAAAATTGATGGAGATTGCCAACGGAGAGATTTACTTCATGACAAATGATTTGGTATAACACTATGTATATAACCATTTATGTCGAAGTTATATTTTCAATTCAAGTTTATCCATGGCAATATTGTTATTTTAAAGCTTGTCATATAACATTTATGTGCTCTTCGATTAACCCCAAATGGAATCTCATTTACTTTTTAACATAATTAAATAAGCTCAAACTATTTCGGTAAATTAAACAACCGAAGGATACATTTATATTGCAATTGATGTTACTTTTACTTTATTATTGCGGTATTATTTTACCAGGTCATATAACTGTAATGTATTGCACATAAAATCTGAAAAACTACTATTTATTATACAAGACTTGAATAACCAAACTTTGATGTTTACGATGTTGTCATTTGACAGTTTCATCGGTTAAATTTCTCTAGTGTAATACATCCGCTGAGCGTAGCGCTACCTACTGCATTCTTAACGTGAATGAAGTATAGAAACTTTTACGTTAATTTTACTCCACTCTGAATGAAGGAACTTCCACAAATGCTTTCCTGAACTTATACACTAACCTATTTTCTGTCTAGTTTACCCTGCAACTCCTATATAGGATTCAAATCTGGTGATTGTGGTGACCAGATCGTATTCCTGATTATCCTTTCTTCTTCATTTTGTTGTGAAAAAATTTTAGTAGAATTTCGAAGAGTATTTAGGACAGTTATCGTTCTGCAAAGTAGATTGACTTCTTAATAACAAACCAAGTCCCATATGTTGCTCTAAAATATCCTTATACTATTCCTTTCTCAATATTCCTTTAGTTTCTACTAAATTTCATATTCTGTTCGCAGAAAAACAACCACATACCATTTCCGAAATTTCGCCGTGTTTTACAAATGGCACACAGCTGTAGTTTGTAACAATATCTTTTTCTTTAGACGTTTTTCGAATAAAACTTCGCAGTTTACTAATAAAAACTGATTAATCTTCTTAGAGTCAACTCCTATATTTGAGAGCCTAATTAAACTGTCTGCTTTTATGTTTTTTAGTAATGGTTTTCTAGTAGCGATTGTAGTTTAAAGCCCGCAGCATTTAGTATTCGCTTGACCATGGATACTGATACAATATTTTTATGGTTCCTATTAATATTCAGACAGATCTCGGGTGCTGAATTCAAATTAACACAGAATGTCAGTCTCTTGATTGACGAATAAATAGCAGATATTAATCTTTTAGTTTATTTGAAATCTAACGTTCATTTTACCTCCATTGTGAAGAGTAATTATTGCACTTTTCATTATATAGCTTTTTTATTATTCTCTTCTTATTATCTTTATTTTTCTCTATTTTTATTATATAGCTTCTTTTCATTATATTGCTCAACACAATTGCAAGTGAGACTGTATAAAACTGATAGAAAACATTTCTTAGAACTACAATAGATGTGCGCGTGTTATTCACAGAAATGCTTTTGTTAAATTAAAAATCTAGACAAGCAAATGCTTCCATTAAAATTTCTGAATATCAGCTAATGGTGCACAAGTTTTGTAATCTTAGAAATATTGCTAAACCATACATATATTAAAGCCATGATTGCACTGGCATAATGTTAAATTTAGTACTTCGTTATTTTTCGAATAGAGGGGGCTCAGGTTGCTTTCCAAACATGTACCTTTATTGTTCTAATAAATTCTTTAATTAGGCATGGTTAGGTGATATGGTAGCAGTATAATTTGCAACTTGCATGTGCGAACCTATCTGAAGACTCCCTTTATTAGAAATTGCACTTGTAATATGGCTTGGTTTTGGTGTTTTATAGCTGCACATCTAAATAATTACAAAATCACTACTTCTCACCATACATTCAGATTTACTACTTTTGCAAACTTTGAAACAATACGAACTTTTGAGAGTAGGTCTTTAGATTTGGTCGTATATAATGCACTAATATACTTGATGTTTCGTTACTGTTAGCTTCTTCAGAATTTTCCTAAGAATTGGATATTGTTATATACAAAGTCTACATCTAGTGCTCATCGTTACATGCACCTGGACGCTCAGCAAGTCATAAAGCATGAGTATACATGAACACGTAGAAACAAGTTCCACCAAAATTTATAAACTCATAGTAGCAATTAATTACTGTACTTCTGTTCTAAATGTATAATGTCCATCTATAGACTTTAAAAATGGAGGCCAAATTGTTAAACACGATACAACTCTTGTAATGGGGGCTGGTTTGATAAAGACCAGTATTATGGTGTAAAGATAATAAATGGCTTTGAGGTCTAGTATTAAAATTATGTTTAAATTGGTTTTACTAAAACTATTATAATACCTGTGATCAAAGCAAATAACTTGTGGTATACAAATATCGTAAAAGATTAATAACTTGTACTGATGAAATATAAGATTACACGATTCAGCCAATTTTAATTTGAACATTATCCGTACCAAATTCTTTTGCATTAAAAATATCTCACGTTCATGCGATGTAAACCTCCAGTGGATTATACCACACCGAACAAAAGACAAAAATATTGCATAATAAAATGTTTTGAGAATGTCTGAGGAATACGTTTACTTCAAATTTATAACTTCAAGACAATTGATTCCAACTTCCGTTCCAAGCAATTAACATAATGCTCCCACCTGAGATTATTGCCAATTACTGTACCTAAAAGTTTAGTAGAGTTAACAGTAGCAACACTATAAAAGCTGAAAATATCCATACCACTAGATGTAACATTTTGAAACAAGTTACAAGCAATGTTATTGTTGTTAGTTAGAAGGCGATTATCTCTTAACAATTTACAAATCACCTCGTACACAAGCATACCCTCTAGAAAGGCTTAGCATAGGTTTGAGCGTTTATCAAAACTCATCAGCAGCATAATTAACGATGTTACAATGATTAAAAGAGTATCTAACGTTATCAATTACGTTATTACTGTAAATCGTAAATAAAGTTGGTTCCAGGACCGAGCCTTGGGGAACACCGACATTGATCCTCAACACTTTAGAACAATCACCAATTTATACAAAAATGTAATCGTGCCAAGCAATGATTACGATTATATATCATTGCTTGGCGTTTCTGTCCGGAGATTCATTTTATATATAGAGTAGCTAACAAACTCGTATTCCAACTTTTGCTATACAACATACTATGTATCGGTAAAAATTAAGAAAATAAGATATATACACTTCCGCTCATGGAAGATTGGACACAGTATACTATGACGTATTTATGGTCTAACAAAAGCGAATTTGTATTTATTACTTATTTAGTCTTATCACAAAACATGACGTCATATGAATTTGGCCTAACCCGAATGAAACTATTTGAAAAAGAAATCCATGCGAAAAACTGGTGGATGTTAAAAGGCAATCGTCAATCATTACCCTACACGAAGAATATTTCTATTCGACAAATTAGTAAAAAGAGTTAAAATTACAAAATCCACCGTAAACAATACCAGAAGACCGCAAGGCAAATGGTTTAAGAACTAGATTTATTAGCAAACTTTACAGATTAATGGGATCAGAAATACTCACTGAATTCAAAAATCAGATTTCAATAAGTACTGTAAAACGGCGACTGTAAGAAGTTAGAAGAAGATAGTTACACCGTTGCAGTTCTAATGTAAGGTACTAGAGTAAAACGTTTACAGTAAATACAAATGCCTTGCAAGTGGTTAATAGAGGAGTACAAGAAGTGTTTTGGACGGATAAGTCCAGGTGCTCAGACAAAAACAAATTTTTCTGAGGCGGTTATCGATATGAAAAATGGTGCGCGACTGGTGTCGACAAAGGGCTTGAGATTATTTTGAGAATGACGATACAGAAGATACTGATAATTATCGGGATTTAGAAAAAGGTAGTACCGGGACATTGCAATATGAAATTCCGTCAGGAACAAGGTTGTGAGGAGAAAATATTTATACACGATAACTATCCAAAACATACGACAATACTGTGTAGATAATATCTAGAACCTCAACAAAGGTATAATGAAGAAAAGAAACCGCGTCCAAACAAGATTTACGGAACGTTCTACGAAAAAAAATGGAGGAACATTGATTATGAAGCAATGGTACAAATAAGTATTTTTTATTATATTGTATTTTAGTTTTTTTTTTATTCTTTTGTCTTCTTCCCTCTCTTAGGTTAATTCGACTTTTTTTTTGAAAATAACTCAATTGGCGAAAATGTCGTGAGTGGCTGTGTATCAATATACAATACAATTTATACGTTAAATAGTAATAAAGGTGTTAACTCGAAATCACATTTATTATCTGCGCAAGAGAGAGGACGAAACAAATAAGAAAAACAAACAAACGCTTGAATAAATAGATAAAATAAGCTTAATTATAAAGACACATGCATGTAAATTTCTCCAGTCGCTACCAGCTATCGCTTCAATTCACCCATAATTAACACGTTTAATGCACAGCAGCTATAAAACGAGCAACCACTTCGCTGCATCCGAATTAGCGTAGATTCATTTCATCACGCGAAGAAGAAGTAAGAGAATGGGAGAGGTTTTGTTATTTATATTTACACGCCTACGATAATTGGCTATCGTACGGTTAAGATAGACGTAAGTAAAATCTCGTGCATCTCATTTCGATCCCACTTTGTTAGCGCCCCGAATTTCTAACCGTACGAAGTAAGTTTGTTACTGTCTTAAAAACATGACTGCTAAATAACGTTCCTTGTTTGCATACGTTTTTAAAGTCAAGTCGTTATGTTTTCAAGGTAATATCGCGCGGCAGCCATTAAAATCAAGCATAATAGGATATAAACAGACATACATAGGTGTAGCAGAACCTCAAATAATCTGGTCCTCTGTTTACTGACGAGACCTGAGTGAACGAATAAATACAATCTTTTGTTATGTAAAAATTTACATTTATGTATGCATTTGGAACGCTATTTTGTTATTTTCTTAACGGGCTTATCCTTAACTTAATCACTTCGCACTCCTCTACTTTGCTTCAGCGAAGAATTATAATTGTATTATATATTATTATTATTATTTACATCAAGTAGATACGCGTTCTAGTGTGGAACAGAAGCCCACCTTTACAACGTCTTGGATTTAAGAAACGTTTGTAGATTTCTGGACTGTGAACGAATTTAAGCCGTTGCATGTAAGGAGAAAAAAAAAAGAAAAACGATAACATGTTTCTTATTTATTTTGTTTAATACTGCCACATTTCGTTGGTGTGGTGGCCAACTTTTTCGAGCATGCCTGTATATTTTTTGTTTTCTTCTATTATCCGGCCAAAAGGTATTCTTGTGTTTTCTGTTTCTTTTCACAAGAGTAGTATCTTTTGGCTGGAAAACGCAAAAAAAAACAAAAGAAAAATACAGTTATGTTTGAGAGAGTTGGGTACCACACCAACGGAAGGCTGCATTATAAAACAAAATAAATAATAAGAATATTATTTTTCTTCTATCTTTCTTTCTGCATGCAACGACCTAAATATCGCAAACAAAAAGTTCGAAAACGCCGCCTACAGCTTTCTTGGGTGGATTGAGTAGCTACATGGGTGCTGTTCCTATTGGGACTAGCAACAGCACCCAGCCCGGACAAAAGAGGAGGGTTGGTGGGCAAAGTTAGCAGCTTACTCACTGCAAAAAAGAGTTAATATTCACAGTAATACCAACGCACGGGGACGAGACGACGATTTTGGATGGACCATGTCGACAGAAGGTCGATGGGTGAAATGGGCAAAGGATGAAAAACCGAATTCTAGGATACCTCCTGGCTGATCTCCCGAGAGATTGTGCGAGAGTTGGACATCTGGTTCCCAAGAGGCAGAAGCACATTAAGAAGAATAGAAGAAATAAGATCAAGTTTTAGGAAAATGGAAAGAAGAGAAGAAGAAGAAGAAGAAGAAGAAGAAGAAGAAGAAGAAGAAGAAGAAGAAGAAGGAAAAGCTCGAAGTTAAAAATAAATTTGGAAGATCGCAGTAGTACTTTACTGTTACTGCAAATTTTACCCACGAAATGAGATTCAAGATAAAGAAATATAGTTTAGACACCCGAAATGGGAACAAGATTTTTCGATGCCCGAAAGGGGAACGCACGAAAGGAAAAGTAACGCTCTCCAATAGAATTTGAATATCTTTCCTGACCATCGATTTTTTAGTTTCAATATATTAATTTATTCCCTTTATGGAATGCCAACCAGACTTTGGAATATCTAAATATCTTTTTCCCCTTCTTTGTAATGGCATAATATATAGTATTAAACAAAACTGTTCAGGAAGAGAGTAATAAGCTTTACACACAATTTTGGCCCGTGCCGTATCGTCATATTACATAAATTTGATGCAAAATTTTCATCACTTTATAATTACTGTAATGATTCATTACTTAAAGTCCATTCGCTATTGACCTATGTAATTTAGAAAGCGTAAATTTTCCTTTCCAACCTTTTCATATCTCTTGACTTCCTGAAACCTATGACAACGATAAGGGTATGAAGTATGGATATTCCAAATTATAAATTATTTTAGTTGTTGAATAACTGGTTCGTTTCAGAACTTATAGCTCTTTTGGCCGCTTTTTTTGTTGCTTGATATTCAGTTCCTACAAATGCAGCTACAGTGACCACGAAGGGTTTTAACAGTTGATCATTTCGTTCTTATATGTAAATTACGTTCTTCTGACCCTGTTAATAAACCATTCATACACTTACTTGAGTCTATCTTGCAAATATAGACTGGTGCCTACCTTATAGCAGCTTAGTAACATTTTCTGAAGTTTCCCAAGATTCTAGTTCAGACCCGTTGCTTTTCTGAATGAATACATATTAACGATATTTCGTTAGAAATTAATTGCACAATTTTTGCTTAAATTGATGACCTAAAAGCCTATTTGAAAATAACCTTCATTGCTGATTGTCAATACTTACTATAAATATTTATCATGCGTGATTGGTGAGATAGAAACAAAATCTTAACTAAATATTCAAAACATGCATTGCACTTGCACACGCATTCTACTGCACTGACTTTAGATATAGAAATCCCATGTCTCGTTTTGATACGTGCTGGGATTCCTCTGAATAACATATTAATACCATACACGTTATCATTTCTCCCTCTTTTAGGGGAGTAAATTTTGTGCTCGAAACTTTGTTTTGTTCCTTTGTACGTTCTAAGCTTGATTGGAGCTCCATTGGCTGGTATCTTTATCATTCGTGTCAAAGTTTTACAATGAAGAGATTTCAGAAAAGGTGTCTGAAATATCTTACTTTGAAAATGTTCCGAGCATGGTACCAATTTCTACTGCAGGCATAGGATAGATTTTAGTTAGATACTAGTTTGTCATGACATTAACCCTCTTCTACTCGTATTTCAACTTGGTCTCGTTGTTCGTAAGAACAGTGATTGTTTTGGTAATACCTCTCCCATTCCGTGGGCTAAAATTAATATCTTTTCGTCAGTTACTAACATAAACGTCACGCGTGCGTATATGCTGTTCTTCTATCCTATTTTCCTAGCTGTATGAAGTATTGAATTAGCTTTTGTGTTTTGCAAGGTGTTACCTTTTATTATCTTATATTAGCAATAAATACATTTTTTGTTGTCTTTGTAACTGTACTTTTGCACATAGCCATTTCTTGCAATTTATGTTTATTAATTTAGTTTGGTGTGTTTTTCTTGCGCCCTTTTTATCCTAGAATTGGATTTTCTAATGAATTGAATAAAGCTAAGATTATTATTATTGCTATTATTACTATATATATTGTAATATTAGCTATTGTTTATGTAGGCATTGCATTAATTTGTGGAATGAAAAATGTTATAACAGCGTAGAAGTGAAAACGAAGAAAAGGATAAAATTGTTATAAACGAGAATGCAGGAAGATAAACTAATATACAACGAGAAAAAATACTCGGCCAAAATCAAAACATATGAAACAAACACAAGAAGATGTACTTATTGATTAAGGATTTATGGAAATAATTACGACGATCTACAAAAGAGAAGACATAACATCATACAGGAACTACCGAGGTATTCTGCTACTAAACAACGCACATGAGATTTTAACATCGATAATCCAGAGAAAATTGTATATTAAAGCTAAGCATATGATAAGTGAATATCAATGTGGTCTCATGCAGAGAAGATCTACAGTAGATATGATACACATGGTAAAGGAGATCGTTGAAAAAGCATGCGAGTTTGACATGAATATAGAAATATTGTTGTATTTTAAAGAGACAAAGTGATGCTGGCTTTAAAAGAGTTGGTAATACCATCGAAGTTGAGGAGATTCGTGCGAATAACATTAAATAATACAACAGCAATTATGCAGATAAAATACAGATGGACAATTGAATTATAAGACACCTTGATACTAGTATATATGTTGGGAAAGTAAATGCTGGAGTAAAGTTAAGGACGAAAGATTTACCAAAAATAACAAAATAAAGAAAAATAATGGAAAGTATTCTAGAACAAATAAAAGCAGAAGAATAAGAAATAGGTCTTGAAGTAAATGGTGGGAAAGCTAAGATTATGAGAATCACTAGTGAAGGAAGATTGGGAAAAATAAAAATGGACTGAACTACGAATTTCAAAAGGTCGATAAATTCAAATATCTAGGAGCAACAATAAGAATGTAGAAAAGCAACCGAAGACTCAGGAAAAAATACTAGCAGAAAATAAGGCCCATTATGCTACTAACAAATTACTAAGTAGACCCGTTAGTCTAAAAATAAAAAACATAATAAAATCAATAATAACTTATGGTGTCTTTGATTAAACGGGCGAACATAATTTAGTCGATATTTAAACAAAGTTAATGAGATCGATAATAGGACCTTAAAAAATTGGTTGAAAAGTCAATAAGACAAAAGTGAAGTAGTGAAATAGAAGAAGTGCTGGGTAAAAATCATATATTCAGAAAAAATGAATTACCTTTACGGAAAAGCTACTCAATAGTTAATGGAGATCTGGAAGACAAAGACCGAGAAAAGAAATAAAATCCACAAAACATGAAATAAGCGTTATACAATGTAAATTAGAAAGCTGCCAAGTTAGCAATTTCAGTTAATAATAAACCTAAAAACACCTTTATAATCAATTCTTAGCGGGTCGTCTATGCCAGTACTATACCAATACAGCTACTCAGCTTTTTACGATGTAGTTTTATAGAAGTTACGCTTAGTAAGTATCAAATATTGTAATATCCCAGATCAAAGACGTGCATAATATGAAAGATCGAAAATCTAACGGTTCTCTTTTCGTAAACATATTTGATGAATGAGAAAGAGATCTGGTGACGTTCCCATATCAATAGCGAGCAGAAGCACGGTGCCGGTGCAGCTGGAAGTCGACCTTCGGGGTCACTGATAAAAGATGTGGCGCCGATTTTCAAGCCGAGCGTGAAGATAAGAATAACTCAATCAGTTTATTCATAATTAATGTTCATTAATCAACTAATAAAACTGCTTATTTACTATTGCTCCTTTTATATAGGCGGTATATAGACGTATACGTATTATCAAGGAAGAACGTAATACACATCTGGCGAAGTATATTTCTTTTATAGATTTTGCTTTCATATGCAATGTATGTTATTTTCAGCAAGCAAATATGTATAAACTTATTGATTTAATTGCTATATATACATATATATATATCGCTTGCTTTCTATATTTTATATTTTTTTATAATAACCAAATATGCTACATTTTTGCCTAAGTTCGCAGTTCATGAGTCCAATTATTATGAATGAATTTAACAGAATCTTTCGCGTTCATTATCAATGATCTCGAACTCTAATGGCACCAAATTATTGCATATAGCAGCTGCATTAACAGTAAACATGATTTCAACAAATACGCCACTATAAATCGTATGGTTTGAGAATCAACGAGCCAATAATATACTAATTAGCGGTCCTGTTCTTCAAACTAAAGCAAAAGAATTTGCTAAATTATTTGACGACAGTGAATTTAAGACTATATTAGAGACTATCACATAAATGACATGCTTGATGCTGATGAAACAGGCTTGTCCTACAAACTTACTCCTAATCGTAGACTAAAATTTAAGGATAAAAAAATATCTTCATGGCAAACAATCGAAGCAGAGATTAACTGTGTTGGTGTGTGCTAATATGGCGGGAAATGAGAAACCTAAACTTTTTGCAATTAGAAAATTCAAAATCCCAAGATGTTTCAAACACATTAAAAATCTACCTTGTACTTATGCTGCTAATCGTCGAACATCTAACATTTTTGAAGACGAAATAGAAACTTGGGATAAAGACTTAACAAAACAGAAGAGAAACATTTTATTATCGGCCGACACTGTCCAGCTCATCCCCATATAAGTGATCTTAAAAATATTCGTCTGGAGTTTCTACCACCGAATTTCACGTCCGTGAAGCAGCCAATGGACCAAGAAATTATTCATACCTTAAAATCCTATTATCGACGCCTGTCAGTAGTGAAACACATTACGAAATTGCTTACTGTAACTTGTAAGTGAAGTAAATTTTCTAGAAGCGATGGAAATGTTAGTCAACAAATTTCGCAAGAAACCATAAAAAATTATTTTCAGCACACCTGGAAAATTGATTTTGATGAAGACGACGATTTACCATTGTCTCAATGGCTTATCCAATATAATGATAACATCAATGACAATAATTTGCCTGTAAGTGTATGGTTACAAAATAATTTGCAGAATACTGGTATCGTGAATTTAGAAACAATGGATGAATTTGTGTTCGTGGATAATAATCTCATTACTTTATAAGTTTTAAATCAAGAAAATAACAGCGATGATACTGAAGTAAGCGAAGAGGAAGGGACAACTGAAATTGTAAAACACAGTTATGAAGATGCACTTGCCAGAATAAGGACAGTTACACGTTATTTAGAAACTGAAGAACGTACCACCAATATAATTTTAAATAAAGCATTAGGGATTGAACATTTGTTAGAATCTATTTGGTTCAAAAAATCAAAACGATAGATTGTTTGCTTGTTACCTATTATTATGTGTTATTTTTATTATTTTAAAAAGACAAATACATGTTGATAGCATATACATAATCTTTGGTTATATCCTTTTACAAGATACTTCTTTTTTAACGTACTGTTTTGTATGGTCCCGACAAGTACGTCATAAGCGAGTTTTACTGTATTCCTTATAATCAAAAATCAAGTTGAGTGTGCTATTCTAAATGAGATATAAATAAGCCACAATAACAGACTATATTGACTAAAATGTAAACAGATTCCTTTCAAACCCTTACATCTTTATCGCGAAGGATTTATGAGGGTCAAAGCAGGGGATTAGGTGAGGTCATTAGTTTGTTATGGTCTTGTTTGTAAATCGATAGGGAGAAATTGATAAGAAATGTGACAGAATCATGTTAAAATTTTTGTAAAGAATACATATTTAACGCAGTATTTATGAATACTATCTCAAAACAGTGAATTATGTCATCGAACATTGATACGGTCTGTCGTTATAGAAAGAAATTTAAGAATTTTAAACGTATTTTCCAGGGGTATGGGCATTGACTTATCAGTGTCTAGACGTTAATCGTTGGTTTATTAGCTATTTTTGTCGAAGAGAAATATCATATAGATACGTTTCACTGAATGTGTAGGAGTTTACAGCGTTGTAATCTCATCTTGTAGCATATGTTTTTTGCGAGATACACGTATTTCTTGTAAAAGGAAAAAGAAGCTTCAGTTTGTAACTTCTGTAGAATACAATAACGTTTACGTAATTATCACTTCTTCTTCTGTATACAACAATCATAATTATTGTTGTATACAGAAATCTGTCCATATAAATTGCTGTAAACAACCTAATTCCAATATTGAATACGTTCACATAATATAAATTTAAAAAACCCTTATTTTCATTTTTTAAACAGTGAAGTATTACTTTGAATGCAAACGTAATATAATAAAAATAACTTAGATACTATTTCAATTGTAATTAGTAAACCATAAAAAATTTGTTAACTTTTTTTACTTAGTATTTAAATACAAGGGAAATTTCGAATTTGACTTATTACTTATTCAAAAGTCTAAATCATATAATACGGTAAGTTTTAACTTTTCTTTCTTGATACAATCAGCGGGGGTTATTTGTAAGATGTTATTTTGTGAAACTCTATGACTCGGATATTGCACTCACAATTCCCTTATTTATATTCATTGATTATAAAGCTAAGTATAAATTTACTCTAAAATTTTACGGAGTACTGTTTTCACGAAAAAGAAATTAATTTTGTCCTAATTACTGCCTAGGATTCTGCCGTTCCTTACCACCCATACACAGAACACAACACAAAAGTAAAAGTAAAATCTAGCTACGAGGGATGTCTTTTAAGTTTTGCATACTGCGGCATAGAAGGCGCCACTAATCAAACGCCAGTACTAAAAACTAACTTCCATCTTTACTTAACCCAAATCCAAAGTTTCAATGCGATAGTTGTAGTGTTGTAGCTACAACGAACTGTCAAAGTTTACAAGTTAGTTGAAAAATGGGGCTAAACCGAGAACATTTTCGCACAATCATTTTTTATAATTTTCGAAGACAATTACCTCTACAAGAATGCCTCGCTAAGTTGGTTTCTGTTTTCGGCAATGTAGCACCACAGCAGTTAACAATTTGTCGTTGGTATAGTGAATTTAAACGTGGATAGGTTAGTCTTAGCGATGATCCAAGATCAGGTGCACTAAAAACGGCAGTCATTCAAGAAAACGTCCATGCTCTGCGCAAGATCATCAACGAAGATCGACATGTAACATATAGCGAGAAAGAGGTGTCATTAGAGATTTTAAAGACCTCACTTCAAGAAGAAATTGCATGAATAATTATGTGTAAAAAAATTAGTTTCCTATTGGATACCGCATCTATTGACCAAAGATCAAAAAGCAGCTAGAGTGAATTGGTGCCAAGAAACTCTAGACCACTGCAACGGCGGAAACGCTAAAAACGTAACAACATCGTCATTGGTGATGAACCTTGGACTTACTCATACGAGTCAGAAAATAAACGCCAGTCGTCTGTTCGGGTGTTCTAAGATGAAGAAAAGCCGACAAACGTCATCCGCTCTCGAAGTGTCTCCAAAATATGGTCACGACATTTGTTTCGAAAGCAGGTCGTGTAGCAACAATTTCTCTACGAGACCAAAGAACTATTACTGCGGATTGGTATATAACCATATGTTTGCCGCAAGTCATCGCCGAACTTCTACAAACGAACTCCGAACGACGTATCATCTCCATCAAAACAGTGCAATTTCGCAAACAACGCGCAAGACAATTGTATTTTTAACACAACAAAATGTCGAATTGTTAGACCATCCTCTATACAGTCCGGATTTAGTCCCAATGATTTCTTTACTTTTCCGAAAATGAAGAACGTACTGTGTGGTCAAAGGATCCAGTCGTCAGAAGGAGCACTCGATGATTTCAAAACCGCAATTTGGATTACACCAACAAACGAGTGGAATAACTGTTCCAGAGTTGGTTCAAGCACATGCAAAGGTGTATTAATTTTCGTAGAGAGTACTTCGAAAAAGCCTTCGTCTTTAGAAGTTTTTAGAAGCTATCTACTGTTCTATTCCAATTCTATATGCAAAACTTAATAGACAACCCTCGTTTATTGATACGTTACAAATAGGTAACTGAAGAAATTAAAATTTTCACATACCCAGTATATTTAGGACAATTGGTACAAAATATTATACAAAATTTGGGTCTACTTACAGTTTAATAATTTTGTCCTTGTATACGTACATATATATGTTTTCAGACTTCCATCACTGCTAATTTCTTTTTATTGCTGATCTTTATTACTTTTACAATAACAAATTTAAAGTTGTTATTTAGGTTATTTCCATCATTAGCTCAAACAACAACTCTAATTACCGTCCATCGACAACAGTTTCACGTCAAGGATAACAAATTTATTTAAAGTTGATGCTTCGTAATTTCGTCTTTAAGATAACGGCAGGGTTTGCAATCGGATACTATCCAATCCACTACCATTTTATCCGATCAGCATTGTTTACTTTTATATTTTCAAGTCGCTACAGATTTCCACGCGTTATAATTTAATTTACATTATATGTGGTGTTCAGTACAATTTTGACAATATAGTGTACAAGTAAATTTATTGTTTCGTATATCACTGGTATGTTTTGTTATTACCGCCGTATTGCCTTTATCGAATTCTTTCCTTAAATAATTTGAATCGTTTATTGTGTCAAATACATATATGGTTAACATATGTCATATAGATAATTCCTTTTATTAAATGTTAATTTAATGGTCCAAATGTAACGATGTATATATATATATATATATATATATAATAATAATTAATTTAGAAAGTAGCTTGAAAGGAGTAAAATATATAGGAAATCTATGTATATATTTTCTGACAGATTTCCCGATTCCTTCCTATTTCAAATTAAATGGGCGTACACAGTAGTATAATTTTTCGAGTAAAAATTCCACAAGTTGGTAAAGAAATTGAAAACTGGTGATTAAGGAAATCTTTGATACGTATAGCAATAATAATTTCATCAAGCTTGACCAAGGTAAGAGGTTGAAAATATATTTTTTTTGAATTAATAATAATTCTAACAACTCCTACAAGATACTTTACACCATCAAACCAAGATTGATGAAGTATAAGTTCACGTCGTAATTTAGAAAATTCAAATAGTTTAAAAGTTTAGGGAATAAACAAACTAATATTAACACAAAAAAATCAAATGGATGTGATAGAACAAAAGTAAGAATAATTTGCCTTTCACAATTTTAAATTTGCAAACCATGAATCCCAACTATTTATGTTATTGTTTATATGGAATGCAAAATTCACGTAGTCTTCCACATGGACAGCCAAACATCTTGACATGGGCCAGTGTACAACAAAAATATGAAGAATAATTCCATTTTTATATCACACGTAAAAAACAAATCTAATGCGTTAGAAGAGTACTCAAGTACGTATCTTCATATTTAGCATATAGTATACACCACGAATGCTAATTCCGATTACCAATTGTGTTACCAAGTTATATACTACAATTTAAACATACTAAAGTTTAAATACACAACCATCATTTAAAATGAAAATAAAGCATTGTAACATAAGTATACGAGGACGGTTTCTTTTTCAACCTCCGTTCATGCCTCTAAACAGTCACGTGAGCGTGACGAACATGCCAGAAGATGACTGCACAACTCCCCTAGTACAGTATCTGTCACTTGCAATGTCATTTCGCCATTTTCAGCTGAGTTGCAGGCATGCAAACATGGCTGGTATAATTAATTCTTCCGCCAAGTGCAAGACAGGATTCAATCGAAATCAGTTGTGACTAGAGATGGGACCTGACTTATAATACTGCACCACCGAAATATACCAACAACAATAATGGATGCACCAGAAAAAGATATGCTATACATAAGTTTAAATACAATGCAAAAAGTAATATCTCTTTAGACTAGTTTGTCTTATTTCGTAAAGCTCTTTGTACAGTTTTCCAGTGAATATGTTTGTCCGATATTGCAACAATATCAGCGGCTAACTTTGGCGCACTTATTTTTGGATTTTTGCTTTCTTCCTTTAGAATAAGGTTAACATCTCGGCGAGAAAGTTTCTAGGATCTTCCAGTTCTGGGACTATGTTCACTGTTTGATAGAGTTCAATAATTTCTTATAACCTTTTGCACAATTACCAATAACAAATTCAAAACTTTGCCCATGTTTTTGGTAGTATTTGCCTTCTTAAAAATGTTTAGTAATTAATTTTTCTACACTAGCCTCTATTTGCTTTCCGTTGCCCATTATTTGGGTTTATAAGTCTACAAGCAATAATGAAATCAGCATTAATACTGAATAAAAAAGCGTAAGTGAACAAATCAGCAAATATGTAGAATGGTACTTGTTTCGGAAAAACCCCAAGAAAAGTTGCAACACAAACATTTTTCGGATTGTATTTAAACCCTTGTCCAGCGTATTCTGATTTTCTGACGAAGTTGTTGTTATCGGGGCTACAAAATAACTTTTTTAAGCTTTCGTTACTGCATATTATTCAACTATAAATAAACTGAATACTTACGTTTCCATTAAAATGCTTTATTTTCATTTTAAGTGATGTTTGTGTATCTTAATTTTAGTGTATTTAAACTTTAATCCCTTACTATATGTACATATATTGACGGTTTTCTGAAATGAAAATGAATGTGATTAAAAAATAACCACGTTATAGCTTTAGAAATCTTAGAAACCAGTCTCTCTGTCGATTTATTTATACCTTAATAAGAACCTTTTACGTTTTCTTGAACTTAAATAACGTAAATAACTATTACACATTAACTGCCAGTGCTTAATCTTTTACTATACAAAAACAACTATTTATGATTATCTCTCGCTGAACGTATGTCACCTTTCTCACATCGGCAACTGACAATTAAATTAACTACATCTTTCAATGCGTTCTAGGCGTATTTACTCTCATAAAGCAATAATTGTCTGTTCACACGTACAACCATACAGTGTGCTCCAGTAGTAAACATTTGTCGCAGGATAGATACACAATTGGTCTATTATTACAACGCCACTTTACAAACTCAGTTGGTCATAGAGCAAATTTGGAATTATGCGTTTTCTGATTTCGTAATATCATTTGTGTTGACGAATATAAAATGCCAAGAACCGCTCCCGCAATTAAAACTAAGGTTTGCTGATATACCGTAAAATATGTTAAAACATTTATGATGTTTTTTCATCTGATGCCACTGGTTTGACTTTACGCTCTGAAGAATTCATTTTACAATATCTGAAAAAGATACTTCAATTATTTCAAACTTCCTTTCAGTCATTTTTACCAAATCGGGATACCGTTTGATGTAGATTTTGCAGGTTTTGTCAATTATATTTTGACATACTGTGTATGTGAAACAGATTAGCGTTCGAATTTAATTTTCAAAACACGAAGAATAAAATCTTCTAGATATGTCCACTGTTGTTAATAAATAATCTAAAAACTGATTTAGGTAACTGGTACCCAATGAATGATGCAAATGCTTGAAGCAAACTGCATATCTGTGAAATTATTCAGAGAAAAAAGTTGGTAGACCGTTGAGCGTGTCTTGAAAATAACTATCCAAGAAAAAATCATACATAGGATATGTCATTTAAAATTCTAGTTTAAAGGCAATTCGAAGATTTTTGCAGGAAATTTTTAAATACGAAGGCGATCTGAAATGCTTCCGAAATCCTCAAGAGATGGCGTACGAAGGTTGACGTGGATTCATTAGTCGGCAAGGGCAACCCTTTTTAGGGCAACTGTCAAAATTTCAGACGTCTACTGTCTATAGTTGCTGTTTAAGAGTGTGTGTTTTTATAACAAAATCAGGCGGTTTCGCAAAAATGGATATAATCGAATTTCGTGCAGTGATAAAGCACTTCTGGATGGTTGGGAAAACGGCATGGAAATTCGAAATATTCATGGCGGATGTACTCCATCATTTTCGACCATTCTGGGTGAGCGAGTTCATATGTGGCCGCACAAGCACAAGTGGCGAACCATGCAGTGGACGCCTAAAACCGCTACCAATGATGAAATGGTGGACAAGATTCATGATGTTCAATCGATCGGCGATTGAAGCTGAAATAGATAGCAGAAACAACAGGCATCTAAGAAGAACGCATTGGCCATACCCTACAAATTTTGAATATGAAAAAGCTTTCGGCATGATTTATTGACTACAGCTACAGCTACTACAGCGATTTATTAACCCGATTTGATGCAGTATTGCAGCGGAAAAAGGTGGTTTTCCACCACGACAATGCACTGGCTCATTCATCCCGTATAGTCGTGTCCAAATTGAATGAGTTGCGCTACGAGTTAGTCTCTCGTTCCCCATATTCACCGAACCTAACCCCCCAGCGACTTTTTCCCATCCCCAAACCCGAAAAAATCCCTGGGAGGAAAGAGATTTGCCTCAAATAAGGAGGTCATCGCCGCTACAGATGCCTATTTTGCAGACCTCGAAACATTTTTTTACTTTTCCGACGGCTTGAAGAGATTGGAGCATCGTCTGAAAAAGTGCATTGATTTTCGAGGAGACTACATCGAAAAATAAAAATAAAACACCACAACAATACCGTGTTTTTTTTGTCGATTTCGGAAACATTTCAGGTGCCCCTTGTATTACTGTCTTCCGCAAGACGTACAAATCCCGCCTAAAGTTAAATTTAAACAATATTTGAAAAATTCTTTCAACAAGGCACCTGAATATTCAAAATGCGAGCAGTTACCAGTAACAAAATTGTTAATTAAAACGTATACAAATAAGCGAGTTATATATAGTGAAAGGAACTTTTCAGTATTAATTCCACAAACAAATGTGACGAGGTGACCTGAACTTTTGAAGCGATGTATATGCATAAGTACACGTTCTTCAAATCCATCCCACTACAAAGAAAATTAATTACGGTTCGGGTTATTCCTTTAAGAAAAGAACATGGGAATCGACGCGTTACTAGTTTCACATTTCCAACTACATCATACGAGCACGCTGTATTCATGCGTACCAACATATGTATGTAGGTATCAGCGGCATTCAGTTCTTCCGCGGAAAAAGGCACGCAGGTGTTTAAATAATTTTCTTAATTTTGTCCTTATTTGAAATTTACACGGCTCCATAAAGCAAACACTAATTAGTAGCGCTGTGCGTGTGTGAGTTTTACGCTATTTAGTCGGAGCATTGCAATTAAACTACTTTCCATTCGGTCAATTTAAACCGTCCGCAGCCACTTTAAAAATGACTACTAACTATGGTTAGCAGTAAAAATTTACTATAGACTTTAAACGCAATTTATTGCGAGTGCAAGAATAGAAAATGCTGCATTTTTCTAAATACTAGATAAACTGTAAGCACACAGTTGCAAAGCATTTGAAAATAGTAATGTTTTATAAAATTAAATCTATCTTCCTTATTAATTCAGTTGGAAATCGTAATTGCTTACTAGCGACGTTTTCTAAAACAAATTTGTTGCATAACTGCACAATTAGTAACGATTAACTCTAATAATTATTGAGTACTTCGTAGAATCTATTCAAAATGAATATAGCTACTTATACGTGATTCATACTAAGTGATGTTCTTTGCGAACACCTGACGTATTAATAAGTGCTTAATGTTTCCCCATTGGTCTTACGAACTCTTATTTGACGAACAAACTGTGAGGTGTATTACACTCATAAGCGCTTATTTTGACGGGCGGTTAAATTTTCTATAATAGTCTCCTTTTCTTGTAGTGGTTGGTATGATACTTAGAAAATGTCCAACCTATTATTCAAAAAAGTTCTTTCTGTGTCACTATTTATGGGTGTAACTGTCATAATTGGACATAAATTTGTACATACTATATGACATACACATATAAATGACGACCATAGATTACCCTAAAAAGAAGCGTCATACAATGACGTAAAACGTCTACATAAGCGCCCTCTAACATCTGCGCGGGTGAACTAAAATATATATTTTTTTGAGCAGGTTTTTATATATTTTTAAGTTACTATTGTGAAATAACGAAGTTAAAAGAAGGCAGAACTATTTTTAAACAGTGTACTATAAATATTGTTATAGTCCCCAAGTATTGTACAACAAACAAAATATACTTATAAATGAAATACAATTATAAATTCAATTTTCATCCATTTAAAATCTCCCCTATCTACCTGACAATATTATTGAATCACTTAATACAATTAAATATTAACCATTTTGTGAATCATTCAAGAATCAAGTTTTTTTTACAACGGCATGTGCGTTAGATTTTGTAAAAGCAATTGTTAAATTAAAATTAGCGTATACTTGGATATTACGTTTTTAGCACATTTTTGTTGTGTAATACGTGATGAAATAAAAAATATACTATATGATGTGTGTTTACAATTGTATCGATAAACTCTAAAGTACAATATGAATTATTCTGGACCCTTTGTTGGATTAAAAAATTCGTAGAAAGAAACATAACTCTCACGTTTATATCCCCGCACTGCTAAGTGTGAATATTGAGATATTCCTGAAAATACTTGCAATTAAATTCTCCAGTAATGTTTCCGAATAATTTACTTTCATTTTCTATCACTACATAGTTAGCACGATTACAAAGACTGTGTCGTTGTATAATTCACAGGTATTGCAGTAAACTAACTCCAGTTCACACAAATTAATAATTATTCAGAACGCAGCGTTTCAAGAACACGTGTACTCCCATTTTCAACCGTGTTACCAACTGAATGTAAAAATGTATTAAAATATATAACTTTTTACAACCTGATGGGTGGTCTCGCATATTTTGTATCTTTTCGGGAAAGGAAGGAACGAAAACGAATTGTATCTTTAACAGAGCATTATGGTAATAAATCAAGCAGACTTGAGTGTGCAATTAGAGGTAGTTCCCTATTCAGTAAGCTGCTGCTCCTTTTTTATAAATATAGTTCCGTATGCTTCTAATTCTCTACACAAATTTAAATTTTTAGGTAGCTTAAGATTTTTTAATTCAATATCATGTCCGGATTCTACCATATTCTCTGCCATGGTAGATAATTCTGGTTTATCGAAACAATAGTGCCTAATATGTTCTTTAAACCTCATTTCGATACTCCTTTTTGTTTGGAAATTTTGGATGTGCAATGCATTTTCATATTGAGTCGGTAATACGGTTGGCAATGGGAGCCCACATGCTCTTGAAACGCTGCGTTCCGAATAATTATTAATTTGTGTAGAGTGGAATTTACCGCGATAGCTGTGTGTGTTTGCTTGGATGGACACTTATCAATTAAAAACTGTATACGCAAATAGGTACTATACTGAAAATGTATCTATACACTTTTGTAAATATAATTTTTAAAATAAAATTTAAAAACCACTAATAAAACTGCTATCAGAAACGAACAAAGTAAATTATAACCACAAATAAAAATGCAATAATAGAACTAGAATTATCGCTAAAAATGAGTTTTTGTATATCGACTGCGTCCAAAATTAAATGAACAATGCCCCCGATCGTCTGTGCGGGTAAACCAAAATACCACGTGAAACCTTCGACCAATCAAATTTTTGACGATATTATAACTATTTAGTGGAACCCTCCTGATGATGACACTAAATACATGTATACGAGGGCGAACCAAATATGAACCTGGCTTTTCTCTTTAATATCCTCTAGGTGAAGTGAGTGGCGTGACGTTTTGATATGTGTTGGAGTGGGTGTAGGGTAGAGGATAGTAAACCATTTCGTTCGCCAGAGCATATGGACTACTAGTAGCATCATGTCTGAGCAAGAGGTGCACATGTCTCTGGAGCAACGTGTTATTATTAAATTTTTGTCGCGGAGGGACGTAAAACCTGTCGGAATTTTGCGATTTCGAGGGCTCAAATCTGCGACTGGGACAAAAAGTTTTCTGATGGCCGAGAGTCAGTGGAAAACGAGAGCCGTGCAGTTCTTCCAGTGGCTTTTTGGGATTTTAGAGGCTACTGCTCATTCATTTTCTTCACGAAGGGCGTATAGTTAATGCTACTGTCAACTGCTTGATGAGGTGAAACTGGTCTATAGACGAAAAAGGCGACACTTGCCTATTCGAAGTGCGATTTCGTCCCATGACAATGCTCGGCCAGGCGCAGCGGCATTGACCCAAAATAAGTTGAACAAAATTCATTGGGAAACACTGGAACATCCGCCCTATAGTCCCGATCTGTCGCGTGTGACTACCACTTGCTTGGGCAACTCAAAGAAAAACTTGGAGGTCACCACTTTGACGACGACGAATGTGTGGAAGTGTTCGTACGTAATTGGTTACAGACACGACCACGTTCGTTCTATGGTGACGGAATTAAAAAACCTCCACACAGTGGGAAAAATATGTGAATAAAAGGGGAGATTATATAGTAAAATAAGATGTATCCAATTTTTTTACTGTGCCAGTAAATAGATATTTTAAAATCATTATGTACTAAAATCGATTTATTACGACACACATGTCATAGGATGGTTGCTTCTAAAGCCGGTAAGTCACCGTTGATAAATGTTGATACCCCCTATCAACGTTTATCAACTAACTGCTGACTGTATAATATACTTTTTTTAAACAAAAAGAAAACTATGAAGATGTGTTGATAATTCAAGCATCTTTGTGTGTAAAAAAATTAAGATTCTATCAAAAGACATGTTATTCTCGAAGTGTAATTTATCTATGTTGTTCCTACTTTTATTTGGGGTTCTTGCTAATTATTTTCAAATAAACTTACGTTACATAATTACAGTTAAACAAAAGCTTCTGCTCTAATTGCCCAAACCGGTCCTAATCCAATATCTTCCTAAGTGACAGCCTTTCTTAAGAAAGACGACAGGCTACGGTAAATGTAATCATCATATTTAATATTTAAAATATATAAAATGACGTGATTAACACATTTATCCGAAGAAATTCACGGCACGCTTTCAGTCGTGTGAATCGCATGTATTTTGACCGTGGAAATTCTCTTCGATGTTCAAACAAACTCACTCGATAATTCCATTCTTAAAATACCTTCCACGACAAATATTTGCATTTAGTGTAATACCTATAAGTACTAATTATGTATTATTTACTCAATTCGTGCACATGCTAAAAGCACAATGGTAGGAGGGAAATATTTGAAATTCTTAAGCGAAACTTATTTCGGTAGAAAAAATAATACACACAGAAATAATGCTTTAAATATTCATCGGTAAGTATCCTCTTAACGGTTCCTTATTATGTTTTATTTATAAACGTCGTTGAAATTCCGATGAAATATGGAATTTCTCCGATTCAAGCTCACTCGCGAGACTTTAGAAGCGTTTTAGAAATTCAGGTGATTTGTTAACCGGCTCGATACAAACAGGTGTTCATCATCACCACGGTTCTCGTCTCATTGACGTCACTTAATCTTTATTCCCGGAATTATGTTTTAGTATTTTTGGTACAAGAATTGAAGATATACTCATGCCCACGTTTATAAGTAAGTTGCACGCAAACGTAAGCCTGTTAGCTTGTTACTATATGCAAAAAATGAATAATAATGAATGTAAAGTACCATTTGCGGTTGCTAATTTTAACTAATCGTTAGTGAAAAGCAATATTTTATATCAACCGTGGTATGTCTACGTAAAATTTCTATTTTTCTAACTCAATGGAAATATCGATTTACTTTTAATGCACCTATTATTGTTATTAGTTATGTATACCAACGGCAATCTAATATAAACGCTCACATTGCTTAACCATTAACTTTCTATAATTGTACTACGAGGGTTGCTATTTGTATGTCCGGAATAATAAATACGAGAGCAACTTGAAATGTTTTCGGAGTCGACAAGAAAAACACGGTGTGGTTTTTTATTTTCTCCGATGTAGTTTCCTCGAAGATCAATATACTCTTTCAAACGGTGCTCCAGTCTCCTCAAGTCGTCGGAAAGTAGGATGTTTCAGGGTCTGCAAAATAGCCATCTGTAGCGGCAATGACTTCCTTATTTGAGGCAAATCTCTTTCCTCCCAGTGATTTTTTCAGGTATGGGAATCAGAAAAAGTTGCTGTGGGCTAGATCCGGTGAATAAGAGAAACTAATTCGTAGCGCAACTCATTAAATTTGGACACGATGATGCGGAATGAATGAGCCGGTGCATTGTCGTGGTGGAAAGGCGCTTTTTCCGCTGCAAACGAGGCCGTTTCTCCTTCAATACTGCATCGAATCGGGTCAATAAATCGCTGTAGTATTGCCCCGTGATCGTCAATGGAACGGTCATTGCTTTCTTCGGAGCCGATTCGCCTGGAAAAGTCCCCTGCTTCGACGGTTCCTTAGTCTCCGGTGTATAGTGGTGGATCTAAGTCTCATCCACGGTTATGAAAGGCACGAAGAAATCCCTTGCATTACGTTGGATCCCAGCCACACACTCCTCTGAAACAGTCACCCGATTTCGTTTTTCGCTGTGGTGTGAGCAAACGCGGTACCCATTGCACCAAAAGCTCTTTCACACCGAAAATGTCGTGTAGGATATGGCCAATGCGTTCTTCTGAGATATTTGTTGTCTGTGCTATCTCTTTCAGCTTCAATCGGCAATTGGCTAACACATCATGAATCCTGTTGACCATTTCATCGTTTGTAGCGGCTTTTGGACGTCCATTGCGTAGTTCGTCGTTTGTGCTTGTGCGGCCACGGTTGAACTCGCTCACACAGAAACTGATGGTCGAAAATGTTGGACTACATCCGCCATGAATCTCTAGCAAAATATTTCGAATTTTTTCGAAACCGCTTGCTACATTAAACACACTCAACAACCACTATTGACAGTAGACGTCTGAAATTTTGATAGTTGTCATAGAAAGCTTGCCCTTGCCGACCAACGAATCTACTTCAGCTCTCGTGCGCCATTTCTTGCCGATTCCGGAAATATTTCCGATCGCCCTCGTAAAAATAAATATTTTTCATTGAATATGGTTTTATTGTTTTTCAAAATATTCTCTGCGATTATCGATACAGTTTTGCATACGTTTGAACCAATTTGCATAGCACTTTTTCCATTCCGATTAAGATATCTCCAAAACATGCAAAGTCGTTGACCACGTGATTTATTCTTCACGGATTGAAATAAAAAGAAATCATTGGGTGCCAAATCAGATCTGTATAGCGGATGACCCGTCAATTCGATGTTTAGACTGGTTAAATATCGAGTCGCCTGGATCGATGTGTGAGAGCTCGCATTCTTTACTATGATGATGAATGGTTCAACGTTGCTGGTTGTCAAACAAATTGTTGTGTACCATTCAGAATTAACCGCTCTACGATTGTCTAATGGTACTCTAGCCACATGGCTGTTTATCCCAAAAAAAAAAAACAGATGACCATTTGCTTCGTGCTGCTTTTGACAACTTTCGTTGAGTTTGGTTCACCTGGGAAGACCCATACTGTCGATTGCTATTTACTTTCGGGCTCATACGCATGGATTCAAGATTCGTCGTCTGTATACATGTTATACGCGGCTTTTAACGCACCACGATTGTATTTTTTGGGCATTTTTTTTGCGCCAATCGACACGAGCATGTTTTTGAGCGATTGTCAAATTATGCGCAATCCAGCGGGCATAATTTTTTTTTCACGGCTAAATGTTCGTGTAGAATCTTATGTATGGTTGTTAATATGATGTCTAGGATGCCTCAAACTCACGGTACGTCACATGATGATCTTGCTTTATCTTGATATAGAAGAGAAAGGCGATTACATAGTTGTCGAAGAAATGCTTGATAAGTAATGCGATGAATGGTACCGACGGTGAGACAGTTTTTAATGGGAGTAGCTCTAGTTCAGACAAAAGTAATATGAACGAGGCAAGAGATAGTACTGATAGCGAAAATGATCTGAATATTGCTCATTTGAAAAACCTTAATAATAGGTAAAAATTAAATAAGAATTTGATAATTTTATTTTTAAAGTGTCTCTTAAATTTGAGGTCGTACGCAGACAAAAACGTACCACAATATCGTAGGGATATCCTGGTTTAGAGATTGATAATGTAATTAATCACACCCTTTCTATGTCTTATTATGTATACGACAGGAATTTAAAAATCTAAAGTAAGCAAATTGATGTATGAATTTCCGCACATATGCGGCGAGCATTCCGCGAACAGCTGTTAATAGTACACCGCTGTGATAGCGGTAGGGCACCCTATTGGTATCCTTACAGCTTCATATTCACGGAGCTTTCATGAAAGCTATGTGAGTCGGGATGTGTATAGGTGAAGTCGTACACTGCGATGAGAAGCAGCCCTTTAGTTTATATTAACCACGCCACAGAAAAGACCTCGGGGCCATTCTCACACTAGCGCAGGTGTGTTTCGACTCTTACCTTATCTCGGCGTACACAAACACACAAACGTGTGGGAAAATCTCTATTTTATACACATTACGTGATATAAAACATACACAAGTTCATATATATATATAGTTTTACGACATATGCGCGTTCTTATCGCAGTTGATTCCATAGGTTAA
Source organism: Trypoxylus dichotomus (assembly GCA_023509865.1). NCBI lineage: Eukaryota > Metazoa > Arthropoda > Insecta > Coleoptera > Scarabaeidae > Trypoxylus > Trypoxylus dichotomus. The sequence continues at coordinate 35,443,559 of CM042074.1, read as the reverse complement.
TCTATTATTCTATACCAATATTGTTTGTATTCTTTGTCGAGTATTTAATATTATTTTCTAACGTATCAAAACAGTAGAACATAAATTAAAATTGTTGATTAGCTTTGCAAAATGCACTACGCTTGGAATGAATTTCCTTGTAGTTTATAGATAGAACAAATTATAATAGTTAAGTATTAATAGACGACGCTGTTAAAAAAGCTACACAAAAAGGAAAAAATATGAAAGTAGGAAACTGGAAAATGAATGCAATTAACGTACAGGAACTAACGTTTGCAGATGATATGGTACTGATAGCACGGAAGAGACATTACAGCAAAACTTGAATATATACCAAGAAGAAGTAACAAAGATAAACATGGAGATAAACACGAGGAAAATAAACACAATGATAATAGCAACAGAAGAAAGGAAACATAGCATTAAAATAGGGGAAAGGGCATTGGAACAAGTTAAAAGTTACAACTACTTAGGAACAATCATTGAAGACAATGGGAGAATAGAGAAAGAGGTAAATGAGAGGATAGTTAAATCCGCAAAAATATATAACATATTGAGAAATTCGTTTCTGGATAAAAAAGAAATACCAAAAAAAATAAAGACAGAGGTGTATAAAACAGTGGTCAGACCAACATTAACCTATGGTAGTGAGTCATGGATAACCACGAATAGAATCAAAAGCAGAGTTACAGCCATGGAAATGAGATCCCTAAGAAGAATAGAAGGAATAACTAGAAGAGACAGAATCAGAAACACGACAATTACTAATAGTCTAAATATCAAGCCAATAGAAATATTCATAGAAGAGGGACAACTGGGATGGCTTGGACATCTACACAGAATGGAAGAAGATCAAATCACAAAGAGGATATTTGAAGAGCCAAAACAGAGGGCAAAAAGAGAATAGGTAGACCTCGAAACACATGGAAGGAGCAGGTGTATAGAACATTGGAAAAGAGAAGTATGGGATGGATTGAAGACAAACAACTGGCTCAGAACAGGAACCTGTGGAAGATAAAAATAAGAAAATAAATAGTCCAACACCGCAAGGTACAAAGGACATAGGATTAAAAAAAACAAAAAAAAAGTATAAATAACTTAACTGAAGCAATTTGTATTATAGATAGCCAAACAATTACATTTCTGGCGCAAACGATTTCTTTTCCTACATTTTCTGGAAGTTATATATACTGGAGGCACGCTAAATTCCAATGCATGCCATTAATGCAACATCAATTAAATGACGTCACAAATATGCAACGCGACCACACAAATAAATTAAAAGTATTTTATATTAGTACATAATTATAACATAATAGTTAAAAATTAAACTAAATTTAAAGGGTAACGCAACACACTGTTTTCTAATACAAACACTCGTTCAATCAAAGTTAAAAATGCAAAAGAAAAGGTATCTATTTAATTATTATACTTTCCATATCGCAGTGTTTTTACGTTACTATTATTGGCTATTTGAAAAGACATTTGATGAAACACGATGTTCTCGGATGTCATTACTATTTCTACTTTAAATGTTGACAATACCTAGAGTATCAAACGCTTTCGTTGTTTCTTCGTTTACGTTAGTTTGTTTTCGTCGAATTTTGCTTTGCATCCACAAAAGTTCTTTTTAGAACCAGTCGATGTATATTTACGAAAATGTCACGTGCATTGTGGTAACAGACGAAAGAAATAATCAGTTTTCTGATTATATATTTTGAGCAAGAACGCGACAATAAAGGTCCCTTGTTACCATTGACTGCTGTCAAAAAGGTAGATTATAATCTAAAGAAAGAAAGAGATTTGCTAGTTATCATTCTGAACTAAGAAACAAGGTACCATACGCTAGTTGAGTAAAAGGCAATATACAAGAGTAGCTGGAAAATTACAACATTGCGTATGGTCCTGGTATGTTAAAACATCTGTTATTACATCTATTTGCATTGTAAGTATTTGCTAAAATAAGTTGAAGCAAGTACGTAATAGTGCGATGGTTTAGATTAAACCACACGAAGGAATATGTGATAGATGAACTAGCACGTGAACAGTACTAAGCACTACAGCCACACAGTATTAAGATTATCTCCATACCACTCTGTATTCAACTCCTCTGAAAATATACGGGGAGTTACGAAAACATACTACAATAGTCGCATCGAAACAGATGGCTATGTGTGGTATTAACAATTGCATGAAGATGTGGCACGATGCGTTTGCAATAATTACGTAAGTAACCTGGTCAAACAGCATCCACCATACAGAAGCTGAAATTATGCGATGATGGGAAAGACAAATTGATTTAAATTATGGCGAAATTTCTCCCTTAATTATTAATTTAAATGATGATTCAAGCTCAGACAGTGACATTAACGAAAATTAGCTAATTAATGAATTTGTAAATAAATAGTCCATTAATCTTATTTTAACGCGTTTGTTTTGGTCTTACGTAATTTAATTTTTTACAGTTGAGAAACAAATATTTTAATAAAGTAATTGTGATCCATTGTTTTTTGTTTAATTCATAAATAATTTAAAATACCACAAATAAATCATTATTTTCCTTCAGTGGAGATATATTTACTTTTTGTAGTTTGTTTGAACACTTTTACATATTGCCAAATGCTTCTTACTAAATTTTATAGTGCTAATTATTAAAATCTTCTACGCGGTATACCATAATAAGTAAAGTAATAGAAGTTAGGTTACATTAGTATGTTAGGTTGGATTTGAAGGCGAGTTTATGTCTGTGTATTTGGCAACAGCGTAAAACCAGACGTCACGATTTATTGATGACGAGCATTGGAACTTATCGTGCCTCTATTATATATTTTGAGCAAGAACGCGACAATAAAGGTCCCTTGTTACCATTGACTGCTGTCAAAAAGGTAGATTATAATCTAAAGAAAGAAAGAGATTTGCTAGTTATCATTCTGAACTAAGAAACAAGGTACCATACGCTAGTTGAGTAAAAGGCAATATACAAGAGCATTGGAACTTAATGTGCCTTTAGTATACATACTTGGATATTTTAAGAGCCATATTCAAGTAATTTTCTTCTTAAATAAATGTTACTCAGTTTCTACTACTACAGTTAGTACTAATATGGTGGTGCATTCAAATATATCAACAATTACAAGCTTTTTCCTAAATTGTAAAGGATAAATCGTAAATTATTGCATTTTGAATATCCAGAAGGATTTCTATAGAGAGGTAAGTTGATAATTTTCTCTGAAATTAACCTGCATGAAAGCGTGTATATCCTATTGCTAATTGTAATGTACCATATTATGAAAAGCTATATATGTAAGGTATCATCAGGGACAGATGGTAAATATACAAGTTGTAAATTATACTTATTTATAGCCTTGATTAAACGTATGCAAATTTATGAAAGCAAAGTATTACATTACTAACACACAAGCAATTTTAAACCATCCTTTCATAAGTCTAAGCTTAGGTATATTTTATTACTTGAAAGTTGGTGGTAGACATCTTTAAAACGCCACTTATCTTATTAAAATTACTAACTTCCTCGATGAATTACAGTATCTTATCTGCCCGTTCCTTTCCATGACTAATTCGCATTAACGGAAAAGCTAGGATTTTTTAAGTCCACACGACGCCAAAGACTGCATTCGCTCTTATATAAACATGACGCACCGATTCTTCTGCGTTAAATATCCACCTATCCATCAGCGGCTCTCTATTTACAGCCGCCGCAGCAGTCTTTTGGTAAAAGAGAAAAAGAACTGTGGCACTTGTATTTTACATGTGCTGGCATTTATAAAATCGAAGGCAAAGCGCGACTGAATAACATAATAAAGTTCAACAAGTTCCAACACACCAAACGTTACGTGTGAAAGAAGTCGTTGATTGTGAACACGGCAGCCCATTGAACTCCTAACACTGTGCAGATTAACATATACAAGAGAAGCTATGCAGATGGCCGACCATACATAGAGAAACGAGAAAGGGAAAGTTGACGAAGATCTGTAAGTGTATACGTGCCTGGTATAGGTCTAAGTGACTATGAACGCCACACAGAAACTTTTATCGACTATTTTATTTATGATAGAGCACAACGTATTATTACGTACCTGCAGGCATTTCATTCAAATTATACATGACAAATAATCTATTGAATAGGTAATTGTAGGTATGATCGAATTATATTTTCCTCACGGATGACAATATATTACGTTTCTGAGAAGTGTTAACGTGTAGATTCCTGTAGGTTTTAAAATTGATGATGTTACAGAGAGTAGCACATTACGTGAATATCTAAACAGTTCCTGGTAAGTGCTTAAGGTTCTGAGATGCCTTTTATACTACATGATGTTATCAGTATCTCTACACATAGAAACAAGATTGCTAACACCAAGTAATAATTACTTGGGCGAAATAAAAATATCTATATATACGCGGGAAAATTTATATAAGTCCTCTTAAAAAATACTAAGTGCATATATTCAGTAAAAATTTCCTCTATTAAAACAATATTCGCTTTTCTTAAAATTAGAAGGTGTTAAACGTATATTTAAGGATACCTAACCGTTGTTCGTTCATTATCAGCTAAAAATAGACCAGAAACCATTGCTGCTTTGACTTAAAAAGCTATATTATCTAACGCATAGTAGTAAATGTTAATGGCTTTGCACCAGTAACTTGTTAGAAACTATATGTGTTCTGCACTTTTTTAACTATAAATATATGCTTTCAATGCTTTGGGGTTGTATTTTCTACTGAGCTTGGAACTGAAAATCCTGCAGCAAATGTTAATATGCCATTGGTGGTACCTACTTCACTTTCAAATTTGCCATTTCCAACAAATAAATGTATTGCTTTTTATTTTAATTGGTAGATGATCTAGATTTTCCACACCAGTTATAACCCAACTGAAATCTGATGATCCAGGAGAAATACTATGAGATACACACACGGAAATCAATATAATAAATTTGCGACCCTAAAAAAACATTTATTCTTGCTCTCGATTTTCGCATTCCACCTAACTTAACCGCTAAGCCAAAAGAGGAGACATAAACTACTGTGTTGAACCTCATTTAAACTACAATTTCCTGTGCAGAAGGGGATGCGCAGTAGATCGATAATTTCCTGAGGGAAAGGCTTGCGCAATAGACCGATCTTCTGCGCACGAGCGGTTGTGTATTCCACTGATCCTTCTCAATTCAAAAATAGTCGTATATTACTAATATACTAATAGTCGAGTGATTTAAGTAGTTGTTGCACGTTTTTCAAATTCAGTGTTCGAATTATTAACGAAAGAGAAAACATATTACACGTTTGAAATGAATACGTAGGCTTCCACGGCCAGAGCTAGTAATAAACGAACTACTTCCGGAATTGGACCGTGTCATGATGAGATATATAAAAAAGAAATAAGAGTAAGAGGAGAAAGAAAAATAAGAAGAAAAAGAAAAATGATAAGGGGCGGGGAGACGTAAAATAGAAAGAAAGGTGAAAAGGATAAGAGAGAGAAATAGAGATAGAAGGGGGGAAGGTTACGGTGACTCGGTGTGTTGAGAAGGTTCTCGCCTTTAGCGCGGTCAGCACGCCGAGTCACTGTAACCTTCTGTCAAAATGGTTTCGCTTCTAGCGTGGTTTATACGTCGAGTTACCGTGCCACTTTGGTTTCCCCTATTCTCCCGAAGAAGCCTCCTACGACGGAGGCGAAACGTCGAGATCCCACCTTTCTGTTTTGGTCTCTTTCTTTTTCCTTTTTTTTCTTTTTTTCTCTCGTGGATTTACTCATACCAGCCATAAAATAAACGTCAGTCGTCTGTTTTGGTGTTCCAAGGTGAAGAAATGCAGACAAAAGTCATTCGTTGTCGAAGTGTCTCCAAACAGATGGACGCGATATTTGTTTCGAAAGCAGGTCATGTAGTAACAATTTCTCTACAAGATTAAAGAACTGTTGCTGCCGGTTGGTTTAAAACCATTTGTTCGCCGCAAGTTTTTAGTGAGCTTCCAACCCTGAACAACGAATCATCCTCCACCAACGCAATGTGAGTTCGCATACAACATGCGAGACAATTGAATTTTTAACGCAATAAAACGTTGAATTGTTAGATCATCCTCCATACAATCCAGACCAACCAGTCCCAGCGATTTCTTTATCTTTCCGAAAATCAAGAACGGACTGGGTGGGCAAGGCCAAGGTCCTGGACACCGCCAAGTACAAACCCAAGCTATGGCTCAGATATGTGGATGATACTTTCAATATGGACACACGGAGAATATAAGCTACAGAATTTCCTTTCACACCTTAACGGTATCCATTCAAAGATCAAGTTCACCATGGGAATTGAAAACCGAAACCAATTACCATTTCTAGACGTTTTGATAATCAAGAAACAGGATGGCACCTTAGGACTTATAGTATACTGAAAAGCAACCAATACCAACCTCTACCTCAATACGCAATCACATCACCATCCCGCCGAGTTACAAGGAGTGGCAAAAATTCTAGTGTCAACATCTCAACGATTAAAACATATACTGAGAGCCAACGGTTTCACCACCAACACCATAAACATGCGAAAACAAACCCAATGGACACTACCACCTATGTAACCAAAGAGTATCTCCTTTACATAAAGGGCACAACGGACAAAATAGATAGGATATTATGGAAACACCAAATCCAAACCATATTTTCCGCCGAGAGAAACATTGGACAAATTCTAAATAAACTGAAGCATAGGATACCACTGAAGGCCCATACGAGATACCCTACAGGCAATCCAATCTTTCTTATATAGGCCAAACAAATACCACACCAAACACTGTTGATGGAATGAAATTAATTACTAAGGCTGCCTGGCGTTCTATCCATTCCACATACGAGAATTTTGAAAACAGTGTGTATATTACTTCGAGACGATAAATGTTTTTTATAATTTGATAAAAACGTGTTCGTATAGTATGTTTCTCATCTTTGGAAATAATTTGGAAGAAATTAAATCAAATCACAAATATATTTTTAAGGAATGGTGGAGTTTACGTCTCCACTGTACACGTTGTCTAAGGGAGTCTTTCTTAATTTAAATTATAAATTACACGTCGGTAATCAATAATTAAAGTAGATATCTGCAATATCTAAAACACAGAAAGAAAGCTGCATGGATTAAATATTTAAAATACTAAATTGAACATTAAAGAAGAGGGAGTCCTAATGATACTTTGCCTCCAACAACAACAAAATATAATATGGGATTGAATTAAACAATATCAAGAAAAATAAATTATATCATTACAGCATGTAACCGTAAAAAAGAAAAATAGTCACAACGTTAAAAGTTGCGTTACAGCAAGTTACTTTAGCATCCTTCTTTTCCTTTACTAAGAAATATATACCTTATTTCGTCGAAATACTGGCTACAGTTACTGTATGGAAAGGTTTCTAGTCTTGCATAATGTAGCCAAAACTACATTATTTATAATAATAATAACAATAATATCCAAATTTAAAAACTCTCTAAAATGGTCAAACTTTAAAAAAATGTTCTTTTGTACGTTTGACAATTGTATTGTTTAAAAACCACTAGCAATTAACAATTGTACTTTTCAATGTTCGTGGTTCTTGCAAGTAATGTGGCAATTGTTATATGAAACTTCTACAAACACGCATACGTAAGTATATAGTTACATGGATACGTGTCACCTTGAGTACAATATAATAACATCTATTCGACATTCAAGCTAGACACATGTTAATAATATCAAATGAAAATTACTCGGCATTATTTTCAAAATATCCAGACACCATTATAATTATACATTCTTAACACGTGTGTATATTTTTATAAGTTAAATACATATGTACATGATTGGTATACACACGTACAATCTTGAAATCTCGTTTACTTAATCACTTCGACTTTTTGTTGGCTTTACATAAAAAAAAAACGATCAGTATTGCTGAAAGCCGTGAAGAAAGAAGAACAAGGATAGAACTACAGTAAAAAAATTAATACTCTTAAATTGGTGTGTAAGGCTAGAACACTCAACTTAAATAATATGTTCGGCTGTTTAATTAATTACCCTTAACGGTACCAATGATGTTATCCCCGGGTAATTAATGAGAATCGTGGTACGTAGAATATAAATTTTATATTAAATCCGATTAAATTAATTGAATTTATTAATAGTTTATCTAAGGGCCATGAACTGTTATTAATATTATTTTATGAAATTTAAAGCAGTGAATTTTCGTACAAAATTCCCTGTAATTTAACTTATAGAAGAACTACATACAAAAATGACGATATGGCGTTAAATTCCGAACTATAGTGTAAGCTATTAGATCGACTGTATGCAGTTTTAAAAGAAAGATACCTCACATTAGTTACCAGAAATTACACGCAAATTTTTGTCCGAAGGACATCCAGAGAGAGAGTTTTACCACAAGCTGTTGTGCCATCTGTAAAACACGAAGGTGGATTGGTGAAGGTATGGGATATTCCTCTGTGAATGGAGTGAGAAATTAGGTAGGAATTAAATATCGAGAAAAGAATGATATAAGGAGCAACAAAGTGCTTTTTCTTTTGCAAAATAATTTATTTTATATATAAAACACAAGAAAATAATAAAACATATTTCACTACACACACAAAAAATAACTAAGTTTCTGACATTTGGCATTAAAGCACACTCACATAAGTATACATACGCTTTCAAAATTAACTAAAAAAATAATTCTAATAATTATCTCCTTTGACCTGTATTACAGCAGAGAGTCGTGATGGCATAGAAAATGCTAGTTTTCTAGGAGGTTTCTCCCATTCCTCAAGCAAAGCAGCCTTAATGCTCGGTTTCAATGTTACCTTTTTGTTTTTTTAGATAATCCTATAAATGCTCTATAGTGTTTACATCAAACTACTGTGGAGGATGTTCCAGCTTTTGTACAACATTGCAGAGCAACTATTTTCGCACCAGAGCTGAGGAATGTTTGGGATCGTTATCTTGCAAGAAGATTGCTTTGTTCTTCAGACCCAGTTTATCTACGCTTGGAAAGCAACTGTCCTCTAAAATGTCAACGTAATTCCATGGATAATTCGCTGCCATACACCATGATAGGACCTCCACCGTGCTTCACAGTAGATACCACATCCTTTTAGATCGAGAGCTGCACTGGATTTCCGTTAAATTTACATTCGTGTGTAAATATTACGTGTTCCGAGAATGTCAGATCGGTAAAATGAATGTTTTCATATTTCTGGCCGTATGTCAAGCCTTTCATTAGATTTACGTCTCTAAGAAATGGTTTGTTTCTTGTTACTCTACAATTAATATTATTGCGTAGATAAAAAACCCTCTTTTCGCAAATTACCTTCGACTCGCTTCAAGTCTCTTGTACCGGCGTAGAAAAAACAACCCCGAACAAGCATAGAACTTCTTCCTTGCTTGACAATGGGCACTACAAAATCCTGCAACATTCTTTGGGCTTTCGTTCTTATTACAAAAATGCGCCTTAATTCTCCGAACACCTCAAACTTTGACTCATCAGTCCATAGCACCCTTTTCCAATCATCCACTGTCCAATTTCTATGTTTTCTGTCCACTGTAGCCTTTTTTCCCTGTTTTCCCGTCGAAGTAGCGATTTTATTTGTTGCAATGCGGCCGTGAAGATTTGCAGCTTTTAACTTCCTTTTCACTGTAGTAACGACATTTCTTTTCCGCGGTCGCGATTCATTTCGGCGGCGATGCTGTCAGTCTCCTATTTCGCTTGCTCAGCAATTTTATACGCTCATCGTTAGTGTAAATTGTTATTCTCTTACAACCTGAACGTACCCGATATTTTAAACTGCTCGTGCGTTGATGTCTCCGAATGTTATTACTAACAGTCGATTTAGTAACATGTATTTTTTCGGAAATTTGACGCACTGAATAACATTCTTGACGAAAAGCAACAAGAGCGTTTTTCTAAACTTGTCGGTTTTGCTCTCGGCATTTTAATAACTTTAATCAGGTTTACACAAAAAGATACGGTCTTAACACTAACGCACGCACAAGCAGATTTATTTAGAAACTAAAGCATTTATCAATATGCAATACACTTTCGGGTGGCCTGCACCCACCCCAAGGTGTATTGTAAATTTATTACCTCCAATATTGTCCCAAAAATAATCCTATTTCAGGATTACTGTGAGAATTACTATATTAGGTCATAAAATATAATAAGTTTTTAATCATTCTTTAATCGATACTTTTGGAAGTTTGCTTGTACAATTAATAAACAATAAACTTTATAAAGAACCTAATATATATATATACCACTTACATATAAATGCAATTATATTATCTTTCAGTAAAGTTTGCAACATTTTATTGGATGTCCGAACTAATAAGGACGGTAGTGCATTTTAAAGAAAATTATCTGCATTGCTTGTTTTTATTTTATTCTAATGACTTAATTAGCAAGAACATTGTGATTTTTCGAGATTCCAATATTACGTTTTATAACGAGAATTCTTCTTCGATCTTAATATTTCCGTAACTAAGATTACGCATTTAAAGTAATTTCCGTTGGTTTTAATTAATTAGATTAAATTTAATGTTGGGAATACCAAGGAGGTTTGAATTGTTAACAATATTACTTTTTTTATTATCCTTTATTGAACACGGTGGAATGTAAAATCGAAACTTTTGAATTTAAAGTTCCTTGATGGAGTACTGTACCTGATGAAAATAATGTATTTACTTTGAATAATTTTGTGCTTTCAAGAGTAAGTAAAGATTTATTAACACACCCTACGGGAAAAAAAAGAAACTGTTTTACTTCAAAATTTATTTTGCAAATACACTTAAATGAGTAATGCTGTATCCCATAATCACTTATTTACAAAAATGTTCGTAGTGTATACTAAACTTATATATAATGGTAAGTGCTATATTCGCATATCAGGTACAAATAAAAGGGCCCAAATTTTTTATCCTATCTAAAAATTAACTTAGGAACTAATTTACATATATAGAATAATTTTCAGTGGTGTTAAAGTCGATATTAATGCAGTTAGTGCAAGTATTGCACTTGGTAGCTGAAGTAACTTTATCCGGTATGTATACCAAAAGTGCTGCAGCAGCTTTAGATTTTAAAAGTTCCTGTGAAGTATTGACGTTAGATATACCATACATTACATTTACATAGGGCGCATTTATATTGGACTTTATTAAGGCTATAATTTCAGTATCTATTAACAAATTAACGTACGGATAAGTAGCACCAAATAAGTACACAGACATCGGTATATACCGCACAATATGAATTACGATTACATTTAAACATCAACAGTCGAAAGTAATTAGAAACACCTGCACATATTCGTTCGTATGTATGTATATTTAAATTAATATATATATATATATATATATATATATGTATATATATACCCGGGTGCGTGGGTCTATTTTTAGATGCTTATGCAATGCGTAGATGGTCACGCATTTTGCATAAGTATTTTCTCAATCACCTAACATCATAAGCAAAACAGGAAAGAAGAAGCTCGTATGACATATAAGTCGTGACAACCCAAGAATTAATATTCATCGGCGCCTTTCTGAAAGGATACGATACGTGAACTGCTTGCATGCAAAATCAGTGAGTTACGCCTTGCCACCAATACTAATTAATACATATGCACAATTTCTATTTTTACTATTCGCTTAGTAACCGTTATAACACCTGCTATAAATAAATGCGGATAGTTTTTGTGTGGTTTGTTTACAACCTTTGCAAGGTATGTCGTATATTACCTGAAAGTATAGTTTCTTCGAATAGCATTGAAATATTGTTCTCTGTTCAGTACGTTAGTTACATAATATAATATAATAAACGCGCATGTTAAACATACTATTAAACTAAATATATGCATATTAAAAAAAGAATTCAATTGAGTATTGTGCGCTAAAGTTATTGCTTTGTAAGTAGGGCCTGGAAACAAATTAAGTTAACAAATTGAAATTAAATCTAATGCTATTGCAATCTTAAAAATCCCAACAAAGAAAATGAAACAAAACTTTATTAAAAACATGTACAAAATATTTTTCAGTTATGAAGATTTTACTTCCTCCCAGTTTCGCCAGGACTAATTTAGAATGTGGTATAGCCAAATTTATCCAAGCTACCAAATTTCATAGAGCTACCGATTGGTAAAATGAAGCAAACAGTTTTACTGCCTGTAGATTGAGAGTATAACAGATTAGTTCACATTTCATAGAAAGTCCAGCTTAAACTTTAGGATTCTATTGATTTCTGTTTTGTAAAATATAATAAGCATTTCAGAGGTAACAGCAAAAGCTTGCAACATCTATGTAATTTCCTTATAGTATATTATCAAGCACGCTCCAAAAACTACACCATTTCAAAGTATTAGTTTAACCTAATAATCTAGAAATGAACTATGTTCATTCTTATATTGATGATGTACTGATACTAATGCCATTACTTCGAAAATACGAATTTGAAATAGAGGTTTTCTACATAGAAAGCTTTAGACATACTTCACTGGAAACATGCAGGTACACAATCTTACTAAGAAAGCTCTATTTGTCATTTATTGAAATAAATATAATAATACGGTAATCTGGAATAGAGAGAAATACCTTAGCAGCGTAACTACGCTAACACGACCTTCACATACTCATACTTACATGTATAAGTTAATAACATATTTATTAATACTAAAGTTTAAATATAGTCTATAGATATTCATCTTATTTTCTTGATACATTTTACAAAGTAATATATTATAAGCTATTAATACTGCTTTAATATTTCCAAACATATACAGGTGTTATGCATACAGAAGTAAAATGGAGAGTAAAATTCTTTTACGTAGTTACAGTTATAACAAGCAACTGTACTAATCAAAACAAATAAAGATGTGGCTCTTTTAAATTCTGACAGTTTATGAATCAAATTAAGAGGAAAATACAATATTATTTACGATGATTGCTAGTTAGATAGAAGTAAAGAAAACATTGTTCCTAAGTTTTAGTAAATCATAATAGTGTATCGTAGCATTCTAAATTTTGAATTCTGTTACTACATAAGAGATGAACGTTTAGACACACTTTTCTTCTAATTTCGTCAGATGCTGGTTAATTTATTATTGCAAGGTTCTTTTAGAAAATTGAGTCTATTCAGTAATAAAATTTTCCCATCAGATTTTTGCAATTTGATAATTTTTTTTTCTTTAAAATAAAAAAGTGTTACTTCATTCAATGAAGGAACTAAAAAGCCAAAAATTCAACAAGTTAATTAATCTCAATAACATGTAAAACCTGTTAACTCTTTAGATGATAGAATAAGTAGCGTGCTGTTAACTAAGTTTATACACCTGCTTGCTTTTTTAGTCAATTTTAGAATGGACTCACGATGTTTCGAGGTCAGCAGTTTATTTAAACAGAGGCTAAGTAAAGTGTAAATAAAAACTTAGTATGCGGCGTTGTGAGAATATTTTTACTTTGGGTATCTATTTGTATAAATCACTATTGACCCTTTAACTTCATCACCAATCGGCTGCAAATTACTAATAAATGACATAATTTTTGGTACATGTATTTTCTTTGAAAAATCAAACGTACACTACACGTTGGTTTCTGTAAACATAATATTTTGAACATGTTTACTTCTTCTTGTATGTTTCTAGAAAAAAAATTGATTTTTTTCGGATAGCAAAAATTAATTATGCTATTCAAAAAAAATCGGGGTACTTTTAATTGAGTATGTGCACGTTCGAACTACACTTTTTTATACCTGTTTTAGTTTTTTATAAAAATTTCAAAATTAATTTGCATAATTAGTGCCAAATAGAGTATTTAGCTTAGTACTTCCTTAATATAAAATATGCAGTATCATTAAACTTGCACAAGAGGAAATCATTCAGTTTATATAGTTTGTCAAATCGTTAATTATATTAAAATCACATTCAAAAAGACTACTAACTTTCGAATATGATCTGACATAAAAGACAACCTGCCTTCTCGATTCCCATCTGTGTATATTCCACAAAACATATTTAAAACGCTTCACATTTTCTTGATTATTATGTAATGGTTATGACAACTATTAATAATAATAGAATGTGCATGCTAATGTGTTTTACCGCATCTATACATAAGCAAAAGTTCATTTTACAATAGAATTGAAAGTATGTGCATGCATTGCTATTTGTTTATAACAAAGTATGTACATATGTAAAAGCGTAAATATAACAAAACTTGTTCTGGCTATATCTATGGTCAACCCAAAGTATTTTCGTCTATAGGTATTCAAATATTTAAGTAGCACATGGTTCTATAAACAACAAATACTTTCGGCCACCTATATGTACGAACTCTAAACTCTATATATTATTGTATTGTGTACAGGCATTAATTATCACATAGAAGGTCATCCCTTTTATTTAGCGCCTTTTTAAGCATTATACAGCGGCACCTTAAAGCGTTCAAAAGTTCGTGCATGAAAGCATCTTTAAATCTAGTTTTATCACTTACTACATCTTAAAATAGTATCACTACTCATACACTTTGTACGTTGCTCTCCTTAATTCTACATAATCCTATATAAACATTCACACACAACGAATTTACAAATTCAACATCTATAACTAATAAGAACTGCTTGTCTATTACCTAAAAATGGTGATGAATTTCATGGAAACGTATGTACGTATTATATCTTTCTGTAGCTATAAATAATTTCTTGTGATCAGTGCTTATCTCACGCAGTTCCATGTAAATATAGCAGAAACGTTGATAGGATTAACGAAATGCCGACACTGGAACCAGTCTTATTAAATCTTTTTTCGTCTTAGATATTCAAAACAATGTTACGAAATTTATAGATAGCAATCATATTAATGACGTGCATTGGAGCTTAATTTGTTTTATTTGGGTATTCTTCGTATCACATTCGATTAACTAATACAATTGGAAGCAAGTTGAATAATATTACGTTTCTACTCGAAAATAAATGTCCTTCTAATAAATACTTTTGCGGGATCAGGTGTTACATTTTCTTAATAAAAAGTTCAATTTTCTATTATATGTTCTCTACTTATTCCTGTATAGAATTTTCTACTGTTTTTTTTAATTTAAGGAGGTATTTTTGCAAAATACAAATTTACATTTTTAGTGCTGTAGATATGTACCCTTGATATGGTATATATACATTTCGGGCAGTCTGAGATATGTAGAGAGTTTCTGTATGTCAGTGATAATTCATTTTCAGATTGCTACCTCTCCTGTTCAACTTTAGGATTAATAAGAAATTCAACTTTAGGATAAATAAGGAATAATATTGAAATAAAACAAATTTTCTAAAATTGTTCTTCAGGATTGAAATGATATCACAGGCCAATAAATAATTTTTTTCTGCTGACTAAGATTTAACACTTGTTTTTAGCTAATATAGGTACGCTAATACCAAATGTGAAACCCATTTTCTCCACCACATCACGTTTTTTTCTACGTTATTTCTTGTTGGCCTAAATTGGATCTTATGAAGCAATATGTTAAAGCTCTGGATTTGCAAGGGTACTATTGGATCTGAGAGCTAGATCTATGCGATTATTATCTTTTTAGCACAGGATATCAGTTTAGATAAATCAATTTTCTATTCCCAGCTTAAAAGTATAATTGACATTTGACTAGGAGCTGGAATGAAGAGAGAAGTAATACAGTGTCTTAATTCAAAGTTCATAAGTAAGGTTCGCAAGATCGGGGACAGGCCACGAACGTATCAAGACGTAAGTAATATTTCGGTGGTCCCATTCACTGTACGAAGAAAAACATTTATTACGTATACACGTAACAAGACAAAAACTTAACAATTGCGTAAAAGATAGTCTACAAACATCATTTCAGGTTGCTGTACGTTACCGTGTTTTAATAGTAAATATAAGTGAAGAAATAATTCGTAAAATTTGTTGTATTGTTTTAAAATATCTAAGGCTCAAATTATTTTTATCGCTTTTTTAGCAGTTGAAACGAAACATTTTCATATATGTTTTAAATCAATTACGTATTCGGTAGATAGAATATTCCGTATATAATACCACTTTTCGATCCACAAACAGTTACATTGATATAAAAGTTAAATATTTTACACCTTTATATCTAACAATAACATTCAATAAAACATGAGTCTGGTGAACAATCATCGTGATTTAATGTAATTAAAATTGTAAATTTAAGTTAATTTAATAAATTGCTCAGTGAAGAGTTATGCGTAGCTGTTCCATTATAAAAAAGACACCAGTTAAAAATCGGTATACGTTACTGACTAGCTTAGAAAAGCTTATAAAATTCGCAGTTCCAAAAATTTTTCATGTCACTGCTGGTGCAGTTAAAAAGCATGTGTCCCAACACCTTTGTCCAATCCTATATATGAAATGCTAAATACAAATTTCGGTATAAGTTAGAAGATGTTGTTTGGTTTAAAAAAGTTTGAAAGTTGCTACAAATGACATATAAATAAATACGTAAATAAAGCTAGAAAGCGAAAGATAATTTTCGAACAGTCTTTATAATACCACCCATGTTATCTGCAAAGTTCTTCTCTGGAGTAAGAACGTTTTCGGTTTCATTCGTTTATCTCTTCAACATAACACGAACAGTGTTTAGCAAAACATACTGGAAATGGTCGTTATGCGACAGGCAATTTTTGTTTATCAAATTAATCAGTACAAAGAACCTGCGCGTTTTATTTCTCATGACCTCTTATACAACGAAGAGTACTAGTCGTACGTAAAGCCGGTTGTATTCTTTAAATACTGATTAATATGCAAGAGGTTCTTGACAGCGGTGTCACGCAATAGCGTTAAGTTAGGATGGAATTTTTTCGCTAGCGGCGTGTTCTCCACGTTTATCATATTAGGCGTGGTACCGAACATCGTCTCTTTCAGCCGATGAACACCTGTATTTGCCAAAGATAAATAACTCAATCTCGTCAGCGTCCTGAAACTTTGACGCGATATTGACGTTAGATCGTTATCACTCAATATTAGCCTCCTCAGTTTAGGTAAGCCGGCAAAAGTTTGATCGTATATTTCGTCTATTCTGTTATTCGATAAAATAAGGGTCTCGATTGTGTTCGACGTAAGAAACATCCGTTGTTTGTCGAAGGATATGAAGTTGTTCATCAAGGTTACCCGGTGCAATCTTAAATTGAACTTGAAAACGTCTCGAGGGATTGTTTCGATGAAATTATCGGATAAGTCGACTGATTTAACACACTTCAAGCCAGCAAAGGCGAAGACTTCGATGTTATTGATCCTGTTCTGCGAAACATCTATCGACCTCACTGACGTGTAGTAGCTTTCATAGAACACGTAGTTGGTAATATTTTCTATTTCATTGTAGGCGATATTCAGTACATGAACCGTGCTGGAACCTATTGGTATTGTAGTCAGTTTCATGCCGTTTTGCAAAAGCTCTCTACCGGTATGGCTCGGTTTTATTGATGTTTGACTGTGAACAATAAAATTTATTAATTATTTTATCAACAGCTTATACACGTACAATCAACAACAATAAATCTATCACCGTATATCACATTTAATTTCCATTCGTTTTACCAACTTAATATCTATGCTGTTATGTGAGAATAAGGTATAATGAATCATGTTTTTACATATACATATACATCCGAAATATCACTAACAGAACCATTGAAGGGATACAAGGCAAAATCCCGTATTTTTTCACAACTTTTCCTTTGCATTCTAGAGTTCTTTTTTAAGAATTTAGGTTTCTGGATTATTGCATGAATCTCTCGACGTTTGTCTACTAGCTCCTCACAGCATCTACGACGTGGTTTCAACCCGGAAAGCCTAAATTCTTTAAAAGAAAATAAATATTGCGTACAACAACACGATCTAAAATATTTTAATTTGAATAATCGTATGCTAAACATTCCTCCTATGAAGAACTAGCACGCAGTCATACGAATTTAACCTACTGCGAGTAAAAGGAGAAAGCCGATAAGTGGCGAGAAAGTGTTATTAGAAAGAATCCCGTTTCCACCCTCTGCTTAATTCAGTAAAACATTTACAAGCACAGACGCATCGCAAGTAGACAATGGAGGAACGGAAAAGGTCGCCTTGGACAGATGAATTCAAACTTGGAGCATTCGGATAAAAACCAGGAGTTTTCGCGATGAGGCTTAAACATAAAATATGATCGCGTCTGTGTTGTACCAACAGTGATGCACAAGAGTGATTCTATTCATATTTAGGGTTGTACCCTATATAGGGATATGGGAATTAAAGAAAATAGTGCGAACACATACTAGAACAATATGGAATTACATTAGAGACAATGTCTAGGTAAAAAATATTATATTTGTGTACAATAAAAATCCAAAAAACACCGCATTGCAGTCTAGACAATATCTAGGAGTGCAAGAAAGAAATGACGTGTCAAGAATGACTGCATGGCTTCCTCAATCCCTACATCGGAACCACATAGAGTTCTTATGTGATGAACATGAAAGGGGAATAATAAATAAACTACATCTATGGAACATTCTAGAGAATGGAAAAACATTGGTGACAATTGCCACGTATTATATGGGAGATATTAGCTGCCAATCATGGTTATTTTTTAATTATTAATTGAAATATTCTGATTCCCCATTGTTTATTTTTATGTTTTGTAAAGTGAACAAATATCATGATACACTTTACCTTATTTTTTGTAGTTAATTGACTTCTTCTAATAAAATACAAGTGTCCAAACTTCCGTGACTAGGAGTGTAAGTACACTGTTGCAAGAAAAAACTGTGTAAAATTCTGTTACCTGCAGTATACTATTGTACGTATTTTTAATTATGTAGAGGGATCAAATCTTAGGGTATTTAAACTGCAAAAGCTAGGGATACGTACTAAGCGTATGCTACCTATACGTGCAAGGTTTGGTGGTCCTATCATCTTTTTTATATACGAAGTGCTATTATTTATAAAAACTGTTGTTATAGACTTCCGCGGTATTTGTTTTCTTTTTAAAGAATTTAGGTTTCCGGGTAGTTGAGTCTGCCTATTGAAACATATCTTTTAAGAAATAGACTTTCACTATTATACAACGAGAGAAGCTGAAAAAATTATTATTCCTCAGCATTATCTTACCACTTATTCTGTTATACTGGCGCCAAATTGGTTATTAACTTGTGCCTATAATGTAAACATATGAATAATATTAGAAAAGTTATCCTAGCTATGAAAGTTTTTATGTACTAAATGAATGTGTTCGTAATGCAGGTTAATATTGGGAAGTACATCTTTGTGATGGAATTTGGTTATAATTTTAGTTTTTGCTTAATATTTTTCCTCAGTTATTGACTTCTATGTATCGTTTTTTAACTTGTTTTCCATGTCGGCTATATAAATTAGAAGTGCCACAGATGATATTTTGGTCAGAAAATGCCAAACTGCTTGAGTTTTGAAGTTCTGAATTGAAATTTGTTAGTTTGTGCAATTAAACAGACCATTAAATAATTGCTTATCAGGTGTAGACTACAAAACGTATACAGGATGTCTTTGAAATAAAACAAAGAAGTACGGAAAAAGGTGCAATTACATAGCACGTAAATCCAAAAAACTTTGAGTCAATTACGACGCGAACTTCAGAATTAAGAAAACCCTAGAGGATTGTAATGTGTGCCGCTTACGGATGCAGAATGTGAATAGATAATACATTCATCCAACCAAACTCGCATACATACACCCAGACTGCATACAGTCTAATAACACAGCTGTCGATGTTATAAAAACTACAAGATAACACTGTCTACCTTTCAAAAGGCATGCGAAGAGTTCAATAAGGTGTTTATGTACGAATATTTCGGCTGTGAGTAATAAAGAAATTTTTATTTTAAATATCTTCATCATCTTTTTCTCGCATCTGCGAAGGAATTTTCGCAAAATATTTTGGATTTAAGTCTAAAAAAATTTGATCTTTCCATTTTTCATACTTCTTTACTTTATTTCATAGGCATCCTGTATTAAGTCATTTTCAAGTATTAATTTTCCAGTGAGGTAATGGGCAACCCCTTAATTAAACGATTGTGATAAACAATAGAAACACACTAAACCTTTATAAAGCGTGTTCATTTTCGTCTATCTGAAAAACCCATCCGTAATAGACCTTTCTAAAAATCATTACCACTCCAAACGTATGCTTCACTAGAAATACATTATTAAATTAATGGTTCTTGTAGTAACTTTGATTTATTTTCATCTAATATTTATCTTACAAAAGCTACTTTAAATGTGGAATTACTATATAAGTAAGGGTAAAAGACATTAACTTAAATGAGGATTTAAATATATACTGCTAAACGCATTGTACGTTGAAGGACAATAGCTCAATTTAAAATTCCTTGAATTTCTATTTGCATTCAGTGGCAATTTTTGTTACGTATGGATGTATATATATATATATGTAGTATGGAAGCATTATTCTCCTTTAGTGTTTAATCAATTATCGCATAATTTTATTTAACTGACATACATATTTGTACTACTTTCGTTGTTTACATTAGTTGCAAAAATAATTTGCTATCAAGCAAATTATGTAATGCTTACAGTTCATTGCATTTTCGTGGAATAGAGACAACTGAAGGATAAGAGATAATAACGGAGTGATATTTCATCCGACGTACTTTGTGGAATTACTCTACTATTACCAGGAAAATAATATTAATATCAATAGCATTCGAGATTAACTATACCTATTCGGGGATTTCTTTTGAATTGCAAGATTAAGACCTCTATGTTGCTGACAGGAATTAACTTATCATTGTTATGCTAACGAAACTAAAACCGAGATATAATATATATATATATATATGTATGTGCAGTATGTAGGTAAGTGTTAAATACATTCGCATTTCTAAGAAGATACAGGTTTCTACTGCAATAAACAGCACTAACTTTAATTAGCAAAATATCAATGAACTAGAGAACATGAGAAAGATAAATTTAACAATAATTGTACAAATTGTAAAAAAGCAAAAATTGTATTTTGATTAGGAAAATAATTCGTGCAGTGTACTACTTACTACCGATGGTTATTTCGTACATTGTTATGTGTAGAGACCGGATTATATGCAGAGTGCATGTATTTTATTTTATTTATTTATTATATTTTACGTTTATTTGTAGATGTCTTACACTGATTAAACTTAGTTAACGCTCATTAACTTTAATCAGTGTAATACATCTACATATAGACGTAAAATATAATAAATAAATAAAATAAAATATATGCACTTTGCATATAATCCGGTCTCTAGTTATGTGCATTATAAATTTCATCATAATTTGCCGTCTCTGACTGTCTGCTACAACACAAAATAACAGAAAACTGTGATTGAAATTGTAAAACTGTATATAAAATCGTACAATAAAATAGAAAGCTCTAATCAATATTCTTTGATAACCAAGATGTCATTTTCAGTAGAACTTACAATAGGGAAAAATGCGATTCCACTGCGGATCTAATAAACAACATACCTTCTAAGGTTTATTTTATCCAGAAACACTTTTTCCTTTTGTATCTTGGGATATAAGGGGTAGCACAACCACAGCGGAAGAACAAAGTTACCCAAATTACAACCTCACCTCCACGAGTGGTGACAGATGTTACCCGGTACATCCCACTACACGAACGAGACTCTGGAGACCAAGTATTGGCTGTTTAACCATAAATTCCACAAACAGGACTAAATCCCTGTTGTTGAGGAAAGCAACGGAAAACTACTATCAACCAAGAAATTATTCCCCAAGAGAATCACATGGTCTCAGATAGCAAATATGGAGAGCAGCTACAGATCTAGAGAACTTTGATGAGGTGATCGCCAACCTTCAATAA
Source organism: Trypoxylus dichotomus (assembly GCA_023509865.1). Classification (NCBI taxonomy): domain Eukaryota; kingdom Metazoa; phylum Arthropoda; class Insecta; order Coleoptera; family Scarabaeidae; genus Trypoxylus; species Trypoxylus dichotomus. The sequence goes on along the minus strand of CM042074.1, from coordinate 35,421,662 downwards.
CGGAGAAAAAGCTTGTAACCTGGTGAACAGAAAATGCTTTCACACGTTGTCTCATTCGCATTATTGTGGTTAGCGTTTCAAATTTAATACATTGTTAACTCATTTAGTTTTACATTTGCGACGCTAGCAAATGGCAAGTATTTTGTTTAGTACATATGTATCGGAAATATAGCAAAAGATATAACAGAGGGGAGGCATAGTGTAAAAAGTAAAAGTTTGGCAACATTCCAAAGCTTTATTGATTTATTTGATAAATAACCAGAGTAAAGTGAAAGCGTATTTTCGTTACAACTAGAAATATAATACGTTATTAAAGAAGTGGTGCAGTTATTGTGCAAGTTTGTACAAGAAATGTGTTTTACTACATATCGTTAGCAAAACAAATTTTGTCGAGGAAAGGACGAATCAATCGAATTTTTTAAAAAGAACTTTCACGTGCGAGGGTTTCGGTTTTCTTTGTATGCAATTATTTCTCTTGATTTATTTATTATGCAATTATCTCATGCATTAAAATATAGGTTTTCAATAATCTGTAAAACTTAGACTTTTTGCAGGTTACTACCATGTAACTAATATATTAAAGTAAAAATCAAAACTTGGATCACTCGCAGACGAAGCCTTTCTATTTTGAAAAATTGGACTGATCTGACCTTTCTTTCGGGAAATAATTTATTGTAAGTGCCTGAGAGCACGTTTATAAGTACTTACACACATCTTTTAAAAATTTTCAACTAAACTACAATACAAAAATTTGCACAATATCAATTTAATTATGACAACTGACAATGTGTACATGTTTCTCTTTAAACATGGCTGCCCATGATAAATTCTATTCATACAAAGGATGCCTTTTAAGTTTTGCATACTGGGACATGTAGAGCGCCACAAATCAAATTTTAGTACTAAAAATTAACCTCCATCTTTAGTTAACCTAAATCCAAAGTTTCAGTGCGATACTTGTAGTGTTGCCTTCTGCTTTCGGAAATGAAGCACCTGATCAGTCAACAATTTCTTATTGATATGGCGAATTCAAACGTGGACAGTTTAGTCTAAGCGATCCAAGAGCAGGTGCACCAAAAATGACAGTCACTCAGGAAGATCGACACCTGACATATCGCGAAATTGAGGCGTCATTGGAGATTCCAAAGATCTAATTCAAAACATTTTGCATAAAAAATTGTGTATAAAAATTAGTTTCCCGTTGGATACCGCATCTGCTGACTGCAAAACAGAAAGCAACTAGGGTGAATTGGTGCCAAAAAGCTCTAAACCGCTTCAAAGCTGGAAACTCTAAAAACGTGTACAGTATCGTGGATTTACTCGTATGAGCCAGAAAATAAACGCCAGTTGTCTGTTTGGATGTTCCAAGGAGAAGGAAAGCCGGCAAATGTCATCCGTTTTCAAAGTGTCCCCAAAAGGATGGTCGCGGCATTTGTCTCAAAAGCAAGTCATGTAGCAACAACTGCTGTATGTAAGATCAAAGAACTGGTACTGCTAATTGGTATACAGCCATTTGTTCGCCGCAAGTTTTTAGTGAGCTTCCAACCCTGAACAACGAATCATCCTCCACCAAAGCAATGTGTGCCGTAACTCATCACTGAGCTTTGATAAACCAACCCTGAACGATGAATTGTCGTCTACCAAGGCAATGCAAGTTCGTACACAGCACGTAAGAGTTTTTAACGCCACCAAATATCGAATTGTTAAACCATCCTCCGCACAATTCGGACCTAAGTCCCAACGATTTTCTGTAGTGACGCATTTAAATGCTTGTAAGTCTTACGTACAAGTTTTAAGTGGTTATGTGTGTAAACAGTTAAATTTGTCTTCTTTTAAAATATGTAAAACTATATTGAGGTTTCTACTAAGAAAAAGTATTTATTTTAAAACAATTCAACAACTCAATGCTAAACTGTTTTTTTTTTCTGATTTCATCGTCGTTAACACCAGAAAATTCTATTGCCTTGTCAGTTGAATCAACATTGTAGATTTATTAACAACCACTTCAGTTTGAATACAGTGTATTGTTTTTTTCGTTTCTATACATAAAACAATCACTTTGATGAGATAAAAGAAATAGAAAATGCATAGGAGAAAGAGGGGCTTAAAGCCCAAGTCACTAACTATCGAAGCGAAAATATTACCAGCTCCCCCAGTTAAAAATTGATGTAATTTTACAAGATAGAAGCCATTCTGAGTTTTTAATTCAATCTTTCTCAAAGTTGTCTGGAGAGTGCGCCTTAGTACTTCAATCTACAGCAAAACTGAAATTTGCAGAACGTGCCTTCTCTTTTCAAATTAAAGATCTACCAAATAATTTTATTGCCCACAGAAGTATACATCTGTGAAGTATGGGCATTTTAAGAAAAAAAATGGTAAAGAGGTAGGGGAAAGGTACTATATGTAGGGGAATATATAGTTGCTAGAAGATTAGGAACGAAGATTAAAAAGAGAATTGAAAATGTTAAACACAGCCAATAACATGTCCCGATCGTATGGAGAGGACGGACACAGATAGAGTATTTTGCTATTCGATAATGGAATAAGGAGCAATGTAATAAAAATATAGTTGATATGCGAACATATTGGGTGCAGAATTTGGGTTAAGTTCCTATGGAGTACTTAAGTAAATAGTTTGAGTAACAAGTTTCTAAGGTATTTCTTTGCTTCCACCTTTACTACAAGGATCACTTTTTCTTTAATAATTAACCGAAGTGAGCACGTTCGCAATTTTATTTTCAATTCTCATTACACTCTACTGTAATGTCTCTTTTGATATTAATTCTTTGTATTAACGAAAAAATTAAATTGATACTCAAGAAGCTGGTATGATTATCCAAATATACCTAAAGACTAAGATAATATGGCCCTTAGTTTATTCTATTTCGATTGATGAATTGGTCACCAATTTTACTCTACAGGCGATTTATACTTAATAAATAACATTAAATATTATTTCAGTAGTAAAACTGGTTGTGCCTTACATTCATTTCTTTCTTTTAGTTTCTACTTCTTTTTAATAAGTTTAACGTGCGTAAAACTTCACAATTACAAAGAGTAACACTACCAATAATGTCTTAAAACCGATCATTTTTATTAGTTTCATCAACACAAAAGGTAATTTTCTTAACGTCTGTGGAAATACTAGACTGTTTATGTATTATAATATTATTAACTATCTCGATAGACTCTGTCGCGAATAAATAACTAATTTATGTTATGTGGAGTTTACTGAAATATTTGTGCATTGTAGACAGTCTTTACAATTATTACAATAAACACGCAAAAATGAGATGTTTACGTATATATTTATCTACCATATATTGGACATTTATTCAAGCATTACCGTCTTCTTATCACCACGGTGCGAAAACATGTAGGAACATGTTGGTTATACTACTTAAAATATTGTGTGTATATGTTGATAATTAGATTTATTTATTAATTCCAATGATTTTTGTATGTATATATATACCTGAGACGCAGCGAATATATGAGATAGTGAACTTCTTTGTGACAAGTTAGAACGCGTTTAAAGCTAGGCCGGTTCACTTAACTATGTATATCGTACTTACTATGTTTCTTACACTAAGCAAACTTTACTTGGATTGAATAAACGGCAGGTCATACATATATACATATACCCTCTTACTCATAATGGTTGTCGGGTTGATTCATATATACACAATAAAATATATACGATATACATTTTTGAAAAATTAAACAAATATATTTTTTGATCAAGTAGTTGTCTATACACTAGTAATAAAAACATCGTAACACACGTAATCTTGTTGTGGGATGTTATAGATGAATGTATATTGGCTATTTATTTTAAAGTTTTATGAAGATTTTTTTAATAATAAGTAATTAGACACAGTCGATAATTTTGTAATATTCCAATTACTCTTAAGAGTGATTAAGATCTTTTACGAAAATTGTGCCAAATCGACTTTCCACATTACTTCTTGTTTCTTTTTTTTTAATTTAAGATTACAATGTTAGTCACTGTTTTATGTTTTGATGGAAAATTACTAATTGTAATTTAGTATTGCTGTTAATCTGTGATTGATTTATGCAATTACCATTACTTCGTGGTTAACACGATATACATATGGTAATAGAACCATTGTTACGTACGTGTCAAAAACTTCAAGGTGAATTTCACGTACATCTTTCGTAATATTTCCTTTACATAGGCCAGTTACCTTAAATGTGAAAATGGGTTTATTTATTACGTGTTATAGTATACTTAATGGTTAATAGTGAAAGTCAAATAAAAAGTCACAAATAAATAACTTTAACTTTTGGGTATCTTCGTGTAATGTTATTCACATTTAATTCCATAAATGATGTTTTAGTATATGTTTTATTAATTTAACTAATAATTTTTATCAGATGCGCACATGTTTATACTTTACTACTGAAAAGCACGTACACAATTAAATTTCTTGTTAATCGTTTCCGAAGAATAACCACGAAAAATACATACGCTGCTTATCTAATACATGCAGTTGTGGTTTAAGATGGAAGTATATTACGGCCAGATTTTTCAGTTGTGTTATCGCATCCTCTCGTGACAATTTGCTAGAAAAAATGGGGGCAACGTAACACAAACAAACATGAACATGGCATACAAATATAGCTTTTCCTTTATAAAAACCATATCCTCTTATAATTTTGAAGCAAAAACTGTGCTGCATGCATAATAATCTCGATCACCTTGGTATTGTATTTTATCAAACAAAGAGTAATATTGCATAAATGCATAGGGATTCATACATTTTCTAAATTTTTCTAAATCTCATTAACAAAATAGATGATACTTAGTATAAAAGAAACTGTTCTTATTTTTAAATTGCCCTGCTTGTATTCTTTCTGTATACTTCTGGTAAATAAAGTTTGAAGGGACGGCGTAGTAAACAACATATTTCGCTTAACGATTATTTGTGTATAAGAAATATACCGATATTACAAAATTGAAAAGCAAATCTTATTGGACTTGATTTTCTTGTACCAATTAGATCCTACTTTCCCAGTTTTAAATTAAATTAAAAGTAGTGGTATGTAAACAATACTAAATTTAGACATGCAAGTCGTATTAGGACAGTGCGTCGTAATGAAATATCTTTATCTGCATATCCACATATAACACAATAAATTATTTTACGGGATAGCAAAAAAATTACTACTTATTAGTAAGCAGCGATATTGTTAAAATTGATTATCAATTCACTGATATTGAGGGTGAGCTGTCGTGCGGTGTTGATAGTAAGGTATCTTGAAAGAGAATCTACATCAAACGAATTTGTAGTTTAACTTCTTGATCTTCGCATGAATAAACAAGGATTATCCTAAAGTGAATAAATGCAAATTTTATACTCACTAGCTATCGAGAAGAAACATACAAGCACAGATGCACCGTATCACTGATAGGGTATCCATTTTTGAATTTCACACACTGAGTCCCGTGTATGGTGGACATCTATGCAAAGAAGACTTGATTAACTTATCACTTGCTGTACGTCATCACAACATTATTAATTAAGAGTAGCGCTAAATTTGAATACAATACCTCACTATTTGGTCAATTTTTTTCGGCATTCAACGTTTATTTAATTAGATACGCGTCGCTAAACAGCGTTAATAAGTAATCAGCTATTATAAAGTTCTGGTAACCTCTAAATTACGTAATCCGAAATTTTTACCTACGAAATTATAATACAACGAATCTCTGACTCCGTTCACGATAATTGGGCACAATACATTCATATATTAGAATAATTTTAATCATGCTGTTGGTCCAGGCACTTGGTTTTAGATAGTCACTATCCTTTGGCTTTATACGTTTGAACTTTGCGACACGGCGAGCTAAATTTGTTGACGAAATGAGAAATAAGACCATCGACCACGAAGCGTAGTTATAAATTAAGCAGCAATGTGTGATAAATGTGATCAATATCTTAATATGTACTACAACGTTGCTCACGTATTTTAATATTATTTACTATTAGATATCGTATTCTTTTCTACTATTAAAAACAAGTACGTCTAAGAAATTCGAATTTTTTATAAATATTTGTTGAATATACAGTAATGTGCATAAATAATTAATCACTATGCATTTTTAAAAGATCACCTTTATTTTAATATTAACTGCGAAGATGATATGCAGCTACTTGATGTGTTTATTTTTTTAGTCGCACGAAAAAAAAGCAAATTTAATAGTATATAGTTATTTATATATAACTATAAAGTTACTTAATGTTTTGTATATCCACTCGCTGCTCAGACTATAGTGTTCTCTTGTAGGCATAACGTTAATTAAATTATATGCTAATTTTAATTATTTTGTAATTTAATTAATGTTAATTCATTATATTTAATCTCCAATAAATCACTGACAAGGGTGGACCTCTATGCTGTACTTCTGACCCCTTTACACTAATGCACTTGGTCCACCGGTACTCTAACATCTAGCCACAGCCCCCTAGAAGAATTTTTGTCTGACCTCTGCAAACCATCTCTCTAGAGTTTGAATCACAAATTTTGCTCCACGTAAAACTTCTTTGAATTTGGGGAGCAGCCTGTAATCACTAGGAACCAGATCCCGCGAATATGGCGGCTGCTCTACTAATTCAAAGTCTGCTTGGTGTATAGCAGTCATAGCAATACCAGATGCATGGCTGGGAGCATTATTCTGATGAAACAGCACACCGTGTCTTCACTTTTCTCGACGTTTCTCCTTAATAGCGTCTCGCAATTTAGAAATCACTTGTGCGCATTAGGCCCTTGTAATGCTCTGTCTCTTTTGCAGGTAGTCGGGCAGGATGATTCCTTAAGCATCCCAGAACACAGATAGCAGAACCTTTCCAGCAGACGCCACGACCTTAAATTTGCGTGGCGGAGGAGAACCGTGATTTTCCACTTCCTACTTTGCACTTTGGTTTCGGGATTATTCCCAAAACACGGTTACTAATCAACATCCGATTTCTTTTTTGATCATTGTTTAACATTTGGGGCACCCATCTTGCACTTATCTTTTTCATATTTAATTCTTTAGTCAGTATGTTGTACACCACATGATATGATAAATCAGTATCTTCTACAATGTCCTTGATGCGTACTCGTCGGTTTTGCAGTATGATATCGTGTGTACCTTTTTAATGTCTTTTCTATTGTTACTTTATGGGAGGACTACTGGCACGTTGGTTTTCGCAGGATGTTCTTCCGCATTTAAAATTTCGACATCAGCGTTTGACTATATCGTAAGAAACTGCAGACTCACCAATAGTTGCCATAATGTCTTTATAAATTTAAGTTCGCGTCATGCCCTTTTTCTTGAGGTATTTTATTATAGTTGTTTGTTCTACAGCAAGTATGGGCAACCTTTGACATGTTGTGAGCCAAACTTGAGTGTGCAAATACATTCGCAAGCCGTGAAAAACCCCATATCACTCGATCTTTCTCATTTGTAGTGAGTATGAGTAAGCAGTGTAATATTTTTTTAATTGGGTTTTTCAAAATATCTCGCGGGCCGGATCAAATCCTTCAGCGGATCGGTCGTTGCCCACATATGTTCTACAGGATCCATCTTTAATCAGTCACGACACACAATTCAAGAATTACCCACAGCACAACATAACTTTGAGATACAAACTTGATATTATGTAGATATGATTTACAAATGCCAGTTAACTAAATGTCAAAAACATTAATCATTTTGAAGTAGGTGAGGGGTGGGCCATGAGGATTCGCCCTCGTACATCTATTTGGAGATCTTCTGGAGTTCGCTCTATCCAAGAAGTACTATACTCTTTCGATCACATTTAAATCCAAGCTTTGAGCTACCTTTATTCTTCAAGTTCCTCAAGGCACCTGTTACTTATCCCGCTAAAAACAGAAGGCCTCGCCAATAAAATTCTGCATATTATTTTAATCTGGAAGTATCGCCTTGCAGTCAAATGCTTCCGTTTCTAACGTCTTGTATATACTAATTTTCGAAAACCCACCTTTTGGGAAATTTGTCTTTGACTTTTGCCTTGTTCATGTATTAGTGGGCTTGATGTCTATTTTCTATAGATATTTTCAGCATTTCATTGCAGTCTTTTATATATTATAAATCGGCATTAACTTTTGTATAACACTTTTCGTATTCCACAAAACACCAAAATTATTAACAAAATAACAATAATAATCGTAATATACCGAACGATCTAAGCTCTAACTTTATAGACATAACAACAATGTACCAGAATAATTCCTTAGTAAATTGAGAAGACACAACTGTATACGTATCAACAAGTACGAAGCATTTACCGTCAAGGGCCGTAGCATTACAAAATGCAAATTATTCTTACATTTTACAGAATTCCAGTCCGATACTATTCACTGTAAGATTGGTAAACTGCACAGATGTTATACAATAAAAGATACACATGATAACATTGTCCTAGAGAGTAGCGTATTACATTAAAGAAATAGCACACAAGTGCTTCCTTATTTAGGCACAGCACTGTATATCGGCTACATATTTCAAGCATTACCATGTTTTATCACCACCGTGTGAAAACATGTGGGAACACACTGGTTTTGTTAATTAAAATATACTGTATACACGTTGATAATTAAATTTATTTATCAATTGATAAATATTTGTTTGTATATATGTATATGTGCACATATGTATGTACATGCCAACAACGCATCAGATCTGAGACAACCAACTTGCTCCTTTGTAGCAGGTTAAAACTCGTTTAAAGTTATGACATATCTATAATATATACCGGGTGATTAATTTAACCTGGAATTTATATCTCGAAAAATATATCTTGTACAAAACAAATCGCCGAATGGAAATTTTAATATCTCCGAGGTGGGCATCCATTAGTACAAAATCACGTCTACTCCCACAGCCCCTGCGGGCGGGGCAGCAAATTGAAAATCTTAAATAGGAACCCCTATTTGTATGGCTTTACAATGGGAATTTTATAGTACTTAATAAAGATTAACAGCGAACAATTAACTTTGTTACTCACTGTGAAAATAGACGTGTTAACCTTACAAAAAGAAATTGAAATAGTCCTTATTTATGGAGAATCCAGCAAGAATCTTGACAATGCTGTCAGCCTTTACTCTAAGCGTTTTCCGGAGAGGCCGTGATCACACACTTCGTCTTTTCGTACTGTCAAACAGTATACTGCCGAAGGAAGTATTCAACATAAAAAAAGGATCCGTCGAAAAATAGCAACTGGAGAAGGTAATACAATTGCTGTATTAGTCGCAGTAGCTTATAATTCCACGTTAGTACACGAGAAATAGCTCGCGATTCCAGATTGTTCCAAAACAGTGTCTTGAGAATTTTAAAGAACCATAAATATCATCCTTACCACGTCTAACATGTTGTCAGTGGCAACAGGATCAAATACAAATGAATCGTAATTTTTTTAATTAAGTATTGTTTTCTGACAAAGCAACTTTTACAAACTCTGGAGCTGTTAATCGACATAACATACATTTTTGGAGTGTTGAAAACCCACACTGGCTAAGCCAGATTGAGCGTCAGCATTCATGGTCGATTAACGTGTGGTGGGATATTTGGCGACAATCTCATCGGTCCCCACATTATTGAAGGCAATTTAAACGGTGAAATGCACCAAGACTTTCTGAACAATGAATTGCCACAGTTACTCAAGGACGTAAGTTTAGAAGTGTAATAGAACATGTAGCTTCAGCATGATGGTTGTCCGGTGCATTATTCGATAGTAGCACGTGATGTACGGGATCCTGATTTCCACGGTCGCTGGATCAGTAAAGCTGGTTTGATAAATGGGTTTGCCAGATCACCAGATCTGACTTTGCCAGATCTTTTTGTGGACATACCTGAAAGACAAAGTATACCAAAAAGCACCAACAACTTTATTTCTCTAGATATTATAAATTCCAGGTTAAACGAATCATGCAGTGTGTATATACGTTGCACTTCACACCTTTCTTGGATCAAGAAAACCGCAGGCTCATCCACACACAATAAAACACTTACATTATAATTTTTTGGAAAATCGAATACATATTTTTGGTCCAAGTAATCAAAATATCGTTTTGCTGTTTTATATGGCGATGAAGATCTGTCTTTCATAATTACATTTAATAACATAAAATATTTAAGGATGTATCCATTTTGGAAGGTTTAGCTTATTTGAAAATTTTGATAGACGCATTTAATCATCAATATCTTTTACTCTGCATTAACTATGTAAACCAGTTTTAATAATTATATTAGTTACATAATTAACACATTGTTGCATAAAATTGGAAGCGTAAACTTTGAAATCCGATTTCTCAACAAATATAAATCGCACTCAATTATATCATTTGATGTGGAGAAGGTTCCAACACCTTTACTTTTTCAAAACTATTAACCAGCTATAACTGACGAACGACATATTAAATATAAACTTATACTTTAGCCCGAATTAGTTCAAGTGGAACAGGAGAAATGATCCTCTTTACCAGGTCATCAAGATTTTTACACTCACATGTTCTAACTCTTCGAAGATAAAATGTTTTAGCATACTGATGGTCACTTACACAACTGCACAAATAACGGGCCAACTCCAAATCAAAGCTAGATATTGATGATTGGTATAATTTAATGTTTCCAAATATATATTACTTAGTTTCCAAATTAATCTAAGGAAGTAGTTGTAGAACATATAAGATTGTTCAAGTTTCATATCTCTTCAATGAAAGCAACCAATTTTTGAATCACTGTATCGAATTCAAAGAAAATACTGTAAAACTGCTAAAATCGAACTAATTCTTATTTACTTGTATGTATTATTGCATTACAAATAAGTAATCTAGAAAATTATAACATTCGCACATCTAGTTCATTTATAAAAGAGCTATTGGAATAAAATATTATACAAATTTATTTCTATTTATAGTTGAGTAGTATCAATGTGTACAAACTTCTTTATAACCCCAAATTGCGTTTATACTTTTTTTATTTTTCTTCTTAGATGTTTTTCTTTGATATTGTCGATCTTTTTGCAATAATAGATTTATTTAAAGTTGATATTCCTTATCGACGAAAAATGCCGAATACCAAATTTTGTTTACGATGTCCAGTTTGTTTTCAAAATAGTGACAAGGTTACTACTCCAGTATCGTTCACGTTTCTTCCCCATGTTTTATACCTTAACGTTGGTTATTCTATTTTCAAGTCGCTGTAATAGCCTCAAATGTTATTTCCAATACATGTAAATTGTATATACTGTTACGTGTAAATTTGGCAATGTAATAAAATTATTTTTTCACATGTTCCTAGAGTGTTTCATTATTACCCCCATACTATTCTTGTTTGATGTTTTTCTAAAAATACTGTATATTAATAAACTCTAGTTTTTGAATTTAGCGCGCGTTTGATTGTTAATATGTCGGTAAAGTAGGGCACAAAAGTAAGAAAGGGAGTCTCAAAACTAAAGTAACTAAGAATAAACGTATCCATAGTAGTAAACAAATAAAGAATAGTAATATATAAAAAGAGGTATCGTTTTTATTTCAACAAATACTTCAAATTGTTCATTATGCCTAATATATGGCAAATATGTATTAGATGGGCATTTCTTTTTAAAGGTTTATATAATCGTTCAAATACAGTATAATAGCATACGTATATGTTACTAAGTGTAATAGCAGTAGTAATGCCTAGAATTACTTTATGACTTTAGCTCAAAATTTTTAAAAACGACTCTCACACTGTTTTTGATACTTGCTTTTCCTAGTTTACAGTCGATTGCTTGGAACGTAAAAGGGACTTTATTTTTTTCAATAAAAAAATATTTAAATAAAACCAGGTATATGTGACGCCAGGTCACTCCTTGTGCATTGTTTCCATTTTGCAGATCACATATACTATATAATTCAAGAAATGTATCCACTGTATTATCGGAGATATTAAACAGTAAAATCGTGTAGGTCTTAAATGGGTACCTAGTGCCCTAAATGGGACCTGTGAACTACTAAAAGACTAAGTGTTATCATATAAAGGTAGTCTGTCGGTCTAGAGAGATTAATTTAAATTTCAATTTTCGTGAGTTTGTGCTTCCTGGTTAGTTATTTAAATTTCGACAGCCCGATTAATTTTTAAGTGTACTAGATGGTCAACTATAAAAATATTCCGTGTTCAAAATATGGAATTAGGTTGATGCATTAGACAAAATTATATTAACCATTGTTCTGAACGAAGTGTCTCTCAACAGAAATGTGTCACGTAAAGCGATGTTTTTTATTTTACTGAAATAGTTTTACAGGGAGCATTCTACAACGGGTTCACCGGAAAGGCAAGAAATTTCATTTTTATCGAGAAACCAGTCGCCTCAAATACGTTAAAGGCGAGGGCTTGTACGAGACCGAATTGTATACATTTCCTTAAAAAAACCTTGAAGCTCATTTGTACAAGACACTGGTGCGAGGAGCAGCACATACAGTACAGAGCGATATTCTTATGGGTTATATCAGCAGCAGTTAGATGCAGATGGCCCAGCAATGACTCCATTCATTGAACACTTGCGGGCCGCAGCTGCGGGCCTAATGTCGCTAGGCCGTGGGACTGTTTAACCCCAAGTGCACCCCTTACAGATTGTGTGCCTTGTTATGCAATATTCTTATTTTTTCATTGATGAATGTTTTATACATACGCATAATGTACCAACAAACACATTGACGATACGTGTAGTATAGTAGTAAGTTCACATATGCATATGTTTACACGTCCCTTATAACATTTTTTTCAGATGTTCGATAATCTTACGCGCAATGAATATCACGCGCACAAGAGTATATTATTGCCGCGCCGCATTTTGACGGGAAAATTCCTTATGCCGAATTTTTGCGGAATGTTTCTTGGACGACGGTTGCACGATGAGTTTCATTAACAACAGCTGGTGTAAAAATGAAAACATATATTTTGATGGTAACTTAGGAAGCAATAAAGCGTTGCTGAAAGCACAAGCTTTGACAAATATACAGTCAAATAAAAGATATCTCAAGATATTAAATTTGAGAATTTATTATGACAAATTTTAGTCAGTAAAGATTGTTGAATAACTTCATTTGCATAGCGTCTTGAAACTTTTATCGGGATTTATATTCGCTAAATCACAAGATAAAACATCCACATACCTATTTTAATGGAAACTACGAAATTACAACTTCTCAAATCTAAATAATAACCAAAAATAAAGCAATTTTGTAACTATATACAATGCATGTCCCATTTCAGAGATTTTTTGTATTTAAAATAAAATTGGCACAAATTGTAAAACAAAAATTTAGTTTTTATAACCAGTAAATCAACATAATTAACATCCGTTTCCAAAACAATATTAGAAGCAGGTGCTACCTACTTAATGGCAATAAGTTCAAAACAGAAAAAAATAAACACCTAGAACAAATATTTTACTGAATTCTTCTGGTCTTTTACTATAAACACGAATAAAATATATATTTTTGTATATTATACAAAATTATAAAGTATTTTAAATTATATGAGTGTCTGTCGAGAAAATTATAGATGCTTCACGTGTCAAGTGTATGTAATTTTCAAATACTAATACTTATGAATTAAAATAAATGGAAGATCTACTGCATATCGTTCATACCATTCAAGAGCAAATGTAAGAAATATTATTACTATCAAAATTTAGAAGAAAGTAGATACAGGATGTCCCAGAAGTTGATAGGATATTCTTATCTCGAAAATGGAAGACATTCTTTCTTTTCAAAGTTACATCCTTCCGCAAGCTACCATAATTTAAAAATCTTCACTCAACAAAAAGAACACAACGATTGTAAGGACTGCGTGGTTGTATAACTCATACGTATCGCAATAAAGTCCCTACCACACAAATTGATAATATTAATAGTAATAATAGTAATAAGTCATGCCTTCGCATCTCCCAATAGGTTTGCCAAATTAATAATTTATTTAGAACGCAGCATTTCAAGAGCACAGTGACTCTCATTGTCATTCAGTCGGTAACTTGGTTGATAATGTTAGTACATGAGGTCTTGAAACGCTGCGTTCCGAATAAGTTATTAATTTGTATGATGTGGAGTTTACTGCAATATCTGTGAGAAGTGTTCCAAAATAAATAGGATACTGAAGGAAATTCTAGTGTTTACACATATATAATTGCTAAATTGAAGATTCCGGTAGTGAGCTTCAGATGTGTCGTGACTAATCTAACAACTTGATGGAAACAAAACTAAGATAGTGCTACAATGAGTTTGGCGGTATTTGTAAAAATAAGAAAATAATGATTACAATTTCTTTTGTAAATCCTCCTCACCTTTAATTAAAGAGCAAAACTTTTGTGTTAAAAGGGCGTATCAACTGGCATAATTAGCATTTTCATTTGTTTTATTAAGTAAACATCACGTCTTCTAATATTTTCGATGTAACAATTCAACAGTTAAAGATATCGCTTTAGAATCGAGTATACTATTAGAATGAAAGGAGGAAAATGTCATAGGCGGATGTAACACTGTATTACTGAAAGGCATAAACGCGGTGCGCCATTGGCTCAACTTAAAAACAAAAGATGATTAGAAATCTCTCTTCAACGATTTGAAAAGGTGAAAACACTTTTATTAGACATTGGATACGTCTTTATGTAGGGTTTAAAAAGATAATCATTTTTATATGGAAATTGAAGATATCTTAATTTTCAATGCAAGTACGTAAGATACTCAATATTTTTTCTTTACTATGTAAGAAAAAACGAATGACTTGCATTTCGATGCAGTAAATAATTGTTTTAATGGAAAACAGCAAGCTGCACTTTCTCCATGTACAGCCTTTTTCCCGTTTTAAAATTACATTTCAAAGCTGTCACGGGAATATACATACGTATTTGTCTTGAAAATATAGGTTTACATAAAACACAGTTAAATTTTTCTTATTTCCGTTAAAAAGCCAGCGCTAATTATGTTCTTGGCAGCTTTGTAAGTTGCATTATTTGTTTCATTTTATTACAATGTCTTTGATGCATTTAAAATTTTATATTGCGTCTTTCACTCCATCATCGCTTACTAAGTGACTGTCGCCCAAAATATCTTTTAGTTTGGGAAACACGTGACAACTATTGGACTATACGGCGAATGTTGAAAAACTTCTTACCAAAACTACTGAAGTAAACGCATTAATAGATATCTAAAAAAAGACGTCCTTTACTTTCTGGGTGGCCCTCGTATATTAAAACAAAGGAAATGTGATATGCTATCAAAATAAAAAACTGTGTCTACACACTGTGTTATATGGTAGTGAATCTTCCTTTTAAAAACCTACTATCTCAAAAAATCTTGTGATTTCAAATGCTAAACTTTTGACATCAGTTCAAATATAAAGTTTCGTATGCGCTAATTGACGGGCGCTAATAATATAACTATATACGTGGAAACTGGATTTAAACCTGTTTCCATAGATCCACCAACTGCACAAATATGTCAACTTCTTCTTTTCCACTAATTTTATTATGAGAGAAAGTAACTTTCAAGCGGCAATAAATGTAACACTCGAAATTATAATTTTTACTATGAATTAAATAAATTATTAGAAAGAGAAAAGCAAAAATCGTGGTGTTAGACGAAAAATTGGAAAGCTGAATCAATTCAAGGAATCAATAAAGATGACGAAATGAGATGCTAGATGATGATAATCATCGAAGAATGACTTTGAAAACCTTAAGCTAAGAATGCTTATACTTTTAACATTATAATCTCGCTATCCTCAAGAACACTAGTAAATATGCATAAATCATGTATTAGTTGCCAGATGGTACAATTGCAGTCGACTTTTTTGGAGCATAGATCGCGAAATCCTAATATCTGACACTCATCGACTGGCATATCGTACATATGTCAACTTATGTACACTGCATATGATTATCTCTTTCAGGATTTTGTTGGAACATTCTTGTTACCCGGAGTAAAGTGGAAACCCACTGAATAGTACGCAGGTTATTCTGTAGCAACCTCCTGCTTATTTTTGATCATATCAAACTTACCAAATCAGCTTTTTTGATAGTACAAACATCAAGCTCTTTTGTGCATTTACAAGTAATAGCTTTATTAGGGATACAAAGTAATTAGTAGTAGGATTTACAAGAAAAAAAGGAACTTAACTAAATTTCACCCAATATGGAAAAATGATACCAGCGTATTTACTATTATTTCGTGTGTGGTCGTTGCTCACATTTAACGCAACCAATTCTGTCTTAAACACAAGGAAGTGGTACACTAATCTAAAACAATATAATATTTTATCGCCTGCTATAAATTGCCAGGCCACTAGACTATTCCAGGCGAATGTAAACAGAGTGATATCTGTACTGTGTAGACAATTGTGCAGACATGCTGGTATTCTTTTTAATCACGCTGAAACAATGGATATTGTTATGTGACATTTGAACTGGCAATTTCCGCGATACGACTGGTTGGCCACAACATCAATTGTATTCAAGACACATATGTATGTGTGTATGTGTTCAGAGGGACGCGAAACGCTGGCCGTTCACCACACTAAATTTCAAATTGAAATCTAATAGGTCACACAATCTAACCCAGAACTCCTTTACCGCTTGACAACAACTACAATATTATGTCACAGAATTCATATACATACACAAAGGTCGTTAAATTTAATTTGAAAGTTTTGCTGAACGCATGCTCTCTGTTAAGTATTCTGTTAATTATAGAATTATGAAGGAATATATTTACTAGAATTAGGATATTCGATAAGCTTATTTTTGTAAACATGGGAAAAGTATGAACTTGAGCTATTGCTAGAATCTATTAAAATAAGTATTAGAACGCATAAATTTGAGAAAGTTTCTATAGGCAGGTGTAAGACGGTCGAAAGACAGTAGTCATGTAGCGGTAGGAAAGTTCTCGCAACACTCTGTCACCGCAAAGGTATTTTGTTCGATGAGATGACTTCAGTAAATTTACAGGTTTAGATATGTATATATGGGCCTTAGTTACGTTGATAAGGAACAATATTTGATATTGCATTGTAGGTAATTGTGCGTGCAAAATAATAACAGTTTGCCTTTCGTGAACCTGTATATGTTGTTCCAATGTCGTGTTATGTATATTTAAGTAAAGAGGGGACGATTCCATAAGTTTTAAACAAAATATAATACTGACTACGTACTGACAAGCGAATCACCATTAAGAAATTATCTGCCATTTCTGAACGAAAAACTAAAAGCAATATTCAAGTTGCTTTGAAAAATTAGAAACTGTGGCTAAGATATGATGACTATATATTAGTCTCGACAAAGTGGGCAAGTTACAGTGCAGTGCGGAGAACAATGTGGAGGGGCCGAGCGGTCGTATCAAGGCGAATGTTCAGAAATCAATAACACTTCCAAATTTTCGTATTATACTTTGATTTTTTTCGCTTTCCGCCGTAGATAGGCGTGAGTGAACATCATCCACAATTTGAACAAAATCCACGTACGACATCGAATCACTTTCTAATTTTTCAATTCCCTTCGCTAGTCCATAGTAATTCTTGCGAATATTTTCTAAATGACATTTTACCTGACTATCTTGAAACATTTTCTGGCTTCTCTTGATAGCTATGGCGTGTATAGGATCGAATTGTAATTGTAATGTGTACCTTCTTTACATCATCAAAATGTTCGCAGTAGTAGTCCCAACGCATAGTAATCGGCTGTGGTGGTTCAGGCACGTTACATGTTACATGTAACAGATTGCCACTCTCTTCATTAACAGATCGGCCTAAGGAAAGCATGTTAGTGGCACTCTCACTCACAAACATTAAAAGCTGGGTTGCTGAAACTTGAAATTTGTTGGTTTAGTAAAGTGAGCGGTACATTACACCGAATAAAACAATTGTTCGCTTTATCATTTACCACGGATTGCAGAAAAGTATTTTATACTTTTTAAGTGGTGTTCACACTTCCACCTGCCGGTACACGTCAAATAGTTGTCGTACTTTATACATTTAATCCTATTGCCTGCGTATTCTAAATCCGGTATACTCGCTATTACGTGTTCTAGTTTATTTGAATGACGCTGTTTCCGAAATGTACCTAAATGGGACATTTTCTATGTATGTGTGTACTGGCAAACACTCACAACAACCAGTCGAATAATACTGAACAAGCGTGCTTTGATACACTCCTCCACGTTGTTCTCCGCACGGCACTGAAACTTACATATTGTAAACTTCTATTTCCAATATTATAGTACGTACATTGGGACGTTTCCAGTACTCATCTCTATTTTTATTAATATGGAAAAAAATTGTACAAGCAAAGCTACTCACAGTTAGATCTACAGTACCCTAGAAAGATTTCAAATGACACGAAACTAAGTAGTAATTTTTGTTGGTGATGAGGACTGGTCAATGGTTTGTGAGGGACGTTATATGATAGGTAATCTAGTTATGTATATAACATATCTGTTACATGCATTACGGTTGGGCGCGGAGATTATTCGGTAAAATTAATCAAATCTAAAAAGCTTCTCCCAAATCTCCAAAACGCTCACGAGAATTTCAACAGCTTAAGACGAATCACTAGCGCAGGCGTAATAACTCATGGAGGGCTAGTGCCCTCTGCAATTGCCAAAAACTGTTTAGGCATGCGAAGACATGGATTATTACTGATTAATTTGAATTGATTTATGTATTTTCTCCTGTAAATGATTGTAACTTATGGACAAATATAGAGTAGTATCATTATCAGTTAATTATCATCTAAGAATTTTAGTAAAATTTCTGAACTGAAACATCTATATTTGTTACTACTCTAAAAAGGCGAGATATTTGGTTATAAATAGTAGGCACATTTATATGCAACCCCCGTTGCCATATTTATTGCAACTCTAGCAACAATACTCTTGCAGTAAAATTTAATGACATGATTTCTTCAGGGAGATTATTTTTCAACACTTAAGGTGAAGATTGAGCCTTGTAACTTCCTTCATGGTACAGTAACGGGATAAATATAATTTAGTGTATGACATAAATTGAGCATCCTACGGATCTGATATGCGACTTGACTGCGCGACGTTCATTCCTGTTATGACAGCAGATAAATACTTTGAAAGCGAATGGAAGAGTAGGAAGATTGATGGTTCAATATCGGCGAACGTCGCACAAATCAAGAGCGTCGCCTATTTCCGTGAATGGGCAGGCGTCCGGACGTCTGTCGCATTTCATTAACTGCCGTAAATCTTTAATCCGTGAGGCGGGTCATTGTTAAAGCGATGTTAAACCATAGGCTAAACTTCGCTTTAATGAACAACACCGTGCGACGCAGCCACGTGACCGCTATTGTATTGGCGTAGCACATATTTTTTATACCGATTATTTCGCCCGTATTTGCAATTGAGATCTTCCATTGTAGGGATGATACACACCAACATATAAAATATGTAGATTAATAATTGTTCCTGGTGTGTTATCTCTGGGTTTACATTTGCTACGATTGAATATTACATCTGTATCGTCGATATTTAGTAAAGAACATCTATAACTACTATAATTGTGAGTAAGTAATATTCCACAACTTAAAACAAATATTATTGCTTGGTGTAGAAAGCAGCATGTACAAAAGTACTACATTTGTAAATAATGTGCTGGTAAACACATAGGACGTTAAAGGTTATTAGAAGTTAAAATCTGTATATGATAAAAGTAAAAGTCAGTGTGGCGGAAGGTCATGGTATAAGATATATATAGAAACCAAGTTAAGGCAACCAATTGTATATATTCTCTACAGTTTCAATAACTCTGGAATTAATTTGTGGACTTGCCAATTTCTTTCAAAGCGATAGGCATTTAGTTTAGTACCAACAAACATATGGCATGTAGCTGAAAAGAGAACTAACTGCGAGGGACGAGTTATTTCCACATTTATCTATGTGAACAATGTCCGCTGTAATGAAAAAATGTTCATATACTTTGAGAAAAGCTGTTCGACATCTACAAATGTGACAGAGGCATAATTAAAATAATATTTGAGATTGGTTTATTTAATGGATTCGCAGATGCACAAAGTTATCGTAATTTTGTAAAATCGAAATCCTCTTTTATAACATTATCGAACTTTTCTATTACGCGATTATTTCTTTGTCCACTATTTCCACTGACTCACAATAACCCAGTAATTACTCATTTCTATATCGCGTTAAGTATCGTCTGTAACTGTAAATAGTTTTTAAATCTGTTTCAACGGAAATGCCTTGAAATCTTCTCTGGCGTTTCTTGATAGATGCGCCCTCTTCAGGATTAAATTGTAGAATCACAGATCTAATTTGTTCAAAGTGACCTTTAACCATGCTTCCCAACGTGTAAGAATTGACTCTGGTGATTTGGGAACACAGAGCACCGCCTGTGAAGTTTTCGAGTTTGTTTGAGCAACAGTTTTTTTAGCACTTGCTATTAATACACCTACACTTGGAAAACATTCTTGAATAGTTTGTGGCAGACGATCTAAAGCATAAACTTTAGGTATCACATCGTGGCACCATTGTTTGTATGTGTAAATATCAGCAGTTAATTAGTTTGTAGTGTATCCAGCATTGCCATCGTAATTGCTTCGTCAATACACTTTCCTAATATTTTGCTAGGTAATAAGATCGGAAACTCAGATTTTTATTTCAATCTGTCGTTCCGTCAAGACATAACCCGAGTTGTTTCGTTCAGCATTGATTCTCTTTTTCTTCGCGTATAGTAAATAGGTAGTAGTAGTATAATGCTGTCCGAGATAATAGCTTCCAATTGGGATTATATTTATTCCCAAAGTGTCGAAACAATTCTTTATGGGTAGACAAAGTCGCAAACCATGAGTAAGAGCATGAACAGTGAATCGAATATAAATGGGATTCTCGGTGACACGCCATTTCTTTTTATTTATGTATTATTTGCTTTCTGCAGTCGCTTTCGTTTCAGAACATCAGCGATTTACCGCACACTTTACACATAATTTCACTACCATTACAAAATAGATCTGGGAATTTACCGATATAGTTTTTCACTGTGTTAATCAATGGTCATTTTTTATCCTGCTGTATGTTCGGCATACATATTTAATTACATATTTGCAAGCAGCAAAAGAACGTAACGGAAAGACGATCAACTACCTCACATTAAAATCGGTAGAGGTCGTGGGTTCGAGTCCCTCGGAGACTGATATTTTTTCAGTAATTTAATTACATTGGTTAATTGCAAGGAAATTATAATGTTATTATTAAAGCGGCCTTCTTTAAATTCATGATACTATGATCTCGTTTTTCTTTTACTCGTTGCAGTAGGCCTATATGTTTCACGCAATTAGCGGAAAATTTAAACAGCATTAAGTTCTTATCAGTTTAAAAATCTAATCTCTGATCGATTTTTAGAACTGGCGGGATTTGTTATTACCTCACTCACTTTAACATAGTCTTGCGAATCCACGCAACAATGAATTAAAAACAATATGAAGGTTGCATTCTCAGATTAACTAGTGCTACCAGGCATGCGCGATCCAATCACTGTTGCCAATTATTTTTTATACGTGATGTGTCTCTAATTTTGGCGAACCACTTCTCGTATAATGGAGGCATTAATTCCAGAAGATACATATCAAACCATATTATTGATTATTTTTATTGGGGAAAAAATGTAAGACATACGACAAAATAGAGGCTGCCCAATTTCTCATCTCACTGAAATTTTTTATATGGTTATGGTAGGGAGTATAGACAGGAAGAACCACGACAAATCTAATTTGTACATTAAAAAACAAAAGTAACGCTTTTTAGAATCTCTCTAGAAGTACAATACTAATCATATTTTGATGATGGCTTGTTTTAATTGAGATGAACAAATATTCTGCTTATAATAAACCAAGACTTTGTGACGGGCTCTAATATTTTAAGGCCGTATATCTCAAAAATAAAGCCATTTAACATTATGTTTATTTGAATTTGTTATAAACGACTTTTTTCGAGGGTGATATAACATTCGAATATGTATAACATGTTTTAGAGAATAGAAATTTATATCGTTGGTAATTAACTAGGCAATTCTTGCTGGCAGCTTCATTTTCTTGCCGTTACTTTATTATTTCACATCTTTTGCATGTTTATAAAAAGAAATCCGTAGTAGACAATTATTAGGTGAATAGTATTTCAGACTTTCACAGATCGACAACCGTTACGACTATGACAATTTATTAGATGATTATTTTATCTACCACGCCTAAATGGTTCGTGTTTTATTTGTTACCAAACATTAAACATGCATTCACATAAGTTTGTACGTATAGAGAAAAATTAGGAATAACCCAGCTGTACAGTGTAAATTTCTCGCCTGAAGTGCCTGCTCATACACAAGCAGCGGATTGAACGACTGCACGATAGGGTGCTGGACACGCGTGTGAACTGAATTCGCGTGCAGTTCACAACTGAGCCACGTGCGGTGATCTGTTGGTAGCGCTTGTATGCGGGGATATATTTTCCGTTTCTACAGATGTTGCTTTCCGCTAAAAGCACGAATAGTAACTAAAGCTGGGCGCTAATTAATATTATTTTTTTGGCAAACCAGCTGTGCATTACGGACGGCATAATGTAAGTGCTTTACTATTAACATCTGTAATATAATTGAGATGATCTAGTTTCCTAGATAATACTAACAATATTACTGTTAGTAACATATTGATGCGTGTTATTTAAAAACTACCCAGTTTAGCCCAAAATAGTGTTACTGCAATAGCTTAGCCGGAAATTTCGATTTTATTTTAATACAAAATATCAAACTGACAGTTCATATTTATCGCATTTTGTATTTGCCGATTTTAGTAAACAAAGTTAACATTCTGATGGAGTGGGTTGAACAAGACGTGCACGAGTTGTTCGTATCACAGGTGTTGTTAAAGCTGTTAAGAATAGAATTCAACCAAACCCTCTTCAAAACAAAGTAATATTATTACGGGAAATGATTTATTTCTCATTTAATCAAAAGTGACTTGGGACTAGAAACTTCTGTAAGGTCAATTTTGAGTTATTTGACATACAACGGTTGTCTTTTAAGTTTTGCATATAGGCCTGGAATCAAATAATACATAGCTTTGAAAGATTTTATTGTTTTTCGAAGTATTTCCCACGAAGATTAATACACTTTTGCTTGTGTTCAAACTAGCTCTGGACGCAGTTATTCCACCCATTCGTTGGTAAGATCAAAATTGTGTTTTTGAAGGCATCGATTGCTCCTTCTAAAGACTGGAACTTCCAGTTCGTTCTTGATTTTTGGAAAGGTAAAGTAATCGTTAGGATGTAGTTCTGGACTGTACGGAGGATGATTTAACAATTCGACGTTTTGTTGCGTAAGAAATTCAATTGTCTTCTTGTGTGCGAACTTGCATTGTCTTGGTAGAGCATGATTCTTGGTTCGTCGCTGGCTTCTCGAAGTTCAGCGATGACTTCCGACATACAAATGGCTGTATACCAATCGGCAGTAACAGCTCTTTGATCTTGTAAATGAATTGTTGTTACTTGCCCTGCTCTGGAGACTAATGTCGCGATCATCTTTTCGAAGATACTTCCAGAATGGATTGGTTTGTCGGCTTTTCTTCACCTTGGAACATCCAAATAGACGGTAGGCTGGAATGAATAGAACCAAGATGCATCACCAATGAAGATATTGTACGCGCTGAAATGGTTCTACAATTTTTTAACACCAATTCACCCTAGCTGTTTTTCGTTTCTCGGTTCACAGATGCGATATCCAACAGGATGTATATACAAAGAATTTTGCATGAAGATATGTCATATGCCATTCTTGGTTGATCATGTTGCACACAGCATCAACGTTTTCCTCAGTAACTGCCGTTTCTTTAATCATGACTAATCCGTCCACGTTTGAATTCTCCATACCAACAGAAAATTGTTGACTGATGTAGTGCTTCATTCCTGACAAACAGAAAGCAACTTGGCGAGGCATTCTTGTTGTTGGAAATCTTGGAAAGTTGAATTCCATTCTTAAACAACTTTGACAAATCGTTGTAGCTACAACACTACAGGTATCGCATTGAAACTTTGTATTTGGGTCAACTAAAGATGGAGGTTAATTTGCAGTACTGATATTTGGTTAGTGGCGCCCTCTACGTCCTAGTATGAAAAACATTAAAAAGACTTAAAAAACATCCTTCGTACTGTTAGATTGGTCCCGTTTTCCATTTTCCTATATTTTAATGTTAACTCACACCGACTAATATATGCTTAATAACCAGGATTTAGAAAGAGCACTTTTACATTTTAAAATACCCGCAATATGTTCCGATGCCCAATCAAACATCTATAAGATAATCCAAATATTTCGTCCACATTGATTTGTTCACACTAGCTTTTTACCTCGACAATTGATGAGTTTATTCCACTTTATATATCCACCTTTACTGAAATTGATAACGTGCGGGCTATTCTTGGGGAATGAGTATCAAGTGCGTTATATTTTTGAAAGGCGAAAATCAATGGAAATAGATATGTTCAATTGCACAAAAAGCAATATTCTGCTTGA
Organism: Trypoxylus dichotomus; assembly: GCA_023509865.1. NCBI lineage: Eukaryota > Metazoa > Arthropoda > Insecta > Coleoptera > Scarabaeidae > Trypoxylus > Trypoxylus dichotomus. The sequence goes on along the minus strand of CM042074.1, from coordinate 35,397,061 downwards.
TTTCTTAAAAACTACACTAAAAACCTAAGGAATTATCAGCAGTGTGTTTGTACAACTATTTATTTTTCAAAAAAAAATTGGTCAGAAATACACATACAATTGCAAACCATGATCTGCGCTAGTATACAAAATGGGACACATAGTGCATATGGCAGGTATAGCCATAATTTTGGCGAGACATTCCCCATTGAAATTCAGTTCTTATAAGATCAAATTTTAATCTTAATTGAAATTAGCTATCCTAATAGAAGATATAAAAGTATCACATTTTTAATACAATACTGTCGCTAAAAATATCATTTGTTCGTGTCACTTCTTATCATTTGTTTAAAATATATTGTTTTTATAATAGACTTCGTACAACCTTCAAAGATCTCTTATTGTCAGTATACAGAACCAAAACGTTATAGATAAACATTTGGTTTATTTTATTAGAAAAAAAAAAACTAATTAGGATACTTTTTACGATAAAGTAGTAAATACATGTTTATATGTTATATCCACAAAGACAATTTGGGTTATCAAATGAGCTTTTGTTTAATGAAAATAATGTTATGTTTTCTAATTATATATGAAAGACATATTAGAGTATTGTGTAATTTATATACGCCACATTAACAGACAATTAATTGCAGACCTTGTATTTATCCTTAAGATATCAATTATCAAAACTGCTGTAAAACTGTTTCTCCCGCAGAGACTAGTGTACTATTTTGTAGGCGGAAGCCGAACGAGAAGCACTAATTTACTACATTACGAAAGCGATCGCTAACCAGTCTAATTAGCATGGATTTCAGATGTTTTCGTTCAGTGATACACGTTCAAGGGTAAGACGGAGGTTGTCCAATCTAGATACCGTCACTAATTGCATGCTGCAGGTCTATTGTAGTCGGTGACACTTGGCAGGAAACTGCCAATTAGGGGTTCGTTAATTAAGTATTACTCCTACATCGGATCGTCTACCCACTGAACGTCAATGACGCGATGCACTGCCGTCAAAACTCGATACGGCCGACTGTACAGCTGTTTCACGTCCGTGTCATATGGGTGGTTTGGCAGAATTTTAACAGTTTGTTAACACAAAATACATTATTATATGTGTGTTCGTCACATTTGGGGTGTCTCAACTCTCGGCTGGGATGTCAAATATCATGTCCGACTCATTTATGATACTGATAAAGTTGGTACGGTATGGAGGCTTCAGCTGGAACACATCTTAACTGCCACGAAAGAAGATAGCGTCACGGAAACGTGTAGAATCTGTTACTTTAACGATATATTTACGTCAATTTATTAGAACGATGGGAACGATTACATAAGGTATTAACACTTTCCCATTGTAACATTGAATAAAATTCTCTGTAAAGAATTTTGGTGCACGTGTATGTCCCATATTCGAATTATTAACTACTCAAAGGATTTAATCTTGCCTATGTTATGTGACCAACACATTAATAAGAAATAAAGCTAAAATCATTAACTTTCTTTATGAACTAAAAGCCACGTTATTTACACCATTTACATTACATTGCAGTAAAATTTTTATTGGAAAGAAGAAAGTAATCTTTATAATGTATATTCCATTAAAATACGAAATTGATCTCTCCATGAAAAAAAGTATTCCAGCGAAAACTTTCTTAATACACAAATATTTAAAAGTACCTTCCTTAATAGAAAGTTATTATTACATAGCTAATGTAAGGTGTCAATTAAGCTCACGGTTGTTTTAAACAATTTTAGTGTTGTGTTTATATAATAATTGGGTTATCCTTTCTGGAAAACTAATGCCTGTTCCCAAAGCTGTATTTGTATTATTATTATTATTTTACAGGAGCAGAATATAAACAGTGCTTCCATGTAATGTAAGTTTTGTTACATAAATTAATACTAACATAAGTCTTTGGAATCTACAACATAATAGACAAATAAATAATTCTCTGACACATTGAGTCAGTTATCAATAACAGCAAGGACTGCGAAGGCAGTACAGTAGTTGGCCATTACATTAGAAACACTTGAAATAATTTAGAACACCTAATTTAAGAAATTTTGTTCTAATAAATGAATCCAGATTAGTTTTAATTCTTTTATAAGCATTGTTATTAGAGTCACCTTAGAGTCAGCTTTGTTTGCCTAACCGTGATGTTCAACTCAACTTAAAACTTAAATACAAAAGGTACACTAAGTTCGTAGAGATCGGCACGGTCGTATTTGCTATAAAAGGTACTGGTGAAGTAATTGGTAATTTCATACTTAGGACACTACAAAACTTGCAAGTTATCCCACACCAATCGTTTATGATTTGCACTGATGCTGGTTTAGTTACATTTTGTTTCACTATATTTTACCATATATAATATTTTCACCGGAAAATTGTCTAGATTACCTCCTTTAATATTTCAATATATTAGCACTTTAAACATAATCTTGTATAGTAATACAAAATCTGTCGCCAACTAGAAATTTCCACACAGACCCTTTCCTTTGTCACTAAGTCATTCCATGTAAAATTTGCCTAATAGTACAAATAATACTAATTGACGAAAAAATATTGATATATGTATATGTACGTATAATACAGTTTATCTCCATATATTTAATGAACTAAGCTGGAGAATAAGATAATCATTTTTTATAGGTAAAGATGTTCAATCGTTTTTCTTTTTGTTAAAAGCTTAACCATAGATCTTATACGTAAAATAAGAATTTGTCCCTTTGTTTTGCCAATTAATTTGTCTACTCATTTTAACGGAATATTAATACATATCCTCTGTGTTTTAGCACGTATGTGGGATGTGGGAAACAAAAAGACTTACCTTCTGTATAGTTGTTCGTGCGTTCAGCAAACTGAATTACAGTGGGTCATGAAAAATTTGCAGCATCAGGTATATTTCGACATTTACCTAAGTGAAGTTGATTCGCAGGTGGCAAAAATATTCCTGTACATTGAGAAGTTCAATATCTACCGATGTAATACAGCGATGGTTAATCTTCGAAGTTAGGTAACGAATCTGCAGATGCACCACTACAAATTCGTCTTAATGTTATAAAATCGGAATCCTTATTCATTTATTTTCTATAACGCGCCTGTTTTTCTTTATCAAACTAGGTTAATTTTCTTATCGTCGTGCGTGCGAGCAAGTGTGGATCTAGCGCGCCGAAAATTTGGTCAACCTAGACAAAATACATACTCAATTCCATGTCTTAAATCCTCATTGTTTTACGTTTGTATTTATATTATTGCCATCAAATTTATCACCTAGTACACTTAAAATTGTTGCTCTTTATTTTTGAATAGTTTTAACTTAATTAATATACGAGGAGCCATTTTGGCATTTTGGCAGAGCCGATTTCAATATTGGCACAATTTTCAATTATGCTTTTTTATCATATCTCTCTTGTGAGCTTATATATCTGAATTCCACGTAAATACTTAGACAGAGGTAAATGTATGATAAATTTCACAGATCCTTTTGTCAGTTCAACTGCAGGTTTGGGCAGAAACACATGAATATCCTTTGACGCTTTGTAGGACCAAATCGTATTTAATCCAACAGCCCTATCACTGGAAATAAAATGTAGGTTAGTCATCATTATAATTTTGAATCAACACAAATGTCGATGCAGTAGCATGTCAAGAAGTTCATCCTTTCCAACAGATTTTAGATAACCTATTACAAGAGAGCAAACTTACTACACCACCGTAGGGTTTCCTAGGAGTTTTGTTCCATCATGCTGAGGCACAAGTTATCAAGTCAAGATTTACAAAAGCAAATAGATTCGGAGAAATTAAATATCTGCTTTATAGTCTATATTTGATTCATGATGCACAGATCTCACAATAATGTGTAATATTTGTATTTAGAAGGAAGGTAATTATATTGAAAAATGTTCCCTTTACTGCTCTAGTCTCTTGTTTTCATAGCTAGTTAAGGAATATAAAAACAACCCCTCGACTGATAGCATATTATATCGTATAAAACTTTTGTCGATTCTAGTTTACATATGTGTATGTTGCCTGGAACAGGAGGGACATGGTAAAATGTTACATTGGTATTCATATCAGGCTTATTCCTGCACAGCAAGCATTTAATTCCAGCTCTTTTCTAAATAACGCAATAAATAATTAGTATTTGTAATTAATTATGTAAAGATTTAGAAAACATTTAACAGAATATGTATAAAGTCGTTTCTCTCTAGAAATTTAACAATTTAGATTAAAATTTAAACGGTGTAAATTCTAGAATTTCAAAAATAGAAGCTCGTGGTGAGGTGGCGTGCACAGTATCAAATGTACACACATAAAAGAGCTAACAAATCTGTCGACAAGGATTAAAGGAATTAAAACACACTCTAACTATCACACGTCTTCGAAAGTAACATCGTATTTACACATAAAATAAGATATGTACACATATATACATGTATTTAATTGCAAGACTTCACTCCGGAGGTTTCTGGTGTATATAACAGTCTGTTAATGTTAAATGTTAACTTTACCGCGACTGAGCGAATCAAGATTACGCCAGAAGATAAGAAGTAAACCATGAATGGACTGTGTTATTTTATCTCTTGAGATTTAACCTCAATGAACGCTGCATCCTGAGTTACGTAGTTCCGTTATTTGGTGCTAATGCAATCGTCTCAAAAGCTGTAGTTTTACTAAATTCAATAGGTTCCTACAGTTATGTGAGTAATAATACAAACACAAGATTGATTGAATACCAATTCATGCTAAGCTTTTTTTCTTATCCTGGGGTTATTACGAATTGCTCTAATACAAATTTACTTATATTGGGAGTTTGAAATAACAATTGGTAATTCCACTTCAGACCATCGTAAAACTATATAGTAGTTGCCATGATTGTAATGTGCCTCTACTTATGGCTTCATACAGCACTTTTATAATTGTCAGTTTAGTAATTGATGGTAGCTCTCTTTTTTATGCTACTATGACTACGGAATCTGTTTATTGTATATACATATGCATATATAAATGTCTAGGTTCAGGCGCACGACGACGAATGTACTGTCCGAAGCTCTCACGCACACTGTGCCGAACAACTGTAATGTTTTCCATCGATCTTGGATTTGGTTGGCATACAGAAATATTTGGTTCACCAACTACCTGATTGTTTCGAATTTATTCACTAGACGGCGCATTGTGGACTCTGCATAATGGTCACAAATATCATAATTTTCATACAGTGCATGAAACGTTTGCCGAATGGAGCACTGATGTACCGAACCGGATGGCACTATTAGGATATGGAAGTAAGGACTTTTAATTCTTTGGGTGCAAACCAGTTTATTCTGAATTGGTATAAAATTTTTATTAGAGAAGATTTGGAGGGTGGTTATTATTACACTTTTTACCTGATGTATAAACTATGTGTGTTTATTTGTTGATGAAAACGCTAGTATATAATAAATACTAATAATAAGAAGGAAATAATCTTTCTGTAAAACAGTAAGCTTCGTAAACTTTAGGATTAGGAGATGTACCTTTTCTATAGTTATTTGTGCTTACTGCTAAGCAAAATCTCTAGTAAATCAATAATTTATAATAATTGTTTTGTAGAATAATTATGTATATACCTTATGATTAGGAGCTTCAGTTCTTTTCCTGTCGTGCGATTAACTCAGGTGAGTTAAAGATTATAATTCGCTATAACAAGTTTCTATGTTAATTGGATTATTATTTTTTGTTTTCCGGAAAACAATTTTCATTTTTATTCAGCATTATTTTGCGTTACCATTGATATCAAAATATTTTGGAAAAAATATTCTCATCGTGGTTCCCGAGATACTTGAGTAATTGATAAAAATTGCGTAATTTAAATAACACACACTCTATCAAACCAAAAATTTTCATTCAAATCTGAATTTTCAAGTTGCTGGTATTTCCTTGTTAGTTATTATACGTAATCCGACGTACAACCTCCATTATCAAACAGAGACAGTCGAATCACGCAGGTAGGTTTCCGCATCGATCTGAGTGGGGAGCTGGCGCCACGAAGATTTAGCTAATTTTACGTATTACTATTGTTCATGAAATATATACAGATACGCTGTTAGAATGCTCTTCCATATAATGAAGTATAAATACATTATAACGCGTAATTCAATTTACAACGTGCATTTTCGTATCGATCGTGCATGCGGGCGAGTCCGTCCCTGGTGTGCCGAAGATTTGGCCAACCCTTCTTATTAGTAAAAGAAAATCTACACTAAACACCTAAGCAATCTTCAACAACGTTTTACATATTTACAATTTTAACATGACTCACCGCGGATATATCTGGTAATGTTTGTACATGAATTTTTGGAAAAAATCTGTTTTTTATTACATGCAATTTTTGAAAGGGCATACTTGAAAGTACTTCGTGTTTAGAACACAGCTGTGTTTCTCATATTTTAGGAATATTTTCGGCGTGGGAACAATGCGGTATTGTAATAAATACGTCCCAAATAAAGAGCCCGCAATCACCTCTCATCCGGATGAAAAACTTAAAATTCCGAAAACACCACGTGCGTACCGACAATTTGTTTCCCAAATCAGGATATGGTCATAAAATCAACATGTTACGCACTTGTCAGAGGCTGCTGAACGGTTCTAGTGACCGATCGGTAGTTTGAAGAACATCCGCCGAAGATAAGTACATATGTTCAATATTACTGGAAAATACGTTTATTACGATAAGGCAGAAACTTGAGAAATATCGTAAATAACCTGTGGATTTTCGATTTTGTGATCCATTGTTAAAGAAAGTTTCAGTCTGGGTATAACAACGAAGACAAACAAATTAGAGCCGGTAATTCCGGCAACAATTAGTAGCACGTGCAAGCAGATGTAAATTATCCTCACTACTTTACACATGTTCAAATATTTACAACGGTTAGGCCGACCGAGACTAGTATCTGGTCTATCTTCGCTCCATGTTAATTTACACGAAAACCATTTATCTGTTTATGCGTCCATGCACAAATGTTTTATTTACAGGTTCTGCTTGGTCTCGGTAGCTTTCCTGATAAATGCAAGAAGAAATTCGGAGATAATAATAAATTTGTTTGTCTAGACTTTGACATTTGGTGAGCATATTTTCAATTGTATACTTTGCTTTATTACAATTTTCTTTTATACACGCGTATTTACTATCGTGTGTATATATATAAGCATGCCGTTTCTATTTTGATTACTGAAAACATTTGATAAAAAGGCGGCTAATAAACAGCATCCTATAAAATAAAATTATTTCTTTGCTGAATCAATATTTTAATAACGAATTGCTAATTGTGCAGCGCGTGTAAAGCGCATTAGTAAAAGAATAGATTAATAAGAGTAGATTAATTGGATATATAGCACAAACTCGCTAATCCGAACTCTCAGAAATCCGAACAAGATTGAAATATTACCCTTTAACATTGGGTATCTTGTAATCTGCATCGCTTAGGGTTTTGGTAATTCGAATGACAACCATACAATCGGTCGTAGTCGGTGTCGTGTATTCGTTGGTTTATTCTTACCGAAGCTACATACGCCAGGGAATCACCGTGATAGTTTAGCCTATATATTATGGCGACTAAACGAACGCATAAACCGCTAACAGCGAAAAACAGCAAATTTTGAAGCAATTAAACAGTGGTGCAAGCGGAAAATCGTTGGCTGTAAAGCATCGTGTTGGTACGGCAAAAATTTCAAACCTTAAAAGCAATAAGGATAAAATAATCGAGTATGTAGTTTATTTGTTCATTAGCAGATTGTAGTTATTGTCGCAATTAAATTTCGCATAGGTAAATTGGGCATTGTATTACTACACCGAAACGTTGCAAGTATGGGACAGCTAAGTCGATTTAAAGAAAGACATGGCATTCGCAGACTAAAAGTTAGTGGGGTAAGTCTCTCAAGGGATCCTACAGTGGTTCAGCCTTTTCTGAAAAAAAAAAACGGCAAAAATGAACGACCTAACCAGATGCTAACAAATCCGCACTAGTTTGGAAACTGCTACCAGGTTGGTAGTACACGTCAAAGAAACCTCAGCGCCAAGGCGAAGTAGCTCCAAAGAGAGAACAACTTTTCTCGCTTGTGCCAATGGCGATGCTACTCATAAACTAACACTGATGGTTATTGGCAAAGCTAAAAATCCTAGGGCTTTTAAATACGCTGATATTCCAGTTGAGTATCATGCAACAAAGAATACATGGATGACATCCGCATTATTCGTTGAATGGTTTCGTACATCTTTGTCAAACAAGTAAGAATATTTCAACAAGAGAACGATCTTATTAGTGAGGCTTTAAGATATTATGATACTGAGTTACAACTTATGCATTATGTAGTAATGTATTTTTTTTCTTGAAAATCTATTTGTGTATTTATTTTTTATTTTGACAGATGTAATAAATGTTTAACAGTCTAAAACGCAATTTTTATGATGAGTCAGTAATCCGAATTTTTCGATAATCCAAATTGTCCACGCTGTAATTCGGATTAGCGAGTACCCACTATAATTTACGCTGGCCGTAAATAAGTGTCGCAGTTATATGTAACTAAATTCAGGAGTGAAAAAGATCTTATTTATTTGAAGCCATGAGATATTCCCAACGGTAAATTGCAGCCAGTCACAAAAGTCTTCGTACACCCCACAAATTATATACCATAATTTCTATAAAGTCAGAAAAGTCGTTTTGAGCAAAGTCACTGCAGATCACTAAACTAAATTGTATTCACGGAAAGTGTATACTTTAATACTTAGTTGGTCCTCCTTGTGATTTAAAAACTGCCTCTAAACGTAGTGGCATTAATGCTTTTCTGTGAATTTTCTAGAAATTTTTGCTCATTTCTTTAGTAAGGCGTTGTGCATTGATGCCTTATTCGTTGTAGCATGTTTCCTTATTTCTTTCTCCAAATAATCCCGTACATGTTCAACGGGATTTATATCCGGCGACAGGAGAGAAGGATTCAACTGTTTCGGCACATTATACAGTAGCCATTCTTTTACAGTGGCAGAAGTGCATATGTTTGAGATCCCGAACCTGTTCGAATATCCAGCGATTTCATAGATGTAATTTCTTCGCACTTATTCCCGTATTGGTCTTTGGTTCTAAATAAACCTAACGATCCATATTTCAATAAACGCTAGACTGCTGACCTCAGTCGCCGCCACACATAACGGACTCATCTCCATGCTTCACAGTGGGAATTAAATTTTCTTTCTTTCAGGGTCGTGTTTTTCTTCTTCCATACCCTTCCTCTTCAATCAGAACCAAAAATATTGTATTTCCTTTCATCGCTAAACATCACTGTTCATATATGTTCCAAAATCCAATCAAAAGAAGAAGTCTTTGTGTATGTGTTCATTTGCGAAGTCTGTTTTTTTTCTACGATTCTGCTCGCTAATAAATGCTTTTTCCTCGGAACGCGTCCATTATAATCGGTTTTTCGTAGTATACTGCGAACACATTTTCGACATTAACAACTTTTCCAGTAGTGTTTTCTATTAGCTGGGCTATTTTAGGGGCACTTATTAACGGAGTTGCTTTCACTATTTAAATAATACCTCTAATATCCTGATTATTTAATATTGCAAGCCGTCCTGTACGGCGTTTATTTTCAATTGTTTCTGCTGATTTGTACCTTTTAATGATGATGCTATGCACCGTAATATTTTTTTCTCTGTGCACCTCTGTGGTTTATACACCACTAAAATAATCGGTAGGGTCGGGGAATTACCCGTTTAACTAGCGCGCGATTGACCGTGTACGATGACTTTTGTGACATCGCTGATAAGGATTTCTTTAAGTTTATAAAATTATAAGTGTATAAAAATCTATCGCGCATGAAGTTGTAGTTTATGAGTGTTGTATGTTTGAATACAACTATTCTGTTGCTGAAATAGTAATTATTTCTGTAAAAGTTAGCAATTTATAGGGCGTACGAAGACTTTTGTGACTGACTGTATCTTAAAATGCAAAATACCACCAACCATGCAATAAATTCGAATGACCGACCTAGTTTCAGTTTAGGAATGGTATTTTAAACGATTATATTATATATAGAAATTGCAACACCAAAAAGGTATATGATTACACTTATCAGAAGCATACATATAACTGTTCAAAAGTAATAATTGATTATAATTTTGTTGAGATGGATTAAGTGGTTATGGCATATTTAACTCATCTTGTAGTCTTTTTTAGCATTAACGCCAGGTGTATTTCTTACGAGTTTTGATTCAATTTTCACAGTTTTCTCTTGTTATACACTTATTTAACGTGTTCATCCGAGTATCATGAACACCCAGTGATACGTTGATGATATGATGAAACCCCATATTCTGCCATATTTTCAGCAGCTGGAAGATCTATTTCTCCAGCAGGATAATACCCGTTCCTACGTAGCAAGAACTCTAAACTGGTTACCAATATCTTGGCTACCCAGATCGTCCAAACCCTAGCCAGTCAAACACATGGAGAAAATAACTCAAGAACTTAGCGAACATTAGTAACTCTCCCGCGTGAATTACCGGTTGCTTGGGATACCATATCTCAAGAGGATATTAAGCACCTACTGGTATCAACAACGATTGCAGACTGTGTGGTTGTATGATTCACAGGTATAGCAGTACCTCCACTCGCACAAATTTATTAATTATTCGGAACGCAGCGTTTCGAGAGCACGTTGACTCCCATCGTCAACCGTGTTACCGACTGAATGTAAAAACCGTATCGCACATGCAAATTATTCTCTACGCGGGCTCTAAGACTGCTTAAAATATATGACTATTTACAATCTATGGGTGGTCTCGGATATGCGTGTATTTTCAGGAAAGGATGGAACGAAAACGAACCGTATCTTTAACAGGGCATTATGGTAATAAATCCACCAGACTCGAGTGTGCAATTGGGGGTGGTTCTCTGTTCAATAAGTTCCTGTTCTTTTTCATAAATATCGTTTCGTACGCGTCCAATTTTCTACACGAGTTTAACAAGTTTAAGACTTAAACTTCTTAAAAGCGAAAGCCCAACATATTGATAATAAAAATAAAATTAAATTGTGTTAATATTTTGTTGTCTTTTTTTTTAGATTCTAGTCAATAATTACCTTTGAATAGTTGTACGATTCTGGCAAGTCTGGTCAAACAATTCCTACCGCTTCTTGGCGATGCAATTTGCATGTTATCCAATATATATATGTATAACGGATTAACTGGGGTTATATATTGATATTGGTAGTACTTTATTATTTTATAGTCCATCTACATCAACATTTTAAATTGACCCATCCTTGTACTTTATTTACTTTCTTATATACATACGAACTGTTGGCGATTCTTTAATCTAGTTAACCACTTATCTTTACCAGTTCGAAATTAACGTCATACATATACTAATTAGGTTAAGTATATATTTAACCGATAGCGTAATACCTAATAAATCAAAAAACAAATACATATATTCTCAAAATAACTACTCACACACGTAATCAGCTTACAGGGCGTACGTATTTGACCACGTTGAAATCTGTACTTTGTACTTATGTATAAGGATAATTACTACATAAAACGCGAACTAAAAGCGGAAGTTAAAATTTTAGAAAATAAAACATGTTTGTTCGATAAAGTTTTGTTTACTGCTAGTTTGGATATCACAATAATGTTCTCAAACTATACAGTTGTTGATCATTAAATTATGACCACTAGGAAATTATGATAATTCCGTACATAAAACAAGTACAAACAAAATTGCACTACATTATTAATAACTACCAAAATAACTAAATAAATATATATGTAGGTTGCCTAGTATTTAATATGACCTTCAATTGATTTAATAACAGTAGTTATCCTTCTGGGCACATTACTGACTTCTGTATTACCAGATTTGTTTCATCGGTCAATTTCTCCGCTTCTTTAATACTCATTTTTCATTTTCATAATTCATAATTAACTGGTCCTTAACTGGTATGTTTTCTAAAATATTCCATACTTCTTGTATTGCTATGCATAAATGAGTACGAACTGTTAGTTTCATCTGACCTTTCAACATATGCTAATAAATAACCTTTTGTAATTCAGTAATATCACAGTAAACTCTACCCAACACAAATTAATAATATCTTCGGAATGCAGCATTTCAAGAGCACGTAGACTCTCATTGCTAATCGTGTTACCGTTGTGCCGTTTACTGCGATACTCGTGAATTATACAACCACACACTCCTTGGAATTGTTGGAGCCTTTTAGAATGTTTTTGTACAGCTTTTGGTACATGGTTCCCTTTACAAAATACGATAAATTTGCAGCAGTAACACATGTTCAAATAATTCACGGTACTGTCTTCTTCACACCATCCACCTGAACATCTTCTAATATACTGAGGACTCTCTGTTATCACCTCGACTTTCAATTCTTCATTGTACATAACCTAAAGAAAATAAGCAATGATCAGAAGTTTTTATATAGCTTATTCATAAAGTTATTACAATAAATATTATTCTTTACTGTTTTACACTCGAGCAGCGAGCTTTCATGCATTCGGCTACATTTAATCAGTCCCCATATAGACATCTCCCAACTGTTTGGTAGGGTGTATTTAATTCCCACTGCCATTTGGAGAATAAGTAGAGAAGATAGCATGCGGTTTTATATTATTACTGTGATAACTTCGCAATCATCTAGAACCGTTGTCTTTCTTATGGTATATTACGTATGAACTGCATGTGTTACATTTCGCCGCTGAAGAACTTCGAAGGTGTTATTCAGCTGTAAATGGATTAGTTTTATAACCAATGAGTCTAAAATCTCTGAATCCACCAATGACTACGATCAGTTTTTACCTGCTAGGGAACGTGGTTTAAGACAGCATTTGATTATATTGTCTATTCCCGCGTAACAAAGTGTTATCCTAAAGAAGCAGTCGTTATTCAGGAGAGGCAAGCAAAATTATAAGATCCTCAAGTTGAAGCGAATTTGGAAACTATTCACAACAATTGCAAAGGAATAGTTGAAATAATGGAAAAATTAGAAAATCTTTCATTAGTGTACTGCAAAGAGTGAACGATGTACACTCTTTGTGTCTACAGATTCGCTATATAATTGCAACAAATATTTTAATTATCCTAAAATTACTCTAGAGCTTTTATCTTCTTAATACAAGGTCCTTCTTTCGCCAAGGCGAACATACCTAATGCAACCGATGTTTAATCGAACTAAATCGTCTGCTAACAGTGTTTAGAAGTGTTTTGCAAAGTATGATGTGTAATTCGGTGCGCAGAAGTGACGCCTCTGATATGCCAATTTAACGAGCAGCCCTAGCTATAACGATATCCAAAGGTTATTATAAAATAATTGCTGAGAAGTATAATATTGGTGGAGTAACTTTTCTTAAAAGTTAGAAACGCCAGAAATCGTTTTAGTTTTGGCTATTGTTAATTGAATTCGTTCTATATTACATTGGAAACTGTAATCACTTAAATTATATTTAAAATAACAAAGTTATTTAAAACCCAACAGCCTGTACATGTCGAAATATTTCTACAGTGCAAATTACTTGATGCTGAATAACTTCCACATAAAATACTTTTCAATAAAGACAGCTTACCTTTTAAGCTCTAACAGACCGATTCCGCATCCGGTATATATGTAGTAAATACTAATATGTAGGCAGAAATACTACACATATTCGCGTAAAATACTAATGATGATTCAATTTATTTTTGTGTGTAAAGTATATTTTGTTAAGTTCACTTTTTAATTTGCCTCCAAATAGATAAACATTTATCCATGCAGTATTAGTGTATGATGACAAACATCAAGAAACTTGGAATTTCACATTTGTAATATAGATTGCACATTATTTAAATGAGTAAATGGTATGTAATTTATATTAGGTAATAGTATTCTATGATTGCATGATATGCAAGTTACATCAGAACTTATAATTTTATACACAGTACGTAATTGCTTCTCAAAATAAATAATAGGCCATATAGTCTAATAAATATCTTTCAAACCGGTTGGTTGATTAATTCTACGTAGCAAATGTGTTAATTAATAATTACCTGAGTGTCCTGTTTATAAAAATTTCAACACGTCAAAAGGAATTAATTTATTGCACTCAAATACAGGTGCGAACTATAATACGAAGGAAATCAACGTGTAATTATAAATTTGTATAGGCAATAATTTGCAGTACTACCGCGTAATCTTTTATTTAAATATTTAACAAAGTGGTCAATTACGCAAATTGCTAAATAAAACATGAAGCAATCTAAAAATCGAACAGGTGTTAAACACGACGGTGCTTTCTGAAACGGGTGAGTTGAACCGGACACCACTAACTTTATGTCCTCCATTATAAGTACAGCGGTCCCCACAGTATAATCTGGGCCATTATCCCATAATCAATTGATATATTCTTTGAGATGCAAATTCTATGCAAACAGCTGGTAACGTTTAATTGTAAGGAATATGTCAACAATCGATATGCTGAGCCTGTCTCTCGGTTACGATTAAAGATTACCATTATGTAATGATAGTACCAATAATCTATTTTACTTGCAATACTTTGTAACACATTGAAGAGAGTACAAGAATTGCTTAGCAGTGATTGGATTTAGCACACTTATTGCAATATTCGTTTATATTTATTACGTGTTTGCCAATATTACTAATTTGTATACCTTTTAAACACTGTAACTAAAGGTAAGCATAATAGATAGGATAAATATTAGTAATACGCACAGACTCAATCACCATAAACAATAATAAAATACTAATTAACTACAAAATACTTGCTTTAATGACCTTATGTAATATAGTAATAACAAACGAGATCAATGACACTTAACTTATACAATTCAATTTATTAGTATTTACGGTATATTACTCATATTTAGGAGGGATGTTTCCAGAATTCCGGGAATTGCGGTCTAATTAAATTGCGCAGAATATATAGGCAATGCTATTGGTGATAGAGAATTCTTGACATCTTTATACAGCTATTAAGTGCAATATCGTTCAGTCTGATTCGGATATTCGACCGATATAAACACGTTTTCGTAGCACAGTTTATATGAACACACGCCTAAACCTCAAAGACCAATAATTTTCTTTTTGTGGAAAGAAGGTGTAGGAACTTCAAAAATTATTCAACGTCTGCAAGGAGTGTTTGGTGAGTCTGCAGAATCTAAAAGTACTTATATCGGTGGATCGATCTTTTTAAAAGTGGCAGAACGTCATTAGAAGATGATCCATGTAGTGGTCGCCTGAGCACGTTGATAAATGAGGAAAATATTACTGCCGTGAAGAACCTATTAAAACCGGAAAGGCGAATCGCTATTTCTCAAATTAGTGTACGTCTAGGAATAGGTAGACGAGAAGTTCATGGCATCTTACATGAGTTTTTGGGCGTAAGCAAGGTTTCAGCCCTCTAGGTGCTGAGGCTGTTGAGACCAATAGATCTGACACTAGTCGTCAACTTCAAGAGCTGTTAGCTCGTTACGGTGATAAATTTTGGCAACCGATAATAATCACTGACGAAACGTGGATTCCTTATTTCAATCCTGAGACCAAAAGTCAATCAAAAAGACGGCGCAAACCCAAAGAAGAGCCTCCACTTAAGGTGCGTGCAGTTCCGTCTGTTGGAAAGGTAATGCTTACTGTATTCTGGGATTGCCAAAGGATTATTTTTGTGGATTATCTGCCGAAATTTACCACAATTAACGCAGAATGTTATTCAAATTTGTTATCCGGATCACTGAGGCAGGAACTTGTCAACAAATGGAAAGTTGGATAACCGTCCATTATTGCAATAGGATAATGCGAGACCGCACGCCGCAAAAAACGAAGGATGTGTTAAACGATTTACTATAGGAATTGCTTCCGTATCCGCTTTACTCACCGGATCTCGCGCCTAGTGATTATCATCTGTCCCCAGATTTGAGAAAGAGTATTCGATTTGAGAGTTTAAGTGACGTAAAACGTACCATAAATAGATGGATTGAGGAGACACCGAAAAATTCTTTGAGAGCGGTTTAAAGAAATTAGTTTATTGTTCGGATAAATGTATCCAACTAAATGGCAATTATGTTGAAAAACTACATTGTAATATTGAGAAAAATTGACAAAATGAAAAAAAATTATAGCCAAATGCTCAGAACTTCAACTTTGCAAAAATAAATTGCGAAAGTATAGAAATAATTAAATATTACTAAGAACTTGAAACCTTAAATTATCATTCTATAGTTGATTTAAACCGAATAAATGAAATTTAATCAAGTTATTTGTATTTACGTTATTTTTGTCTTTAAAACTATTTATACTTTTTATTATTAAAACAAGATCTAAGTATACGAATTTATTAAGCAGTTTGTGATTGTAATTATTATATCGGTATTCGTGGAACTGGTAACTCTTTCATAGAAACTTACGTTAGTAATAGACAACAAATTGTAATTCTTAAAACAAGTGGTAAATCGTTGTTTGAAAAAAGGAACACCTCAGAGAAGCTGTTAGCTGCTGTGCTGTTCAACATTTACCTAAACATCTTTTATAATGTAGTCAACAATACATCCCATCTACTTCTCAAGCACGCCAATGATACGAATTTATTAATGCGTGGGAGTGATTATGTAGATTACAATAAATTCGTCCTCTATCAAGGAAATGTGGAAAATACTTCACTGTTCTTAATAAGTGGTTTTTAGTAGCAATAGTTTAACACTTTCAAAACATCACATGTTATAACATATTTAGAGAAATTTTAAAAACTAAATAAATAAATATGAAAGCTCTAATTAGGATAGTTTGGATATATGATTGTATTGAGGAATGAGAAGCTATTGAAATGAATATAACATAGCCAACGAAATAGCTAAAGGAAGTAGGAGTAAGACGAAAACCAAAAAAAAAACAAAGCAAAATTTAAGTTTTACTGTAAAACAGAAAAAAATGAAAGGAACTTTGGAAGAAAACACCGACAGACACAACTCGATAAAAATTCACAACACCATACAAGATACAACCTCTATAAGAAATAAACTAATATTTGTCAAGACTATTTTACATTTCTTAAGCGAAATATTTTTGCATCTTTTCAGTTCTTATGAATTCAAATTGTAAAGCAAATTGGAAAAAATGGGAGGATATTAAGTAATAAGCAGGAAGAAAACCAACCTCAAAATTGAAAATTGAACTCGTAATTATATGGTTACCGTTGAAAAGAACATTTGTAGCGATATCTGCTTTACTACTGAGCATCGGTCTTTTTCTGAATGACATACATTAAAGGAATAACGGTTGACGCACGCATCGGTCGGTCTAATTTCGGTCCAAAAGTAATATTCAGTAGTATACAGTTGTCAGTGTTAATGAGGCCCGACGCTAACATAATGCAGATGATCAGATCATCTGCCATAAACACCCTGTGCGAGTTGCATATGTCGTGTCGAGCATGTGTACACAATCCAAGTCAGATGTACGCCGCGTCCTAACGTGCCTCTCTATCCACTTTTCTAATAGGTATTGGTTTAACTTAGGCTGCGTATATGTGCACAGAACGGGCTGTAGAGTAAGCGCGCCAGTTTTCCCAACTTACCCCCATTCCCAGGACACCCTTGCCAGGTGATTTCCCATAAGACCGCGCACATGGCTGTACATATGCCGTCTAGTTATGACTACGACACATATGTACGTACTAGCCGAAATCCTCGTTGCTGCTACCGCCGCTATTGCTAATACTATTGGACGCCAATGCCTATTGTGCCTCCTAATTGTTCGTTTAATTTATTTACAATATGAAATTTTTATTCAGCAGCTGCGTTTGCCGATATGCACGCACTCGCCACATGCATACATATATACGTGCAATTATTAGGAGGACGTATGCGCGCTTATTTTGGGCAAGCGTTAGGTACACCATGTGGTTCTACCATTTGTATATAATTTTAACGAATTTTAAACAATTGCGCATAATACTAGAATAGTCATGTATGTGCAAGGTTTCCAAAAGCTTCCATATACATGTTTGTAATTTCCCTTAACAGTGTGCAACTTTGCAATCTTAGAAAGTGACAAATATAACCTCTCCATGAACTTATAAATCTGCTGTGAAATAGACGAATCATTGCGTTTTCATATTTAAATGATGTCGGTTTCGAGTTATACATTACTCAGGTATCATTTTCGAAATGAAGATGTATATTTACAAACCTTCAAAATGTGGCTTACCTTTTTGAAAAAAACTTCTACTTTTCCATCCATAATTATTAAAAAAATGCCTAGAAAACAATACCTAACATAATGCTGCTAAATGCAGCTACTCGTGGCTCCAAAATCAATGCATATAATTATGCACGTGCATAATTACCGTATGTTATATCCTAATTATATTGCATGCAATGGTTTATTAGTTGGAAAATATGTATACCGGCTGCCCCAAATTCAGCGCCATAGGGTTATCGTACCAATTTCTTTACTTTGTAACTTTGCATTGAACATATTCTTTTTCCCATCTTTTTGAATCTCTCAGAAGCAACGTGGTTTTATATCCCAGCGTTTAACAGTCACTAATCTAGTTTGTTTTACACAATATGTGTCTGAGACAATAGATAGTAGAAGCCAAGTTGACGCTACTCGCTTGGACTTTCAGAAAGCATTTGATCAGATAGACCATTATATTCTTCTACGAAAATTGAATTCGTTCGGATTTTCAAGACCATTGCGCTCACTTTTACAATTGTATCTGATCAATAGATCAACTACGTATCACACTACCTCTGGTATACCCCAAGGATCTAATCTTAGTCCTCTAATATTACGATAAAAAACGAGTAGATAAATTAAGTATTTATGGGATAGAAGAACTTATTTCATTCAATGGTTACTCTAATAATTAGGTTTGGTATAGATGGAGATAAAATTATACATAAATAAATTATAACTAATATATATATATATATATATAAAGCGAAATGTTTTTAAGTATGTGCATTTCTGATGACGTGATTTAATTAAAAGTGACTGGAGAATTTTTTAAACTACTTGTAAAATATTACGTCGCATTTTCTCTCACAAGGTTCTGCCTTTTTGGAGCATTTTCTATTACTTCTCTTATAACTTCTGGACGAATATTACCTTCTAACTATTGACTTATTAAGTTCATCCATTTAAAGAGCCAAAAGAAATGGTGTGAGCCAAAAGAAATGGTGTGAGCCAAAAGAAATGGACCTGTTAAAGCCGACGATCCGGCGAAACAGTTAATTGCAAAATGTTAATGATCTCTCTTAAAAGGTCCTTAGTAACTCGTGCGGTATGTGCAATGGCTCCATAATGTTCAACTTAACAGAACGTCCTCGCGTTGATGTCACTGGATTTTCCTCAAAATTCTCTTATGTTTTGGCAAATTCTTTATTAAACCATCTTGCCGGAAACGCATACTAAGCGTCTAATCATGGAAATAGAAGACAGATCCGTAACATTGTAATGGGGACGGTAAGTTCGTCGAGTCGCTACCATCAAATTTAGTTTTCAAAATACAATTCTATGACTTGGTTTCGCCGCGTAACTGTCTATCTTGCAGTAATTCATCTTGTGGATCTCCTCTGCAAGATTCAAGAAGAAACTGCAGCAATGGCTAAAAGATTGTGCGAAAGCTAAGTGCTTCGTTTTAAGACACGTTATCAAAAAAACACGTCAGTAAGAACTGTTTTTGAAGAAGTGAGTTCTTGTCGACTTGTATTTCCGACATTTTTAATTGCTTCATTGTGTTGTTTCATCCACTTTACCATTTCAATGTGTTGTTTTTAATTCAAGATTACCTCCACTGTGCTAATTATAAGTGTAGTATACATCTGTTTTATTCTGTAGTCCTTTCTTGGAGTGTCTTAGCCTGAGCGTGGCAAAGCAACTACATGAAACCGGTAGCCATAATTTAGATAAATTTTGAGATACTATGAGATTAATCTCCTTTCTCATTTTCCTGCACGTTAATAAAGTTTTATTTGGGGTTGAAGGTAATGATATCTGTGGGTATTATACACGCCGATCTGGTGATTTGGCTTATTACTTCCCAAAGTGAAATGAATATATAACACCGACCAGTATCCTTGACAGACGCTAAATTTAGAGTTTTCGCAATTAACTCATTATACATGGTTAACATTCCTGTGACTAAGAATCAAAGCACAATTTATATCTTATTGACCTACAATTTTTGCTTCTAGTAACTCTTAGAAAACCATACTTTTAAATACACCGATTGAAGTTTTCATCAGACATAACTTTCTTTTTACTTATTCTGTAAACTACGTCATATTTTGCATAGTTTAACCTAAAAGTATTACAAGAATAAGTCAACTTTAACAAGTCAGCAGAGAATTACAGATCTTGTCAAGTATTCTTTTACAGCTTGATTGCCGCAACGTGGCGACACCAAGGAATGCGCACTGATTTCAAAGTGGTGTCAAATTTAAACAGTGACAGTGGCGTGCATTATCACTTCAGATAGGTTTATAAGTAAATGTTGAAAGTGTTCTGAAATAAATTCTAGAAAAACTTAAATTGTATCTTTACAAAATGATTGAATATCTAGTTTAAGTCTAATATTTGCGTATAACTAAACTAGTTTATTTCGTAATTATTAATTAACTGTCGATTGTTTGCGTATTGCAAGTCTTGTGTTACGCCTACGATCACAGTAACTAAAGCTTTCTCATTCACCGACTTCGCCCGAATACACGATCGGCTCTCGCCACCCTCCAGCGATTTACCTGTAGTAGGTCCAACTTAAGTTTATCGTATAAAATAAAGGGGTAAAGCAGTATTAAGATAAACTTAATATATTCGCACGTAAACCATTAAAGAACAGTAGCTACCGCAATCAAATTCATTACAAATCAATCTTGCATTTCCAAGGTGGTCGTAATTAATTCCATTCGCGTTTTTTAATGCAGATATTTACGGGTGTAAGATAGTTATCGTATCAGCGCATAAAAAATTAAGTTCTCAAGACACATGCACCTGAAGTACCGGAAGAAACAGGTGCTCAGTAAAGAATCCGGAACTGTGCTCTGCAGTTTTCTTGAGCACCTGGTGGCGTCTTCCCAACCATGCTTCCTCAGATTGTCAAAGATTATGCGTGGATTTCTAATTGTTTTTGTTTCTCGAAGCGGTAGAACGCGTGGGTTTAACGTAAAGCATACCGCAGAGCGTGACGCGATGTGCACGTCAATAACGTATCATTCAGCTGTCTTCCTTTTGAAGTATGAGAAAAAGAGCGTATAAGAAAGCGGCACAACGTACTTACATACATACGTACTTGTAGGTGTCCTGTCTATCACGTTTCAGTTATCTTTCGGAATATTCGAGAGGTCAGGTCAGTCTCTAACAGGTGGTTCATGTACGGGAATAAGTAACTGTACGGACTCATTGTTCGTGTCTATATGATAAATATGTATTTGTAGGAGTTGTTTTTTAATCCTTATAGTTCAGTTATGCGTTTGTTAGATTCGCAGCAGCTGCGGCTAGTATATATCCTGTTGTTTTATTATCTAGATATTTGAGCGCAAATAATCAATTTAAATAATCAAACGGATGCGGTACTAAGATGCTCATAACTTGTTAATGATCATAACGGACTGTTACCATCTGTTTCTCTTTCATTCTACAGTAAAATGTTTCATGACAAATTTATCAATGTGTAGGCTGTTCTAAATTCGCGGACCATTGTAAAGACCTTTCTAATTAAAGATTGCCAAATTTAGTGTTAACAAAAAGTTTTAATTATCTCTCAGCCTACTGAGTTATATATATGTATACATAAAAAAATCGGAAATTTTCACGACTATACCTATCTTCCAACAATTTGGATATTATTATAACAGCCTTTTTCGCACAGTATGCTGTATACGTTTATTTTCATTCCAATACTTTGGAAGCATCATATTGTTATATTCAGAAGCATTATATTGTTAATAACCGCCTATTTTGTTTCCCCATTCGTATGGTTTATTTTTCTAAATTACAACAATACGACAAACAAGGGTTATTAACTGTTATTAAGCATCACAGTTTAGTTTTACTGCTGAAAATTATAGGTTAGTTATTGAAGCGTGCGTCCAGTATTAGTGAAGTATTGTGGTAAGGGTAAAAGTGAATTGTTTGTGTTTAAGTGACGCAGTGTTCGAATTCGTGATGATTTAAAGATTACGTACGCGATAGTTGAGGAGATACCTAAAGAAGTAAAAGCGTTTTCCATGCACATATTGTTAAGATAACAAATAGTCTTTGAAATAGTCCTTCAATGCGTCGTTTTAGCGTTGTATTTTCGAAACTTCTGCTAAATGCTATGTACATTCAGCGAAAATAACATTGAAAGAAAGTATATGTTGTAGCAGTAGTTGTTTTCTTTTAAAGAATTTAGATGTCCAGGTTGAAACGGCGTCGTAATTGCATGAAGCTTCTTCTGGGCTGCCACACTGGTATTGCAGTTTTTACAGACAACATTTGAAATAATAACAATCTATAACACAAAACGGATGAATAGGAAATGAATAATTCTGCCTAAAATTAATCACGTGTCCTAGATCTGTTACTTAAAATACTTTTGTTGTCAATATTCCCCAGTAGTTTTCAGGCAATAATTCAGGTCGGGTGACCATTGTAATTACCCGATCTCCTTTTTAAGGAATCAATCATTAGTACGAATAGCAGCGTTATCGTGCTGGATTATCTAATACTGCGATGGTATTTCTTTATCAGAATCTATTAGAACTAAAAATGCCCAAACCATAACAGTACCACCACTAAATTGACTCATATACACTATCATCCATAAACAAGATGAAGTTCCTTTAAAATTATACCACTGATCATGAAATCGTTAATTCCTGTTCCTCAAATTGTTGAACATAATCCGTAAAGCCCAAACATTGGGGTACAAATTTCACCGGAATACATTTCATTGCTCCGTGTAGAGCACATTGTAGAGGAGAAAACAGCAAGAAACGAATTAACATTAAGGGTGCGGGGATGTGAAATAGAAAGAAAGGTGAAGAGAACAAGAGAGGGAAATAGAGACAGAAGTGGGGGAGGATACGAGAGAAAAAATGAAAAAGAAAGAGACCAAAAGCGAAAGGTGGGATCTCTTTTGGTCTCTTTCGTTTCTTTTTTCTCTCGTAGGGAGGAGGGGCGGGGGGCGTGAAATAGAAATAAAGGTGAAAAGAGTAAGAGAAGGAAAGAGAGACTAGGCTGTATTAAGTTAAAAGACGTAAATGTTTGTTTTGGATCGTCATACAGCATGTTAGTAGACCCTTATGAAGTTTATTTAGTAATAGAATATGCTGCCATATCGGATGATGTCTTTAACGCACTTACCTATATTAATGGTCAAAATCACTAAATTTTCTGCATATGATTTCTTCTACAAAATAAAGTGCATATCCTCTCCATCCTTATTATTCTATTGGGCTACTATTAGAGCTAAACCTGATTACGGTTAAGCAACATACAGAAATGCTTCAGATTCTCTTGAAAAAGAATTGATGTAGTCCATAACAAATGTCCACTATTAAGAAGTACACCTACAAGTGTTTTTTTGGCGGAAATATTTTATTTATTTATATAATTCGTTAAAAGTACACTGCAACATCTTCAGTTTTAGCATCTGCAATATTAATTATTAACTATTATGCATATTAGAGTGAATTGTTCATGAGGCTTTGAAGTACGTAAAAGCTCTACATAAATATGCAACAAAACGTATTGGTCACTCTTCGCTGTAGAAGTATTGTTGTTTGAAATAAGCCCCTTGATTATTCAACTTTGTCAAAAAATTCATGATCTTCTTCATAAAGTCGAACTTCTATGGGCTAAGAGGCACATAAAGATAATTGAAAATGAAATAATGCTATGTGAAATTTTCGATCATCACATAAACACTTTATCCAAACTAACACAGGCAACTTCTATAAAACCATAAACCATTCTTTGGCGGAAGTAGATTTACTTCCGCCAAAGAACCTTGGCTTCACCACATATCGTCTAAAACTATTGTTAAAACTACACGTCGATTTTGCAGTAAACATGGGAGTTGCAATGCACAAATATATTAATAAACTCGACACTATAATTGATTATTTATACAGGACGCAGTGTTTCAGGAACACTTAGGTCTTCATCATCAACCGAGTTACTGTATGCAATATTTTCGACGCAGCTTCTAAAAATTTCTAAGCTACATTCATTCTACAATTTACTACGTCTAGCATACTGACGTATTATTTTCTTTCTAGCCAAAGTCTCTTACACCGTGTAACATTGGTGTAACACCGTGTAACATTGGTGGATGGTTCTCCGAACATCGTTTTAGATATCAGCCAGAATTAGCTCTACGGGAGATATGTACATCAAAACACTTCTTACCCTAAAAGTTCAGCCACTTCAGGCTGCTATCTAATTTCTAAAACGATGCAAGGAATTGTCGAACGTTATTATTAGACAGGCTAAAAGACAATGACTAGAAAACGTGGTTAACAATGAGATCTCATACGTTGTTAAAACACTGTGTCCCGAATAAATGAATTATGTGGTGTTTACTGAGACACTCTTGTGCATAATACAACCCACCAGTTCTTGCAATCAAGGACTTTGTAATAGTTTCTGTTACTTCAAAATCAAACTACGGGATAATAATACATGTGAATCTGAGAAAACAGGGTTACTAAAACATTTAATTATATTTATTATTATGACGATTTGTAAACAGCTAATTTTGCCATCTACCGCATGCCAATCTCCAAAAGGCAGTATCCTTAAAACTATTTACGCCCAGCCCTCTCTTCTGCAGAGTATTTTTAATTTCGTTTTCCTAACTCCTTATTGGTCTTCCTTTTTTCCTTCTATTAGCAGGTTTCCATTTCTGAACCTTTTGTGGTAGTCTGCCCTGGTCCATTCTCTTCGTGTGGCCATACCACAATAATTGTTTCCGTCCTATTTCATGTATTAATGAATGTCAACTTGCATTATTTCTCTTATTCTTTCATTTGTTTCATGATCTTATTTTAGCAGCGTCTCCAGTACATCATCTCCGTTGATTATTTTCCATCGCCTTATTCAACGCCCACACTTCACTTTAATATTTAACACAGCTGTCAACAAAAGAGTGGAATATCCGAGTTTTTGTTTTCTTCGAGATATTATAGTTTTTCCCTTTATTATTTTACTCTGTATATCTATTTCATCTCTGCCAACGGGAGTTAACGTAACGATATTTATACGCATTTGTCGTTTCTATCAGTTTATTTGCCACTACTATCCATTTTCCATGTGAACCGACCATGTACTGTGTCTCATCCATATTGATCTCCAAACCTCATTTCGCGTATTCTTCTCTCAGTTTACTGAACATGTAATCGATGTCACCTCCGTCCTCGACTAGTGTAACCTGATCGTCAGCGAACTCCAAACTATATATATGCTGTTCATCGACAAGCATCCCCATCGGCGTACATTTTTTTCTCCAGTCCCTCAGTATCGTCAGTACCCAAAATAATGTTGGTGATATGCAGCATCCCTGTTGCAACCCTCTATTTACAATGAATTCATCCTAGTAGTTGTTTCCGACTTTCACTTTGCTTTTGCTATTCTTATATAGTTGTTTAATCGCGTTTACATAGTTTGTTTGTACTCCGTTGTTCTTCACTGCCTGCCACAACTGATTTATAGGAACACTGTCATAAGCCCTTTTTAAGTCAATAGATATAAGATGTAGTTCACGTCCGTGTGCTATGCTTTCAGTTAATTGTTTTAGACAGAAAATATCATCAATACAAGATCTTCCAGGACTATTCTCGATTTCACTATTCATCCATACAGTCTGGACATAGAAGACGTAACACTAATTGCCCTATTCGCATTTCATTTTGCTGTCTTTCTTGGGTACATTCAATTATATCATGTGCCAAATCTGATAATTATCGCTCAGTTTTTTTAAAGACATGTCAAAGTTATTAGTTAGTCTTTTTAATTACTTAAATTTATGAAATCCTTCTAATATGGAAATCTACAAAGAAATTGTTATTTGACAGGTTGTATGGTAGAATGCCTGTTTATGTTCTGTCTCAAAACATGTTCCTTTCTTGTTTATGTTTTATGTTTTTCACAAATTTCTTCTCGATAAGAAGCATGTATTCCTGTATAATTCATATATAAGTATGCAAGATATGAATCAGAGTTGCTGGTCATAACGTGTAGCTAAAACCATTGCAGGATAGGAATGAGCTTTTTGAACAGTTTTGCACTTGTAGTAATTGCCATATCTGCAAAATTAAATAGTTTATATGGCATTTTCATTGCATAGATTACCATCTGTAAAGTAGACTTCATTTCATAAATTAACATTAACGCATCAATTATCCCTTATTCAGATCAATTTTATTGATGTATCGATACGTAGTCAATTACACTCCGCGACTCGTTACACGTTTGATGCAAATTAGCTTAAGACTCCAATTCACAATCTTTATCGCGTAAATCATCGCGACGTAGCTATCTCAAGACCACATCCTAAAACACTTGCATGCACATTAAAAAAATGTGAATACGATTTTGTGAAAGCAAGCATGACTCGTTAAATTATATGCCACTGTTGATTTGTTAGTAAAAATGATTTCTCTAAGTATAAAGTTTTCCATTAGGTTTAAGATAGTATGGTGCTAATTCAAGAATACCCTCTACAAAGTTTTACTGACTTATGTTTATTAACTCCTGCTTCTATGCACTTTTTTATTATCTACCAGAATGGTGAGACACATGTAGTTATATACCTCAGTCTGATAGTATATTAAAATAAAATGTTTAGCGTATTAAAACGCTTTTACAGCAACTCACTTACATTACTCACTTTAATGTCGTATTCAGAGTACTGTAAAGGGGAATCGTACCTTATCAATTCATTAGTAAGACATAAAGATACTGGACATTATCCGATTATTTAGATATGTTTTATGTTATATTTTATTTAACCTGTTTTCTTTTGCATTATTACATGTTTACATATTTAACATTCCATATTTAGGTAGACACTTGACACAGCGGTTAATAGCTTTTGCAATCGTCTGGTTTCACTAGCAATTAGCTTTACGACTTAATGAATACATTTTATCAGTTTAGAAATCCTTGCCATTAGTAGTGTATACTATTACCATTTCACAATATTAAACATTGCAGACAGATCCTTTTTGAATTGTAGACAGATCTAATTAGGGTCAGATATTTCTAATCAATTAACAAATTCAAATATATAAAAGGTAATCACCAGACATTTGAGTTAATTGAAGGGTAGTCAAGCAGTAAGCAACAATGTAATTTGAAGACTGAAATATTCATTGTATCAGGGTCTCTCACCTCTGTATTGCGTGCGCGGGTTTAAGCGTTTCATTTTATTAATAAAATAAGTGAAGACACACCTGTTTTTTATTATAAACTGTCACCAACCAACTTAAAAATAAAGCTTATACGGAAGTTACGATCCGTGAGCGGTGACACAACCCCAACACATACGTTTACGTTGGAGCAGAAACAGCTAGTCTTGATCACGTTCCCGATTTTGTTCTACAGATTTACAGTATAATACTGAAGCTGGGAGTTTTCCATGTTGTTGGAAAAGTCCTAGTATTACTATCCTTTTTAAGTCCGTCAACATTTTAAAGCACCTTTTATTCGGGCAATTTACTATTAAGAGTTCTTCAAGAAAGAATTTTTGCATTTTCGTTTGGCATTATTCTCTTTTGGCACTACACACTTATTCTTATATTTTAATGGTTGTTATAATATAATTACCCTATAATAATGTATTGGGTAATAAATTATTATAAGGTTAAATTAAAAAAGGTTATTAGTGTAAAAATACTATACTGTATCTGGCAAAACATAAAAGGCAACCCTCGTATTACTGAAGACATTTATTATGAAATAGAAATGGTTTAATAATTTGGAAATTTCGGTTTCACTGTATACCTGCAAATTACAACAGCGTATTTACATTGTAATAACTATACTTACCGGTCATTATTAATACTCTCTAACTCTATGGTTTTAAAAGTGTTTGATAACAATTTTATACTATTTTAGATGGTATAACCAATTTTACCTACAGTAATGTAAGAGCTCGTCTTTGACTTATTTACCGCCGTTGCCGTTTCTGTTGGAAGAGATGCAGGTGTTCGACACGGTTCCCACGGCTTTTGCAGGTGAGCATTTCGCTGTTACTGCTATGTTATGAATCACGACCGGTCGTTTGGTTTTTTCTCCTTCCTTTCTTTTCATCGTTTTGCTCCTTACCTCTACGTTCTCCGGGTAAATTTTAAGCGAACGCCTACGTAGATCGCTCAATCGGGAGATGTGCAATTATCCCTAGATATGCGAAAATACTGAATGCGTATATCCGAAGCATTTAAGCGTTTGGCAACTAAATTTATGCAGATGAGATACGCTATTTATGGTTACTGGCTCCGAGATTCATTAGGGGAGATGCAACATTGCCAGTTTAGGAAGTCAAATGGCAGGTGTAAATTTCGTTATATCTAACGATCTTATAATGACGATCATTCGTTGGAAGATTTGCTACCTCATTTAAGAGATTTACAGTTATGTGGATACCGAAGTAGCTAACAGCATATTTTAGATATTAAAGCTACAATGACATGTCTCATTTAGGTAAAGCTATTTACTAGTTATTTAGGCTGCCTTTGCTAATAGTATTAATTAAGTTGTTGGGTCTTTATATCGATTTCCTCTTTTCACTAATGTTTTCAGAATGAACACTGGCTATACTTAGAATCATTAGTAATTATTAAAATGAAAAAATGCTGTTGGAATGAAAAAAAAGGAATCAGTTTGCTGATTTACGGTAATTTATACGGCAATAAGTATGTAGATGGCTAGTACTGTTCTTCACCTTTAAATTAGTGCATTTTAAAATAATTTACAAAATCTGATTTAATAAAAGCTCTTTGACAGTCAAACGACGGTTTGATTTTCTAAACATGACAGGATAAGTAATAATCCATATAGAAGAATTAACACGCAGAAGAGGTTAACATCTTAATACGGTTGTGCTATGATATTTTACCTGAAAAACTGAACACCTAACGAGACGCAGTGAAGTTTGTTTCGCATTTGATAACCGAACAGCAGAAAAAACGGTAGAAAATTTAGCAAACGTTCACCAGCAACTTTTTGAACAACTCAAGGATGGCGAATCATTCATGCTAAAAGTCAATACGGGAGATGGAAGCTGGGTTTACAGCTACGAAAGCGAATTGGCAAGGGATCTATTCGCTCAAACAAGCACCCCAGTTTCGATCCCATAACAAAGTAATGCAATGTCGGTATTCCGAGATAGGAAAAATTATATTTATAGAAATATGACATGCAATTTGAAAATGTATGTCACAGCGCATTTCATTTTTTTTAAATAATTCTGATAAGTGTCACACTGACTTTAATATTTGTACATAACTGCGAAAAGAATATTTTAAGCAGTGATGAAATAAAAATGATTTACATGTTTGAATAACATTTTAATTTAAACAAAAGGAAAACATACAATAACTGTTGAAAATTACCACTGCCTTTTTCATTGCACAAGTTTACACGTCTTATCATGCTTTCAAATGCATTTTGTAGCATTTGTGGCATTATGTTTGCGCTATCTTGAATTATTCTTTGCTGTAATTCTTGCAAATTAAGTACAGGAATTTTGTAAACCGAATTTTTTAAGTAAAAGAATACAAAATAATCCAAAATAGTCAAACATGTTGACCTCGGAGGAAACTCAACTTGCGCTTGTAAACTTATTAGCCGTCCAAAAACTCACGGGGAAGTGATATACCTTCTTATGTCGTATGCTTTATTGCACTATGTTGCTGGAAATAACCTTGAAGTTCATCATTGTGAAGTTGTTGAACAAGCTCAATCAAAATGTCATTTCTGTACCCGTCTGCATTAATGGTGAAATTGAAGAAAGTCGGCCTAACTATTCTTCTACGAGAGACTGCAATTCAAACAAATTTTCTGAGCATGTAATGGACATTCAACAAAAAAATGCTGCTTATTAGTGTTCCATATTCGCAAATATTGAGAACTGACGTACTCCGAAAGAACAAAATGTTAAGTTTAGCAGATCACTATTCATTAAATTATTGACGAACCATTGGCAAGACGTCTGAGGTGGTGGGTTGGCAAAAGGGCATTGCATCTTATATGGATACATGTACAAGTTCTTCTTTACAACGCTTCGACATGTTTCATAAGAATCTCCAATTATTTGGGCTAGCCATTTCAAAGTTGCGTTGGGTCCTATTCCATGCGATTACGAACATCAATAATCAACTCTTTTGTACGAGTGGGCTACCAGCACCTTTCTTATGAGCTACAGATCCAGTTTCGCGAACTACACCAACAATATACAAGGTACATATAAAAATCCTACTACTGCGAAATCTGGGTGCTCACGAAAATTATCCAAACGTAAACGCTCACTAGATTGCTAAATTCCATTAACTACCACACCTGTTCTAAAATAGGTTTCAATCATGTAGGTTTTGTGCGCTGTGGTGAAAAACATAATTGAAAAACTACTTAAAATTCCAGTGGCAAAATATATGACAGTGCGACAATTAACCTATCAGAATTGTATCAAAAAAATTAAATAAGCTACGATATTCATCTTCAAGTACCATGGCATACTTTTATCAACACAATTTTTGCTTCTTCGGTACTATAAAGGCGTTTTGCAACGGTTGCGTGAAACAAATTACCATGGGAAAAGTCAGATGAATGTCTTCAGCCTCCTTAATTGCTAGATCTCGCTCCCTACGATTTTTTCTTATTTTCAAATTTGGAATGAGTAGCGAAAGAAATCTGTTTTGGAACCATTAATGAAGTTAAAATAAAATCGCTGGCATTAAAGGACATATCAAAAAAATGACTGCCAAGTGGAAGCGCCCGCTGCAAAAGTGCATGAATAGGGAAAGAGAAGTACTTTGAACATGGCAGGAACCAATAATTTGTAAGAATTTTAATAAAGTTTAATTATCTTCTGCATAAACTTGGTATTTGAATAATCCGACAGGATTACCATTAAAATGCCATTCGTATAAAAATTTCGAATAAAAACTTTTCAAAATCCAAAATCAGTGCGAAAGAAATTTTAGTCATTCAGACCAAGAAGAAAGAGAAAATGAGATTTCTGGAACACACAAAGGGATTTTAATACTGCAGGTAGGTGAACAAACACAGTGAGTGTGCCCATGTCATAATTTCTTTTACTGACAGTTAGTATCACTGGCAATTAGCAGGTCGTTTGCATTAAACGCAGTCGAAACACATCAGGTTAAAGTTCAGGCGGAAGAATTTCCTAGAGAATTTACGGTTGTTAATTAACTATACATCTACATCTTCATTTACCATCCTATATTAAAATCATCGCCTTTAAAGCTATTAAGCGAATAATATTCTCCCGTTACCAAAAAAGGAAATAAAAAAATCACTACATCATTAACATTTCCTGCAAATATCCAATATGCTAACTATTTTTCAAGGATTGCAGACTAATTGCGTGTGCATCTGATGATGTTTATCTACGTAATGGAAGACAGTCCGAAGAGCAAATTGCAACGGAATAACCGTTACGAGCGCGAATATTTATTAACAATTCCCAAGAAATTCGCAATTACGGCCTTTTGTTAAGATTGATGATTCCATTACGTCGACAAATTCATTTGGTTATACCTTGAGAAAGTTATGTCGTGATATTATGGTGTAAGAGGCATTTATGATTAATACGAATTGCTGTGTACCAACAACCAAAGAAAATGAAGAACGATGGTGAGGACGATGTTAATCATCACGATAGTGATGATATAAAACTATCTCGTGCAATCAGCGGGTGGTGTTGGCTTTCTAGTGGTAATAGTGTGCAGCAGCTTCGGTTTAATTGTCAATTAACTTGCTAAATGTTAATATGTGGTAATTTAATGAAGCCGACTAATTATTCCTAGCAGAAACTGGTACGATAATAATTTACCGGATGCATGCGAACATAAAATTATAATGTACCCATAATAATAATCACACCATAGTCTAATATATGCGCGTAGACAACAGGTGTAATGCTTTGCATATTTTGATTATACTATGTTTATCTTTGTTAAAGCTTTTGCTTTAAAAGTCAATAAGATTTCTAAATACTATTCAGAATTAAATGAGATTTTCTTGATTTACTAAGCAAGTTTTGTTTGTAGCAAGTTTGTACTAAAAAAACGTTTAGAAAAATTGTGTTGTGATATACTGCAATCGAATAATTATGAAGGTTGCTAAATTTAGAAAAAAAAGCAGCAGTCACAGAGACCAGTAATTCAAGAGTAACCTTTTTTATAACTTTATCAAATAAATTAAACTGGTAGCAACAGAGAAGTGAATTATGAAACTTAACCTAACTGTTAGTTCTCTAAGAATTCAAATTTTATAATAATTTATAATTTGCTTTTTAAACGGCCTATGAAGTATGAACCATTTAATTGAACTAATTAAAAGAGATCTATGTTAACAGTTAGCGAGAAATCGAATAAAAAAACTATGTCTGCCATGTATAATGAACAAAAATAGGTATTTTAATTAGTAGGCCAAGTAACGCATCAATATAATATTTTTTTCAATTATGAATTGGAAGGTTCATTGCATTACTCATTTTTGGAGAAAATTTGTATATTTTATTAAAAACTATAGTGCAACATAAATAAAGGTTAAACCAAAATACATATATTTTGATGGCGTTCGGATTGATTTCAGTGTATCTTTACAATACATCAAAGTTCAGATAATATATTTGGAACGAGTAGTAAATCAGTGTAATTCCCCAACAAACGTAACCCAATGGTAATGCCTTGTGGCTAATAAGATTCAAAATAAACATTTAGTACTAGGAAGACGACTAGCACGGCAGCAAAAGAATGACGCAAAAACTTTTAGCCAATATCTTCTAGCCTGTTCTGTATGGAACCCTAAAGGTCGAGTTTATCTCGCTAGGGATTGATTTCAGTCAGAAAATAGAATTAGGGGGCGACTAGATTTAAGGGTACATCAAGTCTTGATCAATATTCAGGCGTTCCGTAACTGACATGATACGAGGATGCTATAATAAATATCTCTGTTAAGGAAGACAATGCAATTGTTTTGTATTTAGTAAATCTATTTCTCGCCATAGAGAAGAAGTGACACCAGATACAGACAAGAGAAGATGGTTAGTAAGGACAGAGGTTTCGATTTTGTAGCAAATATTCCGCAGTTTACATCAGTGAAACATGCATTTTATAATGAGCGACGCAAATCGCTAGGTATTAGGTTGCTTCTGAAAAACGAGAAGATATAGAGGTTCCCGAGTTTATGAAAGAGTATGTCATAATTGACGATGGTATGGAAGACAGAATTGTTGTATTTGCAATGGACGGAGGTATTAGCAGGGATTCTTGCTTCTTATTCGATGGGAACGAACATCATTCCAGCCGTATATGCCTTCCTACTCGACAATAAAAAGGCGACGTATAAACGGATTTTCTTCTTAATAAGAAAAAACATTCACCAATAAAATGTGTTTCAGATTTTGAAGTTGCTGCAATTAACGCCTTAGAACAAGCTTTTCCCGACTCTAGCGATCAAAGGATGTAATACTCATTTTAATCAAGCTCTTCGCCGTAAAGTACAATATTTAGGCCTAATAAGGTTATAAAAGGAAAACAAGAAAATAAGAAACCACATAAGGAAGTATGCTGCATTAGCTCATCCACCAGAAGAGAAAGTTGCAGATGGTTGGCTCCGTGTAATGGAAAATTCTTCTATCGATGAATTGTTAAGTTTATGATTATTTTGTTGGTTAATGAATTGATAATTCTCGCCAAACATGGACTTGCGATGGAGAACGTCATCGGAATACAAATTCTGTAGAAGGATGGGATGACAGATTCAACAGACGGATCGGAAAAGCACATCCAAATATATCTGAATTAATGACAAGTTTTTCAGAAAGAAATGCACTATTATAATAGTATTTTCTTGCAAAATTGTGTGTGCATAAGTACCCCTAAAAGTGCAAGAAAATACTGTGAATTAGACAGGCGGTTAAAAATAGTTGTTAATGATCTAATTCACAGGTATAGCAGTAAACTCCGCATAATTAATAAATTTGTGTGAGTGGAGTTTACTGCTATACCTGTGAATTGTACATCCACACAGTCCTTGCAATCGTTAATTAATTCAAAATAGACAAAATCTTAGTGAGACATTGAACAAGCTAAAATATATTGTAAAATTATAGATAGATTTACTTTTCATTTTCTGTATTGCATAATATAGAACATAGATAAATGTAACTTTATTTTTAGTACATGTACTAATTTCTGATAATATGCGGTTGTAATCTGAGCGAAGTCGGTTATAATACGCATGCGCGACTCTCGTTATTCTTTCTCAGTATTCTCCTAGAATCACTCTACACTCTTACACATAGTGGTGGAGAGAGTGGCCCATATGGCAATGTACAGATCCACCAGGGGTGATACTAACGGAAACAAGACTCTATGCCAGACAGATTGGTCATCTCGAGCGGAACTCTCCCAACTTCTAAGTCTACCGAACGACGAAATGGTTAAGAAATATAACTTCAAAACGAATATTCTTACAAATCTAAGTAGCAAGAAAGAATGGAATGGAGAATCATCTACCTACTTTGTAAAGGCAAACACCATTAAATGGTATACGGGTGGTTCCTAAATTGACAAAAGAACAGATGCAGGGGTATTCAGACCAGGAACCAAATATTTAGAGTCAATGGGAACATACCCTATTCAAGCGGGGATCAATGCGATTGGAAGATATACTCAATTTCAAACAGCTTAGGCAGAGAAGAGTTGCGCTATGCTGGGTACCAGGACACACTGGAATCAGCGACAACGAGAAAGCTAACCTATTAGCAAAAAAGCCGCCACAACTTCGTTCATGGAACAGGAGCCGTTCTGTGGTACACGGATAAGCAGCTATAAAAAAGAATTCAAAGACAGGGATGAGACGCTCAGAACATTTCTTTTGGAGAATCTTCTTGGTCTGAGACATTCCAAGGTATTTCTTGGAAACTTCAATAAGCAAAGACCAAAGATTATGCTAGAACTAAGTAGAGATAGACTACGCGTCCTCGCAG
The DNA here is from genome assembly GCA_023509865.1 of Trypoxylus dichotomus. Classification (NCBI taxonomy): domain Eukaryota; kingdom Metazoa; phylum Arthropoda; class Insecta; order Coleoptera; family Scarabaeidae; genus Trypoxylus; species Trypoxylus dichotomus. The sequence goes on along the minus strand of CM042074.1, from coordinate 35,361,809 downwards.
GTTTTCTTACAGGGCATTGTCATCTTAGGGAACACATAACAAGGATAGGTCTGAAACAGAATATCGAATGCAGGTTTTGTGGAGCGGAGGTTGAAAGTCCGGAACGCCTAACATCTAGCTGCACTGCAATTATAGAGACCCGTGTCAACCACCTCATCCCATCACCATGTCATCAACGAGGCAGAAATACCTTCTCTGAAACCGTCACACCTAATGCGATTTATTAAACTCTTAGACTATATGGGAAGCTATAAGTGCGGGCAAATGCTAGAAACTTGTAGCTCATATAAAGGGGTACAATAGATCAATAGTTCGCAATGCAACATGACCCTTAATTAATCTAATCTATAATCAGTCTATCAGGCATTCGCCATAAACAGTACTTTGTTATTGGCCTTCTACATCAAGGTTATAGCTATAGCGGGGGAACGTAGGATTGTAGATACCTTCCCGTCGTTGGTTTTGCTCGGATTATATCTGTATATAAATATTGCGCATATGTCTTCAATTTGAAACTACTGCTGAATCAGCAAAACATGTTCATTTTGTTTCTAGTTTTCCATATTCCCTGTAAAATACGACGCACAAAACTGGAATTTAGTGGCATGTTCACTTCCCATCCGTAAATTAAACGCTCGAAAGAGGAAGATTTTGTGAAACGCACGAAAAGGGATTGCTCGATACGGTTACAAATCGAAAATTTGACTAATAAACATAGCGTCCCTATTACAACCTAGAAAACAGTAGCGAAACACTATTATTGATTTTTTATACCATTACAATACGTAAATCACACCGTCCTTCCTGAAATGCAATACGATACTTTAATATACTGTAGCAAGTATCTTATATAATATGATACCCCGGCAACAGTATTTACAGATAAACCTTTACGATTCTATCATCGTAGCCAGTTCGAAGCATAAAATACGTAAACACGACCAAATCTACTATAAATACAGTGTACCGGATTTTATGGCTTGCAACTGTTGCGACACCTGTTCGCAGTCTTCGCGGCAACTGTTTTAAAATCAATGAGGCACAGGTGATATTACAACATTATACATATATATACGCGGACGCTTTTTTCTGATGTTTACGCGGCTGCGACCGTTTATCCGCGTAGCTTTTAAAAGTACAGAAAATACAAACACGTCAGCGCTCTGCCGTCGATCGCTGCGTTTAGACTCCTTTCTGCCTATTGGAATTTCCAAAATAAATTTATTTGGGACGAAAACATTGTTAGAGCCTCTTCAGACGACGTCTGTTATTTTGTCAGTTATGATTTATGATCTCTTTTTTCCTATGATTATGTTGTTTACGAAAATACGGAAGAGATATTCCAAACTGAAGTTTATTTAAGCGCATTTGTAACGTATATAATGATGCGTGAATGATTTGAGAAAATTATATATACACATACGTGTATAAGAATTTTCTACTCCGATATTTGTCTTTGATTTTGGATATACGAGGGCGACCTGAAATGATAGACTAATTCGTAGCGTGACTCATTCAATTCGGACACGACGATGCGAGATGAATGAGCCGGTGCATTGTCGTGGTGGAAAAACACTATTTCCGCTGCAAACGAGGCCGTTTCTCCTTCAATACTGCATCGAATCAGGTCAATAAATCGCTGTAGTATTGCCCTGTGACCGTCCTTCCCTGCTGCAGGTAGTCCATGAGGATCACACCTTAGGAATCCCAAAAAATGGTCCCCGTGACCTTTCCGGCCAATGGCACGGCCTTTGCTTTCTTCGGAGCCCGGAAGTCAACTGCTTCAACTGTTCCTTGGTCTGCGGTATGTAGTGGTGGATTCAAGTCTCATCCACGGTTACGAAAGCAATGAAGAAATCCCTTGGATTGCGTTGAATCCTAGCCAGACACTACTCCGAAACGGTTACCCGATTTCGTTTTTGCTCCGGTGCGAGCAAACGCGGTACCGATCACGCCGAAAGCTTTTTCATACACAAAATTTCATGTAGGATATGAACGACGCGTTCTTCTGAGCTTCAATCGGCGCTAGGCTAACGCGAGAACATAAATCTTGTTGACCATTTCATCGTAGCGATTTTTAGGCGTCCACTGCTTGCTGCACAAGCACAAGTGACGACACTTGTACTTGTGCGGCCACGTTTGAACTCGCTTAGGCAGAAGCTGATGGACGAAAATGATGGAGTACATCCGCCATGAACCTCTAGCGAAATATTTCGAATTTCCGTGGCCGTTTTCACCGCCATCTAGAAATGTTTTATAACTGCACGAAATCCGATTTTATCCATTTTTGCGAAACCGCCTGACTTACACAAACAAAATTAACGCTAATTAACTTTAATTAGTATAACACATCTACATATAGACGTAAAATATAATAAATAAATGAAATAAAAGATTTGCACTTTGCATATAATTCGATCTCTAGTAATAACTATAGAAGTATAACATTATTGAGCACAGTTGTAAAGATATATGAACAACTAACTAACAGCAGGCTAAGATCGCCTGAACTATCACTGTCGGAATCACAAAGTGGACCCAGACCAGCAAGAAGTACGCAACATCATATATTTACGTCAAAACAAATAGTTGACAAAAGATTACAACGGAAAAACGCATATTCCGCATTTATTGGTCTGGAAAAAGTCTTTGATAGAGTGTTAAAATATGAAGAAAGAGGAGTCTAAAAAAAAATTATTCGAAATATTCATAGAAATATCCTCGTTATCCCAGATTTGACTTCTTTGACGCTATCATATTGTTCAATATTGGCATTTCTTTTTGATGAAATCACTCCTTTCTTTGTTTGGAATTATGAGTAGCTGCATTGCCTTGCTGAAATGTCTAGTTTTGCGTGTGCAATTGTTCACCAAAGCGTATCAGAACCGTTTCCAGAAACTGTATATAAGAACTAGAATTCCTTCATTACACCATTACGCTATCGCCACCAAAATTTCGGCTCATTCCAACTTCAGACCCGTCGAAGTTAAATTTCTGCTTGTCATAAAAATTTCAGTAGCCTGTGTATGTGTCTCTTTGATGAGTGGTTTTAGCCACCGAAAATGCTTACTGGCGGATAAAATTTGTTGTACACGTCTGTTTGTTACTGATAAATTTAAATCACATTTTATTTGTTGTGCAGTTACATCACCAAAAGAGGCCAACCGAAATATTGATGAGCGCTGCCTTCGATTTAGTCTTTGATTACTCCCCTTAGCGAGATTTTTTTGTAAGAATTGTCCAACTTTATAAAATTGTTGGTAAGATGATGGGATCTTCCTATTTTCTTAACTATGGCTCGGTTTGAAAACCTTACCTCTTTATAACAATTTCTCGGTTTTTCCTTCTGGGGTAGCAGTTTACGTAATTTTTGTCATTTTTATTAAGTGATATGTATACTTCGATAATATATATGTAATATATATATATTATGATATTGCTAAAATAATGTCTCTGCTATTTCTTTATATTTAGAAATGTATTTTTAGGTAATTCCCAACTCGTACCGTTGCTAAATCTTTATAGGGGAACTGCGAAATTATATGGAACTTTCCTCAGTGTAGTCACGATATATTTAATCCTTTCAACAACAAATTTCACATGTATCGAATTTCGAACTGTGTCGTAATGTTTTATATGTATGCTGTCATTTCTTTTTCTCTTTGATTTAGTATCACGTTCTAAGCCATGACGGATCTTATTTACTTACTCAGTTGTTAGTGTTTGATCGTCCTTTTTTTATTATATTTAGCGGGCTAATAATGGATCGTGTTCTGTTAACTAGAACATTACATCAAAAATTTCAAAAAAGTTGGTTTATGTGCAAGTACTCATATACGTATACAGTAGCTTCAACCTAACCTACCAAACAAGGAGATGTTTAACTGCATTTCAATGATCCTAAGAAGCAAGGAATTCGAGTTAAATGACCAGCAAACAGATTACTAAAATATAAATTTATAACTTTAGAGATTTCCTGCTGTACCGTTTAATTTCGAGTTTGTAGATCAAGCTTTCATATTTTTCAAGTCGAAAAGTGCGCATTAGCATTTCAAAGTTATAAATTTTCCTCCACAATTACGAAGCAATAACACTTAAGCGTTTTACATATTCGTATAATTATGCACATCTGTACGATTCAAATTCATATAAGGAAAAGTGAAAAATTTATCAACGCCCATCGTTTCACTCATACAACGTTGCCGCAGTACCTTTTAAGTCCAAAAGTCGATATTAAGTGCTTGCAGGCAGTAATTAAATAATTACCACACTGGATAGCAAGTAATGTAGATTTGTTCAATTTCAATATAGATGGTATCATTAATCACGCACAATTTAACATTTCGTAATCATCACTGATATTTTAATTAAAACTCGCGAAGACGAATGCACTCTTGATTTCCTCGATATACACTATAAATGTATCACGAAACTAATAGCAGAGATATAAACGCATAGGATCTGTTCTGCTTCTGATTCTAGAGAAAAAAGAACTTACAATAAGAATCTATGTGCTATTGAAACGCTGTGTTCCGAATAAATTATTGATTTTTGTCGAGTGGAGTTTTTTGCGATACCTGTGAATGATAATATCTACATTATGCATCTTTCGAATTCATATACAACTTCAAGTAATTTCAAGATATAAATTGTAAAGGATGCGGAGAAAATATCCCATTCTACGTTTAAATTTCCGCTTGCATTCTCGGACACCTATTATGCAAAGTTATTTGTGCATATTACCAAGTCAAATAGGCACTAACTCCATGTTATCGACCATTTAAATTCCAAAGTAGTCTCAAGTACTATACTTTAAAATACACATAACAAATTAATGATCCACTGTCTACTTATGCATGTCTTCCACTTATTTCTCAACACACTTTCATGAATATAAAGCTAAATATCTTCCTAAACAGCAGAACTAATGCAATTACTGGTTTGCTTACTACTTGTCGGTACTTATGTAGCTGGGCCAATAATCTCATTTTAAAGTGTAATTACTACTAGTTACTAGATGAAGCTAGTAATAGATCTTACAGATGGTATTCTTAAAATTTGATTTACTCCAAGAAAGATTTCTTACATGAAAAAGCTGTGTACTCGACACAGATGCCTAGTAAGTGGTGCAGGTTGTGCTTCTTATGCACCCATTATCATACTATCTGTTGATCTAAAGAACTAATAAATGTGAAAGTATGGATTGTAAGCTTGAAGAAGTCTATGCCACAACACGCCGTAACTGTCACGTTATTTGGATATATTTTGTCACTACTAATATTGCTTTATTCATTTACGTATTCAACACTGAAACGCAAATTTATTAAATTTGTTTTACGTTTTATGTTTGCTGTATATGCATCCTTCCTTAATGGTGTTGTAAATACCTTCTTCATACGCTATAATGTTTTTATTTAGAAGAGCAGAAAAACTAGATTGCGTTAGCTTATAAATCTTTGAAAAGCTAGTATTTGCTAAGCGATTATGTACAGTCCTTCAAAATAATTATAATGGACGTTTGAAGTAAATTATATCTTTATTTTAAAAAACTGCAAAATTTTGAACTATAGTTCTTTTAACATATCTACATATCTAATCTAAATCACGGAGTGTATTAAGTTAAACACCCTCTTTTTTACATTAACTTAATAATATTTATCCAAAAATTAAATTGCTTCAATGTGACACTAAAGTTTCTACGGGGGAATTGTAGAAAAAGGAATTACTTGTAAAAAAGACAGTACCAATGAGCATGGCGTGTTTAATTATTGATTAACCAGCAGCATACAGCTTATGACAGGATAATCGCATCATGATAACAATTCTAAAATAAGAGTGTGTACCAAAAGAAAATGTAAAAATTCCTTAAGCAACAGAAAATTGCTCAAACAAAAGTTGCCTCAAAGTGTTGATAGTAAAATTAAACAAATCATATCTAGATGCATATATGTACATTAACACTGTTACATCTGACATAATTGATGATTGAGAATGATCGCACGTGTTAGTCACGGGAAGATAAATAGTATATACTTAGTAAATATTAACTAGTTAACTAGTTTCACTAGAATCAATCGCTTTTCTTAAATTGTTTGGAGATATTTCACCGAACTATTAGAATTAGTTCTGAAACTTTCATACCTGTAATAAAGATGTGTTCAAAATAAACCATAAAGCATTAAATTATACGCTTTTTGAAGAATTGTTACTTATTACTTTTATAACTATTACTAAGCCTTTACACATTTTGAGGTGATATTTAACGTTACTATAGTAAAAAATATATAAAATTCTAGTAACCTTACTTAATCGTCAATATAACACATGGGCTGAAAAGTCCCGGGCGTAACACATAGATGACGCTAGTTTTATTGCAGTCACCTTTCTCTCAGTTAGTACTAACCTTCAAAAGACAGCTGTTAAAATTTCATGATATTCTATTCATTAGTTTGTGAGTTATTGTGCTAAGACTCACGCTACTTTTGTTATTTTCAAAACAATGGATCAAAAACAATTTCGTGTTTTAATTTTACACTGCTTCTTGATGGGAAAAAATACCGTTCAAGCGAAGCAATGGCTTGAAAAGTGTTATGGGGACTCCGCTCCATCAGAAACAACAATAAAACGTTGGTTTGCTGACTTCAAACGTGGTCGTAGAGACACCGATGATGCAGAACGCAATGGACGTCCAAATGAGGCGGTAATACCAGAAAACATCAAAAAAATCCACAAAATCGTTTTGAATGATCGAAAAGTGAAGTTGCGTGAGTTACCTGACATCGTAAAGATATCAAAAGAACGTATTGGCTTTATATTGCATGAGCATTTGACTATGAGAAAGCTCTGTTCAAAGTGGGTGCCGCGTTTGCTCACTGTTGACCAAAAACAAGAACGTGTTGATGATTCTGAGCAGTGTTTGGCCATGTTTAAACGTAACAAACCGGAATTTTTGCGTCGATATGTGACAATAGATGAAACATGGATCCATCACTTCACTCCGGAATCAAAACGATAGTCATCTGAGTGGACAGCAACTGGTGAACCTCGTCCAAAGCGCCTGAAAGCACAACAATCGGCTGGAAAGGTTATGGACTCGGTATTTTGGGATGTGCGCGGTGTAATATTCATCGACTATCTTGAGAAAGGAAATACCATCAACAGTGAATATTATATAGCGTTATTGGAGCGTTTGAAGGTCGAAATTGCAAAGAAACGACCGCATATGGCAAAGAAAGAAATGTTGTTTCATCAAGACAACGCACCGTGTCACAAGTCAATCAAAACAATGGCAAAACTACATGAATTGAACTTCGAATTGCTCCCACATCCACCGTATTCGCCAGATTTGGCTCCTAGCTACTACTGGCTGTTCGTAGACCTCAAAAAAATGCTCACCGGTAAGAAATTTCGCACGAATGAAGAGGTTATCGCTGAAACTGAGGCCTATTTTGAGGCAAAAGTTAAATCGTTCTACAAAAGTGGTATTGAAATGTTAGAGCGGCGCTGGAATGATTGCGTTGCTTTTGATGGAGATTACGTTGATGAATAAAGCTAATTTTGAACCAAAGAAACCGTGTTTTCTTTGTTAGGCCCGGGACTTTTCAGCCCATGTGTTACATGACTGATGACAATATCTGAAGTTCAATGCTATTACGAAGTTATATCTTGAAATTACTATAAACTATTAATGAATCGAAAAGTAACTAATAGATAAACACAGTTGTATCTATCAAACAATGAGATTTATAGATTTTTCGATCAGTTTGCATCTTGCATATGTCCACCATTTTATTCAACAAACAACAATCCTTCTTCCATACTGCAAGCTGCATTTTTCACTTGATCTTGGATCCTATTGAACATGTTCAATAGGTGGTGAAATTGAATTTTCCAGTTCTCTGAGGAGTAATTGAGTTATTAAGAAAAGATCGCTTCCTGAGACAGTCTGAAGGTCAATAATTAGTTGAATTGGCACTAGTAGAACACGCTGGCTAAGAAAATATCTTGTAAAATATGCAATTGTCATTTTTTTTGTTTAGTAGTGAGCGGCCGAACGGGCAGCTTCTTAGCTCAGAGGCCTTGTTAAGGACTTAACATTGCTTTTTGTGTTTTGTAAGTTTTTTACTATTATGTATTTTATCTTCTTTGCATTATTATTTTCATTTAGAATATTATTTTATTTTCATTTTTATATTTATTTATTTTCATTCTTATATTTATTTATTTTGCTCTCTTATATCCAATTTTATTTTAATATGTATGTACATTACGCATTGTATATGTATGCAAGTCAGCCATTCGCATTATGCTAGCTAAAACTGCCTAATTAGAAATCATTCACTGCAACGTCGTCGGATATGTAATGGGAGTTTTCTTGAAATTTAAGGTACACAAGGATAGGCAGTCGTCTCCCGCGCGACAGTCGAGGTATTAGCGATCGTGCACTCTCGGTCACCTTTCGTGCCTCGTCGTAACGTGTACAGTAACGTCGTCGTAAGTTTATTAGAGATTTCTAAGTTTTTCTAGTTTTGGCGGGAATCGTCGAGGACGTTGTCTATACATTTATTTCTGGCGGGAGTCATTTGGTACGTCGTCGGACCACACGTATAGATTTTTTAATAAGTATAAATTCTCGATTTTCTATCATCGTACGTCGAGGCTACTGTGTCCATTGTCGTCTATACATATTTTTAGTCTTCAGTTAAGTTTGTGTCGGAAATTATTTTGGTGAGATTGTCGGCGCGCATGTATAGACCTCCTCTACAAGTACGATCACCTGCTTCTTGCTGACGGTCGTTGCGGCCGCAGCGCCCGTTGTCTTTGTACGTTTGTTCGGTCCTTGTCGTATCGGGACTTAGAAATTTTTCATTTAGTTGCTCGTCGTAGCGGACGAGTGTCCCGGACCAGTTTTCTTATGTAATGTCGGCATCATCGCTCCGTTTTACTTGTCGGTGCACAGTTCGCACATTTGCTGGTTACTGGATTTTTCCTTCTTTGGGGAGCAGTAGAGTAGAGAGCTAAAGATTGCACATAGCGTAATATTTCAAACGAGAACGCCTGGGTAGCTGTGACATTACTTTTGTATTGAGATCGGCTATTATCGCTACTGTCGCCCTCGACCAGGCGTTCAAGGTCTAAGAGATAGGGTGGGTTCCCCTATAAATGTGAATATAACAAACGTATTTGGTCAAGTACAAATACATGCCAATAATACAGGGCCAAGTCCCTTAGGCAAATTTAAAACAAGGAAAGTATATTAGGCTCCCGGAAAGGGACATATAAATAAGCATAGCACCGAGGTGCGCTTATAAATTTAAGAAATAAATAGGGTTGGCTCCTATAAAAAGGTAGTGGTGCATGCAAACAGATAGAGGCATTAGTACATGCCTCTAACAAAGCTTCAGCGGAAGCATATAAGAGTTTAAACTTTTAAACAGAATTAAGACATGGCTTTGCAACGTACATGCTGAGGCATTACTTTATGTTGCTACCAATGAAAATACATATACAACTGCTAATGTACATTACATGTATAAGAGAGCTCGAATAACTGCAATTATTGCAAATCTATATATCTTACGTACATCGTACATGTACATAGGCAAGAGTGGAAACCGTGTAACCATTCCATTTTTAAATATATTTTTTTTGCGCATGCGCATTGAGTTTCATTGTACAACCTCTCCTCTAGTAAATAAGCGAACATACTGTACAAGTAAGTATTGGTCAAGTAATTTAGGAAATTACGAGCAGGCTACAGCGGCGTTGTTCTTCAAACCAGGAGAACGTAACATTGGTCCTTCGAGCCGGATATTAGCCTTGTCTCGATAGAAATTAAATTTCCCGTCTAACAAAATGGACGATCTATCTTCGTTGAAAGCGCACAGAAGGCAAATTAAGACCTCGCTAACAAGAGCAGGCAAGTTTTTAGACAAACACGATGCTACTACACAACTTGACCAATTACAAGTTCGCTATGAAAAGTTTACTTACTTGTACGATGAATTCGACAGAATTCAAGGCAAAATAGAAATACTAGATGAAAATGAGATAGACGCAGACGAACGCGAAGAATTTGAAGAGAAATACTTCGACTTTGAAACTCGCTTTAGAAAAGCTCTGACTGTACGCGGCAATTTGAATCAACAGAAAACTGAGGTTTCCACTCCCGATATAATAAAGCTGCCGAGAATAGACTTGCCAAAATTTTCGGGTAATTACGAAGATTGGCTACCGTTTTACGATATATTCAGCTCTCTTATACACAGCAACAGTAATGTACCAGCGGTACAGAAGCTGCACTATTTAAAAGCATGTTTAAAAGGAGAAGCAGCGAATATCCTGCATTCGCTAGAGACGTCTGCAGATAACTACGAAAACGCCTGGCAAATGCTACAAGACAGATATTGCAATAAACGAGTTATTATGCAGAAGCACATAACCGCTATCCTTGATCTCCCTTCTGCGACAAAAGAGAATGTGAGCATGCTACGTCGAATCTTGGATGGCATTTTAAAGCATACTAGGGCTTTAACCGCTTTGAAACGACCCACAGAACATTGGGATGATCTACTTATCGTTATCGTCGCCAAAAACTAGATGCACAAACGCTAAAAGACTGGGAGACAAGGATACAGACAACAGAAATACCGACATTTAAGGAGATGGTCAGTTTTCTAACGCAGAAATGTCAAACACTAGAGGCTATCGCTAAATCAGCCGGCACGCATTCTCAGAAAGCAACCATCAATGTGGTAACAAAAAAGCCACCGTCAAATACACACAAAACATATGTCGCTACATGTTTATTTTGCAAAGGCAAACACATGATACACCAATGCGAGAAATTCCTCGCACTAGTACCAAAGAAACGTTTCGAAGAGGCCAAATCGAAACAGCTATGTTTTAATTGCTTGAAAGCCAGGCACAAAGATAACAAGTGTCCGTCAAACTATAGTTGTAGAATATGTGGCAGGAGGCATCATTCCGTCTTACACATTGGCGGAAGAAACGATGAAGCTCAACGCAGCCGACCTGGCTCTCCACAGCCGGAATGCTCCACTTCTGTTACAAGTCATAGTTGTAATACTAAGTGCCACGTATTGCTATCAACAGCCGTTGTGAATATTCTGGATCGCAGAGGACACTCTCGAAGATGTCGAGTATTATTGGATTGCGGATCCCAATCCAATCTAATAACTAAACGAATGGCTGATAGTCTTGGCTTTAGGCAAACACCCGCTAATGTAGCATTAGCAGGCATCACACCTACGAAAACACAGATTACACGAGCAGTAGACGTATCCATTAAATCAAGATGTACTGGATTCCAAACAAAGCTAAATTGCCTCGTATTAAATAAGATTACCGGTCGTTTGCCTCTTGTTTCCGTATCACGAAGAAACGTTAAGATACCGAATAATATTAAACTTGCGGACCCGCAGTTTAATACTTCCGCCGATATAGACATGTTAATTGGCGTAGAATTATTTTACAAACTACTTTGTGTTGGCCAAATAAATCCTACTCCAAATGGGCCTTGTTTGCAGAAAACTTTATTGGGCTGGATTGTTTCTGGTAAAATACCGACGCCACGATCGTCAAATTTAACAACCTGCCATATTAGTACAATGTCGGAGCTGAATCGCAATATCAGTAAGTTTTGGGAAATAGAAACGATACCAGAGCGACATATATTCTCCGCGGAAGAGAACCGCTGCGAACAACACTTTCATGCCACAGCGCAAAGAGATACTAGTGGACGGTTTGTGGTATCATTACCTTTAAAGAGAATGTAAATTCTCTCGGTGCTTCTTACGACCAAGCTTTGAAGCGATTTTATTCTCTAGAGAAAAGGTTAAACAAAAATCCTCCGCTTAAACAAGAATATGGAGAATTTATAAAAGAATATTTGGAGCTGGGACATATGCGGAAGGCAAAACCATACAATTATTCTACCGAACCACACTTTTACTTGCCCCATCATGCGGTAGTTAAAGAGAATAGTATAACTACAAGACTAAGGGTTGTTTTCGATGGGTCTGCGAAAACATCATCTGGCGTTTCTCTGAACGATACTCTTATGGTCGGGCCTAAATTACAGCAAGATTTATTCGATACAGTCTGCAGATTCAGACTATATGCATACGTTATAACGGCTGATGTAGCCAAAATGTACAGGCAGGTTAACATAAATGAGCAGTGCATGCCTTTTCAGCGCATACTATGGCGAATGTCTGATAAGAGTGACGTTGAAATCTTCGAGTTAACTACCGTAACATACGGCACAGCCTCTGCTTCCTATTTGGCTACGAAAGTATTACAGCAATTGGCAATGGCAAAACAAGATGCGCAACCATTTGGCGCTGAAATTATATTAAGAGATTTTTATGTCGACGATCTATTAACCGGAGCTCAAACAATTGATCAAGCCAACAAAATTATAGCCGAAGTTACAGAAATCCTGTCTCAAGGAAAATTGAATTGCGAAATGGGCCTCAAACAAGCCGGAATTACTACAAAATATACCGGAAACATGTTGTGGAAATACAATATTAGATCTCGACAAAAGCGATAACATTAGTACTCTTGGCCTTCAATGGAATGCTACCATGGACACGTTACAATATGCCTTGTCGGATGTTCCCGAATGTAAAAACATTACAAAGAGACAAATATTATCCCATATATCCAAAGTCTTCGACCCGTTAGGCCTGTTATCTCCATTCACTGTCAGAGCCAAGATCTTAATGCAGGATATATGGAAATTGGAGATGAACTGGGATGAATCTCTACCTCTCAGTATTGAGACTACATGGCTGTCGTACGTGGAAGAAATGAAAGATCTAAATAATATAACCATTCCTAGACACGTATTTCCAATGCAGCAACCAGAGTATTTTGAACTTCACGGTTTCAGCGATGCAAGTGAAAAGGCTTACGGCGCTTGTGTCTACGTAAGAGCACTAAACAAATTTGGCGATATCTCTTGCAATCTGTTATGTGCAAAATCCAGAATTGCTCCAATTAAGACAATGACTCTTCCCGTTTGGAATTATCCGGAGCATTGCTGTTGGCACGATTGATGCAACGATTAACACGATACTTATCTTTACAATTCCGCAAAACTTGCTATTGGACTGATTCGTCAATAGTATTGTCTTGGCTGAAATCGCCTAAAACTTTCAAGACCTTCGTGGCAAATAGAATAGCTGAAATACAGGAGCTCACAAACATTGCGGATTGGCATCATATCGGTACCAAAGAGAATCCTGCCGACTTACTATCAAGGGGAACTACTTCCTCAACACTGATGCACACGAAGTTGTGGTGGCATGGCCCTAAGTTTTTGCAGTGTTCGACGAGCAACTGGCCTGACTCTGAATTTACGTTGACAGAAAACTTGCCAGAATGTAAGCTTGTTGTACTTACGAATTTAGTTCAAACCAACAGCCTAATGAGTATATTTGAAAGATATTCCGATTTAAACAAATTGATAAGAGTGGTAGCGTACTGTTTGAGGTTCACAAACAATATAAGAGCCCGTATTCGAAAAAATACTACTGATTGTGAGTTACAGTATTTAACATCCCAAGAATTAAATCAAGCAATGATGGTCCTTACAAGGAGAGTGCAGGTGCAAACATTCCGTAAAGAATACAAGCAACTTCAAAATAGCCAGAAAATAGATTCTAAAAGCAATCTGCTGTGTTTAAATCCTTTTATGGATAACCGCGGAATAATGAGGGTTGGCGGTCGCCTCAAGCATTCCAATATTCCGTATGACCAAAAACATCAAATACTTCTTCCGGCTAAACATCACTTCACTAAGTTAATTATTCAGCACGAGCATATCAAGCAATTGCACGCAGGTACTCAGTCTACGATAGCTGCTGTACGTATGAAATATTGGCCATTATCTTTGAAAAACTCTGTAAAATCAGTAATTAGATCTTGCGTAACGTGCATTAAAGCAAAACCTATATGCACAGACTATTTGATGGGCGATCTACCTCAGCATAGATTAACACCAGGCAAAGCTTTCGAGAATATTGGAGTAGATTACTTTGGTCCTGTACATATTCGTGATAGCATGAAGCGGAAGTACAATCTTATAAAAGCCTACGGTGCAGTTTTTGTATGCTTTGCTACTAAAGCAGTACACGTAGAACTAGTGGGTAACTTATCCACAGAAGCTTTCCTAGCTGCCCTAAAACGTTTTGTGGCTAGAAGAGGAAGTATCTCAAATATTTACTCTGATAACGGCACTCAATTCATTGGAGCCAACACAGAACTAAGGAAATTGCTCAAGCAATTGCAAACACAAACTCAGACCGAACAAGTGAAGGCTTATATGGCCCACAATGGAATAAGATGGCACTTCATACCCCCTAGATCTCCCCATTTTGGGGTCTCTGAGAAGCAGCCGTAAAATCTGTTAAGACACACCTGACTAAAATAATCGGAAACGCATCATTAAATTACGAAGAAATGAGTACCCTTCTTGTACAAATAGAAGGTATTTTAAACTCTCGACCTATTACACCAATTTCTAATGATCCAAACGATTTATCATTCTTAACTCCCTCGCATTTCCTAACTGGAGGTCCTACTGCAACTATCCCTGAACCAAATCTGTCACATCTAAAGCCAAACACCCTATCCAGATGGCAATATGTCCAATCCCTACGTGAACATTTTTGGAAACGATGGCAGAACGAGTACCTAAGCCAACTTCAACGAAGAAATAAATGGCAATCAAATCAGGGATTGGGTATCGCTCGCGGCAGCTTAGTCCTTGTACGTGAGGACTCTAGCATCCCGTGCAGTTGGTTAATAGGACGAGTACTGGAAGTGTTTCCAGGCAAAGATGGTATTGTACGCGCTGCCAGCGTGCAAACTCCCTGTGGATAATGCAGCGACCCGCTGCAAAGCTGTGTGTGCTGCCTCTCTCCAGCAGCGAAAGAAGACAGCCTTCTCCAAATCACCACACCGAAGAAGAGACTGAAATGTGCAGTGTTGTGCTAGTGCGCGATTGTAGTTCTCACCCAGTGCACCAATTTCCCTCCAAAATAGACTAAAGACATTAAAAAACACTTTTCGTAGTGCATGTTGAAGATGGTGCCTTCAAGGGGGCCGGTATGTTAAGGACTTAACATTGCTTTTTGTGTTTTGTAAGTTTTTTACTATTATGTATTTTATCTTCTTTGCATTATTATTTTCATTTAGAATATTATTTTATTTTCATTTTTATATTTATTTATTTTCATTCTTATATTTATTTATTTTGCTCTCTTATATCCAATTTTACTTTAATATGTATGTACATTACGCATTGTATATGTATGCAAGTCAGCCATTCGCATTATGCTAGCTAAAACTGCCTAATTAGAAATCATTCACTGCAACGTCGTCGGATATGTAATGGGAGTTTTCTTGAAATTTAAGGTACACAAGCATAGGCAGTCGTCTCCCGCGCGACAGTCGAGGTATTAGCGATCGTGCACTCTCGGTCACCTTTCGTGCCTCGTCGTAACGTGTACAGTAACGTCGTCGTAAGTTTATTAGAGATTTCTAAGTTTTTCTAGTTTTGGCGGGAATCGTCGAGGACGTTGTCTATACATTTATTTCTGGCGGGAGTTATTTGGTACGTCGTCGGACCACACGTATAGATTTTTTTAATAAGTATAAATTCTCGATTTTCTATCATCGTACGTCGAGGCTACTGTGTCCATTGTCGTCTATACATATTTTTAGTCTTCAGTTAAGTTTGTGTCGGAAATTATTTTGGTGAGATTGTCGGCGCGCATGTATAGACCTCCTCTACAAGTACGATCACTCCGCTTCTTGCTGACAGGTCGTTGCGGCCGCAGCGCCCGTTGTCTTTTGTACGTTTGTTCGGTCCTTGTCGTATCGGGACTTAGAAATTTTTCATTTAGTTGCTCGTCGTAGCGGACGAGTGTCCCGGACCAGTTTTCTTATGTAATGTCGGCATCATCGCTCCGTTTTACTTGTCGGTGCACAGTTCGCACATTTGCTGGTTACTGGATTTTTCCTTCTTTGGGGCGCAGTAGAGTAGAGAGCTAAAGATTGCACATAGCGTAATATTTCAAACGAGAACGCCTGGGTAGCTGTGACATTACTTTTGTATTGAGATCGGCTATTATCGCTACTGTCGCCCTCGACCAGGCGTTCAAGCTCTAAGAGATAGGGTGGGTTCCCTATAAATGTGAATATAACAAACGTATTTGGTCAAGTACAAATACATGCCAATAATACAGGGCCAAGTCCCTTAGGCAAATTTAAAACAAGGAAAGTATATTAGGCTCCCGGAAAGGGACATATAAATAAGCATAGCACCGAGGTGCGCTTATAAATTTAAGAAATAAATAGGGTTGGCTCCCCTATAAAAAGGTAGTGGTGCATGCAAACAGATAGAGGCATTAGTACATGCCTCTAACAAAGCTTCAGCGGAAGCATATAAGAGTTTAAACTTTTAAACAGAATTAAGACATGGCTTTGCAACGTACATGCTGAGGCATTACTTTATGTTGCTACCAATGAAAATACATATACAACTGCTAATGTACATTACATGTATAAGAGAGCTCGAATAACTGCAATTATTGCAAATCTATATATCTTACGTACATCGTACATGTACATAGGCAAGAGTGGAAACCGTGTAACCATTCCATTTTTAAATATATTTTTTTGCGCATGCGCATTGAGTTTCATTGTACAACCTCTCCTCTAGTAAATAAGCGAACATACTGTACAAGTAAGTATTGGTCAAGTAATTTAGGAAATTACGAGCAGGCTACAGCGGCGTTGTTCTTCAAACCAGGAGAACGTAACAGGCCTTAAAGTGTAAAATGTTTCATAGCCTTGTTACTCCCCCTTCGGCGTAAAGAGTGAAGCGTCGTTAATTATTTTTCCAATGGCGAATGGTGGCTTAAGAGTATACCGAATTCGCACGGAAAAGGACTATCACTATACCTAACGGACGTTGGTTTCGAACACGTGGCACCTAGATTGTCAAATTCAAATGCACACCCCCTTATCACTGGACCACCGAGCCGTATAATAATGATTAATTATATATATATATATATATATATTATATAATTATAATAATAATGATTCATGCCTTCGCATCCTTTAAGTCTGAGTCGCCTGTACTATATAAAAAATACATGCTCAATGTACAAAATAATATTAACAACGATCATAAGCAATTTTGGACATTTATTAATTCCAAAAAGAAGTCTTCTGGTTTTCCTAACGTTGTCGAGACTGAAAATAGCGACTCGTTTATAATACCATCTTCAATTGTGAACACCTTCCAACATTTCTTTAAATCAGTTTATACACATTCTTCCAACTCTGACCAGCAACACACACAATTCTGCAATACTAAACTGTAATCAATTGATCAGTGCGGTGCTAGTTCAAGATCAGTTTCCTAGTTAGAGATTGTGCAAATGTTTTTGCTAAAGCGTTATGCCATCTATTTAACCTTTCTTTAGCAACTTCTGTTTTTCCAAATTACTGGAAGACAACTAAAATCACTCCTATTCATAAAAAAGGAAGTGTTAGTTCTGTTCTTATTAATTATCGCCCAGTAGCGATCATCAATAACTCTGCTAAAGCATTTGGAATATCTCTTTGTTATTGCATATACTCACAAACCCGACCATCTCTATCAGAATATCAGCATGGTTTTGTGAAAACCGATCAACGGTTACCAACTTATCCATACTGAACCAGTATCTTTTGGAATGTTTGGACACTAACGAACAAGTCGATGTCATATAAAGTTTTTGATCATATTGATCACGCGCTATTGCTGGATAAACTTCCAGTCGTTGGGTTTGCTCCACGTCTAACATCACTGTTCCAGACGTACCTGTTAAATAGAAAACAGTATGTGTGTTGTAATGGCTATCAGTCAAACTTCTTTATACCTACGTCAGGAGTTTCTGGGGGAAGCAATCTAGGAGCTTTGCTCTTCCTATTGTACATTAATGATCTCTCTGATATCTTGAAATGTGAAAAATTGTTATTGGCAGATGATCTGAAACTGTATTATCGAATTCAAACAAATCAAGCCTGCACGTTTCTGCAACCACAAACCACTACTCTTTCCTTGTGGTGTTCTTCAAACAAATTAGACATGAATGTGTCCAAGTGTAACATCCTCATGTACCCTCGTGAAACTAACCCGATTATAACCGATTATCCTTATAAATCGTTGCACGACTGTTAAGGAGTTGGGTATCACATTCGATAATAAATTATCTTGTTTACATCATATTTTAAATATCGTCAAATCCTCTTTGAAGGCCATCGGCTTCGTTTTAATAAATAGCCGGTCATTCAACTGTCTGGAGCCAGTAATTATGCTCTATTTTGCATTTGTACGCTCTAAGCTGGAATACGGGTCACTAATAGGGCCACCTATTTATGTAACGCATATTAGTATATTGGAAGCTAATCAAAGAAAATTAAAAAGGCATGCATTTCAGACACTCTAGTTTGTATTCTCCTCAAAGATATAGTCATGCGGTATTTTTGCAGACATTTGCCCTCATGTCACTACATAGACGAAATGTCTGCTTACTATATTCTAATATCAATGAATCTCAACCCTTAGGTAGGGTTCAGTGTACAGTTCCCCGATACAAGCCGCTTCTGTAAAGTTTTATGTATATTCACAGTTTACTTTTGAATTTTTTCTTTGATCATAAGTATCTCAACAAATTATTTTTTCTTTGCTTTTGTATTGTAATTCGATATGTTTCTGTTGGACAAATAAATATTATTACTATTATTATTTGGCTAAGATCCATCAGCACTGGACAGTAAGAAACACAATGCATGATTAATCACATGATGGCATGATAATATTTTACATAATCCTGTAAGGTAACGTCTGATCAAATTCTAAATTTCCGGGTTGGATACCTTTCCCTGTTAGACAGCACAATTTAACAAGTAGATGCTATTCCTGATCTAGTTAGCATTTCTCCCTTTGTCTACAAAAAAAAAATCGTCATTACTGAAAAGCTTAACGTGTTTAATCAATTCCGTCAATTTCCTTGAATCCAGTCCTCGGTTAGTTTATTGAATGATACGCGGCTAGCTGGCCGGACACTTGGCAACCTAATTCAATGGCCTGTCGAGGTTAGTTATTGTACGAAATGAATGTTTGTGTGCCTGACCGTATACGTGCGTGTACGAGTATGGATACGCGTTTGTGTGTGTGCCATACGGATCGTACAGTGACTAAGTGGCCCACCTTCGAGTGACTATATTGGCGCGGTCCAGCGGCTGTGACGGCCAGAAAGCCTCGTCGTCAGTGTGCAGGTGTTACTCAGACTCGCTGGCGCCGGTCGCGCATTCCTTGCGGCGCACACGTGCACGTTTGCTTCTCACTATGTGTAACTTTTCGATTGTGTACAATCGTGCGAGTGTGTGTATATGGATGTATATGTATGTGACTGGCCGATGATGCGGCCCACAACAACACATCACAGTTCGACCGCCGCCGCCGCCGCGGCCATTTATTATAACGCTGCTGGTTAACGATTGTCGTATATGTACATGGCTGTTCCTATTCTGTAGGTAGATGACGCTGAAAATTACTAAAGTGCATCGGGATCATACGAAACCGAACTTTTTGATTATGGTATTCCCTCGTTTACATGAATCCGATAAGGAAATAAAAAGTACTGTTCGTGATCTACGCTACCGAATTCAATTATGATGAGTTAATTTGCGATATCCTATGGTTAAATTGACTATTGATCAGCAGCAGTTCATAATTTTTGGCATAGGAAAAGGGAACGATTTAAAAAAATGATAACATCTTGCCTTTTAGCTTATAATGATCCTTCAAGGCGTTGTTCAAGGCACTGTTATCGTTTTATAAAAACGTTACATACACATACACACAAACAGGTACACAATTAATATTTATCTCGGCTGTAGTTGCACATAAGGAGCATCCAGTTAGCGATTTCAATGGATTCTAACGGAAAGTTCACGTTTTGCTGTTTTCAAAGTGGCCTTTCTTCTTTTTAGGAGTTTAATTTAAGGTACCTAAAAATCGATTTAAAAAGGGCTATTTCTAGGTTATGGGACTAAAAATTACCAAAATAGATAGAAAATACTGATGAGCGGTAAAATTTGATTTGAATATTGGGAAATAATCTGTTGTATATTTACTATCCCATATTTTCTATTTTTATATATAATATAGGTAAATAGACTAATGTTTTGAAATTATATTAGATTATTGCGAAGTTCTCATAATCTTTCTTCTATGGTACTCATTATAGAAAACAATTAACAGGGAAAAAAGGACAAAAACAACAAAGACTATAATTTTCTAGAGAATATTATTGTATTTCGCATGCTATAATAAATATTATAGCATGCGAAATACATTAAAATAAGTAAATAAATGAATTAGTTTGGTTTTGAACGGAAATAAGTAATTATTACTTCGAAGATTACACAAAAAGTGTACCGAACTGGTAGTAAATTACATATATTATATGTAGCAGCTAAAGGTGTTCACACCCACAGTGTTGGAGAGCCATCAAGGCTTGATTTGCCACCAAACGTTTTGCACAGCAGACTTCCGCAGACCACCTTGTGGAATGGTTATGTCGTACGGATGTACGTAAAAGAGGTGCTGATCTCTTCGGAGAACTGAAATTTCAGGTCTCCTTTTTTCTTATTATTTCGTATTAGGGCAATGTGTTGGGTTTTTCAACTGGGAATATGTTTTTTCCTAAAATTATACATTAATATGCATTAAACTTGAATAATTTAAATATCAAAGTTTCGCACATCCTTAATAGAAAATCCTTCCTCAGGATATTTAGACCATGTTACAGAATGACCTTTCTTCTTTTTTTCTGGTATATTGTTTATTTTGCACAATTATTTTCCAATCTATCTAAGCAGTGAATATATGTGCGCAAGAATATTAATTCTTAATGTGTGCCCGGACATCATTCATCTCACTATATTCAGAAGTGCAATTCTGGGTAATTCCCAGCTTTTACTGTTGATGAATATTCATGCGGAGGCTATAAAATTATATGGAATTCTAGAAATTTCGATGAATGTATGGTGGTAGATATAAAATATACATGGGGTGTGAAAAGCGTGCCCAATAAGTGAGAGTTGAAGGGCTAGCTGCAATTGCTATGCAACTCCACCTTTTGACGAAATCGAGTTTAATATTGTTTCGAATCGGAAAAATGTACCGAATGCATTACTTCAAAAATCGTGCAAATCCAATTGCAGACAAAGTGTCTTATTTAATATTTCGAGGTTACCTAACAATTTATTTTCAGTAAATATCACACTGTTTCCGGAGCTTGGTGATTTTAACTTCCAAACATAGACCGTGTTTTTTCTATTGTTCGCACAAATTGTTTCAATAGGTTTTTTGGTGGAGTTGAGTGAAAATGCATTCATATTGATGTTTGAGTGCTTGCATGGCAGTTTGAAGAATAAGAAGAAAAAGTGAAAGAAGATACTTGGTAAAAATTTTCTATTATATCCAGTATATACGAGGGTTATTTTTTTCAATCCCTGATAGATCATAAAACTAGACAAGTGTAAATAAAATTAAATATTACCAAAAACTATGTAAAAACATGGTTACTTTTCCAGATAATCACCGTGAAGGTTGATGCATTTGTCATATCTATGAACGAGCTTTTCAGTCTCCTCTGCATAGAATGTTACCGCCAGTAAGTTGATAATACACAGTTGTTTGCAGCCTAGGTGCTCGGTTACCATTGTTGATCTTGAAACTTCAGGAAATTCCACACTCAACTCACTGATGGTAAACTTCCGTTTTTCTCGAACCATTTTGTCAACTCGTTGAATGTCTTCTAATGCGTTATTGCCCCCTTCATTGTAAACATCGGCTTTCTTTGAACTTCCTACGCCAATTACGTACCATCCGTCATAAAGTTTTCGCCGTATACTCGGCTCATTCTTCAATCAATTTCAGCTGGACTATTCGCTTTTGGTTGGTACGCTTCGGTGGGTTGATCTACTTTTGATGCTTGTACGATCTCTCTTAGAACATAAATCTAAAAAATTTTGTATTAATTAAAGGAAATTGTAATATATATCGCCTATGGATGCAGAATGTGTATACATAACACATCTAGCAAACTCGCATACATATACGCAGACTGCATACACTGCAATAACACAGCTGTCGATGTTATAAAAACTACCAGATAACACTGTCTATCTTTCAAACAGCATACTAAGAGTTCAATAACGTGCTGACGTACAAATATTTCGGTTGTGAATGTCTAAATATCTTTATCATTTTTTTCACACGTCTGCGAAGGAATTTTCGGGATTCAAGTCTAATAAAATTAGATTTCTCCATTTTTATTTTATTTCATCCTGTATGTACACACACAATACATGTGCCATAATAACAATAGTAGTTTTAGATATTCCCGCGGTGAACTTTTGGATAAACCTACATACATCTACACTTTATACTTAGCTTCTCGATGGTTTTCCATATATAGGCTTTCATCTGAGTTTTCTCCTAATTACCTTTAATATAACCTTACTTTCTTGATCGCAAATAAGCGAAATCAATTAATCGAAGTATATTATATCCAGACGTACATGCTTGCAACGATAGTTCAGCAACGCCAGCCTGTCAGCAATATAAATTATAAATATCTTTATGGCCACTTAAAATAACGCCTAGATGTTGTTGAGACTATATTTAGTGTGATTTCGATGTCCTAAAATATATATTACTTGTTTCTGCTGCATGAATGTCTTCACCTCTGAAACAGCGTCATTAATAAAAGTGTAATTAGATAAACCGTTAAATTGAGCAACGTCTAATTTTTTTGCTCCACTTTAATTATTTTCACGTGGAAGTAGTTCGTATCGTTTAAATATGAAACGATTAAAGTTAATCACCAATTTAGTACTAATATGGATTACGGAGAAAGTTCAATGCAAATTATATAGCTTCAATATTAGATTTCTAATTACTCCTTAAAAATATTGCGCCATAAAATTATTTTTGTTTTTGTAAATCACTCTACGCAAATACACAACAGCTTAATTTGCACGAGGTGCAATTTGTGTAGTTCCGCTTTATAATGTTTTGCTGGCGTTTCTTAAAAAAGAGACTTCTCGATTTCCTTCTTGCTTTTCTTATTATAGATATTCCATTCGATACCGCTGCCTTGTATACAACTTTTTACTTCTTTTTTCTATCGGATAAGTTCTAATGTTTAATATACAGATCTTGGAAAGTAGCGGGGGTAGAGAGATGATCAAATCGAGAAAGAACTGCAATTTTACTAGCTCAATTGAATGAACCTTGCCTTTATTGGAAAAATCCACGGTTAACAAGATATTTGGAAATTAGCTCTACCATCATTAAATTTACAAAAGAAGTATATGAAAAATGAAAAGAAGAAAAATGCGTATTTTGTATGTAGTTATATACTTAATAATTTTTGAAATATGACGAAAAAGCTGTTTTTTAAATAAAAATTGTAGTCGGCCATGACTTCATGGAAAAAGAAATTTTTCAGCAATTTTAACGATATGATATAAGACATAGTTAATTCTGCAAATAAATGAATTACAGCTTTTTTTATTTTTAATTTCTGAACTGTTCACACAGTAAACTATGGAAACAATTGATACATGCCAGTGACAATTTTGACGTGTACAAAGAACTTTAGTTTACAATTAGTGTTGATTGTTGTTTCAGAAATTAACAACATGAATTTCTTCTAATTAAGAAAAACGTGTCATGATAATAAACGAAGTACTTCCGTAATTGGACCGTGTCATTATGACACGGTCAAATCATTTAGTGTGCAGATAACTAACAATTGTATCCACGTCATGCTAAATATGGTGAAATACAACTTGTTGAAACCAAATCAAAAAGCTGTTATTCCTGTCTTAGAAAGAGACCATTTGACGATTGGTGTTATAAATAAACGTGCTAAGTATAATCATTCCACA
Source organism: Trypoxylus dichotomus (assembly GCA_023509865.1). Classification (NCBI taxonomy): domain Eukaryota; kingdom Metazoa; phylum Arthropoda; class Insecta; order Coleoptera; family Scarabaeidae; genus Trypoxylus; species Trypoxylus dichotomus. The sequence continues at coordinate 35,337,752 of CM042074.1, read as the reverse complement.
ATTAGTCAGTTTAGTAGGACAGCATGCTCAATGGCCACATAAAAAATTCATGTTAATAAAAAACACAAAATATACACGCTTCAAACGGGCTGGCGAATATCAAAATTGGACTGCCTGACAGCACTCAGCTTTAGATGAGCCTTAAAAAACTCTGAGGTATCCAGTAAACGTAATGCTTTGTGGTTACTTCTTCAGCCAAGAGATGGACAATCTTGCCATTCTGGACAAATTTGTGAAAACTCAGGACTACAAAATTTTAGATAATTAATGCTGACGATAAGAAATCAGTTTGACAATTACATCTTCCTGGATGATTAACTACCATGTCGTTGAGCAACAATTGTACTTATAATTGTTATTCTTCTTATTTATATGCATTCACTTAAAGTATTCTATGCCAATAATAATCGATTGTATGTAAACGATTATTTAGAAGAAAGGGGTGTTACACCCTTACGCTAGCCCGGAAACAGTCTCAATTGAAACCCCACCGACAACTATTGATACATCGTTTCGAAAACATTTGATAGGAATAAACTAAAAACAAAGCAGCAACCAGTAGAAGTAGTATAAAAGTACAGACTGAAGACATTTTAATAAAATAATTACAAAATTTACCAAATTCCGTGCCAAATGAAATTAAGACTCTCATTAAAGGCAATGAAGGCGCAAGTATACATATATTAAATAGGGTTATTGTGCTACTATAAATAAATCATATTTGAAATATTACATCTTTTTATTTTATACCAAATTATATATGCTTGCAAGTATGTGTATTAGATAAAATAGAATTGATAAGTTCTTATATTCCAAAAGAGTCTTGTATGTTCACGTGTATTACTATTGTTTACACCTGCAGTGTGTATGATATGAATATTTCTTGCAGTGCACCAATAACTATACAAGTTTCCCGGCACCATCATCTAGAACATATCTGGGCAACAACCGGCCTGCTACAAGATTTGATCCGGGCCGCGAGACATTCCAAACGAGGAAGATCGAGTGATATGGGGTTTAAACGTATTTGCACGCTAAAGTTTGGCTCGCAATATATCAAAGGTTGCCCATACTTGATCTAGAATATTTCTGCATAATGTTTGATGTTTGATTTCTCAGTACTCACATTCATTGCTTACGTATAAGGTTCTTCACAGTTATACAGCTCTTTGCTATTACCTATAACGGAACTCTTTAATTCGTATCAATTACACGCTTGATTATTTACTGAAAACACTATATATATATATATATATATATATATAAATATATATATCACAATATATATTCCATTTCATGTGATGGGTCTTCACTTGCCTGTAGTAGTATTAGAACAACAAATGCAAAATAAACTTACACTACGGTAGATGCGTTAAGAAATGAAGTCATTTATTTCTTATGTACAATACTGTTGCTATTTTAAACTGATAAGCTTTAAAAAGTTGTGAAGTTACCTAAAGTGTGACTAATCCAAAACAATATTTTTCAATAATACTACGCGTGAAAAAATAAATTCCGAAGGATAAGAGAAGAAGCGTGGTATACATTTTGAAAAAAATATTACATCACTTAATGCATATGGTAAGTTATTATTCTACGTAATTATTATCATTATTCAGGCATTTTTCATAGTGCGCCTTCATTTTCTGTATGCCTTGTTTATGTGATCTGCGATGCCAACCATAAAAATCAATATTAATTCTTCCGCTTTGTATGAAATCCAGTAGTAGAACATCCTGTTTGTTCCAGAAAATTATGCGAATGATCTTGTTCAGGAGTTAAAGAGGGTTAGGCCTTGATTGCTGCTGGTGAAAAAGTGTGCCTCCACTCCGTTGATTATCATTTTTACATTGTTTTGCGGAAAACTCAGGTCTCATTCCGAATTACTCTGTATCATAAGAAAACATTATCATCGTCGTTGTACCATCATCATCAAAAAATTAAGTGGACTTGCATGACATTTCACTTAGTATTGCTTCGTAAAGGATTTGGGTATATAGTTTTTCAGGATTAATTGTACAAACTAGTGAATGTAAAATTTGACAAAAGTCCATAACGATAATTCTCCTGTTTTCTCCGTTTTTAATTAAATGTTCTCACCCATTTGCTCACCACAGAATTTTGACCATATACCAAGAACTTCATTCTCCCATGCGGCGAAGTTCTAGTTTTCTTGAACATGTAAACACTCACTACAAGGAAAGCGTAACAGATAATTGTATCAAAATGGCGTCAATCTACATGCAGAGTCGGAAGAAAACTGGCGCGCGTACGTGAAACTGCCTTGCTAAAACTACCTTAGCAATCCTGATTAAATCTTGTAATCTTAGCAAATAACTTTAAGCCATACTTTCTTCAATATAATTTCTGCTCTCTCAGTATTTACGAGGGCGACCTGAAATGTTTCCGGACTCGGCAAGGGCAACCTTTTTCATGGCAACTGTCAAAATTTACTGTCAATGGTTGTTGTTTAATAGTGTGTTTTTTCGCAAAAATGGATAAAATCGAATTTTATGCAGTGACAAAATATTTCTGAATGGCTGGGAAAACGGACACAGAAATTCCAAATATTTTGCTAGAGGTTCATGGCGAATGCACTCCATCATTTTCAACCATTAACTTCTGATTGAGCGAGTTCACACGTGGTCGCACAAGCACAAGTGACGAACCACGCAGTAGACGCCCAAAAACCGCTACCAGCAATGAAGTGGTCGACAAGATTTATGATGTCATATTAGGCGATCGCCGATTGAAGCTGAAAGAGATAGCAAAGACCATATCCTAGACGAAATTTTGGATATGAAAAAGCTTTCGGCGCGATGGGTAGTGCATTTGCTCACACTGGAGCAAAAACGAAATCGGGTGAATGTTTCAGAGGAGTGTCTGGCCTGGATCCAACGCAATCCAAGGGATTTCTTCATGCGTTTCGTAACCGTGGATGAGACTTGGAACCAGCATTACATACCGTAGACCAAGGAACAGTCGAAGCAGTGGACTTTTCAGGGCGAATTGGCTCGGAAGAAAGCTAAGACCGTTCTATAGGGCGGAAAGGTCATGGCGACCATTTTCTGGGATCCCCAAAGTGTGATCCTCATCGACTATCTGCAGAAAGGAAGGCCGATCACGGAGCAATACTACAGCGATATATTCACCCGATTCAATGCAGTATTGAAAGAGAAACAGCCATGTTAGAGCGGAGAAAGGTACTTTTGTACCACGATAATGCACCGGCTCATTCATCCCGCATCGTCATGTCCAAATTGAATGAGTTGCGCTACGAATTAGTCTCTCATCCTCCACATTCACCGGATCTAGCCCCAGCGACTTTTTCCTAGTTCTAAATCTGAAAGAATCAATGGGAGGAAAGATATTTGCCTCAAATGGTAATCGCCGCTATATATGGCTATTTTACAGACGTCGCAACATTCTGCTTTTCCGACGGCTTCAAGAGACTGAAGCACTGTTTGGAAAAGTGTATTGATCTTCAAGGAGGCTACATCGAAAAATAAAAATAAAAAACCACATCAATACCGTGTTTTACTTGTCGATTCCGGAAACATTTCAGGTCGCCCTCGTAAAGTATTTGATCTTTTACTTTCGTATTATCTATTGCAAACGCTTTTGTTAATCTGTTGAAAAGAACTTTTGAAATATTTCGCAATATAGCTTAACAACGTTGATTTTCAATTATCTGCAACATGTTTCAATTACACTGCAGCGACTGTAGAGTATGTAGCAAATGTATATTTATACTAACAGACAACTAACATACAATCAACATGATAAAAATCTATGAGTATACCTGAGATATTTGTCATTTCAATTTATTTTCTCCCTGTTCTATGTAATATATCAACACACTATTGCGTACCCGCGATATTGTTGTGTCGTTCAGACTACTGCAAATAGATTAATAATTCTATATATCGGGCGGTCACTATGTGCATGCCCATAAGTGTAGCTGTGATTTATAGCAAGGATAAGATGATTGTCGGCAGTGAAACACATTATTTTCTATATCTAGTATCGCATAAATCACATATTGCCAATCAATATAAATTACCTATGTTCCACGTTAAATTTTAATTATAACTTGTTTCTTGAAGTTATAGATCATAGAACTGCGAAATTGCAACTTACACCGTAATAGATACGTACGTATAAGTACATATACATATAATAGCTTGTACCTCATTATGTAATATCTATACAAAAATATGAATATGAGTAAATTGCAAATTGTTAAAGCAAATATCTATGAATTTATGTAATACCGCTAAAGTTCAAATAGAAGCCAGTAATCATTGACGTTTGATTCACTAACATTACTTCCCGACTTTCGAGCAGTTAAAAACTTTATATTAGTTAATATGATCAGTTTTGACTACTTAAAAATCGTGCAAAACTTGAAAGATTAATTCAAAAAGGGATCAGTATACCGATATATTTTTGGACAAAATTAGATAATAGGAAATTAAAATCAATAAGTTAATACATTGCATCTTTATGAATATAGCTAATATAACAGTAATAATATAATATATAATCGAAATTGCCTTTAAGGTACTTGGTGCGAATATTTCTACACATTATATTCGTTAAAAATGATTATAAAATTTTATAACCGCAACCGACTGCAATACCTGACGAAATTTTTTTTTGAGTAAACAATTAATGTCTATTATAAACTACTATACTATTCTATTTCGTGATATTTACCTTTCCTAGCTAGCCACTAAGATACCTCTTTCACTTCCAACTATCATACTTAATATATTAGAAACAGTGCGCACCTCAAGTGTTGGGGAAGCACCTGGACGTAACTTCAAGGTATTGATGTCTTGGTAACATTTAAGTAGAAAATGTTGACTACAGAACCAATAATGATGCAGACATGCACAGATTATGTTTTACTCCCAAACTCTTCGTCGACATTCTGGCCCTATAACAATACTATTAAATCTATGCAGTACAATACATTGTTTACTCAGGATTGGCTAAAAAGTAGTTCCATTCTTTTTCCTGAACCGCAGATACTAAGCAAGCCTTGTGTGGCCTATTTCTGTAAATAATTTGTCAAGTTTTATATAAAAAGAAATTATTTCGGCTATGCTAAGAGTGAGTGCGATAAATTTATAAGCAACAATAAAGATAACCAATTACTGATTTAGAGGCCAATATCTCGTATTGTGTTGCACGTTGTCTCAGAGCTCAATGCGTCTCTTGCTGTTCCTATTTCCAGAATGAACGTCCTTCTTAACGCTCCTCTTTGCCGTATGAATCTTGAAGCTAATATTCATTTGTTTATTTTAATTATAGTTGGCAGTTTGATTATTCAGTTGTAATTTGGTACTTATTTCGGCTTCTTCTTTCATATTTTTAGTCATGCTTAATTGAATTTACTCTGCATTTTTATTTTAGTTCGCGTTATATTAAATTCTATCTATGAATTGCCTCTCAATCTTTTTGATTTTCTTTGTTATTTATTTTTGTTTTACTTCATATGAGGGCGACCTGAAATGTGTCCGGAATCGGCAAGAGATGGCGCACGAAGGTTGAAGTGGATTCATTGGTCGGCAAGGGCAACCTCTTTTATGGCAACTGTTAAAATTTCAGACGTCCATTTTCAATAGTTGCTGTTTAAGAGTGTTTTGTGTAGCAAAAATGAATAAAATCAAATTTCGTGCAGTGATAAAACACATCTGGATGGCTGGGACAACGGTCACGGAAATTCGAAATATTTTGCTGAAGATTCATGAAGTGTTAGCCGATCGCCGATTGAAGCTGAAAGAGATAGCAGAGTCAACGTGCATCTCAAAGGACGCGTTGGCCATATCCTACACGAAATTTTGGGTATGAGAAAGCTTTCGACGCGATAGATACCGCGTTTGCTCACACCGGAGCAAAAACGAAATTGGGTGACCGTTTCGGAGGAGTGTCTGGCCAGGATCCAACGCAATCCAAGGGATTTCTTCATGTGTTTCGTAACCGTGGATTAGACTTGGATCCACCACTACATACCGGAGACCAAGGAACAGTCGGCGTAGTGGACTTTTCCGGGCGAATCGGCTTGCCATTCGCCGGAGAGCTCATGGTGACCATTGTTTGGGATTCACAAAGTGTGATCTTCATCAACTATCTGCAGAAGGGAAGGACGATCACGGGTTAATACTACAGCGATTTATTGACCTGAGTATTGAAGGAGAAACGGCCACGTTTTCAGCGGAAAAATGTGCTTTTCCACCACGACAATGCACCGGCTCATTCATCCCGCGTCGTCGTGTCCAAATTGAAAGAGTTGCGCTACGAATTAGTCGCTCATCCTCCATATTCATCGGACCTAGCCCCCAGCGACTCTTTCCTATTACCAAACCTGAAAAAAATCACTGGGAGGAAAGATATTTGCCTCACATGAGAAGGTCATCGCCGATACAGATAGTTATTTTGCAGACTTCGAAACATCCTACTTTTCGAACGGCTTGAAGGGACTGAAGCACGGATTGAAAAAATAAAAAAAAAACACACTAATACCGTGCTTTTCTTGTCGATTCCGAAAACTTTTAACTTATGGATTTGCATGCGTATGTAATATATGTTTAGTTGCTATTATTAATTACTACATTATTGGGTAGTATAGTTAAATATAAGTATTTTCTTCTTTATTTTTTTATGTGGTAAATGTGTGTACGTGTTTTAGATTTTGTTGCTATGAATTTATCCTGGAAGTAAATCCAATGTAATCAAAAGGTGTGTTCCTATCACATTTAAATATTAATGTACCGGTGGTGGATCTAACGTGACAATTCCAATTTAAAAAACCGTTACACAAATAGTTTCACTAAAATGTAATCCGATCTCATTACAGATCCTGTATATTAAAAAGTAGCATAACCGTAGGCTCTACTACATAGAAAACGTCCCACTCCTATCATTTAAAATACCATCGCATAACGAATTCTAACAAGCTTCATTTTGTGGGAGTTCCAAGACCGTTTGTCAGTGCGTAATACACATTATAACATCATGGTGCCATTAACTCGAATCTAATATACCTGAGCGGTAGAGAATTGGCATCCTGACCAACGTATTAAAATTATACACTATCTACGTACTTTAAATTCCGCAAATCTACAAACTGGCGAACAGGAAAAAATTTATGTAGTATATATATAAAGCTTTTAACTGGTTATTGCGCATTTTAATTAAAATCATTGCTTTAATCAACAACTGGGATCGACATTAATCGTAACAGCTCAGAATGTTAAAGGAATTCGAAAGATGTATACTAGTTGATACAGACCTCCGCGACCATTTCGTTGTAAATTGTACATTACAATAAATATTATGATGAAAAGTGGAAATCGTTTTTACATTTTTAATTAGTTTACTATTTTGAAAGTATCTAAACACCGCTTAAACATTTTAGAATTAATTATGCATGAATAATCAAAACGTATTTGCTATGTTTGTTTTTCACAGTAGTAATCGATCGTGAACGCGTAGAAAATGAAAGAAATAATAGAAAAAATAACACCTTTTCTAATTGTTTGTTGCGTATAGTTGATTTGATTGCTTTAGATAGAAATTCCTTTCAATTACACTCAAAGAAATGGTCTATAAACTTTTCCACAATAGCGAAGACAATTGTGAATACGATTCAAAAGAAAGACAGGTGGACAACATTTCACATGGTCTTGTTGGTGACAACCGTAAAAATTTTTTTATCCAGTCGTTCTCTCTACCTATTATTTCAAGTGAAATACTTATTTGTACAGACATGGACAAAATAACTATTTCGTATGGAAGTACGAGGGAGGATCCTTGTGACTCATCTCCCACCTACTTCTAATTGGTTGTTGGATTAATGTTTTTGACATTTAGTTAACTGACATTTGTAGATCATATCTACATAATATCAAGTTTGTATCTCGAAATGTTGTGCTGTGGCTAATTCTTGAATTTTGTGTCGTGATTGTTCATAAAGATGGATCCTGTAGATCAAAAAGCCGTAATAAAATACCTCCAGAAAAAGGGCATGACGATAATTCAAATTCATAAAGATATTATGGCAACTATTGGGAAGTCTGCGGTTTTTTATGGTATAATCAAACGCTGGTGTCGAGATTTTAAATGCGGAAGAACATCCTGTGAAAACCAATCATAACAGTAACAACAGACAAAAAGATGAAAACGTTTCACGATATCGTACTGTAAGACCGATGAGAATGCATCAGGAGGATTGCACACGATACTGGCTTATCATATCATGTAGTCCACAACATACTAACTAAAAATTAGATATGAAAAAGACTAATGCCCCGAATGTTAATTATTGATCAAAAAAGAAATTGAGTGTTGAGTTGTAAGCATCTTTTGGAAAGGTACTAAGCAAACAAAGAGAGCCTTCTTAGTCGGTATGTGACCACGGATAAGTCATGGGTGCACCGCTATGATCCCGAGATGAAAATGCAAAGTAGAGAGTGGAAACAATACGGTTCTCCTCCTCCACGCAAACTTAAGTCGTGCCGTCTGCTGGAAAGGTTTTGCTATCTGTGTTCTGGGATGCTCGAGGCATCATCCTGACTGACTATTTGCAAAAGGGACAGAGAAATACAGGGGCGTACTATGCACAAGTGATTTCCAAATTGCGAGACACTATTAAAAAAAACGTCGAGTAAAGATAAGGCATGGTGTGCTATTTCATCAGGATAATGCTCTCAGCCACACGTTTGGTATTGCTATGGCTGCTATACATCAAGCAGGCATTGACTTAGTGGAGCACCCGCTATATTCGCCGGATCTGGGCGCTAGTGATATAAAGACTTCCCTAAATAAAAAGAAGTCTGACGTGGCTCACAATTTTCCAGTAATTACGAAGTGATGCAAGCTGTAAAAGGACGGTTTGCAGAGGTTGGAAAAAAATTTTCTGGGAGGCTGTTAAGATGTTGGAGCACCGATGGACCAAGTGCATTCCTGTAGAGGGAGACTATGTTGAAAAATAAAAAAATATAATGCCACTGTAGTTCTACTGTAAGGGGGTCGGAGGTACAGCATATATAATAATATAATAAGGTAAACCAAAAAGAAAATTGTGGTACTTAGCAAATGCCGGCATTTGTTTCCCATCACTTGACATAGAGGTTTATTCCTAAACTTAATCCCATTAACCAGCCACCATTTTCTGAAAAAACAGTAATTTTGGATGCATGAATATTTGGCGGAGGAGCCGCTGGGTTTGATTACTTAGTGCACTTAAATTAGCAATTCAAATCTCACACATAAAAGTGATTGAGAAGCAATCTTGAATTAATATAGTATATGAATTATATCTTCCTTACCGTGCTTGTATACAATGAAGCGAAATTGACTGTAAAAACGAGCAGCGAAGCAGAAGAAACAAAGAAGAGCAAAAAACGAAAAATAGCAGGAAAAACCTGCTACATAAATTTAAACCTGTAGCCAACGCATTAGTGGATGGGTACCGAAGAGGCAAACATTACACATATACATACATACATATACCCGATGTGGATGACAAAAGTCACCACTTATGCTTCTCAGGTACGTATGTACATATATTTATCTGTAGAGAAGTAGACGATGTCAACCAGCTGTCCTCGTAATTATAATTTTGAGGCGTTAAAAATAAGGAATACATTACAAACGCGAGTATAATAGCCTTAATGTCGGCCGACGCTATTTACAGTTAATAATATAACCACATTCGTGTTACAAGGATATGTAGAATGGAACGCGAGACAAAATAAAAAGCGCGATTGTGCTAAGTGTAGAGGTTCAACCTTTGCTCAAGTTTAAGAAAACCTAATAAAATTAATTCTCGGTATTACACAATTTACCGACATACATAACGTTACAGTATTCTACATTGTAGACGAATGCATATTTCTCAGAATTGAAGACCATAATTAACTTTTAGTCTCAGAAATCAAGTTTCTCAAACTAAAAAAAAACAGAACAAGAAAAGGTTATGAATGTATACATATTACAATATATACAATTAGAGCAACCAGAAAGATAATACATATACATATATATATATATATTACCGTCCAATCAATTTTTAAAATTCTTTGAACATTTGATATCTTTTTTTCATTAATTATAACTAATTATTACTAAATTGTTTTAAAGTCGTAACCTAATTTATAGTTCTTCTCGCCCGTTTAAAATATTTCGTTCAAGTTTTCTCATTAAATTTACAATTGCACTTATAATTATTGTAGATGTACACCTATATCGATCATAAAAATGAGTTATCTTTGTTTTATATTTATAAAATTAGTGGCAAAGGAAGCACTAGTACATATGTACAGTACTGTTTGGTATATTTTTATACAAAATAATATACGATAGCGTCTAAAAGCATCGCGCCTACAACATGTGCACTATCGTTGAAAAGTTTGCAAGATACAACAAAATTTTATTGTGATCATTATTGAATGTAGTTAACACAAGTGACTGTCGTCAGATAAAAGTAAATTATTTTTAACATAATAATATTTATACATTATTTAGCTCGTAAGTTTATTTTCGTCGATATGACCACCTTTGGCTTTGTCAACCGCTGCACAAACTTTAGGCATTCTTCGAAGCAATTTTTCTAGACAGTCTGCGGCAATTTGTTACCCTTCGCTCTGTAAATATTCTCCTAGATGTAGGGTGTTCTGAGGTTGTCGCTGTCTAGTCCTTCGATCAAGCTCATCCCATAAGAACTCTATAGGGGATAGTGCACATGTTGTGCACTATCGTTGAAAAGTTTGCAAGATACAGCAAAATTTTATTGTGATCATTAATGAATGTAGTTAACACAAGTGACTGTCGTCAGATAAAAGTAAATTATTTTTAACATAATAATATTTATGCATTATTTAGCTCGTAAGTTTATTTTCGTCGATATGACCACCTTTGGCTTTGTCAACCGCTGCACAAACTTTAGGCATTCTTCGAAGCAATTTTTCTAGACAGTCTGCGGCAATTTGTTACCCTTCGCTCTGTAAATATTCTCCTAGATGTAGGGTGTTCTGAGGTTGTCGCTGTCTAGTCCTTCGATCAAGCTCATCCCATAAGAACTCTATAGGGGATAAATCCGTCCTTTGAGGAGGCCAAATCATTAATTTTAGTTCAGTTCTTACTGCTTTCTCCTCGAAAAAATTTTTACAGATTCGAGCCGTATGTTTTGGGTCATTGTCTTACTAGAACACGGCTCGCCAAATACAGATTAGCATGATTTTACAAACTATCAAAATACTATTCTTTCCACATTGTACCGATAATTTTCAACAAATGACCCGTAGTTGCTCCAACAAAACAACCTCAGGTTTGTCAGATGGCACAAAGTAGGCCTTACTAGCTCTTTCCCCTGATCGTAGATGAACAAAAACTCTTCGTTGCGTACCAAATAACTGAAATTTGAACTCATCGATCCATAAGACTGCATGTCAATCATCCAGTGACCAGTTTGCATGCCCATATTAAATGTGTTTCCTTGCGCACGCTTTTAAAAAACGCGGCCGATGATTCGCCTTAAACCCGCTGCCAATAATCGCCTCTTGACGGTAGTTACATAAACATTTGTTTGTCGTTATGTATTAACGCGCGTGGCGACATCCAGCGCTGTTAGACGTCGATCTCATTTCGAAATCGTTACTTAATCGTTACTATAAATCTTTCTTCTACTTCAGAAGTCACCCGTGGCCGCCCACTTCGTCTTCTATTCTTTTTCCCTGTCTTTTTTCTCCGGGCCAATGGGTAATGCACACTTTTCGGTGAAATCCCTAACCGTAGAGCAATTTCTCTCTCGGTATATCCTTTGTAGAAAAGAGTACAAATATTACTACGTTGTTTTACAGTCAACTGTCTGCATTTAGGCATATTTACAGTCAGTACTTTAGCAAATTGTTACAATTGCGTAATAATTTTAAAAAACTAATTCTGCACAGGAAAGACACTAACTGTAGTACTAAACCGTTTGACTGAATGCAATTACTGCAGGTGCCCATCCCTTCCATGTCCTGTATTAAGTTGCACTCTGAGCTGTGTGTTAGCTTGTTTGTTGCTCAGGTGAAGTGCACACGCTTTAGTTTTACTTCTACGGGGTTTAAGTCATCACCTTCTAAAAGAAGAACTCATAGCGAGTAGGTCTTCTGTTGATTGTCCTTGTGATTGTTTTCACTTGTCTGAGATCTTTAGTTCTACAGGTAATGGCGATATTGTCCGCGTAGCAGAACTTTGTTGACTTGGTATTGGGAAGATCGGAAATATATAAGTTGAATAATAGGGGAACTAAGACGGAGCCCTGTGATAAACCATTAGTTAATTTCTTCCAAGTAAATGCTGAAATAGTTATTGCTTATCATGGTGTTTTTACTAATTTGTATATCATCCCTTCTCTCCAGATTGTGTGATGTGCCGCGGAGGTCTACGAACGCGACAGATGTCTTCAAGTTTTCTTGGAAATCAGTCTCTATGGAAACCGTTAGGGCCGGCAACTCCTCTGTGGCCTAAAACCAATCTGTCTAACTGGGTGCGTTCCAGAACGGGGTCGCTAATTCTATTAAAAATGAGCCTCTCCAAGAGTGTATAAGTAGAGCTCCACAGGAAAATTCGTCTGAAACTTTGAGCGTAGTCAGCTGGTTTACCTGGTTTCAAAGTTGCCACTATTTTTAGAGAGTGTAAATCTAGCTCGCGTCCGTAGTAGAACACTACACGTGCACCCTGGACAACGCCAAATGAGCTGGAGCGATTCGGCAGCTAGACCAAATATTGGATTTCCTGGCTCACCAAGACGGCTTCCTCACTAAAGAAACTGGAGTGACTCGGTAGCCAGATTAAATATTGGATTTCCTGGCTATAAACATGCAGACAAATCAAAATGCCTTGAAAAATGGACCTTTCCAGGGCCAATTGAAAAAAAACTTGGCCTTTCAGTCCGAGTATGCCATTTAAACTACTAGACGCTGTAAGAGAAGAATAGTGTTATAACAAAATTTGCAGAAATAAAGATTCAGATTTTTTTAGATTAAAGCAAACGTAGTGTTTTGGCATCTACAGAGTCGCTACATACTTACCACAATTATTTTAATTATGCCAATGTTGCATCAGTAGATATCGAGCGATTGTTTTGCTGCAGATACGTAACCGAGTTAAATCAGCTACTAACGCTGTTTAGCAGAATAAGTGTTTTATAGTATTTCATAAGGTATCACGTACAAATAAGTGCTTATTTTATTCTTTTACTTACCATTACTTATCTTAATAGTTGAACTATTACGAAGCCACGCCCTGGTATACCGATGAAAGAAGTTCTGTTGATAAATGTCCAAATGATACTTACTCATTGCGACCATCCACAAGTATAGAAACTCCGGGCAATTGATACTGAACTGATATATATATATATATATATATATATATATATATATATATATATATAGAGAAATGAATATATATATATATATACACAGTAGAAATATTTTCAAGAAATAAAAGATTCACTATATATGTATGTATTTACTTTCACCAGCTCACGAGAATATTTCTTCTACAGCTTTTTACACGTTCACACAATTCATTCGCTTTGTGTTTATTATAAAATAATAATGAATATAGAAAAACATGCTTTAATATACGCACTAACAAACAGCATAAGAGTAAAAATACATTCATAATAAATTAACGGTAACGCATTGTTCACTATACATATATTCACACTCCCGCTCAAGATTGGACACGTGGTAAAATTTTGTAACACAATTATGGAAATAAACTGGGAGCTATATTACTCTGCAGTATACTATGTTGTATTTATAGTGTCACCAAAGTGAGTTTGTATTTGCTATTACCTACTTACTATCATAAAATATCTACTTTTTCTTTGCTTCAGATAATCACGATTTATTGCGACAATACCAGTTGTTAAGCAAGGACTGTTAAAGAACTTGTTGCGTTCGTCTGGTTTGAAAAATAGATGCCGTTTGTTGTTTGTTCGGAAAATTCTGTTGTGGTATGTATCGAACCCATGCTTGCCTTGAAACGGATATTCGCTTATTTACAAGCTTTGTTCCCCTTCAAATAGAACACAGTCTGTAAAAACAACCTCTTTCATAGAATGTATAAAAAATGTGGTTTCTATCACCAAAATTACTAAAAATGTAAATAATGCAAATACATGTATGTGACTAAATTTGGGAAATGCAGTAATTGGGAATTCTTATACAAGTACAATCGCATCTAAGACATGGGCTGAAAAGTTCCGGGCCTAACATATAGATGACGCTAGTTTTATTGCAGTTACCTTTTTCTTAGTTAGTACTAACCTTCAAAAGACAGCTGTTAAAATTTCATGATATTCTATTCATTAGTTTGTGAGTTATTATGCTAAGAGTCACGCTACTTTTGTTATTTTCAAAATAATGGATCAAAAACAATTTCGTGTTTTAATTTTACACTGCTTCTTGATGAAAAAAAATACCGTTCAAGCGAAGCAATGGCTTGAAAAGTGTTATGGGGACTCCGCTCCATCAGAAACAACAATAAAACGTTGGTTTGCTGACTTCACACGTGGTCGTAAAGACACCGATGATGCAGAACGCAGTGGACGTCCAAATGAGGCGGTAACACCAGAAAACATCAAAAAAATCCACAAAGTCGTTTTGAATGATCGAAAAGTGAAGTTGCGTGAGTTAGCTGACATCGTAAAGATATCAAAAGATCGTATTGGCTTTATATTGCATGACCATTTGACTATGAGAAAGCTCTGTTCAAAGTGGGCGCCGCGTTTGCTCACTGTTGACCAAAAACAAGAACGTGTTGATGATTCTGAGCAGTGTTTGGCCATGTTTAAACGTAACAAACCGGAATTTTTGCGTCGATATGTGACAATGGATGAAACATGGATCCATCACTTCACTCCGGAATCAAAACGATCGTCATCTGAGTGGACAGCAACTGATGAACCTCGTCCAAAGCGCCCGAAAGCACAACAATCGGCTGGAAAGGTTATGGCCTCGGTATTTTGGGATGTGCGTGGTGTAATAATCATTGACTATCTTGAGAGAGGAAATACAATCACCAGTAAATATTATATAGCGTTATTGGAGCGTTTGAAGGCCGAAATTGCAAAGAAACGCATATGGCAAAGAAAAAAAATTTGTTTCACCAAGACAACGCACCGTGTCACAAGTGAATCAAAACAACGGCAAAACTACATGAATTGAACTTCGAATTGCTCCCACATCCACCGTATTCGCCAGATTTGGCTCCCAGCGACTACTGGCTGTTCGCAGACCTCAAAAAAATGCTCGCCGGTAAGAAATTTCGCACGAATGAAGAGGTTATCGCTGAAACTGAGGCCTATTTTGAGGCAAAAGATAAATCGCTTTACAAAAGTGCTATTGAAATGTTAGAGCGGCGCTAGAATGATTGCGTTGCTCTTAATGGAGATTACGTTGATGAATAAAGCTAATTTTGAACCAAAAAAAAACGTGTTTTCTTTGTTAGGCCCGGGACTTTTCAGCCCATGTGTTATGTACATATGTACTCATTCGGCGGTCCACTTAGTGCGAGTGGGAGAGGTGTAGCTCTCAATACTCATAGGTTATTTTATCACATAACAATTTTACAAAATTAAATTACAGCTTTTACTTGGTGAAGGTTCTTAATAAAACTCAAAATTAGAAAAATAGTAGATTTTACATCTTAATTGAATCTCTATACATATACATATACATATATGGGAATCAAGGCATTCTACGGAAGATTGAAATCACAATTGAAATGGAAGGAGTTAATGAAACCCTCTTTTAAAGCGCTCTTAGAGCGTTAAAAGGGACATTTAGGAGAGTAAAGAAGTCACTTTTCTTATTTCTATCATTTGCAAAGAAGTTATAGGTTACAGATACATCCTTTTACATGGTGTCTAAAGTAAAATAAAAAAGCACGGAAAATGAAAAAGTGTAATTGTATAGAACACAAGTTACGACGCGAACGTCAAAAGCAAACATTAGGAAATTGTAATATATGCAGAATGTGTGTACATAATACAACCACCAAACTCGCATGTATACACGCAGACTACATATAGCGCAATAACACTGCTGTCAATGATACAAAACCTACTACTGTGTACTTTTATGCTTACGTGTGAATATTTCGGTTGTGAATAATAAAGAATTTTTTATTTTACATATCATTTATTGTCGCCTCTGCGAAGGAATTTCCGCAAAATATTTTGGATCTAAGTCTAATGAAGCTAGATCTTTCCATTTTTCTTAGTCTTTTATTTTATTTCATGGACATCCTGTGTTTCGATGTTAATTAAGGTGATGACTCACCTAATTCTTTCATTCCATTTTTTCTTGCAAAGGAAATCTATTAAAATCATTTTCAAAATTCTGTTCATTTTTAAAGTTGCAATAAACACGCACTTTTTGCTATATAGAAATGCAGGAAAAATTATGCCAAATAACAATAGTTCGCCTCGTGGCCGTGAAAATGGTGCAGCTCGGACATGCGTACGTCGGTTATGTTCTTTCATGGACACTCTGTACGTATGTACATTTATGAAAGCAAATAAAGCCAAGCTGATTATTTCTATAAATACAGAAGATTATCCTAACAAAACAAACAAAATTGCACCGTTAGACCCCTCGTCTCGTACGTATGTGACCGTCTCAATTAAATTATCTAGGAAATTGATTAGTATGATATCATTAGATACACTAATTTTCAAATAGAGTATAGAGTTAAAAACTTGTTTCAACGAATCGATGGTACTAAAGATATCCCACAATATTACCTCACAATGCTCACAATTATTAGCTTTTGACGGCAAAAATTGATTCCTTAGTGCCCCCCTCCCCCTCCTTAAAAATGCAATTATAAAGACATTAATTGAAAATAATACCGACTTCATTATTATTTCAGAAATTTCAGACCTCCTCATTGTTTGTATGAATCGCAATTACTTTCAAATCTGTAATAAACTATAGACTTGTAACGAAGGTTTCATAGTACGAAATCCTTTACTAGCAGAAACATATATAAACAACTTGGAATTTTTAATTTTTGACAGCTCATCAGACCTTCTTTTTGCATAAACACTTTGGCTTTAATGACACATTTGCATGCTTTACTAGCGCACAAAAGCAAGGTTTTAAATGCTATAAACCCGTTAAGTAGTAATGTGAAATCAGAAGTATATCAATTTCTCGGACCTAATGGACAAACTTAACAACAAGTTAGGTTCCGCAATTTACTACAAAAATCATTATACAGATATCACAATTAATCAGCACATCCGTTTCATAGGAGTCAGCATTAATTTCTAGGTAGGTTTATTTCATACCCTGTTTCGAAAAAAAAAACTGACGAAGAATTGAACCTAATAAAACAAGTAGCCGTTAATTACGGTTGCAGTGTAGAGTTAATAGATTCCATGTTAAGAAAGAAATTACTCTGTATGGTTACCGTGTTAGTCTATCCTAATAACAACGTTTCATCCGCACCGTTTGGAATTCTTACTTACTTAAGCAAGCCTCCTGAAAATATTGTGAAACTTGCAAAAAATGAAACGTTAATGTTGTCTCGAAAACCAATTTGTCTAGGTTTATTAAGGACAATAAAGGCAGAACACTTAGAAATAAAAATTTCGGGGGTCTGCAGATTGACGTGTATATGTGGAAAGGTTGGCCAAATTGACAGAACTTTTAAAAAACAGAACACTCGAATTCGTATTATAATAGAAAACAGAAAATTATACTTCCAATTTCGATTTCCAAATTTTGAATGTTGGGATGATCAATTAGAGTGCACGTTCATAATTTTGTTTACATGGTATAAATTAAGGGATATATTGAAATGGAATTTTCAGTAGCACCGCTATTTTCCTCAAAAGCCTATCCGAATTTGTTTTTTTGTTTGCAACTTACTGTTTTGTTTTTATTGTAAGAGTGCATGTGTTGTTCGACTTCCTCTGACTGTTAGCATTTAACTATGAGGCCAGATGTCTTTATTTATTGTTGATTACAGTTTTCTTAAGGTATAACTCGACGATTGATATTATTCCTAAAACTAGTTTTCACTCTCAATACTATAAAATGTCCTTCCTTTGGAAAAAAGAGCCCTTTAGTCAACAGTATGAGGGGAATAATAAACTTCTCTGGTGTAAAGTTTACATCACTTAAAATGTAATATTTTGGTTTAATAATTAATGTAACATTTGTTATAAAAATATGTGCTGCCGCAATTAGCTAAAAGCAAATCCAAAATCAGCCTCTCCATCTCTGGAAGCAGATTTTCGTTGTCATGATGACACACTGAAAGCACCTGTTATCTGGATCTGCTGATGTTACCCGCGCTTGGTGGTAGAGCGTCACGACAAACAAGAGAAAATTAGCTTGGGTTCTTAATACAAAGCACAACACAGTTTGTAAGCTCCTAAGTTTTTAAGTAAAAATAGAGGAAATATCCCTTAACTTTTTACAAAACCCATTGTCTCGCTGTCTATTTAATAAGATATCC
Source organism: Trypoxylus dichotomus (assembly GCA_023509865.1). Classification (NCBI taxonomy): domain Eukaryota; kingdom Metazoa; phylum Arthropoda; class Insecta; order Coleoptera; family Scarabaeidae; genus Trypoxylus; species Trypoxylus dichotomus. Next base: position 35,319,212 of record CM042074.1, on the reverse strand, counting down.
TGGAAACATCAACAAAATCCCTTAATCCTGCTGAATAACTAAAATATAGCCTAGAGATTACCATCGGTGTCCTATTTGGAATTTGAAAAGGACAATTTTAGAAAAGATTAGGTGTGGGTGGCGGCAGTATTGAGATATTTTAAAGAACACGTAATTCGGTCAGGAATAAGGAAAAGATTTCATATTTACAACAGCATGGCACCCTTAAAAGTCCCAATCTAATCGCCATAGAACTCTTACGGGACGAACACGACCAGCGAACAAGAAAAGAAATTCTGGCGTCCAAACAATATTTATGGGTAATTCTGCAAAGGGAATGGAGAAACATTGATCACGAATTTATATATTGTGCGAGCGATATTAACTGCGAAAGGATGGTATTTCGACAAGGATATTGACTTTATTATAATATTATGTTTCCATACTTTTTGTTGGGCGATTTTAGTTTTTTCCGTTTTTTAGTTAATTTACTTTCTTTCTGGAAATAGTCCAACTATTTAAACTTCCATGAGCGGCAGTGTACAAGGGGGACCTGAAATATTTCCGGAATCGAGAAGAAAAACACGGTATTTGTGCGGTTTTGTGTTTCAATGTAGTCTCCTCAAAGATCAATATCTTTTTTCAAATAGTACTACAGTCTCTTCAAGCCGTCGGAAAAGTAGGATGTTTCAAGGTCTGCAAAATAGCTATCTGTAGCGGCGATGACCTCCTCATTTGAGGCAAATCTTATCCCTTCCAGTGATTTTCTCAGGCATAGGAGCAACTCACTGGGGACTAAGTCCAGTGGATGTGGAGAACGAAAGGCAAATTCGTAGCGCAACTCATTCAATTTGGACACGACGATGCGGGATGAATGAGCCGGTGCATTGTCGTGGTGAAAAAGCCCTCTTTTCCGCTGCAAACTAGGCCGTTTCTCCTTCAATACTGCACCGAATAGGGTCAGTAAGTTGCTGTAGTATTTCCCCGTGATCGTCCCTTCTGCAGATAGTCGATGCGGATCACACTTTGCTTTCTTTGCAGCCGATTCGCCCGGAAAAGTCCACTGCTTCGACTGTGCTTTGATCTCCGGTATGTAGTCGCGTTGGATCTTGGCCAGACATTCCTCCGAAACGGTCACCCGATTTCGTTTTTGCTCTGGTGTGAGCAAATGCTGTATCCATCGCGCCGAAAGCTTTTTCCCTACCCAAAATTTCGTGTAGGATACGGCCAACGCGTTCTTCTAAGATGCCTGTTCTCCTCCTATATCTTTCAGCTTCAATCGGCGATCGGCTAACACCACATGATGAATCTTGTCGACCATTTCATCCTTGGTAGCGGTTTTTGGGCGTCCACTGCGTGGCTCATCACTTGTGCGGCGATGTCTGAACTTGCCCACCCAGAAGCTGATGGTCGAAAATGATGGAGTACGTCCGCCATGAACCTCTAGCAAAATATTTCCAATTTCCGTGACCGTTTTCCCAGCCAGAAGTGTTTTATCACTGCACGAAATTCGATTTTATCCATTTCTACGAAACTGCCTAACTTGCTACACAAAACACACTCCTAAACAACAACTATTGACAGTAAATGTCTGATATTTTGACAGTTGCCATAAAAAAGGTTGCTCTTGCCGACCAATGAATCTACTTCAACCTTCGTGCGCCATCTCTTGCCGATTCCGGAAACATTTCATCTCGCCCTCGTATATAGGCCCAGTGGAGATCAGATATTTATCCCAAAATGGAATGATATTAGTGCTGTTATAAATGGGCCTCTCCGAATAAACGTAGTAATCGACTTATTTGATTAATAGACAAATGTTGTTTAATTGAAAAAAATCAATTTTCTCGATTAATCGATTTTGTTTTACCTTTCAGAAGCATCTAACTTTAATATACACAAATATGTATTCCTTAACAAGGGCTTATAGACACCCTCTTTTTAGTCATTTACACAGTATATAGACATAGAGACGCAACCATATGGCAATCAAGACATATGTATTTGTTTACCATCAATCAACTTCTACATGTGACAATTTATCTCTACATTGCATAAGGACCGCTTTCTGTCAATTTCGTAGATGAATAAGAATGTCAATTTCTCGGAGATAGTTAGCGTGATCCGATGGCGCTGTTATGGTTCTTAACGTACAAAAGTGCCCTCCAACGCTTCCTATGTACACAGATTCAAGTTGCCGTATGTCAATTCCGGATCAAACAAACCGAGAGAAGCCATATGCAAGACACATTCCGTCCACCAAGTGTGAAGAAAATCACGTTTATTTGGTTAACACTTTATTTTTACGCGCCGATGACAATGTAATATCGTTTATTTTTGTTGAATATAAAGAATCGTGAATTTTATTTATAAATCGAACGCATCTGTTCGCGTATTCGCGACCAAATCGTAACGAACTGGTAAAAATATCTCGGTACGAGCGTATTTAGTTCGATTATAAATCATCGCTACTATGTTTCGGGTGATGTTTACTCAATATTTCAGGACTAACATTTATTAAATTACATAAAAAAAAAACGGAGCGAAGACAAGAAAGCATTTTTTACCGGCTATTTTGCTTTTCACTCGCTTTGAAACTATCGGATGAAATCAACTGACAAATATATGTACAACTACACGCAGGTGTACGTAAATATTTTCAGAATGAATGAAGAGTCATCGAATTAAAATAGCACAGCGTCGCACGAATTCGACTATAACCGTAACACTTGCTTCAAAAAATTTTGCTACTCTCGGATCAGAAAAATTGATTGAGTAATAAAATAAAATGTTTTATTCGCTAGTAATTTGCTATACGAGTTCTTAGCAAAAATAGGAAAAACAATGGTAACTTTGATACTTAGAATCGTTTTGGTCAGATTAGTTAGATGGATTAACTAATAACGGGTCACTTTTTAGTAATTGTACTGCTAATACATTTTGTTATGTATTAGCTAAATTGATGCAACTCGAGCCCCATATTGAGAATAATATTCTAAGACCAATAGGTCAGTTTGATGCTTCTTGTAATTTCGTTAATTTATCAAGTATCTTTTTTAATTTCCATTTCTATTTTTATCCTGTATCGTTTTATATTCACTATTAACCGTTCAATTCAGAGCTGCAGCGTTTTTCGTCTGATTTACACGTTAGTAATGTGTTATATACCCACCTGTAATTATATATAATTTTTATTTGTTCTTATGTTTATTTAGAATAGTAACTTGCATGTATATATTAATATTCTTTTTCTAGTAATCAGAATTCTACTCCAACATATTTGTCAAGTATACATTCTCACTTCCGTTCCGCTCATTGTTTCTACTTTTGTTTACATCTTTATCTAGTTTTATACACAATTGTGCTTTGTTAATAACATCTGAATTTAGTTATATTTTGATAGTAATATTGATCCTTCCCATGTGATGCATTAATTCCACAAATTCACTGATATGTAACTTTTATATATACTCACGCAATTTCTTGAAGTAGCAGCAGTACCAGTAGTAGTAGAACCTTCATGTTACCAGCTCTAACTGTAAAACCTATCCAATTTCTGTAAGAATCTCCGTACCCATTGTTGAATGAACATAGTTTTAATAAACGTTAGTAGAACTACGTGCATCTTTTGAAGACCCACTACAAATGTTAATTTTAAGGATGCTGTCATTGGTGTTAGATATATAATTTATTTTTAGCCATATTACAAACATGCCTAAGACAAAATCCAACCAGAGCAACGCTCTCACAATACTGCAGAGTATTATCATATTTTGCGAGAGCGAAAAAAAGATATATATTTTGTGTGTCAGCGTTCAGGCTGAATCACAATTTTCACCGATGGATATTATCTGGCCAACCTCCATTTTGATAGATTATGCAGACAGGTATAAAAATATTAACTTCTTATGTAGGTATTTACTGTATTATTGTTTTTCTGTTGTCGATGTGTACTTCGCAATAAAATTCATTCCTTATATGCAGTTTGATAAGACAATGCCAATTCTAAATATTCTACATGCGTTCATGTTAAATGAAATCCAGTTCAAAGGTTCGAAAGAAGAGGTGTTATAATTTCTTAGCTGCAATCGATGTATACATCATACCATCCACATATGTTGAAATGCGAACGCCTAGAAATCGTTAGGAGGTACAAACTAATGCAGCAATATGTAATTGATGAGTATGCGAAATCCAATGGTCGTACTGTATTACGCCTTTCTTCATACCACTGTAACTTGAATTTTTGTTCTCTTGGTATAGGAATATAAATAATAGGAACCAGAATAGGTAATAGAAATATAGGAACGTTGTTGCCATTAAATTATTTAATAATTTAAATTAATTACAATTTGAAATGATTTTGGAAGAGGTCTCTTAATTTGGAGGTGGAAATAACTTTTTGGCAATTTCGAATTATCTTTAAAGCGATTTCTTATCAAGTAAGTCCGTCTGATGCTAGTAATATCTTCAATATTTCCCCTCAATAATTGAGTTTAAAAACTGAATTACTAATTATTATTATATTATTATTAATATAATAATAATTATATTATTTGTTGTGTGCTGGACAATGATCTAGAAGAGCAAAGCTTTCGGTTGTTGGTTTGTATCCTTCAGAAATGTTTGCACTGTAAGAACTGAAGTATGGTGGAACCAGACGTAAAATATATTGATTGATTTGTAACATTGTGGATGTTCACACAAATTAACACAGTTATTTGATCTTCATTTTCACTTTCATGCTTGACCTTGGTTCACTTGAAATTGAAATTTAGGAAATTCTTTGCCTTCTCTGCCATTGCCATAACCACCCATTGGAAGCTTTAAATTTTAATATTATAATAATTTTTTCTGATTGTAATTTTAATACAGCTTCACATACGGAAATATTTCCTCTTCTGTTTTGTACGAACCACAGACATAAACATTTATTCAGGTGTTCATTTTTGCCAACCCATGTTTCCTTTCTGGTAAGCTCGGCATCTTCATTCAATTTACTGTTAAAGAAATTCTATTTGGTTTTCCCTGCTATCCAGCCTCTCATTGTTGCTTCAGATTTACCAAACGCCATCTTTATCCTTGGGTACATCACTTTTCATTTTATTAATAATGTCTAGTTTTTCTTTCACATTATATAAGTTTTCCTTTTATTCATCTCTATTTAATTTTAAAGTATTCGCAGCGGAATAATGCGAGCAAGAGAACTCCGCAATAACAAAGGTTCACTAACTCTAAAACTTAATTTCCTTAGAAAGAATTAACTACAAAAAGTTTAAACTAGCACTAGATGTACCTACATGTTGGTGCTATAAGTTTGTAAAACATTCCAATTTTGAAATTTAAAACCTGGTAAACACATACTATTCAGTTGCACATTACACAGTTAGTTGTATAAAGTTTCCTTATTGTCTATTTGCACTGGAAATGCGTTCCAATTTATTCTTTCAAGATCTCTAAACAGCGTATCAATTTATTTACATTTCTCACAGCCTTATCTCCATTTGATAACAAACCATGTTTAAAATATTTGCAAAATATTTTTCGAAGTGTGTTTATTTCAGAACATTATTTTTATTTGATAAGACGCAGACTTACTAGTATTGCTAAAGCAACAATGAAGGTATATAGTGTTTGCGTGATAGACTGAGTAAGAAGAAGTATGTCCTATATCATTATGCCAAGTAGTATACCAGCTATATACACACATGCAAATCCTACAAAACTTTTTATAATTTAAGCATTTTTAGGTAATTAGTTCAGAAAGAGACGATTTTCTTTCTCACGATTTATAGTCATGATCATGCACCGCAAAATAAAAACGAACGAAGGTATAAATTAGAATAGGGCAACCTACACAATGTAAAAATATTGTAGTGATCCTTTACTACTGTACTTCAGATGACAAAGATAGTAAACACCAATTCATAAAATGTCTTTGTTACCATTATATGAATAGTTTGACTGACTAATTTTTTATTCTAACAATCGAGAAATTGAAAAAGTGTTGATGTTCTCGTTGTGTGAACGAACAATAAAAGATATAAGATGTGAACAGCAAACATCACACCATGACTGTTAGCTAATCCATTTTACCTAGAAATTTAACGCGGTTAATCTTAATTTCTGTTTACCTTAAGATCGTTCGAAGAGAATTCTGAGGTTTGAGAAAAGTTTATCAGCGTGTGACAATATTTGTTCGCATAATCTTAAGATTCGTGTAAGAGTTTAAGGCGTGGGTAAAACAAACATTTACGCCAACTGTATTATTCAGTTAAGTTATTCAATATTAGGATAATATAGAATGACGTACTTGCGCTACGCTATAAATAACTCATATTTGTGCTAAAATGTTACCAAGAGGAAAGTACTGAAAGCACAATTTCCTGCAGTTCCCAAAGATGAGTGCTTTGTCCATGTTATTTTTTAGATTATACCTAAATTTAATTAAGTTATAACTCACTATAAGTTGTAGGTATAGACAAGTAAATAATTATCGAAGGAGCAGCTCATTGTTTCCATAAAACAGTCATGTTCAACTTTATGCCCACATAAAGCATATAGTAGTGGTGGCAAAGCATAAATTACTTTTATTATATATGTAGAATGTTGAATGCAGTAGCTACCACTGTGCTGTGTGTATCCTTTTGGAACATATGTATATAATTTATTTTCTTACAACAGCTCATCTTTTTAAACTTTAAATAACACATGGTTAAGTCTCATAAGTATAGAACTTATTTCAGTAGTATTTTTCAATTTTGTATTTGATTAAACTTTGTGCATTTGAGTGCTCCTAATTTCTTAAATGTTTCTATTGATTGTCACCCAACCTTCGAAGTATTGCTCTTATCGAGATAGTCCGAAACGTTGCGAGATTTCTAAAATAACGGTTACTTTAAATAATAGGTTGGCACTTCCTATGAGTATTGTCATTTTGTTAAACTTTATTAGAAAAAGTTCCCAAATAGGTTATTGATACCTATTATTACGTTTTTATGAAGCAAATGTAAATAATGTTAAAATAAATTCTTCTTAATTTTTATTGGTATATAATCTAAGAGATACTTTTATTTCTTTATTACAAAAAAATAAATATATTTATAGGCTAGTTATAGTCTAAACTTGGTAGATGACAGAAACAATGAACAAAATATATGTATTACTCTCCATACAAAGCGCGCTAAATAACTTGGCAACACTCCTAGTTCCAACAAAGATAGTTACATGCGAATCCATATAAGCTAATAAAAGAAGGTTATATTACGTAAGACCTAATACCTCGGAGCCTGGGGTCTATAGATCATTTATTGTAATGTACTTGAGAATTCAAAAGTATTGCTAGATTTCATGCATAAAATACGGTACAATGCTATTTTTAGGACTGGTGATTTAAGTAACCCTAAAGGAAAAAAAAAATCAGAGAAATTAAATCGCGCAATCTCGCTTTGCAAAAAAATAACATCATCCATCATTTGTTGTATAGATAAATTTACGAGTTAACGACGTAATTCAAACTTTACTGACTTGATTTGTTGAGTTATCTGAATTTTGTACGCCTTTAGATAAAGATCGTCCTGCAGAATTGTAAATAAGGTTTTTGGACTGATCTTTTAGGATAAGTGCCCCAACGGTGTGAAACTATTTTAGCTTGTCATAACTTCAGTAACCTTAAGGAGTAGGAAAGCGTGTTCCATTGCCTCGTTACTACACCGACTCGCTGTAAAGGGTGGAGCGCCGTTAATTATTTTCCCAAAGACGAATCGTGATTTGAGAGTATACTAAACCCGGCTAAACAAGGACTGCCGCCATATCTGACAGATGTTGGTTTTGAATGCACGACTGCGGAGTTAGTTACTAAGAACGACAAGAAATTGATAATCTTGGATTCTCAGTAACATTATCTCTTACAGCTGCAACATTTTCTTCGATCGTATGTTCTTTTGAACCTTTACCGTACAATTTTACCTCAAATTTTTCAAATGGCCACATATAATGGACTAGTTTTTTTTCAATATTCCAATTTAAAGTTATTTTGAATAATAAATACGTGCTGTTCAATCATGTGTCTTTCTATTGTCATTAACTATAATGTTTATGCTTGTCTTTTCTCAAATATGTAATATTCTATACTTCATTCACGTTAAGAAGCATTACGAAAGATAGAACAATATTTTATAGCTTATAATTAGTTGAAAAATGAGTTATATTATTCTTAAAATTTCCAAGTGTTCAACGAGTGGATGAGAACTCCACTGCCTTTTCTCGATTGAAAGTCTGCTATTGTCATGGAAATGCTTGCTACCATTCGGTTAGTACCGAAAAAGTGCCTACTGGTACCTGAAGAAAGTAGGAGTTAATTGAATAGTTTCTTGCAAAAGAAATTGTAGTTAACAATATTTTACTAAAGATTGGGTTACTTGAACTTGCAAACAAATATGTTATAGATAACTCCATTTATTGATCAAATGGAATTAGAAAATGGGAGGAATTTCCTCTATAGCACTTACCTAAACGCCAATGAGTTTATAAGGGTACAAATGAGATATCATGTGGGTGTTAACAATAAACTTTTAAGTTTTGGAGGTGAGAGCATTACTTATTGAGGAACTCAATATTGTGAGTAGTGACGTATGGGAAAATTGTGTCAAACATTTTATTAAAGAGCAGAATAAGATGTAACAACGGGACAATATTATGAACGATATGATTGAAGAGCCTATTATAACATCAAAGACATCACCATCTTAAGATCTGTCATCGGAATCTGTTCGCGAATGATAACTTAAACATGTATTAAGTTAATAACGTTTACCTAATACATAAGATTATCTGCGCATTTTCTCATATAATCATTTGATTTATAAAATTTTATAGCTGTATGGTCAATAAAAATATATTTATGTATACATTAGTTTATAAATAAAATCCTGCAAGTGAATAAATCTTTTTTTACTAATTTAAATTCAAATATTAAGGTAAGGAAACTATTAATAAATTTGTAATATACCTACAAGATTGTGATAATGTCTAATGTTTAGCATATTTGTATATTTAACTAACATATTTTATTGTAATCTGTTGCTGAGACTACAGATATTAAAATACAGACTAACGCCAGAAATAATGAATGTTAACACTCATATTACAAGGGGACCTAAGGCTGTGAAAAACGAGAAAATGAAAAAAACCTACAAAACTTAGACAACGATAAGAATACTATACATCTCATCTTTAACGTTCCAGCCTTTATATTTCTAGTAAAGGTTTGGACGATCTTAGGTGTGTTGATGCTATTTAGATTGCCTCTGTATTCGAATTGATCAGGGTCATTTTGGCAGCATTGCAGCAATTGATTTCATCCCATCAAGAAACCATCGGAGGTAACGATTTTCATCCCTGTATAAAGCATAGACAACCGTACATAGGTTCTCGTATCATGAACACATACATAATGTACGTAATACCCCTCCCGATCTCGACCATCCTGCCAACTTCTTCATCGCCGTCATTCCCGTTGCGGTCCATCAGCTCTGACGACCAAGCTTATTGATATTAAAAAGTATACATCAATACGATGGCATTTTCTATTTTACGCTTGAAGTAGTTCAACACAAACACCAAATGACCATTAATAGGGAACGTCCGAATTAACTATGGAATTACAGAGATAAGCGGCCATCTCCGTGATTAAACGATTAGAATACTAGCCTCTCGGTCCGAGAGACATTCAAATCCCGCCCGCGACGGTTACTTTTTAATTACAAATAAAAACCGGAATTGTTGAAAACATAGTGTCAGTCTCAATATGATGTTTGACACAAAAAAATTCGTATAGGAGATTGGAAGATTTCGGCAAAATTCTAACAGGATTGGTTAGTAATGTAAAGCGTATTCCACAATCCAATTCTATTCTCAATAAAACAACAATAACAGTAGGTAAGGAGATGGCAGTGATAAGACTGGTTGCATTTTAATTTAAGAGCAAAGGATAGTATATTGGTCCCTAGAGGTACCATACTTTTATTCATTTTGTATCGATGGTAACTAAATTTTATTATAATTTATTTCAAAAACTAGAGTCGTTCTGCTAAAAGCAAATTGATATTAAAAATAATTTTACATTGGTTTACTTTATTTTTGATTATCTTTACCCCGAAATTTAAGTAAAGGTTAGTTTGGAGTTTGGGTTATATATTAAAGTATTTCTAAACCAATTGGAGAGATATATTAACCTCGTATAATTTAAGGACCGTTTGTTCTTTCTCGCTTTTTTTCATTTTTTCCGTTTTCGTTTGAGCTGATAATTTGTTAATATACTTAAAGTTTGCAACTCCTTCTTCTCAACCTTCTTAATTTTCGCCTCATATCTTAATTCAAAATCAAATTAAGCTTGCGTGAATTTTCGGAACCGCCTATATCGATTAAGATCGTCGCGTCGCTACGCAGGCAAAGACGAAGCAGACGAGCAACGGACGAGCGAAGAAGACGAAGAGATTAATATTCTCGGTGCTCACGCTATAAGTACACGGTTTAATCACACCTGAAATAATAATGAACTGGAATACAGAAGAGCATGGATATGCGAAAGATGGACCCTATTGCCGCAGATCTATAGTATATTGTCGACGCTAGTTTCTGTGTAATGTGTAATATATGTATTATTCAATAAGGCCAGCACTTTAAGCAGGTAATTAATTGAAATTAAAGTCCATTGTTGTAATTGAATTAATTAACCATCTAATTCCTTAACCGTAAATTTCTTATTGCGAGCTATCAATTTTAATTGGCATTAATTAATTAAATTAACTGTTTATCTCTTTCTCATAAATTGCTTTTTTGTTTGTTATTTTATTCTTTTTTTGGTTAACGGCAACGTTTACTATAAAGAAACTTCAAGATTTCATATTTACATTACGTTCTATGTCAAAGGAAGTGCCACTAAAAGCAAATTCCAAAAGTTTAAGTGAATGTATTAATATAATATTTCACAGACTAAATTGGGCTGAAAAGTCCCGGGCCTTACACATAGATGACGCTAGTTTTATTGCAGTCACCTTTCTCTCATTTAGTACTAACCTTCAAAAGACAGCTGTTAAAATTTCATGATATTCTATTCATTAGTTTGTGAGTTATTGTGCTAAGAGTCACTCTACTTTTGTTATTTTCAAAACAATGGATCAAAAACAATTTCGTGTTTTAATTTTACACTGCTTCTTGATGGGACAAAATACCGTTCAAGCGAAGCAATGGCTTGAAAAGTGTTATGGGGACTCCGCTCCATCAGAAACAACAATAAAACGTTGGTTTGTGGTCGTAGAAACACCGATGATGCAGAACACAGTGGACGTCCAAATGAGGCGGTAACACCAGAAAACATCAAAAAAATCCACAAAATCGTTTTGAATGATCGAAAAGTGAAGTTGCGTGAGTTAGCTGACATCTTAAAGATATCAAAAGAACGTATTGGCTTTATATTGCATGAGCATTTGACTATGAGAAAGCTCTGTTCAAAGTGGGTGCCGCGTTTGCTCAGTGTTGACCAAAAACAAGAACGTGTTGATGATTCTGAGCAGTGTTTGGCCATGTTTAAACGTAACAAACCGGAATTTTTGCGTCGATATGTGACAATGGATGAAACATGGATCCATCACTTCACTCCGGAATCAAAACGGTCGTCATCTGAATGGACAGCAACTTGTGAACCTCGTTCAAAGCGTCCGAAAGCACAACAATTGGCTTGAAAGGTTATGGCCTCGGTATTTTGGGATGTGCGTGGTGTAATATTAATCGACTATCTTGAGAAAGGAAATACCATCAACAGTGAATATTATATAGCGTTATTGGAGCGTTTGAAGGCTGAAATTGCAAAGAAACGACCGCATATCGCAAAGAAAAAAAATTTGTTTCACCAAGACAACGCACCGTGTCACAAGTCAATCAAAACGATGGCAAAACTACATGAATTGAACTTCGAATTGCTCCCACATCCACCGTATTCGCCAGATTTGGCTCCCAGCGACTACTGGCTGTTCGCAGACCTCAAAAAAATGCTCGCCGGTAAGAAATTTCGCACGAATGAAGAGATTATCGCTGAAACTGAGACCTATTTTGAGGCAAAAGATAAATCGTTCTACAAAAGTGGTATTGAAATGTTAGAGCGGCGCTGGAATGATTGCGTTGCTCTTGATGGAGATTACGTTGATGAATAAAGCTAATTTTGAACCAAAAAAATCGTGTTTTCTTTGTTAGGCCCGGGACTTTTCAGCCCATGTGTTAAAACCTAAACCTTTTTTTTTGGCATTCGGATTCAAAGCCCACTTCGCCATATTACTTAGTAAATTACTAAATATCTACCGCCATTATTTGCCAAACACAACACATCCTGTCTATACATTATGGATCCGTATGATAGGAAGGAACCGGGAAGACACGAGCTTCACATCCCAGGGTCTATCGGGATGGCTGAACAGAGAACGACCAACAAAGAAAAAAGACAATCCACACTGGTAAACAAGGACATCTAACAACTAATCTGTCTAAATTAGATAACAATCTTTGTTTTTATTATCAATTTAATAATCCCGTCATACACGATTTTACGGTTTTCTTGAGGAATACAGATAATATTGGTAGGCATAGTAAATCTAGCATGAATAAACTTTTTCAGGAGGAACTTTCTGTGTTTAGAAAATTTGGGACATTCCAAGAACAAGTGATGGAGGTCTCCCAGTGACTCTTCACACGAACACGAAGGTGAATCAATTAATCCTATTTTATATAAATGAGCTGGGAATTGGCCATGATTGAATTTTAGTCTGGCAATCGTTGAGTAATACAAACTTGATAATGGCTGTTGCTTATACCAGTTATTTTGATGCAAATAAGGTTGTATTTTAGCATATTGTGTAATGTCTTGTTTCAAAAATCGATGTTTCATCACCTTAATGAAATCCACTGCTGGATCACTAATTACAGGTGAAAGAATGGAAACCTAAACTTATAACACAAACAAAAGAAAACTACGAGACATTTTCTTATAAATCAAATTTGCAAATACCTTTGTGCACATAAAGGAATTTCTGTAAATATGTCAGAAAAAATCATCCCATGCGGGCTTTATTTGTTTCCTGGGCCTGTCTGTTTCCCTATCTCTAGCTGTTGAGTGCAAGTGATATTACTATCACTTTGGCAGAGTTGAAGCTGCCGTACTGACCAAGTTTCCAACGTAGGGGAGATTATGCTTCCTCAATTCGTCAACTGACTGTATTGAAGAAAACCAAGAGATTTCAGAAAGCTAACCACTAACAAGGTTGATGAAAATTAATTTCGTTTCTTAGGCAGTTAATATAAATCCAGTACTGTCTTCCACAATTAACAATTGTATAAGCATTTAATTATGTAAGCGGAAACAAGGAATTCTTCAAGCTCATTAATACGATATCATAATGCAAATAAGCAACTTTTTCCATGAATCACCATACAAATATTATGTTACTTTGTAAACACTATTACATTATCATTAAGATCATTATAAATGGTACTGTCTCATTACGAGCAGTTCAGTTATAGTTTAGATTTATACAATTGAATTACTGCTAGTCCTATAACAGACTTATCTGCCGCTTTTGTTGTATATAATAAATTATAGTTTCAAAAGTGTTTTTAAAAAAACCGAATCAAGAAAAGAAAGCAAAATTATTTGTTTACGCGTTAGTAATCTGCTAGGTATTCGAAGAGTATTGTATTATTCACTGCTCAAGAGGAGGTGGACAGAATGTTAGTGTCATGTTTTCTAGTTCCCTTTTTTCCTTTTTTCAGTAGTTTTGTGTAGACATCATAGTAACTCCTATTTTTTAAACACCCTGGAATAATATAACAAAGTAGTGAAATAAGTGTACACTACGACAATTACCTTTTATTTGTGTCCATGTCAAACTATATTAATTTCGATAAGATATAATAGTGAATCTATTTTAGGTGCATGTTAAATATCAAAAGGTAATTAGTAGAATATAGTCTTCAAGGAACGATCTTTTCATTTGATAATTCATATAACTAAAAATACATGAGGATTGAGATAATTGTTTTAAGATATGTGGTATTGAATTATTCAGAACGTAAATCCAAACCAATGACTGCAAATGAAAAGCAAGTCATAAATGTTTTAGCACACTTTACAGTATATCCACAAGTCCCAATTTCAAGTACGGAAGCGGTTTCTGGAATTTCATATTCGTTAATACAAAAGATACTATGAAATCAGAAAATGCGTGATTTTAAATTTACCTGAACGTATGTAGGTGTTAATACCAACTGGTTGAGATAAACGACGAGGATTTGGTGAATGGATTCTCTTTAAAATATAGGAAGATCCTATATTCCTTCTTCTCCAAATGCATAACCAGAGCCTATACTAGTTGCATAAACTGTTGGAAGTTCAACTTACAGCGTATGTGGCAAGTTAGTTGCCAACACCGAAGCAATAACACATTTTGTCTCAAATTTTCAAATTATTCTAATTATATTTAAATATTACTTAATACTGTTCTTGCTCCAATATTTAAATTCATACAACAGCAATGTATTGTTTCATTTATATTAATTACAAAATCATTATTCAAATGTATGTCCACTTATACTTGTTTTTGGACACCTCTGTTTCTCCTCAATTTTTCATTATGTATTATCTACTACAAACAACGGTAGTAGATACAAATAACCCTCATATGTATACACATTATCAGTAAGATTCATTAGTATACGCTCCATTAGTGAGTTCTTAAATAAAAATTCATTGAAGCTATGTCTGAACTATAAGGCTACCTACTCTGTTAACGAGTTTTCCTTGGAATGTTGATGCAATACAGTTAGTTGCTTTATTGTATTTTATGATCCGAAGTCTTTTTGTAGCATATCATTGTGGTTTGTGACAGTTCGATATTTAAAATACACAAGCGAATTGGCACCTACCAATTTTGATATTTTGTTAGTTATTTATGTTATTGTGTTTTGGCGAAAACTAAAGTCGTCATCTTTGTATAAGAACATTTTTTCATCTTGCTAAACATCAGTCTGTAAAATGCTGTTAGTAACATACCAAATGCTGCAGATGTGTAGCCCATGTCATTCAGTTTGATGTTTCGCAGAAGGGTGATTCGGAAGATTTTATATAACTTGGTACTTATTTTCCAGGTTACAAATGGCTCTGGTAAGTCGATCGACTAAACACATCCAGTTATAATTAATATTCATTAAAGTTAGATACAATCGGACAACAAATATATAAGTTCAGGCTTGATGGAGAGAAGAAGTTTTTTCATTTTGAATAATAAGAATAAAAACTACAAAATTAAAAATTTAATTTACGTTGATTTGACTGAATCTAACGTATCGATTAATTTTTTTTAAATTGTTGTCCATAATACTTCAGTATATTGACTCATATCTAACTCCTCAAATCAAGACTCGAAATTTTTATTGAAGTTTTATTTATTTTTTAAGTGCACGTATGTCGGCTAACTATGGTCGATACATGTACTAAATAGGTCTTCTTCAGTGCTCTTAAACTCAAACGACCTCTGCTCTCCCCTCACACCTGCAAGACACAGGTGTACAAGCTGTAAATAGCACCTGAATAGATCACTGATTAGACGTAAATAATTTAGAACTCGTTCCGACATAATCTGACCTGTAAGTGTTTGTAAATAGTGCTTCGACCCAAGTACATCAACATACTTGTTTTCTATTCACTTTATCTTTTACCTGTTTTGGAATCATAACACTTTGCGTATACAAATACGCAGTTTCATTAGAAGTGGGCGTATGGCATGCCAATACTGTATTGGTTTTTTGGCGTATCTTGTACTACTAATTGAATTAAGTTCATATGTACCGGACACCTTATCAAGGATTGATTGCCTATTAGCAAATCCGACTCGTGATTTTTATTGAATGCAGGTGTATCGTTTGCTACGTCTCCAATAAAGTATTTACTCAACCTTATATCACAGCGGAATTATCTATGATCTTTTAATTGCTATTGTGATCATCGCATCATGTCATAAATATGTTGTGAAAATATACGCAGTAGGTAAAATGTAAGTAACACAGGTGACAATATTGTGTAGATATGCCTTTATAATGTGCACGAATTCAATCCATTGGTGCCACGATAAACTGTCATGATAACAGACAAGGCGCGTACTGCACTTAAGAAAAAATGAAAAAAATGTTACTAAACAGATTCTATGAAAAATTTTAACTCTGGCAAAATATGGAGCTAACATAAGAATAGAAGACATAGGATCTAGAAATATGTTGCATTGAGTAAACGGAGCAAGGGAGACAATTTTAATAAGAACTTGCATTGGTGAGGTTCGATAAGATAACGCATAATAGAATTCATGTTAACAGAGCTAAGGTACTCCCAACAATCGATAGGTTATCTAAAATCTTTTAGATAATTAGTTATTGATCTATTCCAAGTCTTGTAGGCGTTACTGCAAAATTTGGTTGCTCAATAAGAGGTACATTACCTAATTCAAGAAAAGGAACATACTGCCTTTACAAAATGCATATAAGATCTTCTATTATAGCTAAAAGCACTTTCAAATGTACACGTATAATAATATTCAATTATAAAAAAAATCCAGATCTTCATTTCCGTTTTCTAGACCTTTTCGGCCGGCATATTGCAAAAATGATGTTTTTTCCCAGCCGGTTAAACCTTTGCTTTTAATTAATTTGATGCAAAGGAAATTTTATCAAAATACGTTTATTATTTGATATTGGTTTTTCACAATCGCTTGCGTTATAACTAGAGACCGGATTATGTGCAATGTGCATATATTTTATTTGTTGCATATCTTTAATTATTCTATATGTAGATGTATTACACTAATTGAAGTTAATTAGCGCTAATTAGTGATTGCATATATTGGATATTTAGGAATTTCTATGCATATTTTTAGAAAAGTTGGATATATTGCATATTTAGGCTTTTTCTTATCCTTTCTATTAGTAAAAATTCCTAGTAATTCTTAGAACGATAAATCTTTTACATTGGTTTCTCTTATACTTTTTTCCAAGAACTGCACGTGTTTAATTTCGCCTAGCAGATGGGATGTGGTAAATACGTTTTATTATTATTAATTCCCAAATAAACTATTCATTCATTGAATAACTTTGAGCGAAACAGCATGTAATTGTGTTACGTTTTTAAATACTGTGTAACGCATTAATTTCATCTAACATACCATTAGTAAGAATAAACAATGTTAATATGAAATCATTTCTGCAAAAATATTGCAAACATAATATACCTGACGAAAGTACCTTACAAAAAAATTATGTCACATCTTGTTACCAGCAAACAATGGCAGAACATCAACAATTGGTAGGGAATAATTTTATTTATATCATGGTAGATGAAAGTGCTGATAAGTGTGGCCGTTATATTGCCCATTTATTAATTGGAATTCTTCATGAAGATATTGTACGTAAATCATATTTAATTTATTGTAAACGACTCCAAAAAACAAATAATGTGACAATTGCCCAATTAGTTCAAGAAGGTTTATCAAACTTCTTTTTACCTGGAAGTATATCTTGTGAAATAATTTTACTAATGTTGTCCGACGCTGCACCATACATGATACAAGCCGCGCAAAATTTAAACATCTTTTATAGTAACATTATTCATACCACTTGTTTACCTCATGAGCTCAATCGTGTAGTCGAAGACATTAGGAATCAATTTCCTTTGATTAATGATTTAATTAGCAATGTCAAAAAAGGATTTTTAAAAGCACCTTTACGAATCCAATTTTATAAGGAGCGACATCCCGTTGTTAAGTTGCCCCTGAACCGATTATTACGAGATGGGGTACATGGTTAGACGCTGAAATTTTTTAAGTCGATAATTTTGAAGGAATAAAAGATGTAATTCATGAAATCATTGCTGACTGCATTGCTCTAAAAAACTGTAAGAAGATAGTAACATCAACAGAATTGCTACAAAGCCTTTTGTATATTAAGTCAAATTACAGCTTTGTTTCAAGTTCCATTCGCAAGCTAGAAACGCTTTCGTAATCAGTCGAAATAGTAGACGAATATGATATGCTATGTAATTCTATATACGTAATTTTATCATTAATAATATATTTTGTTACTTTCTTTTGAAACTAATGGATTGGCAATATTTTTGATTCTAGTGAGGTACCGTCCTCGGGTTAGCCAATCGAAAGATGTATATATGTTTGTGGTTGCAACTGTTCTATTCTTGCTACTTCTACTCATGTCAATTAGCGCACATTAACAATCAAATAGCGACTAATATATAAACATAAATAGAATCATTACATATTCGGAATTAAATATTGTGCATATGGCAGGTGTACTTACTTTTTATTACGCAGTAGAAAGTTGATAACTATGATCACATTACGTATGATTGTGTTGGAAAATGTTGACATATAAAAGATTGCGTAATAAGAAATAGACACTGTAAAAGTAAAAAGGCATTGCTTGATTTGACTTGAAGAAATACTGAGTTATTGATCTACACAAAAGTAAACATCAGGAAGAGCTAATTTCAAATTGGAAATTTTCTTGTGTTGTAATGTGTTAGTACGTTATGACAGCATGAAGAAAATAGTTAATCCATAAGTATTTTATGGGGGTATTAGTACTGTGTATCATAACAAATTTTTCTCCTACCACAACATCATCTTTGTAAGCTAGCAGCTATGAATTGCTAATGATATTACAAAAAAAAGTAATAACAAAAAACACAGAAAGGACCTTGGAAACTATTTGTCATTCTAAAACTCGTTAAATAATTCCTGCATCCAACTTTACAATCGTTTTTTTCAACATTTTGGAATTATAGACTGTGATTAATCGGATTGTTATTGAATACTAAGAAGTTTTTTGCCGTAGATCCTGCAGAATGGCAGTTTTAAACTTTCAAAATACCAAAAATTGTTATGGAAATCACCTCGATTGACGTCATATAACTAGATAAATCAACAGTTAGGCGCCATATGCAAATTAACTGCAAACTTTAATATATACGTGGATTTTCCAAAATGAGTTCCTATAGCTGAAGCTAAAAAAACGATTGACGTCAATCGCTGCGATGGAATTTCAAATATGCACGTTCCTTGTAATTTATGGCATTCAGAGCTGAAATTTGTCCTGCAAATAGTTGTTTGTAATAGTAATAAAAGAACGAATTCTTTGGCAAAAAGAAACTATACTATTTAAATGTAAATACAATATGTAAATTGTAGAACATCCTATCCTTTCAAATGAAAATAAGCGTAATTAATTGTTCTATTTTTGTGTGCCGTTTGAAGTAGTAGTTAAAATAATACCGTCTTAAATGGAACCAATACGCATTTTTAGAGTGATGATAACCACAAAACAATTACTCGTCATTTATTGCAAGACAGAGTAAGATAAAACAGAATCAATAGCTATAATTTATTCACAAATTATCACAATATGGATAAGATTGGTTAAATATTTGTGACATCAGTTGTTTCAGAAAACTGAAATTGAATGGAAGTTGTTTATTTGGTTGCACGCCAGTTTTTTCCATTTGTGCTGTACACTATTCACGTGTTTCTTATAGTCATCTTTGCACTAGCCTAATAGAACTCCACCACAAAGTAAACATTTAAATTTTGAGTTACCACAGACTAAATCAGGAAATTAAATAATTAATAAATTTTGTTACACAATGGTTGTTTTTACAAACTCCATAATTGCGACATGATTATATACAGTGCACTAATAACGCACTAGTCAGCAGAACCGTACGAACGAGGTGTGGTATGGAATATAAGTTGGCGCTGTCAAACGTTGTTGGTTATGCGCTTGATGCATGCCTATTGAATTGCCGCTTGTTTGTGTCATCTCCATCTATAATTGTGAATATCATATTAATGCATCATTAGATCGTGTAGGTGATTTTCTATGTATTAACCTACTTCCTATAGTGCCCTAACTTTTAAACCATTTTTTAAGTTACAAGCTTCAAAACGAATACCAAATCTATCCATAAGGGGAAATTGTCCACTGTACCATAAATTTGGGCTTAAATCAACGGACCCCAGATTACGAGCTCTGCCGTATAGGGTATGTCATATGTCATCACAGAAAACTGTGCGCTCGATGGGTTCCAAAAAGATTGTCTGATGACCACAAAATTCGCCGAATAGGAGGATCAGCGCTGACGTTACCCACGTGTTATGAGATTGAAGATGCAGATTTTTTTAAATCAATTGTGACTGGAGATGAGACCTGGACTGCACCCCGAAATAAAACATTAGTCACAACAATGGATATACTCAAACTGGCCAAACAAACCGAAAAATTTCAAATAATTGAATGTTTATTTGAATACAAAAGATATAGCTACAGTGTTTTGGAACCAAAAGGGTATATTGCCTGTTGAATTTATTACTTTATTATTATTAAATAGAATATACTGTATACTTTACCAAACTCTGATAATTTATCAAATATAGTGTAGATTTATATGACATATACCACATCTAAAGCCTATCATTTATGTTATTCAACCCCCTCTAAAAAATAATATTAACCGATGTAAAGTATGCTTAAAACGAGTAAGATTGAAGGTGTTTTGAAGGGATAAGTACTGAACACTGAAGTCAATTAGACAATTGGTTAATAAGTTCACTCATGTGATTATTATTAAAAATTATACAGGATGTTAGTACAGTAATGGTAAATATGGAAAAATATAATATTAATCTTTTTTAAAATAGATGCCTTGTATCGAATTTGGAATTCACATCAAATTTCGGTTTCAATTTATATTCGTCTCATAACTAGAATAAATTATTTTGACAGAAAACTAATTGAAAAATAATAATAATAGGTTTTAGTGAACCATAAAGAGACGTAAATTAAATGCAATGAACAAAAAAATTCGAGGAAGAATTCTAGAAGAAATTCAGAAAAGCCATTGGTTATTATCACATATACATTGCAATAAATGATGAGGTCTCCACTTATTTTTCTTTCAGGATTTTTTGTACTGTTTTGAACGATGCTCCCACAGTAAAGTTACCTAAGCAGACGACACCTAAGAACGTCTTTAAAATGTATTAATATTTTTATTTCAAATGCGATGTTTTAATAATAAAAAACAATATCTCGTAAGTTACCATCTGTTGCTCTACGACAAGCGTCCATTCTCTAATGAAATTTTCAATAACATTTTAGCAAAATTATGCTTTTGAATTAGCCTGTCTTTGCTTGCTGTAAATAAGCCAAAGTCGTTAAACCACATGATCTAGAGTGTTGATGTTTCCTTTTCCGAGAATTATTTGATTACCAAGTAGTTGGCACATAACTGCACCGTGCTATTAAAACCATATATTCTTCACATCCATACTTTCCAATTCGTCAAACAAAAAAGTTTACGCTACCAAGCTGCAATAACAGTATACACCATTCTCAACTCCATTTTCAGGGAATACGGTTCAATCACTATACTGATTTAGAAATTATACCAGACAGTTAATTGTTGTGAGTTCAAGGATTTTTCCAGTATTTTTTTAGAATTTTCTTTCTTGCAAATTTGGCAATTTAATTTGTTTCCAAATATATCCGGTTAAAATCCTCCATCCATAAGATGGTACTCTGTACCATCATTAAGGTAGTTTTTAGAATGTTTAATTACTAAGGACAATGATGATGTTTTAAGATCCCAAATAACACTATTGCGTAGACCTGAAATACTTTCATCTAAACGACCTCTGTGATGGCGTGCTTTGATTTTTTAATCCATTGCCGTACCAGTTTTCTCAAATTTTGTAACAGTTTTTTAACAACATATGGGGGATAATTTTCTTTTTCATACTCTATACAGAATCCTCTTGCAATTTTTACAGAACTTTCACCAAATTTAAAATAATTTGTAATAATTAACATGTACGGTTCAATCTGTTTATTTCCATTTTTATTAACAGTAAAGTTTCTGCTTGTCATCTGTAAAGAAAAGTATGGCATTCTAGTACAAAGTTCATATATAAATGGCGGCAAATTTAAAAGGTAGCTGGAAGCTACTTTAATTGAAATACGTTAAAGTAAAACTAAAATAGTGTTTTTGTTTCTAGGTAATGAAACTGGAAATGTACAGAACCCATTTATTTCGTTAAATGTACTTATTCCCGACCATAGTCCTCTGATTACACCGTTTATACTACTATTGTAAGTAGAAGAGCTTATTGTAGTCAGGTCAGGGTCGGTTAAGCTTAAAGCAGTGAAGACTAAAGCAATGGGAAATCATACTGTAACAGCCGTATTGGACAATGAAATGATTGGTAAGCATCATTACTGATTGCAATTTATCTTTTCCTAATCGGAGTAATATTCTTCTTTCTAGTAAGAGTAGGTGATATGTATAAATCCAATAGAAATTATCCTAGGCGAATATCACTAATGTTAATATTTTAATTTTAAATTACAAAAACTAGTAAATTGTGAATCACCTGAGCAACTTTTTATTATACAATAGCAACAAAGTACTTTCCCAAGCAATAGATTCTACAATGTTTAAATTAACAATATCAAGCGAGCTAATTAGAACGTGTTAGAGAAATATTTTATTAAACGTATAAAGGATATCAGTGCACATCCAATTTCTATTACTACTTCCTTGTTCTAATACAAATTAAGTTTCAATTTAGCAATATTATAGCTACAAAAAAAAACATGCAATTTAACGTATTCTAGCATCCTCTGACGTCAAGTAACTATTTTATAGCGGAAGAATACATTTCTCATTGAGACCACGTTTCTGTGGTTATTTTGCGTCGATTGCGTTGTATTTCTCGTGTTACACTTTCTAACGCAAATCTAATATTTCCGCCTACAATTGTACGCACCACGCAAAAACCGAGAACAGAATAATAACCTAACATCCTTTAGCCATGACTGGATTTTTCGATCAGATATAAATAACAAATGATGAAGGTGATGATGTGAACATACATACTTACATACATACAATACGAGTACGTTTCGAAATATAAAATTAATTACACGTTCAACCTTCTGGCATGTTTACCGAAACGCCGTGTATTTAACATCAATTGTTGTTGCCGTTGTTATGTAGTCGTCGTTGTATTTATTATCAGTTCTCCGTACTGCTATACCTTTGCGAGATGCGAGATGAGGTGTTAACCTGGCCTGAAGCGTTCAGGTGGCTTGGAGGCGAGCTGGCGCCTCTTAGATATGCGTCAACTCGAAACGGCAGTCGCCGTCGATCTCTGCTGACGCAAAACTGCAAACAAATTCAAATCAGATCCTAGTTAGAACACGTGTTCTTTCTTTTACATAATACATAACTCGTTCCACTTACAATACGTATCTACGTATACATTGGCACCAGCACTGACTATTGTATCTACTATCTTTTACTTGCTTCGTCCGCCTCGAACGAATCATTCGCATAGCCAATGGATCTTTTCCATCTTGATCATCGTCGACTTTTTGCCTCTAGCTTGTAAGTGAAATTACAAGTCGTTTTTGTTTCATCTGATAACGTAACCGGGAAGTCATTTTCACAAATTGATTTTTGCGGTGGAGCATCGGATCCTCTATTAGGCGTAAGCGTAGTATCTGGCTGTAAACACGCATATTTATGTAGGCTTTAACCACATCCATTTTAAAGATATCTTCCTTGAAATTCCATGTTCTTTATTTTATCTACCGACTTGTAATAACGGCGTAATGTTATATGTTAATACACACTTGCAATTTCAGTACTACAACCTACACATTTCGTTCAACTTAGCGACAGTAAGCTACTCTAAAAATCGTACTATCTATTTTTTTGATGAAATGCACAATGCAAAGTTAAATTTTCGTAGTTTTTATTGCGTACCCTCTGCTGCCTTGGCACTACAAATTGCCTTCTAACATCTGGATATTATGTTTGTACTATATTGAATTTTCTTTTGCATTTCTATTTTCTTTGTCAAATCACTCCTCGAAATGAAGTACAAACACTTGAGTACCTATTTCGGAAAATAAAGAATTGCTTCTATTACATCTTTTGATAATTCTAATGTTTCGATTACTATTAACATCTGTAATACAAGTAATCTGGATATATTATAATACACATGCATTTATTGAAATGTACATGGTGTCAGGAAGTTACAGCTGCGATAGATCCAAACATGACTGTTATTTGTCAGTATGATAGTCTATTTCCAATAATGAGATACAATATTGTCAAAAATAAGAGATTATCATAGAGAAAGTAATCAAATAGAATTTTTAAACCACAACCAAACCATGATAATGAACAATCACTAAGGAGGTAGTTATCAAAGTACAATACAACTCTACAAAATTCATAAAAAAATGAGTTATTATCGCTTGTTTCCTTCTAAGAATTAACCAAGAGGGGAAAGGAAGTTGCACATTCGCTTCTGGACATTCCTTCCTACCATTTTATTTTTAAAACAGTCGATCTATAACAAAACTATCTACAGTTATAACAAGCCAGACAGCTATAACATCGTTGGGGCTCTCGGCAAAAAGAATATTATAATCGCCATCTCGGTATGGGATTGAAGTTTCTTTAACTATATGAAACAATACTTTAAAATTTGTAACGTTTCAGCAGTGAGCTAATTTAATTGCATATGCAGAAAACTGGCAAATATCGGGAGTTAGGTTCTGACAGTCAAGATATTGCACTTGCTAATTTGGGAAGCTGTAGAAAAATATTGACACGACCCTCTTCAAAAGCATAAGGCAACCCTTGCCACCTAGAAAGATATTGTTTGACTCGAAAAGTTTGATTTTTCAGCGTTTGAAGAAAAAAAAAGTGATGAGGTTCAATAATTTATTATAAATAATTCAGGACAAGTGATAAGTCAATATTATTATTCTAGAAGTAATAGAGATGCGCTTCCGCATTACCAGATACTTGTAGCAGGGAAAGACCAAAACATCAAAAGCACGAATATTTTATCTACGCTGGATACTTCCAATGATAAGAAAATGTGTTCTACAGACGAGTGATCGAGAAACAGCCACATATCCTAGCCTCGCTCTCACAAAACAGTGTTTAAAAAATTTTTTGTGATTTCTGTTATACCACCAATATGCAGATTATGTTATAAGTTTTAAATGTTTTCTATATATCACTTCTGAATGGAACACAGAGCTTAAAGGTCTGAAAGATTTTGGATGTAGTTTGGAGTTTGTGAAATGTGATGTAAAGCTTTAAGTCATCCGAAGAAAGGAACTTATTTATTAGGTATTATATAAAGGAGGAAATTGCAATTTCTGCACCGACAATCTATGGTATAACTTATCAAATCGTAACAGATCGGTATAAGTCTGCCTATTGATTCCTGGCTAGATATTCAGTAATAAATTGAGTAATATATAGCATTGGGGTTAGTCACTATAGTGCATTTGTTGATTAAGCTGGTATTCAAAGAGATGAATATGTTTAATATTTCAAATACATTAGCACCTTTATTACGGTCTGAACTCTCAATTAACAACACATGTCTGCTTTTAAGGAAACTATGTGCTAGTCTACGTACTATCAGATTTATCTTTAATCTTAGCGACTAAAATTTCAAAATGCGATTCAAGTTTTCAGTGAGCTATTTTTACTATCGGTGCTATTTTCGCCATAACTTCTGTTTCTAACTCAAAGAAGATGATAATAGTATCTTTTTGTAGACATCTGTAATACAATAGGGACTCCTATTCTACCTCACAGTACTTATGTATGGATTACATTTATCTTGATACTGGTCCAGATGTACCTTAAGTAAAGGGAAATAGAGAATACATCGTACTTCCATCAAATTTATAATAAAAATAAGAGTTCAATGTACATGTGATTGTTTACTGGTTTCTGATTGGTTTCTATTTACGATTATAACCCCAGTTTATTGTTAAGAATCTGATGAAAAACCTATTTAATTAGGACAATGACATTAGTTAAAACAATGCCGAATGTTGTATTAAAAATATTAGAAATTTTCTTTGACTTTTTCTTAGAAATTCACAGGAATTGATTTTAACCGTTTATTAGTTCAGTGTTAAGTGGACCGCATCTGATTGTAGCGATTCAAGTATCATGTGTTCGAAATCTCCGTTAGTCAATGTAATGATAATATGGTAAAATAATTAATGGTGTTTTATCATCTACAACAAGCGGGTGAAATAACAAGGACACAGAACACTTTATACGCACTATCCCATACCGCAAAGCCCTAAATGAAATACAATCACGTTGGGCCTCGCACCACAGAAAAAAGTTAGCAAAATCCTACGCAACAGCCTGAGTAGTTCATCAAAATAATAACAGAAGGCTTATTTTTAATATGGTACCAGTTACCACAATGTATTAAGATACGAAGTTCCTCTCCCTAATAAAGTATAATCGATTTAAATAATTTAAAAATGCTTCTTTAAGTCTGAAACTGAAGATAAGCAAAGCTCCCCCACCCTCAAATGGAACCTTACTTCAAACCGAAATACCAAGAAATATATTTTGCACATCACGAATTCTTAAAGGACTTTATTTGCGAAGATTATTTTAAATTCTCAGTCGGCGATTATGTAGTTGTATTTGCATTTTTAGTTTAAAAGTTGTCCGCTTGAAGTGTCAACTTTGCTTGCGATGGTTCTGACCTTTGCATAAAAACAGGAAGAACACTTTCTTAAAATATTAGATATTATCAACATGTTTTATCGCTTTTCCACCAAATGCTTATCTTTGAGATTTGATCTTAGACAGAAATCGAATGACCGCTATATTTTCAACAACCTGTATCTGTTTGTATTGCTCAACTTCAGTTTACCTTGTGACAAATTATTTATAAAAGCAATATATTTCAGCAAACGCGCTACCATCGTTATTGAAATGTCATATTAATAGTGACTGTCTAAACAACTCTATTTTTTGCGTAGCATACATATGTAGTAGGCTCCTATTAGCTGTCATATTTAATATTCATAAATAGACGGTATCGTTATTGGGTTGAACAATAATTTTCGTGAGAGGAGATGATATACACAGCAAGGTAATTTGTATCCGCATATATTAGAATACTGTTTTTAAGTGCTACTGTCTTAAGCATATACAGTTTTTGTATTTGCTGTAACCTATCAGATTTCGAATATATAATTCTATTTTTTTTAATTAAAATTTTAAAACCATAAAACCGTTTGACGTCAATGCAGAAATCTCAAACTTTCCGCACAAAATATCAGAATATAGATTGTATTTTGATGAACTAAACAGAATACTAAAATCTAATGTTTTAATGTAGATGAATCCTTTTTAGAAACCTGTAACGAATTATGTTGCAAATAAAAAAATCTTTATTTATATTGCGTAAGAGATTATAAAAATATCCTACAAGGAACATATAGAGTAATGTGAAAATTATTTTTAATAATTTATTTTATTGTTTTCAATAAACTATTTTATACATTTAAAGGATTGTGGAAAATAGTATAGAAATAGAAAATAATCGCAAATAAAACTAGGTAAGACTTTTCTCAATTAATAATTTCTAGTGTAAAATAAACGAAACCTTGGCTATTGTATTCTGTATACTGTAATTACTATGTTGAAGTTACGTAACTTCAGAGAACTTATCGATTTCATAAAAGAGAAATCAACAAAATGGATACTGCATCTGACATAAAAAAATCTATAATGGTAGTATCATGTAACTTCAGTTACTTTTAGAATTAGGTTACCTTGAGGCAAGGTCATGACGAACTTTTCTGCTTAATAATTTCCTGTGAAACTAACTACACACTGTCCATATTTTTAGTTAGGTGTATTATTTATACGTTGATATAGATATACTTAAATAAACTAGTTTCGATTGATCATAAATTTTTATTCATTACGTTTGCCATCTTCTAAACATGTAGAGATATCCAAGTAATTAAAGTGTTTTTTATTAAAACAAAATGCTATCTGCATTGAAATGAAAAATATCTGTTGCCAAATACAAAGTATTTAACTACTACGACGATAGTCTACGTATTTAGTCTAGTAGTTTTACAAAGTAAACGAAGATGTCTTTCTTATATACAAGAGCTTAGAAAATAATGACTGCATTTTAATCTATTTGTGCAACAGTAGTAGTTATTAATTTTAGATCAATACCTTTCATACAAAAAACATAGATTCTCCTTCCATGTATGTTGGCCCTGTCCATTACTGAACATTATATATTCTGTGGTGCAAAATCTCAGGTTCTTAAATTTTTTTAAATGGATTCTTTGATTTAAATTTTGTTCTATTTGTTTTTAAATTAAATGATAATGTTTTCTAATTAAAATAACCAAATGTAAAGTTGAAAAGATAAATATATTGACAAATTAATAAATATATACCGCTTTTTTACAAAAAAAATGTTTTTTACAGAAAACCTAAGGCAATCCCTGTCTAGCTAATCTTTAAATATTCTAATTAATATGCGAAACAAAAATGAGAGCAATAGATACAAATAATTTTGAAGAACTTAAGAAGATTCGACGTCTTTAATTTTTTAAATCGTACTAACTCGCACGTGATTTCTCGCATTTAAGATGGACTGGTCTTCGGCTTCCAAAATATGTGTCAGGAACTTTCAAATTTTATTTGTAATATCAGCTGATACACATTATGAATGGATATAAACGAAAATCTTTGTAAAATTATAGAGTTATATGAGAAAATAACTAATTATTCTTAGGAGAAACGATGACAACACACATTTGTTTTCTTTTTATATCCATAGCAACGCATTTGTTTGCCTATATGGTAGACCACACAGTAGACATATACTTGATATAAGTGAAATTATATAGGTAAATTTATAGTGCGTAATTACTGATTTACTGCTATAATTTCCTCATCAAGCCTTGAGGAGAAACACAAAATATGTGGTATATACCTTCAAAATATCTGTGCCAAATTAAGAATATTCTGAAGTTTCAGTGCTATTGCATACCACCTGCTTAATTAAGTCATTGATTCCGTTGAACCTAAAACAAGTGTTTTTGAACGAATGTCCTGTAGATGAATTCCTTTTTGCATTCTCTATGTTTGTATATAACTTGTTTAGCTAGTTCTCCTATCTTTAAATAGCCCATTTTTTCTCGATCGATGCGATATTACCACAATTAGAGTTGCGTCTGATCCAAGATTTCGGTATGTTTTAACACTCGCCTTCAAGTTCGCTGGAGTAATTTGAACATAGTAAGTATATTTCACGGAATACAATAGGTTTCGTTTATTTAACACCAGAGATTATAGATTGAGGAAGCTGGAAGTTGCTTTTATTGCGATAAGATTAAAAATATATACACTAATCCAGAGGGAAGCACCGCATAACTTTGTGCCTGGAACCTCACTTTATAGACTTGCCTCTAAGAAATATTAAGGGCATTTTTGAATCATATGGTTAGAATAGTTCAAGGCTTTTAAGGACCTTAGTACTAATCTAGGATATTTGACGTTTAGTTCAGAGGGTGTTAGATATTTCCTTTAAAGAATCTGTCTGATCAGCGATTCATTGCAACACATGGACATCTGCCGCACCTAGATGTATTTTACATAAATGGCAAACTTGATTTTCAGTTTTTAGAAATTTGTATAAACGCTATTTGGAGACTACATGTCCTGTCAGTATTCTTGCCAGCAATCCGAATAAAATAGCGATGTATTTGCTGTACTTGAAATGAATGTCTTCGCATGGCAATGTCCAAGAATATTTTCCCAGTATGCGGCCTTCCTCCCATTTCTTGATTTTGTGTTTTAGGCGTTGCTTTTGTACACTACAACAAAGCACTGGTATTATCGCTGGTTCTTTGGCAACCTTATCCGCCTTCTCATTTCCTTCGACCTCCTTGGTATTCAGCAAAGCGTGATGTGAATTTGACATCCCAATTGTCTTGACTTTTATATGCAAATGCACCAAGTCAAATTTAAATGTGTAAAGCTTATAGGGCACCCCTGATATCAGCCCAGTTCCAATCTGTATCCTTGATCCACTTATACGCCATGCTAGGATTCCTGTTTTGCATTCAAGTTGTCATGATGAGATTTATATAAAAGAAATAAGAGTAAGAGGAAAAAGAAAAATAAGAAGAAAAAAAAATAAAAAGAAAACAAAAATAAAAAAGAAAAAAAAAGAAAAAAGAAAAAATTATAAAGGGTGGGGGGATGTGAAATAGAAAGAAAGGTGAAAAGAATAAGAGAGGGAAATAGAGACAGAAGTGGGGGGGATACAAGAGAAAAAAAGAAAAAAGGAAAAAGAAAGAGACCAAAAAAGAAAGGTGGGATCTCTTTTGGTCTCTTTCTTTTTCCTTTTTCTCTCGTTCCCCTCCCGCCTTCTGTCTCTATTTCCTTCTCTTATTCTTTTCATCTTTCGTTCTATTTCCGTCCCCCCACCCTTTATCATATTGTTTCTCTTTATCTCTTTTTTCTTCTTATTTTTCTTTCTCCTCTTACTCTTATTTCTTTTATATATCTGTTCATGACACGGTCCAATTCCGGAGGTAGTTCGTTCATTACTAACTCTGGCCGTGGAAGCCTACATATTCATTTCAACTATTAATAGTTGAGTAATAGGGGGTGGTCGGTATTTAGTAAACTTTTGACCTCCGCAGTTGCAGTCACGGTAGGATCTTAACACAACATAACAACTCTGTGTTACGTAAACATAAAGTACTAGTTTTAGAAAAATCTAGAGAAGAACAAGTAAATAAAATACATAGTAACTGGAAAATCCGTTACAATATAAGCGCATTATCCATAATTGTAATCCTTTTTGATAACAGAGTAAATGGATCACATTTTTGTTAGTTGTTTTCTGAAATGCCTCTATTTTCTTTATGAAATTTTCATGACAATACATTATTCGACTGTATTACAACCAATTCCCACGCAGTACTTTAATTATGTATATTTTTCATCTGAATATACAAATATTTGGTAACATATATTCTTCATATATTCTTGCAGTATTTCAATACGTTGCCAGAAATTTAAGAAAAAGTAGATATTATTTGAATTTCGTTAAAGTTAAAGTTTTGAGCTCCAAAATAATGTAAGTGTGAGATAAATCTTCTAGCATATTCTTAGCCGTATTATATCACTGAGAAACCAGAAATAACGCAGAAATTTCCAAATTAACAGTGGGAATTACAAAAAAGAACGTTCGCCAACGTAAAGAACTGTACCGATCTTCGATCGTACGAGAAACTACTTTTACTAAGCGATCGATATGAAGAGCGCAAAACGATTGCGGACACCTGTTTAACACCTGCATAGTCCAGCTCAAATCACAGTCATTATAATATAGCAATGCTCTCTCGCAGGTGTCGATGTTAAAAATATATGGGTTAACTGCTACTTCACGTCCGCCGAAGATAATATCGGTAATCTACAGAAGTGCCAATTCTTTCGCCTCTACAGTTCGCTCGCTCCTTTAAGGTCGCCGCATTAACATTTTACCAATCAATTTCTTGTTTCCTCCTTTTTCTTCTATTTTCACGAAGCGTGCACGAAACCGATCATTAAGTTCTCACATTAAAGATCATTATTCACTAGATGAGCGCTCATGATAAATTTGCCTTACCGAATGATATGTATTCGCAATACTCAAGAATATCTAGAATACACCAAGTGGCCCAGTAGTAATTCATGTTTAAATAAAAATAGAATCATTTATCTTACCATTTTATTCACAAATTGATATTCATCAAATATATTTACACCAAGTTTAGTTGTTAGTCAAAGCTGAAGTAAAAGATATACAGCTGTTATAGTACATGTACTGGAATCTCTTAAACCAATACTTCTTAGCTACCAAAACATTAGAAAAGCGTACTGGCGAACTATTTCTGCTAATACAAATTATTAACTTAGGTAAAGACAATAAGTAAATCATAAGTAGCAAAGATTTTTATTTATGTTGAACAAGAAAGCCATTGCCTGATATGTATTACCAGATAAATCGAGATAAGATTCATTTATATACCGAATTTATTTAAATTTTAACATTTTCCAGTAGAACATTTCAAGTCTGCAGTAAAATTGGACTTTGCGATTCGTAGACAAATGTGGAACTATTAAAAAAAAAACGTACTTTAGAATAGCTTAAAACTCAATACTTAGGAACAAATTTCTGCAGCAAATTAAAATAGCCATGTTTGATTACCGTAGTTATTGTGCGTTACTTTTCAAATAGTATGATGTTGTAATGAAGTGGGATGTGAATTTACACTTTTTTTTCATTGGCGGGGCTTTAACCCCGAAGAGCAACTCGGCTAGTACCTCGCCTACTGTGCACCCATCTGATCTTAGCTCACTCGACCGAGTTGTACTTCAGCAACAAAGTCCATAATCCGCTCGAGTGGTAATTTTCCTAACTTGGGTCCGTCAAACTGAGCATCCCCAAGGTGAACCTGTCTTTCCCTGCAGACTGCAAGGCAGTCGACAAGAAGGTGCACAGGAGTTTCCTCTGCTCTCCCGCGCTTTCTGCATGAAGGAGAGTTTGCTAGACCCATGCGATGCATGTGTTTATTCAGTGCGCAGTGTCCAGCTAAGATCGCTGTGAGTGCTCGCAGTTTGGTCCTGCTCATTAGGACTGGCTTACACAGTTTTCCCTCACCTAGATAAATCCCGAGAGATTTACAGTGTCTTAAACCGTCTATACCGTTCCAATAGGACCGGTGATTGGCGGCGAGCTCGGATCTA
Source organism: Trypoxylus dichotomus (assembly GCA_023509865.1). Lineage (NCBI taxonomy): Eukaryota > Metazoa > Arthropoda > Insecta > Coleoptera > Scarabaeidae > Trypoxylus > Trypoxylus dichotomus. The sequence continues at coordinate 35,286,442 of CM042074.1, read as the reverse complement.
ACGTAGGTCCTAATACTGCCATAGGTACTCCCACACATCGGTTCAGGACCTGAGAATGGTCGTCCTCTGGCATCTTTTGCTAGCAAGTCAGCTATTTCCTTCCCTTTGATCCCCGAGTGGCTTGGCACCCATCTCAGCGTAACACTGCAATGTTTCGCCAGTTGTTGTAGCCTTCTATTGCACCCCAATACCACTTCGGAGTCAAACTTGACAGGTTGTAGCGCCCTAAGAGCGGCTTGGCTGTCCGATACGATTTCCAGCGCTTCCAGGTCATGTGCGTAGTCCAGAAAGTTCTTTGCACATGTCTGGATGGCAATTACTTCTGCTTTAAAGATGGAGCAGGAGACCCGTAGACTGATAGCCTCGCCATCCGGTTCTCCATCTTTCCAAATTCCAATAGCTGTGCCATTCGAGGTTTTCGAGGCGTCCGCAAACCAGCGGGAAATCCCCCGTCTCGATTTCCTTGCACATGCCTTTATTAATTCGCCGTTGGGAATTATTACATTGTATCCCCTAGCAAAATTATACACGGGCCGAATTTTGTCGGTCCTCAATGACAGCGGTGCTGTCTGTTCTAAGTAGTTGAAGATGGCATCCGAACTTGCCAGAGAATACCTTGCACCCACTAAATTTGACTCTGTAGGCTTCTAGCGTTGCTTCTGACCTCAGCACCAGCTGCAGTGGCGGAAGCTCAAGGATGGTCTCCATCGCAGCCGTCGGCGTCGAGGCCATGGCCCCCATAATGCCCAAGCAAGCAATTCTTTGGACTTTGCCAAGGATCTTGACCACGTAGCCTTGATTGGCTTTGTGTCATCAGACTAGCGATGAATAAGTTATAGTTGGTACTATAACTCTCGTGTACATCCAGTAAACCATTGCTGCTTTTAGGTCCCATTTTCGTCCAAACATTCCTCTGTAGGCCCAAAAGGCCTTTGTGGCTTTGTTTGTAGTATGTTCCAGTTGTGATTTGTACATCAATTTGGCATCCAAAGTCACACCTAAATATTTAGCCTCTGTTGACAGCAATACTTTGGAGCCGAAAATGGACGGACCCCGGAGTTTGGGAAGTTCCCTCCTCCAGGTAAACGGTACCATAGTCCTTTTACTAGAGTTAACATTTTACCCTTCTTTTCGGCACCATGTTTCTACGAGCCTGAGTGCGACTTGCATCCTTTCGGATACCACGCCCTCAAACCTCCCGCTGACCATGAAGGTAATATCATCGGCGTAACCCTGCGTGTAAAAGCCCGCCCTCCGAAGATCGGATAGCAGATCATCCACCAGCAGACACCAGAGCAACGGCGATAGCACACCGCCCTGCGGGCAGTCGGCTGCCACCAACGTCCTTATGTTGCAGAGGTTCCTGGATACATGAGCTGATCTGTTGTTTAGCATGGAGGTGATCCACCTGGTGAGCGTTGGCTTGACTCCACGTTTTTGCAAAGCTCGCTCCATTGACATGAAGGACGCCCTGTCAAAGGTACCTTTAATGTCTAGAAAGGTAACCAGTGCAATTTCTTTGTGCCTAAAGACAATCTCTGCTCGCCGAGCAAGCTCATGGATAGCCTGCTCGCACGACTTTCCTGATTGATATGCATATTGGTTCTCGTGTAGGGGCAGTCTACCCAGAGCCTAGTCCCTTAAATGCTTATCAATAATCTTCTCTAAGGTTTTAAGAAGAAATCAGGTAAGGCTGATGGGCCGGTACGATTTTGCTTTCGTGTAGGACGTCTTGCCTTGTTTGGGAATGAAAACCACCCTGGCTTCTCGCCAGCTACTTGGTAAATGGCCTACAGCTAAGGTTGCCTTCAGTAGAGTACACAGAAGTGGGGACAGCAGATCCTGGCCCTGTTATAGCAGTGCCGGGAAAATGCCGTCCATTCCGGCCGATTTAAAAGGCTTAAAAGATTTGATGGCCATTGCTTCACCCACCTTGCGAAACGTAGCGTGCACACAGTAACGTCAATAACCTCCGCCCGACTCACCGGTACGAAGGTGGGCTTATTTTCACGGTTTAGAGTAACTAGACCGTTTGCGACGAGGTGACTGAAAAGTGACTCACCTCGTTTATTGGTGTCTCTGCTGCCCCAGATAGTGTGGTGCGTGTTGGCATCACATCCAAGCAAAAGTTGCAGCTTGTGTACTCCTGCATAAGACATTAACGTTTTCACTTCCGAAGTGGGAGGTGGGTCCTCTTGGTTGTACGGAAGGTAGGCTGTTCCCAATAAAAGGTGTCTCGTCCCACTGTTGTGCATCCATTGGATCTTTACAGTAGTCAGGTCTCTAGAGCAGTGACCCCCGAGCATTGGGAAATTCAGGTGCCTTTTTACAAGTAGGTAGGCTCTGGGATTGGGATCTAAGCCGTGTACCAAAGTCCATCCCCCAATTGTTAAGCCTCACACCTTGCCCTTGATTATCCAGGGTTCTTGGATAAGAGCAATATCAATGTCTTTGCTAACTACAAAAGCTTGTAGTGCGGCCGTTGCCGTTGTGCAATGATGGAGATTGATTTGCAGCAGTCTTAAGAATGTTAAATTCCTGTCCAGCTGAATCACTCCCCTCGTTTGGTGGAGTGCGCCGGAGGTCCACCATTTGAGGTTCCAAGAGGTCCGTTATAGTATGCGCGGTTGCGATCGACCGCGGAGAGTCCACAGCCGATCCAGTCCCATCACCCCCACCCGGCTCCGGAGTTGACGATTGGATGGTCTCACCACGGTGGTGTCCGTCCTTTCCTGTGTTTCTGCCTGTTCTTTCGTCTTCCGACCGAGTAGCCTAAACGAGACAGACGAGAATTGTAAATGCAGTCTACCAGGACTGCAGGACTTTCCACGAGCCTTCGTCTATGGCTACCACCATCTGCTGTCCCTTTAGGTCAGTTTTGGTGCATACCTCTCTCCAAGAGCTCATCGGAAGCTTCTGATTCTGCACCTTAAGTCGGTGCAGGATTTGATCGCTCTCCATTTGGGGTCCCGGAATCCAAACCAGAGCCCTAATGGGTTTAGGCAGGTCATTTTCTCTGACCAGTTTCAGCTTGGCGCCGTCCTAGCCAGCGTAGTTTCGGACAACGCCCGCAAGCCACGAGCAAGTGTCCGTGTCCACACAGGCGGCCCTCAACATACCCGCCCGGTGTCGGACCTCGCTGAACTTTGGTTTGGGTCCTCCTACGTTCAGCTTGTCTAGCTCTTGCAGTATGCAGTTTCGAATAAACTCCGCCTGCTCCTGGAAGATGGAACTCTCGGGGTAATTTTCAGACACAATTACCATCCGAATATCGGTGAATATTACTGTAAGTTTCAATGTTCGTCCTTGGACGTTTCACGGTTGCTCTTGGAGTGCTGCCATCAGACAGATTTCGCTTTACTCCTGTAGCGTTAGAGTGGCTGGTACCCCATTGAGCTTCAGGAGCTTCCCTGATAGCCTTTTCCTGTTTCTGGCTGGTGCCCGGTTTAGCTTTAGAAGCTTCCGTGCTTCATGCTGTTTTTGGCTAATGCCTGGTTTAGCCGTTCTGGCTTCCTTAGTAGCCTTGGTGCCAGGTTGAGCCATAGCGGCTTCCCTTGCAGCCTTACGTTTCCGCCTTCCGGTGCCCGAGGGTTCTTTTCTCAAGGGCGGATTCCCACTAAAGTCTCCGTCCTGAGTTGACAAAGCCATTTCTGGCTTGTTTGGGTGTCTCTTTTCGGAGTCCCTGGGTTCGGGTCTTAAATTGATGATATCCATATATAACAATAAAGCATTTATACAATGGGGTGCGTCAGGTGCTCCAAGGGTTGGCCGATAACAACTGATCCTCTATTCAGCCACGCATCTCTTCGGCTTGACCATAGCCTTAAGATTTAGGTTTTTTGTGAAGTTGTCTCCTCTCGGCCCGGGCGGTTATTCCAAGGCCCCCCAACCTCCAGTGTGTGGAAGTCTGGTTTATCGGTAGTGAGAGAACTTCGAAGAGACCCGCTACCGGCATGGTTTTTCCCCCGTGCAAGCTTTAAGCCACGATACGACAGCCGAGCAGGGGAAGCTCTGACCCGTTTAGAGGACTTTTACCTCACGCCGGTTATACGGTAGGACTATTCTCAACAGCCGAACCTACAGGCCGCGAATTTACGCTAGAGCGTAATCTTAAAAACATGTATGTACTTCTTGCTGCAGGGGTGATTTGCAGACCAAATTTTAAAATTATCACAATTAACACTATTCAAATTTGCATTTTACAGGTATACATACGTACCAATACAATATTTCCAATAGATACAATATTTCCGGATTGCTGGCCGCGTGTGCTGTTCATCCGGTCCGGTCCATCTACGGTGACCGCGAAAACATCCGTCAGAATATATGACGTGGTTATATACGGCCATTCTGGAGATTCTTCTGTAGACTATGTCCAGACATCGAAGTATCAATTCTTATGGAGTATAGCCCCGTTTTAATAGTTTACTTGGATTCGCTTGTAACTATCCGTTTTTGAAACTACCAAGGTAATTGGCGCGCTACTATAGCGTAATACGTTCCGCAAAAAAAGTATCGCGTAATTCATGTTTGTAGCACAAGAATGAATTTATGACTCGAAGGTACTTTTATATATGTATATCCTGATAGAAAGAAATTATATGATTGTTTCAATAGTCTAGGGACCAAATGAAAACAGAAACTCATATTTGAATTTTTATTAAACAGCATTTATTATCTTAGTACTTGATATTACCACCCCTCGATCGGATTCTTTTGTGGACTCACCGCAGGCCAATCTTAAACTGGAATGCCAGCCTCGTCAAGGTATTCCCGGACGATTATTGCTACATGGCGTAGTGCATTATCGTACATTAACAAGAATCCGTTGCCTATTACTGGTGCATATGGTACATGGTTACATGATCCTGTAAAATGTCTGTTATATACCTGTGGGCAGTTATTGTATCTCAATTTACTGATACATCATAGTTTAATCCTTGATATTGCCACCGCTGGTTCTTATGACCGCTTGCATTCGATTTGGCATGTATTCAATTAACTTCCGTATATAAGCTTAGTCTAAATTCTTACACTCCTCACGGAGGGTATCTTCTATCCTGTTCTACTGGGGTAACATGTTGGGTCCGTACCATTCCGTGAAAATAATCCCACATATTCTCGATGGAATTCATGTCTGGACTCACCACAGGCCAATCTAAGGAAGGAATGCCAAACCCATCCAGATCATTGGTGGTACATAAGGTGCATTAACAAGAATTCATTGTCTATTACTGGTGCGTATACTACATGATCTTGTAAAATGTCTGTTATATACCTCTGGGCAGTCATTGTACGTCTGTTTATTGATACCAACTCTGTGTAGCCTGCTAAAGAGATGCCTCCCTAAACTATGATAGAGCCAGCACCTAAATTAGGCGTAGATTTAATGTAAAACTGGAAACGGAGCTCACCCTCCCCTCTGTACGCTGGTACTCGTCTATCTAAGGTTTAAAGACAAAATCTTAACTCATCTGTGAAGAAATGAATAAGTAGGCTTCCACGGTCAGAGTCAGTAATAAACGAACTACTTCCGGAATTGGACCGTGTAAGATATGAAAATGGAATAAGAATAAGAGGAAAAGGAAATAAAAAGAAAAAGAATGGAAAAAGGAAAAAATGAAAAAAAGGGAGTGGTGAAAGAAAGGAAGGTGAAATAAAGAGTAAAAGAATGGAAGAGAGAAGGGAGACAGAAGAAAAGAAGAAGAAAGAAAGAAAAAAGGAAGAAAAAATAGACAGGTGGGATCTCGACGTTTCGCCTCCGTCGTATGAGGTTTCTTCAGGAGAAAACGGGGAAACCAAAGTGGCACGGTAACTCGATGTGTAAACCACGCTAAAGGCGAAAACCTTCTAAAGGTTCATCTGTGAAGAGTATATTGGCCCAGTCATTCATTTCCCATTTGACATGTTCCCTAGCAAACCTTCAGCGGGTCACTCGGTGATTCCTAGTAACACGAGGAGCTGTAACGGCTACTCTAGTTCCTAAAAATGAAAAAAAAAGAACTTAAACTGATGTATTTCAGTCTTTTATACTTGTATCTTGTACAATTTACTTATAGGTAATTTATCCAAACTCAGTTGTTCATAAGTATTAACAATCTAAACGGAAACTTTCGCAAAATCTATCAAAGCGACACAATAATCATATGGAGTACCAACTTGTTATTCCAGATAACCCTCGTATTAGAAAGTTAGCGACGTTTAGAACAATTTTTATAAGAAAAATACTGTGAAGCCTGGACGACATGGTTTATAATTCTAGAAATTCACTAAAGTACAATGTAACTCTAATGGAGACATTTTGCACCATGACTAATATTACGCTCTTTGTAGATGTTAGTGTCGATTAAACCTCTTGTTTGACTTAAGGCTTCATGAATATTAACATATTTAAGATTGGCCTTTGGGTTTTCCTTTGTGAGTTACCTCCAATTTTTCCTAATTTGTCGTGACTATTTTGTTAATGACTACGTATAGCAGGTCGTTACAGGAAATTATTTCTGCTTCAAATTTTCATATACCTTTAGTGATTTTTTTAGAAATTCATAAGATGATAATATCACAGAAGAACAATATTAGCTACCTAATTGAAAACTATTTAAAAAAGGAAACTGTTAATGAAGTATCAATGGAAAATTACGAAAACTAATCTATTACTCTTCAAATGAAAACTGAAAAAAAGACACAAAAAAGGTAAATAGCGTTAATAGTAATTAGAGAACTCCATTGCTCTGAGAGTATAAATATGTATTTCATTTCGTCATTCAGCTTTTGATAAAATAGAAAAGCAGCGCGGTTTGATCAAGCTTTGCAAATTACACTTTCTAATTTCTGGGCAGTAACTTTTGTGTGAGGTCCTATTTTGATTATAAACATAATTATCCTGCACACTACTATATATATGCGTAATGTCTGCCGCATATGCCTCTTTTTATTGTAGGGAAAAATCCCAATTATATTCTTTTAGTTTAATTTGCGAATTTAACAGATAATTTTATTATCAGTGAAATATGACTTCGTGAGTCTTTGCTGCTGTAGGGAAAATATATTTATTTCTAATTAAGTTGTATCAATTATATCTTCACTTTAAAAGAAAGGAATGCCGTAAAATATAAAAAGTTTTCACAGTTTAACAACGAATTTAAAGTATTTTAAATCTCTCTCCTAATGGTTTGATCTATGAAGCGAAACGATGCAAAAGGAAAATAATAAGCTTCTAAAATTTCAAAAATTAGAAAATTGAATCTTGATTACTACCGCGCGCTCTATAAATAATTTATTAGCTTGCGCTTAATATTATACAGTTATCATTCCATGTTATTTATAATGTGAAATCCCGACTATAATCAAATAAATTAAAACTATTAGCAACAGGACACCTGACTGCTTGCTACCGGTCTTGGGTTTTTATACATTTTCTGTTACCTAACGCGAGCAGGCCTTATCGAACGCTGCTTTCACGGATGAAGAGCATTATACTTGGTAATAGATGTCATTCCATAGTCATTTATTGCCATCCAAATAGTTTATATCTGCTAGGGAGAAAATATGCCATTAATTTACATTGTGCTAATTGTTTCTCCTTTGTAGTTTGCGTTCTTTATTTTTTTTATTTATTCATTAAATTATTTTTGATTGACTACTTCATTAATTAGTAATTAGTTAATTAGTAGATTGTTTCTCTCTTTACGGTAGAAGAAGGAATAATTAACTTAAACATTGATTAATTTAGCAATTAGTTTTGTAATTTGTAAAGTCTGACTTCCGAAGCCGATTGCTGCCTTAAAGAAGTGCTAGTACAAACCCGAAACGCGTCGTAAATTTAATTTAGTAACAGAAAGTGATTTTAAATTTTTTCTGTTTAAATTGTAATGACAACATGCTCTACGTTTTGATGTATTCCTGATGTATTACTCAAAATACAAATTAGAAATTTCAAGATATATGTTACGTCTAGGCTAGTATACACCATTAGTTAACATAATTTCGTAGTGTTTTTATACTCAGCTTTGTACTAAAATTTCATAAAATTCATCAAAATCAATCCAAACATGCCTTGTTCTGTTGTTGATAAAATGAGTACAATGTAACGAAAGGTGATTGGTTAGTAACTAACATATGAAAGCTACAAGTGCTCTATTTCAAAGCGTCGCGAGGTAAACTTAAAATGAAGCATGTTATCGTAATAGTTCAAGAAAAATGTTTTTAAAGCCCTCGATCAAAACATCGTGGCCATTAAAATCATTAGGAAAATCGCAGAAATTGGATTCGAATAAAACATCTTTGCACGACCTCAAGTAAAGAAAATATATTATTATGGTATTCACGATCTAAATATGACTGATGTTTTTTTTTCTGGTTTTGACGATCCTCTTACGTTATTATCTACTTTATGACCAATGGTGCAGCTCCAGGAATAATAATAATAATCCATGCCTTCGCATCCAACAACTATTTTTACCAATTACAAGGGCCATCTGTTGGTCGTGAGTTATTACGCCTGCGCTTGTGATGCGTCTTCAAGATATCAATTCCCAGCATTCTTCCATGGAGTGAGGACGACCACAGGAAACCTCAACCATGAGAAACAGAGCCAGGGTTCGAACCCGAGACCCTGAGGCTGATAGCCAAACGAGCAAGGCATTGGTACACTAGCCCCGAGCACATTATTTAGTTACTTTAAAGTGAAATGTACATTTACTGTCTATTAGGTAAGCTATAAATTACAGCGATTGTTTTACGACTGTAGGGATACTTACACACGAGCAAACAGTTTTGCAAATCACTGACATTTAATCTCAGACACGTTTGATATTACAGTCTGTAACGCAAGAGTATGTGGCTGATTTTTGGTAATTGATGTACATACACTGCAATCGTTTATCTATATATTCCACGTTCTCAAATAAATTAACATCTGGAGATTTTGATAAATTGATGATATTTTCTAGTTTTCAAATCGTACACAAGTGGGCTTCGATGTTCATGGTTGCTATCTTATTGTACATAGTATCCAATCAATGTGGAATTTGCTAATTGGTTTGGTGGACTGAGGAATGACTAAAAGAAGACCAATTTGTGTGCGAAGATGCAAACTAAAAAGAGACAGCAATTACCCAGGGCCGAAGAAGTTTATCGCAAGCACTAAATCACAAAACTCAAACGCAGCGCTGGTACGCTGAAACACTTCACTATCTCCCTAACCGCAGCTCTTCAATAAAAAACTTCAGTTCAGTATTATGGCTGATGATGATAACTTAGCTGTCGAAACATGCGTCCAGTTTTTTATTGAAGAGTTGTGATTAGAGATATAGTGAAGTGGTTCAGTGCACATCACAAATACACAATCTAAGACTTAAACTCACTAGCAAGATTTTCGTGTGGAGGTCTAAGCATGAAAAGATAGTGCGCGACACTATTTAAGCACGGAAGTGGTTCTATTTAGGCCTAGGGTTGTTTTGTATATAAGAATACGGAAGACTTGAAAATTAGTGTGATTTTAAGAAAAAAACACTACCAAGACATTTTAGAACCACATCTAATTCCACTAGTGGCAAGTTTATTAGGAGAAAGGGTTGCACGATAATGATTCGAAGCACATGATAGTGTTGTGCAAATAATATTTCCAATTTAAATTCCATGGAGTTCTTATAGGACGCGCTCGACAACCGAATAAGAATTGAATCGTTATGTCCAAATTTGACTTTCTTTTTAAAAGTAATCCAGCTGTTCAAACTTTCATAAGCGGTAGTGTAGATATTTTTAAGTATAATATTGCAGGGTATGCAGTTTTCGTGAAACATAAAAAAAAGTAAAAATATAACAATAAGCATTAGGTTTGATATAAATATAGTTACAACAAAGAGACAAATAATATGTTCTGTTGTAACTGCAATATTTTATGTAGGTGTGTGTATAGCTGCATCCCCATAGGTATATGCATATGTAATGTGTGTGTGTACTGTATGACTTCGAATATACACCACGATATGCTTCTCTTTTACACTACTTTTTATTTTTACCTGCAGTACCGCTTAGATTAAATTTAGCAATAAAAGATGTTTTATATTATGCACTATACACTATGCATTTTACTCATACGCTATACGGAAATTACACGACGAAATTGTTTCCTCTGTTAAAATTACAACTTTCTCTCGAATTCATAATAGATTACCATAAAACCTAAATTAAGCTGTAATGCTAGCACTTTTTGATATAAAATCGTATGCAATGCAATTTTCCATCTTCTATGTATTTTCTACCGTAACAAAAAGATTTGCATGAATATCGTAGTAGTTAATAATGGTCGCTCAATGTGCAGGTGGAGAAGAAACATTGCGACGAGCCGTACTGAGAGTAAGTTGAGCGTTTGGAGAGCGGGCAACGGAGCACCAAGAACTCGGAATGCAGATGGGCGCCCTAGCGTCTGTAGCACACCTGCACACCTCGCGGCGCTATCCGCGACCTTTGCTAATTATAAGCGGGGGTCTTTCGCTAACATTCCGGGCCGCAGCGACGAACAAATGACCGAAGCGGTCTACTGCGCGAAACGACCGAACTCTCGGTCTAACGGCCCGCTAACATGCGATCAAAACTGACCGCAGCAGCATAAGAATTTCAATTACTTCACAGAATTTATTTATGAGCACTATAACGTATATTTTCTTATGAGTACAAGCTTTCAATTAACAAGTGTCTGAAGGTAATGTGGTCTGCTGTAAATACGTAAAATGAAAAGAAGCGTCTTTCAAATTGTGCTGGTTAGAAAGGTATGGCTGCGTATTATCACATCGTAAATATTACGTGGGATATATAACAAAATTCTGTGTAAATTCTGCTATTACCATTATTTAGCTAATCATCGAATCTTGGAAACACTATGTTTAAAAAGAGATCTAATTACAGTACCACTTTGGACTTATCTGCAACGAAAGTAAGCTCAAATAGTTTATTTGGGAATAAATTTATAAAATACTCAAAATCGAACTAATGTTTAATTTTGGAAAAATACGAGGAATATGGAGAAAATTTTACTGTCTTATAACAAAAAAATAAATTCAGAATTTTGTTTTTTGCAAAAATAACCACGTCTTTCAAATGAAGCAAATAAAGTTAAAATTCGTGAATCTAGCAGTTTAAGATTGAAATGCTTTAGTATAAACCATGACGCATCCCTCAACATCTGTCGCCAATTACAGGGGGCATCGGCCGGGCATGAGCTATTATTATCCATGAGCCAAACAAAAAAAAAATGGGAATATTCCAATAAATTTATTTTCCCCCGCAACTCAAACAAAACTTCAATTTTGGTAAGTTTCTTCCAAACTAGAAACTAGGTTCTTTAAAATGTGGATTGTTTATACAAATATAAATGTTTTTGAGAAATTTTTAATTTCTATGTACCGGTAGGGCTAGTTCCATGTTATACGGTTCTTTAAGCAGTCTATAAAACCATCGCCTGACATTATAGCTTTTAAATGCTGCTATAACTCCTTAGCATAACCATTAGTTAGATTAATGGCATGCTGTTCAGATGTTTGAGCATCAGACATGCGTACTGACTTCTAGTCTGAACCTGTTTTTGAACTAAAACAAATATATAATAACAGTGACCCAAGTTTTCCTATATGATCTCCTGAACACGACAGTCTCTATTTTCTCTATTAAGTATTCGCGAATTTGAAGGCATAAACTAACAATGGGTTGATAATATGTTAGATTACATTATGCACGTCAAAAGGGTTAATTTATCTTTGGATGCCTTCTTCCTTTTTCCAAAAGAATGTTGCACCAACGGTATTGAAAATTTGTTATAGAAGATACTTTTTGCCCTCAATTATCTTTCTTAATTCTGATGGAAACTTCTTTGCTGCTAAATGATCGACACACGCCGACTCTTTGTATTCTATTCACTTGTAGTGGGAAGCGTTACCTTTCGCAAGGCTACACCATGAAACTTGTACTGAGGTCAGGTAGTGTTTTTATTATATGCATGTGTATCAGATTAGTAGAAATTCCTTACAAAATATTAATTGAAACGATGCCACTACAACATAGTTTCTATATAATCTCACAAACCACTTTTTGGAGTCAAGAAAAAGACGCTACATTAAACTGATACTGCTGGTGTAAAGGATTACACCTTGTAAAGGTCATAAGATTCGAACGATTAAAAGCATATTTTAAGTGCTGGGAATACAACTCACAGAATGATACTTTTATTTCAAATGGATACCCTCGACAGCCAGATAAATGCCACAAGTTACATAACAGTAAATCTAAAGTAGAAGGAATAAAGGATCTAAAGAAGGAAGTTCAGTAGAGGAATAACTTGTGTTACTCTATCAATTTCCAACATGAAATATATCAAAGGTTATAATTTATTTCAGTATGTCCAAACTTCCGTCAGCAACATTCCATATAGCATTATTTTTATGTACGATCTAATTTACCATTATACCGTATATGGAAAGTTGAAGCCAGTTTTACATACCATCACACCTTGGGGATACAAGGTTCTTGGCCGACTGTTTTTTTTTGTTTTGAAGGTGATAAACTTCCAAGTAAATGTCCTAAACCTTAATAATGCGGCCTCGAATTATAAATCTCGCATAACCATTTACGATTATATTACTTCTGTAGTGTAGTGCAGGTGAGGCCGTAATAAACAAACATGTATGTGTATACATAGCTGGATTGGCGAGATTCAAAGTTGCGACAATGTTCTGATTTTATGGTTTTAAAACCAATTTAATACAATTCCGTCACTGTTATAAAGATGTACATGCGTATAGATGGCAGTGTGTTTAAAAGTACGTATTTAGAATGACAAAGACTATTTTGTGATTTAAATGGAGAAAGCTTAATCAAAAAAGTAATGCGGTCTACCATCCGGGATATCTATGTAACGTAATCTCCTTTAAACACCAACTAGCACATTCAATATTTATTTATGTATATCTCAATATTTACATGTAGAAACTTTTATTTGACTTTCTTGCAAAATATATGTTATGACGAAAGTTAGTTGAATTGCTTTGTATACAATTATTTTATTTATTTTACGTTTTCACTTAAACTCCGATATAAAACCTAAGCGGTACAGAGATTTTGCATTTTAAAATTAAACATGGAAATACTGTGAAAATGGTAAAATAATCATATAGGCGGAAATCTTAACTGATAGATAAATAGAAAATTTATGAGTAGTACACCAGCACTAAGCCACATTTTATAGTAAGTGCGGGTTCCGTCAGTGAAGCGGGAATATTTGAAAGCTTGCTCGTTCCTTTGATATTTGTGGGGGAACATTGAATTTGATGGCATTTTGTCTATCATTTAATGCTATTGAATCCGTGTGGAATAGTGCTCAGATGCACGTGGTGTCTTTTGCTTAATTTTTCTATAAAAATGGCGATTCCATCACAGGTTACTTCGCAATTAGTTCAACATTCTCCGATAATTTGTGGGTTAAAGAATGAGTGGTACTAAAATTTAAAAAAGAGAACAGGATCAAGTTCTACGTATTACGCAGGATATGTTACGACGTGTAATAGAAAATTTTTATTTAACGCATCAAGGGGACACAGGTATATCGTAACGGTGGTCATCTGCCAAATGTTGTCTTAACAAAATAAAATGGGATATAACTAATAGAAAACTGTAAAAATATTTATGTTAAAATAAAAACTTGATTGAAATATAGAAGCGATTCGCTGCCGAAACCTGTGTATAGAGTCATTCTCCACGATTGCCTGTGAAATATATCAATAATGAAAACGTTTTGAAATTTCGGCGAACATTTTGTAAAGGCATATTTAGTTGTATGGAAGGTTTGATTAAACCAGACACACATAAAAACTTTTTCATTTCGAATGGAACACCTTGGAAATAGCACACAAGTTCATTAATACAGCATTTGATAGGTTATACGAGAAAATCACTAATTTTATGATTTTTTTTAATAACTCTGAAAGGGATGAACTTATATAGCAGGAAACAAATATTCTAAATTAATATCTAATTATCTGTAGTCGTTACAAATTAAAACATTCTTTGAACATAAACGTACATATATCATTTAAAGATACGATGATAACTTAATAAGTGAGATAAATGAAACCAAAGGGATCTTATGTTTCGAGGGAGATGGAGCGACATGTAGATACTTGTCACGACAGTTAATAATAGCGGTAAATGGGGGAGTCCGCCCTAAACCACCCCAATGTGCAATCTGTCCACGCCTTAAAGTCCCTTAAACACGTTATTATCAAGCAGGTCGATCCATCAGAGATAACATTTCTTGAATACATAGGGGCCGGGTGGCTTAATATGTTAATCTAAACGTTAGAACCGATTTTTTTCAAAGTTTAATAGCTCATTTGTAACAATTTAAGAACTATATAATATTTAAAATATTTCTATGCAGGTTTTTGTTTATAAGTCCAAAGCACATCTAAAAGAATGCCTAGAAAATAACATCAAGGTAAGAAACTATAAGTCCAGATAGAGAAATTGAAATTCTCTTGAAAGAAAAAAAACGTTATGTATTATTGTGTTACAAACAAAGGAAACTATAAATTCTACACACCAAGCATATTTACAAAACAACCCGAACAAAATATTACATAAATTTGCATCTACTTACAATTAATAATATCTCTCTGATATATATATATGTAGGCGCATAAGTTTTTAATCTGTTACCACTGTTAAGTCCTTCTTTATTATTCCAACTTATAAAAATTCCTTTCCTTATTCTTATTCTTTAGCATATCCCTAGTGTGTTTAATTATTATTGTTCTTATTAGATACATTTTGTTACTTTTTCATGGTGAAGATACGTTAATACTATTTATTTATATATTCCTTAAAAGTAGGTCTTAATCACTATCATACACTAATCTATTAAGATGTCCAATCGCTTTCATCATCAAGTAAATTGACACCTTTTCTTCGTATATTTTATCAAGTTTTAGGCATGTTATTGACTTAGGAATCGCCATATTGTTTGAATCTAGAAAAATAATTGCTTGGTGTAAACGTTTTCCTTTATTCTTGATTTTCATGTACGTCTACAAGTTCTCGATTAGGTTAGTGTCCGGCGACTATATTAGTCACCTTCTACGTTCCAAGTCGTACACACAGACTATTTCGATGTTTAGGATCGTTATCTCTTTATAATGTCCAATCCATTGCGAAATGGAAAAACCAGTTTTGGTAGACTTTAATCAAGATTTTCTTATGAATTTTCACCATTCTTTGGTTATTTTTGTTTTATTACACAAGTAGAACGCTTCAAAACCCCGAATACCGAAATAACAACAAACACGATTTTTTTTAGAGATGTCCAATTAACAAGATGTCAAGATGTTTTTCCTATTTCTCTTGATATTTGCGCATGCCCAGACTAACCATTGATTAATATGATATTCAAGTTTTAGTTTTGTACTCGTCACTTTGCTTGAAGGTCTTTTAATTTATAAACTTATATTTGTTTTCTACCCCCTCTTCCCCGAGTTTAATACAGTGTTAAATTCGAATCTTCAGCAAATAGCTGTTCAAAGAACTGTTATTCGTTTATTGTAGCGCGCTGATATTTTGAAAAGGTCCCACCTCAAATATTTCAGAAACTAAAGGAATTTAAAAAATTTCAAAAACACGTCTACTTTTAATTCAAGGGGGAAACAGTGTGACATATGAATTACATTTTTGACGTTCATAACTGCGCGCCCACGAGTACCCCCTCACAAAATATTATGATGATATATTACTTGATCATTTTTTTTTTAATTTATCACTGAAAAATTATAATTCTCATACTGTAGAATCTTACAGTCAGTTGGGCGTAAAAAGCGTAAAAACAAAATAAAAGTAGTTAATGTTATTCTTGACAAATGACATATGAGTTGCTTTCATTCAACTTCACCTGGATTACGTAAAAATGATGCACTCTATTGCTGAAAGGGTAGAAGTTATTTACATTTATGGTAATGAGCAATGCGCTCGTGGCACAGCAAGAATTTTTAATGAAAGACATCCAAATAGTCACATGGATCATCAATACATTCGCGAACTTGTGCAAAAATTTAAAACAACTGGATCAGTAGTGACTAGAAAAGGTGTGCAAATAAGATGAATTGGCGAAGATCGAAGTAATTGGAAATTTTACTATGGAGCCAACCAGTTGCAGCATCTTCTGGACTTTTTTATTCGTCGGAGCGCAAATTCTTAAGGATACATAAATTTCACCCTTATAAAATGCAAATAGTCCAAGAACTTAGCAAGAGCGACTGCGACCGCCAACTAAAATTTTGCGAAACTATGACCCAAATGATTATTGTAATTACAGATTTGGTAAAGAACATTTGTTTTAGCGATGAATGCTCCTTCTTCTTAAATGGACATGTGAGCAAACATAATGTACGAAACTAGAGCGATAAAAATACCCATATTATAAGAGAGCAATATACCCAGTTGCCTAAAAAAAAATAATGTTTGGGCAAGAGTACTAGGTGATTCAATCGTTAGGCCCATTTTCTAAGGAGAAACACTAACTAGTAACGATTATTTGAATATTTTGACGAACATCATCGATCCTCTAATAACTGAGAAAGTGAAAAACCAGCTTGATGTAGAAGGTAACAAAGTTCTCGATGAACACCAATTATTTTTTCAGCAGAACGATGTTCCTTTGCATTACGCTACAAATGTTCCTAACTGGCTTGACCCAAGGAATGCAAATCAGTGATACGATTGAACGGTCTACGCAGTCACCAGACCTGACAAGTCCTGACTTCTTCCTGTGGGGTCGTTTAAAGTCAGTAGTTTAGAAGACTCAATCAATGGATTTAAATGATTTAGGTCAACGAATTATTAACGTGTGTAGAAATATTCCAGTTATAAACGTGAGAAATGTAATTCAAATATCAAACTATTTCCCCGTTGAATTAAAAGTAAACGTGATAAAATTACAATTTCTTTGCAATTACCCAATGTAATTAAATTACTGAAAAAATATCAATGTCGGAGGGACTCGAACCCAACATCTTTACGAAACTGATATTTTTTCAGTAATTTAATTACGTTGGATAATTGCAAGGAAATTGTAATTTTATCATTTCTAATGCCAACGGTGGTTTGGTATTAATACTGATATTAATATTAGTATTAATATTGATATTAGTTTAAAAGTAAAAAATCCTTTTAGCTTGTGAAATATTTGAGGTGGGTCGTTTTCAAGAATTCTCCTTTAAAATTGAAAACAATATTTAATCCAATTTGGATAATAAAAAGTTCTGTCTCGGTACGGATGAAACTACAGGCCCTTCTCATTATTATTAGTAAGGCTGTTATAAATGCGTACGGCTCGTTTAAAATAATGAATGTAATTAAAAATAATGAATGTAATTACTATTATATATATATATATAAAATACTGTTTTAGTCTAATTGTGTTATTGATGTAGACTCTACATCAACAAAGCCTGCATTAGCAACACAACCAAATTAAATTACATTCATTATTTATGATATTGACAGTAACTGAGCTGCACGCATCACTAACAGCACTCGTTTCTGCAGCTTTAATTATTAACTTATAAAAGATTACAAAAATATACTAGCGAAGCAGTTTTGAAGGTAGTGTAAATGCAATGTCTAAATACATTTACTAAATTTCAGGTATCACCACACTAAGTATTAATACTAATAATTGACCATGTCGGGATGATATTTTGTATAAATCGTTCTTTTAAAATACGTGTACTAGCTTAATAAATGTAACATATAAAGTTCATGTTTCGAATTTTGTAATAGAATCTATTAAAAAGCAAATTAATTAATCTTCTTAATTTCTTAAACCTTCCAATTCGACATCTCTCTACCATTACATTACGCGTTGAGGAACATGGTTACAGGCAGCATCTTATTACATATTTTGAATATTTTCAACAAATAAAAACTTTAGTGTTACAATTTAATCCTAAGCAACAACAATTGTTAAAAAACAAAATTCCAAGATATTCAAATTTTTACAAACTATTCGCAACAATTACAAGGGAATAGTTGAAGCTATGGAACAATTACAAAATACATTGTTAGTGGAGTAACTTAAAGTAGTGATAGATGTATACTCACAGCGGAATACCTTTGAAAACCTTAATAGTGTTTTAAATAACGATTTAGATTGTATCAAATTAAGCAAATTTGCGGAGATAATAATAATATTTCTTCGGATTCTTTGCATAATTTCAAAGATTGTCTTAAGTATGTAAACTCTACATCAGTAAATGTGGAACGGTCATTTTCTTATCATTTATCACGATACGGACAACTACTGTGCTCCTAAAAACAGCTCTAGTTATATAAGACACAAAAAATAATAGTATGAGGAGCACATGGTAGCTCTAAATGCTAATTTTATTACCATACATCATCATATATTATGACATACCGAAACATATTGTTTAAAAGTTTTAAATTACTTTATTTACTTAATTGTTATTATATTATATTTATATTAACTACTAACTTGTTCGGAATACGGAAAAACCTTCTTCCTATTTGCTTTTCTTTACTTGCTAATACAAGTAATTCCCCTTTTATTTACAATGATTGCATGCTACCAGTAATCAGGGCGGAGAAGTTACAAACGTGTTGGGCAACATCCGAACCCCAAACAGGAAAAACAGAATCACGGATATACGTGAAGTTTGTGCAGTGAGAACCGGCGGCACAAAACGCAGTCCCTTCGCTTAGAATGTGATTCAGTTAAACGTTTAAAATTGTAGGTGTCCGCCTAGTCTAAGCACATCAACAGGTAGAATCAGATTTGTTGCATTCCCCGACAGACTGTCGCCGTATGCCTTTCTCCATTCAGCGCTTAGTTCGTCATAAGTCCATCTTTATTCACGACACGCAGGTGTATCCAGTAATATTTTGCTATTCGGGGTACTAATCACACACTATATAAAGCTATTTCTTTTTTACGCCTCCTACCACACCGAAACACCTGAGAGTACTTTTCGTTTCAACGAGAGCTTTCATCGGAGAAACCACTACATTGTACCGGTAAAGGCGTTACTGTTAACTGAAATTTGTTCGTGAAATCGATCCTTTGAATGGAGCGCTATTGCTCTATTGTCGTTGAACCCGTCATCACACTTGAATATGCTTCTATTGTTTGGTACCCATGTTATCACTACCACCAATTATCAATTGAACGAGTCCAGAAGAGACTTCTTAAATATCTTTCGTATAAATCTGATGGCATTTATCTTCCTCGTGGTACTGATTATATCAATTTACTCTGTAGGCATAATTTCGAGTCGCTGTCGCGTCGCAGAAACGCAGTTAGCGCGAAATTTCTTATTAAATGGATACACCAGCATATTGATTTCCCGTCTTTACTATCCCAGGTGGACTTTAGCATACCCCATTACAATCATAGATCTGTTCACACTTTTTTTATCCCCACGGCACGAACCAACATACTATTAAAAGTAGTGGTGCTTTTAATAGTATATTGGTTCACATATGTCTAAAAAACGACGTTTTCTACAGTGACCCTTTTTTTCTTTCGTGAGGATTTTTTTTAAATACTCTTACATCATAGGGTAATAGTAATATTTAGTATTTTGAGACATTAAATATATGTAACTTAGCAATTATTTTATATACATATACGTATATTCGTTTTTTCTTTTTGCATTTTGCTATCATGCATATTAATTTTAGTGTTTCCTGTAACTGGGCAGTGTACCTGTTGGAAATAAATTACTATTATTATTATTATTATCACCGTTGCTTTGATAATGGTTTTATGAATATTGTTGATAAATTATAAGGTTCAATATTTGTATACATTCTGACGATACGTTGTGAAAATCGCTAAATTTATGCCATTCTCTTTGCATCATACAGTGTCTTTTAGGTAACACTCAAAATATATTGACAATGCTAGAACAATCTTTAAATAATGACAACTTAAAATATACAGTAGATCACGGGTTTTGCACACTCTAGCAGTTCGTGACGCAGGTTACTGGGAGCTTCTGCCGTAGCTATGCAATAGGTCATTGAGTAGACAATAATGGGACATGCTTCAAAATTAGTGACCTATATGAAGCGGTAGACAATACTGGTTAGTTTGGGCATGCGTAGTAACATTAACTGATCTGTTAGGAATGTAACCCCCATATTACTATTAGTTCATTGTTTGCCTCAGCCAATGTGTTAATTTGAGTGCGACAGTAACCGATACCGCCAATTACCCAATTCGATCAGATTTCTATCGGGAATACCACAATGAGAGAAGGAAAAGTGAGACAATGATGTTATGGGGTCAAGCAAAGCGGATCAAATGTTCATGATCAGCAAAGATGTAGAAGGTGTAATATCCGGATTGACGATCTTGTTGAGCCTGTGAATGAAAACACGAAAATCCTCACAGATGCCCACAAATTTCGCAGAATTGTATCTGTATATGCTTTTCTTAACCGCTTTATCCACGAGGGAAAGGAATATCTTTCCCATACCGTCACCGGTGATGAAACGTAGATTTCATATCTCAATGCTGATGCGAAACAGCAATCCATGCAATGGAGTCCAGTTTACCTAAACTGAAAATATTCAAACAAATCCATTCTCAAAGGAAGATCATGGCAACTGGGATTAAAAGGGAGTGCTGTTGAGTTTAGGGAATCTGAAATAATCTTCAGCAAAAGTCTACTATGAAAAACATTTTCAACTGTACGCGATCTACAGATATATACTCCTGATTTCATATCCAGGGATTACCGTCTCTTCCGACATTCCAAAAATTGGGTTGCATCTAAACGTTTTAAGAAAAGTCAGGAATTGAAAATCTTATTGCAAAACTGGTTAAAATCTCAATCAGCGGATTTTTTTGCAGAACCCTTGAAGAACAATATCAAAAGTATTTGTAATTATACAGAAAAATAAAATAGATATGTAAATTATGGAAATCGCTAATACATTTGTTATTTCTTCAGTTGGTTTATTTTATTACAGATCGAGTTTTAGTTTTGTACCGCGTCTCGTACGTCCTGTATATTTTTAAAAAGATAATGAAAGATGGAACCCTTGTGTTCTAGGTTTTCGTCTTTTGTTCGTTCCTCTGTTGTTACTTCTTCCTAGCTAGTTCTGTTTTATTATTAGTTGTCTAGTCAGTCCTATCGTATTAATACTGCGAGGGGACGTCCAGAAGTTCGTGGAATGAAAGGGTTTTAAATAAAATAAAATAATAAATCTATTTTTCCTTTTCAATATAATCACCCTTAAGCACAATACATTTATTAGATCTACGAATTAATTTTTCTAAACCATCATAAAAATATTTTTTATCTTTCGCCTCAAAATGGGCCAACATTGTCTCCTTTACCTCTTTGCCGTCGGAAAACTTTCATCCACGTAAGTCTTTTTTTAAATTGGGGAACAAATAAAAATCACTAAGTGTCAGGTCTGGACTGTAGGGTGAATGGACTATTGATTGAAAGCCATGCTTGTGCAGAGCAGCCATTGCAACTTTGCTCTTGTGAACCGGCGCATTGTCTAGCAAGAGCAACACACCCTTGCTCAATTTTCCTCGACGCTTTTCCCTAATATTCTCCGGTTATGCTCCTACCTTTTTCTTTGTAATCAATCAATAATATCCCCTCATAATCCCAAAAAACAGTAGCCATCAACTTTCCAGCCGATTCTGACACTTTGAATTTCTTTGGCGGTGGTGTCCCCTTTTTATGCCATTGTATGGACTCCTGTTTGGAATCAGGCTCAAAGTGATGAACCCATGTTTCATCTCCGGTAACAATCCGCTCCAAAATCTCTGCAGGCTTGTCTCCACACAGCTCCAAAAACTGTTTGGACACACAGACTCGCTGCTGTTTCTGCAGCGGCGTGAGCATTCTCGGTACCCATCTTGCACTGACTTTTGTCATACCCAGGTGGTCATGTAGGATACGCAAGATGGTGGTATCTGATACTCCAACTAATGCAGATAATTGTTTTTTCTTCAAACGGGCATCTTGCAGTAGAATTTTTGCACTTTTTCGACAATGTCTGATGTGGTGGCCTCAACTGGCCGTCCTGAAGGGGGGTCGTCTTCAGTCAACTCCCGAGCATGTTTAAAAAGACCATGCCACTTATAAATCATTGATTTACTAGGGCACTGTTCCCCATAAACGGTTTCCATTTTGTTCAATATGGTTTGAGCGTTCTTTCCTTGCTTTGTAAGGAACTTTATCACAGTACGGTGTTCAATTTCCTCCATGGTTTCACTTTTCTTCCGGATTGACTTGTTTAGCAGGCAACTATTCGTAAACGACTGACGCTATGGAGCTGCAACTTAACTTATATACTAATGATGAGTCGCCAATCAGAACGACACCTAGCGAGCGCCTCTATCCCCATTCCATCCCCTCCATTCCACGAACTTCTGGACCTCCCCTCGTATATTCTGTACGTACAGTCATACCCACGAAAATAGGAGTCCTAAATTAATACTTATAAATCATATTTACAGCAGACAATTCTGATACAAACATATTAAAATCATATAAAATCTCTGAATATGGTTCCGCGAAAGTACCGAATGCGAGGGGGAATTACTAGGTCTTCTAGTCATAGACTGTTACGAGAGCGACCTGAAATGTTTCCGAAATCGACAAGAAAACACGGTATTGGTCTGGTCTTTATTTTTATTTTTCGATGTGGTGTCCTCGAAGATTAATACACGTTTTCAAGCGGTGCTCCAGTCTCATCAAGCCGTCGGAAAAGCAGAATGTTTCGAGGTCTATAAAATAGCCGCCGATGGCCTCCTCATTTGAGGCAAATCTCTTTCCTCCCAGTGATTTCTTCAGGTTTGGGAATAGGAAGAAATGCGGTAAATATGGAGCATGAGAGACTAGTTCGTAGCGCAATTCATTCAATTTGGGCATGACGATGCGGGATGAATGACCCGGCACATTGTCGTGGTGAAAATGCACTTCTTCCGTTACAAACGGGGCCGTTCCTCCTTCAATACTGCATCGAATCGGGTCAATAAATCGCTGTAGAATTGCCCCGTGATCGTCCTTCCCTTCAGCAGATAGTCGATGAGGATCACATCTTGGAAATCCCAAAAATGGTCGCTATGACTTTTGCGGCCGATGAAACGATCTTTGCTTTCTTCAGAGCCGATTCGGTCGGAAAAGCCCACTGCTTCGACTTTGGTCTCCTATATATAGTGGTGTATCCAAGTCTAATTCACGGTTACGAAACGCATGAAGAAATCCCTCGGATTGCATTGGATCCTGACCAGATACTCATCTGAAACGGTCACCCAATTTCGCTTTTCCTCTGGTGTGAGCAAACGCGGTATCCAATGCGCCGAAAGCTTTTGCATATCCAACACTTCGTGTAGGATATGGCCAACGCGTTCTACTGTGATGCCTGTGTGCCTGCTATCTCTTTCAGCTTCCATCGGCGATCGGCTAACAGAACATCATGAATCTTGTCGACCATTTCATTGTTGATAGCGATTTTTGATGGTCGAAAATGATGGAGTAAATCCGTCATGAATATCTAGCAAAATATTTTGAATTTCCGTGACTGTTTTCCCGGCAATCCAGAAGTGTTTTATCACTGCACGAAATTCGATTTTATCAATTTTTGCGAAACCGCCTGACTTGCTACACTAAACACACTCTTAAACAACAACTATGGATAGTAGACGTCTAAAATTTTGAAAGTTGCCATAAAAAAGGTTGCCCTTGCCGACCAATAAATCCACTTCAACTTTCGTGCGCCATCTCTTGCCGATTCCGGAAACATTTCGGGTCGCCCTCATATTTACTTATGCATTGAAATAGCAGTGCAACAGCTGCCGGCACTAAATTCAGTTGTATAAGTTCTGGCTGTTGCAGAGTAATATAACCATTTTTAATCATGTATTTCTGTTGTAATATGGGGCGGGGAAAACATTGTTCATCAGAAAAAGAAGAGCAATTATACTGGATCTCCTTAATAGAGGAAAAAATTACAAGTTTATACAAAAAACTCCCCCTTGCTGGGCAAAAATAATTGCAAACGCTAAGAACTGAGCAAAAGCGAAAGAAAATCGTTGCAGAAAAAGGAAAGCCAAAGTTCTAGAGAAGATAGAAAAATTATAACTTGTGCAAAGAAGACACCGTTCATAAGTTCAATTACAATTAAAAATGAGTTAATTCAAGGAAAGTTGTGTGCAAGAAGGCATAGAAAGGTACCTTTATCAAATACAACCCAAATACAGAGTAGATCGTCGTTTGCTCATGAACACGGTGGGGCAAAAAATGTGACGTAGTGTACTGTAGTCAGATGAAACCAAAATAGTTTTATTTAATTCTGATGCATATCAACAATACGCACGAAGACCACCATTGACAACATTTCAACTTTCGTGCACCAAAAAGACGGTAAAATTCCGAGGTTCAAGCATCATGCTGTGGCGGTGTTTTTCATGGTATGGCGTAGGCTCTCTAGGTAAGATAGAAAGCATAACACCTATACAAAAATATATTTCAAGCTGTGCTTCTGCCATATGCAGAGGAGGCAATGTCACTAAGATAGTTATATATACAGGTTAACGATCCAAAACATGTTTCTCGTAAAGCGAAAAATGGTTTCGAGATAATAATGTTTGTATTTTGAGTTGGCCCTGGCAATCGTCGGCCTTAAACCAAACTGAAAATTTATGGGTGGAATTAAAAAAGGTTCTGTCTGCTGCTAAGCTAAAAGATATTGACGATCTGTGGAGAATACTGAATATACGCTGAATAATGCTGAACTGCAAAAAATTTCACTAGACACATGTAGGCAACAGGTAAACTCTCTGCTGGCGCAGGTGATAAGAGGTGAACAAAGTTTTATAACCCAATTACCTAAGTAGAACTGAATTTGGATAGTACTTTGGAATGTCTGGTATCTGTATGCTTAATTATTTTCTATGTCGTAAAGTATAAACAGTTTTATTTTCTTTTCTGTATTAAGAAATCTAGTTATTTGTTATTGTAGTTATGTAACATGTAGGAATAACGAGTTCAATAAACTTGAATTTCCTTTATTTAACGTATAAACTGATATTTCAGCCAAATTAAGACCACTGCTATTTTCGTGCAAACGATTATACATGTATATGTACAGAATATAGTATAGCAAAGACAAAATAAATTCGTTTATTTTGTCTTTGATAAGCAATATTCCAAGATAAAGTTGTGACAATCCACAGTATTCAGAAGATCTTACAGAAATTACTGTGTAACTGAAAGTAAAAATTTGTCGAAAAGTACATTACCAAAGATCTAAGACAGCTAGTAGGGCAAATAGAATAAAATCTAGAAGAAAACAACAATGAATAAAGAAACGGAATCGAAAAATGAAAATATATTAATAATAACAAAGATCAAAAATAATTTAGGCTTCTGGAATTGGCATTTCATTGATATTGACTAATTAACACTTGTTGTGATTATGATATCTAGCAACGAGTTGTTTACAAATCTAATGATTTTCTTCAAGATCAAAACAGTTATCGTTGCATGTTTTCTTAATTCAATTAATTCGTAAAAATATATATGGGTGTCCTATTTAGGATAAGAAAGTTGGTATCACTTCCGGTGATATCGCCAATCAAATTAAACTGCTGATAACACTAAAAGTGAGTAAATAAGAAATAAAAAATAGTCACACTAGCTACTGTTATTCAAAAATTAGCAGTGGAGGGGAAGGAAATACTTTAGGACCTCCTTATATATAAGAAAGCAGTTGGCATATTTTAAATAAATGTTTTATCATATAAGTTCGACAAAGCTTTATGTGGAATGTATGTACATACCCAAACACACTCTATCGCAGCCATTATTAATTATAATTTTGAAGGTAGACGCTATCATATTGCATTTTGCTAATGCCAAATATGGAACAAATTAATTATCTACCTGCCAATTTATCAAGTCATAAAAGGAAAGCACTTAGTCCAAAAAATACATCGTGCAAGGTTGCGATGTATGTATATAAAGTTTCATTTTCCCAATAAACAAATAAGTGTAAAGACATCAGGTGTTGGATAACTTGGAATTTTGCAGATAATAGCCGTAATCGATATATTAAAAGTAATTAAAATACTACACTGAGAATCGCATAAGTAGCGATTGCAAACACAACACGATAAAAGGTGAAATATACGCTAGCATATATCATACGTATGTTCATACAAGCTATGTATGTATATTTTCGTTTCTCGGTTTGCACTTCTTGTCTGCGTCGCAGGATCAATTGGCGCGGTTAGAAGTGTGTTAATCTATTAATCCTCACTTACAATTAGTTAAGATACGATAGCGTATTAAATCTAATGATCATTACATTGTGATGTGAAAGTTATCCCGAGCAATAGCCATGATACTGGCAATAAACAACAGGTAATATTATAAGCATACGTGAAGCGTATAACCATCGGGAGTCAATGGATGTACCGGGAAAATAAGAGAAAAGGAACAAACAAACCGATACCTTGCAGGTATCATACGTTCTTATGAGGTGATGCTTTTGTATTTGTTTTTGAAGGTACATGTACCATGATGATACCTTTTTGTGTCAGCACCTGTTGATTATAGGCATGAGATACACTGCGCTAATAACGTTGGGAATCAATGAACTAAGAACTAATAATGATCAATTAAAAGCATTGATATTTTTACCCACTATTTTTCGAAAATTAAGAATTTAAATTACTTCTATTTTGTAGTTTCTTAGGAAATTAGCATATGTGAACATTCTTACGCGGCTACCGTTTGCAGGTCCTTTATTGGAACAAAAAAAATGAGAACCCTCTTAGAATATTCTCCCATAAATTTGCAGTTTTAATGCAATATACAAACTGTGCGTTGATTATACTTTATATATAATAAAAGAACCACGATCTATGATGAGCAGACAATAATGCTTCTTTTCATACGTTACAAAGAACTTATCAGTACGGTTTGCAAAACCGGTACCAGATCACGGTCGTGCAGAGAGGCGAGTAATATTTCGGTAATACAGGGTGCGGCAAGTTAATATCCTTTTTGGAAATACGCACTATTAAGGCTGTAGGCATCGTAGCAGGGTGGGGGTGGTCTCATTTAACAGGTGTAGTTCTAACGTTTTGTTTCCTTTCCCGCTAAGTCACCACCAAGCGTTGGGCCAGCGAAGAACGGGCATTTGCCGTCGAGGCTTACTTTCCGAACGAGTATTCCGTGATCGCTACTAAGCGCGCATTCCGAAATCGCTATACTTTTGCCCCGCTGGCTGCTGCCCCGGACCGAAAATTAATTATTGCGTGAGTCAGTATATTCAGAAAAATCTCGAATACAGCAAGACAACGGAGTGGAGTCCGGTGACCTGTCAGATCGCGTGAGAACGTTGAGAGGGTGAGAGCCTCAATCTTGGAATCACCACGGTGTTCTACGCGCAAAAAAGCGATAACTGTTGGACTTTCCGATCGTTCAGTAAGGCGAATTTCACACAGTGACCTCCATTGCCATCCAAGTTGGCAGTTGTCCATGAACTTTCGAACGCGACTTCAATTCTCGCATGTGAGGCGATTCTCGAAAATGTTCCTGGGCAATTGTGTTTTTCAGTGATGAAGCCCATTTCCATTTAAGTCGTCACAAACAGAACATGCGCTACTAGCCTGATACTAATCCCTTACAATTGCACCAAAGGCCTTTACATTCACCCAAAATCACAGCGTGGTGTGCGATTTCCTCAGCCGGTACTGTTGGTCCTGTTTTTTTGAAGAAAATGAAGTTACGGTGACAGTAACTTGAAACCGACATGTGGAAATGTTGGAGGATTTTTTTCCCACAACTTGAAGAATTGAATTTGGGGGACATCTGGTTCCAGCAAGATAGGGCAACGGATTACACAACTGCCCAAGGACTCCACAAGACCCGAGAGCCAACATCCGGGCTATAATTGCCGACATAACCGCTGACATGCTAGTAAAAGTGAAGAGAAACAGCAGAAATCGAATGATTCAGATAGGATCATGATAGGTAATGGGAGGTGTCACCTACTTGACATGATTTGCAAGACTAACTAAAATGTATCTTACATTATTAAAAAAATAAACAATTGTTTATGCATAAAATGAGATTTATTACCGTGGAAAATATAAGCGAAGAAATATACGCAAAAATTATGCATGATGACCAACTATTCATCAAAAATTCATTCCAAAATGTTTAAATGCAACGAATGCTGTGCAAGGTATTCGATGTGGACTAGGAAATGTGGAATGCGGAAAGTACTGCCACTTTACTTGACTTGAACATGTTCCATCGCAAGATGTGTGTGAAGGATGGTTTCGGCCCTTCAAAAGTGCTGACATCGATGACAAGGAACGTGAAAAACCGCCAGCAAAATACGAAGATGTGGAATTGCAAGCATTGTTCGACGAAGATGATTCGCAAGTACAAGAACAACTCGTCAAGCAATTGGGCGTTAGTCAACAAGCTGTTTCCAATCGGCTACGAGAGATGGGAAATATTCAGGAGACCTATAGATGGATACCACATGAGTTGACGGGCAAATGGAAAAGTGACTCATGTAACATTTTGCTCGCTCACTACAAAGGGTCAATCGTTTTTGCATCATATAGTTACAGTGGATGGAAAGTGGATTCATTTCGAAAATTTCAAGCACAAAAAATCACGGATAGATCCAGGCGCACCATTCACATCGACCGCAAGACCCAATCGCTTTGGTAGAAAGACAATGGTCTGTATTCGATGGAACCAGAGGAGCGTGGTCTATTATGAGCTGTTAAAACCTGGGAAAACGGTTAATATTAAACGTTACTAACAACAATTGACCGATTTGAACCGTTCGCTGCTAGAAAAAAAGGCCAGAATACCGCAACGCAAAGTCATTTTTTATCATCACAATGCTCCATCACATACGGCAAAACCAGTTCGCGACACGTTGGAAGCACTCAACTGGAAAGTTCTACTCCATGCGGCTTACTCACCAGACTTGGCTCCTTTCGATTACCACTTGTTTGGCATGGCTTGATGAATAGTTTACAGCAAAAGGCGAAGATTTTTACTGGCATGGTATTGAAAAGTTGCCCAAAACATGGGAAAAATGTATAACAAACGATGGAACATCCTTTGAATAAAGCACTTTTTATCATTCTTCCGCATTTAACATGTTTTATTAGAAGAAAAAGTCCGCATTTCCTATTTGTGGTAGTACCATTTTTCAAATTAAAATCCGTTTTAAATACCTTCCAAAGATACGCTAACAGCGTTTGCTATGTGCTTAATGATTCTATAGCTTGCAAAATGAACTCTTTAATTAACTGGTACTGAATTGCTTCGAAGGGTATAATACCTTCACATCCATAGCGGAGACGGTTGCTTATTTCAAACCTCATCTGCATTAAATCGCCAATCCGGCCATATACGGTTGAAATAGAGGGCCCACTGCCATAAAATAAATCATGTACGATTATTGTAATTGCGGCGTTTATCCACAATCGAGCGACTCGCTTTCGACTCTCTGTCAGCCTCGTTCGTTTGTTTCAGTCAGAGTTGGGAACACACACATGGCGCAGCAGCGATAGAGGCATCTAGTGCACGACTCGCTGACGGTGTAATTAAGACGTACTGATAATGCATCATATGTGAATGGCATATTACTTTCTTATAGAGAATTACGAAGCGTATTTTTATCGCTGAGAATTAATAGGAAGGCCTTCTACATATTGAAGAAGTAATTACAAAACTCCTCGTATAATACTGTAATTGATGCGAGAAATAGCAAGTAGGTAACTTAATGGTACGAGTATTTTGATATCCACATTCATTCTAGGTAATATTTTGTAGAAAAAAATGAAACGTGTCTGATATTTACACTAGAGGTCCCGCTCTATCTATTCAAGATAGATAGATACATACTATACAATGTCTATACAGATATATATGTATATATATATATATATATGCAGATTTAGGCGATTAGTGCAATTTAAACGTATTGTAATGATATTCTCAATTTTGAATACAATTATTTGAAAATGGTCTTACTTTCTTTTTAATTGCTTTGTTTATTTAAAGCATCTCATTTATTGCTGGAGAAGGTTAAGTACTGAGTCTAGAACTCCATCTAGTATTTTTTTAAAAGGGCTCTAGTGATGCTATTAATAAAACCCTACTATAGAACAAACGTGTAACTTGAGCCATGGATGGTGTTCCCAAAATTATGATATGCAGTTGTATGCTAGTGTTGCAACCTTTGAGTATGTCCATAGTAAATTTGGTACGTTAAGATGTCTGCTAGTAACCGTTACCATGAACATTAGGCTGTAGCAATGGCAAACTATAAATCGTGCACAATTTCACGTTCTTCATTAAAGTGATATCTTCTAGACATTGAATCACTCATATGATTTGGTGCGTAAACCTAAATGAATTTCAACATGTTTCACATTTAGAAAACAATTGACAGATGTAACGCTGCATGCGGAGTGCTTTTATTTTTTTTTTTAATATTATATAGGCTCACTATCACCTAAACATTATAGACGACCGCATCAAAATGGCGTCAATTTATTCTCAGAAAGACAAGTTGACTGGCATACACTACCATGGCGAAAATCATAAATGGAACTTACTTTCTAGACGTACCTCGACTTATAATCATTAATTAAACAGCAAGTTATGTTTGACACATATTTCTTTTTATTTTAGAGAAGGGTTAAAAATATTAATTTATTCTATATTGCCGAGCAATTTATTATACAATTTACATTCCGTGAACTTTAAATATTCTGAAAAAGGACACATTTTTATGTTTAGATGTAAAAATAATAAATAAATAAATAAAGCTGAGTATTTCATAGATATAAGAATTGTTTAAACACAATTGCAATTTATTTTAGCAGGAAAATCTACTTGTAAGTTGTGTATAGATTATACACAGTTTACAAGAATCAAAATAGACAACCTAATAAAAATTTTGGTAATATTGACTCACTCAAAGATGATGTAATTTATAAATAAAACATAAGGCTGATGATAAAACAAAGAAAAGTGACACTGTAAACAAAAAATTGTCTAGCAGGCCTGCCTATCAAATTATTTAACAATGTTACTAGTTCCAAAAAGATATAGTTACATATTTGATGTTAAATGACGATTGCAAGGACTGTGTGGATGTACAATTCACAGGTATAGCGGTAAACTCCACACTGCAAATTATTTGCATGTGTGATACAGTTTTTACTTTCAGTTGGTAACACGGTTGACAATGAGAGCCCACGTGCTCTCGAAACGCTGCGTTCTGCATAATTCATAAATTTGTGTGAGTGGAGTTTACCGCTATATCTATGAATATTTGATGTTATTTTTTAAATTTATAACACAAATTATTTCAAATTATTATTTATATTATAACAATATTTTTAATTTTAAATGCTAGTCAAAAGTTGAGATTTAGCAAAGACGTAGCAAAAGTAGTATAATTTGTTCGTGTGAAATATCTCAAATTAAACCGTTGGCATTGATAATAAATAGAGACCGGATTATATGCAAAGTGCATATATTTAATTATAGCCTATATGTAGACGTATTACACTAATTGGAGTTGATTAGCGCTAAGTAGTGATTGCATATATTGCATATTTAGGCATTTCTATGCAATTTTTATAAAAGTTGCATATAGTGCATATTTAGGTTTTTTCTTATCGTTTCTATTAGTAATCTAGATCAAACAACGGACAATTCTCGAGAACGATAAATCCTTGACATTGGTTTCTCTTATACTTTCTTCCAAGAACTGCACGTATTATTAATTCCCAAATCAATTATTCATTCATTGAATATCTTTAAGCGAAACAGCATGTAATTGTGTTACATTTTTAAATACTGTGCGCACATACAATGAGTATAGCGAATAAAATTTCTTTATTTTTAAATTCTTAAACTTTTGATATAAAATGGCAATTGTTGTTGTAGGTGTCTTATGAGAGAAAATACCTGATTTACCAACACGCCAAAACTCCATCACATATTGGAAAATGTGAAAAACTAAAGCGATCCGTATGTGTGCAGCAATCTACATATCAATGTGTAGCATCAACTTCACGAAACTCAGAACAAGAAGAATATAATACGGATCTGTGTAACGCATTAATTTCGTCTAAACAATGTTAATTTTGAAACTATTTCTGCAAAAATATTGCAAACATAATATACCCGACGAAAGTACCTTACGAAAAAATTATGTCACATCTTGTTACCAGCAAACAATGGCAGAACTTCAACAATTGGTAGGAAATTATTTTATTTATGTCATGGTAGATGAAAGTACGGATAAATGTGGCCATTATATTGCCCATTTGTTAATAGGAATTCTTCATGAAGATATTGTAGGTAAATCATTTTTAAATTATCGTAAAGAACTTCAAAAAACAAATAATGTGACAATTGCCCAATTCGTTTATCAAATTTCTTTTTACGTGGAAGTACACCTTGTGAAAAAGTTACTAATGTTGTCCGACGCTGCACCACACATGATAAAAGCTGGGTTCAATCGTCTAGCCGAAGACATTAGGAATCAATTTCCTTTGGTTAATGATTTAATTAGCAATGTAAAAAAAGTATTTTTAAAAGCAGCTTTACGAATCCAATTTTATAAAGAGCGACTTCCCGGTGGTAAGTTGCTTCCTGAACCGATTATTACAAGGTGGGGTAGATGATTAGATGCTGCAATTTTTTACGCCGATAATTTTGAAGGAATAAAAAACATAATTCTTGAAATCACTGCTGACTGCATTGCTCTAGAAAACTGTAAAAAGATCATGTAACATCAACAGAATTGCTACAAAACCTTTTGTATATTAAGTCAAATTACAGCTTTGTTTCAAGTTCCATTCGTAAACTAGAAACGCAAGGGATGTCGCTCTCGGAATCAGTCGAAATAGTAGACGAATTTGATATGCTATGTAAGAAGGTTAAGGGTATAATACGTAATTCTGTATACGATAAATTTAAAGAAATTATAAATAAAAATGCGGTGTATTTGAAATTAAAAACAACAATTGAAACAGTAAACGATTTCGACTTTAATTTTAGTTTAGAATGTATTGCAAAGTTAAAAAATGCACCAATTACATCTGTGGATGTTGAAAGAAGCTTTTCTATTTCGAAACATATGTATTCTGATAGAAGACAAAACTTTCTTTTACACAATTTTGAAAAACATTTAATTAATGTATGTAGAAAAAAATATATAAAATTTTATGCAACAAAGTTAATGTGTAAATTTCTACTCTTATTTATTTTATGTAAAAATTTTGCATATTGTCGCGACTTTTTTTGCATATATGCCCCAGGTTTATGTATATGTTCTCAAAAATCGATGCATATATATATATATGCGCATATATTCCAATTTTTCTTTGCATATAATCCGATCTCTATTAATGAATATAGAGGTGTACCATCGATTATATAGCCCACTATTTTACTTCCTGTTTGAGAATAAATATTAGCTCTGATCCATTATTAAAAAAAATCATATATTCACGAATGAAATCTACATGTACCATTAAATCGATCAATCGGCGCAGAGAAGATGGCCGTTTGTTCAAACCTATAGCTTTTTATAATACAAAAGTCTTATTCAGTTAAGGCGTTTCCGAATGCAGCAGTACTATTGATTTAATTAACTACTCTCAAAAACCTTTAAAAAATCCTTTATCCTATCATCGATTGTTTCTCCCATTACTAGAACTGGTAACCTTCACAGGAAGTAATTTTTCCTTTTCCGAATACCATTATATCGTACTTATTTGGATAAACACGTCTCGGACGTCATTTGACATCTGTTGATATTTCTATTTATTCAAGATTGTGAGCGCGTAGGTAACTTGTAGATATCTCCGTACGCTACAAAATAAGCTGCGCGCAACTGCGACGATGCGGCTCAAAATCGTGGAGTTATGTGGATCTCGTGAAGACACGACGAGAGAAAAGAACAAGCGGTCTCCCGGGAGCCAGTTTTCAGAAAGCCATCATGAGTGCACACGTGCATCTTACGGTCCTCTCTGTGTGTGAGAGATGCGACGACCCCGACACTCTCCGCTAGTATCAATCCTCCTCTTTCTGAACACCTGCATTTTCACAATGACCGGGCCGCACACCTGAGATTCCAACATTCCGCGACTATTCGTGATGGTCTTTCTTCTTTCTGGCGAAGCGGCCATCTGAACCGAAAATCCACAAGAAACGCCAACATTCGTTAAAATCACGTCTTCCTTGAAATAGCTTGATCAAAGAAGAGAAAAATTATTACAATATAAAGAAGTTGTTACAATGAAGTAAATTGTTGCCCTCCTTTATTGCCATAGGATTACTCTATAAAAACGTTTTTATAAAGTTGCTATAATCGCATCAAAGCGCGAGCAATACAGTAGCAACAGTACCAAAAAATCGACTGTATTATCAGCTCCATTCGTAGCATGCATATAAGATATATTTACTAAATGCAATAATTCTTGACAGTCATTTTCGATGCGCTTTATACTAGAGATCGCTATTATCTCAAGGCCACTAATCGTCATCTTCTTTATCCCCGAATTTATACAAAATTTATAGAATGAAGTGACTTTAACGTGAGGAACCGAATTTAATTATGCAAACTTCTAAACAAGGAGTGTGACAAATTATTGAAGTGCAAAAAGAAATTGAAATTTAGATTCGAATTTTGAAAATTTGTGTGACTAAAAATATTCAAACGTAACGATTACATTTATAAAAACAAAAAGACTTTGTGCACTTTTGTTCATGAATACAAAAAACCTTTGACAACCGCAATTTCACCAAAGGCTGGGTCTTCTATGGAACCGAGCTCCCATAGTATTAGAAGGATTACTGTTATTTAGAAAGGGTACAAATAAATTTAGCGACAGTTTAACCAAAGCCGAGTACTAAGAATTTAGTTTAAACACTTTGGCCTAAATTTTATTGCCCATTCTTTTAATTTAAAAAATTTGGAAATTTGGATGAAACACCGCTGATATCCTAGATCAACGTGCTACGTATTATTTTAAACAGAAAATTGATCTATAGCGGGAAATGACTATCAGAAGTGATATCTTTTATGTACCGTAGTCGCCCGACTATTTAATTCTCCGGTTGCATGTGACTGTACCATTTTATCTACTCATTGGTACAGTCCTCGTACAGCAATGGCGCCTTTCAGATTCATGTATTGATGTATTGCGTGATTAATTGATTGCTACCTATTCTTGTTGTATCCCCCCTAGCCAAGAGTTATGTTATTCGCATATTTGTTTTGTTTTACTGAAATAGATTAGCTTCTTAGGCTAGGTAATAGCTTGCCGAGTAAAGCCTTTACTGATCAAAGCATATGTCTTCTTCGACTTAATGCCATACACTCAAATATAGCATAATAATTTCGTCCTCTTACATACATATAAGTTCTTCTTTAAAAAAACATTTTTCGTGCAGATGTTCCCTTAAGCAGCCAAGTCCTGGAGATAGGTCCCTGTTGTAGGTTATACGCTGATATAATAGATGTAAGTTATTTAGATAGTTTTTCCATCTTTCGTTTGCTGTTATTCTATTTATCTAACTAGCTACGATAGGTCCGATGTTGCTATGAAATCCTCTGTGATTGCAGCACATACTGCACTTTTCTTTGTGCCGAGATATACTCGGTTCGAGTCTAGTGAAAGTCATGTCCGAATCTCCCTGGTCTGCTGCACCTACATCGGTGAAGTTCTGTTGTGTTTATACAGAGTCATCAGATCTTATAAACACACCTACACTACTAATTTTAGTACGTAAAACGGAGGTATGCCGTCCCAGAAGCACAAATATTTTGTATCCTTCAATTCATTCATGTATAATAGCAAATTAATTAGTTCTCGTTTTTGACTGATCTGTACCACATTTAAATATTCGGTTTTCTTCTTTCTCCATATCTTCACGTCTCCCAGTCTATGTACCATATCAATGGTTAGATTTGCGATTAGTGTTTCTGTTTTGATACGCCTCATGTTTTCGGTTCTTTAGTTCTTATATAATAGTAAACCGAAAATTATTCGAAAATGTCTTGGTCGCAATAACCTAATATAGGTGTAGCCGCACAAACACCAAGAAGATAGGGCGAGTTTTCGTTCGCTAAATGTTGTGACTACAAAAAGTATAATTGATGTATAAGGTTATTCAAAAGTAAGTTCGTGGTTGAAGAGGCTCTATTCTATGCACTTATTAGCAGTTTGATTCTATATAAATATCGTTATGGTTTAGAAGGATTGGTTTCCTCTTTTCTATATATGATTGGTGAATTTTTGTTGCTGTAGTCACTTTCCTAATTGCAGTACAAGTGTCACACTGCAGTTCTGAGTACTAACAACAATTTTCTTTCGATACTTATTAAAATGATGTTGCCGCTATGGGCTTGTATTATGGGTAAGGAATTGATAGTGCTCAGTATTTTTTTTTCGTAAGTTCATGCAAAAATTTAAGGAAACTGATACAGTTAGCGATAAAAAGCGATCAGATAGACCAAACTTAGTAAAACATAAACTAATTTTACAAGAAGTTCACCCCGAAATTTTGCAAATGACGTTTTTAATGCTAATAAAATTGCAAAACGATTGGAGATGAGTTACTGAACAGTGAAACGAATTTTGAGAAGCCACATATCTCTATGAAACGAAAATCAATTTTAACATAAACTTAAAAAACAAGATAAGCAGATTCGTGTTATTTCTGCCTTGCAAATATTATCAGAAATACAGAAAAGCGCTGAGTGGTTAGACAAAATCTTTTACATAGGTGAAACAACTGTACAATATAAGCAGAAAGTAATTCAAATACGATTGTTCGGCGAGGTTTACAACCAAGTTGCTGTTTGCCGCTGTGCTGCCAAGTTGCTGTTTGTTACTTTGTATATGTCAATATCATATAAGGACCGTATCCCAGACATGATTTTAATTTTCTCGGCGTTATTAAACCGGGTAAGTATTATTCTTATCAATTATATTTTTAACAAATTATTACTCTTTAGTAAAGACTTGTCCAGGGATAACAAATTATAAATTGATTAAATCCATATAAACGACAACTTTTCCAGATTTGTGAAGGTACTATACTAAAGTAAAGTAATAAAATACGCTGTATGAATTTAAGAAGCTTAATATACGTCGTCCGATGTCATCGGTAGCGGCTACTCGGTTATGTAATATTCAACATCAACAGGATATGAAAAAGGCTAATATTCAGTTGCATTCTCCATATAAGCGAACACGTCTTTACATATGTATGAACGTATGTAATATGTATACGTGCATTTTAGGTATGTGAAACTGTTTTCTGCAAACACCGGAAGCGGCTAATAAAGCCCCAAAGTAACCTCACTCATCAACGTTTAACATTGCTGATGCATGCGAACAGACAGTACATAAATACAAAGAGATCTGAGAGATTTCGAATTTGCATTGACGTGTGTGTACATAAGAATTGCGGAATACTACCAAATACATTTCCATTTCCTTTATTTTGCTAATGGTTAGGTGTTTCATGTTACAAATAAACAAATACCGGACTGAATTACGAGTGTGTATACAATAGCGAGAACGTTTATCTAATGTTCACTTTAAAAGAGATTACAAAACTGTATAGAATACCAGTCGATAGAACTTTCTTTCGTAGGAGATAATCATGCACGTTTCTTAAGTTTATTGGTGAAATAAAATAAAACATTTACACGCATTCTAGCCAATGCAATTGCATAAATAAATTCAGAAAGTGTAAATACCTTTAGTTCCACGTAAGGCCATTGGGAATATTATAAATATTCTTGAAGGAAACTAAAGAGGATACTATTGCTTTAAGACTTATAAATTTGAGGTCTAAATTAACTGCATCCCAATTCGCTCGTTACCAGCGACAGTTTCTCCACAAAATCGCCTTCCGTAATACACGGTTTAAGAATTCCATTCATTTTATAAACAAACCGATTCAAATTTATATAATGCATTTATTGTGCAAATACAATTTTAACAAGATTCCGACTACCTTCTTATATCCTGGTCAATATTGCAAAATCAATTAAACCTCATATAATAAGTTGAAATTAAATATTTAGGGCGCTATAAAATTACGATCATGGTTGCTAGAGCAATTCGCTAGACCAAAGATCGTAACCAGCATATTGTAATGATATGAAATATTGTCTTTTAATTACCAATGAATTTTCCTAAATTTTACTTGTCTACCTATTCCAGATATTTTCTCGTCACTATTGGCTGCACGCCGTTATTTTTTATTATGGTTGATGTTAGAAGTTGGAGGCAAAGTATCGTTAGTACTCCCTCTTTATGAATTTTAAGCACAGATATTCAGTCTGTACAGGTTTCTTTCTAAAGTTTTACAGATATCTACTTTGGGTATTCTTTATTAATGTACTATTCATAAACTTTCTTGTTCAAAAAAAAAGAAAGAAAAGTGTCCCTTCAACAACACTTGTAGAGGAGACGTAAACTTCGTTTATTATATATATTTATTTATATATTTATATTATTTATTATATATATCGCTTTTTGTAAACATATTTTCTATATAAATAAATATTTCCAAATTAAAGGACATTTAATATACTGTACTCACACGTTTCAATCACGTTGTATAAATATGTATTATTACGAAATTATACTTATAATCTTCAAAATTTCTCGTACGACGGAAGGATAGCACTACTGCTAGCATTTACCTTTATAATCTGACTCATATCAAGTATGTGCGTTGCTATGGATATAAAATAAAAAAAAACAAAAACATCTTTCTCCTGAAAATAATTGGTTATTTTCTCATATAACTCTATAATTTTACAAAGATCTTCGTTTATATCCGTTCATAAAGTGTATCAGCTGATACTACAAATAAAATTTGGAAGTACCGGACACATACTTTGAAAGCCGAAGACCAGTCCATCTTAAAGGCGAGAAATCACGTGCGAGTAAGTACGATTTCAAAGATTAAAGACGTCGAATCTTCTTAAGTTCTTCAAAATTATTTGTATCTATTGCTCTCATTTTTGTTTCTCATATTAGTTAGAATATTTAAAGATTAGCTAGACAGGGATTTGCCTTAGGTTTTCACACATATTTTTTTTTGTAGAAAAGCGGTACATATTTATTAATTTGTCAATATATTTATCTTTTCAAGTTTACATCTGGTTATTTTAATTACAAAACATTATCACTGAATTTAAAAACAATTAGATCAAAATTTTAAATCAAAGAACCCATTTAAAAAAATTAAAGAGCCTGAGATTTTCCCCCACAATATGTACGTCAGAGCCGCACCATTTTCACGACCATGAGATGAACTATTGTTATTTGGCATAGATTTTTCCCGCATTTCTACATAGCGACAAATGCGTGTTTATCACAACTTTAAAAATGAACAGAATCTTGAAAATGATTTTAATAGACTTCTTTTGGAAGAAAAAAATACAATAGAAGAATTAGGTGGGCCAGTATCTTAATTAAAATTAAAACAAATAGTAGAAAGAAAACCCGAAAATAAAACGTTCGTATATCGCTTCTCCATGGCAACATAAAAATAATTGGTTGTGTTGATATGAAGTTTCGAATAGCTTTAAACATTCAGGAGATATCGACGTCTGAAAGTTGATAAAGTGCAAAACACAACTTCTTAAACGTGCGCAGAGTAGGGGCAAGGGCACAGCGTAGATTGTGATAAAAAAAGTTCACCTCAATAACTGCAACCGTTCGAAAGATACACGCTCTTAAAGTTTTCAAAACTCTAAAAATGCTTAGCTTTGAAACTTTGAGGCGCCGTACCTCCCAAACTGTTAGAGATAGGGCATTTCGGTTTTCACCATTCGAAAGTAGGTGTCTACATCCTTAAAACGAGCATAGAACGGTGTCATTGCGACCACGGATAGCCGAGATAAGAATTTTTTTCCGTGAAATATTGGCAAACTTGCGATGTTCGAAAATGACCATCCTATCGTGTAGATTTTGACACGCTGAATAAGAATTTTTTAGTAAACGTCTATATCCTTACCGTTCTCGAAATGTGGCCAATCCAAGTTTCACGATTTTCGAAATCGAATCGACATCGCTCTAGGTTTATCTAAGGAATCGATTGCAACCGCTCTTACTTTGGCCGCTACAAAATTTCAAATTTAAATTTGAGAAACAATTTTTTGCAATTTTGACACGCTGTAGCGTCGGAACGGGTTGACCCAAAGGTGTTGTTTTCTCGGGCGTTTAAAGCCCATGCAGGGGCCGTTACCAACGCATTGATAAGCGAACCACTAGCCCTTCCCGTTTGCGAGCAATAAATATGTCGCTTTTCTTCTGACCAAACCGATGAAATTTTTTGACCCGAAAACGAAAAACTCAACTTCTTAAACATACTCCCAATGGAGTCGATATATCAAAAGGCTTATATTGATTATTCAATGTTATTGTGCATTGAACGTTTTAATCGGTCATTGAGTCGGTTTTGAGTGACTTACTACTACCATGTTTAATTATTACTTTCACATAGTCTCCATCTCAGTGGGAACATATATAAACCAGTCATAATGCTCTTTCTAACAACTCTCCATAATGTGAATCACTAACTACTATTAGTGCATGAAGTAAGGCTCGTACTGCTAGAAGAGGTCACTTTTTACTTTCAATTCATACTCTATTATA
Source organism: Trypoxylus dichotomus (assembly GCA_023509865.1). Taxonomy (NCBI): domain Eukaryota; kingdom Metazoa; phylum Arthropoda; class Insecta; order Coleoptera; family Scarabaeidae; genus Trypoxylus; species Trypoxylus dichotomus. The sequence continues at coordinate 35,245,653 of CM042074.1, read as the reverse complement.
AAATTTAAACTTCAATCATGCAAGATGTATTTTTATAATACACAACATGAATGCATAACGTAGTCGTCTCCACTATTGAAGGCAATTTCGCGATCAATGAAATTGTACATAGAAATTATTAGAAATCGTCATACTTTTTGACTTTTGTTTGGAAGTTTGGAAAAAATGTTGACGTGCCAGATATTTGATTCCAGAATCAAATGCTGTCTTTTGGGAAAATATAGCGCTTCCTCAGTTTTTGATCAAGTAACATGTATCTTCAAATATTCAATAAAACTGAACATTCAAAGCTGTTATCAAAAACATGGATAATGATCCAAAAAAATCTACGCGATTTAGACGCTTTAAATATTGGGTTATTATGCGCACAATACTCTGATGGTTTTCCAGATAAATGTACACACATGAAGTCAACTTTAAGAGGATGCGGTTGTTTACTCAGGTGGTTGTTTAATAAACGTTCTTCAGCGTATTACTCGCCACATTCCGCAAATTGTGCATATTTGCGAATCATACTTGTTTTATGTTGAAATGAAGAAACAACATACTTCAGAATGGCTTGCTAAAATGTTTCTTATTTGACAATGAAAAGTCAATCAGGATATCGACAGTACCTTATAATGTATCATCACTGAAGTATATAGTGCGTCTCCAAATTAGTACATGGTCTACAAAATTAAAAGTTATAGAGAAATCTCATTGATTCAGCCCAGCTTGAATTGAGACTACATAATTTATGTCACCGTTTTAGTGTTAGAAGATCAAGTATGTCTGAAAACTTTATAAACAAGTACAGTGAAATTCCCCTTCGCGGACACCCCTCTTACACGGACACCTCCCTTAAACGGACAGTTTCTCATGGTCCCGACCGGCTCGCATATAATTTCCATTGTATTAACTCTTTCTTGGACGGACATTCTCTTGAACGGACGCGGACACGAGAAAATGTTCTCTTAACCGGACAAAAAATAAAATAAAAAGAGACGCCCTATCTTATTTTTATATCGAGAGTATTGCTATTGCATTTCTCAATCGCGCCGCGCGCCAATTTCGCTAGCACTTCCCCGAGTAAACCGGAGATTTACCGACTTTAATCTTTCGGTACAAACGCAGCCTATGTCGTGCATTTCTGCCTGGCGTGAATTAGGGACTTCCCCAAGTTGGTCGGGGATTTACCGTTCTTATTCTTTGGATGTACGCTTTCGATTGAATCTGGTTTCAATATTAAGCGGATGTCTATGCGGAAAAGACACAGTGGGCGACACATTCATTGTAGAAATGGCTCCAAATAGAAAAATTCTCACGCTTAAACAAAAAATTGAGATTGTTGAAGTTTACAATAAAGAGAAATTAAGTGTAAGGAACTTATCCAAGCGTGTTAATATTGGAAAAACACAAGCTGCAGATATAATTAAACATAAAGAAATCCTTCTAAACAAATGGATGTCGAACAGCAATTTGAATGAAAAAAAGAAGCTTTTTGACGGGTGATGGTACTAAAATTGACAAATTGTGTTATGATTGGTTTACAGCAGCTCGGCATAAGTGAAATCCTTTAACAGGTATGCATATTATTTTTTTAGATAAGGTTTCCTTGTATTAATGCGTTGATTTTCTTTTCATATTAAATTCTAAAATAGATAAAAAAATTGAGATTACCAATAGATTTGTTTGTCGTGACAAAAACGCAAAAAACTTATTTTTTTTTTTAGGTCCGCTAATACGATGTAAATAAAGCAAGAGAAATAGCCGCTTCTTTGGGACATTCTACATTCAGTGCTTCTACTGGTTGGCTCAATAGATTTAGAATCCGCCACAAAAATTTTAAAGCGATTTCGGGGGAAGGAGCTGCGGTTAATGCTGAAGATGTTTCATCGTTTTTAAAAAAATGTCCTTCCTTGATTAAGGAATATTCACCGAGAGACATCTATAATGCCGATATGACAGACCTGTACTTTAGGGCTCTACCCGACAAAACGCTCACATTAAAGAAGGAAAAATGTGTTGGGGGCAAGTATCCCAAAGAGAGGTTTACAATTTTGCATTGTACAAATATAGCGGGTGAAAAGGAAAAACTCCTAGTCATTGGCTTTTAACAACATTAATATAAATAACCTGCCTGTAACTTGGAAATACAACAAGAAAGCTTGGATGACAGGACAAATTATGACACACAGGTTGCAAGACTTAGATTGGAAAATGGCTAAAGAAAAAAGAAACATTTTGTTATTTTTAGACAATGCGGGATCTCATCCGAAAGACGTTCGCTTAAATAATATAAAAATATTATTTTTACCTCCTACAAGCTGATGTACAACAGCTTGTCAACCACTTGACCACGGGATTATAAAGAATTTTAAAACTTATTACCGAAGTCTAATACTCAAACATCTGCTAGTAAACATTGAAACTGCTGGTACAGCTTTTGAGTTAATAAAGAAAATTACACCACTGGATGCAGTTGAGAAAACTCGCTTGGGACCAAGTAACCAAAGAGACAATTCAAAATTGCTTCTGCAAAGCAGGATTTCATCATGTAAATATGCAAAGTGAAGACCAGTTAACTGAGGCTGATACATCTGACCTAGAAGATGATTTGCCTCTTAGTGTACTTTCAGATATCCTCAAAAATAAGAATTTATTGAAATTGACGGATAATGAAAACCTTAATGATTTTTTGAACGTAGATGAAGATTTGTATGTTGAAGATCCAGATTCAGAACAAGAAATTGCAAATCCGGTTAAAATACAAGAACTTTCGGAAGATGCTGATGTCGATGAGGTGCCAACAGAAGCTATCCCAAATTATGGTAAAGCTATTACCCTGACCAAGCAGCTCAAAAGTGTTGTCGAAAATCACGGAGATACAGAGTCTTTGGAGCGTCTCTCTAAATTAGAAATACGATTTCAAGACGTCATTTTAAAGAAAAAAAGAAGACAAACAACAATATATGAATTTTTGCTTCCTTAAAGTGACTATTAATTTCATTATTGTTAAGGACTTAACATTGTTTTTTGTATTTTATAAATTTTTTACTACTATGTATTTTATCTTCTTTGCATTATTATTTTCATTTAGTATGTTACTTTATTTTCATTTTTATAAATATTTATTTTGCTCTCTTATATCCAATTTTATTTTAATATGTATGTACATTACGCGTTGTATATGTATGCAAGCCAGCCATTCGCATTACGCTAGCTAAAACTGCCTAATTAGAAATCATTCACTGCAACGTCGCTGCACTCTCGGTCACCTTTCGTGCCTCGTCGTAACGTGTACAGTAACGTCGTTGTAAGATTATTAGAGATTACTAAGTTTTTCTAGTTTTGGCGGGAATCGTCGAGGACGTTGTCTATACATTTATTTCTGGCGGGAGTCATTTGGTAACGTCGTCGGACCACATGTATAGATTTTTTTAATAAGTATAAATTCTCGATTTTCTATCATCGTACGTCGAGGCTACTGTGTCCATTGTCGTCTATACATATTTTTAGTCTTCAGTTAAGTTTGTGTCGGAAATTATTTTGGTGAGATTGACGGTCGTTGCGGCCGCAGCGCCCGTTGTCTTTTGTACGTTTGTTCGGTCCTTGTCGTATCGGGACTTAGAAATTTTTCATTTAGTTGCTCGTCGTAGCGGACGAGTGTCACGGGCCAGTTTTCTTATGTAATGTCGGCATCATCGCTCCGTTTTACTTGTCGGTGCGCAGTTCGCACATTTGCTGGTTACTGGATTTTTCCCTTCTTTGGGGCGCAGTAGTATAGAGCTAAAGATTGCACATAGCGTAATATTTCAAACAAGAACGCCTGGGTAGCTGTGACATTACTTTTGTATTGAGATCGGCTATTATCGCTACTGTCGCCCTCGACCAGGCGTTCAAGCTCTAAGAGATAGGGTGGGTTCCCCTATAAATGTGAATATAACAAACGTATTTGGTCAAGTACAAATACATGCCAATAATACAGGGCCTAGTCCCTTAGGCAAATTTAAAACAAGGAAAGTATATTAGGCTCCCGGAAAGGGACATATAAATAAGCATAGCACCGAGGTGCGCTTATAAATTTAAGAAATAAATAGGGTTGGCTCCTATAAAAGGTATTGGTGCATGCAAACAGATAGAGGCATTAGTACATGCCTCTAACAAAGCTTCAGCGGAAGCATATAAGAGTTTAACCTTTTAAACAGAATTAAGACATGGCTTTGCAACGTACATGCTGAGGCATTACTTTATGTTGCTACCAATGAAAATACATATACAAATGCTAATGTACATTACATGTATAAGAGAGCTCGAATAACTGCAATTATTGCAAATCTATATATCTTACGTACATCGTACATGTACATAGGCAAGACTGGAAACCGTGTAACCATTTTACCTTTAAATATATTTTTTCGCGCATGCGCATTGAGTTTCACTATACAACCTTTCCTTTAGTAAATAAGCGAACATACTCTACAAGTAAGTATTGGTCAAGTAATTTAGGAAATTACGAGCAGGCTACAGCGGCGCTGTTCTTCAAACCAGGAGAACGTAACAATTATTTTGTATTACATACCACATCTATCTATCTATGTACATATATTATACTTTGTATGAATATATCTAAAGGAAATAAACTTTTTTTTTAAGTTTAAAGTTTCTTATTTATTTTAAAAACATTTATATACATATACGATTTAAACGTCCCAGTTTCTTTCATATATTCCTTTTGTTGTATCTACTACATATTTCTTTTATGCGGACACCCCTCCTGAACGGACATCTTCAGTTGGTCCCGTTGGTGTCCGTTCAAGGGAGATTTCACTGTACATAGTTTCTTCTATTAGCAAAGTGAAATTTCTCGGTTAGGCACAACAAAATGTCATTAAGGGTAGTTATTCAAAATGACAAATTGTGCAAACAAGTAAAATTCAAGGATTAATTAATTTTTATCAGTTGTAAAATAAGAAATAAACATATAAATTAAAGAACAAACAGCTCAGCAAATCAAGAATTTTTTACGGTAGAACTATGTGTAATCAAAATGAGATCACAAAATCAAATGAATGAATCCTTGCGTAATCTCTCATATTGTTTGAATTTTGACCCCGATTATGCACGCTAACCAGGTGCGAAATATTGATTAAAAAATAAATAAGATGGATTAAGAAGGTTGGGTTCACGAGGTTACCCATTTTAGTTTATTAACTAACATATTATTATTGCAAATGTCGTTCATTCAACAAATACTCAAACGTGTAATCTACACATGCGAATTTATTATTTTAATTATTTTCTTACAAAAGCATCTGTAAACGAAAGAGAAAATCTTGAATTTTGTATAAGCAAAGTCAAAATTAGTGTAATTTTCTAAATATAAAAATTATGTGCATGTAAATTCCAATAGCTCCATAGTCTTGCTTTCTCTGGCCGTTTCCTATTTCCGTTACAAAATTTACATCGTAGCCTCTTGCTTTAACAGAAGAAAAAAATTAAGGTACGACAAATTTAAATAAATAAAAAATATTAACACCGAAAAGATATTATTCCAAGTACTTTTCTCGCTACGCTAGTATATCGATAATTAGAGCTGCTTGATTTTGTCAGCAGGGCAGGTGCTTCCTATATGTACGAACACGTGTGAATGACGTGTTTAATTTATGATAAACGGTTGATGTGCTGCTACAAAACGATGTCTACGAAATATATAAACAGTGCATAGCAAAGATATAAAAAGTGACCTTACACTGCGAACTGAATTTTTGTTTGACTTAATTTTTATGTTAATTGCGTGCAATTCACTATTAGTAATATAATTCCATCATGAAGATACAAATCGGGAAAATATTGCAGAGGTACACTACTGCCCATAGAAGTTTGGCCAAGTAACAAAAATTTAAAAAATTAAAAGTTAATTTTTTTGATGTTGTTCCATTCTTGTTGAAGGATATTCCAAAGCTGTTTCTTGGAAATAGGACCGACATTTCGAACTCTACCATCAAGTTCATCCCACAGTAATTCAATAAGGTTGAGATCTCGACTCCGCGGTGGCCATGTCATAACTTGTAAAATATCCCCATTGTCAGATCCCCAGTAGTGCATTCGAGTTCCACAAACGGTATGTCGGCATCCCTGAGCAACCACCACCAACTGTTACTCGTTGGAAAACATGGCTAAAGCTGGAATTTTATATTTTGGCTATTTCCAAAATAAAATTTGTAGCGTTACAATTTGATCTTAAAGGGGCAGTTGCTATCAAGGAAAGCCAAGAGGTGTCTCAGGATCCTTAAATATACAGTTGGCGATAGTACACTCGCCGCTCTGCGCTGTATTTTGCCGGATTAGAACAAGTATTCCTGCATCCAGCAGCTTTAATTATACCAATATTACATTATTAGATCTCGAATGGTCGCCTTTCTTTTGTATTCCTTTTTCACCATGGCGAACATCGCTCAGCAAACTAATTCTACAAACGTACTTAAAGTTGCAGATATTTAAACGAACTAAACCAGCTACGTACGCTGTTTAGTATAGCAAATGCTAAATGCAAAGTGTTTGCTGGAGTATAAGGTGCTTATTATTATTATTTTTACTTAACGTTACGTATTTTATTTTTTGAATTATTATGCATCCGTGAAAACAACGTCTTTGATACGTCGACCAAACGAGCAGCCCTATTGTTGATAGCGTCCTACCAATTAGCTACAATCTTGGCTAATAAAACGGAACCCTGCACATTTTCTGCGGTAACTTTTCAATACTTGAATGAATAAAACGAAAGTATAACGAAGTGCTATTCTATGAATTAGTCTAAGATAAGATAAAAGGTGTACTTACTTATTCCAATTTCAAAAGCTAAACCTATATATATATATATATATATATATATATATATATATTATATAATAACTCTTAGCACTTCACATTTACGTTTCTGTTTTTTGACATATTAGGTGCTATTGCACTTGTCATTTACTTTGTGAAATCCTTGCCAAACGTCAATAATGATGTTGCTGTTGATATTGTCATCGTTGCTTTTCCGTATTTCTCTTTGTTTGTATGAAAACGCAGACGTCGTTCATTTAAACGCAAACAACTTCGACAGATTGGTAACATCAGGTTCTGATACTTGGTTGGTTCAGTTTTTTTCTTCATATTGTCCTTATTGCCAAAATTTTGCACCCAATTTCGAGAAGGCAGCTAAAGAACTAAAAGGTACCATTAAGGTTGGTGTAGTAGATGCAGACGAGGACAGAAGCCTCCTACGTCGGTATAACGTTAGAGGCATACCTACAGTGAAAATATACCATCCTAACAACCCGGTACCCGAAAACTACGATGGACCAAGGACAGCAGAGGCTCTTGTAGAAAAAGTTCATGCGATAAAGAAATCAAAACGTAACAAATTGGCAAAATCTACAAAAGCTCCGGGTACACACAAAACAGGTTGGCGTTTGTTGTTTTTTATAACGCTTTTGTTAAAACCATTATTTACGTTAATTTTACTTTAAGACGTGTATCTTTTAGATGAGACTGTTAAGGAGGATTCTGATACATCAGCCTAATTTCAAGAGTATATTACATTGACACTACAATATTTAGTTACAGCTCATAACTGAAATGCACTTGACGAATTGAGCTTTAAATTTACTATATATTCCTATATATTTCCTATATATTTTTTTTTAATTTTTAGTATTATCCATAATATCCAACATTGTATACGAAGTCCTAAACAAAAATAGATTATACTTCGACACCATATCCTGTTTTTCTATTAAATATTAAATAATTCAGCCGCACCCAAATGGTGTCTATAAAAGTAACTGTACATATGTACAAATATCACCGGCAAATAGTTAATTTAGGAAAAATTTGCTGTGTAAATTGCCTGCGTAAATAGTCTTATAACGTTTATTTCTGTTCAAGCGCTATTTTCTTGTGGGCAAATAGTATTTGACTATAACATTGTTGTTCTAATAGTTTAGTTTGAGCCACTTATATAGAGAATCTGTACTATATATAACGACTGTTTCCTTTTCAGATTATTATTGTATTACAAAAAATATATCAGTATCATCAAATCATCTTGCCTATATATGATTCTTTACGTGACTTGTTTTTAAGACAAGATACCGATATAAGAAATAAAGGTATACAGAGTGCATCACAACAGGTTTTCATTAGAAGAATATAAAAAACTAATAAGGGTTTTCAAATGTGGTGGGTAGTAGTTTTGGATTAGGCCCCTTCAATTTGAAATATTTTCAGAATTTTCTTTTTTCTGATTAGAGTAGAACTAAATATCAACCTTTTTATTTGAAATAGGACACCCTAATTTTTGTGACTATGACATTATTTTAATGCTAGTCTATCTAATAAGGCTTGCCCTTAAAGTGAACCCTTTTGGGTAATTTAATCTCTTAGCTATTTTAACCAATGCTCCATAAAATATCGCATGCTAAACTATCCAAATTGCGAAAATGTTTACACATTAAATACTTCTTTAGGAAATAATAATATTTGATGCAGCTGACGAAGAATTCAAGAACTTTTGGAAACTATTACAGCTTCATCGTTGCATTCATACTAAGGCTACAGAAGTGGTTTCGCAGTAACGTACGGATTGGTTACCACCAATATTAAAAATAATGAGTCTAATTGCTTACTATTTTAGTTTGATTGTGTTGATGCAGGCTTTGTTGATGCAGAGTGACGCAAAAATTCGCTGTAGTATCGCGTCATTTATGCGACGTTCGCGAATTTAAGAAGGTCGTTCGCATTATACTCGCACTCTTGATTTTCAGTTAAACTCTTGTCTGGACACGCTATAGTTTGAAAATAGGGATTCTTATTTGTAGTCGCATGCAATTTATCGGTTGTTATTCTTCCTATACTATCTGTTAGATTTTCTAACGAGGCTTTGAGGTAATCTACTATATTTAACGCTTCATGTAATGATAGCTTAGTGTTCTCTAATTTGGAAATAGTACCTAAACGAATTGAATAATTTTCGGAAATTTGCTACAGTTGAGTATGGATTTCGGTATTTGAAACCAACCGCAGGCTTGCTGAAATTGCCTGAGCTTCTTGCGGATTTAAATTTAAAATACAAGGTTTAGTAATGTGTAAAAATTTCTCATAATATAAAACAGGTTTAAGCCACGTTCTCCATCTCGTCAATAATAAATAAATAAATAAAAAATAAATGTGATGGCCGAGGAATGCCCAGACAAGCGTATTTAAATGCATGTTGGAAATTTACTAAAAACTTTTTTGGTAAAACTATAAATTGATCGATCTGTTTCAGAATAAATGTTTCTGATAAGTTTAATTACAAGATGACATGCATAAAGCAAAAAGTTGGAGATTTTGTCTCATACGACTTATACTAGCCGTGTTGTGTTAACAATTACACCCAATATTACACTTATTTATTACACCATTGGTTATATCTATAACAATCAAATATATGTAGAGGCCCTTTGAAACAAGAAACTGTTTCCTACTTCTTTTGCCAACACTACACAAATTCATTATAAATGTTTGACATACAAACTGAGTTGTCTTAGAGATTTTTATATTTTGACTACTTCTCTTGAAATATTTGATTCAAAGAAACCGCCAATAGTCGAAGGCTAAAAGATGGATACTGTTTAGCATTTCAATTGTTTTCCGAACTTCTTTATGTTCAACAAAGAAGATTATACTGCCATCACTACTACGGCTGCTAATGAAATTAACCAACCTTTATAACATTTTTATTTTTCTATGTGCTGTAAAGTTAAAGTTTCTTCACTTTCTTTCCCTTGTCCTGACTATTGGGATTCGTTTATATTTTTACTTTCGCCGTTAATATCGTTTGACTGAATTTTTACAGGTTTTCCAATGATTTTCAAGTCTGTCGATCAAAAGTTGCATGTCTTTAAAGCATTTTTCTTAATATTCTCAAAGTAACTATAAAAAAACTTCTTGAAGGAAAAATTCCAATCTTGCATGAAGTTTATTTTTCTCTATCTTTTATAAAAAAATCTAATTTGGCAATAAGAAATAGTCATATAACAGCTTCCTCATCTATAGTATTTTTTAAGCACTAATTGCTGCCACAACAATATTTCAAAGCATTCGATAAAAACAAATGTCTATTTATTTCGGAATATTCAATACCCTTTTAGAATTTGAAACATATAAGTAAAAGCCTTGTCATAGCAAAAGGATTAGTACTACTGAAATATTCCCTTGCAGTTTTCTAAATAACTTGATTTTCTCTATTTATTTATCAATTCGAGCAGAATATTTTCAGGATTCTTATGCGTGGGCGGTTACTAAAAATGTCATGTTTAGTCATCGGTCATAGTAAAACACGGAGATAAAACGATATCGTAAAATCTCTCGGGCAATTGTGGGTTTAACTGTCACAGCAGACGTTCGAATATGGTACGACGATACAAAGCGCACAGCAAGTAGTTAAGTAACCGGCGATCGTAAATCCATAAGCCGAGGTGAGTCGTTGTAATAGAGTAGACAGGTAGGTGAGGTTCAATATTAATATATCTATAAAGTCGGCGTGTATATAGTATATATAGATAAGTACCTAGTACTTAAACTGACTGTACGTATGTATATATTCACATTTTGTATCACGTCGCAGACTCTTTCATTGTCTGTTTGCGACACGAAGGCGCCAGTTATACCTGACCGGCGCGCACTTAGCATAGCAATTAGCTTCTTTCAAATCATTCCGACCACCTTTACATTTTCAGGAAACGCATTCGGATAGGGCATTGAAAGTTTACTTGGGCATTTCGAAGTAAAGCGTTATTAAAAAATGACTTTCCGAACTTTAGGACATTTGAAGATAAGGTTGATTCGACAGTGCATTACGACTTCGCAGAATTTCTTGCTTTTTACTTGTTTACCAGATTGTTGGTGTCTAGCCATCTTCCGGTGCTAATTTTCCTTCTTAATACTACTCTATTTTAATTTTAAATCGGAAAATATTACCCTTCACATTCAGTAAAAACATAATTTCCTTCCGTTTTCTTCCCACATACGTATTGGAATAATTTTACAAATTTAAACTATCGTGTGTGTTCATGTTTGTGGGTGGTTAAATGAATTCTTATCTGATTTCCGCTTTCTGTCATTTTATAAGCGATAGGAAGTCGATAAAAGTAACGCTCTGTTGGAATATTAATTGAAGATTTAAATCTACCGAAATTCACTGGAAGAGATACTATTGGTAGTACAAGTTGATGGCACACAGAAAAAATAAGAGAATTTCTAGTAAAATCGGTTTGTGGTACGATATACAGGATATTTCATTAGGAACAGCAATGATCGGCATATGAAAGAATATATACTGGAAAATTCTGAAAATTTGAAAGTACATATTTTATGTAATAATTAAATCAGTACTTTGTAGTCAATTTAAGATAAGTACTTCGTACAAAGTGGGATGCGAAAGTATACAATTTTGACAATCCACAAATGACAAAATAGAACAAAATAGAGTAGAGCTCGCTTATAAGGGACTCGTGTATAACGCACTTTCCGATACAGCATACGCTTTCCTTGGTCTCGACGAAGCCTTATTTGGAATACTGTATTTTTGTTCGGCTATTACGCACATTACGTACTTCTGTTATTACGTACAAAAATCTTGTTCAAAAAAGAATTACGTTTTTTTTATAACGTACTTGATTTACTAATAACGTACTTATTATATAAATCTGCTATAAAGCAGCATGCAGTACGTGTTAAATACCGGGGAATTACCTTTCTCGACGGAACAATAGAAGCTCACACACCACAATCGCTGTTAGGTGGGGCATATAATATTGTGTACTAAAACGACTTTCTTATTTTTCTTGGCACGAGTTGCAGCTATCGTCCGTTAAAGTTAGATACATTTATTTCGATAAATTATTAAGTGCAACTTTACGTATTAAAAATTACTACTCCTACTGAGCGGCGGCGTAAAGCATTATCAGTTGAAGAGAAAATAAATATAATTAAAGAAATTCAAAGTGGTAAAAAATATCTGATATGGTTGTGCTAAATAATAATAATCAACTTAGTAGCATTAAATTCATAATGCTAACGAGATGAGTCTTTATGCCCTTAATAAATTGTCAACCATGTATACTTCTTCTTCCTTATTTGTTTCTACTAAATATAGTAATTCTATTTTAGACATGGCTGCATACAGTATTATCCTCCAACCGTTGTAGAATTTCGGCCTTTTTGGAAGCACTTGTTAAGCTCTTACTGTGTTGTACTCTCTAGTATGATCCATGATCAGCATTATAAGCGATGATCCCTCTGGATGTGGTAAAATAGATATTTAGCCAATATATAAATAAAGCTCTGTTCATTTTATGATGGTAATGCATTGTTTGTGATTAAAAGCAAGAATGAGGCTTGTATCGTCAATAATAAACTTTTTAGTACTAACATGGACTGGGACGTTAGGCGATATGTTACCAACCTGAAGCTTTCGTACACGTTTAATGGATCCATCTTATCATGACCGTTTTGGTTCCGTTGGAATATATCCATGCTTCGTCAAGGAGAATAACTTCTCTAAAATAAGTTGATTTTTTGTTTTTCATAATTTTCTTTAAAAAGCGCATCGAAGACAAGCAATTTCTAGCATAATAAAGGTAACTTACCTTCACTTATTGTGGTACATAATGTGTAATAAAACACTATTTCATAGATTTCATAGATAAGTCAAATAACATTTGAGTATTATTGGCATGCAAATCAATTATGTATTGGTAAAGATCCCACTATATCGTAAATAAAAACCTGGTTCATTGAGATAAAACAAAAAAAATGAATTACTCCTGCAAAGGATTAAGGGTCACTCTAATGAAATGATAGATCCGCTAACCAAAGGTACTGTACGAAAGGGTTTTTCTAAGAGGTCAAGATTTTAGAAGGGGTAACCCCAGTAAATAAAAAAAATATAATCCGACTAACATAAACGTTGGCAGCAGCACAATGTTGACAAATCGACATAGTACGCCTTAACGTATCCTAATAGCGACCATAGGGCTTGGCATCTAGATCACACAGTTTCCAGGTGTTTCCTTTCAACCATTAGTCGGCTATAATTTGGCAATAATCAAATAGCCTGCTAATTTGTATAGACTGCAAACGGTGGAGTTTCCAGATTGTCAATGTACAGATAAAAACGGTGATCGAAATCATCCAATCCGAGGATGCAATTCGTATAGACAACAAAGAAAAAAACTGCTTCAGAAATCATATACAGATTTTGAGAACGTACAATATCAAAGTCTGAAACGAATTCGTACGAGGGCGACCTGAAATGTTTCCGGAATCAACAAGAAAAACATCGTATTGGTGTGGCTTCTTATTTTTATTTTCTCGAAAAGCAATACGCTTTTGCAAACGGTGCTCCAGCATCTTCAAGCCGTCGAAAAATTAGGACGTTTCGAGGTTTGCAAAATAGCCATCTGTAGCGGCGAGGACCTCCGCATTTCAGGAAAATTTCTTTCCTACCAGTGATTTTTCAGGTTTGGGAATAGAAGAAATAGGGAAGAATAGAAGTCCGGTGAATATGGAGAATGAGAGACTAACTTGTAGCGCAACTCATTCAATTTGGACACGACGATGCGGGATGGATGAACCGCTGTATTGTCGTGGAGGAAAATCACTTTTTTCCGCTGCAAACGAGGTTTCTCCTTCAATACTGCATCGAATTCCTGCAGATGTGTTATATGCTTTTCTCACGGTTAGTTTTCAATCTTCTGTTTCATTTTGAGGTTGGATAATACTGCAGGTACGAGGGCGACCTGAAATGTTTTCGATAAGAAAAATACCGCATTGGGATGGTTTTTTATTTCTATTTTTCGATGTAGTCTTCTCGAAGGCCAATACCCCTTTTCAAACGGTACTCCAGTCTCTTTAAGCCATCTGCAGCGACGATGACCTTCTCATTTGAGGCAAATCTCTTTCCTCCCAGTGATTTTTTCAGGTTTGGTAATAGGAAAAAGTCGCTTGGGGGCTAGGTCCGGTGGAAGATGAGGGACTAATTCGTAGCGCAACTTATTCAAATTGGACACGACAATGCGGGATAAATGAGCCGAGGCATTGTCGTGATGGAAAAGCACTTTTTTCCGCTAAAAACGAGGCCGTTTCTCCTTCAATACTGCATCGTATCGGGTCAATAAACCGCTGTAGTATTTCCCCGTGATCGTCCTTTCCTTCTGCAGAGAGTCGATGAGGATTACACCTTGGGAATCCCAAAAAGTGGTCGCCATGACCTTTCCGGCTGATAGAACAGTGCTTTCTTCAGAGCCGATTCGCCCCGAAAAGTCCAGTGCTTCGACTGTTCCTTGGTCTTCAGTATGTAACCGTGGATTCAAGTCTCATCTACGGTTACGAAACGCATGAAGAAATCCCTTAGATTGCGTTGGATCCTGACCAGACACTCTTCCGAAACGGTAATCCGATTTAGTTTTTGCTCCGGTGTGAGAAAACGCGGTACCCACCCCGCCGAAAGCTTTTTCGTGTAGAATATGACCAACGCGTTCTTCTGAAATTCCTGTTGTCTCTTCTATCTCTTTCAGCTTCAATCGGCGATCGAGTAACACGATGTCACGAATCTTGTCGACCGTTTCATCGTTGGTAGCGGTTTTTGGGGGTCCACTGCTTGGTTCGTCACTTGTGCTTGTGCGGCCGCGTTTGAACTCGCTTATCCAGAAGCTGATGGTGGAAAATGATGGAGTACATCCGCCATGAACCTCTAGTAAAATATTTCGAATTTTCGTGGAAGTTTTCCCAGCCATCCAGAGGTGTTTTACCACTGCACGAAAATTGATTTTATACATTTTTGCGAAACCGCCTGACTTGCTACACAGAACACGCTCTTAAACAACAACTACAGTTGCCATAAAAAAGGTTGCCCTTGCCGAACAATGAATCCACTTCAATCTTCGTACGCCATCTCTTGCCAATTCCGAAAACATTTCAGGTCGCCCTCGTAAGCTTTCAGGACAAGAGTTGGACTACGGCCCAACAGGTTGTTAATTAATACCAAAGTTTAGTTTTCTGAGATATATGTATTAGAGAGGTTAAACTGTTAATATAGCATCTGTGTTTAGGTGTTCCTGGTTTCTTTCCTATGTGAATTTTCCTTTTTTCCCTTGTTCTGCCTCATATTTTTGTTTAATAAGTCGTTTCGATGGGCCTCAAAACGCGAAGTTATGTCCGTTAAAATCCAAGGTTGTAGTACCCTCTTATATATGACGGAGTTAAATGAGAGAGTTATTTTGTATAACTAGCTACATTATTATTTACTAAGTGGAGTATATTATTCAGGAAAAAATGGTAAAGTATTGGTACTTATACATACAGGTGTTCAACTGCAACTGTTCTCAGCAACTTTACACACTCCTCACTCGCTCTAAGATTTTTATATAAGGGAAAGTGAGAGGTTCGCGAGATTCTTGACGTCAGAGGTGAACAGCCATGTATATTGATCACAGTATTTTCCCTGAGAGCTATTTATAATTTATACAGTTTCTGCAGTAAATACCCAAACTTAATGATAAAAAGAAACTTTGATCTTAGTTACTCAATGTTTTATTATGTCTCAAAGGTTAGAGTTTAAGCAATAATTTTGTACCATATACCATACTTCAGATTATACCGATAGAAATAAGAACAATAACATAAAACTAGATTTGCATAGAAATATAAGAACATATGTAAATAATAAATATATACTTTTAAATGTCGTAATGAGTTTAATAAAGCCGAAACTAGATAGAACGTTTTCCATGATGATATGGCAGCATGCTATAAAACTACGCGAGAAAAATCCGAAATGATAAGCATTCTTCATCCTAAGTGCGTATATTTACGCCGCACGTACCTTTAACGCAAAGTCGGCAAAATTCTATCAAAATAGGCATTCCTTACGCAATTATACACCTGGATCTACTATAAGCATCTAAATTGTGTTTTTTAATATATTGTTTTTTAACATACAATCTCATTATACGTTACCCAGAATTCTCTTGATAACTCAATGTTGTAGTTATGGGTATACCATGCGGTAAAGATAATACTTTTTATATAATTTTCTTCGCATAAAAATGTAGTCAGTTTTACAAACGCATTACGTAATAATTTGTTGACATTTTCAGTATTTACTACTACGTTTTCTTAATAATATATTTACTATCTACTTTTTCCCTTATAAAATACTATTGTACAAATCACCGTTTAAATCACTACATTTTAAATGGTTACTTTAAGTACCTTGATGTATTGGTGGCTGCACATATACCCCTGATACCTAGAGAAATCCGATATTTAGTACTAATGCCAATTGCTTTATAGATTAAAATATTATTACAATAACTATCGTTGTTCTTTAAATAATAATCTAATTTCCTTGGTATTACCAAAGTTAAAGCTTTATTTTAATTAGTTTGAGAAGTTGAAAGTTTTACGGTTCCCGGTAGGATTTGAACCTAGAGCTCCTGTTCGCTAGGTCAGTGTGTTTTCCAGTTACATTACAATGACTGTATAAAATAATCTGTATTTTAATCGCCATTTAAGTCGCAAAATTTTAAATGCCTACTTTAAATACCTTGATGATATTTTGGCAGAGTGTCTATTTAGTATTAATCTTAATATTATTATTATTAGTTTGTGAAATTAAAAATTTGAAAATTATTTAAAGTATCCATTTAAAATTGTTTGTGAAATTAAAAATTTCACTTTTCCAGTAGAATTTGACCCTAGCGTTAGTTATTCCATGTGGTTTAAAAACTTTACGTTTACGGGAGTTCAATGGAAAAGCATCATAGCTCTGGCGATCTAGAAGGTCATCATAAATCATCAAATTTTGACATTTTGCCAAAGCCATATATTTGTTCGAAAGTTTTTCTTTCAATAAGTAGTGTCAAAAAGTATCAATCACGTGATAATGTTATCCAAAAATTACTGTTACTATAGTGCGATTTTCGTTTCTAATAAGGAAAATTTCAGATACTGCTCAATTATACCGAATAGTGATGTTATCCCAAAAACACTTTGTGCTGCGTAACCATCCGTAATGTTTCTCGTTCGATGTAATTAATGACCAGTAACAACCTACGAGTGAAAATACGCTGCACCGTGTAATGACATTGCATCTTCCTACAAAATTGAAACAATACCAAGTAATTTAGCAGATGTAAATAATATTTTTCCGGATCCTACAAACACTATATAGTTGTCTAATTCAAATTTGTTCTGAATTCCTCTTGGCTTTTAAAGCTGATCCCAAAAAGAAGTTATTATTATTTTCATGCCATCTGGAGCAGGTACATCCAATCTTAGTAATTAAATATTCTTGCAATGTGAAAGCGAAAACTATTACAAAGTATTACGATCTATAAAACTTCCATAATGCTTCCATCTAGTTGAGTGTTAATTAAATTATACATTTTTTCATGTATATTTAGTGGCACCTGTCGTAAAATAGAACAACTATATCGCATGAAAATTTTCCTACAGAACAAATTCGACTTCAATTAAAAAAGAAAACAAGCACTTAACATGTAAATAATTGAAACATGCTTACTTGAACTTTATGGAGGGACCATTGAATGGGAAAAATTTTTACTCGGGATCCATACTGAAAAATCATGCTATGTGAAAATCTAAAAACCTACTCTTTACCATCAGATACACTGATCACAAGTGATTTTTATCTTTAAAAAACTTATATTATTTGAAATTGTTAAAAATTAAAAACAAGAAGGTGCTGCTTTCCACAAAATACGTATTTTTATTATTAATATAATTATTTAAATATTTAGAGGTGAAATTTCAAATGAAGGTAATAGCGGCTAGCAACCAGAACTATTCTATGACATATAATCCAGTACATTCATTCATTCCAATACATTAATTATGGTGAATATTATTTATTTTTGTTGTTAAAGATGAAAGAAATTCAAAAAATTATGCTTTATTGCTCATCCACAAAAGTATCAAATTACCTAGCACAATACAATCTTTCACAGAAGCAAAATTTAAATTAATAAATGCGCTAGAAATATATTTACAATTACATTTGTACATCGGAAAAATCTGAGAACATAAACGTTCCATACTATATTATAAAACGAATACATGAATTAGACTACAAAAATTTGCAAATGGTCAAGTAGTGTAGGGTTCAGACGACTACCTGCTACTCTTCTAAACCAAAATATCACCAACGGAGAAGGGATCAAAAGATCAAGTCAAAATGTTAGACATTACTCCTATATCCAATAGTTTTAGCCAAGTACGAAGCTTTCAATCAATTAAAATGTTAACTTTGTTTTGTTATGAAATGACACATAATAATTTTAATAGAAAACATTGTTAATAAATCTCTAATTTAGTTTAGATTTTAATGAAAAGATTTGTCTGTTTATAAGGTACTTATTTAATAGTTATCTAAATTTCTCTTCATTGAAAATGTGGCAAAATATTACACGAGTTACATCACTAGTCTCAATCTGTATTTTCGCTATAACAAAGAACAAGTCAATAACTACCACTTTTTGACTATGAGAGTAAAAACTTCATTAGCTAATGTAAATGGTATTTACCTCCCTGACGTACTGATGGTTCAAATAATTTAACTTTCTCTTTAATCCAGTACTGATGTCTTGCTCTGCAAAATCCATTCTACACACATAGATTTTATTATTAATAATTTCATTATGGTTTCGTATTGATTTAGTCCTGAATATCTCTTCCGGGTGTTGATCCGTATACATAACTGGTTCTCAGAAGAACCTGAAGTAGCTCGACGTCTCTTTCATTTTCTTCTGGAGCGAGTCACAACACTTCGCTTCAGACCGGAAACCACATTCTTTAAAATATATACATATATTTCTAATTTGCTGAATATTATTTGAAATCCAATTATTAACATCTTACCTCCTCTATCTTTAAATCCCTTAAAAATTATGATGTTTTGTTACGATAGTGAATATTCCTCTATTACAGACACAACTGGTTAAATATGATCTCAAAATAAACACATTCTACATATTTAAATAACCTTTATTTACAAAATTCTACGTAGACTATGTTAGACTATAATATCACATTTCTGATGTGGATATTACAATCCACAAAACATAGATACCTAAATATTAAGTAAACGTAAGTGTGTCGTCTAAGCTTCCTTAAAAATTAAGAAAACCGCAAGACTCAATTAAAACCTCCATTAACAAAGACCAGAAAATTTAAACTAAACAAGAGACGTTTATCTACAAAAATAACTCCTAACGAAACAAAAAAAAAATTGAGATAATTGCTGCCGCGGATTTAAACATGAAACAAAAGCTAAACTAGCGTTGTATACGAGGCACATTTATCATTATTAATTCTAAACTTATACAGATGTTTTAGAAATACGATATAAGGTTGCAACGACCCTGAATATAGGAGAAACGGAGTCAACAGAATCAAAAGAAATCTTCTTACACCTGGTATTTTTACAAGCACAAATACATTTCATCTTAATGTAATATGTATGGTTGATCCACCGATATAATTTTTATGAAGCTATTTATACCAGCGTCTGTTAATTATGTCGTTTACAAACATCAGCAGAAGCTATTGATCTTCATATAATATCGATACCAGGTCTAGTGTAATTATAGTTACTAGCATCGTATTTCAAATAAACATTGTACATCTCGCAACCGCCAGAAATTATTATATGAAAGGTATAAACTGGATAATAACAGAAAAATTATATCACTACATGTAAAATATTATATGCACTGTGTGCTATTGTTTGTACTGCTCTTTTTAAGTATTGGTAAATGTTTTGTAAAAATAAGAATAAAGTGTATTAAACACTGATTTCTGTATGTTGAAAATGCCTTTTAGGGAAAAAATATCCTCAAACCACAGAAATACCTTGCAAGTATATAATTTTAGTCGAGTAGACAGACTTAAGTCGAAAAAACAATTAAAACAAATCTGTACCATATGCAAAAGGTAATAATGTTTAGTGAATGCATGGAAATTATAAATGAAAATACGTAAAGCAGATTATTTAGAAGCGTGATGGCAACTTTTCGTAGCTTGCTGTGAATACAATAGATGAACATGTCTTTCATTTCCTCGTTATTATGCAGAAAACTTATTAATTTAACAATAATGGAAGACGAGAGAAATGACATGAAAAAGTATTGCGAAAGTTATAAAAATAATCTTTTTATGTATATCAACGTACACTAAGATTAAAAAATATTATCTTGTAAACAACAATAAATTAAAATAGTTTGACACTTCGTTAAGATATACTACATCTCTAGATAAAATTAAGAATCCACCAAAAAAATGTAAGTAACTTTTCAAAGTTGTATTTCAATAAAATTAAGTTTTAAAATGTAAATTCAGTAAGCAAACAAACAAAATTTTCACGGTAACATGAGTCGCTGTGCTGTGGAAAGACTGCAACAATCTACCTATGGGATAACATTTATCGGTAATTACGGTAGTTGCGGTTTCATTCCGAAACTTCTCGTCTATTAATAATGACTTGATACGATGTATATATACACACTAATTATTTGTGATTTTCTTTACTCCATGAAAAACAATGGGATGGCAAGTAGCTAGCTACTGGAAACCACATTTCCACAAAACGATTAAAGGTGATTAATCTCTTTCCTAAACAGCATATCATTCGTGTGATATTCTTACAAAATAAGTTTCTGTCAAAATCATCAGAACTGCCGCTCAGTTCTATTCACGGATGAGTCTTGTTTCTATGTTTATACCAACGGAGCATCAGAATGGCTAAATTTAGCAATAGCATATAGAGGCGAGCTTTTTCTGTATTACTCATGGCCAGTTGCTGATAACAGTTTCATTCGACGCTATAGCGGGGTAATATTCATAGCATGCGCTATACAAATGCTATGTTTCGTTTGTTACGCCACATCAAATGATACCAGTAACAATGATAACAGTGGACGTATCATATTTCCTTTGCTTAATATTTTATTTAGACATGGGCATTGTAAACGTATCCTAACATTATAGTTTATAAGTATTTCAACAGACTAATATCTCATTCTTTCGTTTCCACTTGCACACTTCCATACTTCAACTTAACAAATTACATTATTTTAATAATCGTAGTAATAATAATAATAATGATAATAATAATATAATAATAATCCATGCATTCATATCCCCCAACAGCTTTTCTTCGCCAATTACAGGGGGCATCGGCCTGCCATGAGTTATTATTAAGCCTGCGCCTGCGGAGCGTCTTAAGATTTTTGTTTCTAGCATTCGCTTTGGAGTGAGGAAAACCAGAGAGAAAACCTCAACCCAAAGAAGCAGCCCCGGCACTTGAACCCGGGCATCTGGACTGATAGCCAAGCGCGCAAGGCACAGGGCCACCATGCAAAGAGAATACCATATAAAGATAAAAAATTGGCATTAACACCCGCAATGAAAAGGGCAGTACTATACAAATATGTAGCAAACAAAAAAAAAGACGGCTATAGTCCATAAGAACGATACTTACTAATACTAAAATGGAATGGTCTACACAGAGCAGGGAATGTGGTAGTGCTTTAAATTAACAAAAACAAAAATCAAAACTGATGAAATTAATAATAATAAAATTTAATCTCACACTACGTTTTTGACATACAGCCTTCAAAACGACGTATCTATAATCCTCCACAGACATGGATGCGCTTATATCTGTGAACTTGAATTGTGGTTACTGTTTTCAGGTTTCCTAAAGGGGCTCCATAAAATGGAAGTGAAACTGGTTTACTTTACATTCAATTTCAACCCTTCAGCAAAGTGCATCGTTCGATGCATTTCTACATTAAATAGTTTTTAAAAGGAAAAAGGTGTACCACCGAAGTGAAGCGGAACTTCAGAAAATTTAAGCGGCATTAAGGCATGCAAATGTGGAATGCCCAAATAAGCCAGATCTATATATTATACGAATCTTCGGGACAAAAAATTCAAAATGCCTCTCAATCACTAATAAATACAGCTGAGTTAGTTGAAAAGCATGTTTGTACAAGAACAGCAACGAATATTTCAACAAGATGCAAAATCTTATAAGGAGGATACTTAGAAAAGTGTAACTCTGCGTAATTATTAGTAAATCTACTCAAGCCGTATTTTAATTGCAACTAAACAATTCTCTGGATTAAACTACAGACTTTTCGTTAAACAAGACTTCCAGTGCGTATCTCATCGCTTTATTGTTATAGGTATTGTTGTCAACCTCTATCTGTGTGTTTTGTGTATTTCGATTAAGTATTGTCCTTTTTGCTTCCATCAAGTTGACATATTCACATTTCCATCCGTTGAAAACAATATGGCAAATAATTTAATTTATGTAAGTGAATGAATAGTTAGAATTTATTATTTATGTATCATTGAAATAACATTATTTTTATTAGTTGCAATTATGAACTACTTTTGCAATTTCCAAATTTCCCGCCTAAAAGTACCCATAGGCCATTTGCATCTTAAAATCTAATATTGGGTCTCCTGGTATGTTATCATCTCTTTCTATTGACGTAGAGTTTATGGATGTACATTTCTTTCCAACCTGGACAGAGTTCCACGATTTTGTACCAGCGACTTTTTTTGACAATAGCATTTATTAGAGTACTATTAAAATCAGAAGAAACTTGCGTAGAAACCAGTTTGGGCACTAAAAAGGAGATAGTATTATGAAATAGAGTGAAACAGATATACATTTCTGGTGTAAAGCGCTACCTACAAATATAAACTGTCGATTAGCTGTTTGCATGTTAGTAGAAGTTCTTATTTTATTTCTGTAAAAACTGTTAGCAAAGAGGCCTAGGAAGGAAAACAATCTACATTTTCTACTTACAAAATATTTAGTTAATATAAAACAAAATAATGTTTGGAAGTTATGCCCTTTTCCACTTTTCTTAAGTTTTTATCTTATGACAAGTTAAATGTACAATTGCTTTCAAGATGATACACATAACATCATTGTACATTACAATTATACAATAGATATGAACCTAAATTATAAAATAAAAAACGTGTGCAAAGTATCATTTTTGGTCAGGTTCTGTACATATATATTTCACATTGAACATATGTCTGTATCCAATATATTCGGAACATTCTTTACGTTCTCATGTCACGTGGTTCGCGCAGATTAGTTTCCTCCGATTTCAATCGTACTCTACCCATAATTCCCATGACGTTTACGTTTTCTATTAATTTAATTCTAGAAGAAAAAGGAATGTCACATTCGTAAATTATATTTTAATAAAAGCCGTTTTCTATAATTTGGAAAATATAGAAATAAGTTGTAGTATTTATATTAAATACTATCATGAACATAGAAAACGGAAATATTGATTATGTTCCATTTATCATTTCTTCACATAGTTTAAAACATTCTAATGTAATTTTCAGCAATCGCATTCGAATTTCCCATAATAGCAGTACCGAATTTTAAGGTACGAATGGACTATACAATTAAAAGGCGAATATCGACCAGATTCGCCAACAAAACATAGAAGGTTCTGCTCAAAGTGTCGCTTTTTGATATTTTGTTTTTTTTTCTTAGTTTGTTTTCATGTTACATTAAATTTTATTGGAGGTTTATTAGTCTTATCTAGAAATTTATTTTTAAATAGTAATCATAATTATGGATTTTCTAACAGAAAATGAAAATATCTAATAGGAAATATATTACCGAGTGTAAAATGGAATTAAAATATTTCGAACACAAAAAGTATAACACCTTGTCTTTTATCACTGGAGAATTCTTAGTTGACCCTATATAAATACAGAAATTCAAATTACCTATTAAAATACAAAGGAAAAAACTTGCAATAAGCAAATTTATTTTATTGTGTTAGAGTTCTTAAACATTATTTCAGTTGCCTCTCATTAGGTTAGCTACCACAAATTAAGTGCTTTTCAGTAAGTACTTTACATTAGATTGCCGCTAAAACAAGATAACGATTTTTTCTATTTTTAAATTAAGTATATATTCTATGACTACATTTATGACCAAATTGTTAGTAATCTATTACGCCACTAGTAGTTCTACTTAGGGCAAGATTTGATATAGTATTACTGTCTTGATGCCACACAGCAGATGGACAATGTGTCCCAAGGAACAATTTGGTATTGATAGTGCGTGTGTAAATGATTCGTCTCATTTTTGCGGCAACCTCACGCCTTATTCATTTGATTAATGATTTTTAAACAGCTATTTAAAACAATGACCATTCAAAAACAGCAATTCGAGTTTAAGTTGGAATGTGTTAAAACTAGTGATGGGCGAATCGAATGAAAATATCATTCGGTAAGGACAAACGAATACTCGCTCGCTAACCGAATGCAAAAATCATTTTCGTAACCGAGTCGTTTTACCGAATGATCATTCATTTCCATAAAATTATTCGTTAAGAAGTTAGAATTCGAAATCAAAATGAACTAAAACCTTTTTGAGTTATCGAACTAACAGAATGTGTATTATGTACAATAGCGAACTTACACAGGGTTATAATTTTTGCTGAACCGTACGTTTAAAATAAACGATCGTTTTTTACGCTGATGTGTCTGTTTAAAGATAGATTTTTTTCTTATCAAGTCTGCGACTTATACAGCTTTTTATGTTATACTAATATCAATAAAATTTAAAATTCTATAGAGGATATTATTAACCAAAACGTAATCGTGTGTGTGTGTGTGTGTGTGTGTATATATATATGCCGTTTGGACGTACGTATACATTTATATACGGGCAATTATGGGTATGTAATGATAATAAAGCACGTATAACGGGGATAAATCCAAGTAACCTTTGATAAATATAGTTGCATAAATGTTTGCCCATCGCACTGTTCACTACAAGAGAACAAATAAACGTTGCGGCAAGTTGCCAAAGGCTTTGCTTCTTGTAGTTTACAAATTTATTTACAATCAATTATGCATAATGACAACAAAGAAAATATATGGGACACGCTGAATGCTAAGCGATCCTTTACTGTTTATTTATTAGATATATTGGTGCCTACCTGGTAATTCTTTAGTTCGTTCTTATATGTAAGTTTTAAATTTTGTTCACTGCTCGTGCAGGACCGAGTTATTTAGAATACTTCTTCAAAACAGTCAGGTGTACTGTTTTAAAAATTAACAAAGAATTTGGTGAATAAATAAGTATATATTTAAAAAATTGATTAACTAATTTAGGGTTATTTTGAAAAATCTGACGGCGAAAACACAAATGCTTATATTGCTCGAAAATATGCAAATGACATATTTGATAGCTCTACATCTGAAACTGTTTTTATAGTATCTGTTGCATAGCAGCCCCCGTCGTCGAAATTACCAGAGGTTAGCACTAGTTTTGGAAAGCCAATAACTGAAAAACTCAGAAAGGTCATAGACATAGCGTTATTTCAAGTGATAGTACTAGACTTTCAACCATTACAATTACAGAAGCTTTAAAAGTTTTAGTAACAAATTACAACCAAAGTACACTTTATCAAATAAAAGATTTTTTTCCAAAGCAGGTCAAATCAGTAACAGACGAAGAAATGGCCTATTGGCCAAGAATATAGATATGCTAATTTTTTTCGATAATAATATAGTACCTATTATGCGCGAACTGATTCTGTTACAGTGTTCCTAACAATTTTTATTTGATAAAAGTCAACATATTTAGTATAAGTTATTCATGTGCTCTTTTTGTTTTATGCATGCGTTTCGTTACATTTCATTATTTTTGTTATTATTAATTACTCTTGTATTGTGGCACATTTTATAGTTACTTACATGAAATTAACCTACCTTAAATAGTGTGTAATAATCACGAAGATAAGAAGTATTGTTTCAAATAAGGAAGTTGTATGGACTTTCAATATAATTAGACGTTTCTGGAAAATAAAATGTAAATGATTCTACAAGTAGCATTTCTTTCTTAAAGATGTTGTCGTATTAATCTAGCTGCAATACATCGTGTAATTTACTTTTACTTAAAAATTCATATAGTATAGTTGTTATTAGGTAAAAGGCGGTTACTATATTTAACATTAAGGTAAATAATTGTTTTGCCCTTTGTTTATTTTATACTTATTCTTTTAAATACATTATTGATGTTATTATTCCTTATTCTTGTTCTGTGTATATTTTATACATTTAATTAAAACTAATCATATTTAACCGAAATTATGAAAAAATAAATATATTGAATATGTTCTGCTTACAAGACGTACAAGGTAATCTCAGTTGTGTTCTATAATTTCTTTAACTGTGAAAAACACCGCTTCATAAAAAGAATAGAGAATCAGTCGGCAAAAACTTATCGCTTCGGTATATAAACACGCTCAGCGTTGTATACAGTATATAACAAGTACATGTGTCTCCGTTATTCGCTAGAGGATTATAAAATCTTTAGAGTTGCTTTATATTCGAATTCTGCCTCCTTAACGAATAGTTTTATGTTAAGGAATGATCATTCTGTAAAACTATTCGGTTTCGAAAACGATTTTTGCATTCGGTTATCGACCGAATATTCGTTTGGTCTTACCGAATGATATTCTCATTCGATTTGCCCATCCCTAGTTGAAACATTCTTTGCCACGTGAATTGGTATACTATTCGGTTTGAGATACGACGGTATTCTTTCTCCATTTCTTGTAATGCAATAGAGTCTTTTTATCGCATTCATAAATAGTGTATAAATATCAAAACATAACAATTTTAATACTTTTAGAAGTCACAGCCCACTCAATAGTACTAAAGATCAACAATTATCATCTGGATTCTCCATGTTGGTCAAAAGTGTCTTTTTCTCATCTTTGGCACTCTTCCTCCTTAACTGAGGTGGTTCGAAACAAGGCTGTAACAGAAAAGGCCATACATAAGGGAGAGGTGCATTTAAAATCGTTACGTTAAAACAATGTATTAAAGCATTACCTCTTTTTGTTAATAACGCTAGTCTACACTATTTTCTAACTAATACATCCCTGATAATTTCTTATCCTTTAATTATTAGAACTGTATGAAAGCCCATTTCCACATTCCATTATACTACGTTTTTGAACTAGTATATATGCACATTTTTAGACATACAAGCATATAAGCAGTGTACTCAAGTTAAATTGTGTTCGGTATGTCATTAAGTATTGAAAATTGTTTGAACTTCTCTAAAATTTCCTAAAATCCAATTGTTTGTTCGTAGATAAAATAGTTTTTTCTGTGCGTGTGTGCACTTTACGTCACACAATTCCAAGAAAAGGTCTCAGCAATTAAATAAAAAAAGTGTTATTTAGAATATTTCGATATAGCATCAAAATGAATACTAGGTTCCAAATGTTTGCTGCACGTCGTATGTCACCCGGACACTTTTCTCTCTTCATATTGTCTTTCTCGTTAATGATTCCACCAGTCCCATTAGTAGCTGTATTTAGCAGCATTATTATGTTAGAAACCGGACAGTGGTCAAACTGCAAAAATTGTATGAAGTATGGAATTCCCATGACATGGCGTGAACATATCAATCGTGCAATTATTGATAAAATTACGGTTTCCTTGCAATTAACCAACGTAATTAAATTACTGAAAAAATATCAGCCTCGGAGGGATTTGAGCTCACGACCTCTATGTTGCCGGCGTACTATGCCACAATTACACCACGACACCACTTGTGAGGTCAAATCATTTTTAACCCCTAGATGCCACGATGTCAGTACATCAAAAACGATTTGAATTCGCAAGTGATCTCGTGGTGCAATGGTAGCACACTACTATCCATCTGGTTCAAATCCCTCCGACAAAGATATTTTTTCAGTAATTTAATTATGTTGGTTAATTGCAAGGAAATTGTAATTTTATCATTACTAATACCAACGGTTGTTTAGTATTACTATTAGTTTAATTGTCATGCAATTATTATTTTCGTTTTGTGAAAGTGTACGGTTTCTCAAAGAAAAATAAAAATCATGTAATTTCGTGATGTGTCTTCCATAGGTAACCTATCTTCACGTTGTGTAGAATTGCTTATACTAACATGTTCGTATTTGATTAATAAACCTCAATATGATCGTGCTGAAAAGCAAATTGTGTCAGAAGATGATAATGTCTTCTCGAAATTAGCTAACGATCCAATTTATGTATTAGAATTTTCTGAGCAACCACATCTTATCTTACAAGTTGATCTAAACGTTTGCAATAGTAGAAGCTTGATAAAAATATTCGAACACATAAAAGATGTCATGGAAATCTGAATGTCTTTTATAAAGCCAACGATGCTTTGTGTTTTTATAATAATATAGATGCTCCAAGACTTTAACCATAATCCCAGCGAATGGGGTATAGTCACAGATACTCGAAACTTACTTCAAGGCCGTTTTATTACATGGCAATAAGGAAAGCCGTGCGTTTCTTAAATCCAAGAGGTACGAAAGAGTCAAAAATTATCGACAGATTAGTGACCTGTGTGGAAAAAATACTATGGCCACTCGAATGATAAGAAAATAAGTTAGAGTATTTAAAGTTGGCCGTACAAACGATAAGAACCGAAGCGGGCGATTGGAAAGTTGATGAAATAGGGGAAACGGACAAGACGTATGATAATGTGATAACGCTTATAGTATTGGAAGTTGTGCTCACGCTGGTTTCCAAATACGCGAATTTTTTAAGCCAAATTGTTACTGGTAACGAAATATGGATTGCTCAGGTTATAGAGGAATCAAAAGCTCATGGAATGGAAGAAAAAGTTAGAGAAATTAAATGTTATACGATTTCATCCTTATCTAAACAATTTCCTCGAGTTTCTATGTGTCTTAATATACGTGGAAATTATATTAGAAAGTAGATTAATGTTTTCGCTTTCATGTGAAAATAAAGGTGTTAAAAAACGTTATATATTAACATGCATACCAACAATCCGAAATACACAGTTAGAATGGCTAGAGGAGTACTATATATGTAACATCGTGACTTGATGAACGCTGATCTCCACTCTGTTATAAATTTCTGGATTTCGAATTATATTTCATTCTAAGGAACAGATGGTATCGTGTAACGGAATGCAGAGTCATTAACAACACAGATAACCCAATAAAATATTAAACAAAAACCGTTTTAAGACCAGAATTTTTGTATATAAAGTTTTTTTTAATACGCACTATTTTCTTGAACAAAACTGTTATACAAATGTCTATTGTAGCTATTAATATTTTGTTCATTTTACAAACATATTTTGTATTATGCAGCTATTACTTATTAATTCTTTTATACACAAGGTTGGTCCTAGTGGTTTACGTAAGTGCAATCCAGATCATCCTAATAGTTGATAGTCTTCTCCAACAATTAAGAAGTTGGTTGAGGTCTAATAGTATTTAAGTTTAAACAGTTAAAAGATGACAACTACCAATAAATTGGACACACCTGCCATTTTAATTCACTTTCCTATGTTTTGATTTACCTCATTTAAAATATAAAAACATGCTAAAAACTGACAGATTCTGTGACAAATATTGAATTGCTCACATTGTAAAGCAGGGAATCATTTAACCTTATGAGACAATGATTTCTATGTTTAATAACATTGATTTGTTGATTGATTGATTTTTGTTATTTGTTATATACGGCAATATACTATACCGGGTGTCTCACAACTTCACTAGATCATTCTAATTAACAAACAAGTACTATTTTTATAGTTTATTTTATAATATCTACTTCGTGAGAACTGTAGGTATTATAATGATGATGTGATGTGAATAATTAGTAATCATCCCACTATCGCTGTTATCTCTTGTTTACGAGTAGACAATGGCCAAGATGGCATGACTGCTTTTTTTAATCCTACGTCCGGTGCCAGACTACCATTTTCTTATTTTTGTGTTCCACAGTTTCTTATTCTGAGCCAGCTGCTTGGCTTCAATTCATTCCATACTCCTTTTTCTTAATGTTCTATACATTTGTTTTTTCCAGGAGTTTCAGAATCTACCTATTTTGTTTTTGCCCTGTGCTTAGGCTTCGAAAATCTTTATTATTCGATCTTTATCCATTCTGTGTATATGTCCAAGACATCCCAGTTGTCTCTCCTCTCTGATCTATTGGGTTGAAATTTAGACTACTAGTGATTGTCGCGTTTCTGATTTTGTATCTCTGCTACTCTTTCTACTCTTCTTAAGAATTTCATTTCCATGGCTGCGACTTTGCTTTTGATTCTATTCGCTGTTGTCCACGACTCGCTGCCCTGTTAATGTTGGTCTGGCCACTGTTTAATACACTTCTGTCTTTATTTGTTTTGGTATTTCTTTTTTATCTAAAAATGTATTTCTTAATGCATTATATATTTTTGGAGATTTCCCTATTCTCTCATTTATTTCCTTCTCTATTCTCCCGATGCCTTCAATGATTGTTCCTAAGTAATTGTATCTTAACTTGTTCCAAGGTTGTTCCTTCGATTCTGATATATCTTCAAGTTTTGCTGTAAGGTTATTTTCTGAATATGCTATCAATACCATATCATCTGCAAATATTAGTCCCTCTACATTAATTGAATTCATTTTCCAGTTTGCTACTTTCATATATTTCCTTTTTGTTTGTTTTTTTTAATAGTGTCTTCTATTAGTATAGAGAATAAAAATGGATTTGAAATGAATACGTAGGCTTCCGTGGTCAAAGTTAATAATAAATGAACTACTTCCGGAACTGGACCGTGTCATGATGAGATATATAGAAATGAAATAAGTGTAAGAGGAGAAAGAAATAAAAAGTAAAAGAGATAAAAAGGTTTTCGCCTCTAGCGCGGTTAATACGTCAAGTCACCATAACCTTCTGCCAAAGTGGTTTCATCTCTAGCATGGTCTACACGTCGAGTTACCGTGTCACTTTGGTTTCGCCTGTTTCTCCTGAAGAAGCCTCCTAGGACGGAAGCGAAACGTCGACATCCCACCTTTCTCTTTTGTTCTCTTTCTTCTTTTTCTCTCTTTCTCCCCCCACCCCCCGTATCTCCTTCCTTCTCTTACTCTTTTCACCTCTTTTTCATTCTTCTTTTTATCTCTTTTTCTTTTTATTTCTTTTTCCCTTTACTCTTATTTCATTTCTATGTATCTCAACATGACACGGTCCAATTCCGGCAGTACTTCGTTTATTCACAATTGATTTAATACGCATCCCTGTATTAATCCAATTTGCGCTTCGAATTCAACTGATTCTGCGTTGGAGGTTCTGACTTTAGACTTGTTATTTTTATACAATGCCTTAAGCATATCTATCATTCTTCTCTCTAGCTCTTTCCTTTCCAGGTTCTGCGATACATCTTCTCTCTTTACCCTATCAAAAGCTCTCTTGAGATCTATAAAACACATTATTTTTATTGGCTTAAATGTTTTACCACGATTAAGTATATTTCCTAGTACCAAAGTCTTTACTTCTTTGCGCTACAATGTTTACCTTTTTATTTATTTTATTAATGTGAATTCAGTTTTTTTTTTGTATTTACGGAAACTTGAAATGCATCCAAACGCAGTTTATTACTTCTCGCTGCTTTTGTATGTATTGTAACACCAAATATTTCTAAGATAGAATTAAATTTATATGAATATTTTCTGCAGAATGAGTTCTTATTTAAAGAGTAGTGTTATCAGTTAGAATAAGTTCACAAAATTGTAGTATACTCGCATACGTACGTTACTTACCACTTCTAACACTAGAAAGTAATTACCATTAGATAAATAAGCTACAGGACTTACTGTTTCACAGACGTTCATATTGCAACAATTTTCTATCGTAATCTCGCATTCTTGTGTAGTAGAGTGCGGTCTGTACGTGAGTGGCGTAACATTCTTATTAACAATGATTCTCTTATTAACCCTCGGCCTGCTCTTGCCTTTCTTCATTTTACAAACATATACCAATAATAAAGTTGACAAACTTAACGATACCAACATACTTATGGAAAGTATTAGTACAGTGGGATCCCTTAAGTGCTCCATTATACTATGTTTTCCGATTTTTATTTCCTGCGGCCTTATGGAGCTTAATATACTACTTTCAGTTAACTCTAGATTGTCCCTTCCGCTGCAACTAAAAAAGGTTCGTGTTTATTATTCGCCATTATTAAGATTCACGAGTACTATTCACTACAAAAACTTACCTGCATTTAAAATTGTTTGATTCCGCACTTTGATTCTTACAAAATTTGTTGCAGAAGCTTTCCACGTCTATTTGGCACCTACTTCCAAAATATCCAATTTTGCACTTGCACTTTACGCCCCATATTTCCTTGCTATTATGTACACATGTGCCATTATTTAAACAGAAATTATCACAGACGTTAGTTTCACACCTGCTTCCTGTATAACCAGTATGGCAGGCGCATTTTGGGTACCCACGGACAGTAAATCCACAATCTCCGTGGAGGCAATAGTTATAGCAAAGAGGAATTTCACACGAGGGCCCAACATATCCTCTTGGACAAACGCAACCGCTCTCAGTTTGTTTTCCATTATTTAAGCAAGAAGGTTTAGGTTGCTCAGTTATTGGCTCAGTAGGATATTGCTGATAAAATTCGGTAGTAGATTGATTGTATTCGTTCATTAAGTGAATAATATTATCGCAATCAGGCGTACCAGCAAAACCTAAATGTTTAGCAATTATCCCTTGGGGTTTTTCTTCAAAGTATTTTAATATTAAAATTTCATCTTCTTTGCTAACGTAACTCTTTTTTCGCTTCCACAGAGCCTTGTTATTTACATCCGTCCAATATATAAATTCAGAGTCAACAGCTAGGCCAAACGGATGCTGATGTGTATTGTAGATCACAATTTCTCTTTCCTTTCCTTCTAAAGTAGCAGTTTCTATTCGAAAGTAGATACCCGGTCCAGAGTCTGACCAGTAAAGCTTCTTAGCAACATAATCTATTGCTATGCCAACAGGCGTGTGTAAGTTCGAATCTATCAAAACTTCATGTTCCTTCGTATTCAAATTGATCCTGTCTACACTAGGCCTGTCACTAAACGAATTGGTAAAATAAAGATATCTGGAAATGAAGAATTTGTTTAATATCAAATAAAAACGCAGCGTGATGTAGTTCTACCTTCTGCAACTATCGATTGCCAAATCTTGCGGTTCTGTTTCTTCAAATTTCATAAACACTTGTGTTTTTTCTGGATCTTCTAACGATACCGAATGGATGGATTTATATTTAGGATCTGTCCAATATAAAATATCTGTTAATGGATCTACAGCTAAACCCTGAAATCAGTCTAAGTTACCTAAGGCTTAATTATGAACTGCTTTTCTACTTTGGTTTCATACACAAAAATATAAAATGTTATCGAAAAGAAAAAACTCTACACTGATAATATACTAATGACTATTAATAAGATAAGAAGCGGTTTTATGAAAGACATGTGCACATAGAAATAAATTCATATCACTTGTTCCTTTTGATTTTGCGTAGAACAAACAGGCAAAGAAACTTTCACTTAATAGAAGAAGTCGGAGAAAATAGCATCAATGTTACTTTAGTAAATACTGCTTAACATTGAGGCCAATACAATAAATTCTAACAGAGTTATATAAAATCGAATGTCTTACTATTTTATATAAGATGCAAACAATTTGTTCGAATTTCATATTTGAAAATAAATTTCTAAGCTTTACAGTAAATCGAAAATATCACTGAATTGTACCATTGCACCTAAGAATATCATATTTGTATGCAGTAAGCGTATGTTTTCTTGCCGAGTGGGTTCTTTTATTTATTTATTTTCGTTTAAATTAATCTATATTAAATTAAATAATTAATGTACCCAAATGAAAGGTTTTCTAAATATTATTATAATAATATTGACAAAAAAATTATATATATCGTTTTTTAACAGAACTCTAAAACATTTACCTATAATAATCCCTGTCTAGCTAAATTTTCAAAATATAGAAACGAAATATGTAATTAAAATAAGAGAACAGTGATAATAATTACAATTTTAAGTCTTTAATGTTGAAATAGTACTCACACACACGTATTGTATTGTAGTTTTAGATTTCCTGGGCTTCGACTCCACCAGTGTATCCAGAACTCCAAATTATTATCAGTATAGCAGCTGAGACATTTTATTGCTTCAAACAGCTTTAAAGATTTGACTTTACTTATTACGAGAAATAACTAGTTTCTCTGGAGATACAACTTCTACATGAGTCACTTTGACATTGTCGTTATTTAATCACCGGTTGTTTCCGGGGGCACTGTCACTATATTAAACTTGTTTACCTCTATGATAGACTACACAGTAAACACTCTTGATAGAATGAAGTTATTTACAAATAAGGGCTGCCAGACATGCCATCCATTCAACGTACGAGAATTTTGAAAAAAAGTGTGTGTTATTCCAATACGATACTCGCTTTTATAATTTGATAGAAATGCGTAAGTACAGTACGTTACGCATCTTTAGGAATAAATTGAAAGAAATTCTATTTAATCATAACTGTAGAAAAACGATATGTATAGATTACGATGGTGAAGTCTCCACTGTATACGTCGTTTAAGGGACTTTTTAAAATTTTACAATTATACATTAAATGTCATTAATGACTAAAAGTAGATAACCGTGATATCCAAATGCATAGAAAAAAAACTGTAAGGGAGCCCTAGCGGTACTTTGCCTCCAACAACAATAAAATAAAATAAGAGCGCGAACTAAGCACTATCGAGAAGAATCAAATAAAAAGATAAGCTAGAAAATTTATTAAAAAGTAGTTGTTTTTTAAATTGAAATAATACATATCATTATAGTACATATGCGTCTCTTAACTCAAAAACGATCAAAATTTTGAAAATCCTACATGGAACAAGTTAAATTTTACGTCAAAATGGGCTGCTTCCAATTACATTATCGGTTTATGCTTGTAGAAATAAGCAATCCATTTAATAAGAAAAAAATTATAAATAAAGGTATACATTATATAATTGGAACGTCAATATACAACAATACAATTATTTTTCTATATTTTGCGTTCATAATGAACTCATTATAAAATCTAAATGACGTAATTTGCGTATTGATATGCGATGTTGATACAAAACTGGCAAAATAGATTACTGCATACTCATTTTTGTAACTTGAAATCTTAAAATCAAAGTTGAAGCCTTTGAAATGGACCAATCGCAACCTACTCTATTCATAAGTTTTAAATTACTATTGCCTACTGCGACCCTACGAGTAACTATATATACCTAAATAATTTATACAGTTATCTTAAAAACCTTCACCATAAAAGACCCTTATAATATTTGCGCAGTATGCTGTAAATAACTAAAATTATTTTATTAGTAGTTATTCCACGAAAGTGCGAAGAGGTTCAACGATAACAGCAACACAGCAACAATCTGATTTTGCCTTCAGAAAATTTTATTAAAATTGGGAAGACGTTTTATAGAGACAATACATTGTTATCACATTTTACGCACTCTTTAGAGTTATAGGACGAGGCTACACGATTTGTCAACTGGTTGGACAATCAAAGTGCATTAACATGTGTCAAGTATCAGTAATGTTGAGTTTCGTATGTTTCCCACTGTGAAATACCTATCCATAAATACACGCAAAATTGAAATAGGAAACGCAGACGAATGACAATATACATATGTAATACCGCGGTATGTAAGTGAAAGGAAATATTAACTCATTTAATCGACAACTTTTGATCATATGTATATATTAAAAAATACGATACAATGTGACTTAAATAAATCTTCCCATGATATCCAATCCTAATTTTATAGCTGCGACGTATGTAATCGTATTGTTATCTCTTTAAATTTTCTAATATTAGGTGAGTAGTTGCATTGCAGACTTGCTAAATGCAAAAAATGCCGATAAGGGAAATGACAAGTGATACGTTAGTGCAATAATAATCAATAGGCTATGTGTTCTAGTTGATCAATTGCGTTTTATTATCTTACCTGTATATCGTCTGGAAGATCTTGTACAATCGTATTATAACTGGTCTCTTCGGTCAAAGATATGGAGTATATCGTGTCGTTCTCTTGATTCATGTCGCTAGCTATGAATTGATGCCTAACGTTATCGAAGGTGAGCGCCTTTAAACGTGTAAATGATAATGTGGCACCTACCAGAGTGCCGTTTGCAGTCAGTAGTTTGATTTGATCATTAATTGTTACGGCCAGGTCTGCAATAAAGAGATAATTTTATAATTACATTTCAAGCAAAATGTACTAATAAACATTTTCTCAATTGCATATCCTTAGAATATAGTGTTATATACCATTATTTATCACTGTTTATTATTTATATACTTTGTTAAAACGTACTAATAACCGTAACTCATAATGTGAATGTATACCATTATTTATCACTGTTTATTATTTACTTTGTTTCTATCCCTATTCGTTACTGTATATGCAATAAGTTATCTATGTTAAAAGCACTTCTTCTGTTTGTTTTTCTAAATAGTAGGTATTCATCACATCGAATAGATACTAAGAAAACTCTTATTGCTTTCTGTTTACGAATTCAAAGTTTAACATGGATGATACAAATCAATTTATATATAAACCTATACATTATCCGATGAAGAGCCAGTCTCTATACAGAGTTGTTAGACCTAAGACACCTTTCGCTGCAACTTGTTAAAATACATAAGTATTTTATATTAAACATAGTTTTAATAAACGTTAGTAGAACTACGTGTATCTTTTGAAGACCCACTACAATAGTTGCTAATACATGTACGTGCATAGAGTCATTGGAAGTGAATGAATGTCTTCGTATGGAAATTTGATCTCTGGGTTGAATAACAAAGTCAATAAAACATTTAAGAAACATTAATAATAAGATTATGTAAAAGTTGTATATGTGGTTTGAGTGCTTAACTGCTTCATCACGCTTCCAATAGCTAACTAATAAGTAACGTACACATTTCTTGTTAAATTTGTGCCTTAAATATCTCTAAGTATCATTTCAAGGAACACTTGTAAATGAAAGAAATACACTAACCAAAAGTAGTCACCTTCAAAGATAATAATACAGTCATATGCGAACAAACTCACTTAGGTAATTCTCAGTACAGCGATTTTGCTTATTATAAAAGATATAGTTTTGGCAGTTCATTAACGGTTTCTCAATTTATAAAATTCCATACATTTCAGAAACTATACTGAAAAACTTTTTTTGTAATTGTTCGTTTAACTGTCTATGTCACTTTTAATAGTGCTTTCTTGTGATACTTCTTTGTACAGTACTTTCTTTCACCAAAAGATTGTTGTGTATGGTATAAAACTGATTCTACGTTAGCTCTGGAAAGTAAACAAATAATTTAATGTCAAATAAAAATTATTCAACGAATACAGGTACAAAAGTACATGACTAACTATAAAATGACTTCTTTAAAGCACTTCGTAGGAAATAGGAATTTACTTCGCCGGGATATCTAGTGTAATTTAAAGTGTTGTTTATAGTGTTAGTACTAAAGGTGTTCAAGCCTCAAACGTGGTTGCGGTATTCTGTATGATATATAATGTAAAATATAAAGTCGAACGTTTCGAAATCATGCGTTGCCTTTTTTCTCATTAATGATTGTATCAAATGTTTTGGAAGATGGATCAATTCCTTTTTTCTTATGGGGGTATTTAAAATAAACTGGGGGAAAGTTAAAATTAATGCAAATATATACATATGTATATAAATTGTAGCGATGTTTTCTCGGGTAAAGAATGTCTTGTTGCTTTCTCGGGTTTCATCTCGCATGCATCTTGAAGTTGGGGTTTTTTTCATTGCCACAGAAGCCAACTGTTCCAATTCACTGATAAATTTTTGGGTAGTGAGTTTTCATTTCTTTCTCAGTTGCCTATTCTTTAGCCATTCGATTTCCTTTTCATGTAATATGGGGAATACAATAAATTCAAAGAAATTCTTTTGTTTGGGTAAATAAGGACAATTGCTAGCTACGGTTCCTAATTTTTAATTCAGGCAAATTCTGAAACGCCGACTTTATGTTATATGGAAAAAACAAAATAACTTTGCATAACATAGGCGTTTAAATCTGGTAATTATTGCAGTTACATTGTTTGGTAATTACTTGATCTATTTCAAGTTTTCATAATTTACTCTGAAGCTTTATGGTACCTACTATTTGCTTGAAGAACATATCGGAGAACGGGGTTAGATCTGCGTTATGGGGTAATAAATTTGGATCCGAGATTTTGGACCAGGAATTCGAATTTGAAATTTCGAATAGCGGCTTCGGATCAAGCAGCAACGAATGCAGGTTCGAGTTGTCAAATAACGAATTCAGATTCGGAGTTTCGGCTAACGGATCTGGATAACGCCAAAATCGAGATCCTGGGTAACCGATCTAAATTTAGATGCATGTCCTTTGTATTTCTTCTCTACCGCTGACGATATATATTGTTTAATGTGGATCATTTGTAAAACACTTCCGGTTTCAATTTTATTTCTTTATTTAAAATTTTTGGATTTTCAAAATTAAATTGATGAGCTGCATTTGATATCTTTTTTGTAGATGATGTTTGAGCATTTGGGTCTTTTTAATCTATCTATTTCTCTTTACTGTTGTTTCTGCACTGGACTTTAATTTGATATATAAATCACCAAGTCTATTTTCTTGTTGTAGGATAATTTGGTATTACATGGAAGCACCATTTTACTATTTCTTTTTGATAGATGATTTATATAAAACATTATTACATATTACATTTAGTGATGTTTTTATAAATTGTACAACAATTATTGTGTTTATTATTTGTGAATGAGTTATTTTTTATAAATGTTGTATGTCAAAATTAATTTAACTACACCTTGAGACCGCATTTGCACAGATTTTAAGCGACGAACATGTATACGATAACTAGTAATTTGTAACATAATATACATTATAATATATAGATTAACATATATTTCATTGAAGGACGTGTAAAATCGAAACGTTTGGAAAGTAATTATACGAATTGTCTTTTAATTTTATAAAAGGTGTGCCATTAATTTCATGGATTAGGTGTTTAAAATTTCTTCCTAATACACTTTCACATTCTTGTTGTTCCTAATCTCAGTTTAAAAAAAAATGTATACTGTCTTGGAGAAGTGAAACGAAAGAGAAGGCACTTACATAATAAAAATGTGTAATATTTTCTTAAATCAATAAAGACTATTTAAATATTATTTGTGGCTTATTGAGCTAAGTACTTTCAACAGCAAGGAAAGATAGATGTACCAATCACATTACATATACTTTTCCCTGAATTCTAAAGATCCACATTTCTGCATAGTTATATACACAATTTGCCAATAAAGTTCTACAGAACATATTAAACATAGGAAGTCACTATTGATCGTCGACAAATATATACGTTTATACTACCATTGACGGCAAGCGTCGCGTAGCAAGGAAAAATTAAAGAGTATACACACGTAAACATGCGTATCTGCTGCTGATACAGAGCAAAAGTTTATTAAGTGAAGAGGGCCCCCTTCAAATTTATAAGAATCGATTTCACACCAAGCAGTCGTGTGCTACGTGCAGAAGATCACGTAGGCACTGAAATTAGAATCCTTATGTAGGGATAAAGCACAGCTGGCTTGCATTTTAAAATACATTTCTGTCTTGATAACTTTGCATATTGCTCTGCCTTATTATTTGATTATGTGGTTATTAATCTAAACGACTCCTTGATTGCATGTCGTCGTAATAATTGATGTCTCAGGCAAAAATATCTACCGATGTAGAGAGGGTATAGCCTGCATATATGGGCATAGTGTGAAAAATAAATAACCACATGTACCATATCTATATCTCTTTACCACGATATATTTAATATAAACACATACATAAATGTGTATATAGATAGACGCAGAAAAAATGTTATTTTGAAGATCATTGGTGGGTTTTCAGTATAACGTTTTAATAAAACAAAAATGACCACTGAAGTCTGCATAGATAAAATATTTTTGTATACAACATTTGCAAGAAATATGTTTAAATACGTTAGTAAATATCCACGACAATTTACATAATATTTATATGTGAAGCGCACATGACTCAATAATGTATTCGAATGCCTTCATATATTTATAAAAAAAAGTGCACGTATTGCAGTTTTTCAGAAATGTGTGCACATATTGAAGTTACATTGTAAACCTAATTGAAAATCGTTTACAGCAATAATTGCATATTATGTTTGAAAAAAATTAGCTATAAACATGACATCTCAAGCTTTAGTTACTTTATTAATTCAAATTTAAATCGATGCTAAAATACTTGTCTACCATCTAATTTAAAAACCACAACAGTCTATTGCTAATATAAAAAGTATCCATAAACATTATAAGACTGGAAACATAATATAATTCAAAGAAAAAGAACAAAAATGGATCGTGGTTGTTCTACCCTACAATTTCATTTAGAAACCGGCCTTAATAATTTTTCGGTAATTGTGAATCTTTCCATTGATTAATATTATCATGTATGTATTTATAGGAGGTACATTTAGGTGCATTTTCTATGTTATTAAATATACTTAAATATTAATAATTGTGAAAAGTATATAACTGGTGGTTGTCTGAACGAAAAGGATACAGCTAGAAAAGAAAGCATTCATATAGTGACCAATTTTAACATGACGATCAAGTTTGTTTAGTTAGATATCATATAGTACAAGTTAGTAAATATAATAGGTTACAAGATAATATATGTTTTATGAAAATAAATATAATTTGTTCTAAAATAATACACCTTTGTTTTGGAAAAAGTGTGTATACAGCTGTAGGCATAATAGATACTTATACATTTTTAACAATGTTTAATATTTTATGAGGTAACCATACGCCACAATAATTGCTTGTAACCGTCTTAGCATCGAATCAACTAGATTACTGCACACATTCGGCCTTAGTTTTTGCCATTCTTTAAATAGAAGCTTTTTTAAACAGTTTTTATTCGAAATTGTATGCTGTCTGTCCCGTACCTTCAACTCCTGCCACAGGTGTTCTACCGGGTTTACATCTGGAGATCGTGAAGGTGTTTCCAGTTGATGGAGTGTGTTATATAACAGACATAGGACTTATGTTTCGGGTCATTGTGTTGTTTGGCTGTGCTTTAGTTTAATTTTTCTTTCAAAATGCTTAAATATACATAGATGTTTGAACATGATTTGATCAATAACACCAAACCATAACACTACCACGTCCGTGTTTAACAGACGGCACTAAGCAGGCCTCACTAGGTCTTTGCCCCAGATCGTCGATGAACAAAAACTTTCCGTTGCGTACCAAATAATTAAAATTTGGATTAGTCGATCCATAAGACTGCGTTCCAATCACCCAGTGACCAGTTTGCATGCTCTCTTGCCCGTGTTAATCGTTTCTCTTTATGGAAGCGTTTTAAAACGGTTTTTTTTGCGTCTCTTGACGGTGGTAATAGGAACATTTATTCGTCGTTGTGTATTAACGCGTGTTGCGATATCCGGTGCTGTTAGACGTCGATTTCGTTTCGAAGTTGTTGCTATAAGTCTATTCTTCAGCACCAGAAGTTACCTGTGGTCGCCCTCTTCGTCTTCTAGTAAGATCTTGTCCCGTGTCTCTCCTCCAGGCCAATGTATAATCGACACCTTTCGGTTGAATATCTAACCGTAGGGCAATTTCTGTCGCGGTATATCCGTCGCGAAGAGTACAAATATTACTACTATGATCTACAGTCCGGCGTTTTGGCATTTTGGTGGTCAGTACTTTACCAAATTGTTACAATTGCGCACTGATTTCAAAAAACTAATTCCGCACAGGAAAGCGACAGGACACTAAGGATTAATACTTTTATCACATGCACTAAGCGATTAACGAAGTAGTACTAAGCCGTTTGACCGAAAGTAATTATTGCAGGTATCCTACCCCATTTCCGTCAAACAATAGTCGTATTCTTGGAAAAGAGCAATCAAAAGAATTCAGGTGAAATTTGTACCTATATGTTTGCACTTTACAGATTACGTGTAACAATTTGATATTTACAGATAGTAAATTATAATAGGGATTAACGATTTCATGATATGCCAATCAGTTGTATTATTTTAAAGGAATTTCATTTTGCTTCCAAACTTATAATAATAATAATTCGTGCCTTTGCATCCCCCAATAGTTTTTCGCCAATGGACCGTGTAAGTGTGATGTCAGTAAGTATTGTGGCTACACTGAAAAGTTTCCAAGCAAAACAAAGACACGTGATAAAACTAACCTATTCCTGTCAATTCTTCATGTTTACGTTGTTTACTGTGCTGTTTGCGACCGTAAGCAGCATTATTTTGTTCGTTAAGTAGAATTATGAAATTCATTAAAACTATTATTGGAATATTTACTTATTTGCTTAACTTTGAAATGTATCTAGGATGGATTACAGTAAATATACCTAAAAAATTATATTAATGAAATGAAACTTTTAAAACAGTTAAACTTGCATCATTGAGATCTGGCTGTACAGCAAACTTTGTGTTACCTGTTGATGAAACATGTACATTTCGTATGAATGTATGCAGCTAAGAGCTTGTCAACGTAACTTCAAATGGTGTAGTAACATACATTAGCCACCAGTACTCTATTCCATCATATAGTGTTAAAGATTGTGGTGTATTGAAAAATGTGGTGCGTGGTGACCTAATATTAGTTGATAAAGAATTTTAATTGAAGACTTATCTCCTTTTTAGGTACATCGCTACACAGCCATGGCATAAAAATATTTCAAATTTGAAGAGCACTAATCTATATGTAATTTCGTTTAATTTCAGAGGTTTTCACTTTAAAATATTTTTAGAAATATAAATAAAAAAACTTCTTTCAAACAGATTTAAAACATGTCATCAAGCTATAATTAAGTACAGTTACGCTTACAAAAAATAATTTACATGTGCGCACTCACGTTAAATAAATTTGTAGTTTTGTAATGTTATATTGTTATCTGTCAAACGATCGTACAAATGTGGATAATTACTACTGATTTAAAGAAGAAGATAAGCAGCTGACAAAAATAAAACAATTGTAATAAACAAGATACAAACAAATCTCACACGTGTATAAAAATAAGTTTTTAATTAAAAATTCTTTAACAAGTAACAGTAAATCACCAAGCACCATATTTTCTAATTCACCACAATCTTCAACACTTTTTTTATTTGATGTTAAAGTAGAGCACCAGTGGTTAATATGTTACTACACCATTTAGCGTTATACCAACAAGTCCTTGGGCAGTATTCATACATTTATATGCAATATATGCTAATTTTTGCCAATGAAGTAAAGCAGGCTTTTCAGATTTCATCTTAATATAGTCTAGTATAATATGACAACTTGTAAATGTACGAAAAGTATAAGTTATATTCTTCCTAGAGATTGGCATGTATTTCATTAACCGATAACACAAAATCTCATGTTGAGCCAGATCTCCACGATGCAAGTTCAACGGAAGCTTCAATTCATTAGTGTAATTAACAGTCGATCTTCTTTAGGTATATTTGCTGTAATCCACGGTAGATAATGTTTCAAAGTTAAGCAAATGAGTAAAGATTCTAATAATAATTATAATGAACTTCATAATTTTACTTAACGAAGACAATAATG
Organism: Trypoxylus dichotomus; assembly: GCA_023509865.1. Taxonomy (NCBI): domain Eukaryota; kingdom Metazoa; phylum Arthropoda; class Insecta; order Coleoptera; family Scarabaeidae; genus Trypoxylus; species Trypoxylus dichotomus. The sequence goes on along the minus strand of CM042074.1, from coordinate 35,201,977 downwards.
CTGCTTACGGTCGCAAAATAGCACAGTAAACAACGTAAACATGAGGAATTGACAGATATAGGTTAGTTTTATCACGTGTCTTTGTTTTGTTTGGAAACTTTTCAGCGTAGCCACAATAGTTACTGACGTCATCGCTTACACAGTCCATTACAGGGGACATCGGCAGGCCATGGGTTATTATTACGCCTGCGCCTGTGGAGCGTCTTAAGATGATATTCGTTCTCAGCATTCACCATGTAGTGAGGAAAACCACAGAAAAACCTCAACCCTGAGAAACGACTCCGGAGGTCCCGACCTCCGGGACTCATAGCCAAGCGCGTTAGACACTGAGCCATCAGCCCCCATTTATGGACGGTAGTGTGTGTTATATTAACACAGGGAAGACCATTTACGAGTTATTTGATTAGATTGTACTTCCGACTGCTTTAAATAAATAATGGACTACAGCTCGCTTGTAGATACATAAACGACATCGTACAAAAAAAAAACATTATTATTAATTACAGCAATTCTTAAATGATAAATATAAGGAAAACGAAATAAAAATAATATTATATGTAGTGGTTGCTGATCGAAACTCTTGCTAAAAGATTTTTGGCATAATACATAATCTTGACAGAGTATTTCTGAAACTTGTCTCACCTGCAAAGCTAAGTGAAGACGCTACAGGATTAACCTAACACGCTCCCGCAAAATCCTTGTTTTCGATAATTTTTTTGTGATCTTATCTGTACTTTGATCGCGCAACATTTAAATAATAGTTTCTAGAACATTTAGGAAATATTGATCGCTTATTAGCATGAAATCGTATTTTCATTCCTATTAAATCTGCATAACTTAAAAAAAAATGCCATATTATCGGAATATGCAAGTTTAAATTCCCCATTTAAATGTTTGGTATTACCTATGAACCTTCGAATAAATTATCTAGCGTAAATTACATTTCAGTGATAGTTTAAACTTTAAGAAATTGTCTTTTTTTAAAATATATTTTTAAGACATGCAAATGCACAGAAAAATCTATTAAACAGACTTAATATTTCAGTTTAATGACTTCTGTAATCGTCAGTATATACATCAAACTGCATTGTATACATAAAGCGTAGATGTGTTAATAAGTTCATTATGTTTTCGAGGTCATTTTTTTGGGAATATACGTTTTAATCGAAGTTAAACATTTTCCAATACCAAAAAAAAGCTAGTACATTATAACTTACAATGAGCAATCAAACAGTTTTTGAGCAATTTCGACCAAAAGAAAAATAAATACATAACTGGGATTCAGTTAAAAGTAAATTTTTATTTTGTAATATTTCCATTAATTGCACAACGTTTCTAATTTACACAGATGATAAATCGAGAAAAGATTAAATGTGAATTAGTGCTAATACATACAATAATCCAAGTGTTGTATATCACTCCTATCTTCGTTCTATAGAAAAAACGAATAAAATTTGTACATTTTTAAAAACTGTACCAACAATCTTATAGAGAATGAAATCTTAGATTGTCCTTTAACTTGGTTATAAAATGCATTTTAGTAGTATATCCAATGATGGTCACTCCAACTTGCGCGAATACCTCTACTAATGATAATTTCTTTTTAATATGTGTAATATTCGTCAACCTTTGCTAACTTTTTAATACATAAAACTATTACATTTCCAATAACATTCTGCAGCATGTACAATTTTAGCGATTAAGTAAGAAATGTTCCAGCGTCTCTTTTTACAGAAAAAAACAACCACAATTTTGTTTACACCTTGTCGATGATTCCAGTAATTCAATCCGAAGTTGTGTAACGTTCCGTAGTGAATAACTAAAAAAAAGACAAGCTGATTCTATACCACCCCTTCAAAAATTGGATATCGTGACTATAATTTTGTTAACAAATAATACACAGAGCAATTTGAAAGAATCTTTTAAGGAACTCTGTAGCGCTTGATTAGAAAAAAACAGCCATTGTTAGTTGCTTGGAAATCTCTGAAAAAACTATTAAATATGAGTGTCCTCAAGGGATTAATGATACTGCAATAACAAATTTTAATTTTTGGTCGGAGGCTTCATATGAAATAATAATGAATTAATTGAATCATTTTCTACAAAATTTCAAAACTATTTGGATAACTTTGGATCATCAGAAGTTGAAAGAAATATTATGATAGCAGAATAGGTGCGTTGTCACATGGTCTTAGATACAAACAAAAAGTGACAAATTCATAGTAAAAATAACAGAGAAGTGATTGGTTTCAGAAGTAATACTGTCATGAATTAATGTGTTAGAACTGCTGAATGGAAGTTTCAACATTGAGTTTGGATAAATTCAAATATGGTTTACAATACAGTGAAAAAAAAAAACGTACATGATTGAAGCTTATTTTCAAACGGGAGTGCGGATTGATAGAATTTGGGTGTGCAGCCAGCGTGTCTGTCCGGATGATTTTAGAGAGCACTTCCCAGAGTTAGCTGTAATTCCCAAAAAATTTTATATTTGCTTTTCCAATTGTGTTGGTGTAATTCGTGAGATTGGTTCTGTGGGCTATAAATTACGTACTGGTAAACCACCTGTGTATTCGGAAAAAGTAATAAATGACGTTCGTCAATGGATGGAAAATGAATGAATAAAATCTTTGAAACGTCAAAGGGATTGGATTTTCTTATGGAATGCGCCAGAAAATTGTAAAGAAAAACTTACCAAAAACTGCGGTTTGTAAATAATTTAATGCAAGACAACCTGCTAAATTTGACATGGTTTGATCTTTCGGGGTAAATCAATTCCCAAAATGCTCGGATGTGGAATAGTGAAAATCCTCATATTTTTATTGAATCGTTTCTGCATACTGCGGATCTTGGTGTATGACTAGCAGTTTCTCGTTGCAGAACTGTTGGACCTATGTTTTTAATTTTACAATTAATGCTGAGTGGTATAGAAACATTTTGAATGAATTTATTTAACAGCTGCACGAAGGTGAATTACAATTTACTTCCGGCAAGATGGTGTACGCACACACACACAGCACAGGAAAGTATTGCTTTTCTTAGCGAGTTTCTGACGACCGGATTATAAGGTTACATATGGAAGATAGATTTCTATCACGATCACCTTATTTGACAACTATAGACTTTTTGCGTTTTCTTATCTAAAGAATAGAATAGTTAAAACTCCTGTTGCTAATTTGCAAGATCTGCAGCAACAATTATTGAAGAATGCGCATTAATAACGTCCGCAGTGCCGCAAAATGCCTTTAACAGCATGAGAACGCGTACAAACTTGGGAATCGAAAATAATGCACAACAATTTCAACACTTGCTTTAATTTCGCCTTCTTTATTAATAAAATCTTGAATACTATTATTGTTAGTTACTTTAATTGAACTTATTTAAATATTACAAGCGCAATACTTTTGAGTTACGTTCTAGATATGATTTACAGGTTGCAAAATTTAGTAATCGTTTGCCTTATGGATATTAAATTGTTATTGCCGTTATTATTACTTCAATAAAATATGATAATTACATAGTTGCGGTATATACAATCATTGGTGTTCAATTTATAAAATACTTCTAGGCCACTCCCTGCATCAGAAAACTTTTAGTATTAAATATAAAGTCGACGAAGAAATTACTTCAAACGTTTCAAATATCTATCTATCTTTCAAAATAAAGTAGAATATTTCGTTAGAATACTCATTTATACAAGTGTATGAAGTCAAAGGTATTCAAGAGAACGAAAAAATAAACACAAACGCATAAAAAAAAGTATATATATATATATATATATGTACTAAACATGCTTTTGACATTTCCGCAGCAATAAATGTTTTCTTACGGTGATTTTTATATATTAAATCCTTTATATTTTTATTGTTGTTTCTAATACCTTACTTTGGAAAAAGTGTTGCTATCTCTTAAAATTGTTAAAAGTATAAAAATATTTCAATTTTACTCCGAAATTAGCGATGCAATTTTCATATTAAAGTATAGTATATCAATGAATATTTAAAAACACTACTACTTTGCAAATTTATTCTACACTTTAGTATTGATAATAATGGAGATAAACGTGTAAACTTAAGTTAGAATATTAGATGCTATAAAATAGGAAATGAAATTATAGTTGAAGGTAGGGCAGCGAACACAAGCAAAGCAGTTATTATTTTCCCGACAAGCAGTCATTTTTTTAAATTTCCCTTCTAACTAACAATAAGTGTTAAGATATTGCCGATAAATGTTAACCAATAAAATGCGCAAGAAATTTAGTCAATGAACGTCGACTTCTGCGAGTTTTGTATCTTAAAACAATTCCGTTTGTAAATTTGTAGCCTTGAGACATACATACATCTGCGTGTACACAAAAATCCAAGCCTTTTCCGGTGTGACTATTAAATATATGCTGTATCCAAGTCCGGTATAAAATGAGAACCCATAAAAATAGATTCAATCTGCTTCGACTTTCCAACTAACCAGGGCGTTTTCAAAGACAGACAATGTGTGAAAAACACCATTATACTACAAGGTTGTAAAAGTTTTTCTATATTAACCTTTTCATTGCTGTACGTGGATATCTGTATCTATTATCTATTTACATCAGTACATTCAGTACAAGAGAATATGCGGTAAGTATTCAGGATAGAAAAGATTTGGTATATTGCTAATCCATTACATACTATTTTTCGAAAGTATTGAGTACAGGTATTTCCCTTCTAAGATATCCGCTGGAAAATGAATAGACGTACATAATCTAATGATGCTCAAATCCAATTAAGACAGATTTTAGAGCCTAACGAGCAGGTGTATTTAAGCTTTGGAAATTACTGGTTAACTAACATTCCTTGCATCGCTCTCTGGTTATGCGTGTCTATACCGCAGTGCAAAAGTATTCGGGAACCCATATTTTATAAAACTCTTTAAACAATATAGCTTCAAATTCATTATTGCAAAATTAAATAATTATAGGGAAAGCATTCAATTTACAGAAATGCTGCATAAGTAATATCATGTAAATTACTTTATTTGTAATAAACCATAATTGGTTATTGCCACTACAGGATTTGTGCTATAAAAGTTTCTCGAAGTTCTTACAAATGTAGTACTTTTAGTTATGATGTTTTAATGAGATCGGGCAAGTTTCAGCGTAGATTACGAAACTACGCTCAGTTACATTTCTGTTTTTCTTGTGTGATTTTCCTGTGCGACCACTGTTGTTAAGACTGTGAAACATGCCGACGAAAAGAGTTAAACTTTGAAACGCGTGCGCACCATCAAGCTGGCAAAAGCAACCGGCAAATCGCGAAACAATTAAAATTAAAGAATACCATCGTAGAGTATACCGTCAAGAAATACTGAGAAAGTGGCAGTTCTCTGAATAAATCACCAACTGGAAGACTCAGAGTGACATCTTTTGCTGAAGATTGTGGAATAGTAGTTACTAGCAAAAGAAATAGACGGAAAACAGCCCCAGGAATCGCAGCTGAAATCAATGCAGGCCGTCGAAAAGTCAATTAGCGCAACCATAGTCAAGCGTCGCTTGTGCAAAGCAGATTTATACGGACGAACTGCGATGAAAAACCGTTATTTCGCATATGGAATAAACGGAAACGCTTAAACTGGGTTCGTGAACATCAACATTAGACACTTAAACGTTGGAGTAAAGTTTTGTGGGTCGATGAGTCAAAGTTCGAGATTTTGGGTTAAAGAAGACGTGTTTTCGTTCGGAGATCTACAGATGAGCGTGCGACAGAACAATATATCGTTCCTACGGTGGTTCAGTAATGATCTGGAGTTGTTTTGGTGGTACGATCATGGGTGATATTGTAAAAATCGAAGGAATATTAAAGAAAGAATAGGATTATGACTTTTGAGTTCGAATTTTGTACTCCAACAAGCTAATGACCCGAAGCATGCATTTAAACTGCGCAAACACATGTGATTTGAGTATCTGATACTTAAAAGGATCCAAATTACACATCATTATAGTATACCCACACGGATGAGAATTAAAATTACATAGCAATTTCATAGGCCATTTACTTTTATTACAGATAAACATATTCTGGTTTTTCCTTATCTCTGTAGTAGTATTGGGCAACAAAAGGTAATGCTAATTACCATTAACATGTAAATTCGCTATCAGTACGCATTTATCGGAGTTAACGTAATCTCCGAATCAACAAAGTTGTATTTTATTACCGAATACAATCGCCGAATGTGTAACACATTACGTAACACGCGTAATACGAAGATACTATTGTGTGTTCGCTTATCATTTATCATTATCATACGCACGTAGCGGACGTAAAGTCTTCATCAAATGTCACTATCTAGCGTTAAAAATAGCCTAGCGAAAGGTATTTGTAGTACCTGCACATGATGCATCATTCGTTAAGATAATCTATATAGGGAATGCAGATAGGATACGAGGTATTTTGTTGCTAATACATAGCAATCTGTTTTTTTTTAATCAAATGTTATCCAAATCAGATATGTGGAATACTTTAAATTTTAGTAATGAATTTTCTGGCGAAATTTGCTGGCGAACAATTGGCTAAGTAAGGAATAATCCAATTGGTATACACTTGCATATAATGCCTTGGAGGTAGCTGTCAAGTACATTTTCCCAATAGAAGAAACACAACCAGTAAAATACTAAATAGTCGTTCTCATTTCCATTCTGGAAATGGGCTAGGAAGACTCCTTGAGAATCTAAGTATACGGTAAGCACAACCTTAACCCACAGCAGTTTGTGACTTATTTAGTGACTTTCCATTGTATGTATAGGGCAATGTATGTTAAGAGAAAGTAACAAAGTTATTTGAAATAAAATAATCCCCATCAAGCAAGAACATTGGCGACAACGTATTAATAGTGAGCTCAATAATGTCCTTCCAAATTAATTAAATTAAATTGGGGCTGGTGACTCAGTGCTTTATGCTCTTGGATATCAATTTCGGGGTATCGGGTTCAAACCGCGGGGCTGTTTCTCAGGGTTGGGGTTTTCTATGGTTTCACTCACCCAATGTCGAATACTGAAAACAAATATCTTAGGACGGACCACATGCACAGGTGTAATAATAACTCAGTGACGGCCGATGCCTCCTGTAATTGGCGAAAGCTGTTGGGGGATGTAAAGGCATGGCTTATTATTAACAATTTAGGCGGAATATAGTGTTATAGAATTTTGCAATGTAAACCAACTAAACCACTATTATATTTTCAGAATTTCATTCTCTTACGTTTAGTATTCTATTTTTTTGAATGTAGTACTTTTCTCTCATTGTTGTCGGAGATAAGAAATGAGCCGTCAACGGTCGTCGACGAGATTTAGTTTATGTTGCGCATTAGATACATAAATTGTAAATACAGCTGTAACGGAGCTTAAAAAGACAACCAAATTTCGAAGTTTTTGGAGACTGTTTCTTTGGACATTTAGCGTAGGAATTTCGAACACATTCGGAATAGAGATACGGTGGAATAGGAAAAGATTTGCAGTTTCATGAGACCAATTTAAAACATAAGTTGTTTCCATAAAAATATAATTAACTAGATATTTCGAAAAAAATCGATTTTCTACAATTTCGTTGAATGTATACGTCTCCATTATAATTTATTTAAAAGAATACGTTAAAGACAAAATTGTAGATAATTGCAGTGACACAGTTGGCAAATGTCCTTTTATAATCCTACGCCATAACACTTAATACGGTTTATTCCTTTATTTTTTACCAAATGGATTCCAGAATATATGTTGAATTAAATTTGGAAACATGTACTATACTGGAGTTGTTTCAACATGATGGAGCACTACCACATAATCAGCTAGCAGTATGAAAACAAGTAGAAAATAGAGTGTATTGATTACCATATCAAACAGCGGAGAATTTTATGTATTTTTTCGAACAATGTTATATATTCTAATTTTATATATTATAATTATTATAAATTATAGTTTTCCTTCTAATTATCATCGTTTTAAAATTTCCGAAAAAAATGTCGATTTCGGTAAGATTTGAGCCTACGTTCTCTCGTGTTCTGGGCGAACATCTTACCACTAGACCACGGGACCAATGTAGAAAAAAGATCCTTTTAATACCTAGATGTTGTAGTGACTGTAATGTACCCAGGTACATATATACAGTACTGGCTAAAATGCTTACCCACCCTTAAAATATTATAAAAACGAGTCAAAAACTAATTATAAAATAAACATTTATTCTATACTTATACAAAGAATTGTAACAGTTATAGAAACAATGTGCTTACCAATTTCCTAACAAAGATAACCATAAATCTTGGTATTGTCTTTAGCAGCTTTGACAGTGTTAGCGGCTCTATTTTCCACGTATCCTGTAGTCGCACCCAAAGTACTGTTGTCAAATTTGGAGAAGATTTTTGAAGCTGTAGGTTGAGTTCCTCCAACAAAAGCTTGATCGGGGATTGAGATCTGGACTAGCAACAGCAATTTTCTCTCTGTGCTTCAGCTGTTCCAAATACTCGCGGTATATCTTTGCAGTGTTTTCGATCATTATCATGCTGGAACACGAAGTTTTCAGCGATTAGTAGTAGTGTTTCACATGAGATGGCAGTTCTCTCCAAAATCTCCCTATAACCTTCTTTATTAAGGATACAATCTATTTTGATCAAATCGCCCACAGAGGTACCGTCAAAACAACCCCAAATCATGACTGATATTTTATAGTTGCTGTAATACAGGATTCAAGTGCTCGTTCCCTTCCCGTGTCGCGGTTTATTGGATTCACTGCCACTTCTTTGATACTTTTTGATATTATAATTCACGGTTCTAAGGTTTAATTTCAGTAATTTAGCAATTCGTCGGTTACTTTTACCGATGTTGTGTAACACTACTCCTGTGCATAATTCTTTTCTCGACGACATACCTTAACGTTACTCACTGTTTTAAAACACTTTGCACAAATTCTTGGCTATTCGTTACTTACAGTATGAAAGCTGAATGCAAATTAAATGTTTCATTATAGTACCCGTATTGTATTCGTGCCGTCTATTTTCATATTTTATGACGGCCGTGATAAATATTTCCGAAAAACTATTCTTTATCTAATCCGTGTACTTGAATGTGTCTGATCCGCAAAAGAGACATTTTCGATATCTTAATGCCAGTTGGTTCATTATGTACTTACACATAGAACATTACAGAGAAATTATAATCGACGTTAGTTTAATAATACAAGTATTCCGATATGTATAGAAAATAGTTTCTTTGAATAATCTCCAATTATGTAGGTGAGTAAACACTTATGACTGGTAGTGTATATAAAGTTCGATTTATCTGTTTATCGGTGCGCCATAGATTCTCGTATATGTCCATCCTTGTCATGTAAATGCATTTACAATATGTGTTCTGCTGTTAATTCAATCGAGAATATATGACTGGTAAACATTAATAAATCGAACTTTATAAAAATGTATAAGTATATATATGCAGTGTGACTATATTTTTATTGCGCACTGTATACATATTAAATTGTCTAACAATCAAGCAAATAAAACTAAACAATGGTTTCTTAGTTGGAGACACCTTTTCGAAAGCGATTAGTTTTAAAACATCTAAAATATGAGAGGAAACTTAATATATAAAAAATAATGTATTTTAAATTTTGAAGTAAAAAATGAAATTGCACACGCCATCCAAATTGCCAGAACGATTAAATAGGTAATAGACTAAAATGACTTTTGAACATTTTGGATAAAGACTTGGAAATTATTAAAATGCAGGACTGAAACAAAAAAAATTTAGTACAAGTTTTTTATTTTTAGTAGGTTTTGCACGAAGCAGTCATCTCATTGCATTATATATTCCAAGTTTTACTGAGTTCTTCTCCGCAAATATATTGATTTGCAATATTTAAATTAAAAAACTTTCGCAACAATAGTTTTCCCTTAATTTGAAATTCAAGCAAAAAGTTAAATTTAGTATTTTAGCTACTATTTTGAGTGCAATTAATATTTATTGTATACACATGGATCACGTATACACAATAACGATATTAGATTCAGGGATATACCACATTTCAAAGAGAAATGTTCAATATTGATAAGTTTTATGAATACAATTTATTTTCCTACTTAATGCAATATCTAAGTATAATTGCTTAAATATGTTTTAATACCAAAAATAGTTTATTTCTCTTTTTTGTTTTTCGGCTTTCTTTAATCGCATGTAGACTTTTGTGGCTCGGGGTATATATTTTTGACTTCATTTGTATAGTGCATGCAAGAAGTTAATGTTTGTGTAAATCCTACAATGTTGATACCAATGGTGACAAATATTAATTAATACGATTACAGAAACAAAAATAAACTGCGATACCACAATTGAGCAATTTCCATAGTTCTATCGCTTATTTTTATCATCGCTCCAGATAACATTGAAAATTAAAAATGGATATATGCATGTTAGCAAGTCATGTCAAAAGGAGACGCCAAAGGTTACAGAAATTAAATTTTGATATATGCATTTACGTTTCCTTTTTTATAACAGGCCCAGCGTTATTACATTTCATATATGTAAACTTGCGTATTTTTGACGTAATTGCAATAAAAAGCTACGTATTTCTGTACTGGCGCTAATGCTCAACAATTCTGAAATATCATATGATTTGGAAAGGAAGGTATGTTTAGAAACATCTTGCTAAAATAGAACAAAGGTCGTATGGATACCTTTTTTTAAAGAGTACAAAAATATAAAGAACATTATTAAGTTTATAAACATTTTTATTGCTAATGTAAAGATGATGAAAACGAAGACTTGGAGATACTTTTAACAACTATTCTAATACTTTTTTAAACAAATTAACCACAAAAAATATTTAAACAGGGAAATGAAACAAAATATGATATTTTGAGTTATCAATGTTTTACAAGTTCTGAACAAAAAGATATTGCTGAATATCACAAACAGGTATCCGTTGTAGATATTAGAAACACTCGAATGCACAAATCTACCTTAGTATTACGTTCCTTCTCTTGCAAAATACGGTAAGCTGAATTATTTTAAACCTTAATTATCTACTGCAAAATTAATGATGACTTTCACAATTACAGCTATTATTTTGAAGTAAATAATATGAAAGTGAATAGTTCTGCATGCGCATATCGGCATTTCCTCGGGGTCAAAGAAAGTGAAGTGGCACACAAGTAATAGGCATTGTTCAGGTGAATCTACTAGTATAGATTCCTACAACAGTTTACTTCCATCCTTTTATTTTGGAAAAAAAATCAACATATTGAAATATGGTTAGAGAAAAATAATCTTTGTAAAAAGAGTCGATATGTTTCGATTTGTTACTCATTTCAAAATAAACTGAAACACGTGTAGCTTGTAAACATCAAAATTGTAGTTTTAATGTCAAATTTCAACTATATATAATTTGACTTAAATTTAACAACAATAGTTCTGCTAGAAAATGTGTCACAGATTTATAAAGCAATGTCTAAAAAATAAAGAAAAGCTAAATGGTTCATTTGGGGTGTGATTCAAATCCCGATCTTTCCAACATTTTTCGAGTACTACTAGGGAACCAAAGTTTCATTGTGTTAATTGCATTTATTGTAATCGCAAAACATTTAAATGTTTTATTACGGAGTGTTTATACAGACAATACAGGCACGTAATCGAAGTATTCAGATTCAACAAGTTCCTATGCACTGATCACTCGCTTGGAAACACAGTCATTTAGACAGTGTTCTATCACGTAAGAACAGAAAAAGAAAGAGAACAAGAACCCTTAAATTTTAAGAGTTTTTCTTCTTTATTCTTCTACGGGAGCAAATACATGGTTGAATAGAAAATGATGATGGTAACTAAAAATTCGTTAACAGGTAGTTTATCTCAAAAACATATACTCCAACAATAAAATTACACAATTCAATAGGTAAACCAATTCAAATATTCCAAAAAATAAAATCTCATCTGGAGGGGTTTAAAACGCATAATATAACTTATGGAGTTAAATAAATGATTTAGAATAACTTCCGTTGGTTTTTCAATAATAATTGAATTTAACATTGATAATAACAAGGAAATTCAATTATTATTATTATTGATAATGCAACTTGGCACTGATATTAAAATATCGTATCCGGCTAAAATTTCAGGTGTATATCTGCAGCCACTGTTACATCGAGGTATTAAATTTGCCAACTGAAATTTAGCTATATAAGTAGCGATTTGTTCACAGTTCCGTGGTGTAATGGATTAACACACCGGTCTAGCGGAGCTATAGGTTCAAATCATACCGGAACCGTGAAATTTTTAATTATTTCAAAACTTTATGAAGAACTAATTTAATTAAGGTTAACGTTGGGAATAGCAAGGAAATTCAATTATCATTGAAAAACCAATGGAAATTATTCTAAACGATTTAATTGATAATGCAACTTGGCATTGCTATCAAATTTCGTGTCTGCTTACCAGGGCTATATCTACAGTCACTATTACATCCAAGTATTGAAAATGCCAATTGACATAAAGCCACATAAATGGCGATTTGTTTAGATGGTTCCATGATATAACAGCTTAACACGCTGGTCTAGCGAACGGAAGCTGTAGGTTCAAGTTCTACCGGAACCGTTAATTGTTTTTAATATGATTAAATTTGACGTTGGGAATAACAACGGAATTCAATTATAGTATAGGATCTACTAACACAAATTTCTGAATGCAGGATTTTTTTTCGTGTTGGGTTATTTGGTGCAAAAGCATTTTCGCTGGAGGTATTATCGGATGTTTTATATTAGAAAAACAGAATACGACATATTAAAAAAGGGGGACCAAACTAACAGTATCTCAAATTTTATTCAAATAATGGCTACAGGTTTCGTGCAAGTCTGCACACCTTCAGGGTAATACACTCCAGAAAAGAATGACAAAATTAAATAGATGTATACAGTACCATAACTAAACGGCAAACAAATTTACATTAAAAAACAAAACGTTAAAATTGTATAAGGACGAAACAATATAACAAAGCAATTAAAATGTCAAAAAGGACAACTCAATAAAAACTACTACAATTTTTACTGTAGGTAATCTTTTTTTGTTTGTTGTCGTTGATTCTTTTAAATTACCGACCAATTTAACTTAGAAAACAGCACGAATGTTTTAAATTTTGCCTGAATTTAATTAAAATGTTATTGCTATTAAAAATTACGTTTGGTTATATCTTTTGTTGCTGACAATGTATAAGTTATTTATGATTAGTCAAAAATTTCGATACTTTCGATAACATTTTAATCAATTATTGTTTTTTAAATTTGACAAGGACCGTTGCGAAGTTATACTTGTTGTTAACTTACTTATATGGGACGTGCAATTATATCTACAATAGCTAATATTGAACTGACACTTTTTATTCACTAATTAATCTGGGAACATTTGTATGCTTAACCCATTACAAATACTGTACGTATATTATGATTAACAACAATCAACTACTTGCTAAAAACGGATATAAAAGCCATAACATCCAATGCCAGTTTTGACCGAGACCTTGCAGCCATTATATCTATGACCTTAGACGTGGCTTTGAGTTGATTAGTAGGTACCTTTCATAAAATTAATTTATTTTTGCGAATGTTGCAATTAATTTAGCGTATCATACGCTTTCGCTTTCCTTGATCCAGTAAATGAATCGCTTCCGAAATATACACAAAGCGTATATTCTATTACAATTTAAGTTTGATAAAAAAAATGTCAGAAAACACTGTAATTTGCGGGTAACTTAACAAGAAAAGTAGTGCAAGTTATCAAAACATTCACACGATACTCAAACAAATATTTTGAAATGTTCGCCTTGTTGGAATAAGATGTTCTAAATAAACATCGTATGTACTTTCCAAGTTCTTAAAGTATACTAAAAATTGCAACCTTTGGGGTTGAGAACAACAAAAATGAAAATACATAAACAAGATTAATTCTTGCAAACCCGTTTTTTTCGATCAAATGAAGTACATACTTCTATTATCTTAACAGACAGGCCTATAGTTCAGACAGTGTTGATTTTCTTACAACACAAATGGTTCTATCAAATTGATTTATTGTGACATATTAAATTTAAACATTTATAAATACCATTATTTATCACGTCTAGGAAAGAATACATGTACAGTACTCGCCATAAATGTGGATACGATTGGGGAAAATATGAAAAGGCTACTGCAAAAATAACAATACTTTAAATTTTAGAACCAACATTAGCTTTTTATATTAACTAATCCTTATTTATCTAATTTGTATGGTTTTTTTTCCTTTTATGTTCGCATTTTGGTTTCGTAACTGAGATCATTCTTTCAAGGTATGAATTTAACAATTCATGAAAGATCGCTTGCTAAGCACTTTGTACTTCTTTGTACATATTCCTAGCGCCCTTGGGATTTGTCACCTTCATTTTAGCGTTCAGTTTGTGCCGAAAGAATTCGATGGACGATAGGTCTGGCGATTGAAGTGACAATTTTATTTTTGCAGAGGCGAATACCACCTTAATAATTTCCTTGGCTATTATAAAAACATTCTCATGCAAATATGTACGCTACTACTTTGCTGTATATTGTGCAATCTTTTAATACCTTTTCGTCTTTACTATCGTACGTAAGCTCACTGCTTCGCCCTAAAAATTTCAAACTTGAACTCGTCGATCTAGAGAACACGTTTGGTCATTAATTCTCCAGTTCTTGTAATAATTTGTCCAATCTAACATATTTTCTTATTCCCTTTCTGTAGAAGAGGTCTTTTGATAGCTAAACGATCTACAAGTCCATCTGCTAACCCGAGTCGTTACCAAAACTAGTACATCCTTATTTGTATTTCAAGCATCTGAAAGTTCAGGCGCAGTTAACTACCTGTATCTTTTACTGATAATAGTAATAACTGCGTAATCTCGGATGGACGTAGCACGTTTTCGAGCAGTGCATTCACGAGATATTAAAAGTCCAATTACTTCATTGCGTTTTATCTAGTGCACATTGTCTTTTTTTTTAAATTTCAACCTCGCTGCAATTTGCTTCATTGAATATCCTTTACGAGAAGTATATACCGTTGCACGTTCATCAGTGGCTAACACTGGTATTTTCGATATTTTTATAATTGTTATTTATAATTATACTTAAGCGTACTAAAAAATCGTCCGGTTCTTATAAACCTCCTTTACCTAATTATTATTTGTACCATATTATTATTTGTAACCTATTATTTGGAATTTTATAACACCCTATGCATGTCGCAAATGTCAAGAAATGTGAGGGTGAAATCCTAGAATTGTGTTTAAGCGGTGTATTTTAATAATTTTTAATAACAGTAATGGCAAATTCCCACTTGTAACAAACAAAATCTTAATGCAATAATTTCCAAACTAAATTTTCCAAAACAGACAGACATATTATTGTGGGCTGTTGCAGCCTTTGTTGTACATATTTTTATTATTTTATAAGAGGTGCTTGCTTATGTTCTTACAACGCGTTTCCATGCTTACGGCGGGTGCTGTATATATACTTTATGCTATAATTTCGCAATAATACAAATATAAGCTAAAAATGTATTGCAACGTACTTTTTTTCCGCCGGAGGAATAAACATAATGTAAGGATAAACACAAAGTTAACGGGCAACCTTTTCCTAACATTGAGAAAAGATATTCACGCGTCTACTAATTCATACTGCTCTATACTCTGTTATTTTGCATAACAAGGTTGAAATCGCTAATTAACAAGTTAATTTATGTATAGGTAATACACTATTAGTTGATTTTTAATAATCTAATGTAAGTATGTATGTACATACTCTGCTAGTTACTGTAGCACAACGTCACAAGTTATTTCGTGTTGTTTGAACCATCATACATGTGGTGAAAATTATTATAATTTTGTTGAGTCATTTTTGCATGACTTTTATAAAACTTCCTGGATCAACAACTAGATTTCGAGGGACAATCGGTAATTTGCAAGAAATTACAGATAATTTTGAAAAACGCTCTAAGTTACATTTTACCTTAGGAAATTATCAGCACAAGAGTTGGATTTTAAAATTGCAAAAAAATGTTAACACAGGCAGAAAATACTAATACGAGAACCCATCACTAGGAAATAGGTATATAAAGATTTTTTGAGCCATTTATAGGAAAATAGTGGGCAATAGGTTTCTTTATTGGAAAGCCATGGTATACTAAAAGTGAAAGCATGAAATCACAAAAATCGTATGTGAAAATTTTAGTACCTGGTGAATGTATAGGTAAAGCCACTTTTTAAAAGTATTTTAGCTGCATCTTTTGAACTCTACAATAAAACATTGCAATTAAGGAAATTTACATCAAAACTGCGAGTCTGTGACGGAAATTTATGTCCTTATTAGGAAACGTACATCTACTCTCACTGATTAATTAGATGTTTTTATCGTTAAATAAATGCTGATGTGCTGATAGGTATTCACGTTGAGTTTATCGCTAAATGTTTGAAGGTAATTATCGGCCTGGGTGCAGTGTATTCGAAATACAGGAAAAAGGGCTGAGAAAATTTAAATCACTAGAATAAAAACAGAATTCAAATCAGTGATTTTCATTATATATTTTTTATACTGTGTACACTTTCATTTAATTAATTGTTCTACAAAGGATATGACCCTTACCTTATTACTTGACTGATTATTACTTTTATAGGTTTCCCAGTAATTTTTAAGTCTATCGATCAACCCTTGCATGCCTTTACCCCATTTTTTACAGACAGCGCAATACTCAAGTTTACTAACGGGTACATTAGTAAGTCAAGTGCAAAATATCTAGGTGACATCTAGTCATTGATAAGAATGAAATGGGAAGATTATATTTGTTAAGATATAAATAAAGTACAGGTGTGTGCGAAAAAATAGCAGTGCATAGAAAAAGGTTAAAAACTAAACCACAACACATTATAAACTCTATATACCGTGAGCGCACTTTCGACGTATCGATGGCTGTAATTGCGAATAAGAGGAGGATGGAATAAGATTTCTACAGGTTAACAAAGTCAAGAGGCTATTCTGCAGACCGATTGTAGTATGCTAGGTCTATCTAACGGTATTCTATACGCTACTACTACAAAATTCTATCCTCACATCGACCTTCTTAATTTGAATCGATTCAATGAAGCCTTTATTCCGTATTGCTGCAAAATGAGGGAAGTGTTCGATTCATTTTCCAGTCGCCCAGAATGCAATCAACAACTCGGGGCTTTTCACCCGGTATGTGCATATTTATTATTAAGATTTTCTTTTTTGGTCAAAGTAAAACTATCTATTATTAAACAGCGTCACAGCAATCTATTTATTTAGTTATAACATTACAAAGTTTTTTTTTCATTTGTAGTTCCATAAAATCTTCTTTGACAAACATTTTCATCTTAACTGAATGTCCTACTTCCTATCTCTAATACTACTAAAGATATAATAATTATGAATAAGCTGTATTATAAGGAAAGTATCACAACACTTGATCGTTTTATATGTTCGCCGCTACATGTCTCAATTGTTTCTTAAATAAAGCTCAGATTCAAACTCAAGATTTTATTCATGTTTTTTTTTCTTTTAGAAGGAGGCCAGAAAGATTTACGTATCCTTTTATCCAAAGAAGCATTTCTATACGAAAACCATCCTTTACATATTTTAATATGTTGAACATTACAATTTTCAGTTTCAACAATAATGGCCTATATTAAAGTTGATATAAAATCTAGAAGATTTATAAGCCAGAATAATTTGTTAACACGACAGAAGTGCGCTTTTCAAAGAAATTCAAATTCGAAATCAACATGCTAATATGTCAAAAGTCTGAACGTTTGCTAACAGAACAATACTTTTCACAGGTCATGGTCGCTTCCTGTGATTACCACTTAAAGTAACACAGGAAATTATATTCAAAAGAGGTAAACTATCAAAATTTGGGTTAAGTAAAATAATTATGAATTGCGGGGGACACATTCTTATGAAATTATTAATTTTGTACTATTTGTTGTCTCGATTTTTTATACTGCGTAAAAGACCTTATATTTAAAGGGCCAGGACAAACAGAGAGAGAAGCAATATAATCTACAACCATAAAAATGTAGCAGCAATGGAATTTTTTGACGACATTTTGTAATACTTCGTTAGAGATGAAGTCCAAATTTTTAATTATCAAAATTCTAAGCAAATTTTAATATTTGGGCATTACAATAAATACAATATCAAATATTAAGTTATTGTTGATTATTGTTATTTATTTGCAGTTTAAAATGAACAGTGAACGTTTAATTTTCATGCGTTATATGAGAACAAAATTCTTAAGAAAATAACTTGGTCAACTTTGCATTGTAGCACATTAACTCGTGCACTCCGTATATCTATTTATACTTATGATAAAAATACGAATTGGCACTAGATCCAGAATGATAGCTTGGTGGAAAATATCTACCATTTGCTGATATATTGCTTCGATTCCTACGAGATATCTGTTCATTGCCCTACACTTCAAAAACGCGGTAGTTCATGCTTTATAGATTATTCAGATTGCTATTTATTCTATACGTATGCATATGTTTCGTTACACTAAAAATAAATTATGCCACTATGTATACATATAGTATATATACATATATATTGTGATTATTATCAATTTTCATATTTCTTTTACTTCCTTGCATGCTTCAAATCAAGAATTTTCAGAAATTTATTCCGCATGTAATTAAAAATGGGGGGTATTGTAGCAATTATAATAACTACAATGCGGCTAAAATAGCGAATTTGATTCGATTGATTTAATGCAATGTTACAAATAAATATTCGTTGTGCTATGTAGTTTCTAAATAGTAAATTCTGGTTTATTATTACCAAAATAATATATTAAACAAAATTTTGAAATTCTACTAAGAATATCCGTAACGAACTTCTAGTATTAATTGAATATAAATTCGGCTGTTAGTATTCTTCTTGAGTATAGTTTCTTGATTAGAAATAGATCAACAATACAAGCGGAATTTTATTGAAATCTCAATGTCATGCTGGCTATTTCAATTTATGAATGTTATGTATATTTATATTATCAACTTGATACGTTACGATAGTACAACTAATCGGGACATATTATGTAATTTACTACTATAAAAATGGTATGCGCGTAGTAATTATCTATAATGTATTCATTAAAACTAGAATGCACTGATGATTCACGAGCGCATTTGTGAAATTAATTTGAAAGACAAAAATGAAAAAGAAAATAGTTAAGAAATCTTAAATTAAAATGTATCAGTTGCTATACAACACGAGGTTTTGGCGTACGTGACAAAACGTATGCGGTGTATGGAAGCGCCAAAATAGATTCGCGCAAGAAATATGTTAAATTCAAAATTTCTAACATACCCCAATCCTGAATATTCGCTTGTTCGACGGTTGTTTGTATAATAAGTAGGATCACACTGATTTTTAGCAACATATTCGAGATAAACTGTTTTAAATGCCGTAAAAATAACATTAAAATCGAATGGTATACCAGATAGGAGAGAATACCGTACATCTGCGCACTTTGCGACCGAATGGTCTGAGTTGGACGTGGATCCCTATCTTAATATAAAATCGTAGCATGTGGTCGAATACTGCGCATGGTTATAAGTTTTGCAATGCACATTCACCGCAAATATTTAAAAGTATAAACTTTTATTGTCATTAATGTAATTAAATAAATCATTTATTAAATGAAGTTTTATTATTCTGCACACCACTAAAGTTTAAATTCCCATCATAAGAATTGTAATTGTCTTTTATTGCAAATGGTGGCACTACAGTCGCGGAAATGTAGGTTGTCAGCAGGTTGTCAGTATGTGCTTCTAGTAAATTTAGTGAATATATTTGTGATATTTATCAATTTCTGTTCATACTAGTGACTATTAGTGCTTTATAGAGATAAATAACATATATGTAAGGTGAGTTTCATTCAGGTACTTCTCGCTTCCGTTCTTTTATCCGATTAAATGTCGTGCAACCTGTTGTTGTTGTTATAGGTTATGTTATCACTTCAATATGTCAATATCCACCGTTATTAATGATTTAAATTAATATAATGGGGTAAAATGAATTAAAGAACGGTACATCAATTTGAAAATATGGTTTACAACTAAGTGAAACAGCCTTTGATTTCAATCAGTAGTCGCTTAAAGTATACTCCGTTCTTTGTTTATCCACATGTTTACGGTCATCAAACCCAATTGCTTGTCAGAATCGGGAAAGTAAGTCTAGGAGTTGTATATAATAATAAATAAAATGAAATAAAATACTTTAATTAAATCAAATTAATCGTAAGAATAGAAATCATGGTTTAAGAAATCAATGCCACCCACATAATTTCTCAGATAATTTATAAGAGAATTTTTGAAAACTCGGCGATATCGATACTAATAGGATATTCCTAATAGAAATTGCTATAAATACATACAGCTTTCAATAAAATAATGTACTAGGTGTTTAACTGTGAATAGAAAATGTAAGTATGTAAATTGGGCAGCAGAATTATGAGAGGCAGTACTATAAACTTATTATTGGCAGACTACCTGATAACTTTCGAAAAAGTAAAATACATTAAAAGTACAAATTGCTTGCAACTTCTGATAGCTTAGGAATTGCATCCAGGACAATGAAAAATGACTGATTGAATTAGGAAGCTTGAAAAGTTAGTAGTTAAGTAATATCATTTCTCATTTATTTTTCCTGCCACAGAATAGCCTTTTAAAACAAAACGTTAATTTTTCTTATATTTATTCTACATTAACCCTTACGTAAAATGGGCTAGCCTGCCTAAAATAATCGTTGATAAGTTCGATTGCAAATGCGTAAATACTGTTTTATCGTTGCAGTATGTTTTTGCAGTTAATTATTTTTTTGTGATATATCAATTGATCATTATATCACTTTCGAGACGATGCTATTTTCACACTGTTTTTTTGTTGAATGTAAACTTGCCTCAACGAATGCGTTAAGGTTTTCTATAAACAAGTCCGATAAATTTGGGGGTCTACCTAGAAAAAAAGATGAAAGCAAGCTTCATTGGTGGAAGATGCCTTCTCTTTGTATCGTTACTGTTGCTTGAGTTTCATTTGATAATCCCAGTATCACGAAATATATACGTTATGGATCTTGTCCATTAGAATACCTTGCAGAAATTTACTTGGGTTCTGTTCCATTTGTTGGCGTGTCTCGCCGTTAACTTCTGAGGTTACAACCTTGAGTCTACAGAAGCCTTTCGATGACAAACACTTGCAATTTCTAGAAGAAGTTTAACCACAAAAGGTTATTGATATATGTATATGTATGAAAGCAAAGGTGCAACATTGGATATATGGCAATATACAGCTTGTAACAACATTCCGTTGATTTTTTTCACCAATGGTATATTTTAAAATTCTTTATTCAATGATCGCATAATTATTGTCATTTTGACAGATTTTATTGACATTTTTGATGAACTGGTTTTGTATAACTTGTGTTTGAGTAAAATGTACAAAAAATAATTATAAAGAATGAAGATACATCAGTTTAAGTTTTTTTTAATTTGTATTGATACATAATCGAAAGAGACAAATTTCTCAACAGATCCCCAGCCCAAATTACAACCGATAAATTTGTGGAATTAATTTCACGCCGTAAATTTAAATTTGAGGATCTGTCTGAAATATTAAGTCTGTACCAAATAAAATTGTATATGAGTTCTTCAGAGATAATTCTACAATCAAAACAACAGAATGGTAAATGTAGTAACTGCAATACATGAAAGTAAATAAATTTGTTTAGAAAACATATTTCATTTATTTGTTGAAAATAGTTCATGTAGTACACGTCGTTATATAGATAACAATGTATATACAGTAACACATAATAAGCAATGGAGTTGAAAATAACTTAAATTTTACAACCATAACAATGCATGACAATTATTTAAAATTGGAATTGACCAAGTTAATAACCGTTGATACTTGTGAGAAAATCGAGTCATCACTGTCTTCATCAATAATTCAATCGAGATCATACTCGCTTCTTTTCCGATAACATGGTTTATGCAGTTCTTCCAAGTTGTTGCAGTTACTTTATTGACAGCATTGTGCAAATGTTGCTTTACTGCATTTAATTTAAAAGTTGTGTTGTGTGCAGCAACCTCATTTTTTATTTGTGCCCATATGAGTTCAATTGGAGTAAGCTCCTAGTGGTATGGAGGTAAACGAAGAACAGTCGTATTTTTTGACTTTGCAATTTCATCAATTACATATGAATTGTATTTAGTTTTGACCATGTTTACCAAGTTCAACAATTTTGTTCTAACAATACCCTCTTCATATTCTATCCCCTTATTTTGTAAGCAAGTTTTTATGTACTCTTTTCTCCACGTTGTTGTTGGTTTTTTTTTTTCAACCTTCCGGCTATGATATGGTGCATTATCTATAACTACTACAGGATTCTCTGGTAAATATTGCAATATTTTGATAAATCACTCCTCGAAAACTATGGAATTCATTTCCTCGTGGTAATCAACATCTATACTGCCATGTAGTATTATAAGCCGTCGTCCCTTGCCGGATGGATTTTTTAATCCAGTGGTAAGTTCTTTCACAAAGGCCTGCCTATGACTTAAAACATTTGTGTCTGTCCAGATCTTCTGCATTGTATGGCTCTCATTCAACCAGGTTTCATCTAAATAGAACATTGGTCTATTCTGAGATCTATATAATGTTATATCTTTCAAATATTGTCGTCTCCATCTTAAGATATGATCTCCCTCCGTTAGAACACTGTTCCTGCCACGTTTAATGTATCTGCAACATATATTATATTTAATTAAATAGATATAATACAAATATTCTTACTTCAATTTCAGTTGCTTCATTAAGCGATATAATGTTGAACGACTCATATTTGGCAGTTCTCTACTACTGTTTACTTGAGCGAAGACTTTATCCAATGGCAGTTCATTTTGACGAAACATATCGTGAACTATTAAACGAACAGCAGTTTTGACGGCCTCATCTAAAGATTCCAGTAAAGATGGTCTACCAATTATCTTTTTTGACTCAGAAGTTTGCCCTGTTTTTTTATAGCTGATAACCCTATATACTGTCAGTTTTGAAATTCCTGCAATCACAGTATCTAGTAAGGTGTTGATATGTTGTAAATATTGCATGCAATAGTTATCTAGTACTTGGGCAATCTGCTTTATGATGTCACTTTTTCTTGTGTTCGGTGTATCCTTTACAATTATTTTGTAAGCATTCAAATTTGTCTGCTTTTCAGCGTTATTCAAATGCTTTGCTTTCTATTGTTTCTTTGGGGGAGAATACACACCTGTACTTTTAATAGTACTGGTACTAGGTTCTGCATCCATAATTGAAAGCTACAGAATTATAATTTCAGTAAAATTAAAGTTCTCTGTATTTGCATATTACTTACATAATCTATTAATTTTCAAATCAAAGCTCAGAGAAGAACTGATCTACAGCGCAAAATAGCTAGGGTAATATAATAATTATGAACAGAGCTGTGGAAACGTAAACGTGATACAAACAATAGTAAAGATGTCAAAATCTTTGACAATTTACGGCAAAAAGTACGTAGTTGTAAGTTGTACGGTGTGATATCGTCTCGCTTTGAACCAATAGGAAATAACTGTCATTCCGATCTGTTCAGAAATTTGTCTCTCTCTTTTTGAAGTGAGCTATAGGTAAAAGTAACAAAATAAGTGTACTTACAATGCATTAAACATTATTTTCACATGCCAGTCTTAAATAGAAAACAATATGTTGGTGCCGGATGACCAAACCAAAGATGATTGAGATGAAAGTGAATTATAAATTATTTTGGATAATCTTGTAGTTCGTTCACCTTTCAAACGTCTTCGACTAAGAGAAACAGAAAAAAAGTAATAAAATAAAGTACAAATTTTGAATGATTACATGATTATTGTAATTTTGCCAGTTCTCAGCAGAATTGTGATTGTACCCCTGAGCGATAAGGGTAGGTATTTCTTTTACTTTACTACATGATTAGCTGTGTATACTGACCTAACAAAAGCTTTTGATCGAATTGACCACACCGTGCTTATTAATAAATTGGACAATATTGGATTTTCGTCTTCTCTTTTGTCTTTATTCCAATCGTATCTTGCAATTTGTGACACACATGGGGTTTGAGTATGATTATTTCACGCCGAGCTCTGGAGTTCCTCAGGGGAGTAACTTGGGTCCACTTCTGTTCCTCATATATATATAATATAAATGATTTATGCTATCAACTGAACTGTCCAAAGTTGTTATACGCAGATGACTTGAAGTTGTATACAACAATTAATAATTCTTAGGATTGCGATTATTTGCAAAGCCAACTCGATATATTCCACACGTAGTGTGTCAACAACAAACTAACAGTTAATGTAAACAAATGCAAAATTGTCACCTCCACTCGTAAGACGACTTCAATTATATATACCTATCACTTGGCTGGATCTTCTTTACCTAGAGAGACCTCTATGAGAGACTTGGGCGTCGTCTTTGACTGAAGACTGACCTTTATTGAGCATATATCCAGTATTTGTACATCAGCGTTGAGTATGTTAGGATTCATTATACGTGTTACACGACCATTTTCTTCTATAACAGCCATTCTTCCTCTATTTCGCTTTTGTTCGGTCTCGACTGGAGTATGCGTTCTTGGTCTGGTCACCTATGTACATCTATCAGATACATATTCTAGAGCAGATTCAGAGAAGGTGTTTGAAGTTCTTGTACTTTAAAAAAATTAATACTTACCCGATACAAGGATTTAGCCACAGTGCTCTGCTAGAGATATTTAATATTGATTCATTAGAACTACGTCGAAAACAGGCTGAGTGTAAATTCCTATTTACTTTACTTCATAATGGTCTTGATGTCCTTGAGTTGTTGACTAAAATCAACTTCATTGTACCACGTTCAGGATCTAGGCAAACAAATACATTTTACTGTTTCGCACCTAGAACAAACATCGCCATCAGGTCTCCAATACATAGATTGTGTAGCCACTTCAACTCTGTGGAGTTTGTCGAGTTGGATATACATACCTGCAGTTTACCGTCCGTTTTGACGCTACGTAGACCGCGGGTGCGTTACACTTAGTTGAATACTTTTTCCGTTCTCCCTTTTTTCCTAACCACTGGTAAACTACTTTTTTTTTAATTAAAATTAAAGCAACTAGTAACTAAGTTTTGTAATTTGATATACTTTAATTTTATGTTACTTATAATATTTGCGTGTGTACATTTATTATTTAACTTTGCCTTGTAATTGGATATTTGTATCTGTTGGGCATTAAATATTATTATTATTATGATTAGTTATCATGGTTAATACACTCACGGACTAAAATATTGCACATTTCTTAAAACTGTTTTTATCTTTCTGTAACATTCATGTCCTTTTTATTCTTAAATGTATTATTTTGAAGTGTCCTACGTATATTAACACTGTTTTTCTTACATAGAACAGATTTGTGAATAATTCAATAAGAGAGCGTGACGTTAGAACATTTAACTGAAAAGAGCTTCAATAACGATAACATAACAATGTTTTTAGCTATCATGAAGATGAATCGGTGAGGTATTTAGTAGGATATTTCCTCTCCTAAGTCTAGTTCCAGCTTACATTCTATTTAGTCATGCTTCGTAGAAAATCTTCCTGCGAAATTCTGTTCTATTCCTCGTGAGCTGTGATTCGTAATGCTTCAATTGAATTAAGGGCTGCATTTTCGAGCCCGTACACGGTGTTTGAGGATGCCCCGTGTTTAAATCGGGACTTAATGGCATAATCTCACCTTTCTCAAAGGACTGGAACACTGTTACAGCTGGATGTTCCCGGACATTATCCAGCATTAATACAAACCTATCATGTCCAATAGAGCCGATATATGGTGAAGAATATTCTTCGGTGATGTTTCACTCTGTATTCATTTTCAAATTAACTTCAATATACCTTCATAACTGATCGCTATAAATGCAACGACATAAAATTATAGGGGGGTCGTGAAATATTAATTTTATCCATATTTACTATTTGGGGGTTGTGTAGCTAAGAACCTTGAGAATCGCTGCTATAAAGAAATAGTGGGACCAACTAGTTGGAAAAATACCTCAGTGGAATCCAAGTTTACCAAAGCATTTATGAGGTATCGCAACGCAAAAGAATGCTAAATTGAGTCGAATCCGAATCAAACGTTGAAGGTGTGTTTTTGCAAAGCCATTATTTAGCTGTATATATATAAGTAAATATAAATGCTTTTTCACATTTCTTAAAGTGCTCCTGAACTTATCGGTATATATCAATTCCTTCGTCTGCCATAATGTATTAAAGAAATACCTGCACTGTTTGTGTTTATTTTATTCTAATAACTTAATTAGCAAGAATATTGTGATTTTTTAGAGATTCTAATATTACGTTTTATAACGAGAATTTTTCCTCGATTTCAACATCTCAAGGCAGAATGGAAAAACGAAAATGTTTGAATTCAATCCCCTTGATAGAGTCTTGTGCCTGGAGAATATAGTAATATATTTACTTTGAATAATTTTGTGCTTTTAAAAGTACGTAAAGATTTATATACACACCCTACATGAAATAAAAAGCTGTTTTGTACCTTCATCAAAGCTAACGGTTTGTACCAGGTTACATTTAGCGTATTGTTCTCCAGTTCTTCTATAGGCTAGAGCACGTCCATCTGGCTTTAACAAGATGTTATTCTTGTCTTATCTGTGAAAAGAACTCTGCTCCATTAATGTTTACCCGAATTAACATGAGCACGTCCAAACTGCAATCGGGGAGTTTTGTGATGTAGGAAAAGCCGAAGGAACTTGCGAAACGTTTTGGATTTAAATCAGCTTCCTTAACCAATCTCCTTACTGTTTCTGCACTTACGTTAAGTTACCTTGTATTCAATAATTCATTTTTTGGTTGCGGTGGTGCAAATGTGCGATTTCATAAAGTTTAGAGTTGCAAATAGCGGTTATTTCGTTGCGTCATACATCTTTTATGTCCTTGTCGTGGTGGATTTCTGTATTTTCCAGTTTCCTCATATGGTTTTACAACAAAAGAAACTATTGAGTGATATTAGTCTCAGCATTTGTGCTTTTTGCCTGCGACCTTCGTTAGCTAAAGCAACAACTTTGACAGTATCTAATTTATGTAGATGCAGGATTTTACAGACAAAAATATTCATAATCATCGCACACTGCATTAGAAGTGTCATTCTGATAATGTAAAACAAAAGAGCAATCAAAGCACACTGTCAGATGCTGGAATAATTGTAAAATAATGCTAAATCGTAATTTTTGATTTTGTTGTCCGTTTCATATATCCTGTTGTTGTATTATCGTGACTTTACCTTGTCATCCATTTATTCCATTCTTCCCGCATAAAATTTTTAGTTTATTGATCAAGACATACCAAACGTTTAATTAACTTCTGAGACCTCCAGGAATGACATCTACTTCAGTATCCGTTTCTTTTGGAAGCTTGCTGGTTAATTTTGCGCTGACTTTAGAATTGATCCCACACCAACATTGCAGATATTTTCAACGTTTTACCCACATCTTTTCTTAAATGCGAAAAAGTGCCATTAGTAATTTTATTTAGAAAGTTAACATTGGCGGTAGTTATTTTGATCAGTATTGTTTTGATGCGCTTTACACATCAAAAGTTAGAAGCATCTCATTGATAAGTTAATTGACCCCTTTTGACGATACTACAAACCTATGGAAGTGTATAATTTTAACACATTCAGCACTTTTAGGCTAGATTGGCTTTTAAACGCAGCATAACTCATGTGTTTTCATAAATTAACTAACATTCTTATATACGCTGATGACGTGAAACTTTATTCTACTATTGACTCTACCACTAATTCCCTTTTACTTCAGAGTGATATCGATCGAATTATGGTCAAAAATAAACAGACTATCGCTTAACATCTCTAAATGTGTTACTGTAATTTTTACTAAACGTGTAAAACCTATTGTTTAATATAATATTGAGGGTAAAATACTTCAAATTTTATCTACATTATTTTTTCACTTATTCGATTTAGGTTGGAGTACGCCTCTTTAATTTGGTTTCCTATTCTTGCGACATACATATATAAACTCTTTAGAATTGGTGCAGAGGAGGTTTTTAAAATTTATGCATTTTCAAATCGACAGATTTTACCCTGAAAGAGGTTATGAGTATAGTGTTTTACTGAATAAATTCAATTTCACATCACTCTACATTAGAAGAATAATTTCGTTATTCAAATTTCTATTTTCTCTTTTACACAATGGAATTGAATGTGCGTGGCTAGTAATTAAATGTAACTTTCTTGTTCCTAGGGCCAACTCCAGGTCAGCCTTTATTTTTTATTGCGATATTAACGCCGATCCATTTAGTTTAGTTATAGATACTGTTTTCCTTCGTTTCGGAGGTAGCGACTAGTTTTTCTTTATCTTTAGTTTTAGAACTATACAACCATGCTTTTTAACGTGTTGGTATTGTTTAGTTTTAGATTAGTTTATACATATATATGTGTATATGAGTTGTTGTTTACTTGCTGTTATGTGTCTTGTAATTTCCTGTAATTGGGTATTATAACCTGTTGGAAATAAATCACTATTATTTTCTTTGTTGGTGGTGGACCAACATACCTTTCTGCCGATTCGTTTCCATACTGTCTTACATAATTTATCGCATTTAATTCCTAACTCATGTAATATCAGATTCTTTTTTTTTGTTTTACATTCGTTTTTTTTCTAATTTTTAGGACAAAAATTTCAATGATTTATAATTTAAATGACTGCAATTATAGGACAGCGCACATGAATACGATGAAAATTTTTACGGCTGACCTACAATAAACATCCGCTTGCAAATTACCGTATTCATTTATTTTTGATCGTACCTTGTTATTAAATGAGATGAAAGTACTTCGTAAGTGTTTACTGATATGAAAATACAGAAAAAATATAAAAGATATTGTTAAATTTGTGTTTTTATTTTGTTTTTATTTTTTTGTAATATACGCAACATGTAAAGCTATGCATGGAATTTATTATAAACCTGTTAGCTTTTCTTTCTTTTCTCTAAATTTTAACACGTGTACGTTGTTTTCAACTAATAAACAAGTAAAGTGTGACTTGGTATTATTAGCATTTAAATATATTACGTTAAATATGTGTAGCACGTCAAGTGGAATTCAAACGTCCGTTTGTGGAGTTACATCCGAAAAACCACAATTACATTTCGGCTTATCGAAGGTGTACGTTATTATAAGAAATAACGGTACTTACTCTATAAAAAAAGCACTGGTTTATAGATTTACCCTATTGTATCTGACTAACCTGAAATCATGTGATTTTTATGTAATGACGAAGATTTTGTAATAATAATTGCAATTACTGTTCACTCTAACGTTTTATTTGTTACTATATAAATTATACTAATATATTATACAGGGCGTTTAAGTTGTAGAACCTAGAGTGATATTTAAATGCTTGATTCTAGATTGCAAAATTATTTGTTTACCTCATACGTCCTTATTTTATTAGAACGACGTGCATTCTTCGACGTAATTAAATATTTGTATAAGAAAGTTACGCATTGGTTAGCTATGCAAGGTGTAAACTATTCTTATATAGAAAAGTTCGAATCTTTTCTAGAAATTGCTAGTTCCAATAAGGCCCAATAGAACATTATACACTAGGGTGACAGAATAAAATAGACACCTACTAATTAAAAAAAAGATTCTATTCTCGTCATATATACAAAATATTTTAAAATTTTTAAATTAGACTAATATTTTGTCGATCCACCTTTACTTGCGTGAAGTGCTGCGAGTCGTCGTGGCATAGAATCTATTAAATGATTAATGGTGTCTTCTGGAATATTTAACCACTCTTCTGTAACAGCCGCCACGAGTTCTTCCTTATTGCTGGGTTTTCGGGGTCGTTTCGCCATATTTGTCTGGATTATGTGCCAAACATTCTCTATCGGATTCATGTCTGGTGATTGGCCTGGCCATGGTAAAACCCGAATCCCTTGTTCCTCTTTCCATGTGGCTGTTGTTCTTGCTTTGAGGCAGGATGCTCCATCCTCCATAAAAGTGGCGTCTTCTTTAGATAAAATGACGTTGTTGAATATTGGTAGTCGTCCTTCTGTTAATATTTGGATATATTTTGCCGCATTTATATTTCCGTCGTAGATTACTAATTGTGATCTTCCACCATACCATATCGCGCCCCACACCACGATGTTCACACCGCCGTATTTCACCGTCTGATGCGAAAATTTCTCGTCCAGTTGCTGTGACGATCGTCTCCGTACCCACGTACGACCACTATCACTGAATTGGCAGTATCTGCTTTCGTTTGAAAAAATGACAGACCGCTAAAACTCTTCGGGCTTCGTTCGCATTTCGATTGCCCAAACCATTCGGCGCCGGTTTTGAAACGCCGTAAGGGGAGGTTTTTTCTTGGCCACCCTTTTATACATCCCCACACTGTGGAGGTATCGCAGAACGGTGCGCTGACTTTTCTGGGAAGTTGCCGCAAGCTCAGCTGTACTTTTTCGCGGTTTTCTTAACACTTCGCGCACAAGCAACCTTTTACTTCTTTCAGAAGGTCCGGCACGACCTGGTCTCGGCTCCACTCTTGTTTTTTCCTAGCGTTTAAATTGTGTAATCACACGGTTAACTGTGGACAGAATATTAAAAAATTTACTTATTTCACGTTGCGAAGCGCCGCATTCACTCTGGCCAACGATGCGACCCCGGGTGAAGTTGCTAATATCAGTCGAACCTTGTAAGCGAGGCATAGTTGTAACGATACTAAACTATGACGAATTCCTTCCGATACATCTACCCCTACCCTAATGACAAGAGAAAGTTCTTAATTCGTTCTTAGAATTTAGCTGTTTACATATTTATACCGCTTTACCTGGTGTCTATTTTATTCTGTCACCCTAGTGTATATGTACTGTTAATGTATAGCATTTAATACACAGGTATAGCAGTAAACTCCACTCACACAAATTAATTAATTATGCGGAACGCAGCGTTTCGGGAGCACGTGGGCTCCCATTGTCGGCTCCAGTCGGTAACACGGGGAAGCCCACGTGCTCCCGAAACGCTGCGTTCCGCATAATTAATTAATTTGTGTGAGTGAGTTTACTGCTATACCTGTGAATTGTACATCCACACAGTCCTTGCAATCGTCATAGCATTTAATACATATATATATATTTAATTTCAAAAGGACAAGTAGTTATAATAGGTTCTCAATACTTTGTCTGAGATTGTAAAAGAGTGATCCAAATGTATGCATATAATAATATGAAAGTACATCGTACAAAATAGATGTTATCCCGAGTGGTGGATGTACATGTCTTAAATATATCTAAGAGACCATTAATTTAATATAAGACCTTCGTTAGCTTTCTAATGATATATTATAATGTTTCTTGTAATTCACAACATTAAAATTTAATGAAAAATTTTGATTGCCGGTACGAACAAATAGCCTTTAGTACTTGTTAAATGTAGTAATGTCTTTACGGTCTCCGTGGTCTAGTGGTTATGGCGCATATTCGGAAAATAGGAGACGTATGTTGAAATTCTATGGGAAACCAACATTTTTCATTAAATGTTAACGTTGGAAATTACAAGAGAAATTATAATTTATCATTGAAAAGATAACGAAAGTCTTATATCTAATTAATAAGAACTTTTATTGTGTTCGACTGTCCCGAAAACAAGAGACGTGCGTTCAAATTCTACCAGGAACCAACACTTCTCATCATATTTTAACGCTGGAAATTACACGAAAAATTGTAATTTATCATTAAAAAGCCAACAAAAATTTTATATAAATTTAACTAATAAAAACTTGGCATTATTAATATTGTGTCTGCTTATATTGCTGCAAATGTTGCTACATCTATGTATCAAAAGCAATTTGTTCCTACGGTCTCCGTGGTTTAGTAGTTATGGCGCTTGTCCGGAAAACAGTGAGTTCAAATCCCACCGAGAACCAATATTATTCATTACATTTTAATGTTGGAAATTACAAAAAATATATATATAACTTCTACATTACTCAGAGTCATTGGTGCTGGTCATTTTCACTATCGCTGTACCCAAAATAAATAATAAATATTTCTATGGTGCTGGTCATTTTCACTATCGCTGTACCCAAAATAAATAATAAATATTTCTATGGTACCCATTAATTCACTCAATTCAATTTTATTTTCCTCGTTTAATTATGGGATTTATGGAATTCTCCTGTTTATTTGCAGTTACGTTTTCGATTACTTCCATTAGATGTATTTTTCAAATGTCTGGTTTTTTTTTTTTTGAAGTAACCTCACCGTTTACCTACGGTCACATCATTTCAATTAGATTCAATTCACGGTGGTAAGGTGGTCAAAGCAATTTTGTTGGCTCCAATGCATATAGAATTGCTCTCTGTTGTTAAGACGAGATAAATGTCGCAATTCGGAGTGCAACATTTCTATATTAAAATCAATATTTTTGGAATGCAGCCGATCTTAAATTGTAGCCTTTTTCCATGAAGCAGTTACTTTCCGACAATATTACTGTGTACTTTTTATTGTAATAATATCTGGTAGCTGGTGATTCCTTAAAATCATGTTGTTCAGTTCATTATGATAGTCGACCGTATTTAAACCCTAGCTAGCAATTCATCCTTCACCAATTCTAACTCAATCTCTATATGTAGTGTCTACTGTCTACTCTTCCTATTAGAACTTTTTAATCTTGTAGTATGTCCGTCGTGTTTTTGCTACATTTGCATTAACCTAAACTTATTCCTTCGCGTGCCCTTCGCTTAACCATGTTCCATCCAAATAATTTGGATTTCTGTACTGTTTTGCTGTTGAACATTTTCTTCTCCCTATAACAATCTTATTCTTCTTAATCAGTAAATTTGTCTTGCTAAGTTTGATATATCTGGAATAATAATGTAACATGTAAGTAACTATAACTTGTCAAACGCATACTTTGAATCAACGAATTTTAACATTTTTTAAGCTTCCCATAATTTTATTAAATGTAGGAAGCTCGTTTTTAGAAAATATAGTGTCCATCATCTACCGTACACTATTCTTGTCAGATTCATCAAAAGCCCGGAGCCTGGAATGTTGTTTTTGGGGGTATGAATTCATCTGTCTTTTTATATTCTTAAAGAATACAACATATATGCGACACGCAGTTGATTTTGCGATCTCTCTAATACACCGCCTGAAGTAAATTATTCATAAAATTAATGTCTAAACCTCACTTAAAGTATCTGAGGTGTTAGCTACAATCGTAGTAGCTCCAATTTTGGTGCTTTATGTGTTTGCTATCGTGCGACAGACGCTCTAATCGTTGACGTTTCCCGAATGGTGACAGTAATTGTTTAGTTGGATCTGCTCGATCATCAATTTTGTTCTTAAAAGAACAGTTTTTATTTGCTAATTCCAAAAAAATTAAATGTAGATTATGGACAAATATAGCATAAATGTCAACCCCTTTTCTTTAGTTATTTAAATGTTTTTTTTTAAATCTAAGGCAAAGTGTAAGTTCATTGGCGTTTTATGGAGTACTGATAGGTTACTTCGGTTCCATGCTAACAAAATACAGAAGAAAAGATTAATTATGTACACTATTGGTCGCAAACTTAAGACGGACTATTGAAAAAACATCAATACCGTACAGATAAATAACTATGGTTTTGAAATATGGCGTAATAATACTTTTAAGATTACAAGAATTATAAATGCACTATTAACTAATATAGACTCTTCGTTATTTTAACGTAAATGTATAAACAGACACTTTAATGGAATCTTCCACTTGCCAAAGTTTAATTTAACAACGTGTACATGCTGCCTGTATTTGGATCTTAACTAACTTTATAAAATCTTTTTAATTGCATGTGCAAGTGGTAGTTTAGTTCAATTGTATTTTAATGATTGTCGGTTGTGTTGTGTTTATTTGCATAATTTGTGTAAAAAGCGTTAAACATTAAAAACATTACGTTTCAAATAAACTGAAAAGTTCAAAAACTGCTGCTCTCTGCATAAGGTGTCGGTAAAATACCGATTTTTCACGGTGGTTGCAAACTAGTGGGCGATAATGTTTACTTCCCGATTTATGTTCATATCACCTCTATCGAACAAAAGCCGGAATTATTGTATTGGAAGGACATCAGAGTTTTGATATAACCAAATAGTAGCTGTAATAATAGACTTACAGCTATTATTATAACGAGATATTATGTGATTTATAATAATCGAGGACGCTGTTAGGTGACGCGTCACCTGCGTAGGGTCCCAGATGGTTAAATTGTTAATATTGAAATTATATTCAAAACTTTGTCGTATAATCAAAGACGAAAATAAATCGATAATTTTATTATGATTATTACTGATTTTTGAGATAGCTAAAAGTGTAAGAAGAGATTTTTAGATTTACTAAAATACCAATGTAATTCCTGCATTTGTATCATCATCGCCAAAACAAAACAGCATATCAATAAATGTTACTTTTTCACATAGTAAGTGAATATTGTTTCATAAACAAAATATGTAAAAGTTTGCACACTTTTCAAAAATCATGGAAGATGTTGATATTTCTGAAAGTATCCTAAAGCCAGTGAACAACGAAAGGCTCCTGCCAGAGAAATCAGAAATATAGTATGAAAAAGAATATCGTGTTTTGTTAATGGCGAGACAAGTTTAAAGTACTGGAGAAACGATTATACTCGCTTATTTTGTCAAACTTTCAAATTAATATTCTCCTTCATCTTTGTGGCCGAAGTATTCCATCTTGCGAGCTTGTTTGGAATTGAAGGAAAGAGTGAAAATCGACAAGTATGGTGATTTGATAAGATTTATTAAAAATAATAATGTTGGATATAGCGTTAACAAATCTAAAATATGCACAAGAAAGCAAGTTGATAAATTTTTGTGTACAACTTCCGACGAGGTATCTTTGATGATGAAGGTAGCTTTTTTGATTGGAGTTGGTGGAGCTGGTAGTAGTAATGAATTAATGAAAATGTCTATGGATGACCTTGAGATTATAGAAAGTAAGATTGCCATTATACTAAAAGACAGTTTACCTCGTACATAAATGGAAAGTGTACGATTCAGCCTTGTGATATTCATTTCTTTTCTAACATACTTGACAAAATCGCTACATTTCTCAACTTGGTATATCCAACTATGTATACCGGTCATTGTATTAAAGAATCTTTAGCAACTTTTCTTGTTCACCCCGGTGGAAACATTTTTGATTTGCAAGAATTGTTATTTAGAAGAAAACCTAACCTAGTTAAGAGAGTTTCAATTGCACGGAAGATCCTGGACGGGAACGTTTCAATAAGCAATGTGCTAAATAAAGTATCAATGGAATATTCACTAAATGGAAATCGTAGAGGAACTCAAGATTTAGTGATCCTACACACGAACGGCATATCCTTTATATTTAATAATTGCGACAAAATAGATATTCCTGTTCAAAAATAAACCTGTATTATAATTTTGTACCTAATATATTATGAGTAGACACCGGATTATATGCAAAGTGCAAAAAATTAATTTAATTTATTTATTATATTTTACGTCCATTTCTAGATGTCTTACACTGATTAAAGTTAATTAACGTTAATTAACTTTAGTCAGTGTAAAACATCTACATATAGACGTAACATATAATAAATAAATTAAATTAAATTTTTGTACACTGCATATAATCCGGTCTCTAATTATGAGTTTGTATTTAACGTATTATGCGTATTCAAGTTAACCTATTATGGTCTTAATAGTTATCAATAAATTTTTAATATAAAATGAACGTAATATATGTGCTGAAAAGGCCTGCTCTCGCTAGAGTTTACGATATGCAAAAAGGTTCAACATTTGACAAACGAATTTTAGAACGTAATTTACTCATTGATAACGTTTCCTATGCTAATTATTTGATAGAGAATACGCGTTTGTTAATTAAGCATTATGAAACCTCACATATAGAAAATAAAAGCATTAAACTGAATTTGTTTATAAACAAAAACGCCTTTTTGTTAATCTCACTCCATAAATCTTGCTTTCAAATAGTATTTGCCTAATAAATCGTTTTTTCCTGCACTTTGCTCACTCTAAAGATTTTTATTGGAGGAAGCATTTATACATATTTTGGGCTAGTAGTATTGAATAAGTTCCCGCAATAAATTAGACACGCTTTATACATTTTTAGAAGCTATTGTATGGTTAAATAACTGCTGTGTACCAAAGCTTGTCCAGTAAGAGCAGAAATGAAAAAGGGGTTTTAATATTTTCGAAAAAACTATCTTGCTTCATCAAGGTACCGGTGCATGTTCCAAGAAACTAAAACCTGTTTTACTTTAAGGCCTTTTTAAAATTATTCAAAATGTACCAAAAGTTACGGTTTAGTAATGGTGAAATAATATCTCATAGGTGACCTTTTGTTACTGTACAAACAAGCCTCTATCCTCTTACCAGAGTTGTCAATTTTGGCATAACTTAGCCCAATTTCATGAATACCGTCACTAATATCCTACTTAGGGACAGTAATTGTATTTGAATTGTTAGCATAAACTTTTTTTTAATAACCTCAAACGAAGAATGTGAAGGTGATAAATCGCGTGATTTAAGCTTCCACTTGTGATGTTTCTTCTTGCATGAATTATCCAATTCCAAAGTTGTTGACGAAAAACGTTTATTGTTTTTGCGGGTGCATGAGAAGTGGCAGCGTTCTGCTGAAACCACATCTTCTCGACATCCATATTTGCCAATTTGCCATACAAAGAATGTGTAATTATGTTTCGATACCGAGCTCAGGTAACAGTAACAGCATTGCCATCTTCGTTTTCAAAGAAATGCGGTCCAATCATTCTACCGACCGGTTTTTCCAGTATATTTTGTGGCCTACTATACAGCAGTAGGAGGTCACTTACAAGATGTTATTTTTCATTATTAAACCGCAATAACTGTTAATAATAATTAAATATAAATAAAAATAAAAAAATGTTATATTTCAAATAATTTGTGCGCTCTATTATAAATTTAAAAAGTAACTTCGAACTGGAACATCCGCAGTTCACATCAATTTCGCCAAGGACGGCAAAGACATTGCCATGTCTCAGGAAAGCGGATCTCGAGATACTGGTAAAACTTTTTTTAATATCTTCCAAGCAGTATTTCTCTTCAATTTCGTGTTGTCATTGACTGTATTTTACGTTAGTATATTCGCTCCAATACAGATCTGTTTCTCTTCATTTATAGCTAAATTACTTTTCAATTAACGATGAATGATTTTTTTCCTTGAGGTCATGTGTAAACCATGTCTTTAGTTTCTAAACAATTTATTTGCTCTTAGTTGAATACGTAGATTTTAAGCGTCATTTCTAATAGAATTTAACTTATTTCTTTGTGGTCACTTTTGATATTGTTAAAATTTTATTATTGATAAACAGACCGTACCTAATTCAATTTAAATCATGCCCTTCCCTTATATGATCCACTGCTGTAAACAAATATTTTGGATGGTTTTTAAAAGCATCTGTTTAGGTGTTATTGTTAACCCTTTCGCTGCTGAATTAAAAGTAGCTATGCATTCCCTTTGTGCTGAATTAAGAAACCGGTAAAACGTAAATATACGTATACAGTATACATTCTTTCGATGGGACGTATACATTTGCAGCATTAGGTAAACAATATTCCGTAAGTATATTTACGGTCGCTTGTTGTAAAAACATAGAGATAAGAAAAACCTAGAATTAAATGATAATGATTTAAAACCAAAATTTTAAAATGTTTATTCAAAAACCATTACAAACACTGAAATAATTATATGTAACAAAAACAAAAATAGATAGAAATCGGATTTTTTTTATTGTGTCTATGTACTTCTCAAAACAGGGAATGAGGCAAAGAGCTGCATCACCTTTTGAGCCCCAATTCTGTTTGCAGACATGACAGATTCTCTGTGAATTCTTTTTCCCTCTATCTGCAGAAGGTCTAGCTGGTTTTCTCGGTCTTTCATTGTTCAAACATTTCTCAATGATTTGTCTTATAAGTCCAAGTTCGAAATCGGCTAAAGACATATGATTGCCAGTTTTCACTTCGTGCATGACATGGGAATTTGTAACTGCCAAATCAACCAAACGAAGGAATATTTTTTTATACCATTTCATTGTCTTAGGTATTCTACTGAACTGAGCAACATGTCAATTTTGTCAACAGAGCCCATATTCTCATTGTAATATTTTACCCAGTCTCGTTTTTTGATAAGCATGTAAGCTTCACGCCTATCACGCTATTTTAGAACCAACATCTTATCAGTACGTTGAGTAACGACTTCATCTTGTTTTATTTTTTTTTCTAATTGTGGCATACCTTTCCGATTGTTGCGGGCAGTATCACACAAATTAGTTTTATGTTCATGGGGATATTTAGCCAGAATTGGACTGGTGTACCGATTATCTGTTAATAGATTGTCACCTTTCGAAGGAAGGTTTCATCAAAGTATGAACCACTGCCCCAGAGATACCTAAAGTTTTATCAACTCCGTCTTACTTAGTGGTTGCTCGAGTGTATATTATAAAATCTAGTACATAATCTATTTCGACTTTTGACATCTGTAAGTGCAAAAAACTTTATACCCAACCTATGACGTTTGTTTCTGATGTACTATTTGAACGTCCTTTGAACAATAGTAACGATTCGTCGATGAATATATTTTCAAATGGAATAAAAGCTTTGCAGACGTCTGTTTTCAGTACTGAAACCACTGTTTCTACTTTGAACAGTCTGTCACCAAGCTTTTGTTCTTCATTATTGCAGAAATGGCGTAGTAATAGTAGACACCTGTCTCGACTCATCACCTTATAAAATATTGGAGTTTGTAGAAGACAGTCTCGGGACCAATACTCACACAATTTCAGTTTTTTGTTTCGGGAAATGAGCATAGTCATTCTAAGAAGTAGAAAAGCTTCCTCCGTGTTGGTTTCACACCAATGCTTTAGCCTTGATTATCTTGATTTGTTTGTATTTCGCGTAAAAAATTCAAAATATCAATTTGTTTCCATTGCTTTTTCTGCTGACTCGTCTGTGAAGTAACATTGAAAGTGCGCTAGAAAATTATTTTGATCTTTTAAATCAGGAAGAACAGCAAATCCGGAATTTGTATCGTGAAAAAATGGTTTTGGGGCACAAAATTAGTATCGCTGCTCCAAGCGAACTATGAAATATTTCAGTTTTGCGTTCTTTGCCGTTTTGAGGATCGAGGCTCATTGGAGTCATTATAATTATTTTCAATTTCTTCCAATTCAAAATCACTGTCTGGTCGGATTCCGCTGTAGTTATTATTTCGCTCACTTACATATTGAGCTTCAGGTTCTGATAAACCAACGTAATTATTCATTTTAGAGGTTAGGTGATAAAAACACAAATAACACGTACTTCGGCAATACAAAACTGTTGTATATCAATGAAAAACTAGGACATCACGTGAGTCGAATCCGGCGTCAAAACTCTCGTACGTATATTTGTATTTGCTGCATTAATTTTGAAATTTAGGAACGTATATTTACGGGTACAGCATATGGATATTGTATTTGTAAAAGGGTTAAGTAATGCCACTAATATTATCTTAATGTCTTCCAATTCTATCGAAACATAAATGGAAAGGAATGATGTTTGTGTTGCTATAATCGAAGTTAAGAAAGTACCAAAAAACAATACAACACTCAAGATTAGAAATCTCAATATATTATAAGTAATTGGAGTTAGTGCGAGTTTGATTGAAAGTTACATTTGTTTACATATTTCTGGTTTCACTGCATTTTATTTTTGCAACTGCAAACACATGTAACAAAATTTAACAGAATCTAGACTTCAGTTCATGTAGGTTAGATAAGATATATATTTAGACTTTTGGAGTGAAAAATCTTACGAGAAACGGTTTTATCTTACCATATACAGTTTTTCAAATTCAAGCATTATAAGAGAAGGTTGCGGAGGAAAGTTGGAAAATTAATTGTTTTCTTTATATAATTGATCTATGCGTAGTATGAAGATATGCGTACATATATTCTTAAGCACATGATTTTTTTAATATTATAGTATTGAGAAAGCTGAAGCTTGCAGTTCACAAATCACATTAGATTACGTATTCTCTAGAATTATTACTAACCTAGATCGTATCACCGCTCTCTATAAAGGACGCTAGACATATGTTTCAATAAAATGATCGTTTCACCTTTATTATGGTATAGTCGATCATTACCATTTACGTATAAAGTATTGAACAATAAAGAATCGGTGTAATTTGGATTATTATAGTTTAATAATTGTGTTGTAGCTAGTGTACTTGTACTAACACAAGTATTTGCATTACAGCTATTGAATAAATATAGAACAATCAAAGGCAGATGTTCACGTTGTAACCTTTCAAATGAATGCTGTGATTGGGTTATTTTCTTTGTTTTTATTAAGCTTCATTTAGAACAAAATTTCTATCTCCCGTGAGCAAAGTGTAACGGAGCTATTTCAACAAAAGACAGTGTACCGTAAAAGAGGCTGTTAATATTTTCTGGTTGAATAACGTGTGGCATAACAAGCTCGATTTAATAGAAAGTTCGCTTACTTTCATACTAATCCGCCGTCTTTACAAGTTTATACGTAAAGTGATGTCAGTGAATATTTTACGAATTCATAAAATTGTGTTCTGTGCTTCCGTGGCGGTATTTGTGTTGGATTTTTGGAAATTACCATGTGGTGGTGCTGTTTCAAGGTGAGTTTGTATTTTTTTTTCTATTAATAGTTATAGTTAACGAAAATGATAATTGTTATTAAGGTAACCAAGTAATTGGCTAGTTTAAGCGTGTATTCTCGGCCTTTGCAAAAGCATTATTTTACCTTAAGTAAATTTGGATATCTGAATATTTTGAAACCAAAGTCGAATTATAAGGAATTTTGTTAAATAATATTCTAAGAAATTATCAAGCTCAGTCATAACTCTTTTACTATATGTTAAATAAAATTCCTGCAGATATGTTATATGCTTTTCTTACGGTAAGTTTTCGATCTCGTGTTTCATTATGAGGTTGGATACGAGGCCGACCTGAAATGTTTCCGATAAAAAAAATACCGTATTGGTGTGGTTTTTTATTTCTATTTTTCGATGTAGTCTCCTCGAAGGTCAATACCCCTTTTCAAACGGTACTCCAGTCTGTTTAAGCCGTCGTAGGATGTTTCCAGGTCTGCAAAATAGCCATCTGTAGCGACGATGACCTTCTCATTTGAGGCAAATCTCTTTCCTCCAAATGATTTTTTCAGGTTTGGTAATAGGAAAAAGTCGCTTGGGGGCTAGTTCCGGTGGAGAATGAGGGACTAATTCGTAGCGCAAATCATTAAATTTGGACACGACAATGCGGGATGAATGAGCCGATGCATTGTCGTGATGGAAAAGCACTTTTTTCCGCTACAAACAAGGCCGTTTCTCCTTCAATACTGCATCGAATCGGGTCAATAAATCGCTGTAGTATTGCCCCGTGATCGTCCCTCTCTTCTGCAGATAGTCGATGAGGATCACACCTTGGGAATCCCAAAAAATGGTCGCCACGACCTTTTCGTGGAACGGTCTTTACTTTCGTCGGAGCCGATTCGCCCGGAAAAGTCCACTGCTTTGACTGTTACTTGGTCTTCGGTATATAGTAGTGGATCCAAGTGTCATCCACGGTTACGAAACGCGTGAAAAAATCCCTTGGATTACGTTGGATCCTGGCCAGACACTCCTCGAAAACGGTCACCCGATTTCGTTTTTGCTTCGATGTGAGCAAACGCGGTACCCATCGCGCGGATAGCTTTCTCATACCCAAAATTTCGTGTAGGATATGGCCAACGCGTTCTTCTGTGATGCCTGTTGTCTCTGCTATCTCTTTCAGCTTCAATCGACGATCGGTTAACATGACATTATGAATCTTATCGACCACTTCATAGTTGGTATGCGTGATTCATAACTTGTGCTTGTGCGGCCACGTTTGAACTCACTCACCCAGAAGCTGGTGGTTGAAAATTATGGAGTACATCCGCCATGAACCACTAGCAAAATGTTTCGAATTTCCGTGGCCGTTTTCCCAGCCATCCAAAAGTGTTTTATTACTGCACGAAATTCGATTTTATCCATTTTTGCGAAACCGCCAAACTTGCTACACAAAACACACTTCTAAACAACAACTATTGACAATAGACGTCTGAAATTTTGACAATTACCATAAGAAAGGTAGCCCTTGTCGACCAATGAATATACTTCAACCTTTGTGCGTCATCTCTTGCCGATTCCGTAAACATTTCAGGTCACCCTCGTATACTGCTATAACATGTTAACACTGAGATTAATGCGTGGTATGGAATGAGTTTTACCTGCTTATCGTACCAAACTATTTACGTACTACGAGTTTTTGAAGCAAACTCTATTTCAATTTTAGCAGGTAAGACTGTTGACATTACTGTAACCTTGTCGCGTTGATAATTTTTCCTTACTATAAAAAACACATGCCGTTGGAATTTGGTAAGCAAAACGCTTGGCGTTGTTGGATTACTTAATCGCATTCCCTTTTATGATAAGGCAGATTTGTTTGCAAGATCTAGTAGAAAAATGCCTGTGATGCATACAGAAGTCTGGTGTCTTTTTCCTCTTTTAAACAAAAAATTGCCGTTAAGAATGTATTAATTTGCCTTGTGTTTTATAAACCAAACTTCGCGTAACCTCCTGAAAGGACAGACTCTTGGGATATTTTGATATCACTCCTAAAAGTGCTTTCCCACTTTTTTTTTCGCGTGATGTGAAGTTGTTTTTACATAAGATCCCTCATTTTTACCAAGCCTTACAGAAGTCAGGTCATTTTAAAGTAATCTTCATGCAAAAATATTGAATATTTCATCCTTTTAATTTTTAATTAAAAAAAGTAAGTAGCAAACAAGCATTTGCTGCTTACATTTTCGACTTTAAGTACGATATATAAATACGGCCATTAGAGTAAATTGTTTGTGAGTTTCTAACTAGAATTATAAGGTTAAGGTTTCACATATATTCATTGATTTCAATTTATCACATACAATTTATACGTTTCTATAAACTCGACAAGAAACTTCTTTACAAAACAAATAAATACATCTGAGAAAACTTGCTTTCCAGCTTTTTGTTCTGGATTTTGGTGAATATGTTGTAAGAAGAGGTCTGTTACCCAGTCCTTGTCCTCTGCGTATCCACTTACCAACTTGATGGATCTAAATAGAAACGATAATAAAATGTGTTGTTTCTTAGAACCTACCGCTCATTTCTATTGGTGATTTCTGTTTGAATGGAAATTAAAAATGTGAACGCACAATAGTGCGATGAGGATCCTTAGCACTTGAAAGTTTTCTGCCAACTAAAGTACCTTTACGCACCCTCAACGTAATAAATACTCCTCTCCCTGTTATGTTCTTAGAATTTATACTTCCTAATACAAAGTACTATTAAGGTGAATATCACGAAAACAATTATCTCAGATTTATTTGTTTGGATATTAGCGATATTTGTATAATTTCCTCCATAATAATAGTTATATTAGCATGCAAATGTGAATATAAATATTGCATTAACTGAAAATTGAGTTAATAGTGAATTAGGGTTTTTAAATGTTTATTATGCTAATATATAAATTTATATATATTTACGTATGTACTTACGGTGCCACCACAATTACATTTTATTACGTAATGATTGTACAGAACGTTTATAAGGATGAAAATTATTTTGAATGTAAAATAGGATACCGTGAGTAGCTGTATTTAGCAGCATTATTATGTTAGGTATTGTTTTTCAAGGCATTTTAGATGTGTAAAATAGGATGTCCACGTAATGTGTACGTAAAGAGAAAAAAGTTTTCAGATATATATTTTTTAAGTACAAATGCGTATAACATAAACATATATTCAAGTTTTTCGATGTTTTTAAACAATCCATGTCAATTTTCCTCGAAATTCCTTGTATGTGTATACAGTAGAAGCTCCATTATCCGGAAGTCGTGTTATCCGGAACGAATACAATTTTTAAATGCGCCGTTTGATCCGGAACTTATATACGACGAGCGCTCATTGAAATGAACTAGGAATATCGTATTTGTGGCGATTGCAGCATGCTTGTTACATTCTGCAATCTTTGCATTAACTAGTCAGTCACTGCTCACCAATGCGATTGTTTGAAAAAGAAAGGTAGCTTGGATCGCGGAAAATTTTTAAATAACATGGAGTGGGCGTGAGCACTGTAGTACACTGAAAAAGAATCGTAAAGATGTCGAAAAGTGGTGTTGTTTATTAATTTCCCCTTTAACTATGCGAAAAACTGTGACACCTCCACAATATGACAAAATTTATTTAAAGTTTACCCAGGAAATTGAAGAACGTGGCGTTCCATTATTAGGGCCCACATTACAGCAAAAGACGATTTCCATAGCTGAAAACTTACCGATTACCGTATATCCAAATGCCTTTACGGCTAGCGATGGCTGATTGGGAAGGTGGAAGAAACGTCACAGAATCAAACAGCTAACAATATGTGGAGAAAAACTGTCAACAGACATAAACGTTATTTGCGACTTCACACGCTGTTTTAGGAAGCTAATAGACGAAGAAAGTTATTCCATTGATCACATTTATAATTGTGACGAAACGAGTCCCAATTACAAAATGATGTCCTCCAAAACATTAGCGTCAAGAACTGAGTCTTGGTTATGAGAAGCCTAAAGAGCGTGCAGCGATCCTTGCTTGCAGTAATGTGTCTGGTAGACACAAATTGCCACTGATGTGTGTTGGAAAATCTATCCCAGTGTGCACGGATGA
This sequence comes from Trypoxylus dichotomus, assembly GCA_023509865.1. NCBI lineage: Eukaryota > Metazoa > Arthropoda > Insecta > Coleoptera > Scarabaeidae > Trypoxylus > Trypoxylus dichotomus. The sequence goes on along the minus strand of CM042074.1, from coordinate 35,157,002 downwards.
ATGAAAACTTGTTTAAAGCTCGTTTTTTTTTGAGGAATTTGTGATCAGCGTTGAAATTTAAAAAAAAAGTGTGGACCTCCAAGAAAGGCATTATTTAATAATGCGCCATCAAATCCAAATGAGAATGAATTTGTCAGTTATCAGGGGATATATCAAAGTGATTTTCCCTAATGTATCTTCATTGCTCTAGCCCATAGGTCAGGGTGTGTGTGAAAACTTTACGCAGAATTACAGATGAATATTACTAAAGCCCATTTTGGAGAAAATAAATGAAGGAAATTACGGTTTTATCGACAGTTTAAAACAAATAGATCTTAAGAACGTAGTGTACTAGGGTGTAGATTCTTGGAATAAAGTTATTATTCCAAATAATTGAGCTTCTACTGTATGTAGATACTTTACTTGGGTCTGTTCAAATACCGATATCTTAAATGCCTAATATGATAGCAAGACACTTCGAATTTCGCTCGATGTAGTATTTTCTTTGAATTTTCGGTATTGTATCAACAGGTTTTTAGCTTTGATTGGGATGATTGCAATTGTTGCAATATTTAGTTCATATTATGAATAGTTTGCTTTAATACACATATTTTTCAAAAATTTTGTAGAATCTGTAGAATCTTTTATAAACATTTCCTTATGTTTAAACTACGTTTTCTTTAGTAAATTAAATATCGAATAAAAAAACAAATTGGTATCGTGTACGGTAATAATTGAATATTTTGTATACTTGAGTGCAATTTGTGGTAAGCAGATTTTTTTTTGTCTAATATTTCTGTCCGACAATTACTAATTATGCTTTCGCTATGTGCAAGTTTTACTTAACTTTGAGTATGCGTGTGCGCACATTTCACAATTTGTATAAGTCCATTTTATTGCTGTAAATATAAGCTTTAAATAATGTTCTGAAAACAAGTGGCTTTACACTTCCAACTTTATGATAATTATGCCAAAAAACTTTGATTAGTAGATTTTAATCTCCAAAAAAAATGAAGTGCTCATTGTGAAATTTAAATACCGCATTGTTTTAAACTAAGCCAACTTTGGATTTAAATTGCCTTGCTGCTAGTAATTATATATTTTATACATCATTATATTTTGAATGACAATAGGTCGACGTTAAATGCTCATATTTACGTAAATACAACGTCTATACACAATTGCTTTATCTGTTTTTATAATCCTACGTTGTAACCATTCTAATTTCTTTACTGTTGTTTGTAGTCTGCATCACTGTATGACTAATTTTCAACATTTCTTACCAATAAAGTATAATTATAAACAGTTACTTTAACAAGTTTAGAGAAAAAGTGTTATACTTCAAATTTCTTCTGTATTGGCCATTCTGTTTTTTTTTTGTATTTCATTTATATCCAGTCACTTCCTCTTTGCGGTAGAAACATATGCAATCACAGTCCACGTTACTCGAGTTTCGCTGTGGTGACAGATATAGCTTGGTAAACAGATTTATACACTTACAAATATTTCTTCAAGTTAGTAGTTACCTTTTTAAATAAGAAATCTATCGCAGGTGCGCTTCAATATGTCGATGCAGGCTTTAAAATGATCGTTACTGGAGGATAAGAAAACGCGTTGCAACACGCTCCTCGTTCAAGTATTCAAACATTTACCTTTGACTAGTAGTGGAATTTTGTAATTTTGAGTGTCATATGAAACGGCAACACTCCAAGATCTGTCTAAAACAGAGGCTTGGAAGACCATAGGTCAATCAGGAAGTGGAGAATGTCAGAAATCACGATTGCGCAAGAATTATTCTGAAATTAATGAAAAAACTGACAAGATATTTGTTTCTATAAGTTAGTAATCCCCGGGGATTGAAGGCGACTTGAACTCAATGGTCTTGTGGTGTAATGGTTAACACATTACGCCGGAGACGTAAAGATGTTGGGTTCGAGTTCCTCCGAGACTGATATTTTTTCAGTAATTTAATTACGTTGGATAATTGCAAGGAAATTGTAATTTTATCATTACTAATGCCAACGGTGGTTTAGTATTTATATTCATATTAATATTAGTATTAAGTTTATCCGTTTGTATGTCTCTTAATGGATGGCCAAGTGCCCATAATGAGAGGCGGAGAACTTTAAATTGGCAACACCGTCTTCTGCGATTGCTGATTTGAAAGTTCTTGGTTGTTTTGGGATTAGTTTGGTTTGGAAATTCATCGTGAATAGACTCACGCCCGAGGAACGCTTGGAAATTGTGCAAATTTATTTTGAAAAACATTGATCAGCTCCAGATACTTATCGGGAATTACGTGCGTTTTATAGTGTTCATAATCGTCCATCCGAGTGATTAATTCAAGAAACTAATCGTCAATAATACGCATCCCGTAAGACGTAGTACAGTGCGGACACAACAAGCGATTGATGGTGTGTAGCGTAGTGTTGATGATCCAAATGCGTCAATTCGTTATCATGCTCAACAATTAAACTTGTGTCCATCCAGTTTAAGGAAAAATTTGCGATCTTGGTTTACATGTTTACAAGATTCAACTCGTACGGGTATTGAAGCCACACGATCATCGTTCACGCCGTGCATTTGGTGAATGGGCCGAAAAAACATTACAATTGATCCGCAATTTCATTTGGAAGTTTTATTCACCGATGAAGCACAGTTTTGGTTAAATGGTTATGTCAGTAAGCAGAATTGCGATATTCGGACCCATAATAATCCACAAGCCATTGTCGAAACACCATTACATTCAGAAAAAGTCACTGTTTGGTGTGCTTTATGGGCCGGTGGAATCATTGGTCCATATGTCTTCAAAAATGATGATGGTCAAAAAGTTACAGTTATCCTTGATATGGCTCAGTGTGGAAAAATCGTGAATTAAATGTGGCGATCATTTCGGAAATAGATGATTCTTTACCTATTGTATTAGTAGATGGTATGGCTAACTTTAATCGTTTATATAATTTGTTACAAACTTGTTTGCATCTTAAAACTCTCCCGACGAGTTGCCTCCGGCATCGGCAATATGCCAGTGTTCAAAAATCACGAGTTAAATGGAGCGAACTGAGATAGATTTTCTATTGCTGAAATCCATCGCTAACTTCACATAGGTTACAGTCAACGGTGAACGGTACAAAGAAGTGATTACTAACTTTTTGTGCCGCAACTGGAAGGCATTAATGTGGCAGACATGTGATTTCAGCAGCACGGCTTCACATGCCACACAGCGCAAGATACAATTAGTTTACTGAAAGAAACATTTGACGAACGATTTGAGCACTTGGAAGTCAACACTCGACGCGTTATTGTCGAAATACAGCCTGATTTACTGCGAAAAATGCGCGAAAATTGGACTTCAAGATTACGCCATGTACGCGGCAGTCGCGGCGGCCAGATGCGCAAAAGCATATTCAAACATTAATGCCATAAAATTATCATTTAAATAAAACCAACTTCCTGGAGTTTAAAAACATGTTCCTATGTTTTATTTCAATTTAAAGTTCTCTACCTCAAAAAAAAAAACCGTTACAAGTGTAACATTCAATATAATTGTAAGGTAATTAAAGGACGTCTATATTTGAACCTTATTATGATTTATGGCTGTTTTGCTCACGTACTGAATTTGAACTAAAATTGATTTAGAAGTTAAACATATAAAAGAACATATAGTTCAAGTTATAAAATACTTTCCCATTTGCTTAATACTTGGTACAAAGAAAGAGGAGGCAAGAAACTAATACTATTTCAAGATGTTTGGTGGAATACAGTTTCTGAATATTTCGAGTTGTATGTTAGTGAATGGTGGAAATTATTACAACTTTGTAGAGAACATGAAGATGGCATTGATCTAGTACTTTTTAAAAGGTTTGGGATGCTTTGGGAAGATGTGTTGCTGCACGAAATAAGTCATAGGCAATGCTTCAAGAATTGCAGATTGTTGCCCGGAACAAGTAGGATATGATTCCCTAAAAATTGTGTAACACTCTATCTCAATCCATGCTATGTAAACGTTAATCTCTTATTTTTATAAAAAATATTGCAGTAATATTTCTGTGAAGTTTCTGCATTTCTTTTATTTAAAAAATGCAACGTTTTATATTCTCCCAAAAGGCCACATTAAAATTTGTTCAAATAAATTTAAGATACAGTATTGTGGTCAGATACATGCTTAGAAATATTGAGCCTGAAATACTGAAAAGTGTGTGAAATCATTTTATCATGTTTATGAAATATCCGTTAATTATTTTGAGTAGTGTAGTTTGATAATTACCTTAGGGTTAACTTTATTATGTAAAATTATATTTTCTTTAAATAAAAGTTATATCTAGACATATAATTCAAATACAAGTGATTATGGGCGGGCTATAGCGCTAGGTATAGTCACAATCGAAGTGTAGAATTAAGCGCTTGTTTGGTTGCATATAATCTAGGGGTCACCGTGAGCTCCTATTGCGCTGAAAATGGTGTTGACTAATTTCATTACTAATGAGTAGAGACCGTATTATATGCAAAGTGCAAAACTTTAATTTAATTTATTTATTATATTTTACGTCTATTTGTAGATGTCTTACACTGATTAAAGTTAATTAACGCTAATTAACTTAATGTTGTAATACATGTACATATAGACGTAAAATAGAATAAATAAATTAAATTAAATTTTTCCACTTTGCCTATAATCCGGTCTCTACTAATGAGAAATTTCAAATTTAAATTCTTATTCTTTTGACTTGTTCAGAAATGTTAATCTTTAATTTTTATAAAAAATATTCCAATATTTCTGTGAAGTTTCTGCATTTCTTTTATTTAAAAAATGCAACGTTTTCTATAATATATCTAGACATATAATACAAGTACAGGTGATTATGGGCTATAGCGCTTGTGTGGTTGCATATAATCTAGGGGTCTCTGTGAGCTCTTATTACGCTGAAAAAATTATACGCGAAGTGCAAAATTTAATTTAATTTATTTATTATATTTTACGTCTATTTGTAGATGTCTTACACTGGTTGAAGTTAATTAACGCTAATTAACTTAATGAGTGTAATCCATCTATATATAGACGTAAAGTATAATAAATAAATTAAATTAAATTTTTGGACTTTGCATCTAATCCGGTCTCTACTAATGAGAAATGTTTCAAATTTAAATTCCTATTCTTTTGACTTATTCAGAAACATATAGAAAACTAGGCTACATGCGCAAACTAACACATGGGCTGAAAAGTCCCGGGCCTAACACATAGATGACGCTAGTTTTATTGCAGTCAACTTTCTCTCAGTTAGTACTAACCTTCAAAAGACAGCTGTTAAAATTTCATGATATTCTATTCATTAGTTTGTCAGTTATTGTGCTGAGTCACGCTACTTTTGTTATTTTCAAAACAATGGATCTAATACAATTTCGTGTTTTAATTTTACACTGCTTCTTGATGGGAAAAAAATACCGTTCAAGCGAAGCAATGGCTTGAAAAGTGTTATGGGGACTCCGCTCCATCAGAAACAACAATAAAACGTTGGTTTGCTGACTTCAAACGTGGTCGTAGAGACACCGATGGATGCAGAACGCAGTGGACGTCCAAATGAGGCGGTAACACCAGAAAACATCAAAAAAATCCACAAAATCGTTTTGAATGGTCGAAAAGTGAAGTTGCGTGAGTTAGCTGACATCGTAAAGATATCAAAAGAACGTATTGGCTTTATATTGCATGAGCATTTGACTATGAGAAAGCTCTGTTCAAAGTGGGTGTCGCGTTTACTCACTGTTGACCAAAAACAAGAACGTGTTGATAATTCTGAGCAGTGTTTGGCCATGTTTAAACGTAACAAACCGGAATTTTTGCGTCGATATGTGACAGTGGATGAAACGTGGATCCATCACTTCACTCCGGAATCAAAACGATCGTCATCTAAGTGCACAGCAATTGGTGAACCTCGTCCAAAGCGTCCGAAAGCACAACAATTGGCTTGAAAGGTTATGGCCTCGGTATTTTGGGATGTGCGTGGTGTAATATTCATCGACTATCTTGAGAAAGGAAATACCATCAACAGTGAATATTATATAGCGTTATTGGAGCGTTTGAAGGCCGAAATTGCAAAGAAACGACCGCATGTGGCAAAGAAAAAAAAATTGTTTCATCAAGACAACGCACCGCTTCACAAGTCAATCAAAACAATGGCAAAACTACATGAATTGAACTTCGAATTGCTCCCACATCCACCGTATTCGCCAGATTTGGCTCCCAGCGACTACTAGTCATTCGCAGACCCCAAAAAAATGCTCGCCGGTAAGAAATTTCGCACGAATGAAGAGGTTATCGCTGAAAGATAAATCGTTCTACAAAAGTGGTATTGAAATGTTAGAACGGCGCTGGAATGATTGCGTTGCTCTTGATGGAGATTACGTTGATGAATAAAGCTAATTTCTTTGTTAGGCCCGGGACTTTTCAGCCAATGTGTTATATGGCTGCAATTGTTTGTTGGTTGAGCTAATTTAAATGGTGAAAGTGAGATGCATAGTAGAGCTTCGTTTATCCGTGATTGGGATTAACTGTATTCTATATCAGCTTCCATTTACCATATATAAATTATCCATGCTGAGTGCTTGGCGTCAATATGCATTTGAGTATTATTACCTACATGTGTTAAAGTGTTCCAACATGAAATGATCATGAATTTAGTACTAGCCGTTACCATAAATCGTAATCGTAAACAGGGATCCAGAAAGCAACGATAAATTATTTTTGTTTTAATATGCCTAATTATAAACTTCTGAAAAGTACAAAGTAAAAATTTGTAGTAATGATGTTGTCTTTGTTTGTGATTTGTTCGACACACTATATTTCTTCGATGATTTTGCTAACTTAAGTAGTTTTTTTGTTTTTAATAACTAATAAAATTTAATGTACGTGTAGTGAAATGTTACATCAGTTTGAAAAATGGATTTCATAGGTTCCGACTTCAATCTCTCATTCTCTTGGAAGCTATCACCGAAAATATTCGCACCTAAGAATACACAAAGCATATTCGCACAACTATATAAGTTACGGTATTGTGTCTCGTAAGATAAGGTTTGTTCATTTATGTTGCTCTTGTTGCTCCTACTTGCTCTGTGCTTTAAATTATGTTTTTTTTTGTTAAAGACTCTAAAGATCGCGTTATGTTTATTTATCTCGAGTAGACTGATCTAGAGACAATTTCAGACATTTCAAGATCGACGATTGACATTTAAACAGGCGTGTTTCTCTATTGTTCGAATTTTGTTTAAGTAGTCAATCATCAGTTGGGCCCGTAGTTTTAGTGTTCTAACTTGTTGAAATTATTATTAAGCTTAATACATAAATTGCCGAGGATATTATTTTTAAAAGAAGTGATCCAATTAAAAAGTTCTGTTAATTTAATGTAACTTACGTCGTTATTAAATAATGTCTTTTCATTCCTTCTTGTTTATTTTCTGACTTATTTGAGATTACCCATCACATCCAATATTGGATAAATACAGGAATGACCGAATGAACCGCATTGCTTTAAAACTTTAGTTAAAATTTCAGTTTTCTAAGGCTTAAAACACAATGCACAAATACACGGTAATTCGATATAAATGTAGAGTAGGAACACATAATAATAGACGCGAATAGATAAGCTTCTTTTAGAAAATAAGAGCTCATCATCATCACTTCTTATATATCTTATATTGGATACTAGGGGACACTATTTAGAAAATATTGCGCAAACTGCTTTATACAAGGATTGTTTTCTTTTAACCTCCGAATATCTCAAAAAAATAAGACAAGTGTAAATAATAAACTTAATTTATTACCAAAAGTCAGGTACAAACATGGTTACGTTTCTATATAATCACTGTGAAGATTATACAATGGGCATTCAAAAACTTCCCATCGAAATTGTTCAAGAGGTTGCTGGGTTACAGCAGTAGTGTGAGGGCGGGGATTATCATGAATGACAAGTCAGCATGCCTATTCTTTTGTTTTGAATGACTTTCCGCAATCGTTCTAAAGCCTGACAATAAACAGCTGCATTGATCGTAGTCCCCGGTTGCATAAATTCAATAAGCAAAGCGTAACCTTCCTGTTGAAATGAATACGTAGGCTTCCACCAAAAGAGATCCCACCTTTCTCTTTTGGTCTTCCTTTTTCCTTTTTTTCCTTTTTTCGCTTGTACCCTCTCCCCCTTCTCTCACTCTTTTCTTCTCTTATTCTTTTCACCTTTCTTTCTATTTCACGTCCCCCCCACCCTTTAGCATTCTTTTTATCTCTTTCTCTTCTTATTTTTCTTTCTCCTCTTCCTCTTATTTCTTTTTATATATATCTCATCATGACACGGTCCAATTCCGGAAGTAGTTCCTTTATTAGTAACCTTCCTGTTGTTGAATGCTTGCTTGAACTTTTTCGGTTTGTTTGACGAGTTTGAGTGTATCTATTGTTATGACTGTTATTTTGTTTCGGGTGTGCAATATTGAATCCAGGTCTCATCTCCAGTCACAATTCCGGAATCGAATTACACTACATAACTTGGACTGGGCGGTGGATTCATTTGTAGCAGCCATGTTTACGTATCTGCAACTCAGCTGAAAATGGGATAATGACGTTGCAAGTGGCCGATATTATAATTGTGAGAGATGTGTAGTCACCTTCTGGGCATCCCCCGCTCGCGCAAAACAACTCTCATATTTTATATAATTACAATCCATATCTTTAATTTTTCAAATTTTTGTTTTGTTAATGTGTATTGACAGTGACTATTCCTTTATTCGATTTAACTGAATTTTCTTTTGCCATTTTATCACTTGCTACTTTATATTTATAACAGCGCATATTAATATGTACGTATTTTAAGTGGAACTATTCTAATATTTAGTACATCGTCGTTTTCATCCAATAAACATGTTTAAAGTAACCGACCAGTTAAGAATTCGATTAATTTAATGTAACTTACTTACCATAGTCATTTAAAGTTTCTCAGGCATGCTAACGTCAAGCAATGCGTTATGAAGCTACCGTTAATAAGTCTATCTTATCGTCATTTCATTGCCTCTTCGTCTATTCCGTGAATTACTGGAGATTACTCATCGCATAGTTCAGATTGGACAAATATCTACAGGGGCATGTGTAATTGATTCAAATTGCTTTGATAAATTATGAGGAAGTTCCAATTAGGCTGCGACATATAAATTATTTAAACTCATAGCTTTTTTTAGTGACATTTTTTATTGATATACTATACGGGCATACGGTAATATAATTCTTTGACGATGAAAAATATCGAATGAGTTCATGTGATTATTTGAATTATTAAAACATTTCGATTATTTCAAACAATACTGGAAACGGTAATGGATAAGAATCATTTGTTAAAAATATTCGATGAATCTATCAAATGAAATTAGCAGATAATAAAGCCATTAGTTTAAAAGTGACACTAGATTGCATATTTTCAAGTTAATAGTAACAAAAATAATTTTTTTCTACCGCATTAAATTTAGGGAAATAATAACAAATTGATAAATATTAAATTCAGATGTAGTATGTGCTATAGATATATGCTATTTTGGTGCGTGATTAAGAAGTTGTTCTGCTTAGTTTTCTTTTGTATTCTTTTTTCCAACATCAATTTCCAATCACAATTTGTGCGCATTTCGTTATTCCACTTGCCATGATGACGTTTTTTTAATAATGAATATATCCTGATGAGATCTCTCCTCATGCTCATCACTACGATCGCCTAGGTTTGGGGGGAAATGCACCTAGAAGACAAAAGCATGCATTTTATGGCTTGCGATGCAGTCCAACGCATAGTAACTTCTAATAAGTTGGTTAACAATATCTTCATAACTTTCAGTTTTTGTTCTATAGGAAATTTAGTGTTATGCCTTGAAAAATATTTCCCATAAAAGCGAGTTGAGCATTCATGATATACCGGTAACACTAGCGGTATATATTCACCCAAAATTATTATAATATATATAATATTATCAATAGCATCATCGCTGGTTAGGATGGGATTGAGCTGTATATAAATGGATACCGATTCATTCTATACATCGCTACAATGCAAGTAAAGTACCGAATACTTATAACAGCGTCTTTATTATTTAACACTTTTAACTAACACTGTTCTGACAAAGAAAGTGATCAAGAAAGACTGATCAAATTAAAATCAATCAATTTTTATAACGACCAAAATAAAAAAAAAACTATGGAGGGATTTTCGTTTCAAAAAATCGTTTTCTGTGGTAGAGGATAAATATTTAACCTATAAACATTCTTGAAACGTTGTAAATTAATTTAGCAAGTCAAATCATCCACCTTCTAAACATCGATAGAAACCTAATCTATTACAAAAACTACAATGAACATTGCTTAATGTTTCAGGTGAGATAGTCCTTATCCAATCTAGCATTTTTCCCACAACAATATTAATTGTTTTGGCTCTATTTTATTCAAATTTGTAAATGCTTTGTTTTATGTCTCAAAAAAAAAAAAAAAACATGTTGGGGACCGCATCAGGTGAACAGGGAGACCAATAAATGATCCTCCACCTGATTATTTAATCTTGAAAATATTTGCTAAATATTCTTTCACAAATCTGGGCCGGACAACCATCATTCAAAAACCAGATTTGCTAAAAATCAATATCTAGTTATTGAACACCAGGTATTACTGTATTTTATAGTAGCCCTAAGTAATTTTGGCGGCTTAATTACCCTCGAGAACGAAGTGACTAATTATATGGTTGCTGAGCAATCCATACCTCATATTTAGCTTTTCAGGATGCAGAGTCTGAGTATCATATGTTAGGTATTCGTTTTTTTAGAAAGCTTTTCCATTACACTTGTACAAAATGATAACCATTGAAAATGATTTTCAGGATAAATTTCGATTGTTCTTCTTTTATTTTATATTGTGTATATTTCTTCTACAAAATTCTACGCACGCTGGTATTCGAAATATTTATTGTTTCTTCGATTTCTTTAGAAATCTGAATAGGTTGCTCATACCAAAATATCGTGATCGTGATTTTTTTATTATGTATTTGTTTTTTTTTGGGACGTGAAAATGGGTTAGACAATTCAATGATGGACAAACCAATATTCATCACGAAACACGTAATGAACGGCCTTCTGTTGTTAATAATGGTTTGGTTGAAGATGAAAAAATGAAGAAAACAGACGGTTCATAATAGGAATGCTTAATGGTAAGTTTCCATAAATTTTAAAAACTATTTTGCATGAAGTTGTCACAAATCGCTTAAATTGTCACTGGCGCCATCTTTCTATGAAGAGGGTATAGGTTTTCCGCTTTGAGAAATATCTTAGCAATGGTGGAAATTATACAGAAAATAATTTAAGAAATGCTCTTTCATGTAGAAATACATCTTATTTCAAATAGAACGTTTTTATTCAAAACAAAGTAGAACTAGCTATTTTGGAAGTTGTTGTATTTTACACAATTTTTTTAAATCGCAAAATAGTAATAGCAAGTGTACCATTTATTACAATATGATTTAAGCCAAATACAAGAACTAATTGATATGACAATTGATTAATGAAGTGGCATAAATTACCATTTAACGTGCGAGAGGATTTAAAAGTAGTTTACGTCATTGAATAATGAATTTATGAGACTGTATTTAAACTGTAAGAAGTATTTTAAATACGTAATGATTATCATGATGTGTAGAAAAATGACTTTGAAATTCAATTTTGAAGCGTTCATAAAAAAATCAATTTTTTAGGATTCGTACCCTAAAGCTATCATACAATAGTCGACATTGTTGCGAAATGAATACGATTTTCTGTTGGAAAATGGTAGGACGGCTGCTTCCGAATATTATATATTATATATATAGATATATTGAAATAATTGTTCCTATAGCTAAAAGCTTCCTTCCTTGCAATCTGTATCTCAGTATTTCTGCCGTTTTTTCGATTAATGCAAATATCAAGTTAAATCATTTAATTCCAATTGACTTATTAGGTGTTCCATTTTTTTCAGATGGCAAATATCTCTTGTCGAGCAGCGACAAGAAATATTTGACAGCATTGAAAGTAGTGGTTGTGTTCTTCTTTTGAATTTTTAGCATAGGTAATGTTTCCAAAGAAGTTATTCAGCAAGCAGCAGACTACAAGTTAGAGTAAATAGTATCGTTTTTACTGCAAAACCCGAACGTGCAACAAAAGTAGCGATCTGTGGGGACTACCATATATGTTATATTCTCGCCAAATCATATAGGTCGCACAAATGGTATAGTAATGTTCTTAACATGTAACTGGCCCTCACGATGTATTGCGCGTAGCAAGTACACTCAGCGAAATTGCTATAGTTCCATATAAACTTTTGAACAGCATATTTGGGTTTCTTAATATCTTCGGCAAATTATGGATCGAAGTTGTTAAACTCCAAAGAAACACAAATGCAAGAGAAAATAACATTAAAAATATTACATTTTATGCAGAGAATATTTACAATAATGGTAACTCAAAACAGCGAAATTTTGATAGGTCCATTAACACAAAATTAATAATTAAAACAAATACATAAAAAACTTAACTTCTTTCTAAATTTAGTAGTGAGTGTTAGACCCTCTATTCAAAATAACTTCAAACATATTGCAATAGGAATATAATTCCAACACCTCGTTATCCCAGATAACTTCTTTGACGCTATCGCATTGTTTATTATTAGCATGTACCACTCCTTCCCATATTTTCCAAAGATTTTCGTTCGGGTTCAGATCAGGCGAGCGAGTAGGCCATTGTCATACATTGATTTCCTTTTGATGAAACCACTCCTTTGTTTGTCTGGAATTATGGATAGCTGTACTGTCTTGCCGAAATAACTAGTCTTGCGTTGACAATTGTTCACTAAAGTCTATTAGAAGCTTTATCCAGAAGTTGTATATAAGAATTAGAATTCATTCGCGTAGAAATGAAATACATAGGGGTTTTATTGTTATGCGTAGAAGCCGCCCAAACCATTACACTATCGCCACGAAAATTTCGCAACGTGGGTGTTTTTGCGCACGTCAAAGTTAAATTCCTTCTCGTCAGAAAATATTACGTTGTTCCACCCATGATCCCATCTCACATGACCTTGCGCAAATTCAGTCTTGCCTGTTTATGTGTCTCTTGTAAAGGTGGTTTTGAAAGCTTTTTTAGCCACCGAAAACGTTTACAGTCGAATAAAATTTATTGTACACGCCTGCTACTGATAAATTTAAATTAAATTTTATTTGTTGCGCGGTTACATTACCAGAAGAAGCTAGCCGAAATAGCGATGAGCGCTGCCTTGGAGTTAGTTTATGATTACTCTTAACGCGATTTTTGCTGTAGGAATTGCGTAACTTAATTGTAACAAATTGTTGATGAGATGATGGAATCGTTCTATTTTCTTAGCTATGACTCGGTTTGAAAAACCTACCTCTTTGTAACAATTAATTTTTATTTTTCCTCTTCGGATAGCAATTCATCTCTTGGCATTTTTATGATCAATAACCAACGACTATAACAACCAATTTAATAATATACTTCTTATAATATTTTGCATTTAAATTGCTAAAATAGAACGTAACTAAGTATATTAAAATTTAACTATTTATGCAAATATTTCAAAATCCTGAAACGATATAGAAACTTTGAAACCAATTTCACAGTCAGGATATGTGTCGACGAATATGATCAAAGAAGACATTTAAAATTATTTGATATTTTGTTATATACAATATCAAATAATTACTTTCAAAGACTACTAATTTTATTCTATCGTTTTATAGGCTTAAATTTAAAAATCTTTGATATAATATTGTAAAATTCATTCTAATAATATATCTATTATTAAAGTTTCACCCTTCAGCAATATTTCATTCTTGCATTGATATATGTAAGTAAGCGAGTGTAAATCTTAGGGAAAAAACACTACGTCAATTTTAAATGGCACTGATTCTTTAATATAAATATTTATGAGCAGGATGCCACGGTCATAAACATCTTGTTTCTTGTTTTTTTGTTAACATTCGACGAAAGAATGAAATCGAAAATCGACTCGATCTTATATGGTAAGGTAGAAGTGCGTAGGTACTTATTTCCTCACAGAGATTAATAATAGAACACAGCCGAGTAACTTATACGGTAGGTGCAATCAACGGCGTAGATTTGATTTAGGGCAAGTTGTATATTTTCATTCCGGTTCATTATTACATATACATATAGAAGACACAGTTTTCATAGGTTTACATTGCCAAAGATACAAGTAAGGCAAGAATCGTTCCTTGTCTGTTATTAGCTGTTTATTTTGTTATTTATACGCTTTCCTATACAAACAAAATTGACACACTTTCATGAATGGGAAAAATGCTCGGCGAATATTCAGAATTTCCAGAGATATTGTTATTTACAATATAAATACGCGTACCCCGTATATTTTCTTTTTCACACTTTATGCTTTAGGACTTAAGGAATACATCGTATCAGATGAACAAATCTGCGTGTATCCGCCTACGTATGTGCGTCTAACGTATGTTACTATACCACCCGTTTCAGCATAACATAGTTTATTATTTTGTTCGTGCTTCCAAGTAGTGGTTAAGAACATTTTTGTAACTTTATCTTTCTTAGTTTAAATACGTTTATTTTCATTCGCAAAAAGACATACTTTTCTGAGATTTATGTTTTGAAGAAATTCATGCGTGCTTTTAAATTTGGCACGGTAGCATATACAATACAATCGTGCGCAAAATAATAGTAGTAGCAAAAAAGCAGAAAATTTATACTAATCAAATAACGAGATACAATAGATTTGTCCAACATTCAAGAAGGTATTACTTTTTAATAATAACGCAAACATTCAACAGTTTTATTCAAATATAGTAATGAATATTGGAGTGCAAAATTATAGTAGTAATACAAAACAAAAATAGTTCTTGCTTAAATCAAACTGTTAATTAGTATGTCGTTACCATGCATCCGTGGTGGAATAGATTCTACTAGGCGTTGATATCTGGAATGGATCTCCAGGTATTTTGAACAGCGTCCCACAATTTTCGGATATTGCAGGGTTTAGCAGTTTATACACCTTTTTTAACGCGTATTCATAAGGTCCGGGCTTTACGCAGGCTACCACATTACATTAGCATTATGCTCTTTTCTAACCAATTCTTAACTCTTCGGGCCATGTGCTTCGAGTCATTATCATGCATGTACCACCAACGAATTGGCATCTCGTCTTCTGCGTAACGCAACATTACATCTCTCAGAATGGTGAGATACACATCTTCTGTCATAATTTCGTATTTATTATACGAGAACTAAGATATAGATATATACGAGCAGTTACACAGTTGCATTGTAATAGGCGTATAGTATATACACAGGTACTTGAAAATATAGATTTAAAATAACATTCATATGTACATCTATATTTTTAGATGAAACCTATCTTCATGCAAGCCATACCACACCTCACGAATGGGTTCACCAATCAAAATCTTCATCTTAAAAGCCCTATATCCAAAGTGGAGCGTTTGATAATTGCGCATGTTGGTGTGGCATCAAAATTTCACAGTTGTGATATGTAAATAATGCTTTTCTATGCAAAGAAGAAGGCTTTGTGCATAATGCGCTGTTAATATTGATATCAGGTTAAGACACTGGTGATTATCACCACGACGTGAAATTTATTAATTATAAAAGATGGTTCGAAGCATATTTAATACCAAATCTTCCATAACAATCAGTAATTGTTTTCGATAAAGCTAGCTATTACAATGCATTGGCCGCTAAACATCCAACATCAAATACAAAGAAAACTGAAATGATGAAATGGCTTAATGAACGGAAAATTTTGTAGAGCCCACAATATATGAAGACGGAGCTATATAACTTAATTAGATAACATAAACATAATAATTATAATATAATAATAACATAATTAACTAGACAACACAAACTTGTCCATAATGCATATATAGTAGGTGATATCCTTGCAAAAAAGGGCACTGAGTATTGCGACTACTGGAACTAAATCCAATAGAAAAAGTAGGGATTAGTAAAGAACCGTGTGGCTGTAAAAATGTGACCTTTAAATTAGACGACGCTCGCAAGACGAGAATTTTCAAATATTAGTGTAGAAGATTGGATAAATGTCTGTCGACATGTGAACATCGAAAAAATATATTAATAAACACATAATGGATAATTACTTCGATTTTGTTATTAATTTAGAAGATACTGATTTATTTCTATAAAGACTGCTAGCAAAGTAGCTTAGGATGGAATATAAACATTTTCTACTTCCAAAATATTTAGTCGTTATAAAACAACATGGCCTTTGGAAGCAATGCTCTTTTCTAATTTTTTTTGTGATGATAAGTTAAATGTATAAGAGTTTTCCAGATGATACAGATAAAATCATTGCACATTGCAATTATGGAATAGATATGAGCCTAAATTATAAAATAAGACTAGTGTGCAAAGTATCATGTTTAGTAAGGTTATGTGTATGTATATTTGATATTAAACATATGTCTCTGTATTCAATATTTTTAAGACGGTCTTTGCATTCTCATGTCACGTGGTTCGCTCAGATTTTTATTTTTGCAAAAATTGAATTAACTTGGTATTCATGTTATATCAAAGAATTTGCTAATTTTACAATATATTATATTAATTGTTGTAGTATTTACTTTAAGTTAGCATAATAAGTTTTCAATTTTAAAATAAAAGTTAGTGAAATATGAAGATTTCAAATTAAATAAAAAGTAATTTAAGTGAAGTGGTAAGACTAAAAATTGTATTTGCAAATTAAATTCTTTTTCTGTGAGATCCTTTATAACTAAATTCTGTTGTGTTTATTGGTTACTTTTTTTATGATTCTCTTACTCAGTGCTTTGTTATTTTTTGTTTTAATTTCTAAAGCATGCAAATTTAGATGAAAAATCGTTTACGAAACTTGAAATTGTTTTTTGGTATTATTTAATATAAATCGACATAATCAACCGAATTAAAGCAGTTTTACCGTACAACACTGAACCGATTTGCTTTTCTATTCTGTCGTCCTCCTTCGCGCAGCACTCTTGTGGAAGTAACCCCTCATTTTAACTTGTGACTTGCTTAAATCATTGTCACCGTAAGCTTGTAAAAAGTTGCCTTTTTATTCCATTTTGGGTTTCTATTTTAGTAAGCGACTACTTTGTTCGTTCTCACTGGAATTTCTGCCTCTTTATCCTAATGTCATATTCTCTTCAGCGACAGCAATTTTCCAGTATGCACGCGGCGTTTCAGGGTACGCACTCACGTATTACACACCGAACACATGGTGCGAAGTTCTTGAAATACCCTGCGATGCGCGTACGTTTGCGCCGAATATTGCCTTTAACACCAGCGCTGTCATTCCGGCAAATAACGCGACACTGCTCTCAGTTACTACACACATTTCTCAAATCCGAGGTGCTTTAAATAGTTCAACAGTTGTTTCTAAACATAGTTCACATTTTACGTCGGTTTTTCCTTCAGGAAAAAACGATCTGTCTGTTCTTCCGTACAAACGCATTTGTGTGACAATCTAACGTATAAGGAGGCATAACCGGAAAATACTTGTGGTGTGCGCTTCTCTTTCAATAGTGCGATAAAACCTGGATTTTCTTCGAGGTCTATTTTCTACCTCTCTTCCTGTCAGCTGTTTACCGTATTTTCGCTGCTCGATTTTCTGGCACTTCGCACTTATAAGTAAGTAGTGAAAATTGTTGTTATTGCAATCATGTGTAATGTTATGTGGTAATTGTTACATGCAATTTGATATTGCGCTCGGTAATGTGCGTTGTTTACGTCACAATGTTTAAATATATTTTGGCGTATTCAGATAAGATTGCTTAGTCTTCCTTTTTTTCTGTAGGGAGCGCTTAGCTAATGGTTTACGATATCTTGTTTGACTTCTATTTAATCTACGTATGAAATAAACCATTAGAACCATTCGCGTTTTGAAGTGAAGATTATATTAAGTAGTCGGTAAAGTACAGTGGCGTGGTGAAGTAAGATTAAGAATGCCTTGTTTTATAAATAAGGATTACTTATAATTTGGTAGATAAAGTAAAAAGGACGAATTATTTACAGTTCTGTCATTACCCACATCGTGTTAAATATTTGTAAAAGGCATACTTTAGAATGGTAAACAAATAAATGCACTTACAAAAAGTATCCTTACGAAATTAAATAAAAATAATCGCTAAAAGTGCAACGATTATTTTATTTTATTCTTCTTTTCTAAACCGTAGTCAAAATAACTAAGAAGGGAACAAATGTAGTTAAAATAATTAGAAAATTCAATTTTAATTGATAGTTGTTAAACCAGTCAATCGAGTCATTTATGCATTTTGTTTTTAAACTACGATTATTAAACAACAAACAAGATAAATACGCAACCAGTTTTATTTGAGAGATAAATGATTTGACTTTGCAATGTATGGATTTTTGAAAATTTTTAAATACGTTGACCTTCCGGGGTTGTTCCAGTATCGAATAAATAAGATTTTCGCAGATATTTGCTAGTACTGGTAGATTTGGCTTAAGTAAATGTTTCGGGACTGCATTTATGTTGGATTATGTTGCAGTTTACATAATTTGGTGTTAGCTGCACGTTTTCTCCAGATAAAACTTCTGATCACATAAAAGTAAACAAGTCAACGTACTTACATTGATATATACACTACAGTTAAAAAGTATTGGGGCACCTATAAATTTAGAAGAAAAGATTAAAAGCATTAGTGGATAGGCATAGCTAATTACATATTTGGCAGTAGAATTACACATTATATTTAAACTTGTGATTCGAGTATATGACTTCCTTTGTTTTTGATAACGGCGGTACACAATTGCGTCATTCTTGCAATTAGTTTTGTCAAGTCTGGTGTTATCCGGGCCCATGTTTTTTGCAGCTTCTTACACAAATCTGTCTCCAATGTTGGTACTGCTTTCCGGACGTCCTGATAAAGTTCCTCCCATAATAGCTCTTATGGGGTTTAGATCGGGGCTTTGAGGTGGCCAATTTACATAACTTTGATGGATAGATGGATGGATCCGTCTATTTCTTCTGCAAATAAGCTTTGGACAGTTTAGATGCATGTTTCTTGTCATTGTCTATCACAAAATTCGAGCCAAAAGGAATTAATCCTGAAGGAAGAGCATTGTTCTCTAACATGCTTCGATACTGTTCTTTCTTTAATATTCCATCGATTGGTACAATATATTGGTACATTACATTGTACAAATGTGATATTGCAAATTTATGATATTGTAGAAATATTGGTACAATATCACCCACACCCGTATTATTAAAACAACCCCCGATCATGACAGAACCACCGTCATGAAACCAAAAATCTCGAACTTTGACTTATCAGTCCACAATATCTTACTCCATTGTTCAACTCTCCAATGGTGGTGTTCACGAATCCAGTTTAAGCGTTTCTGTTTATTCTGTATGCGCAATAAGGATTTCTTCATCGCAATTCGTCTGCACAAACCTGCTTTGGACAAGGTGCGTTTGACTCATTATATCTAAATGTATCTTTAACAGAAAGACATTTAGAAGAACTTCGAGAAATTTTTATTACACTAATGTCCAATAATCAATTTTGGTTTATTCCAGGTAGTGAAGGAATTTACAGAATGTTTTTTATGCAGTATTTCTGTAAATTTAATGATTCCCCTATAATTATTCAATTCTGTAACAATAAATTTCGTAGAAGCTATATTGTATAAAATATATATATTATCACCGACCCAAGTTCACGTGTATATAATGTAATTACCAGCAACTTTTAACGACCAATATTACCGGTGCAATGGTAACTGTAATAATGAATAAAGGGATGTTACGGATGTAGTTATGTAAGAGTCATTTTTACTAACTATGGAGAAACAGATCGCGCTATCCCTTGGATAATCTGCAAAAATTGGGTTTGCCAACCAGATGTAAAGCAAGTAAGCTAAGGTATCTGAATAACTAATTCATCCGTTTGACGAGATAAATTACGCTTAGCGTATTCCAATACAATTTAGACAAGTGAATATTTTACTATTTAAGTTATATCTTCGTACATGATCAATAAAAATAAAAAATCGTGGAAATGATTAGAGATTTATATCTTATTGCCCCATTTTTATACTTGTTATAAATTATGATTGGCTATTTAGCTGCATTCGACGTGCATACGTGTCAATCCAAATCTTTATTTCGGCTCTGGTTGGCGTATACGTATGTCGCGCAAAATAGAAACTACCATTCAGTATAGAAACTCAAAAGTTCAGTATAATGTAATACAGAGCTGTTTGGTGATCTGCTTCTTTTATATTACGAGTAAAACTTCTGTGAATAAAAAAATACGTTCATTTTTTTTACAAATTGGGTTTATGCGTTGGGTATTATTTTGTCTACTTTACTGTCCCTACTGTCAACCTGTTCCTATTCGAGGGATAAATAAAACCGTGTCTGAGATCCTACGTTTCAAGACAATAAACTTCTGCGCTCGCTACTGTAAAGGAATATAAATTTAGAATATTAATAACCATTTATTACTAATTTTTGAACGAAAATAATCTCGTGCCCACTCAAACAACTGCACTCATTGTTCACTACAGATACTAAATTTCTTGGCAAAAGCGCGCGTATAGTTTTATACTGCACTAATGTCCGTATGATTTTATTTGTACAATTAGAATATTTTTGCTACCTTTTTGTACGTGAGTGATACATGAGGGACCGACGCTTGTTACGCTAAGGAACCTTGGCCGATTTTGTATAGTTTTCTTTTATACGTGGAGAATCAGACACTGAAGGTGATAAAGCATTTGCTCTGAGTCAATATTCCAATTTGTCCTTAAAATGTTTCCAGATTCTTATCCATTTACTTTTGACACATGTTTAAACACGCATTGATTCCAGTGTATGCGCAAAATTTCACTCACAAATACCAAAATAGGTTTTCAAAATATTATTTTAGCTCCATGCTTTTAACCAACTTTGTATGCGGCTTCTTCGGGATGGAATTCCAGAATTTGTTCTGCGACGCAAAAAATAAATAAATTGTGATACACCATCTATCATCATTTAGTTTAGATGAAAGCTGATATATGTTCAATTGAATCTTGCCAACACTATAAGCTAACTGGAAAATTTCATCAAAATTGTCGGCCATGTTATTATTTACAACGTTATATGTTTATGTGTACGCATTCGTGTTTGCGCAAAGTGTAACTAAAAAATAACAAATCATGTGACGGTTAATGGTGTACTCTTGACCCTTTAGAAGGTTATTTAGAACAAGTAAACAGCGACCTAATGATATCTGAAACTATCATAAGCAATTAGCAATAAATAAATATAGGAATTGTACTTAATTGGACATTTTAAAATCTTGTATCTATATCAAATTAGCGAAATTAGTATTATCATCAACTTTACTTTCAAATGAGTCTACTAGATTGTACTTATCACAATATGTAGGGAGGATAATTGGCGCAAAATTTTCAAGGGAGATGAAACATGATGCGTTCACAAGGTTTTCATTTCTCTTACGTCTTTTACTAAAAAATCTAGCAAATAAATATTTAGTTCGTATCATTTATTTTACAGAACATCGCCAGCTTCTAAAATAAAATTTAAATGCGCGTGATGCTTATTTTGAGAAAACGGTGTAAATTAGCTCTCTCGCAAAGAATTCATTAAAAATTTCCTTATTTTTATCAACGGAATTGAAGTCAAACCTGTGTCCTCCATTGTTTCTGAAATTATGAGATTTATGCCATATGTTTATTTGTTATGTATATCAGTGGTTTTCAAACTTTCTTTTCAGGGGAACTCTAGTGTTCAGGCAGAAATGTTTTCACATGTTAGGAAAAGCATTTTCGGGTAAAAATGTCTTGATGCAAGAAAATTGTTTTGGCTCAAAATATTCAGCTTCTCTTTGCAAGAAAATAATTTCATGGGATTTATATCGCACCGAAATAATTACTGGTTTATATTCAAAGCAATATTTTAAGAAAATAATACACAAATAATTACATAAAGTATCAGGAAGATAAATATTTCTTTCAGTGATGGCAAAATTTCTTTATGTGAAAGTAATTTATGAAACCATTATTTTTAGATGCGTTTAGATAAAAAATAGTCAACATTTTTCTTTAACAGTGAAGGTAAAAAAGGATGTAAAAGGTAACAAAAACTTAGGTAATTGTTGAACTGAATAGGACTAAAAACAAATACAAAGTACATTTCAAAATATAAACAATAGGAAAAAACGATCAGCTTGTCTTATATTAGACAAAAGTGTGAAAGCTTTTTGCGCCAGATATTTGACAAAGTGCAGCCTATCACGTTTGAGAGATTTTATTTAAGCAGGTAGTATGTTATAAGCTTGCTTCTTAAAAAAAACCAAATTCTAAACGTGTCGATTTATATTTTGGAATGACTGGATTGCCAACATTTCTTATGGTCATTAATGAATATATTTTGCGATTGTGTTTAGATAGGAGTTTACGCAGTGAAATATTAACAACTTAGATTAGATTAGATTTAGAATAAAAGACAGGATATTAATTTTTTGAAATATTCCCTGCAGGAGTTGAGAAACAGCGCCTTTGGTAGAACACATAAGCTAGTGATGTCGGTAGAAACACCCCAAAAGCAAATATCGTATCTGATAGTCCAAAAGAAGCACTTCAAAAGAAACCAGGCGGCGCAAATGCTAAATGGACGTAGGATTTCATATTTATTTTACCAGATATTTTCTCGATATGGTGATTCCATTTGAATGTATTACCTATTGTTGTACTTAAAAATTTAGTTCAGTTTCGTGTTAAAGGTATTGATTTTCTACTGATGTACACTAGAAAGGTCTCATTAGCGTTAGTAAGTTATAATGATGTCATGGGAAGTCAAAGTTGTGATGCAACTTTAGTGCCGTTCCATGTACATAACACATGGGCTCAAAAGTCCCGGGCCTAACAAAGAAAACACGGTTTTTTTGGTTCAAAATTAGCTTTATTCATCAACGTAATTTCCATCAAGAGCAACGCAATCATTCCAGCGCCGCTCTAACATTTCAATACTACTTTTGTAGAACGATTTATCTTTTGCCTCAAAATAGGCCTCAGTTTCAGCGATAACCTCTTCATTCGTGCGAAATTTCTTACCGGCTAGCATTTTTTGAGGTCTGCGAACAGCCAGTAGTCGCTGGGAGCCAAATCTGACGAATACGGTGGATGTGGGAGCAATTCGAAGTTCAATTCATGTAGTTTTGTCAGTTTTGAATGACTTGTGACACGGTGCGTTGTCTTAATGAAACAAAAATTGTTTCTTTGCCATATGCGGTCGTTTCTTTGCAATTTCGGCCTTCAGACGCTCCAATAACGCTATATAATATTCACTGTTGATGGTATTTCCTTTCTCAAGATAGTCGATGAATATTACACCACGCACATCCCAAAATACCGAGGCCATAACCTTTCCAGCCGATTGTTGTGCTTTCAGGCGCTTTGGACGAGGTTCACCAGATGCTGTCCACTCAGATGACTATCGTTTTGATTCCGGAGTGAAGCGATGGATCCATGTTTCATCCATATATCCACATATCGACGCAAAAATTCCGGTTTGTTACGTTTAAACATGGCCAAACACTGCTCAGAATCATCAACCCGTTCTTGTTTTTGGTCAACAGTGAGCAAACGCGGCACCCATTTTGAACAGAGCTTTCTCATAGTCGAATGCTCATGCAATATAAAGCCAATACGTTCTTTTGATATCTTTACGATGTCAGCTAACTCACGCAACTTCACTTTTCGATCATTCAAAACGATTTTGTGGATTTTTTTTATGTTTTCTGGTGTTACCGCCTCATTTGGAGGTCCACTGCGTTCTGCATCATCGGTCGTTTGAAGTCAGCAAACCAACGTTTTATTGTTGTTTCTGATGGAGCGGAGTCCCCATAATACTTTTCAAGCCATTTCTTCGCTTGAACGGTATTTTTTCCCATCAAGAAGCAGTGTAAAATTAAAACACGAAATTGTTTTAGATCCATTGTTTTGAAAATAAGAAAAGTAGCGTGACTCTCACAAACTAATGAATAGAATATCATGAGATTTTAACAGCTGTCTTTTGAAGGTTAGTACTAAATGAGAGAAAGGTGACTGCAATAAAACTAGCGTCAGCTATGTGTTAGGCCCGGCACTTTTCAGCCCATGTGTTAGCTTGTGTCCTACCAAACTGTAGTATACATTGTTTTTCATCTGATGCTAATGTGTGACTGTTTTCCATAAAGTGATAAGCAGAGCCGTACTTATCTAAATCTAGAAACTTACTAAACTCATCGCATTGAACGAATTAGTTGCACGATGATACGAGATTACCCTAGCGCTAACTGTTTGTTGCTATTCGATCGATTCACTGAACGCCTATGGAAAATGTCTCATAATTGTGAGCAATTTTCATTTAATCCATATTATTAATGTAATAATAACTAATTATTAATTTTAAATCTTAACAGAATTGAGATATAAAGAATGTGAAATAACATTTCTGAAGGATGTTTAATCTAGCATAAGTTTTCATTTCGATGTATTCAAATAAATTTATATGAAAATTGCACATATCAAATGTCTATGAATATTTACACAACGAGGAATAATCTAGATAACTTAACTATAAAATGAAAATAAGTGTAGTTATCCGATTACGTTACAGCATGCCTAAATAAACTTGATTAAAGAATTTTCTGGATTTAGTTGAAAGAGATACGTTAGAGTTAGAGGGGTGAATATTTGGAAAAACCCATGCTTGTTCTGCTCGAACGCATGTCCTTGGATATCATATAATTCTTATCCATATCAAGTAAGCTAAAATTTAGTTCTGTGTTACTTTATTTTAAAATCTGGGACATGGTGGAATATATTATACATAACAAAGACGTAATCTGCTTTGTTATTCTTTTTTTTACAGCAAGAAGAAATAGTTCATCCCATTAAATTAATACCAGTCATTTTAATAAACTCGTTTAACCACTCCGGATTGCTTCTTTGTTTGGTTACAGACATGCTCGGACTTCCCTCCTTTTTACGTTAATAATTTACCATATATTTTTCTCAAAAAATATCTGTCATTATATTTCTTAGTACAATCTATAGTCTTATAACTTGTTTATCCTACTTAGTTAATAAATTCTGTGTAAATAATTATTGTAATGGATGTTCTATCTCTGTCAAGGATGAATTTAATCATGCTGTTCTGCATGTATGACCGCAATATAAATGACAATGTGTTTTCCTCTAATTTTTAATTGGAGAGCACCACATATTTACAGCTCATACCGTTGGAAGTCCCATATTACGTGTTTGCGTTTGTTTCATCGTAGGAGTGTTCAGAATGTTAATATTTGAAAATGTCGGTGCCAGTCTTTCATGAACGTTGTTTAATTATGCTATTTATAAGCCACCGAACGTGCTCAAAGTAATTACTAAATTGAGTTGTTTTTCAATTTGCTTAGTTCAACGGCATGCTTATCTATTTTTAGATGAAGAAAGAGCGATTCGACATATTGTGTTCATTCTTTATGCTCTATGTACAGGAACATTCACGACAGCTGCCTTTTGGACACATTATTTAAAGTACATAAAATATTTTTCAAATTTTGACAAACGATATTATGAATGGGTCTTCGTCTTTTTATATTTTCAACTTTATCGCAATACAGAAACCGGAGTAAGCTTTTATAGTTAAAAATAAATTTTTAAATTAAGCGCCCTGCATATTGCAGTTTACCTATAGCGTAAAAAGAACAGCCAACATTATGAATTTTGGTAGTTTTTATGTGAAGATTATATAGAAGTTTAGTAGTAATGCTGTTTCAAAAATTTAATCTTTTTAGCTAACATGCTAGGTGTCGCCATATAAAGAGGCGTACCGTCAATATTAGAAACGTTCTATGGTTACTAGTCACCCTACAGAATTCAAATGTACAGATTTATGATGTTGGAATCTGTTTAAAAAATGGGTATAAACAAAAAAAGAGATTCAAATTGGATCTATATATGTTTTATATTTGAAAGCAGTCACAATAAACTTGTAAGATGTCAACATAATTAAAATTTTTAATAACAAAACGGCGGAAGGTTACCAGTACAATCCTAAAAAAGAAGAAACAAACAAAGTCGTGAGTTGGTGGGAACACCTTTTCATTAAAAAAGCTGCTCTAAACATTGCGCCAAAAAAGTTAAGAGGAAACTAACTTTAACTACTTTTCAACTGCGTATGTACAACTGTACAGAATTTAGGAACTTTTAAAAAAATGAAAAATAACGGGATTAGTAGTCCACCTGAAACTTGTGGTTGTTGATTGTAGACGACGGCACAATTTTCTTTTTAATTTGTTGCTCTTTGTACCATAGAACACTCGGAGGCTCAGGCCACTCCCAGAATTCGCCTTTCTTTCTCATACAGGATACACTGGCTTCTCTGCTGACATGAAAGTTAATCAACATTAAATCTCGATAACGTTTACCACGATATTTCGTGGCACCGAGTGACTGCTATAGGCACTTAGTCACCCCGGTTGACGGTAGCATTTGCCAACCTGCTTTTTAGTGTAAATTAATGTTAATATGTTACCGTATAATAAACGTATTCTCAAACTTTGAAAAAACAATACAGTCTTCCTTTTGCATGTAGCTGGGTTGGATACGTATGGCCACGATATTTATTTAGAAGGAGACATAATTGGCCACGATGTCTATTTAGAAGAAGACATAACTGAAATTAATGAATGCGTACTCATACAGAAAGGAATCGATGTGTCCAGTGCTGCAACAGAAAATCTGTTGAAGTCGAGGAGAAAGTAACAACAGCTCAGAGTGATTACAATAAATTCATATGTTTAGCATGTAATAAGGTCTATTGCTTTCGCTGTTTCCTTTTTTTAGACGCATAGATACATAGAATGTCCATACGATATATCAGCAAACTTTTCTGATTTTCCATTTTGTATTCTTACATCAGCTTATAAATGTTTTTTAAGATAAAAAAATAAACTATAAAACGTATCTAACATAAAAATGCTGCTAAATGTAGCTACTCGTGGTATTGGTGGAATCACTCACGAGGAAAGACAATGTGAGGAAAGAAAAACGCCAACACACGAACATGTTTCTGCCTACCCAGCGTCATCAGTGTGGTTTCCTTATAACGCAACGAAACAAGCGGGTACAATTTTCTAACCTTTGAATAAACTCTCAGGCTTACCATAACGTATTAAAAACACATCGAAAAATGCATAAAAAACAATTCCTACCATAATAATTCTAATTACTCATGCTATTAGTGGAGTCATTGACGAGAAAGACCATGTGAGGAGAGAAAAAATGCTAACGCACGGACATGTATGCATGGACATTGTATCCTCTTGCTTCGCTGTAGTTGGACCTGCAGATGAGTGTGTTATTCTTGTGGCAGTAGGCACTTAGTGTAACTTAGCTGAGAGGGAAGTGCAATGTGCTGAGCAGAAGAACCGCTCGAAACCACGCTGGTGACTATGGATAGACAGAAACATGTCCATGTGTTAACGTTTCTTCTTTCCTTACATGGACTTTCTCGGGAATGATTCCATCAATACCTTGAGTAACTATATTTAGCAGCAGTATTATGTTTCTAGGCATTTTTCAATGTTTATAAGACATAAATTTAACTTCATTTGTAATTCTCTAATTGTAAGTATACTAAAAGTAAGAGAAAAACAAAATATGCAGGCCAGTTTTAAGTACACTATACCACAGCGTAGAAGAATCTATATCTATTAGTATATATTCCGACTATATGAATCCAACGCTGACACATGTGGCCTGAAGTATAAATGTGCATTTGCATCCGTGTTAGATATATTGTATGTACATCATATGTATCCCCCAGACACGCATGCCACTTAGCGTACTAAATATGTCTGGATTAGACTTTCGAAAAATACTGCATGACGTTTTTGTTATTTATCTGCAAATTTCAGCACAAATATCGCATCAAACATAACGTTGTTTAAATTGGAGCTTACACCTGCAGATTTTTTAAGAAAAAGAAGGAAATTTCTCGGAATTGGTTCCTACGTGTTAGACCTATTACGTGCTATATAGTTTTTCTTATCAGTACAGATTCATTTTTGATGATTTTGATGATTCATTTGAAATATAAACGGTTTCCAACTTAATCAGAAGAATCCATATTATTTCCTTTGCCATCGACTATATTGCCCTGGTATCGATAACTACTAACTTGCTCCACGTCGTTCTTTATTTTCAGTTCAATTCTTTTCAATTCTTGCTACCAATTATCATTGTTTATATCTTCTTAATGTAGACTTGGTTCCGTCAGAGCTATTACCTAGATTTCTAGGTTTTCTTTAAATCTTCTTCTGAGTTCGCGAGTAATAGTATATCGTCCGCAAATGCGCACATTTCCAAATAAGCACTTGTACCCCACACATTTTTTTCCATATTCCCCTGGCACGTTTAGCTTGTAAATTACCGGTTAGTATTATGGGTGATTAATTGAACACATAGGTTAGCTGAACACTTCAGTTAATCCGTGGTATGTGCTGGCTTGGATTATTTGGCGGAATTCCACGTGAATGCCATAACATTTATTTTAATTAAAAAATATACCCCTTTATTCCAACACTGCTATGTTTACGTTCAATCCAAATATTGTATAATGTGTGTTATTTCTGGATGATTTTTAGAGGTTTGCATCAACTACTTATGATGCCCCCAATATATTTATAATGAATTTCAATAGATTAAATACAAAAAAATATTTACTTATACACGGCAAAAAATCTTTATGCCAACTTACATGATGGGGGTGCCTGGCAATAAAACAACCATCTACCTACTGTGCAGAGAACGTATATATTTTTACATGCGTAATATAAGTGTTACATATTTTGTTGTGAACCAGTTGCACGTCATATGTGATAATACACAGTTCTGGTGTAAATTTTACTAAAAGCATGTATATGTATTTATGTTTCAAATCTAAAACTCCATGCAGTGTGTGGTTTATTTATCGTTAATGTGTAAATGTTACATACATTTCTCAAAATTTGAGATTGGGAGACTCTTCTTCTGGAAAAGACGGCCAGTTAGTCTTATAATAAAGTAATTAATATCTGATATATGATATTTCCTACAGCAGAATCAGTAAATACAGTGTATCTTTTGCATTTCGCTACTCAACTGGATAACTCAACTTTACATGATAATGGGGCACTATTACTGACTATTATGGACCGTGGAATCCATGAAGAACTGCTCTTTACTAGAACTTTGACAATATACATTAAAGGTGACCCAATATTGAATGTTTTGCAAGATTATTTTGCGAAGAAATTATCCTTTTATCAAATGTGTCAGCTGCAGCAGAAAAAGCATCAACAATGCTTGGGTGTTATTCGGAAGGCTTATACACTAGGGTGACAGAATAAAATAGACACCTACTAATTAAAAAAAAGATTCTGTTCTCGTTATATATACAAAATATTTTAAAATTTTTAAATTAGACTAATATTTTGTCGATCCACCTTTACTTGCGTGAAGTGCTGCGAGCCGTCGTGGTATAGAATCTATTAAATGATTAATGGTGTCTTCTGGAATATTTAACCACTCTTCTGTAACAGCTGCCACGAGTTCCTCCTTATTGCTGGGTTTTCGGGGTCTTTTCGCCATATTTGTCTGGATTATGTGCCAAACATTCTCTATCGGATTCATGTCTCGTGATTGGCCTGGCCATGGTGGTTGTTATTCTTGCTTTGTGGCAGGGTGCTCCATCCTCGATAAAGTGGCGTCTTCTTTAGACAAAATGGCGTTGTCCAATATCGGTAGTAGTCCTTCTGTTAATATTTGTATATATTTTGCCGCATTAAATTTCCGTCGCAGATTACTAATTGCGATCTTCCACCATACCATATCGCGCCCCACACCATGATGTTCACACCGCCGTATTTCACCGTCTGATGCAAAAATTTGTCGTCCAGTTGCCGTGACGACCGTCTCCATACTCACGTACGACCACTATCACTGAATTGGCGGTATCTGCTTTCGTCTGAAAAAATGACAGACCGCCAAAACTCTTCGGGCTTCGTTCGCATTTCGATTGCCCAAGCCATTCGGCGCCGTTTTTGAAACGCCGCAAGGAGAGGTTTTTTCTTTGCCACCGTTTTATACATCCCCGCACTGTGGAGGTATCGCAGAACGGTGCGCTGACTTTTCTGTGAAGTTGCCGCAAGCTCAGCTGTACTTTTTCGCAGCTCTCTTAACACTTCGCGCACAAGCACCCTTTTGCTTCTTTCAGAAGGTCCGCCAAGACCTGGTCTCGGCTCCACTGTTGTTTTTTCCTTGCGTTTAAATTGTATAATCACACGGTTAACTGTGGGAACAACGAAATATTTAAAAATTTACTTATTTCACGTTGCGAAGCGCCGCGTTCACTCTGGCCAACGATGCGACCCCGGGTGAAGTCGCTAATATCACTCGAACCTTGGAAGCGAGGCATAGTTGTAACGATACTAAACTATGATGATTTCCTTCCGATACATCTACCCCTACCCTAATGACAAGAGGAAGTTCTTAATTCGTTCTTAGAATTTAGCGGTTTACATATTTATACCGCTTTACCTGGTGTCTATTTTATTCTGTCAGCCTAGTGTATATTATACACACATACACTAGGGGCAAAATATATCCAAATATTAACAGAAGGACTACTACCGGTATTCGACAACGCCATTTTATCGTTGCCACTTTTATGTAGGATGGAGCACCCTGCCACAAAGCAAGAACAACAACCACATGGAAAGAGGAACAGGGGATTCGGATTTTATCATGGCCAGGCCAATCACCAGACATGAATCCGATAGAGAATGTTTGACACATAATCCAGACAAATATGGCGAAACGACCTCGAAAACCCAGCAATAAGGAAGAACTCGTGGCAGCTGTTAGGGAAGAGTGGTTAAATATTCCAGAAGACACAATTAATCATTTAATAGATTCTATGCCATGACGACTCGCAGCACTTCACGCAAGTAAAGGTGGATCGACAAAATAGTCTAATTTAAAAATTTTAAAATATTTTGTATATATAACGACAATTTTTTTTAATTAGTAGGTGTCTATTTTATTCTGTCACCCTAGTGTATATAACTCTTCCGAATAAAGGTACCCGGAGTATTTGCAATTCACTCATTCAGCGACATCTAGTAGCTAAAGATCTGTGTGCCAAACTGCACGAATCTCTCCAATTAGTCGTAACGGCAGTAAATAAGATTCACAGCAATACGTCGAATTCTAGCTTATTTCTTGTGTGAGGAAAATGACGACGAATTTCATCGCTTACTCCGTTTCCTTCACTTTTTGAGAGCATTTTAGAATTTTTGAACGGTGGAGGTCCCTTTTTGATACGATATTTAATTAAACTGAAGCTAAATATTGCTTCCTTAACAAATTCATTTACTAAATGTAATGCGCTAACTTGCAGTTACAAGGAGACATTGTGAATTTAATAAAATTAGCGTCCATTATCACAGCCTTTCTTGCAAGAATTAATCAAATGAAGCACACATTTTCCAGGTACCTCAATTTGTTATTCGCAAACATTCAGGATGATGTGGTGATGGCCTACTTTCCACATTTACATGACCCTAACGTAGACTTCAAAATCAGGTTCGAGGATGTGCTGACTATAGAAATACAATACGCTGGATTATCGATCCATGTGGTGACATTGAACTGGTTGAACTAAGCACTATTGAAGAACTTAAGGTGCATCTAAGAATAAGGTATCGGTAGTTCTAGCTTCAGGAAAGTATACCTGTTGCTTATCCTGCATTATGGACTATTGCAATAAAGTTTTTGATAGTTTTTCCATCTCCATATCTCATGGAAAGAAGTTTTAGCGCGGTAACTAATCTTTTGACGAAAGAAAGAATTCGGTTGCAAAGCACTGGCCATAAAGATCTGAGGTTATACATCACTAAATTAAAATCAAATATTGAACAATTGCTATCAAAGTATTGGACCTGTCCTTCCTATTAACAGCATTATTGAGATATTACCTATGTATATTGACCTGTGCCATGTAAGAATTTTACTAGGTCTTGTTTTACCAAAAATTCAAATATTCACTTGAATTTTGCGTCTTTTCTATAATGATATGAATAGAAATTATGTTTCTTTACTGTCAATTCCGCAAAAACCGTACTAAACACATTTGACGTTAATAGGTTTCAATTCAATATTTTGCACGTACAGCAATCTACAGTAAAAAAGACTCCGCAAGTGGTCTACAGGACTAAAAAAGTTTGGGTATCCATAAATCTCTTAAAACTACTTTGAAAGGAATGTAACTGATCGCAGATATGTGGTTGGTTATAAAACAATGCATTATATCTATCATGGCTGCTATCTTGACGCGCAGTTTATACGAGTACATTCGTTTTCTTTTATATGATAACCGCGCAAATTGAAGAAATATAATGTTGGTTACTGTACTCATACAATTACATATTTTATGGAAATTATATATTCGTGCAAATAATAAAATTGCGTGCCAGATAGGAATTGTTTGTAATTTTATGGATTATGAAAGTATAAACACCGTTATAAATTTTGATGAACCATGAATGTACAGATTACCATTACAAAATGGTAAACTTGTAGCTTCTGCGGTAGTAAATAGTTAATATCTAAAAGTAGTTCATTTGTTTGTTTTATATACACGAGTGCCAGTTAGAATATGCTCATTTCATTTTGGCAGATATATAATCCATTATTTTCGTAGTACATACCTCCATTCCTATACTTAGCAATAAAATTTGTACATATGTATATTATAAGTACTCTGTTTCACTGTAATTGCATTAAACTTTGTTGTACAATAGGCTAGCTCGACAAAATCGTTAGACACATGGCCAAAAGTATGTTCACGTGAAATAGTAAACAGATGGCATTTGTTGTTACGTATCCAAAGTTAGACGGAAGGATCTTTCTGTAATCTTTTTTATTTTTAAACATCTATTAGACTTGACGTCATGCAGACATGTTAACCGTTTATACTTACATATGTATTTATGTATGTGAGTATACCAAGTTAAATTAAGGTCTGACGATCCCCCTAATATTTCGGTATAACCGCACTCGAACTCATTGAAAGCAGAATTGCCAACGAAAATAGACAAGTGTACTGACGGCGCTATACCTATAAAAAGACCTATAGAGGGAAAATAAATTAAAGTAAATATAGTCGTTTTTAAGCGCCACAGTCAAATAAATTATACGTGAATGTATATTTTATTAGCATGTGTAGATCAATGGTTTGACTTTACCGATTTCGTAGAAATCTTCTACGAAAACTTTGCTTTGAAAGAAAGCGTATTTAGCGTATT
Organism: Trypoxylus dichotomus; assembly: GCA_023509865.1. Classification (NCBI taxonomy): domain Eukaryota; kingdom Metazoa; phylum Arthropoda; class Insecta; order Coleoptera; family Scarabaeidae; genus Trypoxylus; species Trypoxylus dichotomus. The sequence goes on along the minus strand of CM042074.1, from coordinate 35,123,544 downwards.
AACAAAATAGTGTTTTGCTAATCAAGTTGTTTTGTTCTTTCAAAGTTTAACCATTCCAGTGTTCTTATTACATTTGTTGTAATTTTGTGAGGTCGTTGTACGCGTTACGATACGAGAGAGGTCATATTTTTACTCTTTTATGTTTCCTTGAAGATCACATTCTGGCTGTATATATATACATATATATATATACGTGACGTTCGTCTACGCAAAACATACGTATTACATGAATAACTACGTTTTATTCTCCTCGCATTGTTTGCTTACGACGTTTAAAGTTTTTAGATTGTCATAAATCAGGTATTCCAATATTGAACTCCCATTCTGGTGATATCCTTAAGATTTCCCTCTTTTTATCGATAAATAAATAAATATCTATTTTCGATTGTGAATTCAACGAAAATGTGCGAAATAGAAGTTCTTTTACACAATTGATTAGTTTGGTATTTGCAATTATCGTGCTTAATAAAAACGATATACTATATGGGACATAAACCTTGAATCTGACATTGATCTTTGACACAGCAGCCATGAAAAGATTTGCAAAATAACGAATTAGGAAACCTACTTCTGGTTTCTGTATGACATTCTTGTAGATATTAATAGTGATAGTGGTGTTGCAGAATTGTTATTTAAATTTGAAGGTTGAAATCTTTGCCACCTGATTCTTATCTACACTACAAGGGCGACCTGAAATATTTTCGGGATCGACAAGAAAACACGGTATTGGTGTGGTTTACTATTTTTATTTTTCGGGTTATTTCTGGAACAAGCCTTTTCTAGGTATTGCGTTCAAAATAAATATACGCAAACCATATTTTATTTTATACATGTATTTTCAAGTACAAATATTTTTAATAATGAATGTGCAAATAATCTTTGTAGTCTCCTGAAGGATCAATACACTTTTTTAAATGGTGCTCCAGTCTCTTCAAGCCGTCGGAAAAGTAGGAAGTTTCGAAGTCTGCAAAATAGCAATTTGTAGCGGCGATGACCTCATGTGAGGCAAATCTCTTGCCTCCCAGTGATTTTTTCAGGTTTTGGAAAAGGAAAAAGTCGCTGGATGCTAGGTCCAGTGAATATGGAGGATGAGAGACTAATTCGTAGCGCAACCCATTCAATTTGGACACGGCGATGCGGGGTGAATGAGCCGGTGCATTGTCGTGGTGGAAAAGCACTTTTTTCTGCTGCAAATGAGGCTGTTTCTCCTTCAATACTGCATTGAATCGGATCAATAAATCGCTGTAGTATTGCCCCGTGATCGTCCCTCCCTTCTGCAGATAGGCGATGAGAATCACACCCTGGGAATGCCAAAAAAATGGTCGCCATGACCTTCCTTGCTTTCTTCGGAGCCGATTTGCCCGGAAAGTTTCACTGCTTCGACTGTTCCTTAGTCTTTGGTATGTAGTGGGGAAGATATCCCTTGGATTGCGTTGGATTCTCGCCAGACACTCATCCAAAACGGTCACCCGATTTCGTTTTTGCTCCGGTGTGAGCAAACGCAGCACTCATCGCGCCGAAAGCTTTTTCATACCCCAAATTTCGGATATGGCCAACGCGTTCTATTGAGATGTCTGTTGTGTCTGCTCTCTCTATCAGCTTCAATGAGCGATCGGCTAACACGACATCATGAATCTTCGTGTTTGTGCGGTCACGTTTGAACTCGCTCACCCAGAACCTGATGGTCGAAAATGATGGAGTACATCCGACAGGAACCTCTGGCAAAATATTTCGAATTTCCTTGACCGTTTTCCCAGTCATCCAGAGGTGTTTTATCATAGCACGAAATTCGATTTTATCCATTTTTGCGAAACCGCCTGACTTCCTACACCGTTAACAGTATGTCGTGGATTATAAAGACAAGCAAATAGACGTAGGAAATAATAAACGAACTACTTCCGGAATTGGACCGTGTCAGATGAGATATATAGAAATGAAATAAGAGGAGAAAGAAATAAAAAGACAGTTTTCGCCTCTAGCGCGGTTAACACGTCGAGTTACCGTGCCACTTTGGTTTCCCCTGTTTCTCCTGAAGAAGCCTCCTACGGAGGCGAAATGTCGAGATCCCATCTTTCTCTTTTGTTCTCTTTTTTCTTTTTCGTTCTTTCTCCCTCCCCCCTCTTTTCTGTCTCTCTTTCCTTCTCTTACTCTTTTCTTCCTTTTTCACGCCCCCCCTTTTTTCATTCTTCCTCTTTTTATCTTTCTTCTTTCTTTCTCCTTTTACTTTTATTTGATTTCTATATATCTCATCATAACACGGTCCAATTCCGGAAGTAGTTCGTTTATTACTAACTCTGGCCGTGAAAGCCTACATATTCATTTCAGACGTAGGAAATGGATGACTACGGTCATCGAGATACTGATGTATTGGGCTATACAAGCTAAATTTGTCGATTTAGCCTGGAGTAAATTGAACTGTATAGCACTTGCTCATGTATTTTGGCGAAGTTAGAAAGAATGGAGATACGGAAAGTATTCGCGCAATTTTCCATTTGTAGGGAGTATATTTCTTCTTAAACTAAGATTCATTAACGTTGTTAATGGCCCAGCAAATGCAGAACGTTTAATGTTTAAGTACACATACTGGTAGTGCTAATGTGGAGGTGTTCGTAATAATGTAGGAAATTCTTTTTACAAATTCGTAGATGACTCAAAAGCGACAGCTTGCTTTTAACATATGCTATAACCTCAACGTTCGTTTAAGAGGTTTATTAACCCATTTTCTTTATACTAAGCATCGGTTTGCTATAAAACTTTCAAAATTCATTTAAGGTTATACAGTTAAAAGACTCATAAGCAATAAAGCAAATTTTTATTACTAACCAATAATATATGATTTTTGATTCACTCTTTCTTTTTCTCTCCTCTCTCCATTCTATATTTGGCATATGTAGTACTATTATACAATTCTTTTAAAAGTTTTTCTTTGTAATTATTATATTTCAGCTTTCTTTGAGTTAGTGAAATATAGATTGCTTTTCATTACATTCAATAGAAAGGATGTAATGTCCAAAGTAATCTAGTATTAGAATGAATTATTAAACATTCATTTCTGTTTAAAGAATTTGAGCCACCAGCATCAAATTTTATTCCAGTTGTACCGCAATAAATAATTAATAATAAGCAATACATTTATGTTACAACACTTATACACGATACAAGTATTAACTATCTGGTTTCCTTACATTAGACGTCTACAGTATTGAGTAAGCTTCTACATTATTTTTGAAAAAATTGTTTAGTACAGTTCGAAACTTTTCTAATACACGAATATTTTTCTCATTATTTAAAGTACATAGTACTGTTCGCAACTTCATTCACTATCTTTAACTGTTCCACTATTAGTAGTGCACGATTATGTAACTTTTTTATGGCAATCGCTAGTACTGTGTATCATTGCATTTCATATGCAAATCTGTTTCTACTTAAGCACTTTAAAATTTTCTTCTTTGATGGTTATTGATTCTTTTACGCTTGATTGTGGTATTAAGGACTTTATTTTGCGAAAGTTCTTACAATAACAGAAAGCCTTAGAAAGAGTTGGCGGAATTCCCATATCCGTTTAGAAAATGTGAGAAAAGCTTTTTTAACATTTGTTATTAAACTTTTTGCATCCAAGTAATTTTGGTGAATATGGTTTGGGACTAAATATAATGCATATAACAGACATATTATATATAGTAAACTGGAACATGTGCTCTGCACACTGACGAGCCATCAGAAATAAACACTACTTCGTTTAGTGTCAATTGAAATTTTTGTAGTGTACTTGTAGTGTACTACATAACTAACACATTTATTAGCTATTATTAGAGATATGTATTGCAAAGGTTCCTATGTTTAGTATTAGGAATAGTATCTGTAGTCTCATTACAGTTTAATCGCAGTTTTTTATGTCTTAAGGTAGCTTTAATACTGTTCTTGTTTTCTTTTTCGCGGAGAAACAGTAAATATGTTCTTAACGTTGTGTGATAGAAAATCTCAGGCAATTATATTTGTGAATAGGTTCCTTTTCTAATTTTTGATTAATGATATATATGATCACCTAAATCAATTCTCACTTAGCTAAGAATTTCCTTTTTAATACTAAATACAAATAAATATAAAGAAACAAAGAATTTTTCCTAATTGTAAGTTAAAAGTGCAATATTCCATACTCTCCCAACAAAGTCAACACTATCAAGTCCAAGCAAGTTTAAAACACAATCATGTGTCCAGAGAGTTGCTTATAAATACTGAAATTAAAATACGGAAATTAGAAAGTATGTGAAATCATATTTTTTTAAAATTTGTTGCTATTTTTACGAAATATTTCCCAATTATTTTGAACAACGTATCTATTTTATAAGAGGTATGCATGCTCTTCATCTCATTTTCTACACATGTGAGCTTACGCTCAAACACCATCCGTATTTAAATAATTCATCAATTTAATGGTACAGTTTTAATAACATGGCGAAAAGATATTGTCTGAGATGGAACGCGTGGGACAGAAAACGCTATATGCTAGTAAAATTAATAATGCATTGGTAAACACAAGCTAGTATCTCAGGGTAGTTTTATATAAACAGACTTTTGCATCTGTTATATAATAGTCGCATATACTGGAAGCAGAATAACAATAGATCGTCTATCTGCTGCATATTGAAAGAGAAGTTATGCATGTAGATTTACTTCTGCAGTGTTGGCAGTGATAAAATAATTAGAATGCACTTCACAGAGTTAGTTGTATATGCTGCATGCTGCGACATTATTTGCATGCCATGTTTCCTTTTCGCTTGGAAATGCCTGTTTGCTAATTCGTAATAATGGTGATGTAGATAATCTGTTATGGAATGCGTATAGAAAGCGTTGAAGTGCTTTAGTTATAATCTAGGACATATACTTATTACTTTCGATATACTACATTTAAATGTAACATGACGTTTTTCAAATGACGATTGCGGTTTTTGTCGGTAACACGGTTGACAATGGGAGCCCACGTGCTCCCGAAACGCTGCGTTCCGCATAATTAATTAATTTGTGTGAGTGGAGTTTACTGCTATACCTGTGAATGACGTTTTTGTTGAAAACGCCATTTTTATTACTTAGCAGTGACAAATTTCTTCTTAGGATACTCTGCTATCCATTACATTAAGCGTCTGTAACAGCCATTTATTTTTGATGAAGTATGTTGTTGTAATATCATACTAAGTATTTAAACCAATTTACAGGCTTATTTGTCTAGTAAGAACTATCCATATTGTTTTCAAAACCAAAGACTTTTCATTGAAAGGACATTTAGGATCTATGATGGTCTAACATCCCACGTGGGAGTGAATGTGTAGCTTCGGGTCAGTTGAACATAGGATTGTTTGGCCCCTTTAAATGAAATAATTAAATAGGAGAAACGAAAGTGTAAAAATCTATTAGGCAACTCAGCTTGTCTATCTTGGTGGATGGCGAAACGTTCATAATGAACTTATAATTTGTATAGTCAAAATTACGCAAATTATTGGTAGATAGTGAAAACAATTTCTTGGTCGATCAGTACATCAGTACATCCATATACATCTGATTATATTATAGGTATCATAAAAAGCTTCGTCACAGACAACGTGACAAATATTATAACTATTAATTATGGTTGTTCTGTACAGATACTTAATTTATTTATACTTATTTACCTAATGCTTGATACAAAAAAAAGTCACGAAACTACCTTAAAATTTTCGGTGGAATAACTTTCTGGCCGTTTTGAAATATGTCAGTGAATGGTCAAAATTATTATAAATTTGTGAGGAACATGAAGACATTGACATTGATCCAGTTATTTGTAAAAAGATTTCGAATATTCAAATTAAAAGAATGATCGAAGACATTAAAGTTATTGAAGCTGATCTCTCTGATTTCACCAAAAACGCGTGAATAATGGAAAAATTTAAATTCGATTTTTAAAAATTCCGAAAAGAAATGAACAAGTTACAATGCCTTTTGATTATTTCATTCTATCAGAAGTAAAAATGAATATCCGCTACAACTGAAGAAAAAACAGTTTTCTGAAGGATTTTCAAAATTTTAATTTTGCAAAAGGAAGCATGAATTTCCTATTAATTAAACACATCATTTCCGTATGTTTATTCACTTTTCTGTTTGTATGAATAAATAAATGTAAAATGTATTTTTCCTTCGTGAGAATGTGGGAACTGATGAATTTTTAAATCAAGAAATCACGACCCCTCTTTCATTTGAGTCATTCTAATTTTATCCAAATAATTTAAATCATCTTAATCCAATAGTCTATTGATTGTACGAAACGATGTACAGCTTCGAGACGACATTCCTTTTGCTCATTAGTCCCCCATATGTAGAAAAATGTTACATAATTTTGTTGTTATTGGGAATACCATTGAGGATAGTCTGAGTTTTTATGTTTGTATCTTCCTCTGACTGAAAGATTCACTTGAAACAGAATTTTCTCCGTGATAAGTATCATTTAAACAAACACATTTGTTACCGAATAAATTAAATATTCCTATGAAATGCTTTGATCAGAATACATCTTAATTTAAATAGCTTCGTTTGCAGAATAGGAATAGGGCACTATTTATTATTAGTTCCTTTACAGTGGGATTATGAGTCATACTATTTTTTTTTGCATAACTTCAGGAGAATTTTTAAATAGCAGTTTGTTGTTCACAACACGCTGGATATGATTATTTTCTATTATTGTTGGAAATGTCAGAACATCGCGAAGTTAGTTCTTTAAGTAGGTCCTTATTTCTTTTATTTTACCATTGAATAGTTTGTTTTTCTTTCTGGATTAGAATAATATGACACACGCCCTTATTAAAGGTCTAATTATAAAGACACGCAGAGAAAAATATGTACTTTCCTATGTACACTAAGGTGACAGAATAAAATAGACACCAGGTAAAGCGGTATAAATATGTAAACAGCTGAATTCTACGAACGAATTAAGAACTTTCTCTTGTCATTAGGGTAGGGGTAGATGTATCGGAAGGAATTCGTCATAATTTAGTATCGCTACAACTATGTATGCCTCGCTTACAATGTACGAGTGATATTAGCGGCTTCACCCGGGGTCGCATCGTTGGCCAGAGTGAACGCGGCGCTTCGCAGCGTGAAATAAGTAACTTTTTTAATATTCCGTTGTCCACAGTTAACTGTGTGATTACACAATTTAAACGCAAGGAAAAAACAACAGTGGAGCCGAGACCAGGTCGTGCCGGATCTTCTGAAAGAAGTAAAAGGATGCTTGCGCGCGAAGTGTTACGAGAACCGCGAAAAAGTACAGCTCAGCTTGCGGCAACTTCACAGAAAAGTCAGCCCACCGTTCTGCGATACCTGCACAGTGTGGGGATGTATAAAAGGGTGGCTAAGAAAAATTCTCTCCTTGCGGCGTTTCAAAAACGGCAACATGCGAACGAAGTCCGAAGAGTTTTGGCGGTCTGTCATTTTTTCAGACGAAAGCAGATACTGCCAATTCAGTATTAGTGGTCGTACGTGGGTATAGAGACGTCCGTCACAGCAACTGGACGACAAATTTTTGCATCAGACGGTGAAATACGGCGGTGTGAACATCATGGTGTGGGGCGCGATATGGTATGGTGGAAGATCGCAATTAGTAATCTGCGACGGAAATATAAATGCGGCAAAATATATCCCAATATTAACAGAAGGACTACTACCGATATTCGACAACGCCATTTTATCGTTGCCACTTTTATGGAGGATGGAGCACCCTGCCACAAAGCAAGAACAACAACCACATGGAAAGAGGAACAGGGGATTCGGATTTTACCATGGCCAGGCCAATCACCAGACATGAATCCGATAGAGAATGTTTACCACATAATTCAGACAAATATGGCGAAACGACCCCGAAAACCCAGCAATAAGGAAGAACTCATGGCAGCTGTTACAGTAGAGTGGTTAAATATTCCAGAAGACACCATTAATCATTTAATAGATTCTATGCCAAGACGACTTGCAGCACTTCACGCAAGTAAAGGTGGATCGACAAAATATTAGTCTAATTTAAAAATTTTAAAATATTTTGTATATATAACGAGAATAGTATCTTTTTTTAATTAGTAGGTGTCTATTTTATTCTGTCACCCTAGTGTATCTTTAAAATACCCCAGTGAGCTGTGAGTTAAGATTTCTGTCATAATTGTTACGTCAACGTAAAGTTTTAAGAACTTTGTATAGATTCTCGTATTTCGCAAAGTCTGGCACTATTAGCGTAGCGATTAAATTTACAACACGGCTTTTTGTTCATTTCCCTCATTATCACACATCGCGTTCAACGCCGGCTGATACCAGCAACCTACTTTTCGCTTAACCATTGTTCAATTTATCGACTGTACTCTGTAATGACTTTATGAGAATTGAAACGGCTTCTAAGTAGATAACATTGCATGCAAATGACTGCAAGTGCTTCACAGGTCACACATTTTTCCGCTTACACTATTACTTTATCGTTTTTATTAGCGGGAATGTTTAGTTCACATGTTTTTCAATCTGTTTTCGTGATGATGGCATTCATATAGACGCATATGTGTATGGTATACTATGCCTAACTCATTTAATTAATTAGTTTAATGCGTACACTACCCTTCACGGAAGTTTGGACGCTTTATTTTCAAAAAGAAACTTAATTAATTTGAAGACAAAGAATACAAAAGAAAATACAACGTGGCAATATTTATTTCCCTGAGAAAAGAAAAACAAACAAAACCATGTATAAATATAATAATAATTATCAACACATAATTTCTTTGTCTACACAACATTACTTCGGTCTTTATCGTTCATAAATATAAAATTTTTCCTTAATCCCAAAGCGATTTGACGGCAGAGTGACGTTTTAGTAAAATATTTATTTCAGGGTTAAAAACATATTTTATTTTTCAACATAATTCTCATCCATTTGGCCCAGCGACTTTTGAATTTTTTAAGTCATATAAAAAGAAATCTTTCGGAATCTTGCCAAAGTAAGCATTTCTTTTGGCTATGACGTCTTCTTTTATCACGAATCTCTTTCCACCAAGCTATCTTTTCAAATTTGGGGACAAGAAAAAATCACTCGGACCGAAATTTGGTAAATATGGTGGACGAGGCAGCAATTTGCATCCTAATTCACCAAATTTAGCGGATGAATGCAAGGATGCATTAACCTGATGGAAGAAAACTTTTTTCTGAATAAATGCATTAATTTTTTTTTTCGATTGGCCATTGAAACGTGTCAGTATAACAGTATAATATTGCCCAGCTATTGTCCTTTTCATCGGTAAATAGTCAATAAATCTTACATCTTACACCTCCAACAAAATAGGTTTTGTCTTCTTTGGAGCATGTTCATTAAAAGAAATAAATCGCCTTGACTCTGACGTATCCGCGAAAAATTCTCTTTGATTTCATTTGAACATGGCCATACGGTCACTTAATATACTAGTTCGCATTCGGTCAATGGTAAATGTAAATGCGATGATGCAAAATATTGTGTGTTCGTTCGGTTAAGGTGTTTATGGCATTGACTATCTCACGCACTTTTATTCTGCAGTTACTTTTTACGATGGCATAGACTTTATTAGCCTTTTCTATAAAAGTTATTGTAAATGACCTTCAAAGTTCAATATCATGTGTGTGAACTTTTGAAGTCCCTCTACCATCACGTCTCCCTTGTAATCTTGTTTCTGGTGGTTATTCAGGACTTGCATTTTGGTCTAGAATACATTGGTAGTGTTCTTTTCTTAAAATCCTATTAATTATAGGTAAACCGTACAACACAGTCGCGCACCACCTCATTAGTTTTACATTTTCGTTCGAACTCTTCGAACTTGATCTCATTTGTCCGCACTTTCCTTCACTCCTGTATTGCCCACTCGTAATGTACCCACACAGCAATCTTTGTCACCCTGTCACTTCGCTGTCAAATCATTTTTAAAATTGGGTCGCTATCACAAATCAAATCTATAAAATAATCTAGTGCTATTTAATGTCATTATGCTTGATGTATGCGATTTGAAGGGCGAGGAGAGATTGTGACCATCCGTGAAAAGTTTTTATTTAAATAAATTATTAACTGAATACACTGACGCTTAGTATTTGATTTGTCTCTTACAAACGCCATTTTTAAAAATGTTTTGAGAGGGCAATAATAGCGTATTGGATTGCCTTGCTATAGAAACTGCTTTCTTAGTACAATTCATATAATCCTGTCTCTTAGAACATGCATTTTACAGTATTCACTATCTGATTCGCATGTCCGCGATTGAATTCAGCGGCTCTCTGCCGTCATTAATTTTCGATTAAGTTTGGTAATGAGTTTAAGTCGTAAGTTATTTGTTTGAGGTGTGCTCGTTGACGATCCGGGACGATTGCATTGTTCTAAACTTAGTTAATGAAGCCGGCGTATGGTATATTAGAAGTAAGTAGATTTTGTAATTCAAACTTTTTATCAAATTGATTTAGGATCGTTTCTTGGCACTTTTCGGCTTTCTTTTTTAACAATTTCTCCCGCTGTTCATTTGTATGACCATGTGGTAATACTTCACAACAAGGTAGTTAAGTTTTCAGTGATTAAAATGGTGACACGCTAGAGCGCAGTTGAAAAGGTAAATTATTAGGAAGTATAGGAGTTTGTATTCCGTCTTTTCACTACCTTACCTTAACAATTAGAAAACGCAGCATTAAATTATGATTATTTAAATCAAAGGATATTTAGTTTTATGATATTGAATGTTAGTAATAAATACAAACTCGTTTTTGTTAGGTTATAAATACTTCATAAAATTTTGTAGACTCTTGTTCTTAGTTTATTCTCATGATAGTGTTATAAATATATGTTATATAAAAATTTATCAAGCGTCCAATCTTTCGTGAGCGCAAGTATATATGTAACTGTATTTTATGTGCTACTAAATATCTTATCTAAGTAATTTTGTTTCTTGAGTTAATTATTTTCTTATTTAACTATTCGTATTTGGCGAATTTAATAATTTTTTTTATGAATGCTTGGGTTTTAGGAACTAGAATTGCTACATACTGCAAAAAGTTTTTTTATTGTTATTGTGCTTATTGAAATAAAAATGTGCGGTCTCAAGTTTAAGGTGGGTAATTTAGAAAGGCAAACTTCCTGTTTAAGTTGTTTCTACTTATCTACGACTTTTAAACTAGCAATAGTTCTCCGTCATTCGATACACATAACTAAGTAAATTCCTTTCGTTACCGATAAACACCATTTGTTCAACTTATCGCTGTAATCGGTCATCATACCGGAGACAGACAGCAATTTTGAAAGATCCCCATAAATGTTATTGGTTGTCAGGTACGATGTCCCGATGTTATTTAGATTCAGTGACGTCTCTCTTGCCTACTTTTAAATTCTCTTCGCATAGTCGCATTGCACAAAGGCTGTTGTACGAGAAGACATTCGCCTATCGGAACTCTTTACTGTCATGATCGTCCTTCTGCGGTTGCATCTACATGTTTGCGGAGATCTAAGTGTATATACATTTTCTTAAAAGTTCAACGGAAGTCTATCTGTTTAGACGTTCGTCCAATATAAATAAACCTTTCCATTATAGGTACCCACCTAAGTATTTTGATGTAACTGTCTGACCTCTTACATCGTTACGCAAACCTAAGATTTATCGTATACGATGTGCTGTCTAATCTTGGGCGTATACTCAACGCTCGCATTTCTCGGAAAAATTATGTCATTGTTATGACTAGTGGAATTTTAAACAATGGTTTATATATCAACGCTTCTCTAAATACCAGGGCGTAAAATGAAGATGCGCCAATATTTCTTAACGTTTACGTTATACATCGTAATAAACTCCGTAGTTTAAAAAAAATCATGCTTACTAATGCTATTCTTGCAGATACCCAATTGTTTTACGATTTCGATACGACATTGGCTTACTTTGAATTTTAAAAGTTATAGTTATAATACATATAGTTAGTGAACAGAATAAAATAGATACCAGTTTTTCAAGGAAATGGTCTTAAATGTTTATAATTTTTTGACGCGCCTAATATCCATTACATTGTTTATAATTACTTGGTCCACATTTTATGCAGATATCTCCCTCTGTTCGAAAATATCTTAAATGTCTAGCAGTGTTAATTAAAATTTATAAATGTGGCAGAATTGCAGCCTAAGTAATTGTTGAGGTAATTTCCCGCGTTCGATAAACAATTTATTTGGTCGCAATTACGAAGAGATGTTTAAAATACCGTTTTGAGGAAAAACTGGATGATCAGAATGAAAGTGTAAAGAACCCGGCGCAGAAATACAACAGTTTATCTGAATATATCAGGCAAGGAATTTATCAGTACAGGTAAACAAGGATGGCTAATCAACAATACTGCTCATGAATTTCTCATCGACAAAAAATATCAGCCGCATTTGATGTATTGGACGAAGTTATTACAGAACTTAGGATACACCAATGGCGTAAACTTGGCAGTCAAAAAAATAAAAAATCGTAGATTTGAAAGCAGTAAAAGGTGTACCCCAACATATGAATATTCAATTACTTAGTCATGCAGCCAATATTCCACTTGCAACATTGCTGAAACATATCAAGTAAGATTTCATTAAGCTTCATTTAAACGCAATAATACCCTGTTTCATTGATGCGAACAAAATTGAAACTCTCTGTTGATTTTTGGGCTATAAAGCGCAAAGATGACCACTATTATTCATGTTGATGAAACGTGGATCTACCTAGTAAAACGTGTAACCGGGTTCTATCTGGTTCAAAATGAAAGAGAATCTCATCGTCCTTGCAAGAGCAAAAAAAATTCATTACGAAGATGACATTTGTATATACCGCTGCACTGCCGTAATGGAATAATTTCGAAACCTCTGGTTTATCGGAAAACTGGGAATTTAATCGATTGTCTTTAACATACTAAATGCAGTAGCAAGTATCGACCCTCTGGTATAGTTGAAACTAAAATAATCTCCGTTAATAAAAAAGAATACAAAAGGAGTTTTTGCAGTAAATGAGGGTAAATGGCATCATCCTACAGAGCTCGAATAATTTGCACCTAGCAAGATAGTACTAAGTCCCATTTATATCCTGATGAAGATTTTATTGAAGCCGTTCGTGCTACATCTTCTGACATTAAAATAACTTATCAACCTCCAAATAGCCCCGATATAAACATGACCTTGGATTCTCCAATTCTATTCAACATGTATAACATAAAACGGTACCTAGCAATGCTCACAAATTAATTAGTACTCTACACAACGCTTCCAACACTTTAGATCGATTATCGCCAAACGTTGAATAAAGTGTTTCTAACCTCACCCCCTTGGAGAGGCTCGTTTGATACACCACAATCAACTAACCTGTTATGAGAATAATTTGGCTCCAGAAACCAAAAAAGTTAGCGAATTCGAGTGATACACCATATTTAATTAATAGCGCGGTATTGATAAGTAGTTAAAAGGTCTGTTCAATAGATTATCTGTTTGCTTTTAACTATGGTACAAATAAATTTGCTTTTAAACTTGGAAAGAGCTGCTAAATCAGACATTTAATTCAAACTGGAGGGAATATTCAATATTGCTGCAAAACATCTTTATTGTTGATGAAAATTCATACATTTCTTCACTTCACGTTGCATCTGATTCCAAATATGCTCAATGGGCTTTATATCTGGACTTCGACCAGACTATTGCATTTGTTACACTTCATTGTTCTCACAACGATGGACGATCGATAAGTACGAAGTACCAGAAACTTCTTTCTTCAACTTCTCCATCTTTGTGGAACTCGCTTGAGCGTCCAGCTACTCGATCCACCTTCGGCTCGAACAAATTTTCTTTTATAACGCAGTTGGTTTGGCGTTTTTTCTTTCCAGTCTTGAAGTACCTCACCCAAGCTTCCAGCTACTCGATCCACCTTCGGCTCGAGCGAATTTTCTTTTGTAACACAGTTGGTTTGCCGTTTTTTCTTTCCCGTCTTGAAGTAACTCACCCAAGCTTCCAGCTACTTGATTCACCTTCGGCTCGCGTGAGTTGTGTTTTCGACAGGGTGGAAATGTTGTCTCGATCTGATCTGGGTGCCAATTACCCGAGCTTCCAGCTACTCAATCCACCTTCGGCTCGAGCGAATCTGCATCATCGACGAGGTGTGAGGGTTGCGTGTCTAGGTGGCGGTTAGCAGTCTGGGTGCTCTGCTGTCGGTCCTGGTGGTCCCCGAGTGACCGTGGTTGAGGTTACCTCCAGGGGATCCTGGGGTCGTAGTCCTCGGACACCGACACGAGGGGATATCAATGGTCCACTCCTCGGTCGAAGAATTGGGTGGTTACCTTTCGGATGAAGTCCATGAGTGGTTCCACTTCGGCGTCTTCATGTAGAGTGGTGTTCCTTCGAGTCAGGTAACATTGAGGGCGATCAGCAGTATCCGGTTCTGGAACGTCTGGAGTTTGTTCATATGGGTAGTCGGAGCGGTTGCCCATACGGCCGATGCGTATATTACGATGGGTCTAAACACGGTTTTGTATATCCGTATCTTACGTGAGGTATCTAGCGTGCCCCGCCCGATTAGTAACGGATAGAGGGTTCCAGACATTTGTTGTCCGCGATCGAGGACACTCTCACAACGATTACTAGGACTATGTGGTTATATAATTCACAGGTATCGAAGTAAACTCCACCCCACAATAAATTAATAATTTACAACAAATAAATTAATAATTTATATGGGGTGGAGTTTACTGCAATGCCTGTGACTCACTCTTATGTATCTCTTCAATAGTGTATCGAGATATGTACATGATAAGCAGTATTGTCTTCTTGTAAAATACTGATTTCATTATCTAATATTCCCCAATAAAAGAGAGGAAGAACGTGAGTGTATAAAGTTTCATATTCTGAGCCCATTCGAACCCTTGCTTAGTATATTGTGAGTAAAGATTTCTTACATGAAATGGCTCAGAATCGACTATCCGACGAATTCATTTGGTGCCAATATTTGCTTTACTTACAATTGTAATACCTCTGTTTCAGTTCTAGGTTCATTTTTGATATCACGTTTCGTTTCGTTTCTTTTTTCTGCGATTATTATTAGTCTTCCCGTTTGTTTCTCTGCTGTTGTCTTATTTTTTTTTTGCAAAACTGGTTGCACTATTATGCATAACATTCTTTTTGTTAGATCTATGTCGGCTCTCAATCTTTTTGTTCAATTGCTTGACCGCGTGGAAGTGCGAAATACCCTTTCGAGCCGACATAAATAACTTAAAATTATCAATATTCATTCAAATTACAACTATACCTAGCCCTGGCTAAGAGTTTCAGTGGTTAATTGTAAAAAATTTTCATTTTATTCCATCCATGAATTGTTAATAAAAATCCCTAACATTTGGCATACCGTTCTTCCATTTGTTTTAATATCATTGGCCCGAATTAAGCGCGAACTATTGCTTTATCTGTTGTTATTAATATCCTAAAATAGGTTAAATCAAACGGCAGTTGCACAACAAATTGCAGAGATAATTAAAGTTTTAGTATCTTTTCAATGTAACACACTACATATTTTAGAAAACTTTGAAACATTATTTGGTTTTTAATGTCAAGTTTTAGTATGGTATGGTTCAAAATAAAATACGTCGTACTTCAGTTTATGTAGATTATACGATACCGTTGTATGAAAGTCAGAGTATGTTAATAAAGATTCTCAACAAAGATTGCTTGCACATGCATTGTTAGAAATATTTGTATTTGAAAATTCATGTACGAAATAAAATATGGTTTGCTTACACTTTTTTTTTTGAACGGAATATCTAGAAATAGTCAAGAATAGACGTTGTGTTTAAGAAGGTTGTTCCAGAAATAACCCGTAACATATAAGATCGTGTTTTCTTTGAAATGCACGATAACAATAGGAAGTAGACGGTAGTCATGAATATTGGTGGTGAAGCACAATAAACAAATAATACATTAATAATAGTGATATGGTTCCCTTAAAAGTCAATACAACTCTTATGGGACTAATTTACCGGGGGATTAAGAATAAAAACTCTTATTCTATAAAGAAAATAGAGAAATATTGATCGCGAAACAATTATTTCTATTTATATAATATTATAATATTATGTTTCCATATTTTTGGTTGTTTTTGTGTTTTATTAAGTGAATAAATAATCATAGTTTAGCTATGTCTTTTATTCGGCCTTCAAGTTAATTCAACTTTCTTTTCGAAAATGTCCAAACCTTCGTGAGTGGCAGTGTATTACACAATATTATAAACTTTTTGTTTTTTTTTCTTTCCTATGGAAATATATGTAGGTAAACATCCAATTAGACTGCTCGTCTATATAAGTATCCGTCATTCTTTGTACAAAACATTTAGTTGGCATGTTAAATATAGAACTAACGTGTCTATAATTGGGTACTGGCTGTTATTATAGAGTTTACTTTATTTATTAGAGTGATTTAAACTTTCATTTCCTGTATGTGCTAAATATACTTCTATACACCTGGTTTAGGTATATTATTAATCTATGATGAATGCAACGATCGTGTAGGATCTGCAGTGGGTGCTGTCTATATATCATTTTCATTATAAAATAACAGCCAATAATAACAAGGACAAGGACATAAGTTAATTAATGAAATCAACGTATGGGCTTGAATAAGGATGAATATCTTACGTCTATAAATACGTGAGTAACTATTTCTCGTAGCTCTGTTCTAAAATTGGTGTTATATTTATGTGCTGCGACAATAATTGTTTCAATGCTTGTTAAGAGATAATATCATCATATCTTATTTCTATTGCTTACAAAATTAGACGCAGAGTTTAATCGGGTATTAATTGCTCGGAAGAATGGATCATTAACATACCTTACAAGAAAGCGCTTATCGCATGATCTGAAGTATTTATTGGAAAATATTTCCATTATCGTTACGTCCAAGTGGAGATGTATTCCATCGCGTTAAGACAACATACTAGGCAGAAGTTTCTAAACATCTGTTCCGGCTAATTACGAGATACTAAACGATCAAACTAATTTCTTTCGTTTCGGTCACCGCAATTTCTAGTGCGTGGACAGTATTGTTGATGTTGTTTTGTATCACAAACGCCAGTTTTAACAATAGCATAGCAAAGTTTTACGGTTGTACAATTCTAAAATCCCTACTACATGTGGAGATACAGAAAAAGTTAAGTTGCGTGGCCTCCCGACTGACGAAGAAATCTCATTTTTTTTATTGTTAGTGATGTATGTGATAATTTCTAGCGTATAATTTTTATATTTAATTTCCTTGTTAGGTATAGCAACCGTTTCGACTAAATGAAACACATTTTCTTATATAACGAGGTATTTTCCTGCTACTTTGTATACTCCGCGACACTTGATTAAGTGCAATATCTATAACTTTGTTAAAAAATGCGGTATTTGATTAATCGCAGTATAATAAAATAACAAAATTGTTGGTAAAGACTTTATTTAGTAACAGGTATAGCTACCGTTTTTACTTATTACCTTTAACATTCTATTTGGCAATGAATTATATAACTTTTAAGGTACTCCAACGAAACTCCTTCCCATGCTCCCAGAATGGTCATTTTCAACTGCTCTTTATTTGCAAATTGCTTCCCACCACTATAAATCCTTCGGGATAACCATCCCCATATATATTCTATTATGTTGAGGTCCGGAGACAACGGTGGCCATGGCAATAAAGTTATTTCATTTTGTTCTACCCACTGTTTCACTACTCTTGCATTATGCACAGGAGCATTACCTTGTTGCAAAACAAAGTCTTTCGTTCCCATTTCATTCTGAATTACGCCTTCTACGTTTTCGATTATTTCGAGGTATTTCTAGCAATTTAGAGATCTCTCGATGAAAATGATTTCAACTGCCCCTGAATAAGAAATCGCACCCCGTACCATAACACCTCCGCCGTCTTGAGGTCTTCGCGATATCACCTTGGGTTCTTTCCTCAGGTTCATCGAAACTAAGTAGTTTCTCATCCGTAAAAACGACCTTCTTCCAGTCTTCACGGTTCTTCTTCAGTTTCAATCGACGAATGTGTGGAGATTGTTTCAAAACTCTTTGCACTCTTCTTACGGATGCAGAAGTTCCGGCAGCATCGCGAATTTGATGTGCTGTCGCTGCTGAATTCGATGCTATTCTAATCATTTTCCTTCTCTCCAGTTCGGTAGTGGTTCTTGCTGTCTGTCCCTTACGTTTTTGTCCATAATTTTCCTTGTCGTAGAGATAATTACGAGTTGCGTAATCACTCTGCTTTAATCGCCTAGCGATTTCTCTTATAGAATAATTTTCGTTTAAAGTATCGACTTGCGCTTTTTCTGTTTCGCTCAGCGTTTTCGCGCGTCCCATAATGATAGAGCTAGTACAAATTATTCGTATACACTAACTTTATATTATGCTTGCGATTAATCAAGTGTATTTTTATCATAAAATGGCTATTGAGTTGGCAATGTTTAGAACAGAGGGCAGTTTAAAATTTCAAATAACATTGGGGTTAAGTTACACTTCACGGTAAAATTGACATCAGAGTAAACTATCCAGAAAAAAATCGCTTTTTTGCGGAGAGTCGTAACGTCAGTTTCTAGTTAAGTAGCTGCTCTAGGCAAGCTTTTTAACCTTTTGACAACAACACATTCTATTTAGTATTTCTTCCAGTACTTTGCAAAATATACTACGTAAATACATTTGCAAACTTGTATTATCTTCTGGCATAGGTTTTGAATAGCATCAGTTTCGATTTCATAAACTTTTGATTTAGTATACAACCTAACAGAAGAGTCCATTGGAGTGAAGTCATGAAAATCCGTTAGTCATTTTGCAAATCCCTGACAATCAACTAGTTTAAAATACTTTTCCAAAAAGCATCCCATGTCCACCTTTAATTTTTTTCCCAATTAAGTGTCCATTTTTCAGACAATATCGTTACTAAATAGTATCTCAGACTTTCACGGCCGTTTGTCATAGTCGTGGCGGTTGTCGGGTCCCACCGTGTCACTAGGGTTTTTGTCTCTGACGTTTCGCGAACAACTGCGGTTCGCATTTTCGGTGATATTGGAACATTTTCGTTCATAAGAACGTTGAAGTATGCTTAACTGTCGTAAGACCTTTTTCACTTTTCATCTACATGTATGCAATTCAAGATCTTGTTAAATTCATTGATCCTTCTTTCAAAAGCAAATTTCAACCAAGATGCTTTACTTCAGCTTAACGCCCTTGTATATACTTTTTAATACGGCCTTTTCTGAATACTAGAGAAACAGTTCTTAGTATATTTTTACACCATCATAATTCAAGTCTGGAAATTCCCCAATAAACTTATTTATTTGACCTAAACGCAAAACTGCAACAATAGTGATTCATCGGTTAGGCGGTATAACGAATCGCGAGCTTGTACTGCAATGCGTACGAAATTGTGCAGATCTACTTATAACGAAGTTAACTAACGTAATTATAAATAATAGCACGCTATTTTGCAAGATGTAACATAACATTTTTTTGATTAAACACTGGCAAGCTCCAGATGAATACATGTCCTCAAAATAACGGGAAGATAGAGATTCTTCTAAGAACTAAATCGACACGTGAGAAAACATCCGAGAAACCAACGAAATATTATACATCTGCGAAGACATCAAAGGACATATATGTATATGCTTCTATTTTTATAGATTTTTCTTTGTCTTTAATACATAGCAACATGCATATATAGAAAACTATTCTTAGTATTACTTGATTTTTTTCTAAAGTAACATGTTCACACTACACTATGTTATGGAATGCAATCTATTAAAGCTATAGATAGTTCAATATTTTGATTAGTATTTAAATTATTCCTCTGCTAAGTTAATATTCTCTAATTTGTTGGTTCTTAAATTTAGGATAGACTTAATTAGATGAGAACTTCTCGAGAAAAGAATAACTCAGAATTTGTGATTTGAATACAAGAAATTAAATTTAAAAGCCTATTTTGTAACAATCGCACTATAAACTTAGCATTTTCTTTCATTTAAGAGTTTCAGTTTCGGAATAAATTAAATCCTAAATTCCTAGTACGTGAATTAGATCTTCGTAAATTGTATTGTTTTTATGCATTAAATTCATCTTTACGATATTCACGTAGCGATTTTGTGTTGCCTTGAAAAAGTGTTTCCTTTTACGTGTTGAGTTTGAAAATTGTAATTATGCATGTATCTCTTGTAGTTCGGTATATTTGTTTATTATTGATTTGCTAACAAATTATTCCGATTATAATCGTACGTGAGATGTTAGTCTTACTTCTGGATAATAAAGGAAACTATGACAATAGAAATTTTATTACATAATTACTTGAATCAAGGTTGTCACGAGTGAGAGAAGTAGAATAAGTTGACTTTGCGTTTTATTTCTGGAATTCGTGACAAGTACCAGTTGATACGTTTTTTTTCCTTGCCAAATCCCGTGTTACTAAAGCAGATCAAGCTAAATATCAGTAAATACTACTGCATTGGCCACAGAATTTCAGTATCCAAGTAACTAGATGCAGACTAGGTATACAGTCATTTGTTTAAAGCCTTAAATTTAGTGTCAATATTGACTAATAAAACTTAGAAGTATCTTTGGTTTCCTAAATTGGTTAACTAGTATTTTGAAGTTCGACGGCATTGTTGATCAAGCATAATGGGCTTTTCGAAAGAAATATACTTAAATTATGGTGATAATCCGTTCTAGATTAGATAGCACTTGTTCAGAAGACGATTTTGAAGATTACAAAAAGTGAGTAGTACAACACGAGGAGACAACGATATATGAGGTTGTATAGAGTAATGCCTGATGACATGCTCTATATGGTGATTAGTTCTTTTATTTTTCTAGATCGGAATTTAGTGTTTTCCCACTGGTATTGATCTCGATGCTTTCAGCACGAATGACGTGGAGTTTAAGCAACTTCTCGCACATATCTTTCAACTACTAGATACTGTAATAGAATGTAGGATTTGTTCTAATTATATTTTCAGCAACAAAAGTGTTACTCAGAACATTTTAAAGGAGAACACTTCTCAGATATTGAGACAATATATTCAATAAAGTGGCAGGTAATGGTGAATATAATAGTGACAGTTGCTTTATGAGAACACAAAGACACATGTCCACCCTGCTTGAAGCATAAATGAAATCAATTATCATAAATTCCTATTTAAAGAATTTTGTACATTTGTTCTGAATATACCTAAAGTAACGTCTACATCAGGTGTTCACATACACTGCAGCTGCCCGTGACGCCATTGAGAGTAGTAGTAGTGAGTACGCCGCAGACTGATGAAGCTTGAGAACCACTGGTCTATACCATATCATGCTATTCGCGATTAAACTACTACTTTTCGGTCATGCCATGGCAGCAGTACATATACGAGGTAGGTTCATCGATAATGAAACTATCCTTGAGGCTATTTAATATACTTACATATACCACAGAATGGGCACAATGAAAATGTGGTCCTAAAGGCCAGATTGGAGACCAGCATACTAAGAGTATGCAAATTCAACCGTTTCTGTGAGTACAAGATATCTTATGACTTCGTTTAATTTTATGAGAAATTTGTTATCGAAGATGGCGAGAAATATAAATATAAACAAACCATGCATTTTGGATGATATGGCATCTTAAAGTAATATGGTTTGAAAGTCACGATCCACTTAATTATAATTTGAGATTGTGTTGCAAAGATTTAATTCAAATATCATTTTTATAGAGTGGCTGAATTTTGGGAAATGGTACGGACGCAGGAGATTTTCTTCTAGAACCAACTAAACGTCTTCATTATTGGGAATATTTAATGCTGAACCTAGCCGTTAGGTACTAATGAATATACTGCTCTTCTAGTTGTATTCTACGCCTTTGTCTTCGTCGACTGCCATTAGCATTTCTTGTATTAAATGAACCAGTTTCACTGAGGCGTTGATTCAGCCTCCGAAACACATTTTCATTAGGATGTCTCTGCTCCATTACAAAAACTATAAACCATGTACATATAAGTATATTTATTGCATCCATTATGAGTGAATAAAATAATATAGAAAGAACGAAAAAAATAAAAACATCAGAACTAATGAATATTATATAAATAATTACTAAAAAAGTCAGAGGTTACATAAATTCTACCACCAACATAGAATTAAACATATAAGCGTCAAAATTTGACAGTAAAGTTTTTGATTAGAATCAATAGAATACGAACTTATTGTTCTATAGCGTTGCTAAATAAGTTTTCTTTAAAGTTATGTTAATGAAGAAATGTTACAAACAAAAATTTTCCTTTATTCTAAATTTCAGCTATAGCTGTCAACGGATCGATAACGCTTATTTGTAGACTCAAAGTCCGAACTTCGTGAAGACGTATGAAGAGGCGTGGAAGAATAGTTTGCTTTTTAGATTTACGATTCAGAGCCAAACAAAGAAGTAGCTTCGTATAGCTTTGCAATTTATACACATATTATTTGCCACTACCTACTTAGAATACTGGCATCTTGAAACCTCAGAGTTAGATAACACTTATTTGGTTGCTCTAATTGGTATCATTTTTTTTGCTCATAAATTATAACAAGTAGGTGGTACTTCAAATTTTTATGCAGTTTATGTTTTTATTAGCTAAAAACACACATTACCTAGGAAAGTGCAGGAATAGGTGTTGTTATAGGAAGTACCCTAAGAGTCTATAAAACCGCATCTAACTCTAAATTTTCGAGTTGGAAATACTTTTTTTTGAGCATATGTCGATGAAATAATTTGGTTGCAAAAATATTTTAAATTCACTCACGCAAACAGAAAGCAAGCAAAGTCCGCACACAGATGTATAATCATCAACCAATAACCTGGCGTTCAATTTCATGTAAATATTCACAAATCCGATGGACGCTTTGCGCAACTTTATATACTCGCAAAAGTAACTAAACTAAAAATAGACCGCTGAGAGGTAACTAGTTGGAATTTCAAAATCTCTACAGTTGTATTCAGTAAGTGAAGTGATCTATATTTAGTCGTGTATGTCTTCTTGAAAAAATGATTGCAGACATATTTTTACGGCCAATAATGTATAGCATTATCACTATTGGTAAATACGAACAGTGGGAAACGTTAATATGTAGTAGCTCATAATCAAGTGGCGCAGCGGAACTAACCATTTAACGTGTTTATGTAGAACAAGAGGGAAACCACTTTGCAGCAGTAGTCGCTTCCTCAAGTTTTGTATACGTTTTAGTAGTAAAGCAAAGCCACCTTAACACTATCGCACATAAGAAATGAGGTCATCTTAAAAATAGTTTCATTCAGCTTCATGGAATGGCTGGTTGATGCTAAGTTATGCTGTTTTCTAGAAAAGAATTTATTACTTAATGCTAGTTCCATCTTTATCGCAGTTTGCTAACAAAATTCTACACCTGCGTATATATTAAATAGTGTAAAAATTTAGGATAGTCTTCGTTAATTTAGTCAGTGATACATTACCGAAATTTAAGTTTCATTGCAGCTCTGTATAAAATATTTTGTGTTGCAATTTTTTTGATAATACTGTTGGAAGAGTTATTTTAAAATGGCAATTTTAAGTAAATAGCGTGTATATTATTTAAACAATTACTAGGTTAAGTGCGGTAGTGTTATATCTTAAACAATCTTGGAGAAATCACAAATCAATCTTTATTTGATCGATCGATAAAAGTAAGTTACCCTTATCATAACTTTCACTTTTCATTTCAACATCCATACTACATAACGAATACAAATAATACTATAATAATAATAAGTTAGAGTGAATTCTGTATATCTATAAATTTACTTTTAGCGAGTCTGCGCAGAATGTATAATATCTAATCCAATTAGTTAAATAAAATTTCTCAGGAATTAAGAGGACATCCTGAGATATAGCTAGTTACCGACGCCATTCAATTGCGTGCATTTAAGTAATTTCAATTCATCTAATAAATTAATTGGACGTTCGATTGCCCCTGGCTAGTTATAGTCTACTGATTGGCCAATGAAGAGTAACAACTCCTCGTAGGTTTTCGTAGTTATGAAATGAAAGTTACCGTGTATTTTAATATTTCAAAAAAAATAATCGAAATGGTATTCCGTGGTAAAACTAAAACATCATTAAGAACCAAAATGCTCGATACAATACCATCAAAAAGTTTGGAAGAAATTTCAGAAAATGTATCTAGTGGCTTTCATATAGTTTTATTTAGGATCATTAGATATTTATGAAAACAATGTAATTATATTTGGTATATTATTTAGTTTACCATTTTTATCTATATGTCTTCATTTGGTCCACTTTACGACTTCGCAAATTCCAAGCATTTTGCTTATTAATTTTTCTAAGTACGTCATCATTTGGGTGCCAGACTTCTTCTATGTAACCTCAACGTTGTTGAACATTCTGTGGTTATGGTTCTTTAGCTTTTCTATGCAGTTTATTCCATAAGAACTGAATAGGAGCCAAGTTAAGACTTTGATAAGGATAAGCTATTATTATTACTTCACCTTTCTTTTCTTTTTCAAAAGGTCCCTGCATACTCTAACTGTATGCTTTGGATCACTATCTTATTGCAATATAAACAGTTGACCGATAATGTAGCTTCTGCATGGCAATGCGTTATTTTGCAGCGTCCCAATGCTTTTTCGCATTTGTTCAGTTCTTTCTTCCATATCACCTCAACTCCAAATTATTAAATTTCCACGCTCGTGTTTCGCCGAAAGCAAGTTTCATCAAGTAATTTCTCTGGTCGACGGCAAATGATAAATCTACGTTTAGAGCAAAACAAAATTTGACTCGTTGATCCATAACACAGTTTTTCGCTAAGGTCCAGTTTAGGTGTTCTCTTGTTCATAGCAATTTCATTTCTTTGTGAACGCATTTTAATAATGTTTTTACTGCATTTACTGCACACATGTACGTCCCTCACGCTTGCAACTAATAACTATTCTGTTTCATTCAACGCATGAAAACCTCTAACTGGGACCATTATGAAAACTACATGAATTCATTTATTATAAAACTGAGGATCTACTGAAAACGAAACGTAATCTTGCTTGGAATATACTTCTACGTTTTGTGTGTAGTGATTTAGCATGCTCGCTGTATCTGCCCATAGCACATCCTTCAGTAGGTTTTTAACTAGAGTTTCCACTTTTTAATTTCGATAATCTCTAAGAATATCTTCTTCTGGGCTGCTGCATGTCGTATGCAATTACGATGCGGTTGCAACCCGTAAACCTAGACTATCTAAAAGAGGAATACTTTTCCTGTTCAAGAAAGAGGATGTGGTTTGTCAAAGTAATATTTTCAGTTAAATATTTGGCAATTTGAAACAGGTTCAAAGTTTTTCTGGGTGCAGCTACAAATAAGAGTGGGTGCTCACGTAAGATATTTTATGATTAACTAGAATCAATTCAATTAGTGTTTGAATATATCTTTGAGAAATTATCTCTGCCACGTTGATTAAGTTGGTTATACTTAATATTTTACTTACAAGGTTGAACACCTATTTTAGAATATCGGAAATGAATAAACACTTTAAGCCTACCTTGAGCTTATTTCTCATAACGAAAAGGTTACCTTGACAGTGTCGCGTATGCACAGATCCATCCATACACATGTGTATGCTAAGCTCACCACACATCGATACGTACATGTATGTTTGTATGGATGACTTTAAAAGAATCATTCGGACAGCTGTGTCATTTTTAAGGGAGGGGCATAAGAAAGGTAATACTTGCTAACGTGTGCCGGGTCGGCTTTGAAACGAGCCTCGCTAAGCTCAGATCTTCAGCTACTTTGGCGTGGGTCAGTGGTAATAGTCATGGTGCTCGGTTCGAATAAACTGTGTATATTACGTGTTGTAAACATTACCTATGGTTAAACTTGTTTCCGTTAATCGTCTACTATTTGTTTACAAACGAAAGTGATGGCAGAAGAGAATCAGAACATCACCTGAAGTGGTGCGATACACAATTTAGCAGGATTATCGTAGACAATACATTATTTATCATGGTTACCTATTGAATCACGAAAAAATGAATAAGGTAAACAATGAGTCTTATAAAGTCATTACGTGTTAGGTTTATTAAGGCATTTATGTTGATATTTAAAGGTTAATTTAGGAAGCAATTTATGATTTTAGTGAAACATAAGCTTTGATCTAAGCTGACGTTGTCTAATATATTTAGGTTTTTTAAAAGCTTTTAAATCGAGTCCATATTTCCAAACGGTGCGAGTTTTCATAATTTTGAATAGTGTTACCTAACGTTTTAGTAGGTACGCAAGAATTTCACGATTTACAAACGCACTTTAACAGAGTTTTTGAATATTATCAATTAATATTTTAAGTTCAATGAAAAATGTCTTCCTTGGCGTAAGTTTTGTAAGGAATATAGTTGTTGTTGTCATGTTTGCTCGTACCTTTCATACCCTAAAAAGTACACATTCATTGTAATTAACAGTAATCGTTAGTAGCAATGCTACGGGTCTAAAAACACAATAATTATGTCAATTTTATTCTTGCTCTAGGTAAATATAAATCCTTGATAACTTTATGGTTCGTAACCCAGAAATGTTATTGTTAATATGGAGATGAAAACTTAATAACAGAACATATATTTAGTTGAAATCCTTCATAATAATGTAATTTATTTCATTATAGTTTCGAAATAGCAAATAATAAAATTTGGACTTTCTACATCATGAAGCAAATATTTACAAACGTAGATATTTCGAAAGTCATATATTATTTTACTAAATAGATATATGTGTCCTTACATAAGATTAAAAAATCTGAAATACAATCGAAAGAACTATAAGCATACATGGGAATAATAGTATAATAATAATAAGAATAATAATAATTATATTTCGAACAGTTATTTTTTTGTTTGTAATTATACGTTTTTAAATAAATTTAGCCGCAACCTTTAGGCTAATATACGTCAGCCAAATGTGCACAAATACACTGATTTTGCAAAGCAATCAGTGGTAAAAGTGAAATCATTTACAAGGTTTGCGGTACAGTTACACGCAAATACACATCGTGACAGTAACAGATATATTTATTGAAAATATCAAGGGTAGAAGTTAAAAAACTATTGTTGGCAAAACCTGGAAAGTCGTCCTCAACGTTCTCAAAGAACTACGAAAGATAATTTAATTCTTCACCAGTGTATTCTTGACATATTCATAACATTAATTAAAATAAAAACCGAATTAGGTTTAGATTTACATTTACTCGTGATCTAACAGCATGCTAGTTGTACTACTTTTATGATTGCAATGAAACCATTCAGGCTCAAATGCACATTCTCCTTGCATTAAAAGTTGAACACAAATTTTGGAGATTAGTCCTTTTCTAGAGTGTAGAAGCACATTAAATTTAACCGGTGCATCAGATATTTCTATTTAACCGGTACTTAATTTTTAACTAAACATAATGCATATGGGCTTGAACATTGTTCTAAATAGTAGTCTTTAAAGCAGGTCTTTTCATTTCGTTAAGAAAAATAGAATCACTAAAGATCTCTTCAAGCACATAGAACCCAAGACGAATCGTCCTCAGTGCTTTCAGAAGCAAATAGTGTAATTTAGCTGACCAAATAAGCAAATCCTACGGCAAACTACTAAATTTGGCAGAAAAAATAAAAAGTGAACAGATAAGCATTACTACATCGTTGTTGAATATATATATATATGGTGGTGTTGTCTTTACAATGGTATTGGAGCCTTGCATTAAGCATCAGAATAATAAGATGTGAGGCCAGTTTGTACATTAAGTTTCCATAGGGCTAAAGCGATTAATTTGTGTTTCTAGGTACAGAATATTATGATACATTAATAGTAATGCAGTCTAAATGCTAGTTCTGGGCTGCAACATTAAAGAAAATATGTACGTATACGAGATATGTTTCAGAATTAATGAGAATGATTAATTTTAAAATGTTTAATTGAATGTGTCTGCAATTTAATATTGTCCCCTTCAAAGTATACTTCCTTGGAATTCACTCAGCGTCCTCAGCGAGTCTTCAATTTCTAGTAACAATTCTGGAACAAATCTTGTTCCGTTTAGGCTGTTTAGAACCTGCGTCGTGACTCTTTGGATGTTGTTTATTGTTTCGTAATGGGTACTTTTCAATTTCCGCTTAAGCGTTGGAAAAGAAAGTAGTCACATGGAGCCATGTCTAGACTGCAGGGCGTGTGTGGGAATACTGGAATGTTTTTCTCTGCCAAAAATTCTCTAATCGACAATGAGTTGTATACATATATAAAAAGGTTCCCAGAGTACAATTTAAAACCTTATTGAATCTATGTCCTAAGTTAGTTAAAGAAATGGCTGTGCAATTAAATATTGATTTACAGGAGCTAGATACCAGATCTAAGTTTCTTGTGTTACGTTTTAGACGGAATTGTTTATTAATATTTATTGAATACAGTTTACATCTATAAGTAAATTTAGAACTGTACTTTTATTGTGTATTAGATAACATCTTACAAATTGTACCTCAATTATCTTGATAAGTTATAGCGATTGTTTTACGACTGTAGAGATATTAGCACACGAAAAAATAGTATTGAAAAACGATGATATTTAATCTCGGACTCTTTTTATATTGTAGTATGTAGTGCAAGGGCGTGTTGTAGATTTTTGGTGGACGTAATAATGTATCTATGTATTTCATGGTCTCAAATGAGTTTAACATCTGGCGATTTTGATGACTATTCTTGCACATCGATACCCTTTTCTACTTTTCAAATCATACACAAGTGGCTTTGATGTCTGTGATTGTTAACTTGTAGTATCCAATCTGTTGTGGAATTTCCACACCAATATTTGATAGACTTTGGCAAATATTTTGTATAAATTTCCATCATTTCTTGAACATTGAAATGTTTGATTTAAAACGCGCAAAATGAGGATGAATACTTCCCTTTCCCTGTCCGAAATTCATGAAGAAAAAGGAAAACAAAAAATTAAGACTTGAAAATCATTATATACAAGAGGCGTATTTCCAGAGACCGCCAAAACTGTGTCATTCCAGAAAAAATTAATTCTTTCAGGTAGTAAATTTGATTGAGTGATATAGCTGCGAAGTGCAGATAAGTACCTGCCGGATATTTCTCGAAAAACTTCAAACATTCTCAGAAGGAATTTGGTAAGCTTCATAGGTTTCTAATATTGAAAACGTGCGTGTTGACATGCTTTCTCACATAACTTAAAACCTGCCTACAATCTCTTTGCTCTTGTCTACGGATCATTTGCTATCCAAGATCAAGAGTATGCATTCAATCATTAACCTCTTGTGAAGAGGTCGCGTGTAGAAGTAAAGCTGGTTAATTTATGTCCGATATCGTAAATGAACAGGACATCTTTATGTTCTTAAATAGAATTCAAATTATTACCTACATTGCAAATGTGTTAGGTGTGATAAGAATATTTATCTACGAGGGTTTAAAATTGAACCGTACCATTTAATTATGTAACGCCTTGTATTTTGTCTTTTCTGCTTGTCCTTTTAGTATAAATACAGACAAAAATGGCGAAGTAGTATTAAGCATATAATTTAATTTCTATTATACATGTTCATTATATTGAATTACTCATCAAACTTACATGGTACTTTATTAACAATAGCAGCGTGACCTTGGTCTTTCCTTTTCGCTAGTTACATATCAATTTGTTGCTTTAAATGACTACTGTACGATAAATTTTATGCTACGTATGGTGGCAGTAATAGTTAGAAATGCAATACTGGTAGTAAGTAAAATATCTTCTTTTGCACAAAGGCGCTTCTGGCAACTAAATCTTACAAATTGATCTAGGAATCGGAACACTGCTTGAAATCATCGAATTACTGATTCAAACTTTTTTACGAGTGTATGTAAGAATATGTTCGTATAACAAATTAACGTATTTATACGCGTTTTAGTTGTATACTATTGTGTAATTGCTTGTTAACATATACCGTTAAACCATAGATAACTGCATAATACAAATCATGATAACAGTCTTGTATTTACACATTCTTTTTGAGCGGAATCTACACATATACTAAGCAAACGTTTATTTTTATAATTTGATAGTTCTTATAAATTTTTGAAATTATCGTTTCGAGTTCCTTCGGTATGTGGAAGTACAATGTTGTTTGTTATTTTTTCATTGAAAGAGAATTGAACAAATACATTCGTATAAAATATTTGTTATTGATATTATACAACGATTTTTAAAAGAGCTCGTATTGTAAAAGATGTAAATATTATTATCATACACACACATGCATATATTAATGTAACATTTCTTTTTTTAACGGTAATGTTTATATTC
Organism: Trypoxylus dichotomus; assembly: GCA_023509865.1. NCBI lineage: Eukaryota > Metazoa > Arthropoda > Insecta > Coleoptera > Scarabaeidae > Trypoxylus > Trypoxylus dichotomus. Next base: position 35,093,175 of record CM042074.1, on the reverse strand, counting down.
AAATATTGCTTTCGGCTTTATCTTTATTTAGCCTCATTCTCGGTCTAATTCAAATTATAGCTTCCTTTATTTTCCGTCTAATAACTATAATTGTTACTTATCATAATTAATTCCATGTAATTGTCCTGAATTAATGAAGTTCATTATGCATATAGCCTTTCTCGATTGATTGCACTATGCACATGTATTTATCTGTTATGATTTAAGTTCTTAATGATATTTATACATGTGATAAACTTTTTATAATCTTAAGTTTTATGCAAAACAAACAAAAAATAGAGGATGTATGGCTTTATTTATAGAAAATAAAGCAAATTGAGACCGAAAGAAAGTTAATGTCAGAATCCGATGGTTGTAATAATCACATAACTATACTTCCTAATTTCTACAAAATTGCTTACTTGCAGTAATTGTGCAACTAGTGTTATTTTGGTAAAAAGACACTTACTTTCATTCAAACTAATCTTTATTCCGAGCTAAAGTACGACCAAATTTCAACCTCGTTCTTGCCGACACTTTGTATATTTGACAGCTGTGCATATTCTCCTCTATGACATGATATATTTGCTTGGTCAGGCAGTAGAAATTCTAAACACTGAGGTAACTTTAACAGACATCTTGTTTCTATTTTGTAAATATTTCTATGTTTACCTATATATAAGAGAATCATTTAGAAGTCTTCCAATTCATTTGTTCCTAGATGTTTTTCTACATCCATTATATTAGCCTTTTATTGTCCACACGTTAGTTTAATTTATTGATTACATAATATTACCCACGAAAATTGGCATTAAGTTTATTGACGTATGTACAGTACATACATTTAACATCCAGAAATAATTTTAATTGCCTTGCAATTTAAAATCGCTTATCGGTCCATGTTCTTTTACTTTATCATATAGTATACAGGTTGTCCCATAACATTTGCAGTACGGAAAGACCGAAAATCAGTTTTGCCAGATGAATTTCGTTTATTTGTTATGATGGATGCTGGGTATACTAAATCACACTAAGGGAAGAAAAAACATACATTCAGCTATTCCAAAGCCTACTTGACGTGCTTTAAGAAAAATTGAATGAAGCTATTGAAATTCAGAAAGGAGGCTGAAAGAACAAAGAGAAACGCTATTCGAAATTGATCTGAAAAATGCCTAAAGAAAGTTTAGTTATGCATCCATTGCGATAAAGAAGCTTTTATGAAAATAATAAATTTGATCCTTTTTCTCTTTATGTAACAGTTAATTCTACTTACATTGAAGAACATCTAATTTAACCGAATTGTTACTAAACTCTTAATAATAATATACCCTCTATAACCCATATAGTAACAACCGGTTGAAATATATACATATACAGTAAAATCTCCCTTGAACGGACACCAACGGAACCAACTGAAGATATCCGTTCAGGAAGGGTGTCCGCATAAAAGAAATATGTAATAGATACAACAAAAATTGTGTTTTAACGAAAAATGAATATATTAAAGAAAGTGGGACATTTAAATCGTATATGTATATAAATATTTTTAAAATAAATAAGAAACTTTAAACTTAAGAAAAAGAAGTTTATTTCCTTTAGATATATGCATACAAAGTATAATATATGTACATAGATACATAGATGTAGTATGTACTACAAAACAATGAAATGAATAGTCACTTTAAGGACGCAAAAATTCATATATTGTTGTTTGTCTTCTCTTTTTCTTTAAAATGGCGTCTTGAAATCGTATTTCTAATTTGGAGAGACGCTCCAAAGACTCTGTATCTCCGTGATTTTCGACAACACTTTTGAGCTGCTTGGTCAGGGTAATAGCTTTATCATAATTTGGGATAGCTTCTGTTGGCACTGGAACCTCATCGACGTCAGAATCTTCCAAAAGTTCTTGTATTTCAACTGGATTTGCAATTTCTTGTTCTGAATCTGGATCTTCAACATAGAAATCTTCATCTACGTTCAAAAAATCATTAAGGTTTTCATTATCCGTCAATTTCAATAAATTCTTATTTTTGAGGATATCTGAAAGTACACTAAGAGGCAAATCTTCTAGGTCAGATGTATCAGCCTCAGTTAACTGGTCTTCACTTTGCATATTTACATCATTAAATCCTGCTTTGGGGAAGCAATTTTGAACTGTCTCTTTGGTTACTTGGTCCCAAGCGAGTTTTGCCAAATAAACTGCATCCAGTAGTGTAATTTTCTTTATTAACTCAAAAGCTGTACCAGCAGTTTCAATGTTTATATGTTAATGCTGCTCATTCATCCCGCATCGTCGTGTCTAGATTGAATGAGTTGTTCTATGAATTAGTCTCATACTCCATATTCACCAGACCTAGCCCCCAGCGACTTTTTCCTATTTCGAAGCCCGAAAAAATCACTAGGAGGAAAGAGATTTGCCTCAAATGAGGAGGTCACCGCTGCTACAGATGGCTATTTTGCAGACCTCGAAATATCCTACTTTTCCGACGGCTTGAGGAGACTGGAGCACCGTTTGAAAAATTGTATTGATATTCGAGGAGACTACGTCGAAAAATAAAAAACCACACCAATACCGCGTTTTTCTTGTCGGTTCCGGAAACATTTCAGGTCGCCCTCGTATGTAGAATTTAATGGATCACAAAAACAGAAAAAACAATTTTTGTCAGTGTGATTGTTGTAAATAGTCTTCTGTACGTCTTTAAAAATAAAAGTTAAAACATGAGTTTTAAAGGTCTTTATTATAGATTACTTAATACCAAGAACAAGCTGTGCTTTAATATTTTTAACTGGAGAGATAAATAGAGAGAAGATGAATGTATCTTATTTAAAAGACAGCTGTTACTGTTGTCAATAAAATAGAAAAAGATCGAAAGTGTATAACACACCTGTGCAAAGAAAACTAGAAATCTGTGTATAACTGTAGTGATGTTTAGATTCATGTATGCACAATTATTGATACAGCAAGCCGGAATAGTTGGTGTGAATAGATAAACTCGTTTCACATTTATAAGCGCTATTATTATTTAATACTGCGCCCAAAATTACATTTGCTTTGGGTGAAAGTTATGACTTAATTCTTCTTAGTCGTTCGATGTTTTCTAAAATGCGGTGTAATATCGTTGGGAGACCCGTATATTATTGTTACAAGTTTATACTTACACGAATAATTTTGCATGCGTCAAAATGTAGGTTAGACGAACTTCGAAGTGGGTATTTGTTCCCCTTGTTGCATTTAAATTCGATTTAAATGCAACCATGTTATTATTCGTATGTTGTATGTAATGTGGAATGACGAACAATAGGACAATGTCTTCAAGATATATGCGTGTATTATCAGACATTAATGTCAACATGGGAACGTTATTATGTTATTGTATAATACAATGCTAATAATAATTACCTATACCAGACGACGTGCCTTGGATCACTCTTTTTCCGTCGCATTTTCAAGTGTGTTGCAACGCAAAATACTTTAACGTACTTTGTCAAGGCAATTCCGTAACAAGAAATAATGAAAAGGAGTAACCTACATGTCTTTTTCTTGTTAATTAGTTTAATAAACCTTTTTTCGTATGACTTTATGTATGTATATTAACACATGGGCTGAAAAGTCCCGGACCTAACACATAGATGACGCTAGTTTTATTGCAGTCACCTTTCTCTCAGTTAGTACTAACCTTCAAAAGACAGCTGTTAAAATTTCATGATATTCTATTCATTAGTTTGTGAGTTATTGTGCTAAGAGTCACGCTACTTTTCTTATTTTCAAAACAATCGATCAGAAACAATTTCGTGTTTTAATTTTACACTGCTTCTTGACGGGAGAAAATACCGTTCAAGCGAAGCAATGGCTTGAAAAGTGTTATGGGGACTCCGCTTCATCAGAAACAACAATAAAACGTTGGTTTGCTAACTTCAAACGTGGTCGTAGAGACACCGATGATGCAGAACGCAGTGGACGTCCAAATGAGGCGGAACACCAGAAAACATCAAAAAAATCCACAAAATCGTTTTGAATGATCGAAAAGTGAAGTTGCGTGAGTTAGCTGACATCGTAAAGATATCAAAAGAACGTATTGGCTTTATATTGCATGAGCATTTGACTATGAGAAAGCTCTGTTCAAAGTGGGTGCCGCGTTTGCTCACTGTTGACCAAAAACAAGAACGGGTTGATGATTCTGAGCAGTGTTTGGCCATGTTTAAACGTAACAAACCGAAATTTTTGCGTCGATATGTGACAATGGATGAAACATGGATCCATCACTTCACTCCGGAATCAAAACGATCGTCATCTGAGTGGACAGCAACTGGTGAACCTCGTCCAAAGCGCCCGAAAGCACAACAATCGGCTGGAAAGGTTATGGCCTCGGTATTTTGGGATGTGCGTGGTGTAATATTCGTCGACTATCTTGAGCAAGGAAATACCATCAACAGTGAATATTATATAGCGTTATTGGAGCGTTTGAAGGCCGAAGAAACAATCGCATATGGCAAAGAAAAAGATTTTGTTTCAACACACCGAGAACACACCGTGTCACAAGTCAATCAAAACAATGGCAAAACTACATGAATTGAACTTCGAATTGCTCCCACATCCACCGTATTCGCCAGATTTGGCTCCCAGCGACTACTGGCTGTTCGCAGACCTCAAAAAAATGCTCGCCGGTAAGAAATTTCGCACGAATGAAGAGGTTATCGCTGAAACTGAGGCCTATTTTGAGGCAAAAGATAAATCGTTCTACAAAAGTGGTATTGAAATGTTAGAGCAGCGCTGGAATGATTGCGTTGCGCTTGATGGAGATTACGTTGATGAATGAAGCTAATTTTGAACCAAAAAAAACCGTGTTTTCTTTGTCAGGCCCGGGAGTTTTCAGCCCATGTGTTAGCAAATACTTATGTTATGTCAAAAGGAAATAATTGTATACAGTGGTAAAGGAAAATTTAGACAATGGCTCTCATTTAATGTATATATACAAATAAATAAACTGTGTATGAACTATCTTTTTATGAGTTATGAACGAGGCTATTCAGTCTTCATAGATATAATTAGTTTATGGGATTTCAGAAGGTATTTATTGTATTACGAGTCATTAATATACTTTTACGTATGAACATATATTTCTAATGCAATGTAAACTGAGGAATGTGTGGATGTAAATTCAATCGTCCAGGACTACATTTGATAACGAAATAAAGAAGAATGAAATAATTATATATATTGATAAAGTGTATGTAATGCCCACAAGTTTGCGATATTTTCATATGCGGCAAGTGAGATGTCGTTCAACCACCTCACTTGGCGCATGGTAGTAGGGATGGAAACATCATCGCACAAGAATCTCATTCGATGCGATGACTTCAGTAAGCTTGTTGGTTTAAATACCTACAGGTGTTCTTGTAGAGTACTTATGTATGCGAAACGTAATAATAAGAGCATATTGTTCGTGGATCGTGTAGATAAATTTATCGAACAATCCTCGGACTGAAAATATAATGGCGTTAGAATAGTTTGTTTAGGTTATTGAAATAACAGGAACTATTTTAGATAAGCAAATAGTCAAACACATATATAGATATAAAAAATGTAGTCACAACCGTTTCGTAAACTTTGAACAAAATATTACCCTGACTACGTGTTGTCGAACAAAGAAATTGATTAACTGACATTCCTAAAAAAATAAATTTAAAAAGCTGCTTTAAAAAATAAAAAAGGACTGCGACTAAGCTGACGAGGCCACATATATACTATACATACTATAGTATGTACTCTGAAGTCTACAATACCCATTGTTATTTTTATTAACTAGTAAGAGGTTTTTAAGATACAACTACCAGGCTTATCCAGAAAGTAAGTAACGTTTAAAAATAACTTATACAAACATTTTATTCGAAGCAAACATTTATTTCTACATGAAACAACATTTCTTAAATTATGTTTTTATATAATCGCCATCATTATTCAGACATTTATCATATTGAAAAACAAATGTTTCTATATTCTCTTCATAGAAAGATGCCGCCACTGATAATTTAAGCGATTTGTGACAACTCATGCAAAACAGTTTTTGAAATTTGTGGAAATTTATCACTAAGTATTCCTTTTTGCGAAACGTCTGTTTTTAGCAATTTTCTCACTAGCTTTTTCAACCAAACCATCATTGGCAATAGAAGGCCGCTCACTCCGTGCTGCGTCATGAACATTGGTTCGTCCGCCATTGAATTGTCTAATCCACTTTCTCACCATTTCATCTGTCATTACACTTTCACCATAAATCTCTATAAGTCGACGCTGAATTTGAGCTAGGTTAATATTCCTTGCGTTCAAACGCCGTATTACATAACACACTTCACAGTCGGCGAACTTAGAGATTGTCTTAAACATTTTGAACGATCACTAACAAATGTAAATACAACCCAGCTGTAATAATAGCGGAAAGACTGGGAACCAAGATAATACGTGTGCATTCGCGGAACTACGACAATAGCCATGCGGTCTCAGTAGAACAACGCGGCACTTTGTTTCTGGACAAGCCTCGTACTAACAGTGAGAAATATACTGGAAAAATTTCAACCGACAACAAACAAAGTAGTGTAGAAGTTATTTAAATAAATATTAATCGTTTTTTTTTTGATCTGCAGTGGCTATTAAATTTTCGCAAAACAAATCAAAGTATATAGTTATTGATTTTATTCCTTTTACAAATCCATTTATTTCCTTAATTATAGCCTTAAGAATGTAGGAAGTACAGTTTTTGCACGACGAAGTGCGATAAAATTTAATAGCATTTGCATGTACTCGGCAGGCATTGTGAGGGTGGAACGAAGGTTGTAGAACGGAGAAGCATGTCTAAATAAAGCTTTTAGCGCTTGTCTGTGTCTTCATATCCAACGGCGGAAACTTTAGTTAATTTTATCGTAGAATGCTGGATAGTTTTCTCTAATGGCTCTCAGTAAATTTTTATACGATTGCTTATCTTACGCTAATTAAACGATCTAAATGGACATAAAATAATTTCCTTAGATTATTTTCAATACATCCAAGTTACATATCAAGTTCTTTAAAATCTACGGGCACGACATTTTGGTGATCTGAAAATACGATTATTTTTTGCTGAAAGTTGAAATCGATGTTGCCTTCAGAAATGTGAACGCAAATTCTCTTGCGTTTAAGTAAGCAGCCGTATTATCCATTGAAGGCTCTCTATGTGTAATGTATCTATTTGTGCGGGAAGTAATTTCCAACTATTTTATACTTTGAACTGACACAACATAAGTATTTCTTAAACAATAAATGTTCAATGGATTTTCTTTCTTGTTGGAATCTACTGTATCGTGCGAGAATTGCAGTATGAGAACAACTAGGACCATTATAGCTATGGTTAGCTTTCACTCTTATATAAGTTTCTGTTTACAGTCAAAAATAAACATCACGCAGATTATCTTTAGTCGACTATTTTAAAAGAAACGCAATTTCCTAGCTTCATTACAGTCAGTTGAAAGAGCATGCAGCAAATCTCTGATTAAATAAACAACTCATTTTGATAGTTTTTTTACGCATATGGTGTTAAGCCTAATAACCTGAAATACTTTACCTTAGTCTGTTGTATTTCTAGCTACAAACCTAACTAAAAAGTGCGACTGCAAAAATCTTTTCAATTCCTTAGTGATTTTATTATTAGTTTTATTATTTCTTTAAATAAGTTATATCTCACTCAATTCGTTGCTGAAATCATTTTACTTGATATGTATGATAGATTATTATTATATATATTAAGATATAGATTTCTGACGTTAGTTAGATCTGAGGAAAAGAAAAAAGAGACGACATATATCTTACGACTACAAAAAAATAGACTGAAATATTCTAAATGCTTGCAAACTTTCTTTCAATTATATATTTGAAGGTTTTAAAATGTACACTATAGGTTACTTCCTTGTTCCTATTCAATCAATATGTTATCACATTTAATTTGTGCACGGAGTGTCCTATAAGTCATAGCATGATCTTCAAATTATAACAATGTTCAAGATTTTATGACAACTCCATTTTCACAAAATAAGAGAAAAAGAAACTTCTTTTTGATAAAAAATTATTAAGAATATAGTATTCAACAGTTTGTGTACGATAAATGTTCCTTTTCTTCTTTAATATATTACGTACTAGAGAAGAAAACTCACCGTCAAAGATACCATCTTTTACCTAAATTGTTGACAATTATTGTTTATTTTATTTTCACCGAATGCAATTCTTTCACTGAGCTCTTGCATATTTTGAAAATCTGTCATAGACAGGGATGGGAAACGCTGTTGATTTTCTGTAAAGAATGGTATGGTATTACTGAACAGAAGTAAGCAAAGTGAGATAGAAAAGTGTAGTTTTTAAAATATTATAAAAATATATATGAAAAAACAATACTTCTCAAATTCACTTTTGCAAGGGCTTATATAGGATAGATAAACAGTCTTAATTTGTTGTTTTCTGAGCAAAGACTATATTAATCTCGAAATTTTGGAAATTGTTGTACCACGGAACATTGAATTATTGCATACGAGACTTGATTTGTTTTATTCAAAGCTTACGAGCTACCCGGTATAAATACAAAGATGAGCATGCTTGTTAGCCTCTTCATAAGTTTTCTAAAGACTTCGGCCTTACATGTTTTCTAAACATCTTAGAATGGAAAGCATCTGAAAACCTGCATTAAAGTACAACATACTTTGTGGGAAAATCGGTTACTATAAGTAAAAGCGTACCTCAAATCACTTCCTCTGCATTGAAATCTTGTAATACAATAAACGTCTTAGAAAGTTTAATATGGTGTTGGTATATCATTTGATTTCTTCACGGAATAATACTTACTTATATTTTCTAGTTTCTATTATTGTAATTACTATTATTATTCTCAAGAAATAGTTCAGTTTTCTTTTAGTACAATATAAAGCTTAATCGAACATTTTTATTGTTATTTCATTGTATAATTTTAGGATAATGCTGCAAGTATATATCGAAACTTACCTTATGTGGCAGATTGAGGGTGTGCCTTCACAAATTTTGCCCTTTGATTTTCTATTCATTAATATAGTCAGTGCTTGATCGTGCATCATAGTCACTATTTTATTCAGAATAAACAGATGCATCACTTTACGAAAACTTGACGTAACTCACATTGATTCACACTGTGATATAATAATAATAATAGTAATAACAATAAGCTTTTTGTTTCTCATGTAAATCAATTTTACAATTTTTATCACCTGGAAAACCTAAAGCCGTTGCTCAGGTAAACAGGAAACACTGTTGTCTGTTATACCTCCATATTCTTTGCAATCTTTCAGCAAATATGCAAAAAGATATTTAAAGAAATTTAGAAAAATCCATTTAAAACCTTGAATGTAATATTACCGGAGTACTATAGTTCGAGGTTTGCATTTTTGGCCGCGCTGCTTAATATTTTTGGCGGCCGTGCGTATGAACCACATAAATCGTAAATCTTTTTCCGACTGTAAACTCTCATATTGAAATCATAAAAGTTCAATTGACGTGGCTTTCAATTAGCATGTGTCGAAAACTAAAATACGCAAATGCTCCGTGGGATAATGAGAGCGCCTTACCATGAAGGCTAACAATTATAAGACCTTGAATAAACAAGAAAAATATAATCCGTGGCCAGTTTTATTTTTAACTGCTTGAAAAAATGAGTCTGGTATCGTTTCAAGTATGTACTTTTCTAAAAGAATTCGTTGTTTAGTTAATATGATATGGAATTTAACTAGTTTGTGTAGAATTTCTCAGATCTCTATTTTAGAGCTAAACTTCTTATAAATTACCTGCTCTTTCTAATAAAAAAAAATCTAGTATTACATCCTAATATGAGTACATTTGTTAAACGTATTTTTTAAATATATTTGGATTTAAGGGGAATCCTAATAAGATTGTGGCAGTTAAATTGGCTAATCGATTTCCGGTTTTACAACATTAATTCATTTAACGTCTACATACAAATAATAACCAAACAAGAAAAAAATGAAAAATAAGTACATTTTAATTCAAAATTTGTAAATTTCTCTTCTTCAAAATATCCACTTTTAGGCTTAAAACTGCTTGAGCCACAGGCGACATTCTGTTTAACAATTTGTTTAATGTTTCTATGGCAAAGTTATTGCAATGTGTTTGTAAAAGCTCTCCTCGATCAACCGCAGCCCTGAAATAGTAGCGTTTTTTTGAGAATCTTTCTGTAATCTTTACGCATTACTTTATGACTATTAGACATAAATACCGTCACGGCATTAAATATTCCAGCAAGACACCCCTACTGTCCATACTTCCACACGAATAAAAAGAATCAAGTTATTATAACGGCCAGATCCTTCATCTGAGTTGATCCCCGTTGAAAAATTCTGTGGGATATTGGCAACAAAGGCCAGTAACAGGCACTAAACTGAGATTGTTATAGAGCCAACACTGGCCAAATTGCTAGACGATATGAAGAGATGCATTTTTGAAGTTATTTTGAATAAAGGATTCAACACCCAGTATCAAGTTCAGCTAGACTTGTAAATTTCTTGTTTATCCGTATTGTGTTAATGATGCTGAAATGAAATTTTGTTGTTTTAAATTATTATTATTGGAAATATATTTTACTAAAAGTGCAGTATTTTTTAATGTTGTTTTCTTTTTCGTTTGCCTTTTTCTTTCTAGTATGGTATTTAATTACCGTTTTAACCGTAATAATTAAGTTAATGCGTATAAGTGGCTGAGGATATTCAAAACAAAAACAAATATTTCTGTGGAAATTTCGCTGACATTAGTATTTTCGTTAAACATGGCCTTGAAATGTAATATATTTTACAAGAGCAAATAAAGAGTTTGAAGTGAAAAAGGATACCGTAAAAGGAGTATTATGCAAAATTGCTCTGTAAAAGTGAAAATTCAAAACGAGTTGTGTTTTAGAACATATCGTTATGGATATGAATTTCCATGAAACAAATATGAATCTTCACAGCCGCAGGTTTGTTTCCTTGTTCTTGCAATTATTTTTTTAATTATTTAAAATAAGAAATATTTACTTGAACACGCTGAATAATTATTCTGATGGGAAGAATTGAAACCTAAATCGTTTATACTTGAAGCTTTTCTTTTTTAAAAAATTTAATTGATTTGAGATTAACTTGGTGACAGTTCATTTTTATAGCAATATGTAATAAAACATAATTGAATGAATTTTGACTTTTATTCAGTACACGCATTTATTTTATCAATAGAAATTCTTCATTTGCCCTCTTAAAATACATTTCAAGGCTTCAGTTAATGAAATGGTGTTTTCACTTCACTTTTATCATTTGCCTTAAAAATACAGACTTACAAAATCAGTAATCCATATTTTCTATCCCAATATGTTTAAAGTTTTATTCTTCATTTTAATGCGTGAAATAATTATTGGGAAGAAGAGGGCAATTCGTACATTCAACACACGATTGACAATTGAGCTCCTCCTATTCCTGAAGCAAGAACACTACCATCGTGCTGTTCGACGAGATAAGAAAAAATGTGATTATACCATTATATTTTTAATTTGACTATCCTTGAGATTGTATGGATAGTACATGTTAGTATTTTAATATGTTAGTTATCTTAGGGTATTCTACCACTACACAAAATCTGCTCCAAATTCCCAGACAGTGCCTTCTCCTTGTCACGCTAAAGATGGCCACATAGGTCAAAATCGATGACTACATATACCAGTGAACGTTTTAGTGCATGTAAGTCTTATTTTTAGTCTGGTCTTTAAAAGAATATACTATTAAAACGTTTTAGTATATTTTCTTTTTCTAAATTAATTTCTGTTATATACTTCCGTTTCTTGAAAAAATAAGTTCACCGGTTTACTATTTTCTGTAATAAATGCATTTATTTTGTATACAACAACTAAAATCGACCAATTTGATAGAGAAATGCAACAGGCGCAATAAGTTTTGAATCTCATAGTTGCTTCTATTACAAAATGTGCAAAGGTAGTTACTCAACTTTAAATGGGAACACGGATAGTTGACAACTTTACCCCGGAATATTGTGCTATGAATTGAAGTAATATAAATACTTTTTCTTGAGGGCATTCCTTTTGTAATTTTATACCACCTTCTAATGGCATTGTGATATAATACTGCTTTCACATCTGTAACTGAAGTAAGAAAATATCCTTTTCATTACGTTTCAAATAGAAAAATATACAGAGTACCAGCGGATAGTATTACACCTACCAGCATCGAAGTCAATTTTATGACTTTGGGATTTTATTGTTCTACGAAAGAGGGCGTTGCACTGTAAATAGAGACCTACCTAATCCGTTAGACTAATGAAAGGCGTGTCACACATGTAGTTCAACTTTTGGTATACATGTATAGGTACTTTACTTAATTATTCATGCTAATAATTAGCATATTGGTTTCGTGTTATTACAAACTGAAATTGTAGAAAGTAACTGGCTTAGTAAGCAAAAGTTCCGATTTATTATCCTACTTATACAGTATGAACATGAGGCATATAGTCGAGGGTATACGTAGATCAAGCTCATAAATAATTTTTTTCAAATTATATTTATTTAGTTTCTTATTGAATCTTCGTCAGTTTATCATTTCTTGGATAAATACATTATAAGAATTACAAATAAATGTTACTGTGTATATGAGAAATATTTAACCCGAGTTCATTTCAAATTTGTATAGAAACTTTTGCAATAGATTTGAGCGTTGTTCATATGCATCTGATCAACATCAACATTGAATAAAATCAACAGACCAGTTGATTATCTCTCTTTGAATTACAGTTCTGTTTTGATCTAGTCTTCTTAAATTAGATACATTATTTATGTTCCAGAAGAATATTGTTTTTTTTTTAATTTGGTTGAAATTGTACAAATGTTTACGCTTTCACTTTTTTAGTTCTTCGAAAAAGATGACTTTTAAATAATTTATCCGAATAACTTACTTACTCGTATAATATTCATTGACAACAATCAGAATAGTTTCTGATCTTAAAAGCAAGTATTAGTTTTGGACACGTGCACAAGAGCATTAAAAGCTGTATCAAGTTGTCATTATGCAGTACACTTTATTACACAAAATTTTAGATCCTTTAAATTACTTGCTATGTTCTGTTATCTTTTAAAAATGTTTCATACTATTGATTTTCCGTACACAATTTTATGTTTGCATATCCTCTTACTTAAAATTAGTTGAAATCTAGTTTCATTTTCTTTCGACCTGTATATTTGTCTTGTTGCGTGAGTGAATCGTCTTCTTTTCTATCACTCTTCTCTCTGTCGACCACCAAAGCCACAGTAACAGTCACTTGGAAATAGATTTTTGAATTCTAGCAAAAGTTTGGAATTAGTCGTTGTGGGTTTAAACGAAGAAAATGTAATGAAATGTTGAATTTCGTTCATTTCTCTATCATTTTATTTTTGTGATTGAAGGATTGATTAAGCCCATGTCAGTGAGTTAATTTTTCCATCGTTTCCACATACCTTAAGATCAAGTTTGTTAATATTAATTTCAGGCATATTCTTTTCTTCTTCTTTTCTTCAATACTTACCTCAGGTAATGAGAATTGATAGGTAGTTTTGAAGATTGCGGCTAGTGCAATATAAAGCAGTGATCTAGATTATTTTTATATTTTTAAGATATGTTAAGCCAACGTTAATGAATTAATTTTGGATCTCATCGACGTGCTATAAAAACACATCAGATGAGGTAGAATGTGATCTTGCCATTTATTAATATTAGTTTTGGATATATTATTAATTCCACTTTTTTATGTTCTTTCCCATTACCTTTTTCTTTTCTTTATCTGCTTTTGGTAATGTGGTCAGCACAAACATTGACCACAACTTTATTGTTAAATCTTTTGCATTTGAGGTTTCATATACTTGAGGTATAGATCCGATTTTGCGAGTATGTGCCCGGGGCAGATGTAAATCGGGTACTAATCTACCTTAAGTGCTTTTCTATAAAAATATAAATAGATGGATGTGTTGAATAAAGTGATTCATTCAGTTAGAGATGAAGCGATTCGCACGCGTTTGTGGTGTTAATGATATTTTTCTATTTGCTTCCACGCAACAAATAAAACACCAATGGAATGTAATGTCCAATCTTAATAATGGACATGGAACAGTACGACAATACTTCTAACATTTCCAGTTTTATAAGAAAACGCTATAATATTGCTCACTGGACAGTTTATGAAAATGAAACGTTCATCATTGCTTGTTTAATATTAGCAGCTTTCACTATATCATGGACTTCTGCCTTATTTTCTCGTCGCATTGTATAAACTTCTTTGGATATAAGTAAAATCTGTTGTAGTAATAGTTTCTGTCAGTTCCTTAGCCAGCTTAGGGTGAATAATTTTCGCTGATTTTTCGGAAATATCGTCAACTACTTTACGTTTACACGCATTTAAAATCACTTTATGTTCCGGCTGGTTTCTGCTCACTAAATTTTTTGCATCGAGCGTAAACACTTTTCCAGGACAATTTAAAGATTTTTTGTATAAAGTCAAAACACATTCCTCTTCAGCCACTCTTCAATACTTTCTGTTTTGGAAGGGTGTACTTGTTAACCACTAACAAACATCTTCCGTTACTGCCTACGAAAGAGACCTCCATAATTCTTTACTGTATGCAACAATTACTCAAGACTGAGAAGCTGGTATTCTTGCTAACTAGAATAAAGTTACAAATAAAAATATTTTCGAAATAATCTGTTTCGTCAGTAACTAGATTCCTTGAATGACTGATAATCGTATCTAATTACCTCATTATGCGAAGAGCACATGATGTCTAGATTACCTGTACGATTAAACAATTCTTTTTGCAGTACACCCAAATTCATAAATTTGGTGCCCAGTTTACACCTACTGTGTGCCTGATTAGTGATTAGGTGCGATAGAGTATGACTTTAATTGAAGATTTGATAATAGTAATCGCGCTATCAGTTGGTATTTATCCCTCATTAACTCTTTAAGTTTAAACTGTTTATTGAGCATTGTTTTATTCTTAATCATTTCAATGTTCGCATGGTGTATATACAAAAATTTATTCTACCTCTGTACTACCTTTGTAACACCTCGTATCTAGGCACATTACACTCACGCGATAAATTATTACTAATTATAGTAGATGCTAACATTTACGACATGGATACGTTGGTAACATGATGTATAAGCATTGATCGATGTGAACGGCTATATTTACTTCGAAGTTATAACATATTGCATCGATATATTAAATAATACGTCAAAAATTCTAAATATTTTAATTATGCCAACATCGAATTTAAATGCGAATTAAAACGTTATAGCTGCCTGCGTTAACTTTCTTGTATTTTATTCATGCATATCTAAAATATCATATTCTTACGAAACATTTGGACTCTTCCTATCGGACACATAAAACACCTGATAGTTACAGCATGCGTGAGACTTTCTCTTATTACTTACCTTTTTTTTAAATACTAGATCTGAAACTTTGGTGGCCATGATGGAAGGTTACACCTTTATTCAGCAACTTCTTTTCACCGCCGCAGGTTGTATTATTTAAAGACTTGAATTCATTTACTCTTATTTTTACAGACAACTTGTCTCCAATAACCTTTTATAACTTCGACGCTTAATATAGTATTTGTGGTTCGGGCGTATGTAAAAGTGAGTCTTCAAGTTGTGAATCTCTTAATTAAATTCTGTTGCAAACACAATTACTTGGATAATGAAAGATATAACTAGTAGCACTTATTAATTCTAATTTAATCCAGATTGTATCATTGTTATTATAATTACTAAGAAAGGAAAAAGGAATAAGAATTGGAAATCTTTATTACGTTGTGAATTGTCGTAATTACAGTTGCTCGGAAATAGATTTCTATCAAAAGCCGTTTTATATTTTGCATTATTAGCAGCAGAAATCCCCAATTTGTAATTCTAGAAATGATTCAACATTTACATTACTTTCTTTATCGCAGTGTGAAATTACAATGTCTCGCAATAAGTTTTGCCTCTGCTCGGAATTTGACATGAATAGAGTGAGTAAGAGGTTTGAAAACGATGCTCTAGTGTCTATTTTAAAATTTGGTATCAACAAATTATAGTATTTTGTGATTATTTTCAGTTGAACAAATATTTATTTGTACTGGAAGCTTCAGTGCTAATTCTAAACCTGGGGCGTATATGCAAAGAAATTGCGACAATATGCAAAATTTTTACATAAAATAAATAAGAGCAGAAATTTAAACATTAACTTTATTGCACAAAATTTTTGTACAACATATTTCTAAACCAATTTATAATCAAAAGTTTTTCAAAATTGTGTAAAAGATGGTTTTGTCTTCTATCAGAATATATATGTTTCGAAATAGAAAAGCTTTCAACTTCCACAGACGCAATTTAACTTTGCAATACATTCTAAACTAAAATTAAAGCCGCAATCGTTTACTGTTTCACCTTCCAAAATTTTCTTAACTTTTTTCAATTTCAAATAGCCCGCATTTTTATTTATCACTTTTGTAAAGTTATCGTATATAGAATTATCTTTGTGCCCTTAACCTTCTTACATAGCATATCAAATTTCGACTGATTCCGAGAGCGATATCCTTCGCGTTTCTAGTTTACGAATGGAACTTGAAACAAAGATATAATTTGACTTAATATACAAAAGGTTTTGTAGCAATTCTGTTGATGTTACTATCTTTTTACAGTTTTCTTAAGCAATGCAGTCAGCAGTGATTTCAAGAATTACATTTCTTATTCCTTCAAAATTATCGGCGTAAAAAATTGCATGTCTATATACCCCATCTCGTAATAATCGATTCAGGAGGCAACTTAACACCGGGAAGTCGCTCCTTATAAAATTGGATTCGTAAAGGTGCTTTTAAAAATACTTTTTTGACATTGCTAATTAAATCATTAATCAAAGAAAATTGATTCCTAATGTCTTCGGTTACACGATTGAACCCATGAGCTAAACAAGTGGTTTGCGCGGCTTTTATCGTGTATGGTGCAACGTCGGAGAACATTGGTACATTTTTTTCACAAGGTATACTTCCAGGTACAAAGAAATTTAATAAACCTTCTTGAACGAATTGGGCAATTCTCACATTATTTGTTTTTTGAAGTCCTTTACAATAAATTAAATATGATTTACCTACAATATCTTCATGAAGAATTCCAATTAATAAATGGACAATATAACGGCCACACTTATCCTCACTTTCATCTACCATGATATAAATAAAATTATTCCCTACCAGTTGCTGAAGTTCTGTCATTGTTTGCTGGAAACAAGATGTAACATCGTTTCCATTTCGTAAGGTACTTTCGTCAGGTATAGTATGTTTGCAATATTTTTGCAGAAATGATTTCAAATTAACATTGTTTAATCTTGTTAATGGTATGTTAGATGAAATTAATGCCTTACACAGATCCGTATTATATTCTTCTTGTTGTGAGTTTCGTGAAGTTGATGCTACACATTGTTATATAGATTACTGCACACATGCGGATCGCTTTAGTTTTTCACATTTTCCAATATGTGATGGAGTTTTAGCGTGTTGATCAATCAGGTATTTTCTCTCACAAGACACCTACAACAACAATTGTTATTTTATATCAAGAGTTAAAGAATTTAAAAACAATTGTAAAGCTTTTAGTAAAATTAAACTTACCAGTTTACTGTAGGCTCGACAAAATATGTTGTCGCCATCCTTTACCAGTTCAGGATACGGCTTAATCCATAAAGAAATATTGTTCGCTATACACATTGTATGTACGCACAGTACTTAAAGACGTGACACAATTACATGCTGTTTTGCTTAAAGATATTCATGAATGAATAGTTTATTTGAGAATTAATAATAATAAAATGTATTTACGACATCCCTTCTGCTAGGCGAAATTAAACACGTGCAGTTCTTGGAAGAAAGTATAAAAGAGAAACCAATCTAAAAGATTTATCGTTCTGAGAATTGTCCGTTATCGATCTACATTAGGAATTACTAGGAATTTTTACTAATAGAGAGGATAAGAAAAAGCCTAAATATGATGCAACTTTTGTAAAAATATGCATAGAAATGCCTAAATATGCAATATATGCAATCACTAATTAGCGCTCATTAACGTCAATTAGTCTAATACGTCTATACATAGACTATAATGAAAGATATGCAAAAAATAAAATATATGCACTTTCCATATAATCCGGTCTGTAGTCATGAATTTACCGCTACCTTTTTGTGCTACTTTTTTAATATATTATCTAGCAAATGGCTCACTCATTCCTAAGGCTGCCGAAACAAGTGCTTTCGGAGTAGCGTATCTCTCGGTTACTATTAATATTAAAAACAATGTTATCTGTTGTAATTATTGATTGTGCTGTTGATGTAGAGTGACGCAAAAATTCGCTGTAGTATTGTGTCATTAGGATGCCTTTCTGTGCTGACTCAGTCACACTTCTACGACCATGTGAAAATATATTGGTATATTTCGCGTCATATTCTTGGTTTTCAGTTAAACTCTTGCCTATACGCATTATAGTTTGAAAATCGGGATTCTCATTTATAACCGTACACAATCCATCGATTGTTATTCCTAACGAGGCTTTGAGGTAATATACTTACTATACTTAGAGCTTCATATAATGATAGTTTGGTGTTCTCTAATTTGAAAATAGTATCTAACAGAATTGAATAGTTTTCGGAAATTTTCTGTTTTTGACTATAGATCTCGATATCTGAAACCAGCCACTGGCTTACTCAAATTGCTTGAGCTTTTTGTAGAATTAAAATTAAGGTACAATGTTTAATAATGTGTAAAATTTTCTTACAATATAAAATATCTTTAATCTACGTTCACCATCTCATCAATAGCTACTGTGGTGGCTGAGGACTGACCGGGCAAGCCTGTTTAAACTAACGAATGCGTTTTGGCGATATAATAAAAACTTTTTTGATAGAAACTATAAATTTATCTACTTTTGGATAACTTTTTGTCATAAATTCAGCTACAAGATGATATGCATGGAACAGACATGTTACATGAAGTAATTAAAGATAAGATGGTTTTAGTAACTTTCCAGCTTTAACCGTGTTCGAACCACCATCTGCAAGGAGGATTACAAGTTGGGTTGCCGACATATTGAACTTCACAAAGGTATTTTCTACAGTTTCCGCTATCCTTTCCGTGTTTGTCTTCTGTAATATTTTACTACGTAAAGGAAGGGATAAGGATGTCTCACCGCTTTTTAAACTGCGCATTAACACATTTAAAATACAGTTTTTTCTTGCATGCATTGTTTCATCTACCGTCCGTCATATTTTTCGATCTTTTGACTCTGGCTTTATTTGATCCGAAATCGTGTTTTTCATGCGATGAAAATCATACTACAATTGACCTTTTGTTGGCAATCTCTATTCCCGAACGTATTTACCCAAAACTTTCGAAATTTGTCATTGTCTATAATATTTTGTGGAATGTTGCACATACTTAACACATAAATAAATTTACAAAACTCTTAGACAAACAACTTGA
Source organism: Trypoxylus dichotomus (assembly GCA_023509865.1). Taxonomy (NCBI): domain Eukaryota; kingdom Metazoa; phylum Arthropoda; class Insecta; order Coleoptera; family Scarabaeidae; genus Trypoxylus; species Trypoxylus dichotomus. The sequence continues at coordinate 35,073,620 of CM042074.1, read as the reverse complement.
TCACATTGAAATATACCACAATCGCGTCTTCAGTTTTTGATTAAGCTATATAAATTTTCACTGCAAACTACCTTGATAGATTTCCTCCAATTTCTAGAAGCATTTTTAAATATACCCAAGCAAACTTAATAGCACCGTAAAGGGGACATAGTAGGTATCCCAAATATTTAATTCGAACCTCATAACATATGCGCTTTATTTGAGATTCAGGAAAGTCTTGTTGTACTAACATCTTGTAATGGCTTTACAAAATAATACAAAGCACTTAAACAACATTATATTCAAGGTATTATAGAATTAATTTTGCACAAAAGTTTTTATACTTGCTGCATTCATTTTTCAAATACTACGATAAAATAAAATGTTTATGTAATGTTAAGAGCTTAACAGACGTTGACATTTTTTTATCAATTTAAGCTATAAATTCTTAGAAAATTATGTCGAAAGCGTGTTTACTTTCGTATGTTTATAAAGTATAATAGCAACCAACACCAAATATTACAGCGATACAAATTGACAACTATTTCCTGGTTTGTAAGCAAATATAGCAGCTGTTACGAAATCTGCAATAGGAACCAGGCTTAAATGTGTTTACCACTTATTTATTTAGCTTTAAAGGAAGTTTTAAAACTGTCTTACTGTTTTGTAAATACTGACCTAAAAGACGTGATATAGGACGATGGAGCCAATTCTCAATATACAGACAATTTCTAAGAGAGTATAATTTGTTTATCCCAGATTGTTATGTGTGTCAAATTAATTGTTTAATCTCTGAAACATTCTATATTTAGTACGCTTTGTACTATTATATATCTATTTGTCGTATAGGGCGTTAGTATATTTAGCGCTGTGAAATGAGTCCATCTGTCTCAATTTTCTATAATCATCTAACTCGGTTTAGATCTCGATTGAAACTTGTTGCGTTTGAATTATCAATCTAAATATACTTTAATTATGTATACATGCGTCTACGAAAGTCTTAAAAGATGTAATAAGAAATACTGCATAATAACAAGTATGATACTAAAAACCCACGATTGCTAAACAGCAGATACCAATATTTGCAATATATTTATATATTTATGACGTCCATTGCAAAATATATTAAAAACAACGAACTGCGACGTGATATTTATATGTGACAAGAGCTCTTTATAATATTGGAAGAACTTATATAATTTGGACACGGAATTCTTGCCGTTAATATCAATATATTTTTCCAGTAATACAACACTAATAATGGACTAGTTTATTTTCCTTCCATTCCTTCCCCCTTATTTTCCTTTTCCGTCAAAGGAGAAAAGTGCATTTCTGAAAAAATGCGAACTATTCTTGACCTTTCTGAACATATATTTTTATACATAAATATAAATCACATGAGATTTTAGCTTGTTTTAGAATTTTTCAATAACATTTCCATCTATTTTGGCTTTGTATATAGACTACAATAACATGTCCACACTTTTTTACCTTTTATGATTTAAGTATTAAAAGTGAATTGTCATGATACCCTCCAAGCATTCTTCGCAGAATTTTCGTTTTGAGGTGGATAATTCTAGAATCCAGGGCGCTGATGTCTACTTCTAAATCTTCAAATAAAATTTTTAAACTGGATGGTGACGTTTGGTCATACCTTCATAAATACTTCCCACATATCTTAAGTCACCTTCTTCTCGCAGTGTTACTGTTGCCAAAGTATATTAATGCATTTTATTGATCGAATACAATCACAAAAAATATTATTCACTTTAATTATTTTTCTATACGAATAGCCAATTCTTCAGTTGCCATTACTTTAACCATTCCTCGATTAGTTTGCAATTCCTGAGCTATCATTCTCATAGTCTGTATCTCTATCTTGCACTTCACACTCTGCAAACATTAAATCAGTCAGTCATTGCTGTTTTAGGCTGTCCGCTTCTGGGATTACCCGTCACATCTTCTCACCGATCTTTAAATCTCCTCATACACATTTAACTTTTTCATAACTTCCACCAAATGCCATTTACAGTGGTTATAATGTTTTAGTAACACTTGTAACTTGTCGGTCTCGAAATAAAACTTAGCATTAATACTCTAAAGTTTAGATCGCTCATTGTAATGCCAGAGTGCATACGTATTAGATAACTAACAACTAACTTTATGAACTTGAAATTTACGCTCACATTAGTACAAAGATTTTAAAGCACGAAAACTCATGTGATTTCGATATATTTACGTCACAAATAATGCCGCATGATCTTTCTAGGACTTAATTTGTCATAACCCCGTATATCCGGATTTTAGGATTTGTTTCAAAAAGTAGAAAGTATAAACATTCGTTTGCAGCTTCCGAGGTATTAGTAATGATTACATAAGTGTTAAAATTAGTTGTGTCTAAAATTTTCGACATTGAAGCTATGAAATGCTGAATATTAAGTACAAAAATGCTTAATGTATAATTTTATAAATTGCAAAATCGTTAAAATACTAACGATTGTGTTAAACTTTGAATCGATATAGAAAGGTGAGGATAAAACCGAATAACATTTTCTTGAAAATTACCTTCAATTGCTATAAAGCGCATTTAGAGTCAATTAAAGCAATTGTATTTAAATGAAGTATATCAGAATACAGCGTGGAGCATAAAGATCTCCCACATTTTATATAGGTATGAAAGATTAAGAAATTTAACTGAAAAAACTGAATATGTTTTTGAAAAGAACATAAAATATATTTTTTTAATGTGTTTTAAAAATTATATCAGCAAAATGACGGCCGTCGTTGCTGAAGACATTCCACTCTCCGCGTTAGTTGAGGCAGAATACCGTCGATTTTCTGTCAGATCATTTGCTTCAATTCCTTAAGAGATGAAGGTCGACGTTAAAAAACCTTTTCCTTTAGGTATCCCCAAAGGAAAGTCACAGGGACTTAAATCGGATGACCGTGCAGGCGACTTCACGTCTCCTCTTAAACCGATCAAACGTCCATGAAACATTTCCCTCGGAACTTCGGGTGAATGTTGCGCTGTGTGACCTGTGGCCCCGCATATTTTCTGTATGCACATCGTCCAATTTGGTGCGTAGAAAGGTCTCCAACATTTCAACGTACGGATCAGCAGTCACAGATATCGTTGCCCCACCGTAAGTTAAGATTTTACAAAATATGGGAGGTCTTAGTGCGCTTTAAAGGGAAAGGTTTTTCAACGTCGACCTTCATCACGTGATGAATTGAAGGAAAGGATCTGACGTGAAAATCGACGCTATTCTGCCTCAATTAACGCAGAGAGTGTTGGCAAATTTCCGGGAACGTCTCCAGCAACGTATTAACAACGACGGCCACCATTTTTCTGATATAATTTTTAAAGCACATTAAAGAAACTATGTTCTTTTCAAAAATATATTTAGTTTCTCTAGTTAAATTTCTTCATTTTTATACCTCTTCAAAATTTGGGAGATCTTTATGCCCTACGCTGTATATAAAAATGAAAGGAAACTGCAGAGTACATTTGCAAATCAATTACTTATAAGAGAAAAATTCAAATATTCTAAAACGTAGCAAAGAATAAAATAAATATAAAAGAAAAATAGGGCAATATTCTAATGTTGTAAAAATAGTAAAAAATTTAAATAAATGCAAACGCGCATCATACTAGCATGCAATAGACGAATAGTAGAACCTCTTCCAAGCGTTGTAACATCCAATCAATCAAGGGGTCTTATGTTGTACAAGTTTTATAAATCAGCAACATGCAATAAGAATAACAATAATTGAATTTTTTTCAGAAATGCTTTTGTTACCCTGTTCATTTCACTTTACTAAACTTATTCGAATAAAAAAATGTTTTTCACAATTGCATTTATGTTTAACTCCTCCTAAAATGGAAAAAGGGATATTTTTAACGTTTTAAAGTAAAACTAATATTTTGGAAGATTTGTAATGGTTCATATTTTTAGTTCTCTATTTTGGTACATTAGACAACTCCGTTTACATACATAGGTTTTTTTCTCTATGAAACATCGCTGCGTATGCATCTGATTCACCACAGTTGACCAACATTACGTTGCATATAACGCGTTTTGAATATCTAATATGATCTACGACGTACGTGTGTATATGGGTGTACGTCAGGCATTTCTATAGTACATCACAATACATTAGTTTCATAAAAATCCAAATTGTTACTACAAAGAATTGAATTATGCGTGTTATTCAGGTGTACATCTATACAAACGTCATTAGTTAGATTTTTTGTTTGTGTATTTTACACCCGTGTAGGCTTCATAATTTTGAACGGGAGATATAACTTTTTAACTGTTTTTTTTTTATCTTAATAGTATCAAGTATGGTTTTTAAGGTATTATAATGGTATCATGTTTCCATAAAATTTATTCTATTCGTTAACATAATTTAAATTTAAATTTAGAATTACGTCCTTATTTCTTAAATTTAGGGCAGCGTGAAAAATCAATAAAAAATTAAAGTTACTTAGTTTACTTGGAGATATTGGTATTACTCGATATGAATCCTCTTTAATTCAGAAATAAAACAACAACGTAGACTTAGTCGTAACGGTTGTCGGGTTCCGCCGTGTCACTAGGTTTTTTGTCCCTGACGTTTCGAACCGCAGTTGTTTTGCGAAACGTCAGGGACAAAAAGTCTAGTGACACGGCGGAACCCAACAACCGTTACGACTATGACAAACGGCCGTCAGAGTCTGAGATACTATTTAACAATGTAGGCTATATACACGTACAAATTAATCATTTTTGTGCAATTAAAGTATTTTTTTTTCACATGGCATCTGAGAAAAGTAAGCTGCGTACGCTTGGACGCTTATGCGCTACGAGCGCTCACGGGCTTGTTGTACTGTCTTGGTGAAATACGCGTTTGCAGACAGAAGGTATGACGTTTCGATGACGTTACTAAATAGAAAATATGAAGTAAGCAAGGCTAAGGGAGAAAATAATAATAGGCACCTACTTATACGTTATACTTTATGAAACACTGTAAAACACTCTCATAAACAGCGTTTGGAGATGGTTTAGCTTGGTTAAACATCTGCAGCAGTGGACATGTGTCTATAATTGTTTATAGCTTTGAAGAAACGCTACATGTGTTTTTTATCTGACAAAATATAATATGTTTTAAAACATCTCAAACTTTGCCATTATTGCAACACTACTATTTTTAATGTCACTGATAGTGCATAGCAGTGAGTGTACATCCTTCTCTATTTGCAGTGACTCCGTTAACGGTAATCAGGGATTTTGCAATTTTTCTATTGCCTCTCTTATTCCTTTACTACTTAATACTTGTCATTAATCAGTCAGTTTATATACTTTGTCGTGGTATTCCGTAATTTATGAATTTATAGCAAAAATAATGTCTTATGTTGTGGCGTCCTATTTCGTTTTTAAATAAATTATGTATAGCGTATATCTAAAAATTGTAATTGGTAGACCAACATATGGGCTGTCGTATTACAAATGAAGTTAGTAATTATACATTGGGAATTTTATACTGTTATTATATGTTAGACAGCATCATTTTATTATTTGTAATTACTTTTAATTAATCTTGTTTTCAATTTCAAAATGAATCTTGCACAAGTTTTTAAATTATTAAAAGGAGTTCAATAAGATACTATAGCAACAAATATAAAAGACCCCAGGTATACACGAAATAATAATTTTATTTACAACAGATTGTCAAAATTACGCGTAACATCACATACGATACGCACTAGAAAATTCATGAGATGTAGAAATTTACAGCGAGTCCTAAATGTCAAAGTAAACAACGTGAAGATTATATCGACATATGTTTCATCGATACGAATAATAAAATTTAAATTAAAACTGCAATTATAAGACCTCCGAGTTTAATTATCCAACGATCCATCGACCGATAGTTTTCCCATTAGCAAGGTTTTTTACACAATTGGGAATAATAAAAAAAGAAATTTCGAGTGATGGAAGGGCAAGAAATTTAGAAGCATATACTCATACTGAGCCTGCAAAAACGAGTGCGGCGATGATATATTTCGAAGGCGGTCGGACATACCCAAAATCGGGATTCATATGCGTATGTATGATGACGAATCGACCGTGTTTCTGGTTATGTTTGACGAGTGTTAATAGATTTCTTAACCGATTTTCCACATTAGAATACACTGGCACTATTATTAAATATATTGTTTGCAATTTCAACATTTTACCGTACAATATTTCTGTGTGTAAAAGACATGTTAATAGCAAACAACACCAATTAAATGCACAACGTGATGTAGCATATTATAAACTTCTATATGGCTATCTATATGTTAAATGCGTGCGACATTCCACAAAATATTGTAGACAATGAAGAATTTCGAAAGTTTTGGAGGAAATATGTTCCGGAATGGAGATTGACAACAAAATGTCAATTACAGTATAATTTTCATCGAGTGGAAAACCGGATTACGGATCAAGTAAAAGCAGAGTTAAAAGATAAAAAATATGGCTGACGATAGATGACAACGGATGCAAGAAGGAATTGTATTTTAAATGTGTTTCTGCGCACTTTAAAAGGCGCTGAGACATCCTTGCTTCTTCTTTTACGTAGTAGAATATTACAGAAAACAAACGCGGAAAGAATAGTAGAAGCTATAGAAAATAGTTTTGGGAAGTTCAATATATCGGCAAGCCAAGTTGTAATTATGGTTGGAGATGGAGGTTCGAACATGGTTTAAACTGGAAAGTTACTAAAACAATCTTATCCTCAATTGCTTCATGTAACCTGATCAATTTATAGTTTCTACCAAAAAAGTTTTTATCAAATCTCCAAAACGTATTCGTGAGTTTTAACAAGCTAGTTCGCGCATTTCTCAGCCACCACACCTGGTATTACCGAGATGGGGAACGTGGCTGTTTCATATTAGGAGAAATTTTTACGCATCATTAAACCTTGCATGTTAAATTTAAATCCGCAAGAAGCGCATGCAATTTCAGTAAGCCAGCGGCCTGATGCCAAAATCCATATTCAAATAGAGTAAATTTCCGAAAATTATTCAATTCTTTTTGATACTATTTCCAAATTAGAGAACACCAAGCTGTCATTACATGAAGCGCTAAATGTAGTAGATTACTTCAAAGCCTCGTTAGAAAATCTAACAGGTAGTGTGGGATAAATTGTGTGCGGTTGTAAATAAGAATCCTGATTTTCGTATAGACCAGTGTTTAAGTAAAAATCAAGAGTGGGAATATGAACTATCTTTTTAAACTTGCGAACACCGCATCATTAGACGCAGAATGCTCGTTTTCCAAGTACACCAATATATTTTCACCTCGCCATAAGAGTACGACTGAGTCAAAACTGGACTTTATATTAGCAACACAATCAAACTACACTAGTAAATAATTACATTCACTGCAAAAGCACTCGATTCTGCAGCCTTAACTCACACACAAGTGGGATATAATTAACTCTAAATAGACGTCACTTTATATAATACATTATTCTAATAATTTCTTTTGTAAATATACTCGACGTGAGAAAATTATAATTTTCTTAATTGGCTAGTTGTAACACAACAATACATTGCATCACCGGTCAGTAACGTTTTGAATTCGCAGGATTCTAGAGTTGTATTTTATGTGCTCATTGTGATACTATGCATGTATTTGGTGAGTTGCCTGAACTACAATGGAATACATTTTATTCGTTGTGAATATAGTGGGTACATTTATGTTTGTGTATTATACGTGTCTACGCGCCATTCCCTCAAAGAATTTTGCTGCAGAATAAAAGAAGAAGAATAGACGACTCAGCTCTCGGGAATTGCTTTAAATATAACTTATGTTACTTTTCAGCCTTGGAGCACGAATTTAGATCGAGAATATCTTAGCAGAAAGCCAAAGAGTAAATTTTATACTACGAAACGTTGTAATCGCCAATGACACAGTGAAATTCGATATCGAGCTTCTTTTTTACGTTGAAAAATGAAAGTTTTGTTTATGCTTCTCGCATGTCCAAAACACATGTGCATTGCATACAGAACAAATATACACCTACACGACTTGCGTAATTTGCATCCGTTTAAGTTTCTAAATCTGACTGAAAGTAAAGCATACTCAAATGTTATATTTACTTTAAACTTGTTTATTTGAATTCAGTTTTAGCGAAGCTATACCTCATCTTTTCACATTCGCTTCCATACAGCGCAGTTTTCTATTGGGATTTTCATGTGACTTAAAACTAAACACTTCTTTAATTTAAATATAACAATATACACACGCCATGCATATCTAGGAATGTCTTTAATTAATTGTCTTGTTTTAAATTTTTCTGAGTAAAAGTAATTTTATAGTAAATTTATAAATGTATTGACAATTTTGTCTTTAATCAAATGATTTTCATCTCTAAGGAATGCGGACTACCTTTCCTAATTGGAATCTTCTTTAGAAGGATCATTTTGATTGTTTATGCACAAGATATATCAACTGAATCATTATTGAATTTATACTACATATGTAAATGTATATAGCTTGCATTCCCATAATATTATTGTCAGGGAAGAAGTGCAGTGGCCCGGCGCATATTTTAGAAATATCTACAATTTTTTCTCGTGTGTGCGAAGGAATTTTCGCAAAATATTTTCGATTTCAGTTTAATTGGATTAGAATTAGATCCTTCCGTTTTTCATACATTTTTTTTAGGTTACTTCATTAATTGTTCGCTGATACCCCAGTTGTTAGAATTTGTCTCGATATGAATTGATTAACGGAAAAGCCTGCAAATAGTGGCGGCTGGGCGGGTGCAATCCATTGTGGTTTTTTTTTGCTCCTCATTGATTTATTCTTTTATTGTTAGTTTATATCTATTTTTTTTCTTTGCATTCTTTTTCCTGTGCTTCTTCCCTTATTCTATCTTCCCATCTTTTTCTTTTGCCCGGCACTCGCGCTTCGTACACCTTTTTCGTGAGTCTTTTGTTCGGCATACGACACATGTGTCTGCGTGCGCCTTTTTTTTATTTTATCTTCTTTAGTTTTGTTTTCTAAGGTTTGAAGTATATATCTCTATGACGTTAATAGGTGTCCTGAAGTTTTTCTGATATCGTCCAAGTTTCGCTGCTAGACGTTATTGTGGGTTTAACCACTTCTAACTACTGCTCTGCTTTTTTTGTATTTCTTTCTTTTCCCTAAAAATGCAGTCTTCATGATTACAAATATTTTTCATGTCGTTTCAATCCTATCCTCATTCCTTATCTAATTTTCCACGGCTTTCTTTTCTGAATTCAAAGTATTTAGAAGTTTCGATTTTCTCTAATTATGATTATTTTTTTAGTAATGCAATATTATAATTTTAATTTTCCTTTTGGCAATATCATTTTTGTTTTCCCTTTGCTGATCGTTACATTTACTTCTTTAACTTTTCTTTCCAACATTTCTAGATTATACTGTATCTTATCCTCATCTGCAGACAATAATTCATTTAGTTCTATTTCTTCCAGTTGCTAATATTTTGTCTTTTTATAGCTTCCTTTAAATAGCAGTGGACTCCGTACACACCCCTGCTTCACTCTCACGTTTTGTTTCAAATTCTCTCGATTCTTCGTTCTTTGTTCTTTATTACTTCGATACTTCTTTTATCTATATTCCTCATTATTGGTCTCTCCTTTTTTAAATGGATTAAATAGTCAACAAACTATCTACCCACCTTCATGTGGTTTAAAAACTGTATGATTTAGTTTTCCGTGTAATCAAATGCAAATTCCTTACACTTCAATTATGTGTTCTACAATAATACTATATTTTTCTTTTTGGTGATGAGTGGCCCAACGGGTTATAAGCTATTATAGTTTGTGATAATCTTAGGAGCCTTATAGCGTAGGAATTGTGTTGTATAAAATATTTCATGGCCTTATTACTATACCCCCTCACCGTAAAGGCTGAGGCGCTGTTAATTATTTTTCCGACGGTTCGGGAGCATACCAAACCTTCCTGAAAAAGCACTGCTACTATACTTGACAGCACATGACACCTTAGTCGCGAGATTCAGATGCAAGCGCTCCTAGCGCTGAACCACCGAATCGTTTGGGGTGTTGTTTGTTTTAAATTTTTAAAGCAGTACTGGAACATACCAATTTTTGTTTCTTAGAGCACACGTTTTAAAATAAAGTATTAGACCAACTACTCCTACAACAAAAAGTTTTTTTAAAAAACTGTTCTAAGTAGAATGGTAGAACTATCTATTCTATTTCTTATTAGAAAAAAAGGAAATTTAAAAATATTACCTTATAAGGTGTGACTTCACTGTATGTAATTCATTCGAGTGGTTGCTATCCAAAACATAAAAACATCCAAGATTTTCTGGACGTGTTTGAGAATAATCAAAATATTATTATCCATGTGAATCTTATATCAATAACTACATTAGCGGATTGACCCGCCACTGCACAGAAATATCAATAACGTCTTTCAAAATGCAAATACATTAGGAGCTCGTTTATATTTTTGTATGTAAATTAAGAGGTTCTATGTTGAGAAATTATTAATTAGATACCTTCCTCTAGGGCTGAAATTATATATATATATATATATAGTTTTTATAGTTAGTTTTTTTTCTTTTCTAAATTAAGAAATAGAGATAAAATTTTCCTTTTAAAATATATTGTATTAAAAAATGTATAAAACGATGAAGCAGGCATTGAATGAACAAATTTCCTATTTGGTGACCTGCACGTGCCATGTTTGAAATGATATGGGATCATGGAAAGACCGCACCGACTCTAATTTTACATCAAACATGTCCAAAAAACGAAAATTGACTATTTCGAGAATCTTATGAAGGAACTAACTTGTTTTAATTGGAATGTACGGTATACGGGTTGGTATTACTTGGCAGGCTCTTTATTGTTCTTTTATTTGTACAATACGTAACTTTCACTTCAGGACTATATCTGATATTAAACAATGCACTGTTTACTTAATGGTTGAAGATGTATTGTACCCCTCATTTCTTTGAAGTGTGCGAAAATGGTAAATGTTTTCGATACTGATAACCAGAACATTGAGGTCGTTTGCATATTAAGATAATTATTATCAGCATACTTTGTGTTCCACATGGCTAGTGAAAAGGAAACCTGTTAAACACTTTCCACAATACCTGCATCAAATATTACATTGGTCTAAATAACAATAGATTTCTAAACCGAGAGTGACCCAGTTTTAAAATACATGCTTGTTTAACCAAGAGTGAAGATACACTACCATTATTCTATGGTAACTATCAAATGGTCATGTTAATAATTACTGAAGAAGTGTATGCATTCAAAGTAATTATTCTGATGATTTTGTGTATTACTAAAAATTATAATATTATGTAAGTATAAACATTTTGAAAGCAAAAAATGTTTGAACGGTTTTGAATGTTATGTTACCAAAGATATAGCTGCATATGTACTTAGACTAAAGTATATATCCCGAAGGAGACTGTATGAATATCTTCCTTCTGGCATTAAGATACATCATATAGTAAATTTTTAACTGGCCTTTCCTATTTATTGCATATCTCACAGTAACTTTCGTTTAAAACAAGATGTACTGCACACGCGTAAAGGTGTTCAAATTTGAAAATATTTTTTAAATTTACCGCCATTTACATTTCTTGTACGGCATTTGACAGATGACAAGTAGAAATATTGCGATTAATAAAAAATACAAAGTTTTGCCATTGATTAAGGTGCATTTGTTATTGGAAATTACTTAAAAGTTAATGATTATCCCTTTTACTCGGCTAAAAATGATTTAAAATTATACCTTACATTGATTAAACATATCAAACTAAACATCTACTTGTTTCTTGTCGGTACATATAAATTAGTTACGTGTATAAAACAGTTACTTGTTATCTACATGAAGGGTATTTATTCATTTTCATCAACAAACGTGTCAATAGAGGCTGCTCAAAGATTTGAAAACCCGTGTTGCGAAGAACTGTCACGAAAGATAAATATAATCTAGGCATATTTATGATGAAACAAATTGGCTCAACACATTTTTTTCGTTTTGTTTCCGTTAGTGTTTCTCGAATTGTCTCGAGTTGCATTCACTGGCTCATGATCTTCAGAACAAGTGAACAATTTATCTATTCAGTAAAGAATAAAATTATTAAAGTATTACAATTTAGTACAAAATCTTACTAACCCTCTAGATTGGTACTGGAATATAAAAATGGAAGGTATGAAAGAGAGTTGTTCAAAATATATATCCTATAATGTGTTTTTAAGTAGAAAAGGAAATGCAAACTTAAAAAAACCGAAGTAAATACGTAACATAACATTTATATTTCGATGTAAAAGAGACAGAACAAGGACAGAATTATCCACAACCGCTGTACCATAACAAACTTCTTAAATAAAAAAAACAAATATTGCAGATAAAATAAATAAGTTAGTCAATTTTTTAATATTTATCAGTCAAAAACTACTATGCAGGACACAATTCATGAAGCTCTCTCGAATGTAGACTACTGCTGGATGAAAATGAATATCGTTGTATACAAACAATGTAATCGTTTCCTAATATAGTTTAAGTACTTATATATATTTGCTGGTGTAATAAATAACGGATTTATAGCAGTCTTCTCGCCAACTGAAGAAGCATATTTAAAATCGGTGGCTAATAAACCCAATAAACTGGTTGCGTATATGAAATTGTTTTGAGAACTTACGGACCTTGAACACTACTCTATATTTGGAGTGGTTTACATTCCTTTTTTTAATCCTGCAGTCGTCACAAAGTATGTCTAACTATTTATCTGTGGATCAAGTAATTAAGATACAATAACAAAGCCAAGACTAATGTGCGTGATTATATCTAATAGCGAAATGGAAGAATATTTCCTCAATTAACATTCTTTGCTAATATAATCTATAAATAATTAAAACTATTTACTAGTCATATTTGCACACGTATGTTAGAGTTACATTGAAATAAATACGTGTTACACATGTATGTATACTCCAGAGTCTGTTAATAATTGATAAATTTATTATAATTATACCACATTTATAAGGACATTCGAAAACAAAATTTAATTCAAGATTTGAAAAAATATTTCTTACTAATTCATTAGTAAATTATAGTTTGGATGAGGGTTAATCAAAATCATTATCTTTTTAATAACTGACAAAATATTGCGCAAGAATTTGAATTTGATAGAAACTTAAGATATTTGGTTCTAGAAATCACCTATCCTTCCGCAAATATGTTAGAACGTGTTAAAACTTGTAAATTGGGCTACATTGTAAAGGGAGAATAAAAGATTATACTCGCCAATATTTTGTTAAGAAAGCTGTCGTTGGCAAACTCGGATGTCGTGCTATTTGCAAAGACATACAAGGGCTAATGGACAAACTTCACAATCATTAGGAAACCAGTAAAAATAAAAATTAGTCAAATAATGGTAAAACTGAAAATATAAATGGATCCCAACCGTTACAACATTAAAGAACGTGAAAAAACATATTTAACCAGTACCGTGCTTTTCTTCTCGATTCCGGAAACATTTCAGGTCACCCTCGTAGTTCATTTTTTTTATAATTGTAAGAAATGATCTTTTGATAGAAAAAAGCGGATTATGGTTTCCACTTCCTATCTTTTGGTTGGTTGGTTACTTACCTCCCTTCTCATTTGAAATTTTTGATATGGAGATTGTAATGGGTGAGTGATAACCAAAACGTTTGTTTTCAAACAAATGAACGAAAGCAAAAACTTTCTCACATTAACGTATTATTGTAGTTGGAACCCTCCTTTGCGGTTTAACATGTTGGCCGTATCATGTTAAATTCGTTTCTAAATTCGCGATAAACACGGGCTATAACGAGCTTCCGCCAAAATTCAATACATCAAGTAGATTTGTGTAAACCATTAAAATATGAAAACTTAAGATGTAGGGTCATGGCACTTAGAAATAGCTTGCAAAGAAATTCTTTGCATCGCATCAAATCTCAGCTAAAATTTAGAACACATCGGCAATAGCTGTACATTTGTTCCGTCTGTTTGTTGTAAATATGAATGAAATGTGTGTAGATACAAAATACTGGCATAAAAGATGCTTATGTATGCGAGTGTAACATACACATATACATAAATATATTTCTAGATTGGTTGGCGTTGAGGTATTTTTAAACATCCTGGCCTACCAACGCTGCCAAGTCATTTCGATTACTGCACGTTTATAATTAGACATGGGGAGCTTATTTATTTGAAAAAAATTAGGAGAGGACTAAATTATCATCAACTGAATCTTTTTTTTTTTTCTATTGCGATTAGGATGTGTGTGACCTAGATGCCCGCTTTAAGTACAAGTTCGACTCGGTATTATTATTAAGTAAATATATACATACCTGTTGTACCATATACCTATTAGAGAAATAAGACATTGACTCCTTAAAAGACATTGAGGAAGTCAAAAACTAAGTCATATTCCGTGAAATCCTGTTATCGGGTTTATTTGACGTTAATCTTAAGTTATAATAAAAATTACATGTGCTTAGCTTATTTTTTCTTCACATCCTATTATTTAAGATTTCTGCCGGCGACATAATGTCGTAAACATACCAAGATTTGATCAAAGGCTTTTCTAGACGCTTTACAAGTACTACTATATAGGATCATTAAAGTGTAACCCAATTTAAACATGCCGAGGGAAACAAGGTTCACATATACTCAAACTTATGGTCTACCATGAAATTGCATGTGATAAAATAATCGCCATTTATGTTTTCGCGCATTTTATTCAAAATTTTTTTATATTTGCGGTTATATACCTAGTTACAACAGTCTTTCGTATTTCAGGTTGCCACAAATAGCGGTCCAAGGACTTGGTCATCGTACACCAATATTACAACCAAAGATGATCGAAGAAATTTTAAAATGAACAGTGTCGAGAATATTTTGGAATATAGGAATATCAATAACATCTACTATTCGCCTCCGCTACTTAGAAAAACGGCAGCCACTACCTATGATTTTCCAGAGCAACCGGCAAAGAAGGATAAAAAATGGTCGTTAGGAAGTTTATTTCGAAGAAAGAAAAAAGAAGAAAGCGAAAGTAGTAGTGAAGATGAAGCAGATCGCAAAGGTTTTTTAAACAGACGAAAAAAGAAATCGGATAAAAGAAAGAAAACTAAACAACGAGCGACTTTCGATCACGTCATAATACCTGCAACTGGTGCCTGCGTTTTTAATGGTCATAGTAACTGCGAGGAGAATGGTATTTTATCCGATCCTACTGGAGGTTTCGCTTCTTATACTGGCAGAGTATTAGCAAGGACACCAAATCAAAGTAGAAAGAATGGGCAACAAATGCAAAGTCCAAAAGAATTCATGAACAGCGTTAATGCAAGTCGGAGTAGTTTGGGTTCAGCTGATAGTCTTTATAAGAATAGCCGTAAAATCCAAGTAAAAATTAGAGCAGAGGCTAGACGAGAAACTAATTTGTGTAGTAGTTCAGATGACGATTCTCAAAGATCGGCTTCTTCGTCGCGTTTAAGAAGCGATGAAAGTATTAATAAGGCGCAGGATTGTTCTAACAATAATAATAGAAAATCGAGAGCTGCTCGCACTGAACGCTATATAAGGCGAATGTCTAAAGACGAAGAACTTATTCCGGGTTTGCGAACGTCCAAATCTGACGCCGAGAATAATATAAAGCGATTGATTTTATCAGAGGAAAAGAAAGAATTGAAAGGATCTGCTGGTAGGAGTCCTTTACTTCAAAATAGCCCCAAATTACGGACGGTTTCTCAAAACTCAGGTTTATCGACCATACCTCCTAGTCATGCAACTAATAAAAAAAATAACTTAGATAGCTTAAATTCCAATATACAGAAACCCCCTCTTATAACCAATTCTTCTAACAGATACAGTTCGTTGACTAGCACTGAATCTAAGGATATCTATCCAAACTATCAACGCAGTATCTCTTATGACGCTGATATACATAAATCTGCTTCCCCAGAAACAACAAGCGAGGTTATTCATGCTCAGTTACCTTTGGGAAAGCCTAGTCATCGGTTTAGAAACCTTAGTCTTGTAGAACAACCAAATAACACAAGTTTTAAGCAGCCACCACCACCGCCGCCTAGAGATCCTTGGCGTATTGGTACAGTCCAGCATGCGGATCACACAAGACCTATATCTTACTGCTTTGAAAAAACACAACGAACTTATCCGCCGAATGATATTATAAGCAATCAAAGTTATCCAAAACCTCACTCTTTTAATTGGCGCTCAAATGTACGATCTACATCGGAGGACCATTTACCTTTAGATTCATCTCCAATACCTTTTCATCCAAGACCATCATCGGCAACTTCAGAGCATCCAAATCAAGTTTCTTATCGACAAAAGCAAGAGTTCACTGTTCCAGACCAATATCAGTATATGGCTGACAAGAATCCTAGGAGTCGAAAACCTATATTTATACAATCTTTTAAGGAGGATACCAAGAATGAATCTGCAAAGTCTTGGAAAAATAAGGTCAAGCAAGACAAGCCTGAAGGTAAGCAGCAAAGCGAAGCGCAAAAAGCATTGGATTTTTGGAAACAAAAAGAAGAAGAAGGAAAACAAATGGAAAAGAAAACGGCACCTTCAAGTCCACAAATATTCACGGCGTCAGCCCATGTCAGGACGAATATTTTTTTGCCTAGTGTTTTAAAGGCAGACCTGGAAAATAGTGATGAATACAAACGTGCTAGTCCATTCAAGCCAATATCACCACAAGCCGTAGTTGCAGATGAATCTTCTAATCAAAATGCAAGGTTGGAGAATGGAATTGCTGGAAATACGAATAGCCACAAAAACGATACTTGTTGTAATTCACCAAACGCAAGTGAGAGAAAATCATCCAACTTAGAGGATGCTTTAGATGAACTAGAGGCTATATATAAAAGTCTAAGATTAGGAGATGAAGATCTACTTGAACGCGCGGAAGAAAGAGAACGCTCCATAGCAGCAAAAAAAATTATGGAACTGAATTCGGAAGTGTACCCGGGATGGGGTGTTGGTATTCCCCGTGGTGCGATTAGCGATTCTAGCTTTAGTTACGAACCATTCGACACAGTAGATTCACCGAAGAAAAAACGAATGCTAAAGAAATATCGAAACACTGATCGAAGAAACGACGATATGGCTGTACGAAAGTTGAACAAAGAGAGATCCACTACAATTTCTGATCCTAAGGAAGTTATTTCCAAAGTTAGTTATCTATTAGCGTCTCCTTTACATGGAGTATCAGAAGATGTGAATATTACTCAAGGCAGAAGTCTCAAAGAGCCAGATGTTACTTACGATGATGTGGTGTTTAGAACCATCAAGCATGCCAATAATACTTTAAAAGTGTCAGATCCTCAACCACCTTTCGGCATACCAGTGGGCCCTGTGCTTCCTGCATCGAATAGTGATTATTTACATGCTGCTCCAATCGAAACTCCAAAGTATACGGCAAATAATCGTAAAATTCCTGATATCGTTAAAGATGATTTGGCATATCGAAATCTAAGAAAAGATAACAACAAAGATCCCGTATTGCCTTCTGCTTTATCTGATGACTTTTTGAATAATAACAATCCAATTATTGGAACAACGAAACCTAATTTCGCTTCTGTTAAAAAGAAACGAGCAGTAAGATCACTATCAGCCAATATATACAATCTCATACAAAACGAACCGTTTGTATTATCATTTCCCAAAGAAGAGGAAAACTCTAAAGAAAAGAGCAGTATAGATGACGTAGCAGATGCTATGGAAATAGCTAGGCAAATATTAAGAGAAAAGGAGGAGAAAATAAATGCTACCAGGAAAGCCTTCTTAAGTGATACTGAGACAAAATATAAAAAGTTTGACGGTGGAAATAACTATTTGTCCGAGTGCAGAATGAATTTCATAAATAATATGAAATCTAAGGATTGCGATAAAGATCATAAGAATGATGTGATGAAAATGGAAAGTTATGTAACAAGCAAACCACCCAGTGGAATAACATTCGATAGAAAGGGGTCTAAAGAAGCGTCATTGTCACCGAGTACACCGGATGCAACAAAAATTATTTCATTTGAAACTAAAAAGGACCAGTCTCCTCCACCAAATGATATTCCACTTGGTAATAAACAAGATGAAGCGGCATATGAACTCTCAAAAGAAATAATTAGCAATAGTAATGACGATAAAGATGAATTAAACGAAGCGGTATCATCATTAGGTGATTCCTTAAGTAACGCGCATCAAAAAAGTTCATTAGAGGATTTACTCACTGCATTTGCCGTAGAAGCGCAGGAAGCTAGTAGACGTATAGCAGATGAGTTGAAACAGTTGGAAAAGAATATTCATTTCAACAAGACCGTTTTGGACAGCTCACCAGCGGGACCTTCCGTTGTTGATGAAATTAAATCATTCGATGAAGCAAATAACGACGTCATTGATAACAAAATTGATGATGCTGAAATGGTAGCAGTTACCGAAATAGAGCTGGATGTCGCCGAGGAAGCTGAAGGTTTAACATCGCATCCCATTTCGTTAGCAAATATCGTACAAACGAGGTGTGAGTCCGCGCCTGCAGGTAATGAACCCATCACTACGGAAGTTCACAGTGATTCTGAACATGATTACGTCAATATGGGTTCGGATGCTGAAATCGAAAAAGCGATCCCTTTAATTGATGAAACTGCAAATGATAGCTCTGGTTGCAAATCACCTTATGAAGAGAAGAAGGCTGACTTAATTGCTGGCTTTCAAGAGTTAAAAAAAGTTGCTAGTAATCCAGATATCCTTGATATTCATAGTCCGAACCCTTCAATTAGCGTTGAAGAAAAGGATGTCGGTGGAGACCGGATTGGAGGTGAGAAATGTGTTTTGAAATGTGATACTACCGCTTTAACAACTACTGACAATAACAAAGAGTGTGCCTTCTTAACACACGCGTTTATTAACGTTTCCGAAAGCGGATCTATCGTTTCCTACGTTTCTGGAAGCAACATTGATCTAAGAACAAATATAGACATTCAAGAACCCATTGAAAATGATAGGGTTCGTTACGAAACTAAATTGTTTATCGACAGAAATACGAATTCTATATCTGAAGGTGATATAATTAATCGTATGTGCAATAGATTCTCTTTAAGCGAATCTCCTCATAGTTCAGGATTTCACAGTAATTCAGCGTCAGATGCGGAACCTAACGATGATTATCTTAATACTGAGTATTGCAAGATATCATCTCTTTCAGATGAAGATTCTCATGCGAGCTTGAAGTCTCCAAAACTCGTTCTCAGTTCCACGGTAAAATTAGAAAATAAGCAGTCTGTATGTGATACATTTGATGTTTCTGACAATTTAAGCCATGACATGCCTTCAACTTCTTCTTTCAGTAATGGTAATTCTAGCGATAAACAAAATAATTACGACTTAGATGCGGGTTGTTCAACTTCCAAAGAATCGGATGATAAAACCAAGTCCTCCGACAGAAGGCACACTTTGAATGAAAATCCAGATCCAAGCATTTCTTGGTGCATTGATCCTTTAGTGCTAGCTTTTGCATGTTCGTATGGAGTTGCATGCACATACCAATTTGTCAGCATGGACATTGTGACTATACTAGGTTTATTGTTTGTTTTCGTATCATTTATAGCCGCGTTTATTCTGTAGATAAAAGTAGGCTAGAAGCTCAGATATACCAGTTTATAAATCATACCTTTGGCTCGGTCAAAATAAAGGAAGGAGTGGAAAAAATATACTTAAATCGAATAATTGTACCAAATACTTAATTTAGGTGTACATATACCTATTTGTACTGTTATTTATTTTCTATTATCAATAAAACATATTCGAAATCATAAATACTTTTATTAATATATTTTGATAACCATGGTTAGAAAGGTGATAAATATACACGTGTCCTTAAACATATATACATATAATACATAAACACTATTTATGCTATGCATGAAAATTTTGCTACTTGTGCAAACGTAAGCAAGCACAGCGCATGAAAACTTAAGGGTTGTTTTTTTTTTCTCGTAGCATGCTGAATTTAATACCAATATGTACAAATTATGTCTTTATTAAATATAATAAAGACTACTTTCGGAGTATTAACTATACAATTTATTAAATATAACCACATAGAGAACACGGAATTAGAAAAATTAGTAGTTGGTTGTTCAAGAGCGCAAGTTAAAACTGTTTCGCTTATCTTGAAAATGTTGATTCATAGTTTTAACGCAGAACGTAATCTAAAGAAAAGCATTCATATTATTACCAAATATTGCACTAAATTACTTTTTTTTAAGTTTTCAATTTTATCCTGATGTTCCAACTCTGATTTAAACTATGCGAAAATAAATAACTTGTAAAATCTTTTTCTATAATTGAAGCGTTAGCATATATTACGCTGGTATATTTTTGTCTGCATTATGTATGTGTTTAATGAAACATTTACACTTCCGTAGAGATATTTTTCAGCTTTAAACTATAAATAGATCATTTCACATGGAAAATTCTAAAAGAGTCTATATACAGTCCTACATTATTTTGAAACACATTGGCCCCACTTGTACATCCGTCCCTAGCACGCCTCCCTTTTTCCCGTTTGGAACCTTTTCAATAAAATGATTGTCCGTCATATTTAAAGATTAAGTTGTGCTATTTTGCTTTTTAAAATCTGGTTGTTTGATCTCACTGCCACTGTTTTTATACAACATTTACGCGTTGGTTACACAAGTATCCAACAACCATAGCAATAACGGCCAATACCATTTTGACTTTTGATATTGACTGTGAAATTGGCTAGGTGGTTCTATTCGTCTTTTCGATAAATTCGTACATTTTGTTACAATATCTAATCGTAAGACCATGATATACTTTCTCCTTTTTGTTTTCAGTGTATCTTTTACCATCACGCATAGCATCTGTTACATATTTGTTTGATGCTAAACAGTACCAGTTGCGCCAAATCCTCGTTCTCACATGTAATTACCCGGTTGAAACTTAAAATATGATTAATAAGTAGATTGTTAAGCAGAAAGTCAAATAGTAAGCGTTACAGAGCAACGCCAATATACATATAACTGGCGAAGCAACTTTTCCAAAAGTGTCTGTCATTTGGCCAACTAGTCCGCTCAACACTAATACCAGTAACAACGCTTCGATTATAATATATATTTTTTACCATTGCGCAGATTTCTAAACTACTAAAGGTATTTGAAATGGAAAAAATGTACAGCATTACCATATGGTGACAACAGCTGTTCTTACTTTACATCAATATCTGTTGTGACTTAAACATAAACTTGTAGTATTAACGCGTGTATATATATATATATATATACTGTTGCCTGGCACATTGCTAATCGAAGAAATTATAATTTTCGTGTACCAAATATATTTACAGAACGATTTGAACGGAATATTGTTGTTTATTTATAGTTTAATAATATCCTCTCACGTAAGGGCAAGTTTAAGTTTTGATCCGAAATGTGAAAATCCTTTCCGCAGCTGCTTTATTTTTTTTCCTCGAACATTTTCTTGATAGTTGTTGAACTGTTGATCTCTATTACTGTCTTAGTAGTAACAGATTTAATTTAAAATGCTTCGTATATGCAAATTTTATTTACGATATCCATTTTGTTTTCTATTTTATTTTCTCAATGTTTATTTTCAACCCGCTATAGGTTTCCATATGCTATAAGATTTCGAATATATGTACATTATGCGTTATAATGTTACGTGTAATTTTGCCAATATTGTATAAGCAAAAGTTTTCTTTCGCATATCCTTACTGTATTTCATGTTTGCTTTCATATTATTCTTGTTGATTTTTTTTTAAAGCGGAATTAATTATTTATAATTCTAAATAATATCAGATATTTAATTGTTCGGGTATAACATACAGTGTACCGAGAGAGCTTCTGATAAAAGTCACGCAATTTGAAAATTTATGTCGTAGCTTATTTCATTTTTTTTTATATAATTCTGACAGGTTAATTGTCACACTGTTATTGATACTTTTCTAGAATAGGAGGTATGACATCCTCCTATTCTAGCAGTGCTATTCGGAACGCGATTACTTTGGACATAATAAGATGCATTATCGATAACTATCACAGAATTCTGGCATATATTAGGAAGTACTTTCTCTCGAAGCCATTTTTCATAATTCACGGCATTCATTTCGGAGTGACAATCTCCGCTTGCGGTACCAAATTTAAATATCTGCACAGTTTGGAACGAAGCCTGTTGCTCGACCGACATTTATTGTAAGGCGATCACCATTGGCAATATTTGAGTGCACTTCATTGTTTGTATTATCACTCGAATTTTTTAACAAAGCATGGCCAGAATGTATAATTATTTCATCCAGGTAGATGATAAACCTATTTTCTTCATGAAAAAATTATTTTTTTATAAATTCTGAATTCGCAGTTCTATAATACAATTTTTTTAAATTAATAACTGACGGTTATTTCTTGTACGTCGAAAGCGAAAACCTAAATCTTTGGCAATATGATACACAGAAGTTCTTCCCACTCCATTGTCTTTCAAGATGTAACTTTCTTTTAGCGCCCGCAATGTTACGCGGCAACCGGCAGTAATGTAATGTAATGTTTCGGCATTTCACATACAATTTTACATTTTTTCATAATTTTCAAATTGAGTGGGGGTACATCTACGTGATAATTTTAGTGAACTTACATACAGTGGTTTATTGTCTTCTGTAGATTTCTTTCCCTCTGTCACAATTCTTTCAACACTTATCGATATACCGATTGATTTCGGCGCCATTGGTTTGATTCCATGTTATTTACTATCAGACAAAGCTTTTTTAAAGTAGTTAAACACTTAAACACTGTTTTACGAGTCTTACTATTAATATTTTCCCTCTTTTTTTTACTTCCCTTTCTACCATGAAATAAAAAGTCGTGAAGACGAAATACTACACGTTTTATAGTACCATATACCGCGTATAAGATTACAACTGAACATGAAGATACCACTGTATTTACTGAACACAAATATAATATCTCCTTCTTCAAGTAATAAAAGATTCTAGACATGTATTAATCCATTTTTAATGTTTCAGCTAAAAAAAAAAGTAAAGAGAGAGAATAGATACAATGTTAATAAGATAGATTTTGCATATAATCAAACGTCTAATAATTACGATGTTATCACATACTGAGGCCCTTCAATTTTTGCGAGTACGGGCACAATACAATGCAATCAATGCGGGACAACATTATCTACTGCGCATTCATCTTTCTTGCCAACATAAAACGAACGGGCTGTACTTATTTAAAATAAATTACGGTTAATTATCAATATCTGAATTAACTTTTGACTTGGAAGTCATATAAACTAGTCACAATGTTTAGAAGGAATATTTATCGAAAATTCTATAGATACTCGTATATTCCTTGTACGTTGTAAATATTCTTAATTAGTAAATGCCTACTAGAACAGTGGTTGAGTTTTGTCAGTCATAATATTTAATTACCTTGTGCTTAACAGAGAAACATTAGAAAAATTGACACATATGTATATACGTATTCTGCTTCTGTACAGATTCAAATTTAACCCACAAAAGGTTAAGTACGTTATAATAGGTTAATTATGTCTCTCACAATCAGTCGGTAAACAGCCGTGAATTGAATTTGTACGGTGTTATTATTTTTATGTTACATGTTACGTCAACTTATTGTCAGACTTATTTTATTTAAAGATTGAATGCACTTTCAAATACCTAGAAATTGACAATTTAATATAGTTAAATAGACAAAAGATTTTGGTTATTTTCAAAACCTCAATTATTTCGGAAAAATGAAAATTTGGGTATAATTTTTATTTTTTTATAATTCCATAATAAATTGCACATTCCAATAGTAATTTTTTTGTGCACGTTACGCTGTATACATAATATATTTTTTAATTTTGACGATATAACAAACACTTACGTTTCGTGTTTATTAAATTTTCTATAAACGTGACAAATTTTAAAATAAGCGAACTACTTCATGTAGAAATGAAATATGAGTAAGAGGAAAATAAATAAAAAGAAAGGAAAACATGAAAAAAGGGGATGAAAAGTGGAAAGAGTAAGAAAAGGGAAGACAAAATTGAGACAGAAATAAAAAGGGGGGAAGATAGAAAGAAAAAAGGAAAAGAAAAAGGAAAAAGAGAAAGGCGGGATCTCGACGTTTCGCCTCCGTCATAGGAGGGTTCTTCAGGAGAAAACAGGGAAACCAAAGTGGCACGGTAACTCGGCGTGTAAACCACGGTAAAAGCGAAACCTCTAACGCGGTTAGCACGTCGACTTACCGTGACTTTCTTCCAATGTGGTTTCGCCTTTAGCGTGGCTTACACGTCGAATTACCGTACCATGTTTTTTTTTTCTTTCTTTTTTTCCCCCTTTTTCTTTCTGTCGTCCTCCTCTCTTTCCTTCTCTTACTTCTTTCACCTTTTCTTCTTTTTCACCACGTTTTTTCATTTTTTCCTTTCTTTTTATTTCTCTTCCTCTTACTCTTATTTCATTTCTACATATCTTATCATGACACGGTCCAATTCCGGATGTACTTCGTTTATTACTGACTCTGGCCGTGGAAGCCTACGTATTCAGTTTTAAAATATTCGAAAAGCCATTATGGATGTTGATAAAGGTTTGCTTTTTTTTGTTTTCACGTTTTATTTTTTATTTTATATTTCTATTCCATTGCTTACTGCATCTTTTTCTTTTCAATTTTGAATGAATTATATAACTGCGGTAAAATTCAAGTAGGAAAAAAGTTTCTAAATTTTAAAACGGAATTTGTTTTTGTATGTAATTAATTAATATGCAATACATATAAATTATATGTTAGATATATTATATTTTAATATTTGGAACACTTTTTAGTTTGCATCTGCCGGTTTAACTGATACACTTTATCATTTTGGTTCTACGTTTCGATTTTTTTTCGTTTTTGCATTTTGTTATAACTATTTACAGAATTGTTCATTACGACCGCCTTCTATTTTTAAAAGTAACTGGACTATCGCTTTAAAGTTTTTGGCGATCGATATTTTCTCAAAATATTTTTAATTTTATGACACATTCGATTAAATTGAAAACGCGTATGGTTTTTCTCATTTCACATACATGTGATGATTTTTTATAGTTATTTTAAGAACACGTTTAATGATGTACCTCATAGGTCCAAAATGTACCAACTTTGAAAAAATAATTTTCTTCTGCAAAATTTTGACAGATGCACGTTTTAAACGTTTATGTCTTTTATTTATCAGTTTCGAGATATTTATTGTCAACAAGGGCGCCTACTTGTTCCTATAAATATATTTGAAAAACTTAATACTGAGTTCACGATTGCAAGGACTGTGTGGATGTACAATTCACAGGTATAGCAGTAAACTCCACCCACAAATTTGTTAATTATGCGGAACGCAGCGTTTCGAGAGCACGTGGGCTCTCATTGTCAACCGTGTTACCGGCAGTCGGTAACTACGGTTTACTACGCATTATTGCTTCCTCTTTCAATTTAATTAAAGAGCAACTTCGTCGTATAATTAAATTTATTCTAAGTTGATTATTAACTATCGATAGATTTATAACCGTAGAAATTTATTACTGATCCACATTGTGCTATTTACAATGACATCAAATTTTGTGCTATCCTGTGACATTAATGAGCGTATATGTTTTACTGGTATATTTCTACTGTTTACTGTGTTACTGCTTCAAAACGAAATTCCCTCATATTTTCGTGCAATTCTAACACTAAGCACTGTTCACTAGTTTATACTTTTTAATTTTTAGAATAACCCAAATTTTATGTGCTTTGCCTAAGTATCGTTCACCACAAATTATTTTAGCAACGATAGCAGCAGTCTCTAACGCTACGCATATCTTTGTCCGCTAATGCAACCCTATAATCAAATCACTGTTACAACAATTTTTATTTGGTTATAGGTGTTGTTTAAGAGCCGCTCCCCAACTTCCTCTACCGGTCACCACCGTCTTCAGGTAACTTATACCATCACCAAGCAAAAAGGCCAGCGCTAACTGCCCAAACAATTTCACTAAAACAAATCCGACTTAGTAGTTCTAGTTAACCATTTCAGTAGTACCTAGTGTTGTCTTTGTTTAAATTATCTTTTTCTCTGGGCTTGTACCAAAGATATATCTAGATGTTTATAAAATATTTACAGGGTATTTGTAACTTTTCTAAATAAAATAATTAAACTATATTTGATAAAAAAATGTCTATTTAATGTACATTTTTTGGAATGAAATTAGTCTACTCACCAGCAATTTCCTTTAATGCCATTAATGGATGGGTTGCTTAAATTATTTGGTTATGTTTACATTTAAAATTACTTTTCAGATACTATAAAAATGCTTGTCGCTACCCGCCATTTTAGGATAACTGAAATTGCTTTAAATATTATCTCATAACTAATAATTTCAAAGTAACATAGCTCCTTTTGAGCTTGTAAATATCATTAGGAAACTTATGTTCAAAGAAATACTTTATACTATTTAAAAGCGATTTAGCATATGCATATGCAAAAATTATTATTAATATTTTACTTATCCTTACAAATTATGAGTCCAGAGATAACTTCTAATTATTACTTTTTGTAATATTTCACATCACGAATAAGGTCAATCCTACATCAAACAATTTCTTAGTTAATTTATACATATATTTGTAGATACTGTAAATACATGTTTTTAGTCATAAAATATATTTATTTACTTTGTATTTATGTTTCATTATTGAATACTTTGGACATGTGCTACCTGAAGTATAGGCAGCCAGTCGTACAGTATTGAGGTCTATTAGAGAGATGTGGGAAAATATCTACCCGTTAAAATATGTGGTTGTTACATTATGAAATATTAGTTACTTATTTATTTATTTATGGTATATTTGCCATTTTATGTATATTCTTTTATCAAAGACATTACTTCAACTACTATAAAATATTGCGCACGCACATCCACGAACAATTCGTATTTTATTTTGAGTTTTTTTAATTACAAGTTTTTTTGTATTTAGAAAAATATAAAGTGTATACAATATTACGATTTAATTATATTATATTACTGAATTTTATTGCAGAGTTAAATAGAACTATTTCTGGGCGCAGATAATAATCTTGACTAACTAATTTTAATTAATGAACCGGAAGTGTAAAAATTACACATTTTAAAACTGAAGAAGTAATGAATTCGCACTAATACTTTCCTCGCGGAATCATTAAAATAACAGTAAATGTGATAACTAGAGACCGGATTATATGCAAAGAAAAACTGGAGTATATGTGCATATATATGCATCGATTTTTGCGAAAATATGCATAAGCCTGGGGCTTATATGCAAAAATATTGCGACAATATGCAAAATTTTTGCATAAAATAAATAAGAGCAGAAATTTACACATTAACTTTATTGCACAAATTTTTTTTATAACATATTTCTAAGCCAATTTATAATTAAATGTTTTTCAAAATTGTGTAAAAGAAGGTTTTGTCTTCTATCAGAATATATATGTTTCGAAATAGAAAAGCTTCTTCCAACATCCACAGACGCAATTTAACTTGCAATACTGCAATACATTCTAAACTAAAATTAAAGTCGAAATCGTGTACTGTTTCAGCTTTCAAAATTTTCTTAACTTTCTTGAATTTCAAATACCTCGCATTTTTATTTATCACTTTTTTAAATTTATCGTATATAGAATTACCTATTGTACCCTTAACCTTCTTACATAGCATACCAAATTCGTCTACTATTTCGGCTGATTCCGAGAGCGATATCCTTTGTGTTTCTAGTTTACGAATGGAACTTGAAACAAAGATATAATTTGACTTAATATACAAAAGGCTTTGTAGCAATTCTGTTGATGTTACTATCTTTTTACAGTTTTCTTGAGCAATGCAGTCAGCAGTGATTTCAAGAATTAGATTTCTTATTCCTTCAAAATTATCGGCGTAAAAAATTGCAGCGTCTAACTATATACCCCATCTCGTAATAATCGGTTCAGGAGGCAACTTAACACCAAAGGAAGTCGCTCCTTATAAAATTGGATTCGTAAAGGTGCTTTTAAAAATACTTTTTTGACATTGCTAATTAAATCATTATTCAAAGGAGATTGATTCCTAATGTCTTCGGCTATACGATTGAACCCATGAGCTAAACAAGTGGTTTGAATAATGTTACTATAAAAACTTTTAAAATTTTGCGCGGCTTTTATCATGTATGGTGCAGCGTCGGACAACATTAGTACATTTTTTTCACAAGGTATACTTCCAGGTAAAAAGATATTTAATAAACCTTCTTGAATGAATTGTGCAATTGTCACATAATTTACTTTTTGAAGTCCTTTACAATAAATTAAATATGATTTACCTACAATATCTTCATGAAGAATTTTTATTAACAAATGGGCAATATAACGGCCACACTTATCTACCATGATATAAATAAAATTATTCCCTACCAAGTTGTGACATAATTTTTTCGTAAGGTACTTTCGTCAGGTATATTATGTTTGCAATATTTTTGCAGAAATAATTTCAAATTAACATTGTTTTGTCTTGCTAATGGTATGTTAGACGAAATTAATGCGTTACACAGATCCGTATTATATTCTTCTTGTTCTGTGTTTCGTGAAGTTGATGCCACGAATTGATATATAGATTGCTACAAACATGCGGATCGCTTTAGTTTTTCGCATATTCCAGTATGTGATGGAGTTTTAGTGTGTTGATCAATCAGGTATTCTCTCTCACAAGACACCTACAACAACAATTGTCATTTTATACTAAAAGAATTTAAAAACAATTGTAAAGCTTTTAGTAAAATTGAAATGCCTAAATATATTTTATTTATTAGTGTCAAAAGATATGTCGTTACCGTATCTGATCCAAAATCGTAGAAAATGAGCCAAAATATTCTTAAGGACAGTTTTACATTATCTATAAAAGGATCAGTTTGTTGGTAATTTATTGGTGATATGTTGTTAAGTTGAAAAAAATGTTTCATACAAAATTTTACCGAACGAATTTGGTTATCCAGCAACAACTTTTCTAAATATTCCAATGTTACATCGATCGGGACGCTAGGAAACGTTGAACTTATATACACTGCCACCCATAATTGTTTACCCGCCTGCATAACTGGGGATTATTCGAAGAAACTATTACTAAACTGTAAATACAATTCCTCTGTAATGTTTTATGTTATGTAATGAGTCGACTGGCCTTAAGATATCGAAAATTACCGCAGAACCGTGGCTTATGGTAAAAGGTATCGAAGAAGTGTAGTCAATAAACACCAAGACGGACAGCCAAAAATAACACTAGTTGAAGATCGCGGAAATGTATCACGAGCAAACGAAATAGACAAAAGAACAGCCAGAACAGACGGAAATTGCTGCCAAAGTGAATATTTCGTGCCTAAAACAATTCAGCGTCACTATGATAAAAATTTGTTGCACCAAGCTGGCTTTTGTATGGAAGAATTGCTATGCTGACACCATTATTACACAAAACTAAACGGACGAGAGAGGACAAAGACCGGACGTTGGAAGATTGGAAGAAGGTGCTTTGAACAAACGAATCTAAATATCTCACTTTTGATTCAAACAGAAGAACATTTGTTCGTAGATCGAAAGGAGACCGAACACTTGAATTGTGTATTACACCAACAATAAAACATGGAGGAGGATCAATTATTTTTTGGGATTGTTTCAGCGGTACCCTTTTGGACGATTTAGTCAAAGTAGGGAGAGGAATATCTTCTCATTTTGAACGTGTTCTGATACGATAATGATCCACAAGTCACTGCAGAGATATTATGTGAGTATTGGGAACAACCGGAGCACAGAGAAAAAATTGTTGTTAGGAGGTAGCCGCTCTAATGTCTAGATCTCAATCCCATCCAGTTTTTGTGGGAGGAACTCGATCGACAGTTTCGAAAATCTGCTCCAAATTCGACAACAGTACTTTGGGCTACAGGATACATGAAGGAAAACAGAGCTGCTAACACCAGCAAAGCTGCTAGAGAGCATGCTAAGATTGTGTGCGGCAGTAATAAAAGTGAAAGGTGGTTACATTGACCAATCGCAAGTTTAAGTTAATTTGTGATTATCTTTGTCTCCAAATTGATAAGCACATTGTTTTTATTACTATTGCAGTTTTTTGTATAAGAACAGAATAAAGCTTTGTTTTATAATTAGTTTTGACTTGTTTTTGCAATACTTTAAGAGTGGGTAATCACTTACGCCCGGTAGTGTCCATCAAGAATCGTTGTTAGTAAATTCTATTTTCGCAATGAGCGCGTAAATCAGGTGTTTGTGCTGGTGAGTGGTTAAACTTGTCAGTCAACCATCCGGAAAACTGAATTAGCAAGACAAAACGTATGCAACGTTGCTTCCGTTACATTTTGTAATTGACTTAATATTTATGATGAGTGTTTACAACATTCCATTTAATAACTTTCAAAAAGAATAGTTTCGTATGTTTTGGGACAAATACAAACGCGACTGGGAATTTGAAAGAGAATTATTGTGAAATTATTTATCACCTGTGCGTGAAAGGATAGAAAATATAATTCGGTTTGAAGTACACGATAAAGAATTGCGGTTGATCATAGATGAAACAACGGATTCAAGAATATATTTTAGTTCAAATATTCAAACCAAGTAGATCGTCGCTAGTGTACTGCTGAAACTATGAGCACCGTTATATTGGCGGCCTTAAAAACGTTCGAAATTGCGACAATCCAATTGTTGAAGCGTATGATTGATGGATTAGCTATGCTTTGAGCAGTCTGCTGTTTTTCCTAATTTGTTACATCTAACGAGTATACTGCTTGCATCTCGTAGCTGAAACTATTCATCACCGTTATCCAGTAAATGAACTAGGAACCCAGATTAAAGCAGTATTTGTCAAATCTCCCAAACGAATTCGGCAATTTCATGAACAGTGTCCAAATATTCCAGATTTCCCACAGCCACTTTTGATTCGATGGAGGAGCGTTCTATTATTTTTATTTCCTGCCACTATTACACTACTAATGTTACAGCAATCAACTTGAAATTGATTTACAAACTGTTTTCAATAAGCACCAAGTAATAACGAACGCTTGCAAATAGCAGATAATGTACAAAAGTGTTAAAAACCTCAAGCGACGAGAAAAGTGTATATGCTAAAAGTAAAGCTTAACAATGTACCATGCCTAAATATAGAGTTGGCTGGATTAAGACAGATTTATACTAACAGTGCTCCTATAGATAATTTACTTGTTTCAAAGACCAGTTAGGCAGACATAATGTCATTACATGTCGATCAGTCGTTTTCGTAATATAAAAATATTTATTCTCCACAGAAGATCAAGGAATCGACAGTGGACACGTACGCTCTGATTCAAATATTTAGTCGAACACGTTCAGAATTTTAATATTTACTAGGCAAGTGTTCCTCAAAATGTATTATGTTAATGATAAATTCTTACTTAAACAAGGTTACTTATTTCCCAGTCGGACGCGTATAATTAGGGACCGTGATTTGATTACTGATTGTGTAGAGCTTATTGAAGGTGATATGATGCAAAACAAGTTTTTGTAGTTTCCTCTTACTTTTTCATTTATATTTGGGTTTTCAAATGTATTTTATGTTCATATTTATTTCCAATTTGGATTTTATCAACTTTTATATTCGTTAATTAAATTATATTAATTTGCTAATTATCTGGTAAAATGTACCTTGTTTATTTAAAATTTCCACGGGAATTGGACGACAGTGTGAGTATTACCACTAAGAGAAGTTGAGAAACAAAATGTGAGTTCTACAGATGAAGAAGAGGGTACTGAAAATAAGGAGGAGAAAGTTGCAACATGCATGTAAAGTCAGAAATTCGGAAGCAGAAAAAGTTTACTGAAAGAAAAATATTCAATAATTTCATGGCAAAAAGAAAACTTTCAACTAAATTCTCTGATTCTTTTGCTATGTTGTGACGTAATTTTAATTTTATTTTGTAATAAGAGATTTTTTAATCGTTGTTGGTATTTAGTATGAAAAAAATAATTTGCGCTCTCCTAGAAATGAGAAGTTACCCAAAGGGTGAACTATCATGAAGATGTTTTTAATGTAAGTTCACAGATGACTATTGATCAAAAATATATATCTAAACTGCGTTCTTTTCATTGTAGAAACACACATTTACATAACAAATTTATTTATTTCTTAAAAAGTATATTAAATCTCCAGGTAAAGAAACAAACTTGTTCTATTTCTATGCCTTGGTTCACATAAAACAATCGTTCTCCGTTCAATACAAAGCCTACACTGGGTGCTACTGCAACTATAGTTAGTAAAGCAAACATTATGTTTCACTTTGTACTGGCAGTACGTATTTCCGGGATTGTAGGCCGTGTAATAATGACTAATGGTGATCATTAGTCAGATGACCAGCGAACCGTCAACACCATCCTGAAGATGCCAGTCGCTGTGTTTGGTGAAACGTCGACATATACCAATTCAAGACCACGGCCAATACAATCTCAGACTCCGACCGTG
Organism: Trypoxylus dichotomus; assembly: GCA_023509865.1. NCBI lineage: Eukaryota > Metazoa > Arthropoda > Insecta > Coleoptera > Scarabaeidae > Trypoxylus > Trypoxylus dichotomus. The sequence goes on along the minus strand of CM042074.1, from coordinate 35,041,019 downwards.
GAAGCCTCGTGTTATTTATTATGCCTTATCTTTATGTGAGGGATGTGAGTTAATTAGCGTTAATTAACTTTAATCAGTGTAAGACATCTACAAATAGACGTAAAATATAATAAATAAATAAATAAAATATTTGCACCTTGCATATTATCTGGTCTCTAGTCATATTTAATGACCATAAGTTTACAAGAAAAGACAGAGAGAACATCAGAATAATAAATAAGCCTAAAGAAATAACTGAAGGCGTTGTCCAGATGTAGAAAAAGCTATTGCCTAACGCTTCTATACGACAGCGAAAGATTATTCCAAAAGTTTAGGCAAATATGTTAGGAACCTCCCGTAAACTATTGGGTGTGATGCTCAGCATATCAATAAGATTCCTTTTATGGTTATAATCATTAGTGCTAGACCTACTTTTATTGTGTAATTTCCTTCGGATACCCATATTTAACCATTTCACTTCTATAAGCTTAAGTACAATTCGCTAACCTCTCCCTCATACCAAATATAAGTCTACAACATGAATTTTCAAAAACTATCGCATATCACTTGTCTTTAAGCAAGTATTACAAATTATGCCATAAAAATCGAAATGTGACAGAACCAAATTACCAGGTAATATCTTTTTAATGGAAATATTTAAGGGAATTTTGGAGGAATATATCTCTGAAGTTGCGAAAACTTTTTTTTGGTACAAACGTTAGTATGATCTTTAAATTATAGGATTCTCTACATAAATATGGCGGTGGTTTAAATTTTAAGATATTTCATTACCTCTGTAGATAAAAGGTGTATTACATTAGAATTGTTACTCTGTATTAGAGAACCGCATCAGGTCGGATGTGTATTCGAATCGATTAGCGGGTATCGCCTGGTTACGAATATGGTTCGGATGCAGCGTATGTATCATTAGGCGTGATATAATTGAGGGGAAATCACCAGTATTCGATAACATAAATACCTAAAAGTTCTTAAAACTGTTGGATGATGGCAGCGTAAAATTGATGACGTCCATGTTCAGCAGAATATACACATCCGGAAAGATTTCCCATAATTGGCTTAGATCAGAATTTGTCACCTTGCCGAAGAAACCAGGAGCTAAGAAAAGTAAAGAATATAGAACAATAAGTTTGATGCGTCAGCTTCTAAACTTTTCCTGAAAGTCATACATAGCAGATGACGATTGCAAGGACTGTGTGGATGTACAATTCACAGGTATAGCAGTAAACTCCACTCACACAAATTAATTAATTATGCGGAACGCAGCGTTTCGAGAGCACGTGGGCTCCCATTGTCAACCGTGTTACCGACTGAAAGTAAAAACTGTATCACACATGCAAATTATTTTCTACCCAGGCTCTAAAATTTCTAAACCATATGACTATTTACAATCTACTAGGTGGTCTCATGCCTTTTACGGGAAAGGATAGATGGACCGAAAGCGAACCGTATCTTTAACAGGGCCTATGGTAATAAATCCATCAAACTCGAGTGTGCAATTGGGTGGTTCTCTGTTCAATAAGTTTCCGTTCTTTTTCATATATACCGTTTCGTACGCGTCTAATTCTCTATACGAGTTCACGTTTTTAAGTAGTGTCAGATTTTTTAAATCAATCAATCTTATGTCCGGATTTTACCATATGCTCTGCTACGCTTGATAGTTCAGGTTTGTCGAAACGATAGTGTCTAATATGTTCTTTGAACCTCGTTTCGATACTCGTTTTTGTTTGTCCAATATAAACTTTCTCACAATCATTGCATGCGATTTGGTATATTCCAGACCTTTTTATCATCTCCGGTTTATCTTTGGGATTCCCTAAAAGATTCTTTAAGTTGTTTTTTGACACAAAAGACACGTTCATATTTAGTTGTCGGAAAATTTTACTTAACCCTTTTACTGTTGGGTGAAAAGGAAGAGTTATAAATTTCTTATTACCGGTGTTTGTTGATGTCAAAGTCGTGGAATTTCTGATGTGTTGTTTGTATTGGACGTTCCTTAAAATACGGTCGACATCCATAGAAGGGAAACCATTGTACCTAAGATGTAGCGAGGTACAATGGCAGAGCATATGGTAAAATCCGGACATAAGATTCATTTAAAAAATCTGACACTACTTAAAAACGTGAACTCGTATAGAGAATTAGACGCGTACGAAACGGTATATATGAAAAAAAACGGAAACTTATTGAACAGAGAACCACCCCCAATTGCACACTCGAATTTGATGGATTTATTACCATAGGTCCTGTTAAAGATGCGGTTCGCTTTCGGTCCATCCATCCTTTCCCGTAAAAGGCATGAGACCACCTAGTAGATTGTAAATAGTCATATGGTTTAGAAATTTTAGAGCCTGCGTAGAAAATAATTTGCATGTGTGATACAGTTTTTACTTTCAGTCGGTAACACGGTTGACAATGGGAGCCCACGTGCTCTCGAAATGCTGCGTTCCGCATAATTAATTAATTTGTGTGAGTGGAGTTTACTGCTATACCTGTGAATCATACATAGCAGAATTTACAGAATTTGTGAAGAACAAATAATATCTATACAATTTGGATTCAGAAATGCAATGCGTAGGAGAGAGGCCATATACACCATACAGGTATTGTTTCAGCGATGCAGTGACATGCACTGTGGGGTGTATGCATGTTTTGTTGACTATGAAGAGGTATTTGATAGAGTAAAACACAAAGAAATGATAGAAATTTTGAAAGACAGGATCAGGATAATAGTTGATCTATAGTGGAATCAATCTGCTTTTGTCAGAGTAGGGAATGTCAACAGACGAGACATATATGCCACGACGTGTAAGGCGGACAGAGATGGACTGTCTTCTGTTTAAGGTATACACAGTGTACATATTCAGGGAAGCTTTAGAACACACATAATCTGGAATTCTTCTGAATGGAGAAAGATTGATTAATGTTCGCTATGCAGACGATACGGTACGCTAACGGCTTGAAAGGATTACAGCTTATGGATAGAGTAACATATCACAACCAACTGTATGGCCTGGACATAAACACCAAAAAGACCAAATTAATGGTAATTTTTAGAATACATATGGAAAAGATAACTTCAAGATGAAATTTTATCGTGATAATTTAATTATAAGGAGGAATCAACGAAAGCGAAGAAAAAATATTGAAATTGAAAAAAACTTTTAGAATCTTTCGAAAATATCAATAGTCACCTTATTTATGTTCTAAATATAAATCTTCCATTTTTACACATTTGTTGTAATTCCATTTCTTTCCCTGTTTCTGTTGAGATTTTCAAATCACACTAGACGCTTATAGAAGAATACAAACCAATTTGATTATATTATCCGTATTGTTCTGGATACCAAATGCAAATATAATTTAGTGTTTCGATTAAAATGAATTCTATCTTCACTCGTTTCATTCCACATACGAATGTACGCAATCTATTTAGTCTATTATTTTTTTATATGCGCCAACCTTAATCTCCCTTTTTTTAAATACACAGGCAGAATTTTAGACTTATTTTCCTTAAAGGTTTCCGTGTGTAACAAATTGATGTCAGTCCTTTTTTAATACAATAATTTTAATTACCTACCTTAATCACGTGTACACAAAATTCTGTTTACCTAATTTTGCAATCGGTAGTATATGCAGGTTGGATAATTATCTGACAAATAATTTTTTGCGAGGTTGCAATGATGAAATAAAGTTATGCCCATTAACGGATCTCTGTGTAACAGCAATAACGCATTACGTAACGAATTTCTTCAACTTAATTGGGTGTTTTATGCGATTATACGATCAAGATATTGTGATATGTCAGTATAAATACGGAATTAATGGATCGAGTAAGGTAGTCACGAGAGTATTGTAGTTGCAGACAACGATCTGTTAAAAGAATGTGCAGTCGTTACAAGTCACCGCTTGCAGGACGCATTGGATATTGGACAGAAAGAATCTGTAGCCTCCTTTCTACCTGCATATATCACAGAATGTAACGAATTCGACACATTTAAAAAGGATAAAAACCTACATTTATTCTGAAGTGAATTATCGCTATTAACTTTATAGCCTCTGGTAATTGAATTGGAATTAGTTGCGCTCTCAAAGATATTTAGTAGCGTAGTTTCATATTTGAGAATATCTTTATTCTTCGACTGTAGATGTATTGGTTATTTAAGGAAGAATATATTCCTAAGAAATGCAATTATATTTCATATTGTAAAAAGTTTTCACTTTACTGTCATATTGGCCGTTATAGCATATCTTTTACGCAGAGTAGTAGGAGCCATGTACCCAATACTCAACTTTAAACTGAATTTCTACCTCCTTGCATTATAAAATATGTTAGGTCGTTTTAATAATGTTATCTTGCAATTTTGTGATAGTTTCAATTTCTGGGTGAAGCTATAAGCAGAGCTACCTAATTTCGTCCGGATCACAGTGCAGGTTCACTTAAGCAATGAATCATTCTTATTCCAGTGTTGCGACCGAAGTAAAATAAAGTCTTAAAAACCACCACTTATCAATTAAATAAGTTTGTAGAAGAATTTGCAGACTTGAACTACGACAGTGGGAAAATAATTTGTTCGGTTTGTGATTGACCGTTATTGCCTTACCATAAACAAGATTGTAAAAAGCTGTGCACTGTGTAATATAGTGCACAGCACTAATTAAAAAAAAGGTAGTATAAGAAATCAAAATTTCTGTATGGCTTAAGTTGCATGTGATAGCATGTAATTTACCATTTTTTTTTACTGAAACAGCAACCATTTCAGCATTTCTGGAATAAATGTAATCGCACCATGAAGATACTGTATCGAAAATCATTGCATTTGTATATACCATGGTGCGGTAACACATCCAAGACAGTGTGAAATTGAACTACACAATAAAAAATGTGAATGAAACAACGGATCTTTAAGTTGTGTTACTAATGTAATAGTGCATATAGTTCGTCAAATGGATCCCTAGATGTACGTCATTGTTTGAAGGCATAAGCAAAGATCGTTAGTTAATCTAACTATCCTTATTTAATATTGATATGGAATATCCGCGCGCGGTGTGTCTAATGACGTGCGTCTAAAGATCCATTGGAGGAATAGTACATCGGAACCTCTGCAACCATCACATTCACTATTACTAACCAGCAAACGATTACAGGCATGCACTGATGGGGCAATTACAGCAATTTGTGATTAATAGTACCGTTACCATACGATGTTGACTATCGTCTTAAACATGTATTTGGCAGTAGTGATGATTTATACAATCGTAAATAGATTAGTATTATCTGCAAAAGTTGATACAGCATTTCTAAAATATCTGAAACGTATTCGACAATTTCATAAACAATGATCCGGCAACCCTGTATGACCGGTTCTTATTCGTTGGGGAACCTGGTTAAAAACTTTTCTCTATTATTTCAGGCATTTTCATAGAATAAAGTTTGTAGTTTTAAACCTTGATACATAAGAAAGTCAAGCAATTCTAATATTGAGGCAGATTTTTACACTGGACAAAACAATTATCGGGCACTAGTGTAGCTAATAGAAAAGCTGCAAAATCCATCGATGTTGTTAGTGGAGGCACTGCGGATACTGGACACCACACACAAAGATACATGATTTATGTGACGCAAAAAATTCTAGTGTTGTAACAAAGTTTAACAGTGTTTTAAAAGCAGATTTAGATTTTGCCAGACTGAAACGTATACGTAATGTTCTGCTTCGACAGAACACCTTAATTAACGTATAAGGTACAAAATTTAGTCGATATCGAAAAACTAAAGATGCCAGTAACGGATTATTATTTAAAACAGGTATGCATTTCCCCCTAAGAATTGCAACAAATCGGATTGTAGCGTTATTTAGGAAAATTTATCATCACCATCGAGAGGACGCTATCCACGTATTCGTAAAATTACCAAGATACACGATCAGCTAATTATAAGAGCTGTACTCGAAAATCGATAATAGGATTGTTATAGACAATAGAGCTGTGTAATACATGAGGGCGACCTGAAATGTTTCCGGAATCGACAAGAGATGGCGCACAAAGGTTGCTGGGAAGACTGTCGCGGAAATTCAAAATATTTTGCTAGAAATTCATGGTAGATGTACTCTATCATTTTCGACCATCAGCTTTTGGGTGAGGGAGTTCACACGTGGCCGCATAAGCACAAGGGACGAATCACCTAATGGACGGCCAAAAACTACTGCCAACGATCAAATGGTCGACAAGATTTATGATGTGTTAGCTTATCGCCGATTGAAGCTGAAACAGATAGCAGAGACAACAGGCATCTCTTCAGAACGCGTTGGCCATATCCTACACAAAATTTTGGGTTTTAAAAGGCTTTCGGCGCGATAAGTACCGCCTCTGCTCACACCGGAGTAAAAACAAAATCGGGTGACCGTTTCGGAGGATTGTCTGGCCAAGATCCAATGCAATCCTAGGGATTTCTTCATGCGTTTTGTACCCATGGATGGGATCTGGATCCATCACTACATACCGGAGGCCAAGGAACAATCGACCAGTGGACTTTTCCGGGCGAATCAGCTCTGAAGAAAGCAAAGACCTTTCCATCGGCCGGAAAGGTCATGGCGACAATTTTTTGGGATTACCAATGTGTGATTCTCATCGACTATATGCAGCAGGGAAAGACGATCATTACAACGATTTATTGACCCGATTCGATGCAATATTGAAGGAGAAATAGCCTCATTTGCAACGGAAAAAAGTGCTTGTCCACCACGGCAATGCACCGGCTCATTCATCCCGCATTGTCGTGTCCAAATGGAATGAGTTGCTTTGCGAGTTAGTCTGTCATCCTCCATATTCAACGGACCTAGACCCCAGCGATTTTTTCCTATTCCCAAACCTGAAAAAATCACTCGAAGGAAAAAGATTTAGCTCAAATGAGGAGGTCATCGCCGCTAGAGATGTCTATTTTGCAGACCTCGAAACATCCTACTTTTCCGACGGCTTAAAGAGACTGGAGCACCGTTTGAAAAAGTGTACTGATCTCCAAATAGACTACATCGAAAAATAAAAATAAAGAACCACACCAATACCACGTTTTTCTTGTCGATCTGGGAAACATTTCAGCTCGCTCTCATACATATTTGGATGCACATTACCATTTTTATAGGTTACGGAAATTAAATGTTGCAGATCATCCAAGAAATCTAGATTGATAGTAAATATGAAGAAAGCACCTTTGCAGCGGAAAAGTGTGATTAATCAATAACTTGAATACATCAAAAAAGAAATCGATTTTTGCTAGTTCTTACGAAGCTACACACAAGAGATTTAAACAAAGAATGTCGTGATTTGGTCCTCTGTGTTTGATGTAGTGAACAGCGAACGAAGTGCAATGTAAAAATCATTGAAACGTTACCAAACAAAGAGGGACCATATACAAGATGCCCCAAAAGTCCTCTTCAAAATAAAAGGATTGTAATAAAATAATAGCCAGGTTTAATGAAGAAATGTTTCTTTTTTTTTATTAGAACACAGGGTTTGGGAATTTATGTCTTAAAAATTATGTCTTCTAAATGTGCTCTGCTATTTTGCTGGCATTCTAAACGTGAGGCAAAATGTTTGAAAACTGTACAGTACCTATTATCCGTGATAGCCGTCATTTCTCTTCGGATACTCTCTTTTAAATCATTCGAAGAAAGAGAAGTGTACACCTTACAGCTCTGCCTGTTTACATGGTCATTAAGGTGAAAATACCCCTCATCTGAGAACAAAATTTCTTGGAGGAGCGAAACAGCAGACTCTTTAGAGAAGTTGAGCTTGTTAGCAGCATCAGTTGACTTAGTTTTTGCACTAACAACAGCTTGTAGGAGTGACGATGCAAGTCTTTACGCAATATGCGATGTATGGGCCTTTTAAGAACATTTAAGGCACTTGCCCTTTTGCGAACGGAAATACCATGAGATTCCCTACCCCATTGGTAGTTGGTCGCCCCGTCTGAAGTTTATCTATTGTTCAACCGGTTTCCTCGAACTTCTGTACCCGTTTTTTGATGAGCTGCGTCCCAGTCAAGCATTGTGTTCGTGCAGTAAACAAAACAAATTGAAAAAAATTTACATGTAAGATGAGCCACAATACTATGCAGTGAAATCCACCTGAAATTTGTTCAACACGCATAACATTTCTCTTTTGCTTTGGATTGGAAATTCATAAAATTTAAATCTGTTCGAAAATAAGAACCCTGAAGAACCTTACATTGACATTTCTGAATTCGACAAACGGAATTTTAAGATAAAATATCGACAAAAATTGGCAACAATATGAAGCCGCAAATGAATGAGAAATTGTGTTTACAATATACAATTATATTAAAGTCGTCATTGAAGCGAAAGGAAGTTTAACAAGATATTAAATGCAAATTGTTTTCTAATGCGTAATAAACATTTTACACTTGAAATATGTGTATATTTTTGTTTTCTAGTAAATCTGAAGTAAATTAGAAATTCACAAACCGTCTCTAATTCAATTGTCAGGTGCTATACGCTTAGTATAAAGAAGGAAGAACGTAATAAAGAAAATATGGTTGCCGACTTTCTGTGGTTATTATTAGCACTAATAAGAGCACGACGTAAGATAGTGCGAGATTTAATAAAAGGTAACTACGCAAAGTAAGATTGCACACTATGCGGGCATTATATTTTTCCATTATAATTTTATTCAAGGTGTGTTGACCAAGATCTCCATTTTAAAATGACTTAAGCATTGTTATTCCATATCTATTAATATAGAACGCTACAATTTGGAGTAAAGAAAGAGTTTTAATACAATTGTTTTCAAAATCTCCATTAGCCTATTTTTATGAAAGGCACATTTGGCAACGTTAAGTACTTATTTTAAAATTACTGTATTGCTGTATAATTTTAGTATTTACGCACTTAATTCGACTGTCTTTACGCAACTTTTGCATTTCTTGCTGCTAATTGTGTAGTTTTGAGAGGTTATCTTATTTTGTTCAATCGAATTGGTTTTCAAAGTGTTTTTCCATTAAAAACGACTGATATGTAAACTAAGGTTTCTTTCAGATGGCAGCCCTGTAAAGTTTGTTTCTTTTGATATTTGTGCCTCTGTATGCTTTCTATTTCATCTCGGAATAATATTATATCGGAATCTTTCAACAAAGTCTACAAATCACTTGGATGTTTTATCCAAATTCATGTTTGTTGGTGGCATATTTATGTATATTAATTTCAGTTGTCGATCACTATAGCCATCGAAAAACAATTGAATGACCCGTGCAAAATTCAAATCAAGCTATTCATTTTGTAACGTTCCCGTGCCTGTAAAACAAATGACTGCGAAGAACGAAAGTAGGCATTTCCAAGATCAGCTTGTGCCAATTTTGCAAAAAGATTTTGGCCTATGTTTTTACAAGATTATTTTAACACAACCAAAATTAAATTATTTGTTGCATCGTAGATTTACTAATTAGGCTCTTGAGAAACTTGAAAATGATCCCGAATTTCGTAATGAGATTATATTCAGCGATGATGCTCACTTCTCGGTTAATCTTGTTAAGGATAAGTAAAACTTTCGTATTTGCTCTGAAAATCAGCCGGAAGTAATGCATAGAGAAGCATTGGATCTACATAAACTGAGTGTCTAGCATGCATTCCATCCCGGCGGAGCCGTTAGATCTTACCTTTTTTTCAACACCATTACCATGAATGGATCTCGTTATCGCTAATGTTGTTCCTTGCCTCGAATTGAACGCTCTCGACTTGGACATGGAATTTCAATAACACGATGCCACTTGTCACGCTGACAATCAAACAACTCGCTTACTACAAGAGATGTTTGGTATACCGATTATTTCCAGAAATAGATCGGTTAATTATCCTTTTTGCTCGTACGATTTAACACCCTTAGATTTCTTTCCATGAGGTTTTGTTAAGTCGTTAGTTTACGCTAACAAATCAGCAACATCACACGACTTGCAAACCAATATTGCTGACATTCGGTTCAATTGAGCGTCTTAAAAAATTGGGTTCAACGAATTTATTCCTGTCAGCGCATTTGAATTATATGTTCCATTAGTAGTTTTAAGTTATTAACTGGACTTTACACGGAACTGAAAATAGTGTTCAATTTCTTACAACATCCGTGTTTTATTTTACAAACAAAATACATCGTTCTTAGAGAAAACTTTTTTACTCGTACCGAATATTCGGTTATGCATAAGATATCCCCAATTGAAGAAGGAATGTTTATATATGACATCTCCTTTAAGAACATTGTGGACGACCGTGATCTATTTTCTGTAATATAAGCAACTGTAAGCACCGACATGTAGATTGCAATAATTATTATAATCCATACTTCTCGATAGCAATTTTTTTGAGTTCGTTTTATCTGGAAACCATAAAATAATATTTACAGCTGTAATCCTGGAAAAGCCTAGCATTTTATTGCAAGCGTATTTAAGATATTAAAATGTGATAATTAATATCTCTTAATACTATATTAGCAGTAATAGTTATCAGTACTAACACTTGGTAACAATAAAGTGTCATATGAAAATAAAGTAACCAAATACATTATGTTGACTAGAATTATTGACCGATCCCAATTGTATACAGAGTGTTTAAGAAGTAGATACACACTTATGAATATGGGTTTAGAAAAACATGGTTTTCAAGATACAAATTGTTTAAGGTAAAGCAGTACGTAAAATGAGAATGTTACAAGTCATTTTTTGATTTCTCGATGAATAAATATAGAAGGTAAGAATGAAACTACATTATATGTCAGAAAAGTAAATTGTACCTCGTTTATCTTGAAACCGATGTTTCGCAGAAACTAAGTGGGAGAAGTCGATCTAAGTAAGTATACCGAATCTTGTTCTCTAAAATGGTTAAAAGCACAAGGAATTATTCTAACAACTAATCTACTCTAAGCATCAATTTCAAAATCTAAGAATATTTTGTATATATGTTCCTATACATAAAAGTAACAGCAAAATAATGAAATAATTATGTCAAAAACATTCCTCTGTTTACGATTAACTACAGCCTGTATTCCGAATACATTTGCCGCATGTTCGTTTTATTCTTGTAGCGCAGACAGATAAAAATTTTATGCGTACAAACCGTTATTTTAAGTTTGATTTGTTATTAGTTGATTTATGATTCTTATTAATGAAATCGTTTTTATTGCAATAACCATATACATATAACTCTAATAAACACATACAGATGCAGTTTTAATACGAAAGACTAATTTTGTGAGTCAAATACGAGGGAAAGTCAGGAAGTAGGTCACAAAATGCTATTATAAAAATAATTAGAGAAATGGTTGGCCAAAAACAAGTTTTAATTTTTAATAAATTCTTCATCTACATTAATACACTTATCCAATTGCTTATCAATGCCCCAATGCTGCATAAAAGTGTTTGGCCTGCCGCCTGAACCACGTGCGCACCTCTTGTTGAACCTCAATATCACCCTCGAAATGTTTGCCGCCAAGATGTCTTTTGAGTGGACCAAAGAGACGATTTCCTTGTGAATATCTTTTGCAGGAAGTGCATGCACTTACATTTAACCATTATCAGTCTTGTTGTTAACGATTATCATTATTAATCACTGCTAATATTAATGATTTAAAATAAATCTATTTCATGTTGAAAATAAAAAAAATGATCATCAGACACAATGTACGGTGATAGGAGCTGCCAAAAACTAGCGTCTTTGCTTTATCATTCCGTGATCATGTCGAGTTTTGCGCCTGAAAAAGAACATTGCATACTTTTCTTATTTAATTAAAAGAAGAGGACTATTGAAAGTCATCGTCGCTGGTAGAAGCATATAGTGAACACGCTACCCTCTGCCTTCCATACCATTGACAACTAGTTAAAAGCCCCGGTGATTATATTAAAAGATCATGGAGCTTAAACAGTTTGGATATTTTTAGTGTTCATAGAAAATAAATAATTACCATTATTGAGATTCTAGCCCCCGTACTTACTAAAATAATTAATCCGATTTAGCATTTTCCTTTTGTTGTTTGGAATAGATCGTAGGTTACATAATGTTTGGTTCCGAATTACACGTAGTCGTTCTTAAAGATGTCATGGTACTATGTACGTCAACCACTGTTTTCGTTGAACTGATCCATGAAGTGTAAACGCTGGCAAGGCCATTCAATCCAACTACAAGAACAACTTCTGGTCACAAGATTAATCCGTTATTACCCGACAATTAGCTTCAACGTGGAATATCCATAGAATAGGACCGTTTATTTGATTTTTGCAGGAAAACTTTATGTTTTTTTCCAAAGTTCAGAGAAGAAATCTTAACATAGAAATTTCTCAAAAATATGGCAGTTTTCTGTAACGTATTCTTTGAAGCAATGTATGCATGTTTATCAGGGATGAGTCATTTAATGTTCAGGTTGAGTCTTCCGTTAACGTTTTGCTGGGCCGAATAAACCACTAGGTCATTGGGCTAATAAATAATTTATAATTTTATCTCCTTGGCGCAATAAGCAGAATTTGTAGTTCCCCCATCCTATATTGCTATATGGTAAGTAAAATGCTACTACTGTAATAATTTGCTGGTATAAACTATGTTATCCTATCACTTAGAATAAATTTATATATTTCCTCAACAATGCAAGCATACTTAGCTGTTCTACTAGTATTGCCAATATGGGCATACATTACTTTCAACAATCGCAGAAAAATATATCATTAAGGTTTCCCTTACATCTTACATTTGCTGAGTTTTAATAACTTTATGATGGTTTAATATTTCAAAGATCCAATAGCTTCTTCGGTAATGGTATTTTTAATCTCTATAATAAGAAGGAATAAACCGCATTTTAATATAGTTTAATCTGCTATGATATTGCTGTTACCGTGATAAGCTTGTGCCATTCACGGTAATCAAATTATAGTTATATTAGCTTCGTACATATTAATTTATATTACATCCAAGTTGTAATTATCGTTGCCGCCTCGGACGACATAAATTAATACAAACGAACCTCATATAGCAATATTTCGCGACACGGACATTAATTCGAACTTTACCCATTGGCATTGTGCCCAAACTTCGCACCGAAAATGTCCAGCGAATAGAATTCTTGTAGTTAGCCGCCGATAATATTGTGAACAGTCAAGAGCCTTATTGCTAATACTAAAATTAGAAGATGCATCTTCATTCGATCAATACTACAATAAAATCTCCTTTTCCTAACATTTATTACGGATATAGCGCTAATTTAATTCCATAAAAAATTGTTATAGTTTAAAAGTTTCGTTTCTATTGAAGCTATTCTTTGTTATTTGTTTATAGATTTTGTTGACGTTTAAATTTGACCGACATCATTGAGTAATTATTAGTAGAGCTCACAATCTGCGAGATATACCATAACCATATTATAAGTACCACAATAATTAATTAATAATTCTCAACAACCAATATATTTTGTCATAATTATTACGAGGCAAATATTAATAATCTGAATGAGCTTGACTATATATCTAATATTTTCTTTACGCAAAATTCTGTTCGTCGCAGTTTAAAAATGGTCTTTTAGAAAGAGGATCACCGTTCAGTGTCCAATGATCTAATAATTAGATACTACTAGCTATTAGTATGTAATTCATACTAATAGTTATAAATCCGCTTCACAAGTTCTTTTAAGATTGAACTGTATAATTAAAGATTATATTTTGTAAAAATTTATAGAACAGTAAGAAAGTGCTTATGATAACGTCACCCGGCGTTGTTTGGTATCAATTCAAATTTTCCACTGTATTTCGTATTACACTATGAATAGCTTCACCGATACAGTTTAACAACTTTTTGCTAACTGGTATAAATGTAAGTAAGCATTGTAGAGGTTCTAGTATATGTACTACAAAATCGATAATAGAGTCTTGTTACAATTTATACTGTCATCATCAGATCTTACCACAACTTGTTTTATTTTGTAAAGTATATTTAATACCGATAAATTCCAATTAGAGCTTCTCATTTGGAAGTAGTATTTCTTGCGAGTCATTACGATATATATGCAGATATTGTTAGATCAAGATATTAAAAGCAATAGTTTCCGTGGTGTAAATGGTAATATACTTGTCTAGAGAGCAAGACCTGCGAATTCGAATCCTGCTGGATACCGTAAAATTTTTAATTTAGGAATTACTAAATTTAAACGTTGGTAAAACCAAGGAAATTGGGAGTTTATTATCTTGAGCCAACGGAAGTTGCATTATTAATTTAGCTTTAAGACTCTCAGTTTTTTTTGTGCGGAGATAGTAAATAATTTTAAAATTTTTTAACATTAATTCGCTTGGTAATATGTGTCAGTATTATGTTTTGGTGAAGCCTTACGAAACAATTCCTTCTTTACTGTCTGAAGTGACCATTAACAAACAAATTTATCTTTAAATCTCTAACAACATTTTCTATATCGGTGGTTTCGACTCATTGCGAAGCCGTTTCCTAAGGAAACAAAAACAACAGTGGAGATAGTGATGGCGTGAGCTTTTTGGAACGCAAGAAAGGCGCTGCCAGTGGGCCAAATAACAGAAGACGGAAATAATAAGCGATAAAGGGCGAATATTACGCTGGCGCGTTAAATTTTTTAGAATTTCAGAATGGCCAAAACGAAAGTGCTTTTTGTGCCAGGAACAAAATGAATTATTGCCACAATCTCTCTATTCGCCATATCCATTCATTTCCGTAACTAAAATCATTTGTTGCTGGTATGAGATTCAATAACAATGACAGGCTAACCTCAGAGCTTGAAGGAAGTCACGTTTGCTAACACATGTTGAAACTTAATCAATTATCGATTTAAGGAGAGATCGTATTGTCGAAAAATACAATAAATTTGCCAAACAAGCATTAACACAAATACAATAATTATTGTATTAATTGCAAATCACATAAGTAGAATCAGATTCAATTTTAGCAGGTTCGTTATCACCGTATCCCTACTTGTGTATTAGATAGGATGTCAGTTTTCTCTGTTCTAACTATTCATGTATCACGTCTGTAGTTCCGTTGAATGCCAAATTAATAAATAAAATATTCGAAGATCATAAAAGCGGTTAAATTTGTTTTTATTCATGAATATCGGGGTCAAATACAGCAAATTCAATAATAATTTCAGGCACTTATAATAACCTTAACATGAGGATCTCGGTAAATTTTGATGATTCGTTAAAAAATTTTTTAATAGCTCATTTCTTAATCTTCCTAGAGTGACAGCATTCAATCTAAATGACTAATGCCGTTATAAAATGAATACGTGTGAAGTTACTATTATAATAATAGTTAAAATGCCGTTCTTGCGCTCATAACGTTCTTAGAGAAGAACAGAATGAACTGTTGACATTTCTTGTTAAAATTCTTGATTAGAAAAGCGAACATCTGCATTCAAAGTAGGCTGTATGTAGGATGTATGCTGCTTGTAACATGGAACAAAAAAATAATTAGCATTTTAGCGATCCGTGATTCGATTTTTTTGGTCGGACGATGTTGCAAGTAAAACATGTATAACGACCCACACAAATTCATTTTATTTCGACTTATTATTTTGGCAGCGCAGCGTCGTTTATCAATTTTACCTAGACCTAGACCTGTTAGAATTTTGCCTCGAGAAGAGGCTGCCTTTGTTAAGGTGCTGTAGAAAAGCATTTAGCAAAAATTTGTAGGCTTATAAAGCGTTGTTAATGTCAACTCTACGTTAAGGTTTTGTTAAGTGCCTCACTAGCTAATCGTGAATTATTCTTTGATTAACTTATAACTTATAACTTAGAAATATATAGAGTGTTTCATAAATTCAGAAGATAATTTCAGTATTTTACAGACGATAATATTTGTAAAAGGCGTTTATATATAAAAAAGACATTATTTTCTGCATAAGATCCACATTTTGAAAACTGCAGACATTTTTACGGAACGCACCGCACCCCATGCACACTACTGATCGTTTTTGCTTATTCCTAGTTTGGCATTTAGCGTAGAGTATCATTGTATTGATTCTGATTGAAAAGAGGTAAGTCGTCGTGCAGCGCATTGAGGTTTTGTGTTTTATATGTCTAAGAAGGATTACAAGGACTGAATGGTTGTATAATTCATAGGTATCGCAGTAAACTCCACACCACACAAAATAATAATTTGGTCGGAACGCAGCGTTCCAGGAACACATCGACTCTCATTGTCAACCGAGATACCGACAGTCGGTAACTTGCTAATTTGTATTATGTGGTGTTTACTGCGATATCTGTGAATATCTCTACAGGTTTAGGTTTTGCAGCTTTAGTTATCTATCGTAATTAGGTGGTTTCTTTCATAGTATTCTAATGTTTATTTATTTTCTTTTGTTTTACTAGTTTTTTGTTTTGCTTTTGTATTATATTATATTATTCCAATTTGTAATGTTTAGTATATGTTAATATTGCCGTAATATTTTTTTAATTAATTCCTCTGTACGATAGACTTACCGCCGTGTCATTATTGTAAAATAATAATTCTACTGTGGCTACACATTTTCTGATCGCTTTTATTATCAATTGTGAAACATTAACTTAGCATCTAGGCTGGATGTTATTAGAAAATTAATCCGAATATTTGAAGCTCCAGGGTTCACAATGAAAATATCGGACAAAAGGCGTCCACGATCCGTAAGAACTGCAGAAAACATTACTACAAGAATTGAAAGCTACGAATTATATTATACGTAATTATGTCAACGAAATGAAATGGTTTAATAATTTTAATAACTTTTTATTCAACGATGGGGCCGATTTTCATGTCAATTTCCACGTAAATAAACAAAATGGTAGACGCTGGTTTGAAAAGAATCCACAAAGAAACCATAAACGTCTACTCCATAGCCCCAACGTCGTCCCCCAGTGGGCACTGTATTTATTACTGGAATAATCGGCCCGTACTTTTTTCAGTATTAGACTGAACGAGAAGGTTTAGTTAACATCGAAAGTTATTATACGATGTCAAGAGAATTTCTTGCGCTATCTTTACAACAGTTTGAAGTCTTTATAAATTTGGTTTAAATAGGATGCAGCTACTTCTCGCACATTAATCTCAGGCAGTCGTTGCCGTTCAGGAATTAACTGGCCTTCAGAAACCCTAATTTGTTGCCTCTCGATTATTTTCTAAGGGGCTTCCTTAAGCTCTACGAGAACTAACCGATATGGTCCAATTAAAGAAAATTATCGTGGAAAATGTATGGACGAGTATAATCAGTAATTTGCACTTTCAAGTTGAAGAGTGTTTACAATGCAACGGACATCACTTAGATAATTTTTAAATTTCCATTGACTGCACGTTTACCTTCCATCAATAAATGACTATAAACATTTTAAATACTAAAGAAGCGTTGTTGACATTGTGTGAGTTCATATTAATATGTAGGAAAATGAAAAAACGGAGTAATCTCACAGTATTTCAAGACTTACTTATTCAAATAATAACTACCCGTTGCGTGGAGCTACTCTGCACATCCCCGGACCAACGCGCTCCAGAAAAGGGGTAAAGAATTAAACCATTTGAAGAAATTTTGGGATACTGTGACATTAGTTCCTTTTTCATTTTCCTACATTTTAAAAACTTTGATTATATCAGCACCAAATTGCTGTAGTCTATTTGGACATCTTATGTATCTGTCTTGCAAGTAAGTCAATTCTAAAAAAAATATGGAAATATCAATATTGAACATTTTTCTTTATTATCATTAGAGACCGGATTATATGCAAGTGCAAAAATTTAATATAATTTATTTATTATATTTTACTTCTATTTGTAGATGTCTTACATTGATTAAGGTTAATTAACTGCAAATAATTAGCAATAGTTATTAATATGTTATACTAAATCGTCTTAAAACTCATACCAACAGAATTGACAATGTTTTATTAAACACAACCAATTGTGAACTAATTAGATCCAATATATTGTTGATATAGAACTTGACATGGCTTTGTACAAGCCAGCCATAAAGAAGGTTAATTAACAGAATAAATAATATTGAACGTATTACGTTTTTTGGATAGTCATAGACATCCAAATTTATCCATGTTGATAAAATAAAGTTGTAAGGCGTAATAATTATAGTACAAAACGAGTCTGCGAATAAGCGTATGATTAGCACTTGATTACTCATGTGATTTAGATATTTCTCTGGGTACGTGCATGCGTACACAATAAATCTATTCAATTTAAATCTTTTTATATACTATTTCCAGTATCAATATTTTTTTCATGGCAAATAAGTTTGACACGACTCTTTGTACGTTAAATGTATTAAAAACACATCGTGTTTACTCTTTATAAGTACATTTGTTATTTGTTCTTCCGTTAAAGTAATCACTCTTTTTTCGTATTCCAGATTATCCAGATGAGCAAAGTAAGTATTACTTATATATTATTATTTATAGCTAATATCTTGCAAATACACTTTTTAAATTAAAACTAATTGTAATTTGAAGCTATTCGAGGATATAATTTAAGCACACTTTACCAACCACGAACATACTAACTACAGACATAACTGTAAATCCATTTCAATCTTAAGGTTTAACTCTATGCCCTTTAATAGCTACACACACGGCACATTCATCTTGCCGCAACTTATTAGCAACGTGTAACTATAAGATAAAATGTCTTAAAAGTTGATATGTAACAAGTTTATTGAATTATGCTTTCAATACGCATTAATATCAAGAGATGTGGCTATTAGAGAGTTCATTAAATCCTGACGCTTCGAATAGACATTACATCCTCCGGTTAGTATCACTAATTATAGATCCTAGCGCTACCACTGCTCGTTCCTAATTCTCTGTATTCGCGTACGCTCATAGACAAAGATATGAAACGTATACTAACGTTTCTGGAATTCTGGACAATTAGTAAAATTTTGAACACAACAACGGAAAACAAAAAATAAATCAAAAACCACTATTTATCAATTCATTCTACTTTTACATATAAAAAATAATCACACATAAACATGAGGATTCGAAGTAAGCCTGCAAAAATTGACGGCGATGATATACATATTTCGAAAGCGGTCGGACGAACTCGAAGTCGGGATTCATATGCATATGGTTAGTATGTGTATGAGTGCCGGATTGAATTGAATTTTTGAATCAAACAAAAATTGTAAGTAACTACATTCATTATTTTTAATATTTATAGCAACCGAGCCCTATGCTACTGCGAAAGCACTCGTTTCTGCAGTCTTAATTTGAAAAATAAATACATTTTTATTTAATTTTTTTTCACTTTTTTATTCACTTTTAACATTTAAAGCAATCTGAGCTATATCCAGCATTATATTTATTCATATTTGAATATTTCTCTGCTAAGATTACTCCGATTCTTTTATAAAATTGGTCACATTTCGCATTTCTTGATCGACTGCACTCCTGAAGAAAGAAGCTTTCTCTAAGCAAATTCTTCTACATGGTGTCTCGAACTTTTACCAAATCTCTTACTGCGCCTGTACAAAAACAACCCTAACCCCTTATACATAATTTATTTATGTTATAATTCTATGATCCACCAGATATGTGCCCTTCGCAGTAATTCTAACATTCAAATTGAGATTTGTAAATACAATGTCTTTGGGAACTCAAACCCACGTGAGCTGTTTTATGTATACAACTAATACTACAAATTAACATTAGGCAATATAAAGATTACTATAGACAGCTAGCTTATACAATATAACGAAATCATGTTTATCAATAAAACAATGTTTTATGATTTTAACACTTTTTGCCACACATAAGTATTAAAAGTATACATTTCATTTCTTGTAACTTAATCAATTATTAAATTTATAATAAATATTGAATATGCTTTCCGTTATTTTCCCTGCATACATTCAGTCGTTGCTTCAAATAATCCAGAACGGGTAATAATTCTTTTACACTAATGTTATTTATTACATTCTGAATAACTGCTTGCAGTTATAAATTATTGAGCTCATTTCTGTATATTTTATTTTTGGATTCCCAAAAAATAAGAATTCAAAAGAGTAAAATCTAGCAAGTGCGGAGACCACAAATTTATACTAATTAATCTATTATCAAAGACTTGTTATAGATGTTTCTGAGTTTCTCTAACTCTTTAACATGTTCTCTAACATCAAATTGTTCAATGAACGTATATAAAATTTGTTGATATCGTTCAGCATTGATGGTGTATATGTAAAAAGATGGGTCCTTGACATAGCTATTCAACTTCCAATTTTTACTGGATGTAAATGACACTCGATTAACTTAGGTGGAGTTTTCGTTCTATTATTTTGAGAGTTAACATAACCAGACAAATGGTATCATGGTTCGTCAGTAAAGAATATCATTGATTGCTGAACTACATTTACTTTAGGGAAGTGCATATGAAACTTGTTAGTAGTCGCCTCATGAGAAGTTGACACAGAAAACTTTAAATTATTGAATGATATTAGATAAACAAAAAGAATATTTCAATGTCTGTCCAATTTACTAATTCGTTTTAAACGAGATTGAATATCATCTAGCACATCTTCTATTAGCACAGTAGGTCTACCTTTTGGGTTTTTCTTTGGATATGCACTGCTTTTCTTGAAAACGTTTAACAATAACACATCTTTGATATCTAAAGGCATCGCAATCGATATAAATGTTAAGGAGATGCTATTAAAACTGATCGATACAATTATGAAGCGAAAAAGGGCAGTTCCCCTCGAGATCCTGAGTTCCACTTCGATAATGGGCCGTTAAAATAATGCATAAACAGGACTATAAAAATTTCAAAAGTTAGAAGTTAATATTACATTTCTAATGTTAACATTTATTGATAAGGATATTGTTTTTGGTGAGAAGAATAATACAGATTCAATAACTCTTAAAAGAACTGTTACCATGAAATAAAGTTAGCACGAAAGTAACGAAAATACTAGAGGAGATAATACGAAAACTAATCTTTCAATTATTCTACTATCTATTATAATTGTCAGAAATTTTAGTGAGACAATGGTCATTGTAACAAAGTACCATTCAACTGTAAGATAAGCAATCAATTACAATAATCGAGTCAGGTCACCTGGGTTTGATTTATTCTCGAAGGTACTGCCGTTGCGTCTGTTTACGTAGTTGTTAACGGTGATTTTCTGGTTCTGACATTGTAATTAATCTCTTATCAAAATGAACCATTCTAGACAAGGAAGAAGTTACCAACGGTAGAAGGATTAATAATTTTAATTTGAGAGATTGCTAGATGTATAATCAAATTTAGTATTATGTAATATTGAGACTAAACGCCTATTTCACTGCTCCTTTGCTATTTTACAATAAACTAGGAACTATGATGAATATGCACGATATATTCTAGTGCAACACCCTTGTCTCTTCATTTGCTCTTCCTCCGGATTTGAAACATTTCTTAAGAAGTAAAACATGATCTGCTAACGCTATTCATTAACACATGAGCTGAAAAGTACCGGGCCTAACACATAGATGACGCTAGTTTTATTGCAGTCACCTTTCTCTCAGTTAGCACTAACTTTCAAAAGACAGCTGTTAAAATTTCATGATATTCTATTCATTAGTTTGTGAGTTATTGTGCTAAGAGTCACGCTACTTTTGTTATTTTCAAAACAATGGATCAAAAACAGTTTCGTGTTTTAATTTTACACTGCTTCTTGATGGGAAAAAATACCGTTCAAGCGAAGCAATGGCTTGAAAAGTGTTGTGGGGACTCCGCTCCATCAGAAACAACAATAAAACGTTGGTTTGCTGACTTCAAACGTGGTCGTAGAGACACCGATGATGCAGAACGCAGTGGACGTCCAAATGAGGTGGTAACACCAGAAAACATCAAAAAAATCCACAAAATCGTTTTGAATGATCGAAAAGTGAAGTTGCGTGAGTTAGCTGACATCGTAAAGATATCAAAAGAACGTATTGGCTTTATATTGCATGAGCATTTGACTATGAGAAAGCTCTGTTCAAAGTGGGTGCCGTATTTGCTCACTGTTGACCAAAAACAAGAACGTGTTGATGATTCTGAGCAGTGTTTGGCCATGTTTAAACGTAATAAACCGGAATTTTTGCGTCGATATGTGACAATGGATGATAGATCCATCACTTCACTCCGGAATCAAAACGATCGTCATCTGAGTGGACAGCAACTGGTGAACCTCGTCCAAAGCGCCCAAAAGCACAACAAACGGCTGGAAAGGTTATGGCCTCGGTATTTTGGGATGTGTGTGGTGTAATATTCATCGACTATCTTGAGAAAGGAAATACCATCAACAGTGAATATTGTATAGCGTTATTGTAGCGTTTGGAGGCCGAAATTGCAAAGAAACGACCGCATATGGCAAAGAATTTTTTTTTTTTTCATCAAGACAACGCACCGTGTCACAAGTCAATCAAAACAATGGCAAAACTACATGAATTGAACTTCGAATTGCTCCCACATCCACCGTATTCGCCAGATTTGGCTCCCAGCGACTACTGGCTGTTCGCAGATCTCAAAAATATGCTCCCGGGTAAGAAATTTCGCACGAATGAAGAGGTTATCGCTGAAACTGAGGCCTATTTTGAGGCAAAAGATAAATCGTTCTACAAAAGTGGTATTGAAATGTTAGAGGGGCGCTGGAATGATTGCGTTGCTCTTGATGGAGATTACGTTGATTAATAAAGCTAATTAGGAACCAAAAAAGCCGTGTTTTCTTTGTTAGGCCCGAGACTTTTCAGCCCATGTGTTATATTCTGGGTATTTTTTAATTGAAAATCTTTCCAAGAAAAGTTGGTCGGAATTGTCCATAAAACTTAAATCTAAAGCTCTCTCAAAACTAAGCAAGTATTGAAACCGCGTTTAAAAATAATCTAAATTGGAAAACAATTCAGTGTATTTGAGATTCAAAAAAGTTGCTGTGGCGATTATAATTCAATTAACGTCTAAGCTATTAAACTGTTGTTAAATAAATTTACTGTTGATTTTTGCATATTTTTTGATTATGCAGTACGTCATGTTGGTGTCATGAAAGTCCTCCCGTTCGCAGGAGAAATTCCAAATCTTAAGCAGAATGTGTTCAATTTTGGACGTACCTAAGAATAAATTTTTGTGGTGCTTGTGCTAAAATAAAATTGTCTTCATTCGTTTAATATGTTAGAAGTAAATGATGAAGCAAGGCGGCTACAGTAATACTTTTGACACGTTTTCTCTGATAATGAGTTTACAACTGATGGCAATATTTGCTAATTACCAATCGGTGGATTGTTTTAAATGAGTGCGTAGCTAATTCGTATACGTTTGAAGGAAGTTTAAGTGCGGTACATCCTGTAATTTTATTTCAAAATGAATTTTCAAACGAAATTAAAAAAATATTTTTATTGTATAATGTGTCCCAAAAGTCCTTCTCAATATAAAAAGAGTATAATAAAAGAATGTCCAGGTTAAATAAATACAGGCTTTGGGAATTTAAAAATGATATTCCCTTATTTTGCTGGTACTCTTCTAAACGTGACCCGCAGTTTCTCTTCAAATATTCTTTTTTAATTCATTCAGAGAGTGGAAGAGTATCTTTGATTTAAGGAACTCTCATAGAAAATATCCATTGGTGTCAAGTCTGGATATCAACTTTCCAGGGAAAATTTTACAAACAATTGGCAAGGACACATTACAAGTATGAGATGTTGCTCCATCTTGTTAGAACCAAGTTTTCCGATTAAAACCATTCAAATCTTGCAAGGATGGCGTAAAAAAAGTTGTTAATTATCTCCACATATTGTTCGGAATTTACGGTTGCTCTACGGCCTCTGTCATCTTCAAAAGAGTATCCTTGCTCCGATATTACAGCCCAAAGCTTTTGGCGAATGAAGTGGTCTCTCATACTTCTGTTTTAGCGGCAGTACTGCCTGTTTAGATGGCCATTTAGGTGAAAATGCCTTTCATGTGAGAAGTTCTTGCAAAACGCGCGCACGCAGCTCCATAGCTACTAAATTCTAAAGACGGAGCAAACGATTGGGATACCTCCCCACTCCCCGCTCAACATTTGTCTTCGCTTAATAAACAAAGCAAATTGAATAAGACTTTTGGGACAACCAGTATGTAAGAGCACGGTATTTCAACGTGATTGTGCCTCTGGAAGGCTATAAACGCAATGGTAGTAACGACAGCTTTCCTCGGATCTGAATTGACTTCCAAGGTTACCTGACCTTATCTTCTTTGGCTCCTTTTCAGGTGTGCTTCAAAAAAAGAAGTCTGCGAAGCATAACAAAACCCGAAACTTGTCCCGACGTTGTCCTCAATACGGTTTACGGCGGTCCAGTGATAAGAGGACCTGCATCTGATTGTGGCAACTCAGGTGTCGTGCATTTGAGCTCTACGTCTCTCGATTTAGTACGTTTTCTGGTGTTCGATAGAATCTGTTCATCATTGGGAAAAGATTGGTGGCGTTTCGTCCTTTACGGCGACAAGGTGCATTAAAACATCCATGAAACACTTTACACACCGTATTTACATGCTCCTGCGGTTATGGCAATCTATATAGGTGATAACATCGTTTGGTTGCTCACCACATATACAAGAAGGAGTTGTGAATAACAAGAAAAAACATTGACGATTGCAAGGACTGTGTGGATGTACAATTCACAGGTATATCAGTAAACTCCATTCACACAAATTAATTAATTATGCGGAACGCAGCGTTTCGAGAGCACGTGGGCTCCCATTGTCAACCGTGTTGCCGACAGTCGGTAACACGGTAATTTGTGTGAGTGGAGTTTACTGCTATACCTGTGAAGAAAAAACATTCTATTTGAGGCACGTATTAAGACGTTTGCAGGGAATTAATTTTGATTTTCCTTTTCCCTGAAGGAGAAATTTATCCCTAAAAATTTAAAAGAGGAATTCAGGGATGGATTACCAATGTTTTTCATTATAAGAGCAAACTAATAATAAGTTTAAATCAAGCCAGGTTATTATTACCGGATTCAAATCTTTCTTAACCAAATTTTAACATTTCTCACGTTTGATAAGAATTTGAATTCAACTTCTTTGGGGAATTCTGACTAGCGTTTGTTAATTCAGTTTGTAAGTTTGGACATATGTAGAAGCCCCAATATTTTGTATTTTTGAAAAATGTTGATGTAAATCGAGAGAATGTAAAAGTATTACACTGTTAAGTGGAATTTGTTGCGGGTAGTAGAAGATAATGAGGTTCTAATTTGATTTTCTTGTTAGTTTCTTAATTAATTTTTTATTGCAGTATTTAACTAAAAAGTAGGAGAAACCATAATGTACTAAGTAAACCAAGTTAATACCACCAAAAATCAATAAAAAGTGTTATTGGATTATAACATATTTGTTAGAGATAATTTTAATATTACTTAATTTTGATAAAACTTGAGATTTAAATTTTTGGGCAGTCCGTAACATTGGCAACATTGGTAATTGAATCTTTTAGTAAAAATATGTACCTAATATGATTTTTTATTCTTCCTAAGTTTATTTTGGTATTTTTGCATATGAAGAGGCTCAATATTCTATTTTTAATTCAAATCGGGAGCAACTAAAGAAAAGTGTATACTATTAAGTGGAACACGTTGCACATAATGGGAAATAATGATTTTCCAAATCGATTTTGTTGTTAATTTTTTAAACAACTTTTTAGTAAAATGTTTTAAATAAAAGCTAGAATATAATGGAAAGATGATCCACTAAGTAAACGAAGTAAATACCACCAGTGAAGCAAAGAGTTTACGTTTGTAAAATCAACTTCTGTTTAATATCTTGTTGGGTGTAGTACTGTCAAAAGTGTTCCTTGCAAAGTGCGAATAAAAGGGTTAATGACATTTTGGGGAATTCCTACCCATTCAGTACTTTATTGAGCGCCTTTGTGGCATTGCACCGCACAAGAGGGATTGTTGCCCTAGTACGAGTAAATTTTCCAATCCTAAGCACCGCGAATTCCCCATTTTTCCCCGCCCGTATTTTAATCTGTTTTATTAAGAAATTCTTGAACACATTAGATATACCAATATTTTGTTATTGCAAGTATTTTGCAGAAGTTGTTAAGGCATTTTAGCATTTATAATTTTATTTATTTATCGCAGCGAGAATGTTGGCTAATGTGAAAATTATAAAAGTTATATTATTTATTGCATGCTAACATCAAGTAAACATGACATAGCATTTGTTTTTAAAAGTGTAGTGAAGCAGTATGCACATATGCAATTTCTATATATTTAAAGAAAAACACTATACAGGTTTGTCTTCGATAATGTACTCACTATGGGATCTCGCAAACGATAAACCTACCTAAACAAGAAGTTAAAAAAATGGCATATTGGCTTTTTTTGCAAAAGTAACCACATTTATAACCATGGCCAATTTGTCATTCTTACGTAGATGCTGTGCATCTATTAAAGCAGTAAATAGATAGTTTCTGTCAAATATTTGTAAGAAAATTTTTGTTATTTTCCCCTTTACTTGTTATTATGTTAATTGTCCATTACATTATGGCGAAATTTAGTAAGGAAGGCTAATATGATATGTTACACGTCAACCCACAAAAACTCAATTAATGACGCCAATCATTTCAAGTTGCAGTCAGTTCAACAACATCCAGAGCAAACTTTACTTGCCAATTTAGAAGCTGATTTAAAAACATGTAGTGTCTTTAATACGCCGATAAGAAATCGTAAAAGAGTTAATAACTCAAGGTATTATACAAGCCCCTCAACACCAGCGTATTGGATTTAATATATGGCAAGCTATTACTGACAGAAGAATACTTGGACCTACTACTTTTCAGCAATTTAACGTTTGAAGGCAATTTGGGTTTACTCCAAAGTGATTTAAAAGCTCCCAGCACATAATCTCAACCATAATACTCGTGTTCTTATAAAATACCTAAGTAATAAATTTGACATTCGGTGTGAACTGGTAATTGAGGTTATATTTTATGCTCCGCACGTTTTCCGGCTTAACCCCCAATGGAATTCTTCCTTTGCATACATAAAAGATACGTTATTTAAAACAGATGCTATTCTCTTTTATTTTTTTTAAGTTAGAAACTTACATGGCGCACATTTTTTAGTATTCTACTAACCCTTTACCTCTTTACAAAATTCTAATGCTAAGAGCAGCAGCTGGGATACCTTATAAACAATATGGGAGATTCTTATATCTAGAGTAGACATAAATTAATACCAGTTTTCCGTTTGTGACTGTTGTCATTTGGTCGAATCTTTACTAAAACGAGTTTTCGTTATCTTTCTTAATTATTACCAGGTGTATGCATAAGTTTTTTCCGTTTGTTTTTGCTAAAAAGAAACGTAATTTTTAAGGGAAAATATTATTTTTTTATTCAAAATATTGGCAATCTTTCCGGTAATTTATGGATACCATGCCAGAAAAACTGCTTGCCTTTTACGGCAAACCATTTGTTAAGCCATTTTCTAACTTTCTCAAAATTGCTGAAATGCTGCTCTATAAGAGCGCACTCTATTAATGCGAGGAGATGATAGTCAAATGGCGCCAGGTCTGGGGAGTTCGGCGGGTGCGGAAGCATGTCCCATCCAAACGATTTGAAGGTCTCTTTCTTGATTTTGTTGCATGATTGTCATGCAACAAAATCACTTTGCCATGTCTTCCGGTCCATTCCAGTCGTCTTTCGATTCATGCTTGGTTTAAATTAATCATTTGCTGACGACAGCGTTGTATATTAACGCTTTTACCGGACTATAAAATTTCATTATACACAATACCGCTCTGGTGCCCTCAGACGTAGATCATTGTCTTTTGCCGAAGCGATTTGGCCTTGGTGTTGAAGGATTTTCAAAATAAATTCATTTTTCGTCACCCGTCACAATTCGATACAAGAATGATTTCCTTTCGTGGCATTGAAGCAGCATTTCATAGGCGACTTTGCGATTTTTTAGTTGACGTTCATTCAAATCGTGTGAGACCCATTTACCCAGTTTATTGATCTTCCCCATTACTCGTCAATGTCTGATTGTTTCTTGTGACACATGTAATGCTGCTAAATGCTGTTAGGTTTGAGTTGGGTCATGATCCAATAACTCCTGCTATTGCTTGTCTTCGCATTCTTGTAGTCTACCAAAGCGCTCACTGTCTTTCACCTTGAAATAACCACTTTTGAATTGTTGAAACCATGTCCTAATCGGTGGATCATGTTTACCATATGTTTTTACCAGCAAACCATAACTTTCAACAACCTTTTTCTTTTGATTAAATAAGAAAAATAATGTTCTTTTTCAGACACAAAACTCGACCTGATCACTGACCGATAAAGCAAAGACGGACTCAATTTGTGTGTGTTTGTAGTTTAAATGTCAGATAACGTATGCGTTAAAATAAAATACTTTTCGCTAGTGCCATCTCCTAGTCAAACAGGAAAAAACTTATGCATATACCTGGTAAATATATTGTATGAGATATCTTGTCCAGATCTACAAGCATTGTTTTGCTATTTAACGATTTGACTGTGGTGATTTGTCAGTGCTACATGTTCAGCCTATTGAAGTAATAATGGTACAAGTTTAATGCTTAAAATCTTCCCTTTACACCTAAATTTCCCCACTTTTCCCTCATTTTTATTTTCACTATCGAAATATTAAAATCAAAAATCGAAATCTGCATGCGTGGAAATTTTACCACTCAAGGCAACGCTATTCATAAGTAAATCTACATAAGTAATAGTCACGTGCGAAAGTTTAACCTCGACTGGCACCTTCACAGTTGAATCGTAAAATATTGCTTCAGTTATGTTTCGGTAAAGGTTTATTATTCGCACTGTGTATCTTTAAAAATTTACGCCTTTTCCTCCAGAAAGATCATTTACAAATGGACATTTAAATTATCAGGATTATATGCGTCAGAAAGCAAACAATCTCAATCGATTTATACAAAGTAATTAATCCTAACTTTTTATTAGCACATTAAATATGGAAGAAATGCTATAATTTGTATTTTAAGCTTCTCCATAAAACTTTTATAATTAGAAAGTATCCGAAACCTCTCATTAATTGCCGACTAACACAAAAACGACGAACTGGGTCTAAAGTATTATATTACACTAAAAAAGGGGATTTTGCTTAAGTAGGCCGCTACAATTAGCTAGCAGATTAGTGTTCTCGTAAGTATAATGTTGGTTAGGTTTGCGTATATTGTACGTTATTCTTTCGTTTAATCAAGTTATTGTTTATTATGAGGTTAAGAAAAGTCCTTACATGGGAACTGTAAATATTTATAGTTTCCTAAATGAAGATAGTCATTTTTACATTTATTTGTTTTCCCTTATGTCTGCCTCAGTTTGCTGTTCTTGTGCAAATTTTTATTTAGAGAAACATCATGTCCGTGCGGTCAGAAGAAGAGAATGCTGTACAATGTAATAGGCTTCAGCTGGTGTGTACGATAGAATAACAGCCGGCCAGCTGCTTTTATTATACCATGTGTGTACAGATGCACCATATGCCTCGCATTGATTGTAAATAATGAAAAATTAAATTAATATTGACTTAATGTTCTAATTAACAAATAGAAATAGCATTTCGTATGTGTATATTGTCAATATAAAGTGACGAACGGTTTATTGAATTTGATATTTGACTTTTCAATTTATGCTTAAAGAAATGAAATTGCTGTGTTTTACATTTTTTCTTATTTTTTTTAAACTGCACAGCAAAATAATGAGCTGATAATAAATAAGATTAAGATTTCACGGTCGGAGTCTGAGTTTGTACTGGCAGTACGTATTTCTGAGCTTACAGACCGTGTTCTTGAATACGTGTACATATATCGACATTTCGCCAAACACTGCGGATGAAGTCCACGGTTTGTTGGTCATTCGACTAATGGTGATACGATGGGAAATACCAAATGGACGGGTATTTTATCAAAAGGAAAATAAATTTAAAATAAGTAATTTGACATATGTTATCATATTTTGAATTTAATGGAAGAAGGTGATTTTGTTGGGAGA
The DNA here is from genome assembly GCA_023509865.1 of Trypoxylus dichotomus. Taxonomy (NCBI): domain Eukaryota; kingdom Metazoa; phylum Arthropoda; class Insecta; order Coleoptera; family Scarabaeidae; genus Trypoxylus; species Trypoxylus dichotomus. The sequence continues at coordinate 35,011,019 of CM042074.1, read as the reverse complement.
GTATAAAGTATTACGTTTTAAGTAAATAGGTGTCTTAGGTAAAAAAAAATACCCGAAATATTAAACTTTACAAAAGTCTGATAGCAGTAATTCTTCAAAAAGTACAAATTAACAAGGCATGTGATTCACGAAAAGCTAAGAATGTTTAGCATATTGATAGCGTGGCTATTGAATAATTCTTGGGGAATCATGTCCCATTGCTCCTTAACTGCTCCTTGTTTTCCGTGGGATATTTCATCCAGTAACGCATCTTCCCAAAATATTTTAAACGTGGATTACTATCTGGAGAGTTGGCTGACCATTTCTCCACGCCAGCTCATGAAACTGGGACGAGCATTATTGTTTTTAAAAATTGATTGTTCTCCCATTACTGCTGCATACGGAAGAACAATGGTTCGCAGAATCTTATTGAGACATCGCTGTCTAGCGAGTGCTCCATTTTCGATGGAAAGAAGTCGGCGCCCCAGTGACTATCTCGGCTCATACAATAATATCGGCACGCTCATATTGAGGCTTTTCCAGACTAAATCAGAATTTATTTAGCTGTAACGCAAACTTGAATTTGTCATTGAATAATACTCACTACTAATTATAATAACGCCAATTGATATACTCATTGGCTCACATTTTATGGGTTATGTATCCCTTGCTGTACGAGAGATACTAACGAATAGCTTTTGGATATACCATACAAGCCAGAACTATGTAAACAATTTCTTATTGTTTACATAGTTCTGTCAATACTAACCTTACCAAAACTTACCAAACTCACTTCAAAACTAGGTGGCATTAAAGGTGTGATTTCTACGTGCCAATTATGTCTTCACCGAATATATCTAGTTTCCAAAACCCGGATTCCAGACTAAAAATTACACTTCGACACACTCCAAGGTCTTCGGCAATACTTTGTGTTGTTCTTCCACTAATCAATTTACCTGTGGACTATGACAGATTGTGATGTGTTTCCATTTCGACCACACTTAAATTTGCAAAATCGCCAATTTCCGCTGGATTGTCTTGAGTTATATTTATTGAGAAAATTGAAAAAAGGTGATGAATATCTGCATTTCTTTCTGCTGAAATATTGGTGCTTTTGCATGTAAAATACTTCAAAAATTTGTACTATATTCCTTCTGTCTTCAGTTAATGACGAGCGTAGCTCCTACTAAACAAGTGCTGTAATTTATAGCACACCAGAGAGCAGTATACAGTATATGGGAAACCTTTAGGTTATGCATTATAGAAACAAGCATTGCCTTTGTAGATCAACATATTTGTTCAACATATAGAACAAGATACCTGTACTGCGCTTAATTACTGCACAGAACTATCTGGTTCGATACAGTAGAATTAAACCATAGTACCTATAACATATATACATAATAACTCATTTATTATGTTCTGTATGTTAATTGACCTAATCTTTATATTATTGACATATAGAAAAAATCTTCAAGTTGTCAACGTACCTGATGTACACTACAACTTGAAGATATTTTATATCATATGTAAAGCGTTGTACTAAATCAACAATAACTAAAAAAAACACCTTTGTAATACTCCAAAAGTCTGTGGATTGGAAGTATTTGAAGCTGTTGAATACGCCAAGTTTTTTTATCGATAATTTGATTAATTCTATCAAATCCTCCACTGAAATCTATGAAGAACACTATTTGACTATCGCAATCAACAGCTCTATAAATTTTTGTGAAGTAAACTAGATTTGTAGTTATCGAACGTCGAACTCTGTATAAAATTACTTAATGCTGTCAAAGTTCCAAATTTTTGAAAAGTTACACAAAATAACTATAAGTTGGCAATTACGAATAAGAGATTTATCCCATTAAGAAAATGGAATAACCTTAGCTACTTTCTAAAGAGATGAGTATATACACGTTGTGATGAATAAGTGAAAAATGTATGCCACTGATTGCGCGGAAACCTATCTATAATCGTTTTAAGAAAATTGTAAACCTGATCTTCAACCATACTCTGCTTGCTCAACTGAAGATAGACCAAATAACATCTCTTTCAGGAATTGATTTTATATTTCAAACATTCCAAGAAGATATTTTATTAGTGAAAGGTAGAACGTGCCTGGAGAAATATGTGTCAGCAAATAATGTCGTAAATTTTTCAACATCACTATTGTTAACAATTTTAAAATTTTCGTACCACTTTTGCTTGAATTATGAAGAACTCTGTTGAACTTCTCTAAAGATGCGGGTATACATATAAGAAATAACACGTTAATAGTTTTCTGCAATGTTGCAATAGTTTATCTGTCCTTTCTACACACATTATTGTGAAATAACAATCTTTTTGTAAAATATACTAAGTACAGCAATTTTATATGCTATTTTAACATTGTTTGCGCTTGTTTGTATTATTTTAGTTTACATATACGGAGTAGCATTAACTTTTAGTCAGAATGGTCTTGCATAACGTGGTAAGTGAGAGGCATGCTATTAAACTCCATCTCCGCGAATGACGAGTGATATAAAAGATGTTCAGGATAACAGGTTTATTTTGTTTGTTGGGAATATATAGATGCCTCTTAGGTAGAAAACCGCGTAATTATACCAGTCAGTACTTTCTCTCGTCTGAACCGCTGAATTTTAATCTAGAAAGTTACTTTAAGGTATCTCTCATTTGCGAAAATGGTGTAAGTGTGTTGTAACAAATGCGCGTAATAATCGTAAAATATGGTAAGATATGTTTACCTTATTTGCTGCTGTTAATGAAAACGTGTTTTTATTATGTCTTGTCTGAGTAAAAGGAGGTTATACTGTATTCCTGGTATCCTGAGAATCTGGGACTAGATGGAGGATTTCTATAATTAAAGGAAAATAGAAAATCGTTGGCAAAAGGTGACATTTTATCTGGCTACTTCCAACAGGACACAACAAGAAATATTCGTATCGATTGAGTCGGCCGATACTTGTTGGAAATCAATATTGAACAATGGTCGGAGAAGTAAAACTCAATTTTACAAAATTCCAACATACTTATCACAATATTATTATAACATGTTTCACTGTAGCTTCATCAGATATTCTACTCCTACTGAACTAAAACCTTATTTATACTTAAACTTAAGGTAACCTTATGTTATGCTAATTAAGGATAATGTGTATAATGTGTTTACATAACATGTTTACATAATGGGCTGATTATTTCTCTAAATTCCTAGTACTAAAGCTCACAAACAAATTTAACAACGGTGAATTATTCAAGTCATTTGATCAATAACTAATATATCGGAATATTTAGGATTGTTTATCTTTAGGGAATCGAGTAAGTTTAATTTTACTTTCGGAATGTAAAACTTAATTACTATTGAAATTGTGGTTGTTTTCCAATAAATGGCGAGCGTAATTAGAATCTTTATTTTTGTGTACATAGCTTATGAAGTGCTCATGTATTCTTTTTTCAAAACTCCTTCCTGTTTGGCTAATATACGTTTCTGGGCAATTAAAACAAGTTAGTTTATAAATTCCCGATTTTTTTCCTTTGTTTATTTTTGATTTATTATTTTTTATGAATTTTCCTAATGAATTGTTGGTTTTGTGGGCTTTTGCTAAATTAGATTTGGTTAATAGTTTGCCTATTTTCTCAGTAATTGGTCCTGTATATATACTTTTCTGCCCCCTTTTTCCTTTATATTTGGATACACTTTTCCAATTGTTTTTTATAGTTCTTTTTCTTTAATATTCGATCTACTAATTTGGAATTGTATCCATTATTTACGGCTATTTGTTTGATGATATTTAATTCTTTAAGAAAGTTTTCTTTATTGTAATGAAATTAGTATGTGGATCATACAATGAAATGACAATTTTTGCTTAAATGGGTGACTCGAACTTTTGTGGATAATTACATCTGTTTGTGATGGTTTATGATAAATTGAGAATATATGTTTTCTCTCAAAATTGTTAGATCTAGGAAATTTAGCCTCTTATTTACTTCTTTTTCAATAGTGAACTTAATATTTTGATGTAGATTATTAATGAATTCTACGAAATTGTTTAATTGTCTATCTGTTCCTGTACCAATAAATAAATTGTTTTATAAATTTAATAAATAAATTTGAATGTGTGGACATTTGTTTTTCTAGGTAATCCATGGATATTTCTGATTTCTGATAGCATTGGGCTGCGAGGGTTACCCATTATTAAGCCATCATTACATCATAATCTCTTTCTTTTTCATAGTATTAATATGCTTCATTTCCAAAAGCTTTTCAACCAGTGAAGGTGAGTTGGATTCAATGGCCTCGTGGTGCAATTGGCAGCACGCTATACTGGTGATATAGACATGTTGGGTTCAAGTCCCCTTCGAGACCGATATTTTTCGGAAATTTAATACGTTGGAAATTGGAACAAAATTGTAATTTTTATCATTACTAATGCCAACGGTGGTTTAGTATTTATATTCATATTAATATTAGTATTAATATGGATGTTAGTTTAACTATTACGCACTTGCCGTTTAATAATATAGTGTCGGTGAAATATTACAAGATGTCTACTGGCATCGGGACATCTAGAGGGCTTTAAGGTGACTTGGATTCAATGGCCTCGTGGTGCAATTGGCAGCACGCTATACCGGATGTATACTGATATTGGGTTCAAGTCCCGTCCGAGACCGATATTTTTCGAAAATTTAATACTAATAATTGTAATTTTTATCACTGAACTTAACTATTTAAAATAAGTTCCGTTGGTATTTCAATGATGATACAATTACCTTGTTATTACCAACGTTAAACTAATCCAATTAATGTATGACAAAAACAAGGAAATTGAATTATCAAAATACTGAACATTTTCTTTAGTTATTGTACAACAGAAACATGTGATTTTTTTTACTTTTAATGTCAAATACACATTGAATGTAATTTAAAAAATAAATTATTTATATTTTGCAGAAGAGCCTGTTATTTATTGGAAAACTACATGAATTTTAATTTTAATGAAATGACCACAGACTTAAGTGCTTATGTCAATAATGACATGTAACCCAACTTAGAAAATCTCTACTGTGGACATGTATTGCGAAGATGGTAAAACTAGTGAAGCAAATAAATTACAGCATAACCTTCTGAAGAATATAGATGATTGTAGATTGGTAGAACAAACGTGGAAGGATTCCAACGTTTCTGTTTTTGTACTACTTTTACGATAATTATATCGTAGGTGTTGTAAGTGGTTTAAACGGTAATGGCTTAGTTAGTTGTCTTTGCAGTACTCAGCAGTGTTTGAAGTTGAATACGTATCAATAAAATCGAAAGAAAAGTATCTATTTGTAAAATCTATCAATCGTCAAAGGATTGACAGAATGTTCGAAAGTGTTTGAAAAGAAAACAAAGCTTCATTGTATTTTGTCAATATTTATTTTAAATTAAAACTTATTCAATTGCATTCTCTCGAAGGTATACGTTTCAATTTAAACTTGCTTAATGTGCTGTGTTTGTGAATTTTGTTTTCCATCATTGAATTAATCTACTAGGAACATATATTTTCACGAAATATTCAATTTTTCACAATCTGTGTCGAATAAATTAATAAATGTGCGTTGTGTAAACTATGCCGTTACTTTTCACTTCAATGTTATTGGTTAATTTTGCCCATGAGCTCCTATATTGGCTATGGTTTATTTAAAATATCATGATACTGATCAGTGTATGTTTAGCGTCTTTATTGTGTTGAAACTTTCAATTCGTATAACAGTTGAGCGCTTGTCTTTAAATTGTCCTCTAAAATATCCAGACACAATGTCATCCGATTTTGTATCGACAATAAGAATTACAGTACCATACTAAAACTGCACCATCTCCTTATTTAATTATTGCTCCCATTTGGTTTATGCATCTGTATTACGATTGATAAATATACGTATAGATTGGTAAGTATTAACACATATATATATCACACCTTTCCAACTCTGCCGTAGTTTCTCTTAATATAGATGTAATAGAACTAGAAAGCAATTTGTTTTGGTTTAAAATATGAAACTATTTACAGAATACTGTACCAATATTTATTTTATTTCACTTATCAATTAAACGTAACCACAGCCCAAATCTTTAGATAAAAAACTTCAAATGCTTATAATATCTACTTTTATAATAGTTTTTAGAATATGTTTAATTGGTAACAAAATTATGTTCCAGTTTGGTTTGATTTGTCGTGTTGAATTGTTTATATGCTCAAACTAATTAAAGGTCTAACTTCATTGCAAAAATTAAATGCATACGAAATTGTTTATATGAAAAGGAACCAATCTTTGTTATGCTGAGAAGAACCCCCTTACTCACTTTAAACTGATACATAATTACGGTAATATACGCACAAGGAGTTTTGTACTACAGATCCGATATTTCATTTACTTGCTACAATCTTGGATAGTTTAATTTAGGAATCAAAGGTTTATATCTTACAAAACGACACTTTGGTTCCCTCTTCGATATGAATAATCTTTCGCCTGTTACTAAGATTATCTTTGAATGAGTCTTCATTCACTTGTAATGTATGCCCTCTATAAGATTGGCGTTTTTGGTGGCCCTTGCCATTTGTATGACAATGAGATTTTAGGTGTTGTTAACCATATTTTATTTGTCTGTTCTCCTTTATAATGAGATTGATTTTTGTTTTTCATTCGCTTTTAGTTTTGTGGTTTAGTTTAAGTTGTCACGATGGGCCCTATATCGTAAGGTATATGCCATCTTTCCCTTTATTCCTCTTTCAGTTCATTTTTGGAGATACCGTAGGTCGGTTAAAATTTCTTTTTGTTAGGCTAAACGACTATTTCCTTTAAAAAGCATGACTGACACTAAAAACACTAAATTATTTTGTATGTACAATCTACAGCATAAGAAACAAGAACAAGGGTCACTATCAAGTCCTGGGGAAAACAAATAGAGCGAAAACAGTATACAAGTGAATGCTCGATCAGATACGAATACTAACAATATACAAACACTTTTTTACAAGAAACAGAACATACTTACATTACATTACATGTTCTACGTTATATGGTTTAAAAAAATTCTCTTTGAATATCAAAACAATGCAAGAGTACTCTTATCAAACAGGACGATATTATTAGATGGAGATATTATAAGTACCTGCGAGAGATGAGAAGGTTTAGATAATTGTTTTTGAATGAGAATATATACTGTATATTTATTTCAGGCAGGTACCGGATGAATCGTTAATGTAGGACGTAGTGTAACTAAAGCATGGCAAGATGTTATTAAAAGTAGTCGTGAAGCATTTGTTCGAGAATTGTGTATGGGATTAAAATTGTCAATTACCCATGGTGCTAGCTTTGCCATAGTACATGCTGACAATAAAATATGATTTTTCGCTAATGTAGAACTAACATTTCTCTGCAAGAAATGCATGGCTGAGGAATGGATCATCAGAGATTCTGGCTGTGGTGTTTTACGTTTCTCACCTTACCATTGTGAGTTGGATTCAATAAAAATTGAATCAAATATAGATGCACGATACCACATTCAAAGTAAAGAACGTCTTGCAAGTTCGTACAGCAATATAATAGCTGAAATTGGATACGTTATACTGTGCATGTAAAGAATGAAGAGCAAGTGTGGGTTACTGATGGACTCTAAGATGATATAGAGCAGTTTATTATACATGCATTCTGCAGTTGATACGGATAATTACGAATCTGATATCTTAACTCATTCAAGCACGTATTTCCATCATATTCGAACGTATTTACAAATTCTCCCTTTCAATTAAATCATATTATTAGAAGCTATCAGGTTTCAAGGTGACGTAGAAATGCATTGAAAAGTCAAACCTTTCATTTATTACATTAATGAAATATACTTCTTTTTCTTGAAAAACATATGTGTGTATATTTTTACAAAGTGCATAAAGTCTATTTTGCTGCATCAATAAAGTATAATCTTTGTTCCTTATTGTTTATCGAGCGATGTACATCTAATTACAAAATAAAGTGCGGTGAAATTCCAGCATCATTCTCGGTTTGCTACACTATTGTAGTATCTTTTTTATGGAGTAAAATCATAGAAAAGCTTTAATTCTTAAAGTAAGAATAAAACAATTTTTGATATTTTACGTGATTTATCAAGATTCAAGGTTATATTTAATATTGGCAGCTTTAAAGCTGCTTGAAATTTGTCAAAGTAGTTTCAAGAATTAAATCAACACAGTAACAGTCATATCCGACCCTAACGGGAATGTTTGTCAAACCAATTTTATACCTTTAATTCTAATTAAAGATGGTCTGAACTTACTGTAAGTATTCTTCTATGAGAAAAGGAAATAATTTATGCAGCCTCTCAATGCTGGCTAATTGGATCGGAATGAATCAGAACAATTATTGCTTGTATTATTTGGCGTACTATATAATATGTTACGTGAAGTGAAATTCCAAATTCTAGTCGAATGACACAATTGAAAGTGGTTCCGCAGGTATACAAAGTGTGCGCCCACCACTACACTTAGATCACCTTCTCTAATAGGACGTTGCCAGAGATCCCCAGTAAGCAGAAATGAGTCAGCGCAAGGTTGCCGGAGCGCCGTAGAGAGCTACAGGTTGGATGAACATACAACCTCATCGGCCGCGCTGCGTTGTGTGGTGCCTTGTCGAATCTAGTTGCTCACTTAGTACAGAGGTCGGACTGTGCTCCGTCGTTTTCGCAGGACGACGATTCGTCCTTACTTCCGTTCAAAGTAAATAAAAATATTTACCGCGTGAATTGAATGCTAGCTGGTTAGGGCTGCTACGCTAGTATAACAACTATTTTTGCCAGTGAATGGAATTGTCAAAACGTGATAGTGTCTCAGCTGGATTATTGTTCTGTACATTTTGTTTTTGAATTGAAGGTAGTTTGTTTCGCACATCTGTGGATTCGTAGTATTTAAAGCGTAAGTTTTAGAAAGTAAAATCGATTTTTCTTTTGTTTATAACTTTTCATTACTTTGAATATTTACTTGTTATCAATTTCTACCGCTTAAATTTTTTTTAGTGTTTGAGTTTAGTAATATATGTAATTAAAATAAGTTTTTCTACGTCAATTCGATCAAAAGTTATGTTAATAAAGACCATTTTGCACACATTTTGTTATATCGGTATCAATCATCTTTACAGATAACCTTGATACATTTTTTGTGAACACTTTTTGTTTAAATTCTTATCTTCTCCTATAAATATTTACCCGGATGTGTGTAAACTGTAGTCTAATCGTGTATTTAAGATAACGTTCCTGGATACGGAAAAGATACTTTACAGAAGGATTTTGAAACAAATTCATACAATTCGGTTTTATTATTATTAATCCTTAAATAGCTTTTCTTATCGATGCGATCTTTCTCCAAATTCACAGGAACCTCTGTGGTGTATTGCACGTGTATTATATACAATACTAAAAACATAGGTAGATCAAATTGCATAATTTAGCATGACTATTTATTCTAGACTTAAGTAGCTTTTAGTTTTGGATCTTTTGAGGGATAAATCTTGACTTTCTTTTTGTTATAGTTTTTTTTTGTATTTTCTATAGTCGTATAATTAATTGTTTTACGAAAGACAGCTTATTTTAATTTTATTTATTAACACATGAAACATCAATTAAAATGCTTTCTAAATACAGAGACAGAAGTGAAGAAACAGAAAAATAATGTGTCTAATTAATACAAAATGCTTGTTTTTATTGTAAAAATTAAATTTTAAAAATTCTTCGAAAAATTAACTAATTTACTTAGTATATCTCTAAGTTCTGAATGAAAAAGTCTACGCAATGAAAATGTTCTCGGTATCCGCGAAAGCTCAAAACTGAAGCGATGGTATTCAAAATTTGATTCACTTCTGGACACGCTTTTCTAAGATTTCCGCTAACGAACCAAATTTACATTTTGTAATATTTCTTGCGAAAATATTGTTTCAACGTTCCAATTTAATGACTAGTGGTAGTGATTCTGCAGCAGAATAATGTTTTTAAGTTATTTCTAAAACAGAATTGAGTTGGCAACGGACACTGATTTTATTCCTACCAGGATCAAACAATTAGTTTATCTATGTCTTTTCTTGAGAACTCGTCACTGGGTCTAAATTTTTTATTCATGAAGAGTATAACATAAACAAGCGCAATTCTGCTGAATCCTGTCAAGTGTGACAGACATTGATTTCACTAATTTTAGAAATATTCAGTAATTCTTTAAATTTGTTCGCAACCTTTTGAAAACTCACAGGAACAATATCATTTCCATGTTCTTCACAAATTTGTGGTAATTTCTACTATTCACTGACATATATACATAACAGTTAGAAATTCAAGGTACGGACAGAACACCCGTATGTTATAACGGGATATTTCAGATGCAGGCGCTATTTTTTTCATACTATTTATATTCGTCGTGTTGTCTGTGAGAAAGCTAGTAACGTTTCAGTTATACTCAGTGTTACATTTATTTATTACATTAATGGCCATATATGTAAGAGAATTAATATATGTATGTACATATATGGATGCACTGATGTATCTATATTTTCTAGCAAAAAGATGTTATCATCTTCTATTGTCAAAGTTACACAAATTATTAGTTCACTATGAACATTTGATCATCCATCAAGGGACATCCAAACTGAGTTACTCGTTAAATTTTTGCAGTATTTTGACTTCTCTTCTTCAAATATTTCGTGCAAAAAACTGATGATAACTGAAACTTAGAAAGTGGTATATCTCGTGGCCTTAGCATTTCATTTAACATACCTTTCGAATTCATTTAATTAGTTGAGCTGTAGATAAAACTTGTCGTAAAGATATCTCCAGCTACTTACAGATCCTTGCTACTTTGTCTAATCTTTTGTTTCATGTCTATATTAACTAAAGCTGTTACAACTTTTATTAAGTTTTTGTTTTTCATGTGTAGTATAGCGTTTTTCTGTTCCTGTATCACAATTATTTGACTGATTTATAATTTTCCAGGTTTTCCAATAATTTTTAAGTAGATCAACATTTGCATGTTTTTACAGATAAAATTACACCAAAGTGTGCCAACGTCAGTTCTCAACAAAATATTGCCAAATACTATCTTGTCATCTGCTTCTAGTTTATTTATTCAGATCGAAAAATTAACTATGAGAAACACTGTGTCGTATTCGTTTTTTTTTTTGCGGAAGAATTGTTGTCTTCAAAAAAACAAATATCTTATCAGTTTCTTATCATCTCCAGATTCTTTCGCAATATTTTATTATTTATTAAAAATAAAATATACTAATAAAGTATTAGTATTTAAGTAAATACATCATATATTTTTTAAATTAAGAAGCGATGATTTTAATCCACCTTGCTTTGTTTTTTTGCTATATAAAGTTTAAACTAATTCCACATTTAAATCCAGAAACGAGTCTGTTTCTGTAGCAATTTCATTTTCAGCTTGTTTTTCTTTAACTGCTACTGCTCGATTAGGTTATCTAGAATGTATAAACCTGCAAAAACAATGATTTGGTTTACAGTATTGTTTTTCATTAGCTATAACGACCCGTCTTTGTTAGTTTTGTGTAATCTTTGAAATAAATCTCTAGCGCTATCTTTCCCTAATCAAATTTTGAAGTACAAATAGGTGCCTGGTGTTGGAGCTATGTCGTGCTTCTATACTATCCATATAAGATTGAAATGAGTTTTAGCTAATATGTCACAGTTCTTACACTCCGTGTGGACGTCGTAATACTTTTAGGATCTATTTTACCTTTCTCATCATTTACTTATACGCAGAATAAACTACTTAAAGCTTCGTAAGGCAAAATGGGGTATTATTTTGCTCTTTAGCTCGGTAAGCTAATCGAGATTTCTTCTGAAAGCTTTCATAAATGATAATTTTAAATACGAATGTTCCTCCTTAATGATTTGTTCTGGAAGTAGAAATAACAATTTTGGTCTTCTGTAAAATATAACTGCTTTTCAGTAAACTTCAAAGTTGTTGTTCTCGCATTCGTTTCTTTGTATATGGTGGTATATTGTATTTCATTGTTTATTATTCTATCGTTGCCAGTTTTTCTACAAATGTAAAATTTAGCTTTCATTCACAATAGGGTTACCCCGTTATTCGATGTTCACCATGCAAATCGAGTTTTTTCAGTGCAAACTTAACTGAACTAGGATCTAACATTTTTATAGGTTTTTTCGAATCTACAGTTCTATGCAGTTCTAACACTAATACGCACGTTCAGTTAGAGTAATTCCAGAACTTGAAATTCTGGATATGCGTGGTTGTGATAAACGGAAATTGACATTCAACAACTTACTTTCTTTCTCTTTTCTTGAACAAGATTTATTAAAATTATTAAGTTTTTTGTTGCATTGCAGCCCCATTCTTTGTATATCTTATATATAACATAACTAAAAAAAATAACATCCAACACTTCGTAACGTATTTCATTTTTTCGTTGTTGTATTTCCACTTTATTTAAATTTACATACATACAACCATATATGCATCCGTATACATAACCAACAAAATAATAATTAATAGCAACTTTCTATGTTTCGCGCTGATTTAGTGCAAATAATTTTACCGTATTAATGGGATTTTGTGTTCACATCGATTGTCAAAAAAAATTAAGCTAATGTAAGATGTCAATAGAAAGTTGTTGCTAATGTATATAATAACCATTACTGCGATAAAATGTATCTGTAGATATATATTGTTAGGGCTTAATGTTCTTATTTCTAGGTAAGTGTTTGTCGGTGTATTGTTGGGTGTGATTCGATTTTCGAATTTCGTGTTTATATATTTCAAAATAAAGATGTTGATGTTTGATGTGTTTAAATGAACTCCAAATAAAATTTTTCAATTCAATTTTCACCAACTCGAAATGATTTACAAGCTCGTTTTCGATCTAGGACATCTAATTTTAACACCTCGTCATGTGAGTCAATAACTCTTTCTATATCACATTAAATTATCAACGCTTTACGAAACAATATCTAAAGGAAAATTGTTACTAACCCAGTCGCTTGTGACAACGTTAAAGTAAGATTAAAACCAAGTACCTAAGGTCAAACCAACAAATTTGGTGGTTTCAGTTAAACTGCTTTTAAGTTCTTGTTCAAAGTCAAGCTCTTATTGCATAATACACGTTCGTAAAAAGCTCAAGTTTATTTGTGAATTAAAGTAAAGTTAAGCTTGTACTTAATGTAATGTAAAATCGACCGTTTGTCCCCGTTTATGAATTTTCATTAGACGATGGATGTCAATGGGTGGTTTTCATTACTACAACTACTACTTGAGCACTATAACATCAATTTTTATATTGTTCGGGCTTCCTAAGCGCCTGCTTAATGAATTAATCAATGAAAATGAGAAAGGTACTGTTTTATTTTAATCTAAAAGGAGGTTTTTCTATAATTATAAAAACGTTAATGTCAATTATTGTAAATGTGTGTTCATGGAACAATAGAAACAAAAAAGAAATGTCTTGAGAGAACAGGAAAATTTTTCGAGAACACGTAGAAAAGGAATGTAATATTTTAAATAAAAGTTTTAATGCAATTGTAGAATAGTGTTGAGCAATCATTCTTATCAACGATAAATTGCAGGTTAGTTTATTTTACATTATTGTGTAGTATGTTTACATTATACTTTGTAAAAGTTGCTACAAATTGAGGTTACTTTTTAAATGTATAATAGAACACACAGATTATTTGAATTGTTTGAATAGCGTTATTAGAATACAAAATGCGGTTTAGTAATAAAAAATGGTATCATCCATTATTACACTGTAAAATTGAATTTAAAATAGCGCAGGTGGTAAGAAAATAAAGCCCATACAGTCGTTTATACACCAATGTTCTTACTCCGTCTTCAACAGATGATAATTCCGCAATTGAAAGAAAAATGTTCACTCTCCTTAAATAAATTATTTTCTTAGAAATAAAATAAATAAATAAATGAATTCAGTTTCCTGATTTATACTGTTTCTGTACATAAAAAACAAACGATCTACCTGTTTTTAAATTTGAATAATCGAGCTCCATCAACTGCCATTAAGACAATGTCTCAGCTAATTTGTTTGAATTAACCAGGACATAAAAAACACGTTCGATATAGAATATAAACTATATTTACGAGGGCTGTTTTTTTTATTTCAACCTCCGATAGCACATAAAAGCAGGACAAGTCTAAATAACAATATGAATTTATTACCAAAAGTTATGTACAAATATGGTTACTTTTCTCATGAAGATTAATACATTTGTCTCTGTATGGACGAGCCTTCCAATCCCCTTTGCATAGAATATTGCCGGCAGTGAGTTAAAATGGTTTGTGACGTTGTTTTGAAGTTTCTTTGTACTTTGGAAGCTCTGCCCTCCTAGCCACTTTTTGAATTCAAGAAAAAGATAGTAAACCTCCCCATGCGCAGTCACTTTTTGGGCATCCCCGTCTTCCACCGCTCGCGTGACTTTACAGGCACGAACCTCGAGGTTAAAAAAACCAACCCTTGTATTTACACAATGCAATCTTCGATAAGAGACTTTTTGAGCGATGTGTTTAAATTGCTGTTGAGGGAAAAAACTACATAATCGTGTTTAGGTTTGGAAATTTTCTTCTACTCCTTTGCAGAAATTGCGATTGCCTAGACAGAGTTTAAGTGCAGGTTGCACAAAATTTAAAGTAACAGATAAAATACTTTAGTAACATACATAAAAAATTCTACAAATTTCGCTCATTAATGCAAAATAATGTTTGTTAGACGTGGCGGTAGAACTTTAATTCGTGCTTTTTTCGAAGCAAAATACGTAAATTCCTTTTTATCGTGATTCGTTGTTTAGAATCGAATAGAAAAAGTGCTGCCACCAAAATGGTTTGTATGCGTACGTGCGATCCAGTTTAAAAAACGTATTAGGTTACGTTAATTGCACGTTATCTCTGCTGGGACTTTAAATAATAAATACTCTCGCTAACTTTGTTTTCGTGTGTATGAAAATAAGCGCAGGTGCCCAAGCAAATAGCAATTATTTCGTATATCCAATGTTTATTAAACAGTGGTGATGCGTCAACTGCAATTACATTACGAAAAATGAGTTCACAGCTTCGTTGAAATTTCATCCGTACCCACGTGTGTGTACACCTCTTAGGCTAAAAGTTTAAAGTTGCCTCGGGTCTGTCAAAAATACTAGAACAGTATTGTATCAAATGTAGTGATGGCTATAGTGAATGTTGTCGATAGCTTATACTGTTAATACCATTAATGGTACATATGTATATCAATACGTGGTAGCTATCAAGCTACCACAAAAATAGTATCAATAACATTTGGATAGTATTATCATCAGGGTTTGGATGACATCATTTTAATAAAATCAATAGCTCTTTCTTGGAATGGTGTTTTGTATTTTTTCACCATGTGCTCACATAATTAATTAAATGTTAAAACACTTTATTAAAATATGTTCTAAATACAAATAAAAAGTAAATAAATATAGGAAACGATATCTATCGTATTAATACAAAATACATGTTTCTTTACAAAACTAAGATTCAAAGTTAGGATTAACTAATTTTACAAAAGTTTAACAAAATATTTTTTATATCTTATAAAGTACTACTGTAAAGCTTAAAGAAACGCTAATTTAGATGCTTTTCCACATACAATTTATTACAGTATGGCCTGAAATAAACAGTACTGAATTTTTTTATTTTTAACACATTATTTACATTTTTTTTATATATTCTAAATGTGCATCTCCTCGTTGAAGACAGACTTCATAACGAAGTTTCGAGTTGGTCGTCATGTTATCGAATGAGGGTTGTCTCAGTCGTACGATTGACTGATATTTACTTTACAGATCTGTACTATCTAACGTGGGTTACGTTTTCTGATATTTCTTGCGCGTACATTGGAATGGATGGAATTTAGATTCCAACTTAATGACTAATGGTAATAATCCTATACTATAACAATAGTTCGAAATTATTTTTAAATGTAATATTTCTTCTTCTCCGGTACTTATTTTCGTATTTAATAGAATCAAGCAAATAAACTAGAAAATGGAAAGGCCGGCGTAACTTGTTCAGATCTTTTCATAGATTTATGTTCTATGTTCTCTTCGGAACTTTTCAAAATTGCCTCTGAATTTTTCCATTTGTCAATTACGCTTTAATGATTTTAAAAAGTCTTTAGTCATTTTTATTAATTTGAATAGTCGAAAATTTTGTGAAAACCTCTTCGTGTTGTTCATAAGTTTGTAATAATGAACACATCTAGACGGTACACATTGAATAATCTAATTCTCAATATCAACAAGTGCAAAGTGATTTCCTTCATTCGCCGATATGCAACCATTACCTTCTACCAAAAGGTTACTCAAGTTCTTAAACGTGCTGAATTGGTAAAGAACTTGGGAATTTTGTTTGACACACAATTTATTTTTTGTACGCTTCCATTATTTCTCCCAAAAGTTTATGAAAGCTTAAAGATATAATGAGGTCATGATTTTAAATAATTATAGACTCGTTTATTGATACATTAATTACTTGAGATTAAGAAAATTAAGTGTCAAGAATACATTTTATTTAAAGGTTTGTTTTTAGAAAGCACAGTAAAATATGCATACCTAAAATTTTAGCGAAGCTATAAGTTATCCTATAAAAGTTAAATTTGGCAAAAATCATACAAGTCTTGGACAAACTATTGAAACTAATTTGAAACTATTGGCTGGAAGTGTATGCGTACAGATATTATATACATTTGCATGCTCAAGCAACCATATGCATGCTTTATTGAACGGAGCCCACATTTACTTAGTTCTTATTGGTATCATGGTGGTTACTGATTAGAGTGTCATTGATTATTTTGTAGTGTGGTGTTTTAGAGTAAATATTTTTAATGTAAAATGTTCGTTGGTTATTAATTACGTTTTTGTGATTTTGCAATGCCGATCTTATTGCATTGCACATGATACGGTTGCGTCTTTTAGTATAGTAGTAAGTTTTACAGTATAGATAAACCGCCTCGACTTAGATCAGTTTGCATACATTGAAACGAGATTGCAATTCGGAAGTCAGAAATGTGGAAAATTATTCTTAAATTTTATATTCAACAGAACGCACTCGTTCAAAGGTTCACCTCTTAACCTTTGCCCTTAACGGATAACAAGCAACAACACAGTTCAGTTTTCCGGTAGACTGAATCTGTACGCACTTGGTATTTATATGCCTATGTTTGAGGGAATCGGATTACTTTGGTACTAGTACATTAAGGGCAAAGTTATTGATGTTCATTTATTAAGTAACAACATACGAAGTTACCTGTAGAAACCGCTCTTAAATTAAATATGAATGATTTTCTTTTAGATTTATGCTTGTCATAAAGTTCCAGTAGACGGTGGAATGTTTAAAAGCATAATATGGTTAAACCTTCATAACCTTAAAACTACTACATAGAGAAAGATGAATTATATATATATATATAATTAATAATAATACATAATAATAATACATATGTACTCTATACTCTATATAAGAGTCGAAAAAAAATTATTTTTGAGTAATGCTTTATTTTTGATATGCAGTTGCAAATAACGAATTTATTATAAAACTTTGCTGCTTGCTAGTTATTATTGTTTCATTCTTAGATGTAGACTAAAAAAAAACTACTTTCAGACATATCAACATGTCCATTTTTGTCGATAAAAACGCAATAGAATAAACAAAAAGGTACTATGGAGTAATATTAAATTATATTGTCATTAATTATGGATATCATTATATTTTGAAGATATTCGCATATCATTTAATACTGCTTATGCCTATCGTCTAATAAGTAAAAGTATAGAATATTCGACAATTCAAGAGTATTATGCATTTCCCCAAGTAAAAGACTTATCAAGACGTGGATGTTACGAACAGCAACAGATAAGGATATAAGTATAAATACTTCACTAATAAGTTACCAACAGTTGCAGAGTGTGATCTCAATTATATCAACCTTTTTTCATCTGCGTCATAGCTGGAAACATGTTATTCGGTTTGAATGGGAATCTGACATATCAGAGTTAGGTAAAATTTTCTAATTTTCTAAGCGTAATAATAGTTACAATACAGTTAGCAACAATCAATACATATTACAATAGATTTTGCGACACACCTAGTGTCCTTTAGCGACCCACCAGTGAGCCGCGATACACAGTTTGACAGCCACTGAGTTATATGATTTAAAAAATGTAATTGGTTAATAAGTAATGCGTATTAAAAGTATTCGTGGTGATTGTTTTCACATGCTTTTATGAAAAGTACAAATGGGTATATACTGCACATTTAAATTTATGGTTATTTTGTGATATTATGGAAAGTGTTAAGAGAAAAATGCAATAATATCCCCAAGTGAATGTAATAACCACAAGAAAAGCATCTTTCCGAGACCTAAGTCGAATGCATTCATATACTACCGCTCAAAAGTGTTTAGGCACTCTCACTGACAGCAAAGATGTATAAAAACTCAGCAAAAATGTTAATAATATTTATTTTTTATGTACAGATACACGTACATGAATAAAAATATATTAAATAAATGTGAAAATTAAAACGTTTAATTTAAATTTTGCTTTCATCTATATGACCTCCTCTTGATTTAATAATTGCAGCACACAATCGAGGCATTCTTGCAATAAGTTTTGCCAGAGTTTCTTGTGTTATTGAGGTCCAACTCGATTGCAATTTGTTCCACACGTCAGTAACTGATGTCGGAGCCGATTTCCGTACTTCTCGATCTAGTTCTTCCCATAGTAACTCGATCGGATTCAAGTCGGGGCTCTGGGGAGGCATTGCGTGGTTCTCCAAAATTTCGCGGTAGCCTTCTTGTTTTAATATACCGTCAATTTTCACAATGTCCCCTACAGCCAGCAAAACAGCCCCAAATGATGATAGAACCTCCACCATGCTTCACGGTAGCAGCAATACACTCTTCTCTGGCACGTTCACCCACAGATCTTCTTACGAATATGTTCGGGTTCCGAACAGCTCAAATTTGGACTCATCCTTCCATAGGACGTTGTTCCACTCTTCTATGATCCAGTGTTGGTGTTCGCGAGCCCATCTAAGTCGCTTTTGCTTGTTTTGTTTGCGTAGTAATGGCTTTTTCATCGCAATACGTCCATGGAGCCCGGCTTTCTGTAGGCGACGTTTGACTGTAGAAACACTGACTAGTTTTTGGCGATCAACATTTAATTCTGCGGTGATTTCCGGGGCTGTTTTGCGTCTATTTAACTTGCTGGTAACCACTACTCTGCGATCATCTGCAGATGTCGCTTTTGGCCATGCACTCCGTCTTTTATTAAGCAAGCTGCCAGTTTCCCGATATTTTTTTTTACGTTACAGTCAATTAGCGTGGTGTATTTTCATTTTTTTGGCAATTTGTCGATTTCTTATGCCTCTTTTATGGTAAGCTATTATAAGCACACGTGTTTCCTTACTAATTTCTCTTCGCGGAGGCATTTTAAAAAATTGTCACACGATATTTCGCTGACGACGTGAATAGCGTAAATACCACACTGCAACTGACCATAGGTTACAGATTTCACTATAATCTTCTAGGAAGGTAATTTAAACATTATTACCTACAATCTAACAGATGACTAAATTTACGCAGTAAATTCGGAGCGATTGTTATTGTAATTGCACCGCAATAAACAGTTTATGGTAATCCGACCAAGTGCAGGTAAATGATAGTAAACCTTATGCGATATAATGGGTGTTTATCTTACTGAACTACATTTTAAATACGTATTTCATTTTATTATAATGTTTTTTTGGTAAACATAATACTATATGAATAATCCATGAAAACAGGGGTGCCTAAACACTTTTGAGCGGTAGTGTATATAATATTCATGACACTTGCGTTTTTTTTAGCTTGGACTTATTAAAAAGTCGAGTTTTCGAATATTTTCAATTTAAAAAAATGTCTCCCTTTTACCGAAGAAAAAAAATAAAACAAGAAGTAACCTATTTAATTTAAACTTCTATTTTAAGACACACATTTTCAACACCTAAGAATTCTTGTAAATGTAGTATACAGACGTGTCTTTTGGAAACTGAACGGCCACTTAGGTAGATGCAAATTCTTTTTCTTCCTTCCTTCCTTCCGGAGAGGAAAATTCTGGGAGTGGCCTGAGCCTCCGGATGTTATTTGGGGAGCAAGAAATTAAACAGAAAATTGTGCCGTCGACTAAAATCAGCAACCACAAGTTTCAGCTAGACTACTAGTCTCCTTATTTTTCGTTTTTTTTTTAATTCAAATTTTTAAAAAGTTCCTAAACTCTGTACAGGGAAGTTTAAGACAGTTATACAAGCGTAGTTTCTTTAAAGTTAGTTTCCTCTTTACTTAAGTTGTTTGGCTCAATATTTAGGACAGATTTTTTAAAGAAAAGGTGTTCCCACCAACTCATGATTTTGTTTCTTTCTTATTTTTTTAGGATTGTATTGGTAAGCCTTTGCTGTTTAATTATGTCGACGTTTTACAAGTTTATAATGACTGGTTTCAAATATAAAACATACATATATCTCCTTTTTATCTTGTTTTTTTTTTCATTTTTACCCGTCTTTTAAACAGTTTCCAACATATTAAATCTGTACATTTGAATTCTGTTAGGGTGGCTAGTAACCATAATACGTTTCCAATCTTTTCAAAGAGAAACCGGGTGTGGCATTTAGTCGCCCCGACAAATGGGGTGTTGTCACAGAAAATAATTCCTCCCTTTCTTCTGGTGCAACCAAAAATGTTTTAAGATTTATAAATTGATAGCAAAAATATAAGTCTATATTGTATTGAAAATTCAGCTCAATTCAACTGATATCAAAGGAGATATGGCATAAAAACTTCAAAATATGGCACTTCGTCACCACGGTTGACGGGTAGTCTTATAAGATCTGTAAATCAGCCAAATTTTATTTCATTCTTAATTTCCAATTTGGATGCATTTTCTTTCTTGTAAGAACAAAGAAATTTCATCTCGGTTTTTCGAATATTGATAATCGTTTCTAAAACCGGTCCAATACATACAATCAATTACGTATTTACTAAAGCCTCCCATTGTTTTTACACACGTTCTTGCTTTGTTCGCTACCGCGCGGAACGACAGCGTTAGTCATTATGTAGAATGTTTACAGTTTCTTAATCCATTGAGGAATCTTTCGGAATATGCATTCCACTCACAAAGTAGATCTTGATATACAAATATACTACGAGTGAACAAAGTTTTATTTCATAGGAAGCATTTAAAGATAAGATAGAAATGTGTATCCAAGAATTAAGACGTGTGTAAATTTGATGCATATAATGCGTATGTACCAATGTTTATTCGATAAAAGCCGATGATTACGAAATTCATTCGTCTGCGACGTATTTTTGTAATAATATATAATAAATAATTCTTAGTAGCAAGACATGTGATCAAAACATGCTTATTTATGTGTCTGTGTGTGTATGTACAATTCCAATCAATGCCACATATGTACGTCTGCGTAATAGATACCTCAATAAGCATATACATATGTTAATAGTTGTGAATAGCAATTTGTTTGATTCTACTGGTTTACATGAAAATAGTGTGAATAATGCTAAGTGTGCTCTACCTTTGATGAAAAAATAATTAAGAAATCGTATACGATCTCTGTTATGGAAATTTCTTCTGCCTCAAATTATTGTCTCTAGAACCGATTTTGGCACTTTCACGCAACGAAGTGTATAGCACTATTAGTACGCTCTAAATCTACCGTAGTACATCCAACTGTCAGATATATATACGATTAAATATACACTGCCGTTCAGAGAAGTTCAATCGGTTAGTAAAAGGCATAAAAGGGTTACAGAAACAAACGAAACTAAAAACAAAATGCAATGTTATTGTATGTACAGGTAAAAAAGACAACCTTAAATAATTTAAAAGTTATTCTGGCCTAATATAACATACTTATTTTTTTTCATCGAAAAAAACTTATTTGCTGTTAATCACGGCTCGAACTATTCTAGACATTCTTTCGGTAAGTTTTGTCGTTGAAAATTATTCCATTGATGTTGCAGAATATTCCATAAATGTTCTTGTGAAGTTGGGCATATTTTTCGGGTCTTCTTGTACAGATCATCCCACAACAATTCTATAGGGTTCAAATCTGGACTTTTTGGGGGCCATGTTATTATTTTCAAGGTGTGCTGTTCTTTAGGTAGTTCTTACATACTAACCCAGTGTGTTTTGGGTCGTTGTCATGCATAAATGTAATGCTGATGGCACTGCATGATTCTGGAGTATTGCAAAATAATTTACCTTCCTCATTACACCCTGCACTTTGCATAAATCTCCCGTTCCGGCAAAGGAAAAACATCGCAACACTAACAGAGAACTACACCCTTGCTTGATTATTGGCACAATGCAATCCAGGATCATTTTTTCGGTTTTAGATCTTCGGACATAAACTCGTCGATTTTTCCCAAAAACCTCAGACTTTGACTCGTCATTCCAAAGCACTTGTTTTCAAACATTTAATGACCAATCTAGATAGGAACGGGCCCACTGTAGCTGTTTTGCTTTGTTGCCTCGACGTTATAAGACTTTTCGAATGGCAATGCGTCCATGAAGGTCCTTGTTGAAGTCGACTTTTTGCGGTACTCACCGAAACTTGTTCTTCATGGCCGCGATTGACATCGGCTGCTATTTGTGGCGCTGTTGATTTTCTATTCCGTTTGCTTAATAATCCTCAATTCTCAAATCTTTTGTTGTTCTCTTAGATGCTCCAGGTCGACACGATTTTCTATAGTTCCACTTGTCCGATATCACTTTGTGATGTCATTTACTGTTGACCTTCTCATATTTATTCTTTCAGTAATTTATCGCTCGCTTGCTACGTGCCATTGTGAAGTAAATTTTCTTAAAACTTTCGCGGAAAAACGACAGATGCACACCAACATACGTTTAACAGTAAAATGAAGCACACATATCTTTACGCCTGTGATAAGTACACAAGAGTAATACTGCGGTATATTTCCTAAATGTATTGTTGGTTAACAATCCCCAAACCACCCCTTTTTGAAAAATTATCGGTACTTTCGAGAAATTCTTGGAATGATAATAGAAGAAACTTTATTGTAGTTGTCGTAATATTTCTACTTCACATAATAATTTGTGGCTTTATTCCCTTAGAAAAGAGTGTGCGGTTAATATTTTTTTCTAATTTTATGTGTTAATAATTGTATACAATAGATTAATAATAAATAATAGATTTTTATTGTATGACCGAACTTCACTGAGCGGTAGTGTACATGCTGCAATGTAATGTAATCTAATTACCAATTCCTAGTAATAATTTTGTCAGTAGAAATGATTTTGAACTATATCCAATAGTTATCGTTAACATGTTTGTATAATACTCTAAATAAGTATATTTCGAATTCTGAAGAATACCAACTGCTAATTGACAAATTAAACATTTACATATCCATCCCGACATGTGATAACTACGAGCAATTTTCTGTAATTACAGAAAAAAAAGATCGCGGTCACAGAAAAGAACTGCCGTTATACGAAAAGTGCGGCCTTATGACAAAACAACAGATAAAACAGCGGGTCTGTGATCTGGAATATATATTTGAATATATATCCGTGAAGATAGAAGGGCTTTCACGATACTTCACTGCACAGATATGTAGTCGTTGCCACAAGTTTTTGGTTGATAGAAAAAACTTAATCTAGAAAAATATCTTTATTTTCTATAGAATATCGTATAAAATCTAGAAAGTACAAATAAGGATTAGCAATAAGCGTGTCATTGCCACAGCAGTTTTCAGTAGTATCTTCTAAGTGATTATGGAGTAATGTATGATACACCAACACGACTAGAAATTGGTACAATTTATCAATAAATGTTCGGTTTGAGAAATCTTTCGTGAATCGCGAAAAACTTACAGTCAATATAATCGACCAACTGAATGCATCGTTTTATTGATAAATTTGAATCAAGAGACTCAGTAACAGACGAGCCTATATCAGTGCGCCGTCGTGCAGTGGAGAACATAATTACTCTAAGCCAGAGTATGAGAGAAGATTCTAACTTCTCCATTCCACACTGAAGAACTTTTCTCAGAATTTTCAATCATGATGTCTACCTGAAGGCTTAATAAATTCAGCTTTCTCAACTCAACCCTGTTTATTATGGCGTACGTCGAACTTTCACGACTTGAGTTCTGGAACAGTTGGAAGTTAATACAGATTTTGGCTCGAAAATCTTTTCACATGAAACATATTTCTAACTTACAATTAGTGAATTTGTGAACAAATAAAATTGCGGTATTTGGGCTGATGACGAAAATCCTCAAGTGATTTAAGAATAACCTGCTATACTGTAAAACTTGCTGTTTGTTGCAGTATTTAGTCTCATGGTATAATTGGCCCTAATTGTTTTGAAGATGGCAAGGAAATCACGTTTGTGTCAATGACGGACTCTATAGTAATTATAATAACAGAACATTAATGTTAAATATTGACTCAAGGAATAATTTCCCGTAACAATACGGTGTAACATGTCACACGTTTCACGAGACCATTGAATCGTTGCAAGAAAAACTTCCTGGACGGGCTATTTCAAGAATTGGTGATGTGCATTGGGCGCTCAGATCGCTCACGCTTGGCCTTTTTTGTGGGGCTATCTTGAATCTCAGATCTACAAGAGTATACTACGAACAATTTATGATATTAAACAGAATATCACGTGCACCATTAAGATTTACCACGTGATATGTTTGACAAGGCCATTTAAACGATATTATTTTCAAAACATGTTGTCATTGATTGTCTAGTTATTTTTGTGTCTCATTTCAAATTTCTGATACTCTTTTCTATAATCCCTTTATTTGGTTCTTGGATCACATATTTGACAGATTAATTATAATTAACTAAAGGTTCATCCACCGACCTTCTAGGCTGACTGATATATGCCCAAATGATTTCTTCTTTGGGCCTACCTTGAAATATAATTTTATGGTTCTACCTAATACTAGAATTGCGAGCATTGCTATCGACTACTTGAGAAACATTCCCCTCGAAACAGTTTAAAATATTGAGAGAAGTTTTAGTGGTAGATGATAGCATTTGGTCAAAGCGATAAATAATACATCGACTTTGTTATCTATATGCGTTTATTTTTAACGTTTGCACTACAAAACCACAAGTCATACTATACGTAATTATTTTCTATGAATAGTGCATTGGATAAATCCCATTTGATAATAATAGTTATAATACGATAAAACAAACGATAATGGAATAATGTAAAAACAATAACATAACTTTGTAGAGTAAACAGAGTATAAATGCTATATAATAGTAATAGTAAATAATAAACAGTAGCTCAGTCACGTAGTTCCATCTATTTTGCGATGTACATACGCGCTTTCAGCTTTACTATTTTTCCAAGACGCTGTACATAAGGCCTTCACATTTATTTACACGAGAGTTAATGAAGATCAGGTTGTAGTGGAATTCATGAAGATTGGAACGGTCTTGTGCATAAAAGGATTACCCGTGTGAATAGCCTTTAACACTACCCACATTATTTTTTCAAATTGAAGCCCCCATTTTTTAATAAGTGGAAGGCAAAACTTAATCTTTAAGTCATCTATATATTCATTTTATCGTCCTACATTGAATGAACATTCCTGGAGAGAATTGGAAAGACAAAAGTGTTTCCCAAGCATGGACATAATATTGCAGACTGAGAACCTGCATTATTTACTGTTATGCTCCTCTTCCCAATTCTCCATTTCCTGACCTCGCACGAAATGAAATTTAACTTTTATGTATTTTAACGGGAAAACCTCTAAAGCGCTATATACCCCCTACGTTCCCTCTTTAACTAATGAATACTTCAAGCAAAGTTGCAGGGATCTTTGTTGTAGATAAATTTATAGTATAATAATGTTTCATGAAGGAGTTTCAATAATTTAAAAATTTTATGTTAGCTGGCACCTCTTTTCAGTAATTCATCGCTCTTCTGTAAATATGCGAGCAAAAATTAGAAATAAGTTCTTTCGTTACCGTTGAAAAATGCTGGTATTTACATTTGCTTTATACTATTGCTTTAACAGTTGTATCTTTTTATACCATTTGCTGTATTGCAATTACATTACTAGGCTTTTCTTAAGCCATGTGCAGTTTCTATACTTTTTTCAATATTACCTTTCATATATCTATATACCGCCCAATTTCACTACTTACGTTTGTTTTCTTTGCCTGTGAATGATATTCAAGGTTGATTAATAATTCCATACTGACGGAAAAAGACAGATTGAAATAAATATACACACAGGGCAATGATAACATATGATAATGCTTAAATATTGGTATACAACAGGCTTCTTCCAACAACAACACAACTCAGTTTATGACTGTAGCATCCGTAATGAGAAGTCAACTCCGATTAAAAATCATTGATTGCTAATCAAATGTTCCATCAAAACAACTACGGTTTACGAATTTTTGATTTAATTTGTAAAATTTCAAATATGTTTTTCTCAATTTTTTTCTATCAAGATCTAAAATTTTCTGATTTTCAACGGACAACGGATTAAGCGTTGTCAGTTAAATTACTTTTGATGCACTTGAACATTCACATTAAATATTGTGTCTGCCCAAATATTAGGAATATATCTGCAATCATCAATGCATCATGGTATTTAAAGTAGCCATTTAAATTTAGTGATTTGAATGGTGTTTTAAATAGCGATTTGTTTATGCATGGAAAATGCGCTTGCGTAGTGAACAGGAGCTGTAGATTCAAATCTTACCGCAACCGTGAAATTTTTAATTTCACAAATTATTATAAGATATGAGGTGATGTAACAGTAGTAGATATATCAAACACAAACCATTTATTATTGAGAAATAAATTCAAACATAACATAAAATGCATAAAATTAGAAAATGAAAAGAAAATGACAATAGCAAAATGCAATAGAACTAAAACCTTTAAATATGCATAAAACGAAAATAAATTAAATCTAGACATAACATAAAACATATAAAATACTATCTACGGAAAATAGAAAGAATGCAGCCATAACAAAATACAATAGAACTAAAAATATATCCAAATATGCGTGAACAAAAAATAAATTAAATTCAAATCTAATATATAAAATACTATTTGCAGAAAATAAAACCATAACACCAATAATAAAATACAATTGAACTAAAAACATATTCAAATAAATAAACTAGAATCACTTAACTAAATATAAATTCTACAAAATTAATAGCAGATCCAATATCTGTTATTGACAACCACTTCTTGAAGCCCATTAGGCATCGAGACCACAAGTCGATCACCCTCTGAAGCTAAACTAATATCAATATTAATATCAATATTAATACTAAACCACCGTTGGCTTTAGTAATGATAGAATTACAATTTCTTTGCAATTACCCAACGTAATTAAATTACTGAAAAAATATCAGTCTCGGAGGGACTCGAACTCAACATCTTTACGGGTGCTCCCACATCGTCGCCATATAACCCTCCAAATTTTCTATTAGGTTTAAACCTGACGATTTTGAGGGTAAACGAAGAAACTTGATCTGAGGATGATTGTCGAACCATTCGGATGCATTCAATAATAATTAAGTGTTCACTTATTAAATGCGAATATATATTTCTAATCGTCTCTATTTGTATATGTTAATATGCCGTCCACATACCTATATTTATGGCACTTCTTAAACAAATTCTCTACTCAATAGTAAAATAAATCGATGGATATTAAATGCAGGCGTAGTACTTGCCAATAATTCCTGTTTGAATACGCATAGGAGGCCTATTTACCTGGCTATTCCTATTTATCCACTAACAATAGATCCTCTTACTTTATGTTGAAGAAAGCCGGTATTTACAATAAATCTCAACAAAGAAAAAATAGACGTCACTCCATTCTCTTTTCTCGGAAACCCTACGGTTATATTCTTCTCCTGCTGTTCGCGATCATAAACCTGATAGTATTATTTCGGATACAATTAATGTATCAATATAGTTATTAGTTATTAATTATAGCAATAAGTTGTAATTATGAAGTATAACTGTAAATGTAAGAATTCATAAGAAAAGATAAAACTCTGAGAAATTTCATTGTAGTATACTGTGATAAACAATTTACTAATTGCACATATTATTTGTATGATGTGACCAAGACAAGTTATTATTAGTAGTCATACCAAGTAATTTTATTATTCACACAAATTGAAATTTAAAAATTGCATTTTCTCATGGTTTGACTTTCCCTTCGAAGCAAATCACACCTCAATTTTCAGACAAAAGCGTTCCTGATATATTAGATAAAATATTTGCATCTTTAATCGATATAAATTAAATAAATCAACATGGTGCTATCCGCGTACATAAAACATATGTCAGATTTCATATATTGGAAAAAATCATTTACATGAATTATAAAACGAAGGGGTACCAGGGCAGAGCCCTGCTAAATTTCGTATCGAACTGTACGAACTCGAAATGTACTGCTTGCATCCACAAATTGCATAGAATCTGATACATAAGAAGTAACCATAAATATTTCACCGGCAATCATGACTCACAAAGTTGAAGGCTTTAGTGAGTCACACAACGCAATTGTATGCAAGCTATCCTCAAGATCATCGATTGTGCTGTACATCAAACTGCACACATAAGCGAATAATTGAGCGGCCCCCTCTAGATTTAAATTACTTGGAGTTAAACATTAATTTTGAAAAAAAAGATCATAAGTGTTTTCTTTATAACAATTTCAAATCTCTTACCAAATGTTTAGATAACTGGGATAAGGTTCCTTATATACAGAAACTTCTGTAGCTGTTTTAATGCATATGAAAAGTACCCAAGTCCATACAATTATTAAAAGATGTTACGAAACGTGCCGCGGTTTTCGCAGTACAGTTTTATAACAAACGTCCGGATATAAAAAAATTTAACACGAAGTTAAAGTATTAACTTAAAACCTATGGCACATCGTAATAGAAACCACTGTACAGTTGGTTATGATTTTTATATGTCATTTGGTAGATAAATGTTACCATTTTGTTAATACTCAATGGATAATTCAAAATAAGATCGTAAAGTGTTTCTAGTCACCAAGCGAATGTAGTTCTTTAAATTCTCAAGTATACAATTTATCTGTTACGTCAAATTCTATTGAATATTAACTAGCGAACGATGAAGGAAATATGATTTTCCACTGTACCATAATTATGTTTAATTGCTAGTCGCATATAATTTTATGTATGTTTCTTAAGGTCGTCTAGTACTTGTGCAATAGATTGCCCGTTAATTACGTATAAACTTAAGAAAAGATATGTTCTAAACAATATACATTTACTTACGCCGAGGACTAAAAATAGCGATTCTATTTCTAATGTAGAAATGTTCGCATACATACGACAAGCATCCATTATGAGGTGTTTACCATTAATTTGCATCAAAGCAATTTTTAGAATATTCGCGTTTATATAACTAATTTGTAATGAAACGCGATTTAATAACCACCGATAAAAGATAGGTACGTTATTTGATCAATAAATAGAAGTTTTCCAACCTGTGTTTTCTATATTTAGTACAGTTATTGGAATATTAATAGTAGTATTTGCCAATTAAGCTAAATATAGTAACAAAGGAAGTTTAAATATATTTAGACGTAATATTTCTAATAATAAATGATTCCGACCTTCATTACAGGCGAGACACCTTTTAGCAGTCACAAATCTGTTAATTAATTTGAAAATATCGCTTCAGATATATCTTATTTTGAAATTTTCGGAGCAATAATTGTTACTGATTTTTTATATTATATCTGCTAAACCTATATTTGGCTTTTAGTGTAGCGAAACAATATTCAATACGATATGCACTTTTGAATTTCCTTTGTTACGAAAGGTATCTTTTTGTAATATTTACATGCGTTGTACAATGTACATACATTAACTTACTACAGTCGTTCACTGCTAAATCGACTTCAAATAATTAACAAAAGATTGGTTTCAAAAATGTTATTCTGAATAGATAAATATGTACTTTTAATTTTTTTGTATCGATTATTACTTACCATTTTCTGCTGTAACTAAGCCAATTTATTATGATACATATGTGCTGGTATTATTTTATTGCTTAGACCCATTTCTGACAGTAGGTTGGTAAGTACTGCCCCTAAAATCTATAAATTAGATTATCTTTGAGTATTTAGCATGTTCAAAAACCAAAATAAACATCGTTTTGATGTACTGTCATGACGATTGCAAGGACTGTGTGGATGTACAATTCACAGGTATAGCAGTAAACTCCACTCACACAAATTAATTAATTATGCGGAACGCAGCGTTTCGAGAGCACATGGGGTCCCATTGACAATGGGTCATGAATTTAGTTTTATTTTGTTATATCGCTACTGTTAGGGTTAAGAAAAATGACATAATCCTTCATATGGACGTTATTTCAACGGTTTGGTGAAGCTAGTGTACTAAAGACGGTGAAACGCCCTTCGTTAGTAATGGTATGGTCCTCTATATCAGTCGAAGCTCCTGCACCACTGAGTATTTGCCAAGGCATGAATCAACGCCAATATAAGCGTGTATTAAAAGATATCTTGATGCCATACATCAATGATTTAGATCTGAGTGAAGGCCCTTACACATTCATGCACGATTGAGCACCATGCCACATGGCCAAATCCATTTAAAGTTTTTTGGAAACGTACGCTCTGCCAGCATTACATTGGCCAAGAAATTCTCTCGCCGTCACTGCAATTGAGAACGTGGGGAGTGTTCTAAGGTCGCGCGTATATTCGAGAAGAAACACTACAAAAGTTAGTAATAAATATTGGGAATGTGTGGCAAAATGACGTTACAATTAGACATACCATTAACGCTTGCATAGATAGTATGTCAGAAAGAATAACAGCAATTATAAAAGCCAAAGGAGGCATTACAAAATATTAGTTATACAGTTGTGACGATGTCTATAAACAATTGTGAATGAACTTATGCTTGTACAATACGTTTTTCATTATATATTTTAGCACTTGTACTGCAGATCTGTAGATCCAATAGAAAACGTATGGAATATTTTATGGAATATAGCATCCTCAGGGAAGAATTAATGAAAAGTATTAAACAAGTTTGGAAAAAACACCAAAATAAGAAAACGCTGTAAATACAGCTTTCTCATGGCATTAATGAAATCAATTCACGAGAAAAACATGTGAGATATAAAACGCTAACACACGGACATGTTTCTGCCTTCCCGGCGTCATCAGCGTGGTTTCGAGCAGTTTTATGCTAACATATAATTCTCTCACTGAGTCTATCACCACACTTAACTCTACCATACAAATGAATATTCATTTGTACGTAAATGCTCGAAACCACGCTGATGACGCCGTGAAGGCAGAAAGATGTCCGTGTGTTAGCGTTTTTTGTCTCACATGTCTTTCTCGTGAATTGATTTCACTAATACCATGAGAATGCTGTATTTACAGCGTTTTCTTATTTTAGTGTTATTTTCTAGGCATTCTTTTAGATGTGTTTAAATACGTCATGGTAAGCCTCCAGAAATCAATCGCATGTGCAGTTTCCCGATGCACTACCTTTGGTGCAAAATTACCCTCTCGGAAGAGCAATCCACGAATTGCACGAGAGAAGGGTGGGAAACTGTACCCGCTTCTTTTCGCTGTCCGACTTTGCGGAAAAATGTTTCTTTCTTTTGGCACTAGTTAGCGCCAGAAATATTCATTTGTATCGTAGAGTTAAGTATGGTGATAGAGCAGCGAGAGAATTACATATGTTGGCATAAAACTGCTCGAAACCACGCTGATAACGCCGGGAAGGCAGAAACATGTCCGTATGTTAGCGTTTTATGTCACACATGTCTTTCTCGTGAATTGATTTCACTAATACCATGAGAAAGCTGTATTTACAGCGTTTTCTTATTTTAGTCTTATTGTCTAGGCATTCTTTTAGATATGTTTAAAGTGTAGAAAAACAGCAGTGAAGTAAAATTGGTAATGTGGGTGTCATTTTTATTTATTTTAATAGTTATTAATAGAGACCGGATTATCTGCAAAGTGCAAAACTTCAATTCAATTTATTTATTATATTTTACGTCTATTGTAGATTATTACACTGATTAAAGTTAATTATTTATTAATATAGTAGTATAAAGAATCGTTTTATTGATTTTATATATAGAATTACAATAATTTTGTAGTAGTCCTAATTTAATAGTTAACGACTATATTTTGAAAAATGTATGTATATTTGTGTGTATATACGTATAAGCTATTAACCGGAAGGAAGCTAGCCCACGAAATTTCGATAACGTAATCATTTCTTTACCATCGGACACGCTTGTAAGCAAGCTAAGCGGCATTGTGCTCCAAATCGAATTGATATGTAAAAGGAGAAAGATAACGTTATTTATTTCACTATGTATGCAATTTTCATTCAAGAAATTTGAGCAGTTTACTTACATCTCGGCATACTTATTCATAACTCGAACGGAATGCTGATTTTAATTGAAATTCTTAGATGCAACTTAATTCCCCATAACATAATAGGGAATTTAATTAACTTTTCTAGCAATATTAAACGTCGTATTGCGTTTTTTTCTTTCGTAGAATTTCTAATCAGACGGTAAGTTCGAAAATTTACGGATTCTTTCAATTACCTAAAATAAGTATTGTTAGAAAGGTTAATATTAGGGAAGAATAAAATAAGTTAATTAGGGATTCATTATTTAAGATTTACTGATTTGAATTAGAAAGCGTTTGGAAGTGTAACGTTAAACGAATACTACTTAGCAGAGTAGAAATAAGTATAGTTGTTTAGTATAACCACTATTCTCCAGCTTCTTTTTGGGCATGCTTTTCTATACTTCATGAACATCTCTTCGTAATTCTCCTTATTGCTACCATATTTTTGAAAGCATTACACACCTTTTCCATTGGATTTTGGTTCATAGAGATTCCGGAAAAATACAGTAGCGGCAAATGGTTTCATTTATATAATTTCTAATAGATTGCGCTTTATGACAAGGTGCACTGTCACGTATAGATGTCTATGGATTGTTAACTTCATCTAACCTTTCAATATATAGTAATAATTATTTTTTTATGTTTCTTATATTGTTTTTAGTCCATAGCTCCCATTATAAGATACAGTCAAATCTCCCTTGGACGGACACCAACGGGACCAACTGAAGATATCCGTTCAGGAGGGGTGTCCGCATAAAAGAAATATGTAGTAGATACAACGTGTTTTAACGAAAAATGAATATATTAAAGATACTAGTAAATAGTATATGTATATAAATGTTTTTAAAATAAATAAGAAACTTTAAACTTAAGAAAAAAAGTGTATTTCCTTTAGGTATATACATACAAAGTATAATATATATACATAGATACATAGATGTAGTATGTAATACAAAACAATGAAATGAATAGTCACTTTAAGGACGCAAAAATTCATATATTGTTGTTTGTCTTCTCTTTTTCTTTAAAATGGCGTCTTGAAATCGTATTTCTAATTTAGAAAGAAGCTCCAAAGACTCTGTATCTCCGTGATTTTCGACAAAACTTTTGAGCTGCTTGGTCAGGGTAATAGCTTTACCATAATTTGGGATAGCTTCTGTTGGCACTGGAACCTTATCGACATCAGAATCTTCCGAAAGTTCTTGTATTTCAACTGGATTTGCAATTTCTTGTTCTGAATCTGGATCTTCAACATACAAATCTTCATCTACGTTCAAAAAATCATTAAGGTTTTCATTATCCGTCAATTTCAATAAATTCTTATTTTTGAGGATATCTGAAAGTACATTAAGAGGCAAATTCTTCTAGGTCAGATGCATCAGCCTTAGTTAACTGGTCTTCACTTTGCATATTTACATGATTAAATCCTGCTTTGCGGAAGCAATTTTAAACTTTTTCAACAATTTTCTTTATTAACTCAAAAGCTGTACCAGCAGTTTCAATGTTTACTAGCAGATGTTTGAGTATTAGACTTCGGTAATAAGTTTTAAAATTCTTTATACTCCCTTGGTAAAGTGGTTGACAAGCTGATGTACAATTGGGGCGTAAAAATAATATTTTTATATTATTTAAGCGAACGTCTTTCGGATGAAATCCTGCATTGTCTAAAAATAACAAAATGTTTCTTTTTTCTTTAGCCATTTGCCAATCTAGGTCTTGCAACCACTCTATCATAATTTGTCCTGTCATCCAAGCTTTCTTATTGTATTTTCAAGTCACAGGCAGGTTATTTATATTAATGTTTTTAAAAGCTCTGGGTTTAATAAGATAAGGCGTTTATTTTTATTTTATTTTTTGTCCGGTTAAGAGAACATTTTCTCGTGTCCGCATCCGTTCAAGAGAATGTCCGTCCAAGAAAGAGTTAATACAATGGAAGTTATATGAGAGCCTGTCGGGACCATGAGAAACTGTCCGTTTAAGCGAGGTGTCCGTCTAAGAGGGGTGTCCGCGAAGAGGAATTTCACTGTACAACCATAAAGCCTGTGTTTTAATGCATGACTAAACAATTAGAGA
Source organism: Trypoxylus dichotomus (assembly GCA_023509865.1). Classification (NCBI taxonomy): domain Eukaryota; kingdom Metazoa; phylum Arthropoda; class Insecta; order Coleoptera; family Scarabaeidae; genus Trypoxylus; species Trypoxylus dichotomus. The sequence goes on along the minus strand of CM042074.1, from coordinate 34,976,393 downwards.
AGGTGTATATGTTGTTGTTTTCACTGTACGGTGTTCTCTATACTGTCCACATGCACGTCTTCGAAATACTGAGGATGATCTAGTATCTTCTCGACTTTTGGTTTGTCACTTCGCACGATCTAGAGATAAGAGTTCAAAAAAATTAGAAATTTTCAATAATTGTGTCAGTAAAGTTTGTCACGTGCAATTTTAATATTATATTTCCGACAAACTCTGCGTACTTGATTCTAAGCGATACAAATCGTATATTTCTTTTTGTTCACTAGAGCTTTTGTGTCGAACAACGGTCTTTCATGTTTTGGTTTTGCCAAATCATGTGAGAATGGGATACTTACACCCCATTCTCACATGATTTGGCGAATAATTTTAGAGGATAGCACACGGTTTTGCATATCGAACTGTTGACTTTTGCCTGAATATTACCGCGGAACAATTTTGATTCATGACTTTGTTATTCAATAAATATAGAAACCTTCACTCTAATGACTCATTGATACATAGGAATAACACTATAGTTCTATTAGAAATACTTGAACCTTTAATAAAATTGTAAACATAATACTTATTTAGAATATTTGCGTTTAAATTTAAATATTATGCACTTCACATTAAAGGCAGAGTAATATCAAGTACGGGAGGCGCAAGATTTTAGATAAGTGAACATTCAATGTGCGTCACTAAGCAACGGGCCATATTTATAACTACGCATAAAAATGTGACCGTGAATCGCGTATTACCAGCGTCTCGAACAAACAAAAGACAAGAATATTTGAAGAAGGAAGTAGGGAGTCACTTTATCATTAGAAATTATGAAAATATATAAAAGGGATTTATAGAAACAACTTGAATTTCAGAAAAGTTTCATTCATGTTTTTATTAGAGGAGTTACGCTCAAAACGAAATTTCAACAATAAAGAAGAATTGGGTCGAGGTCTTGTTCGTAGACTTCCACGGTTGTCGTTTCGGATTTTTTAGTGGATTCTGGATTGAAATCGTGTCTTAAGATACTGGACCAAACATCAGTAGTAAGAAAAAAGAGGACACTGTTTTACATCAGAAACCAAGAAGCAATTTAAAAATTGAATCGAGAGTTTCTGGAGGATTTTAAAACATGCTCGATTTTTTTTCTTATAGTTAATAAATTTGTTAAAACTTAAATTCTTCATCGTCTGAAAGCATGATTCGTACTTCGGTACGTATTTTCTACAATAGTAGTTTCATATTCAACTCTGAATCACAAGTAATTTTATATACGAGTGCCATTCAGAAAGTAAAGAACGTTTTGTTTTCACACGTGACCGCGTCCTCCCACTACTACCTCCGGCCCACCGCTGACCTTGGTACCCATCCGCTTCAGTTTGACGGCAGCTATTACCCAATGCGATTGATTACTGCTTAGCTGTGCTACTGTAAAATGTGTGACAAAATTGACAGTCACGTCAAGTGAGGTATGCATAATTATCCGCTTTTTAAACACGCAAAAAGTCCGACCCATCGAAATTTACGGACAGATAACTGATGTTTACGGTAATGTGATGAAGGAAGCGTCAGTTCGGAAGTGGCGTATCATGTTTAATGGCGAAGGGAAGAATGTTCACAATGAAGATTGCTTGGGTTGACCCTCTGTGATGACTGACAAGACTCAAAGCTAAGATTGAAATAAAAATTCTAGAAAATAGACGTTTCACAATTAGAGAACCGCTCCCATTCTTTTCAGAAATTTTAAGAACTGTGTTGTACGGAATGTTAGTGTAGGTCTGGGCTATAATAAAATGGGTGTGCCAAGTGGGTTCCCCGAATTTTCTCAGACGAACACAAAACCAAACGAATGCCCAGCTGCGTTGTTACTGGTAATGATACTTGGGAATCATATTTCACACTAGAAACAAACCGTCAATCAATGCAATGGCATAATCCACAATCCCCAACGAAACCAAAAAAAGCAAAGAAATTTAGAGTACCTGAAAGATTACGGCTACGGCTACGGTATTTTGCGATCCTAAGGGTATCCTGCTCATTGACTACATGCCTAGAAGTCAGACCACAAATGCAGCGGCCTACTGTCAGACGCTTCAACGCCACGCTATTCCCCAAATTGAAAGATTTTTTAGTGGACAATGCTACGGAAGTGATGAAGAAGCCGTTAGTCAGTGGTTCAACAACTTGTCGGGAACTGAGTATGCAGAAGGCATAGAAAAGCTGATAAAACGATACGACAACTGCCTAAATTTGAACGACGACTACGTAGAGAAGCTGGGTATCTAAATTTTATGTAAAATACAGTTTCGTTTATTTATATTTAATAAAAATTTCTATAGAAAAGAAAACCGTTCTTTACTTTCCGAATGGCCCTCGTATTTTACCTGTTGTATAAATGTCGAAACATTTTCGTTCCAGTACCACTTACATAAATCCTTCATTAACTGATTATTGATTAAAGGACCGTAGCTGCACCTTATAATTTGTTTATGTGAATCGCCCTTGATAGTGGATGTAATAAAGTTTTACAACCCTAGGGACGGAAGCATGTACATTAACCATTTGTGGGTAGAGTGGTTAATGTACATACCATCTTTATAATGTGTAATGGTATGCGTAGGAGATAATGCAGGAGTTCCCAAACTTTATCAGTCCGCGGCGCATTTACTACTACAATGTTAATTCTCTACGGCGCACAGTTAGGGAACCCCTGGCATAGTGAAATAGTATAATATTTGCCATAAATAAACCAACTTTTTCTAAAAGAATTTGTTCTATTTTTCAGTCTATAGCTTATTTATTTGACAATTTTGGGAATAACTTTGGCAATACATAAGGAGTTATTGATAAAGTGTTGTATGCCATAAGTGCTTTTCTTTTCAGCCGCAAAATGGTTCATATACACTTGCAATGAACTAATTTAACAACTTTAGTACGGAAAATAATATTTACTTACACTTAAATTTCCCTACAATTTGTGTTTATCTAATTTTGTGTTGTGTGCGTGGTGATGATTCTTTCAAAATTTTTTATCCAAATGGACGATTCGTATTTCAATTTTCCTTATTGGATAATTGTCTTATTTACTTACAATTCTTGTCGCTTTCTAATAGACTATATCAATTAGTTTTGGAATGTGTCGTTTGCCAAAATCTGTTAACGTTTTTCGATTTTATTTGTTCATGTCAGCAGGGGTACCAATCTACTATCATCTGAATTTCCGTATTCTAACTCCTACGCTATTGTCTCGACAGTTCCATCACCGCGCCTATGTCGATATGAATTTTGATAAATTATGATAAGTTTTAAATATTGCATATTGTATCTAATGTGTTTTTGTCATATTTCAAGAAAGTTAAATCTTTATCGGTACTCGTTGTTTTTCTTTGTTACCACAGGAATGCCTTTAACGGACTTTCTCCTTTAAATAATTATAATTTAAGTCATCCAATATACTAATTAATATGATTATAAAGTGCAATTGAGTCATCCTACTAATATAACATCTAGTCAAATTTGCTTGCTAAATGAATCCTCTGAAACCTTTGCAGGATATAATCAACCAGAGGCCTATTAAATTCTATGTTTAACATGATATAATATATTTATTATAAATTTGATTAGGTTTTTCCCAAAATTGAGAGTTTAGTGTTTTCTAATATCTTAATCTTTTAGCCCGTTTAATACACTACCACATCAAACTTGCTGCCAAACTGAAATTGCCGGATTTCAATCTCTCTCTGTCGGTGTCAGCAGGCTCTCGGACGTATCGTAAGAATCTTAGTGCAGTAATAATAACGGCAACCAGAAAAAATATTACATTTCAGGACGTAACTCCAGTGCAAACTAGTTTAGGCGAATCCCTGATATTGTGACCATCTTGCCGCAAGATTATAAAATTGTATGAATTAACATGAAATGTTATTTTCAGACAAAACGTTAAATAGTTTTAGATTTTATTTAATCACTTCTTTTCTGCAAACTATTTTCCTTTCCCTTACGCTCATTCTATCCCTACTAGCTTAAAATATAAATTGGAGTCACACAATGTTCAGCCTTTAAGTATCTCATAAAGAATAAATTCTAATACTTTAATTTAATATATATATATATGTGTATATACATATATATATATATATCTTTTAGACTATCTAGTGAAAATAGTATTAAGTTATCGAAAAAAAGCAAGTGCACAATTTTGGTGGAGGTGCCAGTTATCAAATTAATAACATTTGGCTTCCATTGTGCCTTCTTCGGTATGGTATAACAAACTCATAGATACATTTTCAGCTGTAGCTTTTTATTACTACCAGATGTTGTGGACCTTCGATGCATATTTTGGATGTACTAGAAAGATGATTTGATCACCACTCGTTTTGATGTAGATGCATAAAGTGTTTTTGAGTTAATATTTACTTGATAGAATAATACTCAATAATTTAAGTATAGTCATAATACTGTCCTACAAAGGCTTAATACAGAATTACTACAAAACCCATGACAAATTCATATAAAATTTTTCTACAACATTAATTCCACCTACATTATCATATCATCTGCCCACCATATTCCAATTTGTTTGACTTTTTCTTTTTAACAAGAAAATTGTGAATAATAAGTTATTAAAGAATACCTAAAGTAGATATCTGTAAAACTTTAGAAAGAAACCTGTACAGATTGAATATCTGTGCTTAAAATTCATAAAGAGGGAGTACTAACGATACTTTGCCTCCAACTTCTAACATCAACTACGAGATAAAAAAAATAACAGCGTTCACCAAACAGTCATGAGAAAATATTTGGAATAGGTAAACTAGTAAAATTTAATAGATAATTTAATAGACAATATTTCATATCATTACAATTCATATATTTCTTACTAAGATAAATTACAGTTGTAAGTGAACCAGTGGAAGAAATTGCAATATGTGTAGTAGTAATGCATGCGCCTTCTTTGTAAAACACCTACATATATTTGTATTTACTGCTTTGGTAATAAAAATCACTTCTTTTCAAATTTGGTACCAGTGTATTGTTCGGACGGAACAAAGACATTCCTACCCAGTACGAGAGTTATTTCACTGAATTTATTACCACATAAAGTGGGTATTTTCAAAACATTGACCTGGAAATAAAACAAAATTCTACTGAATCTTACTGTGTTGCTGCTGTACGTATATATATATATATATATATATGTACATATATACATGTATAATATTACCTTGTAAATATTTTCTTTGAGTCAGCAAGGTTAGAATGGTACTTGCGAATTGTAAAATCATGCACACGTAGTGCTGAGACACGTAAATGTTTTCCACATAAATACATAATACGTGTCCTGTTATTTACATTTAGTTTTGTGTATCTAGTATTATATAATATTACCGCTATAGTAGATAATTTCCAAGACACCAGAGAACATGTGGATTGGTTTGTTCTGACGAAATTTCTGGAAACTGTTTAAGAGAAAGGCGGTTTCACGCCTTATGTTCCACAGTAATTGGAGATTATTCATATAAAACACAGTTACTCGTAGTGCTTGATTAGCTATAATAAAATATTTGTATAAATACTAGGAAAAGGCGTCGACTGTCAAGAAATACTTCAACAATATTAACTTTTTTAGTACTTGAATTGACCACATTTGAATTGAATTGAAATTACTTGAATGAACTGTTCTATTTTTTTTGCCTTTTGTTGCTATTAATCAACCTATCAATACCTATGTGTACATATACTACAGTGCACTGATCAACGCATGTATTGATCAAGAAGACCGAAAATTATATAAAATGATAGGAAGAATTTAAAATTACAAAACACAAAGAACTTCAATAATCATTCGAGTTGCTGCTGTTATCCGTACGTCTCTCAATTCTTCCGAAATGCAATCCTAAATACAATCAGAATTTTCTTCTACAGTAATATCTTCTCAAGAGAAGTACTAGGTAGGCCCCATAAATTCTCGGCCTGACAGGCTTATACAGGTTCAAGCGTGTTCAAACTTCGTCACGGTATGTATTCACATACGCGAGGTCTACTCGATAAATATGACGGTTCGAAGGGTAGTAGCTTTTAGTAGCTAGCCAACCACTGTGGCTAGCGCATGTAAAAAATTGAGTGCTGCGCCGTCATCAAATTTTTAAAAAAGGAAAGGCATAGGCCCAATCACATAAAACAACGTTCAGATGGCGTTTGCGATGATTCATCTCCCAAGAATCCGTGGAAGATGCTGAACAGTCGGGTCGACAAATTGAAGTGATAACGCCCAACAAGTCTCAATTATTGAAGAATTAGTGCTAGAAGATCGCCATTTGAAACTGAAGGAAGTAGCAGTGATAACAAACATATTCGAAACAAGTATTCGCCTAATTCTTCATGACCATTTGGGTATGAATAAAATTAGCGTAAGATAGGTACCACGACTTCTTCCTGCTCTCCAATGTGAACGTCGCGTCGAATGTGCGCGGTCATTTTTAAACATATGTGGAGACGACACAAAACCCATTTTGGAGTCCATTTTGCCACAGGTGATGAAACAATGGTTCTGTTTTACGATCCTCTATCGAAAAAGGAGTCCATGCAATGGCGGCGACCTGATGAACCTCGTCCCACAAAGACGAAAGTCGTTCACCGAAAGCGGTGATGGCTACAATATCCTGGAATTGTGAAGGCATTTTGTTAATTGACTTTAAAGAGCGCAATACAAATGTGAACGGCACATGTTATGCGTCTTTATTGCATAAATTAAGGGACAGTATTCGTGCAAAATGTCGGAAAATTGGCAAAAAGTTTGCGATTATTGCACAACAATGCTCCCGTCTACCCGTCCACCGTATAATTCGGATATAGCTTCTTGTGATTTTTATTTGTTTTCTAATTTAAAGAAAGACCTTAACGGACGTCTTGTTAAGGATTGAGTTACAAGCAAGTGTTATAAAACATTTTAACTGAAAAACTAAAGTATTTTTGCAATAGTATCAAATTATTAATTAATCGTTGTAACAAATGTATAGAAGTTAGAAAAATAAAATTTCTTGCATTGTCCAAAGTGTTCTATAACAAGCCAAGAATTTATGGCGCTTGCCTCGTATAATGCACCTCTTCGGTGCCGTTTTGGCAGTCTATTCCTATGCTTATCTGAAGCTTTAGGTTGCCGTAAAATGGGCTTAGAGTTAACTAATGATTTTTCTTGAGAAAATGGGGCGCATCAGGCATTTTTCTGAAACATAGTGTTCTAAAATTATTACGAAATCGAGCCTTTTGTTTATTAGAATACTATGCGCACTGCCGGTCATAAAAGAACATTTTAGGGATATTCCTAACGTCTGAGTTCCTTAAGAGTGAACGTAAAGAGTAAACAGTAACCTGTAAGTGCACCGCAGTCTGATAAAGTTTGGGAACCTCTGCCCTAAGCCATAGGTAATAAACGAAAAAACAAAAAGAGGCTTCTCTTTACAGAAAACATTCACATCTTGTGCAGATCTGGTTCTGTAGTAGTAAATATTACCCAAAAATGGTAGAATTTCTTTCAGTGTATTTAAAAAATTAAACCTGATAGTATATACTTGCAAACTAAACGTATGAATATAAAAAAGATAGGCAACGTTTATGAACATCCTAAATAGCAGCACCCATTATCCCAGATCTTATGAATTTCAAAATCTCTGTATTGCGCATTCTGATCTTGAAGACATTAATGTAAACTAACTAGACTAATATTATCTCTTTTCTACAACGGTGCGGAACTTAGAATTGTTTGTTATTAAAAACTTCTATACATAGTCTAATATCGATTCTCATGACACGAAATCCTAATCATAAATTGCTTAATAACTATATTTGACAAGTTATTTGAGCAGTATACATATTTCGAATATTCTGTTTACCTCCTCCGTAGCAGAATGCGGTTGTCTAACATTCTATAGAGTAAAGATGCCACGGAATGTACCGATGACATTCCATACAAAGTCGAAAAATGACAAATTACCTAGTACGATGAATAGATAACTCACCTTGTTTGCATGATCCGTAAATGAGACCACGAGGTCGTTAAACTTTTTATGTTCTATTCGTTGGAAAGCGTTTGGTAATGTATTGCGACCGCACACCATTGCAGTTTACATAATGCAATAAATGGCGAAAAAGTATTTAACGCGAATATTAAAAATTCCAAGAAATAAAATGAACATTAATTAAATATTCTGTTCTATATTTCAAAAAAATTATTTACGTTTGAACATACTCACTGTCGTTATTTCTATATTAATTTTATAAGTTATTTGAAAATTACGAACTGGTATAATATGACTATAATTGACTGTTTACTGCTGTGATGCACTTTCTGAGAAAAATGACTAGTTTATTTACTGAATATAACCCGTGTTTTAATGTTGTGTTAATAACTGAATGAATGCGATTTTGTTACGATAAATGGTACAAGTTAGGTTAAATAAGTTTTTAACATAGGTAAACTAAATTAATTTAGCATGATAGATGTTTCCTAGTTTTTTGGTCATGCCCAACAACACTTTCCAAAATATTGCAAATATTTCTGTCAATAGTGTAAATATTATATCATTCCCAAACCTATATTTATATTTCTAAAGCCATGGAATTGCTTATGCAAAATTCTTTTTTAAGTTTGGTTACTACTGTATTTAGTTTTATTAATATTTTTTTTGAAAATTCCCTTATCTATTGAATTCACAACCATTTCATGTTTTCTAAAAATTGAAATAGCTTTAAACGCTAGAATTTGTATTGTGGAGCATTATTACTATTAATTTGTAAGATACAGCTTTGGTCAAAAATATTGACCACCCTACAAATTTTGCACATATGCGATAACTGCAGCAGTAAATAAACCTTGTTGTTTAAGAAGTATTTTGTCGGCATCTAAAAAATGGTTAAACACAAACCAATAAAACACCTGGTATAATAAATTTTTTTTTTAATTCTTTATTTTTCAGTTCGCTACTTTCTCTCGTGAATGCATCCTGTGATTTAGTGCGCTTCTAATGTTTCGATTAGGGACATTTACAAATATTATTTCAATATGCCTAAAAGAAACGAACTTAGTTTAGAAAAACTTTTGCACAAGCGAGGGATTTCGAAAACTATTAAACGTTCGTGCCGATCTGTACAGTATGCTATGCAGCGAGTCGCCATGATCGGATCACGTGTTAATAGGCCCAAAACCGGACGCAAGCAGATCACAACAGAGCGTGATGGGCAAAAGATATTGAGGGAGTCATCAAAAAGTAGGAGGAAAGCTTCATCACACCTCACTGCTGAGTTGTTACAAGGTTTTAACAGAACAATATCTGCTCGAATCATTCGTAGACGGCTTCAAGAAGCTGGTCTAAGGCGCTGTAAAGCTAGGAAGAAGCTATAACTCTCCAAGAAGAATAAAAAAGCATGGCATGGGCTGACCCGGATGGGTCAGGAATTTAAACCAGGCTGTGTGGTATCGACCGTGAATCACAATGGAGGCAATGTGATGATTGGGGGCTGCATGTGCGCTTCTGGAATGGGACCAGTGTTTGTATGTGAAGGACGTGTGAACCCTATAAAATACATAACTTTTTGGCGATACAAAAATGGACGGCGTTAATTTCCAACAGGATAACGCAACCCGTCACAGAACTGTCTGTAAAATGACTTAGCTTCGGGGATATGATATTGAGCACGTGGACTGAATAGATAGAATGAAGGATGGAGTTTATTAAAGCGCAAAGTCAGGCGACACATATTTACTTCAAAAGAAGAGTTAAGGAATTGCTTCCACCTGGAGTGCAACGCAATAAGTCCCTAGACTGTAAAAAGCATGTAGGCTCTCTATCAAAAAGAATTTCCGCTGTAATTAAGGCATAAGGTGGACCCAGTAAATATTGATTTTGTTTTAATAATTATAACATTATAATCCTACACAAGTTGTTTCAATTTATTTTAATTTGATGCTCTTCAAAAAGTCAAAGTTAACCTAGGTGCTCAATACTTACCAAGACTGTGTTTAGCAAAGATTGTAACAATATTTCTGTATCATTATACAGTGTATATATATTTTCATATTTTGCGCTTAGCTTTTCTTCTATTGTGTGTTATCGTATCCTTCCCAATTTTCAATACTTAATTTTTCCTTTCCTTTCTTCAATTATAGAACAAGGGCCGGTGAATCTTTGAAGCAGAATTTGAATCTTTAATGCAGTGCTTTATTTTTATTTCAGTTCCTTTTGATTAATGTTTGTTGTTTATGCCTTTTATTTTGTTTAAATTTTACTCCATTACAAACCATTATTAGGCATCATGTTGTGAATTATAACTGAATTTTGTTATGTCATCCCACTTCACTACAAATCTTATTCCTTTAATGCTTGTTTTATTTAAATAACTTGCCGTAATTTTTTTTAATTATTGAATTCTTCTTTGTGCCGTTCCGAATTTATTTTCTGCTGCTTTTTAGGTATTACGGATTGATGTAAGCAGCAGAGATTATTTACCGCTCACCTATCTTTATCTTGCTTCTAATTAGGATTAGAAAAACAAAATTTTCCTTTTATTTGAGTTCTGTATCCAGCGTTGGAATGCGAGCATGGCTCTTCAATTCTCGCTTGCCATCAATTATAGTTTCCAGGTATCTATTCAATTTTATGTCATTTTATTGGAACAAGCACCGGTAGTGTTTTAGTACTTTTATTCGCTACTGGTTTGCAGGGTTAATTTCTGTTTCTTTTGGTTCTACCACGTATTGCTTTCTAATTTCTACCTTCATAAATGGTGCACGAACTACAATCTACAAATATAATTCCCATTATGATCTGAACTGTAACTCTCAATATAGTCTTTATACTTTCAACTTTTATTTGTTTAAATTAGTTCTCTCAACTTTATTATTGTTCCTTAGGTAGTACTATTTAGATTTTGTTGTCATTCTTCCTTACTTTCACCTTTATTCACTTTTATTTAAACTCAATTTGTTAGGCATTTAATCATCGAATCCGATTTATTTTTACAATACAGATTACTGTTTTCTGAACGTCTTACGCAATAATTCGAATAAGATATCTATCTCATAACATTTTGGTATCAGTTTTAAAAGGAAGTGCAAGGAACGATGTGTCAATTACTCATTGATCTCAGGCATTGAGCATTTCCAACACCAGTTGGTGTAAAATTTTTCTAAAATATCTTGGCCTGCTTATATGCTTACAAGATTGCTTTAACTTAAAAACTCAAACTAAACGATCATTTGTTGTTTTGCAGTTGTAGTAATTGAACTTTCTGAGCAACTGAAACATGATTTCGAATTTCATAAGAAAATCATCTTCAGCCATAATGCTTAATGGTTTTGTAATTAAGCAGAACATTCTGGTCCAAAAGCCAACCATAATTAATGCATGAAGAAGGAATCGTTTGATATTATTTTTTTCCAACTATTCTGGTAGCCTTGTTTCTGTGAATATAAGTTACTATCATTCAATGGTTCAAATGTTTTTCTTTGGCTCGACTTAGATGGTGTCAACTTGGGCAACATGTGGTTTCAACAATACATTACCATTTGCCACATTGCCAATTAGACAACTCAGTCCAAGAGAAGTTTTGTGAATTGATTATTTCCAGAAATTCAATTATTTTCTTCGTTCCTGACTTCCGAGACTTCTTTGTGTAGGATTATGTTAAGTTGTTAATTTACGCTAACAAATTAACAGTATTACAAGAGCTGTAGACTAACATTGAACTTTTCATTGGTGATGCTCGACACAATTTATGTGAAAATGTCGTTAGCTTCAACAGATTCATTTCTAACAGTATTCCTGTGATCATTTGGATGATGTGTTTATCAATAATGATATTAACTGGTAATATCCGCTTCTTATTTTACAAACAAAGTGCGTTGCTCTTAACAAAACACTCCTTTTATATATCGTGAGAATGTATTAATGACAAAATTGGATGAATATGCAAGGTAGCACCCAGCAAAGGATATCTATCAATTCACACCACATCACCTACAGTCACATATTAGTAAATAGACATGAGATACACTTGAGGGGATCAATACTGTTTACCTTTCTTATGCATTTTGAACTGTACATATGTAGTTATAATGTTTTGTAATTCACTTCTTCTTTCTTTTGTCCCTAATTAATTAATTTACTCGCTTTACTTCTTCCACCTCACGTCTGATAACGTTATCCTAAATTATTGTGCTTTTTGCAATATGTTGGTTTTATTTTTGGATCTTGCTCCGAGATAAAATCAGTTACAAGTTATATATATATATATATATAAACAGAATTAGCGGAAATCCAAATAAATACACAGGAGTTGGGGAAGACTTTGTAAATTAATGAAGTACATGTTAAATTAAATAGTGGTGGAGATATAGGATTTTTGTCTGTAACTCACACGAATGTGATTATTCAGTGTCTACTGAATAATCGCATTCGTGTGATTTAAACACATAAAATGGTTATCACCATGTGGTGTGGATTTACATTTCATTACGTTATAGGACTACACTCGACGAAAATGATACAATTTTAATGCTCTGTAGTGTTTTATATCAGGACTACGAGATCATAATACACAATTTTCCTGCCCATATTTCTAATGCAGTTAAGCGGCTATTAATAAATATCTTTCGCAATTCTACTATTAGCAGATACATACTTTCCTATCACTTGACCGCTGCATTCTTCTGATGTGTCAGCCGGTTTTAGGCTTACCTTGTGGAACATATTTTGTTTTTGCAATTTCCTAATAACTTAACGTATTTAAGTAGTCCAACTAGAAAGTATTTTAAGTAAATTAAAAAAAAAATAAGTAAACTAAATTCAAGAAAATAAATTCCATTGCTTGGCATGTGGAAAAGTCATATAACCATCGTACATACCTAATCTTATTTTCTAGCTCCACCAGATTTTATTGCTGCTGTTTATAAACGTCTTTTAGAGCTATACAAATGATGGCATTATACTTTTAGCAGTTCTGTTCATTAGGTAAAATAGTTTGACTTCTTTCTTCCGAAGAGGCCTTCTACGATGGATGTGTTATTGTAATTTACATCATTAGTTTGTTTAGTAACATGTAAATTTAGTATTGCATTAACAGCCATAGAAGCAAATTTAACTACAGATACCTTCAGACAGCTTAGCGAGCCTTTCTAGACAAACAACTTTTCTTCTCCTTTTTTTTCTTCATGAAGACCAATTATAAACTCTAAGAAACTAGTTGATATGACAAAGAGAAAGACTAGCATCATCCAAGTTGCGAGTTTCATTTGAACCTTGCCTACTCGTTTCGCGCTGCAAATATTGACGTTTCATTTACTTTATTTTATCAATGATTGTTTACATGGTGCACATAGACTTCCAATTAAAGTGGAGTGAATTTAATTGCGCCACTCTCTACTTTTCACGTATGCAACCCGATCAAGCACTTACTGAAAGTCAATAACAACTTGTAGTTGATACACTACCAGCCTTAGCATCTCGTATGATTCGACAACTTACGGTACTTGTTTTCATTGACATTTACTGAGCTTCGTTGCGAAGTATACTGTTTTTGTCAGTAGTAGTGTCGAAAGAATATACAGCAGATCTGTATCGATTTCGTCTCGATGTATTTCGCTTTTTCATGACCCAATATGTAGAGGCACATGGCCTCCTTTAATAAATTATGTATCAATTTCTCGTTCGATGGCAAGATTTCTTGTTCTTGTAGCTATGTAGATGTTTTCCATTTCGGTGAATTTTTAAATTATTTCTCAATATATTTCCGTTGCATACACATTTGCAAAGATTGTGGAAACTGTTGATAGGCAATGACAATTAAACGTAGTACGAAGAGTCCAATAGTTGAAACAACTGAATAATAAACAGAAACAACAAGACGTGTCGATACCTTTAATGCTCAAGTGAATGGGTTTGAATGACATGGAAACAGTTGAGAAGTTAGCTAATGGGATATTGAAAAAATATTAAATAACATAATAACAACGATTGCAAGAACCGTGTGATTGTAAAATTCACAGGTATTGCAACACAAATTAATAATTTAACACGGTTGACAATGAGAGTGCATGTGCTCTTGAAATGCTGCGTTCCGAATAAATTATTAATTTGTGTGGACTGGAGTTAACTGCGATACCTGTGAACGTTTCTAATTATTTAGCGCATAGTGTTATTTTTCAAAATATTTGCATTAATTGGAAATCATTTGAGTATCAGATATACATATATACTGTAAAAAGTTGAAGAAATGAAATGCAATAACGCTTGAAAAAGTAATTATTTATAATATACAGGAGGTGATTCAATAGTGTTGATGAATATTATACGAAGGCCATTTGGAAAGTAAGAAACATTTTTTTCTCTAGAAATTTTTATTAGATATAATTAACCGAAATTGTATTTTACATAGAATTAGATACCCAAACTGCTTCTCTACGTGAAACTTCGTTGTTTTAAATTATTGTTATTGTAGATATCCTGTAGAATGTCAATCCATTTTTGCAGAGTTCCTTTCTCTCTCATTTGCCTTTCTGTGTAGAATTAATTTTAAACATAATTTATGTCGAACTACATACATTTTGCCGAGGAAACTAAGACGTTAGTACTTTCGTTGTTCCCTCTATGATGCGTAGCAAGATGGTTCAAATTCCTAAGTAAATATATTCTTTGTCATGAAAAGGTTAAATGTGGCTTTCGTGTAACGAACGGATCTATTCAGAGAATGTACGCCTATCTGGCTGTGTATTTCAATTCTGTGAGCGATTCTGCCCGAAGAGAGATTTAATATTTACTTTGTGTTTCTGCTCTGTTAGAAGTTATCTCTAAGTTCACTTAGGATTTTTCATCCCTTTAGGAGATCTAATCTGCAAACAATACGGATCCGCATGTTAAAGAAACAGAGAATAAAGTTTTTTAATGGTTTCTATTTAATTTACCGGAAAATATCTTCTTTATTTTGCATCAGTTTAGTCTACGTTAAGGGTGTCGTACCTAATAAGCTTATTATTACAAAGAGAAAACTTTATGAACAACTATATTACTATCGTTAATGACACAGAAAGCTAACAAATTTAATTAGAAAAGAATTCGTAAGCGATAATCGAATTACTGCAAAGTCAAACACGACAAATTCTAAATAAAAAAATGGTTTGTTACTAATTGGTTTAAGTTCGGGAAATATTCGTGTCTAGTACAATATTTTTCGCAGCTTGAAAACATGGAGCGGAACGTTTTTTACGGGAAATGAAACTACATCACGGCAATTTCCTGGCCAAGCTCCGTTAAAACATATCAACATTGAAAATGAAATCGAGAGGATAATTGCTTTGTCAGACGCAGTTTTAAAGTTTCCCAGAAAATGTCGCCGCTACCCCAACATCTGCATTTGTCGACTCGCAATTTTCTACTACGATACTTACTTTGAAATGTAAATCTCATGAACCGCTTCTTGCTTCTTAAAAATCTTTCTTCACTTCCATCTCCTTTCTTAAGGTTTCTAAAGAATGTTTTCGCTTTCTTGGTTATAACAGCTTCAGTCTGAAGAATGACCTTTTCTGATTCAAATCATCCAACCCAATAATAATTTTCCTAAAAAGTTTGCCTCTGCTATAATTTGCATGCTTTGTAGATTGTTCCGCAGATTGTCTTGTTTCATCTGCATTTTAGATAGTGGTAGTAACAGCCGAAGGAAATAGGTTTATACTTGTAGAAACATTAGGAGGCTTATCCTCCATTTTCAGAATCACCTCCATCTTCTCTTCAAGGGTGATTGATATGCGTTTCTTTTTATCACCATCTTTAACTAACTTTTCCGTTGCACGTCTTTTATCAGTCGTTGTAATATAAATACATATAACAATAATTATATATTAATATTATTAAAAAATTAGATAAAATAGCATATTGTTAACTACATAAGCACTAAGGTGCCGGTCAGTATTTTGAATAATAATAAATGAGACTGACTTTTCCACCAATAATATCCAAAATAACACCAGTAAAACAAAAGATCTGCATAGTCTGTAGTGCGTGTATGTAATAAAGCGTGTAAAGCATTTTTGGCATGGTAGAAATTAAGAACTTTGAAAATAAGTTGGTTTAAGAATGATTTTCTTTATGTGACAACTCTGTTTTATTTGTCTATTTCAATTATGCCTTTTTGATTGTCCTATGTTCATAAAAAATATAAAACGAGACAGTTCCATATTTATCAAAATACGTATTTTTGCAATCTATAAACTTTAATAGTCTAATTAACCACAAGTTGTATACATATGCATGTGTATACAGATGTACATACGCATATGTCTTCTATTACTGCCCACATTTCTAAATAAATAGGATTCACGAGGGCGTATTACGTATATAAGAATTAGAAAATGTCTCACATCGTAAACTTATTAAGTTATTATCTCGTTTATTCTATCCTAAGATGACAAGTTCGTTCTTGTTTAATTTTACGGTATCTCAACTGTTGTGGCAGTCGACTATCATCTAGTTGTAAAATCCCTAGTGTTTCTAATTGTATTGTTCGAGGATCTTTATCATGTCGTTTGCAATGCGCAAGATTGGAATTATGAATCATTAGATTTCCCATATTTGGTATGACTACACGTATGTAAATCAAGAACTGCAAGCAACAAATTAACTTACGGTAGCAGGCGGCAAGTTTAGTGCGTGAATATTTAGGAGATATACTTTTCCGGTAGGATATGATTAGTTAATTATTGTGTATATTACCATAATTATTTGAATTATACGCAGAGATGTACAGTTTCTTACGAAAGTTATGTACACAAGTACAATCTCAAAATAACACCACAAAAAAGATTTTAAGTATATTAATAATTACAACTATTATAATTTAAAACTAAAAATATATATAATTAGACGAGTAGAAGTAAATTGTTTTCCTACAGAAGAAAGAAATAAAAAATATGTATACAAAGTCTCACGAAAGTCTGCACACAATACATAAGTGCTACATAAAATGTATAGGGAAAGCTGTTAATATCAAATTAACATTTTGTAACGTCCCCATTAGCACTAATTACGCCATTTACCCTACGCACCATTGAGTATAGTAATTTTTTGTCACTTTATGTGTTTCTGCCAATTCTTCCACTATGGTGCACCCTAGGGAATCGCGCCCAGTTATAATTCTTTTTCTTAAAAGACGTTTTAACTTTTCCCATAAATATTCAATAGGGTTTAAATCCGACGACTGAGAGGGAAAGTGAAGCTGATGTGGCGCATTATATAGTATCTACTCCATCGCCAGATAAGACGTATGCTTAGAATCATTGTCTTGTTGAAATGACCATCCCTCTCCAAGCTCCAATTTTTTTACACTTTGAATCAAATTTACCTTCAAAATGTTAACATATTTATACCATCAATAAATTCAATACTTCTTATCCCAGCCCTCGACATACAACCCCAAAGTAAAACCGGCTGCCTACCATGCTTAACTGTAGGTTGCATATTTTCTTTTTTCAACTCAACGTTAGTCTGCCGCCATCAAATTGGAATAGGTTGGCCTTTGTTTCGACTGCAAATAACACTTCGCCCCAGAAACTACATTCCTCATTTTCATATTTGTGAGCCAATTCCAATCTTTTGGCTCTGTTTACGTTACTAATATGTTGTTTACGTCTAGCGCTACGCCCATTGTAATCAGATTTTCGCAAAATTTTACGAACACATTCATTTCACATTCACATATTTGTGTGCAGAGTCTTTCCCAGTTTTCTCTACGACGATTGCAAGGACTGTGTGTTTATATAACTCACAGGTATTGCAATAAACTTCCTATCACACAAATTAATCATATTTCCCGAATGTTGATAATTCGGTTGGCAATGAGACTTCACTTAAAACCCTGCGTCCCGAATTTTTGTTTTTTTGTTTTATTCATTTCAAATTAACTATTACAGTGATAATGAAAATGCGTTTTGGTTACGGAGGTTGTCTGTAATATGACTATTTTGGGCGCTATAAATTAAACAGCTGGCCATCCAGGGCTGATATTTCGCCAAAGTACTCAAAAGGGTCCCCACAATAAGCTGAGAGTTGGGACCAAAATTAAGCTTAACATCTGACAACCTCCCTTTATCAGTGAAAAGATGTTCTTGAATCAAGAGAATGACCGTTCAATGTCCAGTGAAGTTATATTTACGTAGTTAAAACTGTTAGTGTAAATTTGTCTTAATCTGGCAAAATTTGGATTTTTGCTTAATAGACTACGATATCCTTCCAATGCACAAACACTTTTCGCGTAATTTATAGTCGATAGCACTCTATTTATAATTGTCGTACTGGTCTTAATAAAGGAAGTTACATCTTTTCTATGGCAGTTGCCATTACTGTTTAATTTATACGAATAATTCATAAATCCATTTCATCTTGAGAACCTTGAAATTTTCTCGGCTTACTTTGATGGCTAATTATTTAGGATTAAACTGTGGTACTAAGCACATTATTTTGTGAAAATGTTTAGAATAATAGGACATCACTTGTAACCAACTTCTAGGAATTAGTTGGAAACATTCTTGAATATGAGGACAGTGTTTGTGAAATTCCGATGTCTACTTTGCATATTTGAGAAAAACATTTAGTATTTGCTATTAAATTATTCACATTTTAAGTAATTTTTGTGAATAGTTTCTGCGATTAGGTGTAATGCACGTAGCAGATATGTTACATATAGCAAACTAAGACACACGCCTTATAATAACGTCCTGGCAAAGCATTGCCGAGGCGGTATCGGCACAAACATTACTGTTTGCCTTGGTGTCAATCGAAATTTTTCTTGTGTTTTCTATTATACTATGAATATCTTCGCCGGTACAGTTTAACAACCTTTTACTAACTAATAAAAATCGAGATAAGTTCTCTATTTTTCCCTCATTGATTGGTTTAGCAATTCGTAGTAATAACAACAAAACATATAAATGTTATGCTGCTCACACCATAATAATACATTTAATCTAATTAGATTAGACTCACAATTTCCAAAAATGCAGTGTTGCTTGGAAATATACAAAAATGTGCTAAAGAATGAGTGGTGAACTGTTAAGTACTATGTTCTATCGTAGAATGTATGATAATCCTTTATTAGCGGTTTCAAAATGCACATTGAATGGATTTGTCATTTTTTTATTAAAAAGTAAAACTGAGCAAATACAATTATATGACAAATGTACAGTGCACGTTTTCCCAACTCAAAAGACAGTCAATGGTGGTGCGTAAGCGTTAGCTCGCAATCTTGAAGTATATCAAAAGACTAAAAGTAATGCCTGCAAAATTGTTTTTTCCCTGCTGAAAAAGAGCTTCAATCTAAAAATAAATCTGTAATTTCACGCGCATTGACGAAATCTTTACGAATAGTCGGTAAGTATACCAACCGTCATGCATAAAAATAACGAAAAAAATATGCATTTACATACCTCGCTTATAAATATAAAACGGCACGGACTGTTCCGTCGAATATTCAGATAATTACTTACAAGAAGCCAGGGTCTACTGTTCTCTGTAGCGCTGTAATTACGCGAATTAGCAAAGCCGGGTAGGATTTTAGAGAGCTAGATGATAACAAATTAATTTATATAATTAAATACAGTAGGTAGTTCTACACACTACAATTTCATATTCCGTCTTTTACTAATTTCGTAGTCAGCTTATATTTGTTTCACTTTGGCTTTCTATTTACTTAATTTTTATTTTTTTTATATTTTGTTTGGAGTGTACTTAGTTTTTTCTTGGCATCTATGTTAGGAAAGCGAAAACATAGTGTATTTATTTCTTATTCATCTCTTTTACAATGCAAACATTTAAAAAATAAAAATCATTTTACTGTAGTAATTTTATTTCTGGTTCTCATATACGAGAACTATTAGAAAGCTGATTTTTTTAAAAAAGGATTCGTATTTTACCAGGAAAATGCGTATGTAGATTTTAAAATATTCAATAAAAATGTTTCGTGTGCGTATACCTTACGAATATTCATGCGAGATGTACTGCTTAAATTAAATACTTTGAAATATCTTTAGTCCCAATTAACGTCGATTTGGGTTTTAAATTTATTAGATATTTCTAGAAACCAGCAAATATATACTTGTAGAGTACATGCAGTTCTAAATCGCTCACAGACTGCAATAAATTGCAGTTTAAGTTTTCCTATTCTGACAAAATTTTGGTACATTTCATATTTGCTAAATCTTACATATATTAGTTGGTATATAAAAATTAATAAAACGGATGAAGTGTAGAATTATAAGTTAATACCGAGCGGAACTATATAAGGCGAACATGTAATTGTTAAGTATGACGGATATGCGGAAGGGAAAAATGAGACCATTAAGTGAATAAGTGCGAAAGTTGATGAATTTCCCGATTTATATTATTACAAGGGTACTAACATATGTGCTGAGACAAACTCGATTGCATCATATCATGTAGAGTGTTCGGCACCAAAGGAAGGACAATAACATCACATATTACGTTCTTCTGTTTTGAAGAATAGTACCGCTGTAGCCCGCTCACAAAGTTCTCTTGTGAATTTTCTAACCAACACTTACTTATCAATTCTCACTAAAAGAGTATAAATGCTACGCACGGCTACCCAGACGTTCTCGTTACTAAGTAATACCGTATATCGCTCCCTTCTACCGCTATATTAAATTAAATAAAAATATATTGGCAATATATACATATATATATATGTACATATATCTGGGTATTGTATCGTATGTTTTCGCGGGTAAAGGATATCTTGTTATCCTCTCGGGTTTTGTCCTGCGTTTGGCGTTGGTTCTTAGAAGAAAGGATGTACATGGTTCTTCTAAGAACCAACGCTGAACGCGGGACAAAACCCAAGAGGATAAGGCATATATATACATATATATATATATATATATATATATATATATACATATATATACATATATATATATATACATATATATACATATATATACATATATATATACTTTTTAAGACAACGCTAAACATTTCCTGGGCTTTGACTCAACAAGTATAACCGTAACTCCAAATTATTGCTAATGTAGCAGCTGGCACACTTTACTCTTTCAAATAGCTTTGATAATTTGTAAAAACTCTACTTATTATCAGAAGTAATAAGTTTTTCTGTGGAGAGAAAACTTCGACATAAGTCACTTTGGAGCTGTTGTTATTTAATCACCTGTTGTTTCCAGGGGATACTGTCCTTTACTGAACTTGTTTACCTAGTCGACAGGCTACATAGCAAACACTCTTGATGGAATGGAATTAATTACAAATATGGACTACCAGATGTGCCATCCATTCAACATACAATAATTTTGAGAATAGAGTGTGTTATTTCGAGACGATACTTGTTTTTATAATTTGATAAAAACGCGGGAGTATAGTACGTTATGTATCTTTAGAAGAAATTATATTTAATCACAAATGTATTTTTAAGACAAACGATATATATGGATTGCAATGGTGAAGTTTACGTCTCCACTGTACATGTTACTTAAGGGACTCCTTTTTTATAAAAGTTAAATTGTAAATCAAATGTCAGTAATGCGTAACTAAAGTAGATATCTGTAATATCCAATACACAGAAAGAAAACCGCAAAGATTTAAAATGCTAAATTGAAAATTAAAGAAAAGGGTGACCTAAGGGCACTTTGCCTCCAACAACAACGAAATAAAATAAGGACGTGAATCAAACAATATCGAGAAGAGTAAATAAAAAAATAAGTTAGAAAATTTAGAAGGAAGTCATTAATTTTTAAATTGAAGAAAACATATCATTACACAATGGTTGTTTTTCATTTAGTAATAATAATAAAATAGGAAATTACACTCGTTTCTATCAAATTTATATTTTATTGTTAAGCATTGAATATGAATTTTAGTCATTATAGCAGTGACGAATTTAGAATTCTACCTTATGCACTCATATGAATTCTTGAAAATTTACTGACTCATTTTTAATAAATCAGATTCGTGTTATTTCGAATATGTCCTTCAAACATACGCCGTATTTGTACAGAACCTTCACAGATTGATAAAGACGTTTCTTTACCTAATATTTATTTAATCAACACGCTTCTGCGCGAGCAGTATCTTCCTTTATCCTAATAGGCAGTTATTTGTTTGATGCGCGTTGACATTAATTTTATGAATTTTGATAAGATATGTTCTCTTGACTACTATACCGACAGAGTGTCGTGCTAAATGTGTTTCACACATATAAACAATTCCACTTACAGAAGGCATAAAGTATGAAATCGAAATGTTTCTCTGTTTATATTTGTGTGAAAATATTTCGTATATGGCTTGACGTAATATCTGGTTTGGTGCGACTCGGTCGTCCTTTAAAACCACGCTGATTGTAAAATATTTTGCATGTTGCGTACTTTTCAAAACAATTTTCAGTCATAGTCAAAGTAAACAGTTACATTATTACTGAGTAAGTACATTTATATTATTATTTTTAGAATTTGTTCGAGTTGTTTTTCATCACAGTTATCCTGTATAACGGAATGAATACGTTTTTGTTTAATTTCGGAATACTTGTATATTAAAACATCTATGCTCAATAATTCAATGCTGTTTTGTATTTTTAAACAACCAGCAATAATTTTATTACTAAACTGAAAAGTTTTAGATTGCTTTTATAAGATAATTATCACATAGTTACAAGTTAGATGCAAATTAGTTCATCATTTTTAAAAATAGACTGTTGTGGAAATCTTCGAACTTTAATGAATTGTATTGTTTAATGTAACGCATTTTGCTTGTAAAAGTACATATCTAGATTTGTAATAAATATACTCGTAGTCAAAAAAAATCTATTCCATCTCACAAAGCGTTCATCGGATATCTGTTTTTAATCCTCCATAACATCTGTGTCAAAGTTAAATACTAAACTGCAAAGAAAGGCAAGTGCAACATTGAAAACTTTTATGGTAGTTTCTACTGGGCATATTTGCAATGGCGAATAAGTGAGAATATGAGTGCGTATTAGCTTCCGCATGCTATGCGTACATATGTTCCTCTTTATTCGACTCGGCATGCTAGGGCTGATGTCTGTCCCGGCCTAACAGTGTCGAGGGCTTCAATTGTTGTTTGTGTAGGTGTGTCTTGCCGTTATTCCTTCATACTATGTTGTGTCCAATCATTAATCATATTTAATTTTCTTTTTGTACGTCTTATACTTGCCTTGTTTTACATCATCGAGTATTTTATTGTATATGTTTATTATTTTTGTTTGTCAGAACTTGTCATGCGTAAATCTTTCTGTTCGTAAATGGAATTTTCTTCTGGTCTTGTGGCTGTGTACATCTTCATTCTTTGTTAGTTTTATGTTGGTTTTAAAAAGGCGTTTTGAATTTCACAGAGCATCAGTAGATTGTTTAGTATTAGTAATTGATTAATGTTCAATTCCTGGGTTTTCTTATATGAAGTCTGTGTTGGTGTTCATATGTCTAGCGAGTACAGCATTTTAAGAATTTTGTTTTATATTATCATCATGTAATTATTGCTAGATGTGAATAATGCATTATATATGGCTTTCCTTAATGAGTTTGGTAATATATGCCTAATTTTTGCTACAGCAGCTATTGTTTTGATGTTCCATTTCACCAGCGCGTTGATGTTCCTTCATCAGCGTATACATATAGTTTTCCTTTGAGGTTTAATTCTATGAGATCGTTCGTGTATATTATGTACAAGGTTGGGGATAGATTTCCTCCTTGTGGGTAAGCCGTATTATTAGTGGATCGGTTTCTTCTTTATTTATCTTTGCGGTTTGTTGTCTGTCTTTTGAGTAGGTTTAATTCGGTTCCTCTTATGCCCATAGCTTCTAGTTTTTCAATTAGTTTCGTTTTCGATATTATGTCATGTCTATGAATATGGTTACTACTATTTTTTGATTCTCCAATTTCTCCTTTATTAGATTAATTACATTATACACAGATGTTGTTCCTGAATTCTCTTGATTTGAACTCTTCTTCAAGATGGGAACAATGATTGTCTGCTTTATGTAGTAAGGTTAATTCTCTGCAGCGTTTATTAGTTTTACTGATATAGGTGATAATATATCCTTATTGTCTTTTATTAGATCATTTATTACTCCATCAAATCCATGTGCTTTGCACCATTGTAATACAAAATGATAAACAAGTGCTCTCCAATTCTATCTAGACTTAACAGTGAGTGTTGGATTCCCCATTCAAAATAACTTCGGAAATCAACATAACATTACATTTTCGTTATTCCTGACAATATCCTAAGATGATACCAGCTGAAACACATAAAAATAGAAAAGGAAATAAATGATGTGTGGAAACTATAAAACATTGCACCAAGTAAGCATTCCACGGAGATTCGGATTCAGTTGAGGAATATTCAGCGAGCGCCGTAGTCATATATCTTACATATGTATGTTTATCGACGTTGCAGTACTATTTTATTTACTCTGGTACTGTTGTGAAACATACTTATTTCAGTTATTAGTTGGTAAGCATTCGTTAAACTGCCAAAGTTTTGATCACACCTTGTATAATGAATAAAATATTAGTTCTAATTGGTAAAAGTAGGACTATGGACTATTTAATAGAAATGAAACACAAAATAGAACACCTTTGATAATATAGAATAACAGCTTTAATAATCGGCAAATGTGCATTTCTAACAGCATACTTCATTCACGACAAGAAGACAGCGTTAGAATAAATAGACAAAATTCGCGACTTGCTATTGGCTAATAGACAAGAGGAATTTATACATACAACTATTTCGAAATGGAAATTAAATTGGTTAAACGAAGTATCACCAATATCTTGTGTGTCATCTAAATAGTTTTGTTGATATCGATTTTGTATTTATTGTTGCTTAGTGCTGTTCGTCGTAATTTTTAGAAGCTAATGGTCAGAAAATAGCTCATTTTGGAGCTCTATTTATGATACTATTGAATATCTCGTGGTACTAACGTAATAATTATAAAAAGCGTATAAGATGGTACTTGTTTTTTGGTATCGCTAGTGAACATTAGACCCTCCACCAGAGTGATCAAAAATCCTCAGAAAAAGCATATTGCTAGTGAGCAAAGGCTAATGCCGTATAATTTGTACCTGAAAGGTAGGCAAGATAATTCTTACTGTTAGACTGACTGCACAGCAACTTGGGTCAAACAAGAGAATAGTGTGGAATATTGTGAAAAAGGATATCGCAGGACTTCTCAGGTTGCCCCTTAAAAACGTCGTGGTCGTACAGAATATGATTCTTTAGACGAAGTAGAAATATCAACAATTAAGAAGCATGTACATTTCTTTTTCTTGAAGAATGATTTGTTTACCTGCATGCACAAAAATATTCAATGTGAAAGCAAAACATATAAAATCTCTTAATGAAGTTGGTGTTTAAATAAATGAAACGAAGTCGAAACAGTATTTTATTGGAACGGTATATTATTTAAACGAACCTTAGACCAACGCAAGACAAAACAAGAAATATGGAAAGACACCGTTGTACTAACTGCAAGATTAGAATTCGTGGAAGCGGTTACAACAGGGCTGAGATATCCTGCTGGAAAAGTAAATCGTTTAATTGTGTTATGTATCAGTATCGAAAAAAGCGGAAGCGGTCATCTCTACGAAAAAAAAATAAAGACGTAATCAGCCACATAGTCACTGACTGGATGAAAAATGTACTATCCGTTTCAATTTATAATGCGCTATTGTAAACAAACTCATTACTGATTTACTGCAATAATTTTCTCATCAACCCTTGATGGTCAACACAAACTGTTATTGTCATGAGCCATGCTCCCTACCACTCAGTCAGAAATTACCTACTGTTGTCTGGAAGAAGCAAGGGTTGAGGCTTCTTGCAAGAGGAGTTGTAATTCACAATACTTTATTAATGTAAATAAAGCCATTACATATAATAATAATTATCATATATTCCATTAATGAAATTACTATATATGTTGTTAATGAAGTGGTATTAGAAAATGGTCATACAATTTTAAGACTACCTCCATATCGCTATAACCTAAACCCTATCGAGGGCGCAGGTGAAGCATCATATAGCTGCGAACAACAAAACCTCCAAGGTGAAAACATTACTCATTGAGATGTTTAACGCTGTGAACAGTGACGTATGGAGAAAATGCACTGTATGCATTTAAATATTATTGTCGTCTGTCCAATTTAAAAAAATTACCTGTGTTATTACCTTTTCATTGACTAATAAAATAATAGAGCATTCGTATGACTATTTCTTTTCTATTTGGCAAGTTTTTGGCAGGACTAGCAAAACTTGTTTTTGTACTCATAGTTTTTTCATAGAGATTTACTGTTAGTCAATTAGCATTGCCAAAAATACTTTAAAACTTCCAGTAAGTCCGTTTCATTCATAGCGGAGTACCGTACATCTATTTTTAGCATTTCCAAGGACGATATCTTGGGCACACATTCATATGGAAAACATATTACAATTCCATATAATAGAACAGCTTTAAAAGTTCTTTTATGTTCCCAAAAGATCTTACAATGTTTTAATACACAATAAACATTTTGCCTTAATTTCTTTTTGTTAAAGAGTATATCCTTAGTGTACAATGCGTTCGAATTCTATGGAAATATTAAAATCAGTTACTGGTACTGCATATGACTTTTTGACGCACAGCTTTGAATTAGTAACTTAAATTTAAACTTTCGTTTCTTTGAGATTGCATCTATGTAAGTATGAATAAAACAACAGTAATCTTGACGTTGGCGCCAGATTGTCTGGTATTTCTGGCAGTGAAGGACTCGCGTATGACATCTAACCCTGCCCGTACGTAATTAAACAGTATTATTTTGCCTCCGCAATCTTGTTGCTAATTAAAGCCATACCAACATTATTGTCTAATCATCATTGACGTCTGCGTCTAAGTTATTTTTATTACATATTTGTAGTGAATCAAAATACATAACAAGGCGAGCATGCACAGAATGATTCTGAAATATTTTCTTTATGTTTATATTAGTTAACATATTTGCACGTAATACAGTTTAGAGTTTTTGAAACTATTCCATTCTATAATTGACAGATTTTAGCTATTGTTGCCATTCTTCTAGTACTACTTTTAATGGTAATCAAAAATTATTTCAACACGTGCTGAAAAGAACGAATTTGCAAGAACATCGCAGTCTCTAGCAATCGCTAAGCAATGAATTGATAGCAGAGTTAGATTTAATTCCAGTGTTTTTTAAAATTTAGTTTATACTTTTAATTGTCACCATCTGATCATATATTTTCACTGTGGAAGATTTTAATGTTCCTTGTTTTATGATAGTTATAAAATATTTAACAATTTTAGAGATTTCTGTAACTTATAGAAACTAGAAACTATTTCGCATATTAAGCAAGAAATCTTCAAGATTTGATATTTTCCAATTTTCCTTGCGAAATGTCTAAAGATCTTAACAGCTTATTAAACGAAAACAGTTATCATGTTTTTTGCTTTCCATTTAGGTTGAACCACCTTTAGTTGCATAGTTACAATAGTTTATATTCAACTAACTTGGAAAGAACTAGAGAATTAGATCACCGGTGATGTAGTTGTGACTTGCAATGGATTCTTTTTATATGAAACGTTCAGTAAATCAGCTTTTAAATTTAAACTAGCTGTTACACAAGGTTTGAAAACCAAATCTTTAATGTTAAAATGATATAAAAAGCACAGGACTCAATATTTTCACAAGTAAGTTAAGTGTTATACATCCAGCGTGGATTATTATTATCACCTTATGGAAATTATATTAACAGCGCAGAAAATAGTCTGTGTAGTGATCTCAAACGGTTTTGTGTGAAAATTTTCTTGAAACAAATATTTGTGTAATTTTTTTTACCCTAGCAACAGTTCAAAGTGTTACTGGTTGGAGCTAAAATGCTTCTTATTGGCTATTGTTGATCGTTGACATACCCAAGACAAAATTTTTTGTAGCCGTAACCTAGTCTCCATATACTGTATGCGGTAAAATAGATAGTACTGAAACGCGCATGTGTCAAATGTGTATGTCATGTGCTGAAACATACCGAGTGGTTTCCGAACGTGGTTACAACGTATGTGAATGTCTTTTTAATGTTAGTTGCAGAAAAAATTTTTATCGTGGAGGACTATTTTCTATCATAGGGAAAAGGGCTTGAAAACGGTCCAAGCTTAAAAGAAGTTGCCGACACATTTAGGTCTAAGTTTATGAAACGGGCTCCGAGCAACGCCGTTTTGTTAGCAGTTATTGACAAGTTTCGTCGTACGGGAAGTGTGCTTTGCCAATGCAAAGGTCACGTAGCTGATAAGTGTGTAAGAACCGAATACTGCACTCGTGTGTTGGCTACGAATTATGAGGACGCATCGATCTTGTCGAATGTTTGGTTTTCTGATGAAAGCCGTATTTATTTAAACGGATACCTTAACAAGCAGAGAAGACAGTTTTTTGAATTCGAACACCCCGTGATAATCGTCGAGCAACCCCTGCGACCGT
This sequence comes from Trypoxylus dichotomus, assembly GCA_023509865.1. NCBI lineage: Eukaryota > Metazoa > Arthropoda > Insecta > Coleoptera > Scarabaeidae > Trypoxylus > Trypoxylus dichotomus. The sequence continues at coordinate 34,947,865 of CM042074.1, read as the reverse complement.
GTTACCATTTGGTGTGCTATATCCGCACATGGCATATTGGGCCTATATTTGATTGAAGCAGACGTTGGAACACCGTTAACCGTGAATCAAGAGCGCTACCCCCTTCTGCACGATCTTCAGTGATTTTGTCGTGCCATGTAATCAACAATGGTTTCAGCAGGACGGAGCAACCTGTCACACGGCTAGGGAGTCTCTTCGAATGCTGCGCGATCATTTTGAGGATCGCCTTATTTCGCGTGGCACTGATTTCCGATACCCATCGCACTCACCAGATCTAACACCAGCTGATGCATACATATGGGGTATACTAAAGGAGGCTGTTTCCCGTACCAATCTATCGTCTGACATTCCGGAATTGCGGATTAAAATTTAAGGTTTTTTCGTACCATGCAACAATCTGTGTTCACAGACATATTTGTGAACCTTCACAAACGCTACGAATACCGCTTGAAACTGAACGGAAGGCATCTTGAGCATCTGTTTTATCGGGAACACCGTCGTGAATAATGTTTGTAATGCTATATAATGTTAAAGTATCGCTATATAATGTAAAGTAAATACATGAATAATAAATAATGCACGTTTCATATTTTCAGTACTATTTTACTGCATCCTGTATATGACATAGCATAGCAGTGGTGCTATATTGCCAGAAGTATCAATTTATACGTTAAATAAAAAAATAAGTTTATTGAAGTCTTGTTTATATTGTAGGACATTGAATGTAATAATTGAGCATTAAAATAGGAGTCATTTCAAAATACTATTCAAATTTATTTTTATTTAAGTAATTGCATTGAAAAACTTTTATATACTTTTAAACTTTTGTTGCTTGACCTTTATTCTTTATCTCCACTTAACACTTGTGTGGCGGCGAGTTTTGCTAGTTGTATACATTTTTTCAGCTTGGCATATTCTCCATAGACCTTCAATATCTTGCGGCTTAGTAACGGATTCAGCCTTTTTCAACTCTACCCATTAATTTTCATTTCAATTGGGTTTAAGTCCGACGATTGCGACGGTTAACCCAAAACGCGAGCGTTATTATCTCGGAACTATATTTTCGCTTTACGAGAAACATGTTTCGGAACGTTATCCTGCATATGCAACCATCTTAGTGGCATTTCTTCCTCTGCATATGGCAGAAACACAGTTTGTAATATGCTTATATGGACGTCAGCATTCAGTATGCCTTCTATCTTATGTAAAGGGACTACGCCATACTATAAATGACATTCCCACACCATGATGCTTGATCCTTTGAATTTTACAGCCTTTTGGTGTACGAGGGTTGAAATTCTGTCGATGGTGGTTTTCGTACGTGCTGTTGGCATCTACCGCAATTAAGTAAAACTATTTTACTTTCATCTGACCACAGTAGATTACGACACTTTCTTCGTCCCATTGTGCGTGTTCATGAGCAAACGAGAATCTACTCTGTATTTGCATTTTATTTAATAACGGTACCTTTCTAGGCCTTCCTACACATAGCTTTGCTTGAATCAATCTTCACCTAATAAATAGCAGAAGTGCTTATAGAAATGTTTAATTCATTTTTAATTAATATTGAACTTATAAACAGTGTCTTGTTTGCATAAATTACAATTTTTCTCTAGCGCTAGTTTTCCTTTTTTAATCACGATTTTTTATCAGTTTTCTTCAGTTCTTGGCGTTTACAATCATATTCGCAGAACAAGAAAGGGTTTCCTGTATAAACTTGTAGCTTTTCTCTCTATTAAGGAAATCGAGTATAATTGCTTTTTTTTCGATGAACAATCTTGTCCCCGGCCCATATTACAACAGAAATGGATAAGTAAAAAATGGTTGTATTATTCTGCAGCAGTTTAGTGCTGCCTGCTACTCTACTGATTTTTTAATACATAGGCAAATAACAGCGCATAATTAGCAAACTCAGTATTCCCCTCACAATTAAACCTTCACCGTAACCATAGGTATTATCTGTTGTGAATTGTCTGTTGTAAATGTGATTTATAAGTATTAATTTAGGACTGCTCTTTTCGTGCACGTGACTGTATATGTGTATATTTCATAAATGAATGTTGGAAGCACAGATGTTTGGTTTGCTTTGGCCTACATTTATATCAACCTGTAATCAGTTGATGTCATAACAAGACATTGATTGTGCGCTTAGTGCACGTTTATACTATAAAAAGAAAATTAAGTAAGGGTATAAAACTATAAAAAGCTAAATTAAAAGTATTTAACACAGGCGAAAAGGTAAATTTTGGAGATATTCCCAATATACATATTTAACACAACGCAATATATGAAACATGTCATACATAACAGTGTGTTAAATACATAGGAAGTATTTCTAAGATTTTGTTTTACTTCTTCGCCTATGTTCGGAATTGTTTGGAATGGTGTAGGTAGTGAACACACTGGAACGTGGAGTGGCATAGAGTAGTGTTCAATCTCGATTCTGATTTTGATGGCCGCGTGAGATTCGCAATATTCAATTTTCTGTTGAAAGGTGTGCGCATCAAGCCATGGGAGTTATAATGTAGGGTGGTGTAGTGTGTAGTAGGTCTCAGCTGGTGTTCTTTCGAGGTACCATAAATCCCTAACGTTATGTTGACGAGGTGGTAAAACATGAAGCAAGAACTTCTTTAAATCAGTTCGAAGAGGTCTGTATCTTGTCATGGCCACCCAAATCTCCCAACCAAGTGTGGGATATTATCGAAAGAAAACTACTTAGGGATTGCAACGCAAACACTTGAGGCTCTCCGGCATGAATTGGAGTTTGTCTGGGGCACCATACTAATACGTAAGTGGCTCATAGGATTTGCTCAGATATATACCTATTTGAAATAGGAAATCTATTGATCTGAACTACCATCTCTATAAAAAAAATAGTTTCTTGTTCAGTCAAAGAATGTTTTAGATTTAATTGAAAAAGTGAATCACTTACGCAAACAATATATTTTGTTTGATTTACAAGAAGTTTTGTGACTTGACGCAACTTGCTCATACACAATTATATCAGCAATGTTTTTCTGACAAACGTGAATTTCGCAACTAATCATCCAAGCTGCATTTAAAGTGGCTAAGAAATCATACTATACAGGTACGTGTCGTGTTAGTTTAAATGGAGTTGTTCCCGCACACAGAATTTTATTTTAATTGTTAAATGAGAAATCTTTAATAGTCGATTTAAATAGGAGTGCCAATATCTAATAAGTCTTCGATAACCAATCTTATAATTAATATTTATGTAATTATCAAATTTAGAGGGCTTTTTGCAATATTGTTGTCAAATGAATACGATTAGTATGACCTAGTTAGTTTATAGTGCGGCTATACGAACGATTCAGTGACATCAATCATTGTCAACAGAGCAATCTATTACTAAAACTGCAGCAGTTTTGATTGAAATTATTTATCAGTTCATTAATAGCAATACGCCTATTCAAACATGCAACTACGATTGTTATCAATTTATCACGAACTTCGAACGTTTATAGTTTGGGATAATTGCATTAACAGAGAATTGAGTGTCTCGTGATTTATTGATTTGAACTTTATACACGTACATAAACATCCGAAACTTTGTATTTTTTTTATTATAGTTGCCCTAATAGAAAATTGTACTCGGAAGTGCAAATGATTATTTATTACTGTTACAATGTTAACGAAAAGCTTTTATTCGACGCTCAGGATTCACATTAACTTCAAAACGTGTAATTTGTCTTTTCCTAATTCCTTGCGTTCGCTGTGATTTATCTAAACAATATGGTTTATGGAGTTGATACGAGGGGGAGGTCTAGAAGTTCGTGGAATGAAAGCGTTTTAAATAAAATAAAACAATAAATCTATTTTTCCTTTTCAATATAATCACCCTACATTTATTAGATCTATGAATTAATTTTTCTAAACCATCATAAAAATATTTTTTATCTTTCGCCTCAAAATGGGCCAAAGTTGCCTCCTTTTCCTCATTCTCATCGGAAAACTTTCTTCCACGTAAGTATTTTTTTTAAAATGGGGAACAAATAAAAATCACTAGGTAGCGCACGTTGCGAATGTAAAATCTCATTTGCGCTGTTCGCCAGCTGGTACTCAAACACAATTGAGATGGTGCAATGACGTGTTATGTTTAGCGCTACCTATTCGGCGTGGAAGAAACTAACTGTATTTACAAACATTAGCATGGCGGGCAACCAATTATACACCAGTCAAGTATTTATTCACCTATAGCTTAATGATCAAATTAGGTTGCTTAGGAGAAAAAACTTTTGCTGCTGCTGACAAAGCTTTTTGACAGTTATCTGATTTTTTATTCATACATGAAAAATTAAATACATTTTATTGAAAGGTAGATAACTAATTTAAATAATTAATAGATACAACAGAAATGAAAAGGTGGCAATGATAACATGGTTCCAGAAGAATAATAGTTATTTTATTATTTATTAACAGTTAGAATGTTTGAATCAATTATCCTGGTAAAGCTATACCTTGTGCGAGAACAATTCTAAACATTTTTAACAAACTCAAAGAAGATGGTTGTGTTCTATATTCCTACAAAAAGAGAAATGGAACTAATCACGTTTTAACAGACATGAAGTTGAATATCCTGTGTTATGTAGGGGAACGGTCTGCAGGATCGCTTTCAGATGTAACCAGGCATCTTGGAGTGTTGTACAGGTCGGTGTACAAAATCCTGAAAGAATTTAAATATAAGCCATACAAGATGTCAAATCATCAAGAGCTTTTCGAAGAATGAGGAAATTTTAAATAAAAACGGTTAGATTTTACATTCGTACAATTTCGCGTTGACAATGCGCGCATTCTGTTTAGCTTCTGATGAAACATTTTTAGCAAATTCTTTAAACTAAACGTATACTGCCATCTGTTATCGCAGAAGAAACTGAAAATAATGGAGAAACAGGATAATGAGGATGCCATGGCTATGATTATAACGTCTCTATGTAAACAAGGCTTCGGCTTCTACATTGTAAGTAATAAATATATCTATAGAAACACTTTTTCACATAATTTATAAACATACTTAATGTCCTTTGTAATTTAGTTTAAGCATTTTGTCTGATTATCTAAAAATGTAAAACTCCATGAAACTGAAAAGGGTCATATAGCTAGAGACGATTAACTTGATAACTTGTTTTTTGCATATCGAATAGGTTATATTCTTTCGGATTCGCTATCAATTTTGCGAGCGACCAAAATTATCATTGAAATAACGTTGAACAATCAACTTTTCTGGAAATCTACTTTGTTTACACTAATTGTATTTAAAATGAAATGTTCTGTGATATAACAATACACTTATTTGTCTAATATAATTTTACAAGCAAGATCAGAGCTCCAAGATAAGAAAACGTTGTAAATTCAGCTCTTTCTCATGGTATTAGTGACATTGCGAAGAAGTGTTTCTTCCTTTTGGCACTAGTTAGCGCCAGGAATATTCACTTGTATCGTAGGGTTAAGTATGGCGATAGAAGCAGCGAGAGAATTACATGTATTTAGCATAAAACTGCTCAAAACCACGCTGATGGCGCTGGGTAGGCAGAAACATGTCCGCGTGTTAGCGTTTTATGGCTTCTCGTAATTGATTTTTCACTAACACCACGAGAGCCTGTATTTACAGCTTTTTCCTTTATCTTAGTGTTATTTTCTAGGCATTCGTTTAGATGTGTTTTATGATCGTGCTATGCTAAATCCCTGTTTGTACTTAAATGGGCCAGTTTATCAATAAGATTTATTCCAAAGTTAAAGTTTGAGATACTGTAAATTGTGTTTCAGGACATTAGAAAAATCTTTGTCTATTATTGTAATGTAACAGTGATAGGTAAACTATTGGGTAATACATAAGGAATAGACCGCACATAATTAAATAAAAGGTACTGCAATTACAAACCAAAATTTTAAAGGAACGTAAAAATTTGATCATTCTTATAATGTATTGCTATAATTTTACGAATTCAGCACACTACATATTTTCATACGCGTGCAATACTTCCGCAATTTCTAGGACAATTTTGAGTACAAATAAAAATGGTCAAAAATTCTAATGAGCTGTAAGGTGGTAATTCATTTACTGGCATATTGACCTTTTCTTTATCACTCAACATGTCGTTTCACGCACATAGGAAGGTTGTGCTTAAAGTGTAAGATGTGTCTTAAATATAACCTCAGTATTTCCTGTAAACAGTAATTTGAAAGAAAGAAAAACAAAGAAACCAAATCTTGGCAAAACGTAAAAAATGATAGAACATATCGTTAGGCATAGTTTACATCTATTGATACCAATATAATAGTAATAATGATAATAATGCAAGTGGTTTCTATATATCTTTTAATAGATTGTTAATTGTTTAATTGTCAATCGTGTTCCTCTAAAACTGTTAAGATGCGCAACAGGTTTAACGCTGCTGTATATGCGGTTGCCTGCTGTGTAGGCGTTCTCATCAACTTACAATCGCTTTCTTTGTAGGAGGCTGCGGTTTTGGGTTACTTCATCGTCACAGATCTTTATCATGCGGGCAAACGACAGAGTTAATCACCATGTCTGATGCGAACGAGGATACGAGAGCGCAGCGCATCGCACGCTATAAAGAAGAAAGACGCAAGCAGTATTCTCTAAGATATGAACGCTTACTCGTTCAGAACAGCGTGCAGCTCGAGCAGCAGTCGCAACAGCAGAAAAGGACTACCACAAGAAATGTCGCGAATTCTAGCAGCGTCACCGCAGAAGGACCTCGACTCAATCGCGCTTCAAGGTTTAGAGCGGCCGCCACCGCTGGACAGGATGCAATTAAAGAGGTATGGAACGTTATGTTTGCGGCAAGCGATTAATTGCGCAGGCAATAACGGTGACGGCGGTAATAATGACAAAACGATTCGGTGAGTTGGTTGTCGTGCAATCGTTTATGTGGGTAGTTCGTACACTACATGAAGAACACTTCATGAATTTGATAATACTCGAATGCGTGCAATGAGTCTGGTAATATGCAAGCTGTTAATATATTAGCCTACTGAGAGGTAAAAGAATCAATTTATTGTCATCGAATCTTGTGAAATGGTTTTGCTGTGGATGCAAAATAATTTGATCATATTAGTCACAAAATTTCACGTTCAGAGGGCAGAATAGGGTACATGACCATTTCCGAAATCATTTCTAATCGATAATACTATTTAAAATAATATTACAAAATAGACATAGGTAATAAATACACAGGCTTCCACGGCTAGGCTCAGTAATAAACTACTTCCGGAATTGTCCGTAAAAGTTAAATGTTGTAAATTCCCTGGTACGCTGTGCTGTTTCAATTTTTGAACAAGACAGCCTGTCGAAAGAACTACAGCACGTTAAGTCATCGCTCCAAAGTAATGGTTACCAATATCGGAATATTTAAAAAATTCATCAATAAACGCACATCCCTTCCATGCAAACAAGCCCCTCAAGATTCCAAAAACTCAGAAGGTACAGCATATCTTCCTTTCAACCACGATGTTACCGACCGTATCGGCAGAATTCTTCAAAAACAAAACATTTTAAGCCTCCTTCTAAAATTGCCAACATTCTCCCTTCTCCTAAGGATCGAGTTCAGATCCTATCCTCTAAAGATGTCTACAAAATCCCCTCCCGGTTTAATATTCATAGGTGAGACAGGTGGTTCAATCGCAAACGTTGTCTTAAATCGGCGCATGTAGGATCGTCTGCGGTAGCCGAATATCATCTTGAAACGGGCCACAATATTCTATTTGAAGAAACTTCAGTTATCGCGAAAAATCATCACTTCTATGGAGATCCAAAAACACCCCGATAATATTAACAGGGAGGACGGATATCATCTATTCGCGATATGGAAACCGCTCTTGCAAGCCCCGCCCCCTCTATCAACCAACCGTTCATGCGTAACGCGTAATGATACACGTCAGAAGGTTTTCGCCTCTAACGTGGTTAACACATCGAATTACCATGACCTTCCTCGACAGTGGTTTCGCCCCTAGCGTGGTTTACACGTCGAGTTTTCGTGCCACTTAGGTTTCCCAGCTTTTCTCGTGAAGAAGCCTCCGTCGTAGGACGATGTTTCGCATGTCGAGATCCCCCTTTTCTTTTCTTTTTTCTGTCCCTTTTCTCTCTTTCTTTCTCTTACTTTTTTTCCTCTCTCTCTTTACCTTATCATGACATGGTCCAATTCCGGAAACGTTTCGTTTATATAGACATAGATAGTTTGAAAGATCGCTTAGAAACTGATAAAAATATATACGTTCAAATCGGTTAAATATGCGTAGAAAAATCGACCAGTGTTGGTAACTTGGAGGGTTTCCCCTTAAATTAAGGATTTTTTAAGCAGATGGGAAAATTTTGAGGATTTCTAGGAATTTCTATGGGATTTTGAAAATTATTGCCCTTTAGTATTGTAAACAATGCTCCACGAAACTAATAATAAATACATAAATTATATTTTATTCAATTTTCCAGTAAATAAAATAATGACTAAAATAATGAATCGTCATCGATAGAACAAAAGAGAAAGAATTGCATTCACGGTACAGCTACAACGTTTATCCAGTAATATAAAAGTGTTAAAAAATAAATATGTCTGGACCAGAAATTTCAACTTTTCAAAAAAAGCTTAATGTCACGGATATTGCGGCTTGATTTTCAGGGTAGACAAATGCCAGCAGGAATGAGTTAATATTGCTGATAATATATAGCGCAATACAATCGATGTTGTAAAATTGCGGGACTGAAGTGTACTAATGATCAATCCCGCGGTTTAGAAATATTTTAAATTTAGTTTTTCTTTGCCTATTTCTAATGCCACAGTAGGAAGAGCATTCTCAATTTAAATAAAATAAAATATAAAATTAAAAACAAGCTTAAAGATGGTATAATTGATTACGCAAATAAAATATTATTTTAATCTATATGTTAAAAAAATAGCGTGTTCTACTGCAGACACACTTACTAACTAACGGCGTTGTAAATTGAACCTTGCCGTAATTTGCGGTGCGGTAAGGCGGCGATTTCTTAGGGAAATGACTCGAATGTATTGGTCGTCTCGTTCCGTTGTTGATCTTGGCCTTCCGCTTTGCTTTCTACTCTGAAGCTTACCGATCTCTTCCTTTCTTTTAAATGTTCTACGCACACAACACTCAGAAATATTTAATTGTCGAGCAATTTCTCTACATGAAATATTTGTTTCATAACGTATTTATCCCCAATTCTCTACTATTAACGCATTATTGTTTTATTGCCATCACAAAATTATAGTTCGTTAGTGTTGCAAAAGAAATCAGTAGCCTTGATATAGACAAGAAAATTTTCTCAACTTGAAAAAAATTGCCCATCCCGGAATATGTTTAAAGCTAAACTTCAGCGTTACAAGGATACTTCAAGTAACGCCTTTCTTGGCCCCAGAATTAGCAATTCTGTCTGTTTGCTAATCCACCAAATGGCAAACGCGCCTCGTAACTAAAGGCTATTTTGTTGAAAAAATTAACATCGTGCATTTCTTGCTATATGGCCTAACTTATGAATTAATGGTGTATCCGAAGTTCGCTGACGTTATTTATTAAGGCATATGTAAATGATGGTAAAGTAACGTCAAATTGGCTTATTATTATATTATATATTTATAATTTCTGTACATGTAAAAGAGAACTTGGTCCATCAATCATTATCTTTCTGTATATTCTCTTTATCTTTCTCTATATTCTCTTTATCTTTAATTAGTTCTAATGCATTTTTGATAAGGTTGGTGTTTTATTTTGATACATGAAATTAAATTCCATCTAAGTAATTACTCATTTCATACAACATTGTGAGAATATTGATAGTATCCATGTTATACCTTGATTGTATCATACATAATACGTGACATATATCGTACAAAATGAGAATTATTTCTTTTTGTAGCTTTGAAATGCTATTATTTATATTTTACATAAATTTAAGAAAATTGCCACGGAAACTGCACAGATAACTAGTTATATTAGCATCAGGAGAGATTAACAAGCAAACTGTAAATTCCGAAATTGGAAAGCAGGGAATTGAAGATTTGGAAAAGGAAGTTACCATATAACCTATATATAAAGTCTAAAATTCAAGACATCCCCCAGACTATACCCTTATCTAATTTAATTACACTTTTTACATTTTTGGAGTGTCTTTAGAACACAATGTTTTTGATAAGATAGCTAAGGAATCAAATTTGTGTTTTGCATCAGAAAATTCTAACAAACCAACTACACTTGCGTGCTGCAGGTACGAAACGATATCTGAGAATTCGTGTATATGTGCAACACAGTGTTAGAATATTTTGCATATCTACCAATTGAAATTATTGATTCTGGAAAAATGTATTCTTCTATTCTACATATATATATATATATATATCACTCACAGAAAAGCATTTATAGTTTAGGAAGTAGGCAACGACAAATAATTCCTAAACTTTTTCCCTAGTCAGTTTCGAAAGAGCAAGTTAAAGAGATTTATATTCATTTTCACAAGCAAATTCATATAAAATTGTGACACAGAGGAAAAATTATTTCGTTTGATATTCTGACTTAAACGAAATAATTTTTCCTAAACTTAAGTAATTTTGTGCCCTCATACGTAAGCACGTAATTATTTTCTTAGTGTAAGTAGTCTGTTTTCTTAGAATTACCAGAAATTATATATTTAATTTTAGAAATTATTTCCTAGTTGATAGAAAATAACACTTCTTGCAAGAAATTTGAAATGTTATTTTCAAGATATTTACTTTTTTCTAATAAATGTTACTGAAGTGATACAAGAACAACACAGTAATTTTGCTTAAAATATTATTATTGCGTAAGAGAACGAAAACGTCGGGAAGACGTTTTCGATAGATAAAATCTACGTTGAATAAATGTGCGTATACGTTGTACAAAGTACATGGAAAGCAAAGTCTTGCACAATGTTGAAAAGTCATTTAGAATGAACGTGAAAGTAAAACATCAAAATAACCGTAGGAATGTTCTTGCAAAAATTGGTAAATAATAATGTCTCATACAACGTTGTAAAATTATAATAGAATTTTATCTGTGCCGCGGCGTATCCTTTGCTGAATAGACTTCACTAGAATTGTAAATTTTGGATATGTGAAGTCAGTGTTCCTTATTGTAGTTTAAGTGGACTATCATAAACTCTTAAACTATGGTACCACCTGCAAGATGAAAGTAAAAGTGTGTACATATACATAAGAAAACAGAAAATACGTGTTTCGGGCTACTTGGTCCTCATCAATGTCGTGTAGCTTAGAAGAAAGGTCGATACCAACCTGGAGAGAAACACAAACTAACAACCGAATTAGAAGACTGATTGTCCCTTTGGTCGAAAAAACGAGTATATGAAATAATATTCCCGGTCTTCTGACCGCCCGTATTGTTGGCGGTCGCTAACTGAACGAGAGCGTTTAAAGGAAGCGGAAGACCATCTGATAAACCTAATAGAGGATTGTCTGGAAAACACCTACTTCATATATAACGGCTAGAGTTATAGACAGACAGAAGGAGCGCCAATGGGATCATCACTACAGGATTTCCTCTCACACCTCAATAGTATCCATCTATGGCACCGTAGGACATATAGTATACCGAAAGGCAACCCATACCAACTCTGCGCAATCACATCACCATCCCATACAGTTACAAAGAGTGGCGAAAACCCTACTGTCAAGATCACAGCGATTAACCGACACCGATCACATTCGAACCGAGAGCAGCGAGATCAAACATATACTGCGAACGGTTTCACTACCAACACCATAAACAGAGCCTCCCAGGCGAAAACAAAGCCATTGGACACTACCACCGATGTAAGCAAAACGTATCTCGCTTACACAAAGGGTACAGCAGACAAAATAAGTAGTATATTACGGAAACATCAAATCCTAACCATATTTTCCACCGACAGAAAAGTTGGACAAATTCGGAATAATCCGAAGGATAGCATACTACCGGAGGTTCAAAGAGTATACGAGATACCCTGCAGGAAGTGCAACCCTTCTCGTATAGGCCAAACAAACAGGAAAATAAGTGTCAGAAGAGAAAAACACAAATTGGCGGTACAAGCAAAAGAGACAACCTCAGCTTAAGCGCAACACGTACTGATGACGACACAAAATTCAGTTTGAAAACACAATAACGATAAGCACGAGCGAACATCTTCTGACAAGGATTATTCGAGATGCCAAAGAGATAGCGTAGTGGGTATCCCCTCCCTACGCACGGCCGCTGCACGGCTATACACAGGACACAAGGAAAAGGAGAGCGTTACTCCGATCGTTAGGTGAATGAGAGTGCCCAGAAGAAGATGAGTGAGATCTCGTCAAAACAGTACCTTTCAGGACCAACAGCACGCACAGCAAGAAACCCGATATTCTTGCGGACGTATTTGATACATCTTGAGCGTTTAATTGCAGTCTGCACTAGAAACCTGTACAGAGGGGGATACCCGCGGGCACTCCTACTTCGAGTGCGGGTCGCTGATTAGGCAGACCCGTACAGAATTCTATAGGTTATACGTTATTGTTTGTGACTAGTGTATCTTTGCCTTTGTTCATTGTTTCATAAGTAAATCAGAAGTAAATTGCGATCAAAGTATTGATATATTGATGTATCAACGCATGATGAATGAAATGGCAGGTGTACATTATTATATATTTAACAACCTTTTTTCAGTATTTCTCGTATCTCTCAATCACCAAAATACCATCTTGGAAGTTATGTTCTCAATATCTTAATTTTATAGCAGTACCGATATAAATCAAATAAAGTACTTTACAATATAATATCAAAATCAATAGGTGATAATATCTCCTAAGATTTATTTGGATGATAAAAGTTAAACGTAATGGATTTTTACAGAATGTGGAAAAAAAATATCTCTGTGTGTGCGCTGATCCAATATAAAAAATGTCTAAATATAAACTTACGTTTGCGTTACCAGCACATTAGTGATATATTGCTACATTGTAATAGATAAAAATAACAAAATCTATACCTCGAACAGCATACAACATCGCTTTCGCAAAGAAGTAAAGTGGTTCTGAAAATACAATATTGTACCCTAAAGCTATCAATTGCGTACTAGTCATGAATGGACATACTTTTCCTCCAAACGGATTTATTTATTGTAGAAAAAATTAATGTATAACCAATGCAGATCTGTTTTCAGACGATAATATTCTATTGAGTTACTATTACATATTGGACGGATTGTGATCTATGTCACAAAATTAATTTATGAGCTTAACATTACGAATTTCGACATATGCAATTTACTACAGAAACGAGTTTTATTATATGTATATAAGTAACAGCACAGAGTCGTACAACATAATTTGACATCATATTTCTCCAAATTACAATAACATGAAAGGTCGATATTTGAAAATAGGCGATTTTTTCAGATGCCGTTAGTATGCGGAGCAGGACCCGATTTAGAAGAGGGGCAAGCTGGGCAAATGCCCAGAGTGGCAAAATTGGGAGCGGCTCTCCGCTAAAAGTTGTACTAACTAGTTGTAAAGGGCGGCAAATATTATTTTTACCAGGAGCTGCTATGTAGGTAGATCGGGCGCTGATACGAAGCGTTAACCGTTATTTGAATGATCATTTCATCTTTCTCTCGTCTTGTAAATATGTTAAGCCTCTTTTATACTAATATGAACCAATTTTATATTTTCTTATTGTAGTCAACTTGTGAACTACATTAAACAAAAATGACTTTACTTATAGAGTTACATTTTATTGCCTTTTTTTTTACTGACTGCAGTAATTCTTCAATTTACTACACTTTCTTTTTTAACGGGAATTCTCAGCCAGGTAAAATAGTCAATTTTGATTGCTGTACATAGCTTTATTTGGTTTACGACACGTTTCGGGATTGTGTTATCTCGTCTTCAAGGCAATAGTATCGGAAGCTATATTAAAATATTGCACTTTTTACGATACCTCCATAATTTTTTAAAACATTTTAAAATTTTACATAAGACGTTAAAATTATGTTAAAAATATTATGTCTAGAAAACACGGAAATGGCGAGATTTATATCGTGGCAAAAATTCTCAAACTTGCACAGGTAGACAAAATACTTTGTTTTCATCACATGATGTAAAGATTCTTGATGTCGAATATTGTCGTACGTAATATTAATATTTACTGTTATCTTTTCATTGACTGTGGATGTAGTAATATATTTTAATATAATAAATATAATTTTAATGCGTTGTGGTTGCTGTGTAACATTTTGATATAAGTTGTGGAGTCTTTGCAAATGTATAATCTATGTGAATTTTAACGTTGTTTTAAGATTTTCAGTAGTGATTGATATAAAGAAGGGATAACAAAAGCCCCGAAACGTGTGACAAGAAAAACAAAATTATATGAAATAGTTGGAATACATAATTTAATGGATTGAAAGTCTTAAAACTCTTAATACACTAGGGTGACAGAATAAAATAGACACCTACTAATTAAAAAAAAGATTCTATTCTCGTTATATATACAAAATATTTTAAAATTTTTAAATTAGACTAATATTTTGTCGATCCACCTTTACTTGCGTCAAGTGCTGCGAGTCGTCGTGGCATAGAATCTAATAAATGATTAATGGTGTCTTCTGGAATATTTAACCACTCTTCTGTAACAGCTACCACGAGTTCTTCCTTATTGCTGGATTTTCGGAGTCGTTTCGCCATATTTGTCTGGATTATGTGCCAAACATTCTCTATCGGATTCATATCTGGTGATTGGTCTGGCCATGGTAAAATCCGAATCCCCTGTTCCTCTTTCCATGTGGTTGTTGTTCTTGCTTTGTGGTAGGGTGCTCCATCCTGCATAAAAGTGGCGTCTTCTTTAGATAAAATGGCGTCGAATATCGGTAGTAGTTTTTCTGTTAATTTTTGGATATATTTTGCCGCATTTATATTTCCGTCGCAAATTACTAATTGCGATCTTCCACCATGCGATATCGCGCCCCACACCATGATGTTCACACCGCCGTATTTCACCGTCTGATGCAAAAATTTGTCGTCCAGTTGCTGTGACAAACGTCTCCATACCCACGTACGACCACTATCACTGATTTGGCAGTATCTGCTTTCGTCTGAAAAAATGACAGCCCGCCAAAGCTCTTCGGGCTGCGTTCGCATTTCGATTGCCCAAGCTATTCGGCGCTGTTTTTGAAACTCCGTAAAGAGAGGTTTTTTCTTTGCCACCTTTTTATACATCCTCACACTGTGGAGGTATCGCAGAACGGTGCGCTGACTTTTCTGTGAAGTTGCCGCAAGCTCAGCTACTACTTTTTCGCGGTTCTCTTAACACTTCGTGCACAAGCACCCTTATACTTCTTTCAGACTGTCTGGCACGACCTGGTCTCGGCTCCACTGTTGTTTTTTCCTTGCGTTTAAATTGTGTAATCACACGGTTAACTGTGGACAACGGAATATTTAAAATTTACTTATTTCACGTTGCCAAGCGCCGCTTTCACTCTGGCCAACGATGCGACCCCCGGTGAAGTCGCTAATATCACTCCAACCTTGTAAGCGAGGCATAGTTGTAACGATACTAAACTATGACGAATTCCTTCCGATACATCTACCCATACCCTAATGACAAGAGAAAGTTCTTAATTCGTTCTTAGAATTTAGCTGTTTACGTATTTATATCGCTTTACCTGGTGTCCGTTTTATTCTGTCACCCTAGTGTATCATTCGATACAGCAGTTAGTTTTACGTTTCATAAAACTTACTCGTTATTCACAGAGTTTTCAAGTAGGAAGTATAGCTTTATAATTTTTGCAAAAAGGATTTTTTCTTATAAATAGTTTTGCAGTGTAAAAACAATTTCATGATATGCCGATTTCCTGGTAGACTGAGAGTTAAACTGACTGTATAGAAGATATAATTAAAAATTCGATTATCTATATATGCGTGACAACACGCCCTTGGCAACGACGTACGTTTGTTCATTTGTAGTAACAAAAGGTTAATGCTCTTTATGAATCTTACTCTCACTGTTTGTTTTCTGCTATTATTAGTCTGCTATGTTTTACTACCGCTTATGTATTTTGCTTTTCTCCATACTCGCTAGTCAGTACGCCATAACATACTCCAAGGTGCTTATTAGCGAGTTAAATACTAATTGATCTTTCAAAGTGAGAATGCGTCAATTTTCAAACTTGCATTGATCCGCATATACAAGCGAGTGTTTCTTTTAACACTTGCTCATAAATCGCGTCAATTAACACATTACTCCTGTTTTTCTTTACAGCGTTGCCTTTTTCGCATTTTTGTTTATTTTGAAACATCTAGTACCAAGTTTATAATGATATTAGCTTGGTTGTTAATATGTAGTACAGAAAAAATGTTTTCTACTTGTTTTATATATGGTACTGGTTTAAACACTTGGCTTTGCGTTGGCAAAATCAGATTGCTTTTTAAAGAACAAAAGTGTTGGTGTTTCAAACTTAAGAAGGGGGAATAATCAGGTGGTGATTGATAGTACTGTTTTGAGTGTGTATTATATAATGAGAAAACTTTCATAGAACTCATTCAATGGATAGGGATGTTCATTATTGCATTTACCTTAAAAATGGTCCAGACCTCCCTGAGGTGAAAAGAAATGCACAGTATAGTATACATTTACATTACTTACTTTACGGTTATGTTTTATTACGTGACTTTTAAATTCCTGGCGATACTTTCAATTTTCCGCCTTGCTAAATTTTTGTCGATTTTGTCTTGAACTCCTTGTCAGTAAATAGATTTCGAAATGATAAAATAATAATAGGTTCACTTAATTTAATATGCATTCATGCAAACGCAGTTTATTTGTTAAAGATTTGACATTTTTCTAGCTACACTCTAATTACTTAACGTAAAAAGTCTCAAGCCAACAATATCGTTGGAGCAAATTAATACTAAAATCAATAACGAACATTCATAAATTCTTTTAGACGATCATTTAATCAGGGAAGAATACTTGTTTGTAAACTAGTCGGTTTCGAGTGGGAGCACAGATAGGCACAGTGGGAGAAGTAAGCTCACCAATCGCAAATGCGTTCATAAAAACCTGTCGACTAATGCATAAAATGTGTGTTAAATAAACCTTTAAAAAGAATGATTTTGAAAAAATAACGGCGTCAGAATCTTCTCGTCAAGATGAACAAAATGAAATGATGAAATGAACACATTTCAATCAATTATATATGTATATATATACAATCTAATAAAAGAAGATATACTTTTCGAAATTCATTTAGCTATTTCCTAATTTGTTGTTTTTTAAATTCTTCAAGATTCTGTTTTTGAGTAATTTATTACAACATATTTTCTCAGCTATTTTAGATAGAAGCAATGTTACTAATAGATGTATTTTCCATATATCTTATTGTCTTACTTATTTACGTATTTATTAAGTATTATTGCTTTAATTATGATTTTCTCTGCTGCAGCCTTTTGTATTTTTAGTTTTGGCATATTATTTATGAACATACTGGGTAATTATTCTTGGTAAAATATAAAATTAGTTTTTAATTATCATTTTTGATGAATAAACGTGGATTACCACACAGTGCTCCTTTAGATGTACAAAGTGTCATTATAGATGTACGAAAGTGAAGTACTAATTATTCCGCGAACTTATTTTATATATTTTGAGTATGTACAAATTAGAGAAAAGGACTGTTGACTAATGCTTAAAAGATAAATGAAACAATATTGATATACTGAAGCAGTAATAGTATAAAATTGTTTCAATTTGTTTCAGTCAGTTATTAACTGAATGATCTTTTATTAAACAGCAAAAATCTTACCTGTCAGAGCAGATGGCCAGAGGTCGTGCCGAATGAACGGGACTACTATAGGCAACATTACATTTATAATGTAATCATAATTCCTTTAAACAGATGCAATATT
The DNA here is from genome assembly GCA_023509865.1 of Trypoxylus dichotomus. Taxonomy (NCBI): domain Eukaryota; kingdom Metazoa; phylum Arthropoda; class Insecta; order Coleoptera; family Scarabaeidae; genus Trypoxylus; species Trypoxylus dichotomus. The sequence goes on along the minus strand of CM042074.1, from coordinate 34,929,926 downwards.
TATTTTGTCCATTAAGACTAACCTTTATAAATAAAGAAGGTTTACGTTATTCAATAACCGGAATTTCAGAATACATTCTAAAATTATGTTGTAATAATAGGTCACTAGATCAAAGTTGCGTATTTTTTAAATTTTTAGATTTTATAATGCAGGATGTGACTAAAATTCATCCAATTATTCATATACTTATATTGATAACTATATTTAATATAATTCCAGTAATATTTGCATTTGAAACAACAACCGTTTAACTTACTACAAGTATCTTGAATATTAAAGTTATATCTTAGGCGAAACATCTATCACGATGCTGGAATTACGAAAATGTGCAGTATGAAAGAATGTTAAGAAAAGGAACGATACCGTTAAATAATTGATTTAAAGACAAAAACTACATCCTGTTAATATATTTGCTTCCTTTCCGAACTCTATGATAGTCAATATGTCGCTCATTCTTAGAATCTGGATTGCATTTGTGGGAAACCGGGTTTACAAACGTATAGACTATTAAAATACTTGTTGTCTTGGTCTTTTACTTAACTTTTACTTGTTAAGAATTTAACATTGCTAATATATTTTTGTAGAAGAATTTCCAGAAGTTTCCAAGGAAATGTATTTTGTTTTATTCATTTTTTTTACTACTTTATGTAGCATTATTACTTTATTTTCATGTTTATTATTTATTTATTTAGCTCCCTGTAAAATATGTAGAATTTTATTTTAATATGTATGTACATTACGCATGGTGAATGTATGCATTCGGCCATTCACAATACTCTTGCTAAAAGTGCCTAATTTAAGAATCATTAAGTGCAACGTCGTCGGACAAATAATGGGAGTTTTCAGTATTTAATATATTCAAGTACAAGTAGTCGACTCCCGCGTAACGGTCCAGGTATTAGCGATCGTTCACTCTCGGTCACCTTTCGTACCTCGATGTAACGTTTACTGTAACGTAGTTGGACGAATACTCGTAAGTTTTAATATTGACTATTTTCACGAACGGGCTGTCGACTCCTGTGTTGACTGTCGCGGTAATAGCGATGGATCACTCTCAGCCCCTTTCGTACCTCGTCGATTTTCGTATAATGGCATCCTTTACTGTAACAGTAACGTCGTCGGACGAATATTGGAAGTTTTTAATAGTTTTAAGGCGGGAATAATTTGTATAAGGTCGTCGGAGCGCTTGTATAAATTTGCTTAACAAGTACGATTTCTCAGCTCTCTATTATCGTTCGTCTAGGCTACATTGTCCGTTGTCGTCTATACATATATTTAGTCTTCTGTTGAGTTTTAGCGGGAATAATTTTTGTAAGGTCGTCGGAGCGCAGGTATAGATTTCCTTAATAAGTACGATTTCTCGGTTTTCTATTATCGTTCATCGAGGCTACTGTGTACGTTGTCGTCTATACATATATTTAGTCTTCTGTTGAGATTCTGGTGGGAATCATTCCGGTAAGATCGTCGGCGCGCATGTATAGTCATCTTCTACAAGTACGATCATTCCGTTAATTCTTCACGGTCGTCGCGGCCGCAGTGCCGTTGTCATCTCTACGTTTGCCCAGTCCTTTGTCGTAACGGAACTTAGACATTTTTTCATTTAGTTTTCCGTCGATGCGGACGAGTTTTACGGACCAATTTTTTTATGTTATGTCGGCTTCATCTCCACCATTTTCCTTGTCGGTGCGCACTTCGCACATTTGTTGCCTACTGGCTTTTTCCCTTCTTTGGGACGCAGTAGTAAAGAACTAGATTGCACATAGCGTATTATTTCTTACGAGAACGCCTGGGTAGCTGTGACATTACATACTTTTGTTTTCAGATCGGCTATTATCGCTACTGTCGCCCTCGACCAGGCGTTCAGGCTCTAAGAGATAAAGTGGGTTCCCCTATAAAAGTGTAAATAACGAAAGTGTTTGGTTCAAGTACAAACACAAGCCAATGATACAGGGCCAAGTCCCTTATGCAAATTTAAGGCAAGGAAAATGTATTAGGCTCCCGGAAAGGGACATATAAATAAGCATAGCACCGAGGTGCGTTTATAGAATTAACTAGTAAATAGGGTGGGCTCCCCTATACAAAGGTAGTGGTGCATGCATACATATAGAGGCATTAGTACATGCCTCTAACAAAGCGCCTGCGAAAGCATATAAGAATTTAAACATAGCTTGGCAACGTACGCGTTGAGGCGGTACCTTATATTGCTAAACCAAAGGAAAACATACATATACACATACTAATGTACATTACATGTATAAGAGAGTTCGAATAACTGCAATTATTGCAAATATTATATATCTTACGTACATCGTAACTGTCCCTGGACTAGAGTGGAAACCCTGTACACATTTTATTTTTTAAATATATTTTTTGCGCATGCGCATTGAGTTTCACTGAACAACCTTTCATCTAGTAAATAAGCGAACATACTCTACAAGTAAGTATTGGTCAAGTAATTCAGGAATTTACGAGCAGGCTACAGCGGCGCTGTTCTTCAAACCAGGAGAACGTAACAATACTGAAATATTAAAACAAGAGATGGTGTATGCTTGCTATTTTTTCGCCACAGTCACAACGAGGATCGTTTCTAACCCTGGCGTATAAGTTGTGCAGGAAGCTGACCAAATCCGTTTCTGTGCTATTGTTGAGCTTTAGATATAGTTGAATAAAAAAGTATTGCGCTGCCCGTTGTGTATTGCAGTTGTTCCATTAATCATTCGATTGTTCTCTCGTCACTTCTTTTGTAGCTGTAGCTATTACACTTACTAGCTTCTCCGTTCTACCAATTTATAAAGTTGTTTACCCCTTTGTTTAGAATAGAGTTCGCATACGTCTTAATCCACTCAAATCTGCTTCCATATATTTTTAAATTCCAAGATGAGTATTACTGACTTTGGTTAGGATATAGCCACAAAAACGCTCTTTGAATCGGTCATTTAGCCTTACATCATGAATCTGGTTGATGGTTAATAAGGGAGTTTCGGCCTCTGCTGCGAAAACAGATACTTGCCCCGTATTTGGAAGGAGTAATTCTCACCACCAGAAAACTTTTTTGACTTTAGATGCACCTGATTATAAAATTGGCACTGCGCAGATTTGATCGACAATTGGTGCACATTGTAATCGGTGTATGACAGAAAGTAATTTCAATACCATGGGGTCTGTCAAAATAATCCATATTTTGAGACTCGTGATTGTAGATTATACTGTGATATCTTTCTACGTAGCTGTTGGCTTGTACCAGACTGTCTTGCCTGTCAGTATCGTGCAGATAAATGACATACTAGACTGTGAAATTTATAAAGCTGCCAAAACAGCTCAATGCTCTATATTTGAGGAGATAATAGGTAACGAAAAATGCGTTGGTGTGATAATTGTGGTAAATAAGGACAATAGGTCGAAAATATGAAGCACTTTTTAGGTATAGATAAAGATATAAAAGGCGCAATTATCATGAACAATTTAAAGATGTTAAAATTAAACAATTTAAAATAATGGAAATGTTTATATAATAATATATTATATACGGTATATTAAGTAAACGTATTATCAAATGGTTCTTTTTTTGTAAGTAAAAATATTAATAGTATCGTGGATTAAACAATATTCAAAGTAGAAAGCGAAGTATCTAATATTAGGTAAACTATAATTGTTTCAGCAAAATAAGGCGTTTTTCTTAAATATTTCGAAAGCGGTTGTGTTTGGGTATAGATTATCTGATATAAGATGGCCATAGATTTTAGTGTTTCAGCCAAACCGTATGATGTACAGTACATTCTATTAAAAAAACGCAACTTTATTATATGAAGACGGCACTAACACTCTTATAGGCTCACACTATTGTCTCACCTTATGTATACACTTATAAAATAACCTAGAAAATAAACACAATCGCAAAGACCTTGCATAAAAATGTTACGTTTTTATATCGAACCAATCGTACAAGTCTAAGTTATTCATTTTAAATTGAATGTAGTTTATTTACAAATTATCTCAGATAAACCAATTACTCTCTAGAAAAGCAATTTCTGTCTTTGATCATCGAAATGATTACATAAAACTTACCTATCTGAAATGTTTATATTTATGTTATGATAAATTTATCTGCACACAGGCCGAGTCCGTGATTCATAAAAAATTATCTCAAAATATATATCACTATCTCGTCGAATATAACGGGGCAATATGGAATTAGTCGTGTTTATCTTACAAATGAAGGAACAATAATTTCGATAAGGTGTATCAACAAAAATTTTATCACGTTTAACGGTAGCACTTCAACCGACATATGCGTCCCGGTGAAAACGCATCACAGACTATTTAAAAATATTTGCTCACGCTAGTGATATCTATCCTGAAATATGCTTAACGTTTGAAGGCGAAATGGTTGTTTTTGCAGTGCTTTGCCTTGTCGTTTTAGTCTTGTTTTTTGTATATGTCGAGGTACTAATACTTCTATACGGGCGAACGGTGTTTTATTAATGTTATGGTAATAATATGTTTCAGAAGGTGGTGAGCGCGACGATAGTTGGTGCTCAGCAAGATAGTGCAACCTCGACTGGTAGCAAATATGAAAAGGACAAGAGCAGCAAACGTAAATCAAATCTTAATCGCTCTCTCGCTTCAGAGGAAGTTCCGCCGAACGATGCTCTTGGTAAATATTTTTACGTTTATTACCTGCAATTAATATGATTGATATATGTACATGTTGCTAATATAAATACTTTAATCACTTCAGAATACTTGCAGATATATTTCATGTTTAATGTAAATACTTAATCAAACTATGGACAATATAATAGTTATCAGCTTACTTATTATGTCCTACCTGCTATTACTTCATATAGGACAACACATATTGACATATGCTTTAATACCTTGTATTGGTCACCAGTATCTAATATTATACTTTCTTCAAAATATTTATTTACTGTCATAAAACTTAACATACAGTGGCGGCCATATAAATAGCACAGGCATCAAATTTCATTTGAATTAACTGCTCAAGCTGCTCTCGTTTAAATTTTTACTAAACTAGCGTGAGAGTCTCCGAGAAGGTTGCGTGTACTTCCCTTGGCTACGTATTCCAAAACAATAATACGGCATTCAATAAAAAAATATATTAGTTTCAGCACAGTTGACGGTTTTGTAGCGGAATCTCATTATAGTGTTACAATTCGAGTTATTTTGTATTAAAAAAGTGGTGTATTTACCATTTTTTAAATTAACGTGTTATTAATAGCAAAAATTGGGCTCTTAATATTGTGGGACGAGGAAAACATTGCACACCAGAGAAAAGAGAGTTAATTTGCGCCATGAAAGACATATTAATTTCAGAAATATCACGAACATTAAATTGTTCACGTAAATTAATATAAAATGCGATAAAGCATATTTAGACGGAAGAAACTTTAAAAAAACAAGAAGCGGAAGATTAGACCTCGTAAAATAACCTTACGACATGACAGTCTTATTTGTTAATTAAGACAAGAAGATCCTCTTCACACAGCTACACAAATAAAAATCGAATTTTACAAAAAATTTGATATTCATGTAAGGAGAAGAACAATACGACTTCGGCTGAAGGAATTTAATTTGCATGAGTGTATTGCAGTACGAAAGCCACTTGTGTCAAATAAAAACCGTTAAAGAAGATTGCAGTTTGCGAAAATGCACAAACAAAAGCCGCTTTCCTTCTGGAAATCTGTGCTTTGGACAGATAAGAGCAAATACAACCGACTTGGATCTGACGGACAAATGTCTGTGCGGCGCCCCATCAATCAGAGATTCAATCCTAGGTACAATATAAAAAACATTGAAACACGGTGGAGGAAGTGTTATGATATGGGCTTCTATGTCATGGCGTGATGGAATCATGTGCTGATGAAATTCTTCCAGTAACCTGGAGTTTAATGCACGACAATGATCCCAAACATACGGCGAGGTTGTAAAACAATGGCTAGAGGAGAAACAGATTTGATTGTTAGAATGGCCTGGACAAACCCCTGATTTAAATCCCATAGAAAATCTTTCGGGGGATGCTGAGGTTGTTATAAAGTCTATATCTCCGCCATATTAGACGAATTATGGAATACTATTGAAGAAGCCTGGCATAACATTCCTGTGGAGAAAGACATTAGTTTAAGCTGTTTCGAAAAGATGTACAGCAGTGTTGGCTTACAAAGGGTTTCCAACAATAAATTAAATGTAAAAGCAAAACAGAATTTTAAAAAAGAAATAGAACAGTATTTCGTTATTGTTATTAAGTGTGCTATTTCTATACCCGCTTAAAAAATAATACATTTATTTTTTTAATTTTTTTGTCCCGAAGTTTATAAAATATGTGTTTATTGTAAACTGCATGCCATCTACTGCATTTTTTTAAGCTAAGTTAAATAAATCACTAGTTAATATTTACAAATTTATCAATTCATCCATATCAGTTTACCTGTGCTATTTATATGGCCGCCACTGTATATAATATTATCTTGATCTCAACGAAGTACATTATTCATAAGTTAACCAAATTGTGGTGATCACCTTCCTTATTAGTTGAAATTGTTTAAAGCAAATATAAACAAACTTTATCAAAGTACAATTGGATATACATTTTCGTCCGCTACCTGAACTTATACGACCTGTACTATTAGTTTTATTATCAATACCCCCACTTCCTCTGCACTTACGACTTAAAAGACTATTTATGCCGATATAGTGCCTTGATAGCCGTTTAAATTCAAGTTGAATATCGTAAGACTAGTGCAACTAACAAGTGGTTTTCTCGCGAAAAATGTTATCCTGTATTAAATTATTTATTCCCATGCTGATAGTGATCTATGATGCCCTACATAAAAAATGGATTCAGTGGGGTGGTAAGATATTTCGTAATACTTTAGTCTATATTTACTGTTATTTATTATATTATATTATTTTTTTGTTTTATGTTACACATTATATATTTTTTTCAAAATTATCAAAACTAGTATGTTTTACTCAGCTAATTTCGTCTGACTGATAACTTGGTACCCAACTATACTTTTTTAGTCGGAGAACCCCGTATATGGGTAGTGAGGGAAATTTAGCATTTGAATCCGCTTCAGATTTAACAGCTAATAGATTCTAAAGAATTGTAATCCGCATAAAAAATTAACTATTATTGCCTGCAGATGATTTGCCTTACAGAACGAGCCTACTATAGGCAACATCACATTTATAATGTAATCACAATTCTTTTATGTAGACGTAATATTTATTTTGTCCATTAAGAGATTAACCTTTATAAACAAACAAGGTTTACATTATTCAATAACCGGGGTTTCGGAAAATATTCTAAAATTATATTGTAATAATAGGTTGCTAGATCACAGGTGTATATTTTTTAAGATTTAAAGAAATATATTTTATAGTGTAAATAATATAAAAAAATTCATACAAATGAGGAAAATTTAGCATTTGAATCCTCTCCAGATTTAACATCTAATAGATTCTAAACAGTTATAATCCGCATAAAAAATTAACTATTATTGCCTGCGGATATTTTGCATTGCAGATCCTTATGGTTTCGGGCGCTACTGTTGCTTGTTGTCATTTTAACTAGAAAGATTTAAAATTAAAAATGTGAAATTATTTACAACAAAGAAAACGCAAAGAATCTTTTACACGAATCAATAAGATTTTTGACCATAAATAATGAATTAATCAGTCAAGAGTTCATAGATAGCTAATTCATGAAAATTATAGCTAGCTTACCTCGATTTATTTAAGGCGCCGAAATACACACAAGCGTTACAAAGTTTGAAAACAAGTACGAATTTCTTCGAAACATTAGTAGCAGTTTGGCAAAATCATTAAGTCCTATTTTAAAGTAAATTATCTAAATAAGCAATCCATCAGTATTTGTTCTTAGAATTTAAGATTAAATCGCTTTATTTCTATATTATGCTAATGAAGTATTTATGAAGAAAGTTCATTATAGTAAACATGATAGTTACAATTGTTACATTATAAAAGTGTTTAATATCCGCAATTTCGTTTAAATAGTCTGTGTTTATATATTTTTTCTCTAAATCAGAGATTAAGCTTTAATTTCACTTTTAAAAGTTATTTAATCGTTACATCAAAATGGCAAAACACAAATAACTAACTTTATAACAACGTTTCGCAATTTGCACTCTCCGAGAGGAAGGTTAATCAGAAAAATCCACTGGGTGAGTGAGATAGATTAGGTATTTCGCCGAAGGGTATTCACTATACTTTAGCACAGAAAAGGAAAACTCGTTGTCGAAGACAGATTTATAATAGCAATAGCAAAATGGAATCGATGTCTTACGTCATCAGATATTACAAGGCGTCTTAATATCTTGAGAAGAACGAAAATACCTGTTACTACTATAAAGAATACTGGTCCGTCCACGGCGCTGCCCAAGGGGAGTACCCTGAGCATGTTTATTATTTCTGCCAATGTGGAACACTAAGCGAAATGCTCTGCTATCGAACTTCTCGCATGCGGTGGTTTTGATTCTCTCATAGAACATAGTCGCTGGTAATCCATAAAGGATGGACCATGAACATCAGTGTTCCTTCCTAACCGGTTCCTATGTGTACAAACTATTTTTTTTGCCATCAACCTGACATGAACACCTAGGTCCACAGCTGAAATTTCCCCTTCAGGCTCTTTCTTGGATTTTGGTTTCCCGTTCGCGTAAAGGCATAAGCTATCTCCATATTACTTTTATATTTTCTGCTATTTACCTATTGTAATGCTGCTAAATACAACTGCTCATGGCATTAGTGGGATCATTTTCTGCCTACTCGGCGTCATCAGACTAGTTTCGAGCGATTTTCTCAAACCACACATTACAGACTCCTTCTGCCAATATCGCTGTGAATAAGCGGACAATCAAAAGTGAACATTTGCACTTGCCTGCCGTTCATAGACAACGACACAAGCGGGCAGTTTCCCAACCCTTCTCCCGAGCAGCTCATGGACTGTTAAACTAGAGAGAGCGCGCATCGAAAGTGCATTGGGTAAAACTGCACATGTAAATGATCTCCAGACATTGCAAATTCCCTCAGTTAAAAGTGAGAATTTCTTAGCAGCATTATTATGTGATGTCTTTTTAAGACGTCGCAGTAAGCCTGAGAAATCTTTTAAATGTGCAGTTCTGCGCAATGCACTTTCGGTGCGTGTCCTCTCCGGTTTAGCAGTCCATGAGCTGCTCGGGGAAAGTTAGGAAACTGTGCTGTCTCGCTATGAACAGCAGGCAAATGTCTTTTCTTGTTACTAGATAGCGCTAAGAAATGCTTACTTTTGACTATCGGTTTATTGAGAGTGATATTGGCTCGCTCAATGACGTCGAGTACCGCTTGTTACTATTTTTTCTCTGTTCACATTCTCTTTCCCGTAAATGATCCCACCAATGCCATGAGTAGCTGTATTTAGTTAGCAGCGTTATATTAAGTATTGTGTTCTAGCCAATTTTCGATGTATTTGCAGCTATATGTTGCTCTTGATCTTCCCATCTCCATCGTGTTAGTCTTTCTCTTTTTACCCTATGTGTATTGCTTAGCCAACTCACGTTACTAGTTACTAACTTTATTGGTTTTGCACTCAGTAATTATTACTGACTTATGTCTTATTTTGTCCCTTCTTATAGTCTTATTTATTCTTCTTAAGAATATTATTTCGTCAGCTAGGATTTTACTTTTATGTTCTTTGGTTAAAATCCAGGATTCAGTTGCGGTCCATACCCATAACTTGTGCTTCTATTTTCTCTGCTACCCCTTTTTTTTTCAAAAAATGTATTTCTTATGGAATTTTGCAACCTTCCAGATTTTCTTATGTCCTTATCTATTTTCCCGGACTCTTCTGCGATGGTGCCTTGGACCTGTACCAGTACTTGTCTTTGTACACTGATTGTACGCCTTTTTTTCTTTCATGGATATGTTAGTTTAACTTTGTTAATGTTTATTTCCGTTTTTATATTTCACATTTTCTCTCATTATTTTTAAATCCTAATAATAACATCAAGTTGAATATTTTGTATAAATTTTACAATGATTACAATACTCCAAGTACATATTCCCTTACTTTAAATCCAGAAACTACGGCAACTATTTCATACGTTGAGAACAAAAATTTATTCCAAATTTATTAGTATGATAGCCACCTAGATAATACATTTTATCGACCGTTTATCGTGGATATACTAAATGGTTTAAATATCTTGGAGATATGGAAATTCATTGCGATACTCAATATACTTGCAACAGCTATTGGAATGCTTACAATAGTTATTGGAATGCTAGTAATTCATGTTAAACGTCGGTTTTAAACAAAACGTTTATACCTATCCAATGAGTATATACGATAGCATCACGTGTAGTTGTCTAATGCCAGCTTGAAGAATCTGTAGAAGGCATTTTAATCATTACTATTCATTGTTTCATTTACACTATTATTTTGTTTGTTGGAATAAAATATTTATGACAGTTCCTTAAGTGAATATAAAAGGTGTCCCAATTTGAGGTAACTTTATAAATTTGTAACAGAACGTACAACTATTTAAAATATAACCGTATTAGTGTAAGCGCCCTTCTGTTACTGCCTCCCTTCTTCTACTAAAATTTTCAATAACGTCTTAGCAGAACTACGGCTCGGTTTTACAAATATCATTAATACTGCTCTTCTTATTATTTATTTCTAGATTCTCAGAGTAATTTTTTCACTCTAAATATCCCAAATACGAAGGAATCAAATCGCATGATCTAACCAACCAATCGATGTTTTCTCTCCGAGAAATTATTCGGTTAGCAATTCATTTAGTAAATATATAGATATAGAGAGGGTAAAAAAAGTATTTACGCACCTTTAATATCTTCAAGAATTTGATAAAATTACAAAAATTGATTTTCACAAACTTATCAAAATATGTTTTATTAATAATAAAATTAATATATAGTCATACAAAAGAGAACAAATTAATAAACATTTTATAAAGTAAGAAAACTATAAATTTTATATATTTTTTATAATCAAGAAAGTATTTACACACTTGATAACACTTATGAAAGGCAATGCTAATGCAGACAAAGAGATACTTAATATTTAGTATGTAAACCATTTGCCGTTATCGATAACAATCTTCTAGGTATAGATTCTACTAACTTAGATAACCAGCATAGATTCGTTGTAGTCACAGAGAATTATGTGTATTCTTGGGAGATAATATTTTTCTGGACCGTTTTATTCTGGATTTTGTGTTTTCGAATGGCTATGTCCAAAATACACCACAAATTCTCAATCGGATTCACATCCAGTGATTGAGGGGACGTAATAATTCGGCGTCGCACGTTTTTGAGTTTTCTTAGCTGTATGTTTGGGAACATTATTTTGTTCAAACCAAAATGTTTCGATAATGCCCAATTTTGTTGCACTAGCCAATAAATTATCACGTAACTCATCAATATAGTTTATAGCATTCATGCTATCTTCAATAAATTCCAAATTGCCGATACCTCCATCGGTCATATATGCCCACAACATAACATTTTCAGCGCTATGTTTAAGAGTGGCCTGTATACTTTTGGGATTCAATTATGTGTTCGGTTTACGCCACACAGAAGATTTTCCATCAGAATCCAAAATATTAATATCAATTCGTCAGAGAATTTTTTCCAAAATTTAATAGGTTCATTGACATCGTTTGCTGAAGTCCAAACGCTTCTAACGATTTACTTCGCTTATAAAGGTTTTTTTCTGGAAGATCTTCTGTATGTGTGCCGTCAACAACGTACTGATTGTACATTAACAGATTTGTGTACCGCGATAGCGATAGTGACTTTATCCACTTAAAAATGGATTTTTGCTTTAGAATTTGTCTGCTCACTCTTGCAGTTAGTACTGTTGGCCGTCCTTTTTTCAGTCAAACTATCTTCCAGTTTACTTTTAAACTTCTACCTATCATTCTGTGACTTTGGTTTTGTGAACATAACAAAATAATTTGGTCGCGCACGCTTCTGGATTGTTTTGGGAGAAATAGCGATACAACTGATGCTGATAACAGATGAATTCTGCTGATGAGTGACTCACTACTTATTCCCGTGCACATTACAATACTTCAACGAGTTCCGACCAAATACTTTTTTTTGGCCTGCAATTTATACTTCCCTTTTAACATTGTTTAGCAAACAGGTTGGTTTAAATATTTATTACTATCAAGTATTTACATTATCAATAACAAATGAACTGACATCATTTTGACAGCAATTTACTATTTTTTATTAGTATTATTTAAAAATCTTAGGGTGTGCAAATACTTCTTTGCCCACTGTATATACAAGTGTCTTGTGATTTAACTACAGAACAGCTATAGCGACGAGTGCAAATCTTTTCTGATCTTCTTGCCACCTCACAGAACCTCCATTTTTATCGACGCATTATAACAAATTGGAACACATTTACAATTAAACTCTGTAGAGAGAACTAAAAACCTTCTCCACCTCTTTTACTTATTTCAGATACAACTGCTGCAATTGATTTATCATAGTGTAAATCATTTTCCAGTAGCTATTAAAATAATATCACGCAAAATGTCATTTAAATGAAATATGTACGCACTCAAACTTTCACTAATATAATTCACAGCAGTATCCTGTTCTTTGAAAAGGCGCTACTGTTGAGTGGAAAATGTAATTTTGTTATTTGTGTCTGGCGTATTCACCTGTTCGACGGTTCTTTGTCCGGGCTCTGTCTACCGTCATAGCAACCGTCGAGACGCCGCACGTCATGTCAAAAGCCTAGACGTGTTGTCGGTTTCGTCCGTGGCATATGCGAGAGCTCAACAAAAAGTTTCTACCAAGGGTACGTGCTTTCCTTTACAGACGGTTTTTTTTGTGAGAAATTTGACCTTTGCAGTTTATTAATTTTTAGAATACTGCACAACGACGTACGGTAGGAACAATTTTACTTTATTTTAAAATGCAGTAGGCTTTTCGAATGCCATGTGCTTGATTAATGCAAAGATAACAAATTCTCATAATTGCACTTTATAAATGCAAAATGATTCATAGGCACTGATGATTTCTATTTGATTTTTAGGTTAGGCATGAAATAGAATTGTTCTACCAAAATGAATGAAAACTATGATATGTGGAAGAGACAATACAAGTTGTTTTTATTTTTTTTTACTTACGGTAGCTAATAGCTAATATAATTGTAATATACTAAATAAATGTTTCGACATATTACTATTTCTTAAATTACATTAATTCTCCAAATATCCAAATACAAGTATGTACAATTTGCTAACAAGCAAATTTAACTAGTACAAATAGTGTAGTGAATTGTTATACCCTAGCAAAATTTCTATACGAGGGTAAGCTGAAAAATTCGGTAACTAAAGCATAGCAAATAATAACATTTCAATGAAATATGTTTTCTTTTTCAACATCAGATCAGTACATTTATTTAGACGATGCTCAAGTTTCTTTATGTCTTCACAGTACTCCCTTTCCTCGAGCTCTTCAAAATAGTGGCCACCGGCAGCTATCAGCTCCTCATCCAAAGCAAATCTCATACCGCCGGGGTGTGTCTTAAGCTTGAGGAAGAGATGATAGTCCGACACAGCTAAATCCGGTTAATGAGAGGGATGATCAAGCGCTTCGAACTTTAATTTGTGCAATTTCGACAATTCCGCTCTTGTGAACTGGTGCATTGTCTTGATGGAAAAGACTTTTTGCTTTCTTTCAGGTCCTTTTTCGACGATAGATGCCTTCAATCGATCCAAAAGTTTAGAACTGTATTGTACAGTAATCATTTGTCCCTTTGGAAGGTAATCGATTAGTAAGACTCCCTTCGAATCCCAGAAAACGGAAGCGATCACCTTTCCTGTCGATAGAATGACTTTGGCCTTCTTTGGAGCTGGTTCGCCACGTTTAGTCCACTGTTGCGATTGCGGTCTACTTTTCGGTGTGTAGCGGTGGATTCATGTTTCATCGCAACTCACAAATTGGCACAAAAAATCTGTTGGATTTTACCGAATCCACTCCAAAATGGCTGTAGAATATTTCACGCGTTTGAGTTCTTGCGGTGGAGCAAACGCGTCATCTATCTTGCACATCGCTTAGACATGTCTAATTTAACATTTAAAATGTACGTCATCCGTTCTCTGGGGATGCCTGTAGCCTTAGCAATGTCTTTTAGTGTTGGTCGGTGATCAGCTTCCACAAATTTCAAAACTTTTTGCACACTTTCTGCTGAAGTGTTTTTCGGCGTCCAGAACGGGGATCGGCATTTACACTCGTATGACCTTTTCTAAATTCATTCATCCATTTGCAAACAGTCTTTTCCCATAGGTATTTAATCACTGCGCGAATTTCAATATTGTCCATTTTTAAAGAGGGCCAAATGCTCTGCTTTGAACGAGTATACACGATAAACTACTTGATAGATCGACATCAAGTTTACGTGTTATTGAAACATCATGCTATACAATAGCGTTATAGATTACTTTCACACAGCACCATCTCATAGTTAGTTACCGAATTTTTCAACTTACCCTCGTAGTTCCATAGGAACTTTTGAGCAGAACATATAGTTTTCTTAATATATTCGGCAACTTATATATCTCAGTTAATACTAAACTACAAAGACACACAAATGCAAGAGAAAATAGCATTAAAACACCTATATGTTTTATTTCTACGCGAATGAATTCTAATTCTTATATACAACTTCTGGAAATTGTTCTGATAGACTTTGGTGAACAATGCCGACGCAAGACTGCGATGCATAATTTGGCAGGATATTAAGAAAACCAAATATTCTGTTCAGAAGCTCATACTGCACTACAAAATCTCGCCGAGTGTATATCACAAGTTCGCCAATGACAACGGTAAAATGATTTATATAAAAAAAAATGTGTTACTAAATACGCTATATAGCCTAATCACTTTCATTGTTGTTTGTTTTCTTCTACCTCAAACGAAAATAAACACGCTCAACGAATAATAGTTCTAATTGTAGTTACAACTCGTATGTCGTCATTTTCCGTTAAAGTCGTCAAGTCTATAAACGATCTAGGTTAGTTCATTAAGAAAGTAATCACGGCTCACGGATGATTAGCATTTAACAGTCTAATTGTATACGCGAAAGTATACTTGCTAGGAAAATCATAAGCGACCTTGGTGAATATTGGCTACCATCTGACTTATGAAAATGGTATTAGAGAGTGAATTTAATATACTTTTTTGTAATTTGTCATATGGAAATTGAGACACGTTTCTTAAATCACTCCTAGCTTAATAGTATCCCCTCTATTAATAAATGGAGTAGGAAAATATTTTTATTACGGTACAGTGCCTTTTGCTGTCATTTAATTACAATAAAATGATTCGATAAGGTTTGGTTCGTTATAGTTGTTCGATTTTTTCTAGAAATATGTATTTAATTACGTACAGAAGAATTTACATAGGTAACATTATATTTTTTGCGATAAGTTTTATTTGAATTGAAAATCTCTGTGACTTTTTACTGTTTCACCGGAACTGTTTTTGTGCTTACCATTTAATTCTTCTCACATAGTTCTCTATCTTGTTCTCTTACAGACGACGCAAAAAGTAGACGCCGTCGAAGACGTTTCTTTCCTCCAGACGTGCTTCAGCAGACTGCGTCTTACTCGTCATATTCTAACGAGGACCGGCTCAAAAGTGATACTTCTTATACTGCCTACAATTTCTCACCATTGTCTTCTCCCATCACTGCCACACCAACAACTCCAACTCGTACTTCCCCGAAGAGGTCCCAGTTAAGTGTCCACATGGAGAATGCCCGTAAATCTGTTATTTCTCCTAACGTAGATGCAGGAAGGATGACCAAATCTTCTCCTAGAAGCAGCGTTACTTCCAGTCCAAAGGTAATGTTTTAATATCTGTGTCTAGTTTTTTTGACATCTTGTGCGTTTTCCAAAGCAGAATAACTTTCCATTTAGTTTATGAATTTTACAACAGATGAAAGGAAAAGATTTTTCATTAACTATCCACCGTTTGTTTATAATCATGGTTTTAAATATATAAGATTATAAAAAAATGTTTATGGAAAACGTTTTCCTTTTTTCATTATATTTAATATTTGCTTCAAATAAAGTTTTAATTAGAATAAATACAGAAAACGTATTATTTTAAGTAACAACGCAGCGAAATTAAGTCAATAATTCAGAAAAACAAATGTCTCTGTTTAAATTTCGAGATCATCCTGGAGAGTCTTAAACGATAAAAGGGAGATTATAAAAGTTAATACGGTAGCATTCGAAAGAAGTTATACTAAGCAGACATCTTGCGTTTCGGTCACCGATTTAAATAATGTTTTTAGATAGTCTGCATACAAAATGCTAAAGGTGAAACGAACCTTTAAGCGTCGGGGTGCTTTGATATTTTTTAAAATTGCTCCTTAACAACCAAAACAAGAAATTCTATACGACGATGGAGTATTTTCGAAAGAGATCTCTAAATATTTTTATCGCTTATGAATATTTGCTTTGAAGAGGCCATCTTCGGTACCTTATACAGAGTTATTATAAAAGAATCATCGGATTGTAAAGGATTACGGGAATAATTCGGGAACTGAGACTTGAAACGAGACAAACAAGTTACAGCGTCAAATTTTTTATTATT
Source organism: Trypoxylus dichotomus (assembly GCA_023509865.1). Lineage (NCBI taxonomy): Eukaryota > Metazoa > Arthropoda > Insecta > Coleoptera > Scarabaeidae > Trypoxylus > Trypoxylus dichotomus. The sequence continues at coordinate 34,913,255 of CM042074.1, read as the reverse complement.
TTGCAATGTTTCCCTCTTCAACTTCCTTTTCTCCTCCAAATTTTAAAAAATCGTAGCCATTACCTTACAAGTGTCTTAGTTTTCTTTAGGAAAGGACTATCAGTGGTGAAACTAGGCTTCGCTAACCGTAATAAAATCAACTTGGTCCTTGTTAAATACCTTCAAATTATCACATGATGGCCATACTCTTTCATATAATTCAAGATTCTGAACGTCTATCTTGTAGACAGCTGGATCTTATGTATAAATTGAGACGTGTGCATTCGGTGAGTACTCTCGTTCATGTTGCAATTTTGGATTTTCCTGCACGTGCGTCTTTGATGCTCATATCACCGCATTTAAATTGTGTAATTCACCCACAAATTGAGCTTTCAAAGAACCATTGTTACCTAAGATTTATTGTATACCACCCAAAATTTCAGTTGTATTTTGTTCTTTAAAAAGTAAGTATCGATTTGTAGCATATATATTGAGTTTATGATACTTTACTCACCTTGCTGTATCTTTCAAGTCATATATCAAAACTTGATTAATCAAACGTCATCCGTTACCGTAAAAATAGCAAAATTATAATATATTGCTATTTTTTTCGTAATATGGACGGAAAATCACCATTATGATCTCCCAAAACTAAATGTCTTCGGTGCTGCTCCCAAAACAGAAATATATTTTCTTCAACGCATCCAAACATGTATTTATTTCCACAATTGGTAGAAGATTCAACAACATATTCCAACAAGATGGGTTATCACCTCATTGGTATAGTAAAGTGTCACTATCTAAACGAGAAAATCTCTTACTACCAGATTATCTTACCCTATAGAGCACTTGATATTCTAGATTTCTCGATATCACGTTTTGCAATTTTGTCCTTGAAGATAAGCTTGCATGAATTCTGGGAGTAAGCAAAACAAGTGAGGAGCATAAATAGCAATACACTGCACTATGTGTAGGTCAAACTAGACTAGCGTCTGTATGTTCTTTAACACAAGGAATTCATCGTACGTTCATGGTATGAGTAAAAATTGACATTTTCTATATATCATAACTGAGGTGCGTTCGGATTTAAGATGACTTTATCAATTTCCCGCAAACAGTTGTTGGAGTGTACGGTTAAGGTTAATATTCCGTAATCATGCATGTCCGAATGAATTTTTATTTATATACGTAACAAATTGTAGTGTTTCTTGCATATGCTCCATAACCGTTAGCTCAACTTGAAGGTGGGTAAGAAATTTGTTGAACGACGCCGACATTTATAAGTAAATGTGAGCGATTCGGTACAACATTATCGTATAAATAAGAACAGCTTGGTGTGAAAAGTTGCGTCCTGCAATTTAAGGTTCCCATTTGAATATTACTTATCTACGCGTGTTCATAACTATGTAGTGCCAGTGAAAAATGCATTGTTGCCAGATTACGATATGCATATTGAGAGGTACGTTTAAGATACTGAAATACGTGCATTATTCATTTCACTAACAAACGCTGGACCCAGAACAATACTTCATAAAAATAACGAAATTTTTTAGCAACTTTCGTCATGTTAGAATTGCAATTTAGCATAAATGCATAATTTGACGTCATATAATGTACATTCATTCCTTAAATTATAGTAGTATGGATCGTGAGTCAACAACGTTACGCAGAGATAAAGATAAAATAATTTGGTTTGTCTTTGCTATGTTAGAAACATATTTGGAGACATATACCTCTATCCATGTAAAATCTATCTATGATCTTAGCGTAAAGTGCAATATTACCATTCGCTGATTATTTTATAGTATCTCTGTATTCTACTAAAAACGGCATTCGAAAATGGATTACCTGCAGACAGAGATTTATGAGATAATATATTACTCGGACCAACGCAATATACTAGATCTCTTGGATAATCTAACTATATTGTTACTTTTATAATGCTCTATGACGTAGTAATATTGGTTAATAAATTGTAATTTCATATAGCGGTAGATTAGATTCATAGCAGCGTAAATAATTTTGATATAGATATCTCATTTATTTTCATAGAGACTGGGGAAAAGCTTGGCAATTATTTACTATTCCATGATCAATTGGTATTAACTTTGTATGGAGATTTTTTGTATTTCTAGATTATTGTTTTGCGAATTACTAATGGCCATATGCTAGACGACAATGCGTGCGCAATGGAGGCGTTACATGGAAGCATATATTTTATCTTTTTGATTGCAACGATTACCAGTATATTTCATAAACTTGAAAATCGACTAGTTGTAACGATGGCCAAACGTTGTTTTACTTAAACTTGTTTAAATGTTAAGACGATGAAAAAATTTTGACCTAGGTAGCTGAAGTGATTGTATTTTACAATAGTCGTATACCCTGCTCAAAATTTGTTCCATCTTCCTCCTTAAGTGATTGTAACGGTGGAATATGGTATTGCTTTTTGTATGACGAAAACTAATATATTGTTGATTTATTAAAGGCTGTAACACCTAAACTAGAGAACTCAAAATCACCCATTAATTATCCGATGTCCTTGAGTAACGGAACTAACAAGGAGAACATTAAAAGAAAATATAATGAACCAGTAGCTCATAGGTTGTCACCGACTAAAAAAGTGCCTCCAATGTCTAACAATGAAAGAAATACAGAAAGAAATGTTTGTAAGAACGAGAAATTGCAAGAACTACTTGATCTCACGAAAGAAACGCTAGCTCGAGTCGAAAAGCTTACAAGTAAGTCGAAGCCAAGGAGATCACCGGATCCTAAGTATCGAAGTAGTAGAAATAAAAGTAGCTCAGAATCGGGAACGGATACCACAGAGAAAGTCAAGAGATTTGACTACAAATCTCCAGTAGTTATAGAAGATAGACCTCAAAATCATTCTATATTAAAAAAGAAATCTGTAGAAGAGCACGAATCTACTGTGCACCATCCAAGTCCGTCTGTTCCAGTGTCAATTCTTAAAAGAAAAGTATCTCAGGACGACAGTAAGGCATCGACGTCTTCAACGCATACGCCTCCAGTTACTTTCTCGCCAAGTGTTGTTGAACCCGCGTCCAGCAGTAGGAAACAAGGAATTCTTAAAAAGAGAAGAAGCTTAGACGAATCTCAAGTAATGAGACATAGAAGTTGTAGTCCAGATGTTGCTAACAAGCCTGATTCCCGTTCTATATTAAAGAATCAAAGGCGATCTTCTTTGGAAGAAATTACTAGAAATAGATCACCGGATTTGCAAATACAGGGTATACTGAAGCGAAAACCAACTAAGGGCGATGATGACCCAGAAAATCCTTTAAATTCACCTCAGAGCATTCTGAAAAGACGTTCTGGTGCTAGTAGCGCTGGTTCTACTTCTGGCAATCAACATGTTTCAATCGCTACTGCAGTAATATTAGCAGCTGCTGGTGGAGCTGAAATGATACTAGAACCCAACGACCATGTTAAGCCAATACTAAAAAAGAAAAGCATAGAAGAACAGTCAGGCAGCGATATAACATGTGAAGCACTAAAACCTATATTAAAGAAAAGATCTAGCACTGATACTGATGATACTGAAGATAAACCCAGACCTATACTGAAATCTTCTAAAGGGTTATCCGAACATTCAGATAGTGATTCAGCGCGATACAATTACAGGCATAGTTTTCAGCATAGTAATGATTCAAGTTCTGAATGTGAAGTTAAACCGATTCTAAAACAGAATAATTCAACAGAGGAATCGTGTCGTTTAAGACTATCGTTCCATACTGATGAGGACAGTAATGGAGATCATTCAGGAATACGAATTCGTTCCAGAAGGCCAGAGGGAGTTTCTACGGAGTTGAATAGTAATGCCAGCAAGTTAAACATCGAACCAGATCGGGAGCTTCGCCGTGCAAGACCGATCTCTGTGTCAGAACTGGTGATGAATTTTGAGAAAAGTAAGGGGTCATCTACTGGTGCAGTTCCAAAGAAGTCTAGCTTGAAGAGAAACGATAGAAGTAGGACACAACCCGTTACATTCAATGAAATTGAAGCTAGGTATGTAACAACTTAAACTAATTTCAATATAATAGTATTCATTCGAGAGACAATATGTAACCTTTACACCAGTTAAATTTTAAAGTTGCACAATTTTTTTGATATAATCACAAGTATTTATAAGCAAATCGTTTTTCCTTCCTTACTCCATATGTTTTGTACAATTATAAAGAGAAGTGTCTGATATTTATTAGAACATAGTTGCACATTTACGAGGGCGGTTCCTCATGCCTCACCTCTCACCTACTTTTAATTGGTTGTTTGACTAATGTTTGTGACATTTAGTTAACTGACATTTATAGATCATACCTACATAATATCAAGTTTTTTATCTCAAAGTGTTGTTGTGATGTGGCTAATTCTTGAATTGTGTATCGTAATTTTTCATAAGAATGGATCCTGCAGAACAAAGAGCCGTAATAAAATACCTCCACAAAAAGGGCATGACGCCAACTCAAATTCATACACATTATAGCAACTATTGGTGAGTCTACAGTTTCTTATGATATAGTCAAACGCTGGTGTCGAGATTTTAAGTGCGGAAGAACATACTGTGAAAACCGACATGCTAGTGGTCCTCCCATAACGGTAACAATAGACAGAAATATTAGAAATGTATACGATATCATACTTCAAGACCGACAAGTACGCATCAGGGACATTGTGTATGATATTGGCTTATATCATGTAGTGCACAACATACTGACTGAAGGATTAGATAGCAAGATGGGTGCCCCAAATGTTAACCATTGATCGGAAACGAAATCAGCTGTTGATTTGTAAGCGTTTTTTTTGGAAAAGGATTAAGCAAACAAAGAAAGCTTTCTTAGGGTACGATCCCCAGATCAAAGTGCAAAGTAGAGAGTGGAAACGTCATGGTTCTCCTCCTCCATGCAAGTTTAAGGTCATGCCATCTGCTGGAAAGGTTTTGCTATCTCTGTTGTGGGATGCTCAAGGAATCATGCATTACAAGGGCCTACTACGCATAATTGATTTCCAAATTGCGAGACGGTATTAAAGAGAAACGCCGAGGAGAGTTAAGGCACGGTGTGCTGTTCCATCAGGATAGTACTCCCACCCGTATATCTGGTATTGCTGTGGCTGTTATACACCAAGCGGCTTTGAATTAGTGAAGCACCCGCCATATTCGCCGGTTCTGGCCTCTAGTGATTACAGGCTGTTGCCCAAATTAAAAAAAATCTTACGTGGGGCACAATTTTCCGGTAATTATGAAGTGATGCAAGCTGTAGAGAGGTGGTTTGTAGAGGTCGGACAAAAAATGTTCCAAGAGGCTGTTGAGATGGAGCACCGATGAACCAAGTGCATTGTTAGTGTATTGGGAGACTATGTCGAAAAATAAAAAAAATATAATGCCATTGTAGTTTTACTGTAAGGGGGTCAGGGGTACAGCATAGAAATCCACCCTCGTAATTGTGTCTTTGCTATTGTCTTAGTGATCTCTTGATAAAAATCATTTAGGTTTCAACACACTTACAAGCGAGTTAAGTAATGCATCAGGGTCATTGCTAGTTTAGGTATATTAATGCAATTCGTACACTGTTTCAAAAAACTTTTCCTGAACATGTTTCTCTAGATAATAATTTTGCGTACGCTTTCCGAATTACTGCTTTTCACTTTACCACTGTTTTAAGCAACGTTTCTTATTTTATATTCTCGCTTAATCATTGCCTTACTAGCACACGTAAAGCTCTTTTTTATTACTAAACCAATATTTCCGCGAACTATATTTATACCGTCCTTTCGATCTTCAAATAAACCAGTGATACATCTTGTTTTACGGCTAGCTACGCTGACATTTAAGTGTCGATTTGAATGGTTATAGATAGAATAGAGATTTACCGATCTATATGCGTAAAGGCGCGTTTGTACCGCATAAAAACATACGCACTACGCGGGACGTTGGTACCCAATATTTTCAGTTGCCAAATATATGCACTAAATTTAGATTTACACTCGCTCCAATTTAACAGTAACAATTTAACGGTTGCAACGACCACCAGTTCTCTTGTACTGAGGTGCAAAAGTTTGTTTACTGTTTTGATTGACGTTCTGTTACTTGTGCACTTCGAAAAAACATTACTAACTCACTCAATTCGCCGTTGTGAGTATTAGTTAACTGTTGGTATATTAATAATATTGTTTCAATGTGACCTTAATCCAGATTTCCTACTTCCAACTCGTACGTATTTAGGCAAGTTTAAAAATATCTCATGTTCCCAAAATTCTTCCTTCAGTAATCGCGACGATTTACAAAAGCGTTTCGTGTTCATTAACCTCACCTCTTCCATTTTAATATGTATACTTACAATTGCTATCCACCGTAAAGTTAGTAAGTGAATATCTCTTGGTTCAGTTTAAGCCTTGTGCAAAATCCATCCGACGATTTCACAAAGACGTCTTTGTCTGCGAATATTGGCCGTAGAGTAGAAAACAACAGTGCTCATTCACTTTTTGATCTCACCACTTCTTCTTCTTTGGATAATGACAGCCGCGCTAGCTTACTAGCGACATCTATTACCAACATCAGTATCGATAGTGGAGTAGGGAAGATGTCGTCAGATTCAGCCTTCCAATCCCTCGGCGATGGACTGGAACTTGAAGATGAAGAAACGCCGCCTCCATCTATTCCATTGTCTCCTACGAAATTGGACTCTACAAGGTTACAAATGAAGGCAATCGTCGAGGAAGCTAAGAAGACAAAATTGGGGAAAGGTAAATAGATGGCATGATTTAAATTAGTTTGCAAAGCTACACAGGACCTGCTTTTAAGTGTACCATTCTTGTTTTTTCTCTGTACCCGAGAACATCTTATATATTAAAACCATAACTTTTTGAAATTACCACTGTTACATTGACATTATAAATTACACAGAAAAAAATGAGATAATAATAATGTTAAAATTAACAAAAAATTAAAAACAATTTTAATGAGGAGAATTAACCTGGTGTGTTGATATGAAATGGTTAAAATGTTCGATTGTATTTTTGTTATCAACATTCTCAAATTACTGGCACTAATTGTTTCCTGTTCGTTTTTTTCATCCTGTTTGTTGTTAAATTTATAATTGTGTTTAACTAATGCTGCCCTAAATGTAATGAAAGAAATACAAAAACAATTTTGAATTGTAGTCCATAAATCAAAACAAAGTATGCTTGCCTGTTTTGATAATCAGCCCTATTGGAACGTATTTTTGAACTTCAGTATCACTTTTTTTCTTGTTGTTTCTATCTGTAATTTACTCTTATAACTTTTGGATTCTTCCACATTTAAGTTAAAAATAAATCGTTGACTGAAATCGGAATGGAGAACCTCCAAGTGCTAACAGTAGTTAAGCAAGTCTTCGTTATGTGTTTCTGTGTTCGTAAATTTTGTTTGTGCAGAAGTTCTACTACAAACGCAAAAACAGCATTTTTTTGTTTTAAACAAATGACGGTCATCGCTTTAGAGCTGTAAATTAGTTAAATTACATTGGTTAAACAACTATCAAATAAGTTGTAATTTTTAGAATCAATTTGTTTTGTAGAAACTCTAGCATTGAATCGAAAATATGCAATAGCACTCAATTGAATTGTTTGTAGTTGCATACAAATTTTTAGTGACTTTGAATATCATCCTACCCTTCCTCTCAAGGCGAAATCGTTCACTCTAGTAAATCATGATTTAAATGCTGGATTTGATGACTTCCAGTTCAAACATTTCGCATCATTTATTTATCCTAGCTCACAAACAAGTCTGATCTAGTTTGTTTGCGAGACTCGTTTGTAAATTTTATGTAATTTATTTCGTGCATTTTTATATAGTGTCTTCCAAATGATCAATACTTCTAAATGGTTGCTGTGTGTAAACTTCATTTTTAAGATATTTCCATAAGAAAAAAGTCTTACGGAGTAGGATCCATCAAGCTCGGGGGCCGTACTTATTCAGAATATCGACCAATCCACTTCTTTAGAGAAAGTCCATATAACAGTTGTAGGCTGGAGTGTCATCGTATTAAAAAAAAACGTTTCTCTGCGTAACTCAAGGGGTGTATTTTAATTTTATCCAGTAACTGCTTTCATAAAATGATAAATATTTTTGGAATTTAAGCTCCCTTTAAAAAAAATAAGGGCGTATATTGTTATTGTTAAATATCAACAGCATATATTAGTGTTTAAGCAATATTGGGCATAAGTCATCAGTTATGAGCTTCAACAACGAAGTGCGAATTCTCATCAGCCCACCATCTATACATTTGTGAACTTATTATTCCCTTCGATGTCGATGTTGTTCGACAAAATAACTTCTTACGCGTGAAACTAAAAACTGAAATCTAGGTATTTTTTAAAACCTCCATCTTTTAGAGTGTGTACAAATTTTGACTTATAACATAGACATAAGTTTATGTAAAACCTTCCCAATTTTTTTAATGGGTGCCGTCCATTAAAAATAGTCGTCTCATACGTTTTATAATTTTCACCAATTCACGCAAGATATATTAAATATAAAATTACTTTTATTGTAACAGTGGCTGGTCTTTAAACAGTAATTTGGTTTCTTTGGTATTACCGACGTTAAATTTTAATTTAATAAGTTTATTAAATTAAAAATATCTGGGTTTCCGATGGGTTTGAACCTTCAACTTTTGTTCATTAGACTGTTACAATAGCTAAATTTTAAATGATTACCTTAAATACCTCGTTGTATTGATGATTGCGGCAATTTAAATATATGTATGCATGTTACGACGGATATTTTCGCGGTTCACCGTATGTGGAATAATATTCCCGGGTTTGTGGCCACATGTGCTGCTGGTCGAAACGTCGATCTAACTGAAACGGCTTCTTTAGGTCGACGTTTCGACGAGATCTCACTCATCTCCTTCTGGACGCTCTCGTTCGGATAGCGATCGGAGATGATCAGTTCATCAGACAGAACTCATAAATAAAAAGCTTGAACTTTTAGAATTGTCTGTTAATTAACTTAAATTATTAGGAGACTACCTTGACTTAGAATCTATCTTTTTTCAGGTAGTAGTGGTATAGAAAAGTACAGAAATCGTCAGAGTGGGAGTTCTTCAACAAAAACAAACGCACAAAGATATTCCACCCAACCTATTACGTTGGACGAGCTGCAAGAAGCATCAAAACTAAGCAAAGACACGGAGGGAGGTATGAATTAATTTGTTATGCCTTAGCTTTAGTATTTGCGTAGTTATATCTTCCAATGTATATAATGTATTGGCTTTACAAACAATGCAAGCCTTAGCAGTTATTAAACTTTATGTATATACGTTTAATAAGCATATTTTCTAATTTTTTATTCAAATTTTCTTTTATTCTATCATTTGGAGGCCTAAACGTTATTGTTATTACTAGAAAAGATGATTTGAATGTCTTATGTATATTTTGTGCTATTTTGTTTCTATTCGCGGTTTTCTTTTATGATTTCTATTACTACAGAGAAAGATGAATCCGATCCGTCCAAACTAAGTCTCTCTGAACGAATCAAGATGTTCAACACGAAAGTGAGTGAAACAAATTTCCTCAAACGAGAAGTTCCAAAACGCAGGCAAACACGATTCCAAACGCAACCTGTTACATCGGAAGAGGTCGAATCAGCTAGATGCGTCTCACCAGATAACTTAGGCAATAAGGCTTTAGGTGTGCTTATTCAGCTTTGATTTTTGGAACAGTAGCTTTATCTACGATTTATTTGCAATTACATTGTCATTTTTGGTTATAGATCATGACTACCCATCGTTCGCGGAAAGGAAAGGTATACTTAAATCCAAACTGGAATCGTGCGGTGTTTTCAAATACCCTTACGAGCACCATCTACGTTCTGTATTAAGACATTCGGAATCCTTGAAAGCGTCCAGGGATAGACTGAGTCCGAAACCGATCCTAAAGCCGGAGTCTACGGATTTTACTTACGACGAGGGTATCTCGTCAAACGATTCGAGTTCCGATTCGGAAAGCGGTCCGAGGAAAATAAATTACGCCGCGGACGACGACGATGCGTCTTCACGGGACGATGAAGTGATTAGTGGTCGTTTCGCGCACGTAAATATCGAGAAGTCACCGAAAAATTCTAGTGTTAGTTGTAGTGAGACTCATACTTCCGACGAATCTTCAGGGGGCCGTGAAATAAGAAGCATCATTGGCGGTGATATAGTATCGAAGAGAAAACAGCAACGTGACAAGTAAGTACATTATTAAGTTATATAGTATTGCTAGAATAGGTTATTGGCGGAATACTACTATTAATAACCATAGCAAAAATGTTTATTGTCAGTCATTGAATAGAACATGCAGATAAAAGGACGTGTGCAGGAGATCGTAAGATACAAAATTCATAAAACCCAGGATTTTTTCGGAAAAATGCTCGAACATGTATAGCAATTTTATGAAATGAGCATATTTTATTAGCAGGCGCTATTTTGTTAAACAATATTTGTTGAATTTATAACGTCATCGATATTTTTTTTAAACATACTTCGTCAAATGGATCTTTAGATGCATTAGATCTTTATGATGGCATAAGCAAAGATCACTGGTTAATCCAACTATCCGTATTTAATATTGGTATCCAATATTCGTGCGGGAAAGATAGGTATGTCGTCTGATGACGTACGTCCCAAGATCCATTTCACGAATAGTAGGAACCTATATTTCTTTTTTCAATTTGATACAGTTCCAGTCCCTATACGATACTTACAAAAAAATATGCCGCATTAAAAAGTTTTTGGCAGAAACTATAGTTAGTTGGCTATAGTGTGCATCCAAACATCGAGTAGGCATTGGAAATTAAACAATTTATAGAGTGCCAAACATACAACATGCAAGACTTAGTTTATATAAGCGTCTGTTTTATAGAATATACATTATTATTATTATCCAACAGATTCAATTCAATTACAGGATAATATTTAAATTTAACTGGCACACACAACGAAATTATAAATTATAAATTACACAACAAATTACAACGCTCTATAGGAACAAAACCATAAAATATCTTAGAACTATATGCACATACCAGTTATAAGCTTTAACTCGGTAAGCATATTGTAATTTATATCACAATTTTGGGAAGTTCCGTATCATGATTGTGAGGGGAGAATAGACTGCTCAATTAATCATAACAGTTGGTATGTAAAAGTTTACCACTTGATGAGCAGAACATCTAAATACTAACAAATTTGAATTCGGATAATAGGTAAGCACAATCAATGTTATGCATAAGGTTGTTCAAAATTTCAAACTATTGAGTTGACCTCGCAGATGTAACAGTTCCATATTAATTCATGTTATAAATGTTGTATTTCAGTTTTACGATTTAATCGTGCATTTAATTTTTAAAACATGGATCTGAGAGACAGATGACTGATATTTTAATAGCGGTTGATGTAGGTGTTAAAATTCGTTCTGAAATAGAAGTATGTCACTTATTCGGCGAGAGATACTCAGATTGTCCACCCATAGCTTATTCAATTTTAAGTAAAATCATACGAAAATTTAAGGAGTTGGTGCATACTAGAGACCTTGTCCGAAGTGGCAGCCCTTTGTTTCAAAACGAAGAATAACCTAATATTGTAGTTGTTGCCGAAGAAGTTAAGCCGACAAATCGGACTACGGGATTTGGTAGTAGTAGTTAAACCAAGGGTAGAGAATACCGTTAGACAGAGCTAGCATACTGACACATAATCGCCCTGCAGAATAGCATGCGTATCTCTCGACTTTGTTAACTTATCGAAATCTTATTTCATCCTCCTCTTACTCATCCCTCTTACGGCCACCGACACGTCGAAAGTACCTGCGCTCATGATATAGCAAAATATCCGTACAAAATTGAATTAGTAAGACAAGAGTTAAGAGAGGACCATTTTGACTACAGCATAAGAAATAATGAAGTACATGTCATAATAACACATCGAAACATGCGTAGAAAACAATACCTAATATAATAATGTTGCCAAATACAGTTACTCATGGTATTGGTGGAATCACTAAGAAGTTGTGTGTAATGTGTTTCAACCAGCAGACAGGTGTATTATTCTTGTGATACCAGATAGCGTCAAGAATGCTCACTTAGGCTATTTATTTATATACGGTGGTAATAGCCGAGAGAAAATTGCAATGTGTTGTGTAGAAAAATAGCTCGAAGCCACGCTGATGACGCCATGTAGACAGAAACATGTCCGTGTGTTAGCGTTTTTATCTTTCCTCACATTGTCTTTCCCGTGAATGATTCCACCAATACCATGAGTAGCTGTGTTTAGAAGCATTATTATGTTAGGTGTATGTTATAATGATCCTACGTTTGTGCCACAAATGGTTCTATCAAATGAGGCTATTTATTTCCAAATAACGACGATCCCGATATACCCAATAACACAATTTGATTTTAAGACGATGGGACTCCACTTCAGTACGTACTGTTCAAATTTCCGAAAATAGATGGATGGATATGCGAGCATTCATGCTGGCCAACTAGATCGCCTGATATAAACTCACTTGGTTTCTTTCTTTTGGGTTTGTTTAAAAAGTAAGGTACTCTTAATAGGCCTAATACCATAGATGAACGAAAGGAACGAATACATCAGAAAATTCGATTAATTACGCCTGATATTAACAAAAATTTGTTAACTACCTTGGACACCTTCGACTTGTAACTGGACAGCATTTTGAACATCTACTTTATTTGTTAGTGTTAATTTATTTAACCTCCTTTTTCTTCAATCGCTTTCAAAAGCGTGTTCATGTAAAATAAAATTCAATTTATTCTTACATCAGTTTTGGTATATTTCCAATGTCTACTCAGTGTTTTGATATACTCCATGATCATCTAACTACGATATCTGTTCCTGCTTTTCTTAAAAGCAGTAAGATTGAACATTATGGTTTAACAGGATCCAACGTACGCAATATAACATTAACAACATTTCTTCTATAATCGGTGGTCTTGTCCACACATAGTGACATTTTATGTTAGACAGTTAACTTATTTACTTGATCAGCATGTGGTAATTTTTCTATTTGTATGTACGTTCGGCATAAATAATTACTTTAACACAAAAACACTGATATTAAAATGCACAAAGTGCACCACTAACAGTTCGATAATTACTGCGAAACTCTATCGATCGAGCGGAGATGCAAATTCACCGACTCGCCGTCTGCGCGGTTTCGCATATACATACGTACTACCGTCTATACATACAGTCCCTGTACAATTTATTAGGGCTACTTGCTAAAATAGCGGTTTTGTTAAAATATATACTGAAAAACGTATTGTACAAGCATAAGTGTATTCAGAACTAAACAGTTGTGAGTCTATAAACATCGTCACAACTATGTAGCTAATATTTTGTAATGCCTCCTTTGGCCTTTATAATTGCACTTATTCTTTTTGGCATACTGTCTACGCAAGGATTAATGGTATATCTAATTGTAGCGTCATTTTGCCACACATCCTCAATATTTCTTACTAATTGCTTTTTTGTAGTGTTTCTTCTTGAACACTTCACACGTTCTCAATTGGATTGAGGTCGGGAGAATTTCCCGGCCAAAGTAACACTGGCAGAGCGTGCGTTTCCAAAAAACTTTAGATGGATTTGGTTATGTGGCGTGGTGCCTTATCGTATATGAATGTGCAAGGGCCTTCATTCGGATCTAAATCATTGATATATGGCATCAAGACATCCTCCAATACACGCTTATATTGGTGTTGATTCATGGTGCCTTGGCAAAAATATAGTGGTCCAGATCCTTCGACTGATATACAGGTTCATACCATAACTGACAGAGCAAAGATATCTTTCAGCGTTTTTGCCCTTTTACCTTCACCCATTTTAGTACACTAGCTTCACGAAACAGATGGACGTCGTCTAACAAATTGAGCTCTTTCGGTCATGGCTTCTAGTTTTGACTCATCGCCGAATACGATTTTTAACGAAATGACATTTTTCAAACAAAAAAAATTTGCTTGATATACATATTCATTTAAGTTATTTTGTTTTACCTTTGGCCAATCTGCAATTGTGTAATGTTGATGACGTTTTACCCGTTCATAATGTGCTCGTTTCAACATCGGTATTAATTTTGACTCTTTCAGGGGGCGTCTGCATTTTAATCCGGCTTTGTACAATCGTTTACGTACGGTACGCGTGGATATTTGCACTTTTTCTTGAGATATTACATTTGCTATTTCTTTAGCAGAGAAACCTCGGTTTTCAGTTTGCTATTTGTAGGAGACGTCTTCTGTATTAGTAATGATGCTTTTCTTGTCGCAAAACGCTGTTCCGGTACTTGCGGTGGGTATCTATTCTTTTATTAAAACGGTGATTCGCTGCACTGTTTGCCGGGATACTTCTTCTTTCTTTGCAATTGTGCTTTGAGAATACACTCCAATACCCAGAATGCCTAAATACCCTGTAAATTATCGCGTTGGAAACACACAAAAGCTTAAATTTATAAGATGGCCCTAATAAAATGGACAGGGACTGTATATGGGGACGACTAGAAAGTTGACGTTTTCTTTGCTTTGAATTGAATATAGCGTTGGTTTGCAGTAATATTTATTAATAAATATTTGACAAGAATGTTTAACAACAAAGAAGAAACAGAAAATATTACAAAATTTTAATTTAAAGTGATCTTTCGTCAATGCACCTTGAGATTGGTGGTGATATGGTGGCAGATATTCTTGGCATCCTTCTTATCAGAGATTCCAGATAATCGCCCGTAATTTTAATCCATGCTTGTAATTTTAATACCTGGAGCTTCTACTAAAGATTTCGTGCGGTGCTCTTTATCGAATTTTCCGGTTCCATCCTACACTAGTTGTATTGCCGACAGATATGGAGATTGGAGTTCCAAAATCATCCGTATCAACTGGCCTTTTTTTTTCGAATGGCACCAAACAAGTTTTACATAAACAAGTTGAATGTTTGGGATCGTTATCTTCTTTCCTCACTTGGCACAGCATTTTCCTATAAGTTTCTCAGATAACTCTCCTTAGGCAAGATTCCATCTGTTTTTATCAAGTCGCCTAGAGCTGTGTACCACCCGAATAACCTTAAACCGTCACATGACTTCCACCGTTTCATAGAAGGAACCACACATTGGTCACTTACTCTTTCTCCAGCCTGCCGCCTTACAAACGTTGACGTTTTGAATCAAAGGTTTAGAGTTTGGATTCATCTGTCCGTAGTACTTTATTCCATTGCTCAAATGCCCAATCCTTGTGTTGAATGGCCCATTCCAATCGCTTTTTTCTTATTTTCCTGTTTCAGAAATGGCTTTTCACAGTTATTCTTTCCCTTAGCCCCGCTGCGGGAAGTCTGTCTTAACTGTTGTATGTGATATTAGTGTTCTTCTCGAAATATTGAATTGAGTTAAGTGATCTCTGAGGCGTTGAGAAACCTATTTCTGTTCTTTTTATAGTCGTTCCCATGTATACGAATAGTAGTGCAAGTGGGCCGCTTCTCTGCTGGCAAAATCGAGCAGCTTTATTTATTATTAATTGTGAATTTGTTATTACGGTATCTTTATGTTAGAATTTATAATCTTTACTTAGGACCTTACACTTTGTTCGCTCATTGTAGTTTCTCGGTTTTTTGTAAGACTTGTGTAAATATTTTCCCCAAAATGGATTGTTATTTATTAATATCGGGCGAATAACATCTACTGACTGTATATTTTGAAAATCGTAAACTCATTTTATTGTTTATAAAATGAGTTTATGTGCACTACGATAGATGACTTCAATATATATTGTTTTCTCAATCTCTTGAGCACTTTTCAATATATGATACAACTCGTTTCCAATTAGAACAATTTTAATTTAAAATTTTCGCATCTTATTTGCTTTGTTTTTTTTTTGTTGTTAATCTATTACTAACACTTTAGAACTCTCTACTCTGGTGATGTCATTTATACTTACGCAATTATCATATCGTGCCACTGGGCATCACGAAATTCGCTTAATTTGCCTTCCAACATTTCCAATCTTGTCCTGCATTTGCAGTTACACGAGCTATCTGATCGACTATCATCCTCCTTTACTTTTAATATATGTCCGCGTAATTATCATCTGTTGTCGTAGTAGTTGTATTGTTGTTTCGAAGCAATCGAACGCTATCGTTAAGCTTGATGCAACGCGAAGTGTAGTATGGGAACGATAGTAACTAGTATGGGGACGAGAGCGCATCGCCACGAGAATTATCGATGAATTGCATACGTATAGGTTCTCCTATATTTCAAATGCCAAACGGTCTCGTACTAGATTATTATATACCTAGTTGGTATTAACAATATAAAGTAGGAGTGTCTGCGGAACGATTGAAATCAGTTTAATTTCTGTACGAGTTCATCACGTCAGTTTTCCGTCGAAGTGTAGCACTATTATACTCTCTTGTTACCGCGTTATCTTTACAACTGCACAAAGTGTTCTCGCTTTCTTCTACATTTGATCTAAGCTCCACGGTCTGGTGAGTATAATGTAAACTTTTAAATTACTGATCTTGAGGATATTGATGCGGTATTAAGTTGATAAGGTTTATAGCAAGCATAAAATAATAAAGAAAACTTGTAGCTTAAAAATCCTTAGCACAAAAATATTCAACTATAACTTCATTGCAAAAATACATAACATCATTATAATTAAAATTAAGTCAGAGCTGTTTGCAAAAAATGGGATTGCATATGTTTTCTCATTCAAAATATTTTATTTAACAAGATCCGATGGTAGCTATTGTTACTAATTATCTTTCGAAAAGCCGTAACTAAAAGAGAGCATAATGAAGGAAGAATACGGACCAGGCCAAATGTTAAGTAAAAAAAAGGGACTATATGTTTTACTACAAAAGAAAATATACGAGGTCTGTTCAGATAATAGCCGAATATTTTGAATTACGTACCAACGGAGTGATTTAGTGAGGTGCGGTTGGGAACATTGTGCCCGGAGTGTCTTCGGATTATGATATCTTGTCCAGTTCTCTTGTTATTGTTATTAGAGTGTTTGAGTGAAAACTTTTTCAGTGTTCATAACGATGTGCGATTTTCGGAAGCAACGATGCAACGTTTAATTTTGCATGAAACTAGGGAAAATTTTCACGGAAACGATTCAGCTTTTGTTACAAGCTTACAAAGATGATGCCTTGGATTGTACGCAATGGTGTAAATGATTTACAAAATTCAAAAGTAGTCGGCAGTTGATTGAAAATGACCCTGGACAAGGAAGGTCCAAGACTTTAACTGATGGTATCCACTTTTAGAAAAACAAGAAATTTGTGAGATATCTAAGCATATTACTATGCATTATTAAAATTTTACCGTATCAGTTATATAATTTCTGTTCTAGGAAAATTTAAAGAAAGATATATATGAAAGATCTTTAGCGAATATTGCAACCGCGTTAAAGCCTAATAGTATTGTTACTTTATCATAAGATTCCTTAAGCTTGCTCATCGCTTTACGACGCGGAATTTTAATGGTGTTGGTTTCCATGGAATTTGGAACTCTTCTTAATATTGATAGAAACCGAACCGTACGCATCTTCGAAAGCACTCGTTTCTGTAGCCTTACAATCGACTTACAACTTAACGAATATTACATAGCTTTGGAGGATAGTATACGTTTTTGTATTGGTATTCTTATAATTTCGTGATCATCTTGAACCGTTTCTTTTTAGACACAATACTGATCGTTGTAGAGATATTTCCGTTAAATAATTTCGTAACTTGTGTTACAGTTTGAGGGGACTACCTTCTTTTCGTTTTATTTCAAACTTAAAATATATTTTCTTTTACGAGAGCAGAAATTCATGTTGTTTGCGAAAAATTGTCTACTACCAAATACGGAGCACTGAAGGGGTGCCTTTTGCATAAATTATAGTGCAAATTGTTTGATCAGAATTTACCAATATTTGAAGGTATATTAAAAATATATTAAGGCATTTATGAAAATATAATAACAAATGATGTAGAAGTAAATTTAAAAATATATAAATATACAGGCTAATACAAATTAAGCGTACACCAGTGCTATCTCTGTTATTGTCGGTTCTACAATGTCAAATATCTTTGTTCTCGATCTTGTTGTAATTTTTGGAAACAAATTGTCACGAAAATAATTCATTTTAGAGCTCTATTTGCAATATTATTGGATACCTAATGGTGTTGGTGTAATAATTATATAAAACGATAGTGATAGCATAGTACAAAGTATTCCAATGGCCAGGTTTAATGAATATTTTTATCAAAATATGGATTTTGGGAATTTATTTCATAAAAATTATGTCTTCTAAATGTGTTCCGTTATTTTGCTGACACTCTTCTAACCGCGAGACAAAACTTTCGAGAATTGTTCGGTACATATTCTTCGCGATAGCCACCATTTCTCTTCGAATATTCTGTTTTAATTCATTCAGAGAGTGAGGAATGTTGCAGTATACATTTGGTTTAAGGTAACCCTATAGGGAAAAATCCAATGGTATCAAGTTGGGATATTTTACTTTCCAGGGAAGATTTCACGAGCTGGTTAGGACACATTAGACGTGTAAAATGTCGCTCTATTTTGTTGAAAGTTCTTTAACAGATTTCATTAATTTTTCTTTACAAGTACATTTCTCTAAAGATACCGTATTTTCTTCAATTTAAATAATTTCTATTAAATTGAATTTTGTAATGTGGAGCATTGTCGTCTATCATGTTCATTAAGCCTTTCAACATATGGTAATAAATAATATTTTGAAATGTTTGTTCTGTATTGGTGTTGATTAATGTTCCCTCCACAAACTAGAATTACGCCGAACCTTCTTTTTTAATACATAAACATTGTTACAAAAGGCAGATGTTTCATTGTTTTCACGGTATAGTCTTCGTTACAATATTCACATGAACATTTTCCAATACCCTCAGGACGCTCGGCTACCTACTCGATTCTTGATCCATCATTAAACACAGTCTGGAAAAAAATAAACAAAGATCAGGGACTAAAAAATTATGTTTACAAAATTATTACATTAATGTTTATCTTTTTCCAGTCATCGACAGTGAAATTTTCGTATTATTTAGCTAGGCAGTGATTTGATTATAGGTTCCGTTAATTTCGCTTTTTTACCGGACGTTAGTTGTGAAGATGCCTCTTGAACGCTGCAGAAACTAGTGCTTTCGGTTACTATCAATATTAAAACCAATGAATGATTACTAGCCTCGGCAAAGTGGGGCGAGTTACAGTGCTGTGCGGAGAACAACGTGGAGGGGCCGAGCACCCGTATCAAGGCGAGTGTTTAGTAACGGGCGCTGGAATGTTTACACAACAAATAATTTGAAAAAATATATTATATAACGTGCTGAAACACTTACTGCTTTAAGGAGTTTCCACGAAATCACAAGTGGGTGGCATCTATTCAACATTAGAATCATTAAATATGTTTCCACATTTGTTTCAGTCAAATTAGTACGGCGTACGGAATGCAAATTTAAAGTAATCCTCGTGACAACTTGATGGATCTTTCGACGCACCTTCACAAATTTGTCTTAGTATGAGAAAATCTGAATCTTTGTCAATAAAATTTTCAAATTTTCGTGTTACACTTTCATTTTTTCGCCTTCCGCGATACGTAGGTGTGAGTGAACATCATCCCACAATTTGAACAGAATCCACAAACGACATCGAATCACTTTGTAATTTTTCAGCAATTTCGCAGCAATAAAATGCAACCTTTAACCATGTTCCCCAACGCCTAGTAATCGGCTGTGATGGTTCAGGCACTTTGGGACCAACTATTTCACGTCGATGGGCATCAACCATTTTGCGCAAACTAAATATTTGTTCTGGTAATACATTTCAAGTTGCAGCATTAGCTATTGCCAAAGTATTAAGAGGTTCTTCAATATCTATCGTTTTCATTTCACAACAATCGAAGAAACTGAAAGAATAAACTATAGGTCACGAACCTAGACAAAATCTCACACTTGTGACTATTTCCATAGCAATAGAAAGAAATATAGATTGCTTTACATATTGTTATTATTAACAAGAAGATTTTTGTACCACAATTTATGTCATCTTTCAGTTATTCAGTATACTTTGGAAATATATACGGGCTGTTCTATTAAAAAGAATATTAAAATTTTTTTACCAATGTATTACGCTATCCTAGGGATTTACATTCAGGGGTACATTCCAGGAGCGGATTTAGACGTAATAGGGTATAAAAGTATTGAACAAATTATTATCATCTACTAAAAATTGAAGGAGATAATTGATTGAAGTTTACGGCAATTGAGTCTACAGACCCATTTTACCAAGAAAACTGGAACGAATGCTTATATAAACCATAAACAAGTTATCAAGTAATCCTAAAGCTAATAATAGTGGTTTATTGTACTTACAATCACCTTAAAAATTAAGAAACTGATTGAGTGAGGCTTACGACAATCGATTCTACGGATCCGTTTCTATCAAGAAAAATCAATCCGTTTATTAGTAGTTTATTACTTACTTTAATAATACTTACTTCAGTAGTATTTAGTTCAATAGTATTTACTTTAATAATAGTTAATAATGTAGTATTTGTTATCAACGTGAAATGTGCAAGCATAAAATCAATTTAAAAAATTGAAGGAGATAATTAATTGAGGCATACGGCAGTCGATTCTACAGATTCATTTCTATCAAGAAATTGCAACCAATAAAAAATAAAATAAAAATAAAATAAATCATGAAGAAACTATTAAATGATCCTAAAGCTAATAATGGCGGTTTAAATTTTCATTTTGTGTAAAGCTTCCTCGCTCTAGAATTTCAGAATCGACATTGTCTGGTAGGCTAGGAAGTCTGGAATGTACAAATATTTTAGCTGAATTAAACGTTCGTTTCACACGTAAAATCAACTTAAAAAGGAGAATAATTGATTGAAGCTTACAGCAATCGATCCTATTGATTCATTTTTATTGAGAAAAATGTAGTCAGCATTATCAAACGATTCTAAAGCAAATAACTAATCATCGGCATTCGGGGGTACATTCCATAGCCGGTCTTAAATCAATAATGTAATTCGATATTGAACATAGTAATGCAATAATATGTAACAAGCTGAACATTATGTAAGAAATTGACATATTACTGGAATTTATCGAATTCGGGTACGTTAACAGCGGCACAACTGGCTTCCTCCTCCTCGTTTTCAATAACAATGTTTACACGTAACGATATGTATGTTGAAGGGTGAGCTTTTGCGCCGATACTATTTTAGTTAAATCTGAAAGGCTGTGTGTAGCGGGCTGATTTACTGTTTACTCTTCTATCCGTCTCTGGAATTGATATCATGTACTGTGAGCGTCGATTCCTATACATTGCTATCTTGCTAATTTAACAATCATTGTAGCACTTACAATAGCAGTGTTAGTATTTAATTTCGGTCAGCCCATATAGAAGGAAAAAATACCCCGTTCATTTACGCTATATACGATATAATAGCAGTTGTTCCAACAACGTTAATCAGTTTCTTTGCTGGGGAATTGATCTGTGTGATATGCAGTAATGCAAGGCACCTAATGTCTGATTTGAGATTTAAGTGAATGCTTTACGAGGTTGATGCCTTAGGGATTTTATATTGAAGTATTTTATAATTTCTCAAATAATCACTCGTAAATAAACTTAGAAGATCTTAAGAAATCTAAATAGAGTATTTAGTATATAATTTTTTGTGAATCACATTTTACAAGTATAAAGAAAGGATCAGAGCAATATTTTCGAGTAATAATTGATACAACGGCGCGTATTAACAATATAGACAACTTATCTTCTGTGTTTTGATCTTTACAAACAAGGGGATTATGATTTTTAAATATGAGAAGCATCTGTTATCTGTTCTTGTTATTATTATACATACTGCCGGAGCCGTATGAACCAGTAGATTTTTGACATGTGTATTGTGAATACGTGTCTTCTTTCACGTTGTGGAATAACAGAAAGAGAATAGAAATCATTGTAGGGAGATTGCCTTGTAATTGAATATTTAAGGTCAGAGTAATTATATGAAAATTATGTTACACTGTTGTTTCAACAACTATTAATTTATCAAACTTACAGATACATCAACATTACTAATTGACAGTGAAATTAGGCATGCACACATATTATTACGTAAATATTTAAGTTAATATTTCAATCTTAATTTCGTTTTTACATAAAATTTAGATTAAAATAGTTATTCTTCTGTTACCGAAATAAATTACATACATAGAAACCTGAGATATAATTCTTTTAATGTTAGGTTTTTTAAAACTTTATGTTTAAAATGTTGCTGACAAATCTTGAAAATTAAATATCTCGAATTCAAATGAATAGCAAATAACTCTTGGAATTGTATTTTGCAGGGTTTTTCGTGTTTATCTCGTTATTTGAAGTTGAACGGAAAAGCGCGGAACGTATCACTTTGATAGAAAACGGCCTCGAACGCCTATACACTACTATTCTAATCTCTTATTAGTTGTAGTTCTAATGTATGTCGTAACAATATATAAAGATATACCGGTTGTCGCCGTACCCGTGGTCATCGACAGTATATTGCAAAGCATAAATACTAAAGCTACATTACCTGGAAACAAACTCGGTCGAATTTTTAACATTTAAACTGAAGATGTTACTATCAACTTCTGATGGATTGTTTAGTTCCAACCACCAAAAAGTAAACCTAAAGTTTGCGTTGTGAATTTAATCGGAGAAAAATTAAGTCATCTCAATATTATAAAGAAGCTCTTAAACAAGAAACCAACTGTAATAATAAAAATGTAGGATTTGTGTGTAAACTTATCGACCAATATCCCAACTTTATCTCCAAAATTACTTCTAGGGAGCATAGTATACAAGTACAAAACAATGTTAGAATGAGGAATCCCATTAAATTGATATGAAACCTACGTCGGCTTTTTCAATCACGATATATATATATATATACACTAGGGTGACAGAATAAAATAGACACCTACTTATTAAAAA
This sequence comes from Trypoxylus dichotomus, assembly GCA_023509865.1. Lineage (NCBI taxonomy): Eukaryota > Metazoa > Arthropoda > Insecta > Coleoptera > Scarabaeidae > Trypoxylus > Trypoxylus dichotomus. Next base: position 34,890,233 of record CM042074.1, on the reverse strand, counting down.
AAAGATACTATTCTCGTTATATATACAAAATATTTTAAAATTTTTAAATTAGACTAATATTTTGTCGATCCACCTTTACTTGCGTCAAGTGCTGCGAGTCGTCGTGGCATAAAATCTATTAAATGATTAATGGTGTCTTCTGGAATATTTAACATCTGCCACGAGTTCTTCCTTTTTGCTGGGTTTTCGGGGTCGTTTCGCCATATTTGTCTGGATTATGTGCCAAACATTCTCTATCGGACTCATGTCTGGTGATTGGCTTGGCCATGGTAAAATCTGAATCCCCTGTTCCTCTTTCCATGTGGTTGTTGTACTTGCTTTGTAACAGGGTGCTCTATCCTCCATAAACGTGGCGTCTTCTTTAGATAAAATGGCGTTGTCGAATATCGGTAGTAGTCCTTCTATTAATATTTGGATATATCTTGCCGCATTTATATTTCCGTCGCAGATTACTAATTGCGATCTTCCACCATACCATATCGCGCCCCACACCATGATGCCCATACCGCCGTATTTCACCGCCTGATGCAAAAATTTGTCGGCCAATTGCTGTGACGAACGTCTCAATACCCACGTACGACCACAATCACTGATTTGGTAGTATCTGCTTTCGTCTGAAAAAATGACAGACCGCCAAAACTCTTCGGGCTTCGTTCGCATTTCGATTGCCCAAGCCATTCGGCGCCGTTTTTGAAACGCCGTAAGGAGAGGTTTTTTCTTTGCCACCCTTTTATACATCCCCACACTGTGGAGGTATCGCAGAACGGTGCGCTGACTTTTCTGTGAAGTTGCCGCAAGCTCAGCTGTACTTTTTCGCGGTTCTCTTAACACTTCGCGCACAAGCACCTTTTTACTTCTTTCAGAAGGTCCGGCACGACCTGGTCTCGGATCCACTGTTGTTTTTTCCTTGCGTTTAAATTGTGTAATCACACGGTTAACTGTGGACAACGGAATATTTAAAAATTTACTTATTTCACGTTGCGAAGCGCCGCGTTCACTCTGGCCAACGATGCGACCCCGGGTGAAGTCGCTAATATCACTCGAACCTTGTAAGCGAGGCATAGTTGTAGCGATACTAAACTATGACGAATTCTTTCCGATACATCTACCCCTACCCTTATGACAAGAGAAAGTTCTTAATTTGTTCTTAGAATTTAGCTGTTTACATATTTATACCGCTTTACCTGGTGCCTATTTTATTCTGTCACCCTAGTGTACATATACATATATATATATATATATATATATATATATATATATATCACGACCTCAAGAAGATGTATGCGATTACATCGAAACGTCAGGACGTCCCTGGTTCTTTTAAGAACCAACGCCGAACGCGGGACAAAACCCGAGGGAATAGTAAGACATCCTTTACTCGCGAAAACATACATACGACACATTATATATATTTCCAACATTAAAATTTAATGAAAACCTTTTAACATTACAAGGAAAATTATAATGTACCACGAGGACGGTGGTTATGTCATGGAAACATGAGTGTTACATTTTCTGCTCAAGAATTTGCCATTTTATTTCACTTTTAACTTCCCACTACTGCTCTCGAATTTTAAACATGTTCTGAGATTTTCAACAGAAATTTTAATTTAGCATGCACCATAGCAATTGCGCCCCCTTATTGCAAAATGTAGAGCTTGAAGATATTTGCCAGAAATTATTCGTGGTCCCGTTCATATTGTTTTCTCTGGAACCATAGGAATTACAGATTGCAATGTATCGACGGTGGCAACGCTTAGTGGGACGCTCGGTATAGTGAGTATATATAATATTCTGTTTAAGCTGACTATTGTCATAAATGTTCAAATTAGAAACTTATTTTTTATTGTCTTTGTCTTATACAATAATACTGATCAACAAACTGCATTCTATATTCTCAAAAGTACGTCGAGCATCAAAACTAAAAATAAATATTACACACAAAGTTACATTCATTAAAAACGAACGAAGGTGTATAATTGCAAACACGCAATAGTTGCACAACAGGTGCCAAGAGAAACGAGCGAGAGTGGCACTCAAATCGAACGACCGACGATTACATGCACATAGAAGGTATACAATAAACAAAACACGTCTGGTTTGCCTCACAGATTTATACGTACCCATCAACCTTGAGCGCTTCTTGGAGAAGTAGTTACCACTATTTCTTTGCGACCACCGTGCCATACTACGAATACACAGATCTATGTCGAGTAAACAGTTTGTATTTAGTCTGTCAATTAGTACGCTGGGTTTATTAACCCTAATAATGCTTTATTATGGAACATCTGCGTTATACTATCAGTAAGAGTAAGATGCTATTGATTTGGTGGTTGTTACGGACGACATGGTAATTGATATGGAGAGATCACTGCGAAGTTAATCATATGGAAAGAGAACTAGGATCATGTCCCCATTGTAATTAAATCAAATAAAAGATACAAGAAGTTAATGAAGTTGGCTATCATCTGAATTATCTAGAAAGTACTATATCAGCTATAGAATTAATAACGAGCAAACGTTACAATCAGCGTTGTAAACACTGACTGTAGGTTAATATGGCTTGAAACAATCGAATCGACATTCGGTTTTGATAGAAGAGTATGTATTAACGTGAGTATTGCTTGGCATCAAACTATATTCTTTTAGTTGTTGGCAATATTTATGGAACATGTGTTTCTTATGGGGAAAAATATGTATATTTAGTAGAAATTATGATATCAAAACGGAGAGAATTAATTATAAAAAACACCTAAGTTATTATGCACGAACAGCTAAATAGTGGTTTTATCAAACAAATCTATCTCAACGTACAAAGCCCAATTAAGTTGGTTTCTTTAATTTTCTTAACGAAATACTGGTTTTTCAGTGGTGATGTGTCCCTTTTAAGTACGATTCCGTTAGTTACAGGATAACCATGGAAGCTAATATAGCATTTTTACAGAAACTATTGGTATTTGCACAGATTTCGTGTGCTGCAAGCAGCCGATTTCATCTACTGGTTAACACAGTATGTTAGTAAGTATTGGCGATCAAAAGTTTGTCCTGTTTCCTGATATCTTTTAATTTTCGAATGACTACCACTGGTTTATTTGAAATATAATGTTCGTTTACTTCCACTTTCATTGTGAAGAGTAAGAGAGTTCGTATTTTAGGTTGAACCCTATTTTTGCCCATATTATGCAGATAAATTCGAGACAACTGCAAACGATAACGGTTAAGATACCATTGCAGTGAACTGCCACCTAAAGACCATACAATCGAAGAGTTTTTAGGGAATTGACTAAAAACAATTCATTTCTAGAAATGCATTTGTTAAATTAAACTCTAAAACTTCTAAAAAAAATATGTTCACGTTAAAGAAAAAAAAAAATTATTACGACATATGTTAAAGCCATAGTTGGTGTTGATCCTTTAAACTTTGATATCTTTTAATAGATGGACTTAAACTTATGAACGATAGTGCATATATTTCGCAAAGTCTAAATTTTACTCCTTACTATACGTTTTTCCTATTTCGTAAAAACCATTAAGATTGCACTTAAGCCTTTTCTGGGATAAGAGATTTGTGGTACTAACGCAAATATATGCAATCTTGTGTGTTATACTTTTGTAGTATACCTTCGCATCGTGTATATTACTAATATTAATTCTAGACAAAATTACTTTTGTAATTATTATCTTTAATCAAATTACATACTGTATGTGTAAATATTATTTCTAGCCGTCTTCCTTAATTTTACGCTATCGTATCGTAACTTTATTGGTTAACAGTAAACTTTTTCTTTAATTGTCTTGATTGATTAACGTCTGAATAACTTCTTTGATGAAGGTTTGGTAAACACTGATATCTGTTGAATAGGTTTCGCGTGTCGCCTCTTCAAGTTTATTTATCTTTTCTACGTGACACGACATAACATGTTCGTCCAACTTCGGAGACGTTAAGATTGTTCCCAGTGCATTTCCGCATGATAGATGTGCCTTAGAATTTCATAATCTCATCTCTTTGTACAAATATACCAGGCCGTCAACAGATTCCTATGTGAAGGCTAAACGCTTTCGAATTCCTATGACTATACTATACTTACAAGAGAAGTCATACCTCATAGAATGTAATTCTCTGCGTCTACACCTATCTCGATTAATTGTTTAAGTATACGCTAAACTGCCAAGACACTCCTCCAACATACATACGTGTATTGATATTTATATAGAATATTGATGATATTCGGAATCGAAGGGGTAATTAAACACCGGTATATATTAGATTCGAAAAGTATATTACTCGATGAAGGTGAAAGATAATAAAATAAGACTTTAATTGCGCTATGTGGGCAATAATCCTTGGTTTAATTTTTATGTAGTATTCACAGTCGTAGGAAAGTAAGTATCGTATGCATTGTATTTAGCAGTTTTTTGTTTGACAAAGTCTCTTTTCCGGCTACGGTGAATACCATCTTTTTGATGTGCGTTATCTGGATTAACTTTCATTATTTTTGTAGCTTACAAGGTCTAAGGTATTTAAGTATGATACGTGGTTAACCATGTGTTTATCTTTCGAAACTTCAAAGAATGTAAATCATTATTACGAAATTTTGCATAGCCCTTTTACATTAGCGATTCATATTTGGTAATAAACAGTTCGTTACAAGTGATCTTTTCTCTTATCTTCACTAATTCTTTCCTCTAACATAGAAACAAACACCTGAGATGGATTAAACCATTTTATTTTTCAACAATCTTCCGAAATCCTACATTTATTATTCTTATCACTTCTCCATCATCAAGAAGATGAATGCTTTTTCAGTTTACGAAATCAAAGTCAGTAACGGTGAGCCAGATCTACGTAACAGTGGAGTTGTTCCAAAACTTTTATAGGTTGAAGCGTTATTCTGAAGAGCACTCCTCGTAATTTCCCACTCCATTTTTCTTTTAGTGCAGCAGGCCTTTTTTGGCCTTAAATTCGTTTAATATTTACCTGTTACGGTGTGCACACGTTGTAGAAAATCTATAACAATAACCCCTTCAAAATTCCATGAAACTATTGCCATGATTTTTCACGTTAATAACATGAAATTTTCTGGGGAACGGGGAATGAATATACCGCCATTCTATACTTCAGGCCAAAGTGATGAATCCAAGTATCATCCACTATACCCATTTTTCCAAAAAATCATTGATATCCCTGTTAATAATCACCAAATTAGTCTCCTCGGTAATCTGGTGGATGTGTTTCTGATCAGTAGTTAACATTTTTCGCACCCAACGTGCAGACTTTTTTGAGCCCTAATTCATGATGTTAAATTTTTCCATGCTTCCAACTAAAATGTCACATGTTTCTTTTATAAATCTAACAATGACCGTAGATCGTATCATGAACCAAATTACATTTTCCTTGGTCGCTATCATTTTTGGTAATCCTGCGCATGGTACCCAATTTAAAATACCATAACCAGTTTTCAATCACTTGGTACGAAGGTGCAACATTTCTCAAAACATTTTCCATGTCGCTGTTGTAAATTTCTTGTAGTTATGAGCCAGTTTTACACATATTTTATCAGGGCCCTACTTTAAGTTTGTCTATGTTAATAAAATTATGAACACCTTATTTTGCTTCCTATTATATTTACGACCCATTAGTATTGATATGCAAACTATTTAGGAATAAGAAATTATACATACGCCTAAGAAATACGCCAGGATGTTGTGAAATCAAACATAGTACGAACGCATGTATATTCATCCAATTAGAACAGATGGGCAACTAGTTCAATATTTGCATTATTCATTGTAAAGTGTACTCTATGTAATTCATTTTGAACAAAACCCACCTATGCGGTAAGCGGAGGATTGGGTAGTGAAAGTAATTCCATAATGAGTGTATCTTATTCCTTTTATCAACTATCGACGTATGTGGAATCAATTTTTATTGGATATTCATTTAATATTCGCTTGGATTGAAAAGAAGCGTGTAAGCGAGATGTAAAACGAAAGTAAATGAAGTGATATATTAATTACTACACGTCTTGCGTAGATGTTCAGGTTGCGTGCTGTTTTTTTTCCATTTCTAAAGCCGATGGGTTCCAAAATCAAAATATTGTTATTCTAGTACGGGAATATAGAAAAATATAAAAAATATAATACATAGGTGTCCCTCTGCAAGTGATTGTTGTACAGAAACAAAGCTATTATCAATTGCACTAAAAATTACTACGTACGTTAATATATGCAAAACTTTAATTTTATCTTTGTCTGACGCATAAGTGGATTTTATCAAGTCGTTTCTTCTTCCTGTTTTTCTTTCGCAGTTTATACTAATTTCTACTTGTTGACTATTTTCAGAATGGTTAGAATCTTGCCATTCATGCTCTTTATCTAAGTCTGTTAATTTGGTATACTTTTCCAAAATATTGAGTTAGATGTGATTTCTATATCTGCAATCATTATTATGTATGTTTATCGTCTGTTTTGTATGTCTTCAGTCTAACCTGGCTTTCTGGGTAATTCTCCATTTTTTCCTAACACGATTATTTTGCCTTTTTCATTTTCCTACTAAAAGTGTGTTATTCGGACGTAACCGAACACCTCATTACTATCTCACATGCTGTTATTAAAGAAAACAATTAGTTGTGGCGGACGGGTCCACAATGCCTACAACAACACCAAGCGCAATGGAGTCAGTATATTTGATTTATTTCAAGACAGCTAAATTGAGCCACGGTAGTAACATATTGTCTCTAAGCTCTTTTATTGATAATTTGGCATTTTGGACATAGGTAGACGTTTAAAGCAGTCTAATATTATCTACCAATATAAACGTCAGAGTTTGCTGCCTGTAAAACACCGTCCGACAGAACTAATAATATAAAATGAGAGTGCTAAACAGTTACATTCTATACTCAGTTAACCATGGTGTTTGTTCGGTTAAAGTATGGGAAATCTTCCGTCTAAAGCGAGTGAACCCTGCTAGGCTATTCCAGAATGTTGATGTGGATTATTTCGTCCGAATTAAAGATGGGAGTCCCGACATTTACGGCATACGGAGTTACATTTATTTACTGTTCAACAAAAGCATGTACAGCTAGTTGGAAATCTTACGAGTGATGGATTTTTGCCTGCATTTTAAAGATTTGTGAGAAGAATTAAAAAGGATAATGATTCAGTTTTTAAGTCGAATGGAACAAAATGCGCACAAACTTGACCCAGGACGGTATCCACTGGCATTTCATTCCACCTAGATCACCACATTTTGGCGGTCTATAGGAAGCTGCTGTAAAGTCCGTAAAACGTGATTTATCTCGGATTCTTAGCAAGGCGCGGCATTAAATTATGAAGAATTGTATATTCTCTTAGTGCAAATTCAAGTTCTAATAAATTTCTGATCGTTAACCCTTGTATCCAATGATCCAAACGAGTTCACTTTCCTTGTCCCTTCCCATTTCTTAACATACTTACATAACTTCCGGAACCATGCATATAGAATTTACGTATAAATTCATTGTTATGTTACTACATGTACTATTGACAGCGATGGAATACGGAATATTTAAACCAACTTCAAACAAGGACAAAATGAAAAACCAGCTGATCCAAACGAAATGGTCCCCAGGCGATTGGTGCTTCTAAGAGAACACAACATTTCACCTGGGCAATGCTTGACTGGTCGAGTGAAAAAAGTGTTCGTGGGTGATGATGGTGTTGATAAAATTACAATTTTCTTGCAATTTCCAACGTAATTAAATTTCCGAAAAAATATCGGTGCCGGAGGGGACTTCCCAACATCTCTACATTTGATGATGGTGTTGTGCATGCAGCCTCCGTAAAAACAGTTCTTAACGAGACATAAGAAAGACCAGTGACTAAGTCATGCGTTTTTCTTATCGACAGCCTTTGTAATTTTTTATTTTTATGAATGGATTTAATGTCGCTAGGTTAAGATTACTACAATTAAAAATGTATACTTTGCTACGTCATTTGTGCATAGTAACTTTTGCACATATATATTTTTTGGCCAACCTTTCAAGGCGGGCGGCGTGTTTGGACGCAATCGAACGATTATTGTAGTATTTCTAGTTTATCTTAAATCACATACATTAGTTCATTCACGTATATTTTAGTGTATCTATTATTATTGTCATGAAATACTCAGACAACTGGTATGCCATTAAGCAGGTAGAAATCTCGGACTTAATGGAAATTCCTGCAATTTATCGATTTACTTAACTAACATCTTATTAAATGTAAATTATTTATTGATTTTTATTTAGGGTATTATTGCTGTGTTTTGCAACTATGACCATGACGTCATCGGTAAATACCTAGAATATTCTTTACTACGAGGGCATTCAGGTAATTTGTGCAATTATACCGATAAACCAAACCGAGCTTTCTTTTTACCAGATTCCGCAGTTTGAGATGAGAACAATAACAGCTCCAAGCATACAACATCATAGGTGCTACACACTTTCAACTTGTACGCTGCAAGTTAACTTGTATTCACTTATAGAGTCACTAGTAACAGTTTCAATTCGTCAGTAAACTCGTTATTCAGTGTATTCGTGTATTTTGTAATTATTTGTAAATATAGTGTAAGTATTGCGTTTACGAATTTCATCTAAGAACGTGTTACAAAGAAACATAACTTCTTCAAACCAGGAGCAGTTCAAACAGGTGTTTTTGTAATTTTTCAGGAGAAATGATATGCTGTTCAGATTATTGTTATTTAATGCACTTGAAGTTTAGCTTTATTACGATTGCTTTTTTATAACGCACTTCGACATACGAATAATAGAAAGCTAACTATGTTTTTCATCGTACGTTCAATTGTTTGCTCATCAATCAAATCATTAGGAGAAATTCGAATAAGTAGAAATCACGTCAAAAGATGAACGATTCATACATTTTAATCTTTTTAATGTGCTGGTATGGTCTGCGTGAAAACCAAACATTACAATTTCTTAATATTAACTAAAGAAAAAGTATTTGTTTGCGTTTATGAAATTCTCGTTAGTTTTGTAATTGAAACGCTGATAAATGTTAACGGACACGTTGGTTATCTTAATTTACTTCTTGAGGTCGTTGTATATTGTATTTTGCTAATGGCTCGTTTTTAATTGGATTAGTAGATCATTTCGCCATATGGTGTTTGATAGTGGCTGAATGGATATGTCACTAGTATGATGACTGAACGTAAGTGGTCCGCTACTTTTTATTTATTGACCTGCGGTATAGAAGAAATGAATATACATAAAAGGAGCACTCAAAGCCGGCGGCTGTATATGCACTGATATGGTAAATGTTGCGAAGGTTATTGCCAATTAGGTATTGCGTAAATATAAATCGCATTCTTTAAAAGCAGATATTTACAGGATTTCAATTGGAAAAGTGTACTTGACATGTAAGCGCCAGGTAATCGTTGCCTAGAATATCTTGCGAAGATACGAAAAGCGGTCAATTAAAACTATTTCAAGTGATATATTCTCTATTATAACCTAATCATTCCGCTTGGATGTAGCGTTTCAAACAAGGGTAAATTATCGTTAACATCAGTACTGCTTAAGATCTACAGGATGGCACAGTGAAGCGGGAAACATTGAATGTGGTATTGGCAGTCTGGGGAGTTGGAGGAAAGGTGAGCGTAATATCCAACTGCGCTTAACTATTTGCCATTTTCATGGACCACTAGCTAGGTTCACAACATGCATTTATCTTAAAGGCATTTTACAAAACTTGTAACAGTGTGACAGCTGTTCAATGGAGATTTCGACGTCATTACAGTGTAAGACGTCATGGTTGCGTTTCATCTTGCCACGCCTTGAATACATGGGTTTCAAAATTTCGTCGAGAGTCAGCTCTAAACAGAAAATTACTAAGAGCTGAATGAACTCAACGAACCCCAAAAAATGGAAACTATTCGAGAGTCAGTTACAAGGAGCCCGACACGATCGGCAAGGAAACATATCCGTCGAATACTCCACTCCATCTAATTTCAAATTTCACCTTTACAAAATTAAAGTCGTGAATTGCCACCATTAAACTATGAGGCGCGACAACAATTCTGTATGTTAGTGACTAAAAATATTAATGCCTACACCAGTTTCATTAGCAACCTTATTACGTCGGATGAGGGCCAATTCCATCTGAATGGATATGTCAACAAAAATATTACAGATGTTGGGCAATTGACAACTTTCATCAATTCCATGAGCGACCATGACAGCCAAAAGATTACAGAGTGGAGTGCTGTATCAATACCAGGTGTGATTGGGTTTCACTCCTTTAAGGATGACAGAGATAATACAACGATAGTAACGTCTGAACGATATGTTAATATGGAACTTTTGCTGCTGCCCAACTTAAAAACTTTCTCGATCATCGTAATATTTTCTTGTGAGACCACCTTAAAAGCAAAGTGTACTCCAGTCACCAATGACAATCGCCGAGTCGAAAGGGGACTCGGAAAGAAACTACAGCAATACCTGTAAGTGTTTCAACATTCGTCTCGAGGAATGCATACGTTCAAGAACAATGCTGGAAATTATGTTGTGGATAAAAACTTATTTCATTTGATTTATATCAATAGACAAGTTTATTAATTTTGAAGTTTTATTATTATTTTTCTATTTTTACAATTATTAATTTTCTAAACTTGTTGTACGGTATTCTATGTAAAATCGGCCTTCTTTTGATGAATAAGAAAAAGAAAAAATGTAAAAAAAATGGGGGGTACGGGGTACCCCGTCCCCTGTTATTAACTTTTTGTGAATACGGACGACGCCATCCTTAGGTCCATGTAATATGCTGCAAATTATGTTAAGAAGAAATTTTAATATCTGTTATAATGTAGGAAATATTTGCAAAAATTGAAACATTATCCAAAGTTTGGAGGGGGATGTACCCTAAAATCGTGCGGATACGCCGATAAAAAAAATACGTGTCTCTTATTTTAAGGCACTCTTTCGATATGTTAAGTTTCATCGAAATCCCGCCGGTATTCCCTTGTAAGTATGCTAACAAAAAAACAGTTTGCACAAGGTATCTATGCCTACTTGCAGTTAATAATATCCCCTTTGCATATATTTGTGTATGAATTTTTGAACTTCTGTCACTGGCTTCTTTATTACTTCAGATTTTAAAAATCCTCTTGGTACCAGCTATATTTTCTTCTTCGACGCCGTCTTCTTTTACTAATAATTAATCTATTTAAAAAATGATGTAAATGTCAAACTTTGGTTTGCGCTATCCGATTTGCTTTTAACGCATCGATAGGGTTACCAATCCAATGTCATCCATGTTCCTATTTTATAACTTCGGCGTTATATCATAATTACGAATAACAAGATATATCCCAAGCTAATAATTTAGTTTAATTTCAACCATTTTACCGTTGATAGTAAGGGAGATAGCAACGGTGCGCACTTAATTTGAATCAATCTGTATATAATATACTGAACAAATTGTGAAATATGTCAATATTACACTTTAAAAAAGGTATTTCAAAATCAATGATATTCAAAAGAATGTAAAATTTTTAATGTATGTTAATTTATATTTACACTATTTTTCGTTTATTAGAATTGATGGTTTTTCTGCGGTAATCTAGTAAATCACACTGGTAGGCATACGCAATACGCAAGCGGATCACATAAACCGTAAAATATGCTCCTATGTCTGCGTTATTGACCTCGAAAAATTACATGAGAGCTACCATGTAAAGCATTTTCGCTTCAGTTACTCTTTACAACGGACTTCAAGGATAACTTTCACGAGTAACTTACTCGGTCTAGGCTCAGTAAACGATGTGCGTATATGTTAATCTATGGTCATGCATTACTTAACCGGCCAACTGAAAACGCATGGTTTTGGGTTGCAGTGCTGCTCATATAATTCAATGCAATTTGCTTCTATGCATCCCTAGTGGAATATTTTGGATATATGTATATACATGTATATAATACCACCCATCTATTTTGGATTCCACCTGGTACGTCGTCGAAATAGAATTTAATCAATACGACTGTGGGGGAGCGAACAGCAGTATTGTTCTGAATTACGCACATCTATCGTGTGGTAATTGTCATAGGTCCATATAAATATGTGCTTGTGTTAGCAACGGATAAATATCCCATGCGATAAATTAACCAATATCATATTGTAACTTGTACGTGTAGCAAATGACATGATATATTATCTGCCAGGTTTTTGCAACTCTTGAAGTACAGGTATGACATACAGATACAAGACTTACGTAATTTATCTTGCATGTTTACAAAAAATAAGCTTCGGTCATCAGCTAAAAAATAGTAGAATTATACGATTATGAAATGAATTTACATAATTCTTAAATAAACACGCAGTAGCTTTTTGCGTAACATTTAATTGCCATATTTTTTAATGTACACGGAAATATCATAAAGTATTATTTTTGTAAATATTCAAAATAGGAAAAGTGGTATTTAAGCTAATATTCTAAAATGTCACTGCTGACGTAGTACTTTAGGTTGCTGATTAATTACCAAGCATTTATGTAAATTACTGTCTTTTTTTTCACAATAAGTTTTAAATAATTCCTTTGATAATAGTGGCATATTGACATGTAAACGGATCTGAGTTCATGGAATGCTTCTCCAAAAATAGAAACATTTTAGTAATTTCTTAGTTGCAAACCATAGAGATCCCAAAATAATCGTTTTTTTTTAGTTTTACTAGCCTATGATTCTGATAGTACACGAACCTAAATTGGCAAATTAAATAAGCGCTCTAGTTTCTGTCGATTAACCTAACCCAATAGTACTGGTTTTCCAAACTTTTTTTAACTACGCTCAGCAAAATTTCTAGTGGCATATGAACTTTTGGTTTTCATAATATCTTCGGCAAATTATGTATCTAAGTTAATGCTGGACTACAAAGAAACACAAATGCAAGAAAAAATAACATTAAAAGGATTATTACATTTTATACAGACAATATTTACAATAATGGTAACTGAAAAAGCGAAATTTCTACAGGTCCACAAACATCTTCAAAAGTTTATTTATTGTTAAATATATATACGTATCAGTCAATAAAAATGCCGAAAGGTAAATTGCTATCTGAGGAGGAAAAAGTATGTGTCTAGTATGTCCTATTGGTGAAAAAGTCCATATGTACTTTATCTTCTGCAATAAATATTATATTATCAGTAAGTCTGGAAACGTGTTGTTGCACAATTCAAAGACTATATTTATCTTAAACAAATGTCAGGGAGGTGATTAAAATGTCTGTGATACAAGGGAGTCTTAAAAAACTCGTTTCAAAAATGGTTGTATCCCAACATAGCGTGTCATTGTACATGTTCAATCTGAATATCCATTTAACTACTAAAAATGGTTTAAAAATTGCTTAAACACGACGATAATGGAAACAAAACTTTATGAGGTTTCTACAAATCAGCGTTGTGAAAGTTATTTTAGAGGGCGACGCTTTTGAATATACAAAACAGATTTTATTAATCCTAGCAGGAGTATTTCTTTCTTTTTTTTTTTGTTTCATTATTATATACATTTTCAGCATGTTATTATTGTAGGCAACACGATTTGAATTATTTTATTTTATTTTAAATAAGAATTGTATTGTAATTTGTCCTGTAATTGGCCCTTGGGCTGTTGGGCAATAAAGGATTATTATTATTATTATTATTATTATTATTATTATAGAATTCCAGTGAATAGCGAATGAGTTATTGAAAATGGGGATATAGACTATGATGACAGAATAAAATAGACACCTACTAATTAAAAAAAAGATTCTATTCTCGTTATATATACAAAATATTTTAACATTTTTAAATTGGACTAATATTTTGTCGATCCACCTTTTTCTTGCGTGAAGTGCTGCGAGTCGTCGTGGCATAGAATCTATTAAATGAGTAATGGTGTCTTCTGGAATATTTAACCACTCTTCTGTAACAGCTGCCACGAGTTCTTCCTTATTGCTGGGTTTTCGGGGTCGTTTCGCCATATTTGTCTGGATTATGTGCCAAACATTCTCTATTGGATTCATATCTGGTGATTGGCCTGGCCATGGTAAAATCCGAATCCCCTGTTCCTCTTTCCATGTGGTTGTTGTTCTTGCTTTGTGGCAGGGGGCTCCATCCTTCATAAAAGTGGCGTCTTCTTTAGATAAAATGGCGTTGTCGAATATCGGTAGTAGTCCTTCTGTTAATATTTGGATATATTTTGCCGCATTTATATTTCCGTCGCAGATTACTAATTGCGATCTTCCACCATACCATATCGCGCCCCACACCATGATGTTCACACCGCCGTATTTCACCGTCTGATGCAAAAATTTGTCGTCCAGCTGCTGTGACGGACGTCTCTATACCCACGTACGACCACTATCACTGAATTGGCAGTATCTGCTTTCGTCTGAAAAAATGACAGACCGCCAAAACTCTTCGGGCTTCGTTCGCATTTCGATTGCCCAAGCCATTCGGCGCCGTTTTTGAAACGCCGTAAGGAGAGGTTTTTTCTTTGCCACCCTTTTATACATCCCCACACTGTGGAGGTATCGCAGAACGGTGCGCTGACTTTTCTGCGAAGTTGCCGCAAGCGCAGCTGTACTTTTTCGCGGTTCTATTAACACTTCGCCCACAAGCACCCTTTTACTTCTTTCAGAAGGTCCGGCATGACCTAGTCTCGGCTCCACTGTTGTTTTATCCTTGCGTTTAAATTGTGTAATCACACGGTTAACAGTGTGGACAACGGAATATTTAAAAATTTACTTATTTCACGTTGCGAAGCGCCGCGTTCACTCTGGCCAACGATGCGACCCCGGGTGAAGCCGCTAATATCACTCGTACCTTGTAAGCGAGGCATACATAGTTGTAGCGATACTAAATTATGACGAATTCCTTCCGATACATCTACCCCTACCCTAATGACAAGAGAAAGATCTTAATTCGTTCTTAGAATTTTTTTTTATACCGCTTTACCTGGTGTCTATTTTATTCTGTCACCCTAGGGTATGTTTCAAAAGGTAGTGAGAAATTTTTCCTACTTAAGCTAATTTCGATATCATTCTGTACATCAATATGTGGTTGAAGGTATTTACATAATGAAATATCTGTACGCATTAATTCCGATTCTGGTCTATAAACAAAGTTATCAACCGCAAAATAACATTACGCTGTTTGTGAGAAATAGATAATTACATAGTTTACATAGTTCTTTGATAATTTGACTGTGATTGTGGATTGACCACTGTGTCTGCTTTTCTGTAAAAATACAATTCCCGTTTACTTACTAATGAACACAACAAATTGTTTGGCTCATACGACATATCTAAATCTGGTAGATAATATTTGTATCACATTAATTAATACATAGGTGAACTATGATGTATACTGCTTACCACTGAAAATGGTGCTGAAAAATTGGTACAGCAATTAGAATTCTACATAAGTAATAAATGATTAAAATTTATGTAATAATAAATAAAAGTAAATAAATAAGTAATAAAACTGAATAATTTTCGGAAATTTAGCTCTGTTTGAATATAGCTTTCGGTATCTAAAACCAGCGGCTGTCTTACTAAAATTGCTTGGGCTTCTTGCGTATTTAAATTTATGATACAAGGCTTAATAACATGTACAAGTTTCCTATAATATATAACAGCCTTAAGCCATGTTTCCTATGAATACGTTTCAGGGAAAATAAATAAAAACCTTTTTGGTAGAAACTATAAATTGATCTACTTTCGGATAACTGTTTCTAATAAATTCAGCTCCATACACGTTGGAGCAAACAGGTTACATGAAGCAATTGAGAATAAGATTGTTTTAATAACTTTCCAGTTTTAACCTTGTTCGAACCCCCATCTGTAACCAACATTACAAGTTGGGTTGCGGGTATATTATACTTCCCAAAGGTATTTCCTATAATTTCTATAATCCATTCCGCGTTCGTTTTCTGTAATATTCTACTACGTAAAAGAACAGGCGAGGATGCCTTTAACACATTTAAACACATATATTATATGTGTATTTTATAAAAATATATTTAGTATTTTATAAGTCCTTTTTTGATGAACAAAATGTAATGAGTCTATAAAGTAGATCGTTTAAAGTCAAAGAAATTATAATTTTTATTAACACTGGTCTTAAACTTCGAAATTTTCTATAATTCCCTAGCAGATACTATTGTGTGTTGTTTTGTACACTTAAATGTTTGTCTATTTAATTTTTATCCGAGGTCATTTTACTAATTTTACAGGCTAGCGGCTTTTTGTTTTCTCTTTGCTATCTCCAGGTCTGCACTTTCACATTTTGTTATATAGCGTCTTCTGAATATTCTCATGTTGGTAAATTGTAGTCGTTTGTTACTTTCTTACAACAGTTCCATTTAATATTTGCATATATATTTTATTAACGTCTTAGTAAATATTTCCTCCACCAATTTTTGATAGTTTTCGCCATTTAAATTTCCTATTTGTTTCCAGGGCATATATACTAGGGAATTGCGCTAATCCTACTCCTTTAGAAATTTAAGGGTAGTGGCCCTACGAAATAGTGTGTTAAGAGAATTGCGGATAGACACTTGATAATCGTTTTACTTGCCACACTCGTATAGTAAACAATACACGGAGATGAATTTCACGTGGATAAAATCATTTCCCCTTCTATAACACGGACGAATAAGTTAGTGTGATACTGAATGGAAGCTTACCCAAGAACAGAGAGCGCATATACGAAGTTCAGTCGTTATTCGACCCTATACGTGAACGGTGGCCGTGGTCTCCCGTAGCAGCTGTCGCTTCTGCAACTTGTAATTTAGCGTGTGTGTGCTTCTTGGCTGCATATCAGTTGTTCTGCTCGCGTGAACGTAAACCTGACTGTTTGTGGAATTAACCTGTGCTCATTTAATTAAAATCACTTTCATTGATGACGCATCGCGCACTCGAGATTCAGGTAAGTTTGCTTTACGTACATGAGTCAATAAAAACGGAATTGGTCCGATTTGCACGAACGACGTACAATGTTTGTAAATACGGAATTAAGAAGAGGCCGTTAACACCGATTGCGAACGTCAAAAAAAAGGATTATCGCTCCTGGAATTGGATTTAAATGCATGTAAATTAAACCTGCTATGTTTGCATATTATGTTTGTTGTATCTTATTTTTATTTATCGTGAAATTGCTAGGTATACGCGGTAATGGAATGGAAGATAAGTGAACCAATTCATTATGATTCATATTTGTACACATTGAATAACGATCGCACAAAATCGAATTATGTAAAATACCCACTACGCTACCAGGTTTCTTTGCCTCTTCCTGTATAGATTAGTGATAATGTTAGGTATTTTTTGACGTTCATCATGGTATTTTCCTTTGATTTTCTTCAAAACAACAATTTAGCAAAATATTCTTCAAAAAGGGAAATAGGAATTAACCTTAGTTGTAAACAAATGTCCAAAGAAACAGTTATATTTACGGAAGCTAGTGCAAAAAATGCCATAATCCATTCGTAGAATTAAAAAAAAAACAGCAGTATTTATACAGCTTTCAACAGCTGTTTAAATTACATAATTAGCATTGAAATTTTATAAGCGTTCCATGAGAATAAATTACGGTTACGCCGCAACATATGCAAATCAATTCGGAGGGAGCAATTAACTGATGATATTGCGTATAACAATTTATGATCTATTTTGCGATTTTATTGGTGATACGCTTAAAACGTTTTGGGCAGAAGGAGGAACAGAAAGTTGTTTAATTTTTGTGATGTATTAATAAATTCCAAGTAGTCAATCGTATAATTGTAAATAAAATATAATGATGTATTTGCTTATCCGCCTAGTATCTCAAACTAAGAGCGTGTAAGAAGGCAAGAATATGGAGGACATAGGAGCTTGTAGCGGTTTTTTTATAAACATAATGCATTGAAACAAATTTTACCTCAAAGTAGCCTTTGAAATTATGATTATGTTTTAGTTTGTTACTGAAACTCCTAATACAAATTTTGTTTGCTATAAGCTATGGCATGATCAATATCAAAATCACAAAAAGAAATTTTTTAAATGAATGAAATATGTTTATGTGCAACAAGCAAGTAAAAAATAAGATACTACCATGAATCATTTGTGCTGTATAGTAAGAAACCATTTTAAATCAATTACAATACAATTTTAACAAGTTCCTGTCAACTATGCATCTGACCGAATACTCTGTAAAATTGACAACTAATGCAACTGAAAACAGTACAAGTTATGACGAAGGTTTTTATTAGAATGGAGTATTCGAAGATAAAATTTATTTGAACACTTTTTTATATAAAACCTGGATAATACTAAACAGTGTGTTGCTAACTAACGTAATGTTGTGTGATATCAGTTTATCTACGAAAGAGAGTATAAAATAGTTCAACCGGATTATCTACGCTTTGATTTCGTTAAATTATTGTAAGAAAGAGTTCTATTTTATGTTATGTTAATTAGTATTTTAGTTTTATGTCTGTGTTTATCAACAATTCCACAGAAAAAAAAACTGTTGTTCCGATAAGACTATGGTTTTGGAAGAATCGGCTTTAGCATGATCAATCTGTCATGTCATATATTGCGCATTTTGCTAATGGTAATTACAGTGATACTAATTGGTTGTTTTATCTAAAAAGGAACATTTGTATACACAGTTTGTGTTTACATAAGCGACGCTAGAAAAAACATCTTACACGGACAACTAGCGTGTTGTGACCAAACTCAAGATGTTGGTAAATTGTTTGCGTGCGGAAGTTCATAGGGTACTATGGCTTTTCAACAATTAAAGTGTATGTGATGAGATTTTTTAATACGTTCTTCAATGCCAATGCTAATCTTCATTGTTTTTAAACAATGCACCGCAACAGACGTATTGTATTAATGCGGTTCTTCTTTATTGCTTTTGCATTATTCTGTTCACAGAAATTAGGAAACTCCTAAAATACTTTTTATAATTAAATAACAATTTACTAATACACCAAAGACGTAGAAGTAAATACTAAATGTTTTATGTCACAGCATGAATAACAGTGATGCTATTTTATTTAACTATTTTTTAAGTTTTCTATTAAACTTTGCGTACATAACTATTCCAAACTTCCATGGTTTATATATAATTTATCTCAAGATGCATAATACCATTTTACAATCACCTTTGCGCGCTTTCCCTGGGTAGCATTGATTTTGCGAAGAGCGACTGCATTATAGCTATTTTGCACAGTATTGATCGTGTGCCGTTTTACCACCATCTCTGCCTGTTACCAATGGGTAGACAGTGCTTTTGTACTTCTTGCGTCCTGAATACATTCATACTGTTAACTTGACATTTGTAAGTTTTCTTCACGCTCTAGATTCGAACGCAATTACATGATTCAGTTTGATCAATAGTATAATATATATGTTACGAGCTTTTAAGTCCAAAGTTGTAAGTTAATACAGGATATTTTAGAGGCTAACGCAATTAAAGCCAAAAATTAATTATACACCGAAACAATAAACGATTTGAAGGGAATATAAACAAGAGATACATAAAATAATGAAATGCATAATAATTTACGTATGAATAAAAATTTATTCAATTCATAAATGTAGCCGGAAGAAAGGGAGGAAAATACGATCCATTCTCGGCGACATATCTTTTAGGGGACATTTCAACGTGACGAAGATGTAGGTACATATATCTACTGATGGATGCTATATCTACAGTTTATCTTACAATATCTATTTTTTACTGCATACAATTCACTCTAGAAGTAGTATTATTAGTATTTCCTTTATTCATATTATTTCGCTCTTATCATAATTTACTATGAACTATAAGAAATTGTGATAGTTTATAGTTCTCTTGAGCTGTATTGGATGCTATATGCATTTGAACGTAGCCGCGTTTCCAACCGCATGACCGTTCAAATCTGAATGATATTCAGTGGTCACCTCACGCAAATAAAGCGACTGTGTACCCTGCGTCCGTTATCTGACTGTATTACTTTGTCTCCTAAGATAATGCGACACCAATTTCATGCCTTCAACAATCATTGAATTGGTGGCAGATGTGAATGAGAAGTTTTGAGAACTAGTATTTGTTTATTCTATTTGTGTATGATAATAAAACATGTTATAAGCATTGCACAATATATAATACACAGTAATTGACGTATTTTATAAAATAATTGATATCCTCCTGAGATCTAAGCCAAACGCATAGATACACTACCTTCCAACAGTTTGGAAGTAGCAAGGGGTTTTACGAAAAGTCACAGATATAGTAACATTTTATTCTGATTATTAATGAATTTATGAAATGTAGGTAACCGACGTAAAATAAATGTAAATCAATTCAAACATAATAATATTTATAGATTATTTAGCTCGTAAGATTATTTTCGTCGATATGACCTCCTTTGGCTTTGATAACCGCTGCACAAATGTAGGCATTCCTCGAAGCAATTTTTCGGGACAGTCCACGTCAATTTGTTGCCATTCGTTCTGTAAATATTTCCATAGGTGTTGTGTGTTCTGAGGTTGTCGCTGTCTAGTCATTCGATCAAGCTCATCCCATAATAGCTCTGTGGGGGATAAATCCAGAC
The DNA here is from genome assembly GCA_023509865.1 of Trypoxylus dichotomus. Classification (NCBI taxonomy): domain Eukaryota; kingdom Metazoa; phylum Arthropoda; class Insecta; order Coleoptera; family Scarabaeidae; genus Trypoxylus; species Trypoxylus dichotomus. The sequence goes on along the minus strand of CM042074.1, from coordinate 34,869,630 downwards.
TTTGAGGAGGCCAAACCATTAATATTAGTTCATTTCTTGGCGCTTTCCCCTCTAAAAGTTCTTTACAGATTCGAGCCGTATATTTGGACTTATTGTCTTATTACAGTACAAACACATGTGCATTATAGGACTAGATTTTACTAAAGTACTCTTAGTTGTTTCAGCAAAACAACCCCAAACCATAACATTAGCAACTCCGTGTTCGACGGACGGCACTAAGCAGGCCTTAGTAGCTCTTTCCCCTGGACGAACAAAAACTCTCCATTACGTATCAAATAACTGAAATTTGGATTCGTGGTCCATGAGACTGCGCTCCAATCATCTAGTAACCACAAACATGTTCTCTTGCCGATGTTAATCGTTTCTCTTTATGCACGCATTTTAAAGACGTTTTTTTTTTGCGGCCAATGCATCCCCTTGAACACACTGCCAATAATCGCCTCTTGACGGTGGTAACAGAAACATTTATTCGTCGTTGTGTATTAACGCGCGTTGCGATGTCAGGTGCCGTTAGACATCGAAACTATATCTTCAGCTGCAAAAGTCACCCGTTTTTCGCGCACTTCGTCTTCTATCAAGATTTTGTTCTGTCTTTCTTCTTCGGACCAGTGTGTAATGCACACCGTTCGGTGAAATCCTTAAGCGTAGAACAATTTTTCTTTCGGTATATCCTTCGTCGCGAAGAATACTACGTTGTTCTACAGTCAACTGTCTGCGTTTTGGCATTTTTACGGTCGGTACTTTACCAGATTGTTACAATTGCGTACTGATTAAAAAAAAACTAATTCCGCACAGGAAAGCGATAAGATACTAAGGATTAATACCTTTACCACGTACACTAAACGATTACCGAAGTAGTACTAAACCGTTTGACAAAAAGTAATTGCCGCAGGTATCTTACTCCATCCCCGTCAAACAATAGTGATATTCTTGGAAAACAGCACGAGCATGTATAGGGGTGAAATTTGTATGTAAATGCTTGGACTTTACGGATTATTTGTGTAACAATTTTATGTTTGCATACAATAATTTGTAATAGGGATTAATGATTTCACGATCCAAACTTATGGAAGGTAGTGTATGTAATATTCATCAAGCTTTTGTACGTTTTTCAGAGTTTGGATTTCTTAAACGTAAAAAAAAGCGACTTTTAGAAGTCGGTATGATTTTTCAATTTAAAAATTTCTTTCCAAAACTCTCTTAGAATAAAATTAAAACAAGAACTTCAAGCTTCTATTTTAAAATACACTAATGACAACGACTATAAGTAACATATTATAATAATACCTTTAGAAATGTCCGAAGAATCATAAGCACTATATATTTTACTAAATGTAATAAATTGTCAACAAAACATAAAAATACCACAAATGGCAGAGATGTAATTTTTTGTTAATGCACGAACAGCGCCTCATATAAATTAACAGCTACATCACTTACGATGATCAATTAGGAGATTTTTGGATACATATCACGAATGTAAATAGACTATTTATTAGCATAATAGATTCTCTAATGACTTCAGCGCCACCAGTACCGGTATACATTGAGGCAAACTGCAGCATGATTCACTACACTAAAATTCAAAGAAAAGAACAGATTTTTGCTGTTTGGTGAATGCAGTGATCGGAAACGCATTACGTCTATCCGAGATGATCATTACTATTACCAATAAAAGAATCAGGCGATTTACTGTATCTGAAATTGCAAATACTTTCTCGTGGAAGGCAAATTGGAATATGCCGACTTCAATGACGACTTTTTGCCGCCTAGTAAAACTGAATTGATAGGTCGGTCGCGTAATAACCAGAAACTTCTAGATCGACGAGTCCAATCTTAAAACTTTTTGGGGCAACGCACAGAGTTTGTGTACAACAATGTATAGACCAAAAAGGTGTTAAAATATTGCATGCCAATTATAAAACATGGAGGTAGTAGCGTGTTCGTGTGGAGATGCTTTGGTAACAACCATGTAGGGGATAAATTTGGGAAAAACTGGTAGAAATAATAAAATAAAATAGTAGAAATACTTAGACATATTGCGAGAATGGTTTTCCAGGGCGATAATGACCTGAAACATGCTTCAAGATTATGTAGAGACTTCTTAATACAAAAGCAAGAGAAAGGAGCATCGGTAAAAAGGGCCTGTTCGCCTCAGTCGCTAGATCTGTCGCCTATCGGATACATGTGGAATTAACTGGGTCGTAGAGTGAAGGCGATGAAAGAACTAAAAGGTGACTAGCAAGCGATATTCTCTGAATTGCTAAATTCATACGTTGAAAAAATCCCGAAAATCTGCACCGCGATTATGAAAGATAAAGACGATCATTTTAATAAATGGTTATAAAAAGCACAAATAAATGGATAAAGACATAGATTAGATAAAAAAAAATAACTAATTTAGAATGATAATGTAGTTTTGATCTTCAGTATTTCATTTTTCTAGTAACACAATTTATAAAATAAAGAATCCGATTATATTCTGTTTAAGGTAATAAACAATTAACTATACGATAAATCCTGAAGTATTAGTATGAATCATGAAGTATAGTATAATAAATACTGCAATTGATATAATATGCGTACATAAACTATATTTCGAATGTTTTTTTAATTTTTTAAAATATAATAGGAGGTACAAGTGAATAACATTACCGTTGATTATAACAGCCATACATCGATGCTATTTTAATTGTACCCTTTTTCAGATGCTAACGCCTCTGAATAGGAATTAATTCAAACGTATATTCTTCAACCATTATAATTTATTGCGTCCGTAACTGTACTTTTGGTATGGCGTGTATTATTTAAACTCTCGTTAAAGTTTAATTGGCATATACAAATGTTTCGTTTAAAATAACAAACTTAACCTTCGTTTCCGGTGTACTCAGAAACGATAGAATCTTGTAAATATTTTTCGTAGAATGAACGCATTCAGTGACCTTTAATAACGCCACATCCTCGGGTGCGTACTATCGAACCGGCAGTTTCTTGTTTTGATTTTTATTTTGAAAATATTGCTAGTAATTAAAAAAAAAACAAATAGTGGAACGTGTTTGAAACGACAGGTTAGAATAAATTAACACGTTTTTTACGAAATGTTTTTACACCAACGTTAGAACAAGTTTTATCATCCTTTTTTATGAAGGTATATCTTATCTACGTTGTTTTATGGCGCTGTACTAATTAGGTCAGTCAACTTCAGCGTTCTATTAGACAATCGCTGATACTGTATTTATATTCGGTTATATAAATCATTTAGGGTAGAGTATATATTTAAATATGTAATATTTTTATTTGAACCCCATTGCATATTACGAAGAAGTATCTCTGTTAATTATTTTGCTTAATTTTGGAGGAAGCGGAATTGTATATAATTTCGAAGTCACTGTGGGGCAATAGACCTTCGAAACAACTTAGCAAATGTACAGTTAGTCATAGTGAAAATCGTCCACCTAGTAGCGGACGCACTTTTTCTGTTGATTATATTACTTGTTTATAGAGTGAGGAAAACTACAGAAAACCGCAACCCTGAGAAACAACAACCCCAGAGTCCGAATCTGACATCCCGAGACTGATAGCCAAACGCGCAAGGCACTGAGCTATCAACCCCTAAAAATGCCTAGAAAACAATACCTAACATCATAATGCTGCTAAATTCAGCTACTCATGATATCGGTGGAATCATTCACGGGAAAGACATGACACATTGTCTTTTCCGTAATGTTACTTATGTTTTATATCTCACCGTAGCTGTTTTTACTCACTATTAGACTTGTTTTTGACCTGCCAAGTTAATGTAGTATTTCAAATCAGTTTCTGTTGATAATTTTTTTACTGAAACGTATAAATGCTGACGCACATTGTGTTCATTGTACACTTCCTTCTCAAAATTTAATTGTTTTGGTGAAAAATAACCATCGTAATAATAATAATATTAATAAAAATATTTTGCTTTACTTTTTAAAAGTTATGGAATTATGTGAGTTAATATATTATAATATAGATTTGTTTCCATCAAGTACTAAAATATTTCAGCCAACAAACTCCGCATCATTGTTGTATATCTCGAGAGTAAATAGCAGGATGTGGTTACAGTTAAACAGGAATATTAGTCAAATAGAATGAATAAAGAGTAATTAATAATAAGCCCGTCAACTATAAGGATTGCTTTAATTCTTAGATCAAACGGACATAAAGCAGTCACTCAAGTTAAATCTACCCGGAAGCACTAAATTATTAACAATTTGCATACCGCTTTCATGTATTGCGACATCTCAACTCATTTACACGCTTATTATATTTCTAGTGTTAATATGGTTTTACACAAGATATTGTTTTAATTCTATAACAGCAATAGGATAAACAAATGCATGGATAAGTCACTTTACTTTTGATAAGAGTTCTTGAAAATTATAAACTGACGCGAAAAAATCCCAGCTACATTTTAGAAAGATACGTAGTCAAAATTTATATATTTTGTAGAAAAAAATGTGGTCTTATTAAAGTAGATAGGTTGGTATAACTTTGTAATTAATACATATAAAAATGATATTATGAAGCTCCATCTTCTCCCACATGTAAAGGTTAACAGATACCATATAATGCATGCGTAACTTGATATTCTCCTTCAAATGTTTACAGTCTTCCTTGTGTTGGAAGCGAATAAAGAAGAAAATGATCTATAAGATAACGGATACCTTGTCTAGTATGACCGAAGTCTGTAATATTTTTTTGGGAAAATTGAGATTCTCATTACTGCAGAATGAAAAGCTCATTAAATGTATACCTAAGGTTCACAATAATTCATTTGTAATGCAATAAATATAAATACCTTACACTTTATTAATAAATAGCAAGTTACAATACAGTATTGAAGGCTTCCATCTAATAAAATACCTTGCATAGTGAACATTTTTGATTTTTGATTTGTTGTCTTCTTTCACAATATATATGTCCAACTTTTGCTTAGTATATTATTGCTATGTTTACTTTGCTTATACCAGGATCATTTAATGGAAAGGCGTTTTGAGGAACGAAAGATTTTTCACAAAAATTTAGTCTCCATCATTAGGATATGAATTCCACTAATGTGTTATTGCATAGACTCTCTATTTGCCACTTAAAAATCGCATGGGATAAGGTGAATGACTCATACGAATATAAGCATCATGTAGAACACTTTTTGTTTGCAACGTTTCTATGTTTCCCATAAGAGTCGAAATGCATATTTCTTTTATTTTTAGACAGTTTGCATACTTTTGGAATCTGATTTGTTGATCGCTATATACAGGCTTCATTCTAGTACAGATTTGTATCGAGTAGTGCCCTTCGGCGGCCAAAAGTTGAATAACAATCGGATTATCTTCTCAAATCATCTAAGAATCAATGATTACGGGAGCAGGGAAATCGCAAATACCTTAAGCGTAATCTGATTAGTATTTTTCCCCGAGAAAGCCTTCTCGCGACCATATTAGAACACGCTTTCGAAAATAAATAAGAGTATAGAACCTTTTTGTGATTGCTGTAATAACTGTAGGCGCAATTTTCTGCAATCGATTTTGCTTTGGTAGAATATTTCAATATCTGTCCGTCCTAACTCGACCGTCGTCAAAACAGAAGCGGACGTACTGCTCCATTTTCCGCCAAAAGACCATTCAGATTCTTGAAAATATCATCAACGGTAGTTCGTATTGATAATATCTTATGAAACATTCCTCTTTAATGATCATAAGTTGAGTATAGTTTGTTATACCTGTGATCTCATTAAGTTGTATATTAGATAATTCAGTATTTCTGACCTGAGCTATTATATTTCGTTTAACGTTTAATGCCATACTTTCAGTCCTATGGTGGACCGTATCATTTGAGATTTTCCGCATTTTGCTGTTGTTGACTAGAGGAGATGCAATACTGCTGGTATAGAACGATATAATTTTCTTTGTGCTTTTCATCTCTGCCAATTTTTAAACGAAGTAATTCTTCTAGCATTGGATGTTTAGAACTTATAGACGGTATTTCAATAATCAACGTTTCATACTCTGATTTGAAAGAATTTTGAAGGCGACTAAACATTGAGGCTATAGCTCATTATTTGTATCTGTGTAAATCTAAAATTAATGCACTGAGAATCATATTTTCTTATAACTTTTTGTTTTTTTTTTAATAAATTTTCTCTTCTTGACTCGCCTTACTCCAATTTGACTCTGCAGCAGAGTTTGATGATACAGATAATTTTATATCTATTTCTTTGCACTTGTCCATGTTAATATTCTTTTGCCAACTACACAACTTTAAACAAATAAATAAGTAATAATACAGTTTGAATCGAGCAGTTGATTAGCATTGACAGTTCATGAAGCGATGTATGGTTCTAGTCTGGACTAGAAATATTTCGGACGTATGTGAACGCGTTCGCAAAACCACGAATGTTTGGAGAAAATATATTACTTCATCTAATCAGGGTCTTCTGTACGGTATTCGAATTCGTTTATGCTTTGCGTGCCACCGTGAGAATCTTTGTGTACCATCAACGATCTAAACTTTCTTGACTTTGTGGCCGACCTTTATACTTTGGCACATATATATCTTCTACTTAATTATTTATACTTGTGGAGCTACGCCGGTGCAAATTGGGTTGCCTAAAAGTAGAAATAATATTTGTGTAATTATTAATTCTGGAGAATTTTAGATAATCTCTATTATACTGAATATTGAGGACACGTTTTTGATCGGAATATCATATCAAGATAAACCTTAATCGATTTAGGATTAGTTCACTTCCGTAGCAGTAGAACTTCATCTTTATCATGCAAGGAAAAATTCGAAATTATCTGGATTAGTATAATTTTCATTATCATCATTAACGTTTTAAAATGTAATCCTACTCAGAAGGAGTGCTGATAAATATTACATGAAAAAACATAAGTACATCACCGAGGAACTTCATTACCATAACTACAATATTTATATTTTAGATTGTACACTTATAAGTTGACGTATCATTTATCGACTAATTCATTGCGGTTACCACGAATTTTTTCTAGGTTTGGAGTTTCCACGTACAATATTCTTATCGATGTATCGTGATAACAATGTACAGATGTTGCTCTAATTTCTAAATAAATATTTCAGTTCATTATACAAAATTTCGATGTGTTCTAACTTAAACAGAAATTGGTAATTATAGTCGTATTTTACATTTATAGATCCGCTCATGCGACTTTTATTCAATGAATAATACACTAGAGTTGAGGAAAATACATTCATATTAATGTAACCATAAATCAACGATGATACGACATACAGGGTGCGACAATAGTGCGAAATTCTTCGATAACTCTTTTATGATTTACGTAAAAGAAAATTATCCGAATGTTATGTAACCTATTTTAAAATATTTAGGATGTCAGGAAACAGATACATGTCGAAGTTGTATTTTTAAATTGAGCACATGTATATTCTATAATATTACATCCCTTTATCTGAATTGAACAGTTTTCCAAATATTTTGGAAAAATGATTGGCATAGTGTTTAATACTTCACTTCTGACTTAAGGCATTAGATGAGCTATAAAAGAGAGTAACTTCCAAGTAGCAAATCCGCAGAGGTATTTTTGATCGTTGGCTGTAACTTTGCCAAATCTTTAGATTCTGCAAAAATAAAAGCACTGAATTTTTTGCAAAGTAATAGAATTTTATTTTTAAAAGAAAAGTCAAGAAAAACTAATATGACTACCATCGTGATCTTCAATTAGAAACAGTTGTTTTTCTAAGTTATGAACGACATTAGTATTTTCATTCCCAGGAATGTTCTCAATGACATGTGACCATTGATTCAGTTCGTCACGAATAGTAGGTTTACTAAGAAATACCCTTTCATTGAGGTAGCCCCATAACCAATAGTCAGGTGAATTTGTGTCAGGTCAAACGTGTTGCGTGGTAATAACTTTACATGTTTGTCCATATGGGATGGTGTGCTATTTTGCTTAAAAAATAATGTTATCGATACCGTTATTCTGTAATGCTTATAGAGCAAAGCATTTATCGTTACTGCTTTCATTTGTCTATCTTCCTTTTCTTCATACAGATAAGGTCCTATTAGAAAATTTGACATAAAGCACTAGTAAACATTATCTTTGGCATCATATAATCCTTATTTAACGATCATGTTTCAATTTTCTGCCCACATACTGCGGTTGTGTGTGTTTGTCCAGAAGATTTTGTATTTCCGTTAATATGTATTTGCAGAACGAAGAATGATGCGAATCTGTGTATCTTGTCCTTTAAGTTTATTATATAAGGAAAGAGGCGAAGCACCCTCCTCAGAGTTCGCCACACTGTTATCGTTGAAGAACAGTAATGAATTTATTATTTTTTTCGGATTTCCTGTATACTACTGACCGGCCACTTTGAACCGTCCTTCGATTCAATTTGAGGAAAGAGCATGCAATTATAAAGCTATGAATATCTATAACATTCGTTTGAATAGTTTTTTCCTCAATGCGTGTATGGTATTATATTAATTTTGTTCATATCACAGCATACAATACTAATCTTCAAATTATTGAAGCAACGTAGTGAACGAATACTGAAAATCGAAAGAAAAAAAAAGGAAAACAAAGGAACTTTTGGAAGAATCGCTTTACGTCGTTATCACCTGCACATTTTTCCTAATATTGGGATTCAATATACTCGTGTGAATACTTCAAATATTATATTTAACCGTAGCAGCATATAGTCATGCCATAATCAATATTACTAGACAATTGCGCATATTTTCTGCTTGATTCCATTGTCATTAATTAAATACTGGAATTAACTGATAGTTACCAAATTACTGTTATTTTTTATCAATCAGAGTCACATGACTTTTTTGTCTACGATTATAGAAAGTTAGTAGCAAGACTCACACTTATAATTGAAATAAAATATTAGGTTGTATTATTTATTGCATAGGAACATCTGTATTTTGCTATTATTCAATCTAAGTAAATTGTAATTTGAGTATCTATTCGGAAAATCGAAGCTATATCCGAAGGTAAAACCAAACGACACGATTCTAGTTTAGACTTCTTCAATTGGTAGCGTAGCGGTCCTCCATAATCTCTGATGCATGTCGCTTTAAAGTCCTTTCCGCATATACCGTTCTTAACTTTTTGACTCACAAAGTAAACATATATGTAATTAGTTATTGTAGTTGTATTTGCTCGTAAAAATAAGGCAGATGCTCCTGTTCCTCCTTCGGTTTTACCCTCACGACTTACATCAACTGCATAGTATATAAATAAGGTTTCTCGTTATACGAATACCAGGGCAACTTTACAAGTTTGATCTTGCAATATCTTTTGTAAATGTTATCTAAAATTTAAAAAAATATAGCCTTAATACTTGTACATTCTACGGGTTGTGATAATTTTGTAATAGCAGTATCTTTTGTGATTGTAAATCTGTTGTGTATTCCTTATAGTATGAAGTCTGTGCAATTTAAACGAAATGGAATCGTCACTTAGACTACGAGCTTCCAAGGTTACCCTCCACTGAAGTTTCACTAAAAATTTAGCCTATCATGTTACTAATATTTATGAATGCAATTCACTTAGTAGTAAAATCAGTGTGTAGCCTTTAATACGTAGTTACCTTCTATCAAGGAGCCACCGCAAAGTGTATCCTGTTTTAGTAATTTCAATGTTCAAGCCACGTACAATATTCTGCTATTGAAAAGAATAGTACAAGGTTATTGCTTGCTTGATACGGTACAGAATGAGGTATAACTTCTTCAGTACAGATTTGAACGTTAAAATAACCCATCTATCTAGAATTTTTATGCCTTTCAAGAGTTGACCTCGACCGCTGTATTAAAGCATGGTTATTAATACACGGATACAAAATAAACTACAACACCTACCATGTTGCGAAACAAAACTAGTACAATGACTAATCCTGGAACCGTAATGTACATCATTTTGCACTATTACATGTACTGCCATTATACATTCCCACATCGGAACTCCTTATATATTGCGTTGGCGACATCAATTTTTGGAATCTTGTTGTGTTTAGCAATAAATGTCTTTTTCGTAGCAATATTTTTGTTTTGCTTCAAGTAATATTTTTTAACTGCAGCTATATTAAACAAACCAAGGGAAAGATGTTAAAAAAAAGAATGAAATGAGGGCGCAATATTTGCGTGTTACTTTATGATATCGAACACATATATCGTCTTTTGCAGGAAGCAACATGCGTTGCAGTGTATCCAGTCCACAGTATGGCTAGAGTTGATTAAGTAACACTTAGAGGGCCGCATAAACATAGGAAATTAGTTGTGCCAGAAATCACGTACTGCGTCGCGTACTATGGACCAAAAAATCGAAGTTTAAAATCTTCGGCAATAACAGACAGCATTACTTTAGGAGGCGTATTATTTGGAACAGCTCTAAAAGGCATATTTGGGCAAAAAGTGATTCATATCTTTGACTTCTTCCATGAATAGCGTATAGTTTGTTAACTTGTTTAAAAATTCCGCCAACAATTTAATATTTGAAAATTATCGATCCAGATAATTACAACAGCTTTGCTTTACCTATTAAGGTTCTAGATGCCCGGTTGTAAACCCAAATTAGTTAGAAAGTGAATAATTTCTTCGTACCCATTTAGAAGGCATTGATAATAGGTGTCGTTTTAAAAATTATAAGGAGAATTTTAAGGATGACCAAAAGTACAACAAAATAATTGCGTGAAGGTAAATAGCATAAAAGCCAAATTTTTTGTTGAAATGTCGAAAGATCTGGTGTAAATTTCAATAGCTGATGGGCTAGGTGGATTGTTAAGTGAGAAGTGCCTGCATATGCCAGAAACTTGCCTTTTTGTAATACTTCTTTTGCTCTTAATGGTATCATTCAACTACAACCCTTCATCTTCCCGTAAAATGATTCATTAAGATTTTCTTTTCAAAAAAGAAGAGTTTATTTTATCGGTGTTTAATGCAATGCAATGGCTTCGTTCGAAGGTTGGATTAACCTACCGTTCTTCAGCGACCAATAAAGTCTATTATTCTCCAGCCATGTAATATTAAGAATCGAATCTTCTTCAGGGTTCTGGACGTCGCAAGAGTATTACAAGATAGTGGCAAAATATATGTTCAATTGTCTCCTCCTCCAAACACAGCCAACACTTCTCTTCTCAAATGTAACCTACTCTATGCAGGTGTTTCTTTAATGCCTGGCAGGATTGTTGAATGTTTTTATCTGTTGTCAACATTTACTATTTTTCAGGTCTCTTTTTATCTCCAACTTATCCCGTGTCTTTAATACATATTTCTTAATTTTTATACATATTTCTAATTATTTTTGCAGTTTCTGCTCTGTTTCCTATTTATCTGTGACTGCAACACTCATGATACAGAACTATCTGTTTTATAACGATGCAGCAGTAATATTTTAACTATTTTAATGACTTTTGGTAACACGTAATTTTTAATTTTAACTTAATTTAGATTTGTGAATATAATACAGTAGTTTCACATCAATTGTCTAATTCATATTTCCCACTTAATACACCAAAATCGTATGAGTCTCTTATTCACTATTTCTATGTTATAAGTAGAGATTGGATTATATGCAAAGTGCAAAAATTTAATTTAATTTATTTATTATATTTTACGTCTATATGTAGATGTATTACATTATTAAAGTTAATTAGCGTTAATTAACTTTAATGAATTAAATTAAATTTCTGCGCTTTGCATATAATCCGCTCTCTAGTTAAAGCATCATATAAGTTCTTTGAAATAGTTTTCGTCTATTAGGATTTTTTTCTTATAGTAAAGTGAATATTACGACATTGAACTCGAATAACAGTGAATTAATCGTTACATCTCTTATTTTAAGAAAATAAGGTAAACATATGAAAATTATTGATAATACACTCCTACTCTACTGTATCTGAATGAAGTTTCAATCGAACTAAAGTCGGTAAGCACAAAATATCTGATACATTATATTTATTTACCATGTAGAGAAAAATTTGCTGGATTTGTCATAAAAATTATTTAAAAACTAGGTAGTAATAAAATATATACCGTATCCTACTATGGTTAATTTCAAGTATAAAAAAACGTAGTGCGTAATATTATACCTCTTTTACCATATAACCGCAAATATTATTGCGTTTCTATCTTAACCGCAACGGAGCGGAATTCCATTGTTGTTCAACATTTTTAATGTTTCCTGGACCTTTATCAAAGAATCTACAAAAAAAGGTATCTGCATATTCTCCGAGCAATAATTAATATATATTAATATATTATATTAATTATATATATATATATATATATATGTGTGTAATTGGTGGATATTAATATACAAATAATACAATATATATATATACACTAGGGTGACAGAATAAAATAGACACCAGGTAAAGCGGTATAAATATGTAAACAGTTAAATTCTAAGAACGAATTAAGAACTTTCTCTTGTCATTAGGGTAGGGGTAGATGTATCGGAAGGAATTCGTCATAGTTTAGTATCGTTACAACTATGCCTCGCTTACAAGGTTCGAGCGATATTAGCGACTTCAGCTGGGGCCGCATCGTTGGCCAGAGTGAACGCGGCGCTTCGCAACGTGAAATAAGTAAATTTTTAAATAGTCCGTTGTCCACAGTTAACCGTGTGATTACGCAATTTAAACGCAAGGGAAAAACAACAGTTCGGCTCCACTGTTGTAGGCCAGGTCGTGCCAGACCTTCTCAAAGAAGTAAAAGGGTGCTTGTGCGCGAAGTGTTAAGAGAACCGCGAAAAAGTACAGCTGAGCTTGCGGCAACTTCACAGAAAAGTCAGCGCACCGTTCTGCGATACATCCACAGTGTGGGGATGTATAAAAGGGTGGCAAAGAAAAAACCTCTCCTTACGGCGTTTCAAAAACGGCGCCGAATGGTTTGGGCAATCGAAATGCGAACGAAGCCCGAAGAGTTTTGGCGGTCTGTTATTTTCTCAGACGAAAGCAGATACTGCCAATTCAGTGATAGTGGTCGTACGTGGGTATGGAGACGTTCGTCACAGCAACTGGACGACAAATTTTTGCATCAGACGGTGAAATACGCCGGTGTGAACATCATGGTGTGAGGCGCGATATGGTATGGTGGAAGATCGCAATTAGTAATCTGTGACGGAAATATAAATGCAGCAAAATATATCCAAGGACTACCACCGATATTCGACAACGCCATTTTATCTAAAGAAGACGCCACTTTTATGGAGGATGGAACACCCTGCCACAAAGCAAGAACAACAACCACATGGAAAGAGGAACAGGGGATTCGGATTTTACCATGGCCAGGCCAATCACCAGACATGAATCCGATAGAAAATGTTTGGCACATAATCCAGGCAAATATGGCGAAACGACCCCGAAAACCCAGCAATAAGAAAGAACTCGTGGCAGTTGCTCCAGAAGAGTGGCTAAATGTTCCAGAAGACACCATTAATCATTTAATAGATTCTATGCCACGACGACTCGCAGCACTTCACGCAAGTAAAGGTGGATCGACAAAATATTAGTCTAATTTAAAAATTTTAAAATATTTTGTATATATAACAACAATAGAATCTTTTTTTAATTAGTAGGTGTCTATTTTATTCTGTCTCCCTACTGTATATATTGTTTAGTTCTCGCGTATATGTGATACCACAATTTAAAAAACTTAAAGTGTACTTCTTAAATAGAATTTATAACAACACGTTGCTGTTTCTTGCAGCTCCGGTTAAACCTTGTTTTTAATTAATTTGTTTCAAATGAAATTCAATACAAAATGTATTTATTACTTTTGGAATTTGCTGTTGCTCTTTTTACACGGGTTTGCGTTATAAAGTCTAAATTAATTTTTTTATCCTTTAATTTAATATAGCCATTTCCTCTCTATACTACTTTTCCATAATAAACAACCCTTGACGAAATTTGTCTTCATGTTTGCCTGAAGCTTCTCATAGGTTTTGTGAAACGAAGTCAAAAAGTCAGAAAAAAGACACGAGAAGAACTTCTTGGTCCACAAGAAGTTTTCAAAGATGAATGTAATTTGTACATTGCCAGGCTCGAACTTCTTTGTCGGTTAATTTACGTCCAAAGATGTTATCGTTCATTAATGCTCTTATTTTGAGACCGCTAAGTATGCCTAAAGTACAATACCTTTTTTCAATCTTTGATCGCTTATCCATGTAAATATAATTTTCAGGTGTGGAAATCCGTTACCATTATTCTCCATTGGTTTTGTGTAGTTTCCAACAATACCTTGTTTAATATGAAATAGTGACGATAATACCTTCTCTTTTGTAACTGATGGATTAGTATTGATATTTTTGTTCCAAGAACATACTGCTACTGCACTCGCCAAACCAAATTGGTATAATGTTTTGGACTATCTTGATTGTACCATTCGCATAGTAAACAACTATGTTTGGTGTAACCTAATTCAAACACAGTAATAAATGAATCAGTACTACTATAGAACAGAAAGTAAAGAAAAAAAAATTGCTAATTCAGAATCTGTCACGAGATCAAATGATTGTACCGTACACATTAATAAGAGTTTCAAAAATCTTGAATTCATGACATCGTTTTGAGTATAATTTAACCTTTTTTTTCATCGGTGTTACGTTCTCCTGGTTTGAAGAACAGCGCCGCTGTAGCCTGCTCGTAAATTCCTAAATTACTTGACCAATACTTACTTGTAGAGTATGTTCGCTTATTTACTAGAGGAAAGGTTGTACAGTGAAACTCAATGCGCATGCGCAAAAAAAATATATTTAAAAATAAAATGTATACACGGTTTCCACTCTTGCCTATGTACAGTTACGATGTACGTAAGATATATATATTTGCAATAATTGCAGCTCTCTTATACATGTAATGTACATTAGCATGTGTACATGTATGTTTCTTATATGCTTCCGCAGAAGCTTTGTTAGAGGCATGTACTAATGCCTCTATCTGTTTGCATGCACCACTACCTTTTTTATAGGGAAGCCAACCCTATTTATTTCGTAAATTTATAAGCGCACCTCGGTGCTATGCTTATTTATATGTCCTTTTCCGGGAGCCTAATATATTTTCCTTGTTTTAAATTTGCCTAAGGGACTTGGCCCTGTATCATTGCTGTATCATTGGCATGTATTTGTACTTGAACCAAATACGTTCGTTATTTTCACATTTATAGGGAAACCCACCCTATCTCTTAGAGCTTGAACGCCTGGTCGAAGGGGACAGTAGCGATAATAGCCGATCTCAAAACAAAAGTAATGTCACAGCTACCCAGGCGTTCTCGTTCGAAATAATACGCTATGTGTAATCTTGCAGCTCTCTGCTACTGCGCCCCAAAGACGGGAAAAAGCCAGTAGCCAGCAAATGTGCGAAATGCGCACCGACAAGTAAAACGGAGCGATGATGCCAACATTACATAAGAAAAATGGTCCGTGAAACTCGTCCGCGAAACTCGTCCGCTACGACGAACAACTAAATGAAAAAATATCTAAGTCCCGATACGACAAAGGTCCGAACAAACGTACGAAAAACAACGGGCGCTGCGGCCGCAACGACCGTCAACAAGAAGCGGAGTGATCGTACTTGTAGAAGATGCCTATACATGCGCGCCGACAATCTTACCAAAATAATTTCCGACACAAACTTAACCGAATACTAAAAGTATGTATAGACGACAACGGACACAGTAGCCTCGACGGACGATGATAGAAAATCGAGAATTTGTACTTATTAAAGAAATCTATACATGCGATTCGACGACCTTACCAAATGACTCCCGCCAGAAATAAATGTATAGACAACGTCCTCGACGATTCCCGCCAAAACGAGAAAATATTAGAAACTTCCAATAATCATCCGACGACGTTACTGTACACGTTACGACGAGGTACGAAAGGTGACCGAGAGTGCACGATCGCTAATAGCTCGACCGTCGCGCGGGAGTCGACTGCCTGTGCTTGTATATATTAAATATTAAGAAAACTCCCATTCTTTGTTCGACGACGTTGCACTTAATGATTTTTAAATTAAGCACTTTTAGCTAGAGTATTGTGAAATTGGATATATTCTAAGAGAGCAAAATAAATAAATGATAAAAATGAAAATAAAGTGATAATGCTAACCCATACGGTTGCAAAGAAAATAAAATCATATAAAATACATTTCCTTAGAAACTTAAAATTCACTTATAAAAACACAAAACAATGTTAAGTCCTTAACAATTAGTTCGCTTAAATTTGTATTCCTTTACACACTGTATAGGTCTCCTAAATTCATCAGTTCGAAAAGAATAATCACAGTTAATTACTATATCAATATTAAGAAAATTTTAAATTATTTTCAGTTATAAAAATGCGAGAAGTTTTGAGTACGTTGCCTTTTTCATAGTTAGTCAATATTTATTTAATGAAAATGTAATTTAAAAATTGCCCAAAGAAGAATTCGATACGCAAGAGATTAAGAAAAACTTCGTTGAGTAAACTGGAATTTTCAAGAGGATAACATATTCAACGAACTTCAATATTACAATAGACCGTTGATCGACATGAGGGATGGGCAAAAATCATCTACTTGACTCAATGATTGTAATTGTAATACCTATGAACAATCTTTCATCGTACTGGGAATACTGTGAATTTTAGGTTATTAAAGCATACAATTTCTCAACAGCAGAAAATATCAACATTTCAAATTAGATACTGTAAACGAAGGATTTGGTATTGCTTTCTGATATTATTTTTTTTAGATGTTTGATATCCTGCTTCCAATTACACTTGTAAATTCTAGGTTTGTAATTAATCTGGTTATTATCCGAATTCCTCCTGGAAGTAACTCTTGCGTTTTAGATTTCATAGAACTACGTAAAGAAAGAAAACCACCCTATTTTAAATTGCTAACTCGACGTTTACTGATTGTAACTAAGGATTAATTGAAACTGTGCACTCGCACGTGCATTACCATTATATATAAATATAATATATATAGTATATTTCGTTTTGTTCCTGTTCAAGTTTTTGATTGCAATAGATTGATAAATAAATAAAATATTTCTATATAATATATGTTCTAATACTATTAGATAATTTAATTAATAAAAACGGAAAATGCCATTATTAAAATTGCCTCGCGCTCAATATAAATACGGTAGCAATTTGCTATCGGCTCAATCCACGACTAGCTAATATACCCGGTCACCAAGCTAAACCCTGTATTTAAACATGTATAACAAAATGATTTTGTGTTTGCTCTTGGCATTTGCTAAGGTAAGAAAAATTGTCGCTAATGATAATAGTAATGCTAATAATGATAATATCAAAAATGTTTCTAGGCCAACGAACGTGAGCTTCAATCTGTCCAGCCTAACATATTTCCACCTTTTAACGTTCATTTTAACCCAAAGTTGCGCGAAAATAGAATAGTTGGTGGCGAAAACATTACGCCTAATGATTTCCCATATCAGGTATGTTAAGCCAAAAATATTCCTATAAAAATTACAATTTTTGGTCATTTGTTGCCCAATAGGCTGGACTATTCCTAGAAAAAGTAACTGCTAGGGCATTTTGTGGAGGTTCCTTAATATCCACCAATTACGTACTAACAGCAGGTCACTGTGTGTGGGAGTAAGTGCTGCAATTCCAACAAAACAAATACAATTTCTTATACTTCAGTTTTTCAGAGTTTTCTCAATTGAGGTAGTTTTGGGTGCTCATAATATTTTTAATAAAGAAGATACTCAAATTAGAATGCATAGTACTGAATTTGTTATGCATGAAAAATATAACATAAATGTATTGCTTTACGACATAGCCTTAGTCAAACTGCCACAATCAATTGACTTCACCGGTTCGTTTGTCATTTTGTTTTAGTTTCGAAGAATATATCACTTACTCATACTTTTAGATGCCATTCAAAAAATCAGCTTACCAACCTTTTCTAAAATTGGTGACAGTTTCGAAGGCATATATGCTAATTTCACCGGATGGGGCAAAACCAACGATGAAAGTTATTTATCTTCAACGTTATTGCGCGCTTATACAGAAATTATTGGGAACAGACTTTGCAATATATACTTCTTTGGAAATATAAAAGATTCTCACATTTGCACAAATGGATACAGGGGCCAAACTCCTTGTAACGGTGATTCAGGTGGTCCATTGGTGATTGACGGCGTTCAGGTAAATTAAGCGAACAGAAACTATTTGGAAGATTTAAATTATTTCTTTCAGGTTGGCATTGCTTCATTTGGTTTAGGCCTGGGTTGCAACCATTTGTGGCCAGGAGCATTTACAAGAGTAACTAGCTATTTAGATTGGATACAACAGAATAGTGACGTAGAGATCTTGCCGTAATTCTAATTCGCATACCTATCTAATAAATACATGGACAATGATCTCATATGTAAATAGCTTATAACGTCTAACTATGTTATTAAGAATACGTTACAATCGTTGAAAGCGTTTTTTTACTCTTATTTTTTTGTCAGATGTGGTTTTCGTGTTACTACTAGATTAAACATATTTTGATTATAATTGTACTTGCTATTTAGCATTTCGCTACAAAAAATACAAGTGTAATGTAAACTTAGTTATATATTGAACCATTACTTCATATCTGGGTAACTCAGTCTTCGGTGCGCCAGATCCGAGCTCACCCGCACGAACGATGGATACGAAAGTTGGACATACAGCAAGCAAACGGAGACAGATTGGTTCAACGAACTTGATCAATTTTCGTGTGGGTTGTGTTGTGCGTGCGGGCCAATTCGGACCTGGTGCGCCAAATATTGGCCAACTTTACTCATATCATCCTGCAGACACTTAAATTGGAGCTATTGACTAGAATAATGAGAAAATTTTGTTAGGTTGCTATAAAAAAGTCTATAAGTAGACACTATTTCCACTTCTACGTATGAGTCCGGTAAATTTCTGAAATGGCACCACAATCAATTTCGAAATATCATCAAACTACCTCAGGCTGAATGTTGGCTAATACCAACGCTATGTTTGCATTGTATATCTGTTTGAAACGAGTTTTATAGCAGCTTCAAGTCAAATTAAAACAAGCGAGTTTCGTACAGTGAAAAACATATTTTGCTACGCCCGTCAAAAAAAGATGACACTGTTTCATTAACTGCTGTGAGCGAAATGTCTCATTTGGTTTTGTTTACTTAAGAATATGCGCGAACTATTGCCACCAAACATTTTCTTTACGCTAGCAGATGCTAATGGCAATTTTTATAAATAAACTGAAATAAATGTTGACGTTTTATTTTACAAAAACAAACAAAACGCGCCAATGTTGCATATTAATTAATCGGTATTATTGTAAGCATTAAAGTTTAACTATGCATATGCGTAACTATTGCATGTTCCTATATTTACTCCATTTGTAGAAGCATTCACACTTTTATTTTCATGCTGGTTTTGAAGTAAATTAACAATATATATTTTCACTAATTCCGATTGAAACAAATGAAATTTCAACTTCTGAATTCAAATCTTTTGGGATGTTTTAATTTTATTTTGGAGTAGTTCCGCGTACTCCTGCATCTACCAGAAGGGCTGCACTTGTTCTTCGAAAACAGTATATATATGTATATATTCGTATGAATTTACACATTGCTACAGCATTCGGAAAAGAAAATAAGTAGGCGACTACCGCATGAGTCTCTTGGCCTGTGATAACATCAACACTCTGATTCATGAGAAGTTTTCCAATATATTCGCTTTTACTGCAACTTATACCTTCTATGTTTATTTGGCGTACTCGGATTACTGGTCCAATTTTCAGATGCTCTTCATAAGGACCATTGGTTTGTCCTGTTTGTGCTGTTACCATCGCAGTGTGTTCGCCAGGAGGTCCTGAAGGATAGTCTGGCGTTCGTTATTGTTACTGTTCATTTAGCGTTACACCGTTAGGATTTACAAATATTGCGCACTCCAACATTAACTCCTTCTTTCCATTTTTGATAAAGAAACTGTAGTAAATAAATACATACATATCTAAATTGCTGAATGATTTGCAAGTTATAGCAAAAAAAAAACAAAATTTGACAGCGTTGCTTTTATTTTTGTATATAGTTCTAAATGGAACCGTGAACTGTAATTTAACTACAGGCTGTACCAACGTCAAAGATTACTTTTTGGTGAATCAATTTAATCGTCAGACATGAATAGATGTGGAAACACATTCTAAGATGTTGAAGAAATTTATAGAAGATAATTGAGTAAAAGTATGCGAGATTGCCGAGACTAAACGAGTACTATACAAAATATTAACATCCGGTACGAAAAATTAGCAACCAAATGCTTGAAGAAAATTCAGTCGAAATCCACAAAATCTTTTCCCTTCGATGCGTGATCGTGGATGAAACATGAATGCACTGTCACGCACTGCAACTGAAGTAATATTCAAAACAATGAAAAATGCCCTACCCGATTGGCGGCTGAGATAGTCATAGTCTGCTTTTTTTCCGAAATACTCATGCAGTTATGCTCGATGCTTAGACCAATTGAAAGGAGAGATTGAAATAAAAATAACAAAGATACTCTTTCATCAAGACCGTGTTATCCTACAAATAGACCTACAAAAAATGGCAAAATTGTAAAAATTAGACTTCGGGTTAATTGGCGGTTCAGGACAAATGGGCAACTATGGCACGAGACGCAACAGTAAATTACATGAAGAAATGAAATCGGGCCTCATTTTTTAGCTTAGGTCGTAAACTAAGCACTTTCTTTAAGAATAATATTTTTATCTAAGTGATGAATTTTTTACTATAAGTTTCAATGTGTAGTTGTGTTTTTTAATGTCTATTAATTTATTCGTATACTGTACTACTATTCTACTTTATACGCTGTCTATTGGATTATATATCTACTTATTACCAACATTAGTTTATAGACAATAAAAGTTGGGTATCAAAATAGTACTATACGAGGCCGGTACTGTTTTTTATAGATTTGACTGTCAATTTCGGTAAATTTTTCTGTTACTTTATTCTATATATTTTCATCTTGAAAGCCTCCAACATGATCCTCTGTTTTGAATAAAACAATTTTTTAAATCTGCTGGTATAAACACCTCAAATGCAGTTGCTAACTAGGGAATTTTAACCCATTTTTTTAGTTATAATTCATAACTATCTAATTTTGATATTAACAACCATTACTTGCATTTACTAACGTTGCTAATTTGTAGTTTTTTTAAGACTCAATAAACTTAATTGAAAGTTATATTACATTAAAAATATAAAACAAAATACATTTTGCTTTTACTATCATTAGGGAACTGGTAATTGCTTCTGAGTATGTATACCTAGAATTCTCTTTTCTGCTAGCAGTTTTCATATATAATTTCTTTGCTTATACTTTTTGGAGAGAGCAACGAAATAGTGAGAGAACAACAGTTGCGAGTCAACTTTCACTACTTTGCCAATTGTCTTAATTTTAGATTTGATGGCTTCAAAAAAAAAAGCAAACATTTTAGTAGATTAAATGTTCATCTACTGACTAGAATATAAAACATGTTCTTGACTATACGAAACAAACAATCAATGAGTTTTCTTTTTTACTTCAGAAACAACGATGGATTGTTTAAGAGTAAAAGCCACGCTAACGTAGGCGATGAACTGGAAAACACATCTTCCCCTGTCCGTCGTTCGATGACGCAGGCAGCCATGCCTCGAACCATCGGCGAACTTCAGGCTAAGCTGAAACAGAGTGGAGATAGCGACTGGCGCAAAAGGATACCGAAACTGAACAATGCCAACGAGGAACTGAGTTTGCTGAAAGCTAAAAACATCTACAATGTAAGTAATTTAGATATGTCGATTAGATTGCTTTAAATTACAATACGCAGCTGTTGATAATTTTGAAGGAAGCGAACCATAGCTATTGCTTAATCTGTTTCCTTGTTGTTGTTATTGAAATGAGCTTCAATTAGGACAATTATCTTTCAGAATGCTCTGCTTGCGATGAATTATGTCCGAGAGGTATCAAAATTATTTGAGTTACAAACATGGTTGCGTAATTAAAAATTTCTAAAAAAACCATAAAAATTGAAACTGTACGAATTGCAATGCAATAATTGAAAATTTCGCTTTGAAATGTTCATGGGAAATGTTCTACGTCCGATATTAATATATGTAGGTTTTAAGTTGTAATTATAAATTAATTAATTTAGCTTCTAAGATCACTGCTAATTTCTGTTAGTTAACATGGCATTTTAATGAAACCTTAAGCCATGTTACAATTATAAATGGAAATCTTTCCACATATACTGACATTTGCTGATATGATAGCCTACATACAAAATTATGTTAAGCAAATGTGTAATTCTATCGCACCCTATATGGGACAATACTTCAAATTTCCAGGGATTACTTTGACAGTGGATTTTTCTGAATACTCCTTACAATTGGACAAGATATTGAAACTATAGAAAGTCTCCATACTTCAGTAAATTTCCAAAAACTTAGTTCTTTTACTGTATATATGTGAAAAAATGCTGCTTTTTGCAAGTAAAATTATTATCTGACTCAAACACGAACACATTCAAGTATAGGACAATTTGGACTTTTTAAAATGGCAACGCTACTTTTGACAAATATACTACATAAAAAAAGTGAAATGAAAATATTCCACTAGTAAACAGTTTTATTAACAAAATACGGTTTGTTATATTTACTCTAATCATAAATTATAACAATATATTAGGCTTAAATCGCTTTTATTGAAAAATAAGTAGTGGTTTTTGTAGATTTTAAAATAAACCCCGATGCGAAAAAATGTAGGTGTAGAAGGTATTTGAAAAAAAAAATAAAATTTTGTAGTCGCATAGATCGGTGTTTGAACTAGATTTTATGGAATACTCTGTTTTAGTCTAAAAACAATTAGTTACATCGTTTACAAAAATTCCAAAATGATTTACGTAACTACTACCAAATAAAAGATGTTGGTCTTTCAACACAACTTTGCACCTCTGAGGATTTTCAGAGGAAATTAAATTTCGCAAAGTTGGTATGCCCTAGACCCGCGAACGCTATATCTTTAGACTATTAGATTGCATGATTTAAAAGAACTACTTAGATAACCCGTTATAGACAGGATCTTTTGCTTTGAATGCGAAAGTTCATTTGTGCCTTCACCTTATTCTCGTTATTTTTGGAAATGCGTCGATCAGCCAATTGTTGCAAACGACCTGTCTATTATATGGAATTCCAAGGTTTAGCTAGATTAATAAACATACCGAATGCGACGCGATGCATTGGTTGCCTATATTAAATTTATATTCATTCTGAAGCGTATCCTACGTACATTTCTGCTCAACACATGTGTATGTAGAGATAAAAATATCTATTGTTTTCATATGCTTTTATCTGTACAAATAAGCTGCATAGAACTATTTTAAAAAGCGGAAAGCAAACATCTTGGAAACGAATATCAGTTATTTTCGTATTATTTATTGCCTTAAATTCCATGTTATCACTTGCACATGATATCAGTCGAGGTATATGTCGTTAAAGCTTACTCAGAGTAAGTTACTTGAAAATTTCACACATTTCTTCAGTTCGATAACTAATTCTTGAACAAAATGGTAAAAGTAGAAAAAATCAATACAGCATAAAATGCTCTAAGGCTAAAAAATATCGATTTTACAACAATTAATTTAAATAGTCAAACTATATCAGAAGTGATATTGCGTGATATTTATCGCCATTGAGTATGAAATATCACTACCTATTACCTCCTCCATCCTTGATAGATCAGCAAGATCCGAAAAACTTATTTTTGTTAGAATAACAAGGCTCGTCTACAGTAGATTTATTATTCTAATCAAAACATAACTATACTATTATATTTAACGATTATTATAGTTTACATAATTGCGGAAAGGACTCTAATTTGCTCGGCAGAATGTTCAATTGTATTGCTACTTATGCAATTATTACCACCACCCACAAATAAAAATTTGCGTAAAGTTTTAATAAGCAACAGCAAACAACTATAATCACATTTCTCCCTGCATAAGATCCCTTTAATCTATGTTATTATCTCTACAAATTCAGTTGCTACCTTTTACTATTTCCTGCGAAATTATCGATTAAATAAAATAGTAAACAATTGTCGATATGAAAGTATTTACATAAATTTTAATTAGTGATTATATAAGGTAATGTGTTTAAAGTTTATCAATGGTGAAAATTGAGAATTACCTAGAATTCTATATCTGGAAGCAATTCTAAGAGACTA
Source organism: Trypoxylus dichotomus (assembly GCA_023509865.1). Classification (NCBI taxonomy): domain Eukaryota; kingdom Metazoa; phylum Arthropoda; class Insecta; order Coleoptera; family Scarabaeidae; genus Trypoxylus; species Trypoxylus dichotomus. Next base: position 34,845,343 of record CM042074.1, on the reverse strand, counting down.
CTGAAGAAATCTTCGCAAAGTTGAGCATTCTCCCAAGACAACGATGTTGCCAATATTTCAGGCGAAAAAATAATTAATTTCTCAAAAAGGAAGCCAGCTTCGTCACAAGACCAAACCCCATTGAAAATCTCAGGCCAATGTTAGCAGCAAACTTATACGCTAAAAATAATCAATGCAATAACGAATTAATAAATGCAATAAAGAGGTACCGGAATAAGATGCCTATTTCTACATTTGAGGTTATTTTGAATAAATAATCCACTTGTTACTAAGTTTAGGCAGAATTATAAATGTCCTTTTTATTTATCCATTTTGTGTTAATGAAGCTGTAGAAGCTTCGCTATTTTAAATCATTACTGTAAATATTCTCTGTAAAACGCGCAAGAAATTTTATATGGCTTTCTATCCATAAGTTTATGTGGAACTGTAGAAGTTTCGCTAAAGTCTTTTCGTAAAATCGAAAGCATTACAATGTCGATTTTCTCATGTTTTTTTTTATAGAATGTTACGTGAGAGTTTCATTGAGTGTAAATATGATGCTAATTGTTTATGACAACACCTTAAACATACATATAATTTCATGGAAAGACGAGTTGCAATTATTAAAAGAAGAAATTCAAAAAGTATTTGTTATGTAATTCAGTCACAAAAAGCAAGGAGTGTATCGAATAAAAGAATAATTTTTTACGTTGCATAATGAATGATTAATATGTATGATTGATGTAGCAATACGAGCAATATATATATTAAAAACCTTATACAAGGTGCTTTGAAAAACTTGTTCAAACATGACCATATTTAAGCAAAAAGTTCAACATTTTAAAATCAACGACTATGTTTGGCTATTGCGATATACTTACTATATAGTGCGATTCAAAACACGTTTTATATCTTGCACTTGAATTTAGTCACTCCAATATTATTTTGGGGAATTTATGAAATGAGTAATTTTAATCAAATTAACAAGGTCGGTTTTAAAAACATATCGAAAAATGCCTAGAAAACAATACTTAACATAATAATTCCGCCAAATACAGCTACTTATGGTGTTGGTGGAATCATTCACGGGAGAGACAATGTGAGGAGAGAATGCAGTTACCTGTGCATTGTTGGTGCGCGCTTTCTCTGGTTAGCGTGCCATGAGCTGCTCGGGAGAAGGGTTGGGATTTTGGTACTCGTTCGTTTCGCTTTGTTTGAACCGGCAGACGAGTGTGTTCGATTCTTGTGGCACTAGAAATTTACTCCAACATTTTGCTTCAAAAATTTCATTCGCCAATTTTGTGGGAATGATATTTATGCAGTTTTGTTTCCTAACCATTTCTACAAATAGTTAATAAAATATTTTTCAACATTGCTAAGTTTTACATGTTACTGTTACATCGCTGTTCAACTCTCATAGAAGGCATGTGGGCATTTTTATCTGTGTGCCCCTTCAGTTTCCTATAACTGCTTTTTTTCGCGCATTTCCATTCTTTTTTATTTCAAAATAATATAAAAGAAACTCATGCACAAATGTTCTTACTTCGCCACTCTACGCAACTATACTGTTTGTATATAAACATTTTGTCATAATAATTACACAATTCTACAAAAGGGGCGACGGGGAGTAGTACAATAAATAAGATGGTTGCAAACTCATAAATTTTATGAGAGAAGCTAGCAGACGGTCATTCGTTTATGATTTTATTTAAATAACTAACCGATCTAGCGAGCTGGAGCTGTAGGTTCAAATCCTACCGGAAACCGTGGAATTTTTATTGATTAAAAATTTCACAAAAACCTAATCCAATTAAATGTAACTTTGGTAATAACAAGGAAATCGAATTATCATTGAAAAACCAACGGAAATTATTCTAAATAATTTAAATTTTGTACATACTGGGTTTCCCCGGAGTACCTAAGCTGTATGAACATCATTGTACATGAATATTGCAAATCGGTGTATATGTCTCTATTGTACGTAATACAATTACCTTTGAATATACTTACGTCGGTAAACTAATTGGTTAGAGTTCAGTGCTGTAATAATTACCAGAACTATACTAAACAAAGAAACAGACTCAATTATTAGAAGAACGTGCTATGGCATTGTACAGTTATGGGTAATGATTTTTTATTTTGTTAGAGTGGTTTTCCTTTTAGCTGTTAATATCGTACCTGTCTGAAAGATACATGTATAAATTAAACACCTAAGTAGGTATGCGGCGATCCACTTGCTACAAGTATTACGTTCATTACTTACCACTTCAGGAAGTGAAGAGCAATTTAACATAGAAATGCAATTTACGATTCTAGTTCTTATGCAAATAGTGTTTATATCAAACGCTCATTTGTAACTGTAACAGGCCAGCAGGTATTCATATAGAATGGCATCATACAATACCTGTCTGCAATGCAAAAAGCGACAGTGTACAGCACTCGGGATCGATCATATGTTTAGTCTTATATTTCTCAATTTTACCGCTTACTTCAAAGAATAAACAAAATATAAAATGACTAATCTTTTGCTTGTATCAATTTTGTAATATCTATTAGTCAATAACGGTCACCGAAGTTATGTTTTTAAAATGAAGATGGATTAAGATAATAGTGATACATATCTTATCTTTATCAGTAACAAATTGGTATCGATATTTGTTAGAGCAGCAATAATTTCATTTCTCGGTACTACTGCCAACACTAAACACGTTTTGTCAAAACTTTAATGCACGATATGCAACTTTTTCGTGAAAAAATAATTAATTGATACTAGTTAACTTGCAAAGAATGATAGATGAATGTTTTATTGGGTCGCTGGGTTTGGAATACTACAGTATTATTACATTCTGGTAAAATCCATATCTTTTGCAACCAGTTTCATTGTCAATAAACAAATTATTGTCCTACGTTCAAATGTCAGAATTACCAGGATGCCAGGTAAGTGTGCTCGTAACTATACCACTTTAAAAGTTCATTTTCTAAACGCTGTTTAACCAGTATATCTATAATTAATTTGTGTAAATACGTGGGCTATTCTCCTCTGAGCTTAATCAAGTAATACATAATTTATTAACAAAACATTCATTTATAATTTTTTAAAAGTATTTCGCCCTATAGTCAATGCGTTTTTGCATCCGTGAAAACCAATCTTCAAACTTTTTTCTCCAATTTTTCCACGTTATGTCATTTATTTTGTTCTTGCATATGCTAACTGCTTCTTCGGCTGGAGTAAAATATAACCTCCGTAACTTATATTTATTACATGAAAGTAAGAGGAAATCACTAGGTGTGGGTCTGAACTATACGACAGTTGACCCATTATTTCAAAGTTTTGGGTGTTTAAATATTAAATCGTTTCAACAGTAGTGCGCTCCCGAGCGTTATCTTGGTGCAAGGCAATCCTTTCTCTTCGCGAACATTTTGGAGAACTTGAGACAAATAAACTGTAATATACCATCCACCATTAACAGTATGGAAACACTCCAGAGCTACAGCGGAAACATGTCTACTAATTTCAAAAAATATGACGATCATCTTTTTGTGTCGACGAATAACTTTTGTTGCAGCCGATTCCTTCTGAAAGACCGATACTGCAGAGTGCTGCTTTCTTCCGGGATCATAGCAAATACCCAGCAATTCTTGGTGATCATTGTTGTTCTGATATTTTCGCGGTTGTAATTTGTTTTAGATTTTTGGGTGTTCTCCCGTGTTTGGTGCGCATTGTGATGCGACGTTGTTTCCCGACGGTGAAGTTTTTATCGAAACGTCAACAAACAACCTCGCACTACAACACGGATCTGCATCAGACGCGGGTCAACATCCATGAATCTAAATATGTATATGAATAAAATTAATATGAAACTTTCATTGGTTGTTTATAATGAAAAATTACGATTTTCCTGCAGTTGCCAACGTTTTTAAAATTCTCGCAAAAATGTCAGTCCCGGTAGGATTTGAACCTACCCCGTCTCCCTTATCAAGGGGAGGTAATAACCACTAAACCACGTGACCGTGTATAAGTTTAAATCGCTTTTATTACCAAGATCTCTGTAGATACATAACAATATCTACGGAGGCGTAGATTCAAAATCTACCTAGACCGATATATTTTTTTTAATTTTAAAAGCGTTAATTGTAAGAAAATTGTAATTATTCATTGCAAACCGACAATGTCATATTAATTTGACTGAACTTGTTTTTAATAAGACGATATCTGCTGAGATATTGTTATATATCTACAGACATATATGTAGGTATTAAAAGTGATTTGAACTTATACACGGTCCCGTGGTCTAGTAGTTATAAGGTTCTCCTGGTACGGAAGAGGGCGTAGATTTGAATCCTACCGAGATTGATATTTTTTCAGTAATTTTAAAAACGTTGGTAAGAAGAAAACCTCAATTTTTCATATGTATATGTATACAGGATGTCTTTAAAATAAAATAAAAAAGTACGTAAAATGAAAAGATGTAATTATATAGAACATAAAACTAATACATTTGGAGTCAATTACGACGGAAACCTCAAAATTAGAAAAACACTAGGAAATTGTAATATGTCCCATCTATAGATGCAGAATGCGTTGTGTGAGTCATACTCGAAATATCTACACGTAATGCTACAAGCAGACTGAGTCACTGTGCTGGTGCAAATGTATGTGAGTTGTGCGCTGGTGGAATTGCCGTCGCCTACCGCTAATCCTACTTTTTACGCTACAGGCTACAATTGTAACGGGCACTTGAGAAAGTGCAGTGGTGCGATGAATATTTTATAAATATCTTTATAATTTTTTTCTCGAGTGTGCGAAGGTATTTTCGCAAAATAGTTTCGATTTAAGTCTAATAAAATTGGTTCTTCCCATTTTTCAGACTTCTTTATTTTATTTTATGGACATCCTGTATATAGAGTGAGACGAATATTTTCACGGTCGCTGTATGTGAAATATATCCTCGGATTTCTGACCGCGTTTGCTCGTGGTCCCGAAAGGAGTTGTTTCGACTAGTTCGATAAGATCTCACTCACCTTTTCTGAATGCTCTCAGAGATAAACTAACACTCCCCCGTTAGTTTATCTCCGATCGCTAGCCGAACGAGAGAAGATGAGTGAGGTTCCGTCGAAACGTCGACCCAATGGATATGTTCGCTTTCGGGACCAACAACATACACAAATGACGATTGCAAGGACTGTGTCGATGTACAATTCACAGGTATAGCAGTAAACTCCACTCACACAAATTTACCGACAGTCGGTAACACGGTTGACAATGAGAAGCCACGTGCTCTCGAAACGCTGCGTTCCGCATAATTAATAAATTTGTGTGAGTGGAGCTTACTGCTATACCTGTGAACAACATAGACGATAACAAAACCCAAGAATATTATTTTATATATACATATATATATATATATATATATATATTTATACATACACTAGGGTAATGGGAACAAAACTTTATGAGTTAATGGTCTCTACAAATCAGCGTTAGGACAACGATCTTCATAACGTAATATGTTATTCATGTGAAAGTTATTTTAGAGGGCGACGCTTTTGAATATACAAAACAGATTTTATTGATCCTAGCAGGAGTATTTCATAGAATTCCAGTGAATAGCGAATGAGTTATTGAAAATGGGGATATAGACTATGGTGACAGAATAAAATAGACACCTACTAATTAAAAAAAGATTCTATTGTCGTTATATATACAAAATATTTTAAAATTTTTAAATTAGACTAATATTTTGTCGATCCACCTTTACTCGCGTGAAGTACTGCGAGTCGTCGTGGCATGGAATCTATTAAATTATTAATGGTGTCTTCTGGAATATTTAACCACTCTTCTGTAACAGCTGCCACGAGTTCTCCCTTATTGCTGGGATTTCAGGGTCGTTTCGCCATATTTGTCTGGATTATGTGCCAAACATTCTCTATCGGATTCATGTCTGGTGATTGGCCTGGCCATGGTAAAATCCGAATCCCCTGTTCCTCTTTCCATGTGGTTGTTGTTCTTGCTTTGTGGCAGGGTGCTCCATCCTCCATAAAAGTGGCGTCTTCTTTAGATAAAATGGCGTTGTCGAATATCGGTAGTAGTCCTTCTGTTAATATTTGGATATATTTTGCCGCATTTATATTTCCGTCGCAGATTACCACCATGATGTTCACACCGCCGTATTTCACCGTCTGATGCAAAAATTTGTGGTCCAGTTGCCATGACGAACGTCTCCATACCCACGTACGACCACTATTACTGAATTGGCAGTATCTGCTTTCGTCTGAAGAAATGACAGACCGCCAAAACTCTTCGGGCTTCGTTCGCATTTCGATCGCCCAAGCCATTCGGTGCCGTTTCTGAAACGCCGTAAGGAGAGGTTTTTTCTTTGCCACCCTTTTATACATCCCCACTGTGGCGGTATCGCAGAACGCGGCGCTGACATTTCTGTGAAGTTGCCGCAAGCTCAGCTGTACTTTTTCGCGGTTTCCTTAACACTTCGCGCACAAGCACCCTTTTACTTCTTTCAGAAGGTCCGGCACGTCCTGGTCTCGGCTCCGCTGTTGTTTTTTCTTTGCGTTTAAATTGTGTAATCACACGGTTAACTGTGGACAACGGAATATTTAAAAATTTACTTATTTCACGTTGCGAAGCGCCGCGTTCACTCTGGCCAACGATGCGACCCCGGGTGAAGTCGCTAATATCGCTCGAACCTTGTAAGCGAGGCATAGTTGTAACGATACTAAACTATGACGAATTCCTTCCGATACATCTATCTCTACCCTAATGACAAGAGAAAGTTCTTAATTCGTTCTTAGAATTTAGCTGTTTACATATTTATACCGCTTTACCTGGTGTATGTCACCCTAGTGTATATTATACACACATACACCATTATAAGATACAGTGAAATCTCCCTTGAACGGACACCAACTGAAGATGTCTGTTCAGGAGGGGTGTCCGCATAAAAGAAATATGTAGTAGATACAACAAAAATCGTGTTTTAATGAAAAATGAATATGTTAAAGAAACTCGGACATTTAAATCGTATATGTATATAAATGTTTTTAAAATAAATAAGAAACTTTAAACTTAAGAAAGAAAAGTTTATTTTCTTTAGATATATATACAAAGTATAATATATGTATGTACATAGATACATAAATGTAGTATGTAATACAAAACAATGAAATGAATAGTCACTTTAAGGACGCAAAAATACATATATTGTTGTTTGTCTTCTCTTTTTTCTTTAAAATGGCGTCTTCAAATCGTATTTCTAATTTAGAAAGAAGCTCCAAAGACTCTGTATCTCCGTGATTTTCAACAAAACTTTTGAGCTGCTTGGTCAGGGTAATAGCTTTACCATAATTTGGGATAGCTGCTGTCGGCACTGGAACCTCATCGACATCAGAATCTTCCGAAAGTTTTTGTATTTCACCTGGATTTGCAATTTCTTGTTCTGAATCTGGATATTCAACACACAAATCTACGTTCATACATCTACGTTCAAAAAGTCATTAAGATTTTCATTATCCGTCAATTTCAATAAATTCTTATTTTTGAGGATATCTGAAAGTACACTAAGAGGCAAATCATCTTCTAGGTCAGATGTATCAGCCTCAGTTATCTGGTCTTCACTTTGCATATTGACACGATTAAATCCTGCTTTGAGGAAGCAATTTTGAACTGTCTCTTTGGTTACTCGGTCGCAAGCGGTTTTTGCCAAATTGCATCCAGTGGTTTAATTTTCTTTATTTACTCAAAATCTGTACCAGCAGTTTCAATGTTTACTGGCAGATGTTTGAGTATTAGACTTCGGTAATAAGTTTTAAAATTCTTTATAATTCCCTGGTCAAGTGGTTGACAAGCTGATGTACAATTAGGGGGTAAAAATAATATTTTTATATTATTTAAGCGAACGTCTTTCTGATGAGATCCCGCATTGTCTAAAAATAATAAAATGTTTCTTTTTTCTTTAGCCATTTTCCAATCTAGGTCTTGCAACCACTCTGTCATAATTTGTCCTGTCATCCAAGCTTCCTTATTATATTTCCAAGTTACAGGCAGGTTATTTATATTAATGCTTTTAAAAGCTCTAGGTTTAGCTGCCTTACCAATGACTAGGAGTTTTTCTTTTTCACCCGCCATATTTGCACAATGCAAAATTGTAAACCTCTCTTTGGGATACTTTCCCCCAACACATATTTCCTTCTTTAATGTGAGCGTTTTGTCGGGTAGAGCCCTAAAATACAGGCCTGTCTCATCGGCATTATAGATGTCTCTCGCTGAATATCCCTTCATCAAAGGACATTTTTTTAAAAACGATGAAACATCTTCAGCATTAACCGAAGCACCCTCTCCCGAAATCGGTTTAAAACTTATATTGTGGCGGATTCTAAATTTATTGAGCCAGCCAGAAGAAACACTGAATGTAGAATGTCCCAAAGAAGCGGCTATTTCTCTCGTTTTATATCGTATTAGCCTAAAAAAAATAAGTTTTTTGCGTTTTTGTCACGACAAACCTATTGGTAATCTCACTTTTTTTATTTATTTTAGAATTTAATATGAAAAGAAAATCAACGCATTAATACAAGAAAACCTTATCTAAAAAAATCATATGCATACCTGTTAAAGGAATCCCCTTATGCCGAGCTGCTGTAAACCAGTCAAACACAATTTGTCAATTTTAGTACCATCACCCGTCAAAAAGCTTCCTTTTTCATTCAAATTGCTGCTCGACATCCATTTGTTTAGAAGGATTTCTTTATGTTTATTTAGATCGGCAGCTTGTGTTTTCCCAATATTAAAATACTTGGATAAGTTCCTTACACTTAATTTCTCTTTATTGTAAACTTCAACAATCTCGATTTTTTGTTTAAGCGTGAGAATTTCGTGCCATTTCTACAATGAATGTGTCACCCACTGTGTCTTTTCCGCATAGGCATCAGAATAATATTGAAAGCAGATTCAATCGAAAGCGTATACCCAAAGAATAAGAACGGTAAATCCCCGACCAGCTTGGGGAAGTCCCTAATTCACGCCAGGCAGAAATGCACGACATAGGCTGCGTTTGTACCGAAAGATTAAAGTCGGTAAATCTCCGGTTTACTCGGGGAAGTCCTAGCGAAATTGGCGCGCGGCGCGATTGAGAAATGCAATAGCAATGCTCTCCATATAAAAATAAGATAACACGTTCCTTTTTATTTTATTTTTGTCCGGTTAAGAGAACATTTTCTCGTGTCCGCGTCCGTTCAACAGAATGTCCGTCCAAGAAAGAGTTAATGCAATGGAAATTATATGGGAGCCGGTCGGGACCATGAGAAACTGTCCGTTTAATGGAGGTGTCCGTGTAAGAGAGGTGTCCGCGAAGGGGAATTTCACTGTATATATGTATACATCAGAGCTTAGTAAGCAGAAGTTCGTTTATGATTTCATGTAATAGATTTGGAATACATCTTGGGGACTTTCATATCATAATAGATATATATATATATATATATACATATCATAATACATTTGTATTATATATATATATATATATAATACAAATTCTTAGATATGAAAGTCCCCAAGATGTATTCCAAATCTATTACATGAAATCATAAGCGAAGTTCTGCTTACTAAGCTCTTATAAAATTTATTTTATCAATTTACAACCATCTTATTCATTTTATTACCTTCCATTTTGTCGATTGATGTGATTATTTATAACAGATTGTTTGCATATAAACAGTGTTGTTAGAAATATCAAAGATAAGAGATAGTAAAGGATTGCAACTTAATAAAATGAAATTGCAATGCGTTGTACCCACTCTACCCAAAGTCCGAAACGTTGTATTTTACATTTTTATATTTCCTTTTTTGATTTGTTTATGCTTTACTGATATTGAGCATTATTGTATACTTAAAGCCAGGGCAAAATAAAGAGTTCGATTACATATGTATGTATGTACGTATATATATGCACTGCAGTGGTGTTCAGTATCAACAAATAAGTTTTTACTATTATATTCTGTATAATCATTACAACAGAAAGTAGCATCTTTAAATTCGTATGCCGATTATCCTACCATTTTAAGACTTAAATAATGGGCGAAAATTCCCAGGTTGTCTTTTTTAGGTAGTAGGACTAAATAGTTACATGTATACCCTGCAGTGGCACTTAGGTAAATGTCAACAGAAGAAACAAAAATATTCTTTAGTTCACTACCACTGCTACCTTAATTAATCGAGTGTATCTTGCTGAAATTTTCGTCATTTGTTTATATCAAGAAAGTACATAATTGCTAAAAATTTCACTGAAATATATTAATGTTTACTGTGTACACTTCGCCAAATGGATATTTAGACGCACGTTATTGTTTGATGGCATAAGCAAAGATCGCTGGTTAATCTAACTATCCTTATTTAATATCGATATCGAATATTCACGTGCGGAAGATACGTATGTCTGGTGACGTGCGTCTAAAGATCCATTTGACGACTGAATTTGTCAAGCAATTACTTTTCTTGGAGCTGTCTTAAAGACAGTAGAAGATTGCTCGCCGAAACTTCGGAATTAACCAAAATGCTTCACTGCATCTATCAGACAATCGATGTTTTTATGTGTATGCGGAATATGTAGCTACCATAGCTCTAGCACATTCATTTTAGATATTTTTTAACGTTCCGGATGTTACTATTCAAAAGTTAATATTTTTATTTGAAAATCGTGGAATTTGAACAACTTTAATAAAATATCGATTTTTTTTTATCAATTGCAAATACACAAACAAGCACACCTCTGTCATCTTTTCTCTCTCGGTATTTCTATAAATACGCCGCTGTAAACGCGTTGGTTTTATGTATTAAAAATAGTCCACATACACTTAAAGCAAGTACAATTAATACACAGTATGCAGTATCATGTTATTACCTTTGAAGCGTGCAAGTATTCATCTGCGCATTTTCCTTATAAAAACGATTTATTAAACCTGTCCATATGATAACATAACATGCGTATATATTAGTAAATAGGTGTATCGACGGTATAGAAATTCATGCCGCACACAAGTCGCACAACGCAAGAATATGGAAACCGCAATATGGTGGAATAACAAAGATTATCGTGTTTCCGGTTACTAAGCGAACTCTGATGTGTTAATATTATCTACCATTATAGACCTATAAGTGCCTCGTCAGCTGACACAATCTTGCAGACGCATTGTAATTGTCATTCGTACAGTTGATTCTTTTCGATACGTGTAAAAATTTTACATGATCTCTTCGTAGAAATGCAAATGAGAGGTGACTTTGCGCTTCGAGTTTTCTTGAAACTTACGGTCGTAAATTAACATTCGCGAGATGCTGCTGTATGTCGCTAGCGTCCTGGTTATCGTTACTGTTTATTTTCTAACGAAGTGCTTGTTTAAACAGGAAGAATTATCGGAAAAGACCTCCATACTTGCCGTGAAGAAAAACGAACTCAATGCTGCATCGAAGAAATGGAAGTCGCGCGTCGAAAAGACGGACGTCGACAATTTTTCCGTCGCCGGACGTATGGAAAAATTGGAAAAACCTGTGATCACCATTAATATTCCCACACCAGATAAGGAGAAAAGAACGCCCAAAGCGAAGAGATTTAAAGGAAAAGACAGTAAGTCATACGAAACAAAAACTGTAGCTAGTGTTAAACATGTGTTCTCTTATATGAATTTAAGTAAACAAAATAAATTTATTACTTGATAATCTTTATATAAATATTTAACATTTATTTTTTATTTTTAATTTAATAAATAGCTGTTTATTTATTCACTCGTCCGTATTTTGACACGTAAACAATTACGTGACAATAATGGTCAAGTTTTAAAACGGGAGAGCATATACATACAGCCGCGGTCAAAAGTTAAGTAACTCTATGAAATATGACAGTTTGCTATGAATAGCAAAATAAGAAAAGCGTTACTAGGCTTATGATTTAGTTTTTGATAATTTATGGCCTTACAAAGAAAAAAAGAACATTTGATATTGGATACCTTAATTTAAATAATATTACGGCTGTAGTTCCGTATAAGGGACATCGAGTTAGCGATTTCAATGGATTCTAACGGAAAGCTCACGTTGTGTTGTCTTCAAAACAGCCTCTCTTTTTTTTCGGAGTTTAGTTAAGGTATCTAAGAATCGATTTAAAAAGGGGTGTTTCAAGGTTATGTTTGGTAAAAGTTACCAAAACAGATAGAAAATACTGATGAGTGGTAAAATTTTATTTGAATCTGTTGTATAATAGTCACTACTCCACATTTTCATGATTGTATACAACATCGGTAAATAGACTAGTATTGTTTTGTGTTTGGACTAAAAGTTACCAAAACTGATCGAAAATGCTGATGAGAGGTAAAATTTGGTTTGAATATTGGGGAATAATCTATACCATATAATAATCTATATTTACTATCCCATATTTTTATATATAATATAGGTGTAGTATTGTTTTGAAACTGTATTGCATTATTGTGAAGTTCTCATAGTCTTTTTTCTATGGTTTTCATCATAAAAAAACAGTTAACAGGGTCAGAAGCAGTAAAGGCAATAATTTTCTAGTATTACAATAAGTAAATGAAGTAGTTTGGTTTTGAACGCAGTTAACTAATTATTACTTCGAAGATTACACAAAAAGTGTACCGAACTAGTAGTAAATTAACATGTATTATATACAGCAGCTGAAAGTGATCACACCTGGAAGATTGAGTCTTGCTGGAGACCTACCAAGGCTTGGTTTGCCACCAAACGTTTTGCACGGATACGTCTTTTTCAATTGGGAATATTTGTTTACCTAAAATCATACATTGTTTTAAACTTGTTTAATTTAAATATCAAAATTTTGCATATCCTTAAGAGAAAAATCGTAGACGCTTTCCTGAGCATTACCTTTCTTTTTGTGCTAGCATATTATTTATTTTGCAGAATTATTTTCCAATCTATTATTTGAAAAATATTTTGTAGTACATTATTTTATTCCCTTATTAATCGTTTATTATTGTAAATATATTTTTGTTGCTTTATTTGCGTGATTATATTTAATTAATTAATATTTTACTATTTTAGAACTATTTTTTGTTGCTAGTTGCGCTATTATATCTAATTCACAAATCATTTTATTTTAGAACTATTTTTAATTTTTCCTTTTGTGGTAGTTGCTTGCATGACCTACACACGAATTAGTGCTTTGACATTACAAACAATATAGACTTTTAATATACCATATTAATTTTATATGTTTCATATTGACGGACGGGCTTATTTGAATTCATCTAACAAAATCACGTTAATGTTGGAGAGCATTTTATAATTTACTGCCAATTCGGTACACTTTTTGCGTTCAAAACCAAACTAATTCATTTATTTATTGTAACTTTCATGTATTTCGCATGCTATAATATGTAATAACATTCACTAGAAAATTAGAGTTTTTGTTCTTTTTTCCCTGTTAATTGTTTTCTATAATCAGAACCGTAGAAAAGACTATGAGAACTTCACAATAACGTAATACAGTTTCAAAACAATACTAGTCTATTTACCTATATTGTATACAATCATGAAAATGTGGAGTAGTGACTATTATACAACAGATTCAAATAAAATTTTACCGGTCATCAGTATTTTCTATCTGTTTTGCTAACTTTTACTTAACACAACTCCTAAACGTAACCTCGAAACACCCCTTTTTAAATTGATTTTTAGATACCTTAACTAAACTCATAAAAAAAAGACAACAAAACGTGAGCTTTCCGTTAGAATCCATTAAAATCGCTAACTCGATGCCCCTTATACGGAACTCTTACCAATATCACTTTTACAATGTAGTAAAAAACGAGCAATTTTCAAGTGACATAAGTTAGGCAACTTATTTTTTTTTATAACAAAAATAATATTTTAAATTTATCTACATAAGCATTAATATTTTGTGGCATATACCCCTTATTTTAAATGACGACTGCGCACCGCTTAGGCATCAGATTGTGTAGAATCTGCAAATCAATTTATTGCCTCTGTGTTAAAAAAGCATCAAACAGTTCCATTGTTTAATATTTTTCTATTTACAATCTCCCACAAGTTCTCAATAGCATCGAGATCGGGAGATTGACTTGGCCAAGAAATAACACTAACTCCTTGCTCAGTTAGGCACTCCTTAACGACCCTAGCAGTATACTTAAGGTCATTATCGTGGTGAAAATGTCATCGAAGTGGCATATTCCATTCAGCAAATGGCAGTATTACGTTTTGCAATATATTTTGGTACACAAATCGATCCATAATACCGTTTATGCTATGTACAGGGCTCACTCCATTACCAGAAGAACACTCCCCATACCGTCACACCATCACCTCCGTGCTTTACAGTTTTCTGACAATATCTTGGATTTAATCTTTCTTCTGTGGGGCGCCGTACATAAGAAATCCCATCAGTGCTACACAAATTAAAATTCGATTCGTCACTAAATAACACGGTTTTCCACTGCTGCACAAACCATAACACGTGCTCCTTCGCAAAACGTATTCTCGCTACCCTTTGCTTATCTGATAGCAAAAGTTTTCGCACTGGTCTTCGACTATAAAATCTGCCTTCTACTAAAAGTTTTCGTATGGTGCGTGTGCTCAAATTGCTATCTAGCGAAGATTTTATTTCTTGAACTGTTGTCCAGGGATTTATTTTTTATTGACGAAGAATGAATTTATCTGCTCTGTAACTTGTTCTTTGGCCGTAAGTCTTCATATAACAATAATAATGTTTGAAATGCACAGAATGATATTTCTCAATTTTATTTTGATATCTTTCTTAATTCCCCAAAAAGTTACCTTTTTTGTAGAACTACTTAACTTTTGTCCATTACTGTATGTAGATGCATTATTTTCTTAAAACATTTATCAAAACTTGATTTTGATCTACGAATTTTAATTTTGTGCGTATGTTCACCACTATGTATTATTCATGTACGATGATTCATACTTATCGGTAATATTAATCATGGCTTTAGCATGACAATTCTCCAAACATCCTCCAGTAACGCTAAATTATGAATGAAATAGTATAATATAGTTTTGTTGATTACTAACATAAGCGCATAACTTTATTATTAGAGAAAGTTTAATAAATATGGAATACAAGGGGTAATATGGGATATCATGCATTTTTAAAGCCTGTTAGTACTTATAAGTATTATTATAAGTTAATTGTTATTCTGAATACAATCTTGAATATAAAGACACAGACAAAATCGTACAGCACACAGCAATATTCTCATTCAATTATCCCTTTAGCGATCGTAAAATCCCGTTTATCTGATAGGAAATTTTTCCTGTTGTGGTCCTGTCTCATACTGTGGCCAATATGTAGCATAGTAAGCGGATCATTTTATAAAAAAATTGAAATAATAATTTTATCGTGTGTTCTCTAATTTATTAAATTAGTTAAAATTATATATACCAATTAATTTCAATGACTACAAACGTCAATCGAAATTATTGTAATGTAGTAGTGTTAAAGATAAGTGAGCAAAGGTAGACTCTCAGGCCAGTTTATTTTGCTCATTTCAGTCCCATATATGTATATTCTGATTAATTTAGTAATAGCTTATTTTATAGTTATTTCAGTCATTTGAAAAATTAGCTAATTATGCTCAATACTACAGGATGTGTATTACTTAGCGACATTCTTCGTTCAGTTCTGAATAAAAAATCTTAATGTTAAAGTGTTACATAACGGCTCGTATATTTTCAAGAACCACCTTAAAGAAACATTCGTTTGGCAACACTATACTTGCGCATTACTGTAATAGTAGGTACCGAAATAATTTCAACTTTCGAAAACATTTTGCTCATAATTAGTAGTAGCGGATGGATGAATTTCACGTTTTAAATTTACATTAAATACTCATTACGCGAGATATGATTTGGTGTTAATATGATTTATTGTCGAAATAATACATGTTGAAAAATGTTAAATTACGGTGATGGATTGATTCATTGTTGTACACTCATCTAATTCCAAATCAGTGACACTATCGTCTAAGTAATTGCTCTAATTGAAATACGTCTATTTTCAAAGCATAATTACAACCTGCAAGGTAACCTCTGTACTACTTGTTTGGCCCATTCTGGTGTAATTTGTAATGATGCTGCGCTAATTCTATCTATAACATCGTCAGCATCTTGAGGAGTCGTTGCATAAACTTTCCTTTTAATGAAACCCGAAACAAAAAGATCAAAAATTTTGAGATCGAGAGATCTCCAGGCCGTAAGGTAGAACCACCTCAATCAATTCATCTGTTTGGAAAGTATTCAACTTTTTTTGGTGACCATATTCTCAAAATTAATGCGATCTTTTCTCTGTCTAATGGTAAAAATTGTGAGTATTGAATACACCATCTGTGATAAGCATTAACTCATCATACTAAATAATGCGTATTAAGGTCGCTATCTTTTTGAATCCTATCTAAGATTGTGTTGTAAAGATTTAATCGAAGTCTGCAGTTTAGGAAACATGTACAACATTCTCGTTCTGCTAAGTTAGCCTTTCCATTACAGAAACCGTATGTCATGTACATACAATGTAAAGTCTCTTATAAGAACACAAACTAATAACATAACAGAAATATGGGAAACACAAGAACTAATCAAGATTATACAAATAATCACGTAAAAAGTAGTACACAAAGATAACGCGAAAGCAGAATTGCATACGTAAATGACAATATTTGACAGTAATCTTCTTGATTTAAATCACATTATAGTATAAACTTACTATTCTATAAGATCGCAAAAGATGTTTTGGTGAAAATATATTATTGAAGTTAAAAAGAAGAAGGTTTGCCAAAAAATACCATATATGTTAAAACCATGGTTATATTGCCGTGATATGAATTTTGTAATATTTCGCTACTTTTGGATAAATTGTCTTAAATTTATGAGCGATAGTGTACAATCGTATTTACAAAGCAATACTACATACAGCTGTATGCGAAATAATAGCAGTGCATATAAAAATATCGAATCTAGGTATTTAGTTATATTCATCATCATCTGTATAACGGAGGACAAACTGACGTAAAGAAGTGTTTAAGTTTATTTTAAAATCCAGGAAAGTGCCCGCTTTCTTACCACACTGGTTTTTTGTCACTGTGCAAAATAATAACAGTGCTGTGTAGAAAATCCAATGTATCGGGTGCAGGGTGCAGTTTTATTAATAATATTAAATTAGTTGTATATTTTATTAGGTTTTGTGTAATAACATGGGTCGAACAAAGTACTGTATATCCGAAAAGCGTGAATTGATTCAAAAATTAATAAAAGCAGGGAAAATCTGAAATTCATTCACGAAACGCCGAAATGACTAAATAATGGTATTTTAACTAAATAAGCTATCGCTAAGTAGGCTATACGATTTTGATTGAGTCACTATTTTTGCTAGCCAAAATAAAACAGCTAACAAAGAACTTCTAATTTAATGATATGCCGAAACATTTTTAATAATCTCGTGGGTTTTAACGGAAATGTTGTTTTGTTGTCTAAAAAGATGCATGGAATAGGGGTAAGTGCAGATGGTAAATCCTTTAGTCAAGTCAATTTCGTTAACACCGAATTAGTCTCGATAAACTTGTTATTAATGGAGATTATACGGATATTATGTCTTGGTTGATGTTTAATATATATTGTATGTTGTGCTTCCCTTTACCTGTGTGGTAAAGTGAGTATTCCTTACGCGGTAACGTAACTAAAATAATTAGTAAAATTAAAGTATGAAATGTGATATTGAGAAATATCAGAAAAATATCTAAATCTTTGATATTGTGACAAACAACAGGCGATTTAACTATTGACAAAAAATGCTAGCTATTTCGTAGTATACATTTTAGGCTTTGCCATGGAATTCATAGTTTTATCAGAAAATGAAGACAAACTAAAACCATTTGTTCAGGTTACTTTCTATTGCTGTAGTGATTTAACTGAAAATAGTCACGCAATTGCAATAAATTTCTGATAATTTTTTCTCTAATTATCGTAGATGATAAGGAATCGAATTCGGGATCAATATCACCAGAAGATGTAGGTGTCGGTGTAGGATTCAAGAGAAGCATATCGGTACCTGGCAGTAAAACTAATCACGAGTCAGCAGGTAAGCACATAAATAAAAAATGACAACCTACGACGCTGATGGCTTAAACTAAAATAATTACATATACCTAACACACACGTTAGGTAAGTTAAATTGAATATCTGTATAGGTTTTGACATTCGTAATTAAAATTATTACCATTTCAACAGGGCAACGTTTTAAAAAATTGTAAAAATTTCAATTGACTAATGGGTGGATAATATTCAATTGGATTCAAGACGAATGCTAAATTTAAAACTTACAGGATATTAAATTTAAAAGCTTTGATTGCGCAACTTCCCAATGATTACAGAATATTAATAGCTACACTTTGCGTTTGGAATTATGGATTATCGGTACGAGTACGACAGAAAAATATCGGTACACTAAAATATTACACTACCGGTCTTGCAGACACATGTTTTGAGAATAAGTGCCAATAATATATTTTTTTATATTAGCTGTTACGTCTTCCTTTGACTATAAAAACGGAGTATGTATCAAACTGCTACTCCACACTTTAAAATAAATCAAATAAAAATATCGACGTACATGTCAGTCTGTGGAATAAGAAATACGTAGTAGAACTGTTTCCGCAGAAGGATACAAGCAGAATGTTTACTAAATAAATATTTTCTTGACACATATGCATTTTAAGATACGTCTTGAATATTTTGGCTACTAGCAATATATACGATATTCAAATTTAATTTGGCACTTGTTTCTGTAGTTTTTCTCTCTCCTCTTTTTTAAGAACAAATTACTAGAAAGAATTGTGCAAAGTGAAAATTTTGATTCATTAACGAGAATTCTTTTATTTAATTACAGCAATTATTTTGTTATTAGAAACCAAGTAAGTGATTAGTATAAGCCTGCAGAAGCGAGTGCACATTCATAGGCGGTGATGATATGTGTCAAAAACATACTCGAAGTCGAGATTCATACGCGTAGGGTTAGTATGTAAATGAATGAGTGTTAGTATATTTCTCAACCGATTCCCGACATTAGAATACACTAAAGTAGTAAGTAATTACAAATTACATTCATAATTTTTAATATAACTCGTTTTTGCAGCCTTAGTGATTAGTAGAGACCCGATTATATGCAAAATGCATATATTTTATTTTATTTATTCATAATATTTTACGTTTATATGTAGATATCTTACACTGATTAAGTTAATTAAGGCTAATTAACTTCAATCAGTGTAAGACGTAAAATATAATAAATAAATAAAATATATGCACTTTGCATATAATCCGGTCTCTAGTGATTAGTATCGCGTTGTCACTATAGCTCATTTCAAAAAGAGAGAGACAAATTTCTGAACAGACCCCCAGCCCAAATTACAACCCATAAATATATGGAATTAATTTTTGCGCGGTAAACTTAAATTTAAGGATTTGAAATATTAAATCTGTACCAAATAAAATTGTATATGAATTCTTCAGAGATAATTCTACAATTGAAACAACAGAATGGTAAATGTAGTAATTACAATACATGAAAGTAAATAAATTTGTCTAGAAAACACATATGTCATTTATTTGTTGAAAAATGTTCAAATAGTACACGTCATTATATAGATAACAATGTATATACAGCAACATATAATAAGCAATGGAGTTAAAAATAGCTTAAATTTTACAACCATAACAATGCATGACAATTATTTAAAATTAGAACTGACCAAGTTAATAACAACATTGAATTTTATAAAATATTTCAAGATTTTTTAATTTAATTTGATGCTTGTGAGAAAATCGAGTCATCACTGTCATTGTCGTCTCCAACAGAAATTAGAAATGCTTCTACAACTTCATCAATAATTGCATCGAGATCTTTCATACTGGCTTCTTTTTCGATAACATGGTTTAGGCAGTTCTGCCAAGTTGTTTATTTAATTTAAAAGTTATGTTGTGTGCAGCAACCTCATTTGTTATTTGTGCCCATATGAGTTCAATTGGATTAAGATCACAGTGGTATGGAGGTAAACGAAGAACAGTCGTATTTTTTGACTTTGCAATTTCATCAATTACATATGAATTGTGATATCGCCTCGCTTTGAGCCAATAAGAAATAACTGTCATTTCGCTGTGTTCAGAAATTTGTTTCTGTTTTTGAAATAAGCTATAGTTAGTAATGAACATTTTGGGGTTCTAGAGTATCTGAAAAGGAAGAGACTAATATTGGTGAAATTAAAAGAAAATTCTAAAAGTAGGTCATTAATGTATTAATTCTCATTAATTATTATATAAACAAGCTGGAAATAAAATACTCTATAGCCACATGTATACCACACAGAAAAAAAAACTAGGGAGAGATCTTTTGCGTGTAAATCAAGATAAAAATAATCTTTTAAAGTAGAATTTTATATATATATATATATATATTGGAAGTGTTAGTAGAAAATGACAGAGCGTCTTTTATAATTCTGGTATAAAGGGGAAAGACAACTTACCAGGGATAACTTTTTTAACGTAAATATCAAGTATCCAATGTTTACTTCATGTCCAACAAATAAATAAGTTATTCCAATGTTTATACCTCCATTTATTCTATACTTGATTTATGCATGGATTGTAGTTTATTCGAAGGATAACGCATCTGATGTTTATCCGAGTCTGGTAAAAGCTGACCTTGAAGCTGCCCGGGATTAATATACAAGCGGCATTATAAGTGCTTTTCAAATTTGATATGTACGAATATAAACAATATTACCGATTACGTTTGTAATGGATCTATTATGTGCTCAAGATTCATATCGTCTCCACTACGTCTTGATTCGCGCCTATAGAACCACTATACTCTATTTTAATTTGGAGGAGTAAAATGAAAAGGCGTATTTACACAATGAAATTTTTCAAGGCTACATTTTGGCGACAGTTTTGAAACTAGCTACGATTTTATATAAGTTCTAATTACGTAATTAATAACACATTCATCACAACAGTAAATAATTAATTAATGAAATATAGAAAACACTAGAGATTATTTATGAATCAATCACACATTGTACTAGATTGCAACTTTATATATCGTACCTTTTTTAATGGAAGTTTCTGAATGTTGCTCTATTCTAATGCAATTTTTATTTTATATGATTATTTACAAGCGAACAACCATTTAGACTAATATTAAATATAGCGTATACATATTACACGATAACTTGACCTTAAATACGTGTTAATACATTACATTACCTTTTAAAATAACTATTCACGATACAAATACACGATATAAACATTAATCAGTTATAAGTATATGGTAGTCGGTAATATGTCAAATATCGCTAGTGTAATTTTTGCCGAAGACTAACCAATAACAAGCTTCCTTTTTAGCGCTTCAATTTAAAACCATTCCTCCGAATTAAAAAATAGAATATGGAACATGAAAACGTTGTTGAGTTATAGTGAATGTTTATTCCTATCTATACTCTTATCTTTTTTATTCGGAGGAGTGTTTTTAAATTGAAGCGCCAAAAAGTAAGCTTACTGTTGGTCAGTTTTCGACAAAAATTACACTAAGGATATTTCATATATATTGCCGGCCGCCATATTGTTACAAGTGATTGACGTTTAGATTCTGTATTTCTGAGTGCGTTTATATTTAATTTTTCTCCCTAAATTTGCATTGTAATAATAATTCTGTAACTACAATTTATATAAAAGCCTGGCCAGTTTTAAGACTGCCGCCAAAAAGTAGCTTTGAAAAATTCCTCTCTGTAAACGCCTATTTTCATTTTACTCCTTCGAATTAAAAGTTGTGTTAGAAATATTTGTGAAATTATATTATTGTTTATATTGTTTTGACTTATATTTCGGTACTGAAGAGATATTTATATTTTTACATTCTCATACGTATAAACAAAAAAGATATAGAAACGTTTTTAGCAATTATTTGCAACAATATCAACCCTCTCTTGCCCCGCCATTAAATTTTTGTTTGTAGATACTTTTATGAAAAAGAAATTGCAGCTTAGAAAGTAACAATTGAAAAGTTTTAAATGTCTTTACAATTCATTAAATATTCAAAGATTACAATAAACACGTCGAGGATCTGGTGTTTCAATTTATATAATAGAGGAGATAATGTTAAAAACCCTAGCGTCTCCATCTTAGCTTATTTTTACCTACTCTGTAGAAACAAAAAAGGAACGTTTAGAAACGTTACTATTTTTGTCATAATTACGTAAATTATTCGTCAATTTTATACAAACCATTATCGTCTGTTATTGATTCCACATAGTGGAAATGATGGTAACCGTGCATTAGTGTGTGTATAGATAAAAAAGCAAACTCATTTTGTACCAAATGACGATTGCAAGGACTGTGTGGATGTACAATTCACATGTATAGCAGTAAACTCCACTCACACAAATTAATTAATTATGCGGAACGCAGCGTTTCGAGAGCACGTGGGCTCCCATTGTCAACCGTGTTACCGACATTATTCCAACATTATGCAAATACCCAGTAAATAGTCGGGAGCAATATTTGTACCCTCTTTGATGCAATCATGTTGTTTTAGATTGTGTTGTTTAAAAAAAATATATTTATTTATTTTTTCCTAGGCATTGTGGTCAATGCTTCATGAAGCAAGTACACATTTATAAAATAATTGCAAACATGTAAAAAAAAATAAAAAATAAGCCAGTATTATTTTCTATAAATCGAAATGTTCCCAACACCATCATTGTTTGATAAAATGTTACTTGCAGAATGAAGTCATTCATCATTGATTCAGATTTTTAAATTCCTGACATTCCGGTACGTGGAATTACCTGTTTCGCACTTTTAAAAATTAATTATTTGTAATTATAGAAGTATTAAATCTGATTTGTATTTTTTTCTTCTTGATTGCGTATCTTTCTAACATCAAATAGTTTACTACATTCCATATTTTCTTGCAGGATCCGATAATTCACTAAGATCTTCTGGACGCAAAGTAAGAGTACTGAAGCCTGACGATGATACTTTCACGAATTTCTTCAAGTCTTCAGAAGAAACAAAACCCGTGGAAACTTTCGATTTATCCCTTAACGATTTAGACGCTATTGATAATCATAAACTACTAGCTAACAAGAAAATCGTAAAGGTTCAGAGACGAAGAGAAACCACGAAGAACCCGTTAAGGGCGCTGGCAACACGTTCTGACATAGTCGATGAATACTTAGAAATAACAACCGATCTAGCAGAGAGAGAGTTAAAAAGACTGAACGTTGAAAAGCGTAAGTTGTTTCTTCAATAATATCAAAAACACCTACCACTTCTACCACTACTCTAGTTTACAATGTAACGTGCACACGCACTAATTACGTGTTATAAGATGATTTAGCAAAACAAGATTACATTCTGTTATCATTTTATTGTAAATAAGCGTCTAAAAAAGTAAGCAAAGATACAGATAGTTTTGTCGTACTAATTTTGCTTGTTATTCTCGATTTTTAGTGTCGAAAAGTTCGAGTTTCGCATTAGAAGCATTAGCAGGTTTAGCCAGTAAAGAAGACTTCAGCTCTATACTACTAAAGAAATGTTCCCAAGCTTCCAATTCGTCATACTTACCATACAAAGATCTCATGCTGATACAAGTCAAAGGGAGGAGACATGTACAAACTAGACTAGTAAACCCAACGTCTTCAAGCGTGAATCAAGGTGATAATTATATTTTAATCACACCTAACGTGCTCTACAACTATGTAGGGCCTTACTCAAACGTTATCGAACAGTCCAGAGCTTCTGACGTTGTAAATCATATTCAGCAAACTGGAGACCTGGGATGTAAAGTTGAGAAAACCATCACAATAAATCCTAAGAGAAACAGTTCTTCATCTGACATACAAAAATTTTGGGCATTGTTAGGAGACGAGGAAGATGTGGAAGTTGTAAACGCTGGTCATCCCGATGAAGACGAAATTTACGAGTCAAACATTTTAGGCACCAACATGATTTATACAATAGAAAATGACGAGCTAGTTCCAGTAGACGAATATTGGGGTAAGATACCGAAAATTGAGATGTTGCAACCAAATAAAGTGTTCGTATTTGATTTTGGAACCGAGATGTACGTTTGGAGCGGAATTACGGCCTCTATAGATGCTAAAAGAAAAGCTTTAAGTTTGGCTAAAGAATTGTGGGCAGAGGGTTACAACTACTCAGAGTGTGGTATTAATCCTATAAATATATCTGAAATGATTGGTGATCGGAGTAAAAAAGAAGTTAGCATGAAATCGAGCGAAAGACCTGAGTGGGCTTTATTCGCTAAGCTTACGCAACATAGAGAAACAGTACTTTTCCGCGAGAAATTTTTAGATTGGCCCGATTATAGCAGAGTTATTAAAGTGAAACAAAGCGCGGAGAAAGCAGAAATGCCTTCGGATATTAATCCTTGTGATGTTAAGAAAATGAAAGAGTCGCAACATTCGGAACCCGATTTTCAAGTTGAAGGTACGCATTTAGGCAGAGGGCGTTATTACTTCGACGAAGAAAATAGGAGGCAATACGAGATATCTACACTTGGAGTCAAGTGCTGGAAAATCTTAGAAAATACTTTCGAAGAACTTACAGATAGTTTACTGGGGCAGTTTTACGATTCGGAAACATACGTGATAAGGTGGCAATTCCGTGTAACAAGCACTGGTCGCGAACTTAGCGGAAAACCATCCAAATACAATCAAACTGGACGTGATCGTTGCTTGTACTTCTGCTGGTTAGGAAATCAAGCTACGATCAATGAGAAAGGTGCAGCGGCACTATTAACCGTGGAATTGGATAGCGAAAATGCTCGACAAATTCGAGTACCACAAGGTTCTGAACAACCAGTGTTCTTCAGATTATTTAACGGCCGAATGGTAACACATATTGGAAAAAACGATTCAGAGGAAAAGAGGAAGTACAGATTGTATATGTTAAGGGGAGAAATAGAAGAAGAAACTTCCTTAGTTGAAGTGTTTTGTAGTATGCGTAGTTTAAGAAGTAGGACCTCATTTATATTGGTTGATACTGAGGATAGTATAGTAAGTGTTTGGCATGGATGTAAGTCGTTAGATCATACACGTAATCTAACGAAAAACTTGGCCGACTTGCTTATTCAAGAGAAATCTAGTCATTTTGGATTACAAGATTGTTCATGTGATATTCTACAAGAAATTGAAGAAGGACAAGAGAATTCTAAATTTTTGGAAATTTTGGGAGATAAAAGACTTTACATGAGTTTATTGCTTAATAACATGGAATATAATAGCACTCCCAGGTTATTCCATTTCAGTAGCATACTTGGAACTTTTACGGCAACCGAAATTGTATCTCCCTATAGAAGCTCATCTACAACACCTTATCCGTTTTTGCAATCAGATCTCTATTCTGCTAGTCAACCAGGTGAGTCATGCCATTATGAATAGACAACGATATTTAAATATTTCTGTTGCTTCTTTGTCTTTTGCAGCACTATTTTTGTTGGATAATGGATACGAACTGTGGCTGTGGCAAGGTTGGTGGCCTGAGAAGGAAGACGTCTCCGATTTGTCGGAGCAAACTGGTTCGGGGAGGCTAAGATGGCAGGTTGAACGAAAAGCAGCTATGCAGACTGCCATCGATTATTGGAAGGAAATACAGAAGGACGATTGGCCTACCGCCATATATTCAGTGTGGGCTGGTTTAGAACCTTTATCATTTACGAACTTATTTCCAACGTGGTCTGATAGAAATGATATTGCAGAATTAAATATCAAGGTAAAATACATTTCAGTTCAAAATTAACGTATGACTCTTATTTTGATTATTTGATTTGATTAAGACTGTAATTCCATGTAACCAAGAGTAGAAAAAAAATATGATTTTATTCACGTAATTTTTTAACTTTGGTGATCGTATTGCTCGAAGTTACTTTTTTCGTGTTCGTTATTATTATTTTCTTCGCATGATAAGTCAATAGATTAATTTACCAAGTCAATATTTAACAATTGAATAAAAATAATAAATCGAAGACATCTAAGTAGTGATGCAGAGTGTTAGAGCCTTGAACTTTGCCAGAAGAAGGAATAGGTGGGAAATTTGTTACATATTAATCATTCAACAGTTAATGCAATGATTAGAGGGATTCAAGAAAGCGGATCATATAACAGAAATCGTCGTCAGGGCAGAAAAGACGTCACATATCGAATTGATGAGCGCTTTTCCAGACAATAAATTTTACAAGCAAAGAGCTAGGCAATTCAATTTGAAACTATCGGAAATTACTGCATTACTGCTTACCACAAATCGATTATGGATTATCGATGACTGGAAGAGAGTTTTGTTCGCTGATGAATCCTGAGTGAACCTAGAATCTCCAAATGGTCGTAATAGAGCATGCCAGAGATCTGGAGAAAGATTCAGAATTCAATTTGTAAAACATTATTCGAGATCATATTACGCCGCTCTTATAGGGATACTGTCATTTTCATGCTAGATAATATAAGGCCTCACATTATAGGACTGTGTTAGATTACCTAAATGAAACCACTATTCAAATCCTAAAGTGGCTACCTCGCAGCCAATCTTTGAGATGTTTTCAAAAAATCAATTCGGCGTCACGTGCCTGCAAGAATTTGAGCGTGCTGTTCTCTTAGAATGGGAGAAAGTCCCCAAGATATTATCCAGAACTTCGTAAGTAACTTATCCCGACGGATGAGCTTGAGAAGCTACTACTAGTTGTTAGGTTTTGCGAACTTTTTTAAGTTATGCAAATTTTTATAATTATTACAACTTAAAAAATAAATGTCCTTTAATTACCTTCATTAATATTACGAGGCTTGTTTTTTAAGTTTTGCATATTTAGCTGGAATAAAACAGTAGCTATCTTTTAAAGAGTTTTTTGTTTTTCAAAGTATTCTCCACGCATTTTTCCATGCGCTTGTACTAACTCTGGAGGCAGTTATTCCACTCGTTTGTTGGTATAGTCAAAATTACGTTTTTGAAGGCGTCGACAGCTCCTTCTGTCGACTGGAACCTTTGTCCAAGTAGTAGTCTGTTCTTGATTTTCGGAAAGGTAAAGAAATCGGACTGCACGGGTAATGGTCTAACAATGAGAGTAACTTGCATTGTCTTGGTGGAGGACGATTCCTCGTTCGAGGTTGGTTTTACGAAACTCAGCGATGACTTGCGGCAAGAAGGTTTCATATCAAATCGGCAGTAACAGTTCTCTGATCTTGTAGAGAAATTGTTGCTACATGACCTGCTTTCAAGACAAATGTCGCCCCCATCGTTTTGGAAGTACTTCGAGAACGGATGATTCTTGTTAGCTTTTCTTCATCTTGGAATACCTACATAGAAACTGGCGTTTATGTGCTGGCTCGTATGAGAAAATCGAAGATTCATCACCACCTGCAATGTTGTATGCGTTTCTAGAGTCTCCGGCATTTAAGCGATCTAGAGTTTTTTGACACCAATTCACCTTAGCTGCTTTCTGTTCTTCGATCAACAGATGCGATATCCAACGGGGAACTAATTTTTTACACGCAATTCTTCATGCAAAATTCTTCGAATTAAGATCTCTAAAATCCCCAGTGATACCTCAATCTCGCGATATGTTACATGTCGACCTTTCATTAATGATCTTGCGCACAGCATCGACGTCTTCCTGAGTGACTGCCGTGTTTTGGTGCACCTGCTCCTCTTGGATTGTCGCTAAAACTAATCCGTCTACGTTTGAATTCTCCACATCAACGAGAAATTCATCGAGAAAATCAGAATCACGAGAGAATCACACAATCTTGTTAAGGTAACTGTCTTCGAAAATTATAAAAAATATTCTCGCTTTAATTCGATTTTTAAACTAACTTGTAAACTTTGACAGTTTGTTGTAGATGAATGTTACACTGAATAATAATTGCGATAATAAAAAAAAAACAATATTTGCAGTGGTGCGTTAATTTTAAACAGGAGTAGATGCACTTTTGCTATAGCATTTGTATTACTAATTACCCAATTCTTATAGGATGGGAAAAAAGCGGGAGAAATTATTTCAGTGGAAACTGAACTTGCGCAGTTAACTAGAACAACGTATCCATTAGCGCAACTTCTGCAGAGACCACTTCCGGAAGGCGTAGATCCGAGGCAGTTGGAGCTTTATTTATCACCAGAAGACTTCACCGAATTATTATCGATGACACCGGCTGATTTTCAGAAACTTCCTGTTTGGAAACAGACTGCCATCAAGAAAGAAAAAGGACTGTTCTGACCTCCATTTCTACTTTTCCTGCACAAATTGGAGAATATCATTTACGGCTGTTACAAAAATGTTAAGTCATTAAACTGTTAGGGTAAGATAATAGATAAGGTTGGCAGAATAAAGATTTCGGATTATCAAAATTTCTTTTGTATTTCCAAGCAAAATATAAATTTTTGAAGGAATATACTTATTTTGAAAGTTTATATTTTTTATACGGTCGTACTTTATATATTTAGTGTTCACTTTTAACAATGGAATGTTTCCAAATGGCGTAAAACAAATATTGAAACCAATTATTGATTAATAGTACATTTTATATATCAGTCAATGAGTACTTATTTTAATAAAAATATATCGCGATATGCGATTCTTATACTAACTAGAACCGTTTCGAATATTAGGATGTTTATTTGAATACACAACATGGTTGTTTGAGTAATGTTTTCTGAATGCTAAATAGTTCCAGTATTTATAATAGTATATGCAGGTAAAAGTTAAAATAGTGGAAAGAATGAATAATGCTAGGATCAATCCTATAAATTTTGAATCTTTTGGCCGTTGTAAGCAAGAATTAATCACTTATTGCACCAAAGATTTTTGAAATATTTACAGATACTGTTCGTTTCTATTTTGCTCAGTTTGAATTATATATAAAATAGTGTTTGGATAATTAAAAATTTAAAAAAATAAAAGCATCAAACATAAAATCAAAAAAAGAATACATTTAATCTCAACAATATACAATGTAAACTATGTTGCCATATTAATATTTGAAGCAGAGCATTGATTAAATGTTCGAGAGTTAGTCATTATTGGTAAATCTAAATATGAAATTCGAAAATTCTAAATGAGAAAAATCAACATACTGTGATTATCGATCATATTTGATATAATACCTATATTACGTGAAACGTCGACTTTTATATGGTGCCTTTAAGGAATTGAATACGAGAAAAACAAAAAATAGCATTAAAAAACAAACACGATCCTTTTTCTAGTCTTGTCCATTTTTTTTTTCAAAGCGGCACTGTAATATATAATGCTACATGTTGTATTTGTATATTTTCTTATATACCATCACGTATTAAATATGCCTTTATACTAACTTTTCCTGTTATTTGTAAGCTATTTACGTCGACCGATTTGACAATATTTTGTATAGTTTTGATTTACAACACCTGTACTGTCACATAATATACATGCAATATATGTATACATCATATTTACTCTTAGCTTTTATACTAAATTAATATTAGTGTCGTTGATTTATTGTGTAATTTGTGAATGTATATAACTTATAAGTAATTTAATAAAGATTTTCTATAAACATATTTAATATACTTATTTTACTAACATAGTCCATGCAGGGTTTTCTAACTTTCCACAATATAGATAACTAAAGCAGCAGAAACGAGTGCTGTTAGAGACGCGTACGGCTCGATTACTACCAATATTAAAAATAATGTAATTACTTCCTATTTTAGTTTGATTGTATTATTGATGACTTTGTATAAACTAAGCCTGTATCAACAACACAAATTAAAATAGTAAGTAATTACATTCATTATTTTAAATATTGATAGTAACCGAGCCTGCAGCCTTACAAGCAGAGACAATGGGATTGGATAATCCCCGACTAATAACGGTTCCACGTTTAGTGCCATCTGCGCGACTTGGAAGAAACTAACAATAATAGCATTAGTACGTTATATATTATATATATAAATTTAAATCGAATAATGCGTGAACAGCAAACTATACGTAATATAGCAAAATTTTATGTTGATATTACACAAAATTTTGCTGTTACGTGCAGCTTGCGTTTGAAAAAAATAGTAAATAAATTATTATATTATTGTGTTAAGCAAGTATTAAAAGAAAATATATTTGCAATGAAAATGGTTTTACAAGAATTAAAGATGTATATATATTTATTATTAAAGTTATAAGATACTTACAAGCATCGGTTAATATATTCCTAATTTTTGGTATTTTCTCTCTTGTACAAGTTTAGAACATAACAAAATATGAATTTACCGATTATAGAAGGTAAACATAGTTTAGGAAAAATTGTAATAATTCGTTACTTCTTTCAATATCCTCTGCTGCAAAGTGCATTTCACTAATTCTACAATTGTTGTATATCTCTTCATGCGTAACATCATCCTTTTTCAGTCCATTTTATGTTTTTGCTGGGTTTTGGAAAGCTATGCTAACATAACTCAACTTCTATCATACCTACCAATAAATTAAATAAATGATTATTTATTTTATCAAAACTTTTGCAAAAAAAAAATGGAAATAGGTTTAACTTCTACACCTTCATCTGTACGTAAAAATAAAGTGGATACAGCGTTCTTTTTATTATTTAAAAATACCTATTTCTAGATTATTCCTTATTATTGGTATTAGTGGGGCGTGTCAGCAAAGTACAATATATTTGGTACAATATTTACTTACCTATCGTTTACCCCTCTCTATATTGACAAAGTATATAATACTTCTCACTACAGTTAATTTTTTCAGGTAATAAGGAAAAAAAGACCACACAAAGTGCTTATGCTTTACATTTACAAATTTTCGCACTGACAATGCGCACACTGTTTAGCTTCTGATGAAACATTTTTAGCGAACTCTTTAAATTGACCCTGTACTGTTATCTGTTTTTCTGGAAAAAACGAAACAGTCTAGGAACAGCATCGTAAAATGGGAATGACCCCCGGGAATGGGAAGCAAATATCTATCGCTTAATTTTGTACTGTTGCACATTATATTGGCCCCTCTATGTATTTAATAAATACATAAAAAACCGTGCATCTTTTATTTTTTACATAAATATATCCGGTTGTAAGTGCTAACAAGCTCCAAAAAATAAAGTGAAAATAAAAAGGATTTGTGGAAGGAATTATACAAGTACACATGGAAATAATGTCGATAAACGTAAGCATTTTTCATGATTTTCCGCAACTTACTCCAGAATTTTTTTAAATCGAAAATTTAAAGTAGAATTCTTGTTCGACAAAAAGCCCTCGCATAATTGTTTTTCCACTACATACCTCTAATCATTTACTATATATCTACTAACAATTAAATTTCTTTTGAAATTCGAAATTTTGATTTCGGTTTTTGAAATTGGTCTTGTACCCTGCGTATGTTTCCTACAGTTTCCTTCATCCCATGACAACAGTCGATCGCAAACCGAACAAATTATTTTTGTATCGTCGTAATTGAAGTTTGCAAATTCCCATATGAACGTAGTTATTTAATTAGCAAGTGGTTTTTTTTCGTACATCCACTCAACACTATTTACTTTAAGAAACTTTACAGCAATAATATGTATCAAAAAGCACAGTAATGTACTGACCTGACTTAGGTCGCGAAACTGCAATAACAATGATTCACGGGTTAGACCATATGATATCATGAGCCTGCATTACGATACAGACGAAATTGTGTAGAAATATCAGAAAATGGCGGAAGAGGGTAAAATGTATATCAAACAGTTTATGGGTTTTACGCTTTTTTGATCCATATACCAAATATAAGATCCTACTGAAGCAAAGAGTTTGGATATGGTCTAATAAAAAAAATGTCTTCACTAAATAAATTTGAGACAATTAACAGATCAATAAATTTGAATGAAAATTTCGAATACCTTACACGGGATAATTTAGTACTTCAGTACGATCAACGGTTTGAATAAATAAACAAATGTGTTCCACTAGAGCAATATATATCCATAAACCCCCACAAATGCATTTCAAATTATCTGTGCTTCCACGGATCTCTGAATTTGTGCAACGTTTCAAAATATATGTATTCTGAACAAGAAAATCTATTACCTGTGCAAGACATTGAATCAAACTTTGACGCATCTTCCAATGTTGTGCGTTTGGCCTGGCTCATTCCACAAATAGAAAATTATAAATTATACTATAACTGTTATACCTTTAAAGAGTTTGTAAAAATATTGGAAAATTGATTTGGAAAGATAATAAATGGGTGGGAGCAAGAGTAGAAATAGACATATGTGAGCCGCTAATCTGAAATAGACTAATGAGATATAGAATCGTACTTAAGAGACAGAAATTGTATTTTAAAATATGTTGTTATTTACTTAATCTTAAAATGATGAAGGATAGGTTCTGAAACTAAATGAACGAATCATGACTGCGAAAGGGAAAACAGAAATTTCGCCCCAATCCATAGTGAAGTTGCAAATTGCTTACGCAACGTTGCAATCGGCTGTATTCTTAAACGTAGTAAGCCAAACAATAGTATTCCGTAAAAACTTAAAGCCAAAAGGCGTCAACATATTTCTTGAAATACATATCAACCAAATGCAACACTGACCAGTATTACAGAAAAGTGAACCAGTGCAAATACCCTAAATGTAAAGGCTACATCGATACAATTTGGGAAATATGCAGCGTGGTTTTCAGTTGTTCCATAAATAAATGGCGTTCTACTCTCGTTTGCACAAAAATACATATTTGCAACTGTCTACTTTTTTTTTGATAAATGGAATCCTTAACATTCGATTTTTTCTAAAATATTCCTCTCAAATTTACTTAATTATTTTTCCAAGTGGAAGGCAAACTTACGATTGGTAGTTCATATATTTTTATTTCATCTCTAATAAATTTGGAACAAATTGTAATATCACAAAATAACTATAATTCAATTGCTAGTGATCAATATTAGAAGTATAAATTGTGCACTTAGAGTAGTAAAACTGATGTATTATTAATCTGTAAAATTAAGTTGACCATTAAATCAAGTATATGAAGAAAAATATTAAGCTATCGATTAATGCTGCACTCAATTATAATCTATTTTTTTTCTAAATCTATACTCTAACTGTGATCGTATGGAAAATACTACAATGATTCAATATATTTTCACTATTTCTTAAGTAATGTAAATAGACATTAATAATACAGAAACAAACTGTTCCTTGTCCATGTTCGCCCAATTGACCAGTCTTCTCTTAAAATTCGCTTTAGATTTATTTTGGCACATGAATGATAATTTCTAGTATCTACCTTTAAAAGTTGTGTGAAAATGAAATGAAAACTATCATATAAAATATTTATCAAAAGTTATTTTCGAAATCCTATTCTTTTTGATCTCTACATCTCTTGTCAGTGAATTTTCCTCAAATTTTCAACTTTCTATTGAGCTGATACCAACATATTCCACTCTAATACAAAAATAAATACAAAACTTTTAAATTCAGCATTTAGTTAGAACATCTAAGATGTATTTATATTCACAAGAAATGTAGAGACTGATGAGCATTCTTCGATAATTGGCAGCTCCACATCAATTCCTGTAGGTATTGTCAAACGTGAATGTTCATCCATAATCGGAATGGTTGAAAATATTGTTTTCGATATGTTCTCAGCTTCGTCTGCTCCAGATATCATAAAAGGTATGGAGCATTCATCTAAAATTGGAAGTGTAGGATCTCCTGCTAGAAGATTCTTTTCATCAGCAACTTGCGTTGATGTGTATGATGTAAACTTTCGTATTCTTGTGACGGGTATTGGATTTCCTTTTTCTGCTTCGCTTATAATTGGTATACCACCATCTCTATAATTATAGGGTATGATTTAAAGTTATCAGTACTTTCTTTTTTGCTTGATTGAAAGTCTTATAGCAAGCGTAATATAATACTCAATTCATAGTAGAATATAATGCCTAGCAAACAGCAAATACTCACTTTTCAAAGTTGTAAGGAAGTCTATTAGGCAATGCTCCTGGTAGTAAGCGTGGAACACTTGTAGCGGATTTAGAAAAGCAAGTGTGATGAAAATGTGCAGCGCATACTTTTGGTTTTGGTTTCTGTTTTAGCATTTCTTCTGGAAGATGTAAAACTCGTAACCATCGTTGATGATCAGCAGGTTTTTTAGGAAAACTACGATTATATGTTTTGCTTTGTATTTTTCCTTGATTAATTTTTAAGTACTTACGAATGAAGTGACAAATTAGACACATCTTTGCACACAATACAAAAAGATGTTCCAGGAATAAGTCGAGGTGGTAAAGGTAATTCCATTATTGATTATTGTAATTATTCATATCAATTTACTTCACGAATTCCACAAATTTGGGATAATCTGGATTGTAAATGCATACTCGCATTTTGTCTTCAACGTAAGCGTGAAGTTACTGATTGTTAGTATATTAATCAATAAACTATGAAACAATAACATTTTGTAAAAGCTATGAACTACGTTATACAACGCAGTGTATGACCCCAATCTCGTAACAATTGTAGCTGCGCTTCATATTTTTAGCTGTTGATCTTTCTATTTCAAATATTTGTTTATGTTTAGGTACATAAATTAATCAAAACACTAGTATTCAAACAAAACGAAATCGTTTTGGTAGTTAACAAGTATAAAATTTTCTGTAATAAAAATCTTTTATCGAAAACTATAACTCCATGGCACATACAAGTATATATCAAGTTTATACATCTACTAATAGATGTCGCAACAAAGCATATGACATTATTAATATAGAAAATCATTTAAAAAAAAAATACTCAAAGATGCAGAAATTAATAGAAAAGAATAAAGATTTTTGATTAATAATCAAAAAATGGCAAGATCAATGAATGCACAAGAATCGTCAATAATAAAGTTTTACGGACACTTTTCTTTAATAAAACGCTGAATGGCAAGCGTTACGTCCATTTTCTCGAATTTCATTTAGTCATGTTATTAGCATTGTTATTTCCAAACGATGATGATCCCTATATATGCAATACCACTATTTGATTACTATATCCATTATTTCCATTTTTCTTGTGGAGTTGTTTAAAATCTAAAGTTTATCTTAAAAGGCACTATGGAAAGCGAATTCACATTTACTTTAATTACGAGTATATTTATTTATTTTATTTGCTGTTTTATTTTAGTTAACTTCCTTCTTTAATTATCTTCAAAAACGTGTTCGTGTCAAATAAAATTAGGTTATTTTTATGTCAGTATCAGTTTTGCCATATTTTCAGGATATACTTAGTAGACACTATAGCCAGCTAAGGTAGGGTTTCCCAAATACTTTCTAATGCAAAATTTACTTTTTTTATAACTATCGAATAGCGATTGGAAAACTTTATCAAAGGGAAGGTTGCCAGTTAAAACAAATATTGATGATGACGTCATAAATTCAAGAAATAATCTAGCAAAGTAGCATCTACTACTAAAATATGACCATTGTGATAAATTACTGTACGTGCTTGAGTATTTATACCAAAAACTAATCGATTTTATAAATGTTATACCGATGTATATATAGCAAAAGTACCATTTTAAAAAGATTTATGCTGCATTCATAAATCACACATAAATTATAATGAGAAAATATGTAAAAATAACACAACAAAAAGTTGGCAACATTGGAACTTTTTGATAACTTTGTAACAAGAAATTCAAACACAACTTTAAAATTGTATCGCAAGTAATTTCTCCTTTGGTACACAACGAAGTTTGGGCGCTTCTAAATTGAAAATATTAGTGGGATATTTGAAAGAATCTGACTAATATTTCTCAAGTAGATCAATAATTTTTTATAGTTTTATTTGCAGAAAAATCATTAGTTTGAAATGTAGTGAAAAAGTATGTATTCGGTTAAAAGTATTCTTTAGTACAAATAACATCATGGTAAATTATATGAGAATAAAATTCTTACGCCAATGTGTTCCTTTAATAAATATTGCGTTTACTTGACCCAAATTTACAGTTCCTGTCCAATTTATTAGGGCTGCTTGCTAAAATAGCGATTTTGTTAAAATATATAATGAAAAACGTATTGTACAAGCATAAGTTTATTCAGAAATGTTTATAGACATCGTAACAACTATATAACTAATACTTTGTAATGCCTCCTTTGGCTTTTATAATTGCTCTTATTCTTTTTAGCATACTGTCTATGCAAGCGTTAATGGTCTATCTAATTGTAACATTATTTTGCCACACATCCCCAATATTTCTTACTAATTGCTTTTTTGTAGCGTTTCTTCTCGAATACACGCGTGATTTTAGAACACTCCACACGCTCTCAATTGCATTGAGATCGGGA
The DNA here is from genome assembly GCA_023509865.1 of Trypoxylus dichotomus. Lineage (NCBI taxonomy): Eukaryota > Metazoa > Arthropoda > Insecta > Coleoptera > Scarabaeidae > Trypoxylus > Trypoxylus dichotomus. The sequence continues at coordinate 34,808,942 of CM042074.1, read as the reverse complement.
GAATTTCCCGGTCAAGGTAACACTGGCAGAGCGTGCATTTCCAAAAAACTTTGAATGGATTTGGCCATGTGGCATGCTGCCTTATCGTGCATGCTTGTGTAAGGACTTTCATTCAGATCTAAATCATTGATTCATGGTTTCAAGACATCCTCCAATACACGCTTATATTGGTGTTGATTCGTGATACAGTGACAAAAATCCACTGGTCGAAGACCCTGGACCTATATACAGGACCATATCATAACTGACTGAGAGTTCTTTACCATTTTTAGTACATTAGCTTCACCAAACTGTTTAGATGGACTTCGTCTAACAAATTGAGCTCTTTCGGTCATGGCTTCTAGTTTTGCCTCATCGCTGAATATGATCTTTAACGAAAAGGCATGATCTACATATTCATTTAAGTTATTTTGCCTTATCTTTCGCCAATCTTCAATTGTGTAATGTTGATGACTTTTTGCCCAGTCATAACATGCTCGCTTCATCACCGGTGTTAGTCTTGGCTTATTCAGAGGGCGTCTGCATTGTTTATCGGGATACTTCTTGTTTCTTTGCAATTGTACGTTCAGAATACTTTCCTATACCCAACAATGCCTCAATACTCATTTTTTTCTCATTTGTTATATCCTTTTTTACTCATAACGAAAAAAAAAAAGTAGCGCATACAAGGAATAACTAACAGTGCAATACTAACACATAAACACAGAAAAAACGTTGTTACATAAACAGATAAATATTCTTTCGACAATACTGTGTCTTTCAATCTTGTTTCTAGCCATCAGTACCCATACTCATACAGTGCAGAATGATTCATGAGGGGGATGATAATAGGCAAGACGTCATTAAGTGACACTTTCTCAATTTCTTAGAAAGATATTTAGGAAACGTAGTTAGATAGTTATTGTAAACCCTATTCATGAATTTTAGACTTGTATTTGTAAATTATCGCTGGAAACATAAAAAGCTTAAATTAGAAGCTGACCCTAATAAAATGGACGAGCTCTGCAGTATTTTTACCTAGGTTTCTTGTAATTTAAGTGGCACATCCTGTATACATAAAGATGGTTAAGGTAGATTGCAATGACGACAAATATGCCTTTAGTGTTTTAAAATATTTCTTTTCCTTTTTAGCAGAAGTACGGTCTTCACTGAATTTGAAAAATTATGTGGCATCCTGAAGCGTAAAAATATCAAAAGTAAGTTTTTTCATGTCACTTTATATTTCAGAGAATTAAAATTTTATAATTTGTAATTATACAGAAATGCGCGTTACCTGAGCGCATAAAAAAAGCGAAACAGTATTTCTTTTCAGTATTCCAGTTTAGAAGTGCCTTCAAACAAATTGTCATATAAGTAAAATGATAACTTCATTTGCCTTTCGCTAGCAACATGGGAATATTTTTACTTTTACTTTCTCAGTGAAGTTTACCGGTCGCGTCTTTTGATGTCTACCTAATTATCGTCTGTTTTCCTTTCACATAAAAATCTACCCGTAGGTACCCGTTTTGTTCAGGTGTGCTTTAAATATTTATGTACAAAAACAGAATCCTAATTTATTGCTTCCTGTAATTTCTACCTGAGCAGGATTTCGTATTTTTTGCACCGACGCGCGTAAATAATTCAACATACAACGTCCGGTGGAATTGTTTCTGGTCGGTATTTAAAAGATCATGAAACTTTGAAACGGTTTGAGTCTGTTCTGTTGTATGTTCTTCGATTTACAGAAATAGGTATAGGTTTTGATTTCGGTGAGGCGAATCGTTCTGAATTTTTCATACCATTACGGAATTCGTTACGTTTTAAAAGTGAACGAAAATCAGGCAAAGCGCCTCATTATTTAGTCATCAGTATATGCATTATTAATGTTTACAACATGCTTTGGTATTTCGATCTACTTGAAATTTGCTTTTCAGCTGAAAAAACTAGATCTTTAAAAGTCGAATATAAAGGTTCCTATAGATATATCCTTGACTTTAGATGTATTATATATAAAGTCGTAAATTTGAATTGCTTCCATTATAATTTTTGCCTTATATGTACATATAATATATATATAATATATATATATATAACATATATATATATATATATATAACATATATATATTATAAAATTGTTTTTCCTTGTCTTTTTCAATTTCGGCTTAGTAGCCACTTTATATTGATATTTCCATTTTTTAGGAAAAACTGATATGTACGTGGAGAAATTGTACTTTGCATTCTTACAATGGCTGGCAATTTCTATAGAAACGCGAAAAGAGCTGTGATTTAGGGACAACTACTAACTCGTTTAGGAATTGTGAAGTTCTAAGCATATGGTAATATATCGCTGATCAAATTTGTGTTTCATTCTTATGAAAGTTTATTTTTAAAATAACGTCGACTTCACGTAGCAGATATACTAGGTGTATGCATTAGTTTTTTCCGGTTTAACTAAGAGATGGCGCCAGCGAAAAATACGCAGCGTATTAATTTGTAACATACGTCTATTTGTTCGTCTGACATTTAAACTACAGACACACACAAGTCGAGTGAAAACTAGTGTCTTTGCTTTACCGTTCAGTGATCATGTCCAGTTCTGCGCCTGAAAAAGAACATTTGCGGCATACATTACTTTCCTTATTTAATCAAAACAAAAAAGCTGTTGAAAGTTATTGTTTACTTCTAGAAACATATGGTGAACACGCGCCATCGATTAGAACATGTAGGACATGGCTTCGACAATTTAAAAATTGCGATTTCAACTTTGGTAGACCACAAAAATGCAAACACGAGCAATTGCAGGAATTATTGAACGATGACCCAACTCAAACTTAACGGCAAATTAACAGAAGCGTCACAAGAAACAATCAGCAGACTATTACGAGCAACGGGGAAGATCAATGAACTGTGGTTCCACACGACTTGAATGAACGACAAATAGAAAATCGCAAAGTCATCTGTGAAATGCTGGTTTAACGCCACGAAAGGAAATTATCCGAAGCGGAAAAAAATCGTGGCGAAGCCGGTCCTTCAACACCAAGGCCAAGTCGTTTCGGCAAGAAGACCATGTCCTGTATCTGGTGGGATCAGAGCGGTATTGTGTATTATGAACTCTTGAAGCCTGGCGAAACCGTCAATACACAACGCTATCGCAAACAAATGATTAATTTAAACCACGCATTAATCGAAAGTGGACCGGAATGGGCCAGAAGACATGGTAGAGTGATTTTGTTAAACGACAATGCGCCATCTCACACCGCAAAACCAATGGAGGACACCTTGAAATCGCTTGGATGGGACATCCCCCCATACCCGCCGTATACCCCAGACCTGGCGCCATCTGACTATCACCTCTCCGCATCAATGGAGGGCGCGCTCGCAGGCTGCCCTGCGAGCGCGTGCTCCAGCAATTTCGAAGAAATTGGTAAATGATTCGACGAATGGTTTGCCGCAAAAGACAAGCAGTTTTTCTGGCATGGTATTCATAAAGAAGATGGGTGAAATCTGTAGAAGCGGGTGGACAATATTTTCAATAAACAAAAAAATCCTTTGAAAAAGTACGTGTTTCTTTTTACTAAAAAACCGGTAAACACTTATGCATACACCTGGTACATTATATAGTTACCGCCAAATAGAAAATTTATTATTTTATTTTTTTCTGAATATATATGGAATAAGTGGCATTTTAGGAGCAACATCAAATACTGTACGAAAAGTATGAAGCATTTTAGCCACCTTTTGTAATTATAGTAAGTTTTACAAATCTTTGCATCAGAAAAAATTACGACTCCTACTTTCTCATTAATTAAGGGACTTTTATTATAACAAAAGAATTAAATTTAGAAGTTATAGCATAAGCAAAATTAATTTGATAATCTAATAAAACTCTAATAAATTCTAATAAAAAGGGAAGGAAGTCAACGATACTTCTTCTCCAACAATAAAATTAATTAAGAGAAAACTGTAATTGAAGGTTAAGCAAAACAAAAGTATACACAAAAGGAAATAAATTGAATGAAATCAATAGACATTTTAATTTATGGAAAGTAGGTCGAACACAAAATCTCATTGCAATTTCTTCTTGTGTCATGACTGAATAATTAAAAATTCAAAATACCAACGCACTTTCGCAAATTGAATGTTAGTTCTGTATTTTCTACGTCATAGTCTACACACATATGTTATATTTTGTTACTAAGAAGGATGGTCATATTAAAATAAGATAGATATTTCAAGCCTAAACTCAAGAGAATTTAATATGCAATGGCTTCACAATTCTCAGACGGAAATAGTTTATAGTGGTGACTTCCCCACCAATTAAGGCTTCCCGTATGCTTGAACCGTCTTTGAAAAGATTGATTCGGAAACCAATTTCGAAACAACAATAAAGATGTTGGCAAGCAAAATGTAACATTCTCCTTGTTGGAAAAACAATTGCCGCTGTTGCTGCTCGTAAAGTTCCCTCGTGAATCTTCGGATCAATACTTACTTGTGTTTGCTTATAAGATACTCGATTAATCTTACTTGTTCAGTAGGTTTTGACATAAAAGACAGTGCGCATGCGTGAAAAATTATTAAAAAGATATATTTGCGGTTTCCACTCAAATGCTTGTCTGTATATATACACGGTATAGCATATTTATATAACAATCGCAGTAATTCTAGTTCTTTATACAAGTATGTACATGCTAATGTATATATGTATTCAGTCTTGGTTTTAGCTCTATACGATGCCCCACCGCAGCGCTTATAATGCAAATATTGTGTTGTATATCTTTCTGTAATGCTTTCGCAGAACCCTATCTTTCGGAGGCTAAATGAGAGCGACAATACTGGTAATAGCCGACCGTATCAGACTTTATTTATCATGCTCATTACGAATGCATATAATGATACTCACGATGATGCAGCCGTTCTCGTAATAGAAAGTATTTCATACGGTAAATGTTTGAGACATTTACCGCAACAAATGCTCCTACCCCCTTCAAGAAGGGAAAAGACCGCTCACCAAACTTCGTGCGAAGTGTGCACCAACAAAGTAAAGAGTAGGGTTGTTAGCCAGCAGCTATTATATCAAAATTGGCTTGTGGAACTCGTCCGCATCGGTGCACTACTATTGTAAAAATGTCTAAGCCACCTGTAAATCCGAAATTCTAAAGCACATGCACGATCAACCCCGGCGATTATTCTGGAGAGTGAATGGGCGCACATGCATAAGCAGACGCAGTTACTCCGACGAAGTTACGTGAGATCGAGCGCGCGCGCTTGGAATAATAACCGCTAATAGGTTTGTTCTAGCAACAACTTTCGTGATGGTTTACGTACAGTTTGTGTACTAATAGTCGGTGACCTGCGCATGTTCAGCTTCATCTGGTCTGTAAGCGATTTGATCAGATTTGCTCAGAGAATACATATTTGTTTGCTTGAACATGCAGCATTGAGTCATAAAAGTTATGCTAGCCATCTAGCGTAATCAAAACCTTTGCATTTGCTTTGAATAAAAACATCATAGGTAAACTTATCCATAGTTACCATAAAACATCAGTAAGTAGATATAAAGAACAAGAAGTGGAAGGTAAGTTTGAAGATTTATAAAATTCTTATATGATTGCAGGAATTTCGCATTTCAAAATAAACAGTATTGAGTCCTTAATAAAGACACTTCGAAGTCATTGCATAATAACTGTTATGTCTCAATAAAATTTTCAGATTTTTCGATTTAAACTGTCATAACCATTAATCCAAAAAATTCCATTAAGAAAAAATAAATATAAGAAGTATATTTATGCGAAAAGTGTAGACAATTTACGTCTGAGCGTATTTTTTTCGATATATAACATATTTCTTAACATATATGTGTGTTGTTATTGTCAAGTTTGGGTATCTCGAATATATAAAGGCTGAAGATTTTCGTTACTTAAAAAGACGAAGTGATACTGTCTGAAAGAAGAACTAATTTTTGAAAGTAGTTACTAATCCTTGGAAAAAGGATATGTGATGATATACTGCCGCGAATAGCGAAAAAAGATAAAGTGAATTGCGAGACGTCGATAGTACGTAGAGAATCTGGCCCGGAAGGATCGTTCAGAGTAATGGAGAATCGAACTTGAGGTCTACATTTTCAAATACCTATAACTAACTGCTTATTTTTTGCGTTCATCTAGTAAATGCGGCGCAAGAGAGAGATATTTTCCGGTTTCTGTTCATTTACGAATAGCTCGAGGAAAAATTATTTGACAGAATATTTGTTACTAATGCAACCGTATGTACGAAATAATGAAATATGTAGTCTATGAGCAGCATATTTCTTATTTGCCAATTTCAACGAAAAATGAAATAATTTTTCTTTTTTCAGTTCAGGTTTTATAATTCAGTTATGTCAATGAACGTGAAAGCATGTAATAGTTACCAATTACAACGCAGAACGAGTTGGAAGTTGGATCTAGTTATTCGTGTAATTCACAAACGGGTAATTTCTAGAGCAGTTTGTCATATCAAGAAAATATATGTAAAACTTGCTGCAATGGAATCCTATAATTCATTGGACGTTCGGTCATTCATCAAATAGATACTACCTAATCTAAAAAGCTAAAGCGTGGCTTTTATTGTTTGGAATAAATTCGATAGTCGCCAGTTTGATATTACTTTTTCCATCCGTGCTCACTAACAAAACATTTCAAAAGTGACATGCTAGAGATTTGACTTAGACAATCTATACCACAATTACTTCTAAAGTATAAAAAGGAAGAAAAACTATAGTGTTTGTAGTGTGCTAGAGATAATTTATTAGCAGTGACGTTTCATAGTTGAATAAACCTTTTCTTTATAGTTTATATTGTAGATATGCTAAATTTGCACACATAAGTGTATATAAGCTTCTGCATGTTGTGAGTTCCTCTTTCTTAGACTAGGAATGTATGAGTCAATGGTTCATTCCAATCTAATAATATTTTTTTGTTGGTTTTGTATGTCTTATATTGGAGTTGTTTTACTGCATCTGACAGTTTATTCTTTTTATTGTTATTGTTTCTGAGAGTGCCTAATATGTGAATCGTTCTGTTCGTGAATGTGATTTCCTTCTGGATATATTAATTGTGAGTTCAATCTTGGTTTTGAGAAGGCATTTTAATTTTATAAAGTATCACTAGGTTGTTTGGTATTAGTAACTGACTAATGCTCGATTCTTTTTTTTTACGTGAAGTCTCCCTTGGTGTTAGTACTTCTGAAAAGCAGAGCATTTTCGGGATTCCGTTGTGTTGCCTTTGTAACTATTTGCGTTTGATTTAGAAGTATCTCGATTTGACACTATATATAGCTAATTTTTGCTACAGCAACTATTATTTTTATATTATGGTTTGGCAGTGCATCGATGTGAGCGTTCCACTTTAGATTGCTTTGTAAGGTTGGTCCCACATATTACTTCATTTATTTCCTTTATTGTTTGCGATTTTACTTTTATCTGTATTTTCAGTCTAGTTTTCAGATCATATATCCGGTTTTGCTTTCATTTATTGTTAACTGATATTACCGTTCTGACCTGCTCTATATCTTTCTCTATGCGTGATTCGGTTTTTGTTTCGCTTTTACTGCGATAGACTATACTTTTATCGTCAGCCTACGCGTATATGTAATTCTTGTTTAATGTTTAATTCTAATCGTTTGTGTACCTGAAACATAACATTTTAAATAGGTTTGTATTACGTTTAATTCAGAACGTTCTTCTAGTTTTTGAATGAACTTTGTTGTTGTTACTGTGCCGAACGAGTCTGTGACAAGATGACTACTATGTTATGACCTTTCTACTATGTTATGTGCTGCAGATGTTGTTCCTGAATTTTTTAGAATGCATATTGTTGCTGATGCTTTAAGAGAGGTGCATATTGTGTTTTAACAGATAGTCTGTGAACTTTATTTAAAGAGTTTTTCTAGTATGTTGTTTAATGATGAGAGTAACGAAATAGGCCTATAGTTTTGTCGTTCTTTTTTATTATTGTTTTTTTTACTACGGTAATGTTGATTGTGTTTATTAGTTTTATTAACATGGGTGTCAATATATCTCTGTTGTATTTTATTAGGTCCTTTATTGCTCCATCGAATCCAGATACTTTGTAACTTTTGCACCTTGGAATTTCGTGAATATGGCGTTTTTGTTTGTGGTTATGGTTTACCGAGGTACTTTTATATTTGCATTTGTTTTTTCTGCTAATTATTTATTATTGTTATTATTTATTTTCTCAAAGTATTTGTTAATTTTGTTTAATGCTTATTTCGTGGTCTTTGTTATATTTCTGTCTTCCTTTGTGATCACATCTATTTTTGTGATGTGATCCTTCTTCTTTTCTTCTTAATTTGTTTGCTTATTATTGTCCGATTATTTTTAATACCAGATTGACATTTTTTTAATTGTGTTAAGTAATATTTTTTATTGACAACCTCTAATGTGTATTTCTTTTGTTTGTAATTGGCTTTCCTAATTTCTGAGCTTCTTCTGCATTTTTTTAAATTTCTTTTATTAGAATTACGTTTATCCATTCTTACTCGGCTCTTTTTTTGGATGATATTGCATTTTGGTTGTTCTGTATGATATGCTTTTTATAATTCATAAACGCAGTTTCTTTTCATCTAACTATAAATAATACCTATGTATATGCTGTCCCTACTGATATTGAAGAAGTACCGACAAAATCCATGTAGTTACTCGGATAAATATCACTATATGCTAAATAAAAACCAACTTTTTAAAACTCGTTCTACTTTTCTTCACACTCTGATTCATGCCAGTCACAACCACGATGTTAGCACATTGCTCTTATCATTATTTATTACTGTGACTACTATTTTAGTGCGTTGTTATAATTTTTAACCTCATTTCTGTTATTCGATATATTTTGGGTGAACTTAAATCAGGTGGTAATACGTAATCGAAACAAAAAAGGATCAGAGAAATAAATGCTAGAATACTAAAGGAGTAACAACTCACTACCATAAAACTCTGTAAAATTTCCAACAGCAAAAATTGAAAAGACCACAAACACCGTTATTGTGATCCACTGGTGAGATGATAAAATAATTAATATAGCGATACTAATATGCACTTTATCTTAAGTCGGAGTAACATGGTATTTTGGCAAATTGTTCCATTATGGTCGCTATTTCATGGCAATGTTGTGACTCTTGCATATTATTAATAACATAACTAAATATTTTAAAAGTCAAATGTTAAAATAACTAATTACCATAAATAATTGAAACAGTGGAAATAGAAGAATAGAAATAACGTTGTGAAAATACGGCCGGTAACATCTGCATTAAACTTTTAGTCAGTAATAAGCAGCAGCGATGATGTGATGATTTTACGCCAAATATGCTTTTAAAGCATCCTCGCTACAATAATGTCTGTAGCTTTTACAAAATTGATTTGTTAATGTAAAAGTGATGTGGATATTTTTCTCTAAAATTGCTGAATAACGAATGTTTCATTTTGATAGGAAGCATCGCTTACAACAAAATAAAATTAGATTCGCAACATTACGCGATAAGGAGATAATTATTTTAATTTTCTAACGCAATATGTTCATTGTACGACGGAGATAAATTAATTTATAGATTATAAGTAGTAATACTTATAAACATTAGGGATAAGCTATTCGTATAATATAAAGATATGTTGACGGACAAGAATGTGAAACATTTATTTCATCATGGCCATTTTAAGCGTATTGCTTATCGCCGCTACCCAGCTTGACCGTATTCGAAGGCACTGCTTATACTCCATGAAAACTGCGAATTAAATAAGGAGAATAAAAATGGCAGTTTCAAATTGCAACTTGTGCCTTGTATTACAAAGGCGAAATAACCCGCAATTTGGATTTCTGATTTGTTCTCATAAGCGAGCTGTAATTAATAAATCAAAGCAGCTGCTTATTAAAATTTTTCTGAAGTATTAAGCTACGTCGTTGAGTAGTTCCCAGTAGTATTTATAATTTGTTTTTTTGTTTTGAAGGATTAATATTTTGCAACTAGTATTCTAATAAAAAATTACACTGCACAAATACCTTACGAAAATGGTTGCTAACAAATTAAATTTCATAATAAGGATAAAATCGAATTATTTTCAAGTAAAATCACTAATGAATTACGCAACTAATGGTGCTTTTGCCTTGCTTACAACGAATATAAAACTGTGCCACTCGTATATTTTTTTATTAATGAATTACATGATACTTCTACCTGTAAGATATGACAATCACATGTTCAAGGTGTGAATAAAAGTTGACATCTAGTTAAGTTACGAAATTAATGATGTAGAAGAAAATACGTGCAGTACCTCTTACGAAAGTTGTATTTATTCGCCTAAGAAAATACAAAAACAAAGAAATAAAATGAATTGGCAGTTAATATCATTGGTGCATTATGTAACATTCAAGCAATTCATTTCATAATTATTTCGGGACCAAGGTTTCCCCATTTTTTTTGTAGAATGTCCCACAGATGTTTGAATATGAGAGCGTCTTTTCTTCATAATAACTGTATCGGTTTAAATCATTATACATCGCTGCTATAGGGGGGACACGCCATTATTGTTAACATATCGTGCTCTGTGTCGATTCTGATTATTGTCTATATAGCATTGCCGTGTGTTTCAGGTGGTTATTATGCATAAATATTTTCTCTTAATTATAGGTACCGTTGTTGGTTCAATAATTTTTCGTAAGTATTCCATACCATCATACGGAAAATAACCTCAAACCTAGAATAGAACCAGCCTCGTGCTTAAGATCACCTCACGAAAATTCTTTATTTTTGTTCGAGCATTTAGAACTTGCAACTTGGACGTCCAAAGCATTCATTTCTACTTTTGCATTTTTCAGTAGTAACACATTTGTGTTCATTGCAAATCTCTTGTTCTAATCCTTAGAAGACTGTAGAAAGACTTCTCTTGCTGCAGCAAGGCTGCGTAATGGTTGTTCTTGCAGACGGCGTTTTATCCTCTCAAATGTGATGAAGAGTATATTTTCAAATTGTTTAGATTAGACAAAATTTCTAAATGTAAGATTTTCTTCTAGTAGTTTCCATCGTAGGTATGTACGTACCTAAATTATTAATAGTGTTATGCTAAAGGACTAGTATTCGCATAGCTTTGCAAAGAAATGTTTACATTAGGCCAAACCATTTAGGCCTAGGTGAAGCTAATTAATTAAATAATACCGCTTAAAAGGATATATAGAAACCGAAAGTAGCTTTGGTTTTCTAGTAAAATAGACATACAGCTTAATGACCTGCGACAACGCGATTCGTTGTTAATTTAAGCAAAGTTGAGGTGTTTCGTTGAAAACATGTTTCATTCTACGCAATATTGAAATTGATTTACTCTACTTTAGTTTTAAAAAACAATTTTTAAACCAATTATTCGATCTTGTGCTAAACTCGGCAAAGTTTATTTTGTATTCATATGTTCGATTGTATTATTTAAAATAAAAGACTTTCAGTGCTAAATAATGGTCTTGACGAAAATATCAATAATCTCGAACTTATAAGACGCAGTCCAAAAACTTTACGAGGCATAGCTTTTCTTCCGAGAAATCTATAAAATTGTTAGCGTTAGCTTTCTTCTCGAGTTCAACAATATTAGTATTCGTCCGTTTGATTTTGAGAATTGCGAAATACTTTCGTCGAGAAGTATTCCCAAATAAATTTTCTTTCGTCTATACGTAAATAATTCGTGGCAGACGTGTACCAGCCTACGTGCGTAGGTTATCTAAGCGAAGGGAGGCGTCTTAATGACGAAATGCTCTTTTTTCTACATGGAAAGCATAATACAAGAGATGGGTATCAATTTCGGGCGTATAGTGCGATACAGGTGTACTTTTTTAAATGAGACCTTTTCCATATTTGAAATATATTGTAGAGAGCCAATTAGCAATTATCTAAAAGAATTTAGATACAGGTGCGCCTATGTCAATCAAGTAGAAAAATGAGCCAGAAAAGATTATAAAATGTATGAATATAAGAATATTAAATATCACTTTTAACTTTTATTTTTTTTAGTTGAATTTCTATACTATGGTATTTGTTTAATCCTAATGGAAAGTTATTACTAGAGACCGGATTATATACAAAGTGCATATATTTTATTTTTTGCATATCTTTAATTATAGTCTATATGTAGACGTATTACGTCAATTGAAGTTAATTAGCGCTAATTAGAGATTGGATTTATTGCATATTTAGGCATTTCTATGCATAGTTTTACAAAAGTTGCATATATTGCATATTTAGGCTTTTTCTCATACTTTCTATTAGTAAAAAATCCTAGTAATTCCTAATGTAGGTCGACAACGGACAATTCTCAGAACCATAAATCTTTTACATTGGTTTCTCTTATACTTTTCCCAAGAATTGCACGTGTTTAATTTCGCCTGACAGAAGGGATGTGGTAAATACGTTTTATTATTATTAATTCCCAAACAAACTATTCATTCATTGAATATCTTTGAGCGAAACAGCATGTAATTGTGTTACGTTTTTAAATACTGTGCGTACATACAATGAGTATAGCGAACAAATTTTTTTTATGGATTAAGCTGTGTCCTGAACTGGTAAAGGATGGCGACAAAATATTTTGTTGAGTCTGCAGTAAACTGGTAAGTTTAATTTTACTAAAAAAATTACAATTGTTTTTAAATTCTTGTAAGTGTCTTGTGAAAGAAAATACCTGATTGATCAACACGCTTAAACTCCATCACATATTGCAAAATGTGAAAAACTAAAGCGATCCGCATGTGTGCACCAATCAATGTGCAGCATCCACTTCACGAAACTCAGAACAAGAAGAATATAATACGGATCTAACGCATTAATTTCGTGTAACATACCATTAGCAAGATTAAACAATGTTAATTTGAAATCATTTCTGCAAAAATATTGCAAACAATATATCTGACGAAAGTACCTTACGAAAAAATTATGTCACATCTTGTTACCAGCAAACAATGGCAGAACTTCAACAATTGGGAGGGAATAATTTTATTCATATCATGGTAGATGAAAGTACGGATAAGTGTGGCCGTTCTATTATCCATTTGTTAATAGGAGTTCTTCATGAAGGTATTGTAAGTAAATCATATTTAATTTATTGTAAAGAACTTCATAAAACAAATAATGTGACAATTGCCCAATTCGTTCAAGAAGGTTTATCAAATATCTTTTTACCTGGAAGTATACCTTGTGAAGAAATTTTACTAAAGTTGCGCAAAATTTAAAAATTTTTTTATAGTAACATTATTCATACCACCTGTTTAGCTCATGGGTTCAATCGTGTAGCCAAAGACATTAGGAATCAATTTTCCTTGATTAATGATTCAATTAGCAATGTCAAAAAAGTATTTTTAAAAGCACCTTTACGAATCCAATTTTATAAGGAGCGATTTCCCGGTGTTAAGTTGCCTTCTGTACCGATTATTACGAGATGGGCTACATCACGCTGCAATCTTTATGCCGACAATTTTGAAGGAATAAAAATGTATCCTTGAAAGCACTGCTGACTGCATTGCTCTAGAAAACTGTGAAAAGGTAGTAACATCAACAGAACTGCTACAAAACCTTGTGTATATTAAGTCAAATTATAGCTTCGTTTCAAGTTCCATTTGTAAACTAGAAACGCAAGGGATGTCGCTATCGGAATCAGTCGAAATAGTAGACGAATTTGATATGCTATGTAAGAAGGTTATGGGTACAATAGGTAATTCTATATACGATAAATTTAAAAAAGTGATAAATAAAAATGCGGGGATTTGAAATTGAAGAAAATTTATGAAAAATTATGAAACAGTAAACGATTTCGACTTTAATTTTAGTTTAGAATGTATTGCAAAATTAAAAAATGCACCAATTACATTTGTGGATGTTGAAAGAGGCTTTTCTATTTCGAAACATATGTATTCTGAAAGGAGACAAAGCTTTCTTTTACACAATTTTGAAAAATATTTAATAATAAATTGGTTTAGAAATATGTTGTAAAGGAATTTTGTGTAATAAAGCTGATGTTTAAATTTCTGCTCTTATTTATTTTATGAAAAAATTTTGCATATTGTCGCAATTTTTTGCATATATGAATGCCCCAGGTTTATACATATTTTCTCAAAAATCGATGCATATATATGCGCATATATTCCAGTTTTTCTTTGCATATAATTCGGTATCTAGTTATTACTGTTGTGTTCGTTATTTCATTATGAGACATCTAACTTACACAGATGTAGAATAAATCGTAACCCGTGAACTCACCCTAGCAAAGGCCTTTGATCAGATCGATCACATCCTGCTTATTAATAAATCGGATAGTCTTTGGTTTTTTTTTTTCGTTTCTAGGTTTATTACAATCGTATCGTTTTGATAGAGAACAGTTTGTGGTATGTATGAACTTTGAATCTGATTACTTCACGTCTACCTCTGGTGTTCCTCAGTGGAGTAACTTGAGTCCACTTTTGTTCCTGATATTTATCAATGATTGTTATCAACTGAGCTGCCCAAAGTTATTATACGCAAATGACTTAAAATTATATATCACAAGCAATAATTCTCAGGATTGCGAACCTAAACTCACATTTATCAGTATATATCTAGTATTTGTGCATCGGCGCTGAGTGTGTTGGGTTTCAACATACGTGTTACATGACCTTTTTCTTCTATAACAGCAATTCTTCATCTTTATTTTGCTTTTGCTCGGTATAAACTGGAGTATGTCCATCCTTAGTTTGGTCACCTATATACTATGAAATTAATGTTATGGTTCCGTCTGGGATTCAAGTAAACACATGTATTTTATTGTCAGGCTTGTAGAACTATCATTGCCATCAGGTCCCCGTTATATAGAATGTGTAACGGCTTCAACTCTATGGATACCGGTGAGTTGGATAATCATACCTGCCTCTTGCCACCTCTTTTGGCATTATGTAAACCGGATATACATTATACTTAGCAGAAATTCTTTTTTCATTGTCCTTACTTGATTTCTTTTTTAACAACTAGTGATTCTTCTTTTATTTACAGTAAACCAGTTTGGGTGTGGATGTCGATAGTTGCAGTATGTTGTAATTCACTTATAAGTACATTGTGATTTTATCAGCCTTTTTATTGTCTTCCATTGGTTACCTTTTTATTTACTCCTGGGTAACTAGTTACACCTACACATTTATTTTTTATTATATTTATCTTGTAATTGGATAATTATTTTATTTGTTGGGGAATAAAGTATTGTTGTTATTATTATATACTCAAAAAATATTCATTATTATTGCTTACAGTTTTGAATTTATTATTTTTTAATTAGAGTAGCGATTTTCTCTGGAGTCGTTCTTATGTGGGTGGTTTCCAACAAAGTAAACTAACGGATTCTGCCTTAACTCCATATCTTTCAGAATATATTATTAACTTAGTAATAATTTTTACATATTCCAGATTTGAATATTATACATTTTGAATGCTAAATACTTAACTAATTATAGATACATCTAAAATACCTTTCAAGAGAGATACCTTTTCGTATTTCCGTTAAATACAGGTTCTTGGCTGTAAATTAATCTGGAAAGATACGTTTAATGCTTAATATGTCATTTCTGACATTAATTAACGAACACATTAGCTTAGAAAATAACGACGCAGAACTAATTTCAACACAATGTACACATTTCGCATTATTTCCCCCAAAATACTAATTTTCACGCCGCAAGAATATTAACCGGATACATTCCGACAATGGATCGCTTACGCCGAATATAATGTGTTGTTCGCTCGCCTCGACAACGTCTGACCTCCGCAAATCTCGAGGAGTTAGAGCAGCCGCCTTTCTATGAAGCAGAAGCGACTGTAATAATGGTAAAACTTATGGATAAGAAATGAGAGAAATATAGCTTCTGTAGATCTATCAGTATATAAAGTTTCCCAGCAGGATTTACTGATTTAGGAAATGACAAACTTTATTACGGTATCTTAAAGCTAGAGATTACACCTGCTTTCCCATGACACCCTTTATCGGGGTTAGCAGTTTAAAGCGTTTTATTACTAAGGATATTTTCCATTGGAATTTATGAAGTGCGACGGAGAAGAATCGTTGTGTGAAGCGTATATTTTTGTTAAAGAATGAAAGAGAATCAGATTTAGTATTAGTACTTATCAATTTACGTAAAAATGTAGATTGAAGCGGTTATTCGAAAACGTCTTAGATAAAACAGAGTTAGAATAAAATAAAACATTGCATATTCGAAATAAAAGAGAAAGAAGAGTGAAATGGTTTGCTAACCTTAGAAAACGGTAAAGGTTGTAACAAAGTGTTTTAAAAGATACTAATAAACGCATGAAGCAAACGGGGAGAAGTACAGAAACAAATTTACTTCGGTTAAGGAACATAACTTCTTGTATATTTAATAAAACACTGTTTCAAAAATAATTACTTGCTCTAATATTCCATTTATTATTAAAATAATAATTATAATAACATAAAAAAAATTATTTATCGTAAAGCAATTCATTATGTACACACAGAATAAGGTTATGATGACATTTGTATTTTAGTAGTTAAGTCGTTTAAATAAAGAAAAATTTAAAGTAATTGTAGATTGACTCTATTGGTAAGAGTTGCGAATGCCCGGCAGTGAATTAATAGTTGACAATTTTAACGGAAAGCTTAGACTAAAAATTACATGGAGTCCTAATAACGAAAGAAACTATGGGTGATTACGGAATAATGTAATCCATATTATTGCATTTTTTTACAGTTTCAGTTAACCTGGGAATTTCCATTGTTTACTTTTAGAAAGATTTGGCCATTTAGACAACATCTAGTAGGCTGAAAAAAATACAAACAATATTTTTCACAATCGAAATTCAATCAAGGCAAAGTGGCCATACTTTAATCATGACTAAATAATATGCCATAACACAATTGAAATACTATTTTGAAATGGGAAGGTATGGATGATATTAAAGGTATGGAGAAAGTGGGTATGAAATCAAATCATACTTTACTATACCATTTCTATAAACAAAAAATTATACAACGGGTTTCTAATCAGGACTTGAAAAGTTGTCGAAAGACAATATGATGTTGTGGAAGAGTTTTTCCATAGTGAGGTTGGGGATGAGAGTCCAATTGCTAACTGTTATTAGTAATTAGTATTGCAATAGTTTTACTTAGTAATATTGCAGTGAATATGAATGAGAATGTGTTCAACAACTGGTCAGAAAATGTACCTAAGCATTTTCTCAGCAACTTACCAAACCGGGGCCGAACTGCAAGGGGGTTGCTTAACTGTAATACTGGATATGCCCTTGCAGTTTGAATAAACTTATCTTTCAATATTTGTATTATGCGTATGCAGCGATCAGGACAATTTAATATGCTTTTTTGTTCATAAATATGAAAATATAAGATGTAGTTGTGCATTACCATAAATCATTAAATCACTTTTATGTGTAGAAGCAGATAAGTAAGTAAGATCATAGTAAAATGGTTGTATAGTAAATAAAATAGCCGAGGCCCGATCTAGCTACTTAACAGTCGCGGGTAAAAATAATATTTGCCGCTCTTTAGAATTATATAATCTGATACTCTACTAGCTACCAGCCGCCCTCAATTTTGCCACCCCTCATTTTTGCCCATCTGGACGTTTGCTCCCTCTCAGATCGGTCTCTGAAAAAAGCTGTTTGTGTTCTTGTTGAAATTTATAGGAGCAAAACATAGCAAGAATATAAAGCGCGCTGGCATAAAGTATAACGAACGAACTAAACTCACTAGTTCACTATAAAACCATGGCTCGTAATCTAATAGTCGCACTTGCTTTTAGGTTAGATTTCAATGTAGCTGTATAGTGCATATATGGATATGTCCAGCTTACTCCGGAAGTACATAACCTCAATACATAGCGAGTATTACCAACATGCATATAAATTATGCGAACTAGGTTATTAAGTATAACGTTACCTGTAGATTATTTACAACGACGCGGACGGTTATGGCGCTCCGACTGAATTGGCAGCTGTGGTAATAAAACTTAATTCTTTAGAGTTCACTGCGTATGTGTAGAGCATGAGATTTTGTTGGCGAACATTGTTATTACGTCGTAAAACCTAGTACGGAGGTAATAATATTTCACATGCTGCTAAAATGTTAGGGAACGCTATTAGCAAACACTCATTGTGGATTTGTCTCTATGTAGATGTTAACATTTCCACGAACGATTGTTCATCAACTAAGTACATAACATTTACTCCCCAACAATAACTATTACTTAACAACGTTCGCTTCAATGTGGACTTGCCTAAATACGTTACCCAGTTACATAAACTTGTTTGCGTTGCGCAATAGTGATACCTACATCGTAGTAGTATTTAATAAAATGTAAATGCTCTTAGCTCTATATTTAATAGGAAAGAGAGCTTCCAGGAGATTTTGCAAGTTATTGTTCCCAGATATTCATTTATTCTGAAAAAATAAAACCTTAATAGTAGAAAAAATTTATCGAGTTTTTGCTACTTTAACTTTACAAACTAATTTAACATGTCATTCTCACATCTATTTATATGATTAAACCTTTTTGTTGTAACATTTGATTCCTGCGCCCATGAAAACTTAGGAGCACCATGAAACATTTGTAATTTTTCAGAACTAAATGTGTCTGTGGCAACAAGCTCTTGTTCTGGACCCTATAGTTTTAAATCACATTAAGGTAAATTATTGAAGGATATTACATACCATTTGAGTTTGTTTTATTATTTCTTTGCACATACACTACTGCCACAAAATGAGAAAGCGAGTGCGGATTTCTTCAAAACATAAATGTTAATAAGGTAAAACAGCAAAGCTCTCTATCAGTATTCGTTTAAAATGTGAAATATTAATATATAAAATAATGGAAGTTTTCGAATAAAAAAGAAACAGTTAATTATTTCGACAAAATTATTGATTTTTATTCAAAATACATCCCTTCTGCTTCAATACATCTCTGAGCACGTCCAACCAATGATAGCATTTGTACATTTTTTAAGTCACTTCTCGGAATCGCCTTACAGATCCTCACCACCTATTTTTGAACTTGGCGAAAACATTTCTTTCATAGCCAGTTTCAGTTTCGAAAAGAGGAAATTGTAACATGATGATAAATCTGGGCGAATATGGCGGGGTCTTGTAATACACAGACTTATTTTCGCCAAGAAATCGTTGTAGCTGATACCTGAAGTGATGTAGACTCTCTCCAGCATAGCAACTGGTATGTTTAGCTATTCCATCACGTGTATTACTTTTTTTAATGCTTCCAGTGTCACAGGACGGTTGTTGCAGACTTTCTGTTTGAGGTAGCCCTATAAAAGAATCACATGGGGCTAAATTTGGCGAGCGAGCGGCCTACAAGGTGTCACCTCTGTTGGAGATAAGTCGCCCAGGAAAATTTTCTCTCAAAACACATAGAGACGGTTGAAAGAAATTGCCAATGATGGCTACATAACGCTCCGAATTTATTATTACCGTGCGATTGTCTTCCTCGAAAACATGTAGCCCAATGATCCCTACTCTTGATATTACATGAACTTCCCTGGGATTGATACCGGTCCAATAACGCATATTTGTACCGTAAACGAAACGTCCGCTACGACTGGCCTCGTTTCTACTGCAAACGCGCGTTGTTCTCTTACCCAAGGCATTTTGACGGCTGACGACGTTTGACAAACAAATTCCTCCACCAACGTTTTCGGCTAAAAACACTATCGCGCCGGAACTAGCTCCAGTCGTACCACCATCTCTTGAAAAAAGAAAGTTTTAATGCCGAACTCTGTACAAAACAATATATAGTAAGTTGAAGTCTTGAATTACAAGTGGCGGATTTGGAGAGTAGTTTATTTACATTAAAATAAATCTGCTACTAATTGGGTTTTGCCAGAAACTCATCGACTTATGTCTGTCTAATTATAAACGCTTAACTGGTTGCCTACTATGTCGTTAACATTTAACATTGCCATTGGCATTAACAATTTTCTTTTTAATATTATACACAGGAAAAATGTAGATGCAATTAAGGATACACGGTTTGTGTTTGTAAATAAAACTTGTATAAAAAAGCTTCTACATAAAATTTCCTCAAGCATTCAAACTTTGTGACAGCAATGTACATATAATCAAACATCATTTCTTTCAGTGGCAAATGCAAATCCTGCTCCATGTGGTGATACCAAAAGTACCAGAGTACAATGACAACATAAATTTGGTACCCATAAAAGGGCTATGGGAGGATTTTGGTCACTTCTTAGCGGAAAGGTTTATGAGAACGGTGGTTGGAAAGCGTAGACTGAACACCGCTAAGCGTGCGGGGATGCGCGTAAGAATTATGTTAACAAAATTAAGAAAGTTGGAGATAAATGCCATGTAAATTCGTCTTTGTGCTATCTTAGGATGCACGGTTAACTCGATATGTTCGTCTTACAATTCTTACCTTTTTATTCCGTAATTAAGGGTGCTAAAAAATTCCAAAAACTTTAGTTTCATACGCCACTCTTTGTTAATCAAATAAACGATGCGCGTTTTACTTAGATATGCTCGACAGCGCAATACCCTATTTTTAAGCGTTTGTGGTTTAATATTGATTATTGCAATTTTCTGATGTGCACAACCGAGACAACTTCAAAGTGAAATTCCAGCACTCGTATTACGAAACATTAATATGAGTGAAGGTACGAGTTTCGAGAGATGGCGCACCGGGTCGCTTGGAAGCACTGCCGAGAAACGAACTCTTCGTATTCCTGACGTCACAAGTTATTAATGATCCGCCTTTATCTCAGTCATTCTCCAAATTGAGATGTCGTCGTTTCTGTCATAGCCGAATTACAAAATGAAGCGACCATTTCCATCACCATTATACTTTGCAGTTCATTATTCGACTAGCATTAATCTTCATAATCCGTACCTTTAATAACAATTACGAGCGCAAAAATGCTTCTGGTGGTACTGGAAAGTATCAAACTCGTACTGATCTTGTTTGCGGGAATAGTACTAACAGCTTTCACAGACGGAAAGAAACCAGTGATGTGATAATGGTTCTCTAGTGCAACGTTGCTACAGTGCAATAAATTCTGTGCAGCAAAAATTATAACCAGCAGGATTATCGAGGACAAGCACTAAACGTTTTGTAGACGGAAAAGAGAACAGTCGTTTTAAATTATATTTGCTTCAATGTATTTGTTTTATACTACTACAATCATTCAAACCAGCATCTTTATTATACGGAGTTTGCCAAAGAGCAAAGTTTGAGTGAATATGTTGTCATAATCATTACATATGCCGTTCATCATTACGAGGATCGTATGATAAATGCCGTGTTGTGGAAAACAACGCAGTTATTACGCATTTAGTAAGTTTTTTTCTCAATATAATCTCTTTGTAGTTTTATACACTTAGTCGAGAGATGTTCCATTTTTGTATGCCGAAGAATTTGTCGAACACTGCAAAATGGCCTCTCCATATCACGTGAATCGCTCTTCGCCAAGCAATTTTATCAAGATTGGTAAAACAATGAGGACACTAACTCATACTGTAAATGGACTTGTTTTGTTGTCGCAATTACTGATGAATGTGCTAGAACATCATCATGGTGGAGAATTCTTCCCTTCGTTCGATAGGATTTCTTTCTCTTTAGTATTGTGTCGAATCGACACAATAGACTTATTGTAGAACAGCATAGTACTGCCAGCGTACAGCATAGTACTGTTAGCATACAGCATAGTACTGTCAGCATACAGCATAGCATCGTCATTAAGATCCGAATCGTTGGAATCCTTTAGCTGGATTTCATCAAATCCTTCTTCACTAGATGCATTAATTTTGAGCTTTTTGAACTTAGATTTTTCTTTTTGTAGTTAATTCGTTCTTCCTGAAGAGCTTCTTTCTTGCAGGAGCTTTTTCTTTTTTAGCTTTGTCCAAATTCCCCCACAGTTGGCGCTTTACCGGGTCGGTTTTTCTTTTCTCCTGGTTTCTCGCTAGGAGAGGGCTGTGGTTCTCAGCTATTTGAGGGTTAATTCTCTTATGTGTTTTGTAACGTAACCGATAATGAAGTATTAACAGGTCTGATGACATTCTCAGAAACAGGAAATATTTCGAAGCGAAGTCGAGTCAAAGAAAGTATTCCTAATACAGGGCGTGACGCCAGTTGTTCGATATGCAATTATGAAAATTTGGAGAGGACATAGAAAAGGCCCAAATAAGCTTAAAACTGGATAATGAATCCACATACGCCCTGCACTATTATGCAACAAATTCTAAATTTCCTGTACACAGTAGGTCCTCGTTGGCTTAATACACTTTCTATTTTACTTTCAACAATATGGGTCACTACCTCGATAAATCATCTTAGGAAAACAAAACGTAACTTTCAAATAACACACTTCAGTGTGGTTCAATAGTAACAGAGTTTGCTTTTAAGGATGTTCGGTGTTAGGGAATGATTAACAGTGATGAATCCTTTCCGGCGAGAAGGCCAAGAAATAAGGTTATAGCACACTTTACATACACCACTTACGTCTAAATATTCTACAGTTTTGACAAGCTCAAATGGCTTATGACCCTGTTGCACCGTTCAATAATAAATAACAAATTACAGAAACGATCTGCACACATATAACTGGCAAAGAGAAATAGCAGACATACAAGGTTTTCATTTTCTGTGGGTGTTCTTTCAAGTACTAAATCACTTTTCCACATTGTGTATTGAATACCAATTTATACTGCTATACTATGGATAAAGCACTTTTCAGATAACTTTACTAATATTTTTAATTCGTCCCATTCCGTATCCTACTTATTGAGTTAATGTGTCACAAAAATTAATTTATCAACCACACTACAAATTTCTAGGCATAGCAGTGCAATTTATTATAGAAAGAAGTTCTACTGTATACACAATTCAAAGTCATGGTTCGCTGGAAATCTTAAGATGACCCTCAGTTAAAGTAAAAATTATGCTCATGAATGTATTATATTTACATTAAATATATAAAAAGACTTTCAAAGGGTTAATAGAGTATATCATTATGCAATATGTATATGTACACCTCACAGTTCTCTGAAATATAAATTTTACTTCCAGACTATCGTTCGGTCACGAAGCTACATACACAATTAACAACGATATTCTTTGTAAGTACGAACATTTAAATTTTACGCCTAAAATACGGGAAGAATTAACTTTCTTGAGAAATATGTTTTACGCGCAAAAATGCTCGGCGAAACTTGTCCCCGGTAGATATATATAATTTTATTGCTTTACTGCTAAGATTAATTTTATGCTTATGCTTTATTACTTAATTCTTCTAATTATCAAGGGAGAATATAGAAATTAGAATCACTTATTCACCAAGACCAAAATAGGAGCCCATGTGCTCTTGAAAAGCTGCATTCAGAATAAATTTTGAATTTGTATGGTGTGGAGTTTATTGCGATACCAGTGAATCATTTATTGTAAAATTATCGTGCAGCGTCAATAATAGGCAGCTGCTCATTTATAGAACTATTGTAATGTGTGATCATGAGAAGAGGTATGTATCTATATATACATATGTATGTATGTATGCATGAAACATATATACAACGCCGTTGCGCTAGTAGAATTTTCAGTTCTCTGAGGAATCGTACATGCCAGCGTTTTCCCGATTATCTGACACCTAACCTTTACGAAGATATTTACTACGAATGTGCGAATTCCCGTGAGAGTTTCGTCTCGTTACCTGCACACATACGTACTGGCAAGAAGGGCATTGCTACGGTCAAGGCAACGACTGACGTCCAGATATTTCTCAATTACCTTTGAGGTTTTAAATTATTAGTTCTGTCCAGTGCGTCGGTTGATTAGACGTTTTGCTGGATCCAATTTACTGAAAAGCTAGAATTTACTATCGTTTAACCTTGCGAACGCGTAGCTAAGTTAACCTGTTAAAATATAAAAATCGAATCAAATTGTAGACTTAAATATTATTTATTTAAGTCATTGAGGAAAGCTACGCTAAAGTTTAAATGAGCAATTGCATAGTTTCCATTACTGGTTTAGAAATACAACAAAGTGATTTAATAGTAAACGTTGTAATGTGCAGTTCATACGTATTTTAATTTTCCAAATAAGCCGTTTATTTTACTATTTCCATGAAATAAATTTACTGTTTTTTTTAATGTTTGCAAGTACACCATGCCGATGGTATTAGGAATATTCAAGTTTAGATTTGACAATTATTATTAAACTTGATAGATTTGAGATATTCTTGTTTCTTGAATCACTACATAATTCCTGTTTGGTTTACCTAAAAAGAAGTTCGAAAGCACAAAGAATTGTATGTTCAGAGTTAAAATGAATGAATAATGAGGAAGTTTCAAATAAATTGAACAAAGTTGAAATATTCAGGTACGCTGGGAGATGGCCAGGCATAAAAACCGTAATTACATTGTTCAGATTAATCATCACGCACTGTTATTGTACATTTACCAACAAATTCTATTTTTTAATCAATGCCTTCTAATGCTAATATATTCCTAGATGATGTAGAATAAAGAATATTCAACAAGAACTCAACCCCAACACAACGCCCTAAATTGGGGGAAAGGACAACCACTCATACATTTCCATAACTACATCAATATATTTCAGTTCAACATTAAATAAACAGTAAATATTAAATTTCGTTGATTTATATTTAACCAAAAAATAAACAACATAGAACTTAATATCTAGTAGAAATTAGCTCATACCATTATCAATCCATCATAATTCCACCATCCACATAATCTAACTTTCTAATATGGCCAACGGAACTATAAATTTACTTAACTTACACAACGATAGAAAAAGATAATTAAACAAATAGTAGTAAATAATAACTATAGAGCAAATTTCGTCAACAAAATTTGGTAAATTTACATACCAAGCTGAATTACCGTTTATTGGATCCGTGTCTTACCAGTACTTACATTGTAATAAAGTCCGGAATGTGGCTAGAATAGTTCGAAGGTTATAATAAACTTATACTATATTACTATCTAGGATACGGCAAGTGGTAGATATTGTAGTGGGGGAGATGCTCAGTCACCTTCTCTGTCACTCTGTCTCACACCGCTTGCGTGATTGTTTACAGGCACAAACGGTGGTTGAAGAAAAAAACATCCTTGGTACATGTGTGTACACTTACACTTGACGTTACACTAAAATAGGATTCATTTTTTAATACTACTACTGTTGTTTCGCCGCCCATGAACCTTAGTTTTATTTTCGTCCGTATTGAATAGCGTAGGATCTCATTTCCTTTAATAAAGTAAAACATTAGTTTTTTTAAGTATAAAATTTATATGGTTTTGGCAATAAACTTCTAGATATGCCATTAATAGTCACTACCTACATTCTTTCAAAAGATTTTGCTGAAGTAAAGTTAATTCACGTAGATATTATGAATTTCTTCTGAAGCTTCGCTTTACTTTATTCCCTTTTTCATTTAGTTGAAAATGCTCTTTAATAGGGCTGGGAAATTTGATATTTCTAGAAGTTATTTTCCCTCCGTAATTGTTGAAAGTATGCAAAGTTAGTTTAAAAATTGCTAAGAGGATTTGTAGAAACTCACTTTGTTTTCTTTAGGAAGTTTTGTCTTTTCTTCAGTTTTTCAGTTTCTTTGGCCAAAAATATTACTAAAAAACATGATTTACTTTTCTTTGTCATTAAATTTCGATATATATAAATTAAACAGTTTAGCAATACAACGCTAAGCTGAAAATAATTTTGTTAAGCCGGTCAGTTTTAGAAATTTAATTATCAACTTTTATTTGAGTTAGTTTTCCAAACATTTTTAATACGAGTTCGATGCATTGAATCGTTGAGATATCCATACATATTTAGAGCGTAAATATCCGCAAGAGTTCCAATATGTAGGTAGTCAGTGTGGTTCCATATATTGGCAAAAGGGAAATGAAACTAGTTTCAATAAATCATCTAGAATTCATTAGAACGACTAGCGCTTGCTGTTACGGCTACGTAGGTCTTTGAACAATAGTCGTATAACCCAATATGACAAACGTGGATGTGCAGTTTAACTAATGCCAAGTTGCCGCATTGGTACACTCACTATTTGCACTGGCTCCTTTACTTCGTTGTTTGAGTTAAAGCGGTCAAATTTACAATTGAAATTGAAGGATCAAAAGGATCGTGTATTTTCCCGTTTCGTTTTTCCAGTTCCGTGTGCGTTTGCTAACTTTGCGCTGGCTGCTTCTTTTGTTTTTTTTTGCAAATGCATGCGAACGAACAATAAATTTGCTCACACTACAAAGTAATTAGAAAGTACAAAACAAATCGTATAGATAAAAGCTAACCTTCATGTATACAGGCTGTCCTAGATAGTGTGTTCACTATTGGGATTTCGTAAATGCGTAAATGGTAAGAAAGAAAAAGCAATGTGACAAAATGTGCGTTATATCAAGGTGTACCCTTAAATATAAATTTTGGAAAACAATTGGGACGTTCTTTTTTTTTGTACAGAGTTACTAATTTTAAGTGCAAATCGTACTTCAATAAAGTATAATCAGTGCCATCACCAGTGCATGGAGCGTTAGCGGTGTGGGTTTACCTTGTGGCTGCTACATCCGAAAATGATTAGCTACACCTTTGAAATATGTAAATGTTAAGGCTAAGCTACATCAAAATAGGCAACCTATAAATTAATTATTATTTGTCAGTCCTTCTTTATACAAATACGTAATCTATTAAATAGGAAGCAAAGAAGTACATGAGGCAAGGTTAACATATAAATACTAACGTTTCATGCTTTTTAGAGCTCTTTGTAATTTAATATTTTCCCAATATCATTCATACCTCATGTTATAGACTTGTTTGTCAATGAATATACGATATTACAATTTTTGAATGTGCTAAACAAACGTATGCAAAAAGCTCTTGTTGTAAACGTTGATTCGAAGGTCGTTAATGCTATGATTAAGTTTAGATACGCACTTTGTAATAAGAATTCGTATTTTTTTGTAGGATTTAAAAAGCATTTATAACGCGAAAATTTAGGAATTCAAAATCGACATGTCTTAATACTGTACATATGTGGAACTGTGCGTTAATGTCGTTATTTTGTTTAAAACCCGTTTTGTTGCGTATTTAATACCAATTTGCAGTTTAAGTATTAGTCGTCGCTAATATTTCTTCAATTTGTCATCATATGGTAATTTGTTTCTTTTTTGGTACTAAGTTTAGTACTAAACATCACACGAAAACTATGCTTAATGGACTGGCTTCTAGTTTGTACTACACTCCATTCACGTTAAGAATGCAGACTTGGAATAGATAGACCTTAAAATACGGGCTTGTCATTGGCTAATTGGCGAGGCATATTCACACAGGGGAAATTGATGTAATTTCTTCATATGAAATTTTATCAGTTGTTAAATTTACTTACGATTTTCGTATCGTTGTTTCCTGGAGATGTTCATTGTATTTTTATCTATAAACAAGTTGTGGCAAAAATCCAGAGCTCTTCCATCTATATCATTTAATAATTCAAGGTATTACACAATCAATTATATAAACAAAATAATTTTTTCTCTACTATTACAGCTTTGGTTCGGTATGGCTGAGGAAGCAGTAGTACATGCAGTTGCAAGATTATCGAAAATGCCTCAAGGAAAGCATATTGGCAGTAGGCAGAGGCTAAGTTGAAGAATTTATTATAACTACAGATGTAGATTCATCTACAGATACATCAGATTTTGATTTTGCCTAATAAATTAATGAAATGTGTATAACACTTAGAACAGTCTGATTGCCCATTTAAATCTACATGCATTCTACACATTTAGTTAAGGTATTTTGAATAGTGTGTACACAAATTAATTGTATCAAACATGTTATAGAAGAAGAGAATATGATGTAGTAACTGGATGATATTGTTGAAAATACACTTGAAGAATTTATCATAACGGCAAATACATAATCTTCATCAGATTCAAATATCCGTTAATATCATTTGCATAATAAATTGAAATTATTTGTTCACCTTTTTCACAAATTCTATGCAATATTTAAGGATATTGTGTGTTGCCATGTACTCTGAAGCCATTCGATGGCTTTGGATACAGTCCTGTTGAGGTCATTATGTATTGTTTATAATCAGCGACATTGTTCCTTATTTGGCTTTCTCTTGTATATGGAGATTACCAATGGTGAGATTTACTTCATGACAAATGACTTGGTACAACACAATGTATATAACCATTCATGTCGAAGTTATATTTTCAATTCAAGTTGGCAATATTGTTGTTTTAAAGCTTGTGTTTGTGGCTTCGATTAACCCCAAAAGCAATCTCATTTACTTTCCAACATAATTAAACATGCTCCGACTATTTCGGTAAACGAAACAATGAAAGGATACATTTATATTGCAATTGATGTTACTTTTACATTATTATTGCGGTATTATTTTACTAGGTCATATAACCATAATGTATTGCACATAAAATATGATAAACTTGGCTATTTATTATAGAAGATTTTAATAACCAAACGTTGATGTTTACGATGTTGTCATTTGACGATTTCATCGGTTAAATTTCATCAATGTAATACAGCCGCCGATCGTAGCACTACCTACTGCATTCTTAACGTGTATGAAGTATAAGTTTAGTATTAATCATCTGTTATAGTTATTTTTGGATTGGTATGTTTAAATACAAAATTGAATGTTTGGGTTGCTGTTGGTACTACTATCTGAGTCAACGAAAATCTAACATTGTAAATTTTCGAATATTTTACCACGGTGGGAAGATAGTGATTCTCATTGGATTTCATGTTTACAGCAGCTTATCACCGAGATTTAAAGATTTGATATAAAATATCAAAAATGAAGTTTTAAAGTTTCGCCAAATTTAATCGCGCCTGTGACGGGCACCAATTTCGCTGCACAATAATTCGCACATTCTTTGATTTATATCTATATTTCTGGAAACAGAATAGAAAAACGTGACAAAAAGTAGCCAAAACGCTAGTTGTTCATAAAAAAAATATGATAAAAGCATGATATGCTCCAATGATTGGCCTAGAAAAAATTATTTGCATTTGCATAGATTGCCAGTAATCATACAAAGTTTTGATTCAAAAACAATGGTACCTCTATTATATAAAATTAGAAAAACAATGATTTCAGTAATTTAATTGTAAATCAAATACGTGGGTATCCAAAGATTTCCAAAACAGGAACAGAATACAACACCGGAATCCCAAAAGCGAATCAGATATTAATAGAACTCTTTTATCATTCTTATAAAGTCTATATCAGCTAAACACTTCAACCAAGAGGTTTTGCAAGTCTGCATTTGTCATGGGCAAAATTCATGGGTTAGAATGTGACTTATTGCTTTATGCAACTTATTTCCGAGATTTGACTTCCAGTGATTATCACCTATTTCCAAAGTTGAAAAAATGGTTTGGTAAAAGAAAATTTTCGTTTACTTTCGAATTAATAGCTATTTTGAGGATGTTGAGTGTCACGGGAATAAGTGTATTGTGTGAGTAAGGAGACTTTGGTGAAATGAAATGTCTTGTCCAAAGATCTTGTGTTTTTTTTGTAGGAGCAGGTAGTTATTGACTGATCCCCTAATGTCTAAATTACCTAAGTAATAAATTTGGCAATAGGTGGCTTTGTAGTTGAGGTCGCATTTTTGACTTTTGGTGAGTTTTTCAGCAGTTAATGTGATTTACCGGAGCTATATATATATAGATTGTACTGGTCTTCGGCTTCCAAAATATGTGTCCGGGACTTCCAGATTTTATTTGTAGTATCAGCCGATTATTATGAATGGATATAATCGAAGAACTTTGTAAATTAAAGAGTTATATGAGAAAATAACTAATTATTCTCAGGAGAGACGATGACAACATGTGTGACTTTGACACAATGTTTTCCTGTATCCATAGCAGCACATCTGTTAGCCTATATGGTAGGCCACACAGTAGACGCATACATGATATAAGTGAAATTATATAGGTAAATCCTGCCACTCGTGCCATCCTTCCGTCGCACGAGAAATTTTGAAGATTATAAGTATAATTTTGTAATAATACATATTTATACAATGTGATTGAAATGTGTGAGTACAGTATATTAAACGTCTTTTAAGAATGAAATTTTGAAATATTTATTTATATAAAAAATATTTTTACGAAAAGCGATATACATATATAATAAAGAGTGCAAGTGTTGTTGAAGGGACTAGATATCTGTAAAACTTTAGAAAGTAACATGTACAGATTGAATATCTGTCCTTAAAATTCATAAATAGGGAGTACTAACGGTACTTTGCCTCCAACTTATATCAACCATAATAAAAAATAACGGCGTGCACCAAACAGTGACTATCATTACAATATAGTTATATATGTCTATATACAGATGTCTCCATATATATATATATATATATATATATATATATATATATATATATATATGTAGTGTGTGCTAGTCATGTTTCTAATCTTCCATATTAATGCCCTTGTCTGGAAAAACATAACATTTACTGAAGAAGGTCGCAAGCTGCGTGGTGTATTCTAATACCTGGTTCAATTATACCCGGATAGATTTTGGTGTTGAATAAACAGGCATAGCGGGGTAAGGGACAAAAGTAATAGATGGGCCATGTTCGCAACAAAGAACCAACACAACGATTTGACAGTCAATTTGAGCACAGAAAGGCAAACGGGATGTTTGGATTACATTATCTGAATTCACAACTTCGATATTAACAGCTATCGCAGATGCTATATATTCCGTTGAAATTTATGTGCGTAATACATTCTGCATACTAACTAGTTATTCTCCCTTTTACTAGAATGAAATTATGAGAGAAATGCAAGCTGGTTATTTATTACCTCCTTATTATTAGAGTGTTAAAGTATACATACATCTATCTCAATTTCAGAAATCATAATTAGTAGAATTGAATCCTTATCTATATTATTATTTCGAATATCATAATTTATTTACTATCTGCATTAAGTGTAACATATCGTTTTATAAGAATGTTCAGCAATAAGAATAATATTTATTACATAACCAATAGTCCAAGTAATAAGTTTATCCATTCATCAGAGATGAGGCAAATTAATAACATGTGGCCAGGGTGTTTAAAAATTATTTATAAATTGGTTAAAGTGTGTATGTTAGTATCTCCTTCAAAAAGCAATTAATTTAAACCATTGTTTCTGATGAGGAAATTTTGCTTTAATTAAGGGTAATTAAAACAGGTTTTACATAGAATAGATTGTTAATAAAGAAAATCAAATTTCAAGCCTGGAGGAAGAACACATTCAAATATTTTACTGCAGCGCGATGTAGGCCTGGAGATGGTTAACTGTTCTGTTAATATCTACTTCTTGCTTTTACCACCAGTGCCGGTTATCATAAATTGGTAATAAATTGCCACATTTTGATTGGTTGAAGAATTAGTACGACTGAGCTGTTGCATATATATATATATATACAGATTATGTTTTTATCTACTGCGATATTTTTAAGGTAACCATTAGGTTAGGGTTATGTTAGTATCCGATTAGCCTTGGTTGCTGTCAGTTAGCATTACTAATGTATTTCTGCTGTTGAGTATCGATCTTGGCTGCGTCTTCGTCCATAATCTATCTCATCCAGGCATATTATTTGCTCAGAGCTATGTGTTGTTATTAAGTTTTGTTCGTTTTCTAGTAATAACTTCACATCACGACTGGGCTTTATTTAAGCAGCACCAGTATGAAGTATGGGTTTCATCATATGCCACTAGCGATATTTCAAAAGATAGAACTCAAGGAAAAGTTTTGCCAAAGAAAAACTCATTGTCAGGTACTTTTATAAGGGTTAATTTCATGCGATTCATGTTTAATATCTATCAATGCTATTTTAGAACAACCATCACCTTCTTAATTACCAAAGAAGAGAATGTTCTTAGAAAGCGAAGCAGTCTTTACCAGAGCATTTCCACTTCTCAAATTAAATGCAGTTAGATATATTAACAACTGGGTAACTAAAGATATTATGCGTACCATTAAAAATTGTGAAATCTTTAAACAGTATATTTTTATTAATATAGATTGAACTCAAGACTACAATTGCATAGATATGTTTGAATAATTGTAACGTTGATTTTATGTCTAGTCTTACTTATATATATAATACACGCATGTTCCTTCTTTCACTGGTATAACACAAAAAAGGATTTACTGAGAAAATGAAAACTTACGTTCTTATAAATGTGCTACTCTTTTTCAATAATTATAGTCATACAATCGAATTACAAAATCTAATTGTGGATAGCTTTGTTAAATTAATATTACCGGTATATATAAGGTAAATAAATAATCTAATATTGATACGAAAACGCATCTCCCACAGATAGAACGCTAGAAGCAGCTGTAAAATACAGAAAAAGAAATTGAGAACATGATTATTTTGTTGTGCATACTATATTACATGATATACTATAAATAAATCACTTGTTTGCTATTCCTTTAGTTTTATTCATAAGTGTCTTTGTAGATATTTTTTTATAATGACATTTCTTTCAGTTGTAATCACAAACTATGAATAAAATTCAATGAAAACGTTTAACCACATCTTCAATTGGATTTTATTGAAGTTTGCGATTACAACTAGAAGAAAATGGATCACTAATTACCAAGTACAAAATATAAAACCATTTAAGTTTCGCGACTGAACTGTTAACGATGTTCTGTCGCTAGATGGGCCTGAAACTTATCCTACAAAATATGCATTAACATGCGCACTCCTGCTTACCACCTCTTCTCGTTTTTCATGTTTGTTGACGATACTTGATACCAAAACAACTAGCGCAGTAGGAAATGTTTAAGCATAGTCCCATTGCACACTGGATATTTTAGACCATTAATAATGATCGAATGTTAGACGTATTTCTTTTTTCATAGGGGTTGACACGAATTAGTGTATCTTGAAAATTGCTACTTATTAGGAAAAATATATACAAGAAGAAAAATGCTATGAGGTCTTTAAAATTAATTACATTTTGGAGTTACTTTTCAACGAAACTTACAATATTGCCATATATGTACATATATCTTTAGTATTCATTGCAAGTAAAAAGGTCATTTGTAGGGAAGGTAGACAATTCGGGCAATATAGTCAAAGTTTCTGTAAAGCTTGTGATGGGGACATATAAATAACATTTTTTTGGTGGTAAACGGCCTGAGGATATGAGCTATTTAGATTGTCATAACTCGTCTCGGCAAAGAGGGGCAAGTTTCAGTGCCGTAGCTTCAGAAACACAATTGGGAAGTTAATATCTGGATATTATCGATAAATAAAACTACATATCCAATGTCCATGTTTTTCAGCAAAATCAACGCCCAATGATTACCAGATGCGCTAAGATATTTTTTCCATTCATTCTTTATTCCTGTCTAATTCTCTCCTTGTAACGCAGATTGATAGAGGAATACATTATTTTGTGGGATATAGTTCTGGGCAACGTCATTTCCATCAATACTATAATTAGCCTTAACTTAGATAATCGTTTTCTTTACACAATATGGAACGAATAATATCATTGACTATGTAATTGTTAGATTATTTATGCATAAGTTTACCGACGAAAAATTGGCTACAGTGCTGTTGTGTTGTCTAAATAGCAGGAACCTTTGCAGACGAATTTAACTTTCGCGAATGATGGACGAAATAAAGTAATATATTGTAAGTTAGCTGTATGTTCTGCGGGCTGTGGCTACTACATCAGGCGTTTCAATTTATCATGTTTAGCAAAGCCCGCGTGACTTCTTGCGAAACACTACTTTCCATCATAAATTACACCAGCGAATTTGATTTATAATACGAATTTGTCTAGTTCTTTTCTTGTGAATAAGAGCGAATTTGTTGTAAGGCATTACTAATTTTATTTACCTTTTGGGATGGAAATTTTGTTCGTCTATTTAATGCAAGTCGTACTAACACTAGTCGGTGATCATTTGTAGGAAATATTGCGGCGGGTATCGTAAATTATTATCCTATTTAACCTACAAGTTATGATATTTTCAACCATGGTATAAAAAACGTCAGTCGCAGAAAATTCTTGGTTACTATTGCTAGGTATCGTTAATATGGAATATTTCGGTAGAACCCCTTTCTTCTATCAGTTATAAAATATTGGAGAGCAGAATTCGCTTTTTATGGTGTATTATAATTATCTTTACTGAAAAATAATAATCCGAGATGCATGATGGAATAAACCCAGAATTCATTATAAATACTCTGTGAAGAATGCCTTGCTTATTGCCTTGAGTGACAAGGAAAACACTTTGTAAACGTGCTATGAAATTAGACTTCGGTTTTGTTATGTTGGTTTGCTTGTTTTAATTAATTGTTAGAATAGAATAATGTCTACTCAAAGCGGAAAGTCTGCATTTTCTTTATTCAAAATATAACTAAATTCTTCATGGCTGTTTTGCTAAGTGTTGCTAGTACAAGTGTTACTTGCGTACTAGTTTCTACTATATTTTCGTAATAAATTTTAGAAGTTATAAGTAGATTTCTTGAATTAAAAGTGAGATTTACAGATTAGTTATTTTATTTGCATTAAAATAGATCTATTACGAGCGCGATAGCTCTGGCAAAGGTGGGTTTTGGTGGAAACTCATGGCCTTGAAGACATTTAACTGGTTGCTTACTATGTCGCTAATGCATTGACAATCTTCTTTTTAAAGTTAGATATAAGAAAAATGTATGTGTAATAAAAATGTATATCTAGTAAGAAAAATTAATCTGGTGTATAAGCTGTTTCAACACATTCAGAAAACCGTAAATTTGTCGCCGTGCACTTGCGCAATATATTTTTTTGACTCTTAATCCTGTGCAGATACTTAGCATCGTATCTACGTTTTATATTATATCAATCAAATAAGTGTTTGTGAGCAGATGTTATAACGTCTTGATGAAGTTATTAGTACCCCAAGAGAGGTTTCTCCAGTTATATTGTTTAGATAGAACCGCACTATGAGAGAATGCTCAAGTACTTGAATGACTTGAATGAATCTAGAAACGCAACGTCAACCTGGGTGACTAAGTGCCTATAGGGGTCACTCGGTGTCATGCAATATCGTGGTAAATGTTATCCAGGTTTAAAATCGACTAACGTTGATGTCAGCATGGAAGCCAGTGTGTCCTGTATGAGAGAGAAAGGAACATTCTGGAAGTGGCCTGAGCCTCTGTATGTTCTTTGCTATAAAGAGCAGCAAATTAAAAAGAAAATTGTGCCGCTGATTGAAATCAGCAGCCATAAGTTTCAGGTAGACTACTAATCCTCCCATTTTCCATTTTTTTAATTCAATTTTTTTAAAAGTTCCTAAACTCTGTACAGTGAAGTTTAAGACAGTTGTGCATACGTAGTTTTTTAAAGTTAGTTTCCTCTTAACTTGAGTTTGGCTCAATGTTTAGGGCAGATTTTTTAAAGAAAAGGTGTTCACACCAACTTGCGATTTTGTTTGTTTCTTATTTTTTTGAGATTGTATTGGTAACCTTTTGCCGCTTTGTTATTAAAAATTTTAATTGTGTTGAACGTTTTACAAGTTTATATGGTTTTAAATATAAAACATATGTAGATTCCGCTTTTATCCTATTTTTTGTTTTTATCGTTTTTTTTAAATAGTTTCCAACATGATAAATCTAAATTTGAATTCTGTAGGGTGACTAGTAACCATAAAACGTATGTAATATCTTTTCAAAGAGAAACCAGGTGTGGCACCTAGTGGCTCCGACAAACGGGGTGAGTTGTTGCCACAGAAAATAATTCGTCACTCTCCTCTGTAGTAACTAAAATTTCTTTAAGATTTATAAATCGATAGCAAAGATATAAGTCGATATTCTTATAATAATAAATACGGTACAAAAACTTCAAAATATGGCACTTTGTCACCCCAGTTGACGGTACCTAATGACTAACTATTCAGATGTGAAAATCTTTCATTCTTTTAGAAGAAGGGTTTATTTCACGTAGATCTTATGTTTAGTTATGTTACTTGGAAAAGCTGAGTTACCTTAACAAATACATCGCATTCTTTCTCTTATTTTTCTATCCAAAAAGAAATATAAAATATTTAAAAGTCTACAAACTTCTGAAATGAAATTAAAATAGTAAGAAATTATTTAGATCAATAATTTTAATATACAGTTCATATATGTTTATCTCATGTGTTTCTGCTGTTTTGTTTTTAGTTATTCGAGACATTTGTAATCCAGCAGTTTACAGAAATGCTTGCATTTGAAATTTTATTGTGTTAGGCTTGTTATTGTGGTACTACTTTTATAAACAGATAATGATGAGTTTGTCTGCTACAAAATATACAGTGCCAGGAAAATGCGACAATTACAGTTTCTGGAATAAAATAAAACAATCTAAAATGCTACTGTAGTATAGAGAGGGGTAAGAAATTTAACTAGAAAAAAAGTGAATATATTTTTGAAAAGAACATAAAATCTAGTTTTTTTAATTCGTTTTAAAAAGTATATTAGGCAAACGGTGGCCGTCGTTGTCATTGCACTGCTTGACCATCACTTTCCTCAATTCCTCATGAGATGTAGGTTGACGTAGAAAAATATTTTCCTTTAGGTATCCCCAAAAAAAGAGTGACTTAAATCGTGTAATCGTGCAGGCTACTCCACGTCTTCTCTTAAATTGATCAAACGCCCAGGAAACATTTTTTTCACCACTCTGAGTGAACGTCGCGCTATGTGAGCTGCCACCCCGTCCTGTTGAAACCACACATTTTCTGTATCCACAACTTGATGCGCAGAAAGATCTGCAACATTTCAACGGACAGCAGTCACAGTTACCGTTGCATCACCTCAAGTTAAGGTGTTTCAAAATATGGGAGACCTTAATGCCCCTTAAAGAAAGAGGTTTTTCAACGTCGACCTTCATCTCTTCAGGAATTGAAGGAAAGCATCCGACAGGAACTCAACGCTATTCCGCCTCAACTAACGCGAAGAGTGATGGCAAACGACGGCGGCCATTTGCCATATATTATTTTTAAAACAACTAAAGAACACATCTAAACATATCTAAAGGAATGCCTAAAAAATAACACCAAAGATAAAAACGCTGTTAAATACAGCTTTTCTCGTGGTATTGGTGATATCATTTACGAGAAAGATAATGTGAAGAGGCATAACACACTAACATACGAAGATGTTCCTGCCTACCCGGCGCCATCTGCGTGGTTTCGAGCGGTCTATGCTCAACACATTGTAATTCCTCTCTGCTACTCTCGTCATATCGAACTCTACAATTCAAGTGATTATTCTTGGTGCTAACTAGTGCCAAAAGAATGAAACACTAGTCTGCAAAGTCAGGCACAGCGAAAAGAAGCGGGTACAGCTTCCCACCCTTCTCTACAGCAATACATGGATTGCTCATCCGCTCGAAACCACGCTGATGACGCCGGGTAGGCAGATATATGTCCGTGTGTTAGCGTTTCATGTCCATTCACAATGTCTTTCTCGTAAATGATTTCACCAATACCACGAGAAAAGCTGTATTTAACAGCGTTTTTATCTTTGAACTAAAGAAGAACTATATTTTATGTTCTTTTCAAAAATATATTGTTTTTTCTAGTTAAATATCTTCATTTTTGTATCTTTCCAAAATGTGGAAGATCTTTATGCGCTACCGTGTATTACACGACGTGTACAGAGTCTTATAATTTTGAATTGTAAAGGGTACGGCTCATTTCGTGTTAGTCACCTTTTTACAATTAATTATCGTATCGAGTACGATAAATATGGCTTCTCTCAGACATAGCATGGCAACAGCGTAGGAATAGATACTCTAAACATGTATGTATATGACTTAAAAGCAGAAAAGAATACTTGTTACAACGATAGATGCCATTAGACTCTTTCACAGATTTTCGCGTGAAATTAAAGTTGAGGAATTTTTGCACCACTTAGATACAACAAGTGAATCGACAAATGTATGCATTTTTCTTTAACGGTAGTGCTTCCTTCTTCTAATTGCAGTTATTTTCTGCTTAAGCGTAATGTGTCTTCAATCCATTTTACGTTTCAATGGTATACAAATTGCAACATTATTGAGTCGCATTCACTGAGCGTGAAAGAAATTAACTATCGGCGTAATGGGGAGATAGCAGCAATTGCCTTTATATGCACTACTAAAGTGAATCGATCTATTAGAAGGCCTCCGACTTTGAGATGTATAACTTACTTCTTGCGGTGAGAATTGCCGACACGAAAATCAATACCGTTGCGACGCGTTGGCTGCGAATTAATTGTTGCCACTTTAACTCCCCTCTGGAGATTCTTGTTGTTACTCCCGACGCGGTGACCCTGCACTAAAATGAATGAAATGTTGATACGTTGGGGTAACTTTTGACGATTTTCGGCAACAAAGGTTTATTAAAGTAAGTTGAAGATTTAAAATTTCATTGGTAATAATATACAAATAATTGTCATACAATTTATCTAATATTAAAGACGATTCTGACACTAAAAATAATTACTATTTCATGGCAAAGAAACGTTGACATTCTTTCATGCTATTTATTAAACATTACTTCGAATTTGGAATATTGCAAGAATCACGTCTGTTTTCAAAAAGAGCGAAGGCTATCTGCCAATTTGAATGTATCCTATACGGTACTGGGAATTCGTTACCACATTTTGCTTGTACTCTCTTTTGAGATCTATTGTGAGGTGTTTTACAATTACAACTAGACGCAAACTAAGCGAAATAAGCCCCTCTACTGATCTATCGACCTTTATTAATATATAACCTTATCTGATGGAAAGAATTTGTGTGCTGTAATTGGCTTCAATTATACTAGATTTATTATCGTTATTTATATATTTCTGATAGTTGTTATCCTCTATTTAATAATCCCACATGTTCTGCATTGCCTGATGCATACGACTTGAAGTTTGAATGATCGATATAGTTTTTGTTGGTGCAGGAATAGCGATTTATAGTTTAATAATGCCGAACACCGTGTCATGCGGTTCACAGGGAAAACAATATATATATACATATGTTTACGATAAGAATATCCTTGGACATTCACGCTCACTAGCCATATTTCCGAAATTATCAGATCTATTTCATTTGCTATTGGAGCTTCTAAATATTTCACCAGTATCGATCTTTCAAAGCGTCTATATTGTGCTGTGGTTACAAGTTCGCTTGAGCACACTTCATTTAGTGAGGAGTCTTATTTATAGCTGTCCTTCATATAAAATTTTTAAATACCTTTCAATCCTCATCGAGAAATTATAACCAAGACGCGCTTCTGAATGAGGATAGGCTGGCTCCTTTCTAATATGAAAGAGAATGCACTACTACTAACTTCGTTCAAAGGCTGACCAATTACAAAATAGATTGCCCATTTATGTTCCACTCTAGAGCATTGTTTCGCAACTTGGGGGTCGCGGTGATATAGGAAGTCGCGAAAATAGCATAAACAATAATGAAAACAATTTATGACAAAAAATATTTATTGTAAACATTTTACTTGCAGTAACTATACATGTAAAGAAAAGAAAAAATAATACGATAGGTGCATTTGTTTTTCATTTAAAATTTTCTCCATATGTGGATCTATGTTACAAAAGATTCTGATATTTAGTTTTCAGCGCAACTGTAGACGAAAAACCCCTTTCTCAGAGATAAGACATAGCGAAATGAATTAATATTTTAAATGCTTCAGTGAAAATTGAATGCAAATTTCCGTAATTATGTCGACGAGCAACCCGAAACGTATTTAAATCGTCAGATGTAAATAGCAGTTGTAGCGTTTTGTCGGCAAACATTTCGATGAGCTAGTCCTGAATCTCAATTGGTAACTGGTAGGAATGGAAACATTTAAATTTTTACTTTGACGGTGAATAACCCGATATTAAGCTTCGTAGCGAAAGCATGAATGTTTTTATCAGGTCCTTGTAAATTCACATTCAAGTCGTTTAAATGCGAAAATGTATCAGTTAAATAAGCTAGTAACAACATACGTTCATTATTTTGTAAAAACTATGAGAGTGGAGTTTGCTCCTCCTAAAGAGATGTTATTAATTCATCTCGCAGTTTCAATATGCGGGGTTAACATTTTTCCTCGTTACAACCATCTAATTTCATTATGGAAGAGAAGAGATTTTTTTATTTTCGCCCATTTCATTGCATAGTTTAGGAAACAGTTTGTTCTGTAACGGCCGGCTTTTAATAAAATTAACCCTTTTCACAGCTCCACAAAGAATTTGATTGAGATTTTCCACTATATTTTTTGAGACGAGAGCATGTTTGTGAAGGAAGCAGTGCGTCCATTCCATCCTTGGTATAAGACGATGTTTTAATATTTTCATTAATACATTGTTCTTTCCTATTATCGCCTTTGCTCCATCTTTACATATTGCAATACATTTGTTCAATCTATGTTAGTATAGTTTCTAATAGCTTCATAAAAACATTAAAAAGACATCCCTCTGTTGCATGACCCAGCACTGTTTCGCAAAACAACATATTTTCTTCGATTGATGTGTCCCTGTCATATCCATACCTTGCAAAACAGAACTGAAACATGTTTGCTACATTTGGTGATTCATCAAATTAAATATTAAAAAAATCATTTAAAGTCACTTCCTGTATTATCTCATAGCGAACATCGGCAGCCTTGTCATCGATTCGTCTTGATATTGTGTCCCCAGAAAATGTATTTCTTTCCATTTTTTCTGCTTCTTCCACGTCTATTAAAACACCCACCATATCATGATTGTATGTGGTTTGGACATTTAAGCTACTGTTAACGCTAGAAGATATGATGATTCAAGTACACTTTTAACAGTGTGGCTTGGCTTACAAATAGAAGTTTGTTGGTTTGTCACGGTATGCAATTTTCTTTCGAAAATTTGATGGTTTCGCACTTTCATCGGAAAGAACTTGCTAGCAAACAACGCACTGTGACTTTCCATTCAATGAGGTGAAACCATAATTTAAATAACTGTCGTTGTCCAACCTTGTCTGACTGATCGTGAAACCAAAAAGGCTGAGAATCGCTGCTCTTGAGGATAGTTATCTGCGTTTCTCAGTCTTCTTCAAGGAAAAAGCAAGAAAAGTTATTTAAATTGTTATGAGTGCTTGAAGAAAGTGCAGTTACAATAATATCCCAATCGATAAAAACTATGAAATAAGGAAATATCATATTTTTCTGTTTTTACGCTGAGAATGTTATCTGGGATAGCGTTAATACGGTTTTGAACTAACTAGAATACACCAACTAAATGGAACGTATTAGATTTTCAAACTTCTAACTTGAATTCACTAACCAAACGAAAAATATATTTTTTTATTATAGCGAGGGTGCTACGGCTTTTGCTGCATCTTGTATTTCGATCTACACTCGTCTCTATTTTTCCAAATTTCTTCTTTTATCGCTCTGCCTCCCACGGCTTTCTCGATCGAAAGCGGTGGGCGAAACCCTTACGGTGTCGCTGGTCTGCCCCTTCTTCTTCTGTTTTGTGGTGTATAATTTAGTGCCCTCTTTGGCCATCTATCTTAGCTCATTCTTTGTACATGTCCATATCATATATGTTGTCTTGTTTCGATTCGATCCGCACTAGTAATAACTCTTTCTGTTCTTCGTCGCATCTCTTCGTTTCTTACATGTCCCAATTTTAATATTCCATAGGCTCTTTTCAGAAAGTTTATTTCGATGATGTTTACATTCTTTTTGTTGCTGTTTGTCATCTGCCACCTCTCTGCATCGTATGTTAGAATGGGCTCCACGACGGCTTTATATATTTTTATCTTTGTTTCCAGTCTTAATCGTTTAGACCACAGCAAGGAATTTAAGGCCTGGCTTGCTTTTCTTCCCTGTTGTATTTATTTCGTATGTCTGTTTTTGATATACCTTCCTCACTAAGTATATTTCCTAGGAATTTGTACTACTTTGTTCTTCTTACTTCTCTAATTTGCAAGGCCTGGTCATCTTCGTCTTTACACCCCACTTTTATACCCACTTTGTCATGTTTATGGTTAGTCCGCAATGTTTGTATTCTTGCCTGGGTTTTCTAAACATGTAGTCTGTATCCTCCTCATCACAACCTATAATAACTTGATCGTCTGCGAAATAAAAACTTCTGAGACAGTGATCTTCCATTTTCTCATTCTTTCTGTTTTTTTTCCTCCAATTACTTAAACCTTCGTGAATATAAATTTTAATCAATGTAGAGGAAAGACTCCATCCTTGTTTCAATCCCATATTTATTAGGGAAGAATATTAGATTTTCAAAATCAGTATTACAATGAAGAATTACCGTAATTATTTTCTCTTAAATATTGACAATAACCATTTTATAGCGAAATATCTCACTTACAATTAGTTGTCTTACTGATAAGCTTAGTATTATGTTGAACCTGATTGGAAATTTATGGCACGTATCAAGGGAACTGCAGACAATCTACACGATTATGCGTAGTATTAAGTTTATTACTCTTCTGTTAACTAAATCATGTCTCCGCAAGATATTCCACGTACTATTAGAGCTACCTGCCTTTGTGTGACACGAATCACTATGTTACGG
Source organism: Trypoxylus dichotomus (assembly GCA_023509865.1). Taxonomy (NCBI): domain Eukaryota; kingdom Metazoa; phylum Arthropoda; class Insecta; order Coleoptera; family Scarabaeidae; genus Trypoxylus; species Trypoxylus dichotomus. The sequence continues at coordinate 34,766,304 of CM042074.1, read as the reverse complement.
ACGCAAATTACAAAGAAAAGATGGGACGAAGTTACACACGTGCGACGAACATTAATTCCTGTAGCTTGATTCGTCCTACTCTTTCGCAATTCCGGACCCGGGGTTACTCCGGGCGACAACCGGCGGCCGGCTCGCGCGTTCGGCGGCCATTTGTTTTAATTACTAAAACAGAAACAAGAATCTGCGGTCCCTTCTCTTCTAAATTCTCTCCGATTTATCATCTAGCCTCCGACCTTCTGCGTTTCGTTGTCCTGCGAGTCGGATTATAACGCCGTACATTATCAGGAAGTAACATCTTTACGTAGATGTGCCTCTTCCAGCTGCAGTCAGGTCATCGTTGCTCTCTTTCTAGTACAGATGCGCCTTCGGTGTGTTTGTACTAGATCGCGAATTTGGAACGACTCAAAACTTTGTTAATATATAATAGGAGCGGTGCGACGTTTATTATTCATTGTGCTGTACACAACACCAAGAGGCACAAGTCCACGATCGAGCTGTTAATTCGATATTTATGGTAATATCTAAAGGTTAGTAAATAATTCAAGCTATTTATTTTATAGTCTTTCTCTTAAAATACATCAAAACGTTTCAGATCGATTAATATACAGAATATAATAATATAGAATCAAAATTGTTTTTAAGATGGTACAGTTTTTAAGCAACAAATGCCATAATTACTTACGGGATTATCACTGCTTGGAGTTACTTTACTAAAAATTTCATGTATTTGTAAACGATTAAAATATTTTATACCAGGTGTACAAGTATGAAATGCGGTTTTCTTTTTCATAAAAAAAACATGTTAAATTCGGAAGAATGATAAAAAGTGCTTTATTGAAAGTATGCTCCATCGCTTGTTATACATTTTTTCCCATATTTCAGGCAGTTTGTGAATACCATGTCAGTAAAGATCTTCTCCTTTTGCTGCGAACCACTCATCGAGCCGTTTTTTCACATCTTTGTGCGAACCAAAGCGCTGCTCAGTAAGTGCGTGACCCATCGATGCAAACAAGTGGTAATCGAATGCAACCAAGTCTGGTGAGTAAGCTGAATAGGGTAGAAGTTCTCACCTGAGTGCTTCGAACGTGTCGTGAACCGGTTTTACTCTAAATGATGCAGCATTGTCACAAAGAAAAATGACTTTGCGTTGCCTTTTTCGGTATTCTGGCCTTTTTTCAAACAGCGAATGGTTCAAATCAGTCGATTGTTGTTAGTAATGTTTAGTATTAACTGTTTCTCCAGGTTTTAACAGCTTATAATAGATTGCGCCCCTGTGGTCCCACCAAACACAGAGCATTGTATTTCTACCAAAGCAATTCGGCCTTGCGGTCGATATGGATGGTGCGCTTGAGTCTACTCATGATTTTATGTGTTTGAGATTTTCAAAATAAATCCAGTTCTCTTCCCCTTTTTCGTAAAGATGAAATAACCCCTGTGTTGAGAGCTTCACTAATTTTATAGAGAAATTTGTATAGAATAGGCGTAAAAAGGTGTGGAGCTGGACGAGGAAATAGTAGCCTCTCGGATATTCAACAAGCGGTGGTTTTATGCCCACCACTATCATCCCCATTTATAATTTGGAATGAAGAAATATATAAGATTTATTTTTAGGACATATAATTTCGATAAACTACCAGTCGCATAAAGACGCGATGTTATTAAAATTTGTTCAGCAGCTGAAAGCGGGTGATTCCTAAAGATCACTCAATATATATCAGTTTCTACTAGGTTTATGATTACAGCCACAGTTTCTTCATTAAAGCGGTAGCTGCTTCTAAATTCCCCCCCCCGGCTGTACGTTTCAAAAGGATTACGCCTGATACTAAAGAACCTGTATCTATTGGTCTCTTCCTCTGACCAATTCGACGAAGATTCGATTACTATTTAATTGAGAGTGTTCTAAGTATGTAAGATTAAAAAAATGTCTCTACTTTGAAATAAAATTCTTAAACTTAAACTATTATTAATTTTCTATTTTATTTTTATTAATATTGTGTTAAGTTTCAATACGTAATTCCCTCGCCTGTTATTTAAAAAAATATGTTAAACTTAACTTTATAAGACAGTATCACATCAAGAGCTAACTTTAATAATGAACAACGCGCGTAAAGGGAAACGCGAGAATACCCGAATAGTTCCGAATGGTGCTTGAGTATGCGTCAAATAAGTTATCTGTGTCTTATAGGTGCAACAACTTTGAACCGTTCTTGATTATTATAAATGTTATGTACTCTATGCTATGTTATGTACTTAACGATTTTTGCAGTTTATCAAATCCATAACTTTATGGGACCGATATCTATCCTTTCAGAAACAGGGCATAAATTGTTCATAAAGAAATGGAATGCAAAAGGAGAAACAAGAAAAACTGTAACATGATCATCACCTCAATATTAGATTTTGAACGGGATTGGTGATACGTGCTATCAATTGCTTCAGTTCTTCACGAACAATAGGTCTCCGAAGAAATGCTTTTTCTTTGAAGTCCGAACTCTATAATCAACCTCCATAACTTTCAGCTGGATTTGTATCTAGTGACTTAGAAGGTCAATTGTTCGGGAAGTGCTCACTAACTATACGATAGCCAAATGTGTTGCACAGTAGTGTCCACATTATTGCCTACGTGGGGTGCACACTGTTTTGCATAAAAAGTAATGTCAACATTACGATTCACATTTATTGTTGTTGGTGTCCATGTCCAATTTGTTCATAGAAATAAGGTGCTATTAGAAAATATGACGTTAAGTTGGTCCAAATCGCATATATCTTGCTGAATAATTGCATTTGGACTTTTAAGGTTACTTCAAAATGTAACTCATCTGTCCAAGAGATTTTGTCTAACCGTTCAGCGTTGTTCTGTATTTTCGCTAATATTAGCAAAACAAAAGTGAAGCGACCCTGCTTATATTATTCCTTAAGTTGAAAGGACATCTTCATTTTATAGGAATACAGGCGAAACTTATAAAACCAGAGTTGCACTGGCTTCCTTTTCTATTAAAATTGGTCTAACCTATCGTCTCTTATAGCTACTTATACAAGTTTTCGCAAATTTTTGCACGGGTCCGTTTCTCAATCTATGTATTGTTCGATATCTTCTTAATTCTGTCTGTTAGATTCGCAGTACCATTGAATAAAGCCAACAAGAACCCGCAGCTAAAAACTATTTTAGCAAGTATCGGTTGAAAATTTATGTCAGCAAACATAACTGCAGTGTGACATTTATCTGCAGAACAGGAGAAAAGTTGCCATTGCAACAAAACTTAAACAATTATATATCGACAAAAGTTCTCCTCTAAACCATAATGATATCTGTATAGAGCCAACCCTTTGCTATGTCCAAAAAGGTGGAGTCTTTTCTAACTCGGAACTTATTTCTGAATAACATTATAGTACGAGTTTGCACCGAAATCGTAAGTAAAACTTCATAGACACTACTTGTTTCTGAAAGTATAGTTTCTTATTATCCTCAATAGGAAATTTGCGTTAGCAATATAACTTGGTACTTTTAACGCTAGTGTATGTTTCGATCCTCTTTAAACAATAAAACCACACTATTCGCGACATGAATGGCCTTTGAAATTTTAAATATTTTAAATTACCAACGTTTACAATATAGTGTCATGTTTAACAAGTATCGATTTAATGTTTTATTATTTACACAATACAAAAGATCAAATTGCTTTTTTATTAGTACAGATAAAATTGTGTCGGACTGAATAATCCTTTGTCTATTAATTTTAAAATTCAGGTGACATTTAAGTATGCACAGTTCGGGCAGCCGTGAAATACGACAACGTAAATGTAATATGAAAGCACTGAAAACGGAAGTCGAAAAAAAACCTGAAAGATTTATTGCTGCATATGCGCCTAATGGCGGCAGTGCAATATTTTCAATTACGTCGGCCGAGGAAATATAACAAATGGTGGCACCGGATCAAACGTACCGTGGCTTGCACCGCATTTCGGTCAGCGAAATTACACCCCGCTTAATTGATTCATTTTGAAGAGTCGTTCTCCACAATTTAACACTTCGGCGCACATAGCGTTATGCCGCGCCATCATCGCCCTATCGGGACACACATACATAGTTGCTTCCATCCATATCCTAATAAATTCGTTTTTTACAGAACACAGCCGCATTTAAACTTTATTAAATTTACCTCGTTCGTGGAATTTACCAATTACCTTTTATTTTATGTTAAGTGCTTCTAATGTATATCACATGTAATCATTATTAAATTATTCTGCGAGAAACAAAGTTTTAATGTTTGAATAAAATGAAAACAGAATGGGTAACAGGAAAATCTTTTTATGTACTGCATAATTAAACAGCTTCATGTAGAAGACACGTTTGGAATATTTCGAGGTAATTTTGTACATTGAATTAACTCGTGCATGGGCGAATATATTCCAAATTTAATTCTAGCGTTTAGGTTAAACTGGTGATGAATATTTTACTATTTGCGATTTGAATTTGAAATTAAATTTGTCGTTTACAGAAATTTATGTTAAGAAAAGGAATTATAACGATATGAAATTGGATGCAACTATTTTTCTAATTTAAATTGGTATGCGAGGAAATTGCACAAAGAGATACGGATCTATCCCACATTGGAGATAAACCTTTGGGTGTTTAAAATATGAATATGAAAGTACTTTCAAATAAGAATGGAAATCCATACGAATCCAAAACGCTTTCCTAGGATAAACGAACAATACTTTAATTTCATTTGTTTTGTTAAAATTCAAATAGATTTAGGCTGAATTAGTTCGTCGCTTTCAAATCTTCTACCAACTGTATTTTATAGGCATGACGATGCAAATCTTTGGTTAAGACGTTGTGTAAAGATGATTTTGAAACATTAGTAGACTGACTTCGTTTGCGTATAGACAATGTCGGACTCTGTCTGACTGATTATGGTACATCTTCGATGTTTGCAGCATTTCCGACTCCTCGTGGGCAACCTGTTCTTTGTATTTTCTCTGTATAGTCTGTTCGTTTCTTTCAGTATTGGGTCGTATGGAGTACTATCCTCTACTTCTATTGACAGACAGTTTCTGTATGTTCATCTATTTTTACTCTGCCCAGGTGGGCAGAGTTGCCCGATTTTGTATTAGTGACTCTTTTTAACATTTGCATTAACAATGATTTCCATGACGTTCCGCCCGTGATTTGTGTGCCTTGTTTGAAATTGTATTATTTTTTCCTTACATTTGATAGTGCCTATATCTAGGAATTTGTTCTTTTGACATCAAATTAGTTATCAGTGCTTTGAACTAGAAGATAATAGATTGATAGAAGAAAATTGATACAGTAACATAATATGTTTATATCTGTTTTAGAATATGGACTTTGCAGTGAAGAAGAGGCACCAAGGCGAAGTGTATCGTGGCAAAGAAAAGCAAATGATTTTGAATCCGTTTTGCTGTTTTGACAAGACAATGTATGCATCTGCTCCTGCCAAAGAAACGAACAAAGCTTTGGGTTGCAGTGAAAGAATTGTATATTCACTTCGCACACAACAAGGAGCATTGAAATCCCCACCAAAGAAGAAACCAAAGAGAGAAGTTTACCAAAAGAATACTCGCACACTAGTATTAGATATGCAAATTTAAACACTTATACGACGTAAGGTGCATTGCTTCTTTTTAAGTAATATTCCTCCAACATTTAACCGCATATTAACATTCGTTAATATGGAGAATTTTAAAAGAACGACTCTTTATAAGCTATTGGTAGATATAGGTTTTATATTTGAAAAACTAACAAAAAAAGTATTATGAATGAACGTGTTAAAATTATAAAATGGAGACAGATATTTAAAAGATATTAAAAAGACAAGAGGGTCGAAATATTGTATACGCTGAATGAATGAATGAATCGTGGGTGAATATTGGTCTTTTTCTGACAAAGACAATAACTTCAAAGAGACAGGCATTAGTACAAGGTATAACAAAAGGGAATAACATCACCTCGTGGTCGCGATCAAAGGTATGCATTAATTCATGCGGGCAACGAGACTGGATTTGTTGCCGAAACAAAACTTACATTTTTATTTAAGAAAAATACTGCAGATGAGGTTTGTGGGGATGTCTACGAAAAGTGGTTTATGGAGCAACTACTACATTTTCTACGATCAAACTCTGTAATTGTAATCGATAATGCCCCACATCATAGCCGAAAGATTGAGAGGATACCAACATCAAATTGGAAGAAGGATGATATTCGATTTTGTTTGGAAAGCAAACATGTTCCTGCAGAAGAAGGAGTGTTAAAGAGAGAATTACTTCATATTTTATCGCAAATGAAGTCTAATTACGATAAATATAGACTTGAGCACATTGCGGCAAGATTTGGCCATAAAATATTACGGTTGCCACCATATCATGTTGTGCTAAAACCAACTGAAATGCTTTGGGCGCAGTTGAAGTAGCATGTACGTAACACAACATTTAAGGCGGGAGATGGTGTACTTCTAATTGACGAGGCAAATGAACAGGTTTCTAGAGAGAACTGGAAAAATTACGTTGCTCGTGTGAAGAAAGATATTTACTGTTTATGATGATTCCTACTAAAAATACTAGTTTTTACAGTGGAAGATGAAATGTGGAGAGTAGATGAAATTAAGAATGATGAAATCGTTTGAATGGAGACTCTAGCTCTTCTACATTTGGATTCACTTTCGAGTTATCTGATCGTAATAACAACGAGCAACAATGTATTTAATAATCTTAATGCCTCTATAAAAACTGCTTTGTCTGTAATAATTGTGATCTTTCTTAATATAGAACTGTATTATTAACATTTTATTACTGTCAACAAATAAATTGGTATTTAAATTTTACTTTTTGGTGTCAGTTGTTCTGGTTTAACCCGAAAAACCTTCTGCCTGCCCTTACTAGCAATAACTTTATGTCTAATATTCTTAATGTTTGTTAATATATACAGAAGACCACTATTTATATCATTGCAGCACTGTTATCAATAAACCAATCAGATTACTAGTCTTATAGTCAATTGCAGAATAAATTCTAAAAGAAAAAGAAATGTTACATTCGTAAATTATATTTTAATGAAAACCGCTTTGTATAATTTGGAAAATACAGAAATAACTTGTAATATTTATATTAAATACTATCACGCAACATAATACTGTAATAAAGATATATGAGAAATATTGGTTATGTTCCATTTGTTATTTCTTCATATAGCCAACTGTAGAATTTAAAACATCCTAGGAATATAATTTTGGCATAATGTGGCAACCATCTACTCATTTCCCAGGAGAGCCATATTGAATTTTAAGGTGCGAACGGACTATAGAACCGGTAGCTTCAATCATTCGGACACATTTTCTAATAACATCACGGCTGGGTGATAAATTAATATTTCGCACCTGGTAATTTGCACGATACAGACGGCATGCTGTCACGATAGAATTATTGTTTTGGTAAAATGCCCGTACATAGAACGTAGGTTGATCTCCAGTAAACGGCTCTATAGGAACTAAAAATTCCATATGCCACTTGACTACCATTATGACCGCCGTTGTTGCCACATTTTACAGTAAATAGTCAAACAAAGTGTCGATGCCCTTTTTAGACAACGTGTATAGACACCAAGAAATAATTACTGACTAATTTATTGTTGCTTAGGTATATTTTCTGAAATAGAGAACCCACATTTTCTTTCGCATGAAAATATCTCATAAATCTGCTAGGCAATATTTAGAAACTTACTAAGAAGATGTACTTGCAGGTGTTGCAATTAATGCCAGAAGAACAGATGTGTGTAAGTAAGTAGCAGTTGAATATCATGGTACCGCCAAACTGGAAATAAGTATTCTTCAATTACTTATAGAACGTATGTTGAGATTTACAATGATAAACGTAGATTATTATATGTCTCAGAGAAAGAGAAATAATCATTTAGACTCTTAGTTTGTGTCACCTGACAGTCAAGTTCGAATGGAATTTATTTTTGTATTTTAGATTATGTGATAATACAATAAAATGACAAAAATAAACCAGAGCCTTATTCAGAATCAATATTCTAATTTTCCAAACTTTTTTTAGGTAAGTATTTAATATTCAACATATCAGATCTTATTACTCGCAACAACATTGTTCTCGAAAGTAACTATACATGTTAGTTGAGTAATAGCACCTTATAACTTTGAGAATGTCAAAATGAAGTTTTTATTAAAGGCATCGAATAAAGTTTTTTATGGAAACAGTCGTCTTCGTTTTCCGTAACCTGTTGCTTTAGATGTAAAATAAACGCGTGTAGGTTGGTAGAAATGAGAAGAATTATTTAGCCCTTGTTACGTTCTTTCCGATTTTTTTTTATATCACCGTTTATCTTATTTAATCACGCTTGAAAATCCAAGTTAAAATGTTTGTGGAAAGTGATATCAACGTTTCCAATGAGCTACAATCTGCTGATGCTTCTTTTTTACTTTCTTACACATGTTTGTAGATACTTTATGGATTGATAAAGCTAGTTGTTTAGATAAATAGACTAGAATGGATTAAGTATAGGTGACATCTAGCCTTATCTATTACTCTGTAAATAATACGTGAAATGAAAAGTATTTTGTTTATTATATGCATTCTTTAAACGGAATACTGCATTTGTGCAGATATGTTCTACAACGGAGTGCATTCGGCAAAAAATATAAAAATTGAAGCCATCAAAATATTACCCTTTTATTACTTTTCCGATTGTGAATTGTCAATCTAGAAGTACGAATTAGATTTCCACAGTTTGCATCAACAATGTATTAAATGAAGTATCTTTATTGAATTCCGCATATTCCCCTTTGAAACATCGGCGTGATTTTGCCTTTATGCCTGTATTGTAAAAAACAAAAGTACTTTCCTTTTCTTATTTCAACTACAGAATATTTAGGAAATTTGAAAAGAAACATTCAGTTTTGGGATACCTCTGGACATTAATAAACGTATGCCTTTTGCCCTAAAATGCCCTGTGACGAGTAAAACCTAGATTTATTAGTACAGAATGTCTTGTGTAAAATATCATCTTTACTAATATTATTGGAATATCATTAGCTAAGTAGTTGTTGAACCACTCACTTTATACGGATATAAGCCACTTTATGCGCATAGAAAATTATGAGGTTTATTTTGATTTACACATTTTGGTGATCCAGTATTTACTAAGTGAGCTATCATTTTGTTGTACTTTATTGTTTATCATACACTAGTCTTTTAACTAACAGTAATAGTTTTCTAGGAACTGTGTTACATTCAAAGCATTTGCGGTTACAGTCATTACATGGAAGGCTCGACTTAAGTAATTGTAAATCCTTCGCTCTCTATCTTAATAACATGGTCCTCTACAATACAGTTGATGAAAAGAAAATTATATGCTTAATGCAGCGTTACTCAAACCTCCACAAATGCTTTGTTTTACCTTCTTTTCTATTACCATTATCAACACAAGCTAGTTTTATTTTCACGAAGTCAACTTAAATTGCCTGCAAAATTTTAAAAATTGTTTATTAGATTGCTTTGAGTATTATTTTAGGTAGTGCAAACCAATATAAAATTTAGTCGGTAACACGGCACCATAGGTAAGTGGATGCTACTCTAAGCTTGTGAAGCAAGCAAGAGTTGACTGGTCCAAAAGATGATGATGTTTAACATTTTTATGTAGAACTAAATTTAGTGTTCTTGAATATTAACGTTTTAAGTGATATCGTAGCTACTGGGATATTTACTGGATTTGCATGATTTGTTTTCAATTTTCATCACTATTCCTTTAAGATATGAGTTAGGCGCCATAAATTCTCAGGCTTATACAGGTTCAAGCGTGTTCAAACTCCGTCGCAGCATGCATGCGAATACGCGGTGTTTACGCTATTAATATGACGGTTCGAAGAGTACCAGTTTTTAGTAGCCGGCCAACTAACATGACTAGAGCATGAAAATGTCTGAATTAAAATTGAGTACCGCGGTCAAATTTTTAACGAAAGAAGGGCATACGCCTAATTACATAAAACAATGTTTAGACGACGTTGATTCATCGAGGTGATTCATCTCTTTCGTATTTCATTGTAAAAAAGTGGGCAGGATACTGAACGGTCGGGTCGACCAATTCAAGTGATAACGCTTCAACAAATTTCAATTATTGAAGATTCAGTGCTAGAAGATCGCCGTTTAAAACTGAAGGAATTAGCAGTGATAACAAACATATCCGAAAGAAGAGACGACCCAAAACCGATTTTAGAGTCTATTGTCACAGGGGATGAAACAGTGGTTCTATTTTACTATCCGATATCGAAAAGGGAGTCCATGGAATGGCGGCGACCTGATGAACCTTTTCCCAGAGGAAGGAAAGTCGTTTAATTAACGAAAAAGACGATGGCCACAATATTCTGGAATTGTTAGGGCATTTTGCTAATTGACTTGAAAGAGCGAAATACAACTGTGAACCGCATATATTATGCGTCCTATGCACGACAGTGCTCCCGTTCATACTGCCGCCGTTTCACAAGCTGCCATCCGCGAATGTGGCTTTCAAGAATTGGAACATCTACCGTATAGTCCGGATATGCCCCCTTGTTGTTTGTTTTCTAATTTAAAAGAAATACCTTAAGGGACGTCGTTTTAAGGACAACAGTGAGTTACAAGCAGCCGTTATAGAACATTTTGACGGAAAAACTTCATATTATTTTTACAGGGGTATTGAATCATTAATTAATCGTTGTAATAAATGTATAGAAGTTAGGGGAGATTACATTGAAAAATAAAATTTGTTATACTGTTCCAACTTTCTTTTTTCGATATAAGGCCGAAAATTTATGGCGCCTACCTCGTAAACCTTAGAATTTGTGCCATAACTAACCAAAAGCAATTAAATATACTACACAATTTGTTATATTGTGTACAGAAGCAAATTTTAGGAGGCTTGCGTCTTATGTTCGATTCTATCCTGTCTTATGGTATCATTTAAAGTTAGGTTCAACTTAAGATTTTTTAGAATTATATAATACCATGTACCTTATACAGTCCTGCTTCTGTCTCTTAAGAGTAAAGTTCACATAAAGAAGTTCCTTCGACTCGAACAGAGTGAAGTGTTAACAAAAACTTGTAGATAGTTTTAACAATTTAATTTAATGTTACACACGATACATAGCTAACGTACCATTACGAAATTCAATTATTACCTTTCGCTCTCTCTTCTCGCACTAAAGTTGATTATGCGGGATAGAATACGATAAGTTATCTCCGTTTGTGCGTAACTTATCCGGCAGCGGTACAAGACACCTACCGAATAACATAGTTCTCATGTGGGAGACATTTTAAGTTTTTAGGTTGCGGAAAAACACATTTCCCGAAACACGCGCGGGAATACTAAGAGTACGGCCGCAGGCAAATATATATTTATAGGTTATACGTGTATTCTCAGGTGCTCTAACTGGTTTAGTGCAGACATAACGCGGAAATTGCACGAAAGACGTTTTATTAAATTCCGGCGGTTCTCCTTTCGTTTTTTCTTTCTACCGCATGCGGTAAAAGTGAACGGAAATTCGGTCTAAGTGATATTTCAGACCGGAAATATGTAATTGCATCGATGAATTGATATCGACTCATTGCCTTTTTTTACGACACTGCGGTTGTAATACACGCAAATTTTAACCCTTGGTACAATTTTTACGGCATTCCTATTTTTTCAGATCCAAGTATACATATGCACAAATATACCTTTGAGTTTTATATGATAATAAAGTAAATAGTGTTAATATTTTTTAAATGACAAAAGAGATGTGATATAGCTTAGAATGTTTGTGGAAGTTTACAGAAAATGAAGGAATAATTAGTATCATGGTAAGAGTAATTCCATCTTTTACAAGTTTTCAGCTAAACAATGTAAACTAAAAATTTTAAATTTTATGGGTGTGTACAATGCCAATGTTCATTTAATAAGAATAAGTAGGATTGTCCTTGAAAATTTTGATCAAATCAACGAAACGTAATAACAATCAAAAATTAACACTTTTAAAGATAGTTTGTCCATCTTACCATAAAACGATATTAAGATCTGAATTCTCTTTCAGGTACGTTGTTTAATTGTTTCTTGCTGATGTCATCTTAATCAGTAACAACACTATTACCTTGTCAATTTAGCTCATATTATTGTTGCGATAGCGTGCACTTTATTTGAATCAATTTGTATATGAGTGTGCGCCTCGAGAGTTACTGGTATACATCCAGTTCACTTAGAAAAGTAGACTCAAACTACTTGCGTCAAATTCAACATACTTCGTTGTTCTACGGAAAATATTGCATTTTGTGCATTGGAATAATACTTTCTGGGAGTTCTTTAGTAGTATATCTCTTGTCATAATGCGAGAAGTTAATTTGTCAACTATGTTTACTTCTCTGCATACTTTAGTCTATATCTATCCCTATAGTCCATAATCCAATGAAACTAGTTATGGAAATCTTCAGTTGGTTTACTAATTGGATCTTCAATACTGCCACGACGCTCCCCAAAAATATGGTTTCACTATCGTGCCACTTGATTGCTACAATGAGTGATAGTTGTCAGTCACGTTGGAAGGTTAGTGTCTCTGTTACCTAAAAATGTTTTGGAAGATACGCGGTTGGAACTTTAAATTAGAGTTCTGCATAGTGTTAAATAGCTGCAGTATTGGGGCCGGTCAGGTATTCGCTCGGGTATCGATTAAGTTCGAGTCAGGTGCGGATACTCGTACACTCTAACAATAGTTGTGGGACATAACGTGTTAGTAACATACATTTTCTTGAGTTTTTAACAACATTCGAGTACAACAAATACAAATTCTGATCGATTACAAAAAGGCATTGTTCTGCTCAGCACAGAGGTTAAAGCATATGAACAAATACTGGACGGGGAATTACGTAAAATAACAGAGAAAACCTTAGCAGAAATACGGAGTAGCTTCCGAAACGCAAGAAGTATCCATAATAATTTATTTACGCTAAAACAAATCAATCACAATTGAAATTCAGAGAAGTGAACGATAAATTAATTAGAACTATCGAGAGTCTGTATATCAACAAGATCAATGGAAATAAATAGAAATATGAAATCGGAGACGTTCAACGCTATCAATGGATTAAGACAATGAGGCCTTACACTGTTTATAATTTTAAAATGTAATGATCGAGTTAGAAATATACATGTAGGATTCTGGTGCTTACATCAAGTGAATATATCGAAATGTCCGTTTGCAGATGATGCAAAGACCGAAAACTACTTACAGGAGAACATAATAATGTGGAAAGAGGTTCTGATGGAGCATGGAATGAAACTAAATACCAACAAAGCTAATGGAGACAGCGGAAAATCAACAACAATTGGATGTATAACTTGATGGGATTAGAGTAGAGCAAGAGAAACAGTTTGAGCATTTGGGGGTATCAATAGAAGAACAAGGAGATGAAGAGATGAAAGGAAATAAGAGGGTGGAAAAACCAATCAGAGTATATTATGTCACGAATAGAAAAAAGGGAAATATCTAAGAAGACAAAAATGGATGTATATAAAGCCATTTTCAGACGGATACTGATGTACGGATGTGAGACATGGAGATTAACAAGAAAATTGGAAAGTAAGATTCTAGTTGCCGAAATGAAATATCTTAGACGTGTACAGGGTGTAACCAAATTAGATAAAGTATGAAGTGAACAAATAATAAAGGATCTGGGAGTACAGCCTCGGCTTCATTGAGCAGCGATAGTTGAGGGGCATTTGCAGAATATGAATGACCGAAGGGTTGTAAAGAAAATATGGGAAGCTAGAATTAGTGCTAGACCAAATGAAACCTAAGACAGTACAAATGAGAATAATTTAGAACGTAGGAGATCAACTTGGAACGAGGTAAAAGTGATTGCATTAGAGAAGAATCAGTGGCAAAAACTTGTTTATAGTTGAGTGAAAAATTGTAACGCCGACACTGCAAAATATAAGGGGTATCTTGGGTATATATGTATTGTAGCGTATATTTGCGCGGGTAAAAGATGTCTTGTTATTCTCTAGGGTTTTGTCCAGCGTTCGGCGTTGTTTCTTAGAAGAACCAGGTACGTCCTATAACATATATGTGTATATGTATATTTCGAAATCACGACCTGAAGAAGAAGATGTATGCGATTACATCGAAACGTCAGAACGTACATGGTTCTTCTAAGAACCAACGCCGAACGCGGGACAACCCGAGAGGATAACAGGATATATATATATATATATATATATATATATATATATACAAACGGGGTGATTTAAAACGTATACCTTTTTTCTGATCATTCCTGCGGTAATACGAAGCACCTAGATTAATTATTATCTACTTTTCTTATTTGAATCAGCCGTAAGACCAAATTCGCAGTAATATGTACACCAACATGCAACTGCATCTTGTTCTATAACTTTAGTTCAATTTTGAATTGTATTGTCTGCGGTGTACATGTATTTGGTAATCAGTATTTGAGTTCTACATAGAGTCCGTCGGATGATGACAGGTCATCACACTTCACGAACGTGTTCGATTTTGTGAGTCTGATTAGGCGGACCCATCACTAGTCTTGAACACCTGACTGCTGACGTTCTAGCAATATAAGAACCTCAATAACTCTATTACAATTGATGTATTTTGTTTTGTTTTATTTTGTATTAAGTTTCCAGTCAGCAAAATCAGAAGAAGAAGACATCCTGTGACTGTAATTTAGAATAAACACTTTTTTAGAAGTGAGCATGATATGTTAAAAATGCTTTTTTCCCTTATTAAATATTAATAAGATTTCGTGAAGTACCCCATGAGAGTTGCCGTTTGGCGATAGACTGCTGTGCATTCGATTCGTGACACAGATACTCGCCTCGGGTTGAGAAATTTGAAATTCAAAAAGATGCAAAAACGCTTTGGTGGAAATCGATTCCCCTAATTATCCTATCCGTGCCGAAACTTTGATGTTGCGTTCATTAGTCAGTCTGTCACGCTATTAATGATCAAATATTAAAGCGGATAACGATTAAATCAGATCTGCCAAATCAAATTTTCTTCTATACACGCGTATATTAGAGATACGCGTTAGTTGAATGCACGTATAAAAAGTGAAGCCATCAATTTCACAAGTTAATTTATGCAATTAGAAAGCTATGATTAAATGTTGGAGCTTATACGTTTAATCAATACTGGCCTATCAATAGTAGCTTTCGGCATTATTCAATTAATTTTTTAGTTAGCTAAATTTACAATGAAGAAGATCAATAGTATTTTCAGCCGTAATTAAACAGAAATTTTATGGCTATTTTACGATTAAATCTGTAATCATCATTTATTTAATTATTAATTTTAATCATAAAATGACTAATTTCAAAGATAACAAGCAATCCCATTTTTGACAGATTGATTCTCGACTATCCTACCACTATTACTTCACTTCAAGCCTTTAACCGCTGAATATTGTGCAATAGCAACTAAATTAACGATTTTTGTGTTTCGGTATATACATACATATCCTTTTAAAGGAACAAAAGTGTTGCTGTTGCTGGAGTTGAGATTTACAATACTTTTTTGAGTATAAGGACACCTGTATTGTGTAATGCGTGAGTTTATCTTGCTTCATAGAAGTTACTTGGGTAAAAATGCTCATTGGTGTATTTGTCTTGAGGGTGATGCATATATCCCTGAAGCAAGGAAAAATAAAGAATATAGAGTGTGTTGATAAAATTCAGAATAAATTGCTTTGAGATATTAATTTCTGTTCGTATTCCAACTTATGAACTATTTGGATGGTCTCTGAATGGTTTCTATAGTGCGAATTCCTGAACACGTTATAACTACAAATGCCTAGCCGATTTCTTCTTCGCACCAGAATCATCAACTTCGTTGCTTCGTAACAATTGTGATAAGATAACATAAATAATGCTAAGTAAGAAACTAATGACAAGTACATGTTTCGAAGTTATAATTTATAATCAAAGTGGCGGATTGACATAAGTAGACTTGTCGCAGTGAAAAATAACTATAATATACAGCCGATCCGTGTAAAATATTAGTAAAATGATCATTACCATAACCCATCAGAGAAGCAACGGCAGATTAGTGGTTAAGAAGAAAGAAAGGAAGCAATCTGATGCCAAAGCTGGATGCAATTGGTCTCAGTCGAGATGTTCCTCACGCCGAAGGTACAAATTGGTAGTCTTCTCGTTCGGGCGTCTATTTATATTTCTATCTTTAAATTGATTCTCATTTCGCTCCATGGCTGCATCGCACTGAGTAGTAGCCCGAAATATGGCTGCTTCTCTGGCGGACTATGACGATGATCTTTTTCCTATTATTTTGTACTTACACCCGCGTTACTTCCCTATATATATGATACCCCAATGCAACAAAGCGTTATTTATAAAGCACTGTAAAACGTTTATTCCTCTAAATAATGTAATCAGTTGGAATTGCTCTGTTAAATATTTGCAGCATTAAATGTCACTATAGTTTTAAAGTTTGTTCGCAGTGAAGTAAAAATATTCTTAGGTGCGGACTGTTTGATATTTAATTACGTATTGTTGGCATTATTTAAATAATTTTTGAAATCACTTACCATGCACATGCACCGTCACAATTTTTTCTTAATGTTGTGATATCTGAATCGTTCTCAATAACACTGTCAAACTCTGCTACCACACGCTCCATTTTGGCGTTATGAACGTCATCCACTATTTACAGTGACTCCGTTAACGACATCGAAGGATCTAGTAATTTATCTATTGCATCAACTAGTTCCACGTAATTATTCTTGAAATTTTGCTTAACTATTCTTGACAGCTGAGGCGTCTTTTTGATCGGATTTTAAGACCATGGCCTTTGTTCATTAGACATGTTTGGCGTAGTAGAAAGATGTCTGTAACTATGTAGGTGTAAGGATTGGCTGAGATAGTAGATACCGACACACTCTCTGTGAAATTATTGAGTACGTTTAGGAATTTACGAAACGCTGTAGTGGTACTTGGTTTAAGTGTATCGAGTTCATAACAAATGAATGGAGTGGATTTACTTCTTCTACCTAATATAACTCATACTATCCTTAAAATTAAGAAGTTGTTCATACGTATCTTCTACCATCTACTTAACATGACATTGGGTAACTTACGGATTCTATAGAAGAATCGATAAAGTAAAACACAATAGTAAAATGGAAAATTACATCTTCTCAATTTCGAATTGAAGCCTCAAAGTCCCTGTGACTGGACTGGTTGTGCAAAGTATCAACAGCAAACGTTCCATCTTCCATTACAGTAGCAGGAGTGCTTGGTATAAAAAGAACAAAAGAACCAATTCAGCACCTCTCCCCTCGCGATCTACGCCGAGATCAAATAAGGCACTGGATAACATGACCTACGAGAAACAGGTCCAGATTCTGATGCCGCCGCCTTCGGCCATTCAGATCACGGCAAAAAGTCAATGCTCAGCTTTTTTTATGTAGTTCTGACTGTATTTTTTTTATCAATAGTTTTTTAAATCGTAAATTTTACACATACCTTAAAATCAAGTTAAAAATAGCAAACGTGTTAGACAAAATAACAATGTTTACGTGTATTTTGTTTTATAACGAGTTAATTTATTTTGCTCTTGTGTCTTATTTGAATGAAAGCTTGTATGATATATTGCGAACGTTCTTTTATTTATTTTTAACACAAAGAGTAAGAAGTATCTGTTCTGAATTGAATTTAAATTAAACTTTCTTTCTAAATATGTAAAGAATTCAAATATTTTTTCTATTTTATTTTAAATCAGGAAAAAATCACACCAACTTCATAATTAAATTGTTTTTAGATTCTCTGCGTGCATTCATTACATGAAAATAAGTTTTCTAGAACGTACTAAGTTTAATATAATTAGCCTGAGGTAGTAATATAAACTCCGAATGCGAAATATCACAGATAATTCTTGTATACGTGTCTAACCGGGTATCACAAAATATACCGAAACATTTACAAATGTTTTTGAGTGAGGTAAATATTCGTTATTCTGTTTGGATTCGAAATAACTGAATTTCAGAATGTAAAGGTACAAACTTATGTAAATATACACAGAGTATACGGTTACTTATCTTATACCATTAGCCAACAGTAGTACCTACCTCCGGTGCACATGAAATCGAATATTCATTTCATAGGAGGTATAATAAATAAAACAGCTTTATTTTTGTTTTAATATTTTATTCTCGTTCAACAAACAAATAAGTTCGTAATAAATCACAAACCTTATAATAAAGGGTAGACAATTAATTATATCACAGTGATTACAAAGTCCTTTCTGAACGAAAAGTTTTAAAATATTTTAAAATAATCGACTAGAACTAAATAAACTTGGAAACCCTCATTACGTAGTTACGATATGATTATTTGATTTGTCTGGATGAGGTACACAACTGAGCTTTAGATAAGTACGTCTCCTTTTTGACTATGGAAACTTTTATTTTAACGGAAACATTTTCGAGAGTTAAAAAAAACTATGAAATACTAAAACTTGTTTTTGGGTTTTTGTTTTAATGTATCCAACTATTTATCAACATTAATAAAATAAATACATTTTGAATATTTGAATGAACAGTGTATAATACGGTGGTACGTTTTTAACATCTAAAAAATTATATTTTCTAAGCTTTTATGTGGAGTATTAAATTAAACATTGGAAACACGATCTTCTGTATTTATTGTAAGTTCAAAAATGTCATAAACAATATGGTTGCGACTAAAAGAAGCAATATGAGCGAAAACATTTTAATCATGAACGACATCTACGCACTGTATTAAATTATTCCTTTCATCAAAGTACTTAATTTCTCAGGCAAAATGGTGTTTGAAATCCAATAAAATCCTGAAAAAGGGCGTTATGTAATTACATTAAAATATGCATACGTTGTTTGAAAAACAGAACTTGAGCTTTAGGAAGAACAATTCTGGGAGATATTCTTATTAAATGTATTTATTCCTAATACCCCCTGTACAGCAGCACAACATTCAAAAGGATTAATTATTATCTTAACAGGTTTTCAAACTTGTCCTCGTTCAATACTGCGATCACAATGATCATATAGTCCTTGCACTGTAGGTATAAATAAGAAATAGTCATAAGTAGCTAGATTGCAGTAATAGTTTAGGATTACTCTACCTGTTTGGGCTGAAAAGAAAGAACGGTTTCTTGGTATGTATGTTTTCTCACAATAATGGGTATTTTTTTTGAACGAAATATTCGGCCACTAAAATTCAGTACCAATGATTCTGATGACATTTCGTGTATTTTAGGCAAATTGCGTGTGCATCATATCTTTAGGATCGCAAAAGTTATCGATTGTAGCATAGAAATTTGAAGTTTTTTTGGTGAAAATGACATATTGAGAACATGAAATTTGGTTAACGAACAACTATAGCTTTGCGCATTTCCTTGCTGTGCGTAGGAAAAGGTAAACCGGAAAAAAACCTTAAGTTTGATCAAGTACCTATTCAAGCAAGTAGATACTACATGTTTCTAATCTCAATGCTTTAGTTTCAAGCCGAATTTCATCTTATTTGGTAGCGGGTTTTTGACGAGGTTTACGAAATAATTTGATGACACTGCTAGTAGTATCTATTCAAAAAAAGAACATGTGTCAATTTGTGTGTCTTGTACGTTAAGTTAGACCTGTCCTAGTTACCCACTATCCTTGCGAATGCTGATTAAATACTGACGGCTAAATCCTATTTTGTCGTACTAAATTTTTTGGCAGGTGCAAATGATTTTATAAGAAAGCTTTATTGTTTTAATAATTCAAATATTTTGAAATATTCTCCGTATTAGGAAGATAAAATTCAATTTACGAAAGTATTGAAAAAATTGAGAAAAATATTCCTAACCAAACGGTAAGTACACTATGATTTTAGTCCTAAAGGAGGTTTATTACTCAATTGATTAAACAAAACTCCATTAACATATATACAGCATTATGAGCGAATCTTCGCTGCTGTCCTAACATTTTGAAAAAATATTATTAGTTATTTCTTTGTGGTTGGGTATGTATTCTATAATTTCAATTCCAAGTATTTCTATGTAATATTAAGTTTTTTGAGGACGAAGTTCTGTAGTATTGTTGAACAATTTATTTGATGTACGTTTCTCCGACGAGGATTGCTGGAGTAATGATTGCAACTCCTTAATTAGAGCTGATGCAAATCCTTACACCGTTGGTTCTAAAATGCTAACCGTAGTCGCTGGAGGAGTCAATTGCTACAAACCTTTGATTACGACTTACAGATTTGCTGCATTTTCTCAAGCATAAATATTTGTCGTTATCACGGACATCAGAGGACACCAATTTAGTGACGAAATGGAGTTCGAATGAATTTTTTTCTGGCGGCTGAGCTACACTACAGATTCTTGCGATAGGTAAGACTTCCTTTAAGCTTGTAACTGACTGTAGGAATAGTTTTAATGCGCTGAGTGGATACAAGATCGTACTGGCGTTGAGGGTAACGAAGATGTTGGAGTTTTTGTCAAGGCTAGAACTGGTTAAACTCCATTTAACTTGTAGTTGGGGTATCGTGTAATACTGAAAAGTTGCCCAATGGATCGAATAAGAATTTCTGCGGACTTGCATTTGTTTTGGCTAGTCTAGGTAGAGCCAGGAATTTGAGAGAGTTCGAGAAGAAACATGCCACAGCCCTACTCATCAATGTTTGCAAAAGGAAGAGGCCCGACAATTTGTACTTGCGTGGGACATCCCTGATTCGCAGAAGCAATTTAGTAATATACCACAAGTTTACTATCAGGCCAAGATGAAGTATGCTTACAATATTTAAGATTATCCTTTAGTTGTTAACAACACTGGTTTCTACGATTTTATTAATTAATTCCAATATGTATTTATGTACAACAACGCCAAAAACCAAATGTGGAAGTTCAAATTCAAAGAGTAAACTTTCATTTTGAATTCATCAAGAAAATATAATATGAACACAGTAACAAACTCAGTTTAAATTGGAAGAACACTGACAATGATTGTTCATGCTCTAATTCCAACTTTTTGTTCAGAAGATCTTAGAAGCTGAATGCTCCAGTGCTGCACTGTAGCATGTGATAGTATTTAAATTAAATACTCACAATGAAGGCAATGACATCACTCTAATAAAGCGACATTTTGAAAAGTTTCCAAAGAAATTCACTTTTTAATTGGCAGATCGATTTTGATTTTCTAATTAAAAAAGGCAAATATAACAGGACCTCGTCATTTGAGTTTCCCAACTCCTTTCTCATTTGAAATTTTTGTCAAACAAAATTGTTTTTCTCTTTGGTTCATTAACTTTCTTCTTATATCTTGTTCAGTTAAAACTAACTTCGCTCAATGAAGACAATAGATAGCAACATTTTCGCAAAAGTAATTTTAGTTATTCACTCAGCATGTAGTGGGAATTACCGTTTATATCCATAGACACATATATACACACAATCAGAACCTATACGCCTTGTGATATATTGCAAGTCATCCTCTTCGGCCATTAGATGATCAGCTGAAAGTGCTTTCCAAGATTATGTTCATCCCGCACGGCTACAGCAGCCGAGATACGCCGGTATCGCCCTAACGATCTTGGGCTTACTAACCATAATAGCCGTTCCTTTGGATCGCAGATTGTAGGCGGAAAAAACTAATAATTTCACTACTAGCTGGAAAAAGGGAGCGGTTAACAGAGCCCTTAATTAGTTACTTTCTTGCAGCGTGAAAAGTGATATTTTACGAAACCGATAAGTGAACAAAACTGTACCGAAGTGCATTATGGTTTAGAGATTTTACGTTGATTAATTATTTTCGGCTGGCGTTCCGTTGGAATTTTATATGTATGAAGCATCCGAGTGTAATGCATTATTAACCTATTATAAATGGCACGTAGAAGTATAAGTAAATAAAGTTACACTTTTTAAAGCCATACATTTTTGAGCTCAACTGATATATAAAGAACTGAAGTTCATAGATAAGTGCAGTTTAATACTGAAATCCTATTAGAGAAATAAGAAGTTATGAGTGGCTGCCGTCCTGTACGATTATTATATGATGTATTATTTTGATATTTAAGTATAATTTCACATTGGAGGGATTTTGTACAAGTACAGGAATACATTATGAGAGACCGTTGCGAATTGCGAGTCTGACTTATTGTTAGTCACAAACGTTACCTTTGTAATGTGTTGTTTAGATTCTTGGGGTAGTGTTTTCATTTGTATATCTATAAAAACTTCCAGGAAGCACGTTCATTAAAAGATTATTCTATTTATTGTTTCTGCAATATCTGTACATATATAATTACTTTCATATTTACGCGTGGGCTGCTATTTATGTATCCGGAATTGGCAACAATACCATCTGACATACATCGTAAAGTTTGACATTATTTGACTGTATAACGTTTTGTCATACATATGCTATCTGCATTGTTTAGTAACTTGAACATTCAACACATCACTGTCCAAAAATTGAATTAACTCCTGAGAATTTTAGTGCTATGATTTACTACGACTCTCGACGTAGATTACCTCAACAACAGTGCATCGATCATCTTACTGCAGCTTTTGGCGATGCACCATCTAAAAACACTGTATATCATTGGATTAGTGAGTTCAATTGTGGCGTTGTTCACTCAGGGACGAATTTAAAGAAAAGGTTATCCAAAATCGATTGTTGTGTCACAAAGCATCGATGCTATGCGGAAAGTGATAAAGCAAGATCGGCATGTGACGTACCGTGAAATTGAGGCATCCCTGGGAATTAGTATGGTAAGCATACGCAAGATTTTACACGGACATTTAGCCGTGACAAAAAAAGTGTGCGCGCTGGACTCCGCATAATTTGACAATCGCTCAAAAAAAAAGAGGCTCATGTCTATCGGTGCAAAGAAATGCCCAAGAGATACAAACGTGGTGCGTCAAAAGCCGTGTATGACATTTAAATAGGTAACAAATTTTGGCATTTATGCGCATGAGCCCGAAAGTAAATAGCAGTCGGCTCTATGGGTCTTCCAGCCAACTTGTCGAGGCCGAAATGTCTTCGTTACTTTGGCCAGAAAAGTTTTCTCAGTACGAGGCCTTTTAATGTTGCTTGTATTTCTTGTTTTCATGTTTTAGATGGCTTTTTTGCAAATCACAACAGCGCTCTGAAAGGCCAACTACTTTTCATTTTCTTCGATTCTTAGGCACATTCACCACAATACGCTGTGATTTTGACATCCCAATTGTTTTAAGATTAGTACGCAAATGGCTCAGATTCAAATCTTTGTTGAGCTTTCATTGCTACCTGCTTTATTGAGAATCTGTTTGGCGCACAAGTGCAAAGTATTGATCCCTGCCTGAAATACGTTAGTTTAGTCTCCTGTACATATTTTAGGTGAAAATTAGAGTCACTAATGCTTGTGCTAGTTTCGACTTCTTCTATTCTTTATTTGCATTTGTACCATGCTAGGGATCCTCTTCTATACTAAGGCCTATCAACACGGACTTTTATGATCACCACCACAAGATTTGAAAGGAATATTAGCTCTTCCTTCTCGAATACAACACAACTACTATATACTGCACATAAAAGTGAAAAAACAATTTTTTGTTCTAAAAATATTATTTTAATATATTGTTCGATACCTATAAACTAATCACGCCCTTTTATCGAATATTCAATTAATGAATAAAATTATATCTTTGATTAAGTATGTAGTATAAAATTAAAACATTAACGAGTTTAGCAATTAAACTCATGAATGTTAAATTACCGATATACATTCCATTAATG
The DNA here is from genome assembly GCA_023509865.1 of Trypoxylus dichotomus. Classification (NCBI taxonomy): domain Eukaryota; kingdom Metazoa; phylum Arthropoda; class Insecta; order Coleoptera; family Scarabaeidae; genus Trypoxylus; species Trypoxylus dichotomus. Next base: position 34,742,487 of record CM042074.1, on the reverse strand, counting down.
TCCGGCGAAACACTGAATTAATATAACTATCTATATTCATTATATTCAAGTAATGAATATTTTAAATCAAATTATGCGGCTGTATTATGCGATTGAGATTTAAATTGCATTCGTTATTAACCCCGATTTCCTCTGTGCGAGATATTGTATAATACGCACATAGATACGTATATCTATATACATTTATTCGGAAATACTTTTGCCGAAAAGTGTTCCAAATGTGTTCCTGCGAAAAGTGTATAGATATTTTTAAATGGACGTTGGTAATTACACAAATCGCGTGCAAATATTTTTCGATTTTGCCTTCTATTAATTGAAACAGATGAAAAGCAGGGCACCCGTATGCATTTTACATCAAGGATATTTACGTAAAGTTTATCGAATTTCTGTGGGTTAAATCTGTAATTGGACAAATATACCGTTGGTATTTTTATGATTTGAAGGCAGACAATATTAGTCGATTTTATTGGGTGTAAAAGTATTAGAATGGCAAAATTTTCAAATGGAATAATTTTTTCGTAAGAATCAATGCCTTTTATTCCAAAGAAATCAGTTTTTGAATAATCTTGTACAGCTTGCGCTCTAACATTGTTCATAATTTTTACTACTTTCATAACTTCGTCTAATTTCACAAATTTTCTATATAATGCTTAGTGGTGGATAATGCAGTGGTAAGAAAACAATTGTGGAAAAGTTTAATCCTTACAACATACCGCCGCCAGAGCCTTATTGGAACCCAGCATAGCTGGGGTGTCATCGGTCGTCAAGCCTACCATGTTAAATATTGGAACTTTCTTAGATGCAATGGAGTCTTTCAAATAAAAAATAGGTCCTGGCCAATAGTATACTCTCCTAGTGAAATAAACTTCTTTCTTAATAATAAAATCAGTAAAAACCATGCTGGTGAAGACGGTCATCTGGGCCAAATTTTTTGATTCATCCAGTTGCAGTAAACGAGACAGTTATCACGTTTTAACCGTAAAAAAGCCACTGCTCATTGTTAGTACGATTTCATTACTATGTTAGCAGAAAGTTGCGTCGATGTTATATCTCGCCCTTACTCTTAGTTGGTAAGCCCAACAAAATAAATTATTTTGTCGTGGTGCCTCCAAAATACGAACTGATTTATGATGTGTTGGTTCCAAAAATAACTCGCACTTCTTCCTAGTAGCTCTAGGTTTTGAGACGCACCACTGTGAAATCTATTACTCAGACGTATACATTTCACCGTTAAATAATTACTAGAACAGATACTTTGTAACTTCTAACGTTCGGATGTAACATGAGCATCAAGATTCATTACCTTCACAGTCACTTAGATCGTTTTCCAGAAAATTTATGGGATGTTAGTGAGGGCAGGGGGCAAGATTTAACAACGACATCAGTATTATGGAGGAAAGGTACCAAGGAAGATGGGATCCCCATATGATGGTTGTTTACTGCTGAAATCTTCAGCGAGACTGTTCCGGTAAACCTCACGCAAGTAAATCTTCTAAAGGGAAATGTTTAACTAATGATTGAAAGTTGTATATGCATATTTTTCTGTTAAATAAATACCTAAAATAGTAATATTTATCTAATTTTGGCGATTTTTTTCCTAAATAGGGCAGAAAGAGTGAATTTCGAAAACTAGATCTGATAGAACAAATCTGACGCCTTTTTTGGATTGGGCACCCCAAAAGTGCTTAATAATACTTAAAGAATCCGAGGCACTAAAATGTGTGTCGGTCAATGCCATAGAAATACCCGTTTATATCATTTCCTCGTTTTCATAAAGTTCCTGCTTTTGTGCAATTATGTGTGATAGACTGCATGATGCCTCAGCTATAGTCTGATTTTTATCCTATTAATGGATTCTTCGATTTTCTCAGCTTTTTTTTCTAGCGTTAGAATGTGAAGGAAAAGGTCAAATGGATAGCTTTATAGTACCTCCCAAATTTCTCTTTTTTATCAACGGAGACAGAAGCGTTACAAACATGCTTTTTTGTGCTTAATCTGCGTAAAGAAATTTTATTCTTCCCACTCCGAATAGAAATGATATATCTTATACTATATACTTCTTTAATACCGCTTGCTATAATTTTTTTAGGTCTGGGCGTTTGCAAATCAACTCTGACGACCAATGGGTCTCTCAGTTTCAAACTGACCGCAACAGTATAGGCATATACAAACTGTCTCACGAGGAACTATATGGACTGGTAACAGTATACATCGGAAAATTCTGAAAACCTGGTATTATTAAAGTTAACGGGTGCTATTGAACTAAAATATTAATTAATAACTTAACACCTTCGGTTATACTGTAAATAGTTATCAACCTTAAAGTATCTAACCTACATATATGATACTACATTTTAGAATCTGTAGTTTTTATTTGACCTGCTCTTTTTGAACATTTTTGACAGATGGACGAGTGTATTTGAGCTTTTACGAATGTGAAAATGTTTAACTTGGAAAATTGAGTTTTTACAGAACTATTGACCATGTAGGTTAGGTTTAAGAACAGAATAATTTTTTCTTAAATATATAGCACGTCTGGAAATTACGGTTAAAGTTCCAAATGGAAAAAGTTTAGTCGAATTTTCGGATACCTTGTATAAGTTTTTTTTACAACATTCATTTGGCTTCTACATTATACCTTAACAGGTATATTAAATATGAAGAAATAACAACGTAGTTGTTTCATCAAACGTACGTTGAAGTGGAACTAGAAATTCAAAAATGTAATAATATAAAATTGGTAGCTATATTCGCTATAACCTCTATATTTTTGTTCAATACGGCATGTCGGCTTTAGTATACTGCCAAGTTTTCATTATTTTTCAAGGGACACTCTTCTATACATCGATCGATACGGTTTCTCATGAGACACTCTGCATATTCCGCTGAAAGCAACCCGTAAAAATTGGCAAGCATCGTCTTTATACAAACGTTATAAGACTAACTTGGAATTTTTATCCGCTCCGCGGCGTGGAGGTTGACTTTACTAAAATTCCAAATTTTTGGTACAAGAAATCAATTTTTGTTCCAAATTTAAGCGAAATATAATGAACTAATATAAAATCGATGTTGCTAAACGACATCATTTTAACGAATATATGTATATGAATATATAATAATAATTAGAGACCGGAATATATGCAAAGTGCAAAAATTTAATTTAATTTATTTATTATATTTTACGTCTATATCTAGATGTATTACACTGATTAAAGGTAATTAGCGTTAATTAATTTTAATTACTGTAAGACATCTAGAAATAGATGTAAATTATATTAAATAAATTAAATTAAATTTTTGCACTTTGCATATAATCCGGTCTCTAATAATAATATAAGTGTATATACTTGCTTTTCTTTAGTAAAAAATGTGTAAGTATATGGCATGCATTGATGTTTTCGAATAATTATTGTTTCTTACGCCAATCTGTTGAATGAACAATTTAAATTATAACTTTTATTTGACCAGAAGTAAAACATAATTTTAAAGGCTTAAAAAACCGTTTTGGAAACCTTGTTACAAAATGTTCTCAATAATAATTTAGTACCTACAAGTATTTTGTCTAATGATGGTAAAATTAGCAAAATATTTTTTACTGTGCGTGCACTTCACAACAAATAAAGAGAGAGCTTTAAGTCTATAGCTGCGTATGCGTTATGTGAATATAATCCGATGCTGTTATGATTTTAGGTACAGTTTCTACTTCATGTTGGTCGGGTAGCTAATTTTTTTAGCGTGCTAATAAGGCGAGCATACTCTTTTGGATATTTTAACAACTTTCCTTGGTTGATAATTACGAGCTTGTCATTAACATGTTTAGATAAATATGTTAATACGATTAAATGAAATAAAATAATTTTAATAAGAACTATCTCATTTGGTTAATTATTTCTACCTGTTTAAATCACAAAAAGATGTTTATTTAATAAAATGTTGGTTAATTCAACCCTGAAAATCTTAATATAGGATGATGTAATGGGTATTGACGATTTTTAAAACGTCACTGTTCGAATATTAATAAAGTGAGGGATATAGTCAACGGCTTAAATGAATCCCTATGTAATGCAGTTTAGTTCCCATCGAAATGTGGCAGACAAATCAACGCAACCTTTGCGTTACGAAGTATAACTTTAATAACGTATGATGAGGTCTATTTGCATATATCGGGATCTGTAAATAGGAATAATTTTCGGTACTGGACTGCCGAACAACCTTAACAATTTCGGGAACAAGTCCTATCTTGTATCGTATGGTTATATATGGCGATAAAAGCAGCGAGAGAACTACATGGGTTGAGCATAAAACCGCTCGAAACCACGCTGATGACGCCGGGTAGGCAGAAATATTTTTATTGATTTCACTAATACCATGAGAAAGCTGCATTTACAGCGTTTTCTTATCTTGGCGTTATTTTCTAGGCATTCTTTTAGATGTGTTTCTCAGTACGTAATGGTAAACCTGAGAAATCATCCACATATGCAGTTCCCCTTGCACTGCCCTTGTGCTGCGCTCCCTCGGGAGAGCAATCCACGAACTGTACGAGAGAAGAGTGGGAAACTGTACCCGCTCCTTTTCGTTGTGTCTGACTTTGCAGACAAGTGTGTCTTTCTTTTGGCACTAGTTAGCGCCAGGAATATTCACTTGTATCGTATGGTTAGATATGGCGACAAAAGCACCAAAGAATTACATGGGTTGAGCATAAAACCGATCGAAACCACGCTGATGACACCGGGTAGGCAGAAGCATGTCAGTATGTTAATGTTTTATGTCTCTTCATATGTCTATCTCGTGAATTGATTTCACTAATGCCATGAGAAAGCTGTATTACAGCGTTTTCTTATCTTGGTGTTAAACTTAGTGTGTTTAACACCTAACGTGAGTTATTTTAATACTGTATAATTGCGAACACATTAAGCTGCAGAAGAAGTTTTAGTTTTGTTTTTAATAGTAAACATATTCGTTTTATATTTGACTAAAAGAAATTATTAAAAAAAGTGAATGATCTTTTATGACCCTTTATTTCAAATTAAAGCATATGTATTTTAAGTCTTCGTTAGTTGTAATTTAATCGGTTACTGGAGTTTCTAGTCTCCGATTTGTGTTAACTTTATATTTGATATCTGATTTACTAAGTACTGGTACCAACTAGTACGTCGATATTTAGATTAAGAGAATAGTGCAGACTAGAAACCAAAGTGGTGAAAGCAGACCTAAAGATTTGTCCAATGTTTAAATTTCATGTTGAGGAGCTAAGTATATCTACTAATAATGTAACGTATTATTGCGTATAACACATTTCAGTGACTTGAATATCATCAATATATTTAGATAAAAAATGGTTATAAGTGTCTACACTTATTACTTCGAAATTGTATTTTCTGAAACACTCTAAATTTTAGTGAAACACTCTCGCTTATTTTGTTATTGTTAACTAAATTTTAGGCAAGACGCACTTAGTTATCTGTTATTTTCAATTTGTGTGGAGGAAGTTGTCACTAAATTGTATATAACCGCCAGTAAATAGGAGCTTCGGTTTTAATAGTGTCATGCCAACAAATTATATGATCCCTAACACTTTCAATTATATACCTATAGATAATGGTTTCCAAAATCGAACCACGAAAGACGTACAGTCTACAAACTTTATATTTTCACATTACTTTCGGTACATAAAACACGAAAACGGAAGATGAAACTTTGATAAACATTTTCATACCTCATAAGGTAATCACCATCACCACCTGATGATAAATATGAATAAAAGAAAATCGTGTTTCCGCAGCGTAGGCGTGGGATTACATCCCTCACCTCTACGTCTTCCCTTTATACCATCCGATAAGTTTTGTGGACAGTAAAAATATTTATGTGACCGTATTATACATCGCGCCATATATTTCATATATGTATGTATGTATATAAATATGTATGTTATACGTATGATATACACAAAAAACGAAAACCTCGCATCAGTTCGCTTTTTGAAATCATTGGTTCTCAATAGTTCGCTTTACTTTAACCTCTACGCTTAGAGACGTGCCTCATCGCATACGTAACCTTCAATATCCTTCAAATTGAATACATTACATGTATTGTGTATTTATTGGAGGCTACGCATTTTTGAGTGAATGTTTTCTCGCATGATCAAAAATATGCAGCCTTTATTGTCGTAAAAATGTCATATAATTAAAAGGATTTGTTCGATTGTTTAATCGATTTGCTGGTTTAGAGACGATTGTACAATACTTTATTATGCGGTATAATAAAAATACTTTTGGGGAATTTATTTCAAAACCTGCGATGTGTGCTATATCATTTGGTGTTAAATAAGTTTCTATTTTAAAGCGTGGTCGATTTATTTAAAATTAGCCGAATAATTTGAAAGCAGTTAGCTCTATGAACTTTTAAGTGAAACACAGTAACCAACCCATGCAACAATTATATTATTGTAGTTCTAGAGCACTTCAAGGTCATAGGAAGTGAAATACAGCTCTTTTTTTTGAAAATTGCAATATGAATTATATTTGAACAATGGAAGAAATAATTTATTTCCAACTACAAGGGAAGTTATTTTGTCAGTAGGGTTATTGTTAGAACGAGGAGGCGTGAAAGCTATTAGGTATTGAGAAAGAAATACGGAAAGAAGTACGGTATTGTTTATGAGTAATATGTAAAAACTTTATCATTCAATATTAATTTAATTATACTTCATTTCTTTCAACCTGTGCGCTAAGCCATTAATCGGTTAATATGCTAGAAATGTACATTCGGATTCTTTAGTCGTAGGACACAGCATGGAAATGAAACTTATTGAAGTTGTATTGCTATCTCTTTTACATATTGTCACTCAAATTGTAGATTGTATGTGTAAAATTGCCTGGAAAGGAGAGGGCTAGAAGGAGGAATGAGAGAAGATTAAGGGATTGTATAAAAACAACAGGAGTAAAATCAGAACTTCCAACGCAGAATCAGTTGAATTCGAATCACAAATTGGGATGCGTATAAAGTCCATTGATATTCTCTACATTAGTAGATGATGCTATTAAAAAATCCAAACGAAAAGGAAAAAATATGAAAGTAGGAAACTGGAAAATGAAGGCAATAACGTACAGGAACTAATGTTTGCAGATGATATAGTATTGATAGTAGACTCAGAAGAGACATTACAGCAAAACTGGAAGATATACCAAGAAGAACTAACAAAGATAAACATGGAGACGAACACGATGAAAACAAACACAATGATAACAGCGGCAGAAGAAAAAAAACAAAATCGAAGGAACAGCTTTGGAACAAGTTAACAGTTACAATTAGGAACATTGAAGACAGTCGGTAACACGGTAGACAATGGGAGCCCACGTGCTCTCGAAACGCTGCATTCCGCATAATTAATTAATTTGTGTGAGTGGAGTTTACTGCTATACCTGTGAACGGGAGAAAACAGAAAGAAATAAATGAGAGAATAGGGAAATCCGCAAAAATATATAATACATTAAGAAATACATTTCTAGATAAAAAAGAAATACCAAAACAAATAAAGACACAGGTGTATAAAAGAGTGGTCAGACCAACGCTAACATATGGCAGTGAGTCATGGACAACCACGAATAGAATTAAAAGCAAAGTTACGGCAATGGAAATGAGATTTCTAAGATGAATAGAAGGAGTAACAAGGAGAGACAAAATCAGAAACACGACAATCACTAATAGTGTAAATATCAAGCCAATAGAAATAATCATAGAGGAGAGACAACTGGGATGGCTTGGACATATACACAGAATGGAAGAAGATCGAATACTAAGAGGGTTTTTGGAGCCAAAACAGAGGGCTAAAGTAGAATAGGTAGAGAAACACTTGGATAGAACAAATATAAAAGACATTAGAAAAAAGAACTATGGGATGGATTGGAGCCAAACAACTGGCTCAGAACAGGAAACTGCGGAAGACAGAAGCGAGAGAATGGTAGTCCGACACCGCAAGGTACAAAAAACGTAGGATTTAAAAGAATGTGTAAAATTGGTGAGTGAGAGACAGCGATAGCTTCGGTAAGCTTTGCTTCGATCCTCCTTCTTACGATAAAAGATTTCGTCAATCTCTGGGAAAATAAGTACGTGTCAGAAATGTTTTAGTCAAAGTATGAAAAGTATAGGATTTGATGATTAATTTTTCTTAATATGCTGTAAGTATGTTAAATATATTGTTCACAGATGGTGTCAAATATAAACGGTTTACCGATAAGAGCGCCAGAAGTTTAAAATGTACCAATATTGTTTGGACTGTCGCCACGAGACTGTCACCACAGTTCTTTTTAGTAGTGTATTGCAAGTCACTATGGAAGTGATTAGAAATTATCAACATTTATCACCAAAATACGTGTCCAGTTTGACAAATTTTCATACCTTGCGAGAAATGTACGTTCAACATAATCGACCAACTAAACGTCTCGTTGCAAAGCTTAGATGAACTGACAGATGAGTTGACATCTCCACGCCGGAGAATGGCACGTTCAGCGGAGAACGTCACTGCTGTAATCAGAGTGTGAGAAAAGATCTTACTCTACGATGTTCTCCAGAACTCGGGCTTTCCCAGACACCTACGTCGAGAATTTTGCATTAGAATCTTCATCTTGTATCTCAACAACTCAAACCGGTTGGTCATCGTATGTACAGCGACTTGGGTTTTGGAACAATTGGAAATCGATCAAGGATTTAGCTCAAAAGGCATCCTTTTAAATTTAGCACATTTTTGGGTTAGTGGATTTATAAACAAGCAAAATTGTAGGATTTGCAGTGGTACAAGAATTGGCTCTTCGTACTGAAAAGTTTGCTGCGAAATCACATTGCTATCGATGGCATGTGCTACAAGAATATGAGAATATTTATGACCCCAACTATTAAAATATTGATTTAACATTTTTACAGGATCGTGGAACATGTTACACGTCTTATGAAACCATTGCATTGCTGCGTAATCTGTCACTCCTTTTTTAATTTTATTATGGGGCGATTACAAACGGTTCGTGGCCGTGCGGATATTATGCGCACCATCGAAAATTTACTGCGTGATTTGTTGGAAAAAAATGTCAGAAATTGGGGCACGAATTAGGGCACAAGTATCCATTACATTAAATAATAAACAAAAATTACTCGTGGTTATTATTGTGTCTCATTTTACACTTCTGATGCTTTTATTGGTAAACCCGTTAGAAACAATTTTCAAATTAATTTTGATATTGTAGTTTATTATGCATATATTTTTATTTTCTTGTTATAAATAAATATTTCGTCATAAAAATGTACAAAATAAAGTTACTCATGAATGGTTTCACCAATACTATGAGTAGCTTTTTTTACATTTTAGTTAATGTTAATAAATTCCAAATATTATTCTGGAAGAAACCGATAACGGGAGATTATGGCACTTGTGTGCAATTGGTGACACTTGGAAATTTGATTCATACAGATCAAGATGTAACGAGCAAGTTAGAAGCAATGAAGTGTAAATCAGGATTTGCATTAGGTAAATGTATCAGAAATTCTTTTCTATAATAAGTAGTATAACTTTCTATTAACATATTTTGCTAAACTTGAAAATGTCAATTGATTAGAATTAAGGTTGAAACCTAAAATTTTTCATTACGTACAGTATCATCGTTGTTTTGAAAGTAAATAAACACATCAAATATTTGCCTGAAAAAAACCAACGTCTTTCTAATTAAAATATTGGTAAATGAAATATTCAGCGATATCATGCATTTTGAGAACCAATGATTTGAACGTATCTAGAAGTCTTTCAAAAATTCATAGTATGAAATGTTTAGAACATGAGATTGCTGCCATTGTAACCATGGCCACTCACGATGTTCTCGTAAGCATCACGAGGCGGTCATACAGCACTTCCAGAGTAGCCGAAAGTGTTCGATCGCTTGCTGAAATCGGCGAATCCCGTATCTTGTGGCGTCTGAAACGTCTCTATTTTAACACATTTCTTTTTCGGCCTCTGGTGCTGTAAAGTCTTGCTACGTGCACAATAACCGACTACCGAACTATTAGAACTGCTCGAACCTAAATCGGAAACGCCGAGGAAACCTTGATGTAGGGTGGTACCGCTGCTTCCCGTGTTCGGATGCGGTAGCGTACCGTACTTGTTAACGGAAAAGTTCGTATAGGATGATAAAGGCGTTTGATGATGGATTGCCGACGAGCCATGATGATTCTTAACTGTAATAGGAACGGTCTGACCCGCGAGCGAGTTCGTTTCGGCGAAATCCGGTTCCATGGCACCGGCCAACAAAGCACTAGTCGTATTAGTGTCAGTCGTATCCGCAAAATCAATGCACTTATTCGTCGTGCATACGTCCGGAGGTGTTTTATTCAGGAGCGGGCCGCATTCAGCTTCGTATTTGGGACGGTCTAGACGTATTGAATCATATTGTTGACGCTGTTGGCTACTGCAGAGGTGTTTGTCCATGTATTCGGCGTGCAGGCGCTGATGTTCTCGTAGTTTCCGCTCGGCTCCCGGCACCATAATCCGCACCTGGAGCAATTATTCTACGTATTAATGGTATATAAGGACAAGAGAGAGCAGGTGTGTGAATGCATATGAACGGGTGAATATGCGTCTGTATATGTGTGTAGATGTCTAAGGGTAGGGTGAGTTTTAGGAGTTAATTAGTTCGTCTGGGAATGCGTTGTGGACGGGTGGGTCGGGAAATTGGGAATGTCGGAAACTCGAAAATGGCCTTGATTATAAGGTAGATGAGTTTATGAAATAGCTTCCTTGAAACTTGAGTGTTATGAATTCTAATTATTAAATGGAGTCTTTGTTAGAACCAGGAAAGTGATAAATACATATGTCGAGTGTAAACTTTCGATGAAAGATAATTAAAACGAAATTTATGAAAGCTGTAGGATACGACAAATTTGGTATATAATAGTGAATTTTTTTGAAAAAGAACTAAATTGTAAGTGTGAGCAAGAGATGTGCTACCTGGAAGATCATACAAATACATCATAAAAGGAAAAAGTCTGAAACGTTTTAACTAATTTCAGAAACATTGAATGCACCTGAATTATCGAAACGTCTAATTTGCAGCATTATTTGTATGCATTTTATTTTTGTGTGTATTGACGAATAGTAAAATCTTGAATAGAGGAACAAGTAAAAGACTCAGAGGAACAGAATGGCTTCAGACCTGAGACCTGAGGCATTGTAGGACAACGGAATACTAACAAGCTATATAAACGTGATTAAACAACTATATAAAAATAACAAAAGCACAGTGAACGTCAGAAGCATCTACTCGGATGAATTCTTTGTAAATAAAGAATTGCGACAGGAACGCCGCATATCACCAACGTTATTTAAAATATATGTGAAACCGGTACTGCGGGATTGGAGAAATAAATGTACGCCTATGGAGATGAAAGAATAAGAGAAATAATGCATGTTAACACATCATTAATACATGAGACAACAGAACGGAAACAACTCATGGTATGGCCACATGAGAATGGACCAGGGCAGACCATCATAAAAGGTTTAGAAATGGAAGTCTGTTAATAGAAGGAAAGAGAAAGGTCAAGGAGTTGGGAAAAAGGAATTAAATAAGCTATGGAGAAGAGAGGATTGAGGGGAGGTGGTTTTAGGCATAGAATCTCTTGGAGATTGGGATGCGGTAGATGGCAAAATTAGTTGTTTACAAACCGCTAGAATAATAATCATTTTAAGCATTCAGGAGGTTTCATAAACAGGTGCTCTTTTAGAACACAGGCAAGCGTTATTGTTCGATATCTGTTGATGTAAATATTTAGAATAAGGAAGAATATTTGATACTACTTTATTTATAAACGTTTTCTTTTTGACCTCAAAGTTAGTTTTTAACATTTTGTCATTAACATATGGTCACGAAAAACACATTTGGCAACGTTGTAGAAATTAGAAACCACTACTGTCAAATCTTGACATTTATGCATCGTATATAATTCTACTTCAGCGCCATAATTTCGTGTAATATCTATTTTTTTGTAATTATTTGTATAATCTTCATGCTATACATTTTTGTTCTTTTGTAACTGCTTTGTTCATTCATAACGATCTTATATACCTTATAGCCTACAAGACTTCTTAGTACCAGTCCTTTAGGTTTTTCTGCTTAGGGTTTCATTAAGAATAAGATTTATGCAACGACTTTTCAAGACTCTGACGATGTTAGAGACGGAACTAACGCGGCAGTATACAATAGCGCGTGCATTGTAACTATGCTTAAAAACAGACTATATTAGCATTGATACCTAATAATATTAATTGTCTGATTTGAGTTCAATTGATAACTGAAATGTTTATTTTGCAACTAGTTAAGTTAATAAGATGCAACATTACAACAATATGTTAAAGTAATAATTGGCATCAATCGATAATGGGATGAAGTTTCTTATTCATCTGGCGCATAACTATATAACTTATATATGCATTGCTTTACCTGCCTTTAATACTGGTTAGCTAGTTCCAGTTAAAAACACATCTAAAATGACTAGAAAACAATATCCAATATAATAATGCTGCTAAATACAGCTACTCATGGTGTTGGTGAAATCATTCAGGAGAAAGACAATGTGAGGAGACCAAAAATACTAACACACGGACACGTTTTTGTCTACTCGACGTCGTCAGCGTGGTTTCGAGCGATTTTTTTTGCTCAACACATTGCAATTCCCTCTCTGCTATTATAGCCATATCTAAACTTATAGCCCAAGTAAGTATTCTTGGAGCTAACTATTGCCAAAAGAATAAAACACTCATCTGCCGACCCAAATACAGCGAAAACAAGCGGGTACAGTTTCCCATCTCTTCTCTCTGACAACACATGGATTGCTAAACCAGAGATCTTCTTTTGGCGCTAGTTAGCGCCAAGAATACTCACCTGAACTATAAGGTTAGATATGGTGACAGTAGCAGATAGGGAATTGCAATGTGTTGAGCCGGGTACGATGAAAGATGTCCGCGTCTTAAAGTTTCTTCTCTCCTCACAGTGCCTTTCTCTTGGATGATTTCACCAATACCATGAGTAGCTGCATTTAGTGCCCTTATTATGCAAGGTATAGTCCCAGTTCCTCTAAAATTTGGTGGTAAAGTGGATACACGTAACGTTGTGGTTACTGTACAAACTTAGGTGGTCTTTTATTTATTCAAAGAGAGTTTATTTAACACAGGCTTCATGCGTCCAAACCAGGCGAAGTTTGTGGGAAAAAAGCTGTATATCATTAAATAAAAGCAACGAATATTAAGTGAATTCTGTTGGTATATGGCATCACACATAAAATTCAAACAATTGACGTTGTTAAATGGTTATTTCAGAGATAGTATAATTTTAATACAACCGGGATATCGCTATGGGAATACGTATTGAGAGGGTTTTATTGAACGTTACAATTGATATTTTATGTGTGGGTATTAAACACACGGCGGTATTATCTCTTCCCTTTCAGATTAAACTGATTTTCGGCAGTAAATCCGCGATGACTTCAATCGCTTGTTTGCAATCTCTTCTTTGTCGTTTCTTCCACCATTCTCATGCAAATGTTTGCCAGAAGAATGTTTTATTTCCTATCGAAAATCTATAAATATCCATCCATTCGTAATATTTTCCATTGTCAAGTCTGCGCAGTATACACCATTATCGCGACTCGGAATCATATTTACGATAATTTGTTCCTTTAAACGCGGTGAAAACGCGAAGAAAATAAACCGCTTGTGCATTTTATTGATATGTTAAGCTGCCGAGACGCGGTGCCTTTTGACGAGATAACCGCACGCTAACACAATAAAAAGCCGCGCCAACGGAGGTGAAGGAAAAAGGAATTTCCGTCTTGAATTAAAAAAGAAAAAATACGATTTTCGGTGGGTTTCCTTTTGTTTGTTTCAAAAGTGCTGGGCGCAAATAAACGAGAGGAACGTTAAGAAAAATTGAAAGGGTTTTGTACTATTAACCTTTGCTGTTTCCAAAAAAAATTTGAAAGATTGCTGTTAAAACTACAAACGAATCTCTGAAATTATAAAGGTGTATGCTTTCACGTTTGAAAACTTTCAAAGTACTTACTTAATATAGGCATACCCACACCAAACAAGATATATAATTATATATAGCTTTTATTTAAAATTTCTGCCTTGAATCCTTTCTACGTCTATACTATGTTTAACCTAATATACCAGATGAACCAATGGTTTTGAATTTTTGATAATCTTGATATGTCGAGAAGTAAAAGAAAATAAACTATATAATAACTTCGTTATTTATTCATATTATAACTATTACTAGAGTTACCAATTTTTGTTTGCCTAACACAGACGTCCAAAGAGGCAGGTTACACAATCCGAGACCCGAAAATTCGTTGTAACTTTTATATGTGCGCGGTTGTTTATCGACTTACTTATTAATATACATACGTGTTAAATGGGAATACCGAAATTACGTGAAGACGTCTGAACTCAATTGTTTGCTAACACTGTAATTCCCGGACATTAAACACAACCATGTAGTTTAATGCAATTCCAAAATCCTCAAGTTGCAAGTTATTTACAAATACATACCAACAGTGGATGCAGTATACAAGTTACAGAATACTTCATTGTCATTACCTCAATCGTTATAAGCTATTGACGGCGCATACACAGGCTTCAAATGATAGAAAAGGTATATCCGAGAAAAGTTTAATATTGCATTAAGAAAAAATCTCAATTTTATCAAACTAAGATGAATTTATAATAATGGTATTCCGATAGTTCCGTTCAGTAAATTTAAAAACGGCTTTTTAGCGCGATGAACGCGTCTTAACCGTGGAGACCTATGTACGCATTACTGCAGCATAACCAAGTACATTTGAATATTCTGTGGCGCACGAAGGTTGAAGTAGATTTATTGGTCGGTGAAGGACAACCTTTTTTCTGGCAACTGTCAAAATTTCAGAGGTCTACTGTCAGTAGTTGCTGTTGTTTAAGAATGTGTTTTGTGTCGTATGAAATGAATACGTAGAAGGTTCTCACCTCTAGCGCGGTCAACACGCTGAGTCACCGTAACCTTCTGCCAAAGTGTTTTCGCCTCTAGCGTGGTTTACACGTCGAGTTGCCGCGCCACTTTGGTTTCCTCTATTCTCTTGAAGGAACCTCCTACGACGGAGGCGAAACGTCGAGATCCCACCTTTCTCTTTTGGTCTCTTTCTTTTTCCTTTTTTCTTTTTCTCTCGTATCCCCTGCTGTCTCTATATCTTTCTCTTATTTTGTTCACTTTCCTTTCTATTTCACGTCCCCCCACCCTTTAACATTTTTCTTTTTCTATTTATCTCTTTTTCTTCTTATTTTTCTTTCTCCTCTTACTGTTATTTCTTTTTATATATATCTCATCATGACACGGTCCAATTCCGGAAGTAGATCGTTTATTACTTTGTGTACTATGTTAGACAGTTTCACAAAAATGAATAAAATCGAATTTCGTGCAGTGATAAAATACTTCTGGATGGCTGGGAAAATGGCCACGAACATTCGAAATATTTTGCTAGAGGTTTCGCAATAGATATTATCTTCTAATATTTTACAAACTACTGATATTCTTGTCAAGTACATCCATGACAACTACACAATTGCCAAACATATCAAGTGGTCACTTTTATTAACGTCGGAAAACAAATTTACTTCGTCATTTGAAATAGAAAATAAAAATTAATACCGTCAAAACTGAAAAAATGGCTTGTGCATTAAAACAGAAGTAAGAAATATAAAACAAATACTAATAAAAGATAATTAGTTCACCATTACGTTCAACACTTCTTGACACTTACGGGGTGCTGAGTTTACTAAGTGCGGACATTTCTATATGATTAAGAAATGGCTTTTCATTCTCGTTGGCAGAGTGCACATAAATCACTAACATTTTTGGGATTAGTAGAAAGACACAACCTTTTTTAAAGAGTTTCGCCGACTGCACAGATTATCAACCTTATTATAACGAAGCCATGTTTTGGATTTCCGAGAGGTGTGTTTCAGTTAATTATTTTTCATGTACATACAGGTTTACGTTTATTTAGATAATATAGTAATTTTTCTTTTTGCGAAATGTAGAAGGACCTTTTATAGTACGTTAATGTAAACGTCAGTATTCCATGCAGAAAAATAAAAAATAATTATCTTTAGCCTATGAGGAAATGTTTCAGATTCAAGTAATAAATTTATTAGAAAGATCACCGGAGTAAAAGATCGTACGCTCTCGGTCACTTTTCGTACCTCGTCGTAACGTTTACAGTAACGTCGTCGGACGAATTTTGGAAGTTTCTAATAGTTTCCAGTTTTGCCGGAAATCGTCGAGGCCGTTGTCGTCTATACATTTATTTAGTCTTCTGTTACGATTCTGGCGGGAGTCATTCTGGTAAGGATGTCGGAGCGCATGTATAGATTTCTCTATTAAGTACAAATTCTAGACTTTCTATTATCGTACGTCGAGGCTACTCTCTCCGTTGTCGTCTATACATCTATTTAGTCGTCTGTTACGATTCTGGCGGGAGTCAGCCTGGCAAGGTTGTCTGAGCGCATGTATAGATTTCTTTAATAAGTACAAATTCTCGATTTTCTATCATCGTTCGTCGAGGCTACTGTGTCCGTTGTCGTCTATACATATTTTTAGTCTTCTGTTAAGTTTGTGTCGGGAATCATTTTGGCAAGGTTGTCGGAGCGCATGTATAGATTTCTTTAATAAGTACAAATTCTCGATTTTCTATCATCGTTCGTCGAGGCTACTGTGTCCGTTGTCGTCTATGCATATTTTTAGTCTTCTGTTAAGTTTGTGTCGGGAATCATTTTGGTAAGGTCGTCGACGCGCATGTATAGATATCTTCTACAAGTACGATCACCCCGCTTCTTGTTGCCGGTCGTTGCGACCGCAGCGCCCGTTGTCATCTGTACGTTTGTTCAGTCCTCTGTCGTATCGGGACGTAGACATTTTTGCATTTAGTTGTTCGTCGTAGCGGACGAGTTTCACGGACCATTTTTCTATATGTAATGTCGGCTTCATAGCTCCGTTTTCCTTGTCGGTGCGCATTTCGCACATTTGCGGGCTACTGGCTTTTTACTTTCTTTGGGGCGCAGTAGCAAAGAGCTAAATATTGCACATAGCGTATTATTTCAAACGAGAACGCCTGGGAAGCTGTCACATTACTTTTGTTTTGAGATCGGATATTATCGCTACTGTCGCCCAGGCGTTCAAGCTCTAAGAAATAGGGTGGGTTCCCCTATAAATGTGTAAAAATTAAAATGTGTTTGGTTCAAGTACAAACACAAGCCATTGAAATAGGGCCAAGTCCCTTAGGCAAATTTAAAACAAGGAAAATGTATTAGGCTCCCGGAAAGGGACATATAAATAAGTATAGCACCGAGGTGTAAATAGGGTGGGCTCCCCTATACAAAGGTAGTGCTGCATGCATACATATAGAGGCATTAGTACATGCCTCTAACAAAGCTTCTGCGGAAGCATATAAGAATTTAAACATAGCTTGGCAATGTACACGCTGAGGCGGTACCTTATGTTGGTAAACCAAAGGAAAACATACATATACACATCCTAATGTGCATTACATGTATAAGAGAGCTCAAGTAACTGCAATTATTGCAAATATATATATTTTACGTACATCGTAACTGTTCATAGACTAGAGTGGAAACCGTGTACACATTTTATTTTTTAAATATATTTTTTGCGCATGCGCATTGAGTTTCACTGTACAACCTTTCATCTAGTAAATAAGCGAACATACTCTACAAGTAAGTATTAGTCAAGTAATTCAGGAATTTACGAGCAGGCTTCAGCGGCGCTGTTCTTCAAACCAGGAGAACGTAACAGTTCCACATTGGTCATTCTACCGAATTTTTTGCTAATATTTCACGTACAGATTCTATAAAAATGTACTACAGGTCCCAACTACCTTAACAGGAACACCCTAAATGCAATCGAAACAGTAATATTCTGATTGAATGGGAAATTTACCGAAGATTTTGAAGAAGTTTTTATCGCGGAGGGAGTTCAAGCAATTGAAAAATCGCTGCTAGTTTGGCTTACTTTTTCACTTACTGTTAATATTTCTGTTGGTTGTATTATAAATAAAACCTCTTTTTTAATGAATAAATTTACTTACCACATAATATTATGTTACGTTTTAAATAAAAGTATATCGATATATCTGTTTTAAATTTACTAAATTTCATAAAAACGTTTCATTCTTAACACAAAATGAAATTCTTATTAGAAGTATATATATGTTCTATCGGGTTTCATTCCGCGTTGGTCCCAGAGTTGGTTTCCAGAAGAACCAACGTTTTGATGTTTCGATGTAATTGCATCTTCTTCTTAAGGTAGTCGTGGTTTGAATGTAATAATATATATATAGTTTCTGGCCACGGGTACATTTCGACTAATTGTAAGTGGACGTTTCGACGAGATATCATTTATATCTCTCGTTCGGCTAGCGATCTGAGATGAACTACGTCCAGAAGAAGATGAGTATGCGTTGTTTTTTTCTTCTCGGATTATCCGCATTTGTTGACTGTACTGGACAGGACGTTGTTGACGTTTCGGTGGCATCGCCACTACTTTCTTCTCGAACGTATTGCGATTGATGATCAAGTATTCGATTACCGAAAACTTTTCTGTAAAACATGTAAATTCTAAGCTTTCTCATTCGAATGTTTAGCTCATATGTTATCAATTTTATCTATTATTATTATTATTTTTAAATGGAAAACAGATTAAAATATTCTATAACAGTATTATAAAAAATCAAACGCCAAATTTATATCAGTATAATTATAAAGTTCTCCCCAATATGGGAGATGCGTCACTTCAAATTTTGTATATTGGTAAATATTAGGAAAGTTGAATGATTTTCAAATGAAAAAAAGTAATACTGTTGCACTATAAAAAAAACAACATTTCAAAAAAAACACTTAAACGCGCTCTGATCTTTTCAAGCAAGCAACCGGTATAGTTGAATTCTTTTGTAACCCCAACGTCTGAGATATATTCAAGCGCGATATCAAATAGAAAAAAAAAAGAAAATATAATCCCAGAACTTATGCAAAGAGATTTTGGGGACGCTAGAAAGGTGGTGTGGGAAGAAAAATCTTGTAGATTTAATCCTACAAAAATCCCTTCTACGAGAAGAAAGCTTAAAACCTCCAATTCCTTAGAATAAAGTATTTAATATAGATTAGTCAGAAGGTAAAACACCTACGTAAGTGAGTGGTATTTGGGTTTAAGCTTGCCTGGATTCAGCACCATCAGTTTCGAGTATGTAGTATGATGTACACAGATGACACATATTAGATCAACCATTGGAGAAAGGTTTTCTGTACAGTATAACTATGTACATATCGCATTTGTCCTAATTTAGCATGTACTCTTTTAGCATACTTGAAAAGTATTCAAGTATTGAGGTCCCTGGGACTTAGTACCTTATAAATATAGCTGAAACTGCGAACGTTCGATCAGTCTTTAAGAAAGTGAAACCGACAAACACGATAACATGAAGAAAACGTTTAAACTGATGCTGCAAATACTTAGTCGATCTGATCTACTTTATGCACCTAAAAAGTCCAAGTCCTTATTTACATTTATTACCTGTTAAACTCCTTGCACGTTTCCGAATCGAGCGTCATTAACCGAATGTTTGCAGATGCCTACTACTTGTAAGCATTGCAAGTTTCTAGATTGCTATCCTGCATGTATCTATGTATGTATGTACATCCAATAACACGGCTTCTATGCGAAATGTGATAAGTGTATTACTAGTAATAATAGCGGTTATAGGCTTTGAAATTCAAATTCAAAGCGGAAAAGAAATATTTTAGAAAATACATGGAAGAATAAAGTGAAGAAAATCCTCTTAATCGATATAAGTACGATACAGTGTATTGAGTTTTACCCAGTTTCTTACGAAATATAAAATTCAAACTATTGATAAACATTTTTTGTTGAAATTTTCATTCAATCTGAATGCAATAACGCACCTACTCAATATCAAACACATCTCGTATCACCTGATCGACTTTCTATTTGAATAAAGTCACGTAAAAATGAAAATATGGCAGTTTTATTGTTACAACTGCTTCGAATTGGAGCGATGGAAAAAAACGGAAAACGAAATACGTATTCCTGGCCTTCCGACAATATAAATATCTTATCCAAACTTTGGTTCGTGACGTTGACGAAATCAGTTTCATTCCATTGTATTTTCCTATATATATATAGTTTCTGGCCACGGGTACATTTCGACTAATTGTAAGTGGACGTTTCGACGAGATATCATTTATATTCTTCTGGACGCTCTCGTTCGGCTAGCGATCTGAGATGAACTAAGTCCAGAAGAAGATGAGTATGCGTTGTTTCTTTCTTATCGGATTATCCGCATTTGTTGACTGTACTGGACAGGACGTTGTTGACGTTTCGGTGGCATCGCCACTACTTTCTTCTCGAACGTATTGCGATTGATGATCAAGTATTCGATGACCGAAAACTTTTCTGTAAAACATGTAAATTCTTAGCTTTCTCATTCGAATGTGTTAGCTCATATGTTATCAATTTTATCTATTATTATTATTATTTTTAAATGGAAAACAGATTAAAACATTCTATAACTGTATTATAAAAAAATCAAACGCCAAATTTATATCATTATAAAGTTCTCCCCAATATATACTGCTTCATAAAGCGTGTGGTGTTATTTTCATTGAAGCTTCCTTCACCATTTTCACATCTTTTATAAATATTTAAATTTACAAAAGGTGTTGCAGAATGCATGATTTTATGATGAGATACAACGCAATCCAATACTATTGTTATTGCGTTTGTACCTTATGCACGTGTGGGTGTAATATTAAATTCTGTAAGTTAAATGTTGAAAGATTATCTAGAGCCACAAATATTATCAACTAATTCCTAAATACAGTTTATTGGTGCACAGTATACGTCAAAAAATTCAAATGTATTTTTTTAAATTAACGGTCTTCATATTTTGCGTCAGATGGTTTTTAATAACTTCGAAATGGTAACTATGAGACATCTATGAAAAACATTAAACACTCTTGGAGAACATTCAATTGTTGTAATTTAGTGTTACGTCCGTAACATTACCAAACCTTTACCCATAATCTTGTACAAATATTTTCGATGCTTTTCCACGCGGGTAGCTTTCCATTCACGTTACAGTCAAATTCACGAAACGCAATAAAATAACTATAATCTCTAATGGGACTGATATAACATTCGTGACCTCTCCGGCCGACCCGTCATTGCCAGAATAAATACAGGAAAATACACATGGAAAAAAGAGGAAAAGCGACAAACTCGCGGAAAAAGCAAACTGTAAACTTTCTAAATGCGAATTTAATTCAGAAATATTTACATTACAATCGAGGAAGGGAGAAAGGAAAATACAATGGAATGAAACTGATTTCGTCAACGTCACGAACCAAAGTTTGGATAAGATATTTATATTGTCGGAAGGCCAGGAATACGTATTTCGTTTTCCGTTTTTTTCCCTCGCTCCAATTCGAAACAGTTGTAACAATAAAACTGTCATATTTTCATTTTTACGTGACTTTATTCAAATAGAAAGTCGATCAGGTGATACGAGATGTGTTTGATATTGAGTAGGTGCGTTATTGCACTCAGATTGAATGAAAATTTCAACAAAAAATGTTTATCAATAGTTTGAATTTTATATTTCGTAAGAAACTGGGTAAAACTCAATACACTGTATCGTACTTATATCGATTAAGAGGATTTTCTTGACTTTATTTTTCCATGTATTTTCTAAAATATTTCTTTTCCGCTTTGAATTTGAATTTCAAAGCCTATAAGCGCTATTATTACTAGTAATACACTTATCACATTTCGCATAGAAGCCGTGTTATTGGATGTACATACATACATAGATACATGCAGGATAGCAATCTAGAAACTTGCAATGCTTATAAGTAGTAGGCACCTGCAAACATTCGGTTAATGACGCTCGATTCGGAAACGTGCAAGGAGTTTAACAGGTAATAAATGTAAATAAAGACTTGGACTTTTTAGGTGCATAAAGTAGATCAGATCGACTAAGTATTTGCAGCATCAGTTTAAACGTTTTCTTCATGTTATCGTGTTTGTCGGTTTCACTTTCTTAAAGACTGATCGAACGTTCGCAGTTTCAGGTATATTTATAAGGTACTAAGTCCCAGGGACCTCACTACTTGAATACTTTTCAAGTATGCTAAAAGAGTACATGCTAAATTAGGACAAATGCGATATGTACATAGTTATACTGTACAGAAAACCTTTCTCCAATGGTTGATCTAATATGTGTCATCTGTGTACATCATACTACATACTCGAAACTGATGGTGCTGAATCCAGGCAAGCTTAAACCCAAATACCACTCACTTACGTAGGTGTTTTACCTTCTGACTAATCCATATTAAATACTTTATTCTAAGGAATTGGAGGTTTTAGGCTTTCTTCTCGTAGAAGGGATTTTTGTAGAATTAAATCTACAAGATTTTTCTTCCCACACCACCTTTCTAGCGTCCCCAAAATCTCTTTGCATAAGTTCTGGGATTATATTTTCTTTTTTTTTCTATTTGATATCGCGCTTGAATATATCTCAGACGTTGGGGTTACAAAAGAATTCAACTATACCGGCTGCTTGCTTGAAAAGATCAGAGCGCGTTTAAGTGTTTTTTTTGAAAGGTTGTTTTTTTTATAGTGCAACAGTATTACTTTTTTCATTTGAAAATCATTCAACTTTCCTAATATTTACCAATATACAAAATTTGAAGTGACGCATCTCCCATTTATCCTATATAAATAACTTTGTGGGACGTAAACGATATATGTTATTTATTATATTGTATTTTCTCCATGAAGTTGGTACAAGAAACCAATGTAAATAGTCAGTTAGTTAATGAAGCTAATGTTTCTATGACTTGTCAATTGAAGTGAAGAGGAATTTAGACAAGTTTAGTAAAAGGAAGCCAAAATTAACGGCAATCTATTTACAATTTCAATGTCGATGCGGAAAACTGAACAGTTGTTCAGTATACCAGTACGATAACTTTTTATTTCAATAAAACCACCACTTGGATAATTTTTTAGAAAAGTACGCATGGGTTAAATAAATGCCTATAGATAAAAATAATATGAAGTAACTAAAACTAAAACTTGAAAGCTATATGTGGTTTTTATATTATTTATCTTTCAATGAGAAAGACAGTAATAATTGTTAGTGCCAGAGATTATTCATTAAACTGAGTTCTTTATGAGAATATAATGAAGAATACCAACAACTTCAAAAGCGAAGAAGGATACAAAATTAGCAACACGTGGAAGTTAGCACTGCGGAGTCATCATACAACGATCGACGCGATTCAACGGAACAGAGTGGTTACGGATCAGCAAAGCGGAACGGTTATGGATCAGTAAAGCGGAACAGAAATGGGATAAATAACGACAACCAAGAGACAACAACACCAGTCTTTAGAAACCTTCTGAAGAAGCTGACAGCATGATCAGCGAAACGTCAAGTAAAACAGTGAATACATGACAAAACCTGAAAAACATCTCTACTTAGCCTAACCTTATTTGAAAGTTGAATTTATTTTGTATTAAACATTGTTGTTAAACATGTTTGTAAATCTCATAGCTTGTTTGACGAACTCATTGGTAAGTTTCTCGATTATCTCAGGAAGTTGAAGTAAAATGGAAAGGAAGTGATAGCCCAGGAGCTTTATATCGCTGTATCATATGTGCAAGTTGCCATTATACACCTTTTTGTTAGAGACGATCGGGGTTGAGAGAGTGGAAGGAAACAGGTTTCCATCTTTTTCCAGAAACGATTTTGAGGAAGCTTTCATTTCGTTTCCCAAATGGAACACCTGTCTTACTGGGTTTTTGCAATACTTTGTTTTAGTTAATTAATTTTTTTTATATTGCTTATGTCTGTCTATGGTATTTTTGTAATATTGTTTCAGTGTGATCGACTTCCTGCAGAATATCTATAGTTCTTTATCAACCAGCTTATAGAAGATGGGTATTGAAATCGTTGCAACGGTTAATGCGCGTTATGTAAATGGAGCAGCGCATTTATTTTTCTAGAATGTGCGACACATTTATATAGATTTTTATAAACATGTTTTATACCGGGAGCGTATTTTTTTGAATACATGCTTTCTTCTCAATTGTGTATTTCTGACTTCCTTCTATTTTCTGAAGCATAATTCTTGGTTCTAACTTGTTTAGAAGATTCCAAAAAATCAGTTAAATAATATAAAAGTAACATTGTGGTATACGCAGTTTTCAAACAAATATTCGCTCCGATTTACGTGTCTTATCCGTATTACAGTTGCAATTATAAGCACGGTTTCTTTCTAAACGCTGCATCACCGACAATTAGGGTGGAACTGTACAAGGCGTTTAAATGCGTCAAAGTACGTGGGCATTACTTTTCAACGATAATCGTCCTCCTCCTTGGTTATCAGCGAGCGAAGCGTAACTATCTGCCGTCGACACTTGCTGGTGATTTTCTTGTGGCGCAATACATTGCTTGGCATGTGATACACTATACTAATGTATCGTCGATGAGATATGGTCGAATAGAACATGTTAAATTTGTGTTTTATTAGTATATATAATCACTCTCACGTACTTTACTAGATCCTTGGACAGAATAATTGTGGCCAAATTCCACGATGTATGTTCCGTCCGCGTAGCTTCTCCCGTAGGATGGCTCGTATAATCAAGGTAAGATCAAGTGATTTAATGCACAGCTTCGATAACGAGAAGTTGTCAGATTCTCACAAACGAGTTTGTTCTAAGATCCGCTTATATAATTCCGGCTTAGTAGATCACTGGCCCAGTCAAGTATTAAATTCCCTATTGAAGATAATGGAGTTCCTTATGTAGATACGTTTGTCATGGATATACCTAGCGATAACGGTAGATTGTTTGTTAGTTTTGTTGTAATATCTGGGATCAATATGAAAGTTATGTAATAATCGTAGCAACAAAAATAATAGTTCTCAGGAAGATTAGATTTGTTTTACGTGGAGAAGAAAAAACAGGGTAACCAAAGTGGCACGGTAATTCGACATGTGAACCAGGCTAGAGGCGAAATCACTTTGGAAGAAAGTGCAACCGCTTAAACCTAACGCTCCGGTTTTATATAAACCCGGTCCTCAGTAGTAAACGCTAGAAGGTTTTCGCAGACACAAGAAAAGATGATAAAAATATTTAAAATAAAATTTTCTTTATTATTTACAGGCGAAATATTGGTACGTATGCATGTTATTGTATTCTTAACATGCCGTTTGAAAGGTAGACGGTGTTATCTTGTAGTTTTTACAACATCGACAGCTGTGTCGTTGCAGTGTATGCTGTCTGCGTGTATGTATGCCACTTATTAGTAATTATTCGTTAACAACGAATGGTGGTTGAAAAATTGTATCGAATAAGTTAGAAAAATTTCTAACTGGAGAAATAAGCCTTCTTACCGTTGGACCATCCAATTGTCAACTATTTAATAGAGATTGTTTCTTTTTTATCTTCTTTTTCTCCTCTGGCATACCGGCTGACATCATTTGCCAACAAAAACTGTTTCGTTTAATTGCGATCGGATTCCTGCGTATTGTGTAACGCTGCAAAAACGAGTGGTGTTAGAGATGCGTGTGGTTAGGTTAATAATGAAAGGCTAGGTTGATGTAGAGTCTACATTAACAACACAATCAAATTTAAATTGTAAGTAATTACATTAATTATTTTTAATATTTATGTTAACTGAGACGCACGCATCTCTAACAGCACTCGTTTATGTAGCCTTAGTGTTGTCCCCGTGTCTGATACTGATTTTCGTTGTAATATAGCGTTTCTTTTCAAGGTTTTGATGAAAACTTCTTCGTCTTCTTCTAGAAGTTGTCGATCAGTTATATATACATATACATGTATAACTGCCATATGCAAGGCCGAAACGCTATGAGAAAAATTAAATTTTCTATCTTAATTTAGTAAGTGACCGGCTACTAGTAATCTCAAGATTGTTTTAATTTTACTTTAGGTGTGTTATTTGGCTGAATTTGCTAGCTTTAATAATCAGTTTTTCTTATCATAACGATTTTGTAAGAGCTTTAATAAAACCCAGTAGGTAACGACTGCACGAGAACGAAGCGGGTTTCGATGACAAAAAACATATCCATTTGTTGAGCTTTTATGAAAAGTGTATTGCACCAATTAGATATCTTTAATTACTTTTGCCGTAAACCGCGAAACAATGCTACCGTGTACCTACAGCCCCATCATGAATAATACATACGCACAGTTAGGAAGTTACCTCTTAGCGATAACATCGGGTTGCTTGCACAAAACAACTTCTACGGTATAACCGGCAGGTTATGTGGGTGCCCAAGTATTTTCAGCATTCATCTACCAACGTAATCCTTTTGTTGTAGCCTGTTTTGAAGATGTTATCGCTACTTAGACACGGACGAATTAAGATTACTGGATATTCTACCCTTATTGTACGCAAACTTAATCTCCGCGAATGCGGTGCACGTGAATTATGACGATTACAGCGGTTGTGTGTGAAGTAATCGTCCGGCGCGTACCCTCTCCGATTATAGTTGGGCTTCTTGAATATTATCAAGAAAATCCTCACGCAAAATTAACATGTTTCATGGACGAAGTGACATATTTTAGTCCAAAATGGGCCGTAAGATAAGTACGTGATTCAAGTATCTGCATAATTAAACGTAGACACTGACTTTTTCCCTTTTCCTTGAACAATTTCACCATACCTGCGAATACGGCTATAATTCGTACAAGTTGAGACATTAAGGTTTTTATTAGGTCTTTGTTTAGATAATGTAGAGAGAGGGCGTTTATTTGGAGTAGTTAGTGGAAGGGTTTGTTAAACTTGAAGCATTTGAAGAGAGTTTAAAGTGCCGTAATAGAGAGTATTTTTGACTGTATTAATTCAATTAATAGTGTTTATCTATTATTTAACAGAAAATCAGTTTTTTCGTCGATGCGAGAGAAAATTGCTTTATATAATGATACAATACGTAAACGTTAAATGTTATATCCAAGTTTTTCGGCGGTTTATATTTTTAATATGGTTGAAATAAAAATTTTGTTTCTTTTTCTTTAATAAAGAGGAGATTAGAATATCAAAATTTCGAATCATAAAAAAGATTATATGGCTTACAATAAATATTATGGCTCGAACATGGTTTATTCTATTCACCGAACTGTAAATTCTGTCTCACAGTGAACAACCAAAGCCAATTCCTTATTTTGCTGTGTTATTGGACAACTTATCATGCATGCTGTAGTTGATATGATATTAGCTAATAGCTTCCTTCTTGCTAGCATCATCATGGCATCGAAAATATTAACAGTGTAGTTTCAAATCTGGAGATGCAGATTTTGAATTTTCAAGTTGCAATGTGTGTGTGCCCGTGTGTATGTGCATAACAAACATTTTTACAGTAACGTTTACATTAGTTACAAATATTCTTTTTAACCGAAACGTTTATGACTCTTCTTCTGCTAATTAAGCGAAATCGAGTGCATCATAATGTTGAAGATACTAGAAGGAAATTGTAGTCTATACAGAATATAAAGAAAACTATCCTAGTTCTTAGCGAAAAGCTAACAAAATGAGACAGAGTCCCAAGGCACTTCCTCACTATTGACAACTGAGCAAAACTAAAAGTAAGTATAAGCAGAAACAAAGTGATAGAAAGACATTGAGACATGTTCATATTCATTGATTACCCCATGCAATCCTGTTAGTTGCATTTTAGACTGCTCTTTTTCTATTTGCTCTCTTTTTAAATCACCTATTTCAACTCCTAGACAAATTTTTCTTAGCGTCTGCCATCTCGTATTTTACTTTGTTTTCATTCCTCTTCATGGACCAGGTGTCGCAAGTATAATTGACTATTTTAATATCATCTGGTACAATCTAATTTTTGTAACTTTTTGTACATTCTTCAACTTCATTATTTAAATTTCAGCAACTGTATTTTCTTTTGCTAGGTTTTTTCTGTTTCCTTCTCCTCATTCCACTTGCATGTAATAGTTACCTTCGTATATTCAATTTGCTTTATTTTTACAGTGTTATTTTCTATTCCTTTATTCTTCTTATTTTTAGTAACTTAATTAGTATTTTCGTACTTCAGTAATTGCTTCTAAGCAATTCTACCACTTAATATCACCGCCCAACAAAATAATTTTTTTGTCATAGTGCCTGTAAAATACGAACTGATTTGAGATGTTTTTGATGTGCTGGTTCTAAAAACAAGTGGCATTTCTTCCTAGCAGCTCTGGTTTTTGAGATACACCATGTTGAAATTTATTACTCATCGGTATATATTTCACCGTTATTTACTAGAAAGATGTTTTCTAACCGTCACACCTTCAGATGTAACATGAGCTTCAAGATTCATTACCTTCACAGCCACTTAGATCGTCTTCCGTAAAAACTGTACTCTTAGTGAGGAACGGGGCGAAAGATTTCACAAAGATATCAGCATTATGGAAGGAAGCTGCCAAGGAAGATGAGATACCCATATGATGGCCGGTTACTGCCGCAATCCTCAGCGAGACGGTTCCGGTAAACTACACGCAAGGAAATCTTATAAACGGAAATTTGAAAGATGATTGCAAGTTGTATATGAATATTTTCTTGTTAAATAAATACCTCCTACCGATTTTTTTGTGTTTCAGTTAACAGTTATCAAATAGCAATATTTCAAAAGTTACGTACGTAATAAAACACTATATCTAATTTATCCTAAATAGGGAAAAAGAGTGAATTTCGAAAACTAGATCTGATAGAACAAATCTGACGACATTTTTGGATCAAACACTCCAAAATTGCTTAAGTATGCTTAAAAAGTCCGAGACACCAAAATGTGTGTTGGCCAGTGTAGTTTATAGAGAAGCATTGCACATCGATGCTCACGCCGAATAGATACGGGCTGTATATAACGAGGCTCCTCATGACTATGATTTTTGCCACAAAGGGTATTCTCTGTTTATTTTATGCAACGGCGTTATCCGTATTCAATTGCAATATACCAGGGAACCTGATAACGGATATACACTCTAGCTTTGAAAAGGCAAACGTGTCGTGTAGAGATTAATGACTATCATCAAAATATCTCTATGCTTTTATAAGAAAATCCAACTTCCTAGGTGCCGAAGAACAAATTTTAAAATAAAAAGAATATAAAGTAATGCTCAGATTTAATGAATAAATTTGCTGGCACTTTTCTAAATGTGAGGCAAAACTGTGTAAGTATGTAAGGTATGGCTGCAGTCGACCCTAAGTGATTTTATAGAAGACTATTACGTAAATAACATCTTTTATGCTGACCAAACGGGGTTGTTCTACGAACTTGCACCTAATCCTACACTAAAATTTAAGGGTAAGAAATGTTTTGGGGGCAAACAATCGAAGTAGAGATTAACTGTGTTGGTGTGTGCTAATATGGCAGGAAATGAGAAACGTAAATTTTTCATAATTCGAAAATTCCGTTATGCCGTCATGGGCATGAATGACATCTAAATTTTTTGAAGACGAAATAAGAACTTGAGACGAAGGCCTAACAAAACAGAAAAGAAAAATTTTATAATTGGTCGGCAACTGTCCAGCTCATCCCCGTATAACTGATCTTAAAAATATTCTCTTGGAGTTTCTACCACAGAATTCCACCTCCGTGATGTATTCAATAGATCAAGGAATTACTCATATCTTAAAATCCTATTAACGAATATTACGAATTTGGATACTGGAACTTCTCATGAAGTAAATTTGCCAGAAGCGACGAAAATGTTAGCCAAAGCTTGGAAACAAATTTCGTAGGAAATTGTTTTCAGCACATTGGAAAATTGATTTTGATGAACATGACGAATTACAGTCGTCTCAATGGCTTGTCATATATAATGATAACATGGATGACGATAATTTGCCTTTAAGTGTATGGTTACAAAATAATTTGCAGGATCCTAATATCATGAATCACGGAACTATAGATAAATTTGTGTTAGTGGACAATAATTTCATAGCTTCGTGTATCCCCAGTGATACAGATTTTGTTGAGGAAGTTTTAAATCAAAAAAAGTAACAGCAATGACAATGAAGTAAGTGAAGAAGAGTCAGCTGAAATTGTAAGTATGAAGATGCGTTTACCGGAATAAGGACAGTTAGACGATATTTAGAAACTGAAAAACGTACTACCAGTTCGAAAAATCAGACTCTTGTTACCGATTTTTTTACTAATTAAATTTTTATATGTACTTGTTTATTACCTATTATTATTGTTATTATTATTATTATTATTATTATTATTATTATTATTATTATTATTGTTATTATTGTGTATCTTTTTATTATTTTATAAATAAAAATACATTATGATAGTATATACATAATCTTTGGTTATATTCTTCTATAACATAATTCTGTTGTAAAGTACTTTTTGTATGGTCCCGACGAGTACGCGATAACAGAGTTTTACTGTATATAACTAATTAGTGATAAATATTTCTTTATGATTCAGTTTTTAATCTTGAACCATTAATTAAAATTGAGTTGTATCTAATTGGATCGATCCTTTGAAGAAATAAGAAAACTCAAGTAAAATAAATAAACTAACGTGTCTAAAAAATACAATTTTTTCAGCGTCAACTTTATTACCTTATTTGTATTTTACATGCGCGGCATAGTCATATTAAGGTCACCACTCATTTCAGGCTGCCGCTTTACCCGAAACACCAAGGTGATGAAAGTATCTACGAACGTATTTACTTGTTCTATCCTACAAGCGAATTAATAATAATAATAAAAAGTCCAATAAAGAAGATACAAAATCTGGCTCTGAAAAAAAACACACAATATTAAAAATAAAAGATTATGCGATGCGAGGCAATCTCTTTTTCTCTTTGGATATATTTGTGTGTGTATATATACAAAAAAGGGGAACCACTCCGCTCTTTCATAGTGCACGGTGGCGGTTATTTTTATGGGTTGTTTATTAAAGCGGCGTTATATGACAGTGAACTGTCAGAAGCACGCATTTGACAAAAGATATATTATTCCTGAAGCGTTC
Source organism: Trypoxylus dichotomus (assembly GCA_023509865.1). Classification (NCBI taxonomy): domain Eukaryota; kingdom Metazoa; phylum Arthropoda; class Insecta; order Coleoptera; family Scarabaeidae; genus Trypoxylus; species Trypoxylus dichotomus. Next base: position 34,711,304 of record CM042074.1, on the reverse strand, counting down.
CCTCCTGTTTTACCCCGAACCTCTCCCGCATTTTTCAGAGCGGCTTGATGCTGAGGGATGTGTATGGTGTGTTACAAAAAACGCTGTTATTGAGCTACAGAAGGAAGATTAAAACAAAAACTTTGGAATATACAGGATCGGATATAATTATTGAAGGAATTTGAGAAGTATTTAATGCTCTTGTAAATATTATTAGTTTGCTATCGAATGAACAAACACGAAAGACACTGTATACAGGAAATTATAGATTACACTGAGTCTAAATATTTTTTATTTGCCATTATTACCATTTAATTAATCAAGTATTTATCAAGTACTTATATCCGACATGGTCTATCTTTCGCAGAGAAGTATTAGGATCCGCAAAAAATGTTATTTCACTGGTTTCTACACCCAAGATATAGGCAAAAATAGTAAATCTAAAAGTTCGCAAAATTTGAATCATGACCATGTTGAATGTGGGAAGTGTCTTTTTGTTGACGACCTGAACATATTTGTTGAGATAGCCACAGCCAACGACTGCGCTTACTTGTAGAGACAGATTGACCAGATCTCGTTATGGTGCAAATTAAATGTGTCTAAATTTTATGCAACAATTATTTGCTTATCGGAAAGATAATCGAACGTTGGACTACCATCAAAGATCTTGGTGTGCGTTTTGACTCCACCCTGAACTTCGCATCTCATATAAATGATATAACATCTTATGTTCTGAAAACATTGCCTCAGCACAAGTATTACTATGTTGTATAGTACTTACGTCAAGAACATGCTTGAATATGCCACCTTGGTTTAGAGTCCATTTTATAAGTGTCATATACAAACATAGTAGAAAGTGTGGAGAAGGTTGCTCAAATGTACGTACTATAGAATTGAAGGCGTATATCCTTATCGGGAATTTGATTAAGATATCTTCTTGAGAAAGTTTCATGTGGAATCGATGGAACTAGAAAGAAGTATCACCAGCGTGAAGTTTTTGTACAATTGCGCAATAAGGTCGATTGCCTTTACCTTATATCGCAATTAAATTTTCAAATACCGAGATGGTCGAGTCGTCAATCCTTCACGTTTTATCTACCTAGATCCACCAGAAACGCGAGCTTTAATTCCCCGTTATCAGTTCTGTTCCGTAACTTGAATGTAATATCTCATACCTGCGATATACTTTTAAAAATACTTGCCTTTGCCAGGATATATATGTGCTGACGTCCTCTGTTAACAAATATTAAAAAAGGAAGAATTTGTTTATTTAACTATGTATGTAGTTGTAACTTATTGTTACTATTAGATTAGTACTTTAGCATACTCGGCAATAATATTTTATCTTGTTAGTCTGTTGGACAGAAGTAAATAAATAAATTGGTACATAAATAAATAAATTAACTAATTATGCGCGTAAATAAGGACAGACACAATTAAACGCTACCACATACGTTGACTTGTGGATTTGACATGACGCAGAAACGTATATAGTTTTATAGGAAATATTCGAGAATTGTACCAAAGATTACCTTACGACTGGTTTTAACATTTTTAAAATGACTGAACATCAGTTAATGATAATGAACATCAACCCCTCATTATACTCGGACATGTCATTGCTATTTGTAATGCAGCTAAGAGTGATCATAGGCAGACCAAAGAAGACATCTACAACATTGTGGGATTATCGTTTAGAACATGCCAGTATTGGAAGAACTGGGCAAGAAAAGGCATAGTTTTACGCTTTCTTCATCCAGCAGTTTTGAGTGAAAAACATCATGATCGTTGTTTTCTCATTTAATGTACTGGCTTGACTTTTTCACTTTCCAAATAGGAGTTCCAAGTTAAAGAGAAGGGGATAGAAGAGAGTGAAGCATAATCGTGTTCTGTGTTGAAGATATAAACAAAACAGTTAATAAGTTAACATACAGTTCTGTAGCTTTTGGGTATCACGCCGTACAAACGCAGTTCACAGATTACATAGAGCTGTGCTATCTGAGAGCTTGCTTGTAATATCATACCGGGTGAAGAGCTACAAGATGTCGATTCCATTCTGAAAATGGAAATGGGAAGGACATAAGCGCGGGACCGCAGCACAGATTTGTTAATATTCGGAGACTTCTCATAGCTCAGCCGAAATAAAATGAGTGTGATACTCGTTTTCTCGCTAAAGCATATTATTATCCCGCTATTGACGACAGAATAACAGATCAATAATCAATTGTCTAAGCGAGCTATTATAAACACGATTTACAAAGTTTGTAAAACTAATATTAAATCTAAGGTTACATTTGTATTAGTGAAAATGGAAATAAGACAATATTCATTTCATAATTTAAAAAAAGCAATAAACTCTGACGAGCAGCATTGATTTGTTTTTATTCATACTTATTTCTAGGTATGTATATCGAAGCATCAGATGTAACTCATAGCAGATTTCAGTGACAGAATTCACATAGTCTCATGGAAAACAAAATAATATTAATCGTTTTTAACTGAATAAAAGTTCTTATCAAATAAAAGCGATAAACATAAAGAAAATTCTGGAACTTAACAAATCCTTATTGGGATAAATAAAAAAGTGGTAAATATAACAACTTAAACTTAAAAATAAGAATTGCAAAAGAATGTAAAACTATAAAGAAAACAACAAATTGAAAACTAAATTTCATTAAGTCGCTTCCGTGTAGCAGATATTGTATTAGTTTGCAATAATTCTAAATACTTATTGTCATTTGAATTTCCTTCAAAAAAAAAAGTCCCGATTATTTCATCCCAAACAATACCAGTCCACATGTTCAATTTTTGTGGAAACTGCGTTCGCGTTGGTATATTAAAATGTAGGTTTTTACGCGACCAATAACGAATATTTGTGCTATTATGATGCCCATAAACGTACAAGGTTTTTCATCAGTTAATAAAATATGATTGAAAAATAATTCGTTATCGTGATATTTGTTCATCATTATTTCGCAAAATTGCATAGGACGGTAGTAATCGCAGTGTAAAAGTTCTTGGGATGTGCTAATTTTTACGACCGATTTTATTCTTCTGCCAAAAAGGTTTAAAACAGTTGTTGCAGTAATATTACATTCGTAAGCAATTTGTCTATATCTCATACTAGGATTTGATTTCACTAGTGCACACACTTAAATTTCGATATCGCTGACATTTTGAGCAAGGACATTTTTATTTTTGTTATTTATTAGTGTAAACGTTGTTTCAACATGTCGGACCGTGTTACGAATAGTAGTTGAACTAGAAATTGATCTTTGGGGATAATTTATTGCAAATAAATCGCATGTAATTTCTCTTGAATTGCCACTGCAATATTGCTTTACTATAAATAGGTTTTTGTCGGGCTTGTAATATTCCACTTTTTAGAAAATCATTGACCGCGATCAAAACTTACTAATCGTTATAAAACTAGAGGACTCTTATTAAGAAACTGACGAAATGAATCGAACACCGATTGAAATGAATTACGCATGTCTAGCGACTCGTCCCCTGCACCTCGCAGTAATACGGAATGTGGGCTTCATGAATGATAGCATACCGCAAACCTGTGGCTATAATTTTTTCTTTTGCGAAGGTTTTTGTCTTAATTTATAAACGTTTTTCTTATGGTATTAAATCATATCTCTCTGAATCTCAGCATGGTTTCTTAGCAAATAGATCTACCGTAACTAACTTGGCTCAGATTTCCCAAACAATAGCTGAAACCATGGATGGGGGTCGTCAACTGGATGTTATTTATATTGATTTTTCCCGTACTTTTGACCTGATTGATCATTATAAATTGTTGGAGAAGCTGGGTTTTTTCGGTGTCAGCAGGAATTTCCTAAGATTAATTCGATCATATCTTCTAAACAGACTTAATTACGTTTATTTTAATGGATTTAAATCTCGAACTTTTTACTCCACCTCTGGAATACCTCAAGGATCGAACCCTTGCCCGCTCCTCTTTAATATATGTATATATATATCAACGATCTCTTAAAGTCCATTAACTGCCCTTTACTAGCATATGCTGATTATATTAAAATTACCACGCCGTTAACTCCTTCAATGATGTTGACCTTCTGCAGCGTAATTTAGACATAATTCATATCTGGTGTGAGTTTAATAAATTAAAATTAAATGTTTGTATTAACAATATTAATATTGCTCGTCAATCTTCTATTAAAGATTTAGGTGTGATATATGATGAAAAGTTTACCTTCTCTAACCATGTCTCAAATGTCGCGACAGTCGCTTCTAAATTATTAGGATTTATTTTTCGCACTTGTAAGGATTTTACTAGCCTTAATGCAATAAAGACTCTTTTCTTTGCTTACGTGGTTTCCAAGCTCGAATATGCATCCGTGGCTTGGTATCCTTTCTACAACATCCAAATCAATCGTTTTGAGCGGATTCAGCGCAAATTTTTGAAATATTTATCATATAAGAACGACGAACGATATCCTATGCGAGGTATACCCTACGACGAGCTAATTCAGAGGCATGACTTTGTAACGCTTGTGGAAAGAAGAAACCGTATTAGTGCTTCATTTGTGCAAAGCATTCTCACCGGAAGAATTGACTCCTCTGGTTTACTGTCTGGAGTTGGTCTCATTCTACCACGCCTGGAATCGAGGTTGCATCATCTGCTACGAATCCCTACAGGTAGGACGAATGTGTTCTGGCGAGCGCCGTTGGTACACTCGGCAAGAAACTTTAATAACTACAATTTGGATATGCCTTAATTTGTCAATTTTCAATTTTTTTTTAATTTTAATGTTTCATATTAGTGGTATTTGTTATTCAATTATTTCTTATTAGTATCTAATTTTTCTTTCCGGTATTTCTTTCTTGGTTTGTTACCTTTTATTTAATATTGTGTCCATTTTTGGATGTTCATTTGTTGGGCATTTAATAAATTATCATTATAAGAGATGGTGTATGGAATCATACATTTGACATTCAATCGTCCTGCAAAATAGCATGCGTATTTCTCGACTTTGTTAATTTATAGAAATCTTATTTCATCTTCCTTTTATTCACAATTACGGTCATCGTCGGGTCAAAAGTGCCCTCACACTGAGCATTTTTTGTTTGGAGCTAAGGTTTGAAAAATTTTCACCTAAAAAAATTAAATTTTGAAACATTTGTTTTGGTTCTTAAAATTTATAATTTATGATATATTATAAAACCTGAACCTACTAGTACCAAATTAAGTAACATACTAAATTCAATTTGAAACATATTTAGAACTGGCAATTCCCATAACCGTAATAATTAGTTTGCGTGAAATATTTCCTTGCGCTTATTTTTTCTAGCCGTAATTATTCAACAACTTGATACCTTTCCCACTAGAATAACGTTTCTAGTATGTATATTGTTCTCAGCACTTACGCCACCCTGTACGCGCGTAATGCGCAACCTACCCATATGAATGACATATAGGAAATGAGAAGAAGGAGACATAAAAGGAAGTGTAAAGCGAGCAACGAGGAACGCGGCAAAACAACAATGACAACACGAGGAGGAACTGTTTACGTTTCATTTGCTGGTTTTAAATTATTAAACGTACGGCTATTTATAACTACACAGTATAGTAATTTGTCTCGGTTAAACGCGATGTCTGGCTGATACAGTCCCAGGGATTAATTTCAGGGTGTCATTCCAGGGCGTATGCATTTATTTCCTTCCCGTGTTTTTATTACTTCGTTCGATGGAAATGGTGCATTAGTTCTTGGCACATGATTACCAAGGGATATTATGTTTTTAGAGGGATTCAAATGGTTCTCGGAAATAAGAAGGCCTGGAAATGGTTTATGCAGAAAATGTAGTCTCTCTTTGCAGGGTCAGTTATGACTGTGATCCCCTTTTTGGATAATCAGAGCTTAAAATTGCAATATTATAAAACAGATTTTAAACTGTTCGAGACCTTTGTAATCGGTTTAAATTATTATATATGCGTCGTTTCTCTTTTATAATAATAATAATTGTACAAGTTTCAATTCGAAATTTGAATTTTACCCGCTCATGCACGGAAGTTGGTAAGGTAGAATACGAATTGTACAGTTAGACATAAGAGTGGCTAGCATGTAATAGTAACACAGAACAAGATAACATGGTAACTGTCGGGGTGGGAGTAAAACTAACTTCAGCGCCTCTTACTATCATGGGGTAGAACCATAGAACAACTGTAGAACTAAATTAATTGCTCTGTGGTCATATGGTCATTTGGTAACTGATTGCGTTTGGTATTTTTAGGTGTTGCAACAAGTTATTTTCAATTAGCTAATTTGCATTATTTTTCTTTGTAATATAAATATATTTTCGTATTAAATTGTTGCTTTTTTTTCTATAAATATAATTTAATTTAATTTTAAATAATTATACTATGTAATGCTCCAGAAACTAGTGCTTCGCAGTAATGTGCGACTCTGTTACTATCAATATTAAAAATGAATGTAATTACTTACTATTTTTATGTACTCTAATGTTAAATCGGTTAAGAAATCTACTAACATGTTAACAAAGTAATTTCCGGCATTAGAATACACTAAAATAGTAAGTAATTATATTCACTACTTTTAATATTGATAGTTATCGAGCCATGCACTACTACGAAGCAATCGTTTTTGCAGTCTTAATTCTATTCCGCTTAATACCATTACAACCTGTACATATGAAAAATGCGCCTTCACTTTAGCTCTACCCCATGATCGTAAGACGCGCTGGGTTTAGTTTTACCCCACAGTTACCATCTGTTTTGTTCTATGAATAATAGTTACCAGTAAGTCACAGTATGTAGCAGAACGTAACAAGAGTTAGGACTAAGATAGTCACGTGTTAAGAAGTAAACTTTGAAACATTAAAGGTTATTTTATTCACTTGGTCCTTCGAGCATATTCAGACGAGACACTCGACAATAATAACACTTTATTGCCCACTTCCGACATACTGTGACTATCCACAGCTATACCCAAATTGCTTTGATTAACTCAAATAAAAATCAGAAAAGAAAAGAGGTGAGAAGAAAGAAGAAAAACGAATTGTGTTGTGGGTAATGTATCTGCGGCTTACATTTTGTCAAAAGCGATGGTAAGCAGCAGGTATGTATATCCAACTCACTCATATCTAAAGAGTGAAAACCACTACACATTCTATATATTCGGGACCTGATGGCAATGTTAGTTTTGGGTGCGACACAGTAAAATATATTTGTTTGTCTAGATTTTAAACGTGGAACAACGAAATTGATTTGACTCAACAATTCATGGACATCAAATCCATTATTAAGTAAATTAAATAGGAACTTGCAATCAGCTTGTTTTCTACGTAATTCAAAGGAATCAATATTAAATGTGTCTAGTAGGGTATTGTGACTAACTCCATGTATCGGGTAAGTATTAAATTTTTTAACAGGTCTTCTGAACTTGTTCCAGAAGATGTATCTAATAAGTGTATATAGGCAACCAGATGTATATTCCAGACGAGAAAGAACAAGAGCAAAATAAAGACGAAGAATGACTGGTATAGAAGAAAAAAGTCGGGTAACACGTACAAATACTAGATATATACTCAGAAAAGGTCAGTTTTGAATCTCGGATTCTCCGCGGTTTTTGACTGTCGTGGATAAAACGTTGACGTTTTAGTGGCATCACAGTTACCTTCTTATCGAACGTGTTACCATCGAAACGCGGAGAATCCGGAAAAAAGAAACAACGTATGCTATACCCACGAGAACCTCAACTACACCGTCTATATTTATGCGTATATATATTCTTGGATTTGTGACCTCATATGTACGTTATTGGTCTCGAAAGGGACCGTGTTGGTTAGGTATCGACGTTTGGATGAATTCTCACTCATCTTCTTCTGAATGTTCTCGTTCGACTAGCGATTGAAACTGAATTATTTCATCTGTTATATTATTGTTTTTCAGGTCTTAAGGTTGCGAGCAATAGTGCAGTATGGAAATGGGATCCCCTTGCTCTACTCCTGACCCACTCACAATGGAAAATTTGCATATATACCACTTTTATTTTTTCAACATAACCCTCGGTAATCTCTGGGGGCCAGATCTGGCGAATATGGCGGATGCTCAATTAATTCGAAGCCTGCTTGAGCTATTGCCGCTATTGAAATGGCGGACTTATGTTTGGGTGCGTTATTCTGATACAAGCGAATACATTTGCGCAACTTCCACCGACGTTTTTCTTTTATCAAGTCACGTAATTTGGAAATTAAGTTGGCATAATAAATACCTACAACTGTGTAAATTACGTCTTTAACATCCCAAAATACGGATAGCATTAACTTCCCTGCTGAAGGTTGCATCTTGAATTTTCTCAGCAGTGGTGAACCGCGATGTGTCCACTTCTTACTCTGTACTATGGTCTCTACATCATAATGACGGATCCAGCACTCATCCATCAATTGTCCCAAGTCCTGCAAAAAAATTTTCTTTGTCGTGTCTGTACCACGCTAAAAGACAACTGTAAATGTCTTTGCGAGTTTGCTTGTGTGCATCTGTTAACATCAGTGATCGCACCTTGTAGACAATTTTTTCATGTTCAATTCGGCAAAAATTATCTTATATATCACATGGTATAAGGGATCAGTATCTTCAACTAGTTGTTTAATAGTCACATGTTGATCTTGCAGTACGAGATCATGAACCGTTTTAACAATTATTTGGATAGTGCTGGTAGTTGTGTAGATGCTTCATCTGCATGTTCATGTTCACACGAATGTCTACCATATTTAAACTCATGACACCATTTTTTAACTAAACATCGACTGTTGATGAATTTGAGTTGAGATCATCTCTTTTAAATGCAAGTATTTAGTCACTACGATAGTGATTAGTCGTTACGATTAATTTCGATACTGATATGTGACTCTGTTGCCGTCGGGCGTCTACCACAGGCATGCTTTACCAGGCTTAGACTTATAAGTTTGTAGCGTTAGTCTATACATAGTAGGTTACAATATGACGTGAAGATAAATAATTGTTTTGGTTGATAAATGGGTGAGCGGCGAACAAAGGAATCAGTCCTCATATATAGACAAACTACCCAGATGCGCAGAGAAATATAGGGATTGTGATTATTATAAGCACTTAGGTTGAATTAGATGAATTGCACTGTAGTATTAGCATATACTTTGTATCAGAACTACGTCAATATATATATATATATATATATATATAATACGTACGCTACATTTAAATTTGGTGGGAATGTAAATGATTGAGATGAAAATCTAAAGATAATTTTGAGTAATATTAAACCTAGTTATTATGAGAATCCATCGTCAACAATATCACGTCAAGAGTTATAATTTTGAGATTATAAATTCATGCAAGGGTTATTATTAAATATGAAATTAAGAACATTAATAGAAATTTATTGTGAATATATAAATTGGGGCCCTTGAACAAATTGATGTCTCCGGATGTTCAAGTACAGTTTTTGTTGCTACAGCAATATTATTTCACCGAGCAGAACAACGACGTATTCATCTTACCCTTTCGATAGCAGAACCCGTATCTTCAAATTTCTAAATTAGGGCTAGAACTGTAGATGCTTCGTATTAATCTATTTTTGTACAATTTTTTTATAAAATAGATGTACACAATGTTAAATGTGCCATGTTGACGTCGTGCGGTTTGCAGATGACATTTGCTAAATATGACTGTCCTCTATTTTACAAGAAACAAATGACACGCAATTCACATCTAATAGTTCCAAATGAGACACTCTTTACTTATTTACTTTCTATGGCGCATGTCATAGTTAGTACGCTCTAGTTGTAAGTGTACTAATTTTATTTATAATAAGGTACCGCAAGAATATAAAGACAGTAATTTACATTCTTCAAAATTGATTGAAAGATCATTGTACCTCAAAGAATAAGAACTAGTATCCTTTTATTTTTATTTGTATTAGCAGAGAAAACTATTTTTCAGAGAAGAATTAGAAAATATTCTTACATATCTAGTACTTAAGAGTTTCCTTATTCCGTTTTCGTTTAAAAAATGTAATAATAATAACAACAATAATACGTGCCTTCGAATCTGCCAACAGCTTTGGCGAATTAGAGGGGATATTCTATTTAACATAAGCAAATTAGTCGATTTCCAAGTGGTAATAGCTGCAGTTTCCGATTGGGTATTTAGTATCACCATAAATGAATCAGGTCATTGTTGGAAAATGTTATCAATTAGGTCACATCTTTAATTAATTTTTAACTCTGATTTGTTTTTTGACATGTACTCGCCTTTATCTAATATATGTATTTCTTGCTTGCCTAATTTTGTTAGAGATTCCTATCTTTCTATTACAATTTCCATTAGATTGATTTGTTCACATTTATATTCATGAATTACATGTTAGTCTGTGCCGACATAACAAAAGCATGTACAATGCGCAATCCGATAATGAACCAATAAATAGTAGATTGAAGTGGCAAGGTTCTGGTATTAATTTAGTCGGCTTTGCATTTGTGGAGGCATTTGTTCTCGACCATTTTCCTGACGTCGACTACTTTAATCTAATTAGTTGAAGATACCTCTCCGTTAATTTATAGTTACCTCTATTGGCAATTTGAATGGCACTCAGCCGTTGGAACTTAAGCTAATATTCAACGTTGCTGTACATAAAACAATTGTTTTGTGACGAATGAGTTTAAATTTAGGTAGCGCGAACGTTGAAAATAGAATGATAGGGTTCTATTGTGCTATCTCCCATATGCAGACAATGAAATTACGAAATTGTTTAAAAGAGTTATATTATTATTGTAAGCACCGTGTAAGTTCGCTGTTATTTTTCTTTGTTAGAACAATTTCTTTATGCCGTGTATTAATTTGCTTCTTATTTATGACTCACGGAACTTAAAACTTATAAAGATGCACAGGACATAATCGAAATAGGCGTAAACGGATCAAGACCATTCTCCATAAATAAGGGATTGAAACAAGGATGCAGTCTTTCCCGTACATTATTTAAAATTTATATACAGGAAGCTTTAGGGAATTTGAGGAAAAAAACAGGAAGAATGGGAATTAAGATGGAAAATCACTATCTCACAAGCCTTTATTTCGCAGACGATCAAGTAATTATAGCTTGTGATGAAGAGGATATAGACTATATGTTTAGAAAACTTGGACAAGAATATGGACGTTGGGGACAATAAATATGACAAAGACTGAATATATGAGAGTGGGGTGTAAAGAGGAAGACGACCACCAGGACTTGTAAACCAGAGAAATAAGAAGAACAAACCAGTACAGATATCTGGGAAACATACTTAGTAACGAAGGTACATCGAAAATAGATATACGAAATAAAATATAACGGGGGATAAAAGTAACATAGAACTTAAATTCCTTGCGGTAGTCTAAAGGATTAAGACTAGAAACAAAGATAAAAATATATAAAGCCGTTATGGATCCCATTCTAACATGCGGTGCAGAGAGCTGACAGATGAAAAACGCCAACAGAAAGAATGTAGACACCATCGAAATTGACTTCCTGAGAAGAACCTACGGAGTATCAAAATTGGAACATGGAAGAAACGAAGAGATACGACGAAGAACAGGAAGAGTTATTACGAGCGGATCGAATTGAAAGAAGACAGCTTATATGGTATGGACATATACAAAGAGTGAAGATAGATGGCCAAAGAGAGCACTAAATTATACGCTACAAAATGGAAGGAGAAGAGGAAGACTAGCGACATCATGGAGGGATGGAATTGAGAAAGCCATGAGAGACAGAGCAATAAAAGAGAGATGAGTAGTGGTCGAAATACGAGATGTGGCAAGGCCGTAGGACCCTTGCTATAATAATAATAATTTATCACTTTACTTCATTACTTCGGAAGGTTGTGTCTTTAAAAAGATTATTTCCCAGATTAAGGTAAAACAGAAGTGGAATCGTCCAGGTCAAGAACTTCCAGTTCGGTCAATAAAAGACCAGCCAATCTTAGCAATAGTGAACTCTGTTCGCAGAAACGACGCTATCAGTATCCAAAAAAAAACTAAGCTCCAACGACTCCTTCAGCATGAAACGCACAGCAGACAGTTAGTATAAGCGGACTTCTGGTTAATTTTCCGTCGAAATACGACAATTTTGTTTTTTACAAAACCATTAAGTCAGAAGTGAACGTCGTCGTTGCAGATGATTTTCATGATGAAATTCTGGTCAATTTTCAAATATTTGAAGTTCAACTATTGAATTTGTGACGCAAAATTATCATTTGACTTGAGCTGGCAGAAAGCTAAGAAATAACACTGTAAAATGAGAGTTTGATTCAGTCAAGTGACCTACGCATGGCAAAGTTTAAATAAAGTGTTGATATTTATTAATAGTTGTGAGGCATAATAACCAATCTTATATAAGAATAAATGTTTGCCGATATTTTGAAAGCTTACGGCTATTTTCCTAATGATTACCATAACTACAACAAAAAAGTTTTCTTTCGTGGAACATACAAAAGTAACTTTATCATCAGCATAATTTGGTCTCATCTGAAATAAAGGTTACGGAGAACACGTCTTTTCGAACATAGTTTTAATGGCAAAGTTTGCACTTGGAAGGAGACATGTAATACATGTAGTAGAATTCGTACGTATGTTGCAGGGATAATGTGAGATTTACTGAAAGCGATAACTTAGTTTTCCAGATACTGCGAAGAATTTTACATCCGCTAAAGAGAGATGCTGGAGGTGATTTTAAGAAGTACTGTTGCTGATTCGGGATTAATTACGAATGGTAGTAGTATTAATACATTAATGTGTGGAAATTATTAGAAATTTTACAAAATGTAGTTAGGTAATCTGGGAGATTACATTTTAACCGGTAGCACGATTGACAATGGGAGTCCATGTGCTCTTGAAACACTGCGTCCCGAATAGATTATTAATTTGTGCGGAGTGGAGTTTACTGCGATATCTGTGAATAACTATGGATGTTTCGAATTGAGACACCCAGAGAAACATAAAACATAAAGTTTTAGATATAAGTATTGACGTTATGCATTATTATAAGACGAAAATTATTGGATCTTCACTCTGTATTCATACTAAAAGGGTAGAAATATAAACATGGATCGATTACATTACACATTTATAAGGGAGTTATCTCATAGTACTCTGAAAATAAAAGAAATTTTTCAAATACTATGCACAAAATACAGTGTCCATCGGGCGACAAATGCGATGAAAATCAAATTAAGGCCTTCTGTCCATTGAAGTGTCGTTTGACGAATGCATGCAAAATACAAATGAGGATAGGCGTAATTTGCATCTTAGATATGTCCACGCAATCGTCCTGCAAGCTGCGAAACGGTTTATTTCTTTCAAGTTTAGCATCGCGGAAGCACGTGATTGTACCATGCAACTTTAGTAGAAGCCGACGCCACAAATGTACATTGTATTGTCTTTATCCATATATTGAAAAGGACATTAATTGTAGCTTATTTGTTGCAGCAGGAGAGCTATCAGTAGATGATTACTACTTTGAATCATTTTACCGACTGACTAAAAATACGTACCAAACATTAATCTCTATTGTTGGACCTTCTTCTTCTTCACTTTAGGTTTTAGGTACTTTGCCTACAATGTTACAATACCCATCTTTTATTTGGTCTGCCTGCACTTCTTCTTCCAAAACATCTATAAAATCTCGCTCTGGCTGGCAACCTGGTTACTTGCATCTGTTTTACCTGTTGCTTCCACTTATTTTTGTTTTCCTTTATTCTCTCATTTATGTTGGAAATCTTTAGTTCTGTACTTATATCCACATTTTTTATTCTATCAGATCTCATGCAACCTTTCACTCTTCTTGTTTCTTTGTTGTTGTCCATACTTTACCAGCATATAAGAGGGCTGGCACTCGCAAAATTTTATTTGTGTATCCTTTCTTGTTTTGCTCTTTAACGTTCTACTGATTCTTCCACAGATATGTGTGAACGTTTTCAGTTTTGCTTCTATGTCTTTGTTTCGATCATAGGATACATAGGCTAAATACCTAAAATGTAAACTGTTCCAGTACAGTATCGTTTATGACTACTTTTGTCCTAACTGGATAGTGACCCAGGAAGGCCAGAGTTTTGGCTCTATTTGCTGATGTTTTCACTTCATAGTTTTGGTAGATTTTTTGTAACGTATATATCCCTTTCTGTAGACCATCATCTGTTTCTGTTAGGAGTACTAAGGCGTCAGCATATAAGATAGAGTTTAGAGTGGTGTTCTGGTCTATATGTATTCCTTTAGGGCATTTCTTTTTCCATTTCTTTATAATAGCATCAATATCATATATAATATTTGTATATATGTGAAATAATGTTGGTGACATACAGTAACCTTGTTTCATTCCTTTATTTGTTGTTATTTCTCTAATTAATCTTCCCCCTATATCTATCACAATTCTGGTGCCAATGTATAAATGATGTGGATATTCCTGTTCTTTCATAGTATCCCATAATTTACAAACATACGTTTACATTATCGAAAGCCCTCTCGAAGTCTATAAGCCCTATGTGTGTTTCTCTGGTGTATTCTCTATCGTTGGACGTTTAATACAAAAACGAAATGCTGTAACGGGAGTTTATGTCAGCCCGGAAGAAAAGATATCTATAACTTTGAGGTAAGTTTTAAGCAGTTTTTTTTTGCACATGTATAGCATTTATTGGTCTAAAATTAAAATAAAACAAAGTAAAATAAAATAGAAAACGCTTTATTAATAAAACAGCAGTCATCGGATATACAAATTTCAGTCAGATCGCAAGTTTTCAAGGTTTCTTAGTTCTGGTAAATCACCAGTAAAATTTGTATTTGCGGAATAATTTAGTAGAGAGACTGGGATATTTGAAATAGATCCTACAGAAGAATTTGTCGGACAATTGCCTATAATCCTAACAAAATTAGTTGCAGAAGCCGCCATTTTGTGCACAAAGTCGTGTTTGTATCTCGCAGTACGGTTGAGTACTGACAGGCTGCAGCACAAGCTGCACGGCGAACGCATGACCAGCCCCGCGTGAAGCTTATGGGTATTGGTGAATGATGTTAATAGATGGTTCATACGTGATTAGATGGCGATGAGTAGTCAATTTTAACAAAAATTACTAAGACGGTAAAATAGGGTTTCATGGTAAACAACATTTCTTGTTTATGTTTTTCTGTGTGGCTGTGATTCATTCATGGATAATGTAAATAATATAGTTCGCATTGTTGTTGGATTAATTAAGATTCGTGGAATGTCTGTTCCAAATATTAAAATATTAAAGTATAATCTATTACATATTATCTATCAACTTAAAGAAGGAATTATGGTAAGTACACAATTTTCACGTAACGCAATAGCAAAAACTTTTGTTCATATAATGAAATCGTTTATTATAATCGTTGTTTTCTTATAGAAACGAACAGGAAAGAGTGCAAGCCCTTACAAAACATGTGCAGTTGCCAATATGCACAGATAGTCACGCGTTGATAACACTACGAGACTATGGTGGTGTATTTTATCCATCAGAGAAATTCATAAGTGAGGTAGGTAAAATGAAAGAGACCGTCTATTTAAATTTTTGCTATAATATTAATTATTAATTAAATTAATATTAATTAATTAATTATTTCTCATCTGGAGAATTTACTACAAATGCAGCCTTTTTGAGACCTGCACGATTATGTGCACATAATAAAAAAATCATCATGTGCCGTCATATGTGCAATGTCATTAATAGAAAATTTTATAGAACAGATTACCGCCATAATAGCAAAATAATATGCATCTGTAAGTAAATAAATATGTATTGTATATTATGTAATAAAATCTTAATTGGAAGACGACGTTTTTATTGTAGATCCTTTTTATATTTTATTCTAACACATAATTTTAATTTTGTGCATGGTTAATTATATAACACGAAGTTACTACACTAGGAAAGTCGGTAATTTAATATATATATATATAATTCACCCTGTACAAATAAAAATAAATGCAATATTATCAGTGAAACTATATTTCATATTATCCCGCCATTTCTCATTAGTATGTCCATACGTTCATAGTTGGCGTAAAATGCAGTTGCGATCTCTTTCTATTACATGTCGCTTCTCTTGAATATATTCTTTGCGCATAACGATACGCAAAGGCGACGATGCCGCACTGTGGACACAGTTTTGTTCCTTTCTGCGCAAGATGCAAGCAAGCTACACACAAGCGTAAAATGACGAAGTCGTGCGGCTGCGTGGACAGGAGGCGTAATCTGAAATTTGAAAGCTTGACTGCGATGCATATAAGACAAGACGCCTAATGCTGCTTGATAGTAAAATAGAAAAGAGTTAATCTATATTTTTTAATGAGAAACAATATTGGAAAATGTATGAACTTAACACTGAAAACTTATAATTTCATACCATCGTCATCTTCTTGACATTTACACAACTCCAGTTGATCAGAGTTATCTCCATTATTCTCGTCTTCTCCACCAAGAAGATATTCAACATTTTCAGGAAGGGTTGGACTCAGCCATATCAATTCCAGATCGTTCCCCCAACTTTCAGTTGCCATTTCAATTAATAACTTACTTAGGTCTTTTATTTATTTTTTTTCCTATTTCTCTATTAAATGGTACTTCTGGCCTTCTACCATTCTCATTAATTTTCTCAACAAAGTTTTACATTCCTTTGATTTATCATCATTTCGATAATTACTGTACCCCCATTTTTCATTCTGTCAACAAAAGTTTCCTCGGCCCCGCTAATTCCAACAACTTCCTTCAAAAACTTTCTTTAAAATTGTAAATATTTGTCCAATTCATCACTAATTTACGTACTTGTACAGGTTCAGAATAAAGTTCCCTTTAGTATATTACTGTACTGACATAATAAAAAAATCGACACTATATCTGGTTTATTCCCTACCCAAAAACCAAAAAGGTAGTTTCTAATATTTTTTTTTATTTTAAACTATGTGGTCAGTGATACTTTTTAACCTAGGACATGTGAATAGAAAGAATTCGAATTAACCTAAATTGGACAATTAATGGAAAGTAACTTAAAATGTTATCTTCCAGATTGCCTAACTATATATTCTAAAATTTCTAATAATTTCCACACATTAATGTATTAATACTAGTGTAATTCGCATATCCATCCTGAATCAGTAATAGTACTTTTCAAAATCACCTCCACGATATCTTCTTAACGAATGTAAAATTCTTCTCGGTGTTTGGGAAACTAGGTTATCGCTTTCAGTAATTTCCGCATTATCTCTGCAATATACGTACGAATTCTATTACATGTATTACATCTCTCCTTCTAAGTGCAAACTTTACCATTAAAACTATGTTTGAAAGGGCGTGTTCTCCAAAACCATTATTCCAGATGAGACTAAATTATACTGATGATAAAGTTACGTGTTCTACGAAAGAAAACTTCTTTTTTGTAGTTATGGTAATCATTAGGAAACAGTCGTAATCTTTAAAAATATCACCAAACATTTACTGTTATATAAGATTGGTTATTATGCCTTCACAACTATTAATAAATATCAAAACTTTATTTAAACTCTGCCATCCGTAGGTCACATCACTCAATCAAACTCGTTTCACAGCGTTGTCTCTTGTCCTTCTGCCCACATAGCTCGGCAAAATATTTACAAAGTGCTGAGCACTTCTACAATAAAACGTTTTAGAGAGTAATAATTTATATCTGATAGCTTAGAACAAGCACTTTCAACTGTCATGGGCTATAAGTTCAGAGTGTATTTCGTTTGATTGTAAATTTTATACATCAACTTGTGCATATTTACAACTTTTGTACTCCACTGCAGATTATTAGTGAGACATCAAAAGTTTTATAGTACAAGGTACGCATCTTATATTTTTGTCCTTTATAGATGAGTAATGTAATCGAACCACGTTTATATTTCTTCCCTTTTAGTATTAATATAGGTTGAAGACCCTATAATTTCCATATTGATAATGATTAATTTCAATACTTGTTTCAAAAACTTTACTAGCTATTTATGTTTTTCTGTATGTCTGAATTCGAAGCTTGAATGGTTATTGGCAGGTATCGCAGTAAACTCCGATACCGGTTGACAATGAGGGTCCACGGGCTCCTGAAACGCTGCGTTCGAATAAATGATTCATTTATGTGAAGTTGGGTTTACAACCACATAGTCCTTGCAATCTTTGTTGTTGTTCCATAGTTACACCTACTATAGTTTATTTTTTGGATTTACTACTTATTTCATTTACTTATAATTTCGAAAGTCACTTGAACTTCAATTCCGCACTCAAAATAGTTTTTTAATTGTTAAAAATGCCAGAGTACGACTATGTTTAAAAATTTTACGTTTGATAGACCATCCCTTTTGCTGGTGGCAACCTTTTCCATATTGAAACAGTAACGATAAAATGTTCGACTTTGTAAGATAATGTTACAAAGTCATCAAACCTTCGTGATGGTAATCTACTAAACTATTAATAAAATGAAGCGAGTAGAATTGAATTGAATAAGCCTTCAGTAATGTTATCGGAAGCTATGGATGCCCGCATCGTATTATTGTTGGCATTAAACGCAGCGCACGCATTTCATTGCTCGGGTGCAGCTAAGACGTAGAGTTAAGCCGCTGCGGTCAAAATCTCCCTGAGATATTTTTTTGGTTGTTGTGTCCAGCGAAGATTTAATTTTGTAGCAAAAATTAAATGTCGGGCCAATTTAGAAGTTCTGAATGTTGTATGAATACGGGATTTGTTATGTCTTTTTGCATAGTCAATGTCAACCGTAACTTCGAGATTTGCGACAGATGTAGCGTGCATATCCCTTAATTCAGTCATGGAAAGTGAAGCGATACAACGTTGTCGCCTCAAGATAAAAGTATGGTTATAAACAAACTTGAAAGAGAAACAAGAATTGCTAAATTGTACATTGTCCGAAAGTCTATCTGGTTTTACAAACAGCGCAGCACATTCCAATCTAGTGAAATACTGTGTAAGGAAGCCACGTGGCTTCATCAATAAATAACTAGAAGAGACAATGCCGAAGCAAATTCCGGATAGCCGGACAAGTTCAAAACAAAAATATTCGTCAATTGTCAATATTGGTGAAAAGTCATCTGCCTGTGAACACATCCTTTTTATGAAAGTTGCAGAATTAGGTTTGACACCCAATTAGATTTGACACCCAATGGTGACGAGAGTGGACTGTTTTGGAGAGTCCTTTTAAACGAAGCTTTAGCACAAGGAAACGAAAGAATGACACTAGGTTGCAAAGTGAATAAGGAGGGGTTTACTTTCATACTTTGTGTTAATGCTATCGACACTCTTAAGTTGAAACTGCTAGCTGTTGGAGAGCCAAATAAACTTAAGGCATCTGAGAGGGATCGTATCTCCCTCATTCACCCAATGGATCAACATCTAACTCAAAGGATGAAACTACATTATTGAAATCTGCACTGATACCTATCAAGTCTGAAGAAGTTAAGGATACGCCGTCTTTTTTGAGTTGGTGCCAGAGATATTATTTCTTGAAGACGCTTAGTGCGTGGTATCATCTCGACCTGTTTAACATTGTTGAGAACGCTGATGATGTTCGGTATACTGAATTTGATCAAGCCAATGATGATGGATATGGAGATATTTGTAAGGACGTTTTCCAAATCTACATAATCAATAATTAAATTGCACAAATGCCTTAGGTGATGCTAATCACAGACGAAGAGATAATTTTATAATTTACGGTAGACCAAATAAGCAATAAGGAAGTATAAAGCTCTAGTAGCTGAAGGATTTTCACTAGTGCATCAAGTGTAGTACAAAAAATAACATACCACTAAGTATCACTTTTACAGCTCGTTAGAGATCAAGGGGCTGCTGTATATATAAAATCCATGAAACAATGTCATATTGATTCATGTGTTAATTTCTAATGCAAAAGTGTCGTTTGAAATAATATTTTGTTCTGCATCTTTGAAGTCTTTTAATTTGTATGTGTACTTCCTAAAAAAATTCATTTAAAGTAACACAAGAAAACGTATTTCCATTAACATATAAAGATTGTTTATATATCTCGTTGAATTATTATTTAATTAGTTCTGGGAATTTGTTTCATTATAAAAAACAAATACCGTTTATTTTTTATAAAAGCATTAATAGATTTACATTTAGATAAAAAGATTTTACCATTTCATCAACAGAGGAGAATCTGTTGAGATATCCCGATAAAGAGAAAACGGCTGCCATCTTGGTCATAATAAAGGCAGCGCCGGCCGTGAAGAAACACCATCCATACCTATAATCGTAGATAGGACCCGAAGGTGGTTCTTTTCTGTATTGGGTAGCCTCCAAGAGCGTCTCAGACAGGGCCGAAGCGAATACAACCAGTCCGGTCCCAAGGAGGAGAGCTGAAATACACATCAAGAAAACGAAGGGATTAACAATTCCAAGAACGCAACAGTGAAAGCGGATAAGACGGAATCGAGCTTACGAAAGTTTTACGTGCATGTACGTATTTAGTATACCGTCTTATCCTCCTTCTTTCTTCATTTCTCACATTCTTCTATTTTCTCTAAAAGTAAATTTCTCGAACTTAAGACGATGTATACATATTAGAGAGGAGAAGTTTTACTTTTGTCACTCGTAGAGTAAAGAGGGATGAGTTTATAGCGAGGATGCAGTATTACTGGTAGGGAAATGGAAATGAGATTTTCTGTTTTCTGAATAAGCGTTGCGCTGCTCGTTTTGTGGCCTCCGCTTAAATATGGAAATGCTGTTTGAGAAAGAGGTGGCAAGTTACTTTTAGAAAACATTCGAGTTCATCCGTGAGTCGCGAGAGGTTTTCGCAAGCAGTTCACATTAAATATATGACAGTGCTGAAACAATCATAACTTTCAAGTGAGATGGGAAATTAATTTCACAGATACTGTTATCGCAAAGGATTTGTAATGAGAAGTTGTTGCTAGTTATGCTACTATACCGCCATAATTTATTTTATTCGCAATGCAACAAGTTTTTGGTATTGCGGTTCGCGAAACAAAAGGGACAAAAAAACCTAGTGACACGGCGGAACCCGACAACTATTACGACTATAATTGATATTATCATTTTTCATGCCAACGATGTCGTACAAGCTAATATGCCTTAATACCATATTCGGTATTTTCATCAATGCACGTTTAGGATTATCTTATCACCTAGCTTAAATCGAAAATCAATTTTCTTTAATATTTTCCAAAGAGATACACCGCGACCAGACAAAAGCTTGTCTTTCCTTAAGAATACTTTCGACTTCAATGTAATATATTGTTTTGAAAACATTATATATTTAACAAACAACAAGCAAGAGGAAGTAACGGATACTTGTAACTTATAAATTTGATTCCACTAACCACTCTTCTTATTCGTTGCATCAAACAGAAAAATGTTAAAATAGTTTCATGTCTTCTCTTTTTTAACGATTGACAACGAAATGTTAAGATTTTGGATTATTTAATATATAATATATTTTTATGCCCTGTTGAATCTTTATTCAATGCTAAGATTTAATGTAATAAAAATTTAAGTTAGGCACTGATTTATCTTCTTGCCTGTCCAGTTTTCTGATTGGAGGAGTCCGATTTAAAACGTAATTCTGGGGATTTAACATATAGTTTCCAAAATATGTTTTCAGATGTGTTTCATGTGTTCTTTTATACGCCATAAAATGTATTTCTAATTTCACATTGAATTAATAATCGACGTTTATAATAATTTTGTTCCATAGGCGTTCTCTTTATGGAGCAGGTGCAATTTCCTGCTTGGTTAGCAATTAAATTTTATTAATAGTAGCACTTGTAAAGCACTTGTTACTCTCTTAAAATAAGAATGGATTAACAAATAGAATGATAAATAGTGTTGCCACTGTTAACGTTCGGTCAGTAGCGCCCACTTAAGAAACCTGCAAAAGATTTAGCGAGTAATAAATGTAAATAAAAATGTACCTCATGTACCGGGTTCATTGCCGCATTTTTTTCGAAGCGCTAGCTACTGACTGAATGTTTGCAGTGCCAACTCTATGATGAACACTAATACGCTGCCTCCCGTATAGGAATATGTAATGACGGTTTGTTGTTTAACTATTTCACCCATTTGCTCAACGGTTCCGTTATGGTTTTGTTGTGCGAACAATTAATTTTAATAAATAAATATGAACGCAAGCATAAAAAGAGAAATCTATGACGTATATATACTTTCTAACAGTAGGGAATAACAATAAGGATTGTAAATAATGGTAATGTTTAGCTAATTTTTAGCAATATACTGTGGAAAATATTTATTCTGCTTAGGCATTTTGTGATTCTTTTTATTGCTTTATTATTTCTGTTATTTTACCCGCTGCAGCCTATATGCATGCAGATGCAATGAGTGCATCCACATGCTTGAGCCATTATCATATTTAAAGCAAGGTTAATAAGTCTACTGCTCAATTGTAACCGCATCAATTAAAATTTAATTTATGTGGTTAATAATTTAATAAATTGAAATTTAATTTGGAATTAAGTTAAAATCACAAATTGTGGGAACCGATGTCACCTAAATCAAGGGGCTATGCAATTCCGCCTGTCATTTTCATTTAACCAAAGGTTTAATTTTAATTCGTATTGATAAAATCGTTCGTTAGTTTATCGAAAAACTACAGTACATTAATTATAATCATAATTTGTAACTATCACGTAATTACAATAGTATCACCTTGAAAGAAATATACGTTTGGCAACACTGTACTTACATACTATAGCAATAGTGGGTATCGCAATAGCTTTTGAATTACAATTTCATCGTTTTACACGTAATTAATAAACGGTTGAATAATTTCTACACATTTCGCGTAATATAATCCGTTTTAGAAATGATTTATTGCCAATATGATATACAATGAAAAATGTTAAATTACAGTGTATTTTATAGCAGGACTGACACATTTTTAGATTTCTATTTAAGTGTGATTTCCATTACAGAAACTGCACACCTACATATGTATGTATGTGCATATCAGTATGATGTAAAAACCATTGTGGCACTGATGATTTAGTGCCCAGCGTGCTCGGCTATCAGTCTCGGGACTATTGAGGTCCAGAATTTTCTGCAGTTCAGTTTTCTGTGGTTTTTCTTATTCCACGGCGTATTCAGGGAACGAGTATTTTACGACTCACTGCGATTACAAGTATAATATTTAACGGAAGCTATTAGGCGATGTGAAGGCATGAATTATACTAACCAATAAATATTATTTCTCTGCTGACTGAGACCTGACACATGTTTTTAACTAATATATGTACGATAAAGCCAAATATGAAACCTATTTCTCCCTAACATGTCTAGGTTTTTGTTCAACGGGATTTCTTGTTTGCCGAAATTAGGCCTTAACATAAAACAATACGTTAAAGGTCTAGATTTGCAAAGGAATTGTTTCAAGTACATATGTTAACAGTTTCTGCGACTAAGTTACGAAAAAATTAAAGCTGATGTATTTGTTGGACCCCAAGTCAGGACTTTAACGACAGGTCTAAATTACATCAACTCTATGGACGTAGTTGAGAAAAAAAGCCTGGACTTCATTCACTATGGTCGCGAACAATTTTCTTGAAAGCGAAGAAGTCACCAATTAAAAAGATCTAGTCAAACCAATGCTTCGAAAATGTTACCGCCTAGGTTGTAATATGATCATAAAGCTTCATTTTTTTCAGTCATCTCGATAGGTTTCCCGAAAATTTAGGTACTGCAAGCGATGAACAAGGCGAGAGAGTTCATAAGATTTAAAAACCGTGGAAACTCGATACCACGAAGATGGGATCGTTATATGATGGACGACTATTGCTGAAGGGTTTCAAGTGACTGCCAAACTAAAATACACAGCAGAAAGTGCAGCAAGCGAAAATTTATTTCCTGATTGTTGTTTGTGTTTTTACGAGTACTCTTGTAATTCTGTAATGATTACTAAAATAAATAGTTGTACTATACTCGTAACTAATATTGTGTTTAAATTAATATATGAATTATTAGAATCTTATACTGTGTTTATATCTTATCAGTATCTATGTAACAACTTAACCGCATTAGTGATTCTTCAAAAAGCGTAGTATGGCATAGAGTTAAAGTTTGACGTGACACGCAAAAACTGATTTTCGGATTTAGCACACCCAAATTAGTAGAAAACAAGTCTCATATAGAAGTCAGCAAAAATTTTGGTCGGCAGTCTTATTATTATATTGGACAAGATAGTAACAAAAGAATGAAAAAACACAAGGTCTAATCAGGATTACACAAATAATCATGGTAAAAGCGGGGGCTATACAAAGTTATATTTAAAATATATGTTACCATGTTTTTTCATTTAAATGCCATCTTATTGGATGAAGTACATCATCGTCGTCGATCGGGATTTCGTCCCAAGTTTAGAAATACTCTGAAGCCCATCTTTCGATAAGGGAATGTCGCTATTGGAACTGGGAGCAAAAAAAAGATTGGCGCTAGTTTCTGCAGGACAACTTCAACATGCAAACAGAGTATTTTCCTGATGTCCATTCGTAACTTTTCCATTTCGCCGAGATGTCCATTGTTTGTCGCAATCGCGAAATTATTAAGCGATTAACAACATAAAAATCAATGGTTAACATGACCGATTTCGATATATGTATCATATACAGTAATGTGGTAATAAAATAGTTGCAGTTTCGTAACAAACGGAAGCGGGATCCTACTATTTATTTAATTCAAACTTAATCGGAGTTAATTAAATACTTATCCGATCATAAATTTTCCCATTCGAAGTCACTAAATTTTAAATCCTATTTATTCCTTTTTTTCTGCTTCCTTTAGCGTCCTAATGACACTTAATTGAATGGGCGAGCTCTTCTAACTGTCTCCTTTTTTTTTCTCTTCGTCGACAATCCATCCATTATCTCAGATAAGAACTAGACGTCCTGCCATCAATAAAAGTTCCAATTATTTTTCTTCTTGAACTGAAAAGTAAATAATACTTTCTTTTTCAATTGAAGTTAATATCTCGCGGCGATTGAAAAAAATTATTGTAGCCCGGTAGAGAATTCCGACTTTTTCTAATTACGTGAATACATAGTAGCGAAGTAAGGCCGTCAGCGTGCTTTGTTTATATTTACACGTTTATTTAATTAGCGATGTTGTAGTGCCCACTAACGTCGGCGTCGGCTTCGTTCTGTTTCTGTTGTCTCTGTTACGTATCCACTTTAAAATGTTTAATTAATAGATTCGGGAACGCATATCTCTTGGATGTTTCTTATTTGTGTTTGACAATTACACTGTTTGCGCAGTACACAAATCCTTGTTTGATTTACCATTTTTTGTTTGCGTTCCGTTTGTGCGATTCGCCAAATACCTACATGTATGGTCAAGGGGGAAAGATTCATTTCAGTTTTCAGTAGTGGATGGTCATATTGCCACTCACTTTGAACCCTAACAGAAATTGTTTATTGATTGTTTACCTTAATTTAATTGTGAACTTTTTGAAGGTTACAGAATGAGTTTATTAAAGCAATTTCGATATCAATGTCCTTGTTCCACTTCAAATATTTTGCTTTTGTATATTTGTTTTGAAAAGCGATGTTTTCCAAATTACAAAATGCAAAGAGACGAGGAGGAATTTGTGAAATAGTAGCATTTCTTGTCTGAGCTGTACATTTTACTTTTTCAGAAAACTGAACGGTTTAATAAGGGCATTGAAAGCCAGTATAACATTTTACCAGTTTCGTATAAGTCGGTATCAATTCCCGTAGCATGTGCTGGTATAAAGCTTATATACCATGTTGATCTAACAGACCTGTTATGATTTGTATGTTTAAATTAAGTTCAACATAAATTTTGTAACACTGCCGATAGACTTGCTGTTAAAGATAAGTACGAGGGCGACTTGAAATCTTTCGGGAATCGACAAGAAAAAGAAGGTGTTGGTGTCTTTTATTTTTATTTCGTTTTTGTTCCAGCTTATTTCAGCTTTAATCGGCGATTGGTTAACACATCATGTATCTTGTGGACCATTTCATCGTTGGTAATGGTTTTGGGCGCCCACTGTGTGGTTCATCACTTGTGCTTGTGCGGCCATGTTTCAACTCGCTCGCCCAGAAGCTGGTGGTCGAAAATGATGGAGTACATCCAGCATGAACCTCTAGCAAAATATTTCAAATTTCCGTTGCCATTTTTCCAGCCATCCAGAGGTGTTTTATCACTGCACGAAATTCGATATTATCAATTTTTGCGAAGCCGCCTGACTTACTACATAAAACACATTCTTAAACAACTGTTGACAGTAGACGTCTGAAATTTTGACAGTTGCCATAAAAGGGGTTGCCCCTGCCGCCAAATGAATTCACTTCAACCTTCATGCGCCATCTCTTGCCATCATTTCAGGTCGTCCTCGTATATATATATATATATATAATATATACATAAGTAGAAACCATTAACGATTATATATTTATTGTATATTTATGTATTAGTATTATTTTCTTCTATAAAATTTAATAAACAGTCGTACTGCTTTTTTGATGTTTTTGGTAAACGTTTTCGTTCTAAAGACATTTTTTTTGTACTAAAACTGCAGTATCACTGAATACATTTGTACGTAGACACACGTGTAATTATAAAACATGATAATTAATGATAAGAAAATAATTACTGACAAATAAATATGTATAAAGGTATTCTTTACGGATAACATAGAAATGCACACAAAACTTTGTTCCTGTTATTCTAACAAGGATGATAACAACAGTTTTTATAAGGATGCAAACTATTAAAAAATTAGAAAGTCATTATGAACATCGTTATAATTCAACATCCATATTATTGAAATTTGCAAAACACTAGGGTCTGAATTCACACTTTTTGTTTGTCGTTTTCCCTGTTCTCTTTGCTATTCACATTTCTGGAAGTTATATTCTTCCGTATAGTTACAGATATGTGATACGTATCTGATTGTATTTCTTTAATCAATGTCAATAACTTAAATTTTTTGGAAATTACACCGTATTTTCTGAGGAGAAAGTAGAATTTTTATGCGCGCAATATGCTACGATGGAGTATTTTGTGATATGAATCTATAGCGTCTAGGAAAATGTATCATTATAATTATTTACAAAAATTGGTCAATATGGAATCTAAAAGCATTGGTAAAAATTACTGCCTATTTATAAAATTATTGCATGACAAAGTTATTTCCAGTTATTCTGTTCACGAATCATAAAATATCGTGCGTAAATATCGATTCAAAATGAATTTTTTGATAATATGTAAGCGCTTATACATACGTAAACATAAATATATACGAATGCATGCCGCTTTAGCAATGAAAATTGAAAATATTCAGTTTAAAAAGTACAGACATTATATTCAGTAATATTTTCATTTAACGTGACGTTAAAATATGTATGGAATTTATTCACGTATGTGTTTGAAAAAATAATATTGATTCTATTGAAATGAAACTAATACTTGTACAATATTCTAGTGAATAGTCGATATATGGGTATATTTGTTGTACTTCAATTCGAGTTATAAAAGTTTCTTGTAGTTTTTTTTAAATTGATGGAAATATAGGCACTTCACTAAAAGCAAACAGATCAGGCCAGAAGAAAGAAAATTTTAGGTTATAAATGTCAGTACAAAAATGAACCTTCCAACTAAATCCAAAGTACGAAAAATAGAATTAAACCGAGAACATTTTCGTGCAATAACTTTTTATAATTTTCAAAGACAATCATCTCAACAAGAATGCCTGGCCGAGTTGGTTTCTGTTTCAATCAACAATTTCTCATTGGTATGGAGAATTCAAACGGGGGTAGATTAGTCTGTGCGCAAGATCACCAACGAATATCGCAATGTGGCATATCCCGAGATAGAGGCATAATTGGGGATTTTAAGGACCTCAATTAAAAAAAAATTGCATATACATATATACCTCAGAAAACAATAAGTTCTGTAAAAGCTGTCTACTGTTTTATTTAATCTCTGTATGCAAGACAACCCTAGTACAAGAATAAAATGTAAATTATAAGTATCTTTAGTAATGTTAGTTGTCCATTTAAAGTGCCAAAATAAAAAAGCATTTTTTGTATTATCATTATAATACTATTAGACTACATTAATTTAATTTGTCACTTAATTTTGAGTAAAATGTATTTTACGTGAGGATCCTAAAAAGAAAATATAAACCTATGAGAGCGAAACTGAAATCTAAAATATTGCAGAAACTGTGTAAATTTTGAACTACCAGTTCGAAATAACGTCAACAAATTTTGATCTTTCTCTAAGGATAAAAAAGTCGCGCTGCGATTGGTATTTCCATTTTTAACACTACTAAATAGTCTATTGTCCTCTTACTTTCCTAGTATTTATAGAGATCCGGAATTTAAATTATAAAGAATGTTAGAAAACCAAATATCAAATTTAGTTAAGTATTCAGTGTTGAAAAAATGGACTTGAACACGTGTATTACTTATAAAATTTTGGAAAATTATTTTTGTCTTGATGGCAAACTCTTGACTTGGTCAAAACCTAATACATTTTTTACTTTATTTTAAACGTTCTTGTTCATTCATGGTTAGAGCTACTTTGGGTTCATTTAGTTTTCGGATAAGCACAAATTAATTGCATAATAATATTTCAACAAAAAGCGTTGGAACACATCTAAATCCACCTAGTTTTGCAACAAATACTGTTATAAAAATTTTATCATTTTATAACAAAATGAATTGAGTTCATTCATTTTCTTGCAAAAACATAATAAATTAATAAAAAATACTCAAATTGACTATGTTTGTACGGGTTTATTCTTCTTGACTAATCATCAATATCTGCACCTAACATGCCAAACGGCAAACTAGTTATTGGTTTCACTAAAGAGTCCTTTAGAGACTCAATGTTAAGGTGCCCTCTAGAGTAATCTCCTCTAAATCAAATTACCTTATATAGTTTAACGGACTAAGATCGGGGATCAGTGAGGGCCAATTATTCGTGCTAATATGGTCAAGAACATTTCCTTCTAACCATTTCTGAGTGTTTGCTTTATAACCTGCTGTCAAACTCGACTGAAAGTTCAAGTGCTCATTTTGAAACTTTTCAAAGATAATTTGTATCTTCTGGTTTTACTATTGTTTCTAAAATAGTTTCTTGGTGCAGCTTAACGGAAGCTTTAATGCTTTTCTCACGAAAAAGTAACTGTATAACACCGACATAGCTAATCTCTTACTGTATTATTACACCAGCTGCGTGGTAGCCTCTTTGAAATTTGTTGCCATTTTGTTTATAGAAAGTTAAAATTTAAAAAAATGTTTACCTTTTATAGATATCATGAGCGGTTTACTTTTGATTACATCAGGAATAGATTTTTGAGAGATCTTCATTTCTCATGATAGTATTTTTTCCAAGAGGATTTTTTCTTTATTTAGTAGCTTTAACAACATTTTGGAATCGGTGGACAAGAAGATCTTTCGTGATCATAAACGTTTGGAGTTTTAGTAAATAGATTTATGGCGCGCCAAATATGGCTATAACATTTTGAATGTTTAATTGGACTACATTTCTGTTCTGTGAAGTGCACTAACATTTTCATCTTGCTTTTCCGTGTAACTCCAACTTAAACTCGTAATTTTGAAAAGTACAGAAAAACACAAAGTATGAATTGATAATTTGATAGTTGACCTAGTTGACCTAATAAAACTACCCATGGCCAACCGATATTTCAGGTTAAATTTTTGTAACAGTATTTATGACTATACTAGCTAGTTAAGGCTTAGCTAGCAGGTTACGACATTTTTGCAAGGGTTTTTTCTTAGAAAGTATTGTAAATTACGCGAAACTATATGGCGAATAAAAAAGAAAACTCTTCCTTTTTCCTCGAAAGGAAGGATACGGACGATTGGGCTTAAAAAAAAACATAATTTAGAATAGGAAAATTTAGTAGGTTGAAACTGGAACATCTAATCCTTATAAGTCGCATTACAAACTAAGAGGTTTTTCCGGAGAATGTCTTTTAACGTAATATAACGCATCCAGTATGAAATTTTAGCGTATGCGCTATTCCATTAAAAACATGCACGTGCTTATATACATATATTATGTAAGAACTGTGCGATACTGACATTATGCGCACAGCGGTTAAAGAGCGACAGCGTTAACTTTTTATAAAGCTTAATATATAGCCTTGCAATAAGCTTCTTATCTGATGCATTGTTAATTTGCGCAGAAAGGTTGCTTGTATAAAATGCGAGATTAAATAAAGAGAGTAAAGCATCTAACAGCACAGCTACTTCAACCGAGAGTAGATGTGTTACCTTGAGGTAGGTTTTTCGTCCCCCTAACATTAATCCCACGTATGCTGCTAGTAACTGTTCTAAAATCGCGGACGTTCACTAAATCGTTTCAACGTTAGATGATAAGTAACGTTATCCGACTGTCACTAGCCCATTGTGACCCACACATTGTTGAGTGGTCTGAGTAAATTGAAGTTGCGCCGACATCAAGGTGAGCATATAAGAGATAGGAGACCGCGGTAAAGTCCTGTGGTACAAACTTAGAACCGGCTCTTTACTAAGTGGACTCGTTTGTATTTATGATAATAAGGTTTTAACGATCATACATTGTAACAGCTTGCTATATTAACGAAGGCATATTGTAGAAGTGCGACACATGTACGGCTGCTCGTTATGCGTCCATCCTGTTAATTATCAATTACTTTAAGTAAGGTATACTGTTTCGAAGAAAGTATTAAACGCCTTGCAGTAATTGCAACAATTTCGGAAAAAAATGTAAAACTGTGTTTGATTACCGATTACGCACTAGAGCACCTACAATTTGTACATACACCTTTGTAATTCAAAATTTAGTTTTATTGTAAATCAAATAAATGTCGATTATTTACCAAAAAGTTGGTTTTGGCTAATGATTTCAAATTTGAATAATCAAAATATACGTTGAAATAAAATTGATATCTCTAAAGTTTTAATTTGCTCCGACGGATTTGTTTATGAGTTTTTTTTACTGAAAATGCAGCGGTTAATACATATTTTGTTTAATGCATTGAAGAGTCAAAGAATGCATAATGGAAAAACCGAATCGGATTTTACATTTTATGAAACACTTTTCAAGGGAAAGAATTTGGCACGATATATTTTTCAGAAAAAGGGAATTCGTGTAGGGGAATACTTAAAAACTTGTAATATCTTTAAATCATTTTGTCAATAACTTAAAACATTCGTTGTTTTAAAGGCAAACTTTCGAACTACTTCCGCATTTACTAGATCTAGCACCCTCAGTTTTTTTCCGTTTTCTTTAACTTGAAAACTTGGAGGTAAGAAACTTGAAGGGACTGCGGTGGTAATCGATGAAATTAATACATATGCACTACCGTCCATAAGTTTAGAGGCAAGATCAAATTCTTTTAAAATAATATAACTGATATATGGCATATCGTGAAATCGTTAATCCCTATTATAAGTTATTGTATGCAAATATAAAATTCTTATACATAATCCGTAAAGTCTAAACATTTATGTACAAATTTCACCAGAATACAATTTATTGCTTTTTTACCCGTAGTAATTATTTCCGCTCAAACGGTTTAGTATTTTGCTTCGGTAATCGTTAAGTGCACGTGGTAAAGGTATTAATTCTTAGTATCTAATCACTTTCCTGTACTGAGTTAATTTTATGAAATGAGTGCTCAATTGTAGCAATTTGATAAAGTATAGAGCGTAAAAATGCGAAAACGCAGACAGTTGACTGTAGAACAACCTAGTAATATTTGTATTCTTCGCGAAGAGGGATGTACTGAGAGAGAAATTGCTTTACGGTTAGGGATTTCATCGAAAGGTGTGCAGCACATATTGGTGCGGACAAGAGAGACAGGACGAAATCTTGATGAAAGACGAAGGGGGTAGCCAGGGGTACTTCTGGAGCTGAAGGTAGATTCATAGTAACGAGTTGTATAACTATTCGTAGGAGTTTCTTAAGGTATTTTTAGGAACGCAAACAAAATAGAACCATGGAAGAAAGAAAGCTACATGTAGTTGGAAATAAACGTTCTATTGTGCAAGCATAATATAATAATTTTGCTTTTAGCTATGAGCGAGTATATTACTTTGTAGGTCTCAAAGTTAGAACAAGTCAATAAATCAATATAGTTTAAAAAGTTAATCAATAATCTTGCCACCTTTTTGAAGAAATCTACTGGGCCTATTTTCCCACACACATATGTTTGATATTATGACCAAGATCTATGGAAAACTCGTGAACATTACAAACTCAATATATTATATATATATATATATATATATATTATTATATCACTAAACCAGGGATTCTTGGTGAGAGTAGGCTGCAAAATTTTACAGAAGTCGTACATTTCCGTTTGAATAAAGTATTTTCGAATTTGAATAAATGGGCTTTAGCACATATTAGCTCATTAGGAGTGGCAGAGATGGGAAAGTAGTTAGTTATCTGAAACTTCATATAGCGTACATTCCAATTTCAGAACGTTATCCACTGCTTCTTCAATTATCCTTACGTATCCTTTAATCCACAGAAATTCTATACTACTGGTATAATTGTGAGATATTTAATAAAAAATAATATACTGAAAAAGCACTCACACACTTTCTAGCTTCAGTATTTCAGTTTTAATATTTGTAAGCAAGTATCTAAGTAAAACATTCTGTCTTCAACTTACTACGTACTATGACAGAATACTTCCAACACAATTTCTTTCCTCAAAGCGACGCGACACATCTAATAAGTGGTCATCATGAATGATCCTCTGTATACTTTCTCCTATTTCTTATAACTTAAAATAAAATAGCTTTAATTACATGATATAAAACGATAACAAATTTTGTTGATTGCGCTTAATATTGATTCAGACAAATCAAAATCTTTAAATGATGATAATAAAGAAGACAGTGAGACGTCTAGCACTGTTATGTGGCAATACACGTACAGTCCGTGCCTCAAATGTACGTGAAGTTTAGTAGTTAATGTAGACGTATGTATGTGTGCCCAGACTGTACGTGTACGCATATGTACATACATGGGATGCTACGTCCTAGACGCAGAACATTCTGGGTGACACCCATTTTAAATTTTTGACAATATTTTTAACAACTTGTTGACCATTTTCTACGCTTACTCGGTGTATAAAATCAATCACAAAAACAAAAGAATTATTTTCTGTCACCTTCCTACTTATTTTTGTCAATTTACAACCGATATACGAGGCTTGTTTGGAAGCTAAGTACCGCTCCGTTCTACCGCCACCGCACGCTATTGTAGTAGTTCCGATGGAACAGTCGATGGAGAGGAGGCAATCACAATTCCACAAAAGACACAAATTGAAAACAACAAATAAAATTCATTCATATACAAATACATTTTCATCATATTTTTTCATGCAATCTCTTATTTGTTTTTAAAACTAAAAATCATTATTTATTATTTTACTGTATTTTTTTTCAATATTTAGTAACACATATTCAATAACTCGGTTCTGCATTGACGACAAATAAACCCTTCAACTGGTATTAAATGTCACTATCCTATTCTAGAATCGGAATAGTTTGTTTTTGTGCTTGTCGAAATGGTTTCTGGTGGCAATCTCGTTTAAATGTTTTCATATTGCTTGTGTTGTTTGGAATTCATTCCGAACATATTGCTTTTTCGAGCGGTATCAGATATAGTTACAATGTTTGCTGCGCTAAATGAATAATCGGAGTTAGAAGTAGCAAACGAAAAAGTAATCCAGAAACCGAAGGCTTACAACAGTTTAGCGGAAATACATGTGGCGGCAGTGATAAATACCTTCAAAGCCCGACTTGTCTACATATATTATAGAAATAAATTTAGCGACCGACCGAAAGTTTGTTCGGTGTAGAAATTTATGACTCGTTTGAACAAAACCAACGCAAAAGCTGCCACCAACCACTAACTATTGCACTTTAAATAATGGAGAACTTCCAAATTATTTTAATTAATGATAAAATAGCGGAATAAATACGGTGTTCGGTAGATTTATTACACTAAGTTGACATTAAAATTATTTTGTATTAGCTCCCAGATGTGAGGCTATATCAAATATTTTTGAATGGAATATGCTACAATTCACAGTTAAATTGATTTAAAACGTTGATTAAAATTAGTATTTCTAAAATCCAGTGTATTTCGTAAAATTTCTTAGATAAGTCGAATTTTAATTTATTTGGGCATGTCTACATTTTTTTGAGTTTCAATGCTACACATTAATTTTCTTCGTGGAAACTTAAGTGGATTAGAACTAGTTGGGTGCCTTTCTTCTTCTCTGTCCTACTATTTGTAAACCTGATTCTAGGTTAATTTCAAAAGGTAAACAATCGAACATCAAAAATATTACTGAACAGATATGATTTCATAAATAATAATAGAACTGATAAGTAATTAGAAGTTTACAGCATCTTCCAAAATCTGCAAAACTTTATCTGTGGTAACTGGCTTGTAATATAATGCATTGCCTCAGGTGAAATAAATTTGTAACCTCTTTGGTTTAAAATGTTAATTGTGTCAAGTAAATATAATGAATTGATACAGAGCATGCAAAATACTAGGATGGATCGATAAATGTGTGTTTGAAGATAGATGGCGTTATTGGCGGATTTTCGCGTTAGTAACTTTCTGCAAATTAATTCACTTCAGTTATATTCCTTGTCAGGTAATTTCAATTAAAAAGAACGAGTTCGCATCCCCATTCAAATCTCTCTCTTCAGGTTGCGGTGTGGCCTAGTAATTTACGTTTGTGTTTACTATTACGTCAATGACAACCATATGTAACCTTAGACCACACTACATTTAAATGGATTTAGAAGATCTAACCGCATCACCAGGCCAAGACACTCTAGAAAAGGACTATAGAATTAAAACAGATGCAGCCTAATGATGTGCAGATGTGCACGAAACCGGCAGTCATTAAATTGTCTTAGACACTGTGAGATTGGTCCCGTTTTTTTTCACTGTTCCTATAATTTGATATGAACTCACACTGAGTCAACAACGTTTCCTTAATAGATAAACTACATGAAACTAGGCTACCTCTATTTGCGATAATGTGATGGAGAGTTTGTTAGAAAACATCTACAGGGCGCAGATATCGCAGTAAAGTCCTCTCCACACAAATTAATAATTTATTCGGAACGCAGCGTTTCAAAAGCACGTGGACGCTCGTTGTTAACAGTGTTACTGACTGCATCGCAGAAATGTATCACACATGCAATATTTGTTACGCAAGCTCTAAAACTTCTTAAAATACATAACTGTTTACAACCTATTGAGTGGTTCCGGATGTCTTGTATTTTTCGAGAAAGGAAGGAACGAAAACGAACCGTATTTTTAACAGGGCATTGTGGTAATAAATCAAGCAGACTCGAGTGTGTATTTGGGAGTAGTTCTCTATTCACCAAGTTTTTGTTCTTCTTATATCGTACGCGTCTAATTCTCTACACGAATTTACATTTTTAAGTAACTTAAAGTTTTTAATCCAATATTTTGTCCGGATTCTACTATATGTTCCGTCATGCTAGATAGTTCTGGTTTATAGAAACGATAGTGTCTGATATGTTCTGAAATCTCGTCTCGATACTCTTTTCTTGTCTAATGTAAACCTTATCATAATCATTGCAAGCGATTTGGTGAATTCCAGCCCTTTTCATCATATCCGGTTGATCTTTGAAATTGCCTAAGAGGTTCTTTAAGTTATTTTTTGATACACGAGACACGTTCATATTTTGCCAGCGGAAAATTTTGCTTAACCCTGTTACTGTTTGGTGGAAAGATAATGTTATAAATTTCTTATTATCCTGTGGTTGTCGATGGCAAGGTCGTGGAACTTCTGATGTGTTGTTATATTGTATATTGGATTTTTCTTAAAATTGGTCAGCATCCGTAGAAGAGAAACTATTGTACTTTCCTACATGTTTGATATATTTTAGTTCTTTTTCATGTGAATTATACAACCACACAGTTCTTGCAGGCGTTGTGATCTACATGGCATTTTTGGAAATTGAAGAATCAAGCGACACCTTAACAGATGATGAGGAGTTATTTCTTATTCACCGTAGCTTCTATTAATGTTAATTTCTCTGCGCTTCTTCTTATTTTCCTATTATCGATTTTTGTGTAAAAAGTAGCCTGTAGAGAAATAGTTAAAACCTCAAACATATAGAATGTCATAGAATGTAATTTTGTTCCCTTCATTAACTGAGATTTTTACTTACCACTGTCTATGCTCCCAAGGTTGTGCAGTAAGAGGAAAGGTAAAAGTCCAAATAAAGTCAATTAAGAAGAACGACTTAATTAGCAAAAATCTCATAGCGAGTTGATATTGTCTGGGATTTAATGTACAAACAAAGCTACTATTGGTATGCACTGCCACATTTGAGTAGATTAGTTTTGACAGATTTATTTATATTAGCCGTGTCTAGCGTTTTTGTGTAAAATAGAAAAGGAACAATATCGCTCAGTAGTTGGCATTCCGTTTTATATAGAAAAAATATGCAAAGTTAAAGCGATGTTGAATGTTGTTTATGGGGATCTCTGACCATCTGTGGTGCCTGTTAGATATTAGTGTTTAGCGAATTGAAGCGTGGCCGTATATTAAACAGTGTTAATCAAGAAATACCACATTTTGATAAGAAATATTAAACTTAGATATTAAATACTTTTTGGTAATTTTAGAAGCGAGGTGTATATGTACTAGTAAATATATTTTTACTTTGAATACGTTTCAATAAAAAATAACTATAAAAGAAAGCAACGCACTTTTCCAAACTCCATAGTAATTTTGTATGTTTAACATTTTGAAGCTTAAGTTTGACAATATCCGGCAGAGGCTTCGGCAGGACTTCCTCAGAAACTCAGTCAAATCCCTATATCAGCTCGCCTTTTGACGGAAGTTAATTCCATTGCCACTTTATAAAAGCCCAAACGTACAGTTTTATACGCACCCAGAATCACTTGGAATTAACTAAATGAAATTGTTGCAATGCTAGTAACGTATATCGTTTATAAATAAAATAAATATAAACTGATTTATCACAAATGGGTATGATTTTGTATATCTTGACGTTCGGTCTGTTTACCATTTAGAATTTCTTTATTGTTTTAAAAAAGTATCTTTTTGACTGCTATTATTATAGTATTTGCAAGAGATCAATTGTGCGTATATTTTATTCTTTTTCATTTAACCACCACTTTACAGGAGGGTTAAGGGTAGTAGTAGAGGTGACGAAGAAATACCAATACTAGTGTGATAGACCTATAAAACGCGAATTTACAGATATATAATCTTCTTTTTATTCGTGATAGTAAAAATTGCAAAAATTCATGTCATTATAATTTGAGGGGTAGCCTTCACACCCTAATCGTGAGACCCTGTCAAAACGGAACGTTACCTTTTACAATACTCGGCAGACTCTACAAATCCTGCAAATTTAAATCTGATTGGATGGTTATCACTAGAGACCGGATTATATGCAAAGTGCATATATTGTATTTTTTGCATATCTTTAATTATAGTCTATATGTAGACGTATTACATTAATAGAAGTTAATTAGCGCTAATTAGATTTCATTTATTGCATATTTAGGCTTTTTCTTATCCTTTCTATTAGTAAAAAATCCTAGTAATTCCTAATGTAGATCGACAACGGACAATCCTAAGAATGATAAATCTTTTACATTGGTTTCTCTTATACTTTTTCCCCAAGAACTGCACGTGTTTAATATCGCCTGGCAGAAGGGATGTTGTGAATACGTATTATTATTATTAATTGCCAAATAAACTATTCATTCATTGAATATCTTTGAGCGAAACAGCATGTAATTATGTTACGTTTTTAAATACTGTGCGTACATACAATGAGTATAGCGAACAAAATTCCTTTATGGATTAAGCCGTATCCTGAACTGGTAATTAAACTGGTAATTAAACTAGGATGGCGACAAAATATTTTGTCGAGCCTGCAGTAAACTGGTAAGTTTAATTTTACTAAAAGCTTTACAATTGTTTTTAAATTCTTGTAGGTGTCTTGTGAGAGAAAATACTTGATTGATCAATACGCTAAAACTCCATCACATATTGGAAAATGTGAAAAACTAAAGCGATCCGCATGTGTGCAGCAATCTATATACCAATGTGTAGCATCAACTTCACGAAACTCAGAACAAGTACAATATAATACGGATCTGTGTAACGCATTAATTTCGTCTAACATACCATTAGCAAGATTAAACAATGTTGATTTGAAATCACTTCTGCAAAAGTATTGCAAGCATAATATACCTGACCAAAGTACCTTACGAAAAAATTATGTCACATCTTGTTACCAGCAAACAATGGCAGAACTTCAACAATTGGTAGGGAATAATTTTATTTATATCATGGTAGATGAAAGTACGGATAAGTGTGGCTGTTATATTGCCCTTCTGTTGATAGGAATTCTTCATGAAGATATTGTAGGTAAATCATATTTAATTTATTGTAAACAACCTCAAAAAACAAATTATGTGGCAATTGCCCAATTCGTTCAAGAAGGTTTATCAAATTTCTTTTTATTTGGAACTATACCTTGTGATAAAATTGTACTAATGTTATCCGACGCTGCACCATACATGATAAGAGCCGCGCAAAATTTAAATTTTTTTTATAGTAACATTATTCATACCACTTGTTTAGCTCATGATTTAATTAGCAATGTCAAAAAAGTATTTTTAAAAGCACCTTTATGAATCTAATTTTATAAGGAGCGACCTCCCAGTATTAGGTTGCCTCCTGAACTGATTATTACGAGATGCGGTACATGGTTAGACGCTACAATTTTTTACGCCGATAATTTTGAAGGAATAAAAAATATAATTCTTGAAATCACTGCTGACTGAATTGCTCTAGAAAACTGTAAAAAGATAGTAACATTAATAGTATTGCTTCAAAATCTTTTGTATATTAAGCAAATTATAGCTTTGTTTCAAGTTCCATTCGTACTCTAGAAACGCAAGGGATGTCGCTCTCGGAATCAGTCGAAATAGTAGACGAATTTGATATGTGTAAGAAGGTTAAGGGTACAATTTAAAAAAGTGATAAATAAAGATGCGTGGTATTTGAAATTGAAGGAAGTTAAGAAAATTTTGGAAGGTGTAACAGTAAACGATTCCGACTTTAATTTTACTTTAGAATGTATTGCAAAGTTAAAAAAGCACCAATTACATGTGTGGATGCTGGAAGAAGCTTTTCTATTTCGAAACATATGTATTCTGATAGAAGACAAAACTTTCGTTTATACAATTTTGAAAAACGTTTAATTATATATTGGTTTAGAAATATATTGTAAAAAAAATTGTGCAATAAAGTTAATGTTTAAATTTCTGCTCTTATTCGTTTTATGTAAAAATTTTGCATATTGTCGCAATTTTTTTGTATATATATTCAGGTTTATACATATTTTCTCAAAAATCGATGCATATATATGCGCATATGCTCCAGTTTTTTTTTTGCATATATTCTGGTCTCTAGTTATCATAATAACTATACTTATTTAATTTATGTCATTCGGATTTTATATGCCAACAATAACAGAAGAAAAATAGATCTTTGGCTACTACAAGGAAAAATGTTGCATGTGGATCTAAAAATCTGTATGTACATTAGGGTGACAGAATAAAATAGACACCTACTAATAAAAAAAAGATTCCATTCTCGTTATATATACAAAATATTTTAAAATTTTTAAATTAGAAAATAATTTTAAATATTTTGTGGATCCACCTTTACTTGCGTGAAGTGCTGCGAGTCGTCGTGGCATAGAATCTATTAAATGATTAATGGTGTCTTCAGAAATATTTAACCACTCTTCTGAAACAGCTGCCACGAGTTCTTCCTTATTGCTGGGTTTTCGGGGTCGTTTCGCCATATTTGTCCGGATTATGTGCCAAACATTCTCTATCGGATTCATGTCTGGTGATTGGCCTGGTCATGGTAAAATCCGAATCCCCTGTTCCTCTTTCCATGTGGTTGTTGTTCCTGCTTTGTGGCAGGGTGCTCCATCCTCCATAAACGTGGCGTCTTCTTTAGATAAAATGGCGTTGTCAAATATCGGTAGTAGTCCTTCTGTTAATATTTGGATATATTTTGCCTCATTTATATTTCCGTCGCAGATTACTAATTGCGATCTTCCACCATACCATTTCGCGCCCCACACCATGATGTTCACACCGCCGTATTTCACCGTCTGATGCAAAAATTTGTCGTCCAGTTGCTGTGACGAACATCTTCATACTCACGTACGACCACTATCACTGAATTGACAGTATCTGCTTTCGTCTGAAAAAATGGCATACCGCCAAAACTCTTCGGGCTTCGTTCGCATTTCGATTGCCCAAGCCATTCGGCGCCGTTTTTGAAACGCCGTAAGGAGAGGTTTTTTCTTTGCCACCCTTTTGTACATCCCCACACTATGGAGGTATCGCAGAACGGTGCGCTGACTTTTCTGCGAAGTTGTCGCAAGCTCAGCTGTACTTTTTCGCGCTTCTCTTCGCGCACAAGCACCCTTTTACTTCTTTCAGAAGGTCCGGCACGTCCTGGTCTCGGCTCCATTGTTGTTTTTTCCTTGCATTTAAATTGTGTAATCACACGGTTAACTGTGGACAACAGAATATTAAAAAAATTACTTATTTCACGTTGCGAAGCGCCGCGTTCACTCTGGCCAACGATGCGACCCCGGGTGAAGTCGCTAATATCACTCGAACCTTGTAAGCGAGGCATAGTTGTAACGATACTAAACTATGACGAATTCCTACCGATACATACCCTAATGACAAGAGAAAGTTCTTAATTCGTTAGAATTTAGCTGTTTACACATTTATACCGCTTTACCTGGTGTCTATTTTATTCTGTCACCCGAGTGTATAAGATGCAAGATCTTCAAGAAATAAACATACGTCATGAGAAAAATGCAATTTTTGTTTATTAGGATTTACCAAGAAGCAGAATTATCGCTGCTGGTCTAACAAAAGTCGTGAGCAGGTTCTTAAAACACGATTGACCAGACCAAATATGTTCTTGATGTGTGTCATGAATATGTTAATGATCAGAGATATTGATAAATTCTCTGGAACGAGATTCTAACAAGAAGTTACTTCAGTTCATAACGCGCATCGATCCTTCGAAGCTAAACGGCGATTAATTTTGCGTTTCTGTGGAGACCTCCTAATGGAGGCATATGGATAAGATTTTTTTTGTTTCAAGTTTCAATACCTTAGTTTTGCTCTAAAATTACATTACTGCCGCATTTGAGGACATTTTATGACTGCTTTTGGTACACTTTATTTGACTACGTTAGAAATGCATGAAAAAAAGAGTACGATATTTAAACCATAACATCTAAATATATATATATGTATCTATGACACACGTCGACGAGATATCTCCTTTTTGCTTAAAAGGTATACAATTTTCAAAGTGCCAGCGTTACTGTTACCGAATGTTGTGTACTAGATGCTAAAGAAACCATGTACAATCAATTAACATCAAGAAGGAAATGCATGTATCGTGTAAAATGATAACTCTACTTTTACTCGTATTAAAGTGTATGGTTTGCAGGTTTGCGTATATTTCGTTCGTAATAAATCAAGAATTATAAACCGCTTAACAATGCCGCTGACATATTTCTAAGTAATTTACATAATTTTCGCGTATATTTTTTCGT
Organism: Trypoxylus dichotomus; assembly: GCA_023509865.1. Lineage (NCBI taxonomy): Eukaryota > Metazoa > Arthropoda > Insecta > Coleoptera > Scarabaeidae > Trypoxylus > Trypoxylus dichotomus. The sequence continues at coordinate 34,669,530 of CM042074.1, read as the reverse complement.
TGGATTTCCATTTATTACGAGGTTTTAACGATATTTACCAGGACAAAGAGGCAAATTAAATGCATGGACCAACTCTGCAAGGATTATTAATCTATTTAGTTCTTGCTGTGTTTATCTTTGTACATGATGAAATAAAATATGCGTTTGTTCGTGCATTATTTTCACAATATTTTTTTGCCGTATAAGGGACATCGAGTTAGCGATTGTAATGGATTCTAACTCAGAGATCACGTTTTGCTGTGGCCCATTTTTTTAGTTTAGTTTAAAGTGCCTAAAAATCGATTCAAATAAAATAAAATATATGCACTTTGCATATATTCCGGTCTCTAATAATAACGTTCATTAGAAAATTATTATCTTTACTGTTTTTGTCCTTTCTTCCCTGTTAATTGTTTTCTGTAATGAGAAGCATAGAAAAAAGACTGTGTGAACTTCGCAATACTGTAATACAGTTTCAAAACAATGCTAGTCCATTTAGCTATATTCTATACAAAAATGAAAAACATTATACAATAGATTATTCCCGAAAAATTCAAATAAAATGTTATCGCTTATCAATATTATCTATCTGTTTTGGTAACTTTTAGTTCAAACACAATAAGTACCAACCTACATTTCGTAAACTATGACTCTTATACCACTAAAGATAACCTAGAATTAGCCCTTTTTAAATCGAAAAAAAAAGGGCCATTTTAAACATATCAAAACGCGAGCTTTCTCTTAGAATCCATTAAAATTCCTAACTCGACGCCTCTTATACGAAACTCTTACCTATTTTTCAATATGAATTTTTAGTTAAGAGCTCTAAAATTATCTTATTTATGAACCTTCCTTGTGCTATATGCACAAAGGGGGTGATATCTCTATCGAAATATCGAATATGATTCGGTCGTTTTTAATATTTCACAAATACAATTTGCGCGTTACACCTATAATGCTATTTGTGACTGAAAATTAACTTGTGTAGTGTCCATCGGCGATTCAAGTTTAGATTTGCTTGCCGACAATTAAATATATTTCTTAGCCAGGTGAAGACAATGAAGAATTGCACTACCAAAATATATTTAAATTTTTTCGGCATTATTCGGGTTTATATATCTGTTTCTTACATTTGTTATTCTTTCAAAGCTTCCTTATCTCACTGATGACGCGTTATGGTGCGGTTGCCTTCGATCAGGTTATTGATTGGCATACATATTTGCAGCTAAGCGGCAGTTATCATTTAATAAATAAAAGCAGTGTAATATATCTGCTTTTTCTGCATTATAAAATTACATTTTTAAATGCTTAATATGCTAAATAGTACAGCAAAACTAAAAATAACAACTCACTTATCCCTAGACTGTGTCGATTAGTGAACTAGTATATAAACTGACATTTCAATAGTACCTTGTGTTTTCACTTGGTCACGTTTCCAAAGCCAACTACTGTTTTTTTTTAATTTATGGCGTTATTCATCACACTAGCCAATACATATTTTGGTGCCTCGAAGTGTAATTAAGCAATTTTGGGGTGCCTAATCCAAAAAATCAGATTTGTTTTATCAGATCTAGTTTTCGAAACTCGCTCTTTTTGAACCATTTAGGAAAATTCGCCAAAATTAAATATAATATTTTGTGCTTATGTACGTAACTTCTTAAATATGCCTATTTGATAGCTGTTAACTGAAACATAAAAACATGGGTGGAAGGTATTTATTTAACAGAAAAATATGCATACACAACTCTGTCATCAGTTTAAGATTTCCTTGCGTCAGGTTTACCGGAACAGTCTCACTGAAGACTCCAGCAGTAATCGGCCATCATATGGGTATCCCATCTTACCTGGTATCTATCCTCTATAATGCTGACGCCCTTTGTGAAATCTTTCCCCCTGTTCCTCACTAACATCACCTAAGTTTTCTGGGAAACGATCTAAGTGGCTGTGAAGGTAATGAATCTTGATGCTCATGTTACATCCGCGCGTATGAGTTAGAAAGTTAGAAAGCATCTGTTCTACTAATAAACTTCACCGTGGTGCATCTCAAAAGTTAGAGCTGCTAGGAAGAATTGCCAGTTATTTTTGGAACCAGCACATCAGAAATCAGTTCGTATTTTACAGGCACCACGACAAACAATTTATTTTGTTGGACGGTGTTATCTAAAGAAAAAAAAAGGGAAAGAGGTACTGTATTCAGGACTGAAAAAGCTAGCTAAATATGTAATAAAATACAGTGTTCAATTTAAAAAAACTTTTCGTCAGATCATCTTTTGTTTTTCAAGGGACAACATTCTATTTTACAGGGTTAAAAAGGGAGCAAGAAATTGTATTAGATACATTTCGTATTTTTATAGGTATGTTATTCTCAACGAAAATACTTAGTGTACAAACCACCTTGCATAGTCTATTATATGGAATAGAGCCCTACAATACTAAGGAACTTTCAACATCTAATTTTGAGCATATGTCACATGACGCAGAAATAGCAACACAATTTCTTCTTCTACTATTAGCAAAAGTATTGAAATAAAGGTATTTTGTGCTAGCAATTGGAAATATGATCAAAAATATATATAATAGGTAGATAATATTAATTTTTTTTTCGAGTGAAATATACCGGAACAGTGCATCAAAATTAATGAATTTCTAACTACGAGTTTGTGAAAGGAACATACGATTGATTGCTGTATTAGACAAAAAGAACGAGAATATAATTGCCTTTGCATATACGGTTAAACAATGACGAACGACTAAAAATAAAATAGACGAAATGTACATATATCATGTAGTAATGTACGTACATGCATAGGTATCCAATTTAAATATCGAAGTTGTGTTTGTAATAGTTATAACATTTTGTGCCATAATAAGAGCAAGAAAAAATTAATCTATCTGGATCCATTAGTTAATACTAGTTAATAGTAAGTTAGGCGAAAGTAAGTACAGAGCGAAGCACGACCGCAAAACCAAACGGACTATTTTGCAATTAGTTTCACGTATTTAAATTAGTAAGGTTATATCGATGCCCGTAATTTTCAATGACTACCCGGGAATGTAATTCATATTGCGCTTTATGAGCAACCCCGACCGTATTGCATCTAGAAACACACGAAACGCGAATGCACACGGTTGTTTGAAAACTTTATGAAAATACGGACTGAGCAGCTTTAATTAGAATGTAACAGCACTGAAGTTCGTTTGAAATTAATTTCCGGGATATGTTTAAGTACATTAATGAAATTACCGATATAATAGCAAGAAGATCCGTGAATAACTTTTAATATTTGATTGCGAATAAGGAAGGACATTTTTCATGTTATTGCATACTTTATGAATGGACCGTAGCAAGCGGAGCAGGCATATCAATGTGTATTGTAACTTTGGTTTCAAATTAAATGTTTGAGTTTACGTAACCGTATTGTATAATTTTCAGGTTTATTTACCAAAATTTAGAAAGGGGGGGATGAGGTATCCAGCACTTCTTGGGTTGAAAAGAATTGTTAAAAACTAGACATATTAAATAGAAATACGAGGTGTGACAATATCGTTAGGCTTGATGGAGGAGAGTGACAATCGGATGTAGGTGATGTAGACATTTCTGTTTCTCTAGATAGAAAAACAGCACTAGATCGCTTTTTTCATCCTTGTTTAAGTAGGACGTTCTTGTGTTAAAGTTCTGTGATCATGATAAGTTGGAGCAGCATATTACTCTCAAATTCCTGCTTAAGAAAAATTCTCAATTGCAATTATGTGCCATCCAAGCAAAAATGGTAGACTTACTAAACAGGTTGACACTGGATGACGTGCAGCACTGCTTTGGGCTATGGAAACATATAAAGCGATATGTATATATATATATGGTGAAGGTGATTAAGAGCTATTTGTAATAAGTTTCAAATAAAGCGTATTTTTCAGGCCAGTTCCGCTGTTTATTTGTGACATCTCCATTGTCAAACGTAGTGAAGCCTGCGCAGTAAGTACACTTTGTGTAATTCTGAAAATGACATTATTGTAAATCCTTGCGTAGAAACAAAAGCGCTTGGTAGTTATTTATAACGAATTGGCTTGTTAATAAAAAGTCGAGCCACATTTTTGCTGTAGTTTTAGATGCTAATATAATATATTGAGGTTTTCAAACTGTGACAGAAACTCGTTGTTTCTATACATGTTTATTTAAATGCATCTTTCTAGTTCTTCATTTGGGGAATATGTGTAGCAGTTGTAAGTGTTTGGTGGCGATTCAACGCGTTCGAATAGTTTCGTTTCAAGAAAACAACTATTCGTATCTTTCTTTGTAGTAAATCAGCTTCCCTGCAGAACGAAGGATATTTTATTCTATTCCACCAGGAAGAGTGAATTTTGTAAATTTTGATTTAGCTTTCATTTATTTAATTTGGAATTTAGATAAATTAGTACTTTTCTATATACAACATTTTCTCTCATAATAAAACAACCAAAGCCAACTTTCGATTTTGTCTGGTTGTTACACATTTTAGCACGCATACTGCACTTAACATGGCACTAGCCAATAGCCAATAGTCTTTATGTTGTTATTGTCATGGCAATGAAAATGTTTCCTATGTAATTTAAAACCTGGATATGTTGATCTTGAATTTGGAATTTGTAAATTGTACTCTTTTACAATAAGCTCTACATTAATTATAAATATTCTTTGTAATAACATTTTTGCATCAAAGAAGTTCATGATTGCTCTCCTACTGTTAATTGAGGGAGTTATTTTTTAAACAAAAGAATAAAATTTTCAATTTATTATTTTTATTATTATTCAAAAGCATATACTAATAGATTCATACAATACATACATAGGCACTTACGCCATTTATTAGAAAAACGGAACTTACTTTTGTATATACCAATATAAGGAAAATTGTAGTATATTAAACTACTCAAGTTTTTGAAGAAGACTGTAATCTATACAGCAAATAAAGAAAGCCATCAAAAATCTTGGTAGAAAGCTAAGTAAATGACAGGGAATCCAACAGATGTGTATTGCCTGCTTGGCAAGCGCTTGAAACGTTTCCTTTGTTATTACTGTCAACTATAACACCAGTAGTTTGAAAGGAGGCTTGTTGTTAATATCTCTTGTAAAATTCCTCATCCAAATTTTGAATTCAACCTTGATATTGCATGAGTTTGCGATAATATACTTCTGAGCCTAATAAAATGCGATATGCCATCGACAAGTTGAAAAAGTATTTATGCCTTCTATTTTAAAGTAGAATTATCATAAATAGATCTTGAAATGAGCTTAGATACAGTATACTTTTATTGTTACTTCATGCATACAGTATGAACGCAAGGATTATTACGAAACGGATGTATTTGATACGTAAAATTCTTTGCAGCGCATACAGCATACATAACACACAAAGACAAAAGCTATCGGAAACATAAATCATTTAGTTTACGTTCTATAATAAAACACTCTTCTGCCTTCGCTCGACAAACATACATAAACTTAAAATGCAGAATAACAAAGACAACTTTATACGTATATATGTCTTCTCTAAAATCCGGATTACAGTTCTGCATTGGACGTAGTCTGTGGAAAAGGATGATATTAAATTCGGAATTAGAACGTAATGTGGTTGCGCGGTAATGCGATCATCCTGGAAACACGACGTAAAATATGTGGAATTTCCATTTTCGCGAAGAAATATCTCTAGATCGTTCAGTTGTTAGATTATCGGTTCTTAACATGAGGTAATCTTAATATACGTATTGATCCAAAACAGGATGTCGCAGTTTCATCTTTGTTGTATTATTATTTCTGTTTTTCATTCTTCTTTATTTTTTTCCATTTTATTTTATTTTAGGTCAAATTTATTTTTAATTCCTTCCAATCGACCCTATGGATCAATTGGTCGACAAATATTATTTTAAAATTATGTTAATGTAGTAATGGTTTTTGTTTTCGCTATTATGGTCAGCATAAAAGCCCACATGCTCCTAATTCATCAATACTAAATGATATACACATGCATCTCCAGTAGAATTTTGATAGTGCAAAATTTAGTTAGTGTACTTAAAGATTGCAAACAAATTTATTAAGAGCATTGCACAATTATACATAGACATCAAGTACGAGGGTCCCAGAGGGTTATTGTACAAGTAAAAATGCAACGTTCGTTACTAAGCAATGAACCAGGTGACGTGTAGAAGTAGAAAATTACATTACTATTAAAGTCTGTTGTACAATGAAGGAATAAAGCTAGAATAGTTATTGCTAGAATTAGTTGCAAATGCACGTTTCATAAGTGAAGTTTTTCCTGAACTACGGATATATTTGCTAGAAGTACCGAAGATAACCTCAATAACCTTGTATCAACATTATTCGTCGGTAGCATTTAAGTTATAAAAAGTAATAACATAATATTATAAATTATATACTTGAATTTGACAACTTAGATGTCGTGCGTTCGAAGCCAACGACCGTCAAGTATAGCGGCATTACCTTTTTCTGGTGGGTTCGGTACGCTCCCGAGTCACCATTCGCTAGGAAGATAATTAATAGCGCATAGAATACTTTATATACAGTTTCCTACATCTTAAGGCTCTGCTAGAGCTAAAATAGTTTATAACTCCGTTGAGCTGCTCATCACAAGAAAAGTACTAAAAGACGAAGTGGATGTAACTGATGTTTCTGTATTTGATTCCGACTATGAGCAGCAATTGATACCTGTCAATAGGAATAAGGGTAGATATGCCAGAAGATTTCGAAATGGGTTGAGTTTTATTTGTATCTGTTATGTGCATTTAAATAAGTATATATATCTTTGTCGAATGTTTACGTTCAAAAAGGCAAACATGTATAAATTTATTGGATGAAATAGGTAATGATATAAATTCAAACATGAACCGAAAAGTGCTGTAACTCCATGGATCAAGTTATCACTAAAACTAGAATTTTAAGCTACGGGATCTATCTTAATTAAGATAAATCCCATCTTAATGGTAGTAGTAAAAGTTGTATCAGAAGCCATAGCGCCTTTAGTAAATAGATATATAACATTTTCATTAACCTTCGACGCCAAAGAAAACTAAGAGAGATTGTTCTATGACATATCACAATTTCTAAATGTTTTAAGTGTTATTGGTTACATACATGTAGGTATACAATCTTTTGGAGGTGAAGTAATATAAGGATTTAGAAATCGTAAAGGATTTTTTTTCCTGGAATCTTGTGATAGTTTGCTATGACGAATTATGGATCATAGATATACAATAATTGCTATTAGGAGGCAGCAGATGTGCTTATAACTCCTTTGTTAAATCCACAAATACCAGCAGAAACACCGTTTGTGTAATGTAGAATGTTTCTTTGGAGTGTGGAAAAGGCGTCCCTCTATCCTATCAAATGGAATAAAATTATCGCTACACAGATAAAAAGAGGCTGAGCCACTATGTTGGATAATTTAGCAATTAATGGGGAGAAAACGTCTTAGGCATGGAAATACCAGTTGAAGAGGATATTGTGGTAGAAGAAAAGGCATTCAATATAGATGGTATCGATAATGCGATTTTTCTTTTTTTATTATTTACGGAGACACCCAACATATTTCCTCCAGTTTGTAAGTCTTGTATATCCACTGACGATGTATCCTTAGCACACGATATATATATATATATATATAGATATAAATTAATAAATAATTTGTTAAATGCAGAGTGGATTCTATTGAAAAGGAAGGAATTGCCTATCAAGATGTTTTCGAGTGTGAAAAATTAAGTTGAAGATGCTGGAAATACTGGTTCAACCATTGGAGTTTACTCTACAGACTCTTAAGCGTACTTCAGGGAACCAACCTGTCCTGTGGCTGGTTTCTAGAAAATATTGTGGTGGATTCGATAGTTATCGGATCGATAAAGTTATAGATTCCATAAGTTCAAACTCCGTTCCTGAAACGATAGTTCCATAAATTATCCGTTCTTATATATTATCCGAAAGGTCGTTGAGGAAACTAACCATACGTCAAAGTCGTTATTGATTTAATAAATGTTATGTACTCTTTTAGGAACAGTTTATAGAATTCATAACCTCATGGAATTGGTAGCTGTGCTTTCAGAAGCCAGACATTAGTAAACTGGATTAAGTACGAGAATGCAGTAAAGCTCTTGGGTGCAGAGTTAGGGATACAATTAAGCCGGAACCCGTATTATGGATCAATCAATCAATTGCCAGCAAGCTTTGAGCTTCTTCAGATTTCCTTTTGGTTTTGAGAATTTTCAGTCAAGCATATAATTTATGTTGACTATTCCACATAATTTTAATCTTCAGGGGCGTGTTTCAGGGTTGTGGTACCCCTTCTTCAAAACAAAAATAGTAATCTTAAAAACGTAGTTAAAATTTTACATTGTGTGCTTTTGCAAAAACCCCAAAACTTCAAACTTATCATCAGTAATTTAGAAATACACAAATATAAGATATTTTTCGCAACCACCATTAATTGCAGCAATTGCAGTACTCTTTCTTCAGTTTCTTTTTGTTGTTTTTTGAGATATATTTCAGAAAAAAAAATTGTATATATTCTTGTAAGACCTATGTATCGATCAAATTTTATTTAAGTCGGTGGGATCTTACTAAGCAAAGATAATTTTCTTGTGCATATACTTTTATCTGATTTAAGTTGTAGTTACTCATCAGAAGTAAATAAATGTATAGAATACTGCGTTCGTAGCGTTTTCTGTTTCAGTTCTTTTATAGAAATTTTGTTGCGAAGAGCGTGCATTAAAAAGAGTTGAGAGAGAAATATCTAAGCGTATAAAATCCTGTAAGTAACTTCTAAAGTAGCCAATAGTTTTTCTCTCTTCACTCTCTACTTATTGTGTATAGAATTCCCAGTATTTCGGAACTTTTCTGCAATATGGAAGGGTTCCTTTTTACGAAATTCACCTTAATAGAGCCTTAATCACATGATGGAACGGACATTCGCCGTTACCGAGTGTTAGTTTTGATAAGTGACTGGAGCAGCTTAGGTGTGGCCAGGGCGTTGCGAAAGGGGATTTACTCCGAGGATTTTCTTCTTTCCTCGCTGTGCCGTTCTTGTAGTTTTTGCTGTTTCCCTGGCAAAATTCAATATTGGCGGATTGTCCGTGGAAACGCAAACATATACTTCTCGGAGAGAAAATCACACAGCGTACAACCTACTTCGACGGAAGTTATATTATGAGCTACGGGCGTTTTATGTCATGCAGCGCGCATGAATAAATAATAATTATTTTGCATCAATTTTAAATTGCAATATATAACGTAATCGTCGTTAAAATGTCTATTAAATCAGAAAAAAATGTGTTTCTGATATAAATTACGAAAAAAAAACATAAGATATTTTAATGTTACGTATATAGAACAGAAAACAAATAAATTTCATTGAAATAAGGTGTACTTAATTACCTAATAATGTAGAGAATCATACGTGGTAGGCGCCATAAATTCTCGGCCTGATATAGAAAAATGAAACTTCGAACAGTATAAGAAAATTTATTTTTCAATGTAATCTCCCCCAACATCTATATATTTATTATAACGATTTATTAGTAATTCGATACCCTTGTCAACATAATCTGAAGTTTTTCCGTCAAAATGTTCTATAATAGCTGCTTGCAACTCAGTATCCTCCTTAAAACGACGTGCCCTAAAGTCTTTTTTAAATTAGATAACAAATAAAAATCACGAGAAGCCATATCCGAACCATGCGGTGGATGTTCCAATTCCTGAAAGCCACATTTGCGGATGGCAGCTTGTGAAATGGCGGCAGTATGGACAGGAGCATTGCATAGTCGCACACCTTTTGTGAATTTTCCACGACGTTTTGCACGAATGCTGTCCCTTAATTTATGCAATGAAGACGCATATGTGTCGTTTACAGTTGCATTGCGCTTTTTAAACTCAATTAGCAAAATGCATTCACAATCCGAGAATATTGTGGCCATCACCTTTTTCGTTCATTGAACGACTTTCGCCTTTTAGGGACGGGGTTCATCGGGCCGCCGCCATTCCATGGACTCCCTTTTCGATAGAAGATCGTAAAACAGAACCATTGTTTCATCGCCTGTGGCAATGGACTCCAAAATTGGTTCTGGGTCGTCTCCACACATGTTTAAAACTGACTGCGCACATTCAACTCGACCTTCACGCTGGAGAACAGAAAGAAGTTGCAGTACCCATCTTGCACTAATTTTATTCATACCTAAATGGTCATGGAGAATTCGGCGAATACTTGTTTCGAATATGATTGTTATCACTGCTAATTCCTTTACTTTCAAACAGCTAGCACTAAATTTTCAATAATTGAAATTTGTTAAGGCGTTATCACTTCAGTTGGTCCACCCGATCGTTCAGCATCTTCCAGGGATTCTTGCCCCAAATAGAAACACTTTGCCCACTGTTTTACAGTGGAATACGAAGGAGATGAATCACCGTAAACGCCGTCTGATTAGGCGTATGCCCTTCTTTTGTTAAAAATTTGATGACCGCGCGGTACTCTACTTTCATTTATTCAGATATTTTCATGCGCTAGTCACGTTGGTTGGCTGGCTACTAAAATCTACTACTCTTCGAACTGTCATATTTATAACGTAAACCTCGCGTATGTGCATGCACACCGTGACGGAGTTTGAATATGCTTGAACCTGTATAAGCTTGTCAGGCCGAGAATTTATTGCGCCTACTTCGTAGGTATTGCGACAAGTTATCATATGTCGCTCTTTTCGAATGACGAGCAAAATACTTTTTCAGAAAGCGGACAATTTTTTGGTGAGTTTTTCACCTTTACTAGTTTTAGCTTATTAACCTCAAGGCTTGAAAATTTTTGGTGTTTCAGAAAAAAAAAATACAAGAATGGAATTGCATAGTTGTATTCATTCTATTTAAATTTTCCGTTATTTTGAATGAAATTTTATGTGTATATCAGCAATAATGAAATCGGTTCATATTTTCATCGGACTTATTGTTTACAGAAAGATAATTTCTTTTTTCGGGTTTCTGATACAAGGTGTACAAATGCAATCGTAAATAAACACAGAAAAAATATATTATTATTTGACACAAATGTGACAGTGTGTAGTATAATGTACCATAACAGACCACAGACACAGTTTGTGGTACCCTACCCTAAAAAAAGTACACAAAAAGTTATAGTAATTCTTACAAGTTGATCTAATCAATTCTGATAAGATTATTTGTTAGTGTTACAGTGCAACTCTAGTACTTGCTTTTAAAGAATATGTACACATGTTACACTTTATAGTAGTAATATATGTTGAAAATGAGCTATGGTTATTCATACTATTGGAATAACATAACGAGATAATCTTTCAAATTCAAAGTCTAATATAACCTAATGCAATTAAAATTTAGATGTTTTGTTAAAGCAAGTTATATCCCGCTGCGTCTGTAATGGTAGTTGTTCACATGATGCTCTATCGAGGGATCCTTTGATCTGTACATCCTAAAAATACAATCTCAATTTATAGTGTAATTATCGTAACGAATCTTATAATATTTTCAATATAATTTTATAGTGACAAGAATTTTGTTCCGTGAAGATCTATATAGATATGTAGAAATTACCATTTTATTCAGAAAGTACCTTCACCAAAATCTTCAAGATTAAATGAAAATATTATTCTAAAATTGATTACTCATCTCATTCGATACCTTATATATCTTTTACTAATTACGAATTTTGAAAAATATCGTTTAAAAAGTGTAGGTTTGAAATCACTGAAATATCTATACTTTTTATGTAATATTTTTGAAGAATTAGCTTCATATGTTCAGACTCTTCAAAACCCTAAACTAATATAGTAAAACATAAGGAGGTTTAGTGAAAGATCAGCTACTTTCTGACAAATAATAATTCCTAACAAGTTGCAAGTAAAAAATCAGTCAGTATACAATATTTGATGTGGAGTCAGTATATGGTATTTGATGAAGACCCCTTAGATCTTTATAGAGGAGTAAATTTTTCACATAATTTTGTCATTAATTCACTCAGAAGTAATTATTTTGTGCAGTTTTAAGTTGGGTGGTCCTGGTATAAAACATTTGAGAAAGAAACGGAGAGAACACAGAGAAATAGATAATAGGAGATATGACAAGTATAATGCCTCTTGTTATGGTTTATAATATAGCAAAAGTAGCTATATTTCATAATAATTGTTATTATAAAATTATTAAGAAATAACTTATTAAAACGATTTTATTATATAATCATATCTATTTATAACGGGATTTAGACAGCAAAAATTTGTACAGAGTATATAGTGTGTGATTGCGTTAGGAAGACCCTATTTCATATTTCTAGTTTATTTCATCGAATTATATTCCAAAAGGAAGAGAATTCGATACTGAAATTCGCGCCAGTATATGCTTTTCCACCAAACAAATGTTTCAAATAGAAAAACTGCTAGACAATAAAATATTTTTGGATGTTGCGTGCGTAGGCCAATTAAAGGAATAGAAGATACCGGTAGTCTACAAAACAGAAAGCGAAGTGGAAAGCCCAGATCAACGATGACGAGAGACGACCAATACATCCGAGTGATTTCTCTAAGATATTGTCGCCTTACCGCACTGCAAATTATGGCAAGGGTTCAATTTACAACGCCGTCAGCCACTAAGTATGTCGATAGAAGAACGGGGCCTAATAAAAGCAGGTCTAAGGGGTCCTACAGCAGTAAGAAAACCATGCTTAAGTTCTATATACAAAAGGAAACGATTAAATTGGGTAAAAGCTAACGCAAACTGGAGCGTACATAATTGGAAAAATGTGTAATGAACTGACGAATCGAAATTCGAATTGGTCGCTGTCCTGGAGATGTTAGACGAGTGTATTTCAAGAACAATGAAACATGGAGGAGGAAACATTATGTTATGGAATTGCTTTTGAGGCGGAAGAATTGCACAATTAGTTAAAATAGATGACATAATGACAAAAGATGGGTATTTGAGAATTCTAGAAAACGATGTGCTACCAAATGGATGTGAATTAATTGGGGAGGTCTTCATTTATCAACAAGATAACGACCACAAATACACTGCAAAGGTGATTAAAGCTTACTTAAAAGTTAAGTCTTCCGAAGGAGTCCAATCCTTAATGGAGTGGCCGCTAATCCCCATCGAACTCTTCTGGGATCACTTGGATCGTGGAGTCCGGAAAAAAGTCTTCGACTAGCAAAGCAGCATTCAGTAAGTATGGAATGCTATAGACGAGTCGTATGTGAAGTGATTATCCCTAATGATGCCGCGTATCTGTTAGGCAATTAATAAAGCAAGTGCCGTGGGGGGGAGGGGCTTACTTTGAGGAAACAATATAACAGTATGTATTTTATTAGAATGTACTATATTGTCAATAAAACATTTTAGGTTAATGAGTAAAGTTTGTTTCTTTAATCAATTTCTCGCAAACATTATCGGTTTAGTTTATTTTGTTATTTTATATAGTATGATCAAACTTATGAACGGTAGTATACGTATCAAACTCGATATATACAGAGAGATAATGTTTAGTGAAAACGATTGAGGAGGATTATCAAAATTAATGAGGGTAACATCAATAATGGAATTAACTTGCCTACATTAATATCGCAAACGTCAGAGATCTTATTAATGGCAGTGCACATCAGTAAAACAGTTAATAAGCGAACTACCTCAGAAATTGGATGATGTCATGATGAGATAGAAATAAAGACAAAAGGAAATTAAAAGAAAAAAATAAAACGAAGGTTTTCGCCTCTAACGTGGTTAACATATCGAGTTACTTTCTCCTAAAGTGGTCTCGGCTTTACCATGGTTTACACGTCGAATTCCGTGCCACTTTGGTTTCCCTGTTTTCTCCTGAAGCCTCTTACGACGGAGACGAAACGTCATGATCCCACCTTTCTCTTTTCCTTTTTCTTTCCTTTTTTCTTTCTTTTCCTTTTTCTTTTGTCTCCCTTCTCTCTTTCCTTCTCTTACTCTTTATTTTATATTTTCCTCTTTACCTTTTATTTTTTATATCTCATCATGACACGGTCTAATTCCGGAAGTAGTTCGCTTACTACTGACTCTGGCCGCGGAAGCCTACGTATTCATTACAAGACCGGGGATCCTAGTAAAACATTGGCTTTACCATCGTCCCAATAGAAAAGGGGTAGATGATTTAAAATTAAATTTAGGAACAAGCAGATTGTTTTTGTTTAATAATTATAAATATGCAACTTTATAAAATAAAAATGAGAACAAAAATTTTACTATAGAGATAATCCTAGAAATAAAATTAAATTTATTCAGAAGTTTACAGGACTGGATATTTCTGTGAGGGTAAGAATCTTCACTAAGAAAATACAAGAATCTCAGAAATCTTCTGTCGACAGATTCGATGATGCTTTACATACTATATAAATGAGATACCAGATTAAAGCATAGCACTCCAGATATGAATTAACGATAGAGAAATAAACTTGTAAATGTGTTTTGCATGTGTCAAAATTAGATATATTCAGAGCATTTTGGAGTTCTTCACGGTAGAGGTGCAGGTTATATAGAATAAATGTCGTTCTAGCATGCATGAAATTAAGTTAATTTCAAATTTTCTGATTGGGCGATAGCTTTCCTCTACGCTTGAAAAAATAATTATTGACTTCCTTCCTCACCTCCTTCGTTTAATTTTCATTTTTTAAAGAGTATTGCCTTGTGCTTAATTGTATTTGTGCAAACATAACAGCTAAATATTCGAATTTCATTGTGTCTAACGAATATTATAAGTATATATCGTTTACTTCAATCATATTTGTCAAAATGCTAACTTTACGTAGGAACTAACAGCAATAATCATTTCCGAGAAAACTTACTATTGCAGGCTCGCCAACTTCAAGCAGCATCATTAATCTCAAGGCTAACATCAGCTGTTAGCTAATGTCTGTACCGGGGCTTAAGTTCGAGAAATGAGAGAAGTTTATTAAAATACAAGATCGAGAACTTACCTCCCAAAATAAACATTCCACAGGCAATCAGTGTTTTATTGTCACCATTACAATGGCCTAAGAGGGCGAAGAAAAATCCCAGCAGTAATAAAACTACAGCGGCTCCCGACAGCACCGTGCAAGACCTGCAAAGTTGGAGAGAGTTTTATTCGTTGTTGTTCGTCGACAAAAGAACGTGAAATAAAGAAATGAAAGGAACAAAATGCAATAGAGTTATAGCTTTCCTAGTACCGACAACCGATTCCTATCGATTATATCATTTTTTGCTATACGAGACATTCGTCGTTGCACAATTTTGCTTTATGATATACGATATTGATTTGCACAATGCCAAGAGCTTTTGGAATCGATCCAAATCGGCGCAATATATAGAGTTGCGGAATGAGAAACTTAAGAATTCCTATATAACTGATGAAGTTCTTATATGTTTATATAAAGATGGAAGGAGGCAGACGGATAATATGGATAAGCATTCTAGCGTGACGTTCTATTATTTTAGTTTTTAAAATTTATATTCATATCTTGATTACTTTGCAGAATTAATATTTGTATTTTGGACAATAGAGCAACTTCTCAGAACTATGGTGCGTTATTTGAGTTGCTGTTTCAATTTTCCTTTTACATACTGATATTTACATCTTTTGTCGGATTCTAAACAAAATTTATTTTTATTCAGTAACGTTTGTTTGTTTTATTTGCATTACAGTTTCTCGGAAACATGTTGATGTAATAACTTTACAGAATTTATTTAACATTTGTAGAGCTTCATGAAGATCTCACTTATTACAAGGATAGATTATAAGTAATAAAAAAATTTTAATGCGAAAATTAAGACTGCTAAATTTAGGGAGACAGTTTATGAAAAAAATCGATTGTTTCAAATTTGACTGATGTTCCACGCTTTTCTTCTTTTTACTACTGCGGAACAAAATTTTCGGAACTTGTTATTATTCTACAAGGAAAGAGAACTTTTGGAACTTAATAATGCACCTGCATAAATGAGGAGTAATGCCAACAAAATAAGAGGAAACATAAGAACAAATATAATCTGGTTATTAGTATAACACCTTCGTTGGCTTTTTAATGATAAATTATATATTTTTTGTAATTTCCAATTAATGATAAATTTTTGATCTCGGTAGTATTTTAACCTACGTCTCTACGCTTCTATTACCTAGATGTCGTAATGCCTGTTAATGTTTACTTCAGAGTAAGGTTAAACATTGTCGACGTTTGTACAATGATAAAACTCCTAGTCTGATATAAATATTGGCAATAACGGTATGTGCTAATAATAGGCAACACAACAGCGTTAGTAAGCTGAAATTTGCATAATAAATGTGTAGAAATGACATGAACATTGATCAAGTTTCTAAACAGTACAAAGAAACAGGTTTTTGAAAGCTATTTTTAATCAAGGATTTAACACCTACCATTATTATTAAGTATTATTAAGTTTATACAGAATTGTTTCTCGTATATTTGTTCGTTTTGTATTAATGGACCTATAAAAATTACGTTGCTTTAAATTGTATGTATGTATGTTATATTTCCTGTTAAAAAGTGTAAGTTCAATCTTATAATAGTTTTCAGTTAGTTACTATCATAATTTTCTTGAATTAATGCGTAAATTGACATTGGTAGATTACTCGATTACTTTAATTTTTTTCTTCTCAATTTATTATAGGTTACCTCAAAAGTGTATGGTAGTGTTATGAAAATGATTTGACGACAGAGTGACTTTCCAAAGTTAGCAGCAATTTCACTATGATGAGTATATTTTTGATCTCAGCTTCTGTTTTGGAAGCCTGCTGTCAACATTTTGCGCAAATGTGTCAGATGGATAAGGTTTCGCAATAATTTTAAGTAAACTAGTTGTATTAATATGGAGAAAAAAGAATATCGTGTGTTTATTAAAGAAACTGAAGTTAAATAAATATTATGATAAATCTGGTCTCTCTCATGAAATGATTTGCAAGTGGTTCACTGTTTTTGAAAGTGGTCATATGAACACAGATGCTGCTAAATGTTCGAATGTTTCATTTGTAGTAACTTTTCTAAAAATGATTAATAAAGTTCCCACTATTGTAAAGGATGACTACCTAATAATAGGGCCGAGATAGCTAATACCATAAACATGTCAGCGAAATAGGCACACAATATTCTACCCCATTTAAATATGAAAAAACAAGATGTGTACTGTGTTGAATGTATTCGTAATTCTTGATGGCTGTATGGCTAAGTTCAAAGGAATTCCGAGAGAATTTTTCGTCGATATCTCATGGTATATGAGATCCGGATGTATTACTATCATTCTAGAGATAAAACACACAGACAAAATAACGGACTTCTTTTGATGAATGTGTTCCAAAGTAGTAGGTTATGGCCACAATTTGTTGGGACTTCATACACGTAATACCTGTTGACTGTTTACAGAAGGGAAAAACAATATTATATACTGCTACTTTTCGATGTCAAACTGAAGAAAAGCGACCGCATTTGTTCATTCACCTAGCAAATTTACAGAATTAGGATATGAATTGCTACCACGTTCACTATGTTCGCTAGATCTGGTTTCGAGTGATTCTTTTTTGTTTCTAAACTTAAAAAAATCAGGACAAGTGAGAAGGTGTTAACCAAAAGGAATGTCTAGTCTGAGGAGTTTTAACAAGTTTACTTTTGTATACGGTTTAAGAAAAGTGGAAAGTCGCTTGACTAAATATATGGCATTAGATTGGAATTATGTTAAAACAATAATAAAAAAATATATATCTATAAGTATTTCATTGAAAAGCGACTATCATGTCAGGTCGCCCTCGTATGTGAGAGTTTTGTTAACAATTACATTTTGTCAGAATTAACATTATTGGAGATTTATCTTTCGGACTTTTGGCAATTTGGACCCTAATTCGTCTGCCTATAAGTTATAAAGTGGCCTAGGAAGGTTCTGCACATCTGGAAACTTTAAGTGTTCATTTCACTTTGTTGGTGTCGTCAATCGTCAATCAATAATGTCTGAGGATCTAATCCATTCCCAGTGAGTAAATTGGTTCTATATTTTTTTTTGTTATTTCATAGCGTCTTGTTTCTAAAACTGTGAATATGTACTGTGTGTCTCAAAAGCCTTTTCAATTCGTCCTGTTCATTGCATGAACACAATCGTTGAGTGGTAAGTGGGGGTGTATGCCAATCGCTAGTTCCGTTCTTTTAGTGGAGCGTAGCGTGCGTGTTGCGTGGACGAGTTTCACAATAACTTCTTAGATGAACCGCATTTTCATCTTAATGATCATATAAACAGGCAGAACTGTTGTTATTGGAATTCAACAAATCCAAAACGGAAGCATGGAAGCGCACTTCACTCGCCAAAAGTTACTACTTGGGCTGCAATGAATTATGCAATAAATTATCGGCGCGTACCTTTTTGAAGATGATGGAGGTCGTAAGGTAATCGTAAATTTCGACCGATATGTGGAGATAATTAACAACTCTTTTACACTAACTTTGAAAGAGTTTAATGGTTTTAATTGGATCACTTGGTTCCAACATGATGGAGCGACATTTCACATGCCTAACGTGTCTTTCCTAGTTTTTTGTGAAAATTTCCCTCAAAAATTCATATCCAGACGCGGTAGCCCCGACTTGACAGGAATGAATTTTCTCTTGCGGGGCTACCTTAAATCAAATGTATAGTGCAATACTCCCCACTTTCTGAATGTATTAAAAGAGAGTGTCGAAGACCGAATACATTTAGAAAACATATTTTTTAAGAAATAAATTCCCAAAGCTTGCATTTTAATAAAAAAAATAAACATTTATTCATTAAATATGGCCATTATTTTATTATATTGTTTTTATTTCGTAAAGGACTTTTGGGAAACTTTATAGCTTCCTCCATTACATGTTTGAATTGCTGGAGGGATCAACGACGAGGTTATGTATAAGAATAAAATATGTTAGTCTCAAGAAAATGTATGAAACACAACAACATGAATTGGTACAAAGAGATATAAAATTGATGTGGTAATATTATAAGTTAAAAGTTCGATTTCATAATTCTTTCTGTTATGCTGGCAATATTATATAAAAATACGGATGTGCGTTTATAACTCCTTTAATGCTCACTTTATCAAAATTTGGATTCAATAGGACGCGATATGCGATTCTACAGAAATTCCATTTTACTATAACGATCGAGGAATATCAAAACTGAATTATGCTCATGAGCTATTTATTACGCATAACAACGTAAATTGTCCCAAAAGGCCGTAGTTCTACCCATTATAAATCCATAATCGTGAATATTATTGTGACTTTTATAATGATGGCGTCAGCTCGTTCCTGATTTATCAATGATAATGTCAGATATTGGTCGCCCAGGTAACATCGATGTAACTGTAGCAGTGATGCGAAAAATTTTATGTAAATTATATTCCAGCGAGGCAGCGTCGATATTTTGATATTTCCACCTTCAATGTTTTCGGTGGCGATGAGAAAGAAATCAGCTTTGCCTGATAAGTAATCGGTATTCATGAATGTCGGGGTAGAAAATCGAAAACAAAGAAGTGCGTGCGATTACAAAACAACAAAAAAGGAGAATGTTTGTGAGTATAAAAGGATTTTGCGATCGCTTTCGCTTTCGCTTTCGTTTTAGCAACCATTTGATTGTTCAAGTGCATTAAACTACATATAGAGCTTTCACTTTATATGTGGAAATTACACATAGTATCATCACAAAGTTTGCAGGCAGTAAATAATTTTAGAAAAAATGTTTATGTAACGGCTTTTATATAAACTTTACAATCATAAAATATGTTAACGAAAGCAATACTTTTAACTCATGATTTTGCAAAACTTGGGCATTCTGTTTATTCATTTTTCTTAATAAACATCATCAGTTTGCGGTCGCCGCTCTTTTGTCCAACTCAATCCGCAAAAGCTCAATAGGATAGGAGTCAGAACTTTCAAGAAGCCAGACTATCATTGCTACTTCACCTGCTACTCTTCGAAAAAATTCTTACACACCCCAACTGTACACTTTGTGTCGTTGGCTTGTTGGAACATGGACCGTTAACAGATAATGCAATTTCCAGATAGCATTGCGTTGTTTCTTGGGTTGTTAAAGTACTTTTCTTAGACTTTTTCAGTTATTTCAACTGAATCGTTAGTTCTTGCGCAACAGAAACCATCTCAAACCATCACATTTCACTAAGAGCAATAAACAAATTCCATTATGGTGTTCGCCTGGTGGACGACGAACGAAAATCTTATACTGTTTTCCGCACATCTAATGTTCAGTTTAGGCCTTGCAAGGGCAATATTTTTTCTTTGTGGTTACGTCTTAATAGTATTTTGAAAATAGCACAGATATCTATTTTTTCTCTGCAGTTGTTAAGATATTTTGTAATATTTGATGCCACAGGGCGTTGGTCCCGTTTTACTGCTGTTATTGTAGATTTGTTTTCTATATCTATTATTTCCCGCCACTGCCCATCTGATCACAAAACTGTTCCGTTTCTCTTTTCTCTGCCAAAGTATAATCAACATTCTTCAGTGTAGTACCCAATCTATGAGCAATGGCTCTTTCTGAGTATCCCTTCTCTTGGAAAGTGCAGCTTGTGGAATGTTGTGTTGAGGTTACTTATTAGTGCTTTGACATTTTTATTATAATTAATTTATTTGAAGACTTAGGACAATGCCATAGTGAAAACTCTGGAGAGATGATGTAAAACATTGGTTGGAGCAGCGAAGTTGGCAAAAGGATAGAAAGCAGTGAAGGTATATATCTTATAATAGCAAGACAATCATAATATTTAAATTACCTGCTCCTGACCCTCTGAAGACAAAGATGTTTCTAGCAACTTGTAGCAAATTGGTCCTATCTACAATTTGACAATAGTTGAATTGAGAATAAGGAACTGCGATCGTAGCTTTCAAGATCATCTGACCTTTCAGTATTAGATTTCTTTGTATGGAGTTTTATAAAAGGTATGGCCTATTGCATGGCAGCGAACACGCTTCATGGATTAAAAAATAGAATGCATTTAGCAGTACAGGAAATTACGTCGGACATGTAATATGCTTAAAGTAACAATACATATCTACGTAGTGTCTTACACATAGCTCAGGATAAGCTTTGATTTTTTGTTTTGTTTCGCATGACAGATTTTATGGCTTATTTCTGTAGTTTCTGAGAGATAAAATACAAGAACTGCTGTGTTTTTTCAAAATTAAACTACATAATTATGTACGAGGGCTGTTTCTTTTTCAAACCTTCGTAAACACTCACGCGCGCGCTTCGGCTGAGTTTTAGCAACGTAAACATGGTTGCTGCAATTGCGAATTACGTAGTGTAATTTGATTCCTTCAAGAAGACTGTCACACTTTACAACGATTGCACAGAGATATTCAAAACGCAAGACTTCTGGTGTTCTTCTCATTCATGATAATGCCCGCCCTCATACTACTGCTGTAACCCAACAAGTTCAATTTGTTTTATGTAAGTTTGATTTTTAGAAATAAGAAACAATATAAAACATCGCGTGGAAATTTGTGTCATCTGCAAAGTATTTTGAAGAATATCGTCTTTTTATTGAATTTTCCTAGCAAATAATTGAGCGAGAAAAAATATAGGGATTATATTTTTTAGTTAGTTGTCTTGTCTTCCTAATGTAAATGAAGAGGAGAATTATGGGTTCAAAATCTGAGGTACTTTAGCGATTCAGTCTAATTCCGGATTGATATCAAAAGAATATAGAAGAGAAAAAGAAACAAGATCTGGTGAACAAGCTGGTTGCGCGCGCTATTCAAAATGTAGTTTAGGAATTTTTGTCATTAAAATTGGAGCAGCGGAAGTGTATTATCTTGAAAAACGTATTCGCTTCCTCCTTAAGTGGTGCATTTTACATTGTATTTTACAATTGATACATGTGATGCATAGTAGTGGCCTGTTACTGTGTTATATTTTTGAAGATAATGGATAAGAATCCTACTGCAATGCCAAAAGGCAATAACCATAAATAAATAAATGTGCGGTCTTTATGGTTTTTTTTTTTGAGCATTTGTGGCAGCTCTGCTCAGCCGTTATAATTGTTGCTTGATTTGGGCTGTATAATCGTATATCCAGGTTTCATCAACCAATATCATTCGGTGTCAGAAGCTCTTCTGACAATTTTTTAATTTTACTAAATTAAAGCTTGAAATGCATATTGCTCACATTTTTTTCATACTAAAAGTATTATACAAAACTGAAACTACTGATCCATATGATATGTGCAGAGGTTTCGCTATTTTGGGCGCATTTATTCGACAGTTATCTAGTACCATATCATATACATTCCTGCAGTACACACATCCTTTGGGCGTGCCTTGCTTTGCCCTTAAATTTAGCAGTCTATCATTTTATGGCTGCAATCGATTGTGATTGGCGCCCGTATACAGACTTCAGATCGGTTTTTCTTTCATCATTCCTTTTATCCCTTAGAAACGAAAATTTAGTCATTGATGGATACTCTACTTTTTCAATGCTTCAGAACAAGCCAAACCTTCTGCTCAAATAACAAGTGCTTTTACAAGTAGAATTAACGCTAATTTTGATAGTTATGTTTTGAAGAATTGCCAGCTTGATAAGCCATTAAAATAATGGTGTGCCTTTTTCGTTAAGCCCACTAGTTACTGATTCGCTCTCGTAAATTGAAAATAACTTCTATGCAAGCTATATTATTGATTCTATTTAATGTAAATAGTTAGTATTGCATTATAATCACTATGAAACTCTATTTGCGAAATACATTTTGACCAAGTCTTAGACACGAACAACTTGGTATCCATGAAGTAAATTGTAAGTTGAAAAAAGATATTCTGAAACTACTCAGCAAATCCTTAGTGACGATAATTTGTAGACAATAACACGTTTAATACAATATAAGAACGAACTAACTGGGATTTTAACATCAGTTTAAAATGATCGCCCAGCTCAGAAAGTCATTTGTTGTAATTACTAAACTAAAAACAAGAGCGGTCTCCCTCTGTAAGTTTTATCTGGCAATTTATCGTTTCACGCTGCTCCAACATTCTACAAATCCTACGAGCTAAATTCTAGTTCCTTTTATCCGGGATAATGTAATATTGTGTTCGACTCTAAATCTCGCCCACATCACGAACGTAGTATTTTTGTGATTTATTCCTATAAAATTTAAAGCTGGCATTGGGAAAAAATGCTCGACGAATATGCTTACTTTAAAATGTCGCCGTGATCGCCATTTACGTTTCGAACATGTTATAGTTATCCTCAGTCTTTATTGATCGATTTATATACACGATTTAAGAGTTTTGAGTTACAATACAGTTGGTTTCACTTCTATGCAGTTATTGGTACTTAGCAAATATAGACAAAACTTACAAACACAATATAGTGAATTTCCAAAGGAAACAGTGATAGTATCTGCTGTTTCTTCTACCGTTAGTCATATTTTTTTATGTTTTAACTCTGTCTTCATTTGGTCCGTAATGGTATTTTTCACTCGATGAAAATTGTACTGTAATTGATCTCTTGTTGGCAATCTCTATTCCGGAAGGTATTTCCCTCAAACCTTTGGAAATTTTTTATTGTCCACAATATTTTGTGAATATTGTAGATAATAAAATGTCTCTTGAAATTGCAAACAATAATAATTTAATAATAGTACCCATGTATTCTAATGCTGGAAATCGGTTAACAAATCTATTA
Source organism: Trypoxylus dichotomus (assembly GCA_023509865.1). Classification (NCBI taxonomy): domain Eukaryota; kingdom Metazoa; phylum Arthropoda; class Insecta; order Coleoptera; family Scarabaeidae; genus Trypoxylus; species Trypoxylus dichotomus. Next base: position 34,645,838 of record CM042074.1, on the reverse strand, counting down.
ACACTCGTCGAATGTAACAAAGAACGCAGTCGATTCGCCATCATCAATCTAATTCAGCATTCATACACATATTAGCCACACGCGTGTGAATCCGACTGGAAGCTCTATATGGGACAAATTCGGACTTTGCCAAACCACTAATTTTAATTCATTTCTTGCTGCCACCTCCTCTAAAGAAGTTTTTACAGACTGGATCCGTATGTTTGGGGTCGTTGTCTTGTTGGACCACAAACAGCTCACCAACGAGACGGTTTCCACACGAAATAGTATGATTTTGCAAAATATCAAAATACTCTTGTTTCCGCATTGTATCACCAATGTTCACTAAATTACCCGTAGTTGTTTCAGCAAAACAACTCCAAACCATAACACTATCACATCCGTGTTTGACGGGCGGCACTAAGCATGCCTGAGTAGCTGTTTCACTTGGTCGTCGACGAACAAAAACTCTCCGTTGCTTACCAAATAACTGAAATGTGGACTCGTCGGTCCATAAGGCTGCACTCCAATCATCCAGTGACCAGTTTATATGCTCTCTTGCCCAGGTTAATCGTTTCTCTTTATGCATGCGTTTTAAAAACGTTTATTTTTTGCGGTCGATGCATTCCCTTAAACCTGCTACAAATAATCGTCTCTTGATGGTGGTAACAGAAACATTTGTTCATCGGAATAAGTGAACTGCTTTCGGAATTGGGCCGTGTCATGATGAGACATAAAAATCAAAGAAAAAAGGAAATAAAAAGAAAACGAAAACAAAAAAACGGAAAAAATGAGAAAAGAGGGCGGAAAAAGAAAAGAAAGAAAAAAAAGGAACGAAAAAGAGAAAGGTGGTATCTTGACATTTCGCTTCCGTTGTAGGAGGCTTCTTTAGGAGAAAATAGGGAAACCAAAGTGACACAGTAACTTGACGTGTAAAGCATGCTAGAGGCGAATCCACTTTGGAAGAAGGTCATGGTAACTCGACGTATTAACCACGCTAGAAACGAAAACCTTCAGAAAGTTTTCGCCTCTAGCCTTCCTTTTTTCTTTTTCTTTTTATTACCTTTTATTCCCTTTCATTTTTTATATCTTATCATGACATGGTCCAGTTCCGGAAACAGTTCGCTTATTACTGACTCCGGTCGTGGAAGCCTACGTACTCATCTCATTTATTCGTCGTTGTGTATTAATGCCCGTTGTGGTATCCAATGCCGTTAGATGTCGATCTCATTTCGAGGTCGTTACTATAAATCTACCTCCGTGGCCGCCCACTTCGTCTTCTATGAACATTTTGTCCTTACCGTAGAACAATTTATTGCTAGGTATATCCTTCGTTGCGGAGACTACAAATATTACTACGTTGTTCTACAGTCAACGTTTTGATATTTTTATGCTCAGCATTTTATCAAATTATTACAATTGTGTACTGATTTCAAGAAACTACTTGACATTAAGGATTAATACCTTTAACGATTACTGAAGTGGTACTAAACCGTTTGAGCTAAAGTAATTACTGCAGGTATCCTACCTTATTCCCGTCAAACAATAATCGTATTCTTGGAAAAGAGGAATAAGGTGTATTCAGGTGGAGTATGTAGCTAAGTGTTTCAACCTTACGGATTATATGTAACAATTTCATATTTGCATAGAATAATTTACAATAGGGAATAAAGATTTCACGATATGCCTATCAGTTATATTGTTTTAAAGGAATTTGATCTTGTCTTCAAAATTATGGACGTTATTATGTTTTAATTTCAGCTATTACCACTTCAGTCCCTTCAAGTCTCTTACCACCGAGTTTTCAAGTTGAAAGAAACGAAAGAATTGCTAAATCCAGTAAATGCGGAAGCCTTTAACAAACAACGAATGTTTCGAGTTATTGACAAAGGGTTTTAAAGATATTTAAAGTATCACTTTAAAGGAATTTCACCTTGCTTCCAAATTTATGGACGGTAGTGTATATGTACTACAGAAGCGACACTCAATCTTCTTGTTCTATTTTATTTTATTCCTGTTGCGCTACTGGATCAGGTAATATGGTAGAATAAATTTTTAACGGTCTTACAAGAGTAATGAAGGTTATTACTCAGCAATAAGCACACATAATATTACAAAATTCTAAATTTGTAATGAAAACGAATTAAATTTAAAAATTATCCAGTAAAACTGCAAATTGTGCTTAATTAAGAGTAAACTCGTTCATTTTATATATGACCATAGTAACACATAAATTGCCATAGTTCCAATACTACGGTATAGGCGCTCTATTTTCATTGCAATATAGCGATATTTATTTGAACCTCCTACGTGAATTGAGTTTATTAAATCCACTAATGGAACGTAAACTGATATTTTAAAACATCTGGACGTGCTCCCCTAAGTATGCATGTGTATTGCAATAGGTGTATGTAGGTGCGTTCATTGAAAACAGACTGAAATAAACGAAAAAGCAATAAATAAAATTTTATTCGACACGTTATAAAGCTGTATACAATACCGAAAAGTGAAAAGAGAGCCCTTTCAGATATGCACGTTTTCAACAACCGTATCCTGGCCGAGAGCGTTTCATTGTAGAAAACCGCTGATGTTTGTGCAAAACATCCACAAAACTGAATATTGTTGCGAACCTCCGTGGAAATACGCTGTTTATTTTAGTCAATACGAAGATGTGTTGAGTTTTATTTTGTTTTTCCTTCTTTTCAACGAAAATAGTGCGATAGTGATGGTGTCTGTTACGGCCTCGTGCATATGTCTTATATGCATACGTATGTACATACATACATACATACATATATACAATTCCAGAACTCAAGAAAACAGGTTATTCCTCTTCGGGCGAGTGGTTTGAATGTTTCCAACGCATACAAGCTATAATCATAACAGTTATCGTTTTTCACCTTTCTGAATTTTTCTCGGGGCGCCTGTGATCGTAAACCCACCTTTTATATGGCGCATTTTTTCATTGAATGGGGATGCTTGTCAATATTTTTCATTTTTTTTTGCGCTCTTTTAGATCCTCACTTAATCATTCCGCGAACAAATTTCCGACAGGACCCGAAAGAAGAAAAAAACGGGAACATGTATTTTTAAAAGGCTTTCGAAGATTTATTTACTTTCGAAATAGCCTACCTGCGTTGCAAAGTAAAAAGCAACTTTTAATTTTAGAATTTTTTTATTAAGTTCCTCCGGAAATATAGCAGTTAATTGTGTTTGAGTTTTACGTTATATACGGCCTGTGAAACGAATTTTTCCTCTTTTTAACGGTTTTGATAAATGATAAATTTTTGTATACAATGTTCAAACCTATAGAATCTGTTTACAAATTTGTAAACAATGTAGAAGTAATAAGATAATTATCGTAGGAATCTTTGATTTTGTATTAACTTAATTCATTTTATTTACTTTCTGTAGGCATATGCAATGCTTAGCATTAAAATAAGGTAATACATATGAAAAAAATTGACGATGTTGGAAAAAAGAAATTGGATGAAAGATACATAATTGACAATTAATCGCAAACTTCTACACATCACCCCTAGCGCGATCTTCACTGTAGGAATATTGCCAGTCTATAAAATACTTGCTATGCAGCTTAGTTTGCAAAGCTGACCCCTTGATAGAAATTTATTTTAGTTTTTTTCTTCTAGAATCGTGTCTTAAGATACTGATACATATAAATTAATCTGATATGTATTTAGTGATACTTCTTTACATGTTTAGAAGATTTTTTGTTCAGGAAGGCAGTGTTTGACTTCTGCTTGTATTTTTATGTAGTGAACTGAAACATCTCAGGATATTTTACCAGATAAGTAGGCGCTTTGATTTCAAGTTTTTAAGGTATAGTAGAGTCTTCTTTTTAAGAAAAGAAAATTGTATATCGCTTCCTACACATTACACCTGGTAAGAAATGAATTCTTAACTCAGCTTGACTAGCTAAAGAGAATAGGTAGTAACATAGAGTTCTACAAATTCTTTGGGTTCTCTTTAATTTACTTACACATACTAGTCTTTTAGTTATTTCGATTCTTCGCTGAGGCATACCATTTTGAGGGAGAATGTTTCAAAAACGTAATAAATGTCATTCTGGGTCGCTCTACGATGATTGGAGATAGATTGTAATTTGGTTCGTGTAACGACTTATTTACGATTTTGTAACGTAAAATAATGCAGGTACGATGCTGTCAGTCGTAGCATTCACTCTGTAATTACGAGAATTTAGAGCAAACTAGATGTTTCTAGATAAATGCTTTGTGTACTATAAGCTGTTTCATAACGTTCGTGTGAGTTAAAAATGCTTCGCACACAACGAGATATTGCAATATCGATGGTGGAATTTACTCTGAGGTCATAGCTGATGGTACTCTTTTTTGACAAAAAACATATTGAAATATTAAGATCGTGAATCCAGGTAAATGTTAAAATAATAACTGTAGTACTATTCAGAGTAAGAAAATATACAAAATCGTAGCTAGGAGGATATACATACTGTAATGATATAAATTGTTGTCCTTTATTTACCAATAATTTCTTCTATAATTTTACTAGTTCACCTATTGCAGATATATTTTTCGTCACCGTTTGGTGCACACCGTTAATTTTTATTTTGGTTGATGTTAGAAGTTGGAGGCGAAGTACTCCCTCTTTACGAAGTTTTAAACACAGCTATTCAATCTGTATAGGTTTCTTTTGAAAGTTTTACAGATATCTACTTTGGGTATCCTTTAATAACTAATTATTCACAATTTCTCTTGTTAAGAAAAAAGAGTCCCTTCAACACTTGCTCAAAATTTCATCTTTAAAAGACGTTTAATATACAGTACTCACACATTTCATTACGTTGTATGAGTATGCATTATTCCGAAATTGTGCTCATAATCTTCGAAATATCTCGTACGACCAAAGAATGGCATGACTGGCAGCAATTTCCTTTATAATGTCACACATATCGAGTATGTGGGTGTGTACTGAGTGGCTTACCATACAGGCGTACAGGCGATCCAATGCCATGGATATAAAACAAAAGAAGAACAGACAGATGAAGACCGGGGGAAAAAAGTGAGAGATGTTGGCATCTTTTCTCCTAAGAAAGAATAAGTCGTTTTTTTTCTCATATAATTTCAGTAGCAATATTGGCAGAATAGCACTTTTGCTATAATGTTCAGAAATACAATTCTAGGTAATTTCCCACTTTTCCAGTTGGTTTACAAGAAAACTCTGAAACTGTATGGAGCTGTTGAATACAGCAAAGTTGCATATTTTATATGTACATTTCTTGCTTTCAGATATATATTAAACTTTACTTATTCTTACGAGTTATGCGAAAACTGCGTATATAGGGCCTGATACCTAATTAACGCTAATTAACATTAAAATATAAATACATATAGACGTAAAATATAATAAATAAATTAAATTAAATTTTTGCACTTTGCATATAATTCGGTCTCTATGATATAAGTATATATGTACGTATATTACCTGAAGTATGTTATACTGAACTCAGACTCCAGGGCTTTTTGTTTTTGAGAAACAACAAGCTTACACTACAAAACAATAGCTCATAGTCTTTAAATATATATTTTCTCCATAATGTGTCACCCAGCTTACATTACCGCAGCACCTATATTAAACTGAATATTTTGTATTGTCTAAAGTAGAGAGAATTTTCTTTACCACTTTTTTGTTTTTACTTTCACTATATTACAAATGAAATAGATAGTTGATCTTACTACTTGAGCACATTCTTTGTATACGAACGCTAACTTATGTTCTCTGTTGTTGCGTTGAAGCGTCAGATTATGGAATACACCTCGTATGTACATATAGATATCGATTACTAAGGTCATTGGCCAAACCGTATAAACAATGCTAATAACTAGAGACCGGATTATATGCAAAGTACATATATTTTACTTTTTGCATATCTTATTAATTATAGTCTATATGTAGATGTATTGCACTAATTGAAGTTAATTAGCGCTAATTAGTGATGCATATATTGCATATTTAGGCATTTCTATGCATATTTTTACAAAAGTTGCATATATTGCATATTTAGGCTTTTTCTTATCCTTTCTATTAGTAAAAATTTCTAGTAATTCCTAATGTAGATCGACAACGGACAATTCTCAGAACGATAAATCTCTTACATTGGTTTCTCTTATACTTTTTTCCAAGAATTGCACGTGTTTAATTTCGCCTAGCAGAAGGGATGTGGTAAATACGTTTTATTATTATTAATTCCCAAATAAACCATTCATGGAATATCTTTGAGCGAAACAGCACGTAATTGTGTTACGTTTTTAAATACTGTGCGTACATACAATGAGTATAGCGAACAAAATTTCTTTATGGATTAAGCCGTATCCTGAACTGGTAAAGGATGGCGACAAAATATTTTGTCGAGCTTGCAGTAAACTGGTAAGTTTAATTTTATTAAAAGCTTTACATTTGTTTTTAAATTCTTTAACTTTTGATATAAAATGACAATTGTTGTTGTAGGTGTCTTGTGAGAGAAAATACTTGATTGATCAACACGCTAAAACTCTATCACATATTGGAAAATGTGAAAAGCTAAAGCGATCCGCATGTGTGTAGCAATCCATATATCAATGTCTTGCATCAACTTCACGAAACTCAGAACAAGACGAATATAATACGGATCTGTGTAATGCATTAATTTCGTTTATGATATCATTAGCAAGATTAAACAATGTTAATTTAAAATAAGTTCTGCAAAAATAATATATAATAATAAAATAAATAAATAAATAATGTCACATCTTGTTACCAGCAAACAATGACAGAACTTCAACGATTGGTAGGGAATAATTTTATTTATATCATGGTAGATGAAAGTACGGATAAGTGTGGCCGTTATATTGCCCATTTGTTAATCGGTATTCTTCATGAAGATATTGTAGGTAAATCATATTTAATTTATTGTAAAGAACTTCAAAAAACAAATTATGTGGCAATTGCCCAATTAGTTCAAGAAGGTTTATCAAATTTCGTTTTACCAGGAAGTATACCTTGTGAAAAAAATTTACTAATGTTGTCCGACGCTGCACCAATTTTTTATAGTAACATTATTCATAGCACTTGTTTAGCTCATGGGTTCGTGTAGCCGAAGATATTTGAACTCAATTTCGTTTGATTAATGATTTAATTATCAATGTCAAAAAAGTATTTTTAAAAGCACCTTTACGAATCCAATTTTATAAGGAGCGACTTCCCGGTGCTAAGTTGTCTCCTGAACCGATTATTATGAAATGGGGTACATGGTTAGACGCTGCAATTTTTTACGCCGATAATTTTGAAGGAATAATAAATGTAATTCTTGAAATCACTGCTGACTGCATTGCTCTAGGAAACTGTAAAAAGATAGTAACATCAACAGAATTGCTACAAAACCTTTTGTATATTAAGTCAAATTATAGCTTTGTTTCAAGTTCCATTCGTAAACTAGAAACGCAATGGATGTCGCTTTCGGAATCAGTCGAAATAGCAGACGAATTTGATATGCTATGTAAGAAGGTTAAGAGTACAGTAGGTAATTCTATATATCATAAATTTAAAAAAGTGATAAACAAAAATACGGGGTATTTGAAATTGAAGAAGGTTACGAAAATTTTGGAAGGTGAAACAGTAAACGATTTCGACTTTAATTTTAGTTGAGAATGTATTGCAAAGTTAAAGAATGCACCAATTACATCTGTGGATGTTGAAAGAAGCATTTCTATTTCGAAACATATGTATTGTGATAGGACACAAAACTTTCTTTTACACAGTTTTGAAAAACATTTAATAATAAATTCGTTTAGAAATATGTTGTAAAAAATTTTGTGTAATAAAGTTAATGTTTAAATTTTTGCTGTTGTTTATTTTATGTAAAAATTTTGCATATTGTCGCAATTGTTTTTTGCATATATGTCCCAGGTTTATGCATATTTTCTCAAAAATCGATTCCGATATATATACCTCAGAAAAATAGAATATACGCCATTTTATTTTATCCTATTAAACTTGCTTCAAAACAATTTACAATATACAATAATTACCTGTAACAATGTTCTAGTATAATGAACGTACATTATGTTGGTGATGTAGATTGCATTATAATGGAGTACTAGTGCTGTAGTGTAAATATTGTATCGATGTGTTTCACTGAACTAATGTCCAATATCTAGAAAAACTTATGTGAATCCCTCTGAACAAATTGCAGTGTAATTTTAGGATGATATGATTTGCTAGAAATATTGTGTATATATGAAATATCTATAAAGAGAGTTATTGAGTTTATAGTTTTCCTTTTTTAATTTGAACGGTGTTTGACATACCTTTAAAACATTTTTCCCTGAGATTCCGTGAATTAGTATGTGGCATACTTCGAGATGGATTTCTCACCCACGATGTTTTAAGTTTTTTTCAATGTTTGGGCCAAGAATTTTCCGTTGGTTGAAATTCAGCAAAAAATGGAGTTAATGCGGATATAAACATATGTAAGCAAAATATGTGCAAAATGCAGTAATTCACCTAAAATGCAACAAAATATCTTTCGTATTATTTGGCAGTTATCAATGAGCTGTAGCTAAGTAACAAGATGCAAGGCAACTTAGAGATAAAAATACAAAACGGACAGGTCCGGAGATAGATATAGTCGACAGATATCTCAATCGGAGCAAACAACGATGATGTAGTAGTCTTTACATTTCACCGAGCATCAAAAACTTAAAATGTTACTATTCTTTACTGGTATCTTATCTCCCTATATTAATTATTATTAAATTATTCCCTGTTATTATTTGTCGAAAATTGTTCCGTTTAGAGAATGTTTCCACACTCGTTGACTTTTCTCCACAGACTAAAAAATAGCATTGAGCATACTCCGGGGCAAATTGCTCATCCACCAAATTTCCATTTTTTTAACTTCCTGGTTAGTAACTTTCGCTTGCAAGGTGAGTCTTTGATCTTATATTTACTGTTACTTGGACTACCATCTTAATTTAAAGATTAAAGCAAAATTCTCTGAATTTTATTTATTTAAATCGCGTTAAATAGGCGTCGAATGACACGCCAGACCTGAAATACATCATCCGGTTTATTTTCATTAAAACGCGTTACGAAGGATACGACTAAAAAGAATATCTAATTCGAATATTCGAACGGATTTTGTAAACGCGAGAAAGATGTATTTACTTCCGTAATACTATATCATATTTCAGAGCGAGGCGTTGCGGATTGGCGCGCGAAATTGGCTGCCAGGCTCGGTAGTTAGAGGTAGGTAAGAGAAATTTCAAATTTCACAAGTAAATCCCAAGTTTGATGGAAATATAATTCACGCGTATAACTGTAAAGTTATTACGGTAACAGTGAAATGGGGTCCTGCTGTATAGCTGTCTGTAACTTGAGAGGGAAACCCGAGAATTTTCCGTCTGTGTATTGAGGAAGTGGAAATTGCACAAATAGTTGTATGAAAAGTAATCATTTTCCTATTTTTCATTCTTATCTAGTTCATGTACAGACATGCGTATACTACTGAGGCCAAATATATTTGATGAGGTTGACCGTTATCTTATTGTAACTTATTATTGATAAAGTGTATATGTAAAAATATTCACAATTCGATTTCGAATTACATAATTGCAAAAAGAATGTTTAGAATTTAGTAACGTCGTATATCTTCTAAACAAATACGTAATCTGCACGAATGCGATTTTATGGCCAAAAGTTAGCAACAATTTCATCACGATGAGCATATTACTACAGCCAAAATCTATCAAATACAATGGATAAGTTTTTACTATTGTTTAAAGTAAATTATTTGTTGTGTTTGTACTAATACTGAGAAAAGGAATTCAGTGTGTTGATTACAGTGAGTTACATACAATGCCTGTCCAATTTATTAGGTCTTGTTAAAATAGCGATTTTGTTAAAATATATAATGAAAAACGTATGTGTGTAAGCACAAGTTTATTCAGAACTGTTTATAGACATCGTCACAACTATATAACTAATATTTTGTAATGTCTTCTTTGGCTTTTATAATTACTCTTATTCTTTTTGGCATACTGTCCATGCAAGCGTTAATGGTTAGTTAATTGTAGAGTCATTTTGCCACACATCCTCCATATCTCTTACCAATTGCTGTTTGTAGTATTTCTTCTCGAATACACGCATCATTTTAGAACACTCCACACGTTCTCAACTGCAATGAGGTAGGGAGAATTTCCTGACCAAGGTAACATTGGCAGAGCGTGCGTTTCGCACATGAATGTGTGATGGCCTTCATTCGGATCTAAATAATTGATATATGGCATCAAGACATTCTCCAATATACGCTTATGTTGGTGTTGATTCATGGTGCCTTGGCAAAAATACAGTGGTCCAAACCCTTCGACTAATATACAGGACCATACTATAACTGACGGAGGGTGTTTCACCGTTCTTAGTACACTAACTTAACCAAAACCGTTCAGATGAACGTCGTCTAGCAAACTGAGCTCTTTCGGTCATGGCTTCTAATTGTGACTCATCGCTGAATACGATTTTTAACAAAAAAACATTGTTGGAACAAAAAAATTTACTTGATTTACATTTATTCATTTAAGTTATTTTGTCTTACCTTTGGCCGATCTTCAATTGTGTAATGTTGACGTTTTGCCCATTCATAACGTACTCGATTCATCATCTGTGTTAATCTTAGCTTTTTCAAGGGGCGTCTCCATCTTAATCCGGCTTCGTACAACCGTCTACGTACTGTACGCCTGGATATTTGCACTCCTTATTGAGATATTCCATTTCCTATTTCCTTGACGGATAAACATCGGTTTTTAGTTACTACTTGCAGAATACGTCTATCACCTCGATTAGTAGTGATCCTTTTTTTGCCGTAAAACGCTCTTCCGGTAATTGTAATAGGTATCTTTTCTTTCATTAAAACGCGATTCGCTGCACTCTTTGTCGGAATACTTCTTGTTTCTTTGCAATTGTGCGTTAAGAATGCACTACTGTACCCAACAATGCCTCAATATGCAGTTACTTCTAATTTGGTAGGTACTTTTTTTGCAAGTAATAACCTAAAGTGCAACACTAACACATAAATACGGAAAAAGCGTTGTTACATAAACTAGTAAATATTCTTTCTACATCATACATTTATATTTGTTTTTGTAAATTATCGCGTTGAAGACACACAAAAGCTTAAGTCTATACGATGGCCCTAATAAAATGGACAGGGACTGTAAGTATTATGGTGAGTATGTTCCCTTCAAAGGAATAATTTGTGAGTGGTGACGGTGCATGCTGAGAGTCCAGCATATTTATTTACAGTAATTTCTCCAGAAATTATTGTAAAGAGCAACCGTCGAGAAAAGTTGACTAATAGTAATAATAATAATAATAACCCTGAGAAACAGCCCCGAGGTTCGAACCTCGAATCCTGAGAATGATAGCTAAGTGTACAAGTTACTGAGCCACCAGCCCCGAGGTTCGAACCTCGAATCCTGAGAATGATAGCTAAGTGCACAAGTCACTGAGCCACCAGCGGCTAAGCAAAAAAAATAATAAACGCTGGGTACGTTCTTGAAGTGATTTATGTTTTAAAAACTAAAAACGCAACCTCTTAACAATGGATGCCACCTTGCACTACTCCACTCTGTAATCAATTACGAGAAAATTTCAATTTTGTACCAAAAACTGAGGAGGCTTCTGCGAAAGACATTCCTGCGAAATTCAAAGTTTAACATGTCGTTAACGCGTTCTCTGATGTGGTTTAATAATTGATAAAATTATTATTATTATTATTAATCCGTAATAGGAGATTAGGCGACCGTCCATTATACCGTAAGATATATACACTGTGTTCATTTTAAAATGATCCGCCTCCTAAGAAAGATGTCTATAATTTGACGTATCACAAGTGGTGTAGTGTCATTTTAGAATTCAAAGTGGAAGCAAGAAAGTTAAGAAGAGGCGCACATATATTAATGCAGATTGCAATAAACGACAATATGACAGAGCCTTTTAAAGAATTTAGGTTTCGGCTTTCAAACTGCGTCATAATTGCACGAGTCTGCCAACGTTTCGCTCTCAGTTGCATGGAGCTTTTTCTGGGCTGCTGCATACGGTCATCACTTGGATGCCGAACGAAAACAAATACCACGGTAGTCTACAATAACATGAAGACTTTAGAGTGTTTGCCGGAAGTCCAGGAAAATAAAAGAAATCTACGACACAGTTAGCTAACAATTTAAATATTTTGGAAACATTTGTACCTTCTATTTTGCGAAAAATAAAAATACGCATACGAGGTGGATAACGCGCAGGAGCTTTCAAAATATGTTTTACATAGAAGGCTTGAATTTTGTAATGAAATTGCCCGTAGAATTGAAAAGAATTCCGATTCCCTATGTTATATTTTCTATTTAAGTCAATAGTCACAAATGTAGATACTGTGCTGACTACAAATCTACGCTGGAGTGAAAATTGGGCCGGTTTTCATTGGAGGTACATCCACTTCAGCGAAATATTCTTCCAATTTAGAATTAATTTCGAGATGATAGCTGTTATCAACAAAATGGTGCTCCACCGCGTTATATCCAAGCAGTTCGAGAATTTTTAAATATTTCTGTTTTCCAAAGAGGATATAATAAGTCATTCGAATATGTAACGCAAAACCCTCACCGCTATTTAAAAAATTTCAAAATGGCGACCGGGTTTGAAAGGTGTGAACTAAAGCGAATATTTATTTGCTTTAAAATAATAATCTGCTATCCGAAATTTTAAGCCCATAAGCTCCTTGAACGCTATTGTTTCTAGATTTCCTGTAAATCCTGTATATCAATGACGCATTTTATCAATGAACTTATTTAGATCTACACAAAGGAGAAGTGAATGCAGACCTCTTGGATTGTAGTCATAATTTCTGAAGATTAATTTTGGTTTAATTCTTCTCATGGATTATGGCTGCAAAGACATTTAGTTATGAGTGACGATATTGATGCACAGCGATGTACTAATAGGTATATTTAATTTTAAAATTGAATTTCATCTACATATTAATGCATTAATTAAATGATTTTCAATTGTTCATCACTTCCAGGTTTCTCATTCATTTATCACAATTTTTTCAGTTTATTGCGTTTTACGTACTAGTTACAAATTCTATGAATATACATTTACTTTATTTGAATTTTATATATTTTAGAGCCGCAGAGATTATTTCTTAAAGAAGTACACCACTCTTTTGCTACTTCTCAGGATTTTACGATTACAGAAAATGTTTACTTCAACACGTAGAACAAATCAAAGTAAAACTCATTTAGAGATACAAGCCTACGTGATAGATGTAGAATTACTATTGACGGATTGATGTTAGCCTTGGGAATTGTTCAGCCAACTTTCGTCTACTGGAAGCACGTCATCGATTGAACTGAACTGAGAGCAACGCTGATATATAATTGAAAATGTCGATTACACAATCGAGTGTGCTGCGCTATTTTCGGAGCTTTCTAGAATACCACTGCATTTATCCATTAATTGCTTTGTTATTATTCCTTATACAGTTATCGGAAACAAGTACGTATCTACATTTCCTTAACTTAAAAATGTCGTTAAAGGAAATGATCGCATTTAAAGAAATGCAAACTTTATGGCAAAACTTCATTTCCTTATAGTTTTTAGAGTAAGATTTATTTTATACGATTGTTTTACATAAACTGGATTTTCCTTTAATCTCAGTTTCAATTGGTTGGAGATACGAAGAAGTTTGAAGTTTAACTAAGTTACGTTTTTATTGAGAAAGAGGGTCCAATCATAAAACAAATACTGAAAAACTTCACTTTGTATAGTGTTTACGATAGAAACTTGTGTTATTTATATGTACAAGGGTTGGTAAAAGTGTGCGTATATCTAGAATAGACCATTTAAAGTAATAGAAATTTATGAAATGTGAAAGTGTAGTAAAATTTAGGTTTTCATCAGTGGTCAATATAATGAGATAAATGTGACGAGATCAAGTTTATTTTGGTAGTTACTGTTGTATTATGTCGAACATAGTAAAAATATGGAGTGGTTTAGTGAAAGCATTATGGCAGTATTAAAGGTATTTACAAAAAATTAATGACCTCGGGATTATACAGAATAGCATATAATACATTTGGAAATTAACATCACATAATAGGTACTGGAAAACAAATATTCCATTCAATAGTTTATCTAATTTACCAAATGGGTATTCATTACCTTGGTTGACAAATAGTCGAAAGACCGACATTCTTTATGGCAAAACTTAATCCATTTTGAACTATCCAGTAGACGTTCGTAGTATTAGACTTCCAATGGATCGAGCGTTTATTCTTGCCTCTTTAATTTATTTGATTTCACTTTCTTATACGAAATTAAATTAGATCCTATTCTCCTTCTTGACGTCTCCTAAATGTGTGTATTAAAGGGACAAATTATTCTTGTTAAAGTGGACTAAATTCTTCTCAAGGATTTCTTTGAAAAAGAGAAAAAGACGCCTTTGCCGGTAATTAATCTACGTTGTAATTCTCCTGATAAAAAGAAAATTCGTTTTTTCTTAGTATTCTGATTAATAGACTCTTAGAGTTCTTCTGTTATAAGTTAAAGCTAAATGACAATTAAAAAGCGTGGGTCTGTGTTTATTTAGGTAACGTTACAGATTTAAGTTTTCAAATATTAGTACATCATTGCTTTAAAATATCTGATGAATATGATTTCAACGCGCTTCACAAAGCAATTGCGATATCATTAGATAAATCTAATTAATACTGAAATAGGTGAACTGTTCTGTTTCCGCTTTCCTCTATAACAAGCTGTTTATAAGCTTAATTACAAGTATAATTATAGTGGGAGTTGTCACATATATTTGAAGGATTTTAAAATATATAATTTTAAAGTAATACTTTCCCCAAGAAATCATAGATTTGAATAAAAAATTATCGAGCAATGATTTTTTACCGTTTTAAGTGTGACTGAAGCCGTAAAATATGCTTTGACGAAATCAATTAACTGTTTGATAACAAGTGGCGATTCTTTGTTACAATAAAGTGGTGATACAATGGATTTCAATTTGGTCGATTTTTCTTAAACGACTTTGAACAACCTTAGGCAAAGAAGGCAGTTATGGCAAAGTCTTGTACAAGGCATTATTGCAGAAGAACGGCATGTTACTGTCAGGAGTAAGCATTGACATCATTTTACACAAGTTTTTGATGATACGATTTTAGCCCGTTAGACTTCCTACAAGTTGACTCTAATTCAAGAAATAACATGTAGCACGATGCTGATCTATACTGAACCGCTTGCACAACAAATCATTTCATTTGGTGTACAAAATCACTACAGGTAATGAAGCATGTTTGCACTCCTATGTTCTTGCAAGGAAGCAACAGTCGGCAGTTTGTGTCTGTCAGGACAAATTCGCTCCAGTAAGAGTTGTTTTCTGGAAAATAAATTGCGGGGTTTACGTTTTACAGTGGGCGAAGAGGCGGCTGACGCATTTAAAAATAATATAAATATCTAACGCGGGAAATCGCAGAAGATGTTTTCAAGATTAGTTTCTTGGATGCAGACATAGATGTGGAGGGAAATACTTTGAAAAACTATACATAAATATATTTTGTCAATAAATTTTGTGTTACTTTAATAGACTCAACGGAAAGCCCTCGTATATTACTTGAATCAAGGCATGATCATTCTAGAATTACTTGTTACCATGCACTATTTTATTATTTGGGAAACTTCGCTATCTCTTTGGTAGTTTCAATATATCAGTGCCACAATGTTCGAGTTTTGCGATTTATTTAATTATTTGTTAGCGAAATTGGTATAGGCATTGGCAATTATTTAAGAAACTTTTCAGAAAAATAAATTGAGTGTTTCTGTAGCTATATTTCTTTCCGGTCAACTTTAGATAGGTATTTTATTGTAGTCGGGTTTCGCCGTGTCACTAGATTTTTTGTCCCTGACGTTTCGCAAACAACTGCGGTTCGCATTTTCAATGGTACTCAAAGGTATCTTTTTACGAGTATAACAAGCGGCCGTGAAAGTTTGAGATACTATTTAGGTATTTTATTAGCTAAGAAAAAAGTGTCTTTGTGAAAGAAATAGTAAAGTAATTATTGTGGTTGATAATTGACAAAAGGCCCTATTTTTCGTAAAATAAAAGAAAGTTGAAAGCCAATATCCTGATGATATACAGTACGATAAACAAGTTTCCAGACTGGCCGTGGGAAAAACTATTGAAGCAAGAAATCTGAATATTTTTCACATATTTTCCACTAGTTTCAATACACTCGTTAGAGCGATTCAAGAGTGATTCAGATGCGTGTTCTAGCTCATTTTGTGGAATTCTACTGCTTGTGTTTTGTTAGTCGAAGTGTCTTTAAAGAAATATCCTCTCAACACTCAGTTTTAATTTAGGCAATAGAGAGAGATTGCACGGGGACAAATCAGTTAAATACGGTGGATGATTCAACACACAGACGTGACTTCGGGCCAGAAATTGACGAACAATCAGTGAGGTGTACCTCGCTGCATTATCGTACAACGCACACCAGGTCTCTGGATCACGATATTCGGGCCGAATACGATGGATTCTGGTTATCAGACCCTTCAAAAACCCGAGAAAATATTTGCCAGTAAATGTTTGTCCACTTGGAACGATTCCTTGTGGGCAATTCCTTTGGTGTCAAAGAATGTAAGAAGCACTGTTTTGAGCTTTGATGGAACATTTCGTGTGACAATCAAATAACAATTGCTTCACACAGTTAGTATAACTCAATTAAACGGTAAAATAAAAACAGGGAAATTATTGATAATGTATACTGAACGTGCTAGAATATTTTGTTGGACTTGTTACCTATTTTGAATATATAGAAGTACATACGTCAGGATCAGATCTGTGGAATTCAGTATAACACAATGAAGAAGGGAATTTTTGTAATTTTGCGTAAGGAAATAAAGTATTTGTTTTTCTGATATACATACTTCATACATATTTACAATAACATTAAATATGCATAAGTTGAGTGAAATAATATATGCTTAACTGTCAGGTACGGACGTGTCGGATAGGGATTAGTTCGATTATTTGGATTTTCCTGTGTAGCACATACAGAGGCGACAAGCAAGCTGGAGGAAAATTTCAATCGGTTTTACGTTCTACCTAAAGTGCAAAATTTAATGGAAGACTGAATTTTATGTTCCTTTGTCGAAAATAGGATTTGAAGTGAATTTAGCAGATTTTCAACAATTGTGTTGAATGCGTATGTATAGAACAATGTGAGACAATTGTATACAACGATATTATTATGAAATTGAATCAAAATTTGTAGAAAAATTGATTAAAACTAAATGATTTATTGGCAAAACTATAAAAATGTGCAACAGATTATACTGGACTGCTTGAAAACGTGGACACACCTAAGTGGTTCAACTTTCGATCTTTGGACGAAATTTCAAGGTCATGAGTTGAGTTTCTTAGACGTTATAGCCTCATCTGCAGACTTTGTGCTAACCCTGTATAAAATTTTTGGTTATTTAGGAATTACCTCGTACATTTACAAATTAAATTATATATTTTGGTTTATTATTATTTCTGAATTAAAGTAAAGCGACTGTCCTGTAATCTTCCTAGAGGCGATTTATGTGTTTGCTATTATTTTGTATAGTTATTTCCAAATCTCAATGTATGTGGATGGAAGGTCCCCAAGAAAATTTATATCGTGTTTATTCACTAAGCCGAACAGCTTTCTATTGACAGTGCACGTGTTTCACCTCCTTCTTTACCAAGCGTAAGCACCTAGTAGATAGATATAAATGTAATAGGAACCAGTTGCTGCAACCTATTTATCTTTGTCAGTAGAAAATATTACGTTTACCTGGTAACGGGTATTACTTTACTGGAAAAGACATCAAAGAAACATAAACAAGGTAAGTGAGTGTGTGCTGGAAACAAATATACTGAAAGGGATCTAGGTAGAGGCTGGTTTTCATAAAATTTGAAATAGGAAAGTGAAAAACGATCTGAAACCGAACGAAATTTGCAAATTTCAACGGGATATAACGTGAAGGTGCTTTAATAGTATTAAAATATAAAATTTTCGCACAGTAACTTTCTGTTATTATATTTTGTAATAAATATCATGCTTTTTGCTCGTTGAATGCAGCTTATAATTTCACAGCGTAGTATGAGGTATTTATTACATTGCTAAATTATTTGCTATGTATCAATTCTAGTAGGTACTTTCCAAGTATTAAATTATCGTTGCTAGGCAATCGGTGAATTTTACGTGTATGGAGTGGCCTTTGAAATCGAGGCATCCTTCAAAACAAAAATAAATTATATTATGTTTCCTTTGAATTACTAAACAACTGAAATATAATTGCATGTACACTGCCGTCCATATTAGTTCGGACACGCAAGTAAATTTTAGAAACACAAAGAGGTACGTACTCATTTTTCCAAAACTTAAAATTTTTATTATATTTCATTAATAGCGATTAAAGTTAAAGTATAAAAGTAAATAAAGTAATTCTAACGAAAAATAAACAAAGTCTTTTTAAACATTCCGTTCATTAAGGAAATACCCTTTGTGTGAAGAATAGCTTTCACAATTCGAGGCATCCGCTCTACTACTCTTTCAAGGACTCTATTTGGCATATTAGTCCATTCCTCTTGTAAAATGTTGCACAGGTGCCTTACGGAGATAGGGCATACTTTTCGGATGCCTCTGTCCAATTCATCTCATAACAGCTCGATAGGGTTTAAGTCAGGGCTTTGCGGCGGCCATGTCATTACTTGTAAAGTGTCATTGTCTTGTTTTTCATTTAAGAAATTTTTACATGTCACTGCTGAATGTTTGGGGTAGTTCTCCTGCACGAATACAAAATTTTCGCCGATTAGAATTTTCCCCGATGGTGTTGCATTTTCTTGGAGTATTTCTAAGTAACTCTCTTTTTGCGAAATACATTGATTCGCTTCAAGTCTCCTGTCGGTATAGGAAAAACAACCCGAAACAAGCACAGAACTTCTTCCGCGCTTGACACTTGGCACTACACAATCTGGCAACATTCTTTGGACTTTCGCTCTTCTTAAAAAACGCGCCTTGATTGTCCAAACACTTCAAATTTTGACCCATCAGTCCATAGTACCCTTTTCTAATAACGCACTGTACAATTTCTGTGTTTCTGCTCACTGCAGCTGTTTTTGGCTGTTTCCCCATCGAAGTAGCTTTTCTTTTTTTGTTGCAATGCGGCCGTCAAGATTTGCAGCTTTTAGTCTTCTTTTTACTGTAGTAACAAAAATTTTTCTTAAACGGTCGCGATTCATTTCGGCGGTGATTTCTGGTGCTGTCAGTCTTCTATTTCACTTGCTCAGCAATTTTATACGCTCATCGTCGACGTGAGTTGTTATTCTCTTACGACCTGAATGTGCCCGATCTCTTAAACTGTCCGGGCGTTGAGACACGCTCTTAAGACTATCCCACGCACAAGCAGGTTTGTTTAGAAACTAAAGCATTTATCAATACACAATACACTTTCGGGTGGCCTTTCGTCATTTAAGCGATTTGGTAAAAACACTGGTCCAATCAAGTGATCCCCAAAAATACCTAGCCAAACGCTCACAGAATATCGGTGTTGATGTCTTGTATCCGAGCTAGAAGGGCTGGGAGCATAGTTGGATATTATAAGGATATAGCAGCTGTTCTCGTAAAATCCTCCAAACTAAAGAAGTATTAATATTTAGTTCCGCTGCTATTCTTCTGGTGTTGATATTTTCAGAATACTTGCTTTCGTTGCAGGAGTTGTTATTGACTTTGGTCTCTTGGCATCAAATTTTTTAACGTCAAATGAACCTTTCTAGTTGATGTAGTTTGGAAAACAATGTTATCAGATGGAATAATACGATTGGGAAATGCTTCAGCGTAGAGTTGCCGTGCTTCATTAGCATTGCATTAGCACGACCGTACATAAAGTGCATATTGGCCATCTCTAAAATTGTATAAAAAGGCATTTTCTACTGGTCACAAATAAATAAATAACATTTGACACTAATACGCACAAAATTACAGCAAATGACACTAACACACTTCACCGAAACAAATGATGTTTGTCGAAAACCCGCTCTACATTGGACACATGCTTAAGATTCTTTTGTTTGTTTAAATAAATAGTATATTTGGGTCAAATGTCTGACCCTTTTTTTAAACATTTGGTATTTACATTTGAATTAACATAATTCTAAAAATCGAATTAGACATCTGACTAATCAATTCACTTACGGTAAACTGGTATACTACATCAACAAATAATGGATTTTATCAAAGTTTGCAGATCATTCAGAAAATTGTATAATCCATTAATTGTAATTGCAAGTGTTTTGACTAATCGCAAATATTCAATATTGTTATATTATAATCATCATTATCATTGTTATTATGGTACCTAGAGAATTCTAGTTAATATATTCATGGTTACTGCAATTGTGTACAATTATATCTATGCTGCCAAACTATATTATGCGAGACGCAACATCCCTTGTGGAAATTGATATAGCTAGTGGTATAGTTAATATCGGCGCACCTTTGTAAAGAATGGTAACCAAATGGCTGTCACTTGATTATTGTCCATTAGTGATAAATCAAACCAAAATCAATCTAATATTATTGTTTATCCTCGTTGGTCATCAACAGTTAATAGTTAAATATAGTCTTTACATGTTAGAAATTTTAGAAATCTGTCGTCCTGGTTTTAGGTGGAAAATTGATAACTTAATCGAGGGAGCAAACCCCAATAGGGAAATTAGTTACAAAAGAATCATTTTGGTATCGTTTAACGCTCAATAACAAGTTCTGATGAGTTAAAAAATATTTATTATTCTCGGTATTTTCATTTAGGAATTACTACCCGACGTATGTAGAAAGAGAAATTTGTTCGGTTAAAATGTGTTTACTCATGTACATTCGATGAGATAATTTCCTTGTTGTACTAGCTACCATTTTTCGTTTATTCTACAACGAACTAAAATGTTTTAATAATTCATAATTATTGTCCAATTGCGAAAGCATTCTGAAAATGAATTAATAATTATACACCTATGGTATTATTTAGTAACTTTGCTATAGTTCCCCCTGTCCGCTTGGATATTTAGACTTATAAATTATTATTTTAAAAATACCCTGTAGGTGATCAAATTAATTCTCGACAATTATTTTTAGTCAACTCAGTATTAATTCTTAATAATTTTCGAGAACTGCTCGAAACGTATTCTCCATTTCTCTTCCAATATTCTCTATTAATTGATTCAGAGAGTAAGGAGTGCTATTGTATACCTTTGATTTAAGGTAGCCTCGTTGGAAGAAGTCCATTGGTATTATAGTCAGGGCTACGTGCTGATCAGTTTATATCACCGCGCCTAGATATTAGTTTTCCAGGGTAAACCTCACGAACAACTGGTGAGGAGACAGACGTCGCGAGATGTCGCTCCATTTTGTTGGAACCAAGTGTTCCGATTAAGATCATTAAAATCTTTCAAGGCTGGCGTAAAAAAGTTGTTGGTCATCTCCACATATCATAATTTACGATTACTGTACGACCTCTGTCATCTTCAAAAAAGTTTAGACCGATAATTCCTAGCGCCGACATTGTAGCCCAAACTATAACCTTTGGCGTGTGGAGTGGCATGAGAGGCCACTAATTTGAGAATAAAATACTATTGAAGGACAGAGCGAAATCGTTGAATCATTTCATTAGAGATGTTGAGCTTCCCAATAGCATAAGTTGGCTTTAGTTTTTGCACTAATTGCAATTTGCAGGGATAGAGATGCAAATCATTACGCAGTATGCGATATATGAATCCTTTAGGAATGCACGCTCTCAATGTTTTCGGCGGTCCTTGACATTATTAGTCATCCCAAGGTTTATCCATTGTCGAGCCTTGAACTTCACGTTTTTGATGTCTAGAGTACACGATGCTGGCCAAATAATGCGCAAATAATAGAGATTAGAAAAGTTTCGTCGCGCAATAGTGACAGAATTATTGTTTTTGCAATACTTGCACACAGCACGTACGTGTCGCTCCCATAAAATGCTTCATAGTGGCTAGCGATTGGCACACACCCACTCTCCATTCAACGGTTGTATTCGCGCATTGTCTTTTGGGACACCCACTGCATACGAATAGAGGAAATAAAATAAAGGACCTCTATAATAATAAGCGAGATTTCTTTGCGTAAGATTTCTGTGGAAGGTATTACCCACAGAAATCTCAACTTTTTTAATTATAATAATAATTGTACGCTAGTGAGTAGATAAGCTTAAGATATGATGCAGGTGTAACAGATACCGAACATACGGTTTCGTGTTTCGATTTTCAAAAACATTGTTACAAATACGTCCAAGTTTAGAACTACTCCTGTTTACCAAGAGAGTAATTTTCAATAAATATTATAGCAACAATAGAAAACTCAACACAACAGGGCATACGGCAGCGATTATCCGAAACTTCAGTCGTTAATCTTTATAGACGACAATTAGTGTCTCGGGACTTTTCCTCTTATTTTTCTCTTTAATAACAAATGATGTTTTAAGGTGATTTATCTTAGAGATTTATTGTCGGGCGACCGCTGTACGTTTGAATCACTCCGCACATCTTCCCTTATCAATGGGTGCAATAAACAAGAGGAGGGGTATCGATGACTAAACGCTTTGAGGATACTTCAATGATGATAAATAAGAAAATTGTTCTTCATTGGTTGAATGCTGTGGTAGAATTAAATCGATAAATATTTTTCAGAACATGGATTGTGTATATACAAATATGTTTTAAACAGCTTTACGAGAAAAAAAATTCCGACCAAAGATAAAGCTAGTGTGATAAAGATAGCCAAATCTAAGAGAGAGTTTCTTGAAAGTAATGAAAATTCAATTTGAAACGCTGGTGGCCGACATGACGGATCTATTCTTCTAGTACATTATTGTGTGAATTAATGTAAACAGAAGTGATAATTAGACAATAAACATTTGTTGATTATAAAAAGCAACACAACATTGCATTTAAATTAGTTTAACAGGAAATATGCCCTCTTTTCACGTCTATAATCTCTTCAACACATTTCGATATAGAATAAAGTTTCTTACAGAAATTTGTGGATCTCGAAACCATATTTGAATTACAGCTTCAATTAATGTTATCTTTGTTGTACAGTCCATTATACGAAGTTTAACCTTTACAGGAGTTTTTAATAGAATTAAATCCAAGAGTTTCCCGACCGTTCCAAGTAGAATATCTTTTTATCCTTGACCCATGACACATGGCTTGGAACCGAACTGTTGGATCATTACCAACAGTTCTTCTTAGTTCTGCTTCCAGTTTTAGTTCTAATAAATCACTGCATATTTGGCAGTTCATTATGCTTTAGATTGGTACAATCAAGAGCTTCAGTATCCGAATAGGAGAAATAGCCCCAAAACATTGTTTTTAGCGGGAATTTGACCTTTGATTAATATGAGCTGAAGTAAGTTACTTTTTTAACAAAACGAGATCGCTGTTCTTGTACCAAAGATGGCATTGATCTGAGAACAACATTTTACTCCAATTTTCAACAGTACAGTTTGTATATTTTGGCTTCAAGATATCTTTTCTTCACCATAAGAGTGATTAGAGTTTTTTCTGATATGTGGCTATCTTTATTCCACCTTCTAATAAATCCTTTCCGTACGATGGAGTCGTGAACAATAACACCAGTGTGTACTAAGCCTTGCTAAACTTTCGTTATTAAAAATCCTTTGCAATCGTCTTTCTCTTTCTTCCACATTCTCCCTTTTTCTTCACTAATCGTTCCTTTTGTTTTAAAATCTTGTTTGGGGAGAACTTATAATATTATAATTTAATAACATACATATAAGGTAGGCAAATATATTGAACGATGAAAAGGTTGGTGCGATGGGTAATCTAAATAGGTCTAGACGTTTGATATCACTGTCTACTCCTCTAAGAATTCCGATGGCAAATTCTTATTTTAAGAAGGAAGCTATCTCCCCATTAGAGCGCTATAATTTACTCTGCTTTGTATATGTGCAAAGTAGGCTGTCATAGCTTAAGGACTAAGTGGGATTTTTTGCACAAAATGTATTCGTTTTTGTTTACTACGTCGTATAGGTTATCAACAGCTTACTGAATTTTGCCAATTTTAATCTTTTACCATGTTGAACATATCCTCTATTATGTTGAAGTTTCTTTGTCTCGTTTTGATTTTGAACTTAATACCAAATTTTATAAGAATCAGTACTTATTCGGATAAAACAAGAATTGCTTTTTGTGTATCTAAATGTATAAGTTCTAACAAATTGCATAACACTCAAGTATGTTATAAAATGAAGCATTAGATATATTCAGATAAAACAATGTTGCAATAATTGTATAATAATTTCTCGATGAGCAAATAATAGTAAACATAGTAGAAAAAAGTAGTAATAATATCTAACAAAGGTGAATATTACTGTGACACAATTCGAACAAATTTTGTCGCTAATCGACAAGAGCACTGACCTCATACGGGTAATGAAGACAGGAGCCAAGTCTAGGGGATCCCACAACCCCAAATCTGACGACCGCACCTCCTCCCAGCCGCTGTACTTCACCAATGAACAGGCAGGAGACGGTACATCTGCAAAAAAGCCCTTGTAAGTACTTAGTAGTAGGTATGTATGCATGGTAGATTCATATTAATGCAAGTTCATGTAACACTTATGCAAATTTTTAATTAAGGTGGAAAGGAAGTAACGCAAGTGCTGATGGTTATGCTTATGTAAGTAAATTTATATAGACGTCTGAGCTCAATTAAATAGAGGTATGCGCACGAACTTTATGAGACCCGTGACATTTTATCATTTATTAAAAAAATATTCAAATTTTAAGTGTAGCTCTCACTTGGGATTCCGCGAGAGATTTCCGCTTACTTGAAAAATATGGCTGCACAGATATATAAATCTAAAAGGTCGGAGTGATTAGAGTTCAGGAAAATTTATTTCGAGAATAATGAAATATTTTAAAAGGTCTGCGGGAATAACGGAATGGGATACCTTCCCTAGGTTTCTTTTCCTGAATTTATCGACATTTAAAACCATATGAATCAGAAAAGTGAAATTTGGTTTCCTATTTTGCTGAAATGATTTTGCTCTTAAAAACATTCCTATATGATTCTAAGATTTTATTTCTTAAGAAGACACATAATTTGTAAAATATTTATACTTGATTTGCTATAAAATCCATCTACAATTAAATGCAGAGTATGAAGATACGTCCTACAAGTATTTGTCACAGCGTTTATAAGTTTTTAATGAAATTTCTCCAGAAAGTTTTTGAAATTTCACCTTTTAAAATATTGCGTCGTATTTTGGTGTAATCGACATATTATCTTATGTTTCTTAGCACAAAGTCGAGGTAGTAATTGTTTCTGCACAAAGCTGAGAAACGTAATTTTTGTGTCCTTATTACATCTGCATTGCTTCAAAGTGTAGAAAGGTATCATTTCTGAACTAGTGTTGCTTCGTGGATGGTAAATTACTTTGCCCGATAAATTAGAAAAGGATGTGGTGGTAAGTGATAAATTAAGTAAGTACACTTCTGATTAGCAGAACATTTCTGACCAGAAACATTAGTAGATCATCCGAACCAGAAGGCTTTTTGTTTTTATTAAAAGATCTTAAAAAATAAGGTTTTTGAATAACTCAAGTGCTGACATTTTTGCTAATGAACACGTTGTTGTCATTGTCTATGACTAATTTAGTAAAAAAAAATCCAATTAACAAACAAATCACTTGATGAGGGTCACTAAACAATTCGTTTTTATGAAGAAGATTAACATCTGTCATGGGTTTGCGATTGCTATACAATTCTATTATCCCCAATCAATACGTTTTAAAGTTATTATTAGAATTTGAAGCTTTTGAAGCGATGTTAGCATTGTTAGTTTCCACGTAGCTTGAAAAAATGGTTTTTGGTATCTATAAGTTCTTTAAGTTTCTAGTGAAGTTTACAGCCTTCTCGGTCCGCGTCCTAACTCGATTAGCAATACGATTAATATGCATTTTATATGGAAAATAACTGTAAAACAAATCGAGAAAAGAAGGTAGGTTTTACGGATTCAAATTGCGCCTTAATTGCATAAATCTGCCAACGTTTCAGTGGTATGGATCTTCTTCTGGGCTACTGTACCGCTGCTGCGAGCTAAATTTCTGCACATGCAGCAGCAAAGAGAACGAACCGTTGGCAAACTTATGCGATTACGACTCAATTCATTAAAAGAAAACAAATACTGGGGAGGTCGACAACATAAAATCGAAAAAAATATTACATATTAAAGAGAAATATGAGTTGATAATTAGAAGGCGAATTTAAAGCAAAGAGGTTGGCGCAACTATTGCAAGGTATACGAAATTTTGAATTTTGTACTAAACAATTTTGTGCTAGTTTATTTTCTTGTTTACCTCCTTAGGTTATAATCTGGAAAAATCAATTTGCAAATTATAGACGACTGAATTCTTACGCAGTAAATTTCGAATTATCTACGAACTATTTCTGATTTATTACAGTGTTTAACCAACTTCAAGATATCGAACATGGATTCAGGAACGGTTTACCTTAATGTGCGCTCCGCGTGTCCAAATGCGAATCGCATTAAAACAATCTCTCTTTACTTGTTACTCATAACTTAATTTATAGAAAAATGTTCGTGACGATGAAAGTGTAGAATGTTGTTTTGATTTCGCTCTTTCTAGCAATAATAATAATTTTTATTGCCTATCAGACCAGTAAAAGTTTAATACCAGTTAACTGTACATACTTTTTTTGTATTTTAAAATCGATGAAGTATGATTGTTTTTTTTGTATTTTAGCTATGCGCATGTAAGTTTCTGCATTTATGGGTGTATATACAAATACACAGATGTCTACAAATTGAGATTCAAATACATTTCGATCCTATCTTCGTCGCAAGCGTGTTGAGCCAAATCAGCCTCTGATGTTCGTTAGTTTTGATTTGTAGGAGTCTACCCGTTTCTCCTATGTACCACCGTCCAAACTCTCATGGTATTCTGTGTACACAGTTCCAGGTTCATTGATTTTCGATCTCCTGCTTTGTTCTAGTTAGTTTAGACCAGTTTATATTCGAAGTTCTGATAATCGACGTTTGGGCTTGTCATAGTACATGTACATGGTCGCTCTGTACTTCCATTCGTTGATGTATAATACGAAGTGGCGTGGACCCAGGTTCGAGCCCTGTGAAATACACACATCGCGTTTTCGTCGAGATAGAACTGTATAAGTTGCAAGACCTTGGGGACAACACCAAGAGCTTCAAATCCGTAGAGGAGAACTTCATTGTTAGTCAAGTCAAAAGCATTAGAGACATTAATGCTTATCTAGTTCTTTTTATTCCATTATATATGTTAACTAATAAGAAAGCATTTTGCATCTTCTATAGAAATTGCAACATTTGTACAATACAGCGATAATTTTTACATGTACTCATTCGGTTTCCAAGTAGTATCTCTGTGTACATTTTTCCAGATGTAAAAGCAATTCAACTAACAATGTTCCCTCACAGGATTTATATACTGTCGATGCTAGATTCTTTGCTCCAAAGGTACGAGGGCTGCATTGAAAAAAAGTTTCACAATGTGGTACAATGAAATTTGCAACAGTCCAATAAGAAGAAATTAAAGTTCCATTTATTATAGTCTTCAATAATTTAGAAATTTAATCAAATTTCTATTTTTACGCAATATTACTTGAAATACAAAACTGAGGTGCAAGCCGTATCTAAAATAGTACTTCCGATGGTGATAAATGAAACGTATTTAGTATGTTTTGGACATCCACAATACTACTGCATCAGAAATCATTAGAAAAATTCAAGGCAGCTGTTGATAAAAATATGTATTCTGTTGAGTTGAAAATAAGCTTGCGTGGTTCTAACCTCAAAAAGAGGATACAGTTGCCACATGAGAGCAGAATTATAATAAGCATCATCACTTTAAAGCGGAAAACAAGTCTAGACTGAACCTCATCACGTTTATTACGATATATAGACTTTTTCTTCTAAGAAACAAATCTAAATTTTACTTAGATTATGTAGGCGGTGGTTTCAAATAGAGATAAAACAACGGACCCAAGGTCTGGACTACATACTCGAACATGTGAAGAAAAAGTAGGAGTATCTTGTGGACAACATTTGACTGACTAGATACTTGTTATTATAACAGAATAAGTTGTCCTCTTCCGTATATTTTTCCAGCTATTAATGCAAAGGCAGTGGAAATAAGCATGAATATAAGGGCTCTAGCAGTTGATGTGTGATTTATTCAAGCACTAGCGAAATATAGATTAGATAGAAATTGGTACAAATAGCCAAAACACAATGGCAACGTATTCTTTTAGAGAATCAACTGAAATAAATGCAGTAGAAGGAAAAATAAAAGTAAATACTGCTTGATGTGCTAATAGAATCTATCACTTTAGACAATACGCAAAATGTGGTTGCAGAAGCATTCATAATACTCTTTGGCTGAGTAAGTTCGGCATTACAGACAATGCAAATACGATAGGACTTTTTCGTGTTGGACATAAAACGAGAAAGAATCTTCCACTAAAATTCTCTTGGGTAAGTATTGTACACATCCCCGGTTTTGAACCATAAAAAATAAGATGCTCACATTTTTGAACTGGTTGCTTGATAACGGCCTAAAGTACAATATAAAAAGCGTAAATGGCCATTTTAAATACAAGGTGCTTCAGTATTCGTAGCGACCATTGCAATGTGCGATTTTTAGAAAAAAACAAAACTTTGAACAAGTTTGCGGAGATGATGTACTGACTAGTACGCAATCTTACGTATAGTTTATATGATTCAAAAGTGGTTATCAATCAATTGAAAATGACCCTTGGCTCCAACTAAAGATGCCCGTCTTCAGAAAATTAAAGATCTGGTGCATTCAAACCGTTGTTTGGCTTCCAAAAAATTTGTAGAAGAGGTTAGCATCTTAATAGCACCGTGCTATAGCATTTCAAGCAAAAAAGAAAACCTGCATCTAGTTGGAGCAATGTTTGTCCTTCGTGTAATGAAAAAAATCAAACAGCAGAAAAGATATACGACTGGACGTTCCTCAGCAACTTTTTGAACAAAGTAACGACGACGAATCATTAATTTAAAAGATTGAAACGAGAGTCGAAAGCTGGGTCTACAGTACAATTTTGACACCAAAGCTGAATCATCACAATGGTTTTGCAAACGGCTAAAAAACGAGTTAATCTCGATTCCATGTCAAAATGATACTCACTATTCTTTTTTATTTTAATGAAATTATGTATTTTGAATTTTTGTTTTAAGGTCAGACAGTCAACCATACGCACTGTAAACCTGTTTTTCAAAGCTTACGTGAAAGAAATCGCAAAAAATTGAATGAGTGCTGAAAGGATACCATGTGAGACCATTGGTGACATTAATATATTGAAGGTCATTTCAAAGGAAGTTCTTCAGTATTGCCTTCGGAAATGGAAATACCACTGAGAAAAGTGTGCGACAAGAAGAGGAGAGTATTTGTGATAAAGTGTAATAACATGTAAGATTAGTGGTAATATCTAAACAAATCAACACGCCTCGTATATATTTGCAAAGTTAAATAAGAGGCGTCTGTCGTTGAGCAATGACAGTGGCAATTTTCTGGGTTAAGTTCTGATTCCATTTCCCGTTTGCAACTAAATATTTTATTTAATTAATTTATTATATTAAATTTAAGATACCTGTTTACATAGACTAACATGAAAAGCACTTCTTTTGATCCATTCTTAATATTAAAGCTCATAGGAAAACAGCTACTTTTTTGGAAATGGAAACATTAAACACAACATTATTGCATAAATTGAGAAAGTTACTTAATAATGCCATATTTGCACTTAGCACTGTCAATAGCAAATACACATTCGCTTAACTGAATGTCCGTTGTAGATCCAAAATGTGTGTCTCTCCGTTCTTACAAACTTTATTTGTGCGAAACTCTACAAAGTAAGAAACTGTTAGTGAATGGATAATTTAAACTTGAAAAGTAGCTATTACTTGAAGAGATTTTTCTCTTCCACCAACAAATGCATGCTCCAGATTTTTCCGTATCGTGCTATCTGTAAGAACCATATTGTTCCTAGTTTTAATTTTGCAAATGGAACGTGAATTTTAGTAGATCCTTGAAAGAACGAAGGATGAATGACATGACCCTTTTGGAAGTTTAGGTGATTATCCTTAAGCGAAGTCGTCGTAGAATGAATCTGTTTTACCTTCCGTATCTCTTTTCTTCGTCTACGATTCCATCCTCTGGCGTATACATACATACATGTGAGTATATATGTAAGTACATATATACTTTGAGCATATATACGATAATGCCTACGGCGTTTCACGAGACTGTGGATCTTCCAGCTGAAAAATTACTAATTTTCCTTTGTTAAATTGTACCTTACCTATATGCGGAGGGACTTCGTCTTTATGCAGTCAGAATTGTCGGGTAACAACCTTACTTGAAGAGATTCTACGTGATTCTTTAAATTCTTTTGAGATTTTATGGAGACTACAATAGGTGAATTGTAATCGCAAATGGGAACAGTGGTATGTTAAGTACGAAGTTTAGCAAATATATGCGATAAAAATACATGAATAGAGATTTATCCTTTTTGCGATGTGAACCTCTCCATTCGAAAAGATTTATTCACTCAGCGTTTAAACTGAATGTGAATTAAGGTCATCCAGGCGGCAAGGAACGTATGTACGTTAGAATCCAAACACGTTATAATGCTTAATTTCAATTACGTCGCTTCTTTTGAAATTATTTCGGATACTTTGATATTTTCAAAACCAATTATCAATCTGTATAGACAGATTCTATGTAATAATATTACCCTTAGAAGTATTATTGCCAATATTCATATGAAGTACTAAAACATTATTCAAAACACAGTAACACATACGTTAAAGGTAAAACTATAACTCTGTTATGGTTTCAAACAATATAGATTCATTTAGTCTTCTTCTCTGATTGAGTTAACATTTAAGCGAATTTAACCAATTTATTGAATTCATTTGGATATACTGTCTATGTTCCAAATATATCCTTGACTTGAAGCATACGTAAAGTTTGAAGAAGATGGGAAGTTCATTGAAATGTTGCTAGATATAAGATCTCAAATCTGCAATAAATAAACTGCTCAAAATTATTAACAATATTGTAAGTTATATTACTGTTTCTTCTCAAACATGTTGACGTTGGAGAAAAAAATAATCTTTGCAACTTAATCTTTTGAAGATCTTTCTTCAAATCTTTACAACACATTCTAAGAAGATTATAAGAGCTCTTAATTTTTTTTAATATAACCAAAACAATTTTGTTGATGTCATTTTTGTAGTTATGTAGATTACAAGTTGCTAACTAAAACCCTTCTGTATACAATTCCCTACGATAATTGTTTGGATATAAACTTGCTTGAAATTTCGTTCAGAAATAGTAAGCATATGTCATTACTAAGAGCTTCAAAATATATTTACATTAGGTATGGTAAATTGACCATAGCCTTCCACGACCGCCCACGACACTGAAGCGTTTCAGAGAAGATTTTGTATTACAAAATTGAGTATATTTTTGAAGAAAGGCTAATATCAAAAAGACAGTCTTATGAAGGATGCAATGTATATCTGAAGAGCACTTTTTGAGGACCACATAAATTCTTAATCATTCTCCTTTCTTAATATACTTAGTTCGCCATCATTTCTACTTTTCTATGTGGTACCAGAAAAGTTTTGAATGCCCACTTCTGATCTGTATGATTACAAAAATAGTATTAATAAAATTATTCTTAGATGAGCCTAAAATATATGGAAGGGATTTCATAAAAAAGAAAAAAGGCTTTAGGAAATAAAATAAAAATAACGCTACTAATATAGCCATTCGTGGTATTGGTGAGGTCATTCACGGGAAAGACAATGTGGGGAGAGAAAACGCTAACACGCGGGCATGTTTCTGCCTACTGGCTTCCCATGAATGATCCCATCAATAACATGCGTAGCTGTATTAACAGCATTATTTTAGGAATTGTTTTCTTGGTATTTTCTTTGTGTTTTTAATAGTCAAAAAGTCAAAATAATTTAAAAAAGCAATAGAACGCGTTACCATAAATTATATCATGTTTGCGAAGATACATATATCGCCATTTATTGAAACATGGAACTTGCTTGCCCAATTTACTACAGTTCAAGAATGCTCTGTCCAACTACAGAACCGCTATGTGAACTCACATGAAGAACTCTCTATGAGACGCAAAAGTTAATAAAGTTCCCGTGCTTTCGTGTTTAAATTACATGTAATGTTTAAGATGAGGATGCACCTTCAACTATCTGGCTACGCAAATTATGCGATACTAATCTAGTGCAAAGCTCTTTGCAGACGAGGAACATTACTATATATTTTACATGTTTTAATAATATCTAAACAGTACAATTGATAGAATACAAGAAATCAAGTCGACTACAGGCATGTCTAGACCATACCCAAGGTCTACGAAATAAAATACGTTCCCTCATTACATAAAACACGCGAGGGTACTATGAATCGCCACCTGAGTTTTATATTTGATTATTGCTCTTTTCATCGTCGAAACACGAACACATCTGTTTCTTAAAAATGAATCCCAAAGAAGGCATCTTTCTGTATTAATTGTTAATAACCATTAAGAAAAATAAATATAATAATCTTCATGATTCACAACATAGTACAAATGTTTATTTCAATTTTCGATTTTCTCCACTGTACAACAATTGGAGACAAATTAACTTGCAAGTTTATGAAGGTTAAGTATTTATCTACTTGTTACCCAAAAACGAGCTTAAGCAATAAAATAATAGAAATCGTATTGCAATAAGTATGTTTAATTACAATACAAAACACCAACTAACAAGCCATACAAGAGATTTCTTAATTATTTGAAGTGGTCTTAATCTTATTCCCAATGACAGCAAGATAATTCCTTTCCAGGGCAGTTCAAAGTACAAAGTTTTCAGATAAAATTATTCACTGAAGATTATCCAAAATTGCTTTTATAACATTTTCAATTAAATTCATGTTATCATGCAGCACAGTTTTTAAGATACTAAGATTATTTAAAATTTTAATTTCCTTAATATTCGATACTGTAAACACATTATATACAATAATCCATATTTTCTCAGTGTAGGATTTGTATATCGATCTGATGTGGCTTATTATAGATTGCGTGACTGTGAAAGTCACTTCCGCCAAATAAGTTGCAATTCATATAATTAATTCATGTTATCTATTAATTTTAACGATTCCTGATATGTACGTACATTAGAGCGATACTGCTTCTAGGTAGCTCATGAGAAACGCAATCAATTATGTTAATTCGAATGGTTTATGGAACATTTAGTTCCGTGGAATGTTTTAAGCCATGTACTTCACGATTTAAAATCATATCGATTAACTTTAGTGTATTCTCGGGATTTATCCAGGTTAGGAAAGACTGCGTAAGATAGTCCTTATGAGCAGGATTAAACTGAGAACACTCACAGCAATCTTAACTGGACACTGAACAAGCACATGCATCGCATGGGTCTAGTAGACTCTCCTTTCATGTAGGAAGTGTGGGAAGGCAGAGGAAACTCCTGTGCACCTTCTTGTTGACTGCCCGGCAGTCTGCAGGGACAGACAGGTTTATCTTGGGGATGCTCAGCTTGACCAGCCCAAGTTAGGAAAATTACCGCTCGAGCGGATTATGAATTTGTTGCTCAGGTACAACCCGGTTGACTGAACTAAAGTCACATGGATGCACAATAGGAGAGGTACTGGCCGAGTTGCTCTTCGGGGTTAAAAGCCTCGCCCATGGTTATACAAAAAAAACTATAGTGTATTCATAAGAAAGAAATCCAGAATTTAAGGAAACTTGGGAAATTACCAGTACATACAGACACTTACAATTTCCAAAGAAGTATCGAAATACGTTAAACTTGATGCAATTAACTCTTGGAAGGTGTGATCTGCACCTATATGTACAAAGGGGTTTATATCTGTTTTTGTAGTGATCCAGGAATACCTTTCAAAACGAACCTATGCACTTTTGTCTTAGAGCCTTCACTGATACAGCAAAATAGACATAAATTCAAACACGCAGTGCACACCCACCTATACTAATAATACAAATAATACAAATTAGAGAGAATATTTATAACATTAACCTGTTGCTAGTCAATTATGTTTTTCAAGTTATACAACGTATGTACATCACGCGATTAATCATACAATGGTGATGGTGCCATGTATTTCGTACTCTGCAGTGATGATTGATCCCAGCCAGAGATAAGCAAGAAATATTAGTTACTGTCGTATGATTATTCAATTATTCAATAACCGTTTATTAGCCAGACTAGTCGGGAAATTACAATATGGTATACATAAATCCGTTGAATATTATACGATTATTAATTGTGACATACTGTTATCGAGAAGGACTATGATACACAAGCAGGTTAGAACATGAACTTCACGAAGTGATAAAAAACATAATAGATCAATGTATTAACGGTACCTCTTTCGAATTTGAAGTGATGTCTGAATTAGAATATTTGAATGAACATTGTCCAGCTACACCAGAAATAGAGGAAAAGGATGAGGAAGATATTAAAGAAATGATACGGCAATAATTAAAGAATAGTTTTAAGAAAAATCGTCAAGTTTGTTAGTTGTTTGTATGGGGTTGATGATAATCAATTGAAATCAATGTTGAATGCGTCTGAAGTACAAAATGCATTTAGCACCGACGAAAGTGGCTTTATTTCAGAATTGCATTCACGATGTACGTTAGCAGTAGTAGGTTTAAAAAAATTGAATGTACTCCGCGGTCAGTAGTTACAGCTATATAAGCAGAAGTTCGGCCAATGTTTTCGATATTTGTGGTTTTAAAGGAAGTCCAGGTAAGGTTGGGTGAAGTACAACCAGCTTATTTCAGGTAATATTTTGAGATCTGTAGTTTTAATCTAAGAAAACTACTGGAAACTTCTGTATGTTGATTATCGACAAAGAAACCACATTATTAAGTTACAGTCATTGTTGTCAAGTTAGTTAAACCCAGATATTGAAAATGCCCATCATGTCGAGTCATTCTATTTGTAGTGAGGATGCATGTATTAAAAGTTGCAGATACAATCAATTTTTTATATTTTCAACATTTTTATATGAACTATCGTTACCACAATGAATAAGTTACAGCACATGGATATGCACATCCGTGGCCATTCAATAAGAAACATGTGAATAAAAATATGTAATGTACGGCAAAATATTGTTTTACAGATTATCATATGCATATGTGTAGTAGTTAATGGGTCAATATATGTATATGTTGAAATAGTAAACTCGACGTGATTCGTACTTCTCTAATATAGTGTTTAAATAATATAGACGAACATTACGTGTGCTTACTTTGCAACCCCAATGAAGGTATTACAGTAAAAAATGCGTTAGTTTATTTCGAATGTTATGTCAAACTGAATATAATCATTACAGAAATGTATACACACTTCTCTGTACATAGACAGGCAGGTATCATACGTTAATTGCACCAGGTTTAGTCTACATCTTTAGAGGTAATAAATGCTTATATGTAATATCTAATAGGAAATAATTAACGAAAAACTGAGAAGACTTGGATTTTAAAATAATAATTTCACCGCTCAAAACCCGTCTTTCGCAAAAACCGAAGGTGCTATTTTGTGTAGTCTTATAAGATCTATAAACTACTCAAGTTTCGTTAAATTCTAAATATCCTTATATGTAGCCACAGCAGGTACACACCTATGTACATACGAATATTTATCTTTAAGCTTTTCCATCGTAGAAATAAGTTACAAACAGTAGCTAACGTATCAAATTTTTAAAATGTCATTCGTAGATACGTCAAGTGCAGTTTACATGTTTAGTCAGCCGTAAACACCAAAATATATCGTACTAGAACGAGAAGGGAAACATTTTGCAGTCGAAGCACTATCAATTCTTAAGTTGAAATGTGAAGCAATTCACTAGAATTCTCTAGAGCCACCGCTTCAAGAGTATAAAGTTATATAGCGGATGTAGTTTACGCGTTTACTAAAAATAATTATCTAAAGTTTTGACAGTAATAAATGCTTTAGCACTTGGTATTTTCGCAGTTACTTAGTACAGTTAATTTTACGTCGCAACTTTCGACTTTATAGCATCTCTTTTGTTTCTTCTTGCGGAAACTACTAACTAACATAATATTTACCGGTGAGTGATGAGCTTCAATGAATATATAAACATAAATGTTTGGAAGGAAAATTGTATATTCGAAATTATTGAGTAATAGATTAAAATGGTCTTAGTTTTTTCTTGAATTGTTAAATTTTTAACAATCAAAATATACTAACTAATTAAGAATATATTCTTCTCCATTATTTACGATTGATTTCCAACGATGTGGAAGTTTTTCGATCCTACTCCTGAAAAAATTCGGTGGTTTGGAAGAGATGTTGCTAAGATAATTTTAAAGTACGACATCGTTTATTAAAAGAAATTTCTCAAAAGGTTGTGGGATGGAGAACGAAAGAGATGGGAATTTAATGGAGCGAGGCGGGAAAAAATGAAACGGACGTGGAGCAATGTTTCAATCTAGCTCTTGAATAGCCACTTTTGTGATACTAAGAGTATATAGAATAAGCGTTATCGTGTTGTTAAATCAGTTGAAGATGTGGACGGATATGTCTTCTTGGTATTTTCTCTTGAATTACAGCTTCAAAATAACGAAGCTGGCAATAAATCTCATCAGTAATGATTGTATTCGTCGGAAACACTTCATAGTACACAAAAGTTGTTTGTTTTCCTGTGCGAGTTACACATTAGTTTATACGAATGAGTACCAGCTTTTGCACGGTAAGTAGCCTTTTTGTTAGTCCTATGCCATTCTTTTCTGTCCTTGGTACCATTTTGGATGCTGTTGATGGGTTAAACTATGACCAGTAACTAAAGAGTCATAAGTGATAATATACAGAAATATATGGCTCCCAGTCTTGGAACTCATGGAATGAAAACATAGTACAACGATCAGTTAGTCATAATTCTTGACAATGGCCAATTTTGCACAAATTAATAAATTCAAACGCCGTTCAATTAAGCAATAGTGTCACGTTAAGGTTACTTTTTTCCAAGGTATTCTTGCCTCCAGGATTTGATTTCCCATATATTCTTGAATACCTACTATACTCTAAATCTGATTACTGCTAAAATTTCATTTTTATAGAATAGATGAGTACTCTATGTTAAACGTTGTGTAAAAAATCTAACCGGATCATCATTCGTTTGATTCATTGTTTGTGTGCCTAATGGTTAATTAATTGGAATGAAGTACATCCGACAAGGTTAGTATTGTGATTGAAGTTTTGTGTGTGTAGATTAATGGCTAATCAAATTAATCTCGTTTCTGCAGCAACGATTAGAACCAATGAATAATTTTCTGTTTTTAAACTGTCGTAGTGTTTATGTAATTATACTCTGCAAATATACTCCTTTTGTTTCGTTCATTGTCTACTGTAAGCCGTTAATATACGTGGGAACAGTTGTACCGCATCTATAGCCTATTTTGTATAAAGCACTACTTGTTAAAAATATTTTCAACATCATTACACAGTTAGTTGAATCTATAACGGATATGGCTATCTTTATTTAAAATAGATATTCTAGGTCTACAATTTATTACATTTATTATATACAAGTTATTTTGTTAGGAAAATTTTGTTATTACTTGACATTAACTATTTAAATCACCTTCTAACGACATAAATAACTAGTTTTTATGAACAACCCCAAATAACTAAAAAATGTAACACAGGATATTTTGAATGGTCTAGTTGTTCTACAAAACACTTCAGTCATTGAAACACTTTATTTACACTGCTATAACTTTCAAAAATATCAGTTATGACTACAAGGACTATCGAGTCATATAACAAACAAAAGTATTTCGGTACACTTCGCACCACATAATTAATTCAGAGCACAGCGTTTCAAGAGCGCATGGGCTCTCACCCTAAATCGCTTGCCGTAAATTCGGTACATTTCAGATTTTGATTAATATGTAGCAATCTCCGGGGAACAGTGCTCCTTCAAAAATTAAAGTATGTCACTGGTCTTTGCAATTTAATTTAACATGAGTATTGTAGGCCATGTGCAACCAGAACCATTAGAAAATAACAATATCGCGAATAAATTATTAGTTTGTATGGTATGATGTATACTGAGATACTTGTGCTTACCAAATATCAAAAATTAATCAAACTTCATTGGTCACCATAAAAAATAGAATGTAATGCCAAATTTTCCAAAAGATGGTGTTAGTAATGAAGTCTCACTTCACTTCCTATCAAACCATTCTCGTAAGTTCCACTAAAAAGATAAAAGATAGTTAATAATTTAACAATAAGGAGGAATATAATGACAGATTTATTTAATCTCAGTGTATCATTGAATAACGAACCCTAAAAAGCAAAAACTAGAAAAGTATATCTATTTCAGTGAATTTTATAACTGTATTTCTTCTTAGTACGT
The DNA here is from genome assembly GCA_023509865.1 of Trypoxylus dichotomus. Lineage (NCBI taxonomy): Eukaryota > Metazoa > Arthropoda > Insecta > Coleoptera > Scarabaeidae > Trypoxylus > Trypoxylus dichotomus. The sequence continues at coordinate 34,607,159 of CM042074.1, read as the reverse complement.
AAACTGGTTTCTGCGCAAGTTTCTGCCGATTTTAATTGTACTCTAGCAGTACATGTTTGAACAGCAATGTGCCACATTTCCGTCAAGTTTGTTATAGTAACGGTACAATTTATCGTAATGGCGTTGAAACCTACCAGTTATCTGTTGTTCCGCCTAGAGCGCGCTAGTTCCGAGCTTCTCATTCCGGTCCGACATCGTCGACTCATAGGCATCGGGACACTCCAGTCACGTGATGGCGTAAATACCGACCTACTTTATTTTGCTTCGCACGATGCGTTCAACATTATTATCGACCTTTCTCTATAGTAGAATGACTACATGCGTTACTAGAAAAGTATTTACGTATGTACCATCTGTACGCGATCACGATGCGTAAAGCGTGTTCTAAAAAATATAGTTGGTCTGCTATTGGGAGGAAATTGCTAAAGGCTCACGATCGAAAAACCCAACGCTAGCAGGCCGTGCAATTCATGTTTTAGTTTTGAACGTTTAAACAAGGGGTTGCAACAGTTATTAAGTGATAGATATTTATATCCAACACCAAAAGACAAAACAGCTGCGATAGGATATAAAATCCATTACACGCAGTATGACTACATAGTTGCCGACCAATTGATTGCCAGAGTTTCTATGGTGAAGTATCACTGTAACGTTCCGTTTTCAATTGCTTGCCATTTACTAAATATGTGAATGCCACCGGACATGAAGGACTTTACCTTTATGAATGGAGATCTTCTGGTTCTTTTCTTGTTATGAAATCTGATGATGAGGTAGTACTAAACCGTACACAGTATTTTATACGTTCTTGGCTATCCAAAGTTGTATTTATTTAAATAGAACATATCGAATATTACGAGGAAAAGTAAAATGTAAACGAGACTTTTGTTTAAACAAAATTTATCTTTTAGGAAACATCCACATTTGTGCAAATTGGTTTTCTACACAGTTTCTCCATTCCATGATCTATTTTTATCAGCGTTTTGCTAATTTCGACACTTCGTTCCCGTAGAATCAATACAGCCGAGTATCTAACCAGTTCCGCACGAACATTTGTACTTGATAGCTGATTTGAGATTGCTCGCTCCCAAGCGGTTGCTTGAGTTGATCAATAATGTAGAAATAGAATGGTGATAAGTTTGGGTTACAAGCTGATGATCAAGCGTTTCCCAGCACATTGCTGCCAGTTTCTACTGCGTCACATCTGCTGTGTGGGGTCTGACATTGTTGTGGAGGAATACCCCCTCGTGGATGGAACAAATTCGCCTTTCCGCGTTGAACTCCAGTATGTTTCAGGATTCCGCAGTAGTAGGTTCGACGTCCTTGGAAAAGATTCATCAGTAGCTACTATCGGTTTCTGCCAAAAGCAAATGAAAAGTAAACTTCAATACTAAGTAAAATAAATTAAAGCAGTTTGATTTCTAAAATTTTATTAATCGTTTTCATCTGACGAATAATCAAAAGCAGTATATCTACCACTGTGACAATTTACATTAATAATAAATTCTTTATGAAAATCATTCAATGTATTTTCCTTAATAATATAATCTTCAATATTCTTAATATGGACATAAATACCACACCATTCCTTTCCAGGTGAAATCAACTCAAATCGTGTTCTACGCACCTATCATCAGGTTCGGACTCTACCACTATCTCCTTCAGTTGCTTGTCTCAATACGTTTGTATATTACACTGAAAATGGTGGTTTATGATATGCGTTTGTACACTCTCCTCTTCCGAATAGAACTTTGAATAACATCTCTTATAGGTCCAAGTATATGTCAGGTATGATCGTAAATCTTTATCAAAACAGTTTTGGTAATCAGACATAACTTTCAGCCACTTACTTTTTAAGCTTTGCACGACAAAACGTGTACGTAGCAATGATACTTACATAAAATTTATTAAAAGTACGTTAGTTTATTAATAAAATAATAAATATACAACCATTACGAGTTAAATAACTAGTCCTACGACAATATTTTTTAGCAAACTGCAACATAGCGAAAAGCTGTTCTTCTTACTCGGAAAGAGTTTATAAATCTATTTTCAGTATCCGTGGGATAGATCTTGGCCACCTGTGTAATCTCATCTCGTGTAATAGGAAAAGTTTAAATGCATTTATCCTGCAAAATAACAACGTGAACAAGTAAAAGAATAAAATATCCGAACGTAAAGTATTTTACTTGCCTTACAATTTCGAACGCTTAAGAGCCGATTTAGAGTTTATACTGCAAGCAACAAACAATTCGTTTCGGACAATCGTTCCCTTAAAATGCACAGGCAAGGTGAGAATTTCCTTGTAGAAAATACGTCTTTCCGCAATATAAGCTGCGGTAATGCTTGGTTAAATGCTTATTATCGACGGAACCTCTTAAGTGCATTGGTTTAATTTCGTTCTAGAACTGCGGATTTTATCAGAAATTCGCAGGTCTTTATACCTATGTTTATATGCATCAAAATAATGAGAAATATCTCGGTTGATATGCACAGAAAATTCCTTTCGAAACAGCAACTTAAAAAATAAGACCTATTAAAGTATACTAAGGTGCGAAAACAACCTACTAAAATACTCATTTCAAATAGAAATACTAATTCCATTATAATATACTTCACATGATTTTCTATTGGGATTTTGTTTTGATGTTTTTTGATTAAGGGTAAAGTAGTAACGAAAAGAAAAGCATACATAAGTATCGTTCAGGTTAAGGAAGTCAAAAGACACCTATTACAATAGTACTCACAAAATAATGACGAATAACAAAGGAACAATAACAATAAAACATAATAATTAAGATATAGGGAAAGCACAAATGTAATTAATTAAAAAAAGATGGATACTGAAATTCTTACATTATGGATAGTTGTCTATATCTTCATTGGTTAACAAAAACTTAATTCTGTATTTAGTTTTAGAATAAGTAAAATTTATTTTTGTTTCCTCACATTAATATCTTTTGAGTTATCACATTATATAGCTAATAACAGGAGCACACACACTGTAACATGCGTGACCACAGGCGTACAATACGTGCCAGAATAAATAACTGTAATGTATGCGCATATATATACATCGATTTTTGAGAAAATATGCATAAACCTGGGGCATATATGTAAACAAATTGCGACAATATGCAAAACTTTTACATAAAATAAATAAGAACAGAAATTTAAACATTAACTTTATTGCACAAAATCTTTTACAACATATTTCTAAACCAATTCATAATTAAATGTTTCTCAAAATTGTGTAAAAGAAAGTTTTGTCTTCTATCAGAATGCATATGTTTCGAAATAGAAATGCTTCTTTCAACATCCACAGATGTAGTTGGTGATTTTTTAACCTTGCAATACATTCTAAACTAAAATTAAAGTCGAAATCGTTTACTGTCTCACCTTCCAAAATTTTCTTAACTTTCTTCAATTTCAAATACCCCGCATTTTTATTTATCACTTTTTAAATTTATCGTATGCAGTATTACCTATTGTACCCTTAACCTTCTTACATAGCATATCAAATTCGTCTACTATTTTGACTGATTCGGAGAGCGACATCCCTTGCGTTTCTAGTTTACGAATGGAACTTGAAACAAATATAAATTGACTTAAAACACGAAAGGTCTTGGAGCAATTCTGGTGATGTTACTATCTTTTTTACAGTTTTCTAGAGTAATGCAGTCAGCGGTGATTTCAAGAATTACATTTTTTATCCCTTCAAAATTATCGGCGTAAAAAATTGCAGCGTCTAACCATGTACCCCATCTCGCAATAATCGGTTCAGGAAGCAACTTAACAGCGGGAAGTCGCTTCTTATAAAATTGGATTCGCAAAGGTACTTTTAAACATACTTTTTTGACATTAAATCATTAATCAAAGGAAATTGATTCCTAGTGTCTTCGGCTACACGATTGAACCCATGAGCTGATGAATAATGTTACTATAAAATTTTTTTAAATTTTGCACGGGTTTTATCATGTATGGTGTATCGTCGGACAACATTAGTAAGGTATACTTCCAGGTAAAAAGAAATTTGATAAGCCTTCTTGAACGAATTGGGCAATTGTCACATTATTTGTTTTTTGAAGTTCTTTACAATAAATTAAATATGATTTACGTACAATATCTTCATGAGGAATTCCTATTAACAAATAGGCAATATAACGGCCACACTTAACCGTACTTTCATCTACCGTGATAAAATTATTCCCTACCAATTCTTGAAGTTCTGCCATTGTTTGCTGGTAACAAGATGTGACAATTTTTTCGTAAGGTACTTTCGTCAAGTATATTGTGTTTGCAATATATTTTCGCAAATGATTTCAAATTAACATTGTTTAGTCTTGCTAATAGTATGTTAGACGAAATTAATGCGTTATACAGATCCGCATTATATTCTTGTCGTTCTGAGTTTCGTGAAGTTGATGCTACACATTGGTATATAGATTGCTGCACACACGCGGATCGCTTTAGTTTTTCATATTTTCCAATGTGATGGAGTTTTAACGTGTTGGTCAATCAGATATTTTCTCTCACAAGACACCTACAAGAGCAATTGTCATTTTGTATCAAAAGTTAAAGAATTTGGAAACAATTGTAAAGCTTTTAGTAAAATTAAACTTACTAGTTTCAGGCTTGATAAAATATTTTGTCGCCATCTTTTACCAGTTCAGAATACGACTTAATCAATAACGAAATTTTGTTCGCTATAGTCATTGCATGTACGCACAGTATTTAAAAACGTAACACAATTACATGCTGTTTCGCTCAAAGATATTCAGTGAAAGAATAGTTTATTTGGGAATTAATAATAATAAAACGTATTTACCACATCCCTTCTGCTAGGCGAAATTAAACACGTACGGTTCTTAGAAAAAAGTATGAGAGAAACCAATGTAAAAGGTTTATCGTTCTGAGAATTGTCCGCTGTCGATCTACATCAGGAATAGAAAGGATAAGTAAAAGCTTAAATATGCAATATATGCAACTTTTGTAAAAATATTCACAGACATGCCCAAATATGCAATATATGCAATTACTTATTAGCGTTAATTAACTTCAGTGAGTGTAATACGTCTACATATAGACTATAATTAAAGATATGTAAAAAGTAAAATATATGCACTTTGCATATAATCCGGTCTCTAATAATAAGCAATACATTTAAAGGTCTAAATGCCACTAAGCTCCAAGGCAACAAATATTAGCAATCCGAAATAGTTGCGCTAAACATCTGCAACATCGCGTAAACATCCGGATTTGTTTTGGAAGATGATGTTGATCACACTGTAAAAAACAATTTTGTACAAGGAGAATAATTATTCAATATCCAGTGATGTGAAAATTTGCGTAGTTAAAATTGTTATGTAACTGAGTTATCGGATCTGTAGAGAAGCTATTGCTGTTAATTTTTCTTAACCTGGCAAAGTCTGAATTTTTACTTAATACGAGGGATGTCTTTTAGGTTTCGCATTCTAAGACGTTGAGGGCGCCACTTATCAAATGTCAGTACCAAAAATTAAAGTCCATCGTTAGTTAACCTAAATTCAAAATTTGAGCGCGATACGTGTTGTAGTTGCAATGAACTCTTAAAGTTGACACGTTAGTTGAAAAAGTAAGTTAAACGAAGAACATTTCTTGTTATAAGTTGTGAAGACAATTATCTCAACAAGAATGCCCCGCCGAGCTGGTTTCTGTTTTCGGCAATGAACCACCACAGCAGTCAATAATTTCTTGTTGGTTTGGAGAATTCAAACATGGACAGATTAATCTTAGCGACGATCCATGAGCAGTTGCAGCAAAAACGACAGTCTTTCAGGAAGACTATCAACGAAGACCGACATGTCATACGTCGACATATGACATATCGCGGGATTGAGACATCATTGGGGTTTACCGTTGGATACCGAATTTGTTAACAGAAGAACAGAAAGCAGCAAGTGAATTGGTGTCAAAAGACTCTAGACAACGCCGGAAACTCTAAAAATGTGTGCGAGTTTATCAGTGGCGATAAATCGGACGAGCCAGAAAATAAATGCCAGTCGTCTGGTTGGGTTTTCCTAAGTGAAGAAAAGCCGACAAAAGTCATCTGTTCTCTACCCCGAATGATAAATTATCCTCCACTAAGACAATGCAGGTCCGCACAGCACGCGAATTTTTAACGCGACGTCGAATTGTTCGACCGTCCTTCATACAGTCTGGACTAAATTCTTGGTTTCTTTACCTTTCTGAAAATCAAGTACGGACTGCATGGTCAAGTGTTCCAGTTGTCAGAAGGAGCAGCAGATACCTTCAGAAAGGCAATTTTGACTGTACCAACAAACGAGTGGAATAACTGCTCTCAAAGTTCGTTCGAACGCATGCAAAAGTGCATTAATCTTCGTGGAGAATACTTCGAAAAACAATAAAGTCTTTAAAAATTATCTACTGTGTTATTCCAGCTCTATATGAAAAACTTGAAAGGCAACCCTCGTACACTGCGACATCTTTCTAATACACGAACAATACAACATGGAAACTAAATCTAACACAAACTATATTACGTATTATTAACTTATATTTGTGTGCATAGTTGCTTATATGTCTATTCCTTTTATTTCGATGGAGTGGTACCACACACCAGACAAGGCACTTTAGCGGGAATTATCTGATAAATTCATTTACACTGTTCAATACAATATCAAATACTGATTGTCATTAACGTAGGAGAACCTCGTACGTGTGTGATTTAGGTAACATCCTTATCGCTACGTTTTTGTCACGATTCAACCGTCCCCATACGACGTCTATGGACGCCTGTCTCCAATTTGTGCGCCTTACTTACAACGTGTAAGTATGTCTGTAAGGAAAGATACTAAGGTATATTCGTATACATACTAAACCGCTTTAATAAAATGTTTGAATTACATCTGCTAACATTATAACGCTGTAAATGACAGATGTACAAAAGTTGGTGCTCCGCTGTTGCCAGAATATTGATAAAGTTTTGTTAATGACTAGCATGAAGCGTAGATACACAATTAGTAAATATTAGAGGAATTTAATTAGAAAACTTTGCCGCGAAACAAGTCGACAACATAACTGTACGGTGTCGTCCTAATCCTGAATGTACTTACCTAGCTAACCAAAGCAGGTTATTAGAGTGCGGATAAGTTCATAACTTGGTTGTTTGACTTACAAATACAAGCTTCCTTTAACAGAAAGTTAGTTTGTTTAGCACGTTTAAAACATTTTTAAACTAAACTCAGTTTTACTTAAAATTTCCAGTTTTTCGCCGACTTTATCTTACTTACTTATAAGGCAAATTTCTACATTATCTAAGTAAAACTCGATTTCTCCACTTCAGCTTTAAAAAAGCGGTTTAATATGGAAGTCGTTAATATTGTTGCTTCCACGTAGGCGGCATAAAATGAACCTTTTTCAATTCGCAAAATAAGCGAGTGACAGTTTTTGTAAAACGAAGTACATATAACTAAAAAAGAAACTGCTGAAAACAGAAATTGAGTCTCCTAATATCGTCAGCCGCTAACCCGATATTAAAAGTTCCAATCTAAATATGCAAATTCAGTAAAAAAATACAAGGAATTTTTGTAGGATATCAAATAAAAACTCATTAGTCTTTTAATATAGACGGGTACTCGGAAAGTACCATTTCCATTTGCATATATATTCATATATGCATTATGTATAGCATGCATGGTATGTCAATATTTATTCCCTTTGTTACAAGACGAGATAGGAACAAACATCACAGCGTAAGCTTTATGACTAGGGAGAATTAGAAGATGACTGCAATAAAGTTAGTAATTACGCAAATATGCTATTAGCAAAACAATGGAGTGTAGAAATATTAGCAGAATGAGAAATTTAATTACACAAAGTGTCATTTCTGCAGTCATATGCAACTATGATATACAGTTATTCCTTCAGCTATAATACATTTGAATGTTTAGAGTTTAGTAACAGTACGATACAGAAATCTTGTTATTACATTTGATATCTTCGCAAGCATATGTATTGAAATGCTACTTGAAATAAATGAATTTTAAAAAACATTTTACCTATACTCTTGATGTATATATACTGATGATCTAAATGTTTGTGGTACTATTATAATCTGAAGACTAAAAGCAACCGAAAATATTAAAAGATATACTAAAATAACGAAGAAAATCCTAACGTACCTACGTAGAGAAATTACAGTTATAAAATTATTGACGAGTTATAATTTAACGTTTTAATACAATAGAATTGGGATAGATTTAGAGAACCTAATTTTAAAAATGTAAATACTAATTAATTTTATCGCGCTCTTTCCTTGACTTTAGGTGTACTTCAGTACTTAGCGCTTTTAAAGATGACGAGTAGCTGTATTAGCAGGATTATTTTGGACATTGTTTTCTATGCAAGGTTTTTTGATCTGTGCACTACTGTTGACTTGGCTGCTGTGCTTCTTGAATACAGGGTACAAGAATTATTATTATTATTTAGAGTACATTTTCGTCTTCATTTTTTGCTATTCAGCATCTAAATATTTCATAATTTGCTATTTACATGGTTGGCATGTACCCCACTTTTCGTATTGACCTTTCTTTTGCTTTATTTGAGATGGAGATTATCTATTACATTCCTTATTTTTACATTAATCACATTTGCGAACAGCTGATATTATTTTTTTCAAGATGAGAAACTGCTTTTGAAGTGATCTGTAGACGTGTTACAATTTAGTTGCAGTACATTGCATAACTAGTCAGGTGTATGCATAAGCTTTTTCCGTTTTTTTTACTAAAAAGAAATACGTAATTTCAAGGAAAATTATTTTTTTTTATACAAAATATTGGTCATCGGATTCTACAGATTTCACCCATCTTTCAGATAATTTATGGATATAATACCAAAAAACTGCTTTTTGCGGCAAACCATTCGTCGAGACATTTTCCAATTTCCTTGAAATTGGTGAAGTGCAGCTCTGCGAGTACGTGCCCCATTGATGTTGAGAGCTGATAGTTTGATGGCGCCAGGTCTGGGGAGTACGGTGAGCGCGGAAGGATATCCCATCCAAGCGATTACAAGGTGTCTTTCACTGGTTTTGCGATGTGAGACTACGGTTTTCTGGGCCATTCCGGTCGTCTTTCGATTAATGGCGATTTGAACCAATTATTTGTTGGTGATAGTGTTGTGTATTGACGGTTTCGCCGAGCGTCAAGAGTTCATTATACACAATACCGCTGTGGTTCTTGCCGAAGCGATTTGGCCTTGGTGTTGAAGGACCGGCTTTGTCAGGTGAAAGCCACGATTTTTTTAGTTGCGGGTTTTCAAAATTAATCCATTTTTCGTCGCCCGTCACAAATCGATACAAAAATGACTTCCTTTCGTGGTATTGAAGCAGAATTTCACAGGCGACTTTGCGATTGTTTATTTGACATTCATTCAAACCGTGTAATGCTTCTGCTAATTGCCGTTGAGTTTCAGTTCAGTCATTATCTAATAACTTCTGCAATTGCAATCGCATTTATGTGGTCTACCAAAGCGCTCACTCTCTTTCACATTGGCGTAGTTGAACATCGTGTCTGGCAAATAGAACTCGTAGGTTCACGCCTTAACGGAGTGAAATTTTTGATTCACGAATTAATTACATGTTGGAAAAATAAACGAAGACTCGAACTTAGTTTTCCTTTTTTTCTGTTCTGTTTATCAACTATGTAGCGGAATAGGCAAATTCGGCTACCACATTACACGTAGTGAATATGCGCAAATTTCAAGCACTTTATCTTCATCGATAAATTTCTCCTTTCATAGGTACTAGTAGTCGAGCAATAATCAGATCTAGAAAGTCTCTCTTTTGGAAAAGTGTTTGCTATATAATGTTATGATTCGAGTCACTTCATAGTTATGTAAAGTTCTGAAATATCGTCTCTGTAAGGCAGTTACTGTATTCAAAAGACGGAAGCAAATACGTGCAGATTTTCTATAATGGAAGGTAATGTGTGTCCGTTCTTGCAAGTAGGATGGTATCCAGGAAATTTGTGACCTGTTGATGCTGGAAACTTTAAAATCAATAAGATAAATATATTTACTATTGCTTTACTAAAATGTGTTGTGTTTGTTTTCATGTATCGTTTACAAACGATAATAAAAGTACGTGTTACATGTTCATTTAATAGAAACACGGAGATATATGAATAGTTCGATAATATTAATAGGAGTGTATTAAGTTCAGAGTGAAGGTTGGAATAAACTACGAGTTTATTTAATACAAAGAAATCAATAAGAGATATTAATGTGGATGGAAGCGAACTTTATTCCGTAAAAATCAGCAGCATCTCATTTTCACTCACTTGTAAGGGGAGATAGAACTTTAAAAAAATTAAAAAGGGTATCAGAGATAAAAATGTAGGTCACGTAAAAACTGAAAAGAGGAAGCACGGCTAAATACGAGTAAGAGTAAAAGCAAATTATGGCGTCTATATCTTGCTGGAAAAAGCAAATGCATACAGAACCAGAATAATTAAATTACGTGTATGATCCGAATTTTGTTGCTTTCCTTCTTTATATATGTGTACTTACATATGCAGAGTGCCTCATAAATTTATGCATAACTTTGAATAACCGACACATTCGCTTGATAGAAGATGCAGTTTACATAAGTTTTATGGGAACCAGGAAATTACTTATGTTCATTTTATCGAAAAGTTTCAGAGACACTGGTAATGGAAGACCAGTTACTGAATGAGATCACAAAAATTTTAAGAAATAAAATACATTCCAAAGTATTTTATACCACATCTATTAATGTTTATTAACAAAGATTTCAAACTATGTGTTATCCGCTCAATTTCTCTCGAAAGACGAATATGTTCGAAGAATATCACATTGTCATAAGAAAGGCTTTTGTAAAGGCAAGTAACGTAGCAGTGTTGTGGATTTAGATTTTTGTTAAATTCTATCCTTGAATGAGGATTTAACCATTAGGTATCAGTTACCAAATTAGATTACAATTAAGTTGTAGTTCTTGTGTGAGAGCAAACCTATTTCTGTGTGTAAGTATGGAAAAGTCTAAATTTTTTATATATCATCAATACCCTAAAACTAGTACAAGTATAGTGTCCTTTTTTATAGTTTAGGATTCTCTTACTTCTTTTTTTATTCTTTGGTCAATCGTTCACGAATTTCTAGAACGCGTGGAAGAACTGTATGTAGCTTGTGATTTATCTGAACATCAGTTATTTAAATTCCCTACCGATTTATTTTAAAATGGAATTTTATTACGGTATCGTCCACATCGTCACCGTTTTGGAGAACGTTAAGTGATTAATTAATTAAACATTATGAGTCTTCTGATTATCAAACACGTTAGTTTGGAGATATTTTAGCCATCCGCAGGACCCCATTGAAAACTTTATCAATTATTTTTCTTGTACGCGTTCTATAACACAACGTCATGGAAATATTTCTGAAGAGATGCAACTTAGCATTATTTCTAGGAATGTGGCTCCTTTCTATGTAATGCAGCTTCCTTCGGTTCAGAATTTAAATGAGCTAGAAAATGAGTATCGCAAACTTGAGTTGAAGTCAATGATTGTGATAGAGTTTATATGGGACAAACAAAAAGGAGTATCGAAACGAGGTTCAAAGAATATATTAGCCACTATCGTTTCGATAAGGCAGATTTATCGAGCGTAGCAGAGCATATGGTAATATCCGGACATTAAATTGATTTAAAAATTCTTAAACTTCTAAAAAACGCAAATTCGTATACAGAATTAGACGCATACGACACGACACTTATGAAAAGGAATAGAAACTTATTCAATAGAGAACCACCCCAATTGTATGTACACTCGAGTCTGACTGATTTATTGCCATAAGGCCCTGTCAAGGATACAGTTCATTTTCGTTCCATCCTTTCCTGGCAATGCACACATACCCGAGACCACTCAATAGAGTGTAAATAGTCGTATGTTTTAACAAATTTTAGAGCCTGCGTAAAAAAAATTTACATGTGTGATACAGTTTTTACATTTAGTCGGTAACACAGTTGACACTTGCTGTCGAAACGCTGCGTTCCGAGTAATTAATTAATTTTGTGGCGTGGAGTTTACTGCGATACTTATGAATGTATATTATGCAATAAAATACTGCACGCGAAAATTAAAATAAGTAACAAACAGAAAGGAGTATTAACGATAAACAGGACAAAAGCGTTGTATAAATCAAATAATAAATAAAAGTATATAAATAAGATAAAATTAAAGAGAGATCATAAAGATACTATGAAGAAGTAAATACCATGAATTCACCGATACCGTAATAATATTTCAAGCACGAGTTTCTTTAAACTGCCAGTAAATTTGTTGAAGTTCATTTTAGGATGTCTTCTGGAAGATGGCTATGTAATGTTGAACCTCAATAGTCAATTGCGTACGCACTGGAATCGCTAGAGTTTTGCTTCTAATCGAGTATTTATGGAAATTTGAATGGGTTTTGAAAGGTAGCAAGTATGTACCCGTGTACAGATGAGTCACGGAAACTGTTTGTTGGTGGCCAAGCAGCTGATTTATGTAATTACATACGTTATATTAGTACATTAAAACTGCGACATATAAATTACTCGAATGAAGGAAGTACAGGTAAATGAAACAAATAATACCGCTGTGATTATTTATAGATTACCTTGCGAAGACATTAGCATGTTCTTACGATTCACTAAACAAACAAAACCATAGAAAACGTAATGAAAAGATAAACATTGAAATACTTAAAGAGTAATAAAACGATCACAATTAACAACTAAAACGATAGAACTTAGAGCAGTAAAGATGCAAAAATAAGTTATGATACCCGTACCTGTAAGGCGATCAATGAAATACTATTCTGCGCTAAACGTTATATCAGCGATAAGTACCGACGATGTTAAACCGCAAATGCGTTTAATTTAGTCAGTTGTTTTCAAAATGTGGGTCCTACCCAAGAAAGGTTTTTTTTTATGATCTTGTAAAGCACCTCGTATATTTATTCTGTTTCTTGTGTTGTGTTGCTGTGGTTTAAACAATGTTCATATTCATACGAATTTGTGAAGCATCTTGTATCCTTATTCAGTTTCTCGTCATGCTTTCTTGCAGTTTAAACAATGTCCACTTTTTTCTTTCAAGTAAGACAATTTAAGTCAGTCTGTCGGTTTAAATAGCACAGAAATACATATGTAGCGAGCTAGTTTATTATTAAAAATTTGATTTCTTAAAATTGAGAACAAAAAAACTAAGTATTCCTTACGTTTTACAGTGCATCCTATTACATAAGCTGTATAATTTTAACTGCTTTATTATAATCATCAAGGTTCGTACACACCAATAGTAATTATTCCTCTAATATCTGTTTAGATGAGGTCTGAATCAATTGCCGTCGACGGCCTCGAGACACTAAAGGGTGTGAAATGTAAAAGGGGGTAAGGGGTTGTCGTTGTTAAATTGCAGTTGATTATTATCTGTGATGTACGAGTTTATATCAATAGCCTCAGGTTTATTCAAGGCCGTGATTTGTGCGAAGATTGAACAGACTGTAATTATCGTTCATTGTTATAGGCCGATTGTTGTGTTTCGGAGAATTTATCTGACATTTTATTGCACGGATGAAGTGGGTTTACGTATCGGTGATGTTTCCGAATATACTACAGCTTTATTGAGGCAACAGAGGGTTCCACGCGGTTTAAATATTTAATCCCTGCTTAAATAACGATGACGCCATATGCCACTGTAGTAGAAACGTTTAGAAACTTGACGCAAACTTGATTTTAAAAGATGGATATAATTTGGCAATTGTCCTAGAGAAATGATATTTAGCATTCCAGCTGCACAAATCTAAACAGAACCGCTCCCATGCGTAACTGTTACAATCTCATCTAAACATTCCTGGCTAGTGAAAATTTTATGGGTTACTACATGCGATGATTTACGTCAAATCAGAATACATGTATTATCTGACTGCAATGTAGATTTGGATTCGTCGCTGAATACTACTCACCTTTATTCGTTCGTTATGCTAAGTACCCCACATTCTATGGTCTTTTTTATGCTCCACAATAAGAGAAGTATTTACCAGTGCGTTGTGGCAAATAATCTGGAGTTATATAAACTATTTCTTATTGTCCTAGACCAAAGTCTAACAATTACGATTTGGCGCACTTCAAGGTGAGCGGCAACTATTTTCTTTTGTTCTTCCGTCTTCTAGCTGATCTATGGCCCTTTAAGACTCTATCTTTCACAGATCATCGTGCGTTTTCATTTCTGGCGCCATTCAAATTCATAAATATAATTTTGGTGGTATTTCTTTTTATATTGACCAAGAAACGTTTTAAATCGCACTTTTGTACACTTTAACGACAAACGGTTTAAAGTCTGAATTAACGTGTGCATTCGATTTCTTATTTAAAAAGATGAACACTAGTTTATTGAAGTATTTCTGGCTGTTAACTACATTAACTGAAACTACTTTCTATTATCAATTATCTAGAGTATGTCTTAGTTATTTTGAGCTATGTAGTCTAATCTTCCATGAACACACATATAGGAATGTGTCCATTTGAAAACTTTTCACCTTAAATTTCTGGAAATCGGGAAATTTATGAAAAATTTCCTGAAACTCGTAAAAAGTATTATCGAGAGGGACAACTTTTTCCTCAAAATTGACTCACTCGCTTTAACCTCCTGCCCTCGGCAGCAACACCATCCTGATAATCTTAAATAGAATATCTCATTTGAAGCAGTACATTTAGCGGTTTAGTGCTTTGAAATTGATCTATTCGTTTTCGAGTTTTTTAAGAACCAATACTAAAAACCTATATAAACTTCTTAAAAACAACCTTAACCTGTTGCGTTAATTTTGCGTTCGTTGATTCATTCTTTCAGAGGACATTAAATTAGACGAATAACATGGCTGAAGAACAGGTAGTAGCATAAAGGACGGATATGCTAATTTTGGTTCCGGTGCTCCTCATTTAAAGATAGATCTAGAGCTTTAGTATAAATTGTTATTTAGTGTTATCAACCCAAAGTTATTTAAATTGTATTAATGTGTGAAACCGAAAATCAATGTGCTGGAAGAACAGCCGCAACATTTAACGAAAGGCATCCGGATAACATCACATCTCATAGGTATGTCCTAAATCTTATTGAGAAATTTACTCAGATTGGATTTGTTGTAAACGTAAAACATAGGCAGACGAGAGTTTTAAATGGAGCCGCTTAAGTGGAAGTGTTGGGTCATTTCGGCATAAACTACAATGCTCTATTACGCCAGATTTCTGCGACAACTGGAATTTCCTTGGGTTCTGTTCATAAAATTCTCCAAAAACCTTCATAAGCTCTATCCTTATAAACTGCAAATATGTCAGGAACAAACTGAAGACGATTTTGACAGAAGAGTAGAGTTTTGTGAACAAGTATCTATAATGATCAATATGTAATAACAATCGATTTAAAACCTATATCATCTTTAGTGATGAATGTACTTTTATTTACTTGGATTTATAAATAACATACCTGTGGATATAGCAATAACAGAAACCCTCATCTTCAAGAGAAGGACACACCCAGTATCTTGAAATGATTGGTATAATAAAGAGCATCTTGCTGAACCAAGTGGTCGGTCCACTGTTTTTCAATGAAACTAAATAGCGGAGTAGATTTAGGTATGTTGGAAAATGCTATCAAGGTTTTTCTACGGGGCTACTTAAAGTCTGTTCTATTTACCTCCCAACTTCAAAATTTAGAAGGATCACTGCAACCTGTCGTGGAATTCAAATTTTTTGTTTTGAAAATGTACGCCGCAATTTTGAACAACGGCTATATCGGCGAATAAATGACAACATTTTGAAGAATTGTTGGATTGATTTTTTCTGCAAAAAGTATTTTAATTCTTAAATAACTTTGAAAACAAAAATAACATAGTTTAAGTAATTGAAGTGTATTTAAGTAATAGATATTTAATCCTAAAACAAAAACAAACAGTACAAAAATAAAAGAAGTTCGAAAGGAATTGATCAATTTCAAAAAAAATAAACGCCAAAATGCACTGTTTCAAAAGATCATTACAATGGAATATCAGTCGATACCCCTTTCCATTTAAGATATTTAAGGGCGTAGCTCCCGAGGAGCTGCGTATCAGAGCGGGTGAGTCACTTTTTGCATAAAAGAATACCTCGATAATATTTCGAACGTGTTTCAGGTAATTTTTTACCAATTTCCAGAAATTTAGGGTGGAGAGTTTTCAAATAAACATCTGTATATGCGCCTGTCTGACTTGGATAGTGTATTTATCCTTTATACCAGGAAGCATAAATAATAATTATTGTGGTTATAAAAAACCGTTCGCTCTTAAAACAGTGCTTTAAAGATCGATATACGCATTGTGACAACCACGTTATATAGAACCTTATAACTTTTGAGAATTCAATCAAGCGAACTCAATCTAAAGTTCTTAACTCATTATTAATTAAGCTATAAGTTTAACATTACCAATCAATAAGGCACAGGAATCCTGAAATAGATGAAATTTAAATTTCAATGAACTCCTAGATCTTCTTCAATGAATAATGGAAATTATGAAACAAGAAACGCAAATTGACTTCATTACGCGTAGCGCTTCTATGAATTGGAAGCTGTAAAACATTTCCCTTGGAACCTAAAGGATACATTTAACCGTTTTACTTTAATTGGATTTTCCGCCATTTTGCCATTTCTTTAATATATTGATTTAGTGATTAACCAACTCTCGCAGAGGATGTTAAAGCGTTGTGCAGTATTGGGCTGTATTTTAACCCTAATAAATTATGTATAACGTATCTTATACAAGTCGCAGATAACTTATCTCTTAATGGATAACGTTAAAAATCAAATTTAAAAGAGAAGTATTACGGGATTATAGTATACGATATAGTACATGATATACAGAGATTTAGATGCATCCATTGGATGAAACTAAAATGTGATTATATGTAGACTAAATGGAATAATTTTCTTAAATGCACAGTGCAAGATGATATTTAAACATACAATTGATTTTCTCCCAGCTACCTTGATATGGTTTATAAAGAAAATTATGGAAAACTAATTTTTTCCTGTCATTTCTAATTTTACGTATTTATTCTAGAGAAATTACCTTTTTCTTTGGTTATAAACAGCCGAGGTTGTGGTCGCTACTTCAAAATTTTGGTAATTTCAAGTATGGCGTATGATCAAAGTTGAAGACACTTTCAAATTAAGACATAAAGGTGCTCAAAAAACATTCTTCGTATAAGCCTTGCTCCTGTCAACCACAGTATAATTTTCGTAGTTTAACATATTGACATCTACTTTCTATCACTTTTTCACTTAATTTTGGTTTCCCAGGTGGCTATTTTAAACTACTGTTAGGGAGTTTACGGTGTAATGTCGAATGTGATATTTCAATTCGTAGTTCCCGGAGAGTTTGACGAATCGTTCTGAAGGATGCTTTGCACTGTTGTTAAGCGGTGGTTATAATTTTTCGATTGACCAACGCGTAGTGTTCTTTTTCTACGGCACTATTCCTTAAATTTTCTTGAAATTCCTGAGACAGTTACATTTCGTTTTGGAACAATTTACCATCTCGCACTAACGCGATAATCAATTATTATCTTCTGCACTTGTCTTTTGTGCGTGGCATACAAGTTTATAGCTATGAGAAATCTTTAACACTAACGATTCCGTTAAATATATGTATAGAAAACGTTTTAAATTCTATTCTTAGAGCTGCAATAGTGAAAGTAAAGTAGATTAAAGAAATGCAAGAAGTACGCACTTCAAACACACTCAGAATAATAATTGTTGCAAGAACAAATCTGTTTATTGGGCTATAAATAAGTTATCTAATAAAAAGGAATTATCCTAATGTTATAAATTCTTTTTATGGTTACAAATTCCCTTAGAGAAAGCAATTTTATTACAGTTTTATGAAGGTCTCTAATTCATTCTTGCGTTAGGGTTTATTTGAGCCGAAGGAGAATTAAAATTGAAGTTATGCTTGTTTTAATTTTTATTTTATTGGGCATTGGTAACCTTATTTATCAGTATTAGAGTTTCTTCATTTCATAATTATTTTTTTGAGTTACATGTACTTTATCAATAATTGTCCACACTTCGAATATTAATAACTATATACTATTCGTCAAAAGGATCTTTAGACGCACGTCATTAGACATGCATATCTTCCGCGCGTGAATATTTTATATCTATATTAAATAAGAACAATTAGATTAGGCAGCGGTTTTTGCCTATGCCATCAAACGACGTGCGTCTAAAGATACATTTGACGAAGTATTTCGCATTGTCATTTATGCAATGTTTGGTATCCTATGACACAGACTTTATTTTACTACCTTTATAACTAAAATATATTATTTTGGATAAACACAGTAAGAACTTTAGAAAAGTGTGTGTAGCAAACTTTATGATGATATCTACGGCACATTTTTATAGGGATAGACTGTGTCTGCTAACAGTGACGAGACTATACAGCAGAGTATCAATGGAGTTACAGTCGTAACGGTTGTCGAGTTCCGCCGTGTTACTAGGTCTTTTGTCCCTGACGTTTCGTGAACAACTGCGGTTCGCATTTTCAAAGACACATTTGAAAATGCGAACCGAAACGTCAGGGGCAAAAAACCTAGTGATACGGCGGACCCCGACAACCGTTACGACTATGACAAACGGCTGTGAAATTCTGAGATACTATTCATCAATGGAGTTACCATTCAACTTTCGATCGTACATTTAACATGGCACGTCGCAGACTTTTGCCTGAAAGGAAGTTATAAGCGTGTATTGAAATATCTGCCGGTGGTGAAAATGTTTCCGAATATGAAGATCATACAAGTGCAAACGTTCCAAAGTAACAGTTATGATAGTGGAGGCGATAATATGCACCTTAATATAAATGAATATAAGTTCGAATAACCGCAACGACAAAGTTGCTTCCGCTGCAAATGTAATAAAATAAACACTAAAACTTACAAAGTACGTTAGTAGCTAAACTGACAGAACGAAGGATTTATGATGAATATTGAAAAAAGAAATAGAAACTAGAGTTTTTCAAGCTTACAGAGGACTGTTGTTATCTGCTAGGGTTTATCGATCATATAGAGAATCTACGAAATGCTTATGGAATAACGAAACTGGTAGAAATGTCGTTTAAAATACTCATGGTATTCAATTTTATGACACCAATACAAGGCAAGTGAGAAGACTCAGAAACTTGCTCCGATTTAAGATATGTAAGAGATATGGTTAGATCCTGCATATGAATTGTAGTGGATCTTCATAATGAATTCACTGGTCACAATCTAACTTGCAATAATTTCCTGATTTATTACTACTTAGGGCAGTAAAATGAAAGGGTCACTGTAGGAAGAAATAAGCCGGAACTTCCAAAGCTCATGGTAATTAAAAAGGTACATACACAGTTCTTACTTTTATTTCATGAATGATACAATTGTAGTCCACTATATTCTTAAAGAAACAGGAAAGTAGTTACTACCAGGGATGGAAAAGACGCAGATGATATTAGACTACAACGCTGCGAAGGGAGATATAGAAACTCTAACTTAACACATAACCACATACGCCTTAAATGTAAAACACATCGCCGGTCCATGACAGTATGCTATAATGCACTAGATATTCCAACTTATAGTGGGTTTGGTCTGTGGAGGGGTAAAAGTCGAAGTTGGAACGCAACCATAATAAAAGTATATTATTAAGAATTAGGAAGATTTCTTATATAAGAATATATCCAAGACAAAACATATTCAAAGAACAGTAGGATCGCAAAATACTGTATAAATGATTCAAAACATTGGTAACGCATATTGTTCTGTAATACATGTGGGACGTATAATTAATGTAAAACACAGTTGTTGTAAATTTTGTTCTGCAATTAAAAATAGTAAAACAGGCATAGTATTGTGACTTTTAAGTTTTTAAGATTTGATTACTTATTACTTTTAGATTAAATCAGTAAGAGCTGGTAACTTTAGCTCTCTTTTTAATGAAACATGTTGTAAGTTATAAAATAGCACATTCGAGCAAAACAACGGGATTAAAATAATTTGTAATATACTTTCTCTACGAATCAAAATCTAACAGCGGATATTGAGATTTTAAGAAATAAATAGTAATAATGCAAATTTCTTACTATCTCTATATGCGTTGCATTATACGTGCTTCTGTGTCTTCTACTAATGCAATTTGTCATTTCTACTGTAAAATAAACTTCGTACAAATAACGGACGTATTGCACGGTCCTAATGGATGGAACCTAATTAAATCTTTTATACCATGAGAAATATATATATGGGTGCATAGAGCTATTCATCTACTGTCGCTGGAATTCTGTTTTAATTTCTTCATAGAAACATATCCCGCAAAAAATATACTCTTTCAAAAACTTTTCTCATTTAGCAGATGGCGCTGTATACAACTCTAAACTAAATATTGCACATCGTTCATGAAATGACGAGCTCTTTGAATTTTATAGTAGTAAACATGCAAAAGCTCTTGTAAGCTCAGTAACGTTATTATATATGTCCATTTCAGATAAATTGTAAGATATGCAAAGCGGAAAATGGAAATAAACGAAAAAAACAAAACTCATAAAATATATATTACGCGTTAGTGTATTTGATAAACGAATAATTTGCATATATTCCGGTCTCTACCGATGATACTTGTGTAGAACACGATTTGAAGTATTAGAAAGAGCAAGAAGTACAAAATGAGAGAGGCATTTAGAGGTTGCGCCTGAAAGCATTAATGTGCACATTTGACCATTTGTCATTTAGCCCTTGCTTTGTGTGGTGCGGCGTTACGATGCATTTTCCATAATTTATACAAAATTCTATCAAATCTCTTATAAAATGTTTTTTTTAAACTCTATGTTACTTTTAAATTAAAAGATATAAGCGGAATTCCTCAAGAAGAGTTTACGAAGTTGTCTGCAAAAGAGTTGCGTGATATTTGTGGCCATGTTAAGAATATTGAGGAAGATAGTGTTATTAAAGAAAATATAACGAATGATTCCATGAATAATTTATTATTAATGTAAATTGTGACAGTGATAGTAATGAAATTAATAATAAAATTAAAAAAAAATAAAAAAGTTCTTTAACTTATTTTATCTTGTATTGAGGTTTACTTTTTCATTTGCTTTTGGGAGATGATAATTAATAATAAAACTAACAATTTAAATTCTTTATTAAAATACGCCGTATATCAAAATAATTTTCTAAATACAATAACATATGTAGTACAAAATTGTATCTAAAGTATATAACCATTTGCTATTTTGTTATTTTTCTTTATCCAACTCACAGCACAATTATGTCAAACTGACTTAGTAGATTGATTTTAGATGGAAACGTCAATTAAACATACAACAGTTCACACGCGTGCTATTTTTTAAGAAATAAGCATGGAATAATACCCTTTAGCTTTTGTAATTTTTCAGATTAAACGAAACAAATACTCAAATAATTAAACTAATATTAATATTAATATTAGTAGGTGTGGTAATGTTATATATTTCGTTATTTATGTTTCGTTCTTTAATTCGTTATTTAATAAGAGCATTCCGTTTCATAACTGATTTTAATGTACTTCTACCCTTTACATTACATTTACAATTCTAACTATTTATTTCCAACTATTATGACATGACATATATGTCTATTACCTTTTTGTTTTTACGTAACACTCTAAAAACACATGCGCTCTCAATTCATACAGTTCATTTATCGTTATTTTTCACAGGTAGAACTTGCCTTTAATAATATTGTGTCTGTGAAATATTACGATATAGCCACAGACATTCTGACATCAAGGTATTACAAATGATTTGAACTCACATTCGATCTCGTGGTGTAATGGTAGTATAATGCGCCGGTAGCGCAGAAGTCGTGGGTTGAAATCCTACCGAGACTGATATTCTTTCAGGAATTTAATTGTGTTGGTTAATTGCAAGGAAATTGTAATTTTATCATTGCTCAAATAATGTTTCCTAAAAAATTAGTAGGTAATGATTATTAAAAGAGAAATAGTTCGATATGTCATTGTTCTACCCCTTAGACTACGTACTTTTCCTACTCCGTGGTGCTTGTATCCAAAAGAAAGAGGAACTTTATACGATCGCTTTGGTGCCGATATTTTTGCCTTGGATTGTACGAAGTTTTCACCACCCCTCGCGTATATCAAACATCATCAGGTTTGGATCGGACTCTATCACTTAAGATGATATAGTTAAGTTACAGCCAAAACAGGTACAATATAATTTGGGCCAAGAAGTAATTATGAAATTTTATATTAAATTTTTAATTATGTATTATTACGGCATATGAAACATAAATTATCTTTTTTAAATAGAACATCTAGGTTTTCTTATAACATAAGTAAGTATAACCAATTCAATAAAATTGAGATAATTAATGCTTTTCTAGTGCTATAACCTGCAATCATAATGGTGACAGTGTTCGTAACCCTTCGTTAAACGTAGCTTTATAATTGCGTCAAACGCAATTTCTCCTCTGTTATACAACGGAATTTGCGCGCTTGTAATTTTGGTGTATTGGCGGGATATTTGAAAAGGATGTTCTTTGTATTTCTTAAGTGGAATAATAACAATAATGCCTTACAGCATTATACGCAGAAAAATTGGTAGCTTAAAATAAACTGAAAAAAACTACTATATACATTCTATTAAGAAAAGGAGTTTCTTGACGTCAGAGCAAACCATATAAGAATAAAATTCTTACGAAAATACATTAGTTGATTATACATTACATTACAAACATTAATCCTAGAGACATAATAAGTCTTGTTTTATAATCATCTTTTATGTTTCCAACATCCTCAAAGCCATAGTTCCTATGCATTAAAATTTATTTAAAAAAATGTAATGTTATATCTATACCTCCATGTTTATTGAAATCCTCACTTGAAATCTATTTCTTTAAAATGAAAGTCGATTCGTGATTATATTTTATATTAGTATTAAAAAGAATATAGTATGGTTTGAGCAAAACAATCTAAATGTATAAAAGGAAAACATTTTTTTCGGTTTTGAGCTCTCTGCCCTAGCATATTAATTATTCGACTTTAGAAGCGACCCTAGAGTGATGTTTAAGAAACACAAATGCCTGAATACACTCCACAGCATACAAATTAATTATCTATTCGGAACATAGTCATCGAGAGCTCGTGGGTTCTCGTCGTCAACTGAATTACCGAATGAAGTGTGAAATTCTTAAACGGGATAAACAATTATTTAAGTTACTAGTTACACACTAACTTGAACTTGAAAATAAAAATGATTTTTAAGAAAGTATATCTTGTTTTACTCACACACATAATTTTGTAGACACGCTACTGTTTTAAATGTCAAATCAAAAGCTAAGCGCAAACGAAATAGAACATTTGGAGATATATTCTTAAATAGAAAAGAGGGCACGTTAAAATCCCATTATAATATATTGGTTGTAGGTGTAAATTTGTTTAGTAAATCGTTTCCGTGTTTAAATGATATCACAGATACAAATTTAAAACAAATATAGTTAACTTCACGCGTGAGAATTGTTTCCACAGTCTAGCCGAGTACTTTATTAAATGGTGTGTAAAACGGCATAAATATGTTGTAACCTTATAACTGGTTAATGTATTGAAATGTTTCCCTCTTGACTTACCCTATGTGCTACATATGCACTTTGTACCTTCATTTGGCCACCAGGTAAGCGTTACGAAGTACAAAAGGAATAAACACGTATTCCACATTGTCAATTCTGATTAATTGGAGAATCTTGTAAGTCAATTTTTTTTAATGAAAGAAACATTGCACTGCCGCCTCTTCGAAATAAGTTATTCTTCTTAACTTCCAAAAATGCTAATACATAGCTAATTTTTATAGCCTCGTAATTCCATCAACGTATACTGCTTATCATTGAAAATTCATGATTTCTTGAAAATAATAGCATTCCCATTAAAATAGGTACATATGAATAATTAAAGTTTCAAAGTTATTTTTTAGTTTAGTTAATAATACGGAAAGCCACTACGATCAAGTATATTTCTGATTATTTATTTCGTCTTGGGCTATTGCATCGGAAGTGACATACCTCAAGTTGTTGCACAACTAATGCAGAGGAATGGTACGGTACACTATTGATTTTTCGACCCATAGTATCCCAAACATGTTCGATCGGGAAATATACTGTATAGGAAGATTGTAGAAACCGTGGATGCAATCGCATAGTCGACAAGCCTATCCAGGAGAGCGTTATACTGCCGGAAAAGCACGTCCGGTATGCGTCGAAAATCTGGAAGGTATGATCCATACGCCATTGCAAATTCATGTATTCTATAGTACACGATTGGTATATAAATTAGCGTACATACATCAGCATACTGCACATCAGTTATTCTTCTGGGTTGGTAAATTTTTCTCTTAAAGCGAAAAATCGTGGTAATCAATTTTCACGTTTTGAAGTTCTTTTCTGATGTCTCATATCCCGAGTCGTTTGAGCTATGCGATTGAATTCTTTTAGCGAATTTCCAGGATTTCGGGATTCAGTAATCTGACTCGTTTCGAAATCTATTAATTAATAAAACTTACCACGCGCGCGTGTTTAAAAAGTTGTTCTGTATGAAAACTCAACGCAGTAAAACAAATTAAAAGCATCACTTCGATCTGTAAAATAGCAAGCCAGAGTTGGTCTTGAAAAATGTATCGCAAAAACTTGAAAGAACATTTCCTTTTTGTCAATTTAAACCTATACTTTTGTATTGTTGTCATTTCTTCTGAATGTTTCTTTAGAAGATAGTGAAGGTTTCTTTAATATGCACTTTATAAATTAGTTATGTGTATAATATGTAGTCTTGGTAAAATGGCGCAAATAACAGGGCAGTTTGGAGAATAACGTGGAGGGGCCGAACGGCCGTATCAAGGCAAGTGTTTAGTAAGGTCTATATACTCGGATCATTTATGATCGTGACCTAAAAATATTTTATAGAACGTGCTGAAACACTTACTGTTTAAGAGGTTTCCACGAAATCACAAACTGGGTGGCATCTATTAAATATTAGAATCATTAAATATGTTTCCACACTTGTTTCAGTCAAATGAGTACGGCGTGCGGAATAAATATTTTTTAACGATGAAAACGACCGTTCCACAGCGAGTGATGTATTTGCAAATTTAAAGTAATCCTTGCGACAACTTAATGGATTTTTCGACGCACCTTCACAAATTTGTCTTAGTATGAGAAAATTTGAATCCTTGTCAATAACACTTTCAAATTTTCATATTACACGTTCATTTTTTTTAGCCTTCAGCCGTACATAGGTGTGAGTGAACATCATCCGCAATTTGAACAGAATCCACAAACGACATTGAATCATTTTGTAATTTTTCAATTCCTCCCGCTAGTTCATAGTAGTTCTTGCGAATGCATTCTAAATCACATTTTACCTAACTATCTTGAAACATTTTGTGGCTTTTCTTGATAGCTTTGGCATGTCTCGAATCGAATTGTAAAACTACCTTTTTTACATCATGAAAATGTTCGCAGTAGTAAAACGCAGCTTTTAACCATATTCCCCAACGCGTAGTAATCGGCTGTGGTGTTTCAGGCAATTTGGGACACAATGAAATCGTTTTGTACGTTTTAGGGACTTTAGAAATACTGCCCTCGTATAAGCTATTAAAGCATTTACTCGTGGATAACATTTAGATATCAATTGTGCCACAAGGTATAAAGCATGGATCTTACATGTTACATGTAATAGATTGCCACTTTTCTCTTTAAGAGGTCGGCCTAACGAAAGCACGTTAGCGGCACTGTTGCTCAAAAACAAAAGTTGGGTTGCTGAAACTTGAAATTTGTGAAATGCTCTGAACACTACTTTTAAAATTTCATCGCTAGTACATTTTGCAACCTTTTGGATACAAGTAAGGTAGGGGATGACGGCTGAACCGTCATCCCTCTTCGCTTGTGCGTGCCATCACATTCACCACAGAATGTTTTTGCCGATCGGTTGTTCCGTCCAAACACAACCACAATTTTTTATCTTTCAATTCTGTACTAATTCTTCTTTCAACACAGTCACGAACAGATGGCATAAAGTTCCTTAACGATGTCCGACTTGGTAATATATGATCCGATTACTTGCTCCAGAAGGAGACAAATGCTTGTTGGTCTAGAAAAGTGAACGGTGCATTACATAGAAAAAACAAACACCTATATCAAATATTAATTCTTCGCTATATCGTTTACCACGGATTGCAGAACAGTGTTTTATACTCTTTAGGTGGCGTTCACACTTCCACCTACTAGTACACGTGAAATAGTTGTCGCCCTTTACACATTTAATTCTATCGCCATCGTATTCTAAATCCGGCACACTCGCTATTCCGTTTTCTAGTTTATTCGTATTACCTAAATGCGACATTTTCTAAGCATATGTGTACTGACAGACACTCACAACGATCAGTCAAATAATACTGAACAAACGTGCTTTGAAACGGGTACTCGATTTTCCGTGCTGCGCACTTCACCCCTCCACGTTGTTCTCCGCATGGTACTGAAACTTGCACGTCTTTGCCGAGACTACTAATAATATATATATTAGGGATCTGACGCAGTAAATTTGCTCCTGCCACCGTATCTATTAATCCTCCCACTAAGCTGTTCTAAATTAGCCGGTTCGTCCACGTCGGCTATGAATAACGAACGATAATGTAGTAACAATATACTATAGCGTATATGCGGAATACAATGTAATTACATTACTGGTATCATGCATGACTACGATTACACTTAATATTAAGCATATTAGAAACTTTATGTTATCTTTGACTTCCATAACGTTTTTAAAAATATAATTCATAGTTCTTTTGAAGATGACTGTGAACTCGATCACATTATAATAATGTTAGTTTCCTGTAGACGAACATATCCATTTTGAATATTTAATAGTATAAAATTAAGACAGAAGAGAGCTGAATCTTCACTTTTTAAGAAATTGCATGCTAAATATTTTTTTCGACAATCTTTTTAAATTACATTCCTTAATTGAATGTATGGTTTGCGGACAGCAATTAGCTGTTAGTATGAAATATACATATAAAAATCTTTAGAACATCGTACAATAAAGAGAAACTATATATATATATATATATATATATATATATATACCTTGCGATAGATACCTTGCGGTGTCGGACTATTTATTTCTTATTTTTATCTTCCACAGGTTCCTGTTCTGTTGTTTAGCTTCAATCCATCCCATACTTCTCTTTTCCAATGTTCTATACACCTGCTCCTTCCAGGTGTGTATATATATATATATATATATATATCTATATATATATATATGTATATGGTTTACCAAGAATGTACGTATATGATAATTGAAATCCATTCTATTACCTCAGTTATTGATAGTTATACAGTTCAATTACATTTTTAAAATATATGTTACAGTATCGTTCATCGGTTGTAACCGATCGATAATGACAATTGATAATGATAATTTATTGCCGAACAGATTGACAGTCAAATAACAGGACAATGTAATTTGTTACAAAAGTAAATTATATACTAGTTTAAACTTAAATACAATTTTAAATACTAAACACATAAAAAGAACATTATAAACAATAAACCTTAAGTGTAATCATAATAAGTGTAAGGACGAGGTGTATGTAGCCAAGAGGATAGCCAGTGGAGAGTTTAACATAATGTTACTTCGCGATTTTGGAGTATAAAATGTGTAGGAACTTCTGGTAGAGGGACGAGGTATAAGAAAACTAAGATAATTCAACAAGTCAGAGACATCTAAACTGATATTGACAAGATGAAATAGAAACTTGATATCCACATTATCGCGGCGTACATCCAGGAAATCAACTCTATATAATGTCAGAAAATCTATGTGACTATAAGCTTGTACTAGATATTCGCCATGTTGCTTGTAATATAAATATTTTAACAGTTTTGTTTGTACTTTTTCTAATGAATACGAATGGTGTTTATAAAAAGGGGACCAGATTACAGAAGCATATTCTAATTTTGAACGTATAAAACTAAAGTAGAGTAATAGTATGGGCTCAATTAGAAGGGCCCTCTAATACGAACGACAAACCCTTATGATTTCAGCGCGGAGCTGATTGTTGTGGAGATATGTTCATCAAAGGTGAGTTTTGAATCGAAGATAAGATACTTAATCGTTAACTTACAGTAATGCATTTACTTACATTTAGGTCAAGCCTATTTTTGATACACTATGTTTGTAATATACTTAATTGATTTTGGAAAGAAAGACAATCATAAATAGTGTCCATAATGTTATATGTTATATATATATATATATATATATATATATGTTTAAATCTTCAGCAAATAGTAATTTATGACAACTAAACATACATCATTAATATAAATACTAAACAGAAGAGGTCCCAAATTTGTTCCTTGGAGAACACCAGAAGTAGGATAAAAATGATGCGATTCATAACCTACGTAAGCTACATAGTGTTTTCTCTGCGTAAGGTAAGATGGAAATAAAGAAACTAGAGATGCAGAAAATCCAGTTGCGTCTAACTTTTGGAGCAGTATGGAATGATCTATACCATCAAAAGCCTTCCTGAAGTCAGTGTAAATGACGTCTACGTGTTTATTTTTATCAATTTTGTCGCAGAGAAACTCACCAATCATCGCTAAATTTGTCACTGTTGACAGGTTACTGAAAAATCCGTGTTGATGAACAAAAATGAGTGATTTAACTTGTGGACAAATGGAGGAGCACAAATACTTTTCAAAGATTTTTGCAAAGTTATTTGTGATAGCAACTGGTCTATAATTTTTAAGTAGCGGTGTTTACAGAAAAATTAAATTGATAGCACAGGGGACCGACAGCACCTGGCAACAACCTTTTAAAATGAAAGAAGGCATCCCATTGTTACCCATAGTGCTACTACCCCCCAACGATGCCATAGCTCTAAATACGTCATTTTCAGTAATTTGATCAACTTGCATCATTAAGTTATTCAGAGTTGGTGCGACGAAATGGTTTACAGAGTCCTGCGTAGGTAAGTAAACCGATTTACAGTAATCCTTGAAACTGGTTACAATTGACAAGAGATCATTGAAAAATACGCCATCCGAATTACAGATAGAATTAGGAATACTAGTATTATTCTTTCTATGGTTAGCGTAACGCCAAACCTGTTTAGGGTTACTTGAGATGGCAAAATCTGATTGAAATATAAAGTTATTAAATAAAACTTTAACTAAAGGTGCAATTCATAATATATCTTTTATATGCCAAGGGAAATTCACCTTATAGTAGATTTGGAAATAAAGTAGCTCCATTAATTTTACGTTTCGTAATGGAGGAACGCTTTTAAACCATATCGATTGGCTGTACTGAACTCAGCAAACGAGTTTTGATAGATGGCAATATGTACATATTGAGCGCTCACAGCAAAAATAATAGCACCTCACATTTGATATTACTTTGTTATTTAGTACTGGTTTGGTCATTTGGTCACAATTTCAGCTTAGTTGTTATAAACGATGGAAAATTTTGAAATCCCCTTAAATATTCTAAATTTGCCATTAGTGAAAATATGTACATCAGAAGTACTTAACCTAAAATACCTTAAAGACAACAAGAGAGAGAGAGAGAGAGAGACAGACGATGGCGGTCGAAATATTCTTGGGAGAGAATGATTAGCGATGTGATTCTCAAACAGGATATTGCACGTGAACCTTTAGTCGTCAGAAAAAAAAGTAATTTTTCTATCTCTTCACATCCAATTGGGTCTAGATTTGCAAGGGGACTGCCTCTAATATATATCTCACGACTAAGTTACGAATAAAAATAAGTTAGGGTATTTGATGGACGTTAAATTAGAACTTGGCAGATCCGAATTTCATCAACTCTATAAACGAAGCTGAGAAAGAAGCCTGGATTTAACTCACTATGGTTGCGAACAATTTTGCTACAAAGATCTAGTGAAATCAATGCTTCGAAAATTTCAGCACCTAGGTTGTAACATGAGCTTAAAGCTTCAGTTCCTTCATAGTAATCTTGGTAGGTTTTCCGAAAATTTAGGTGCTGTGAGCGATGAACAAGGTGAAAGATTTCATGAAGATTAAAAAACCATGGAAACTTGGTATTAAGGAAAATGAGATCCTCATATGATAGCTGACTACTTTTGGAGTCTTCAACGGGACAACCAAAGCATAATGTACAGCAGAAAGTACAGCAAACGAAAACCTATTCCCTCATTGTTGTTTGCGTTTTTGCAAGTACCCTTGTAATTTTTTTAATGATTATCAAAATAAATGCTTGTACTATACTCGTGACTAGTATTGTATTGAAATAAATGAATTATTAAAATTTTACACCTTATCAGTTCTTAACTGACAACTTAGCCATATTAGTGATTCTTTAAAGAGGCGTAGAGTTAAATTTTGACGTGATACGCAAAAAAGTAATGATTTTCGGATTCAGGACAACCAAATTAGTAAAAGACAAGCACAAATTATGCTGGGCAGTGTTATTATTATTGAAGAAGAAACAATTTTGTTAGTTTCGGAAAGTAAACAGTATTTTATGAAACGCGTAACTCGTTACTTTTTAAAATAGCTCTAATTCATTGGATGAATTACAACGTTAGGAATTTGAAATGTTTACATTATCTCAATTATGATGACGTTGTATGTATTTACGCTTGACGGTATATATCAGTTTATTTTCATTGTCCCCAAAATAAATGATTTTGGCATTATATAGTCGTGTAACATCAGGAAGTCACACGTTCCGTTGACCCAATTTTCCCTGTATTATCCCTTTCTAATACAGGGTATCGCCTGCGTATAATGATTTAATAATCACGTAGACCGTTGGCCCTTAAATGCGGTTCAAATATTACGACCCGGTCGAAGAATAGTTAAAAATTTATAACCCATTTACGCCCGCGTAAACCAATTACCCAGAACGTCATGAACGAAGACGCTGCACGTCTGCTCACAATATGCATCCACGTAAATTACTATTGACCCCTTTACCCCCGCAGTATAAATTTCATTATACGGCATATAAATAGCTATTTTGTAGTTCCGCCCGCGCACGAATATACACGTATATAATGTGTGAGGTGTAGTGATAAGAAAGACGGTCGGGAATGGGATCAACCTTATTAGCGGAGCTTTGTGTAAAATATCGCGGAAGGTATACTCTAATAACCGTAACGTAGGTATATGAAAGTTTAGTGTATTTACAAAATTACTTAACGGTAGTTATATTGGAATTATGATAGAGATCGGTGGCGCAAATTGATCGTGAGATTGCTATGGCAAGATTTAATGAAGATATTTATATGTCCAAAATTAGTTTCTCAGATGAGAAAAAGTTCGTAGGAAGCATGATCATAAATTTACAAGTATACCAATAATACATTTTGTGGTGAAAAATCTCAGGCGATTAGTTTACTGGGAGAGTTCTGTGCTTTAAAGTTCCCAAGATTTCTTTTTAATAAGAAAATTAGCAAATAAACAATATTTCTTTAAAGGTTTAGCGGATGAAATGTAATTCTTCCGGGCGTTGATCCGCTTAGATAACTGATCCCCAGAATAATCTGAAGATGTGTCACGACTTGCTCCAGAAGAAGATGAAAGAGAGTTCATCGAAACGTCGAGCTACTTCAGATTCTTCTGAAGACCAGCTCTCTACGTGGATCAACACCCGGAAGAATTATGTGTACTATATATGTGATAGCGTTGTCTGACTGCTGAAGTTATGCGAAAGAAAACAGCTTGCTATACCAATTAGTTCTTCCTGCATCTTTACTAAACCAAGCAACTTGGAAACAGGATATTTTGGACATGTAATTGGCGCCTTGAAGTTCAAAATCAATCTATACTATCTTTGGCAGTTATATTTCTTTGAATTAAGATAAGAATAATGTATTTAATCTCATTTTGACAACTGTCCAAACTAAACTTGTTTACGTGGTTATTAGGCTATACAGCAAACAGTCTTGATGATTTGAAATATTGTAACTAAAGATTTCAATCGTACCATCCTTTCTATGTGTATGGAAATCCAGAACATTACTCATATTACCACGGAAATAATATTTTTCAAGTATTAAATAGTCTCATAATGCGTATATGAGTATAATATGCTTCTCGTCCTAGGAATAATTTAAAAAATTTTAATATAAGTTGAATATTTTAAAAATAGAGAGTTTACGTTTCTATTGCGCACGTAACTGGAGAATCTCTTTTTCTAATAAAAGGATTATATTGAGAATACCGACAAATAAAAAATAAATGCAGATATCTGTAATCTGTATTGTGCTGGAAAAAATCTACAAAAATCATGGAAATAAATGTTCAAAACTAAATTAGAGGAAGTCCTAACGTTGCTTTGTATCAAACAACAATAATGAAACGCATACAAATGTGAGCCAAACAAGAAGAATATAATGAATATAATGAAACATTTGGAATAAAAGTTGATGTAATTTTTGCTAACGTTTACATATGTGGGACTTGTTTTTTACTAATTTGGGTGCTGAATCCGAAAATCGTATCGGTTTTTGCGTACCACTTCAAAATTTAACTCTATGCCATACTATGCTCTTTGAAAAATCACTGTTAAGTTATAGACAAAGTATAAAGTATTAATAACTCAGTTATTTATTTAAATACAATATTAGCCACGAGCATATTTATTCCAATAGTCCTTAGAAAATAACAAGGTACTTGCGAAAACAGAAGCAACAATCAGAAAATAAAGTTTCGTTTGCTGCCCTTTCTGCTGTGTATTTTGGTTTAGCAATCTCTTTGAACACTCCAGCAGTAGTCGGCCATCACATGAGGATCTTCCTTGGTACCAAGTTTCCGTAGTTTTTAAATTTCCATGAAATTTCTCGCCTTGTTCATCGCTTACAGCATCTAAAATTTCAGGAAACCCATCAAGATAACTATGAAGGAAATGAAGCTTTATATTCATCAAGATAAGAAAAAGCTGTAAATACAGCTTGCTCATGGTATTAGTGGAGTCAATGAATTGATTTCACTAATACTTATATTCATGTTTCAACCTAGGCGTTGTAATTTTTGAAGCATTGATTGCACTAGATCCTTGTAATTGAAGGTTTCTTTGTTTCCAAGAAAATTGTTCGCGACCACAGTGACTGAAATCCAGGCTTCTCTTTCAGATTTTTTCTCAGCTTCTTTCGTGACATTTGGATCTGTCATTGCAAATTCTAATTTTAAATCTATCAATTACCCCAACTTTAATTTTTTCATAACTTAGTCGTGGAAGCTTTTTATATATGTACTTAAAACAATCCCCTTGCAAATCTAGAGCTTTAATATACTGCTCCATAAGACTTAGTTTCGGCAAACAGGAAATGCCGTAGAAAAAAAAAATGTGACGTGATAGGGAAAATGGCCTTCATATTTGGCATTGGCGTTCCCCTACGTTAGTTAAGAATAAGAATAATTATGGTAAAAAATAAGAGCGTAAGTAGATATTATCACGTACTTTACTTAAATTGCTAACTACAACCACATTGACTTATACCAACCGCATCCCCTACTTTGTATCCCTTTAAATCTACTACTTATTTAACATTTAAATATACCTACATCTTGAATAATAATGTAATGTCAGTAATAACCACATACTGTTGCTGAATCCTGATGAGTTCACTCATGTGAACTTAACTGCTTTCAACAAACAAGGATTGCCAGGATAATGACTTCTGATGCCTATTTTTTTTAAATCCTTTAAATCAGTAGAAAACAACGAAAAATTTAGTATGAAATTAATACAAAAAAGTACATAATTAAATTAAATAAAGATCAAAGAAAGAAAATTTAGTAACTCTAATGGAGGCGTTCTATTTAGGAAAGCCGGTGGATGATATAAGGTCATTACTCTTGAACTTACTTTTCCAATAGGTGACGAGGGAAGCCACTGCATTATTCAATTGAATTTGTTGGGGATTAAACATGATTAATTGGGGTTCAACTTCCTACTTTACCTCTGTTGTTTGACAACATTTTTTAGCTCTGTAACCCAGACATTTTGGATGTGGTCATTAGGGTCGAAATTTGTAATCTTTTGTCAAGTAGCGGAGGTGGTCGGATTGACATGGTCCCTAGTACTTGGAAAGTTCACGTTATTTCTTGTTTAAGTTCTAACCTAGAACGGTACCTCCGTTATCATTTTAATTAAGCAAAACTGGATCTTTTCTATGGTGTTGAGATGTGCAGGGACCACGCGGTGTTTGATACTGTATTGGACTGATTTGTATACCCTAGTCAGCCCTCTACTATTACTTTTATCTTCCTAGAAAGAGGGTTCTACCTGAAACATATCTATAGACAACGGTAACTCCATGACTTCATGAGCAAAGATAATTTCATCTCAAACACTTTTAGTATTAGAAATAAATTATAAATCAATATAATACAAGACATGAAATATTCAGTAATTTTTTGATCTCATTAACATATTCACGTACCAAATTAATTCTTGGTACTTAATGAGCTTCGATTTTTCTGGAAATATTCATATTTCGACTTTATATATGCACGGGTATTTATCCTAGATATATGATCGCGACAACTTCGCCTGTTCCAAAAACAGTATTGTGATTCTTCTAGTGTTGTCTCCGTAGATTCTTTTCAATTTTTTTTAGTATTCTCAACTCCAGTTATTAACTCCTTATATTACCACACCACATTTTAAATTTTAAATCTTTGTTGGTCTGTATTCAGCTTCAATATATCCCTCATATCCCTGTTTCCATTTATTCTTCTTTATTCTCACCAGAAATCCTCCCATTTAAATCAACTGAATTCCTTCAATTTAAACGAAATTTCTGATTTCTGATGAATAAGCATATCTCAATAGAGACGCATACATACATATGCGGAACTAATTTTCGCTATCCACCGATCGGAAAAGAACCCTCTTAATCCCCATTCCGCAAATCATTAATCCGAATCCGAGGTCTTCATTTCTCAATTGCCTCGTAGTGGCGAATTTCCAGTCAGTGTCTTCTCTCTGTGTTCGCTCGGACGAACGGTCGGAAGCGTTAAAATACGAAGCCAAAACGGCAGTGGGTGAGAAAACGAGACGAAAACGAGAAGCTGAATACGTGATGCAAGATGTAACCGCGACATACGACCCAATAAATTCGAACTGTGCAAGGAATTTAATACCCTTCTTATCTCTTATGTATTGATCTGACCGGAGGCTACTTCAACCGGAAAGGAGTCACGGCGTTCCGGCAGATTGAGAAAATGCGCTGACAACACTATATTATTTTTTGTCACGTACGTCCGATCTCGTGGCAGCTAAACTTGTATGAACGTATTGGTAAGAACGTATGCATGTAGAAGATATGGTGAGGTGACTACGAATTTTACGGAAACAGCCATGTCATGTGTCAGTAAGCGTTTGAAGGTTACTTGGATTTTCTAAGAGAAAATTTGCGATGGTCTGTGGTATACTTTTGCGATTTAGTCGTGGAAAGTATTTTTGATGTTGCTTTAAATGATTAGTACACATTTTTTAATTGTATATCTCGCAGACTCTTTGAAATGACCTGTCTAGAATAAATTATCCATGAATACTCATCAAAACTCCTTTTTTTAATCCTACATCCTTTGTATCTTGCGGTGTTGGGCTATCATTCTCTAATTTTTGTTTTCTAGTTTCCTATTCTGAGCTAGTTGTTTGGCTTCAAACCATCCCATGCTTCTCTTTTCTAATGTTCTACATATTCCACACCTTTTCTGGTGTTTCGGGATATACCTATTCTGTTTTTGCCCTCTGTTTTGGCTTCAGAAATCATCTTTGTTATTCGATTTTCTTTCTTACAAGGCATCGCAATTGTTTCTCCTCTATGATTATTTCTATTGGAGGTACTGGGGTTGCTGAGGTAAAAGCTGAAGGTGGTAGACAAACCATTAAAGGAGGACCTCTATTAAATATAGAAAGTATGGCTGAAAGAACAATGTGGGCTAGACGAAGGGAGCCATAACATGATTGGATTCCTTAATGTCTTAAAGATATTGCACTACACAGTTAGTATACAATACAATAAGAATGTCATTGTAAAAAATCTAATGCAAACGAGAAAACGTAAGCCACATTTTATTCCAAAACGTTCTTTATTCTCGTTGGTTTTCTTCTGCCATTACATTTAATTAAATGTAACGGGATATTTTATCCAACATCTTTTTACTGGTTCCATTAGAGAAACAGCTGAGATGACAAGTGTTCCATGATATTATTTTAACATTGGTGCAAAGTAGGCTGCTGTAATGGTCGATTAAAAAAGGTAAGGTAAGGTAAGAAATGTGTTCAAAAGCGAAATGTGTTAACGAGGAGACTCCTAAACTATAACGAGGTAGTGGAACGATGACAATAGTAACATTGCTAGCAGACTAGAAGATTCTCTTCAAACCCTTTTTGTACAACTGTTATTACAGGTGCAGATCAAGTACTAAATCGAATATTATACGTTATTAACACGTATGCTGCCACGGAATTGGACTATGTTATGACGAGATATAAAAATGAAATAAGAGTAAGACGAAAAAGAAACAAAGAAAAAAAAAGGAAGGAGAGAAGGGAGACAGAAGAAAGGAATAGAAGGAAAGAAAAAAGAAGAAACGAAAGAAAAAGGGAAAGACGCTTCACCTCCGTTGTAGGAGGCTTCTTCAGGAGAAAACAAGGAAACCAAAGTAGCACGGCAACTCGACGTGTAAACCACACTAGAGGCGAAACCAATTTGGAAGAAGATTGAAGGCAAAAACATACTGAAGGTTTTCGCCTCTA
This sequence comes from Trypoxylus dichotomus, assembly GCA_023509865.1. Taxonomy (NCBI): domain Eukaryota; kingdom Metazoa; phylum Arthropoda; class Insecta; order Coleoptera; family Scarabaeidae; genus Trypoxylus; species Trypoxylus dichotomus. The sequence continues at coordinate 34,570,230 of CM042074.1, read as the reverse complement.
GCGTGGTTAACACGTCGGATTACTGTGACCTTCTTCCAAAGCGGTTTTGCTTCTAACGTGGTTTGCACGTCGAGTTACCGTGCCACTTTGGTTTCCCTGTTTTCTCATAAAGAAGCCTCCTACGACGAAGGCGAAACGTCAAAATCCCACCTTTTTCTTTTTCTTTCCATTTTTTTTCTTTCTTCTCCTTTTTTCTGTCTCCCTTCTCTTACTCTTTATTTCACCTTTTCTTCTTTTATCACTCCCTTCTTAATTTTTTCCTTTTTTCTTCTTTTTTTTTATTTCTCTTTCCTCTTACTCTTATTTCATTTTTAGTTCGCTTATTATTCTACGTTATTCTCCAAAGATTAGCAAGTAGAAAAGTCTCCAACAAATTTCAAAAAGACGCTTACAACGCCACAAAATTTTATGTTGAGAAATATTCAAGTTGAAGCAATTATACGTTTCGCAGCTTTACTGCTGGTCCGGCTATCAGAAGAAGTCCCAAAAGCTAGAAATAAAGATCATAAAAGATGTAGGTTACACGATCGTCACAAATGTCCTGGAACAGGAACTATTTACAATTATAAATGTACGTTTGTCTTGGTGTATACTTCGTCCTTCTACTGCTATTTACAATTTTAAGTTTCGGCTTGCTTAGAGAAAATCGTAAAAATGATTAATTAATTAATTTTCTATTTATGTAACTTAATTTTTATCGTATTAGCAGCGTCCATGTTGGAGGGTTTTATAGTAACTAAAATGTGCAACTATAGTATGATTGTTAAAAATTTCGGGAACTAGTATTGCGTTGAAAAGTTATAGAGTTTTTGCCCACAAAACACCGTTTGGTTCACTGTGCGCTGTAGAAATGTAACGTTATCTTTGGTGATTTAATATATGTATGTACGCATCTCATGGAAGTTTAATCGTAAACCAACGACCTATGCAATCGAACCTTTGTTTATATTTATGTTAACTATTGACTTTTGTATTTTGCGTTGTTCAAGATTGGCGAATTATGTTTACCTTTCAACCCTTGCTATATTTACCGTTCTTCTTTTGTTTGTTTCTATTCTGTTTCCCATTCTAACCTGACGATTTATGTTTACTTTTCATTGTCGTCTATTTGTTCTTTTTCTTTCTTGGCTTGATATATTGATTAAGTAGCTAATCTAATATTTATTTAATATATCTTTTGTCATATTTTACTGTTACTCTACGCACACCGACGTTTAATTGCCTATGCACACCGGCGTTTAATTGCTTATTTTAGCATTTAGGGAAATATAGCCTCTCTGAAACACAAATTATTTACATAATTAGATGTCGCTATATGTGGATGTAATAATTATGTAATCTTAATTTTGTTGTGATAGCATATTTCTGAAATTAGCTGCTTCTCTGATTGGGACTCCTAAAACTTGCAAGTCTCACTTAATACATAAGTTGTATTAAGCGTGCCTTTGAAATTGAAAATGAAGGTAAGGTGGGTACTTTTCCTTAGAGGAAATCTGCAACAGGTACAACTGTTACGTGTATACAGGTGAAGTATGCATGGATAATTTGAAACGTACACAAACACGTTTCTAAGATAGTGTCTATTATGTCTTAAATTTATTATTTAGTTTTATTGACAATGAATAATGAACATATTCTTCAACTGGTTAACATCAAAATCAAACGTGTTTATTTTATTGTTAATTCCCTTGTTATAATTTTAATCCATTGTATTTTGTGTATTATTTCACAATTGTTCTACATATATCTCTCACTAGATGATAATAGGGTTTTGAGATCTAAAATTAATATCAACTAGAATTGCAATGGGTAAAACTATATCGTCGAGGCGAAACGGTTATTCATTGTTGACCTCAGAGATCTACCTGTTGTTACTATTATGAACTATTTGTACTTCTGAGGATCGCGAAGATATCAGCCAATAAATCTGTAAAAGATGGAGCTAAAAAGCTGGTTATGTATAAAGTCTCAGAATATGATGAAATTAATTTAAGTTCGATGCGACAAATAATGTAAAATATGTATATAGGTTGGAAAGTGCCCGATCCCTAATATGATACTTCTATCAAAATTTCAGATGTCTACTTTCAATAGTTTTTTAAGAGTGTTGTAGCAAGTCAGGCGCTTTCGCAAAAATGGATAAAATCGAATTTCGTGTAGTGATAGAACACGTCTGGATGGTTGGGAAAACGGCCACGGAAATTCTATTTTGCTAGAGGTTCACGGCGGAAATACTCTATCATTTTCGACCATCAGCTTTTGGGTGAACGAATTCAAACGTGGTCGTACAAGCACAAACGACGCCCAAAGACCGCTACCAACGATGAAATGGTCGACAAGATTCATGATGTCGTGTTAGCCCATCGCCGATTGAAGCTGAAAGAGATAGCAGAGACAACGAGCATCTCAGAAGAATGCGTTGGCTATATCCTACACGAAATTTTTAGTGTGAAAAGGCTTTTGGTGTGAAAAGGCTTTCGGTGCAATGGGTACCGCGTTTGCTCACACCGAAAAAAGCAGAAGCCGGAAAGGTCATGGCGACCATTCGTTCGACCAAGATGTGATCCTGATCGATTATTTGCAGAAGGGAAGGACGATCGCGGGGCGACTTTTCCTATTCCCAAACCCGAAAAAATCACTGGGAAGAAACAGATATGTCTCAAATGAGGAGGTTATCGCCGCTATAGATGGCTATTTTGCAGACTTCGAAACATCCTACTTTTCCGACGGCTTGAAGATACTGGAGCACCATTTGACAAAGTGTATTGATCTTTTAAGAAACTACATCAAATAATAAAAATGAAAAACCACACCAATTCCGTGTTTTTCTTGTCGATTCTAGAAATATTTCAGGTCGCCCTCTTACATCGCGTACGCTCGTATTTGCGTCCGTTTAATACGTACAAGTATTGAAAGTTATGTCATATATCCGTTTGAAATAATAAATGAACCAAAAGAGGTGACAATTAGAAATACATCTGACGTTTCAGACAAAGTATGTGATTTAACTTTGTTGTAACAGTTTTCTAGTTTTTGACACACGTATGAATAGTCATGAACTAGGGTCATGATATATTCCGAAAATTTCGAAACGTTTATGAATATTAGTGCAGTAGGCCAAATTCCATGTATAAAAATAAACCAATGGGATACTGCAGTTAATGAAAAGCAGACGATTACTAAAAAACAAAAAAAAACAAGAATACAATAACATAAATAGAGAGATAAAAAAGAAAGTAAGAAAAGCTAACGGTACAGAAATAAATGTACAGGAATAGAAGAGATACAAAGGAAAGATTAGGATTTTAGCTTACACAAAAAGATTAAAGAAATAGCGGGCATAGAGTAAATAAGTAAGTCCAATATTCTCTTAGATAGGGTTGGTCGAATAATTGCCGACACAAAAGGAAAACTTAAGAGGCGGGGTGAATATATACAGAAATTGTTCGAAGACCACAGACATGAACCAGTGGAGGATGAAAGTAACAACTGGACAAGTCCGGATAAGGAAAAAGCTGCAACGTGCAGTAAAACTAGCAAAGAATAATAAGGTTCCATGTCCTGATGAAATGCCAATAGAATTAATTAAAGTTATAACGGAGAAACAAATAGAGGTACTGGTAGATCCATGTACATAACACAGGCGTCATGCGCACAGAATGGTTGAAATCAACATTTATTGCTCTGTCAAAAACACCCAATGCAAAGGAATGCAATGATTACCGGGCAATTAGCCTAATGAGTCACACCTTCAAGATCTTCCTGAAAATCATGCATCAGAGAATATTTAGGAAATTAGAACAAGACCTTAGTGACTCTTCATTTGGATTTAGGAATGCAATGGGAACAAGAGAAGCACTACTTGGTTTCAGTGTGCTAGTTCAAATATGCGTCTCCCAGCCGTTATACGCTTGATTTCTGGACAAGAATAAGGCTTTTAACAAAGTTCTTCATAACTACTTGCTGCAACTTCTCAAAGCAAAAGACATAGACAGTAAGGATATTCGGATAACAGCTCATTTATAATATAATCAGACGGCGAATGTCAGGTAGGGAGACGAGGTTTCGGATAAAATAAGGATAAAACGAGACACGTATGCGTCGTTATTCAATTTGTAGTCTGAGAACAACATTCAGAAAGCGTTAGCATAAACAGCAATCAGAATAAAAGTTCACTGAGGAATTATTAACAACATTAGGTATGCAGACGACACCATTATTATCGCAGAATCACTGGAAGATCTACAGACTAGTGGATCAGGTGGTAGAAAGTAGCAAAGAAAGTGTTCGCGCATTGAATGTTAAGAGGACTAAATTCATGATTATGACAAAATCTCGGCGACAAGTATTTATAGATTGGAGAACAGCTACTAGAAAAAGTCAAGAAATAGAAATATTTAGGAACAACCATTAATGAAACAAATGATGATACAAAGGAAAATAGAGCAAGAATTGTTTAAGCCAGGAATATATTAAATGCCAAAGATCTTAGTCTGCGCGTCAAAGTCAGGTTGTTAATATATTAGGTATTCCCGGTGCTGCTGTATGGGATGGAGGCTTGAACGCTGAAGGAGCACATTAGCAAGCGTCTTGAAGCATTTATTGGGAAGATAAGATAAATTGATAAAGTATGGAATGATGAAGTACTTAACGCAATCGAGACAGAAAAGGAAGTATTAAACACAATAAAGATAAGAGCATAAAGCTTAGAAAGCTGCAATACCTAGGCAAGGTGTTGGGACGGGAGAGATGCAGATAATTATTCAGGGCAAGATACAGGGAAGAGGGAGTATAGAAAGAAGACGCATTTCTTGGTTAAACAACTTGAGGCAGTGGCACAAATGCAGTTTCGTTGAGTTGTTCAGAGCCGGAATATCGAACATGAGAATATCAGTGATGGTATCTAACGTTCTAAAAGCAAATGGCACTTAAAGAAGAAGACAACCAAATTGCCGTTCATGCTATTCCTCTACCCTCAAATATCTGGCGCATGTAGTATATGTTGCATGTGGAACTTACGGTTTGTTTTGATTTTTCATGGTCATGTCAAAATCAAATTCATGCTCCCGATATCTTCCCACTGTTAACTTATCACTCTTATCTAATAGAGTGAATTTACCATACACACGAAAAAAGTTGTTTAGACTATTTTTGAATTAATGCGGTACGACTGTGTGTTTAAGAAACTAAATTAAAATCTAAATGCCTTTGTTTCTGCCTTTCCGTTCACGGCTTCATGCTATGCTATTTCAGTTAATGTTCTTACTCTTCTATAGCATGTGCCTACAAATCTCCTAAAGCGTATCTATCAATCGGATTAGAACAACAATTCAAACCCAGTGTTTCTTTGTCGGAGCGACTCACAACATGTTTACAACAAATCTCAACCTACATTTTCTCAGTGACTACTAATCAATGTTTAATTTTTTTTTTGATGCAGTATATTACGATTTTTTCGTATCATTTGCCGCGATCTCTTTATTTAGTATCTGTTTTATGGTTTACGTTATAGGTTTCACTAGGTAATAGAATCTTTGCAACATGAAGAAGTAAATACGAAGGGGGATCCTCATGCCTCATCCCTTGCCTACTTCTAATTGGTTGTTTGATTCATATTTCTAACATTTAGTTAACTGATAGTGGTAGATCATATCTACATAATACCAAGTTTGTATCTCAAAGTGTTGTTGTTTATAAAAATGAATACTGTAGAACAAAGAGCCGTAATAAAATACCTGCAGACGCCAACTCAAATTCATAAAGACATCATGGCAACTGTTGGTGAGTCTGCAGTTTCTTGTGATATTGTCAAACGCTGGTGTCGAGATTCTAAATGTGAAAGAACTCCCTGTGAAAACGAACATGCCGAAGGTCCTCTCACACCGTACTGCAAAATCGACGACTATGCATCAGCGATATTGTGGAAGATACTGGCTTACCATATCATGTAGTGCACAACATACTGACTAAAGAATTAGATATGAAAAAGATTAGTACAAGATGGGTGCCCCGACTGTCAACCATCGAGCAAAGAAAAATCGGCTGTTGATTTGTAAGCGTCTTTTGAAAGGGTACCAAGCAAACAAAGATAACTTTCTTAGTCGATATGTGATCATCGATGAGTCAGACCAAAGTGCAAAGTGGAGAGTGGAAACATCACGGTTCTCCTTCTCCACGCAAATTTAAGGTCGTGACGTATGCTGGAAAGGTTTTGATATTTCTGTTCTGGGATGCTCAAGGGATCATCTTGATTGACTATTTGCAAAAGGGACAGAGCACTACAGGGGCCTATTACGCAAAATTGATTTCCAAATTGCGAGACGCTATTAAAGGGAACGCTGAGGAAAGTCAGGGCACGGTGTGCTGTTTTATACAACAAGCAGGCTTTGAATTAGTGGAGCATCCGCCATATTCGCCAGATCTGGCCCCTAGTGATTATTAGCTCTTCCCTAAATTGAAAGAAATCTTAGATGAGGCAAAATTTTCCAGTAATTATGAAGTGATGTAAGCTATAGAGAGGCGGTTTGCAGAGGTCGGACAATTTTTTTTCAGAAAGCTGTTGAGATGTTGGAGCACCGATGGACCAAGTGCATAAGTGTAGTGGGAAGGTAGAATAGAAAATATAATGCCCCTATAGTTTTACTGTAAGGAGGGTCAGGGGCACAGCTTGGCGATCCAGCCTCGTAAATAAACAAGTAAACAGAAGTCTGTTCTTGAAATTCTAACGCATTGACATTATTATAAAAGCTAGCTTGTTTTAATCGGAATACATAATATTTTCTATTATCCGCGTTAGCATCGTTAGCATTATACTAGCGTCACTTCAAACTTAATGTAAAAACTTCGTTCGAAATAGTTTCTTTCAAACTATATGTACATGTAGATATACATACAACCCATTGTATGGCATGTATGTACTTGTGTTAGTAGGTACGCATGTAAACGAGCGAGGTAACTTTAAATGAACCAAATGAGGCGTCCATAAGAGCAGCTAGGAAATTTGCAGTACATATCCATGACGACAGGTTAGAATTGAGTTTCGCGACGTAGTGTACCCAAATACATAGTACACATGTACCTACTTACATAGATACATATGCGTCTAAAATGAGAACTTTTATTTATCTAACACTTGAGCGTAAAACCTCCCATTCGCTCTTGCGCCCGAAGCTTTCGAAACCTAATACTGTACAATTTTCACAACAATTAGCGAGAGGAGCACGAGCGAAAGGCACTCGGTACGCGAACAACTAATACCAGGTCAGAGATCAAAGAAGGCACTCGAATTCACGACGACGGCGGGTAGCGGCAGGCGAGAGAACCGCCGCCACATCTTCTGATTACAGTAATTTGTTGTACGGCAGGTCCTTATAAATTATTCATTTATGATTAACCGCCGCAGTTTGCGTGGATAAGGTTTACAATGTAGTACATAGTGTTCTGCTGCCAACACTCTCTCCTGTACATAACACCAATGGTAACGCTTGGTGAGAACAGCGCGAGAAGCACGAAAGGACAGCGACAAACTATTTACCAACTGCCATTAAGATCAAACACAACAGATAATAACTAACAAGGCAAGTACAAATGCTCCGACCTTATATATGATTTACTATTTCCTATCTATTTAAGTGTTACCGATAAATTATACAACTGCAGTAATTACAATCGTCTAGACTGTAGAAATGCTCTTTATAAGTGAAACTTTCGTTACGGTAACTTACTTCCAATAGCGCCGTAAACCTGACTTGACTGTGGATGTTCCCTTAATGTATGCGTATACCAATAAAGAATTCCATTCGCAATTTCAAGTCTAGTTTGCATTGATATGTGAAGAAACAATACTATATAATTTTTTTATAAAATAATTTGGTTAGGTAATTAGAATTGTAACCAACTCGAACTGGAATAAAACTGGTGGTCTGTAAATTGTATAGAGAAAACGATAGTGCAATTCTTTCTTTCTCATACACTCAGCGAAATTTCCATCGTTTCATATGAACTTTTGAACAGAGTATTTGGTTTTCTTAATATCTTCGGCAAATTATGCATTGAAGTTAACGCTGAACTACAAATAAATACAAAAGCAAGGGGAAAAGTAACAAAAAGACTATTACATTTAGTACAGAGAATATTTGCAATAACGGTGACTCAAAACAGCGAAATTTTTATAGGTCCACAGGGTTAGACATATATCTTACGAAATCAGGCATTACCTTTCAGTGTAAAAAGCCAATATACATCATCACAAGTTTATTTATTGTTATATAGTATATATTATCGAAGTCTACGTATCAGTTAATAAAAATGGCGAAAGGTAAATTGCCATATGAGGAAGGCAAAACAAAAATAAATGTTATAATGAGGTAAGGTTTTCAAACCGAGGCATAGCTAAGAAAATACGACAATCCCATCATCTCTTCAACAATTTCTACGGCAAAAATCGCGCTAAGGAAAGTCATCAAAAACTAACTCGAAGGCAGCATTTATTGATATTTTGGTTAGCCTTTTCTGATAATCGCAACAAATAAAACGTAATTTAAGTTTATCACTAACAAACAGACGTGTACAATAGTAAATATTTTCAGTGGCTAAAAGAGGTTTCAAAATCATCCTTAAAGGAGACACATGTATAGGTAAGATTGAAATTTGCGCTATGAGATGGTATCGTGAGCGGAACCACATACATATTTTCTGATGAGAAGAGATTTAACTTATACGGGTCTGATGGTTTCAAATATTATAGGCACGATTTGTGCAAGAACACTGAAGTTGCAATGAAATGAAATTTTGGAGCGAATGGATTCATACAACGTACGTACAATTTCTCGAAATGGTTCTAATAGACTTTGGTGAACAATTGCCGACACATAACTGGATATTTTAGCAAGATAATGCAGCTATCCATAATTCCAGCGGTTTCATTAAAAGGAGATTAATTTATTACAATTGCCTGCTCGCTCCCCCGATCTGAACCCCAACGAATATCTTTGGGAAATATTGGCAAGAGAGGTGTATATAATAAACAATACAATAGCGTCAAAGAACTAACATCTATGATAATGAGATGTTGGAATGGTACTTCTACTTCAACATTGACCAAATTGATAGACAGTGTGAAGACCTGGATGTTTGAAGTTATTTTGAATAGAGGATCTAACACTCACTACTAAGTTTAGAAAGGATTATAAATGTTTTATGTATTTATTTTATTTATTAATTTTGTGTCAATGGAGCGATAGAAATTTCGCTGTTGTGTAGTTCATCAGTAATTTCGATGCATAATTTATCGAAGATACGAATAAAACCAAATATTCTGTACAAGAGTTCATATGGAACTATAGAAATTTGCTGTATGTACGCATGTGCTGAAGAATAGTTCCAGTTGCGTTTACACAAGAGAAAGAGTTAAATGTAATCTCTGTTTGGCTATTTAGTCAGGGAAACGACATAAATAGAGCTGGATAATTGTGTCTGTCCGATAAAGTTGGGTCGCCTCACAGTGTCTGCCAGTCAAACACTGACAATTGATACGAGTGAATGCTTGCTATCGCTATGCGTGTTAAATATAATAAATATTAAATTCAGGAGCGCCTACCCACTTAAATAAACAATGCCGATAGAAATATGTAGTTATCATTTACCATAAACTAGATGAGATGGAAAAGGTACTGTAGCATACTGCACTTGTTTCTGCGAGGCTTGTTGTCGCGACTCTGATACACAGAGTACGACCGTTCCACATGTTGTGATGCAATATTGGTATAATTAAGATAATTATTACGTTTTCCTGTTTTGAAGAACAGTGACCGCTGTAGCCTGTTCGTAAATTCCCTCCTGAATTTCCTGACCAATACTTACTTATAGAAAATGCTCGCTTATTTGGTAGGTTTTAAAATAATACTGAATGCGCATGCGTAAAAAAATACTTAAATAATAAAATGTACTCTTGGTTTCCACTCTAGCCTAGGTACAGCTATTATACATGGAATACGCCCAATAATTCCAGTTATTCAAGCCCTGTTGTACATGTATTAGTATGTATATATGTATGAATTTACCTTTATTTTTTGCTATGTGAAGCACCACCGCAGCGTAACCAATGATCTGTTTAAAGTCTTATAGGGCTTCTGCAGAATATTTTTTTAATGGCATGTAATAATGCCTATATATTTACGCATGCACCACTACCTTTGTATAGGGAACCCCACCCTATTTAATTGTTATTTGTGAAGCGCGCCGAAATGCTGTGCTTATTTATATATCCCTTTGTGGGAGCCAAAATCTTATTTCCTTGCCTTCATTTTGTCTAAAGAGGCTTGACTCCTATTCATTGGTTTGTGTCTGTAGAGGAGCCAAACGCTTTCGTTATTTGTATATTTGTAGGGGAACCTAACCTTATCTCTTAGAGCCTAAATGCCTGGTTGAGGGTGACAGTAGCGACTCTAGCTCTGTGCTACTACTCCTTTATAAAAGGGAAAAGGCCAATAACCAACAATTGTGCAAAATGTGACAAGAAAAATGGCAGAGTTGAAGTCGACATGATATATAGAAATTTGATTCGCGAAACTCGTCCGTATCGACGGGCAATTAATGAAAAGATGTCTAAGTTCCCTTATAACGGAAGACCGAATATACTTACAGATGACAATAAACGCTGTAGCCTCGGTGACAGTTAACTGGAAGCGGAGAGGTTGTACTTTTAAAGGCTATGCTATATGCGTTGCGACGACGTTACAAAAAAGATTGTACAGTTGTAAAAATGTAGGGAAATATGAAAATTAATGAAAAATGCATCAAATAAAATTAATTTCCTCACGAAAGTAAAATTCTTGTAGAAAAATAAACAAACAATGTTAAATCCTTAACAATATTCTTTTAAATGATTTAACAGATCTGTAGACGTACCATTTTTTATATTATATTTATTTTTTTTTTTCATTATATTTATACTAGAAATACCGAAATTGTAGTTTTTGGAGTAAAACAAATGATCAATTGGGAGCTACGAAATATGCATGTTAAATCATGCTTTTACATTGAATATTTGACAGTACAACATTTTTTGTCTCTATGTTCAACAATGTATAAACGCTTTCTACAATCCCTTTCTCCTCCAGTACATCGAAAGTTCATCATGTTTTTTTGGCGCATTCATGTTTCAAGTTTGTAGATTTCCCAATAAGCCCATTTACCTTACCATTCAATGCCAATAGTCATTTGTTAGAACTTCGTACGTTGAATATAATATTACTAATTATACCGCAATTATATCCGATTCGTTAGCATGCACCAGCTAGTGTCGATTGTTGTTGGTTGTCTGACAAGCGATACACGTTTTGACAATTTCGTTTGCCATGTGATGATCCGGTATCCCGTAGACATGGTTATCCACTTCTAACAATAAATCTTCATAAGAAGAATTTCTGAACCTACAGTATCGCTCTCGCTAACCGGGCGAGCGTCATGAGCACTAGACCACGGGAATCTCGTAGGAGCAAATCGCTTCCAATACCTAGATTAGATGCTGTATTGTCTGTAGATAATCATCATATCTCAGCAGATATGATTTTTAAATTCATATCCAATATTTTAAAATTTAAGGGTAGTGTGTTGTAAAATTCGTATTCAACTTCCGCTTTTATATTTCGAATAAATTGACGAAATTTCTAAGAGTAGTGTCCTCTAAGGGCTGTCATTCACTTTGACGAAACGTGACGCAGCGCGGCGCATTGAAGTTCTTAACATACTTTGAATTATATAGAGTAAACGTGCATTCTTGCGAAGGCTTCGCAGTGGTGTTTTTCCATATGATTCAATGTATTTTGAAACGTGTACAACGCTTTCCGTCGAAGCTTTTACGCTTGCTTGATTTTGGTAAATAGCTTGAATTTGTCTAAGAAGGTTTTAAATGAAGTGATGTTGTCAAATGTTATTTTCGCTTAAAATTATCTTTAATTATCTCAGCTTTCTATTGTAGCACAAACCTTCAGAGGGATGACATTTCGCAAAATATGCAAGAAGAGTCAATGAGTAGGGATTCATAAATGGACGTTTATTCCATTTTGTAACATATATGCAAGCTTTTGTTTATACGTTTTTAGATTCACAAAACTTGCATTTTCGTAGCGTGGTCTGCAGATGCTCTCTCAAGCATATAATTTTTAGTTGGTATATAGTGATTGGTGCACAATTACATTTTCGCTGTCTGTTTACACTAACGTTGAATTAACCAACACGCATTTCACACAATTGCCGAGCTAATAAGAACACTAGAGAAGCACTACATCATTACGTTGATAATCATTCCCAAGACCAGTTTCCTTTACCTTGGGTTTTTGTAGCTGCACTAGAGATGCCGTGATATCTGTTCTTTTGCGAAGCAGTCTCTTGATTCTAGGAGATTAGGATCGATTGTCAAATCTGAGGTAAAGGGGACAGTTATAGCACAGGTAGAACAAAATCTGGAAATAAGTTTGCGAGGAACATCAGTGGAAGTGTAATGGCTCTAACTGTGCGTGATCATCAAACACGTCTGGTTTTTTTGCTTAAATGATGCTGAGGATCCAGATTTTGATACTGATTTTACTGATGAGGTAGGGTTCACGAAAATAAATATTTGCAATACGCACGTGTGGATAGACGAAGATCCCCATGCTATTATCGCACCCAGAGATTAGGTACTTTTTTCATCAACTTTGGAAGGATATTTTGGACGATAAGTTACTTGATTTGATTGCTTTACCAAACCGATTAACAGCTGCTACTTACCTGAATTTTCTGTAGAATACAGTAGGTGATCCTATAGACGATATTACTTTAAGACAAAGGCAATAATTGTTGTTCTGGTACTACAGTGCTCTAAAACATTTTTGCTTGCCATTAGAGAGGCGTTTACACATAACTTTTGAAGGAAGCTTGGTAGGAAGCGACGGATCGGTATCATGGCCTGCAAGATCACCTAACGATTTAAACTCCTTTGACTTCTTTTTTTTGGCGACATTTGAAAGTTTGATGTACGCTACGGTTGCAAACATTTTCGAGGGGCTGCAAGAACGAGAAATTTCCATCGAATCTAAGTCAATGTCGAGATTTCCGAAAGAGTTAAAAAATCGGCCCAGCAGAGATATCGAGGCGGCTGTAGTATGAAAGAAAGTCAGTTGGAACATCTTGCCTTTGTTCATGTATTACATTTGTTTGTACATAATAAAATGTGTCAAACATTTCGTATTTACGAAATCATTCATTTGCAATCTACCTTCTTGCATATTTTAGATGATACAATCTCTCTTAAAAGTTGTGTGGCATATATTTTAATATCCCGTATAAGTTGCATTGCCCACTGGTTTATTACTTAAGACTATGGGTTTCACAAGTTGCTGCCATATAACAAATTTATATCTAAAAATTTCGTTTAATTAGTAAAACGAGCAAAATATTCACAATTAAACTGATCATCATTAGTTTCGATAACCACAGTGTTCCTACGTGTACTGCAAACAGGTTTAATATTTAACTCATGCCTCTGGTTATGCGGTGCTTTGCAGGAGTTACTGAAGCTTTTATTGTCAACATTTTTCGTTAATGCGAAAGTAATAAATAAAATTACTGATTATCCGTCTTGCTAACCCAATCCTCAATACCATTACTCTTAATATAAACTAATACCAAATTACAGGGGGAATTTAAAGAATTGACAAATTAAGAATCCATTTGTGATTATTACGGTAGATGGGTAGATAGATATGTAGATATATTGACTCAGATGGAGCTCGTCAGATACATAACAGCAAAGAATATAATTGAGGAAGGTACAAAAACAAAAGAGAAGCCAAACAGAACTACTCACACGCATTCGCAAGTATTTACAAATCTGCTTATCAATTCATAACCAGACAAACTGTAATAATTGTGCCCAATTAGATGCTTCTTTAATTCGTATTTGCAAATTGAGACACTAGTTAAGCGTCAGAAGCTCATTAAAAGTTCTGGGACCTGAAATAGTTGATGATTTTTGTAAGTAAGTAGTAAATATGATTCAATCAACTGTAACATATGTTTCCGTAAGCATAATCCCTCCAGTAAACAGTATTTCGTGGAAAGAGATATTTATTTTTGAAAGACTGATTGAACTCTAAACAGATATATGTACATGCATATAAAGCGAATATTCTTATTCAAATTTTAGTTTTACTCGCAATAGCATTGCATCAAAGACATCTTTTTTACACTTCTGATTCTCTACAAGTGGTGATAGATTCAGTTGTTCATTAAGTTAACTACTTTAACAAAATAACCAGTGAAAAGGAGTAGTATCCTTATTAGAATGCAACTTATTGAACAACGCTACAATCAACAAAACGAAATTATAACTTAAATAATAATTTGATTCCTAAAATAGAAAAGAAGATGAACACACAGTATAAACAAAATACTCAACACAATATCGACATAGCTTTGAGTAAAAGAAAGGTAAAACAGTAAAATGAAATTATAGAAACTATTAATATTCTGACGTAATAAATGTGAATTCTATACATCTTCTTCTCTTTCTTGATGTTACTAGAAAATTATTATTCACATTACTATTTTTTATTATCCTTTCTAACGACCGTCTCCTTTATGCACCGTATATCTGCTATATATTGAATAAATTCATTATTTCCTAAATCAAATATATTTTAGATCCTCATATATATTCATATTTATGTTCATTATGTTCTAGTCTTTTAATTAAAACACCATGAGGGTGTAAACTGTATTAACTGCAATATTAACCAAGCTTTGTATATTGTCAAAATTTGTTGTACTTATACGAGATCTAACTAGTGCAAAAAAAGCTAAGGAACTGTGGTAGTTAAGTACATAGTTACAAGGATACTATAAGTATAACACAATGATTGTTTTCGGAATACATATATGCGGAAACTGCTTAAGTTAACATTTCCGAAATGTGTAGGATTTAATTGCATGGAAAGGAGCTACGTGCTAACTTCGTCTTTGCCAGCTTTTTGCAAGCAATTAATTTCTTGCGTAATTATACTCAAATTAGTATTGAAAGGCTTCCCACTACTCGCGCCCATTTCAGCTATATATCCCTTGGTCTACTTTGTTCTACTTTAAGTTCATTGGCGGCTTCTACGCAAATTAAATTTACAAGTTCATACCCACACTCAAAACGTAGCTTAATTCTCCTTTCGCGGTCGCAGAAATCCTCTTAGTAGTCTTCCAGTAGGTAGGTCATTAGATATGTTAGAAAGTAAATAAATCATAACTAAGTTAGTAAATTGAGTAAACTTTGTCATCGAAGCCATAAATCGAACAGATGACACTAAATCCCATTAAGGCACAAGAACAGAGATCCGGTAAATGCTTCGCGTTAGTCTTGGTAGATGGCGCTGACGTAGTCTTAGTGCTGGTGGCTTAGGATTAGACAATTTATATAGTAGGTACGACGATGAACGTAGTGCAAGGGGTAGGAGAAAGAGGGAGGTTCCGCAAGAAGCCGAACAGTAAGTTAAGAGTCTACAGGCAGATACTTGATATTCCTTTTGTTTTGGTACATTAACTCGGTACGAGACAGTACTTTGCAATTGAATTTTGCTCTTCTATGTCTTTTACTTGATCGATTAAAGGATTTTGCCGGGTTCATTTAAATGTGATTGTGCACGTTTCGCTTTTAATAGTATTGGAGTTAAGCAGAGACTTTAAATTGCGCTTTTAATGGAACTTAGCATGATTATATTCATCTATCAGAAAACGAGAGTTTGCAAAGATTATAATATAATATAATTCCACTATTGCCATCTTGGTATGCATATGTATGTGTTTCTTGTTTAAGTTAGGAGATTGAAGTGATTCGTTTGTAAAACCTTTTTCTTTCTATTTTCATTAGTTTGCTATCAATTATGTATCGACGTAATTTGAAATCACTAGCTGGTACATACATAAGCAGAGGAATAGGAACTAATGTTTTTCGATGAGTACAGTAAGTAAATTTTACCTCAGTTCTCAACAGTTTTGGAATGTACTTCCAATTACATTTGATCTGATGAATTTTGGCAGTTTAAGACTATATGTGAATTAAATCAAAATATACAAAATATTTGCTCAACCGCATTCAGTGATTGACCGAAATTATTGTTAATTTACCAATATGAAGAGTATATAATATCAGGAAACAGAATACATTAAAATAGGAAAACGTAAGAAACACAGTAATATTAAATAACATGACAAAATAGGACAAAGAAGTGAAATTGCTTCTGAAGAGAAAGAAAAGAACGCACATTTCTCTTGCTTTTAGTGGGCACATTTGCTTAAAAACTTTTTTATTTATCATTATATCGAAAACACAATGAGATGCTAACAACGTCTAACACAGGCAGTTTTGCGACTGATGGTAACTGCTTTCATAAACTGGGAAAGGTTTTCAAGTGGGGGAGAGTCACCATGAAAGAGACCATTAAAGTTAAGGAAACTGAAATTTGGTTATAAATATATAGTAAACTGAAATATGCATTTCCGTAAGGAGAGGAACATATTTCTTTTTCAAAAAAATTGATTGAACTCTAAACTCATGTACATACATAGAAAGCGAAGATCCTTATCTAAATTTTAATTTTAGTGATAATAGCATTATATCAAAGTCATCCTTTTTACACTTTTTAATTTTTACAGGTGGTGAAAGATTCGTTTGTTCATTAAGTTAACTACTTTTTAAAGCTCAAGTTCCTAGTGTTAATACGGTTGATTGGTGTTTAGCTGTGCGACATTAAAATGTGTGACAAAATGGAGAATCCTGTTCTGGGGTGCGCAATATTATCCGCTTTTTAAAACGTAATCCCTATGATAGCTAAGTTTTGAAAAGAAATTTAATAAATAAGCTTAAATCAATAAGTTCTTTCCTTTTTATTTACTTGCACGTGCACTTCTGGTGATTTTATAGATCAGCGAATCTTCAGTCCCCTAACAGAAGGTCGATGACAAATATATTGGAAATATTTGTAAAATTGTGTTTTACTTCTTTGCCCATGATTTAATCGAAATGATACTCAAAAGTTTTTCGTCTGGATCAACAGTAGTTTCTTTGATTTGCGAGGATTATAATGGAGTAACAGTATACATAACGAGTTTATAGCATTTTTTTTAAGGAATTTGAAATATTCATAAAAATAAGAAACTCACAAGTTTTGTTGATGCTCTCATCACTAGATTCTGATACGTATTAGTACACAATTGCTTTCAGTATGCCATCATATTAGTAAAAACTTTAAATCTTTATGTCAGAGTAATCTTTTGCTACTCACTTCCTATAGATTAAGAAACTTTTTTTCAGAACACAGGGGTCTTTTTAGATGGTTAGAGCGAAAGGGAATTTAGGGATAAGAAGCAAATGCAGAGCAATACATTAAGAAAACTGTAATCGACGATTAAATAGAAAGATGTATCGATCTAGTCCCAAGTACATTCTCCATCACATTAAAATTAGCTTAAAGAAAATTGTTAATAAGAAAGTAAGCACATTGACAGAGGTGAGTATCAAAATAAAAATAAAAATTGGACATATTCTTGAGGAGCACAGTGGTCCTACAAATATAATGTAGACAAGTTTGAGGAGCGCATAGCCATCCAAACAAATTCATAAGATTGATTGCAGCATGGATGCTAGATTTAACTGTGAAAATATCAAATAATTCTGAAATACCCTACTATGCTCAAGGTGAGTTTGCCTTTTATGGTCGCCTTCAGTTTTGACAGGCAAAGTAAATTTACTAAGAAATCTAATAATCAAAGGGTAATTTTATGGAGTCAAGTTAATTTCTGGACAACTTTACTGATTACGTTTTAGCAAAAAGTATTGTTATATTCATAATAGAAGAAAATACATCTCGAGTAAATTCCGTTTCGGAAGAATGTAGGTATCACAGTCGCCTCCATATAGTTAAGGAAATTTCAAAAAGAGTTTTTTTGAGTGTACATATATCAACACAGAAAATAATCTTGCTAGTAGAGAATGCAAAATACTATTCCATCCTCTTCACATCAACACTTTCCAGATACATTAACGTAATAGTCGAAACACTATGTAGGCAATGGTCTTATTTACAGCTCCCACTCCTTTGTAGGCGAGTATACAAACACATAATTAGCGACGATAAATTGAAATAAGCATCAGGCGCACGTCGGTGGGGTTGTTTATGTTTACGTAACTAACTGGTTTATTGACGATTGTTGGTGGATAACCCGCATATAGCTGTCTTGTTTGTACGATTGAAGCTGGTTTATTTACTTGCCCGTAGATGTAATATTGGCAGGTGGCTGGCTAGATGGGAAATTTAATCTGAGAAGCTTAGATCCATATATGCCTGTGGTTAATTTAGTAGTTGTTCAATCATTGTCATTTGTGATCAGTATCGTTAGCCGATGGAGAATTTGTAATATTTAACAGAACAACCGCTTAAATATAGGTCATTACAGTACCGTTTGGGAATTCCAAGTTAATTTAAAATATTTCGCGTTGATAGTAAGTCAAAAGTAAGACTACGTGGAGTCCTGCGGATTAAACTGGGTTTACCAAAGGACGCGTGTATGATTTGATAGAGACCAATATACATGGCGACGATATATCTTATACATATGTATTGCATAAATTGTAACTGTAGATACCGGGCAAGGGTATTGAAGAAATACTAAAGATGTTAAAAGTATTCACTGATTCACCAATTGTAAGCTAAAATAGTTTGATGTATAACATTAGTTGAACGCACTTGTTTCTTACGACCTCGCTTTAAAGCGCCTTATTAGTAGCATGCCAAAAGGTTTGATAGATAAATTACAGGATAATTTGATGTTTTTTATTATACATGGTCGAAGAAGGCCGTTATGCCAAAGTAATTAAAAAATATTAAAATAAAAACTTTAAATAAGAGCACTCATTTTGAAAAGTTATGTACTTGTATTTTGTCCTGCAATTTTATTCAATAGTTTTATATTCGATTTTCTGCATCTGCCGAGCATTTTCTAGTTACCATGTACAGTGCTTCCGTCTACTATTTGAATGGAGGATAATTTCCTTCTTAATTAGTTTAAAGAAAAAGTATTGAAAAAAGGGTTATTCAAATACTGCAATTATTTGTACTTCTTTTTAGCAGAATTATAGTTTGTTTATAAGTATATTACTCCGATGTTCCTTCTCAGTTCAGTCCCACCCCTCACCTACTTCTAATTGATTGCTTGATTAACGTTTTTGACATTTAGTTAACTGACATTTGTATATCATATCCACATAATATCAAGTTAATGTCTCGAAATGTTGTTGTGCTGTGGCTAGTTCTTGAATTGTGTGTCGTGACTGTTCATAAAAATTGATCCTGTAGAATAAAGAGCTGTAATAAAATATCTCCAGAAAAGGGCATGACGCCAACTCAAATTCATAAAGATATTATGGCAACTATTGGCGGGTCTGCAGTTTCTGATGATATGGTCAAACGCTGATATCTAGATTTTAAGCAAGGAAGAACATCCTGTGAAAACTAACATGCCGATCTGCAGTTTCTTATGATATAGTCAAACGCTGATGTCAAGACTTTAAGTACGGAAGAATAACCCGTGAAAACTAACATGCCGGTGGTCCTCCCATATCAGCAACAATAGACAATAACATTAAAAAGGTACACGATATCGTACTGCAAAACCGACGAGTACGCATCAGGAAAATTGTGGAAGATACTAGCTATCATATCATGAGATGCACAAGATACTGATTAAAGAATTAGATATGAAAAAGATAAGTGCAACCTGAATGTTAACCATTGATCAAAAAAGAAATATAGTGTAGATTTGTAAGGGTCTTTTGGAAATGTAGCAAGCAAACAAAGAGAATATTGTTAGTCGGTATGTGACCATGGATGAGTTATGGATGATCACTATAATCCCAAAACTAAAGTGCAAAGTAGAGAGTGGAAACATCACTGTTCTCATTCTCCACGTAAATTTAAGGTCGTGCCGTCTGCTGGAGAGGTTTTGTTATCTGTGCTCTGGGATGCATTTTACATGAGAAGACTTTGCGGTACAACAAAATTCGGCAGCTAATAACAACAAAATGTATTCTAAGCAAAGCGCACAGACTACAAAAAAGGTGATGTACTAAAACGAAGAAATGTGATTATACGTTTATCTGTTACATATGCAATGTAGACTTACAGCACTGTTATGTTTATAACAATAACTTTTCGGAAAACGGTGGAGTAGAGTTTCAGGGAATATGATGCTCATGAAGCATTAAGTATACGACATACTGTAATACGATTGTTTATATTGTAGTAGTGCTATTATACATATAGTAATGATGTTATCTAATTATTGGAATAATGGTAGCCAGTATATAAGTCTGTAAAGCTATTGCTTACACCTTGAACAATGCAGAATAATGGATTCTTTACAAATACTTCACGAGAGCGTAGACTGTATCGTTGGTAGAATAAAACCTTATATGATTCTCAAAGAATCTCGATCTTTTCTTACCCTGCACACAAAAGTATTTGAAGACGTCCAAAAATGTTGGTCAATGATTGCAATTTAATACTACTACTAATAATACTAATCTAATCTCTGGTGCATATATGTATATAGCTATTGTAGTACCTCAGAATTAATGTAACAGAACGTGTGAATTTCGTAGAATTTGTCACCACAGATACATCTTAAACTTTTTAAAACTTAATTAAATGTACAGAAATTTACATTATATAATAATGGGCCGACCAAAACACTTCACCCCTGCGAAACGCTTTTTTATTGTTAATTTTATAGAAGGAGGAAAAAGTTATAAGTATATTGAACAAAAACTTTAGTGTACAGTCAAGATTATCTCAAACGCAAAGGAGTGGAAAAATAAACCGGGAAAAAGTGGAAGAAAACAAAAAACTACCCTTTGTGAAGACAGAAGTATAATTAACTGTATCAAAGATAACCATTTATAACGTGGACAATATTAAAACAAGACTAACATTTGCAAACAAGCACTTCTCCAATCGGAAGACTTATTGAAGTAAAATTAAGTGCTAGACGTCTAAGAAAAGTACTTTTTCTAAATAATAGGCGGGTGAGGAACGGAATAATTTTCGTCTCTTGGAATAAGAACAAGTGGCGGAATATTCTTTGGTCAAATGTCAAAAATTGTTTTGTTTGATTTTACCAGTTACCAACAATAATTAATTAAATAAGTGTTAAATAATATTCATTTACTAACTACATTTCTATTTAGATCTACCTATATACGGAGCTTGTCCAGGAACTATGTAAATACCGTTTTGTTCTACCGTCACCTCAGCATCATTGTCGTAATTCCGCGCATGAACGCTTGCTTCTCTGGTTCACAGTCTTTCTATTGACGCCATTACAGTCGCATTGTGTTGTGTTTACATTTCTTAGTGATTATTCAAAATGTTTAATATAATTTCTGAGCCCGCCAGCTGTGAAGTGCGTTCTGTGATACAGTTTTTGAACGCAAGGACTATTAAGCCAGTCAAAACTCATCGTGAACTTCTATAGATTTATGGTGAAACTGTAATGACAGATAGAATGGCGAGAAAGTGGGTTAGACAATTAGATGATGTTCATGACAGAGTACGGGCTGGACGGCTGTCTGTTGTCAATGACGATTTGTTTGAAAATGTTAATAAGAAAATTCGTGAAAACAAACGGTTCACAGGAAGAAGGATTAGTGATAGGTTTCCACAAATTTTAAAGACTGTTTTGCGTGAGGTTATCATAAGTGGTTTAAATTACCGGAAAATGTGTTCCCGTTGGGTTCCGAAAATGCTTACGGATGTCCACAAAACGAAGGAATTTGGCAGTGCCTTAACATTTCTTACCCAATTCAGTGTTGAGGGAAATGAATAATTAAACAGTATGGTGACCCGTGATGAAACTTAACTCAAAACCCTATTCGACAATTCGGTTTGGAGGAGTGTGATCGCAGCTCCAATCTCGCACATTTTGACTACCACTTATTCTTGAACCTGAAGCGTGGTATTGGAGAAAGACGCTTAACAGCGATAACGATGTAAAAGACATTATTGTGCAGTGGCTGTTTTCATTGGCGGCATCTTTCTCTGAAGAAGATGTAGAAAGATTGGTACTATGACAAATTTCTGAGCAATGATGGCAACTGCATAGAAAAATAATTTAGGAAATGCTCTTTCATATCGAAATAAATTTTGCTTTCACTAAAATGTTTCTTTTTTCTAAAACGATACTTTTTGGGCAAGCCTCGTATATCTATATCCATATAAACGATATATATATATATATATGTTCACCGCTGTTCTGCGGTTATCCGTGAAATGTCCGAATTAAAAGCAGGCTTACAGTTTTGAATTCCTTCTGACCGTGACAGTTCATAAATCACATCTTCATGTTTTATGTAACCTAAACATGGCGGTTTAAAAGAACGCCTCTAACTCATATATCAGGAATTTTAAACGAGGGCGAAATTAGCGATTACAGAGCAGGAGATTAAATGTGCGTCCTTTGTAGCGCTTTCGTTTGGTATCAATTTATTGGTATCCCTGAAAGCAGAGTTCAGATGAGAACTGGAGGTAATTCCGTAATTAGCAGATATCTCCCAGTTTAAATAAAAATTCAGCGTAGGTTTAATTAAAAGCATTCAATTATTTGCAGGTTTCGAATTGGAAACGGTCCACAGGAAATAAAACGACTTTTTCGCGATGTATGTTTAGATATGCAGGTCTACATTCGGCTTTTTATTAAAAAACTAACTTAATTAAATTCCGCCCATGGTTACTTCATTGAAGAGTTTCAATTAAATTGACCTTTCAAATTGCTAGAAACAAATTACACATAAGAAGCCTTTGCGATTCTTCATAGTTCTTGCAGTTTTAATATACTAATGGGTATGGTAGAAATTGAATCGAATTTAACGTAGAGAAATGGTTTCCGATTACTAATGTTAGTAGAGTATATTCTCCTATAAAAGCTTCGTTATATACGTTCCAGCATAGACATATGTAACATTTTTCAAAATTATCTCTTATTTGCCTATGTGGCGTGCCCCAAAAACCAAGGATAACTTTTATTTTCAACATTTTCTGTTATTTGCCTATACAGCAAGCCTCAAATATCAGTGATTTTCTCTAGGGCAAATAGACCAGCTCATGACAAACTAGAATATCGGAATATAACAGCAAAAATTAATATTTTTTTAAAAGTATTAGCACTTCTATGAATTTCGCGAAAATCGCATATATGTTCATATATACATATATCTATAATATAAATATGTATATGTTCACACGGAACGATTATTGTATTTCTAGTTTATCCTATTTCATATTCATGTACATTTTAATGTGTCTATTATTATTATCAACAAATATTCCATTGCCATCAAATATTCGCACAATTAATATCTTGTTAAGTAGGTGTAAATTTCAGACTTAGTAGAAATCCCGACAATGCCCCTATTTGGCTAACTTTTATTAATTACTAGCAAATTATTATTTAGGGTATTATTTTTGCGCTTTCTATCTGTGATGATTATCTAGAATGTTCCTTACTGAAAGGGCACTACCCACTTATCTAAAAGAATGCCTAGAAAATAACACCAAGGTAAGACAACGCTGTAAATACAGCTTTCTCATGGTATTAGTGAAACCAATTTACGAGAAAAACATGTGAGACATAAAACGTTAACACACGGACATGTTTGTACCTACCCGGCGTCATGAGCGTGGTTTCGAGCCATTTTATGCTAACACATGTAATTCTCTCGCTGCTTCTATTGCCATACTTAACCCTACAATACAAATTAATATTCCTGGCGCTAACTAGTGCCAAAAGAAAGAAACACTTGTTCGCAAAGTCAGACAGTGAAAAGAAGCTGGTACAATTTCCCACCCTTTTCTCGGGCAATACCTGGTGTTATTTTCTAGGCATTCTTTTAGATATGTTATAAATACGTCATCGTAAGCCTTGAGAAATCATTCACATGTGCAGTTTCCCTATGCACTGCTCTTTGTTGCAAAAACGCCCTCTCGGGACTAGCAATCTTAAGTGTTGCTCGAGAGAAGGGTGGGAAACTGTACACGCTTCTTTTCGCTGTCTGACTTTGCGGACAAGTGTTTCTTTTTTTTGAGACTAGTTAGCGCCAGGAATATTCATTTGTATCGTAGGGTTAAGTATGGCGGTAGAGGCAGCGAGATAATTACATGTGTTAGCATAAAATTGCTCGAAACAACGCTGATGACGCCGGGGAGGCAGAGACATGTCCATGTGTTAGCGTTTTATGTCTCACATGCCTTTCTCGTGAATTAATTTCACTAATATCATAAGAAAGCTGTATTTATGGGGCACCTAGGTAATTCTGTAATTACCATTAAGATAAATCGAGGTTTCTTTTGACAAATTCCACAATTTAGAGAGAATAACACACAGTTCCAAGAGCTTTAACTTGTCCAGAACAAATTAACTTGTATTCACTTATTAACAGTAACTATTGAGTTTCAATTCGTCAGTGAGCGGGTTAAATCGTTATTCAGTGTATTTTTGCAATTACCTGTAAATACATACATATAGTATACAATATATCAGTGTTTTGAGTGCCACGACCACAGATATCCATATTTTTAGATTCCAAATTTTGTTAAACAATCCTAGATACATCATTCGATGCAGGTGAAGGTTAAGCAAATAGAAACAAAAAAAAATAGACTAAATGTTCAAATTGTCTACCACCAGATCGAATGGAAGCACGGTATTTTGCGTTTTCTGCTTTGTTTATTTAGTCTGCAGCTCTATTAATACGTTCTCTTATTTCAATTTTATTATCTATGGATTCTCTGTAAACCTCTTTTGAACAACTTCAGTAAAAAATCTAAAGGACCAGGAAGGCCACGAAATTGAACCAAAACGGTCGATTCATCTCTGTGCGTATACTTGGTTCAAACAAGTTCGCACTTCTCGTGCGTAATGCGCTGGACAGCCGTCATTTGGGGGCATTGACATTGTCGAAGGTACATCTTTGAATAAAGTTGATAGTTCATTTTCTAAGAAAGGGTAATAATTTGTCATAATTCAAACGGGCCAATTACTTCTCTGTTTATGATGCCTGCCCAAAGATTTATTTTAAAACGATGCTGAGATCTTTCTTCTCGGATCAAATGAGAATTTAAAACTGCATCCATCTTTTTTTATATTTTCATTAGATCACAACATTTTATTAAAGAACGTTGGATTTCTTCCATTTTTTAAGCATTACAACACTACAAAATTAGACACGCCCTGCGTAGTCATATAATAGCAACGACTGGGTACATGGCAAGTAATCGGTAACTCGGATGACGATGAGAGTTTATGCGCTCTTAAAACGTTGCGTTCCGAATAATTAATTAATTTGTGTGGTGCGGAGTTTACTGCGATACCTGTGAAAAATTTTACAGTTTAAAGCAAAAGCCTTGATTATTATTAGTGTTTGTTTTTTAATCACTGACGCTCTCTCAACCTTTTAATTTTAATAATTGTTAATAAATTGATAATGTATTAATTGAGTTGCATAGGAAAAATTGATCAAGAAGGATTACCCAAAATTGCTTACAAGAATAAAATTAATTTCTACATACAAACCCCCAGATATCGTATGCCATTTTGAACACCCGCATTACGGGCATTTAATCTTTCTGGCAGGTGAAAGGCGATTATCGCTTTTCCTTTCTTAAAATATATGCAGGTCCAAAGAATTTTTAGTACCTAGCGGCACCATGGCGTGCAATTTAATGAGCAGCGGGTAAAACCCAGGCAGCATCACGGGGTCGAAGATAACATTAAGTAAACTAAATTGCTTCCAAATTTGAAATTGAAATTTCTCGCGATAAATCAAAACGTCGGCTAGCCACACCCACTGATTGTACGAAAGCGGTTTCTTCAAGGTGTTACGTGTAGCGTAGGAACTTGTTCCCCCCGCAGGCCACATTAGTAGTTTTAAAATGTGTATGTAGATATTTCCTTCGGAAGGGTAATCGATTTCCGGTCTCCTCCTCTTCATCCGGTTTATCCAACGATCCACGGTTCGACTACATATCCGTTACCGTCGCTTGTTCCTTTCGTTACTCCTTCGTCTTGCTTCCACTTTTTTTCCCTTTTTTTTTAATTTCCCATACGATATTAATCAATTTTCCTCGTCCGGACAGCTTTAATATCGTTCTTCGCTTGCCTTTTCCGATCAGATGGATTTAACTATTAAGATTAATGGATAATCTATGTGAACAAATAGCTTAATGCTTACTAGAAGACTCGTGAAACGCTCGCGTTTCTACTTTAGAAATCCTCGCTTCGATCTCCTATGTAAACACAATGTAGATTTAAATACGACGAATAAAAGCAGTCAAATATGGTTCTACGATGTACTAGATTGTATGCACAATAAAGTATGCACAATAAAGTATGCACACGAGAACACAAATTAATCTATAAATTATTTAGGAATTTAAGAATTAGATGTTCAAATAATAATCTCAGCAACTGCATTTCACATTTGAATATTTAAAAGGGTATAACGACAAATTTGTGCAGAATTATTTCTTGATGTAAAAAATTTGGGAACTTACTCCTGGCTGATATGCATAATATACTCTACAAATGTAACTATGTCATTATCAAAGGAAAGCAAAGAAACATTTTGTCCAAATGTTCATCATAAAAGAATTGTAATGAACAAAGCAATATAATATGAGGGACGTTCAATAGTTATCGAGACAAATGGTTGTGGACAAGAAACGTTTTACGCTATGAGAATGAAGCTTATATTATTTTAAGAAAAAGATAATGTATAATCACTTGTTATGGGTGAGTTGAAAAAAGTGGAAAAAAAATTCGTGAAAGTGGACGTTCCACTAGGCGACACCTTTCTAGGAATCTCGAGATCATCTTTAAATTAAATGGTCACGGGTCACCTTGGGGAGCACGTTTTCATTGAGTTGTTTGATAGAATGAAGATGGTAACGAACTTCTCAACTACATTATAACGGGAAGTGGGATATAGGTTTTGTACAAAACTCTGGAATTCGAGCACCAGTCAATGGAGTGGCATCGCACGCATGCTTCTTCAAGAAACAGAAAAGAAGAGTCAGATTTCATCAAATTTGGAAGTTTACGGCAACTACCTTTTGAGCTGAGAGTACTTACTGCTTGTTGAATTCGTGGTAAGAGCGGAGACGATAATGTCGGGAACCTCCTGTGAGACTGTTCAACGACTTCGATACGTCATGCAATACAAAAGGCCTACAAAGCTGATAGGAACTGTAGTCTCTTCAAATCGGACGCTTTTAACCACACCTCTCCCTCTCAGACTTAGTGCCAAGTGACTTTATCTTATTCCGAAAATGTAGGCGTTTTACGGGGAAGGGATGAAGAAGATACGGTAACTTCATAGTTACAGCGTCATTGCGAAAGTTGTGTTACTTAACAAATGCCCACCAACGATTATGTTGAAGGTAGGGTTAGGGCCGATGAAGATTTGTTATTATCTTTTTTATAAATTAAGTAACGCCTAAGAATTCTTTACCTTCTAGACGACCCTTATAACACAATATAAAAATTTTAATTAGTGTTAAATTTAGATTATTTAGATGTCGTTAGACGTTAATGTAAGATAATTAAATGCAGTCGGCTATTGAAATCCACCAGCGGGGGATGTGTATCGAAGCAAAATGTACTGGCAAAGTGTAACCAACCCTAAAGTGGATGCAGATGTAATGGTGATATAAATAATAATAAAAGGAAAACGAATGGGATGCATCCACCTCCAAATAAAGGGAATAAAATGTAACAAAGGAAATGTTTTCCATGGATTTACCGCAATTATAATTTTCCCTTTAAATCCACGTTCATAGGCACAACGACCGCCTTATTCTCACATTGCCCAAGAAGGCGAAAAATCCTCGCTGTAAATCGATATTCCGATCAACGAAATTATTAAGCACCCTCCACGTACGCGTACTCAACCCAATCTGCCTAAAGAAAGAGCGCGAAATAAAGAAAAGAATACGATATCAAATTAAACTACCATAGTAGAACCAACGAATTAAATAACACCGAAATATTTACAACCAAAATAAACAAGTATTGAATAAAACGTTTCACCAATTGAATAATATCAAATCAAACCGTCTCTGTGAGTGGCCGAATGAGGAGCATAGTAGCTCTTTGATCCCACTGACACAGATTTAATTTTCAATTTAAGCGGCTGAATTTAATTAACAGTGGTACGTACGCATTCTTTACAGCAAGTAAAATCATGGGTAGCATATCAATGTAATGGCATGTAAAGGATTCCCACTAGCGGTTCGAATATTCAACGTGGGCGAAGAAATAAAACACAATTTTACAAATATTTCCAATATATTTAACACAGCACAATATAACATGTTTCACTATCTCTGCAGCTCCATCAGTCGGTTCGACTTTGGAAAAATGTCCGCTGAACTAGCGAATGATCGTTGTAGCCCATCCATTAGACCCGCAGAGTGTATCTCACTACCTCAAGCTTGCCCCAACAACAAAATAGGGCAAAATTGCAATAAAAATATTGATCTAGCGGTAAATACTGAAGGTACTTCTAATTTGGGGTTACCCTTTAATCGTACTCTCATTTGTATTTTTTTGTTTGAGAATATGACATGTTGGTAGTATTGTAACAGTGGCATTATGATTAATAAAGATCGAAAGATGCATGAGTAAACAATGCGTGTTTGTTATTGGTAGCTATTTTAAATTTGGTGAAATTTATGCACAGGTTAAAAAAAATGTCCGTACAAGATATGGAAAAAGAAATTATGCGACACATTCGAAAAAGTGTGTCACAGTGCTCGTTTATAAGAAAATATTACATTCCAAAAACAACCTTATTTAAAGCATTTGCGAGATTTAAATAACAAGAGATAGAAGCGGGCGTAGAATTACGCCTCGCAATTTGTAAATTGGGACATGCAATAAAAAGTGAACGATTTGAATTTTCTCAATGAAATCATCTTTACGCGTGAGATACGTTTTCAACTGGAGTGAAGAAGTTACACGAGATATACTGGAAAAACCGTTGCATTTCAGAAAATAATTGTTTGATGCGGTTTCTGAATGGGTGGAGTGATTCTTCTGTATTTTTTTGATAATGGAGACGAGAATGCTGTTTCTGTTACTGGAACACGATATCAAAATAGGATTACAAACTTTTTGTTTGTCAAATTTCGTAATTGAATAATTTCTCGATGAGAGAACATCAGTTGATTGAGTAGATCATAGGATTTAACTCCTTACCTTAGCAAGAATATTGTTTACGGTATTCGTAAAATTTAGTTGCAATTGTGCCAGTGTTATTAAAAATGTTGGTTAAAGGATAGAAGTGTATTGTACACCAAGAGGAGGTAACTTCTAAGTAAATAAATGGTATCTCATTTTCTTTGAAGTGCAAGATTTTTGTCTGTTTAATCGGATTTCGCATCTGAGCAAATTTAGCTAAAAATGTTTTTGGTATATGTTCAACTTCACTAATAAATCAAAAAAAAAGGTTTGTGCTTCTTTTATCATATATAATTATTCACGCCCAACATAATAATGCTACTAAAATTAGTCATGGTATTGGTGGGATCATTTACTGTAAAGACAATGTGAGGAGAGAAAAAGACGCTAACACGCTGACATGGCGTCATTAGCACAGTTTTGAGCGTCTTGTTCTACTTCAAATACGCAGCTACCCGATGCATTGTCAGTGCGCGGCCTTTCTAATTCAACGGTCCATGAGCTGCTTGAAAGAAGGTTGGGAAATTGTGTCCGCTTGTGTCACTGTGTTTTAAACAATAGGCAGGTGTGCGATTTTGTGGTATTAGAGATCGCCAAGAAGTAGTGCAACTGTTTGTTTATTTACGGCGATATTAGCCGAGAAGGAATTTCATTTTGTACTAGAGAGAGCACAAACAAGCAGGAACACGTCCGTGTGTTAGTGTTGTCCCCTTCTCCCATTTTCTTAGCCGTGAGTCATCGCGCCAATATCATCAGTAGTTACATTAGCGGTATTATTGTTTTCTAGGAATTTTTTTGATGTATAATTATTTACGTGAACGTAGACAATATTTTGAAGAGTTAAACAAAAAAAATATATAGACCATTTTTGCTATTGGATTCAAGGTGATATTACAGAAAGTAAGCCATGCGTGAGTGACGGGAAACTCTGGAGGATAGTAATCAGGCACAAATGAAGCAAAAAAAATGTGGGACCATTTTTTATTTTTTCTGGCAGAAGAATTCTTAAATAAGAATATAAAATAAATACTAATAAGAGTTACTGGTGTATTTCCGTTCGGACGGCGTATCATTTTCTTATATATTAAAAATCCGCTAGTCTCAATTAAAAATGGATCAAATGCATGTGCCCCTTTATTCAGAAATACGTATATGACGATGTACTTGGCATGTTATATCTTATACTATTGCTTCAAAACTTAAATATTGTAGCCTCTATTAAATTTGTTACTAGTATAGAGTATTTTGAATATTCGTTTGTTGTATAATTACCATTGGCTGTGCTTATGGACCTTCTATCACCTTACATTTTAAAAGAAGCCACCAACTTCTGATCTATTATATTATTTGTCGTCTATAATGTCCACTCTAAGATACGCTATGAGTAAGATCATAAGCGAGTTAATAATGATCTGTAGCAACAGAAATATGAACAAAGAGCATATGCTGCACAGTAAAAAATGTCTACCGCCCATATTACCAGCAACCAATTGTATTCATAAAAGAGGATTATTATAAAAGGTTTGTTGTTTTTCTAACACTTGGCTACGCCATCATTTCTTCAAACATCTGATACGGAAAACACGAAGTAGTAACGTCTTTTTGCCAGAAAATATGCAAGGGAATGTAATACAATGTCAGTGTTGAGATTTCGTAAGCGACAATCTAGCCATTCAAAAGTAAAGCGATGCGATCTCAATGTGAAATTTGTTGGAAGTTCGCCCACATTCCTTGCTCCGAAGCTATGAAACTGCAACATCAGAGAGCCGTTTATTCATTGTAGCAAAGATAGTGCCCAGTGTCGGCGACCTGATTCAAATCCGTTGACCTTTTACATTAAACTTTGTATACATATCTAAGGACGCTAGATGTCTAAAAATGCAATTAAAGATAAGTATTTCCTTTTAAATGAAAACTCATTAAATTTTTGCCAACGTAGTATACTGTAATCTTACGATTTTTTATATATTATTCGTGGTAATTAGTAACGGCAATGAAGGAGATCGCAGTTCTCAGTATTATACACACATATGAGTAAACTATGTGCAATCTTGCTTGTAAAGTAACATCAATGCGTACCCTACATTTCGCCTTAATTATAGGCATCAATTTTATAGATCCAGAATAGTATATTCGCAGGTAAGGGGGTGTTAATTTCGGCCTCTGTTATCTGACTGAAGCTGCTGTGATCTGTCCTCTAATATTAGCCGGACCATCTCTTTGTCGTTGCTATAGCTTTGTCGATAATTCGATTAACTCAACTAATTAGTCAATATTGCCGATAGCTTTGCGACGGTCTCCCTTTGTCCCAGTAATTCGAAGATAATTCCATGCGAACAAGGGGAAATACAAAAGATAATCAAAAACTAATAGAAAAATTTGTTTTCCTAGTTCTGTTGTATAAAACATCTACGAACGACTCGAGTTCTATAAATTTGTGGTACTCATAAGCAGAGTATACAAATCTAAGACAACCTTCATGGGCATCGAGACTGCCGAACGCCAGCAAACACGTAGCAGCAGACATGTCTTTGCAACTCTGTCAACACACAAGTATTTCGTCCGATGCAATGGCTCCAACAAGTTTGTTGTGGTATTAAAACAGCTTGTTTAGTACGTGATACATTATTCGTCGGTCAAAATGAAAGGAATTCGGTGAAGAAAACGCACAAGTCTCCTTCACAATTTACTTTATAGAACTGTAATAATTCTTTCGCCAACGCAGACAAGACAGAAAACTGTTTCTAGAAACAGAATGGAAACCGATGTCTAACACAGTTGTTACATATTACAATAAAAATTATGAAATCTCTAGTGGATAAATCCATTTAAACATACTTCTATTATAGAGTCAGTAGCTAACAAAACATGGCCTCTACCTTTTTTCTATAAAACACCTAAGCGCTGCTCTAATTTATAGCTTCCAATGGTTACAAAACGCTCTCGGCATTTTTAACAGCCTCCAGTTATCAAAAGGATAATAAAATAATAATAAACGCAACACAATGCAGAACGCAAGACATTCAGGTTAGAATCGTTAGAATATAACTGTCGTTTCGTATCAAGGCAACGTTACATGTTATACCAACATCTATGCACCCCATTACCATGGAATATACCATACGAGGGCGATCTGAAATGTTTCCGGAATCGACAAGAAAAACACGGTACTGGTGTGGTTTTTTATTTTTATTTTTCGATATGATCTCCTCGAAGATCAATATACCTTCTCCAACCGTGCTCCAGACTCGTCAAGCCGTTGGAAAAGTAGGATGTTTCGAGATATGGAAAATAGCCACCTGTAGCAGCGTTGACCACCTCATTTGAGGCAAATCTCTGTCCTCCCAGTGCTTTTTTCAGCTTTGGGAATAGGAAAAAGTCACTGGGGGCTAGGTCCGGTGAATATGGAGTATGAAAGACTAATTCGTAGCGCAACTCATTATATTTGGACGCGACGATGCGGGATATAATGGGCCGGTGCATTGTCATGGTAGAAAGGCACTTTTTTCCGCAGCAAACGAGGCCGTTTCTCCTTCAATACTGCATCGAATCGGATCAATAAATCGCTGTAGTATTACTTCGTGATCGTCCTTCCCTTCTGTAAATAGTCGATGAGGATCACACCTTGGGAATCCTAAAAAATGGTCGCCACCACCTTTCCTGCCGATGAAACGGTGTTTGCTTTCTTTGGAGCAGATTCGCCCTGAAAAGCCCACTGCTTCGACTCCTCCTTGGTCTTCGGTATATATTGGTGGATCCAAGTCTCATCCATGGTTACGAAACGCATGAAGTAATCGCTTGGATTGCGTTAGATCCTGGCCAGATATTCCTCCGAAACGATCATCCGATTTCGTTTTTGCACTGGTGTGAGCAAACGCGGTACCCACCACGTCGAACGCTTTCTTATACCCAAAATTTTGTGTGGAATATGAGCAACGCGTTCCTTTGAGATGCCCGTTGTCTCTGCTATCTCTTTCAGCTTCAATCGGCGATCGGCTAACATAACATCATGAAAGTTGTGGACCATTTCATCGGTGAGTTTTTGGGCGTCCACTACGTGGTTCGGCACTTGTGCTTGTGCGGCCACGGTTGAACTCGCTCACCCAGAAGCTGATGGTCGAAAATTATGGAGTACATCCGCCATGAACCTTTAGCAAAATATTTAGAATTTTTGTGGTCGTTTTCCCAGCCATCCTGAAGTGTTTGATCACTGCATGAAATTCGATTTTATCCATTCTTGCGAAACTGTCTCTTGGTCTTTTGGTGCACAAGACATACTCTTAAACAATCACTATTGAGAGTAGCCATAAGAAATTTGGCAGGTTGCCCTTGCTGACCAATGAATCCACTTCACCGTTCGCGCTCCATCTCTTGCCGATTCTGCAAACATTTCAGGTCGCCCTCGTATGTGTCTTCTGCGTCTAATATCATTAAAACAGTTTTGTCATTGCCTACTAACAAACATTTTATTCTAAAATAGTTTGTATTTTAAGAGGTCTGGTTACACAAAGAAGATTATAAAATTTTACAATGTTTGAATTAAATGTATTCTCCACAAGTATAAGTATATACATATATCTGATTGGTAATGATACGTCACTTATTACGTGTATTAATTTCTTAAATAACTCAAGTGTACCCTAATTAGTTTTTATTAGTTTTACATTTGTTTGTTTGACTTAAACTATATTGATTTAGTAGATTGACACTCACTGGTGTAAGCTGTCATACACGTTCATAGCATTTCGAAAACAATGGAATTATTGTGTCATCTGCTTTGTGATACTATTAGTAACATTTTGGCAGTTTTTTATTACTTGTTTCTTGTTTGAGCCTACTATTTTTAACTGCGAAAAACAGTTTCATTTTATTGTCAAAGTAATTTAGACATATGTATGCGAAATTGTGCATTAATTGTTTATGCAATGTGTTCCAAAAAATATGTATGTAGTACGTTTCTTCAAATATTGCGTCTACTAGTTTAATAATCAATGTTCTTTCACAATAATTTGAAAATTTACTGCCTGACGGATCGTCGAAGAGAACTGTTAATTACTTGTGAGAAGGGCGCAAGAACTTAGCGGCAATAGACAGAGAAGTTTACCACACCGATATCCACAAAAGTTTAGCCAGCAGGTTTCCAGATTCAATTCTCTTATCCTTAAAGTTAGGCAAAACATTTGCATTACAATTAATAGGCAATCTGTTATATCAAAAATGTTGTATTCTAGCTACACTAAAATACGGATTACCGAAGTAGGTACGAAAATATTTTGTTAGTGATGATGTGTTTGAACGAATTTATTACAGATTTAAATAGTTATACGTTGATTTACCCACAGATGCCTTTATACAAATTATGGGTTCTATACAATTACTATCTAAGCGAAAATTACGGGAGTTTTCCAAGAAGTAAAGAACGTTCTCTTTTCTTAAATTTTGTTCAGTTATTAGTTGTGCAAATGAAACAAAATTTATTATACCTTTACACTACTTCTCTGTATAGTCTCGATTCATATTGAAACAAAGTTTTTCTCACGAAGTCAGACACTCTAGCATCCCAAAAAAGAAATATTTCACCATTACCTCCACAATACTTCATTAATAGTGAACACACGTTTCGCTAAATAAGCTATCATCTTCAGCAGTATATGTGAAGTAGCAAGCTAAATTAAAGGTACACTGTTTATACACTACATATATATTTATATACATAAAGGGTAAAAGTTGGAATTTATAGATTCTAAATCTGATTAAAATATGTTTGTTTTTGTAAGTTTCTATGCCTTGTTCACCACAATCTAAATGTATATCGTTGCTTATGCTCTTAATTAACTTTATATTATCAACAATATAGTTCTTTCCAAGCATATGTAGGACGATACTAGACTTGCCAAACTTTCTAAATTTAACATTAGTTAAATGTGTTTTTTTTTACTTTAATTGATCTTTTTGTTGGTCCACATATGCTTTATATGAAATTTTGTAAATTCATTACTTTAGTTGGTTAGTGGGCGTTTCGTAAAATTTTTATGGCTATTGCTTGACGAAAAGATGATGTTGCGATCAACTTTAGAGAAGCTCTGTTGAAGACCCTTCGTGCAAGTTATATACAATAGTCGGCATACTTGCTGTTACATTGCTAGTAGATTTTAATTCCTACTGTATTCTTATGGTTCCTAATTTATTATTAGTCTATAATACTTCATAGACTACATCTATGAAGAATTCATTAAAGTTTGCAATCTTGATTTCTTTGGACTCGTTTTAATATGTTGTCTAAAGTTTATGTTCCCATGAATGATAAGAATCCTGTAAGATTCTAGATCTATTATCACTAATAGGTATTGTAAACATCTATGTATTTATGGCTTATCCATATTTCGTAGTAGTAACGTATCTAGGAAAGTGATTCCATTGCCTGTTCCCTCGTTGTGAATAACTTTAGTAAAAAGAAGGTTTTAAGTTACCTCTTTAAAAAAATCGGTTTTTGAGCATTTTCTAGGATCAAAAATGCAAAATATATAGTCAATGTATTATCCAATGTAATCGAAAATAAGCCAATCTATTCCACTTGAAATATGTTGCAACATTTTAAACCCAATGAAGTTAAACTTGAACGTGAAACTGCAATACTAACTACAGTAATGCGAATTATTTGATTTTTTGCTTGATCTCTTAGTCTACACAAACCAAAAGACTATACATTTGAAGACTTGGCCGAACCAATGGGCAATCATCTTTAACCTTCAGAAATTGCGGAAAGGCGTGAATTGTATGTAGGAAAATCAAGTTGACTGTAACTTTGTTGCTGTTCTTAAAAAACTAGCCAAAAAATATCGGTGTTAGATTAGAAGAAAATTATGTGATCAACTGATTGCTGGAAAATTGAAGTGGAGTGAGGGTAAGTGTAACAAACTAAGTACAGTATAGAGAATAAAACCATTATTTTTAAACGTAGTTTCGGTTCAGATTTAGATGTGGCTTAGTTATTACTCTGGGGTATACACACATCTATCAAAATATTAAATTAAACCTCAGCTTATTACAGTAACAAGACATACTTTAAATGAGCGTCTTGTCCAGGTATATATTGGGAAATCAAGAGGATTAATTAAAGTTCGGTATAAACAGCATTTGGCTCATCTGGAATTCAGAAGATTTAATTCTAGTGTCGCCTTACATATGTTTGAAAAGAACCATAATGTTGGTAACATAAAGTAATAATGTACATTTAAATTTTTATAAAGGCATGGGCACTTATGAAAACGAACATATTTTAGTGGATTCAAGTTTAGGACCCCTAAATTTCAGCCATTACTCAAGCATCACTGCGGTCAGTCGAATGTAGTTTTGAAAGTGTGCAAATAGCGTAGTTTTTTATTTTCTGAATGATCCTAGTAAAAACCCTAAATGTTAGAGGAACCTTCATAAACGAAATGAACGATATTTGTAAATCAAATTCGTTTAAAACTACTTAGTACGCTAATAGCGTATATAAGCACCCCAACTGTTATACTAGCTTAGAGTGTCTCCTGCGAACCATCTGAGAGGTGCCGAATACGATCCTGAGGAAGATCTCTCCAGTATTTCTCCATTTATTATAGATTTAAAAAGACATTTCTTGGAGCTTTATGGAAGTCGATTCTGCTCGAGAAATGTGATCTCCAATCCAATCCCAGTTCTATAGGAAATAGTCCGGTGAACGTGCCCTCCATATCATCCAAACGCGATATAAGAGCTGCCGTGTTTTAAATACCAATACGTCGTCATTCAAATTCCGCGAATGGAAGAGATTAGAGTCGTTAGCGTTATCTGAACATTATGTAGAGCAATATATTGCATATGTGATTGATAATACTACAGGTATACCTTCTAAGTTTGTTATTGTCAGTAGTCTTCAACATTTACTAAAATTCATGTAGTACTTTTAATATACCGATATTATTAGTTTACCAGAAAATCTCCGCCTAGCTGTTGGGTTTACTTTTCCATCAATGTATTTCAACTTAAAGTTTACGTTATAACTGCGCATAGCTCCATTCAAATACACCTACCTTCATTAAGTTTTAACGACGTGGGCAATCAAAACTCTTAGTTGTATAATATTCTTCCCCTTTTCCGAGGGAAACATCCGGCAAGGTATGTATCCGATGTTCATACCGAACAGTTATACAAAGGGCTATATATATGGCACTAGTTTACTGTTTAAGATTAATGTATTCCTTTTCCCTTTTCAAATTTATGCAACCATTAGTGTTTAATTACGCTGTTTAATACGGAGCAGTACAGATAATGAGGTACTTTAAATAATTTTGCGTATACATCAAAATAATTGGGCGTATATCTGTTTTCATAAATAATATTAGTGGAGTTTCTATTTTAAGCGACCGACATCGCAATTTGTAGCGGAAATGATAAAATATGCACTATTATATCGGTACATGTAATCTTGTTTGGCCATTCATTACCGTAATTGCATCAAATATAGTTAACTTCGCTATAATCTACGAATTTTGCCAATTGGAAACGGAAAATGTTCAGTATATGATGAGAGGAACCATTTTTTTGGCAGTGCACTATAAGTTAATGTTTTTCATTACCGGAGATTTGTAAGCTTAGTGCTTACTTAGTTTCGTAAGTATAAAATTCAAAAACATATCCACCGTTTTTCTATTTTCGCTTCTGGAAATAGGAAAGCCACTTATCAATTCGTGTTTGTGTGTATCTAATAAAGATATATTTACGAGGGAAAGTCATTAAGTAAGTCAATAAGTTACAAACTGGTGTGGAAAAGCTGAAAATAGCGGTGAGCTATTTCCCTATCTATCACTAGGTGTCAGAACAATTCAGCTTTATGATACTTAAGCCTCAGTTGTCGTGCGCGTACGCAGGCAGTGTTAAAATGGCGATCATGCTCGAAAAGGGTACTGTGGAGAAGCAGCGTGCTGTCGTGCGTTTTTCCTAGGAAAAAGGACTTCCTGCAAAAATATCTATAAGGAAATATCTTCTGTTGACGGTGAAAAGTGTTTATTGGTCGAGAAATTCTGAAGGATGCTCGAAAGTTGTTGACAATCAGCGATGTTCAACGAAAGGTACGCACGTGGTTCAGACGGCAACCCAAACACTTTTATACAGCAGCTATTAGGGCATTGGTAAAGCGATGGGATAAGTGTATTAATGTAGATGAACACTCTCTTGTAAAATAAGAGTTGGTTTTGGCTAACTATTTCACTAATTGTTTCTATAATAGTTCTTTGTGACTTACTTACTGACTTTCCCTCGTATTTAGTCATTGAAATATGATTTAGCATCCGTTCTTAATTTTGTGCCTTGCTCAATACAATTTACTGAAAAAGAGTGGGTGGATTTTAAACTTTTAGTATACAGACTGACCCAGTAATAATAGCGATGATGTTAAGACCCTTTGCCAAAGAAGCATCTATTCGTATACGCTGTGACTTCAATTAATTCTTTGTGATAGTTGACATTGGAAGGACAGATTCTAGTAAATTACAAATTTACTAAACTTCATTAGCTTCATTAATACCAAAATCAATGACGCACTTATGTGTATCCACTAAGCGATCATATTTCTGAGTTTATAATTTTCAGATTCTATGTACATTTAGAGAAATAGTCTGTAAATTTTCACTGTACAATTTTGGCGCCACGACCAGCCAGGTAAAAACTCATTTGAAAATGTAAATCTACAATAACATGTAACAACACTTCTGAAATGTAAAGCTGCTATGTGTGACTGCAATACATACTACTTTGTCTGTAGTCTGCTACATATATCACGATATATTTTGGTACATAGTTGTATACTACTTGTTTTACTTACTGAACGTAATATGTAACGTAATTGAAATGAAGAACTGTAAGGCCATCATTTAATCATCATGAATAGACACGTTGTGCAATCATTTCTTACAATACCTTCATGTAGACAGTATTGACAGAACGAACTGCAACACTTCTAAGAAATACATAAAATAGTAAATATGTGAAGAAAACCCAGATGCTTAAATCATTTACTTGCAGTTGCGTAATGTTTGTATCCACGTCTTAGCAAAACGTGGTTATCATTGCCTTGAAAGGGAAAGGTTTGTCGGCTCAGGCTGTAAATAAACGTATTGAGTGCAGTGGTTCTCCAATTGGGGGGTTCCTACAAACGTGCAATAAAAATGACAGTGTCGCGGTGGTCGACGAAAGACAACAACAGAAACGGATGATCGGGTTTTATAACGGCTGAATCGTGTGTTAACTTCGATAAAATTAGCAGAACCCGTTGAAGGAGACAAGAGTAATTGCAAGTGTTTCAACTATAAAAAGCCGTTTAAGATCAATGCGATCCTATGCTCGGCAGCCACATAAAAACCCGCGTTCGCCAGAGAGATGAGATGCGCATATCTCCAACGGGCTTGTTATTATCAAAACTGAACTGTTGGACTATGCAGTAACGTAATTTTCGGTGACGAATCAAAATTTTATTCGTACTGGCCGATCGGTATCCACTGTGTTTGTCGTCTAAGAAAGGAGAAACTGTTGGATGAGTTTTCAGTAAATTTGAGGTGTTGTTCTAGCAAAGTGTCGGATAATAGCTACTGAGGATAAATCTCTGAAACTTCGTGGGTATGTTTAAATTTTAATGCCGCCAATAGAAAATCAGTTTAGAACTCCGAACAATTGAATGTTCCAGGATGATTCCGGTCTATGTCGCCGAGCTCAATTTATAAGTACATTTTTTATTGTGCAATTACTAACTGGTATGTACTCAAATTGAGTATCTTATATCGCCAACACTTAATTTATCATTGCAGTTAAAAGAGCATTTAGAAGAGAGCTGATACATTGGTTTGAAAGCAGTTAGCAGCAGCAAATTAAAAAAGTAGCAGCTAGTTGAGGTGGATCAGACTGAGGCCATTTCAGCAGAACATTTACAAAATTTGGTGTATTCTACGCTGAATGGAATTATTATTAAAGCCAATGAAGGCCCAACTGAGTACTAAATGATCGGAAATTGTCTTTTTCTTGCAAACATGTGTATGTTGTGTATTTATGCAAATTATTTAAACCTTAGAAAAAAAGTAACTAGTGGTAAACACGAAGTGGTTTAAAGTAGCATATCATGCGTCACATCTATAATACAAGGAATATCTAGGTACTGAGATACTTGTATCCATTAGACGACCTTAGAAGATAGGCACTTCTTATATAAATATGATTTATATCATTATAGATAAAAAAAATCGCATGACGTATTTTTATCATCGATCCAATGCATCTTTACTCACACACATTATACATTAATTTGCATTGTAATCATACTCAAATATCACTTGAGTTAATCCGTATAGCTTCTGCGACAACATGAGAAAAAATATATACAAATTCAAGCGTTTGTATACTAGATCTCTGATATGAGCAATAGTATAGGATGATTTCGCCGTATTCATGTTGAGAAGAGATGAAACATATAGATAGAGTACTAGATAGACTTATTACTCCAATTAATTTCATCACCAATTATTGTAGTGGTATTTTTATATACTTGTATTCTGATAAAAAAAATGTATTGAGTAGTCCGGACATTCATACATTTTTATTAAGCATGAATTCAAAAGACTAAGGTTATATTTGTAAAATTTCTCTGCATTCGTATGCCGAATTATATAAAAAACCTTAATTAGACTATATTAGTTTATAACACATGGGTTGAAAAGTCCCGGGCCTAACACATAGATGATGCTAGTTTTATTCCACTCACCTTTCTCTCAGTTAGTACTAACCTTCAAAAGACAGCTGTTAAAATTTCATGATATTCTATTCATTAGTTTGTGAGTTATTGTGCTAAGAGTCACGCTACTTTTGTTATTTTCAAAACAATGGATCAAAAACAATTTTGTGTTTTAATTTTACACTGCTTCTTGACGGGAAAAAATACCGTTCAAGCGAAGCAATGGCTTGAAAAGTGTTATGGGGACTCCGCTCCATCAGAAACAATAATAAAACGTTGGTTTGCTGACTTCAAACGTGGTCGTAGAGACACCGATGATGCAGAACGCAGTGGACGTCCAAATGAGGCAGTAACACCAGAAAACATCAAAAAATTCCACAAAATCGTTTTGAATGATCGAAAAGTGAAGTTGCGTGAGTTAGTTGACATCGTAAAGATATCAAAAGAACGTATTGGCTTTATATAGCATGAGCATTTGACTATGAGAAAGCTCTGTTCAAAGTGGGTGCCGCGTTTGCTCACTGTTGACCAAAAACCAGAACGTGTTGATACTTCTGAGCAGTATTTGGCCATGTTTAAACGTAACAAACCGGAATTTTTGCGTCGATATGTGACAATGGATGAAACATAAATCCATCACTTCACTCCGGAATCAAAACGATCGTCGTCTGAGTGGACAGCAACTGGTGAACCTCGTCCAAACCGCCCGAAAGCACAACAATCGGCTGGAAAGGTTATGGCCTCGATATTTTGAGATGTACGTGGTGTAATATTCATCGACTATCTTGAGAAAGGAAATACCATCAACAGTGAATATTATATAGCGTTATTGGAGCGTTTGAATGCCGAAATTGCAAAGAAACGACCGCATATGGCAAAGAAAAAAATTTTGTTTCATCAAGACAACGCACCGTGTCACAAGTCAATCAAAACAATAGCAAAACTACATGAATTGAACTTTGAATTGCTCCCACATCCACCGTATTCGCCAGATTTGACTCCCAGCGACTACTGGCTGTTCGCAGACTTCAAAAGAATGCTCGCCGGTAAGAAATTTCGCACGAATGAAGAGGTTATCGCTGAAACTGAGGCCTATTTTGAGACAAGAGATAAATCGTTCTACAAAAGTGGTATTGAAAGGTTAGAGCGGCGCTGGAATGATTGCGTTGCTCTTGATGGAGATTACGTTGATGAATAAAGCTAATTTTGAACAAAAAAAACCGTGTTTTCTTTGTTAGGCCCGGGACTTTTCAGCCCATGTGTTACATTAAAATACGTGATGATCACGGGTATAGGACCATTGAAACGATAGTATGTATGTATTTTGGTTGCCACAGTATTTCTCTGCCATTGGCTATAGGCACTGGTGCCATGGCTCTTACAACAGGAATAATGTTGCAACCACGCACTAAGTATTTAATGCGCAGGCGATTAATATTTTTGAAATAATGCGTTTGGTCTAAACTAAAACATTTTTCTTATGTTATACCTAAGGTATCGCCAATCCAAAATCACCTATCGTTAGTTAGTTACGAATCCTAATTGGAATCTATTGAATCCACTTATTCATTTCTTCGTATTAGCCTCTGAATTGAGTTTCAAATTAAATTTTTCACGGCAGTAAAAATCTCCACTCGAAAGTATCGCCAAATAAATAGAAATAAAAATCAATTTTTAC
This sequence comes from Trypoxylus dichotomus, assembly GCA_023509865.1. Lineage (NCBI taxonomy): Eukaryota > Metazoa > Arthropoda > Insecta > Coleoptera > Scarabaeidae > Trypoxylus > Trypoxylus dichotomus. The sequence continues at coordinate 34,527,496 of CM042074.1, read as the reverse complement.
GAATAAATGAATGGCTGTAGTTTCAGAATTCTTAGTAAATAAGATCTAGTTGTTATTGATGATAGTAGGATATATAGCAACAATCTGATAAAAGCGTTTCGCAGCTAAATGGCTTCAGCGTGTTGTATGCTGATACGCGCAGATAAAAATAATGAAATGTATGCAGAATTTTTAGATATTTACTATGAATACAAATCTTTCAATTTATATGCAAGATACAAGTGGATAAAGAAAATCAATTTAATAGTCCGGCATTAAAATAAAGTATTCACAGCATAAATCCGGGGATATAAACTTCATTAGTGTAATCCCGCAGAGTTCTTCAACTTCCGCAAAGTTGCTGTTTTATTGATCATATATCAACTTGCCCGATAGCATTAACTTCAAGCTGAGCGAGAAGGAAATTGGTTCACTTTACGTGTGCGAAGACGACTTTTTAGCATACCCTTAATAAAGTATACTAAACAAAAAGAGGATGTAGACGAAAAACGTCTTTCTAAAAGGATGGCGCGAGTTTGTGTGTGTGTTTGCAGTGCACTACTTTCTTCTCTATATATGGAGTTTTCTTTCCTTCCTATTCACTAATGATCCCTCTTTCTACTTTATACATTTTGTGAGCTGAAAGGAACTCACTGCAAATAGACCGCATTGTATTTTCTTTGATGATGAGAAAAACCTTCCGCTGTAAAAAAATTACGAAGGACATAGAGTATGTGTTTAGATATTGCGATGGAACGATTCTTTTTAAGACAGTGCAACATGTGTACGTACTACGACATTTGTAATATTCAATACGCATTACGTATTATTTATACAAGAAGGTTATGCCTGCAACAGTATAGCCTGGAATTAGGCAAGTATTGCTGTAATTTTACAATAAATCCTAGAAATACCTTTATCGGCCAAATTTATTATTGGACACGTTCTATTCATTTTTACTCATACGCAGAAAGGCACATAGGATACCTGTTTTATTTTATAGAGCACGGTAATGTCAATTTTAATTAGTCTTTTGTTTTCGCCAAGAGCTTGTATTTGTATTACTCTTCAAAGAAATTGTAAACAACTAAAGTGCTATGATTTTGTCAACGTTGCTTTGTAACCTATTTACACTAACTAAATAAAAATAAAAGCGTTATGTGTTTCTTTTGACCAAGTCCATTTACTATTTTTTCAGTAAAACACAAGGGAACTGTAATTTACTGCAAGATTAGGTAAAAATTTCGTGTAATATTGATAAGCCCAAAATGACCTAATTCAGGTACATTTTGAGGTGCGAGTGTGGATCTCTATGCTGTATCCCTGACTCCTTAGAGTAAAACTACAATGGCATTATATTTTTTATTTTTGATTTTTGACCATGCTTGCGATTTATATTTACGAAGGTTTAGTGTTTTTATTCAAACATAAAAAATTGTTTGAAAATAATACTTTCCTTCACACCCACCATACTAGACATAAAATAAACTACTGCTACCCCAACCGCAGGCTACAGTTGACTGTGAGAAGTCTTAGTTATGTAAGTCTAAAATTTTTCAATAGTTTGCCTCACGAAATACAACAAGTAAGTAGCATTCATGTATTTAAAAAATCAATTCGCGAATTGCTACTACATATAGAACCCTATAGCATAGATGAATTTCTACATTCCCGACTAGTAGGGGGATGATTATTATTTATTTATTTTTGTAACTTTCTTTTGGTATACCATAAACTTATATAATGTATTTTTCCTTTGACGTTTGCTTTTGAAGAAGCAATAAAAATTCCTATTATTATTATTATTATTTTTCAACACACACTCCCTCTGCACTAATGTACTTGGTCCATCGGTGCTCCAACATCTCAAAACCCTACTGGAAAAATTTCTGTCCGACCTCTGCAAACCACCTCTCTACAGCTATCATCACTTCATAATAACTGGTAAATTTTGCCCCGCGTAAGATTTCTTTTAATTTGGAGAACGGCCTGTGATCACTAGGAGTCAGATCCGGCGAATATGGTGGGTCCTCCACTTATCCAAAGCCTGCTTGGTGTATAGCAGCCACAGTAATACCAAATGTATGGCTGGGAGCATTATCCTGACGGAACAGTACACCGTGGCTTAGCTTTCCTCGGAGTTTCTCTATAATAGCGTCTCGCAATTTAGAAGTCAATTGTGTGCAGTAGGCCCTTGTAATCCCCTGTCTTTTTTGCAAATTGTCAGTCAGAATGATTCCTTAAGCATTCCAGAACACACATAGCAAAACCTTTCCAGCAGACGGCACGAACTTAAATTTGCGTGCAGGAAGGAAACCGTGATGTTTCCATTCTCTACTTTGCACTTTTCTCTCAGGCTCATATTGGTGCACCCACGACTCATCCATGGTAACATGCCCACTAAGAAAGTTATCTTTGTTCGCTTGGTATCTTTCCAAAGACGCTTACAGATCAGCACCCGATTTCATGTTTGATCAATGAATCAATCAAGCATTCAGAGCACCCACCTTTTTCATATCTAATTCTTTAGTCAGTATGTTGTGCAACACATGATATGGTAAGCCAGTATCTTTCACAATGTCCCTGATGCATATTCATGCATACTTTTGCGGTACGATATCGTGTACTTTTTTAATGTTTTTGTCTGTTGTTACCGTTATGGGAGAGCCACCGGCATGTTGGTTGTCACAGATGTTCTTCCGCATTTAAAATCTCGACACCAGTGTTTAACTATACCATAAGGAACTTCGCACTCACCAATAGTTTCTATAATATCTTTATGAATTTTAGTTGGCATCATGCCCTTTTTCTGGAGGTATTTTTTACGCCTCTTCCTTCTACAAACGATCTACGAGTGTCAGTTAACTAAATGTCAAAAGCATTAGGCAAACAACCAATTAGAAGTAGGTGACCGGTGGGGCATGAGGATCCGCCGTCGTACTTTTGTATTTACAATTGCTTTTACATTTTCTTTACTCATATGTAACTCATTTGTGTCAATACAATGTTATTATTCTAATAAGTGTCTTTTTCCACAAAAAATGCATTTATCAAATCCAATTTTAATGCCATTTCAGCCAATTTGCTAAAAACTAATTTAAGTTGTCCGTGTTCATTCAATTTACGGGTAGTTATAAGATTTCTATCAAGAAAAATTACGTCATCAATACTGGAGGATTTAATCCACTATTTTTTGAAATATGCTAGACAATGCCGTAAGGCAATCTGTTGTAAACAAATATATTTTTGTATTTGTTAACTATAGCTAACAATCTGGATTCACTGTCCTGTTCAAGTTGAGCGTCATCATCTCTGAACACGCGAATAATTTGCCAATTATTGGACTCGAATGTCTATTAACTTGTAAATTAGAATCTAAGGTAATCTTGAAATATATACTAATATGACCGTGCTTCTTAATTTCTGACACAATAGGCGTAGCCCATACGAAAATATTATTTTATAACAGATCATCAAGCATCATTTCAATTTTTAATTTCTTAATTTTTACTTTTTATCGAAAATGAAACGCACCTTTCCGCGGCTTTACCATCATTAGAAGTACGCATACTTTCTGAAAATGGATAGGGGAAATGCGATTTTAAATTTATTAATAATTTGTGACCTATTCTAATTAGCTATATTAGTAATACATAAGCTAGGATTTATAGAAACATGTAGTTTTCCACGTTAGTGGTTGGGGAGTCACCACTGAAGGCTTATGCGTAATTTGAAGAGGCCTTGTATTTCGTTGTAGTTAACTTTAATATTATCAAATTAAGTAATGTTACAGAAACTAATACAGACAAAGAGAGCACTATTAGAGGACCTTAACTTTCAGGTTTTGATTTAAGATTCTTAAAATGCTTAGTATAAGATAATCGGAAATGATCGAAATTGACGTGTTCCATACTTAAATGAACATTGTCACTACAGAAGTTTGATTTTAAAAGGTGATAAAAATTTCGACTAAAAGCTCTAACGTTAAACAGATTACTATCAAATCATCATCGTAATTTTCCACTATTATGTACAAGTATATATTATTTACACGACTTGACAAAATGTTGATTCAAAATAGTAATTTTAGTAAGCACGATTCTAACGACTTCACTTCTCCGTCTGCTGATTTCCTAAAGGTCGTCAAAGAACACTTTCACTCTTCCTTAGATTAATTGAATGATATACTCATTAGACTTTCGCAATGGACAACTTTGTTTTCGTCGTTTACATGTTGATGGCAATTCTAACAGCATTCTTATAACTCAAATCTTTCTCCGAAAATAACTTTTGTTTAAGTATCTCTTAGTATCGTTTAGCGTAAATCAACGATTTGGGTACCAAAAGGTTTTGTACAATTTCTACTAACTGCTTCTGCATCTTAGATTCGTGTCGTTCTGAATCGCATAGATCCGGCATAAGTTCAAACTAACTGAACACATTTTGCAAGTTTTGTGTCCAATTCGTTAATTTTACCAATTGACATTTTTTAATGCCTACAACCATTATCCTCACAAGGCAATTAAACACTTTGAGTTAAATAGCATCTCAGACTTTCACGGTTGTTTGTCATAGTCGTATTGGTTGTTGGGTTCCGCCGTATCACTAGATTTTTTGTACTTACATGCAATTTTATTTTATATGTGCTGCAATTTTGTGGTTTGTTTCTCGACAAAGTGCTTCCTCAAGCTTTCTGCGGGGATAAAAGACCTACTGACACGGTGGAACCCGACAATCGTTACGACTAAAACACTTTGAGTGTTGTAAACCGAACATCTTTATTTTAAAAATTGCACTACAAACACAAAAACACAACTGCAAAAAAGGTAATTAATCGGAATATATATATTCGTTTATATACTAAAGAGAACATAACATGAATACATTGCTGGATACACACTATGTAACATTTTGTAGAAGTGAGTTTGTAGATAACAACCTGTATAGTAATAACTGAGAATAAGGAGAAAGATATGAACTGCCGAAGTTTCCTGCGAAAATACAATTCATTCGGCAGATTCTAATGTTTTCATTTGACTTCCCGGGTGACAAAAAACATTGCCAATATTCCGGATACGCAAACGATAAGGGACATGTTCCTATAAAACTCTCATTAATATTCACTTGTATTGATTGTGCTGTTTAGACCTATATTCCTAGATTATTTTAGTACACATGCATCAAGTCACATGTATAAATTCTATTACTGAAGAAAGCATTTGTTTTGCATTTTATCTGCTAACGATTTTGTAAAATATTAGTTACCATAGGTTTGGAAAATTGCAATTCAACTAGCTTTGCATTGAAATGTCAGCAACGTATATTCATTGCCTACAGTTTTATGATATTGCAATAATTTGATTTTATTTATTTTGAGCCGAAATCAAAATACATATTGTACGAAATATCTATTAATTTTCAAAATAAAGTTACAATATTACGAGTATGCGAATTTATCGAGATTATCATTATGTTCTGTTATGATGTTTATGAATTTATTTGGATGTATACAATAGAAAATTAGAGAAAATTAATTTTCTATTTTAACGTAGACTATAAATTGTTTATAATAATTCCAGTATTATTTTCGCTACAATTCGCAATTATCTCATTTTGTTCAAATTATATGAGTATATTATCACATTACCATTATTGATTAATGCCGATAGGAAAAAACCTAAAAATATATACTGTGGTGGAAAATCTCAGGCTCGTTAAAATTTTTAACCGGGTTTTTTCAATTAAAATTTTGACTTATTTGTTTTGAATTAAGTGAAACTGTTTTCTAAATTAAAATACCAAATGTAAAGTTGAAAAAAAAACTGATACACTTTATTATTGGATATAATACGAAGACATTTATAATTTTACGGAGATATATGAGAAAAATAATGACATATTCTTTCTTAGGAGAAAACATGCCAACATCTCTCACTTTTGCTCTTGATCTTCATCTGTCTGTGCCTCTTTTGTTTTATATCCACGGCAACGCATTGGTTTGCCTGTACGCCTGTATTGTAGGCCACTCAGTATACACCCACATACTCGATATGTGTGACATTATAAACGAAATTGCTGCAAGTCGTGCCATCCTTTCGTCGTACGAGATATTCGGAAGATTATGAGTACAATTTCGGAATAACGCATATTCATTCAATGGAATTGTAATGTGTGAGTACTGTATATTTAACGTCTTTTATTAATAATTTTGAAAAATTTATTTACATAAGAAATATGTTTACTAAAAGCGATATATAAGATAAACGATAGTAAAATTTACGTCTCCTCTGTAAGTGTTGTTGAAGGGACTCTTTTTTTTTAAACAAGAAAAATTGTGAATAATTAGTTATTAAAGGATACCCAAAGTAGATATCTGTAAAACTTTTAAAAGAAACCTGTACAGATTGAATATCTGTGTTTAAAATTTCATAAAGAAGGAGTACTGACGGTACATCGCCTCCAACTTCTAACATCAACCAAAATAAAAAATTAACGGCGTGCACCAAACGGTGACAAAAAATATATCTGCAATAGGTGAACTATTAAAATTATAGAAGGAATTCATTGGTAAATAAAGGACAACAATTTATATCATTACGATATGTACATATATGATATGTGTGACTGGCCGTTACATTTGGGTCTCTTCAAGTAATTTAGAAGATGCATGATACTCTTAATTTTTTATATGGATTATATAACTTGTGTTCTGTACTAGAATTATTGCGATACGTATGTTCGCAAATTATTTTATTGCTTGGACCCGTTTCGCGCAGTTGGTAGACAAATACTATCTTTCATAAATCATAAAATATCTCCGAATATCATCCAATAAAGGTAACGTATTTAGTTTATTCGAAAATCAAAATAAACGTCTTTCAACTGTGCTGTGTCGGCAATTTAATTATATTCTGTGATAAGCAGTGTTTTTGTCTTTGTTGGTATAGGTAATAGAAAGAACAATGCCGAAGAAGAAAACAATAATTTTTATTCTCCTAAAAACCTGGATATGCTATAATAATGGAATTTTATGCAGTTTTTGTATATTTTCATACTCCAATAGTTCCCGAAATACCATGTGTGAAATTATCTAGTGCGTTTGGAGTTTGCGGCACATTGCCTCAATACTTGAGTACATGAGTATTTGGTTTGTTGAAAGTTGACATTTAGGACCAGCGTCGTACTTTCTTCACCACTACAACTCTCCAAACTTTTGTACATTTCTTATATTGGTGATATGCACTGTTTACTCATCTCCTGCAGCTTGTCCCCAAACCAATAACGGTTTATTGAAAACTAAACACATTACCTTTCTATAATTGTAACAGAAAACTTTTTGATAGAACTAGAGTAACGATTAAGATGGAAAGTGAGGAAGACATCGAAAGAGTCACGAAATAAAAGGAGAAGAGAGACGGAAGAGCAAGAGGCAATATTTACAAAGAGCAAAAATGACTGGATTACTCCAAAAAGAAACAATTGAGGAAGGGAATTTGATTAAAATGATGAAAAGAGTCTATAAATTCCTCAATGGTCGGAGAAGTAAAAACTCCATTTTACGAAAACTTCCAATATATTTATCACAATATTATTATGACATGCTACAGTGATAGCAAAACATGTCATAATAATATTGTGATAAATATATTGAAAATTTTGTAAAACTAAGTTTTTTACTTCTCCGACCATTGTGCAATATGGAGTTCCAACAAGAATTGGCCGACTCAATCGATATCTATAAATTCCCCAATAAACTTATTTACTGGATCTATAACTAGTCGCTTTTTAATCCTACGTATATAGTTTCACCATGATTAACCAGCAACATTAAAACACTTTTATCCAAAAGCAAAATTTGCCACTAACAGATGTTTAACAACTACCGTGAGTGGAGACTCCTATTCAATACTCGCCGTCCACATGTATTCGCACATACATATGCATGTATTTGGAGACTCCGGGGGGAAGATGCAATTCGACGTCCCTGTTCATTTGTATTTCTCAAAAATGCGTAACTGTGTGTAGTAAGAGAATACAAGTTCCGTCATTGCCACTGGAAATGTTTGATTCTGATTTTCTCGTCAGTGTATCTTCTTGGATAAAATTTGGTGATATATAAGAATAGTAGCATACCCAATAATATCATTTAGGTGCGATTATTTATGGTAGTAATGGCTATTACCTAAAATTGGAAAAAATGTCGAACTTGTAAAGAAAGAACTAATCCACAAAAAAAAGGTAAAATACCCCTGCAGGGAGAAATAAAAAAAGGACTTGTTAAACCCTTTACATTTTTTGAATTCAAATAGTTTGATTGAACTAGCAATTATTATGATTATCTAAAATAAAATATAATAACATATTTTATTGGGTTTAGCCAACGAATAATATATTGGAAGTTAATGTACATATTCCAATTATTGTAGTTAGATATTTATTTTTGAAATAAAATTACATATACGTATTGGTAGTTTGGAAACTTACAATGCCTATATTTCTGAAACTAAAGAAAAATATTGCTCAAAGTCAGTTATGAGTAGAATAGGAAAGCCGAAATAGTCTGAATAGAGATCCGCCGTAGCAAGGGCCGATCTCTATTCAGACCTCTATGTAAACCCTAGCCAGCGTAGGAAAAATTACCGGGACTCATCACCAAAAAGACGACGAAAAGCCAGTAGATAATGCTGTCCAACAGTGTCAATTTTTATATTATTTTACTTCAACCGTCTGAGACAATCGAGGAGGCCTTGACAAAGTGTGCGAAGAGTTAAACAATTTTCTGTATTGTTCTCTACGTAACTATGGAAACAATTTCAATCGTTTGCTGCATTAGTATCTAGTAAAGAATGAATTGAAATTTCAAGCGCCTAATTCTTACAACATAGTTAAATATTGAGATTGTTAGATCCTGGGGGGAATAAATACACTCAGATCATTCCAGATTTCTCTTAAGATCCTAGAAACATTTCCGAAGAACTTCTTTCTTTTTTTCTTTACTTCCTAAATGTAAACATTTTATACGGCTTTTCAATTGTCATCTTGTATACAGCGCCACTAAAATTCATAAAAGACAGAAATTTTCTTCAAATTTTTTGAATGAAACAGGAAATGCTTCAAAGGTTTATTAATTTTCGTCTTCCTTAGAACGGTAATATATATATATATATATATATATATATATATATATATATTGTTAATGCAGAGCGTGATGGAATCAGTACATTTTAATGGAATAATAATCTTAAAGCCACATTACGTCTAGAAGATTTCAACCCAAATAAATAATTCATCGGAAAAACAGATGAACCTTGTACTACACTTTTTGAGGCTTTACGTATCGAACAATTACAACTATTGCCATTTTATCTTGTCGAAATCGAATATGGAATTAATAACATACCCGTCCTTATTATTGACGCAAGCTCTATGTCTTTCTATACTTTAAAATTACCTTATTGACTTTGGAATACTCATTCCCAGTAAATAGACTGTGAACTTCCTATTTCTGATACGCGACATGACATGAAAAAAAGCGAGAATGGACGACTTATAATATCGCGGATTTGCTGATTTTGAAGGTGTAATCAATAGCACAAATCGTTAAAACATCAAAGGTATGAAAAGATGGAATATTTATGACTCTTAAGAGGGAAACATAGGTCCACTTCGCAATACAGAAGGATCAGGGCATAAGAGAGCAACAACAGTCCGCTGAGTATCAGTTTATCATAGTATCTTCGAAACGAAATACGTTTTTCACCACCCTGGAGGTCACCCAACAATTCATTATTGTTGAAACAACAAAATAAGAAAAGAAGACTGGAATAAACAATTCAACAAAAGGAGTAGGGGACCTTGAGCAATGGTATGGGGTGTTATGGACTGATAAATCCAAATTCCAAATCTTTAGCTCAAAACGTCGATCATTTGTGAGGAGAGAAACTGGAGAAAGAGTGAATGACCAATGCGCAGTTCCTACTGTGGAACATGGTGAAAGCAGTGTGATAATTTGGAGTTATTTTGGTGGTACAGCGGTACATGCTAAGATACATGGTATCCTGCATGCCCTGCATGCGTTATCTGAGAATCTTACAGGGAAGTTCTGTGCTAAGTGGGGAAGATTAGGTGGTCAAGACTTTATTTATCAAGAAGATAACAATCCCAAACGTTCATCTTGTTTCGATAGAACTCGTGTGATTTGGCCACTCCAGATTTGTCACCAATAGAACTAGTGTGAGCGGAATTGAACCGAAGAATTCGAAAAATAGGAGGAGTACACGAGATCTTTGGCAGAAGCTTCAGGTAACATGGACTGAAATTACAGACAGTTGTCTGGAATTTCTGTTTAGAAGAATACTACGAGATACTATAATTCAATCTCAAGGTGGGTATATTGACGAGAAATCACTTTGAATTAAATTTTTTTTTGCTAACCATTCTTTTCGCGATGTCAGATATCTACTAATAGATATTACTACAAACCAACTCTCATACTTCAACTCAATATGTATGTGGACGGCAGTATATACCTTACTCTAAAGCTCCATCAGTAACGTGGACACTGGGAATAATAAAATATATTGTTCCACATAAGTAATTCTATGTCAAAATTTTAATATAAAATTGTAAAGAATATACAATCCACATTCACATTGAAAAATGGCAAGTAATTCAGTATTTACAGGTAGTATATTCAATATTAATATAACTACACAGAAGATCATTTAGCAACCAGGCAAATAAATTAAGTAGTACATTCTATATTGAAATTTCTTCCCAATTTTAAAATCATTCAGTCGCTAGATCGTATGAGATTACGAAAAGAGGATTGTGCGTGTAAAAATTAATTGTGGGTATGGCAATAAGTATACATTGTACACTCTAAAAATTTTATTTTCTTCAAAAATTATTTTACACATTTCAAAAGTCTTAAGGTATAATCTTCAAATAAGATAGGATGCATGTTTCACCATAATATGAATACGGACGAAAAACTTTAAATAGAAAGATTATTCTTATTACATATTTTAGCAAAACGTAGAGCAGTTACCATTTTATGTTAGATGTCTGCTGCCATCTACTTTAAATTAAGATCGACGTTGTAACTGCACAGCTGTTTAGTTTCCTTGCATTCCATCTGCTAGCGTTATACAAAAACGCATAGAAAAATCCGAGGAATATATTCCTCTGCGAATTGAGTGTCATATATATGTTAATTTATTAAGATATCTTCCTCGGCTCCTTGGAGAATAGTTAATAATAGCACTCATTTCTGAAATTGGCTAGTTCCTTTCGTCTTCGTACTGGGCGCACAAAGAGCATCTTGAAATAGTCGGAATGCATCGTTTGTTAGAGTCATTTTACTGACGTGAATGCATGCGAACGTTCACCACAAGACATTCGACATTATTGTTTGTGCCAAACGTTATTTTTTATGTCTTCTCCTTCCTCTTTATGCGTGTGTTGTTATGGAAGTACAAGATGGTGGTTTAATTTTGGTTTATTTACGTGAATTAACGACAAATTACTTCAGCACTATATAGATAGTCTTAAATGAGAAGAAGTTGGATATAGTAATCTAAACTGGGATGCTTATTGGCAGTACACGAGGATGTCCTTCTTTTCTTGAAAGCTCTATTATTCTTTGCCCTTATTCACACAGTCCTTGCAATCGTCATTTCTTTGCGCTTAGCTTGGATAAATGTTCATCTTAAGGCACTTTCCATAATAAAGATAAGAACTTCGACAAGCACCTTAACAATGAAATAACAATCCTCTATCTACTCAAATATAGCAATAAATGTAACTATATTGTTAAGGAATGCATAGGAACATATCTATTGACGGAGGATTTGTATTGCTATACTACGGTATACAATTAGAAATCAACAAATCTGTTTCTTTTTAAATTTTCTGCTACAGTGGAACTTAATTTGTAATCTGTAAACTAAGTTTCTCTTGCCACTTTTAAATACTATAAGAACCAGAAAGGTGATATAATATGGTAACTAGATACGTACTTTACTTATTCTACAACCTTGCTGAGGTAGTGGTTAACCGAACATTCCGGTGTATTATCTATAGAAGGTCATTTAAGACGATGCCCCGCTACACATATTTGATGATGTTCTATCGCTTTGAAAATTTTAGTGAACCATATTGTAGATACAGATGAATTTTATAAAAATATTTTTAATTTCATAACACATTCCATTTAACCGAAAATAGATATAATCTTTCACATGATATATATTTCAATAGCACTTTTAATGGGGCCTCTGTAGTCTTGTTTATTTTCTTATTACAGTTTCCTCTGAAAATAAACCTTATTGTAAGAGAGGAGGTATTGGTGTGCACCCTCTAATTCTTATTAGCACTTCAGTAAGAGATGAGATTGATTTTTTTGTTTATTGCCAATTTATTTTCAATTTAAATTTAGCACCTAATATTTCGCAACATTTATTTCTTCTCTTACATCATTTTAAAATTTCCCTTATTGGAAAAAAGAGTCCTTTAATCAACAGGAAAAGAGGCATAATACTACTTTCACATAAAGTTTGCATCATGAAGATATTAATAATCAATGTAAAACTTATTATAAAAATATTTGACAGGTGCGCATACACATATGGCAATTCGCAAAAATCAGATCCGAAATTATCATCTTCATCTTCAGAAATAAATAGGAAATATACTTAACAGTTGATAGTTTGTGCTACCATTACACCACGAGATCACTTGTGAGTTCAAATCGCTTTTAATAGCTAGATGTCACGCCTTTAATAATAATATAGTGTCTGTGACTTCTAGCTATTAAAAGCGATTTGAAGTCATAAGTGGTCTCGTGGTGTAATGGTAGCACAATGCGCCGGTATCGCAAAGATCGTGGATTCAAATCCAGGAAATGTTCTCGTTGCCATGATTATAGATCGAAGGTGTCTTCAAGTAAAGAGAGACGAAATGCATCTTAAATATTTGCAAAACCTGTTGTGCCTGGTGTTGATCCAACGAAATATTTTAGAATCTAGGCGGATGTTCTTAATGCTTTGGAATAACATGCAACTATAGACTAAGGCCCGCTATCGTGGTCCTTTTTTGAAAAGCCAACCGTTGCTGATCTACAATCCATTAGGTTCGCGTAGGCTTCTAAAACAAATAGACTTTCGTAAAACTATATTTATTATAACTTTCAGACTTTAACTGGTGCAGGAATTATATTATGTCATTTTTTATTTTTTTTATTTGTATTAGTATGGTATTTTGGCTCAAAAATTTCAAATCTTATTACTTCAACAACAAGGAAATAGTAATTTACAAGTAAACCTTTAAATTAAAGAACTCACAGCAGTAGGTAAGCTGTCTATTTTCATCTTCAATGTGGTCAATATTCGACAGACTCCGGCAGCAGAGATAGCATCATTTTGTAACTCCACCTAACATGGAGTGTATTGTACGATCATTTAAAAAGTAGTATTTTCTGTGTAGATTCAGATCTATGGATACTACTTTTATCGAGAGATGGTATTTGAGTAACATTTTAAATACTGTATTCTAAGTTAGCAGTAATATCGAGCCCAACGGCTAATGAAGGTAAAACCTTTGCGTAAGTTTTTATTAGTATGAAATGTGAGCTTCCGAGAAAATCAGCTTCGAGAAATAGCTTATGGGCTTATTTCTTAATATAATCATGATTATAAAACGAAGTGAACTAGATGTAGTGCTGCCAAGTACTGCAGTTCTTACCTGCATATGTGGAAAGCGATGGTAGAAACAAGACAGTATAATCTTCAAGTATCCAACCAAACTATATAAGTGACGCTGTTTGGATATTGAAGAGAGGATAATGATTTTTATAGATTTGTAAACAGCAGAATTTAGGTAATTTGGGAAGTTTGCTCAGTTTCATTTGCTTCCGTTGTACGTGGCTTGTGTTTGGTGTAGGTTGCTGTAAAAAAAAATGTGGTAGCTATTAAATATTACACTGTTTTCCTTTTAAGTTAGTTAGGGGTTAGATATTTCATTAAACGAAAACACTAATGAAGTTATAAGTTGTAATAAATATATCGTTTCCTCCTTGCAGTGTAATTAACCCAAACGATTTGAATTAAGATAAAGCTAATAATATGCTATAATAATTTATTTTTATGATAATTGGGTGACTATTAGATACTTTAAAACCATTATGTTATTACGCGTAGTGTCATATACTTTGAGCTTTATGATAAATATATTCTTAAAAGTTGTCATGTAAACTGCACTAACAACAAACACTGACAACCAGAAAATTAAGATTGCAACACGCAATTTTTTTAGCGACTGAATCGAAAATAATGCAAACTGTATTCGGAGAAAGTATATAACATTTTTGTTATAATTTCTTTTTTTATTTATTAGAAATAAAATTGGTTTTACGTAGATTTTCCATAGCTACCTACAGCTGTAGATTAGGTACGATATTTGAATCTAGGCAAGCTCCTTTCGATAGTAGGTTTTTCATTATTGATTTAGGCACGTTCCAGGACGTGCACAAAACCGTTATTGTGATCGTTTCGACAATAATACCAGTGATCCTCTCTCATGGAGGTTCGTCATTGAAAGAATTTTTTAATCTGCTTCGTTCGAGCCCAAAAGGGGGAGAAAAATGTCCTTTTCCCTTTAGTATGCAGTCCGAGTGTAGCGTACATTCATACGTATGTACAATATTAGGCGACGATGATATTTGACAAATGCCACCGTCTAAATAACTGCGTTGTTCAGATATTCAATTACGGTTTTAATAAAAGAGTCCTCATGTACGCTTACGAACGTGACTTCGTGTTATTTATCGTGAATGCGGAAATGAAACAGTACGTATATGTAGATGTGGATAGGAGTAGTTTCATACAGACCCTTCTTCCTATCGGATATAGACAGGTTGAGTTATAGGCACATAGACGTTTCATCAGTAATATTGCCGTGAATCGGTAATACGAAATTTGTTGGAGTCAAAGATGAAAAATTTTTACATTACAAAATATGCGATTGAAAATATCCACTGCACATTTTGATATTTATGAAGAATTCACTTTAGTGCTGGCGATAATGTAACTGCTTGCATATTTTAAATGAGCGAGCTGTCCGTAACGTTTACAATAATATCAAAATAGGAAGTGCATACGCGTAACTATTCAAAAAATAAAAGAATATTTCCGATTATCACTCGGATGTTATGCAGTAGAATAGAGTGACACATTGTTTGCTAGTGCTATTGAGCTCGAGTTGATTTGAAACTTTTAGCATCCCTTCTATCCAGTTCTAGAATCGGATAAAAGGGTTTGATTTTAGAATTGCGTACATCGGATAAGTTCAGAATAGTGTGCACAAACTGGTTGTAAATTATTATTATTATTATTCAGAAAGAATCAGAACTAAATTCATTAAAAGCAGTTCCATTTATTACGCTACCGAATGGTCATCTTAAAAATGTTTCCTTCTCAAATTAATCACTAACAAATTGAAATCATTGCGCTTTCATATTTCAACAGCCGTAGTTATATTCATGAAGCAGGCCATTGCAAATTAATAAATATGCAGTGTATATTTCAAATGCACTAAATAAAAATTAGGTATTTCTTTTGGGTATTAACAAATTTTGTGTGAAAAATTATTCGATTTCCTTCGAATTTCCGCAGTTTAAGTTAATTCAGAACATTTGAAAAGCTATCGATTTCGTAGTAGGGTGTAACTAAGAAATGAATAAGCCCTATTTTGGATGCATCTGTTTTAATACGAATTTGTTCTGCAGTTCTTGTAACAATTTAATTATGGACAGAAGAAAAGGAAATAGAGCTGCCATTTTCCTATCGAATAAATAACCAGCCTTGTAGTTACTATGTAAATTAAAAAAATTCATTTTGCACATCTCTATAACATCGAAGAATCTCATACATCAACTTTCAGTTGTAAGTTTTAAATAAACATGTCATGTAAGGTAATTGAATGAAGTGTTGCTTCATTTGTAAGTTAAGAATAGATAAAAAATAAGATTTTGGAAAATCTACAAATACCAAAGTTTACGAATCCAGAACAATCATTGTGTTGAAAGGACAACTGGTTTTCTCTCATAATAATACTAGTACACGGTTATGTTTTTGAAAGAAAATGAACTTGTTTAGAGCTACTTGTCCTAGTAAAGTTGATACGTTGTATATATCCGATTATTTAATATTTGGACAATTTAAACTTCATTTAATTTAACTCGTCTACAAGATATTTAGAAATGAGTACGTAGGCTTCCACGGCCACAGTCAGTAATAAACGAACTGTTTCCGGAATTGGACCGTGTCGTATGATAAGGTATAAGAGAAAATGAAATAAAAGTAAGGGGGAAATAGAGAAATAAAAAGTGAGAAAAGGTGAAAACAGAGTAAGAGAAAGAAAGAGAGAAGGGGGCAGAAAAAGAAAGAAAAGGAACGAGAAAGCCAGGATCTCGACGTAGGAGACTTCTTCAGGAGAAAAAAGAATGCGGGAGCAACCCCCTTATTTCTATCACCTTTCCCTCTTTCCTTTTTTTTACTCTTGTTTCGCATTTTTCTTTCCTTTTTATTTTTTCCTGTTACTCTTATTTTATTTTCTCTTACATCTTATTATGATACGGTCCAATTCCAGAAACAGTTCTTTTATTAAAGATATTTAGAACTTACGGCAAATTAATTATCTCTATGGGCTCTAAGTAAACCTTTGCGTTGCATGTAACAAACCTTAACCAAAATCTTCTATATGGCATACTAATATTCTTTATATTGTTCTATACATCGAAGTACATTAATAATCCCGCTCGATGGGAATTACACGAATTAGTTTTGCCGTTCCATATTTCAAAAAAGAAAAATATTATAATGAAGCGGCAAGTGTAAACGTACCATCTGACAGGATTACGAACATAATTCAATTATATAGCCATATTTTGTGTATCATGCCATACGTAACGGAAATTTATCTTAATGGGAACACAAATATTTTGTCCTTTTAATACACACGCGGGCCGTGCTTACCCTTTTTTGCTCGCTGCCTATTTGACATGAACTTTTGTTCGTCAAGTATGTTTTGTGGAAAGATAATTGAATAGCTAACCCGTAGTCCGAGATATCCAAGCTTCTGTTAAATATAATCGCAGCGTTGATATTTCCACAAAAACTTTCGGTGAAGTTATGATTGTTTTCTCACTTTTTGCTTGTTTGTTATTACTGTCTAAATTAATCTGTTCGACAAATTTAGGTGGGATTTCTCTCGTAATAGAAAAGGCTTTCGTTTTATTTTCACAATTGAATATTATAAGTTCTCAATCCTTTGAAAAAGTTAGAAAATCTGTATTGAATTCAACATTAGTAATTTTAGAGGAGAAACATTACTTATTATGGGTGATGCATTCACTTCAGATTATACAATGAATTGACGAAAGAAAATTCTGTTTTAGGATCTTTATGTTGTACAGTTCACGCATGCTTGATTTGATATTTTTGCACGGTACAAATGGGATCTAAACACTGCAATTGGTTCAAGAAGAATGGAGATTGTGGTAGGTAAAATAGCTTCTCCATAATTCATAGACGGAGATGTTATTGAAATAAAATGTTCAAAAATGATCGTTTTGTAGCGTTTAGATCAAAAGTGCCTGTTTAATATTAAGTAAAATGTCAAGCATTATTTTAGCTGCTGATACATCTAACATTAAAGAATACACTAACACTTTTATACCACAAATTAATATTATTTTCCAAAATTCGTAAGAAGGTAGAAGAAGTATATACAAGGTGTCCCAAAAGTCCATTTCAAAATAGAAGAACATAATAAAATTATGTCTAGGTTTAATGAATAAATGTTAATTTTTTATTAGAATACAGGCTTTGGGAATTTATTGCTTAGGAATTATGTCTTCTAAATGTGAGGCAAAATTCTAGAGAACTGTTAGGAACATATTCCCCGTGATAGCGCCCATTTCTCTTCGAATATTCTCTTTTAATTCATTAAGAAAATGAGCAGTATTGGTGTCAAATCGGGGCGCTCACCTTATGTCACCGCATCTGGATATCAATTCTCCAGGAAAAATTTTGCATACAAACGATAAGGAGACGTTAGAGGCGTGAGATGTTGCTCTATCTTATTGGAACCACGTGTTTCGATTAAAACCATTGAAAAGGTTGGTATAGAAAAGTTGTTAATCATCTCCAGATATCGATCGGAATTTATGGTTAGTGTGCGACCTCTGTCATGTTCAAAAAGGTACGAACCGATAATTCCTTACGCCGACATTGTAGCCCAAACACTGTTGGTGAGGGAAGTGGCGTCATATGTTTCTGTTTTGAGTTTGTTGATGACCGCAATTATGCCGGTTTTCATGATCATTAAGGTGAAAATGCATCTAATTTAAAAAGTTTTTGTAAAACTCGGGCACCACACACGCTCCGACCCTCTAAAATGCTCCATAGCGAGATAGTTTCCAGGATGAAGCTAGCGATTGGCATACCCTCCACTCCCACTCAACGATTGTGCTTGCGCAATAAACAAATCAAATTGAAAAAGACTTTTGGGGCACGAGGGCGACCTGAAATGTTTCCGGAATCGACAAGAAAAACACGGTATTGGTGTGGTTTTTTATTTATATTTTTTGATGTAGTCTCGTCGAAGATTAATACACTTTTTCAAACGGCGCTCCAGTTTCTTCAATCCGTCGAAAGAGCAGGATGTTTCGAGGTCTGCAAAATAGCCATCTGCAGCGACGATGACCTCCTCATTCTCTTTCCTCCTTATCCTCATTCTCTTTCCTCCCAGTGATTTTTTCAGGTTTGCGAATAGGAAAAAGTCACTGGGGGCTAGGTCCACTGAATACGGAGTATGAGGGGCTAATTCGTAACGCAACTCACTCAATTTGGATACTACGGTGCGGGATGAATGAGTCGATGCATTGTCCTGGTAGAAAAGCGCTTTTTTCCGCTTTCATTACTGAATCGAATCGGGTCAATAAATCGCTGTAGTATGGCCCTGTGATCGTCTTTCCCTTCTGCAGATAGTCCATGAGGATCACACCTTGGGAATCCCAAAAAAATGGTAGCCATAACCGTTCCGGCCGATGGCACGGTCTTTGCTTTCTTCGGAGCCGATTCGCCCGGAAAAGTTCACTACCTCGACTGTTTCTTGGCCTCCGATATATAGTGCTGGATCCAAATCTCATTCGCGGTTACAAAACGCATGAAGAAATCCTTTGAATTGCGTTGGGTTCTGGCCAGGCACTCCTCCGAAATAGTCACCCGATTTTGTTTTTGTCCCGGAGCAAACGTGGTACCCATCACGTCGAAAGCTTTTTCATACCCAAAATTTAGTGTAGGATATGGCCAACGCATTCTTCCGAGATGCCTGTTGTCTCTGCTATCTCCTTCAGCTTCAATCGATGATCGGCTAACACGACATCATGACTCTTGTCGACCATTTCATCCTTGGTAGCGGTTTTTGGGCGTCCACTGCATGGTTCTTCAATTGGGCTTGTGCGGCCACGTATGAACTTGCTCATCCAGAAGCTGATGGTTGACCATGATGGAGTACATCTGCCATGAATCTCCAGTAAAGTATTTCGAATTTCCGTAGCCATTTTCCCAGCCCTCCAGAAGTGCTTGCTACACAAAATACACTCTTAAACAACAACTACTGACAGTAGACGTCTGAAATTTTGATAGTTTCCATAAAAAGGTTCCCGTTGCCGACCAATGAATCCACTTCAACCTTCGTGCGCCATCTCTCATCGATTCCGGAAACATGTCAGGTTATCCTCGTGCATACGTATATATGTATCCATCCTATGCTGTTATTATTTATTGCTTTCGTCTATATATGTTAGACTATATTGCAGAATCGGAAATAACGGAAGTAGTAATGGTGCCGACTTAACTTGGATCAGCCTCCATAACTTATGCCCTAATAATACCCTCTTGGCCTTCTTTTTTTGGCATCGTTATTGGAACTATTATAATAGTACTTCAGTATACCTTAATGTATGGAACTATTTGCTGCATTAACTTCTGTAGATAGGCAACGTTTTCCTTGAATCATGTACGCCCGCATTGCAACGCTATAAAGTAGTTCACTTTAATTCACATATTGACCTCTCTGCAGCCCTCAATCCTAATACTAAATAATAGATTCACATCCTTTGATATTTAGAAAGTTCACTTCGAACTATCCGAGAATTTGTTATCGATTTACTTTGTATTTATTGAACGGTGTTGAATCTATACGTTCGAATCTAGCTAATTTTTAGTTTCATATGTAGGAAAGATAGATAAACAATCTTTCAGAAACGGTATGTAAATTTGCAAGAAAACATCAAGTTTTCAAAATCTTTTATTTATCAGATGTTTCTTCACAAACGAGCTTCTTTAGACTCACCTATTGAATGAATTATCGCAAGCGGTAAATATGCAGAATCTATTTCTAGTGTCCTATTTATATTCAAACTGAACTTTAAGCGGAAAGAAGCTGAAACTATTCTTTTATGCATTGCATTGCTTTAACTTGGCGATGTAAAATATTCATACGAACTGTTCTTTTAAAAAGAAGTGAAAGGAACGAAGTTGTTCAAATGCTATTTGCTTTTGCTATTGTACAAAGAGCAAAAGAACAAATAAGATCTCAAGGCTTGAATAATTTTTCCATTTTCCAAAACTACAAAGGTATATTTATTATCGGTATTTCCCTGTACGACTAGATTTTTTATAACTTCAACTCAGATCTTGGCTTTCAGTTTTCAGGAAACTTCTATTCGTGTACAGTGCGAGGGAATTGGTGAGGTAAGGATGCGGCGTTAAGCATTCGCACTGCAGGTTACCTCTTTGCTTAGAGGCAATACTGTTAATGATTTACAGCATGCTAAAGCTTTAAATTAAAAATGAAACCAGAATAAATGACTTGAAATCCGTCGTAAGAAATTCTGTAAAGTGGAAGTGGCACACCAACATAGCACCCAAACCCGTAAATATTTGAGGAGGGTACTTTAGCAAATTATTAAAGTATTTATTGTAAGACTTTTTGAATTAATGTGGTGTGGCAGCGGCCTCATCAATGTCGAGGGGCCACATTTATTTTAAGCTGCATATACAACAAAAACTTCTTACTAATATCGTTCCAAATTTACATAGATGAAGAGTTTATTACAGAAAAACATGTTTTTGAAGTAGGTAAACTATATTTAGGTAGTTTATGTAAACCAATACTTTGTTTTTATTGTTATCTCGTGAGGTAATTCTACATTTTCAAATACTACAGTCGAATTCGATGAACTAATTGTTCTGCAAGATAGTATCTTTAAAGCCTTCCTTTGAGGATAGAATTGCAGTTGTTTCTTCGAGTTCTTTTCTTTACTTTACGGAAGATTGTATTTTTTGATATTGGACTGACAATAAATGCCAGGTCTATATGCAACTACCAATCTGATTAGCATAAGTCGATTTAGAGAATTCGTGCAACATTTTACGTAGATTAATGGTCCACATTCAGAGAAATTCCGACTGCTTCATTCATCGATTAGTACAAAGTTAATTTGCAAATTAGTGCCATCTATGAAGGTAGTTGTTACATTGAGTCTTATAATACAACTTATCAAGTAAGTCGTGAATAGAAAGGTTAAAATTAAACCTTAAACTTTGGCCCTCTGGTACGCCAGAATATATGTTATACATACGAGGGTGGATCTCTATGCTGTATCCCTAATCCCTTGCAGTAAAACTATAGTGGCATTATATTTTTTATTTTTCGAAATAGTCTCTTTCTACACTAATGCACTTGGACAATTGGTGCTCCAACATCTCAACAGCTTCCTGGAAACATTTTTCTCCGACCTCCGCAAACCATCTCTCTACAGCTTGCATAATTTTATAATTACTGGAAAATTTTACTCCACGTAAGATTTCTTTTAATTTGGGGAACAGCCTGTAATCACTAGGGCTAGATCCGACGAATATGGCGCCACTAATTCAAAGCTTGCTCGATATATAGCAGCCACAGAAATACCAGATGTATGTCTAGGAGCATTAATCTGATGAAATAGCACACCGTGCTTTAACTTTCCTCGGCGTTTTTTTTAATAGCGTCTCGCAATTTAGAAATCAAATGTGCGTAGTAGTCCTCTGCAATGCTCTGTTCCTTTTGCAAATAGTCAGTCAGGATGATTTCTTGAGCATCCCAGAATACAGGTAGCAAAATCTTTCCAGCAGACGGCACGACCTTAAATTTGCGTGGAGGAGGGGAGCCGTGATGTTTCCATTCCCTACTTTGCACTTTGATCTTGGGATCATAGTGGTGCACTCATGACTCATCCATATCCCCCATACACCGACTAAGAATGTCCCCTTTGTTTGCTTGATACCTTTCCAAAAGACGCTTACAAATTAACACCCGATTTCTTTTTTGATCAATGGTCAACATTCAGGGCACCCATCTTCCAGTCATCTTTTCCACATCTAATTGTTTAGTCTGTATGTTGTGCATCACAGCTGTTTATTACGGCTGTTTGCTCTACAGGATTCATTTTTATGAACAATCACGACACACAATTCAAGAATTAGCAACAGCATAACAACACTTTGAAATACAAACTTGATATTATGTAGATATGTTCTACAAATGTTAGTTAAGTAAATGTTAAAAAGATTAGTTAAACAAGCAATTAGAAGTAGGTGAGGGGTGGGGCATGTAGATCCGCTCTCCTATCTATATATAATTATGTAAACAGATGTATTGGTGAAGTAGAATATCAGTTTAACCAAAAGTATCCAACCTATTCAGAAGAGAATTCCGGCCATCTTTGCCAAGGGCCTTTTTAGAATCGGCATAAATTACATTGGCTTGTTTGCGCCGACCTGGTAGTGTAGAGGTACTGTGTGTATATATGTTTTGATTAGTTAAGAAAATTTGGCGCACCAGAAAGATTAATTTGATATGAAAATAATATATTAACAAGTCACTAAACTATATTTATAAAACGTAATACCAACATTGAGACTTGCAATTTATTTCATTATAATATTAGCGTAAGTTTTATGAACTAAATAAAACGTCTCAAATCATCATTGGTCAACCACAATTCAAAATTTGTTTTCAAAATATAGTTTTGTTCTCAAGCATGAATCCTCAAGCGATAAAGAAAAACATAAATTACTCATAATTTCCCCTATCGTGAACGGTGTGCACATAAATTTCCTCTTGTTGGCTCGTTAGTGCGCTTTTAGATTTTGTCGTTCGTAACCTTCAACGTTGATCGCGCACCCATTCGCCCCAAATGTTTATGCGGTTTTTGATAAATGAAAACGGTCATCGGAAAAAAGCCGGTCGTACAACGAAAGAGATAAAGTAGGTCAAACAAAGTTCAGTGCGAAGATAGATACTCACGAATTGATGAATTAATCCTCTTAATGGACGGGCAGACTCTCCAGAGTCCGATCCGGAAGCTCACGCTGGTGGTGATATCGGAATTTTGTAGCGTGACCGGTTCCTTCGTATAAATCCAAGAACCGCTGACGAAAACAATAAGCAAGGTTATCAACGCCACTAGTCCCCACAACACGCCCAAACGGGACAATCCCTTCGAATTGCAGCACATTACAATACACCGTCGGTGGTACTGCACCAGTAATAACAGCCCAGGCAGCAGTAATAGCACCACCACCTTTCGACAGTCGGAAACAATTTTAATTCCATTTTAGGTGGTGAGCTGGTAATTGTGCCGTGGGGTAATGGAGAAAATTAAATTCGTTCTTTATATTTATACATCTGGTCTTTATTAAAAACATTCCTTCGGCTCTTTCGATCTTCTCTCTCCTTTCCTGCTTTTCCCGTCTTTATTCACTGCACGAATGCCGTGACGGTTTTAGGAATTTTCACCGAAATTTTAATTGGTCTATTATAGACCGGGGATTTCGCATCTACAATCTTGAAAAATTAATAACTTTAATTAAACTCTCTGCGGGTTAGCGTCAGGTAACAGTTTACTACGTATCGGATGACGCTATTTCTCGTATCTTCACCTGCAATAGAAAAATAATACGTTAAAGAAAGAAATCTACGATATGGTGATTGATTACTTAACTACTTATTTAATTAGATATACATCATGAATGATTATTTTGGGAATTGAATTAATTAATCTGGGTATTGCTAAGTACCAAGTGCCAAAGTAATACCTAGCATTCCTACATGCTGGTTTTAAATTATCATTCTTTCGCCGAGTTGCGGGCAAAACTAAATAAATCATATACGATGAGGTGACTACATCATTTCACATGCCAGTTTAAATATTTATTTACTTGTGTCATTGTTGTCGGCTTGTTGTGAATTCCTTATATTATTGTATTTTTTACTATGGTTTCTGTTAATATTCAATAAAAATAGTTCGCCTAAAGCCTGATACTTGTTAAGATATTTTGTCTCTTACAAATAGTTTCCTTTTATAATCACTAACGTTTGATAACATGACGCTGTTTTGCCATGTTCCTTAGAAATCGTAGAGGAAAACATGTAAGAAGTGGAGAAAGACAGACAGCATGCAATGTGTCGTAAGCACAAAGATATTATGAATAAAACCACTGGACTCCCCCATGCAGCAAAGGAAGTAGAAATTAGCTTGATTGAGATAATGAAAATACCTGGAGTTTCACATTTCCTTCCAAGGAAACGGAATTATCAAAAGACTTAGAATAAATTGGATAAGGCACAAAAAGTACAATTGGGAGACATGTGCACTCCTTATATACTATATTTCCATAGTTCCATATAATTTTATAGTTCCCTAGTAAACATTTAGTAACGGTATGAATTGGGAAATGCCTAGAGTTGCATTTTTTCATCGCAAAGAACTAGTAGGGACATTATTTTGTATCACATCTGTTAGATATGTAGGGGATGTACCCGGTGTATAAATGTATATATACGAGCGAAATGTCTATAATTTAGAGTTAGACTTACTACGAAATCAGGCGTTACCTTTCAATGTAAAAACCCTTCAAACATCTTCAAATGTTTATTTATTGTAATATGTATATATATATATATATATACATTAGTTAATAAAAATTGTTACATTAGTTAATAAAAATGCTAAGAGGTAAATTGCAATTCGAGTAGGAAAAATAAATTGTTATAAAGAGGGTTTTCAGACCGAGCCATAGCTAAGAAAATATAGCAATCTCATCATCTCAGCAACAATTCTATAAAGTTGAGCAATACCTGCGACAAAAATCGCACTAAGGGGAGTAATCAAAAGCTACCTCGAAGGAAGCGCTCATCGGTATTTCCCTCTTCTGGTAATGCAACCGTGCAACAAATAAAATGTACTTTAAATCTATCCGTAACAGACCTGTACAACAAATGTTATCCGGTAGTTAATGTATTCAATGTCTAAATAATGTTTCAAAACCATCCTTAAAAGGCACACATAACCATGGAAGACTGAAATTTACGCAGATCGTATGAGATGCGATCATGAATGGAACAACGTTATATTTTCTGACGAGAAGAAATTTAACTTGGACGGACTTGATGGCTTCAAATATTATTGCTATAATTTGCGCAAAAGACAACTGAAATTGCGATGAGTCGAAGTTTTGGTGGCGGTGGTGTAATGGTTTGGGTGGCTTTTGTCCTTAATAATAAAACGCCTACATGTTTTATTTTTTACTGTATACATCTTCTGGAAACGGTTCTGATAGACTTTGGCGAACAATTGCCGACGGATGGATATTTCAGCAAGATAATGCTATTCATAATTCCAGACAAACAAAGGAGTGGTTTCATCAAAAGGAAATCAATTTATTACAATGGTCTGCGCGCTCGCCCGATTGAACCCCATCGAAGATCTATGCGGAGTATTAGCAAGGGAGGTTTATGCCAATAATAAATAATATGATAGCGTCAAAAAAATCTGCGATAACGAGGTGTTGCAATGGTATTTCTATTTTAACACTGACCAAATTGATATACAGTATGAAGACCCGGATGTTTGAAGTTATTTTGAATAGATCGTCAACATCGTGCTGAAGATACCATCCGCATTGTTTGGCGAAATTTCAACATATACCAAATCAAAACCACAGCCTACAACCCGGAAGTACGTATTGCCAGTGAAAACTGTAGTGTACATTATGTAAATAATAAATAAACTCCTTAAGAAATAGGATTTAAGGAGAAACAACGTACACGAAAGGACATATTAATTAAGGAAAGTTATACTGTTTTATGAAGAGTACTATATTTAACAGACATAAGAAAATTTACAAGTTGTATGTGTATTTCTACTTCGTCTTTCGATATAACCATTGCTTTTGTTTTGTTTGTTGTTAATTTCCATTCGATAATCGGTGAGTGTGTTGTTCTAAACGTTTATGTTGTGCTGTAGAGTTTTGTCATTTCTGGCTATCAGTGCCACATCATCTGCGAATACACATTCTGTAATTTCTACCTTTTCTAAGTTGTAATGTCCTACATGAAAGCTCTTGTTCTCCTCCTTGTTTCTTTGATAATTTCATCCATAAATATTATAAATAGTAGGGGGTCATCTTCTTGTCTAGCACCTTCCTTTGCATAGAATATCTCTGATTTAACGTTTTCGCTAATTACACAGTTTGCTGTTTCTTCATATAAACTTTTGACAGCTGTTATTAATTTGCAATTTGCTCCTCTCTTGTGTAGACATTCCCATACTTTATTTTTGTCCAAAGTGGATTAAGAAAAACAACAAAAGTATACAAGATCACATTTTTACATTAAAAGAAATAATGTACAAGAAAATGGCTGCAGTAGAAAGCGTATACTTGGCATTTTTGGACACCGAAGAAACATATGACTGGGTACCCAAAAATAAAGTATGGGAATGTCTACACAAGAGAGGAGCAAATTGCAAATTAATAACAGCTGTTAAAAGTTTATATGAAGAAACAGCTGTTATTAATTTGCAATTTGCTCCTCTCTTGTGTAGACATTCCCATACTTTATTTTTGGGTACCCAGTCATATGTTTCTTCGGTGTCCAAAAATGCCAAGTATACGCTTTCTCCTGCAGCTATTTTTTTGTACGTTATTTCTTTTAATGTAAAAATATGATCTTGTATACTTTTGTTTTTTTCTTAATCCACTTTGGACTTCTAATAATGTCGGTTCTACTATTTGTCTCAACTTATTTCCTAACAATTGTTCGTAAATCTTCACTACTGCGTTTAGCAGCATAATTCCTTGGTAGTTGTTGCAGGCTTTGTTGTCACCTTTTTTGTATATCGGTACTATTAAGTTCAGACCCCAATCTTTTGGGATTCTCCCTTCCTCCCGTACGTTATTATAAATATCCAACAATAGCTGCCTTGCGTGTTACCTTATATTTTTGAACATCTTTTGGTATACTTTGCTTGGATTATCCCGACTGTCCCATGGGCTATGTATTTCTTTACTGCACTTACTATTTCGAAATAAATACAAATATGATCAATGTAATATTTGTTTGTGCCACTACTAAACCGTATTAAAACTTTTGCATCCACAAAATTATATTATTAAGTCATTCGCTTCGTCAAATTTAAAGTGCAACTGCTAGGTACTGATCGTAAATATTGAGACCATTCCTTATAATCATATTTTGGTTGATTCAATCTTTAATAACGCTTGTTTCTAATTCGTTTGTAAAATCAAAGTGAGACATGGAATATGGATATATTTTCGAGGATAATTACGTAGTGTGTTGATGTATAAATACATTGTAGCAGCAATACTCTAGAATCATAACTAAATCGGATATTTTAATACCATAATTACATAAGATCGTTCAAACTTATTTATATTAACAATTTTATTACGAAAAATATTCAAAATTACGAGTCTAATAATTTAGTCAGTGACTGTCTCTACATTGGTAACCACACAGACAAAAATAATATTTCTTCAAACATTCGCAAAACCGAAGCCACGAAATGATAGTAAACCCTTGGGTAAACAGACCCATATTCTGAATTACATTCGTAGAAATATTCATCTCCAATACGTATTTGCGATAGGTTAGATTGCACTTTTTCTCGTATAAAATGGTATAACGTACTACAGAGTTAAAGTAAAATTACACCGAGCTTCCCGGTTTTAAAGCGACTAAACTGTTATTACGAATTGCAACACGAGCTATAAATCTTAAATTCAATTAATAACATGTGGGTCCGCTATCTTTTTATTAATTTTGCTCGGCGGAGCGGAACGATTGAGATAAACCGGAGAGAGTTGCGCGTTATTGCAAAAAGGTAAAGGAAATAAATCCTTTGTAATCAGAGATCGTAAAAGATTTAGAGAGACATACGCGGGGGCTTAAGACCTGACCCATTAATGTTTTTAGCGAGCGTCTGGCAGCTGGTGGACATGGGTAGAACATACGAATGAGACCTATTAATCTCGGTCCGAAAGGTAATTGAGGCGATATTACACAGTCCATTAGCTTCACGGTGATCTGATACATGCGAACCACCACCACCATCGCGCCCGAAGATAAACTAAGACGGGAGGAGCGAAACACGCGAGCTTTAAAAGTTTTAACGGGTGAAAAAGGATCGGGTGTTTCCCGTTCAATCGGTGGTCTCTCCCTCCGCTACTCCGTTTACTAAATACTTCCCCGGCTTGATTCCCGCGCTTCTTTTCTTCGGCGAGCATTAGAAGAAGGAAAAAGCATTTCATGCGTTCATTTGGGTAATTCACTCCGAGTAAGTGGTACCTTTTTTCTATAGGTTTCAAGTTTTAAAGGTTTACTGGGGAAGACAAAATAAAGGAAATAGGCGTTTAGCTTTGTTACATTTGGTGGTTTTTTGCGTACATAACGTCGGAAAACTTTAATTAAGCTAGCTAGGGAATCTTTTAGCAGCATTATGTGTTAACATATTTGCTATTTCATTTGATATTATGCCCGCGTACATTCATATGGTATATAAATAAATTTCATCGCCGTCAATTGTTTAATCCTATTTCCAGTATGATTGGAATGATGTCAACTCTTTTGTCGTAAATGGGAGATGTGTATAGTGAATCCAATGATATCAGGTATGTTAAAGTTCAAATTAAAAACTACGAAAATATTGGAAGTTTTAGCAATATAAATTAGTTATTATGCAAAATTGGCTAGAAAAAGACACTAAATTATCGCCTGCAACGTCAAGTTCATGCAAAAACATTCAAGTTTTTATTAGAGAAACATAAATTATGTTCATAGTTTTGTCCTCATTTCTTTATGAAGTCTTATCTTCTTAATTGTCAATATGTGTTTACTTTATTTAACTTGAACTTGTACGGATAGAATTTAACTCCTTTTATTGTCGCGAGATGTCATTTGTGATGATTATACCACAAATTCTAAAACAGACTCAATTTTATCTTCTCTTAAACCAAGTTATTCTTAAGTTTTTATCCTATTTATCAGTTGTTAAAATTTGAGTACAAAGATATCTTAGATATTATTGACTGGTAGGTTTATTAGAGTAGTATCTATTAAACAATTTTTTGGTTGCGTGAAAATTTCTTTTAGATTCAACAAATATTAAAATTGCGTCAACTTTCTCTACCTTGATTTGTACAAGGCAGATACCACCGTGAAAGTAACAGCTACAAAGAAAGCTTATTATTTACCGAAAATTGTAATAAACAATTAATTACAATACAGCTCCATGAATTAAAAAAAAGTAGTAAAGGAACGAAATAACGAATGGATCTACTAAACAGTAGTATCTGCAACAACGATATCGAATCTGCAAAGAGCCCTCCTTCAACAGAAGACAACCAAATTAAAATTGTTGGAGAGTTTAATTCTTTTACGACATTGCAAAAATTAATAATTTATTCGGAACGCAACGTTTCAAGAGCACATGAGCTCTAATTGTCAACTGGGTTACTGACATTCAGTCGCAAAATGACTCTCTACACTTGACTTTTTTAACGCTTTCTATCTGTAAATTCGCCAATTGTGGTTAGTCTATATTCTGTGGTTTATTACTTAAGTAGAATTTTTGTAGTTCCTGAACAGCTTTGAGGAAGGAATAAATTAAAGCTTACCCGAAATGTCTCAGAAATATCAAAAATAACAGAGAAGCACATATTCTGTTAGAAAAGTTTAACAGCAGCGTTCTTTGGTCCTTTGTTTTACCTACCAATAAAAGGGATTATCGGTGACAGAAGCTGACTTTTTGTTATACATAGATTTTTTAGGAAATTGTCAATGGATTAGTGACGTAGTAGACAATCATGCAGGTTTACGACTTGACAAGCGTTTAATCATGAGCTGTTTCGAGTGTGTGGGTGCTATTACGTCCAAAACAAATTTATTTAAAAGCAAATCAAATAGCTATTCTCCAAATTCGTCACTATACATATACATTATAGTTGCGGATATATTTATGTGTAGATTATGTTTTTGGCAATTCTCGGTTGTTAACTCTCGTTTGAGGTGTTAGAGAACTGCCGAAGGCATACAATCATGTGCATGAAAATAGCAGTCCCAAATTAATGCTTATAAATCACAACAGCCTATGAAAGCAGCTTATGAAAATTATTTAAAATTCCTGAATACATATAGTTCCGGTAAAGTACCGAATGCGAAATTATTGAGTTTTCTAGTCATACACTGTTATTTGCCTATGCATTGAAATAGCAGTACCATAGCTGGTGGCAGTAAACGCAGATGTACAAAGTTTTATCTGTTGCATTTTTAATTATCCATTTTTGTTGCAATATGGGCCGGAAAAAACATTGTTCATCGGAGAAAAGAGCAATTATACTCAATCTTCTTAAGCAAAAAACCCTCGATTGTTCTGCAAACATGGCTGTAAGCGCTAATAACTGGAGAAAAGTAAAAGAAAATCCTGGTGGAAAAAGGAAAACTAGCCCCAAAGGAGACAGAAATATTATGACTTGTGCAAAGAAGACAACGTTCATAAGTTCAAATGCCATTAAAAGTGATTTAAACCTTTTGTATAAACACCTCCACCATTAGGCGAAGATTGATTCAAGTAAAGTTGCGTCAAGAAGACCAAGAAATGTACCATTATTAAATAAAAGGCAAATACGGAGTAGATTGTCTTTTGCTCATAAATACGCACAATGGGACGAAAAAACTGAAATAGTTTTACTAATTCTGGTGCATACCAACAACACGTGCAAATACCACAATCGACAGCAGATATGCTATTAAGATGGTTGTATATGCAGGATAACAATCCGAAACGTGTTTCTCGCAAAGTGAAAATATGGCTTCGAAGTAATAACGTTCACGTTTTGAGATTGCCATCACAATCTCCGGACTTACATCCAATTGAAAATTTTTGAGTGGCGTTGAAAAAGGTTGGATCTGCTGTTAAGCTGCAAAATATTGACGATCTCTGAAAAATACGCCAAGCTGAATGGAAAGAAATTTCAGTAGAGACATCTAGGCAACTAGTAAACTGGCTGCCCTAGAGTTGTCAAGAGCTGATAAAGAGTAGAGGTCAAGCAAGAAACTATTAAGGTTTTCAATCCAATTACGTAAGTACCGATGAATTTGGATAGTATTTTGGAATCACTGCTATTTTAATGCTCAATTATTTTCTATGTCCTACAATGTAAACAGTTTTATTTCGTCTTTAGTATTCAGAAATCTATTTATTTGTCATTATAGTTATGTAACATGCAGGAATAAAGAGCTCAATAAACTTCTTTTATTTAACATATAAATTCATACTTCAGCTAAATTAAGACCACTGCTATTTTCGTGCACGTGACTGTACATAGACTACTCCCTTCAAACTTCAGATTAATCAGAAAACAGTTTTTTCATTTATATCTTCCCAAATTGTTTTTCATTTCATTTATAAATTATACTGAATATTTATGTCGCTAACTTCTTTATTCACTAACCTGTGTACTAACCATTTCTGCGCATTACATTACAAAATAAGAACTTTACAGTATATGCATATTTCATAAAAATCAAATGCAATATTGCTACGTAGATATCAAACAAGATTTTGTTAAAGCGGAACAGGTTGAACTTCCCGATATTATATTTTACCCACCCCTTAGATTTTCAAGCCTTTGACTCTCATATTTTTGTGGAATTTTAGCCATGTATTAAGAAACACGGAAATATTTGCGCACATAGTTCAGTAGATTTTCAGTCTTGAAAGGATTTTCTTGTGTTGGAAATTTTCGTCGTTGAAATGTGAGAAAATAATATTCTTTCTTGTGACTTAGAGAAAACAAAACGTTCGTAGGATACTAATTTTATTCACTACACAGGAAATGTAAAATCTTCAATTTCTTAATAATTTCTAAGCGATTGTGAAAGCGAATGCCTGCTTGAAAAAGTAACACAAGCTCTTTTTATTTAACATTTGCACTTTCGTTTATTACTGAAATAGATTGGAAACACTTAATAAAATTTTCAGCAGCATGGCTTAAAGATGCAGAAGGCATTAAGTTGCTTTTTAGATAAGTAGCTAGTAGAACCATCCCATTTTTCCGCTCGGAGGGAGGTAGATATGGCGAGAAACCATTCTACGCTTACTTCGAACGCAAAATATCCTTTTCCTTTACTTTCCTGGTATTCTCTCGCATTTTTTTAGGGTCTGCTTTCCTCATCTTCACAAATGAATACGCGCGGATTACGCTCCTCGTGTCGGATACCTGCAGTAAAGTGTTGTTGTATTAAGAAATTATGAATAAAAAACGATCATATTAGGTTAAATCGCTTCTGTACAGATTATGAATTTACGAGACCTAAACTGGTGGTTCTATTTCACTATTCTTGTCATAATTTAAGCTAAATTTAGCTTATTCAAAAGTTCTATTAGAATTGAAACAAAATATACATTGCAAACAACAAACAAATCATTACGCAGTAGCGTGTATAAATAACTGATGATTTATTTTAATTAAACAGATTCTATTAATTCGAATTATCCGTATATTTTGGCACAGCAGTAAGTAGTAATTATATATTACAATTTGTGCTTCTCTACAGGTTGATAGTGTATTATTACATTATTATAACAAATGTAAATTTTGTTGCGCAAAAAGGAATTAAAATAGCAAATGCAGGGAACAAATTCAGACATGGGAGTCCAAAGAACATTAATCTCCAGGATCAAACAAGCTGGCGAAGAATTTGCAAGAGGCAAGAAGTAATGCATTGCACGTCAAGGCAGTAAATATAAAAGTTATTCAAAAAGCATGTGCAAGAGATCATTCACAGTGGATTATTAAAGGCTAGAGTCGCATGCTGTGAACGATTGATGGATAAATTGAGATTTTAATTATTTGCCAAAAAGAAGCGATAATGTGTTAGGACGCGTTGCTGTGGATTACTAATCGGCACGCTTACAGCCGATTGTGAAATACAAGCTTGAAGAGTTCTTGCTGGAATTGCAAAGCAATATTTGCGTTTTCTGCAAAAATATGCACTGTTTGCAGCATATTTAGTCCGTTATAAACTCTAATTCATTATTAATTATTAATTTATATGTACTTTGCATTTTTAAATTATTCTTCTATACATAGTTTATTGAAATATAAATCTTTGCATATGCATTTATTCTAAGTTAAAATCATATTGTGTATACAGCATACGGCTATATGTTGCGGATGAACTAGCTAGTTTGGTTGTTGCACCGTTCTAGGTACCGACTACACTATTTTAGCATCCTCGGGTGGCGAAGGCATCGGCTGTTGCGAGGATTTCATACATGTAACTGGCCTACGGAGTATATTGCGCAATTTGTGGTGCGTGATTTTCTCGCTTATGTAAGCGAAATATGGCGAGAAGCAAGTACAAAGAACGGATTCCAATGTTATGAAAGACAATAGGTCTAGTTAGTTAAGAGTCATGGCATATTTGCTACAGACATGGACCCACCATCACTTGTCATAGGGACCTAACCCGGTTTTTTAGTTCAAGAATAAGAAGTATTCGTGGATTCCTACTGTAAATATGTAATATCTATATATCTAACGTAGGAAATACTGCTACTAGAAGTTATGGTTTTCCCGTACCTAAATCCAAATATTTGTAAAACTATAAGACGTTCATACCGGCGCACGAGGAGTTGTTCAAAATCACGATCTGATTGGACAAATTATAGATTTATTAACGATTTCAAAAAATTAATTAAATTGTTTATATTATTGTATCTTTTAATCTGCATGTCAGGTTTCATAAAAATCAATCAAAAGCATACACCTTTGGATCCAGAATACAATTATGATTTTCCTGATACCACTGGATCTGTAGGTATTCTCAGCATCCATACTGCACACAGTTTCCACGATTTTCAACAACGACGTCCTAGAAATTTCTATAGAGGGTTGCTTATCGGAAAGTGACGACGTATTCACACGAGAGATTGCTAATCGCTAGGCCCTCCACTTCTTTGGTCATAGTGAACATTTGAACAGCCTTTCTTCAACACATGAGACCATTATTTCACTTCTTCCAGTTCTTCCATAAAAAAAATTGACTTTTCGGGTTGCAGATGCACCCTTGGAAGCCATTTTCTTCTGTTCTTAACGTTAACGTAAAGGCACTATTTCTTTTCACCACCGACTATATGCTGCAAAAACGCTCGATGTTGTCGACAAGCAAACAAAGGAGTGTAAATGTTGACACGCTCATTTTTGCGCTTTTGGATCAAAACGAGTGGTACCGATACACCTGCTTTGCAAACTTATGTAAGCTTATAAAATGCAAATGTTGTATTATTGTCCATTGCTGACAATCCAGGCGCTAGGCCCATATGTTTTAAGTAAGTGATGGTAAATTTCGGCAGCACTGTGTCCTTCTGCATTTAGAAATTTAGTCAATGATTGAATTTCACAACTTACAGTATTTTTTATTACCGCACTCATTTTAACATACTCTCTTGCGTAAGCAGATAACAATAAACTGACGGCAATATGGAGGTCACCTTTTTAAAATATCGACTAACGCTACTTTACATGCTTGAGCAAGTTAATAACTCCGAGCATATTGCGCACATCTTGTTGAATTGGAAGGGAAATAAAATATCTCCGAAATATGCAAATAAATTGCTTGGTATTGTCCAGAGAAAAAAACGGAATAATACTCCACCAGAATTTATAACCAATTTGCAGAATAGTGCGTCAAACTGAGTCAATCAAATTTTTAAGCGAATAATGGAGAAATTAATGCAAAAGATAAGGTATAAGATAATGAACCTATCAGTTAAGTAAGTAATCTACTTTATTTGAAACCAATCATAAAATACACACTACTGAATATTTAATTATATTTTTCTATCAAGCATGTTTTATAATCCTTGTTAACAATATTAAATTGAACAAATTCTATAGTAGCATAGTATTGTTTTATACTAATACAATAGAGTCGATCGTTACCGAACTGTACTAAATATCAAAACGGCTAATTGATGGCGCCAGAGCGTTTATTGTTAGTGTATGACATAATATAATGAAGCTTTATGCACTGTTAACATTGGTAATTTAGAACAAATGCTATGCTTTTCAACTGCTGAAAATAGGAGACCAATATCAAAAATATATTTGCCAAAATAGTTAACCCGATTTAACGTGTAGATCTTAAGTAACACGGTATCACATGCAGGTGTATTTTGAAAGGAGATAAATCATATTAAGATATCCATTGTTAAATAGAGGACATCTTCGAAGTATTTGGTTGTACATACATACGTATATAAATGCAATAGAAACTTAGTTAAGAAAATGTATGTTGCATAAATGTATTTAGAAAATTTCAAGCTAAATTTACATTTGAATACCGTTTAAAGATAAATTCCTAGCCGCCAAAGTAATTTAAACTGAGGAACATTTCGCTAACAGTGTATTACGTTAACATTTTTAAACGTGTCAGTAACTAAATTTATTTTAATTTACGATCCAGTTTCCTCAATTTCGAGCAAGTTTAAATTGAAAACTCTCTACGGATTCGAAATCGACCGCTTACAACACATATTCGGTGTTCTCGGGTCTCTTCGCCCCTTACCCGCAAGGACCAAAAACTTGTTAGTTGTAATTCATTCCCTCGACTACGTTAACTTATTGAAAGATTAATATCTAAAGTAATTTATATAATTGCGCTAAATTTAAATTAGAAACGCTATTGCGAAGTACTACGGAGCCTATTTGTGCATTTCGAATGAAATAACTTTTAAGACACATTGTTTCAAAACGCGACTTTTTACGAATGGCAACTTCAAGAAATGCAAGAGATTGTCTTGCCCCGCTTTCGCAGAAAGAAACATTGAATTTAATAAAGGTGAAGTTTAAAGCGTCGAAAAGTAATTTAAAGTTTTTCAATAAAATCAAATAAACTTGCTCGCCAGTAGTTGTATCCATTTTGTGGAAAGTGTTTGCGAAGCATTATGCAACGAAATTTCGTTTACTTGTGTTTGATAATTAAAAAGTTTCGATATCATGTTTGCTTTCAATTTGGTACTTTTTGTTTGAAATTCACGAGATGAGGTTGAGTACGAAAGTAAGAAGAATGGAGTAATCTGCACCCGTAAAAGTTTTAAAGTCGCTTCCACTATTACGCTGCAAACAACTACATTAGAAATAGATTGCAATACTGCAATTGTAACAACTGAGGACGATTTAGTTTATGGGGGAAATATGTTCCTTCAAGCACAATGAGTAGTTGTAAGCGCATACGACGTCTTATATAGTGAAAATGTCGGGAAATATGCTCCCCCCACTATCTGTGCTAATTTCTGAAGGACAACAGCTGACGTTATTAGAAAAATACGTCAAATTTCTAATTTCTGTAAACGAACTTTTTTATCGGCAGTTAAGTTCCACTTTCAGTGTTAACGAAAGTAATTTTCTTAGCATAAATAGAAGAGCTTTTATAGTTCAACATTTCCTGAAATATAACTCTGGCTAACCATATTTTTACCCACTAATTGTACGCGGGCGACCTAAAATGTATCCGGAATCGACAAGAAAAACACTTTTTCAAACGGTGCTCTCTCAGTCTCTTCAAGTCGTCGAAAAAGTAGGATGTTTCGAAGTCTGCAAAATGTAGCGGCGATGGTCTCCTCATTTGAGGCAAATCTCTTTCCTCCTAGTGATTTTTTCAGGTTTTGGAATAGGAAAAAGTCGCTGGGTGCTAGGTCCGGTGAATATGGAAGATGAGAGACTAATTCGTAGCGCAACTCATTCAACTTGGACACGACGATGCGATATGAATGAGCCGGTGCATTGTTGTGGTGGAAAAGCACTTTTCTCTACTGCAAACGAAGCCGCTTCTCCTTCAATACTGCATCGAATCGTCTGAAATTTTGACAGTTGCCATAAAAAAGTTGCGCTTCCCGACCAATGAATCCACCTCAATCTTCGTGTGCCATCTCTTGCAGATTCCGGAAACATTTCAGGTCGCCCTCGTAAGCAACTGACAAACCAGTACATATTATTCGAAAAGTGGATGTATTGGCTTTTTCTTGGTTACGAAAAAATGCAAGTTGACACTTGTTGCAGATTTGATTGCTTAATATGCTCTGGAGAGGAGATGAACAGATACATGTTACAAAAGGGAACTGAGATTAATTGAAATAGCACACCTTAAAGCCGTGGGAATTGGTACGCTTTTAATAACAGAAAGTCATAAAAAAACTTGCGTAGATTTTAACTTGGTTCTTTGAAGATACAATTCCAAATATTTTTTTACTACATGTGTAGTAAATTTGCTGCTAGATGAGAGCCAGAAGCTCACTTCGAGAACACGTCAAAATGTTGAATCTTACTTCGCTGTGACGATTAAACATCAAGACAAACCGTGATTTCCACAGCGGTTATCGGAACAGTAACATTCTTTAGTTTTCGCCCTTCGTATGTTGTGAAAAGATAACGGAACTCAAGAGCCCCAGGAAAAGAGAAGATGACTATGTGCAGACAGTGTCAGTTCAAAAACCACATAACGAAGATCATTCAGGTCCTTTAACATCAATTGACAAAGAAAATGCGGAGAGCCAAACTTTAATTAGTAATAATGAATAAGTTGGTGGAAATTGTTCATGGAAGTGACTAATGGATTAATCTAAGACCTTAGTTGTCCCTATTCTGTAGACTAGTCAAATTTATCTTTATGAATAAAAATCTAGAATTAGTTCTAGCAAAAGAATTCAATATGCGGAGAAAGTCCATAAACTCATGGCATCTAGAGTAAGTATTAATGAAACTGAAATTGAAATAAGGTTTAAATTACTTCTGACGATGACAGATAGAAGTGTAAGCAATACACTTTCGGACAGTAACGCGCCTTCTAAATGTTATATATGTGGTGCCAGGTTTAAATGAAATAAATATGCCGGATATTACTAAGAAATCTTCTTACTCAGAGCATTATCGGTTCAGTTGGAGTATCTATTACATATTTCTTATGAATTGCATCTTTAAAAATAAAAAATTCAAGACATAAAATGGCGTTAATTGTAGATAAATCATGAACTAACTATGGGTCCAGTAATGTTGGAAACATTGTCGGAAGATTCTTTGGTACTCCAATACTTGCTGCAGAAGTAACAGGCGTTGAAGTTGAAATTGTGTTAATTGCAAATTCTATACTTTTTTAGAATTTGGTAGCTTACTAAAAACACACAAGTTATGGACTGAATATATGGTTGGTATTACACGTCAGTTGTGTACATGGATATAACGTAACAAGTTTTTTTACTTTGCTAATATGCCCACTGTTTAAAGAAACTTTGGAAGCCAGACATAAGGAAAGTAGGAAGTATCGATTACAGCATACATATAAAACACCCAGGGTAGCGACAAATACAAATCTAATGACAATGTTGCTGGATACTTCGAATTCACGTCTATCTGCGAAAAGTAGAGTAATAAGCAAAAATGTTGAGTAATAGGTGAAGAAATTGGAAACTTATTGGTAGACCAGAACCCTAGTTCCATCATTCGGAGGAATTGTTTTAAGTAATTTAGACGTTAGTGATGAAGAGACTTCAGATTTTGATGAAAGCTATCAAAAGCCTTTTATGAAAGATATTTTTATTGTTGTCATTATAAGCCTTCACCGTAGTGGGAACTAAACGACATGAAATATCCAGAGTTGATAATCAATGTTTATTAATTTTATATTGGTAGAAATAATATTTAAATATGTCTAATATTGCAAACATCATCCATATAAGTCTTTCTGGGATTATAAGTATCTGCAAATTTGGCAAGGGTTGTTTAACTAGTATTGCGTAAGGTACGTGCATATATGCTGCTTTAATTTCTTGTTTGTTAGGAAAAACAATGTTCATTGTACAATGCGCTATTCGAAACCGAAATATTTATTGTTATCAAAATAATCAAATTTGATTATTCTACATATTTTTATTTTATTTGCGACGCGTTTTGAGATTATGTTACTCCTTGTTCAAGGCAACAATCGGTATTGGAAGCCATACTCTGCAAATTTACAATAGGAACAATCCTGTCATTTAACTAATAAAAGAATATTCATTTCTTACAAAATATTGGGCCTCTTATGACACCTCCACAATTATTTTAAACTTATTTAAAATCTTACGT
The DNA here is from genome assembly GCA_023509865.1 of Trypoxylus dichotomus. Lineage (NCBI taxonomy): Eukaryota > Metazoa > Arthropoda > Insecta > Coleoptera > Scarabaeidae > Trypoxylus > Trypoxylus dichotomus. The sequence goes on along the minus strand of CM042074.1, from coordinate 34,487,921 downwards.
AGTAACACATACACGTTAAAATTATACCAAAATTGTTCTGCATACTGGTTAATTTGGCGAGCAAAAAGCATTTTCAAAATTGCAGGTATATTACAATATCTACTAAATTAAGTGTTTAAGAAAAATTAAGAAAATATTCAAGAAACGTCTGTGGTGATAATAAGCTTAGTTAAAATAGACAATGGAGCAAATTGGTTAACCAGCAAAAGTTTTAAAAATGTTTGAGTATGATGTACCCTCCTATAAAGCAATATAAAATTGAAACGATAATTATCCAAAACAATACTGAGACATATTAAATATATATGCAGAAGTTTCAACATTTAATTCAATATTAAACATTTTTTGCAAAACGTTAATAAATCCTTTATAATAATATACTACTGTATTTATATACGCATTTGCTTACTAAATTTAAAGGACTAATTTGTCAAAGCAATGGTATCATTCAAAATATAATGAAATTGATTGAACTAATCCTTTCTTAGTGAAGCATCTAATTTTGTTAAAGATGAAAACCAACCTAGTTTCTGCTAGCCGTAATTCGTGGCACTAGTTTTATTAATACCCTTATAAATCTATAAGTAAAAATTTCTTTTATATTAAACCTCCTGTATTGTATATTTATACTAAACCACCAATAATTCACCGCATTATAATAATTTTAGTAAACCATAACATTTACATATAATTCAATTTATAAATTAAAGTTTCAAGTTAGGATTAAACTTTAAACATAAATGTAATATAATAAGTACCATTTAAAATCACTAATTTAATATTTTGGATAACTCTGTAGTAAATGAAATTATAATAAAAATATTGGTATGTAACCATGATAGTATATATTTTCTAGCAGACTTAAAGAAATCCCATTCTAGTGAACTTGCAAATTAACTAAATACACTAAACGATACTTTCATTCTTGATTAAATAAGCAAGAACTGTATCGAACTATTTATTGTTTTGGAAGTAACTTTTTTACGTATTTATACCAGTCTCTGCCAAGCAACTCAAGGGAATGAATAGGAAAATTTTTACGATGAAAATAATTTCGCTGTTTTATCTCGGCGACGAGAAAGTATTTAATCTAATATAGGAGTTATAAAATTCGGAATGTGAAAATATTCAAGATTTTCGATTTATAGGAGGCGATTTTGTAAATTTCTAAATTTAAATCGAGCTGTAAATTAATGTAATGTTTAATCTACACTTCAAACTACGTTCGAAACGTTATAAAACACGTCCATAGTGTTAATTATGCAAACTCTGTCTACATGAAACTGTGGAATATGTTGACTGTGAATTGAATCATTTTACACATATTTGTAGATTATTATTAGTGATTAAATTAGCAGTGAAGCATTTTTGAAGTTCGGAAAAATATTTATCTGTAGTTAAAATGTAAAAGTTATTTCCAAATAGTTGTTTGTTAAAAAAACAGCGACAAAACTTGTAAGATCCTTTGTATATATAATTAGTAATTGCAAGTTTTAAAGTAAGACTTCAGTTACGTAAAACTAGCCTGAACCTATTTTAGTTGGTCTTTGATGTTTTGATGAACCTCACATGAACATCTTGCGTACGGTTTATACTATACTCATGTAAACTTTATTGTGCCCTGCAAAATGTAGTACCTATAAATGTTGTCCCGCTTTTGCTAATAGATTTTCGAAAGGATATTAAGGTATTATCCATATAATTTAGAATCGGTTTTCGGTAATCTGTGGAAATAGTCACCCTAAACTTTGAAATAAAAAATAAATTTAGTTTATGCTTTATGTGTGACTTGTTTTTTTATTTTAATAACTACGAAATCTTTTCAATCGTAATTACTAAGGCCTTCAACTAATAATTCATAGATGCTTTGCATGACAAATAGATGAGTGATAGCGTAATTAATGGTCTGTGCACCAACATAATATGACTTTGCTGTATTAATTAGGAAGGTGATTAATTCGCAAGTAATTTAAAATCTAAGAGTTACGGTCAAGGTTTAGATATACACTAGGGTGACAGAATAAAATAGACACCAGGTAAATCGGTATAAATATGTAAACAGCTAAATTCTAAGAACGAATTAATAACTTTCTCTTGTCATTAGGGTAGGGGTGGATGTATCGGAAGGAATTCGTCATAGTTTAGTATCGTTACAACTATGCCTCGCTTACAAGGTTCGAGTGATATTAGCGACTTCACCCGGGCTCGCATCGTTGGCCAGAGTGAACGCGGCGCTTCGCAACGTGAAATAAGTAAATTTTTAAATATTCCGTTGTCCACAGTTAACCGTGTGATTACACAATTTAAACGCAAGGAAAAAAACAACAGCGGTGCCGGACCTTCTAAAAGAAGTAAAAGGGTGCTTGTGCGCGAAGTGTTAAGAGAACCGCGAAAAAGTACAGCTGAGCTTGCGGCAACTTCACAGAAAAGTCAGCGCACCGTTCTGCGATACCTCCACAGTGTGGGGATGTATAAAAGGGTGGCAAACCTCTCCTTACGGCGTTTCAAAAACGGCGCCGAATGGCTTGGGCAATCGAAATGCGAACGAAGCCCGAAGAGCTTTGGCGGTCTGTCATTTTTTCAGACGAAAACAGATACTGCCAAATCAGTGATTGTGGTGATACGTGGGTATGGAGACGTTCGTCACAGCAATTGGACGACAAATTTTTGCATCAGGCGGTGAAATACGGTATGGGCATCATGGCGTGGGGCGCGATATGGTATGGTGGAAGATCGGAATTAGTAATCTGCGACGGAAATATAAACGCGGCAAATTATATCCAAATATTAACAGAAGGACTACTACCGATATTCGACAACGCCATTTTATCTAAAGAAGACGCCACTTTGATAGAGGATGGAGCACCCTGCCACAAAGCAAGAACAACAATCACATGGTAAAATCCGAGCCCCCTGAATTTTACCATGGCCAGGGGAATCGCCAGACATGAATCCAATAGAGAATGTTTGGCACATAATCCGGACAAATATGGCGAAACGACCCCGAAAACCCAGCAATAAAGAAGAACTCGTGGCAGCTGTTACAGAAGAGTGGTTAAATATTCCAGAAGACACCATTAATCATTTAATAGATTCTATGCCACGACGACTCGCAGCACTTCACGCAAGTAAAGGTGGATCGACAAAATATTAGTCTAATTTAAAAATTTTAATATATTTTGTATATATAACGAGAATAGAATCTTCTTTTTAATTAGTAGGTGTCTATTTTATTCTGTCACCCTAGTATATTACAGAGCAAGAATAACGCATTTAATACTTGAGACTTGGTGTGTGATATCAATTACTTAATATTTACATTTGAATATTTAGAAAAATCTAATATCACTATATCTTAACACTCTTAAAATAAGGCGAGATCTACGTAATTACTCTACAAATTTGCAGTAGCTCGACGAAGGAAGTATTTGCTTGCTTGGCTTAAAGGAAAATTATTGTTAGTATTAAGTTTATACTATTGCTTTAATTTTTATATATATATATATATTTCATTTGGTATGTGTCGGTAAAATTTACTAATCTGAGTTAGATAAAAGCCTCGGGAAAGCAAAAAATAACAAGTATTGTTTTGCTATGTTAATTTCCTAAAATGTTCTGGGCTATTTCCTTAATTGCAATTACAAGTTATACCTATGGCCAAATAGCAGCTTATTTTCAACGGAATGAAAACGGTTCATAATTATACTGCAAGACATCTCGTAACGTTCAATAAGTTAGAATTTGTAGCATATTATGTCTTATTTGACAGTAACATATGTACACAAAAGACTAATATCAAATGGAGAGAAGTTTAATTGCAGTATTGGCAACCATTAATAATTAAAACAATACGATAAATTAGATAAACCAAGGCTTTGATGTAACTTCTGAAAAGAGCGTACAACTTTTTACTTAAGATTATTGGATACTTTTGCAAGATTAGTATTTTTTTTGTAGTTAGTTCAAGAATTCTAAATGGCGTCTAAATGGAGTAAGAAAGCTTAATTGAATATTAAAGATACAAATAAGAGTGGTAATTCCTTAAAACCTTCGTTTTCCGAGCCTTTAAAATATTTACGACATTCTACTAATGGTAGACTGGAAAATGTATTTAGTAAAACATTGCATGGATTATTAAAAATTTGTGCCGCCTTTTAGTGTTTGGTAAAATAGGGTAATTGGTTCTGATTAACTTTTGTTTTATTTATGTATTAAACTTTGTACAATTAGAGCATTTCCATATAACTTTCTCATAATCAATTCTACTTATTGATTATGATGCAAATTTGAAATAAAACTTGGTTAATCAAATTCGTTCTTAAGAGTCACAGTTATCTCGTTCTACATCTTATAATTATCCCCGACAATTTAAATGATTTTTAAAGAGTTTAGATTTCCTTGTTGAAATCGCGTTGTAGTTACATGAGTCTGCCGACGTTTCGCTCTCAGTTGTATGGAGCTTCTTCTGGGTTGCTGCATGTTGTAACGCAAGCAACGGATAGGGAAACGTCGGTAGGCTCATGCAACTGCGACGCGGTTTCAAGCCCGAAACGTAAATTCTTAAAAAAAAAGAAGTAAATGCCGCGGAAGTGTATAACATAAAACGATTTTTACCTTTTCTTTCTCTGCTAATAAATTAATTATGTAAAAAGTGAAACCTAAGGAAACGTCAATCTTGAAAACAGCAGCGCGATTGATGGTCAACTATTCATCTGGAAACTTGTCCATATAAATCGAATATGGAAAAATTTCTACATCTAGGCAACTGTGACAGAATATTCGTTACGTTTCTGAGAAAGCAGCACTATCAGGGACCAAACTTTATATCCAGCATCTATACTGAAAATTTTCGTTCAAAGGTATTTCTTGCAAAAAGTATGATGCTAAAGTATTACTTTTCTCTAAACAAGGGAAATACTAATAACAGTTTTCGTTACTTTTAATGAAAAAATTAAGTTGCAGTAAACGAAATTCCTGAAAATACAATTTCGTTAATTTTGGCAACTTTGAAAAATGTAATCTTCTAAGTAAAAATTGCACCTATCCAATAGGGTCTGCTCAGGTTTACGTATAAGTACTTATAGTTGAGACAATTTTAACTCCAATTCATTTCGTTTCAAGCTAACTTTTTGGTAGTCACCAGATTTACTGTCACCTTGGATGTGAATTTAAACAAATTTTCTCTTGAACATGTTTCTTTGACATTGGTGAATTTTATTAAATTTTGTGTATGAATGCGCATAGATAATTCGGATGTATTATTCATCATTATTATTCGCTCTTTGCGATCATATGTACTACTGTATATAGATCATATTTAGGTTTAGATTTCATAGTATGCGATGCCATTGGCTAGCCAAACGACTTATACAATACTGTGATTTTTAAACTGTTTTTTATAAAATAAAAAGATCATTGATATACGTAATGTAGCGCATGTAAAACTTTAACGGGTATATCTTTTACTTAAGGAAAGTTTAAGTGATTAAGAGACATTTCCTGTAAAAGACACAAATACATACTGTGATACAAAATTAAAGTACGTACTCTGCTATAATTTTTTGTTAGCAAAAACTCCTCTTTAATAACGCACTTTAGCGGTTTTCTTGACGACCGTGTAATAGGATAGAAGAAGGACGCCACCACTGTTCGTTCGACTTTCGTACTCGCGATCTCAGGTTTTCATTATAAAGTTGGGAAGAAGTACCGCGCGTAGCGGTTGAGCGCATCGCATCGCTTCGCCAAGTAAGCGCCACGGAACCCGACTAAGCTCGCGTAAAGCTCGGAACTCTGGTGAATCCGACGAGAAAGAGGGAGAATTATGCTGGCGGGTAGCGCGCCGTCGCCGAAGCCGGCTGAGTTCCCAATCGTCGTCATCGTGGCCGGCTTCACCACCGCCACCGTCTCATCATCCATCAGGCCCTTATACTTTTTGCTTTCGAGTCAACATTTTTGATTGCTAATCTTGAACACACCGGAAGCACAACACCGTTCTTACTTCTTTCTCTTTCTTCAAGTGACGTAGCGGTAAGGAACCCTCCTTCAGCTTGCGATTACACGTTTCATCTATTCCTTCCTCCTCTCCTGCTTCTTTTCTTCCATTCTTTTATTCAGTGCGTTCGTAATTTTGATAAAAGTTTCGATAGGGCGCATTAAAGTATAATTTCGCTGTTGTACACGCAAAACAATACAGTGTTGGATCTAGCACAGCTTCAACACTCGTTGGTCCTGTGGTTTCCTCACTTTTATGCACACCAAAAACGGCGTTAAAATATTATGATGGTTACATTCCAGTACGATCTAAAGGACAAAATTATACAATGTTAGAACTTTTCGGTTACAATGAAAAGATTTTCTCTTTAACTACTAAAATATCACTATGACGATGTAGAAATTCTTTCATTAGGAGTTGAATTTATTTCATTCGTGTGTAAAGATATTTTCTTTCCAGTGTTAAAATTCGCCGCTGTGTTGGCACGGTAAAAATATTCTGTTGTTAAGATAGCCTTCGTTAAATAATAATAATTGTAATAATAATAACAAAATAGCAACGTACATATCACAAATCAAAGAAAATGCTGCAAATGAATATATATGCGTGGCATGTCTTAGAATTATTGAGAATGATTAGTTTTAAAGTATTTAATTGAATGTATCTTGTGACGTGTAACAATTTAATATTGTCTTCTTCAAAGTAGAGTCAACAACATAGAGTCTTGTTACATTAGGCTGTTTAAAAACTGCGTTGTGACTCTTTGGATGTTGTTTATTGTTCCGTAATGGGAACGTTTCAATTTTCAATCTCGGAAGAAGAGAATAATCACATGGAACCATATCTGAACTGTGGAGCGAGTGCGGTAGAATGGAATATTTTTCTCTGTCAAAAATTCTCTAACCGACAATAAGCTGTGGCTAAGGGCTTTATCGTGATTTATTCTTGTCGAAATGTCTACAAAGTATTCGTACCGCATGGCTAGACAGTAAAACAAACCTTTTATCACGAAGTCCTTGAACGTTTGTGGAAAAGGGTTTTGCGTGTACGGCCTGATATTGGCAGCTCGTGGATCTTGCATCACGATAAGACCCAGTTACAGCTTATTGTCGGTTAGAGCAATTTTGACAGAGAAAAATATTGCAGTACTGTCATAGTCGCCCTACAGTTCAGAGATGGCCTCATGAGATTAATTTCTTTTTCCAAGGGTTAAGCGGAAATTGGAAGGTTCCCATTGCGGAACAATAAACAAATTCAAAAAGTCACGACGCAGATTCTAAACTGCCTAACGGTGCAAAGCTTCCAGAATTATTACCAAGAATGAAAAACTCATTGGAGACGCTGTATACATTCCACAGGAGTATACGTTGAACAGGACAATATTAAATTGTAGACATTCAATTAAGCAGTAATCATAAAAACTAAAACTGATCATTTTCATTAATTCTAAGACGTACTCTGCACTTTACATAAAACTGTTAAATGTTTGAGGGTAAACGACTAAAATCAAACGAAAAGATGTTTGTTTTTCAATGAAGTCGAAAATATAAAGAAATAGTATGCTAGCACTAAGCACAAAAGCAAAATGTAGATATAAAAGTAATTGATTAAACGAAACGTCAGAGTATAGAATTATGAACTTAACAAGGAACCTCATAAATTGATGGGATAGAATAGTAAATTCTTACACAATTTTGCTATCTTTGCAAAAAATGATCTATCGAACAAAGCAATATAGCGCAAAAGTACTGTTATAAAATGGAGAAGCCATATCAATATTATTTATATCACTCCTGAATCTATATCGGACAGCGTGTCTAACGGAAGAAATAATACTAATGTAGTTGTCAAGAATATATGTTTGATCTAGAACACTCTGCGAGAAATTTTCACCCTTTTCTAAATCGTAAATAAATTGGATACATGAATTTTGTATTGTCTGAATCCACAGAACCAGGCAAACAACATCGCAATAATTAAAGTGGGTATTAGGTAGGTGTTCTTTTGATGCTATAGAAAAACAATTTCTGTGACGGTAAAGACCTTTTAGCCTACTATAATCCCTATAAATACACTTACTAATATGTGACTACCTAAGATTGGATTCCATTAGAAATCCAAGGCTTTAACAAACTTAGTGTAAGCCAGCATAAAGTGTAAGACCCTCAAGGTCATATTCTGAAAGGCATAATCAATATCCTTCTTTAATCAAAAGGGATAGCAGAAGTCTTACTGGGGTTAATATTTAGACAGTGCTCTTTGGAAAAATTGCCAGTTGATAAAACTTGTGGCAGAAAACAAGTGTCCTGTCAAAAGATCTGTGTGTCGTTCGCGTGCAAATGAGAGCTGCAGCACTTCAAATAAGTGAGTCATGTGCCGGTGTCTAAGACATAAAAAGTAAGGACCCCACGGCCGAATTTTGTAAAACACAATTTCAGATAGAAGGAGTGTTGAACAACTTGTTCAGGGTTAAGGCTTCCTAATAGAGAAAGGGAAGACGAGCTTCTATGAAAAAAACAGCTTGTAACTAAATCCTAAGGACTTCGCGGTAATAAGTAGTCGATAATTAATAATACTTATGTGAAAAATCCAACAATACTGATCAGATAAATTTACCCAAATCGCTAGCTTTTAAAATATTATCAGTAACTGCAAATAAAGCAGGAACGCAACTATAATTTGATTTAAACTTAGATTGAATATGGGTAATAAATTGAATAGTGAGTAAAGGACTGTGCACAATATAATCACAAAGTTGCTTTTCGGAAAGCTTTTCTAATAATAACTAGAGCTGTTGTTTGGGCTATTTCCATCATTGGAAATACCCAAACAACAACTCTAGTTATTATGAGAATCCATGGTCAACAATATCAAGTCAAGAAAGCTTTTCTAAGCCTTTTTTGACAAGGCACTTAAAATTCTTCTGTGATATTCATCACTAAGTACTTGACAGTTTCGTTTCTTTGAAAAAAGAAGAACACACAACATGTTGGAAAAGGCACTGAAACTAATGTATTGATTAAATACATTGGACAGAAAAGGTGAAATATATAATAATCAGATCTGGTCAATGCCAATGCTATCACAACCAACTAAATTTGAGGGTATCCTATGCATACTAGAGAGAATATTCTCTTCAGAACCAATATCAAAATTAAATTACGTTTAAAACGATTAATATTAAATTGAAGGTTGGTGAATGTTTCTTACTATAGTGCATAAGTATGGAGATCATGTTAAAATATTGGGTTGGTAACAAAGCAATTGCCGATTTTAAATGCAGAGAGCAATAGCGGTTCTTTTGAATAGCTTCTGTCGATGTTACACCTATATAGTTTTGGCATTTGTCACCTATGAACTTTATTTTTTTGTCTGGTTGCAATTTCGACATGGAGACCAAACGCGTTCATTTTCATCATATTTTGCTTGATCATTTCCGAAAATGGAAGAACGCAGCACAAGCTGTTAAAAAGTTAAAAAGCGATGTGTACGGTGATGAAGCGGAATTGATTTGATAAATTTCGTTCTAGTGAACTTTCGCTCAAAGATGAACCACGATTTGGTAGGCCAAACGAAGTTGATGATCATCAAATCGAAGCTGATGATCGATTCGGATCATAATATTCCTGTCCCAGAAAGGTTAAGTGAATCGCACACAGTAATTGAAAATCATTTAAAACATATGGAATTCATTAAAATCGATATTTGGGTTCCCCATGAGTTAAAGGAAATTCATTTAACCCAACGCATTAACATCTATGATATACATCTCAAGCAAAATGAAATCATATAAAGAAACTGAACCAGCGCAAACAACATTGAGAGCTGAAGTGCACCAAAGCAAAATTATGCTGTCAGTTTGGTGAGATTACAAATTAAACTCTGCAACTCAATAAAAACACCCAGAGTTGGCGAATCGTAAAAGTGTTGTGTTTTACCATGACAATGCTAGGCCATACACATTATTGGCCACTCGACAAAAATTACTAATGCTTGGTTGGGAAGTGACGTCACGTCCGCCGTCTAGCCCTAGCTTAGCGCTATCGGATTTTTTCTTCAGAGCCTTACAGAATTCCTTGAATGGTAAAGCCTTCAATAAGGGTGCTGTGAAATTACACCTAGTTCAGTTCTTCGCTGTTAAAAACCAAATATTGAATGAGCTTGGAATAAGTTGACAGAACGCTGACAAATGGGTATTAATCAGAATATATAAATTTCATAATTATATGAAAAAGTCATGTTTTAATTTGTATAAGAAAATCGGCAATTACTTTGCTGCCAACCCAATACTATAAATCTGATTCACTTCGATATAAAATATTCTTTAACTGCAGTGTCATTTGTAAGGTGCAAGTTAAGATACTGTTTTCTGTGTTAACAGGACTTATACAAAGAAAACTCGACTGCAACTATTTATACGTAATTTTAAGGTGTACCCCGTAAAATGCTAATATGCAGCTAACATTAAGTGTGAAACATTAGAAATGTTCTAGTAATAATTTCTTCTACGCAGACATTAGAACTTCCGAAATGACGAACTAAATGTTTAGCGTGTTTCTTTTTTCGAAAAACAAAGTCAGTACCAAACTCAATTAAATCCTGCTTGGATACGAATAACGTGAGATGAATGATATATAGTGGTAGTCGAAAATAGATGTGAAGTTATTCACACAACCTCCGACATTTAATTTGTGTTTTAAATATCCAACTGTTGTAAAAACAAATCTACCAAATGAAACCAACGAAAACCAGCAGCCGAACATATTTTAGTTAAACATTTTTCAGATGTTTGCGCTTCATTAGGCGCTTACTGAAAAAAAAAGGATCGAGTAGAATGCCTGCAACCACTTTTCAGGCGCTTTATCGGGGAGTCAAGCGGTGATAGATTTCATGCCCGAACTTCGGCTTTTTTCCGAATATCTATAACAGAAAATCATCGAGCTAGTTCTTCCAGTGAAAGATAACGACGTAGGAGGCCTCTAAGCAATAATGACCATTATTTTTCAATATATCGTGTATTTTACTATAACGCGGACTATTCGAATAAATTACCGTACGTAAATAATAGAATATATTTTACAACTAGCGACTACATATACAGTACATATTAACTGTTTAACGGTAACATACATATTTTATAAATAAAAAGAATCATCCAGAATGAATAAATTTATTAATCATTCGGAAAATTCACATATCTCTGACATATATGTTGCAAACAGATTAATCAATTTATACGCCAGGAAGCATATCAACACCTGTCAATAAAATATTCATTTCGCTTACTAATTAATAATATAATAAAAACTCTATAGTAGAAATGTTTTTCGAGTTTTGTCGTGTATTTACAGTATCACTTGACGTTTCGCTGATCATGCTGTCAGCTTCTTCAGAAGGTTTCTAAAGACGACGGTCATGAAAGTCTACACTCAATAAAAACTCTGTTAGCCACCAAATTAGGACCACATAAATCAAATAGAAAACGATATTTCTAGTAACACTTTATTCTTAAGTACTAAAATAAATATATATGTATATTAGTGAGTATAGCCTTCTTTTAATTTAATATTAACAGCTATTCTTGTCGCCATTCCTTCTACTGACTTTGGTGCTATTTTATTCCATCACCACTTTCCCACGCTTCTTTAATACATTCTATTAATTCTTCTTACCTCGTAAATTTTATTTAATGATACCATGTTTGTTAAAACAGACCACATGTTTTGTATTGCTTTAGGTTTCGAACCAACAACGGCAATTTTTTTAATGTTAGATCATTTTTAACAGATTGCCTTCTATACCACGGTGCATTGTCATCAGTAAATGTTTATGGGCCGTTAGTTGCAACGAATCGTTGAATACATTACAATAGGTAAACTTTTGAAGCGCCTTTGTATAGTTTCCGGTCTACGTTTCCCTTTACGGTAGCCCTTCATAAAAAATGTTTGCAAATCGTTACTTAAGGTGAATGTTTTACTGTTTTCACGTAACAGTTTTCTTTGTAAAGCTCACTGGAACCTCTTCTAGCATATTTTAGACGCATTGTTTCCACTTTGATTTTTGAATCATCATTAAGCACAAATTTTTCATGCTTTCTGTCAATTTCGGTGTTTTTATTGTTCGCTTACACTTTAGTTCAGCTGCGTATGGGCATTTACGAACTGTTCGATGGGATATCTTTACATACTGTTGTCTCACGATCTAGCGAATAACTTTGAAAAATAGCATACGATTTTGTTCTTTAATAATAATAACAATAATGTCTGTTTAATATAATTTAATTTAATTTTATAAGTTAACGACCATTTGGAGCAGTTCTCTCTTACCGCAATATTGCTATCTCACGCTTAGATGTTATTGTTGTCACTAGAAGAACATTTTATCTCCTTCGCTGTTATATTGTTATTGTTACCCATAGAAGCAGCAATTAAAAATTCAATTATCAAAAAACTAAATTAAAATCGACACATAACATAAAGAAAAAATGTTTACTTTAACTTTCAAACACACCAAATACGTGGCCTTCACTGTACGAAAGCCGAAAGTAAACTGTAGATGTGAAGTACTTACTTATCTGTCATCGAGAAATATGTGGAGCAATAGAATAATAATAGTAATAATCCATACAAAAGAATTAAAATTAGTCATTTAAATTAGATTTTCGAAATTATTTACGAAGATTCTAATTTGATGGCGAACGAGTTATATAATTTAGAGCTAACAAAATGTGTAGAGTTTTATGTTTTGTTTCATTCCAATATCTTTGTTTTAAAAAAGAAGTTCTTAAGGAAACGCACAATACCTGTTTACTTTTAGTGCAATTATCAATCTGCAGTGAGATGTCATGATGACATACCTTTAGTAAATTGTAGTATTCGTAAATGCTAGACTGAACTACTCACTTTAATACAGCTTACATATGCTAAAGTTCTTCAAAATTATTCCTAAAGTGAGAGGTATGCTATATTGCTATATTGCTATATTGCTATATTGCTATATTGCTATATTGCTATATTGCTATATTGCTATATTGCTATATTGCTATATTGCTATATTGCTATATTGCTATATTGCTATATTGCTATATTGCTATATTGCTATATTGCTATATTGCTATATTGTAAACTGTTTAATTGGTCACGATATTATTTAATTTACTTTAAAAAGATATATCAAAAGCTTAAAGCTTAAAGAACACACTTAGTAGAATAATCGCATGAGATTTTCCATCACAATAAGTTGAAGTATTGCATTTGCGACACCACCTTGTCATTAGCGAAATGAATTATCCTCGATGCGGATAATTTTTGAAACAATATCAGCTGTTTCCTTAGCTAAGAGAAAAGCTCATTTCACACCATCCTCTGTAGAGGATACAGAAATTAGGTTTAAAGATGAAGCTGAATATTTAGGAGAAAGACTTGGTAAAAAGCTAATATAACTATGCCGAGAACCTGTCGATAGAAACTTGGATTTTAACCCACAAATTAGACTCATGATTACCTATGTGCATCTCATTGGTACGGCAGCCAAAAGCTACTCAAAGGCGGCTTACATGTTTCAGTGGTGTGATGCGTTCTCACCCACAGCGCTCTAGAAATTCTACTAGACTAACGCTACTTCTCATCTACATACAAGTCAGGAGATCTTAGAGATTTCAAAATTTTAAGCGAACCTAACACAAATTTGTGTAACGACATATGCTGCCAGAAATGTAATCCCGATGCAACTTTGATACTAGGCATCTGATGGATCCCAACACAAAAAAGGAGCCTTAGAGTGGTACACAAACGAAGAATAGAAGGAATCAGAACCGGTATAGGTATCAGTGGTCTTAATATACATCGAAAAACTCCAATGGGAGTTCAAATCAACTAGCCAAAGAAGTAGCGAAAGTACTTTTTGTGTTGTGATCTACAGTAAAGCCAACTAACTTATGAAATCAGCAATTAGGAGAAACATCCAGAGACTTACTACTGGGTATATACTCCTGGATAGTTATGCGAAAGTATTGATTTCATCAAAAACATTGATATTTTACAACAAAGGGGATCTCAGACTACTGGAATGCGTGACCTTGAACTATCATTTACACACATCTAGGAAAGCTGAAGATCAACTTTGCGGTCAGCAACATCTAGTCCTAAACTAGAACTAAGATGTATTAAGTTTCTCGGATTATTTTAACTTCATTTAGGGCACTATCATAATAGATTTATTAGGTCGCAATGAGTACAGATACCGATGCTTACACCCGGCAAAAAGGTTAAGGTTACAATAAAGTGGTATCGTGAAAAAGATTGTGTTAGAAATGTAACAATTTTATTCAAAACACAAGCTGCAAAAGTGACACTATGTCTTCATTTTATTAAATGAAATAAAGCAATCCTTAATTTTAGTATTTCTATTTAAGGACGAAACGATGCTGGGAAGTATTTGAACTTACGGCAAGCGCAATCCAATTTTACGTGTAGATTTCTCGTTGCGTTACTAGCATTTGTACACTATTTCATGACAAGTTTTGAAACAGTGGAGCACTTGTACTTTAATTACATTGTTTCTTTGTTGCATGTTGCATCTCCTTTAGGTTCATTTACTAACATAATGCATTTGATATTGTTTCTATAATATATACACAGCACTGTGCCTGCTTATTTGGTTATTTGGTTTTAAGATACATATGCTGCAACAAAAATAAAATATACCAGAATAACAAAGGGATTTTCTAAATTAAGACTTTCTTTGTGGCAAAGAGTTTCACTTAATAGCTATAAATAAATCATATCACACAAACAAAGTGTATACTTCGTTCTTCGTAAAAGTTTTTACAGAAGAACTTCATTCACGTCAATCTTTACTCTGGCGAATCTTGTAGGTCGTATCTTCTAATTTCGGTTGTACACAGTATTCGACAATAAAATAAAATGCCTCGGGATATGCTTTTGAATTAAATGAAAATCGTTTTAATATCTTTAGACGAAGTTCAAATACAAAGAGAATTATACCCACATAGAGGGAGCTATGAGGACGAGGGGAATTTGTGAATTGTTGCTTTTAAAGTATAGTAAACTTTTTCCTTATTACAATCTTCGCCTGTAATGGTGTATCCGCGCTTTAAACAATCAACAAAAAAACTCCTCCAAACTTCCAAAAAAATATCGTCCTGATTTTACCAGCAGGAGGAGCTACTTGAGACTTTTGATTTTGGGTCAAGATAGCGGTTCCATTTACGTTCCCGAACTTTTCTGGGTTATTTTCAATTAGCTCTTAATCTTAGAATGTCGTTTCGTATTTCAGTCAGGGCTAACATTTTCGCTAGCTAGGAAGAACTTGATTATGACCGAATTTCCTTAGTATTGCATATTGAAAAGATACATAACTGTTACTGAGCAAATTAACACGATTCCTTGATTGTGACTGCTTTAACGGTGTTTCTAAACTTTGCGTGGGAGGCTCTTTTCTGAATTTTAAACCCTTTATTTCAAAATAAATGGAAACACGATTGTTGGTGCAAATTAGTAGATCAATTAAGTTTGGTAAAATACATTTATGGGTGGTAAATAAAATTTGCTGTAGACCTCACAACAGCTTCTTCTTTAATTCATGTGTCTCGTGAAACGTTGTTTCAATTTACTTGTAGGTTTAAAACAACTACACTACTGTTTATCATAAAAATAACTGTGAAGGTATATAAAATACGTTTGATTGCTGACAATAGATAATTTTCTATATGAATAGATAGTTTATGTGCTTTTTACCTTTCCTAACAATAGAAAATCGATATGTTTTCAGATGGTACTTGCGTGAATATACTTTTTAACTCCAAAATAAGAGAAAATATCATGTCTAGATATTAGACTAGTACACAGTGTGACAAATAAGTTTGGAGATTTGCCGTCGGAGAAATAACTGAAACAAGAAATCTGAATATTTTCCACGAACAATGAATAAGTAGTAACTTGATGTATTATCGCACAACAGCCAGCAGATTTCTGGATCACGATATTCGGGTCGAATACGATGAATTCTAGTCAAAATTAAGTTAACGCTAATTAACTTTGATCAGTGTAAGACATCTACAAATAGACGTAAAATATAATAAATAAACTGAATTAAAGTTTTGCACTTTGCATATATGTAATCCGGTCTCTAGTTATCACACTATGCGAGAGTTCATGTACCAATCCGTTAACCGCCAATAGCTAGTCTTTATGATTTGGCTAAAACCTGCAGTAGAGAAAGTTCTACGATACGAACAGATACTGCAGAAAAAACACAAAAGTCTAAGGAATTAAATACAATAAAACTCGTAAATATGTGTATACACAAGTGTGCCACTAGTTATTGTCCCATTAATTTTAGCAAGTTGCAGTATATTTTAATAGTGAGTACGTTGTTCTCTTTTATCAATTCTTGAAGCAAAAGATTGCGTAAACATTAACGGTGCTTTGAATTTATGCAACATTTCGTATCCTCACCACATGCATCATCAGTGCACTGATGTATTTTTATCTTTAAACTTTTATCGGGACAAAAGTATAAAAGAAAAGGGTAAATCCATTTCATTGATGTCTTGTTTCAGAAGTTTAATTTCTGATATATGTAAATTATCAAGCTGAGTCGAAGATATTTTTATTTTTAATCCATAATTTATATTCTTTAGGCTAATTTCTGGAAACTTTGGTATTTAAGTTACGCAGGACTAACTCGCAAACTTTACAATCAATCTCATATATTCCAGATCCTCTCTTTTCGTGCCTTTTTCGTTTAAATTGTTAGAATATCTTTTGCCGCATAATGATTGGAGGAAGCAGGTTGTAGATTATATTTTTTAAATAAATTTTGCAATTTATTATGTTTTGTGAGAAGGTATCTCCGAAAATTTAAATTTAAATTGACTCTTTATCGATTGAGAAGTGGTGCTGTAACAATTCTGTGTTATCATTCCATGTACAGAATTCAGGTCCTTTTCAAAATTTGTTTTGATAAGGGAATTGAAAACAATCTATAGTATATTAATTATTAAATTGATTTTTTTATATTTATAAAATTATTTGAGCTAAAATATAAGTAGTTCATAGGGAGAGTTTGTCCTTTAGGCTATTAATTGAAATCTCAACTCCGCTTTTGGTAAGCGCTGGGTGGATTGAGTAGCTTAGTAACTGCCACTGCCGGTCCCAAGTCTGGATAAAGGAGGAGTGTTCTCAGGTCAGATTAGGGTGAAAAAAGGTAATTTAGCTTACAGAATCAAAGATATAGAACTGGATGAATCTAATACTGGACATCTACATCCGACGAGGCATAAGAAGAAAACAGGCAATAACTTACCTACCACGTGTAGAAAGGAAGAACAAAGAGAAGAAGGATTGAAATATCACTTGGAAAAGGAAGGTTATTTTCTGTCTGTGTTACATGTAAGCTTAATTGACAGCATCTATATATGTCGGTAGCGACACCAGAGCTGAGAAAGTCAAGGACAAGTACTTGTTACTTTGGTTAAATAATGGTTTATAAGCATCTACTAAAAATGGAGACACATCGGAAAAAAATATTCTAGTATTAATATCTACTTTGATATATCTTAATTTATGTATACGATCCAATAATTTTTTGACAGTAAATGTATTATTCAGTTTTAAGTTTATTAATTCTATTTCTGACCATTTGCTTAAAATGTATGTGTAGGAATTGATATTATTAACACACACGTCTCCATCTTTGTATATTTTTGGTAAGATATCCTGGGATTTTGCTTTTGTTTACTATTAAGTATTATTTTTTAATTACTGTGGTGCAAGTTTTCATTCTTTTTTGTCTGGATTGCTTTCCTTTCCCTAAGCTCTCTTATTTACTTGAACGATGTAATTTCTTATCAAAATCAGACCAACTCACAAAGTGTCAATATTTGTTGGCCTCCAAAGGTGAATTGTATCCTATTAATTCATGATCTTTGAGTCCTTTATAACACATGGGCTGAAAAGTCCCGGCCCTAACACATACATGACGCTAGTTTTATTTCAGTCACCTTTCTCTCAGTTAGTACTAACCTTCAAAAGACAGCTGTTAAAATTTCATGATATTCTATTTATTAGTTTGTGAGTTATTGTGCTAAGAGTCACGCTACTTTTGTTATTTTCAAAACAATGGATCAAAAAAAAATTCGTGTTTTAATTTTACACTACTTCTTGATGGGAAAAAAATACCGTTCAAGCGAAGCAATGGCTTGAAAAGTGTTATGAGGACTCCGCTCCATCAGAAACAACAATAAAACGTTGGTTTGCTGACTTCAAACGTGGTCGTAGAGACACCGATGATGCAGAATGTAGTGGACGTCCAAATGAGGCGGTAACACCAGAAAACATAAAAAAAATCCACAAAATCGTTTTGAATGATCGAAAAGTGAAGTTGCGTGAGTTAGCTGACATCGTAAAGATATCAAAAGAACGTATTGGCTTTATATTGCATGAGCATTTGACTATGAGAAAGCTCTGTTCAAAGTGGGTGCCGCGTTTGCTCACTGTTGACCAAAAACAAGAACGTGTTGATGATTCTGAGCAGTGTTTGGCCATGTTTAAACGTAACAAACCGAAATTTTTGCGTCGATATGTGACAATGGATGAAACATGGATCCATCACTTCACTCCAGAATTAAAACGATCGTCATCTGAGTGGACAGCAACAGGTGAACCTCGTCCAAAGCGCCCGAAAGCACAACAATCGGCTGGAAAGGTTACGGCCTCGGTATTTTGGGATGTGCGTGGTGTAATATTCATCTACTATCTTGAGAAAGGAAATACCATCAACAGTGAATATTATATAGCGTTATTGGAGCGTTTGAAGGCCGAAATTGCAAAGAAACGACCGCATATGGCAAAGAAAAAATTTTGTTTCATCAAGACAACGCACCGTGTCACAAGTCAATCAAAACAATGGCAAAACTACATGAATTGAACTTCGAATTGCTCCCACATCCACCGTATTCGCCAGATTTGGCTCCCAGCGACTACTGGCTGTTCGTAGACCTCAAAAAAATGCTCGCCGGTAAGAAGTTTCGCACGAATGAAGAGGTTATCGCTGAAACTGAGGCCTATTTTGAGACAAAAGATAAATCGTTCTACAAAAGTGGTATTGACATGTTAGAGCGGCGCTGGAATGATTGCGTTGCTCTTGATGGAGATTACGTTCATGAATAAAGCTAATTTTGAACCAAAAAAAACGCGTTTTCTTCGTTAGGCCCGGAACTTTTCAGCCAATGTGTTACAAATATTCCGTTTCCATATTCAACCAGAGTAATTTTGCTTGAAGATTCGGAAAAACCTTTTTGCATCTCTTTAAACCAAGTATGGGCAACCTTTGACATGTTGCGGCCCAAATTTTAGTGTGCAAATACTTTCGCGGGCCGTGTTTAAACCCCATATCACTCGATCTTCCTCATTTGGAGTGAGTATGAGTAAGTAGTGCAATTTTTTATTTTTAATTGGGTGTTTCAAGATGTCTCGCTGGCCAGATCAAATCTTACAGCGGGCCAGATCCGGCCCGAGGGCCGGTGGTTGCCCACATATTCTTTAAACGAACTTAGGACATTTTGCTTTTATTCATATATTATGGATTTTTTATTAATGTTTTTTACCGACAAAAATTTAAAGCTAACAATATGTTGGTGCACTGATGACATGTATAGTAAGTAGACGAAATGCTACATATGGAAACGAAATATTAGCGCTGGCGGAAACGACTCAAAAATTTATCCATTTTTGATTGGTTTCATTGTATTTTTGTAAGTTGGTATCTGATTTGAAAAGACTCTGTACTGTTTCAGTAAACTAAATTCAAACAAAGTCGAATTTATTTACATTTAAATAAATGTTGAACAGCTACATTAGGTTGAATGTGGAATGGGAAATACGTTCATTATATTTTCAGAGAAAAGAAATGTTACAAACGATATGTATGTTTTGTAGTAGTTTAATCTTCGCCAGGACAAAGTACATTTACAAATCTTGTTAAAAAACGGAGCAATAATGTTATTGCAAATACGTACTGTGACCCAATTATTTTGCTTCCTACGTCAGATTTCATTACAATAGGATTAACCCTTCAAAAGCGATTCAGCTATAACCCCACCTAGAACGTAGCCCGTGTGTCCATTCTTTTCTAAACCGAATTTTGTTTTTCTTGCTGGTTTCCCATCGTATTGGCGTAATTTTTATGCTTAAAAACAAATCGTGGCACAACGTACGAAATGTGAATTGTTTAAATCCCCGGAGAGTTTTTAAATCTCGCGTTTCCATCTTTGAATTTTTACATTTGTTAGAACGGAAAAATAATTTTCCGGGATTGAATAAAATACTTTTGCAATTTCGACGTCGGCTTTGCGAAATTAGAAGAGAGGAGATCGCCGGCGAAAGGAGCGCGAGTATAGGTCGGATGAGATGGAAGAGGGAGAAGGATACGACGCAAAAAGGGAGAATTGGAATCCTCCAAGGCGACGGGATTAAAAAATAATTCTGTATGATCAGTCAAAAAATTCATAAAACGGGAAGAGTTGGAAGGGAATTAAATTTAAGTCCTTTGGCTGAATGTAGTTTATCGTTGAATTGAATTGAAAAGGTGCAAATTCTATAAAACAGGATGTTTGGCCGTAATCTTTTGAGAAACGTGGACTCGCGAAGTTTGAATAGAATATAACACGATCTTAATGTGTCTCCTGATGAATTAGTTGGTATTATTAGAACTCCATTTACATATCCGCACCAAAACCAAAAACTTGTTTACGGAAAAATACTCCACATATGACTTACAAGTTTAAGATATTGCTGCTAATCAATATTCTCTTGCAATGATTGCAAATTCTTGATTTGGAGCGCTGCAAATCTACAAAACAGATCAGATTCATGAAAATCGTATAAGACGATTCATATAAATAGATGTAACTTTAACAGAAATATATCCTTGGCCATTATATCTGATAAAATATTTTATCTGTTGTAGCCTTTATGTAAAGAAGATACACTTTGGTTACATAGTTGGCAGAGGCTTTGATTTCGCATGCAAGGCTCTGTTTATGATGCTGATGAAGAAACCGCTGGTACGTAACCATGCAGGATGGTGGTGTGATTGCGCATTGAGGTAGCGGTTGGTATGAGTTGCCTTCCAGTATACAGTATGTCATGTATGTATGCCATCCTGTTTCTTGATTACTAAAACGTCTAGAAATGGTAATTGGTTCCGGTTTTCAATTTCCATGGCAAAATTGATCTTTGGATTGATATTATTGAGGTGTGGGAGAAGATCCTGTAGCTTATCTGCACCATGTGTCCATATGATGAAAGTATCATCCATATATCTGAGCTACAGCTTGGATTTGTATTTGGCGGTGTCTAGGGCCCTGCTTTCAAAATTTTCCATGAACATATTAGCTATGATGGGTGACAGCGGTGATCCCATTGGCGCTTCTTCCATTTGTCTAAACCTCTAGGCGTTATGGGTGAAGTAGGTGTATATCAGACAGTGCTCTATTAGGTTTACCAGATAGTCTTCCACTTGGTGCTTGTTTCTGATGATATCGACCGTTTCATTGATCGGTACTGATTAACATATCTGTTCTCTTCATACGTTGTTAACGAAGGATGTCGATGAAGGAGTCCGCATTATTGACGCAGGAGGTCATCTGTCTGCCGTATGGCTTTAATTGGTTTGCCAGGTATCGGGCAAGAGCTTGAGTCGGTGATCCTCTTCTACTCACTAAGGGCCTTAGAGGTACATCCTGTTTATATATTTTCGGAAATCCGAATATGATGGATTTCTTCGTTTCTTCAGTCAGTGGTACGGTGCGTTGTTGATTTTAGATCTAGCTGTCTTCTCCAGGTATGTTGTTGGATCTGATGTGATGGGATTGTACGTAGGATCGTCTAGAAGTTTCTACGTCTTGCCTTCGTACTCCTTTGTATTACGGACCACTGTAGCGTTGCCTTCGTCCCGTTTAAGCTTTGGTGGGCGTGTGTTCCTTACTGCATATATGTATAGCAAATATTGCTAATCTAAATATGCTTTATTGGTTACTAGAGTTGAGATATTGAATATAAGGTTATGGAGGCAGTTTGGAAATCTTTCTCAGTTTTCTTCAAATATAACCATCCCATAGTTCACCAGTTCAATTTTTATAATCAGGAAAACGCCCTCACAGCTGAAACGTTTACTTCAAGCTTCATTTCAAAGTTCATTCCTTGTCTTTAATATATCGCCTTTGCAACGATTTCAATTCCATCGGACGGGGTCGTGAAGGTATAAAACAAACGGAGAGAAAATAGCGAACGAATAGTCAATAAGGAGCGGGATACAATTTTTGACGGTATCATTTCGTTCACACTGCTCTCCTTCCTGAACGACGAATCTAAATATCGGGAGCATTTACACAATAAAAAACGGAAGTCGATTGTCGAGCCAGAAGATCCGACTTGCCGAATTGGCGGAGAGAGCAGCGAAACGACAGCAGGGGACCGAAGTAACGGCGTCGGGTAACAAACGGACAGAAAAAAGGCTACGCCTCACGTACATAGTCCATAAACGTAAGTGCTGACAAGACAGAAGGAGAACCGGTGTAGCCGTTAAAAAAAGTGAAAGCTTTTACGACGCTTTCCCCGTCCGGATGTAGGGCGGTTGTATAGTGCGTAGAGTTTGTCGTTCGACGAAAGGAAGTACAGAAGTTCAGCTCTACAATACCAATAATCCTAATTATGTAAGCGAACGTTCGAAGGCGTCCAACTAAAAGGCACTTAGGGTTTTATTCCTCGTAGGTACGGTACTACGGAACGTTATGAACGACAGGTCCAGATGTTCCTAATGTGGGGCCACCCCCTTATAATGTATCTGTTAATATATCTTAATGGGGCCGATTCCGGAGATAACAGGAGGAAATTTTTTACTTCCTTACGGGAAGTTTTACGTTTTCGACTTAATATCGACGCGTGCGAGTCTTGGTAATAGGAGAGTTATTTTGGATCCGTGCGCCGAGTCACTGTCGTTATATAATATACAGAGAAGGATATCAGTGGAAATGTGCTGTAATCGTATTTATGGTCATTAATCGTTGATTATTATTTTAAAGCTATTAACCTTTTCAATTGTTGACGTAAAGATGTTGGCGACGATGATAGCTATTGTTGCTACTTAGGCTGCGGTAGTGTATCTACTTATAATAATTAAACTAATATCCATATTGAAACTATTAATTATAATAATAATATAATATTATAATATGAATACCAATACTAAATCACCGTTGGCATTAGTAATGATAAAATTACAATTTTCTTGCAATTACCCAACGTAATTAAATTACTGAAAAAAATATCAGCCTCGGAGGAGACTCGAACCCAAATCTGGCGTAACGTGCTAAACCTGTGCACCAGAAGACCATTGAGTTTAAGTCGCTTTAAATCCCCCTAGATGTCACGATGTCCGTAGATATATCATAATATCTCACGGATACTGTATTATTAATACGGCAAGTGCGTAACAATGGTCTTGTGGTGCAGAGGTTTAGCACGTTACGCCGGAGACGTAAAGTTGTTGGATTAGTCCCCTCCGAGACTGATATTTTTTCAGTAATTTAATTACGTTGGGTAATTTCAAGGAAATTGTAATTTTATCATTACTTATAATATTATTTCCCGGGAGATGATATGTGCGTAAAGGTTGAGGGTAGGTTGAGGGAATCTTCGGTTGATGCCTTCTTTGATCAAAGCCAGATATAAAAACAGTTTTAAGAAAGAAATTTCTACCCCCTGCTTAGCCTAGTTGAAATACACCATCGTTCATAAGTTTGATCGCACTATATAAGGGTATATAAACAAAGTGAACTAGAGATGCGAGAAATTTATTATTTTATATTTAAGAAACAAACTTTGCTCAATAACTTATTTTATTTTTTATTATGGCGGTTTGTAAACAGCTAATTTTGCCATCTACCGCATCCTAATCTCCAAGAGGATCTATCCCGAAAACCATCTTCCCTCAGTCCTCTCTTCTGCATAGCTTCTTCAATTCTTTTTTCTCAAATCTTTCTCGGTCTTCCGTTTTTTCTTCTATTAACAGGCTTCAATTTCCAAACCTTTTGTGGTAGTCTGTCCATTGTTCTCATATGGCCATACCATAACACTTGCTTCCGTTCTATTTCATGTATTAATGATTTGTCAGCTTGCATTATTTCCTTTAAGATTTCATTTCTTTCATGATCTAATAATATATTCTTACAGCTGGGCCCCCACTACATTATTTTGTTTTCCGTCATCTTATTCAGCGCGCACACTTCACTTCCATATGTAACACAGTTTTCAACAAACGAGTGGAATATCCGGGTTTTTGTTTTCTTTGAAATATTGTCATTTCACACCACCGGGTGTAGTTGTCAAATTATAGTTTTTCCCTTTATTATTTTATTCTGTATGTCTGTTTCATCTCACAGTCGGAAGTAATTTCTAGATATTTATACGCATTTGACATTTTTATCACTTCATTCTTAACCACTAATTGTTTTCGTTGTGAACCAATTACCATGTACTCTGTCTTATCCATATTGCTCTCTAAACGCCATCTCGCATATTCTTCCCTCAGTTTCCTGAACACGTAATCGATGTCATCTCCGTCCCCGACAAATATAACCTGATCCAACGTATATATATATATATATATATATATATATATATATATATATATATATATATGCTGGTCATTGAGTAGCATCCCATCAGCGTACATTTCTTTCTCCTATACCTCAGTACCGTCTTCATATATATTTTAACTATCGTTGGTGATATGCAGCATCCCTGTCGCAACCCGTTCTTTACAATGAATTCATCAAACTAGTTGTTTCTGACCTTCACACTGTTTTTATTATTTTTATATAGTTGTTTAACCACGTTTACCTAGTTTGTTTGTACTCCGTTGTCCTTCATTGCTTGTCATAAATGATTTATGGGAACAGTGTCATAAACCTTTTCCAAGTCTATAAATATAAGATGTAGTTCACGTCCATGTGCTATACTTTTCAATTAGTTGCTTTAGACAGAAAATATTGTCAATAAAGATATTCCAGGTCTGAAACCACTTTGTTCCTCCGAGCCTTTTACTTGTTCCTCTGTTTTGGATTTTACCGTTTGTCCAGACAGTCTGCACATAGAAGATGTAACAGTAATTCGCTCAGTAACATATACATCTATAATATTTTATTGACATAACAGTACATTCGAATAAAATACATACTGTTATAATGTTTCTTCAAAGTAGCCTCCTTTTGGTTTAATGATTGCCTCATAGATACACAGCATCCTCGGAACTAATCGCCTCAAATACGATTTGTCTATAACATTTCACACTTTTGCAGAGCACTCCAGAATGCCGCTTTGCCAGTGGGACATTTTTTCCAGATTTCGCGATCCAAGCGGTCTCACAAAAGCTTAATTGCCATCAGGATTCTGTGGAGACCACTTCATTAAGGCCAGGGCACCTTGAGAAGATTTATCTTGAAAATAAGCTTTAACCACCTTTGCGGCGCATTCGGGATCGTTATCTTGCTGATAAATAAACCTTTCCCAAATTAGCTCACATACAGTTGGTACCGCCTCATTTTCTGAGATTCTCAAATACACATCTTTTGTCACTCTTTCACTCTTAACTAATTCTCTAATCCTCCTGCCTCCAAAACAACCCCATACCATGATGTTTTATCCTCCATGTTTCACAGTTTTGCAAATACACTCGTCTAGCATTCTTTCTTCAGTGCGGCGACGAACAAACGTACAACATTTACTTGAAATAATTCGAATTTCGATTCGTTCGTCCATAACATATTTTTCCAATAGTTTACACTCCAGTTTGCAAGTTATGCTCAGTTTAGTCTCTTCCGTTTGTGTATGGAACTTAACCGTAGTTTCTCTTACTTGTATACAATCCCTCAGAGTGGTTTTTATTGGCTTTTGTAATCCTTTCTTATCTACTGTCCGCATACTAACTGACTGAGGGCGTTGTAATTTGAACTATACTGTAATTTAAGGTGCAGTAAGGAGCCATTTCTTAGGGAAATCATTCAGGTGTAGTGGTCGTCTCATTCCGTCGTTAATCTGGACCCTCCACTTCACTTTCTGCTCTGAAGCCTATCAGTTCCGTCCTTTCTTTTAATTGTCCTACGCACAGAACACAGAGAAATATTTAATTGTAGAGTGGTTTCTCTATTTGAAACATTTGTTTCGTGTAAAAGGCATATTTTGGAACTCGTTTCAATATCAAATTCTCTCCTTTTTGGCATATATTCGATTAAATAAACCATCAAGATGAAATAGCAACGTAATTACACACGTCTCCAGTATTTCGGCAATATATTGGATGCATATTAGATGTACAGTACATTGGAAGGCCGGAATTCTATTTCATAACGCATTCATCCCAAATTTCCTACTATTGACGCATTATTGCTTTATTGCCATCATAAAAATGAATACAGGAATACCTTGTTTTCGTGTTGTAAATAAGCTTGATTGTTATGAATATGTACTATCAATATTAGATTGTAGATGCCATTCTAGGAAGACTGGTATGAATTTCTGTAAATATTTTTAAAGTAGTTCTGGGTTTAACACAATACATTACTTGTGATTATGAACGATAGTGTACACATGATTAGTTTCTAGAGAAACTACCCTCCTCGTGCATATCGAGAGGACGACAGCAGATACACTGCCACTGTTAAAACTGTGGAAGAAATTGACACTTTACGTATATATTACTGAAATGTTACTGAAGTTTATTAAAAGCCTCGAATTATTCTACCACTTAGAGTTTGAGTTAATATTGTTAATAAAGTGCAACAATAATACTATCTTTTGAAACCACTTACTACATACTTTCTGGTAGTCGAACTCTAATTTCTAACTGGACAGACTTGAAATGACCTGAGTTTAAGGAGTGCAACAGAATGAATCGTTTGATTTGCTTCCGTTCCTCTGCTCTTTGAATACTTTGTTAAACCATAAAATCTATTATAGTAAAGAGAAAAACTGAAAGTTTGGCTTGTGAGCAAGCTTTTTACTCCACAGTGGATAATCAATAAACTAAACAGCGCTTAAGCATGGCATATAAATTTAGAACTTGTTGGTGGAATTCTACTTAAATAGGGCCAATTGTTAAAATTGTTCACATATATTTGGTTTCTCATCTTGGCGCTTCTTTATTCTTTCGGCACTTTGCAATAAGCTGTTAAAGATTTTAATAAGTAAATTGCCAAAGGTGATAAAATGTTTCTATTAAAAGAAATTTCTTGGTAACCATAATATGATATTAATAAGACAACTGCAATGTTGAGATACGAAGATTTCTGATAAATTCCAATACTTAAAAACATAAAAATTTTCTTTAGAGAACAGACATGTCAGTTCTAATTATGGATGGTTACTACATCGTCATACATGAAGGAATGTGATGAAGCAACTTATTTTAACATTTTTTTGAAATTATGTATATTATTTAAATCGAAGCACCATGTAAATAACGGACAGAGGAGGATTTAAGATGACATAAAAGCTTAAGAATTGTTTCATTCTCGACATGCAATGGGGTGCACTGATCACAGTAATAAGGATGCCGCATAGGAATTAAAATGTTGTTTCATGAGGCCATGAGTGTAAACATTTACTGCACCTCTGCAAGGAATTCAAACAATAATAATGACAACCACTTTTCTTGCACAGAAGACTTGTTTTGCAGGCGCTGGCATTAAAGCAAAAACTATACTGTTGTTCTCAATGCAAGACAGAGGAAATTTGAATCCTGAGGTTATAGTATATTATATTATAGGTATGTATATGTATATACGAAACTTTAAACATGTTTGAAAAATATCATACAAGAAGAAGAGTAAACGCGCTTCTGGTAGATAAAATAAGAACATCTTCACTTATATTTTGTAAATAACAATTTCGAGAGTATGTGAGAAGAAGGAAGAAGGACGAAAGTTGACAAATGGTTTCAAGTTGCCTGGTTCCTGCTCTCTCTATTATGAAGTTAGATTCTAAAAGCACATTTGCGTTTTTCGCATCTTTTCTCTCTCACATCCGAGTATATATACGGATATAAAACTGAAAAGTTTCGCAGTTCTTGTTTTTTCGAATAGAATTTTACTTTATCCCTGGCGAATATTAACCCGGAGCAGAGGCGAGTATGACGCCCCCGGGCGCAGCGACGAAAATTCGCCGTAAGTTATTATAGCACTTACAAGATTTTTAAGAAGGCTTTATTAATACCATCGCACTTGAGAATATTTTCGGGCGATCTCGTTTAATCGGTAAACGAATGAGGTAATAATTTCAGTTACGAAAAAACTCCCTTGTTTTATTTGAAAACTTTCCATTCTAAGTGACGTTATTTCAATTTATTTTGATATATGATTCGCTCCAGATTGAATTTTATATTAATTGAATGTTGTGCCAGTTTCGGGCGAAGTAAGGTTTTTTATGGGAAAGTTCACGGCTTATATTCTTACAGTGCTTATTCTTCCTCCATTCTTTGCTTAAGGGATTAAAATCCTGAATAGATATTGCAACTACCGGAAAATTTGTTACGAGAATTTAAGTTTGAACTGATGCGCAAATTTGATCTAGCACAATCGCGGCAAATTCGAAATGATTTAAAGCCCAAGTTTTAAATAATTCTGACGTGAATTATTTAAAAAAAATTTCTTTTACAACTAGAAATTCAAGCAGAGCAGTCCCATAATTCATTTTTGTAGCTCAAGAATGATTTTATGACTAAAGGAAGTTTTAAAGATATCATAAGATACTCCAATAAACAATTGTTATGATTATTTAAACAATGTAGGGACCAAATGAAAACAGAAATTCATATTTTAATTCTTTAGTAAAGCAATTATGGTAAAAGAAATGGTATTTTTTGAAAAAAAATATTGCAGGATGGTACCTTAATACTCGATATTGCCACCCCTGGTTCTTATGATTGCTCGCATTCGATTTGGCATGGATTCAATTAACCTCCGTATACAAGCTTGGTCTTAATTCTCCCACGGAGGGCATCTACTAATCCCTGTATCTCTACTGCGACAACTTGTTGGGTGTATACCATTCTGCGAAGATAGTCAAATATATTGTCGATAGGATTCAAGTTTGGAGTTACCGCAGGTCAATCTAAGACCCAAATGTCAACCTCAGCAAAGTATTCCTGGACCATTATTATCACATGGGATCGTGCATTATCGTGTATTAACAAGAATTCGTTGCCTATGGTACATGTGGTACTATATGATCTTGTAAAATATTCGTTATATACCTGTAGGTAGTCATTGTACCTCTGCCTACTGATACTCTATGACCTGCTAAAGAGATGCTTCCAAAATTAGGTGTAGACTTGATATTGTACAGGAAATAGCGCTCACCGTCTTGTCTGTATACTGGTTTACGTTTATCTGCGATGTAAAGACTAAATCTTGACACATTTGTGAAGAGCATGTTGGGCCAGTCACTCATTTCCTAATTGACATGTTTCCTAGCAAACTTTAAGCGGGTCACTCGGTGATTCCTAGTAAGAGAATTTACTAGGATACGCTGGCTTTTACTTCACTCTGACAACCTATTACGAACGATTTGGGCACTTTTCGAGTATTTCTGACTCTAGCCAAGTCGATCTGTAACTGCCTTGCAGTTACATGCCTCTGACGTAATGCTTGTGATCTTAAATACCGGTCAACTTGGGGAGTAGTACAGTCTTCGTATGTAACCTCCTTTTTATATATCTGGCTACTGCCCTAGAAACACTTGACTGATTAATATTCATCAGATTAGCCACGTATGTTTGAGATCGCCCATCTTCGATTAAATCAACTATTCTAATCACTTGTTCCGGACTTACTCATTTTGCTTCTAATAACATTAATAAAGTACTCTAACTGCGCACTTTAAAAATTGCCTGCATAGGAACACTTTAAGCAAATAACCAAATAAACTATGTGTATATGCACTTTTCTGAAATGCTTCTGTAATAACAAAAAAAAAACTTATTCAGAAGCAAGTTGTATGATTTTCTTTATCTATTTATAGTCGGGGCACATACAAGACATATAGTACATTGTGACCGTATAAACGCTTTTTCGTAGTCTGTGCCATACTTCTTTTGGTGAAGTGTATTAAGTATTGCACTAGGTTATAATTATTTCATAAAACAAAACTTATGCTGACAGCAGGCTTAATGTTGACTGAATACGTGATTGTTAACGTTTGTAACATTGATTGATAGTAAATGTACTGAAAGTAGTATAAAAATAAATGAGGTTCTAACCCCATACACACATGTAAGGCAAAATCAATTTCATATCTCATTTCACTCAAATACTAATTTTCCTAAGTGAGGAAAAGCAGTACGATATCGGCATGTACCATATAACAGCAAATAAATAATAAAGCATAAATACTCCCTCACAGTTAAAGCACTTACTTCGCCATTCCTCCAACATTCCGATTGAGCCATTACAAAAATGCATTACCTACATTTCTCTATTATGTCGGAAATGAGGTGCGGTTTATATACGAGCAATCAGGTTTCTTAAATTGTAACGAAAGGTTTCTTTAATATTCATTCCAAAGTTCAGATCTGCTTCTAATTATGTTACGTAGGGAACGTTTAATTAAGTTGCTTTTGCAATGTTTCTCGTTACGCTATTTACATAAGAATTAATTTTTGCCGGTAACGATGTTTCAGTTTCTATTTCCCCAGAAAATAATTAGTTTTGGAACATATTTTTCCGAGACGAGGTAGTGCAACTAGCAAAAGAAAACGCGTGGTAACGTAAAGGTCCGAATTTTCGTTAAGTGCCTCTAGATTTGCTGTACCGCGAGAAAAGTGTTTAAAATGTTAAATACACACTCACGATGAAAATTACCTTAACGTTCTTCTGTGTATATTTACCATATAGTGTAAACTCTGCTGTAAGTTTATCGCAAATATGCATCATTATATTATCAAGAACGTGATATAGTATTGCAACTTTTCAGCATAAGTAACTCCGTATGATTTTATTTTTATTATAGAAGTATAATACTACCCCATTCTATTTTGAAACGCCGTTCACTGATTTTAAACTGAAAAGAAATTTTATATTAATAAGTATAGTCCGGCGCTTTTCCTTACATGAAGTAATAATTTATAAAACTAGAAAACGTATTTGATAAATAATATAGAGGCAAGATGCCTGGCACTTTATTCTTTGCAGTATAATAATTGATATTTAAAGCGGAAACACAGCAATCTCAGTTCTCATTAAAACTATGAAAATGAGAAAACAATACACGGAATACTTTTTTATGTAAACCGCACTCACACCTTTTTCGGACAGGTTTAATGCTATTTTGCAAAATTGCAAAACTATTATATATATGGTATACGTTATCACTTTAAGAAATAGCGAAATGTTTGTCTCAACAAACTGCAATAATGAAATTACTATTAAATATTTTCAGCCGTGATCCTTAGGCTAGTTTAGAGACAAAAGTATATCTTGTACTAATCTTTAAACGAGAGCCATTTTTTAGTAAGGTCTGTTTTGTATAAAAAATGAAAAGAGTAGAATTTTTACAAAAAAAAATATTTTCCGAATACATATATTCAATTATTTATTTTTTTACATCACCTTCTTGTCGATTTGGACATTCATTGCAATAAATGGGACTTTTTTATCTCCCCTGTTCCCCCCGTATAATTTTGCTTTCTGTGATTATAGCTACTTGCTTACGGTGGTTTTCATTTTATCATCCGTATCGAAGCGCTTATCGCTCTGGAATGCCTTAAAATATGATGGTGAATCTCTTGCTTTCGTGAACTCTTGTGCCAACGGTCCCCACCAGATCATCGTTGTTTATAGATGGCCGACCATAGCGCTTGATAAATGTTGTCCAAACCTTCACTGAAGAATCTCATCCATTTTTGGACTTTGCTGTCACACATCAATCAAAATAGGTTACTCCCAATTTCACAATAAAGAAAATGACATTGTTGGTCTTCTTTTTTCTAATAACCACAACATTGTCAATGATTAGCAATTACAACGCTAAAATACATCGTTAACGTAAAGCTAAAATACAATGTTATTTATACATCATATTGATGTATTACAGTAATTACACATTAAAGTACGACCGTTTCGGGTAATTTTAAACATCAGATTTAAGAGACTTTATTTGAAGTAAATAAATACATAATGCCTTTATCTTTTATCTTTACTATATTCATTTTAAAATTTTAGAATTCTGTACTGTAATTAATCCGATTTATAACGATGCGCATTTCCGTCAAGTATGCTGATGCTTAGGCCATTTTTAACAGTTTATTTCCTTCTACCGTGCAGTAAACATAACGTATTCAGTGTGTTCAAAAATTAAAATAAACGTCTTTCTGCCATATTGCAGTGTGAATTTAATTTCATTTTGTGATATATTTTATTAATTCCGTTGTAATGACTAAGAAAAAGGACAAAACAATGGAAAAGAAAGCAATAATTTGTTTGCACGAATAGAATATGTTTCCCTGCAAAATTTTAATTGTTCACAATTACAGATAGCAAAAAATACTTTCAAAGTAAGGTTGATGCATTTTATCCCAAAAACAATTTAGTAATATACGGATTTGTATCTGCGAATAAAAGGTAACTGGTTTACGAGATTCCAGTTCATTGGTTTAAATATTTTTTACATCCTCAATTAAATATTGGCATTATCGAAGTTAGTTTCTCATTTTACAATAAATTACTAACAGTACGTGTAATGAAAATATAAACAATCGTGGAATTGGATTATTTGTATAGACGTGTATTTTTTATGCAAGCACCTACAATATCATTTCCGTTTCATTCCGAGCTACAGTTTTCAATTTCCGCAATCGATTATACAATAAATAAACTGAGTGAAATCGTTGTTATTGTTAGTATCCATTTTATACAGCTGTGCAACGTTTATATGAGACAGGTTAAGTGAAATATAGGGATATACGGATTGTACTAGTAAACTTATAGGTCACCGTCGAATAGTGATTGTCGCGTAGACGTTCCGCTCATTTCAGCAAATCAGATTAGTATACAACGAAACTTTGTCTAATCTAATCACAAGGACAAGGCGATTGCCATATCAATTTACAATGCTGTAGCGACATCTATGGTTAATTAAATGCGCAAAATGCACTTCAGGTTGTAAATGCCAACATGAATCTTCATATTACTATTGCTATTAAGGTTGACGTTCTGAGCGATTATGATTTGATGTGTTCCATAGTGTTAATTTTAATGTAGTGTATATTTTGTATCTGAAATTTTTTTTCTTTATATCGAACGCCCAAATTTCTCCAATGCCAACCATGTATTTGTATTATGACCTTTTAGACATTTACATGGTATATATGTATTATTTATAATGTTACGTGTAATAATATTGTACATTTATACATTAGCATCATATTTTTACTGATTTACGAGATCCCAGAAACAACGTCATTTTGCGTAGTCATAACAACGTCATTAAGATACGTTTAATGAACGTTGAATTATTGATATATTTACATCAACGTTATGTAAAAGTTACATATCAATGAAGTGAAGGGTATATCTATCAAAAAGTCCAAATATAATGCTTTTTTCCGCAATTACTACTACGTCGTAAAGAAACGTTTAATTAATATTCAATTGAAGGGTACTTTGAACTACTGATATAAATTGTTTCAAAAAACAAAATTACTTTACGTAGTCAAGTTATTCACAGCAACCGAAGTAAAGTATTATAAAAATAGTCAGCAGTACAGTAGTACAGTAAACCGATACAATCCAAATTTAATGTTTTTACTTTATACTTCTTAAAGAATCTAGATTTCATGTTCACTTCATGTAGTTAATCGCATTTTAATATCTGAAAAGCATTAAAATAACTTTGTTAAATCAGCTGTTTTTATTTTGGCGATGCCAGGATATTTATATCTTTATTTAATGTTGGCAAACAAGAAGCAAACTATTTTAATGTTGTTGTCATGTTGATTCCAAACGGTCTCCGCTGTTTACATATTACTAGATTGGTTAATTTATGTCAACGTGACAAAACAAACATATAACATAAGCCAACTGGGAAAGAGAATGGTACCGCCATTTTGTATCATGCTCAGCATCCTCATTGTAGCTGTTTTACTAATATATTTTTCTAACCTTTTACTAACAAGATCGAAGATATCGATTTAAAATGTGCCAGCACGTTACTATAGCTTATCTAATATATTTTTTTGTCGTTTGGTCAACATAAAACCACAGTTGTTTATGTCTATGACTTGGCAAGTCTTGACTTCAGGTTGTAGGCACTTTGCCTGTTACGATATCCATCTTTTCATTTGGTCTGTCTACACTTCTTCTTCCTAATCATCTATAAAATCTCGCCCTGGCTGAAATCCTCGTCACTTGCATCCATTCTACATGTTCCACTTATTTTTGTTTTCATTTATTCTCTTATTTATGTCGATGACGTTTAGTTCTGCTCTTGTATCTGCATTCCTTATTCTATCAGATCTTATACAACCTTTCACTCTTCTCAAAAATTTAATCTCCTATATCTGTATTCTGCTTTCTTGTATCTTCGTTGTTGTCCATGTTTCACTACCGCACAAAAGGGGTGGAACTCCTATCGTCTTGTAAAAAATTTCATTTGTATATCCTTTCTTGTTTTGTTTTTTAACGTCCTGCTGATTGTTCCATAGATATGTGTGAATTTATTCATTTTTACTTCTATATCATTATTTCGATCATAAGATACATAGCAGCCTAAATAATTAAAGTGTTTTACCTGCATCGCTTATGACTACTTTCGTCCGAATTGGATATTTACCTAGAAGAGCCATTGTTTTGGTTTTATTTGCCGTTTTCATTGCATAGTTTTGGCAGATTTTTTGTAATGTATATACCCCTTTCTGTAGATCATCCTCTGTTTCTGTTAGGGCTACTAAGTTGTCAACATATAAGTATCCCATAATTTACTTCTGTTTACATCATCGATAGCCTTCTCGAAGCCTATAAATCCTATGTGTGTGTCTCTGTTGTATTCCCTCTGCTTTTCTATAATTTGTTGCCCATTTGTGGTTGATCTGCGTTTTCTAAAGCTCATTTATTCCCCTTTGATTAGTTCTTCTGCTGTGATTTTCAACCTGTTGTTTAATTGTGTGGCGTAAATTTTATAAGCGGCGTCTAATAAACTGATTCCATGGTAATTTTGAGGGTTATTCCTATCGTCTTTTTTGAACTACGCTCTTTTTCAATCATCAGGGATAATACTATGTTCCTAGCATTTATTAAATACATGTATAAGTACTAGGTGTAGTATAAGTCCCCCGTATTGCTAAACCTCTGTGTTGATGATAACGTTTCGTTATCGTTACGAGGAAAGTCTTTTCTGTTGCCGTATATAATTTCTCCTTTGAGGTTGTTGTGAATGAAATATGAGATATATTTCTTTCTAGAGTTGATCCGCGTGGATAGCTGATTCTCAGAAGAACCTGAAGTAGCCGAACGTTTCTATGAAGTCCCTTTATCTTCTTCTGGAGCGAATTGTGACAGAAGAAGTGTCATTTTCTTCCATATTTGTCTTACTTCTTTTTTGGGAATAAGGAACCGTAAGTTTCGATATTTGTCGTTACATATCCCACAGCCCATGCGATATTATGATGTGGAACCCTCCAGAATAACGAAACGGAATGATTTATCAACAAACTGGAAATTACCACTACTCTTATGTATTACGGACAATGCAGGTTACTAGACTACTAGAATATATGAAACAATATTCCCAAATTTCTGACCGTGTATGTTATTGGTCCATTTCGACGGGATCTCACTCATCTTCTTCTGGACGTTCCCGTTATATATATGGAGGGACATCCATTGATGTCGGTAATGTCCTCGATGGAATAGTGAAATTAAAAAGTCTATATATATGTCTATATAGACTTTTTCTCTTTTCTGTCTCCCTTCTCTCTTTCCTTATGTTACTCTTTATCTCACCTTTCCTTCTTTCACCCTCTTCTTTAATATTTTCCTGTTTTCTTTCTTTTTCTTTTTATTTCTTTACTGACTCTGCCCGTGAAAGCCTACGAATTCATTTTATCTACATCTGTTTGCACTAGATGTTCACCTTACGAAACAATATCTATTTTTCAAACCCCGAAATATGCAAAATTAGTTATTTTTGACTTGGGCAGAGAATCTGTTGATCTTCCAACTTAGAAAAGACAGATTGTACATTTCGACCATATAAGTGTTAGTGGAACAGAAACAACTAGCAATCAGTGTTTGGTGCATAATTTAAATAAAAAGAAAGGGTAATATAAGATTAAACCATATTTATAAGTGTTTCCTTTTTAATAGGGCGCCTGGATTACGTTTGACACATCCCACATCCCACATCGCAGATACGTATTAACCACATGGGTACCGTAAAAACTTACTTACTAGAGCTGTTGTTGACAATCCTGTTCCAAAAACTGCGCTCCAGTTTGTTAATAAAACCATTTGGATTGACAATGGCTGCACAATGACTCAGCAGTGGTTATTGTGACAGTTGTCGAAAATTCTCGCGGGTACAGAAAAAGTATTTTTGGTACACGTTTAACTCTGTTAAGATGCTTCTACAGGAGAAACTTACATGGTGCTTAAGAAACTCTACGTATTTTACTTGTTTCTCGATCTAGGGACAACGTGACCATGCTGCGCTTCACAAATTGCAGTATTCAGTATTTAGACGTACAATTTGATCGAAGGTGAATTAACAAAGGAAGATCGAATAACTGTTGGACTTTTAGTGTGGAAACTATGAAAGCAGGTTCTGTATAAATTACGACCATTTAATGTTTTGGAAGAAGCAAAATGCGCCGAGGGTGTTAGAACAACATATCGAATTGAAAAATAATTTTCCTCTATAATTTCAAGAGACTAATAGACATCGAAAATTACGAAAAAGTGGGAACATGCAATTTGCATAAGGGTACTGGAGATAACAGGTTGTTTATACGCGGAAGTAGAGTAGAATAGAGTAGAATAGAGTAGAATAGAGTAGAATAGAGTAGAATAGAGTAGAATAGAGTAGAATAGAGTAGAATAGAGTAGAATAGAGTAGAATAGAGTAGAATAGAGTAGAATAGAGTAGAATAGAGTAGAATAGAGTAGAATAGAGTAGAATAGAGTAGAATAGAGTAGAATAGAGTAGAATAGAGTAGAATAGAGTAGAATAGAGTAGAATAGAGTAGAATAGAGTAGAATAGAGTAGAATAGAGTAGAATAGAGTAGAATAGAGTAGAATAGAGTAGAATAGAGTAGAGATGGAGGTAGAGATAGAGGTAGAATAGAGTAGAGATAGAGTGGAATAGAGGTAGAGATAGAGTAGAATAGAGTAGAATAGAGTAGAATAGAGTAGAATAGAGTAGAATAGAGTAGAATAGAGTAGAATAGAGTAGAATAGAGTAGAATAGAGTAGAATAGAGTAGAATAGAGTAGAATAGAGTAGAATAGAGTAGAATAGAATAGAATTTATTGGCAATAGTGAAACAAAACAAAACACCAGACAAAATAAGTTACAATAACAATTAAGCTATATGCCAAAAAGACTAAATCGCCTATCTCCACATAGGAAGCTATACGGCGTTTTATCTTTAGCCTCCATTAACAAAATATAAAAAACAAAGAAAATAAATGTAAAACAAAAAAATTAAAACTAAAAAGACAATACAATATTATAGTAATTGATGTGACTGCTTATGTAGGCGCTAAATGGACGTCAAGGAATACTGTTAACAAAATTTCAACTTGCAGAGTTAGCGTTTGTATGCTATTGGTTTTTGTCTTCCGCTGTATGGGGTTACCAGTTTATTTATTGTATCTTTAAAATAGCTTTGGGCTAACTTTGTATGTCTTTCAATACACTGATTTTACTAGAAAAATGACGATAGTGAACTGTTTCTTGTGAGTAGTTTTTCTACGAGAGAAAATTTCTGATATGATATTGAGATAATTTAGAAAACTAGAAGACAAGTTGTTAACGTTGGTACAGTTGTAACAAGTAAAGAGGCGGAGGTTTCTGAAACCCTCGTTTTTACCCATTAGAATATGTTTTAGGAAATGTATAAATAGGTATATCTCCTTAAGTTTAAAGGACGGAGTTTACGAGCGTATATAATGGCACGATAGTTGCTATTTTACCGTATCTGCGATTATTCACTTCAAACTTGTTACTATACGCAGCGCCTATTCTCGTTGGCCACTAATTTAAACGATATTTTGGCAAGTACTAGGCTGCTGCTTCTGCAGTAAGCTCTTACACGGTGTTGGTTCGATTCATGGATTGTTGCTGACAGTTACATTACAGCGCTCATGCTTCATGTGCCGGAACTAATTGAGTTGTGTAAGCCGCACTACATTGCAAATCTAATGATTCGGAGGCATACTGCCTTCGAAGCCTTTTACTTCGCAGGTTAATTCGATTTCGGTATTTATGCGGATGCCGGTCGTACCAGTTTAACGTCAACACATTCGCCTAATTGGAAATATCTAACAAAAGGATGCCTGGCTTTTAATTCTTGCAAAAACGGAAACAGAAACTAAGCAGAAAGTTTAATAAACACTTAAAAAGTAAAAATATTAGTAATTAGTTATAAGTTCAGTGACGTAATTCTTACTTGAAAATTATGAGTAGCCTCGGCAAAGAGGGGCAAGTTTCAGTGTTGCGCGGTGAACTTGGGGAGGGGGTGAAGCGCGCGGCACGGAGACTCGAGTACCCGTTTCAAAGTACGCTTGTTCAGTATTATCAGACTGGTCGTTGTGAGTGCTTGCCAGTACACACATATTTAGAAAAGGTCAAATTTAAGTACGTTTCGGAAACCGCGTATTTCGAATAAACTAGAAAACGTAATAGCGAGTATGCCCGATTTAGAATACGAAGGCGATGGAATTAAATGTGTAAAGTGCAACTATTTGACGTGTACCGGCAAGTGGAAGTATGAATGCCACCTAAAAAGTATAAAACACTGTTCTGCAATCCGTGGCAAACAATTCATCGAATAATTAATATTTGATATAAGTGTTTGTTCTTATCTATGTAATGTACCGTACAGTTTACTAGACCAACAAGTATCTGTCTCCTGCTGGAGCAAGTATTCGGATGTGTAAACATTCCTGCGTCCGCATTGCCTGTGCTCACTCATGAAGGTCACGATCATAAATGATGCGAGTACGTAAACGTTACTGAACACTCGCCTTGCACGGCCGCTGGGCCTCTCCACGATGTTCTCCGCACTGCACTGTAATCTACTCCACGTTACCGATACTAATTATGAGAAGTCTTTGGTAGTATAAGTCATCTCTATTTTTAATTCATACAACGAAAATCACCTCCAGGTAGCTCGGTATTTATAATAGTCTGTAACCATTCAAATGCACAATCTGTAACAAGACATATAATAAGTGTAGTAATAAATAATAAATAATTAGTAACAAACAATATATTTTATGTCATAACTGCTGTTAAATATTTACACAAGCAAGTCGGGCCTGACTGTAGGTAATCATAGTATGTTGTAAATTATTTATAATATAAGTATATTGTAATTTGATTTATCTCTTTTTTTGTTTGTTTCATATTTACTTGTAAGTAGCTAGTTTTGCATGTTTGCATTAATTATATTTGCCCTGTAGTTGGATTTTTTTTAATTTAGTATTATTATGACGGATTATTATCATTATTATTATTATTATTGTTATTATTATTATTTTTATATTTATTAATTACTACCAGTCTTACAATCTTACAATATTAATTAAAGATAAATAACTTTTCTACCGTTATTATGCTACTTCTACTATTACTAATTTTCGTTTTATTCCTGTCATCCTTTTATTTTTGTTTAAATGGAACTTGCAACATAAACAAAATTATCGACTTCTTATTGGCTATTCCGTTCTCATTTTTACTTTCACTGTAAATTTAATTTTTAATCTTTCCAATGCCTTTGTCTTAAATATTAATTATCATGCCAGCATTTTCATGGCCGGAAGTTTGGTTTTGTTTTCATATAGGTTTTGCTCTTTTTTCTAATCCTTTTATAACTTTCGCTCGAATATCTTAATATTCCGTATGGGAGAATTTTAAACTTTCTCAGTTCCACTTTAATCTCTGCATCGCAGTTTTATCCGCATTTACACTTTTATTCCAAGTTTGTTTTATTA
This sequence comes from Trypoxylus dichotomus, assembly GCA_023509865.1. Taxonomy (NCBI): domain Eukaryota; kingdom Metazoa; phylum Arthropoda; class Insecta; order Coleoptera; family Scarabaeidae; genus Trypoxylus; species Trypoxylus dichotomus. Next base: position 34,447,641 of record CM042074.1, on the reverse strand, counting down.
ATTTTAATTCTGTGGAGGTTGGACCTTCCTCCAAATATATTTCTATTTGCAACTGTATCACTGAAAATCAAGAAAAAATCTAAGTATGAATCAATATCGAAAAGTACAGTTTTTCTTACTAACAAAATTTGTGTTATGTCAAATTGGGCGCTAATTTTGCTAAATAGTGTAAATTTCTTCACGACAAGATAAAGGTTATGTGTGAATGCCTGCAAATGTTGTATGGAAAGGTTTCACGTCCAAATTTCATCAATATGGTTATATCGAAGTACCTAGCGATCTTTGAGCTCTTCTGGATAATGTAGATAAAGTTTCTATTTCGCACCTTGACAGAAGTGTATGCAGTGTTTGGGTATATTGATACGTGCAGTGAATAAAGTGTTGTAACTGCTATAATGGTAGAATACCATGCAAATATAGAGTTGCTTGATCGTCAAGAACATCACTTTGTAAACTCCGAGCGTGCTTTTGGGTCTAATGTGCCTTCTGCGTTTAATGGGTGTAATTTGTATGATCATCAATAAAGGTTGTTATCTCTACTAAAACATACTAAGTCGCGCAGGAAAACGCTTAATTCCCTTACCTTACTTGAAAAAATAAACACACCAGCGAGCGCGACTTTTCTCTATTTAAAATAAATTTCGTAGTACATTAATTCAATCACCGCCGCCGAACAAATCGACTGTTGCTCGATCGTTCGGGCATTACGCCTGCCCATTCAACACGTTCGCATTGGAAACCCGAACTTCTCGCGCGTTCCCCTTTCGATTCCGGTTTATTTAAGTCCTCTCCTCTTTCAAGCACAACATATCGAACGTAAAAAGAAGAAGAACGCATACCGCCTGCCACCAGCAGCTATCGGGTTGAGCGAGGTATGAAAACACTGATTTTCCTATCACGTATCGATATACAATTGGCAACTGTCTGGGTCCAATCCATACGGAAAGGCGAATAGAATAGAGCACGGAAAGTGGTTATGTGCGCAGGAGAAGGTTAATGGTTCTCCAGGTTTAAAACGTTTTACGGTACAAACGGAGTGTTTTATCTGGTACACACGTGTTTCGGAAAATTGGTCCCTTCTGTTTTTCCACAAAGGAATTAGAACGACTATGTAATGTAACGAAAGTCATAAGTAGAGTTCGGATTTTATAGCAAAACCATACTTGTTGTTACTAAGAATATTAATGGAATATTTGAAACTTGTCCGCACCACATTGAAATAATAAATTTTAGTAGTATAAAAAGTGACATATTTTCCATAAAATTAAAGTGCAGTACATGTACTTAATTTTCGTGCAAAACGTGAACATTTTCTGTTCTTTGAACATAAAAGTCTTATATTTTTGCTACATTAAGTTTGGGAAAATGCATATTCGATAACCGTTGAATTACATCATTACGCATTTCTGTGGAATATGTGCGGTTCAAGTTTGGAAAAATGCAAACTAAAGAGCCATGTAATTATTTAGCTATCAATCTTACGAGCATTAGGTTCTAAGAACTGTTTCCATCTTAATATATTTTCAAAAACTCCCTTAATAGCTAATGCTTAAAAAGAGGGGTTGACGTGTGGTGATTGGCTCACTCCCCTCATAGCTTCTATTTAACAAATTTTGAAGTTTTGTAAGTATATTAATTATCATTCATTGTTATTGGAACCTCAGTATGAAAGAAAATCTGATCTGGAAGGTCTATGAAAAACAATAATAATAATCAGTACAAAACGGGTACAGAGTGTGTAAAATATGGCTACAAAAATTCGTTATAGTGAAGAGCAGTTACCGTATCTATTGTGTCTATAGAATCATGAAAGATATCATACTGTGAGGAAAGGAGATTGAAATTAGTGCAAACAACGTTAATAGGTGACCTTAACAAAACATTCGTTCGAGGAAAGGGTAGATAAAACGTATTAACATTACGAAGTTCCAGAGGAAAAGTGTGCCAGCGCTGCGTCATCTCTAATAGACGTTTGTGAGACATACAGTAAGGGGACTAGGCCACAGACACACATTCCAAACGGGATCTGATAAGAACATAGTGTATAGCTTTCAATACACTTTCATTGAAAAATCTTTTTCAACTTTTGAGCTGTTTGGTCAGGGTAATAGCTTTACCATAACTTGGGATAGCTTTTGTTGGCACTGGAACCTCATCGACATCGGAATCTTCCGAAAGTTCTTGTATTTCAACTGGATTTGCAATTTCTTGTTCTGAATCTGGATCTTCAACATACAAATCTTCATCTACGTTCAAAAAATCATTAAGGTTTTCATTATCCGTCAATTTAAAATAAATTCTTATTTTTGAGGATATCTGAAAGTACACTAAGAGGCAAATCATGTTCTAGGTCAGATGTATCAGCCCCAGTTAACTGGTCTTCACTTTGCATATTTAGATGATTAAATCCTGCTTTGCGGAAGCAATTTTGAACTTACTCTTTGGTTTTTGACAAATAAACTGCATCTAGTGGTGTAATTTCCTTTATTAACTCAAAAGCTGTACCAGCAGTTTCAATGTATACTAGCGGATGTTTGAGTATTAGACTTCGGTAATAGTTTTAAAATTCTTTATAATCCCCTGGCCAAGTGGTTGACAAGCTGATGTACAATTGGGGGGTAAAAATAATATTTTTATATTATTTAAGCTTTAGTCTTTCGGATGAGATCCCACATTGTCTAAAAATAACAAAATGTTTATTTTCTCTTTAGCCACTTTCCAATCTAGGTATTGCAACCACTCTGTCATAATTTGTCCTGTCATCCGAGCTTTCTTATTGTGGTATTTATATTATTGTTTTTAAACGCTCTGGGTCTAGCTGACCTACCAATGACTAGGAGCTTTTCTTTTTCACCCGCCATATTTGCGCAATGCAAAATTGTAAACCTCTCTTTGGGATACTTACCCCCAACACATTTTTCCTTCTTTAATGTGAGCGTTTTGTCGGGTAAGCCCTACAGGCCTATCTCATCGGCACCATAGATGTCTCTCGGTGAATATCTCTTAATCAAAGAAGAACATTTTTTTTTAAAAACGATGAAACATCTTCAGCATTATTAATAACCCGGAATCGTTTTAAAACTTATATTGTGGCGGATTCTAAATTGATTGAGCCAACCAGAAGAAGTACTGAATGTAGAATGTCCCAAAGAAGCGGCTATTACTCTAGCTTTACATCGTATTAGCGGACCTAAAAAAAAATAAGCTTTTTGCGTTTTTGTCACGACAAACCTATTGGTAATCTCACTTTTTTTATCTATTTTAGAATTTAATATGAAAAGAAAACTAACGCATTAATACAAGAAAACCTTATCTAGAGAAATCATATGCATACCTGTTAAAGGAATCCCCTTATGCCGAGCTGCTGTAAACCAGTCACAACACAATTTGTCAATTTTAGTACCATCACCCGTCAAAAAGCTTCTTTTTTCATTCAAATTGCTGTTCGACATCCATTTGTTCAGGAGGATTTCTTTATGTTTAATTATATCTGCAGCTTGTGTTTTTCCAGTATTAAAACGCTTGGATAAGTTCCTTACACTTAATTTCTCTTTATTGTAAACTTCAACAATCTCTCATTTCTACAATGAATGTGTCGCCCACTGCGTCTTTTCCGCATAGACATCACTAATATTGAAAGCAGATTCAATCGAAAGCGTACACCCAAAGAATAAGAACGGTAAATCCCCGACCAGCTTGGGGAAGTCCCTAATTCACGCCAGGCAGAAATGCACGACATAGGCTGCGTGTATACCGAAAGATTAAAGTCGGTAAATCTCCGGTTTAGTCGGGGAAGTCCCAGCAAATTTGGCATACGGCGCGATTGAGAAATACAATAGCAATACTCTCGATATAAAAATAAGATAAGGGGTTTCTTTTTATTTTATTTTTTTGTCCGGTTAAGAGAACATTTTCTCGTGTCCGCGTCCGTTCAAGAGAATGTCCGTCCAAGAAAGAGTTAATACAATGGAAATTATATGAGAGCCGGTCGGAACCATGAGAAACTGTCCGTTTAAGAGAGCTGTCTGTGTAAGAGGGATGTCCGCGAAGGGAAATTTCACTGTATATATAAATATGTCAAAATTACATACAACGCAGTATATTATAAGTTAAGAAAATTAAAAGATATGAAAATCGATATTGAGTAATATGATAGAAGCATATACAAATATAGATAGCATTAGACTGATATCCCCGCTGTTTCGTTTAAAGAAGATGCAAGAATGTAAATTTATTGTATCGATTATAATTTAATAATTATTGTAATAATAATAGTAATCGTGCCTTCGTATTACCCAACAGCTGTTCACCAATTAGAGGGAAGCAGCGGCTAACCAGGAGTTCTTATTACGCCTACGCCTGTAGTAAAACTTTAGATATTCATTTCTCAGCATTCATCATGGTGTGAGAAGAACCACAGAAAATTCCAACCAGAAGAAACAACTCTGGGGTTCGAACCCGGTATCCCGAGGCTGACAGTTAAGCGCGCAAGACACCGAATCACCAGCCCCGAGATTGTAGGGAATGTGGAGTTGTGAAATATACTCTCAGTAAACTCTAATTCGGTAGGTAGGTCGACGATAAGAGCCTACATGCCTTCGAAATACCGTATCCCGAATAGATACCTGTGTGTTATATTTCAACATTCAAAAACAGCTGCCATCCATTTAAAAGTAAGAGAGAACATTTATAATATCACTGGACATGAAATATAACACAAAATTCAAGAAGAAATCGGCTATTTACAAACTCCCATACAGTGTACCGAAATAATTATTTCTTTAATTGGGTATTAGAAAGCACTTCACTGTATTATTGTCATTGCATCAATTTCAAAAAAGAACGCTCCAAATAATCAACCATTGGCAATTTCAGAGTGCAGAAACAAGTAATTTCTGAGGTTAATCATGGTTTTCCAAAAAACAGTCAACTTTCTTAACAAAAAGTGAAATTTCTAGCAAACATGTTTTCTCACTTAGAAAATTACGTAAAATCCAAAAATGCAAAGATATACTAGATGTTTTACACAGAATATTAAACTGAACAAATATAGGTCGAAGTTATAAAGCCAACACTTCAACCAAATAAGAAATTCAAAAATGAAAGGCTGTACCTATAACGTAAAACGTCTGATAATGATAATTTTAATAATAACACAAAAAAATTCTTATAGCTAACTTATCAATAAATCCTAGCTTGATTCACATCTGTTTCATAAAGCGTTTACTTTAAATTCAAGTAAAAAAACAATCTGAACCTCTCACACCTTGACGCCGCAATTATTGTAATAGATTTTATAGAAAACTTGCTTACCTTTGAACTATTCCACTCGGGAGAAGGAGAATAAACGACTTTTTAAACTCAGCACCGCTTGCAACAACAATGCAATTTTATCTAGAACAGTCACGTTCTTAATGCATTACTCTTCTTTGTTTTACAACCTAGGAGTGTTGGTAGATAATGCAACTATGTAACGACAGTTTTCTCCTTTCTCACCGTATTTTGTAGTTTCTGCATCAATAAAACGCTTAGATTGAGATTTATGTACTTAATGTGCGCATTCAATATCCATTTAAACTGATTTTTACTATAGTTGTTTTATTGCTTTAGATGTTCATATATAATTCGAATCTCTACTCATGGATGCAAGAAGTGAATATGCAAGCTCTCTATGCATTATTTAATATACTACTTTCTATGTATGTAAGATATTCAAATAAACTGTGCCGTTTTTCTCAGTTCTGATTTTACGTTTAATGTTTTGTTGAAACGTTCGTTTGGTTTGTTATGTGGGTTGCTATTTATGCATCCGGAGTTGGCAAAAATGGTGTTGCTAGGCGCCATGTGACATAGACATCGTAAAGTTTGACATTATTTAACTGTATACGTACTCAGAATGCTTTGTCATACGGATGATATTTGTGTTGTTTAGTGACGTGAAAATCGAATTAACTCGTGAGAATTTTTGTGCCATGATTTACTACGACTTTCGACGTGGATTATTTCAACAACAAATCGATCAACTCACTTCAACCTTTGACGATGACGTACCACCTAAAACCACTGTATATCACTGGTTTAGTGAATACAATCGTGGCCGTTGTTTACTCAGGGACGAATTTAAAGAAGGTCTACCAAAGCCGGTTGTTATGCCAGAAAACTTCGATGCTACGCGAAGTGATAAAGTAAGATCGTGATGTGACGTGCCGTGATTGAGGAATCGCTGTGGATTAGCATGACAAGATTTTACACGAACACTTAACCGTGAATAAAATTTGTGTTCGTTGGATTCCGTATAATTTGACAATCGCTCAAAAAAAAGACTCGTCTTGATTGATGCAAAGAAATGCTCAAAAAATACAATTGTGGTACGTCAAAAGGCGTGTATGACATTAACACAAATGACGAATCTTGGATCTATGTCTACGAGTCCGAAAGTAAACAGCAATCGACTATATGGGTCTTCCAAGGTGAGTTAAATCCAATAAAGATTGTTCGTGCCGGAAGCTCCTCGAAGCAAATACAATTTTTTTTTTGAAGAACGGCATGTGGCTACAGTGCCACTAGAGAATCGTAGAACGGTCACTTCTGAATGGTACGCGACCATGCTTGCTAGAAGTCTTTGAAGAAATAAGAAAAAAACAATCGGCGACGTAGGATCATTCTTTACCATGACAATGCTAGTTCTCACACATCGCCCTAAACAACTTAATATTTAATCGGTCACAACATGGAATTGATGGGTCATCCACCATACAGTCGTGATTTGGTACCCAATGATTTCTTTTTATTTCAATCCGCGAAGAATAAACTACTTGGTCAACAAATTTCGACGCCAGAAGAAGCGGTTGATGTGTTCAAAATGCATGTTTTGAAGATACCTCAATCGGAAGCCCATAAAACCATTTTCAATGGCAAATATTTATTTTTTCTTATTATTCTGGATACATAAATAGCAACCCTCGAACTTCACGTTTCTGTCTGCTGAAATTCCATAAAGAGGGAGTACTTTGCCTCCATCTATAACATCAACCATAATAAAAATAACGGCATGAACCAAACGGTGACGAGAAAATATCAAGAGTAGGTAAACTAGTAAAATTTAGAAAAGTAATTGATAATTAATAGACAATATTTCATATCATTACAACATATTCGGTCGTCTACTAAAATACTTATAATCACAATAGGACAGCCTATAAGTACAACGTGACTACTAGTGGATAATCTTAACCAGTTGTAAAATGTTTACAAATCTTTTTCGAATTGAATATGAGGTTTTTATCTATTATCACTGTTGTTATTTGTTGCAACTGAAGACTTCTGATGCTAGGTTAACATAATAAAACATCGTGAGACATAAACCAAATCAATATGTGAACCAGTGTTGTGCAACAATTGAGTAATTTTCTAATAGTTTAAATTTGTAACTGAAAGTATTAATGACAACTGATTTAATCGTCAATTTATTCTCAAATGCTTCACGAATTCAGCTACTTCGTTTGCGAGGTCACCAGATTTAAATTCAATTAACATCTGAAATGCTCATTTAAAGCCGATAGCAAAGTTAATAATATGCAATAATTACGATAATGTATTGCCATAGTCAATAATGGTATAAATGGTGTAACCATTCGATAAACACACTTTACAGGTGGGCGCTATATATTCAATCTTTCATTATTTTATATGATCTTTTATTTTGAAGCAGCTCAACCGTTTTTAATGCCTCTAAAGCTTTGGTATATAATAGACAAACTTTATTTCGCAATTGCTATTAAATTAGGGTATCCTTTCTCCTTCAGAATAGTTTTTTATTAAGTGGGGGGTTTATTCGCTCAAATTTGTAAAGAACTTTGTAAAATACTTAAACTGCTGGCCATTTACAGTTTTGCAAGCTGTGTTTTTCTGATAGAACACCACTATCTTCAATAATTTTCAAGATATATACCTCCGAACATAACGAACTCCATGCATATATTGCACAAGTTAGACACTTTGCTCATCATGACACGGTCACTTTATACATCTCAGAAATTATTGGACATAAAGGTGCAGATTGAAAAATTGTTTGACATCAATCTGAGTACCAATATATGTATGTGCACGCCGTTTCATAAAAACAAATGAATCAAATAAAATAAAAAAAGAAAAGCAGAATTTAATTTTTGTCGCTTATAGGAATTATTACCAACGGAGACAAGTTATTATCCACAATGTAAGAAAACGCAGTACATAAGAAAAACAGAGATATAGTTTTAGTAACATTGAAGAATTTCAAAAAACTTTGTGTTTTGGAGAAATTTTTACGGTGAACTTGCCTAAATATTTGTGAATTAAATGACTACGTAGTATACCGTATGTTGTCAAAAAGATGGCTGATATAAGTTTGTCATATTTATAACTACATTCTACACGTCAGAAGGTGATGTGCTGTTAAATAACGACATGACGATCGAGAAAGTTAAATAGACTTCACTTTTTTTGCTATGTAGATTATTTTCACATATCCAAAGAACTAAACATCTGTGTATATATATAAATACATATTCCCTGTGGAGTTGGAAACAATTAGCGAAAATTGTGAAAATCAATTAAATATAATTTTCGTTGTTTAAATTTTTATATAGCGGAATAACTTATTTTCCCATTTACTGTATACCTGCTGATTTATTTGACAGAATTATCGATCTCTTTGTAAATATACAAATTTGCTGATGCAACACAATTTCCGGTATACTCAGATATTTGTATTATTTTATAAATACCTACGGACGTAAAACGAGAGCGTACAAAATATCTACACCTGTCATTATTTACTATATTTAGTAATATATAGCGGCTGAATTATTTAAATCGCTTAAGTATCATCGACGATGCACTAAAGTGTTCGAAGCTGTTTCAGAATTGTCTATACAATAGATATTAGTAGATTTATTCTGAAGCTTACAGAACTGCACCGATAGTTTCCTCTACATATACACTTAAACAAAAAAGTTTACAAACGTTCATTGAATGCTATATTTTAAACATAGCTTTTATCGAAACATTTTTTAAATTCAACACCTCATGGTTTCAAATGTTAGATTAACAGTCTTTATTTTAATCCCTTAATTTTATAGCTTTCTGAAAAAATATTGTAGACATATTTAGAAAATATTACGGAATATTGAAAATAGCTTATTTCCTCTTTCTTAAACAGCTATCCCAAGCCGTAATTGTAACTAAGAGTTTGATATTCAATATTAGACCATGTTGTTTCCAAGTACAAGTTACAAGTGAAAAGGTAGCCCTTCCAATAAGACAAGTTGATGCCACAAGATGGCAACTGTGTTGCTTCATGTATAAGGCTGACTCTTGAAATATTCCTGGATCTTTCACGTACTGCTGGAGAGGATGCAGATACTGGGACTATGCCGCACAATCGCCACAGAACATGACCTGCACAGGAATGCGAGCCCTCAGTAGGATCTTTCAGGACGAAAACCTTTTTACTCCTTCGGGCGTGATGTGTACTGGATAACACTTTAGATAAATGTTTCTCCGAGAAGGATTACCAGGATGCCGTTCATGATTAAGTAGTGAAAGCCGATATAAGCTTTTACCATTGATATAGGCTTTTGGGGTACTCTTATCTATAGAGATAGGGCGCAAGTCGATTTAGATTTTTCTCTGACAGCCAGACTGTACTACTCGAGATTTGTTGCTAATTGCAGAAATAATCTTAACGCATTGAGTAGCAACAGTAAAGCTACATTCATTTTGCATACCAGGGCATTGACTAAGTATTAAGGACAATGAGGCAGTGGATATTCCTACTTTTTCAAACTGCGCTCGAACCAAAAATGGTAGTTGGCGCATCGTAAAGCACTTGTAAGCTACAATTTCTACGGACTTGGCTAAATGAGGAAGAGCTAGAAGGCTAATAAAACTTCCCAAGAACTCTGTTGAGGCTCAAGTTACTTTGTCCGATTAAGAACATACCTACATAGCATTCACACAGGACTCATACAGGAGAATTAGTACACTCTCTTCTGGAAGAGGAAGAGGCGGTTGAGCATACTACCTGCCATCATATGCAGAATCGAATGCTCTCCGTTTGGCAATGCCTTTCGAACTCAAAGACAACATCGAGAGTAAGAAAAACTTCGTTAAGTAAACTTCTGGAGGTCTACGACAGATTTTATTGGTCGACGTAAAGGTGTAAGTTAATCAACCAACTCGGCACAGTCGTTGGAATTATAATGTGAATTTTCGGCGATGATCTTCCAAATAAAAACTTCCGGTTTTACTATTTTTTTATTTTACTATTTACCGTTTTTGAGAAAAACGTATTTGAAAGAAATTTGATAGACTAAAAATCAAATATTCTAAATAACTTGACAATAAAAGTGAAGTATACAAATTATATTATGACATATACAGGGTGCTTAAAAACATTTGTAACTTTATGACACCAAAAATCTCAATAAGTTAATGCTTTTAAATGGTCAGTAAGTTAATTCTTTTAAATGGGTCATCTATTAGCGCACCAGGTTATCCGATCATTTACTAATAAAATTATTTAACAGTATACACTTATTTTAAACAATTGAGAAGTTATTTTGTATGGATTTCTGTATTGATGGCTGTATCTGAATAGTGTTTTAGTAGTTAAAACAAATGAGGTAACAAAAACCAATTAAACTCACATACTATACTTATTTTCAAGTACGTACGTATCACGGTAAAATTGATTTTTATACACAAAGCGTGCGGACTGTGGAACATTAAAGAATTCTGTTTGTCTACGTAAATTTTCTGAATACCTATGTATATTAATTAGATGCGACAATTAGCTAAACGAATGAGTAAGTGAAAAAATAAACACAGAAATAATTCACCGAATCAATAAAATGAAACTGTAACCTTTTAAAGAAGGTACTGCAACACTGATGAACGGTTGTTATTTATAATTGCCCTCGTTTATTCTTTTTATGAGGTATCAAACATTTCAAAACTTTTCCTATCATATCTTTCATGCTGATAAGCCTTGCACAGACTGTGCTTTTTACGTCCCTTCCTCCAGATATAATACCCTGTGAGCATAATAATATTACAATGAAATTCAATTTACTCTTTCTTAAATACTCTTTAATACTCTTTTTCTTGAAAGTTTCAGATTTAATATTCAAAGGTTAGCTGTAAAAGTGTGCTGAATCCGAAAATCATATTAGTTTTTATTTATCATGTCAAAATTAAACTCTGTGCCATACTATGCCCTTCAACGAATCACTAATGCGGCTAAGTTGTTACTTAAGAACTAGATAGAGAAGATAAAATATAAAGAAAGTACAAAATTTTAATAAATCATTTATTTATTTAAATTACAATATTAGTTATGAGTACAGTACGATGATTTGTTTTAGTAATTATTAAAAAATTACAAGAGTATTTGTAAAAACACAAACAATACTCAGGGAATAAATTTTCGTTTCCTGTACTTTCTGTTGTGTATTTTTGTTTGGCAGTTGTTTTGAGGATTCCATTTTCCTTAGTACCGAGTTTCCATAAATTTCAAATCTTGATGTAATCTCTCGCCTTGTTCATCGCCTACAGCACCTATATTTCCGGGAAAGCTATCAAGATGATTATGAAGGAAATGAAGCTTTATGCTCATGTTACAACCTACGAGGTGAAATTTTTAAAGCATTGAGCAAAGTGGTTGCCGACCACAGCTTAGTCGTAGAAGCTTTTGATATATGTAAAATACTTAAAATCTAGAGTTTTAACATATTGCTTCATAAGACCCAATTTTTGACAAACAAGAAATGCCGTAGAAAAAAATGTGACGTGATAGGGAAAAATGGGTTTTGTATTTGGCGTTAGCGTACCTATATTAGTTAAAAACAAGTATCAGATATTAAGCGTTTTGCGCTATAGATACAGCCTTTTATTTCTTATTTATAGGACTATTTTACTGCAGTTCTGAATGTAAAATTTAGGCAACATTTATTTGGTTAAATGTTCCGTATATAGCGTCCTCTCTTACGCATACTGTATTACCAGATTCGATTTCCTTCTATATAGCTTCTATTCTATCCAAGTTGTTATATATATTATGGTATCAATATTCCGTAGAACATTCAAATTAGTTTTTCTAAAAGAGGCCATGAAATAGAAATAGAGAATGTGAATAAAACTTGCATGGAATCATATGAAATATCTCTGTTCTCTTTAAAATAAGCAAGGAACAATGATGAAGGGTGATTAATTTCTTTAAGAAATTATTCCCCTTTTACAGTTTTAAAATGAAATAGAATTCTAAATTTAAAGGTCATCTACAATAACCTTAAAAGACTATAAACCTGTAGTAACATTTAAGAAATGGAATTAATAGAAGATTAAGGATTTAATTGATACCTATAAATTAAATTTGTTTCTAAGCATGGTCACTTCTTCGTCCTAGTTAATTAAAACGATGCCACATACATATGTACATCATATATATACATAGTTATTGTCCATTATTCGAACTGCCAGGCCATTAATGTCTATTTTGATAACTTTTATAGCTTTTGTTTGTGTTGTTAAACGTGCAGAAGTAGCACTTGCATATGCCGTATATTCGTTGTATGCAACCCAGCGTGATTTATGTTTCGTAACATAAACATTTATCTGACTATGTACAATGAACATGCAAGAATCATAGTTTCTGGTTACATTCAACATCGTGCAATTAGCACGTGTTTACAAACAATAAATTATTTTTTCTTTTATAGGTAGCATATTGAATGGATCTGGAGATAAATTGACGCTAGTTACAATAAAAAAGGACTTCATAAATTTCCATTAAAAAATCGTTAAAACTTCGTTTAATTTCAATCCCGTACACGTTACATGTTTTCGTCGAAACAATCAGCTAAACAAACAATGCTCATTCCAAATATAAAATTACTTATGTAAATATTAAAAGAGAATATCGTAGCTTAGTGCATGTAGTTTAAACGCGTTTAGCTTTATTATTCAGATTTAATGCATCAATTTTGTTAACATTCTTGTCTCAACGAGTTTTAATAAACTTTCAGCGTTATCCAACGAAATTTAGCAAACGTGAGGAAATGAAAGGAAATGCAGCTTAGGGAAGTTTACAAAAGATCTGTTTCTGGCAGAGATAACGGTGCATCGATGTGCTTTTATTGCAGAGTACAGCATAGTACTATGTCAAGAAATAATTAAGCTTCCCCGAATAATATACAAACAAGGGGTTGATTACATTCATGAATGATGGATGATGAAGGTGTTTACATTTTAGCAGATAATGCAACATTTGGTGGAAACTATCGAATTTTAGTATCTAGATAAATACAGCAACCCGTTTTATTCCAAGATCGATCTAATCGCTGCTTTAAGTATACTGTGTTCAAGTATTTTACTACCTACTAGAAAATTTATTTTTAACATTGCATGAATCAGTGTTAATAATACCTTTTCTTATAAAGTCAGGAAGTAGATTTATTCACTATGCAAAGAAAAAAAATTACGCATTCATTTTATTTTTAATACACTTCTAATCCGTTCGAACCATGGTGCAAATAGCATTGATTAAAGCGTAGCGAAATATCCTATACTAACAAGAAAGGTATCCGAAGTATAAATCAACTATTGCGATGAAACTTTGTCAGTTTGTAGACCTCGAGTGTTACTAAATTGCGGCCCTTCGTTACCGCAGAGATGCATATTTAAGGGGTGTATCTCGAAATTGATTTTTTTTCCAAAACTTGAATAAATTCACCGTAAACTTTTAGAGAATATGAAATGCTATTGTTCGTTTGGACTGAAATATTTATCTCTTACAGATTGATATAATACTCTTCCGGCAAACGTTTTTGAATGCATGACATGACTAAGGTTTATTTTTATTCTTTTTCGAATCTAGAATACAATTATAGGTAATCCAACAAAGAATGTCGAGAGCTTCGACTCCTACAAATATTTCAGCATTTCTGCAACGGGGGCAATTCAATTAACTGTCGAAGACATCTTCTTTTGTATGCTAAATGAAGATCTTGCAGAAGATAGTCAGCTAGTCAAATCTAGAGTAGTTTTTATCGGAATCTGAAAATTTGTACGTGGGGGTTCCTGTAACGATTTTTCAAATAAAAATATTTACATTACTGTTGTAAATCTTATATCGGAAACAAATGTTAATTTATTTATTTTTGATATATATACACATACATACCTGTATCGTTGCTTCTTATTTAATAATATGGGGCGTACTCTCTTTTTAGAACACTTTATTACTTCCTCTATTTACAAGAATCCTTACAGATATGCTTTACTATCAACTACCATACTACTGCTAACCACGTGTACGTTCCCGCTTACGTACTACCAACACTTTCATCCTTCCTCTTCAATCTAAGTAGCGCCTTGGCCTTTTAACTTCATTTCTATTTTTTAATCTGTTTCGCCAAGTCGATTCTTGATTGTTTACAACAGTCTCTAAATTTACATCATTATTGTTTACATTTTCACTTTCTGTATTGATGTACTCATCATCCCAAATAGGAACAATGTCATGATTTTCTTGACTGTAAGATTATCTTAAAAACTTTCGATTTCTACGGCAGCATTGTTGCTGTGCATGCTTACCAATGTACGAACGCGGTGCTTTACATTTTTCCACTACTACACATTGTTCCTCTCCATTATTATCTCCTACTTGTAACTCCCTTTCTCTCTGAAATTTTTGTTTTACATTTTTTTCAATTTAGGTCTTAATATGTTTGCTGAACATGGTAATTTTGTTTTAATTGACTTATTTATTAACAATTGTGCTGGTTACATATCCATGTTATGTAACGAACTGTTTCTATAGCTTAATAATGCTATGTTTATATCTGTTTTGTTCTCTCTCGATTTTTTAAGGGGCTTTTGCATATATTAACAACCTTCTCTGCCAATCCATTAGATTGAAAATGTAATGGACTAATGAAAACAGTTTCAAAACCCCATTCATTAGCGAAAATTTTAAGCTCATTACTATTAAATGAAACATTTTCAGTAATTACCTTTTCAGGTATACCAAATCTCGCGAAAACTGACTCCAAGATTTTAATAATTTCGCCTGCTGTTTTCATTTTTAATGTGGACATTTAGATCCAATTACTAAACGAATCTGTAATCACTAAATAATCTCTGCTAGAAAATGTCTAATATTCTTAATTCGGTTTTATCTTTAGGTTTACTTAATTTTAAAATAAAATCTACATAAGCACTATCAGGTTTTATACCTTCTTGAGTAACCCATATATTTTACATTTGTTTTTTTAAATTGTATTTTTTTTCGTTATATACCATACCTTGATGCTGTCCGTAAAACTGCTTTTACATTCTTGTTATGCTCCTCTTCGTTTTCTCCGCTTATAATAAGCTTATCGAAGTATATTTCAACTCCTCAAAGATGACCAAATATCTCAAAATTCATTTTTTAGAACACTTCTGGTGCTGACTTGAGTCCAAATGGTAGCTTACAAAATTTGTATTTTCTAAATGAAGTGTTGGATCAGGAATACTTCCTCGAGTGTTTCTCCAACGGCACCTGCAAATACCCATCCTTCATATCCAAGACCGTGAATATTTTCTTGTGAGCCAGAGTGACAGCTATATCCTCTGCTGCCGGGATAGGGAAGTATTCCCGCTTGATAGCTTCATTTAAAAATCTTGGGTCCAAGCACAAACCTAAATCACCATTAGGTTTAGTCACGATCGTCAGTGGACTTATCCATTCCGTTGGATCCTCTTCCTTTTCCACAATCTTGATATTGTCTTCCTTGTCTTTTACATTCCTTTTCATTTGACTTAGTCTTCGTGTCACTCCTTTCATATTTTCTTTGAGTTCTTTTTGATGTGTTTTTACTCTGAATACTTTGCATTTTTGTTTTGTCTACTTGCCTCCAGTGCACTTCGTAGATCCACAGCTTTTTTAGATTCAAATTGCTTTCTCTACTATTTTATCTTTAATTCCTAAAACTAACCTGTCACGGATCATTTCTTCTGGATCTTGACACTCGCATGATTTAATTGGTGTTTTTTAGTTCGCTTACAAACGCATCTACGCTTTGCTCATTTTTCTGTATAATTTGATTATATTTGAATCTTTCGGAAATACAATCTTTCTGACGTAAAGTATTCCTCATTTTTTTTAGCATATTTGTTATTGTCCTACACCTCAATTTTAAACGTGTTGTAAATTTCTGAACCATTGTTTCCAGTAATACTTAGCAGTAAAGCGCACTTTTTGACATCACCTACATTCCTATTATTGGATGCAATTAAGTAGAATGAAAGTTTTTGTTTAAACACTTTCCATTCTTCGTGTATATTCACACTATTTGTGTTTATAGGCTCAGGTAAACGTACAAATCCCTCAATTTTTACTACTAGGTTATGTATCTCTTTCCTGGTTACCTTTCTCTTATTTTTACGCTTTTACTTCTGGTACCATGTATCGTTGCTTCTTATTTAATAATATGGGGCATACTCTCTTTTTACAACACTTTAGTACTTTCTGTATTTACAATAATTCTTACAGATATACTTTACTATCAACTACCATACTAAAACCAACCTTACACTACCGTCCATAAGTTTGGAGGTAAAGTGAAGTTATTGTACCCAAATATAAAATTTTATATCCAAACATTTAGCTACAAATTTCATCCGAATACATTTTATTGGTTTTTTCCAAGAATACGACTATTGTTTGACGGGAATGGAGCTGGATGCCCGCAGTAATTACTTTCGGTAGAACGGTTTAGTACTACTTCGGTAATCGTTTAGTGTACGTGGTAAAGGTATTAATCCTTAGTATCTTATCGCTTTCCTGTGCGGAATTAGTCTTTTGAAACCAGTGCGCAACTGTAACAATTGGGTAAAGTAGTGAGCGTAAAAATACCAAAACGCAGACAGTTGGCTGTAAAATAACGTAGTAACGTTTGTCCTCTTCGCGACGAGGGATGGACCGAGAGAGAAATTGCTCTGCGATTAGAAATTTCACCGAAAGATGTGCATTATCCGTTGCCCCGAAGAAAAGAGGCAGGGTAAAATCTTGATAGAAGACGAAGTGGTTGGCCGTAGGTGACTTCTGGAGCTGAAGACGTATATATAGTAACAATTTCGAAACGAGATCGGCGTCTAACTGCACCGGATACCCCAACGCACGTTAATCCGCAACAACGAACAAATGTTTCTGTAACCGCCGTCAACAGGTTGTTATTGGCAGCAAGTTTAAGGGAATGCATGGGAACCGCGTAATGAGCATGCAAACTTGTCACTGGATTAATGCAACGCAGTCTTATGGACCGACGAGTCCAAATTTCAGTTATTTGGTACGCAACGGAAGTTTTTGTTCATCGATAACTACGGAAAAGAGCTAGTGAAGTGACAGTGTAGGCGTATTGGAAATATTTACAGCACGCATGGCAACAAATTGACGCGGACTGTCTCGAAAAATTGTTTCGAAGAATGCCTAAAATTTGTGCAAAGGTTAGCCAAAGAAGGTCGTATTGATGAAAATAAACGTACGAGTTAAATAATGCATAAATATTATTATGTTCAGATTAAGTAACTTTTACTTGACGACAGTCACTTATGTTGAAAGGCATAACAGATAAGAATAAACAAAATAGGCAAACTTTCAGGTAAATACAACATTGGTACGATTTTTACAACAAAACAAAACCTGAGCGATGTTTTTCGTAATTACAAAGATAAACTCCCGCTAGAAGACCAGGGAGTGTACGTGCAAAGATTGCGAACAAACGTACATCGGTCAGACCAACAGACGAATAGAAAGTAGGTAGAGAGCAACACAAACTAGATAATCCACTTCATCGCTAGCACAACATGTAACAATAGCGGGACACGCTATACACTTCGGCAACACACAACATACACAAATTACAAGAGAAGCTATACAAATAGACAAACAAAAGTTAAGCGTGAATAAACGGGACCATACTCAACACATCTCCACAACATGGAAACCCGTCTTATACGAACATCACATCAGTAAAGTGTTCTATCACGATTCGCTCTAAATGAAGATGAAAGGGACTTCACCAAAATGGCGTTACTAAAGGTATGAGGTCGAAATTTTCTGGTTATGCGATGTGTAAATGGTATCAAATATATTCATATAAAGCTCGTCTTCATGAATGAGGTCGTTTCGATGTTAAGGAGTGATAAGGAAAGTTTTTCAGGAGAAACTAATACTATTTCTTTAGCAATGTTTAGAAGTAAAAGATGCAAACTTTAAACACTTTCGTTTAAAATATCGACTTCAATTCTGTTAATTCAATTGAATCTTTTGTATTTTTTTTTTCATTTATTAAATGAAGTTAAACATCAAAAACTATTTAATGTGCAAGTAGTCAGATAATTTAGATAGATACATGAACAATTTGTTTCCACAGTTTATAATAAATAATGGTTTATGTACAAAAATCAGGAGTAAAATTATTTTCCATTATTGTGGTACACATCCACTCCGAAAATAATATTAATATGTAATTTCAATTGCTCTTTGATGTTTCAATTTTTGAAGTATAGAAGCAACTTCCAAAATTAGCAAAGAATATTCAGATAACTGCCAAACAATATAAGGGATGCTAAATAGTTCGTATGGAGAACGAATAGGCGAATTAGATGAACTAAAAATGGACACGATCTTCCATTTAAAATAACTAATTTATTGAGTTCCTTAGTTACACGAGGCGTCCGCTACGCCTTTCTAACAACAATTTAAAAGTTTTTTTTTAATAAAAACTGTTCTTTCTAAAAATGGCAAAAGACAGAAAGAGAGAACATTAGCAAAAGTTGTACTACTACGACTCTGGCATCTTGGAACCTGATTATGTTGATGAAGATTAATCTTTAATACGTTTGGTTTCAGTGAGCAAAACTTTACAATTCCGACATATTTGCCATTTTTATTTAATCAAATGGAATTACTTTGTGTAAAAGTGATACAAAAACAAGGTTTTTGGAGAGAGAAACAACTGGTTCATCATTACGCTTCTGCTATTGTTATAAAATAAAATCATTCAGGCTGTTCTGTAATTATTTCAGACAAAAAGTTTGATAAAACTGGTACCTGTACACTTTTTACTCTAACCTTTTCAAAAAGTTTTTAAAAAGTTGTGAATATTCCTGTTGAGATCTTTTATTTCAAAAGGAACTGAAATTTAATTTGTAGAGTAAAACATATTTTATTTAATTAATTTTGGAATTTTCAACCAAAGAGGATTTCGCGAAGAAACGAAATCTGTGCATCCTTCAACAACAACAAAATAGACTTATTTACATTCAAATGATGACGACGTCTCCGTAATACAAAATAACTATGGCCATACGCTTAAAATATTTCAAGTGGAAAGTTTTAACGTCGGAACATTGAGCACTTAATACGCAATCACAACTCTCTTTATGTTACCCTTTTTTACGCCTATTCAAATCGGACAGAACAATTCTCAAAGGGTCCCTCTTACACCCGGCACGTTTCCGTCAAGTCCGATTCGAGTCCAACCCACATTATGCCATCCATGTCAATTTCCATGGCTGGGGAGAAATCCCGACACTACGAATGCCATGACGCGCGATGCGGTTGGCAAAAATCCCTCGAGTTCATTTCCCATCTGCGGTGCGAAACTACACGAGATGTGTGCGGAGAAAATGGAGATTTTCTTCCCTGTTTTGTGTGGATATGTTTGCGTATGCTGTGCGGTCGACGTCTTCCACCCACTGAAACCTTGGCTACTCCGACACACCGTGTTGCGATCGTAGGCGTTCTGGTTACTTCGGGGACCACAGAAATTCGAACTGCCCTCTTTATATATATTTTAATTCCGTCCTTGACAACTTCCATTTCCCAACGCAAATTCGCCGTGTCTGACAATGCCATCTCTAACAAATTATGACATTCGTATTTTCTCGTAATATACGCAATGGCAGATTTTATCTCTCATATCAGTCGCTATTTCAAGAAGAAGCGTGTATGTAAATCTGCTCCAGATTATACAAGGTGTGCATGAATCGTAGGAAAAGCTATACTTAGCGTTATTCTTCGTTAAGTTATGAACTGAAGATCTTAATACTAAATTGTTGTTACTTTGATTCTTGTGTTCTTAAAAGAAGCTTGTATTTGGCAACAGTCAACCTGCGTATTATAGTGAAACACAATCTTTTCAAACACTCTACTAGTCGAAAATAACAAGTAAAGTCTCACTTTATTTTGTAACAGGATCAATTTGTATTTGTATATATTCCTGACAGCAAATTGGTGGGATTATTAGCTACATAACTGTCCAAATTGGAAACCGTCTGTTCGAAAACAAAATAGAATTCTTTGTATTACTTGTACCGGCCTTTCTAGTAATTTCTAATACTGCTTCCTCCTCCTTTCCTTTAATTTCGTTAGCGCTTTTAGTAGTCGTACAGTATTCATCCAATCGCTGTCTTATATTATGATAAAGCGACCCGGAGCCCCATCATACACGTAAATTATATTAAGTCATATGTCTAGCACTACCTCGTCAGTTATCTATTTTAAAATGTTTGAGCATTCAGCGGCAGGGGAATGATGTGGTAGGTAAATTGTCCCAACAATCTTGTGATCAAGTATTGACTATATTCGCAAAATTCACGTTGGTTTTGCTTTACCCATTGGTAAAAATTATAAATACTAAAGAAACCACCTGTGATAAACATGAAGATATTTGTATATTTATTATTATAGCGATGGTCCAACGGCCTTTGCCTTCCTTTCTTACATGTTCCAATTTTGATGATATCTACATTCTCTTTGTTGCTGTTTGTCGTCCGCCAGTTCTCTGCACCGTATGTTAGAATGGGCTCCACAACGACTTTATATATTTTCATCTTTGTTTCCAGTAATGCTAGTTAATTAACATTTTGAATTACACGCCAACGGGAAAAGCTAGTGACGTGTTTTTGACAGCATTGTGTCGGCCATAACCTTCTACATAACTACATGTCTTCGGATTGTTGATATCTCGATGAGTTTCGGTATTATTGTTACTTGAAGTGTAAGATATTTTAGTGTTCGTAGCAATTACAATGTGCGTTTTTTGGGAACAACGATACGTGAAATTTTGGACAACTTTCAATGTTTTCTCTGTTAAAACAAACTTACGGAAATGATTCTCTGAACCGTACGCAATGTTACGAGTGGCTTACATGATTTCAGAATGGTCGTCAATCAATTGAATATGACTCTTGACCAAGACGGTTCTCGAGATTAAGTTGTGACGCTTACGTTCAAAAAGTCAAGGACGTGTAAGTTCAAACAGTGGTTTGACTATCAGAGAACTTACAGAAGAGGGTAGCACTTCAATGGAGTGGTGCCATGATATTTCGACTACAAAGTTCAACATCCATCCACGTTTATTTTCAGCTTCATGATTAGGCAGCAGAAAGAAAATCAAATGGACGTTTGTCGACAGTTTGTTATATAATGCAAGAACGACGAATCTTTTATGCAAAATATCATAACAGGAAACGAAAGTTAGTTTTACGACCACGATATTGACAAGAACATTCAGTTATCATAGAAAATTGGCAACAGATTTTCATGCACAGAAAAAGGACCATAAATTTGTAAGAGTAATAATAAAAGTTATAGCAATAAAATTTGATTATTTTCGGAAGAAACCCCTTCTCTACAAAAATTGTTTTTTATTAATTACTGTTTATTTAGTCTTTGCAAAATTATAATTACAAAAAGGTGACAGAAAATGAATAAATTATATTATTGGAAAAATGTTAAGTTATTAGACGAATGTCCCTCAGAAAAGGGTCAGAACAGAAATTGGTAGTCTGGATTTTTAATTTTATTATCTCAAATCAATGATTAGCTTCAGTAGTTGACACGAAAACATGAGCCTCAAGCTGATCTGGAATACACGGAAAAAATAACTTGGTACCTCTTACTACACAATTATATCCAAAATATTGTAAGATTAGTTGGTACAACTGCGCTCGATACTGTGATCTGATTCTCGAATATTCTTACATTTTATTGTAGTGCTCATTTTATTACAAATTCTACTATGCTTTATAGGTATTATGGCCTTGATTTTTGTGTAGATCCACCGACCTTTTACTGTAATGCTTAATAGAACAACACCACTTCACTCACTATTCATTGGTTAGAGTCTAAACCTGAAAAGCTACTTCACTATATTATTAAATTGCCAACAAAATAGCTATTGTTTACGAAAAATACATTTACCAATGTATCACAGTTCACGTGTTTAAGCAAATTTGGAAACCACTACGAAAACTTTATTTTTCATTGTCTTCTTAATGAATGCACTTCATTAGTCTTTAGGAAGAAATACTAAAATTACATTTTAACAAAATAATTTTGAGGTATCCACTAGAAACCATAACAATAACTGCGTGCAATGTTTTAGAGAAAAGTACTACAAACTCTCTTTGGATTACATTGTACTATAAATTAAATTACACATTACTACAATTATGTCAGATACTAATATATTTTCTTTTCGGTGTAGAATTCATTGCAGTTAAGAGAAATGACGCGTTTTTCATCTTCTGAATTTTTCTTGTCTGACTTGCTCGTTCTAGATTCGTCCTTTGACTTATTTTCTTATTACGGTACTTTAATTTCATCTTCTTGAATTGTGCGAATAGTACCACCTCATCCTTTTTCCTTTCCGTTCTTGCTTAATACAACTGACCTTAACTCGTTAAGAAGACAGCAAAACTTCTGCCAGACTTGTTATGCTAGCAAATTGTACAAAAATGTAAAAATGGTTAACAATCAATGATATTTTTGGCGTAATTTCTTTAATGCATCCACCCTTTCGCATCCATAACCACTGCTCTGTACCATTCCGTCCTACTCCATCTTATATAATGTTTCCCTAGATATAATTTATGTATTAACAGAGAACTTAAAAATAGAACGCCTTGTGAGTGAATTAAATAAAATTTAATCAAAGTAAGCAACCACGAGAAGAACGGAGATTACACAAAAACAAAAATGTTCAATTAATTACTGTACAGTCATTAAAATTTGGTAGTTGTATACATTATTGGGATCACATTAAAATATCTATTGTCTTACAACGTCGCAGAACGTGCTTTTCTATCTTTCGAAAAGAAAACGCAGACTTGATAATAATGTCAAATATTCTTCTTGACTCTAAATTGTAGCTTTTTCTCTTAGTCGATACCAAACCTTCTCAGAAGGTTTTCGCCTCTAGCGCGGTCAACACGCCGAGTCACCGTAACCTCCTGCCAAAGTGGTTTAGCCTCTAGCGTGATTTACACGTTGAGTTACCGTGACACTTTGGTTTCCCCTATTCTCCTGAAGAAGCCTCCTACAACGGGGGCGAAACGTCGAGATCCCACCTTTCTCTTTTGGTCTTTTTCATTTTCTCCTCCTTTTTGAAAATCGTGTGTGTGTGCGCAAGCATATGATTTTCCCATTAATTCCTGTATAATCGTTTTAACGTAGGCCAACCAGTATCCCCAAAATTGTGAAACAAAATGAACACTGCTCAATTGGTACATTTTTTTCTTAGAAAGGAGTTTTTTTTTGACAAGGATCGTCATCTGCTATAAATAATACGTGGACCTTGTATGTGACAGCCGAAGTATTCATTATTATTAGCATATGTAGGGCATTATTAATCGTATTGTTTCAAACTATTCTAATTTCTCTAGCTAGGATAGTGATGCATATATTACCAGTACGAAAAAGAAGCCCAATGCTTTAGCGCAAAAATATATTCTCGAAAGGTTGTGCGTTTGATATAGGTATATAGATCAAGTTTCCCCAATATGTTGACATGAATCGCGGACATATTGGTATTCTAAAATTATTAAGGGTCCCGAGAAAAACTCGACCCCATCACGAACGTCACCCGCGTAGGGTAGACCACCGCATTTGATTTAAATAGAAGAGTGTGAGGAAAAAACGGATCCATTACTCACAGTTTTATCGTTGTTCCATTCCTCTTCTTTCCGTGTACGTGTGCCTTGTCCTCTATACACGTAATGGATGCTTTTTTTTCGGTTTCTCGAATGATGTCGCTTTAGATGGAGATTTTGCGTTCATGCCGGAGACAACTAAGGAAAATGCCGGGAAATCTCTGTATATAGCGGAAAATTGAATCGGGAGTTGGAAAATCAACGATGAAGTGGTGCAAGATGAAGCTGATGTATGTAGGGGGTTACGTTTGTTAAAACGCTCGTAGTGTGCGATTGACTTTTCTCTAATTATTTAGTTCAGTTGAAGTTGAATAAACATTTTCCCCGAATAGACAACATGATTTTTTAGTAAAATTTCAATTTGCACTATCACTTTCATTGTAGAATGTCTTAAAGAGTTAAATTAAACGATCCCGAATAGAAGACACATGTAAAGGTGTGTGTAAAACGGAACTTTGAAAGGGAACTCTCGCCTCATAAAACTCGTAACATTTGGAAAAATGAAAAACTAAATTAATGCTCAGGTAAATAGCAATAGAAAAAGCGTCCATCAAAGGTAGTAACAAATGTTATACTCTTAAAATTCACATTATTGACAGGGCCGGTCTTAGCTCATGGGCAGTCAAATCAGGGGGCAGCCGAACAGCGTTCCCCAAAGGAAAACAAAAGTATAATTATATCTTCACTACACAGCCGAATTTATACTTTTGGGGATTCTAGACTAGCTTTAAAACATAGAGTAATATGTGGTTAGATTGTGGTAATATAGTATAAAGAAGAATTTTAATTGAAAAACTAAACTATCTAAAAGTAGACATGACCTTCCAACTAATGTATACAGGGGCGACCGGCTAGAGATCCGCACTGGGGCGGCTGAAGAAATAGAAGAAGTCCCTATAGTAAATATGGTGCTTTACATAGACTATTAGGAATAAAAACCCGCGAAGAGCTAAAGAAAAACATTGACCTTCAGCAATGAAATACTGGAATAAAATGTGTGAATATACAATTTTGCGGCTTTCTACTAATCTACTACTTTACGAACTTCATAAAAAACAAAGCCCATCCAATTCTTATACAATGCGTGCGTAGACCGACCGTAAGATTCTTTAACTTTATGGATGCTTTACGGATGTACACTATCGCTCATAATACTATGGGCACTTCCTATTCCATGCACAATTTGGCGCTTGCTTCAAAACTTTAAAGAAAACAATTATAAGAAAAATAGTTATTCATCTTCAATTTATTGCACACATGAACACAAAAGAAAAAGTAATAATAAACATTAGGAAACATAACATAAGTTATACTTTCTTCTCATCGAAATATCCACTTCTTGATTTAATAACTGGTCGCACAATTCGTGGCAATCATTTTACCAGTTTCCTCAGTATATCTTGAGAAATAGTCTTCCACTCCCTCTACAATACCGTCCAAAGATGGATGTTGGACTTTCTCTTCTAGTTCGTCTATCCAGTTGACTCACAGAAGCTCTACCGGATTAAGATCCGGTCTCTGAGGAGACCAGGTCATTGTTCTTAATATTCCTTCATTCTCTGCACCAGCGACGTAGTTTTTACATAACAACGACGTGTGCATCGGATCGTTATTGTATTACTTAAATTTATCTATACTTGGTATTGTTTGTGCTGTTCTTAATTATTTCGTGATTTTGAGAAGTAATATTCCAGTTGCGTTATTTAGAAACTTCTTCAATTAGTAAATTGCGTACATGCTTATAAAAATATTATATGAATAAAAGTACTTCTATTTAAAATATCTTGTTAAAATTTAAAGAGTCCATTCTGTTATGAACGGTGATATATATAATAAATGCAGTATCTATTGTATTGTTTGTGTGAAATAAACCAAATGGCTTTTCGATTATAATAATACTAGGACCCATAAAAACATAATCTTTTCTCATCTTTTCCCATCTTTTCTCATCTTTTCTCATCTTTTCTCACCTTTTCTCATCTTTTCTCATCTTTTCTCATCTTTTCTCATCTTTTCTCATCTTTTCTCATCTTTTCTCATCTTTTCTCATCTTTTCTCATCTTTTCTCATCTTTTCTCATCTTTTCTCATCAATTTCTCATCTCAAAACATAACCTTTGCATAAACAGTATAATCGTGTAATACCGCATGTGCTTATTATGTTATGGCGAAAGACATTGTTAATTTTTGCAGACTTTATAAGTCAATGTTCCAGAAAAATATGCGTACATATATAAATGCATCGTTATTTATACAAATACAATTAATGTGTACGAAGCAAGAGCAGACAGTGGATTTATCCAAACATTATTATATATACCGTGGCCCTATTTATGCATGTTGTTTCTGCGTTATAGTCATCGTCTAAGTTAATTCTTGAGATTTATATCCAACGTGAAATTTATGACTACGGATAAAATCTGTCAACTTCCTAATATGATCCTTAGGTAAAGTTTATTACAGATAACTTCTGTCAGAGACATTATTTAACCTATGACGCTTCCACGATGTCATGGGTGTAAATCAAAATTCATTGGTAATAAACGAAGTTTTATGGCAAAAATCACATTTACAATAGAGGACGCGTGTTGTTTTTGCGGTACGTCCAACCACGTGTGTATGCTTTTACCAGTTTTACTTAGTTTACTGCAACCACTGTAACGTAGATGAGATGAAAATTAAATGCAACCGACAGTGTTATTACTTCACTGCGATAAACTAATGTAGTTGCAAAATATATGCGGCCAAAGACTGCTGAATCCGCGAAAGAACTGAAATAGCCAGCCCGAATTGTAATTCCCATACAATATCGGCTTGTTTACTGATTCCCAGTTAAAATAGCAACATAGAGTTACTATCAAACTAACTTGGAACATGTTTGGATACACTTTACATACATATTAATCGGCATGCATAGTTAATGCTAAATCTTCTCCTGCATATTTTGTTTCGTTGCCATTTCATTTGTATGTTGAAACGTGTGCTGAAAGTTATCTTTGCATAGCATATATTTAAGCGAAATAAAATTAAAATAACGTTCACGTAGTGGTATAGTATTTCGATGTAATTTTATACCTGTTTTGACAAAATGCTGTTAAAATAAGAAATTAATTAAATAAGAAGGCACCGGAATAGCCTGAACATATTTTCAGATTTTCTCGTTACCTATTGAAATATATCAATCAGAGATCTACTTCCATAGCATTACAGCACTATAACACTTGATGTTTCAACTTTTTTTACTAAAAATTTGTTTTGTCACTGTTTTGACTTACTTTTTCTTTGAATATCAGAATCTAAAGTGCGTCGGAATACGTGCTAGACAATGTTGACACAAAAAGAAAACCGAGTACTTTATTAAACCATAGAATGGATATTCATTAATAAAATCCCCCATTTTTAATACGTGTAGTAGTATATTTTGCGCAAAAATAACGTCAAAATTTCTGAACAAAACTAGGAATATGTAAATCGCATCTATCTAAATCACAAGAACATGTAGCAATAATGGCCACTATAAGCAGTCAATGATTCCGTTGCTAAACATGTATTTTCTACATCTTGGTTAACTAAATTCATATGAATAATCTTTTTTTTACTACTTACTGCTTCGGTACTTACTCCGTTTCTTTAGATAATGCCTTTTATTCTTCTTAAACATCTCATTTTAGTAACTATTCTTTTCTTTATTGGTTTTTGTTAAAGTCTAGGATTTATTGCCACATACGATAACTAGTCTGATAACGTTCTGGTGTACTTGTGGTCTTATTTCCTTCGGACTCCCTTTGTTCCCCAAAAGTGTATTGCTTAGGAAATTGTATAGCTTTTCGGTTTCTCTCATTTTCTGCTTTATGTCTTCCCGGACTCTTGCGATTCTGCTGAAGTAGTTGCAGCCCGAGATTTGTGCCAGCACTTATCCTTGTATACTAATTTTATGTTCCTTAAAGAAACCGTGCCATTTGAAATTTAATTCACACTAATAGATTTTTTGAAGATGTAGTATTAAACTAACAAAGGAGAAGAAACTGGAACTGTTAATAATAAGCAACAAGATATTTTTAGTTAACCGCTTTACTGAAAAAATGCAAAAGCACCATAACTAAGATGAAACAATCTGGACTTCTCATAATAAATGCAATCCATTAAATTGAAAATAAAAGTACGCAAGAGTTACAAAAGAAAGCGCAGAGGAAAAGGACGAAGAAGCAGGTTTATCTTAAAATGGTCTTAACCCGCAATTCTCGAAGTAATCCAACATTCATTTTTCAAAGAGTTAAACACTTTTTGGTTTGGAAATTTTAAATAAATGTAACACCTTTTGGGTAACAATATCCCTTCCGAAGTTACAAATTGAGCAATTTAAACGTAGCGATATCACCACTGAAGGTAATGTACAGCTAGGACCATTAAGCACGGCATCAATCTCAGTAATATTAACGATACGATTTTGAACGATCAGAGAATAGAATTGTGAGAAGTATAAGTTTTCTTGCCACAAATTTTGAATTATTATCAAAAGTTTAAAATAATGCGAAGGTCAAATACTAATTTAAAGCTGTTTAACAGAGGCTAAGAAGATTTTTTGCGAAGATTTGTTATCGTTGATATGTACTGGATTCATTATTATATTTTTTGATTCAAATAACATTTTCTCGAGTAAATCTAAAATGTTTTCACTGGGATAAGATAATTATTGCGATTTTTTAGGGCTCGAGACAAAAATCAAAATGAAGCAAATAATTTATGAAGAACGACCTGAACAGCCTATAAGGAGGTTCTCATTCATCATGACAGTGCGCTGTTTCACACCAGTCAAAATATCCATGAAAAAATGAATTAAAAATTTAGATTGTGTTATCTTGTTCGCTAAATCTACCCCAAAATTGTTTTCACCTATTTCACAAACTCAAATTTTTTCATTGCTGAGAAGCAGTTTTGCTCGAATGGAGGATTTGCAATAACAATATTGAGGGTTGATTCCGCCAGTACCATGAATAGCTGTATTAGTAGTATTATTTTGGGAATAGTTTTCCAGACAACTTTTTTCGATGCTTTTAATATTGAGGATGTGATGATACGGTAAACGATTATTGCAACAATGGCACAATGAAAAATAATAACAAACTTCATACTGTAAATCATTTAAATTAATAAATGCAGTTTTCGTGGGCTTTAAATGATAAATTTCATTCATTTCGAGTCTCACTTTCTATCTAATCGTCTGCACATGTACCAGTTACGAGACTATGACAATTTCTAATTTACAATAATGCGAAGTAGTAAACCTTCACCGTACTTTCTTCGTCCATCAGCCCTTCTAAGGCAAATCCTATATATTCATACCTAGCTAGAACGGATATACATATTTTACATTTGATTTTAAACGAGTGAATTAATGGGTTTCGGAGCTATATATTATTAATTGTAGCCAAAGAATTACAAAGATTTACTGTCCAGTATAAACGAATTTCGCGTGCAAAGGATTATCACGTCTTTCTTTTATAAAATAAAATAAGAGATGAAATTTCTACTGCGGGATAGGTACTAATTATACTCTATTGTTCAACACATGTCCTAATTCTCTTAATGCTACATGAGTGTGAAGGGTTGTAGGCAGTAATTTCTCCAATTTGAATAAACCCGCAGTATTATAATTCAGTTAGGCAGGATTAGGTTTGTGTTGACATATCTCACATTCATCTTTGTGAATATTCTCTGATATAAATGTTTAAATTAATTACTGACGAATGGTGATACGTACCGTATGTATTAATTCTGCATATACATATGCCGTGTTCAAATTGAAGACAGTACTATTGCTAACTTTGTTACTATTGGAACTACAAGGTTGCTTACATTGACGAAGTAACGGGATTTCTCCTGCTATTGGAATATTTAATAATATTTTTTCTTTTCTTAAAGAAGTGCCCACTATATTTTTCATGTTGAAAAAAATAAAATAAAAATTCTAAACTGAAAAAAATAAATTGCTATGTGACACAATTGTGGTAGTGTGTCTTCTAAGAAACTACACATAAAACTTGTGGTAGGACTTGCTATGTTGTCTAGTGGATATTCCAAGATTATTTTGTTAATATGTTGCAATGTAAAGTTTAGTACTTCTTTCCAAGGAATAATGAATCGTATCTATTTAATTGACGGAATGTAATTACTTACTATTTTAGTTTGATTGTGTTGTTAACATAGAGTGACACAAAAATTCGCTGCAGTGTCGTGTCATTAGCCTGCCTTCCAGCGGCGAGTGTTGATTCATACTCCTAGGGCGAAATGAAAATATGTTGGTGTATTTGGAAAAGGAGTGTTCTGCGTCTAATGATGTGGTGTTCGCGAATTTAAAAAGGTCATTCGTATCACATTCGCACTCTTGGTTTTCAGCTAAACTCTTGTCGATACGCACTATTGAAAATCGGGATTCCTATTTATAACCGCACACAATTTATCGATTGTTAATCTTCCCAAACTATTTGTTAGACTTTCTAACGAGGCTTTAAGGTAATTTATTATATTCAAGGCTTCATGTAATAACAACTTGCTGTTCTCTATTTTAGAAATAGGATGTAAAAGAATTGAATAATTTTCGGAAGTTTGCTCTATTTGAGTATGGATTTCAGTATCGAAAACCAACCGACTAGCTTACTGAAACTGCTTCGGCTCCTTGCAGATTTAAATTTAAGATCCACAGTTTAACAATGCGTAAAAATTTCTTGTAATATAAAACAGCTTTAAATCACATTCCGCATCTCATCGATACCGGCTGTGGTGACTAAGAAAAGCCCGGACAAGTCTGCTTAAACTCACGAATGCGTTTTTGGGGTTTAGTAGAAATATACATGGAACAAACAGATTACATTAAGCAACATATTACATGAGGACAAGATTGTTTTAGTAACTTCCCACCTTTAATCATGTTCGAACCCAAATCGGTAGCCACCATTATAAGTTGGGTTGTCAATATATTGAACTTCTCAAAAGTACTTTCTATACTTTCTACTATCACTTCCGCCTTTGTTTACTGTAATATTCTAGCTCTTTAACGTGTGCACTCATTTAAAATATAATTCTTTCTTGCATCCGTTTTTTGATTTTTTAACTCTACCTTTATTTGATCAGTGATCGTGTTTCTCATTCGATGAAAATTATACTGTAATTGTCTTGTTGGCAATCTCCATTCCGGAACGTATTTCTCCAAAACTTTCGAAATTCTTCATTGTCTACAATACTTTGTGGAATGTTGCACACAGTTAATAAAAATAGTCATATAGAAATTTATAATATGGTACATCACATTTCGATTTAACAAGTGTTGTTTGCTTGCATGGCTCTTACACACAAAAGTGCTGTACGGTAAAATTTTGATATTGCAAACAATACATTTAATAATAGTGCCAGTCTAAATCGGTTAAGAAATCTATTAACACTCGTCGAACATAACAAAGATATCGATTTGCCATCATCAATCTAATCCGGCATTCATACACATACTAACTGTACGTGAGGTAACTATTCAGATTCATATTCTAACCAATGAATCGGCTATTCATAGGTATTTGAATATTCCACAAAGGAAGTAGTGTTATCCTGTTCAGTGTGATTTTAATAGTGCAAATTCATAGAATCATTTAAAAGTTTAGTTAATATAATAAAGCTTCATATAGTGTTCTAGAGTAAAAGGTCGCCTATCTGAATGCGTTCAAAAACTAAGGTAATAATCTAGGTAAACTGTAACAGAATTTGCTATAAAATTAGCACTTCGATAAAATGTAGTGTTCGAGAATCACATTGTATTCTACAATATCTTAGACATAATTCTATAGTAACAATTACAAAGTATTTTTTTCTGTGGAAATCAAAAGAATTACTTTAAACTATGAAAAAGGTGCAAGCATTCAAATGTGTTACAACACTTTAAATTTAAACGCGCAGCCTGTGTCTAACTGCATAATAAATAATAACAAAATTATAGCAAGTTCTCTAATATCCCGATTAATATAGTTTAAATATGCTAAAGGTGCTTGAAGTTTGTGAGCAGCACTTAATTTAATTTAAGTACTAACAATATTTGCAATATTTGCTTGATCCGTCTAGTTGTACAGTAAGGATTATACATATCGCAACAAATGCAACAGTTTATCAGAAATAGAGAGAAATAGACAATCTACATATCCAACCTTTAAAAAAAGGTCTCAAATTGTTGAATGATAAAGAAAACACCTTCTAGTGTGTGCTTTTTATTTTGAATTTTAAGTTGTTCAAGTACAAGATAGCGAGATAGCGTCTAATCTCGCGTCTCTTATTTGTCAATTTAAGCCCAGTAATTACGTCCACGAGGTAAGCCAAATATTTCTTTCTTTCTCCTAAAAGGGAGAAGTTGGGGTAGTTGTAAAAACAACTACCTTATTTTAAAGCATTTATAATTTTGATAAGTCCTGGGACTACTAATACCTACCATTACCCAAGCAAGAGAGTGTTCCATCGTGTAATGAACATTCGCAGTTGTAGTCCCTTACTTTCTGTCACATCCTTTCTCAAAATTCGCGGTCAACTTTTCTTAAACTCTAGTTACGACCGAATATATCAACCGTATTCATTCAGTGTATTGTTCTTAACCTAATCACACAATCTAAAATAATACTATAATTAATTATAAACACACACACCTCCTCTATCCTAGCGGAAATAAATACGTTTTCTTCCGAAGGAAAGGGTGAATTCTTGAAGTTTTCCTGATGAATACCTTTTCCTTGAATGGACCTACGACTTTTAACTTGTAACCATTTTCAACACACTTGCTGATTGATTCAGTTAAATAGCATTATTTATTATATGTTTTCATATTTACCCAGTTTCAGTCGTCATTACGCAATAGTTTGGCAAGTATTCTTTACATTCTACTATTTAAATAGATCTGGAAGTTACTCTTGAGATAGTAGAATAGATTATGTCGGATTATAATGTACCCACTTCTACATGAAACCCGTTATAATTTTGAGTATAATTGTACTCTGCTTATGAGATGGTTAAGGATATTTTGCAAAGAGATGGTAATTTAGTTACTGCTAACTATAGCGGTAAGAGCTAGATGTTTTGAGTTCTTCATATCGCTATAAATTGCCGCAATACAGTTAACGTAAACAACTGATGCCTTATGTATGTATAAGCCGCAGTTTATTATCTGTATTTAATGCTTCTAGTTTTTATCGAGAAAATGTAAGGTAGTTCACCCAATTTCCTCTGAATATCAGTAAAAAGGTATCCGTAGCCCATACACAAAAAAGTACACACAGGAGAATGCTCAAATTACAGAGAAGCGACGTTAACAAGCATACAAGGAAAAGTATTGACAAGAATACTAGAAAAAATACTCCCCGAGAAACTGGAAATAACATTAAAATATAACATGGATTCAGAAACTGAAGAAGCACCCAATACCTAATATTTGTAATCAGACAATTAGGAGAAAAAATAACAAGAAAAGGAAAGGAAATGCATATATGTTTTATAGATCCTAAAAAAGCTTTTGATAGGGTAAGAAAAGAAGATATATGGCAGAACCTGGAAAGGAGAGGAATGATAGAGACGATTAAGTCGTTGTATAAAAATAATAGGAATAAAGTCAGAACCTCCAACGCAGAATCAGCTGAATTCGAAACACAAATTAGATTAAAGTAGAGATGCATATTCAGCCCATTGTTGTTCTTTATATTAATGGATGATGCTATTAAAAAAGTCAAACAAAGAAGAAAAAAATATAAAAGTAGGAAACTGGGAAGTAAATGCAATTAACGTCAGGAGCTAATGTTAGTAGATCCGTATTGATAGGAGATTCAGAAAAGACATTACAGCAAAACTTGCAAGTATACCAAGAAGATCTAACAAAGATAAGCATGGAGATAAATACGAGGAAAACCAACACAATGATAATAGCGGCAAAAGAAAAAAAAACATAACATCAAAATGAAAGGAACAGCATTGGAACAAGTTAAAAGTTACATTTACTTAGGAACAACCATTGAAGCAATGGTAGAATAGCGAAATTAATAAATAAGAGAGTAGGGAAACCCGCAAAAATATATAATACATTAAGAAATATATTTCTATATAAAAAAGAAACACCAAAACAAATAAGACAGAAGTGTATAAAAGAGTGGTCAGACCAACACTAACATATAGCAGTGAGTCATGGACAACCAAGAACAAAATTGAAAGTTACGGACATGGAAGTGAGATTTCTAAGAAGACTAGAAGGTGTAACAAGGAGAGACAAAATCAGAAACAGGACAATCACTAATAGTCTAAATATCAAGCCAATAGAAATAATCATACAGGAGATGGCTTGGACATATACACAGAATGGAAGAAGATCGAACAAAGATGCTTTTGAAGCCAAAACAGAGGGCAACAACAGAATAGGTAGACCCCGAAACACCTGAGACAAATATATAGAATATTAGAAAGAAGAAGTATGGGATGGATGGAAGCCAAACAACTGGCTCAGAATAGGAACCTATGGACGACAAAAATAAAAATATTGGTACTCCGACACCGCAAGGTACAAAGGATGTAGGATTAAAAAAGAAGGTATCCGCAGCTACGCATTAAAGAATAAGCTTACACAGTCAAACTTAACAAAACTATTAATAATCCGGACGATGCACTTCGAAATTTATTTCGTTTTCATAATCCAGCTTCAACTTTTCATTTTGCCATGTTATCACCCTCGAAAACTAATTTCCAAGCGCACAAGAAATTATACGGTGAAATGCAATTTTCTCAAGGAACTCATGGGCAAGTTTTCATTGCATTCAACGTTTCTCGTAGCTATTCTCCCATGTACAAAAAGACACTTCACGAATTAAAAAGGTACGGTACAATTTAACTAATGCGATAATTACAGAAAAGAAACTTGTTAAATTAAAATAAATGTATATTAACATACGGCTTATGCAAAGCTAATTCCTTTAATAGCCTCTGCTATTTCTCCTGTACCTTGAGATGTTCCTATACAAATTTTAAGACGGGAGAATATAGAGTACGTTGGAATAGGAAGCCGCTGATACATTTCATAGTAAATTAGTTGAATATATGTAAAAGTTATATAGTGATGTGTATTTTAGATACTTTATGTAATTTATCTTCATATTTAAAAGGGTTATACAATTCTAACCTTGAGAATTAAGGTTGAGTGTTTAACACATTGCAAGTTTCACATGTCTTAAACAGAGCTGGGTATAAAGGTTTGTGTATGAAGAGAACAGCATAGCAGCATAAAATATTCTTGCATTAAACAACTTTCGGTAGAATCAAGAAGCAGAACTTACCAAACTGCTGAAGGTAAGTGCAATGCATAGTTCCTGCATTAATTCTACTTGTTCATTGACAACCTAAAACCAAATCTTTCTGAGTATAAGAATATGGAATTTACAGACAGTTTTATGATAATTACTATCTGCATCTAAAAATAAACTTCTGTGAAACAAAGACGGAAAACTTTGATGACAAGCTATAATTCCAACATCTAAAAACGACTCGCCTGTTAGAGCAAATAGCCGGAAGAATACAAACTCTTACTGATTCAAGATTGAACAGTTAATAAATGTATAACATCATCAGTAAACTGGGAGCTATACACAATATATATGATATTATATATAATATAATATGATAAAATATCTACACTTTCTTCGGTTACGATTCCAATTCTTAAGCTAATTAAGAGCTACTCAAGAAGTGAAATGTGAATTCCCATATTTCTTCACAAATTCATTTCAATTGTGGAGTATTAAGCTGTACCATTGCAAACTAAAGGATCTTTTAACTTCTGTCTGTTGAAAGAGTTGTAGGTTTAAATCCTGCCGGAATAGTGATTTTTTTTTATTTCACAAACTAATTACATTAAAATTTAACGTTGGTAATACCAAGAAAATTAAATGATCATTTAAAATAATTTAACCTACTGATGTGTTCGCACGTGGTCATAAGTATAATCTTAAAGCAGATAAACCGATAAGTGCTTTATCACTATTGTACATTAAGAGATTATTTTATACAGTAAATTAGTCAAAAATTTTTTAAAAAAGAATTACAAAACCCACTGTCAATAATACCGTGACCTCATCCAATCAGGCGATTTAAGAAACTTAAACTAACTAACAAACGTAATAAAAGATTAACGGCACCAAAAATAGTAGCTGAATTCAGTCGTCCGCGTGCGAATCAGATTTCAATGAGTACTATAAAACACCGACTACAAGAAGGAGACTACACAGCTGGATTGTGGTAAGAAAACCGCTTCTGCGGTGTGGTAATAGAGTAAACGCTTACAATGATAATAAACGTATCCTAGGTGAACAATGGGAGGATAGAAAAAGTTTAGATACAAGAGTATGCTCGAAAGTCCTCGGATAAAAACAGAAAATTTTCATTAAAAAGGTCTAAGCATGAAGAAATGGCGTGCAACTGTGCCGGTTCAAAATTTAGCACGAGAACAGTTATATTCACCTTTAGGGTTGTTTTGGTTACGAGTGTTCGCGGAAATTTATCGGGAATTAAGGAGTGTTAAGAAAGGAGCAGTACTGAGACATTCTAGAACAATTCCGTCAAGAGCATAAGTTGAAAATGTCATACTTGTACACAATAGCGACTCGAAGCACATGGCAGTGTTATGTAAACTATATTTACAAGTTCCGCAAAGAACTAATGTGTTAACAATATTGCCCCGTCAAAGCATCGCTCTAAATCCCGTGGACGATCATGGGACGATCTTGACAGGCAAATAAGAAGAAAGTTCTCACGCCCAAACAGTATTTACAATATTTTACAAAGAGAACTGCTATACATTAGTTACGAAATAATTAAGTGATGGAATACTAGTTACTGTATGAGTTGTTTTAACTGTCAAAGATGGTTACTTCGACAAAAGAAAAATTTAATTTTTATTTTATCTTAATATTTATGTTCTACTAAGCGAATAAACACTTTACATTTTGATTAATTTTATTTTATTTTTGAAAGTAATCAGTAGGGTTGGTCAAATCTTCGGCGTGCCAGATCCACAATCGCCCGCACGCACAACCGACATTAAAAATTGGCCGAGTTCGTTGAAACAATCTGTCTTCGTTTCCCTGCTCTGTATGCACGTATTATACATCGTTTTACATGTTCTAATGTATTTATACGTCATTATATGGAAGAACATTTTAGCAGTTTATCTGCCTAGTAGTCTATGTCCAAACTTCCGTGAGCGACAGTGTATAGTATCGTCCTCGAATGATTTATTACGATAATAGGGATGACCTAATAATGACAACGAAATATTTATGATCATAATCACATTATATTTTGACAGAAGTGGAATACACAGGGATAAGTGCTTTGCATCTCTCTTATATTTTGTAGATTGCAATGTTCCAAACATGCTATTTCAATTCCTGTTGTAAATAAAAATGCTTCTATGACATATAGTATAAAACATGATATACCTATATAAATAGTACTTTTATACTAGATATGCACATTTCATATCCAGTTTATATGTTTCGTATATTATATTTCATTTAAATTAATTACTAGATTATGTTTGTTTTTGTATACCCATAAAATACAATCAATCTCTTTGAAAGGACATTTCGTTAACACTTATAAGTTCTCTGAATACGTTGTGCTAATCTTATATTAACTTTGCATTCAAAAACAATACAGTAATCAAAATCAGTAGTAAGAATTTGAGCTATAGAATTTACAATTTAATTTATAGGAACTAAATTCGATTTATCTTTTTTCTATGAATGTATCATCTTTTATTTAAAAAATATTATTAAAATTCACATCTAACGTAAACCTACAAACAGTTCTAATAAATACTTTCTAATTATTCATCTCTATGTTCATAGAGATGAATAATTTAATAGAACGAATAGTAAATAGAAATTCTTGTATAAATAATCAATCCTTTATATTTTGAATTACCTCGATAAACTTACTCTAAACGATGGATAAATAAATAAATAAATAAATAATGTCAAAAAAAGTTTTCGTATTTTAAAATTGCAACTGTGAAATTAATATTCTCTGCAGTGTGGGATAACTTCCGCAAATAATTTTGTTTTTCAATTTATGCAACAGCAAATACTCGCAATAAAATATTTAGGAAATTACATTTTAATTTGAACACCAAATTTTCACGTGTTCCAATGAAGACCAAAGGAAGACCAAATTGGACCATATTCTTAAGAAGACTTTTTCTTATTTCTCTTTTTAAAATATAATTGCAGCTATATTTTTGTACGTACGTACATGCACAGATGCGTACTTACGAGAAAGGAAAAAATAAACGTAGGATCTTTCCGGATTGTTATATTGTGCTTCTCGGTTTCATATTACGCAATCTTTTCCTGAGTAATTTACAAACGAATAGTTTATTATTGCATTAAAAAAATAGAAGTATAAAGGTAGATTTATGTTCGTAGGGTTTCATTATACAATCATATCGTTTTTACCTACATATTAGGCAATTATTACCACCACTAAAGCTTAGAGATATAGGTCTATTAAAAGAACTAAAAAGTAAGAATTTCTTATTTTTCCTTTTCATAGGTTTAAGACACCTACTTGAAGCTCTCTTAGGTATATTGCAAAGAGAAATCTAAGAAGTTCTGTGATCATCATTCTAGAACCGTATCAGAATCTATAGGAAACATCCGAAAACTCAGTCGACTGTCTTGGACGTACCCAATGAGCTTGGCAAGCTACGGAAGGCTGAAGTAAATACCAAATTTTATTGCATTAAAGATTGCACTGGAATTAAGCCAAATATTGTTGCGGACTGTCTAGCAAAATTCATTTACCGATAATTAGTGACAGCTCTTCCAGCAGTGGATCTCCTTGCATTGATGAAACATTGATTTTTGGGACAAGAATGGCAGAATCATGGGAAGCGTCCTACATAAAACACATGACACATTATGCTAAAACGCATCCTTGCCAGAATAGTTGGTGTGAACGACATTTATTATATTACACGATGATCGCCAGATTAAAATTTAACCACGGCCAGTTCCCAGTGTGCACTTGATTCACCCTCCTGTACATGCGGCATTTCATTAGGCCACCTCAACCATTTGTTCCTAGAATGTCCTAAATTTTCTCAGAAAGTTGTTCTTAGAAGTGCTAATTTATGACAGAAGTAGTATGCCTACTAATGTTACCTGTATACTATAAAAGAATCACAAAATTATACCTGACGCGATTATGAAATTAATAAAAAGCACAAAAGTTACAATCTAATTTAAATAAGTTAGTTGTTGAATACCCTTGTTTACCAGCGTAGATTATTCTCTTTTTACTGTTACTCGTTTCCGGTTAAGTCATCCCGATAGATCCCGGGCTGAAGCTTGTCTTTTTCCTGTTCTTTCTATCATCTATGTATGAAATGTAATAATGTGGCTCTATAATAAATTATATTATTTTTCAAGATTTTACTTTCGTAGTTAACTATTTAATTTTAAACTGTTTTATTGCCTTATATAACACTTTTCACCGAATAACTTTGTTAGCAATTTATTATGTTCATGTATTTTCCAAATTATTCTGTACAGGTTATACAATACACTTTAGCTATGAATACTATATAATGTCTCAGTACTGTCACATAGTTGCACCTTTTGACGACAGCATGAAATATCATTTATGATGCAGCAAAGATCATTCATATACATCGTGAAATATGCACGTCATGTCGTACAGTACCGAAGATAAGTCACAGTATAATATATGTTATTTAACTTTTATATCAGGTCTCTTCTATCGTAGCAAGACGGTGGCCGCGAGCTAGGATCCAATGAATCTTAGCACGAAGTCTCAGCCCAAGAGAACGATTATGTTTATAACTAGAACGCAGGCAACGGCATAAGTGTACTTAAGCGTTATGCTACTCTGGAAATTCTACAATTTCCAATTTTCTTTATTCCGCCGTGACGTTTGAATCAGATAGGGCACTGGAAACAATTTTTGTTGATTTTATAGGAGACCGTTTCAATTTGCCATACGTTTCTTAAACTAGCAACAATTCCACCATTTATCCGAAATTATTTACTTTAGTCCCTAAAGTGTTTTCCGTCATTGAATTCGTTTTAGTTTTATGTCTGGATATACAGTTGTTCGTCATTAAACCGAGACCACTTTAAATAATTAGTAATTTTAATTAAATTAAATAATAAATTCGATACAACAATGTTTATTCTAACTAAGCAAATGTATATTTTTGTTTTGTATGAATTATTATCTATAAGTCGCTCAGCAATTTCAATGAAACTTTAAAGGACCAGTCTAGTGTAACAACGGTGATGAACACAACACAACCTCTCTCTATTTGCCTCAATATCTTCGAAACTATGGAGAGTATTAAAAAAAGTTGTGGACAGTACCTGATGGTTTTTAAATGTGAAAAATGAAATTTTAATTTGCCTTAAAATATATAAATCCGTTTAATTTATATGTTTCTTAAGTTTGCCATAATGTATATGTCCATATAGGTCAGATTAAGTGAATTAAATGGTAACGTTTGACAATAAAGTTAACATATCCACATCACGGAACTCGACAACCGTTACAACTATGACAAACGGCCGTGAAAGTCTGAGATACTATATGTCTTACATTGGTTTAAGGGGATAATATTGAATAATTTATATTTAACTGAAACACCAAACTGTATACAGACTTTGATTATTATTTTTCCAAATATACTAAAGAAAACTAGTTAAAACTTTTATAAACATATTTTTTATAAAATTTTTCTTCTGACGCACAACTTTTACAGATAAAATCGACTATGCAGTTTTGCAGGCGGGAAGCCAGTATTGAACAGCATGTGGGATGATAGCAACAGCTACATAACAAAATACGTGCTTGCGAAATTTTAAAATCTACGGAAACACAAAGTATTATCCATCACATAAATTTTTGCAAATGAGCGTTAGAGACAAGAGAAGTTTGACATCCCAAAAGTAAACTGCGTTAAGTACAAATATTGAGATAATCAAATTTTGCATGTTATACTACTTGGCATATTATAATCTTGTTAGTCCTATTGTTCATAGTTTACTGGATAGATGGTGTTATATAGTGTCAAGTATAGTTTTGCCACAAAGGGATATAGTGTCAACATCATTTAACATATCTACAGTCTCTGTTCTCTTAATTTTTATCATAGGTAAATTTTGTTACACGTACGTCTGGTGACAGTTAATATTTTTGCAATTTATGTTAGCATAATGCAAAGAGGAAAGATAACATAAAACGACTAAACAAATTTGACTAGTATTACTATACATGTTTGGTGACTAAATATGGCTTACTTCTAGAATTGACTATTATTCATGTAAAGCAGATCATTTTTTGATATGTTGTTTCAAACAAGTACATAAATCGCTTCAGGTAAAACAACTTCTCTTTCTTTTTCTTATCTTTCTTTTTTCCCTTTTTTTTCTGTCTCTCTTTCCTTCTCTTACTCTTTTCACCTTTTCCTTCTTTTTCACTTCTAGCTTTTCTCTTAACGTAAGGTTAAAGATAAAGATTGTTGATTCTAAAGGAGGGCTTTGTGGGATTCTTCGACATATGTCCCACAATTGTAATACATACATAATTCCAAGCTAAACTTTATACCTACTCATCCTTACTTACATTAATTATAATCAATCCAAAGCATCTGATGCCTCGGATGAACCAATAGCAAACTATTGTGTATAATTCCTACCTACAAACTACAAATTATTGCTAAGTGGAATCCGGTTAATCACGGAGTTTAGATGTATTAGCACTATCTCATTACGTCGATCGCAACAGGCAATAATAAGTAACATTTAATAATATGCGCATACATACGATATGCCGTGCTTGCATTAGCTGCCCGCTTCCATAAATACACTAATAACTAAAGTTGATTTACTCACCAGTTTGTATATCATCCGCGTGATGTGCAGAGCGGACAAATCAATAATGCGTTGTTGTAATTGATGAGCTATGAATACCAGGAAATGCACGGGCAAAAGTTCTACTGCGTGTTCAGCGAAAAGTAAGACAGCGCGATATCTCGGGTATGAATGGAGACGTTAACATTCTGAAAACTTCGTTGTACAGGTATGGGTGCATATCTTAGAGTAAATTTCTTTAAATATCAAACTTTCAATTTTTTGATTAGATTGATCACTATGTTCTCCTTCAAAAGTTGTAATCATTTCGACTTTCCTAATATCTGTGCACATTGTTTGATGTTTACATTACCAATAGGCAATTTCAAGTGTGCTACAGAAACTTTATATCTTTCAAACATGTTGCTACATCAGGTGTAGTTTGGGGATCAAATCTCGGCCTTCCAATATTTCTTCTATTAATTAATGATATCGTTGATAGTGTGAGAGGCAGGATCCTTATGTATGCTGATGAAAATGTTCTCTACCATTGACACTCCTACTGACTGCGTACTACTTCAGAGGGATATCTGCGACATCGGTGACTGGTGCAGAATAAATAGGTTATATCTAAATGCTATGTAACATTTAGCAAACGCAAACGCCCGGTATCTTTTCAGTATACTATTGGGGAGAGAATGTTGGGGATCGCTTCATCGGTTAGAGATTTGGGGGTGCTTTTCGATTACTCTTTATATTCTTCTGGTTGTATTTCGGAAATTGTTTCCAAAAGCTATAAAACCTACGGATTCATTTATCGCAACTGCAAGGATTTCCATAACATGAAAGCATTGTCTGCTTTATTTTGTTTTCTAATTCGGTGCCGACTGCTTTGATCTGGTTCACTTATATAACTCATGTAAATTCCGTAGAGTTTGTTCAAAGGAGATTCCTAAAATTTTTATATTTCTTGCTTGAAGGACCTTATCCCAATCGAAATATCGAATATGCTCTGCTAAACAAATTTAATTTCACAGCGCTTTACGAGAGGAAAATTATGTCTCTACTTAAGTTCTTTTTTTCTCTGTTGCATAATCAAATTGATTGTCCATGGCTACTATCTAAGTGTAATTTTCTTGTACCTAGAGCGAACACCAGATCATCTTTCACTTCTTACTGCAACACTAACAGGGCAAACGTTTTAATGAGGTCTCCCATTTCCTTGATGTGTTCCAATTTTAATCAAATCGCGGACCTCTCCGATTATAGCTTTAATTCAATTCTTGTAGCCATTTCTGCTCGTAACTTTGTATATACTTGTTATTATATTATATACTATACATATTATTATAAATAAACAATTGTTATTACTAGTATTATTATTATTATTATTATTATTATTATTATTATTAT
Organism: Trypoxylus dichotomus; assembly: GCA_023509865.1. Lineage (NCBI taxonomy): Eukaryota > Metazoa > Arthropoda > Insecta > Coleoptera > Scarabaeidae > Trypoxylus > Trypoxylus dichotomus. The sequence continues at coordinate 34,404,275 of CM042074.1, read as the reverse complement.
TATTATTATTATTATTATTATTATTATTATTATTATTATTATTATTATTATTATTATTATTATTATTATTATTATTATTATTATTATTATTATTATTATTATTATTATTATTATTATTATTATTATTATTATTATTATTATTATTATTATTATTATTATTATTATTATTATTATTATTATTATTATTATTATTATTATTATTATTATTATTATTATTATTATTATTATTATTATTATTATTATTATTATTATTATTATTATTATTATTATTATTATTATTATTATTATTATTATTATTATTATTATTATTATTATTATTATTATTATTATTATTATTATTATTATTATTATTATTATTATTATTATTATTATTATTATTATTATTATTATTATTATTATTATTATTATTATTATTATTATTATTATTATTATTATTATTATTATTATTATTATTATTATTATTATTATTATTATTATTATTATTATTATTATTATTATTATTATTATTATTATTATTATTATTATTATTATTATTATTATTATTATTATTATTATTATTATTATTATTATTATTATTATTATTATTATTATTATTATTATTATTATTATTATTATTATTATTATTATTATTATTATTATTATTATTATTATTATTATTATTATTATTATTATTATTATTATTATTATTATTATTATTATTATTATTATTATTATTATTATTATTATTATTATTATTATTATTATTATTATTATTATTATTATTATTATTATTATTATTATTATTATTATTATTATTATTATTATTATTATTATTATTATTATTATTATTATTATTATTATTATTATTATTATTATTATTATTATTATTATTATTATTATTATTATTATTATTATTATTATTATTATTATTATTATTATTATTATTATTATTATTATTATTATTATTATTATTATTATTATTATTATTATTATTATTATTATTGTTATGTATTATTATTATTATTATTATTATTATTATTATTATTATTATTATTATTATTATTATTATTATTATTATTATTATTATTATTATTATTAGTATTATTATTATTAGTATTATTATTATTATTATTATTATTATTATTTTTATTATATTAATTAGTAATTCAGTTTCAAGTCGATGTGCGTGTCGGTTGTGCTGAGGAGTGCGTATAGTGGAGTGATCCAATTGACAGTTGTCCTGGTGCTCAAATTAATTGTGTTTTACTATCATTTTGTAGGGAAAACAGCTTGTTAATTTTGTTATAAACATTAAATTAGAATATTATTTCTTATAACGGAGAATTTAGCGAAAGAACGTAAAACTTTCAATATTAACCTCTATAAAACTACGAATTGGAACAAATAAACATGCAGTTTTTCTTGTAATGCATAAACAAGAACTGATTTGTTTTTCTGAGGAGTGCGTCTAGTGGAGAGATCCAATTGACAGTTGTCCTGGAGCTCAAATTAATTGTGTTTACTATCATTTTGTAGGGAAAGCGCTTGTTAATTTTGTTATAAACATTAAATTAGAATATTATTTCTTATATCGGAGAATTTAGCGAAAGAACATTAAACTTTCAATATTAACCCCTATAAAACAAGGAATTGAAACAAATAAACAAGCAGTTTTTTTTTTTGTAATACATAAACAAAAACTGATTTGTTTTTCTCTGCTGTGTGAATAGACATACGAATTTGAAATATACAGGTTGGTTATCGAGATGCCTCCTGATGTCTGTTTTAAGTGTGCGGCTAAATTGCCGAATCATGGTGATTTTGTGGTTTGTCAGGGGTGCTCTTGTGGTTATCATTATGAGTGCTCCATTTCAAGTGCCACTTATAGTTCGATGGGAATTAAAAAAAAGGCAGGCTGGCGTTGTGAGAACTGTAGGGAGAAAAGAAGGGCTAAGGAGGATGATTCACCTTCTATTGAGTCACAGAAAAATCCAAGCGAAGCTCTAAAGATAAGTTCGGAAATCTCGGAAATAAAATCTATTCTTGTTGGGCTGAGCGAGCAAATGAGGGATGTGGTTCAGAGCCAAAAATTTCTGTCAGAGCAGTATGACGACATAAAATCAGGTCAGGATAGAATCGGATCACAGTTGGAACAGGTTGAGAAAAGAATGGGAGAGATTATGGAGAGGAAAAAGTGAGAGACACTGAAATCGAAGAACTATCAAGAAGGATTGCATTGTTGGAACAGGGTGATAATGACAGAAAATTGGAGTTACATGGAGTAGATGAAATACCAGGAGTGAATATTGAGGAAATTATATTTGAGATTGCAAATAAGTTGGAAATTAAATTAGAGTCTAGCGACTTGGAGTCAATATATAGGGTGAACAACAAACAAAGAGATCAATCGCGCCCTGTATTGATACAGTTTGTCAGCCGAAAGAAGTGCACAGAATTTAAGGAGAAGAAGCGTAGAACCCTAATAAACAGAGATTTAGATAGAAGAGCTTCGGAAAGAAAGATTTATATATACGAATACCTATCTAATTACCAAAAAAGGTTGCTATGGGATACGAAACAGTACGCGAAGAAAAATGGTTTCAGGTACGTGTGGATACAGAATGGAAAAATATTAATTAGAAGGAATGAAGGTTCGAAGATATACCGAATTCAGCAGAATGCAGATTTGAACAAGATCAATGACCTACGGAAGAACTAGAAGAGGAAGTGGTTGAAATTTCAATAGCCTACGATGGATAGTGAAATTGAGGAATATCTGGAGAGTACTGAACGGGAACTACAGGTAGTTTGTAATTTGGACAATTGGACAGATTTGGTATGTAATCTACATAATGATTGTTTTAATTTCTCATTTTTAAACATTCGTTCAATTAAGAAGCATTTTAGCGAATATTTATGTTTTATAAATAATTGTTTGGACAAAATGAATTTTCTTGCTTTGGTGGAGGTAAATTTAAACAGATTTGAATATTCGCAATCTGAATATTTATATGATATAAAAGGTTTTGAGAGAATTAGCAAATTAAGAGATAATAAATCTGGAGGCGGTATAATAGTCTATATAAAGAATACTTATAAGTTTAGTTTTATTGAGATAGAGTTTAGTAGCTGCGAGGCAATTTGTTTTTGCATCCATGTTAACGGGAGCAAAACTTATGTATTAGTAGTTTATAGACCGCCAAATTTCAGTGTGACTAGTTTTCTTTTGGAAGTCGAATCCTTTTTAACAATGCATCAAAATCGGACCTTTGTATTGGTTGGAGATATAAACATAAACATATTAAAAGGGACAAATTGTAAAATAGCAACGGAATATGAAAACATGTTGATGGGAGCCGGCTTTGACTGTGTATTAAAGGATATACTAGGGAGGAAATTATTGGTGATGTTCTTGTAAGCTCATGTATCGATCATGTGTACTTCAGAGGTAGTAAAGATGGATGCACTACCAAAATTGTCGGTACAAAGATTTCTGACCATTATTTGGTTTGTGGGACCATTCATACTACTTGTCATTGTGATGTGATTTCACCGATTATGATCAAGCGCAGTGTAATTAACAAAGAATGTATGAAAAATTACGTAGAAAATGCATTTAGAAATGTAATTATTCCAAATTTTAACGATGTTGATGAATTATATAACTTTATTCGCGGTGTATTTGATGCTGCGAAGGAGGCATCACTCACGACGTCTTCATATAGCAAAAAAAGAAGAACTACTTCCATAAAACCGTGGATTACTGAAGATATTATGATAGCTATGAAGGAACGAGATAGAAGATTTCATATTTGGAAGAAGTCTATTGAAAATGCCGATATAAAGTGAAAACTTCGAAACAATTACAAATTCACTTTGAAACAAGGTCACTATGCAAATCAAACAAGCAAAAAGAAAATACTACCATGATAAATTTGTGAAATATGACAAAAACATGAAGGAAACATGGAAATGTGTCAATGAGGTCTTAGGCCGATCTCCATCTATACAGGGCAAGAATATATTCGAGAGACACATGGAAACTACAATGAAAGAAATTGCCGAAAAGTTCTGTGAAACTTTCGCCTGCGCAGTGTCACCAGGAGAGCACATTTGCCAGGAACAGCTATATTACGACTACATGAAAAGGAGTGGTTTGAGGTGTCAACACATACAGAGGAATCTATTTATATACCTGATATTACGGAACAGGAGTTACGTTCTATGATTGCAACAATGGACAAAAGAAGTCTCCAGGATATGATAACATAATGTTAGCAGACGTAATTGGAACGTTAGACAGTATCAGTCCCGCACTTGTTAGACTGATAAATTTATCCTGAGAAATGCAGTTATTCCTTCCTTACTCAAGGTTGCTGTGGTGACTCCAATTTATAAGAACGGAAAAAAGGACGCATATACAAACTATAGGCCTATTTCAGTGTTGTCTTGTATAGATAAAATTATTGAGAAATATGTGGCAAAGGTTATGCATGACTATCTACAGAA